>OY728119.1:536095296-546095296 GCA_963277665.1 Viscum album
ACAACTTATAGGGGACAAAATCTGCCTATAAAAGAAGAGAAGATCTTACCTATCAAACCATTCCTTCTTATCTCAACACAATCATGGGAACCAAGGGGAAGATTACATGATACATTTATGATTTTTATTCTTTCTTTTATTTTTATTTTGTTTTATTTTTCTCATGAAATGAATTCATATTTTTTACAGTCTTTCCTTTCCTTATTCCACCCATTTTATCATCCAATCTCAATCACTTTCTTGCTCTTCATTATTTCCAATGTAATTTCTATGCACTTCTCTATAGAAAGTGAATAACTCAAGGCAGGGACCTGGGGGAGGTTTTACAGTGTTATTTATTATTACACTTCAATTCAAAATATTTTTATTATATTTGTGGTGGATGCGAGAATATTGCATGGGGGCGGCGGTCGTCCACCATGACACTATTTCCAAATAAATTTATTTTCATTGATTAATCATTTTCCCTCTATTATCTTAGGAAAACCCTTCATACGATGGATTTTTGTTTCCATAAGGGAGGAAACGCCATCCGGTGGAGCCGGGTCTTGTAAGAAAAAAATTTCGATTGGGGTGTCAGCATACATTATTTTAGGATGAGGTGTGGTTGGGTGTGACAGACGCATGAAAAAACCACACAGATAATAAATCAATGGTGAGTAATTCATTAATGAGGTTTCACTAAATGAATTTTTAAATTTAATTTAAACAATAAATAATGAATGAATGAACCTGTGTTATTCAAACCTAGGAATGCAACCTTTCTTATATAATTTCATTCTGTCTGCATCAACATAAGCATACATATTTCAATTATGCATTTAATTATTTTAATTACATATTTTAATTAACTAATAAAATTAGTTTAGTAAATAAGAAATAAAAAAACCCCAAAAAATATAATTGATGAACTAGAATAAGTGATTAAACCGACATCAATGCTCCTCTAATGAGACGACCATTGTCAGGAAATGTGTTATATTTGGAATATAAAATTTCTTTTTCCATGCCCTACGATAGGTGTGCAGCCTAGACATTTAGACACCTCAATCATTAAAATAATCATATTATTTTTAATTAATTATTTCATTCCATTTTTTGTATTATATAATTAATATCACTCAAGTAGTGTATTGTATGAGAAATATGATACCACCGTTGGGTCCAGAACAGGCTGTTTACCCTAGTAAGAGTATAACATTTATGAATAATGTGATTTTGATGTTTTTTAATTTTTATGTTAAAAGTTTAATTTTATTAATTTAATAATTATTCTGAAATTAATGAAATTACATAAATAAGTTTTTTATTAATAATAAAAAAAATATTTAATAACAAGTTTATTATTATTTATAAAAATTATATTATTAATTATTAGTGTTATATTATTTTTTGGTCAAAAAAATGTTTGGAAAATTACCCATGTAGTTAAATACTTTTTTCACTTAAATGATAAAGGTGTTTTGCTATGTGTAAATATTTTTTATTGATCAATATTATAACTGTAAAATTTATTAGTCAATACTAATTAAATGACAATTTGGAGTAAATATTAAATTATTCATTATTTTTGACATTTAATTAATGTTGTTGGAGAATCATTAAAAGTGAGAGATGATTTATAATAATTGTATTGGTGTTGTTGTTCTTCTTATTATTATTTTTAGACAATAATTGTGATTAAAACACCATTTCGTCCCTAAATGATGACCCTAAAATTGAAGTAGTCATTTAAAGACCAATGTTGAATTTTTAATTTATAATCCTAATAATGAAGAATGAAACCCTAAATATGATGATGAGTTGATGCTTGAAATTATTATGGAAAATTAATAAATAACTTATTCAATTAATAAATTTAACAAATTGTTTGATGAAAATGTATTATAAATTGGATTTTGGGTAATGCTCATGGAAGGCTTAGGAAGCCCATTATTTTTTAGCACACCCCTATCTCCTTTATCATTCCTTTAACAGTTTAATAATCAAAATCTTTTTCAATATTTATCAGATTGATGTTTTTTCAGTGGTATTGGATTTGTCTTGATAATAGGATGGTGCATATCAAATTTCTTTTCATAGAAAATAATGTCTTTTGATAATATTTTTATTTAACTAGATATGAATATTTATATATTTTCTTATTTGAAAGTCGTCGGAATAATGCATCATCACTGATGTTGGATTAATATCTCATGTTCATCATATTTGATGTAGGTGATCAAAAACATGAATTCAATGGTCATTATTTTGATTTCATGTACGAATATTATAGAATTTCAAATGTTCATAGGAAAATATGTTCTAGAAGTTCATGATTAATTAATTAATTTGGGTGAATTAAATAATGATTTAAATGTAAATTTTTTTATTTCAGGGATAATTAATTACAGAATTAAATATAGGATATTAATATCAAAATCTTGGAATAATTAATTATAGAAATAAATATATGATTATAATATATTTAATTGGGATAATAATTGGTGAAAAAATTGTAATGTGATGATGGTAATATCTTTAAAAATAATTAATGGTAGAGTAAAATATGGGATAATCATATTTTGAATAAGATCAATTAATTGTGGAATTAATTATTGTATTTGGTTGATTAATTAATTGATAAAATAATTAATGCGAGAAATTTTGTTATTTAATTTGTTGAATTAAATTACATGATTAAAATAATTGATGAATTAATAAATATATATTTGTTTATTTATTTATGGAATTAATTAATGAATTTGACAGAAATAATTAATTGGTTAATTAATTGAAGGGAATGAGTTAAATTAATCAATTATATAATTAATTAATAGAAATTCATGTGAATAATTAATTGAAGAATTAATTTAAGGGTTTGAGTTAGATCAATTATATTTGGAATTTATTAATGAGAATGTTTTGGATTAATTAAATATTAAATTAATTAAAGGATGTAATTTTATGATTTAATATTTGGATTAATTTATGTGGGGATTATTTAATAGGGATGATTGTGGTAATGTTAATGAATAAATTAGATAAATTAATTGGTAAATTAATTAATGTGGATTGATGAAATATTAAAAAGATAAGATTGAAAAATTAATTGATGAATCAATTATAATGAAATGATATTAGTAATTTGAACAATTTTTTGTTGAATTAATGATGTGATATAGAAATAGATGATTCGAGATAATTAAATTGTATAATTATTATTCATTTTTTTAAATAATGAATGAGAAAAATAATTTTTGAACTTATTAAAAGGAGAGACCTGAATAATGAATTTTGTGAATTATTTAATTGGAACGGTATGGTTAATTAATTGTTGAATTAATTAATGAGAATGGATACTTTTAATTAATTGTAAAATTAATCAATGGGATTTAATTGAAATATTAATTAAATAATGATATATAAATTGGGTGTTAGACATGATGATCTACTCAAATTATAATGATATAAATACATGGTTTAACGGAGAAATTAATAATGGAATTAATTGCACGATATGGATTATACATTTTGAGTAAATTAACCATGGAATTAACTATGGGAATTTTAGTTTTTGGATATTAAATAGTGAATTCATTAATGGTATTGATGTATATAATTAATTAGGAGGTTACTTATGGGTTTTTATGGGAAAAACTAATTATTTAATAGGTAAAAGAACTAGGGGTTTATTAATGGTTGAGTTAATTATCAAATTATTAAACTATTTATTGTGAATAATTAATTAGTGAATTAATTATTTTATGTTGAGTTGTGAAATGATTTATTAATTGGTTAATTATTTAATGGAATTTAAGTAGTTAATTAATTGTATATCTAATTAATGGATATGGAATAACCAATAAATTGTTGAATTAAATGAAGGGTTAAATATGATTAATTAATTTTTGAACTAATTAATAAAATATTTGGTGAAATGTTAATTTATAGTGATAATGACTTGATGGAGGAGAACATGGGATAATCGGGGTGTGAGAATAATAATTAAATGAGAAGACTAACGGAGCTTCAAATATATTTTTACCTTGGGACTGTGTGAGCCTTACATGTATAAGGCAGAGAGAGCTTATAATATTTTTTACATAAGGACCATGTGAGCCTTATGGGAAGAAGACTGTGTGTTATTATTATTTTTTATCAATATACTGTGTGAGACTTTGAGGGGAAATATTGTGAGAGCTTTCTTGTTTTTCCTAGGAAGAAGTTATGCTTCATTTTCTATTACTCACTATAGACCATAGAGGTTAGATCCCATAGTGAACATTACTCATGTCAGACTGAAATACATGCTTTATGTATTTGATAAATGATATATAAATTATTATAATGATTAGTAACATGAAAATTTATATTTGTGATATTCCATAGGGATATATCATACTCTGTCGTAGGCTATAGTGGGTATTGTGGTTCAGTTGTCCACTAGAACCTGGAGATTTATGCGGTTAAAAAAGGGTTAATTGAATTAATATAAATTGTTTACATTATTACTTGTTTTTATTTTTATAAAACATTATACACTCTTATTCAATGGATTTGTTATAAAAAATTTTGGTGGTGTCATACTAAGTTTGAATTCACACCATACTCGGGCTTCTTGATCGGTATTCAAGTGTACATTATTTTTCTAGATAGGTTATGGGAAGAGGCCCTATGTTAGATGGTTGAATTGGGATGGATCATAGTCAAGGTACCAGATGTGGTTCAGGGACTACTTGTATTTCATTAGTGTCTTTATTTTATAGTTTTCATTTAAACATTCGTGACATTCATTGGTATGACATATTTTCCATTGTAGTTGGATATTGTATTAACTACCTGATTATATTTAGATATTGGTATAATTTGTATATATATATATATATGATTATCATATTGTTTATTATTTATATGGATGGTTACTCTAATAAAAGAGGGTATTGTCTCCCCATGACTGACTTACCAGACCCTCACTGCTAGTCTGCAACCTCTGGTGTACAGGGAGGCACGCATGAGGTCATGTGACTGATAGGATCGGGGCCCTATTGTGTGGCAAACATGATGGAATTATACACCATTACCCATTAATCTAGTATTATAGGTCCAAATATATATATTGTAGATATTGAATCCTATTAAATTATCATTCAAAACCTGGTTCAATAATCATACCACATAATACATAAAAAGTTGAAATATCTCTTCGAATTTAAAATCCAATTTAGACACATGGTCTTACAATATCACCACCATATGATTCCTCATCCCTCAGAAGTATCATTAGAAACACGATCCTCAGTCTTGAGGCACTCGGTTAGCTAATTATTTTTCAAAACTAAGACTCAATACTATAATTCCCAAGATTTATTTAATGATAAATATTAATCATAAGGCATTCATCCAATGAAACAATGTCCAATGATTTAATTTATTTGCGGAAAACTAGGATTATAGCCACCCACCCTCTATATCCTAATATTTACACAATCTATTATCTAAATGATTACCATCCAATGGTTCTCCTAAATATATAATATAACTCAAAACATCCAAATTTAATCAATTAGTTATTGCTAATATATAAATTACATATCAATATTGATCTTAGTTTTCCACCATCGTGTTTATCATGGCTGCAAACATACCATGCATGACCATATATTAGAACAAAATTTAAACACCAATAAATGTTTTCACTAAAAAGTCCCAAACTGAAATAAACATAAAGATTTATCTTAAAACACCACCGAACACCATATTGTGATTTAATGTCATAAATAAAGGATAATCACCTATGCTTCATATAAAAAAACAGAATATGTGGTAACCTATTTCCAATATGAAATTATATTAAAAAATACCAATCAAACATCTTCTGCAAAATCTCTGGTGAAAATGATAAATATTAGACTTTAACACACCAACCAAATATTATTTCATGGTGCCTTAAATTCATAAATCCCCCAAGATCATCCTAATACACCCAATAAATTTATAATCTGAAAATCAATGAAATTCTATAGTATAGTCATTGATTGACCATTTCTGGTTTCATTATCCATGAATGAACCCGAATATATTCCAAATAAGTTCATAATTATACCTTTCCAAAACATCCCAAGACTAAATCCAATTCACAGACTTCATCTAATAACAGGACTTATTCCAAATGAGGAATTCCCTGAATATTATAGTTTTATTCATGTTAATTCATCAACCAAAATCAAAATTCCAAAAAACTACATCCAATTACCAAACTTATGCACTGATGACCCATATATCGAAAGTTTCCCATCATTCATTACCAATATATAAATCCCCACCATTTGAGTGACCTTGTAATTAGCCAACCAATTTATCTCATTTTTATTACAACACATGCCCTGTCTACCCTTGAATAGAACTACTCATATGACCATAACCACTCATACCATATTAATGATATGAAATATATCTTTTCATCTGTTCCCATCTCAAAAGAATTCAACTCTTAGAAAATATTTAGATTTACCTAAAATGTGGATCACCAATTCTAACCTTCTATAGGATCACTATCCACCACATAGATTATGATTTTCCACTTCCAATGTGAATAATGTTGTTAGATTCATATGTAAATAAATGTTTCATTATACTACCATTCCATTTTCATTAGGTTCATAGAATATTAGGACCATATGAATCTTATAAGAATCCCTTCGTCACTAACTCACTAGGATCTATACCAAATTCATAATAAGGTGGGATCAATGTGTATACAAACTATGTTACATCGATTAATTTTTAAAAATATATGTTGTAAAATCAAGTACCACCCAAAAATAGAAAACCTAACTAACACTCCATTGAGATTACCATTAATATAATTTGGGCTACACACCGCAAAAATATATATACTATAGAGAAAGTTCATTTCACATGTCAACAAACTGTTGTAAATACTCCTAGAAATCATTTTCCTTACTTGTACCTAGAACTATATCACGATCACACTCAATACTAGGAATTTTTCCTAAATAATAGGGTTCCACCCATGATACAAGAATTATTAA
The DNA here is from genome assembly GCA_963277665.1 of Viscum album. Lineage (NCBI taxonomy): Eukaryota > Viridiplantae > Streptophyta > Magnoliopsida > Santalales > Viscaceae > Viscum > Viscum album. The sequence goes on from OY728119.1 coordinate 536,102,331, forward strand.
TATAACATAATTTTTTTTCCAACATCTTATTTCATTTTATGCTATTAGAGTCTTCCCATTCTCTCATTTCATAAAAACTACATCCATAACAGTCATTCTAGGGACCTGAATGGTCCTAAACTCAAATCCATCCTCGATAATATGTAAATAAAACTGATTAAAAAAGGGATTCTATGATTGCACTATGCCTATAGTATAGAACCTTGAGAACCTATCATTCAACAGTTATGAAGAAACGAACTTATTTATTATTCATATACTAAAAGACCAAACATGCTTATACTAATACATTTTTGGGTAACCCATGAACTCATTATTTATTAACACACAATTTTTAATGTTGATCACAAACTCTTCTAGGTCTACTACCTCGCTGAAAATGTCAAAAAACATAAAATGTCACAACTCATAGTGTGTCATCCGTTCTCCTATATCAAGAAACTATAACACACATGTTCCATAAAAACCACTATCGCGTGTCATATAAAAATAGATTAGTGACAACATGATAAGAAATTATCCTATTATGGAACTAATTCTCACTTGTAATCCACCTACAAGAATTTACCCTTATGAATCAAATCATTCTTGTCAATAATTACTTACACAATATCCTCAAAATAGATCAACCATTTTAAGGAAATTGTTCAACAACTATAACAATAAATTATAATATTATTCCTATATAAATGTGAAAAAGATATATAAATTTATTTAAAAATTATTTAATCCAATGATTACTTTAATAATGCACTATATGGTTTCTAATATAGAATCATGTTTATATCTAACCAACTCAGGTTATTACATGATCAATCTTCAAGGGATTAGGTTAATTTCATCAAAGGGTGTCACTTCAATGATCTATATCACCACCCATTATTAATATTGAAAAAATAATTCAACCATCTACATATAATTCAACCATGTACATATACATGAAATCACCATCTGATTAGTTTATAATAATTTGAATATTCTAACCACATCAAATGATAAAAATATAAATATAAAAAACATACAAGTCATGTTATTCCTATGTTCCAAATAAGGATGCATGAGACACCTCTTACAAAAATAGGATAAGTTTAAAATCTTGAACATACAACTTTACAACAAGACAATATACCTTAATCAGATATATATAATGAAATTATAACATATTTGATCCAATCAGGATTGAAAATATATAATATTATAACAACACAAACAAATAATATAAATATCCAACCCTTGGAGACCGGGGCTTCCTAACATTGATGGTTTCCAAGATACACCACCATTTTACCCATGAAAGTCTAAAACAAAATCCTATATATCCTAAATACCTTATTCTAGTTATACAGGAAAATTAAAATACGATCTAATACCACCTTTTAAATTAATTTTTTGAACGCCACATGACTACTGTATTAACGTATTTTTCTACAAAACCTTATGCACAACCACACAGATTGTATATGTTATTGAATATATATGAGGTTATAAGATGGTACCATTTACTGATAATACCCCTTTTCATATTACACATTCATATGTAAAGAATTATGACTCATAAAATCATATTACATGGAAATTAAAAATAAACTAATCCCATTAGATCGAATTGAAATGACAACATGTGGAAAAAAAGACAAACAGAATCAATTACCCACTATGATGATCACATATACAGTATAATATTAAATTAATAATTCTAAAATCATTGTCTCGAATAAAACAATAAGCCATATAATATCTCATGGTTTATATACTCATCCAATCAATCCCACTCAATAGACCATGTTTCATAGCCAGTGAGGTTCCTACAACTATGTGATCTTAAACATAGGTGCCCTAGTGGAATGCATAAATGTGCTCTTTATGTGTATATAGCTTAGTGGGGTGCCGCAATTATAGTCTCATACAATATAAGCATTGCAGTGATATATTCATGTTTAATTTTATGTATAAATAATCTATTTGAAATGAAATAACAGATGAATTACATTGCATGCATCCTCCCCATTGATAAATTAACACTTTGAAGGTGGTATTTTACAATGAAAACCCTTGTATAAAAAACCATAAAATTATCAATATTTGGGTTAGTGAACTCGATTTTCTATACCCTCTTTTTTTTACTTTGGGAGTTTCTTTGAGTAAGTCATGATGACCATATATTTTACAAGATCTTAGGGTGAAACCCATTAATCCATAATCCACAATATCAAATAAAAAACATCTAATATTTAATGGATCCATGACTAGATTTGTGGTGTCCATGGTATCTCTCCAAACCATATATATGTTGAATTTATCAAACCAATTATCAAGAATATATGGTAATAATTAAATAAGAATAATTTCTATATCATAATTCAAAAATAGATAGATACCAAGAATCTGAGGAAGACCCATAATGATGTAATGTATATACAAATATATGGATGGATCCTAGGGGTGACCACACATAAAAGAATAATAATCATCATAAATTTAATAATTGTGATAAAAACCACAATGCATAAATTGTTATATAATTGATAGAAATTTTTTCCTTTGCAACCATTGTAATTATGGGATCCCATATAGACCTAAGGTGGAATCCTTGTGTCTGTTTAATTCATTATGTGGCTCAACAGGTGGATACTAGGATACATACAGGGAATCCATTTCGATGTCAATGCATCCAAGATAAATGAAATTAATATCTCAAGTATCTAAAAAAAATTTCCTATTATGAACTTTTGGGAATAAACTATGTCACAATCATATCATATAACACTCAAAACATATACCCCATGTAGCAGCTTTAAGAATGCACATTAAAAAGACAAATTAATTTTTTTGGATGGATGAACACCCGAGCCAAATATAAATATCTATATCTTCTTTGGATTACATGTTTAATGGAGGTATTAAGGATAATACTAATACAATATATACACAATCTATTAAACATTATCTAGTGTATAATCAAAAGTAATGGTTCATAACGAGATCAACTGGATTATGTCAGGTAATAATTGTCCCACAAGGGAACCTCAGACTTAGTCATGTCACTCAGGTCTAACCTGTTATAGTGAACCAGAAGGCTCTATGGTCTCTTAAGTGTTATTTACATGGTATACTTAGGATTCTATAGTATAGACAAGAAATAACCCAAAAAATTAGTATCCATGAGTCCTATCAAGGAGAAACTAAGTGAAACATATTTTTATCATTCCGCTCATTGATTTGAATATCACAAAGAATATAAAAATGAAACTCAACATCGATCATTGTTGACTATGGTGATGAATAAAAGAAAGGGGTAATGTGTCCCCAACACCCCATTACCTATATCATATAGAATTTAAATTTAATAAACCATTCAATTAAGATTAATAGTTTAAAAAAGTAACATAGTGTCAAATCTTATTTAGTGGTAAGATACATAACCTGAATTATAATCAAAATGCATTAATTTGTGTTGAATGTTTCAAGGACCACATACCATAAATGATACATTTCTGTTTTACATCAAAGGGAAAGAAGTAGCTTTCAAGCACAACCCAAGCTATTCATTGATACAATGTTCAACATAAACACCTCTTAATGATTACCTATATTATTGAATTTGAAATTATTAATAGAAAAATTGAAATTAGACATTCTACTTATTCTAAAACATTATAATCACTGACCAATCATTAGAAACCCTCATAAAAATGGATCAATGACCAAAATCATATATGAATTACTAGGTATAATCAATAAATCATCTTGGGTGAAATCCCTAACAAACATATATGATTATATAACCATTTAACATAAATTTATGGAAGAAATCTAATAAATTGAGAGTTAAATATAGTTTTTTTTCAAATGATGAATAACAATATTCAGAGGACCTCTCGAGAAATCACCATTTATTGAAGAGAAAATTCTATAACCCTATCATCTTATTCCACCAAGATCAATTGGATTTAGAACTATCATTTAACATAGATAGTTGTAAAACTCAAACAGAGATATGAGAGAATCAATATTGATTTGATGATGTTTATATATACCATAAATTTCTATAAAAGGATACCCTAAACACCTTCATGAAGGGATTTAATGATGGTAAAGATATAAATGGAGCCCATTATACAAGAAAAGGAAATTATGGGGAGTGGATGGATACCCCTCTGAATAAGTCATGTGAGACAATTAATGTTTTACCACTAAAATCACCACATGATATCTTGTATATGTATACTAGATGGCTACTAGCCCCTGTAGTGGAACCCCAAAACCTGTCATCTCAATCTGCTTTATAGAGTTATTTAACTGACACGCTAATTATGATAAAATGTATCCTAGATAACACTATATACATATTGGTATATACAGAACCCTTCAACCACCATTTTCACATAATTTGCTGTATAAAATAAACCAGTTTCATGAGATCAAGCCAAATAAGTTATTTTCGAAACAACATATCAAAATATTTACAACCTTATAATTTAAATGATCTAATTAATATTTTCATTCAAATTTCCATATGGAAATAGCTTCTTCAAAAAATTATATATAATATTCTGAGATTATATGTCCCTAAAATGAAAATTTATGTATTTAAAATTAATACATGGTAAATATGGTATATAGTTCCCTTACATTGTTTTTTAAGTATAAAAACACATGTTATCTTAAAGATCATAATTAAACATTAAATATATAAGAATATAATCTAAAAATACTACATAAAATAGATGGAGGTAATAATTATAGAAGATAACCTAGGAATTGGTAACCCAAAATCAAATAACTATAAATCTATAATGACTGCACCTCACATAGATGACTAACTTAGGTATATCATTCATATTAATCTTCAATTGATGATATGAATAATGAATTTCAATATTTTAATTTTATAGATATCTGTATATTTGATATAAAAAATCATCAATATGAGTTAGAAGATACATTTTATTAATAGTGAAACTGTTATGTTCTTAATATCAATTAAATGATGGATTAAATCATATTTTGACATTATAAATAGAATAGGATAACTCTTTTTTGATGCAATATGGTGTATAAATCCTATATCAATATTAAACTAATGTATCTACATTAACTAATAAAAACTCAATTGTGATAATTACTTATAGTGTCTTTAAAATAGATTTATCACCGTATATGAGTTATATTAAAAAATCAATATCATGAATCATGTAAATACTACTAAATTCATTAGAAACTACATTATTAGAATCTGTATAAATATAAATATAATAATTCTTGATTTTATTCACAACCAAGAGATAATAAATTCTCTCTTGAAATGGTAGTAAGGCCCATATAATATAATTAGCATCCATTGGATGTTCATATACATCCCCAAATTAAGACCCATGAATCTGATGATTCATAATATCACATTTTATTTCGTTATTCTACGAATTAACATTGGTTCTAATTATAGAGTTTAGACAATGCTCAAAATCACATCAATTTACACAATTGGAAGAATAATACTATTTTCATAAGGAACATTCTTATAACATATAAAATGAAATTTAAAATTATTGAGTGGGGGATAAGTGTGTATTATATATCAAGATCCACATCAATGATTGGAAATAAATTCACCCTTCATTGATCTGAAATATATCATATGGACTTGGGAATCGACTCAGATAATTCCAATGAACAACATATATAATACATTAAGGTATAAATGGTTCATAAGGATGTACTATATTTCCCCTTAGAAATTACTTGATACAATACTTTCTTATCTTCTAATAAAACATAATGTCATTCATTCAAAAAATTTATATGAGTGATTCTTACAAAATTGTTTACATATAAGAAGATAAATTGCATTCCCCTATATAAATCACAAACAGAACTCCCATGAAACATCATTTCTCTCTAAATAGTTTTGTTAGGAAACTCACTAAAGTCATGGTTCATCATTATTTATCAAAAACACTATTTTGGAATCATCGTGAATTTTATCATCCTATCTCACATTTAATTTTCATTCTCATAATAAAAGCAATATAATTATCTATTATATTTAGATTTAACATGATTCTTCATGGTTCTACATAGTCATGAAAACCAAGAATCATAGCATGACTAACAATAATAGTAGTTAGTAATCATGTAATCAAGAAAAATAATTAATAGAATGGTTATATCATGAAACCCTATTTTCATTATATCAATCCCTAGGTATAACCTATATATTTATAGAACCTCAAATATTCAATTCATATATAAAGGATCATAATGAATTTGTGAATTAACAAAAGGATATCAACAATGACTGTCTATACATGTGGTAAGTAGTGACCCCAATCATCATTCCACAATGGTGGTTATGATGTTACCCAATATAATCCTCTTAAAGTTGTTACCCACCGGCTCATATGTTCCAGAGTGTAATCCACATCTAGTATCTAGATGGTACATTTTTTAAAAAATTCCAAAGAATATAGCCTTTTAAAAGATTAAGGATGTTATCAAATAACAATACATATCCCTAACTTTTTCATGAAAATTACTTTATTAAAATATGAAAACATATATAACCCTTTCTCTATTAAAAATAGATATGACTTGTTCATTTCGTACATATTTGTTACCTAATTTTATATGAATATTGAATAACTATCAAAATAATTACTGATCTGGATATGAAATGTTGTAGTGTCTTTGACTACCATATACATAGTCACCATATTTTATGAATAATATCTAATATATTCTATAGGTATATTCTCATATATTATACATAATAGACATACCCTAATTAAAACCATTCCCCATAATGTATGGGAACAAAATATAAAAATTGGTGACATTATATGTTCAGTAAGGGTAAATATAAAGATATTAATAAATGATCCGAAGTGATCCTAAGACAAACATAATCATATAATAATATGACTATATAATTTGATAATCATACCAATTCACTCAATGATTATTAATCATAAATCATTATAAACGGTTTTTATTTAAAAACTCTATCATTCATAATTGTGTGGAGTCATTAGTAATAAAACTGAAGCCATGAGAACATATCATAATCATATGACATCAGTTTTTGGAATACACATCATCATAGATAATTATTTCCATAGTCTAGTATCACTACTATGATTATCATAGTGCATTTAGTTTATTCATTATTCTATAACTTCTGTTGTGAAACTACACTCCCATGACTATCATAGTGGATACAAACCCCAAATAAACTGGGTTAAATCCCCACTCCATGCCTTATTTTCTCAGGTGATATCCATCTTTTTCATATTAATTATAGGGATATATAATATTTTTACAAACCATAATGGAATAAGAAAGATACATTTGTGGGCCAAAATATAATTAAAAAATTTACCATACCATCATATAACGACCTGTGTAAAATAAATGGGTTTAATAAACATCTCAAAATCACAATACCATAATCCATCCCGAGAATAAATGTGGATTTTATCATAAGAGATATGTTTATGTTGTAATTTCTTATTTAACCCATGAAAAATAAACTGAATTGTTATATTCATCCTAAGATCATCATTATCATATGTAATGAATAGGAAGAATGTGGAAAATGTTATAATATTATATCCATAATAAAACATAATAATCCTTAAATAATATTTTCATTTATGTCAAATATCATTAGAAGAATATTCAATCTAGTCACTAGAAACACAAAACAAGTATTCTATTCTTTTAATAACACTGATAATGAACATTCATTGAATTTTAATAAAGATGTATTATTTTGAAAAACTTTGGAAACATGATAATTAATCATTATACCAATGAAAAATCATGATTTCATAAAATCCATTAATACAATATATGTCAAAATGGATCATTGTTTTCACGCCTACAGAATGTCAAAAATGGGTTTTTCAGAACAATATTTATGTAAAATGATTCAATTTTTAAAAAAAGTAAAATATTTTAAAATATCATTTAAATTAAATTATTAAATCATTTAATATATAGTTAACTACTTCAATAAAAAATTGTGATGATCATGGGCATGAGGGAAAAAGTTAATCGACTAAAGGAGATATATGGTTTGTTTTTCCTTAAAAACATTTTCATGATATCTTTATATACCAAAGAAAGTATATTGTTACTAATATATAAAAAAACAAAAATAAACCAAGTATAAGAAAATATATGGGGTTTTAATGATAAGAACGTTTTAATTTTTCTCAATTAAAATATTCCAGTCAATCAGGAAAATAACTGAGATTTAAAAAAACATTACCATAAGTCTGATCCTACATTATTTGCACTGATCCATTCTATATAAAAATATATATATTTATTAGATATTTATTATTAATCAAAATTAATATAAATAATATCATATAATATTTATTTGTAATTTCTTATCAATCTTTTATTATATTATATTAATTAAATCTTTATTTTAGGTGATAATTGTTTCTCTTTTACATGTTATTTTCATCTTCGCAGTTCCAAAACATGAACACTGATATGTGTCAATTCACCTAATAAATTTTATTCATGTCATAAATATCATATATAAATATCATATACACATTTATTACTATTTATATATTTTTTTTATTAAAAATGAATTATGTCACTTCAGAGAGATGGTAGTCCAAACCTACACACGTTTCATGTTTCTCATTTTCGATGGACGAAATGAATGAAATTTAAATAATAATAAAAATATAAAATATAATTATAAAATATTATATATATATATATATATCTGTGTGTGTGTGTGTGTGTGTGTGTGTGTGTTGTAAACTCATTAAATCTATCCTTGCTAATATCCATGTAAAGAAGAAATGAAAAACAAATCACGTCTCTTCATAATGTAGGAAGTCAACACAGATGCACAAGCGATAATATTTTTTATCAATATGTAGGGAGGTACATATGTAGATAATATATAATAATTTTAGATTAATAATAATGTCATAAATTTCATTTATAAACATGAAATGAAACATAATAACCCCCCACTTAGGATGATGATGGAAAATAAATTTACCATTATATAGAATTAGTAGTTCACACACATGTAAGAGCTATACTATCCATTACAGGATGAAGAAAAAGATATTAATATAGGTTTAAAATTCATTATAATAACATAATAATAAATTTTTGATAATTATATTGTTATATCATCACAGTATTCATAGAATTTAATTTGGTATCAAAAGGAAAAAATTGAAAACACCCAGTCAAGACTTATACTGATGGCCACCTCTATTTGAATACATATGAATCCTTATAAGGTTAGTATTTTGATTTAAAACTAACACTATATCATGAAGAGGTATCACATGAATTTTCATTGATAGTAAATGTCCTTGTTTAGTGGTTCTTCATTTGTTTGGAATAGAGGATAGGTGTTGTTGTTTTATAAGGGAGATAAAGGACACACATGGATGATTACTATATATTAAAATATATTAAAGTACCAATGAACAAATATTTGTACCAAATTACAAATATTTAAATATGATAATTGAAAGGTAGGAACATTAACCTTAAAATAGGACATAGATATATTTTTATCTCATTTTAATAATTATTATTTGATTTTTAACATATTTAACCTTTTATGAACAATACCATTATAACTAACTTCATTAAACATAAATTAAAAATAATAATGACCATTTTTTGACTTTTTGACATAATTATATTTATGTTTATTGAATTCAGGGGATGAATTATTACAGTATTAAATATATATATTTATATGACCAAATTTCATTTTAAAATATAAATGTAAAATTCTACATTATTTTATTTTTCATAAATGCATTCATAATAATGACATTAATTTTTTTAAAAGTTACGATCATAATAAATAACATTTTCGTAATTTTAAAATATTTTATTGAATATAAAATTTATTTTATAGTTACAAAAACACATTAATTTATATTAATTAAAAATATTATAATATAAAATATATTACATGCATAAAAATTGATTTTTAAGAAAGCATCACTTTTATACTTTCAAGTTTTTTTATTTATTTCCAATCCAATAGTTAGCCTACTAGATCAATCTATACATATGTGAACAATATAATTTCTTAATTTTATTATATTTATTCATTCCAAGAAATATAATAAGTAAAAATTACTATCACATTAAGTAGTATTACATTATTAGGTTACCTATGTTCCATTAAATTTGGTGTTGCATGTGAAACATGCTATCAGGGAAATAGAAATCATTTAAAATTAAATATAAAATAAATTAACAGGGTGTCACATTTTTTGTCTAATGTGGAAAAAATGGTAGAACATAAGTGAAAATGTATAATTAATATATATAAATTTCCCTTAAATTCATGTTTTTATTCTATCAATTTGAAGAAAGGGTAAGTAAAATTATGTATAGTAATGATTTTAGAAACATGTATTAATGTATAAAAGATTGTAAGACTAGAAAAAATTACCCAAAAAGTAATTATCTGACATGAAATTCTATCTCCTAATTTTTTTTCTATTTTCACAACACTCGGTGATCAGGACGACACTAAACTGTGGAATTTCAGAGGGTTATGTGTGACTAAAAACAACACACATGTTGTTTATTGGAATGGATCCCAACCAATATTGAATTGTGAAATCATAGTGAATATTTTACATAAGAATGATATTAAATAACCATGAATTTTAACCGGTGATACAACAATAATGGATAACAAGATCTTTTATTGAATCCAAATATAAATTATGAAGAACAAACCATTGTAGATAATGATATCTATCTAGTCTAGAGGAAACGACATGTTACCTAGGGGTTCCATGATGTACCAGCAAATGGAATCTCAGTTTTATGTTGAAATTATTTCATCATATCATTCAACTCCAATGAACTAATTGATGTTATAATATATCCATTACAAAAAAAATTTGATGCAGAATGTTGTGGTGTAATGGTTACTCCATGGAGGGAAAATTATAATAATTGAGTAAACACATTATAAATCAATGGGGTTAAACTCATAAAGGCTGAAATAATGTATACTATTTAGGAATGAGTAAGAGGAACTCTACTCAACATAAAACTACCATAGGAGACTTTCCGTTAAGTGGAAATTCATATCATTTCAATTTAGATAATGTTATGGTGGAATATTCCTATATATATATATGATAACGATAGAGTCCGTACAGTTGGAGGAAACCAATCATAAACTTCTTTTATATCATTGTGCAACCCCAATTATTTAACATGTTATATATGATTTTGTTCCTTCCCCAATAATGTATACTAAAAAATAATAATGAGAGTACATTTGGAAAATCTATCAATTTCTAAAAATGAGTATGTACACATAATTTATAGTAAAAATATCTATGGGCCCCAACATTATAACCCACTGGTTGTCTCATAAAAATTCTAGATAATTGTAAAATACTGGCCTTATAATTCATTAATTCCTTATTTTATGATAATATCAATCATATACTACATAATTTGGGAGATAATTAACAATTATAATGGTCCACCCAAGGGTATCCTATTGTATTCAATGCCTCGAAAATTATAGGCTATTAAAGAAATGATAAATCAACAACAGATTTGACATCCCATGTGTCACACCACCCAATACGGCGTGGTGATTTTTTATTCCCATAATAAATTCTATATTCATTTAATTGGAATAAATATTCATGTATTATACCATATATTCTTCAAGGAAGTCATTAACTACTGTAACATGTTTAACATCACAGATTTTGTTCACAATAACATAACCAATGTTGTAAGACATCATATTTTTAATAGAAATAAAAATAAGAGGTATATTTAAATACTTTATATCACATAAATATTTTTTAGGATTTGGTACACACATAAAATAAGATATTTTACCATGATTTCAGATTAGAATTGAAAGTTCCCCAAATAAATACTCATTTGGATTATTAAAATGAAAACTAAAAATGGAAATCCATTTCCATATCCCGTGTACAACATAATGATTATGATACCATATAAAAAAAGAGAATATTTTTCTCAGTTGAAGACCAGAATAGAGATTCATAAGTATATAAATGATGGATTTCTTACGGAACTCATACCCATTGGGTTATATATTTTATTATAATCATGAATTACTCCTTTAGTAAACACATTTAAGTTATAGGATATTTAATAACCCATATAGTCATAATCGTTCTAAATTATTATTTTTTGATTATAAAAATCTATCTATTTTACTATAAAATATTTTATTATAAATATTTTTTATTATATGTGTAACATGAAAAGAAAGTTAAACAATTCACATTGATATTTTTCAAGAAGTGGTATCTTATAATTTTTTTAAGTGATTATTTTTCGGATGGGTGATATAAAATAAAACATGATATGAATTAATTTGATAGGATGTTGTATCTTGTGTTAGTGGGTGTTACTAATTATATCCTTAATTTTGATAATACTAACATCATTAAATTTTCCGAGTATAATATCCTGAGTGTCCACTCAATATTTTTTATTTTGGGTTCATCACAATTTTTTAAATACCTTATCAAATAGAAGAATTTTGATTTAGGTTCTCAGTTAAAACCTTAGAATGTTTTGTATTTTTTTGGAATAATGATCTTACATATGCGTCAATTATATGGTGAAAATATCTTAACAAACTACTTCTCTAGCAATTCAGTTTCACACTATGAAAATCATTATCCCTATCCCCTTTAATGTAATTTATTAGTAAAATAATGTATGACTGAATTACATTAAAAGTTTTATATAAAAAATTACTATTTTAATATATTGATTAAATAGTAAGAATTAATATTGATATTTTAATACAATATTTTGATTTTTTTATCAAACATATTCATCCCTCGAATATAAACTACTTGTAACAGATTTTTTGTTAGTATAACACAATTTAAATAACATAACATTAAATGAACCAGTGTGAAACTTTGTAAAAAATAATGAATTAATAAATCATTTAAAAAATATCTTTACCCTTCAAACTATAAGGTTGAGGTGACATGAAATGGAATAGATGAATAAGAATATTTATACATAAAAAATGATTAATTTCCAATGTACATCACATCTACCGTAGAGAATAACTTGTTCAATTTATTATGAAATAATGAGGATTTATGAACAATGGAAGAATTATTTCAATCCTTTCTACCCATACAGTTGTATATGAGGTAACATAATCGAATAATAATTTCCATTTAGGGCCTACTACTAATTATGGTTGATGATGATCATCTAGTAGTGGACAGTCACAAGGTTTATGTGTCATGTGTGCTAGGAATTCTTGAAAAAGAATCTATATTTTTTGAAATGTTTTTATATGGTAATATATAAACACTTGAAAATTTTATGATATATTATATATTTAATAATTATCCAAATATCATCAGGAATTTCTTTAATCATATAGACATTAATGAATATTCCTATACAACCTTAACTGGACACATTATACTAATAAAACATATAATATCATTTATGATTTCTACATGTGAAATAAGGTTTTAATGGATTCCCCATGCTGCTCAGAAACCTCCAATATTATGTTGAATGAATCAATATGATAGTTATATATAATATATATTTTACCCTCTAATTGATTGAGACTAAGACAACAAATATTTTTTTCATATTCAACAATGTTCCTATGTGAATTAAGGTATTATTCCCATGACTTGAAAAAATATTATCAACCTTGAAGAGGTAAATTCAACCCATTTTATACCATTAAACTAAAGATAGTATAAATGATTTATTCATTTTCCTTGAAGAATAACTTTTTTTAAGATCCCATGTATAGAGATACCTAAAATGGATGATTTTATAAAACTCGAAATTTATTTTCCCTACATTAGTTTTTGTAGGAATAAAATATGCAATTGTTTTGTTGTTAAAGATTGGAGTTAATAGTATTTAGAGAAGGAAATTAAATAGTTATCATTTACTGAATATATGCCTCAAAAATGTAAAACTCTTGATAATAACGCAACATGGAGAATAAATAATGTTATTTATCAATAAATTATTGAAAAAAATACATATATTCCATCATCACTAAGTATGTTATTGTGTACAATGTAAAATCTTTGGGGTATAGTTTTCTTAATCTAGTTAGTATCTAGTGTCTTAATGAGGTTTTTTTGAAAGATAATTCAATGTATTTTACATAGGATAATGTTTTGATAAATATAATTTATGGTATTAATTTTATATAAATATTGGATAAAAAATATATAATATCACAATAGTGTTATAGAATCTCAAAACTCATTTGACAAGTTTGTGAGTAATTATCACATTGATAAAAAAATTATGCTTTAAAATCATTATTTTTAAAAAATTAAATTGTATATAAAAAAATACATATGAAAATTCTATAATGTTTAACTATGAATTTAATAACATATATAATATTAAATATAAAACAAAACATCACATTCTAAACCCCTAAATTCATATCTCTAACATACACAGAAATAATTCCTTTCATCATGAATTTATATATTATAATATAATAAGATCTTAAACAGCATCGTTTAAGGTATTATCCATAATAACTTAATGCGTATGAAAACAATTATGTAAAAAATGATACTGATTTAATAATCATATTCTATTTATTATATTAATATATAGTTTCTGATGATTAATCAATTGTGCTTTTAAACATTCTTCCTCCCATCAAAAAAAAGTATAATCATTTAAAACCCCTGGTTTTTTTCTTTTCGATATCCAAATTCCTTGCTGAAATAAAATTCCATTCATTTAAATTACCTAGTTTAAATAACCAATGGACAATATTATTCCACTACATCATGAAAATTATCATCATTTATTATGTAGTTTAATTTAACATCCATATAAATTTTAATATATTCAGTTTTTCCAAAATAGATAATAAAATATAAGACTATGTAAATATAATGTATTATAAAAAATATTGGACACATCCTCCTCAAACAAAACTATTTGTACCATTTATGTTAAAATTGTGATCATACAATCAAAATTCATAATGTTATTATTATCCTATTAGTTAAACAAATAACATGGAGGTGAGATTATTTCATAGGATATGCACAAGCTTCATTTGATATTCTTCTCTTACTTTACACTATCATTGAAATAGTTAATGGGTTCATTGATTCATCTAAAAATAATTATCTATGAGTTAATGGTTAATATCATTTTTCCATTTTATCCACTATATTACCCATATGAAATTTTTTATCTATAATGTGTGTCAACCAAAATCAGTTCAATGCTTTAACATAGTGGTTTAGTGGTTTCTCTATACTTACAATCAACATATTCCCACATTTCAAAATTTTAGTATCTATTATTTGATCATTTGATAACATTATTAAAATAATATGTTTAACTAATGATAAAATTGAAAATATCACTATGTTCTATAACAATATATATTATAGAAACTATTGAAGTTGATCATGTAAATTGAGAATACAATGTCTGACAAATTAATCAATAATTTATCTCGATAAACTATATGTATAAAATGTATTTATGCTAAAAAAATAACTAAATGGAATGTGGTCCTTATTATATGACTGTAAACAATATGAAAAATATTCAATTTAAAATGGATTTATTCTATTCAATGTTTTTCCTCCAACACGATATAAATTTACATCGAATAGTATACACTGTGTTGCCCCAAATTAAAAAGTATATCAATATTCAAAAACTAGATCATCTTGAGAGTTTACATTGTTTGGATAATTAATTTAATGAAATATATATATCATCCCCAATATCAATGTTCATTAATGAATTGAAAAAATAATGATTTACAAGAATTATATGTAGATTGATTCTTATGATCTTGTGATATAATGTGTTTCCTAATTCTCTAATCCAATGTCTGACCTAGAATTCTACTTTCATTCATCAACATACACTGGTGACTGAAACATAACCATCAAATGATTGGTTTTATTTATTATTCTATCATCAGAGAACCAATACATTTTTCTTATTTTTTATTCACATGATATAGATGTCTATAGAGGCATATTTCTATAAAATCATATGGATTGATTAAATTTATCAATTGATATGTTATGACACCCATATATATTATATTGGGCTTGGATTTTCAATATATTTCCCATTTATTCCTCCCATATTCCCAAAATTATGGGATTTCCAATGAACATTGGGTTTCTAATAGTGGATCTATAGAAGGATAAAACAATAATATTTAATGTAATAAATAAGGGTTTATTCTTATTACAACATGATATATTCTGATCCACAAAATTTCTACTATAGGCCCAATAATAAATTAAATAATTAGAAAACCCCCTTAAAACATATGGTTCGCTAATTCATAACATTTAATTACAAATTATTTTTTTAGATGACATGTTTTAACCAATTACTATACATGGTTTGATTCATATATTCACAAGATACATAATTATACCTTGATATCTTCTCAACGTAATAGCTAAAATTCCCATCTCGATAAATTCTCATATCCACAATGGTATTGGATAATACAAAATCATGTTGGATTGGACCTATTATCCACTCACTATAGTTACTATTCAACCCATTTGTTTCTCTTAAAAATGATCAATATTGATATTGATATCTTTTTATTCCTAACATTATCAATAAAATAAAACAAAAACCTATGTGAAAAAATGTATGGAGATAAATTACATATATAATTTTATACCCAAGTCTAGTGATTTTGTTATTGTTTTTATCATTATTTTTATTTAAATTATACCATTACTATAATATGTGATATTTCATAATTAAAATATATATATGGATTTACATGTTAGCCTCATTTGTTATAATAAATATAAATAAAACTAAATGAATGAGTTATACACTATAATGATTTCTACCAGTATGGGGTGATTGATTCACTAAGGTTATATTTAACCCTTTATCCAGTTTTTATGCCTATTGATGGTTTCATAATTAAATTTTATTTTATTTTCCCTTATAAATATATAAATATAATCAAATTCAGTTGAATCTACCAAAATAGATCAGGATCTAGCCAAAAAAGGACTAGAGAAGAAATTATATAAATGTTGGAGATTAATTTCAATGTTATAAGTGTTATTATAAAAGGTGAGAGTGTGTCACACCACATATATATGCAGCCATTATTGGAGAACAATAGGTTGTGTTCTTGAAGGAATACATCTTATTTGTTTCCATGACCATATTCTTTAATAGCACACCTAACACATCATTTTAATAGTTGTATACATGTGAGAACACCAGATTGATTTAAGCATAACAATTATGGAACTCAACCAAAGGAGTTACGATTAAATAAATAATGTCCATTATTTTAATTTATGTGGCCTTCATAATTGTTTTAGAATAATATTGAAGAAAAAATTATCTCCACATATATTTGATATTATATTCAATTACACACACATCATATCATCTAATTCAGATTTATAAGCAACACCAATTCTTTTTCCATGATAAAATAATAATTTGATATATCCATGGTAATTGCAGAAGTCACCTCTACAACCTAAGCACCTAGACATGCTTGAGGCAGTCCCATAAAAATTATCATTAATCCATGGGCTGTTTGGAGTATCTGATAAATTAATTTGATAATTTTTGGATTATTTTGTTGACCTGTTACACCTAATATTCCATGAAGCTCTAGTTCATGAAAATTATTGTTTATACCAAATGTTTCTACCATTGAAGGTGCATAAACCACCGTGCGCAATTCCATCATTTCCATGTGAATATTGGGATTATTTCCATCAAAAAGAATATAATTTAGAGCACTCCATATAGAATAATGAATATACCAAACTATTGCCAATAAAATATTCTGAATTTGATCTGGGTAATCAACATTATTGATTTTATCCATGAGCTCAAAAAACTACATGTGTGTATTGATTCTTAGGAAAAAAAGTGAACTGGTGTAGCCCTACAAAGAATTAGAAAATTCATAAGCCAATAGTATATTATTTATCTCCTCTAATCTCAAAAACATATATTTTAGGTAGAAGCATTTCAGGAAACAAAATATTTTGACTTGATTAGGATGTATATGTTTTTAAATCATCAGTATCTAGATTAATTTGGAAGGTTGAATAAAGTATGCATTAAACACCATAATACATCATGGAGTTAATTTGGATCCACCATATTTCAGTTAATAGAAATTATTTGTATTGAAGTTCCCATGATTTTTTTGTTTCTATTTAATAGTATCACAGTCCATGAAACTATACCTCCATGTAATCAGATACATTTGAGGAGGAATCAAGATATAATGAATTGTGATTTGAGATAAAATGTATATAATAGAAATTTGTTTTGTCTCAGGTGGAATGATAATGATAGTCTATAATGTACAATACATCCAGGTTTTAGTCTATTAATTATGATTGTATCCCCTACTCACAATAATATTTGAAAAAAATTTGTTGAAGGATTATTTTATGGATGCCCAAAAAGAGGATGTAAGGTAAAACTTTTATCCATTTAAGAGTCTCCCTTTCAATATGTTGGATACTATGTAAGATAAAATATCATTGTAAATGAATATATTGGTGAATTTATAAATTAGTCAATCAATTAATATCTTCATATCTTTATTTAAAATACCTCCTAATTTAAAGGGTTTGATACACTACTTACAAGTTTAGAGATACAAGAGAAGAATTTATTTACACATTGGATGGATCTATCATAAGATCTTTATTATAATGCGCCTCTAATCAGGGAGTACTGCTTTAACCATTATCTAAGTGTTAACCTACATAGTTTTAGTGTATGTTCCCTTAAAATTATTCACCAATGAAACCTCATTTTTAAGGGTGTATAGATTTCCATTTATATATTTTTTTTGTTCCCCACACTTCCCCAATTAGCATTGTTCATTCTATGATAATATTTGAAAACTTTTCACTATATTTAGTGATATGACATTTAGATAGATTTTTTCCAATATTTCCATGGTTATAGGAAGATCATCTGTCCTATTATGTGATTATATCACCTCTTGAGATTGATTATTTAATGATTGATTCATAATATTTCTATGATAAAGAAATTACTTGGTAGATATTGTTTCCAAATCCCACATGGAAAATCAATTTTTACTGAATTATTTATGTTATTTTATTGTATATTTAGGAATTCGAGAAATATTTTGAAAAGGGATTCCAATATGTTGAAATTTCCAATCCTCCAACAATGTTTCCCTATATCCTGGAATCACAAGAAATCTGTTATTAAATCGAAACATTATAGGTGTTGACCTTTCAATATGTGTGGTGACTTACATAATGATTGGATTGTGAGTAGATTAATTCTTAGTATCTATGAATGCAATGTAAAAATTTTTAGCACTACTATATTCCATTTAAACAATGCATATATCAAGATTTCTACCTTTACTAATATTCATAGTATATATAATCCATATGATTTCGCCTCTAGCAATTAGTACATCATCTAGAATTTATTGATCAATGTAGGAAGAGACCTAAAAAGATGAAATGTAGTAAAAATCATATTTAGCCTCCTCTTCTAGTTTCACTACATTATTGAATTCCCCAAGGATCACCAATTTAAGATTCATCATTACAAAATTTTCCTCACTTTTATCCATAAATATGTCATCATGATTTAGTATGTGGATGAAAAATAATGAGATAGATAAAGGACAAAATGAGATTGTGAGAGATATTATAAAAATGTGAGGCCTTTTATAGGCATAAATATCTAAATCATTTCATGTTGGAGAACCCATAGATGATCCCTATTGGATTCATGCATATTGTGGGTGAAAAATTATAACTAATTGTATCCAACATAAATGATTTCTAATTATAATGAAATTAATTTTAATTTACTAATTCCAAAATAAGTTTTTTAAAGGACTTCAAAATGTGTTTAAGGGATTTGGAAGTTAGTTGATTCCCAAGCCCTTCACAATTCCAATAGAATATGTTTTTTTCTTAAGAGTATTCCAATATTTTAAGTAACTCCTATTGTTCTACACTCATAAATCCTTTCCCTATCTCCCCTTAATTTTTATTTTCATTCCCATTTTTTTCATCCGATTTTATTAACTTCCTTTTTAACACATACCATGAAAATCAAGAAATTATCAATTTCAGGTTGGCCAGTAGTTATGGAGTCTTCAGCATTGTCCGAAAAAAATAAACTATTCAATGATGTGAATAAATTAATATATGACTCAATTTCAGTAGGTTTGCACATGATAAAATTTATTTGGAATACCTTGAGGTTTGTAAAAGTGAAAATCCACCCCCAACTCACTATGATTAGTGGATTGAAGCTGCACATTATCATTCCCATCAATTTATTTCAGTTTCATTACATAATGAGTCAGTGTCCCACATATATTCTCTCCCATAGTATTGTCCCGAAGAAAATGATATTATAGAAAACTTAAGTGATTTAGTTATCACTATCATCCCCATTAAATTGGATACCATTAAGTTTCAATTATCTTGGATCGGCATCCCCAATATAGTGTCATGTAGAAACTTATCTTGTGAACATGACATTGGAAAATACTTTTGTGATTTATTCCCCACTATTTTCCCCATAAAAATATTGGGAATGGGTTCCCATTATCGTTACCCACCTACCAAACTTCATGATAGGCTTCCCGAAAAAATGTGATAAGTACTTCCTATAATTCTATATCACTACATGTTATTCTACTTATAGAAACCACCCATTTGAGGGATGTACTTCAATCTGTGGTAGACAGTCCTCTTCAGAGTGATTTATCAACTACCTTGTTGTATTCAACTACCTTATATTTTTTTAAATCATCAAATTCTTTTTTTGTTCATGTATGGAAATATCCACAACATAGTGTTTTGTAGAGGAGTTAAAATTCCTATCAAACAGTTCATTTCATTACATTTTCCATGTGTTATGAGAAAAAATATCCACCCATTGTTTTTCAATGATCTATAACCTTAAATTTCATTTACTAATATTATACGTTATATATCATTTAACATAATTCCCTCAATTTATTCCATAATTGAAATAACTCAAATTGAAAATATAATAGACACAAATTTTATTAATGTTTAAAATCTATAATGACCAATAAATTAAAAAGTAATCTCTCGGATCTCTAATTCATTGTAATTAATTATTTAAGAAAAAAAGTGTATAAAAATGAAAATGATAGAAATACACATCTTTTTGAAAAAATACTGGAGGACTAAGAAATTTGAAATTATTTACTCATTAATCCTCCGCATTTGTTTAATTATGAAAACATTATAGTGAATTATATAAATGTGATAATGATTTTAGGGATAGTAACTGCCCCAAAAATTGAAATATTATTGCTTATTAGACCGAATAACCCAGGAAAAATTTCTAATTAATGTTGTTTCATCTTAAGACCATGTTTAAACTATTCGATAAGTATATCCTAACATGGTAAAGGATAACCTCTTTAAGTTTTTTATGCCACTGATTCATGTTATTAGACACCTAATTCATTTCATGTCATATTCCTTAACCCTAATAATGTTTGGAATTCAAGGTGCCATAACATTTTGGCTAAAAAATCCTGAATATTAAATTATTTAATATTCAAATATCCTTTATACCATTTATTTATTAATCTCAATTTATCTTAATTCTTTAGTCAGTATTCTCATCATTGAATCCCAACATACATGTATATATACCCTTATTTCACATTTTTTAGAATCATGAAGTATGGTGAACTCCATATATGAACATATATCCTTCAAATAATTTTCTAATTTATATTTTTTTATTTTAGCTACTATGTAAACCATATGTATCATTTTGGGTTTGGATGGAAATGTCCACCTTCACTCCATAATATACTCTCCAATAGTGTAGTGGTGGTAACATCCACAATAATGGTTAACGTATTCCTAACTAATTCCACTTTCCATTGAAATAATCATTCTAATTTTATGATTTACACATTATATATTATTTTTATTCATTGAGATTATGATACCTTAAATATTACATATTTGTGTATTGAACACATTGTACAATCTTGATTATGACATCCAATCCGTGTACCATTTTCATATAATGGTCGTCATTATCATTAACTAAAAAAAGTACATGGGTGATGATACTTCACTTGGATTCCATAATTCCTTTAAGTCTAGAAAATCAACATATAATTCTAAATACCTTGATTTGAAATTCTAATCAATCTATATATTCATTACGCACATGGTATGGAAACCTACATCTTCTGGAATTTATAATTGGAAATTTTTTAATATAATAACCATAAAATTATAAAAATAATAAGACTAAGGGATTAATAATGTATGTATTTTTGGTCTATAAAGCCTAATCCTGAATAATACATTAAAAAGAAAATTATTATATTAGAATATCCACCCATATAGATTTTGTATTCTTCATGGTACAGAGAATACCACGATGAATTAAATTACATAAATGGTGATATAGAATTTGTATAAGGGGATAAATATTAAAAAATTAAAATAATATATGAATAATCATAGTACATGGGTCATTATAATATTAATCAAAATATTTAAAGTGATGTTTCATCACTATATGCATCAGAAAAATATTTTAAAGAGCTGGTGTGTGTGAAATATGTATAATAATGAACTAAGATAATATTCTAGAAAAATACCACACATTTTTTTAAAAAATATATCCAATTGTTCTCATATAACATATGTGTACAAACTATAAAATAAAATTTTTTTGAGTAAATATAAAATATTTTTCATTCATAATATTAAAAATCATGGGATATATTGAAAAAATAAACAATTATAATCATATAGTTTAAAAGTATTTCATTTGATATATCCCATTATAAAACCCATTAAAAGGATATATACTTCTAATGCTAATATTAATATCACTAAATACTCAAAAATATACCATTGACATGTAATATAATATGTACATCAATCAAAATTAAAAAATGAAACCATGGGAATAGAACAACTTCCATAGTGAAATCTTAAATCACATGTAAAATGATAAACATGGTGGTTCAATGAATTTGAAATGAAAAAAAAATATTTTTTTTATTGAAATTGATGCATTATAAAAGAGATGCATCACTTATTATAGATATGAATAAAAATATAAGAAGTGTTTAAGATAGTTTTTTAGAAATTCATGTCATAAAAAATTATGATGGCATCTTTGAAATAATATAAATCATATAAGGGAATGCATGAATCTAGAATAATAAAAGATGATAAAGAAAAAAATTATTATTAATGTATTTTGATGAAATAATTTTAAAACAAAGTCAGATATTTGATAAATTGTGAAGGAAAATTTTGGATCAGGATTCCCCTAACCGTAAGTTCCAGTATATTTCATCACATTTCATTCTCCAATTTTATAAACTAGTTTTTATTAAAACATGAATATAAGAATAAATTAAATTAATTTTTGTCAGCCTATTTTAGTAACAATAATTGAATTTTATTTTCTAACCTATTTATTAAACGTGTGATGGTTTGATGTTATGTTTTATTTAAATTATTCTTCTTAAATCCTATTCTACGTTTTTTAATTTTTTATTATATATATATATATATATTAAAAACTATATAATTAATCTTATATTTCATTTAAAATGAATCATAATACATTTTATAGTTTAACTATAATATTGTTTTTTGGAATTGACAATGAATTTATATGAATATGGAATTTAATTTTAATAGGGAATTACAGGGGGAGTATATATACTATAAAAATATTAATATAGTCATAACTATTTCATAAAAATAGTTAATTGTTATATTATTATACATCAAATATTTTAGTACATTAAAAATAATATATTTTTATGTAGAAATAAGTGGAGATAAAAATAATTAAAATAGATAATCATGGGTTTACATAATTATTAATGGTTTTCGTCATTGTTAAATCCTTTAATTCAAGGGTTTAGATGAAAATATAATCTTCTAAATGTTATATGTATGTATAGGATAATAGAGTATCATATATAATAGATCTGGACAAGTGTATGGGATGTTATTTTCCATGGTAAGTGAGAGGGAAAGGATTGTACATAGAGGAGTGGTATTTTGGGTTTATATATTTAATAAATAATTATTTTCTATGTAATTCATATAATAATTATATTATTACATTAAAAAATACGTGAATAAAATTAATTTTTTGGGGAAATTTAAAATATTCCATCCAAAAATTTATTAATTTATTAAAATGATATGATAAAATTAACATGAAATTTTTAATGGAATAGATTACATTTTATGAATTTTGAAATTACATTATATATCTGGAAATTATATTTAATTTTTACATGTTTCATTTACCTTTTTAATTTAATTTTTATGACTAATATAAATTTTAGAGTTATTAATTCATTATTATTTTATTAAATCACTGTAATTTTTTTGTAATTTTTAAATAAATTTATTATAAAAATAAAAAAAATTTGGTTCATAAAATTATAAAAATTGAATCATTAGAATATTTTGATAATTTTATTAGATAAAATATAATTAACATTTTACATTCAATTTTCTATCATATGTATTTTTGTTATTAATGTATCAAATTTATTGTTCCTGAAATAAAATATAATATTCATCACTAAATAGTTACTTAAGATTTCTATGAGATTCACGATAGAATTTTAATTTTATGAAATTATTATTTTAATATTTATATAAATTATTTATGAATAATATAATTTAAATTTCATTATTTTATTATTGGTTAATTGAATATTATAACAAAATTATTAATATTAATATTGGTTAGGATACAATTAAAATTGTGCATTTAACTATTCCAAAAGGGATATTGGTTTAAAAAATCCAACAAATATCTCAAATATTCATTATTCGTAATTCACAATAAAAACTTTTAGGGTCATATTTTTTATTTTATAATTTTTGAAACCATTACTAATAATATTGTTTTTAATGTATTATTCATTATTGTGACAATTTTTAGAGGCCATAATGATTCATGTTTTCTTATTATAATAATTTTATTACATTCCAATCATTATGGTACTGTCAATTTTATTTAGTATATTTATTCATTAATTTTATAAATCTGTTAAATAATGTAGTTTTGGTTTCAATTTTATGGATCATGAGTATTATACAAATGTTGTAATATAAAATAGTACATATTGTTATTTGGAAAGAAAAATATGTACTTAAATGTTGTTCTTATTACAATATTACAACATTTGAAATTTTATCCAAAAATTTCAGAAAATATTAATTTTTTACAATATATATGGGTAATTCTATTTCATTGTATCCTAATGTTCTCATGTAACCTCTTTAACCATGTCATTCCACCAATATACATTGAACATGATATTTTCCTCATTTCATTGAAAATTGTATCATTATTTTATGAGTTACATTAAATTATCAAAAAATAATAATGTTAATGCTTGAGTTACACAATTTTAAAATTCAACACAATTGAGAGACTGGGTTTGTAATTTTTAATTAGGATGACTCAATGTTCCTGATGATACTAGGATACATTTTAGTGAATTTATATTAAATTCACTATATATCATATGAGATAATGGATCTCAAAGGAGACACTCTACAAAGGGACATGATTTCACTACATTCCAAACCCCATGGCTCTCTTCCGAGGTTATATTTGAAGTAAAAAATTATATAGAACATTATAATTCACGTCTCTTAGATGATTGACATTATAGCTATTTTTTCAATTTTGGGAATATTTAAGTTTTTTATATAATGGATTTTACCTTATCTATCAAAAATTATATATTATTGGGTCCATATAGATTCTCGTAGTCAACATCATCCCCACCTATATGAATATTACATAATATCCAATATAGAGATTTGTGTTTTGTGTATCATTAGTGGGAACTATTGTTATATGAGATCAATAAAACACAAGAAGTTAATTCATACATTATTCATGTTCATTCAAACAATATATCAATATATCATTGAGTTTCTGAATTTTACATTCATAATGATTATTAATCTAATGGTTGAAATTTCTTATGGAAATTAAACTCTAAATTTAATATGTTTTGATCAATATATTTAAACATGTAGATGAATCTTAGATATCAATTAGGTACAATTTAATATGGTACCCCATACTAGATAATTAAATCTTTTCTATATATCTAATAATGTTAATCGAGAAATAAATAGTATCTTATAAGGATGAATTTAGTTGTATAGGTTTATTACCTCACAACCGATATGCATATTTTTCCATTTGTCTAATTTTCTATGTTAACGGAAAATTTCAATGGGGTTTTTCTCATATTTCTATGATAGTATTAGTATGAATTGAATCGTCCCTTTAAACCATTATTCTTTACAATATCTTACTAACATAATAATAATTATTAGGCTCAAACATCAATATCATTATTAATTTTTTCCAAATATAATTTCCCTATATATTATAAAAAAATATGTGAAATTTTCAGATATATAGAGAATGATGTGTTATTTGTAAATTTAAATAACTCAATATTTTTCTAAATTATGGATATCTCGTTTATATTATTCAAAGAACAATTAATTCATCAGTTTCATTGTTGAATTCATTAATATCCCATTCTGTTCTTCTCCTAATGTTCTTTAGAAACCTCATTTCCTAGTATCCCACTATGATATTCTCAAAGAGAGGGGGTTGGGAAATCATTTTGAAAATTTTAGATGCATTTCACTAATTTATAATTTCCAAATCAATCCTCCCGTTATCAAATATGACACTGTCTTTATAAATAATCTAAATAAGTAGGATGTTAGAATGATTTATGCTAACGGTATCAACTCCATAACTCTCTTTTACTAGATGGTAGTGAATTGAGAATTTATTGTCCTTGATTAATTCAAGACATCATCAACGTAGAATGTTTATATACATTTTTTATAATTTATAATTTAAAATATTTTTTCAATATATATTTCATAATTATATCTAGAATGCTAATTTATTTAAATATTCACTATGAATATGAAATCTATTAACACTTGATCATGAGTTAGATTGTTTTATTCTATGATCCCCAATAATTATGTATAATTGGATATAAAAATATAATTTTTAACAAGTAGAAAAACTAACCCGTTACATAAAGATTAGTTATATATCACACTCCCTTCTCCAATTTAGGGATGTGTGATAATATTTTTATTGATTAGCCATCTCATGTGATCCTTAAATAAATCATCAAATTGTTCAATCAAAATATACATTACTCATATTTATGCTAGTATATTTATTTGGATAAGTAATTAAGAAAATTATATCACAGTTTATTTTTTGTACGAATATAATCTAAATTAAATAAATATCATCATGAGTGTTGTGGGTTTGGCACTTTAATTAATTTAATTTTTATTGTATGGATCCATATAAATTCCAGAAAATATTCACATATATCCCCAGAAAGAAACTTATATCCAAAATATACACATACTAATATTTTCATACTATTTATCCTTACATAATTTCACAATTGAAATAAATATATTCCCTTCATTTTTACTCTATGATTATAGTGTTATTGATATTTTTTCATATATATAATAACATTTTTTCATGGTTGACTATAAATAAGTAATTCATGATTTTTGTGCATATTAGATGATCATTTTTAAGTCTATATGGACTCAATTTGAAATTATATTGTTTACATCACATAAAATGGATATTTTTTAATATTTTATCATTCCACTATTATTTGATGAAATCTTAAATAATGATATCATATTTAGAAAAATTTAGTAAATTTAATTTGATTAAAAAAATTTCCAATCTATAATAGGTGATAAGTGTTCATTAATGTGATCTTGAAAATCTCTAAGTAATTGATGGTCAAATGAATTAACCCATTCATCATCTTTTAGAAGGGCCCTATTACACCCCCAAGGTTGTCCACTAGGGATCATGGACTCTTTTTTCAACTAATATTGAATATTAGTATTCTCCCATTTTTTCCATCAAGGAAACAATTATAAAACCTCAATATTTTAAAAGATCAATATGATTAATAGATTAAAAAACAAACAACATTAAGCTAAAACAAACTAAATAATATTATTATTTCATTAAAGTAATACCATAGTCGATTGGATAATCAATTATGACAACAATAAAACACATTTTAAAATATATATACATATATTGGATTTACTACGTACAAATTTATTAATATATGATTAAGAAATAAGATCTCAATACTTAATCATGTTTATTTATTCTTTACGAATAAAATAACATAAAAAATGGGTTTCATTGAATTTTTAGGAAAATTATTATCAATAATATACACTTTTATAAAAATTACATGACAAATGGAAATTATTTTTTGTAACCATAATCTATAAAATTTCATGTAGTATTTTTTAAATTTTATAAAAAGTTTTGTGATAAAAAATAGTAAAAAATAATTATTTATAATAAAAATCATATTATTTAATCCAAAAAAAGTTTTTATTTATTAAAAATGATTTAAATGTATCATTATTAATATTTTCTTTTAAAGTATCTATATAATTTCATCGGTATTAGTTCCTTGGTAAAATTGATTATAAAAACATTTATATTTAAATAACAATGTTTCTGATAAATTGTTTTCATTTTTCTTTCTATTTGTTTCTCAAACTGATTTCATTCACATATATATAATTAATAATTAAAATATGACACCAAATTTGCAATCAAGAGGGTCAAATTTGATAAATAAAATCCTTTTATTTTTTAAGTCATTTTTAATAGTTACTTCGTTAATTATTTGTCACTTTAATAGGTGTAAAATGCTATAAATCAGGTAAAAAACGATGTAATGTCTCAAAATCACAACAAAACAGTTATTATTTTCATTATATTGGAGAAATTGGACCATATTAATCATTAATAAAAATACATGGATATTTTTTATTATCCCTTAATAATTTAATTTAGATTATTATATGTACATAAAATTCCAATATGTCAGAGTTAACATTAATATCTCAAAATTTATTACATAAATATAAAAAGAGTATAATATAATATACATATCCAATTACACATATTGTTAAATGATTTTAATCATATTTTTACTTCTAATACAATCCACTTATCATAAAATTTGGTTTCATTTGTATACTATATACATAATTAGTAATTATGATACCAAAATAAAATCTTATTTTATTTAATAATCATAATGATATCAAAGCAACATTTGAGATCTTATATCGGATTAGGATAAAATGGGGAATATATTATCAATGTGATAATATAAAAATTCCATTAATGGAAAGAACATAAGAATAAATCATAACATATATGTTAGAAGGAAAAAAATGATAACATAAAAAATGATTTGAACAGGAATAAGAATAAGGATGAAAAAAATATAGAACATTAGATCATGTAATCATGGTATCATAGTAATGTCTCATTTCAAATGTAGTATAACGAGTAATGGTTATGCACCATGATTGTTTGACATGTATCATGATTTAATCTATCCACAAAGACGGGTGCACATGGATCATGAGTTATGTATAACCCCCAAGACCATTGAACATGACGTGTCATAAGGCTCAAAAATATCCAATTAATTTGATCAAAATATAGGCAAAAAAATCAAAACATGTCTAATAATACTTTTTTCCTAGTAAATAATCTTACATATGGAATCAAAAATAAATACAAGGGTTTCCAATAAAAATAATTGGGTATCAAATTCATGTAAAAGGGTATATCAAAAGGGAATCTCATAATGGTTTCATTTATGGAATATATTTAAATAATACATGGATATTTATAAGGAAAAATATGTATAGTTCATGGTAAGTGATGTAAAACAAAATCTAAAACATGTAAAAATTGTTTTTAAGAAATAATATATATAAAACATTATATTTCCGTTAAAGGTAACATTTTCAAGAATCAATAAAATGGAAAGAGAACAACTGTATATATAAAATGAGAAATGAAAAAATATAGTTTTTCTAAATAAAATTATTGATTTAATAAAAATGATTTTTGCTTGAAACACAGAAATTATTGAACTTGATTATTGGTAAGAAATTGAGAATTTCCCTTTAATTGAGTTTTCTTATCATGAAGAATGTAGAAGGGAACCTTTGTAAAACTTGTATTTCATCAACAACTAAGGATTTATTGATCTAGATAAATGTTTTTTGAACTTATATATAAATTATGAAACAAAATATAAAATTAAATAATAGTTAATTCAGTTAATGAGAGTCAAATCATAACCTAAAGGAAACAATTTAGGTTCAGTAAGAATCTATTACCTTTTATCTGAATGTGCTCTACACTTGTACATAGTATCCTAGATAAGAAAGTTAATTCCATAAATTAACTAATTTATAACCTTTTATAGATGTATTTTATTTATTATAATTTAATTAAATAAATATATGATCTCTTTTATGAGTGATAAGATACCATTTTTTCATTCGGGAGGTGTCGATTACTTGGTTTTCATGATCAGTTTAATGGTATACATTTATGGAATGTCATGTAAAATGAGAATATATTTCTAGAATATAACATATATTTTATTAATAACTATAAATAGTGTTAAATGGTATTATATATATATATTTTTCATATCTATTTATTATTAATTTGATAAAATGTTAATGGTAAATGTTAAGATTATTATGGCGTTTCTTGATCATCATATAATAGTTATTTGTATTTATTAATATCTGTAAATATAATGGTTCCCTAACATTAAATAGGAATTAATATATATTTTATGAATATTTAATCCATTAAAATGGTACTAGAACATTAATTTAAGGTGGTAAAGAATATTTTATACTCTTCATCCTTGAATTAGGTAAATTTAAATATAATAAACAATGTTTTAATTCTAAAAAAAATTACAGAAAAGAAATGATGATGGATTATTGAACTAGCATTATAAAATTGTATTATATATTATATAATGTATTTACAACAACTCTTGGATAATGGTAGGTGAGGATAGAATAAAAAAAAGAAAAAATTGGAATGAAATTAAAAGAAAAGGAAAGAGGTTTTAGCTGTTGAATTCTTCTCCTTGTGATCCTCCATGAGTAACTGGAATTTGTTCTGTAATTATTACCAAAGGATCATCAATATGGGGAGTGTCCTGGTTATTTTATGAGAAAAAATTTGGATAATATTCATGGTATTAGTTTTGGGAGGAAAATAGTTTGTGTGGGGTGGTATTTACAGTGGAGAAGAGTGGTATTTATTATTATTTTACTCATTATTTAATTAATTTTCATCAAGGCAATGAGTAGATTTATAATTATCATAAAATATATTATAATAATAAAATAGTTTCTTATATTATAGGATTACATCATTCATACACTCTCTATGACTCAAGAATTCATGAATATGTTAATTACCATAAATTATAATATTTCCCTATTTACAAAAATTAAACTATTTTAGAAAAATCTGAAAACATTCATCGTAACCATTTTTTTGTAGAAATAAAAAATGAACACCATTTAATGAAAATAATGTTATAAATATTTGAAAATAAATTTTCATTGAATCCATAATTTTATAGAAAATCATGATTTTAACATAATAACTTATGATATAACACATTTAATAATTAATAAAGGAATCACAAAATTATCATAATTTAATATGTGAATAAAAAATTATTTGATGATTCCATTTTATGAAAATATAATTTCTTTTTGATCATTCTGTTAGTTACATAATTGAAAATATAAATTTATGTTTTGTAAAAAAATCAACACATAATTAATAATTTATAAAAAAATTATTTATATATACAATGATAGATTTATATCATATTACCATTTATAATATTGTAAAATCTTACTTATGATTTCATGGCTTCAGTTACAATTTCTTAGGATGGATTACTATTTATAATGGTCATATTACAATTCTAAAGTCATTTTATTATTCTATTATCAAATATTTCTTATCTTATAAAAACTCATATAATTTCATTTATTAATTATTTATAACATATTTATTATTTTATATATGTTATTTTTTGTTATTTGTACTATATAACATAATTATTTGAAGGTAATTTTAATTTATACAATTTTCAGATGTGACATTTTTCTCCCTTATGATATTTCACCCATAAAATTTTGTTTTACAAATTATGGTGAAAACAATTTAGGTTATTTCTCTATAATAACTTCCTCTAGTCCTTGTGTTTCATATTTTAATAATTGTTACACCATAGTATGTTGACCAGGTGAGTATTTTAGTTGTGTATGACATTATATAAATGGTCTAAGATCGTCAGTAGATTCTCCTCGTAGGAGAGTTCATTTTCCAACGATAAAACTTTTGGACTCAGTACATGTGTAGGATATGTTATGTAAATACTTAGTAGGGTTAAATGGAATACAATTTGTACTTGATATATTGTTTTTTGAAGTTACAATTTATATGTTATACCGATGACACGATCAAGAATCTTGATTTGGATGATGTACCTAGGACTCACCTATCCTTTCATCACAATTCTCAACACCCTATTCCATAGATATATATAATTTAAAACCTTGTTTATAACCATATATTTAGGGTCTCATAATTGATTTTATGCATAGACCTTCTATCGACATTGGCCCACCCATATATGATGATTAATTGTTTTCACCATTTCTACCATTTTATGAACATTTTAGATCATAATAGTTAACGTTCATCAACATTATCCTAACATGTCTTTGTTATCCATATTTTCCCATAAATGGATTCATATAGATCCATTTGAATACATGAGTGGAAACTATTATTGTATGACAACTCAAGTAGAAGAAGTTGTTGGTCCCATTATCCATTGAATTCCATGGAACAAACTATAAAAACTATTAAAATGTTTGAATAGTCATCCAAGATTAGAAATTAGTTTGAGGTTGATATGTTATATTGATTTAGGGATCATATTTTAGTGAATGTTGTAGATTTTTATAAAACATGGTGGTAAATCAAATACATCAAATAAATTCAATATATACTGGCACTCCAGGATTTTATACAACTAATCAAATGTAAATCAATGCATGTTGATGCATGGATAAGTCCTCCAAAATTATGATAAAGTAACATATCTTTGTGTGATGATCCAAACCAACCCATATATCATTATTTCCTCTAGATGGCTTCATATATCTAGTGTAAAAGTTTATAATAATTTTTTACCATTTTAATGATGATATGGTTAATGCTTGTATCACCCCCTTAGAAATTTTCCATTTATAATTCACTTGATAACATATTAGATGCTTCAATTTATATCGACTGATTTTAATCTTTATATTTTCCCACTAATGGTTCTCTTTGGGATGTCGATACATCTTTTTTCTCGCTGCGTAAATAGAGAAGATTGATCTATGTGTTTCATTAATAAGATAATTTAGTATCTGTGAATTATATGGTACTAATATTTATGTCACAACTACCATGATTTCATCCTCATCCATTTTTAAATATTTGTTTTCCCATTTTGGATACCATGAAACTTTTTCTTAATTTATATTTCATTTATTTTGGGAATTCGTTATTTTCTCAATAAGGGATGGTTGATCAACAATTTGAGAAATTATTGATGATTTTCCATCCTTTACGATTCCCAAGACCATCCATTGAGGAGTTAAAAATCATAGATACTTCTAAATTCCCATTATTGATAATTATTGATGATCATTTATAATCATGTAATTATCCACCATTTTTTATTCACAAGGATGGATGTGGGTTTACCATACATAATACTTGAAGATCTCTAACCTTCATTGTGGCGAAAATTAGGCACATAATATTTCAATATAAAAATATGGCTTTTATGATCAATTTTTATTTCTCACTTCAACCAATATAGATGATTCCTCTCGATTTTCAATAAAATGATCACAGAAGAAAACTCAAAATCATGTGTAGAATAGTTCTATCATGAATTTTTATCAATATTTAGTTATATTCTGTCAGTATACCATTTTTATTTAGTACCCTACCTAATCGTTTTTTATGAATATTTTTACACCATATAATGTTCCTCGAGAATATTTAGCGTGAATAGTAGTGTAGTAATAAGCATAATTTGCAACTCTTTGAAGTAGTTGTTACATTCACTAGTCTAGAAAGGCTTCACTCCCTTCCGATTCATCTAAGATATTGGTATTAATATCATGATATTTTTTCAAAAAAAAATTTTAATACCCATCTAGACTAAGGAATGCATGGATATCCATTAAAAAGGTTTGTTTGGCCCACACTTCATTTTATATTGTCTTGTAAAGGTAAACAAATTGTATTTTCCTGCTGATAACATTCCCCTATAATGATCGTTCATCAATAAAAATTTCACATTTACTGTACATTACATATTTTTTTACCTCACAATGTTATCAATACAGTATTTAAATACTCCTAATGCTTCACCTATTTTTTAGAGCATATCAGAATATCGTTAAAAAATTCTACCACCTGTTGGTCAATATAGTAACTAAATACTCTTTTCATTAAATCCAAAATAATTTCAATATCATTACATAGTCTTAATGGAATCAATATGATCACATTTTTTCAATAAGTCATTCAAAGGGTAGTCCTAGAACATCTTCCTTCTTAACCTTTAATTGGTGATATCCTATATTAAGGTCCCCCCAAAAAAATAATTTTCCCCTCATAGTTAACTGAATAAGTCATATATCAATGGAAGTGGATACTTTTTATTTATCATTTTTTATTCAAATCATTATAATCAATATATAGTTTCATTTAAACATATTTATTATTAACGAAAAGGATGAGTGTGCCCTGTAGTGAAACACTCAGGCATATAAAATCCTTTTATAGATTATCCTATAACTACTTCTTCATTTTTCAAGCTCAATGGTGTTCATCATATTATGTTACTTTTATATAAGAATAGATCCATGAATAATTTCAATTGATATCTCAACCACAATATTAGGATAAGGACTACACAACTCTTTTGGGATGACAATAGTTTAGTCCCTCACAATGGCCATGTATTCATGTATGATTCTCACATTTTTCTCAATAATTTTATATCGATCATCTTGATCATTAGGAAATGATATAAACAATTAAAAATATGATTATATGATAGATTCATCATCCCCATTACACATATATAGAAATAGAGGATGCCTCAAAATTTAAAGAGTGATATTCTTTTTTCGGCAATAGAATATGGCTTTGTTTAAAGATAGAAAATACATGACCAATATGAAATGAAACTGCAAAAAATTATGTAATTGAATATTTTATAGGATGTTCAACCAAAATTTATTAATGGGATACGAGTTATATATTTTTGAATCAATAATTACCCCATTTTGTGTTCTTACGGATAACTTAACCATTATCTTTTGAGGGGGTTTTGAATAGTTAAATAAAACATTAAAAACATAAGATAATGAGTAGAACCAGAATCCAAAAGTATATTCGCTATTCATGAATGGGTTAGTAGTGTACCGTTAACCACATCACTGTATGGAACCACCTCGATGTTCATGAAAATTCCAATGCTGTGAAATGAAATTCATTTGATGGTTTATTTTTTTCATTATACCGAGTGACTCCATCACCATTATAATACAGAGAGTTATGGAAAAATATTTATTCAAAAATATATTTTTTTTTAAATCTTCCCCTTCCCAATAATAAATTTCCCTAATTGACTTTTAATTATTTATTAGTGTGCACCACTGATCAGCATCCTCATCAAAATGATAGGCTGCCAACACTGTATTCTATTATTTTGAGCACAAATGGATAAATAATATATTATCAACATTGTCAATCATATATTATGTAAGGAGGGGATCAGAATATCTTATAAACTGGGGAGGCCTTTTTAATAAAAATTATTTGACTAAAACATTATCTGTATTAGGAGAAGGATGGTTTTCCACATAAATAATTTTAATATTTGTAACATTATATAATTGAGATGGTATATTCATGAAGTTCTGAGTAGTCATTCACATCCAATTTGGAATTTCATTAAGTGAATCGTCACTTTTCATAACACATTGATTGTTTTCTTGGGATGTTTTATTTTCATTCATTAACTATGAAAATGAAATTACAATTTTTGGTGTCTTAATACATGGATAATAAGAATATAAAATGCTATTTTTAACAAATAAGGATAAAATTTTAAATGCAAATTTTATCTTAAAAGAGGATTCCATAATATCATACTTATATTATCCATGGTAATGGAATTATAACAATGGTTCTTACAAAATATATCTTTTCATAATCTCAAAAAATAAAGAGACCATTATCTGATTCAATCTGTAACATCTCCCACCTTTTACACATAATAATTCATGGTTTTAAGCATAAATTGACTATAAATACATAAAAAGAATCATAATTTCATATGTAATTTGATGAATAGAAAAATAATTATAAATAAGTAAAGAAAAATAAAAATTATTTTATTCAATAATAGTAATGAGATCCTGGCACCGTTGAGACCTTAAATCTAATTAGGATAATCTTGAGAGTATGTGAACAAATGGAGGAGATAAAAATATTAGTATGGGAATAAAAATAATAATTATTATTAGAATAAGGGTTATAATGAATAACATTATGAAATAAAAAAAGGCATCGAAAATGAATAAAAATATAGTAGCACATCTTATCGAACATGGTATCATGTTATCACGTAATCATAGTAATGTGTAACAATGGTAAAACATGAAATACACATTATTTTTGAATCATTAGACATGGAGTAGTATCAGTAAAGGATTACCTCTGAGACCATTGAACATAGAGAAAGTACTGAGGCTAACCTAAATGGCCATTGCACATGGAACATGAGTCAAGGATAACCATATAGACCACTTCTCAGGAAATATCATGAGACTAAACATTACCCAATTTAGTGGAGTAATATATAATTGCACCCATGAAAACATGATCATTAATATGTGTTCAACATAAATAACAATTCACAAGGAATCAAATATAAACATATGTGTAAACCATGTAATGAATTTATTTTCCTAATCATGTCAAAATTCATATAAACAGGGAATATCATAATGGTGTCTATAAAAGAATGGATTTACATGAAAATTTGAAATTTATAAAGAAAAATAGTCTTATATCATGATATTTGATGTAAAATTTAAGTGATAGCATATAAAAATAGTCTTTAAAAATCTTTAGAAATAAAACATTTTAGTTCAGTTTAAGAGGTAATTTGACAGAGTAATTAAAATTGAAAAAATATTTATTTTCTATATAAAACAATAAAGAAACCGAGATATTTTGTCATATTAAAATGTGTGATTTGATAAAAAATTGTGGATTAATTTCTGATTTACTTGTATACAAGTATGGAAATCATGGAAAACGAAAATAGTTTTTATGATTTCAAATTATCTGTTTATAAAGAACATAATAAATATCGAATGGTCTTATATATATAATTTTTTCATATTTTAGGATGATCCATTATATTATTCATAAATGATAATTGTTTATATTATTTTGGCATTTTTGATCATGACAGAATAGTTTGGTTTTATTAGTTAATATCATGTATATATAATAGTTCAAAAATGATAAATATGATCTAATACATATATTATTATTTATTTAACCATCAAAATGTTTTTATGTATATCCATGAAGGTTGTAAAAGAAACTGACTACTCACCATCCATGAATGCGTTAAATTAACACATAACGGACGATGTTTTATTTTTTAGAAAACAGGGGAGGGTAAAGAAATGATGATGGAGTATTCAACTGAGATAAAAATTACCTTATTTGTTTGATAATGGAGTAAAAATTACACATATATAATGGTTGGTGAGTAAATAATAACAAACCCAAATAAATCAGTATGAAACTAAAAGAAATCGAAACAAGTTATTACATATTAAATTATTCTCTTTGGGATCTACCCTGAGGAACATTATTTTGTGACTTTTATTTAGCCTAATGGCTCCTGAAATTAGGGTATATATTTGGGATGATGTTTGGGAAAAATTTAGATATTTATAAATGATTTAGAGGAGTGAGTAAAATTGGTTGTGAGGGTGGTTTTTGTATTGTAATAGAGGGCTATTTTTATTATTTTTTACTCAATTGTTTATTATTTTTGCTAAATTGTGTGAATAGATTGATAGTTATCACAAAATATGTTAATATAATGAATTATATTTTTGTATTATAGATTTAAATCTTCCATACTTCATATATGACTAAAAAAATATATTTGGTTTCAATATTATAAAATATTTCATTTCACTATTTATAAAAAATCTATTATTTTAGAGAAATCCAAAAAAGAGTACAACCATTTTCATACATGTAGAATTCAAAAAGGAACTACAGTTTATGAAAATAATTTTCTATATATGATAAATTTAATTTTTAAATAAAATAGTCATTTACATTATAAATATGTATTTTAAAATTATATCTTATATTATTACACTCAAAAAATAAATTAAGACCTCATAAAATTGCATTAAACTAATAATACAACTAACTATTAGTTTATGAATCGATTTTATGAAAATTAATTCTCATTTAGATAATTATATTGTTAATGAAAATCAAAAATAATTATTTACGTTTTATAAAAATATCAATAGTTAATTAATAATTTCTTGCATATAATATGATATTATTATATCATATCTCCATTTATAAGATTCCAACAAATTAATTATTCATTCATTGGTGTGGTTACTATTCTATAGTTTGGATTATTATTTTGAATTTCCATGCTACAATTCCAAAGTTCATGTTACTATTTCATTGGTATAAGATTCTAAGCTTCTAGAAATAACTATTTTTTCATTTACTCTGTATTAATAACTTTTTATTGTATTTTATATCATATTTTATGTGATTTATACTATATAAAATTATTATATTAAGGGGATTATCATTGAGAAAATTTTGTCTCATTAAAGATATGAAAAATTATAAATATTTATTTGGAATATCAATTAATTTTAGTTATCGTGTTATTTTTTAAAAAAAAATTGAATAAACAATTAACATTAATTGAATCAAAATTGAAACAAAAAATTAGTAAAATTAAATGAAAAATAAACTAGATCATTTTAGAATATTAAAATGTAATACAATTTAGTTAAATTATTGAGTTCCGTGTATTTGTTAGATAAATATTACATATTAGGGATGTGCAGATGGTTTATATTCATATTCCATTTTTTTTATTCTAATCATGAATCATAAATTAAATGATTTGTATCTTAACTGAAATTAATGATAATTTATTAAATAAATGTTTTATTAAATAATTTAATAATAATTATAAAATAGAAATAGGGAAAGGTATATAATATATTGTTAAATGTTTCATATGTTTGGTATTTATAAGATATTTTTTTCTCTATATTTAATTTTATAACCCTTTAAGTGTGAAAATTACAGTTTCATTATTGTGGATAAAATTTGTTTACAAAGGTATTAAACCAACAGTAATGGATTAAAACACATAAATCATTCCAAATTTTATATTTAGATGATATTTAAAATAAATCCTTCTTTATATTTGAATATTTTTCCATGTGGATAAATTTTTACCAATAATTACATTATTATATATATTTACATATTAAATACTAAGAGTTTCCCTCCTCTAATATATAAAAAATAGCACATAAATTCTGGTATTTTCTCTACATTATGCCTTCTATGTGACATCCATGGGATTTTAAAAGAGGATCATATTGTATAATAGTGTGTAAAACATAT
The DNA here is from genome assembly GCA_963277665.1 of Viscum album. Lineage (NCBI taxonomy): Eukaryota > Viridiplantae > Streptophyta > Magnoliopsida > Santalales > Viscaceae > Viscum > Viscum album. The sequence continues at coordinate 536,142,228 of OY728119.1, forward strand.
AACACCAAGGATTGTACAGAATATAAATCCATGAAAATTTATGATATATTTTGTTAATTTAATCTCCTAAATATCTCCCGATGCATGGAATGTGATGACTAAAGGAAGCATGATTTTTGATTAAAATAATATTATATAAAATTATAATTATAACCTTGTAGTTGTAATGGAGGGTATGAATATAAATAACTGAATAATCATTAATATATATTTTACACATGTATAAAATTAATTAAATGTGTATCTACCTATTATAAATAAAATTAGAACTATTTAAAAGAGAAAGAAAGATTTATGGAAATCTATATTTTTCATAAAGATGGACTAGTCAATCATTGAGTACATAAAGAAAAAATTATTTTGAATAAGTTGATAAAAATTATTAGCGATTATATTTTTCTTTTATAAAACTACATGTACCAAATATTTTGGAGTATTTTTTTATAATTTTATAAAATGAATGATTTTATGATGAATATTAAAAATCCTAAATTTTATAGAAGAAATCAATATAATTTAAAATAATTAATTTTTAAATTATATTAGAATTAATGTAAAATTAGAAAAATTATATTGCAATTTAATTAATTTATTTACATTGAAATAAATTAAATATTGAATATGTATAACAAATCATTTTATACGGATGAGAATTTCTTCTTTGGAAAACCACTATAATGTAATGTATTGGATTTAATTTTTAATTGAATTCTACTACATGTATTACATGATTATAGAAAAATGGATTCTGGGTTCTTAATATAAATAATTTTTATTATCTAGTAACTTGAAAATTATTTTATTACCATAACTAACACTGATAACATTTAGAAATAATTATCATGGATAAGGTTAAAATTAAAATTTCATGGTGGCCAAACATTGAGGATAATTAAAAAAATGATCAAAAAATATAACAAAATAATTTTATGGACATATTTAGAACCAATAAATAATAATTCATGATAAATTCTTATTTTGGAGGATTTTGTAATGAAGAAAATAAGTGTAACACTATATCGTTTTATAATTCCATGTGTGTCTCCTCCCCCTCTTATAAATGATGACAGGGTCTCATCCATTTTTTTACACTTCAAAACCACTTTTTCCCACAAATTAATTACAAAATACCTTCTTTACTCTAAAAAACACATCCTAGAATTATTAAATTTATTAGTAATCCCTCATATGGATTCATTAGTTATAATCATAAACAGTCTATTAAAGATGATTTATATTTCTTAAATGTGTGTCTTGGTATTAATTATTATTACACATAATTAAAAACACATCCAAGAAAAATAAAATCATTAAAAAAATTATATGATTTGTTATATGATCTTATTTTATTAATTTAATAACCTATATCCATATCTAAATTAAAAAAATATATGAAATGAAATCATCGATTATTTATGCCAAAGACTACCGCCGCACGAACTTTTATAAATCATTTTCCATAATCATAATTAAAGTATGGGTATAATTATATATTAAAAATACATAAATTGTATTGATGATTTTTTTTCAAATTTTTTAATTATTACATCACATATATCTTCTGACATTGAATTTCGTGGGGGTTATGATAATATCACTTGGACTGTTTCATCAGGAAGAGATGTGATTATTTTTTCCAATTATCTCTACAAAGATGATAGTAAGGGTATAAATAATTGTTTTTTATATTTATGATCTTTAAATACTTCTAGAAGTATAATCTATCATCTAACTTCTTACTATACAATCCATTAGAAAATAATGACATCACCCCTGTGTATAAGTATATTACTACATCCAAATAGCAATGTGAAATGTATTTCATTATATTTTTAAATGTATGATAACAATGATTTATTTTGTAAATATTATTCATATATATATGTAATAATAATATTCTTGGGGGTATTTGTTAATATTTATTTTCCTCAATTCAATATTTTGATAAAAATGGAAGCAACAACCATTCGTTAAAATGACCAACCCTCACTATTAAAGATGTAATCCATTTTCCATCCATTTCAATTACATATATTATAATAAATACATATAAACATAATATTATATACATATTTATATAATTTTAAAATTTATTTTTTATAATGTTATCATGATGAAATTAAATGGACCTGAACAACCAAACTAGAACATATATGATAAAATAAGTCATTATCACAATAAAAAAGGATTTTGACAAATAATAGTTAATTATATGATGATAAGAGGCCAAAATTAAGTCATATATGGAATTATATATACCAATATGGATCTATATTTTATTTATAATTAACTATTTTTTATTATTCATGCTTTTTTGACACATAAAAATGAAGTGGAACCTAAGGTAAGAGTTAATCGTCTAACCGTTACTTATGTGAGATGTACACCATATTCACCACTTATTATTTCGTGTGGAGTATATTCATCCCCACTAATATGTTATATCATAATTCAAATTATTTTCACATTATTTAATTTTTCATGTTAATATTATATATTTAATGGGTCTTTGGATTTCGATGTGATCATAATGGTAAAGTATTTTTCTATAATCTCATTATTATTTGATATTGTTTTTATTCAAGTTTCTTTGGAGTAATTTTTTGAATTTTTTATTTCATAATTTAAGTTATTATTCATATCCTATAGTTAATCATGATCCTTTTTGAGAAATAATTCAATTTTCAATTTCATTTGTTGAAACTTTTATCGATAAAATGTTTTATTGTTATGACTGTAATTGTTTCATTGGTTGGTTTATGATCAGTTTGACTAAATATGTTAAACATTTTTACTATTCACCATATTTATCTTGATGGTTTATGATTATGTTCAATTTATTTGGATTTTTACTATAATTGAATAAATGTTTTCAATATGAATATTAATATTGATTATGATTCACCAATTTCATACTTGGAATTACAAGGCCGGAGTCTGTGATGGTTGGGGCCCATTTATGTGTACCCCATTACTACATCAAAAAATCTAATGATAAAAATAATTAATAAAATTTTACTGGCTTCTACCCATATAATTGTCTTATAAAATGACCTAATATTTTGTTTCAAGTGTCCAGGATTTTTCATACCATAATTATGAGATCAGATTCTTTTTTTAATTATCAAATGAGTTTGAATATCTATGGATAATATTCAAGATTATGTTATTATTTGTATGGATTTATCATATCAAAATTTATATTTCTTTAATATTATTCTCTTTTTATTTATTAAATGGAACGTATTTATTTTATATACCAATTTATATTGATAATCCTTATTTATTAATTATTGAATCAGTTTTACAATTACCCTTAGTGAGAATCTAATCACTCATATTTCTTATGTTTAATTTTCCCATGGATTATATTATATGTGTTATGATTGATATATAGGGATATCCTACTGGAAATAATATATTAACTAATGAAAATATTTTTTTATATTATATTTTATAAATATATTGTAAAATTGAAGGATATAAATACTTTTAAAACAATACCAAATAACTCATTCAATCATAAGGTTATAATTTGTATCTAGTTGCATTGTTATAAAGTAATAAACACAGGGCTACTGGGGTTCGTGTCTTTACTGTCAGTATAAAAGAGTGTTTAGTGAAAACCTTGTGAACAATATTTTGGGAAAAATATATTTGGGAATATAACCCTATGATAGAAATTAAGGATAAATGTTTTTAAAAATCCTAAATTATTGGTAAGGTATAGATGATATGGGAATTATTTCATTTCATCCATGTCAGTATAATTTGATTGGATGTCCTTATATCACAAATACATATATCTGTGGTTATTCCAACAAAAGTTACATTGATTTTGATTTGGGAATTACCTAGTACAAAAAATAGCCCTTATAGAAAAATTGATTTGACACTAATGAAGGATATTCTATGGATAAATCAAACATTCAATAAAAACTATTATGAAGGGGCTGAATGTATTTTTATTATTTGGATACATTCTAAATGAAATCATATTTATTATTATGATATTATCCATGCCTATATTTTCCAATTCATTTTATGTGATTCACTAGTTTTGGAATTTTATATAATTATAGAAAATGTTATGATATATATATTTTATTCCATTCATTATAATTATAACATATTAGAATTATTCATAACCATACTCATGAATTTGATTTAATGAATAAGTATGATCATTTTTTTGATGAGATTAAGTCAGATCTTTGGATGGAAGTATTCTTTCAGAAAGTATCATTATATGGGGACACGATATCTTATGCTGTAAAAATATATAAATAATTACCTATGTATTATGGATTCTAATGGATGAAAGATAAGAATAGGATAAAAGATTAAAAATGGAAATGTGAGGATCTTAATTAAGGGTTTTCCCAAATGTGATAAATGTGGAATGAAACACCCTGGTAATTGCGTGAAGTAAATAAGATATTAAGTCCTGTTTGGAGAGAAAGTCCATGAGAAGAGTGTATGAATGTGTAAAAATGAATTAATTTATTCATAGAGATTCATTATTATGTTTAATTGGTACTATGAAAACTGATTCCCAATGCATTAAATGAATTTCCCTCAGGATAAGAAATAGGATAATGGTTAATATAATGATCATACTACAACTAAAGTGGATTTATTTATGTGGTTGTGTATATGGAATCAAGAATTATTATACAAGAATACACTATCAATTAAAATATAGAATTTTTTTTTCAAAATATATCAATTTTTTACTGTATTACATTTCCCTAATGATTTGAGAGAATTTGTTGAATGGTAGTAATGACCAAGAAATGTGTCTCAATGGAATGTTAGTATTTTTAGAAAACACATTAGTGAGATAATACAACCATTAATATGTTCTTTATGTTGATATATTAATCATAATAGTGTGTTTATGGTATTATATTGGTGAAAATGAAATTGGTATCTAATTTGATGGTTGGTGTGGTATTTTCTAAATTTTACTGCTCGTTTGGACTTATATAATGTAATCAACAAACAGCATTTTTATGGGTGATTATTTTTATTATTAACTTGATAAATGTATTTACACATTTTAAATGTTACATTATGTTTCATAATATATTTTTTATGGAAAATAATGTCAGTTTAATGACCTTAATTATATTTCATAAGATTTAAATTTCCCTAACATATTTTTTTGTGATTTATATCATTCAACCTTTCTGAGGTAATAGAGATAAAATTATAATAAATTTTACTAACCATTATGATTTTGGAATATATATTTAGATAAGTGGAATGACTTATTATTCTTTTATTGATCTAATGATCTGTTAAAATTAAATTTTTGAGTTCTAGGAAAAAGTATTCCTAACAATAATTCATTTTTTATACTTGGTGATGAATTATTAATTGATCAATGAAAAAAAGGTGAAAATATTATTATGAAATATCAAGATATCATGTATGTATAGTTTCATATGTTCTTAATTATGATGGTAAATAAATTCTGTAACTAAAGGGAAATTATGTTCAGGTAAAAAATTATCCTAGTGCCATCACTTTTGATGCATCAACTGGTCCAATAACTCGTCATGGTCATATGGTTTTCGAGTTTAGAATTTATCTTGATTAAATTTTTTTTATGATTAATTATATCTATTACCCTCTAGTATTATTTTGGGCATTCTCTTTTTTTGATCTATATATTCACTATCCACCAATGTTCACATATATAGAAAACTTGTTATATTATTATTAACGATATAAATTATTAATCACATTATATATTATTTATACGATTATTATTAACCGATTTTATAGTTTTTTCCCAAAAAGATATTTTACAAATTCAAATCCATAATTTCAGAGATGAATATAAGTTGTGACATTTTATGTTATTTAAGAGGGGTAGATTGTGGAAACATAAAATTTTAAATGAGGAAAACATTTTTAAAGAGAATATATGGAATGCATCAAAAATATTATAATAGAATATAAAACCATTATACCTAATGATATATTTTTAAATTAAATCTCAGTGATAGCTAGTGATGCAAACAACACTGGGTTTAAAAAATGAAACCCTATTTAATCTATTATTATTAAAACATTAGCATTAAATCATTGAATTTATGATTGTGGGTGTGAATAAAATATCTAAATTTTCATATTTATATGGTTCAAATATATATAAAACAAATTCAGTGGGTATCTATTTATTTGATTTTAAATAAGAACTATTTCAATGATAATGTAATTGTTTCAAGAAAAAATTATTTTTTAAAATGGATGATTACTCTTGTTCAATGAATATATTTTAAAGATAATATTTCCACTTTGAGAAAAATGTATTTGAATTTTTTTTTAAATAATATTGTTAAAAATTCTTTTAAGTAGTTTTTTTCATAATTTGGTAAAATGATAAATTTTTTGATGAATATGTATAAATACTGATTGTTATTGAAATTATACAATTCAATTAAATCTAATAAAAATATAAAAATTATTATTTTGAGAGTAAAACTATTTCAATTATAAAAAAATTTAATAAATTTTGGTTATTTTAATCAATATCATTTTGAACATTGATACTAAAACACTTCTTACTCATTAAAATTATCTCTTTAAAAAACAGATCTTTCATCAAGTCTGTGGTTTGATTTTAAATTGAATTATTCCAATTATATTACTTGAATTTGGTTAAATGGATTCCAATTTTGGATTAAACAAAATTTATATTATCTAATAAATTAAACGTAAATCGTTAACATAATGATGATTGGAACTAGTAAAAATTATTTAACACGATAAAGATAAAAAAGTGTTAAATATGCGGTTAAACTACTAACATAATAGTAACCCATTACCTAAAATGAATCCATAACCATTTAGAAAACCCTAATTAGACCGTGTGATATATTTTTTTATAATGACCCATTTTTTAAGATTTTTTAATGATAAATATGGGGGTATCACATTATCTTTTAAAAATATTCATATGTATCATATACCTCACATATAAATGTTAACCCACTCACCTCCCATATTCATTATTCCCCAACCCGATGGATCACCCAATTCCTACCCAAATAACATTTTTAATTATCTTCCAAAATTTAATATTAATTGTTTTCTGTTTGGAATATCTCTTATGAATTATTTTGTTATATAATAAAATAGGCTTTATGAATAAGCTATAACATTATTTAACATCAGTATTTGTTTTATTTTATCTTCGACCTCATTAAATAATTATTTAACTATTATAATATAATAAAATAATTATAACCTATATTATTTATTTTTATTATGTTAATATCATGACCAAAATCCATATCCACTTACATAAAATTTGAAACAAAACTGTGGATCATGTGTATGGTGGTCAACCGCCTCCCGAACCGATATAATTTGTTTTTTGTCAAAAAAATTTATGGATTAATATAATTATGTATTTATAATTTTTAAATGATATTTATAGATTTATTATACTTCTTTTAATATGATATCACATATACATTCTTAATTTCTATTTTGAGGGTGATACATTAATGTCACTCATGTGTATGGTGGGCTTTTTCCGCTTGAAACGATATGAGTCATTTTTCACATAGGCTTTACTAGAATGGTAGGTAGGCTAATGATAATAAATATATTAAATAATTATGATCTATCAAATATTTTGAAAATATAATTTCTTATATAAATTATTACCCTTGAATACTTTTTAAAAATATAATGTCTCTCATGTGTACATGTGGACTACTACCTCAACATATCTATGTGAAATATTTTTCACATTATGTTCTCATGGATGATAATAATTATACAGTTTATTAATATAAATCTTATATAAAACATAATTATAATTATATTTTTTATAATTAATGATTAATTTTCATTTATTTAATCCATTAAAAAAATTAAAACAACATTCATGCATACCATCATCATACTATCTCTATGAGTAGTTAAAAACATTCTTTATATAAATGATTGAAATATTATTAATCTTTCCCATATATTTAATTTTTATAAACTTAATATCATAGTATATATTTTTGATATTATTTAAAAATTATTAAATTATAAGGATCAAAATTAAAAAAAATTAAAACATACTTGAATAATTAAACAATTATCATTTGAAAAAGTTATTTTAAATTATAATTGGGAGTAAACTACTAATAAAAGTCTATAAGTAAATTATATAATCTAGGGTACATATGGTTATTTTTTTGTAATATATGTATAATAAAAAATATTTATAATATATGTGTTTTAGGAACATATGATGGATTTGGAACCTGATGTAAGGGTTTCTCATCTCACTTTTATTTATGGGATATATATTCTATATTGAATACATTTTAATTTTCAATGTGTATATAATTCCCTTATGATATTATATATGATGAATTTATATTTATTAATGTATTTTAGTATTTGAATTTAAGATTATTTATTTTATGGTGGTAAATATTTAGATTATACTAAAGTGGTATGCGTTTATTTCCTAATCTCATCATTATTTCATATTATTTTCTATCATGTATCCCTTGAATTGAATACAAGATATTTCTATAATAAAAATAATATATATTCATATAATATGGTTATTCAGAAAATAAATTCCATTAATTTTTACATTTTATACACTTTGGAACCAAAAATATGTTAGAAATTTGTTGTTATAAAATATGACATTATTTCTCTGTTCAGTCGAAAATCCTTTCTCTTAAAAAAATCCATATTTTCCAAAAAAAATTAAAATGTATCCATCAATTTATAAATTATTTATTTACATATTTAAATATTTCTAATTATTGAAAATATATTTGTAGTACTCTTTACGTAATTTTTAAATCATCATATGGGTATATTTTAAAAAACGTTTCAAAGGTATATTGTTATAACGTGATCATTTAGAATGAAAATTTCCTACTTCATGAACAATCTATTTTTAAATTATTATTTAAATTTTTTCCAATCATATGTTCAAACTATATTATTTTAAAAATGATATTAAAAATTAATTTTAAAGGAGGTTTTCAAAATGAAAAGTATACTTACCTAAAGAAAATTATATCATTTCATGGTATTTTAATTCATAAATTATATAATTATGTTATGTATTTGTGATCCAATAGGGATATTTTTTATTTAAATCATCCATATTATTTATTTGGATGGTTTATGATATGTTGGAAGAAGGAAGTAAAATTTTATTACTGTTTATATTTTTACTCTATATGGTTATTATTATATTTTTTTATTGATGTATGTATTAAATTTTCTCATGTTAGTTTTTCAATATAAAAATCTATTTCAGTAATTTCTCACCCATTTTATATGTATAAAAAATTTATATAGTATATTAATAGTGGGCCTAGTTGTAGATAGCCCCTTGATGCATCGACAAGACCCATGAGAATAATAAGTTGCAAAATTAGATGGGATTAAAACTATAGATTTGAACAGTCTTATGATGTGTCATTATAATATATTTCATATTTAATGCATTCAGAATTCTGTCATTATAATATAAATGAATATATGATTATATTCCAATATTTCATTTTAATTTATTTCTCCCATATCATTCTCAGTTCTTTAATACCATATTTTTATGTTATTTACATTTCTATTTTTGTTATGTTAATTTATTCATGATATATACCACTATATGTACACCCTTAATTTGAATCTATTATAACACCTTTCATTTGTTTTATTTTCCATTTGATACTAGGATTTATTTATGACTATTATGTATAGATATGATTTGTGGATATTAGAACTCATAAAGAAATTAAATTATTTTATTTTATGTTTTAAATTTTTTTTATTCATGTTTGTATCTAGTTTATAGTGACTATTAAACTACATATTCCATCAAGATGTGATAGCTTGTGTAAAGTGAAAATTTAATAATGTAACCACAGACTTTAAGATATAGCTTAGTTATATTTTAATTAAAGATCAACCAAATAATTTTAAATTATTTTATCATCTCCACTAGAAGTTAATTAAGTTTAATTTAATATTAAGAAACCATTATAAGAGGGGTTAATAAGTTATCTAATAATGTATAATAAAATTCGATGTAATTGTATTACCATACCTAATTTATTTTTTTTATTATCTATATCTAATAAATATATTATAATTTTCAAAAAAAATAATTCAATTCATATAAATATATTTTATTGTTATTGTGTTACCACATTTATTCACTCACTTTATCTATCAATTTTAAATTGAAAGCATACATTTTGTGTATATAAGGAATACCAACTGCACATAGTGATTTAATTAATTTTCCATAACATTCATTGAAGGATTTTTTTAACTATTATTAATGTTTATACATGTTATTTTTAACATTATTATACTATTGTAATTATAAAATCATTTATACCTTCTAAATCTCCTATTCATTGGAAAATGATAATGTCCCTCTTGTGTATGTGTGGTCTACCAGCTACCAACATGATGTTATTTGTTTATATTTTATGATTTACATGAATAGAAATAATTATATACTTAATTAATATATATGGTATATATGTTAAAATTTTTATTCCTTAAATACCATTAATAATTTATCGGTAATTTATTCCATCAATTTAAATGAAAAAAAAATTATTCATACGTATGAATAAGCATCTCTAATCAATGAGAAATCCATTTTACACCTATATCTATTATGGATTCATAAATATATATATATATATATAATTAATATATATATTCTATTTATATGATTAATAAAATTTTTCTTATGAGGGAACCATTATAGAGATAAAAGAATAGAAACCAAATAACTATAATTCATATGCAATTCTAAATAATTCACTACCAATATCGATAACTTCAATATGAAATTATAATGAAATTTGTTTTGAAATAATTTAAGTGGTTCATAAATGATATTATAAGTATATAACAGATATTTTTTATAATTTTAATAAATTAAAATTTAATATACAATATATTGAAGTACATTTTTATAATATTAAACTTTATGTAATGGATTTTCGTCTCAATTTAATTTATATAAAAGACATGTTTAGTCATCACATATTTATTTTATAATTCATTTTTAATATAAATTAATGTATTTGTTTATATATATTGAAAATTATTTTCCTATACATATCCATACGAGTTTATCTATTTTAAATGGTTTTGATTTGAATGTTTCCAATGTTGTTAAGGATTTACATGTCAAGAAATTTTTAACTAGGATTGTTTGTGCTTTGTAACCATTGAAATTTTTTATGACTTTTATATAATAAATCAATTTCAATATTCTTCAATATTTATTCTATGTGATATTATAAGAAAAATTCCTTCTAATATAATATCCTATGATATTAAATATATTTTACTGGTTCGATGGTCCAATTATATATTCCATAATCATTATCAAGATGTGATATTATTATTATGAAGATATTTTTATGAAGCACACTTATTTTTCAATGGGAAATGATATGATAAATATAAGAATTTTTTTTTAAATTGGTTTAATTTCATGAGTTATGAAACGATGAAATAGTGAAATATTTATGATCTTATGACACACATATTTATGGATTCATTGTGTCGTGGGAGGACCCAAAATTATAAAACCCTTAAATTCATTAATTAATGCTCTATATATTATTATATAATTATGGGATCATTTTTTTGTGTCTGAATATAATATGAGAAAAAATCAATGTGATTTATCGGCTATCAAAAACAAGTTAATGTTCTTGTTGCACTATGTGAAACAAGTGATTATTTGTGATCTATTGTGATATGGGAAACAAATTTTTATGCTTTAGCCACTATAACATGATTATCATTATTGTTAACATTGAAATTTGAAATGTTATTTTACCTACAGTTGTTCCATAGTTTTATAATGTCTATCATGCTTGAAATATAAGCTCACGGTTAAGGATGGTATATTGATAATCATTTACACCACTAATATATGTGTTTTGAAATGACAATGTTTTAAGCCATTAATAATGATTTTAATCCTTGGTAAATAAGGTATAAAATTTATATGTCATGGTAATGATCTCATATTAGTATTATTATCTTATTATTTCATCTGATCATTAATTTATATCCTATGTGTTTTCTATTACTGATAATATGATATCACCCCATCCTAAGTTTCATTTCCCTAGGATATGATGAAATGATTATAGTATGGTATTTCATGAAGTATACAACATGATATAGACATTATGAGATATGATCAAGAAGGTGTCTAAAATTTATTTTTATATTTATTTTATCCAAATGCACTAAAACATTTTTGTTATGAAGTAAATATTAAATTTCTTTAAAGAATATCCATTATAAAATATATAAGGGTTTTTTTGAAATAATTGAGTCACTATAGTTTATATCTGAAAAGGGTTAGTTAATCATTGATGATTTGGGTTATAAATATTTTTTTGAAAACCCTGGGGATAAGGTCAAATATAAGATTACATCATAATGATTTCAGAATGAATAAATTATTTTATTTTCCTATAAATAAAACCATATAAGGATTAAAAAATAATACAATGTTTTGGTATAGATGAATATTGGTGTAACAAAATTGAAAATACATTGTCGACTACATCATAGCTATCCTTCTAGATCATAATTATTATTCCCTTACAACACACATGGTATAATAGTCCCATATGATATTGTTTGGTTAATTAAAATTTGCATAATAAATCATTAAAAGGGGTTTTAATATTTGATTAAGATGAATTACTTTTGAAAACATGAATTTTTACAATTAGAAATGTATTTTAATATGTATGTTTTTAATCTAGATAGGTTTTATCAGGGATTTTTCATGTACATAACTCTCATAGTGTGTGAGGATTCAAATTATATGGTGGAATTATTTCCCATTTTTTTCTAATTTTATGGATCTATAAATATATATTATTTCTCAGGAAACTTTATAGAAGTATTTCTAGGATAATCACTTCTATAATATGATAATGGAATGAATTTCTATATAATTAAATATTATTGAAAATATGGATCTTCACAATGGAACCAGACTTCTATTTTCGTATTGTTTTTTTCTGGATTATGATGAAGGGTTTGAGATGAATAGATACAGAACAACGAAAATAAGGTAATCAATGTGATTACAAAAAGTAGAAAATAGTGAATTTTCACTAGATCATCATGATTAAAAGGACATTCATGATCATTGGATAAAAATATCATGAAATGAAGGGGACATATTTTGGATATTTTCAACATTATAATTCTATAAATTAGGTGATGATCATCTTAATAATAAATAGAATTAATTTTAAAATTATTCAAAGAATCTAATTTAATGAAGTCACTTTCATCAAATAAATTATCTTTGATTTAGTAACTCTATACAAACACATGATTTGTGAAGAATATGATTAATAAATTCATTTCTTGATGGAATTTAAGAAAAGTTTTTTTATGATGAATGGGGGATTCAAAATAATTTGAAGATTTATAAAGGTTGTGAGTGTTATAAAGGATGAGATCCTTGATAAATGTTTTAGGTTCGGAAAGGATGAACAATCATTGAAATAAAGAAGTTTTTTGAAGGCTAGGATTTTCTTTAAAATAGTGTGGAATATCTATTTTTGGATAATAAATATTCATAGTGCATCAATTTAGGTCTAAAAGTTGAGAAGATTTCCATTTTAATCCACAAAAAGTTGTAAATTTGATAATATAGAAATGTTAACATCATGTTGATAAACTAATTAAGACATAACAAGAGGTAGAGTGAAAGGGGGAGTTGATGGAAGTGATTTTATGGAGGTAGTGTGTTTTCCTTAAAATTATTATATAGGTAATGTTCTTCTAAAAGAATGACATTTTTTAAACAATTAAAATCCAAAATACATAGTATTGAACTATTTATGGGTCTAGGGGTTTGAAAAATTTATGATACTATTAGGATAGTTGAGTGTGTTCATACTAGTGTGGGGAAAATATCTATATAATTTAATGAATAATTTGACACAATGGTACACCCCTTACCTATCATGGTGTTCTAGGGTCTTAAAAGTTGTATGAGTGTCTGTAGGTTATTGGTCATCATTCTGACTTATGATCATTAAAAAGGTAATTTAGGGACTATTAGGTGATTTCCCCTCTTTGATGGAATAATATTTTGAATTTGGGTCAATATACTGTGATCTCATCATTTATATATTTGTATGGGTTTTCTCTATTACAAAATACATTGGATTTAATTTAGTGAAGTGATAGTTATTTCTAGGACGAAAATACAAAAAAAAATCTTGATTAATATTTCATTTATGAAAATGATCCTACTATCGCACTATTTGATAAAATCATTCTAAAGGTGATGAGTTTCCCTACCACCATGTCCATGTGGTAGAAACTATAAAATATATATTGAGGCAATTAGAACACGACATTGAAAAGTTTTTTTTTAATCTGATTAATGATCTAAAAATATATCTTGATGAATTTGATGATAGGTTTTTTATTAACATTATTGAAGTTGTTTTATTTATTTGAGTACATGTGTAATATTCTAAGGATAATTATATTGTGAAGAAAATACTAAGAAGTACCCCACCGTTGTACAATCCAAAACTGTCATTACTTTAGGAAGGATATCGATCTAATCAATCTCATGATGATCTACTACTCAGTATGATGGCTTAAAAAGGGTCAAACTAGAAGATGAAGAAACATCTGTAAGAATGTAAATATAATTCAAATTCATTGAAAAATATGACACCTAAAATGTTTTTAATGATATATATGATTTGGATGACTAAATTTATTCATTTTTGGTGAATTTCAATAAAGGATAAAGTGATCTTCTGGAAATGTTATATTGGATATCATTCAATGTCATAATTTATAGATCATTACAACTTGATGATAATGATGATTTGATGATATTTAAAGTAAATGATAAATCATATAGAATCTACAATAGAGGTTACCCCAAAGAGATATTTTAAAGAATGAAAGAAATAAATTAGACTGATCGTATTTTTAAAAGAACCTAAAAATAATCAATATTTTTTATGATTTATTAATTAAGTTTTAACCTGATACAAAATATTCCATGGTTGATATTTATGAAAAAGTAAAACATGCATAATTTGAAGATCATTAGTCAAATTTTGTGTTTTATCTAAAGTTGGAACATTTTGGCGATATTCATGAGGTTGACAATATAATAAATATAAATAAAATGATATGAGTGTTGATGAATGATTCAACAACATATGTGGGTCATCTTGAAGAATATATTGATTGACTGGTGTAGGGACCAAGTTGGATGGATAAGGAAGTATGAAAAGTTTCCAATTATAGTGTGTTGTCTTTTGTTTTCAAAGAAGCTAAATCAATTCACTTTGTAAAGAACATGTAAACTATGACGATGCTTTTCGGATTTGTATTTCAAAAATATCATAAGTTTGAAAAAATTATAATGCGAGCCTTATAAATATTAGAGAGAGTAAAGAAGTGATTTTGTCAAAGGAAATAAAGTGGCACGCATGTAGTGGTGCGCAAGTATTGGTGCAAAATTATTGGTGTGCAAGTATTGGCGTGCAAGTAATGGCGCACAAGTGTAATCGGCACACAAGTGCGTCACACTTGTATATGTGGTACGCAAGTGTATGTTACACACAAGTCATATTTCAACATCATCATATCAAAATATGACAAATAAAAGAAAGTGTCGTGCAAGTGTTGGAGCGGCGTGCAAGTATTGGAGCGGTGCGCTAGTGCTGGAGCGGCGCGCAAGTGAATGTGGTGCACAAGTGTATATGGTGTGCAAGTCACCAAAATGCCTATAAAGAGACGACTAGCCACCTCATTTTTCAATGATCAACAATTAAGAGAAAATTTGAGCTCTCTGTGCGCAAGTAGTAGATGGTGCTCTGATTGCACATGTTGTAGAGGGCGGCGTGCATGCTGAAGTGGTTCCTAAGCTGAGTGTTATTTATAAGGAGAGAAATTTGGGTTCCACACAAGTTTTTTCATGCATTTTTTTCCGTGAAAGTTTCCAGAGGAACACAAGTAGGAAGTTTAATTCATTAAGTGGCATGTATATAATCCAATGGTGGCACGCAAGTTGCGAGATGTACTCAATGGTGGCACGCAAGTATTGAGTAGGGGCGCAAGCAGGTGGCGCGCAAGCAGTGAGGCGTGCAAGCAGGTGGCGTGCATGTAGGGAGGTGTGCAAGCTGTCTGCACCAGGAGGTTCTTACTAGCTTCTAGGTAGGAAAGTTAAGAATGGGCTTGAATGATTTGATTTGTGAAAGTTCATTAAGAATCACATAATCATTACATTACCCAATTTGTGCTAAGTGGGAGCACACACACTATTAGATTGTTCTCAAAGTGCTACATGAGTGTAAGGGTATATCCTACTCATTGTATTCCACATAAAAGGATTGCTTTCTAGTGGATTGTGTAGTACTGGATTGTTTTCGAACCATACCATGGACGTAGCTACTCTTGTTGAGTAGTGAACCTTGTAAATCTTGTGTTCCTGTGGTTGTGTGTGTTCAGAAGGGAAGAAACTATTTAGCAGGAGGTGAAGGTTGTTTCTAAAAAATGGGAAACATAAAAAGAAAAAGATATCACTGATTCACCCCCTCCCCTCTTAGTGATACTTGGATTCTGACTGGGAACATCAATTGGTATCAGAGCGAAGGTTCCCTTCGTTTATCCATTGCAGAAGTTGTTGAAGAGAAGTTGTGATGGAGAATCCAAGTTGTGTGAACAGTAAAGGGATTCTGATCTTTGAGGGAAAGAACTATCACATCTGGAAGGATAGAATGATGCTTTATCTTATGTCTCTTGGATATGATGTTCTTGAAACTACAGCGGATGGATTTCTTGCTATTGATGACAAGGTTCCTCTTACTCCTGTTGATAAGAAGAACCTTGAGAATGATGAAAGAGCTAAAAATGTGTTACTCTCATCCCTTTCTGAGAGTGAATTTTTAAGAGTGAAAGGTGTTGCTACAGCCAAAGGAATCTAGGACAATCTGAAGAACATCTATAAAGGTAATAAAAATGTGAAGAAAGTTAAACTACAAATCTGGAGACTGAAGTATGACTATTTGAAAATGTGAGAATCTGAATCTGTTGGGGATTTCGTTACCAGGAAAAATGATATTGTCAGTACAATCAGATGTCTTGGTGAAATGTTGGAGGATTCTACAGTTTTCGAAAAGATCATGAGAATTCTTCCTAAAAAGTTTGATACTAAAGTGTCTTGATTAGAATATAGAGACCCTAAAACATTATCTTTGGATGATTTTCATAGCACTCTCATTACTTATGAGATGAGAAGAGAGAAGACTATGAAGAGAAAAATAAAAGATGATATAAAATGTTATTCAACACCACAAAGAGTGAGAAGTCAAAGAAGACACTTTTTGAATATGATGCTGGTGAATCTAATTCTGAATATGAGGTAAGTAAAAATTTTGATGAAATTTTATCCTAGTTTTCTAAGAATTGGAAAATAGGTACATGGAAATAAAAGGGTAAACTTCCCATGAAATGTTTTGAGTGTAGATCCAGTGGTCACTTTGTGGCTAACTGTCCTCAAAAGAATAATGAATAAGATAGTGATGATGATGAAAGAAGGCCGAGAAGGTTGTGGAAGAAATATGCTGACAAAGATAATTATCTTTCAAAGGGGAAGGATAAAATGTTCTTCAAATCAAAAAGAAGAATCATTTTATCTAAAGATGAAGATGAATAAGATAGTGAAGATGAATCTGAGAAATTATTTGCTGACCAATATAGAGAGAATACCTTTATTGCTGTAGTAAATAATGAAGAGTATGAGAGCAACAATTCAGAAGAAGAAGAAACCCAACTTGAATATCATCTAAAATAAGAGTCGAAATAATGCTTAATAAATATCACAAGGCTTGAGAAGGAAAACCATTAGATGATAAATAAAAATTACACATTAAACAATCAAGACGTTTTCAATGATGAGAAAACCAAGATGGAAAAAGAGATTGATGACCTGAAAAATTATCTTGAAAATACGATGAATCGTAATGATCATCTTGATGTAAAGTTGAAGGAAAAAGGATAAGAATTGGAACTTGTCCAATAGTAACATTATAAAGATAATGAAATGAATATTAGTTTCAAAAATTCTATCTCAAAAATTGGTGAATGTTCTAGTAAGAATGAACCAAACAAGGATCCACAAAAGTTACCTTCAAAGGTAGAAATAAAAGATAGAACTGGTTCTGATAAGAACAAGGCTGTAAAGACCATGTATATGATCAAAGAAAACAATGATGAAAAAATAGAAGTGCATAAAAATCATGAGTCATGAAAGAATTATAATACTTATGGTGCTGTTAAATATGAAATGATAAAGGGAGTTACAAATTAAAACATGAATATTGATGGTCAACATAGTTCTATTAAGAAGGTTGTTGAGAAAAGTGTTCACAAATCTAGTCATTATAGATGTTTCAGAGGCAAATATTCTTTCCATGGCTATTGATGGTATTGTGGTGGATTCAGACACATGGAAAATATGTGTTGGTTAAACCAACAACATTACAACTATTCTACAATTTTCGAAAGACAATTATTGAGGGGGAGTCAATCCTTTCAACATATAAAGTCTCCAAATAATGTTAAGAATATATCTTATAAGATTATTTTCAATGTTAAGAATAGTTTCCAACCACTGGAAACTATTTGTGAAAGATGTGATCGACCTGGACATTGTACCAAGGGATGTCTTAGTGTGTTACCAGAGAAACAAAATATTCTAAATAAATCTCAAAAGATAGAGTTTTTAAAATCTAAAAGGTTCAAGTCTAATAAGTCCTAAAAGAAATATTGCATGGTTGTCTGGCCAGAATAAATTAACCTGGAAAGGAAATTAGAGGAAGCACAATAGAAAGTGAAGGAATAGGAAGGAAAAAAATCTATTTTTGTCGAAACTTATTTGATAGCTACAAAATGAGAATGTCCATGGATTTTTGATAGTGGATGTTCTTATAATATGACATAAGACTTAAAGATGTTGTATAATGTTAATTAATTCAATGAAGGAATAGTGGAATTTTGAAATGATGAATCTCTAAGCATCAAAGGTGTTGGATCATCCATCATCAGAAAAGAAAAATTGAAATCTAAGAAAAAATTATATGTTGATGTGTTGAAACATAATCTTCTGAGTTTTTCAAAACTCTATGATGAGGGAAACAAAGTTATATTCTAAAATAGATGGGTTCTTTGTGAAATGTGAAAATTATTGAAATATAGTTACATGAGGCAAACGTACAAAAGGAAACTTGTTCCATGTTGGGGAAGTACAAAATTCTTGTTACTTGGACATTGTGGATGAAAATAAATTATGGAATAAATGGCTACGACATATGTGTTAGAGAAATGTGTGTAAGTTATCAATGTGAGACAGTGTCTGAGATATGCTTGATTTATCAAAAAGAAGAGATTGGTGTTGCAGTATTTGTGAAAGAGGGATGATTACAAACTATTTTCATAAGAGGGTTGAAATTCGTTCAAAACAACCCTTAGAACTTATACATTCTGATATATGTGGTCCAATGAGAAAGCAGTCCACAAATGGATATATGTACATCATTACTTTCATTGATGACTTTACTCTCATTACTTGTGTTATGTGCGTGAGACATAAGTCAAATGCTATGAAAATGTTAAACAGTTTCATGAGGAAAGCAGAAAAGGAATGTGAGTATTTAGTGAAGAATTTGAGAACTGATAATGGTGGTGAGTATAAGAATAAAGATATTGATTGTTATCTTGAGAATAATGGAAATTTTCATGAGTTCAGTTCACCACACACACCTCAACAAAACGGGGTTGCTGAAAGAATGAATTGAAGTTTGTTGGAAATGGGGAGAACTATGTTGCATGAGAATAGTCTTTCTCATTATTATTTGAGGCAATCCATGAGCACTGCTGTGTATATTTAGTACCAATGTTTATTTATAAAAATCTCTGATATGACTCTATATGAAATGGTCTATGGAAAAAATCCATGTTTGAAACATTTAGGAGTATTTGGGAGTCCATGAATTATAAAGAAGAAAGGTGGAAACCTTGGAATGTTTGAGAAAAGAGGATATGATGGAATTTTCTTGGATATGCTCCAATAGGAAGAGGATATAGATTTCTCAATAAATAAACAGGAATAATAATTGATTCTTCATATGTAAAAGTTGTTGAAAATGTTGAGAAAGAAAAGCAGTTATATGTTGATTTGGAAGTCAAGCAGGATAGAGAAGATTTTGTTAATGATTCTGATAATGTTACAGACTGTGTTAATCCTACTGGTGAAGAGGAATCTGACTCAGAAATCTTGAGTGACGAGGATGAAGTTTGATCATCTCATCCTTGGTTGAGGAAACAAGTGGACGCTCAGAATATTATTGGAGATAAACAATAGAGGGTTCAAACAAGAAGAAAAATGAATTATATATCACATACTTCTCTTCATTCTAAATATGAACCGAATGATATAAATAAAGCATTTGAAAATCTAGAAAGGGCTCATGCAATGAATGAAGAGCATGATCAGATAGAGAAAAATGATACTTGGGAACTTGTTCCCAAGCCGGACAATAAGAACATTATTGGTACAAAGTGGGTTTTCCGAAAAAAGATGAATTATGAAGGTAAAGTAATAAGAAACAAAGAAAGATTGGTTTCTAAAGGGTATTTAAAAATTGAAGGCATTTTTTTATGAAACCTTTTCTCCAGTGGAAATATTAGAAACAATCAGAATCTTTCATGCAATTGATGCACACTGAGGTTACAAAATCGTTCAAATGGATGTAAAATCCACATTTTTGAATGGTGAACTTGATGACGAAGTCAATATTTATCAACCTTGTGGATTTTTTATTTGAAAGGATGAAAGTTATGTGTGCATATTGACGAAGGATTTGTATGGGCTAAAACAGGCTCTGAGAGCATGGTATTATAAATTATATACTTTCTTAAAGAAGATGAACATTAAGAAAGGGAGGGTTGAAATAAATCTCTTCATAAATAAATGTTAGGAGTTTTCACTGATTGTTATTTTTTATGTTGATGATATTATATATGCTGGAAATGATGAAAGATCATGTGAAACATTTGCTGATGATATGAAGATGTTATTTGAGATGTCCATGCTGGGATAAATGAAGTACTTTCTTGCCCTACAAATTTCACAGAAGAAGAATCACAATTTTCTCTCTCAAAAAAATAATGTTGAGGAACTTATGATGATGTTTGGCATGGAAAATTCGAAACTAGTTTTCACACAAATTTCAATGGGAACCAAGTTGACTAAAGATGGAGAAGTAAATGATGTTGATTAAAAACTGTTTCAAAAGCTGATTAGAAGTCTGTTGTATCAGACTGTCTCAAGACCCAACATTGTCTATGATGTCACTTTATGTGAAAGATTTTAGAGTTCTCCTAAATAATCACATTTGATTGCTGGAAAAATAATTATCAGATATATCATAGGAAAAACAAAAGTTTGAATCATGTATGATGGCTCAAGAAATATTGATCTATTTGGGTATTCTGATGCTGATTGTGCAGGAAATAATGATGATCGACAATCCACATCTGGTGGAGTTTTCTTTTTGGTGAAAAGTTGTGTTATTTGGCATACCAAGAAACAGAATTTATTAACTCTTAGCACATCTAAAGCTGATTATGTTGCTGATACTCAAGCTGCAACTCAACTAATATGGATGAAGTCTCAGCTAGAAGATCTACTTGTTGAAGTAAAGCAATCATTGCTCCTGGGCTATGAAAATCAGAGTGCAATAAATCTTACATGAAATCTGGTACAACATTCACACTCAAAACACATTGATATAAAGTACCAATTCATCAAAGAGTAAGTGGAGAAGAATGAATTAAGGCTGGTGTGTGTTCCTACATCAAAACAAGTTGCTGATATATTCACAAAACTGTTACCAAAGGCACCATTTGCAAATTTTAGGTTGAACATAGGTGTCCAATCTCCTTCTCATCAAGGTTAAGTTACATGTTTTTTCCCACTCTCGTCTTTCCTTTGGAGATTGTTGTCAAGGGGGAGAATTGTTTGATAATTCTATCCTTATAGATGCATGCATAAAGGGGGAGTTGTGGGTAAGTTGTGTATCCATCATGAATGTGTGTGAACTAGTCTAACTATTTGTTGGAGTGGTTGTAGATGAACGATTCTAACTATTTTTTAGAATGGTTGTAGGAAACAATTTTGTTTTCAATGAACGTTTAAGAAGTGATGAATTCTAAAGTAAAAGATTGAACGATGTTCTGAAGAAGGCTTAAGAGATACTATCATTCGATTTCATAGTCACTGCTTTTGGACAGCATGGTTTTGGCTGTTAATAATTCTGGTTTCCTACAATGAGTTAGCTCATGTAGACATTTAATTGTTGATAAGTAATCCATTTCTTATGGTTACAGTGTTCAGTGATTTATGAATCATGTTTGGCAACAAAATCCAAAGGGGTAGATTGTTGGGACAAAGTTGGATGGATAAGGAAGTATGAAAAGTTCGCAATTACAGAGTGTTGTCTTTTGTTTTCAAAGAATCTAAAACAATTCACTTTGTAAACAACTTGTAAACTAGGATGATGCTTTTCTGATTTGTTTTTTCACAAATATCATATGTTTAGAGAACTTGTGATGTGATCCTTATGAAGATTACAGATAGTAAAGAAGTTATTTTGGAAAAGGAAAGAATGTGGCGTTCAAGTAGTGGTGTTCAAGTATTGGCACGCAAGTATTGGCGTGCAAGTATTGGTGTGAAAGTATTGATGTGCAAGAATTGGAATGCAATTATTGGCATGCAAGTGTTTGTGGTGTGAAAGTCATATTTCAAGATCATAACATCAAAATATGACAAAGGAAATAAAGGGGTACACAAGTTAAATATTGGCGCGCAAGTCAAAAAGTAGAGCGCAAGTATAAGCGGCATGCAAGTGTGTCGCGCACGTATATGTCGATCGCAAGTGTATGTTGCGCGCAAGTCATATTTCAAAATAATAATATCAAAATATGAAAAAGGAAAGAAAGTGTTGCGCAAGTGCTGATGTGGCGCGCAAGTACTGTAGTGGCGCCCAAGTGTTAGAGCGGCGCACAAGTGAATGTGGTTCTCAAGTGTCTGTGGCCCGCAAGTCACCAAAATATATATAAATAGACGACTAGCCTCCTAATTTTTCAATTCTCAACACATAATAGAAAATTTGATCTCTTAGAATGAAATTAGTAGAGGGTGCTTCGATCGCGCAAGTAGTAGAGGGCAGCGCACAAGCTGAAGTGGCGCGCAAGCTGAGGGTTATTTATAAGGCGCACAAGTAGGGTGTCACACATGTTTTTCCGCACAAGATTCCATAGGTGTTCAATTAGGGAGGTTATTTCAAGAAGTGTTCTGAATATTAGCCAAAGGTGGCGCACACATTGTGAGATGTGCTGAATGGTGGCACTGAAGTATTGAGTAGGCGCGCAAGCAGATGGCACGCAAGGAGGGAGGCGCGCAAGCAGGGAGTAGCGTGCAAGCTATCTACACCAGGAGGTTCTTACCATCTTCTGGGTAGGAATGTTAAGAATTGATTTGAAATATTTGATTTTTGAATGTTCATTAAGAATCCTAGAATCATTACATTACCCTATTTGTGCAATGATGGAGCACACACACTATTGTATTGTTTTCAATGTACTACATGTGTGTAAGGGTATATCCTACTCATTTTATTCCACATCAAAGGATTGTTTTCTAGTGTATTGTGTGGTACTGGATTGTTTCCATACCATACCAAGGACGTAGATACTCTTGTTGAGTAGTGAACCTGGTAAATCTTTTGTTCCTGTGGTTGTGTGTGTTTATTAGGGGTGAAACTCTTTAACAGGAGGCGAAGGTTGTTTCAAAAAACATGAAACATAAAAAGAGAAAGATATCACGGATTCACCCCTCCCCCTCTTAGTGATACTTGGATGCTGACTAGGAACTTCAACTAGAAGGGGGGGGGGGAAATAACATTTAATACTCATGAATGATAAGAATAGGTTATAGATATTAAATGTAGGGCCAATGAGTTGGAAAAAGACATCAGTAACATTAAATTTTTACAAGAGGAAAATTATTAGATATTTCAATGCATTGAATAAGAAGTCAGTACAATAATGAGTAAACTAAAAACTGAATGAAAATCATGGGAATGAAATAAGAAATAACAGTTTGAAATATTTTCACATAGAGAGCTTTTAGAATGATCTAAATGTGGTTTTGAAGGAGTAGTGTAATCGTTGAATGATAAAAGATCTACACATATAAGATAAAATTTTATTTTATTTGATACATATACATAATCTTTTAGAAATGTGATGGGGAAATGTAGTGGGAAGCATATAGTTGGACATATCACAAAGAAACCGAATTTACCATCATACAAAATTTGAACAAAATCGAGATGATATTTGTAAATAATACGCATGTATTTCAGAAGAATCATTATTCTTGTACCATTACTAATGAAAATGATATGTGGAGGTATATAAGTGAGAAGACTTTTCATATTTTGAAGTGTCAATTCTAGGTAAATTGAATCCCTACCAAGTCATACGAAGTGGTTGTAGTGAGATAAATGAATGATGAATAACTAAGAAGTCAACAATGGATAATGAGACCGTATCCCTAACCATGTAGAAGAAATTATTTTTTTGGATACTGTTTTCACTATGTTGACTATTCCCATATATCTGTTCATCAGAGTTATGGGTAATCTGGGAATAATAACAAGTAACTATTGGACAATTCAATAACAGTCAACCAAGAATAATTACACTTGAAAATATTTATTTTTATATACAAGAATAATAATATTATGATGAATTAATTCAAGTGCAAAATAAAATGGAAATGAAATAGTTTTTCCTCCACTAAATCATGTATCTCATTGAAGGAAAAGAAGAATAATGAAAAATCCTTCTTGGTAAAAATTGCTCTAACAAATACAAAGAATATTATTACTAGTATGTATGATAGTGTATGATCATACCACAAGGAAATGAATGAATATTCCTTGAAAAAATATAAGAAAATGGTTAATGTAATAGTGATATTTGGAAAGTAATGTTCCTTAAAGATAAACATAATTGGAAATAAAAAATTATAAAATAACGGGAAAATGAAAACGTGATTTCTCTTTATAGATGGGTTTTATTACAATCCAATGAGCATGAGTCAACTCTAAGACTCTAAACTAGTAGTGAAATTTAGACATTATTGGTGAACAATCAACATAAATACATATAAATCTATCATTAATGGAAGAAATATAAAAATAAAATTATTCCAGATAGATATCAATGAACGGAATTTTTCGTATGACATGAAGAGTAAAACAACCTGTAGAACAAAAGGTTAATTAACATTAATCAAAAAATAGTGGAAATAATATCCATAAATAAGGATATTATTGAGATTCCCAATCTAAATCATGTCACTAAATGAAATATGATACTATCACATAATGAAATATGTTAATAAATTCATATTTTCTAATAAAAAAATGAAATCAAATCTACATGATCTCATAAATATAGATGTTTGTTGTCCAAAAAATGTGTATGAAACTTATAGAGATATGTAAGTAATTATTTTTATTGATGTTTATAGTAGAATGGATTTATTGATGTTTATGCATTATACATGAAATGATCTTAACTGCCAGATGATATATAACAAAATAAATCATAATGAAACTTGGTTCATAGTCAAGATATTAAGATTTGACAATGCAAAAAAATAAACATCCATTGAATTTGAAAATTTTATCTTTAAACAAGGGACAAACCATTCGGTGTGTTTAGTGAGAACACATCATCAAAATGGCGTTATTGAATGAATAAATATATATGTTCAAAAGATGGATATAACTATACTAGATGAGCAGTTTTTATCATCATTACATAAACATTGTATATCAAGTTGCATTTTACACTCACAATCAAACATGGATATTTATATAATAGGAAATGAAACCATTTGGGAAATGGAAAAAAAGGTATCCCTCTTTGTGGTATATTCTTGTTTTTGGATGAAAATGATTCATTCTAATGAATAACATAAATAAAGGCATATATATTGACGCTGATGATGATATAATGTTCTATATATATTAAATTATGTATACAACCTACAAATTCCAAAAAAAATTATTTATATGATTTTGGAGATAAATGTTTTCAAGATAAATGATGATAATCCATAAAAATGTGAAGGTATCTTATGATGATATGATTGAAGATTAATAAGAAAGTGGTAAGGGAAATATTGAAATATAAAGATATTTTATAGTCTCCAATAATTCATGACTCTCAAAATTATGATGTTTCAAAAGTAGAATAAAAATTAGAAACCATTTCTAATAAATCTCTACTAGTTCCTCATAGGGGAAATATAAATTTAGTATTTGATAAATCCAACATAATTGGGGATTGGACAAAAACTATATAGACATAGAGAATGAAGAATATAGTTTAGTATCCCCTCTAATAAATAATAGAAGGAACCTCATTTAAAGAATAAGTTAATGATAAATCATGTTTTGAGGACTTGTTTTATAAACTAGATTTGACTAACAAGAACCGAACATGGGATCGTATTAATATGAAATAAAATCACAATGTCATTGGAATAATTTGGACCACCAAAAAATTATATGAGTATTGAAATGTGATAAAAACCGTGAAATCTTGTTACAAAAAATATTGCATCAAATTGAAGGAATTGATGTTGAAGAAAACATTTCTCCAGTTGTTCGATTGGAGATTATAAGGCTCTCCCCAAAAATCATGGGTCAAATAACAAAAAAAATATCATATGGATATCAAAATATAATTCAATCAATGTGTTCTTGAAGAAGAATTATACATTGAAATACAATTGGAGTTTATGATTAGAAATGATGAAATTAGGATTGTAGATTAAATACAGAGCTTTGAAGTCTAAATCTAGAAACATGAGGGTTGCATTGTTGACAATGATCATATTTAATGTCTCTAAAATTTAAAATATGATTTTTTGAACATAATCTATATGTGAAAAATTCTATGGAAGTTCAATTTATTTTTCATGTTTATGTTGATGATGTTATATTTGGTGGATGTATGCAATGATTAGTAAAATAATTTTCTAAATACACAAAATAAGAATTTGAAATATCAATTATTGGTGAACTGAAATATTTTCTTTTTTAAAAAGTAATTTAAAATAAAGAACACACATTCATTTCTCAAGGAAAATATGCAAGATATCTTCAGAATCAATTCAACATTTATGAATTGAAAACATTTTCAACCTTGATTTATTTTTCCCAAAACAAGGAAAGCACTAGAATTGGAAATATTTGAATATAAAATTATAGGGTAGGATCATTATATGATTATTATATTTTAGTGTAACATGTCCAGACATCAATTTTTAAACATGTTTAGTTTCTCCCTTTCAAATTAATCAATACAAATAGCATCTACAGTAGTTTAAAAAATCGTGTTGTATATTCAAGGTACTGTAAATAGTAGATTAAGTTTCATAGTAGGAAGAGTTAAAAAATTATCATTATTATTTAATTCCTGCAAAGATAGATATATGGTGGATTGAAATCACACAAGTGGTGGTATATAATTTTTTGTAATCAAAGGTGTGGGATGGGTTAGTACTAAAAAATAAATAACAAAAAACAGTACTACTGAAGTAGAATTTATCTCTATTAAAAATGAATACACTATACTATTATATATGAAGAAGAAACATAAATATATTTGTTGTGTGGAGAAATAACTGATGGTGATAGAGTGTTATAACAAGATAACAGTTGATACAATAAATAATCATGTTCAACACTCTCTTACAAAACATAGAGTGATTAGATATCAATTCATGAAAGAAAATTTTAAAAAAGATTTGATTTAAATAGATAATGTTGGAAATAATTCTCACGGGGATAACATTATAACATATCCATTGGTGGAATAAATATTATGGAAAAAAAATTTGAACCTCATTGATCAACCATCTCCCATTCCATGAGTAGGTTCAGTTTGATCCCATCTCTCCATTTGTGTCAACTATTTTAATTTGTTTGGTAAGGTGATTTAGGTATATATGTGATATGATCTTGGTGTTTTAGAAATAAATGTGGGATTTTTTTTGTATTTGTTTAAAATGAGGTAGGTAAGTTAAATTCAATTAATTATCGGTTAGTTGGATTGGATTATGGAATTATTAATTTTCATGATTGTTCATTGGTCTATGAGGGCATTTAATTTTATTTTTCCAATTTTTCTTTCTAAAAAAAATGTTTCACTCAAAGGGTTATATTAATGACATAATTATTTCATGTCTATCATATATTTGATCATGGATTGGGATTTACTGATAATATCTTAATATTACGAATAAACCAAAAGGGGGGAATTTTTGGAATCATTATTTTCCAAACATTAAATAGAGGGTACTTTTTCAATCCAAACCAGTTTGATTGAGGAGTTTTCAAAGAAGGTTTTATTATGGTGACTGGGGTTAAATGTTGAATTTATCATCATTTCGATGTGATCACCAATTTTTTTAGTGCACAAAATCATGAGGAATGGGTACGCATCATGATAGAAGGATTTCTATGACATTCAACTCAACAATTTTGTAAAATACATGATTTAGAGATGATTGGTAATTCAAAGAAATTGGTTCTTCATGAAGGTTCAACAAATATGTTGGCATGATGTATTGAATGTTTAAGATTATGGTTTCACGGTAAATGGTTTAGGTGTGATGAAAATAAGTCGTGATAAGTAATTGAGAGAAGAATCATGTACTGTAAATTTTCAATATATGTTCATGATGAATAGGATAACTATAAACATTGAATAAAAAGATCATGATATGGTCTCTATGAGCTTGGGATAATTATGTGTGTTGATGTATATAAGTAATCATATGATCATAAGTAGATGTAACAGAAAGAATTTTGAAAATGATAGAATTGATATTATTTCATAAAGTACCTTTTGGATGTAAATTCTTCAAAATTCATAAACAAATCATGATCCAAAACATCTTAAAATGTATTAAATGATAATATAGACCTTAAGGCATGTAATTATTTTTCAACTACATATATATTTGTGACTATTTAGTTCTATGGAATTGTTGGGAACTTTGTGAAGGCCTAGAGCCTCATGAAAGGTAGTAGGTTTTTGAATGGAAAAAATATATTTTAAATTAAAAGGGATTTTTAGATGCCAATGATATTTTATAAAAGTATTTTTTAAAATTTTATTTTAGTGAACAATTCTTCGAAGTGCATCAAATAAGGTCTATTGAGAAATAACAGTCTATTTATAATTAAGTACAATGAACTAAATTCAAAATCTATTAGAGTTACATTAAATTTTATAAATTGATTAAGACATCAACCATTGAAGTGAGTAGGGGGGATTTGGTTGATGTCGCTTAAGAAAGGTAGTGTGAAGTACATGAAATTATAATTGAGTAAATGTTCATTTCATAGAGAGAGAATTTGAAAACAATTGTAATCCACAAAACCTAGTAAAGCTTATTGGATCCTTTTATGAACACAACTTTGTCATATTATGATCCTTGGACTAACCCTTAGTGGAAATCCAAGTACAACTTAAGTGTTCTATTTCCATTTCTATATCTTGATGTTTGTTAACTACACGATACCATCAAGAAGGTTTAATTGTATCCTACCAACAGGTGGAAAAAATATGTCTCCTTTTAATAAAAACATTACACCTGGCTTCACACCTCCCCTCTGTGTATTTTCTAGTTTCCTATAATAACCTAGGTTAAGAATAAGATTTCACATATTGAAATGGATTTTTCAGGATTTAAACAAAAATTTTATGATTTTTCTTGATTGAAAGATTCAACATTGTTACTATTATTTATCAAACTAAAAATTTTTATTAGTAATTATATATAAATAAAGTGATTCTTGTTTTGGAAAATGGATAGGGAAAGTGGAATGATTCCCCCCATGAGTAACCAAATTAATTGGGATCTAGAAGGTGATACCTTATTATTATGAATAATCAAATACCTTTTTACATAATTAAAAAAATCAATATGGTTGTGATTTATGTGAAACATAGTAGCAGAAACATGTGGATTAATGGGCTCTCAGTTTATGATGAACATTAATTAAAAAAGATTCATATTTGTAAATATTATTAATTCAGGAATTATATAATAAAAATTATAAAAATATGATGATGGATTATGCGTAGAAAATATGGGTATAGAGAATATAATTTCCATGGAAAAACATAGACTATGTTGTAGGGAAATAAATTTTATTGTAAGATTCTCTTTATAGATAAATATTTTCATTGTGGAATTTATGGTCGTAGAAAAAATAATGGGCCTGTAATTTTATGACTTATATATGGGTAACATTTGTAATTATCTTAGTCAATTCAATAATTCATAGTTTACACTAAGCCCATGGATACGACTATAATTTTCAATATTTTGAAGTGGATGGTTTGATGTCTTGTTGTTTTAATATTTCAGAAATTATTTTTAGATGTTTTTATAAATGATATTCTATTAATAAAAATAATTAAATATTTAAGGATTTTTCTAAATTAGTTTTTCATTAAGGATTTGTAAAAAATATATTGAACTATATAGATGACCAATAAAAGATGTCTAATAATGTTAAGATATTTTATGAAAGGAAAATGATTGAGGGAAATATAATCCTAAATATGTGCGAGATGTTTTAATAAAAATTTTACGTTCAGAAAACCAATACATATTTTAGATGTATTTTATGGTTAAGAATTTATTGAATGGTTTAAGGAGATCTTTAGGTATTAATATTAGATATTAATGTGTAAATTATCCTATAAGATTACCTATGCCAATAATTTTTATTTTTTAAATATCTAAATATATAATAAATATCATGTTATCCTTTTTTGGTTAATGAAAACAATTATATGATTTTTTGACCTGAATGGCCCGAAGGCCTAAAATATTTATTTATTTTTTTTGGATAATCCCCCTTTTAAGGGTAAAGGGGGGAAACCACACATAACTCAAAGACTTAAAACAAATTACAAAACCAGAATCAAGCAAGCCAGATCAAGACTACTTGGAATTGCTCCTCCCCAGCGTGAATATCGTTATGGAAAACCTCCACCATCGCATGGCTGCTCGGCTAGCTATCCCGTATAGAAATACACGAGCCTGGTACTGATGACAATTATGTACCCTCTCATTCTTCCAAATCTGGATAGCCATGCAGGATGAATTCTACCTGCTCTAAATCCTCATCTGAAGAAGCTCCTTGTAGTAATTCTGGCATATGCCTCATGCAAGAACAAAAAAAATCTATAGAAATCACACTTCATACCACACTATACCACATTACCGCCTTGTAAAACCATCAACAAAATTCAAAGCACTCTACCGTGAAAATACCCATTCAAATTCTAAAAACACCAATCCACCTTATCGGGGAAAAGATATCACCATAATCCTACCTCAAATAGCACGAGATAATTGTTGGAGTTGGTGGTCTAGAACCAACTACTTTGTACTTTATTCATTAAATAAAAGTCTTATCACATCTTGATTGTTCTTCTGCGTGACATGTCATGTGATGATGTCCTAAGGACAGCTGTTGCATTAAAGGGTCGTAGCGGATCCCTGCTATGATGAGAACCTGAAAGTTCCATAACACTATTCTTGAAGTATGTTCTATGGACGGATGATATTATTCGAGGGACACAAATAATACAGGTCATTAGGGGTGAGGACTCATAAAACTTTGAGGCACCTTCTCATAGTGTGCGCCCCTGGTAATATCCAGGAGGATATTATGAGAACGAGTCCCGCCAGTAGGAAATCCACATTTCATAGTGTCATTGGATGTTCCTATCTACGGACGTGTGTATTGATCCTTACACTTTAAGATTATTATTAATGGGTATTACAACTCGCGCACTTAGATGTATTGATGAAAACTGTGATGACACACTGTTCGCAGCGAGGTAGTATATGTTGGGTGCGTCACTAGTAATACTGCATTAATAGATAATGCGAGAAAGGATTTGACCCTTCTGTTCCATAATGGAAGTAGATATCTCAGGCCCTTTGATGGAATTGATATAGCCTAAATAAATCCATGGCCATGGTAAGGTTTGGGCAAGTTCAATTCCGGGAAGTCAAAGAAAGAATAATCAATAACATGGGTTGATGGCCCTAGCATGCAACCCTCTTGATTGGAGATATCGAGACAAAGGGATTATATTACACGGTAAGCGTTCGTAGGAGGTGACACGTCATTACGGCGTTAACTTCTTTCTCTATGGGTGCATTGGCGTGTTGCTAGACGCTAACCTTGGACTTTAGGCAGGCTCAGCCTAATGCCACTGAGAAAGAGGCCTAGAGGGTCACACACTAAGTGTGTCCATGTATCTCAGTTAAATATTAATTTAACAAGTTAAATAAATACTATTCCCTACTGTGGTTTAATAATTATTTAAGGATGTCTGATCGCATTTATTTTGACACTAGTTATTCGAGAGAATATACTGTGGATAAAATAATATATTTATTAGCGAGTAATGCAGTTACATTTATTTAGGAAATAAATAGTCATTACTCAAGGTCTAATAAATGTGGTGGAGAAAATGGAAAATAAAAGTACACGCCATGTATATTAAATATACACGCTGTGTAGTTTTATGGAAAACAAGTACACTCCATGTATTAATTATTACACGCCGTGTAGTTTTTCCAATTGGGATTTTTAGGATTTAATATTGTTTTATTAAATGATATTTATTATAATCAGCGTGGGTGCATGTCAAGGAATTAATAATTCGACATGGGGGTTTTCAATAAGAGTTAATGAAATAAATAAAACGCATAACTCGTTTATTTATTGTCATAACTCTATTAACCTCAAACCTGATTATAAATATCCTCGCAACCCCAACATTTTTTTGAGAGCCATTGTTGTGCACAATGGATTTGAAAATACTCTCAAGCCATGAGAGAATTCTCTTTCCACCAAGAACGCCATCAAGTTACGAAAGCAAGATCCTCCACTGGATCAAGGCGGTCGAAGGCGGACATCGCAAGTGAAGGTTCTTCCGCGCTAGCACCCAGAGATCTCTTCGGTGATGTCCGGAGATACGTGACACACGTGTGGATCACCTCTAGAGGAATCTTACACTTGGATTCTACGACGCAACGACGGATCACCAAATCGTGACCGGACACATCAACGAAGAAACAATTCCAACAAGGTGATTCTTATGCATTAATTGAATTAATTATAATCAACATATGATGATCCTACTCAAGGGTTCCGGGACTCATCTTTTCTTTTCGTTCTTCGTTCTATTCCGAAGATTCGGCGTTTTATATCATGACGGATCTCGGATTGAACATTGTTTAACGAAAAATTAAGTTGGGAAAACCCACCAACGCGCTTCCGCTGCGCCCGGAACCTACAAGTGGAATCAAAGGGGGTCATATCGTTGGTTATAATTATTTAGTTTTTTGTTGGTGATTTACGCATTTAATAATTTAGTCATTTCAATTCATATTTAATAGTTCTGGAAATCTGAATATCGAGATCTGTTCCTCCTCTCTTGTTTCTCTTTCACCTCACAGAAATGGATTTTTATTTTACTTTTGTTTAAAATAAAATAGAGGAACTCATCTGGAGGAGCCAAATGTTTCTGGACGTATAACACCAGAATACACGGCGTGTATTCGGAAGTACACACCGTGTAGTCTAGGTTCAACGCATTGACTGATCTGCAAAATCAGACCGTGTATTGGATTCTTTCTAAGAATTTAAGACACCGTGTGTTGACCAGAAACAGGTGGCACACGGTTTCTGGAATACATGTCGTGTGGTCCAATGAACACGGCGTGTAGTCCCTTCGGGTTAGGGTTGGGTCGTGTACTCCGTACATAGCCTGCCCGGCTGGAAACCATGTAATGCGGAAACTACACGGTGTGTGTCCCACTGTACACGCCGTGTACTCCGAAAATTCCCGAAGTACATTAACACGCCCTATCCCCGGGCGTGTACTTCGGATGGACGGTGAAGAAAAAGTACACGCTGTGTAGTCGGAACTACACGCCGTGTACTCACCCAAATTACGCAGATTTATTAAAATTTATTATTATATTATACAAACCCTTGAGACGTGTACCATGGTGCAGGCGTAAAGCTGAGGAACAACACGTGATAGGTGTTTCATATATATGTGTTTAATTCAACATCTGCGTAATAAATTGGAATTCTCTGGGTTGCCTCCAAGGTACAAGTTGTGTACAAAATTAATTTTAAATGAATTTATTTGTTTAAAATTATGATGGATGATAATCTCAAGGAAATTTAGAAAAGGGATTTAAGATAAAATGATTGATTAATTAAAGATAATTAATTGATTCGAGCATGATTTATCTTAAACAAGAACGATTAAAGAATTGAATGCTAGTTTTATTTATGCGTAAATATCGTTGCATGTATGGATGATCATGAGCTAGACCAAGACCTTTGTATGTGAATGGTTTCTTTTAATTTATTTATTTAAATTAAATTTGTTGGCATGCGGGCCATCTCCTCATTAATATGTAGGGCTTGCGTGCCCAAGGATTCTTTTATGTAAAAACCCTTTTTTCCTCTCACCTGCGTGTGAGATAAATGCATATGTAATTGATGGAGCTCCCAAGCTAGTGGAGGTGGCTCAAGTCAGGAGCCAAGATGAAACCAATCCAAGGAGATACAAAGGTGGACAGGTGGAAAGCTGTAAACACGAACCCGAAAGGTTCAAGGTGTTTCTCCCCTAGGTCTTGGGTTGGTTTATCAACCGCTAGATAAACTAACCAATAGAAAAGCTCATGATCATACCATTTATTTTATTTCTGTCAGTTGCATGGTTTATTTATTGTGGGTGTGTTGTCACGATCACACAATTAACGAATTAAACGAGCATGCAAGATGGAACTAAAATAAAATTGGCTTATACGTAAATATTATCTTATACATGGTTAATCACTTAAGTATATCCCACTTAATATTAACAAGCATGTAATCAAAGATAATAAAATGGAAATTTATGTATAAGGATAAAATCCCTAAAAATAAATATTAAGTCGGCATAGCCTTCCATAATCTTGGTTAGAATCGAACCATAGTTCAAAGTGCTTGACCAACCCTAGTTGGGGTGCTTTCAATTATCGGAGAATTCTAATTCAAGGTTTTGGGTTGAC
This sequence comes from Viscum album, assembly GCA_963277665.1. Classification (NCBI taxonomy): domain Eukaryota; kingdom Viridiplantae; phylum Streptophyta; class Magnoliopsida; order Santalales; family Viscaceae; genus Viscum; species Viscum album. Next base: position 536,177,590 of record OY728119.1, read on the forward strand.
TTGACTTGGTTCGCATCAAGGGTTGACTGCCACAGCAGGACTTGGTGTGACCAAGAGGAAAAGGTTGAGGAAATCCAAAAAGGATTTCAGGATTGGGGAGTCCACTCAGCGGATAAAGGAACTGTGAGTTTATGTAGTTGGCATTTGGAATGCCTACCTAAAACCCTTCAAGTTGCTTGACCAACCCTAGTTGGGGTAATGCGAAGGGCAATATGGATCCTTGCCACGAGAATATTCACACAATAGAATATTCCGAAGTCAATGGTGAGGGCTATTGGATTTCGATAAAATAGTGGGAGATTAATAAGTATTAATTTATTTATTTGTCTCAATTTTTATAATAAAGTACTAAACCTTTGCTCATCTTAAATTGTAGAAACGGCAAGAAAATGACTTCAAACATATCATTGCGCACCATACTCGAAAAAGAAAACCTTCTCACCGGCACCAATTTCCAAGAGTGGCAGAGGCGTTTACGCGTCGTCCTTCGCCACGAAAGGAAATTATATGTGCTGGAAGAGCCTATTCCAGTTGCGCCTGGGAAAGAGGCTAGTGATGAGGAATTATCTCTCTACATGAAACACATGGATGATGCCACAAATGTCCAGTGTTTCATGCTATCGGCCATGTCTAATGAGTTCTTGAAGCAACATGAAAATATGGATGCGTATAGCATGATGTCTCACCTTAATGATCTCTACCAAGAGAAGGCGATACAGGAGAGGTATGAGATCTCCAATGCTTTGTTTACCACGAAGCTTGAAGAGTCTGCGCCAGCTGGGCCTCATGTGGTCAAGCTTATTGGCTACATTGAACACTTGGACATCTTAGGGATTAAAATCTCAGATGAGTTGCGTACAGATCTCATCCTATCATCATTTCCCAAGACCTTCTCTATCTTCATTGTCAACTATAACATGAGCGGCAATGAGAAGAGTCTATCGGAGCATCTGACCTTGATTCGCCAGGTAGATAAGGACATGGGGCGTGACAAACCCGCGGTCCTTATGGTGAACAAGAAAAGGAAGGACAAGGCAAAGGGGCCAAAGACTTATAAACGGTCTGAAGACCCCCGAGCACCGTCCCTCCAAGAAGGGGAAGATCCAGAGGCAGGGCAAGGAACTGGAAGCAGTGTGTTTTGCATGTGGCAAGCAGGGCCACTGGAAGAGGAACTGCACCCAGAAGCGTGGAGACGCTAATGGTGCATTCGTTATCGAGTGCAATATTTTTATTTCTACACATTGGGTATTAGATACAGCTTGTGGGGCTCACATCTATATTCAAATGCAGGAACCAAGTAGATTTAGAAAGATCTCCAGAGGAGAGGTGGATCTTCGAGCTGCCAATGACGCAAGGCTGGCTGCGTTGGCTATTGGCGACTATCACCTCTCATTGCCAACTGGCATGATTTTGGTTTTACAAAACTGTTATTTTGTGCCTAGTGTTACCAAGAACATAATTTCTGTATCTTGTTTGGATATGTATGGATTTATTTTCAAGTTTGGAAATAAGGGTTGTCTCTTTTATAAGAACAACATATGTTATGTTATGGCACATTTGAATAATGGTTTGTATGTATTAAATTACGAAAACCAAGTGTTGGCAATCGATAACGAAACAAACTCACATGACTCATACATCACCCAGTTATGGAATCACCACCTTGGTCATGTGAACGAGAAGCGCTTGACAAAGCTCTGCCAAGATGGCTATTTAGACTCTACTGGGCTAAAACCACTCGATAGATGTCACGCTTGTTTACAAGGAAAAATGACCAAGTCGCCTTTTGGTGGACAATGTGAAAGGGCCACAGAGCTACTAGGATTGGTACACACAGATGTGTGTGGACCATTTCCAGTAGAAGCTAGAGCTGGATATTCTTACTTTATTACTTTTACTGATGATTTGAATAGATATGGCTATGTCTACTAAATGAGGTATAAGTTAGAGTCCTTAGAGAAATTTAAGGAATTCAATAATGAAGTAGAGAATCAATTTGGTAAGAAGATAAAGAAGCTTCGATCGGATCAAGGTGGAGAATATCTGAACCAAGAGTTCATCGATCTTCTACAGGAGTCTGGGATTCTATCTCAGCTCACTCCTCCTTATACACCACAGTGGAATGGTGTTAGTGAAAGGAAGAACCGCACCTTGTTGGACATGGTGAGGTCGATGATGAGTCATGCGGATCTTCCATTATCCTTTTGGGGATATGCATTACAAACAACAACATACACATTAAACCGAGTACCAACTAAGGCGGCAAATGGAATTCCATCCGAGTTATGGAATGGAAGGAAACCCACTTTGTCGCACAAACATGTATGAGGATGCGAGGCGTTTGTTAAGGCCTTCTCAGGCAACAAACTAGCACCCCAGGGCACGAAGTGTATCTTTATAGGATATCTCAAGGAAACAAAAGGATATTACCTATATAACCCCCAAGACAAGAAAGTGATTGTCGCCAGACAAGCCGTCTTTCTTGAGAGGGATCACATCCTCAATAAGGATAGTGGGAGCAAGATTGACTTCAACGAAGTTGATGCTCAAGATACACAGGAGTTGGTACAGGAACAAGTTCCACAGGTCCCCGTGGAAGAGGTTCCAGAAACACAAGTACTGCGTAGGAGCTCATGAGAGGTAAGGGAACCAGAGAGATTTGGTTTCCTAGTCACCGAGGATGGTGAATCATTATTGTTGGACAGTGATGAACCTCTCTCCTACAAGGAAGCAGTAGAAAGCTCAGAAGCTGCAAGATGACTAGAAGATATGAATTCTGAGATGGATTCCATGTATCAGAACCAAGTTTGGGTTCTGGTCGATGAGTCAGTTGATGTAAAGCCTATTGGATGCAAATGCGTATTCAAAAGAAAGCTGAACATGGAAGGTCAAGCTAGCACCTATAAAGCAAGGCTAGTGGCTAAAGGATTCAGACGGCGTCAAGGAATTGACTACGATGAAACCTTCTCGCCAGTTTCCATGTTTAAATACATAAGAATCATACTTGCCATAGCAGCTTACCATGACTACGAGATTTGGCAGATGGATTTCAAAACAGCATTCCTTAACGGGAACCTTCAGGAAGATGTCTATATGACACGACCAGAAGGGTTTGTGACACCAGGTGAAGCCAAACAGGTTTGCAAGTTGCAGAAATCCATTTATGGATTAAAGAAAGCATCCAGGTCATGGAACATTCGATTTGATAAAGCCATAAAGGAATTTGGTTTCATTAAGAACGAATGCGAGCCATACAGTCAGTTAAGGAATTTGGTTTCATTAAGAACGAATGCGAGCCATAATGGGAATGCGGTCGTCATCCTAGTGGTATATGTTGATGAAATATTGCTTATTGGAAACGACGTACCAGCCATACAGTCAGTTAAGGACTTGTTGAAAAAGTGTTTCTCCATGAAGGACTTAGGAGAAGCAGCCTACATTCTAGGGATCAAGATCATTCGTGATAGATCCAAGAGGCTGCTTGGACTAGGTCAGGGTACATACATTGACCAGATACTAAAGAGATTTAGTATGGAAAAATCCAAGAGGGGATTGGTTCCCGTGTCACATGGCTTACATCTTTCTATGAAAATGTGTCCCCAGACACAACAGGAGAAAGATAGGATGAGCAAGATCTCATACGCTTCGGCTATAGGATCTATCATGTATGCCATGTTATGTACCAGGCTTGATGTTGTCTATGCACTGAGCATGGTAGGCAGATATCAAGAAGATCCAGGAGAACATCATTGGACTGCTGTTAAGACTATCCTTAAGTATTTGGGAAGAACTAAGGATATGTTCCTGGTTTATGGAGGAGACGAGGAGCTTGTCATCAGAGGGTATGCTGATGCTGGTTTTCAAACAGATTAGAATGATCTGAAGTCGCAATCTGGATATGTTTTCTGTCTCAATGGAGGAGCTGTGAGCTGGAAGAGTTCAAAGCAGCCAGTTGTCGCCGATTCTACAGCGGAGTCCGAGTATATAGCGGCTTCTGATGCAGCCAAAGAATCCGTTTGGATTCGGAACCTTGTCCAGGAGCCTGATGTGGTGCCTAGAAGTAAAGATCTCATTACATTGTATTGTGATAATACTGCAGCGGTGGCTCTTGCAAAATAACCAAGGTCACATAAACGGACAAAGCACATACTCCGGAAGTATCACCTCTTGAGGGATTTCTATCAAAGGGGTGAAGTTGCAGTGAGCAGAGTGTCACCGGAAGAGAACGTGGCAGACCCCATGACTAAAGGCCTATCTTAGCAGAAGAATGAATATCATGTGAGAGATAGCGGGTTAAAGGTTGTTAGCAGTTGGCTCTAGTCCAAGTGGGAGTCTGTTGGAGTTGGTGGTCTAGAACCAACTACTTTGTACTTTATTCATTAAATAAAAGCCTTATCACATCTTGATTGTTCTTCTGCGTGACATGTCATGTGATAATGTCCTAAGGAGATCTGTTGCATTAAAGGGTCGTAGCGGATCCCTGCTATGATGCGAACCCGAAAGTGCCATAAAACTCTTCTTGAATGTATGTTATATGGCCGGATGATATTATTTGAGGGACACAAATAATACAGGTCATTAGGGGTGAGGACTCATAAAACATTGAGGCACCTTCTCATGGTGTGCACCCTTGGTAATATCCAGGAGGATATTATGAGAACGAGACCCGCCAGTAGGAAATCCACATTTCATATCGTCATTGGATGTTCCTATCCACGGACGTGTGTATTGATCCTTAGACTTAAAATTATTATTAATGGGTATTAAAACTCGCGCACTTAGATGTATTGACGAAAACCGTGACGACACACTGTTCGCAGCGAAGTAGGATACGTTGGTTGCGTCACGAGTAATACCGCATTAATAGATAATGCGAGAAAGGATTTGTCCCTTCCGTTCCATAACGGAAGTAGATATCTCAGGTCCTTTGATGGAATTGATATAGCCTAAATAAATTCATGGCCATGGTAAGGTATGGGCAAGTTCAATTCTGGGAAGTCAAAGAAAGAATAATCAAGCACATGGGTTGATGGCACTAGCATGCAACCCACTTGATTGGAGATATCGAGACAAATGGATTATATTACACGGTAAGCGTTTGTAGGAGGTGACACGTCATTGCGGCGTTAACTTCTTTCTCTATGGGTGCCTTGGTGTGTTGCTAGACGCTAACCTTGGACTTTAGGCATGCTCAGCCTAATGCCACTGAGAAAGAGGCCTAGAGGGTCACATACTAAGTGTGTTCATGTATCTCAGTTAAATATTAATTTAACAAGTTAAATAAATATTATTCCCGACTGTGGTTTAATAATTATTTAAGGATGTCTGATCACATTTATTTTGACACTAGTTATTCGAGAAAATATACTGTGGATAAAATAATATATTTATTAGAGAGTAATGCAGTTACATTTATTTAAGAAATAAATAGTCATTACTCAAGATCAAATAAATTTGGTGGAGAAAATGGAAAATAAAAGTACACGCCGTGTATATTAAATATACACGCTGTGTAATTTTATGGAAAACAAGTACACACCGTGTATTAATTATTACAAGCCGTGTAGTTTTTCTAATTGGGATTTTGAGGATTTAATATTGTTTTATTAAATGATATTTATTATAATCAGCGTGGGCGCATGTCAAGGAATTAACAATTCGACATGAGGGTTTTCAATAAGAGTTAATGAAATAAATAAAACGCGTAACACGTTTATTTATTGTCATAACTCTATTAACCTCAAACCTGATTATAAATATCCTCGCAACCCCAACATTTTTTTGAGAGCCATTGTTGTGCACAATGGATTTGGAAATACTCTCAAGCCAAGAGAGAATTCTCTTTCCACCTAGAACGCCCTCAAGTTACGAGAGCAAGATCCTCCACCGGATCAAGGCGGTCGAAGGCGGACATCGCAAGCGAAGGTTCTTCCGTGCTAGCACCCGATGATCTCTTCGATGATGTCCATAGATACATGACACACGTGTGGATCATCTCTAGATGAGACTCATCTTTTCTTTTCGTTCTTCGTTCTATTCCGAAGATTCGGCGTTTTATATCGTGACGGATCTCGGATTGAACATTGTTTAACGAAAAATTAAGTTGGGCAAACCCACCAACGCGCTTCCGCTGCGCCCTGAACCTACAATAATAACTGGGGCTGCCTTCTGGGACACCATGGCCATACAAACACACATCCCAAAGCTTGATTGCAACCAACTTAGCCAACTAACTGGGAGAGCAATGAATGGAGTTTGAAGCCAGAGCAGTGAAATGTTCGACCATAGCTTCAATGGAGAAACAACCACTAGAACAACTATCCCAAACTGATAGAAGTCGCCACCAGAAGAGAATGAAACACACCAAACACTGCATTCAATGAACATCACCACAGCATGAGAAAAGAACTGGGGCCGCCTTCTGGGACACCAGGGCCGAACGAACGCACATCCCAAATCTTGCTTGCATTCAACGTAGCAAACTGACTGGGAGAGCAGTGAAAGGAGCGTGAATCCAGAGCAGCGAACGATTCAACCAAGGCTCAACGGAGAAACTACCACCAGAACCACATCCCGAACTGATGAAGTCATCACCAAAGGAGAATGAAACTCACCAAGAACAGAACACATCCATTCAACGAAGACCACCGCAACACAGATCGAGGCCAGCATGAGACATACCTCCTGGAGCACTGATGACCAGAAGACCCGCACATCCCAAAGCCTCCGAGCAACCACCTCAGCAAACCAACTAAGAGAATAGCGTAGGATACCATGTCCAGAGTAGCGGATGAATCTGGTCATGGTTTCAATAGAGAGGCACAACCGCAAAGGGCCTCCAACCCATTCCGACGAACCCACCTCCGAGTGGAAAACACACCTAAACTCCAAGCTGAAGACAAAATCGAAACCACCGATGCCCAGAGAAGCCAAGTCGCAAAGAGGAAACAACACACCGCACAATGAAGAAAAATCCAAAACTAACCCCTCGTTGCCCTGAAGGAATTTGAATGCCGACCGCAAGGATGGATCTGCAACGCTGCACGAAGAAAACATTCGGATCTGATTCCTCCCTGTCGTGATTCAGGCCGATCAAACCGAAACACCAATGCCGAAGAACCCTGGCCGAAGGCGCACTGCCCTCGCCGTCGTAAAGAAGCCGAAAGCCATCCTAGATCTGAAATGCCGCAAACGTCCAAAACATATTCCACATCGCCGCATGAAGCCAAACTGTCTGAATCGCAGTTCTGGAGAACCCTAGAGGGCACCACCGCATGAAGAAGAGAGAGCCGCAGCCGAAGTCGTGACCCTCTTATTCATACTACTTTGGTATTGCCTTAATCATCACACAATTATATGATTATTTTAATGGTTCGGGCACAAAACATTCATCTTCAACAATAATTATTTGGAGAAAATATGAGGTTATAGTGAAAGTTGACTAAATGTTAAAGTTTTAAATATCAGTTAAGTGTATTTAATTATGATCTTAGACTATATGGGAATGTAATTACTCAACTATAGGAAAAGGATCTTGAATAAAAGTTATCCTATTATGATCATCTTTGATTAATCGATTTTCTTTGCCACTGATATTTTAATATTTATTTTTTTCAGTATATTTTACATTATAAATAACATTATTATGGTAAAACATATTTTGACACAATATATAATTATTTATTAATTTTTCTTTTCCAACATTAATATATATTTCACTTAAAACAAATTTCATCATATTTGGAAACCAAGTGGTGTTCTATTTGATATGTCCTTCGTATTTCGGTTTCCCGATTTCAAGACAAATATTTTTATCTGTATTAACAATATTGGGTATCAATAATGTAATTTTCAAATACAAAACCCTTTATTTTTTAAAACAAGTTCAAATTTTTGGATTACGATTTTTTATATAGTGGAGAATGTAATAATCCATGATTTTAGAAGAGTACTATGTTCAAAACCATATACAATACACAAAATTAAAATTAAATAAACAAGTGAAATATTTTATATTATGACCACTATAACATTACCGATAGAATTCAAAGGTTTGAGTAGAATTAACCACACTAATATATATATATATATATATATATATGAATTTTATAATAAAAAATTATTGATAGCTTTTTAGGAAATAGAAACACAATTTTATAAAAGGTAAATTATTATTCAAAAATAATTTTTTTAAGAAATATTATTTTATTTCTTTTTGTGAGAAAATAATTTGAATATAATTCACATTATAGATAATTTACATGAAAATTTTAAATTTTTTATTTAAAATAATCAAAAATATTTTAAACTAGAATTATAATTAATAATTTAAAATAAAAATATTTTAATAAATAGTAAGACTTTTATTTTTATTGGAAACTATATTTTTTATTAAACAACATACATGGAATATTTTTTATTGGAAAAAAATAAATGTAAAATTAATTCCATTATATTTTTTATAATACAACAATATTAATTTTAATATATATTTTGATATGATTTTTATAAAATACATTTTATAAAAAAAAAGAAACTTTTTTGAAATATAGTTTACATTTTGTTTAGAATATATATAGTAGATTAGTTTATTTAATATTTATATATTTAACAATAAGAAATTGAAAATATATTAGTAATTACTAATATCACATTTTTTAAATATTTTAATTTTATATTTTTTTCATTTTTAATAGAAACTATGTTAATTATTTCTCACATGAGTTTGGATAAAATAGGAAAACAAGATTAAAACATTGATGTGATGTCTCAATATAAACCCAAAGACATGTCTTCATTTATTTCTACATGATAAGCTCATACTTAGACATTCAAAATTAAAATATTTTTTTTTATTTTGGGTTCACTATCACTTCAAAAATTATATGTAGATTTATTATATAAACAAAAATCTAAAATGTCACTCACGTGAAATTAATATCTATGATCTTTTTAAATAAGGATAATGGAGCATATTTTTGTCTATATATTTTTTATTTTAATAATAAACTAAATTTAATTTTCCTGGATGTTTTTCATAAATTTGAATGGAAATATAATGACTTTTTATGCTATGAAACACCGATATACAATATAATAAATTAATATATATACAACATAAATTATTCTTAAAAATTAAAAGTAATAAAATTTTGAACCATTATTGAGTCCCAAGTACATTATAAATAAATTTGAAATATTAGAGATATGTTAATGAATTATATTTTAATCTATTCATAGTATTGGTGTATTTAATGTCATGTAATATAAAGAGTTACAAAATTGACATTTATTATATTTTGTGAAAATAAATCATTATTAAATGAAAAAAATATATTAAAAATCCATAAAATGGATGCGGTGGATAATATATAGATTAAAATTTGATTAATATTCCATTTATGACTTTATTTTTCCTTTATAGTTAATATTATAAAACATTAATTGTGAAATAGTAATTACCACTAATATTGTTATATTTTTCTAACTAATGGGTTCATCCAAAATATAAGGTTTAAAAAACCACATAAAAAATATTATATTCATTGATGTTAAAAAAACAACAGATTAATTGTTTTTAATCTATAACCCTTTGGAATGTTTTTTCAACAACAATACATCATTATATTTTAAACAGTATAGAAATTCCAATGGTTCCCTCACATCACCTATAATACGGAAGCCCTAATTTCAATAATTTATATCACATTAAGCCAAACTTATTGAACAACCACAAAAAAACATACAATATACAATTCCATATAAAATATCTATAGGTGATAGAGTTTTTGAAATAAAATTCAACATTTCCTTAAAATGGGATCTAATGAAGTCTTATTGGGAAGAGTTAATCCCATTAACTTACATCAATCAATTTATTTATACTAATATTTTTCTAAACATGTGATATTTATCATAAAATTAAATATTTAGTAGTACAAATATTCTAAAACATTATAAATATTAGGAATAGTCAATTATTAACACATTTTTTACACCAAATGGGAAGTGATATTATCAGTCACGCATATGTACAACTTACTGTCTACATGTAGAGATACAATTAATTTTACATCACCATATTTTATAGAAGATTTTTATGATGGTTCAAATTATTTAAAATGTTATTTAAAACAAAAATACACTTCATGAATTATATTATATCGTCCACATTTTTCCTTTATATCCAATTAAAGATGATGAAATTGCTAATGCGTATATGTTTACTTCCACTTCCACAAAGCGTTGTAATTCAATTTTCATTTCAAATTTATATAGATGGTAATATTAATAGATTTAGTGAATATGTATTATATTTATGATATAATAATTAATCTTTTGATTTTTATTGTTAGATATATTTATTTCATTCCATCGATTAAAAATTTAAAACAATGTTCTGGCATACATATGTATTACCATATCTATAAATGGTGTAATTGATTTTTGTATATCAACATTTTATGGTTGACTCAAGCTATTAATTTAATTAATATATTTTAAATTTGTCTCACGATTAAAAATATTGGACTATAGATCCTTGGTCAAAGTACAATGACCAAAACCACTCAACTATAATTATCATGAAAATGAAGTAGTTAATACCTGAAAAAACTAATTTTAATAATGAATTATTAATAAATGGTTGTTGAACTATTAAAAATAAATAATATAATTTAAAATAAATAAATATATTACTATGATATTGAATTATATTTATATTAATTATATTATATAGAAATTCAATATTCATTCAATGAAATTCAAACTATAGGAAATGCATTTTTGTCTCACATTAATTTCAACGAGAAACAATACAGATTCACCAATTTTTTATTTTATAAGGTGTTGAAAGTACCCATGAATTTAATTAATTATTTTTTATAAAAAATATGTGGATAAACAAATATATCTTAGGTTATATAATTCAAATGATTTGTTTCAAAAGTTACAAATGTTGTCATGTATTTATATATCAATATATTTTAGTTGAATTTATTTATGATATAATTTAAAATAAATGAATTGTAAAATTATTAATTTTAAAATCCCTATATTATTTCATATATTGTAGTTAATTATGGGGAATACATGTTTTCCATTCTTTTTCAACACACTATTCACTAACTATATAGAATGAATGACTTTGAGGAAAACCGACGATGTTTTACTCTTCTATTGACAATATATTTCATCAATGTACATGTTTTCATTAAAATATTAAACAAATGTTTCGGGATATTATACAAGTGTCACAAACTGAATCTAGTCTCCATTAAATCAGGCACCTGGCCAAGACTGTGGCAAGGCCCTAAGGGAATTCCTGATCCCCAATGTCAGGAAAAATATCCCAAGTATCATAAAATAAATTTTGGGAACGATTTACACGAGGTTATAAAAAAAAAACTACAAACAATCCAATATAAACATATTTGGATTTTTCAAAACAAACCAACTTTTACACAAATTCAGAACTGAATTACATAATTTAGAAAAAATATAATAGGCTAAAAAATATAATAAAACCCAAAATGGACTGCCCAATAAAATCTACATGAAAAAATGAACCTCCCTCAAGCCATCTCCACACTACTATATCACAAAGGACCGCTAATAACCCGATCCCTTGGAATGAAAGTTATAATCGAACTAGAGACAAAAATAACCAAGTCTACATACACCCAAATCTGTAAGTTCAGTGTGAGAAAAATCCTATTATAATACCACCACAAAGAGATTCCATGTGGTAAACATTCAAAGATAAAATGCTTTCATGTTTTCATAATCATTAGGTGCTATATAGAATATTAAAGAGTTGAAACCTTAAATAAAAACATTTTTCATGTGGGATACATTGATGAATAAACCCTTTTAAATAAAATTAAAAATCTACTATATTTTCCAAACAATCATACCATATTACAATAGTTAGAATAAGATATCCAATGACTACAATTAATGGGATATAACCCCAAGTCACTATCTTATTATGGGTCCTAGGATCCTCGTATCTCTGTGAATATAACTGTCACAATATATGTTCACTTGAACATGATCCAATAGTAGGGATAATACCCATGTCATAGTGTTCTTCCATCATCATTATTATAATCATTGTTTAGTTAGTTTTGTTAGATTCAAACATCCTATGTGAAACTGAGGCCAAAACCCATGGGATCACTAGCATGCTAGTACATATCCACCCACCTAGATAACAGGGTTTCCCCTATTGTTGACAAACAATTTCTAGAAGCCATGAAATACAATTTTAAAACGAAAATATCACTCCAAGTCACAAATGAATTAAAACATCCACATGTATATCACACAATTCACCTAATCACCATTTTCATTAAATTCATTTTGAAATCATACTCGCACCAAAACAACACATATTACGTGTACCTCTCCTTCAGATTTCATAAAGTCAATTAAAAAATTTTATAAAACCATTCCAAGATAGTTAACATCACATAACATCCTATTTCACATGTCACATATATGTAATTTAATAAAAATATAATTTTTGACATCAAACTCACACAAACATCCCACAAACATGTTTCAGGCTTTCTAGAAAATTGATAAAACATTTTAGCAATTTATATTTCATTCTAAAAAAGATTGACATCTTAAATCACCTATTTACCTTTCAAAACACCATCTTATGTGCATAAAATCACCAAAACATCACATGTACATCATCTTCCTACATTGTTTAAGTCACTAAATTATTTTTGATTTTCATATACAAATCCACGTTTTATAACCATATTTGGAACACAAAACCAATCTCAAAACCCTTTTCCAAAGAAAAAATCACACCAATAAATATCCAAAACTGAATTGGAATTTGTAGAAATATTTATTAATCCACTATATAGTGCTATAAATTTACCTCAAATAATAACACAAAAGATACCCATGAAAAACACACATTTTCAAACAAATATTCAACTTTGAAATTAAACGCTTAGTAAAAACTACCAAAAATGGTTCCCTCCCCAAAAATAATGTCAAAAAACATAATAGAAATATAAATGAAGAAAATCTAACTCATTCTATGATTATTATACAATTAATAACCTACCTTTTTAGTTAAACCACCGATTCGTTGTGTGAAACTTCAACTGCACCACCACCTCTCCACAAGGAAGAAAAATAGAGCCCTAGACCACATAAGGTCAGCAAAAAGACTCAAGGATAAACCCCAGGTAAGAAACCTAACTTTTGGACATCTTATAATCACAATAAAGAGGAAATAAACCCAATATTAGATTGAATAAATGAAGAAGGAACTATCTTACTTCAATGATCATGAGGTTTATCCACCAAATCCTCCATAAAAAATGAGTTACATGGGAGGTTTAAAGATCTTGGAGTCCTTCCATGGCATAAAGGGTAGAATGAGGTAATAATGGGTAGAATTATGTTTGTTTTAGGGAGCTAAAAATAGGAATTTTAAAAGAAATTAACGACCTGGACACCTTTCACAGTTTGGATACACGGTTTACTAATCCGTGCGGCCTGTTATGGCCACCGAAAATGTTATTTTTTTCCTCCAATTCCATGTAGTCCATGTGAGAAACCATGAATGAATAAGAGTCCAAGGATATGGAATAACTACTCAAAAAACAAATCAATCTTTTCACCACAAATCTCAACCAAATCATGGGTACAAACCACCTCAACAACTGAACCCACAAGTTGTTCCACTAGGATTTTCCCTAATCCAACTCAAACTATCTCCAAATAACAACATCAATTTGAAAAATGTTGAGGCAATATACCATACAACACCCCAAGACTATGGTCGTAGATAAAGAACACAATAGGCACAAATATTTGAATCCCAGAACACTGGGAAACCAAGATAATGATAAAAACCAAAAGAAGAGTTAAAACAAATAATGGATTTGAAAATTCAGGTGTGAAAATTCACCCCACCATAAAGCTTTCCTCCCTTAGAAAGCCACAACAATGCCAAAAAAACAAAACCCAACTGATAAACCAAGATGCAATCCCTTACCATGTTTCACCCTAAAGGACAAAAAACCTTCAGTGATCAATTAAGGAATGGATACTCTCACAAACCAAAACATACACCAATTTCATGAAATGAACATGCATATTATGACTTTATCCCAAAGAATACTACTCAAACACTATCTACACAAGACTCGTGAATTTACCCAAACATAAAACAAGAACGAAATAGGATACACAAACCTTGTTTTTACAAATCCTTTGTGAAACCTCCAATCCCACTGTTTACCCAAGGAAGATGTTGGTAGTTAGATATATCTAAATGTTACTACCTCCCGCCATGATAAGACTAAGGAAAAAATATGAGTTACAAGTATGAGGATACACAAATATCATCCCCACCAAAAGAGAAAACATAATCTTTCCTGAGATAGAATAAGGACACTAACAGGGGAGGCCCAAATGGACTCCAAGGTCCAAGGGGTAAACTACCATTAAACCATTCCATAAAAACATATGTTAAACACATAGTGGGTATCCCCACCATACGAACCCACCATCTTAACCAACTAGCATGGCCCGCATGAAAAGACCAAAAAATTTAATGATTTGGGGGTGACAGCGCAGTTAGTCCGCATTTTTTGGGAAGTCATGGGCTAACAATAGAGATCATTCTATCTATATGGATTCCTGAAAAACAGTTAATACTAAGTGCAGACACACCATGTTCTCAACCAGTGTAGCCAAATATCCAACCATTCTCACAAAAAATAATAGAAACCTAAGGGTATGGGAATGAAATTAACCAATAACATGGGTATGAGGCCCTCCACCTCTTTCCACCGATTAGAAACAACAGAGGAAAAATAATGACACCATTGGTTTAAACGATTCCCAACATTCATAATGAGTAAAATAAATTTTACAAGGTTTTGAACGTCCGTCATATTTCTCCTGACTACACGACAACTTCTCTCTAGGACCTATGGCTATAGCTCAACGGATTGAATCATATTCGGCCTCGTAGTTAGGCTTTGGAAACCCTTTAATGGAAATTTTTCTTCTGGTGCTACAAAAAACTAAAATGTAATCCCAGATGGTCTCACCAAGAAATAACACACTCCAAATCTCAATCTACCCAAACCAGAAATTTTTCTGAAATATGGGATTAAATGAATCACACACAACACCACTTGTTTTATTTGGATAAGAAACGTAATGATAAAAGTATATACAAAAACACCTTCCTGTAAACAAAGGATGTCGCGATTTCTTGAAAAAATAAAAACTAATAACAAAACCAAAACTCACATAAGATTATATAAGTTCACATTTAGAGTCAAACGAGCACATGATATCATAAGGTGTCAACGAATGTGACTATTTTGGATGATAGAAACAATACATTGTGAAGGACCTTATACAACGTCCCTAAACATCACACAATTCAATAGAGTGGCTATAATATCCTGTTATGTCTGGATTTCCCCTATTGATTTTTTAACATGAACCCCTACTTCTAAGAAACTATGAAGGACATAAAGACCCTCATAGACATCATCTATACTAACAAAACCATACCACTTCATCATTCGACAAATCAGGTAATTGGAGAAACTTAGGTCTCATTCAACCTTCCACTGTAACTCTTCCACTACAAGAGGATCAACAAAATGTAGTAAGAAAATCGTAAAGACACAATCTAAAAAGATCAAGAAAATATTCTTTATATTTATCAACTGGAGAATCTTCAAACAACAAAACAATCTTGGTTGCACATCAGTTGTGCACTAACCCTTATTGGGGTGTACCTTCTCTAATGAGAGAACCCAAGGACCCAATAAACATGGTCCATTTTTCAAAATGTGACAAAAACTAGAACCAAACACATGAGGGGAACCTCCATAATTGCTTCATGAACATTTCTTAGATGATACCACTAACGGGTCCATCAAACCAATTTACCAACAAAACACAAACCCAAAACACCGTTCAAAGAGGAGGGGTTATTGAATTCAAAAAAATCCACAACAATAATATTTCAAAAAACACATCAGACACCCCATCCCTAACCAGTCATCAAGACATCATGTTTTCATATAAAATCATATCTTTGTAAATAAATGGTTCAACGGTTAGAGAATGCACCAATGGTACCCCAAGGGGCCTTACACATGCGTGTTTCCATGCCACACTAGGAACCCTCCTCATATCCATCCATGGAACTCATTAAATCATTCCATTAACCACCAATAATCCCATATAAACCCATACAGGTGGTTTCTCACAAAATTACCAAATTTAAAAAAAATTATTTCACATTTAAAACCCATAACAGTCAACTAATACTTCATTTTTCTCAGGACCAATTTCCACAAAATCAAACTGATTTTATATATAAGAAAAATTTTCAGAAAGGTACAACAAATTCAAATGAAAACTCACTTTTAAGCTAATCCAATCAATTTAAAAATATCAAATCCTATTAAAACACATTTCAATAGTTTTGATAACACTATTAGAAACACTTTTTCAAATCCAATGTTAACATTATATCATGCTTTCCAAAGAGTTATAAACACACAATTTTCCATTTGAAAACAATTCTGAAAATTCAGTTCCACCATTTCACAAATCAAAACATTTCCTCTCTATTAGATAATACTTTCACAAAAACATTGTGCCCCTAAAATCATGTCATTTTTTCCTTAAAACTAAAACATCAAAGATCCCAATACTAAAGGACACAAGACAATTTAAGAGGAAACTAGTTTTAGTGGGTGATGTAAAAATATGGTTGGAGGAAGATTTATAATCACTTAACCATCATAGAGACTGTTAAAGGGAAATATCCCTAGCTCCACATAGTATTCCAGACCCTGCAATCTAACAAAACCATTAACCTAACTCTCATTTCATTTCCCCTAATCATCATCAAACCAAGAAAACCAAGGGAATAAGATAAATCCCAACTTCCCCCAGCAACATGAATCCCGTCATGAGGTGTTATGGCTAGAAAAACTACCCATAACTAGAAATTAAGTCATGATAATCCTTACTTAAGTCTATCCCGACTGTTCCCCATATAAAAGTACCCAAAGAGTTAACCTAAACCTCCTTTGATACCATTTTTTCACAAACTGAATCTGGTCACCATAAAAAACGGAACCCGACCCAGCCTGTGGTAGGGCCCGAAGGGCATTCCCAATCCCACAGGCTTGAAAAAGTGCTTATGTATAAAAAAATAATGTTGGTGAATTATTTATTTGAGTTTATAAACATATAACAACAAATAGTTAAATATAACCAAATCAGTATTTTCAAAACAAAACATCTACTACAAAAATTCAGAACAAAATTACATAATTTAAAAAAAATCTAATAGGCTAAAACTAATTATAAAACCCAAAATTTATTGCACAAGAACTTGCACATGGTAATAATAATATCCCTTAATCCACCTCCACACAACCAAATCATGAAGGACTGCTAAAAACCTGAACCATTGGTACACAATCTATACCCGAACTTGTGATAAATATAATTATTTATACTTATACAAAAACGTGTAAGTAGGGTGTGAGCCAAATCCAATTAGGATAACACCACTAAAATATTTCATGTAATAAACTTTCAATAATAAATATATGGCATGTTTTCATTAACAATAGATGCTATTTAAAATTTTAAAGATATGCAACTTTAAATAAAAATAGTTCTCAAGTGGGATACATTGAAGAATCAAAAATCAAAAATAAAACAATAAGGATACTGAAATTTACATCCAAAAACATTTTATTCCAATATTAAGATTAACATATCCAATTAGAACATGCAATGGGAAATAACCCCTAGGCAGCAGCTCGTTGTGGGTCCCATGTACGACATATTTCGGTGAAAATAACTATCACAATATATGTTCTCGTGAAAAAGAGCTATTACATAGGATCTCACCCATAACCTAGTGGTCCCCAAACACCATCACCATAATAATAGTTTAGTTGGGTTTTTCAGCATCACACATTCTACATGAAACTGAGGGAAAACCCCTTGAGATACATAGCATACTAGTACATTTCCACCAACCTAGATACCTGGGTTTCCCCTCTTATGCTCAAACAAGTTACAAAAACAATGAAATACAATTTTTACATAAAAATACCACATTAATGTCAATAATACCCCAAATATCCTACTTCTATATCACAGATGTCACCTAATCCCCTTTTTTATTCAAATTCATTTTGAAAACATACTCACACCAAAACCTCCCACATCACTTTTCACCTCTCTATCTGATTTCTACATAACAATTAAAATATTTTTAAAACCAATACAAGATAGTAAACATCACATTACTACCCCTTTAAAATGTCACATAATACTCCTTTCATAAACCAAAAAAATATTTTCCACGTTATATACACACAAACATCATACCAACATGTTTCACATATTTCATGAAAAAGAATATAACATTTCATCAATTTATAAAACATTCTAATAATTTTTGACATCTTAAAGAACCTCTTTATATTAATAAAACCATATTGAGTGAATAAAATCACTAAAAATGTAAATGTACATCATTTTCCAACTATGTTTGACTCACTAAAACATTTTCAATTTTCATAAATCAAACAGCAGGGGTATAACATTGTTTTGCACACAAAACACATTACAAAAACCTCATTCAAAGATAAAATCACCCCAATACTAAGAATAATCATAATTTTCCCCCAAGATATATTTATTAAACCACTCTCTTGAGCTATAAAATTATCTCACATAATACCACAAAAGATACACATGGAAAACACACATTTTAAAATAAATATGGATCTTTGAGATTAAGTGCTTAATGAATAGTACCAAAAATGGATCCCACACCAAACATAATGTTATAAAAATAAGAAAAAAATATTAATTAAGTAAATATAACTCATCTTAAGATGATTACACCTTGATCCACCTAAATTCTGAGTCAATACACTAATTCAATGTGAGAATCTTTAACCACACCGTCGCTGCACCATAAGGAAGATAAATCGAGCCCTAGACCAAAATATATAACAAAAATGACTAAATGGTAAACCCTATATAGGAACCCTAGCCACTGGATATTTTAGAACTTCATGAAAGTGGAACTAAAACTAATGAAATATGAATGAAACCCATAATAAATTTACACACACGAATGATCCTGAGGTATCCCTACCAAATCGCCCATAAATATTTAGTTCCATGGGAGGTTTGAAGAGCATAAGGGCCTACCTTGGAAGATAAGGTCAAATGGTGGAAGAATGCGATAGATTAGGTTTATTTCTGAGAGGGAAAATTTAAAATTTCATTAATATTATTAATGACCTGGACACCCTCCAAGGTTTGGTGTCACAGTTCAGTAAACCGTGAGGCCCAACCATGATTCCCAATCATGCAGCCTTTTCTGGCCACCAAAAATTTGATTTTTTGCCTCCACTTCTTGGCGGTCTAAGGGGTAATCCAAAGGGGAAATACTGTACAAGGATAGGGGAGAATAATTCGTAATACAAAGTACTCATTTTACCCCAAAACTCATCCAGATCATGGGTACAAACCACCTCAACAACATACCCCACAAGTTGTGCCACTAATGGTGTCACAAATCCAACTCCAAACCACCTCAACATCACAAAATACATTTGAAAAAATGGGATTCCAATTATCATACAAAACCCCCAATACCAAGGTCATATATCAAGAACACAATATGCATTAAAAGTTTAACACCAGAACATCCAGAAACCAGTATAATGCTAAGAATTAGTAGATGATTTAAAATAACACATAAAATAAAAAATCCAACTGTGACAACAAGTAATTTATACTTACCTTGTTAATCATTTTTTATATTTATAATTTTTCAAAAAAATATTTTTTTTTCATTTTCTGATGGAGTCTTAATTGAATAATTTTTATCTATGTAAATGGGAAGTAAATAATGATTAAATTTACTCAATGAAAAAATTTCAATCATCAATTAATTTCAAATATTTTATGATTCTATTAATAATTTTTAACATTAACGAAAACAAATTCCATATGATTTTTAATATTTTTAGAATATGAAAAATGGATTTCAATATTATTGTATTATTTTCCTAAATAAATATTTTAATTGATTTTTATATGAATTTTAATCTATGTTAACATAGTTTAATGTTATATATGGTTTACTAGGGATATGATCTCGTGAAAAAAAACATTACTATTTATCTATATAGTTTATGAATATGATGATTTTATTATTATGGATTACTTTGATTTTCTATTTTTTATGTTATATTGAATTAATAATGTATTTGTGAAACAATTATACTTCATATGGGTTATGATATGATGGTAAGATTAATGCTTTTGGATATGATGTCATAATTTTGAATGGTTTACCTTATGTTATCCATGGAACTATATTATAGAATATTAAAATTAATTGATTAATTTTGTAAATATCATTAGATAATTATTGGAAATAATTCAATGTGATTGATGAAATTTTGGAAACAAGTCAATGTAGTCAATATACTACAAGAATCCAGATTATGTGCTTGATACAGTATAGGGAAAAATTGAATGAGGTAGGTCCAATATGGGAAATAGTTTATTATTCCAAATCGATTGTGATATGGGAAATACAAGTGGATTTATTATCCACTATGATTTGATAGTCTTAATAATTAACAATGAATAATTAAATATATTTTTTCTATATATGGTGTTGCTACAATATTATGGAGTGTTTTGATGTATATAATTTAATATCTAGTTTCATGATTAATTAGTGATGACCTATAACCCATATGATTCAAGTATTTTAAAATAATACATTCTTTTTTCATGACTCGTGATTTTATACAATTATATATTATCTATAAAAATTTTAATTTATGTTCAAGAAAACATACCCTTAAAATTATCTTATGATTTTTTAGGATTAATGATTGATATATCCCATTTTTACATTGACTAAGGGATATACCTCACCCTTTCATATGGAATAATTTCCCAGGATATGGATATGTTTTTATGTAGGGTATTTAATGATGGGATAAATGTGGGAATGATATTGTCAGAGATGATGAAAACTAAATATATATATAAGATATTTATGTATCTTGTCACCAAATATAGGAAATTGTAATAGTACTATTGTGAATCATATATTTATATATTTAATAATAATTTTAAAATATATAATAATTATTTATGCAGATTTTGTGCCAACTCAAATTTATTTGGAATATTAGATATTTTTTTAGATCTTGATGTAAGTTATATTGACAACTATACTTCATAAACAAGGGAAAAGATAAGAAATTAATGAATATATACATCCATATACTCACTCACAATTTTAATTTACCTTTGGTTGATTATTTATTATGACTATGAAATTTTGGAATGGAATTTGTTTTCATCGTGTATCAATACCCACAACATTGTTGGTTCTTATAAAGGGTATTCATAATCATCCCAAAATCAGCCTCAGACGATAAGATGTTGCAGTATATGGAATTATAATTATTTTTCCAATAAATTGATGTGATTACAATAAAACTAGATCCATTATTTATTATTATAGGTTTAAATAATAGAAATTTATGTTTTATGAGATTATAAATATTATTTTTCTCACATATTCAAACTGATGAAGAGTCCAATAGTTAGATTAGAATGATTGTATAACTAAATGGTTTCATAGATATATATACATTGATGAATCAGGGTGGAGATTAAATATATAATGATATCATTCATTATATAATTGAATTCCTAGAACCTTAATCAAATAATATATTCAATATTCTTGTCAGTATAGTATATGTACATTGTACTTCAACATTTTCTTACTAAAACATGACTATGTTAATTGAATGTTCCTTCCATTGTTCTATTTTTTGTGGAAGTTTAGTAATTATTATCACACATATTTACCTTTGATTTGGTGAACTATATTTCATTGTTCATAATTTACTTACCCTTTTATAATTTGATGATGTTTGGTGTATATGGTGAATCATTCGTTTCCCAGATTTTGTGGGTTAACATTTATGTTCAATTAGACATTTATTATAATAATGTAATAATCCCCCAAACATTAACTCTTTATTATATTCATTGATGATGATACCATAATTATTTAATATTTATATTTTACATTTGGTTAGTTAGATATTCCATTATATTTTTTCATTTGGTGCTTAACCTTTAAAAATTATCCTTTATTATTATCTCCATATCAATAAGACTGTTATACAAACTACATCTCCAAACCAATAGCATATTAAAATAATTTGGAACTCTAAAAAAATTATATGTAAATTGAGTAATATATGTATTATAAAACTCTAATTAATATATCAATTATTCTATCAATATTAACAACAAAAAATTGACTAATACCTTCTATTCTATGTGAAATTCCACTCATTAGTTACCATTGACTCATGATCTATTTTCATAATCTCAATATATTTTTTAACTATCATTGTTTGAAGAGTTCATGAGAATTAATTTTAATTTAATATATTTTTAACGTATTCCCATGTTATTTCATCAACATTAAACATTAGATTTGTATTCTTTTTCACTGTAATATATTTATCAATTTATACTTATAAATAATATATGGCTACAGTAACAATCTATTTCTCAGAAGAAAAAAATAATTTTTAATATCATTTCTATGGAGATTATATATTGTAATACAATAAGTGGAAGAGATATTATAATTAATATTAATATAATATTCCACATAAAAGGTTCTAAATCTTATTATATTATCATGGGATATGATTTATGGTTTAAATGATTCTAGTTACTGCTCATAAACTCAGATGGCTAGATAAATTCCACAATGCAGTTTTGGTCTCCACATCCATTTCATTGGGAAATTCATTTGAATAGTCAACGAACCATCTATCAGAAGTGTTAATCAATATGTTTCATTAAGATCAATCAATCTTCTAATAATTTTTCGAGAAAAACATACGTCAACAAAGCATGAATAATAACATATTCACATTTTCAAAAAATATATAATGTCTTCACCTATGGAATAAAATAGTTTATAGAATTTTATATATTAATTTTTTTTACTAATTTAATAATTTATTATATAATAATAAATGTATTGAAAAAAATATTACATATTTTATTAAAAAAGTTTTTAAGATAAACATGATAATAAAAATAAATTACTGAATCAAAAAATTGGTATCTTGGGAATAATATTTTTAAAAAACATAATCTTACATAAAAAATAAAACATTACATAATTTTATAAATTTAGTCATCATATTAGGATTAAAATTACCTTTAGTATATTAAATCCCATGAGGATGTTCCTAATGTAAGAAGTGATGTAATATCCATGTAAGTTGAGTAATAATAGGAAATTAAAATAATGTATGAATTAACATAGAGAACTTGTGAAAATAATTATAATAGATAATTCAAATGAAATGTATTAAAATAAGAGTCATTATGGAATAATTTGAAATATTCATGGAATACAGATAATGCATCATAATCAAACAATATGATATTTTGGGAAAATACAACTCATATATTCTAAAATTTAATCAATTTCATATATAACATATTTTTATCAATCGAAAAATTATAAATAATTAAAAAAAGAATTGTGAACATGAATAATACATATAATATATTGAGATATATCACATTAATAAATTCATTATTGGGATAGATAATTTTTTCCACAACCCTCACATCACAAAATTATCATAATCCAGAATGCAACATGCAATAGAAAATGTACATCATTTATAATCATGATTTGAATAAGTGGGAGAAAAATTATTTTCATACTAATTTCAGTAATAATATATAATATAATAGGAAGAATGGTTATATGAAGATTAATGTAAAACATTAATTTTTAAAATAATATTGTACTTTTATCAATTATGAGATTATACTTATTTTTTATATGAAGAATTAAAATAATAATAGTTGAAGAAAGTATTTAGGGAAATATATTTTTTGAATAATCACAAATGTTTCAATCAATTAATATCAATTTTTGAAGAACATGATTTTATCTTGATGTGAAAAATAAAATAAATGATAAAAATATTTTCAATAAATTTATATGAAACATTTTGTAAACAACTATAAAAAGGTCATATATTAGTGGAATAAGTTGGGATTGATATTACCCTTAACGGTGGTTTTGTTATATGTCATCACATTTTAAAATCATATTTAATAAAACATTTAATTAAAACATGAATCCATAAGTGGATTAAATTAATTTTATTCACTATTGATTAATTTCAATCATTATATTTAGTTTTTATAATATATCTTAATGATGAAATGTAATGATGTCATCATATTCATAAATTATCACTTCTAGTTTCGAATTACTGATTTTTATTATTTCTAATTAATGTTCTTTTAAAATTATTAATATAATAAAATAAAAAATTCAAAAATTCATAATACATAGTTTACGAAATCGATCCACATAGGGAGTGAAATTTAACGAATTGCCAACATACCTGAAGGAGGATAAAACCATCAATTTTCTGGATGTTTCAATACCAGAGGTGATAGTGTATATATACTATTCACTGACTAAAATATCATTAATAATTTCATAATTAAATTAATATGTAGTATAATTATATATTAAATATTTTATGAAGTTAAAATAAATAAATATATATGGATAATTGATTGAAAAATAGAAAAATAATGAAATGATATAATTAAATTGTTACAACTTCATTAGAGATTTACCATATTGCAAATGACTTGAAGTCATATGGTTGAATGATGCCTCAAAATCCATATAGTTATATAGTGAAATAGGAATAGGTATTTAGGGATATAATTATATAAGATAAGTTAATAGGATGTGCATTTACTTAAGAAGGAAGTGGGGTACTTATACATGGGGGATATATATTGTTTGGTAAAAATATTGAATAAATGATTATTTCCAATTTAAGAATTTAATAAGTTATATTGATGAAATTATTATTTTTAAGGATACAAAATAGATTTATTTTCTTTTTAAACATTCATCCACAAAACTTATTTAATTATAAAAAATATAATAAAAAGGGAAAAATTAATGGAATAATATACATTTTAAAAAATTGAAAATTAATTTTTATCTATTGATTTTATTTTAAAAATTATAATATCTCTTATTAAAATAATTATCGGTTTATATAATCAATTTAGTATTTATCAAGTCAAAATTATATAATTACTATTTATTTAAAACACCATGTATTTAAATAACTATATATTTACTATTCATTTAAACATTGATGTTTCTCTATAAAATAAAAATAAGAAAATCAAATTTATATAATGTATTCGTGTTGATTAAAAATGAAATTTATTTCAATAAATTCCTATATATGCAGTAAAAAATATTAAAATAAAATAATGGTTTTTATAAAATATGAGAGAAATTATTTATAAAAAATATAAATTTATCAATTTCAGAATCTGATTTTAATATTTATTTCCTTAATTATAGTTTGTTTATTTACATTTTTTATTTCAAATATTATATGAACTTAATTATATTATTCGTTGGTTATGTTAGTATTATATTTAATAGATTGATTTTCATTACTATTGGGCCACTATTCTAAATTTCTATCTTACTATTAGAGTTATAGTATTGTTTTTAAAATTTCTATGAATACTCATATTTTCTTCTCTCATAAATTAATTAAATTATTCTTCAATATTTTATTTTGTTCATTTTAAAAATATACACTATCTCACTACTTAATTGTTTCATTTTTTATAAAACATTATGTATTTATAAAAATTATAAGAGGTCAATATTATCCCAAATTTTTAATTCATTTTGTTTTTATTTTTGATACTTTTGTGATATGATTAATTTATTAGGTATATTAATTTTATAATATTATAATATAAATAAATAAATAAATATTAATTTTTGTCATAAGGTGGATCCATTTCATAGTATACTATATTCTAAAATATCTAATAGATTTTTATTCAATAGAAAAAATCCTTATATAAATGTCTTGGTAACTACGCAAGTTGCTCGTTCAATGAACTTAAAATAAATGACTTAATTGTATGTCCAAAAAGAATTTAAAATTATTGTAGTGGTATATTCTATCTGAACTGACTCTGAAACATAGAAGGAAAACTCATTTAAGTCTTCCTAGTGTATTAGTTAACTATTTCACATAGTGTCTTCTCTAATAACTCTTAACAATGAGGAATATATTCTCTATTAGAAACTTATAGAATAATTCCTACTCTTAAATGATGAATAATAATATTTAGACTATCGGTCCTATATCAATGTGTAATAATTCATTTTGACCTTACCCATATTTTGCATTACACTATCAATTCACATTGGGATTCATAATTCCCTACCACTCCAGGGTATTCATTCACTCAATTTCAATTTCCACTAAATATTAATCTTATCTACTATGATAATATTCTCTGAATAATTAATGGATTGATTTTTATTCCCTTAGGAAAGTTAATGATTTATTTATCATTTATCTTATACCCAACCTAAAAATTATCTTTCAACCAACCTCTCTATGTGTATGGTGTCTTCCTTAATATCAAATTTTATACATAGCCCAAAAACTATGAAACTATATAAAGATACTAAGATCTCTAATACAATGTAAAACCATGGCTATTATTCTTGATTTGATACTATATTTGATATAAAATTCCCTTTATATGAGATATGGGTTTCATGATACAAATTTTGTGTTTTTTTTCTTATTAACCTTCAGTCTTATTAACATGGATCAACTCATATATTCCACTTTCATTTCATTCCCTATATTATCAGGGAATTTTGGTCCACAAATTCAATTTAGGATTTTAACCATTAACACTTTTACTGGAATCAAAATCCATGAGATTAGGTACTTCTCATGGAAATAAATCCTTGGATTGAGATCATTTGAATGTGTAATTATCCTCGATTTTATATCCACATTATAGAAAAAAAACATTAATATAGATCCTCCCCATTGTGATAAAAACTCCTTTAATCAATATCCTTCTCATGTAAATTTAAATTCGTAGGGTCATTTGATCCACTATGTGACCCAAAATCCTTAGGTCATTATTTTCCTCTCAGGTATAAATATCCTCCAGTAGATGTCATCATAATTGAAATACAAATTCAAGGATTTGAGATCCGATTATTTAGAATAAAAATTCATATTCTCCGCATCAAGATAAATAATCAATTGAGGTGAAATTATCAACATTTTAATCCAAATTTTAATTGTCAATATCATCCACATGATGAAACAAGCATCATTAGTCCAGATCCACTTATAGGTGATGAAAATACATGATTTAATATCCTCCTCTAACTGGAAAAAAATTCATAATATGTCTAATGATCAATCCCCTCTTTGAACTATTATAAATCCATTTTGGAAAAATAGAGTGAACCGTATAGCATGTTCATACATGGAAATCAATTGATATCTTGCCCTAATGTTGTAAATACTATGAATGTGGGTAATTGAGGTCATAATCCCCTTCATATATAATGAATCCCACTTGTAAAAACCATAATAAAAATTGGAAATGAATATCATATCATATATGAAATATTCATATTAAATGAATACTTCCAAACTGAATAACCAATTTAAAACTACTATAATGTCAATTATGAAATTAAAATGAAGAACCAATATTGGAATTTCTATCTTAATCACCATAATATTCTCATAAATATATATATACATATATAATTGAATATAGATATGTACTTAGTAGGGTCCCTCTCAAAGACACTACTAAAAATATTGATGAAGCACACGATGTCCTTTAAGAAGAAATAATATAACCTATATTAACATATTTATGTAAACTATCATCAATACTCACCATGTCTCACTCACTAAATATCAAATTAAAATAGAATTAAAAATAAAAAAATTAATATATTCAGAAGGTAACAAACAATCACATATCCACTAATTTCTTCTCTCTCACCATAATAGAAAATTAAGTCACACTATTATCCCTTGTATATAATCATATATATAACTACATATATTATAAAACATATAACATCAACATAATTTACACAAAAAATAAATTTATAATCCAACCTCAAATAAAATTTCCAACATGTTAAGTAATCAGGAACTGTAATATTCTCATCTAATTTCCTTCCTCCAAACATACATGAACCTACTATGTGTCACATCCAATAACACATGTTTGTCCCACTAAAAAATAACTAATATTTTCACTCTACCTTCTAGTTGTCATATAACATGCATCTTAAATTTAAAATATCAAAATTGGTTCTATGTTTATATGGGAGATTAGTTAAGTGATGGTATGAATCAATTGGTTAAATGTCCAACCTAGAAATTGGGTAAAACACTAGAAACACTAAACATTTGGGCATTAATAAGGTCATTTTACACTTGTTAAAAACATATTAAATCATATATTACATTTCTCACATATAATGTTATAAGAAGATAAAAGAAAATTTTTTCAAACCAAAATTAAAACTATTATTTTTCCTAAATATCTGCCCATAAACAACAATTACCACTATTAACCACAACCATTTATATATTATTGAATAATCCATTTTTTTCATAGAAAACATTGAAACATATTGATTTATTTTATTAAATAATATAATGTACCAATTAAAAATAATTCCATTTATCCAACATTAGATTCATTATTCCATTAAATTCTCTCAATAAATTCCCACTACCAATAATCCATAATCCACAATTTTTCTCAACCATTAACACATTCATTTCAACAGTCAATAATTTATTATCTACTTAATAATTTGTAAATTATAGGCCATACACATAAACATATTAAAATTTAGGAACCAAATTACACGACACGAAGAAAATATAACCAAACCAAGAAATAATAAACAACCACTAAGCAACGTATATCACACCATATCTCAATATAATATTGTTCAAAAAAGCACTCCACACATTTCATACAACCCTATGTGAAACCATTTTGGACCTAAAAGTTAAACCCTCCAACATTAAAAAAATCATATTCCCCCGAATTAATCCATATAACTCAACCACCAAAACCATTATCCAAACCACGACTAATAAATATTCTACAAAATATTATACTAGATTAAAAAGGATCATATTTTTCTATATTACACATGAAATATTCTCTTTTAATAATTCATTCAGGTTTTTCCAATATAATAAACATAATTACATCAATCACAATTTTCATATTTCTTATCCACAGATTCATAAAAATAATAAAATTATTAAAACATTATTATTGGTGATAATATCACATAAAAAATAAAACAAATGAGTTTCACAAAAAAAATATAAGTATAAAACCATGTAAAAAGTCATTGAATATAGGAAAATTCATATGAACAGACCACTATCTATCTCCAATTACATTTGATCATTTCATTAACTTTAATAAGGCAATTCCATCAATTTACCAATTGGTAAAAAATTTAATATATCCAGTAATAATAATCATGTATAATAAAGGGGTTTATTAAATGCCCAACCTCTTATTGAAACATCAAGGTACAATGAATGATAATGAATTAACTATGGATAAACCACCACCAATCCTCATTTTCAAAACCTAATTAACATTACAAAAAAATATTTACTATATATATACTCAAAATAAAAACCATATATATATGTAATAAACACTTTTTAAACCTCTAAAAGGAAATGATATTTTGGTAACATATATAAATGTAATAGGGGAATAATATATTAAGAGAGGTAAACCCCCATTAATTTTGAGTTTTAATCCTCAAAAAACACGTAAAGTGTAATAAATATGTCTTATCTTTTTCAAGGGTTTGAATGAATTAAATTGAAATTTTACTATTGATAAACTATACCCCTATATATATGGGAATCCAAAATTACCACCAATATGGATTATAGAAATAAAAATTGGTCATGAGTGTCCTGACCAAAATAGGATTTGAAATATCAATTATCTAAATTGTAAACATCCCCTTGATCATCAAAATATTTTCATTATCCATACTAGTCATATTGACCATCACTAAGTTGTGTTTCACCATCGTTTTTTCACTTATTGAAATACTCCACAACACAACCACAATTATACTATGTATGAATCCCTATTTATAACTCAAACAATAATTATAAATCATCCAACATATTTTACATTCTAGGTATAATCCTCCTCTAATTTTTATATAATTTTAAATAAATAATCATTTCCTATCCTTTTCATGGAAAATTTATTTCATATAAATGAAAATTATTCCTTACTAGAATATAATGCAGAATATACAATAAAATTTTCTAGAAATATATATGGATCCGTCAAAAATACAAAAACTAAATTATAATATATATAATCTAGAAAAGAAAATTTAAAAATTTAAAAGGGATAATACATTTGAATTTTAATTCCTTATAATAACTTAATATAAATTAGATGAATACATGAGTTATAACACTCTATATTTATCATAAGAAAACCATCATTTCTCACACAATCACAATGACAACTCAAAATGCACAAAATGATTCCATAAAATAAAAATGTCATGGACCAACACTGAATAAGCAAAACACATACTAATATCCTATATATGGATTACATCATGGTATTAGGATATAACAATTATACACCATGTACTTCACTATCCGTGTTTTAGATACCAAATATCCAAAATTAAACACTCTACCTCTGCACCATCTTTGAATTTATTATCAATACAAACAATTAAATGGGGAGAACAGTGTAATTGTTAATGTAGAATCATTCCATTACACTAGGGACCTCTCAAATGATTCTCATCCTTGATAATCATAACTTCTTGGGAACAAACAACATTGAGAAACCCAAATAGTTCTTAGGATAGGAATCCTAAATGAAAAAGTTTATCATAACTAAATCATATTACAACAATGAAAATAAATATGATCAAACAGTGAATTATCAATCCAATCATGTCGTCATCAATGCAATAAAATTATCAAAACAGTATATGGTATTGACTATAAATGTTTACTCATGTTCCCATGTACAATCATGTAAACCACTATTCCTCAATTAAACATGAACTATTGGAATAAATCACCAATGAAACACCTGCTCCAAATGATCATGAATATGGACAAGATGTCCAATGAAATTTGTGTTATCCTTTATATCCTTTTATTACTGATCAATGATGTGGGAGTCACCTTAATGAAACTAATATATATAAAATAAAATGAAAATATATGTCATACTATCCAAATACAAATGAATATATAAGAGACACCTATCATCATTAATATTTTTTAGTTCCTAGAAATGATATATATGTGTTGAGAAAATTGTCTCTATTAATAAAAATCAATTAAAAAAGACCACAAAAAACCAAATAAACATATAACTTGTAACAAATAATTATAGAATACTAATCCTTAAATGAACATGATAATTTTATTGGTTATTCATTAAAATTAACTATTAATGATTCATCTAAAACTTCTTGATCATTCTCTTCACATATTTTCCATTTACAGTTAATCCTCTAACATTTGTTGAGATCAATATATATCAATAGGGACTCTAATTTTATACTTAAAACAATTCCAATCCATTTTTAATGTTAAAAATATTACTATATATATTTAATAGAGGAAGGCGACTCACCTAAAATATACTAAAATTGTTTAAATCATATCCTTCAATATATGGATGGTATAATCCATCTAAAAATTTGTACATGATTGTAATGTATTTCTATGGAATATCTATAATACCAATGAACATTGAAGGAAATTCTAGAAACCTAAGATAAAATAGTATTACATTTATAGATTTTAGACTTGTTTATTCAATGAAGCATCATTATCTCATCCACACACATCCCTTCTGGACCTTTAGAAGAACATAAATCCTAGAACTATTTGAAATTAGTTTACACCATCAATTTATTTACAATGCCTCAAATAAAATCTCACCCCCATTATTTTTTATGAAATTTGATGTCAAAATTCTACAACATATTTTCTTCTATAATTCATGTCATAAAAGAGAAAACCCCATCTAGGAACATGGTGATTCACTTACTCGTAGACCAAACATCATGAAACAAATTATACAACTGATCCCTTTATCACTATAAAATATAATTGAATTCATAATAGATTATATAAATTATATATACTAGTGTTAATGGACAAGTTTGATCATTTAATATGATGATGAGTAATCTAATATATAGAAAAAAAGATAAATAAATCCCTCTAAACAAAAAATGATGGCATTTACTCTAATAACATCCCTTGGGTGAATCACTTTGGAAGATGTTAGCTTTCATCGCCTATAAATCTATCTCTCTAAAATAATAATCCTTTATATTAAATAACAATGATTAATGGATTTTTATATTCTATATAAAACTTACACCAACATATTAAGATATTTCAGTATGCTTAATTAACAAATCTAACATCACTCATTATATTTATTTGACTACTAAACACTATAATCCAAAATATACATTCCCAATACATCTATTAATAAGATAGTTTTCCTTGGAGTTTATGATATTTAAACGTAATAATCCTTTAATAAATCCATCGACAACTAGTAACATAAAACCAAATCCCACTTCGAGATGATACACGTTAATCTATTGCGATCCTTAAATACCACATATCATTTATTGATGAGGTAATTCATCCAAATAATCGTAAAACATACCACATATTCTAATTTTTATTTATAGATTGAATGTTACAATCCTAGTGATGCAGCATCATTAGAACTTATAAGATCACCACCTATTAATGAATTTATAACAAACCAAACATATATAGAAGTATCCTTGAAGAAATGGAACACTAATCTCGACTCTAGAAAGTGGTGGATGGGTTCACCCAACAACATACCATTAATGTACTCAAATGGAACCTCAAATCGATTACATCATATATAAAACTATTCATTAATGATCAATTATTTCAACAGGGATAGAATCCAAGAAAGAACATATATGGACCTCTTAATATAGCTCATGTGAAAAATAAAACTATAAATATCTATATCATTGTAGGGTAATTCTCCTAAAAAATATACCATAACCTTAAATGGATTGACATACACACATTTTTGAGACACTACATGCCATTGAAAATGAACCTCACACATAAAAATGTGCATTCATATAATCTCTAATAGATATAATAGTGCTTTTGAACATGGAAAATAAACATGAAATGCTAAGAATACAATTAATAGAACTTAATGAACATGAGTATTTTTTTAAAGAATACCAATAAATCACCAATAATGTCATCATGAATGAATTTAAATAGTCCAATTAAAATACCTTGGGATTTCATAAAAATGACATTCATACTATAAATTCACTTTTCTTATAAAAATTAAAAATATAATCATTTTAAATATCCCTCATTTTCCCTCAACTCTAAAAATACTCAGACATTGTATGGATATATAGAAACTAACTCAATCCCATTAATTGACTGAAATAATATTATTTATTTTGAAGGGGGTGTCATTTTTTGACCATTAAGTAATTTGACAATTTGTAGTCCACTCATAAACTCATACCACCACCAACTTTCATCGAGAACAACATGGAAGTACCCAAGGATGATATTTTATCCAGAACATATCCCATATACATTATTTCTGAAATATTTAACCTCATATCTCATAGGTAAAAACATTTTATATGATAATGATCCTTCAAAATTGTATAGTTTTAAGGATAAAACAGTTTCATTAATTTGAAATCACATCTTTTCTGTAACATATCATCTTCTGTGAGAAAAACATTTGCAAAATCCTTGATATATTTTTTTATATACAATATTTATTCATATAATTAATCAAATAATTTAACATTATCTAATAAATTATTGTTTCTAAATTCCAACATATCATCTGATTATATCTATCAATAAAAAATGACACTATTTCCTTCCATATCAAAGAACAAAACTATCCCGATGAATAACGCATGACCATGTACATAGACTATAACCAATATGTACCATGTATGACATAAATTTTTTAATATATTGAATGAATAAATATCATAATGAATTATGATTCCATAATATAATTTCACAACCCTAGCACATATCATTAAACATTCTGTCACCTCCGACTAGTGTAGGGAATAGTTATTTAATTAGATTCTGCACCACTTTGAAACCCACGGAACAAACCAATGTCAGAGAAAGATATAAGTTAAAATAAAAAGAATTAAATAATTTTAATACCATGCTATCATATGGGTAGATAGTTCCTCAAAATGTATATGGCCTAATTATATATAAAATATCCACATTTTGAAGATAACCATTCCTCACTCTTCTTCCTCATTAGTCCAACATATAATCACTTCCATGTTTGTAATAAATTATTTGGTTACGAAGGCGTGAGATATAATATGGTTTTTAGATCTCATTTTAAATATAATTAAAAAATTTATATTATCCATTTAATGAAATGACTACTAATGGTGCAATCGAATCTGGACATATATTTTGGCATGGAAACACATAGTGGTTTATCATTGGTATGGATAGTGACCACAACCTCAACAATCAAATCAAAAAAGAATATACTTCTTTGTAGATTCATGGAAAAAATATTCTCTTTAAATGTGAAGGGAAAACAACATTTAAAAAACATTTTCATGCAGTACCCACAATATCTCAACAACTAAAATAAAATGCTTATATATATTCTCCTCAAAAGACCTAATTATTTCCCCCATTAGATTATCAATAATTTTAGGTGCCCTCTTGATCTAATATATCTTCTTCCACACCATTATATATGTAGTAAATGTATATGTGAAAACAGTGTAACATGATTCATGATACAAAAACTCCTTCAATATCTAAAATATGATCACCTTACCAAGAATGAATCATATTAAAGGAAAATATGAACCTTGAATTAAATCCTGATATACCGAATGCTTCTGATCCCATTATATATTGAAATAAAAAAATTCCCCTTCCCTTACAAATGTTTTTATGAAAGTAATAATAAATTTTTGTTCCATTGGAATTCATCCAATTTTATCTTGACCATTTTTTCCTCTATAAGGAAAATGATCCACCACATACAAAAATATCATATCATATGTATAATAGGATGCATGGATGAATAATTTTTTTGTCACATATCAATTTAATGGAGAACGTTAAATCCTTGAACCGTTGATCTATCTCAATATAAAACATTATTATATCGTACTTTTATAATCACTAATACTATAACTCATATTTATTCCACCTCATAGAATACTCCTCTCAAGTAGATTCGACGCTCTTAGGTCAAATCATATCATCCCACCACACCACAAAATCAGGAGCCACATGAAGATGATGAAATTATGTCCTGTCTATAATCAAAATGAAAACATATAATTAATTTTTTTTAATTCATTTAGATTTATTTAAATAAGAACATTTTTTCTCCAAAATTTCCAGGATTTGAACATATGAATAAATAAATATGTTTCAAATACCACTCATAGTTATGTATAGCACAATAATTATTTTCTCTCAATGGTTACTTCATATTTTAATGTTCATATATAGGATCATTTTTTACCTAAACTCTTATGTCCTGATAAATATCTCTTTTTACACAATTTTCAAAATTTGACAAATTTTTTCACTATAAAACACTTACAATCTATCATAATTCATATATTTAATATTCATCGTGGAATTCTTCAATATATTATATATAACATATTGGGACTTTTATTGACTAGTTTCCCATCTTGTGAGTACAATATATAAATGAAACCCTTGAATCCTACCTGAAATATGCCATAAGTTCGAGAAGATTATTGAATATTTAAATCAAAAGTGAGAGGAATACTCCACATAACCCCAGGATTATAAAAATAGAAAATCCTTCAAAATAGTAATATATAAGGATAACCATGATCCAATGATAAATGAAATTTTATTTAAATTAATGTATCCTAAAAGTAAATACCAATATCATACTCCAATGGAAGAATCATTAAAATAACCCCAATCTTCGTTCTTCTGATTTCTATATCGATCCTTGATATCCAATTAAAATCATAAAATAATATATATATATATATATATAGTGTTGAAAATATTTGTATGAATGCTAATATCTTCTTTAACACCAATCAGGAAAATAAAATACCAAAAAACATAAAAATTCATTACCAAATAAATAGAAAAATGAACCCACAGTTGATCAGTATAACATATGGTTAACCATGCTATAGATATCTATCCATATATAAAAACCATGTACAATAACATAGTAATGATATAATATATTAACAGTATAACCCTAGACCTCTTCAATTCTTAGTTTTTATCATCACTCTCTTACATAAATGGTCCCAGAACTCCCACTATTTCTATATAACATTACTCCTTACCACATATGTATAAACACATACCACATCACAAACATGGACATGCTGTTCACATATATATCCCAATCATATATCATGTTTCCAAAATAATAGGTAATTTGGAACATGATTGTCATCATCCAGATGACCTCTTTATACAATATTTGACCCCTCCATGTAATACATATTCAACTACATAATAATCCAATCACATCACATCACCAAAAAACACAATAACATTTTGAAAGTAGATCTGTCCAGTCAAAACATAAGGACTTATTATTCAATACTATGTTAAGAATAGATAGAGGGGAATCTAGAGTATCGATCCATCCATTATCTTTCTAATATAGATTTTAGTGAAAATTCACATAATCCAAAACATTTTTGTACTGTTATGGTAATCAGACTCAGGTGTGGTATATATAAAATAAAGAAGGTAATCATTATCTCGTGGGGTATGTGTGAAGTAAAAAAGAAATGTATATAATTCATATACACATAAACTATCCAAATCAAATAGACTATTCCAAAAAAATAAAAAATATATTTTATAATAACCATCCCATTACTAACATCATTCACTATTAATCACTTCAATTTCCTAATCATAGACCGACCATACATTGTCACACAGAATTGATAAAAAAATATATTGTATTTTATCATATCATTTTCCAATTTAAATGATTACCAATTGACTTTATTCATTCCCATTATTATTCCGTTGATTTTTATATTTTATGTGAATGTATCTATTATCCATCGTAAATAATTTTCCCAACCATCCACCATTTGATTTATTCTTTTTATACATCATCAACAACCCACATAATTTTAAATTTGATCTCATAATAATTACAATTTCCATATTTAACAACAATATTATATATCACTAATAAATGATATCTTTTCGATATAATAATCAACTTTTCATAGTGAATCCCAAATTATAAAACATTACAATAGTTTCGGTTATAAAAATTTCTTCTCCAAATAACACAGGACAATCCATTAATCTTTTTCATGAAGTAAAATTATCTTATCCACTATTGTTATTTAAAATAATCATTGAACAAATCCATCCATGGGAAATAGACACCACAAACATCTAATGAACTATCATTGATAAAACAAATATTTATAGAATACAAATAGAAAATATAATATAATATATCTATAATTTTATTCATAGGTTCTATTTAATGTATAATTTAGAATTAATTTAATACTTAGACTCTAATAATATCAAAAATAATCTTCAGATTTATAGAACACATATTAATTACCATCGTTATATGATTAGAAAATTATGAATTGTGATTCAAGCATGTCAATAATCACCCACTATAGTTTCATTGTAGTAAACAAAAACCTTGCAGCAGTAAAACATATATATTATAATGTAATCAGTTAAAACTCATATTAATCTACATTTATCTCCATTTATGTCAATTAA
Source organism: Viscum album (assembly GCA_963277665.1). Classification (NCBI taxonomy): domain Eukaryota; kingdom Viridiplantae; phylum Streptophyta; class Magnoliopsida; order Santalales; family Viscaceae; genus Viscum; species Viscum album. The sequence continues at coordinate 536,215,536 of OY728119.1, forward strand.
AAATTTCCCTTTTCATCTTTGGTTAATTCTAACAATTTCCATGTCAATACAAAGTCATTATAGATATATATATATATATATAGATGTTTAAAAATGGAAAGGAATCAAATACCCTATATCAATACAATGGTTCATGGAACAAAAAATGAGGCAAAAATAAGAAGAATCAACAGATATAAAGCGGGATGAAAATAATCATATAAACTATGAAATATGAAAATAAAAAATAAAAAATAAAAAATACAACAAATACCTGAAGGCCTCTCAATTATATTATCTACCAATGGAAAAAACAAAATAGAAGAGGTTGAAATGTTATATCTGATATAGTTGATAAACTATAATTAAATCTAATGAATAAAGTTTTAAAAGTACGCAAATATATAACTAGAAGAACAAATGGAATTTATGGATTTGATATGGTTTAATGGAATATAATAACAATCATTACAAAGGAAAACTGAAACCTTATTTATAAAGAAAACCTGATAGGCCTCCCCTAAGTCAAGGATGCTTCGAAAAATACTTATAACGACTCTAACGTAAATGAATACCCAAATCATAGATATTTAAAATAGTCAAAACCCGAACCTGAATATTTAATGTCACTTTAAACACATTAAATATCAAAACTACCACCTTTATTTAGAAGTCCATCCTCACTATTCTATTATAGGATTTCTTCCTAAAAACCCAGCATGTTCTAGGACATTTGATTTAATGTTTCATTGAAGAAAATGACTAAAGATAAACCAATCCATTTACATCACTAGCTATAACAGTAAAATTATTTTATGTATTTCAATATTTTACATTTCTTTATAAACATTTAGATGATCTAAAAAATTCCACCCCTTTTAGACTATTTATTGGTATATTAGTTATTTATCACTGTAAAACCAATATTTATCTCTTAGAAGAGCCAACATTAATGTATTACCATAACACACTAAAAACAACTAAAAAATGGAAATGTAAGGATATTAAATATTATTTACTCCCAGTATGAAATTCAGATCCATGGGGAGAAAATGAGTGTTATTCCAATCATTCTGTCACACACGAACTCCATCTTTTCCCCTATTTGAAACATTACAAAAAACAAGTAATACTCTATGTTGTAGACCAACAATGTTATGGAAAAAACATAAATATTACGGACCAAACAAAAATTATAAAACAACTATTCTCATAGACTTAAAATGATGTATAACATAGTTGTAGTCTGATAATGAATTTCACCCTAACTTATACTGTGGGAATGATTTACCCCATAGAGACTATACTCAACACTATACATTAAAACCACAACTGAAAATCCTCTTAACAATTACAACACTTAAGAAAATACCATGTAGTTGTCTAAGAATGGTTAATAAATTACAATCAAACTCTAAGAACCTACATGATGGGCATGAAATATGACATAGTTCACAAAGATAACATATATTAATTTTTACTTTTTTATTAAATCCTTTTATAAGGCTTGAATTTTCTTGTACTTGAACACTGTACAAATTTCAATTTATTTCATTTACCATGATAGTATTCCCACTCATAAATGAGTTTAGTTAATGATGTACTATCAGACATGATGAAAAAATACACTAATTCTATCTCTATATGCCACATGAATTATCACATAGAATGTTTCGATGTACACTTTTTAGTTCAATCAATCTAGATATATGGTAGTGAGATACTCTGACTATATGTAGACCAAGTAATTTAGAGTTTTTTGGAGACAATTTTACTCAAAAAATATGATCCTTATTCTAAATTATTTAAGACGACATTTCACTTTTGAATACCCATAGATTAAAGAAAAATTATATCAATGATAATACCTAAATTCATAACTAGTGATTTTACAGCTCACGGAGTAAAATTTAATTTATGAATAAACATTTTTGTCCTTTTATGATTGATTAATTCATTCCAAGTTTATGATAGTCAATGCATCAAAGAAGGCCCACATTCCCATGAATCTAGTAACCTAGCCTCACATGATCAATATAACCACTCATACTCATATAAAACTAATTTCAAATCCTATCTACCATTTTTGAGCCCTACAATCAACATCCACACAGTCCCTATATAGGATTTTGATCTCACGAGAAACAACTTCTGAACCATACCCCATACCCACCTTCATCATTGAAGAGTAATACCGTTCACTAGACGTTTTTATCTTTTCATACTACTCACGGATGGATTCCAAGGATATGGGTTTCATATAGAAGGAACATCAAACATACTTTTTGATATAGAGTAATAAGTATAAAATATGCGAGGAAAGACCTTAGAATTGAAGAAATTAAGAAGGATGATCCCTTCATCATGCGATATTGAAATCCAATTCAATGGAAAAATGATGTGAAATTATTTCTTAGGTTATTCTAGAGTTTTACCCTATTTATAAACCACTGATGATTAACTACACATGGGAACTGATGACCTATGATACACACCACATTGGAATTGACCATCAAGACACCAAAATACATTAGTTCTAGACTACCTATGTATAAATTTGACACCTTGAATGATACCTCACTAATGTATCCTATCTAGGATTACATTAGTCTAGGCAAACAACCATAGAATTTTTTCACATAGTTGACCAAACTAGGTGACAATTCCCATTGGTAAAATAACAGAGAACCCACTGGATTTTTCTATGTAGTCTCTAAATATGTGACCCCATTTGTGATTTATGAGGGGATATGACCTCCAAAATTCACTTATGTCTAAATATTTCATACAATAATACAAAAAATTATCTAAATGGTACACCATGAACATTTAAATTTATTTCAAACAGTATTTCTATTCTGATACCTAGTACCCAATCATAGTTCCTAGAATATACAATTAGTTGAGATACTCCCCTTTGTTTTATCATATTCTATAATTCTTGATTGTACTATTTTCATCCCTGTATTCCATATGTCATGATTATAATAATAGATTATTAATATTTTGTATGTCAGGATTTTCAAATTAGTTTATTAAAATTCATTAATTTTATTTACTCATATTGGACTATAAAATACCCCCAAATCACTAATATTTTTTTTAAAAATAATAATAATCCATGAATAATTCTAAAACCAACCAATTACATAGTAATTTTCCCCCATAGTATACATTTTAAGACATTAAATATCTCATATGTGGTCAAATTTCTGTAACCTTAAAAGTAATCACTAGGGTAATTGTAACATGACTTTCAATGATAAAACATGTAATGTGATGTTGCATTAGACTACATGGATATTGATTCCCCTCATAGGGATGGATATGAATTCCATCTTATATGTGTAATCCTAACTCCAAAACAAATCCTACCTCTAGTAATAGGATACCAAATATTCCATGTATTAAAATAAATTAAAAAGAACCAATCACTATAGATTTAAACTGTAGTGGTATAAAATATAGAGATCAATAAAGATAAATTATAATTCCAATATTTATTTCATTATATTAATTTTATAATTCCATTGAATTAAATTTAGTAATTTTTATCTAGTATTATAATTAAAAAGGTGTAATTCCCTAACGATAATTTCTATATAGTAACTAGGTCAGTGAAACACTTGAGATTATGTGTAGAACCCAATATATAAGAGGCTTCCAACTAGCATTAGGGATCTAATAACAATGTGGGGAGATTATATTGAGGATAAAAATTAATTTTTTATTATTAAAAACTATTCAGGAAAATTGTGAGAAACCATTAGTAATTGATTAAAAAAGATAAAACAAATCATTAAAAAATAGTTCCAACCAACATGTTATAGACTCCCAAAATAATTTACACGAGATACAATTCACCAGGGTTTCTGGTTCGTATATCAAAATATATTCAATTATAAACACCACATTCTCACAAGATTTTATGTACTACTCTATGGTGACCTTGCCCTTATTTAGTCACCTTATTAACATCATGTCTTGTTTATTAGTCTGGTTGGCCTTCTCCTCATTGGGATTCACCCTTAGTGCCATAACCGTAATTATTTCAATATCCTCATATGAATAATTAATTTTTAAAACAGTTTCAACAGGTATATATTTCAAATCTATAATCAATTATATGGTTGATAAAGAAAACCATTGTACTGTCACTACTGGAATAAATAAAACCACCCTTGGTATAAAAATTGTATTCCACATCTATCAAATATCTCATATAAATAAACAAGATACAACATGTTTTTTTTGACAACTTCGATGTATTTAATGGTCAAAAATAATCAAGCTGAGGAAGATATTAAACTAGTTTATAGTCCTTCTTATGTCCCAACTCTCATCAATACCTTAGTGATACACGATGAACTTTCATGTTTAGGTCTATTTACATTTTATTGAACTAAAATCAAAGTCTAATTTGGTTCCCACAATAGCACGGTAAATGTTAGAGTAAATATCATTTTTCCACTACAACAAATGATCCTAAAATTATCATGTTTTATTAAAATTAATTACTTTATTAAATAATAAATAAAAACTACTAATTAAATAGATAATCATAAATCCTTAGGCTATGTGGTGACTATAATGAATGTCCATTAAGTATATGACCAAAACATGGTGGCTCAAGAAAAGATACAAAACATGAACTGAAATTACCTTCATATTTGTTGTTTAAAACTATTATTTGGAGGTTCTTAAGGTAGAACATACTTTTACCAATTTCTAATTATTATCATATTATTTTACCACTTTTTTATTTAATAATTTACTACTGCAAATGAAAAATATGTGTTATAATGATAAAACCACACACATCAAATACAATGAATCATATACTATAAAGAGTAGAAGACATTTTTTTCCAAGGATCAAACCGATCATGAGAATAACTCTCCTTATTATTATTGGCCTTTAATAGAATTTCTACAATTATATACTATAAAAAATAGATATTATATGAGAGAGATTATTCATAACTTATTATTCATCCCCATCATACACAATAATCAAATATTCATTTAGTATTTCCAAATATTTAAACTACATAAAAAATAAATCTTTCTATAATTTTCATTACAAGACTTACTATTGAATTTTTAAGTAGATATCCAATCTACTCAATATTTCATTAGATCAAATAGATTGAATTCTTAGCCAAATTAGTGTCATTTAATAACATTATATATTTATAAATATAAAAAATCAACATGATCTTTATAAAATAACTAGGATTTTTTTCCCTAATATAATCATATTATGGAATCCACATAATAAAATTGTCATGTATATTTATTTCCAATGGATAAACTATAATACTGCCTGTATCTATTCATTTCAAAATATTTATTATTATTCCTCTTTTTTTTACTATTGTTGAATTCTATTGTATAGATTTTAACATATATTTTTCCTCTTGACCAAAAGCATTCACTAAAATATATGATCATAAAGATAATTTTAGTTTAATTTTCATCCTCAAAAAGAAATATTATTCCTAAATAGCACTGTATAGAGTTCTAATTTTTTTAATATGATTTTAGTTCATTTATCCTTTCTTTTATGCATTTATATTCTCAAACGAATGATTATAAATTGTATTTATTTACAATTGAATATAATTATCAATCTCATACAATAATTAACTCTCATTTTTATCAATATCATTTGGGATTTTATCCATGAACATAAATATTCATGTTTCATATATAGATTCTCATTATAGAATTTCTTAAAATACAATTATTATAACTTCATTAAATTTTATGCAAAATAAATAATTACCAAATTAATTTTGTAAGAATGATTCAAAAAATACTTCATAGATCTCACCAATCCTATAAACTGCTAATCTAACTTATTATATAAAATTATATTTTATTTATAAGATTCACTAGAGTTCTTCAATTTATGGATCATATACATATAAAACTAGATATATTATTCTGCATGATTCTCAATTTACATCTTATCAGGAACATCGTATCCTCATACAAGAATATCATAATTATCATAATAGATCTTGAATCACACTTTTTTTAATTTTAAATCTATTTAATTTTAGTTTATTAATTGTTAGGTTTATTTACAAGGAATTTATTTACCATTGATCACCTATTTATATTTTCAATAATTAGTATCAAAATATCCAAGATAAATGAAATAATTATCGCCCCACACATTTGATCATTTATAAATCGATGGATTGAATTCTGAGTTTATACCAAAATAGGTGTATCAGTTCATCAAAGAGTGGATATTGTATGAGCTAATTTAGTTTTCATTATATAATTTATTTTGTATACATTAGTTTTAAAAAAAATCGTTAATTTCCCAATGTTAATGACTCAAAGAGGATCCCTATATTCTCATGTCATAAAAACAGAATGATTATTTTGATGTATTATTCAATGATGGTAATTTTCCACAATTTTTGTCATTAATAAGATTTTTTTAAGATGGAAATTTATATTAATATGTTTATGGTAATTATTGGGTGATGTTAATATTACGACCCTATATAATATTTCTGAAAAGCATATGATTATTAAAATGGTCCAATGAATAATATTTATAAATTATTATATTATTATTAAAAAAGCAAAACTAGTTCTTATAAATTCATGTGTTATTGATAGAAGATCATCAATTATTCTTTTTATGGAATCAATTATGAATAAAATTTATTGCATAAATCTTATAAATTTATACCATTTCAATATTTATAATACATGTTTCATTGGAAGAACATCATGAGGATAGTCAGAACTCCTGTAAAATACTTACATATTCTTCCGATGTCATAAAAAACCATATAAATTTTAATTTATATTTTAAATTTTCAAATATACCGCTAAAATGGATCTTATGTTGTCTTAATTGAGTTATAAAAAGTCATGGATTTTATATTTTTTTGATAAAATATATAATTTAAAAATAGGTTCATATTATTCAAAACCCATTTTAATTCATCACTAGATGTCATAAATCACCATAATAGATATTAGGATTAATTAATTAACTTTATTAATTGTAATAGTTTTTACAATGTTCCTAAACAAACACCAATGACTATTTCAACATTCAAATCCTAAAATTAAAGCACATAACTGGACTTTTCAATTAAATAAATCATAGCCGCTAATAAATTTATTCCAAAATATTTATAAGAATTATTTAACAAAAAACATATGAATAAATTTTCATAATAATTATGTTAATGATTATTTAAATTCTATCTATATTTTATAAAAAATCATGAACATTTTTTAACATATTTAATTATAATCTTTACTGTATCATGGATATCCATTTCCTTTCATATTTCTTCTTATCTAGAACAAGTTTCATCACATTCCCACGTATTCCACTTCAATATTGTTGAATTTATATTGATTCATATAAAATTATATCAGGGTAGACAAATATTAAATTGTAGTTTATATTCATTCTAAACTTCTATTTTATATATGAAATCCATTTATTATTATACCAAAAAATTATAGGACATAGTATAATTACTTCCTTATATATATAAGGTAGAATGAGTGAAGAATTACATGGGTTATTACAATATGAGAATAATTTACACCCCACATTCCAGCCTCAAACATTGGAGCTCAATAGTCTGGGGATCTAAATGACCACATCATGTCTGTCTATATAACATGTTTATTGTACATAACAATAAATATATAGTTAGAATCCATATATGGAATTTAGACTATAAAACTGAGTTATGTGACAATGTTGATACATTCGACACAATGAGGTAGAATACACCAAGGCACATTACATGTTTTGGTTTTTATGGCTTGGATAGTAATTTTAGAAACATATTCAATCCATAACATGTTCTGTTTATATTGGAATACACATCTTAATTCATATATCCAAGGAAATAACTTCACTCCATAAGACACCCCAACTTTAGGGGAATGATAGAAGCACCTTTTTATGAATCCACAATATCGGTGGAAGACACCTCTATAGCCAAATCTCCTTTGAGTTTTACTTGTGTTCATCAATAATTGCAATGGTAATGAATCCATGTCATGCATTTTTTACCTATATATTCCTACATTTTTCACCCCAAGAATAATCATAATAAACCATATGGGTTCCTTCTCTAATAACCATTTCATGACCTTTATTATGAATGCCTTCTATTAAAATTTTCAGGTAATTCATATCTTTGATTGTTTCCATATTAGCTTCTATCTAGATAAAAATATTTATGATATTTCAAGATAATTTACAATGTATCATGATCATTAGATTCCATTAAAATTATTATCATATATTAATTTTTAATATGACATCCATCATATAATTATTCTTGTTTATAGTTTACAAAGCAAAAATCACATTTCTCTTCCTTAAGTTTGACTTTTATTATTTTTAAACATTATTTATTAATCATTGTAGTAGAATTATCTTTACATCAATATGATATATATGAAACGTTAATTTTTTTAAACACAAATTGTCATTGGGACTAATATTAATGAAATGATGAATAATGTATTTAGATGATTGAAACAAATTGTTAAAAAGGTATTTTCCACATGTACTCTAACTAACTATGCAATTACCCTTGAATTTAACCCATATATTATTTAATAAATTGATTTTTATGCTGATATTCAATTCCATTATTCCAAAACATCACATAGAACAATAATGGAATACAAATGTTCATCTTTTAGCATAATAGTAAACTAATTATTTTTTCTATTTTATTTTTTGTACTATTAAACAAATATTTCTTTATTTAATTGTGATGTTTCATTTCATGGAAATATTAACAGTCTTCCATGACACATGAGAGACTTTCTCAGTATTTGATTTAAATATTTCTTGTCAATTTATTTATTTTAATCCTACACTAGAATATAAAATAACATATGAAAAAAATTAATAGATATTTGGGTTGTAATAATCAACAATATTATTGTGAGTTGAAAATATATTTAATCAACATCATTATTTACATTTATATGAGTATTTTAAAATGAATGAAAAATTTTAGAAATGCATTAGGTAGAACAACATCCTTTCTATATAGTTTGTATGGTTTCATGTTTTACCACTTTTATATATCCCAATGATATTAATGTTCACGACACTTACTATTGATTTTAGTTTTTTCGTCCACATTATATACAAAAAATTAATCTAAATCTTCATAATATTTATCTAATCCTCATTTTATTTGATTAATTATTTGATTGAATTATCAAAATCATTTACCCTATAAGAAATTAATATCCCTATGGACCTTCTCAAAAAAAATAATTTTTTTTTATTTTTCAAATTTAGATATATCAATCATGGTATTCTAAATTAGTAGCATTACTCTTCTACTCTAACTTTTATAGGAAGATTCTTTTTTAGATATTCTCCTAGAATAAAAGTTCAACATATATCAATATTCCTTCTTAACATGTTCTTGATAATAATTATAACATAATCTATATTAAAGAATTTTATTTCATCAATAAATTAATTTGATTTGGTTTTAATACACCATTCATAAAATATATAATTTATATAAAAATTCAATGTAATTTTTATCTGAAAATTTTAATTTCTCCCACTTAATGGTAATAAATTTAATGAAAACATTGAGTAAATCATTATTATCCTCCATTAAATCAAAGAAATAATTTATACCCGATATTCGCTATATTTTTTGGTTTCCACCTTATCATAATAACCATTAAAACCATTAGATAGATTATTGGCACTTGATTTTTTGTTTTAATAGACAAAAAATTATTAAAATATTTGCCTACGTGAGACACACTCAGTGTTGAAAACATGATTAATTAACCTATATAACAATATTATAAATATGAAATTAGCATGATATAAAAACTGAATGTAACATTTTAGGGGAAATTTAGAAATGATTTTATAAGAAATATAGAAGCGTAATTAATTTTCGAAAACACAATGAAGACATTTAGGTGTGGGAATGCCTTTCACATATGAAACACATTATTTACCAACAAACACAATTAAGCATATTTGGAACAACAATTTTCATTCCACAACCATCAAATTTTTAAGGGCTATCCAAAATTCCACTATTAATAGTAAAAATATAAATAATAAAATATAATGTAATTCCCCCTCCACCCCTTAGGGAATAATCTTTATTATTCATTATTAGCAGTTATTTTTCTGCATGAATAAACTACATGAATTTTTTATACTAGTTAATGACTATAATTAATTGGTATTAATGGAGAATATTAATTTTAATTACATATATTCTTTCTACAACCAAGTAATTTTTATTCAATATATATCAACTGAATATTTAAAGATGATATGGGTTTTCCTTCAATAGAGAAATAAATGCTCATAATTTTCAACTCTGTGGTCTTAATAGTTACTCTAGTATAACCATAAATATATATAATAATACTTCAATAATATTAGATCCCAACCCAAATACCAATCAAATGTCATAATTCCATTTGTATTAGTTCTCAAAATAATAATTAACATTCATCACATCATTAGGGAGACAAGAACCTACCATATGTAAAAATAATATATCTTATCATAAAGGTTATTATCCTCAACCCCATATAACATTCATACATAACATAATTTGGTGATTATCAATAAATATAAAAAATAGAAATAATATCAATGGGTCTATTAGAACCCATCCTCATATATACATTTAAAATATTTTAAGGCTATGTGGAAATATTATCAACTTATAGGGGGTAGAGAATTAGTTTAATTCCCTATTCAATCTTGTTAATTAACATTATATGTGATTCTATTTATTTTAAAAATTATATAGATTATGGTGTGTGTTAATATTTATGAACAATAAAAACTGAATAATACAAGAAATTTTGATAATAAAAATTTAATATCAATATACTCTATTATAATAGCATTTGACCCCAATGTCGGTATCAAAATTTACATTTTGTTGTTCCCATCAAGAAACATATAATCAATATTTACATGAATTTATTATATAATAATGAATCAATGATATTATCTAAATAATCAATTATCACAAGAGGTTAGTCGTATCATCATTATCCAATGTTTAGTGTTATCTATACCAAATTCTACCTCATTGAAATGGTTAATTCATGATATCCATTTAGTTTTATAACTGTTATCTATTATGTCATACTACATGATTGTATTCTTCAAATTTAATTCTCTGGAAATACATAGAATGAAATATAATATATGATAGATATCACTACATAAACTATTATTACATTTTCCAATAGAAACAATTTATTATATTTAATAATTAAATCAGCAACAATAAATTGATATCAATCATATAGTCTTATTCACTCTATATCCGAATGAAAAATAAACTTAGATAGAAAAATAATACATATATTATAATTAATATATCATAATATAATATAATAATATTATATTAGTTTTTTTATCTAAAATCATTTTCAATATCGGGGAATCATATGAAAGGTGTTAGAGAATATTTATTCTTATTTTCGGAATTATTTTTCATAGCATATCTTCTTATCTCCTCGTCTTCATCTACTAAACTATTTGATACATGATATCTTCTTATTGAAGTATTTATCTAATAATGTTCTAGTTATTATTTAACTTTCATAATATTAAATATTTAAATAAATTTAGATCCATCAACTTCTTCTAATTATTTACTTGATATATTTTCATTGTATACTATAAATGTTTTATCTATAATATTTGAAACATTAGTAATCATTCATTTTTTATCTTCATAATCATTTAAAATTATAATAGATATTATGATTTTATTCCCATAAATAATAAAAATTTAAAATTCATAAATTAACAAGAATGATCAAAATCTATTCTGTTATAAAAAATCTAATTGAATTTAATCAATGGGATGAAAAATCATTCAATAGTGTGACTATATTCATGTAAACCATGTGTGAGACATTATGGATTCAAAAATGATGTTATATATATACACATTATGTTTATCATCTTCCATGGAATATCATACTCCATCATGGTATAGTTTTATATTAATTACCAAACCCATAATTGATTGGTATCTTAAACTCATCCTTCTATTAGTTCATTAAAATTATACACATAATGATTATCACTGTCTGAAAACCACAAATGAACTATAATTCCCTTTAATTTTTTAATCCATTAATGAATAATTTCATCATCATCTCATTTTACTTCTAATAAACTAATTAATTTCATTAAATCTAATATATTAGATATTAAATTACTATTATACATCAATCTATATATAGGAAATAAATACCTCACACATTGGATATCACTCATTTGTGTTATTCATTGGATTTTTTTAATAAATTTCAAATACCATATTTATAGAAAAATTGAAAATAATTTAAATATTAATTTTTGATATTTATACTCTTAAATAAAAAACTATTTCTTATAAATATCAATTCATTTTAATTTAATATTTATATTTTTAAAATATATATATTTAGAACTTATTGGTTTATTATATCTACTAATAAATTCTTTTATTGATCAATTTTAATTTATAATATTTTTATATATTATGATTTTTTTAGGGATTATATTTCTATAATTATAATAAACTACCTAAATTTAATATTTTTCTAATAAAATCACACATAGAGTTTTACTATATAATGGTTTTGTGACATTAAACATAAATGAACTTTAAGAAGCATTCATATAATATTATGTGACATTAAACATTAATGTTATCCTCGTATGTTAAAATCGTTCCCCATTTTCCTATCATACAAGAAACATAATGGTAATTGTATTTTTTACCATTACACAACTGCCCTACCCTTTATGAAAACTAGGATCTTATTATGCTACCCATAAAATAATATTCCATTTCTAAAATTTTAAAACTTATTACCATTAAAGGCATATTTATACTATTACCCTTATGTACTTATTTTTAATGTCATTATTATTCAATTATTTATACTATTTCCCTCACTCACTGTTTTTACAATTATCCTTAAACTTAATTTATTACAATTATTCATGTCTTCATCCTGTCCCCAAGGATATCAATATACTTAGATGTCTTTTGGTGGTAGAATGAGAATCTTTTTTACGTCACAAATGCACATCCTTTATGTGACTATTCCGTCCATGGTGGCATTCCCCTATTCCATATTAATTCTCAGCCAGATAAACTCAGTATTGGGATTTCCCTTCTTTGGTAAACAAATAGAGGCAACATAATACGTAAATAGTTTATCCTACTCAAAGTTACATTCATTTCCATTCAAAATCAACGTCTCATTTATTCTTTATGAATTGAAGAAAAATTATCTTCCTCATGTTTCCTACATGCACCAACCATAGTACTATCAAACATAGTAGAATCACCACTCAATTTAGAATATTAAGATCATGAAATCGTCATCAGATTCAATATGTACTTTCACTGAAAAACTATTCATCCACCAATTATGAACTATATATTATTTATTACAATAGGAACCTATTATATTTCATATATAGACAAGGATCCATGAGAGATATACCTCTTTATCCACCTTTTAATCATCCTCATTTTAAATAGTAGAATTGTTGTATTTCTTCCCAAGGTAGTACATTTTATCTCCACACAATAGTACATGTATATTTTAGAAACAATATCATAGTATTTTATCCAACTATTGATGATTCTCATAATTAGTGGCAATAAATCTCTCCATCAACAGTAGTATCTATTAGATTTAATTTAATGTTAAAACACTGTTTTTCATATAAGAAACAATTGTATGAATATTTAATTTTTTGGAGTAACAAAAATATATGTTCTAATCATTGTACTAATACTATTTCTAAAGGGAGAAATAATATTTTTTTTATTATGATATCATTTTATTTCCAAAAATAATGGAATAGAAATATTAATAATTTGATGAATAGTTGTATAATGGGATCCTTTATTTTAGAAGTGTTATTGGGAACATTATAAAATTATTTAAATTTTGTATATTGTTCCATTAGTTATAAAATGTGTGACTTATTATTTATTGAAAAATATAATATACCTATAATTATTTTTATTAATGAATTATATATATTATATTTTAATAGTTATTCTAGTATGTAATTGTCATGACCCGTCCCAGTGGGTCCTGAGCCGTGACTCCACAAGCCCACCTCCAACAGGACAGGGGCTGGTGACTAGCACCGAGTAGGAATGGTACTAACATGGGAGGCATTTCCTATAAACCTATACACACGCACACACATCTCCATTCCCAAAAAGATGAAAAGTAAAAACTACTAAAAATGGAAATACATGAATACACTAAAAATCCCAACCAACAATGTACGACAGGAATGTAAAGTATAGAAAGTGTAAAACCCTGGGCCAAAAGTACAATCCCACCAAAAGAAAGTCTTTAAAAAAGTCCAACATGTAAGGAAAGGTGCTTGGACTGCAATCTTTAGCTGTAGGAACACACCTCGGCCCGCCTAATCTAACTGTGTATCGTCCGGTCCTAGTCCGCCAAGAATCCTGTCAAAGGCTCGCTCGTCTGCACAAGACACAACACGTAGGGGAAATGCCCATGCAGGGGTGAGTATAACAATACCCAGTAGGATGCCCCGAAACCACAAAGTAAATACAACAAGGGAAATACCAAAAAGGAAAGATACAGTCAGCTCCACACAGTATATGTCTACAGAACATATAACAAGAATATCCAAATCTACTCATACAAAATCGACTATCATGAAACCGCCACTAAGATCCAACTCAAAGATTCCACTAAGCACATAACATGGAGAAAACATTCCTAGGTATGAAGAGAGATACATGAAGTACTCATTCCGGGAGAACACACTCCACATGTACTTTGAGAACATAATTATCAGATGAGGATTACAACCATGTCATGGGGTGATTCAGATAACTCAGTCTGAGCTAATACGCTAAGCAGAGGATCGGCTCCCGGGTAAAGTTGGTCACGTCGATACAATGAACTCTACCTAGGGTTCATGTAATGAATAGAGGATATGTCTCTAAGTCTCACATAGGGGATTCCAACAACTCTATTATGGATGTTCTGCAGAAGGGATCATACTCCTGTGTAAAGGAAATGATACCAGAACCATCAGGGAAAGGACCAAGGGTAAGAACACTAAGAAAACTAGTCCATGTCACAGAAGGAAAGTATCTCAAGTCATTTAAGATAGGTTACATGGCGTATAGTATGGTTATATGCCGTGTTCCTTGACCCCTAGTACTACCCGTGTAAATGGCCCGTCTCATTCGTTCAAGCCAAGTAAAACCAAACTACACAGCGTGTAGATAAAGTAAACACAGTGTTCCTTGACCTCGGGTACTGTCCGTGTAACTGGACCATGTCATTTGGCTTGTCAGATAGAAACCAACTACACGACATGTAGAAGAATCACACGCTGTGTCCGAGCATATGGGGCTCGCTCCGTGTACGCTGGCCCTATGCCCGTACACGGTCTCTGCCCGTGTTCGTGTCCCCTACCATGTACCAGTACACTGGGTATCCCATGTATCTGGTTGGGTCTGGATGAGGAGGGGTATACACGGTGTGTCCTTGGTCGTGTACCATGCCCATTTCTATGTCGCCTGCCCGTGTACCAGTACATGGGGTATCCCGTGTATCTGGCTGGGTCTGGCCGGGGAGGGGTATACGTGGTGTGTCCTTGGCCATGTACACTGCCCGTGTCCGTGTACTCCCAAAGTACACACTATGTAATCCAACCGACGAACACACGCCGTGCAGCACATACTACACGGCGTGTAGTCGAAAAATTTCCAGAAACACCATATTCTTCCTCGTGCTTCGACTGATCTTCCAGATCGCATTTCTCTGGTCCGTTCATCCCGATACTCCAAGGGTTGGTTCGTTTCACCATACGAACACCGTAACGAGTGTTGTCATCTCTCGAATCGGATCATAAACCTCAAACAATTCATCCGAAGAAAAATTCCCGAAAACTTATATCTCCCGATCCACTCCGAATCGCCTGCAAAAACCTTCGTCGCACCTCCGTGACATCGCTCTAGGGTTGGATCTTAATTATCGGTTCATTGCGCCAACAAAAAAATGAGCAATGATCGATTTCCTCCAAGAACGCATAGAACGCAAGAGAAGAACATGTAGGAATCGAAGGAGAAAAACACAACAATAGATAGGGGTGAACCTCGATAGATGTTCGTCTCGATCTTGGTTCGTCACCGTTATAAGGTTGAATAAAAACCAAAATTAATTTCATGAATCAAATCCCCATGATTCCCGCAAAATCCAATCCCGCAAGAACAATCGATCTGCGGGATAATCTGTTCATGGATTAGTCCGCGTTCATCGTGGAAAACAAAAACGGGGAAGAAATCACAATTTAAACGTCCAACTTGGATTTCGCGGCATTCGTCGGCGATGATCCTGTCACTGCGTCGGCATCGCCGCATTGGGAGGTTTTCTCCAGAGCCTCTAAAGATGCCAAGGGTTTCAGGGTTATGAGGTTTGTAACCCTGGAACCTTGTGCCAACCTTTAATTAAAAAGGTAAGAGATATCTGTTAAAGCATATTTGATAGATTTCGCTGTAGAATAAAATATTTTTATTTAAATATTTTATTACTCTTACGTCCCAAAAACCAGATTTCACTACCGACCTGCGCTGGCCAAAGTTAGCCCTTGCCTAAGGTAAAAACGTTGTTCTGAACACAACGGTGCCCTCGAAATTCTGATCCGAGCACCCGTTCATGAGTTATTCCTCTTTTTCAGGAAAACCACACGCGCACGTAATTTAATTATTAAATTAAATTCAAACATTTGTTCCGGGATCACCGGGCCACAGAACTGCACGCCGTCTCAGAGCCTAGTCTCGAATTATTTCCCATATAATATTAAAATAGTACATGGAAAAATATGGGACATTACATAACACCCACTTTATGGCTTTTACGTCCCCAAAATTCCAAAACAAAGGCTACTCAAAAAGATGTGGGTACTACATGCGAATCTGAGCCTCCCGCTCTCACGTGCTCTCCTGAAGATTCCCATGCTGCCACCAGACATGATCCAAAGGAATAGATATTCCATTAAGGATCTTATCCTGTCGATCATTGATCTCCAATGGGTACTCAGAAAAGGTCTTTCCATCATCGATGTCCAGCTCACCCCAGTCGATAACGTGCGATGGATCATGCATGTACCTCCACAGCTGCGAAACATGGAAGACATTGTGTACCCGATCCATCTGAGGAGGTAGATCCAAGAGATACGACACCTCACCAACTCTACTCAGAATTGGAAAAGGGCCAACAAACCTCTGAGATAGCTTGCTGCCTTGGCCAAATCTCCACAATCGTCGTCGAGTTGAGACTCGAAGAAACACATGGTCTCCTTCCTCGAACTCCAAGGGCCTCCTACTCCTATCGGCATAAGACTTTTTCTGACTCTGTGCAGTCTTCATCCGCTCTTGGATGACCTGCACCTTCTCTATAGTAGCTATCACCATCTCTGGGCCCATAAGTGCTTACTCTCCTGGGTCAGTCCAACAATGTGGTGACCTCCAAGGTCGCCCATACAGAGCCCCGAATGGTTCCATACCAATAGTGGAATGATAAATGCTGTTATATGAAAATTCCACCAGTGGTAGGTGATCCTCCCAGCTATGACCGAAGTCAAGTGTGCAAGCTCGAAGAATATCCTCTAGGACCTGGATGGTCTGCTCTGTCTAACCATCACTCTGGGGATGAAACATTGTGCCCAAGCGTAACTGAGTCCCACAAACTTCTTGCAACCCCTTCCTCATCTGGGATGTGAAACAATCATCACGATATGAGATGATCATGGATGACACTCTAGGAAGTCAAAATATCTCCTGTGCGTAGATGCATCCCAAGCTCTCTACTGAACTCTACTCCCGTATAGCTAGGAAGTGGGCCGACTTAGTGAGTCATTCAACGATCACCCAGATGGCATCGTGTTCCCTGGACGTACGTGGTAAACCTATCACGTAGTCCATGTATATTCTATCCCACTTCCCCTATGGAACCTCAAGGGGATGAGTCAAGCCTGCCGACACATGGTGCTCAGCCTTTACTTGCTGACAAGTAAGGCACCGAGAAACAAAATCGGCCACACTCTTCTTCATCCCTGGCCACCAGAACTGATGTCATATGTCCTAATACATATTTTCAATGCCTTTAGGCACCCCCAAAGTAGATGTATGTAACTCCCATAAAACCGCCTCTCGATACATCACTGTTACTACCGTACGCTCTCGGGAAATAACAACGTGTTCCCCACCTTCTGAATATCCATCAGCAGCATCACCTGTGGATACCTCAGCACGTAGAGTCTTATAGCTAGAATCCTCGAGTTGTGCTTCCCTGAATCTCTGTAAGAGTGGAGGGGTAACAACCATCGAATAAAAGTAAGCTCCCTCATCTCCATCCACGAAGGATTACTGTGAAGAGGCCAATTGCCTCGTTGCCTCATCCAGCAACTACGCATAGAATTTTCTACTGAGAGCATCTGCCACGATGTTCCCCTTCCCATGTGTATAAACAATCTCAAAGTCGTAATCCTGGAGGAACTCAAGCCATATTCTTTGTCTCAAATTCATATCCTTCTGAGAAATGATATATATGAGACTCTTGTGATTAGATTAGACGGTAAACCACTCACCCATCAGGTAGAGTCACCACATCTTCAATGCAAAGACTACCACTGCTAGATCAAGATCATGGGTCACATAGTTCTTCTCGTGTGGCCTCAACTGACGTGAGCCATAGGCAATCACCGCTTACCTCTGCATCAGGAAACAACCAAGCCCGGTTCCTGATGCGTCACAGAACACTACGTACTCGACACCCTCCTCTAGTATCCTCATGTTTGGGGTTCTCGTCAAACTCTGTCTCAACTACTGGAAATCCTGGTGGAATCTCTCGGTCCACACGAAAGGCTATCCCTTTTGGGTCAAAGTTATCATGGGTGCTGCAATCCAGGAGAAATCAAGAATGAATCTCCTATAGTAGCCTACCAACCCAAGGAAACTCTGAACCTCCATCTCGCTCCGGGGTGGCTCCCATGCTAGCACTGCCACCACCATGGCTGGGTCCACTGCCACACCATCCACCGAGATAACGTTTCCCAGAAAGTGGACCTCATATAACTGGAACTGACACTTCGAGAGTTTCCCATACAACTGGTGCTCTCGAAGTGTGTCCAGAACCATCCTTAGGTGTCTCGCGTGCTCCTCCTCAGACGCAGAGTACACAAGGATATCATCAATGAAGACCACTACAAACGGGACTAGATTGTTCTAAAAGATCTGGTTCATGAGTCCCATGAACTCTACTGGGGAATTCTCCATGCCGAAGGGCATCACAAATTACTCATAGTGACCGTAGCGGCATCTCAAATCTGTCTTTGGTATATCCTCTTCTCGTACTTGCAACAGGGGATAGCCTAATCATAGATCAACCATCAAGAACCATCTTTCCCCTCTCAACTGGTCGAAGAGGTCATCTATCCTTGGAAGTGGATACCATTTCTTCACGGTCACTTGATTCAAGCATCGGTAATCCAAAAATTGTCTCAAGCTACTGTATGCATTCTTGGCAAACAACACTGGGGCCGCCCAAGGTGAAATGCTGAGTCACACAAATCCCTTCATCTGCAAGTCGTCCAATTGCACCCTTAGCTCACGAAGCTCTGCAGATTCCATCCAATATGCTGATACTGATATCAGTGTCCTCCCGGGTTGCAACTCAATGCATAAATCTATCTACCGGTGGGGAGGTAGCCTGGGGACATCCACGAGAAAGATGTCCTCGTACTCAGCCACTACTGCTGGAAACTGGAAACTCATAACATCTACTTCTCCAAGGGATATGCTAGCCAACTGATGCGAAATCAGTTATGCCCTCCTATGCACGAGTCCATCTCGTGCTGCCTGGGTATCTCTTTCACCAAAAAAAGAGAACCTAGTTCCATCACTGCGGACACACCACACCCTTCTCCTAAAACAATCAATATGGGCATGAAATGTGGATATCCAATCCATACCTAGAATGACATCGTAAGGCCTCGACGCTATCACCAAGAGGTTCCAACCGAAACTCACACCTCCAAGGGTCAGGTCACACTGTCTACAGAGGTGTGTAATCTCTGAATCTTCTCCAACCGGTGTTTCTAAGCGTAAGGGTCGAGTCAACGGATCAACCGGAATCTCAAGGTCTCGAACAAGATAAGTAGCTAGAAAGGAATGACTAAGACCTGTGTCTATCAGTATGGTAGCCAAAGTAGAAAAGACACAGATAGTACCTCTAATCATTCCGGGAGTACCTGGGTCATAAGCCTTTACCGCCTGTAGCTGTCCCTGCCTCTGTCCACCAGCTCCCTGAGCCCGAGGTAGACCTCCTGGGGGTGGTGGTGGTAAAAGGTCAAAACGAAGACCACCTCCAGTTGATCTCCCAGTTCCCCTACCGCGTCCGCCGCCCCGCGGATCTATCTTCTCCACACGTTGCCTCTGCCTCGGTGGTCCATCCACTGCTCCCGTGTCAGTAGTTCGGCGGGTCGGACAATCTCGAGTGAGATTTCCCCTGCCATAACATAAGTAGCATCACCTCCCTCGATGCTAGCTAGATGCACCCTGTGAACCCTATATGGCAGATCCCCTATCCTGGGATCTCCTCTACAAACGTCTCCTGTGCCTGGGTCCCTGACTTCGGCTCCATGCTACTGAGGTCTCTACTCCAGCTCACCAACTACAAAAAACTTCCAGCTGTCTCTGCTCTTCCAAGAAGCACTCAACCACCAAATCCAACTCGAGCACCCCATCATAAGTAGGAATGCTCACAGGGATGATGATAGCTCAGATATCACTGTGCGAGCCTCGCTCAAAAGTCCGAGCTCTAAAGTACTTATCTCTGACCTTGTACATTGAGTACCGCGAGAGGATGGTAAATCTCGATGAATAGTCAGCCACTAACATGGTTCCCCTATGGAGCTGAAGAATCTCTTGTATACGTACTGCTCTCAGGGTAACCGGTGAAAAACTCATCTCCGAGGAGACACTCAATCTCCTATCATGAAATAGTAACCTCATCATGTGTTTGGATAACCAAACTCCACCATCTTCCTGCCGAGCCCTGCAGAAGGCTCGCTGCCAGGATCACCATCTGGTCTGCTGGTGTCCTAACCAAACGGAAGACTTTGGTCACTGCCTCAATCCAGTCCTCTACTGCCTGAGGGTCAGGCTCGCCTCGAAACCTGAGGGGTCCCTATCTCTGAAACACAGGGAGTGCGCTCAGCCTGCGCTCCTCCTCCACTAGTACAGAAGGCACAAAACAGTGCTCCACAGGTGGTGGGATAACTGGCACACCGCCCAATAGTAAAACTGGGGGACCTAGTCCCTGTATCGAGGCTTCATCACTGAGGGGGTCATCCTCGTGATCGAGCTGCTGGATCCTACCGGGTGTGCGTCACAGAGGCATCCTGTTAAAGAAACAAGATGTATCTCAGTCAGTGAGTATATCTGGAGAGCTGACTCAAAAAGGACATGTAAACCACAACCCATTCCTATATGGTGCGTGTACCATTATTTTTTCCCTAAAACTAGTGTTCTCATGTTCTGAGTTGAAAAGAGAGTTATCTGAGTCCTGGTGTATGGATACGTCGGCCACCCGCACCATCACTAGGGTCCCTGGCCTGAAAGACGAACTCGAAACACTCAACACTGTTTCCCCAAACCAACTCATAGACTCTCGGTCCTAAGGTAGAACCGACCACCTCTGATACCACTCTATCACGAACCATCCCAGTGGGGCCCGAGCCGCATGTCCCCATGCCCGCCTCCAATAGGCTAGGGGATGGTGACTAGCACTGAGTAGGAATGCTACTAACATGGGAGGCATTTCCTATAAACCTATACACACGCACACACATATCCAAGCCCACAATGATGAAAATTAAAAACTACTAAAAATGGAAATGCATGCGTACACTAAAAATCCCAACCAACACAGTACGACAGGAAAGTAATGTACAGAAAGTGTAAAACCCTGGGCCAAAAGTACAAGCCCACCAAAAGAAAGTCTATAAAAAAGTCCAACTTATAAGGAAAGGTGTTGGGACTGCAATCTTTAGCTATAGGAACACACCTCAGCCCGCCTGATCTCACTGAGTATCGACTGCTCCTGGTCCGCCAAGAATCCTATCAAAGGATCACTCGTCTGCACAAGACACGACACGTGTGGGAATGTCCCGTGCAGGGGTGAGCATAACAACACCCAGTAGGACACCCCGAAACCAAAAAGGAAATACGACAAGGGAAATACCACAAAGGAATGATACAGTCAGCCCCACACAGTATATGTCTATAGAACATATAACAAGAATATACAGATATACTTATACACAATCGACTATCGCAAAACTGCCACTAAGATCTACTTTAAAGATTCCACTAAGCACATAACAAAGAGAACACACTCCTAGGTCTAAAAAGAGAGATGAAAAGTAATCATTCCAGGAGAACACACTCCACAAGTACCTTGAGAACATGATGCTCAGATGAGGATCACAACCAATTCATGGGGGGATTCCGACAACTCAGTATGAGTTAATCCGATAAGCACAAGATAGGCGCCCAGGTCATGTTGGTCACGTAGACACGAAGTAATCTACCCTGGGTTCCGGGAATGAATAGAGGATCCGGATCTAAGTCTCGTAGAGGGGATTCCAACAACTCTATTCAGGAAGTTCTGCTGAACGGATCATACTTATGTGTAAAGGAAATGATAGCAGAACCTTTAGGGAAAGGAACAAGGGTACGAACCCTAAGAAAACTATTCCAAGTCACATAAAGAATGTAGCTCTAGTCATTTAAGATAGGTTACATGGCGTGTAGTATGGTTAAACTCCATGTTCCTTGACCCCGAGTACTGCCCATGTAAACAGACCGTGTCATTCATTAAAGAAGAGTAAAACCAAACTACACGGCGAGTAGAAAAAGTACACGTTGTGTTCCTTGACCCCGAGGATTTCTCGTGTAACCGGTCTGTGTCATTTAGCTTGTCAGATAGAAATCAACTACACAGCATGTAGAAGAATCACACGCTGTGTCTAATAATCTAGGGCTCACTCCGTGTACGCTGGCCATATGCCTGTACACGGTCTCTGCCCGTGTCTGTGTATCCTGCCTGTGTACCAGTACATGGGGTATCCTGTGTATCTAGCCGGGTATGGCCGGGGAGGGGTATACACGTCGTGTCCTTGGCCGTGTACCCTGCCCGTGTCCGTGTCACCTGCCCGTGTACCAGTACACGGGGTATCCCGTGTATCTGGCCGGGTCTGGCCGAGGAGGGGTATACACGGTGTTTCTGTGGCCGTGAACACTGCCAGTGTCCGGGTACTCCTGAACTACACGCTATGTAATCTTGCCAACGAACACACTCCGTGTAGCCCATACTACACGGCGTGTAGTCAGGAAATTTCCAGAAGCGCTGTCTTCTTCCTCGTGCTTCAGCCGATCTTCCAGATCATGTTTCTATAGTACGTTCGTCCCGATATTACAGTGGTTGGTTGTTTCAACATACGAACACCGTAATAGGTGTTTTTGTCTCTCTTATTGGATCATAAACCTCTAATTATTCGTTCGAAGAAAAACGCCCAAAAACTCGTATCTCCCAATCCGCTCTGAATCACCTGCTGAAACCATCGTCGAACCTCCGTGACATCACTCCGGGGTTGGATCTTCATTCTCAGATCGTTGCACCCACAAACGAATGTGAAACGATCGATTTACTCCAAGAACGCATAGAACGCACACGAAGAATGCATATGAATCGGGAGAGAAAAACACATAAATAGAGAGTGACGAACCTCGATCGATATTCTTGTCGATCTTGGTTCATCATCGTTAGAAGGTTGAATGAAAACCAAAATTAATTTCAAGAATCAAATCCTTACGATTCCCGCAAAAGCCCATCCTGCAAGAATCATCGATCCACAGGCTAATCTATTCGTGGATTAGTCCGCATTCATCGTGGAAAACAAAAATAGGGAAGAAATCACAATTTAAATATCCTAACTGGATTTCGTGGCGTTCATCGGCGATGATCCTGTTGCTGCGTCTTCGTCGCCACGTTGGGAGGATTTCTCCAGAGCCTCCAGAGCCGCCAAGGGTTTCAGGGTTATGATGTTTGTAACCCTGGACCCTTGCGCCAACCTTTAATTAAAATGGTAAGTGATATCTGTTGCAGTAGATTAAAAATATTTCGTTGTCGAATAAAATATTTTTATTTAAATATTTTATTACTCATACGTCCCAAAAACTAGATTTCACTAATAACCTATGCCGGCCAAAGTTAGGCCTCTTCTAAGGTAAAAACGATGTTCTGAATGCAACAGTGCCCTCGAATTTCTGATCCAAGCACCCATTCACGAGTTATTCCACTTTTTCAGGAAAACCACATGCGCGCGCAATTTAAATATTAAATTAAATTAATACATTTGTTCCAGGCTCACTGGGCCTGGGAGATTCATGCCGTCTCAGAGCCTAGTCTCGAATTAATTCCCATATAATAGTAAAATAATACATGAAAAAATCCAGGACATTAATGTAATTATATTTTTTTATTAAAATTAACTAATTGTTTTATTAAATATTTTTGTTGTAAATTCATGGTAAATACATTTCCAATATTTATTATCTGTTTTAGGGATATATTTATATTTTATTGACAGGAATGATTACCAAAGTTATATTAATTTATTTTTCAATTGTGAAATACATATTTATATTGAAAATATCATTTGATTTAATTTTGAGTGCTTTAAAGATGAAATAATAGAGTGTAAAAATTCATAGATAAAGTGTGTGATAATTCAAATTACGGGTAATAAATATGATTTTATGTTATTTACCCTCTAAACCATGGAATATTATGATCATATTTTCAGATACTCTTTCATATTCATGTAATTTCTTATATGGGATTAATACATTGGAATTCATCAATGTATAGTGAGTTTAAATAAATTTGATACAATTTATTAAATAAATATGGGAAAAGTAATACAACACATATAAATTTTTTTATCTTATGTGAATATTAATTTAATTTGAATTGATCATGAATGATTTTATAATTTTATCAACCACAACTCATGTGATAAAATTTCTTCCACTAC
Source organism: Viscum album (assembly GCA_963277665.1). NCBI lineage: Eukaryota > Viridiplantae > Streptophyta > Magnoliopsida > Santalales > Viscaceae > Viscum > Viscum album. The sequence goes on from OY728119.1 coordinate 536,240,724, forward strand.
ATTAACATTCATCATTATGTATTCAATTTATAATTTTAATTATCCTTTTTTAATCATGAATTCAAGTTTTCATCTATTTATAAATTTATTTATAAATTCTTACATTTTGAAATAAAAAATATATTGTTTCTTGTTGGTTACTCCACCAATCATAAGGAAAGTTCTTAGGTGTTGATTCATGAAAAAATGATAGGTCTTACTAGGCTATGAATCCTATAAAATGTAAGGTTTGTGCCTCTAGGTATGATAAAATATCGTGTCTCAAAAATGTTTATTTCTCCGTTTAATGAGAGGATTCATAGTTGGTACAGATATTCTCATCAAGTATATAATATTGGAAATTGTTCTAGGATCACGGTGATTCCAAAAAACCACAAAAAATAGCATGTTTAAATTTTATTTTACATTGAATTATATTATAAATACTTCACTTAACTATTGATTCGTAATAAAATAAAAAAATTACATATTATTTTTAAATGTGTTTAAAGACTCCTCCTACCCCCAAAAGTTTATTAAGTTCAAATACCACAAACCAGAAATCAGTATATATGGATGGACATTCCTAATGATAGTTTATTAATGTTTTTGTTTTTACTAATTACAATAATTGTTACCATAGGTTGTTCCATATAATATTGGTTCTATAATTAGTTATTTACTATTATTCTGAACTATATAAAATATGCCTAATAGTTAATGTATTAAATATCATCTTGTGAAGATGTTATATTTTAATGTTAATGATGGATAAATACCTCAAAATTCCACATTTTTTCAATAGTAGTTATTAAGGGTATTTTTAAAATTTAATGGATTAATAATTGAAGATGTTAATTCTAGATAAATTCACAATATTAGAGAAATAATATTATATACCAAATGATAATATAGGGACACATTATATAAAAACATGGTGATTGAAATATTGAATTATAATTTAATAGACATTTCTTATTAAGATATAAGTATTTTTTAATAAATCATAGTTTCATCTTGAATGATATACAATAATATTTTTCAAAATCAAAATGTTTCTCACTATGGGAAAATTTAATTTATAATTACCAATATGAATATGCTATGTGCATAACACTAGGAATTCATGATAGAATAAGATACGTTTGTGAACCAAATGTTCCACCAGTTTGAAGGTATTAGAAATTTTATTTGTGAAATTTACCAATTACTATACAATACTTATATTATAAGAAATGTAGTGGGATAAATATAAAAAATATGGCCTCAAATAAAACATTTAATGATGAATGAGTGAATTAATATGGGTATACATTCCCTAAAATAATAGGTTCTTTATTTTTAATGTAATCAAAATAAAAAATAATTTCGATATTGGAGTTTAAAAGGATTGAATGTATTTAATTTAAGTAAATAAGTAAATGTACAATGTGATTCTTATGATTATTATTCTGACTAAATAGATATGATAATACTCAAATATTAGTAATATATTTCAAATATATTAAAAAATTTCTTTCAAAATTCTTTTTAAAAGGAATAATGAAAAATAATATAGGAAAACTAAAAATATAATGAATAATAATGTTCCATTTCAAAACTGTTTTAGGTATAGGAAAAAATGTTATAGACATAAAAAATTCATAGAAAAAAAATTAATGAAAGAAAAATAAAACAGGATAAAATAAAAGATATAAAATTAAGGATGTTTTCATTATTTAGATAGCCATATTCAATCAGTTAATCTGGCAGTGGAAATGATAAAAGGTAACCTTTTTATGAGGGAAAGACGTTTTGATATAGGATGTGATTATGAATATGTGATTTCTAATATAAAAAAACATATGAATAAAAAAAGTTACACAAGAAATGATATTATCATAATTATTGAAAAATATATATTATTATGAAATAAAAATAAGGAAACAATTAAATAAAATATAAATAAAGAATTTAATATGAACATATTAATATCAGTGTTTCCGTGAAGGAGTAAATTAAGATATAATTATTTTGATATTGAGATATTTATTATAAAATAATAAAAGTATATAAATTATAATGTTCTAGAATTAAATCATAAAATTCATTCAATAATATGGTAATTAATTTTTTTTCATATATAGAATGTTGATAATGACTTTAAAAATCTCAGTCAAGAATAAAATTCGAAAATAAAACTTCTCATTCTATTTATAATGTTTATACTAATTATGATGCTATCCAAAAATATAATATAAATTCAAATAAGTATGATTGTAATATTATTTAAAAAATATAATTTTGTTCGATGTAATTAGAAATATGATATATTTATTATAAAATAAAACTATGCAATAACAAGAATGTTTGTGGTTATAAAATCAATTCCTTATGTACGAATAAGTCTAATTTTTTTTAAATATCAGAAGGTTTTTTTTCTATTGTTACTTACATTAAATTGATTATCTAAGGGAACTATGCCAATAAATTTTCTATATTAATTAAAAAATTTACTCTTCACACTAAGACATTTTTCTTAGATAATATATTTTTTGAAATACACAAAAAAAGATGTTTAAAATGTTTTTTGGGGTCCAAAATTTCAACTATCAATTAAGGAGTGTCAAATAAGTAATAGAAACCAAAAATATGTAATTGATAAAAAACAATTCTTAAAATTATCAACACTCTAGGTATTTAATTTTCTATTTTATATCATTATTATTATCAATACAATCATAAGATTTTCTGTGGTAATGTATAATATCTAATATCCATCACCATGTTAATTTAATTATTAATTTTTTAATGTACATTAACTTCTTTTTGTTTTTTATTTTTGGAAAATAATCATATTGAAAAAATATGTAGTTTAAAATATTATTATTAAATTTGATAAATATTTGGTTTATTTCATATATTAATTATTTTAATGTTTTTATATCTCTATATAGAAATGTATTTATTTTCTTTCAGCCACCCCTTGTTTGTCAAATTAATTAATATACTCAATTTTTTGTATTAAATATGTTTTAAAATTGATAGTGTTTGAATATTTATTTTTTGATTGATATTTTTGAAATATTTTTCAATAAATGATTAATTATTGGGGAGATAAATAATATTTTCTTACTATGTTTTATTAGCGTCATTTTTTAGACTACTGCTAGGATGTTTTAAACTAGCTAAAATTCTAATACATTAATAGTTTTTTTGGTTATGGATTATTAATATATACATTTTAACACTCATGATATTTGAAATATTTATAATCCTTATTAATTTTAATATATAAATTTCAATTTAGTATTTAATAGTTATAAAATTAGCATGTATCCCTAACATCTATTTGAATATTGAATTCGGGTCAAATTATAAATTAATGATAATTTGAATTTTTTATTTAAAAGGTGAAAATATTTTTTTTACATCAAATTAATATAAATTCATTGAATTTAATAATTCATTTTTCCAAATATAACTTGAAAATATTTATTTCATATTCATTATATATATTTAGTAAAAAAATGGTTTCTTCAACACCAAAATGTTTTAAATATGGGTAGGTTTTCAATTATAATTAAAATTTGATCTTAAATATCATTAAAAATCTAGATTTACCAGTACTAATTATATTATAACTTTTAGATTCATACATTTGGGAAGTATTTTAATACTTGAAGAAAATATCCATATAATTTTTTTGAAAATTGTATATATATGCTTTGGTTTAACAATGTATGAAATATATTGAATTAAATTTAATATTTTTACTTAATGGTCATTCATATTATTTTTAATATTCTTTTTATTTCTATATGGGTTTAATATAAATATAAGTAATTTTTAATTAAAAAACATGAGAATGTTTTCTGCAGATTTTCCATTTTTTAGATATATTTATAATAGGGGGTGAATATTTTAAGATTTTGAAAGAAAGGTTTGTTTTTAAATTTAAAAAACAGTTATATATTTAAATTTTTTATTTTTATTTGTTATTTTATTCGGATAAATTTAAATAAAACAATTTAAAAATAATTTATGAAAATAATTGACTTGATAATCATTAATATTTTTAATATTAAATTGAATTTTCCTTCTTTTAAATAACTATTAATTTGAATAAATTATTGTTTTATTTATGTAATGTATTATTGTAAGTAAATATTTATTATATTTTCTGTTCATATTTTTTTAAAAAAATATTTTTTATATACATTATTTATATTTATTTTTAAAATTATTTTTCTTGAATTATGAAAAAGTTCTTGAAAATAATATTTTAATGTTCCCCACACACATGGAGTATGAGATATGTAAAGGTAACATAGAATTACCCTTAAATCAATATGAGTAATATTGTTTTTACACTAATTTGAGCTTAAAACAATATACTAAATTAAGAAAATATAAAGAAACTATCATCTTCTTAAGAAGATGTTGTGTATCCAACTACAAAAAAACAATATTAGGTATCTTATGATGGAATATGAACATTAAAAGCCTAAAATAGATTAACACTTGATATCAAAAATTCACCAACCCTGTCAATTAGTGTTAGGGAAGATGAGATAAATCAGATGAAACATGAAGGATAAGGAATGAGAATCCACTCACTTTTGATTTTTGGATGAAACCACAAAGAGATCACCAATATTACACCATGGATGTGAATGGAATTTTGAGATTTCCCCTTGGGATTCACTATAGATGTGATATATGAAATTGGGATGTTTAGTGGAGAATCCCAATATAAAAAGAAAATAAAATGACCTCAATCACTAAATCTATAAAGGTTTCTTACTTTATATTCCTTGTTTACCAACCCATGTTGTTTTTATTTTCCAAAACTCCCATGTCAATTGGTATTCCATCATAGTTTATTAAACAGTCTGGTAGTCGTTATATCATAAATATCAAGAACCTTATGTGAAGAATGATGTTAACAACATGGTTTCCAAAACTAAAATACTGATATATAATCCCCTGTAAATGTTTCCAAAAATCTAAATTTTTATATTCATTATACTAAAAAATTAATAAATAACTCATCTAAATACAAATAAGAAATAAAATGGAATTTTAAGTTGTTAGTGGAATTGGATAATTTAATATAAATTTTTCATTCATTCTTATTTCAAGAGTCTTATTCATATTCATTTGAAATTAGATGTTTTAGAAAAAGTGAAGTGTTTCTAGAACTCCATTATTAGTTAGTTGGAGTGATTAGAGAAGGTTTGGATTTATGTAATTATTTGGATTATATTTTAAAGGAATATGAGAAACCAATCGATTGTTTTTTAGGAAATAATTCAATACTTCTAGACCTAGGAATATAAATATTGAATGAAATAGAATATTAGAACACAATTTTCCTCATAGGTATGGATCCTTTAAATTTTGGTCTATTTCTTTATTTTTGGATATATCCAGTTATCCTATTGAGGTAGTGAAGGTCCTGATGGTTTTTGGGGATCGTTCAAAACCATGAACATAGATTCTTGGGAAAATAGGCCTACTGAACTATTTATAGTAAACCATTCAGGAATGCCACATAGTAAAATAAAATAGAATGGGTGGCACATTTTTAGATAGAGTCTTACCACATAGTTGGCACAAGTTTTACCTAACCGTATGGCCTAATAAATTGAGTTCCCCTATTCTGCATTTTCCCAAGCATGATTTGTGCATTGTTTTTCATACCTTGCGATAAACGCATCCATAAGCCAAATATTAGGTAATTTTACTATATTTTCCTTAATGATGTAATTATGACTCCTCCTTCATCCTATTCTGAGATTATGAAGGATTGATATATTTCTTATCCCATTTGGAGCTGTTTGAAGGCCTAAGGTACAGATTTAAGGATCTCTTTCATCTGGGATCTGACCGGGCATCCGTTCGTCACGGTGGATGTGCAATGGGAAGTAATATATTCCTTGTTAGTCATTCTCTGTTTCTCTTGATCTTGACATAGTTTTCTAGGATTGAGTGTTTTCCCATTATCTTAAATCTATAGTACTTTATGAAAAATTATAGTATTATATCTTAGGAGAATGTTCATACACCAATTAGGTGGGTTTTATATGACTCATCCCTCAAGTTCATTGATTTTGGAGTTGTTGTATGGGGCCAAAATATTCCATCAGGTGTATTATATTAAATTTATATTTCATTAATACAATTATTAGAAATATATGATAATTATTTCTCTATATATTTGATTTGTTTTCGGCGGTTATGACAAGAATTCTCAAAATCCCATGTAGGATTATATTACATAGTTGAGTTTTTAGTGTTTTCACACATTAGAGCCATTTTAGTTATGTCTTCAAGATTTACTGTAGTAATGGTAGGAATCCTTTTCATAAATTCATATTAAATCATAAAAAATTGAATGGAAGGTACTATGTAACTTTCAGTAGAACAACCTAAGGTATGTGCTTAAAATTTATAATTAAATGTTAGAGGGAAATAGGCATGTATACTATGTAATGAATTGACCCTTGTATATGTGATAGATTAAGAGATTTCATGTTTATATAAATCCTTAACAAGTTAATAGAAGTAAGAAGAATGGACCTTGATTATTGAATATACTTAAATGGATTAAATGAATGGTTTTATTCCACATGACCTTATAACACTAATGAAATGAAATTATTGAACCAAATAGACCTATTGATTAATTATGAAATGATTATAATGATACTCACTACATGAACATATCAAACTAATTAAAGTGATGGATTTAACCAAATCAAATATTACATGACATTATAATTATATAGGAGTGGCCTGACTCGAGCTCTCCATGTATTCATATTAGGGAATTTCATGAGCACTCGGGAACCCCATTCCAATTCAACGATATAGCTTGCACAGGATGAGACCCACCTAGGTACCGATCATTGTATATTATTGGATACCCAGTATAACATCATAGTATCCCTCACATTGTATTAAAGGATTCCTTGTATACACTCCTTGGATCCAACATTGACAAGTAGGTTTCACATTTAAAGACTATAGGGCTTAAACACACCATAGCGATGTTTTACCTTGGACGATCACCATAGATTTAATAGAATAGTACAGTGGAGTGTCTTGGAATATTATACATGGATTAAAATATTACCCATAGCTACGAGAAATCTTTTAATGAGTGGGTGAACAATAATGTTTGTGTTGGCTAGGACATTACCATGGAATATCATTACTTATTGTCATTGGTGGTTTAATTATCATAACATTGAACCTTCAATATTGTTAACATCTGACTTATTTATAAACTGGTAATAATCAATTAATGGTTTATTTATTTTAAGATTCAACCTAAGGGATGAATCTGGTACATGGCTATATAGTTACATTATACTCTATTACTTTATATATTCATTCTTGAACACTAATACATTTGCATTATAGGGGTTATATGTTTTAGACACTGTTGGTGGTGGCCTAGTTATATTTATCTCACACGCTCTATGTGTGTTGTTTGGTACCCTGAGTCGGTCAATTGAATGGTGGTGTCGATAAAGAGAAAAATATGTTTCAATTTCTTGCTTGCTTGTTGTCTGGGATAGAGCTTAATAGATGGTGACTGATATGGAGCTCCAGATCCTTGATATAGGGTTTTTATTTCCATTATACATTAATGGAACATGTTATTTCTTCTCTATTGTTTCAATATTTCCTGGTTTTCTATGGATAGGTCATATCATCATCATATATTGTATGCTTGTATGTAATTCTAGTTTTGTGAGTTATTGTTACTATTGTCTCTATTTTTCCCTATGTCATTTATTAACATATATTTATTCTACTATTTACCATTGTTTATATTTATCCTCTAAGATAAAAAATTTAAATGAGGGAATATAATCCTATGATATACACCCTAGGAACTCACTACTAGTCAACAACATCAGGAATTTCCATAGATGCGATTGAGGCCATTTGGACCACCAGGCATAGGGAAATTATTATGTGTCATTTCGGTCAAGGACATCACAATGTATTATCAAAGGAGGATAATTTCCTTATTTACTAATTGGAGACAATTCATTGGAGATTATTAACTTTTGGGAATTGTTTAGAATCCATTCTTGGGCAACATTATTTGAGGTTCAGGTTAAAAACCATGTTACCCAAAATACTGGTTTTTCAATTTTTCGTATTATTGTTGATTTTATTTCACTGTTGGGTGACATAAATTTTGTGTAGTGTTTCAGATTATAATTATTATTATTTAGGATTTCATTCATCTTTGGACTGCTGATATGAGGGCACAAAAAATTTGTATATGCATCATATTAGGCACCTAGGATTCTCATTTCATGAATATTTTCATTCAATATAGGTTCATTTAACTATTTTAATTTCCTGATATGCTAGTTATTATTGAGTGATATTGTGATAGTTACATAATCCTCATATTAAAATTGGTTGTTATTGAGTGATTTCATGTCTCAATTCATGATATTTATTGGCCCTCATTGGTTTGGAGGAGTAATTTACCAAGTTGTTCCATTATTTATTATATAAATGGGTGTCATTTCTAGTGATTAGGTGTATGGGATATGATTCAAAAAAATTGGAAATACATTATAAAGCGAATCATTAAATATTAAATTATTTTTTTGTAATTTCGAATCCCAACATGTAATGTTTATATTAGGTAAAGGAGTAATGCTGCTAATTAAATAAAAATTAAATGAAACTAATACTTGAGAGCTTATTAATACCTGGAAATATAGGTGGGACATAGGGGTATTATTTATTATGATGGTTGTTTAATTATATTTAAAATCTTCTAGTGATGTTATATTTCTACATAATCTTTTCCAAAGGTGTGTTCTTTTCATTTGTAGACCGATTTCTCCGTGACATACATGTATCATAGGCAATGAGGATGGTGAAGGCCACACACTAGATATGGTGCAATCTATGCCTACACTCTTACTTCTAAGAGTTCAAACTGAGTCACCTCACGTAGTAACTAATCAGGTTAATGATTCCCATGTATGTGATAATTTCCTTTGTATGATTCAGTTAATGCATGGTACTCCTCATAATGCACCTATGATGGCTGATCTGACATGTGAGTTCCAATAACAGCATCCACCATCCTTTTGAGGGAATGGTGGTCAAAAGGTTGCAGAGTCATGGATAGAATCCATTGTCTATATTTTATCATATATGGACACCTATAGAGTGTAAGGTCCTTATTTCCACATACATTTTTTGGGATTCGACCAAGTTCTGGTGTGAAGTGATTACACAAGCTTCTCGTCATCATATAATGTTTTGGGTTGATTTTCAGAGTGCCATATATGATCATTTCATTCCATAGAAGCTGATAGCTAAATCATCCATTGATTTATTACATCTAGAGCAGGGTTATATATATGTCATGGAGTATTTATCATATTTTATAGATTTTTTGTCATTGGAAAAGCTTCTTGTTTGTGATGTTCTCTCGTGTTTAGGTATTTTGACGATGGGATCTAGTACTCCAACCATACACATATAAATTCCTTTCAATTCCTATATTTTCAGAAATAGAAAATCAATTTCCTATCACTGAGTGTATCATATGTGACATAAATACTACCCGGAATATAGGACTAGTGTTGCGCAAGGATGGTAGTTCTTCTGGTCATAGGAAGCCTTCACTTGAGTATTCTCATCAGGGCAGTCACCACCAGTGTGCAACTGTCGATTTCTCCAAAGTGTGTCATTAGTGAGGATGACTGTGGAAACTAAATCCTCATTATGATAGAGAGCCAATGGAATGTCGGGATTACATTCATATTGATAATATTCAACCATTCCGTAGGACCTTTCAACCATCCTCAAGTGGAGAAATATTCATCCCATATCCCCCTTCTAAAGTGGGTTATTTTGTGCCGCATTAGGTGGGGAGTTGGAATAACACTAGTCAGACTGGCGGAGGAGGAGTTCATGGTCATGTAAGACATTCCATCGATAACTAGTAGTGCCAATAGAGCAGTTATGATAGTGGTATTCAATATGTTTCACATGACCATGGATCCTTTCAATTTCATGCACTAAAGATGATAGCTACGGATTAGGCTCTGATAATATCTATAGTGAGATGTAATATTCTTATGAAATAAAATATTGTATCTAATTTATTTGATATAAATTCTTATAACTCATTAATCTCTATATCTATCATAGAATTTCTTATACAAGAGTTAATTAATTACTATTGTTTAATGAACTTAGACACAAAACTAGGATTAAAAACATTGGGTATATTCCAGTGTAGGGACTTTCCGCCTGAGGTAACCAGTTACCATTACTTATAGAACCAATTTTTCTCAAGATAATGGGGTTTGATGTCATTATCATGATGGATGTTTTGGTTTAGTATATTGATTTTTTAGACTATTTTCAATGCATGGTATCATTTAAATAACCATTGGGCACAATTTATCAACATAAAAGAGAGTGGGATGTCCAAAATGATAGAGTGGGACCAGAGAATCATTAAATAATTTGAGTGACTGTCCATATTAAAAATCTCTCCATGATGGATTAGGGTTTATGACTAGATTATTTCCCTCTAATAGTGGATCATTTGAGTGATGTATTTCTAGATGATTTTTGTAACGACATAAAATTTCATTAATGGATATTAATATTGATCTAATTAAATATCTCATTATGTAAAATGTTTATATAAAATGTGAAAATACTTGGTTTTATGTTTTATGATTCAAAAATATCATTAAGAATTGTGATCATTACAAATATAGCCATAGAAGAGTGATCAAATGATTAGTACAAACATAGGGCTTTAACAAATCCAATTTACATAGAAAAAGTATGTAATGGCCTCTTCTAGCCGACTTTCCTAGTATAAATCCCATTTTTCAGAGCTCAGAAAGGAGGTGGTGTCATTGGGCATTGGTCTTGGCCATGACTAACCTAAGCTTCAACATGTTATGCTAGAACAGAACTACCTACGAGAGAAGTGAAAGTTGATATAGATTACCACCCAAGAAATGTTATCCAAGTAACCCCAAGATTTTGTCACCATCACACACCTTACCCTTCTGTCTTATGCAGGTGTTATACAGTGTTATGTAACAAAACCATATCAATATGATTATGTGAATTTTTTTATATAATATTTAATATACATTCATTTTATTATTTTTACATTGTAAATAGTTTTTCAATCCCAAATAGGATTTTTAGTGAATATTCTACTTAGAAGTATATTTTGATTAATAAAAAAAATTAATTAAATAATATTTTAATAAAATATTATTAATATTAATAATTTATTTTTTATTAAATATAAATGATCATTTAATTTTATGAATGCAAATGTAATATTTATTATGATTTGAAAGCCGTTTTTATTGAAAACCTAGGAATTTTCGATAAATGTCTGTTTTTATTTCAAAAGTAAAAATTCACATATTTAGAAAATTATTTAGATAAAATGAATATTATTTTTTCAATCTGAACGTGTAACACCCCAAGGTTTTGAAAATAAATATATAATGAGATTTTATAATCTATCCATTAAATAAAACAATGCCTCTTCCGTGTTTTGAATTTCAAGAAATGTTCATCTAGAGTTGTGTTCAGTAAGTAATTTAGAGTCTGATAGAACAAACTTGATTTTTGGTGAATAGTAACATACCCTTATGAATAGTAATATGAATAGTGATATGAACCTTATGAATAGTAAATAATATTATTATTTTATTTTTGTAAGGCAATATGATAATGGGATCTTAATTATTTTTTCAATGTCACATAAAACTAATTGCACTTCAAGATTGTTATTTTTTGAATTTACTATGCCTTTATTTAAAAATTAAATTAATAATATTTAGAAAATTATTTTTGAAAAATGGATTTCACGTTTTATTTTTACATGTAGAAAAATGTTAGGGGTGAAGTTTTGGGATTTTTCTAAAATACATGAATTTTTCATGAATAGTAAAAATACAGTTTTGCATATTCAGTAGTTTAGTGACATCATAATGTTGTAATAATTAAATATAAAAGTATGGTTGACTTTTTAATAGTATATTATGACATGAGGTGTCCCAAGTGGCTAAAACCAAGGGAAAATACCCTGGGTATGCCCATGGTTTGGCAAAAACCACAAATGAGGTGTCCCGTTGAAATTATTAAAAAGTTACCTCTCTTTTTCTATAAATACCCACTCATCCAATATTTTTCATTCATTCCAAATCCATCATCCATGAATATCTGGTGGTTTTACCTCTCTATGAGTCCTCCTAAGGTGTCCCTAAGACCGAAGGTCCCATCATTCAAGATCTTGGGGTTATTCTACAAGGTAAGGGAATCCTTCATTCTCTACATTAAGTCGACACTTATTTTATGTTATCTATTTGAAATTCCTTTCTCATATGTTGAGGTTTGATTTTATTAATTATTCTTACTGTAATTTTTATTTCAATACTATGAGCTACCCTTTTGTTCTTATTATTTTATTTTATGAAATTTTAAGTGACATCGTTAGGCTGCTGAATTTTCATTAGGGATCTCTTTACTTTTCTTTTATTTTCAATTTCATCTCTTTTATTTTTCACTCCTCACCTCCTATGTCCATATTATCATGATAACTCTAGTATCATCTATATAGTGGAATTATATCATGTGAATCAATGAACCATCATAAATATTCTTACACCCTCCCTTTTATTTTTATAAACGAAATCGACGTCCATGAGGTTTTGATTTATAACCTTCGGGGACGACGAAGTTTCTTTCTTCAATTTCCTCTTCATTACTGGTCATGAAACCATATTCATGGTTGAACCATACTATAATATATGTGTTATAATCTATCTAATATTAATCAACCAGAATATGTCCATATAATTAAGTTATATAACCAAACTAGTTCACAATCTTCCAAATACCGCCTAACAATCGAAGTGGTTGTCATCTAATAGTTCATCCTCATTACATGTAACAAAATGATAGAAATTAACATTATAAATTATTTATGTTCATTAATAATATATAATCCCAATATTGGAGATTTATAACCATTCCACATGAACTTCGTTACTTAAAAACAAGTGAACCGAATATGAAAATAAAGGAAACAAACACTCCAGAACGACGAAATTCAATACAATAACATATCAATAAAGACATAAATGAACTATCTAGAGTTATGGTAAACTAAATAAATTTATAATAGGTTATTAAATAAGTTATTAAGAAGTATAATTTCATATTCTAGGAACATTAGTACAATAGAAGAACACATTTGGAGTTATTGTAAGGGTTTTTCACCCGAACTTCCACTTTCATTCAGGATTCTTTCATTGTCTAATTACCTCGATGTAATTATTATATATTGTTATTTAATCATCAAATGTTCTGTGTGAGAATCATATATATGATTAAAAACCATAATCCTTACTTATTTTATGGATAGTTATGCGTTTTAAAAGGAACCTCCAAAATTGTTTAAAAAATACAAGCCCAATTCAATGGAATTTCTCAAATTCTTTCCTATTTTCAAGGGCACTCTATAATCTGTTTTTGGAAACCATTATCTTTATAGAATCACTAATTTTATTATGAAAATAGTATCTTACTTCACTTCTAGTTTTATACAAATAATTTCCAAAAGTACAATTCTTTTCAAAATAAAAGAGTATTTATCTCGAAATTGCTTAATGATTTTATAAGAGTATTTTCGTTCAATGCTCTTATTGATTCCATTGTATTATTGGGTTTAATCATTTATGAAGTCATATAACATATTTTAATTAATGTTTTATTAGTAAATTTATTATGGATTATCTATCCTAAAACCATTCGTCATATTATTCTGAATGGATAGTTTTTAAGTTCAAAAATTTGTGAAGGTTAGATACATTTCATATGATAGTTTCAATATGAATGTATATGTTGTTTTTGGTGATTCCCGCTCATATGAGGAATGCATTGAACTTATTATGTGATGTTTGGGTCCTCCTATAGCCCCTCGATTCATCAGTATGTCTAATGAGAAAAACTATGGTGTTGGTACGAGGCCTTGACAAAATGATTATTTTATGGTTCTAGCACGAGGCTTGGATGGTATGGTTATGATGTCCGTCATATGCACTTCCCTCATTATGATGCAAGTATTTTAAGTTCATGTGGTTATTCGACTAGTAGAATACCCATGATTATGTTTTATTATGTCATTATTTATTCATCCTATATTTCTTCCATAAAGTGTTCAATTTCATTATTAAAGGCATGTGTTTTCAATTATTCACCATTTATAACGTTTATATTAACTTCCGCTATATTTATTTCTCTTAAAGATCATTTGATCTCACCCCTTTCTTATGATTCATTTTCTTAGGACATAAAGAAGTAATTTATGAATGAAATGAAAGCATATTATAGGAGACATGATATTTTTAGTGGAATATATTAGTGTTTTGATTCCCTTCATGTTGTAATGATAAACTTATGTATGTAACTTGATAAAAATAATACTAAACTACATAGTCATTTAGGATTCGTATTCCTTGTATGTATGACAACGTAATCAAAAAAAGCACTGGTTCTAGGGAACTGGGGTCAGGTCCTTACAGTTGGTATCAGAAGAAGTTTGGTAGAATACTTGGAAACTAGATTTAGAAAACGTAGAATTAGGGAAGAGTACCTAAGTTAGTCTTTGATAATAATACATACAATAACATCCTGTTATTTTGGTATGGAAGATATTATGTGTATCTTTGAAGCAATACATCTTTGTCTGGATACGAGCAGGTAGAGGCGGCTCTGGGACAAATGTATCTAGGGGTAAAACCCGAAAACCCCACTCCGAGCTAGACTCGAATGGGAACTGGTGAATGACAACATGCCTTGCTACTCTCTTGGTTACCAAACTCCTGGGGGATATTCTTAGGGTAATTCACATTTTCTTTACAAGCCATTATGAAGGATTGAAATGTAAAATATTCCTCAAAGAAACCATTTTTGTGAATATGGGATTATCCATGCATAGGATCTCAATTTTTCTGAGTATTTTTAAGTTAAGATTATACATTATGATTAATAACATAATCTATTGTATTACATTATCTAGAGATGGTGCCAAGTGGATGGAATGGAAATCGCACGAATTCACCTGTCCCCTGTAGGGATTTTCCTCCGATGTAATATAATGATGTTGGCTCTGGTGATGTGACTAGTTCTGAATAACTCATAACTATACTGGGATAACATACTCAGGTTATGAATAATAACCTTAACCGTGTGGAGTATCTAGATCCACCATGTGGATGATCCATGCAAGATCAATTTATGCGACAATAGCCTCCATCATTCAAAGATACTACAAACCCATTTGTAGCAGAGCAGTGGATATGTTCCCTTGAAAAGATATTTCTCACATTGGGATGTAATGAAAGAGAGAAGGTTATCATGGAAGTATATCATCTATCTGGAGATGAGGATTAATGGTCGTCATTAATCTAAAACACAAAGGAGGAGGAAGAGATAGAAGAGATGGAATGGAGGGATTTTAAGGAAATATTCTTAGAAAAATATTTCCCTCGTGAGCAGTGAGCAGATATGGATAGAAAATTCCTGAATCTGATGAATAAATAAGATGATAATGTTGCATTGTACGAAGCCTACTTCACAAGATTAGCACGACATGATGTAGACTATATACGAAATCCAAGGAGAAAAATTTATCTATTCTTTGATGGACTAAATCCATTCCTCCAGCGAGCGTTTTTCTCCCAATGTTTTTCATCATATGACGATATAGTTTCATGTGCCATCAAGACAGAAAAATAATTCTCTATGTCTTATGACATTAAGGGAAAGCAAGAAAAGAAGAGGGTTGCTGAAAACCCTGGGAAAGGAAATATGGAAACATGAAACAAGGGAACATTTTGAATTTCCACCATGTGACAATTGTGGAAGGAAAAACCCTGGTTCATTCTTAAAAGGAAAAGGATAATGCTACAAATGTGGTCAGAAATTCCATCTTTCTGGTGATTCCAAAGGGTAGAAGGATTCCAATGATGTTCAATGCTATAGTAGTCGGTATATGGGACACTATGATAATGATTTTCCAAAACGTCATGGAAATATGCAACAGAAAAGGACAAGGGATCAGGGACAAGATTATGCAATCACAAATGTTTAGGTTGAAGATCCAAATGATGTGGTGGCCGGTACTTTAATGGTTTCCTCAAGTTTATCCAATTCATTATTTGATTCTGGATCATTGTATTGTTTCATATCTTCCTAGTTTGCTAAGAAAATTAGATATTTCCAATTTGATTTAAGAAGGGTGTTGTCAGTCAAAACTCCTAAGGGAAGTATCATTGATACAATTTTCTGTCAATCAGTTCTCATTAGGAAATATAAATGTTCTTTATCTTCTGATCTCATCGTCATACCCATGATTTAGTTTCATATAATCCTTGGTATGTATTGGATTTAGAATCAGGATGCAAAAATTTATTGTAAGAAGAAGGAGGTTACAATTTTTGATGACGATGATAATGAACACCTTATCTTTAGAGGAGAATCATCACCACCTGATTCTCATCTAGATCCACCTGCAGTAGCTCAACTAAATAAAATTATTGGGGAGGAATAGAATGAAATAACTGTGGCTGAGGAAAGGAATGTTAAAATAGAGTATGTACCTATTGTGAGAAAATATGTTGATGTGTTTCCAAAATATTTACATGGACATCCTCCAGAACGAGAAATTGAGTTTTTCATTGATTAAATACCTAGTTTAAGGCCCATATAAATGACCCCTTATAGAGTGGCCACTGTGGAATTAGAGGAACTAAAGAAACAACTAGATGAATTGAGTAATAAAGGATATATTCAACCTTGTGATTCTCCATGGAGATCCCTTGTCATTTTTGTTAAGAAGAATGATGGATATGGGAATAACCATGGAAGGTGAAACATAAATTCTTTTTCAAATGGTATCCAAAACATCTTTACTAGAAGGATAAAAAGTTCTTAGGCTTCTGACGAGGAGTTTCAAGAGATGATTACTGCTGTGAATGATTAGAGATTGAGTGACTTTGTATATGAAGACAGAATTATGAAATTTTGGGAAGAGAATTTGTGTTCTCGATATACCTGATCTAAAAAAAGGAATTGTTTAATGATTTTCATTGTTCCAATTTCTCTATACACCCTGGTATCACTAATATGTATAGAGATTTGAAGGAACATTTCTGGTGGGACAACATGAAGAGGGAGATTGCTGATTTTGTGTCAAGATGTATGGTTTGTCAATAAGTGAAAGCTGGAAGGAAAAATCCTAGAAGAGTATTGCAACCTTTTCCCATACCTGAGTGGAAATGGGATAATATCACAATGGACTTTTTCATGGGACTAACAAAGACTCATAGAAGGAATGATGCAATATGGGTCATTGTTGATCGACTTACCAAGTCATCACATTTTCTTGCTATAAGAATGATCTACCACTTGAACATCTCGAAAGAATATATATTAATGAAGTTTTGAGACTTCATGGAGTACCCTTATCTATTGTTTCTTATCGTGATCCACGTTTTACATCATGATTTTGGAAAAGTCTTCAGAAGGACCTATATACTGATCTTCGTTTGAGCACTGCCTACCACCCACAAACTGATGGACAATCAGAACGGTCAATTCAAACATTGGAAGACATGTTAAGGTCTTGTTCAATTGATTTTCAAGGCATATGGGATAATTATTTACCTCTCGTATAATTTTTGTACAACAATAGATTCCATTCAAGTATTCAGATGGCACCCTGTGAAGCATTATATGGGATGAGATGTCGTACACCAACTTGTTGGGATGATATTTGTGAAAGAAATATCGTGGTCCCAGAACTTGTTGAAGAAACAATGGAGAAGGTGAAGATCAACCAGAACCATATCAAAATAGCTCAAAGTAGGAAGAAGTGCTATGCTAACTACCGAAGGAAGGATTTGTAATTTCATGTAGGTGATCATGTTTTCATGAAGGTATCTCCCTGGAAGGGAGTTATACGTTTCAATAAGAAAGGTAAATTGAGTCCCAGGTACATATGAACTTTTGAAATTCTAGAAAAATTGGAGCCGTAGCTTACCGTTTGGTAATACCGCTAAGTCTCTCCAAGGTTCTCAATGTGTTCTATGCGTCAATGTTAAGAAAGTACATGTCAGACCCAACACATGTACTCACTTATGAAGAATTGTAACTTGGGCCTGATTTATCTTGCTGTAAAGATCCTATCAAGATTCTTGATACTAGATAAAATGTATTGAGAAACTGGACAACTTGTCTTGTGAAGGTTCTATGGAGGAACTATAAGATGGAGGAAGCAATATGGGAGCCTAAGAAGCTTATGGTAAAGACATACCCTAATAGTTTTAGGTAATATTTTGTGAATTTCAAAGATGAAATTTTTGTAAGGAGGAGAAAATGTAACACCCCAAGGTTTTTAAAATAAATATAGAATGTAATTTTATAATCTATCCATTAAACACAACTTTTCCTTTTCTATGTTTTGAATCTCAAGAAATGGACATCTAGAGTTCTGTTTAGTAAGTCATTTGGAGTCTAATAGAACAAACATTATTTTTAGTGAATAGTAACATACCCTTATGGATAGTAATATGATAGTAATATGAATAGTAATATGTCCCTTATGAATATTAAATAATAATATAATTTTTTATTTGTAAGGTGATATGATAATGAGATCTTAATTAATTTTTTAATGTCACATAAAACTAAATAAACTTCAAGATTGTTATTTTTTGAATTTACTATGACTTTATTTAAAAATTAAATTAATAATATTTAGAATTTTTTTTTTGAAAAATTGATTTAAATTTTTAATTATACACGTTGAAAAATGGTAGGGGCGAGTTTTTGGGATTTTTCTAAAATACATGAATTTTTCATGAATAGTAAAAATACATTTTTGAGTATTTGGTATTTTAATAACATTGTAATGATGTAATAATTAAATATAAAAATATGGTCGACTTGTGTATAGTAACCTATTACATGAGGTGTCCCAAGTGGCTAAAACCATGGGCAAATACCATGGGAAAACCCATGGTTTGGCAAAATCCACTAATGAGGCGTCCCTTTGAAATTATTAAAAAATTAACTCTATTTTTCTATAAATACCCACTCATCCATTCGTTTTTGTTAATTCTAAATCCTTCACCCAAGAGGATCTGGTAGTTTTACCTCTCTAGGAGTCCTCCTAAGGTGTCCCTAATCTCCAAGGTCCCATCCTTCAAGATCTTGGAGTATTTCTACAAGGTAATGGAATCCTTCAATCTCTTCTTTAAGTCGACACTTATCTTATGTTATCTATTTGAAATTCCATTCTAATATGTTGAGTTTTAATTTCATTCATTCTTCTTATTGTCCTTCTTATTTCAATATGATGATATACCATTTTTTTCTCATCAATTTATTTTATGAAATTTCAAGTGACGCGGTTAGGCTACCAAACTTTCATAAGGGATCTCTAAACATTTCTTTTATTTTCATGTTCATCTATTTTAATTTTCATTACTAAAATCCTCTGTCCAAATGATCATTACAACTCCAATATCATCTATATACTGAAATTATATCATGTTAATGGATGAACCATCATAATATTCTTACTCCCTCCCTTTTATTTTAATAAACGAAATCGACATCCATGAGGATCCGATTTATAACCTTCGTGGACGATGAAGTTTCATTCTTCAATTTCTTTTTCATTAATGCTCATGAAACCATATTGATGGCTGAACAATACTATAATATATGTTTTATAAGCTAATTAATATTCATTAAGCAGAATATGTACATATAATTAAGTTATATGACCAAACTAGTTCATAATATTACAAATAATGCCTAATAATCGAAGTGGTTGTCATCTAATGGTTCATCCTCATTCCATGTTACCAAATGAAATAAATGACCATTATCAATTATTTATGTTCATTAATAATATATAATTCCAATCCTGGTGATTTATAACCATTTTACACGAACTTTATTACTTAAAAACAAATGAATTAAATATGAAAATAATGGAAATGAACACTCTAGATCGACGAAATTCAATACAATAACTTATCAATAAAGACATAAATTAACTAACCAGAATTATGGTAAAAAAAATAAGTGTCTAATAGGTTCTGAAATAAGTTTTTAAAAAGTATAATTTCATATTCTAGGAATAGAAGAACAAGAGCGGAACACATTTGGAGTTAAAGTAAGGGTTTTTCACCCGAACTTCCACATTCATTCGGGATTCTTCCATTTTCTAATTACCTCGATGTAATTATTATGTATTGCTATGTACTAATAATATGTTCTGTTTTAGTATCATATATATGTTTAAAAACCATAATAATTCTTTATTTTGTGGATAGTTTCATGTTTTATAAGGAACTTCCAAAATTGTTTAAAAATACAATACCAAATCAAGGAAATTTCTCAAATTCTTACCTATTTTCAAGTGAACTCTATAATCTGTTTTTGGAAACCATTATCTATATAAAATAACTAATTTTATTATGAAAATAATATATTACTTCACTAAAGGTTTTATACAAATATTTTCCAAAAGAACTCTTCTTTTAAAAATAAGAGAGTATTTATCTCAAAATTGCTTAATGAATTTATAAGAATATTTTCGTTCAATGCTCTTACTGATTCCATGGTATTATTGGGTATAATAATTTATTAATTAATTTAAATTATTTTATTTAATGTTTTATGACTAAATTTATTGTGGATGATCTATCCTAAAACCATTCATCATATTATTCTGAATGGTTAGTGTTTATGTTCAATAATTTGTGAATGTTAGTTACATTTCATATTATAGTTTAAATATGAATGTATATTTTGTTTATTTTGATCCCCAATCATATGAGGAATGCATTGGACTTATTATGTGACCCATGGGGCCTACTATAGCCCCTATATGCATCGGTAGGTCTAATCAGACAAACTATGGTCTTGGCATGAGGCCTTGACAAAATGATTATTTTATGGTCCTCGCACGATGCTTGGATGGTATGGTTATGATGTCCAACATATGCACTTCCATAATTATGATGCTGGTATTTTAATTTCATGTTGTTATAGGACTATTAGAATACCCATGATTATTTTTTATTATGGAATTATTTATTCATCCCATATTTCGGTCATAATGTGTTCAAGATCATTATTAAAGGCATGTGTTTTCAATTGTTCACCATGTCAATTGTTTATATTAACTTCTGTTGTATTGCTTACTCTTACTGAGAATTTGAACTCACCCATTTCTTATGTTTCATTTTCTTAGGACATGAAGAAGTTATTTATGAGTGACATTCAAGCATAATCTAGGAGACGTGATGTTTCTAGTGGAATAACATAGTGTTTTGATTCCCTTCATGTTCTAATGATAAACTTTTGTATGTAACTTGTTTCCCATAATACTAAACTACATTGTATTTCAGGATTCATATTACTTTTATTTATGCCAACATAATCAAATAAGGCACCATATTTGGTAAACTAGGGTCGGGTCCTTACAGGACGTCAAAATTATCCAACGGTGAATTTTTCATAATTTTTTGATACCGTCGATTTTTTTGGTAAAAATTTAAATACCGTTTAAATATATAATGATTTTTATGACATCATAATGACTAAATAGTGATGTTATATAATACTATAAATGATATTTTTGGCCAATATATGTATTATTGTTAAAATAATGTGATTTTTGATTTATTGGACATATTTTACAAACATTAGTGGATCCTCCAAGAGTTATAAAACATTTTCATTTTTTAAATGAATTTCCTTGAGAGTGTGACTCTCCTCTACATACGCAACATGGTTATTTGAAAAGTTATACCATTTTCCTAATAATATATTGTTTTACACTCCACTTTGGGAAATACCATGGGATAGTTTGTGGTATTGATTAATTTAATATGTTGTGTCCCAAACCTAAATAACAAATAATTAACTCTCATTTCCTATAAAAATACAACCATGATCCCAATTCCTCTTCACTGAAATCCTTTGGAGTTCAACAAAACTCTTCCCTCCTTTCTCTAGAATCCTCACAAGTCACCCCATGCTCCCAATAATCTTCTCTCGAGCCTCACCCAATCTGTTGGTATCACACTTCAATGTAATGAATTTCCTCTTTTCTCATTTTTGTCTCAATTTAATTATGTTATTATAACCTTTAAATTCTAATTAAAAATGTTGGGGTTTGATGTTTCACCTGCCACATATTGCAAATTTTTTTTTGGATTATGAGAGACCCATTTCACTCTCATTTAATTCCTCCCACGCACACATGTTACTATGCTGAAATCCCATTTGTAATTTCGGTCTCTTCATTTACATTTAAGAAATTCCTTTGTATTATGAATCAAAATTACTTTAATAGTGTTGGGAAATGACTCTATATAAACCCCTTATATTCCATTTAATATAAATATTATGAGACACCCCTTTCTATCTCATTATCCATTGTAAAAAAAATTTATTTCACGCTATTGTGCTGCTGAAATTGCTCCACGTTTTTTTCCAAGCCGAAATTATTGTGTAGTGAATACCATGCCCATGTCTCTATAAAAGGTAATCATCTTGATGCAAATATACATATTTAATGATACTTTCATGTGTTTATTCCACATTTCTTAATTGTGGAATAACTTATGATGTTTAATGATTCCATGATATATGATGAATGTGGCACATTTATGCATGAAGTGAAATGTTTAAGAATTGTGTGCCCTGATAATACTCCAATGATTTGGGTAAAGATTAGTGTCAAGATAAGTCAATTACAATGAGGGTTTACTCGTGCTAATTCATGTGAAATTAGGGTTTAGTCATGATCTATGTTCAATGAGCCTTGTCCCATGCAAAAATCATGTTAATTGTTGTTTCCACATTTCCATGTTATGTTAATCAAGTTATATCATGCATTTATGTTCATGGTATTCTTATGCTCCATTGATATGCCTATTTCCTAACATGTATTGTATCTTTCATGTTACTCATTCACTCCCTTATTAGGATTTATATATCAACCTTTTCTTATGCATTTCCTTAGGTTATCACATGCATTTATAAGTACGAAAGAATGCAGTGGTCATGTAAAGGTTGTTTTTAATAAGATGTTACATCATATGTTTTAAGTTGTTATGTAATGTTCCTAATCCCAAAAGACACTAGAACTCCCGATCTTCTATTTTGTATCAATTGATGTTTTCTATGTAATAACTCATGTTTCAGTGTGTAATAAAATGTTGGTTTGTTATAGATGGTATCAAAAGATAGGTTTAGTAATTTTTTGTATTTGGATAAGAAAACCCCAGTAAAGACATAAAGAAAATTATAAGTATAATAAAAACATCCCTATGTTTTGGTGGGTATTGATTCAGTGGTTTATCAAGAAAATATATCACAGTCTGGATATGAGAAGGTAGAGGCGGCTCTGGTACATATGTACCTAGGGGGGAAACCCCGATAAGGAGTTTCGGGATTGACCCGGGGTATCCTGGTATACAACAATGGGCCTTGCTACACTCTTGGATATGATAGTCTCAGGGGTTATAATTTTGTAAATTCATAAGAATAGTATGAACCCCTATTAAGGGAATTAAAATATTCCTCTAATAATAAATGATAGAATGTAGATCATGAATATCATATATTGAAGCATGTGGATTCATAAGTTAAGGAAATAAATGTTTTTTACAAGTCATTAGTTTTTCCCTTGTATTACCCTTTATGTGTTACCCATAAGTTTCCTTCTATTCTAACCAATGTCAGTTAAAAGGACAACTCGGACTGACACACAATGTGAAGATAAATGTGATGACTCTGCTAATGAGATGCTCAATCTGATGGGATCAGGAATCACGAACATTGTCATGCTTCTCTCTCAGTTAACTCAATATTTGAATAGAAACATGGGTCAAGAGGAATTTTCAACCAACCCATAAGAAATAAAAAGTAGCTATTGAGATTCTAATGAGACAGAAGACACATACTTTTAAGTGATCATCTGATCCCTTAGTCACCGAACAATGGATCAACTCCATTGAAAATATATTCTCCATCCTTCCATGTTACGAACAAGAGATGGTTCTTTTTGCTGCTTATCACATGGAGGGTGAAGCCGGAAAATGGTGGGGAGTGATCAAATATACAAAGCCTGAAGGGGAGATCATGGCGTTGGAATGGAAGGAATTCTGGAAAAAGATTTTTGATAAATATTTTCAACACACCCTCCTACTTATGATGGAAAGGGACATACATTACCTCATTAAAAAAGACGACAATTCTTTTGGAGAGTCTGAAGAAAACTTCATATAGATTACATGATACACCTCTAGCATTGTCATTACCCATGAATTCATGGTTGAGCCCTTTTTTGGTTGGCTGAGACCTTTCCTGCAGAAATCCCTGGTGATCCATGAATTTGGAAGCTATGAATAAACTGTACAGTGTGCCCTCAAGGTCAAAATGGAGATCGGATAATCTCAGGGGTATCATGGGTATAAAATGTGTAAGGTGGGATTTAATTCTAGGAGTCTGATGGGTAAATCCTACATTGCTAAGATAATCCATCACCCCAAATGCCAAAGGTGTGGATATAAGCACCGTGGGAATTTCCTGAAGGGGACGAGAAAATGAATTAGGTGTGGAATAGAAGGGCGCCTAGATATTAACTATTTGATTGAAAAACCCGAGGCTACAAAATAGGATAGGAATTCTCTGGTCGACCATCAATGCATTGTTCATTACATCAACTACAATGAACCAGGGCACTTTCTAAACCAGTTCCCTATGCCAAGTGTTTTCGGAGGCAACAAACAACCTCTATGGAAGCAAGGGATAGATTTTTCCATCACTACTACCAATGTAAACCCCAACAATGATGTGGTGATAGGTACACTTGTAATTAATTAAATAATAGAAAACATACTTTTTGATTATGGTTATACGCATTCTTTTATATACAGAATGTTTTGTAGAACAATCCCTACACCACCAAAAATCATGGAAGAAAATATTTCAATGGTTTTTGAAAATGGGGAAATTATTAAATCCCATGAATATAAGTCCTCCCCTATCATAATTTTTCGAGCGAACTTCCTGAACAACCTCATCATACTTTATATGGTAGAATTTTTTCCATTATCTGCATGGGTAAGCTTTCCTTATATAGTGGCAACATAAATTTGCATGAGAGGGGTATCCCTCTCCATTTGGAGAATCGTCCCTCGATTCAAGACAAGTGCAAGGAGGAAGATGAATCTTCTTTAGCTCCATCATCTCATGAATGGATATTACTGTCCTATGAGTGTGTGTATCTGGCTCAGATGATTGAGTCTAAGGATGAAACCATCCTTGAAGAAATTCGCATTTTGAGGATATTCAATGAAGTGTTTACACAGGATATTCCATATCTTCTTCTTAGAAGAGATGTTGAATTCTCAATTAATCATATACCTGGGGAATTTCCAATATCTAAGACTCTGTATATAATGAATGTTTTGGAACATGGGGAGCTGAAGAAACAACTACATGAGAATATGGATAAAGTGTTTATACGGCCAAATGCTTCTCCATGGGGTGCACCAGTCCTCTACCTCTAGAAGAAGGATTGGTCAATGTTCATTTCCATCTATTATCGTGAGATTTACAAAATGAAGATAAATAACAAGTATCCTCTCCCATGAATTGATGACTTGTTCAATCATCTGTGTGGTGAACAATAATTCTCCAAGGTGGATTTGTTGTTGGGATATTATCATGTAAAGGAGAATAAGGAATATATCCCCAAGACTACCTTTTATACAAGATATGGGCACTATTAATTTATACTAATTTGTTTCGGACTCACTAATGCTCCAGCAATTGTCAATGACATGATGAATAGAGTCTGTATTGATTATCAAGAAAAATATGTGGTAGTATTTAAAGATGATATTATTATATCCTACAAAGCCTTGGAGGATAATGAGGAGAAACTAAGAACTTTACTAGACACCCTGTGAAAGGATAAGCTCTTTGCAATGTACATGAAATGTGAGTTCTAGTTGAAGGATGTCTCATTCATAGCACATATCTTCCCAAGTAATGGGATATCGGTGGACCCCTCCAAGGCAGCTACAATAGAGGGATGGTTGAG
The DNA here is from genome assembly GCA_963277665.1 of Viscum album. Classification (NCBI taxonomy): domain Eukaryota; kingdom Viridiplantae; phylum Streptophyta; class Magnoliopsida; order Santalales; family Viscaceae; genus Viscum; species Viscum album. The sequence goes on from OY728119.1 coordinate 536,266,930, forward strand.
GCCAAAAATGGAAATGAATACACGTATCTTTTTAGGGATGGCTGGATATTATCGACGATTATTGAGAAATTTCTCATGGTTGTCCAACCCTCATAACAAGCTAACTCAGAAGGGAGTAATATTTTCATAGAGTGATGAATGCGAATAAATATTCAAGGAGTTGAAAATGAGGCTTATCACTGTGCCTCTGCTCACATTACCCTCAAGTGGATATCTTTTTGTGGTATTTAGTGATCCTTCGAAGAAGGGCCTGTGAAGTGTGTTGATGAAAAATGCTAAAGTTGTTGCCTATGCTACCAGGTAATTGAAAGTTCATGAGAAAAATTATCCAACTCATGATCTGGAGTTGGGTGCGGTGACCTTCTCTTTTAAACTTTTGTGTCATTAACTCATTGGGGAGAAGTGTGAAATATATATGGACCAAAAAATCCGCATGTATATATTCACATAGAATGTGTTGATCATGCTCCATAGAAAATGGTTAGTGGTGATCAAAGACTATGACTTCTCATTCCATTAGCACCCTGGGAATGTGAACAAGGTGGCAGATTCCCTATATAGAAATAACCCAATGATACTATCATTAATGAGAATTAATAAGGATATAATCTTTATAGATTTGATAAAGATGGACATGGGAATTAAAAATAGAGGAACATCATCAATCCTTTCATAAATGATTTATCAACCATCTCTTTTGGAAAGGTTAAAGGATGCCCAAAATGATGATGTGGTAATTTAACAGAATGTGTAAGCTACAAAAAATGATAAATCATAGGTGTTCCATGAGAATGAAGAAGGAATTGTGAGATCTGGTAAAATACTATGTGTTCTATCATGTTCAGAACTGAAAAAGGATCTTTTGGAAGATGCACATAGTTTAAATTTCTCTATTCACCTAGGAAACAAAAATCTATATCGATATTTACAAGAGAATTATTTGTGTGATTATATGAAGAAGATGATCGCTGAGTATACATCATTATGTCTGGTGTGTCATCAAGTGAAGGTATAGAGGAATAAGTCAATGGGGGTGATGAAACCATTTCCCATACCAGCATAAAAATGGGAGAACAATACCATGGACTTTGTCTCCAGACATCCAAATACATCCAAAGGCATCAATGCAATCTGGGTTGATGTGGATCATCTTAAAAAGTTTACACACTTTATTGCAATTTGGGAGGATTTCTCATTAGATCAACTAGCACAGATATATGTTAGGGAATTGGAAAGGCTACTCACAATACCACTATCTATTTTATCCAATACAAATCCAATATAAACATTTATTTTTTTGAAGAGTCTTCAAAATTCCCTAGAAACCGAGCTGAACTTCAGTACAGATTATCATCTTCAAACTGATGACCAATCTAAGCAGACTATCCAAACACATGAGGAAATGTTGAGATAATTATCAATGGAATTCAAAGGTGGATAGGATCAACATCATCATATGGATTATTTTCTCTTATAATAACAGTTTCTACTAGAGCTTCCAAATAGAACCATATGAAGAACATTATAGAAAAAGGTGCAGAACACCTGCGTGTTGGGATAAAGTCGGTGAGGGTATGTTGTTAGGTTTTGAAATGGTTAAAGGAATGGTAAAGAATGTAAAAACAATTCAGTAGTTTATCAAGGAATCCTACAATTGATATAAGAGTTATACTGATAAACATCATTGATAAATTGAGTTTAAAGATAGAGACATGGTATTTATATGTATATCCCCATTGAATAGGGTCATGAGTGTTGGAAAAAATGGGATGTTAAGTCCTAGGTACATCGGCCACTTCGAGATTCTTGATCGTGTTGGGGTTGTTGCCTATAAACTAGCACATCCACATACCATGGCCAAAGTACTTTAGGCCTTTCATGTATCCCTCTTAAGATAGTACATATCATAACCTTCACACATACTCTCTTCAGAGGTGGTACAATTAGAGGCTGATCATCCTTACAAAATTCAACCATTGAAGATCTTAGATCATAGAGAAAATTTTCAATGAAATAAGACATTGACCCTCGTCAGGGTGTTGTGGTGAAAACACATGTTTCAAGAAGTGACATAGGAATCAGAAGAAATGATGAAGCAGGGTTACCGACATCTGTTTTAGGGTGGGAAAAAAATATCAAGGGTGAAATTTTATTAATGGGGGAAGATTGTAACGACCCAACATTTCATTAATGGAAATTACTCTTTATATAATTAAATGCCTTGTTATGTAAAATATTTATATAAAATTTGAACTTAATTGGTTTTATGTTATTGGATTTTAAAATATCATTACAGATTATGATCATTGCTAATATATCCATTGAACAATGATCACATGATTCGTATAAATATTGGGTGTTAACAAATCCAATTTACTCATACAAAGCCTAATCCAGTAGACTTGCCCCATATGAATCCCATTTTTTTGATCTCAGAATGTTGGTGACATCATTGGGCTTCACTCTTGACCAAGCCCAAGCCGAGAATAAACATGTTATGCTCGAATGGAACATCCTACGAGAGAAGTAGAAGTTGATAGGGATTACCACATGAGAAATGTTATCAGAGTCACACCAAGAGTCTGTCATCATTGAACACCATACCTTTCGGTATTATGTGGGTGTTATAAGGGGTTTTGTAACAAAACCTTATAAATATGATTATGTGAATTATTTTTGTATATAATAGTGATTATACATTCTTTTATTATTGTTACTCTTTAAATTTTTTTAAAGTACAAATAGTATTTTTATTTAATATTCTACTAAGAAAACTATTTTAATGAATTAAAGGATATTTTTAATAAATAATATTTTAATAAAATATTATTATTATTATTATTATATTATTTTTTATTAAATATAAATGATCATATAATTTAAAGAATGAAATTGTAATTTTTATTGAGGTATGAAATCCATTTTTGTCAAAACCCATTAATTTTCGGTAAATGTCATTTTTTATTTTAAAAGTATAAATTCAAATATTTATAAAATTAATTAGATAAAATGAATATTATTTTTGGAATCGGGATGTTGAAATTATCCAACGGTGATCTTTTCTTAATTTTCTGAGACAGTCGAATTTTTGGGGAAGAATTTAAATAACATTTAAATATATAATGTGTTTTATGACATCATAATGACCCGATATTGATGTAATAAAATACTATAAATTATATTTTCTGCCAATATATGTTTTATATTTTAAATAATATTATAATATTTTTTTTATTTATTTTACAAATCATTAGTGGACCCTCGAAGAGTTGAAATTGTTTTTCACTTTTTAAATGAATTTCCTTGAGAGTGTGACTCACCTCCACATAAGAAATCCTATTATTTTAAAAAGTTAGGACATTGAAATTATAAAATATTTTTTTCCACTCCACTTGGAAAAAAACAATGGAAAAAACCATTGGCGGGATTTTGGTATTGAGTAGTTTAATTTGTGATGACCAAAAGAAAAATAATAATGAAATCCCTCTCATTTCCTATATAAACCCAACCAAGCTCCCACTTCCTCTTCAATAAAATCCAATGGAGTTCGTACCACCTATGCCCTCCTCTACATAGAATCCTACCAAGTAACCCCATGCTCCAAAGAATCCACTCTCAAGCCTCTCCCAGGCCATTTGGATCACACTTCCAAGTAAGGAATTTCCTCTTTTCTCATTTTTTATCAATTTCATTATGTTATTATTCCAATTTAATTTCATTTAAAAAATTTGGGGAATTATTTATAGACTCTACCATACTTCCCTATTTTTGTTTGAATTATGATAAACCCCTTTAACTCTCATTTAATTCCTCCCATGCACACCTGTTACTATACTGGAATTCCGTAAGGAATTTCTCTCTCTTCATTTACATTAAAGAAAATTCGTTTTATTATGTATTAAAATTCCATTACATATGAAGGGAAATGTTTTATATATGAACCCTTTACTGTAAATTTCATTTAAATATGATTAGACACCCCTTTCTTTGCCATCAAGAATTTTTATGAATTTTTATGTCACGTTGTTAGGCTTCCAAAATTGAACCGCGATTATTTCCATGCCAAATTAATTGTGTAGTGAATATCATACATGGGTCTCTATCAAGGGTATTGAAATTTATGAACATATACATATTTAATGTTACTTTCATGCGTGTATTCCAAATTTCTTAATCGTGGAATAACCTATGATATTGAATGATTCCATGTTATATTATTCATGTGGCAAATTTATGCATTAAATTAAATTTTTATGAAGGGTGTACCCTGATAGCGCTCCAATATATTTGAAAAAATATAGTATAATTATACACCAAGTGTAATGAGGGTTTACTAAGGATAATCCAGGTTTAATGAGGGTTTACTCATGCTCCATGTGTAATGAGGCTTGGCTCATGCTAAAAGAATGTAAAATGTTGTTGCCACATTTCTAGATTATGTTAATCATCTTATATCATGCCATTATGTTCATTGTTACACTATGTTACATTGATATGAATATTTCCTAACATGTATTGTATCTTTCATGTTATTCTTTGTAAACTCACATAATGGGCATTATATCTCAGCCTTTTCATATGCATGTCCTCAAGTTATCCCATGTAAGGCTAAGTATGAGGGAATGTAGTGGTCATGTAAAGGGCATTTTCAATAAGATGTGGCATCCGATGTTTTATGTTGTTATTTAATGTTCCAAATCCAGATATACATTATACCTCTCGATCTTCTATTTTTTATCATGTGATGTTTTCTATGTCATAAATCATGTTTATGTGTGTAATAAAATGAGGGCATGTTAAAATAATTTTGCATTACCTATTGATAGATAGGTAGAGTTTATAATGGAGCTTATACCAGGTGTATCTCATGTTTCGATTCATCCATAAAGGATGACACCAATAGAGATTTGAGACTTCATGAAGTAGTTAGAGGATTTTTAATCCAATGTATTTATATGGAAAATTACATCCTCTTGAGGTTCTCCCATTATTTTCCAAGTAGGATATAACCACACCTCTATGCATGGATTATAAATGGTTGAACTAGAATACTCTATTGAACAAATATACACTACCTCGAAAAGATGAACTCATAGAACAACTCAATGGAACTATGCACTTCTCTTAGATTGACCTGATATTGGGTTATCATCAGGTATGAGTCAAGCTAATAGACATAATGTGTAAAAAATTAAATTAAAGGTGTGGTAGGTATGAGTACCTTGTTAGGTCATTACATCTTATGAACACAAATTCCATTTTCATTGATCTAATGAATAGGGTTTTTTTCCCTATATAGACTCTATTATCATTGTCTCTTTGGACAACATCTTGGTGTATTATAATACTTATAGTGACCTAGACCAACACATTGAGGTCATTTTGAGTACACTCTATGAGCATCATACTTATGCCAACCTTGATAAGTTTCACTTCTGGATCAACAATGTTCACTTATTGTGATATATAATCACATAATTAGGCGTATCTATTGACCAAGAAGAGGAGAGTGTTTTAGTTTCTTCGGATAGACCCAATAATGTAATTCCTGTACCGAGTTTCATGGAGATGGAAGGATTTTATAGTCATGTCTTACAACATGACTCACACATTTATTCACCTCTCACTAGCCTTAGAAGTAACTGTGTAAATTTTATTATGTCAGAATAATGTGATAAGTCAATTCAAAAGCTGAATTGAAGGCTTCTCTCAGCACCTATTAAAATTCTTCTAGAGCTAGGTGTATGTCGTAATGTCTTCTATGATGCATAAATCATCGCCTTATTTTTAGTTCTAAAGTATGAATTCATTGCTGTTGTGTATGGATCATGGAAGTTGTAGCCACCTGAGAAACATTTACTGATGCCTAACATTGACCTAGTAGAAGTTGTACATAACTTGCATTACTGGAGACACTATCTTTTCGGTGAGAACATTGTAGAGTACACAGAGCACAAGATCCTCAAATATATATCTTATCAGTGTGTCATCAAACTAAAAAAACATTTGGAGAAATATTTATGATCCTTTTATTTTAAACATGCCTACACTTTCAATAATGGAAATGTAGTTGTAGATGTATTGATCAAAAAAACCAAAGACATTCAAAATGGGCAGCTAGTGATAAATGGATGTTAATGTCCATATTTTCTAAGTTGCATCTATAGTTTAATAATACTCATGATCAGTCTTATCTCTTATATTTTGAAGATACCTCTTCCCTACAATAGAAGGTGAAGGGTTGAAAATTTATAGATCATGATGCCTTGGTAATCCAAAAGAGCATATTAAGAGATAACATGCCTCTGGATGAGTCTATAGATATAGATGACATCATGTGTATTCATGGACGTGTCTGGGTCCGTAAAGAGATGATATATTAGTTAATGAAAGATTCTCATGTCTCTCAGTGGTAAGTTCACCCATTGATCTAAAAATATATCGAGACATGTGATTCTAGTATTGGTGCACTTAGATGAAATCTTTGATTGAAGGCTTTATCATTAGGTCTTCCACCTGTCAGCAAGTGAGGGAAGAGCACTAGAGACATGTTATCCTACTACAGCCGCTTCTAGTCCCACACTAAAAATGAAAATATGTTTATGTGGACTTTATAGTATGTTTACCTAGGTAACCTATATTTAGTGATGATGCATGTGTTTTTATGGAAATAATAATGAAATTATATAACACCATCCCTGTAACGCCCTGACCCCAGTTACCCAGAGTCTATGAATTATTACATAACATTGGCATGATCACAATAGTTCAAGTCTCGAAGGACCGATTAGTTTAGTAGGCTTGGAAACACTAGATACATTCATAAAGTTTACATTACATCATTAAATGAAAACTACAACGACATAGTCTCCATATTCCACACTCATATCCCCTCATACTATCCCTGCTGGTCATTCATAAAGTACTTCTTCACATCCTGGATAAAATAAAACATAGAAATGGGTGAGCTCAGATGCCCAGTAAGGATAAAAATATAGCGGAAACTTGAATAAATAAGAATAAACATTTAAGGCAATGTATAACAAAAACAAAAGCCTTTTAAACTTGATCTTCAGCATAAGATGGAAGAAAGAAAATGAAATAATTAAATTTACTTATTCACATGGATATTCTAATAATTGAAAAATCACATGCAATATCAATAAAAAAATTTATAATGATGGAATGCATAATTCCATACTATCATAAGCACATAGCCAAGGCCTCATGCCAAAACTACAAATAATATTTTCTCAAGGCCTCGTGCCAAGACACTAGTTTGTCTCATGATATCTACAGATACATCGAGGAGCTATAGCGGGCTCCACCCTTCACTTATTAAGTCCAATTCATTATTTATATGAACTAGTTTAAACATAACATAAACATTTGTATTAAAACTAGAATACGAAATGTCAATACTTTCTCCATGAACCACGTTTGGTATAAAAATAACACATCCACAATCAAACATATCACAAAACCTTCAATAAAATATGGATGTTTTTTATCATAATAAATCAAATTCAAATAATATTAAAATCCATCAAAGGATTTTGACATATATGAAATCAAAACTATTTGAGAGAAATATATCTTTTTTGAAATCATTTAAAAGTCACACATTTATAAAGAAAGTAATTTAAATGATATTTTTGAATAAAAGTGTCCCATACCACATTGAATCTTTTGAAAAGAAATAACATTTCAAAAGATTCATGTAAATATAAATAAATCCTTAAAATCATTTTTAAAACATGGACATTAATTAAAAATATTTAGAAAGATAAATTATTAAATATCTAAAATTCTGATCTTGATAAAGAGTACCTTTCAAAAATTATTAAAATATTCATTTTGAAATAATATAAAGGTAACATAATTATAAAATGAAACATTTACTTTTAAAATATTAATATAATATTGTGAGGGAAGCTTTGAATATTTTTCAATGGTGCAAAATAGCCGCACCCTCCGTATAAGTTAAAAAATGACATCTAAACTTAATTTGTCGAAAAGGGTAAAAAGTTCCTTTTTTGGAAAATGATATAAATATTCCTTTATAAACATATTATAAAAATTCAAACAAGGGTATGAATGACTTTAACCCATATTCTATTAAATAATAATAATGTTTTGAAATACATTTTTAAGAAACATGGATGTGGATGATGAAGAGGTCCGAGTAGATAATTATGTATAAAAAACCTCGGATAATGAAGAGATTGTGAAATAAATCCTTACCTTGTACTTTTCCTTGGTTGAGGGTAGGTTAACCTCCTGTATAATGGTAAAATAATTGTTATTAAATTATACAAGAATCATATACATTAATATGATATCATATATGATTGATTTTTTTTAATGTCTTAGTATTATCGTCATTTCGGGTGTTTACTTACTCGTTTTCTTTTATATGTTTTGTTACATAAGAAATTTTTGTTATGGATAGGGTGTATAATATTCATATAAATAAAGTTATCAAGTCCTTAAAAATTGTTTTCAATCATCAAATGAGAATTAGACTTGCATGGATACGATAGAGAATGAATCTCATTGCGTTCGTGGAGACTGTAGTCCGTACGTACCCATGATCGACAATATCATTCTTTTTATATTAAAATAATATATAATTGGATGGTATATCATATATACAGAATCATTTTCATGTTATATTTATTGTTTATGTCAATTACATATCATTATCATACCCATCCAAATAATAATGTTTTTGAATAACAATTACACCACGACGTGAAGACGATAAGTTGTACGTACGCACGTACGGGGACATGTCATTCAAAGGATGGATAGAATACTGAATATGGTTGTAACATATTTATAATATCATAATCTTAAATATAATATACTGTAGATATTCTTTTATAAAGGAAATAATAAATAAATAATATGTTCAAGATGAAAGGAACTGAAAAAAGGTTGGTGAAAACATTACCAATTCTTCGAGTTCTCCCTTTTGATTTGATCAAAATGGATCATTATGTTGGATTTATAATCACAATAAGGCCTGTAAGATTAAGTGAGGGATGTTTAGAGAGTATTTGGGAAGGTTTTTTCCAAACAAAAAGGCTTTGAAGGTGGAATAATTGGTTAGAAGTTGTGTCTGTTTATAAGGGTGAGGAGGGGCTCTTTTGGAAAAACTTAAAGTATTAATTTATAATACATTCATATTCGGTTTATAATGGCTCCCAGGTGGATTATTAAAATTATATGGTAGGGATGGATCTAAATCCATTCATCCAATAGATTTTAGACAGGTTTGGGTCATTATATTAACCTTATCATTTAGTTTTAACTCTTAGTTAATTATATTGACATTTACCATGTCACTTTGTATTTTAATATTATATAGTTAATAAAATTACTATATACATACAAGAGACACCCAAGTGGTCCATTAATGATTCAAATATCATTATATAAGTCCTTTGGATGATACTTAGATTTTTAGTAATAGAATATCAATTAATAATATAATACTTCTTTTAAAAACTCAATTATGTCAATTTTGACAATATTTAATAGTTGATTTTTTATAAAGTCTTAACAACTTTATTAAATCGAAAACAATTAATTTAAGCAATCATAACATTTCATATTGACCAATAAAATTCTTTTATGTAATCAAAACATTCAAATTATATCTATTTTGACATTTATAATAACAATTGTTTGGATCATTCATTAAAAAGGAAAATACTGTATCATTAGATTGTCATAAATAAATTTAATTATTTAATGTCTAAAAAATATAAATAAAATACCACTATGTAGGAAATCTTTTTATCTTTCTAATTAATATTTATATTAAAAAATATAACATATATAACCATAGGTAAATTTTTTTTTCTAAAAGATATATGTTTATGTCATTTTTGTATTTAATTTAACTTAATTAATATAATGTGACCTTATCACCTACAAGTGGCTCAATGGGGTCACAAAATCGACCCAAAGATACCCATGGTCGGACATGTATCACCCAATAGGGTTAGGACACATTTTCGGGTAAATTAATATTATTATAATATTATTTTTTTACCCTTATTTACCAGATTTTCCCTTTAAACCTGGTAAATATTTTATTTACCAAAGTAATTATTCAAAATTTCTAAAACTAAAAGTTACCTATTTAAACAATTTGTTCCTCCTAATTCCAAATATTGAATCCATATTTCTAAATTCAAAACATATAAGTTACAGAAATTAATTTAAAATTAATTCCCGTTGTTAAAACAAAAAGCGTGTTTTTAAGAGATAATAACTATGAAAAGATTGACAGTTGTTTATGAATGGTTTAAATGTAAAATGTTGTCCAATGAAAAACATTATATTAAATGGTAAAAATATATTCTAAATATACTTTAAAACCACTCAAATTAATAATTTATCACTATTTATTTTTTTGATTAAAAAAGTTTTTTTAATTAAAATTTAGTATTTTTCACTATTCATCAAAATATAAAAGTTATCAGAAAACTACCAAAATTTAACCCTAGACTAATTTCAATATTCTGAATCCAGAAATGAAGTCCATTTGGATAGATAAAATTTATAAAATTTCAAAAAGTGGGTATTACTATTCATAACGTCTAGTTTGATTGGTCACGATGTGTTAGAATCTCGGAGTTGCGTACAATGCAAGCTATTTCATTATTCAAAGGGAAACATATAATGAAAGATTGGGGTGTTACATTATCCCCTCCTTCAATAAATTGCGTCCTCACAATTTTTAAATTTTCTTCGAAAATAAATGGTTGAAAATATAAAATACCTTTGTGGAAAACCCATATCGGAAATAGGGTTAAGAAAAATATAACTTTAAAAGAAATAAAGAGAAGTACAAAGGTCACCCGAGAGAGCCCATACTAGGATTTTATGAAAACACGGATATGAAGAAGAAACAAACCATCAAGGTCTGATGTAGAGTTGTAGAAAATAGGGTTAAGAGAAAGACAACTATAAGAAAATCACAAACATGTGATTGGTTAAACGATCTTTGACTCCCTAGTAGGAAAAGTTAACCGAATTTTTTTTGTTTTATGTTACCTTTCATAAAGTTGAGGAATTTAATAATGAGATTTACTAAGAACGTATAGAAATATACTTACTTGTCATGTAGTCTTCCATTCATTAATAAATTTTTACCACAAACCCATCTTTCACTCCAAAAGGTAATAGAACTCAAAAATATTCTATTTATCCTAACCGTATCTGTTTCCAAAAAAAAATTTATAATAATCTATCAAAACATTAAAAAAATGAAAACTACATTATAAAATCTAGGGACTTCACGTAGTCTAGGGGTAGGAGATAAATCCCAATTTCACTGTGTTTGTGGGTTCGATTCCCACAGCTTTGTCCGACGTGACAGGTTGTAACACAGTATGCGTTTTGTCCTTTTTATAAATATCCAAAAACAACTTTAACAATAGTATCCAATGTAAAATATAATCTATTCCAACCTTTATACCTATCCAAAATACTTATGTAAACCCTCAGTCCTAAATTTATCTGAAAGGTAAAGATAATGTAGATCCTTTTTACCCCGTAATAGCATGTGAATACCTTCATCATATATTCTTTTAATACACTGAAACATCCTGAATTACCATAAAACCATATTGACTACATTCATGCCCCCTCATTCCTTATAGAATACCGGATATACTTCATCCATCCAAAATTGATGTAAAATCCATCAATGATGGAATATACAAATCTTTAATCAGTTTAAAGGTATGCAAGAATATCCAATATAATTAACCCAAATCAACCCTATCTTACTCCAAAATCAGTACCACAATATTAGGACCATATTAATGTTTATATTTCCTTCAACCATGTAATTTAAAAAAAGTTTTAATTGCTGTAGAGTCACTTTTCTTAGTACCATGAAATCTCAAATCCTTAATGAAATAGTACTGCATTAGAATCCTTATTTATTTATAGTACATCATTTATACAACACTTCAATCAAATAATTCCAAATAAACACCATAAGAATACTAGTCATTCATCTTAAACTGTGGTAGAATCATAACACGATTATTATCCAATAGCATCGTTTACAGCATAGTATGATGACTTTTACATTGGTTCACGTAGTGTCCAAAATCCTTTCAAATGAAGCATTGTACATTTGAAACCATTTTCTTACCCTTGAAGTCACCTACTTGGTGTCCTTTTCCTCCACACTTATAACATACTCCCATTCCCTTCAAGCATTTTCCAAGGTGATTCTTTCCACAGTTACCACATATGGGAAAATCCGTCTTTACCTTATTCCCTTTATCAATCCTTCTCTCTAACATCCTTTCCTTCTCGGGATTCCCTTCAAAGCCATAGGACTCCGAGAATTATTTACTTATCTTATCAACATATAATACTATTTTTTCATATGATGATATTATGTGGGAGACTATTTACCTTCTAAATTCTATCTTAAGACCATGAAAGATATGATCCTTCTTACTCTTTTGATCATGTGTATTGTTGGAGTTCTCATTCATTCTACTAGGCACCATTTCTATACAATAGCATAAACTATGTTAGTTTATAAATTGCAATGAATAATTCCAAACTTGTAAAATACCTAATGTAAATAGAAATGTTTATGTATAAAATCCATAACTATAAAAATGTTTTCTTTGAGTAAGTTTATACTCATATGTCCTTCATAATGGTTTGTAAGTAAAATAATAATTATCCAATGAATATCCCTTGGGAGTGTCATAACCAAGAATTCAACAAGGCCCGTTGTCATGCACCAGTTCCCGTTCATGTCTAGCTCAAAGCAGTGTTTTCGGATTCTACCCCTAGGTGCATTTGTGCCAGAGCTGCCTCTACCTGCTCGTATCCAGAAAGATATGTATTTCTCGTAAAACTCACAAAATTTTTACAATACCAAATTTATACGAAGTTCTTCTATACTAATCCTCAAAGTCCATCTTAGGTCAATTCTCTCTAATCAGATTTCATCTAAAATTAGGTTCCAAGGTTTGTACTAAACTTCCTCTTATACCAACTGTAACACCACGACCCCAGTTACCCAGAGTTGGTGCATTACTACATAACATTGGCATGATCACAGAAGATCAAATCCCGAAGGACTGATTAGTTTAGTATCCTTGGAAACACTAGATAATTTCATAAAGTTTACATTACAACATAAAATGAAAACTACAACAACATAGTCTCCATAGTCCACACTCATATCCCCTCATACTATCCCTGCTGGTCATTCATAAAATACTTCTTCACATATTGGGAAAAATAAAACATAGAAAGGGGTAATCTCAGATGCCCAATAAGGATAACAATATAGCAGAAACATTCATAAATAAGAAAAAACATTTAAGGCAATATATAACTAAAACAAAAGCTTTTTAAACTTGAACTTTAGCATAATATGGAAGAAATAAAATGAAATAATGCAATTTACTTATTCACATGGATTTTCTACTAATCAAATAACCACATGCAATATCAATATCCACTTTCATATTGATGGAATGAAAAATTCCAGACTATCATAACCATGTAGCCAAGGCCTCGTGCCATGACTATAGATAAGATTTTGTCAAGGCCTCGTGCCAAGACACTAGTTTTTCTCATGAGACCTACCGATGCATCGAGGATCTATAGAGGGCTCCACCCGTCACTTATTAAATCCAATGCATTCCTTATATGAATTGGTTTAAGCATAACATAATCATTCATATTAAAAAAAGCATACGAAATGTCAATATTTTTTCCATAAACCGTGAATGGTCTAGAAATAACACATCCACAGTCATACATATCACAAAAACTTAAATAAAAAATGGAAGTTTTCCATCATAATGAATCAACTTCAAATAATCTTACAATCCATCAAAGGATGATTACATAGATGAAATCAAAATAATTTGAGAGAAATATCTCTTTCTGGAAATCATTTAAAAGTCACACACTTATAAAGGAAGAAATTTAAAATAGATTTTTGAATCAAAGTGTCCCATAGAACTTTGAAACTATTGAAAATAAATATCATTTCAAAAGATTCATGTACATATAAATAAATCCTTAAAATCATTTTGATAACATGAACATTAATTAAAAATATTTATAATGATAAATCATTAAAACATTTAAAATTATGATCTTGATAAAGAGTACCTCGCACAAATTCTTAAAATATTCATTTTGAAATCATTAAAATGTCACATAATTATAAAATAATCCATTTACTTTCAAAATATTATTATAAGCTTGTCAGGTATGCTTTGAAGTTTTTACAACAGTGGAAAATAGCCTCACCCTCCGTATAAGTTAAAAAAAAGACATTCTTACATTAATTTGTCGAAAAGGTTAAAAAGGTCCTTGTTTGGAAAATTACATTAAGATTCCTTTATAAACATATTATAAAAAGTCAAACAGGGGTATAAATGACTTTAAAACATATTCTGTAAAATAGTACGAATGTTTTGAAATATATTTTTAAGAAACATTGATGTGGATGATAAAGAGGTCCCAGTAGATAATTACGTATAAACAACCTCAAATAATGAAGAAAATGTGAAATAAAACCTTACCATGTACTTTTCCTTGGTTGAGGGCCAGTTAAACTCCTATATAATGGTAAAAAATTTGTTATTAAATTATACAAGATTCATATAAATTAATATGATATCATATATGATTTCTTTATTAATAATGTCTTAGTATTATCGTCGTTTTGTGTGTTAACTTACTCATTTTCTTTTATATGTTTTGTTACATAAGTCGTGTTTGTTATGGAAAGGTTGTATATTCATCATATACATAATGGTATAAAGTCCATAAACATTATTTGTAATCATCAAATGAGAATTATACTTTCATGGATACGATGGGGAATGAATCTCATCGTGTTCATGGAGACTGTAGTCCGTACGTACGCACAAGCGACAATATCATTATTTTTATATTAAAATAATATATAATTGGATGTTATATCATATATACAGAATCATTATAATGTTATATTTATTATTTAAATCAATTACATATCATTATCATACCCATCCAAATAATAATGTTTTTGAATAAAAATTACACCACGACGTGGAGATGGTAAGCCGTACGTACACACGTATGGTGACATGTCATTAAATAGATGGATAGAAAACTGAATATTGTTGTACCATATTTATAATAACATCACAGTATATATAATATAATGGAGTTATTATTTTAGAGAGGAAATAACAAATAATGAAGAAGTTGAAGAAGAAAGGAAGTTGAAAAAGGGTGGTGAAAACATTACCTCTTTTTCGAGTTCTTCCATTTGATTTGATCAAAAGGGATCCTTAGGTTGTATTTCAGATCACAATAAGGCCACTATGATGAATTGAGGAAATTTTAGTGAGTATTTGGGCAGTGGTTGTCCGAACCAAAAGGCATTGAATGAGTGAAGAATTTGATATAAGTTCTGTCCTTTTATAAGGGGGAGGAGGGGCTCTTTAGAAAAAACTTAAAGTATTAATTTATAATAGATTCATATTCAGTTTATAATGACTCAAAACTACATTATTCAAAGTATAAGGTGGGTATGGGTCTAAATCCATTCAAAAAATATATTTTAGACAGGTTTGGGTCATTATATTAACATTATCTTTTAGTTTTAACTCTTAGTTAATTAGTTTGACATTTACCATGTCACATTGTATTTTTATATTATATAGTTAATAAACTTACTATATAAATACAAGAGACCCCCAAGTGGTCCATTAATGATACACCTATCATGATATAAGTCCTTTGTCTTAACTATATATTATTATCAATAGAATATCAATTTATAATATACTACTTGTTTTAAAAACTCATTTATGTCAATTTTGAAAATATTTAATAATTGATTTTTTAAAGTCTCAACAACTATATAAATTAAAACCAAATTCATTAAAGAAGTAATAACATTTAATATTAACCAATAAATTTCGTTTATTCCATCAAAACATTCAAATTATATTTATGTTGACATTAATAATACCAATTGTTTGATTCTTTCATTAATAAGGAAAATACTGCATCATTAATGTAGCATAAATAAATTTAATTATTTAATGTATAAAAATTATAAATAAAATACCATTATGTAGGAAAGATTTTTATATTTCAAATTAATATTTATAGTCTAATATATGTCATATATAACCCTATATAAAAATTGTTTTTCTAAAAGATATATGCTTATTTCATTTTTGTATTTACTTTAACTTAATTAATATAAAGTGTCCTTATCACCTACAAGTGGCTCCATGGTGTCCCAAAATCGACCCAACGATGAAAGTGGTCGAACATATATAAACTAATATGGTTAGGACACGTTTTAGGATAAATTTTTATTATTATAATATTATTTGTTTACCCTTATTTACCAGATTTACCCATTAACCATGGTAAATAAAATATTTAACGAAGTAATTATTCAAAATACCTAAAAATAAAAGTTAACTATTTACACAATTTGTACCTCCTAATTCCAAATATGGAATCCAAATTTCTAAATTCCAAACATCTAAATGTCATAAATTAATAAAAAATAAATTTCTGTTGTTAAAATAAAAAGTGTGTTTTTAAGAGATAATAACTATCAAAAGATTGAGAGTTGTTTATGTCCAGTTTAAATGTGAAATTATGTCCAATGACCAAGATTGTATTAAATGGTAAAAATATATTCTAAATATACTTTAAAAAACTGAAATTAATAATTTATCACTATTAATTTTTTTGATTAAAAAACTTGTTTTTAATTAAAATTTAGAAATTTCCAATATTCATCACAATATAATAGTTACCCGAAAAGTACCAAACTTTTACCCTAGTCTAATTTCGATATTCGGAATCCAAATATGAAGTCCATTTTGAGATATAAAATTTATAAAATTTCAAAAAGTGGGTATTACTATTCATAATGAATAGTTTGATTGGTCCCAGTGTGTTAAAATCTCAGAGTTGCGTACAATGAAAACTATTGCAGTATTCAAAGGGAAATGTATCGTGGAAACATGGGGTGTTAAAATCCCAATTAATGAGTCATTATTAGTTAATGATTTGAGAAGACTCTCTGTTCACGAGGCGATATGGCTCCATAGGGTCCCTCATATTATCATTTTAGATAGAGATTCTCATATAATAAAATTGTTCTGGAAGAAATTATAGAATACTATGTGAACACACGTTCTTCTAATAAAAATTTTTCACCCTTATATTAATGGAAAATATAAATTGGAAATATAACTTCTAGAGTATATTCTCCTTGAATATGTCCTTCATTTCAGTCGTTCATGGGAGAATCACATTTCTCTCATTGAGTTCCCCTATAAATATTTCATTCATGCGATAATTCAGATGTATCCTTTTGAGGCGTTATATTATATGTAGTTTAGTTCACCAATATTCTCGCTAGAGGTAGGTGAGGTAACCCTACTTTGTTATCATCATTATTAGGAGACTTTAGTGCAGGTTCAACTGATCCAAAAGCATATTACTACTGACTATTATAGGAAAAAAATATGATGTTGATTTCCGTTGAAGACTGATAGAGTTTGAGGTTTGGGATCATGTTTTCATTCAGGTATCAACAAGGCTAGGGAATAGATGGTTAAAAAAGAAAGTTAAGTTGTTTCCTCATTACGTAGTTCTGTTAGAGATTCTTAAGAGAGTTGGGTTGGTATCATATCGGTTGCTACTACCTCTAAGGTATGGTTCCATAAATAGTATCTTCCATATTTCATAGCTTCACTAGTATGATGCTGACCCATCTCACAACATTGATCTCAATGAGGTGGACATAGATACAGATTCGACCTTTTAGGATTATCTATTTTGCATCGTCAAACAGAGCACAACGGTTCTTTGAGGTCAGTTTGTTTCTAAAGTACGGGTGATACGACAGAATTCCCACATGAAAGACAAGACTTTAGAGAATGTGGCTGATATACATGATATGTGTCCATAATTGTTCTCATAAACTATCTCTAAACAATTAGAAGGTTAACTTAGGGACAAGTTCTATTATGGAGGGTAAACAGTATGAACCCTGTTTTCCGCTCACATATGGATCCTTTAAATTTCAATATAATTTTTTATTTTGGACCTATCATGGTTGAATAATGATTTAGGGAATGTTACAAATGTTTTTTAGTATTTTTCAAATACTATAACCCTGCCTTTTTGAAAATTGGCATGGCGCAGGGTTTATAGTAAACCGTGCGGGGATGCCGCACAATTAGGGAAAAACATGTGTTTGGAATATTTTCTGATAGCGCCTTACTAAACAATATACATTAACATATGTTCTATCCATGCATCTTCACCTATTCCCTATGTACCTTTTCATGGTTTGTGCATAGTTTTTCAATTCCTACAGACAAACCATTCACATGAAAAATATTCGGTAATTTTACTATTTCCCCTTAATTATATAATTAAGACTCCCCCTTCCTCCTAATCCGATTTTATGCTGAACCAACCTATTTTTCTCCCCATTCTGATCTCTTTGAATACCTAATATATTGATTGAACTATCTTATTTATCTAGGATCATATCAGTATTATATTCATCACATTGGATGGACAATGGTAAGTACTCATGTCCTTTTTATTCATTCATCTCTCCCCTTTCTCGTGACCTAATTATCGAGGTGTGATTGTTTTTCCATATTCTCATATATAATATATTATAAGCCAAAATAGAGGCATATTTCAAATGAGAAGAATATTACAACCCTATAGTGGTTGTCCTATAACTCATCCATCTAGTTCATTGGTTTTGGAGTTATTATGTGGGGCCCATTGATTTCATCATGCGTCATTTACTGATTTCATATATCATGATTATAATCATTTGAACTGTATGAATATGTTCCTTTCATATATTTGATTAATTGTTGGTGGTTTATTCCAAAATTCCAAACATCCTAGTTATGATGATATTCAATAGTTGAGCTTTTTTTGTTTTGACACTATTAATCCATCGTTTGGAAATGCTTGAGCATGACCATACTAATGGTAGGATTTCTTGTCATAAATGAATTTGTTTATTGTAATTTTAAATGTAATGTACAATGTCACTTCCTCTTTCTTAGACTATGTTATGTTCTTCAAATTGATAGATAAATGTGAAAGGGAACCTAACAAGTATCATATGTATATTTATTGACCAGATTAGTTGTGAAGATAAATATGATTCATGTTTGTATGACCCATTTCCATTCAAATGAATGATAGAAGAATGAACCATTATTATTATGTATTTATAAATGGATTAAATTAATGGTTACATGCTACACGACCTTATCACACTAATGAAAGGCATGGATTGAACCAAATAGACCAATTGAATAATTATTACTTAATTAAAATGTTTTATGCTAAATAGACCTATCACGCAAATGACAGGAAATAATTTAACCAAATGAAATATTTTTGGACATCATAATGAAACTGGAGTGGCATGTCTTGATCACACCTTGGAATAGTTTCAGTGAATTCCATGAGCATTCAGGAACCCTATTAAAAATAAAGGATATAACATTCTTAGCTTGAGAAAAACTTATATCTGGATCCATGCATATTCGAGGAAACATAATTTAAAACCAAAGGATCATTATCATAGTATTAAAGGATACATTTGACACACTCCTTGGATGCATAATTTACTAGTAGGTGTCGTGGATAAATCCCATAGGGAATAGTCCACACATAGACCCATTTTAACATTGATGATCACGTTGTATTTTTACACATCTTATTGTATGATGAATTAGAATATAATCCTTGGATTACACTGTTTACCTTAGCTATACTATAGTGATTATTTATTGGGGGAACCTAGAGATCTATGTTTCCTTCCTTATTACCTTGGAACATAGTTATTTAATGTCATTGTAGTTTTCTTTGAAAATGGTTAGAAATATAACTATTGATAACTTGTGACTTATTTATAAATTGGTAATAATACATTAATGTAATAGTTACATTCAGACACCAGCTGAGGGATGAAGTATTTACTTGGTAATTTAGTTCCATTTTACTGATTTACTTTATATATGTATGCTTTCATACTGTTATATTTCCATTACATGGGTCGATGATATAGTAATTATTGGAGGAGGCCCATTGAAATTTATCTCACTCACTCTCTATGAAACTTTTGGAACCTAGAGTTTAATAAATGAATACAGGTTTGAATATAGGGAAGCATACTGCTTCATGCAGTTGAATGATTATTGTTCAGGAATGATCTTTATTGTAGCAGACCAAGATTAAGCTCGGGATTCTAGGGATAGTGTTTTTATTTCCTTTATACTTTTGGGGAACATGTTCATAATTATATATTGTATAGATTATTTGAAGTATTATAGTAATAGTACATATCATTATTAGTTTTGGTATACTTTTATGTTATTCTAATTAATTCAGTTCTGGTTTCTATTATCCCTATTTTCCCTTTTCCCTTATATTCACTTTTATTGCTTCCACTCTTTTCTAATATTTAGGTTTATCCTCTGTTATAAACATTTGTAATGAGGGAATGGCCTCCACACAAACACACCCTAGGCCATCACTTCTAGTCGGTAGCCTTAGGAATTTGGGGAGATGGGATTGAGGACATATGGCCAACTAGGCTAAGGGCACTATTACGTGGTGTCCAGGTTCGGGATGTCACATATAAACTAGTTCATAAAAGTGGTAATTGTTTTAAAAAAAATCATTTATGCTAAAAAATAAGAAAACCATGTTGTAGTTTAGTGAATTTTTTTGATTTCAGTATTATATGTTCAAAATTTAAAAATGGGATAACTTATTTTTTTATAACATGTTTATTGAATAATATATTTCCCATTGTTTGATATTGAGTATAAAAAATTAATATACTCAACATGCGATGCTTTTATTGTTAGGGTCATTGCTTCATTGTGGACTACATAGTTCAATCAAAAAACATATTAGTGATGATCATAGTACATGTATAACAATAAAAAAGTAGTATTGAATTTTTATACAATCCAAAATACAATTACAATTGAAATTTAATGATTAGTTTCACATATTTTTAGGTATTTGTATCAAATTTTTTTTTATATATATCTTCATGGAATGGTGTGTGAAAAAATGAAAAATGAAACTGTTTTTGATTATTTACCATCATATATTCTACATTGAATACTAGATGATAACCCTATGTAACACTGTAATGGGTGAAAGGATTTTTTATGGTTATGTGTAAGATGTGGACACGGATTTAACCAAGGTAAGATGGAATATTATATGTAAGTATAGTTTTTAATTTTAAAATTTTCATTGAATTAATTATATGAATAATGATATGTTGGTAGAAATTATTATGGTTGATTTAAATATATGTTAAAAATAATATAATTTTTACGAATAATATAAAGAAAAAATATTTTTTAAATATTTATTATTAAATTTCATTTAAACAATTCATTAACTATTTTTTCAATTAATATTTCATCCAATGGATGGTTTTTTTCATGGAACTAATTTCCAAATTAAGGTTTTCATTGGGACATTAAAAATGAAAAATTATAATACACATCAATTAGAAAAACCTGATATTAGTCTCATGCACATAATATAGGGGAATGTAATTCCTATTTAAGAACTATATTTTATACTTAAGGAATATCCATTAATCAATCCTAGTATTATTACTAACACTACTTGTTTTCCTTTATAAATTGATTTATTAAAAACTTGAATTTATAATTAAACTATATTTATGGATTGTATTTATTCATATTATTTTGGGATTATATAATTTAGATCTATATATAATGGAAATGATGAGTTTATTTCTTTCAATGGAGGAATTGTGCTTTTTTTAGAAGTATTTTTACATGTGGTGTAATTAAGATCAACCCCATGACATATGTTACGTAAATATAATTATGATTGAAATAATTACTTAAATTTGAATCCCTTATAAATAGTTCATTTCCTATATCTCAATGATGTTTGACAAGGACTATCATACTTCTTTTTTAAGATAATTTATAAATGGACATGTGAACATTAATTTATTTTATTTGTTACAACACTCTTAACATGTATTAGAAAGTTATGTGAACATAAATTCAAGATTAATGATTCATGGGAGTAAATGAAATTTGATTAAATTCGGTTTTTTTCTATTTCATCATTTTTATAGTAAATTAACTTAATTATGTATAGTTATGATTTACATATCACAGTAGGTCTCATTATCTACCTCATTTATAGTCAAGGGGGTGTTGTATTCATGTCACAGAAGGAATAATTGGTCACTGAATGATTTTAAAATATGGAATTAAATTCTTATTATCATTGTAAAACAAGTCGATCTCTGGGGTTTCCATGGTTCATCCGAAGAAGATTAAATTTTATTTCACAAGTGGCGTACTTGGATGGTCAATAGAGGAATACCTAGTGCATCACTCAAGGAATTCAAGGATCATCCCCAAATGAATCATTATAAAATAAAAACAAAAACAATTGTAACATCAATATAGGCATCCAACACTTGTAAATGAATGGATTATTACTCTCATATATTTGGAATGGTTGATTTTGACCACTTTAGACTCTTCTCATGAGGAATTATTAATTAATACCATACTCATCGTATGGATTTCTAGTAATTATCCAATAATTTATCTATGTCTCATCACCTTACATATCAGCAATCCATCGTCAGAGGAACCCTTATCACCTCATAATAGGTATCCCATTCTTATCAATATAGTCATACCCAACTTATCTCCAGTGGAATCAATATTACATCATTAGAGGAATCCCATCAAAACCATTATATAATGTCCTAGGCTATTTACATTATAGTGGTTGATCATGATCTCTAAATGATCATCAATTAAAGATGAGTTGGTTAATACCATGACCATACAATGGGTTATTTTTGAATATTATAGAAGATATACCTAACTCAACCCATAATGAATCCCTATTTCAATACAGAGGTATCCTAAGATCATCACTATAAACATCCCTAGATCATTACAAATGGAATCCATTCATCATTGCTAAAAATAATCATAGAACATTATCAAAATTATTGGTGGACCACTATTGATTTTTATATTTGTGGGGACATATTTTATCATCTAGTAGAGACATTATAGAATATTTGAGTCTATTTTGGAAGGTTACCCTGAATAGAGGGTCCATTATATGGGGGTCTTGATGATGGTGATGATGTGATTTATCAGTTTGATACGAAAATTATATCATATGTATCTTTGTTAATAGGAATAGAAGAAAATTATTTCATGTTTCATATATTAATCTGGTTTGGCTAGACCATATAACGCTCTTTAACATCATGTGATAAGGACATGTGTATAGTCAAAGAGGTAAGAATAAGAGACTGAGTGTGACCCATTTTGGGGACTCCATTTATGATAGTTTTATGTAATAAATATAGATGTAAAATAATTAAGGATATACTGGGTTTTTTAAATATTATAATTACAATAATGATTTATTTTGGAGATAGATCTAAACAAGATTTCGGATTTATGTTCAGCACTAATGGTGTGAGACTACAATGAACTTCTATCAATTATAAGATCCGAGGGAATTTGTTCTTATGTATGACACCATGTAATATTTTAAAATTAGAATATGGTTCATAGACGATTCAAAATATTATAAAAAAAATAAAATATGTCCTCTTAGGTATGGGATGAGGATAAATTATCACATTGGTTTGAAGTCCTTGGTGATTATTTAACCAACTATGGAGTAAGGGGTGCATGTTCCCCTTTATATAAATAATTAGAAACTTTTCTGCCTAAATAGATAACATAGGTGGAGTGTCATCCATATATTTCATCATGGATTAGTGGTAACCCATTTATAAGAAATTTTTAATGACACACTTAGGTTAACTGGTGTGATCTTAGGTGTCAGGGAAGTGAGTTTTTTGTCTCTAAGGTTGAATCACAAGTGTCTGGATACACTAAAGGTGGTGCACTGGTGATTGAGTGCCCATTTGATAGGGAACTTCTATGGTTGTTCCATACTTATTCGACACCTAGAAGATTCAGATCATAGGTGGTAGTTCATATGTAATTGGTTACATAATTTTTTGTGCCCCAATGATTGGTTGTCTTGGTTTGTTGGAGATCTAGTGGTGGTTCTCAGATGTTTTTTCCTCTTATGACATGAATCCCAGGGAATTATATTATTAAGAGTGACTATGAGTGTAATTTATATTCCCTGGTATCATTGTTTTTTAAATAACTTCAATAAATTATTTTTGAGAATATATAGTTGTGTAGGTTTAAATTATTATTTCTATGGTTCCCCCCATTCGGCATCAATATAAAAATGATAGAAATTTTTTTCTATTAATAATATATGGAAAATAATGACGCATTAGGTGTTAGAAAAGAGGATTTTTCAGACAAACACTAAGGTGTAGAAGGTTGATTCATATGTGAACCCAATAAATACATCTATATAATGGTAGAAGAGAATTGAGGCCAAACATGGAAGTGTTTACAATATAGTAGGAGTTATGTCTAATGACAATATAATGAGAAAACTTGTAATGAATCAAACATTTATTAATGAAAATTTATCTTCATAGAGTTATGTAATATATTATATATATATATAGTATATAAATCCAAACAAAAATATAATTACCTTGAATTAAGATTGAAATAAGAGATATTTAATGGAATTACGGAACTTATACTAATAGAATTGTAATCTATCGATTGAAATAATAATGTTACCACAAGAAAAGAAATAAGGCCACTGTTATAGTAACCTAACCTATAAAATTTCAATTTTTTTGGGTATCTCATAATTGATAATATTGTATATTTATATCAACAATTAAATAAATAATTCTCTTAAAATTTCTAAATTAAATATTGGTATTTTTATACAAGATAAATGTTTTTTTGAGCTATATTATAAATAAAATGATTTCAAAGAATTTTGTTTCATAAAATATATTCACAAATAATTATTTTTTTATCAAATGGTTATAGTATTATTTTATGAGATCTTACTTATTTTTTCAAATTGTCATAAAATCAGTTATGATTATAAATTTTCTATCTTCTAATAAATAGATATTTTATTTATAATTTAATTTCATCAAATTTAGAAACTAATTTTCATAAATTGGAATCTATTTCTGAATTATACGTGTTTTAAAACTGTTAGGATTAATTTTAGTGGTATTTCTAGAATTTTTTAATTTTTTGTGAATAGTTAAATATGGTAATTTATGGAATATGTTAAATAAATGAATTATTTTTTCGTGGATGTTGTTTTTCTTATGTAATGAACATTGGACTAAAATAACACACACTATTTTATGAATTTTTACAATCACCGACACTAGTAAATATCTCAATCATAAATAATTGAAAAATGAATAAAATATTACAAAACACCCATCTCCTCCACCACAAATACCACCCATAACCTCTTCTTATATTCACAATATCCAAGCCTTGAATCAGGTCTGAATTTAGATCAATCATATTCCCAAGCCACTACAACACAAACATGAGCCATAATATTTTATAATAAAGGAAACCATTTTCTCTAAGGATGTTCTAGAGGAGGATAAATTTAAGAGGTAAAATCCACATTCATATTATTATTATTATTTTCAAAATTTCATTTCATTTTTTATTCTCTCATAAACACCCCTTATCCATGTTTAATTAAAACTATATTATCGTATATATTATATAATTATATAATTTTAATTGAACAATTAATAATAAACCTTTTCCTCCTCTCCCTTTTATTCTAAAAACAGAGGACATCGTATTTAAGGTTTTAATTCATCACCATCATTGAAGACATGATTTTTTTCATTACCAACTTCATGGATAGACATAAAAGCCCTATAATGGTTGAAAAAAACATTTAAATGTATTTTATATCTTTTTTAATGTTATAGATCTATCAAATCTATATAATAATAAATAATAAATTGAAAACATTCATGATTATCCAAGAACCACCAAATCAATCTAAATGATTATCATGAACATTAATCTAATGAATCCTCCTAATACAATATAACTAATGAAAAAATATGATCAATTAAACTCTAAAAATTTCATTAATAACATATAACATAATTAATTTATATCTATCCACAATTTACATCAACATCCATACGAATATACAAGAAAACATGTCATTAAAACCTTGAAAACAAGAACACTTGAAGGATGAAATTGAAAACAATTACCCATAAACAAGGTCATAAATGATGTTAATAAAATATAATAAACCAATTAAATGTATAATAGGGTATTTAATAATTAATTAATTAAATTTATTTTATTTTTATTTATTTTATGTACTAGTGAAGAACAATTTGAAAAATATTGTAAGGGTTTCTTTCTAAACCACCATTTCATCCTACATGATATAATTTTTCTCTATTTACCCATATGTAAATCTTCTATATTATTATATTATTATTCTAAATATTGTTTATATATTCCAAAAATAATGGATCTAGATTTTTACTTCATTTTTTATAGAGAAATACATGTTTTAAAAAGGATTCCTTTCCAATCCATCTTTATAAGTAATACCGACTAAGGGTAACATCCTGATTTCTTTTCCATTTTAAATTGAACACAATAATATGTATTAAGAAACATTTACTTTTCAATATAAAATCATTTTTTTGAGGAAAAATATGGTGGTTCATTTTTATATTCCAAAAACAATTATACATTTTTTAAAGAACCACTATAATTTTCCATTAAGACACTCTAAAGAGGATCACTTAAAACTTTTCATAAACAATATTCATCATGTTTTCATGTCATATTGACTTTTTGTATCATTATTTCTACCTATAATACCTTATTAAAGTCCATGTATACTTTATATCAGTTATCTCATTTACAGAATTACGATATTCCAATCTGTTATCCTCTAGGACATGATTACAATGCCCATTTATTTCGATGTGTAATCCTTATGTTTATAACATATGTTTGATTCATCATGTGGAAGAAAAATTCATGAGCATGTTAAGATGGGATCTCCTAGATATCAATCCAATTCATTGTGTAATTTATAGTCTCATAATAAATCATGTAGCAATAGGGAGTGAATATATTAGAATTATAGGACTTTTTCCACATTGTGATATAGTCTCAGAAGATAAACTCGACCCATGTTTATTCCATGTGATATGTTTTTGACACATTCCTATGTTTCCGTGATTATATGTTCAAATTTTATACATGTTATTAATTTTTTTTAATCTTGTTCCATTAATTATATGTCATCATTCTATTCTATATAACCCATATTCTATGATTTATTTATATGTTCATTCCCATACTAGTCTTTTAATGTCATCCCATTTGTCCATTTACTCCCCAAGATATCCAATACGTGTGTAATGGATCATATGAAGTCTTGGAAACATTAGTTTTATTTGATAAACTACTATATTATTTCTCATTAATTTTTTTAAATTATATATCTAACCATAAATAGACAATAGACATTTAAATCCTTGGATTGTAATTGATTGTTAGTTATGATTAAAATCATGTAATTATATGAGTTAAATGATAGTACTTTTATAGTAGGTATCATAGAAATCTCTAGTTTTATTTGAAAATAAGGAAAATAGTGCTTTATTTATAACCCTATGGATATTTCTACAACCATGTATAACCTATATTGAAACTTACGGTATCCCATGTTGTGATATAATTTTCATTTAAAAATTTTTTTTCTTGTTTTGATTTTTTTTTCATTTTATATTTTTATTTGCTATGTATTCTATCCCTGTAATTGAACATTATTTTTTAGATGATGATTCAAAATATAAGAAATTGTTCCAATAATCAATGTGAAAGTTAATGTAATGATTTCTCTAAGGATATTAAAATTATAATGGGAATTGTTGCTCAATCATCATGAAATTACATGCTCAATAGTTTCCAATTATGAATAATAAATTAATCACGTAGAACACCATCCTTTAATGAAATAAAATGTTGTTGTAAATTCATTAATGGGATAAAGTCCTCCCATAACTAGAAGATTATATGATCCCATCAATATGGAATAAGGGTTTAACTCCATTTAGAATATGTTATACATCCCACAATACTCAAAAGAAGATATATTTGTGGTAGAAGTCTATTTTTATTGGGAAGATAATTAGTGGTAGAAACATATAAAGAAAATGAATTCTAAAGAGTACATTGATTCAATAGATTTTTAGGAATCAATGAAAATATTTTTGAATAATTTTTTACTAGAACCGACATCTCAATATGGAAAGGTAATTCATTGGACTAAAGAAAATAAAAGACATGTCTATTGTATTATATGATGAAAACATCACAATGATTTCTTGATAAGCCTTTGGATTCTCCATGAAAAGCAAATGAAAGGTATATAACTTTTTTAGTACTGAATCTGAGTTTCTTAAATGAGTTTTTTATTGGCAAATTTAACTATTATAATGAGATTGTATGTTGTAACCTTAATTCTTAACCAGAGATCTGAGACTATGAGTGGTGTTGTGGGACCGAAGATAATAAAACAAATTTGTTTTATATGGGTCGATCAATAATTAAACCCTACGATGGAAATAATATTATACATCTTATGTGTTCAATGTGTGGGAGGAATCATTATAGAAACTTCTTTAATGAATCCAAGTGATGCATCAAATGTGGGAGAGTGGGGAATAAGGCTAGTTAGTTAAAAATAGATATGAAGAATCTCAATATAATAGAATAATAAAGGATGGTTTAGATAAACACTTATTCATGAGTGAAGTGTTTAAACTGTAAGGAACATAGTCATTATAATATCCATATCTGTAAGAAAAAGGTTGTCAGATGAAATAATCAACATCAACCTCTGTGTAAACAAGTAAGGGAATATGCAATCAAAACATTTTCTATTGAAAATGAAAATGTTGTGGTGATATGTACGCTGGAAATTTATTAATAAATAGGGACTATACTATTTAATTATGGTTTCATGAATTATTTCATTTTATGAAGGTTTAGGGTAACTATTCCAAAAACCAACACAATAAATCGAAGGTCGGGTTTTTAGTGATGACAATGAATGGGGATATTATTGTATGAGATGATTATAACTCCTCTTTAGCTATAGTGTTTTAAATGAAACTCAAATAAAATCTTATATTACTTCCCTTAATGATGTTTTATGGTATATTGGGCATTGATTGGATATCAGTATAAAAATCCATCATCAACTATCTAGATAGAATGGTCACTCTCTATATCCCTAGGAATCATTCAGTGTTTATATATTTAAGGAGTATGATGGATCTCCATTAGAACAATCATGTCAAGTGTGGATATTAGATCCTTCCGATCAAGAATATCAAGGTCATGTGATTTAGAAAAATGAGATAATCAGGAAAAAAGACATGCCTATTGTGAGGGACTACACTGATGCGTTCCTTCAATAATAATTATATAGTCTTCCTAAATGAGATGTTTAGTTCTAAAATGACCATATTTTTGTATATAATCCTATATCAAAGACAAGTTATATAATAGACACCATTGAGATAGAGGAACTGAATATGCGATTACAAGAGAATACAAACAATGGTTTTCTATGCCAGAGTACATCACCTTGTTGTGAGACACTACTCTTTGTCTATAAGAAGCAAGGATAAATGCACCTATACATTTATTATCATGATCTCAAAAAAATCATGAAAAATAACAAGTATCATATTCCACTAATTTATGACATATTAATTCAACTATGTATGGAAAATTACTTTCTTAAAGTGGACCTTTGGTCGGGATATCACGTATTCAAGGTGAGGAGGGAAGAAATTTCCAACACTGCATTTCAAACAATATAGGGACACTATGAGTTCATAGTGATTTACTTAATACTCACTATAGATCATAAAATATTCATTGAAAAAATGAATAGAATATTTAAGGATTACCTTAATAAATTGGCATTCTTTATTAATGATATCCTGATGTACACAAAGAGAAATAGGGTATATGAGGAGAATTTAAATACTATTATGAAGACATTGAAAATGGAGAAATTTTTTCCAAATTAAATAAAATATGAGTTATGGATGGGGGTGTATAATTCATGGGTAATTGTATCACTATTAAAGATATATTTGTGGACCCTTATAAGAGAAAGTAAATAAAAGGGTGTCCCATGCTAATATCTGTCATGGAGGTCCATTGTTTCCTTGGTATATATGTGTATTACTATGTTTTTTGGATTAAATTTTCTTAATTATAAAACCGAATTACTAATCCAACAAAGAATGCAGAATATTTTTTCTAGACCATGGAATATGAATACTACTTAAATTAGTTAAAAAAAGTGGCTTATCAATGCACCTTTCCTCAAACTACTGAAAAGTATGAAAATCATTGTTGTATAGAGTTATTATTCAATGAAGGGATTAATATGTTTACTAATTAAAAATGATAAATATTATAACCTATGACTCAAGGTATTTAAAAAATCATGATAAATACTATCCTACATATTATATAGAGTTATCGTCTAAAATCATCATGTTGTAAGTATGATATAATTTTCCCTATGGGGAGAAGTGTGAGATATATACTGATCCTAAATTTATAAAATATATATTCACATTGAACAATTTTAATTTAAGTAATAGAATATGGTTAGATTTCCTCATGTATTATGACTTCTCAGTCCATTACTATCCTGGTAAATTAAAATATTGTGGTGGATTCTCTAATTACACTGGATCAAACATCCTTATCAGTGATGAGAATTGAGAAGGATGAAATATTCATAAATTTTGAAAATGATGGACATGGGGATCGTTATGGAAGGAAAATATTAAATCATTTCTCAAATGACTTCTCAAAAATACCTTATGGATAAAATAATGTATATTCAAATAAAGTATCGGGATATTCATAAAATGGTTGATTCCATGTGAATTTTGAAATCCTGAGTGTTAAAAATTGTTGAGAAATCAATCATGTGTGTGTTTCTTGATTATGTATAAAATTCAATCCAGAGATAATGAAAGAGAATTTAAATGATACACATAGATCAACCTTTAATATTCAACTAGGTATTACAATAATGTATAATGATTACCAAGAGAACTATTTATGAAACAATATAAAGAAATAGATCACTGAATATACATCAACATACCAAGTGTGTCAGCAAGTGAAGGATGACATGAAAAAGTATAAAGGGATTATGTAAACAATATCCATACCAATATCAATGTGGGAGAACATTACCATAGACTTTGTCAAAATATTTCAAAGTCACCTATAGGGAACAATGATATATGGGTAAATGTTGATCTAATTTTAAGTACATATCACATTAGTATTGTTCAATAATACTTATCACTCGATCAATATTCGTGAATATAAATGAAAAAGTGGTGAGGTTGCCTGGGGTACCATAATCAATTGTATTCAAAAAGGATTCGTGATATACCTACATGTTATAATATATTATTCAATATGCACTGAACATTGAGTTTAACTTTGGTACGACATGTCATCTTCAAAATGATTCCCAATTTCAGTGTAGTTTATATACACTATAAGAGTTATTGATATATTATTCTATTGAGATTCATGGATGTTGGGAACAACATCATGGTCTGGTATAGTTCACGTATAACAATATATTCCAATCGAGCATCAAAATGACTCCATTTAAATCTCCTTTCTGGGAAAATATTTCAAACACTGTCATAACGTGATGATGTCAGTTGACGTAAGCATCTAAGAACTGTAATGGGAAACAAAATGGTAGATGCCATTAAAAAATGAGCCACAGAAAATAGATGTACACAATTGATAGATGATATATGAAGATAATCGTCAATGGGAAATGGATATTAATGTTAGAGATATGGTATTCCTCTGCATTTTTTCTTAGAAGATGATCATGATATTTTGGAAGAAGGGAGATTCAATCCCCAATTACATAATCTTTTTCATGATACATGATCGAGTTAGACCTATGACCTTTTGTATTGCACATCCACGTACCACGTCTCAAGTACACGATGCTTTCAACATGTCCCTATTAAGGAAGTACACATCAAATCCATCACATGTAATAAATATGAAGATTATACAACTAGATAATGACCTCTCTTATGAAGTGAAACCAGTAATGATCAGGGATGTTAGATATAAAGTTGTATGCAACAAGACTAATCACCAGGACAAAGCACACTGGTGGAATAATATGTATGAAGAGACAACATGGGTACCATAGAGAGAAATTAATGAGAAGTATCCACACATATTTTTAATATAGTATGTAAAATCACATTTCAAGGGAGAAATTTAATATGAAATGAAGAATGTAAAAACCCAGAGGTTTATCTGTGGTAACTTCCATTCTTATAAATTTTTTATATAACACATTAATATCATATAAATACTAATAAAAACGTCATTCTCATTAATTAATAATAAAATAAAGGATAATTAAATAAAATAAGGAACCCATACCAATGGGATAGTAAAATGAATTTTGGAATAGTAATATAGCAAAATGAATAGTAATCATACCAATAGAATTGTATCCTCAACTATTAAATTGTAATGATGATATTATAATCTTGTAAATGAAAATTTTAAATATTTATAACTTGGATTATTTAAATAAATGTTTTTAAAAATAGTAATTAAATTTTTTGGTTTTTTATAAAGACTTAATGTTTATTTATAATTTTTAATATATATAAATATTTAAAATATAATTTATTTTCATAAAATATATGCATATATTACTATTTATTTTTCTTATGATTATAATATAATTTTACGATCCCTTAAATAATTTTCAATGTGTCATAAAATCAGTTCAATTTATAAAACTAATATTTTTTATAACAAATGAATATTTATATTAAAACATAAATTTTTAATATTCAGAAACTAAATTTCTCAAAATAGAGTCTATATTTGAATTCTAAATATTTAAAAATGTTTAGTGGATTTTTTTAAAGTAGTGGTTTTTTGGTGAATAGTGAAATACACTAATTTAAGGTATAAGGTAAACAAATGATTTTTTTCATCAATGAATATTGGTTGTTGTAAGAACCATTGGTTCGAATTCAAATGAAAATTTTACTATATATAGTCACAATATTCCACACTATTCATTTTCATGAACAAAAATAATAAACAAATCAAAAAAATTAACAGACAACAACTCTCTCCACCATTATAAATACCACCCCACACCTCAAGTTCACCTCAAAACTCTCATGACATGAAGCATGTCCAAATTATTCCCTATTCTATTTTGAAGCCTCTACTCCATTTCCACGATCCCTTAGTATCATTAAAAGACAATTCCATTTTCCCTAAATAGGTTATCAATGAGGAGAAATTCAAGAGGTATAATCCTATTTCATTTTCTTAAAATTTGTTTTAAATTTATTTTCATTTCTTATTATATAATTATATCCAATTATCCATGTAGAATTAATACTAAATTATATTATATATACTGAAATTGTAACATGTTAATAGAATAATTCATCGTCAAACCTCTCATATATAATTTATTCTATAAAATGAAATCATCATCTGGGATGAGATGATTCACCACCTTTATGGGCAACATGTTCTCATTTTTTTAATGACATTATAGCAAGTCATAAAACCATTATATTTTTTGAAACCAAATTTAAAATATAATTTACAAAATGTTTTATGTTTAAAAACAAATATATTCCAATAGTACTACATAATAAAATTAAATAAGTTTTTGAATATCAATGGACCCACGAATTTATCTAAATGGTCATCATAAAAAATTTAACTAGAGAATAATCCACATATCAAATAAAAAAAAATATATATAAGAACAATTAATATTTTATTTATTATAAATTAATGTATGAATATCTTTAAAATCTCATGTTTTCAACCGGATGAAAATTTATAGCGGAATATGAAATTTTTCTTTTGTTAGATAGTCTATTTTTTAAACCAACTGTCAGTACTTATTTTTTCTTATAGTTAACACTACAATGTTTCCATTAATGAGTTTAAATTAAATTATTTACAATTTAAATAAAAATAAATTACATAAAGTAATTTTATAATAATAATAATAATATAGAGTTAATTCTTATTTTCTTATTCATATTAGTAGTGTTATTATTATTATTATTATCATTTTTCAGTTTAGGTTTTCAGAAAATCTAAGTGGGTATCATCCCTCTATTTAATACTTTTGATGCCCTACAAGGCTCCCTCAAGGCTTCCTCCACACACCACCCTGGACTCCTCTTCTATCATAAATCAGACTGGATTTCCACTAGTCCTTCATTTGATTATTCATAGTAAGACTCCTCCTCATTATTCTACCTTATTCTATTTGTTTAGACCTATTAATCACCCAATAGGGAACAGAAGAACCCTATGGTTTACATGTAACATCAAATTTTTCATTAAAATCAAGTATGTGGGATTCCACACCCAATACTACTTCGTGAAAGTTTCGGCAACGTCCATAGAATTTGAGACGGTTTGGCTTGATTCAGTCTACCAGCATCGTTTTGGGGTATGTTTTATATACACTATTTTGTTTTTTTTCCATTATTAATTTTGGTCCTTTTAAGATTTAAGTTTCCAATACATTTTTTTAGGAAGACTTTTTCAATCTTTAAGGTTTTCTATCATATACATATGTATGTATGTATATGTAGTTTCCATGTATGCATTCCCTCATGGAGTGTCAAATACATGAATTAGGGTAAGGATATAGGAATGAATGATCTTCCGAGCGTGGGGTGGTTCTAAGTGGTCACTGACAAAATCTACCATGTTCTAGGTATTAAATTGGTTACTTTGAGTTAGGATCTCTATCCCATATTCTTTAGTTCATGAATGATTTAAATTTCATTTAGCTACCTTCTAAAATATTCTTTTTATATTTAACTGCATGTATTGAATAAGTTAATGGTTATTAAAATTGTTTGATTTTAAGAAAAATTCAAGGTTTTATAATAAAACATATCTAACAGAAGTGATCAATCTATGAAAACTCATAATGGTTGTCTATGCTAGTTTTACTTTCTAGACATTATTTCATTGTTGTTTTCTTTATTGGTGATCTGTTTGTTAATCTTAAATCCCACATATTACTTGGACTTTTTTATATATCTAAAGGGTGAGGACCTCTTTTTATTAAAACCACTATTTGATCCAAATCACCCTTTAAGTACAGTTAGACTTCTATCATGGAATTTACCATGTAGGTAAGGGCTATAATGATAAACACTCCTCTATGTGAAATAAATATAGTGGCGTACTCACTATAACATGAATTCCAAACTTAAAATTCCTTTTTGGTAATTGGTAAATATCCAATTATAACCATAAAATTTTTATGGTTTTCACATTCTATTTAAATCATATTACCAATGTATGTAATTTACCTCTTGATTATTGCACATTAAAAGTTTTTTCGTTCCACTTTAAATAAAATTTCCTTGTTTTGATAGTGTAAATGGAATGATTTGGATGGAATTGATTGTAATGGTGGAAATACATTCCTTGAGTGTTAAAATTTATAAGACCTTATTAAAATAAAATTATCTATTATGCTTAGTTGAATTTAATAACATGTATTTCATTAAACACTTTATTCATTATTAATTGAATTTTGTTTCATTAAGTGGTTGAGGAAGAATGAAATGCAGAGGCTCGCACAAGAAACTTGATTATTTAATATTGTTCATGGACTATCTTATTATATTGTTTTATTTATTGGCGTTGATAACCTATGTTTCAAGGCATGTTTATTCCATGTGATTATTCTTATATTACAGTCTTTACGAATGTTCATATTGCTTATTCCCTATTGTAGTGGACATATATATAAATATATATGTATATATATATATATATATTAAAAACAATTTTAATGAGATATTAAAATTATAATAATATAATTAAATTTTTACCTCCTTTCTTCTTTTCTAAATTTCATATGCTATTTTGAGGGAATGAGATGTTTATCTATTGGTAAAAAAATATTTAAATTCATTTCATTATGATATATTCCTCTATTAATATGAATATTTTGAAATTTACTAATAACAAAAATTCATATTAAGGATTCATGGATGGACTTCCATGCGGCTGTGGTTATGACACAATGCACATGGGAGATGCTTTGGATTTTTAGGATAGGGCTTCTTGGAAAGTCTATTATACACATGGGTGACACTGGTTCCCTAAGGGGAAACTGATCATGTACCTATTGGAAACATGGATATGCTATTATTTGGGAGATTATTGGTCCCTTACGTGTTATTACAGAGATGTAACCATGGTTACAATACCATGGCTAATATCTGGACATTCTAAATTATCACCTCAGTTGAACATTGTGGCAGTAGTTACTTTTTGAATGGATGTACGATAACGATACCTCAGAGTTGGGATCAGACTCAGGCTCTAAATTTATCAGTTTTCTTGATTGGTTATATTGGCATGTTATTATTACTTTATTATTTCCATGATAGTACTATGAACATCCAATTTTTCTTTTTTATTCTCTTCCATACTTGTATAATGACATGGAAATGGGACATCCAATATATAGAATAGTCTGGGGTTCATTTTTTTCTACATCCTTGTTTTGTTCATCTATATTTTCCATAAATACATATTATTCCTCACACATGTACTTCTTTCTAAAATATTTCTTTGGTTGACGAATTTGATATGGGATAGGTGATCATTTTGAAACCTGAATCAATTTGTTATTATTTAATTTTTTTCTTCCTCTACATTTATTTATGTTTGGATTACTATTAAATTTTACTAAACTATCTAAATTGGGATAAACACTCTAGGTGTCAGCTTAATCAGTATTTCATCTCACACCTTTCTTGGGTACCATTGATACCTGAGTATATTATATGTTTATATTACCTAGAATGATTGCTTTTCCTTTTTTGTGGGTACAGTGTTGTTATGGGAACATGTCCGAGATGATTCTCGGGATGCTCATAGGTTTTTTCGTGGGGATTTGATGTATTCTGTTTATCTATTTTTGTAAAGAATGTTTTTTTAATGGTTTGGACCCTTAATAATCATTCAACGTTTCATTTTATAAAATTTAATTGGACACTTTTATTAAATATTTATTATTTATTTTTGGATGCTTGTCAAATATATATTATTATTCCCTATACTCACT
Organism: Viscum album; assembly: GCA_963277665.1. Taxonomy (NCBI): domain Eukaryota; kingdom Viridiplantae; phylum Streptophyta; class Magnoliopsida; order Santalales; family Viscaceae; genus Viscum; species Viscum album. Next base: position 536,304,247 of record OY728119.1, read on the forward strand.
ATTCTGGCTATGATTCCTCTCACATTAACATATTGTTAATAAAAATGAATAATATGATCAATGAGGGAATAATATCCCCATATACACATCCTATGCCCTTGCTACTAGTTGATATCCTCCATTGTTCAGTGATATTTTCTTGAGGTCATGTGGTGATTGGTACAACTACTCATTTCGATGGTAAGCCATGTCGGGAAATTACAATGTTAAATTAGCTGGGGTTTTTATTATTGTTTCTATTTTGGTTTGGTAGACAATAAACAATGAATATATAGACTCATTGTTAATATTCATGATTGGGACTGATCACCCCACTTATGGGACATTACCAAGTGTCTATGGCTGGTCATTGATGTTCCATATTTTTGATATTATAATTGATATTATTTCAACTTGAGTGATTGGTGTAACTTACATTACTAACGGATTTGTGGAGTTTATGGTGTTTTAACAATGTAATTTTAAGTTATGTGTATAACATTACATGCATCATACAATTCCCATAGGGCCTCACATTCCATGAATATATGATTCTATGTAGTTGCATATGTAGGATGCTTTCTAATTTGGATTGTGTTCCTTGAGTGATAATCCGTGTTTTTATATTCTATAGCATGATTTCTACATTACATGTTTAGGTGTTAATACAAATTCAATTTTTATTAAATATATAATTTATTTGAGGGGATAATTAGATTGGTTATAGTAAAATTGATGTTAAATTCTTCTTTCGATGTGTATGGATGCATTATGGATTGGTAGATGCCCCCTCTAGATGAATACACAGTTGAAGATGTTAATGTTTTATTATTAAATGGTTTCAAATGTAATTTTTTTGTAAATGAAATATGCAGTTTTTCATCAATTTAAGATCCTTGTGTAATGGTAGATAATATTCTTCAAGTTTCCTTCTAATATATGTACATGTTTTTTTCATAGGCACTCTTTCATATAGCGATGACCTTAATGAAAATCTCAAGAACCAAGAGACATTAATTGGGGGAAAATCCTTATGGGTTGATTCATTATGATTTAGTATGATGATGTCCCATGGTATGTATTACCCTTATAACTTAAACTCCCTGTTAATTCTATTTTTTTTTGTTCCATTCGGGAGTCATTATCCTTAGGTTGACATTTATATTTTCAATGACACACTTGTTGAGATGGGTTGTAATAGAATCCTTGAATTATGTTTTGGACATGAGCATTGGGTTATTATCATTTTAAATTGGTTATACATTCCTTGGTAATGGTCATCTTATTTTTAAGTCATTTGACCCTCTTTTATACTATGTGAAGTATGAGTTGGTACCTCATCATCTGAATTAAAATTTTCCATGATTCTTTATAACCATAGAGTATTATACAATGAGATACATGGTAAAATAGAGTTATTAATGCAGTAATGAGTTGGATGAGTTATGTGTAATCATTAATAATTTTTTTATTAAATACATCTTATGTAATCTCTATAGTAGAGTGAATTGTTCAATAAAGGAATAATAAATTCTTCCCAATGCCCAGGATGAAATCTATGATACTCTATTGTTTTGACCTAATTATTAACCTAATTTTTTCTTTATTGGACTTATTTTATGTGTGTCATCATGGCTCAGAAGAGTGTTAGCTGTAATTTTAAGATAAATCTAGATCTTGTACACTTATCAATGACTTATATGTATCTTTTATTTAGAAAACATGGAATCTCTTAAAGTAGGCTATGACATTATAATATTTATAAACATTTCCTTCAAGGTAGGAGGATCACAACCAAAGAGGTCCATTTAGAAAGTTTTATATTTCTTTAAATTCTAGAAGGATTTCATATTTTAAATCATGTCTATTCTTTCTTGAAAAAATTAAATTATTATGGTTCTCAGTGTATACAATAGTTGATAAATTTTGTTAGTTCTGGGTTGAATATGGTAGTTAAACATTAATGATCATAAGTTGCATTGTGTGTTGAAGGTGTGGTGATCAGATAACGATGAATAATCTTTAGGTAAAGTCGATTTTCTTCGAAGGTATTGACTAGAAATGTTTCATCCATTTTTATTTATGTAATATTTATAAATCCTACTAGTGTACTATGGTTTATTGATGATCTTGTCTGCTATCATTATGTTTTCGTTGAAGTAATAAGAGGGTGTCATTATTATGTTGGGCTAAACATTTAATGATGTTGATCTTGTTGGGTGGTTATGTTTTTGTGTTGCAAGATGTATGCATGGTTTCCATGGTGGATTGATTTTATAAACATCATCATAATACAAGTGTAGGAGTTAGTGAATGTCATTTCCCTAAATATGAAATTATTTGGAGGAATCTGTTTTTATTCTGCATGGAATACATTGGCCTTATAAGCCAAGAGTTTTTTTTAAATAGTCCTTATTAATGGATCAATGTAGGGTTCTTCATGTTTATTTTCTATTCTTTGTGAAAACCCATTTTTTGGAACATCATTATCTAAGATGAATTTTGTTTATATCACCATGGATATTCCTAAAATGTATGCACAACATGGTCTTTGAGGTTTATGTGGAATTGTCTATTTTAACCATTTTGGAAATTATGTTAGAAGTGTCTCTATAACTCTTAATGGTTTGTTGTATAAGAATATTATGATAGTGGAAGGTTCAGTGGCACAAAAATATTTTACATTTCTACCAATAAATCATATGGTGGTGAGTACATTTTCCTAGAATATTAACAAGATGAATACATGCTAATGTCTCTTGGTAAGGGGTCACAAGTAAGTGGCATCTTGTTTTTTATGTTGTAAAATGATCATTTCCTAGGGTCTTGATGCATTAAGTGTCATTTTTTAAGATGTAATGAATGGTGAGTTGGGAATTCTAAAATGAAATGAAATTATTTTAATGAGACTAAATAACCCCCGTTATGTTGGATAGAGTTTCTGTTATTCCTAAAAGATTATCGAGGAAAAGAATTTCAATGGTGGGATCGTTGTAATGTCTTATGTTTTTAACCAGATGCAAATTTCTAGGGGAATTTAAATTGTTCTATTTAGGGGATATTCCATTTTCAAAATAGAGCATCATACCTTATTTTTTCTGTGTGTTTTAACAGTATTGTTCTTTTAAATGAAATTGATTTACATTAACTAAAATTCAAATATAGATAAATTTAATAAGAAACAGTTCTAATAATAAAATTAACAATAATAATGTTTTTTTATTATTAGTATTAGTTTTATGATTATTAATTATTATAATTTTTTTAGTTTCAGTTTTTATAAATTTATGTTGTTTTTATTTCATATTCATATGTATCATCATTCATCCATTCATTGTATAAACTATCATTGCCCGCTTTTAGAAAATAATAATTATTTATCTTCCACTTCCATTAATTATTTGTTACATTTTGTTCTACTTTTTGTTCTTTTTATGATTCTAGTATCTTATATATATTGTTAATAATTATTCATACTCTGATTTATAAGGGTATAGTTTCCCTACAGACAAATCTTAGGCCCTTGCTAATATTCGTATTACACTAGTGTTTTGAGAGATGTGCATGAGGACATGTGACGACCATTCTTACAACTCATTTTTATATTAATCCAAGCCAATATGTTCTAAAACCTATATAATTTTTACATGAATAGTAATACTCGTATAAAGGAGAACTGATCTTGAAAAATAAGAAAATAGACACCCCTATAACAACGAAATTTAACACTATAACCCTTAAAAAAGTACATAAATGAACATAATAAACTATAAGAAATAAATTGAACATAGGGGAGGTTCTAGAATTATTAATTAATGAATCTAGTTTTGTTATTCAATACATTAATCAAATGTGCATAACTATTACTTTCATAAAGTATGGGATTCTTTCATAATCTCAATTTTCCATTAGGTTACTCATTCTATCACTTTCCTCTAATGTAACTAATCATTATTTTTTTAAAAGTATCTTATGTTATGTGTATTTGTTCTAAAATCATATATCCATGTCATTGCGTCCATCTTTGATGGGTAAAAATGTGTTTTAAAAAGTTTAACTTATCTATCCTTCTTGATAGAATGATAGATTAAAGTGTAATTCACGATTTCCTATTGATGTTAAAGTGAAATGAATCATTTGATTTAGGACACCATTATTTTTCTAAAATCACTCATTTTATCCTGAAACACTATCTAGTTACATTTTTTTATAAATAAAATTATTAATTTTTTATTTTTTAGGAATTATTAAAACCTTACCTTAAACATCACAAAAGTGGGTCAATTATAATGTATTTTAAACTCTCTTTTATACTTTATTTCCCATTAGTTGGACAGTATTTATCATTTTATATGTATATAATACATTAGAAATGCCCATTTATTTTTTAAATCCATTATTTTAAGGATATCATTTTGATATTTCCATTTTTATACTATATGAAATGATTAAAATACCCATTTTATTATATGTGTAACCCTTATGTTTATACCATATGATTAATTCATAATGGGTCACACATATTAAGGGAAATGTTATTAGGGGTGTGAAGGGTCCTGGGCACAGCAGAAGCTCATGGGCGGATGTTCCCACATGACTTTTTGTCATTAACAATGATCAATCCTGGATCAACACGACGACAAGTGCCAGACTCCACAGATCAAATCACCAAAATAGACAATGAAGAATTATAGTCCTGGAACCATAAAGGAAGATCATTATAGGTTGATTATAAATAATTTAATTAATTTACAAGAAGTAACTTTTATATCATTTTTTTCGTTGATATTTTTGATCACGTTTCGATGTGATTTGTCATTGCATCACAGAATCCAAGTGTATAATTCCTCTATTGGTGATCCAAACATGCACAACATATCTCTGTATTTCACCAAAGGAATCTTTGGGTGCTATCATGGAGAATCCTTTGCTTGTGTTATCCTCCTTTGATCGCCTTGATCAGTTGGGGGATTATCTCTCTTGGTCTAGAGAGCATTCTTGGAGGAATGAGTTCTTTCGACCTTGATAGAATTCTCCATAATTGTTGTGCACAACAATTTTTTGGGAAATTGTGTTGGGGTTTTGAGGATATTTATAATCAGAATTGAGGTTCTAGAGATGTGAAAATAAATAAATGTGTTATGCATTTTATTTATCTCATTAACTCTTATTGAAAAATTACATGTTGAATCATTAATTCCATGACATGCGCCCATGCTGATTATAATAAATATCATATAATAAAATGGTACTATTTCCTAAAAATCCCGAATGGAAAAACTATGCAGTGTGTAATCATTAATATACAGTGTGTACTCATTTTTCATTTCCATTCCCAAATGAAAACTACAAGGCGTGTACATTCAATGTACATGGAGTGTATATCTTGTTTTCGTTTTAATATTCCTCCAATATTAAAATGATTTAAGCTTCCTTGAATAATTATTAAACCATATACGAGAATAATCCGTATTCTACATGAGATACTTGAATACAATTATTGTGTGACCCTCATGACCTCTTTCTCATTAGCATTTGGCAAGCTTCCCTAAGTCAAAGATAACTGTCTAGTAATGGGTCAAGGCTCCTGAGAGAAAGAAGTTGATGCCTCATTGACGTGTCACGTCATATGAATGCTTTCCATGTAATTTAATCCATTTTTCTCAATATCTCATCATGAATGTTTCATGGAGTGTCATAAACCTATATGCTTGATCTGTCATTCATTGACTTCCAGAAATAAACTAGTCACGACACCATGTCCCTGGAATTTGAGCGACTGTTCTATTTCAATCAAAGGGCCCAAGATATCTACTTCCATGAATATGGAAGGGTCAAATCCTTCCTCAAATTATCTATTAACAACATGTCATTTGTGACACACCCAACATACCCTACATCCCAGCAAAGATCTTCATGATCTTGTTTGTCAGCAAATATAAGTGTGTGAGTCATGACATGAGTTAAGGATAATATTCTAGTCTAAGGACCATTACACACACTTGTAGATAGCAATGTCTAATGATACCAAGACATGTTGAATTACTACGGTTGGGTATGTTCTTATAATTTCCAATCATAGTGAATACTGTAACACCCTGATATTTAATGATATATGTTCCTTTAATTTCTTTGATATATTCTGTTTTATGATACACCAAGATTATCTTGCAGAATACCCAACAATATACTTGTCTTGTGTTGCACACAATAACAACCCTCCTCAATAGCGTGTGTTGTACACAATACTGAGTTTTACTAAACAATGATATATTGTTATTATGAACTATATATTCTGAATAATATTAACCGAATTTTGAATTTTATAACATTATAATTCATATTAATCATTTTCTAGAACATGGTTTGAGAATAAAATAATTTTTTTGGGTAAAATATTGTATTTTTAAAAAAGGATGTCTTTCCACCATTTGATGGTGCCCCAACATAAAATCTTGTTTTTGACACAATTTTAAGTTAAATTAGACAAAATAAACTTATTCATTTAAATAAGTAAAAACAATTTACTTTGGATAATTATTTTATATTTTTCTGTTAACTTTCATATTTTGATGAATAGTAAAAATACGCTAAATTTTAATTAAAAACAACTTTTTTCATCTTGATAATTTATTTGGTTAAATTATAATATATAATAGTTTTAAAGTATAAATAGAATATATTTTTCTAATTTAATATAATTTATTTCATTATCATTAATTTTACATTGAATTCATAGGTAAAATCATTTCAATCTTTTGCAATGTTTTAAACGAAGACACGTTTTTTTGAGAATGGGATTAATTTAAAATTAATTACTGCATCTTCTGTGTTTTGAATTTTTTAAAATGGATTACATATTTGGAATAATTTTGTCCAAATTATGTTAATGAGCTACTTTAAATTTTTAGGCATTATAAATAGTAACTGTGGTAAATTTCATATACCACTATTAAAGGTAAATCAAGCAATTAAGGGTAAAAATTATATTATAAAATTACCCTAAAAAATTCCAAAATTCTATTGGAAGAATAAAAGTCGACTCATGTTACCGAAGGGTTGGAATAGATAAATTTCATAGACATTTGACCATGACAATGATGTAATTATTATTAAAACCAAAGAAAGTGACAACATGTCACTCTCTTATATTTTATAAGTGTAATAATTTTAATTTAGTGATAAAATTAATAAAAAAAATAGTCTCCATGAAGATGATACAATTATATAGATCATGTAATTTATTTTCAAAATTTTAGGGATTAAATAATTATCATTAATGATGACACAATAGTAATGTATAAATTATTTTATTGATTGAAATATCAAATAAATGTTTTTAAAAATATTAAAATAAAAATTATATGAACTATTTAATGTGCTCCACAAATTTTCTACAAAAATATGACACTTTATTAATCTATTTTATAATTTGTTTCAAATATATCCTATTTTTGGATTTTATTAAAATTCAAATAAATGAATAGTGCAAAAATTGACTCTATTGTTATGTTTTAAAAATAACATACTATTAAATTGTTTAAAAATCTCAAAATTATTTAAAAATTATAAATTTAAATTTAAATGGTCTAAAATTTCATAATGTATCCAATTATATACAATTTATGACACATAAGTAAATATTTATGGCAATTTAAAATTTAGGATATTATTATTACAAATAAAAATTATTAGATTAAGTAAGGATTAATAAAGTTGATAATGTTTAAAATAAATTCCCAACATTTATGCATTTTGTTTTTTGATTATATTACAACCCTATAACATCTCATATTCGATTTTGAGTCATTTTGGAGGTTTTTAGGTGGGGTTTGAGTTTATTGTAAATTAATATTTTGGAGGTTGCCAAAAGTGCTCCTCTCCTCTATTATAAAATGGAACCTCCTCCATCTCTTATTCACAACATTTTGAGCATTAAAACATGGAAAAAATCAGACCATTTCTTTTCTACACTTCCCTAGAAGCATACTATAGGTCTTGTTTTTCTTCAAATACCATCTTTAGTGCCCTAATAAGAGGTTTAGAAGAGGCGTGTCTAAGAAGAGGTAATCTCTTCTACAGATTCTTTCAAGTTTCTTTATTCTTATACTTCTTATTATTTTTTTGTTTCATTATATATTAATAATGATAGTATCATTCATATACTGATATGTTATTATAAATATGAAACAAACCTATTTCACCTTCTATCCATCCTATGAAAAACTAAATCACAGCGCGTGCATACGTATAACATACCATCTCCACGCCATGGTGTAATCTGTTTTTCCACCACCACAATACATGGATGGTTATAATGGTGGAAATAATAACTATAAATTATTATTATAACATAATAGTAATTCTAAGATATTATAGCATCCACTCTAATTCCATTCAATAATTATGGGAACGATATCATCATTTGTGCGTACCTACGGATTACCATCTCTACGATGCGATGAGATTCATTCTCCATGTTAACCATTCGATAATGATTATAAATTATATTTAATTAGTAATCATGAAATATATGAAATAATAATTCTACTAGATTTATGTATATATATATGTCATTTACCTCCATTCAATTTAATAAGGAAACAAAAATAGTGTTCAAGTGTATTTACGGCTTATCATCTTCATGAATGGTGTATTTCATTCCATTTATTGATATATTATACATATATTATGAATATACATTAAACATGAATCATTTTTTACTTTGTAGGAGTATTTAATCATGATCTATGTAATCATATGAATAATTAAAAGTCAAAACACGTACGATAAATGAAATGATTTTACCCAAAACACTGCTTTACCATGAAATTTTCAAATGAAAGGTTAATATAAAGTCATAAGTGAATCATATATGATAACATAAATATTATTACAGTTTTTTTATAAGTTAATAATATTCTTAAACCAACTATACATGAGTATTGGACACATATGGACGAAATTGAATATAAGGTAATGGATAATTATTACAATCACATTCATATCCGAGATTGTTTATTCATAAGTGTTTACTGGGGTTATGTTTATCATCCATGTAAATGTTTTCTCAAAATGTTTTCATATAATGTTTACTATTATTCAATGTTTTTTAAAGTCATTTTTTCCCTTTTATGGATTTTACCACAAGGTATGGAAGGAATCTTTCTTTTGTTTTCCATATCAGGTACTTTTTGAATTTTCCGGCAAAAGTGAAAGGAGAATGTTTTTTAACTTATACTGCATGAAAAGATTTTTTTGGTTTCATAACACCTTATTTTCATGAAGCGTTATTTACATTATTTTAGGATTATTTTCAACAAAAATCATTTTCTTTTAATATTTCATGGCATTTTATAAAAAATTGATTTTGAAGAAGAAATTATATTTTCACCAAGAAATCATTTCAAGCTTTTTATCAAAATTATTTTTCATCTAAGATTACATTATTTAGTATGTTTATGTTTCAAATATAATGTCTCTATTATTTACGTGGTTTTATTTTTCTTATGATGAAATTATATCCATTTTTTATATGGATTGTTTTATTATGGGATGATGTTTATGAAACCCATATTATTATTTGGGTTATGACAAATGATTTATGTTTATGTTGTGGAACATGAAATAATGCTTTAATTTGAGATGGGTGGGACCTATATCTCCCTCCAATTCATTGGGTAAAGTTTTATATCTCATGAGACAGACATGGGTACAACGACAAGTAAAATATGGTTCCGTAATACTTGGCTGGAACGACAAGTAAACCCGGTTCTGTAGTGGAATTTGTCTACTGTAATGTTCTTGAAAGGAATGCCTTGCCTACTATGGAAATAATATCATTTGATTAATGCTTTCCCACAATTACATGTTTTATTCCCATGCTATTTTATCTTGATTTATGTTCCTTTATGATCAATTCCTTACGTACTACAAAGATTTATTTCACAACTCATGATTTTGATGTTTAAAAATTATGAACATGTTTTTAAGTTCAAATGTATATGGTTTGTTTTATTTTCCCCATGGAAACCTTTAATAAGAACTTTAGATCACCCTTTACATTTTTTCTTTTCCCCAGGATAAAAAGATAGGTTTTAGGTGAGAAAAAAATGGAAATATCTTTATGGGAGATGATGAAGATCTTCCACCTGGATTAGAAGATTATGTTCCGAGTTTCCAAAGACCCTAAAATATTATGGTCCTTGGGTGTCAGTTTTGGTTATGTATTAAGTATTATACAAATGTAATGTAACGTCCTTGTTTTTCAAGATTTGGGTATTTACAGTTGGTATCAGAGGAAAGGATTAGTTAACCTTTTGAAACTATGATACAAAATCTTTAATGAGATCCCTAGAGATATTTCTAAGGTATGTATAGAGATATCAGTAAGGTTAATTATAAGTATAGGTTACAGTCCTGGAATTATTTTAACGATCATGAATTACCTAGGGTGAACCTAATCTGTCATAGATTAATGAAGGTGTCATAAGTTATACATCATATAAGTGACTTTTTATGATTATGTGGTTCATCGTTATTTTAATTGTTTCTTATACAATGGTTTCTAGTTTTAGTTAATGGAGGGAACCAGAATGAATTGGGTTAATATTGAATATGTTGGAAAAATTGGTGATTGTGAGTTGAGGAATTGTGTAATGACTAGAGAGAGAGATATTGTGATTATGCCGAATTAGTCAACACTATATATGATTAACAAGGTGATGTTTAGTGGTATTCTTATGTCATCAAATAAGAGAAATATGGAATTTTATGCATGTTCTCAGGGATTGGAATAGAAAGTATGGAAGATTAATCACTCTATATATCAAGAAGAAGTGAAGAAGAACCTTGAGGAATACCCCAAATGGAGGGGAAGATGTTATCTATGTGGGGAAAAGGGTCATAGAGTGAAAGACTGTAATGGGGTTCAATGTATTATCTATGGAGAACATGGGCATTACCCAACCCAATGACCAGACATAAGAGGTTACTTCTAAATCGAGGAAGGAACTATTCCATTCCAATCATTTAAGAGGATGGATTAAAGGTCTTATGTCTTGGAATTCAAGAATAATGTTGTTGGGGTACTTTTATTGTATATTGAAATATATGTGTATTGGTCCGTGGTGGTTTTCCATAAGAATATGGTACTGGTAACCATGAAAAGTAATTGAAATATTTTTGGAAAGAAGATGATATGAAAATAATGAAGGGATAAGGAGAAAATAATATTTTTTATATTATTATAGAGGTTATGACTGATATAAGGACAATGTGTTATCATGGTTGGAATATATAGAAATTTTGGGATTTTGGTATGTAGAATGAATTAACTTTTGACAGATTTCATGTTTTCCCTAAGGTTCTATGGGAATTTATTTTTCAAGAGAATACATGATTAAGGTATTTACATTTTTGTAATGTGACCAACAAGATATATATTATGATATATAGGGGATAAATGATGGTATTCAAATGCTTGGTAGATGACCTCTCTAGTAATCCTTTTTTGTACTATGAGATTGGACAGAAGTTTCTTGGATATGCCTAATGATTGGAATGGATTATGTTAGACATAATATAGTATTGTTTAAGGCTATAATATTTTGATATTATTTCTAAAATGTTATAATAGTATAGTTTTAGAAAAATGACAACCGGTATGATGAGAAACAAACTGTCGCATCAGACAAGGATGCAGGAATCGAACCCACATCCGATGTGCAACAAGCCTTTATCTCCTACCACTGGCCTACAGAAAGTCCCTATATATTTGAAATTAGATTTATTTTATTAAGCGATGTGATAGATGTTATATAATTTCATTTTTTGGAATTATAAAAGGTTAATCTCAACATAGATGGACTTATGTATATTCCATAACTTTTTCTAAACTTTTTTTTAGATAGATGGAATGACGCTTAATTCTATCACATGATCTGATAACACTTCATGAATGATAAATTCAACATCATTTCATTAAATAAAATATGTAGTGGAAATTGTTCATGGAATGTCCAATGATGATATTACACTAAAATCGAGAATGTATTTCTCCATGTGCAAAAATTTATCAACATTAGGAAAATGATCTTGAAAACCAAAAATGTTTTCCTAGAACCATCATATCTGATGACTCAAATGGTATGCCATATCATCAAAAATTTAAGGCTTTATGATTGTGGGATTTTTCATAACCATGTTCTCAACCACTCTCCATCATAATTTGATGGTTAGATTTCTCTTTCATATCCATATTTCCACATATGTTATCCTTTGTGGAAAACCAGCGATGAGTTAATTTGGGTAACTATTATGTTTCATTCTTCAGTTTCATAAATTATGTTTTAGTATTCCCTTATTGATTTGGGTTTCAATGAAATAATCTTTCAAGTAGTAAACCATTTATTACCCCAATGAATTTTGAGGGGTAGACTATAACACCCTAAGATTTTATGAGATATGTTCTTTTAATTTCTTTAACATCTTATTTTGTACACTAAACCATGATTATCTTTCTGTATACACAAAAATATAATTGGCTTGTGTTTCACGCAAGGGAAACCTTCTTCAATAGCATGTGTTGTACGCAATACCGAGTTTTACTAAACAAAGATATATTTTTTTTATGAACTATCCATTATGAAGATTATTAACCACATATTTAATTTAATATCATTATAAATAATCTTACTCATTTTATAGATCATCGTATGAGGAAAAATTAACTTTTTTGGTTAAAATATGTACTTTTAAAAAATTGATGTTTTGCCACCTTTTGATGGTGCACCCACATTAAATCTATTTTTTGACATGTTAATAAGTTCAATTATAAAAAATAAACAAATTCATTGTAATAATGAAATAAAAATTTACTTTGAATAATTTGTTTATATTTTTTTTGTTAAGTTTCATATTTTGCTGAATATAAAAAATAAGCGAAATTTTAATTAAAAACAAATTTTTTTCATAAAGATAATTTATATGGTAAATTATAATAATGAATGGTTTTAATGTATAAATAGAATATTTTTTTTTCTATTTAATATAATTTATGTCATTATAATTAATTTTTCATTGAATTTGTAGGTAAAATCATTTCAATATTTTGAAATGTTTTAAATAAACACCCGTTTTTATGTGGGGTTTGAGTTTATTGTAAATTAATATTTTGGAGGTTTTCATAAGTGCTCCTCTCCTATCTTATAAAATGGAACCTCATCACTCTCCTCTTCAGAACATTCTGAGCCTTCATGATTGGCCAATTCCAGTCCATTTCTCCTCTCCACTTCCCTAGAAACATACTAGAGGTAATATTTCTCTTCAAAGACCAACTTTAGTCCCCTAAGAGGAGATTTAGAAGAGGCGCATCGAAGAAGCGGTAATCTCTTCTACTGATTCTTTCAAATTTCATTATTCATATAAATAATCTTCGTTAGTTATTTTATTATAAAGTAATAACATGAGTATCAATCATATACTGACATTTCATTATAAATATGGAAAAACCCTATTTCACCTTCTACACATCCTATGAAAAATGAAATCACCACGCGTGCATACGTACGACTTATCGTCTCCACGGAGTGGTATAATATTTTTTCCCACCAACACTATATTTGGATGGGTATAATGGTGTAAATAATAACTATATATGATTATTATAACATAATAATAATTCTGATATATTATATCTTCTACTCCAATTCCATTCACTAATTATGGAAACAATATCATCGCTCGTGCGTACGTACGGATTACCATCTCCACAATGCGATGAGATTAATTCTCCATGTTAACCATTCAATAATGATTCTAAATTATATATAATAAGTAATCATGAAATATATGGCATAATATTGCTACTGTATTTATGTATATATATATGTCATTTACTTCCATTCAATTTAATAAGGAAACGAAAACCACGTTCATGCGTACGTACGTCCTACCGTCTCCATGAACGGTGTATTTAATCCCATTTATCGATATCTATTATGAATATATATTATATATAAATCATGTTTTACATTATGTATGAAATTAATCATGATCTATGTAATCATATGAATAATTACAAGTCAAAACACGTACGATAAATGAAATGATTTTATCCAAAACGTTGCTTTAACATTGAATTGAAAAATTAAAGGGTAATATAAAGTCATAAGTGAATCATATATGATATCATAAATAATATTATGGTTCTATTATAAGTTAATAATATGTTTAAACCCACAATATAAGATTCTCAGGCACATACATAAGAAATTGGACATAAGTTAATGAATAATTATTCCAATCTTGTTCTTATCCGAGATTGTTTATTTCTAAGTATTTAATGGGGTTATGTATATAATTATTTCCATGTTTAAACAAAATGTTTTCATAAAAAGTGTATTATTAATCCATGTATGTTTAAAGTCATTTTTACCCTTTTATGACTTTCATCATAAGGTATGGAATGAACCTTTTTTTATTTACCATACGAAGTACGTTTTTACTTTTTCAGCAAAATTACGAGGAGAAAGTTTTTTTAACTTATACGGCATGAAAATATTATTATTGTTTCATAACGCCTTATTTTCATGAATATTACTCTACATAATATCATGATTATTTTCCACAAAAATCATTTTCTTTTAAAATTGCATCGCATTTTGTAAAAAGTATATAATTTTGAAGAATAAATGATATTTTCCTCAAGAATTAAATTCAAGTGTTTTATAAAAATTATTTTCAATCTAAGATGACATTATTTAGAATTTGTATGTTTCAGGAATAATGTTTCTATTATTTACAGGGATTTATTTTCCTTATGATGAAATGATATCCATTTGTTTTATATGGATTTTGTTATTATGGGATGATGTTTAAGGAACCCATATTATTCTTTTGGTTATGATGAATGATTTATGTTTTTTTGTGGCACACAAAATAATGATTTCATTATGAGATGGGTGGGACCCGTATATCCCTCTAATTCATTTGGTAAAGCTTTATATCTCATGAGATAGACATTCCTGGAATGTCAATTAAAATCAAATTCAGTAATACAGGGCTAGAATGACAAGTAAACCGAGTTCAATATTGGAATTTGTCCACTATGATGGCTTTGGAAACAATGGCTTCGCTACTATAGAAATCATATCATGTGCTTAATGTTCTTCCATAATTACATGTTTTATTCCAATTCTATTATATCATTATTTGTGTTCCTTTTATGATCTATGACATATGGACTACCAAGATTTATTTCATAACTCGTGATTTTGATGTTTAAACTTTATGGTCATGTTTTTTAGTTCAAATTTATATGGTTTGTTTCATTTTCTCTATGCATACCCTTACTGAGCATTTGAGCTCACCCTTTATATGTTTTCTTTTCTACAGGATATAATTAAAGATTTTAGGTTTGAATTAAAGTGGAAGATCTTTATGGTAGATGTTGAAGATCTTTCACCATGATTAGAAGATTATGTTCTGTGCTTCAAAAGATAGTAAACTATTATGGTCCTTGGGTGTATATTTTTGTTATGTATTAAGTATTCCACAAAAT
The DNA here is from genome assembly GCA_963277665.1 of Viscum album. NCBI lineage: Eukaryota > Viridiplantae > Streptophyta > Magnoliopsida > Santalales > Viscaceae > Viscum > Viscum album. The sequence goes on from OY728119.1 coordinate 536,319,788, forward strand.
TAATGTAACATCCATGAATGTAATTATTTGGGTCTCTACAATTACCATGAGCGAATTCTATGAGACGGATTATCATCTTTTTAGGAGTACTTACACATGATGATCTGTATTCTATGTGTCCTATCAGAGTATGTCATCCAACAGTAGAACTTTATTTAAGAATATTGTTATAGAATTTCAAGGTTCTCTTTATAGCGAGGATCTCCCATGACCTTATTAATACAAAAAGTATTCTAGTACATGATTTTATTATAATCATGCAGAATAATGAACAATGTATAATAGGTGTACATTCATGTAATCAAAGAATAAATAATTGGTTCTCAGGACACCAACTCTAACAAACTCCCACTTCGACTATATCCAACTGTCAATGAGTTTTAGTCTGATAGGCCTAACATGAATATCATGTTTCTGTTAAGTCTATGCTTTAGTAATGTGGTCTGTGATATTGTCTTCCATAGAAATACTTCTCACTACAACTTTAGCTCTATTAGAAAAACCCCTCAAGAGATGATACATCCAAAGTATGTGCTTGTCCACTTATGATAACTTGGCTCATTTTCAAGCGCCACCACTATAGTATTATCAAAATAGAGTGTGATGGGATATTTACTGCTAGTTACTACATCCAGCTCTTAGATGAAGCTTCGCATCCATACTGATTCTTTAGCAGCCTTAGAGGATAAGATATTCTCAGACACTACTGTAGAATATGCGACCACTCCTTTCTTTAAGCTCATCCAGCTCACTGCTCCTCCATTCAAACTGAAGATGTATCCAGTCTGTGACTTTATTTCATCTTGATCTATCTGGAAACTAGAATATACACATCCTCTGATGACTAGTTCCTCATCTCCTCTATAAACCAGAAACATATACTTAGTACACCTCAGATACTTAAGGATAGTATTAACTTTCATCCAATGGAATTCTCCTAGATCAGCATGAAATCTACCTACCGAACATAATATGTAAGCAACATTTAGCCTTGTACATAGCATAGCATGTACGAGTGACCCAATCGTTGATGTGTAAGGGATCCGTGACATTTTCTTTCTTTCATCATACGTCTGAGGACACATTTTCATGGAAAGATGAATTCCATGGGACACTGGCAACAATCCCATCTTGGACTATTCTATACTAAATCTCTTCAGTATCTTGTCAATGTGTGTACTTTGACTCAGGCCCAGTATTCTATTGGATCTATCACGATGGATCTTGATCCCAACAATATATGCTTCCTAACCCAAGTCTTTAATAGATAATCATTTATCCAATCATTTCTTAACTAACTGTAAGACATGTAATTAATTTCCAATTAGTAATATGTCATCAACATATACTATTAGGAAAATGACTAAACTTCCACTAAACCTTTTGTAGACACAAGTCTCACATTCATTCATAACAAATCAAAATTCTGTTATGTATTCATCAAAATGAATGTTCCATGACCTTAATGGTTTCTTTAATCCATAAATGTATTTATGGAACTTTAAAACATTTTGGGCATCCTTTAGTGTCACAAACCCTTCAGGTTTTGTCCTGTAGACATTTTCCTAGATGTTCCCATTAAGGAATGTAGTTTTGACATCCATTTTCCAAATTTCATAGTTATGGTAATAGACAATGGACAATAGTATTCTGATGGATTTCAACATCACAAATAGTGAAAATGTTTCATCACAGTCAATTCCATGATGATGTCTAATTTTTTTTGCAACCAGTCATGCCTTATATCTGTTGACTTGTCCCTCCATGTCCAGTTTCTTCTTGAATACCCTTTTATTACCAACAATTTTTACATTAGCTGGAGGATCTACCAAAATACAGAATTTGTTTTTGTACATGGAATCCATTTCAGAATTCATGGTTTCTTGACACTTGGCAACATCTGTGCCTTCAACTAATTCCTTTTAGGTAAGAGGATCATAATTGTCAACCAATATTTAGTCACCATCCTTGGTATCAATAAAACCATATATTTATATATCTCTCACCTCTCTCATGCTCCTCACCAGTTCTTGTGTCTCTGGAATAGATTGTTCTTCCATAGGGAATTGTGGAATCTGTTCGTGTACCAACTCCTATCTATCATGAGCCTCTTCTTCATCGATATCTATCTCACTCCCACTATCACTTTTTGAGATGTGGTCCCTCTCAAGGAAAATGGTTTGTCTTGCCACTGTAAAAATTTTATATATGGGGTTATATAGGTAATATCCCCTGGTTTACTTGGGATATCCTATAAAGGTACACTTTGTTCCTTAGGGTGAAAGTTTGTTACCTGAAGAGGCCTTAACAAATTATTCTCTACCCCACACATGTAAATTTGATAACATGGATTTTTGACCACTTCGTAACTCATTTAGAATACAATTTATTTATTTATTTGGTACTTGGTTTAGTATGTTTGATGTTTTTTGTAATTCATATCACCAATTGGATAATTGAATACTTTATTGACTCATCTTTAATCTCACCATGTCCAACATGGTTCATTTCCTCTTTTCACTTACATTAATCCACAGAGGCATCTAAGGAGGAGTGAGTTGAGATAGAATCACGAACTCCTTTAAGAAATCAATGATTGATTGATTAAGATATTATCTTCTTATTACTGAGAGCATTTTTTTAATATTCTTACCAAGTTGTTTTCCAAATTCATTCTTTTATTCTTGGAACCGATCAAAAGAATCCGACTAATACCTCATTAAGTAAATATAACCATATCTACTAAAATCATCAGTAAATGTCATCAATTACAGGAACCAACACCTTTCTTCAATTGGAAATGGTCCTCACACATTTGTGAGAACTATTTATAGAATCTCTTTAGCCCCTTCACCTTTCCCAGTAAATGGGGCTTTTGGTTATTTTTCCTTCTAACATGCATGACATACACCAAGTGGTTTTAGTTCAAAAGAATATCGATACCCATCTTAATGCAATGTTGTAAATTTATTATCATTGACATGACCTAGCTAGTGATTCTAGAGATGGGTTTGGTATGAGTCATGTGAATAAAAATTGTCATCGATTTCCATTACTTGGTTTGTGTAGTCTAACACATAAATGTCATTATATTAATGTGCCCTACCAAAACGAATTATATCTCTATAAAAGTAGAAACATTCATTTCCAAAATTTTATATGAATCTATCAGTATCTAATATGGATATTGAAATAATGTCTTTTGTTACATAGGGTACATGATAACATCTTTTTAACACCAAGACTATCCCAGTAGGCAATGTGAGGTGGTAGTCTGTGACATCAATTGTAGTGAGTGTGGCTCTGTTTGCTACTCTCAGATCCACCTCACCTCGGTCAATATTTCTAAATATATGTGGTTCATATATTTGGATATAGATGTGAAAACTAAAAGTAGTACTTAATACCCAATTGGTAGAACTAGATAGATTTCATTTGATAACAAACACACCAAAATATTCCCCTTACTTCCTTGGCTGAGTGCAATTTTCCTTCCAGTGGCCCTTCTTTCCACATGCGAGATAAACAATATTTTGTTCTCTTGCCTCCCCTTGATCTTCCTTTTCTTGTAAGGCCTGGAAGAAGCTTTGGGATTAAATTTCTTCACCTTCCCTTTCATTTTATTAACCATAAATACATAAGGATTCTCACGTTTCATATCATTGTCCACATGGAGAATGAGGATAATAAGATCAGATAGAGACTTCTCAATGTTTTTCATGTCGATATTCACAACAATGTTAGAGATGATTTGGGGGAGTGATAAAAGAATGGGATGGGTAAAAAATTATTTGGGGATTTTAAACCCTAGAACCTCTAAGAGCTCAATGTAGCCAATGATCATGACAAAATTAGGACTAGCTAGGGAACCCTCTTCATGTTTTATATGAAATAGAGCCTTGGAGATCCCAATCCTTTCATATCGTTCTCTCTACAGTTACATACCACATAGGTTCTCGAGCATGCTATAGGTATCCATGTCTTCATGAGACTTCATGAGCTAACTAAACATTGTTGACATCATCAAACATTGAATGTCAAGTGCATCATTCAAATGTTTATCATAGACCCAGAAATCATCATCACTCACCCCTTTGGTTTGTTAATCAGGAAGTGAGGACTCCAGCATATCAAACTTTCGTTCATGGAGTAGGATAACCTGAAGGAATCTGAACAATTATTGAATATTACTTCCAATTAGGATATTGTCTTTATCAAAATTTGAACATAGAGAAAATGTGGTTGACGATTTTGTCATATTGATTCCACAAATTTAAATGGATGATTTATCAGTTCCTTTTGATTAAATTTTATGAAAACTAAAAAATTAATTTATTAATTATCCCACTATTTTATCATGTCTCAATGACCCCAACCATTGAACATGGAATGACTAGTTGTTATGATATTCTAGTGGAAAGGATCTATATTACCCTTTGCAAAACCTTAACAATGGTTGGTCAAGATATTTAATGGTATTTAGGTAGGCGGATGTTTGTAAACTGTGAGCTTATAGTTCCTTTATCTATTTATTGGACTCCCAAATCCTGAAATCATTATATGGATTTCCGAAACACTTGACTTCATTTTACAAAAATTATAGTAAGGGAACATCTTCTTGATGTAAAATTTTTATGTCGACCAGAATCATTCATAAGAGAACCATTTATAGAAGTATGTTTCCGAACAAGGGTTGGTCAAACACAATGTTTTATTGATTATTTTCGTTAATAATGTAACACAAGGCTTAGTAGGACTTAATATTGTATTTGAGGTATTTAAATCTTTTATGAATAGTTTCACATTATCTTATGATTGATAATATTATGTTATTCTTGCTTAAGTGATTAATCATGTTTTGATAATATTTATGCATATTCTGGTTTTTATTTTATTCCATCTTTGAATGATTGTTTATTTAATTATCTATGTGGTTGCGACAACACATACATAATAAATAAACCATGCAATCAAATAGAAATAAAATAATAGGGCATGATCATGAGCATCTATTGTTCAACCTATCTAGTGGTTTCAATAAGTTATCACTAACCTAGAGAAAAAAACCTTGAACCAGATGGTTCATGTTTTGCATCTCCCACTTATCCACCTTTGTATCTTCTTAGGTTGGTTTTTCCTCAGCATCAGATTTTGAACCATCTCCTCTAGCTTGGGTGCTCCACCATTACATGGGGATTACATTAATGATACCATGGGAACGCATGACCTACATTTTATTGGAAGAAGGCTCATAGGCCAACGAATTTAAATTATATAAATTTAAATGAAACCATAAACACAAAAATTGTCTTTGGTCTTGCTCATGATCATCCATATCATTCAACAACATTTTACGCATATTTAGTATTAAAATTCTTGTAATCGTTCTTTTATTCAAGATAAGTCGTTCTTGAATTCATTTAATTACGATCTAATAATTAATCAATTGTTTATGTTAAATTCCTTTCTGAATCTCCTTGACGTTCTTCTCATCCATATTCCTTGAATGTGTCTTTTTACATAGCGTATATTTGTTTTCACCCTTTATCAAAAGTACACACTGAGGGATTTGGCGCGTTTTATATACATTGGAATTTTTGGAGTACATGGCCTGGTTATTAGTATAATAGGGAATATACTTACTTTTTGTGCATTTACCAGCCTAGAAATTTGATGTACATGGTTACATGACTTATCATTGAACATGGTTTCACCAGGGCCAAATCGGACTACACGTCGTGTTGATTCAATATAAACATCATGTATTTTTGTTTCCACTCGCCATTCGGTTCTGGTCAACACGATGTATTAATGTACATAGTTATGGTCAATTCACATGACGTGGGTTGTCAGACCAGTACCAATTCGTTGAATCTAAGTACACGGTGAGTAGATTTTACTACAAGCCGTGTATTCCTGTGTTTTACAGACAGAATGAGTGGCTCATCCGAATGAGTTACTCATATTTATTTTAATCAAGTTAAAATTAATAGATCATTTTTGTGATGTCAATCAAGAAATGAATGAGGAATCACAAATGTAATTCATTTAGTTATATAGAACAATTTATCTTGAATTAAATCAAATATATTGTGCAAATTATCAATGAAAATAACATAACAATAATCAACGTTGTGATCCTTTTGATACCACTTGAAGCATCCCAAATGCAGTGGATGCACATGGGTGAATATGCCCACTTGACTTTTAGTCATTAGTAAGTATCAATCCTAGATCAATACGATGATAAATGACAGACTCCACGAATAGAACCATAGAAAGAGACAAAGAAGAAGAATAGTCCAGGAACCACAAAGGAGGATCCTTATAGGTTGATAATAATTAATTTAATGAACTGACAAGAAGTACCTTTTATGGTGTTCTTTCATCATTGATATTTCTGATCACGTTGTGATGTGATTTGTTGTCACGTCATAGAATCCAACTATAGACTACCTAGAGTGGTGATCCACATGTGCACCACGTATCTTTGGACATCACCAAAGGAATCTCCAGGTGCTAGTAAGGAGAAGCCTTTTCTTGCATTGTCATCCATATATTAACTTTATTAGATGGAGGAGGATCTCTCTCAGTATTGAGATCATTCTTGAAGGAGTTCATTCAGCCCTGGGAGAATTCACTATTATTGTTTTGCACAACCATTTTTTTGGGAAAAGTGTTAGGGTTTGATCATATTTATAATCAGGTTTGAGTTTATAGAGTTATGACAATAAATAAACACGTTAAGCGTTTATTTATTTCATTAACACTTATTTAAAAACCCCATGTAGAATCATTGATTCCTTGACAGGCGCCCATGCCGATTATAGTAAATATCATTTAATAAAACAATATTATTTGATCAAAATATGGACTGGAATAACAACATAGTGTGTAATCATTATTACATGGTGTGTACTCGTTTTTTATTTCCATTCCAAAATGAAAACTACACGGCGTGTACATTCATTGTACAAGGAATGTATATCTTGTTTTTATTTTATTTTTCCTCTAATATTAAAACAATTTAGGATTCCATGAATAATTAGTAAACCACATAAGAGAATAATCATTATTCAACTTGAGATACTTTGATACACATAGTGTGTGACCCTCTAGGCCTATTTCTCATTGGCATTATGCGGGTTTGCCTAAAGTCCAAGATTACTCTATTGAAATGGGTCACGACACCCAAGAGAAAGAAGTTGATTCCTCATTGATGCGTCACCTCATAAAAATTTATACTATTTAATTTAATCCCATTATCTCAATATCTCATCAAGTAGGTTTCATAGCTGTGTCATAAAAATATATGCTTGATCTGTCATTATTTTTCTTCCAGAAATAAACTCATCATGACACCATGGCCATGGAATTTGAGTTAGAGTTCTATTTCAATCAAAGGGATTGATATATCTGCTTCTATATATATGGAAGGGAAACATCATTCCTCGACTTATCCATTAACAACATGTCATTCTTGATTCACCCAATGTACCATACTTCCAGACAATTATCTTTGTGATGGTTTTCGTCAGCAAATCTACGTGTGTGAGTCGTGACATGAGTTAAAGATAATCTTCCATTTTAAGGACCATTATGAATGCTGATAGATAACAATGAAGTGTAGGTTCCCATAATCTCCCATATTGGAGATAACCAAGTGTGAACTCCATGAGAGGGAGTCTCATCTTCTTACGAGTACTCGCACATGACAATGTGTATACTATATGTCCTATCAGAGTATGCCATCCAACCATAGATAATTATTTAATAATACTATTACAACATTTCAAGGTTCTCATCATAGCGGGTATCTTCTATGACTTTATTAATTCAACAAATATTCCATGTCATTATTGTATCATAGTCATACCGAACAATGAATAATATATAATAATTGTATATTCTTGTAATCAAAGTATACACAGTTGGTTCTCAGGACACCAACTCTAACAGGGTATTCCTAGATAGAAGTCCAACGCATAGGGTAAATTTGTGTCTCATGATACATGACGTTGGGATATGGAGTGAACCTAATTCCTTTATTGGACATTTCCACCATGTGATATAGTCTTTGCAGTTATACTTGACTCATGTTTATCCCATCTAATAAGTTGTTTCCACATTCATATGATGCTATGATTATATGTTCCCATGTTATACATTATATTCTTCGTTATATTTACTCATTGTTTATGCCATTTATGTCATCATGTTATGCCCCCTAACCCGCGTGCTGTGTTTTATTCCAATTTTTATTACACTACTAGTGTTTTACATCATCCCTTTTGTTAGTGTATTCCACAAGTTATCAAATACCAGTGTAAGGGCTCAAATGATGTCAGGATGTCATTATTTTGATTTAATAAATGATGTTACTATTTTTCAATTATGTTTTCTATTTATTTACATAATATACCAACAAACCTAGAATTTACAATTATTGGCCTATAATTGATGGTTACTTTTGCATAAAATCATGTAATAATATGATTAAAAGGAAAGTCCCATTATAAAATGTGTGTGAAATAGGGTGTTCATACAATGTCTCTTTTTTATACAATAGAATTTATTTATAAAACTTCCAACATAAAATTACTATATATTATTATTCACATATTTAATTTATCTCCATCTATATCAATTTCTATGAATTCTAAAAATCAAAACCACTCAATACCAGGTCCCAAAAATAAAATATTATAAGTGGCTAATAATGTAATCAAAATTCTCTAAAAAATGGAATTTGTTGGTTTTATAATCCATTAATCAATAAAAGATGTAATAAATGGCTAACTCTATATGGGATGTCCTCATAACCACATCACCATAAAAAGAAATATTTCTTACATATATTTATTCCACGATGTGTGAGTAGTCATGTGGCGCATACGTTTCCTATATATAACATCTTTATTCAAAGATATACTCAAATACCTATGAATGATGGGTGTTTTGTAATTGAGGTTCACATCATGACATTCACATTAAATTGTGTGGAACACATTTTATAATTCCATTAAAATATCCTCCTTCAATTTGGATATTTTTATGAAATTATATAAATATCTTTCTAAGGTATTATAAGGTAATTCTCAATATTTCTGAAACATTTGGTTTGATTCAGGATCAAACACACTTTTTAGTATAGGATTACTATATGTTTGGAATTTAATAAATTATTTTTTGGAACCAAGAGAAAAACATAAATTCATGGTATTATTTCTCATGGGAATAAATGACTCTTAAATCTATTCATCCTATAATATGGATAAAGGGGGAATTCAAAAACCAAATTAGTAAGGACCAATTTCTGTATTTGTAAGGGGAATGAAATGAATGTTTAAATTGCATCTATATCATAGATAATGCATCTAAATGTTTCTATGTATACTATAAATATAGTAATAATGACACATGCACTAAATAAATAAGTGTTCTGTGTGGATATAAGTATTTTGCAACAAAATAGATAATATTTCCATTAAGGTAAATAAGTTTTTGGTGAAGATAAAATATGAACATGTAAACATTTAAATGTGAAATTATTACATATATTTATCTCACACATAATGGATTCATTTCATATAGAAAATTAAATTCTTTTAATTATGATGTCTTTTATGATAGTATAATATATCACGTGGTTTAAATTTATGTGATGGGGACCATATAACATCTAATAATTAATCATGTAAAATACATATGAGGAATAAGCTGGTTCTCTATCATTTGAAATTATCTTCAGAGTTAGCGAGTGAATCATGATTTTTATAGGTATAATTTGTGGTCAATAAGAATATTGAATGTTTTAATTTTCACCATATCATGGTCATATGTTATAATTATTACATTATGTAGGATATTAAAATGATTTTTTATCATGACACCATTTTTATTGTTATATCCTTATAATTTTTTTCCTTTTTGTTTATTCAAATGGTTAAAAATATTTCTTCTATATGAAAGGATAATTCAATGAAATGTGGAAACTCTACATTTTATCATCTCACATAGTTTTGGTTTTCAACCCAGTAAGTGTTATTCTTTTTCCCATTGGTAGGTTAAGGAGTTTTTATTCAGACAATGGGTTATTGGTGATAATGGTCACAAAATATTGACAAATATAAGAGGTTGTATAGATAAAATCATAGTCATTGAAAAATAAATTTGACTGGAGATCCAAATGTCACAACAATTGATGTCCTTGAGGAAAAGTTCATTCATTTTAATATTAGATTCATTATACAAATGATTATTAATTTTTGCGGTAATAATTCTTTGAACCCAAAGGGAGACTAAAAAAATACAATAAGGTAAATGTAAATCAAAATTAATATAAATCATAGTTTTTATTTCAATGATCACTATGATTGGTGAACAAAATTTATTTCAACTATGTTCGAACTATCATGTATTACAATTTGTTATCATTTTATAGGGACCGAGTACACAATATAATTTTTCCAAGAGGGGGATAGTAACCAATGATTTTGGGATTTCCATGTGGTGTATTAAAACTAACAAATGTATGACTTCATATTATATGAAAAATTATATATAATATTTTAATATTATATAATTTTATAATATTTTTTGAATGTTTGCATCATGAGCCACTCTGAAAGATCATGATCATTTGAATCTGCTTGAATCATTAGAGAATTGAAAGGGTAAATACATAAAAAATAATGTCTAAATCAATGGAAGATAAAAAATTGTGTCAATATTTATACCATTAGTAATATATGGTCTATGATGACAAAGTTGGGAAATATTTTTTGGGGATTAGGGGGTGTCATTTATTAAAGACCAAAAGTTCCCCTAGTTGATTCGTAATGGCTAATATGAAACATTTTTATTCACTATATAATCATTGTATAATCAATTTATGTTACTCAACCACGCCGTTACAAATTTCTCTGAAAGGGGAAAATAAGGGATACATACCGATGGATATAAAATTCCAAGATGAGTGTATATACTAAAGGAAATGAGTTGGTAATTACTCGAAAATTGATTATATGATATGGGGTGATATAAAATAGTATATCTGGGAGCTCATCAGTACCCAAAAGGTTATGAAACTACTGATTGAACTCATTTCATTGTGATGTGATATATTTTTAAAATTCTTATGAATAAAATAACTTAAATATTCATTATAATAAATTGAATAATTTTATCATATAATGGAAAACAATAAATATATAGCCCAGGAAAATCTTATTGGAATGGGGAAAACAATATCAGACCATTAATTTTCCTAGATCGATAGGGTAGAATAATCATAGAATCACATTCTCCATGGATAAATATTAATACCTCAATAAATTATGTATTTTTATTTTTATAATCAATATTTTCCAAAATATTTCAATGGGAATGAATTTGAGACCTAATGAATAAGGATTTCTCCAGAATCCCTTCAAATGATTTGAAATAGAGAATATTTTTTTTTCCATTTTTATAATTATAATTTTACAATAATGGTATATTTTTTTTCAAACAAAAAATTGACATATTTTGGATGAAGCTTAAGGTTATATATATTTGAAAAAAAGTAGAGGCATCCTATATGGAAGCATGTGAATTAGGGACAAGATACAAATTGTGTTTAACTAAAAATATAGTATTTTTAAAGTGAACATAAACTTTATTTCACGTTCCTAATTCTTATATTGAATATTCTGATGAAATATTAAAACTATTTTATGGTAAAATATCCATATATCACAACATATATGAGGTTATTTGGAATCATGCCTCACATTTTTCTCGTTTATATTCTCTGTATTGATCTAACATGTAGGTACAAAAAGAACCTTTGTACTATTTTAAGGGATTTTAACTAGATAATGATTAATGGAATTTACCATGGATAGGATATATTTGATTCTATATTAAGATAAAATATTAAGCTATCAAATATTTGATATGAACCATATACCATATACCCTTACATAGCACTAACTATAATGTATGTTTTTTGGTCTTATAGGATGGACTAGAATAAAAGGATTTAGGCCATGTATAGTGGTATATATGTCATGATGTTTTACATCATTTATGAAAAATATTTATGTAATGTTTTCTTATGGTCATACAAGATGGATAATTTAAATGTAATTTAGATTAATGTGTAATGGACATAGGTGTCATGTACGTTAAGCTAATATGTTGAGGGCCATTTTATTAATAATTTTATAATTTTTAAAATAATTAGGATTAATATAGTATGATTTCATATAAATATGACCATTTTATTGGGAAATTCATGATGATCTAGATGAAGAGACAAAAAAGGTGGCATTATCTTTTCCTATACTAATTGAGTAAACCCAATGTGAAATAAGGCACTATGAAAATCATGATGATATTAGGATTCTTTATTAAAGTTGGGGTTGGTCACATTATAAGTGATAATATAATCACTATGTGTTTTATAACAATATTAATAAATCAACATGTAGCTTTAATATATATTATGAAATTAATCTAGTCATAGATTTAGAAAACCATGAAAACATGGTGGGAAAATATAACCATAGAAACATCATCACTAAAAATATATTTCTCTCATTTAGAGTGATATCATCCATTAGGTTATTTTATTAAATGGATTATTTTTTATTATTTTACTCTATTTAATCCAAAGAAACTAGTTGTTTATATGAATACTAGTTCTTAATTAAATTATCATATTGGGATTATACCTCTTTGATAAATATTGGATTTGTTTGACATTTGTCATTTTTATATGATTATTAACAATAGCATTTCCCATAAAAGATATATTGTAACACTATTTTTGAATCATATACTTAATATTTTATCGAGATGAATATTAAAAAATAAGTAAATTAGTAATTTTGTGTATAATTGATTTTATGAAAATGATTAAAAACATTTGTTTTAGATTACAAAAAAAATTTCTTTTATAAAAATAATATAATACATTATGGAATGAATTAATTTTTAAAAGTATAAGTGGTGGACATGAGGCTGATAACTAATTATATTTTTCCCATACCAATTACATTTTATGTTTAATGTTTTTTCATCGTGCTTATGGTGGATGGTTATCAATCATTGATTGAGTTTATAAGGGGTGAAAAGTGCTGATGGAAGGATTGTTACATAAAGATGAATAATTGTAATTTTATTTTTATTTCATAATTTTATTCATTTAATGGATCATTCCCTCATGATAATTTTAATTTATAATAGTTTTATTCTAATATATAAGTAATGGGATATATTATCTAATTATTTTTCTTATTCATGATCTGCATTTTATGCACTGGCCATATTTGTGTTTTAGTAATTATGAAACACGAATGATCATAATTTTTGATCTATTTGGTATTGTTTGATTACCTAGAACTAGTTTCCAGACCATGTGGATTATGAACATTATTTTTTCTAATCAATAGACGGGATATGGGACCATTATTTTTGGTATCCTATGTTTTTTTGTAAAATATTTTTCATTTTTTTGATCTAGGTCATCAATAAAATGATATATAATTACATTTATTCAAGGGAGAAATGAAACAATAATGTAATTGAACTAGGGAATGTAAACCTAGAACAGTTGAGATGGATGACTATGATTTCATGTTTAGAACATGAAATTTGATAAATATTATCACTATATATCTATTTTAGACATGAATCAAGTCACTTAATATTAATTTATACAAAATCATTTTTCAATGATATTTTTTATGAAAAATAAAAAAGTAGAGCAATAGATGGTTTCTTATGAGGCTGAGTGTAATAAAGACAAAAAGTAATTATATAAGAATTCATCACTAGAGAAGAATATGTAATGGAAATGAATGTTCAATCTAGGTATATAATTGTCGAAAAAATTTGTAATAAGTTTCCTATTGTGGAAAGAATAGGGTCACTTGTATTTACATGAAGTTGAAATTTTACTTGAAGGTTAGGTAAATAATGAATATACATTATTATTTTATATAAATTTCAATTAAATATTTATAGTAAGAAAAGGACCAGCTATATGGTTTCATATATCATATTGAGGAGGGTAATTGTTTACTAGGGCACATAGAACAAACCCTTCCATGAATATTAGAGTCATGAGTTATGGATCCCATTGGATTGCTAAAAGTCTTGTGGGACGAACTATACATCATAATGTTTAAATTCATTTGATAGGGATCATCTGTTATATTGATTTTGGTTATCTAGTGAGTGTTTCAATGTTATGAAATTAATCATGAGAAAATGATATAGATTTCAAGAAGTTTTATGTTTATATAATTTTAACCAATTCTATGTAGTTTTTAATCAGGAAGAATGGAATTTATAGTATTTTATTAAAAAAAATATTGAGTTGAACTTATTTATATGATTGTTTTCTCTAATAATGACCCTTTTAGATCATAGTTATAACATATCATGTAGATATTGTATTCAAATTATGTTTTTCATACTCCGTTATGATTTTTTAAATCATATCATCATTCAAATATTTAACGAAAAAAACTCACCATTATATACTGAAATGGTTTATGGTATATAAACTATTTATATGGTAATTCATAACTAACTCATCATGTTTTTTATATTAAAAATATCATGAATTTTATATTATAATGAATAAATTAAGTATACTACCACATACTTGTGATAAAATCAGAATCCCTTGTTTCTTGTATTACTGAGAGATGAGAGAAACATATTATTTTTCGCCCATTTTTAGTTCACATAGGTTTGTTCTAATTAGTGGATTGGAGTTTTGAAATTCAATGGATTTATTAATATCTCATCTATATGATTATAAATCTGATATTAAATGATGTGTAATTTTATTATTGTACTGAAAAAGAATTTTGAGGTTAAGGAATGTTATTTAAATGGTCCCTAAATAATTATTCCATAGGTATCATGCTCATTATACTAAGAAGATGAATCAAAATTTTCTTCATTTGAATGGTTAAATACATAAAAAAAATATCATGTTTTACTTATTTTTCTATTATCTGTCTAACTTACATCGATATATGTCAATGTTTCTTCCCATTTGTGACACATACACATATATTGAAATGGTATCATGATTGAATTTGTGATTAAAGAGGCAGTGACTTAATCTATTGTAACACAAGAGAATATATTAATATTATTAATTATTGGGACATTAAAGGAACCCAATTTATACTGGAGGAAAAAAACTACAAGACCTTGAATCTAATATACATGTGATAGTGGTTTATTCTATATTGGATTAGTAGATTAGGGACCCGACCCTAAAGGATCATTTTTTATACGGACACTATAAACAACTATGTTTCATGAATTAAAATTTTATGCATTAAATTAATATTAATATACTATTAATAATGTTATTATATTTTAATGTATATCCATAAAATAATTTATGAAACACTTGTTGAAACTTTGTTAAAGGAATACATAATAAGGGGTGAGCTCATATGGTAGATAAGGTAATGTGTACAACATAAGATAACATTGTATTAATAAAGAATCAATATTTTATAAGAGATAAAAAATAGTAACATATTCCATATAACTAATATCATAAAAAGGGGGGCAAAATACATTGATGGAATAAAAACACATATAATATCTTGCATCACAAAACTTGTTTCATAATTATAAATTGCTTAATGATGAATATAAAAATCATACTATAAAAGTGTAATTCCTTGAAATCATATATAAATAGATTGGGAATATTGAAAATATACAAAATATATTTCCTAGTGATAACATCTAATGAATTTAGTCACTATAATGGGGCCCACCAGTGACTTACTAAGTCTAATTAAGTCATCGCATGATTAAATCCAATAAAGAATCAATACATAATAATCATAAAAACCCAAATAAAATCATTATATGAAATAATAATAATTTTCAAATTTTAATATATATAATAACATGACTATAATCCAAAAACATTAATGTGTTGGATTGAATTAGTATTATATATACATAATAAAATACATGATTCATCACATATATTTTTCATTGATAAAAATATCAATAAAATATCCCTAGTACATTTGTTCTAGAAAATAATCTTTTAATTTTCATTAGAATTATTTAAAATATAATAATATATAGTATATTAAGAAAAAATTATTTGAAAACTACTAGGGAAACATATAATGGAATCTTCAAATGTAAGATTATTAATTATATTCATTATCGTTATTTGTGTGGTGGGAATTAAAAAAAATTTCCTTAAACACCACAATAAAAAGAACATCTTTTTGGAAATGGAAATGTGACTCCATTTACAATTTTTTTATAAAACCAAATATGGATAAAGGTGAATTCAATACAAAATTGTGTAATAGTAAAAAACTTCAAATATTTTAAAATTAAATATGGAAATTGAAGAAAAAAAAGTAAGACTGAATAGAAAAAAAATTTGTTTCCAAAAAATGGCATTCATTCATACAATTGAGTTCAAAGAAAAATCAAAATATAGAAAAGCATTTGACTTCAAAAAAAACCATGGTATTAAAATATATGTGTTTTATGATTGAATTATCATATTAATACTCAAAATAAAACATTAAAATAAATAATCTCGAATAAGGACGAGATTGTGAAATAAACTCTTACCTCAGTTTAAAATTTATTCCCAATATATTTTAACATTATATAGAATATATTTAATGAAATTATATTTCTATAATAGATTAATATTCATACACATAATTCCATACATGTTTTATATATAAAATATTATCATGTATTCAATTACTATCATTAATTAACATTATCATTTCGTGTTATTTACTACTTCATTATTCATATCTATCCAATTTAGCATTTGTGGTCCATGTATCTATATTGTAGTTCCATATTGTCCAAAAATTCTTTCATTATATAAATAAAATATATATTCATTATAACCATATTTAAAATCAACCATGAAGGGGGTACATTAAATATTTCTCACATCACTTCATGGAGGTGGTATTCAACACATACACATTAGTGACATTATAATTTATCAACTATAGGTAGGGTAACAATGTAATTTATATATTAATTTCTTTAATTATATTTATTTCAAAAAATAAATCTATATTAATTAATTTCTTCTTTATAACTAACATATTATTGTGGTGATGATATAAAAACTACACAACTACATAGAGATTGTACCCCTTACCTTCTCATGAGAAATGCCTTCCTTTTTCATATTATATAAGGTGAATCAAAATGACTGAAAAAAATCATAATAAAATATAAATAACTGTCCAACAATAAATTAATTATTTACGGTGGGTAAATTATATTTTTAGGAAGTATAAAATTAAATAACATTTGAATGGGTCAAAAAAGAAGATTCCTTGAGAGATGTCCAATGGATTACACGTTCAGCATTAATATGAATGTCTCATGAGATGAAAATATTATCATGAATGAATGAAATGAGTCAAATAATTTTTCGGTTAGGAAATAGAAGGTATATATTTCATAATTTTTTATAAATAATATGAAAAATAGTTTTCATTTTTTTATGTGAGGGGAGGGACAATCAGGAAATTACAAAAATATTATAATTTAATAAAGACATTTTCATAGGATAAATGACCAAATTAATGTTAATTCATAGGATATATAATATAGGATATAAATATCATCATAAAATAGTATTTATACATGTTTATTTAAAAATTTTATATGTACATATTAGTTCATTTAACATGGTAACTGCATTTTAACAGAAATTGCATAACAAATATTTACTACTTTTATGATTAATTATGTCCAAAATACAATTTGAAAGTATTTTATAATACTAATTAAAATGATTTAAAATATAAAATCCATTTTAAAAAATAATCTTTACTGAATAAAAGTAAATTACTTTCAATATAATATCTTAAAACACAATGAGAAAAAATGGAATTTTTTTTATAAATAACCATTATTTTATAGGAAAATAAAATTTAACGGTGTTTCCAATTAACCTAGTAACATTATATTAAATAAAATTTGGTATATTTTAATTTTATTCCAATACCAAACTGAAGATAATCTTGTAAATTATTAATTATATGACATGTACTAAAAAATGATTTTATTAGGAAAAATCATTACTTAGATTTAATAACAATTAACCATATTTTTATATGATAAAAATTATAATTTTTTATTAATTGTATTAATTCATTAATATATATTTTTTATATAAATTTTTATATATATCATGTTATTATTATATCTTCTTAATTTAAGAAATTTCATAGTATTTTTGATATAAGTATTTTTTTTGATGGCATATAAATTATTTCGAAGTAAATAAATAATTCGAAAAAAATATATTTATGACTTGAGGAATTTAAAAATTAGAATAATTTTATAAAATAAAATTTTAAAAATTCATAAATTTATACATAAGACACATTCTTGAATATAATTTATTAGTGTATTATTGATGATTATCTATGACAAAAAAACATTATAATTGAATCATAGGTGGCATATTCTACCATCCATAATAATTGAATCCTAAACATTTATATAATATAACCTCATACCAATATGCAGTAGTAATTGTCATAGAATCTAGGGTTCCTATGTCACCTTTACTCCATTATTACTTTTAAAAAGAAACACATGTTATCAAATGTCAATAATTCTGATTGGCCATTCACTGTATAATAAATTAGGTTCAATTTATGTTTCCTCATTGATTAGAAATTTCACTAGATCAGAAATGTTTATTCATAATAAAGGTATATAAAAAACATTATCAACATTAGATATTCTTGGAGGAATTACCAAAACTAAAAGATATATCTCTTATTTTGTAGGTAATTTCAACATGGTAAATATACCCATAATTTTTATTTTTCTATTTTTATTAATAAATAAAATGACATTCTTATTACATACCATTAATAAAAAAAGATACATGGTCGAAATGTAAAATCTTTAATTTTTTTTATAATTAAAATTTATTCTACCATGATGTTCATTAAAATTATTATATTTATTATTAACATTGAAAAATTTACCCTTAATGAAAATATTGTCCTCAAATAATTTTTTCACCAACATCATCCCAAGAGATTGGATGACAGAATATCATTTTAAACAATTACTCATACTGGGAAATTTAAATTCATATATTTAAGGTAATATTATATTTTTATTCTAACAAGCAGAAATGATGATCCCTTGTACCATGTATGTCATGTGTGAAGGACATCAATAAGTAATCTAGCTTATTAAAATTCATTTGAAACATACCAATATTTTAATGATGATAAGAAATGATAAAATATATCATGGTGTCAATATATTTATAATGTATCATCTCAAATATCTATGTATACCATTGATCATGATTTTATATAATATAAATAGGTTTACCATGAAGTCTCAAAAAATTTTCAATGTAAATCCAAATAACAAGCTCAAGTGGTATATCTTGTATTATTCTAGGGAATTGTATAGATATATTACAAAAAATCAATAATAACACAAATATAACAATACTTTATTAAGAGTCATTAAAAATAGAGTGACAATGAATATATTAATACCGTCCCATTTCCATTAAAAATAGTTAATGTTTTTGTGAATCCCTTTGGATCTTTTATTTTGTACATTAACTACGGGATAACTAAGAATATTGATAAATATTATGATATTTCCCCATTTGTATTTTCCTATAATAATGTCCCTTAAATCCCCAATAAATATTTGTTGTAAAAAATGTATAGGAAAATTTGACCTTTAATTTTTGTCTAATAATTTAATTTTAATTTCAAGCATAAATAGAAAATATAGCCTATTTCCAAATTTCCATAAACCATATTTTTTGATGAAATCAAAAAAATAACTTTCATACAACAAAATTTTTTAATTTATAAAAATTCATATAATAAAGATATTCACATTTTATTTTATATAATTTGTATGTATTTTAAATAATTTGTAATATATTTGATTATTTCCTTTCTTTACTGTGTCTAATATCCAACACCTGTAAATACATGAATATATGATCTTTTATAAATATCATTTACTAGTATCACCATGATCTTTCATACAAAACTAAATAGCCAACTCATATTTCTTTCTATGGTTTTAGTGTATTGATCAATCATAATCTGTGAGTTTATTAGTCCATTAATTTTTCCCCTTTTGAGATATTTGTTTTGATAAGATATATTTCAAAGATGTATGATCATTATATATTTAACATTATTCACCTTAATGGTAATTACTACATTTCTTAAATGAAATTATTACAACATCCAACTCATGATTATGGGATCTAAAATTCAATTCTAAACTATTCAATTTCTATAATTAATATGAAAACATATATCATATTTCATAAGGACACATACAAGCCATCTCATTGATACTTCACTATAAATGAAAAATCCATCCCTTCCTTGTGACGACCTATCCCCATTTTCCCAGAGTCACTGCATTATTACAAAACATTGGTATGATCACAAAAGATCAAGTCTCGAAACACCAATTAGTTTAGTAGCCTTGGAAGTACTAAAAACATTAATAATTTTTACATTACATCATGAAATAAAAACATCAACAACATTTTACCCCTATTTAACACACATATATAATTATCCTATCCCTATAGGTCAACCATAAGATACATCTTCACATAGTGGGAAAAATAAAACTTATAATGGTGTGAGAGTAGCTTCTCAGTATGTATAATGATATATAGAAAACATTCAAAAATAAGCATTAACATTTAAGGAAATACATAACATAAACAAATTACTTTTCAACTTAAAAATCAGCAAAATATTTCAAATATAATAACAAATAATTCCATTAACATATTCACATGGATATTCTACTAGACGAATAATCACATGTAATATAAATATCCACTTTCATAATGATGGAATGCATAATTCCCGACTTCATAACCACAGAGTCAAATCCTTGTGCTGAGACTAAAAATAATATTTTCTCAAGGCCTTGTGCCAAGTTACAAGTTTGTCTTATTAGACCTATCGATGCATCAAGGTGCCGTAATGTGCTCCACCCATCACACACTATGCCCATTTCTTTCCTCATAACAAAAGGTTTAAAGATTACATAAATATTCATTTTAAAAATAGCATAAAAAATTTCAATACATTATCAATAAACCATTAATTGTATAAAAATAACACATCCACATCAAATATATCACAGAAACCATCATTAAAATGTGGATGATTTTATTCTAATAAATCAATTTCCAACAAGTGTAAAATCCATCAAATGAGGTTTGCATAGACGAAATAAAAACTATTTGAAAGAAATACGTATTCCTATTTTGAACTAATATAAAAGAAAAAAATTATATTGGGAATATTATTATAATATTTTAATGGAATAATATAATGTGATATAATGATATAAAATATCCTCACCCACTGTGTATGTTAAAAAACATTCATTCCTTAATTCTGACAAAAACATCGTAAAGTACCTTGTTTGGAAGATGACGGAACGATTCATTTAGAAACATCTTATAAAAAGTAAAAAAGTCTATAAATGACATTAACTAATAGTCTATGATATAGTGAAAAAATTTTGATATACTTTTTAAGAAACAAGGATGTGGATTATAATGAGGTCCCAGTTGATAATTATGTATAAAAAACCATGGATAATGAAGAGGTTGTAGAATTAACCCTTACATTATACTTCTCCTTGGTTTAGGGTATGTTATACTCCTGTAAAATAGTAATATAATTGTTATTAAATTATAAAATTACCATATACATAAATATTATATCATATATGATCTTCTAATATTGCTTTGTTAATAATAGTTTGATATTATCATTATTTCAGGTGTTAACAAATTCATTTTACTTTTTTTTGTTTTGTTAAATAATTCATATTTGTTATGGAGATGATGTATTTGATTTATATCCAAAATGATATTATGTTCTTCAAACTACATTTTTAATCATAAAATGAAAATTATGCTTGAATGGTAATGACGGGTTAATGATTCTCATCACATTCGTGGACTTGGTAATCTGTACGTACACCCGAGTGACAATATCACACTTTTAATTTAAAATTGCATGTAAATATATTTTATATCATATATAAAGTTTCATTAAAATTTTATATTTATTATTTAGATCCATTATACATCATTATTATACCCATCCAAATAATAATGTATTTAATAACAACTACACCATGACGTGGAGACGGTTAGCCGTACGTACACACATATGGTGACAAGTCATTCATAAGATGGATTGAATAATGAATATTGTTGTACCATATTTATATAAACATCATAATATATAGAATATACTGGGGTTATTATTTTATAATGGAAACAACAAGGAAATAATATGTGGAAATAGAAAAGAACTTTAAAAGGGTGATGAAATATTTACCTCTTCTTCTGGTTCTTCCTTTTAATTTGAACAAAATGTCTCCATAGGATAGATTTCTGACCAAAGGATTGATTTAGGATTAAGGGAGGACAATTGAGAGGATATTTAGGCAGGTTTTGTTAGATCCAAATGGATTTGGATGTGTGAATTTGAGAGAGGGGGATGTTTTCTTTTATAATAGAGGTGAGGGGAATCTTAGGAAAGGATTGTAATATTATTTTTAATAAAATCATTTTTGATATCTTATGGATCCAAAATGATTTATTTCAAGTATAAGGTTGATATGCATCGACAAAATCTCAACCAATAGGTTTTAGATAGGTTTGGGTCATTATATTTACATTATCTATTAGAATTTAACTCAGTGTTAAATAGTTTGACATTTACCACGTCTCATTATATTTTTATATTTTATGGTTAATAAAAATAAGATAAACATAAATTAGAACACCATGTGTTTCATTAATGATACAACTATAATTATATATGTCCTTTGGTCTATTCTTCGTTTTTTAGGAATATTATATCAATTAATAATATAATATTTGATTTTAAATCTCTGTTTTCAAAATTTTGACAATATATGATATTTTGTTTTTGTTAATGTCATACCAGCATGATGTCATTGAGAGAAATTTATTTAATCAACTATAACATGTCATATTCTCCTATAAAATAAGTGTAATTCATCAAAAGTGTCACATTATATTTATTTGTTTATTTATAATATCAGTATTTTTAGTCATTCATTAATAATGTAATTATTGCATCAATATTGTGTAATAAATAAATTTATATATTTAACGTCTAAAAATTATTTAAAATACGATTATGTAGAAAATCCTTAATTCTTTCTAATGAATATTTATAGTTGAATTTATCTTTTATGTAACCCAATATTAAAAATGATGTAGTTATTAAACATTGAATATAACACTTTTAACTCTTCTTTAAATATAATAATAATAAATTTCATAATCTAATCCAATTGGACCTAAATGATCTTATTTTATTCCTATGTTTTTATTTGGACGAATAACAGTTATCCAATAGATTGTGGACTTGTGATTGGATAATAATAATATCATTTTTACCATTAATTAACCTATTTACATTTAACTATGGTAAATAAATATTATAATATTCTATTCACTAAATATTATTTTTAGTTTTTTGAACAACATTTTACTTACTGATATCAACTGGGTGTCTTGGATTATTGAAATTCAATCCGAAGAAGTGGTAAAATTATGTTTTATTCAAATTTTCAAATGCTCTTAGGAGATTGGTAAAAGATGGTAAAAATTTCAATAAAATGTTTATATATCTAAAATTATTATAAACCGATTCCAATGATTTACATTGAACATATATAGGTATTATGTATGTATTTTTACTCAAAATAAATTTAAATAAAATAAATAATTATTTAAATAAAATGTTGGTTTTAAAAAATAACTCAGTGTTTTTCAATATTCATAAAAAATTGAAAATGTTCAGACAAATACCATAAATTCACCCTATGCTATTTTCGATTTTCAAAATACAAAAATGAAGTCTATTTTGAAAGGTAAATTTTTTAAAATTTCAAAAAGTGGGTATAACTATTCATAACGGCTAGTTTGATTGGTTGTGGTGTATTTGAACTCAAAGTTATGTACAACACAAGCTGTTGTATTATACAAACTGAAACATGCTGTAGAATCTAGGGGTGTCACATTCTCCCCTCATTAAAATACTTTTGTCCTTGAAATTTCTAGAATATTACTACATAAAAAGACTCTTGTGGTTCTTCATTATAAGTTCCTTAGGTTCCCACATTTCCTCTTTCATCGTAAGATTTTTTTATAGAACTTTTACCAGATGAGTCATCCAGTTTCTCAAAAATTGTTCTCTTGTATCAAGAATCTTGATAGGCTCTTCACAATAAGACAGATCGAGTTACACTTATATTTCTTCATGGGTGAGTACATGTGTTGGTTCAGGCATGTATTTTCTCTATTGTGATACGTGGAACACATCATAAACATTGGAGAGATTTGGTGGCGTTGTCAAATGGTAAGATACAACCCCAATTAGTTCTAGAGTTTTGAATGGTCTGATGTACCTGAGAGTTAATTTACCCTTCTTACCAAATATTATAACTCCATTCTATGGATATACCTTCAAGAAAACATGAAATCCTTCCTAAACTTTCAAATCCTTCATTCAGTTATCAGCATATCTCTGTTTCCTACATTGAGATTATTTGATGTGAGTTTGGATAACCTTCACCTTATCTATCATTTCCTCAACATGTTCTGGGCCTACAAGTTTTCATTCACCAACATCATCCTAACATGTTGGTGTACGAAATCTCTTTCCATATAATGCTTTATATAGTTCAATCTGAATACTTTAATGGAAGCTATTGTTATAGGAAAATTCTACCATAGTTAAATATTGATCCCACATACCTTGAAAGTCAAGTGAGAAAGATCTCAACATATCATATAAGGTTTGACTAATCTGTTCTGATTTTCCATCAGTTTGAATGTGGTAGTAAGTGATCAAACAGAGTTTAGTATCCATGGCTTTTTCAAGGATTTTCTAGAATCATGATATAAAATGGGGATCATGTTCAGAAAGAATCGATACAAGAACTCCATGAAGTCATAAAACATCTTTAATATATAGTATTTCTATATGTTCAAGTGGTAAATCTCCTCTTATAGTAAAAAAATATTCTGAAATGGTTAGATGATCAACAATGACCCATATTTCATAATTCTTTCTAGGATTCATTGGTTTCCCCATGACAAGGTCCATTGTAATATAATCCCATTTCAGCTCTGGTATGGGAAGAGGTTTCCTAACTCCTTTAGGATATTGTCATCCATCTTTCACTTGTTGAAAAACCATACATCTCGACACAAAATAAGAAATCTTTCTCTTTATTATGTCACACAAAAAATGTTCATTAAAATTTAAATAAATTTTAGTTCTACCAGAGTGTATAGAGAAATTAGACTTATTGTCATCATCCAACAATTCCCTTTTCAAATCAGGTATATTTGGAACACAAATTCTCTTCCCAAATTTCAAAATCTCATTTTCATATGTGAAGTCACTCAATATCCCATCATTCAAATATTTAATCTTTTTTTGAAACTCCAAATCCTCAGTCTCATTACTCTTTATCCATTCTAATAAAGATGTTTTGGAAACCAATTGAAAAAGTATTGATGTTCCGCCATCCATGTTTTTTACCATATCCATATTTACTAGATCCATTAAAATAGGATCCCTTTCAACTATTATCTTGTTCAAAACACTATGATCCTTTCTACTCAAAACATCTACTAGCTTATTTTCCTTACCCGGGTGGTAGTATATGGTGCAATAAAAATACTTGAGTAGTTCAAGCCATAACCTTGTCCTCATGTTGAGTTCCTTCTGTGAGAAAATATACTCCAATCACTTATGATCGATATATATCTCACATTTTTCACCATAGATATAGTGTCTCCATATCATTAAAGGAAATATTACATATGTCAACTCATGGTCATGAGTAGGATTGTTTTGTTCATGAATTTTTATCTATCATGATGTATAAGCAATAACCCAATCATTTGGTATAACGACACATCCAAGTCCTTTCTTTGAAGAATCCCTATAAATAAAAAACCCATCATTCCCTGATGATAGATTCAATATATGATCATTGATAAATCTTCTCGCCAGTTCTTCAAAACATTCTCCACACTCA
Source organism: Viscum album (assembly GCA_963277665.1). NCBI lineage: Eukaryota > Viridiplantae > Streptophyta > Magnoliopsida > Santalales > Viscaceae > Viscum > Viscum album. The sequence goes on from OY728119.1 coordinate 536,345,969, forward strand.
TTTATAAAACATATTTAACCCCTTTATTTGTGAGCTTGGTTAATGGGTTTTCCAATCCGTGAAAATTCTGGGCGAAATGTCGATAATAACCTGCTAAACCAATAAAAATGTGTACCTCAGTTATACTCATCGATGCTGGACATTATTGGATTTCCATAGAATTTGAAGGATCAATAGATATTCAATTCTTATAGCAAATATGAAATACAAAAGAAATATCTTGATGCCAGAATTCAAACTCGTTAAACATCCCATATAATTAATTTCTTCTAAGAGTCTTTAGAATAATGCATAAGTGATTTTCGTGATCTTCATATATTTTGGAGTATACCAAGATGTCATCAATAAATACCACTACAAATTCATCAATATATTCCTTTAAAACTATATTCATTTGATCCATGATGATAGAGGGTGCATTATTCAATCCAAAAGGAATTACTGTAAACACTTAATGCCTATACATAGTTCGAAATACTGACTTCGGAATGTCTTCCTTATTCACACACAACTATTGGTATCCCTATCAAAGTTCAATCATTGGAATATATTGAGCTCCATGTAGTTGGTCAAATTAATCGTCAATGAGAGTTAGGGGATACTTGTTCTTCATTCTAATATCATCGGTCTCTCTATAGTCAATGCATAACCTCATAGATCCATATTTCTACATAACAAAAAGGACATGGTCTCTCTATGGAGAAGCACTAGTGTGAATAAATCCCTTGTTACTATATTAATCTAGTGGTTTCTATAGTTCCACTAATTCCACAATGGCCATTATATAAGGGGTCTTAGATATGGTCCTTGAAACACGAATTAAATAAATGGAAAAGTCAATTTCTTACTCTGGATGATGTCCTGGTAATCCTCTAGAAACACATCAACATCTTCTTTCATAATAGGTACATCCTCTATTTTAACATTCTTTTCCTCTCAAATTATTTTTATCATTCACTTCCACCCCAATAATTGAATTTAGTTGAGCTGTGTGGGGCGGATCTAGATAAGAATACAGTGGTGACGTTTCTTCTCTAAAGATAAGGTACACCTTATCATCATCGATGATTGTAACCTACTTCTTCTTAGAATAAATATTCACCTAATGGTCCAAAATCTAATCCATACCAAGGATTATTTCAAATTCAATAAAGGGTATGCCAATGAGATCATCATATAAATAGAATTTATATACCTTAATGGGGACTGATACACAAACCTTTGTTGCAATGACATTTCCCTTAAGAGTTTTTACTAAAAAAACTTTTGTTAAATAAAATTTAAAATATATAATTTTCATTGAAAATTAGGAACATAAGAAACAATGCGATGATCCAGAATCAAATAAAGCATTGGTTAAACATGAGGAAACCATTAAATTACTTACCACCACATCTTTTGGAGCTTTAACCACAACAGTGGTGATCGCATAAGCTTTGCCTTACTCCCTTCATCTTTTCTGAGGTATGTTTCCCTTTCAGATAGGACATTTATTTGAATAATTTACTCTTTCTCTACAATTTTAGAATTAAACATTGACGGTCTCATTCTTCCCCCTACAACCACGATCTTGGTGGCCTTTTTCACCTCACTTGTAACAAACTATCATTCCCTTCAGGCAAGTACCAGGGTGTTTCTTCGCCAATTTACTGCAGGATGGATATTAAACTTCTCCCTTCTTCCCCTTATTTCCAATCCCAGAGTGTTAAACTGACATCTTTTTCTCTTACTTTTCTTTAAATTCATAAGATTTAATGAATTCATTTTCTGTCTTAATAGCACATGAGACAATATCTTTATTCGACGAGAAGGATTGTGAGACTAATGGTCAATTGATAAATTGTTTTAAACCATCAAATAATTGATCAATCTTACTGATTGTGTTACGTATATAATATTTTTCATTCCTTGATAACCTTGTTATGTTATCCTCATAAATTGTGAAATTTTCATCCTCTGTTTTCCTCGAACTCCAAAATTGCCTTTCCATATCTGCTCGATGGTCATGAGAAAATTAATTATCTAATAAAAGCTCTTTAAACTCCCTCCATTCCATGTTAGATACATATTAATATTCCTTTGTGTTTTGAATCGATGACCACCATTGATCTGCATCTCCTGTGAGGAAATAACCATCCAGGACAACTTTCCCTCTCACTACTCCCCAGAGCATGAAATATTTTCTCTAAGTAACTTATCCATTTCTTAGATACAAATGGATTTTTAGTCTCATCTAATGTTGGTGGTTGTTTCCCCATTAATCGGTCTATCTTTTATCATCTACGTTGGGGATCCGGGTTCTCTATATGGGAAAGGTTATTATTCATAACCTGAGTGAGTTGTCCTGGTATAGTGATAAGATGATCAGCACCAGTTTCATCACTATCTCCACTATAATTATCTTGAGTTGAAGGAAAATCCATATATCAATTACATGCATTGATACAGTTTCCATTTATTCCAATAGGTTCCATTTATATACAATGGCATACACTATATTAGTTTATGAATCGAAATACATAATTCCAAACTTGTAAAACACTTAACATAAATTCAAAAGTTTATGTATATAATCCACAATCATAAAAAATGTTTTCTTTGAGGAAGTATATACTCATAAACAATTCAAAATGGATTGTAAAGAAATTGTGAATTATCCTAAACATATCCCCTTGGAGTGTCGTAACCAAGAGTGTAGCAAGGCTCGTTGTCGTGCAACAGTTCTCATTCGAGTCTTGCTCAAAGCAGTGTTTTTGGGTTTTACCCATAGGTACTTATGTTCCAAATATGCATCTACCTGCAAATATCCAAATAGGGATGTATTGATTGGAAAAAACTCAAAATATCAACATTACCAAAATTCTATGAATTTATTCTATGTTAATCCTCAATGTCTATCATAGGGTAATGTGCTCTAATAAGAGTTCATAGAAATCTTTCTTCCACGGTTTGTACTAATATTCATCATATACCAATTATAACACCCTGACACCAGTTACCCCAAGTCGATACATTATTATATAAAATTGACATGATCACAACAGATCATGTCTTGAAAGGCCGATTAGTTTAATAGCCTTTGATGTACTAAATACATTCATAAGTTTTACATTACATCATGAAATAAATGCATCAAAAAACTTTTTTCCACCTTTTGAACACACTTATATTCTTATCCTATCCCTACATATTAACCAAAAAATACTTCTTCACATCATGGGAAAAATAAAACATAGAAAGGGAAGAGCTCACATGCTCAGTAAGCCTAACAGTATTGGAGAAATGATCATAAATAAGCATAAATATTTAAGGTAATGTATAACTAAAACAAAAGCCTTATCAACGTAAACTTTTGCATAATATGGAAAATACAAAACCAAATAATGGAATTTACTTAATCACATGGATATTATACTAGATGAATAACCCAATACAATATCAATAGCCACTTTCATAATGATGGAATGCCTAATTACAGACATCAGAACCACATAGTCAAGCCCTTGTGCCAAGATTAAAAATAAGATTTTGTCTAGGCCTTGGGCTAATGCAATTTTTTGTCACATGAGACTGAACGATGCATCGAGGAGCTATAGCGGGCCCCACCCATGACATAATAAGTCCAATGCATTCCTTATAGGAAAAGTTTTGATGATAATATAAAAAATAGTATTAAAAATAGCATATGAAATGTCATTACATTATCCATAAATCATTAGTGGTAAAACAATAACACATCCATAGTCAAATATATCAGAAAAAACTTCAATACAATATGGAATATTTTATCATAATAAATCAATTTCAAACAAGTTTAAAATCTATCAAACAATGTTGACATAGATGAAATCAAAACTATTTGAAAGAAATACCTCTTTCTATTTTGAAACCATTTAAAATAAAAAATTTAATTTGGAAACAATATTATTATATTGTAAGGGAAGCATAAAATGTGTTATAATGGTAGAAAATAGAAGTACCCTCCGAATAAGTTAAAAAACCATTCATTCCTTAATTTTGTCAAAAAGGTCATAAAGTGCCTTGTTTGGAAGATAACGGAAATATACCTTTATAAACATCATATAAAGTGTAAAAAATGGTATTAATGACTTTAACTCAAAGTCTAGGAAATAATAAAAATGTTCTGAAATACATTTTAAGAAATATGGATGTGCATGATAAAGTGGATCAAGTATATAATTACGTATAATAAACCATTGATAATGAAGAGGTTGTAGAATTAACCCTTACCTTGTACTTATCATGTGTTGAGCATACGTTAACCTCATGTATAATAGATAAATCATTGTTATAATATTTTATAACAACATATTCATAAATATGATATCATATATGATCTTCTAATATTTCTTTTTAATAATATTTTAGTATTATCATCATTTTAGGTGTTAACAGATTCGTTTCACTTTATATGTTTTGTTACATAAATAATGTTTGTTATGGAGAAGGTGTGTTTGATTCACATCCATAATGATATTAATTTCTGTAAAAATCATTTTTAATCATTAAATGAAAAAAAAATCTAGAGTGGTTATGATGGGAAATTAATTTCATTGCATTCATGGAGACGGTAATCCATACGTATGAACGAGAAAAAATATCAATATTTTGATTTAAAATCACATTTAAATAAATAGTATATCATATATAAAGAATCATTAAAATGTTATATTTATTATTTATATCAATTATACAACATTATTAAACACATAAAAATAATAATTCATTAAATAACAACTATACCATGACGTGGAGATAGTAAGTCGTATGTATGCATGTCTGTTGACATTTCATTCATTGGATTGATAAAAAAATTAATATGATAGTACAATATTTGAAATTACATCACAGTATATATAAGATATTGTAGTTATTATTTTATAATATAAACAACAAGGAAAGAAGAAGTGGAAGAATAAAAGAATTTGAAAGAGGTGATGAAATATTAACCTCTTCTTGGGGTTCTTCCTTTTGATTTGATGAAAAGGGATATATAGGTTAGCTTTCAGACGAAGGAAATGAATCTAAGATGAAGGGAGGATATTTGAGAGGATATTTGGGTAGGGTTTGGCTAAGACAAATGACATTGGAGGTGTGAATTGGATAGAAGGCGACGTGCCCTTTTATAAGAGAGGTGAGGGGCACCTTACCAAAAGATTGAAATATTATTTTATAGTATTCCAATTTTCGGTATCTAATGGCATACAAATTATTTATTTACAGGATAAGGTGAGTAAGGATCACAAAACTCTCAATCAATCAGTTTTAGATAGGTTTGGGTCATTATATTAACTTTATCTTTAAGATTTAACTCTTAGTTAAATATTTTGACCCTTACCATGTCTCTTGTTATTTTTATATTATATGGTTAATAAACAAACAATAAACCTCCAATAGAACCCCAAGTGGTTCATTAATGGTAAACCTATAATTATGTAATTCATTCGAATGATTCCTATATTTTTATGAATATTATATCAATTAATAATATAATATTTGTTTTTAAAAATCATTTATGTCAATCTTAACACTATTTGGTATTTTTTTGTTATAGTCATACCAGCATGATTACTTAAAAAAAAATAATTTAATATGCCCTAACATGTCATATTAACAAAAAAATTAGTGTAATTCATAAAAAGTCTCAAATTATATTTAATTGGTAATTTATAATATAAATTATTTTAATCTTTCATTGATAAGGTAATTACTACATCATCACTGTGTCATAAATAAATTTAATTATTTAAAGTCAAACAATTATAAATAAAAAACCATTATATATAAAATCATTTTATCTTTTTAATGAATATTTATTGTCTAATTTATCATATGTATAACCATATATTAAAAATTGATTAGTTATTAATCATTTAAATTAACACTTTTAACACTTCTTTAAATAAAATAATAACAAATGTCCTAATCTAATACAAGTGGGCCAAAATAATAATATTTTATTCCAAAGGTAGGTTTTGGTCGAATAATAGTTATCCAATAGAATTGGGACACATTTTAGGGTAATATTTATATCATTTTTACATTTAAATACCCTATTTTTTAAAATGTGGTAAATAAAAGTTAAAATTTACTATTCACTAAAAATTATTTTAATCATATTGATCAATATTTTACTTACTGATATCAACCATGTGTCTCTGATTTTTAAAATTCAATTCACAAAAGTGGTAAAATTAGGATTTATGAAATTTTGAAAATGTTCCTAGGAGATGGGTAAATGACGGTAAAAATTTCAATAAGATTTATATATATATAAAATTATTATAAAATGACTCCAATAAATTACATTGAACTTATATAGGTATTATATATCTATTTTAACCTAAAAAAATTAAATAAAATACAAAATTATTTAAATAAAATTTCAGTTTTTAACAATAACTTAGTGTTTTTCACTATTCATAAAATTTCGAATGTTTTCAAAAAAAATACCACAAATTCACCCTGATCCAATTCCGATATTCCAAATAGAAAATTGAAGTCCATTTTGAAAGGTAAAATTTGTAAAAATTCAAAAAGTGGGTATTACTATTCATAACAGCTAGTTTGATTGGTTGTGGTTTGTTAGAACTCGAAGATGCATACAACACTAGTTATTGTATTATACAATGTGAAATGCACTGTAGAAGCGTGGGGAGATAAATTCATAATTTTATTTAAATATTTTTTTTATTTGATGATATCCATGTAAATTCAACAAAACATTACAAAAAACCTTCATACCATATGATCTTATCCACAATACATGTCAACATGGTAAATGTTCTTTCAAATATATAAAATTTATAAAAAATGAATCAATAATTACATGTTAAAATAAGGAAGCTATGAGACTAAGCTATATTCATGGGTGTTTTCCATTTGATCACTATATTGTAAATTGAAGTATTAATTGATATTCTTCCTTAAGATATAATATAATGATTAATGTATACACTTGGAAGCTATAATTGACATTATATAAATTTTCTATAGAATTACCTTTACCTATGATTATTAATAACAATTATCCAATTACACTTATACTCAACATGTAATTTAGAGTATCTCCAGATATCATTAATAAATAAAACAATTATCTTAAAAATCCTTGAATAATATGTTCATAAATTATAAAAAATATGGTTCATTAGTTAACCTAAATTTAATTAATGTAAATTTAAAATTTTCATACATCATATGAAATAGTGTTTTTGGAATGACTTCTGACTTTACATGAATTTTAAGATACCATAAATAAATATCAATATTTGAAAATTATTGTAATCTTTGAAATTTATAAAATCTCTTATCAATGTGGGTTAGAGGATTCTTGTTCTTTTTTAAAAAAAATTATTAATTTACCTAGGATATATTCACAACCACATAGAATAATAATTATTATGAAAAATGGAATGGTATTTACCAAGGTAAAATAGTACGATGTGTAAATACAATATCACACTACCCATAAAAATTATTATTTTATCTAGTAATTGCATTATTTTAATATGATAGTAAATCAGAGATATTTTTTGTATTATGGATGAGATCAATGTAAAACATTACTACACACTATCATTTTTACTCAGATAGATCATCAGGAATCACATCAATTAATTACTATGTAAAATGTACATCTTATACAATAAAGATACATTTCATATGCATAGGTTTTTTTCTTATTCCCCTCAATAGATTTAAGTAAGTTTGACTATAAAAGGTAGATTTAGACATGATTAATATGATATATTCACCCCTATAAATAAAATGGATCCTATATAACCATAATAAATTGTTATTTATACCACCCATAAATTTATTGTTTGATTTATAATGTGACTGATTATATATAACAAGAATTTTATCTATTCCAAAAATATTTATAATAATCATGTTTTAAAATACTTTAGATCTAATTTCTATAAAAGGGAATGGAGATAATATCATTATTTCATTATTATTTTCACTATTATTCTTGATTTAAAACTCCCTTAAAAGGTGATAAGGAACTATTAAAATAAATTTAATAACATTGATAATATGAAAGAGTGTCGATTTCATGAACGCATTACTCCTTAAAATAATTTGAGACCATATTCAATGTACCGACCACTATTTCTTTATAAAAGTCCACCTCTAATATTTTGACCACATAAGATTGCCCATTAATCCTTGGACTTTTATGAGAACAATTAACATGATGATAGGGTAATTCATATTAATATTTATTGATAACATTATAGTTGATAAATTTCATATTAGAAGACTATTTCATCTCATTGAAATCACAATATTTGTAACCATTCTCTCCACACTATAAGAAAACACTAATTCCCAAATATTATGATATATGGTGTTACATTCTAAAAATACAAGAATTTTGATATTAAAACCTTACCTACTTAATTTTATTTATCTTTACATTTTTAGAGTGCTCACATTCTCACAATTGAATTTGTAGAATACATAAGACCTAGTTAATTTATTTAAAATGTTTATGGAACTTGATAATTTTTCCCCATATACTAATATTATTATGATAAAAATTCTCTTCAATGTCTTGGATTTGCCCATTCTAATAAATAATAAACAGTATTCAGTTGATTTTGTACATAATCTATAGTATGATTTGCAATCCTTATAATTTTAAGATAATATTCAGTATCATTTTATCCATAGATTTTACTTTGATTGAATTATTGACACTCCCTATCAACTTTTTTCACTCACGGAAAGAATTTATAAATTAAAATATACTTGAATGTATTCCATACAAAAGTATTTATTTTATCAAAATCTAAATATTATGGCTCAATAACCATAAATTATAATCATATCATTTAATACAATAAACTACCATGATAATATTATCTATTTCTATACATCCTGGGGAAGGATATAGTTACACTTGTCAATTGAACCATTTTTTAGTTACTAATGGACTCATAGACTCAATGAATGATAAATGTTTATGATTTATTAATTGGTCCAAAATTGTTTCACAATGTTGTGGTTCAATAGGCTACTCTATACAAACATTATTTTTAGTTTTAACCGAAGTAAGATACCCAAATAAAATTTAAAATTTTCTAAATCTGTCACCTTAACATCATTTTATTTCCCAAATATGAAATCCCTACAATTTATTACATGAATTGATATAATTTTTGTTCCTTTTGTTATGATCAATTTATAAACAATATTTTATACTAAAATGAATCATAGAATTATGAATTTTACAAAATATTGTATAATTCTAAATATTCTATATCACATAAAATAAATTCAAAATTTATACTTATCTAATCTCTTAATTGATAGTTTAGTATCATTGGGAATATATTTAAATCATAAAAATTTTATAAAATCATTATTATTGGTTTATAAGGATATTTGAATCAACCAAGGGATATCCTATAAGAATATCTTTCTTGGTGTATAGTTTTATGCCTACGCATTGAGCACTGGTAAAAATCACGTTAATACCCAAACAAAACCTTTAATAATTCTTATGCAAAGGGGTGTCTATGCCATAAAATAATCCACTTTATTGTATAGTGCAACAACTTTATTTTATTGGGAAACACAATGGTATATATTTACTCAAAAGATAGTTTTATTATCCCAATCATAGACTTATTGTGAATTTTGTTCATAGAGATATGGTCTCTATTATATTTATACCAAATCTAGTCCCATTTGTTTATAATAGACATCATTTAACACAAAATTTTATATCATGATTGTGGAAACATGGATATTGTGGTTATTTTATTAAATTTTTATGAGATAATTGGGGTGAAATATAAAATGATCTATATGGTTAGTAACCATGTGACAATATATATATATATATATATATATATATATATATATATATATATATCTGATTCTCACTTTAATTTTGAAAACATGAAACCCATAATAATATACAAGTGATAAAATTATTATTTCTTCTAGAATATCCTTAGAATGATTAATAAATAAATTTTTGTTAACATGTATAATAGAAATCCTAATAAAGGGTAATCTCATATAATCATTAATATAAACTATAAAACATGTCAGATGTCATATATATTACATAAAGGATTAATTCCATGACATCATACATAAATTGTAAATTGGAATTCAAAATACCCAATGAAATTTACCTCATGAGAACTATAGATGTGTTTGGGGGATATATTTTTCCCCTATCATCGCATACTAAGAAAAATTAATCATATTAATTAAATGAATAATAATTCAATTCATAATCAATATAATCATTCATTTTAGTAATTCAGAAAACATAGTGTTAACATATTTCCTAAATAATATTTAAAACAACATGATAATAATAAATATAAATTTATATGGTCTATTATATATTTGTATTATATCCACATTAAATTATAATAATCATCAAAGGATATTGACATATATAATTATTCATAAAAAATATCATTGTAACATTTCTTGATGAATAAAAACATTTCATTTGGAAAAAATATTTTTAAAATTTAATATAATATTGAAAATTTGTAAAATTGTTTTCAATGAAAAGAACTATTGAAAATTATAATGGGAGAATCCATTCAAGTAATATTAATGAATGTGGGAAAATATATTTTTGTAGTATGTGTTAAAATAAAGATTTTGTAAATACCATTTAATAAAAAGTACCTCTTCGAAAAACGGAGATGAAGATACCTTGTTAAAAAAATATTGGAAGAAAAAAATGGGAATGAATTTAATTAATAAATATTTGGAAAATATAAATATATTATTGAAAACGTTTCAGATAAAATACCAACATTGAATATTAATATTCGGAAATGAAAAGAAAAATCATGTTAGGCTTCACTAAAATAATTATTTTCAAATATTGAGTATTAATATTGAGGAAATTTAATAGAAAACATACAATTTATATAAATTAATATAGAGGATAAATTAATTGGTTTTCTAGATATACATATCAACTAATTCTCTTATGTAAATTTCAGAATGAACTATCCCTAAAAAAGATATTTTTAAATTAACCAATACATCAGGTCTGAAATACATCATATGTGAATTTAAAATCTTGAATAATATATTTATAATATATATATACATAGTAATAAAATATTTAATATCTATTTTCACCTGTTTTTTAACAATTATTAATTATCATCATCATTTTGGGTTTTCAATGATTCATTATTCATATCTGTCTTGATTTAGAGGTTATTTTCCATGGATCCTGATAATGAGTCAATCATGTAAAAAATTTTAATCAGGATATAAATATTATATGTAATAATTATATAAATATTTAAAATGGTACATGAAATTCAAAAAAATACATACATTGGAAATGAAATGCATCTCCTTGTGGATATGGTACTCCCAACATATGAACGAGCGATGTTATAATTTTTTAATTCATTTAAGGATATCAAGTTAAATTAATTATTATATTTAAAAAATAATATTTATTTCATATATAAATATATATATGTTCATTATTTTCACATTTATAATATATAGGTAAAATGTTGAGGATAAATAAATAACACTACTATGTGGAGACAGTAGGATGTACATTTGCACGAGTGACATTTAAAATTTCCAATGGACATGAAGGTGGTAGAATATTTTTATTAAATAACTATAAAAACATCTACATATTATATTTAAACATTATTAGTTATGATATAAAATATAAAACAAATATACCGTATCTAAAATATGAAATGATGATTGAAAGTGTCTGTAAATATTTGTAATTCTTCATTGAGCGACCTCATTAGGATTACACCATATTCCCTCACATGATGGTCTTAGGAGAATAATATAGGATATATAATTATGTTATTGATATTGGTATGGGTTTATATGTATTTTTAAAATCTAGATACTAAAAGTCCTTTGAATAAATAAGAATAACAAGTTGCCTATTTAAAAAAAGGATGTACAAACACGGAATTACTTAATAATGTGAGTAATATAATGTTATATTCTGTTAAATGTCCAAAAACAAGGATTTAATATTGATATAATGTTAATATTATTTCAAATTCTTGTAAAAAATAATATTTTTTCAAATTTAAGTATAATATTAACCTTATAAATTAGTGTATCCCCCATATAAACTCGTTTTAACCCAATCTATGATAACAAATCATTTCTATTCTTACTATTGATTATGAATAAAAATTTAGAAGAATTTTTTAGCTAAAAATTACTATTAAAAATCAATATATATAATCCATTTTATAAGAATCAATTTTTAGATGTAGAATAAATTACTTTTATTGAAAATTTTCAAAATACAATGAAAATATTTTTTAGATATTAATTTTTCTTAAGAATAAAAATGTGGTTATGAAAAAAGTGTTATTATAATTATAATAGAATATTTTAGATTATTTAAATGAAAAAGGATAATTATTTTTCATTCAAACTACTAAACTTATAAACATAATATATTAAATAATTTATTATAATATAATAACAATTTATAATTTGTATTTGAAATATAAAACATAGATTTCCTAAACTTTTACCATATATTTTTAATAATAACATTACATTATTATATTAGTTAATAATAAATAATTAATAAATATTGATCCATCAATATTTTTTTAAATCATTCATGTTATTCATACACAAGTATAATTTCCTAAATGTGGTAATATTTTTAAAATTTTTGTTTTTTTATGTAACCAAAAATAAAACATTTCTTACAATCCTGAAATATTCTCCATAAGATATTTTTGAAATGATTAATTAAAAAAACCATTACATAATAAAAATTTATAATTAAAATACATTTTTAAAAAAAATTATTTCATTTTTTATATTGTTTCTCTAAAAAGGAAATCATATTATATCTAAAGCATTGAAATTAACTAAAATAACATTCAAACTATGTGTAAATATATATGGGTAAACAATGATACTAATGTTCTATATGAGTTAGATAATAATCTAAATGTTGCCTTACTCTTATGGGATAGGGTAATTCAATACATGGACGACATCTGCAGGAGGTTGATTACATTTTTCAATGGGTAAACAACACAACGAAAAATTATATATTTTTTCATGTGGTTTTCATTTTCGTACAATAATTAATAAAAAAAATTCTCATTTATCTATATCCCTTTATGTTTTATCTGTTTATTTGGTACAAGGCATGATTGTATATCTGATTTTCTATCAGGAAAGAAAGGTGTCTGGTGAAAGGAGTCAATTTTTGGACAATAAAGACTAAATTCTCTATCCACATCATGAAAATGAACAATTTTTACCACCTTATGAGGCTGAAGTACGTTTTATGATTTCTTCTTTGGATACAGTTCAAATATGGTATAATCATTTGATTTTTAGATGATTGTATACATATTTTATAACCTCTATCACATTAAAAAAATATATAACTCATTGAAATATCTCTAGACTCGTTTGATACCAACTTGGATAAAAATATGTTTCAAATTCAAAATACTCTTCTTTTTTATCATTTATGATTAATAATTAAAATAAACTTATTGAGGTCAAATAGGTCCCTACATTTTAATAATATATTTTTTGGAGGTTTAGTTCGAATTTAATCATTTGAGGTGACAATTGTCATTATATTTCGTAGTTGTACATGCACCAATCGATCACTAATATTTATAATACCCTTTGAGACATTCTTTTAATATGATTCCCTTTTTGAATATATTTTTTTTACAGAAATTCAATATTAGTGTGGTTTACTATTATAAGTCTTATGGGCCCCACATTGTCTATATCATTAATTTTTTTCTTTTATTGGATGATAAATGTATTAAAAATATAATGTTATATTATTAGTGATATAGATTTAATTATGTTCATAAATAACTGATTAGTTATTCCATCATGTTGAAAAAAATTACAAACACTGTTATTTGAATAATCATAACAACAAATTTATTTTAGTTATATTTGTTTCAAATGGATGGAAATGAAGAAAAATGTGAACATAAAATAGCCCCCAATAATATATGTTTAAATTTACCAATGGACAATATCAATGTTGTTGTATATCTATTTATCGTGTAGTCCACAATATAAATAATTTCTATATATAGTGGGATACCTCTACGTAGAAACATATTTTGATTAATTTTCTTCCACATCAATTATAAGTTTATTCAACTAGACATAATTTCAAAATATGTTGATGTATAAAGATCTATGCTAAGGGTGGTCAATATTTTTTCCTGTTAGACAATTAATAACTGATGTTCATCATTATGGATATTTTTAGTGGTGGGGATTTTGAGACAATCATTATCAAACATGGTTAGCATTATATAGGAATATCTTTTAATAAAATCTATATTTTAAGTGATTTTTTCATCAATATACCCCTAAATATTTTCCAATATAATTTTGAATAAAACTACTAATGATGACGAAGGTGTCTCGAAAAAGTTCTAGGGCACTCCTAGTCAGTTTCGTATATGTGTTGGTTTTCCTGCTACAGCTCACCAGATTAAGGGTAGAATATATTAATATTATATATGTAAAATATCATGATTAATTTTATTATGGTAATAAAGGAAATATAGCTTATTGAATACCAGTTGTCTTTATGTTGTTCCTTGGGGATTCTTCATCTAGATTCTCTATTAATATTCCTTCTGTGTTAGGTTGAAATTGTTGAGATTTTATTTATAGGTGACAAAATTTACCTCCATACACTGGATGCATTTGGTGGTGATAAAGCATGTATATTGCTCATGGTTTAGACATATGTAGAAATTAAAACTACATATGATTTTTGTGTCATTGGTGGGTGGTTACAATAAACACTTATAACATTTTTTACTCCAAAATACTTCATTGTGACCTTAACTTCATATAATATTTTCATCACTTATTAAATATTGATTTGTGTCATATATTATTCAACTAACATATAAAATTAAGGGTCCTTATTTTGATGATATAATATCATGTTATTGGGATTCATAAGACTATTATTATTAAAACAATTATTGCTGAATCCTTAATTAAAATATAAAATGTTTTTTATGGTGCATGATCAAATTATACATCATATAGTGAAATAACCATATTATAATGGCTGGTAAGAAGAATTATCAAGACAGTATGTGGAAATTATATCCTAGTTAGAGAAATATAAAATCCTATATTGTATTATCCTTTTATAAAATACCTATGTAATTTTGAATATGTAATAATTTTTACAATTCATTTTAAAAGATAATATTAACAATTATCTTTTCAATTACCTACCAAATGTTTTTAAATTTAACCAACACTATTAAATGTTTTATTATTTCTATGCAGACAATAGTTTTCTGGACTGTTTTCCTTTTGGGTTGCATTGATGAGTAACTATCAAACCTTATACTAATCAATTCTTATTCATCTCATGTTTCTTAATCCGAGTCTTTAAATTGTACATATACCAAATTTTCCATTAACATTCATTCATTCCATTATATCATAAAATTTTACTCCTGTTTCTTACACACTTTTCCACAAAACAGTTTTTTGTTACAAATATATTTTGAGAATGATGTCTTGAATGATTATTAATATTCATAAGTCAATATTAATGGTTACTTAATAGGTTTTAAATGATGATGTTATTTTATCTTTATATGTTGGGATACCAATAACACGAATGATTATTGACCCCATTGGAAGGACGGAAAAAAGAAAATTTTGTATCATTATAACATTTCTTTTATCCTTAGTCTTAGTTTACTACACTATATAGATAAAAATATTATTTTAAAAACTATTAAGTGATTTATAACTAATAAAAATTATTTCACAACTTTCATTATATTTATTTCCTTCTTGGGTCTACTAAAAATATATTTGTCATCATAAATATCTTATATAGTTATTCAGTGAATCCTGGGAATCACCCTAGTACAATAGATAAATAGATAAAACTATAATTTTATAGACATATTTTTCACAATGTAAACTTATAAAGTAATAACATGTATATAATTAATTCTATGTAGAGGATGTACTCATTATCCTTAATATTGAATGAGTTTTCTTTATAATTCATCCATGATATATTCCGAATTATATGTTGTCATCCATTTCTAATCATCTAAAAAATAGAACTGATATACACACATTATTTGGGGTTTAGGATAGTTTATAAAATTCATATTTTGATTGAAATTCTAACTCTGTTTTGTGGTAACTTCCTTAATATCTCATAAACATGTTTAATATTATTAATAGATCATTATGTTTCTTGTTTTGAAAAATATTCAATATCATTATAGTTATTCACTATATTTATAGTGAAAAATACATATCTTGAATTATTCCTCCCTATTAATCTCATTTTTTTGATAAATTTAGTTGTTATATAAACCAAACCTTACCTATTTCATTTTATTGTAAGAAAAAATATTCATAGACTTATTTCATCATGGAAGTAATTTTTTACAAAAAATTAAACATGTCAATTCAAAATTATAGAGGTGACTTTGGGGATCCGTACAATTCATGAAAATAAATAGAATAGTATTTTAGGAAAGTTAAATACCCTAATTTTAAGGTAACATATATTGTATTTTGGTGGTCATATAATCACTAATAAGGTTCAATAATTAATGTATTTATATAATCTATTAAATTCATGTCTCATTTCTGCAATGTATCATAATTGAGGCTATATCCATTTATATTCCTTCTAACATCGGTATAGTTTTTCAAACCATTTCATATACCTTGTGTATAAAACAACAATACATATTATTTTTATTAATGTATAAAATCATACATTAATCAGAACACTTGAATTTTATTATTTAATTTCTACTCTATTACATTAGTCATAATACATACAAAACAATAAACCATTCATGTGAAAAATAAGATAAATAATCAGAGAAAAGAGTTTAATAAATATACAAAATAATTATAATTTTTTATTTTTTTAGAATAATTGATACATCCCACTATAACAATGACAGAAACAAGCCCCTCCCAAGGGATTATCGATTTCCAATGAATATTATCATATTTTCTAAATTTATATAACATATTTTTAGAAACTTAAATATGATTTCACAACATACTATTTATAATATCCCAAGTAAATAAAGAATAAGACATATTTCATATTTATTAATAATTGTGAATTAAATATTAATTTTACTTTAAAGGGGTTGTTATGTTCGATAGTGTACCCGATACGCAACAACAGGTTTCTTTAAAATCTTACATCGTACAATAATAATAAAGTATTACTATTTTAAAGTCTGGATTACGATCGGTGATCAGTACAGATGTAAAAAGAAAGTTATCTACGAGGAGTGGATGGACTTCTGTTCTAAATGTAGGAGACTTGGACATGTCTCGGAGCAATGCGGGCAGGGGTCTTCTTCGAGGGCGAGTTGGAGAGACACTGTTCTTCCAAGGGAGGTTGGGCGAAATGATAATTGGGGCTCTCCCAATGGATGTGCAGTAAAGGGTGTGTGGGCTGATGGAACATCCAAGGCCGAATGCAATGCTCCAGAGGAGGCCAGTGTTCCATCGAGTGCTGTTATGGTGGCCCGGAGTGAGGGTCTGGACAAAGGCAACAGAGGAGCTATCCCATTTTCTACTGGCTTAGGTTTCTCTTGCGGTGATATACAAGGGAGGCAGGACAACTTACTGCTCAGTCCCGATAATCCGAAAGTTCATGATGTTTTCAGTAGGTTGATAGGTGATCTCAATGGGGAGAGGTGTCCTGGTTCTGGGACCATTGGCATTGTAGAGGCTGAGCAAGTTTAGTCTCGACCTGCAGATGATCAGCAGGTGGAGGCTCAGACTGAATCTGAAAGAAATAAGGAGACCCAGCCCATGGATGGCTCTTTGGGCAGTGAGATTTTCAATGAACAATCAGTTGGAGTGGTTAATGGCCAGATGTTGGGAATAGCGGGAGGCAAGGAGGCAGTGGCTAGGCTTACAGTGCCTGTGCAGGCTGAGGATCCTGCGGAGGTTACTGATGGGTGGGTTAGGACCTTTCATGGGCTAAAATCTCACCATGTGAAAAAGGCTGATGACATTGCTGTGAGCAACTGCTTTGCTAGTCTTGTGGATGCTGAAACTGAGGTGGATCAGGTTCAAATGGCATCTGGTTTGGGTTCTGGCCAGGTGCCTACTGCAGCTCTTGAGTTGCATGGCAGTTCTCCAAGGATGAAAAGCTGTAATCTGCAGGCTGGGGATAGTATGCAGATTGGGATGTCTGGAGAGCTTGAGAAAGTGGCTCAATCTCAGTGTTTAACACTGATTGGTCCTAACAGTCATGTGGAGCCGGAGCAAGGTGTGAACTTTTGTCCTCGGATGGTGTGCTTACCTGAGAAATGGGGGGGTATTTCTGATATTGAGAAGGAGGTTGATGGCAATGTCCATACCTCTTTTAGTGATATTGTCTAACATGGGAAGAAGGTGATGGCAGAGTGTGCGGATAACTCTACCGCCCCTCCAAAAAGAATACAACATAAAGATTATTCTTCTTTTCCAAGGCCGATGTCCACCAGATATTCTCTGAGCAATGGTAAGGTAAGGACTTCTTCTGATGCTTTTGTGCAATTGGAGAAGATGAATCTCAGACGGAAGCATGTGAAGCTGATGAAGCAATATGAAAGTTCGGAATGGGAGTCGGCAACTGCAGATGAGGCGTTTGATTATGGAGATGGTGATGGGTATGATGGAGGGTATGGTTCCTAGCTTGTTTTCTTTTTACTGCTTTTTTGCTGTACTTTTTTCCTTTATTTAATAAATGGTCAGGGACTTTGTCCCTGGTTGAGCCTTCTTGGTATTATTATTTTAAATGGAAGTTAACACCTAGATGTTGTATTGGTTGGAATGAACAAAACCAACTAAAATGTGATTATACATGTTTTTTAAATGTATTTACTTTTATCCAATAAATGTTAGAGGCTTAAAATTTGAATGAATCTAATTTTTAGAATAATTTACATTAAAAGGTCGAATTACCGCCTTTTAATGGAGAACCATATTTAAATCTAGTTTTGGTCAAATTTATATGTTATATTTGACCAAATAAAATTATTCTTTTTATTTGAGACATCAAATTTTACTTTGAGTAATTTTTTGGTATTTTTCTGATAAAGTTCATTTTTTAATGAATAGTGTAAAAATTTGTAATTTAATTAAAAAGTGATTTTTAATCTAGTTTATTAATATGTTTAGATTATATTTTTAATTAGTTTTAATGTGTAATTATAATATATTTTTAACATTTAATCCTATGTTGGTCATTGAAATTAATTTCACTTTGAATTTGGACATAAATAAGTGTCGATCTTTTGATAATTATTGTTTCTTAAAAACATGCTATTTGTTTTAACAACGGGAATTAATTATAAATTTAATTAATGAAACTTCTATGTTTGGAATTTGTAAAAATAAACATCATTATTGAATTCGGAATATCCAATAAATCATAGGCTGAATTTTTGGTATTTTTCTGAAAAACATCAATTTTTGAGGAATAGTTAAACCACTTAGTATTAGTTAAAAACCAAATTTTTGATTTAAATGAAATTTTACCGCTTCTATTAATTGAATTTCGAAAATATGACATTCATGGTTGTTATCAAAAACTAAAATGTGGTTCAATAAGATAAAAATAATTTTTGATGAATAGTAACTTTTGACTTTTATTTACCACGGTTAAAGGTAAATAAGGTAAATCAAGGTAAAAAGAATATTATAATAATTCAAAATTACCTTAACACTTGTCCAAAACTTATTTTTTGAGTCATTTACGACCATGGGTATCTTTGGGTCGATTTTGGGACCCCATTGATCCACATGGGAGTGATAATAACAATTTGGATTAATTAATTTAAAGTAATGGAAAAATAGACATAAACAAATATCTTTTAGTAATTAATTTCTAAATTGTGTTATATAAGAAATATTTTTGACTAAAAATATTAATTGGAATGATAAAACT
The DNA here is from genome assembly GCA_963277665.1 of Viscum album. NCBI lineage: Eukaryota > Viridiplantae > Streptophyta > Magnoliopsida > Santalales > Viscaceae > Viscum > Viscum album. Next base: position 536,365,977 of record OY728119.1, read on the forward strand.
ATTTCCTACATCATGGTATTTTTTTTTATAATTTTTATACATCAAATAAATTAAATTATTTATGACACAATAACGATGTAGTATTTACCTCATTAATAAATGATCTAAAAAATAATATTATAATGATTAAAATATTATCCAAAAACTATCTGATTCTTATTGGATGATTTTATTTCGACCATTACTCATCATATCTTCGACTCTAATTATTTTTGGACCTTTCTAAACCTAATATAATTATCTAATAAAATAATCATTTCCCACATTCCTAATGAGCCCCTCCTCCCCCTTATAAAAGGAGACCACTTATAACCAAATCCTCACACCTCTCAAGCCATTTGGCTAGTCCAAACGTTGCCCAATTAATCTCCCAACATCACTATCCTCCCCTTAGAAGCCTTACCTTATATAGGGCACTTCAAAAATTCCTTTTGGTTCAAATCAAAGAGAGTTTCCCAAATTAAAGGTAACCGTTTCTCTTAAATTGTTTTCTTTTTATTTTACTTCTCCCACCCCAAAAATCTTTTTATTCATTTCTTTTGTAACAAAACCAGTATTCCTAATATACTGGTATATTTTTATCAGAAGGATTCGAACTACACTTACACAAACCTCCATCTAATGGGTGAAGAACATAATGTTTCTGTTGATGGAAAACTAATGCCTCTCGAAACGATGATTGTTCGATTATCTCCTACCGCCTCTCACAGTGGCCATTATGATGAAAATATATTTATATATGATATATATTATGTTTATTTTTTCTTTATTCTTCAATAATTTCAATTTATAGCATTCCTTTATGGTTTCTATTATGGTAAAAGCGATAATCTCATTAGAGGAAGTGCAGACTACCACCCCCTCAAAGTGATATGACTCGTTCAAAGCATATGTTGTGCATATAAAGGATATATTTAATGATTTAATATATGATAAAATACTGGAATTATAATACTACTATTTATCATTATGTTTTTATTCAATTAAATATGATATATAAATGGAAGTAGCGTTCATGCGTACGTACAACTTACCATCTCCATGAACGGTGCATTTCATTTCTTAAATCTAAATGTAATGTACTATTATAAATATATGTATATGTTATATATATATATATATGATATATTTGTTATCCAAATCATGAATATAATTCTGGATATAATGAACCTTTGACCACATGAACAACATGTTATTATAAGAAGTCCATTTTTGACTCAAGAACCAAATATCGACAAAATAATCATTATTAACATAAATGGTTACATAATGTTTATAACATGGTAATAAGTGATATAAAAGGAATAATAAACATTAAAAAGGTTCTTAAGAAAGTAGAAATTAACTTTAGTTTATTATTCAGGAAATTAAAGAATGATCGAGTCAGGTCGGACATAAGGTAAGGGACTTCATCTCAATATCCTTTCATTGAAGCATATTTAGTTTTATAAACGACTTTATTTAATATAGTGTATAAACCCCTTTAAATTTTCATTTCATTCAATGGGAATATTTTTATATGATATGTTTTACTAAACGAAAAAAGGAATGTTTTTTTACGGAAGCGGTGACAACGACCTTTCTGCCGCCACGAGAATTATTTGATCTTTGGCTTCCTTAACAAGTTGAAATGCGTTTAAAAAGAAAAATAAATACCACATACACTTTTTACTTATTTTTGTATTGAAAATGATTTTGAGAATGAATTTATAATTTCAATATCATGAAATCATATTTTGTTATTTTAATGTGGAAATGTTATCTTTCCTTTATTCTTTTGTTATGTGTTATGATCATGTTACGGTTCTTGGGAATTATTTATATTTATGGGTGGTTCTATGAAAAACCTAGGGTGGGTGAGCCTGAGATACCTCTCCAATACATTGGGTAACACGACAGAGGTAAATGTGAATGTTTCTCCTAAGATATTTAGGTTATCTACTGTGATGGGTATTCCAAAGTAACTCCATATGTAGCTGTGATAACTATAATGTAAGTATGATTTGGATGCCACAATTTACCTTTATGATTTATGATTTCTATGTGTTAATCATATATATTATGTTTTCATGAGGTATTTAAAAGAGTTTATGTTTTGTATGTATTAATGAACACATTTTTTCTTTCGTTTTTTTATAACACTTACTAAGATTTTATGCTCATCCCATGTTTTGAAATGTATTCACAGGACTTAAAGATGAATAGGGTCAAGGATGGGATCAAGAAAAAGTCATGCTTTCAAAAACCTGGAACTAGACATGTCTCTTTTTTTCGAGTTTTTTTACTTTATGAAAAAAAGGATACTGGGTAGAATTGTCTACATGTAATATTCATGTTGTTATGTAAATGTAATGACCTAATTCTCTAAAACTCTAAACCTGGAAAGATCCTCAATGTGAATTATTCATTTAATTCAATATTATATATTTTTTAAGGATGTGTACTTATAGTTGGCATCAAAGAGTCAGTTTATATAACATTAGGAGTTTGGTTATTGTTAAATTAATATCAATAAATTAATTTATGTTAATATTGAAATCATATAGAATTTAACGATTACCATGTTGCTTCACCTAAAATATTTCTGTGTTCAAAATGGTTTTCCACATAGGAAAGAGGGAAGCTATGTTGGAACGACATCAAGAGGAAGAAAACCTTCCAAATCAGAAACCTAAGATGGTAGGAATTGGAACTAAAAAATATGTTATAGTGATGGAACAATTGAATCAGTCTATAAATGGTGGTGGTATCCAAGTATGAGATCATCCAGATCAACCGCAGAAGAACATGTCAGTAGTGGTGCATTTCATGAGGCAACATCCCCGATCATTCAGAGGATCATCTGACCATGTTCTAGCTGAAGGTTGGATTAAAGCACTGGATAAGATTTTTGATATCATGGGTTGTTCAGAACATCAAATGGCCAGTCTTGCTGTTTACCGTTTTGAAGGTGAAGTTGATTAGTGGTGGTCGGTGGTGACAAATATCAGGGATAGTGAAGAGATTTATGCTCTCTATTGGGATTAATACAAAGGTATGTTTCTTGAAAATTATTTTCCTTAGGTGGAGCGTCTTAGAATAGAAAAACAATTCCTATAATTGAGGCAGGAGGATGACTTTGTGGCTACTTATGAAGAAAAATTCACTCGACAGGCACAGTATGGTCTAAATTTCATACGAGATCTTGATAGTAAAATGAAAATTTTTTACATAGGATTAAATCCAATGTATCAAAGAGATTTATCTTCTTGTGAGTTCAAAAGTTATGGAAAACATGTTCATTGTGTGGAGAAGGTGGAGATGGAGTTTGTCGATGATCAGGTAATCATTGACAAACAACAGAATAAGAGGTCGAGGTGGCAGGTGAAAGGGAAGAACTATTCAAAAAAGTCTAATGGTAAGAAACATAAGTTTAATATTTGTGAAAATTGTGGTAAAAAGCATGCTAGAGAATGTCTTTTGAATTCTGGTAAGTGATATAGATATGGTAAAATGGGACATAAGGCTCGTAATTGCACTGAAAAGATCAGGGTAATGGTAAGGCAAAATCTTATTAATAGTGAGTAAAATGCATTAAGTGCAATGAAATGGGTCATTATGCAAATAAGGGTCTAACAAAAAACTCAACCGAAGAAAAGCATCCAGACTACAAGAAGAAAGGCGTGGTGAAATCCTTTACAACTACTTCAGTAGATGTTGGGCAATCAAATGATGTTGTATCAGGTATACTATTTGTTTGTCCAGATTATGCCAATGTGTTGTTTGATTCAGGGTCAACACACTCTTTCATTTCTAAAATGTTTTCTAGAAAATTTGGAATTCCATCTCAACATATGAATACAAAACATATAGTAAAAACACATGGAGGAAATTTTGAGACAAAAAGAAAACATAAGAACATTCCTATCCTTGTGTGTGGAAAGAATCTACCTAAAATCCTTATTGTTATGCCTCTAGTAGAGTTTGATGTTATTTTGGGTATGGATTGGCTTCCTATTTATCATGATAAAATTTAATGTTGAGCTAAACATGTTTCTATTCAAAATTATTTTTAGTTTGTGTACAAGAATGAACTCTATCTTTTGAGAACATATCAGGAAGCTGAGAAACTAATAAAAGATGTAAATGAATGTTACCTTGAACATATTGTTGAAAATAAAGGAACTGGTAGGATTAATGATGTGATAGTGGTAAATGAGTACCTTTATGTTTTTCCTGATGAGTTTCCTGGTATTATACCTGATCAAGAAGTTGAATTTATTGTTGACTTAGTTCTTGATTCTAAGATAATTTCAAAACCCCCTTATTGATTGTCTCAAATTGAACATTTAGAGTTAAAGAAGCAATTCCATGAGTTATTAGATAAAGGTTTCATTCGACCTAGCACATCACCAATGTGTGATCATGTCTTGTTTGTTAAAAATAAAGATGGTTCCATGAGACTTTGCATTGATTATAGATCATTGAATAACATCACTATTAATAATAAGTATCCTTTGCATCATATCGATTATTTTTTTGATCATCTCCAGGGAGCTCAGTATTTTTCGAAGATTGATTTGAAGTTGGGGTAAAATCAGTTGAATGTAAAGGAATCAGACATTCTGAAGACAGTGTTTTGTACTATATATGGCCATTATGAATTTTTAGTTATTCCTTTTGGGTTAACCAATTAACCTATATATTCATGGATCTGATTAATATAATTTTCCGTGAGTTCTTGGATAAGTTTGTGGTTGTGTTAATTGAAGATATTTTGGTTTATTCAAATAGTAAATAGGAACATGAAATTCATTTAAGGGTTTTCTTGCAAACCATAAAATAAAAGAAACTATTTTGGAAATTCAAAAAGTGTGAGTTTTGGTTGCAACAAATTTCATTCCTTGGTCACATTATTTCAAAAAATGGCATAATTGTTGATCCTGAAAAAATAGAAGTTGTTGATGAATGGCCAAAACCCACTAATATAACTTAGTTTCATAGTTTTATTGGTTTGGGAGGTTATTACTGCAGGTTTGTTGAAAATTTTGAACGATTATATATTCCAAAGAATAAGTTAACTCCAAAAGGTGTTAAGTTCATTTGGAAAAAATAATGTGATGGTTGTTTTCAGGAATTGAATAGAATGTTGGAGAATGCCCCATTTTTGGCACTACCATCCAGAAATGGGGAGTTTTTTTATCTACAGTGATGCTTCGATGAAATAACTTTGTTGTGTCCAAATATAGAATGGACAGGTAATTTCTTATGTTTCACATTAGTTGAAACCTCATGAGTTAAATTACCGTACACATGATTTGGAATTAGCTACTATTGTTTTTTGCATTAAAAATTTTGAGGCCGCATTTTTATGGAGTAAAATGTGAAATATATACTTATCACAAAAGTTTAATGTATATATTCACTCAAAAATAACTGAACATGAGATAGAGGAGATGGCTAGAATTAATCAATGATTATTATTTCACGATCCATTACCATCTGGGAAAATAAAATAAAGTGGCATATACTTTGAGTTAAAAAAGTAATGTCTCATTAGACATGCTACATTTGGAACAAGATTCTTTGGTTTTTGATTTGATAAATTGTGTCATATAAGTTGTTGGTGCAGGAAATTCTTCTATTTTGTTTTAGGTGTTAGTGAGATCATCTCTATCAGACAGAATAAAGAGTGCACAGGAAGAAGATAGTGAGTTGCAGAAAAAGGTAGAGTTGTTTCAGAAGGGTAAGTTGCCTGAATTTATCATTGATAATGATTGTGTTTTGAGATTTGGAAAGAGATTATGTGTACCTTCTGATTCACAGTTTAAGAATGAGTTGTTATGTGATGCTCATAGTTCTCCATTTTCAGTTCATCCTGGTAGTACTATGATTTACAGAGATCTTCGAGAGTATTACTAGTGGGATGGAATGAACAGAGATATTTCTGATTTTACTGTGAAGTGTATGACTTATCAGCAGGTTAAAGTAGAGTGGAAGTTACCGAAAGGGACGATTTAGCCACTACCAGTGCCAGAGTGGAAATAGGAAAATATATCCATGGACATTGTTGTAGGATTACCAAATACATCTCGAGGTAATAATGCAATATGGGTTATAGTTGATCGATTTACTTAATCTACTCATTTCATTCCTATTCGAGAGACATTGTCTTTAGATCAACTTTCTCGGTTGTATGTTAATGATATAGTCAGGTTTCATGGTGTTTCTATCTTTATTGTATATAATCGTGATCCCAGGTTTACTTCTAACTTTTTTAAAGGCCTTCATAAGTCATTGGGAACTAAATTAAATTTTTGTACAACTTTTCGTCTTCAATAAGATGGGTAGTCAGAATGAACAATTTTGACCTTGGAGGATATGGTACATGATTTTTTACTAGATTATTAGGGAATTTGGGACCAACAACTTTCTTTGGTTGAATTTTCATATAATTACTATTTTTATTCCAGTATACAGATGGATCCATTTGAGTCATTATATAGAAATAGTTGTCAAACTCCAGATTTTTGGGATGAAGTAGGTGAAAGGAAGCTGATGGGATCCGAATTGGTATAAGAGATGGCAGAGAAAGTTCAGTTGATTCAGAGGCACATGAGAACAACACAGAGTAGGCAGAAAAGTTATGCAGATAATGAGAGGAAGGATATTTCTTTTGAGGTAGGTGATCATGTATTTCTCAATGTTTCTCCATGGAAAAGTGTGATGAGTTTTGGAAACAAGGGAAAGTGGAGTCCGAGGTTCATTGGACCTTATGGAATTTTGGAGAATGTTGGATCAGTTTCATATAGAGTGGCTTTACCTCCATGTTTTTCCTATATACACAATTTTTTTCATGTTTCGATGTTGATAAAGTATATGTCAGATCCATCTTATGTTTTGAGCCTAGAAGTAGTTCAGTTGGAAGAGAATATCTCATATGAATAACTACCAGTGCTGATTCTTGACCATAGAGAGCATGTGTTGCATAATATGGTAATTCACCAGGTAAAGGTTTTGTGGAAAACCCATATGGTTGAAGAGGCAACCTGGAAATCTGAAAATTCTATGAGGGATAATACCCCCACTTATTTTGATAAGTAAAATTCTGAGGATGCAATTCCTAAAAGGGGGGAAGGATGTAACATCCCAGTTAAAAAAAGAATAAGGCATATTTCATATTTAATAATATTTGTGAATAAAATATTAATTTTACTTTAAAGGGGTTTCTATGTTCGAGAGCATACCCAATACGCAACAACAGGTTTTTTTTTAAAATCTTATGTTGCACACTAATAATAACATATTATTATTTTAAATGGATGTTAACTCCTAGCCATTATATTAGATGGAATGAACAAAACCAACTAAAATGCGATTATACATGTTTGTTAGATGTATTTACTTTTATCCAATAAAAGTTATAGGCTTAAAATGTGAATGAATCTAATTTTTAGCATAATTTACATTAAAAGGTTGATTTACTACCTTTTAATAGAAAACCCTCTTTAAATATATTTTTGGTCATTTTTATATGTGTTATTTGACCAAATAATATTCTTCTTTTGATTTGGGACATCAAATATTACTTTGGGTATTTTTATTGTATTTTTCAGATAAATATCATTTTTAAATGAATAGTGGAAAATATTGTATTTTAATTTTAAAAGTTCATTTTAATATAATTTATTTAAATGGTTAGATTATCTTTTTAGATTGTTTTAATGTGTAATTAAAATATATTTTTACCATTTAATCCAATTTTGGTCATTGGAATTAATTTCACCTAGAAATTAGACATAAACAAGTGTCGATCTATAGATATATATTGTTTCTTAAAAACACGCTATTTGTTTTAACAACTGAAATTAATTTAAAAATTAATTAATGTAACTTTTATGTTTTGAATTTGAAAAAATAAACATCATTTATGAATTCGGAATATCAAATAATGAATAGGATGAATTTTTGGTATTTTTCTGAAAAACTTCAATTTTTGATAAATAGTGAAACCACTTAGTAGTAGTTAAAAAACCGACTTTTTGATTTAAATGAAATTTTATCACTTCTATTAATTGAATTTTTAAAATCCAACACACATGGTTTTTATAAAGAACTAAAATTTGGTTCGATAAGATTAATATAATTTTTGGTGATAGTAACTTTTTACTTTTATTTATCAAGTTTAAAGGTAAATAAGGTAATTCAAGGAAAAAAGAATATTATAATAATTTAAATTTCCTTAACAATTGTAAAAGTCTTATTGGTTGAGTAATTTACGACCATGGGAATATTTTGGTCAATTTTGAGACCCCATTGAGCCACATAGGAGTGAAAATGACTATTTGGATTAATTAATTTAAAGTAATGGGAAAATAGACATAAATAAAAATATTTTAGTAATTAATTTTTATATGGTGTTATATGAGATATATTTTTTACTATAAATTTTCATTGGAATGATAAATCTATTTCCTACATCATGGTACTTTTTTATAATTTTTAGACATCAAATAAATTAAATTATTTATGACACAATAACGATGCAGTATTTGCCTAATTAATAAATGATTTTAAAAAATAAATTATAATGATGAAAATATTATCCAAAACCTGGCCAATTATTATTGGATGATTTTATTTCGACCATGAGTCATCTTATATTAGACTCTCATGATTTTAGGACCTTTTGAAACCGAATATCATTATATAATAAAATAATATTTTCACAATTTTCTAAAGATCCCTTCCTCACCCTTATAAAAGGAGACCAATTCTAACCAATTAATCACACCTCTCAAGTCATTTGGCTCATCCAACCTCTACCCAAATAATCTCCCTACATCTCTCTCCTCCCCTTATAAGTATTACCTTAGGTAGAATGCACATCAAGAACTCCTTTGGTTCAAACCAAAGGGAGTTTCCCAAATTAAAGGTAAGAGTTTCTCTTAAATGGTTTTCTTTTATTATACATCTCCAACCCCTAAAATGCTTTTATTCAGTTATTTTGTAAGAAAACTAGTATCCTCCATATACTAGGATATTTTTATGAGAAGTATTAGAACTAAACTTACACACGCCTCCATCTAATAGATGAAGGACATAATGTTTCTGTGGATGGAAAACTAACGCCTCACGAAATGATGATTGTTTGATTATCTCCTACCACCTCTCATGTTGGCCATTATCATGGAACTGTATTTATATGTGATATATATTATCATTATGTTTATTTTATTATTATGTAATTTCATTTTATATCATGCCTCTATGGTTTCCATTATGGTAAACGCGATCATCACATTAGAGAAAGTGCGGACTACCGCCACCTCAAAGTGATATGACTCGTTCATACCAAATGTGTTACATAAAAAGGATAGATTTAATGATATTATGTATGATAAAATACAGGAATTATAATACTACTATGTATAATTATGTTTTAATTCCATTAAATATGAAATAGAAATGGGAGTTGCGTTCATTCGTACGTACGACTTACCGTCTCTATGAAAGGTGCATTTCATTTCTTACCTCAAAATGTTATGTACTATTATAAATAAATGTATATTTTGTATATATATATGATACATAGGATATCCAAATCATGAATATCATTCTATATATAATATACCATTGACCACTTGAACAACATGTAATTATAAGAAGTACATTTTTTAACCAAGTACCAAATATCAACAAAACAAACGTTATTAAATTAAATGGTTACAAAATGTTTATAACATGGTAATAATTCATATAAATGGAATAATAAACATGAAAAAGGATCTTAATCAAGTAATAATTAACTTTAGTTTATTATTCAGGAGATTAAAGAACGATCGAGTCAATTCTGACACAAGGTAAGAGACTTCGTCTCAATTTCCTTTCATTGAGGCATATTTAGTTTTATACATGACTTTATTTTATACAGTGTATAAACCCATTTGACTTTTCATTTCATTCAAAGGGAATCCTTTTATATGAATTGTTTTACTAAACAAAAAAAATGACTGTTTTTTACGTAAGTTGTGACAACGACCTTTCTGCTGTTGTGAGTATTATTTGATCTTTGGCTTCATTAACAAGCCATACTGTTTTTAAAAGGAAAAATAAATACCATATACTCTTTTTACGTATTTTTGTATTGAAACTGATTTTGAGAATGGATTGATTATTTCAATATCTTGAAATGATGTTATGTTATTCCAATGTGGAAATGTTATCTTTCTTTATGATTATGTTTTGTGTTATGATCATGTTATGGTTCTTGGGCATTATTTATGTATACTGGTGGTTCCATGATAAACCTATGGTGGGTGAGCCCAAGATAACTCTCCAATGCATTGGGTAACGTGACATAGGTAAATGGGAATATTTCTGCTAAGATATTTAGGGAATATACTGTGATTGGTATTCCAATGTAACTCCCTATGTAGCTGTGATAGCCACAATGTAAGTATGATTTGGATGCCACAAGTTTCCTTTATGATTTATGATTTCTATGTGTTATTCATAAATATTATGTTTTCACGAGGTAAGTAAAAGAGATTATGTTTTGTATTTATTAACGAAAAAATGTTTTCATTCATTGTTTTATAACCCTTACTGAGCTTTTTATGCTCATCCAATGTTTTGAAATGTTTACACAGGACTTAAAGATGAATAGGGTCAAGGATGAGATCAATGAAAAGTCATGTTGTCTAAAACCTTGAACTAGACATGAATCTTTTTATCAAGAGTTTTATTTTATGAAAAAAATGGATTCTGGTTAGAATTGTATACATCTAATATCCATGTTGTTATGTAAATTTAATGACCTAATTCACTAAAACTCTAAACCCAAAATATCCTCCATGTGAATTATTCATTTAAGTCAATATTATGTATTATTTAAGGCCAAGCCCTTATAATATTGATACCTATAATAACTGATAGGTGGATAAATACATCAAAACCACTATAATAATGTAATGTTTTGATTATTTACCCTTTAGTATCAAATTTAAGGACATTAGAATGAATAATATTTATCGTTATCAAAAATTGTAACTTCTTTTGAAAATAGGAGATGGTAGAAAAATTCAAAGGGTATTTTCTAAAAAAAATGATTCTTTACCATTGAGTATAATTATGTGGATTAGTTTCAATATTCATTATGTAATTTAAAACCTTTTCATTTATTTTAATAAGTATAATGCTAATGTTTTTAATTATATATGAATAAAATAATTTACCGAATGAATTATTTATTAAAATCAACTCCTAAAGGAAAAATAATTTTAAAGGTGGAATTCATAAAAAATATTTCACAGTAATTTTGTTTGTCACTTCCAAATAACTTTTTTCTTATAGAATAATCAAATCATATGATTCAAGGAAGTATTTATACATACTAAAAAAATAAAAAATAAAATTAATTCTTCTAATACATACGCATCATCATATTCACAATTTACCATATATTCATGGTACTACTGACATATGATTGGGATTGAATCAAATATAGATAAATCGTTCATCATTATAAATAATTAAATACAAAATCTTAAATAAAATATGAACTAAATTCAATTCAATATAAGATATTTTAGAGCAGTTTCAATTTAATACTAATAATCCAAATTTCTATATAACATTGATATATCAAAGAAAGTAAATGCTACAAAAGGATCTTCTATCTAGATATAAAATTGGAATATTTATGTTCTATAAATTCATAGTATAAATTCATTTATTAAATCATAAAAGATATCTCTAATAAACTCCATTTATCTTTTCATCACATTAATCCACTTATATCCAATAACTGCTAGAGATGCGACTATAAAAAGAGAAAAAAAAATGTTTTATCTTTTCTTAAAATACATGATAATTATTTTCATGTTATAATCTCAACATTAATATGACTACAAAAAACATTGATATAGGGTGTCTTTTTGAGTTATTGTTTAATGATCGTAAATGATATATTTATTTATCTTTTACAAATGACTGATAATTGAACCCCGTACAAGCATTTTTTAGTGCGTATATAATATTTTTTTAGAAAATATTTTTTCATGCACTATGAAATCCCCTTTCTTAGTTATCTCATCCCCACTTCTTAGCGCTTTCCACACTCCAACCCCCCATCACACACTCCCAACCCTACTAAATTCTCATGAACACCTCCACACCCTTTCCCAACAAAAAAAATCGATCACTCAAATGATTTCTCAGACTGGGACTTGATCTTGTGACCTCCCTTCAGCATTTCAATTCCTTTTATCACTCTTTATATAATTTTATTCTTTTTATTTTACTATATTTCTATTAAGTCATATATATTTTAATGTTTGATATATATATAAAAACAATTATACTTATATAAATATATTATATATTAATATTCATTTTTCTATTTTAGAATATGAATATAAATATTTATATGTTTATTAATACACAAACATATGTATATATAAACATTTTATATAAATTTTTATAAATTTATATATATTCTTAAATTTTTATAATGTGTACTAAATGGTTGGATTTAATTTCAATTAACATATATAGTAATTAGTTTCATATGATTCATATAATTTTTTTTAGATGACATTTTAAAATATTTCGGTATATTGAGATTTAAATTTTATATATGACATACATATATATATGTCTATATATTTATGTATATATTATAAATATTTATATTTAATTGTGTATTTATATATAAATATGTTATAAATTGTTCATAAATAATTTTAAAAAATATAATTACATATAATGTTTGAAGATAATCTTATACTTATAAAAGTACATTTATATATGTTTTACATATATAATAAGGATTTTTTACAAACACAAACACACATTTATACACTCGCAAATAGATTTATATTTATCACAAACACAGACAAACAAAAACACACACACACACACACATATATACATATATTAGAATATCCATATAAATATTTTCTTTTTGAAACACACATGTTTATATATATACATTACTCATACAGATATATATAAAAATATAAATGTATGCTTATATTTAAAATAAAAGTGTTAATTTTTTACTATAAATAAAATGAATAATAAATATTTATTTCCATTTAGTTTATAAATATTAATATACATTTTTTTAATTATATTTATTAGTGAAATTGATTTATTGTTGGTAAATTAAAGAAAACATTCATATATTTAATTGTAAACAAATATTCATTTTTATAAAAAAATGAAAATGAAAATATCCATATGAATATTATAAATAGGAATAAATTTAGAATCCACTTAAAAAATAATTGTATCTTTAATTAATCAAAAAATCTATCAACTCTTTAAACAATTGGGAATCCTAACTAAAAACCCACCTGTGTAGGTCTTCTGCTCCATTTTGACCACAATGTATACTATGATGTGTGTTTATAGTCCAACACAACATCTATCACATTGTAGTCAAAGATATGATATATGCTAGAGCCCAAATGGGAACACAGATCAAAAGATACGGCCTTTGGACAATCATGTTAGGTTTCAAACATATCATAAACTGTTCACTAATTAATTAAATTTTTTTATCATTTAATTGTTATCAAAAGTATATAATGTGATAATAAATAGAAATTTTTTAATTAATATTATATTTAAAAAATTTTATAATACATTGTTTTACTACACATCATACATATTAATTTTATGTGTGTATTTAGCATTATATAAATAATATTAAGAAAAAATAATTATATTTACATCATTATTAGTATATTTATATATTAAAATATTTTTTCTAATGTACATTATTTTGTTTAATGAATATACCCATTATCAGTGCAAGTTAAAATCAAAAATAAACGTGGTTAGTTATCCGTGCTAGTAAAAACGAAATGAAAAAACCCACCCCCATTATGAATAATTTTTCACTAGTGGCGACAAAGGTTCCCCTTTATTATATATATTTTTGAAATAAAAAATAAACTCATATATTATTGCATTTATTTTGTCATATATAAAGGTACCCCTATGTCTTTTATTTTATATTTATTTTCATTGATGCATAACCCCCTCTATTATTAATTTTATAAGAACACCTTATTCACCCCCTTTATCAGTTCTTCTTGATATTATTGATAATTCCTAGTACCAGATAAATGGAATTTTTATTAGTGAATTTTTTATTTCAATATATATACTTTTAAAGTGAAATTATTGTTCTTTCATAACTATCCCAGTAGGTCTCCCCAAAAAATAAAATCAACATACTCACTTTTATCTTTTTTCACCACTATAATAATTTTCATTGAACAAAAGGTTATAAAAAAATTATTGAGACATTTTATCCTGATCACTTTCATCTAAAAATATATTCTTCTACATAAATTTTTTTATATAATGATCCTTAATATATTAATTTCATACACTACATAAATATACTATGAAATTAGTTACCCTTCAGATAATATTGGTTGCTTCATCAATTCATAAATTCATTACAGAAATGAATATCATGGAATAATAAAACTACTACCACACCAAAATACATGATTTATATAATATCAGATATCAATTATAGGAGAGATATACTGTATTTATTTTTTGAAATTCTATAATTAGATTCATCTGTTTTTAACATATTCAAAATATCCATTCCGTGATAAATTTTTATTCCTAATTATATTTTATCATCCACATAAAAAATTATCAAGATATGATAAAATTAATTGGAACACTCAATTGTTGAAAAATATATAAAAACAAAATGAATTAGGTAGTTTAATTTCAAATAAAAAATTTAAAACAAGATAATTATAGTCATAAATATTAGTATTGTCAGCAATGTTGGGAAAATTGTGATGAAATGTAAGTGAATATATAAAAATGAACTATAACACATGTAGGTGTTATTATGTCAATACTAATACACATTAGAAACCCAAATATGATTGATATCAAGAAAACATTAAAACTTGAGGTAATCAATGATTAAAACACTTGTTTACGAGTCTAAATAAGGATATAAAACATAAATACGGTAAGAATCACTATATTAAATACAATGAATGGTAAAATAACACCAAACATAAACTCTGACATGTGATATAAAATAAAACCATACATCTAATAAATTATGTAATTCCATATATAAAAAAGACAGACAAATTAATTCCAAAAATATATCGTATATAAGGAATATTTGATCCCATTGAGCTCCATGACACATGTTAGTAATATTTATTAAATCCTCTATGAAATCAAATCAAAAAAGTAAAAAACATTATATATAACATAAGGGGATAATCTTTGTATAATAATATGTTCATCCAAGTAAACATTCATACCAATGTGGTAGAACCCTAATATGTCAATAATGAATAATGAGTGAAACAATCTCATTACAGTACCTAGTTCAATTACTATCCTAGCCTGCTATGAACCACTCACCAAAATAACAAACATGAATTTTAATAATAGAGTCTTCAAAATATATATAACTATTAAATTACATATTATTCCCTATATATCTATTATCTCTCACATACTGACTGAAAAAATAAAATATCTTTAATCAAAATAATATATAATAACCCCAATTTCTTTATATTCTAAATCCATAACCACATAATCATATAACAACACCATCAAACAGTCGGAACTGCATACTCAAATCCTCATGACATAATAAAAAATTCATACCATCATTGCCACATCACATTCACCAAATACAAAAACTGAATTCATTTATGAAATATAAATTAAATAAATAAAATAAATAGTGGATTATTTAGGTTGATAAATAACCATATTTTCACCCACATCCTAGATTTTTAAGAAATTATATTAACATAAAAACCACTTATTATAATTATTCATATTACCTAAATCGGGTAGTGGTATATAAATATTAATAAAATAAAAACTAATATATTAAAATATCCAATATTAGGATCAAATTATTATAAAAATTATAATCATAACTCATTACTATATTTTCACAATTATACTACATCATATTTTTCTAACTCTAAATTAAACACCACTACAGTAGAATAACAAAAACATCATCTACAAAATAAATTGAATCCATCGATATCTTCTACCAAATTCTATTATCATTTTCCCAAGAAAATTGTATTAACCATATTGTGTTTATAATACATATTAATTCTACCTCTTATATGTATTTAATACCACTTAGAATTCTAGATTTACGTCATTTTCATTAATTTAAGACTAAATAAAAAATTCATTATTTTTCAGAAGATCATTCCCCGCTATATATATTCATGTATATTATATTATTCATTAATTCTATATATACCAAGGATGTTATAGACCATCCACCTCCTAAACATTGATAATAAAAAAACGTCATTATGAATTGTATTTTAACTATGTGCCACTCTAAACCATATTAATAAACAATAGTAACACCCCATCCGATGATTAAATATTAAATCAAATAAATTACACCACAAACAAAATAAAATAATAGTACAATCAATTTATATAAAAATAAAAAACAATATTATTTATTTATCATTTAATTTCCAATTAAAATTATCATAAAATTCTTCACAAATTAATTCAATAATTTCATATTATTCGATTCATTATGTTATTAAATTTAATCATTTAACCATATATAAATTATTTCTCTAAAAAATAACTTGATATCGTAGCCATGTTATTATCTGAAAATGAATCAAGAAATCATATATGAATAACCATAGAAATATGTATTGAATCCTCAACTCACGTCCATTGTTTTCCTTATTTTAGGTACATTATATTCATTACTGAAATTATTTCTCTTCACATATGGAATAAAAAATTATGATATTTACACATTAATATAATAAAAATGTTAAGAGAATAAAAATCCACCTCCTCAAATTAATCTTCTATAAGGAAACATTGAATGAAGAGAATGTAAGCGATGATCAAATGAAGAACATCCTAAATGAAAATAATCAATAATATATAACACATCATCTTACATAATGTATTTTTCATGTATCTAAATAAAAATGAATGAAGAAAACATCCAAAAAGTCACAAAAATCATGAATAAGATAAAAATAATGAATGATATTGATTTTAACAATCATTATATGGAATGAAATAGATATAATTAATTTAAGGATTCAGATAATCACAAGTACTAAAAAAGGAACCGTGACCTATACTATAGGGTAACAACAGTTATATCTATTAAAAAAGAATAGAAACAATTGTGAGAGAGAAAATTAATTTGAAATATAAAATTTGATAGGAACCATTTTACTATATCTTGACATCACCACATTGTACAATATACTATTCAAATCAGTAATGATTTCTATGATCTTTAAAGTGGAATCATCCCAAATCTATCACTATTTATTCAATCCATACAAATATTCTTCATCTAGATAGTGGAATTATCGAGTTATACTATGTGTTGATCCTTTCTTCTCCCACATTTAAAAAATAAATTGACCACTATATAATGTTCTATCATCTATAAGAACATCACCTATGACCATGAAAACAGCCCTACCCACTTCACTATATCCAATATGTATTCTAACATTAAACCACATCAACTAAATAATCACCATCACTCTATTGAAGGATAACATGGAATAAATGTAACCTAAATTTCCAATAATAAACTCTCAACCTTAAAGTACAAAAAAATGGTTAACCACCATGGTTAATGCATGACCATGACCTTCATTAGACATAGTTTGTTGTAATGGTGTTATGTGTATAATGTGGTTTCATTTTTATGAATGAAATCATCTCTATAATCATATGAAAATTCAAAACTCACAGCCACCCCCCTTCAAAAATGAAAAAAATAAAAAATTAGAGTATAAGTAAAACCAAAGAGTCTATATTGGATATAATAAATATATTACATCACTCAACAATACCAAAATAATTACATTATATCAAAAAAACTCTATTACAAATAACATAACATGAGTTTCTAATAACTATCAATTTTCTCCACTACGAAATACCATATAGTGTAGAGATTAAACTACTTCAATAAATTAATTACCAAACCAACCTCTTAGATTAAAATTATCAGAAAGTAAATAATGTTTAAAAAATAATATTAAACATTCATATAAGACTATTTCACCCATATACATTCAATTATTCCAATATTCATTCATAAAAAATAAAAAAAATTAAATGCATTCACTTAAAACAAACATCTCATGATGATCACAAATCTCATTAATGTTGAACTTGAATGTTTAATTCTACATGATATCCAATGAAACCCATTAAATAAATTATTGTTTATCATATTCATAACTTAAATTTTATAATACATAAAATATGTTATTATTTAAATATATCATATGAAGATGATCAAGATGATATAAAACCACACAGATATTCTCTGACACCATAAACCTAATAATAATATATATATAAATCATACATCATTAACCATCAATCAGTACAAATGATGGAAAAATGTTTAATATCACATGATCTCCTACCAGGAAATATATAATTGTCCACATTTGACCATTATAAGGATATTGATTTTAAAGTACTATAAGATCCCACTATAAATTACACTCACCTTATCTATCTTATTATTTTTAAAATCTAGTCAAGAGTTTCAGATACCTTAGCCTTATATTATCACAAATACAACACCTAGGATTGTATTTCTTGAATGAGATATATTTTAGTTTTATTTTATTAAATATAAGTTTTTTTAATTAGATATAAGATTTTGATTTTACTGATTGATAATTATTACTGAAATTATATCATTAGGGATGTTATTTCATTTTTATGTTTAGAAATTATAATTTTTATTAATTAATAAGATATATTTATATATTTAAATTTTTATTTTTTATTCATTATGTTTATATAATTAATTTTTTTGGATTATTTTGGAGAATGAACCATTTACAATCTATATATTGGACTTATTGAACTTTCATTAGTTTTTTAATTCATGATACTTATATTTTATTTTAGTATTTAAATGCTTAAGTTAGTTGAATTTATTTATGTACATAATAACTTTATCATGACATGTTGTGGTTAATTAAGTGTAATGTTTAGAAATTTATTATAAAACATGGTCTCGCATAAGTATAATTATATAATATAGTGAAATGAGAATTATTATAGTTTATCATGGAATGTTTTGTTAATATCACTTTAATAAATATTTATTTCATTTATTTCGTAAGATATATGGATTGAAGTGGTCGAATATTTCCTTAAAGATAATTATTAAATTTATAATTGTATAATATAATGGAATTTCATGAAAGTATTTAACTATATAAATCATGGTAGTGGACCACTATAGATTTTATATAAATAATAATAATAGAAATGGGATTTGGATTGGTTGGTACAACAAAACTATAATTTTTCACATCAATTATTTTATTTTATAGATGAATAACATAATAGGTATACATTCATAGATCGAATGTTTTTGAATATTGTGAGAATAAGGAACATACACCATATATACCTTATATGTAAAACCATTATTAAAATATGTCTTATTTATCAACATAAAATCCTTCATGTTCACTTTAGTGCAAGTATTAACCTGATCATATGAATCAATGAAATGGGTGACCATAAATCTCAGTATGGGGAAGGATAAAATTGTAAAAATCACAGACATGGTTCAATGGTAAAATGGAGGGAATGATCATTTTTATCATGTCATGTGAATGAAATAATCATTTAAATGATACCAAAATTATAATAATGGCATTTAAAATAGTGATTCTTAAAAATTAATAATGATGTTATATTTTTCAAATAAAATACAATGTTGTGAACAAAATTAGCATCATGTTAACACATAATAGATGAGAATAGTCATAAAATAATCACGGTGAAAAATTTAAGTCATTCCCACATATAAAACACATTAACTCTTGAGATAAATCACATTTTGCAATGAATTTGAGTTTTACCAAATTTTTATCTCACCCATCACAACATTATATTTATATAATTAGACATTCCAAATGGAGAATATAAATTTTTATTCATTAAAAAACAAATGTAATGGAATGAGATTCATAAGGATTTATTAAATCATGAAATTATTAATAGAATTGGTGTTCCCAAATGATAAATGTAAATCATATTTGGAGGAAACATTATTATTCATGATTGAATAATAAGCAACTCAAGAGGAATAAATGATGTCTTATAGAAAAAAATATTTCTAGAAAAACATTATATATAGATTAAAAATAATTCTTATAAAACCCATAACCTTTAAAAGATATTTTTAAAAATAGACGAATTATAATTAATTATCATTATTGTATTATTCATACAAAAAATGTCATGAATGATGGAAAACCCTAAGAGAGGGTATTGGGTTTGAGAATCCCTAACCATTAATATATCTTTATTTTTTCACTTTTTCACCCCCTGAATCATAAAAATTGATTAAATAATATATTTAAGTAGATGATAATTTTTTTACTTTACCTCACTATTTATTAATTTTAATCACTACATTATATTTCGTAATTATAATTTTTTATGTTTCCGGATATTGATTTCATGCATTCATTACAAATGTTCATTTCTATTCTATTACTCTATTTGGTTCATGGTTATTTATGCATAAGTAGAATAATTAATTAAATCCTAAAATAAATATTTTTATACATATACATATAATAATTAATAAATTTTAAAAAACCATAATATTTTTTACACTGCATGTTGTTGGGATAGACCCCATGGGCAGTTAACTAACTATTATAGAGAACATTTACCAAAGGGATAGAGTGAGAGTAAGAAAATTAAAACATAGATTTTTTACAGAAGGATAAAATGACTAATATAATTTTATAATATTTCATAATTAATCAAATAATTTTTTTTAAAATTTTATAGATAATGTGATGTGATAATATGAAAATGCGAAAGAGAGTTGTTGAAACTATACCGTCTTCCTATTGTTGTTTGCCTTGTTTGGCACTAAAATCACTTGATTCTTGGAGTTAGATTACTAAAAAATGTCACATTTGATTTAGGGTGTCATATATATATAGTATTTTGGATGATATTTGGATTTTTAATGTTGGATAAGAGTGTATTTACAAGGTATGGGGAGGGATTATTTTTATTGAGAGATGGATTTTTGAATAAAGTATTAAATAATATATTATATCTAAAGTAAATATTTTAGTTTAAAATTTAGTAAAATATAAATCATATATAAAAATTTTATGATGTTCTTAATACATTAAATGTCATTATAATTCTAATTATCTCATTTTTTAAGAACTCATTGTCGAGAAATGAATAATTGATATTTTATAGGATCGATTTTTACATTAGGATTTGGAATATAATTAAGTTTGGGGTATTTTTTCATTTTATAACAATGAATCATTAATGAAATTAATTATATTTCGAATTAACCTAAATTTTTTGAATATATAATGTCATTATTAAAACATTAGTGATGTAATTTATGATATAAATGCTATGAAAAAATGTATTTTTACTATTCATTGTATAATTGATGTATTTCAAAAAATTAACAAAAACTAATCCTTTTGAAATTTTAACATTATAAATAAAAAAATATATTTATTTTATAAAAATATGTTCCCAATATATTTTATTTTAATTTTTAATATTTAAAATGTGATTTTTATGAAATCCTTAAAAAAACAGTTTTTTAAAATGAATATTTTTTCATTGAGTTTTATATTCATGATATCTTTTCTCCATTATAATATTCATATTTAATTAAATTAATCATATTAACATTTAATTGTATAATAATTAATAATATTGAGGAAAAATTATTATTCCAACCATCGGGTTGCACCTTCAAAAAACCATGTTACAAATCAAATAGATATATTACCACTAATAAATACACTCAAATTCATTTATTAATTATTCAAATGAATTACTCCGTTGGTAATATATTTATATTTACTATAATTATGATGATATGATTAATATTGTTTCTGATCTACATTGGTGTTCATGGGTGTTATTATTCTAGAATATTTAGGGTATCTATATTTTCCCATTAGAGTTTTTCTATTTTTTATGTTATTCCCATTGTAATATTTGGAATATTAATCAGCTTATGAATTAAATAAAGAAACTAATTTAATAATTGAAATAATATGTTCTTCGTTTCCCTATTTTTATTATAGATAATACTGCATATGTTGTGTCTATTGGAGGTGGACAGAATGAAATTTCAATGGAATTTAAATTTTTGCACTTGGTCGATATGTTGTTTTACGAACCAATGTTTGGAATATAATTATAAGAGTTGGAATATATAAATGTTTTTTTTGGGATTATATAAAGGGTTTATGGGAACCATGTGTGTTCTGTCAAACTTTTAGAGTGTCATGTTCTAAAACCTCAAGCTGAGAGGAGATAATTGGGGCTCACATTTTATCTGAAACCATGCGCCCATCCAGTAGTAACCATGAAACCAATCTAGAGGGACTCTTTGTGTCTCAAATTTTTATCCAACTATGTACACATGGTCTCATGTCTATCCATCTGTCAATATATTTTTTATCTGGAGGGAGAAAAAATTCATAGGTTTGACAGGGTTTCTGAAATTGTTCAAAAGAACAATGTGACCCCTCCACTTAAGTAGAAACCCTCAAATAATTGGGGAACAGTTTTTCCAATCATGTAATCAAAACATTGGCCTCTTTAATAGGGTGAATTTTTTGTTGTTCCCCAATATTCGTATTTCTTTTCCCCTTATTATTCATTTAACTTTATATTCACTATGGTATAGTAAACGAGATTATCCTTTCATCCTCTAGGTATGAGGTATCACCCTAACATGTTATCCTATTCAAATATCATCATGTGAATTGGATAGATCTCTGTAAGTATACAACTCTACCTTATATGTTTCTTTATTAAACATTTCTTAGTGTCTCTCTATGACATTTTAGTGAATTTTAATTCACCCTATTTTTAGGTGATTTGTCTATTTCATTGATTTCTCTTAGAAAATAACGAACCAATCCTAAATATTGAAATATTGTGTTTTCTTAATCATAATCTTGGTTTTATTTATATTTTCCCTTATGTTCCCCAATTTATCTAAAATGATGTCTCATCCTGTGAAATAGACCTAACAGATGTCAATTCTAAACTATATATTCAATTAAATTAAATTTCATACACCAAAATATGATGACCATATCCTACTCCAAATATTTTTTGATGATATGAACCCAACCAAAACCTCCCTTGAGAGAGTTATATTAATCGTTCATGTTTAATTAAAGTTTCTTTCTTTGTTTGAGACACCCCATAGGTTGTTAATATTGATTAAGTTTTTAAGTGGTGATTCTCACATTGAGGTCTACTATTTATGCTTTGTGTTGAAATTAGATTGAATAATGTGAAACAAATGAAATTCTTGAATAATAACATTTTTCATAATTAAACCCCACAATTAATTGTGTTGTCATCAAATTGGAAAAAACATTATGTATTATACAACATGTGGATTTGTTTTTTGGGAATTTCAAGGTTTTCATTCCTATTAATACCTTTTATTGTGTCTTATTTTTGTATGTGATGAATATTTACAGATAATTAATGTATCAAATGAGTTTTTCCCTCTTAATATATATTTGGTTTATTAGTGCATCCATTTAGCATGACATTTTGTATCATTTATACTAATTGATTTAATGAATTTTGGATTCCATTACTGATACATGCCTTTTCTTCCATGTAACATCAAGGATTTCCTTACAATTCTTATGATTAGATTCATAAAAATATTGTGTATATGTTAGAGGCGATACTAGTATACCAGGACAATATCAATTTGTGTTCCTCTTACCTCATTATGAGTGATAACAGTTCCTTACAGTAGATGACTTGTATGGGATCATTTTCAATATGGTTGCACCAAGAAATAAGTGAGACATAGTCCCCTGTGTCAAATAACTATTACGGGATTATAGGTAATTGTATCACATTACCTCAGGGAGTGATACATGTGAGGCCAATCATAGATCGCATTGGATGACCGGTGAAGGAAGTGACCCGTTATGGTGATTCCAATGAAATATAGGGGTTTCATATTAAGGATCACCTTGAATGGATGCATGATTTTAACAAATTAATATTGGTATTAGTTTTTATAGTAATGGATAGTGATACATAATTGACAACCAAGTGAGGTGACTTCAAAGAAATATCACATGCTTGGGTTCGGTCCATCTCATTTTACTAGTCTAATGATGTTTTAGATATCACATTCCCCATTATCTCATTTGAGAAGATTCCCTATTGTTAATAAAATTCTGGATTAGGATGAATCATGTATTTTCTAGAATGGTTTCATTTTTATTCCTATTCCCATATTGGAATTTTTCTTATTTTTGTTTGATTCATTAAATTTATATAAGAAAAATCCTATTTTATATAGAAGAACTTGATCATTATTAATAAATCAATTTTTGTGGCCTACTGATTATATCCCAAAACGTACATAGGCCTTCAGTTCACTAGGGTACATGATAAGATCATCATGTTTACGTTTCCAAGGATTATGGTTTAAAATATTCTTTATACATGGGTGTTAAAACCCATGTAAGGAGCTAAAACATAAGAAACTCTTTCTATTTTCCATTGGAGAGTTTTTATTTTATTTATTTATTTAATGCATTGTATCGTATTAATTGTTTTGTGTTTATAGGTTTTGTTTATTTATCATAATATGGACATGCATTCAATGAAGTATATTATTGTGGACCACATTTATTTATTCATTATATCTATCTAATTCTTCCTTATCATATATTATTAATGGTTCATCTATTTTCTGTTGATTTATAGGTCATATATGTGCGACTCTGACTATGTGGGTAGTCTCATATCCTTTCAACTATTAGTACCTATCTACTAGTAATTATTCTCTAGCATATGTGGAGGAATGAATGATGAAATATGGCTACCTTTCCGACTATTGGTTTCAATGTACATCAGGTTTGAAAACATAAAAGAATTATCATAGCCTTTATTTTTCATTTTTTACTAGTTTGGGTAGGTTGATAGGATACTAGAAATGTGTTTCCGATCGGTAAATAGTTATTCCTAGTATTTCTCAACCCATGTATAGAGAAAATTCCATGTGGCCAAGAATGGGTTTTTTTCTTCTCTTCATCAATATTCTAGTTGATTGTGATTCCACATTTAGTGATTGGATTAATTTACAATACCTAAATATTTATGATAATACCGTAATTACCTAAAGTTATGTATGTCATGAATGTCGTGTTGCATTCCTCATTATATGCGCATAGGGATTCACGTGTCATGCATATTCAATTTGGTGTATGTTTCACTGCTACGTGTGTTTAGTAACATGAATAGATTTTACCTTCAATGGTTTTTCATTATGTGACTATGTATCAAATATTTAATTGATTAATCTTTATTCCTTCCTAGAGCATTCTTCTAGGAATCGATTATTTTATTATTATGATTCACATGTTGTTTATTCTCCCTTGGTTGTGTAGTAGCCTTCCAAGGTTAATTGTCACAGTACCCTCTATCATTACCATTTTAAAAGATATTAACTACAATATTTAACATACATAGATATTAATATTACAAATGGAAATTGGTTATTAAGGTGAAAACATATACATAATCAGTGTATCTGGAATAGATTGATAGTGACACCTTACTAACAAATCTTGGAAAGTGTAAGCCATGAACCATTAGTTTTAAGGGTTGAAATACATATAGTTTTTTAATGGTATCCCATATGCATTCGATAATGTGTATAGTCACATTATGAATTGGAAAATGTGGTAACCCATATAATTGTACCACTATAGATTCACTTTATAAACTTAAATGATATTGCATAAATGCTAGGGATGTTGAATTATCTTTTTAATACAACATATAATGGTTGTGGATGGATGTGAGCCTCCTATATTTATTAAAAATTTTGGGATCCTTATAAATTTAGAATTTTTTACCTGTGTAACTAGAACATCTAATATGAGCTTTTGATACATGGAAATGGATGTGAAAATGAATTTTTTTAATGTTTGACACTAAGAAATTTAGATTCATTATTATGGATTGTTAATATGTTTCAAGGGGATGATAACTCAAATGTGAAATAAAAAAATTTCCAACTATACCCCAGTATGTGAGTTGTTCTATGTGAAATATGAAATCAATCCACTAAGGTTCTTCAAAACCTTAATGTTTAAAAATTTTATTAGGCTTTTTTTGACTGAACCTAACATTTTCTAACATGGCCCGACATGGTTTCCTTTTTACTGATATTACATATTTTCTAACTCCAATGCTATTTAGTTAAACTAACTTCTTCATTAGGATGTGATTTCAATTAAATGAAATTATTAATATAATTATTAATATAACATGATTTTTCCCTTATCGACATAACTTGACAAAGTACCAAATTATATTCCCTTATGATGGGTATATTTTTTCTTTTAAAAAATTCCTTAAAATTTTTAGGGAATAAATTATGATCAGTTTTTTTCATTAAAATTAAATCCTATGTGGTGTTATTATCTTCAACCCATGATGAAGCGTTGTTTTATTATTTTTTAGTTCTTCTTTGAAATGATGATGAGAGGTTTTACTATATGAATCTTTCCTTACCACTTCACCCTAAATAATATTCCATTTATCCTAGTATCCATTCATAGGACTGGACTCATTCCAGGTTTATGATTCATGATTTGGTAAGTGGATAGACCATTATCGGTAGTGGCCACATATCTTCAAAGACTTTATTAAAGGGTTATTAATCATATCAGGTCTTTGGTATGGTTTAGGTTCCATTTCAATGTATAGTACAATTAGTTTATTAAATGATGTAATTGATTGGACTAATGGTCTGGTGGTTCTTTGACCCCCATTTTAAGAATGAGAATCAAGAAATAATAAATTTAAATACATCATAAATTTCAAGGTAATGGTTGATGTAATGGTGGGTTGTGTTAATCTCTTATTCCACCTCTTTAGTGAGGGGAAACTTGGGAGGTCATCCGTTGTCTTTACAATCATGTCATGTATTGCATGTTAGATCTCGTTATTCTGAGTGGGAAATTATATACATGAATTCATGATAATATATATTCTTATGGATAGTGTAAGAGGTGGGTTGTTATGACTATGTAACCTCATGTTAGTATGTGTTGGTGCATGCCTCTCTATCGAGTTGAAAAAATGGTACAATGAACTATAGTGATCAATGGTAATTGTGTAAGCCATTAGTTGTTGTGTTACATTCAATGGTCATCTATACAATAGGAAGACCTTAGTAACTAATGAAATTTAAATCACCATAAATTCTTGGGATGACGATAATGATAGTCAGGTTTTTTAACACACTATTTAGATTTTTCTATTTGACATTTAGTACTTTAGTAAGTATGGACAAAACGTAAAAGTAGATTCAATGGTTTTCCTATAGAAAATATCTTCCAGTTCTATTTTAAGAAGTTTTTTCATCCCCCCAATTTATAGATTTTTAATGTATGTATTCTACATCAAGTAGCCATAATTTTTATTTGATGGAGAATGTGTTATGGGACGAGATTCGGATTCAAGTAAAACTTATTGTAAGGGAACTCCTTGGGTTGGGAGCTTGACTTCAATACAGAAAAACAGTGTCCTTCCATTTAAAAGAGGAACAACCATAGATGAAAATTTGGAAATGGTAACTATTTGTAGGATCCATATATATATAGAAATATATATATTTTTTTTGTGGTTCGACCACGATATAACAATGATGTCATTAATGTTTTTGTACAAAATATTTGAAAACATAGTTTGTAATGAGTGGAATTCAGTGGTTGTTCATGAGAGATAATCGAATGCCTCAAACGGTCATGTAATTATGATTTATTAATAGAAATTCACCAATAATAGAATATGAGTATTTTCAAAATAGGTTAGCCTAATAGGATGGAATTTACTTTTTATGTGTAGTCCAATACGGCTAGTTAGAAACTAAACTGAGCACCTTATATTTTATATGGTGGGTTTGTCTCTAATATTTTTTGTAATGTTATTATCATCTATGTGATCCATGTATTAATGATTTTGATGTTCCTATATTTGAATCATCATGGTACCCATAGAGAGAGTCATTTATATGGGTCACTTAAATTTAAATGTCGTTGGGATTGATAATTCGTCCATATCAAAGTACACTTCGGATGTATGGTTATACTTAGAGGCATGGTTAGTCTGTGGTGATGCTTATTATCCAAGGTGTGAATGCCTTATAAAGATTATTGGACACCAATATTTTTTATTATATTTTATCATTGTACATATTCTACATTTGTGTTTGTAAGTGTTATTGGTATATGAACATTCAGATATTACTGACAACACCCTTGTAACACAAAATGTGATTTTCCTTGTTTGATCTCCTTCAACTCTAGTTGTTGATTCCTTTTCTAACCTATCCTTCAGCTAGGATCATATGGTCAATTAATGGTTCAATGATCCAAGCATGTGGTATCATGTTTATAGCCATGGTCTTGTTAAGCCATGACATCTTAAAATGGGAATTTTCGGAAAGTAATATCACTAAATGAAGGTTTAGGAATTTAGTGAGTGTTCACAAAGCATATCTCATGGAGCCTTCATCAAAAGTCATCTAATCCATTATCTAAAATGAACCAAACATCTTATATAAGTGTTTTGGGGCCTATCATCCAAGATGGTTTACCTAGTTATTCATGTCTCTTATTGTACACAGTTAGTGAGCTACTTCTTAATGGAATGTTGTAAAACTAAGTTAGTGTAATGGGTGTCAGTAAGGGACTTAATGAAATGTCATATTGACCTATATTTGGATGTCTATTTGGATTAATCCCATCATTTATGATGATAATCCTTCTTTGAGCATCATTAGGATTCTATGGGAATGCAAGAATGCATAGTTCTGATGGTGGTAATTATATGACTCAGAATTTACCTTCCAAATGGTACAACATTTTCTAGGGATGAAGGTGTTTATAATATCATGCCTTTGATTAGATGGGATCACATAAGATTAATCTTGATTATTTCTTTTTATACTGATAATTTGATCATGTTTTAGTGGCGTATGTGCTATATTCTTGAAGTGGTTCTTGTAGGATCTTTGGGTATTAGGAATGAAATGGGACAATTTTGATGAAAAATATCATCCGATGTTGGTTGTTTTTTTCTACAAATGATACCCTAAGGCTTATTAGGGAAGACATGTTTCAAGGTTGTAAGATATTTGAGTATTATATTTTTGTACAAGGTGAGACTCTGTATGAATTTTAATTTAGCCATTTTGTTGATAGGCATATTTTTAAACCGAGCATGAGAATGGAATTTTAGGAGTTGTAACACATAAATTTTTATTCTTTGTATTGTATAATTTCCTTTGGATTGCCTTGATACTTCAATAATGTTCCAATTGAATCAATCTATGAAACACCATTTCATAAGGAGTGGACATGGGTGCATTTTTTCTAAAATAGTGTGACCTTCCAATAGTAATTGTGTGGAAAACCAAGGTGAAATATGGGTAAAACAAGGTGTTATAAAACCATGAAACCCATTTTAGATAGTTATGATGCATTATTTAGATATTGTATATGGATATAACACATAGTTTTAGCATAGTTTCCAAAATAGTGTGCAAGATGTCTGCGACACCAACCCTTAAACATTAACCCTCACACCTCTAGAGCATGGTTTTCCAAAGCATGAAGCCAAACTATGTGACACATTAAAGGGGTGAATTTCCTATTTTCACTCCTTTCTTATTTTTTCTATCCCCCCTTCACATTCATTCACACCATTTGGATCTTTCTAAAGATCCATCGTTCCACCCATAGAATTGAGGGTATCTCTCTAATACACTGTCTGATTTGCGATCTTTCATCTGCATTGGTAGATCATGGTATGTCTTCAACTCCTCCATCCTCCATAATTTATTTAACTTCTCTCTCATTTTGTTATTTTAATTGGATATAGTTCTCCCTATTTATAGGGTGTTAATCCATTTGTTCACTCATTCAGTGGTACATTGTTTTTGAATAGAGAAAATAACAACAAGTACAGCAGGAGAAACAAGAAGAACACCTTGCCTAAGGGGACCTAAATTGATCCAGGCCAAGAGCATCAACTCAAATCAAGTACATTTCCTCAGTATTGAAGAAGGAGTTTTTAGGAGAACTTCTGACTTCAAGGGCATGTAAATATTGTGAGGAAAGATTATCCTCTAACCTATTTCCTTCTCTCCAGGTGTGAGTTACCGTTATGCCATTAATGAGAAGAGCTCTGAATTCCCTGATTATGTAAGATATCAGCCATGGTATTTGACAAATACCTTGTAAGGAGATATATATAATCTTCGAGTCAGTCTGCACTTGGGATTGATTGATTTTTTTTGGATGCTCAATTTGATCCCCATCAACATAGAATTTTCCTTCGCATGAATAAATGTTCTGTTGCCATAGTGTGCCTTAAATGACATGATGGAACTCCCTCTCCGGTCACAAATAACTCCACCTCTACGAGAAACACCCTCTTTCCTGGAACTGTCAATATTCATCTTTAAACCATCATCCATGGGGAACCACCACACCAAATGGACCTATAAACTAGTGAATGATGAATGATCAATAGGGGATGGAGTACAAAGATACCTTAGAGATTGTGCTTCCTTCTATTTTTTTGAAAATGGGAACCAAATATGCTTACAAGTTACTGTCCAAGCATTTATGGACCTCACATTCGATGGAGTACCCTTGTATTTTACCCTATTCCTCATTTGACATATGCTACAACACCCTGCGTTGAGAATTATACAATGATTCAACCTTTCTGTTCGAGCATTGTCCATCTCGTGAAACAACCTTTCTAGGAACAGTTCATGCCGATGAGCCTATGAATAATATGCTGTAAAATCTTGGAAATAATTCTAGATTGCCTGCACCCATTCCCCATCAAAGAAGATGTGATTCTCATCCTCTTATCTTCTACTAATACAATATTGGCAACATGATGTGATTATAATGACCAGCCTCTTGATGCTTCCGTCGGCATAAATGGCATTGTTTCTAATCCTCAAAATTAAGAAGCAGTATTTGGATGGGATCATGTTACACCAAACCACCTTTCTCTTCTTAACACATTGAGACTGAAGAGTATAACTTCTTCAAAAATACATAGAATTAAAATTTCCCAAGGAGGATGGAGAAAGAACACACTTATATGTGTTTGAGTTGGTGCTTATTCGATTAAAGGATTATTTATTCATCTTTTCCAATGTCATTGAAATGAAGTCAAGGAAGTGACTAGATTCATTGAAGGAAATGGTAGGTGAAAGGTAGCCCATTTACCCTAACACCCCACCTATTCATGTGTCAAACTAGAACTAGATGTTCCCCTCACCAACAATCCAATGTGAATTTTGGATAAAAGTCAGGATGATTGAGCTGATCGATGTCCAAAAGAGGTGAGCCATTAATGTTTCTATTATTTGCGACGTACCCCTGTTTTCATGACATGCTATTTCCCTATAAGGTTTCCCATTAATATTTTCCTACACTAGCATTGAACGACTAAATTTAATGGTGGATTCTACGATCTTCACATATATGCCCCCCTCCTGGATGGACCTGGCCATCTGACCCCACGATACCTAGTTCCTTTTCCCTTCTAAAGATGCATCCTAGATGTAACCTACACAGATTTTATAAATAGTTCTTATAATTCATTTTGCACATTTTTGGACTCCATTACATGAACTGGGATTACTAATAGAACACTATTAACTAATGTGAGGAAATCCTCGAAAGAGAGAAGGTGGCTCTTCCAGATTAGGACTCTACTAGTGATCTAACTCACCACCTGATCAATATCCCTCAGGCACATTCTTCTTGGTGAAACTATTGTTCCCATATATTCTATGGTGAAAAATCCTCATTGCATTCCTGACATACTACATAGGTTCTCGGCCTTCCTTGTCTCAAATTTCATTGAGATTTAAAATCAGCTCTTATCTTTTTGGATATCTAGGGAACTCCAATAGCAATATTTCTCAACAATTTTGTTAAAACCTCATATCGATATCTGACATGAATTCATGAATATAATGGATTCATCAAGAAACATTAGTTGTGATATTAGTGTGAGGCACTGTTTCTTATGATATGGGAGGGTGTATCCCTCCACTATTCTTATGTGATCTCGTTGACTTAACCCATCCGGTATTAAGATAAATATGATCGGGGAGATCACATCTTCTTGTCTCAGCCCTCTTTTATCCTTGAAAAACCCATAGGTTTTATCCATTAAAGAAACTTAATTCCAAGTAGAATTGATGTAGTGAAATATAATATCACATGCCCATGTGGAAAACCCCATGTGAATAAGTACTCAGTTAATGAAACCCCATTACAGCTTGTTGTAGGATTTTCTCATGTCCAGTTTTATAATTCTATTAGACCCATGAGACCTGGTGGATATATCTCTGATCATATCTACGGTGAGAGACATTTCACCTTGAAATGATTTTCCTTTTACAAAACTATGCTGCTCAAGCAAGATGCACATTGGGATAAAAACAGACAACCTCTGATCAATAATACATGCCAGAATTTTTTATAGAAAATTTTTGAGACTAATCAGTCTCTGATGATATATTGAGGAGAGATCATTGATCTTCATAATGACCACCAAGGACATAGCACAAGACACTCGAGGAAGTCCTCAACCTCGAACTAAATTTTGAATCTCCCCTATGATAACATTCTTATTCATTCCCCTTGAGTCTTTGTAGAAGGATCTTGGGAATTTTTCTGGGCCCGGAGCGCTCTTCAAATTTATCTTAATCATGGAATCATATATTTCTTCTTCCATCAGATTTTAGCCCACGAATTCATTCATCTGGTCAGTTATAGAGTTCAACAACTCCTCCAAGAGCTCTATACCCCCTTCCAAGTATCCATCATGAATTGACAATCATGGCCCTGCCAACATGTCTCTGAAAATGTTATGCGCCATCCCCCATACCACATCCTTGTCCTCTTTGTAGGATACATCCTCCAACTCGATATTTGGAGTGGTAGTCTCCGGATTATCGTTAATACATGTGTGAAAATAAATAATATTTCTATCTCCCTCACAAAGAAATTTTATCATGGAGATATCTATGGAATTTATCTCTTGATAAAAGAGAATGTTAGCAATTTCATTATTCTTATCCATATACTCTATAAAAACACATTCATCCCAGGTCTCCTCCAAACGTGATTCAAATCTCTTTATAACTAGTTTCGAGTCCTCAAATTATTATTCTGTTGGTGTAAGATTCCTATAACACTAGTGTAACATCTTTTTGAGATGCCTCAACTTGTTGTGCTTGGTCACCCATGTGTGGCCTCGTACTGTTACCTCCCATGACTCCATAATCACCTCTGTGTATCTTGTATTCTCGTGTGATAGGCTACAAAAATAATTCTTTCATGGATGGACTGAGTCAAGGAAAATGAAATCAATATAGGATATTGATCTGATAACACAAAAACCATGTGATTAACCTTCACATTGGGAAAGATTGTGATGACATGAATGTTAGAGAGACATTGACCCAGATGGATCCATCATCAGTTTCTCCCCTTCTGATTGTTTCACTAGTGGAATATATCTCATGAGTATCCCAATTACATTAAACCCTTTCCCTCCATGAACAGAGGGAAGTCCACACTAGCCTTCCTGGGGAATAATCCTCAACCTTTCCTCTCCTCATGGTCCATAATAGAGTTGAAGTCCCCCCGATTATCCAAGGAAGTTCCACTAGGTTGAAGATGGAATGATCGTGCCATAGAACGTCCCACCATTGGGCGTCGCATCTGGATTATACCTCTCACATGAGGAACACTCTCATATCACATGTGATTTTTATTATTATATATTTATCCCCACACTAAACCATGTCCATTGATATTTCATTATTCTAGAAGATCTATATGTGTTCATTTTTGGGAGTAGTGTGCTTGAATTTTTTCTTTTTTATCTATTGGGAGAACTCACCAATATTATCAGGATGTTGTTTGAGTTCGATAATGGAATCCAACTAAACCTTGTTCTTTTTTGATTATAATGCTACAAAGCCTTTTTTATCCTATTTTCCCAAGATACAGGCATTCCATATGCGGATAGTTATCATTGGAGAAGATAAGACCCGACTTTGACCCCAGGCGATGTGGTCTCCTGAGAAGGAAAGGGATACACTCCCATGATTGCTGCAGCATTGATCATGATCTTGTACATATTCCCATACTAAGATCTGAAGGCGCCTTCGAGGGTAAAATAGGTTGGGGTAGAAGCATGGGGTATTTTCCCTTTGCTGTTCTCGGTAGGATTTTACATGAGAAACATAACTCCACAGCGCCATCTTCTCCCATAGAAGTCTAGGTAGCAGTCCTCAAACTCCCTTTCAGGACCTTTGGCCTTGGGATGATGAATCTCAGTGGGAGCCTTCCGATATGCTAGTGTAGATATCAGTGTCATCCCGGGGTACAAGTCAATTTAAATGTCTACCACTCTACGAGGAGGTATACCCATAACATCATTAGGTAAAACAATCTCATACAGGTCCACTACTACAAGATTTCTCGGACTCTCCACATCAATAGCTCTGAGGGAAAGGATATCCAACTGATGAGTGGTCTGATGCACTCTCCTCTAGGTAAATCCATCCAACGCTGCAAAGGATCCCTTCTAACTAGTGAAGGTAAACCTGGTCTCATCCATTCAGACACAACACACATTATGCCTAATATAGTCTATCTGAGGATGGACTATAGATAACCAGTACATTCCCAAGATGATGTCGTAAGGCCTCGATGCTGCCACTAGGAGATCCCCGCCAATGCTCTCACTTCCTATAGTAAGCTCACACTGTCCGAACTAGTTTGTAATCGTCGAATTATCTATGGTAAGAGTCTGAAGCCGTAAGGATTAAGCCAATGACTCCGTCAGAATCTCTAAGCTCCAAACGAGGGTTGTGGAAATAAAAGAATGATTGGAACCTGTATCTCTAAGTAATATAGCTATGTTAGAGTAGACACAGATCATACCTCGTATCATCTCTAGAGCACCATGGTCGTAAGACTCAGCTGCCTAGAGCTGAGCTCTCCCCTGTCCACCAACTCCCTACGGTCTGGGTGGACCTCTTGGTGGTGGTGGCTATAACATATCGAATCGTTTCCCACCGCCAGCTGCATGGATATTCCTCTTCTATGTCCACCTATTCCCTACAAACCTCCTCGGTCGAACCTCTATCTCTATCTATGTGGTCCTTCGATTGTCTACCGATCATCTATACCACGGGTCAGACAGTCACGAGCCATCTGACCCTACCCACCATATGTGCAGCACTGCATGATCCTTGCCTAACTGGTTCTGCCTTGGGTGCCCTGTACAACTGATCTAGAGTCATCTAGTCATCCACTAGTATGTCTGGTCTTCATGGACCTTGGTGACATCTGTCTGCTGCCAGCTACAGAAGATTCTACTATGTGACGACTGGGGACGGGTCTCGCCACTGGTGACTGCTCAGCAAGGAAACTCTTTACTAAGAGTTCTATTTATAACAACCAAGCCTATGTCGGGATGCTGAGTGAGATCATCTGTAGAGACCCAAAGATTGACGTACATGGACATTACATTACTTTTGAGGAATACTTAGTACATAACAAAAACACACACACAAGGATCGTAATAGTTTAGTGTCTTTGGAAACTCGGAATATAATCTTCTAATCGTGGTGAAATATCTTCAACATATCCCATAAAGATCTTCCCTTTTTTACCTAAAACCTTTCTTTATATCCTGGGGAAAAGAAAACATAAAAGGGTGAGTTCAAATTCTCAGTAAGGGTAAAAAAAATAAATATCAATCACATCATATTCATAAGTACATAACACTTTGGAAATCTTAACCTACAAAAGAGAGCATAATTTCATAACATGGGATAAATCAAAGTAGTGAAATGAAATCCCAATAATCATAACATAAAACAAGAAACTTTGTTTTCATACACACATAATCATAGAGAATCATTTCTTATTAGTCAAGAATCATTTCCAAGACTATCTTAGTGGACAAAGTCCATTTCTGAACCGAGTCACCCTCGTTTCAGTCCTGTTTCACTGAACCGGTATAACCTACCGTTCCAGCCATGTCTATCTCATGAGATATAAAATCTTTACCCAATTCATTGGAGGGATATATAGGTCCCACCCATATATTAATGATACCATTCTTATGTGTTCCACAAAATCATAAACCATACATCATAGCATAACCAATGTAATAAAAATGTGAATCTTAAACATCGTGACATCATAAAAAAATTCATATAAGATAAAGGAATTCATAAATATAATTCCATCACAACATAATAAAATCAATGTAATAATAGGGATAGAAACAAAAACCTTTATTATCTTAGATGTAAAATAATTTTGATAAAACACTTGAACTCCATTCTTGAGGAAAATATCCTTTGTGTTTCAAAAACACTTTTCCTTTCTTAACATGTCGTACAATTATAAACTAAAAGAAGTTGATTAAAAATAAACATGAAAACTTGTAAAGGAAGCTTCTTGGAAATAATGTTTTAAAAATACATTCATGTCGTATAAGTTAAAAAAACATTCTTCGTACTTTTGTCGGAAAAGTCAAAAAGTACCTCGTACGAAAAACGACAAAAGATTCCTTTCATATCTTTTACTAAAAACTCACCGAAGGGTAAAATTGGATATAAACTATTGTATAAGGATATAAATATTACATATTGAGGAAACATGGATGTGTATGATAAAATACACCCTAGTAAATACCAAAGTATAAACAATCTCGGATAAAAATGAGATTGTGATATTTTCCCTTACCTTAGGTCCAACTTGCTTTGTAAGTGTCCGATCCTCCTCTTCTTTGAAGCGCCTCTTTGAGATCTCCTTTTAGGGCACTAAACTTGGTCTTTGAGGAAGACCAGAACCTCTAGGATGTTTCTAGGGAAGTGGATAAGATATTTTGGCAGGGTTTGGCCGAGCTTGAAGGCTCAAAGTGGTGTGAGGAGGAGGGGGAGGAGGTGCCCTTTATAAGGGAGGAGAGGGGCACCTTTGGAATAACTAAAAATATTATTTTATTATAAAGTCATGTTTGGTTATAAATATATACAAATTGATTTATTTCTAGGATAAGGTGGGGATGGGTCTAAATCCTCTCATCTAATAGAATTTAGAGAAGTTTAGGTTCCTATTTTAACCTTCTCATGTAGATTTAACATTAAGTTAAATAATTTTACTTTTACTGTGTCTTCTTGTGTTCTTATACTATAAGGTTAATAAACTTACTATATAAATCCAAAAGAACCCCAAGTTGTTTATTATTAATATATATAACCTTATCTAAGTCATTTGGCCTATCCTTATATTTTTAGGAATAAAATAACAATTAATAATATAATATTTGTTTTAAAAACTATTTTATGTCAATTTTGACAGTATTTAGTAATTGATTTTTTTGAAAATCATAACAGAATGATAAGTCAGAAAAAAGTTAATTAAATCAATACTAAAATGTCATATTAACCTAGAAAATTAGTGTAATGCATAAAAAGTCTCCAATTATATTTATTTTGGTATTTATAACATCAATTATGTCAATATTTCATTAATAAGATAATTACTGCATCATCGTTGTGTCATAAATAAATTAAATTATTTAATGTCTAAAAATTACAAATAAAATACCATTATGTAGGAAATCTTTTTATCTTTCTAATTAATATTTATAGTCGAATTTATATTATGTATAACCCCATATTAAAAATGATTTACTTATTAAACTTTGATTTTAACTCTTTTAACTTTTCTTTGAATTAAATAATAATAAATGTCTTAATCAAATCCAAGTGGGCCTAAATGGTCATATTTTCTTCCTAAGATTATTTTTGGTCGAATTACACTTATCCAATAGAATTAGGACATGTGTTAGGGTAATAATAATATCATTTTTACCCTTAATTACCTTATTTACTTTTAACCGTGGTAAAAAAAAGTAAAACAGTTACTATTCACCAAAAATTATTTTAATCTCATTGAACCACATTTTACTTACTGACATAAACTGTGTCTCTCAGAGTTTTGAAATTCCACTCACAGAAGCGGTAAAATTAAGTTTTATGAAAAATTCATTTTTTTAACTACCACTTAGTGGTTTCACTATTAATCAAAAAATGAAAGTTTCCAGAAAAATACCAAAAATTAGGCTTAAGCTATATTTGATAGTATAAATTCAAAAATTATGTCTATTTTACCAAATTCAAAACATATCAGTTGCATTAATTAATTTAAAAATTAATTCACGTCGTCAAAACAAAGAGCGTGTTTTTAAGAGATAATAACTATCAAAAGATTGACACTTGTTTATAACTAGTTTAAATGTGAAATTACATCCAATGACCAACATTGTATTAAATTGTAAAAATATATTCTAAATATAATTTAAAACCGCTCAAATTAATATTTTATCACTATTAATTATTTCAATTAAAAAAGATGTTTTTAATTAAAATTTATCAATATTCACTATTCATCAGAATATAAAAGTTATTCGAAAAGTACCAAAATTTCACCCTAAGATAATTTCGATATTCCAAATCCAAAAATTAATTCCATTTTGAAAAATAAAATTTACAAAATTTCAAAAAGTGGTTATTACTATTCATAACAGCTAGTTTTATTAATATTTTAATAGCATATTGTTGTTTAGTAAAACTCGTTATTGCGTACTACACACGCTATCGAGGAAGGTCACGATTGAGTGTAATGCAAGGTAAGTCAAGGATGCGTGTTGTGCAAGATCCTTTTGGTGTAGCGTACAACACAAGACATTAATGAAATTAAAAATAATATTTTTCATAAAATCTCGGGCTGTTACATTCTACCCCCCTTAAAATGAATTTCGCCCTCGAAATTCGTCGGGGTTATAAATGGTTTACTATTCGGAAGTTTCTTTAATAGAAACCCACATCGTAAAAAAGAATACCAAAACCTATCTTTAAAAACAAAAGTATGAAATGTAACGGTTACCCAAATAAACTAATCACTGGTTTTCCACATCAGTCAAAATATGGATATGGAAGAGAAATCTCACCATCATGTTCTGATGGAGAGTGGTAGAGAACATGGCTATGGAAAAGCCAGCAATCACAAAGCCATAAGTTTGTGATGATATAAGGTACCATCTGATTCATCAGATATAAGAGCACTAGGACAACATTTTTGGTTTTCAAGATCATTTCCCTAAAGTTGATGAAATTGGAATTAGAAGAAATACTTTCGTGATTTCGGTATAGTCTCACCGTTGGTCGTTTTTTGGACAAATTCCACTTCCTTTCTTAAATAAATGAAGTTGAATTTGTCATTCGTGATGTGTTAGCAGATCATGTGATAGAATGATGGGTCATTTCATCTGTCTCAAACAAAAGGTTAGAAAAGTTATCAAAAATACATAAGTCCATCTA
Organism: Viscum album; assembly: GCA_963277665.1. Classification (NCBI taxonomy): domain Eukaryota; kingdom Viridiplantae; phylum Streptophyta; class Magnoliopsida; order Santalales; family Viscaceae; genus Viscum; species Viscum album. Next base: position 536,405,578 of record OY728119.1, read on the forward strand.
TAGTGAGATTAATCATATATGGTTCCTAAAATGGACTTATACTCCATATATCATACTACTTAATATAATAAGACTAATATCTACTAAACATGGACTTCCTGTAGGCCAGTGGTAGGTGATAAAGGCCAGTCGCACTTCGGTTGTGGGTTCGATTCCCACAGCCTTGTCCAACGCGATGGGATGTCGCCCGTCCTGCAGGTTGTCCTTTTTCTAAAACTATATCACTATAACATCCCATCAATAATATCGAAAAAAATTCTATCCTTAAACAATAATAACTTATGTCCAATATAATCCATTCCAATCTTTAGGCTTATCCATAATACTTCAGTCCACTCTCATAATATAGTGAAAATGATTACAAGAAATTTAATACCATCGTTGATCCCCATATATCATAAGATATGTCTTTTTGGTCACATTCCAAACATTCAAAGGCCTTAATGATGTATTCTCTTGAAAAATGAATACCCGTTGAACCTTAGTGAAAACATGAATGCAGTCAAAAGTTAACTCTTTCCACATACCAAAATCCAAAAATTCTATATACTCAAACCATGATATAACCTTCTCCTTATATCAGTCATGAGCTCATGAATACTATCAAACATTTAATTTTCTCCTTATCCCTTCATTATGCGCATATCATCTACATTCCAAAAATATCTGAATAACCTTTCATGGATACTGGTACCATTAATCATACACTTTTAAAACTCAAGGAAAGACAACAGTGTAACAATCCTTAGATGTCTCTTTATTCCATAGTAGCATGAGATTACTTATACAACATTACACATGATAAACATGTAATCATTCCACTACATTCTTAAACCATTGATCGAGCATCAACAATTATTTCATCTCACATATCATTTGCAGTCTCTTCATCATCATCAACATAAATACTACCCATACGACCATAATGATTCTCTTCATGAGACTTTACCTTAGGGCATTTGTTTTCATAATGCCCGTACATTCCACATTTAAAACATTTAACTCTTGTTGATGCCGTAGAAATTCCATTATCCTCATCCCTGGTGTTAACTGAACTTTTTCCTTTCCACTTACTGGCATCATGTCCTTCTTTTCCACACCCAAAGCATCTTCCAGTTCCTTTGAAACATTCTCCTTTATGAATCTTCCCACATGATTTGTATAGGGGAAATTGAACTTTCTTTCCTCTATGATCATCATGAAACTCCATCTTTCTCTTCTTAGTCGAGTTAGGAAACTTACCAAATTTTACTTTATTGATCATATTATGAGATTGCTGATTCGGCATAATAATGATGGTTGGACTTCAAAATCCCATTTCATTTGGTTTCTCATGAAGAATATCATTCCATTGTCCATAATATCCTTCATTATCGTGAATCATCTTGTTTCCAGCCATTTTCTAAAACCCAAAAAGAATAGTGTGAGAGGAAAAAATCATAATAAATAGGGAGTAAATTCAATATCTAACATCATTGATTTAATCTAATATCGTTACCATAGTTCTACGACTATATCCTATACGTATACTTATCCTTAGGGACATCCCTAGACATACCTTATAAATATCTCTAGGGATCTCACTAACGTTCGCGCATCCTAGTTTCCAAAGGTTGACTAAACCTTTCCTCTGATACCAAATGTAGAGACCCAAAGCTTTACGTACATAGACATAACATTACTTTTGCGGAATACTTAGTACATAAAAAAAACACACACACAAGGATCGTAATAGTTTAGTGTCTTTGGAAACTCGGAATATAATCTTCTAATCACGGTGAAAGATCTTCAACATCTCCCATAAAGATCTTCTCTTTTTCTTTACCTAAAAACTTTCTTTATATCCTGGGGAAAATAAAACCTAAAAGGGTGAGCTCAAATTCTCAGTAAGGGTAAACAAAATAAATATCAATCACATCATATTCATAAGAACATAACATTTTGGAAATCTTAACCTGCAAAAGAGAGCATAATTTCATAACATGGGATAAATCATAGTAGTGAAATGAAATCCCAATAATCATAACATAAAACATGAAACTTTGTGTAATACACACATAATCATAGAGAATCATTTCTTATTAGTCAAGACTCATTTCCAAGACTATCTTAGTGGACAAAGTCCATTTCTGAACCGAGTCACCCTCGTTTCAGTCCTGTTTCACTGAACCGGTATAACCCACCGTTCCAGCCATGTCCATCTCATGTGATTTAAAATCTTTACCCAATGCATTAGAGGGAGATATAGGTCTCACCCATATCTTAATGATACCATTCTTATGTGTGCCACAAAATCATAAACCATACATCATAGCATAACCCATGTAATAAAAATGGGAATCTTAAACATCGTGACATCATAAAACAATTCATATAAGATAAAGGAATTCATGAATATAATTCCATCAGAACATAATCAAATCAATGTAATAATAGGGGTATAAACAAAACCCTTTATTATCATAGATGGAAAATAATTTTGATAAAACACTTGAACTCCATTCTTGAGGAAAATATCATTTCTGCTTCAAAAACACTTTTCATTTCTTAACATGTCGTACAATTATAAACTAAAAGAAGTTGATTAAAAATAAACTTGAAAACTTGTAAAGGAAGCAACTTGGAAATAATGTTTTAAAAATCCATTCATGCCGTATTATTTAAAAAAACATTCTTCGTACTTTTTTTCAGAAATGTCAAAAAGTACCTCATACGAAAAACGACAAAAGATTCCTTTCATGTATTTTACTAAAAACTCACCGAAGGGTAAAATTGGATATAAACTATTGTATAAGGATATAAATATTAAATATTGAGGAAACATGGATGTGGATGATAAAATAAACCCCAGTAAATACCAAAGAATAAACAATCTCAGATAAAAATGAGATTGTGATATTTTCCCTTACCGTAGGTCCGACTTGCTTTGTAAGTGTCCGAACCTCCTCTTCTTTGAAGCGCCTCTTGGGATCTCCTTTTAGGGAACTAAAAGTGGTCATTGAGGAAGACCAGAACCTATAGGATATTTCTAGGGAAGTTGAGAAGAGATTTTGGCAGGGGTTGTCCGAGCTTGAAGGCTCAAAGTTGTGAGAGGAAGAGGGGGAGGAGGTGCCCTTTTATAAGGGAGGAGAGGGACACCTTTGGAATAACTAAAAATATTATTTTATTATAAAGTCATGTTCGGTTTTAAATAGCTCAAAATTGATTTATTTCTAGGATAAGGTGGGTATGGGTCGAAATAATCTCATCCAATAGAATTTAGACAAGTTTAGGTTCCTATTTTAACCTTATCATGTAGATTTAACATTAAGTTAAATAATTTTACTTTTACATTGTCTTCTTGTGTTCTTATACTATAAGGTTAATAAACTTACTATATAGAGCCAAACGAACCCCAAGTTGGTTATTATTAATATATATAACCTTATCTAAGTCATTTGGCCGAACCTTAGATTTTTTGGAATAAAATAACAATTAATAATATAATATTTGTTTTAAAAACTATTTTATGTCAATTTTGACACTATTTAGTAATTGATTTTTGTGAAAATCATAAAAGAATTATAAGTTAGAAAAAAGTTAAGTAAATCAATACTAACATGTCATATTAACCTATAAAATTAGTGTAATTCATAAAAAGTCTCAAATTATATTTATTTGGATATTTATAACATCAATTATGTCAATTTTTCATTAATAAGATAATTACTGCATCATCGTCGTGTCATAAATAAATTAAATTATTTAATGTCTAAAAATTACAAATAAAATACCATTATTTGTGAAATATTTTTATCTTTATAATGAATATTTATAGTCGAATTTATCTTATGTATAACCCCATATAAAAATGATTTACTTATTAATCTTTGATTTTAACTCTTTTAACTCTTCTTTGAATTAATAATAATAAATGTCCTAATCTAATCCAAGTGGGCCTAAATGGTCATATTTTATTCCTAAGATTTTTTTTGGTCGAATTACACTTATCCAATAGAATTAGGACATGTGTTAGGGTAATAATAATATCATTTTTAACCTTAATTACCCTATTTACTTTTAACCGTGGTAAAAAAAGTAAAAAGTTACTATAAATCAAAACAAAATTTCATCTCATTGAACCAAATTTTACTTACTGACATCAACCGTGTCTCTCGGATTTTTGAAATTCCACTCACAGAAGCGGTAAAATTAATTTTTATGAAAAATTCATTTTTTTAACTACAACTTAGTGGTTTCACTATTCGTCAAAAAATGAAAGTTTCCAGAAAAATACCAAAAATTAGGCCTAAGCTATATTTGATAGTATAAATTCAAAAATGACGTCTATTATACCAAATTCGAAACATATCAGTTGCATTAATTAATTTAAAAACTAATTCCCGTCGTCAAAACAAATAGCGTGTTTTTAAGAGATAATAACTATCAAAAGATTGACACATGTTTATAACTGGTTTAAATGTGAAATTACATCCAATGACCAAAATTGTATTAAATTTTAAAAATATATTCTAAATATAATTTAAAACCACTCAAATTAATAATTTATCACTATTAATTATTTCAATTAAAAAAGTTGTTTTAATTAAAATTTAGTTATTTTCACTATTCATCAGAATATGAAAGTTATTCGAAAAGTACCAAAATTTCACCCTAAGCTAATTTTGATATTACAAATCCAAAAATTATTTCCTATTTGAAAAATAAAATTTACAAAATTTCAAAAAGTGTTTATTACTATTCATAACGGCTAGTTTTAATAATATTTTAAAAGCATGTTGTTGTTTAGTGAAACTCGTTATTGCGTACTACACACGCTATCGAGGAAGGTTGCGATTGCGTGTAATGCAAGGGAAGTCAAGGATGCGTGTTGTGCAAGCTCCTTTTGGTGTAGCGTACAACACAAGATATTAATGAAATTAAAAAGAATATTTTTCATAAAATCTTGGGCTGTTACATCATCAAAGTCGTGATATCCTGCCTGAGACCCATCACAATGGTTCGGGCCCAGAATAAAGTGTCACACACCATATCAATGGAGTAATGTGAGAGGCCTTTGAACCTCATTGACTACTGATCTACAATCATTATTCCATACTGTAGATAAAGTATCTCTTTAATGCGAACTACGCGAAGAGTCGCTGGAACAAACTCTGCCCAAAAATAGGCTATCGATGTCTTCCTAGAGAATCATCACCTCATTGTGAACTTGTAGCATCAAACTCCAATATATGCCCATAGTTTTTTATTGAAGGCTGGCGACAAGGATCACCATGAGATCTGTAGGTGTTCCTACGAGTCAAAAGACTCTCACTACATCTTCCATCCAATCCTCAGCCGCATGTGGGTTTGTCCCTCCCCTAAACCTAGGTGGCCTCTGGCGCTAGAACACATGAAATTCTCTCAAGCAGCGAGCACTCTAGGCTGAGTGGGCAAGTGGTATCGTCGGACCAACGGATAATGTTACCATTGGTTCCACTACTAGAAAAGGGCCCTGCACCAAGGCCTCGTCACTCGGTGGGATATCAGTGCGTATAACTCTCAGAACCATAGCTGGATGTCTTTGTGGAGGTATCCTGAAAACAAATAGGTGTGAAATGGTTAATATGTTATACCTGGAGATCTGACTCAATGGATAATAAATAAAACTCATAGAAACACAGACACAATCAATGTTTTCATGCACTGAGTCGGAAATCAGAAGTCAGGGTCCTTGTGTATGGATAAGTCGGTCGCCACACCAACACTGGTCTCTCTGAATATAAAACCGCACTAATTACCCATTAAAAAAATAGATTCATAGAAAATATCATAGCCCTTTTTTTATTATAAAAACCCACTCCTCTTATAACAATTTTTCATGACCCGTCCCTCGGGGCCTGTGCTGTGACTACCACAAGACTGTCTTCCATAGTCTAAGTGCTGGTAACTACCACCGAAATTCATTTTCCCTAAAACTAGGAAAGCATTTCCTTTATAACCTGTATACTCACGAAACTAAGTACACAACAATATATGAAATCTATAAACTGTATAACCAAAAGAGTTTTGAAAGTTAAAGGGGGCAGGAATAGAAGCCCAATATTAATGGTACAAGTACAACTAAAATACAATGAAACAGAATAAAGAGAAAAAGGAGAGCTACCGAATAGTCCTCTGATGTTCCTTTCTGAAGGGTAGTTACAGATGGCCTCCTCAGCACTCCACATCCACCCGTCTCCTCTACGTACTAACACGTTGTATGGTCCACCTCCAGGCACCGTCCAGTCTTGGTACTCCCAACCTCAGTCAGTGATGTCCTTTGTCTACATCCAACACAATAAGGTGCAGGCATAGCCCATGTAGGGGTGAGTATAATGATACTCAATAGGGACCTTGGGACCCACGAGGTCTCACAAAATCCACCATGGATAAACCACAATGTATGAAATCAATAAATAACCCTACCAAGGTATATGCCCATACATATACCTATGTTATTATGTAATCCATCTCAATCAAGATGAAATCCTAGAGATACTGACTCATATCACACCATTACTTATTCTAGTGGTAGTAACAAGTAACATCTCCAGTCACATTGTTGAACACCTCAGCTTCTAGAGAACCCCACTTTTATTGAGTATAGTGGGCCTTTTGTGTCACACAGAGGCACTTCCCACTAATCTTGGACTGTTGAGGTACTTCTCCTATTGAGTATCAGGGGTCTTCCACGTCAAATAGAGGCCCTCCTGACTGTGGGTCTGCCGCGTCACACAGAGGCACTCCCCCACGTGACATGTGGAGGTACTCCTCCTATCGAGTACCATGGGAATAACGTGTCACATAGAGGAACTCACCACCATGGCCAGCTAAGGTACCCCTCTTGTCGAGTACCGTGGGTATTCCATGTCATATAGAGGTGCTCATCATAGTGGGACTAGCACATCACACAGAGGCGCTCTGCAATAAGCCTGTCAAGTCACTCCGAGGCGAAAAGGTTAACAGTCGTCAATTCTCAGTCAGCTACTGGGATCCCTTACTGTGCTCACTCATCTCCAGGAGGATCTACTCCACAAGCTACTGGTCAAAATTCCAACTTAAATAAATTACAACAAAGAAGCATCTTAATGTTCCTCCACATCATAGGGGTCTCAACGCAATAGAGGACACATCAATTGAACGCCCAATCTATGAGTTAATAGGCTTTTAGTCATGGGGGCCCAGTTGGATTCAGGCTCGATCCAACCTAATTGATCCCCATATTAATAATAAACTCCATTGAGGTATACTCAAAGGGACCGTCTCACTCCATGATTTCCAACACCACTGACGGTTTGTCAAACAGACGTCTGTGGCCAATGTTATGCCCAAAAAAGTAAATGGTTTGTAGTGGGACCGAGTCTGGTCTGGCCTTGTCGTATCGACCTGGCCCACCCGACTAGGTCTGGACCGGCCCACAGTGTGGCCATGACCATTGGGATCAACCTGGTCGTCTCGGTCTAGCCTAGCCCGTTGGGCTATCTGGCAGGCCACAAGTGTCCGTGGGGGTTTGGCCTCAGATGGCACTAGGCAACAGGGTGACTCGGCCAGGGCAGCTCGACCAGGAGGGCGGAGGCCACGTGGCAGCTCAGAGCCATGGGGCGAAGCGATCAGACCGGCTCGAGGAGGAAGGCTATTCGGACATAGTGGATCAGTCGCGGGTGGCTCAAACGGAGCTGTATGGAGGGCTGCGGATGGCTCAGATGGAGTATTGTGGAGGGCTGTGGGTGGCTTGGTCAGAGTATCATGGAGGGCCACAGGTGGCTCTTCTAGGGAGACTCAGTTGATAGATCGATGAACGGTGGAGGCGGCTCGGTGGACGGTGGCAGTGGCTCAGCCGGTTCGACGGCGGCGGCCGTGGCCAGCATGGTGGGGAAATGGGTACCAGGGCCACAGGGCGTGGTGGCAGTGTGTGCCACAAAGTGGTGTTGTTACGTCGTCGCCTTCATCGTGTTCAACAACAATAATCATAGCTAGATTTGCATAGGGGTCATGCCATGTTTGTTTGGCATGAACCCTCTGCGTTAGGGTGGTAGCATATGCCTCAACAAGATCTTGAAGAAGAACTTCATGCTTTACAACCTCCCGCAACGATTTATTTCCAATCCAAAAAAAATAATTTAAGGGAAGAATATGGGAAAAATATTCATACACAGATATACCCCTACCTTGGATTGTTCATTGATGGAGATCCTGATGGAGGAGGTGACGTCATTTTGGTGGAAGGATGATTGTTGATTGAATACATCCCCAACTAGATGATGTCCCGAGGAAGAAAGTTGAAGTCGGGCATCGACGTTCTTCGTTGGAGAGGTTTCTCCCAATTCTCCAATGCTCCCACCTTTTCCAACCCTTTTACCCAATTCCACCAAAATTAAAATATAACCAACTTCTTAATTAATGTTTTCAAATTTAATTATGTTGTCATAATTTCAAAATGGATTAATTAATTTATTGATGGGTGGTATAATAACTTATGGGAAGGGTTCGCATAATTTAGTGGGGAGATTATGAGGTTTCAATCCTCGAGTGGTCCCAACCACCATAACCTCTCATTGTAGGTTAGGCTCAATGGTCCCCAACTCCATAACTTCTCATGTATGGTTTTAGTTAACGGGGTCCCAACCTGTGAAATATCCACATGGGTGGTTATATAAAATAAAATAAAATATGTGATTATTTTAATTTATTATTTCTATTAAAACACAAAAATTAACTTACACCCTCAGCCAACTTCCATTGAGGTGAAAGTATTCTTCAGTTAAAACTGGCACAATAAGTTCATCAGTGCCATTATATTTCAATTTCGACCACCAATTTAAAAGTTTGAAATACTAACTCGCACGTTTACTGAATGTACCCAAAAAAGTTCAGAAATTCATTCCAGGTACTCCGGGACTCAGAATCACATGTAATCAATTTTCACAAACTCGTAAAATTCCCATATATTTGGAAAAACTTCATATGGAAATTTTAGGTCTTTACATTCAATTATCATCAATAATAATATCATTGGGTCCTTTATACTTAGGGAATCTACACCATGTTCACTTGCCTAAGGCGTTAATGGATTGAACATTCATAGTCATTGAATATCTCAAACCATCTTCATTGTCAAATCATCAACTCTTTCTATGTGAATATATACTTGATGCTTTTGTGGTCTGTCTATATTTATGACCTCTCCCCAATGAGGTAATGTCACCATATTTTTTAATTGAGTAATACTATGGCCAAAAATAATAATGTGTTGGATATTTTATCCCATGACATTTCAATTTCCCTGAAGAATATGTAATAAATTTTAAATTTTGCATCACCTCACAACCCAGACCCTTTTTCAAAGCATCAAAAAAACAAAAAAATATTTTCCACATGTGGGTGGTGAGAGCATAGGAGTAGTGATAATTCTTTTTTCAACTCCTTGAATCTTCCTTCACATTCATCTATCTATGAAAAATTTACTCCCTTCTTAATTTATCTTGTTATGAGGATTGGACAATCATGATTAATTTCTAACAAATCGGTGATAATATCCAGCTAACCCTCAAAATAGACGGATATCTATCATAGATGTTGGCCTTAGCCATCCCAAAATTGCATCCATCTTAGCGGGATCCTAAGATATCTCATTTCACGTAATCATATGACCCGATAATGATACATCCTTCAATAATAACTCACACTTCTTTAACTTTTCATAGAGCTTATCCTTTCTCAAGTAATTTAGTACAGTTCTTCGATACTCATCTTTACCCTCCGTGGTTTTGGAGTATATTAGAATATATTCAATAAATACTACAATATATTTTTCAAGGTAATATATATAGATTCTATTCATAAATTAAATGAATAATGTTGGAGAATAAGTGAGTCTGATAGGGATTACTATGAACTCATTGTGCCCGTATCTTATACAAAAAGTAGTCTTGGGGGTTTTCTCCTTCTTCTCCCTTACTTGATAATATCCTTAATGCGGATCCACCTTGGAGGTGTATTATTCTCCATGTAACTGATTGATATGTCATCTATTTGGGGAAGAGGATACCTATTATTCATTGTGATTTTTTTGAGATCATGATAATCAATGAAAAGGTGCATTGACCCGCTTTTCTTCTTCAAAAATAGGACGTGTCCACCACATGGTGAATCACGTGGGCATATAAAAACATTATCCAAATTTTAATGTAGATGTATCATTTTCTACTCAATCTCCAAAACATCCATTCTATATAGATTCTTGGATATTGGAAACACCCAATCTATATGATCAAACAAGAATTCAATATCTCTTATAGGATGAAGACCACAAAATTATTTAGGAAACAATACCATGAATTCCCTCACAATAGGCATGGTTCAAAGATAGATTCATCATTAAACTCAATCATTTGAGCAAGATAAACATTCTCATAGGGATGTAATATCCACACATGAGATGATAGTGACAATGAAGATTCATCCTCTTCTATGCACTTATAAATAATTGGGGGATGATTAACCATATGGAGAGTGATTTTCCACACATGAAAATTAAAGATGGATCTATATAAGGAGAGCTGATATATACAACGAATTGAATCAAATTTCACTAGAGGAAGTATGAATAGGTTCATCGAGGAGTTTAATCTACAAATTAGGTCACAATTGGAGTTATATTCATGGGATGCAGTGATTTCCCCATTTTCTGTTCTCACCAACATATTTACTTCCTTGATTTGTGGTGGTGTGGGATTTTTCTTCTAAACATTCAAGATATAAAAGAATGCATAGAACCACATTTAAAATGTATATTATCTATTCACGAATTAAAAACAATCTTACATGTCACCACTTAATTTTTGGGGTTCACATTGGTGATAGTGATGTAAAAAAGCTTTCCCTTTCTACTTTAGAGGTGGTTGGTTGCCTCCGAAAATCAGTGGCATAGGGAACTGGATTGCTATGTTCCCTAGTTCATTATAGTTGATGAAATGAACAATGGGTTGATGGTCAAACATATAATTCCTCTCCTATGTCACATCCATCCGTTTTTCTTATCAGAAGTTAATGTCCACACTCCCTCCTCTTCCACACCTATAAAATTTTCTTATCCCATTCAAGCTATTTTTGGGTGCTTCATTCTGCACCATTGGAAAGTGGGGTGTGGGAATTTTTAGCACAATTGGATTTATCAATCAGACCACCTGAATTAAATTCCACCTTATTCTTCTTATCCCCATGATACTGCTATGATTTGTAGATCTCAATTTCTGCCTTGATGTAAAATAGAACAATTTACTCATATCTCTTGAAGTCACAGATCGTTAGGGCTTTCTGTTGGATAGGTTTTTTACATCAAAGAAGTTGTCAAACATACCTTCAGAGGTAACGACCAGGACATTGAGACATTGTGAAATATTTTTGTTGTTTTCCCTGTAGACACTAATGGATCATTCATATTTCTACATAAGGGAAAATAATTCCATTTCTATTTTAAGTCAGAGGGTGAGATAAAATTATTTATCAATAAATATTTTTTGTAAATCCTTTTATTCTAATTACTCAATATCTTCCTTAGGCTTTGTATGTTTGATCGATGTCCACCATTGATCAACTTCACCTTCAATATGATATGTAACCAGAATAACCATCTCTTGTTTAAATCATTGAATTATGGAGAAGATCTTCTCAATGGAGTTGATCAATTGTTCGATGATTGAGGGATCAGATTATCCATTAAAAGTAGGATGTCATTGTCTCATGAAGCTCTAGATTGAGGGTTGTTATTTATTATGGGTGGGGGGTTTAATATTCACACTAACCCATGATTCTATTCAAAACATGATTTAACTGAGAGAGTATCATGGCAATGTTTTTGAATCCTGCTCCTAAAAGATTGGACATCTCATTAGAACAATCGTCACATTGATCTTTTCATCAGTTTTTAGCTTGATTCCTCCTATTACCGAACATTTCCTATAATAAAAGTAACATTGGTGGTGAAAAATAATGGAGAATGAAATGAAAAAAAGTGGAAAATATAAATTAAATTTATTTCCTTCACTTATGAATTAATCGGTTTCAATATATGTTATCCATGATCTACTTCCCAAAATATATTCTTAGGAATGTTTCATCTATTCCATTAAAAATGGTTCATAATAAGATTATTGATTAACAACAAATATCCCCCAAGAGTTTCATAACAAAGAGTGCAAGAAGGACCATTGTTGTGAACTTGTTCCTATTTGAGTCTAGTTCAAAGCAGTGTTTTTGGGTTTTACCCCTAGATATAACTGTACCAGATCCATCTCTACGTACTCTTATCCATACTGGGATGTATTTTATTGATAAAACAATTACTCAATACTCAAAAATATTTAGGGATTTTTTTATTATACATAGTCTTTTACCTAGGGATTTCACATGGGTTTTCTAATCCTAATCCCAAATATCACTAAACCAATCCTCTAATGCCAATTATAACAAACATGCAGTTTATTGAACACATATACATGATTTATTACAAAAAAATGCACTTAGGAATTTTTTTTGGACTGAGAGGTCTACTGTCTTGGGATATTATAAATGTCAAATCACATCACAGAACATAAAAGAAAATATCTTTTTTGAAAACATCTTTTACAGGACCACAACATTCTTTCGTACTTAGAATTGCATGGGATAAAATGAAGACATGCATAAGCAAAGGGTGATATATAAAGCCCAATAAGGGAGTAAAAAATAACATTAAGAATATATTATATGTTAATAATTAGTAATAAAAATGGATTGTAAAAGAAACATGAACATAATGGCAGGATATAACATGATTATCATAACATGGAAATGTAAGAACAACATTTAACATGATATTAGAATAGTCTAAGGCTCATTGCACATGGATCATTATTAAAACTACATTGAACATGAAATAGAATGAGTAAACACTCATCTCACATGACATATTATGATACAAATAATTATTCTATGCATTTTAGTGCTATTAGGGTGCACCATTTTTAATCATTTCATTTTGTGCATAAGTGTTCCACATAGATCAGACAACATGGAATCATTCAACACCATCATTTATTCCATGATAAAAGAATGTGTACTTCATACATGAAACTATATAATAAATATATAAATGTTCATAAAGATGAATACCCTTGATAGAGGAATGGGTATTGTATTCATTACACAATGACATTGTCTTGGAAAATCACCTTTCAATTTCTGCAGCATAACGACATGATATAAGAATTCATAAAAAATATGATGAGAAAAAAAGTGGAATCTCATCATATGTAAATGAAATGGAATTTAAGGGGTTTATATATACACACACCCCAAAATATGTAATGGAATTTAGATGAATAATATAAAATAATTGATTGAACATAAATGAAGAGAGATAAATACTGTGAGTAATTTTGGAAAGGTAACAGGGGTACATGGGAGAAAGTAATGACAGATAAAGAGGTATCTCATCATTAAAACACAAGGAAGATAGTATGGGTTAGGTTATAAATCATATGACAACATTTTGGATGAATATAATGTGTATAAAAATATAAATATATTTGGACAAAAATGAGAATGTAATTTACCCCATACATGGAAGTGTGATCCCAAAGGATTGGGAGATGCTTGAGAGAGGCTTCTTGGGAGCCTGGGGTGCCTTAAGAGGATAATAGGGAGAGGATGGAAAATATTGGTTGAGCTCCAAATGGTTTGAGTGAAGATAAATGATAGGTTGAGTGGGTTTATAAAGGAAAGGAGAGGGAAATCCTTATTATTTAGGTTTTGGACACCACACATTAAACTAATAAAAATCAACAACCAAACCATGATTTTTAACCATATTTTTTTCCAACGGAAAGTGTGAAACATTATTTTAGTATTCCAATGGCCGAACATAATAAATTATTAGTCTTTCTAATGTGGTGGAGATTCACAATCTCAAGGAAATCATTTAAAAATGTTAAAATGTTTTATAAGTCTGGGAGGGCCCACTAAGGAATTGAAAAATAATTCAAACAAACCTAAAATCACATAATTTTAATATTAAAACAAATATTTGCTGAAAATTAAATTTATAGTATTTTATTAAATCACTATTGGGTCATTATGTTGTCATGAAACACAATATATATTTAAATGGTATTTAATGTTTATCCAAATATTCATCTATATCAGAAAATTATGTAAAATCCATAGTTGGATAACATCAACACCTTGATTCCAAAAATAATATTCATTTTATCTAAATAATTTTCAAAATATGTTAATTTAAACTTTTAAAATAAAAAACCCAATTTATCCAAAATTGGATATCTTAAAGCCTTATATTTATACTAATATTTTGGTCACTTTTAAACATCTATATTAGAAATTGTAAAAATCTAAAATGGTGTTTTAAAAAAACCTATGAAGTGAATATGTTATATTACCACTTCACATGATAATACAATTAATTTTATCAAGAAAAATTTTCCTTAATAAATGTTTGGGTCATTATCTTCTACCCCTATAAACAACATCAAACATATGAGAAAGTCCCCTAAATATTTTCCAAATCATGATTGGGTGTTATTCTGGACAATTTTCACAATATATTATTTTTTATTCATTCTGTATAGTTTTCTAATAATATTTTTATAAAGTTATGGAGTCTATAATGATTTGATAAATCAATATTTTTATAATTAATAATTTTTTCTTGTTTTTGATTAATGTAAAATTATTAGAAATTCTCTATGATTGAAAATTTGTTATAGTATAAATGAAATCCTATTATGTTTATACACACACCCTATATGCACAATTCTATAGTCATGTACACATGAATGGTTAACATATGAGTAAATGAAATATCTCATACAATTATTGTGAGGATATATGAAATAATTATTTATTCATTTATGTTATATTTTATTGTTTGAGAATGGGATAAATTAATTATGTTTTAGTTTGCAACTATCATTGTAGTTCATAATTGTATATTGTAAAAAATATTCTGTATTCCCTATGAATTTAAATTATTTAAAAAAAATTACATTTAATATATATTTTATATCAATTATATATTATATTATTAGTGGTAAAATCATTCCATAATGGTTTATTTAGTCTATTGTAACTAGTTTCGTTCCTCTAATGTCAATGGATATTAACTTTATGTTGTGTTGTGATTTAGATATTTTCATGGGATTTGTGTCCATGGGTCTTGTTTTTAATAAATAGAATAAAAAAATCTTCATAAATTTTAGTGATTTAATATATATATGTAATGGATAATTGTATTTCTATAACTCAGAAATTTTCCTACAAAAATTTAGTAAATTGTATTATGTTGAACCTAACATTGGAGGGGTTTCTAGATAAAATAACATTTTATGACATCCTTACTAAATTTTTTAATTTGTTTTATGTTCTTACATAATATATTAGAACAGTAAATGATTAATTTATACAGAGAGAATATTAATATAATTTATTCACATAATCATGGAAATGAATGGAAAAGAATATTGGTATTAATTTGATTTCAAAATATTCTTGATTTTTTGGTAATTAAAATGATCTTTTGTAAATTATATTATATATAATATTATTGAAATCATTTAATAATGTAATTTAAAATATTGTTTTCAAAATATATAATTATAAATAAACCAAAAAATAGATTAAAATCGATAACCTTTTATGGTTATCATTCTGTAGTTATGGGATTCCACTTATTCTATAAATTATTCATTTATAATAAATAGATGTGTTCCAACTGGAAGAGTGTCACAAAAAAATTATATTTTTACATCAGATCATAATATTATGACCATAATTAGATAAAATTTATGATTATATTATAGATAAAAACCCATTATTCATTTATTTAAACATATTTTTTACCGGATCGATGTAAATAGAGTCCACGGTCATTTTAAATAGATATAAGAATTAAATTGATTGATGAATAGTTATAATAGATCTACATGATAATAATTATTTCAATAATTCATATTATAAAAACTTTGGACTTCTCATCCTCTATATTGTGTAATTTTCAAGGAAAAAAGAAGAATGATTGTATAATTTATGCGTAATATTAATTTTAGAAAGAAGGGGTTCTACAATATCATTTCTGGATAATATTTTTCAAATGGGTTTAATTTATTTTTTAATTAGAATAATTAGAGATAATGATATATAATAAATTTTATATTGATTATATATAAATGTTTTTTAGATTATGTGAAACAAAAATGATTTAGTGATGAGTGTGGACATTAATGATTAATCGTTTGAGATTCATTTATAGGAAAAAATATAGTAAAATATATTATTGATGAGGATAATTACTTATGTAGGGGTAGTTAGTAGAGTTTTTATGTTGATGTGAGAATGGTTCAATGATCAATTAGAATTATTGAAAGTGTTTATGTCATATTTTATAATGAATAATTGTCCACTCAATCATGTTTTTGGTAGTGCTGTAAGCATCTTTATTTCTAAGAATAGACTGATGAAATTAGTTTTACATATGGATTTAACATATTGAGTGGTAAAAATATGGATTAATTATTATAATAAATTATTGAAGTTAATTGAGGGCTCCCATCGATTGTTACTGATGATTAGATCATATGATCACACAATATGGGATCTTTCACCCTATTAAAGGAGAGTGGGATAATGAAGATATTATTATTTTTTCTCTAGGGAGTGAAAAATATTATATCTTCCATGTTTACATTTTCATTACTTTGATTAATAGATAGTACACAAATACTACTATATTTTAAAATCCTATATCAAAATCTAAATGAATTAAGATACTTTTTATCAATAACAACACTTAGAAGGGATTTGGAACACACTATTGATAATGTACTTAGAAATGGTCTATATATTTTCTCTATCAGTAACATACCAAGTAAATAAATAATAATACATTTGAAAATATATTAATATTTATTAAATTAAATATTAATTTTAATTTAAAGGGGATTCTATGTTCGATTGAGTACCTACCACACACCAACGAGTTTCATTGAAAACATATGTTGCACAAAGTTGGGTCATACTAAAAAATAATAATATAATTTTATTATTTTAAATGGTGTTTAACACCTTGACATTGTATTGGCGGGAATAAAAAAAATAACTATAACATGATTATAAATGTTTGTTAAATGTTTTTACATTTATCCAATAAAAGTTAGGGGCTTAAAATGTGAATGAATATAATTTTAATCATAATTTACATTAAAAGGTAGATTTATCGGCTTTTAATAGAGAACTATATTTAAAACTGGTTTTGGTCACATTTATATGATATATTTGACCAAATAAAATTTTTATTTAGAATCGGGACATCAAAATTAACTTTGGATAAATTTTTGGTCTTTTTCTGATAAAATTCATTTTAATGAATATCTAAAAGTACTATATTTTAATTCAAAACTGCCATTTAATCTAATTTATTTACATGGTTATATTATCTTTTTACATAGTTTTAATGTTTAATTAGATTATATTTTTACCATGTAATCCAATGTTGGTCATTGGAAGTAATTTCACATTGAAATTTGATATAAACAAGTGTCAATCATTTGATATTTATAATATCTTAAAAACAATTTTTATGTTTTGACCATAGGAATTAATTTTAAATTAATTAATGCAACTTCTATGTATTGAATTAGGTAAAATGTACATAATTTTTAAGTTCATAATCTCAGATATATCTTAGGAAGAGTTTTTTTGTATTTTTCTGAAACCTTTATTTTTTTATGAATAATGAAAAATGTAAGTATTAGTTAAAAACCGAATTTTTCATTAAATAATATTCTACCACTTTTGTGAATTGAATTTATAAAATTAAACATAACTGGTTTTTATTAGTACGTAATATCTATTTCAATAAGATGAAAACAATTTTTGGGGAATTTCTACTTTTGACATTTATTTTTCGCAGTTAATGGTAAAAAGGAAAATTGAAGGTAAAAATAATATCATAATATTCACAAATTACCATAAAAAGTTTCCAAACCTTATTGGATGAGTCATGGTAGAACATGGAAATCCTTTAGTATATTCTGGGACCCCATAGAGACATTTAATAGTGATAATGACACTTTATATTAATTAACATAAAGTAAAGGAAAATGACATAAACAAATATAATTGAGTAAATTAAATTTCACATAGAGTTATATAAGATATATATTATACAATAAATATTATTTTTAATGATAAAATTATTTACTACATCATGGTATTTATTTATAATTTTTAGACATCAACTAAATAACAATATTTATGACATAACAATGATGCATTGTTTACCTCATTAATAAATGATTTAAATAAATAATATAATAAAAATTATGACAATATCGAAAACATGTCCAATTGTTTTTGAATAATTTGATTTTGACTATAATCCATCTTATATTCGAGTCTAAATTGATTTAGACCTTCATAAACAGAAAATATTTATATAATAAAATTATATCTTCACACATTCCAAAAGAGCCCCTCCTACCCCTTATAAAAAACCCTCACCACTAACCCATTCCTCACACATATAAAACCCCCTGTCTCATCCAAACTCTTCCCAATTAATCTCCCTACATCCCTAACCTCCTTATAGTTGCCTTAACTCAATTGTAAGGCACTTCAAGATGTTTTTTTTGTTCAAACCAAAGGTTGTTACCTGAATTAAATGTCATAAATTCACTTAAATTATTTTATTTTATTTTTCTTCTATGAACCATAAACACTTTTTAATAATTTATTTTATAACAAAACCGGTATTATAAATATTCTAGGTTATTGATATGAGAATTTTTCAAACTACACCTACAAACACCTCCATCTAATGGGTAATGATCATAATGTTTCTGAGGATGGCAATATAACGCCTCACGAAATGATGATTGTTCTGTTTTCTCCTATGGCCTCTCACGGTGAACATTAACATGGAACTTTATTTATATATTATATATATTATGTTTATGTTTTATTTATTCTACTTTATTTTTCAGATATATCATAACTTTTTTTCCATAATGGGTAAACGCGATAATTTCATTTGAGAAAGTGTAGACTACCGCCCCTCTAAGTTATATGACTCATTAATGCCATATATGGGACATATAATGGATGTAGTTAATGATATTATATATTATATTATACTATAATTATAATATACCTATATATATTTATTTTTTAATTCGATTAAAATATAAAATTGAAATGGAAGTCGTGTTCATGCGTACGTACAACTTACCGCCTCTATGAACGGTGCATTTCATTTCATACCTTCAAATGTTATGTAATATTAAAAAATACATACATATACTGGGTATATATGATATATATGATATCTACATCATGAATAACATTTTGGAGATAATGGATATTTGACCACATGAACGACTCGTAATTATAAGATGTTCATTTTTGACTCGAGTGCCAAATATCAGCAAAATGATATTTATTAACTTAAATAATCACATAATGTTTATAAGATGGTAATAAGAGATATAAAAGGAATAATAAACATGAAAAGGTTCTTAAGAAAGTATAAATTAACATTAGTCTACTACTCAGAATATTAAAGAATGAATGGGTCAAGTCTAACATGAGGTATGTGAATCTGTCTGAATCTTCTTTCATTGAGGCATATTTTGTTTTAATACACAAATTTATTTTATATGATATATAAACACCTTTGAATTTTCATTTAATTCAAAGGGAATCTTTTTCTACAAAGTATTTTACTAAGCGACAAAAAAGGAATTTTTCTTTACAATGTAAGCGGTGCAATGACCATTTTGTCGCCATGAGAATTATTTGATTTTTGGATTCCATAACAAGAAAAAATGTTTTTATAAGTAAAATAAATACTACATACTCTTTTTAAGTATTTTGATATTGAAAATAGATTTGATAATGTATTTTTTATGTCAATATATATAAATGATACATTTTGATTGAAATGTAAAAAAGTCATCTTTCATTTATGTTTGTTTTATTTATTATGAATATGTTATAGTTCCTGGGAATTGTTTACATATACAGGTGGTTATATGATAAAACTAGGATGGTTTATCCTGAGATATCTCTCCAACTCATTTTTTAATTTGACGGATAAAAACATGAATGTTTCACCAACGACATTTAAGGAATATACTTTGATGAGTTTCCCAACGTAACTCTCCAAGTAGCTATGATAACTACCATGTAATTATGATATGGATTCTATAAGATACCTTTATGATTTATGTGATCTATGTTTTATTCATAAATCTTATTATTTCACGAGCTATGTTAAAGAGATTATGTTATATATGTAATGATGAACTGATGTTTTCTTTTTTTGATTTATAACCCTTACTGAGCTTTTTATGCTCATTCTATGTTTTGAAATTTTTTTCACAGGACTTAATGAAAAATAGTGTCAGGGATGAGATCAAGGAATAGTCATTCTATCTAAAACATGGAACTAGACATGAATCTTTTTTTCAAGAGTTTTTATTTTGTGAAAAAAATTGAAACTGAGTAGAAGTGTCAAATTTGTAAATTTTTATATGTAATGTAATAATTATAGTTTAATTATCTAAAACTCTAAACATGAAAATATTATCAATGTGAAATATTATTTTAATTCAAGATTATGTAATTTTTATGGTCAGGTCCTTATAGTTGGTATTAGAGGTTGGTTTAGACAACATAAATAGTTAGGGTATTGTGAATTTTATATTCATAAATTAATTTATGTTAACATTGAAATGATATAGAATTTATAGGGTACCACAATGATTGACCAAAGATATATCTGTGTTCAGAATGGTTTTGCTCAGAGGAAACATGGAAGCTATGTTGGGACGACATCTGGAGGAAGATAACCTTCCAAATCAGCAACTGGAGATTGTCAGAATTTGAACTGATCAGTTTGTAGTAGTGATGACATTGTTCACTCAGGATATAAAAGGTGGTGTTATCCTTGCACGAGATCATCCAGATCAACCAAAGAGGAACATGTTAGTAGTGAATCATTTTATGAGTAAAAATCCACCATCTTTAAGAGGATCATCTAACCGTATTCTAGCTTAATGGTGGATTAAAGCACTAGATAAGATTTTAGATGTTATGGGGTGTTCAGATAATCAAAAGGTAAGTCTCACTATTTACCATTTTAATGTTGTAGCTGATCAATTTTGGTCGATGGTGAAAAATATCAGGGATAGGGAGGGCACTGATGATCATGATAGGGATGAATTCGGAGGCATGTTTCCTGAAAAATATTTTATTAAGGTGGTTCATCATAGGATGGAAAACCAATTTCTAGAATTGAGGTATAAGGATGACTCAATGGATTCTTATGAATAAAAATTCACTCAACTGGAAAGGTATGCTCCAAATTTCATATGGGGTCTTGATAGTAAAATAAAATGTTTTTACACCTGATTAAAGCCAATATATCTAAGGTATTTAGCTTCTCGTGAGTTCAAAAGTTAGGAAAATCTTGTTTGATGTGCGGAGAAGGTGGAAATGGATTTTTCTGATGATCATGTGTTATTTGAAAAACAAAAAAATAAGAGGTAAAGGTTGCAGGTGAAAGGGATGAAATCTTCAGAAAAGTCTGATTGTAGGAAAATTAAGTTTACAGTTTGTGCAAATTGTGGTAAAAAGCTTGTTGGGGAATTTATTTTTAATTCTAGTAAGTGATACCGAGGTGGTAAAATGGGAATAAGGCTAATAACTACACTAAAAATATCATGTTAATGGTAAAAAAAATATGATTTATAGTCAGTAAAATGATTTAAGTGAAATTAAATGGTTCATTATGCAAATGAGTGTCCAATGAAGAAGTCAACTAAGGGAAAGCATCCAGACTACAAGCAGAAAAGGGTTGCGAAATCCTTTTCAACATATTCAGTAGATGTCGGGCCATCAAATATAGTACTTAAAGATACACTATTTTTTTTGATCATATGATACCAATGAATTTTTTTCCTTTTGGTATACACACTCATTAATTTCTGAGATGTTTTCTACTAAATTGGGGAATTCATATCATGATATTAATCATAAACTTATGTTAAAAACACATGGACAAAATTTTGATAAAAGAAATTATAAGGACCTTCATGTCCTTGTGTGGGGAAAGAATCTACCTACAAACCTTATTGTTTTTTTCTAGTATAGTTTGATGTTATTTTGGGTATGGGTTGGATTTATATTTATCATTCTATGATTGAAATCAGAGCTAAAGAGGTTTCTTTTTAGAATTATTGTCAGTTTGTGTACATGAATGAACACTTAATTTGGATAACAAATCATGATACTGAGAAACTAGTAGAAAATGGAAATGAATGTTACCTTGAACATATTGTTGAAAATAATGTAATGTTTTAGATTAATTATGTGCAGTGGTAAATGAATTCCTTGATGCTTTTCTTGATGAGTTTCCTTGTATTATATCAGATTAGTAAGATGAATTTACTATTGAATTATTTCCTAACAGTAAGACAATTTAAAAACCCCCTTATAAATGGCTCAAAATAAACATTTAGAGCTAGAGAAGAAATTTATAGAGTTATTAGATAATGGATTCATTCAACCTAGAACATCACCATGGGGTTCCACTATATTTTTTGTCAAAAATACAGATGTTTCAATGAGACATTGAATTGATTACATAGGATTGAATAACATCAATGTTAAGAACAATTATCCATTGCCACATATCGATGATTTGTTTGATCAGATCCAGGGAGCTCAATATTTTTTTATGATTGATATGAGGTTGGGGTATCATTAGCAGAAAATAAAGGAAGTAGACATTCTGAAGACTGTGTTTCGTACTAAATATTTCCATTATGAATTTTTAGTTATTCCGTTTTGATTAACCAATTCACCTTATGTATTCATGGATAATATGAATAGAATTTTCTATGAGTTCTTGGATATGTTTGTGGTTGTGTTCATTGATTATATTTTGGTTTATTCTAAAAGTAAATAGGAGCATGAATGTCATTTAAGGGATTTCTTACTAACCTTAAAAAAGAAAGTATTTAGGAAATTTAGAAAATGTGATTTCTTGTTATAGAGAATTTCTTTCCATGGTCACATTGTTTCAATAAAATGGCATAACTATTGATCATTCTAAAACAAAAGATGTTGAAGAATGTCCAAGACCCACAAATATAACCGTGATCCATATTTGCCAAGGTTTGGAACGTTATAAATGGTGGGTTGTTGAGAATTTTGCATGGTTATCTTTCCTATTAACTATGTTAACTCAAAAAGGTGTTAAGTTTGTTTGGAAAAAATAATGTGATGATTGTTTCTAGGAATTGAAAAGAAGAATGGTGAATACACCAGTTTAGGAACTGCATTCCAGAAATGGTGAGTTTGTTATTTACAGTGATGCTTTATTGAAATGGATTGGTAGTGTCCTTATGAAAAATGATTTGGTAATTTATTATTCTTCACATCAGTTGAAACTTCGTGATTTAAATTACCCTACACATGGTATGGAATTAGCCAATGTTGTTTTTTTTGTTTAAAAATTTTTAGGAATAATTTTAATCGATTAAAATGTGAAATATATATACAGACCACAAAAGTTTTAAGTATATATTAACTCACTAGGAATTGAACATGAGACCAAGAATATGTTTGGAATTAATCAAGGATTATGATTGAACAATCCATTACCATCAAGGAATAGAAAATAAAGTGGATGATGATTTGAGTCAAAAAAGTAATGCTTCATTAATAATGCAACGTTTAAAACAAGATCCTTTTGTTTTTTATTTGATGAACATTGGTACAATGTTTTTTGGTTCAGGAAATTCTTCTATTTTGTTTAAGGTGTCACTGAAATTATCTCTCTCAGACAGAATTAAGAAATCATAGAACGAATAATGTCTTGTTTAATGGAGTTACCCTCTCTATATTATCTAACCATGATCTCAGGTTTACATCTAACTTTGGTAAAGGCCTTCAGAAGTCATTGGGATCTGAATTAAATTTTAGTACATCTTTTCATCCACAATCAGATGGGTAGTAAAAAAAAATTCATACCTTGGAGGATATTCTTGGTTCTGGTTCCCTGGATTACCAGGGAATTTGGGAATAACATATTTCTTTGATTGAATTTTTATATAATAAAAGTTTTAATTCCAGTACACAGATGGCTCCATTTGAGGCATTATATGGAAAGCATTGTCAAACTCCATCTTTTTAGGATGTAGTAGGTGAAAGAAAGTTGATGGGACCAGAATTTGTAGAAGGGATGAAAGATAAATTTTTGTTAAATTCAAAATCATATGAGATGATATTGGGGTATATATAAAAGTTTTGCAGATAACTGGAGGAAATATCATTTTTTAGGTAGGCGATCGTGTCTTTCTCCAATTTTCTCCAGGGAATAGTGTGTTTCATTTCAGAAATAATGGGAAATTTGATTCCATGGTTTATTGGACCTTATGAAATACTGGGGAAAGATGGATGAGTTACTTATAGAGTGGATTTAAATACATGTTTATCTCAATAACAAAATGTTTTTCATGTTTTAATGTCAAGAAATTATATTCCAGATCCATCCCATTTTTACGTCCATTGGTAGTTCAGTTAGAAGAGAATTTCTCAAATGGGGAACAACCTATCCAGATTCTTGACAGTAGAGGGAAACTATTTTAGAATAATGTAGTTCACCTGCTAATGGTTTTGTTAAAAAAATATATGGTTGAAGAGTCAATATGGGAATCATAAAATATTATGAGGGATAAAACCCCCCATATATTTGATAAGTGAATAAAATTACGATGACGTAATTTCCAAAAGTGGGGAAGGATGTAACATCCCATGAAAATAAAGAATAATACATTTTAATTTTTATTAATATTTTGTGAATAAAATATTAATTTTAATTTAAAGAGGATGCTATGTTCGATAGCATACCAGATACACAACAACTGGTTTCATTGAGAACATATGTTGCACACAATGTCAGGTATACTAAAAATTAATAATATAATATTATTATTTTAAATGATAGTTAATTCCTAGGCAATGTATTGGTAGGAATTAATTGAAATAACTACAATATTATTATACATGTTTGATAAATGTTTTCATATTTATCCAATAAATGATAGAGGCCTGATATGTTAATGAATCTAATTTTAACAATAATTTAGATTAAAAGGTTTGTTTTTCACCTTTTAATGGTGAAACCTTTTTAAATATAGTTTTGGTCACTTTTATATATTCTATTTGACAAAATAAAATTTCTATTTTTTAATCGGGACATCAAAATTTATTTTGGGTAAATATTTGGAATTTTTCTGATAAAATTCATTTTTAATGAATGGTAAAAAATACTGTATTTTAATTCAAAACTGACTTTTAATATAATTTAATTATATTGTTAGATTTTTTTAGTTGGGTTTTATGCGTAATTAGATTATATTTTTAACATGTAATCCAATGTTGTCCATTGAAATTAATTTCACAATGAAATTGGACATAAACAAGTGTCAATATTTTGATAGTTATTATTTTCTAAAAACACATGTTTAGAAAATGGGAATTAATTTTTAGTTAATTAATGAAACTTCTATGTTTTGAATTTTTTAAAATAGGAATCATTTTATAATTCATAATATTAAATATATCTTAGGCTGATGTTTTGGTATTTTTCTGAAAACCTTCAGTTTTTTATGAATACTGAAAACACTATGTAGTAGTTAAAAAGATTACTTTTTCATTTAATTCAAATTTTATCACTTATGTGAATTGAATATCGAAAACATGACATCCATGGTTGTTATTAGTAATTAAAATGTGGTTCAAAATTATAAAATAAATGTTGATGAATAGTAACTTTTGACTTTTATTTACCGCGGTTAAAGGGAAATAGGGTAATTCAAGGTAAAAATAATATCATAAAAATATGAAATTACATTAAAAATTGTACTAAAATTATTTTATGAGTGATGATAGACCATTGGCATCCTTGGGTCTATTTTGGAATAATATGGAGCCAAATAAGAGTGATAATGACACTTCATTATAATTAACTTAATGTAAATTCAAAACTGACAGACACAAATATCTTTTTATAAATTAATTTTTTCACAGTGTTATATAAGTTATATCATATAGTATAAATATTATTTAGAAATATAAAATTATTTCCTACATCATGGTTTTTTTAGACATCAAATAAATGAAATTATTTATGACACAATAATGATTCACTGTTTACCTCATTAATAAATGATTTAAATAAATAATATTATAAAGATTAAAACAATATCCAAAACATGTAAATTACTATTTTATGATTTTATTTTAACCATGTGTTATCTTATATTCAACTTAAATTATTTTTGGACCTTTATAAATCGAAAACCATTATACAATCAAATAATATTTCACACTTTCCTAAAGAGCCCATCCTCCCCCTTTTAAAAAGCCCTCATCTCTAACCCATTACTTACACTTCTCAAGACCCATGTCTCATCCAAAATCGTCCCAATTAATCTCCACACACCCCTGTCTTACTCCTAGAAACCTTACCGTATTCATAAGGCACTTCAAGAAGTATTTTTGGTTCAAAATAAAAAGAGTAACTCGAATTAAAGGTAATAGTTTCTCTTAAATTCCATTATTTTTTTTACTTCTCCAACCCCTAAACTATTTTTATTACATTTTTTAGAACTACACTAGTATCCTTAATATACTATTATGTTGTTATGAGAAGGATTAAAACTAAACAAACACACACCTCCATCTAATTGGTAAATAACATACTGTTTCTGTAGATTGAAAACTAATGCCTCACGAAATTATGATTGTTCAATTATCTCACACCGCCTCTCATGGTGGCCATTAAGATGGAAATATATTTATATATGATATATATTATGTTTTTTTTTATTTAGTCTTCTATATTTTTCATTTATAGAATAAATTTATGGTTTCCATAATGGGAAAATGTGATAATTTCATTTGAGTAAGTGTGGACTACCGCTCCCTCAAAGTGATATGACTCATTAATGCCATATGTGGGATGTATAAAGGATGGATTTAATGATTTTATATATGATATTATACTGGAATTATAATATATTTATGAATCATTATGTTTTAATTCCATTAAAATAATAAATAGAAATGGAAGTAGTGTTCATTTGTACGTACGACTTACCGTCTTCCTGAACGGTGCATTTCATTTCATACATCCAAATCTTATGTATTGTTTTAAATACATATATACAGTGGATATATATGATATATATTATATATACATCCTTAATATAATTCTGGATATAATGGATATTTGACCCCATGAACAACTTTTAATTATAAGGAGTTCATTTTTGACTCAAGTACCAAATATCGATTAAATGACCATTGTTAACATAATTGATTACATAATTTTTATAACATCGTAATAAGTGAAATAAAAGGAATAATAAATATGAAAAAGGTTCTTAGGAACATTCAAATTAAATTGAGTTTATTATTAAGGATATTAAAGAACAAACTGGGCATGTCGGACACGAGGTATGGGACTTCGTCTCAATCTCCATTCCTTGAGGCATATTTTGTTTTAATGCATGAAATTCTTTTATAAACTATATAAACAAAATTAAAATTTTATTTCATCCATATAGAATCTATTTCTACAATTCATTTTACTAAACAACAAAAAAGGAATGTTTCTTTTTAATGTAAGCAGTGGCAATGACCTTTCAGCTGGCCCGATTATTATTTGATCTTTGGCTTCCATAACAAGATGAAATGTTATTAAAAGGATAATAAATACCATATAATCTTTTTAAGTATTATGTAATTTAAAATGGTTTTGATTATAGATTTTTTAATTAAACATATTTAAATGATATATTGTGATTGAAATGTGGAAATGTTGTCTTTTCTTTATGTTTTTAACGTGTTGTGAATATGTTATAGTTCTTGGGAATTGATTACGTATACGGGTGGTTCCGTGATAATCCTATTGTGGGTGAGCCCGATATTGCTCTCAAATTAATTGGAAAATATGATTGAGGTAAACATGAATGACTCTTCTACACGATTTAGGTAATATACTGTGATGGGTATTCCCATGTAACTCCCTATGTTGTTTTGATAACTACAATTTAATTATGATATGGAGGCCACAAGATACCTTTATGATTTATGATTTCTATGTGTTATTCATAAATCTTATGATTTCATGATGTAATATGAAGAGATTATGTTTGGTATGTAATGATGAAATAATGTTTTCTTTCTTTTTTTTATAACCCTTTCTTATCTTTTTATGATCATCCCCAGTTTTAAAATGTTTTTCACAGGACCAAAAGATGTATATGGTCAAGGATGGGATCATGGAAATGACATGTTGTCTAAAACAGGGAACTAGACATGACCCTTTTTTCAAGAGTTTTTATTTTTAGAGAAGAAATGGAAACTTTGTAGAAGTGTCTATTTTGTAATTTTTGATATTTAATGTAATAGTTATCGCCTAATTCTCTGAAACTATAAACCTGAAAAGATCCTCAATTTTAATTATTCATTTAATTCAATATAATGAAATGTTTTATGGTGGGTCCTTATAGAATCATACCATAATAATCATTTGGAGATAAATGAATTAAAGGTGGTACTATATGATAATTAGTAAAAGAGATTTATTTAACCAGGAGTTTCATCTTTTCTACTATAATATATAATTTTTCAGATAATTTATGGTGTTTTTCATTTATGTAATTACTATTAGAATATATAAAAGTTTTAAATAAAGAATATATACACCCTAATTAATATTATTGATCATTTTGATGATATAATGGTATATTCATTGTTTTCTTATATATATTTATTTTTGTGTGGATATCATAGTTTCAGTATAACGGTGGGGAAATTTTTCAATTGAAATTTCAATATTGTTATGACCATTATAATTTTTTCATGTATTCCAATGTTATTAATGAAAATAATATGTTTATAAATTTGATGAATAGAGTAAAATATAAATCTTTAGTACATTTACGTTTTTATATTTAAAAGGAATTCAAATAAACACTATGGTTGAATATGATCAGGTGAAACAAATTGAGATTATCAAGAGAAATACACATGAAAATAATATTTACACCAAATTTATGAAATTTAATTTAACATTTCAATATGTAAATCTAGTTCATGATATTCATTTTTATAATGATATTATAGATTATATTAAAAGGGGATGTGATTCTTATAAAAGTGAAATATATTTTAATGGATTATCTAATGAATATGATATTTTTATTCAATGTTTTTGAGATTAACATTTCTCATGGTATCCATGAATTAGAATGGGTAAATGGTTCATTGGACTACATGTTTCATGAAAAATTATAATATAAATGAAAAGGATTAGTTCAGATCATATTTTAATTCCATAAATCCCAATTTCAAAATATGAATTACAATATGATGTTTTTGAATTAAACAGAGGAGGGGTTGTGTTGAAAGGGAATAAAGTTATTAATTATAAGTCTTGTAAATTGAAATACCATTATATTAATTATCATATATACTATCTAGAAATATATTTTTATCATCTATGATTTCATGAAATCATGAAATTACATATTTGGTGAGAAATATTTCTATAAGGATCATAAGGGTTTGAAATAAATGTACTCAAAAAATATACAAAATTTGAGTCATTTTATGGTTGTATAATTAGAAATATTTAATGATTTAAGGATTATATATTATATAATACTCAATTCAACACAAAAATATATTGTTCTGAAATCATACACATTACAAAATCATCTTTGATACTCATGGATGTGACCAAATAGTTTCCATCCTAAACATATATTATCAAAAATAAATATTTGACCACTTAAATTATAATGTACCTTTATGGATTATAGTTTTATAAAATTTGTATGAAAAATATGTTAAACAATACTAATGTATTTAAATGATCAATTCTCCAACATAACCTTTTTTCATTTTTAACATTAAATAATCATCATGGGATATTTGAAACCCCTCTATAAAAAAAATCAACAAAAATAATATGATACCCTGTGGATAATGTAACATAAAAAGGGTGAGATAAAATTTCATGTATTTTTAAACCAATTCATTTATAAATTATTATCATTAATGAGAATAATAATTTTAAAAGGGAATGATAATATAATCAATGTGTGTATGTTAATTTTAAAATTACTAAGACCCATAAATACCATAATCCTAAAAAATGAGAAAAGGAAAAATTAGTTTAAAAAGTAAAGTGTTATAAGAATCAATAATAATTATTCATGTGACAATAATATTAATTAATTAATTAATTAATAATCCATATAAATGATAAATAAAACATATTTTTATATGGGAACATTATATTTATAAAACATATAAAAACCTTAAATATCCCTAACAAATGAAATAAGTGTATGTATAACATCAAATAGAATCATTTTTGAATTTAATGGAGAGTTATAACAGGGATCACCATACTTATAACCTATATTGGGCTCACCCATTTTCAATGAGATTTTATAGAGCCCAACCATTCATATATGTTATATCAGGCTCACCCATGGAAATCAGGGAACATAGATCATATAATAAATTCCCAAGAAAAACAAACATGAATAAATTATCATATCATGAATAAAATACATTATACATTCCCATTTTTATCACTAATCCCATTAAAAAACTATTTGAAACCCATATGGAATCACATTATGATAAATTACCCATTTCTATTAAAATTCCATTTCCACAAAAAATAAATTCTAAAATGAGAAGAGGGTTTTTCATTGAAGAAAAAAACACGTAACGGAATAGAAAAATAAAATAATTGAAAATGAGTATGAAAACATCATTGTCATTGTGTGCATTAAAAATATAACATTCCTTTGGTAGTCTTTCT
Organism: Viscum album; assembly: GCA_963277665.1. NCBI lineage: Eukaryota > Viridiplantae > Streptophyta > Magnoliopsida > Santalales > Viscaceae > Viscum > Viscum album. The sequence goes on from OY728119.1 coordinate 536,436,569, forward strand.
AAATGTTCTTTATAAAACAATTATTAAAATTCCTTTTGAAATTTTTTATAAAGTGAAAAAAATGAACATTATATTTTCTTTATTTTTTTATAATAAATTTTATAAAATAATTTTAAAAAATGGACATGGAGAAGTAAGAGTTTGATGGAATACAATAAAAGTGTAGTTTTAAAATAAAATTATTTTATTTCCAAGAAACATTTTTCATTATAAGCTACATAAAAGAATAAAATTTTTAAGTCTATTAAATATATTTTGGATATATAAATTCATGATGTAAATTTTAAATGGGGTTGTATAAGAACCTAATGAAATATTACATGTTCATAGAACCAAAATATGTATTAATGAAAGGAAATTCAGATGATTTCCATTAACTTGAGTATGAGTTAACACATATTTCATTACATTACAAAATAATAAACATAAGATAGTTATTTAATTTCATTATAAAATTATGGATGTTTATTTTTAATTTTATTCCACTTATTACCATGTTATATACAATTACTTAATATATTTTGTTTACATTGGATGTGTTGACCATATTACTCTTATGTGTAAAAAGCAGCATTGGTATGTTTACTATTATCAATGATGAAATAATTTAAACACAATAAGAATAATATTCAATAAATAATTATCATATTTATACATCATTTAGTCTTTTAGGACCAGTAATTTGAAATGGTATTGAGAGATAAAGTATGTTAAAATCATGCAGATAATATGTCATGCGTACACATGTGTAACATTTATATTTTTTAATGATCAATGTGGATAGAAGAATTTAATTATTTAATATTTACCTAATCATAATAATATTATAAATAACATATTTATTAATTTAAGATAATTATATTTATCATTGGTGTGGTTTGGTGATGAAAACATAGTCACATCTTTTCATGAATTCCATAGTCTATACATTCATGAACGATAACATAATATACTTATGAGTGAAATGGGAAACAAATAATGATATATTATCTTTTTTGAGTGAAAAAATATGTGATTAATATCTTATTTATTTTACTTTAATCTAATATATTCATAAAATTAACCTTTATTACCTTCCCTATAATGTGTTTCTGAAACTTAATCACATTACTTTGTGTGGAGATAGTCCATCAAACAAAGGGATGATGTTATCACATCTGTAAATGAATGGAAATTTATAAATTTATTTATTATATAATTAATAAATATTTATTATTATGTTATAAATATTAGATATATACTTCATATACATCATCAAAACAAACTTTGAGAGGTGGTAATGGAAAAATGAAGGACATCGGTTCAGGTTATTGTACATTGTCATACCCCCAAATAACAATTTCATAACATATTTGATTGAATAGGATATCGATTTTGTTAATTAACTAAGATAAAAAATATAATTATATGGAATATACTTATTTTATTATATCAATATTATATAATAATAAATTATGGATAATTAATAACAAATAAAACAAAATATCGTTATTGATCATTGTCACCTTTTCTTTGGTTACCGTCATTAGGGTTTCTAAAAAAGCATTATTATGATGGATTTATGTCCAAATTAAGGATTATAGGATGTATAGAGGATATTTGGGATTTTTTTTTGTTTTTTCTTCTCTAATCCACAAGGGTTTGATGGTGTTATGATTTGAAGGTTGGTGGTGTCCATTTAAAAGTAGGGGATTGAACCCACAAGTAAACTACATTGGAATTTCCCAATAGACTCCAAAATAATAATTAAATTCACAAGAAAAAAGAATCCAAAGGATACTATATTCAAAAATAACAAGTAAGATATGGATATATGGATATAAAAATGGATTGAGAAAAAAATTAGGTCATTTTAACTGTTATTTTATTATTTTAACACCATTTAAACCAATTAGTTCAATAACCGTGATAATTGATTTTTATAGTTATCACATTTCATTTTAGAAATAATATTTTTTTTACATTATTATAAAATATATATTACGATGATTCAGAATTTTTAATCAAATTTTCGAAATACAATTCATATAATTGGAATATATTAATTTAAAACAAAACATGCACACACGATGAAAAAGAGGGCATTCAAGATATTTTTTTTAACAAATGATTTTTTACAGTCATTCGATGACTAATAATAATAAATGTCTGATAATAAATTTTTATTGATATGTATATAATCTAAATATTTGATTTTAAAAAATCCCGTTAGAGAATATTTTAATTTACTAAAATGGGCAATCATTATTCATATTAAATTTTTTTATTATTATTCCATATCTTTTACACAGAAAAAATATCAACCAAACAACCAATATAAATAGTGAAAAACTAGAATTATTTCAAATAACGAATACATATTTCTCATAAAATAATATTCACAAAAAATAAAACTTTAATATTTTAATCTTTTCAAAAAAACTATTTTAATTCAAAAGAATGAAAATTTTTACATTTCATAGAATTTTATTATTATATTTAAAATCATAAATTTCACAAAAATATAATTTTGATATTTTTATTTAAAATAATATGTTAATTTTATCAAATAAATTTACCATAATTTCCATTATTTATTTTTAATATTTTTCTAATTAAAACAAATAAAAATATTTTCGATTAAAGAATATTGTTGAAGAATAAAACTAGATTACTAAAAATTGATTTCTTATATGTTGAAAATATATTATTAATTCATATTGGGTTTGATGAGTATATAAATTTCAGAATCTATTTAATACTGTTAATATATTCCATTTTAACGGCTTCATTATAATGGTTACATATATTATTAGTATTTTAAACATGGTGTTCCTTGTTGAATACAATATAGAACATAAAACATTTTGTGTTTCTTTTACTACCATACATTGAATAGATTATTTTTATTTAATGTTAAATATTTCATATTGTATTTGGGTATTAAAATATCATCTAATCCTAGTGTTTTATATGGTTTTCGAACTACATCATCTTCCATTGATATATTACATCCCCAAAAATTTATAAAATGTCTTTTTAATCAAAGGATTGAACTTTTAAAATATATTTTTTTAATTCCACATTATAAAATGTTTCAATAACTAATTCATGTGATTAAATTGAAAGGGAAGTATGAGGTTTATCTCAAATAACAAAAACTAGGCTTCAAAATATGAGAACATGGGTGGGCATAAATGATTTATACATTGAAAAAAATAAATAATTATTTATAGTGATTGAGATTATAGATCACGTGAAAGTCAATGATCAATGAAAAATTAATGACCTACAAACAAACAAAAATTATGAATGTAAAAACCATAAGTTCTTTATTTTTTATGGTACTATGAAAATATTTTTCATAAGATTTTCATAGATTTCATTAATTAATTCACCATTATGAATAAAAAAATATTGAAATATACATTAATGAAAAGTAAAATTTCATCCCATATTCAATTTCAACTAAAATTTCATCTCTTTCTAAACATGATGAATATTCTAGAATAATTTCTCATGCCCAAAAAACAAAAAATAATAATAATGGATCCTATTACCATAAATAGTTTAAAAATATATTTCCAATTACCTATGATATTTTGAAAAACCAAAATGGTTATCATATTTTATGATAATTACCAAAATTTAAAAACCTTTATATGATAAATTATTTTTAAAATTTCATCATCAATTCGATAAGATAAAAATAAATCATTTCAGAACCAAATATCCCCAATAAACTCAATAATATATACATTATGGAGTGTTTTAATCACTATTTTATATCAAACCTATAAAAATACATGGAAGAAAAATACAATGATCACATTAATCATTAATTCATTACATCACTTTTCAATACCATGGAGATAAATATAATTAATTTATTTCTATATAGATGCCTAAATGTACAAGATTGTTTATTTAAAAAAAGATTTAATGATCAGAAAACATATATTTGAAAAGTTTTAAATTCATACTATATGGTAAAAACAAAATTTAAATTTACATAAACCAAATGAAACATCTCTTAAAAGGACATTAGTCACATTAAGATCTCATCTTTTAAAACCTCAAATTGGTGTCGAAATAATGAATTTATGATAGAAATTTGTCTCATTGACCAGTAAATGTGTCAAAAATCATAAAATAAGATCACAAGAAAGAAAATTTATCATTGATGTTATCTAAACAGATTACTGAGAAAAAATATATATCCCTCAAACATGCACTCCAAGATCTAGTTTTAAAATCATTAAAAAAATATTTTCTTCGTTGATATCGATGGAGGTAACCAAATTTTTTCTAAAAAAATAATAAAATATAAAAAAGAAATATTTGAGATCTTATAATGTTAAGGTCCTTTTATGTTTCATGTTTCATAGAATTAGAAAAAATAATCGTACAAAAACAATTCAGGTTCATTTAAATTAGAATTTCCCATACATTAATTATGTTTCCTTTTCACATTTATTCATCATCATCATACATATAAAATATTAATGTTGGAAATAATGTATTGATAAACTAAGAAACAAGAAAAAACATTATGGTGTGATCCAATTTTCCATAAGGGTAAATATATGAATTATCAATTAAATTCCTACAAGGAGTATAAAAATTGAATAAAAGTATGATGACCAAATCAGAGTTCCTAAGTAGATCATAAAATAATTGAAAACCATTACTACTTGATTCATAAATCATGAAACCTGATAAAATAATATAATAGACTAAATAGACATAAGAATCAATAATCATGATCTAAGATATATCAATAGTTATGAAGAAATCATTTCAAAACCATGGAAAATGACAAAAAAATGAGGATCTCTTGGATCATAACCATCATAAAACACATACATAACCTGTAAAATGAAATAACCAGATGGATTAATATTAATATAATCATCATCCATTTAATTATAGATCTATAATGTCGATCACACATCATATAAGATATATTGGGATCACTCAGTTTTCAATACCTATAATGGGGCTCTATCAAGAATGCATACGAATACCCTCTTAGACTGGTACAAAACCTAATTTTCCACATACCCTATGGGAAATCCTGATTCCCATGGGCGCGATTATATCACATGTGCATCATAAAAAATGAGAGGGAATGTTTTCTTCAATTAGGAAATATATGACATGACGTATATTCACATATATAAATAAAAAATTGATGAAAAAAGTATATATATATATATATATCATAAAAAAAAGAGAGCAAGGGATATGATATAACTAAAAAGGTATAAATAAATCCCCAATAGAATAGTCTAACTTCGAAGGACAAAAAAACCAAAAAAATCCACTCCAATAGTCCCCATTTGATATTGTAGGAATCCAACATCTATCTCACCAATGATTTACCCAATCAAAGATGAAAAATAACCTAAACTACCCTCAATAGAACATTTCCATTCAATGCCTTAAAATACATAACTAGTTCAATGCACTGCCAATGGAGTGTACATGTTGACTTTTATTCAGTTTAGTTTGTTTTCAACCATGGGTTCCATAAAATGTGTCTTTATAATACACCTTCGATTCTCATCATTAATGAACCCAATACATGATGTATATTTTTTAATTTTTAATCACAAAAAAATTAGAAAACATTTAATTAACACATTTTCCATACAATAAATTAAATTAGGAAAAATCACATTTATATAATTTCATATACATATATCAGAAAATATATAACTAACTAATCCAAATATTATATCACATATCATATCAAAACGAATAAATAAAACTAAGAACAATACCTATCAAAAGAATATGAAAGATTACACCAGTTATAACACTAGAGTAGTATACCTTGGACACTTGTACGTAGACATAGTCAACCATGCATTAATTAAGTTTCTAGAAACATGCTTCGATTCTAAACATAAAATTAACGCCCTATAAATGGAACAAACAATGTGTCTAATGAGTCCAAATAATAATAGGGATAAGTAGAAAATGAGATTTATATGAAAACCCCCTCAATAATAGAAGAGGCATATCACTACACCTTTACCTATGTACCCAATCCTTCCCATGTACAATATTATCCAAGTATATTCATCATTCCATTTTATAAATACCATGATTAGAAGAAAACCCATTCAAAATGCATTGAAACTCACTTTCTTTTATCATTACAAGGGGAAACCAATCATTTATCAAAAAATCATTTCCACCGTCAAATATCAAATCAGTCATTCATTCCAATTCTTTTTAAAAAAATCATCAAAAACCATTACAATGTAGTTCACCAAAATTTTATAGATTCAGAACCACCAACCTAAAAATTCAGGTCGCACATGCATATAATCGAATATATGATCTCACCAAGATTCACTATTTTTTTTCACACTTACATCACAATGTTGAACTAATTTTGTACTGTTAATTCCAATTTTGATAAAAAAATATTTGACATCAAAATTGGTACAATAATGTTGTCATTATCAATATAAAAAAATGGTATTTTCACTAGTTATTTTGATTTTCTTTTAGGTGGATGTAATTTGGAGGATCCAGAATGATGTTCAAGCAATGCAGCCAAAAATATGTAAGAGCCAAAGAACCCACATAGACACAAACACATAGTAAATGTAGTATGAGAATCCAATTAGGTTTATATTTTGTAGTCTGATCCCAAAAATCAATGGGATAAAACTCTTCTAAAAACCCCCAATCCCAATTCGTCCATTTTGGGGACCATCTAATATGATCTTTACATGAAATGAAAAATTCATGAATTCAAAAGTGGTGTTCTGTATTTTGGTTATATCAGGAGGTGTGTTACTCTACATGAGACCATATATTCTAAAGAGACATAAGATATGTGGGAATTTTTTAGTTTTTTTATAAAGTGATATTAGACTATCTTGAGTCAGTATACATGGTCCAAGTGGTATTTTGAAAATTTGGTACCCAAAATAACCTTCCATTGTGCCTATAAATCTTCACATTGGGAACACATTTGTATGTTCGACCAAGAGAAAAGATAATTTTATTTTGGTGTCCAAAATCAATCCTTAATCCATTTGAAGGTTCAAAAGAACTATATCTTCAAAAGGGGATGTGAAATACAAAATGATATCCACCCAAGCATCCTCCTCCTCAACATAGATTGATAAATAGTAGAAATTCATTTTGAGATGGATAAACATCTTAAAAAGAATTTTTTAGAAAATTTACTACTATAATATTGATTTATTCGGGGTTTTAGAACATTTCATTAAGAATTATCTTACTTTGATTCAGGTTTGAATTCAATTTTTGATTAAAATAAATTAAATTCTCTTAACTTTTAACTAATTAATGTGATGTTTTTATTGTGTGATTTTTGTTTTTCTGGTTGGGAAAAAAGATAATATTTTTATTACCCACATATTATATAGTTCAATTTGTTTCCAATGTTATTATATTCTTCATAAGATATGTACCTTGGGTATATGATTTTTATGTCACAGTTTGGTTCGACATACATTGTTGTAAAAGAATGGAATTTAATCAAGATTCCGATTAATTTCAATAGAATAATTACTTCCAATGCCAATTAATATCCGAGAATGTGTAACAACATCCATGTATTGTGTACTATCAATAAAACAATTTCAATTTTTTTATAAATACATTTATTTTTATAATAATAAAAAAATTAAATTATGTATTTTTATTTTTACATCTATTTCCAAGACCACCCCCTCTTTTAGAACTTTTTTTTAAATACACACATTATCCCTACAAATCTCCTTGATATATGAAAAAGGGTATTCCACATGCTATAAATCACATTTAAAAACATTTAAAATGGTACATGACATGAAAACACATTCAATTTTTATTGCATTTCTATTGATAACTTATGTTTTTAGTCTGTGTTTTTATAGAAATTTCATTTATTTTGATATTAGTTTTTATTCTCTTTTCTTCATTTTTATATTGGTTTCTAAAATCATCCCTTTTAAGCATTTATTATGGAATAAATTTCACTAGATCGACTAATTCATTTCAAACAAGAATTGTATTAGTTCTTGCATTAGCGACAACAAGAAGCATCGAATGATCACTTAAAGGAGGACATAAAAATCATCAACACACATCAAGGGTATTCATCATATTTTTATGAAATTAACATCAAGACATAAATAATCTTACACAATATGGATGAAAATATGAATACAGTAAAATAACTAAACATACATGATGTAGAGATTTGTCACACATACATTCAATGAAAAGTCAACACAGTAAATTTTGATCTTAAATATAGTTTAATTTAATTATTACCAATATTCCATGGACATAGGGGAGACAATCCACATTAGAACTTAAAATAATTTTACAACGTCTGTTAAACATTAGGACCTGCAAATGTGGATACAGAACTAGTAAATCCTAGGAAATTCCATTTATTATTACCTGATTTTTTTATTATATTAATTACCATATAAGAGGATGAGAATAAATTAAATACATTTTTCTGTAAATATAATTCCCAACCACATGAGGATCAATAATGAGGATAAAATGGGGTATAAGGTAATCATATAGGGAAAACATCCTGAATATTGGGAATGGGTTAACAAGTTATATTAAATAAATCCACGCAAACAAATTAGAGACAATCATTTAAAAAAGTGTTGTTATAATGTTTTAATTATTATTTTTTAAAACATTTTATATCCTTAAACAGGTGGTGTTCTAGTTGATAAATCCCCTGTTACTATAATTAAACATAATGATAAAATGTTCTATAAAACAAAAAAATTAATTTCAAGTTCTAGTGTACCCATTCAAGATGTGCATGAGGTTAAATATACTATATTCGATAAAGAGGAAATTATTTTGGAATAGATAAGTTCCGAACTCCAAAAACATGATCATTCCCAAGGAAACCATAGTCTTGTCCTACCATCCATTGTGGTATAAATTACTTTGAACCCCAATATTCTAAAAAATTCTCCTAACTGATAGAAACCTCTGATGGTTGTGAGGAAACCATTCTCTGACCCCTCTATAACTGAACTATTATGAACTAACAAAATTATCGATCTATCCACTGGTTGAAAGATATCTATGACAATGTTAAATAGTAATTCAAACAAATTTCAACATCCATGGAACAAGAATGGGTAGAGTAGCATCCACAACCACCCAAAATTCCATAAACCCCAAATAGGTCATTCCAATAGCACATCAATAACCCGATCCAATCAAAGATGAAAATTTTAAACAAATGGTTGAAAGCAGTATAAAATTACAAAAACCCTCTTAAGATTCTATGTAATACCTAAAAATTAAATTAAAAAAACATTCCAACATGGTGGGGGAAATCCAATTTCATGTGTCCTGTAAACTATCATTGCAACACATTGTCCACCATATGGATAAAATATATTTTAGTTCAATCACCATTAGATGTAGAACACAATTTCAAATAGACAATATTCCTCCATTAGAGTCATCTCCTCTTGATGAACCCATCATCCAGAGAGCTGATATTATTTTATGAAAGAAAGAACCTTTTCCTAAAAAAAGTACCACCAAATGAATCCATGATATTGATGACGAGTCACAAAGATCAAACATTACTCTTCTATTTACCCAATTTTCTAAGCAAACATGTAATCAAAATTAAACTGAACGTGGTAAATATATCCTTGAATCATTCAAAATAGCTTATGTTATCATCCCTTTAATTGATTTCATAAAGGAAATTCCATTAGTCATAATGTTTCTCATGAAGAACAATTCAAATAGAAGATAAAATCAATATTATGAAATGGTGATCTTTGGTAGGAATTTCAAAAAATAATTGGATGAATAAATCCCTATCAAATGAAGTGATCCATGAACATTATCGATTATATGAACCATTAGGGAGTATTTCCTTTCTGATGAAATGCTTGATTTAGGTTACACTATAAATGTGATTACTCATTTTCTTTTAAAAACATTTTGGTTTAGGGTATACACTCACAGTATAATTTTTGTCCACTTAGAAAATGATGGTATAGAACACCATGGTGGCGTGTTAGTGGATGTCCTTGTAAAGTTGAAAATTTAATATTTTCCAACTGATTTTTATGTCCATTGAAAGGATGGTCATAAGATGATTAGACATGACCCATTTATATTGGGGATACCTTTTATGAAAACTACCAAAAATTTGTTAATATTAATAATGGTACATTTTCATGGAATATTGGTGTTGAAATTTTCCACTTCAACAACCTTGATTCAATGATGCACACTTTTTGAAGTATAATCCTCACATTTAGTTAATTATTTTGAAATACTACCATCCTTAAAAAAAATATTTTCTATCCCATTTTACCCTTTCTATGTTTTCATCCTTGCTTGAAGTTATTAGAAACATATTATGTATTGAATGTTCTACAGTTGTATAAATTTTTCATGCATGTTTATTAGTTGATTATTTCTTGATCATTGAAGATATCATGACCATAAATGGTACAAATATGATTTTACAATCACATTAATCATCTAATGAGGTTTAAATTGAGGGGTTAGGTGAGATTAGATACCTATCACATTCACATTAACTCCCATTAATCCAAAATTACAAAAACATTTATCTTACGCGACTACCTAAAAATTAATAATATAATTATTATGAGAATCAAAACAAGATTCTGGTCATAATTTCTAGTTCAACCCATCCAGAGCATGAAATAAAACCTCTTGACATTTTGAGAAGTATAATCACGAATTGGGATGGAAATTTGATTACATTATTGGTATTAGCGCATCAATTTTAACATATCATATACTATTAAATTTTGAGGCTATACTATTGAGGAAGACACAAAGACGACCGAACCCAAACCACCTCTACATTTTTAAGAAATTTGTAAAAAATTTATTTGATGTTTGAATCATTTACCCCATCTAGGAAAGAAAATAGATCAAATTATTACATGAAGATACCTAGAAAAATATATTAATATTAATAAAAAAGAAAATAATGAATTTTATCCACCCATGTACAGAATTGATTGTTTTTCTATATACTATATCACCAAATAAACCAACCAACTAAGAAGGACAATTTCCAATATTCATTCTTTGACCCGATTCTAGAGATGATTAAATAGATGTACGATAACTATTTTCATGATGGGTGTTTATGATGCATTCAAATCTATATTTGCCACATGTAACTTGAAAATACCACATTTACATTCCCCTTTGGAACATTTTAATTTATGAGAATGCAATATAGTCTTTTCAATGCAATATGTAATTTCTAGTGATGTGTGGTTTATATTTTTTAAGACTGCCTACAAGATTTCATCAAAGTATTCATGGTGGATTTCACTATTCATGGATACTATTTTTATTAGTGTTTGAGTAATCATTGATATGTCTTATGTTTCACTATTTAAAATAACCATTTATTAATTTATGAGAAATTCTAATTCATGGTTCAAAAAGGTATATTACATGGGCATGCCATTTCATTGGATGGTATATAAGTAGGTAAATCAATAGTGGATTTAATTTCTTCCCTACCATTACCAAAAAATGAGTGGCATGTGTGGTCTCTTAGTGGTCATGATAGATTATATCATATTTCATTTATGGATATATTAAGAATTTCCCCACTATCCAAATTTCACTAAAAGTAAAAAAAATTGATGAATAATATGAGGAATTATTTAATAAATTTAAATTAAGTTATGCATCACCATCGTCAATCCCACCTCATTGTTGGGATATACTATTTTCTCTCATGTGGGACAAATTTCAATATATTGTAGTTTATTTATTATCATAATTGGTAGATAGAGCTCTACAGGTCATATAATATACCTTCTAAATTGTGGGCCCTACCCAAGAAAACTACGCCATAGCTATTAAAAATTTCATCCATTTTATTTTTATTGGTATTTAGGTCATACCTTTTAGATTAAAAATTCATTGTATTCTTTTATCATTCATCCCTTTGGTACATCCTTATGAAATAAAAATCCAAAACCATATATCGTTAAATAGATTATAATAATTTAGGAATTTAATATAGAAAGTATGGATAAAAAAGGAGAATTAAATATTATAGTTGGCTATATCCGTATGATCCATCCACCTTAGGATATTTTATCATCCCCTTATATTCCCAAAAATGGCATATTTCAGGATGAGAAATTCAATTAAGTGTAAGATTGTTTTTCTTGGAATACTGAAATTGTATTGTATTTGTTATCAGCATCCATTACAACTAATTTCAACCAAACCTAAGATGACCCTATAACACATGAGTCATATTGGTTCATTTAGGACTACCCCAACATTATGAAAACATGTAATGATCATGTCCTTAGATGACGTGTTTTTAATAACATGTTTTAGTCTTTCCTTTGGTTATTCCACACTATTTCTTGTAGGGTCCACTTTTTTCCACAACAAACTTCTCACAAGGTCTTTGATTCTTGTCTCTTTTGGACAATATTATTTTAGGATTTCCATAATTTATATAATGTTTGTATTCATAGTAAAATAATGTGGAATGGATCTAGAAGAAATGAAATTCCATAATAGCCATTCTCTATCATGATATTTTTATGTCTATGGAATTATCTTTATATGGTCATTTCAATATTCCTTTGGAAACATGAAAATTATTCTAGAATTATATTACATTTGAAAATGGGTCATGTCACAAGATTAGAGGACAAATGATTCCATGATAGTTATAAAATGTTTTACAATATGAATTTTCTTGTAGGTTTAGATTACAAATATTCAATATCAGTGATAGAGGTTTTAATTTAAAAAAAATTAAATTACTTTTTACAATGGTAGGGTTCTGGCATCAAGTGTCTTCTGCATATCTCTGAGAAAAAAATTTCCGTTATCATTTTTCAAAGAGACTTATAAAACAAATTCATGAAAAAATGCTTCAAAAAAATAAATGAAAAAGGAGCTAAGAATCAATGATTCATTATGGGCATTTAATATATCCTCTAAAATACCTATTCACATATAAACTATTCAGCTTACTTTTTGGAATGTTTTGTCACCACCCTGTTGATATTGGTAACAAGGACTATTATTCCATTCAATAATGATATTATAATCTTTCTTGTGGATGTGCTCAATGGATACATCTGATTCAGTTGATTGAGGAAAAATACAGAGATTCATTTGATAAATCCTAGATTTATAATGAGTAATCAAAGCCTTATCAAGACCTCCTCAACATTTATAAAAAAATATAAAATTGGTATAAGGTCCTCTTATCCATAAAGGGATGCAGTTTTATCCCTGCAATCTTCATTCCAGCTTTTTTATCCCATACACTTTTATTAATGATTATCCACTCAGTATTTTTCATGATCAAAATGATGAAACAAAAAAACATCATTTTCAATGGGAATACATTTAATAACATTCATGAAGCCATTCCAAATTCCTCTATGAGGAACAACAATTCAAGGAGAAACATACTACTGAAACCCACTATGTTTTTTTCTTTCTTTCCACATCATCTTTCATTATAGTAAGGACACTACTCACCCTAGGTGGGAGGGGGGGTTGGTAAGCTTCCCTAAACATCCCTTAAACATTCAGAATCCGTCGATTATTCGTATGTTGGGTAATATGGTCGGTAGATACCTCTGCTCTAATAGCCGTACTGAGGCTGTTTGTCACCCCGTTAACCCTCGGGTGTGTGTTGAGATGGATTCATCTCGTGTTCCCTTTGAGTTCTTCTGGATCACGATTGGTGATGAATACCGCTGCAAACAGCGGGTTGTGTATGAGAATTGGACCGACTTCTGTGGCTCCTGCAAGAGGTTGGGTCACACCGATGAGTCCTGTCCTGAAGGATCTCGAGTTCAAGGGAGAAGGGTTCGTACTTGTGGAAAGACTGATATCTTGAGCGTTGTGGAGGGCTCAGAGAGCAAGTCAATGGATCACTATGTGAAAGGAGTTCGGGCTCTAACTTCTGAAGGACCTGATGTTCGAGGGAGAGACCTCCGAACGGAAGAAGCAGATGGGGAGGCCTCTGTACCTGGACATCAGAAGGGCACCATTGATGAGGGCGTCATTGATGTTTCTTCCTGCTCGGGTAAAACTAGGGAGAAGGAGATGAATGGAGGGCCTGCAGTTATATTGGAACCAGAACAGGTGGCTGCTGTCTTAGGATCTTCTTTTGTGGAGGTGTCTAACAGGGACATGGCTGAGGTTGTGAATCGCCTTGATTCTATGGCCAGGCCTTTTGTTCCCATAAGTAACAGGTTTGAAGGACTGGCTGTGGACCGGCTATCTGAGGGCCGGGAGGAGGATGTTTGTGCAGAAGTTGATGAGGAGGCAGTGGTCTTGGGGGACCTACAAACTGTTTTCCTGGAGAAGGAGCATGGTGCAGGTCCTGGAAAAATCCCAAAAAGTGGTGCAAGGGCTCATTGTCTTGTTGAAGGTATCAATCAGAGGATGGGGGAGGGAAGCAGTAGGAATGCTGATGGACCTTTGGGTCAGGCTGGTCAAGTGAAAAATGAAATTGACAATGGTAATGTCCTAGAAGATCATGCTGCTGAGGGTAAGGGGATGGACCCGGATTCCATGGATGGGGACGATGTTATCTCTACTGATCAGGAGCCGAGGAATATTTCGGAGGGCACTGGGTCTCCTTTGAGAGAGCAGGCCAGGGCAGAAAGGGATTTTTCTGGGAGAGGAAAGGAGAACCTGAGTCCTGTTAATTGTTCATATAGCGAAATTGTCCAAAAGGGGAATCAGAAGGCATCTGCTGGGGGAAAATCAGTACCTGCAATGCTAGGAAGGAGGTCACGAAAGGATTATTCCTATCTTCCGCGACCGATGCAGACAAGGTCCACCTCCAAACGGAATGGTGGAGTGGTTCTGGCGGTCAAGAAGGGCAGCGGGATTAAGAAGGCATCCCCGGATATGCAGGTTCTTGAGAATCTCCAGAATCGAGTGCAAATTGTAGGTTTCTGGAGACATCCTTAATGGGAATCGGCTACAGGAGAGGATGAATCCTGCTTGGGAGTTGGGGAAGACTACGGGTACTATGATATGTGACTTCCTATTTTTTCTCTTGTTGTTTCTGCTTGACTGTCTTCTTGTTGTGTTGTTGTTGATGATGTTGGGTATTGTTTGCATGGTTACCGGTTACCCATAAACCGGCTTTTTAGAAAATGAAAAGAATGGATTTCAGGCACTATATTGACATATGAGTGTGTATCTATTACTGTATTGTTGCATTCCCTATGATTAAAAAAACATTGGTTCTATCTTGGGAAGGTAGAAAAAAATCTTCCATTCACATTGAACATGTTATGACTATTACAATTAGTGTCTTGATGGTATCAAACAAGTGTTAAGTGATGAGTGTGACATTTTTTCCAAGATATAATTTTGAAAAACATTTACTGAGTAGAGTCGTGAAATGTAAAAAATTAGGGGATATATATTTTAAAATCTTATGGTTTATCTTGTGGGAATTATTAATTGAGTAGTTCTCAAAATATTATTTCAATGGATATAGTGATGGTTTAGTGGAAATAATCAATTAGGGATAATATTTTTAAAATAACATATATTTAATAGGAAAAATGTTGAAATAATAACATGAAGTTTTTTTCAAAAACACATTTGAAGAATTTTTTAAATTTTTTAATTTTGAATTGTTTTCCTAATTTGGTTTCCATAACCTCCTTTTATATTTTTAGGTAACATTTTGAGACAAGTTCTTCCATTATCATTAAGAAATAATTGATGGTGCAGTCTTTTATTTGGTCACATTGTAAACAAAAACGAAATATTCAATATTAAACAATCATAATGTTTTTATAATTTCCAAGATGTTTTTTTAAATGTTAATTTTCCCAACAATGAAAATTATCAGATGTGGGGGTGCAATCGTACAATGATTCTATATTTTATTTCATACTTAAATCACTTTTTTGTATTGATTTTGAATAGTAAATTAATATTATTATAATAAATGAAACTTCATTAATGATTCAATTATTTTTTATTTATCAATGTTAAAAAGTGTAATTTCACTTGTCTAGATGATTTCATTGTATGTGGAGGTGGTTTTGAGGGTCTGGAATGTAGTTCAACCAAAGCATCCCAAACAACATAGGAGTCCAAGAACCAATAGAGATTAAAATGAATACTGAAAATTATTCATGGATCCAATTGGGATGTAATTTTCTGGTATGATCCAAAATCATGTAGGATAAATCAATAATTAATGCACCTAAAAAAATTCATCCACTATATGATTAATTTGGACCAATATGTCGAAGAAAATCAATCTTCTTAATTTCAAAATCAGTGTTCAAGATTTCTGCTATATGTAGAGATATGAGACTCATAATAGTGAAAATAACAAGGGAAATAGTAATATGGTGGGAAATGGTTTTAATTTTATTGAAAAGTTTTATAATACATTCTATATTCTAAAAACTATAGGCAAATAGATTTTATGAAATCATGGTACCCAAAACCACCATCTTACTTTACATATAATTTTTCTTCCTAGGAACCCATTTTTATGTCTGACTAAATGAAATGTGATTCTATTTTGGAGTCCCAAGTCGGTCCACTAATACATTTGGATGTTATAGAGTGACATATCCTCATTGGGAGAGTAAATGAGAATAGGTATAACCACCATAACTTCCACTTCTTAATGATGGCATGTTAAACAGTGGGTATTAGTTGTAAGAGAGAAACACTTATTTTGAAGGGTGTTACAATGGTTGTACTACTACTAGTTTTTTTTTTTCAGTTTCAAACCATTTCATTATGAAATATCTTCATTATTTCATGTTTTTAGTGTGTGATTTATGTTTTACTGATTGGTGATTAGAAGAT
The DNA here is from genome assembly GCA_963277665.1 of Viscum album. NCBI lineage: Eukaryota > Viridiplantae > Streptophyta > Magnoliopsida > Santalales > Viscaceae > Viscum > Viscum album. The sequence goes on from OY728119.1 coordinate 536,453,435, forward strand.
TAATTTTTATCCTCACTTATTTGTGATTTTATTTTTTTATAGATGTTATAATACATTGTACAATAGATGTACCTTGGCTATATGATGGTTAGATCCTTGTTTGGTTAAACATGAATTTTTATAAAAAATGGAAATTAATCATGATTCCAATGAATTTAAATTAATTAATAACTAAAAAAAATTATTAATATGTATGAAAAATGTACATCAGATTCTTGTAGTGCACTCACAATAAACCATTTTTCTCATATTTTTTAAAATACACTTGATTTAAAGATATTATGCCGTTTTAATTATTTTGATTTATTTTTTTAATAAAATTTTTAATGAACCCTTCTTTAAGACCATTTTATTCAAAAAATATAATCTTTATTCATCCAATGATCCATGAGATAGGGCCTTGGTTCTGACCTTTGATATAAATAACACTTAAAAACATAATCAATTTGATGTTCCATGCCTTCACGTTAATTCCACAAACAAGTAGATCATGAAAACAATAAAATGGTCCCATGATTTAATAAAAAAAACATATAATTGATTCAATTTTAGAAAATGGGATGTGAAGAAGAAATATCAAAACATTCCTCAAGAATGAACAAGCATCACACCCCAACCAACAAGGAATTTTCCCTCGAAACAAGATTACAGAAAAACAAGAATTAATAAAAGATAATCATTTCTATCAGTAAATTGATTCAATAAGTCAAATCATAGATGGTACCATGCTTAGTTTTAAATGAAGAATAAAATATTATTTCTATCCTAGGCAGATTCATCGCAACAAAAAATAGATACTAATCGATGAAAAAAATAACTTTGAAGGAGTGGTGGTCTACCGAACTCCTAGAGAAGAGCTCTATGTTGAGAATAAGGATTTTTATATATTACTAAATTAAAAATTCACTTGAATGGTTCTATAAAATCTTTATATGTGAGAAACAGAAGGTGATTAAGAAAAATAAAAAAAATTAATCCATTAATCATGCATACACACTTTATATTAATGAATGTTTATTATAAACATTATTTTCATAATTAAATGGTGTGTAATATTTACATGGTGTGTAACTTCAAACATTATATTTGTATCTTCACCCATGAATGGAAAAAATTACCCTTCATGTACACCGAATTTAGTGAATCTATATTCCCATGAAAAAAACTATATATTATTACAAAGACAATAACTCTAACCACATAAAGTGTTTTTTGAACTCCGGGAGAACCCCCTTAATCAATTACATGTCTATAACCACCATTTATTAGTTAAAAACTATAAATCCTTAAACATTAGGTCATTTTACAAAATAAATACATCCATGATTAGGAGCCCTATGATTCACCAAATTAATGATTAATGTGAGTAATTTTAAAATAATTACATAAACATGGGTATCATGATTTAATGAACTCCACACCAGAAGTCATTCCTTACTAGGGATGTCATGTGGATTAATGAATTATTCTAAGTAGGTGAGGCCACAAATCCTTCATCATCGAACCACAATCCAAATCTTCATCAAAATTGTATACATTGTCCCCTAACAATTGGACCACTATTATTGACTTCCCGGAAAACAAGTTCACTTGAGAGTCAACAGCCTCAATTGGATGGTAAATAATTGAATCATATCGACTATAAAATAACTTCTCTCATCTCATAAGTTGAGTGATTTTATGATTTAATTTCCTAATCATTGATATGATGAAAACATCTGAATGCATGTTGACTGAACTGGAAATAATAGTTGATAAGGAACATTCCCAATCTTTTCAGTGACATCAAAGTATCAAACATATCTTAGAGATAACATTTTCATTTTTCTAAGCTAGTTGTTACGAAATCGAGGATAAAATTTCCAAAAAAACAATTAACATACATAACAAAACAAATATTGATTTGATTAACCCACATAATATTTCTATCATCAATGATATTTACCTAGACATTGATATATATAATAAATAATCATTTTCATCATCGAAATCAACCTCGATCTCACCAAAGTAACTTTTCCAACCTATTCCCAAAAAGAGGTGACATGCACCAGAGGTCATACAGAACCCACAAAGTATCTATTGGGATTGATGAAAATTATTGGATGTTGTATGAAAAATAAACTTGTCATAGATGGATATATTATGATCCACTAAAATTGAAGATACATAAACAATGAATATCCTCTCAGATATGAATAACACACTCTTTCATACCATCAGTTTATCCGTGGTACAGTTTTATCAATTTTAACTATGTCCCCATAACAATTTGTAGATTCCTATAATAATTATATGTAATACAAGTATCCATTTCTATAATAACTAATTAATGAGTCCAAAAAAACCTCACAATATCTTACACAGATTTTATTCCCAGTTATTCAACATTAGTGGTGTACCTAACTAGAATAAAATGAGCTAAATTTATCAACTAATCAATCACTGACCAAATGGTATTCGTTCCTTCAGTGATCAATGGTATCCCAACTAAAAATTCAATTTCTCCATCATTCGATTTCCAAACAAATAAAAGAAAATAATTTATATCATTTAAAGTTGTTAGATGCTTTTCTATTATCTGTTGGTAGTATTAACAATGGGAAACGTAATTTGAAATGTAATGCTTCACACGTGAACAAAAAACATTATAACATGAAATAATTCATCTTCACTATTCCTAAACTAACAATCTATGAATATTTATTAAAATCTATATAAACAAATATCCTCAAAGATTATAGGATAAAAAAATCCTCCCCAAAACTTACAATATAATATGAAGGGAGATACCAACTAGAAACAACCACCCCCATATAGGGTCTCTCAAACTCCTCTGAACTCATCATCCTACTACTAAATCTGATGAATAGTATCCATTAGGTAATATTATTTATTAATGTCAGTTCCCACAAAAAAATAACCGCCTACATATATTGGTGCCAATGATCAAAAATTTCCATAAGACTCCACTCTTCATTCTAATAAAAATATTTTTCTAATGGGACATTACTTTAAGGTAATATATAATAACATTACTCTTCCCCATGATATATTTAACTTCAATGTAAAATATCATAAGGTAATCTACTCACTTCCTCTATATGATATTCATGACATTCTAAGAAACTTTCCCACTCAAATTGTTATTTTGAGAAATGATTGTGAACCTCTAGCAAAAAATATAGTGATTCAATGACTTATGTACAAGAATTACTACATTATGATATAAATCATGTGTGGTGTAATTCACAACATGTTTATGAAGCTAAAAGTTACTATAAGATATAACATTGTCATAATGAATGGTCACACAATAATAAAATGTGACATAAAAATCACAAAAATTATATTTTCCATGATCCCCTCTCCCCAATTTGTAACCCTCCTAGGATGGCATTGTAAGAAGGTAGATAATGAACCCCATAGTCCCTTATTTAGTAGGCCCTAGGTTGGCGACTAACACTGAGGGTATTGTAAAAACACAGATGGGAGGCATTACCCTCTAAGATAACACATGCTAAACTGAGAGATAATATAGACACTAAATAAATATAACTCAGACTAAAATATATTATGAAACCCATGTACACATAGGTAATGTCATACAAAACCACTAAAACTATAAAGGGAAACTGAAAGTACCGAAAAGAGTATAAAAAATAGTAAACACTATACCCAAATAGCTACTGCAACCCCAAGCAAGTAGATACCAGCCTGGTCTCCAACCTGCTCTAAGTGACTTGAATGTGAGGTTATGTATACATAAGGTGAGTATAACAGTATACTCAGTAGGATCCTACCTGAAGCCTCCCGTGAAAAATTAATCCAAGCATTATAAAGTAGAGTTAACAATAAGGGAAACTAACTCATCACCTAAATAAGTATACTATGTTCCCATCATCACCATAGACACTCTCACTGATTAATTCATAAAAGGGTATATATTATAATAAATAATATTAAGGGTGCCCTGCTACTACTTCCCCACTAGTTTTCCACTTTGCCCCAACATCCCATGTCTAAAGCATCTCTCCCCAAAAAGTTTTTCCTGCAGACACTTGGGAAAAGAACCACAACATGCACCTCATGCAATAAAACCACCACATCCACAAAATCAAACAGCCTAGTAGTTTCCTGGTTCCACCACAACATGTATAACATATGTCATATGTCAGGAATTATACCTGAATCCATTACAGCCCATACACCGAGTAAGGATCCTCAATCCATCACAGACGATACACGTTACACCTATAGTAGTCCATATGATACTATATCGAGAATATATGTGTGTGAATAACAACATGCCATTAAATCCCTATACACAAATATGGGGTAATAACTAACCATTTTACAATAGTCACGAGTAAATACAAAGAGAATAGAATGATTCCTATGGGCATAACCATGTTTTATAATCAATTGTAGCTAATATCTCTCGGAATCCCAACTGCCATTTCTAAGACTTTGTGTCCTATAAGTACACATCCATTTAAGGAGATTTAATATATTACATCATTCCCTTTTTATTAGTTGCACTTTACGTTGTTTAATTCTTTAAACATTAATTAACCATTATGAATTATACATTAGAATTTTTTAGCATCACACACAAAGTCCTTTGTCCCTTTAAATTGAAATCTCTTCATTGCGTCCAAGAAAGATCCAACCACATGGGCTAAAATCAGTTATTCAACAATTTATTAAAAACATTATTGCATTCCCATATTCCCAGGCATTCTACAAAATCATTCTATGCTACTAAAAAGATGGGGTTTCAACACAGTGAGTAGATAAACTACTCGTTGTGGCTCTTCTTCTTATATAAAGAGAGTAAACCCATCCTCCACTGAAAAACTAGACACAGAAAGCATGTGGCATACCCTGCACGTTTTCCCCCTTTTGGAATAAGCTTAATCAAGTCCAAATACCTTAAGTAGTGGGGAATGTAAAGCAGATAACCCATTAAAGAATAATCAAGCATCAATTCATTCACATCCAACCCGTTCCATTATCCCTTGTGTCCTCCCTGACAAGTACATGTATAAATATATCCATCTTGCCACTCTAGGCATCAACTTCTTCCATAACCAATAGGCCTCTGTACCCCCACATATCGAAATAGCCATCGAGTCTCACAATACAAAAATAGCAGAAGGAAAACAAACATCATATCAATTTGTATCTTGGCCCATAAACAAAAAAGGGTAACTCAGAACCCTATAAGGAAATTTCTTTTATCAAACAACCAATTCATTAATCCATCTTGGATTAACCAATTTATTATTTTTTGTTACCAAATTCAGGAAATCTAACTAGTAAGGTATCATAATGAATTAAACATGAATACTGAAAGAATTTGATTAACATCAAATTGCAACTAGAAGCACCAGATTCATTTGAATGCCTCTCTATCACAATCCAAGAAATTATCGATTAATTTAGGCTTTACATTATTTACCAAATTCTAACATTAACAAAAATATAAAAACAATCTGGAAAAGATTTCAAATAATCTATAAAACAATCACCAATAACATACAATCGATATCAATTTTTTTATCTGGTTAAAATATTTATTATATCAATTCTAGTGTGATACATTGGGATATAACATTCTAACAATACAGTTCCATGTAAAAGAAAATATAAGAAATGAATCCTTTACCTCAAAAACCTATTAACATTCTTTATAAGAAAATGATCCACACAATGGGTTGTGATATCCTTCCCCCATGATAACTGTATAAACATGAGGATGCAAAGACACCACCACATCAACCAAAACGCAATAAAGGTCCATTAAGAATATCTAGATAAAATTCTATAAAAATTAGTGGAGAAACTGATGGAGATCCACCCAAAATAATGGTGATAGATCGTACCTTATATTAAAGATTGATTGATACTGCTTATTTGCATCAAAACAACGTGGAAGCATTCCATGGAGGAGACTTTAACTGTGAAACACCTATGGGATGGAATGAATTGTTCAAGCATATCATAGAGAATAACATTGTGGAATAAATAGGGAGGAAGATATATCATCCTATTATAATATTTAATGGAGCAACATTTTAAGATAAATATTATTTTTCATTAAAAGAGAATCACATTAAACATAGTAGTTTGACCAAGTAATAACATCCTGAGACTTAAGAAGAATTAATATAGGAGTTATGTACTTTGAATCAGCCTTAGAGTTCATAAAATTAGGCTTTAAATGCATTTTACATCAAAGGAATCATCAAAAGGGAGAAACTATGGGATGCAGGAAACACTGCACATGAACCTCAGCATTGGAACCTCTCTATTGGAACAACATCATTATGGAAACCCTTTTTATGAACTCAAATTTTTTTAAAATACATTGGTCACCGTTGGAACCTCACCATTCTGGAAACACTATCCATGAACTCACAATTTGGCAAAGGAAAGTGGTCACTGATGGAACCTCACCATTCTAGAAACACAATTCATGAAACCAAAATTTGGTAGATTGCTGGGGATAAGTCAACTTGACCTCCTAGAACACCTCAGACATCATATTTTATCAATGTAATGGACTAAAGAGGTTTAGGACATTATGAGTTTAACCCTTACTAGGATCAGGAAAAACACAACATGATCAAATTTATTTATTAATTTTATTTTAATGAAAGTAGGTTGACACTTCCCATCCAATGTGAATTTCACTAATTTTTTGTTAATATAATTCCATGGTGATTCCAAATTTTTGAAATTAATTAATATCCCATCAATAATATCCATCACGACCATGGAATATTTGAATCCCAACAAAATTTTTCCATCATTCCTTGAAAATAGATCATTCAAATTCATGGTATTAAGTAATAATAAATGACAAAAAATCACATGCCTTATGAAAATCACTTAATAAATCAAAAGAAAATTAATTTAATAATCTTTTCATATGAATAGTTACTCTTGATTTCTGAAACCAAAACAAAATGGTGATTATTCATTAGAATAGATCTCAAAAAAAAAATATAATATTCTAAAAATACATTTAATGTGTCAATATTTATATATTTAATATGCGATTCATAAAAATTATATGATCATTCTTGTGACAAAATAACATCGTATGGTTTTTATAATGGCCATAACTATTCCTGAAATTTATCTTCAGTATTACAGACACCCAAACATTGAGTTTATGAAAACCAAACCTAATATACATATTCTAAAACAATATTACATCGATTAACTAATCGAAAAATATCCATATGAGAAAAATGACACATATTCCTAATCATTACAAAAAAATATTTCTGTAGTCTATGCATTATATGAATTAATAATTTTACTTTATAGAAAATATTAGTAGGGCTTCCCATGTTGGAAAACATGGAAAAAATAATTATCCTTTATATATTCCAATAGAATATTAATATCATTTAGTTCTTTAGTTTCAATAGAATATATGTTTCCAAAATCAATTAGTGTATAGGAACTAGGTCAAATGTAATATCTAACTCCCTCTCTGTAAGAGTTTATGATAAATAATATGTGAAATATGATTTAATGTTCTGCAAAATAGTATTATGATAAAAATTGAATAATCATTATCTAGATCAGTAAATATAGTTGGAAAACCCCTATGTTTTAGGTGAGAAGGTCTTGGATGAATAGATCATGGATTCCACACTCCATGAAACACACATGAGCTGCCATTGGCTATAACAAACAATACATGTTGATGATAAAAGAAACAAAATCATGATGGGAAGAAAGAAAATAAATCCTTAGGATGAAATAAAACAGATACATACATAGAATGAGGAAATCAAAAACATACATTAAATCAGTTATCCATAGTTTATAAGAAGGAAACAAAACCTCCTTCTCTTTCCACTTCCCAATAGGTGTTACTAATTCCATAAAAAAAGAAGATGAGTTTCAATGTATTTTTTTATATGGATCAATATAAATGAGTTTTAAGTACTAGTATCAAAAAATTAAATCACTATAAAATATGAATTAAATTTGTTAACACCCAATTCAACTATGTCCACATCTACCTCCATTAGATTCTCATATTCTTTATGATGGTGCTTCACTCTACATGCCTTTAGTTGGATCCCGATACTCATTATGTAATATGATTGTTCTACATTATCCTTTGGAGATGATGAAACATAAATATCTTGAGGTGTACACATTCGATAAAAAATACTTTAGATGACTAAATTTACACAACTAGTTGACATCATTGCTGGTGACATAGAATTAATCAATTTGGGTCCCTCTATGCTTCCCAGATAGTATGTGAGAGGGAAAATAATATTTGTAAAAATATTGTCCCAATTTGAATGATGTAGACAAACTCTTTCATCACTAATATGATGATCTCACCACTTCCAACGATTCCCTATCGAACCCAAGAATCCTTCATACGGTGGAAGTGAAGGGAGAATATATCCCAACATGTACATCTTTTTCATTTCTTCCATTATATAAATTTACAATATCTCTACAATGTTCAAATGAATTAATAAAATACCTATGATCTGATATCCTATCAAAAACCATATAGGTAACTTTAAGAATCTATATAGTCATTTTATAAAGACATTAGTGAACAAATGAATCTGATCTATATATTTAATAGTGTACACTAACATAATACGCTAACTCTAGTTCAAAGATAGGAACTCCAATGAATTTCCATTCATTAACATGTCTACAATAAAAAAATAGGATAAGAGAATCATGAAAACCTATAGTCAAAGACCATCTGTTAATCCAAATATACCATGGAATCCCACCATCATTTGATGTGACCCTCTTGTCTTAAGCTGGCACATTTCATCTTGAAAATAATTTATTTTTCTAGGATGTCCAAAATTGTTTCATTATTTTAAATATATTCCTCTACCTCTAAAAGATTATTTGTAACATTAATGTATAGTGACTTCCATAGAAAGGCCAACCATGATAAATCCATATCTCCTACACCTTTTAGGTTATAATTCAATTAATGTGTTCTAATCAAGTGATAAATTTTCTTTTATATCATGAAACACCATCAGAACTGCCTTTATAATTTTAATATCTATGAGAGGATCCCCTTGAGATGGATTAGCTGAACCCTCTTTTGGAACTCACAAAACATATCTCAAAGTAATAATTCTACCCACCAATATTGAGGAAGCAATTATGAAATTGAATAATATCTGTTCAAACCTGATTAACCTTAATAAAAAACTATTATTAATATAAAGAATTCAAATTAGGAGACACACATCCAATCATACAATGGTAACTTGAGTCTCGTCACAACAACAGATGGATAGGAACTCACTGAAACATACCTATCATGTTCAAAAAAAAATTTCTCCAGTCTGTGACACATCACAAGACAAACAATACTGAGGATAAAAAACCCTCAAAACAAAACTGTGATGAAACTGACTTGAATACCCATTAAAAATGGTACAAAACCTATATTTTCACATACATAAATTGTGTTATTAATACCCAATGTATTTCATCTAGAATTTTGTATAAAAAATTGAGGAAATGATTTTTCCCAAGCTAACAGAATATGATTTGAAATATGTTTATTTGTTAATGCATAAAAATATGAAGAGAATATGACTATGAATATATATATATATATTATAAAAAATAGAAACACAAATATGATACCACTAAAAATGTAGAAAAATAATATATTGTAAAAAATTATATAATAAAGAGGCCCTATAATTGAACTAGATACTCAAGTAGTCTTTATATATTAGCATGGGAAAACCTCTACCATCTCAACATCCTACTACCTAATCATAGACAAAAGAAAACCTCTCCACATCAATATAGTCCCATTTTCCATAAATAAAAATAAAAAACCATCCCTTGGAATCACCGATGATGTGTATAGGGTGTGAGATAACATTACTAGAAGGGTCCAACATAGATATCTAATAACTATTCTATATAAAATAATATATGAATACTAAATTTTAATGAAAACAATGAACGATATACAAGGTAGTTATTTTTTCACAAAAACATTGGGAAATAAATAAACCTTCCCTTTTTAATTTATTTTAAATAAATAAGGTAATTCAGTTTCAGATAATTTCATGTACATATATCAATCAATATATATTAAATAAAAAATAATAATACATCACATATCCTATAAAATCCTTGGTACTAATACTTATAACATTAAAATAAATAATCACAGGTACCATTATACCATGGATAATAATAAGTCATGATATCTAGAAAACACATACCTAAACATATACAATTGTTTGTTCATCAATACTTTATATATATGCATCCAGTCTATCATGCATAAGAAAAACATATAAATTGAACCCTCTAGAGGTCTAACAACTTTTTATAAGAACTAACATATGGAGAAGAGTAAATCCCCATCAGTAAACACCTATAAGTGGATAAATACCATCACTACATATTCAAATTATATACCCAATGCTTACCATGTATTCCTTTTCTAAATAAATTCATCAAAAACTATCATAAAAACCATTCCTTTAATATCATTATATAAAATAATTTCAAAATTATTTGAAATAATTTTTCATTTACCAAAACTTTGGGAAAACATTGTTTTTTGAAAATCCCATTTCTACAACCCCAAATCAAATTAGTTAATTATTATAATTCATTTAATAATCAAATTATCAAACACTGAATTAATTCTATAAACAACAAAAGTTAATGATGGATCCACAAAACTCAAAACTAATGTCACACTTTCCCAAAATGGGATCCACTAATATGAAAAAAATGGATATGGATGATGTTGAATCAATATAGACAACAAATATTTGATACAATTTAACAAATGGATTATTTAGAAGTAAAGATAATAACCTACCTCAAATTTTCACCCATGTCACAAAAAATATAACATGGAATGAACCACTAAAACAATATTTCAAAAAAGATATTGAAATTAATCAGGGAATCATCATCATAGGTCAATGAATCTGATAACACAATGTCAAAATTCAAGAATGATCAAAATTAATGATTGTGTAGAAATTATTACTCAATTAAAGAGATAAAATACAACTAAATATAGAGGCTAATCATTGAATGTAGTGATTCAGATAGATTAGAGGTCCCAAAAATGATCAGAAAAGATATATAGGACATTATAAAAGAGCCTTGTAGAACAATGAATTATAAAATTACTCATACATCACCCTAATATTCATGATCACAAAAAATACATAGTGTGTAATCATGTTAAATTTCATATAATCTCAATTTCCCATATACACTGAAAACCCCATTCCATTTTATTAAAATACTAATTTCCATAGGTTCAGGACATGTAAAATATAAATGGTGAATAGTAATTCAAATTATATACTGGACTCATGAACTGAGGATTGATAAGATTCCATATCATATACTCACATTATGCTGTTCGAAAATTCCTTGCATACATAAAAATGTAAATTCAATTATGAAAACCCTAACCACCTCTCGCGTTCTCCAATGATGGAAAGAATCTCGTTAATTTGTTACAAGTTTGTAAATAGAATCTATTAATTATAAAAAACAAAACAAAACCCAAACATTATGTAATTTTAACAAACAAACTATCTCTATAAACTTATATATTACCATTTTATTTAATACTATTCAATAAATTATTTTAATATCGGATTCAATAACTATGTCCAACTTACATTTCAAAATTGTCCATGGTATGTTGAATAGGGATAAAGATTACCTTATTTAAATATATCAATAATTGATAATCATTAATTAGTTATCATATATACCCAAATATTATATTTTCAATACAAATAATTAATTTTGTCTTTTATAAATGATTTGTGTTAAAATCAAAGACATGGTAGGCCACGCCTTCGTAAGAGTAATGTCCTAATACTTCAATGATCATTATTTATAGAAGGTATATAAAAGTTTTTATTTAAATAGTTATAATAATATTATATAAAAAAAACTTTTATGTCAATATACATATATATATAATCCATGTGGTTTGGAGATTAAAAGAGAGTCATATTGATTCATGAACTAGGTATTCCCCATATTCACGAACAATATTATCATTTATCAATGAATAATATAGTAAGAAATATAATGATATTTTATCATTTCTGAATGATAAATATTTCATTACTACAATAATTATTCCATGTATATAAAATATATTTATTATATTTACCCTCATTACATACCATGTATGACATTTTAATGTCAAATCACTTCGCTTCGGGGGGAGATAGTTCGTCGTACACATGAACGAAGTTATCATGTCCTATAAAAAATGGAAGGTAAAAAAGGTATATATGATAAAATAACAAAACATTTGTAATAATGTTTTAGATATGATATATATTATTGACATATGTTATATTTCCCAACTATGAGAGAATATAATGGAAAAAATTAAGGACATTTGTTTATGAGGAAATATTCGGTAGTGCACAAGAATAATGAATTTTTATACCATTTCATGGAAGAGTAAAAGTATTTAGGTTGATCCATTAATATAAAAAATCACATTATATGGAATATATTTCAGTTAATATATCATCTTGTTATAATAATATTGGATTTATTTTGATGAATAAATATAACAAATACTCATTTTTTGAATGATACATCTTCTCCATGTGTCCTCCATGGGTTTGCACCAAATTCCTTCCAAGGATTGATTTCTATCAAAACTATGCCTTCTAGGATGAGAGAAATGATATATTGAGTATATTTGGGATAGTATGGGATTAAACTAATGTTTTTAATGTTTGAAAAAGTTAATGGGGTGGAGGCCATTTATATGTGGGGGAAGATAACCCACATGAAAAATACTTGGAAATTTCCCACAAGGTGCCATAATAATAAAGTCATAAACAAGAAAAATATTTTCCAGCTTACTCTATATTATATCATTTGAAGTATAATATCGAAATATGTCCATAAAATAGGATATATAAATTTTTTGAGTCAATTTTTACCCAATAACGTTTTAGTTTACCCACCTGCAAATCCCAAATTTACATGAATAAAGGTAATTAATTAATTCTATTTTAAAAAAATAATTCGTGTCAAAAATTAGTTTTAACATATTAAAAAAATATTGTTCTTATTTAAAACATTGAAACCATTTTCCATAATAAATTATCAAAATTGGATAATATTAACTTACAAAAAAATCCATAGACTTAATAAAAAATTGTTTTCAAGTAGAGTACATTTTGAGGAAAATATAGTTTAATCATTACTCTTCAATATTAATATTAATTTTATGAAACTAAATAAATATATATTTAAAAATTATATTTAAATTTTATTGGAAACAATACCAAATTTGGATTATTTTTATTAACTAAAATTGGTAATGACTATATATTTATAATAATTTTCAGAAAACTCATTTATTAAACCAAAACAATATACCAAAATATCAATATAAAGGCGATTCAAAATTAATTAAGTTGCCTAATAAATACTTATCTTAATTTAAATCATAATAAAAAAATTATGCATCTTTTTAATTTGTTAATTTATTAAAAATAAATTATTGTATTTTAAAAATAGTTATTTTTTAGTCTTTACTGAAAAATCAATATTTTCTAAAAAATCCCAAATTTTAGAGAAAGAAAATTTTTATATAATAATTTATAAAATATATTTTATTTTAAAAAATAAATATTACCAATATCCAAAAAATTAATTAAACAATTTTCTCTTGAAAAAAATAAGTATAATTTATTAAGAAAATATATTATTCAAAAATAATATTACATTAGTAAATACTATATGAATATTTAGAAAATTGTTTAAACAATTTTCTTTTTGTAGAATATATATATCCTATGTTATTTAATACCATTAATACAATGAAATTAAACACTAATATTATAATGGTTATATATATCATTGGTCATTTACACTCATTGTTTTTATTGAATATGATATATAATTGAAATAACTCAGGGATCTGTATACCACAAGAAAAAAAATAGAAAAGATTTAATTAAAAATAAATACATCATAAAGTCTCATGGTATTACATTCTCATCATTGATCAGTGTTTTTTCCATTTATAGGATAAAAATTTATTTTAGACTTTTAAAAACATACACAATCACATATATAATGTTTATAAATTAAATATTATAGATGATGTTATATGAAATGTGACATTTATATAATAAAAAATTTATGTTTAAGAAAACATGTTGCTAATGGGACTATTTTATGAATTTCAAATCGAGTTATATGAAATGTGTAGTGGTATAATCCTATATAATGATAAAATATATTTTAATTAAAAAAAATTTAAAAAAAGAAAATAATATTACTAGATGAGGGAGCCAAATAATATATAGAGACTAGTTTTCATTGGGACATTACATGGGATTATGTGATACATATAATTCTCAATATAATATTTAGGTTTATTATGAGTATTTTTTGAATAAAATTTTTTGAAATAATTTAAGAAATCATTCTATTAAATGTGATGGATTTTTTATGGTATTTTTACAAATTTTTACCATTAAAAAATAAATGAATTTATTTTTGTATTTCAAGAATTATTAGTTTGTAATTAATACACTAATTTAATTTACACATTATGTTATTAAATTTTTTTGTTATATTTTTGGTGTTCCATGATTTTTGGAATTCATGATGGTTAATTATTTAAATAAAAAATGTAGAAATTTATTGATTTCATGTTTAATATGTAAATAATATTTAATATTTCTTTGCATCATTATTATTTAATATTTACATGCATTGTAAAATTATAAGTAAATTAATAATTCATGTGTGTTTTTTTGTAATGTCTAGTCTGAAATATATATCAGATTTCAATATGGATTTTAATTAAGAGAATTATGTGGTTAGTCAACAGTGAATTCATTATATATATAAGTTATACTATATTTAATACAATATTTAATGGTTTACTGATATGGAGAATAAATTGTTTCAAAATTTTAAGGATGTTTTCTAGGAAATTTTTAAACGTGGTTGAGGAATTTTGTAATCATTATTAGAGGATTTGATGGTATAAATGACAAAGATATATATACATGGTTATATAAAGTATAGGGACATTAATTTTAATGAAATATTTATTAATATTTCTAGATCTAGTAGTTGTCTTAATTAATATATATCTTGGTGGATGTAATGTGATAGGAAGTGAAAGGATTTTATTGGAAAGTTAAACTATTTAATATAGGTAAAATCTATATTTTTTTTAGAGTTATATAATGTTTGTGAAAATTTATTAGTGTCATGAATGTACCATTTTTTCTATTATATGTTATATTAAATTATAATGTTGTTAAATTCTGTATAGAGCATAAAGAATATATATAGGGTACTTTATTATCTATATAAAATTTCCCAATATAATGTCCACCTCATATAATTTAAAATTTGAGAGTCATATAAGGTGAAGATAATGATTCATGGGGACACTCAACATACTAGTGGATGTACAATCTTAAATATATATTAGAAATGAGATGTTCATATATGAAAAATCCTATGCCAGATTCCATAAAAATCGAGAGTTATGTCCAATAATAATCTAATTGAGTTTTTAGGTAATTTTTTTATTGGACAACATCAGATTTTTATATTGATAATTAGTTTATTAATGTAAAGGTAATTTGTGGAAAGGTCACCATGGTAAGATTATTTAATATAATCAACAAGATTATAATTTCATTTATTATTATTTTATAATTAATGATCCCGAAATAATTTTAATATATAGTTTTTATATATGTTCATTTCATATAAATACAAAATTTGTATAATATTCTACTAAATAATTTACAAATATTGTTTTTAAAAAAATTATTTTTGATAAATTATAGTTCATAATATTATATAGTATCTGTTTTTGTGTTTAATATTTTATTTGTCAGCCCTTTTAACAGACACTAGGAATCAATAATATTAAATGTATAAAAATAGAGAGCATTAATTACTATTGTAAACAAGTTTCTTGTAAAAAATTATTCACCATCAGGATAAAGAGAAGGGTATTGTTAAAAGTGATAGAATGGCTGATAAAATAATTTATACTAGATAATATCAATTTAAAAATATCATACATTAATATGTTATACTCCTTTATTCCATAACGTGATTAGATTTTTTTAACCATGTGGTTTCCCATAGTTTTTATTAAATAGATATATTTTTTATCTTAGAGAAAATTGAATGTTTCCTTTTGAATTGGGAAAATTTAGGTTTTTTCTAAACACTATTTCAAAAGAAAAAACATTTTTTGATGTGATTTTATAATCATTGATGGATTTTATGGTATTTTATAATTATTTGGTTGTTTATAAAATGGTTAACATGTCATAGATATTGAAATATATTTTCAAGAGAAATTTTTATATATCAATGTTTTGGATTTAAATATTTTTATTCATCATTATTAGTATGAAATTTATTTAATAAATTTTATCAAGGCATAAAATTAATTTTAATATTGTGGAAAACCTAATGATTTTATATTCATAAAATAAATTCACATATTTATTTACATATTAGACATATTTCTTCACAAATAAAGAAATAATAATATTTCATTATCAATTAAATCATCATAGTTTACACCATAAGGTTGATCCCTCAAAAAGATTATCAGAAACATTATTATCTTATTTTCTCAATTTATTAGTTAACTAATATACTACTATTGATGTAGTAATATAGTTGGGGTTTTAAATTCATATTATATATATATAAATTAATGTAAAATAGAAAGAAAATTTCAACATAAATTTATGTTTATAAATATGTTGTGTTGTTCTTATGAAATCTTATCAATGTTTTCAATGCTCTTAATTTTTTTTCAATATTCAAAATAATATTATGGTCAACAATATAAATCAATTTATTCTGATTGATATTTTATTATAAAAAATAAAAACACTTCATTTTTTATAATAATTTTCTATATCATCATTAATATCCAACTTTACCCTATACCTAACGTTGTAGAGGTGAAGGAGAGATATAAAAATTATTGAGAAGAATAATCATATATTAGTGAATCAATGGTGGTTCATTCACCAAAATGTGTACATCACTATTTAAATTCAATGAATAATATAAATATAAGTCATTAAATAATAATTAAATAAAAAAAATCACCACAACCTCGAAAACTATAATAATAATGAGGGTTTGTTATCAATTATTATAGTCTTTAGAATCAAATGGAGGTATAAAAAAGATAAAATGAAACTGAATAGTGGTTAATGAATAAAAATATATTGAAAACGTAAAATACTATAATAGTATCATAAAATGAACATATACCCTAATTATCTTACCTAAATAGTCAACACATTTAAATATAGATAGAGAGATAATATTTTTTTAGTGATGGGAGTGTAATTTATATCTCAAATTATGTACTTTAAAATATTCATCCATGTAGTTAAATTAAATTATAATATATAGAATTTATTTCTTATAAAATGTTTTTAATATATATATATTAACGATTTTCAATCCAATTTTCAACCTTTATAGAAATTTTAATCAATTTTAATTTTATATCATTAATAGTAATATTAATAGCCAGTTAGTATGTCTAAATTACAATGTTTCGATTTCCTTGGATTTCATATCAATGATATGATCTATGTCATGGGATGAAAAGATAAATAGTATATTCCTATGAATGTTTTATATCTATATGAAATAATATATTCATTTAATAACATTTTTTATAAAAATATAAATTAATAAGAACATAGAGACTCATAAATAGACTAATACTACCCCCACACCTGAATTTCACTACACATTATTTATCCTCAACAAAATAAAATTATATATTAAAAAAACCAATGATTAGTACAGAAATGACTTGAATTTTTCCACTATATTCCATTAGTTATGATCTTTTAAACAAACACATAGTGAATGAAAACAAAATTCTTTTGAAAAATAGTTGAAATTAAATTTAAAAATAAATTAAGAGAAATATAGCATTGTTTGACCCCAATGAATTATAGAGGATTTTTATTTTTTTGATTTGAACCATTGGATTTTCTTCCATACAAAAAACAGTTATCCACATTAGTTGTAAAGGAGTTCATGTGTTGTGAAAAATAATTCTATCTATTTTGAAATATTTATTACCTTTTAAGGTAGGGGAATTTGAAACAATGGTTTCCTTTCATTTACTTTAACAACATGTGTGGGCTCTTCAAATTCAATGTAAATTTATTTTTTATTTTATTTTATATTAAAAAATTAAATAATTGGAAATTTAGAAAACAATTAAAAAAGAATATAATATTAACATTATGAATAAATAAATAATATTTCCCATCTAGGGGGCCTACTTGGAACATAATTTCATCAAGCCAGTCTACTGGTAACTCAATATCAAAAATGGAATCATCTTATTCATTAACCTCATTATAGATCCCTATATTAGAATATTTTAAAAAATTTCAATATTGGTAGCTAATACATAATTAATTATTATCAAAACCATAATAAAATGAGATACTCATAAAATTATCTCGATGAGTATGTGCATCTATAAATCAGTTTTCCTTACTCAATTCTTCTTTAAGAATATTTTTACATAGATAAAGGTAGTCAATATACAATTTTCTTTTAAATTAAAACATTGTGGTTGTGACTTATTCCATATCCTAAGAGTGGTGTAGAAGTACATATTTTTCAATGATAAATATTGGATTATCCTATAACCATTAATATTTTAAAATGTTCCCCAATATATTCATCTAATTAATCTTCATCTCCAACATGTGGTGTATATGTAAATTTATCATTTTTGAACTATCATGTATGTTTTATGTATATGTTTTAGGATTGTTCCATCATATTTTCATCATCACATAGTTCTCAAAGTGAAAATTTTGTTAAAAAATATTTTATTTCTCATTTTATTGATATATTTTCTATTTTAACATTTGTTCAAGAATGATGAAATAATTTACATAAGATTACTTAGTTCTTAAACAATTTTATCAAACTAAACTGATTGAATTATTGAACATAAATTTTTTATATACACATAATATGATTTAATAATATTCTGGGAATAGTAATAATTAATATTAAATTTCCTCTATGCTGATAGTATGAATATATATGCAATAATGTATTATTTTTTGGTAATTTTACAATTTATATTTTTTTTGGAAAAAAATATATTTAATATATTTTTCTACATAAAAATAAAACGAAAATATCTTGATCAGTTTTCCCATATCCCATTCAACAATTTTTAATACCTTATAAATCATAATAGTGGAAACTTTAAGGTTGATATATTGTGGAGACCATTGATGCACACTATTAATATATTTTCACTATGTATAAACTAAATAATATCCATACAGTAATTTAATAATTTGATGTGGGTTTAAAATTCGTATGAGAGAGACATATATATTTATAAATGAATTATAAAAATAAGAAAATAATTAACAATTAAATTAGTGAAGATGAATTTTTTCATAGAATATTATGGAGATAGTATAATTATTCTTCAAAATGTTAATTCTCAATATTCTACTCAATTTTGAGATCAAACATATCATTCGACATGATTATGTTTAATTTTTTTATCCCACACCGAACCTATTCATTAAAGACAAAAAAATCTCATTTTATCACAACAATGCTACTCTAACCTATATGTATCATTTTACATTGAAGGAGGGTAATAAAAATCATTGGGAAATAGAAAAAATAGTAGGGTAAGCGAGGTGATACCTTCACAAAAACCAGTTTCACCAATATAAAAATTATCATAATAAAATAAATAAAATAAATTTAATTAAAAAGAAATTCAAATATCACTTCTCCCCATACAACAACAATGATGGTTAATTATAATTTTCCTCAAAGTTAATAGATGAATATTTTAAGCATAAAAACAGAAAATGAAAGAGAATATATGAAAATGAAATAAAAAATATTTAACATATTAATGAATATTATAGTAGAATAAACCCAAATGTTTTTCAAAATGGAAAAAAATTAAAACAATGTAAATGGAGAAGGAGATAAGTTTTTATACACATGGTAATGTAAATATTTGAATTAAATATTTTAAATTAAATATACTGATGTGATTAGAATATTAAACAGAAAATTTGATCTTTTATTCTTCTTAAATGTTATTAATAAATATCATTTTTAGATTCACAGTAATAATAAGTATTTTTTGGAAATATTTAGTCCATTTTAGTACAAAATAATTAATTAATATATTTCAATCTTCTGAGTAACTATGAATTCCAATGTGCAAACATTCTAGGATCTTATGTCTTTATATGATGAAACTAAAAAAACAATAAAATAAAATACCCCCTGATGTTTCTATCTCCATGTGTATTTTGGGATCATTTTGTTTGTAATTTTATTAATATATTTAGATATTTAATGGTGATATTTTCTCGGCACATATTTCAATTCTTGGATTATCATATAGTTTTTGTCAAAAAAATATTTCATTGATATTTGTTTCTTATTGAAGGAATTTTTTCATATCAATTATGAGATCTTAAAATTTTAATTTTCTTAACATAGATTACAATATAATAAATTATGGAAAAAATAACAATCTGATATAAAAATATTTAAATTAAAAAAATTAAACAATTTCCTCAATTATGATACAATTATTTAAAAAAACTATAATAAAGAAATTTCATATGAAATGTGAAATTAGTATAATTAAAACGTTTAATTATAGAATTATTTATATTACATTGTGAGATTCATCCTACCCATATAAACCTGAGTGATCATGAGTTCAGTAAAGGTAGGGTCTCATAATGCTTTTATAGAGAATGAGAGATATCCTATAGTGATATGGTTCTAGCATTATATATTTTGGAAATAAGACATATTTATTATCAAATATTCAAAATATATCTTTTAATTTTTATATTTTAAATCATATTTTTTTCATTTTTTAATTATCAATTCATTTATAGAAGTGTATTATATTACACAGTTTGTTTTGATCAATTTTGGATTTAAAATTTTCAATGTAATATTGAATTGATTATTTAATCTTTCAGAACATATTTATAACCTTTCAAAAATATGGAACTGTGGTAGAGGACATTTGGTGATTCAATTTATTTGGATTATCTTTAATGTACCTAATTCAGTCGATCAAAAAAATGGAGACCAACAAGGCCACCTATATGATCTCATATGTGGAGTTATACCAATTGTTCGAAGATAGGTATTATAATAATAAAATAAATCAAAATTATAGTAAAGAAACATCAAATAAAAAAATTGATAATTAAATAATGTAATATTTCCACAAATATCGTGATTATTTACTATATAAAATCATGAATTTGAAAATAAATATTTGTGTTTATGAACATTTTTGTGAAAAGTAATGTTTGATCCAATAGAATGAAAATATTTTATGTTTATGTTTAACCCATTAACATGCCAAATATTAAAATTGATCATATATAAAACAATATTTATCCATAATCAACAAAACCGGTCCCTTAATGAATGATTCATATTTAAATTATTTGGTTTTAATGATGGTGAGGATCTACTAAACTCAAAAAACATCGCCACATACATCACTGATATACTAAACCTATTTTTGTAAAACAATATGGGAAGTAATTCAAAAAATAATAGGGTATGTTGACCGTCTTTTTACTATCCCAAAAGAGAATATCAAAAGAAATGATGGACATTCAACACCACCAAAAAGGAATATCCATGTCGAGACACATCCAACAACTGTTTAAAGAATATGTTAATTTGATCAAATAAAATATCAATCCACTATAAAAATTATATATATATATATATATATTACAATAAAATATCCCCCATTTTTTCAACAAGTATCTAGTTTCTCATGAAACATTATATTGATACTTTACACCCAAAATGTCTATAACCACATTGAAGTTATTTAAAATTTATTGACATTAATATCATATTCAATGAATAAATCAATAATTATCTACTAATAAAATTTAAAATATCCCTATAAAAGTATATATTGTAGTCTCTTGGGATTCTCTGTTGCAAAAAAAGCTCCCCATAAATAATTTATTCAGTACTCTGATCAAAACAACACCATGAATAGCTCATGACCTTTGTTTCCATATGAAAAATACATGGGTATATAACTAATAATACACAAAATATATTAGATCTCTAATTTTTTAAAAATATAACATAAATGTTAGAATGAACTAAAAATACCCCAATCATTATTCATTCTTTATGAAGATGATGTGTAATATCACTGAACAAAATTTCTCTTAGATACTTAAATATCATATTACACTAATCAATCCAAATAATGGATTGGTAAATTATAGTAAAAATTGACAATGGTCATGTGATCCATCAGAAATTAGACACAAATCACCCCAAAATATCCTATTTTATCTTGATAATTTTTTAAACTAAGAATTATTTTTGGGTGATACCAAATAAAAAATTACTTCAATATTCTAATAACATACCACAAAACAAAATTGTATATGATATAAACAACGATTTATTTCTCAATATATAATTTATAAATATAGAAATCATTTAATATGAATAATGTTTTCTCTTAACAAACAAGAAAACAATTTAAATACTCATCATGATTGGTAAGAAATTATGATTAGATAATGTTTTTTTTATGATCCAAACCATTAACTAATCTATGAACTGATAAAATTATGAGATAAATAGTCTAGGAAATATAGATGGGATGCTCGTGATACTAAAAGGATTCATATTGTAACAAATATATTTATGGAATCATCGTAAATTAATGTTTTTAATATATTTCCAAAACATTGTTGTAATTATATCAATACAAAATATAAATCCATTATTACCATCTATACCAATTTATCTAATTGAATTATTTTTAATTATTAGGAGTATATAATAGTTATCCATCTTTAGTTGATTTATACATTATTAATAAACATATAAAAACATCCATTCACATTCATTATTTAAAACATTAGAGAACCCTATGATGGAACAGTAAAATGGATGAAAAAGTCGTTATAAAAATTAGATCTAAATCCTGGAATCCTTTTACACTAAATTTTATATTAAATAATGAGATATAGAGATCTATTAGATGAAATTTTATAACAATATCTTGAACTTATTACCACTTCAAGAGGTTTGATTCACAATCCCATAATGTTGATCATTTTAAAACACATCAATAACATTTTAAAAGTTTACAAAATTACTTCCACTGATCCTAATATCAATTATTCTACTTATTAGGAAAAAAACTCTATAATTCATTGTTATATATGATTATCCAAATAATTTTTCTTTGTTTTTAACTCGTTAAAAAAAACATTAAAAAAACTCACTAAATGTTAAAATTTATCGAAAACCATAAAAAATAAATAATCATATATATAAATAAATCTATCATATCGATATATTCACAACAAGAAAATATATCCTCATGAAGTGTTCACCTGTCTCCCTAACACACACCCACAAAAACTCTAACAATATCCTAAATCCTCCTACTAGAATTGTAAACATTATGGTAAAGTTAATTCAATCATCCATGGGTCTAAAATATATTAGAAATGTAGTCAAAAAAGGTGTATGGATGTAATAAATAAAATAACTCATATTGAAATTTATATTAATTATTTACTACAACTTGAATGGAATTTTTTACCTATCATAGGCAACACCATTACATGAAAATGATGACACCATTCACTTTTTTCTCACTAACATGGATATAATCCAACATTATGACCATTTTATCATAATATCTCAGAGGATGTGGAATATCGAATGGAATTTCATACCTTGATTTATCTTCCCATCGTAGTCTCAAATCCAATGTAAGCGACTATTACTAACTACACCTCAATGGATTAGACTGATAATGTTACTTAAAAATATATATGTTACTTCCATAAAAACGAACCTGGAATGATTAACATTAGAAATATTTACAAATAAGAATATAATATGGAAGAAGTCTTCCAAGAAAAACTTATTTTATTCTAGAAAAAAAATCTATAAAACCGAGTAAAATAATGTTTTTAGTATATGATCCTCAGATAGTACCTCGATTAGAAAAAATTGAGAACCTCTATCTGTAGCTATACATAGTTGGTAGTCTTTATAATATGACTCTCAAGATGAACTTTTCCCTAATAACATATACTAAATTCCATCACCCTTCATTAATATATCAATATTTAAAAAAAATTAAAATGGGTAACATAATAATGGATATTCATGAACAAAACCTTTTTAAAATATCACACCATTACCACTCATATGGAAAATGGCCTAGTGCATAGTTAATGTGGTTCATGAAGCTAACTCAAATCCCCAACACACTCATTATCCCTTACTAAACACTAATTATTTAATTATATTAAACTTTTAGTAATATAATTTATCTATAAAATCTCTTCAAAAAATATCTTATGTCACCTATGAATCCTCACATTCTCTTAAAAATTGAATCATCTATTTAAAATTGACATCTCCTAGCAAGATAATAACCAAATGAATCCAATTACAGTTATTTAGATAGAAAAAATTGAAGGGATTATCATTATCCTTCAGAATCCTTTACATATCTTGGTTTTGGATTTTTCTTCCTCATACAATAGAAAATATCAACAATTGCACATAGACAATTCCTTCCTCCGAAAATCATCCACCTTGTGAATGACTGTCATGTTATCAACTAAGATATCCAACAAAAAATCTCTAATTGAAACCATCCAAAGATATTGACCATCAAAAATATTGAAAATATAAATGATTTTAAAGATATCAATATTAAACAACATGATATGTTATTCAATCATATAAATTTGATTATAATCTATTTAAATTTATAAATACATTTCCCAAAATTATAATGTTGGTGAAAACAATCATGATTAAATTCATATGTTATGTTATCAACACTATAATTAGAATAAAAACTCTTTATTTTGTTTTAAATTAATAATATTATTGAGATGAAAAATTTGGTGTGAATATATGTCCTGTGAGGCCTCCATTTCCATAATTTTACATTAATAGTAAAAAATAATATTTCCATACTATACTAATAAAATAATCACCATTACCATACATTGATCCCCATGATAAGACTAAACCTAATATCTTATTCCACTATTTCTTGACTAATCCCCACTATAATACCTATTGGGAAAGAAATGAAAATAAGAGTTTCCTTCTTATAAAATATTTACAAACCCAAGGGTTTGAAACTATGACCGGGGGTATAAAACATAATATATTGAAATTATGATTAAAATACAATTACAGGTAATTGTATTAGACCAATAAAATAAATTATATAATATAATCTAATTCCATAAACAAAAAAATCCACAAAATGTCATATAAAATCAATGTCTACAAAATTAACACCAACAAGAATCTTACATATGATACATAATGTACACTAAGAACTACATTAACATATATTGATATTCATTTTGACCATAAATGTTTCATAAAAATATATAAATACAAAAAATGTAAGATTGCAGGTTATGAAAGAGTACTAATTAGGTTCCTCTACAAAAAAACTTATGAAATTGTGAAATAATAATATTAAAAGCCTAAATTATCAATCAATGAAACAAAATGATTTCATATACATAGAGAAAAACCATCCCCAAATCACAAATATCAACAGACTGGAATATCATACAAGTAAAATTATATTATATATCTCAAAATATAACCTGATAGTACCACGTATACACTTCATGACTAACCAATTTACCCACATATCCCAATGGTAGTCATACTGGTTCTCATACACTAACATTAGCGGTCCTAAAAACATCAAAACACATTATATATACAGTTTCATAACCACAAAATCATAAAATATTATTTCCAAAAAACATAATTACATCCCCCAATAACATCACATAAAAACCATGACAATAACATGTAATGTAAAAATTAAAAAATGACCATATTATATGAAAACATAACCATAATATATCAGGAAAATATAGCATAAGATTGGGAATATTAAACTTTTCATATCACCAATCACTATTATTTTAGTAAAAAAAGATAAAACCAAAAAATATATATCAGTGTTGGGTGAAATTCCCAACTAATGATTTAGGGGAAAATATATAACAAACTAAATTGAGTATAGTGTAAATAAATATCAATCTAGTATCCATAGTTAAAATTATCTTTTGAAATCCAAAAAAATCATTATATCATCCATGATACCCAACATCAACCACTACAATATCTAAAACCCACCACTATAACTAAAAAATAATTCAACGTGGGAATAAACAAAATTACACTCATGTATTCATTCTATATCATCTAAATGTTTCATTATCACTACATTATTAACCAAACATTATCATTATTTATTGTCACTTCCTAAATTTTAAAAAAAATTTAGTGGTAATGTTTTTCTATCCCATGGAATAACTATTATATAATAATTAGTAAAGAGAGACACAAGTTTTCTTAATTAGTTTTCCCATAATGGAATATGTATATGAGTGGTAAAATAGTGATGTCAAAATAAATTTTATTCCATAAGCACATGACTTGTGTTGATAATTTAGTGGAGTTATACTAGCCATCTACGTTTACAACACAAGTGGAAATGGATAAATAAATACTTTTACTATAAAAATAATTCAATTATGTTCTCAGGAACAATATTTTTATTTGATGAATTATAGTGACACAAAATTACAGAAAAATGGATCTTTTCAGTTTTCATTAATATATTATTGTATAAATTATTATTAATAATTCTAAAATCCCTATTCACATTCTTACACATATTTATTTATTTATTTATTTTTTGTAGGATTCCCACATTCTCACTTTTAGGAAATGATTCTAGAAAATTTCACTAAAATTAACAATATATTCATTTATCTGTTATTAATATATATATATAAATACTAATGAATATAACTCTGGAAATAGAAATGATAACACTATAAACAATTTCTTCTCTTATGGTTTAATAGCAATCCTAAAATTAACATAATTTTTTCATGATTTACAATGTAAATAAAAACATTTTAAATAAAATCACCCTAAATCATAAGTCAATATTCTTTAAAATTTCATATGCTTTGGTATTTAAAAATAATAAAAAATGAGCTTAATTTAAATAATAAATTTTCCACCGATTCCTTTTTCACATTACCCACCACCTTTGTAGAACAAATTATAGTATTCATAGAAAACAATTGAATAATTCATACCAAAACAAAATTCAAATAGAATATTATAAATTAGTTTCTGAATTAAATAAATATTTTATTTTTATATACTATTTCAAATTAACAGTTAAGAATACGAATTTGTTTTAAATATAAAAAATTTATTATTATGTATCAATTTATGATCTTTGTTACTATTCTAGAACACACCAAATTATTCTTATGCATCCCACACATTTCATAATTTTAATAATTTTTTCACAAAATTAATATAAATATCATTGAGATGAATATTATATATCACTTACATTACTGACAATCATTTTGTTTTAGAATAATATAGCATACATATTTCCTAGTGAATCTTACTTATATATTGAAACTCCAGAATTATACTTTTTTATGAATTTCAATATATTTAGGAAATTTATTTATATGTATTCTTGTGTAATTCATATATATATATATATATATTCTATTATTCTACACAATGGGTTTGAAATTATGTCTTTTTTTCTATTAAGAATATAGAAATTCAGGCTTCTTCTATAAATCTAAAAAAATCAAAAATATGATCATAGTTATTTATGTTGAATTTTTATTAATTGTAGAATTTGATTATCAATATGGAAAACTAAAAAATCCTTGTAATGTTTACCTTATAATATAATTGTTATCATTTTTTTAAAACACCACTTTCATTTCTACAATAGAAACACCATAAATCAAACACTATTATTTAGAAATAAAAAACCCTAAACTAAAAATTTAATATGGGATTCACTTATCCATTCATTCCATTATCACATGATTCATTATCATTATGAAAAATAGATGTAAAATTATAATTTCACTATGAAATCATTATTTAACCTCACAGTATAATATAAAAACACCATTTCTACATGAATATCCAATTAGAATTGGCATCAAATAAACTTTTAATATTGATCATTCTAGAACATGTCCACAAAATTCTTTCGGAATCATAATTAAAACTATATACCCCATTTTATGTGATAAAATTTTAATATATCATCACTTTTATAAAGGAAACATAATAGAAATATCTTAAATGGGTTTAAATGAGAAATAGATTTTAAAAAATTCACTTACTAATGAAAATCATACAATTATAGGATCCATTTCAAAAATAAACACGTTATAGAATATATAACTACACCAAAAAACAACAGAGGGGATTAGTTCCCCTCCGATAAACCATTTAAGTGGATGGAGATGTCTATATTTCATAACCAATATAATTATTATCAATAATAACATTCATTTTTTACTTTCTTAGTGTATTAAAATAAATATGTGGTCTTAACACATATTAAAACACAACCAATCCCTACTCAAAATTATAGTTTATGAAGTAATAAATGATCTTATTATTCTTTTTTTCTATTAGTGATGGGTGATTTTTTAAGATTAATAACACATTAGTTATTACATTTGATATAAATATTAAACATTAAATATTGTATATTTTCAACAAGATGTTGATTATTTCTTGAGATCTACCATATTGTTGAATATTTCTATGTATTCATCTTTTATAGTGCCTAGTAGAATGTAATAAATGTTCCATGCCTACTAAAATGCACATGTTTCATAGATAAGATGAACCACCAAATATAGAAAATATATTTTCTATTGAACCAACCAAATCCACATCTGTATATCATATTATGTCTAACTAAGAAGTTTAATCATAAAATAGACAAAAATATACCATTTATTTATTAATGATAGTTTTTCATTTACCTATTCATGATTTATTTTTGTGGGATATTTTTACAATTGTATATTTTGATAGGTGTAAAAAACATTATATAGTATTGTTACTATAAAATATATTCGGCTACCAATAATTTTCAATCCTTAAAAATTAACTATTTTTTATCATTATCACCTAAAAATGTCATCCAAATAAAAATTGATGTTATAATGGAATTTGTATCTAATTTTACAAATATTGATATCTCATATTTTTCATATGTAGATTTATATATTAATCTTCTATGAGTCACTCATATTAGCAACATAGAATGTAAAAATACTAATTCATTAGTTGTTGGTATTTCAAACTCTTATTGTACGAATTATTTATAACATTTAATTATGATATTTTCAGTCCCCTAAAAATTATTTTATAATAATAAATAAGTAGCATCATGGTTGATTTATTTTTCTATTGAAAAAAAATATTAAGATTTACTTTAACTTATTTTAAGGATTTTTTAAAATTTTTATCAATTCTAGAATATCCTTTTCTTGGTTCATGACAACGCACATACAATGAATTCTATAATAAATAATTGTTTGTTTCATCTAAAGTAAAATGAAAACAATCCAACTACTCAATAGAAAAATATTTTACAAGTTTAAAATTATATAATGTTGATTTGTAATCGTTCTAGAAAACCATGATCCTTATTTAAACTATCACGGCCATAAATAACAAAATTATTTCTAGAATAACCATAGGAGAAAAATTATAATCCAATCCATTAATCCTATCTTATAAGATCTCTTTCACACAAACCATTATTTTACAGAATAAAATTATTTTCTTATCTAGTCTATTAGTTAAAACCTATTTTGGATTTGAGAAAAAATTATTTTTTATTATGTGAAAAAATATACCATTTTTAATTTATAATTATCTATGGATTTCTTCATGCATACCCTAAATTCAATATTCATACATTATTGTATATTACTTGATTTTATGCTCTACATGTGAGAAGAGGAATTTTTTATATAATTTCACCTTTCTCATTTTTTCCAGTATAATTTTAATATACTAATAAGGGTCTACTAATTTATTTTATCATGACCACATGACCTATTAGAAGATATTGATATTCTCTCATAAAATTAGCCATAAAATTCATATTTTGAATTACTCTCATCCCAATTTCTCTCGCTCATAGTAATTTATCTCTTCATTAAATCACTATAATATTTGATTAGATTTTATTAAACAAATATGACCATTTTTTATCAACATAGTATTTTATTTCAATAATTTTGAATAACGTCCCAACGTTTTATCAATGGAATTATCATCTAATAATAATTCCTTATAGTATAATCACTTAGGAGAGAATAATGAAAAATCAAGATACTAAATACAATGTGATAACTAATCCAAATTTTACCACTTATGTGTTTTTTGAATTTCAAAAATATAAAATTCGTGGTTGTATTCTGTGAAGTTTTTGGAGTTTAATAGAACTAACATATTTTTGGTGAACAATAACATACCATTATAAATAGTATTTTTACCCTTATGAATAGTTACATACCCTTATAAATGGTAACCTCAGCTATTATAGAATATATATTGGATTCATGTGAAAGAATGATGTACAAATGTTTTGGAATAAGAAAATAAATGTTTAAGAAACTATATTTTCCAAGGAAATTATGATTTTAATTAAAAATAAATTTAATAATATTGTGAAAATTTAGTTTTAAAAAAATGGATTCATTTTTGGATTCAAAAATTTGAAAAATGGTTAGGTTGAAATTTTTGGATCATTCTGAAATACATGAATATTTGGTGAATAGTAAAATATGATAATTTATGATAAATGATAAATACATGAATTATGATGTCCTCAGATGATTTATGGCTAATGTAAGGCCATTATTTCAAACATACATGAACAAATTACTATTATGGTTCATATAATCATCAAAATTACATGTTTGGTGGAGAAATAACAAATTAATGAATATAATATTTGAAAACACCTCTCCCATGCACTATAAATACCACCCTTCACACCCTCATTTTCAAACACCTCTAAAGATTAAATAAATTTCTAAATACTACCCCCACATATTAATTATCCCATTTACCACGTCTAATTTATTTTGGTCTCATCAAAATACCAATTCAAAGTGTCTTAAATAAGATTTAAGTGGTAACTCCTCTCCCTCTCTGTCATTTCTATTAATTTCCATACAATTTCATGTTTTTTAAATTATCCCAATATATCTTCAATTAAATGGTATGGTCACTCCTGTATCTTATATATACTAGAATTTTATGATACTAATGGGATACTATATAATCAAATCACCTTCTCTTATTCTTTTTTAGAACATAAAATGTTTTTCATGATGGATTTGGAACCTAATGTTTATAAATTCATGTACTATGATGTGAAACCCATTAATATCCATATGTTATTTTTATGCTCATGTTTGTCATTTTTTTAATGTGTCAAGCATGATAATGGATATTTAAGGATGTGTTGGGTGTGCCTAGAATTATATATCGCAAAATGAATGTTTTAATGTAATAGGTGCACCCAAAATTATACAACACTACAATGCATTGGTGATTTTAGTGAATCTCATAAGTTAATGTGAAATGATCATTGAACATAATTCAAGCATTGTTCACAACATTGTGTGGTAGTTAACCACTATGACATGATGTTTCATTTTTTATTCATTTCCAACATCGATGAAATTTCTTAATGTTTCCTTTCATGATTATGATCATATGAATATTTAATAATGATAATTATTATTCCCATCCCATGTAATTATGTTTCATGTTCTTATTTTTCCACTTAATGGTATTTTATTTCTCCCCTTTTTGATGTATATCCTTAGGTGAATACATGTACTAAGGAGAGGTCAAGTGCCAATAATAAACTAGGGAAAATGTAATTAAATGAATTTTGATGCATGATGTTGAATAGGTTATGTATGGTACAAATTTTACGAAGACACTAAACCTTTGTATCCTCATGGTGTAATACTATAAGGTTTTTTTATCATAATAATGATTTCATTGAAATATACGAAAAGGTAGGTTCACAATAGTTGGTATTAGAGGCAACAATTAGTTTATTTTGGGAAATATGATTAGTGAAACCTAGTGGAAACACATTTTATGAGACTATATACAATTATGGAAACACGATTCATTACATAGGGAGCACATAAGTATTTATTTTAGTGAAAATAATTCAAATTATTAAGTTATTTATTCATGACTTGTTGAATTATGTTTTTTTATAGCATTTTATATTTTAGAAAATGGTGGGAACCCAGAGAAACCCGACCAACAACCATTGTGAGGGAAAATGAAATTATTTCCAAAATGACATACTCAATGGTTTGGGTTGTGGAGATCAAATCAACATCGAGATTCTGACCCAACTATCTTAGGTTATGAACAGGAACTAGAATAATGGAGAATATCCTCCTTCACTGAAGAAAGAGAAACTAGATATCGAGCGTTTTATGCAGCGATGACCATAGGAATTTAGTTGGTCTTCTGATGCACTATTTGCGGAACAATGGGTAAACTACATGAAAAATATCATTTTTATTCTTTTCTATTATGAGATAGATTAGGAGAAACTATCTATTTATGTTCTAGATAGAGAGGTCGATCAATGGGGTGTTATTATTAAGAAAACCAAGCCATGTGAAAAAATTGAATATATAGAATAGTAAGATATTAAGATTATGTTTCATAATAATTATTTCCAAGGAAATATTCATACGAAGATGGAGAGATAATTCATAGAGCTCAAGAAAAAGGAAGGAAAATCTACCATAACCTAGGAAGCGAACTTCATATGTATTGAAAGGTACGTTTTGGGTTTCTTTATCAATAGAGATAACAAAATTGATTGATTCATTAGTATATTAACCCACTCATTAGAAAATTTCTTTCAATTTGGCACATTGAGAATTATGAAGATGTTGTTTGGTGACCTCAAATTGGAGATTGTGTTTGTCGAAATGTCCCATGAATCAGGTGATATGAAATAAATGATTGAGTTTCAAGGAAAAGGACCTAATGATAAACATCAGATGAAAACTAACAGACCCACCAGCCAAAAATGTGGGATGTTGCATCATGGGAACCACAAAAAATGGATGGGGAAATACGTCAAGTGTGTGAATAAAGGCCATAATTATCTTGTGTTCCGAGAAGACATGAGATGGAAGGAGAATGTAGTGGGAGAACAGGGAGAACCACTCATGGTCCCTTGCTACAACTTTAGGAAGAAAGGATACTATGCAAGACAATGCAGTACACCTCGACTCCTTGATGATAATCAGCATCTATAGCAACAAATGAAAAAGGAAGACGGTAAGGCTTATAACATCACTACTATAGGAGTAGAGAATGATAATGAAGTCATACAAGGTACACATATGATTCTCTAAAGAATGGAAAAGGGATTATTTGATTCAATATCTATACATTCAATTATATCATTCATGTTTTCTAGGACTATTGAATTGAATCCTCGAAACCACGAAGTATATATTTCAGTATAAACACCTTGTGGTGCAATAATTACAACCGGAGTGTTTGAATCTTCTCCTATTATCATATGTTGAATGATTATTATAGTGAGTCAAAAAATACTTCCCTTGGTTTAATTTTATGTTATAATGGGAATTGATTGGCTATCGTCAAATGGAGAACATATCAGCTACTAGGAAAGGGAAATATCTTTTAATATTCTGAACCATCCCATGCTCCTCTACAAATGAAAGGATGATCATGAATCACTTTTGAAACCCCCATCAACGTTGTGGGTGTTGATACCCTATGAAGAATCACATCTTTCCCAAATGGTATAGATAAATGAAAGTTCCAAACATTCAGAAATTCCCATCATGAGGGAATACAATTATGTATTTTCTGATGTTTTTTATAAAACTAATACACAGTGATACTCCTATCTCAATGATTCCCTCTAGGATGGATCCTATTGAACTGGAGGAGCTAACGAAGCAGCTGCTAGAGCATTTGGATAAATGTTTCATACACCCTAGGGAATCACCATGGGGTGCATTAGTGCTATTTGTGAAGAAAAAGGATGAAAAAAATGAAACTTTTTATCGATTATCATGAACTCAACACGATAACCATAAAATAACAAGAATCCTATTACAAGGATAGATAGATTTTTTGATGAGTTTAGTGGATCTCAATGCTTCTCAATAGTGGATGTTCGTTCTGGATATCATCGGCTAATGCTGAAGAAGGACATTATTCAGAAGACTACCTTTTCTACAAGGTATGGGCACTATGGGTTTCTGGTGATGCCCTCCAAACATACTAATGCCCCAACAATCTTTAGGGGTTGATTAATAGTGTCTTTAGACCCTAAATCAACAAATTTTATTTATTTTTATTGATTATATTCTCATCTATTCCAAGAGAATAGAGGAACATGAAGAATTTAAAAGACATGTGTTGGAGACATTGTGAAAGGATAAGCCTTACTCCATGTTTAGCAAGTGTGACTTTTGGATGAAGGAAGTAACGATCATGGGACACATGATCACTAGTGGGGGAATTTATATAGACCCTTTAAAAAATAAAGGTGATTGAAGAATGGTCCAGAACCTCTAGTGTAAGAGAAATCCATCGTTTTCATGGATTAGCTGGCTACTACCAAGGTTTTGTGAGAAATTTCTAACAATTATCAAGCCCACTAACAATGTTAATAAAGAAATGGGTAAATTATGTCTAGATATAAGAATGATAGGGAAGAATCAAGGAGATAAAGTGAAGGCTGATCAATGTACATGTACCAACATTACCAAAAAGTGGAGATTGTTTTGTGATATATTGGGATGATTGAAATAAAGGCTTTGATTGTGTACTCATGAAAATTGATTATGTGATAGTATACTCCTCACGGTAGTTGAATATCTATGCGAAGAACTTATCAATGCATGATCTAGATCAGGAAGTCTTGATATTTTCCATGAAAATTTTCTGGCACTTCCTTTATGGTGAGAAATGTGGCATATACACCGATAAAAAGAGCCAAATGTCTATATTTACACCAAGGGAACACAACATGCATCAAAGGATATGGATAGAGCCAATCTAGGACTTTGATTTCTCTATTCACTACCATCCTAGAAATGATTACAAGGTATGTGATTCTCTATGAAGAAAATAACCTACTATACTATCCACATTACATATTGAGAAAGAACATATATTCTTGGATATGCATAGGATGGATTTGGAAATAATAAGCGCATTGGATACATCCTACCTTTCCCAAATGACTACAAAACCATCAGTCAATGATATGATCAAGGAGGAACAAAGGGATGATATGGAGTTACAAAAGACCATGAATGCAGTAAAAAAAGGGATGCTGCAAAATTTCTATATCAACGAAGATGGTGTCATTTGATTGGGATTGAGGATTTCTGTTCCTAAATCACCTGGGATAAATAAGAAGAAATTTTATAATTCACAAATCCCAATATTCTCTATCCATCATAATATCATAAAGATTTATAGATATCTCTGAGAACACTTCTTGTGGGATAACATACAGAAGGATATTGAGGAATATATATCAAGGTTCTTGGTATGCCAGAATGTTAAATTAGAGAAATAAAATTAAAAGGGGATGGTGAAACCATTTTCTATACCCGTGTTCAAATAGAAGAATGTCACTTTGGAACTTGTCACGGGTCTCCCAATGATGTCGAAGAGAAATAATGAGATATGGGTTGTTATTGACTAACTCAACAAGACATCCCATTTTATTGAAATTCAAGATGATCTATCACTTAAACAACATGAAGCAATATATGTGAAGGATGTGGTGAGAATTCATTGTGTTCCACTATCGATAAATAGTTATTCTGATTAAAGGTTCACATATAAATTCTAAAATATTCTTTAAACATTCTTTGAGTACGAAATAAAAATTCAGCACGCCCTATAATGCTAAAAATTATGGGCAATCTAAAAGGACTCTTCAGATGCATGAGGACATTCGAAGAGCCTACTCTTTAGAATTAAATAGTGGATGGGATCAACATATCCCATTATATGAGTTATCAAATAATAATAGCTTCACTAGAGTATTCAAATGGATATATATGAAGATATATATGGATAGAGATGTAGAACTACATCCTATAGGGATGAATTTGGAAAATGAAAAGTATATGGACCTAATCTTGGGAAAGAGATGACAAAGTAAGATCATGTCATCTTGAACCACATCAAATATTCTCAGAGTTGGTGAAATAGCTATGCTAGTAACCATCAAAGGGACTTCGGGATCAACGTTGGAGATGATGTATTCTTTAGAATACCACCATGGAAGAGAGTCAAGAGTTTTGGGAAGAAAGGGAAGTTAAACCCATTGTACGTTATCCAATTTTAGATCCTTGAATGTATTGGGGTTGTGTCCTATCATCTTTCACATATATCAAATATGGTCCATGTTCACGAAGTGTTTCATGTATCACTCCTGAGATAGTACACACATTATCCCTCACATGTACTAAACTCAGATGTTGTACAACTAGAAGATGATCTATCCTATGAGGAGCATCCAGTGATTATTCTGGACCGGAGAGATAAGGTTCTATGGAACACGCTAACCCCCTTTTCAATGTGTTTTAGAGGAACCATAATTTTGTAGAAGCAACTTGGGAACTATAGGAGGCGATGAAAAACAATTACCCCCACCTGTTTATGTAAAATAAAATATCGAGGGAGAAATTTCATAAGGGGGTAAGAATGTAATGACCCAATGTTTTATCAATGGAAATACCTTCTTATAATGATTCCTTATAGTGTAATACCTCCGAGAAGAACAAAAAATATTATAATACAAAATTCTATGTGGCCATTAAATATAAATTTTCTAGTTCAATGTTTTGAATTTTAAAAATATGACAAATGCAATTTTGTTCAGTGTGATTTTTTGGAGTCTAATAGAACGAACTAAATTGTTGGTGACTTGTAACATACCCTTATTATTAGTAGTGTTACACTTATGATTAGTTACATTCCCATATGAATAGTACCCTCACCTATGTTATTATATATATATAGGATTTAAATGAAGGTATGGTGTACCTATGTTTTGGAAGAAGCAAATAAATTATTTAAAACTCCATTTTTCAAGTGAATTATGATTTTAAATAAAAATTAATCTAAACATACTTAAAAAAATACTTTTTGATAAAAGGAATTAATTTTTGAATTATACACATTGAAAAATGGTGACGTTGAATTTTTTGGATTATTCAAAAATACATGATTTTTTGTGAATAGTAAAATATTATAATTTATGATAAATGCTAAATACATGAATTATGATGTCATAATTTGATGTATGGTTGATTTATGGCCATTATCTAAAACTCACATGGACACATTACTAATTTGGATTATGTAATCATCATTCTTACTTGTCTTTTGGATAAACAATTAATTAGTATATATAATATTGAGAAAACCCATCTCCACTCCACTATAAATACCAGCCTTCACACCATCAATTACTCACAGCACTCTAGCTTCAAGATTTATCTAAAATCTGCCCAAAAATTATACCTATACCCTTATCCATGTACAAGATATTGTAGTCTCATCAAAAAAATTCTAGTTTCGTTAAGGAGGATTCAAGAGGCAATTCCTTTCCCTTTATCTCTCTTTCCCTTTCATTTCTTTACAATTTAATGTTGTTTTACTTAATCTCTCCCCACCAATCCTTATCCACATGGTATGATAAATACATTATCCTAAATATAATTTAATTTTATGATATTAATGGGATAATATATCATACATCTCCCTTATCCATATTTTTTTAGAAACGAAAACATTGTTCGTGAGGTGTTAATTCATCACCCTCAAGAACGACATGATTTCATTTTCATTTACCACCTTCAGATCTTGTCATTAAATAATTTTTATGTTATAACCTAATTATATTATGTGTATTATGTCAATTTTAATGTTCTGGAACTAAATTATGTATATATTACTAAATTATAAAACCAAACATGTTCAATGTGATAAAAATGATGCCCATATTAACCTAAAACGATAATAATTAATGTTTAACTAATGATTCATCCACATGGTATATAATATTATTAATTATAATATAATTTAAAATCATTAAATATCATTAATATCATGTAATATAGTTTCTATATTTTTATCCTTGTTCTACATGAACTTCCATTCATGAATACAATTGAACTGTTCGAGAAAACCATAAAAATGAACATTTTCGAACAATGTATTTAAAATCTATAACTAATCAAAAGGACAATAAAATTATTTAACAAGTAACATCCTAGGTAAATAATGAAAAAGAAATTTTCATATTTATTAATATTTTTTAATTAAATATTAATTATACTTTATAGGGGATTATATGTTTGATGGCGTACTCGACACACAACATTGGGTTTCTTCGAAGACTTATGTTGCACACAATGCTGAATCATACTGAAAAATAATAAAATAACATTATTGAAAATGGTAGTTAACTCCTAGATGTTGTTATGGTTATAATTAATAGAACTAAATACAATATTATTATTCATGTTTGTTATATGTTTTTAGTTTTACCCAATAATAGCTAGAAGCTTAAAATGAGAATGAATCTAATTTTTAAACATATATACTCTAATATACTTTAAAAGGTTGACTTATAACCTTTTTATTGAGAAACCATTAATATATTTATTTTTCAATTTTATATATCATATTTTACTTAATAAAATTATTCTATAGAATCAGGACATCAAAATTTACTTTGGGTAAAATTTTGGTATTTTTATGATAAAGTTCATTTTTTATGAACAGTCCAAAATACAACATTTTAATTCAAAATTTCATTTTAGTATAATTTATTATATTGACATTTAAATTAAATTTAAAGTGTAATTATATTATATTTTTACCATTTAATACAATTTTGGTCATTTTATTTAATTTCACATAAAAATTTGACATAAACAAGTGTCAATCTTCTGTTATTTATTATTTCATAAAAACACGCTTTTTGTTTTGACAATGAGAATTTATTGTAATTTAATTTATTCCACTCTAGCGTTTTTAATTTTGAAAAATGGATTCCATATTTGGAAACAGGAGGTCCAAAATTTGTAATAGATAACTATTATTTTTAGACATTATGGATATTTTCTTCTATAAATATTTTATTTACCATGGTTAAAGTGTAAATCTGGGAAATAAGGGTTAAAAAATATCATTATAACTATAATAAATTATCATAACAAGTGTCATATTCATATTGGTTGATAAATATCTGACCCTGGGAATCCTTGGGTCTATTTCGGGACCCCATGGATCCACATGGGAGTGATAATGATGCTTTATATTAATTAATTTAATGTAAAGACAAAAAATATATAAACATATATCTTTTTTGTAAATCAATTTTTACCTGGGGTTATTTAAGTTATATATTGGACTATAAATATCCATTAAAAAGATAAAAAAATTTCCTACATCATGGTATTTTAGTTTTATTTTTTTTGAAATAATATATTAAAAAATTATCTATGACACAATGATGGTGGATCTATAACCTTAATAATGTATGATTTAAATAAATGAGATTATAAAATTTTACAAACTATCCAAAAAATGTCCAATTTTTATAGAATTTTTTTATTTAGAACAATAGTAATCTTATATTCTAATTTAATTAGTTTTGGACCTTTTGAAACCAAAAATCATTTTAAAATAAAATAATGTTTTCAAACATACCTAATGAACACCTCCTCCCCATTATAAAAAGTCATCACATCTAACACATTTCTCACACCATGAAATCCCCTTGAATAGTGAAAACATTGAACAATTAATCTCCTTATATACCTATAGTCCTCTTAGAATCATTCCCCCATAAATAAATCAATTAAAGAAAACATTTTTGTTTAAACCAAATAGAGATACTCTATTTACTGTTAATGTCTCCTCTCGGGTTCTTTTCTTGTATTTTCTTTCTCCAACCCCTATGATCATTTTTTTATTTTTTTACATAATAACACCATTATTCAAAATATATTAGGTTTTTGTTTTGAGATTTATTCAAACTACACTTACCCAGACCTTCGTCTAATGGGTAAAGAAATACTATTTCTAAGGACGACAAACTACTGCCTCACGAAACGATGATTGTTCAATATTCTCCTACCACCTCTTATGGTATCCATTAATATGAAAATATATTTATATGGGATTTATATTATATTTATATTGTCTCCATACTTTTTGTATTTTTCATTTATATCATACCTTTATGGTTTCCATAATGGGTAAATACAAAAATTTATTTATACTAAGTGTGGACTAACACCACATCAAACTGATATTTATATTTTATATTATACTGGAATTATAATATACTTATGTATCATCATGTTTTCAGTCCATTAAATACAAAATAGAAATGAAAGTAGCGTTCATGTGTGCGTATAGCTTATCGTCTCCATGAACGGTGCCTTTCATTTCTTACCACCAAATGTTATGTACTATTATAAATACATATATATATATATATATATATGATATATATGATATATATGATATCTAAATCATTAATATATTTCTATAGATAATGGAATTTTGATCACATGCACAATTTATAATTATAAAAAGTTTATTTTTTTAACACAAGTCCAAACATTGAAAAAACTTATAATATGAACTCAAATAATTATATAATTGTTATAGAAATGTAATAAGTGATATTAAATGACTAATAAACATGAATAATGTTATTAGGAATTTATAAATTAACTTATGTTTACTATTCAGTAAATTAATGAATGAAAGGGTCATGTGCGACATGAGGTAAGGGAACTTCTTAACCCAATTTCCATTCTTTGGGTTAATCTTATACTTTTAGATATTGTTGTTCTATGATTATGTATGAAATAACTTTTGATGGTTTTTCATGTATTTTTAAATTACTTCTGTGTACCTATAGTGAATGCACATAATCAATCATTTTTATTTACAAAATTATCATTGTAAGAGACTTCGTCTCAATCTCCTTTCATTGAGGCATGTTTTGATAATATACACCTCCTTATTTTATACGATATATAATTTAGCCTTGGAATTTTAATTTCATTCAAAGGGAATCTGTTTTATATGATTCGTTTTAATAAATAACAAAAGTAATGTCTTTTTATAATTTGTGGCGATAATGACC
The DNA here is from genome assembly GCA_963277665.1 of Viscum album. Taxonomy (NCBI): domain Eukaryota; kingdom Viridiplantae; phylum Streptophyta; class Magnoliopsida; order Santalales; family Viscaceae; genus Viscum; species Viscum album. Next base: position 536,494,755 of record OY728119.1, read on the forward strand.
TCTTCATGGCCGTAATCATTGGTTGGCTTCCTCTATAAGACTTATTGTTTTTAAAATAAAATGGAACCCCTTATTCTGTTTTTTGGAGTCTTGTTATTGAAAATGATTTTTGAAATGGATTTATTATTTAAATATTTTCATATGATTTATTGTTATTTAATATGAAAATTTATTAGTGAAATGTTTATATTTTCAATATTTTATGTGTTATGATTTTATAATGGTACTTAGACTTTTGATGGGTTGTTACGTGACAAACCAAATTATGGGTGGTTCCGTGATAAACCAGGATGAGTGGATATGGAATAATCTCCAATTCATTGGGTATGGAAGTCGTTTGTATGACATTTACATTTATTGATATGTGTAGAATTCAATGTTATGGTTATTACATTAAAGTCTGTTTATGTCCCAGGATTCCATTATATGTTATGTTTGCTTTAAATTAGTTTTATAGTAATCATTTAGTTATAAAAATGTATGCAATGATCTTTTATTTAGTGAAATTTTTTTACTACTTCATAGAGGTGGAAGATATTACTTGTGATAAAGTATTAATGGTTTACTTGATGTTTTGAAACAACTAACAGTTTTCCTTCTTTGTGAATACCTTACTGAGATTTTTATGATCATTCCATGTTTTTTTGAATTGTTTTTTCACAAGGCATAAAGATGAATTGGGATATGGATGGGATCAAGGAAAAGTCATGTTGTCTAAATTATAGATCTATAATTGAATGTTTTGTTAAAATGTATTTATTTCATGAAAATATTGAAACTGAGTATAAGTTTCTATTTTGTAATATTCAATACATAATGCAATATGTTATGGCCTAATTATCTACAACTCTAAACCTAAATGGATACTTAATGTGAATTATTAACATAATTCCTGATGATGTAATGTTTAATATTGGGTCCTTATAGTTGGTATTAGGGGTCTGTATAGATAAATTTAGGAGTTAGGTTATTGTTCAGTTAATGACCATAAATTAATTTAATGTACGATTTAAATGATTTATCATTTACAGATTACCATGTTGCATAGACTAATATATTCTTGTGTTTAGAATGGTTTTCCAAAAAGGAAACACAGTAGATATGTTTGGAAGGCATACAGAGGAGAATAACTTTCCAAATAAGAAAAATGAGATGGCCAGAATCAGAATTGAATAGTTTATTATAGTGATGGCATAGTTCACTCAGGATATAAATGGTGGTTGAATCCATGAATAAGATCATCTTGAACCGCCATAGAAGAAAATTTTAGTAGTGGAGCATTTCATGAGGCAATGTCAACCGTCATTTAGAGAATCATTTGAACTAGGGCTATCTGAAGGTTGTATTAAAGCACTAGAGGTGATTTTTGATGTCATGGGGGGTTAAAAACATCCAAAGGTTAGTCTTGATGTTTACCCTTTTTGAGGTGTATCCGATCAGTGGTGGTAGATAGAGAAAAATATCAGGGATAGTGAGGATATTAATACTCTTTATTGGGTTGAATTCAAAGGTATATTCCTTGAAAAATATCTTCCTAAGTTTGTTTGACTTAGGATAGAAATTAAATTCTTAGAATTGAGGGAGGGGATGAATCAACGGCTTCTTATTAATAATTGTTCACATGATTGGAAAGGTATACTAAAAATTTCATTTGAGATCTTTATAGTAAGATAAATCGATTTTACTCAAGACTAAAGCTGTAATATTAAATAACATTAGTCTCTCGTGAATTCAAAATCTATTAGAAAAATTTCATATGTTATGAGAACGTGGAAATTGAGTTTTCTGATGATCATTTTTACTAAGAGAGAAAACAAAAGAAGGGGTTATGTTGGTAAGGAAAGTGAAATAATTCTTCAATCAATCCTGGTGGTAAGAAAATTAAATATACATCTCATGATAAATACAGTAAAAAAGTATCTAGAAGAATTTTTATTATTTTATAGGAAGTTATTCTAGTTTTGTATGCGTTGTCATATTTCTCATACCTGTATAGAAGATAATCAAGCAGGCAATGAAAATCATGAGGTAAGATGTTTTAAGTGCAATTAAATGGGTCATTATGAAAATGAGTGTCTAAAAATTAAAAAATATAAGGGAAATTAACCTGACTAAAATCATAAGGGGGTTAAATCCATTGAAAATACTTTAGAAGATGTTGGGCCATCAAATGATGTGTTACTAGGTATACTGTTTTTCTATTTAGATTATTCTAATGTGTTGTTTGATTGAAGGAATACACATTATTTCATTTCTGGGAATTTTTTTACTAAATTGGGAATTCCATATCAAGATATGAATCCCAAACATATGGTAAAAACAATAGGAGGATATTTTGAGACAAAAATAAATTATAAAAACAATCATGTCCTTGTCTGCGGAAAAAATCAATATGAAAACCTTATTGTTTTTTATTTTAGTAGTATTTGATGTTATTTTTGGAATGTATTGGCCATCAGTTTATCATGCTAAGATCGAATGCAGATCAATAGAGGTTGATTTTGATAAATTATTTCTATTTATATACAAGAATGAACCCTGACATTTGATAACATATCAAGAAGCTAAGAAACAACTAAAATATGGAAATGAATGTTCAGTTTCTCATATTGTTTACAAAAAGAAATTTTTGGGTAAATGATGTGCCAGTGGTAAATGGGTATCTTGATGTTTTTCCTGATGAGTTCCCTAGTGTAGTATCTAATAAAGAAGTTTAATTTACAATAGGCATAGTTCCAAATGCTAATATAGTTTCAAAACCCCTTATAGAATGGATCAAATTGAAATCTTATAGTTAAAGAAGCAATTGAAGGAGTTATTATATAAAGGTTTCATTCAAACCATCACATCACCACGAGATGCTATTTTCTTTTTTGTTAAAAATAAATATGGTTCAATGATAATTTTTATTGATTATAGAGAATTTGATAACAACACTTTTAAGAACAAGTATCATTTTCCTCTTATCAATGATATGTTTGATCAGCTCTAGGGAGATCATTATTTTTCAAAGATTGACTTGAGGTTGGGGTACAATCAATTGAATGTAAAGGATGCATGCATTCCTAAGACAATAGTCCCTACTAGAGATGTTCATTATCAATTTTGGGTTATACCTTTTGGGTTAACCAATGCTTCAACTATATTCATGGATCTTATGAAAAGAATTTTCCGTGAATTATTAGACATGTTTGTGGTAGTGTTCATTGATGATATTTTGATTTTTCCAAAAGTAAATAGGAACGAGAAAGTAATTTACGGTTTTTTTGCAGACATTAAAAGAAAATAAACTCTATGGGAAATTCAGAAAGTGTGAGTTTTTGTTACAATAGATTTAATTCCTTTGTCACATTATTTCAAATGATTGAATAATTGTTGATCCTTCTAAATAAAAAGTTCTTGAAGAATTTCCATGTCCCATAAATATAACTGATATATATAGTTTTATTTGTTTTAAAGGATATTAAATGAGTTTTCTTGAAAATATTTCATTATTTTCTAGACAAATGACTAATTTATCTTTAAAATGTGTTTAGTTCATTTGGACACAATAATTTGAAGATTGTTTTCAAGAATTAAAAAGAATATTGGAGAATGCCCTTTTTTTTCTTTACCTTTCAAAAATGGTGAGTTTGTTATCTATAATGATTCTTCATTAAAAGTAATTTGGTTTGTCCTTATGAAGAATGATTAGGTAATGGCTTATGCATCTTGTCAGTTGAAACCACAGGAGTTAAATTATCCTACACATGATTGGGAATTAGCTACTATTGTTTCTTCATTAAATATTTGGAGGCATCATTTTTATTGAATAATGTGTGAAATATATACTGATAAAAAATGTTCCAAGTATATATTCAATCAGAAAGAATTAAACATGAGATAGAGGATATGGTTATAATTAATCAAGGCTTATAATTTCACAATTCATTACTATCTAGGAAAGGGAAATAATGTGGCTGGTGCTTTGAGTCATTAATTAATGCTTCATTAACAATGCTGCGTTTAGAATGAGATCCTTTGGTTTTTTATTTGATAAAATTTGGAAAAGAAGTTTTGTGTGTAGGAAATTAATCTATTTTGTTTCAGGTGTTAGTGAAATCATCTTTATCATATAGAATTAAGAAAGTGCAGAAGGATAAAAGTGAGTTGCAAAAAAAGGTAGAGTTTGTTCAAATGGGTAAGTTGCCTGATTTTAATATTTATAGAGACTGTGTTTTGAGGATTGGAAAATGATTATGTGTTCCTTGTGATACAAAGTAGATGGAATTTGTTTTTTCAAAAGCACATAGTTCTATGTTATCAGTTCATCCTTGCAGTACTATGATGTACATAGATCTTCGGGAGTATTACTGGTGGGGAAGAATGAAAAGAGATTCTGCTGATTTGTCTATGAGGTGTTTGAATTTTCAAAATTTTAAAGAAGAGCAGTAGTTTCCAAGAGGGTTTCTTCTGTCTTTACTAGTGCCAGAGTGGAAATGAGAAAATGGGTCCATGGAAATCATTGTGGGATTACCTAAGACATGTCGATGTAATAATGAAATCTGGATTATTGATGACCGATTGAAAAAATATGCTCATTTACTTCCTATATGAGATACATTGTCTCTAGATCAACGTTCTTAGTTGTATGTCAAAGAGATAGTTAGGTTTCATGGAGATCTCCTCTCTATTTTATCTGATTGTGATCCCACGTTCATTTCTAAATTTTGGAAAGGCCTTCAAAAGTAGTTGGGTACTGAATCAAGTTTTAGTACATCTTTTCATCCACATTGATATGGAAATTCTTAAAAAAAAATTCATACTTTGTATGATATGAAATGTGATTCATCAATTAATTACTAGGTATGTTGGGACGAACATCATTATTTTTTTGAATTCTATTTAATAAAATTTTTCATTCTAGTTTACAGATGGATCCATTGGAGGCATTACATGGGAAGCAGTGTCGAACTCTATCTTTTTTTGATGATCTAGGGGAAAGGATACTAATGAGACATGAATTTGTAGATAAGATGGTAGAAAAAGATCAGTTGATTCAAAAGAACATGAGAACAGCTCAGAGAAAGAATAAATGTGATACAAATAATTTAAGGAAGGATCATTCTTTCGAGGAAAGTGATTATGCCATTCTCAATGTTTCTCCACTGAAAAGTGTGATGTATTTTGGTAAGAAGAGAAAGCTGAGACCGAGGCTTATTGGACCCAATGAAATCATGGAGAATGTTGTATCAATTTCATATAGAGTGGGATTACCTAAAATATTTTCCCATGTACAAAATAATTGTCATGTTACAATGTGGAGAAAGTATATGCTAGATCCGTATCATGTTTTGTGCCTAGAGGTAGTACATTAGGAATAGAACCACTCTTATGAAGAACAACAAGTTAATATTTCTGACTTAAGAGAGATTTTTTTTCAAAATAATGTAATTAATCAGGTAAATGTTTTTTTTTGAAAACCATATGGTTGAAGAGGAAAAATGGGAATATGAAAATGCTACAATAGATAAATACCCCCACTTATTTGATAAGTAAATAAAATTGCAATGACTCAATTTAACAAATGGTATAAGGTTGAAACATCCCAGGTAAATAAAGGATAATAAATTTTTATATTTATTTATATTTTTGAATTAAATATTAATTTTACTTTAAAGGGGATGCTATGGTCGATGGCGTAACCGAAACACACAAATATGTTTCTTCAAAGTCATATGTTGCACAAAATGTTTAGTCATAGTGAAAAATAAAAATATAATATTATTTTAAATGGTATTTAATGCCTAGAAATTGTTTTTGCATGAATAAATATAACTAACTAAAATATAATTATGCATTTTTCTTAAATGTTTTAACTTTTATAAAAAAAAATGTTAGTCTTAAAATCAGAATGAATCCAATTTATAAGAATAAATACTCTAATATTATTAAAAGGAATATTTACCACCTTTAGATAGAAAAACCTTTTACAATCTAGTTTTTACACATATATATGTTCTATTTGACAAAATAAAATTATTATTTAGAATCAAGACATCAAAATTGACATTGGATAATTTTTTTTTTGTATTTTTAAGATAAAGTTTATTAATTATGAATTCTGTAAAATACTACATTTTAATTCAAAACATAATTTTAATCTAATTTATTATATTCTATTATTAATTTTTTTAAAGTTTAATTAGATTATATTTTTAACATTTAAAAATATTGTCCATTGGATGTAATTTCAATTTTAATTGGATATAACCAAGTGCCATTATTTTGATAGTTATTATTTCTTAAAAACACACTTTTTTGACAACGGGATGAAATTTTAAATTGGCTTCTGGGACTTCTATGTTTTGAATTTTTTAAAATTTATTCAATATTATGAATCAGGTGGTCAAAATTGTATAAATATGTTACTTTTATTTTTAGACATTATGATTTTTTTCTTCGGTAAATATTTTATTTTCCATGTTTAAAGGGTAAATAAAGTAAATAAGGGTAAACAAATATTGTTATAATAATATTAAATTACACTAACATGTGTCATATTTCTATTGGTTGATACATATCCCACCATGTTCATAAATGGGTCAATTTTGGGACCCCATGGAGCCACTTGGGAGGGACAATGACAATTTGGATTAATTAATTTATTGTAAAGACAAAAATGACATAAAAATATATCTTTATAGTAAATCACTTTTTACATGGGGTTATATAATTTATCTATTCGACTATAAATATAAATTGGATATATAACATTATTTCTTACACGATTGTGATTTTTATTAAATTTTAGACATTAAATAAATAATATTATTTATGACACAATGATGATGTAGTGATTACCTTATTAATGAATGATTTAAATAAATGTGATTTTAAAATATAAAAATCTATCTAAAACCTATCCAATTATTATTGGATGATTTTATTTAGAAAAAGAGTAATATTATATTCAATTTTAATTTGTTTTGGATAGTATGAAACCGAAAATTTGTTTATAATAAAATAAGGTTTTAAAACATTCCTGAAGAGCCCGTCCTCTCCCTTCTAAAATCCATCACCTCTAACCAAATTTTCACACCCCTAAAGCCCCTTGGATACATCATAATATACACAATTAATCTTTCTGCATCCCTCTATTACTCCAAGAAGCTGTACCATAGGAATAAAGAAATTCATGTAAACAATTTGGTTCAAACCAAATATAGATACCCTATTTAAAGTTAATGTCTTATCTTGCGTTCTTTTTTTTACTTCTACAACCCCCTATGCTCTTTTTTATTTGTTTACATAACAACAGCAGTATCATAAAAATAATAGATTTTTTTAGGATAATTTTTATAACTAAACATACAAAAACATCCATCTAATTGGTGAAGAACACACTATTTCTATGGATGGGAAACTACCGTCTCACAATATAATGATTGTGAAATATTCTTCTACCACTTCTTTTGGCATCCATTAACAAAGAACAATATTTATATGTAATATTTATTATATTTATGTTGTATCTATACTTATATATTGTTGATTTATATAATACATTTAGGTTTTCGATAATGGGTAAATATGACACTTTCATTTGAGGAAGTGCAGACTACTGCCCCCTCAGAGTGATATGACTCGTTAATACCATATGTCAAACATATAAAGGATGGAGTTAGTAAAGATTATATTATAATATAATGGAATTATAATATAACTATGTATTATTATTATTTCAATACATTAATTATAAAATACAAATTAATGTAGTGTTCATGCGTACGTACATCTTAACGTCTCCATGAACGCTGTATTTCATTTTATACATTCAAATATTATGTACTATTTAAAATACGTATATATACTAGAAAATTATGATAAATAAGATATCTAAATCATTAATATCATTCTAGATGTAATGGAATTTAGATCAAATGGACAATTTATAATTATTAGAAGTTCATTTTTTAACTCAATTTCCGAACATCGACAAAATGTATGATATGAACTCAAATAATTAACTAATTGTTATAGTAAGGTAATAAGTGATATAAAAGAAATAATTAACTATAAAAATGTTAACAATTAGGTAGAAATTATATTATGTTTATTATTCAGGAAATTAAAGAATGAATGGGTCAAATTAGACACGAGTTAAGGGAACTTCTTAACCCAATTTCCATTCTCTGGGTAAATTTTCTACTTTTAAATTTTGTAGTGCTATGATTATGTAAGAAATATCTTTTGATGTGATTTATTGTATTTTTAAATTACATATGTGTAACTATATTGAATATACATAGTTATTCTATTTTATTTACATAATGATCATTGTAAGGGACTTCGTCTCAATCACCTTTCATTGAGACATGTTTTGATAATAAACACCTCTTTTTTATATGGTATATAATAAACCCTGTGAGTTTTAATTTCATTCAAATAGATTCTTTTTTCACGGAAGTGTTTTAATAAATTAAAAATGAATTTTTTTAACGTTTTTCATGACAATGACATGTCTTCATCCATAATCGTTGGATGGATTCTCCTTTAAGCCTAATGTTTTTAAAAGAAATGAAATCCCTTATTCTTTTTTTGGGTGTTTTGGTGTTGAAAATGGTTTTTGAAATGGATTAATTATTTCAATATCATAAAATTATATATTTTTATTTCAAATGAAATTTTATTAGTGAAATGTTTATATTTTAAATATTTTATGTGTTATGATTTTACAATTGTACATGGACATTTGATGGGTAGTTACGTGATAAACTAAATGACTGGTGGTGTTGTGATAAAACGGGACATGTAGTTATGTTATAACCTCCATTGTAATGGGTATGGAAGTTGGCCATATGGATATTATATTTATTAATATGTGTGGAAGTCTATTGTATGGTTATTCCATTTATGTATGTTTATGACCCAATTTAACTTTATATGTTAGGTGTGATTTCATTGGGTTTATGGAAATCTTTTGGTTGCAAAAGGGTAAGAAATGATATTTTATTCAGTGAAGAATATTTACTACTTTATAAAGGTGATAAGTGTTACTTATGATAAATTATTCATGGTTTTATTGTTTTTTTAATCTAACTATTTCCTTTCTTTGTGTATCTCTTACTGAGATTTTTATGCTTATTCCCAGTTTTTTGAAATGTTTTCCATAGCACATAGCGATTAATAGGGCCAAGGATGGAATCAAGGATATGTAATACTATCTAAAATATTTAACTAGACATGAATCTTTTTATCCAAGTTATTATTTTATGAAAATAATTGAAACTGAGTAGAATTTTATACTTTGTAATATTTGAGATATAATGTAATAAGTTATGCCCTAATTCTCTAAAACTCTAAACATTAAATGATCCTCAATGTGAATTATTAACATAATTAAAGATTATGAAATTCTGAATTCCATGTACATATATAATGAATCCATAATGAACCATATTCATGTACAGAAAAATATTTAATAGTTAATTAATGAATCTGAAGTTGTTATACTGGACATCTATGTGAAAAAACATGTTCAGATACATTTTAAGGGGAAACTCTCGAACCCAACTCTCTTTATTTGGTTTTTTCCTATTCAACCCACTGCAGGTATGGAAATTCCATAAAAACATTATTCATCTCTATATTAAATGTTCTCGGATATACATGTTCTCTAATATATTTTATTAATAAACCAATTTTTTACAAATGTACACTTCTTTAAAATAAACACACCCTATTGTTTACTTCTCGAAGATTGTTTCACTCTTCATAGAAGTTTAATAGTTCTATGTCAAGAATGTTATTCTCACTATATTTTGGGAACCAAATGTTTATTAATGTATGTTTTATAATGTGAAACCCAATTCATTTCTGATTTATTTTTTATTTTCACATTTGACATATTTTTAATGTGGCTTATGATTTGACGGGTGCACCCTAAATTATGTAGCACTAAATGATTTCTTGAAAGTGATAGGTGCACCCAGAATTATACAACACTCCAATGAATAGGGTAATGTGATGAATCTCATCAGTTGAAGGGGAACTATGATTGAACATGATGATGACATTGTTCACAACTATGTGTGGTAGTTAACCACTAAGACATGATGTTTTTTTGTTTATGCATTACGAATTCAAAGACTTATCATAATATTTCCTCATAAGATTATGATCATATTACATTGTTATGTTGATAATGACCATTCCAATCCCATGAAATGTTGTTTAATGTTCTTATTTATCCACATATTGGCCTTATAATGTACCCATTTCTGTGTATATCCTCAGTTGACTGCATGTACTAAAGAGAGGTCAAGATCCAATAAAATTATTTAGAAGAAATAATTATATAAATGTTCATTCATGAAGTTATAAATTTTATTTATCATCCGAGTTTTCCATGACTCTAAAACTCTAGATCTTGGTTCTGTAATACAATAATGTTGTTTCCCCTTATATTTATGGAATTTTATTGTATGAAAAGGTTGTGTCACTATATTTTATATGATTTCTATTTTATTATTTATTAACATTTATCATGATTAATATCCATGAAAAATGACATAATATCCATCAGATTCAAAATAAAAAAATATTTAGTCTTTATTGAGAAAAACATTTACATCCAAAAAATGTAATGTACTTATTTGTAGGATTCTTCCAATATAATATATTTTAAGTGTTCAAGTCTTATCCAAAATAAAATAAATCTCTATTTATTATATAGAAAAAATTCAAGACTACTTCATTATAATATGTATCTAATGGGTTATTCCCATTGAAAATTATTTAATACATTCACTTTATGAATTGGTTCATCCTCCAAACTAAACCATTTTTGTTAGAGTATAGAAACTCAAGATAAACATGTGGACATTTTTCAATCATTTGTATGTTTCAAAAAATTAAATTTAATAAATAATATCATACAATACTAGGAAAGGTTCACGTTATTCAGAGGATATATATATATATATATATATATTAATTTATAAAACTTAATATCATTTTTCCATAAAGATTCATTAATAGACCATCTACTTGAAATATCATTCCTAAGACTCTTCCCTAATATGTAGGGAGCTAAAATGAAGAAAGGGTGAACTATAGTTATTAGTATTTGGTGAATAAAAATTTCATCATGGATTATAACATAATAAAAAATTAACAAAATAAAGTTATAAATTAATATCATTTTCAATGATAAACATAAATAATAAGTGACCCTTAAGGTATATGGATTTAAATTGTAAAATCACAAACGTTCATCATCAAATCATAACAGTTTTAACTAGTTATAGAAGTATAAAAATTAAAAAATAAATAAATAGAGTATGATACCACATTGAAATAATTCCTTTAACTAGTTCAGAAACATTAGCATAAGAAAATATTACATTCAAGAGACACACCATCGGTTCCCAGAGTAATAAGGGCCACAAAATTACTCATAAATTAATATCTCATGAGATATAAACTGTTATCCTATACATTGGATGGATATGAAAGAGACACATAATAGTTCCACTTGTCCTTTATATTTGGGTGTTTTTAAAATAATCCATGTAGGTGTATGGTTTAATTGAAGGGGAGATATCTAAGAAGAATGTATAAGATATTATTGACATATTTCTTGTTTATTTCATATTAAAAATAATTCAAATAATAATAATACATTATGAAATAATAATGTAAATATATTACATATATTGAATTGTTATTATTATTATGGTGGAATCCTTTTTTATCTTCTTTTAAATCTTATAAAATTATTTTATCGCTCATGCATACATGTGGAATACCACCTCTATAAAGTGATGTTTATATTCAAATCAATATCATTAATAGGGATAAAATGATATAAAAAGGAATATATATGATTTGTATAAAATAATTAAGTATATGAAAATATAATAAACTACATTCATTTTACTCTTCGTGTCTTATAGTTATTTATAATATATCTTGTTTGTATGTGTGAAATTCCACACCCATGATGTAATGAGATTTTTTGTCATTTCAAAATTAATGTAATGATTATAATTGTCTAAGTAACAGATAAATTTAAAATTTATAACATATATATTAGTCTATAAAAAAATACTATATATATTATTTATTTTCCATCTGTTTGGAATTAATGAAATTGATGTTCATTCATACGTATGAACAATAGTCTCCATGTTCCTACATAGTTCATTTTTTAAAACAAGATTAAATTGATGGGTTTTATTTAATATATAATATAGTAAAATATTAATTAAAAAATATTTATAATTTTTATATAATAGAACCATTACCCTTTGACCATGGTCAACATTCTGACGCGGGTTGAGGTTTTAATCTGAACAACCCCAAGGCAACCATCATTAAATTGATCATTTAAATAACAACATTAAATTTTATAATAAATTTAATATTTATAATTAAATTTACATGAAAAAGGTTGTCATAAATGTATATTACTATTATTATTTTATTATTTTGGATTTAGAGCACACATAATTCTATAGGGGACATAGGGTATATTACAATTTTCTAAAATGTTATGTTAATGTATTTTTTTTAAATAATATTTACATATTCATTAAAAAATTTCAAAAATGTTTTTATTTATAATTAAAAGGACGTTATAATCCATCTTAAAGAACTTATTTATTTATATGGATTTTGAAAATAATGTTTTAGACAACTATTCAAAGAGTCATTTTGGAATTTTATAACAAAGTGAAAAAAACATACTAATATGGATTAAACTATTTTCCCATAATCATTGTCATTATACATTACTAATCATACATTATAAGATCCCATGATAAAGTTGAACGAAAAAATTCACCCCAATATGTTTTGATATTTTATATTCTAATTTTTTCTATGGAAATTAAATCTTTAGAAAACATTTATTTCAAATGTGTTATATCTTATGGGAATTAATCCATGTGTGAAGACATGATATTATTTATCATATTTATAAATAAAATAATATTATTTATAATTGAAACAAAATGTGATAATGGTTTTGTGGAATTTTGTTTAAATTTTCATGTAAATGTGAAAGAAGTTTTTTCTTCAAAGTATATTCATAGGTTTTTATGCTTTACAAAAATCTATATGATTATAAATTTTCAATTATTATTTAATATAAATTCTTTGATGAATATATTATTAATTAATGTATATTTCAATAAATTTAATGATTATTGGATATCAACTGTTAATTTTTAAAAAAATAAAAAAAATTCGTATTTTTTTCTCTTTTAAAATTGAATAGTTGGTTTTTTCTTCTATGTCCCTTATTGAGATTTATTTTTACCTTCCAATGTCATGATATTATTTTACACTTGAAGTAAATATGGTTGGAAGACTTAACAACCCCATGTTTATGGATATATATTTTACATTATATGATGAAATTATTTTTTTATTAGGAACTTATCCTCTGGAAAAATTGGATACTATTGGAAGATTCCCATTTTTATGTAATGTTTTTACTTATTATCTATAACATTAAACTGAAAAGATGTTGTAAAATTATTATATATGAAAATTAATTATAAATCATGTTATTATATGTTGTTTAACGTAACATTTGTTATAATTGGTATCAAATAAAAGGTTTAGAAAAAATTATAGTTGAAATGAATATTAAAATAATTATTAAAGATATTATTATTTATGGTAATAAAATGATGAGAATTATTTTGATGATTTAAAATTTTCATGATATAATTTTATTCCATATGAGTGTTTTTATATTGAGGAAACAAGGTAGCTAGTGTGAAAATACATATAGGAAAAATAAACCTCCTAATTATCAACATGGTATGATTCTAATATATATTTTTGGGAATGTGATGATGTATATTACATTAAATATTAATGATGTGACACATGGAATATAATTTTATGAATTGTACATAGAGATACATGTCAATATTATATCTTTTAATGAAACAATGCCTTTTATTATTTTGTGGATCTTTAGAATTGGTAAATTTTTAAAGATGGATAAATGAAATTGATAACATATTTTATGTAGTATGATATTTAGAACATTATATGCTAACCCTTTATACTAATCATTAAGAAGGTAAAGATTTTCAATAGTTATCAATGATAAATAAAACTATGAAAAATGAATAAATTGATTTCATGGAATGTATAGTAGAATAATATATATTCCATGTAATGTATTTTCCGAATTTTAGTCGACTTCAAATATTATAGAATTTATTGAATATATTCGAAATGTGGAAGAATCCATTTCAACCTATGATTTAATTTTTTTAGATTACATGTCATTCAATAAATTTTAGTCAGAACCATGATTGTAATGGTTCTTGATATTACCATAGAACAAATATATGTTTGTGAAGGATTATTTATACTCATGTGAGTAGTTAATGTGAGTAAATTGTGTGAATTCATGATAAATATGAGTTGTATTTTCTGGAAATTCACAGCAATATAGATAAAAGTAATCTAGGTGAAAGGAAATGGGAAACTATTCATCAAGAAAACTTATAGGTAATAATATTAAATTACCATCATATGATGTGTATTGAAAAAAATATATTGAAGAATTAATTATGGGGAATAGGAATTGTGAGAAATGTGGAAGTCTTGTAAACCAATAATGAATCTTTAACCAATAGAGAAATGGATAAGGTATATATACTAATATATATAAGGATTTGAAAATTTTAAATTGTAATGAATTTTTATATTTTTATAAGGAATATCATAATATAGTTTATTAAGGTGGGAATAATCATAATTAAAAACCTAATTTTATTGTAATTTTTTTTATAACACTATAGAAGAAGTTATACCCTAAGATAATATTTTAACATGAACATTATTTTTTTATTTGGTATATCCCATTTTCTAATTTAATTTAGAATCCAAAAATTATTTTATATCTTGAAAATTTTTAATTTAAATTTAAATACCTTCTTATAAATTGAAGTTACAAATTTTGTATGAACTCCTCACGGTATTTTAAAGGAAACAAAAATTTATAAAAATGTTCTTCTTATTGACTTTGGAATTACTATTCTTCAAAACATTGTTTTTGTTACCATTGTTGTGTTTGATATTATTATGGGTATGGATTATATTTTTCATAAACATGATAATATGAATTGAATAGATAAAAATGTTCTTTTCACAAATGGGTTTCTATTTATATATGATAATAAAATCATAACATTGTTATCCTATCCTGAAGAAAATAAATAATTTAAATATGGATGTGAAATATTTCTCTGTTACATTTTTAGATGAGAGGATGTCTTACAATTTGTGTTTGTCTCGTAGTAAACAATTATGTTGACATATTTGTAGATTATTTTATTGTTTAATTACTTCTGGATAGCTTTAGTTTACTATTTACATATTTCTCGATTCAATTCTAATTTCAAAACCACTCTATCAAATAGCATCAGTTGTGTTTCAATTATAGGATTGTTCTAACAACTAGTTAATCCGCTCTAGCACTTCATAGATAGGTATAACTAATTTTGTCGAAATTAAAGAAGGTTCTATGCAGATTTCCATTGATTATAGAGAAATCAATAAAACTGGTTTTAATAATATTTATCCTTTCCATTATGTTGATTTCTTATTTGATCAAATCTAGGGTGCACAATATTATTAGAATATTGATCAGAGGTTTTTATATCACAAGTTCAAGGTGAGTTAGGAATACATTAAAAGGAGGATGTTCTATGCTACGCAGGTTAATTATTATTTATTTGTTATAAATACGTAGTTAAAGGATCATATAAAGAGTGTGTTCTATGAGAATTTGTATAAATTTATGGTTATGTTTATAAATAATATTATAGAAGAATTTTATATATACTACGATCATCAGTAACACATAGGGATTATTTTTCAAAAACTAAAATAAATTGTGTTTGATAGAAAAATTATTAAATTCATATTTTGGGTGTAAAATAATTAATATGATGGTTATATTGTTCCTAAATGTGGCATAACCTCTAATACTTCCAAAATGAATGTGTAGGAGCATTGGAAAAGGACTCCAAATTTATATGAAATTTCAATTTATCCAACATTAAGTGATTAATATCTATTATTTGATAATTAATTTCATCATTTACCTATTCTAGTAACTAATTCAACTCAAAATATAGATAAATTTATCTATAAAGAGGAATGTAATGATTATTTCAGTAACTAATAATTATATTTGTTAATATTAATATAATACCATTTCTATCATGAAATTGTGATGTTTTTTATAGTAATTCTTCTCTAAAGGTACATTGATGTGTGTTGACATAGAATGACCAGGTTATCAAATATGAAACTCATTAATTGTACCCCACTAAGAAGTTATATCATACACATATCCTTGGCATGTCCATTATATTTTTAACATTATAAATATATTAGAGTAATTTATATGGATGTAAATGTGAAATGTATACTAAACAGAAGAATTTAAAGAATATATTTACCCAAATATAGTTGAACAATGGAAAATGTGGATGGATAAAACTAAATAAGTATTATGATTAAATAATTATTTATCATCTAGATGAGAAAATAATGAATCTCATTTTTTGACACAAAAAAGAAAATTAATCATTTACAATGTTATTTCTGGAACATGATCTTTTAGTTAACAATTAAATAAATATAATGCTGGAAAGTGTGTGTACACAAAATTCTAATGTTTTTAATAGGTATCACTGAATTCCTCTTTTTATGAACAAATTAAGTGGACATAGAATTATGATATTAGTTTACAAGGATTATTTAAATTTATTATAATAGATATATTGGTTGAGGTTAACAATGACAATGAATGTGTTTTCATATTTTGAATTGGTTTTTTGTGAAAATCGAATAATAGTTGAAGAAATAATTTTTTTTATGCCTATATCCCTCCATTTTATATTCATCATTTAATTACAATGTTATAAAAACACTATCCAAGATATTTATCATGGGATAGTATGAAGAACTCTAGAGATAAATTTTCCATAAAATTTTTATTATTTTAGTAGGTAAACTTTGAGTAACAACTACTAAATAGGATTCATAATACTTTTCCACTTCAAAATTTTATGTGGGAGAATATATCCATGGACATTATGTTAACACAATGAAATATACCTCTTAGTAATAATTTAATTTGGTATATTATATATCATTGGAATAAATATATTCATTTTATAGCTATATCATATATTATTCATTTTTTAATTAACTTTTTGGAATTTTTATAATTTAAATAATCATGTTACATGGACTTCCCCACTCAACTTTATATGATTCGGATTCCCATTTTACATCACATATTATGAAAATAATTAAAAAGTCAAATTGTACTGAATTAATTGTTAGTAAATATTTTTAAACTCAATCTAATCGAAAATAATAGTAAAATGATTCTAAATTATTGGATATTGTTTTAGATTTATCTTTTTATTATTAGGGATTGGGGAAAAAACATCTATCATTCGTTTTTTTATAATATCAATTTTATATCAAGTATTTAGATGAAAACATTTAGGTAATTTTATAGAAAATGGTTTTAGTCCACAACATGTTGGGAAGAACTCAATGAGATGAAATTTTTGGGGGTAAAATTTGAAGAAGATATAGCTGATAATGTAAATATTATTTTCTATCACAAGTGTATTTTATAGAGCATGAGGATGGGTTATAAAAATCAAATATTAATTGAACTGTCGATTGATATATGCTGTAATATTTTTCTTAATGTTTATTAATGCAAAAGGGTTATGCTTTATAATAGAATGGGAATGTTATGTCTTTGGATTATTGGTTAATATAATTTTTTTTAAATTCATGGATCAATTTATTACATTGTATCTTTACCAATGAGTTTATTTGAGGTATATTATGTTATTCATGATTTATTTATGTAAAAGTATAGATGTATTTCATTTCATGCCTTATGTCGTGAAGTGGTATAGTTTGAGGTGAATCTCTTTAATGATGAAATTCAAATTCATATTTTGGTTCCCATATATAAGGAAATTTTAAATTTAATAATTTAATTGATAATTCTTTTGTATAAGAGTTACATGATAGGGGATAAACATGTGAAAAACAAAATACGTTGGGGGAAAATACCCTCACATGATTATTTAAAGAACAAAATAGGGAGGAAAATATTTCTGAAGGGGGAAGAATGTGAAAATCATGGAATCCCTTGAAATATATATATCTGGTGATTTATATTAATTTATATTATGTATTTATATTCATAATTATTCTACAAATAATTTTATAATTTTTTTTGTCTAAAACATAAATATTTTGGTATAACTAAATTTTTTTACTATGATTTTTTATTTTTTATCTAAAATATAAATTTCCAAATTGTGAATTTTTTTATAAAAATAATTTTTTCCTAGATTACAAATATCAAATATAAATGATGATTATTTTTGGAGAATTTCTTTGAAATAATTGATTTCAGATTGAATGCTATAAAATAACGATTTCTGAAAAATGTCATTTCATTTTTCTAGATAATTTATATTAAATATCCTTTTTTTGGAATATGGGGTTGAAGTAACAATATGAAATTTTATTACACATAGTATAAATAAATAAATAAGAATCAAAATTATATTTTTTCGGCATATGTTCATTTTTATGCATAAAATACTATTTCATGAAAAATATTTCATTACATTTCCCTCGATTATATAAAAATTAATTTCATCTAATAAAAAAATAATATTTAAAAATGGATTCCATATTTGGAATCACGAGGTTTAAATTTAGTAATTGTGTAATTTTTTAATCACCTTTTCAACTTTTACTCTAAATTTTATAATTTGAAATCCAATCCCATATGATTAAGAATGTATGTTTTTAAGTTTTTAGAGATATTAATTGTCTACCACTAAAATTACATATAAAATTAAAACAACTATTATATTTTCCTCAATTATTTTAGGAAATATAGTTAGTAATATATCAACTTATTCCTATCCCTAAAATACCTCCACACTTATTATAGTTCATGGTATTCTAAAAATAATAATCCTATAATGATTACGTGGTTAATAAAAGGGTGATATCCATGTAGAAGGTGTTCATATAATATAACAAATTTAATGTTGATTTTTGCATTTAACTGCATATAACAATATTTAAAATTATTAAATAATAAAATTAATTTCATTCATGTTAAAAAATGTTTTTATAATTATGGTATAGCCCATATTCTCCAAATTTTACCTCATATGGGTATTGAAGAAATCACTCAACTATACATGTCGAATACAACCTCCAAAAAGTTATGTGATTATTTTTTTCATCGTTAGATCATATGGCTCATGAAAATGACAAAAAAATGAAGATATTTGATAATAGTGATATAGTAATGATTCTATAATTACAAGATACATCTCTAGTTTTTGTTGTATACATCCTTTAGAATTTGAAAATGTATCTTGTGTGTACCGTTAGAATAACATATTTATCAGGCAAGGAGATTCATTTTCCATATACACTATACAAGTGTGGTCATAAGGGTGTAAATAATGAATTTATATTACTAGATTAAAATATTTTATTTAATATAAATGTTAAATATTATGTATTTTCTTTCTTTTCTTCCCATTAGAAGATAATGAAAATCTCATTCATTAGTACGTACAATCAACATTCTCCACGAAACAATGTGTTTTATTTTACATACTAATCATAAACTGATAATACTAAATGTATATGTAATATATAAATATGATTGTTATTAAAGCTTTAATATTTAATAGATAATGAAACTATAACCCATTTCGTAATAGTCATTGCACTATCGTGGTTTTGAGGTTATAAACAGAACCACCCAAATATATACAATGTGAACATAATGATTTTTAACATAATTAAATATAATAATAAATAAAATATGATAAATAATTAAATTAATATTAACATTAAAATGGTTCCTAGAAATCATAAAACCTCATTTTTTTAGTATTCAGATAGTGTACAAATATAGATGTTACGTGAGATAAGAGAATTTTCTTTTAAATCTTATTTTATAGTATTGTTTTTCAAATATTTTTCATCCATAAACATTCCCAATAAAAATTTTCATGAATAATTATAGTTATAAATAATTTTTATCTAGTACATTTTAATCATTAAAATTGTTAAAAAGACACATTTAAACACTCATCGAATGAGTGATTTATATATTTTTTAATAATGTGAATTTGATTAAAATATAGGGATTAAACAAGTTTTCATGTCATTTTTTCCATTATATTACATCAATATTGCTTTACATATTTACATTTTTAGTTTCAAATAAAATAATTCTCTCAAATATTATATGAATTGTTTTTTTATAGTTTTTTCTTAAAGAAATATATGATTTTTCTCATATTTATGAGAAAAGTAATGAGTTATTTCGTATTGGATTTAATGCCAATTCAAAATGATTTTATCATTAATTTAATATATATATATATATATTATTCATTCTATATTTCTTGATTTTTATTATTTATTATGTTTAATAAGGATATATCTATAGTTATCGGTGAGCTCATATATCACTCCAATGCATGGGGAAAAGTTATAGAGACTATCTATTATATAGTATTCCTAAGAGAGAATGGAATTATCTGGATCAGTTATTCCATTTTAAGGATTCATACAAGACAAAATTCATGGATTATGGATAATTTTACCTATATAAATCTACATTCACATATAGGTGTTTTGGATTCATATAAACTGAAGTTTTTTAGTTCTCATTGCGTTAGTTGTTTTTCTAGATTTTGAATAATGATATAAGGATTGTATCATCTTTATAAAGTGTTCTGTACTTGGTTGGAGGCACGAGAGTCACTTCGAATGTTTGTAGATGCCTTGAGAGATGTTATGGAGTGGATTCATCTTAAATCTAAACTAATTCTACATGTTATCATGTTTGGACCACCAACTATATGAAATGGGTATTAATGGGTTAAAATGGCCCAAATTTGCAATGATATTAATGTTATTTTATTCCATCATTCATCTTTATTTTGATTCTGTATCTATTGGTTTACACCATTATATTCCTCTCTCCCCCCATGATCACAGTGGTTTTTGAAGCCAGTCATATATTATTTGAGAGATGTTTTTTCCTTGATCCTACATTGTTGATCTCATTCACTTCTCCACATATTTTTTCATCCAAGAATATGGTTTTTGATTATAATTCCATAGGATAATTGTTTAATTTTACTTGAAAAATGGGTATTCAAATGATTATAGGAAGAGTATATCATGAGATGTCTTTTTCACACCATCATCCACTATTTCATTGATGAATGTGAACATGTTTATTATTCTAATCTATTCAAATTATATTGTACTACTGTCAAATTGATTTTATATCATATTAAAGGGTTTATCCCAAAAATATGGATGGTTTTATTAAATGGGTTAATGGAAATCATTTATGATTGGCTCCACTGAGTCATGCCAACCCAATGTATTTTCAATGAATATGTGAGGATGAATCGAGGCAATTAAAATATTATAATTGTTATCATTAATTAATGATAGATTTTGTTCAATGAATCTCGAACATTGGTAATTTAGATGATCTTGGATGACCATTGATATATATGGATGTTCTTGTATGGTCTACATAAATAGATGATGGTCCCTTGGAATTAAAATTGGAAATAACTTTAAAGGTATGTGGTCTCTCATACTAGACCTACATCCTGTGATCATAATTATATTGAATGTGGATGATTGGGATCAAAATTTCAGTAATTTTATTGGATAATTTTAATACATGTAATATTTGTATTAAATTAAACCATCTAATTATAGTGTTCTAGTAATAATGGTTATGTGAAACCATTGTTAATTATCATGATGCCTCTTCTACTAATGCTCAAGGCTTGGACATTTGACATACCATGTAGCCAAGATACATCTTGAGAGGTGAGGTCAAACCAACGATACCCTTTAACCCATCAATATGGGCCCGAGACACTTACAAGATGGTAGATATTGTGGTCTTGATACCACATGGAATTTCAGACATATTGGACCTCCATTTGTCACATTAAAGAATTTTAAGCTCATTGAGAGAAGCGTATGTATGAGCTACTCTATCCCAACCACAATTAATAAACCATCGTGGATAGTCATTGGGATAACATGGACTGGGTTTGGGTGACATGACAAACCATGTATCACCATGAGGACCGAGATGGATTACGACCCATATTTTCTCTATTGCATGTGTTGTGATACACTATATAACTAGAAAGGTTATTCTTATTTATTAATGTTTTCATGGGACATGGTTTCTGTAGAGTATTTGAAGTTGACCAGAAACCTATCCAAGACAAAGGAACTAAAATGGTTCCTCTACTGTACTAACATTGAGGAGGCATATTGTGTTTTATATTTATAGGATAAACCTATCCATGTATTTATGGTCATGGTTAGTGATTGTTAAAGTTTTAACTAGAACATGAATTGATGTATATGTATGATTGGGATATGATTATTATTTTGGGAGAGGGAGTTCATTTAACCATTGTGGTATGTTTATTTTATTGTTTACCTTATATCAATGATTTATGCCTTCCCTAGTATAGTTTTCCCTATTTCATGTTCTACCGCTTGCCCAGTGTACTCTTTTCACTTGGTTACCGAATTTGACTATACTACAGAGCAGTATGTTACCCCATGTATAGGAAATTTCATGGCATTGGGACGATTATATTACCCATTTTGCCGTGTTATTTATATATTTCCTTGGGATGTGTATATTATCCTCAAGGCCTAACTATACCACATGGATGGATATATTATCCCAAGTTGGATAAGTTCCCATGTTATGGGGATATGCATATTTCTCAAGATGTCTAGTTCTCCTAGAGTGATCATGGAATGTTTATATTTTCACTAAATATAAAAATCTACTAGATCACTCATGTCTACTTTGGGATTGACCATATGTCTATATTGAAAAAAAAATGTTAACCACAGCATGCTAGAAGACACCCCAACAGAGGCAGAATAATGTATTATCGATTGAGGTACATGACACAATGATCAGCAGCAGTTACAATAACTGTGTGGTTATCATGTTTTTCTACGTGTCTCCACAAACACAATTTTAAGAAATTATATATTTTTTGTTATTATTTTTATATATTATAATCATGTTAGATTCACATATAAATATATAAGATGGTTATTTTAGGAAATTTTTTACAATACTAAATAATGTTATATACTCATTTCATGCTTAGGCCACTACAGCACATATGTACCAATGTAAATGCTCACATTATTGTAGGCATAGGTTGGGATGAGGCCCAAGGTTGATCGATTAGGATTTCTTAGATGGATACATATATTTTTATATATGGTTTGTATTTGTGATATCCAAGAGTTAGTATTTCATTTCTTTTATTAATATTCATTATATAAATATATATATATGTTCAACCTAGTTGAAGTCCACTATTGTATGTATGATATGGCGGTTTAGACCCATAATGAATTTCATTTTTTATATCTCTATTTATATGTATATACATTTACCTATCTTATTTTTTATTTGTGATTCTTGGTATAGTGCACCACATTTTATTAAATAAACAATTCATTACTAGTAAAAACATTTAATAATAAAGAGGATATTTTGAGGTTCATTGGCATGAAAATAAAAACATAGTATGATAAAAAATTGAAAAATATTCTAATAAAAATGATATTATTCTTCAGTGATTGATCATAATTTACTTTTGTTGCATTTGATATCATGGGGACATACATCCAATAAATGGGTGAGAACCCCCCCCCCCACAATAAGGGAATAATCATCATAGATAAGTATCATGTGACTATTATGAGTATCAATAAGACATACTCATACAAAAATGAGACATATCCAAATAGAGGGAACATGAATCATACTATGTAAATATGACCACAACATAAAAAAGGATAAATTCATAATCATATTACCCAGGATTGTCGAAAATGTGTAAAAACTCATAATTGAACGAATTTGTCACCAAGACCACATAAAACATGAATTCTCTAGAAAATAATTATTTACCTAATAAACAATAGTGGGGTTATAGTAAACACTTCTTATGTATTAATTCATTTTATTAACATCCATCATAATAAAAAATTTAATCAATAATATGAGGACAATAATTAACATGTTAGATAAAAAATCCTCTAATGCATTAGTGATTAAAGACTATAGAATTATATAATTATTTATACCCATGGAAAGGGATCATTTAGTTAACACATGTGAATCCCTAAATTAATAAATTATTTTTTCATCTACGTTAATTTCCACTATGAAGGATTATTTTTGTGTAATCAATATATTGGATATTCTCAAATAAGTTAGAGAAATTCAAGAAATAAATTCATCACCGTAACAATATAAAATATACATTAAATGGAAGGAATAATGAGTTGAAAAAAGTTTTATTATTTGTAAATTACTATTTTTGAAATAACGGAATGGTCAACATTTGTTTTTAAAAGTTTTTAATTAAACATTTTAAAACATAAAAATCAATGTACTGGATTGGAAAATGAGAAGCAGTGAATTCCTTTACCTTTAATATTTTTTCCAGAATCATGATGATAAGACCATGAGACCATATGGGAACATTGGGGGGAATATTTGGGACATAAAAGTACACTAAAATCATAGATTATGAATTTTTATTAGAGTTGAAATGAGAATTGGAAATATTTATAAATTGAGGATGTGTGGTTTGAATCTATTAAATATTGGGAATTTTATTATACAATAACACTACACCTATATACAATGAATACACCAAATATTTATAGACTATTAATTGGGGATTGAATATGAATTCATGTTTAGTAGATTAAAAAATAGAAACTATCCATCCCTCAATTCTTTATAGTCCACAGACATAAAAAATATATTATTTCCAAATACCAATTGTTTTCATGAAAATAAGTATAAAATTCTAAATCAAAATCAAAATTTATAATTTATATTATATACATATTAAATGAAATAATTATCAAATAAAAATATTTAAATAAATTTAATCATTCTGAAATAATAATTTTCGCATAAAATTAAGGTGCTCGTTAAGAGGTAATTTTATCTTTTTCATCTAAAAATATTCTCTGTAAAAAAATTCCCAATAATTACAATAGATTAAATTTTATGAGTTCAGTCTCAAAAAAATTAAAATTATTAAAATTATAATCTATATAAGATATTTAAAATTTTGAAAGAACATTTATTTACTAAAAAATAACTTTTTTTAAAATATTATTGGAATTTTGAAGTTTTAAAAAATAAATTTCGAAATAGTTAAAATAAATTATAAATTAAATAATATATTCTAATTTTATGTCATGATATAATAATTATTAAAAAAATTCAAATTGGTATTAAAACAAATTATTAATTGAATATATATATATATGGTCTCAAATAATACAATTTTTTATATTATAAAATTATCTCAAGAACAAATACATGGGTATATGTAACTTAAAATAATAAAGAATTTTTTTAACTTTTGGTAATAAATTCTATCAACCATATTTGTCGATAATCATAATAAAAAATGACCATATTCCATATAAAAGAACAATAATACTCTCTTTTTCACACACTACATCTCTTAAAAATTTTCATTATAATACTTTGATGATGTTGATTATTTTCAAACCCTTATCATTCATTTTATGAGCATCAATGAAGGTGATATATTAATCAAGAACTTCAAAACAATGGACTTTTTTTGTGAATGTATTATTATTCCAACTATATATCCCGTTACAATTCCTTATTTTATTATTCAATATCTATGAATGATGCACAATTATTTTATGAAATAAAATATATTTATGTTAAAATATTATATATGATAATAAAAAGTTGTTAAGAGGAGAGTGTTCCTTTTAAAAAATATTAATATAATTTTCCAGGTCATAATATTCTTCTTCCCCCTATCAAGAAATTTCATCCCTTAATTTTGGAATAATATTGTTTATTTAGAATATATTGATGTAATTTTTTCTCATTGTTTCATCTGGTTCCAATGTTTCCGATTTATATTTTGGTATTTTTATTATCACATTGACAAGGGGGTTTTCTTGTTGAATGAAACATTATCTATTAACCACAATATAATCCTTCTATTATTTTTGTATAAGAGTCTATTCCGCTATTTTATCATATCTAATCTAGTTATATTTTTTTGGTTTGGTATGTACATCATTAAGAGTTTGAATTGGAACACATCATGAACCAGTTTCATTTTATATAGAATTGATAGTAGATAGTACATTTCTCTTTTATGATCAAGGATATCCAATGGTCCAAATGTACTTAGCGCTAATAATTTCTTTCTATCCAAACATCCATTCCCTCATTGAATTAGATACAATAAATAAAACATGTTTTAAAATAAAATACATCATGTTTCATCAATAGTGGTAATTATAACTCTTCTACTTACTATTTAATTTTTTTATTTTTTGATGTATTACATGGAACATTTAAATCATAACTTACACAAGATTATGTCGAGAGATCAATCATTTTACATATTTATCCAAATAAGTATTAATTCTTCATTAAATCCCTTTAATAGCTTGATATTGATCTATTTTAAAATTTATTTGATGTTTGTGTTATATAAAAACAAAACAAATGAGTGATGTTGACCCCATATACCCTTAAATTACATTGAACAACCTCTAAAAATTTATTCATGATTTTAATTGTGATTTCACATTATCAATTACATTGTAGAAGATATGATGTATTGAAATTCAATTTAGTATTATTATCATGTCGCAGACTTATTCAGAACTTATATTTAAACATTGGATCATGATTAATAATTATTTAAATTTGTACCACATACAGTATTTTATGTTCCTTTTTATATATCATGGTCAATTGGTCATAAGGGAAGACTTATTGAATAATGATTAAGTGGGAATTTTTTATGAGTTGATTCACTAAAACCAATATCACATTTCATCCCATGGAAGTCTTTGATAGACAAGTAAAAATTGACATTGTTATTTTCTACCATTTTAATAGGTGTATGATAAGAGTTTGAATCACCCCCTTGTATATTTTTCACACTAATTTATCTTTCTATCATTCTATGAACATTGATGTAATCTCAATGATCCACTTCGTTATATTTTCCCAACATAAGTTCTCTTCAATATCCATGTAAATCATGGTACATCCATAATGGATAGATAATGATGATAATTGTTTATTTTCCAACAGATCTATTTTTTCATGGGTTATTATGGATCTC
Organism: Viscum album; assembly: GCA_963277665.1. Lineage (NCBI taxonomy): Eukaryota > Viridiplantae > Streptophyta > Magnoliopsida > Santalales > Viscaceae > Viscum > Viscum album. The sequence goes on from OY728119.1 coordinate 536,522,105, forward strand.
AATTAATAGACTCAAACCATAAGAAACCATTTACATCAGTGAGGAGGTCCTAGATATTTTCATCCTTCACTAAATTTACTTCTTTTGAAGTCCTAGATAATCCATTAATGCCTCTAGGACCATCTCTTGGATAGTGGGTTGGGAAATAATTTGGGATTTGAATTAGATGTACCCAATATTTAGGATTTCAGGAACCATTATTCACATATCATTGAAGAAATAGTTTTTCTATGGACATAAATGATAGAGTAGAAGATTATTTTATTCTAAGAGCATCCAAGAGCTTATTATCATTTCAAAGAAGGTAGTGAATATATTGATAGGAGTCCTCGGTTTTTTCTAACCACATTTGATGACAATGATGAGATACTTATGTGTGATTGTAAATTTCAATCCTATGTGGGTTGGAATATATCACATTTTCTTCATAAATATATTATATATATATATTTAATTCAAAGAATACTCTAGCTAACCCATTTTCATTTGTAGGATAATTCAATTCATCAAGCATTAACTATCATAGTTAATAAGTGATAAAATTGCCATTTTTCATGAGTACACATCCAAATTTAATTAATGATGCATCACTATATATAAACATTTCTCCCCAATATTAGGTAAGTATATCACATGTTCTCTAAACATCCTCTTCTTATGTTCCAAAGAGAATTATTCAAAGTCGTTTTTTAATATAATCATAACTGAATTTTGAGTTAAATTGGATAGTTTATTAGAATACCATTCATATTTTTTCAAAATATTTTTTCACTATTGGTACATTGTTCAACAGCATGTGTATTAGTGGTTTCACTAAAATCATGTGGTCATTGATGAATGATTTATTCAACTACTATTTTTTATTTATTTAGAGAATTAAAACAACCCAAATGGTTTTAGTTATATCACATTACCTGAGACAATAGAAGCTTCATACATATGATATTCTCAACTACATAACCCCTCATATTAGAAAAGTTGTAATTCATTTTTCCAATACATATATTATTTATTTGATATATAATTTCATAGCATCTTTTATTAAAATATACAACCTAATTGACAATTATTTTTACTAATTTTATTATTTTAATTAAATTTATAATTGAATGGTTAATCCCAAAAAAATCTAATATCATGCATCTAGGATGATATACATCAGTCCTAATAATACATTTACCAAATTTATATATCATTTAATATTTTTTTGAAGTAATTTTAAAATGAACAAGGAATTTCCCATAATATTTTCCAACTATGTGTACATAATATCATATTCTCATCTAGTACATGAAGATAATGTTATGACCAATGGTCCTTTTATATTGTTATTACCCCTATGATAAAATACTCTATGGACACATTACCTCATAGAATCTTGAGTGTGGATTCATTACATGGAATCCACTCACTTTAAACACTACCAAAATTTCATATTGTTTTCCTATAATTAGACATATCTCCAGGTGTTTTTACTAATATTGTATAAGCCAAATTTCCCAAAATAACTAATCAATTCCATGACAACAAATATGGTTACATGAAAATTTATTTCATAAAATATTTATTACAATGTATGAAATTTAAACATTAAGATAGAATTTGGAGGTTAAATTTCATCTAAACTGAAAATAATAAAAAAATTATTCTAATCCACAGGAGGGGATTATTTATAGGTTCAGCCTATATTAAATTTAATTTATCTCTTATCCTTAGTAAATAAATCAAATAATGATTAAGGAATAAGTCCAAGTAAGGTAATAAACAAAAGGGATACATAGAATATTAGTATAAGGAATACCATTAAGTCTTAAATATATGGAGAATCTATGGGAGGGCTTAGTTTGGCACCCCTCAAATGGGGGACTAGAATAAAGGAGTACCATTCATGTGAAAAGTGAAAATACAATTCCTTTCCTAGGTGAATCTAGTTGGAGCTATATGATGCATCGTCTAGATGATTCCTTGGTTAGATTATGGATTATCCACCAGGATGTTTCTTGTGTGATCATTTTGATGCTTCACTAAGGGGATTTATAAGAGTCCATGTTTATGATATTCCCATTTGATTCAGGGGAGAGCATTCTAATGATTCCCCTAGGTTATTTCTATGTTTTTCTATTGTTTACAAACCCAATTGATGCATGGGTGAGCTTGGATGAAGAGAATCCTCAGAAAAACACTACCAAAAGACAATTCTCATACATCTAGGGCTCTCTTTAGGATAATCCGAAATGGTGTCATAATATTTTCGGGATTAGAATGGTTCCCTCAACCTATATCATTCGTAGTATATTGAAAATTTATCATTCTATTAGTCATTTCCTTATCACACACTGAATGTAAATTAATCTGACTATTGTTCATTAACTCCCACTTATTTTGATGTTTGAAGAATTAAATGGAGCATTTTGGTGAATTGGGTGACGGAATAGGGATAGATGATCATCAAGGATTCTTTTCTTCTTCTATTTTTCAAATTTGGTTCCCATGGTACCTATTTATAGGAAATATCATGACTATGGGTGATGGACATGGCTTGTACAGGTTAAATATGAAGGTACACATTCATGTCAATAGTGTTGGTCACTCATAATGATGTGACCCAAGTGATTATTTTAGTGCACAAGTATGGGCCTATGTGAGTGTTTGGGAATTCATTTCATGTTCTTCATAGTGAAATTGGAAACACATTTTAGATGTCTGTGATGATACAGGTAGTTCAGGGTATACTTGTGTGCTAATGTTGGTTGGTCCTTGTGCTGGATCGATTGAGATATCTATTGGGTGAAGATATGAAATATTTTATGATATTCATGTCTTTATTACATTATTTATTTTCATTTTAAACATTTCATGCACATGTTAAAATGGAGAATCAAAAAATCTTACCCAATCGATATTGGATCAAATATGTAGGAGATGGTTTAGATTAAAGGATGACAAAAACATTTCAATTGAAATATCCTCCATTCATTGTCCTCACCATGTTTTTTAAATTTATGGATTTGGATGGAGATCATTACATATTTTTTTCATAATATATATAGGTAAACTAATGAGTCACAATAGTTTAACATGTATGTTCATCACACATGGTTATCATGTATGCTTGAGGAATAGGTACCTATTTATCTACAAATATCTTGACCGTCATTCTTTATTTCCTCCCACTCACACTTCTCTTTTGTATATCCCTTCTCATGATGATATTCATCAGCACATTTATAATGCTATGGATCCAATTACATAAATATGGTATTCATTCTCCTACTAAACCAATACAGTCTAGAATTTGTCATATGCACTGTCACCTAGGGGAGTGGCATCAGTGAGGCCACCTATTAAAGTGGATTTCATGATTCCACCTAGATGGGTGACCTTTTTAAGCCAACACATTTGTTATATTTTTTAATTTTCTATACTCAGATGTTAACTCTAATAAAATTATAAATATTCAATTGTAGATGTCGAATTGATTCTTAAATTTTTTAATTCTCTTATTAACATAATATTGCATAAATCCATGAGATATTGTACATCATCGTGTTTTTTATAATGTGTGTGACACCACCCTCCTAGATTATGGGAATTAATTTATGAAGTATCATAATGAATTCTCCATGACTAAGCATCTACTAATTTATAGCCATGCACTCATAACTGATGTACTCATCCCAAATTTAATGAATTATCTTTCCACATCCTTGGTTATTGGTACATTAATTTTATTATTGGAATCTTCTTTTCCAAGTGTATATATATCAATTATGTAACAATTTTATCGTTATTTTAAACCATATTTGATTTTGATCTCTCTAATTATGTCTGAAAACTCGTAATTTGAAGTTGAAATGATACTCATTCGTCCTTGATGCTTCCAATATGGACCAATCAAAAGGCTATAAGGAAAACTGGGACCAACACATTGGATGAGGTGTCACCCAAGGTGAATGTATGTGTGCAACGTGTTACAATCTTGTTCTGAATTTTCATTTGAGATAATGAAATTCGTCATTTATGGGGCTATCTATGTGGCCTAGTTATATATATAAAACTATCCATATATTATCAATAAGTAATTAATAATATGGATTCTTCATAACAACAACTTTCATCTAACACATGGGGATGTTGGTGTTTGATTAGGGGATGTTTAAAATATATCTAGAGAACCAACCCATGGAGAGATGTGTGATGAGATAGTCCCAATGAATGAAATATGGGATGATTCTTAATGAATGTTTTTAGCCTATGAAATTTTTGAGGTAGAAAAGGATATTAGGAATGAAGACACTATCCTAAGGGGGAGATAAACTCTATGGCATTTATGAGTTATTTTATGGATACTAATGTTGAGGGACCCACATTATACATCCAACATGATTTCCATCAAGGGAAAAGAGGGGAATTCATAGTACATTTTGGCCCATGTTAGAACAATGAATCTATAACTAATGGTGGTATTTATTAATGTTTTCAACACCCTCCATGACACATCTCTCTAGATTATTTTCAATGCGGACAAAAATTTACATGAATCAAAATAAAATAAAATTTCATTTTTAATGTTAGGTTCAATTATCTTGACTACCAAATTTGAATAGGGTTTCTACATATGGTTGGAATATACCATCTTGGTATGGATTCAATAATTATTATTAATTATATTAATGAATAAGGTAACATTAATAATTTTATGGACATTTTAATGGTTTTGGGGGTGGAATGTGGCACAAACCAATTCTAATTTTGTATTGTGTGAATTAAAATATCATAGGGGACAGTATAAACCATTCCCTTAAGTTGTTTATGGAATCCATCAAATTTCATTGAAGCATGGTGAAGCATTAAATAAAACAATATATTGAGAGAGTTTCATTTCATTCCTTTTGGGTACACCACCAAATTGATGTTTATTGCTGGTGGAAAAGAATATTATGAACTAAAATAATACATGTATTTTACATTGATGCTATGTTAGCATCTTGTATTGATGGAAATGTTACTTCTTAAGAATATCATCCTTACATATTATCTCATAAATTTATATAATTGCAGAAATGGGCTACATCCATTCAATATTTTTAATGATAGGGATAATCCCAATGGGTGCCTCACATCTCTGGGTCCTAATTTATTCTGTATAAACTCTACATGTAATTATGTTTCAAAAAAAATGTATCCATTTGATTAACCTCACATTATGATGAAGCCCAACATTTTTAATATTTTAAAAGAGAATTATAGTAATCTTCCCTAAATATTTAACATTTAAAAATTCTAGGTGGTTGATGTTTTGTATTAAGGATTATATTGGGGTTGATGACACATAATCATTGAAAATTTTCATGCATTATAGGATGTTCTTTTCATTGTATGCTGATACTAAAATGAATACACATGTGAGTTGAGATGAAAAGGAATCCACTATCATTGGTATATAATGTTTATGGGTTTCCATACCTATAATGGGATAGAGATTCTGGGAATACAAGTGAATCTGATAAACATTATATATGCCTCATAACTTTCCCGAGTGGTCACTGATTTTATTCTAGCTAAGGCGGTCTAATTGGGAATGGACAATCCATCTGATTCCAAGGATCTGTAGTCATTTATCCAACTTAGATCTTAGATTCCACATATTCAGGATTATCAAACACCACTTAACTTCACATATGTTCTTACCCTTTTAGATTGGGATGGATATACTAGAGATAGAGATGATCATTTATGCTACTTATATCTGTACCCCTACTTCACGGGAAGTATAGGATATAATGGATAAAGGTGTCATTTAGTGGGTGGCTAATCAATCCACTAACGAATGGGACGACCTTATAAAATTTTATGATATATTCCTTATTCAATTTCATTTTCCAGTTTTATTGGATTTCTATGAGGAGACAACCTTATTCTGCCTCTCTTCCTTCATTCCATCCCCATTTTATTGGGATGCTGTAGAAGGAGAACACAAATATTATTTATAGTGTGAGGAATAACATACACTAAACATGTTGTCACTGCGATAAAAACTAATGAGTACACCTATCGTGAAAGAGGTATATACTAATGTATTGGGAGATTTATCCTTAATGTATAGTTTTTTGGTGGAGGAAATGGTTTTAGAAGTTTCACACCAACTAACCCATGTCCCTATATTCTAATAAATAATTATTATCCTCCCATAACCATCACTAAAGCAATTTTATAGAATTAAAAATATTTCCATTAAAATTTCTCTGAAAAATAATCAATATCAATTTTCCTATATCACACATCAGATCCCATTAATATATTACAAAATGTGATTTTCATTCCTCTCTTATGAGGATTAGATATATACCTCAAATGACTGAGGAGGTAATTCTTGGTGAGGCTCTGAATTCATTTTTAAAATTTGTCCCTTAGTTTGGATAAGTTTCAGTTGACGAGACAACATTCATTCCTATTACTACAAAGAACTAGCATGATCCCGAAAAGGTCAATTGTGTATCATAAGTTTGAATATATCCTTAACTAATTTATCTCCATTTGGATACTTAATATCTATCACAAACACTAGTTGACCATTAGAAGACCACCATTGTCCATGTAACTATACTATAAGGTGATAACATGGGTCCTATATTGTCTAATGAAGGTGTATAATATAATTTTGATTCAGTAGGGATCTAAAGGGATGAGCCTTTAGAAGGTAGATCTGGTGACACTGGTCACATATCTTATTTCTATCATGATCCTAGTGTCATGGATAATTTTATTTAGGGGTATTCCAAGATACTCAGATTATTATAAATTTAAATAATTAATGATTATTATCATTATATTGATATCCCTTTATCTATGGAGGAGTTTGAAGACATTATTAAAGAGTTCAAGATATGTGAGTTTCAATCTTTAGTATTTTCTCCCATAAATCACATATTTATGTGAAATTAATTTAATAAATGATCATGAAATGTAAATAATTATCTTTAGATAACAACTTCAAGGTGATTTATGAATTTTGAATTGAGGTCCCTCCCTCTCCCACAATAGATGGAATTATAACTCAAGGCACCAATGAGAGGGATTCTCATGAGACTTTCATGGTGTGTCACATGAAAACATAGGAAGATTCTAGACATCATGATATATTATCTCAAATTATTTGATAATAATATACTATGGATGGGTCTATACAAGAAACTAATATTTCAAAATGTTATTTTCACACAATTACTTTGTATTGTTTTTTAATTATCATTACTATCTTACAATATTATAGAATAATTTTTTTCATTTTTCGTTGATGGAATCCTCAATAGTTAATCTTAAATGGGAGGCCTCCGCATTATCTTAACTAATTGTGAATGATGAGGGTGATTTAATTATATAATTTATAATTCTGGTCACCTCTATAATAGAACTAATTCTATAGTACAATTCTCCCCTAGTGACCATATCCATAAAATCTATGAAGATCATGAATATCTATGGTTGGGTGATTGGTTTTTATGGAAGGACATATAGTAGATAATATTTTAGGCCTATATAGTTGAAATTTATTCACTTATCAAGTAGCTAAATAGAATGTCCCGCATGTTGGTTTAGAATCAACATTATAATCACATGGTCCACTTTACTATAAGGGAGATCATTAACTGATTGGATAAATAACATGAGTCAAAATATCTCTTTGTCAATGGAATAATGTTCATCATAACGGATGATCTTAAATTAGTACAATCTCATGTGTATCTATACCTCTCTATGAAGATTGAGGAGTGGAATAAAATGGTCAATGTAAAATCCATTTGAATATTGATCCTCTTATAGTGTATGTATACTTCAATATTGGAGCTTATAAAACGTCACAATTAAATTGAAGATTTATAGTCTACATGAAAGGATACTACTAGAACTATAAAATATGACATTCCCCATGATGTGGAAGATGAGACAATTCCAATATTCATGATTGAAAATGAAATCAATGAGAATTTAGAGAAACATTTTTAGTTCACATTTATGTTGACAGACTTTTGTCAAAATTATAGAGAGACTGTAACTTAGAAATAATCCGTTATATTTTTCTCCATCAATGAAAATAAAACATACAATTAACTATATAATCCTTTTTCCTTGTCTTCTCCTGATATAAAAACGAATATTCTCTATGTTATTCAATTGATTATGGGTTCTCTGAGGATAGTTTGAATATTTCAAGAGACAGTTGATGCACCTTACAATCATTTTTTATTTTTTTCGTCATGATAAATTTTTCCCATGTCTAATATATAAATTTTACTAGAATGTGAGACTCATATTTTTATTTGGCCATAATATTTGGGTTTTCAACATAACATGTTTTGGGCCTTTTAAATTTTAGTTAATCAATTATTAGGGAACCAAACAAATTGAATGACTAGAAAATTAAAAGTCAACAATTATCAATGGATCCCTTTTCCAGGATTGAAACTTGAAGATTTTTTCATCTCTGTTAATTGAGACCAATAAAATGGGTCATTTGGGTAAAATATAAGAAATCATTCCTTATGTGAGTCATTACTCCATATGTTTAATAGGTTGAGAGTGCTATGATATTTTTTTTTAAAAATGGGATGTTTTAATTCAGGTTCTTTTGAATTATTGATATGAATATGTAATATTAAAAAATTACAAATTTAACGACTATAAAAAAATTATTGACATACTTCTCCCATCATTATGTTGTCTAGGAAAATGGTTATTGATGAATTTTCTCCTACCGATGAATTTGCATATTGATATTGTCCTTTCTGGTAGTGAATTTAGGAAAATCATTACTATGGACTAATATACATAGTCAAAACAATGAGTTTACTTTAAATAATGGAATCGTTATCAATAATGGATGGGAAAATGTTTTATATATCATAATTTCATTAGGCATGTAGTATTATTTGTGTAAGAATGGTTCATATATATGGAATTAGGATTCTATGCCATCACCTACTAAGAAAGGGTATACATTTCCCTCTTTTGGTGTATCAAATATTCATTGTGGGGACATTTTTTTAAATAATTTCTAATCTAGGACAAAGGTTCTAGGAATAACTACATGTCATGTCAAAATTGATAATAAAGACAGATGTTATCATAATATATGGGACCAGATGAAGATGTTTCTATCACATAGGGTTGGTGGAATCATTAATTATAAATAAAGTAATGTCTTAAATTGAGAGAGGACCCCTGGAATAAATGATGTATAACTACAAGAACAAGTGGGAAGCCTTGATTTTTAGTTAAATATCATGTGGTATGGGTGTATAGTTTTTGTGACTTAAGCATGTATAACATTGAAAATATTTTTTATTGAGATAATATATACAAAATATGTAGAATAAATGAAATTAATATGTATTATGGTGATGATATAATGTTTATTGAAAGCCCATGAACCTATAATATTATCATAGTGTTGGGTTGGTATGTGGCTAATGTTTAATTTCCCACTACATTAACTATGTATGTTCCATTATGTTTCTTCCAATCAAAACCAATGATTTCAAAACATGGTTAAAATAATGATATAACTATTAAAATATTGGAAAGCACATGAAATAGATAAAGTCATTTGATTCATTCAAAATGTGATAATAAATTAATAATTGGGGTGTTATCAAGAGTGTAGTGAGCATCTGTTTGGGATATTTCTCAATGAGTTCAATGAGACTTTTTTATTTCATGGTGAAAGTTATTCCATCCCAATTTACATCAGGAGATAAATGATAAAAAATATGAGGATTTGGAAATAAGAGTTGATAACCCTGATCATGGGATTCTTACATATGAGGATTTTTTGTTAATATAATGTAGGGATTGACGTTATAAAAGGATTGGAAATCAGTTTTCCAGTATGATGATGTTGAGACATTCATAGATGGATGAGGATTCTCTTTTAAAGAATGGGGCCCCTAGTTTATAGGTCATGTTGGGGGAAATTATTTCATATCCAGACTATGGAATAATATAACTAGTTTAGAAAAAATGTGTCCACTAAAACTATTAATTATTATCTCTAATTACTGATACAATTTTTATTATAACAGTAACATAAGTCATTGATTATGGATGATTATAATAAGATTATCTAGAGAATACAAAGTACATAATTATTCATGAATCCCTTATTATTTACTAGAATTACTTTTCACAAATATTCCCAAGTTAATGGATAGGAGAATCAATAAATATCTACTTCAAATGAAAATTAATCCCTATGATGGTCAAAGGATATATATGATGGTGGTGTGGTAAGAGATATAAACCAATATTGGGGACCTCTTATATGAGGTCCAAAGTGAATCGCATTTATAATTATTGTGGTGTGGATGTTTTCATTATGTTTATCATCATAAAAAAAGGTGAATAATTCATTATTATTGAGCTCATATTACAAGGTCCTATGTTTCTTTCTGTTTAGCTTCATACATTAATCTTATCACATCTATAATTTGTGGTCTCGATGATTATACAAAATTATTTATGGAAGCAATGAAAAACATAAGGTTCACCAGGTCAAGGATATTACAATATACATCTGCCATTATAATTGATGTTATAAACCACAATCATGGAGTTTCTCGAGTCAATATAAGTGATACAGTACATGCTTGTACATAGTGACAAAAGCATGACTCCAATTACGATACTATAGGCATGAAAGAAAATAATAGAACACATTTTTATATGAAAAAAATGGGATTTTGGTTAAATGTTAATTTGGAAGAATGTATTATGAACATATAATTTGTCGTGTGTTTTTCAATGTCAAAATAGTGGTTCCTTCTAAATTTGGGCACTGTTATTCTCTTTACCCAATTTGAGTTTTCGATGGTCTTAATTCCCAATAAAAGAATAATACTATTTGAAATGGATATGTCTAAGACCAAAGGAATAATTTAGACTGAAATTTTCAATGAAATTGTTAGTTCTATGAATTTATATCAATCACTAGTATGAATGGGATAAATTCTTATTTCGTGATGGGTTCTTGAATGTGGAGAATAATAATTAACATCTCATTCTTATACTAGTATCACATATATGAAGAAATGGAAACATGCTTATTTTTTTCTATTTTTAGGCTTAGTTTAAGTAGAAATGGTTTCACTATATATCATATTTATATAACAATCAATCCACACAAATTTCAAAGATATAAATATCCCACATAGGTCCCTTTTATACATAGGGAGGGGAGTATTTTAGATTTGTATTGGACCGGTTTGTAGGATGTAAAATACACTATGTATCTGATTGGAATTCTAGTAAAACATAACTTGGTTCTTAAGTGTATTTTGGTGGAAAAGTAACACTAAATATATTGGTCGTCTTGGGATAAGTCCATAGAAATATTCAATTTTACCTCACAGAAGTGATTCCAACCATGATGTTTAACATCTTATGGTCGTGAAATGTATTTCTAAATTTAATGGCATGGCTCTAAGACCATTCTAACCCTAACATAACATAATATATCTCAATCATGAAGGTAATCCCTTTTTATAATTTCTAACCCCACATGATCTATGCTCGGTGGGAGAATAATTGATTGGTAAAGCTTTCATTCACCACAAATAAGCTATTAAATGAAAGGACATAGGGGTTTTATGTATTATGATGGATGTGTAAAGATACATGATCTATGAATCTATATATATATCATTTAAATGATAAAAAATATATACATAATTTTGAGAGAATCTTAGTAAGGAATGTGTGTGATTTCCTCTACGAGGTTTACCATCATGTTGTAAGGATGATTGTTGTATTATAGTTTTAGATAATTTGTATAGTATTATTGGTTCATGTTTTATGGTGATAATATCAATAATTATTGAGTAAAACAACCCAATGTTGGAAGGAGGAACATATAATTCCAAATGATAAAAAAATACAATGTAAATTACACAAAGTGAGGGGACAGACGATATGCCAAATGATAATAGTATTTATACTTATAAAAGAGACAATAGTCCTTGGAAACCCTACATATCCCACTGAAATGGGAATCAATTAATATATAGTTTTATAATAATTTGTTTTAGATTAAAAACACTATAATTGTATAATCCACCCTCAGGAGGTCCAAATGCGTCAATTGTTTTACAGTGCCATGAGGAGGATGCAACCATGTAATATAAAATCATGTTATTTGGATGAATCAGTTGTCCATTTTACTATAATGATAAATTACATTTATATAGCTTATAGACATAGAATAAGGAATATATTTTATCTTAGATCAATTTCTCTTAACTAGGACTATGTGGTAGATATTTTATATGGTCATAAAAAAATGCCCGACACGAGGGTGAAAGGATGTCATCTCCATAAATGGGATGTCACAACTAATATAGTGAGAGGCCCAATGGGATATGTTTTTGTGAAACATATCATGTAATGGGGTTTAATTGTGGTTGGGCCCAAGTAAGAGACCCTTACTAGGTCTATACGTACCTTTTCAATATGATAATCAAGCCACATATCATTTTGAAAAATATTCATAACATAATATTAATCCAATTCAAATAGAGGACATTTTTAATAAAATCATCCCACAAATGAAAGGACCCTTGTTGGAGTTCCCTGCATCAATTTTTGTGACTATAAAATAGAGGAAAAGTTTTCTAATTTCACAGGAGGTATTAGTATATAGAGGCTATGAATCAATGCATATCCCATTGGAATGAGAATACTTCAACACATTGTTTTTTAGAAGGATGTGATAGTGGCACAGTTGGAGAGTAGCACCATAAATTGTGGTCGACACAATCAGAGTACAAAGGATTACATAATTTTCTATCTTGTAATACGAAAATGATGAATTTATGTTTTTTAGGTGTAATAAATTTTGTTGTAAAAATTAATATATTCATATTAGGACATTTTTATACGTTGTTTGGATTTTTAATGATTGGAATATGGTGTCTTGTTGTTCAATGAAATTTTTCTATGGAAAGGGGGTTTTCAGTAATATGGAGTATTTATTCTGAAATATTTCTTTATAAGGGGAATATTAATATAAAAATATTTAGTGATTAATAAATATTATACATTTCAATGGACAGTATGGATGTAAAATCATCTTTTCTATTCTGGTTCATGTTTCTAGTGAATCTACCTAGGTATCATCCAGATTCTCTGGACCAAAACTAGTCCCCCTTATAGAAATGAGTAGAGGATAACATTATTGTTGAATTAACAAGATATTAATTTTTGGAAAAACATTTCATAATTCATGGTTAATCTTTTTATCTTCTATGAATTTTAGTTTTTATGAAAACTTATGGGAATTACCATCTGTGGATAGTTTATCATTGATGGATGTATGGACTAAAGGAAACTAAAAATACAAAATTCATAATATTATATATAATATAACAATGAATATGGGTTCTCTCTTTTACTATTATGTGTTGTGGAATAGTTATCCCATAAGAAATATAGAATCATGTTAGTCCACGATTTCATTTCATTATTGGCCATATTCTACATCATGTTTGTTAGGATATTTTTAAAAGCCTATGTCTTTCCATTTTATACTAACTGATAGTAAGAAAAATGGTTGAACTCAATGATATATTATTGATATGGACTCTTAAATTTGGAAGAACATTACATGGTCCAATAGTTTGATAGAATTTTATGTGTGAAACATAGACTAATGAGGATGTTGGACTTAAAAAATTGAGAAGACTTTTTCAACAGATTCTATAATGTGTATTACACCAGCGAATTTTGTGAAGTAGTTGGTAGAAGTGAGGATATATATAAACTTATTTGATATAGAGGGTATAATATCACAACATCAACTTCCCCATACATTGAATATCCATGATTATTTTGATGTGTGCAATCAATTTAGGTGTTGATGGTTGAAATTTGAAAGAACTTGTCATATATTACAAATTTTTTGAATTACATTCAATTATATGCCATAAAATGACATAAATATAGGATAGCAAAAATTTATTGTGAAATAGTGGTCCATGGTTTGTGGGATCCACCAGCACCAGTGTGGATGTATAGTATGATGGGGATTGTCTTTTCACCATTAATGAAATTGGGGATAATTCTATTAATGAATCACATGCAGTGGGTATTTAGATGAAATTGGCTGTCATATATGATGAAATTGAGTGATCATTGTTTTATTGTTTTCATTCTATTCCTTATCCATTAAAATAATTCCACTCAGGATGTATTCCAAATGGGGGTCATCAAACCATTCATAGGATTATATATTTTAATGGTATAATTGTTGTTGTGGATCACTCATATATAACTCTGAATAATAAAATACAATTATTTTATGTGAAATAGTGATTAATATTTCATCTATATTCAGATCATCCTATATTGTAGCCTAATTTTCCAATACATGTATTTACTCATTCTGTGGACATGAGATGTGAAACAACATTGGATTCGTGTGAAATTATGTAATCAATTATCAAAAAAATCAAGAAGGGAAACTATATTTGTTTCTCATTGTGTAATAAATATTCACATGCTTGATTAATATATACGATTCACCATTTAAATTCGTATTGATAATTTTTATTTGTTTTTTGAGTTCTAATCATGTAATTAGGGCCTTCAATTTTTCCTCATTAATAGTGAAAGCCTATGTAAAATATAATAATTTAGTAGGATATAGATATCTAGATAAACCTAAATGAGTCACATGGTAGAATTATTGTGTTTTGGGTATCCCATCTTCTTTCATGTCGGGCATCTAGATGTTTCATCAAAATATATCTCCAATAATCTAAGGGATTCCTGGTAAGTGAATATTTCATCATGTAGATGTTCTGAATTCGTTGGAATTTGTTAAAATGAAGTGTGTTCAATGATGAAATCTTCCAAATTATGTGGGTTTTTTTAATTATAAGGTATAAATACATTATCAAAATACAACAACATGACTACCAAGCATTCCATACTTATAATTGATAATTCATATGTGATGTTGTAAGTGAGTTTGTTAATTTGAGAGTCCAAATGATCCTTTTGATACTTCATGTAGTGCCTAAATTTGTGAACCAGAAATACTAATGCAAGATAGTTCATCTTGATATATATATATTGAATCTTGGTATTGAGAATTATTCTACTGAGATAATAGTTACCATATTATATTTTTTCATCATTATTTTGTTCAATGAAACAACCCATTGTTCTTTTTAAGGATATAATATATAATATAATAAATTATCCATTGATATGTGGCATTATCACTAGTGTAATAAACAAATACATTATGAAACTATATAATTATTCATGACTATCATGACTCCATTTATATGTAACTCATGTATTCTTTTACATGGTGATTACGTAGTGGGTTCCAGCCTGATTTTCTAAAAACCGTCAAATGTAGTAAAGGATCCCCTATAGCCATATAATCTATCATTGGTTTCAAGGAGGTAAAATTCCTTCTATATACTCTTTCTTCTTGGGATTCACTCTCATTACATGGTGGTTTACTATGATTCTAAGAAATAATTCTAAAGTAACACTAAAACAACACTTCAAGGGGTTCATTTTTTTTTGTTATGATGATGATTTTTGAAAATACTATCGATGCTCGGAAGATGGTCAGAACCAATATGAGACATTACTACAAGACCATGAATATATAAATATATATAATTTCAAATAATATGTAGAATCATATGGTTCAGGGAACAATGGTATGTAGTTTGGTAATGATGTAGGCTAAAGAGCGTCACCCGATTGTAATATACACCATATGGATCCTTGAATGTATTGGATTATTCATCATTAGGTGATATTGAGATTTGAATATATAATGATTATCCACCAATGAAGTATCGTTCATGATATCCATACATCTCATGAATTAGAGATTCTGTAATTTGACCCCATGTGTAATCTTTTAGATAGTGCTGGATTTGAACAATGAAATTGAGGAAAATGTTGATTTTACCATTTTTAGTTTTGATGGTACTGTATTGGTGATCCAATTTAATTTTTGAAATTATTAAATAAATTTTCATTTTATGAGCTTTTCATATTTTGATTCATATTTGGAAGCATGGGTCAGATATTTCCTTCTGTTAGCCTACATGTAGACATGATGATATTATGGTAGATCCTCATGGTGGGTGCTAATAGTAGGATTGATTCATCAAATTTTATGGATTTTCTAGGAAAACACATATCTTTTTGTCATTATGAAAGAGCAGTCAATGTCCTACTAATCTTGTGGTAGCTTCACAGAACAAATTCGGTCATGGATCTGACCATTTACATGAATATCTCTATCATAGACCATTAACTATGTTATATATTCCAGTATAAAATCTTAGACGATCATCTATGTGGTCATATTACACTTATACTTATTCTTTCTCTTCTTTATCAGCACCCTATATTTCCATGTTGATATTGATGGGAGATAAATAAGAACAATTTAAGATGTGATGGAGGTCAATGTTTTCAAATCATTTTTACAACTATTATATAATGGCCTTCAGGGAATTTTCTAAAAAATTCTGATACTTATGTTGTTCTATGGATAATTTTGGTTAGTTTTCATATGAGGTATCACCTTCAGTGGGGAAATTGGACTCTTTTTCATTTCACTTGATAACCAACAACATAGAAAAAAATCTTAATGACTGACAAGACATCTATGAATCTGAGATTATAAATTTGAACTAAATAATGGGAATCACATATTCATTAAAAAGATCATTTAATTGGTTATCCAAGGTAATTTATATACCATTATTTGTGGTATGTTGAGCAGAATCATTAGTCATGGATTTCATCACATCTCCCTAGTATAATCCTATATTAATAATTTTTCCTCTCAAGAATCAAATGGATATTTAGGGTTGTATAATATCCCACTTTTTTCATTGATGTAGTTATTAATACAGTAATGATGCGAGGAAGGTATTCATGCATGATGACCCACACATTTCCTTCAACACAATACACTTAAATCAATATGATTTGTAAATAATAAGAATTTGTAATTGAAAACTATTTATAGAAATTTAATTCTGATAATGAACTGACCATCATGATATTATTTTAAATCTTTTAATATCATAGGAGTTTAATGACGGAGGATGATATCTTAGCTTCACTATAAACTAGATAATTTAGATTGATGACTAAAATGATATTTCCACCGTATCCATTATCAATGAATGCTCAATGCATGTCAATGTTGTCTAATCATCTATTTATGTTTGAAGGATATATGTGAGCTTATATAATAGTATATATTTATATTTATCTGAAAAATAAAACCATATGACATTATTTATGGTAACGATGACGTGGTATCCCTTGTTATTAATAACCGTAGATTCTAGGAATAGTATACGTGTGTTATATGTCATTTCAAACTATTCATTTTTCGATGATCAATGATCAATCAGGGATTTCCACAAAGATAAATGTCGTGATCTAATGAATAAAATAATAGACTATAGATAGGGGATATAATCAAATAAACAATAGAGGGGATCATCAAATATTATTTAAAAATTTTAAAATTAAATAATATATTTCGTGATTGACTAATTTCTTTGTTTATGGATATTAAAAATGATATGTGTTGTTCTATTGTTTCAATGTAGTAATTTAAGTAGACTCTCACCAGTGGTGATGCACACATATTCCAAATATCTCTCTATTTCTTCTTAGAGATATCTAGGTGCAATCATAGAAGATCCTAGAGCTTGCGTCATCCTCTAATGATTGCCTTGAGAACCGCTTCAAAAATGTTCTCCTAGATCTCTCATTAGACATGAGTGTGAGGTGGAAAAAGATTTCTCCATATTTATGGGAGTGTTCTTGGATAAGGGATCTATCTATTGATTGAGAAAATTATCCAAATCCATTTTGTAAAACATAACAAATGAATTGGGTTATTGAGGGAATAATATAATTCGGTTCACATACCACTACTATTAAAATATAATAATTGCACAAGTGCCCTTTTTATTTATTTAATCCATGTAGATACCCATATCCAAAAATAATAATATTTTTATTATTTATCTAAATGCACTTATCATGTGAAATAAATTAAATTTTATTTAATAAAAAAATATTCATTGTTAATTATTTATCATTAGACAATTAAACATGATTTTCCTTTCCTCTATGTCATTTTTGGGAATTAATAATTAATAATTATTTATTAAATAAATTTCATTGTATTATTCACCAAGAAATATATAAATATTGTATTCAATAAATAGAAAATAAATATTTATATATGATCAAGAATACATGAGTGATTATTAAAACATAGTCAAGAATAAGATTTATTTAAATATGAAAATAATAATATATTATTTAATTGAGATTATGTATACACTAAGTGTGTGACATCTAGGCCTCTATCTGAGTTGAATCAGGTGAAGCAACCTATATTCAAAGTATAAAATATAGAAACATGCCAAGGAATGTAATGATAATGATGTTAATGATTCAATGAAATGATATGTCATACGTACACAAATTATGTAACATAATCAATTTTTCATTACATATCAAATCAAGAAGGTGTAATGATGGTTCCATTTCCCTATATGCTCAATTTACCTTTCCTTGACATGATAAAAAATGAACTTTCCTATTATACCCATGGCCTTTTATAAATTTAGGCTATATAATTTCTATCAATCAGACTAATATATCTTCTTATTTAGAGCAATAGAAGGGACAAACCCATTCTCGGGTTATTCACTAATCCAATATTACCCATGATGCATCCAAAGTATCCTACCTCACATTGCTCATATGTCATCACAATTTTCATCAATACATCAATGAATATGACACATAATAAATATTAATAATAATATTTCTATAAGGTCTAATACACATATCTGAACATAAGAACATCAAATGAATCATATATATTTGAATTTCTACTATTGGGTATAATTCACCTAATTTCATACTAGATATTACAAATAGTGTACACCATTAGATAGTGCCTCTATTTCTAATGAGTCTCCATCCATGATAGTTTATATCATTCGAGTCCATAAAATTATATCATCAGTATATAGAATATATATTTAATAATAGTGTCGTAACACTTTTGGGTTATCATAATAATGGTGAACTTTTTGTTCCCTTTTAGTGTGACAACTACTCTTAGGACATTATCACAAACTATGATACATATAATAATAATCACGATATGATAATAGGATTTTCAATATTTAAAAAATGAGTATAGGTAATAACATACTATATAGAAGCTGGTTCTAGGGAACCCACTCTAACAGACTCCCACATGCACTAGATCCAACTACTAACAAGCTTTAGTGTCCTATCTCTCACATGATACTTACGATTCTTCTCAGATAGATATATATTCATGGCTTCCATTGAGTTACCTTCTATGTGAACACTTTATAATAAAAAATCTCCCATCTGATGGAACTTTTTTATGTGGTGATAATTCCATTTTGTGTCCCTTTTCCACTGTTGTAACCTCAACTATTTTTCGAGAGCCACCCCCATTGTAATTTCATAATTCAATGTGATCGCATCATTACTTATTGGTACCAAATTAATCTCTTAGAAATTTTTTTAAATCCAAATAGCTTCCATGGCAATGTGAAATGTTTTTATATACACTAGATCATCTATAGAGTTAGTAAAAGCTTCATAATTTGAACTCTTCCCGTTCACATCTCCTCTATTAATACATAAAACATAACCTAACTACAAAATTAGATAATTTTGATCTATCTAAAATCAAGATACATTATTACCCCTGGTGACTATCTCCACATCACTTACGAACACCAGAAAATTGATTTTTGTTCTTTTAATTTACTCAAGGATAACCTTAACAGCAAAACATTAATGTTATCTTGAGTTTTCTTGATAAATAAATACCATGAGAAATGTATAGAATACAATTTTTCTATTTCATAACATTAAATACACAATTTTTCCTATTAACAAATTTCATGGGATTATTCCCATTATATCATTCTTCTATTGCATTTGATGACACATTTTCTTCTAAAGTTGTAATCTATGTGGCATTGGAACTAATATCATCATGGATTTTTCCATACTAAAACACTTTAGTATCATATAAACTTATGTAATTTGACTTTTTCCAAGTTTCATTCAAGATCCATCATGAATGATCTTGATCCCTATTATATTGGATGATTCATCTATGTCCTTAACATAGAAACACATGTTTAACCTATCTTAAATAGACTATATGAAATTTATGTTATTTATAATAAATAATAGGTTATTAAAATTTACTACTAGGATAAAAACTACACCTCCACTAAACCTCTTGTAAACACATGGATCAAATTCATTATTAATTAATCCAAATTATTTTATGGATTCATCAAATAAAATGTTCCATGGCCTGGAAGCTTTATTAAATCCATAAATGGATCTCTGTAGCTCAAAATTTTTTTGGCATCACATGGATTCATAAACACTTTTGGTTCTGTCATATAGACAACATCTTTAATTTTCACATTAAAGAATGATGTTTTGACATCCATCTACAAAATATCATTATCATAGTATGATATAATATCATGTAGAATTCTTATGGATTTAAAAATAAAAACTAGTGAAAAGTATTATTCATATTCTATTCAATGATGATGTATAAATATTTTAGAAACTGTTATATCTTTATAGCCATTTATTTTACCTTCCAAGTTCAGTTTCAACATGAATCCCCATTTTCATCCAACGGGATTTACAACATATGGTGCAATGACCAAAACTCAAAAATGGTTCTGATTTGTAGAATCTATTTTATAATTCATGGATTCCTTCCATCGTTCATATTCTAAAATCTTTAATGACTCCTTGATGGATGGAGGATCATTATTTGAAACTAATATTGAGTCAACATCATTGGTGAAAAGAAAACCATATTGATTTAGTTATATTACCACTCTTATGATCATATGTAGTACATCTGTTTCATGAACTAATTATTCTATAGGGATCTATATAATCCTTTCCTACACCAACTATTTTGTATATTGGCCATCAACATCATCAAATTCATTTTTGATACTACTATATTATTTTATGATGTGATCTCTCCCGTGAAAGATGGATTGTCTGTAGACAATCACTTCTTTTATGACGTGTTGTATATGTAGTGTCCTTTTTCATAGGATTTAATATAATGATACACTTTACTCCCCATGAATCCATATTTTTTTCTATGAATGTATTAACAAAATCCTTGCATCATAATAAACATGTTTGTGTGAAAAAATGTGTTTCTTTTATCTCTATAGTTCAAAGGGAATTCCATTTTCCAGTTTAAATAATAGTTGATTTAATGTTTATATTGTTGTTTGTAGTGCATTTATATACATGGATAATGGATGTTCCTCATGTCTCATAATTGACCTTACCATGTCTAACAAGGCGTGGTTTATCCTTTCATTGATTATATTCTTCTACGGTGTGTATGGTGTATTGAGTTGAGATATAATCACAAACTCTTATAGAAATTAGGTTATATCTTGATTAAGATAATCACAACCACGATTTGATCGAAGATTCATTATCTTTTTTTCCAAGATAATTCTATAATTTATTGTTTAATTACATGAATTTCACAAGTGACCTAAACATATAACCCATATAGAATATTTATACATATTTCATCTAGCCATGGGTAAATGTCGTGAAATAAGAATATTCATTCCTTGATTCAAATGAAAATAGCTTAAACACATCAGGGTGTAACAATCCTAGAATCCCATTATACAATTCACCATATACAAAAAATGGTTATATCTCCATTTTTCCTTGTAAATAATAATGAATCCCTTCCAGTGGTTTTATCTTAGTGGTGTCTAAATAAACATCATAAAATATCTTTGTCCAACACATCTCGTTTCCATGACTAGGACTATAATTCCAATGATGGGTGATATATGAGTTTTTTTAACATAATTCATTATCAATTTACATTTACTAGTTGTCTAAATGTAATTATAAATGACCATTATTTAAATTTTCCCTACTGAAACATATATTTTCATTATAAAAAAATCAACTTTCATTTCCGAACATTATAATAATCTCATATTATCTAAAATTAGTACTGAAATTATGTTCTTGGTAACCATAGTTAAATAATAAAAATCAATGAAACCCAAAAGCATCCTCATTGAATAAGAAATGTGATAGTAAACGATGTCTAGGATTTGAAAAAATTATCCATTAACATCTCTCAGATCCACATCCCCTATAAAAATATTTCAAAATATACATGGTGGTGGCATTTGGATATAGATGTGATCCCACATTATATATCTAATACCCAATTTATAGATATTATAAAATTACATTAGAAAATGAATGAACCTTCCACCACTTTTTTATGGGTGCAATTCCTCTTCCAATGGCCTAACATTAAACATGACAAACATAATTCATCCTTTTCTCTATACATCTATTGGGCCTTTTTCTACATGGAAGAATTTTTCACTAGAGATTTAGATTATTTAGAAGTCCAGGGCCCCATTTCCTTATTCATCGTTTAATTATTTACCATATGGACAATGGTTTTATAATATCTTGTGTCTTTACCCACATCACCAATTAAGTTAAGAAGTTATACATGAATCTTCAAAATATTAATCAAAATTAAATTAAATATAAATATATATATGATATTGGGATGTGATGAAAGAATGAGATCTATATTCATACTAAATATGACTTCAATCCCTATAATATATAATCATTCAATATATCGAATAATATTAAATAGATGAGTCACATCCCACAAAAACTCTACAAAATTAGTTGTAAAAATGAATTTGAGATATCACACATCCCTTGACATTCCATCTCAGGATTGAGATCCCAATGATGAGAAATAGTGCTATATGCATTTATGTTCCTTTATTGCTTTAAAAAATACATAGTCATAGATGATAGATTAAAACATAAGACATATCAGTGATCATTGATGTTATTATCATGGTGTTTTAAATATTCAACACTAGACTCTTTTCCAAGAACATTAATAAAAAATTCTTCCAACACATATAAATTACTATCATGTCGATGGATGACACATAAATTCATTTTTTTTCCATGTAAATTTATTCTAGTAAGAAGGATATGCTTTAGAAGAATGGATAACAGAGATATGTTTGATTTCATTTTAATGTTGTTTCCATAAATTAATATAAGTAAAATTTAATTACCAAATCTGATAAATTTATTATAATAAATAAATATTATATTTATTAATATCCCACTATTTTATCGGAATTCAATATCCCTCCCAATTTTCTTCAGACTGTCCTATTTATTGGGTATTCATGTGGAAAAGGATCCATATTACCTTTATAGTTAACCCAAATTTTGTTGTTATAAAAACATAAATGGTATTATGTAGGTATTTCAAATTCCAACATCATTAACTCACATCTCATCTTGTTGAGTTAACTCCACAATCTTGAAATCCTTAAATTAGATTTCATAAACATTTTCCTCTCTATTACATAATGTACTTCTTGGTTAGTCAACTGTTGATGTGAACTATGTAAATTCAACACATAAAATTATGTTATAGTTCGCAGATAAATGAGTTCCCCCAACTAATTTTTTCAATAACTTTAAACTATGGTTTAATTTTAACTGATGTAGTGGAAGGATTTACGAACAAAATATATATAATATAATTATATTATCCTTTTATGAATAAATTAAAAATTATTATATTTATTACATGACAGATAAAATAATGTTGATTCAGTTGTGTTATTAATGATTATTCAGATAATATTTATGCATTGTGAAAATTGTTTTAGTTATATATTTCATGCTGATTAATAGCACTAATTTTTTTGACTGTGTAAAAACAACTATAATGATATAAAAATTAAAATTGAATGAAAATAAAATAATAATGTGGTATGAACATGAGAGTTTTCTAATAGTTATTGTATCTATATATTGATAAACTGACCATAGACCTATGGGAAAACAACATGAACCATATAAAGTATGTGTTTCTCCATTTTATTTATCAACCAATGTGTCTCTCTTGGATTGTCTTCGCCACATCACCAAACCTGAACCACCTTCAATACCAAGGGAGAACCTTCCATTAAATTTTCTTTTAATAACATTCAGGTGAGGAATATGAATTTAAATAAAATAATACATGGGATCATATTTCCTAAATTATAATATGAGAGAAGAATGTCATGAAAAAAATTAATTCTATAAACTATTAAATGAATCCAATCATATACAAAAGTGTGGTCTATGTTCATGATCATCGCCATGCATGTAACAAATAATTTATTTAATACAAATTGAATTTAACTATTAAAATTTCTTATTTAAGATAAATAAATCAAATAATTAATAATTATATTTAATTCACTATTACATTTAACTTATTTCTGATATTAATTTCCATCATATTCCATTCCATCATAATTTTAAACAATTTAAATAATAATTTTTTTATTAACTATGTACATATATTCACCTTGGTGGAAACTCGATGATTACTAATCTGATTCATCGAAACATGTATTGTACTCTTATAATGTCTACTCATGTGCCATATTTAATACACAACATATCCATGCATTCATAATGAACTATCATCATAATGATAACATGAATTTCTAGATTTGTCAGTCATTTCTTTTTCATCAATGCACATATAGTAAAGAAACTAATATGACTCATACATGATATTTAGATCTAAAAATTAAGTTGGAATTAAATAATATATATATATATATATAACATATCACATGGAGTTTCCTATTAAGACAATTACCTCACATAATAGAATCTGGATAAGGATTACATGATATAATATTTTTTAATATTTTTTCATAATTTTGTATAAGTACACAATGTGTAGAAGAGAGATATATATCATGAGAATCACTCACTTTTTATCTAATACATATGTTTATAAACTGGGCATGTAAACTATGATAAGGAAAAATGGACTACACTACGTCTATAAATTACTACAATGTGTGTTAACTCCGAGTTACATGGTCACCAGTCGGCTGAGACATGTATGGTAATTCATGGCATATATATAACTCAAAGGGACTACACATAATGTATTTTGGCTACATGGAGAGTAATATGGCTTATAGTTTACCCTGATTTCTTAGTCAATGGCTATTTTATTAATTAACAACACATCTTGTAATCAATGAACACTATGTGACTAATTACTGAATTAGCTCCTGTCGCACTGAACTCAATTACATGATGTATTAATCTTGTTACATATATGTGTTCCTATTTTTTCTACCTATTAATCTCATCACCTCTGTTTGAGTTCAATAATTATTTTATATTCATAAAATTAATCACTTCGATTTGGCCTATGAGAAATTAAAGAGGAAAGTATGTTCTTGAAATTCTGATTAGAATAACAATTCAACCAGAATTAAAAAACTAAATTAAAATTTAAAAATCAATCCAAAACAGTTAAATAATTATAAATAATAATGTGACTTCTCTAATAACAAATATGGGCTCCGAGTGTATAAGAAGTGTGTGAGAATCATTCCCAACTTTTATTTTTTCTATGATTGATTGTCAATTTATGATTTACACAATGATACATGTCATGATCTAGGGAATTTAATCAATGAATATATAAGGGAATAAAACGTTGGATCCAATATAGACGATCATAATATATTATTTATATATAATTTAATTAAAAACATTTACCTATACGGAATTCATTATTCATTGATGGATTTAACTTTATTTATAAATTACTCTATTATTTAATTTTATGAATTGATGTTGATTTCCTCTAGTGGTGATCCACACATGTTCCAAAAATCATTGAATTTGAGAATATGAATAGTCCAACACTAGCATGGTAGATCCTAGTGCATGATTCATATATCATTGACTGTCACAAGAATCACTTCCAGTGAATTATTATATATCTTTCATGACTAGAGAGTTGGAGGTTGAATATGATTTGTCTCTATTATTAAGAGTGTTCTATAGGAAGGGATCCCACTACGGTTTGAAAGAATTATCAATAAACATTGTTAATAACAAAAAAATGAATTGGATTATTGAGAAAATAATAAATTTGGGTTTATATATCGCAAGGGATAAAATAAAATAATTATACATGTTCCCTTTAATATGTATTTAATCCCTGTGGGACCCCATGTCATGTAATAATAATAATATTTCTGTTTCTTGACATGTATTTAAATTTTAAATTAAATTTAATATTATTTAACAAAATAATATTAAATATCTATTATTTCTCAATGGAAAATAAAACATTGTTTTCAATTCCTCCATTATATTTATTAGTCTATAAATACTTCCTATTTATTTATTAAATAATTATCACTGCATTATTAGTGAATAAATATATAAATATTATATTCACTAAATAACATATAAATATTTATATTCAAAAAAGAATACTTAAATAATAATTAATCCATATCCATGAATAATATGTCTTCAACTTATTAAATAATAAATAATAATAATATATTATTTTGTTGAGATTATGTATACACTTAGTGTGTGAACCTCAAGGAATCCTTTCTTAGTGTCATTTGGCAAAGTAACCTAAATTACAAGGTTAGAATATAGTATAATTTTATGGAACCCATAGAGAATGGTGTTAATGTCAAAATGACATGATGATCATAAAAACATTTACTATGTAATAAATTCCCTTTATTGTGGTATCTCAAATGAAGCTGGTTTCATGCTGGTGGTGTCGACCTATGTTCTCAAGGACTCTTTCTATGACTTCAAATAAACTAAACATTGATACTGTACAACATGGATATAGATTAATTTATGCTATGTCATTTCCATAAAACGGCATAAGATATCAATATTTGTTAAAAAGAAGAATGGAAACCACCTTTATTTAATTATTCATTATTGCAATATTACTCGTGATGTACCCAACTTTTACTTCCTCTCTGTGAAAATATATCATCACAATTTTGATCAATACATCAACGTATGTGACACATAATACACATTAATAATAATTGTAACTTCTATAATCCAATACAAAAATCCTCAAAAGAAAACATCCAATGGAAAATATAAATGAGGATTTACTACTGGTGGGTCTCATTCTCATAATATCCAATGGGATATTATCAATGGGCGTTCATGATGAGAAGGTGCCTCAGAGTCATATAAGACTATACCCCTGATGTCCTATATAATTGGTGTCCATCAAATGATATCAAAAGGATATTTAACAACTATTTAAGAAAAGTTTAAGTGTACATCCGGGTTCTCATCATATGCCAGATCTTTTGTGACCTTTTAGCTTAACAATAATCATTTACATTCTCATATAAAATTTTACACATAAGAAAAACAAATATGTGATAATAAGGTCATTAATATTCAAATATATGAAAAAATTCTTAAATAAATTAAAAATAAATTGTTTATATGTAACCAACTACAATAATAAATTCATATTCAAACTCCTGAGGGCTCATCATTGACTCTAAAAGTGCTTCCCCTAGTTCCTTATACATGTTGAAAGAATTTTGAATTTATTCTTTCACTGGAATAATGGATAACATCATCAAGATGTCATATTTTTGTTGTCAAAGGCCTATGTTTTACTATAGTGTTCCACTCATAAGTAGGAACTGAATGGTCTTATGCATCTTGGGTAGGTGATTCGGGTGGTTGTGGTAATGTTGGAGGTATCGGTATTAATGGATTAGACCATTGTGACAGACCATCCTATATGGGCTGACAAGACAGTTGCACCCCATCTTATCGATCTTCTATAATGAATATTATTAGAAGAAAAAATTATAACATTGGATCATTTCCATGGTCATCTAATGAATGCCGGAGGGAACTTTTATAAGTCATTGCATGATAAATTGTCCTGAAATTTATTGGTTGAGGATATTAATTTGAAACATGAGTAGTTCACTACAAGAATATCATGAACTTATGACCTCTACATATAGTTCTACATAATGGAACTGGGAATTTAATATCATAATCCAAATCATTATCACATAACGGATACCATAATTGAATGACCTTAATGGATGTAAAAAATAATAATTATTCTTCTAATGAGGATGATTTTTGGTAGGATGATTCATATTGTACCATTGGGTGGGATGGTTCATATTTTATTTGGGCCAATGGAATGATGATCAGGGGAGTTCTAGCTATATGTGGCCTCATTTCACACTCATCCATTTACGTATATTTTCTATTCTCCAATAAATTTTGTTTCTTATATTACTGACTGTTATTGTTCATGGAGTCATTTTTCCATAGAATATGGTATGAGTGGTCCATTTTTTTATTTTAATTTGGCTTGGATGATTCAATGAGTGTAGTTAATTTTTTTATAATCAAAAAAATAATAAAATTTATTTAATTCCTACTGGAATTTTTTTTGCATTCCCTTTCTTTATGTTGAATTGTGATGGAGGTGCACAATTCATATACTAGTGGTTTTCCAACATCAATATCCCAGAATCCACTGTCTTTCAATGAATATCATTATAAACAAAATATTCATAGTTTTTGATTCATAAAATTTGGTGATAAAATATTTAATCAAGACGGTTGTCATTGATAATGTTTTCAGCACTCTTGTGCTCTGGAAAATTTAGAATGTTATTTTCTGTGGCCACTAAAATGTAACCAAGACCCTATTAATATCATATGGGAAAAAATAAATTCTTCTAGTTCTCAAAATAGGAACATTTTTTCTTTTTTATCTCATCATAGAAGGAACACTATTAATTATGATGTTATTAAGGTGGAGGTCCTGTAAAATGAGGATCATGCATTTGTTTTGGAGCTAGTATCATATGTAGTTTTATAGTAACCATTACAATTCCACTCTTCCCATCATCTTCATAGGATATGCCACCACAATAGAGGAGTTTTACTCGTTTTATAATATATACTCTTCCAAACATTTCTATATTGTCGAAAGATCAAAAAACCAACTAGATAAATTTCTAATATTAGCGTTCTTAATAGTTCTTCAGAAGGACGCTCAATGGAAAGACCAAATAAATCTTCTTGAGGAAGATTTATGTTCTTGGGATATGTCAAAATTTTCCTCCCATAAATGAAATCTAAAACACTATAATTTTTATATTCTCTATATTTTTAGATATCACAGATTTTTTATTTTTAAATAAAGATCTGAATTGGTAGAGGAATTCTCAGTGAAGATCATACCACCCCTTGATTAATTTGTCTAGATGATTGGTATAACAGGTATTGGTTGGCCCCTTTATTATTTCTATAAATCAACTATGTATAGTTTCCCCCATCTAATATTTTCTTGTAACATGGGGAAAAATTATGTTTTAAAGTGAATTATATATTTTTTGAACCCCATTTGCCATTGAATTTTTTGAATATTTTTTCCAATGTTCATCTAGGGAAGAGTTTCATCAACCCATTCATGGAAAGGTTTCCTCTTTTATTGTACTAGTGCAGGTCATCCATCAACAAATTATAATCAATCTTCTAGAGTCTCAATATATTTGATGGTCTAGGGAGGAACAAATAAATACTTTTAAGCCAAAATAATTGGAATATTGTGGTGGGTCTATTATAAGTGATTTTTCTATCCACATAGAGGTAAACCAATAGGGGATAACATATGAGTATGATCCAAACATAACTCTTGTCATATACCTGGTAATGGATCATATTATATCATGAATTTTTTTTATATCAATATCTTGTTTTGAATATATCATGTTGAAATATATCCTAATTCAATTTTAGTTTCTATAATGATCCATTTTTGATAAGGTATGTTGGTTGGGAGTATATGATGAATCTCTTCTTGGAGACAATATCAATTAGAGATGTTGTGTCATATTAATTAAGCATTGGGTTTTCTCATCTCTATCTTATCTTCTATAACCAAAAATCATTTACTCAATTTTGATAGGTTGACATTATTCAAACAATGGGTTTGGTAAAAGAACGTTTACACTATGCCTTGGGATATTCTCAAATAATTGCTTATAGTAGAAAAGTTTATGGAATCCCTAAAGTCATATCAATTATCTGAATATGGGAAAAATTTCCTTCTTAAATAATTTCAGTTTTCATTATATTACTAATTGAAAACTCATACTCATGATCCTCTATATCAGAATCATGTTTTTTAGTGTCTAAAGGGGTTGTTCCAATGGCATTCACAAATGTATAATGTGTTGTTGGAGATTAATAAAACAATACATAGTAGGAGAACCAATTATATGAATAGTGTCTACAATAAGAGATATGACTTCCATGAGAGGTTATTCCCTTGAATGGATGTACTTTTTTAGACTATCATGGTGCTTCATCATCTCATTCACATATTCCTTCAGAGCTATTTAGAGAATGGTGATCTGAATGGAATCATTATATAATTCTTTTTTTCAAATCCATGAAGAGGAAATTGTCTTTCCTCATTTTTAAAACACTGTTATATTGAGGAGAAATTTTTGGTAATAAATCCCCCAATCCGATTGATGGGTTCTATATTTTTTCCACTATTGGAACATTTCTCATCTAATTATCTTGCCTCATTGAGATGATATGTTTAAAAACAACCCAAATGTGGAGGTGGGGGTTTCTTCTATATTGTGCTAAGTCAATATTCTATAGGATATATCTTGATTTTATGGAAATTGTTTCAAACAAGATACAGTAGAATTGATTTATTTTCCACTAAGCAATTTTTCTACAAGGTTGTTGGTCTGAACTAATTATTTTATTCGCTGAAAATGATTATTTATAAGTGTTCTTAAAATCATGATATAATAGTATTTCAATTAATCATTATCTTTGGCATGGATATATTCAAGTATCATTCAGGGCTAGTTTTTGTTGAGAAAACCAACTTTTTTTAAAATAGCCTAATTTTCAAAGATGGCATTAAGGGGTGAGGTAACATGATGTAATATTGTGTGGGATTTGAGGAGAATTATGAAATTAGAAATGAAACACCATGATTTTTTAGACACTTTCATTGGGGCACACATCATCTTTGAGGACACCCTGATTATTTCCCTACAATACTTATTAACAAATGTGGGTAGCATTCAACACTTCTATAGTGTTTTTTTCTCCTTGATTGAAACATGATGATGGGATGTAGGTTTCTAAATTTATTTATTCTTTTTTGGAATTATTCATATCATCCAGATCTCCATTAAATATTAATATGATGTTCGTGAATCTATCATTGACTCCATATCATTATGGATTCTAGTCAAATACACTTCTTCTTTCAGGACATTCTGAAGGGGTCAATTTAGGGAAGAATCCTTTGTTATGGAGTGTAGTCAGATTGGGGAATCATAGTCATGTCCAAACGTTGAAACACTAGTACACCAAGGCTTTCCCTTACAAGAGGGATTCTTGAGGGAGCATAATCCTACGTCATACCACTTCAAATTTGGGTAATAATATTCCATAGGTATGTTTTTTCGGTTTTCCTTGGCTTCCCATTTATAAAACAGGGTATTCAATGGGATTAACATCTAGTGGATTTATATTAAACTGGTTAGAACATCCATTTTATTAGATCCAAAGGGTATGTCAATAGGAGGGAGCACCTAGAATTTTTACCAAATGGATAGGTTATATCTTCAAATTTGGATGCATCGTGGATGGTGTGTCACACAAAGGATAACGTTTCACACCGGAAATACTAATTTAAACATCATAGTGGGTGGATGAGTCTATGTAAAGGGGAAAATAAGGTTTACCACTGTGCTTGGATTGATCCTTGAAGTGGATTCCATCGTACCATGTGTGGCAGTTAGGGATCAAGACCCATGTAGTTCGATTGGGTGAGGCAATAAATCAGGGTTTACATAAAGGATAAAAACATAGAGATATGTAGGGGTTACACAAGGCTAGCGACCTGGCTATTTCAAATAAATTATGGAATTAATGGGGCATACACATTGTTAACTTTCCATATAGATAGGATGATTTCACGAGGATGTAATTACCCATGTAAAATCATGAGGATATGGATGAAGTGTGAAAGGGCAGAGTGAATGTGGGAAGGAACCGAAAACCTATTTAAAGGTGAAAATTCTGGGCTTTAACCTCATGGAGGCTTCCTACATGTACCCGTGGTAGGGAATCAGAGTCCACAAAGAAATATATTGGGGTGATGATTCACTTGTCTGGTCATCTCATTATAATTGAAACATGGATGGGACATGAAGGAAGTTGAAACCCCAAGTTGAGGCATGATTTTCACAAGACACAAATTCTTGAGGGAATGACTAGGATAGAAGATGGGGGTGGCAGGTGGGAGTTGTGAGATGGGAGATGGGCGATGAGAGACAAGATTTGGGAGATGAGAATGTACCTCTGGGAGGATTTGTACATACCTCACTAAAAATGAATAAATATCTAAGTCCACATTGTTTTGATATATCTGCATAATATTGGGATTTACACAAAGGACAACAACCCAAATACATGCTGGAATTTATGTGTGGTTGGAAGCCTATCGCAATAGGGGACTCTTGGTTGGAGGGGTATGGATTAGATATAGGATTTATGCATGATTTGATACCTAATAAGTGGTATGAAGCCACTAAGGGGAGGACCAACGTTGTGGGTTCCAACAGAGGGGATTCAAAAGCATACTAGTGGGTGGGGTTGAACCTCAAGGGGGATTCCTACATATCTTATCCCATATACCGATATCAAAACCCATATATTTTAAAGGAATATAGTTTAGTATCATGCAGTCCAAACCGGTAATACAATTTAATAACAATTGGGAAGAGGTCGAACTAACATGAAGGGCCGAGACCAATAGATGACGGTCTTGAACATCCATGAGGTTTACAACTAAACTTGAATGGAATGGGAAAAGTATCAAATTAATCATAGTTAGGTATACTTGGGATCAAGGTTTACATATGGTTAATAACTCAAAGAGGATTTCATGGTCGATGACTACTCTAACTCATGTGATTCGGGCTCAGTGTGAGAAACAAGAGGCAACAAAAGACACGATGATTGTGTCACAAATGATGTGTCTGTCAGGAGTGGTGTGGGTATTATGTATGGTTAACATCCCAAAGAGGAAACATGGGCTTACATTGGGAGGTAATCCCATGAGGGATGTCCATATGCATTAAGAAGATATGGTCATCATACATTGAGAACCCTATCAAGTTGATTTGGGGATTACATGGAGACTTCTTGAGGAGCACATGGTGACAAAGAGAAGAGGAATAATAGGAGTAGGATGGTTCTAGTACCCACCACCTTATTTTACCTCTCAGGCCTTTCACTAATATTATGGTTACATTTTAACATCATTTGTTAAGGATGCGAGTGATGTGAAGTTAAACGTCCATCAGATTCGATGATAATGAAATACTCTTCACCCATATGACATAAATAACTCATACCAACAAAAAATTGGGAATGTAATACCACATGAAACTCCATTTATTAACGAGGTGTAGGAATGATCTAAGGGTGGATCCATGATAGAGAGGATATGTGAAGAAAAATAATAGTTAGTGTGCATATTATAATAATCCCAATTCATGCCAACGTAAAATAAAACACCACTCGGGGAACCTTGAAATTACATAATTCAAGCCTAAAGGGTCACACGAGAGATGTTTTTGCAATGTTTGAGGCAATGAAAATAAAGGTAATGCAAATATTTGGTTCTCCATGGGGAATATGGCCTTACCGAATCTCTGGTTATTTATGTAGAGTCTGGTCTTCAGGAATGTTAAACACTTTGGGAATGACTGATGCTTCACAAAAGGATGTTTTCAATGAAGTATAGCTTCACCTTAGAAAGGAATGTGTATTTGGAGAGTGCTTCGCGAAGGATCACTACTTAACAAATCCTTAAGCACCCCAAAGGGGATCCATCCTTTGTGTAGGGAATATGCATTTTCTAATGGAATAACCACCATAGGAGGGGTCCATAATGACAAAAAAAGGAATGGCTCAAAGGGGCCAAGTACCATTGACAATCCATTTTTGACTTCGCGATGTTCTATGAAAAATGGTACCATAGAAGGAGAAGGGTATGAGTAATAGTGGTTTGAAAGTATTGTAAGAGCCATCAATTTATAGGTAATGAAGGGTAGTGGGGGTCACAAAGATCACTAAAGAGAAAATACGGGTGATGTGATGAGAACCTGACATCGTCAAACTCACAATGGGTCCTTTAAGGGGCGATCATAGAGTTCACCATGGGGACAAGGTGATCCCATAGATTGTTTGGTATCCATCATGTTTTATAAGTATATCTATGAGGAGGTCTTCATGGAGTGGGCCATGTATCACTTGTGATTCTTTGAATGCATTGGGATACATCAGATTCATAGAGGGCCCATCATAGACGGTAGTGATCCTAGAGTCAAGGAAGCTCTATGGAGGTCTTCAGAAAACATTCCCTATGGCAATGTTTTTATATATATTAATCCCATTTTTATTCTTAATTCACATTTAATCCTAAATAATTATCCATGCCTCAGGTTTCATGAATTTCAATTCCAAAAAATTCCCCCCAACTTCATAATGGGAGCTGATGGATAGAGGGTCACATTCTGAGGGTAGGTCACCGAAAAACTAGACAGATCACAAAAAGGACATTCTCGAACCTAGATCACTGATTATAATCACAATGTGTGATTGTGAAGTGGAATCACAAAGAAACATCATGAATTAAAATAAAACATGGCTTCATGAAGTGGTATCACAAACTAGATTAGTGAAGTTGTAATTCTATAAGGGTGACGCGAGGCACCAACAATATTAATCATTAATCATGGGCATAGGTTGCTGTGAGTCCTTTGCTAATCCAAAATATAAATAGGTGAACATAGGTCTTTTTATATATAGGGATCTCCATGAATGTCTTTTTTGTTTGTATATTTTTCATGAAGTAGTCCTCCCAATAAACACAACTATGTGAACCAGGTTCTCTGTTCTGGTGCTCTATGAACGCTTTACTGAACCTATGAATCATGATTTAATACTTCTTTTTAAACATCGGATGAAATAAAGGTTACTTCATGACGTTTAGTTTATTTTCAAACCATATTTATGAGTGGTCTCTATGAATTCTTTCACAGACCTACCAAAATATTTATATCCATAGGACAACGGGTACTCAGGAGGTTTCTTGAAAGGCATGTCCTCACGCTTCTTTTATGGAGGCCATGGTGAACAATTTTCAAACATGATAATTCATCAGGAGCTCCTCTGATGACGAATCATTGGTGGCTCTACTGAAGGAGCTGCTGAAGTAATATCTTATTTTAAAGTTCTAGTCATTGTGTGAATTTTGATTATTGGATGATGTATTCATTCTAAAGGCATATAGAGATGAACCAGCTTACATGTTTCTAAGAACCCCAAAAATTATCAATGGTATAGGGATGCAGAAAGCCATTCTTCAAAGGATCAAACTCTTGTCACAACAAAATTCTTTAATATCCTTATCAACAACATCAATGGTAAGGAGCTAGAGGTAGAGAGGTATCCACCACCTTATAAGACCATTATCACTATAAGGCACGTGAATCTAGAAAAGGTACAAATCAAAATCTGTTATATTCTTTAGAGTGACAACATTAACGATGAGTGCGCCACGACCTACTTGGAATTAATATCATATAAAGAGTTTAACACTGTGTTTAGGTTGGTATGCATATAGAAAGAAAATTCGGCTACCCAATTTGGTGTCTCCCACCAGAAGGAGTTCATACTGATGTAGTGTGGATAGTGGTCTCCAGATACCAACACATTCAATCTAAAACATGGGGAGGTTGGTATTAAAATTCAGGACAATCATCAGTTTGGAGGAATCTATATCTTGGGATAGATTTATGATGAGTTCCTTCCTTCAATAAAAATCTAGGGGAATGTTAAATAGATAATGGATCTTGTGAAGGAACTACTAGATTTATTATCATGCATGAATGATTATAAGTTGAACACCATAGATGTCCACTTCATTCAGTGGTTCGAATACATATTGTAATTGATGCTAGAAGAAGGTACCACACCAAAAAGCCCCCCCCAGGACTGAGAGGAGCTCATCAGGTAAAATAAGGCTCATACAGGTTATCAAAGAGGTTAGAAAATGGAATATATGGGGTTACAATGTCATAACATAGTAGCGGCCAATAGTCTGGCCGACCACATTCATCTCGGAGATGATCTACGCATGGGTGCTATCAGTCAATGCTGCCCACATAGGAGTATGACCGAAAAAGTCCATTTTGGACACATGTCTTGCTAGTGGTGATCATGTGAACTTGAGCATACCGATGTTGGTGATGTTATACCATTTACTTTGGCACATCATTGATGGAATGAGGTTGTTGCATGTATGTGGGCCCTTCCATTTCCTACGTATTTATATTTATTCATAGATATGGGGATATAAATATATCAACCACATCCCTCTACCAAGGATACACTCTCAACCAGAAATTTTGATTATTGTTGGGATGTACACACTGTGACTAGACACATCAGCAGTGTTTGGTAAGATGAGAAGGCATAACAATTCCCCTTACACCCCTTTCTTCAGGTAATTGGATAATATACTAATGATGGAAAAAACACCAACCAGAAACGATCATACTTTCTATCATTTCATGGTGGTGTTCTAGTGGTGTGGGTAGAATAAAAAACCATATACGAGTCATGCCCTCTATATCGGTACACAAGACAATTTAGATGGATGTATAGACTAATCCGGAAGTTATATCTAGTGGTGTGCCATTGTAATGAGATATTTGTGGTTTATGTTCATGTTAGAGGAATAAATTATGTGGAATGATTATCCACATCCCACTGCCACATTTGTATTGATTAATGGATACACAATATGTTGGGAAACTGGATTCTTAGGAGAGACGCTGAAGCCACCTACCATTCGGGCTAGCAGTACTGTGGTCCCCATGCCTCGATTCATAGGTTTGAGATGGGGGGGAAATCATGATGGTGGTTCCATGATACATAGGGGAGACCAAGCTATAATTTTAGGGAATTGGCCCATGAACCATCTCTGATGGAAGGTGAAGAAAGGGAAGCGCCAATGATGAACCCAACAGTTCTGACCGAAGAGACCTAAGAGTGAGGGAAATCTTCAAGGGGATTACGTGGGTGATCACCTCTAGACCCATGGAATATATCATGGAATTAGTGACTCCTTCTAATGTTTTTATCCAGAGGCATGGAATGAGTAGGAATTTTATAAGTGCTACCTCAGTAATGACGACCTCTAGGAGAACATATAAAAAATGAAATAGTTCTAGGGGAACTCGGTCTTGTGAAGTCTGGTATTAATGCAATCATGCCTGAGTGAAAAAAACATTTATAGGAGAATGAGAGATTTATTCAGTAAATTGGTATGACCCAACCAATGAGTGAGGGATTAAGGGTGTTTTTAAACATGACCAATCCCTCAATGTAGTTGGTGGATCAATTGGTGGAAGACTTCCCCCTGCCTAATGACTGAGTTAGTTACAGGGGGAGGATAGTCTAGAGGACCTACAAAAGGGATACAATGAAGTAGTTTCAAAGTGAGTCTCTCCAAATGAAGGTGAAATAGTGGCCTCAGAGGGGACTTCACTGAGAAATTATACCATGAATCCTGAATTAAGCTCTAACATTCCAAAAAAGTCATTTTTTTACTTTATTTTGGTCTCTCAATAAAAATATACCTATTAGGGACGACCAGGAACCAGCTAATCTTGACTATGGGGATGAATGTACAAGGATAGGTGTGGAGTATCAAGCACAAGAACTGGTAACCAGTGAGATGATAGTTGCACAGTCGAGCATTGATGGCGGAGCGAGGGTGGAATCCTTGGAACGATCGATGTCCAAAAACATTTATGGAGTACCACTTTTTGGTATCCTAGAAATGACAAGCCAGAGGCATGATCATGTGGCTGACAAATGTATGTTCCCTACCTCCCAGACAACATCTATTTTCTTCCAAATTAAACTGGATAACATGACCTATATGTGAATAGTTATAAAAATGACACACATGCTGCTAGTGATAGAGGTTAGAAGATCCTCTCCAAAGAGGGATGATAGATTGTATTTAACTGAGTGACTGTGACCACTAGGAAATAATACCTTATAATCCACTGATGATGATAAGATATACTGAAAGTGTGCAAGAGTTTGGAGTTGGATGGGTGGACAACATTGAATAAGAATCAAGGGATGAAGACCAACCCATATAAGATCTTATTTGTTTGATCGTGCATGCATTTCATGATTACAAACCAGCAGGTCTGTAGAATTAGGAAGAAATTACCACTTATAAAGGGGATGGAATGGTTGCCCCCCATGGATCACAGAATATACTCAAACTCTTCATCGATAACACCCCACAGTCATAGTGGGTAATCCATATGTAAAGAAATCCTCCCTGGAAAAGTGAACTATGCATTGGAAGAGTTTATTCTGGGATCCCTTATATGCGCACTCAATATTACCTTCCCAAGAAGGTGTTGGAGGATGAGTGTAGCTTTAGTGTAGAAACGTAGTGGATGAAGGAAGTCAACACTCAATATCCTCATGAGTATGGAAATGAGTTCATGAACTTATTAATGTCTCTAGATGATAGTTCCTCTTCCATTGATACCCTAGTATAGCTTGTATTAAAATTAAAGGCCCATCTTTAAGAACCTTGAAGAGAAGATGATGAAAGAATCTCATGAAATGGATGAAATACTAGATGATAAGGATCAGGAACTGACCCGGGATAATGATATATTCACTATGACCAGCAATGAAGAGATGGATCATAACAGACAACAAAAACTCCAAGAGGCCACACACAGAAGATTAGTGCAATTAAAACATTCCATTGAATAGGTCAACCAATCTATTGGAGGGGTTAATCCATGGGTGTTATAATTTTCACAAACTCATAAACCTAATTTCATAACATCTTTTTATTTTTTGTATCATGCATGAGTCTTTTTATCTCTATTGATTAATAAATATCAATCATATCTATGAAATAACCATTGATCAATCACTAAACACCCATGGGTTGTGCCCTATTTAAGAAACAAGGGATGACCACATAATTACTCACACTGAAAAGTAGATCACATACCATTCACTAGAAATATGGGGTCTTATTGAACACTCCATGTTTGCAAGAGTAAAAATCGGTTGTCATAGTTAGTGAATTGAGCTCTCATAATAGTCAATCATTCCTTTACAGTTATGCTTTAGCAGACATGTGGGATAACTCTACGTACATTGGAATATATTTTAATGAAAAGGAATGAAATATGTGAATCGTGATACGCAAAAATTTAGAAAAAAATGAGGTTGGCATGATGTTGGAGGATAACAACTGACAAAATTAGAAATAGATCATCCACATCTTGTTAGCCTTAAAAATGATTTAGAAAAAGAGGTCCAACTGGTGATTGTATTCGAAAACATAGGTCCAAACATGAAGTGTCAATCGATGTCCTCTAGAGAATTAACCTAATATGTTTGGAAAACCATATGGAAACCATAATACCTATTATGGGGTTAAATCATACATGTAATGAAACGTGAATCGAAAATATATGACATAAATATCATGGTGATTTGATGATGGTTTCTTTGAGTGAAGTCCAATACTCTGGAAATCACGCCACTATGATTATGTACATAGGGTGAGTGTTTCGGTCTGATAAAAGATAAAATCTACTCCAAACATGATAAATTTCTAGAGATCCATGAATGAATACCAGTTTTATGTCATGAAATTAGAATGATGTATAGGATAGAATAATGTCATGTGACCAATATGTTGTATATAGTTTAAAATCATACTAGCTAGATCCTTGTTAATAGTTTGAAGTCATGTTACACGAAATATGGAAACCTAATACAGGGTTATATAATTTGGATTGTTATTAGAGGAGAAGAGCCATAAGGTTTCATGAACTTGTTGTTGGGACTATGTATGGATTCCTAGTTGTGTCTTCATATCCTGTGTTTGGAGTAATCAATGCGAATAAAATTCTTGTATCACAACGTGGTATGTATGTGAAACTAGTGAGGGAAATCCTCTATATTTTGTAAACCGAAGCATAAAGTATTTTTAATGGGGAATCCTGGACATATCCATTATGGGTCCACAATTTATGGTCATGTGTTTAAGCATAAGGGAACCTAAAGGGGGAGATATTTAGTGTTTTATAAAAAAACTAACTTGAATGAGGAAAACATAATTCCACACCAAACCACAAGTTCTTGAAAGGGGGGTTGGGTCCAGGTGGTCTGAAAGATGATAGGTGTTGTGGATAGTCCTTTGTAAAGAGTCTAGTGATTACTATATAGCTCATGAGATTTAGAATAATTCCACACTCAGTTTTTGAGGACATTATAAAAAATGACCAATTAAATAAACAGCGATATCCTCTCAGGTGAGGGAAATCGAAGTTATTATGAATATTAATGTTATGTGAACTAGAACACTAAAAGTCATAGTTTAATGGTCATATTGTTGGAACAAAAGAGGAATATTTCATAAGATAATATAAGTGATGTGAAGAAATAAAGAAACCTAATGTTTAAGAAGAAAAAATAGTCCACACCCAATTAATTTTTTCTATGAGAATGCACATAGTTTAAAGTCATTATTCCTGGACTAGGGGATGAGAGCCCCTAGTTTAAGGTAATTGAGTTCGAACCAATTGGATGTGGGTATCTTCCATGAAGGCATAAAACTTATCAAAATCCCTAAATCCAACACCAACCAAGATCAGTGTGGGAAATAAAGGAGGATAATATATTTATAACACATTAAAGTGCATGGTATATGATGAAGGTGTTGAGTCAAAGATAACCCCACAACACTGGATTATCCTATCATGTGTAAAGGTTCAAGGAGAGATATCACTGATGGTGTTAATGTTCAATATGAACATGATTAAAATGATCATGATGTGAATAAAAAAACTAATATATCTTTGAATAATGGGGTTGCTATAATGATGGAGGGTAACTGGTGACCATTTTCACAACACAATATTTATATTGTGTGACTTGGGATGGGAAAAAACAAGGTAGGGTTGACCACTGACAATATTCAGGATGCGTGACATGTCTCATATATCGTTCATGATCCTCTATGATATTGGATCAAATAGTTTGAAATCTATAAGTCTGAGAATCCGTACAACCCATGGGTCCATTCAAATATGATGAATTATGGAGATCCAAATAAAGGGACACATTATGCATGCAGATAAAACGAAATCATGTTCATGTAGGACCCAACACTCTAGGTCCTAGAAAAAATCACATATGATCACACTGACGAGGAAACACTGAGGTGGATGGTCCTGATTAAGGTTGGAAAACATGAGAATACAAGTGGAGGAAAGGGGTAAAATGTGTTAGTGAACCCGAGGCTAAACCTAGGAAAAAATGCATGGGCATTCCTACACACCTTCTGATATTGGGAATCATGTCACATGTAGTTCAAGAATGTTGTGTATTTTAACATCATGCGTTAAGGACAAAAATGAAAGGAATGTCAAAAAAATTGGAATATGTATGGAATGATAGAATTACCCCCAATGTGAGTATGGAAAATGAATTCACATACCACACCATGCACTCTCAAGCGGATACTTGATCAAAGGGTCTATAATAAGGGGATTCATGTAATGTGTCATGGAGACTAATGTTCTATAAGACAAGGGGGTACTTACCTTTTAAGGTAATATAGAATGGACCATGAATGAATTGATGTTTAATGTCAGGAAATCTAGAGAGAACAGTTTAGTTTCATGTATGAATGGTGAAATATTTAGTTCAAGATCATAGAATTCGAACTATAGGACAAGGCTAAAAGTGGAAAAAGGTTTGAGGAATATGGGGCTGGACCAATGAATAATGTTTGGTTTTTCCTACATATCATGTGATGGTAGTAATCAAGACACAAATAGTTCTTGAATTGCATTCAGTTTAAGCTCATGTGGTAAGGATGTAGATGAAAGGGATATATTCTTAAGGGAGGATCATGGTGTGTCTATTGTAAACCCGATGTAAATGGGGAAAAATTCAACATCACACCACATGACTATAAATGGAATCTATGTCCATAAGGAAAAAAATGGGAAACATAGGGATAAACATTGATACAATTTTTTTTGGTGTTCTATATATCCCATAACAATAGGAATCATGATAAATGTAGTCATAGAATGCAATGAATTTGAACATCATATGAGTAGGATGCTTGTTAAATGGAGACATTTCATAGGGAGGGTCACATGGTGCGGCTGTTATAAACCCAACATGAATGAGGAAAAAGGAATTCCACATCACACCATATACAATTGTCAATGAAAACCAATCCAAATTGAGGAAACCAAAGAGACAAGTGGATTTATTAGGCTTGACCCAAAGACGAAACATCCAGGGAAGACCCCTGAAGGTGGACACAAGATGCAATAGTTGTAATCCTAATGTGAATGGGTAAAAATGTCTACAATACACCATGTTTTCCAGGGATACATAGCTCAAGAGGCTACAAGTAAGCCAAATTGTGTAGTACCTAGGTCTAGACATGATGAAGAAATGTTTTTTCGTTCTTATGTATCCCATATACAGAAGAATCAAGCTAAACATAGTGCTTAAATTCTGTATAGTTTATGATTATAATGTGTGGATTAAGGATATATTAGTTTAAGGTAATAGATCATGTATCATATATGCAATGTTTAATGTTGTGATCATGGGATATAATGGAGGAATGAAATGGTGAATCACCTGCCCATATATTAGAGAGACCATTTGGGAAGGTGATAATGAGAGAGGATAACTGCTGACTATATTCGAAACACAGTACCCATATCATGTAAACTAGAATTTGAAAAATTAATTGAGTTTCAACCAATGACCATAATCATAATATGAAAATTATATTAAAATGTCATTCAATATCCTTCAGCATGTTTTCCCATAATGGTAGTGGACCCCATGTTTCATGAGACCAAGATGATATGGTGTCCTTTCGAATGTTAAATAATATGACGACCTGAAAAAAGAGGCACCTGAAGCATGTTGGTACCCATACAGTGTTACATCTTGCTATAAGGACGAGGGAGGTCATAGTTTAATGTCGTCGAATTTTGTACCATAAGGTTTATTCAACATTTCAATTTTACCATCATGAAATATGAGGGGGATCTTAGTTTAAGGACGTAGTGATCAGACCAATTGGTATGTTTACGGCTTGCAGATTAACCACATGTAGGACAATAGGGGTCATAGTTTAAGGTCATAGAGCTCAGGCCATTGGAAATTTATCATCATTCAAGATGAAATGGATCATATTTTAAGTACATATAACTCTATCCATTTATAGTTTATTGTCATCTAGGACGAAGGGGTTCATTATTTATGGTCATAGAGCGAGGACCATTTCATTTTTATCATCATATATAATGAATGTGATCTATGTTTAAGATCATAGAGAACTGACCATCTGTAGTTTATCATCTTGAAGGATGAAAGGGATATTAGTTTGAAGTCATAAAGCATAGACCATTCATAGTTTATCATCATGTAAGAAGAAATGAATCTTAGTTTAATCTCATAGAGCCTATACCATTAACAATTTATGATCAAGACGGATGAAGGGGACCTCTCATGTGAAGTAGTGCCTAA
Organism: Viscum album; assembly: GCA_963277665.1. Classification (NCBI taxonomy): domain Eukaryota; kingdom Viridiplantae; phylum Streptophyta; class Magnoliopsida; order Santalales; family Viscaceae; genus Viscum; species Viscum album. The sequence goes on from OY728119.1 coordinate 536,565,923, forward strand.
GGAATTTGCATTAGTGGGAAGAGTTATATGATCACAATCCTTTGTGATCATGGAGTATGCACCATTGGGATAATCCCTATAAATTATATAGTGTTCCCCCCATTTGGTTTACAACATTGGTGGTTTCCTACCGAGTGTCATTGGCATCCTCAGGGTCAATACTCTGTCACCTAGAAGGGAAGAAGAGAACCGATATTTCTTATTGAAATATATATATTTCATGCTTGTTTCCCTCTCCAAAGAGTGAATGGCATGAAGAGTATTCTCATCGAAGGATTATAGTTTATCCATATAGACTTACACTACCATATTAGATGATGGATAATTGTAAATGGTCGTGTAGAGTTACATAAATAGAAACTCAATGGGAATGAATGCCTTTGTTCCATACACCAAGTAATATGGGGCTACTTGGGTGGAATTAGAGTTTTCCACCTAGTAAGCCCATAGAGATTTAGGATGCTTTTTCGGCCATTTCATCTTATTATGACCAACCGTCTATTATATGATGATAGAGAGGGTTTTTTGAACTCTCCAATCTTCTCATTTTCATGTTTGTGATAGTGAGATGTGTGATTAGAATGGATATTATACATGAAATGCAATTTATTCAGGACAACTACATGTATGTTGGTGCTGTTATTGTTGAACAAAATGTGAGAACTATGAATCAGTGGTTAACATTGGAGCTCATGAAATGAACAATAGAACATGGATTGAATTCATTGAGTGTAATTTCCTATGACAACATGTAAAATAAATCCATAGTGGTCAGGATGAACATTCACTGAAGTGTTGTTACTGGTGGATATTGTCCCGCAACATTGAGGCACATTACCAAAAAGGGACAAGATTACATGGTAGTATAGAGAGGCGCTGGTGACCGATACACAAAATAATCATGAATCTGGAAAATATGGAACCTTTTGGTGAACTCGATAGAGTCCAAGATCATGGTGTTCAAAAGAATCCCATTGTAAAGAACAAATGAGAGTGTTTCAGCCTAGCCTAATGATCCCTATAGGAAGAAGTATGAACTACCTACATAATATGGGGAATCTCATCTAATAGAATGAAATGATGTATAATCTCATCAAACTTAGATTTGTAGAGGATATCCTCAAGACTGGGACAACTCTAGTTTGGGAACTACATCACGCACCGACAGAATTTCTCACATTAGCTCTGTATGTTAGGAGGTTATGGTGGTGGAGAAACTAGATAAAGGGTGTTGTCCAACTAGGGGTCACTTCCAATACTATGGTCGTCAGATCTTGTGGTCCTGATGTTGACACATCTGTGGTAAGGTGGCTTAAATATTGATTATCATCATCATACAATGTGATGGGAGGGACGACTCATTGATGAGACACACAAATTATCAAATAATCATGTTCAGGATTTGAGAGAGATTCCCCAATGCTGGCCAATGCATCAGCTTGACTGTTCGGTGACTGAGGGACATGAGTAACTATTGGCTGAAAAGGGAACCGTGACATTAGATGGAGAGTGTGCTCAAGGAAAAGTATGTGATCTTGTTCTTTTATGACACAGTCATCATTATACTTCTTGATGACCACTTTAAAGTTCCCATTCACAGGAATGTGTAGAACATTAATTTCAAAGTCGAGTTTGAGACTAGTGATGGTGTCTTGATACTCGGCCTCATTGTTGGTGAAAAACTTTTACAATAAGATCAAATAGGGAAATACATGTCACACAACCATGGTGAAGAAGATACACAAACCTACTCTATTGAGTATGGAATAATTAATTATCTTACTGGTAGGGCTTCCTGGTGCACTATCGAAGTGAATATGCCAACATAGCACTGCTAGATACAATGATAGAATTTCCCAATCGAAGAAATCAAGATCCAGTGACTGCTATGAGGGGGATGTATGGGAGATAATAAAGACTTCCAGCACATATCACTTTATATATTTTGGGGGAATAAACCCTATGTCATACTACTGAAGGATCACAACCCCCATGCTAGATGACATATCAATATGGGTCTGCATAGAATATAGTTTAGAGGATCTACAGTAGAAACTAGATGTATTTCATGGTGCTGCAAGTAATGTCACAAATTATAGACCGCGAAAACCATTGCAAGAAAAATCTTATCAATAATGGAATATTTAGTCTTGGTATTGTCGAGCATGGGAATGAGATATTATAAACTGTCATATATACTCTTTTTATTCTTCTAAGCAAGAATCGAACCAACGAATCATTCCAGGGAGGTCACATAAAGGACCAAATACTTTCTCAGGACGGGTGGAATCAGAACTAGAGACTATTGTAGGTACTTCTTAATCTCCTTAAAAGAGGCCAAACACTCTTCATACCATTGGTAGAAAACACACTTCTTCATGATCTGGGAAATTATATTACACTTTCTTTAATAGTTTTCAATGAATTAACATATGTAGGATAAGTGACCTTAAATTCATATGATCACATTAATTTTTCTCAGAGGAGGAATTTTAAGGATGATCTATAACATCTCAAGATCAATCCCAGTTCCCCTATATCTACTGAAAAAGACGATAAACATGCCAGAGGTAACCCTAGAGTTAAATTTCAAGGGGTTAAACTTCAGGTGATGGGAATTAAGGAAATTGATCGATTTATCAAGATCTATAAGACAGTCCTAACAATGGTGTTATTTGACCCCCAAATCATCCACATATCATTAAACAAATTTACTAAGTATTGGCTTGAATATGAGTTGAAAAAAAATAATAGTTGGAACCTACATTCATTAGACAAAAAGGCATTATGTAGAAAATGAATGTACCTTATGCTGCTCTGATGGTGGTAGAGTATTTATCCTTAGGAGACATTTTGATTTGATTATATCTGGTATATATTTCAATGAAAGAGACGGATATTGGATTCCAATGGCAGCGTCAATTAATCACTATGTTGTTGGAAGAGTAAATTATTTGTTTGGACAGTGACAGTTGAGATCCTAGATGTCGATTAAGACTCTGATTTATCATTTCTACTTTTTTATGGAAGCTATTTTTTCTAGACATTTTCAGAAGTGGAATAAGTTGAAAAATTTGGATTTGATTAGATAATCAACCTCAGCATCAACCATGGCACTATGAGAAGAGTAAATATTTTTGGGAGGCAATTTGAACCCACGGTGGTTAATCAGGAGAACAAGGTGGTGGAAGTGACCTATGAATCAAATCTTGGAATCTCACCATAGATTCATGAAAATACTTCTTGATGTAGGTTTAGGAAATCCACATACTATTGTTTCTCTTCTATTTGCATAGCTACACTGATTAGTTTCACTATATGATCTGTTACTGAGGAACCCCTGTACCAACAAATCATAGGTGGTAAAAAACCATCCTTAAATGAGGTAGGATTGTCTTCCAAATACTCCACATCATTTATAGTGGGATGATAATATGTAGAGTGAAATCCTTTTCTGTAGTCTGATCATGACATAATTTCATTATCGTCTTGGGTGGTCATGGGATCTTCATTGGGTAACCCCTACACTGCTGAAACAATTTTTATGAAAGCTATCGATCCAATTTCATTAAGCCTCCAATTCAAGGGGCCACACATTATAATAAAAAATAATTATTAGCATGTAAGATTGATTTGGTTCATCCAATCCTAACAGAAAGATAAATAACAACATATTTTCATCTCCTTGGGGTGAACATCCTGATACCTCATAGGGGTAAGATGATATGGGATCAGATATACCAAATTCATGTATGAGTATAACATGATCTTCCTGTTCTCCTTACACATCGGAATGTATTTTCCCTTTACCCTAGAGATGATGAAGGAGTGTCCCGTGTTTGGGGTCATGGCCTCTAATCAGGGAATTTGGAAAATGTAGGTATCATCCAGGTTTTTCTATGGGTCATTGAAAATGGTAGTATTCACAACCACATTGGTCTAAATATTAATTTCCTTGCCCCTATTGTATTTATCATCTAGGTTTTGGGATTCAAAAAACGTAAAGGGTGATGTATCACCATGTTGAACGACCACATCACCATTAAAGGGGTACATAAGGAATTGTTGTTATAAAGAGGAGACCACCACATGTAGATAATCCCATGGTATACCCATCAGCGCATTGTAGGCTGTGTGCTACAAGACAACAATTGACATTGTTCTAGAAATTAGGCCATCGAATTGGTTCTTCATGTCGATTTTTCCATTAGGCATCTATTATGTCATATAATAGCAATGAATCTTCAGGTCAGATGGATCAAGATCTACTTCAGACATTCCCAGTATGTAGAGCATCTAGTTTTTGTATGATATTGATCCCATAAAACGTTTCACATAGAAAACATTGGACGTCCATGCTATTGAATAGAATAGTGACATACAATGGGAAGATGTGACCCAATAATTGATAACCATCATCTTGTTCAAAGAATGTATTGATGTACTCACATTATTCATACTTGACCTCCTTGGCATGGAAGGATTCTATAGTGCTACCTATGATTCAAATTGGAGGGAGATTCATAAAGAATATGTGAGGGATTCACACACTTCACTAGAAAAATAGCTAGCCAAAATGATTGATGGAATTATGGGATTTCATGATATGTTCTTAATTACATCATACTAATGTGTGACACGCAGACTTCTTGAGAAATTATGTGGATCTACGGTGGGGAGGGCCTCTATATTGAAAACATGAGTGGGTAGGACCTCCACTCTAGTTGGCGATGGTAAGAGGAGGAAACCCATACAGAATTTTATCACAACGAGTCAGCTCACAATGGATCATGCTTTCACTAATGACCATAGAAGTTGATCCTTCCAACTAAAGGGGTGGTTGGGATCTCAATACTAATCGGGAGTTGTTTTTCCCTAACTCGGTATAGGTCCCCCCTATACCAATTGTTTTTCCAAAACTGTTGGTATAGGTCCCAAAATCAATGAATCTATACCAACGGTTCCCAAAATCATTGGTATAGTTACATGTATTTTTATGGAATATTTTTACATAAAACATTTAATGATTCAAAATTTTTAATATTTTTACCAATACATATATATTTTTATGAAATTATGATAAAAAAAGTCATGTCTGGTTATTTTTTAGGTCTTCAATCATAAACCAAATGTACTAGGAACCAAACCAACAGAATGCTTATTTTTTGAAATACATATACCAATTGTCTTATGGAACCATTGGTATAGATTTTTCATTTTACATATAGCAATTTTTTATCCAAAACCATTAGTATGTAACTATCCCCATGGCTTAATAGCCAATAGTTTGGAGGCCCATACAAATGGTTTCGAACCATTGGTATAGGGTATTTTTCAAGTAGTGATGATTATAATCATTTCCTTTTTTAGTCAACAAATGGGTTCAGACTTGCGGATGAATAATAATTTTGATTATGTAATCACATTAGGATCAACATTGTGGTTTAATTTTGAAAATAATGTTTGGTTTTTATAGTGTTTTGTGTTAGTGGTGGCATGGCCCCTCACCTCAGGAACAACTTTTTATTTCCACATCATATCAAGTAAATTTCTAGTGGATTTAATTTTTGGAAATATAATCACCCAAAGGTTACTTTATTCATTGTATTCCATAAGACAATATCCCAAAGGTAGGTTTTCTTGGGAAAATGATTCCAAAAAATAGTGTCTCACATTGGTCGAGAGGATGAGAGGCCAGTCTCATTGTAACTTTTGGGTATAATAATTTTCTACTTGGAGACTCTCTTATATATTTAAGACATCTCCATGTGTCCTTTATTTTATCCTAAATATAGACCGGGTTACTCTTATATAGACAATAAATATTTTTCATGTATTGGATTTAAATTCATATATATATATATGAGGTACTTTATCAATGAAGTCATATGTATATATCCAAGTATTTTCATCGATTGATTGTTTAGTATATATATATATATTAGATAATCTTTTTTCATTTGTTATCACTATAATAGTTTTTTTCACACGTTGGGAAACCATATAATTTATTGTTATCCTGGAAGACAAGAGTTATTTGGATATAATTATTGGGCATATGATATGGGATTACAAGTTATCCTTGTCGAATGAATTAAAATTAATTTAGTTTGGATCCACATAACAAGACACATTAGAAACATTAATTATATGTGATGAGGATCAAACCATTGATTTTAGTATTATTCACCAAGGTCATCTTGGTGACAGGGGCATTAAAAAATTTATTGTGGGACTTTCACTAATGATGATAGATAGACCAAAACAGAGTAGGGACATATAGTTTAAATATTATCAAAATTGGAATATATAGAAGATATTATTAGAGTGATGTTTTTGTGGTGGGTTTGATAATTAATTATGATTCCTACAAATCCTATTTTTATATGAATCGAGGCCCACATATTTCAAAATGAATAGGGGTTACACCTATATTGGATTTCAAGTTAGTTGTTTCATTAGAAATATGGCACATTAATGGTCATTATTCTAGGTATTATATAACCTAGAGAGGAAAAAACATTATTTTGTGGATTATACATAGTAGGATGCCCATTTTTTTAATTAAGGGTAGTGATTATATTGAATCGATGACCCTAGATGGTGGAAATTGATTTTGTTGCTAACATGATATTAAAAATCCACTATTCCAATAATGTTTTTGATCAGTGTGAGAAAGAACAAGAACAATAAGATCCAAAAAATTATTACAATATCCATTTTCTACTACTGTATGTTTGAAATGATTTGGAATATATGATAATGTCTAAAATTAGGAATCTGTTATTACTCTATGAGGAATACCCGATGGCGGAACTTTTCTCCCCATCCACTAGTAAAGAGAAATAGATTAATAGTGGCTCGGGATTAGGTGTACCAATATTTTACCATTTTCCCAATCCTAAGGGAGTAGATCTGTGATATCTATATACATAAATTAAGATTATTTTTAGATTTTTTTCCAGTAGATGTTACCACTATATCTAAGAAGCCATTTTTCATTATTCCTATGGTTAGGATCCTCATTACCATGGTAATGCATATTTTATGATACTCATAAGATCATAAATATTTGGTTGGATAATTTTTGTAATTACATTTTCACTTGGATGTATAATTGATAAGACATGTTAGTGTACCGTGTTATCTAATCATACATAACAATAGGAATTTGGTGATTTTTTGGATGGGGCCCCATTGATTAAGGATTGGGATAAAGGAGATTTCAATCTGTGGAATTATGAGAATAAGTATACTCTCCTAGATGATTCATTTGTGATTTTCCTAATTCTTCTCTTAGATAATGATTGGTGGAGAATGTTTATTCTTTTCCGAGTTGACATATTGTTGAGCTTGATGTTGCACCACTTATGTGATGTCATAAAGGGATTTTTTTCCAAGGAACATCCTAGGTTTTATTAGATGAATGGAAATACGGGAATTTAAATTCGGGTGATACTCTAGTAAAACCCCATGGGGTCTCTTTAGGATCCTATAATAGTGTCTCGTGCATGTATTGACTATAAAATTGTGCATTCCCCCTAATACATTTAGACTAGGGAAAATAGATCCTTTCACAGGAACATTTCATTTCAAAAAATATAAGAACATTAATTGCAATACCATCCATTAACTCCCTATTATATAAAGGTGTCTAGAATTACATATATGATATTGAGGATCGGGGGAAGGAATACTGAATGTTGAGATTTGAGGATACATTCAAACTTAATGTTATAAAATGGGTAGGAAAAGGGTCATATTTATTTGAAAACAATGGACCATGGTCTAAGGAGACATTTATTACATGTTAATAATTCTAGAACTCATGCATGTCACTCTAACAGTTCAATCATGTAAATGTGACATGTGTGTGTTTCTATGTTCACATATATGGACCACAGTGAGTTTATAGACACACATTTTTATTCCTATTTAATATTTATAAGAACATCAATGAGATGTGTGAGATGGTGATAGGTGTTTAGGTTGGACATTCGTGATGATGTAGGTTAGTCATTGTGAATGATATCATGGGCAATCACTTGGGTGTACATATGTAAACATTCACGCATTGAATATTTATATTACATGGGGTATTTTAGTTTTAAAAATCACATCCTCGTAAAAACCGGGGGCTTCAAAAATAAGGGTACAATGAAAAAACATTGAGAATATAATTTTATGATATGGAAGATAATACTATTAATTTTAATTGATTACCTCCAAAAATATTAAATCTATAAACAATTATTATTAATAAATAATGTTTTTATATTTCTGTACATGAAAATAGTATTGATAGGGATTGTAATTATAATGGATGATAGGGGTGTTTTCACAATACTTTATTCAGTAGTTTATTATTTTTTCTCATGACTACGAATAATATAATAATTATAACTAAATATATAAAAATAATGTATTGATTTTAGATATAATTTTTATTACATTAGAAATGACTGAATAAAGAGTGTATTTTGTAAGAACTCGGATCTTCTTTTTAGGTATGCTTTTCATTTTCTGGTTGTTTTTGATAAAATGAGGAATTTATGGATATTTGTTTAGTACACCTCTAGTACTTTAGTAGTATGCGCCATGTACTGCATTGCCGTAGGAGGTCGTGTGCTGGCTGTGTAGTAGCCACACACATAGCTGTGTGGGAGTGACTTGTAGGCCTCTTGAAGCTGAGTACAGAAATGATGAGTACACGCTGTGTACTTCAAAAATACACATCATGTACTATTTCTTCATTAAATGCATCTAGTTCACATCTAATCACCAGAATTCTCTTCTTTTAGGTCTCGTTCAACCATGAGCTCCATATGGTCACGAATCATTGACAAACCCCCGAGTGTACATCCAACCTCCGAATCGAACACCATCGGTTGGGTTAGAATTGAATCGGTGAGTTCTCTTTTCTACTAGAGCACCATCTTCTAATTTCTCTTCTCTCGTGAGATATCATGGGTCAAGAATATTTTTCATTTTTGTAGATATTCAACATTCAAGGGTGTTTCAAGCTTTGAGTTTCATGTATATCATCCCTAAAACGCCAAGGTAGGTGGTTTGTGTCTTTCCGTTCACATTATTTGGGTATTATTTGCAAATTACACCAATACACATGAACAGGGTATTGCGTGTTTACCATCATATCCCTATTGAATTCCTACCATTCTCACATGTTTGTGTAGAGGTCATTTATATATGAATAGGGTTGGTTTCTATGCTTTGGATGATTTCCCCATGTAAGTTCTTTTTAAGACTGTTTGGTCCTACATAGCCAGTGTGGTTGCATTTCATGTTTTCCATGCCTGTTGATGTAGGATGGATAGTTTATATTCTTACATGATTGATTTTATATAGAATGTTTATCAAAATATATCTATATGTTTACTTTGGATATACTGCATTGCTATACTCATTGACCTACATAGGGTTGTGAGAACCTGGGGTAATAGAATACAAGGGGAATTGACCGAGTGAGCTACCTTAGAGAGTCTTTGAGCACTCTAGACTATAAGAAGAATCGAATACGCGAGCTTCCTCATAGAGTCTTTATTTTACTAGGAATTACCTTGATTATTCTAGAATATAAGGGGAATTGACTGAGTGAGCTTCGTTATATCATCATTGAACGACTTGGGCTATAAGGGGAATTGGTCGAGTGAGATTTCTCAGAGAGTCCTTGACTGTGGGGCTATAAAAGGAATTGACCATGTGAGCTCCTCAAAGATTCCTGGACTACCTTACACTATATAGTGAATTAACTACGAGATCTTCCTCAAAGAGTCTTTCTAAATTCTTATGACTGAACCAGAGGGGTTAGGCTGATTGCTCTACCCATAGGGTAGATTGTACGTCTTAGGTAGGACAAGAGGGGATGTCTGTGTGTACCTTTCAGAGGGATACCTGTCTGGGGGTTAGCTCTTTGTTTCGATGTTCCTTGATATTGAAACTATGGATTGTTTACTATTGAGCACTTACCTGTTTACTATTTTCTGTACTTTCACCTTCCATATATTCACTGACTATTAGGCACATATCTTCAGGTGGTTGAATACTAGTATTTAGTCTCACACCCTATTTGGGTCATGAATTTGGGCCCAAATATATTTTAGTGTTTCATGTATAGATAAGGGCAAGAACCCTTCTACTTCAGGTACTTGACTTGTTGTGGAACTCGGGAGCATGGGACAAAATATAGGCTTGCGATGATGAGTACCTATTTATCTATTTCTTTTTTAATTTGGTTTAGTACTATTTTTATTCAGCATTGGAATTTTTTTGCTTGTTTTCCTATACATATGTATCATGCATCATGTTATAGATATGTGCTCCAGTTGTTTATTATTCACCATTCCGCTGTATTTTTGTTGGATATCTACTGCTTCCACTATTGTGTGTTGTTTACTTCCACTGTGTACTCTGCCAATGAGAGCATAGTTTCCCCACCATCATGCCTTTTCCCTTGCTACCTTTAGGCAACCTATGGAGTTCGTGGAAATGCACTTGAGGCCATGTGACCATCCCAGTATGAGGCGCCTCTGGGAGGCTTCTGGAATAGGTATGTAACAAAGTGGTATCAGAAAAATTCATTTATCTTGATTAACTATTTAGAGCCTTTATCCAGGGATAGGAAGGAATAGGTACTTGGTAATATGTTGTTCCTAGGATTAGCTCCCTCGTGTGCAGATAAAATCCAATCTACCTTGTTTATTGCAATTTCTTCTGGTTTTCCATGTTTACGGTTGATATTATTTTCACTATTGGGCGACTCACATGTTTTTTATTATTAATATTGATGTTATTGAGGTTCTATTTTTGTTTCAACCTGATCAGATGAGGGTATTCCATCTAATTCATCATATAATCACTTGTTAGAAATCAAATTCCATGAATTATTTCCATTCCATTTAGGATGAATTAGCGATTACATGTGGTTGTGATAGATGCTGTGACGAATATGCATGTTTTTTTTGATAAATGCCTTGACAAAAATACATTCTCTTTTGATATGGTATTGTTCTGTAAGGTATTGTTTGAGTGAAAACCAAGCTTTTTGTTCTTGATGTGTTATGGGCCCTCATGTACCGTAAATTGGTGGATCATTTCTTTTTCCCTTGTTATATCATGTAGAAGATACCATCCTTTGATTCGTGGGTAGCATGGGCCCTCAAAAATTGGAATTTTGAACTTTAATTTTTGTTTCAATGTTTTTATAGGCTCTGGAGTAGTTTCTGTGGCTAACTGTCTAGAAAAACCCAGAATACACACTGTGTAGTTTTGACTAGAAGCCATGTGCTCTTATGTTCAGGAAGAAACTATTTTTCTTAAGAACACACCATGAAATCTGTGTACATGTCGTGTAGTCTCTAACCATGTCATAGGCCATGTGGGAAGGGGCAAAAGATATGGAATTTCTTGTAGGAACACGTCGTGTACCAGTTGGAAATTTTTTTAGTCTGACCCAGCTCCCTGACTGTGTTACGAACAACACGGGTCGGAGTTTTCTCTTCTTGTACACACCGTGTCTGTATGGAACATTCTGTATAGTGTCATCTATGTAGCCAACCGTGTAACCAGTAACATGGGTTGGTTTTATCATTTCACATACACACCGTGTCCACATTGAACACGCCGTGTAGAGTGAACCGTGTGTCATTCCATATCACCAACAACATGGACATGGTGATGCTTGTCTTGAACATGTCGTGTCTATCATAAACACGCCATATAGTCTTGTCAAAGGAGAGACTTGTGGCTTAACCGTGTAAAAGGACTTGGGCAGGTAAATGGGAGTCAAGTACAAGCTGTGTATTATAACAATACGTCGTGTGTTTTGGTTGATACACGACCAGTTTGGGCTAGTGTACATGCCCATGTAAATGACTTAAGGGAACTGGTTGTGCAGTAGTTGTACATGACGTGTAGTCGTGTTTTGTAAAACATGAATTCTTTCGTTCTCTTATTCCCTCCCTACGCTTCTATTTATTAGTCCTTGATAATCATGGTATAAGGTCCACACTTGACCTTACATAGTCATGCCGCCGAGCCACCCTCTAGTTGTGCGCCAGTTTCTAGGTGGAGATCATACATCATACATGGATGATGAGGGACTTCCAGTAGATCCTCTCGTTGGTCCAGTCTTGGCACTATCCATTGTACCTGACATAAATACTGATGCACAGTTCTGAGAGGGATTTTTGAGGATGTTTCACACCTTTCACGGAGCGCTGCCTCCTACCCCGTCAGTGGAAGAATTGATGCGGTTCTTCTAGCAGCATCATCCTCCTACTTTCTTAGGGGATGGAGGACCCCAGGCTGCAGAGTAATGGCTAGAATCCACGCTAACGATTTTCAATCATGTAGAGATACCTCCAGAGAAGAGGTTTAATATCTCTACCTACATGCTTCGAGACTCCACCAAGAGGTGTGGGGATGTGATCTCACAGGCGAGACACCATCAAAATATGTTTTGGGATGAGTTTCAGCTCATCTTCTATGATTACTTCTATCTGGAGACCATGAGGCCCGATCGAGCCCAACAGTTCATGAGTTTGGAGTAGGGAACTCATTTTGTAATTGATTATTCCTCTCTCTTCACAAAGCTTACCGTTTCAAGCATATTCCATGAGGTGATGTGTTATTCCATGCAAGGATGTTTGAGGATGGTTTGAGGAAAGACTTCTGATCTCAGGTGAATAACATCAGGTTGACTTTGATATCCTCTATCGTCAACCAGGTGCTGATCACAGAGCACAATCTGAGGGATTCTTGAGCAGTGAGCCAGGGCGGTTCGACATCCAGAGTTAGTATTTCTCCAACTAATAGCAAGAAGCACCATAGGGAGCTCGCATGAGGAGATCAGACTAGTTGAGATGCTTCTTATTGTTTCCAGGTAGTGTGCTACCAGTGTGGGAAGAGCATTCATATGAGGCCGTGTTGCCCGAGATACCTAGTGGAGTGCCGATCTTGCGGCAAGATGGGTCTCCTTCAGCACTTCCGTCTGTTTTTCTCACCAATAGTGGGTGACATGGGTTCTTCTATGACTCCTCAATCAGGAGTAGTGCCGAAATTTTCCCTCCAATATGGGAATTGGGGTTCTTCCGGCTGTTTAGGCTGACGTGGAAGTCATGGTCGGGGTTTTTAGTCGCCGATAATTCTGCGGCAGTAGGGTAGATCAGCTCAGATTGGTCAGGCAGGGTCATAGGACCGTGTAGCAGGCCATAATTTTGTAGTAGAGTAGACCCATCATGAGAAGAATCCCAGAACCTCCATAGTTCATGGTACAATCATATTAGCCTCATTTTTAGCTTCTACTTATTTTGATACAGGGGCTTCCTATAACATCATATTTTTTGCTGTTATGGAGAGACATCGACTCTGTATCTTTTCTTCTGCTGATATCTTGACACTAGACAGTTTTTTGGGGACTAGAATGGTGAGTGTTTGTTAGTGTAAGGAGTACCCTCTAGAGGTTGGTGGGTGTCACTTCTAATGGGAACTCTATGTCCTAGAGATGACATGATATGATGTCATTCTCAGAATGGATTTTCTAGTTCCTTTCCACACAGTTGTTGACTTTTATCACCATAGGGTGATTTTCACATCACTAGAGGGTGTATCATTTTTCATAAAGGTGAGTGGGATGTCCAAGCAATAATAGCAGGACCAGAGCATCATCGGTTTGGAGGAGTTACAACCCAGATTGATAGTTTATATTTGGATGATTAGGGGACATTTCAGGTAGACTTTCTTCTAGTTGTAGATCATTTCAAAGATGACTTTCCAGAGGACTTTTCGGGTTTGACTCTAGAGAGTGAGGTAGACATCTCGATGGAGCGTGTTCCCGGAGTGACACCGGTGCCCATTCCTCCTTATAGGATGGATACACTAGAATTTTAGGAACTTAAGAAATAGTTGGAGGAGCAGCAGGCAAATGGTTTCTTTTGACCTAGTACTTCTCCTTAGGGTTCTCCTGTCGTGTTTACGAAGAAGGCAGACGACACCCTCATGCTTTCTGTGGACTATCAGATGTTGAACCAGTTGATGGTCAAGAACATGTTTCCCTTGACGAGGATAAATGATATCATTGACCTTATTGAAGGAGGCCGAGTATCCTCAAAAAATGACCTGAAGTCTGATTATCATCATTTGCACGTTAGACCATCATATATACCTCTTATAGCCTTACGAGGTAGGTATGGTCTCTATGGGTATATGGTTATGTCGATAGTTCTCCCAAACATGCCTGTATTTTACATGGCACTAATGAACCAAGGGTTCCACCCATAATTGTATTCCTTTGTGATTGTTTTGGTGGGCAATAGGTTGGGGTACTCTCACACACGATACAACCATGCTACCGATCTAGTGATTATTTTTAGTACACCGAGGGAGCATCAAATATATGATAAGCTCTAAAAGTGTCATTTTTGGATGGATTAGATTCACTTCATAGGTCATATTATCTCAGAGGCAGGAGTATCAGTAGACCCTAATAAAGTGAGAGTTATAGTTTCATGAGAGTAGCCAAAGAACTTATTTAAGGTGTAGAGATTTATAGGGCTGGATGGATAGTACATATGTTTCATACATGACTTTTCACTCTTAGAAGCACCACTAATGAATTTGACTAAGATGGGTGCAAAGTTCTTATGTTTAGATTCTTGTGTGTCAGGATTTCAGGAGTTGAAAGGGAGGTTGACTTCTGCACCAACACTAGTCTTTCCAGAGTCGGTCAATATCTATACTGTTTACTGTGATGCATCATGTATCGGGTTGGGAGATGTTCTCATACAGTGAGATGGAGTCGTTGCTTACGGGTCTCAGAAGTTGAGGCCACATGAGAGGAATTACCCGACACATGATCTGGAGTTGGAAACTGTTGTTCATGACCAATGATTTTGGAGACATTATCTTCTGGGAGAGAATTATGTGGTTTTCACCAACGACAAATTCACGAGTACATCTTCATTAAGACTAATCTGACTATAAGAGAGTAGAGGTGGGCCGAGTACCAACAGTCCATTGACTTTGATCTTTCATACATGTCTATGAAGGGCAACGTAGTGGCTGCTGTATTGAGAAGGAGGAATTAGATATAGGCAGTTCACGAGGCCATTTGTGAGTGGAAGCTTATGGCTCTGTTCTCTGAGATGCATTTGGAGGTGCATGACAAACATGGGTAGATATTTCTATTGTTTGTTGTGGTTACCTGTACTCTTCTTGATCAAGTTTCAATGAGGCATCTATCAAATTCAGATGGACTTTTACTAAGGGAGAGTGTGTCAGGAGTGAGCCAAATTTCTGTATGGACCATATGCGAGGATGAGATCTTGCATTTCCAAGGGTACGTATGGGTGCCAACAGAAATACGTGAGGAGCAGATGCATACATTCATTCCTTAGTTTGGGATGTTCATCCTGGCGTCACTATGAAATATCATGATATAAACTATCAGTATTGGTGGCCATGTATGAAGAGGGATGTTGCTGGGTTATTCATGATGTGTTCCACCTGTCAGTAGGTGAAGGTGGAGCATCAACGGCTAGTAGGTCTCTTACAATAGTTACCCATTCCCGAGTGGAAGTGGAATGTCATCGTGATAGACATCGTGACCGGTTTGCTGACTTTGCTTCGAGGGAATAATGTATTTTGGGCTATAATTGACAGATGGGGACCTTTAGTGTTGATGATTTGGGACCGAATTACATCCTATAGATTTTATGTCTTCATGGAGTTCCACACTCCATCATTTCAGACAGGGATATGCATTTTACTTCTCGGGTCTGGTATGGGCTCCAGAAGGCATTGGGTATACAGGTACATTTGAGAATACCTTCCCATCCCCACACTGATGGCTAGTCCGAGCGTATGATTTAGGTTCTTGAGGACATGCTCCAAGAATGTATTCTATATTATTTAGGTTCTTGGACAAAACATATACCTCTTGTGGATTTTTCCATCAAAAATATTTTTCGAACAACTATTCAGATGAAACCATATGAGGCATTGTACGGTAGGCCATGTCGATCACCCTTATGTTGGCTCGAGGTAGGAGAGGATGCTTTGTTGGGACCTCCACTTGTTCAGGAGACCACAGAGCACATAGAGTTGATTCGCAAGAGGAAGGATATTGCACAGCATCATCAGAAATATTATGCTAATAAATGTATAAAACCTCTAGATTTTGAGGTTGGGGATCTGGTTTTCCTACGTGTCACAACGAGGTTAGGACATAAGAGTATTAGGAGACAGATTAAGCTTTCGCCAAGGCACATTTTTCCATTTGCAGTGTTGGAGAGTGTTGGGCTAGTTTCCTATCGGTTTCAGTTACCTTAGCAGCACCGAGATATGCACGACATCTTCCATGTTTTTTATCATCAATGTTACTTTTCAGACCCATCTCATTTTTTCCATACCATGGAGGTTGAGATGGAAGATAATGCAACCTTTTTGGAGCATTCTATTTGGTTTTTGGATTGAAGTATGAAGCTTCTCTGTGGTTGGTCTCTTCCTCTTATGCGGGTGCTTTGGAAGCATAGGAGAGTACAAGATGAAACATCGGAGAGGGAGGCAGACGTACGATCATAGTGGCTGGATCTATTTAGGGTTTATTCTTCTACGCCGAAGTAGGGAAATTCTGCGATGAGTTTCTTAAAGGGGAGAAGTTTTTAAGAACCCAGATCTTATTTTCATATATGTTTTTCCTTTTCTGGTCATTTTTTATAAAATTTTCAAATTATGGAAATTTTTTAAGTACACACCGTGTTCTTTATGAGTTCATGCTATGTATTGTCTTACCACAGGAGGTTGTGTGTTGGCCATGTAGTATCCAAAGACACATCTATGTGGGAGTGACTTGGAGGCTGCTTAATGCAGAGTATGGAAACATAGTGTACACACCTTGTACTTCAAAATTGGATGGCGTGTGATTTCTTCTTTTCATTAAAGACACCAGGGTCACGTCTAATCGCCAGAAGACATTTCTTTTAGGTCTCTTTCGATGGAGAGTTCCGTACGTCTGCAGATCTTCGACGAACCCCCTATCGTGCATCCATCCTCCAAATTGAACACTGTCGGTTTCATTAGAATCACATCGGTGAGTTCTCTCTTCTCATAGAGCACCATCTTCGGATTTCTTTTATCTCCTGAGATATTATGCATTGATAATTTTAGAAGTTTCTTTAGATCTTTCATGTTCTAAGGTGTTTCATGCTTCGAGGTTCACATATATCATTCCTACAATGCCGAGGCAGGTAGTTGTTCCTTTCCATTCTAGGTCATTGAGTATTATGTGAAAATTCCACCAATACCCTTGAACGAGGTATTGCATGATTATCATTTCATCCTAGTGGATTTCCTAACATGCTCACATATTTGGGTATATGTTATTTGGATATGAATAGGGTTGATTTCTATGATTTGGATTTTTGGCCCATGCATGTTCTTTTTATGACCGTTTTGTCCTGCATAGCCAGTTTCGATGCCTTTCCTGTTTTCCATGCGTATTGCTGTAGGATAGAGAGTTTGTATTTTGACATGCTTGATATGTTGTAGACTGTTTAGCCAAGTAGTTTTGTAGGTTTACTTGGGCCATACTGCATTTCTATGGTCGTTGACCTACAGTGGGCCGTGAGAACCTTGTGTAGTAGACTATAATGGCAATTGACTATGTGAGCTTCCTTAGAGAGTCTATCAGCACTATAAACTAAAAGATGAATTGATCGTGTGATCTTCCTTAGAGTTTCATTATTTTACTTTGAATTAACCTGATTACTCTAGACTATAAGGGGAGTTGACCGAGTGAGCTACCTCAAAGAGACTTTGAATAACATGGGAAATAAGGGAAATTGACCAAGTGATCTTTCTCACAGAGTCCTTGACCATGGGGCTATAAGGGGAATTGACTGTTAGTGCTTCCTCATAGTGTCTTTATGAATTCTTAGGACTGAACCATAGGGGATAGGTTGAGTGATCTACACATAGGGTTGTTTGTGCTTCTTAGGTAAGAACATAGGGGATGGATGTGAGTACATCTTAGAGGGTTACTTATTTGGTGTTTATATTTTTGTTTTGTTGTTTCTTGTTATTGACACTTGGGAATGTTTAATACTGAGCACTTTCTTGATTACTATTTTTGTACTTTCACCTGCCATACATTCACTGAGTTTTAGGCATAGATCTTCAGGTAGTTGCCTACTAGGATTTAGTCTCACAACCTATTTGGGTCATGCTTTTGGGCCCAAATATATTATATTTATGTAGGTATAGATAAGGCCAAGGGCCATTCCACTTCAGGTACATGACTTGCTGTGGAACAGGGTAGCATGGGACCAAGCTTTGGCTTGCGATGCTGAGGAGTCGTTTATCTGTTTCTTTTGTACTTTGGTTTAGTACTTTATGTTTTCACCAATGAAACTTGTTTCATTGTTTTCCTAGACATATGTATCATGCATAATTTTATATATATGTGCTCTAGTTGAATATTATTCATCCTTCTGTTATATTGTTATTGAATATTTACTGCTTCCACTTCTTTTTGTTTACTTCCATTGTGTACTCTTCCAATGAGGGCATAATTTCCCCACTGTCACACCATGTCCCTCGCTACTAGTTGGAAGCCTCTGGTATGCGGGAAAATGTGCTTGAGGCCATGTGACCAACCGGGTACGGGTCGCCTCTGGGTGGATTTTGGAAATGTGATGTTACATATTTAACTTATAATTTATAAATACTATAAATATCCGAATATTATTATACACAAAAATTCATGTTTTTTATAAAAAAATCCAAAAAATGCAACCTACAATTTGTTAACATGTAGATTAAAAAAAATTAACTCCATTTTACATGTCCCATTTTATAAGTATGAGAATTGTAATTTTTAATTTAAATCTCAATTTATTTGAAAAATTACAATTGTAAAATTATAGTTGATTTTATCACACTTTGATAAATTAATTATGAATTCCTAAAATTATATTATTATCATAAGAATAAAATAATATATTAATTAATTTTATGAAATTATTGTTATTTTAAATCATTACCCACATTAAAAAAATTAATTAAATATTTATGACTTACAAAAATACAAACACTTTATTTATTATTTTCAAAAAATTTATTTACTTAATCAATGATATAAATATATAATATTTTCACTTATAAGACAAAAAAATTTATTTATTCTCTCTTATATGAGGTTAAATTTCAATTAGTATACGTTTCCTAAATTCTTATAAGTACCAATTATTTCATTGTACAATTATAATGAATTTCTCTATTTAATTAAAAAATGTAAATATATTATTTTATAATTAATTGTATTGTAATAATCTCCCTTCCATATAAAAATTGCATCCTTGAAATATTTATTTACATATTAAACATGCGCAGTTACATTTACATAATATTTCATTTCATATTATCATGTAGCTTCTTAATACATATAGTTTCTCTAAAAAACCATAACATGGTGATTTACCATATTTTTCAAAAAAATTTATCTCTCAGATCAATAATATGAATAATATTTCCTCATATGAATGGTCTTGACTACCTGAATTGAATTTAGGGTCAAAAAATTCGTTAAATATGGAAAATAAATTATTAACATTGAATCATTAAAACCATTATGTACCTGAGATAATCTCATAGTAATTACTATCTTGTATTCAACTAGTCCAACATTATCCACGATTTTATAAGGCCCAATGATCTTTAGATGTAAATTCTCATTCTTTCCAAAATACGTAGCACTTTTCCTTAATGATATTTTAAGAAAATAATAATCAAATACTGAGAAATTAGTGAATTTACTCCTACTATATACAAAAAGTTTCTACCAACTCTGATATATCCCCATATGTTTTGGGATCATCGTCATTTTTGTCGCTACATCCTCTATTTATTCAAGGCCAATTATCTTGCTATTCCAGATTTCACCACAAAATGTTGTAGATCAACACAGCCTCCCATAAAATTCCTCAAAATGTATAATTTCTGTACTATAATGGAAAAAATTATTATAAGATAACCCAATTAATGAAATATATTGATCCTATCATCCTTATTAGTCCTTTTAACAAGAATTTAAAATGTCTTTTAGTGTCAGAATTCTTCTCTTGGTCATTCTATCAGATTAGGGATTAATTCCACTATTATAATTTAATTCAACTCCAAATAACATATAATGTACTTTCCATATGTTATAAGTGAACTGACAATGTCATTTAGATACAATTTATAGAGAATATCTATGTAACATGACATTTTATTTGAGTTAGAGTCAAGAAAACATTTTTTGAGAAATGTTGTCTAAAATAAAAATAAAACGTCAAAATTTATTAATCCAATAAACAATATCTCAAATCATATTGTATCCATGAGGACTCCATAATAGTCCCACCATGAATATTGGAATATATTTTATCGATTCTCAATTTTCATAGGAAAAGGATTATGAATCCCCTTTTGTAGATTTAAGTCTCCTTTAACCTATTTTCTAGTCATAGATTTCATTATAAAATAATCTGTATATATTTTCATTATGTCCCACTATTAATATAATTTATGTATCTGTATATCTTACTACTTATATGAGAAAATGAAAATAGTGGACTATGAGATTTACCTAAAAATTATTTCATCAACTGGGAATCACAGGGAATTCATAATATCGTTCTAAATATCAAGACCCAATCATTATCAGCATATAAATTGTGGAATATACCATTCATAACCAATTCAATATTTTTATGTATATCACTGTCTTCATTATGTTGATCCAAAATTTAATCCATGTAATATGACTAATGTGACACCTAAAACCTAATATAGGAATTTTATCCACAAAAAACATTCAAGAAAAAATTTATCAAATCATTAATCAAGGGGACATGTTCCAAGTGTATCATGGTTAATGTTGTCTGATGTCTTTGATTCAAGGTATCATTTTCTTTGAAATATTTTCCTAGATAGAAATTTATTGTACAACCATATTCCTTTATTATATGAAGCTAAATTATCTATATCATATTCATTCCTTATAAATAAATATATACATCATTGATTCATGGTTAGTATATATTTTAAAGTTTTCTCCATATAAATGGTTTATCCAAATTAATAAAGAAAAAAACATAGCTTCTATTCCAAATTTGTTTTTTATATATTTTAACTCATAATTATTTATTTGTATTAATGAATATGTGATTACCTGATCATCTGGAGCATAGTACAACTAGGTCTCTCCAATTAATCTCACTATAGATGAAAAAATCTCCATTTCTAGAGGGAATGTCCAAAACTAGACCATTCACCAAGAATCTCTTCAGTTTCTAAGAAAAATCACTGCATTCTATTATTTTAATAAATTAAACCCCTGCATTTTCAATAAAAATAATGGGATAGATAATTGTGGTATATTTTTATCAGAATACCGATAATATCTTACTAATCCAAAAAACTATGATTCTCTCTATCATTTATAGGTATTGTGAATTCATCGACAACTTTTTTGAGATTGATTAAATATTATTCAAAACTTATTTTCAAATTTCCATAGAAAAGAAATCTATTGGATCTGAAATCCATATTAATAAGAATTTGCATGTAAGTAATTTTATTTTATTATATGATGGAATATAGTTAAATTTTTTTCATGATCATCATATCTTTTTTATAATTCCAAAATAATATCAATAAAAACAAGAAACAACATATCCAAATATTCAAAAATATTATATTCATAATATCTATATATATAGAAGGGGATCTCATCAGACCAAAGGAAAATCAACAAACTCATAATGCAATTATGTAGTTCAGAAATCTATTTTGGACTGGCATTTTCCTTCACATTCAACCAATGGTATGAAAATCTAAATTAAATCATGGAAAATACTAAGAACACTATATATGATCAAACAAGTAATCAATATGTGGTAGTGGATTATTATATAAAATATTAATGTTATTTAATTATCTATAATTAATGAAAAAACTAATCAAACCATATTTCTTTTAAATGAACAAAATAGGGGTACACCATAGTGATGTTCTAAGATTAATGAATACTATGTCATAAAAATATTGTTACTAATTTTTAAATTATATAATTTCCTCTTGATCCATTAGAAATGAGGGGTTTGAAATTGGATTAGGATCAGGAAAAAAGACAATAGTATATCCAACAGGCTGATCAGGTTTAACAATTGGAAACTCATTGGGAATATCATATAGGTATTAATTTACAATGGACACATCATTTATATTATAAGATACATTATTTTCAACAATACATGGAAGATAACATTCATTACAATATTTTAGTAGTTTATCATCATCAGGATATATTTTCAATTGTATATGAAAAATAATCTCTTTATGAAAAAACTTCATTAGCTCAACTATTAATTATAAGAGGATAAAAAATAAATCAAATACATACCCATAATAACATCAAACACTTCTACGGGATAGAAATAAAGGGTCACGAGTTGTTTCTTTTTCCAAAATACAATAGAAATATTCATTTAATTATTTTCCTTAATATTACCCCTAGTGTTTTTTTCATGAAGTTCAGATTTTATTTCATGATAAAAAATTACCAATTTGAGAGAAAATTATTCAGAAATAAAGGAATGTGGAGACCCTATATAAAATAATACATTGTTGAAATCTGATTATAAATAAAATGTACCTAATACAACTTAATAGGATTTCTCAACATCTGATAATGTAGTTATCAAAGATTTCACTACACCTTTCTTCATATAATATGTCTTTTTTTCACTATTAAATTAGTTCTTTGGGTATGAATTTTCATAATTCCCAATCTCACCACATTTGAAACACATTACAACTTTCATATTATAATTAAACTAATGATCACATTTTTTTACAATCTCATGAAATATTTAAAAACATACCACATTAGAAAAACACCCCATATTTTTGAAAGAATTCCCTAGGGTTTATTTTTACCATACATTCTTCAAACTAGAAACAATAATTTCATACCATAATATTTATTTTATTCATTCTTACACATTTAATTAAATATGAACCTTTTTTCTATTAGTATTTATAGTAAAAATGATAATCAGAAAACACAATTTCTACATTATCAATTCATCAAACATGTTTCTCATAACATTTAAAATCATGGTTTTCTAATTAACATTGATATCATTACATTAATCATTAGTAAAAATTACTTATTTAAGATCAATATATCCAATAAGATTTAGAGCATACCCATACATTAAAGTGTGGATTTTTTTAAACATGGCCTCTTAATCTTCCTAATTCTTCTTAAATTCTTGGAATTTATTTTTTATCATTTGTCAAACCACCTTAAGAGAAAATTTTTCAAGGATTATATTTTTAAATTCATCCCATTAGAAAGTATCAATCTCATCTCTATCTTTGATTTATTTACCATTGACCACCAATGGTTGAATTTATCATCAAAATAGTAAAGAAAATGGCTAACCATTTGATTATTTGAACACCCCATAAAATGAAATATCATTTTAAGGGTTTTAATTAACCCTATATCGACCACCAAATCAGAATATCCATAGAATTAAATATAGTATTGCCTCATAAAATGATCCACTGTCATTAGCTTACTTTGTTGTATCTATATTTGTTTACAATCATGGATGCCGTCCCCATTTAAAGCATGTATCAACCACAAAATTACTATAAAAAACAACATGGTTCCAATTACATCCAATCCAGGTTTTGAATTAAGAATGATATCATTATCTCAGTGACTTCTTATGTTAGTATCCCAGTTTCTTTTTTTCAAAACCATTCAGAACAGATATATCATATATGAAGCAAAATGTTAATCTTGAAATTATACATCATTTACACATGAAAATAATGTAAAAATAATAAATGGTATTATCATAACATTATCCCAAATCATAATGTTATAAAAACCATTCATTGATAGAAAACCTAAGGAACTTACCTTAATCATTACATAATCTAGTAAATTCATCTATAATTCTCTTTTATATATTTCAAAAAAAATTGGTTTTTAATTTTAGACAATTTGACTATAATTCATATATATCATCCCACAAGAATACAAACTGTGTAATATTATAATATTTTACATTTATTTGATAATACAAATGTTTTTAATAAATCATGAAATCTTTTCATTAAAAATCATCACAATATTCATATTTGCTTCTATGTTTTTATTACCAATCCGTAAACACTATGAAAAAAATTTAGAACATGAGATGAAAAGAAAAATCCTAGTAATGGACACAAAAAAAGGAACTATTATTCCATTGATTCTTATGACCAGTTGAAATCATTTTCACAAATACATACTTCTCGCCCATATAATATCATATTCTTACACTTTCAAAACAAGATATTTCTATAAAAAATATAAATAATAATCAAACTATTTTGGTAACATCAGAACTTACTTAATAATGATTATATCCCTCATGGTTACCATATGATTTTTAATCCTCATGGATAAATTTTCATGTAACCCTCACAAATAGATTTTGATGTATCCCTCATGATTACCTTATGGTGTAACCATCACTCTTACACTTGGGATAACCATTATTTTCAACCTCTATCATAAAAATACCCAATATATTGGAGGGATATATTCGTCCCACCAATCATCATAAAATATTCCCAAGAACTATAACTTGTTAATAAAACATTAAAACAACCATAAAAAACTATCCTTTTTGAATTTTTAAATGTATAAATTTTAAATAGGTTTCATAAGGAAAATTACCTTACATTTGGTTCATATTAGATAAACTATATTAAATCCTCCAATATATTGGATTAACGTGTGTAATAAATATATTATAGAACTATATTTATATTCATAATAACTGATATGAAATATTTCAACCCATTTTGGACACTATTTTTTTTATTTTTCTAGTGAGTTTATTTCAGGGTTTTCATGGTCGCTTCATTTTTTGTTTCTTTTTATAATGGAAGAAAAAATGAAGTGGAATGAAATGGTCATAATATTTTTCAAGAATTTTAAATTATACCACACATTCATTTTTCTAATATGAGCCTAATTAGACAAGTATAAAATTAATGGAAATGATTTAAATTAATATTTTGGTTTCTATAAACATCAAGATACTTTTATGATGTAATATAATATCATGTTTATATTTTTGTTACGGAAAATTATAAAACATATAATGTGGGTAATAAAATATTATTTTTATATAATGATATTTTAATGACCATCCTTGAAAGAGGAAAATGAAAATTGAAACACATCATCAACAGTGATGCTAAATCGACACATCATTGATGATGTTTTGATTTTTTAGAATAATTTGTGAAGATGATAGATTTTCAGATGGATATTCCATTAAAAAAATAACATAACAATATGTGTGTTATACCCAATTACTCATGTCACATCGATTTGGGGTGGTGAGGATATAATAATTAAATAAATGAAATTGAAAAGAAAATAAGTGAAAATGATAATGAATTATTCCTCTTTGATTCTTTTCCTTTTCAACAACATTAAAGAACTCTGTTTTTCTATTTTGGCGAGACCAGTAGGTCTTAGAGGTTGGTATGAGGCATGGGGAAGTAAATTGGGTATAAATTAAACAAGACACAAGGCTTTGTGGTATGAGAGATGAGGTGGTATTTGTAGTGGAGGAGAGGGGAATTTTCACTTTATTTTAGTCATTAGTTTATTATTTTGGCTAAAACAATGAAACATTATATAATTATCAACAAATAAATTAAAACATTGAAGTAGTATTTTTTCGTATTGTGATTAAATAACCAATGAATCAATTTATGGTGTATTTATCTTATAATATAGATGTGTATATATGATTTCTATTACCGTATTTTACTATTCACTAATAATTCATGTATTTTAAAAAAATCTCAAAAATTCATCCAAAATATATCTCAATGTGTGGAGATACAAAATTAAACAAAATTATGGAAATAATTTTCCTAAATTTATGAAATTTAATTTTACTAGAAATCCTCATTTATTTAAAAATTAAAATTTTAAATTTATAAATAATTTTATAACACATTGACAAACTAATTTAGGTCTCAGAAATTTTACTTATAATAATTAGATATAAAAATAATTAGTTTAAATTTATTTTATTAAAATATTATTTATGTTAAATAATTATATTAATTATAAATATGTAATTAAATATTTATAACATATAAAAAATCAACATATAATTTATAATTTTCCAAAGAATCATTTACTTGATTCAGTATATAAATATATCATATTTTAACATATTAGATACATAATAATTATTTATACTCTCATATATGATTATAATAGTCTATTAGTATATATTCCTTAATTTCTAGAAATAAATACTATATTATTACACATGTATAATGAATTTAACTATTTATTTTCAAAATAAAAAAAATTATAAGTAGACGGGTTTTATAATTAAAGATAATGAAGTTGGTGATATATAAAAATCAATCACTAATTGAATATTAATTACATTAAATATTTAATAATTATTTTTTATATTTTGATAAATTTTTTAAATTTTATTTTATTTTTTTTATCATTTTTGTTTTATGTTCATGGAGATGACATGCAAGAGTTTTGTAATAGCATTGATGAAACTCCCATAAATGATGATAAACCTGATATTAGATCTTATAATATAGATATTGTGAATGATTTGGATTTTCTCAAGGGGGTTGATTACCTACCAAGTTGTTCTTTCAATATATTTTTCTTATATTATACGTGTCCCTTATTTTCCATCCTCTTAAGATGAAGACATTTAATATATGTTTGTGAATCTATTAATTATATTATTATTAATATTTCTTATCAAATTTTTCATTTAACATTTTTTTATTATTTTGATTATTTTTCACCTTACCATATTGGTTAATTTTTTCCAATACTAGCAAACAATAATTATTCAAACTGGTTTTCATTTCATAAAATTCTCTTAGGCATGGGAAGTTATATTCTTGATCAATATGTCATTTGAAATAGTTATTATTTTTTCCCCACAAATCCTATATCATTGATTAATTTTTTTATTAATTTTATATAGGTTCTATGATAATGAATTTAACAGTCTATGAGATCCTATATCATGGATAGATATGATTCTTGTATGCATGGTAACATTCATGATTTTTTTAAATCATTCAAAGGATGTAAATAAAAGTATCTTACATAAAAAATTTACTGAGCCTCAACTGACGTATCTTTTTTGATATAATTCCACCCCATAATTGGTGTTTCTATGTTCCTAATAAATAGTTTTGATTTTAATAATTAGATCGTACATATTAATATATAGTAGAGTGATTCTGGTTGTGACTCACATACCTATTAGTCATAAAACTTGTTAGCACCATAAATCTATGGAATGAATAACTATTCATTTAATGAATCTCATAAATAATTTCCATATATTAAATTTAAATTTTTAAAGAATACAAATTGGTAATTATATATCATTTTCTATGATATATAATGAAAATTTGAATTCATATAAATATTATTCAATATTAAATTGATGAATTAAAATTGAAAAATTATATTAGTCCATATATAACATGATTATTTTAATATAAAATATTTCTAAATAAAAATTAAATTATTAATATATAATAGTATAAATATAGGTAAGACTCCCCATAGTTATGGGAGAGTCAAAAGAAGTCCATGGGTGGATAGATTTTTGATGAGGGTTATTATAAAGACACGGAATTTCCATTTAATTGTTTTTAATCAAATGGAAATTTTTTGAGTCTGTGAAAATTGAAAAAAAATGATTCTGAGGCCCGAATTACCCAGAATTAATTTATGAAGTTTTTTTCAGGTACGATCAGTGAATGTTCAATCGAGTTTTTATAACATTTCAACTAGTGGTCAAAATTGAAATATGAGGGCACCGTTGAACTCACAGTGCCAGTATTCTCTTAAGAAGTCTTTCACCTCGACAACAGTTGGTCAAGGGTGAAAGTTTGTTTTTGGGTTTTTCATGGAAATAATAAAATAAAATAAGCACATGTTTTATTTTATTTTATCTATTATAACCACCCATGTGGAAGCTGAAGGTGGGGACCACCACACCATAACCTCCCATGAGAGGTTATAGTGGTGGGGCCCACCTGAAACTACCCCCCATGAGAGATTACATTGTGGGGACCACCCAGCACTAAACCCCCAAATTAATTGAGGAAACCCTCTCAAATCTATCATAAATGAGGGAGAGTCTCTTGACCTCCCTTATCTTAATGGTTCCACCATCCACCTCTTTTAATGGTGTCTACAATCCCCATTTAATTAATGGAACCATATAATTTAATTAAATGATAAAATTTTAATTTGAAACCCATAAAACTAAAAAATAGATAATCTATTATTTGGAGGGTATATATATATTCATTTGTTGGAAAAAGGTTGGAAAAGGAGGATTAGTGCTCTTGAGAGAAAACTCTCTGACAAGGAACACTTCCTCCACGATTAACACTCCATCGACGATGAACATCGACCCAGACTTCAACCTTCTTCCTCAGGACTTCATTTGAAGTAGGACATCTTCGACTATGACGAGTCGGGGCACAAAACGACGATCGAGGAAAATTCCAACGACACCAACGTTCACCTTTTCCCAACGATCTGTCTTCTTCCCTATGATTTTGTCGGTGAATAATGAACAATTTAAGGGTTTAATTTCATTTTTGTATGATTTATTCCCATGTTCTTACTTTATTTCAAAATGAAGAACGAGGATGTTTTCCTTTTATGGGAGGGTTGTTGTGTTTTGTTATTACTGAACCGATTTCAACCACCCTAAAGGTGGACTGTGCGTACCAAACTAACATGGCATGTCTGCCACCCCCCCCCCCCGTTGCCGATCTTCTTCGTGGTGTTCTTTAAAATAGCAATGAAGGAGAAAAAGGAAACAGTCATGCCACATGTGTCCTCAGTGATATGTGCCACCCCCACGATGTTCCGACAGATGAACAAACCAGCCCCCGCACCATGTCCGTGTTGCCTCGCTGGCCTCTCCGCCTCTCCAACTGTGCCACCCATGCCTGTCGCATCGCACCGTCCTCTCCGGTCGCGCTTCCCACGTAGGCCATACCGCCTCCCTGGTCACGCCGTCCTCACGGGTCACGTCGTCTCACTGGCCACACCCTTGTGCCCTGTTCGCGCAACCCTGGATGAACTGACCATGCACTCAAGGTGCCTCGGTCAAACTGGCCCCTCGTAACACCCTTCCGGGCCGAGCCGCCCCAGGCCGGGCTGAGATGCTCCACACCCTTGTTTTTCTCCGCGATTCCCTATGACCTGGTGGGCTTGGCCGAGTGGGTCGGGCCGAACCTAACTGGCGGACCCGCCCAACGGGCTGAACCCAATGGGTTGGACCACCCAATGGGGTGGTCCAGAACCAATGGGTGAGGTTTATATGACCCGAACCCGGTCGGCACAGGCTGGGTCAGGCTGGGTTGGCCCGACCGCGTCCGACCAGACATGGGCCCAATACAACCCTTTACTCTCTTTAGGCAATATCATTAGCACCAGACGCCCATTTGATGAACCGTCAGTAGCGCTGTTAATATTGGAGCATGGCGGTCCCTTTGATTATATTCCAACGGATTTTAGGGTATACATGAGATATGGTCAGGATGGATCATGTACAAATCCAACTGGGCCCTGAGACTAAGATGATAATAACTCACATACTTGGCGTCTGATTGATGCTCGTTCAGTTGAGTTGAGACCCCTATGACATGGAGGACCTTTGGGATACTTCTTTGTGGGATTCATGGTAGTGTAAAATCATCCAGTATCTTGTGGAGTGGAAATTCGAGAGATGGGTGAGATTTTGTGAGGAACCTAGTAGTTGGCTCAGACTTGATGACTGCTGACTAATTGACTCAGAGTGACTTGACTAGCTTATTAGGGACCTCCTGGTTGCGGTGGCAGACCCACGGTGGAGGAGCACCTAGTTGTGATGGGAGACCAACTATAATTGATAGGAAGGGTACCTCTACAGGATATGAGGGGGAGCTCCTAGTTGTGGTGGCAGACCCATGGTGGGGAGCACCTATGTGTGACGTACCAGACCCATGGTACTTGACAGGAGGAGTACCACAGTAGTCAAAGGTTAGTGGGAATCACCTAGTTATGGAGGCAGTCCCACTGTACTAGATAGAGGAGGATTTCTCCAACCACCAAGGCATTAAAATGTTTTACCTCTTGAATAAATCTTGATTTGAGCTAAGTCAGTAATTTTTGTGATTTCCTCATGATTAATATTAATTACTTGATAAATTATGTATATGTACGTGTATATATCTATTTCAGGTTATCTGTTGATTTCATACAATATGTTTTATCTTTTTAGGATTTTTTGAGACCTTGAGGGTCTCAGGGTCCCTACTAAGTATCGTTATAATCACCCCTGCATGGGCTATGCCCGCAACTTGTTGTGTTGGATGCAGATGACATAAAGCGTTGATCGAGGCTGAGAGTACCAAGACTGGATGATACCCAGAGGTAGACCATATGGTGTGTCGGTACACAATGGAGACGGATGAACGAGGAGTGCTGAGGAGGCAATCTGTACATACCCTTCAGGTAGAAACCCAATGGACGATCCACTAGCTGATTTACCTTTTTCCTCATTCGTGCTTCTTTTTCAGTTGTACTTGTACTTTTCAGTTGGGCTTCTATTCTCACCCTTTTTTACTTACTATACTCACTTGTTGGTTATATATTTTACTTGTTTTTATATCTTGTTGTGTGTGATTGTAGGTTATAAATGCAATGCCTTCCCAGTTTTAGTGAAATATGCCTTTGGTGCTAGTCTCCTGCCACTATCCTATAGAAGGCGAGCATTGGGTATTCTAGGCATGAGCCTTGGGGAATGGGTCATGACAAATTGGTATCAAAGGTGTTAGTTCTACTGAAAAACATTTGACACATATATTTTCTATTATGAAATAGTGTTAAGGGTAATGAGTGTGTTTTTTAGATCATGGAGGCCAGTGTGGGTGTGGTGGCTGGGGTATCCATAAACCAGGACCCTTACTTCTTATTTTTATCTTAGTGCAAGAAATCATTGATTGCGTGCGTGTTTTGAAATGTTTTCTTTAAGTAAGCTCAACCAAGTCAGCTCACTAGTTATAAATTTTTACCGTGTCGCATCTGATTCTTTCTGGATTCCTCTACGTGGACAACCAACTACAGTCCCAAGAGTTGTACACAGAGATAGCCCACCGAGCGACGAGGCCTCGGTGTAGGGCCCATTTAGAGAGGATACACCAGCGGTTCCATTACCTGTAGGGCCACCAATGGAACTTGGCCCAGCAGCAGATGGTGCACGCCGCTTGAGCGAGTTTCACGAGTTCCAACACTAGTGGCCATCTATGTTCTGGGGAGAGACGAACCCAATGGTGGCTGAGGATTGTATGGAGGCTATGGTGAGTGTCTTCTGACAGGTAGGGACACTATTAGACCTCATGGTGATACTTTTTATCAGAATTATACAAGTAGAAGTTGGAAGATGGTGGAGCTTAATGCTCCAGATTCACGATGAGATGATGCTTCTCTAGGCAGACTACGAGAGTCTTTTTCAGGAAGAGTATTTTATAGAGTCTCTTTGCGCTGTGCGCATTCAGGAGACACTTCATCTGCAGTAGGGTAGCATTACTTTTACTCAGTACTCAGTGAGGTTCATATACCTCTCATGATACTCCACTGAATTGGTATGGGACCAATTTTTCAGGGCCTGAACCTTCGACAAAGGACTCAGGTAGGATATCAGGGCTTCTGTGATCTCACTCATCATCCCGACATAGGTGGGGGTGTTAGGGAGAGACCTCTTGGAAGAGAGTTTCCTTTATGAGAAGTGACCAACGTCGAGAACCATTATCAGTCATCATGTAGCAGAGTCTTCCGCAGTAGATAGTAGACAGATGTCACAGAGGTCCAAGAGGACCAGACCTACAGGTGGACAACTTCATGACTTAGGGTCAATTTTTCAGGGCACAAGATACAGAGCGAGACATGCCAGGATCGGGTAGTGTTACGTATAAGGCGGGCAGAGTCCAATGGCTTGTGACTGCCCGGACCACCTTTTGGATGATCATAATATGGTCGAATGATCAGCCTAGCAGAGACAGAGATTCGATCAAGGTTTTCCAATGGTAGTATATGGACGTGGTAGAGGAGTTAGTCATGGATCTGGTGGTGGATGATGATTCAAGATGTTACCGCCACCACCACCAAGAGATCCACCCCGACCGTAGGGAGTAGGTGGACATGGGAGAGCTCAACTCCAGGCAGCTGGGGCATACAATCATGGCGCTTCAGAGATGTTTTGATGTATGATCTGTGTCTACTCCACCACAGCTTCAGTTCTTATAGACAGTGGTTCCAGTCACTCTTTCATTGCCACTGCCCTCATTCGGAGCATGTAGATTCCGAAAGAGCCATTGGATCGATCATTACGGCTAGAGACTCCTACAAGAGTAGATTCGACGTTTACGCACTGTTTCCAGTAGTGTGAGATTAATATTGGAGGCAAGAGATTCATCTAGGATCTCCTAGTAGCGGCATCGTGTCCTTACGAAGGCATCTTTTGTTTGGACTAGTTATCTAGAGTCTATGATCAGATTTACTATATTAGGAACAATGTGCAGTGTGTCCGCATGGATGGGATCTGTTTTACCTTCACTGATGAGAAAGGAGACTTTGCAGTAGATGATGGACTTACTTGGATGAGAGTGCAGCTGATCCGTCATTAGGTGGTTTTCCTTACCCTCGAATCAATCAATGTCAAGAGTTTGAGCTATTCTGTAGTGGTGGACCATTACACGAATATTTTACCTGATGATGTACCATGTCTACTTCCATGTAGAGAGGTGGAATTTTACTTTGATTTGTACCCCGGTATGACACTGATATCTACACCAGCATATAGGATGGCTCATGCTGAGCTTCACGACCTATAGGTACAGCTAGAGGTCTTGCAGGAGAAGGGGTACCTTAGGCCTAGTGTTTCAAATTGGGTATCCACAATTCTGTTCGCCAAGAATGCGGATGAGAGCTTGAGGATTTTTTATGACTATCGACACCTCTACCATGTGACCATGAAGAACATTTTCCCACTCTTGAGGATTGACGACCTCTTTGATCAGCTGAAGGGATCACGATGGTTCTCGAAGATAAACCTCAAATAAATCCATCACTAGCTCAGAGTTCGAGATGAGGATGTGCATAAGATGGATTTTATATATCAGTACGACCACAATGTGTTCTTGGTTATGACTTTTTGCATAACCAATGCTCCAACAGTGTTAATTCGACTCATGAACAGGGTCTTTCAGTCTTACCTTGATCTCTTTGTAATAGTCTTCATCAATGACATTCTGATCCACTCAACTACTGAGGATGATCACTAGTACTATCAGAAACACTCTGAGATCACCAGATTTATAGTAAGCTCTCAGTGTTCTTATTCTAGATCCGAGAGGTTCACAGTTTGGGACATATCATCTCGGAGGATGGAGTTTCAGTGGATCCAGTGAAGATTGAGGTGGTACTTGCATGGTATCCACCCAGTACTGTGACGGAGGTACGTTGTTTCCTGGGTTTGGTAGGTTATTACGGGAGGTTTGTAGTAGACTTCTCCAGAGTTTCAAAACCACTATCAGCCTTAACAAAGAATGGGAAACCCTTTGTATGGTCAGAGAGATGCCAGAAGAGATTTTAGGATCTTAGTTAAGGTCTGACTTGTGCCCCATCTTGATGCTTCCAGAGGAAGAGGTAGGGGACGTAGTCTACTACGACGCATCAAAGACCAGAATCAGACGTTTCCTAATGCAGTAGATAGAAGTAATCACATATGGTTCATGAAAGCTGTGGAAATGTGAGCAGAACTACGCTACCCATAACAAGGAGTTAATAGCAGTGTTCTTCACCTTATAGATGTGGAGACACTATCTGATGGACGAGCATTTTAATGTGTACTCTGATTACAAGTGTCTCAGATATATCTTATCTCAGAAGGACCAGAACCTGCAACAACAACATTGGCTGGAGTTCCTCCAGGACTACGACTTCGAGATTGTCTATACTCCTAGGAAAGGGAACGTTATTGCAGATGCACTCAGTAGAATATCAGGTATACAGCTTCTAGGTGAGGCGATAGAGTAGCTGGACACATTGTAGATATCCTTAGTAGATAGATATGGTGTGGCTTTTATTTAGTCTCTTACAGACAGTCCCCCACTTCCTCAGTGAGTTAGGGAGGTACAGCATGGGGATGGTGACTACGATACACGACGTCCTCAATGATCCACAAGGTAGGCACATGATGTATTTTCTCAAGGTGGGGAGAACGCCATCCTCTTCAGAGGACGTACCATGGCACCAGTGTGACTTTAGGAGGAAGTGTTGATGGAGTTCCACACATCCCCTATAGCAGTACATCCATGAGTGTAGAAGATGTATCTGGACCTCCGAAGACACACACTAGTGGTTGGGAATGAAGGAAGCAGTTTCATAGTTTGTCTATTGATGCCTCACTTGTCAGCAAGTGAAGGTGGAGAATTATGTACCAGCATGCTTAGTTCAGACTTTAGAGGTCCAAGAGTGTAAGTGGTATGGGATATCCTTGGATTTCGTGATAGGAATTCCACGTACATCTAGGGGTCACGATTATAGTAGGGTGACAATTGACCGAATCACCAAGTCGGCCCACTTCATACCGATTAGAGAGCAGGGTTCAGTAGAGAGCATGGGATGCCTCTACATGCAAAAGATTGTGTGGCTACATGGAGTACCTTTAAAGATTGTCTCTGATCATGACACACAATTTACATCCTGGCTATGGAAGGGGTTTCATGAGGCTTTCGAGACACATCTTCATTTTAGCACTTCCTTCCATCCAAAGACAGATGGCCAGACTGAGCGGACCATTCAGACCCTCGAGGTCATGCTATGTGGTTGTTTCCTCGACTTCTGTCACAACTAGGATGATCACTTACCTATGGTGGAGTTTTCATACAAGAATAGCTATCACTCCACCATTGGGATGGCACCTTTAGAGGCGTTATATTGGAAACCTTACAGATCACATTTGTCCTGGACAATCCTAGGGGAGTCAGAACTAGTGGGACTAGAGTTCGTAGATGTTACCATAGAGAAGGTTCATATCATCCAAGAGTGGATGAAGAATGCACAGAGCAGGAAGAAGTCGTAATCTGACAGAAGACAAAGACTTTTGGAGTATGATGATAGAAAGCATATCTTCTATGAGTCTCAGCCCGATGAGGTCTATGGAGATTTGTCCAGGGCAGAAAGTTATCTATGAGATTCATTGGACCTTTCTAGTTTCTCAGAAGAGTTGGGGAGGTGTCTTGCTGCTTATCTCTTCCACCTCAGTTGCACCAGTTGCACGACGTCTACAATGTATCCCAGCTGAGGAGATACGTGCATGAACCTTCCCACATCATCGACCATGGCGAGATGGATGTCGAAGATTGGGTGACTTTTACAGAGGTTCCAATAGAGATTGAGGATAAATAGGATTAGGTCCTTCTTGGATAGTATATACCTCTGGTGTTCATTCGTTGGCAGCACTAGAACATTCAAGAGATCACATGGGAGTGGGAGGCTCAGATGCGTGCTCAATACCCCCATTTTGTCCCTTAGTTGAGTTTTGGCTGGCGAGGATGTAAGTCCCTAAGGTGGAGAGAATGTAAAGACTCTAAATTTCCATGTAATTTGTTTTGTAAAATAGGAATTTTACGAGTCTGTGAAAATTGGCGGCGCATGATTCTGATTCCTAGAGTGCCTGCAATCAATTTCTGATGGTTTTTCATGTACGTTCTATGATAGTTCGAGTGGGTTTTTATAACCATTGAACCGGTGCTTAGAATTGAAATATGAGGGCATCGTTGAACTCGCAGCACCAGTATTCACTTATGAAGACTTTCACCTCGATGACAGTTGGTCGAGTGTGAAAGTTAGTTTTTGGGTTTTTTGTTGAAATAACAAAATAAAATAAGTAGATGTTTTATTTTATTTTATCTATTATAACCACCCATGTGGAAGTTAGAGTTGGGGACCACCAGACCTTAACCTACCATGAGAGGTTATGGTGGTGGGGCCCACCGAAACCTAACCTCCCACGAAAGGTTACGGTGTGGGTACCACCGAGGACTAACCCCCGCAATTAATTGAGAAGATCCTCTCAACTGCCTCATAAATGAGGGAGTGTCTCTTTACCTCCCTTAACATAATGGTGCCACCAACCCCCTATTATAATGATGTCAAGCCTCCCCCTTTAATTATGTGATCCATCTCATTTAATTAAATTCTATAATTTGAAATTTAAACCCATCAAACTAAATAATAGGTAATCTATTGCTTGGAGGGGCTATCTATTCATTTGATTGCAAAAGGTTGTCAAGGGAAGATTAGAGATCTTGAGAGAAAACCCTCCAACGAAGAACACTTCCTCCATGAAGAATGCTTCACCAACGAAGAACTTCGACCCCGACATCGACTATCTTCCTCCGGAAATCCTCCGATGTAGGTCGTCTTCAACTACGACGAGTCGTCGCACAAACAGATGATTGAGGAAAACGCTAACGAAACCAACGCCTATCTTTTCCAAATGATTGGTCTTCTTCCACATGACTTTGTTGGAAAAAAATGAACAAGGTAGCGGTTTAATTCCATTTATGTATTATTTATTCCCATGTTCTTCCTTTCTTTCAAAATGAATAACATGGATATTTTCCTTTTGCAAGAGGGTAGTTCTGCTTTGTTCTTGATGAATCGATTGCTACCACCCTAAACGTGGAGGTTGTGGTAAAAAGTAACATTGACAGACACCCACATATCTTCTTTATGGTGTTCTTCAAAAAGACGAGGAAGGTGACAAAGGTAGTGGCCGCGTCACCCGCGGCCTCAGGGACATGTGATGCCCCCATGGCGTTCTGTTGGCCGACCGAACCAGCCCCTGTGCCCTGGCTGCACCGCATCCTAGCCGCAACATGCCCCTTCCGTGCCATTATATGGTGGTGCCACACCCTGGAAGCACTGCCCTCACTGGCTGGGCCACCTCCCCGGCCGCGTTGCCCTCCCCAGCTGCGCTGCCATCAATGGCTATGCTGCCCTGTCCATCGTGCCTCTCTCTTCTGCAGTCTGCCTC
This sequence comes from Viscum album, assembly GCA_963277665.1. Taxonomy (NCBI): domain Eukaryota; kingdom Viridiplantae; phylum Streptophyta; class Magnoliopsida; order Santalales; family Viscaceae; genus Viscum; species Viscum album. The sequence goes on from OY728119.1 coordinate 536,603,182, forward strand.
GCCCTCCGTGTTGCCCCTCCTGAACCGGTCACTCCTTCACAGCTCCCCGGCCGAACCAACCCCTCACGACGCTCTTTCGGGCTAGGCCAAGCTGCTCCTCTCTCTTGCGGCTCTCCATGGTTCCTTGTGGCCTAATGGGTTGGGCCCCGCAGGTCGGGTTGAACCAAACTGGATGTCCCACCGAATGTGCTGGCCATACCCAATGGGTTAGGCCGGTTCGACCCGAACTGAGTCAGCCCAGACTAGGTCCGGTCAGGATAGTCCGACTGAGTCAGGCCGGACCCGATCCCACTATGACCCTTTACTTTCTCTTGACCATATGTTTGGAACCAGACGTCCGTTTGAAGAACCATCAGCGGCGCTAAAAATCTTGGATCCTGGAGGTCTCTTTGACTGTATTACACTAGAATTTGTGGAATCGTTTAGATATAGTCGGGTTGGATTGTGCAATAATCCCACTAGGCCCCCCGGGACTAAAAGGCTAAGAACTCACAGACCAGGCATCTGATTGACGCGCAATCAGTTGCTTTGATACCCCTATGATGTGGCAGTCCTTTGGGATACTTCTTCATGGGACATCGTGGTAGTGGAGCATCGTCATGTAGCATATGGATCGTATCTTCCAATGATGAGAGAGCTTTTGTGTGAGAACCTAGTAGTTGGCTGAGACTTGGAAACTATTGACTGATTGACTATGAGTGACTCAACTAGCCCATTGGGGAGTACCATGTTTTGGCAGTAGAACCACGCTGAAGGAGTGCCTATTTTTGGCGATATGCCCACGGTGGGGAGCACATCTGCGTGACGCAGCAGACCCATGGTACTCGACATGAGGAGTATCACAGCAGTCTAAGGTTAGTGGGAAGCACCTAGTTGTGGTAGTAGGCCCACTGTACTCGATAGAGGAGGAGTTTTGCAGCAGCCAAGGGTTCAAAAATTTTTATGCCTAGAAAAAATCCTGGTTCGAGTTGAGTTAGTAACTTTTGTGATTTCCTCATGATTGAGATGGATTACTTGATAACATAGGTATATGTATGGGCATATACATAAGTGGGGTTATATGTTGATTTCATACTTTTTGGTTTATCCTTATTGGATTTTGTAGGACCTTGATGTTCTCGGGATCCCTACTGAGTATCGTTATACTCACCCCTGCACGAGCTATGCCCACACCTCATTGTGTTGGATGTAAACGACACAAAGCGCTAATCAAGGTTTAGTGTACCAGGACTGGACGGTATCCAGAGGTGGAACATAATGGGTGTCGGTACATGGAAGAGACAGACGGACGAGGAGTGATGGGGAGAAAATCTGTACATACCCTTCAGGTAGGAACCCGAAGGACAACGTAGTAGCTAATTTAACTTTTCCCTCTGTTGTACCTGTTTTTCTGTTGTACTTGTACTTTTCAGTTGGGCTTGTTTTCTAGCCCCTATTTACTTACTGTAGTCACTTGTTGCTTATACAGTTTACTAGGTTTCGTATCTTGTTTTGTGTGTTTACAGATTATACAGGCAAAGCATTCCTAGTTTTTGGGAAATATGCCCTGGGTGCTAGTTGCCAACCCCAGGTATATGGAATGCGGGCATGAGGTAGTCGCGCCACGGGCCCTGGGAAATGGTTCATGACAATTATAGCTTAGGATAATCCCACATTGAAGAGAATATGTTTATTTATAATATATAAACTAATAAGATCTATGGGATTGTTGTGGGTTTAAGAATTTCATTGTTATTTTGAATAGACATACAATTGTTTTTCCAATATATACCTAAAAAAGGCCCCAAATAGGTCCATTTTACTACATTCTACTCTTTATGAAGAGTGTGTGATATTTTATACTGAGATAATTTTGTAGATCACCATGATTCATAAAGAGTTGGCTACAAAATAGCCACATCATTATCAAATGTATGCGTATATATAATTATATATTAATATATATATATATATATTATCAATAAAATTAACTATTCCACCCATTAATGATGTTATTACTAAATCTAATCCCCCTATATATAATGATTATTTACGAAGGAAATTCATTTATTAATCCCTACTATTTTAATCTGAGTAATTAATAAAAATAAAATTATTGAATATATTTTTTATTTATTTTATGGTTCAATATTTTTTAAAATTTACATGAATCACAATAATAGATATTTTCTATCACCTTTAGAGTTTTTATAACTATATTTTACTAATTAATAATTATTAGCACTTATATTTTTAACCTGTATTTAGTGATGTCATGCAGTGTGAAATAATTTCTTTATGGTGATAAAGATCAATTATGAAGAACATATAGTATAATAAAAAGAATATTTACTAAGAATATTTTTGTTTAATATTTTCCATTTGTTTAAATTATTTTAGGTCAGATATATTATTTACAATGTCTATAATGTATAAAATTTATCAAAATATTAGGATACACAATTATGAATAAATATGTATGTCATTTAATTTTTTTGAGATGGCTAATTAGGGAAATATATACATTATAGATATATTTTATCAAACAAACTATAATATTTTACTTATTGGTATACATTATAATATGAAAATCTATATTTGGTAAGAATTATTTCTTTTAGTCCTCATAATAATCAAAACAACATTCATGGTCAGTCTTATTATAATGTATTGTTTTTATAATCTTTTATATTGTTTCATTATTCCTTCTAAATGGTCATTGGCTATAGTAATACTCCATATATAATAATCCAATTATGTGGGTATAATATTATTCCATGCTATTATATTGAGTATATCTATTTGATTAGTAAAGAATAAAATTATGGTATATGATATAGAATTAAATTTTCCATCTAAAATTAATACTGATAAATATAGTGAATATTATGCAATATTTATTGATTTAAAAAATGGAAATCAAATAACTAAGAAATACCAAAAATTTAATTCTGATATTCACATTATTAAAAACATTTAAACATATAATTATATTTATTTTAATTAATAAATTAATGCATTATCCAACTATTAATATGAATGTTTTCAAAATCATAAACAGTGATAATAATTTTTTAATTTTTTTATAAATCTTAATGAGTCCAATTCCATTTATTTGATAAAGATGAATAAATAAATATCTTACTAAAATGAGATGAAAAAAATAAATGTTTTTTATAAAATCAACATAAACAATTTACATTTAATTTATATTGAATATTAAAAGTAATATTTAATATCCTTCCATTATGATATCATAATTTTTTTAAATAGAGAATAATATTATAGTTTTCTATTAATATTTTATTTTATGTACAAAAAAAGTGGTTGAGGAAAGTATAAATTTATGTAGTATGTTGATAAGTATATTATTTACATGAAAAGGATTATATTGGTTATCAAAACAAGAAAATGTTGGTCAAATTTATTTCTCAAATATTATTACTATGAAAAATTTCAAAACAGTATTCAACACACAAATGGAAAATTTTTTCTGAAAAAATTTATAATAAAAACATATCGAAATATAAATTTTAAGAAAAATTTAAACATCTAAATGAAACAAAAAATTATGTAATGTATACACTTTTATATCTATTTCCAAATATTAAATAATTATGATAAAGTTTATATATATGTGATAATATATATAGATTAACATATAATAACATATAATAGTTTTAATAGGTGATAATCCTCCAACAGTTAATTGAATATTTTTGAAAGCAATTATAAGATTTCTAACACATAATGAAAAAATATAAATATTTCATTAGGATAATTTTAAAATAAATAGAATAAGGTAGATATATTTATGGGTTTTTTTGTTTCCCATAAGTATTTTATTGTTTTTTCATCATTCTATTGATATATTACACCTTGTTATTTCAATAAAAAATGATAATTATTGTACAACTTATATGGATTGAAATGATTATTTTATATTTTTATAATTTTTGAGAGAAACTAGTCAATTATGGAATAGTATACAAATAGTGTTCAATTTTATTTTTTTTCATGTATATGTTGTTAACATAGTAATCATATTTTATTTATATGAAATGTGATAACATCCATATTGTACTAATTCTAAATCACTAACAATGAATTGAAAAATTAGGTAAAAAATTGTTTGTAAAAATTTATTGATTTATTTTACAACTATATAAGGGTATGAAGAAGAATTCAATATATATTTAATATTCTAACTTCATTTAAATAATTAGTATAATTAATATAAAAAAAATAAATAGATTAAAATTGTACCAATGGAATAAATAATTTAAGAAAATTATAGGATACAATAATTCATTTCTACCCCTCTAAAATAATCAATCTTGTTTGGTGAAATTCCCTTGGTATCATAGTGTAGGCTTCCCATTCCTATTTTCATTTTCTCATACCCTATATTTTATATTATATCATCATGTATAATTTTTTATATTCATTTAATTTTCCATATATGGTAATATTATTGTCTTAAAAAGATTATATTATATTAAGTTAAATTTAATATATAATTAACGAATAATTATCTTATTGGATTATAGAATGTGATCAAAAAAATACCATGATATTAAAAATTATAAGAAAATCGATAAAAAGGAAAATTATATTGAAATCATTGATATGTAAATAAATAAAATGAGAATGAATTAATCTACTAGTGATTATAATATAAAAAATAGAGGTAAAAACACTATTAAATTATTCAAAAATACAAATATAATATTATATAATGGTAAGTATATTTATTAATGTAAATAAGGTTTTAATTATTATGAATATGGTAGTATTAATCCTGTCTTATTTTATAAGTATATAAAAATTTGACGAGTCTTAGAATCCATAAACTTTTGAATTTTAGAAATATAAGAATGGACTTTAGGAAATATTAAAAAAGAAGAATAAATTTTATGTTGTGAAAAATATTAATCAAAATTGAAAAAATATGATATAACTTAAAATTTTAGTTACAAAATTATAGTAGTATACATTATATATATATAAATTTACTTATTGTACAAAATTCTATGTGATGATGATGTGAAAATATCTAATTAATTATAAAATTTAATGATCATATAAAATGCTTTAATTTGATCTTTATGAGGATATATACTATAGAAGAAACACTCAATATTTGGAATTAATTATTATAAAATTCATTATATTGTTAAATATTCTATAATTTTGTAATGTGTATATAAATTTGAAAGGATTTTTTTATAATCATTATGATAAATATATACAAATTTATTGAAATTTAATTTATTTTTATTGTACAAGAATAAAAAAATTCAATATGATAACATAAGTGGATGAAAAATGATATAATAAATTTTTATATACAGTTAATAATATCTACATATTTTTTTTTAATTTTACCAATGGGACGTATAAATCCAAGGAGAAATGGATTAGAAAGAAAAAAAATATGTTATTTATGATTGAGGATAAATTATTGTGAAACATGAAATTATTTTTTGAATCATTTAATTATTTTAAATATAGAGTAATACAAAATTTCAGATTTTTGTTCTAAATTTTTGGACCGATAACATATTTTATTGGTATTTCAAGGAAACCATGAATGTTCAAAATAATAAAAAATGGTATAAGAATAAAATATATGCAATAAATCGTTAATTAAAATCTTTGATAATTTAAATGTTATTAACCTCACTCCAATCAAATAAAATTCGTGTATACATTATTAAATTGATAAGTAATGGTTATGTGTATTGAATGTTATCCGAATTAAATTAATAATAATCAATATGGAAGTTTGGATAATAAAAACACATGCCACATAATTAGCAACATGAGATGAAAATACATCCATGTATAATATTTTTATAATAATCATATGGATAATAAAATCAAAATTCTAAATTAAATATATGAATAATGTTAGAAAATCCTGATATTACTAACAATGCATATTTAAGACATCGTAAAAATTGAATTCAATTCTTTTCTTCAAAGAAATTTCAATGAAGGGGTATGTAAACATAAAATACCAACGAAATGTGCCCAATTATATATCTCATGATATCGCTTGATGCATCAAGTGGTTATCTATAACCTGAACCCACTCATAACATATAAATTTACAATTAATTCCTCATGTATTAAATCAAGAAATAATATAAAAAATGTTTGGAATATCACCAAATAAATATCCACATTGGTCTAACACAACAAAAATAAATATTTCCACAGTATGTGAAAATAATTCTTAATATGATTTATTTATCTTATAACTTTTATAGAAATCGAATAAAGGTAAAAGGATAAAAAAGAAATATAAATTTTAGTAATTAAATAGATTCATTATATTGAAATTTTTTATAAAAATCAGAAAACTACAGTCATTGGAATTATTGTGATTTATTGAGAAATTAATACAAGAAATGTAATTAAGTGAGAATATTCTATGAGTATAAAATATTGTTTAAGGAATAATTATATAATGGATGAAAAGAGGAAAATAATTCTTCTGGAGTGATATTATCGTTTAAAATTAATTTATTTACTAAATTAAAGATATATTTTATAGTGAATATTAAAATATAAAATTCTTTAAACAATTGTTACATATTTGAGAAAGATGAAAAAAGCACTTGAAAACCCATTTAATTGGATGAAAAATTGGATGTTAGAACAATTTTTAAATTATAATTTTCAATAACTAAATCATCAAAGTAAAAAATAATTTTTGATAATCATATACGTTTCAGGATAAAAATATAGGTAAATATAATGAAACATATTTTTCAATGCTTTTGAGAAAATAATATCCACTATTATTTTATTAAATATTAGGAATAAAACAATCCTAAAATAATATGACTAGTATTTTATTTTAGAAATAATGAATACAAAAAAAATGAATATTGATAACAAATAATGATTGTAAAGGCGCAAAATTGCGATAAACATGAAAATGATAAATCACAATTATAAAGAGAGTAAAAAATGAACCAGTCAACAAATATTTGAAAAAATATATTCAATTTTTTTAAAAAAATATAATAAACACATGAAAATAACATAAAATTTATTTATTTAGATAATAATTCCATCATAGAATAAATTTAAGAACATTGATATGGAATAGAAACATTCGCATCTAAAAGGAGAAATAAGTTCATCATTTCAATAATCAGTCCCACAATTATTTTTGTGTCCAAAGAAAAGAAAAAATAGAATAAAAATTTATAAACCTATTAAAATCAATTGTAAAAAAATAATTGGGTTTTATGAGTGAATGATATGAAAATTTCCATAATGTAAATTTAACTATAAACAATCATGAATAAAAATTGAGATTATAAAAATATAACCATGTATTTTTTATAAATTTTGAATCCAAACCCATTTAAAGATATTAAATGTATGGAAGAACAAAATATAGATAATATAAATTATTTAATTATATATTATTTCAAATGTGTAGTAAATAAACTAAGTAAACTATATTTTGTTCATGATAAAATATGTCTCTAGAGAGTATAATTGAGAATAAAAAAACATACGTTGGATTCCCTCTTAGTTGATGGGGCTATATCCTGATAAATAATAAATTTAAATTTATTATGTAAATTATTTGAAAAAATATTCATTTATATTTTAATTTTGAGGTCCTTTTATTTTCATTTTTCTTCAATTTATTTAATTTTACTTTCATTCATTGACACATAAAAATATTATTTCAATTTCCCCAATAGTACTTCAATAAATTTATCATGTTCAAATTTTTTGTTAAATTATTTCAACATAAAAAGAATTTTAATAATTTATTTAATATTATTTAATGGTTTTATATTAAATTTTATAATAATTCATTGATTCTGGAAAAAAGAAAATGAAATAAATCATTTTTAAAGACAGAACTCTGCACGTACACTTGCTGATATTTACATTCACTTAATATTTAGAAGGTAAATAAAATTTATAATTATAAATAATTGAAAAATAATATTTATTTAAATAACATTGAATTAATTTATTAGGTACATATTTAAAACCATCCATTAATTGAGCTGATGGAAAGTGAAATAGATATTTGGTGAATATGGTATTACATATATACACATTAATGATATTTCCATTTTCTAATAAAACAAAATATAGTATGGTGGATATTTTATTTTATTATAATATTTATAATTATATCAAAAATAACATACATATTAATTAAATTCATTATTATAACAATATTTGTGTTGGAGGAGATGAATAATGGTACGAATTACTTCATGGTGGAGGTAGTCTACACATACACACAATCCAAATTTTCGTCTTCCATATGATAGAGAAGATAATTATAATCATTGCTTCATAAAAAATTTAATAATATATATGGTACTAATTTCATTATATTAGGTTGTATGTGATCTATATTAAGGAGGAATTCGAAGAAATAAATTTAATGGAGTATGTTCGGATGAATACTTCGTTAATGGGAAACCCATAAAACAAAAACATAATACATATTGAAGATGAATTTTAGGAACACCATATACTCTAATATATGAGTTTTATTGTTGGTATGATTTTTGGAAAGGTATTGGTCAAGTTATATTTCAAAAATTTTGTTAAGAATTGTAGAGTGTAGGTATACATTAATAATAGGGGTTGGTTCCATACTACTAAATAGATGAAATATTAACACATAATGTGTGTCTTACTCAAACAATGTGGATAAAAAATGAAATAGATATGAATATTTCAATTGTATGGTTTAAATCCAACCAAACCTTCATATTTATGATTTTTTTGTGATATTTTAATCCTTATATCTATGATTAAATTGTTTATTAAATCTATTAAACCTTGTTGTAGTTATATTTTTTTACTATGTATACTATTTATTATGAATAGAAATATAATTTATCAAATTAATAACTGGGTAATTTGTATGGAAAATATGGAAACAATTTTATTTTATTCAATTGAAATTTTTTTTATAAAGTAATTTTAATATTAGAAAATGAATAATATAAAAAACATTTTTAGAAAAAAATATTTAAGGTTAAAATTTTTTTATTATTAAATATTTTCTTGAAAAAAATTACATTAGTGTTAAATTTATTGATTGGATATATTATAACAAAATTCATTAAATATATGTATTATTATTAATTCATTTTATTTATTAATGTTAGAAATAAATTCATCCCACGATATAAGATTTATTAAAAAACATTATTCTTATAATAAAATGGTTCTATCATAATTTATAACTATATGAACACTAATGTATAAATAATTTTACAACTGTTAGAATGTTATAATAGAATATTTTAATTTAAATAAATGTTACATTCTTGTTATTCATTAAATTTTTATTTTAATGAATAATAAAAAACACATCTTAGGAAAATTCCAAAATATTATATCTATAAGTGATATTCTTATTTGTTAAAATATAAAAATTTTCTAGAAAATATTATTATCTAAATTCTAGATTACATTAATTAAAATTAAATTCATACATTATATAATTTATGTCTGAGTGTCACATAGTTACGCCATTAAATATTTCATCTTTAAAATTTCAAGAATATTGTATCATTAAAAATTTGGGTTGTTTTAATTAATAATTTTATTATGTTCCCACATTTCTAATTTTATTTTTTATTTAAATGTTGTAAATTTACCTTCTAATTCATTATTTCATCAGAGCGTATAGTATTTATTCTCTATTTTCATCATTAAACAAAGAATTATCATAATAAGTTAATCTAGGCCCCATATCAATTTATTCAAAGGCGATTACAAGTGTTGGGTCTAGAATATAATTATTCAATAATGAAATTCAATACACATTATTCACATAACATATTATCGGGGAAATTTCTAAATGGTGATCCATGACATCAATTATTTCCAAAATATCCAAATATTTGATATACCTAGGTAGAAAATTACATATTATTCTAATATTTATAACACCTTTACATGGATAACCATTATGAAAACATGATACCATACTATAAATTTTAGATCATTTCTGTGTTTATAATTATAAAAACATTATTTGAGCATCCATGATATGATTTTGAATTGTTTTAACTATTATAATATTCTCATCGATAAGTTTTTTCCCCAAAAAATTCATTCCTCAAACATCATCTGAATAACCATTATTAAAAATTATATCCCAATAAATTCACTATAGTATAAAATTTAAATGGTTTATTTGAGTCAATAATTATATGATAATTCCACAAATGTTGTATGCTGATCTCATATACATTCAAAATCAATTGATAAAAAACAAACTATGTCTTCAATTTTCAGTAATTCATTTAGTCTGTAAATATATATTAGGAACAAAATAATGATTAAATGATAATGGGTTATTAATTAACTTAGAATAAATGACCATAATTTCTATATAAAATACATGTAATTAATATATATAATCGCAATAGGTTCACCCTAAGAACTCTTAAATTCATGAAAAATGTTTCATACAAGGTGTTCAAAAGGTAGTGACCACCTTATTTTGAGAAATGTAAAAACATGGTATGGTGATCAACAACAAACCATATAGAATAATTGAATTTAATATACATTGTAAATATTGATACAAAATACAATATAATATCTGCATAAATAAAAATATAAATAGGAATAGTAATAATTTTCTTGACTTTTTGAATGTTTTGTTTTAGCCATTCCGTTTTTCACTGACCAAGCATACAAATACATAGTTAAAAAAATTTCATAATATTCTAGCATAAATAAAATTCTCCTAAATATATATAAATACTTTTACAAAATATTAATTTAGAGAAATATAATATATAATATTCATCGAGTAATTGTATCATTAACTCATGTATTGATGAAACATGAAACATTATTCTGAATATCATCATGTCATCTCTATAAGTAATTTAAACCAATTTATCATCATTCCCGACATTAATTACCTTTTTTATAATCTTATCAAAAACCGTGGAACTTTTCATCCTATCCACCACAGATAATTTGAAAATCATTTTGGATAAATGTTGATGGTTTCCATTACGTATTATTTAGATATCTAACATTACATAATCACTGAATATTGGGTCATATTCAATCATCAAATAGAAAACAATCTATGATCATTCCAAATCAATGGAAAAAATGCCATATTTTCTGTTCATTGGTTGTTTTGTATTAAAAAAATAAAAATCCATGAGTAAATATAGAAATATTATTTTCCTCATGTTGTGACAATTTTTTGAAAAAAATGTATTCAAACTTGTTATATGTATATATCTCACATATATTACCATAGAGATAATTCCTCATTTTAATCATGGTAAAGATTGAGGATTCTAAATCTACATTAGGGGTTGGATAATTATATAAAATAATAGTAAACTATCTTGATTCAAAACCAAAAAGACTACAATTTTTAATGATTCATCCAATACATTTAATCAATGCATCATTATTTATCACAAATCCATCATTTTTTATAGTACTATAAATATCATTACATTGACCAATCTATAAAATAAATATCTTAATCAATTTTGAAATTATCCTATCCATATTAGCTTAAACCCATTATATTTCAATATGAAAAATGGGGAGGATAATTAGGAATCATTTTAAAAAATTCACAGATAGTAACATTCTTATCCAATGAAAATACATACCTTGGTTATATTCATTAAAATAAGTCATTATTTAGATGAATTCATCTTTAAAAGAGTAGCTATAATTTTGTAATTGGTAATAATATAGACAAAAAATAAGAATTCTATATTTCATAAATATTAAATCCCCTGTTAAACTCTTATTCCAATTTGAGTTTCCAGAATTATTCTAAAATGTATTTTATGATCTTCCTAGAATTTAGAGTATTCTAATATATCATCAATTAATATCTTAGTGAAAATATCTAGATAATCATAAAATACATTATTCAAATATAAAAAAATAATTTTTTTATTTGGGAATTCAAATAGAACAACCATATATTAATAACCTTCATACCATGTATAAAATATTGTCTTATAAATATCTCACAACTTTATTAACAGTTCATGATACCCATAATGATCATCACTCTTTGGTAATGTTGATCTCCTTGATGTTGTTATAAACAATAGTATATGTACTATTTAGGAACGTGGTTATTTATTTTAATGGAATTAATTTTCTATATATTGTTAAAACAATATTGACAAATCCATCTTATAAATAAAAAATATGGTCTCACGAAGATGTAACCATAGGGTGAATGAATCTATTTTTACACAACCATTAGAGTGGTTTCATCACATACACTAGTTTTTTCAATTAAATTATATTTTTATTACTAAATATAGGTTTTAAATTAGGTATATGTTCAATTTGAAAATAAATTTTACACTCATGTCCATAACTCTGAAATGTTTCTGGAAAAAAATTAATTTATACAGACAGAATATGTTCATATTCTCTTATATGATTGACATTTCTATACATAGGTTATGTATACTGTAAATGTCCAAAAAATATCATTAATATTTCATAGATAAGTTTGATATGCACATGATTATTAAGATTAATTATCCCTTATAATGACATGGGATTCCACATCTCCTTCATAAATCCTAATCTCCTTCATGTGAAACAAATTACTATATTGTGACTGCCAGTCCATACCAAGGATTCTATAAAATTAAACCCAATGTATATTATCAAATTTTTAATACAGTATGTACCATTGACTCATAATAGTTATTAATGTATATATACACAATTTATTAAAAAATAAACTTAGTGACTCAATTAAAAAATACCTTTATATAGTTCTGGAGGATAATTTAGCATTCATGGATGAGATGAAATATATAAAATATTGGGAATATCTAGAATAAAAAATAGATATTGTAACATAATAATAAGAGTATGTACCACCATATATTTGAGAACATTAACTTATACTATAGTAATTGGATATTTTTATTATTCCTCTTTTGGGATATTAATTGTTAGGTTACTTAAAAAATGTGGATAGTTGTTCAACTAATTCCCCACACCATCATAGATTAATCATTGGATAATGTAAATTATTTCATTCAATAACATTCATAACATAGATGGACTTTCTCATCACACCTTCTATAAAGTATCATTCTCTTTCAGCATTTAATATGATGTGACATTCTACAATTATCACATGGTGTAAATTGTTTGATTCATTTTATCTTATTTGAAACATTTATTTTTCATTATTTCACATCCAACAACATTTCTTAAATTTTCTTGTAGATATATTATATAGGGAATTCATTCTCAATATCGATGAAACATGACACTATATAATAATATGATGAAAAAATTTTGGATACCACTTCCCTGCATATGTTCTTTTTAATCAAATGAATGAAATGATAAATATTTATTATTGGATATTAATACTGTCTATTGAATTTGTTGATAATATAGTCAATATGACCACATATTGAACAATAAATTTTTCTTTATTCTTTTACAATTTTAGTATCTTGCCCTACATTTCACCTCGTCTCTCTCTTGGAAAATATATTTCAAGAAAATAAGAGTAAAATATCTTTATTCAATATAATGTATTCCATTATTCTATTTAGTGTTGTATACCAATGAACTCCATTCAAAAACATGTACCTTAAATAAAATACTACTAGAATAACAATTTTCCTCTGTTATCATTTTGTATCCAAATATTATCATTTCAAAAGACATAGTTCAGTTCCCAGTTACCAAATTATTATTAAAAATGATGGAGGCCCTAATCATATAATGTGATCTAGCATGGACGCATCATGTTATATAATAAATAGGGTTCTCTAAAGGATAAATGTTATTTTTCATTTCCTAGGCCACCGTACAGAATATTTACATGATATACACAATTGTAACACCGACTATATTGGTTTTCTTACAAGTGTAACCCCTATATTGAGTACGAGTGATAATTTTAGTAATTGTACTTCCACTAGGAACAATCTCTAAACAATATAATACTCATAGTTTGTTCAAAATATTTATATATTGATTCATGTAATAAATAACCAGCAATTTAAATGTTCTAATTTATTATAGGGGTCTATCATGACTATTGTAATATCTAATATTATTAATAAAGATAGTCCCCATTTTTTATACTATTCATTTTTTGAAATAATATGTTACATCCTAAAATATTTAATCATGAAGAAAGTATTCACATTATAATATTGTTTGTTTAAAAAATGAATTACATCATAAAATATCAATCAATATATAAATATTGGAAATATACGCACATTCCATATTATCAAATTATAAGGTAAAATAAAAAATGTCATCAATACTATCCTTTATCCTTCCAAATCATTCAATGAAATCGTCTTCAAATATGGCAAAAGAAAAAAAAATTATGCGCGATCTTAGATTCTTTGTAATATTTATATATAATGGAATCTATATTGATCATTTAATAAATAAAAATATCTTTTAATGGTTAATAAAAATACATACCATGTAATTAACATCACATGTTCTAAAAACATTCATTCCCATTTTAAATATTAGAATCACAAGGTTAATAATAAAATAATTGTCAACGGAGGAAATGCACAATGTCATAAAATAATGATCACAAAATCCAGTCATCATTCAACAAAATCCTTAATCCTACAATTAATTCCTCATTCCATTACAATTATATAAATGGATAGGTATACAGTGACTTCCAAATAGATGTGTTCGATGGTTTGTCTCATGATACTTTTTGATGCATCAATGAGCTATTTATAATAAAACCCCACCCATTGAATAAATATATCTAATGATTTCATCGAATATTATATAAAAAATATAAAAAATAATTTAAATTCCTTATCAATCAATCAATATCACTATATAATCAAGAATACATTACATTATACTTTCTATAGAAAATGAAACAAATTTTTTTGGTAATATTTTTTAAACTAAAACCTTATTTAAAAATGGTATACTATTAATAAAATATAGGTTAGGTATAAATAATACTAAATTCATTAGTGATATTGAAAATATTGATATCAAGTAGAATAATAATTTCCAAACATTGATTGATAGTGATTGATAACATGATCATAGGAAAGTGAATAAATTTAGAATAATGTGTTTGATTAAAATATAGACTAAACCATAAATATTTTTATATTGAAATGATTCCATCGATTCATTATAATAAAATTATATTATTTTATTTTATTTGGAAATTAAGAATTAAATATATTTAGAACTTTTTAATATAAATTTATACAAAACATCGTTACAACGTATCAAAAAAAAGTAAAGAATTATTTAAAACCAATTTTCATGAGATTTTAAGGGGATGTGTAGAACATTTTTTAATATAATATATAGCATATAATTCATCAAAACTAATAATTATTATGTAATAATATTTAATTTGGGTTATAACAATACTCCTAAATAAAAGGTTCCCGTTTTCATAAATATTTATAAATTAGCATCCCATTATTTTATGGAAACATTTTCTAAAAATTATTTAAATATATGGATTAGTATTTTCCTTAAAATTCAAAAAAAAATACACACATAATTTTTAATATAAATAATTCCTATAATGGTGTGAGGTATTGATTTGGTTGTAACTATTAAAAAATGCAGTTGAAATTTAAAAATGAACTAGTTGGAAAACATTGAAATGATTCATTTTGAACAATTATAAAGGGTATATATGATATTTGAAAATTAACTCAAAAATTCTTGGAATAATATAAAAACTCATATATAAATTTTATTTAAAATAAAATACAAAGAATAAAAAAATATTAACTAAAAAGAGAAAATACATTTATATTTTTGAATAAACTACCATCACTTATTTCATGTTCTGAAATGAAAAAAGAATAAATCTTTGAAACTCTATAAATAATTAGAGTTTTATAATATAAATTTTTATTACGAGTGAAAGGGAATCTAATTACCTAAATTTTATTATAAACATTCACAATCCATAAAAAAATTAGATCAATAAATAAACCATTATAATTTAGTTAAAATATTTAATAAAAACCCCTTAAAATAAAAAAATTGAATAAATTTATATAATGAAAACAATAGAGATTTAAACATTGTTTGCTATTTAAATGGTATATTCTATAAAAAATATTAATTAAAATAGGTTCAAAATATAATATGTCTCAATAAATTCTAATTGAGAGAAAAAACCGCGTACCATGGAATATTACATGTTCAAATGTATTCTATCCGCCATATTAATCTAGTTAATTTTTATTAATAAATTATTTATATTATATTTCATACATACTTCAGTTTTAATGACATTTTATAATAATATTATATCCATTTTTTGAATATTTCTAGCATACATTTACAACTGAAGGTTGTTCGGTCAGTTTCTCTAATACTACATCGGTATAGGGACCATAGTAAAAGGTGTAATGAAATTGTTTTATAATCTCCATAAATATATTAATTTACTGAATATTATAATTATTAAATATTTTTTTTATAATCATATATAGATGTTGTAAAAAAAATGAAATACATTTTTTCGTAGAGGTGCTAGTCTACACATACGATGATCACATTTTTATTTTCATAATGGTTATAAATGAAGTAATTATCTATCATCTCAGAATTTCTGTGTAATTTTTTATTTAATTATATGGAACTTTTTCAATACTACACACTCTAAAGAAACATGATTCTGAGTCCTGGTGATCCTGAAACAGAATTTTGATATTTGATTAAGGTATGTTTTGTAAAGGTGTGCACGGGTTTTCTTAAAATTTGAACTACTGGTCGGATTAAAATTATGAGGGTTCCGTTGAACATAGAACACTCTGATTTACCTAGAAAGGAATTAACATTGGCTATCAAAGAATGAATGAAAAAGATAATTTTTAGAATTTTTGAAAATAATAATAAAATAACTTAAAAAGTTATTTTATTTCATTTCTCACTAAAGAGATGCGACCGTAAAATGTTGTGGTTCATCAACAAGGTAGTGAAGATGCGTATTAATGAATATCATTAAAGAATCATTATCAAAAAATGTTACGTCCCTTTAGTGATGCGTAACAGTGACAATGTTTCATAAATGAACGAGCATAATGACACGACATCACAATGTAACAGAAACATTATGACATGTAATATTTTTAACAGTTTATGCATTTTTGGAACGAGTATTCTAAGAGGAACCTATGGATGATTTTCCCCCTAATTAACAATGATTAATGCCAGTGCGAAATCAAAAACTTCTAAGACTCTCATAAAATGATGAACTCCATTGAAATCTTGGACCCTCAGGGATGAAGGACTACATCCATGAAATCAATTAGGTAGGGGTTTTGAATTATTTAATGTTTTCCCATTCCTTAATTAATAATGAAATTTTAATAACCCAATAACATGTTAAATAATGTATCATTCATTCTTGTGGGAATGTTTCGTTCGTGGGGTTTTCTCTTTTAATGAATGAATTAAACTTTTGTTGATAGAACATGAATCCCTGAGCCTCCCAATGTCAATAAACATCAAAAGTGTAGGGCATGGGGCCGACACGAAAAATGCCATAGCCCCTCCTGTTTGGTGTTACTCATGGACAAATTTTCATGTGGATTTCTAGGTGTAATCGAGGCGATCGTTGGGAAGGTGACATCCGCTAGAGGCCTTAGGAATAGGCGGAAAGGGGAGCGGACAACCAAGGCACATTTGGTGGTCCTCCAAAACTATGACGGCGTGCCGGTGATGGATGGCGACGCACAACTGTAGGGAAACCTGATGTCCCAGAAATCTTCATAAGCAGATATCCCATGTGGAGGAGACAAAAACGTAAGAGGAGGGTCCTGTGACCTCTCAGTTGTCACTGAACAATCCCATGTTTCACATGGAGGAGCCATGATCAACCTACCATAGATTTGGAATGACCTTGTGGACGACCCGCGAGGAAGGAGGTTCTAGATGCGGCTCTTAGCTGAATCCCATCTCAAAATGACATGACCGTTATGCCTTTCAAAGATAAGGGTGAGGGCGGGCCAAACCAGCACCAGTGGGTCAGACACACACTGGCCGATCGGACACACTCACTTTGGGTTGGGGCATATGATACTGGGTTGTCTGGTGACTCACTGGGCGAAACCCCTAGTCAAATTGGGCCAGACGTAGTGTGGCCCATTGGGCCAGACCCATTTTCCAGGTCGGACCAGACCTACCTTGACCCTAACTATGTCACTTAGGGCTAGAATAATTAATCCATAGTATGTGGGACCTTCAGGAAGGGTTGGTAGGGTCATTCCAACCATGTCGCCCCAGGCCCAGACACTACCAGCCTGTGATTACAAAAACACAAATATCATACAGATCGTGCGTCCATTTTATGTGATGTATATTTCATTGGAATCCTTACAAATATAAAATCCTTTAGGTTTCCCTATTTTATATTTTTTTGCGGTTTATTTATGATCGATTTCATGAGAAGCATTAATGTGGATCCTTAGTGGCCCGGAAGATGAGCAGCTACTGTGTTGATCCTTTGTAGCCCGGAAGACCCCCATCATTTGTGTGGAACCTTAGTAGACCGAATGAAGACAAGTATCCATGTGGATCCTTATTGAACAGGGGAAATGAGTATCAGAAAGTGGATCCTTTGTGGCTCAACAATAGAGTAGTAGCTATGTGGATCCTTAGTGACCTGATAGTGGAGCAACATCCCTATAAGTCAATCATGGCATGAGAGATTACCAAAAATTGTGTGGATAAATAAGGCCCCAAAATATTAGCATTAGCCATGTGGATCCTTATTGGACAGACAGACGAGTAGCGATTAATCAGGGATGAGTCCCTCATTAGTATGAAACATTCATCACTATAGATGATGAAACTGGTTCATATTCTTTATCTTTAATAGGTGTGAGTTTCCCTAACATTGTATCTTTTGTTTTTGGTATATTTGTGGTATTTTTTCAGAATGTACATGTCTCCCCTACTGATTAATGTGTTAATCACTCCTATATGTGATTCTTCCACACCTGTTGTGTCTTGTGCAGATGACATACATTTTGACGGAAGACATGGTAGACTATGAGAAGGCGGGGTCATGTAAGATCAATAGGACATGACATACTACCTCACCTTCAAGTAGCTACAGTAATCATATACTCATTTGGGTTTTTAATTTATGGATACTCGACTCCCATTGTACTAACATATTTGTAGTTCCTATGTTGGGTATGAATTCTAGCCCACTAGTATTCAGTTGTACTTATACTCAAAAATTGTTTTATTATACCTATTTCCACTTTTAGTTTGTAGGTTCTGGGTTGGTGGGTGTCTGTGTGTGTCTGTGTTAAAAATAGGTACTCAGGAAAATGCATCCAACTTGTAGGTTTTCACCTTTAGTGCTGGTCACCAACACCTGGCCCTCAGGAGGCGGGCTTGGGGTATGTCATGGAATGGGCCCTGGGGGACGGGTCATGAAAAAGTGTTGTCAGAGGTGGTCAGTTCTAAATTATAGAATGAGATATTGTTTTCTTGTGTTGGGGTGTCATTTTTATTATTTATGAATTTAAATTTTAGATTTGGGGAGTCCATAGTCTGGGCGACAACTAACATATCCACACACCATGACCTTGAATTATGTTTTTTTGGCATGATGTATAATAAAAATGGTTTCAAAAGTGCCTCTTTAATTTCATTTCTATAAGAGTTATATCACCAAATATAATCATTTGACCATGTCTCAACTTGATCTATTTCAAGATTCCTCCTCTAGGGTGGACAACATGGATTCCGATAACTGGTCTAGAGGACAGATCATGTAGTGGAAAGGCGTCCTTTCATGGATAATTTCTCATGATGGCCCCACCTAGTGGCTCACTAGTGCTACCAACACCCACTTGTCATCATCTACTATCGGTGGTATCAACATTGGATGTTCACATAATCAGTGCATAGCACGAGTTTTAAAAACATAGTCCTCCTAGGTTCAGGGGGGAGAAGAATATGTAGGTTGGTGAGGATTGGATGGAGGATGTGATGTAGGTATTCCTCTTAGTGAGGGAACTACGTGAATAGATGAAGATATTATCTATGATCCTTCTTGAGGTCTCATTATGGAGATGGTGGAGTCTGATGATCTAAACACATGATGTTGCGACCCTGATATGGATGGACATCGAGTAGATTTTTTGAGAGGAGTTATTCCCTCCAAAATTATGCTAGATGTGCATTCAAAATCTGATTCACTTTCATTAGGGTAACACGATGGTAGCTATTTACTCAGTAAGGTTCACCGAGCATTCCAGCTACTCTACATACATTGTTTGATAACCTTTCTTCGGGGATCATGCCATTGATCAGGGAATCATGGAAGAGATCTAGATTTTGATGGTGTCTATCAGAATCCCCACATAGGTTGGGGTGATGGAGTAATCTCTACTAGTAGAGATCTTCCTCGTAGAGCATGCACATACATTGGGACCCACCACCAGGTGACAAGTAGCTGAGCCATCATTGCAGGTAGCTGACAGATGGTGTAGTAGTTGAAATAGGCCAGATCATCTAGTGGGTGACCCCAAGTCTCTGGATCAATGTGTTGAGGCCGCCATTATAGTCGAAGATAGCAGAAGAGTAAGGTGTTCTACTCGTGTGGCGGGCTGGGACACATTGCTCATAACTACCTGATCCATTGTGCAGATGATCAAAAAATAGTCAAGGACCACCGAGAAAGAGGTAGAGATTCATGCGAGGAATTCCACAGGGATACGTACATGAATGTGAAGTAGGCTACGCAGTAGGTAGTGGGTGATGGTTCGAGTTACTACTACCAACCCATTTACGTGGTCCACCCCAACCTTAGGGTGTAGGTGGAAAATGGAGAGATCAACTTCTGAAAGTAGATTATTATGACCACAATACTCTAGAGTTTATTTGAGGTATGACATGTGACTTCCCCACCATAGAATCAGTTCTTGTAATGATCCATTCACTATTTCCTTTCCATGACTCTCGTTCAGAGATCAAAGGATATGTTGGATCCATTGGATCGATCCTTATGGATAGAGACTCCCATGGGAGGGGATTCAACGATTACACAATGGATTCATCAGTGTTAGATTACACTTGGTGATGATATATTAGGCTGGGATCTCATATTAGTTGCATTAATGCCTTACGATGTAACTTTAAGAATGGAATGGTTATCTACAGTCTATGCTCAGATCAACTATTTTAGGATAAAATTGAGGTGTTTCCATGAGGATGGAACAATTTGTTACCTCACCGATGAGTAGGAAGCCCTTGAAACTCATGAAAAACATTATTAGAGGAGGGTGTATATTATCACTCACTAGTTGGATACCCCCCTTGGTGGAGTGGCTGAGGGGACTCCAAGCATTCCTATCCTAGTGGACAGTTTCAAGTATGTTTTTTCTTGAGGATGTTTTTGGAATACCTACATACAAAGACATAGTCTTTTACATCAACATGTTCCCTAGGATGCACCAATATTCACACTGGTATATCATATGCCTCTCGCGGGGCTCATGAGTATAGTGTACAACGAGAAGACTGGAAGGAGAATGGGTTCGTAAGGCCCAACGTTTCCACATGGGTATCCCCTATGTTGTTTTCCAAGAAGGAAGATGGGATATGGAGGCTATGTGTGGACATTTGGAACTTGAACCAGGTGACTGTGAAAAAAATTATATGCTAAAAACGATTGATGACATCTTTAATAAGCTAAATGAAGTGATTTGGTTCATGAAGATCATCATCATATCCGGCTATCATCAGCTTTGGGTACGAGATGAAGACGTACCAAAGACATCTTTTACATGTCGGTATGATCCCTATGAGTTTATGGTGATTCCCTTCGGCTTCGTAAATTCCCCATAAGTGATTATGGGACTCATGAATAGGATCATTCAGACATTCCTATATCATTTTATGGTAGTATTCATTGATTACATCATAGTGTACACAGTGGCAGAGGAGGAGCATACTACACACATATAGATAGTCATATATACACTCTGAGAGCAGTAGCATTATTTTAATCTCTCGAATTTCCCATTCCATATTATGGAGGTCCACTTTTTGGGACATGACATCTCGGAGGCTTGATTTTTAGTGGATCTAGTAATGATAGAGGTAGTGCTCTCTTGGGAGCCACCCATGAGTATGACTGAGGTGCAGAGCTGCTTGGGGTAGTCTGGTTACTATCGGAGGCCCGTGACCGACTTTTCCAAAGTGGAATAACCCTTATTTTCTTTGACACAACATTTAAATCCCTTAGTTTGGACAGAGAAATTCCAGTATAGTTTCACGAAGCTAAGGTTGAGACTAACTAGTTACCCCATTTGTGGATGACCAAATGAGGGCATTGAGTGCATAATTTTTAATGATGCATCAGGGACTAGTTGATGTTTTTTCATAATTCAATGTCAAATGGTTCTTTCATATAGGTCACTACAGTTGAGGTGGGATGAAGAGATCTTTGTGACCCATGACCTGTAGTTATCATCATTTGTTTTTCCTTAAAGATTGGTGGTACTAATTTATGGGTAAACAATTTACAGTCTACTTTTCCCACAAGAGTCTTAGGTATATCTTCTCAAAGAAGGACATAATCATGAGACAATAGTGATGGTTAGTGTTCCTCCGGGACTATGAATTTGAGATTTTCTACACTTTTGGGAAGGGAAACATGGTAGCAAAAACACTAATCTGGAGGACTATTTTGCAGCTGATGAGTGATGCGACTGATAATCTAGCTACGTTGCAGGTATCCTTCCTCGATGATGTTGAAGAATCTTTCCTTGAGTTGAGGTATGTCACTCCCCCACTCCTACAGTGTGTTAGGGAGGCTCAACTTGTGGATTTTGACTGTGGGGCCTGATGTGCTCTGGAATCCTCATGATAGGCTCATGATGGATTTTCAATAGGTGTAGAATATGTCATCATTTCCATAGGACACATCATAGTTCACGTTGCATTATAGGAGGAGGCTTTGAGGGAGTTCCATAAATTCCCTCTGGTAGTACATTCGGGTGTGGTGAAGATGTACCAGGACCTCCGACTTCCGTACTGGTAGTCAGGGAAGAAGAAAGCGTTGGAAAAGTTCATTTTAGGATGTCTCACTTTTTAGAATTTGATGGCTGAGCATTGGGTTCTAGTAGGGTTGGATAATAAATTTTAGGTACTAGAGGGGAATGGGATATTATCACGTTGAACTGCGTGATAGGTTTACCACATACATCTAGAGGCTATGAATCTATCTAGGTGATCATTGACCGACTCACCAAATCGTCTCACTTCCATCCCATCTGGGAGGAGGGAATCATAGAGGGCATGCGATTCTTCTACATCCTAGAGATCGTGAGGCTTCATGGAGTACCATTAAAGATTGTATTAGACTCTGACACATTATTTACATATCAGCTGTGGAAGGGATTACATGAAGTGTTCAAGACATTACTACTGTTGAGCATAAATTTTCATCCCCAGAAGGATGGTCAGATAGAGAAGACCATACATACCTTGGAGGAAATTCATTAAGGATGAATCCTGGATTTTAGTCATAGTTTGGAGGAAAACCTACCACTGGTGGTGTTTTCTTATATCAATATCAATCACTTAACAAATTCCATGGAACCATTCGAGGACTTATACAGGAAACCTTGTAGATAACGTCTATGCTGGAAAGACCTAGGGGAGTTGAAACTCATTAGTCCAGAGATGGTACATGCTACTACTGAGAAGGTAAAGGTCATCCATGAGAATATTAGGACTATAAAAAGTAGAGAAACGTTTTATTATTATAGGATATAGAGAAGCTTTGTGTTCGAGGATGGAGACCATTTGTTCCTTCGGGTCTCACCCCATTGAGGATTTCAGAGATATGGATCCTTCGTGGCCTAGAAGACGAGCAGAAGCTATGTGTATCATTAGTTTCCTGACAGACGAGTAGTAGCCATGTGGATCATTAGGGGCCCAGTAGACGAGCAGTGATTCATCAATGATGAGTCCCTAAAATGTATAAAACATTCATCACTATAGTCAATGATCCTTTTCTTATGATTTATATAGTATCTCATGTGCGATATACTTACATTGTGGCTTCTATTTGTGGTTACTTTGTGGTATTTCTCCTTTGTGGACTGGAATCCCCTACTAAGTAAAATGTTACTAACCCCTGTATGGGCTTCGCATGTACGTGTTGTGTCTTGTGTAGAGGACAGATGTTTTAACGGAGGACCTGGTTGTGTTAGAACAGGAAGGTCCCTATAAGATCAGGCTGACATGATGTACTACCTATCTATTATTTATCACAATCCATTAAACCATTTTATCATTCATCAATAATACAATATCTCAATAATAATTCACAACCATCGTTATTATACTTCACTCATGGGAACATTCATGTCGATCAGAAGACTTAAATTAATGATTATCTATGAAACAATATAATGTATCATGTTAAAAAAATAACACATTTAATGAAAACAACACCAAGAGAAATTATTTTACCAATTTGATTGGTATGATGTTTATAACCATAATCACACTGGTTAACAGTGGTTATGGGAAACTACCATCCAGGTATATTTCTAACATCCAAAGTTATATGAGTGTCATTTTATTGAGGATTTTCATATGATACATATAGGGAAATGAGAACCCCATGATTAGGGTCTAACAAAACTAAAACCAAAGTAGAATAAAGATCATGTAAAATGACATGTAAGTATATATGTGAAGTCATAACCAAATAATGTGGAAAAATAGAAATCTACAATTATTGAATTACATCAACCCTCATTTCTATTAAGCTAAAGGATTATTCCTCTAATGAAATTGACTAGTGAAGGTTTCTATAATAATGGTTCTTATTTATTAATAAATATTAAATTATCACAAAAAACATTATGTTAATATATATTTCTTATTAGACATCTTACAAAGGGGAGTATTATTCCAATAGATTAATAGATAAAAATGGAAAGGATGGTTTTAATAATAATATATGTCAATTAAATATAAATTCATAATAACCTATTATATTAAATCTCTCTTATACATTATAAATATTTTTATTCACCAATTTATTGGTCGATTTATTTATATCCATCACACCTATTACTCAATAAATCTAATATTTTTTCCATTTTGTAGAACTATAGTAAAAATGAGTTTAAATGAAACTAAATAATTATATGGCAATATATCCATTCGATTTTATAAATATTTAGTATTTATTTTAAAATTTATTTGATCATATTAATATTTTTACTCGCAAAATAAAGGATTAAAAATGGGCCTCTCATAACCCTATAATTATAGAATGTACATTCGTTAAAACCACATAAATGATAATGTATGTGAGCAAAGGAACACTATCCATGGAGTTCTGTGAGTGTATTAACTGTTTCAATATTACAGAATCTATCAAGAACCCATTAAGATAAATTTATTTTACATTCTATTAATATGAAAAAAAATATCTCATGTGATTAAAAATATTTTTTTAAATATAATATCAATTTAGAGGAATCACTTATGCCAAAAATACCTCAAGAAATATTTGCTTTTATTATAATGATATATTTTGAAAATTAAATTCTTTTTTATCCATTTTTCTGATGAATTTTACGTGTAAATATCAATTTGTATTGATATTTTTTTAGTTGTTATACTTTCTACTCTTATTACATTCACATGTAGGCTACAAAGTTTAATGAATTGGAGAAGTAAACATCTTTGGTGAAACACCCATATATAATTTAAACAATTACCCTCAACCATAAATGTGTATATTTTATGGATGGTGATAATTTAACTATAATAATTTCAAATTATTTAGTGTAAAACCATGAATAAAAACTATTTAAAATTTAAAAAAATGAAATGTTAATATTATTTATAGGTGATGATATGTAAGTAATAAAAAATATTTTTAATATATATATAATTTTTTTTATTAAAATATAAAAAAAATAGTTTGGCAACAACATGTATAGATGGAATCAATATTACAATAAAATTTTAGAAATTATGTAGTTAATATTATCTATGATGACATAATTTTACATTTAATTGGTTCTTAGTGTGAGTAACCAATGCAAATAATCCAAAATAAATTTTGAATAACTATTATGAAACATTTTAATACTGAATTTATGCAAATAGGATATTGTTAGTGGTATTTTTCCAAAATCAATAGATGAGAATTACTAAATACAGTCACTAATAAAATAAAATAATTGATATTTTTTATAATTTATTTGTATAGTGAGTTAGTTTTGATTACCAAATATAAGACACATGGTTATGGGTATGTCAGTATCCTTAAAATTTAGATAATTTGGAAAATTTTACATAAGACAATTAAAAATTTTATTATAGTATTGGTTGATTTTTTTCTAGTTTCTACGATGTTTGGAGAATAATGAGGAGATCTAAAATACAATACGTGATGCTACAAAAAATTAAAGAATTGTATTTATGGAAGTAAAATTATAAAATAAATATATAAAATTTTTTCTATATAAAATATTCAAAATATAGAAGTGGTAGTGACATTTGAAAATTTCCAGGTTATATCAACCATTGGATATATAGGTTAAAAGAGGATACTGTTTTGATATTTAGAAATGTGTTGGTTGATAGGTAATATAATTCTTCATCCAGTCATGAAAATTTATGTACATTGAAAAACTTTACATTTATAACTAATAATCAATTTGCATCATAAATAAGCGACATTTATTTTCTCCCAGTTTGATAGAGTAATTAATACTATGATTGATGTCACATAAATTTAACATCATAATTACTTGTGAAAAATAGCAGGTACATGTCATGTAAAAAACTTAGTATCCCTGAAATGAATTGAAATTATGCGAATAGATTCTTTATTGGTAAAAAATGTTATTTGTAAAAGAAAATAAAATCATCCAAGAGGGTCACTCTAGGGATAGAACATTCCATGATATATATGTAATACTAAAAAGGATACTTGTGATATTACAGTATATTAGAAAATAAATAGTCTTAAATTACATAGAGATCCTTTCATTAACAACTTTTTTGGAGAATAAGAATACATGAATTGGGAAACATAAATTTTTTAGTCATTCCATGATCTATTTTAATCAATGGATAATCATATCGTGACATGGTGATCGCACCATATCTAGATCCTTTTATAAAATGGGTTAGTTTTTGTATTTTATTGGGATTATTTAGTAGCACTCATACATGGATATTAAATGTTGTAATATAAGAATGACATTAATGGTTATGTTAATGTTTTATGAAAATATCTAATCATTAATAATCTATAGTGATGTATTTTTTATTCTTTGAGATAATTTGGAACAAAAATTATGATAATTCAATAAGATATTCCATCATGAAGTGAATTAGGTAGAAGTTAATGTATTTTAATTAGAAAATATAAATAAATGTTTTGGTTAATCATTCCACATTTTGATTTAAGTAATATTGAAATTTTTAATGGTATCATAAAATTGACTTTCTCATTAACATTTTGATAGTTATTGATAAAATTTCATCAAAATATTTAAATATAAATTATGGATAGCTATTGAAAATAATCTAATGGATGAATTGAATGTAGTGTAATTTCAAGAAATATATTTTCTTATAGTAAGGATTTCATATTCTAATATGAAGACATAAAATAGATGGAATTGGATAGAATAATAGGTTATGTGGATTATTTTATTAGAAATAGATATAATATTGGATTGAGAATAGAGTAACCGAATGGTTAGTTCTTATCAAAGGTAATAAAGAAGATAAAATATATTCTTTGTTGATTTTCTACTTTATTGTATATTTTTTTGATATTGATTGATGATTTATAGAGGGTCATAATTGTGATAGATAATTAATTATAAAAAAAATTATGTGTGTAAAGTGAATAGAAGAATAATTCTTGATTATACAGAAATTGGAGAAATGAATATGTCTATGAATTATGGGACATCATGATACATCTCTACTATTAAATTAATAATGAATTATTATATTAATGAATATTTCTTTTCATGAATTATTAAACAAGTAAAATACTAATTAATGTGGAATAAATCTTGTTTGAAGATCAATGAACCAGATGATCCTACATTGATTCGTTTATATTTGAATGTTTATTTATATCATCACACTAGAATACATTGGTGTGTTTTTTTAGTGTTGAGGAATAATGTATCATGTTTTGAACTGGGGATAAATTCTATACAAATTTCAGTTTTCTATTGGTGAACTATCCATATAGATACCTGAGCTACAAAACATAATTAAGGAAGTGAGACACCTAAATTTTGTTTTTCAAGTAAAAAGTGATCCAATGATGATGGATTATTTTTTCTGGGAGTGTCCTGAGGGTTAGGTATAGAAAATAATTTTTTTTAAGATGTACTAGGGTCATTGTTGATGTATGGTTTGTACTAGCCATGTGGGGAAAAATTGCAACTAATTTTTGATAGGAACACTGTTTGGTTTACCGTGAAATGTGGAAACAAAACTATGAAAAATAGTACATATGTTATGAGTGGCCTTCATTATTAGATTAGTACTGTTTAACCATTATCTATAACCATGTTGGGTAGGAGTAAATTGGGTTATTAACTCCTCATTATTGGAGAAATAATTGTATTATGTTTGAGGTAACCATGATACATGGGGTTGCATTGTAAAGTCAAACATTAAGTTTGTCTAATGATTCTCTAAACTATAAGTGCTAACCATGGACCCCATAAAAATGCAACAATTTCCATTTATTCCCAATGTGAATAAATGGGTTTTACCCCATTTCAACACTAGTTTTACTATGGATGTCCCTCATGAATTCCCACTATTATATCCTCTACCTTGGAGTTGATTTTCTCCACTCTTGGTCTGAATTTAGCAGTTTTTGATGTGTCTGAAGCAAATAAGTAATACTATGAATCCACTTACCAATTTTCATATTTCATATTCTTAATTGTGGGAAGATATTTATATTGGATCATATGACCTATTTTATGGGCATATTTCCATTTCTCAAATTTTTATAGTTTCATATTAAATCAATTCCAAATAATAAATGATTTAATCATCTTAATAATAATGTAGATGGTCTTTATTTGGTCACAAAATTTTTTTATTGTTTATAATTTTTTTCATTGTGACATATACTATAAATCCATGTAAATTTCTCATATAATGTGAAATACCACAACTAAAATGATTATACCAATATTGTGATTTTCTATAGGCCCCTTGATATGGTTGGCTGATAATAAACTCAATCCAAACCACTACGTTAGCTATGTTTGAATTAATTATTATATTAATTTTTTTTCAAATATTTTTCAAACATCCACTTTTTTATGAGATTTATAATCTCTAAAATAATTACACAGATGAATTAAAATACATTTTAAATGGAATGTTCCATTACATGTCCATTATTACCCATTGATTTAATTGATAAATAAAATTATTTTTGGTTAGTTATAAGTAGTGAATGTAGCCATGACGAGTTTTTTAAAATTGAATCGATATTTTCCTAGGCCGTCATTATGTGTTTTTTCAAAAATGGAATCATAATCTATAGTTAATCATGATGATTTTAAATCTGATTTTATGTTTTATATGGGCTGTGATAAATTATTTAATAAACCTTTATTTTTTATATTTCTATTCATTTAATGATATTTGGGTTCAATTAGGTAATTTCATTGATGTTATCATAAGACGTATTAAATTTGGTAACTTTGGGTTGTTGAGCGTTTTTGGACATGGAATTCATCTCTATTATAACAATATATCCTCATTATTAGTCCTATATTTCGTTATCAATGATTATTTTAATTTTTGGGCATGGATTTCTTCATAGTTTGTTTAACATAAATTAACGAGGCATTAATTTCCATTATTTGTTTAAAATTATTGAACATGTTGTTTCTCAACATTACATATGACTAATAATATACATGAATATCATTTTAATTTATTTAAATTTTTTACATGGTATCCTAGCTAATTTTATGTGGTGCTCATTATCATTTAGATTAACATTTTAACATTGAATTAATTCCCCCCTTGATTTTGATGTTCTTTATTATTCCATTACATAGAAATTTATCCTTCTGTGTTTATTTTGTAATATAGACACCCTATTTATATACCATTGGTATTATGTTTTTTTACAAAAAAATTAATTGATTATAGGAATTTCGTATTAGTCAAAACTAGGTAATTTTTTCTTGGAATACTTGATTCACCAAATCTTAACTTGGTTTAAATTTATTCAGTTCATTACACTTATTATTTATTAAACCTAAACACTCCATAGTTATATATTAATACATCATATTTAATTAGACAATATTACTGTTGTCCTATTATGTTTAACTCACACCATATTTGGGCCACTACATGTGACCCATATTGGACTTTTAGTTATAGGATAGGTCAATGGATTGTACATAATTTTTGTTACATTCCAATGGTCTAGTACATTACATGGACCTGAGGGAAAACATATACATATTCTTTCTACAGAGGTTGGTTATTTTGTAAATTTATTATTTTTTCAGTCTATCATGTTGCATGTTTTATATGTTTTAAGATAATTATATGAATAATAATATAATATATGTGTATATTGATGATTTTATTACCACATTTCGAATAATCATATTATAAATAATTTCTATTTAGAATCATATTCTGTTTCCGTTAAATTATTTATATAATTTATATATTGATAAATGATACAGACACTTTATTCTCCATAATATACCGCTGTTACCCTCTCACTATTAGTTGGTAGCCTTTGGCGTATTGGGAGGAACACTTGAATCAAATTTACAACTATTCTTGTTTTTGTTTGTGTTTTGAATATTTTGGGATGTGAAATATATTATTATAGGTTTATTTTTCATTAAATTACTAATTTAGGATAGAATACATAGGACTATGAATGTGTCATGTCTTGGTAAATATATCATATCTGGGAATATACAACACATGCATATGGTAATGATCAATTTACAAGGGAAGGGATTATTATTCATATTTTTTATTTTTACAATTGATTGTTAATTCACTTTGATGTAATGTTATTATATATTATTGTTACTAATTTATGGTATTTAACTTTTAGATGTGTATGGAAAGGGATATGGTATGCTATTTTATAATTTCTATCATATTGGAATAACATGTAATTAGTAAGCTTAAATTTATATCTTACTTCTATGATTTCCTTCCTTGTATATGTCTATTAAATGCTCATGTGATAACATACCATTTTATAGGTATGAGTAATGGTTGTAAAAATTAATATTCTATATCAACATAAATGGGATTTTTCTATGTATTGTGATAAACAAATTTTATCTAACCCTCCAGATAAAATGTAATAAAATGATATGGATTTAAATTATTTGATAAATTAATGTAAATGTAAACATTAAATTTCTATGAATGTTGCTAGTTTTTAATGAATTCAATTTCATTCATTTGGATTCTTGTTAAATGGTGTGTCAATATCAACTTATATTGTCTTGTTCCATTATAACATGGGAGTGGTGACCCTTATAATTGAATTATTATATGGTTCACTCAGCCCATTAATTTGGGTTTCAGCATCATCTTTCTATGAGATATTCTTTCATTGGGTGAGATAAAATGATTACAAGTTGATTTTTAATGGTATTATGTTAAATTGGATGAATATTCTAATTTATATATTCCCAACTCGATAAATTCAGAGTGGTTTTCCAAATAAATAGATCAATGATGGCATGAAATGGTACAGTATTCTCAAAATTATTTCATTTCATGGTTGGTGCTTAACCCCAGGGGGTATACATGTGATATTTTTTTTATTTAATGTTTCCACATCAACTCATATCATTATTATTACATATATGTGTATATTTTCATATTAAATAACATATTTACCTTCAATGGTAAAAGACAATTGTATTTATTTTCTATTTATTAGAATGAGGTGATAGTTATTTAAAATTCCATTTACTATTAAAAGATATTTTTCATCTAAACCATGGAATTTACTTTTTTTTAAAACTAGTCTCTTTTTGAGAACATGGGTATAAATGAAACGTTTTAAAATAAAATTGTGGATTAATATTAAGATACTTTTATGAAGTTTCTACTATATATTTAGTCAGTGTAGTTGGATATTATAATTAGAACATGATAATTCATATGCAAGAGAATAGTTAACGTTGGATGTATATTTAAAATTATGAAATATATACAATATAACATTTTGTGACTTTTATAACTTCACCCCTTGTGAAAGGTTTAGTTATAATACTCTATAGAGTTTCCTCTAATGAGATCTTATGTGTTACCCCTACAAATCAGTATACCATTCCAATTATAAAGTTCTTATATTATAAGCATTATATCCTATTGTAATTTTATAATTTCATCTATTTTCCAATCATATTGAAATGTGATAAATGTATGATCTAACCTATTTAGGGTAGTAAACATGGAAATATGAAACTAGTATATATATTTGAATAATTTTTATACATTTAATTTAGTATCCATTTAACTGGATGATTCATATTTGGCTCTTAGTTAATGAAAATAAAACCCCTGAGATTGTGAGTGGTATCCTTGAAAGATGAACACTAAATGAAAATTAAAATACCTGAATACGTAATCAATGTTTTCTCTTTATCCTTTTATGATGTATTATAACCCTTCAAGATGTACTCCCCCATGAGGATTCTCATAAAGTATTAAGGCTCTGTACTTTAGTTCTCAGCATGTGATTTTGTTACCATATAATTGACTAGATTTTACCCTTACGTATTAATGACATTTTTTGTGAATTAATTTTAAAAAATTTACATTTATTTATCAGGATCATTAGTTTCTATATAATAAAGGCCAGGAAATGGGATTTGGTTATATTTTTATGGAACTTAGTGATAGGTATGTGGACCTAGTGGCCCTATTTTTTAGACTTGATTGGTTGAGGTAGTTGGGAGAGCTATTGACCCTTTGTTTTTACATAGACCATATATATCCCATATTTAGTTTTATCATGGGAAACCATTGAGAGTTGGTTTCCCAGGTCTATAGACTATTTTAGTGGCTGTGAGATTGGATTAATGAATTTTTCATGTCCGAAGCATAGAATGTTCTATGGCATTATGTTATCAACATGTTGATTCCATTTGTTTTCTAGAAGATCAACATGAGTGATAAGTATCATGATTGGCGCATAAGGGAAAGACTGTTTGGTTTCATATCCCTATTAACCAATGGTTGTGTGGTTAATATTTTTATTTTGAATGATAGTGATATGTGATATATGAACATAAACTGAATCCTTGAACATGTGATATTACATATTTTAAAGTGGAGTTCTAATGGAGATCATATAATGATCAAATAGGCATATTGAGTGGCATGATCATTTTGATCGAATTGAAGGATTAATCCTGAGGGAGTGTTTTGTGTATTGAACTGAGTTGTACAAACTAGTTTGTTGTGTATCCATTAAAATAATTAATCAGTGAGTGGTTATATGTGAGTTGTAGTGTGATTTTTTCAATGTGGCGATTTTTTTCTATATGGAGTCTCAATTATTAAATTAACTAAAAATGATTTTATCATATAATGTGTGTTATTATGGTTCTAAAATAAGTTTTTTAATATGGAAATTCATTATATAATAATTCCATTCATTTTATAATATATTCTTATAGGTTTTGGTTATTATATGTATAGCTTAGTGGTTGTGATCACGTATTGGGAGACCTATAATTGTAAATCAATTAAATATTAGTGTACTATTATATTATTGATGATCAAGACATATATACTAACTTTTTATTTAGTGTACTAATATATTGTTTCCAATATATATAAGTCTCTAAATATTTTTTCTAATATGACTAAATGAATATTTGGATTCATGATCATGCATCGGCTTAATGAAATATATATGGAAAAAATTCACTTTTTATGTTTGGGAATAGTCACCCTCATTATATTTTTAATATTATAAAATTAAAAGAGAACCATTAATGGGGATCATGATGATGTGATGGGTGACCATTAATAGTATTCATAGGAATGAGTGTGAAAGTATCCAAGCCATTTTTTCTAGGTATTGATAGACCTTGGAATATGCTAATCAGAAGAAATTTTCATTAGTGTAATGATGAGGATTATTTTTTGGTGTGGATAAGTACATTAGTCACTGGTGGCATACCCTAAACATTGAAGGGTCAGGTGACCTTGAGATTAGTTTTTTATGCGTCAATTATGTTTCATGAAATCATTGGATAAATATAACAATATATGGTTTTATTTATCAGATAATTGAATCTACAGTATTTAATATGGACATGGGTAGAGTTTGACTGTAGTCATCAAGACTAGGATAGCTTCTGATTGTAGAATGATGTTGGATTAGTATTACAGTAGTGCCTATACTATCATATGATAATTGTTCTATTTAGGAGATGAAATAGCTCTGATAAATCACTATAATTTTTTTACAAGATTCAATGGTAATGGCTAAATGGAATAAAAGTTACTTGAATTAATTGCATCATAAAAAACATTTTTTTACGTTAACTTGTAAAGATTAGTTTTTCCAGTAGTAGATGGATGAATTTGGATTTAACTGAGTTTAATTAAATATTTATATGTCGTTGTTGAGGAAAAAATATTGAAACATCATTGGGATAAGAAGGGTGAATTTTAAAGTTCATTAGTGAAATTTAAAGGATATTCATGGCATGAATAGGTTGAGTTTTGTCTATTCAGAATCAACAATTTTGATCAGATAATATGCTAGAGGCATTTTCTTCATTAAAGTCTTGGTATAATAAGATAATAATCACATCGGGAGTTTCTCCTAAAATCTAAAGACGTGTTTCATTAGGAAAATCCTATGGTGGATGTATCACTCTTTTAAATTAGCCATTAAAAGTCTAGGACCTTTGGTGGGATGTTCCACATGCCGATTGATGATAGTGTTGATGATGTGATGTTTTCTTGGGATAGATGCAATATAAATAGTGTCATAAGGATATTTAGAATTTGTTATTATTGTTTATTCAATAATTAATGATTTGGTTATTGTATATTTAAGGGGATTGTTGGTGTAACACTATGAATTTAGAAATGAAAAATTGTTGTTTGAAAAGGATTTCATGACCCTATTAGTATAGAAAATGATTTTATGGTTTAACTTGGCTACATGGGGATGAGAATTCATAAATATATATGCTCTAAGATAATATTTTTTTACATGTGAATTTTTTTAATGGAGATTGATTTTTTTTGTATACTGTCAAAATTGAAATTTTAGCTTTGGGAGGTAGTTTTTTTGAGTCAGAATAAATAATATTATTTTTTTAAATGAAATAAATCTGAGATGGTAAGATTGATGTTTGAGGAGTTACTTGAGACTTTGGTTCACTAAATGGATGATTTGGAAAACATATCTTTGATGCATGATGGGAGTATGGGTAGAATTAATGGTGACATGCAATTGTATGATAAATTTTCTTATGGTCACATTGGTAGGTTAAAAATTCATGGTGTAATAGAAAACCATGATTAATTGGGGCATGGTTTTTAGTTACTCACACAGTTAGTGAATTTTTTATTTAATTGTTAAATGAAAAAAACGAGGTCTGAGTGATAGGAGGTACTATATATACATGTCTATATCATGATTTTTAAATTGTGTGAGGAAATCATGAAGAATTGGTGTACTATAGTTAGTAGAACCATTGTTTTGGCACAAAGTTTTACTAACCTTGTTGTTGATCTATCCACCTATTTATGATGTGAAAAATTATAATTTTTCACACATGGACATAAATGGGTTTTCTTAACATTTCATCCCTAATTTCACCAAGGCTTTTACCTGTGCATTCTCCATATTGTTAATATCCCATGGATTGACATTCCACTATTCTTGGTTTGAATCATGTAAAGTTCAATGAATTATAATCACAATGGTAATTCAACAAATCCCCTTACATATTTTATTACTTTCTCTTTTTTGTGCACTCTTTATGTATGTTCATATGAAATATTTTCTAAGAATTTATATATTTCACTTTTCTAAATCATACTATATTGAAATAATGGATTATGATGGAAATGTGAATCATAATTGTAATTAGGTAGGTTGTTTCATGATTTTCCCCTATATGTTTCATTTATTATAAATCTTTTCAATTGTGCTGCGTGATGGAGATCCCCAGACATTACTCTTAAAATTTGAAATGCCTTAAATTAAATTAATAGACAATAATTGTTTTCTATATAAATGTTGTTCCATGGTTTGAGGATAATGAAACCAACCAAAATAACCACATAAGTCGAGATAGATTAAATTATTATAATAATAATTTTTATCACATTTTTACATAATTGTCCAATATGTGTGTCGATCTTCCCACTAGCTAGTGGAATTTATTAAATTAATTAAATGAGTTTTAAAACAAAATTTTCACATATATGAACTTTATTACCTATATAAGGCAATTAATTAATTTAATGATTAAGGATGATATGATAAGAGAATTTAATCATTATAAATATGGTAAATGGAATGGATTTTTCCAAGGTCATTCTTGTTTTTGTATAACTGAAATTTACCAATACAATATAGGGAATCTTGATTATTGACAATTGGAATGGATTTTTTTCATGACCTAGGATAAATTATTTAATGTACTATGAATGTTTCTCTTATAATTTCATGACTCATACTAAGGTTTTTTTATGTAATTCCATTAATGAGAACATAAGAAATACTGAATTTTTTGAATTATGACTGTTTGGTATTGTTGTACCTATTGTTAATCAATATTAGAAATGGATTTCATCATTATTTGAGATGGTGTTCCTTATAATTATTTATATGAATTTATTGAAAATATGTACATTATGTTTATTGATGTTAATGGACATGGTGACTAGTTCAACAATTTATTTGAAATTATTTGACATGGAATTCTTCATCGATACATTTGATAATTAGTTTAAATTATGTTCCATATTATTTATTGCAATTATAGATTTATAATTACAATTTATTGTACTTGGTATTTCTACAAGTATTGTTATATTCCCCCTTATAATAGAATATAAATACTTGAACCATGTTTCCCAGGGTCGGTTCATTATTACATTACACTGGCTTGATTACATGAAATTAGTATCCTGATGGAACAAATATTTTAGTAGTTTTATAAATATAGATGCATACATAAGATAACTAATTACAAAAAGAAATGGAAATATAAAAAAATAAAATATGTTGGAAACATCTACCTCTCTAAGAATATATCTGCAAGTCTATCATATTATATGTCTTTATTTAATGGAGAAAATGTAACATAAAAGGGAGTAAGATCAAAATCACCATAAGGGTATGTAATACAGTGGATGATATCATAAACATAATCATTATTCAAGGTGAATAATTGAAAAAACATGCCTCTAAAATTAATAGACAAGAACAAATTATGGAAGGAATGTAAGATAAGTAAATTATGCTATAATAAAACATAATCATGGGTACTAAACTTGAATAATAAACAAATGAAAAAAAATTAATAGCTTAATAATGAGGGAAATCCATATTCTGTACATTCTGAAATATAACTTTCAGGCCTCTGACAAGGAGTCTAAAAATGATTATGGCCTCAACCAAAACAATATATAAAAATGGGAAAGGCCTCGGACATGTCCATATATATATATGTCTCAAGAGACCTACCAATTCATATAAGAGCTATAGTGGGCCCCAAAAATCACATAATATGTCTAATTCATTCATCATATATATGGGTACAAACATAAATGATATATATAGTTGTGTTGAAACTAATATATGAAATTTAAATAACATTCCCCAAACATTATGTATAAACACTATCCATTTTGAGTAAATTAGTTAATGGGTAAAAGAAAAAAAAAATTATAAATAATAATAATAAATTCAATTAAATATGGTTGATTATATCATAACATATTAATCCAAAAAAAACATGTGAATCAACATGAGTCATGAAAAATAAAACCATAGAGTAATTCATTAGATAAACAGTATTTTACATTGAAAATAACAGTTACATTCGAAAAGTAAATGTGTAAATCTAAAAGTTAAGTAAGATAATATGTTCCAAATAAAATTAATGATTTTAGAAGGATAATGGTTTCAAATTACATATTATAAAATTCCATTCAAAATAGGTAAGTGTTTGGGATGTTCCCTTAAAATCAGGCTTGTAATGCCAGAAGAATATAAATCTACATGTATGAATGTAGGATTATTTTTGGAACCAAAATATATAAAATTAATTCATATATTATGTGGATTAAATATTTGTGAATATGAATTTATTTTAGGTACGTAGATAATAAACGTTACTTGAATGAAAATGGAGGTTTGGGTGGAAAACACGTAAATTAAGTCAGAAGGTGTTTCTCATTTATTCATAATGACCTGAATAATCAAATTTAGTTACATAAATTAATGATTAAAGAACCTAATATACATGTAATTGATTTATTGAAAACTTATTAGACTCATTCCTGGCCTTTTGATGGGTTCTATGATTCAATTTTATAGTTTGGGAGGGATTTCATCCTTGGTTTTCATGATCAATTTACTTAAATTCATGTACCGATAAAAATTGTGAATTAGAATTTTTTACTATAATATAAGTTATTTATTATTAGTTAAAAACCATAATATTACATGGTTATAATTTTTTTTGGGTTTTTGACAGTGAAGATGAATCATTATATAAAAATTTTATTAAATTTGTTTGAGTTAATTCGTGGTTTTTGGTTACAAAGAACTCATTTTTGTTTATAAATAAATATTATGTTTAAAAAAGGATTCTAGAACCTTAAATAAGCTATTATACAAATATTATAGTCTGTTTAAACTATAAAAAATATTTTGTTGACCATAATTGGATATTATAATATAAATTTAAAAACAATCATCCTTGAATGTGATAAATTCACAAATCTCAGATGTTGTTTTGATTATACTATAAAATAAGGGGAAATGAGAGATGCTGAATAATTATTCCTTATCATAACAACATTCAAGTAAATGTATTTTACTAGATTAATAATTATATTTGGATTATAGGATGTGCATAATGAAAAATAAATGAAATGTACTTGAATTAAAAGAAATGAAAAGAGGAATTTACCTCTTGAAGTAATCTTCATTTAGAGACTCTTTTAGGGAGAGGCTTTTGTCTTTTTTATGAGACAAATGGATGATTCACATGGAGGAAGGGATTTAGAAAATATTTATGAATAATTTATACAAGGAACTATTCTTGAGAGGAGTGAGTTGAAGTAGGAATGTATAGGGGGTTTTAGTATAGGAGAGGAGGGGTTTCCAAATACATTACACATTGTTTTTTTATTTTTCCAAAGACAAACAATAGTATTGAATATTTTAACAAAGAATAATAATATTTTAATGTGAGTTTGGACCAAGTCTGCTTACATTATCCATGATTCTATGAATAGTGAATTTAACTGATCATGTATATATCCGGTAAATTATTTTACTTTATTATTCATTAAAAAACACAGTATTTCAGAAAAATCCCAAAAAATTAGCCCATCCATTTTTCAGAGTATAGAATTCGAAAATGAAATCCATTTTTTAAAAAAAAAATTTAATTATTAATGATATAATTTTTAAATAAATAGATATTTTATTTTGAAGAAAAATATTTTAAAACAATATTTCATTTTAATTCACCATGAAAAATTAATCAAGATCTCATTATCTTATAATCATAAGACAATAAAATAATATTATGATTTACTATTTATAATGGTCATATTTCTATTCATATTACTAATCATAAGGGTATGTATCTATTCACAAAATTATTTTTGTCTTATATAAATATCATATATAATGGTACCGAGATTTTTAGTTCTTTGAAATTTAAATCATAGAGGTATAAAATTTTGTTTACTAGATAGGTTATAACAAAGTGGTGTTTTGTAGAGATTCAGTGTTACCTACATTCAATATTAAATTTATTTTCAAAATCCTTTGGTGTTACATTATCCCCACCTTGCAAAAAATTTATCCTCTTAATTTACCGAATATTACCTCACAAAAAAGATATTGGTAGTTGTTCATCATAAGATCCTCAAGATCCGATGTTTACTCTTTGATTTTGTTAGATTTTTCCAAAGTATCTTTACCATTCTTTTCATTTGATTTTTCATCACTTATTCATTAGTGTCTATAATCTATATAAGATCTTCATGATATGATAGGTTAGGATCCAATTCTATACATTCATATGTGACGACTTGCATTAGCTCTAGCATGTAATTTCTTTGTAATGAGATATATAACATATTGTGTACTACAGACATGCTGGGTGGCATAGCCAAATGATATGAAATGACTCCACATATCTCTAAAATTTTAAAATGTCCTATGTAATTGGGGATTAGTTTCCCTTTCTCCTCAAATCATATAATACTATTCCATGGAGATAATTTTAATAAAACATTATAATCCACTTGAAATTCAAAATACATCCATCTATTATCATCGTATCCTTTTTTTCTGCATTGATATGACCTTGAATAATCATTACCATCATTTTTTTCTCCTCCACAAGCACTAGGCCCACTTTATTCCTTCCACCAACATCATCCCAAAATTATGGTGTACTAAATATCATTTTATACAATACTTCAAATGGATCCATTTGAATATGTGAATGGAAACTATTATTTTCCGAAAAATCCTATAAAGATAAATATAAATCCTACATACATTGGAACTCTAGTTAACATTATAACAACAAGTCATCTATGGTTTGGAACCTCCTTTCTAATAGCCTATCAGTCTGTGGGTTATAATTAGTACTTAATCGATGATTAGTATCCAATGATTTCTAAATTCATTACAAAACATTTGATGTATATTTTGGATCATGATTATCCAAAACTGAGAGAGGTCCTCCATGAAGTCTCTCATCTTCAATGATATAGAGATTTTTTTGGCGATGTAGTGGAAAATCATCGCTTATACTGAAGAAATGTGTAGATTTCATTATTCAATCAACAATAACCTACATTTCTTCATTCATTCATGGCTTTTTGGGTAATCGAATGTAAAAATCCATGGTTATTACATCCCATTTCCATGTAATAATATGTATGAGTTACATGACTCATCTAGGATGTTAAAATTTATCTTTCACTTGTGGACACACAAAAAATCATGATACATAATCAACAATTTACCACATCATGTTTTCCCACAATAAATTATCCTTAAAATCCTCATAAATTATAGTGCTACTAGGATTTATAGAGAAATTTGAACTATGGGCATCATCCATTAACTACCTTTTTAGCTAAGGTATAGGTGCAACACAATGACTCTTCCCAAATTTTATAATACCATATTCACACATGAATTCATCCAATATCCCATTATTCACAAACTTAATCATCTATTATTGATTCTAATCATCAGATCATGATTCTTTAATTCATTCCAATAAATATGATTGTGAAACCATTTGAAAAATTAGTGATGTTTCACCTTTTTTGATAATTCTTATATCCATCCTCCATAGAACCATGTACAAAGG
Source organism: Viscum album (assembly GCA_963277665.1). Classification (NCBI taxonomy): domain Eukaryota; kingdom Viridiplantae; phylum Streptophyta; class Magnoliopsida; order Santalales; family Viscaceae; genus Viscum; species Viscum album. Next base: position 536,644,884 of record OY728119.1, read on the forward strand.
ATATTTTTCAAAACCCACTTTTAGAACTCCATGATCCTTCCAGATCAATGAATCAACTACATTTTTTTCTTTCATGGGTGTTAGTTTATGAAACTATAGTAACAATTGATTAGTTTAACCCATCACCTTTTCATCATGTTGTGTTTTTTATCTGAGAAGATATACATCCGACTCTTATGATCTATATATATATATCAAATCTTTTAAACTATATATAGGGTCTCCATATTTTATGAAAGAATATCACATACGCTAACTCAAGATAATGAGTAAGATACTTGTGTTCATGAATTTTTTTACTTTCATAATGCATAAGTAATACCTCTATCTTTCTATACAAGGAAAAAACCAATAAATTTATTTGATTCATCATCATAGATCAACATACCATAAGACCTATATTATAGAGTTGGGATTATATAATTCAATAATATCCTCAAACATTCCTCAAAACATTCGTCACATTATTTTTTCCATAAGAACATAACCACTTTACGTTTAATATTGTTCATTGGGTTTGCTAAACAAGCATTTTTCTGAGAGAAATGTATATAATAAACTAATATACCCATAAAACTCTATTTCTCTTTTATTATCATTAGATTATCCCATTCGTGAATATCATTTCTCTTCACAGGATCAATAGATATTCCATCCATATAGACAATGTGACCAAGAAAGGAATTTAATGATTCCAAAATTTACACTTGCAAAACATCCAATATATTTCATTTCTTTTAAGAACCGTCCAAATAATGTGAATGTGATTTTTATGGTCTTAATAGAATTTGGGGTATACCAAGATAACATCAATAAATACCACCCCAATGTCATTAATATATTGGTTGAATACCATGTTCATCACATAAATGAAGACAAAGGGTGCATTAGTTAGTTTAAAAGGCATTATTGTAAACTTGTAATGACTATATCAAGATCTAAATGTTCTCTTTGAAATATCATGTAAAGACCCGTAAATTTCAAGGAATTTTTTTTCTTATTTTTCTTTGGATTTTACAAGAGCGCAGTTTCTGGCGGCAGCTGATTCCGAGGCCCGGTGTGCCCGGAATCATTTTCCGAAGTTTGGCTCGGGTACGTTCAGTGAACGGACGAGCGGGTTTTTCTAACTTTTGAACCGGTGCCCGGAATCGAATTCTGAGGGCACCGATGAAATCGCAGCGCCGATATTTGCTTAGAAACGCCTCTTCCGGAGTTGCGTTTGCTCGGTTGCGGTTTTTAATATTCGGGCTTAAAGTTAAGAAATAAAATAATTGTTTGACAAACTTTATTTTATTTCACTTAAGCCACATGAAAGATACTTAAACTGAGTTGAAACGGATAGGGTACTATCCAAAAATATCCTACCCTCTTGGTAGGATATTTGTGAGGTGGGGCCCGCAAGATCCCCACCGTTTCTTTTCCGCTATGTAACGCACCCGCGAAAACCCGTCATTATGAATGCCAACTAACGCATTTTCTTAAAATATTAACGCACCATTTAATTGGGTGGTTTATTTCGTGAATTAAATGGGTGGTTTCTTTCGTTGAATTAATTCTGCGAATTGATGGGTCGTTACTTACCTCTTTTTCGTTTGTTGGCGTAATAATAAAATAAGACCAACATGACTTTTGGAGGATTACTCGTTGAGAGGTTTTTGAACGAGGTTCTTGTGCCTTAACCCTTATTCGCGAAGAACGCGAAGAACGCAAAGAACCCAAAGAACGCTGGCCTCCGACGAAGAACGCCGAACCCGCGGAAATCGACGACGCGACGCCGTGTACCGCGACGCCGACGTTCCCTCTCCCGCGACGTTCCTTCCTCCGCGACAAAAACCTTTGGTCATCCGTTGAGGTGAGGGTTTCATTTTCATTTGTGGTTTTTAACTCAAGAATGATTTAATATTTTTTTAATTAAATCTTTTGTTCTTGAACCTCGGAGTTCGTCAACGCGCCACCCTTCTGAGACGACGTGACGATCCCCTCCTTTCTCGACGATCAATCTGCGAAGAACCCGCGCGTGCGACTTGACGAGGTAGGGATTTGTTTTGAAAATGCCCTTATTCCCGTGAATGCTTCATTAAAAATTAGAGAACCAGATTCAAATGAACAATTTTAATTTATTAAAATTGTTGTTTCATGTATTGAATATTTCTCCCATTGTTTTTATCTAACGCGGAGGGTGCGGGCCAAATGAACACGGCCCGGAAACCCTCCGCCGTTCTTCGTTGTCGTGCGGATTTGACGGGTGACGACGGAACATGCCGCAACGGAAATTTGATGGTTCCGCAGTGAACAACAAGTCCCGGGAGGAGCAGCCGCGTAGATGAGAACAGAATCGGACCACCGGAGCGACTCCGGTGGCCCGCGGAAGCCACCGGCGGCGCCCTAGTGCGCCGCCGGACATGGCCTCTATGGCTGAAGTCGCGGCGACGGCGCCTGCGGACCCGCGACCGCGCGGGTCCAGCGCACGTGGACGCGGAAAATCCGCGTCCTTTGATCCATCGCGGCCCCATGCGGGGGTCGCGGCACTTCCGACCCGCAGGGGAAGCGCCCCGCGGCAGCCGCTCAGCCGCTCGGCCGAGCCGGACCGGACCGGACGGCCGACCCAGGTGCAGGGGTCAGGCCGGGTCGGCCCGGGCCCGGACCCCCCGTCTTCGGACTGTTTTCGGTCAAATGCTCGTAACATGAGCTGCGGGCCTCCAAATGACTCGCCGTCAGCGGAAACGCGATCCTTGGATCGAGACGGTCGTTTCAGAATATCGAACTCAAGGTTTCGGAATACTTTCGGTTCGGTCGGGTTGGTTCGTACACGAAACCAACCGGGCCCTCGGAGCGGAAGCACTCATATCTTGAGCATCGGACATCCGATCGACGTGCCGTCGACTTTGTTGAATTACTCTATGTGAGACGGATATTTTGGCTCACTCCGCCCGAGGTTTGGACGCAGGTGGAGTATGGTCGGGTTGTTTTTTCCTTAAAAACCAACCGGGCCCCTAGGACGAAAAAACCAATAACTCTCAGACCGGGCGTCCGATTGACGCGCCGTCTACGACGTTGAGTTCCTGTTGACGACACGGAAATTTTGGATACATCAACCTCGGACTTTGTGTCAGTTGATGTATCAGCCTCTCGGATCGTGGAGCGGACCCTCCTGAACGAGCTTGCTATGTGCGGGAACCCTAGAGCTGGATGCGACTGCTACTTCGACAGCGACGACCGTGCAGAGATCCTCAGTGGACTGCGACGACGACCGTGCAGAGATCCTTAGTGGACTGCGACGACGACTGTGCAGAGATCCTTAGTGGACTTCGATGACTACTGCACTCAGCGATCCTACGTGGATCAGTGCTACAGGTCCTGTGTGGGCCCGATCCGGTGTGGGTCCGATCCTGTGTGGGTCAACGCTCAGCGGTTCTGTGTGAGCCAGCACCTACAGGTCCTGGGTGGGCCCGATCCTGAGTGGGTCTTTGCGGGGGTTAGTACCTATCGATCCTTCGTGGGTCCGAAGACTTAGATGGATCAGTGATCATCTTTATCGTCATCCGAAGAAGTATACCTGTGTGAGCTGAATCTTGAGTTACTCTCCTTTGTAGATTGTGTTGAGCTATCCTGTGTGGATTTAATGTTTAATCTCCTTTGTGGATTGTGTTGAGCTATCTTGTGTGGGTATACTTTTGCTTTCCTGTGTGTACTGGGTTGCGCTTGGGCTCGGACGTTGGAGCCGAATGGGAATTGATGACCTAGGTATATGTATGGGCATATACCTAAGCCATGTCAGATGTTACTTCGTGATTGTATCTTTCCTTTTTGGTTTATCCTTTGTAGATTTCGGGAGACCATCGAGGGTCTCGGGGTCCCTACTGAGTAGCTTATACTCACCCCTGCACGGGCTATGCCCGCACTACGTTGTGTTGGTTGCAGACGACGGACGGTGCTGATCATGGTGGAGGCTTGAGGAGCAGGACTGTACCTGGAGGTGGACCACTGGGTGGGACGTACTCGGAGAGGTCAGGTGGACCCGAGGAGCAGTGGAGGCTATCTGTACCCACCCTTCAGGTGGGACTTCTAGAGGACGGCTCGACGCTGTGGCTTTTCTTTTCAGTTTCTGTTTTTCCCTTTATTTGTACTTTACAGTTGGGCTTGTATTTCCGGCCCCTTTTACTTTCAACACAGCTTGTTACAATTTTTACTTAGTGTTTACTTTTCCGCTTGCTTACTCTGTGGTGCTTGTTTACTATTCAAAGGAAATGCCTTCCCTTTTTGTTGGGATTTACGCCTTGGTTCTAGTCGCCAGCCCCTGGCCTTTGGAAGGCGGGCTTAGGGTAGTCACGGCACGGGCCCCAAGGACAGGTCGTGACAAATTGGTATCAGAGGTGGTCGGTTCTACCGCATACTCCGATCTTTCTTCTATGTGAAGAAATAGTGTTTAGCATATTGAGTGTGGTTATCAGTATAGGGAGTCCAGTGTTGGTGCGGTGGCCGACGTATCCATACACCAGGACCCTAACTTATGATTTCCGACTTAATGCACTAAAACATTGATTGCATGTGTGTTCCAAGTTTTCTTTATGATTACTTGTGTCAGCTCACTAGGTATACTGTTCTGACCGTGGCGCACTTGGTTCCTTTTCAGGATGCCCCCACGATGGTAGCCAGCTAGGGTTCCAAGAGTAGAGCGCGACGACAGACCGACGAGCGACGAGGCCTCGGTGCAGGGCCCGTTGACAGCAGAGGCACCGACGGTACCTTTACCCGTCGAGCCCCCGATGCTTCCAGCACCGACCGCTGACGATGCACGTCGCCTCGGAGATCTGCACGAGTTCTACCGCCAGCGACCACCCAGGTTTCGTGGGAAGACGGACCCCCAGGCAGCCGAGGACTGGCTGGAGGCGGTCATCCGAGTTTTCAGGCTAGTGAGGACACCAGCAGACCTCATGGCGATCCTCGCGGCGAGCCTACTGCTAGCAGCAGCAGGACGACGGTGGAGCTTGATGCTCCAGGTGCACGATGAGTCCTTTCTCATCTGGACGGACTTTGAGATCCTCTTTTGATCAGAGTTCGTCCCGGCCACCCTCCGTGCGGTGCACATTCAGGAGCTTCTTCAACTGCGGCAGGGCAGCTTGACAGTCGCCCAGTACGCGGCGAGGTTCACCGATCTTTCTCGCTACTCGACCGACATGGTACGAGACCCCTTCTTCCGGGCCCAGACCTTTGAGCAGGGATTGGGACATGAGATCAGGGCATCGCTGATCTCCCTCAGCATCCCGACCCAGGTAGGAGTGCTAGAGTGATCCCTTCTGATCGAGAGCTTTCTGGAGGAGTCCACAGCGAGACCTACCATAGGGTGGCAGTTAGCGGAGTCTTCGGCAGCAGGTAGCCGACGGATGACTCAGGGTTCTAGGCAGACCAGACCCTCTCATAGACGACCTCAGGACACTGGATCAGTAGTGCGGGGCACACAGCACGAAGCCAGCCTTCCGAGAGGCAGGCAGTGCTACGGGTGCGGCGGGCAGGGCCACTTGGCTCGTGACTGCGCGACCCGCCGTACCGAGGAGCAGTAGACGGTGGAGGGGCCACCCAGGTAGAGGCAGAGGGTCTACCGTGGCGGTCCGCATGGAGGAGTCAGACGAGGCAGAGGAGCTGGTCGAGCAGCAGGTGGTGGGCGACGCTTTGAGGCTTTGCCACCACCGCCACTAGGAGGTCCGCCCCGACCATAGGGAGATGGCGGGCAGAGATAGGCACAGCTCCAGGCAGTGGAGGACTACGACCACGGCGCGCCTGAGATGATTCGAGGTACGATATATGTCTATTACACCCTTTCTATAGTTCTTATAGACACAGGAGTGAGTCACTCTTTCATAGCCACTGCCCTTGTTCGGTGCTCGGAGATTCCGACAGAGCTGCTGGCTCGATCCTTATGGCTAGAGACCCCTACGGGAGCAGACTCGACGATTACGCACTGGTGCCGATAGTGTGAGCTTACTCTAGGAGGCGAGAGCTTTGGCTGGGATCTTCTTGTAGCGGCGTTGAGGCCTTACGATGTCATCTTGGGCATGGATTGGTTATCTTTGGTCCATGCACAGATTGACTGCATTAGGCGCAATGTGCGATGTGTGCGCACCGACGGGAGCAGGTTCACCTTCACCGGTGAGAAGGGAGCCTTCGCAGCACAGGATGGACTCCCGCAGAGGAGAGGACAGCCCATCACTCATCAGTTGGCTAGTCTCATCCTAGGAGCAGTGGACATGCAGAGTCCTAGTTTTCCTGCAGTGGTGGATCAGTATGCGAACGTCTTCCCCGACGACGTTCCAGGGCTACCTCCTCGCAGAGAGGTAGACTTTTATAATGATATTTACCCCAGGACAGCCCCAATATCCAACCCAGCATATCGGATGTCCCCCACTGAGCTTCGAGAGCTGCGGGTACAGTTGGAGGACTTGCAGGGCAAGGGGTTCATCTGACCCAGTGTTTCACCTTGGGCTTCACCGATTTTGTTCGCCAAGAAGGCGGACGGGAGCTTGCGACTGTGTGTCGAGTATCATCGCCTGAACCAGGTGACAGTGAGGAACAGGTATCCGCTACCGAGGATTGATGACCTCTTCGATTAGCTCAAGGGGGCACGGTGGTTCTCGAAGATAGACCTCAGGTCAGGCTATCATCAGCTCAGAGTTCGAGACGAGGACGTGCAGAAGACGACATTCAGGTGTCGGTATGGCCACTATGAGTTCTTGGTTATGACTTTCAGCGTAACCAATGCTCCAGCAGTGTTCATGAGCCTCATGAACAGGATATTCTAGCCATACCACGATCAATTTTTCATGGTCTTCATCGACGACATTTTGGTGTACTCGACCACAGAGGAGGAGCATGCCTACCACTTGCAGGTTGTAATAGACACACTCCGAGAGCACCAGCTCTATGGCAGGCTATCAAAGTGCAAGTTCTGGTTATGTGAGGTCCACTTCTTGGGGCACATCATTTCTGAGGTTGGAGTTGTAGTGGATCCTGCGAAGATCGAGGCAGTGCTAGCTTGGGAACCACCCAAGAGCGTGACGGAGGTGCGGAGTTTCTTGGGTCTAGCTGGATACTATCAGAGATTTGTGACGGACTTCTCCAGAGTTGGGGCGCCACTCTCAGCTTTGATGAAGAAGGGGAAACCCTTTGTGTGGTCAGACAGATGTCAGCAGAGCTTTCAGGAGCTAAGACAGAGATTGACCAGCGCACCTATCTTGAGGTTTCCTAAGGAGGGAGTTGGATACATAGTCTACTGTGATGCATCGGGGACCGGACTCAGGTGTGTCCTGATGCAGGAGAGGGCCGTGATTGCCTATGGATCACGTCAGTTGAGGCCGCATGAGGAGAACTACACTACCCATGACCTGGAGTTAGCAGCAGTGGTCTTCGCTCTGAAGAATCGGCGGCACTATCTGATGGGAGAGCGCTTTACAGTCTTTTCTGACCACCAGAGTCTCAGGTACATCTTCTCTTAGAAGGACCTGAACCTGAGACAGCGGTGATGGCTCGAGTTCTTCCAGGACTATGACTTTGAGATATTCAATACTCCCGGGAAGGGGAACATGGTAGCGGATGCCCTCAGCAGGAGGACGGGCATCCAGCTACTTGAGGAGGTGACAGAGTAGCTAGCCACTTTGTAGATATCCTTCATGGATAGAGATGGAGCAGCCTTCCTTCAGTCTCTCACCATCTCTCCTCCACTTCTACAGTGGTTCAGAGAGGCTCAGCATGGGGACGCTGACTGTGAGACACGGCGTGCACAGATATTCTCAGGACAAGCACCTGATGGTTTCTCCCTTGGAGCAGACCATGACGTCCTTTTCAAGGGACGTACCCTGGTACCAGTCACTTTACGAGTGGAGGTGCTGAGAGAGTTTCACACTTCTCCTTTGGCGGTACATCCTGGAGTGGCGAAGATGTACCAGGATCTCAGACGATAGCACTGGTGGCCGGGCATGAAGAGGGTTGTGGCAGAGTTCGTTTCACGGTGCCTCACCTGCCAGCAGGTGAAGGCAGATCATCAGGTACCAGCAGGCTTGGTACAGCCCATGGAGGTCCCGGAGTAGAAGTGGGACGGGATATCTATGGACTTCGTGACTGGACTTCCACACACTTCCATAGGTCACGACTCCATTTGGTTGATTGTTGACCGACTCACCAAGTCGGCACACTTCTTACCCATCCGAGAGCAGGGCTCAGTGGAGAGCTTGGGGTGTCTCTACGTTCAGGAGATTGTGCGGCTTCACGGTGTGCCATCGTCTATCGTCTCCGATCGGGATGCTCGCTTTACTTCCCGGCTTAGGAAGGGGTTGCAGGAGGCGTTCAGGACGCGACTACGTCTGAGCACCGCCTTTCACCCTCAGACGGATGGTCAGACGGAGAGGACCATTCAGACTCTTGAGGACAAGCTCTGTGCATGTGTCCTCGACTTTGGTCGCAGCTGGGAGGACCACCTACCCTTGGTGGAGTTCGCGTACAACAAAAACTACCACTCCACCAAAGGGATGGAACCTTACGAGGCGTTGTACGACGGGCCTTGCAGATCTCCTTTGTGCTGGACAGACCCTGGGGAGTCAGCACTTGTGGGACCATAGATGTTTCGGACCACGACAGAGAAGGTCCAGGGCATCCAGGAGAGGATGAGGATAGCTCAGAGGCGACAGAAGTCTTATGTTGACAGGAGGTAGAGGCCACTAGAGTTCGAGGATGGCGACCACGTCTTCTTGCGTGTCTCACATCGACGTGGTTTGCGGAGATTTGGCTGAGGCGGAAAGATGTGTCCACGATTCATTGGACCATTCCAGGTCCTCAGCAGGATTGGCGAGGTGGCTTATCACCTGGCTCTACCACCTCAGTTGCACCGGGTGCACGACGTCTTCCACGTATCTCAGCTAAGGAGATACGTGCACGACCCGACTCACATCATTGACTATGGGGAGCTAGACGTGGATGATGGGGCGACTTTTACGGAGGTCCCTGTGGAGATAGAGTATCGACAGGAGCGGGTCCTATGTGGGCAATCGATTCCTCTTGTGCGCATCAAATGGCAGCACGGGAAACTCCAGGAGAGCACATGGGAGCGGGAGGCTCAGATGCGTGCTCAATACCCATATTTGTTTCCCTAGTTTTTGATGTATCTTTACGGGGACGTAAAGCCCTGAGGTGAGAGTAATGTAAAGACATGTAAATTTCAAGGAAAGTTTTTTCTTAATTTTCTTTGGAATTTTACCTGAGCGCAGTTTCTGACGGCACCTGATTCCGAAGCCCGGTGTGCCCGGAATCATTTTCCGAAGTTTGGCTCAGGTACCTTCAGTGAACGGACGAGCAGGTTTTTCTAACTTTTGAACCGGTGCCCGGAATCGAATTCTGAGGTCACCGATTAAATCGCAGCGCCGTTATTTTCTTAGAACCGCCTCTTTCGGAGTTGCGTTTGCTCGGTTGTGGTTTTTAATTTTCGGGCTTAAAGTTAATAAATAAAATAATTGTACGACAAACTTTATTTTATTTCACTTCAGCAACTTGAAGCCACTTGAAAGCCAATTAAACTGAGTTGAAACGGATAGGGTACTATCCAAAAATATCCTACCCTCTTGGTAAGATATTTGTGATATGGGGCCCGCACGAGCCCCGCCGTTTCTTTTCCGCTAAGTAACGCACCCGTGAAAACCCGTCATTATGAAAGTCAACAGACGCGTTTTCATAAAATCATAACGCACCATTTAATTGGGCGGTTTATTTCGTGAATTAAATGGGCGGTTTCTTTCGTTGAATTAATTATACGAATTGATTGGTCGTTACTTACCTCTTTTTCATTTGTTTGCGTAATAATAAAATAATACCAACATGACTTTTGGAGGATTACTCGTTGAGAGGTTTTTGACAGAGGTTCTTGTGCCTTCACCCTTCTTTGCGAAAAACGCGAAGAACGCGAAGAACGCTGGCCTCCGACGAAGAATGCTGAACCCGTGGAAATCGACGACGCGACGCCGTGTACCGTGATGCCGACGTTCCCTCTCCCACGATGTTCTTCTGCAACGTTCCTTCCTCCGCGACAAAAACCTTAGGTCATCCGTTGAGGTGAGGGTTTCGTTTTCCTTTGTGGTTTTTAACTCAAGAATGATTTAATTTTTTTTAATTAAATCTTTTGTTCTTGAACCTTGGAGTTCGTCGACGCGCCACCCTTCCGCGACGACGCGACGACCCCCTCCTTCCACGACGATCAATCCGCGAAGAACCCGCGCGTGCGACTTGACGAGGTAGGAATTTGTTTTGAAAATGCCCTTATTCCCGTGAACGTTTCATTAAAAATTAGAGAACCGGATTCAAATGAACAATTTTAATTTATTAAATTTTTTGTTTCATGTATTGAATATTTCTCCCGTTGTTTTTATCTAACCCGGAGAGTGCGGGCCAAACGAACACGGCCCGAAAACCCTCCGTTGTTCTTCGTTGTTGTGCGGATTTGACGGGTGACAACAGAATGTGCCGAAACGGAAATTTGATGGTTCCGCAGTGAAGAACGAGTCCCGGGAGGAGCAGCGGCGCAGACGGGAACAGAATCGGACCACCGGAGCGACTCCGGTGGCCCGTGGAAGCCACCGGTGGCGCGGTTCGCCGGCGCGGCGGCGGCGCCCACGGACCCGCGGCCGCGCGGGTCCGCCGCACTTGGACACGGAAAAGCTGCGTCCTTTGATCCATCACGGCCCCACACGGGGGCCGCGGCACTTCCGACCCGCGGGGGCAGCACCCCGCGGCAGCCGCTCAGCCGCTCGGCCGAGCCGAGCCGAGCCGGACCGGGTCCAGCCGGGTCGGACCGGGTAGGGTCGACCCGGTTCGGCCGACCCAGGGGGGGTCGGGCCGGGTCGGCCGGGGCCCGGACCCCCCGTCTTCGGGCTGTTTTCGGTCAAATGCCCGTAACATGAGCTACGGGCCACCAAACGACTAGCCGTCAGTGGCAACACGATCCTTGGATCGAGATGGTCGTTTTGGTATATCGCACATAATGTTTAGGAATACTTTGGGTTCGGCCGGGTTGGTTCGTACATGAAACCAACCGGGCCCTCGGAGCGGAAACGCTCATATCTTGAGCTTCGGACGTCCAGTCGACATGCCGTCGACTTTTTTGAATTCCTCTATTTGAGATGGATCTTTTGGCTCACTCCACCCGAGTATTGGACGCAGGTGGAGCACGGTCGGGTTGGTTTTGCCTTAAAAACCAATCGGGCCCCTGGGACGAAAAAGCCAATAACTCTCTGACCGGGCGTCCGATTGACGCGCCGTCTGCGACGTTGAGTTCCTGTTGACGATACGGAATTTTTGAATAAATCAACCTCGGACTTTGTGTCAGTTGATGTATCAGCCTCTCGGCTCGTGGAGCGGACCCTGTCGAACGAGCTTGCTGTGTGCGGAAACCCTAGAGCTGGCTGCGACTGCTACTTCGACAGCGACGACCGTGCAGAGATCCTCAGTGGACTGCGATGACTACTGCACTCAGCGATCCTACGTGGATCAGTGCTATAGGTCCTATGTGGGCCTGGTCCTGTGTGGGTCCGATCCTGTGTGGGTCAGCGCTGAGCAGTTCTGTGTGAGCCAGTGCCTACAGGTCCTGTGTGGGCACGATCCTGTGTGGGTCTTTGCGGGGGTTAGTGGCTATCGATCCTTTGTGGGTCCGACGAATTAGATGGATCAGTGATCATCTTTATCTTCATCCGAAGAAGTATACATGTGTGAGCTGAATCTTGAGTTACTCTCCTTTGTGGATTGTGTTGAGCTATCCTATGTGGATTTACTGTTTACTCTCCTTTGTGGATTGTGTTGAGCTATCCTGTGTGGGTATACGTTTGCTTTCCTGTGTGGACTGGGTTGCGATTGGGCTCGGACGTTGGAGCGGAATGGGAATTGATGACTTAGGTATATGTATGGACATATACCTAAGCTGTTTCAGATGTTACATCGTGATTGTAACTTTCCTTTGTGGTTTATCCTTTGTGTATTTCGGGAGACCATCGGGGGTCTTGGGGTCCCTACTGAGTATCTTATACTCACCCCTGCACGGTCTATGCCCACACTACATTGTGTTGGTTGCAGACGACGGACAGCGCTGATCGTGGTGGAGGCTTGCAGAGCAGGATGGTACATGGAGGTGGACCACTGGGCGGGACGTACTCGGAGCGGTCAGGTGGACCCGAGGAGCAGTGGAGGCTATCTGTACCCACCCTTCAGGTGGGACTTCCAGAGGATGGCTCGACGCTGCAGATTTTCTTTTCAGTTGCTATTTTTCCCTTCATTTTTACTTTACAGTTGGTCTTATATTTCCGGCCCCTTTTACTTTCAGCACAGCTTGTTACAGTTTTTACTTAGTGTTTACTTTTCCGCTTGCTTACTATGTGGTGCATGTTTACTTTTCAAAGGCAATGCCTTCCCTTTTTGTTGGGATTTACGCCTTGGTGCTAGTCTCCAGCCCCTGGCCTTTGGAAGGCGGGCTTGGGGTAGTCACGACACGGGCCCCGAGGAAGGGTCGTGACAAATTGGTATCAGAGGTGGTCGGTTCTACCGTAGACTTTGATCTTTCTTCTATGTTAAGAAATAGTGTTTAGCATATTTAGTGTGGTTATCAGACCAGGGAGTCCAGTGTTGGTGCGACGGCCAACGTATCTGTACACCAGGACCCTGACTTCTGATTTCTGACTTAATGCACGAAAACATTGATTGCATGTGTGTTTCAAGTCTTCTTTGTGATTACTTGTGTCAGCTCACCAGGTATACTATTCTGACCGTGGCGCACTTGGTTCCTTTTCCGGATGGCCCCACGATGGCATCCATCTAGGATCCGAGATTAGAGCGTGACGATAGCCCGACGAGCGACGAGGCCTCGGTGCAGGGATCGTTGACAGCAGAGGCACCGGCGGTACCTTTACCCGCCAAGCCCCCAATTCTTCCAACACCGACCGCTGACGATTCACGTCGCCTCGGAGCTCTGCACGAGTTCTAGCGCCAGCGACCACCCAGGTTTCGTGGGGAGACGGACCCCCAGGCAGCCGAGGACTGGCTGGAGGTGGTCATCTGAGTTTTCAGGCTAGTGAGGACACCAGCAGACCTCATGGTGATCCTCGCGGCGAGCCTACTGCACGCTGCAGCAGGACGATGGTGGATCTTGATGCTCCAGGTGCACGATGAGGCCTTTCTCATCTGGACGGACTTCGAGAGCCTCTTCCGCTCAGAGTTCGTCCTGGCCACCCTCCGTGCGGTGCGAATTCAGGAGCTTCTTCAGCTGCGGTAGGGCAGCTTGACGGTCGCCCAGTACGCGGCGAGGTTCACCGATCTTTCACTCTAGTTGACCGACATGGTACGGGACCCCTTCTTCCGGGCCCGGACCTTCGAGCAGGGATTGAGACATGAGATCATGGCATTGCTGATCTCCCTCAGCATCCCAACCCAGGTAGGAGTGCTAGAGAGAGCCCTTCTGATCGAGAGCTTTCTGGCGGAGTCCACAGCGAGACCTACCGCAGGGCAGCAGGTAGCGGAGTCTTCGGCAGCAGGTAGCCGACGGATGACTCAGGGTTCCAGGCAGACCAGACCCTCTCGTAGACGACCTCAGGACACTGGCTCAGCAGTGCAGGGCACACAGCGCGAAGCCAGCCTTCCGAGAGGCAGGCAGTGCTACGCGTGCGGCGGGCAGGGCCACTTGGCTCGTGACTGCCCGACCCGCTGTATCGAGGAGCAGCAGACGGTGGAGGGGCCACCCAGGCAGAGGCAGAGGGTCGACTATGGTAGTCCGCAGGGAGGAGGCGGACGAGGCAGAGAAGTTGGCCGAGCAGCAGGTGGTGGGAGACGCTTTGAGTCTTTGCCACCACCGCCACCAGGAGGTCTGCCCCGACCACAGGGAGATGGCTGGCAGAGATAGGCACAGCTCCAGGCAGTGGAGGACTACGAACACGGCGCGCCAGAGATGATTCGAGGTACGATCTATGTCTATTACACCCTTGCTGCAGTTCTTATAGACACAGGAGCGAGTCACTCTTTCATAGCCACTGCCCTTGTTCGGTGCTCGGAGATTCCGACAGAGCCATTGGCTCGATACTTACAGCTAGAGACCCCTACGGGAGAAGACTCGACGATGACGCACTGGTGCTGACAGTGTGATCTTACTCTAGGAGGCGAGAGCTTTGGCTGGGATCTTCCTGTAGTGGCGTCGAGGCCTTACGACGTCATCTTGGGCATGGATTGGTTATCTACGGTCCATGCACAGATTGACTGCATTAGGCGCAAGGTGCGATGTGTGCGCACCGACGGGAGTAGGTTCACCTTCACCGGTGAGAAGGGAGCCTTCGCAGCACAAGATGGACTCCCGCAGAGGAGAGGACAACCCATAACTCATCAGTTGGCTAGTCTCATCCTAGGAGCAGTGGACGTGCGAAGTCCTAGTTTTCCTGTAGTGGTGGATCAGTATGCGGACGTCTTCCCCGACGACGTTCCAGAGATACCTCCTAACAGATAGGTAGACTTTTATATTGATCTGTACCCCAGGACAACCCCGATATCCACCCCAGCATATTGGATGGCCCCCTCTGAGCTTCGAGAGCTACGGGTACAGTTGGAGGACTTGCAGGGGAAGGGGTTCATCTGACCCAGTGTTTCACCCTGGGCTTCACGGATTTTGTTCGCCAAGAAGGCGTACGAGAGCTTGCGACAGTGTGTCGATTATCGTCGCCTGAACCAGGTGACAGTGACGAACAAGTATCTGCTACCGAGGATTGATGACCTCTTCGATCAGCTCAAAGGAGCACGGTGGTTCTCGAAGATAGAACTCAGGTCAGGCTATCATCAGCTCAGAGTTCGAGACGAGGACGTGCAGAAGACAGCCTTCAGGTGTCGGTATGGCAACTATGAGTTCATGGTTATGCCTTTCGGCATAACAAATGCTCTAGCAGTGTTCATGAGCCTCATGAATAGGATCTTCCAGCCATACCTCGATCGATTTTTCGTGGTCCTCATCGGCGACATTTTGGTGTACTCGACCACAGAGGAGGAGCACGCCTACCACTTGCGGGTTGTACTAGACACACTCAGAGAGCACCAGCTCAATGGAAAGCTCTCGAAGTGCCAGTTCTGGTTACGTGAGGTCCACTTCTTGGGGCACATCATTTCTGAGGAGGGTGTTGTAGTGGATCCCGCGAAGATCGAGGTAGTGCTAGCTTGGGAACCACCCAAGAGCGTGACGGAGGTGCAGAGTTTCTTGGGTCTAGCTGGATACTATCGGAGATTTGTGCCGGACTTCTCCAGAGTTGCGGCACCACTCTCAGCTTTAACGAAGAAGGGGAACCCCTTTGTGTGGTCAGACAGATGTCAGCAGAGCTTTCAGGAGCTGAGACAGAGATTGACCAGTGCACCTATCTTGAGGTTGCCTAAGGAGGGAGTTGGATACGTAGTCTACTGCGATGCATCAGGGACCAGAATCGGGTGTGTCCTGATGCAGGAGCGGGCCGTGATTGCCTATGGATCATGTCAGTTGAGGCCGAATGAGCAGAACTACGCTACCCATGACCTGGAGTTAGCAGTAGTGGTCTTCGCTCTGAAGTCTCGGCGACACTATCTGATGGGCGAGTGCTTTACAGTCTTTTCTGACCACCAGAGTCTCAGGTACATCTTCTATCAGAAGGACCTGAACCTGAGACAGCGGCGATGGCTTGAGTTCCTCCAGGACTATGACTTTGAGATAGTCAATACTCCTGGGAAGGGGAACATGGTAGCTGATGCCCTCAGCAGGAGGACGGGCATCCAGCTACTTGAGGAGGCGACAGAGCAGCTAGTTGCTTTGCAGATATCCTTCATTGATAGAGACGGAGCAGACTTCCTTCAGTCTCTCACCATATCTCCTCCACTTCTACAGCGGGTCAGAGAGGCTCAGCATGGGGACGCTGACTGTGAGACACGGCGTGCATAGATATCCTCGGGACAGGCACCTGATGGTTTCTCCCTTGGAGCAGATCACGACGTCCTTTTCAGAGGACGTACCCTGGTACCAGTCGCTTTATGAGCGGAGGTGCTGAGAGAGTTTCACACTTCTCCTTTGGTGGTACATCCTGGAAGGGCGAAGATGTACCAGGATCTCAGACGATAGCACTGGTGTCCGGGCATAAAGAAGTCTGTGGCAGAGTTCGTTTCACGGTGCCTCACCTGCCAGCAGGTGAAGGCAGAGCATCAGGTACCAGGAGGCTTGGTACAGCCCTTGGAGGTCCCGGAGTGGAAGTGGGACGGGATTTCTATGGACTTCGTGACTGGACTTCCACGCACTTCCAGAGGTCACGACTCAATTTGGGTGATTGTTGACCGACTCACCAAGCCGGCACACTTCTTACCCATCCGAGAGCAGGGCTAAGTGGAGAGCTTGGGGTGTCTCTACGTTCATGAGATTGTGCGGCTTCACGGTGTGCCATCGTCTATCGTCTCCGATCGGGATGCTTGCTTTACTTCCCGGCTTTGGAAGGGGTTGCAAGAGGCCTTCAGGACGCAACTACGTCTGACCACCGCCTTTCACCCTCAGACGGATGGTCAGATGGAGAGGACCATTCAGACTCTCGAGGACATGCTCCATGCATGTGTCCTCGGCTTTGCTCGCAGCTGGGAGGACCACCTACCCTTGGTGGAGTTCGCGTAAAACAACAGCTACCACTCCCCCATCGGGATGGAACCTTACGAGGTGTTGTACGGCAGGCCTTACAGATCTCCTTTGTGCTGGACAGACCCTGGGGAGTCAGCACTTGTGGGACCAGAGATGGTTCGTACCATGACAGAGAAGGTCCAGGTCATCCAGGAGAGGATGAGGATAGCTCAGAGCCGATAGAAGTGTTATGCTGACCGAAGGCGGAGGCCACTAGTGTTCGAGGATGGTGACCACATGTTCTTGCATGTCTCACCTCGACGTGGTTTGCGGAGATTTGGCCGAGGCGGCAAGTTGTCTCCACGCTTCATTGGACCATTCCAGGACCTCAGCAGGATTGGTAAGGTGGCTTATCGCCTGGCTCTACCACCTCAGTTGCACCGGGTGCACGACGTCTTCCACGTATCTCAGCTGAGGAGATACGTGAACGACCCGACTAACATCATTGACTATGGGGAGCTAGACGTGGATGATGGGGCGACTTTTACAGAGGTCTCGGTGGAGATAGAGGATCGACAGGAACGGGTCCTTCGTGGGTGATAGATTCCTCTTGTGCGCATCAGATGGCAGCACGGGAACCTCTAGGAGAGAACATGGGAGCGGGAGGCTTAGATGCGTGCTCAGTACCCACATTTGTTTCCCTGGGTTTTTATGTATCTTTACGGGGACGTAAAGCCCTGAGGTGGGAGTAATGTAAAGACCCGTAAATTTCAAGGAATTTTTTTTCTTAATTTTCTTTGGAATTTTAAAAGTGCGCAGTTTCTGACGGCACTTGATTCCGAGGCCCGGTGTGCCCAGAATCATTTTCCGAAGTTAGGCTCAGGTACGTTCAGTGAACGGACGAGTGGGTTTTTCTAACTTTTGAACTGGTGCCCGGAATCGAATTTTGAGGGAACCGATGAAATCGCAGCGCCAGTATTTTCTTACAAACGCCTCTTCCGGAGTTGCGTTTGCTCGGTTGTGGTTTTTAATTTTCGGGCTTAAATTTAAGAAATAAAATAATTGTTCGACAAACTTTATTTTATTTCACTTTAGCCACTTGAAGCCACTTGAAAGCCACTTAAACTGAGTTGAAACAGATAGGGTACTATCCAAAAATATCCTACCCTCTTGGTAGGATATTTTTGAGGTGGGGCCCACACGAGCCCCGCCGTTTCTTTTCCGCTAAGTAACGCACCAGCGAAAACCTGTCATTATGAAAGTCAACTGACGTGTTTTCATAAAATCTTAACGCACCATTTAATTGGGCAGTTTATTTCGTGAATTAAATGGGCGGTTTCTTTCGTTGAATTAATTCTGTGAATTGATGGGTCGTTACTTACCTCTTTTTGGTTTGTTGGCGTAATAATAAAATAAGACCAACATGACTTTTGAAGGATTACTCGTTGAGAGGTTTTTGATAGAGGTTCTTGTGCCTTCACCCTTCTTCGCAAAGAACGCGAAGAACGCGAAGAACGCGAAGAACGCTGGCCTCCGACGAAGAACGCTGAACCCGCGGAAATCGACGACGTGATGCCATGTACCGTGACGCCGACGTTCCCTCTCCCACGACGTTCTTCTGCGACGTTCCTTCCTCCGCGACAAAAACCTTAGGTCATCCGTTGAGGTGAGGGTTTCGTTTTCCTTTGTTGTTTTTACCTCAAGAATGATTTAATTTTTTTTTAATTAAATCTTTTGTTCTTGAACCTCGGAGTTCGTCGACGCGCCACCCGTCCGCGACGACGCGACAACCCCCTCCTTCTGCGACGATCAATCCGCGAAGAACCCGCGCGTGCGACTTGACGAGGTAGGGATTTGTTTTGAAAATGCCCTTATTTCCGTGAACGTTTCTTTAAAAATTAGAGAACCGGATTCAAATGAGCAATTTTAATTTATTAACATTTTTGTTTCATGTATTGAATATTTCTCCCGTTGTTTTTACCTAACGCAGAGGGTGCGGGCCAAACGAACACGGCCTGACAACCCGCCGTTGTTCTTCATTGTTGTGCAGATTTGATGGGTGATGAAGGAATGTTCCGCAACAGAAATTTGATGGTTCCACAGTGAAGAACGTGTCACGGGAGGAGCAGCGGCGTAGACGGGAACAGAATCGGACCACCGGAGCGACTCCGGTGGCCTACGGAAGCTGCCGGCGGCGTGGGTCGCCGGCGCGGTGGCGGCGCCCGCAGACCCGCGACCGCACAGGTCCGGCGCACTTGGACGCGGCAAAGCCGCGTCCTTTGATCCATCGCGGCCCCATGCGTGGGCCGCTGCACTTCCGACCCATGAGGGTAGTGCCCCGCGGTAGCCGCTCGGCCGCCCGGCCGAGCCGAGCCGGACCGGGTCCTACCGGTTCGGGCCGACCCGGTTCGGCCGACCCAGGGGGGGTCGGGCCGGGTCGGCCCGGGCCCGGACCGCCGTCTTTGGACTTTTTTCGGTCAAATGATTGTAACATGAGCTACGGGCCTCCAAACGACTAGATGTCAGCAGCAACACTATCCTTGCATCGAGACGGTCGTTTTGGTATATCGCACTCCAGGTTTCAGAATACTTTGGGTTCGGCCGGGTTGGTTCGTACACGAAACCAACCGGGCCCTCGGAGCGGAAACACTCATATCTTGAGCTTCGGACGTCCGATCGAAATTCCGTAGACTTTGTTGAATTCCTCTATGTGAGACGGATCTTTTGGATCACTCCGCCCGAGGTTTGGACGCAGGTGGAGTATGGTCAGGTTGGTTTTTCCTTAAAAACCAATAGGGCCCCTAGGACGAAAAAGCGAATAACTCTCAGCCCGGGCGTCCGATTGACGCGCCGTCTGCGACGTTGAGTTCCTATTGATGATATGGAACTTTTGGATAAATCAAACTCGGACTTTGTGTCAGTTGATGTATCAGCCTCTCGGCTCATGGAGCGGACCCTCCCGAACGAGCTTGCTGTGTGCGGGAACCCTAGAGCTGGCTGCGACTGCTACTTCGACAGCGACAACCGTGCAGAGATCCTCAGTGGACTGCGACGACGACCATGCAGATATCCTCAGTGGAATACGACAACGAATGTGAAGATATCCTCAATGGACTGCGACGACTACTGCACTCAGCGATCCTACGTGGATCAGTGCTACAGGTCCTTTGTGGGCCCGATCCTGTGTGGGTCCGATCCTGTGTGGGTCAGCGCTCAGCGGTTCTGTGTGAGCCAGTGCCTACAGGTCCTGTGTGGGTCCGACGACTTATATGGATCAGTGATCATCTTTATCGTCATCCGAAGAAGTATACCTGTGTGAGCTGAATCTTGTGTTACACTCCTTTGTGGATTGTGTTGAGCTATCCTGTGTGGATTTACTGTTTACTCCCCTTTTTGGATTGTGTTGAGGTATCCTGTGTGGGTATACGTTTGATTTCCTGTGTGTACAGGGTTGCGCTTGGTCTCGGACGTTGGAGCCGAATGGGAATTGATGACTTAGGTATATGTATGGGCATATACCTAAGCCGTGTCAGATGTTACTTCGTGATTGTATCTTTCCTTTGTGGTTTATCCTTTGTGTATTTCGGGAGACCATAGGGGGTCTCGGGGTCCCTACTGAGTAGCTTATACTCACCGCTGCACGGGCAATGACCGTACTACGTTGTGTTGGTTGCAGACGACAGACAACGCTGATCGTGGTGGAGGCTTGCAGAGCAGGACGGTACCTGGAGGTGGACCACTAGGCGGGACGTACTCGGAGCGGTCAGGTGGACCCAAGGAGCAGTGGAGGCTATCTGTCCCCACCCTTCAGGTGGGACTTCCAGAGGATGTCTCGACGCTATAGCTTTTCTTTTCAGTTGTTGTTTTTCCCTTCAGTTGTACTTTACAGTTGGTCTTGTATTTCCGGCCCCTTTTACTTTCAGCACAGCTTGTTAAAGTTTTTACTTAGTGTTTACTTTTCCGCTTGCTTACTCTGTGGTGCTTGATTACTTTTCAAAGGCAATGCCTTACCTTTTTGTTGGGATTTACGCCTTGATGCTAGTCTCCAGCCCCTGGCCTTTGGAAGGCGGGTTTGGGGTAGTCACGGCACGGGCCCCGAGGACGGGTCGTGACATATCATTTTTCCTCACACCGAACTGATGATATCCAAATAAAAGATCAATATTCGAAAACTTTTTCACTCCATCATGTTGATAAAATAAGTTTTTATGCAATGTAAGAGATACATGTTCATTATTGTTATATAATTTGTCTCTATGTAGTCAATGTAAAACCTCATAGTTCCTTCTTTATTCAAAACAAAAAAAACATGTGATCCCCATATAAAAACACTAGGTAGAATAAATCATTTATCACTCAGTTACACTATTTGTTTCATCAATTTTACTAATTATACACTGGCCATTATATAAGGGGTCATTGTTATGGTACATGAATTAGAAATTAAGTCAATGCAACACTTTATTTACTGTTATGAAGAATGTCCAGGTTAATCTTATGGAAATACATCAACATATTCTTTCACAATAATTATGCCCTTAATTAGAATATTCATTTCCTCACCCATTTCTATGGAATTACATTCCTCCACAATAATATAATTCAGTATAGCTACTGGGGGAATGTATAGGTGATAATCATATGGTGATGTTTCTACTCTAAATATAAGAGATTATACATTGTCCATAATCATTTTAACTTCCTTCTTTGTGCAATAAATTTTTGTCATCATGGCTCGAAATCCAATCATATGTGAGGATTATAACAATGTCAATCATGGGTATGATAATAAAATTACCAGCTAAAGCATGTTTATATTCCATAATGGGGACAACATAACACAAATTTTTTGCAATTATTTTTCCCTTAGGATTTTTTACTCACAACTCCCTTATTTATTCAAATTGTAAATATCTAATTTTTATTTAAAAAATGTCTGATATGAAATAATGTAATGATCCATAATCAAATAAACCATTTTCTA
This sequence comes from Viscum album, assembly GCA_963277665.1. Lineage (NCBI taxonomy): Eukaryota > Viridiplantae > Streptophyta > Magnoliopsida > Santalales > Viscaceae > Viscum > Viscum album. Next base: position 536,666,483 of record OY728119.1, read on the forward strand.
TGTTTGAGGAAATGATTAATATAATGCCAACTTTTCCTTAGGAACTTTAATATACGTAGTTCTGATCGCATAAGCCTTCCACCACTACATTATGCTTTTTTGAGGCACATCTCCTTGAGGCTTTGGACAATTATCACAATAGAGTCCCATATCCCTACAATTACATCATTGATAATTAATAGATTCTTTTATTTTCTTAAAATCAATAACATCATTATATTTCTATCCATACTTTTAGCATACCCATTTTCCTTTTATATAGGCACCAGGGTGTTTCCTTCCTCAATTATGGTACGGTGTCAAGTCAACTCTTCCATTCTTCCCCATTTACTTATATCCATTTCCATTGTTTTCCAAATCCCTCTTATTATCTTTCATTCAATTAAATTTTTATAAATTAGAAAATTATTCTTTGTATTGATAGAATGCGAGATTATATTCTCCTATGATGATAATTTTTGGGAGACTAGTTCCCTTAGAAACAATGGTTTTAAACCATAAAAATAGATAAATATTTTTTACATGGATTATGTATGTAGTCTATGATATTCCATGATAACCATGTTAAGTTAGCTTTATTCATTACAACATTATCATCCCCATTTTGGTTCAAATTATGAAACTTCCTCTCAAGATCTAAATGAAATTCAAGAGGGAAGAATTTTCATAGGAATATTTCCTTAAAATCCCATAATTCCATCTCTAATATTCCATCCCCTCCTTTGTTTTCTGGATCAATGACCAAAACTGATCTGAATATACTATTTAACGATAAACATCCATGACAACATAATCTATTTTGTTACATCCCAATGTGATAAATATCTTCTCTATAGAACTTATCCACTAATCTTCAACAAATGGGGTTTTAGTCCCATTAAATGGTGGAGGTTGTAGAAGTATAATGTGGTCTTACATACCTCCCCCATGTTCTTGATCTAGATTCTCAATAATAGTAAGTTTATTATTAACAACAAGAGTCAACTATCCCAGTATTGTTATAAGATTCTTAGAACCAGTAGCAGATCTAGAGAAAACATTGTTATCTTGCATTGTAGGAAAATCCCTACGTTGAGTACTTGTATACATTTGGTTTCCATTCCATCCACTAGGATACATTTATACAAAATAGCATAAAATAGAATTTTTTATGAATCAAAATTTATATTCTCAATGTAGAATATTAATTTTCAAAATTCAAATTCTATAAATACCTACTGTCATTCTTAGAAACAAGTTTTCTTAGAGAAAAAATTAACATGTAATTCAGTCATATTAGATTGTAAATAAAATGTGAATTATACTAAGAATATCACCCAAGAGTGTCAAAACAGGTGCGTAGTAATGCACATTATCATGTGCTAGGATACACCAGATCTAGCCCAAAAATCCTTGTCGGATTTGTAACTCCAATGTAAGTCTATGATAGAACCACATCAACATATAATATCTATAAATGGATTTATTTTAAAGAAATATCAAATTTATATATTCTTTAAAAAAAATTCCACGATGTTCTAGTATGTTTTACCCTCAAAGGCTATCTTATTTTTTTTTTCAAATATATGTTTTATAAATATAGTTTCCAATTATTCTAATAAAAATCTTATGATACCAGTTATAAAGACCCAACCCATATTTTCTAGAGTTGGTTCCTTATTAAATCACATTAACATGATTACAAGAAAGTTTTGTCCCCGAGGAATGAATAATTTAGTAGTTTTGTAATCCAGATACATATATAAGATTAATCATTACTACATGAAATTAAATAAAATAATTACATTCTATTGGGAACATCCACCAATTTAATATTATCCCAGAAAGTCAATCATAATATACCTCTGCATGTCCTGGAAAAAATGAAACATAATAAGTGGTGAGATTAGATGCTTAGTAAGGGTAAGAAACACTGTGGAAGATATAATAAACATAAATGTTAGGCCTGGTAAAAAATTGAAAACACATTCCTATACAAATAATAATCTTGAAAATATTATAAAAGTAATATGAGATGTGTAAATAATGTTATAAAAAAACAAATCATTGTAATTATATTAGAATAATAACCACGTAAAATTTCAATTACTAGCTTCATAATGATGAAAATTCATATGATGAAAATTCTAAAACATACTATCAATGCCACTACCAAGGAGTATAAAAATGATTTAGTCCTCAGCCAGAACCATATCAAAAAATGTGAAAGGCCTTAGCCAAGTCCATATCTTTTTTCCTCATGATACCTACTAATGCATTGAGGTAATATTACAGACCCAACCCATCATATAATATGTCCAATGAATTCATCATATGAATTGGGAAAAACTTAAACAATATATACATATGCGGTGAAACTAGCATATGAAATGATAATGACATTCCCTCCACATTTAGTATAAACAGTAAACATTCGTTGTAAATTGGTGAATGTTTTTAAGGATTCACATCCATAGTGAAACTAATTATAAGACATTAAATTAAATATAGTAGATTATATCATAAAATAATTAATCTCAAAAATACATAATAATCATTAAGATAGTTGAAACAAAATATCATCGAGTAATTCTTAATATATTTACACTTCTACTTTGAAAATAAGAGTTCATTTGGAAAATTAGTAGTGTAAAACCTAATGTAATGTAAGATTTCATTTTCATAACAAAATGATTTAGTTTATAAAGATAATGGTGGCCAAAAACAGATTATATAATTCCATTGAAATTTTTTAAGAGTTTGAGAAGTTCCCTTGAATTGGCCTTGTATTTCAAGATGAATATAAATAAATGTAAATGAATGTACTATTCTGGTTGAAAAACATATATTGAGCATTCACACATAAATTATTATCAGTACATATGAATGATATAGAATTTAATTAAGGAAAGTAGATAATCTTAGTAACCTAAATGAAAATGGAGGGTTGGGTGAAAACCCCTTAACAAAAGTTAGAAGGTGATCCCCACTTGATCTAAATTTATTGAATAATACAATTTAAATTCATAAATTAATGATAACAGAACCATACCTATAGTTAATTTATTTAGTATAGCCTTATTTGGATCATTCATGGATTTTTGATGGGTTAAGAGATTCAATTTCATTGTTTATGAGTGTTTTCTTCCTTTGTTTTGATGATTGATTTACTTATTCTAATGTACCGATAAACATATAGAATGAAAATGGTTTTCCAAAATAGAATATGTATGATATTTACGAACAAATAGAATATTAATTTTTTATAAAATTCATTTTGTTTTTGGCAGTTAAGATGAATCATTACATAATACTTTAATGAAACGTTTTTTGGGTAATTGGAGGTTTTTTGTTCCCAATGAACTCATTTTGATTTATAAATTAATATCATCTATAAAAAAGATTCCAAAACCTTAAATATGTTATAATAAATATGTTATAATTTGGTTACACCATAAAAAATGTTTCATGACCAGAATTGAATACAGTAATTGAAATTGAAAACATATCGTCCTTGAATGTGTTAAATTATCACATCTCATATGGTGTTTTCATTTCTGGTATAAAAGAAGGGAAAATGATAGACAATGAAAAATTATTCCATTATCATAACAATATTTTGGTACATTTATAGTACTGGAGTCATCAAAACATTCAGATGAAATGAGGCGAGGAATGAAAAATGAAAGAAAAAAACATGAAATAATAGAAATGAAAACAGGGATTGACCTCTAGATGTAATCATCCTTGAGAGCCTCTTTAGGTGAGAGTTTTGTGTATTCTTATGGGTCCATGGGATGATAAACGTTGGGTAGGAGAATGGTATGATTAATAGGCATAATATATACATGAAACAAGGCTGGTGAAGAGTGAATAAAATATGGAGTTAGGGGGTTTCTTATAGTGGATGAGAGGGATGTTTTCCCATTATTTTACTCATAATTTTATTATTTTTCCAAATACAATAAATTTTATTTATTCTTGCTATCATGAATAGTAATATGTTCATGCCAGTTCAAACCAAGTCTACATACATTATCCGTGATGGTAGGAAAAGTTAATTTAACTGATAATATATATATATGGTAAATTAAAATATAAAACTATTCATCAAAAAAATTACTATTTTACAAAAATCCTTAAAGTTCCCCATAATGTTTTTCAATTTTTCGAATATAAAAAATACACACCATTTATTTTGAAATAAATTTTTTATAATATTATTAGTTTTTATTTTTAAATAAAATAAAAATTTAATAAATAAGTTATTTTTGAAAAAATATTTCGTTTTATATCCCTGTGTAAAATTAATCAAGCTATTACCTTATAACCATAAGAAAATTAAAAATAATAATATGATTTTCTATTCATATGGGTCATATTACTAGTTATATTACTATTTATAAGGGTGTGTTTCCAATCAAGAAAAATTATGTTTGTCTTATGAGAATCTAAATATATAATACAACACAACTGTGTTTGTCCGTTTTTTGAAATTCCAATCATAGAGGTGGAAAAATTATTTTTACTGGCTAGGATGTAACAACGTGGTTTTTTTTTGAGTCTTAATTTTTAATTCATTCATTATAAAATTTATTTAAGAAATATTGGTCTATTACATAGACACATGACCTAAGGGAAATATTTATATATGAAACCTCATGTGTTTATTATTAAACATTGATTACATGTTTATATACAATGAGTTTTGTGTTGATTTATATGAAATTTAAAATACATATATTCCATTCATATTATTCTGATATAGGTATAGTCAGTATAGAATCCATGAGTAACCCCATCATATCATTGTTTTCTTTTATTCCTTTAATAACACTATATTTTATTATATATTAGAATTACATCTTGTTATATTGGTGGAATATACTACATTAAGAACTTTTAGAGGTTCCCTACAAAGTGTTACTCTAACTGTCCACTATTCACCCCTAGGTACACTGACAAATCCCATTGTTTTATGATAGGAATTTGAATTATTCTTCCTCTTCTATACATTAATATTATGTTGGACTTGATATTGATATGCGGGATGATTATATACTCAGGTTGTAAACAAGTTTTGGGGATTCTGTTCATTTATAATTTCATCATTTTAGCATGTTGAATGTTTTATCATAATTATGTTATCAACCTCTATTATGAGATAACTTGTTAATATATGGATGATTTTATTTGAATCTTCTTGGTGTTTTATTAATTATTTATTATCATTTATTTTCATCATCCACTACACTTCAATTTTTTCATCCACTATATTCAATAAGAATACAAATGGTATATCTTCCATTTTACAACCAATCAAACCTTGATAATAGTTTTTATCCTCTAAAAAATTGTTATTAACTATTTATGTGATGACACTAAATTGTCTAGTAATAATTTATCGAATGAAACGGGTTGGATATGACATGATGTTATATGTAATATTTTTTCTTTATACTATTTATGAATCTATCTTTAACTAAACTAGATTTTTAAAAAGTTACATTTTTATAAATAAATATTTATAACCATCACGAGATAAAATTAGTGAAAGGGGTACCTTATCATAAACCATGAATAAATATTGATTTAATCATTTTTATTCAAATTTAGTGAACTAGTGATATTTCAAATATCAAGAAAATTATATTTTTTTACTGATGTATCACATTGTAGAAAAACCAATTGAAACAAATGTTTTCATGCACTGATTACTTTCATCGCACATGCATGGTATTTGATGTGGAAAATTATCATATTTAAAATATAATTAATAGTTGAATATGTGATCCTTATAAAAATACGGCAAGAATGACTGTGATATATTAGGAGTAAAAATTATTATTTATACTAACAATCGAATACATCCCAACCCACTCTCTAGGGGTCTTATGTTATAAAAAAGGACATCAAATCAAATATCTCCTATTTTGAATTTGTCCAAAAACATATGGTTTCTAAATATTTGAATTTTTACATGATATGGATACAACAGTGAAAGTTCATTTTTTAGTGGAAATAATTTTATTAAATTGGAATTATGGGCATATTTTATAATTGGTGGTACATATTTAAATTTATTGTTATTAATTTTAAACTTGAATTGATTTTTTATGTCATAATGAAAATGAATATGATATAAAACTATGATATTTTTCCATTGATTCATGTGTAAATATCATCCTAAAATGTAATTTCTTTAAGGTTAAATTCAAGAAAAACACAAAATTTAGATTTTTCAATTAATTTAAGTATTATACTAGGGGATTGGTATAGTGAAAAATCATATTTCAAAAAAATAAAATAACGTTTTCCTAAAAATAGAGAAAATAAAATTTTTAGTATCTTGAATATTTATTTTTATAATAAGAAATTAATATGACTTGAATTAAGAACAAAATTAATAAAAATAAAGCATCAAATAATTTTGTTTCTACCATTTCAGGGATCCAAATAAATTTACTATATATAAAAAACATACTTTATAATGGCGGTTTCATTGCATTTCATGAAACAAATTATTTATCACTAGATTTTTATTTTGATGATGGTAGAAAAGATGGAAAAATTATCTGGTAAATCTAGAGTATTATTTTATAACAATGAAAATATTCCTCAGTCTTTAAATAGTGAATATAAATTCTTGAGGGATGATTGTGAAAATAATTATTCTTATATATTATATTTAGAGGTAGAAAAATTAAATATATTGAATGATGTAGTGGATTGTGATGATTATATTGTAATAAATACTAATTAATTGTAGAAACCTATTGATATAATTAATAAACTAGATTATACGTCATATGTTGGTTTTCAAAAATATGAGACATCATAACTTATCTATATCTTCCTAGAGATTGAAAATTAATAGGTATATGAAGGTTACCCACTATACGATGAATTCCCCCATTGATAAAAATTAATAATTACAAAAGAATTTATTGATTCATAATAATGGTAGATATATTTTTACATTGATATAGAATTTAATTACTAAATATTTTTTCTTGGGGACTTCATTAAACAAATCTATTTACTTAAATCTAGACTTTAGGAAGGAACATAATAGTCTTGTTGAAATAAGGGTAAATGGTTCTCAAGGAATAGTTCAATGACAATTTCATTTTCGAGGATGATTTTAAAACTCTATGAGTCTATGTATTGATGTTTTACTATTTAATATAGGAGGAATATTTAAGGAAACCACTTCTCAAATATAAAAAAAAATTATATGGTATGATTTTTTTCAGGAGATGATACATTATTTTAATGTTGTTCACATTGATATGTACTATAAAATTATAAGTAATGTTTATTCAAATATTAGATAACTTTTTTATATGAAAATATATTTGATTGAGTGAAATAATGATAAATATATTTTACTAATAAACATATTTATAATGATGGGTTATTTTGAAGTTGGAAGGAAATCATAGGATTTCTCAAATATCATTATTGGATTATACAGAGTATCAGTTATGGAATAAAATGTCATATTAATGTGGAGAAGAAAATAAAAACAGGGTTTCTCTCTTGAATAAGTAGGGGAATATGAAACAATGACCATAACATTATTATTGAGCTATATGTTCCCATTAAACATAAATGGAGTGACTATTCATATATATTTTCATTAATGAAAAAATCATAAATATATATAATGGATGTCATGGAAAAAATATTATTTTAATTATTAATCCATACTAATAAATTGAATGAATGAAATATATGTGGGTTTTATTTAATTGATTAATTAATATATTATGGAATGATAAAATAGACTATTAAAATAGTAAAATTAAACATGTGATATGATTATTATGAATAAGTTCAATACCAACATGTATAGATATGTATTTGGATTCAATCATTTAATGAGAAGTTTTCAACAGTTATGTTATACCTAGATGAATAGTTATGTGGATTATAAATCATTTTTTGATTTAAAATGGAAAACCAAATTCCTCTTCTTTGGTATGTTAATTGTACACCTCTTTCTATGAACATAATTTCGATATCATATGATTAGAGTGATGATATATTATTGGGGAGATTAAATCCATAGGGCACATTCATTGATAAGAGTCTAATTCAATATAATATGTATAGTGATTTGATAAAAGTTGATTGAATTTAATGATGTTATAATGGATCAATAAATGTTAGATGAAGTCATTACAGATGTAAAAGCTAGAATAAATTTCTATAATTGTTATATCCAATTGTAAAATATTTAATGGTTCAGAAAAAAAGTCATTTTAAAAATGTAATTAAATTATATATTAAATATATGTATACTCTATGAATAAATTTAAATCAAGGATATCATGTGGTGTAACTATATTATTGTAGAAAAATTAATTAAATTTTTATAATCTTTGTTATGTAGCACACAAATTTTGTTATTTTTTAGTTATATGATGAAATTGTTTTGTGTCTATGAATGCGGTCATGGGAAGAAGTTTAGGATGTTAGAAAAATATTTTCCAATTATTTTGTATTTTAAATTCTATGTGACATTGTATGAATAGAAATTATTAACATTCATATTTGTTTCATATATTGTGTTCTGATATAGTAGTCTTAGAGGATTTATTATTAAATAATTAACATGTGGTAAATTCAATTACTATAATTCCTTGAAAAAAATGTCACTAAATATTAAACTTGTATAAAAAGACTATTCTGAAGATTTTTGGAATAAAAAATAGAAAATATTCTGATAATAATCATTAAATGGATGAAAGGGTATTATGATTTGAATGATTAATTAAGTAGAGAGTAGTTTTGAAAGATTGTATTTACAAAGAGAAGAGTTATGTCATTAAAAATATGAATTTTTGGGTAAATTAATAAATATATATTTTTATAAATTATAATTTCATTATAGTAAATTAAAATAGTTAATTTATGTTAATATGAAAGAAGATGATAATATCTCTATAACATTAATAATATTAGGTATGAATTTTTCATGATATTTCATGAAATATTTTTATAGGATGATTATTTAAAAAGGGGGATTCATGTTGGTGAAGATGGAATGAATTATTTTTTCAAGAGGAAAATATTATTTTTAATTTAAAAAATCAAATTTAAATAGAATATAAAAAGCCTTTAAAAACAAAAACTATGGAAAATCATGGATTGATTGAGAATTGGGGGTATATTATTTACATGTTATATAGGTTCATTGATTCAATGGTTGTATTATCAAAAAATAAAATGTGTATATTGATATAAAAATGTTTTTTTATAATGTGGGTTTTAAAAATAATTGGATTGAAATCATTAGAGACAATCCATGCTGTAATACAATCCCTAATGGTTTATATGATTTGAATAAGTGTTGAGCTAGTTTGGTTGATAAAATTTACCATACATGGTGACGGTTTTGTGAGTATTAATGAACATGAGATATATGAAAATATTTTTTTAATACATTTGAGTATGTTATTTTTTTCATGATATTTGAGATGTTTTATGGTTTTTTATAAAAGGATGACAGTTTTTTAAATTGTTTTTAGAAGTTTCATCTAAAATAATAATTTAATTTTTGTTCAATGTGTTCTAAATTATAAAATTATAAACAAAAAGAGAAATTATTTGTATACTTAATAGTAAAAAACAAGATGTTATGTTAATATATAAGAAACTAAATGTTAAAAAAGATTTTATAATAGGATAAGATGATAAGACTATTTCTAAATAAACAAGTTTGATTGTTGATATTAAAGGATGTTTTAGAATGATAACTAAAAAAGTTTATAAGGGAATGAAATTACTCATATATAAAATTTTGATTTATGATTATACATAATATTCATTCCTATATAATAATAGAATATAACATTCATTTCCTCTCAGAAGTATTATATGTAATATTAACATATTACAGTGTTTTTTAAATTTAAATGATAGGAAACATAGTGATATTTTAGGCCACACCTAGAAGTGACATATGAATATCAGATATTATATACTGAAAATGAGATATGTCAAGGTTAATAAAAAAATTTAGGTCTACATTGGTGATATAACAAAACCAGATATATCATTTTTATAGATATTATGATATTTCATTATTTGTAATGATAAGAATCTTTCATTTATATGGAGAGGGATCCAAACTATATGATATTTGGATTTCAATATTTTTTTCGAAGGGCCAAATAATGAAGTTGGGAAAAATCCCTCAAGGTATCATTGAAGTAGTTTTGAGTTGAGTGTGTTTGTTGAAAAACTGGACATCTGTATTGTGATCGTTGACAAAGAAAACCATGAAATAAAAATTTGTTGATAACAAGGATTTCATGGTGGCATGTCGAGTTCATGTGTCGTGGTTAATGATTAATTGTTGATTCAAGATTGTTGGCAATGGAATGGATGATCTGGAGGCGGTACAAAAAGACCAGATACAAGGTGGCATCCTTTTCCAGTGTTTGCCAAATTTTTGGGCCTGAAAATCGATAAATGAATAAAGTGGTTTTTGGAAAAAGGACGTGCGTGCCGTGTACTTGAGGGAGAAGAAACTTGTGTGCCTAATGTTTTTGAAGATAATTACATCAAAATACGGAAAAGGGATAAGGGTATCCCATGTTTTAGAGTTGGTCGCAGAAATAATTTGCACGGTAGATACATGTGTGCCAAAACTTGCATGCCAATGAAAGACTTGCGCACCGACGTGCAGGGTGTCCAAATGCCTATAAATACCGGCCGACCCCTCCTCATTCGATGAAGAGTTCAAAACTTAGAAAAATAAGAGCTCCCATCACGCAGCTGTGGTGGACGCGCAAGTGGTGTGTGGTTTGTCAATTATAAGTTGTGCACCGGGTGATAGTTGCGCGCCTAAGGTGGTTTGGGAGAGAAAGGAAGTGATCACACAAGTTTTCAGTTGTAGAAGAAGGCGTCGCACAAGTGGTTTGGTGACACTTACACACCAGATTTTGAAGAAGCGCGAAATTTGTTGGTTCCATGCCAATATTGGTTTGGGCCAAAAAGGGTGTGTGTCGCGCATGTTTGGAGTTGCAAAAGCTTGTGTTGCGCAAGTGAATGAGGAGGACTTGCATGCCAGTTTTGACTTGCGTGTCGAGACTTGCGCTCTGACTTAGATAAGGTCACCAAGTATGGTTGTTTCACGGTATTATTTTAGGGATGCATGGAAGCTAGAAGATTGCTCGAACCCTCGGTGCAAAGAGAGATTCATCTACGGGTGAAAGTTTGACTTCAACAGAGCATCTACACACAATGGAGGATGCATTCAGTATTGATAATGAACACACCTACTGGTCTATAAACTGTGAGTGGATACATTCTAGATAAGTGAGAAAAAGAAGAGGAAGGAGGTGATCCTCTCCACCAGTAGTGAGCCAGAGAGGGAGAAACAGGGAGTGACCCTTGGGAATGTAGTGACCTGACCTTAATCTTTGTAAAGGCAGTAACCTGAGAATAAAAGTTATCTATCCCGATCATTTTAAACAGTAGTGTGCTTATAGTTGATTTGGTACATCAGAACATTGTCGGTGTACGCTCCTTGGATGTATCCTAGTGAGGGTGATCCAAGTAAAAATTGTTGTGTCATGTGCATTCTTTACTTTCTATTTATACTGTGCAACAGAAAAGAGAAAGAAGAGTGTTTTGCTTAACATCGATAAAATATTAGAATGAGCTTTCATTTTAAATTAGTCATACCCTGATTCACCCCACTAAGGGTATTTAGCCTTGTGGTCCTAACAAATGACTTCATACTAATATTTCCTTGTATATTAATAAAATGATAACCATTCCACAATATGGTTATCATGATACTAGAAGAGAGTTCTGAGAAGAATTGTGAGTATGGATATTCATCTATGTATGCCCTTATGGAACTACGTGGATTTTTTATACCAAAACATATGATTGAGATTAATTATGATGTTAAAATTGGAATATTTCATCGAATCATCAAAACCAGTGAGTTTATTTTCTAAAAAGATCATAAATCAATTATTTAACAAAAATTTGGTTTTTGTCCTAAATGTTTCATTCACATCATTGATCATTTGGCTATTAATGTATTTGAAGAAGAAGCCGTTAATCCAAGCAGTAGTTAATTTTTTCATATAATTATTCTTTAAATCTTATTCAATTAAATATATAAGAATAATTCAATTCCACTCAATAAATATGATAGTTATTGAAACATTTCAACACCTTAATTGAATGAAAATAAAGGAGATATGTTGGAAATAATAAAGTTGATTGATTTTATGTAGTTGTAGTTTGAGATAAATAATTATATAATGTTTTAAACTAAAATCAAAATATTATTACATGAAATAGGTGGAATTCTATGAAGAAAGTTGAAGAATAATATTATGTATGATATATTTTGTTAAAAATAAATATAATTGAAATGGAATGTCATGTTCATAGAGTTAAGAATAAATATGACAGTATATTGGGATTTATTAAGGATATGAATTTTAAAAAGATTTTATAGCTTATTATTAACATTATATAAAGGATTAAAATTACATATAAAATATTCAGTGAAGAAATGAATAATAATTGATATGAAAATCAAATTTATACATATCATATCAAAATTGGAGTATAGAAGACTACTCAAAATTATCAAATATCATTGACCACTATAGATTATGTTAAGTCAAAAGTTCTATATTTAATTTTATGTCTTTTGTTTGGGATAACACAAATCACATTATACTCATTTCTCAAATAAAGAACATAAATTAAATATGGTTTCCTTATCAATCATACTGACTTTGTCAATCGTACTAAATCCGTCAATACTATTAACTCTGTCAATCATACCAGATGTGTCAATCTTACTAACTCTATCAATAGGTTTGACAATGTTAATTCTACTGACTCTGTCAATCTTATTGACTCGGTCAATCGAACTGACTCTATCAATAGTTCTGACTCTGTCAATCGTCCTGACAATTTCAATCTTGCTAACTCTTCCAATCGTACTAACTCTACTAATTGTACTGAATCGGTCGATCGTACGGACTCTATCAATCATACTGACACAGTCAATCATACTGATTCTATTTATTGTGTTGAAATTATGTATCTTCTTCACATAGACTCATAACAGTGTTTTACACAATTCCATATTAGTCATACTCATGTGTTACTCTTATAACATGCATGTTTTCATATTTTTATCAAAACAAAAGTTTTATATAAATTATAGGCATGTTATAATATACATATATTATTCTTTTTAACCAAAATGATGACGTCGAGTTAGTTATAAACTAATAAAAATGATGTTGTGTTATCTGTTTCAATTTGACCATTAAAAATCCATGTTTCCTTGTTCATATGTGTTTTCTAGAGAAATGTTACTATTAGAGAAAATATGACCATTGTAACATGAGGAATATAAATAGGTGGTCATTTGATATAGATACAAGATCTTTGGAAAAATTCAGCTTCATTTATGTTCTATATAGAAAATATGTGACTTCTCTCTAGATTTTTCAAAAGCATTTAAATTACAAAACGGAAAAAAATCATTCATTATTTTGGTACATCATTATGTTATTTTTTTTTCTTTTTTTGTCTGACCAAGTGATAATGACCGAGGGCTACCGGGGATAGGCAGACGGTGAAACTAATTATCGTATCGAGGTCATTCAAGTGTTTGAAAGATAGAGGTTCAGATTAACTACAAAATCATGGTCATTAAGAGATAGAAATACAAACATGATGATCATCGCAGTGAGGTCTTTCCAGCATGGTGAGATATACCTATTATCCAATGTGAAAGGATACCCTACTCTTTGGGATAATGTAATTTTAATACCTTTTATTTTTCTGCTTCTTATTGTAAAAGAAAGATAGTATTTTATTTCTTTTTTGAATTTATATTCTTTTATATTGTAATAGTTTTAGTTTTTTAATATACTTTCTCTTGTTGATTCTATATTCTATATGGTATAATCTTTTAGACTTTGTAAGACTCAAATATTTGTATTCAACCTGAATAGAATTGTTTTCATAACATCTGGTATCATTTTACATCTTCAGACTGATTGTTAGTCATATATTTTGTTTTCTTTTATATGAGTCTTTGTGAATTGTGGTTTTATAGAAAATATTAACCTTCTTTAAAGGGTTCAATAGAAATTTTTAAATATACAATTCACACCCCTTTTGTAACAGTGCCATCTCTTATCCATTTCAATCCCACAATTGGTATCAAAATTGGGTTTTCGACATATTTTTTTATTTTGTTTACATTTATTTCATATAAATAAACTAACGTGTATTTTTGGAAGAAATATTTTCTTTCATTATTGTTGTAATGCCCCGACCCTAGTTACCCAGAGTCAGTGCATTATTGCGTAACATTGGCATGATCACAAAAGATCATGTCTCGAAAGACCGATAAGTTTAGTAGCCTAGGAAACACAAGATACATTCATAAGTCTTACATTACATCATAAAGTAAAAAAACTACAACAACATCTTGTCTTCATATCCCCTCATATTATCACTGCAGGTCATTCATAATATACTTCTTCACATCCTGGACAAATTAAAACATTGGGAGGGGTGAGCTCAGATGCTCAGTAAAGATAACAATATAGCGGAAGCTTTCATAAATAAACATTAACATTTAAGGCAATGTATAACTAAAACAAAAGTCTTTTAAAATTGAACTTCAGAATAATATGAAATAATTCCATTTAATTATTCACATGGATATTCTACTAGTCGAATTAGAACATGCAATATCAATAACCAATTTCATAATAATGGAATGCATAATGCCAGACTATAATAACCACGTAGCCAAGGCCTCGTTCTAAGACTACAAATAATATTTTTTCAAGGCCTCGTGCCAAGACACTAATTTGTCTCATGAGACCTGCCGATGCATCAAATAGCTATAGTGGGCTCCGTCTGTCACTTATTAAGTCCAATTCATTCCTCATATGAACAGGTTTAAACATATCATAAACTATAGCATAATCTTATCACATAAAAAATGAATAAAGGAAACATAACATTTCAACATTTCAATCACAAGATATCAATTCAAAACATTGATATAATAAAACTATTATCAAAACCATTTTCAATACCAAAATAAAAGAAAAGTAAAACGTGGTATTTATTTTTCATTTTAAAAAAAGTTATGACTTGTAGAGGAATCCGAAACTCAAATAATGGTCACGACGGCAGAGAAGTCGATGTCGCCGCATACGTACGACAAGAAATACATTCCTTTTTGTCATTTAGTAAATTGATTCGTATAAAAAGATTCCTTTTAATAAACGTCAAAGTCAAAGGGGTTTATACACCGTATAAAATATATTTGTGTATAAAACAAAATATGTCTCAATGAAAGGAGATTGAGATGAAGTCCTTACCTCGTTTCCGACTTGACTCGACCGTTCTTTAACATCCGAAATAATAAGCTAGAGTTAATTTATAATTGCATAAGAACCTTTTTCAAGTTTATTATTCCTTTTATATCACTTATTACCATGTTCTGGCCATTATGTAATTATTTATGATAATAATGGTCGTTTTTTCGATCTTTGGTACTGGAGTCAAAAATAAACTTCTCATAATTAAAAGTTGTTCATGTGGTAAAATATCCATTATATACAGAATTATATTCATGATGTAGATATCATATATATCATATATATATATAGTATATACATTCATTCATAATATTACGTAGCATTTAGAGGTAAGAAATGAAATTCACCGTTCATGGAGACGGTAAACCGTACATACGCATAAACACTACTTTCATTTCTATTTCGTATTTAATAGAATGAAATCATAATGATATAAAGGTTTACTGTAATTCCAGTATAATGTCGTATATAATATCATTTACTCCATCCTTTTTACGTCCCACATATGGCATTAAGGATTCAAATCTCTTTGAGGGGGCGGTAGTCCGCACTTCCTAAAATGAAATTATCGCATTTACCCATAATGGGAATCATAAAGGAATGCCATAAATGAGGAATAAAGAAGCATAAGGAAAACATAAACATAATATAAATATCATATATGAAAATAATGTCATCATAATGGCCACCATGAGAGGTGATAAAAGAAGATTGAACAATCATCGTTTCGTGAGGCATTAATTCGCCACCCACAGAAACAATATGTTCCTCAACCATTAGACAAAGGTATGTGTAAGTTTAAATAAAATACCTCTCATCAAAAAATCCAAGTATATTTTAAATACTGGTTTTGTTACTAAATAAAGTAATAAAAAGAGTTTAAGGGGTTGGAGAAGCAAAATAAAACAAAAAACGTAAGAGAATACATTACCTTAAAATCGGGTAACTCGTTTTTATTTCAGCCAAAGGCTTCCTTGGGAAGACTTATGCCCAAAGTGGGGATTCTAGGAGAAAGAGAGGGATGTTGAGAGATTATTTGGGTAGAGGTTGGCCGAGACAAATGGCTTTGATGGTGTGAATAAGGTGGTAGTGGTGGGGGCATTTTATAAGGGGAGAGGAGGGGAACTCTTGGAAACTCATGAAATGTTAGATTATTATGAAATTATTTTCGGATTTTAAAGGTCCCAAAATGATATATTTCGAGTCTACGGTGATAAGGGTTCGAAATATACTCATCCAATAGGTTTTTGACAAGTGTAAGTCTTAGATTTTACATTATCCTTTCATTTTATTTAAATAGTTAATTAATGAGGTAATCGTTGCATCATCATTGTGTCATAAAAAATTAATTTATTTAATGTCTAAAAATTATAAACAAATTACCATGATGTAGTAAATATTTTTATATTTCCAATGAATATTTATAGTAAAAATGTTAACTTATATAACCCCATGTAATAAATTTTTTAGTAAAACAACACATGTTTATGACAATTTTATTTTTACTGTAAATAAAAAGCTATTAATGTCATTTTCTTACCCAAGTGCCTCTATGGGGTCCCCAAGCTGACCCATGGATTTTCTTTTTTGGCCATAACTAATCCAATAATGGTAGGACAAGTGTCAAGATATTTTCATATCTTTATAATATCATTTTTACCTTAAATTTCACAAATTAACTTTAATCGCGATTAATAAAACATAAAAGTTACTATTCACCAAAAAATAATTTAAATACCATTGAACCATATTTCACTTCCTAATGACAACCATGTATGTCGGATTTTTTGAAAATCAAATCACAGATGTGTTAATGTTTCATTTACATGAAAAATTAGTTTTTAAACTAAAACTTAGTGGTTTCATTATTCACCAAAAATTGATGTTTTTCAGAAAAATACCAAAAATTCACCCTAAGCTATAATTGATATTCTGAATTCAAAAATGGTTTCTATTTTAAAAAATTCTAAACATATAAGTTTCATTAATTAATTTTATAATTAATTCCCGTTGTCAAAACAAATAGCGTGTTTTTAAGAAACAATATCAATCAAAAGATTGACAATTGTTTATGCCCAATTTCAAAGTGAAGATAATTATAATGACCACCATTGGATAAAATGGTAAAATTATATTCTATTTATAATTTAAAACCACTAAATATTATAATTTATCACTATTAATTATTTTGATTTAAAAAGTCATTTTTAATTAAAATTTAGTAATGCTCACTATTCATCAAAATATAAAAGTTATCCGAAAAGTTCCAAAATTTCAACCTAGGCTAAATTCGATATTCAGAATCTAAAAATGAAGTCCATCTTGAAAGATAAAATTTGTAGAATTTCAAAAATTATGTATCACTATTCATAACGACTACTTTTATTGGTTGTGGTGTGTTAGAACCTCGAACTTGCGTATAATGCAAGCTATTTCATTATTGAAAGACAAGTGTATCATTAATGTATGGGGTGTTACATTCTACCCTCCTTCAATAAATTGTGTCCTCAAATTTTTAAATTTTTCTTTGAAAATAAAAGGTTTAACATAGAAAATACCTTTGAGGAAAACCCATATCATAAATATGGTTAATAAAAATATAACATTAAAATAAAGAAAGAGAAGTACAGAGGCCACCTGAGATAACCCATACTATAATTCTATAAAAATATGGATATAGAGGAAAAGAAGACTATCAATGTCTGATGGAGAGTTATAGAAAACAGGGTTAGGAGAAAGTTAACTATAAGAAAATCACAAACTTGTGATTGGTTAAACGATCATTGATTCCCCAGTAGGAAAAGTTAACTGACAACGTTTCTGTTTTAAGTTACCTTTTTAAAGTTGAGGAATTTATTTAGAATATTTACTAAGAACGTAAGGGAATATACATAATTGTCATATAGACTTTTATTTTTTAATATATATTTACCACAAACCCATCTTTCACTCAAGATGATAATAGAACTCAAAAATATTATATTTATCATAATCGTACAAGGTTGCAAATATTAATACATACCATTTATATTAGGGAAAATATTTTGTAATAACCAGGGACCTCCTGTAGGATAGTGGTAGGTAATAAAGTCCTGTCACACTATGGTTGTGGGTTTGATTCCTACAGCTTTGTCCGATGCGACGGTTTATCCCACAACATGCAGGTTTTCCTTTTCCTAAAACTATAGTTTTATAATATTCCAAAAATAATCTTCATAAATGTTTTAACCATAAGAAATACTATCCAATGTTCAACTTAATATATTCCAACCTTTATAGATATCCAATATACCTCAATCCAGAATTTCTCTAAAAGGTCCCTAAATTCCAAAATCAATTGTATCATCAGATTCCTCAAACAAAGTAAAGATTCTCTTATTTTCACATAAATAAATATGATTACCTTCATCATATTAAAACAATAATGAAAAAAAGATGTATTGCAATACAATCCTTATATATATCACATTATTCTTATAACCAGAATATAATCCTTGAGTCCAAAAGCACCAATACATTAATTATTCCACTTCAACTATAGTAATAGTATAAGATTGTCCTTGATCCCTTGGCCTTTCCTGAGGTAAGTTTCCCTGACGCTTAGGACATTCATTTTCATAATGCCCCATTTCTCTATAATTGTAGCATTCAACATTGATAGCCTCTTTCTTTCCCTTGAAATCACGAGCCTGGTGACCTTTTTCTCCACATTTATAACAAACTCCCATTCCTTTTAGGATAGTACCGGGGTGATTCTTCCCACAATTATCGCATAATGGAAAATCCTTATTTCCCTTTTCCCTTTATCTGTCTTTTGTTCCACCATTTTCTTCTTCTCTTGCTTTACATTATTGTCATAAGATTTAGAAAATTCCTTTTCTGTCCTGATAGCACATGAGACAATATCTTTGTACGATGAGAAGGTTTGTGAGACTAATGCTTGACAGAGAAATGGTTTTAACCCATCAAAGAAATGGTCAATATAACTTCTTGGGTTACACATATAATATGGTGCATTCCTTGATAACCATGTAAAGTTATCCTCATACTTTGGGAAATTCTCATCCTCCTTCTGTCTTAGACTCAGAAATTGCCTTTCCATATCTGCTCGATGGTTATATGGAAATTATTTTTCTATGAAAATTTTCTTAAACTCCCTCCATTCCATAATTGATACTTCTTCATCTTCCTTTGTGTTTTGAATCAGCGACCACCATTGATCAACATCTTCAGTGAGGCAGTAAACTTCCATGAAAACCTTCTCCATTTCTCTACTCCACAAGGCGTGGAATATTTTCTCTAAGGATTTTATCCAGTTCTCAGCTAATAATGGATTTGTACCCCCATTAAATTTTAGAGGTTGTTGCCTCATGAAGCGGTCTAACATTGATCCTCCACGTTGCAGATCAGGGTGCTCCATACGAGTAATGAAATTATTCATAACTTGAGTGAGTTTCCCCAGTATGGTAATAAGTTTATCAGCACCAGTTGTATCTCCAGCTCCACTATAATTTTCTTGAGAAGGAGGGAAATCCCTATATGGAGTGCGTGCATTGATACAGTTTCCATTCTTCCCACTAGGCGCCATTTCTAAACAATGGAATAAACTAGATTAGTTTATTAATAAAAATACATAATTCCATACTTTTAAAACACGTAACATAAATTGAACTATAATCATAAAAATGTTTTCATTGAGAAATTATATACTCATAAACCCTTCATAATGGTTTGTAAAGAAAATGAGAATTAACCTAAACATATTCCCCAGGAGTGTCAAAACCAAGAGTGCAGCAAGGCCCGTTTTCGTGTACCAATTCCCATTCAAGACTAGCTCAAAGAGGTGTTTTCGGGTTTTACCCCTAGGTAGATCTGTGCCAGATCCACCTCTACCTGCTCGTATCTAGACAGGGATTTATTGCTCGGAAAACTCACAAAATCATTATAATACCAAAATTCTAGGATGTTCTTCTATACTAATCCTCAAAGTCTATCTTTGGGCTTGTGCTCTAATTAGAGATTATCTAAATCTAGCTTCCAAGGTTAGTACTAAACTGCCTCTGATACCAACTGTAATGCCCCGACCCCAGTTACCCAGAGTCGGTGCATTATTGCGTAACATTGGCATGATCAAAAAAGATCAAGTCTCGAAAGACTGATTAGTTTAGTAGCCTTGGAAACACTAGATACATTTATAAGTCTTACATTACATCATAATGTAAAACAAAACTACAACAATATCTTGTCTTCATATCCCCTCATACTATCCCTGTAGGTCATTCATAAGATACTTCTTCACATCCTGGAAAAATTAAAACCTTGGAAGGGGTGATCTTAGATTCTCAGTAAGTATAACAGTATAGTGGAAGCCTTCATAAATAAACATTAATATTTAAGGAAATGTATAACTAAAACAAAATTCTTTTAAACTTGAACATGAGCCTAATATGAAATAATTTCATTTACTTATTCACATGGATATTCTACTAGTCTAATAATCACATGCAATATCAATAACCACTTTCATAATAATGGAATGCATAATTCCAAACTATCATAACCACATAGCCAAGGCCTCGTGCCAAGACTACAAATAAGATTTTGTCAAGGCCTCATGCCAAGACACTAAATTGTCTCACGAGAACTGCCGATGCATCATGGAACTATAGCTGGCTCCACCCGTCACTTATTACTTCCAATTCATTCCTCATATGAACAGGTTTAAACATATCATAAACCATAACATAATCGTATCACATAAAACATACATAAAGGAAACATAACATTTCCACATTTCAATCACAAGATATCAATATAACACATTGATATAATAAAAACATTATAAAAACCATTTTCAATACCAAAATAAAAGCGAAGTAAAACATGGTAATTATCTTTCTTTTAAAAAAATGTAATGGCATATAGAGGAAGCTGAAACTCAAATAATGGTCACGGCGGCGTAGAAGTCATTGTCTCTGCATACGTACGACAAGAAAAACATTCCTTTTTGTCATTTAGTAAACTGCTTCGTATAAAAATATTTCTATTGAATAAACGTAAAAGTCAAATGGTTTTATACACCGTATAAAATAAATATGTGTATAAAACAAAATATGCCTCAATGAAAGGAGATTGAGACGAATTCTTTACCTCATGTCTGAAATGACTCGACCGTTCTTTAACCTCATGAATAATAAACTAGTGTTAATTTATAATTGCTTAAGAACCTTTTTGAAGTTTATTATTCCTTTTATATCACCTATTACCACGTTATGAACATTATGTAATTATTTATGTTAATAACGGTCGTTTTGTCGATCTTTGGTACTTGAGTCAAAAATAAACTTCTTATAATTACAAGTTGTTCATGTGGTAAAATATCCATTATATCCAAAATTATATTCTTGATTTATATATCATATATATCATATATATCCAGTATATACATTCATTCATAATATTACTTAACATTTAGAGGTATGAAATTAAATGCACTGTTCATGGAGACGGTAAGCCGTACGTACGGATGAACGCTACTTTCATTTCTATTTCATATTTAATGGAATGAAATCATAATGATATAAAGGTTTATTATAATTTTAGTATAATTTCATATATAATATCATTCACTCCATCCTTTTTATGTCCCACATATGGCATTAACGATTCAAATCACATTGAGTGGGTGGTAGTCTGCAGTTCCTAAAATGAAATTATCGCGTTTACCTATAATGGAAATCATAAAGGAATGACCTAAATGATAAATACAGAAGAATAAGGAAAACATAAACATAATATATATATCACATATGAAAATAGTTTCACCATAATGGCCACCATGAGAGGTGTTAAAATAATATTGAACAGTCATCGTTTCGTGAGGCAGTAATTCGCCACCCACAGAAACAGTGTGTTCTTTAACCATTAGACGAAGGTATGTGTAAGTGTAAATAAAATACTTCTCATGAAAAGATCCTAGTATATTTTATATACTGGTGTTGTTACAAAATATAGTAATAAAAAGTGTTTAAGGGGTTGGAGAAGAAAAATAAAACAAAAGAACATAAGAGAATACATTACCTTAAAATCGGGTAACTCTTTTTGATTTGAGCCAAAGGCTTACATGGGAAGTCATCTGCCAAAAGTGGGGATTCTAGGAGTAAGAGAGGGATGATTATATATTATTTGGGCAGAGGTTGGCCGAGCCAAATGGCTATAACGGTGTGAATAAGTTTGTAGTTGTGGGGGCCTTTTATAAGAGGAGAGGAGGGGCACTCTTGGAAACTCATGAAACGTTATATTATTATGAAATGATTTTCAGATTTTAAAGGTCCCACAATGATATATTTCAAGGATAAGGTGATAAGGGTTCGATATCTACTCATAAAATAGGTTTTTGACAAGTGTATGTCTTATATTTTACATTATCTTTTCATTTTATTTAAATCATTAATTAATGAGGTAATCATTACATCATCATTATGTCATAAAAATTTAATTTATATAATGTCTAAAAATTATAAAGAAATTACAATGATGTAGGAAATATTTTTATATTTCCAATGAATATTTATAGTAAAAAAGTTAACTTTTATAACCAAATGTAATAATTATTTTAGTAAAACAACATTGGTTTGTGACAATTTTATTTTTACTTTAAATAAAATGTTATTAATGAAATTTTCATACCCAAGGGGCTCCATGGGGTCCCCAAGTTGACCAATGGATTTTCATGGTCGGCCATAACTCATAAAATAATGTTAGGGCAAGTTTCAAGATATTCTAATGTTTTTATAATATCATTTTTACCTTAAATTTCACTAATTACCTTTAATCACGACTAATAAAACTTAAAAGTTACTATTCACCAAAAAATTATTTTAATCCAATTGAACCATATTTTACTTCTTAATGACAACCATATACGTAATATTTTTGAAAATCAAATCACAAATGTGGTAATGTTTCATTTACATGAAAAATTAGTTTTTAAACTACCACTTAGTGGTTTCACTATTCACCAAAAATTGATGATTTTCAGAAAAATACCAAAAATTCACCATAAGCTATAATTGATAATCTGAATTCAAAAATGGTGTCTATTTTAAAAAAATTCCAAACATATAAGTTGCATTAATATATTTTATAATTAATTCCCATTGTCAAAAAAATAGCGTGTTTTTAAGAAACAATAACAATCAAAAGATTGACAGTTGGTTATGTCCAATTTTCAAAGTGAAGTTAATTATAATAACCACCATTGGATAAAATGGTAAAATTATATTCTAATTATACATTAAAACCACTCAATAGTATAATTTAACACTATTAATTATTTTGATTAAAAAAGTTGTTTTTAATTAAAATTTAGTGATTTTCACTATTCATCAAAATAAAATAGTTATCCGAAAAGTTCCAAAATTTCACACTACGCTAAATATGATATTCCGAATCCAAAAATGATGTCCATTTTGAAAGATAAAATTTATAAAATTTCAAAAATTAGGTATTAATATTCATAACGACTACTTTGATTGGTTGTGGTGTGTGTTAGAACCTCGAACTTGCGTACAATGCAAGCTATTGCATTATTGAAAGAGAAGTGTATCATGAAAGCTTGGGGTGTTACAATTGTGTCTGGAATGATGAAGGTCGGTTCCGTAGAAAATCGTAATCTTACAAGATGACATATTTTGATGGAAATTATTTTTAATACTAGAGATATCGAATGAATACTTTTATAATAAATACTCATGTAGATAACTTTGTTATGATGATTGGTGACTATAAGATTTCTGAGAATGAAGTCAAGAATTTTTATGCTGATGAAAAACATTAATATCAGCTAAACTAGAGGGTACACAATACATTTTTGTTGCCTATAACCAGGAACATTTACAATCAAATATCTTCACACGAAGCTGCAAATAACATATTGAAGAAATTCCAGAGTACACATTGTATTACATCCAATGTTGTTGAAATAAGAAGATATATTATAAGAGCTAATTATCAAGATTTTGAAGTTCCATATGGTGGACCAGTAGTTAATATTCAACAAATATTTATAAAAATGGCCAAAATAATTCAATATATGGGGAGAAAAATTAATACAATGGTGTTTTAGTTTAGAAGATCATAGACACTCTGAAAAATGAATTAGAATCTAAGAGGACCTCACTTGAGAAATCTATATTGATTACTAATATTACCCTTGATGATATCGTTGGAACTATATTTCAATGTGAAGGATTACTATAGAGTGATGAAGGTAAAGTGAAAAAGAAGAATGGTGGATTATCATTCACTATTAAATCAAATCCTACCAAATATCAATCTCATATGAAACCTATGTCGGGGAAAATGGAATGTTGAAGTATTATCTGATTCTAGTGATTTTGAGAAGTTATGAAATGATATTTCAAATCATTATAGAAGTTTTAATATTTTTATAGGAAAAAAGGATTTCCAATATAGATATAAAAATAATTCCATGGGTAACAAGGATTAAAAAAATGAATCTGATGTCACATTATATGAATGTAAAAGGGCAGAAATAATTCAAATTGATTCTCCCATGCTTAAAAGAGTGGATAGAATGGAAATACATTCCTAGAATAACATGAAGAAATTTAATAAGCACAATGGAAAGAAATGAATCAATGTTAATGAAACATGGAGTTTCAGTAGAGGTGATTATTTTGAAGACTCTTCTAATTGTGATATCTCAAATCATAAGAACGTTCTTCATTTTCCCAATAATCCATAACATTGCTTAATGGCCAAGATATAAAGTTCATAATCTCTTACTAATATGTATTTATGTAAAAATTATCCTGATAAATATTATTCTTCTGATGATGAAACAACCCCATCATATAATGATAAAAAAAATTACCTATTTATGATGTAGTTTCCAGATTTTCAAAACTTTTAGAAAATGAAAATTGAAAAGTATCTAGAAAAC
The DNA here is from genome assembly GCA_963277665.1 of Viscum album. Lineage (NCBI taxonomy): Eukaryota > Viridiplantae > Streptophyta > Magnoliopsida > Santalales > Viscaceae > Viscum > Viscum album. The sequence goes on from OY728119.1 coordinate 536,691,833, forward strand.
CTGAGAACAAAATACTTGGAATGATATTTTAACAACAGAAATATATGATCTCTATGATGATATTGATTCTAAAACACATGGGACTGAATGTTTTTCTAAAAACCTAGAAAAATTATGTTTTAGAAAGAACCAACTTTTTAAAGATTTTAGTAATATTTTTTCTGAGAAAGGTATTTTGGAAGAAAAAATCAATTATAAAACTAATAAAAAAGAGGATTAAAATTTAGCCAAAAAACTAAAAGAACTATTTTTTCACTTATTAAACATTTATCAAAATTCACTATTAGAAGGATGGTGTTTGGGAATATGTATTATATAATTAGTTAATTAAGGAATATTTTTATAATTGGTTGTACTCATTCAAACTTGGTTTATAGTAATATATATTTTGTTCCTCAAAGATCTCTATTCTATACTAAATTCTAATATGGTGGAAATTGGGGAAGAAGTTATTATCTTAATAAAACCCAATATTTAGGAATTCATAATGATCATTTTTCAAAACAAATTTGGATTCCAATAATTTATCATTCTAATGTTTTAAGATCCAACAAGATTTGGATTCCAAAAATTTAATTGTTGTTGTTTCTATATATCAGCATAAAACATAGAATATTAGCTTGACATTCTACCCATAAATTTGACAACCTATGGTAATGAATTTTTTTGTTGGCTTGATAACCTATGGTAGAAACTTATTTTTCCATCGGTTTGAGAACCATTGGTAATGACCTTTTTTCCATCTTCTTGCAACCTATAGTAATTAATTTTTTTTCCATCAGCTTGAAAACCTATTGTAACAACTTTGTTTTCCATTGGTTTGAAAACCTAGGGTAATAAATTTGTTTCCCAATGGCTTGAAAACCAATTGGAATGAATATTTCCATCAGTCTGATAACTGAATGTATTCACATTATTTTTTAACAGCTTCATGATTGATTGTATTCTCTTTTCATTATTTCAACTATTTATTTTCTGTATTATTTTATTTTATACATTAATAATATTTTTAATCTAAAAAGATACTATAAATATTCGATAATTACATTTTCATATCTTATTTTATTACATTTATATTTATTTATTGTTTCTTGTTTTTAATTGTTTTACATTTTATTTTAATTTTTTATTTTAATTTTAATTTTAAAAAAATTCTCATTTATTATTTACTATTGTATTATTTATCTTTTAATCTCAACTGAAGAAAACAAACAGTCATCCAAAATTTTCATATAAATAGAGGAATCCCATCCTCAAACCCACACCAGTTCTTCAGATGTCTTTGCGAAGCTCTGCCACTTTCATAAGACTTGGTATTATCATTTCTTTTTTCCAATAAACTTTATGTTTCAGTCTTATTTTAACACACCTGCTGATATGTCTTCAATGATTTTATATGAAATGGATTTCTTCAATTAAATGTTAGTCTCTGGAGATTTATTTGATATATATGACTCAACCATCCAATGTATTTTTTCATTTCAAGGCTGTGAACATATTTGTGTCGATAAAACCATATCTCAGGATCTGATTCTTATTGACGAGGTTAGCCAATTCTACAATAATATATCATTTGATAAGGATATGATGATTAATTTTTCTATGTACAATAGAATGTTTTCCATTTGTGTAAATCAAGAAAAACATTTCGTCAATGTTCCTACTGAGAGTGTCTCATTTTTTCATTCTAACAAGTTACATGAGTACATTGGTACGTTTAATAAGGAGCAGAAAAGTCATTATTTTTTATCAATGTGGATAAAGGAAAGGTAACCTATCTCTCTACAGGAAACTTGTTTGTCGGTATATGGGTGTATGGTTTTCATATTTCTTGGATAGGGGTCACAAAAGAACTTAATGTTTCAAATATATTTATTTTAGATTATCCTGTATATATGAGAACGGTAAATCTCATTGGCTACCTTTTCAAAACAATCAAGAATGTAATGTCTGGAGAAATTAATTCCCATATTCTCATGTATCCATCTATTCCCATAAAGTTGATTATTTTATGTTTTATTTTTTTAATAAATTGAAATTAGAGGTTAATGAGATTAATTATTCTTGAATAAGAAAGAATATGATAAATAAATTTAATTTATTTGTGATGAAATGTCAAAAAATGTTTTTAATGATGTTGAATAATTTCCACCAAATCAATTGACACCACTTATATTAGAATCATCTGCAATAGATGGAGCATCTCAAAAGTCAGATCCTTAAATTAGTAAAAAGATTTAAAAATAAAAATAAATAAAGGTCAGAGGTTGTATCCAAGTGAAGAAATGAGAATGAACATAGAGAATAAGGTGATCCTAAATTTTGTATTGTTCCAGCTGAAGCTCTAGTCGAGAAGATAATAATAATAGATACTCTAAAGGTTGAGAAGAAGATGAAAATTTTATAGAAATGAATATTTCAATATATTTTTGTTTCCATAATTCTAAAAAGTGTTGAGTTACAATGTTCCCTACTAACAAAAGATCCTCAACAAGAACCAATCGTAGAGACATATCTAGGGAAAGAAAAAGGGAATGAAATAGTTTGATATGTTATTCAATAGGCATCAAAATAGGATTTTGAAGAATATGAAGATGAATATTATTAGAATATGATCATATTTCTATGAAAATTTGAGACAAATGTTCTGTTAAAAACAATGTGAAGGAATTATTCAACAGAATCCTCATGCCGATCAAGCACCAGTTCATTCCTTTAAAACCCAATCACAGATAATTACATCTCTAGTCATGTAAGGGTCTCAGTGTTATCATGCTGAGAATGTAATTGTCATTAGTGAAAAAGTTGAAGAATTAAGAGATGAAAATGTATAAGAATGAGTAGAAAAGGAAAATATATAGGAAAAGGAAAATATAATGTTGAAGAATCAAGCTGATCTATTAAACTTGAATCATACAATGATGATACAGATTCATAACACTCAATTTCTGTATAGAAAAATAATTACATATTTCATGTTTTGAGAAATATTGAAGAAAAATATTAACTATTTCCCTATATTAGAAGGAAAGGTAGATTTCATTATAGATAATTAATGAAAGAAATTTGGTTCAATAATAGTGCTCAAAAATCTAGTAATGGGAATAGAGGTCGGTCTAAATATTTTGAATGATAGATAGGTTTCTCATAAAAAGGCTTCCAACAAGATGACCAAATTGTCATACAAAACACAATGCATAGTGAATGAACCTTAAAAATCAATTGAATACTTAAGGTTTTTTTCAAATGATATTTCTATTTCATTTAATAAGATTAAAAAAGAAACTATTGATAGGTTGAATTGGATTTAAAAATCCCATTGTGCAGATGCATCTTCAATAAATGAGTTAAAAGATAGGATGAATGATTTCCCATTAAATTTTTTATGGTTTCACCTTTCTAATATGAAATAGTTTTGTAAGATAAAAAAAATACTATGTTTAGTCAATATAATAAAAATATTCAAGATAGAATTGATACTCTTAAAGAAGTGATCATAATTCAAGAAGATGCTATCAAAAAACAGGAAACAATTTCTGTAGACCAATAAGGCCTTTTCAAATACTACAGTGTTTCTATCTCAAAAGATAATAAAGAGATAAAAAAGAATATGTATGTTCTTTCTGATTGAATCAAAAAAGGGAAATTAAGAAAAAACAAATGAATGTTTTGTTATAACTTTCTTTGCTAATTGTCTTTTGAAATTTGTAGACCTTTTAAAATTTAATGTACTAAATGGTTGTATCTCTATTGTTTTGTATTCCATTTTTATCTAACGTTTTTAGGACATAAATGACTAGTCATTTATTTTTATAAATCACAAAGGGGGATAATTTGTTATAAAAGGGAAGAATGTTTCATTAAGGGTGATAATTATTAATGTTTTAATCAAATTTAATACATATAAGTTGTAGAAAATATGTGTATACAATGTTTAAGAAATTCCCTACCTAAGGGGGTGTTAGTTTGATTCAATTTCATAAATAGAAGTGTTTTAATAACTGATGAGGAGAGAAGTATTTAAATTTAGTTTTAATTTGGGGTTTTTCATTCCAAAAAGGGGGATATTGTTATATGAAAAGTTATCTTTTGACTTGTATGTCTTTTGATTTGGAAATAACAAATACCTTTATTCTAATTTCTCAGATAAAAGAATAACTTTAAATAAGGTTTCTCAGTCAATCATAACGACTCTTTTAATATCTTACTATGTTAATTGTACTGACTCTATTAATAATACTGACATTGTAAATCATATTAACGTTGTTAATCCTACTGACTCTATCAGTCATACTAACTCGGTCAGTCATACTGAATTGGTCAATCGTAAAGACTCTGTCAATCATAGTGACTCTTTCAATCGTATTAACTTTGTCAATTGTACTGACTCTATCAATGGTAATGACAATGTCATTCACACTAACTCTATTTATCATATTCACATTATGTATCGTATTCATATTTCATCATAATAGAGTTTTCATTAGGCAATATTAATCATATTCATGTGTTACTCTTATAACATGATTGTTTTCATACTTTTATCAAAACACACATCTTATTTAAATTTTACTGATTTTGTCATTTTCAAACATATTTTTTTAACAAAAAGGGTGTTTTGTAGTTATTTATACACTAATAAAAATGAAGTTGTGTTTTCTATTTCAATATGACTGTTACAAAGCCAGGTGTCCATGTCCCACAGAGATTTTTAGAGAAATATGAATATTGTAAAAAAATATGACTGTTGAAACCTATGGCCTATAAATAGGAGGTCATTTGAAGTAGAAACAAGAACGTTGACCAACATCATCTTCTTCCATGTTCTAGAGAGACATTGTGTGACTTCTCTCTGCTTCATGCGAAAGCCTTGAAATTAAAAAATGTTAACATATCATTCATAGTTTCTATATTTCATGAAGTGATTAATTTGGATTTATGATACTGATCAACTGATAACGATTGAGGGATGTCAGGGATAGGAAGACAGTGCAAACGATCATCATATCAATGTCGTTCAATTTTTTAAAAGACAGAGGTACTGATTCATTATAAATCTAGGTCTTATATGGTTAAAAAGGCAGACATGTAGATCATCGTATTGAGGGCTTACCTATGTTGGTGAGACAGACCTATTATCCTATGTCAAAAGATACAGTACTATTTGGGACAAAAGAATTGTAATACCTTTTACTTTTCCACTACTTACTGTAATAGAAAGAGAATATTTTTTTTATTCTTTCTATTTGTATTATTTTATTTTGTAATTCTATTATTTACTACATTAAATAACAAGTATTTAATTGAAATGCTATATATTAGAATATTTATCAATTTGTACTACTCTGATATTTTTATTCAACCTGAATACAATTGTTTTCATAACATGTGTTATCATATTACATATCCAGACTTATAGTTAGTCCTATATTGTCTTTTCTTTTATAATAGGCTTTCTGAATTGTTTTAGTTACAGTAAGCTGATATCCTTCATTAATATTTTATGTAGAAATTTTTAAATATACAATTCACCCCCTCTTTTATGTGTGACATCTCATATCCATTTAGATCCAACAGATTATTAATTTAGTGAAGAGAGAATAATTTTTTCATAGTTTCTATTCTGTAATTAATATATCTTTATAGTAATTAATGTAATTATGCGATGGTTTTTTTGTCATAAGGAACCAACACTTTTGAAAAATATTTTTCATATACAGAAACGAATTGTTAATATGAGATTATTTAACATTATATAATCTATATAGTGATGTAGATATAAAGAATGTCAATTCCTTATAATGCTATTGAAGTGACATTCATGTCATTAATTTATAACAGACTACACAGTTTATATAATGAAATTTGTAACCCTTTGGAAATAAGTTATCATAACGTGGGAAGAGAATGTGTATCTTGGGTATATAATGATCATATCATAAGGGTTGTGGTAAAAATTATTTAATGGAATTATTTTCTTATGTAATTATATTATTGACATGTGATCCTTAGATATCGACTAGTATTGTTGAACAATTTAAAATCCTATTATTCTTTCACAATTTAAATTCTACAGATGTTCCTTTTTGTTTGATGTGGATTCATTTAGTAATGGAGAGATTAATTGAATTTGAATATGACATCCTTATAAAGAGATAATGATATCTTAAGATAATGAAATAAGTGAAAAATATTATTTCTAATAACAATATAATTCCTCCCCAGCCCTCTCTCAATGTATATTGTATTAAAACATGATAATTTTCATATTCATATCGAGAATAATTAGATGGTAGTAATAAATTTTCTGAAACCCAATCATGTTACTTGAAAATAATAATTTAATCATTACCCTTATCAAAACAATTATTTATTGTCCAGAAAAAATGATTACTATTATGACATTGATTGTATTAGTTATTTCCAACTAATCTATTTCACAAAAAGATTAAGAAAATACTATGATTAATTTTCTTAATAATACATTTTATTACAGGTGTAATATTTTTTATTTTAGTAATTCCCCATAGATATTTTAATGTCACATGGTTAGTATTTTATAACTTAAAACCCATAGGTTATAATAGGTATTCATCGATGACCTCATAGATTATGGTTCATTATGTTATATTTATTAAAAAACTTTTGATAATGTTTTGAAATGCTACATTTAAAATAGTTTAGTTCTAAAATTCCTGACATATCATGTTATAGTAAAAAGTAAAATACGTTTTGGTCCATAAAATTTTTAAATATATCATAAAACCAGATAAGTTGTAAAATTATCATAAGTCCTCATTATCATATCTCATGTGCGTAGAACATTTCTGATTATTTTTAGGACATGATGTGATTTATAGGTGATTCATTACAGATTTCAACAATATTTAATTTTTGGTATATAATAAATTTGTGAATTATAATAACAATGAGCATAATGTTTCATAAATAATGGAATTTGATTAAATAGATAGCCTAACCCTTCCCCACATCTTTAGACTACCATACATTGAATTAAATTTTGAGTAGATCTATGATACATTGAACAAAAACATTTGAGAAATACTGTATAATATTATTTATAGATGTCCACATGAGATCATAAAATCATTAAAAACATTGGGATAAAATTATTACAATTTTATAACACCTAAATGGATATTTAACCTACATTTTGATACATTAATAATGACACCCTAAATTATTGATAAGTAAATTAGTTTATTTTCAGACTATATATCTCTTAGATATTTATTATGTGAGGAAGGTAAAAATTTGAGTCTTGTATTATAGTTAAAATTCATTAGATAGATCAATATAATGATAAAGGTCAATAAGGGATGTGAGATTATTATTTTAGTCCTTGTAAATACAATTTCTTATATCGTTCTCATTCATATTGTAACTAATATTGAATTATATTATCCACTCTGAGAATCTTTATAATGTCACAGGTAAGGTCTTATGTTAAGAATAATATGTTAGTATAATTACCCTCATGGATCTATATTTCTAGACTGACATATTTCTTGATTATCATTATATATTTCTAGATGAGTATGTACATTGTAAATATCATGAAAATAATTTCATTCCTCATTGTCAAGAGAAACAAAGTAAATTGTGAATATATAACAAAAAATAATATGGAGAAGGATAATTATTAGACTATAATTTAGGATGTTTCAATAAACATTGGAGATAGTAGAATTGTGGGGAGACTGGAATATTGTAATTGAAATGATTCCAATTTTTAAGATTATGTCTCCAGTGATATAAATTTTTACATTTAATTATTTTCGTCTCAAGCATTTGACTATATTAAACCATTGTGAAACTAGATACATGATACATCATATTGTGATACATTGGTGGAATGATGGTGCTGTATTTTCTATTTCTCAGTAGGTAGTTATTATATAAAAACATCTCTATTTCATAAATTCAATTAAGCTAATAATATTTATTTATATTATAACCATTGATTGAAATAAGTAAAAATTATTAAAAGTTAAGAATTCTATTCATATTTTCTCAATTTAAATGACTATGTACATTCCAAAATTATTGATAGAATGATTTTAATTTGATTTATGATATAAGGAAATTAGCATGAGTCTAAGGAAGAATAAAAGTTACATTCATGAAATTATTTTGAAAATGGTCGGGTTTGGATCAATCATAAATTCAACCCGGACCCTAGAACCGAAAAGTCAATAACTCTCAGACCGAGCGTCCAATTGACGCACCGTCTATCATGTTCAGTTCCTATTTATGAGACGGAACTATGGGAAACATCAACTCGAGACTTCTTCATAGTTGATGTATCGACCCTTGTCTCGAGGAGCGGACCCTCCCGAAATCAAGATTGATGTGTGTAGGAATCCTAGCGATGGCTTCGTCTTTGATGAATATTGTACCGGAATCCTCGGTGGGTTCGACAACGATGACTACTGTACCAGAATCCTCCATGGTTCGACAACGACGACTACTGTAACAAAATCCTATGTGGGTTCGACAGTTCTAACTTTTGTTCCTTTATCCTGTGTGAGTCTGACAGAGTAGCTGGCCTTATATCCTGTGTGGGTCTGACAGCTTAGCTGGTCCTATATCATGTGTGGTTCCGACAACTTAGATGAATCAGTGACAACATCTGATCATTTCTTCCACTCTATGAAAGTTGTATATCTGAATGAGCTGAGTTGTGACTTTCAATCATTTATCTTCGATGTTATTGACTTTACATCCTGTGTGGACTGGGTTGTGCTTGGGCTCGAGAGTTGGAGCCGAATTGAGATTATTTACTTAGGTATATGTATGGGTATATAAATAAGTGGGGTTGGTTGATACTTCGTGATTGTATCTTTGTCCTGTGGTTTATCCTTCATGGATTCTGGGAGACCATCGGGGGTCTCGAAGTCCTTACTTAGTATTTTTATACTCACCCCAACATGAGATATTCCCACACATCGTTGTGTTGGTTGCAGACAACAGACAACATTGATCGAGGAAGAGAGTTATAGAGAAGGATGGTACCCAGAGGTGGACCACTTTGTGAGACCTACACGGAGTGGACGGACAGACCTAGGGTGCTAAGGAGGCAATCTTTAACCACCCTTCAGGTGGGATTCCCAGAGGATGACTCGATAGTTTCTGTTTACCTTTCTGTAGTTGTACTCGATTTACAGTTGTTGTACATTACTATTGGGCTTGTATTTCTAGGCCCATTCCTTTCAGCACATTTGTTTGTATACAGTTTTACTTTATGTTTACTTCTAGTTGGTTACTTTGTTTATGTGTGTTCATTTTATAAAGAAATTTCCTTCCCTTTTTATCGAGATAACACCTTTGGTGCTAGTGGCCATCCCTTGGCATATGGAAGGCAGGATTAGGGTAGTCACGACACGGGCCCCGATGACGGGTCGTGACAAATTGGTATTATAGGAGTCAGTTCTGCCGCAGAACATGGACTCTGATTCATTTCACAACAATAGGGTTATGTGTTTTGGGTATGCTTATCAGTTTAGGGAAACCTGTGTTGGTGCAGCGGCTGACGTATCCATACAATAGGACTCTGACTTCTGATCTTCGACTCAGTGCACAAAAACAATCATTGCGTTTGTGTTTCCTTTGAAAAAAATTTCTTTGTGATTACCTTGTGTCATCTAACCAGGTATACTATTTTAACCATTGCACACCTATATATTTTCACGATGGCCCCACGAAGGAAGCTAGCTAGGGTTCCGAGTTTCGTACGATATGGTAGCGCACTGAGCGATGAGGCCTCGGTGCAGGGCCACATCACAGTAGAGGTACCAGCGGTACCACTACCTGCTGGGCCACTGATACCACCATCTCTAGTTGTAGAGAGTTCATGCCACCTGAGTGAATTTCACGAGTTACAGCACCAGAGACCGCCCAGGATCCGGGGAGAGATAGAACCACATTCAGTTGAGGATTGGATGGAGGCTTTTATGAGATGTTTTAGATTGGTAGGGACACCAGCCGACCTCATGGTGATCGTTGTCGCGAGTCTCCTACATGCAGCAGCAGGCAGATGGTGGAGCCTGATGCTCCAGGTGCATGACGAGGCATCATTACTCTGAATAGACTTTGAGAGTTTCATCCACTCAGAGTTTGATCCATCCACCCTTCGTGCGGTGGGGATTCCGAAGTTACTTCATTTGCAGCAAGGAATCATGACAGTTGTTCAGTACTTAGCGAAGTTCACCGACCACTTGCTCTACTCCACGGATATGGTACATGAACCTTTCATCAGAGCACTGACCTTTGAGCAGGGGCTCAGGAATGAGATTACGTTTCGAGGATTCCACTTAGCATTCCGACGCCAGTGGGGGTGTTGGAGCGAGCCCTTCTGGTGGAGAGTTTTCTCACTGAGCTGTCACCAGCGTCGAGACCCACCAAAGGAAAACATGTAGCATAATCTTCTGCAGCCAAAAGTAGACAGATGACACAGAGGTCTATGCAGACCAGGCCATCAGGTGGGAGACCCCATGATACATGTTCGGTTGTGCGGGGCACACGAGACAATGAAAAATATACATGGAGAAGGCAGTGCTATGCATGTGGCGGGTAGGGCCACATGGCTCATGACTGCCTGACCCACCATGTAGATGAGTATCATATATTAGAGAGAACTCCCTGGAAGAGGAAGAGGTTCAACCTTGGTGGTCTGCTGGGAGCATCTAGACGTGGCTGAGCAGCATGTGGTGGATGACGTTTCGAGGATCTACCACCACCACCACCAGGAGGTCCACCCCAAGCACAGGGAGCTGGAGGAAAGAGGTAGGCTCAGCTCTAGGTAGTCGAAGCCTATGACCACGGCTCACCCAAGATGATTCGAGGTACTATCTGTGTCTACTACACCCTTGATATTGTACTTAGAGACATAGGTGTGAGTCATTCTTTTATTGCCACTGCCCTCGTTCGGAGCTCGGAGATTCTGATGGAGTCGTTGGCTCGACCCTTATGGCTAGAGACTCCTATGGGAGAAGACTCAACGATTACGCACTAGTTCCATTAGTGTGAGCTTAGTATAGGATGAGAGAGCATCAGCTGTGATCTTCTTGTAGTAGCGTCGAGGCCTTATGACATCATCTTGGGTATGGACTGGTTATCTATATTCCATGCTCATATTGAATGTATTAGTCAAAATGTGTGGTGTATCTACATGGATGGGACTAGGTTCACCTTCACCAGCGATAACAGATCCTTTGTAGCACAAGATGGACTTACACAGAGGATGGGGTAGCTGATCACACATTAGTTTTCTAGTCTCATCCTCGGAGTGGTTGATGTGTGGAGTCTGAGTTTAACTGTTGTGGTGGATCAGTATGTGGATGGTTTCCCTAACGATGTTCCAGGAGTACCTCCTCACAGAGAGGTAGACTTCTATATTAACATGTACCTCAGGACAACCCCGATATCTACTCTAGCATATCTAATGGATCCCGCCGAGCTTCATGAGCTTCAGGTACATCTGGAGGACATACAGGGGAAGGGATTTATCCGACCCAGTGTTTCACCATGGGAATCTCTGATTTTGTTCACCAAGATGGCGGATGGGAGCTTGCGACTATGTGTCGACTACTGTTTCCTGAATCAGGTGACAGTGAAGAACAAGTACCCACTCCCTAAGATTGATACTTCTTTGATCAGCTCAAAGGAGCATGATGGTTCTCGAAGATAGACCTCATGTTAGGCTATCACCAGCTCAGATTTAGAGACGATGATGTGCAGATGACGGCCTTCAGGTGTCATTATGGCCACTACGAGTTCCTGGTTACGCCGTTCGGCGTAACCAACCCACCAGTCATGTTCATGAGTCTCATGAACCTCGATCATTTTTTCATAGTATTTATAGATGACATACTGATTTACTTGACTACTGAGGAGGATCATGCCTACCATTTTCGGTTAGTCCTGGAAAAACTCCGAGATCACCAAATTTATGGTATGCTCTCGAAGTGCCAGTTCTAGATTCTAGAGGTTCACTTCTTAGGACCCGTCATCTCGGAGGCTGGAGTTGAAGTGGACCCAGCGAAGATCGAGGTAGTACTTGCTTGGGAGCCACCCAGTATTTTGATGGGGGAGCGGAGTTTCCTGGGACTGGCTGGGTAACATCAGAGATTTGTGCTAGAAATCTACATAGTTACAACACCATATTCATCATTGAAAAAGAAGGGGAAACCCTTCGTGTGGTCAGTTAGATTCTAGTAGAGCTTTTAGGAGCTGAGGCAGAGGTTGACCAGTACGCCAATATTGAGGCTACTAGAAGAGGGATTTGGGTACATAGTTTACTGCAATGCATCAGGGACCGGTATCGATTGTGTCTTGATGCTGGAGCATGTAGTGATCGTGTATGGTTCATGGTAGTTGAGACAGCACAAGTAGAACTAATCTACCCATGACATAGAGTTAGCAGCAGTGGTCTTCGCCTTGATGATATGGCAGAACTATCTGATGGGTGAGCATTTTATAGTCTACCCTGACCACCAGAGTCTCAGGTATATCTTCTCACAGAAGGACCTAAACGAGAGACAACGATGATGGCTCGAGTTCCTCCAGCACTATGACTTCGAGATAGTCTATACTCATGGGAAGGGAAACGTTGCAGTAGATACTCTCAGCAGAAGATCAGGTATTCATCTGCTAGGAGAGGCGACAGAGCAGCTATCAGCATTGTAGATATCCTTTATGGATAGAGACGGAGAAGCCTTTATGCAGTCTCTCACAGTCACTCCTCCACTTCTTCAGTGAGTTGGAGAGGCATAGCATGGGGATGTTGACTGTGAGACGCGACGTGATCAGATATCCTCAAGGAAGGAACCTGATGGGTTTTCTGAAGGTGGGGAGCACATCATCCTCTTCAGTGGACTTACCATAGTACCAGTTGAACTATAGTTGGAGGTGTTGAGGGAGTTTCACACTTCCCCTCTAGCGGTACATCCAGGGCCGATGAAGATGTATGAGGACCTATGACGATAGTACTAGTGGCTGGGTATGAAGAAGGCGATAGTAGAGTTTGTCTCACGATGCCTCACTTGACAGCATGTGAAGGCAGAGAACTAGGTTTCAGCATGCTTGGTTCATCCCTTAGAGGTCCCAGAGTGGAAGTGGGACAGGATATCCATGGATTTTGTGTCATGATTTCCACGTACATCCAGAGGACACGACTCTATCTGGGTGATTGTCAGCCGACTAACCAAGTCGGCCCACTTCCTACCGATCAGAGAGAAAAGCTCAGTAGATAGATTTGGATGCCTCTATGTACAAAAGATTGTATGGTTTCATGGTGTTCCATCGATGATGGTCTTCAATCAAGATTCCCATTTCACTTTCCGGCTATGGAAGGGGTTAGAGGAGGCCTTCGTGATGCAGCTTCACTTGAAAACCACCTTACACCCATAGAAGGATGGTCAGACGTAGAAGAACATTTATACTCTTGAGGAAATTCTCTGTGCATGCTTCCTCGACTTTGGTCACCGCTGGGAGGGTCAATTACCCTTTGTGGAGTTTTCATACAACAATAGCTACCACTCCACTATTAGGATGGCACCTTACGAGTCATTGTACGGTCGAACATGCAGATCACCACTATGCTAGACTGACCTAGGGGAGTCAGTACTTTTAGGACCAGAAATGGTTCAGGCTATGATGGAGAAGGTGCAGATCATCCAGGAGAGGATGAAGACTACACAAAGCAGACAGAAGACCTATGCTGATTGGAGATAGAGACCACTAGAGTTTGAGGATGGAGACCATGTCTTCTTACGTGTCTCACCTCGACAAAGTCTATGGAGGTTTGGAGGAGTTGGCAAGTTATCTCAGTGATTCATTGGACCATTCCAGGTTCTCAGTAGAATAGGCGAGGTGGCTTACCACCCGATTCTTCCACCTCAGTTGCACCAGGTGCACGAAGTCTTCCACGTATCTCAGCTGAGGAGATACATGCATGACCTATCCCACATAATCGAACATGGGGAGATGGACATCAATGACAGGGCGACAATCATGAAGATTCCAGTGGATATTGAGGATCGACAGGAGCGGGTCCTGTGTAGACGGCTGATTCCTCTAGTGCGCGTTCACTGGCAGCACGGGAAACACTAGGAGATCACCTGGGCACATGAGGCTCATATGCGTGCTCAGTACCACCATTTTGTTCCCTTATTTTGTGATATAGATTATGGGGACATAAATCCCTGATGTGGGGAGAATGTAAAGACCTAGATATTCAATGGATTTTTTAAAATAATGATAATTTTACGAGTCCACAGTTTCAAACGGAACTTGATTCTGAGGCCCGGTGTTCCCATAATCAATTTATGAATTTTTGTTCGGGTAGGTTCAGTGAACGTACGTGCATGATTTTATATCATTCAAACAAATGCATGGAATTAAAAACTGAGGACACCGATGAACTCACAGCACTGGTAATCACTTTAGGAGACCATTACCACAGTTGCATTTGATCAGGAGTGGTAGTTAATTTTTGGGGTTTCTAAGTAAAATTTAAATAAAATTATGTGTTGCATAATTTTATTTAGATGGTAGTTATAACCTCCAAAGGGAGGTTGGTGGTGGGGCCCACACGAGATCAAACTCTTCAACTCCCCATTAAATCCTTGATCCCCCAATTAAGGAGGATGAAACTCCCTTTATTTAATCTGGACCCTCTTCATCTCCTCCCTTCCATTAAATGAGCCAACCCACTTTTTAATTAATTGATGTGACATAATGAATTTTAATCTCTTTGAATTCATTAAACCATCCTTTTAATAAGTGGTGTGTTTTTATTTTATGTTGGTTAGACATAATACCTAGGGAAGCTTTGGAGAATTAGAAAGAAAGTGTTCTTCCAACGAAGAACATGGAGAACATCTTCAACATCCTCCATCCATGATAGTGGAGTAGACGCCGCCCATGAATAATGTCGCCAACGTCAACATCATCTCCTCCCAATTTCAATGGAACGATGCCCTCTTCCCGCGAAACTGTCATGCGGACATCAAAATCAAGGTAGGGGAATTTTGTATTAATTTTAAACATGAGATTATACCTTCGTTCTTCATCATATAAAATTTATATTTGGGAAAAAATGTTATCAAATGAAGTGGATGGTTCAGACTGCACGAAGATGGCCCGACCCTTCCCTTTGTTGTTTCCATTTGATGATGTTGGAGGAGGAGTCCAAAGGGTGCGGTACCGTCACACCATGTCGGAGAAGAATCAGAGAGTATGAAAAAGCGCGACGTCGTCGCGCCTCACGATGGACCACATAGAGGGCAGCAGAACCGCGATGTCGTCGCACCATGGCGGAGGTGCGGAGGCGGCCGATTGAGCTGTCCGCAGTAAAACCAGACAGCGGGACGACCGGACGGCCGTCCGGCCGGCCCGCTGGAAGACTGCGGCGCCCGAAGCCGCCGTGTGGAGGGAGACTGATGCTCGCATCCACAGTCTGCTTTGTGGGGTGAACCGACCAGCTGCCTACCAGCCGGGCTGGAGGACCGCGGCTCCTGCATGTGCGGCGTGGTGGAGAACTGTGACCCTCTGTGCGGGCTGCATCTACTGGACTTAACCGGTCGGCTATGTCTGGTCGGGTAGGGGAGAGGTAGAGCCACATGGCACTGCCGGGCAAACCAGACCGGCCTGCAGAGCAGTCCGGGTCCACAGGTGGGCTGCGCCTCACCGGGTCGGGCCGAACCACCATCCAGATCATTCCTTCCAAACCGGACAAGGCTGACCCCCATCTCGGTCGGACCTACCGAGCGGGGTCAGGCCAACCCACCATAGCCCACTGGGTTTGACGGGTCAGGCCAGACTTCACTTAAATGTGAATATCTTCAAGACCGCGCGTCTGAACGACACGTCATCTGCAGAACTAGGACCCTCGCGACAAAGCAGTTATTTTGTGATACACTAAGTGAATTTTTTACAAATTTGGAGAATGGGCGTGTTTGGATCAAGTGTAAATTCAACTGGGTCCCTTGAACGGAAATGCCAATAACTCTCAGACCGAGCATCTGATTGACGCGCCATCTGTCATTTTGAGTTAATTTTGATGAGATGGAACTACAAGATACATCAACTAGATATTTCATTAGTGTTGATGTATCGGCACTTGAGTCGAGGAGTGGACCCTCTCAGAATCGAGCATGTTGTGTGTGGGAACCCTCGTACTAGCTGCGTCTGTGATGACTACTGTACCCGAATCCTCTTTGGGTTCATCAACGAGGACAACTGTACTGGAATCCTCCATGGGTTCGACAAAGATGACTACTGTACTAAAATCCTAGGTGGGTTCAATAGTTCTAGCTTCTACTCCTGTATCCTTTGTGGGTCTTACAGAGTAGATGGTCATGTATCTTGTGTGGGTCTGATAGCTTTGCTGGTCCTGTATCCTGTGTGGGTCTGACATCTTAGATGAATCAATGACTACATCTGATCATATCTGTCACTCTATGAAATATTTATACCTATGTGAGTTGAGTCTTCACTTTCAATCATTAATCTTTGAGGTGATTTACTTTACATCATGTGTCGACTGGGTTGTTCTTTCGCTCGAGAGTTGGAGCTGCACTGAGATTGATAACTTAGGTATATGTATGGGAATATAACTAATTAGGGTTTGTTGATACTTCGTGATTGTATATTTCTTCTGTGTGTTATCTTTTGTGGATTCTAGGAGACCTTCGGGGGTCTCGGGGTCCCTACTAAGTATCATTATACTCACCCCTGCACGGGCTATTCCCACAGATCGTTGTGTTGGTTACAGACGACGAACATCACTAATCGAGTAAGAGAGTTGTAGAGATGGATGATACCCAGAGGTGGACCACTTGGATAGACATACACGGAGTGGAAAGATGATCCTAGGTTGATAAAGAGTCCATTTGTAAGAACCATTCAGATGGTATTCTCGGATAACAACTCAGTAGTTGTTTTTTACCTTTCTGCAGTTGTACTAGCTTTACAGATGTTGTACTTTACTAGTGGGATTGTATTTATGACCCCTTTCCATTCAACACTTTCTTTTTAATATAGTTTAACTTTGTGTATACTTCTAGTTGCGTACTCTGTTTGTGTGTGTTCTGTTTATAAAGGCAATGTCGTCCCTTTTTATCTGGATAACGCCTTTGGTCTTTGTCTCCAGCCCCTGGCCTATGGAAGGCGGGCTTGGGGTAGTCACGACACGGACCCCAAGGACGGGTTGTGACAAAACCCACAAATATAAGATATTTCCACCCATTATTTCTATTCTTAGTATTTATCTTATTTGGTGGCATACTATGATAATTGAATCTTGTAAAAAGAAACATCTCATATTCACACTCATTAATCTCAATGGATCTGTTTTGTTTATATAATTTTCTAATTTCTTTATGAGACAGTTCTAGTATATATGATGTTGTAGGTTCTTATCACATCTCCTATCTGTATCAACCAGTGTTAATCTCTTTCACATTATTATTTGAACACATATGATCATTTATATTCTTAATTCCTTATATGATGGAGGGTTTTATGATTACAGAGAGATAAAGGGTCCTTAATATCTTTGGTATGTTTATGGTATCTCTATAGAGATGTAATTATATGTGTCTTCCTAGTAAAAATATATTATTTATGGTGATTTAACTAATTTCTTATTCCATTAAATGTCATTATACTGGGAATTGATATTTTTTGAAGGATTTTGATATGGTGGTTGGGAGAAAAATCTAATAAATTTTTACTATTTCTAAATATTTTATACTCAGTTGAAATTATTACTATTCACACACACAATATGGTAACAATTGTTCCACTATATGACTAAAATAATATAATCATATGAACCCACAAAGAGAAAATAAATTCTTTAATTGAGTTCCACATAGTGAGATTGCTTGAGTTACCCACTATTACTACGTTTTCCCCAATGATATCAATTTTATTATTGAATATCCAATGATATTTATGTTGGTATCCAACATGATCTCGATTACCCATATAAGGTAGAAAAATATGGGTATGTAAATGGAATAATCTATTAATGGTAGAGTTGGGTTGAACTAATATAAATCATCATTTAACATCAATAGTGTTTTTAGGACTGCATTATGTATAAAAACATATATTCAAAACCACTATTTTTTTAGCATAAATTTAGATATTCCATTGTATGATATGTATTTTTAGTGAAGAAAAATAAATATTTTTTATTTTTTTATATCTATAAATTAATGATATAATGGTCCAAAAGACAGGATTGCTAAGGATAGAGTTCTTAGAGGAATATTCCTTCGATATGAATCTGTAAAAAGGACACCATTTCTATAAAACATTATCAATCTAATCATAGATTTTTAATATGTTATAATCTGTAAAATTACATTGTATGGATGAATATATATATATATAAGTAATCATGAATTTTTGATGATATTGATTGAAATTTTGTAAGCATTTGGTGAAGATAATATTTATAATGAACAAAATGAACACATGTGAGAGGATGATGATTTAGTATATAAAATTGATAATGGAATTTCTACATAACCTATATTGTGACATCTGAGACATATACATCATTTTAGAGAAAAAAATAATTAGAGATCATGAAGATAATTGTCAAAGAAGAATAATCCTTAAGACCTCAATTAATTATACATTTCATTATGAATTCGAACTATTAGTTGTTAAATAATCAGTTGCACCAAATGAATGGATTGGTGTTATGAATTGGGATAATGAATAAATATTGAGTTAATGAACATGGTAAATCATTTTAAGAATGAAAAAATGGTTCTTTTTTTGTTTGGAAGAATTTTTGGTGAAATGGAGGACATAATATGAAATCAATAGTGATTATTTAATTAAAAGAAATATCAATGAAATAAACTTGGATTCATGATCATGTATTGTATTTTTGAGATAGGATTGACCTAAATTCCAATGTAAGGTTTTCATTCAGACATTTCTAGTTAAACTGCAAAATGAACAGTTGTTGAGTCCATGGAATGATGGGCTCATCCCATCACCATTAGATTGAGTTAATACATAATTCGGGTACATCTTCATGATTTATGTAATATTCATGAAACTTTCATAAACCAAAGAGTATGAAGGGTTAGCATTCTATAAATTATTTACCACTCCCATGTGTCGATGTAAATATATTGTTTAATTATATTTTCCACATCAATGGAAGAACATATATGAAGTAATGATTCTATATCAATTATATATATTTATATATATCATTGGATCTCCATTTTTTATTATTAATCAATTATTCTTTACTAAAATTCTTTATAATTTATCGCGTTTAATTTTATATGAATCCAGGATATTAGAAGGTGTTTTATTGTTAGGATTAATATTGAAATAAGGGCCTCCTTTGAATCCATGAAAAAGGAATAATAATAATAATATTAATGTGAAAATTTATATGATATTTCACACAAATTATGACCATATTAAATGATCCAATGAGGTACCTTTTAATGTCATGAAACCATGACCATAGAAATTATTTATTAATACCTATCGTATTGGAACTATAGGCAACTAAGTGAAATTTTTATTGAAATAGTCACATTGGGACATATTCACGTGGGTCATTTTTATTTTATCCTATATAGAATAAGGAGTTTTGGAAGATAATAACACTCAGGTGATATATACAGGTAGGGATGGATTAAATATATGACTGGGGACATTCCAAAATTAGTAACTATTCTTAACCAGTTGAAATATTTCCACAAATAAAAGTTCCTGGATTATAAAATAAGTAATTTTTTACCATGAAGATAATATCAAAGAGAATTCTACCATTTTGAAGAATGGTTTAAGTCCTAGAGTGATTATGTCCATACTAAGAAAATTACAGTTCATTTAGAGAATATATTAGAATGAGTGTAATATCTAATCTCTTTAGAAATATTTTTAATTGTGGTACATGCTAATTGGATTTATGAGTAATGTGAACCCATGAGGATTGGTTTAGTGGGTTAATGATACTGGGGTTTGTTTTTAAACCTCATAGTGGTATCATTGTTGTCCTTCTTAAGATGAAATATATCCAATGTTGTTTGTAGTTTCATAGTTTAGGGTAATGTGATATGACTAAAACATTTTATTTAATGCCTTTTGGTAAGGTATTATATTATAAAAGTTATTGTCATGCATCTTGAAGTACACAATGATCTTATTATTTATCTATAAAACATGTAAATCATGATAAAAATGATCAACTAGATCCTTTATTACCATATGAGTCATGATTAATTTGTGAAACTTCATATATTATATGAGTAACCATATTTCATTATTGTTGATGTAAAGGGACATAGTGGAGAACCCAAATTTGGCCACCCAAAAGTTTTACTCAGGTTTATATCACTTTCATTAAATTTTTCAAGTGAAATGGGAACATATGATATGAGATTTGGGGTTGAAAATAATATGGATTCCCTGAAGAGATCCTACAATCATTTATAATACAATAAAAAATAAGTATGACCGATTTCATGGGAACTATGCGCCCATTTAAAATATATCACGGCTTATGTACATGGCACTAAGAAAAATATTTTCTTATCTAATTGGTATATATTCGTAATGAAATTTTTAGATGCAAAGTGGTAATGGATTAAAACTCATAATGAATCCCTTGAAATCATGTCTCATTTAGTGGGTATGGTTAGAAATTCATACTGTTTAATATCCATGATGACCTCATTGAACTAGGAAAAATTTCTATGGTATCCTCTCCATAGAGGACTACTTTCTCAAGTGGATACATGGTTTTGATAACCCATGGTGTTATATATATCATCTATGGTAATACTAGAGTTATATTTATCATATAAATACATTAATGAAAAATAACACTTTTGTGTGCAAGATGATCATTACATTAAAAACTATTGATTTTTGATAAGGTATTTATTTACAAATTTCTAGTGTTTTGATCTTTGATAATGAAGCCCATAATGGTAATTTTTTTTCATGGCCCATGTATGATACTTGGGTGTAGTTTTATTAAACAAATAATTTAATTTACTCATTATTTGGGTTTATAGTGATGTATGCATGAGGGGTATAATTTATATGTCACTTAATACCATTAATAAGGGTGATATAAATACCATATGAGATCCCCATCCAACAATGGGTGTTTTTATACGATTATATTATGGTTTATCACATTGGTCCATAATTCATTATCCATTATGAAGGGGTATTGTGATCTTCCTCTTCATCAAGGAACTAATGGGACACTATTACCAAATGTATCTAATTGTAATTCCTTTCAAAAAATAGCCTATTGGACCCCATAGTAGTGAAATTTATTTTTATGTGACTATCAATCTGGTTACTAATATTTCATCCCCATAGTTACATAGAATTTATTCATAAAGGTACATATTTATCACAAAATATTTTTTAAGGGTAGTGGGTATCTCCTCTTGGGATTTCTTTTATCACTACTTCATCTGTATCCCACTCCATTATAAGTTATGTACGGGGGTTTTATTGGAGGATAAATATAATTACCTCCTCAAATCCAGTGGTCACATAGGGAGAACAATATCATATTGAAAATTATTGGAAACCATGAATTTGAACATGAAATTGGATTTTTAAAGAGATACATGCGGGTCTGAATTCCAATCCACTGAGAAGGATGAAGACAAAATGATGTTTATTTATAATTCTTATATCCAAAACAAACAAATATATTAATATATGGGTGATGTTTGTTGTGGTCATTCAATCACATCCATTGAGCAAAAATAAATCAAGGATACTTTGCGGAATAGTGAATTGTCTAAACTATCCTCAAAATTTAGGTACGGTATGAAAACATGGTGAATGAATTATTAAATTGACATATAATATCATGAAAAATAAGATTTATTATAATTGAATTCTAGATATTCTTCACAAAATCTATTCCTCTTTGAATCTCCATCTCCTGTAGTTAAATGGAATGCCAACATTAAAAGTCTATATATTTTTATTGGTAAATATACTTTTTCCTCATGAGTAGTCAAATAAAAACATAGGAAATGTGATATGACCTAATATTTATGTTATAACCCATTAGATTTTTTTCTATTTCCAGAAAATTCCTATAATACTAGGAAATATGTATTTTTTTTCTTTGACAAAATTTTCACCAATCATGAATAAAAATATTATACTACACCAAATGCGAGGTTTTCACTTGCATATCATCGAATTGGGAAATATATTGGGAAAATATTCATAACATGAGGTGAGAGTAATTATGTGTTATAAAGAGCTTCCCATAATGATGATAATCTCTCTAGATTTTAAGTCCCAATATCGAATCCCTAATGATCCTTACCATAAAGAGGTCTTTTAGTCGAATTTACACATTATGTATGTAAATGAAATTCAGGTGTTGAATAAAACGCCCAAATAAATAAACACCCTTTTAGAAACATGTATATTTATTTAGGGTTATTATAAATTATAGGTAACAAAATCGTGCATTAAATATGGGTTTACAGTGATAGGATATGACATCAAATCAATCTTATTTTTCCTAGACTATTGGGTCCAACAAGAGTAGCTTCAATTTTTACAAGGATAAATGGTGGGGCCTATGAGATATGTGATTTTTTTTATTTTCATGTAATTATGACCATTGATTAATATATTTTTTATACTATAATTAATATTTAATTCATAATGAATGGAACACTGGATTTTCAAACAATAGATAGAGTGTATTGTTATAAATACATGATCAGAATGTGGGACGGTCTATGCAGAAAATAAATGAAATAATTTAACATGAACGGAACACCATACAATAATCAAATGACTCAATAGATATTTTAATCAGGGTAACATTGTGATTCCTATAATTTAAAAATAGGGTATTATATGAATGGAAATATAGGATTCATGAGATTGGATCATCTCAACAAATTCAAATAAGAAATTAAAATGAAGTAAATATAGATCTCATGTGTTTGCATGAGGTTAATGAAATGAGATAATTATTACAAAGATTTCCAATGGCCAATATTGGAATTATGTGGTTCATGATTATATTATTAATGTAATTTGGGGGTTATATGACCATTTTGTACTGTAATTATTGTCTCGAGTTGGTAGGCCATATCAAAGAGGTAAATCAAAATACATATGAGGTGTGCATAATTATAACAAATTAATAGTTTACCTTAAACATTTATAAAATCATTACCAATATACATGTTGGTTTTTATGGATTCAGACACACATGTTAAAATGTTTCCAATATATAAGTAATCATCCAAATGGTTATTATATTATCCATTTCGGAAATGATGAATTATTTTTTTGTTCTATTGTTATGATAGGGGAATGGAAATAAATAATTATTTTGGGTTCCTTCTAACATGTGTGTATTAGATATCATGTTGTGACATGATGTAATGGGAATTTATATACATGGTATTCTCATTATGTTTCAGTGTGAAAATCACTTTGGGTATGTCTTGATGTGAATGGGGATGGATCAAACACTTGTATGAGGTCTTGTTCCTCTCATAGTTTAATTAAAATAAAAAATCATTAACTAAAAATGTAATCATAGCTTTAGAATCTCTATATAATTGCGATATCATTGATGATATTTTTATTATAAAAAAGGATCCTACATGGAAGAATCCTAAATAGGTCTAGATTATAGATATAAAAGGTGGAAATTTTCATCCACCATGGAATCATGGATAAGGATTACGTTGTAAATAGAGATCTTACAGAAGCCTGGCTCAATATAAGAATTCTATGCCATATAAATTAGTAAGTTCAATTCTTATATATTTATTTAATATGGACCATTTATCAAATGTTTTAATATCCTTTGACAATTAATATATGATATGCAGTTTATAGTCATGTGGATATGTATTTAATATCTCATATAAAAAGGTCATACAAAATTGAAAAAATTGTTGTTTATTTTAACATCATATTTCTAGAAAAATATAATTTTCCTTGTAATGAATTTTTTTTACTATATATTTCACATTATATAATTTCATTTCATTCATAAATTTCTTCCCATGAAACAATAATCTTCAATGAACAATGATTAACATAATATATTAAATATAAGCAAGTCGTTTGATGTGTGGCTATGATTAGGACTATTAGAATAATGAAATATATAAATATACTACTTCATTAATAAAAATATATTTTTACTAAAGGAATAATAATTCATTTATTTACTGTCAATTAAATATTAATAATATAAAATCATTTGTAGGTAAAATGAATATTTATTCACAATTGATTTTTTCATGCAATATGTTGCTATTCAAATAAACTAAAATAAAACATATTGATGAATGATCAAAATTAAATATTCAGATAATATAAAAAGTAATTTTTT
Organism: Viscum album; assembly: GCA_963277665.1. NCBI lineage: Eukaryota > Viridiplantae > Streptophyta > Magnoliopsida > Santalales > Viscaceae > Viscum > Viscum album. The sequence continues at coordinate 536,716,263 of OY728119.1, forward strand.
TAACATTTATATACATATTTTAATTATCAAATGAGTAAAAAAATATTTGTCTTATGCTTTAAAATCGATTTTTTTAAAATAATGTTTATGATGCATTTTTCACACATAGTATAAAATAATGTTCATAAATGTGTACAAATTTAATTATATAAAATGTTTTTCATATTTATATTCATCAAAAATAATATTACATAAAAATATTTACCAAATTTTTTCCACAAAAAATAATTTCCAGGGTAAAAATCTTGTTACCACGATATGGGTTAATATAATTAATTTAAGGGTCATCCTAAGATATATGGATTAAAACAAAATATAAACATTAATTAGATTCTTGGTTGATGGTTTTTCCAAATTAACCTTCTTATATTAAAAGGAATTTATTTTTGGATCCATTTTCAATAATACATATATTATTTAATATAGATTCAAGTATTTAAAATTCTGTCTCCCACCTCAAATACAAAATGTCTCTTAATCTCCCATATTCTATCCACAACATGGTCAATATATCATTACTATGATCTACCTAAATACCCTCTCCAAATCCTTATCAGTGTTATTAAGGTTCTATAATTCCCAAAATAACCATCAATGAATCATTAAAGTTCAATTCATTGGGTGTACCCAAAGAAGATATATAAGTTATTATTTATATTTTTCATTTTAAATTATTTTTAAAAAGAATATAAGTGTTATTTAAAAATATTAACAATAATGAATCTATATCATTAGTATAAAATTATATTTTTATATTAATGGAATATTCATTTTCAATTTTTTTCACATCTATTTAGAAATGATAACAATTATCATGTATATGTGTTGAGTGTAACCTTTATGAAGTGATGTGACAATTTACTCTTTACATGGAATGAAATAAGAATACATTTATGAAATATTTATTATATTTATGGTATAAATATTATTAATGAAATCTGACTTATTATATACTATTATTTACTTCCATCCATTGAATAGTGAAATCATAACTTGTTTGTAATAATTTACTACCACCCCCACGAAATCATGTAATTGATTTTACATCACTAATTTATATGAATGGTTATAAAGGTGTATATAATTAAAAACTACTTAAATTAAATCCTGATTCTATATTTTATATTGTTACACAATGACCAGGGTCTAATTTATAGAACAATTGAATAGAAACATAAAAGGAAATGGGGGAGGTTTCTAGAGAAAATCTATTTTAATGATAAGGTTTTCAATGAATGGTTAATTGATGATTATAGATTAATGGTATATAGTAAATTATAAATGAATAATGATCACAAATAGATTTAAGAACAATATATATTTATTATATATGATGTTTGAACATTAATAAAGAAAAATAAGACATTTTTTAATTGTTTTTTTACAATCTAAATTATTTTTGGGATGGTCTATACGAAATTTATTTTGAGAAAAATGTTATAGATTGTATCATTCGAATTGTAAGATCCCAAACAATGAGGATGTAAAATTTTATTTAAGTATTATGTTTAATTAAAATAGTCTAGTTTAAAATATGTATACCATGAGTATTAGGGAGCTTGGCGGTGTTTCGTGGGTTCGACACATGAAAAAATGGTAAATCAGGACATCATGCGCCTGTTTCCTAGTTGGCGCATGGTTAGTGAAAGTCATACTTGGTCTGAGTCCAATCCACTCAACCACGGATGGTGAAATTTCATGTTATTATAGCATGATTTTCGCACTGTTTAGAATACCTAGTTAACCATGTTAATTGGACCCCTCGTCAAGAGAGTTAGGTACACAGTTAGCGCACAGTATTGAAAACCATACACCCTATAAGAAAGATAAAAAATAACAATCTCCTCCCTCGGGGTTTTAAGATCCTCACCTTGTTTTCTTCCCATTTTTTCCTCCTCAATCACTATTAACGAACCAAGAACCCCAAATATTCTGATGGATGAATCAATAAATTATTTAGGTTGTATATAGTGTTGTTGGTTGGTGATCGAAGCTACAGGTATGTCTAACACTCCTCGTGTTTCCCTATTCCAGTCTCGGGATTTTGGTTTCATTCATCTTTATATGATTCCCTAAAATCGAATGTTTTTTGTGGGGAAAGGGTCGAGGCTTCAATGTGTTCTTGAATCAATCTATGTGGATAGTATTAAGGGTTCATTAATCATTGGATTCAAGGTAGATGGTCTACAAGATATATCCCATACTTTTTTCTTTTATTTGGGAAAGTGTAGTTATGATATTTCTCTCCTCTTATGGAAAATTTGTATATTTAATAAAGAATAGGTAAAATGATAGGATATATAATGAATTCAAAACTTCATGGACCTATGGGATGTATCTAGTTTGGTTAGAACAGATTAGGGCCACCTATGGGGGGTACCAATATTCCCGAATGTGGAAAATTGTATTATTAAGCGTAAAATAACATTCTGGTAAAGTAGATACTGTAATAGAATTTCGGAATCATTAGTTTTGTTCAATTGGTAATATAGACCATTGGGGATAGAATATGATAATAGCATAAGTTATTGTGATTATTAATATAGAAATGTGTTGGATAAAATAAAGTGATTGTGAAATGTGAGTTATGAATTATAAATGAAATTCATAAGTTGGTAAAATCAAGTGATTTGAATAGAGTAAATCAGATAAAGCATATGAATTAATGAATTATAAAAAATGGGATAATTTAATAGAATTTTGTAATATATTAAATTTGTTATATCATGAAAATAGAAAAATTTTAGATTGTTTATTCCAATTGACAGGTAAACATGTAAATGGGTTAATGCATAATGATTATTTATGTGTTAAAATTAAATGTGGAATTTGTATGTTATCTATTTTTGATTAATTATTTGATTGATGTGTTATAGGTGCTAAATGGATAATAATCATGTTATAATGTATTAGTGGTGTGTAATAAAGGACTGAGGCACCTCCAATGGGTCAAGATTGACTGAGGCTCTAGACCCCACACATGAATGTCTAGGTTATGGAGTTAAAATGATTCTCTAAGTACCTAATTATTTCATTGGATGATTCTTCATATGGTGAGTCTCTATGGTATGTGTTTTTCATTATTTATTAAAATTTTATACATGGTGATATATAGTGCCTAACTTATCTACGTATTCTTGATAATTGGAAAACTTAGGCCATTGTGTAAATGATGTAAATACATAAGCCATGTAAATTTTTATGACGAAGAATAAATTAGTGATAATGATATAACTGATGAAGTTGAATTAATAATAGAATTTGATTATGTTAATATTTTTATCTATTATAGCCCATGTTTTATTTTGTTTTCTTAGACATTTAGTTAGTACATTTATGGAATATCTATTTGTACTACATATTATCTAGACACTATGGGTGGTGTCCAACAATGTTCTACTCACACCCTGATTGGGTGGCCATTAGGTACCCTAGTAGATTTCGTGCCTACAGGTTAGGACAAGGGAAAATGACATATTGTAATGGCCCGGGTTGTTGCAGGTCTATTACTTAGTAATAATCTGATGGTTGAGGTGTTCTGGGTGGTCTGGGAACTTCGTGGTGAAGTTTGACCCACGGTAGGCCTACTGGTAGCCTTAGCCTACTGGTAGCAGGCCTACCGATAGCTCGGTCTACAAGTATCCGCAGCCTTCTGGTAGCTCGGCCAACAGGTAGCTCAGTCTACCGGTAGTCGTAGCCTACTAGTAGTCGCAACCAACCATTAGCTCGGCCTACCGGTAGCTCAACTACTGGTAGCATGGTCTACAGGTGGTCGCGGCCTACCGGTAGCCCGGCCTACCGCTAGCTCGGTCCACCGGTCGCCGCAGCCTACTGGTAGTTCGGGCTACCGGTAGCTCGGTCTACTGGTAGCCGCAACCTACCGGTAGCATGGCCTACTAGTAGCTCAACTACCGGTAGCTCGGCTAACCGGTAGACCTAGCCAACCCCCGCGATTTGGCTAATATCGCCTCCCTTTTAGGAAAATTGAGTTATAAACCCTATTTTGACCCCTTTACGCCTGTTTTAATGCCCATTAATGCCAATTAATGGTGTTTTATTAAGTGAGGAACCCTGGTGAATATCGGTTTAAACCGCCCCTAAAGGCAGTGACCCTGGAATGACGTGTGGGGCCACATGGTCAACCCACGACCCCGCTCCTTATGCGGTTTCGTGTTCTTATCTCAACCGCCCCCGGCCCTTATAATCTAAAGGGTTCTCCCTGGGTTTTTTTCTCTATCACCCTCCCATCGATTTTTCAACTCGTCCTTGAGTTCTTGAGGCGCCACCCCTGCATAGCGCGCATCTTTTGTTCCTGGCGCGTGAAGATAAACTTCGATCATGGATCAATTAATTATTGTTTCACCTTCGTCTCTCCATTATATGTATCTTGTGGGGTGGGAATGCTTTTGATTCTTTAGGATCAGATGAACCAAAAGTTTATGAAGATAATGAATGGATTCTAAATAATGAAGGGGGAGGGTTGTGATTGATGATGATGATTTGTCTTATGATCTTTCATGATTAAATATTTCTGAATTGTGTGGGCTTACGCCTACTGAAAATCATGGCCGTTGGTGGTCTTTCTATGTACACTAACGAACCCTTGCTTCTGGTGATGTTTAAATGAATTGTATTGTGGTTTTTAACCCTTGTTGTGTAATGGAATTTGGTTAATAACGTGCATTTGGCTAAATAAATTGAACGCACCAGGATCAAACCTTTCTGTGATAACCCCGGTTAAAGCCCAGGGAAGTTGAAACCATGGAGTGTGTTAAATCGTTTAAATCTGAAATACCCACATGGACCTGCATTGTGTAGTTAGCGGTGGTTTGTTTGTTTTTATTCACGGGCCGATTGTTGGGTGATGTGGGTGGGGATGGGATCCCCCATTGTTATGGTATCACTGGTTGTAAGTTTGAGTTCGCTTGGTTACCTTGCTTATATCACGAATTGGGGTGGGACCCTATGTTGTTGAGAAACCGTTGGCTCCTGGATCTCGAGGACATGGGGCTGTTTCATGGGGTTTCCTTTGGTTCCATTACTTCGAGGGATCTCACTTATCCCTTTGTTCTTGTGACTTTACAAGAGGACCGGGTGTGATTTTTTAAGTTGATGTTCGACTGTACTCTTTTCTTGGCATGTACTTCTGCTTGCTAGATGCCTATGTAGGTGCAGAAACTTATTTAAACATTATTAATGAACTTGAAAACAAGGATGGGAAAATGGGTTTTGGTTTGGTGGGAGTTGTGACTTGGGGATAGTGATCTTTTGGTTGGCTAATGAAAAACCTAGATTGGGTGAGTTCTTGTTACCCATACATATACTTGTAGTTTTGTGTTTCTTATTCGCGCCCCACCCAAGTTGAGCACTACATGCCGAACACCCCTATTTCATGGGGGAGGGTGTTTTTCTCAACACTTCTAGTAGTGGTTGGTTGTTATCTCCTTTCTGATCCCTTTCCCAGATATCCCATGTATATTCGGGCAGGCTGTAATGGCCTGATGTTGATTATTAGCCCATGATTCATCAGGCAGGGAAGTGTGGTGGTTGTCCTAGGTGTGTGCGGGCAGGAGGTTTCCAAAGTATCTTCGGGATGAGGCCTAGGTGTCTTCGGTCATGGTGGTAGTTGTTCTGGCCTTGGTGTTTTAGGCATGGTTACGTTTGACTGTTGTGGACCAGGTGTCTGCGGGTGGGATTGTGGTGGTGGCCCAGGTGTTTTCGGGCGGGATGTGTGGTTGAGGCACAGGTGTGTGCGGGCGGGGAATGGAAGTGGTACTGAGATGAGAATGGCGGGATTGGTTCGATGCGTAGGATGTCTTCAATAACCAGTGGGAAAGTGGCACAGGGTACCCAAACATCGAGGTGTTATTACTATACATTACATGACTTGCATTATTTGGGGAGTGTGTCTTGGTGAGGCTTGGGTGGTTAGTTTCCTTGCTAGGTGCCTGGTTTTCTCTTTCTCCATGGGGCATTAGCATGCCTTCCCACTTGTGCACGAGAGTCTTTGGTTTTCCCTTCTGAGTGTACTTGTATACTCACCCTACGTATATAAAACTACTTTTAGGTTTCCAGGAGGACATCGGGGATCGTGCGGGACCGTACTAGATCAGACCTTGTGATGGATCATCACAGTTTCTGTTGTTCTTTCTTTTGGTATTTTCGCTTTGTAGTCTCATTATACATTGTGGTTTTTTTTACTTTTATAACATGCATTAGGAATAGTTTTTTGCATTACTTTTACATTCAGTTTTGTGTTGTGGGATTTACTATCTTATATCCCGATCATATTAAAAGAAAAATGAAAATTCCTTCCATTTAGTGTGTAATTATATACCCTTGGCGATGGTCACCACTCCGGGACCTATTAAAGGTGGGTCTCTGGGGTCATTATAGCTCCTTCATCTTAAAGAAGGAAGGCCCTGGTAATCATCTAACCTTTCCCTCCTTTTGGTGGAGGCGGGTCTTGACAGAATGGTATCAAAGGAAGGTTGAGAGATAGGATGGAGTCTGGATTTAGGAACAATGAGGATTGCATGGGATGGTAGGGCAATAGTGTTGGGTGACCGTGGTGTGTGAATTAGGCCAGGGAGACCGACTAGGACACATGATTTTAGGGCCCCACTATGATCTGATGCAAGGACTCTGGACATACCAAATGACCAAGTGAGGCCATGCTGATGGCAGGGTAGAACCCCAAGGAAAGGTACATGCATTATAATGACTTGTGTTCTCGCGTTTCATGGGTGTTTTGTAAATATAAATAAATAATAAGTTTAAGAAATTTTTAAGAACAATATTCTGCACTACTTGGGATTTGGCATTCCTTGTTTACCATGAAGTTATGCCGCCTGGGAGTCGACCACGTGTGGTGCGGGCGATCGAGGCCCAGGATGCTACCTTGTCTGATCGGCGGAGAGCTGATCGAGAGGAGGAGGACGACCAGTGATAGAAGACACTTCGGGCCTTCCAGCGACAGACCCTCGAGATGTATGAGGGAAACACCTATGACATGAAGATGGAGAGCTGGCTAGATGAGCTGGTGATAGATTTTGGGATGATTTGTGCCCTGACCGAGTACTGGTTACCTCTGGCCTTCATCCAGATGCGGGCAGCGGCGCGTCAATGGTGGATGCTTTACCTGGTGGAGAGGATAGAGGCAGAGGTGGCATGGGATGATTTCGAGAAGGAGTTCCGGGTGGAATTCCTCACTTTTACGATGAAGGCGGAGAAGAATCAGGAGCTACTCTCCCTCTAGTAGGGGAGTATGTTAGTAAGGTAGATAGGAATCAAGTTCATGGACCTCTTACGTTTTGTTTCAGAGCTCTTTTCAGATGAGGAGTCTCAGGTAGGACGTTTAGAGGAGGCACTCCGACCCTCCCTCCAGTACGATGTTACCCCCTTCACCCTGCCAACATACTTGGAGGTCCAGAAGAAGGCTGAAGAGGTTGAGAGGATGCACACACAGGGAGGTGTATCACGAGAGGGGGTCTAGATGGGATCATCGAAGGGGAATGCCGTTAGCACCATACAACCAGCATCAGGACTATCTCGGTTCGACCAGCAGGGAGCAGACCACAGCATTTCCAGTTCCGGTCCCACGGTCCTCGCCCTTTTCTTTCGACCCCAGGACCAAGGTGCTTCATTTTTGGTGGCCATGGACATCTCCAGAATCAGTGCCCGGACCGAGTTCAGTACGGAAGTGGCAGACCGGCCCAGCTCCCGCCTCAGTAGCAGCTTCCAGCTAGGCCCTTCCAGCAGTAGTAGCAGGGGCAGTGATCTCCCGCTCTTCCGAAGGCAAACGTTGTAGGAGGAGGCCGACCTCAGGGCGCTCTGATGGACCTCGACTAGGGCGTGGTTGGGGAGGTGGCCGACAGCCGAGAAGTAGAGGAGCTGGGTGAGGGAAATTGCATGCATTGGAGGCAGTAGTCCCAGTAAGTCCGGAGGTCGTTCGAGGTACGATTAGTTTGTTTAGCACCCTTGATTATGCCTTTTTCGATATCGGAGCTTCCCACTACTTTATTGAACCTGGTCTGGCCCATGCTCTAGGACAAGATTCCGAGAGACTTCCTGTGCCCCTGGTGCTGAGCACCCCAGTCGGAGTTCAGACCTACTTGTTATACATTTTTCAAGGAAGCAGATTGATGATAGGGCAACATCAATTGCTCAGAGATCTGCTACTTCTACAGATACAGCCATATGATGTCATCCTAGGTATTGACTGGCTGTTTTCTATGTGTGCCTCCATCTGCTTCTTTCGAGGAAGGGTTGTGTTCTCAGACTTGGGTGGCCATCGTGTTCCTTTCACCGGTGATCGGGGTAGTCAGGAGGGCAGTAGGCGAGAGGAACAACTCCTCTCCTTGTTAGCTGAGCTGTCAGTAGATCTAGGAGATGTTGAGATGGTGGAGGTGCCAAGGATTGTCAGAGAGTTTATGGATGTCTTTCCTGAGGAGGTAACGACTCTACCCCCTCGACGTGATATTGAGTTTGTTATAGACTTGCAGCCCGGTGCTCATCCGATTTGGATGGCTCCTTACGGGATGGCACCTTTGGAGCTACAGGAGTTGCGGATTCAGATTGAAGATCTGATGAAGAGGGGTTATGTTCAACCATGTGCATCATTGTGGGGTGCTCCAGTCTTGTTCTCAAAGAAGGCAAGTGGTGGTCTCAGGTTGTGCATAGACTACAAGAGGCTGAAATAGGTAACGATCAAAAAATCACTACCCTCTTCCAAGGATAGACGATCTATTTGACCAACTGAAAGGGGAAGGATGGTTCTTAAAGATCGACCTATGGATTGGGTTTCACCATTTGAGATTGAATGAGGGAGAGATCTTGAAGATGGCGTTCGGGTGCAGATAAGGACACTTCGAGTTTGTAGTCATGCCTTTTAGTGTTATGAACGCCCATGCTGTGTTCATGGGGTGTGTTATCTTTATCTTCTGGGAGTACCTGTATCGGTTCATAGTTGTGTTCATCGACAATATCCTAATATATCCAAGATCTGAGGAGGTCTACGCGGAGGACCTGCGGAAGTTTTTGGAGGTCCTCCAACATCACCATCTCTATGGGATGTTGTCAAAATGCAAGTTCTGGACGTGAGATGTGAACTTCCTTTGGAACATTGTGTCCGAGCAGGGGGTATTGGTGGACCCATCAACGGTTGAGACGGGTTTTTCTTGGGCAGCACCCAATAATGTGGCAGAGGTTCGTAGTTTCCTCAGGCTGGCGGGTTACTATCGGCGGTTTGTACCCAACTTCTCTCGTGTTGATGCCCCTTTGAAATCCTTGACCAAAAAGACAGAGGTTTTCGTGTGGCGTGAACAGTAAGAGAGATCCTTCAGCTATCTGAAGGAGAATATGGTTAGTTCCCCAGTGCTGAGACTAACAGAATAAGGGGTGGCATATGAGGTGTTCTTTGATGCTTCCGGGCAAGGCCTTGGATGTGTGTTGATGCAGCAACAAGGGGTGATCTATTATGGGTCTAGGCAGCTATTCCCTCATGAGTGTAATTATGCCACCCACGACCTGGAGATTGCAGCGGTGGTTTTTGCGCTAAAGTTATGGCGGTATTACCTCATCGGAGAATGCTTTGTGGTCTTAAAAGATCACAAAGGTTTGAGGTATATCTTCTCCCAGTGGGACATAAACTTGTGGCAGCGAAGGTGGATGGAGTTCTTCCAGGATTACGACTTCGAGATTTCCTACACTTCATTGAAAGGGAATGTAGTGGATGATTCCTTAAGTAGGAGGTCACAGAAGGATGCAGTCAGAGACACGACAGATGCCTGGATGGCAATGGAGGAGTTGGCTGCCTTGCACCTGGATGCGAGGATGGATAGCGGTAGAGGTTTCCTGTATAAGATGAAAGCGCAGTCATCTTTGTTTTGGAAAGTGGAGGAGTCTCAGTAGGGAGACCCAGAGTGCGAAGTGATGCGAGACCGAGTTTACCAGATAAATGCTCTGGAAGGATGGGCGGAGGATGGTAGAACATGATGCTTTTCTGGGGAAAACTATTTGTTCCATAGGTGATGTGCGGTAAGGATCTTAGTGAGTTCCACAACAAACCCCTAGAGGTGCACCCAGGAGTTTCCAAGGTGTAATAGGGTCTGAAAATATAGTTCTGGTGGCCTAGAGTAAAGCGAGAAGTGGCAGAGTTTGTGGCCATGTGCCTAGTGTGTCAGCATGTGAAGGCTGAACACTGGGTTCCAGGCGGCCTGCGACAGTCTCTAGATGTCCCTGAGTGGAAGTGGGAGGACATATCGATTGATTTAGTCACAAGACTACCCAATGTTCAAGGGGGATATGATGCCATCTGGGTAGTAGTGGACCGGTTGACGAAATCGACTAACGTTTTGGCGATTAATGAGTCGAGTTTAGTGGATGGTTTGGCACGAAGGTACGTGGATGAGGTGGTGCGGTTGCATTGAGTTCTGAGGTCCATAGTCTCATATAGGGATGCATGATTTACCTCACGAGTCTGGAGAGGATTTCAGCATGCTTTTAGAACCCAGCTACGTCTTAGCACTGCTTTTCATCCCCAGATAGATGCACACACAGAGCGCACCATCCAGACCTTGGAGGATATGCTGCAGGCATGTGTTCAGGACTCAGGTTGATCATGCATGAGACACTTTCCTCCAGTATATTTTTTCTACAACAATATATATCACTATACCATTGGTATTTCTACGTTTTAAGATTTGTACGGGAGACCATTCTGTTCGACTGTGTGTTGGACCGAAGTTGGAGAGGCGGGCATCCTTGGCCCGGAAGTGGGGAAGAGCAGGACATAGTAGGTTCAGCTTATATGGGAATGGAAGAAGGTGGCCCAGGACCGAAAAAAGTCATATTCTAACACCAGGAGAAGGCCCTTTGAGTTTGAGGTTGGAGACCACGTGTTCTTGAAGGTCTCCCCTCAGCGTGGACAATGGAGGTTCGATAAGTGGAGTAAGCTTTCTCCCAGATTCATCAGACCCTTTGAAGTGTTGTGGCGAGTCGGCAAAGTGGCTTGTCGCTAGTGTTACCACCGCCGCTAATGAGGATACATGACGTCTTCCATGTGTCCCAGCTCCTTTGGTATCAACATCATGATTCACACATCCTCGACTGGGGAGAGCTAGACATCGAGGATGACGTGTCCATTGTGGAAAGTCCATTGATAATTGAGGATCGTAAATAGAAGGTTCTTCATTGGTCAACCATACCCTTGGTTCGTGTGTTATGGAGATATGGCGGGCTTGAGGAGAGTACGTGGGAGAGGGAAGCACAGATGTGTGCCCAGTACCCAGAGTAGTTTTGAGTTTTGTAATGTTCTTTTTATACTTGTTGTGGTGGAGCGTTTTACCTTGTTGGATATGAAATATGTGGTTTTTCTTCCCTATGGATACGTGTGGAAGGTTATAGCTATGGGGAGGGGAGGACCCGAACCCTAATAAAGAGGCATTAAGGTGGATGCGATTAAACTCGTGCTGGTAAGTCAGTGCCGCCCAAAGTGGATAGTATCTTGACATGGGTAAGGGACTCCCCAACCCACATTGCTGGGCAGTTTTAACATGGTAGGTTTCTTGGTTCTTGAGAGGTAGGTGTTCTTAGTTAATAATGAGGTTCACTCCTTAAGGGTATCGTTCGAGGTGGTTGTCCAAACCCTATCTTTCCATGTGTGTTGTTTTGATTCTCGAGGGCATTAATAGTTTGAGAGGTATTTGATGTAATGGCCTGGGTTGTTGGAGGTCCATTACTTACTAAAAATCTGATGTTTGAGGTGTTCTGGGTGGTCTGGGAACGTCGCGGTGATGTTTGACCCCCAGTAGGCCTACCGGTAGCCTTAGCCTACTGGTAGCTCAGTCAACCAATAGCCACAGCCTACCTGTAGCTATGCCTACTGGTAGCTCAGCCTACAAGTAGCTCAGCCTACCGGTAGCTACCGCATACCGGTAGCTCGTCCTACTGATAGCCCACCAACTGGTAGTTCGGTCTTCCGGTGGTCGCGGCGTACCGCTAGCTCAACCTACCCGTTGCTCACCTACCGGTAGCTCGGCCTACCGGTAGCTCAGCTCCCATTAGCTCAGTCTACCGGTAGCCACCACCTACCGGTAGCTTAGCTACCAGTAGCTCAGTCTATCGGTAGCCGCAGCCTACCGGTAGCTTGGCTAACCGTTAGACCTAGCCAACCCCCATAGGTTGGCAAGTGTCGCCTCCCTTTTAGGAAAATTGAGTTTTTAAACCCTATTTGACACCTTTACCCCTGTTTTAAAGCCCATTAGCGCCAATTAATGGCGTTTGATTAAGTGAGGAACCCTGGTGTGCGTCAGTTTAAACAACACCTAAAGGCGGGTACCCTTGAATGACATGTGGGGTCGTGTGGTCAACCCACGACCCCGCTCCTTACGCGGGTTCACATTCTTATCTCAACTGTCCCCAGCCCTTATAAACTAAAGGTTTCTCCCTGGGTTTCTTTTTCACGATCACCCTCCCATCGATTCGTCTACTCGTCCTTGAGTTCTTAAGGCCCCACCCCTACAAATCACACATCTTCTGTTCCTCGAGCGTGAAGATAAACTTCGATCATGGATCAATCAAGTAGGGTTTCACCTTCGTATCTCTTTTTTGTGTATCTTGCAGGGTGGTCATGCTTTTGAATCTGTAGAATCGGATGAACCAAACCTTAATGAACATAATGAATGGATTATAAAGAATGAAGGGGGAGGGTGTGATCGATGATACTACTTTGTCTTATGATCTTCCATGATTAATGATTTCTAAATTGTGTGGGCTTACGCCTACTGAAAATCATGGCTGTTGGTGGTCTTTCTCTGTGCACTAACGAACCCTTACTTCTAGTGATTTTTAAATGGATTGTATTGTGGTTTTGAACCCTTTCTGTGTAAATTATTTTGGTTAATTATGTGCATTCGGCTAAATAAGTTGAATGCACCAGGATCAAACCTTTCTGTGATAAGCCCGGTTAAAGCACTGTGAAGTTGAAATCATGGATTGTGTTAAATCGTTAAAATCTGAAATACCCACATGGTCCGGCTTTGTGTTGGTAGAAGTGGTTTTTTTGTTTTTATTCATGGGCCGATTGCTGGGTAATGTGGGTAGGGATGGGATCCCCTATTGTTATGGTATCACTGGTTGTAAGTTTGAGGCTGTGTGCTTACCTTGTTTATATCACGAATTCGTGTGGGATCCTCTGTTGTTGAGAAACCATTGGCTCCTGGATCCTGGGGACATGGGGCTGTATCTTGGGGTTTCCTTTGGTTCCTGTACTTCAAGGGATCTCACTTATCCCTTTGTTTTTGTGACTTTACAACAGGACCAGGTGTGAATGTTTAAGTTGATGTTTGACTGTACACTTTCCTTGGATTATTCTTATGCATGATAGATGCCTATGTAGGTGCAGAAACTTATTTAAAAATTATTACTGAACTTGAAAACAAGGATGGGACAAATGGGTTTTGGTTTGGTGTGAGTTGTGACTTGGGGATAGTGATGATTAGGTTGGCTGAAGAAAAACCTAGATAGGGTGAGTGCTTGTTACCTATACATATACTTGTACTTTTGTGTTTCTTATTCGTGCCCCACCCAAGTTGAGAAAGTAGTGCTGAAAACCCCCATTTCATAAGGGAGGGTGTTTTCCCAACACTTATACAAGTGGCTGTTTATTATCTTGTTTTTGCTCCCTTTCCTGGATAGCCCAAGTATCTTCGGGCAGGTTGTAATAGCCCGAAGTCCATTATTAGACCAAGAATATTCAGGCATGGAAGTGTGGTGGTTGGCCTAGGTGTGTGTGGGAAGGTGGTTTCCCAAGAATCTTCGGGATGAGGCCCAGGTGTCTTTGGGCATGGCAGTGGTTGTTCTGGCCTAGGTTTTTACAGGCATGGTTACGTGTGACAGTTGTGGCCCATGTGTCGGCGTGTAGGATTGTGGTTGTGGCCCAGGTGTTTGCAGGCGGGATGTGTGGTTGATTCCTAGGTGTGTGTGGGTAGGGTAAGGCAGTGGGACTGCGATGAGAATGGAGAGATAGGTTCGATGCATAGTATGTCTTCAATAACCAGTGTGAAAGTGGCGCAGGGTACCCAAACATCGATGTGCTATTACTATACATTACATGAATTTCATTATTTGGTTAGTGTGCCTTGGTGAGGCTAGGGTGGTTAGTTTCCTTGCTAGGTTCTTGGTTTTCTCTTTCTCCGCGAGGAATTAGCATGCCTTCCCACTTGTGCACGAGAGTCTTTGGTTTTCCCTACTGAGTATACTTGTATACACACCCAAGGTATATAAAAATGCTTTCAGGTTTCCAGGAGGACTTCGGGGATCGTTCTGGACCGTACTAGCTCGGACCTTGTGATGGATCATCGTAGTTGTTTTTGTTCTTTCTTTTGGTATTTTCTCTTTTTATTCTCCTTAAACATTGTGGTTTTTTTTACTTTTGTAACATGCACTGGGAATGGCTTTTGGATTTAATTTTATTTTCAGTTTGGTGTTGTGGGATTTACTATCTTATCTCCCAATTCTATTAAAAGAAAAAGGGTTATGCCTACCATTTAGTGTGTAAATCTATACCCATGGTGCTGGTTTCCACTCCTGGACCTATTGAAGGTGGGTCTCGGGGTTCGTTATCACTCATTCAACTTAATGAAGGAAGGGCCTGGTAATCTGCTGACCTTTCCCTCCTTTTGGTGAAGGCGGGTCATGACACATATGTTAGGGATTTGATCAGGGATTATGATGTGTGTGGATGAGGATCTAAACATTGAGTTAGGAATTTTTTTTGGATTCAAATTTTTATATTTATTTTGGGTTTTCATCACATTTGGAACTATTAGCATGACCTGGAATATTTATTGCTTTGTTTTGGTTAGTACCATATTTAGGAAATGGATGTTAATTCATGATTTTGTTTATGACACTTTAATAATTTATTTCATATGTTATCTATTGTGTATTACTATAGTAAATATGGTATAGCCTCCCTATATGACATAATTGGCACTAATTCTAGTAATAAAACTCAGGTGTATGGGGATGCATGATTCAATTCATGCATCCAGCAAAAATAGCACATCGATTTAGTGTAATTTAGTTTGGGGATGTTACAAACTTGTATTAGAGCATGTCCTTTTCTACGGGCATACTATTTGGGATGGTAAGATTGATATTTTAATTTTTCTGTCCATGCAAGTGAGCTTGTAATTTGGAATAGCTCACCCATGTATGAGGAAACCCCATTATCCTGGGGTGGGAATTTTTTGTTGAAATGTGTTTTTTTATAGTTGAATGATGTTTCACAATTGGGTAACGTAATAATATATTTATGTAACAAATTTTTTCATATTAGAATCATGTCTGGAAAGGAATGAAATTATGTATTTGTTCTTAATTATAGAAACGTAGTGATATAGGTGGAATTTATTGTGATATCCACACACTGGATAGGAGTGTGGGTTATGAAAGGTAGAATTCACTTTACATATT
Organism: Viscum album; assembly: GCA_963277665.1. Lineage (NCBI taxonomy): Eukaryota > Viridiplantae > Streptophyta > Magnoliopsida > Santalales > Viscaceae > Viscum > Viscum album. The sequence continues at coordinate 536,731,743 of OY728119.1, forward strand.
GAAAATTTTAATAAAAATGTTGACTAAAAAATGACACAAATGGGTAAAGAGGAAATAATGTTAATGAATGGTAAAAGAATTGCATTTAATGAAGGTTTATGAATGAGATAAAATGTTGGGTGATTTAATTTGTGAAATGGTAATTGTGTCTAAAAGAGATATATTTGTTTTTGAAAGAGAAAACAATTTAAAAAGGGCTTCTAATGCATGAATGGTTACTATGTATGTTGGTATACCTCATGTTATCCATGTCCTGCGATTGGGATTTTTGAAGGTATTGTTCTGGATTTACCCATTTCCATTGGGATTGAGTATGTAAAATGGGTTGTTTAGGACTAAAGATGATCCTTATTTTATGAAAATTTGTGACATTTCATTCTATGTGTTCTATGATGTGTTATTGTAATTATAGACAGATGTCACTCTGTTTGCATGTAATGGTTGACAGATATGAGTATAACACATTGAATTCTCCTCTAGAAGTGGAGTATGGAACCCTAGAGATTTAGGGTAATATAGGAGAGGAGTATATCCATAATAACATCACTCTTTTAATGAAAATTATTGAACAAGACATAGGGAATGGTGTTCTGAGTATGTTTGAGCTGACATGGGAGTTTTAGCTTCAACACACGCTGAATTTTTCTAGAGAGGGTGGACCAGAAGCAAATAAATTTTTGATAGAGTATATGCAAAATATTATTAAACTCTAAAATAATCCACTACCGAGGAGAATCATGTTGGAAACTTATATGTTGTCACGTCAGGAAAAATATTAATAGGATTGATTGGTTAAGAACTGTAACACCCGAGACTTTTATGTTATCATCAAAGGAATCTTTTTCTACACAACACTTGCGTGGCTTGCTTTACACGCAATCGCGACCTTCCTCGATAGCTTGCGTCGTACGCAATACCGAGTTTCACTAAACAACAATATGCTATTAAAACTAGCCGTTATGAATAGTAATAACCACTTTTTGAAATTTTATAAATTTTATTTTTCAAAATGGACTTCATTTTTGGACTCAGAATATCGAAATTAGCCTAGGGTGAAATTTTGGTATTTTTCTGAAAACTTTCAATTTTTGATGAATAGTGAAACCACTAAGTGGTAGGTTAAAAACTGAATTTTGCATAAAACTTAATTTTACCGCTTCTGTGAATGGAATTTCAAAAATCCGAGAGACACGGTTAATATCAAGGACTAAAATGTGGTTCAATGAGATGAAAATAATTTTTTGGTGAATAGTAACTTTTTACTATTTTTACCGCGGTTAATAGTAAATAGGGTAACTAAGGGTAAATATGATATTAATATTACCCTAACACATGTCCTAATTCTATTGGACAAGTGTAATTCGACCAAAAACAAACTTAGGAATAAAATATGACCATTTAGGCCCACTTGGATTAAATTAGGACATTTATTATTAATTTATTTAAAGAAGGGTTAAAATAGTTAAAATCAATGTTTAATAAGTAAATCATTTTTAATATAGGGTAATACATAAGATAAATTCGATTGTAAATATTCATTATAAAGCTAAAAAGATTTCCTACATGATGGTATTTTATTTGTAATTTTTAGACATCAAATAATTTAATTTAATTATGACACAAAGATGATGCAGTAATTATCTTATTAATGAAATATTGACAAAATTGATAATATAAATACCAAAATAAATGAAATTTGAGACTTTTTATGAATTCCACTAATTTTCTAGGTTACTATGATATATTAGTAATGATTTAAGTAACTTGGTTCGAACATATAATTCTGTTATGACTTTCAAAAAAATCATATATCAAATAGTGTCAAAATTGACACAAAATAGTTTTTAAATCAAATATTATATTATTAATTGTTATTTTATTCCTAAAAATCTAAGGTTCGGCCAAATGACTTAGATAAGGATATATATATTAATAATAAACAATTTGGGGTTCGTTTGGCATGTTATAGTAAGTGTATTAACCATATAGTGAAAGAAAACAAAAAGACACGGTAAAAGTTAAATTAATTAACTTAGAGTTAAATCTAATTGATAAGGTTAAAATAATACCCTAAACTTGTCTAAATCCTATTGGTTGATAGGATTTCGACCCATCCCCACTTTAGCTTCGAAATAAGACCCTTTGGAACCATTATAAACCGATTTTGACTTTAATATAAAATAATATTTTGAGATATTCCTAAGGTGCCCCTCTCCTCCCTTATAAAAGGGCACCTCCTCCCCCTCCTCCTCACACCAAATTGAGCACTCAAGCTCGGCCAACCCCTGCCATTTTCTCCTCTCCACTTCCCTAGAATAATCCTAGAGGTCCTGGTCTTCTCCAAAGACCAATCTTAGTTCCTTAAGTGGAGGATTCAAAGAGGCGTTCCAAAGAAGAGGTAATATCCATTACCGATCTTTTCAATTTCTTTCTTCTTCAACTTCTTCTTCTTTAGTTGTTTCATGATAAAGTAATAACATCAGTATTACTTACATACTGATATGTTATTATAAATATGAAACAACCCTAATTCACCTTCTATCCATCCTACGGAAAAATGAAATCACCGCGCGTGCGTACGTACGGAATACCGTCTCCACGCCGTGGTGTAATCTATTTTCCACCATCACCTTACAAGGATGGGTATAATGGTGTAATGAGTAACTATATATGATTATTATTAAGTAATATTGATACTGAAATAATATATATATATACTCCAATACAATTCCACGATCATAGGAACGATATCATCACTCGTGCGTACGTACGGAATACCGTCTCCACGATGTGATGCGACTCGTTCTACATGATCTTCATTTCATAATGATTATATAAATGAATTGAATGAATGAATATGGTATATACTACACTAATACCATTCTGGAAATGAATTATCTATAACCTAAAGATAAGAATAAGAATTTATTCGACAAAACACGCATAAGAACAAAAAGTTATAAAAACCCGAGTAACAAGTAACAATGAAATATTACTAACAAGAAGCTAATAATATGACCATATATGATGTATGATTATGGAATAAGTCAATAACATTATTTAAACCATTATACAGGAGCTTCGGACACGTACAAAGAAAATTGGACCTAAGGTAAGGGAAATATCACAATCTCATTTTTATCCGAGATTGTTTATTCGTAAGTATTTACTAGGGTGTATTTTATCATCCACATCCATGTTCCCTCAATATGAAATATTGTTTCCATCCAATTGAAATAGTTTAAATCCAATTTTACCCTTAGGTGAGTTTTTAGTAAAGAATATGAAAGGAATCTTTTGTCGTTTTTCCGTACGAGGTACTTTTTGACTTTTCCGACAAAAGTACGAAGAATGTTTTTTTATAACTTATACGGCATGAATGGATTTTTAAAACATTACTTCAAAGAAGCTTCCTTTACAAGTTTTCAAGTTTATTTTTAATCAACTTCTTTTATTTTAAAGTTTTATGACATGTTATGAAAGGAAAAATGTTTTTGAAGAAGAAAGGATATTTTCCTCAAGAATTCAATACAAGTGTTTTATCAAAATTATTTTCCATCTAAGATAATAAAGGGTTTTGTTTTTATCCATATTTTTACATTGGTTTGACTATGTTGTGATGGAATTATGTTTATGAATTCCTTTATCATATATGAATTGATTTATGATGTCATGATGTTTCAAGAATCCCATTTTTGTTATATGTGTTATGCGATGATGTGTGTTTTATGATTATGTGGCACACATAAGAAAGGATTCATTATAAGATGGGTGGGACCTATATCTCCCTCCAATGCATTGGGTAAAGATTTTATATCTCATGAGATAGACATGGCTGGAACGGAAGGTTATTTCGGTTCAGTGATACAGGACTGAAACGAGGAGTGAACTCGGTTCAGAAAGGGACTTTGTCCACTAAGATAGTCTTGGCAATGAGTCATGACTAACAAGAAATGATTTTCCATGATTATGTGTGCATGCCACAAAGTTTCAAGTTTTATGTTATGATTATGGGGATCTCATTTTCACTTCTATGATTTATTGCATGTTAAGATATTATGATCTCTTTTGCAGGTTTTGATCTTCATAAAGATATGATATGATTTTTATTTCCTTTATTTTCCCTTGCTGAGCATTTGAGCTCACCCTTTTATGTTTTCTTTTCCCCAGGTCAGGAAGATGGATATTAAATAGAATATGCTAAACGGGACCCTAGATATGATGAAATAAACGGGAGACACTGTAGAAGATTTATGAACCAGTTGTTTATGTTTCCCAGTTTCTAAAGACACTATACCTATACGATCCTTTGTGGTTTTGTCATATGTTGTAATAAGTGTGCTTAAATTTCGAAGTATTAACAATGTATGTAAAGTATGGGTCGTTATAGTTGGTATCAGAAGAAATGTATAGTCAACCTTTGGAAACTAGGATGTGAAAGCCTTAGTAAGAACCCTAAGGATAAGTCTAAGCATAGAACACAATCTTAGTGTTTTAGAAATGGCCTTGAATAACCTAGGATAAGACCTTAAGCATGAAAATTTTATTCTTGAATTATGTGGTTTCCTATTATAATTAGTGTTGCTCACACTATTCTTCTTGGTTTTAGTCAATGGCTGGAACCCGAAGGAACCGTGTTAATGCGGAATGCGATGGGCAATGCAATGATTGTCCCCCTGAGCAAACAAACGATATGGGAGCTGGAATGCAAAATCTTGTAGCCATGCTCACACAACTTTCTCAAGCTATGAATCATGCAGGATTTCCAAACGAGCAAAGGAGGGAGCAACATTCTGTTGAATCCTTCATGAGGCAGCGTCCACCTTCTTTCAGCGGGTCTACTGATCCATTAGTTGCTGAACAATGGATTAGTACTACTGAAAAGATATTTTCAGTTCTTCAATGTTCTGAGCATGATAAAGTCATCCTAGCAGTGTATCGTTTGGAAGGAGATGCTGATCAATGGTGGAATCTTGTTAAGAATACGAGGCAAAGGGATGAAATTGAGTCTATGGAATGGGACGAGTTCAAGAACTTATTTTTCAATAAGTACTTCCCTCCTATTCTCCGAACAATGATGGAGAAAGAGTTCCTTGAACTGAAGCAAAGGGATGATGAATCTGTTAGTACCTATGAAGCAAATTTTACAAGACTTGCAAGGTACGCTTCTGGTATTATTATCCAACCTGAGAGTAAGATCGATCGATTCTTTAGTGGCTTAAAACCAAGTCTTCGAAGGGCGTTAGCCATAAGGGACTTCAATAGCTACGAGGAAATCGTTCGATGTGCTCTCAAAGTCGAGATGGAGATTGGAGTAACCCATCAGTCACATGGGTTTGATAAGAAGAGGAAGATGGAATTCAAAGAAAAATCTAAAGAGCACACGGAAAAGAAGATGAACTTTCCCTTATCCTCAAAGTGTGGAAAGAAACATGGAGGGAGTTGTCTTAAAGGGACAAGTAAATGTTTTAAATGTGGAAAGGAAGGTCATCGGGCATTTGAATGCCGTGATAATGGGAAGAAGATGTCTAATGATGCAAGCAAAGGAAGGGATACACAGAATGAACCTACTACACTTCAATGTTTCAAGTGCAAGGAGATGGGGCATTATGCCAATCAATGCCCAAATCCAAGGGTTGATGATGATGGTCGACGTCAACAAACTCTTAAGGCTAAAGACAAAGGAAAGTCACATGCAATTTCTATCAGTGATGTGGAGTACGATAACGATGTGGTGAAAGGTACACTTACCATCCACTCTAAAGTAGAAAATGTTTTATTTGATTCTGGATCCACCCACTCTTTTATTTCTGAAAAATTTTCTAAGGGTATCACCGTATTACCTCAACAATTAGATGTTGAGTTAGCTGTGACAACACCTAATGGCACATCAATCGTATCAGAAGTTTATAATTCTTCTCCGATCGAAGTTTGTGGGAAAGTGCTTCCTGCAAATCTTGTGATCCTTCCTTTAGTAGAATTTGATGTGATTCTTGGCATGGATTGGCTTTCTCTACATGGAGCTCATATCGATTGCCAAAGAAGGGAAGTCACATTTCATATTCCAGATCAATCTACGATCGTCTATCAATGCAAGGATGAACATAACCTTCCAGTGGAAATTTCTTCCATCTTATGGGTATTGATTCCACTAAATGAAGGTTATTTATCTCAAATGGTTGGTGAGAAACTCACGATTAAGAATATGCCCATTGTACGGGAGTTTGATGATGTCTTTCCGGAGGAATTACCGGGTCTTCAACCAAATCGTGAAGTTGAGTTTTCAATAGAACTCGTACCGGGTGCTTTGCCTATTTCAAAGACACCTTATAGAATGGCCCCAATTGAGTTGCAGGAATTGAAGAAGCAACTCCAAGAGAATCTTGATAAGGGATTCATACGCCCTAGTGCGTCACCTTGGGGAGCACCTGTTCTATTTGTTAAGAAGAAAGATGGATCAATGAGACTCTGCATTGATTATCGAGAACTTAACAAGATCACTATCAAGAACAAATATCCTCTCCCACGCATTGATGACTTATTTGACCAACTACGCGGAGCTCAATACTTTTCCAAGATTGATCTTCGTTCAGGGTATCATCAATTAAGGGTCAAAAGGGAGGATATACCAAAGACGGCTTTCCGTACAAGGTATGGACACTATGAATTTATAGTGATGCCATTTGGTCTTACTAATGCCCCTGCTATCTTCATGGATCTAATGAATAGAGTCTTTAGAGACTATCTTGATCAATTTGTGGTAGTCTTTATAGACGATATTCTTGTCTATTCAAAGAGAAAGGAAGAGCATGAAGATCACTTGAGAATTATATTGAAGACCCTGAGAAAGGAGAAGCTTTATGCCAAATTTACCAAGTGTGAATTTTGGCTTCAAAAAGTTGCATTTTTGGGTCATATAATCTCAAAAGAGGGGATATCTGTGGATCCAGCAAAAACAGAGGTTATCGAAAGATGGTCAAGACCAACAACAGTAACTGAGATCCGAAGTTTTCTTGGTTTGGCTGTATATTATCGACGTTTTGTAAAATATTTTTCACGATTATCTAATCCACTCACCAAGTTGACTCGGAAAGGAGTTAAGTTTGTCTGGACAGAGGAATGTGAAGAGAATTTCAAGGAGTTGAAAAGAAGGTTATCCAGTGCACCTGTGCTCACACTGCCTTGTAGTGGAGAAAGGTTTGTGATCTACAGTGATGCATCCAAGAAGGGATTGGGGTGTGTTCTTATGCAAAATGATATGGTGATAGCTTATGCCTCACGACAGTTGAAAATCCATGAGCAAAATTACCCAACACATGATTTGGAGTTGGCTGCGGTAATCTTTTCATTAAAGATTTGGAGGCATTACCTTTATGGTGAAAGGTGTGATATTTATACTGATCATAAAAGTTTAAAGTATATTTTCACACAAAAGGAGTTGAATATGCGTCAAAGAAGATGGTTGGAGCTGATTAAGGATTATGACTGCTCAATCCATTACCACCCTGGGAAAGCAAACAAGGTGGCAGATGCATTAAGTCGACAAGACCATGCTAGTTTATCCATGATGAGGATCACAAAAGATCCAATATTTATGGATTTACAAAGGATGGATCTTGGAGTTATAATGGAAAGGGAAAAATCTTATCTTTCTCAAATGAATGTTCAACCATCTATACATGTGAAGATTAAAGAGGCACAGAAAGAAGATGTCGAGTTACAAAAGAAGGTGAGAAATGTTCCTGAATTCAACCTTGATTGTGATGGGATAATAAAGTTCAGGAATCGGGTTTGCGTTCCTCCCATCCCCGAATTAAAGAATGAGCTGCTGGATGAGGCTCATAGTTCATCATTATCTATTCATCCTGGAAGCACGAAGATGTATAGGGACCTGAAAGAGTACTTCTGGTGGGATGGCATGAAAAGAGATGTTGCTGAATATGTCTCTCGATGCTTGGTTTGTCAACAAGTTAAAGCTGAGAGACAGAAGTCTAAGGGGATGTTACAACCATTACCCATACCCGAATGGAAATGGGAAAACATCACTATGGACTTTGTCACAGGACTTCCTAAAACATCCAAAGGCAATAATGCTATCTGGGTCATAGTTGATCGTCTTACAAAGTCTGCACACTTCATTGCTATTAGAGAGGATTTTTCTCTAGATCAGCTTGCCAGGATATATGTAAAGGAAGTGGTAAGATTGCATGGAGTACCACTTTCTATTATATCTGATCGAGATCCGAGATTTACCTCGAAGTTCTGGCGAAGTCTTCAGCATACTCTGGATACAGAGTTGAGTTTCAGCACTGCTTATCATCCCCAGACAGACGGTCAGTCTGAGAGAACAATTCAAACCCTAGAAGATATGTTGAGAGCTTGCTCTATGGATTTCAAAGGAGGTTGGGATCAACACCTACCTTTGGTGGAATTTTCTTATAATAATAGCTTTCACTCCAGTATTCAGATGGCTCCTTATGAAGCTCTCTATGGAAAGAAATGCAGGACTCCAACTTGCTGGGATGAAGTTGGGGAAAGAAAGCTATTAGGACCTGATCTCGTTGATGAAATGGCAGAAAAGGTCAGATCTATTCAACAACACATAAGAGCAGCTCAGAGTCGACAGAAAAGTTATGCCGACAACCGAAGAAAAGACCTAGAGTTTGAAGTGGGTGATAAAGTGTTCTTACGAATATCTCCCTGGAAGAGGGTTATGAGATTTGGAAAGAAGGGGAAGTTGAGCCCTAGATATATCGGTCCTTTTGAAATACTGGATCGTGTTGGGAAGGTAGCTTACCGATTGGCGCTTCCACCGAATCTCTCTCAAGTTCACGATGTGTTCCACGTATCTCTCCTGAGAAAGTACATACCAGATCCTTCACATGTACTCAGCTCAGAAGTTGTACCGCTGGAGCAAGATCTTTCTTATGAAGAACAGCCGATAGAGATTCTGGATCGTAGCGAAAAAGTCCTACGAAACAAGACCACTCGCTTGGTGAAAGTTTTATGGAGAAACCACCAACTTGAAGAAGCTACATGGGAGCTTGAGGATATGATGAGGGAGAAGTATCCTCATTTGTTTGTTGCAAAGTGACGAATTTTGAGGGAGAAATTCTTTTTAAGGGGGGTAGAATGTAACACCCGAGACTTTTATGTTATCATCAAAGGAATCTTTTTCTACACAACACTTGCGTGGCTTGCTTTACACGCAATCGCGACCTTCCTCGATAGCTTGCGTCGTACGCAATACCGAGTTTCACTAAACAACAATATGCTATTAAAACTAGCCGTTATGAATAGTAATAACCACTTTTTGAAATTTTATAAATTTTATTTTTCAAAATGGACTTCATTTTTGGACTCAGAATATCGAAATTAGCCTAGGGTGAAATTTTGGTATTTTTCTGAAAACTTTCAATTTTTGATGAATAGTGAAACCACTAAGTGGTAGGTTAAAAACTGAATTTTGCATAAAACTTAATTTTACCGCTTCTGTGAATGGAATTTCAAAAATCCGAGAGACACGGTTAATATCAAGGACTAAAATGTGGTTCAATGAGATGAAAATAATTTTTTGGTGAATAGTAACTTTTTACTATTTTTACCGCGGTTAATAGTAAATAGGGTAACTAAGGGTAAATATGATATTAATATTACCCTAACACATGTCCTAATTCTATTGGACAAGTGTAATTCGACCAAAAACAAACTTAGGAATAAAATATGACCATTTAGGCCCACTTGGATTAAATTAGGACATTTATTATTAATTTATTTAAAGAAGGGTTAAAATAGTTAAAATCAATGTTTAATAAGTAAATCATTTTTAATATAGGGTAATACATAAGATAAATTCGATTGTAAATATTCATTATAAAGCTAAAAAGATTTCCTACATGATGGTATTTTATTTGTAATTTTTAGACATCAAATAATTTAATTTAATTATGACACAAAGATGATGCAGTAATTATCTTATTAATGAAATATTGACAAAATTGATAATATAAATACCAAAATAAATGAAATTTGAGACTTTTTATGAATTCCACTAATTTTCTAGGTTACTATGATATATTAGTAATGATTTAAGTAACTTGGTTCGAACATATAATTCTGTTATGACTTTCAAAAAAATCATATATCAAATAGTGTCAAAATTGACACAAAATAGTTTTTAAATCAAATATTATATTATTAATTGTTATTTTATTCCTAAAAATATAAGGTTCGGCCAAATTACTTAGATAAGGATATATATATTAATAATAAACAATTTGGGGTTCGTTTGTCATGTTATAGTAAGTGTATTAACCATATAGTGAAAGAAAACAAAAAGACACGGTAAAAGTTAAATTAATTAACTTAGAGTTAAATCTAATTGATAAGGTTAAAATAATACCCTAAACTTGTCTAAATCCTATTGGTTGTTAGGATTTCGACCCATCCCCACTTTAGCTTCGAAATAAGACCCTTTGGAACCATTATAAACCGATTTTGACTTTAATATAAAATAATATTTTGAGATATTCCTAAGGTGCCCCTCTCCTCCCTTATAAAAGGGCACCTCCTCCCCCTCCTCCTCACACCAAATTGAGAACTCAAGCTCGGCCAACCCCTGCCATTTTCTCCTCTACACTTCCCTAGAATAATCCTAGAGGTCCTGGTCTTCTCCAAAGACCAATCTTAGTTCCTTAAGTGGAGGATTCAAAGAGGCGTTCCAAAGAAGAGGTAATATCCATTACCGATCTTTTCAATTTCTTTCTTCTTCAACTTCTTCTTCTTTAGTTGTTTCATGATAAAGTAATAACATCAGTATTACTTACATACTGATATGTTATTATAAATATGAAACAACCCTAATTCACCTTCTATCCATCCTACGGAAAAATGAAATCACCGCGCGTGCGTACGTACGGAATACCGTCTCCACGCCGTGGTGTAATCTATTTTCCACCATCACCTTACAAGGATGGGTATAATGGTGTAATGAGTAACTATATATGATTATTATTAAGTAATATTGATACTGAAATAATATATATATATACTCCAATACAATTCCACGATCATAGGAACGATATCATCACTCGTGCGTACGTACGGAATACCGTCTCCACGATGTGATGCGACTCGTTCTACATGATCTTCATTTCATAATGATTATATAAATGAATTGAATGAATGAATATGGTATATACTACACTAATACCATTCTGGAAATGAATTATCTATAACCTAAAGATAAGAATAAGAATTTATTCGACAAAACACGCATAAGAACAAAAAGTTATAAAAACCCGAGTAACAAGTAACAATGAAATATTACTAACAAGAAGCTAATAATATGACCATATATGATGTATGATTATGGAATAAGTCAATAACATTATTTAAACCATTATACAGGAGCTTCGGACACGTACAAAGAAAATTGGACCTAAGGTAAGGGAAATATCACAATCTCATTTTTATCCGAGATTGTTTATTCGTAAGTATTTACTGGGGTGTATTTTATCATCCACATCCATGTTCCCTCAATATGAAATATTGTTTCCATCCAATTGCAATAGTTTAAATCCAATTTTACCCTTAGGTGAGTTTTTAGTAAAGAATATGAAAGGAATCTTTTGTCGTTTTTCCGTACGAGGTACTTTTTGACTTTTCCGACAAAAGTACGAAGAATGTTTTTTTATAACTTATACGGCATGAATGGATTTTTAAAACATTACTTCAAAGAAGCTTCCTTTACAAGTTTTCAAGTTTATTTTTAATCAACTTCTTTTATTTTAAAGTTTTATGACATGTTATGAAAGGAAAAATGTTTTTGAAGAAGAAAGGATATTTTCCTCAAGAATTCAATACAAGTGTTTTATCAAAATTATTTTCCATCTAAGATAATAAAGGGTTTTGTTTTTATCCATATTTTTACATTGGTTTGACTATGTTGTGATGGAATTATGTTTATGAATTCCTTTATCATATATGAATTGATTTATGATGTCATGATGTTTCAAGAATCCCATTTTTGTTATATGTGTTATGCGATGATGTGTGTTTTATGATTATGTGGCACACATAAGAAAGGATTCATTATAAGATGGGTGGGACCTATATCTCCCTCCAATGCATTGGGTAAAGATTTTATATCTCATGAGATAGACATGGCTGGAACGGAAGGTTATTTCGGTTCAGTGATACAGGACTGAAACGAGGAGTGAACTCGGTTCAGAAAGGGACTTTGTCCACTAAGATAGTCTTGGCAATGAGTCATGACTAACAAGAAATGATTTTCCATGATTATGTGTGCATGCCACAAAGTTTCAAGTTTTATGTTATGATTATGGGGATCTCATTTTCACTTCTATGATTTATTGCATGTTAAGATATTATGATCTCTTTTGCAGGTTTTGATCTTCATAAAGATATGATATGATTTTTATTTCCTTTATTTTCCCTTGCTGAGCATTTGAGCTCACCCTTTTATGTTTTCTTTTCCCCAGGTCAGGAAGATGGATATTAAATAGAATATGCTAAACGGGACCCTAGATATGATGAAATAAACGGGAGACACTGTAGAAGATTTATGAACCAGTTGTTTATGTTTCCCAGTTTCTAAAGACACTATACCTATACGATCCTTTGTGGTTTTGTCATATGTTGTAATAAGTGTGCTTAAATTTCGAAGTATTAACAATGTATGTAAAGTATGGGTCGTTATAGTTGGTATCAGAAGAAAGGTATAGTCAACCTTTGGAAACTAGGATGTGAAAGCCTTAGTAAGAACCCTAAGGATAAGTCTAAGCATAGAACACAATCTTAGTGTTTTAGAAATGGCCTTGAATAACCTAGGATAAGACCTTAAGCATGAAAATTTTATTCTTGAATTATGTGGTTTCCTATTATAATTAGTGTTGCTCACACTATTCTTCTTGGTTTTAGTCAATGGCTGGAACCCGAAGGAACCGTGTTAATGCGGAATGCGATGGGCAATGCAATGATTGTCCCCCTGAGCAAACAAACGATATGGGAGCTGGAATGCAAAATCTTGTAGCCATGCTCACACAACTTTCTCAAGCTATGAATCATGCAGGATTTCCAAACGAGCAAAGGAGGGAGCAACATTCTGTTGAATCCTTCATGAGGCAGCGTCCACCTTCTTTCAGCGGGTCTACTGATCCATTAGTTGCTGAACAATGGATTAGTACTACTGAAAAGATATTTTCAGTTCTTCAATGTTCTGAGCATGATAAAGTCATCCTAGCAGTGTATCGTTTGGAAGGAGATGCTGATCAATGGTGGAATCTTGTTAAGAATACGAGGCAAAGGGATGAAATTGAGTCTATGGAATGGGACGAGTTCAAGAACTTATTTTTCAATAAGTACTTCCCTCGTATTCTCCGAACAAAGATGGAGAAAGAGTTCCTTGAACTGAAGCAAAGGGATGATGAATCTGTTAGTACCTATGAAGCAAATTTTACAAGACTTGCAAGGTACGCTTCTGGTATTATTATCCAACCTGAGAGTAAGATCGATCGATTCTTTAGTGGCTTAAAACCAAGTCTTCGAAGGGCGTTAGCCATAAGGGACTTCAATAGCTACGAGGAAATTGTTCGATGTGCTCTCAAAGTCGAGATGGAGATTGGAGTAACCCATCAGTCACATGGGTTTGATAAGAAGAGGAAGATGGAATTCAAAGAAAAATCTAAAGAGCACACGGAAAAGAAGATGAACTTTCCCTTATGCTCAAAGTGTGGAAAGAAACATGGAGGGAGTTGTCTTAAAGGGACAAGTAAATGTTTTAAATGTGGAAAGGAAGGTCATCGGGCATTTGAATGCCGTGATAATGGGAAGAAGATGTCTAATGATGCAAGCAAAGGAAGGGATACACAGAATGAACCTACTACACTTCAATGTTTCAAGTGCAAGGAGATGGGGCATTATGCCAATCAATGCCCAAATCCAAGGGTTGATGATGATGGTCGACGTCAACAAACTCTTAAGGCTAAAGACAAAGGAAAGTCACATGCAATTTCTATCAGTGATGTGGAGTACGATAACGATGTGGTGAAAGGTACACTTACCATCCACTCTAAAGTAGAAAATGTTTTATTTGATTCTGGATCCACCCACTCTTTTATTTCTGAAAAATTTTCTAAGGGTATCACCGTATTACCTCAACAATTAGATGTTGAGTTAGCTGTGACAACACCTAATGGCACATCAATCGTATCAGAAGTTTATAATTCTTCTCCGATCGAAGTTTGTGGGAAAGTGCTTCCTGCAAATCTTGTGATCCTTCCTTTAGTAGAATTTGATGTGATTCTTGGCATGGATTGGCTTTCTCTACATGGAGCTCATATCGATTGCCAAAGAAGGGAAGTCACATTTCATATTCCAGATCAATCTACGATCGTCTATCAATGCAAGGATGAACATAACCTTCCAGTGGAAATTTCTTCCATCTTATGGGTATTGATTCCACTAAATGAAGGTTATTTATCTCAAATGGTTGGTGAGAAACTCACGATTAAGAATATGCCCATTGTACGGGAGTTTGATGATGTCTTTCCGGAGGAATTACCGGGTCTTCAACCAAATCGTGAAGTTGAGTTTTCAATAGAACTCGTACCGGGTGCTTTGCCTATTTCAAAGACACCTTATAGAATGGCCCCAATTGAGTTGCAGGAATTGAAGAAGCAACTCCAAGAGAATCTTGATAAGGGATTCATACGCCCTAGTGCGTCACCTTGGGGAGCACCTGTTCTATTTGTTAAGAAGAAAGATGGATCAATGAGACTCTGCATTGATTATCGAGAACTTAACAAGATCACTATCAAGAACAAATATCCTCTCCCACGCATTGATGACTTATTTGACCAACTACGCGGAGCTCAATACTTTTCCAAGATTGATCTTCGTTCAGGGTATCATCAATTAAGGGTCAAAAGGGAGGATATACCAAAGACGGCTTTCCGTACAAGGTATGGACACTATGAATTTATAGTGATGCCATTTGGTCTTACTAATGCCCCTGCTATCTTCATGGATCTAATGAATAGAGTCTTTAGAGACTATCTTGATCAATTTGTGGTAGTCTTTATAGACGATATTCTTGTCTATTCAAAGAGCAAGGAAGAGCATGAAGATCACTTGAGAATTATATTGAAGACCCTGAGAAAGGAGAAGCTTTATGCCAAATTTACCAAGTGTGAATTTTGGCTTCAAAAAGTTGCATTTTTGGGTCATATAATCTCAAAAGAGGGGATATCTGTGGATCCAGCAAAAACAGAGGTTATCGAAAGATGGTCAAGACCAACAACAGTAACTGAGATCCGAAGTTTTCTTGGTTTGGCTGGATATTATCGACGTTTTGTAAAAGATTTTTCACGATTATCTAATCCACTCACCACGTTGACTCGGAAAGGAGTTAAGTTTGTCTGGACAGAGGAATGTGAAGAGAATTTCAAGGAGTTGAAAAGAAGGTTATCCAGTGCACCTGTGCTCACACTGCCTTGTAGTGGAGAAAGGTTTGTGATCTACAGTGATGCATCCAAGAAGGGATTGGGGTGTGTTCTTATGCAAAATGATATGGTGATAGCTTATGCCTCACGACAGTTGAAAATCCATGAGCAAAATTACCCAACACATGATTTGGAGTTGGCTGCGGTAATCTTTTCATTAAAGATTTGGAGGCATTACCTTTATGGTGAAAGGTGTGATATTTATACTGATCATAAAAGTTTAAAGTATATTTTCACACAAAAGGAGTTGAATATGCGTCAAAGAAGATGGTTGGAGCTGATTAAGGATTATGACTGCTCAATCCATTACCACCCTGGGAAAGCAAACAAGGTGGCAGATGCATTAAGTCGACAAGACCATGCTAGTTTATCCATGATGAGGATCACAAAAGATCCAATATTTATGGATTTACAAAGGATGGATCTTGGAGTTATAATGGAAAGGGAAAAATCTTATCTTTCTCAAATGAATGTTCAACCATCTATACATGTGAAGATTAAAGAGGCACAGAAAGAAGATGTCGAGTTACAAAAGAAGGTGAGAAATGTTCCTGAATTCAACCTTGATTGTGATGGGATAATAAAGTTCAGGAATCGGGTTTGCGTTCCTCCCATCCCCGAATTAAAGAATGAGCTGCTGGATGAGGCTCATAGTTCATCATTCTCTATTCATCCTGGAAGCACGAAGATGTATAGGGACCTGAAAGAGTACTTCTGGTGGGATGGCATGAAAAGAGATGTTGCTGAATATGTCTCTCGATGCTTGGTTTGTCAACAAGTTAAAGCTGAGAGACAGAAGTCTAAGGGGATGTTACAACCATTACCCATACCCGAATGGAAATGGGAAAACATCACTATGGACTTTGTCACAGGACTTCCTAAAACATCCAAAGGCAATAATGCTATCTGGGTCATAGTTGATCGTCTTACAAAGTCTGCACACTTCATTGCTATTAGAGAGGATTTTTCTCTAGATCAGCTTGCCAGGATATATGTAAAGGAAGTGGTAAGATTGCATGGAGTACCACTTTCTATTATATCTGATCGAGATCCGAGATTTACCTCGAAGTTCTGGCGAAGTCTTCAGCATACTCTGGATACAGAGTTGAGTTTCAGCACTGCTTATCATCCCCAGACAGACGGTCAGTCTGAGAGAACAATTCAAACCCTAGAAGATATGTTGAGAGCTTGCTCTATGGATTTCAAAGGAGGTTGGGATCAACACCTACCTTTGGTGGAATTTTCTTATAATAATAGCTTTCACTCCAGTATTCAGATGGCTCCTTATGAAGCTCTCTATGGAAAGAAATGCAGGACTCCAACTTGCTGGGATGAAGTTGGGGAAAGAAAGCTATTAGGACCTGATCTCATTGATGAAATGGCAGAAAAGGTCAGATCTATTCAACAACACATAAGAGCAGCTCAGAGTCGACAGAAAAGTTATGCCGACAACCGAAGAAAAGACCTAGAGTTTGAAGTGGGTGATAAAGTGTTCTTACGAATATCTCCCTGGAAGAGGGTTATGAGATTTGGAAAGAAGGGGAAGTTGAGCCCCAGATATATCGGTCCTTTTGAAATACTGGATCGTGTTGGGAAGGTAGCTTACCGATTGGCGCTTCCACCGAATCTCTCTCAAGTTCACGATGTGTTCCACGTATCTCTCCTGAGAAAGTACATACCAGATCCTTCACATGTACTCAGCTCAGAAGTTGTACCGCTGGAGCAAGATCTTTCTTATGAAGAACAGCCGATAGAGATTCTGGATCGTAGCGAAAAAGTCCTACGAAACAAGACCACTCGCTTGGTGAAATTTTTATGGAGAAACCACCAACTTGAAGAAGCTACATGGGAGCTTGAGGATATGATGAGGGAGAAGTATCCTCATTTGTTTGTTGCAAAGTGACGAATTTCGAGGGAGAAATTCTTTTTAAGGGGGGTAGAATGTAACACCCGAGACTTTTATGTTATCATCAAAGGAATCTTTTTCTACACAACACTTGCTTGGCTTGCTTTACACGCAATCGCGACCTTCCTCGATAGCTTGCGTCGTACGCAATACCGAGTTTCACTAAACAACAATATGCTATTAAAACTAGCCGTTATGAATAGTAATAAACACTTTTTGAAATTTTATAAATTTTATTTTTCAAAATGGACTTCATTTTTGGACTCAGAATATCGAAATTAGCCTAGGGTGAAATTTTGGTATTTTTCTGAAAACTTTCAATTTTTGATGAATAGTGAAACCACTAAGTGGTAGGATAAAAACTGAATTTTGCATAAAACTTAATTTTACCGCTTCTGTGAATGGAATTTCAAAAATCCGAGAGACACGGTTAATATCAAGGACTAAAATGTGGTTCAATGAGATGAAAATAATTTTTTGGTGAATAGTAACTTTTTACTATTTTTACCGCGGTTAATAGTAAATAGGGTAACTAAGGGTAAATATGATATTAATATTACCCTAACACTTGTCCTAATTCTATTGGACAAGTTTAATTCGACCAAAAACAAACTTAGGAATAAAATATGACCATTTAGGCCCACTTGGATTAAATTAGGACATTTATTATTAATTTATTTAAAGAAGGGTTAAAATAGTTAAAATCAAAGTTTAATAAGTAAATCATTTTTAATATAGGGTAATACATAAGATAAATTCGATTGTAAATATTCATTAGAAAGATAAAAAGATTTCCTACATGATGGTATTTTATTTGTAATTTTTAGACATCAAATAATTTAATTTAATTATGACACAAAGATGATGCAGTAATTATCTTATTAATGAAATATTGACAAAATTGATAATATAAATACCAAAATAAATGTAATTTGAGACTTTTTATGAATTCCACTAATTTTATAGGTTACTATGATATATTAGTAATGATTTAATTAACTTGGACCGAACATATAATTCTGTTATGACTTTCAAAAAAATCATATATCAAATAGTGTCAAAATTGACACAAAATAGTTTTTAAATCAAATATTATATTATTAATTGTTATTTTATTCCTAAAAATCTAAGGTTCGGCCAAATGACTTAGATAAGGATATATATATTAATAATAAACAATTTGGGGTTCGTTTGGCATGTTATAGTAAGTGTATTAACCATATAGTGAAATAAAACAAAAAGACACGGTAAAAGTTAAATTAATTAACTTAGAGTTAAATCTAATTGATAAGGTTAAAATAATACCCTAAACTTGTCTAAATCCTATTGGTTGATAGGATTTCGACCCATCCCCACTTTAGCTTCGAAATAAGACCCTTTGGAACCATTATAAACCGATTTTGACTTTAATATAAAATAATATTTTGAGATATTCCTAAGGTGCCCCTCTCCTCCCTTATAAAAGGGCACCTCCTCCCCCTCCTCCTCACACCAAATTGAGCACTCAAGCTCGGCCAACCCCTGCCATTTTCTCCTCTCCACTTCCCTAGAATAATCCTAGAGGTCCTGGTCTTCTCCAAAGACCAATCTTAGTTCCTTAAGTGGAGGATTCAAAGAGGCGTTCCAAAGAAGAGGTAATATCCATTACCGATCTTTTCAATTTCTTTCTTCTTCAACTTCTTCTTCTTTAGTTGTTTCATGATAAAGTAATAACATCAGTATTACTTACATACTGATATGTTATTATAAATATGAAACAACCCTAATTCACCTTCTATCCATCCTACGGAAAAATGAAATCACCGCGCGTGCGTACGTACGGAATACCGTCTCCACGCCGTGGTGTAATCTATTTTCCACCATCACCTTACAAGGATGGGTATAATGGTGTAATGAGTAACTATATATGATTATTATTAAGTAATATTGATACTGAAATAATATATATATATACTCCAATACAATTCCACGATCATAGGAACGATATCATCACTCGTGCGTACGTACGGAATACCGTCTCCACGATGTGATGCGACTCGTTCTACATGATCTTCATTTCATAATGATTATATAAATGAATTGAATGAATGAATATGGTATATACTACACTAATACCATTCTGGAAATGAATTATCTATAACCTAAAGATAAGAATAAGAATTTATTCGACAAAACACGCATAAGAACAAAAAGTTATAAAAACCCGAGTAACAAGTAACAATGAAATATTACTAACAAGAAGCTAATAATATGACCATATATGATGTATGATTATGGAATAAGTCAATAACATTATTTAAACCATTATACAGGAGCTTCGGACACGTACAAAGAAAATTGGACCTAAGGTAAGGGAAATATCACAATCTCATTTTTATCCGAGATTGTTTATTCGTAAGTATTTACTGGGGTGTATTTTATCATCCACATCCATGTTCCCTCAATATGAAATATTGTTTCCATCCACTTGCAATAGTTTAAATCCAATTTTACCCTTAGGTGAGTTTTTAGTAAAGAATATGAAAGGAATCTTTTGTCGTTTTTCCGTACGAGGTACTTTTTGACTTTTCCGACAAAAGTACGAAGAATGTTTTTTTATAACTTATACGGCATGAATGGATTTTTAAAACATTACTTCAAAGAAGCTTCCTTTACAAGTTTTCAAGTTTATTTTTAATCAACTTCTTTTATTTTAAAGTTTTATGACATGTTATGAAAGGAAAAATGTTTTTGAAGAAGAAAGGATATTTTCCTCAAGAATTCAATACAAGTGTTTTATCAAAATTATTTTCCATCTAAGATAATAAAGGGTTCTGTTTTTATCCATATTTTTACATTGGTTTTACTATGTTGTGATGGAATTATGTTTATTAATTCGTTTATCATATATGAATTGATTTATGATGTCATGATGTTTCAAGAATCCCATTTTTGTTATATGTGTTATGCGATGATGTGTGTTTTATGATTATGTGGCACACATAAGAAAGGATTCATTATAAGATGGGTGGGACATATATCTCCCTCCAATGCATTGGGTAAAGATTTTATATCTCATGAGATAGACATGGCTGGAACGGAAGGTTATTTCGGTTCAGTGATACAGGACTGAAACGAGGAGTGAACTCGGTTCAGAAAGGGACTTTGTCCACTAAGATAGTCTTGGCAATGAGTCAGGACTAACAAGAAATGATTTTCCATGATTATGTGTGCATGCCACAAAGTTTCAAGTTTTATGTTATGATTATGGGGATCTCATTTTCACTTCTATGATTTATTGCATGTTAAGATATTATGATCTCTTTTGCAGGTTTTGATCTTCATAAAGATATGATATGATTTTTATTTCCTTTATTTGCCCTTGCTGAGCATTTGAGCTCACCCTTTTATGTTTTCTTTTCCCCAGGTCAGGAAGATGGATATTAAATAGAATATGCTAAACGGGACCCTAGATATGATGAAATAAACGGGAGACACTGTAGAAGATTTATGAACCAGTTGTTTATGTTTCCCAGTTTCTAAAGACACTATACCTATACGATCCTTTGTGGTTTTGTCATATGTTGTAATAAGTGTGCTTAAATTTCGAAGTATTAACAATGTATGTAAAGTATGGGTCGTTATAGTTGGTATCAGAAGAAAGGTATAGTCAACCTTTGGAAACTAGGATGTGAAAGCCTTAGTAAGAACCCTAAGGATAAGTCTAAGCATAGAACACAATCTTAGTGTTTTAGAAATGGCCTTGAATAACCTAGGATAAGACCTTAAGCATGAAAATTTTTTTCTTGAATTATGTGGTTTCCTATTATAATTAGTGTTGCTCACACTATTCTTCTTGGTTTTAGTCAATGGCTGGAACCCGAAGGAACCGTGTTAATGCGGAATGCGATGGGCAATGCAATGATTGTCCCCCTGAGCAAACAAACGATATGGGAGCTGGAATGCAAAATCTTGTAGCCATGCTCACACAACTTTCTCAAGCTATGAATCATGCAGGATTTCCAAACGAGCAAAGGAGGGAGCAACATTCTGTTGAATCCTTCATGAGGCAGCGTCCACCTTCTTTCAGCGGGTCTACTGATCCATTAGTTGCTGAACAATGGATTAGTACTACTGAAAAGATATTTTCAGTTCTTCAATGTTCTGAGCATGATAAAGTCATCCTAGCAGTGTATCGTTTGGAAGGAGATGCTGATCAATGGTGGAATCTTGTTAAGAATACGAGGCAAAGGGATGAAATTGAGTCTATGGAATGGGACGAGTTCAAGAACTTATTTTTCAATAAGTACTTCCCTCGTATTCTCCGAACAAAGATGGAGAAAGAGTTCCTTGAACTGAAGCAAAGGGATGATGAATCTGTTAGTACCTATGAAGCAAACTTTACAAGACTTGCAAGGTACGCTTCTGGTATTATTATCCAACCTGAGAGTAAGATCGATCGATTCTTTAGTGGCTTAAATCCAAGTCTTCGAAGGGCGTTAGCCATAAGGGACTTCAATAGCTACGAGGAAATCGTTCGATGTGCTCTCAAAGTCGAGATGGAGATTGGAGTAACCCATCAGTCACATGGGTTTGATAAGAAGAGGAAGATGGAATTCAAAGAAAAATCTAAAGAGCACACGGAAAAGAAGATGAACTTTCCCTTATGCTCAAAGTGTGGAAAGAAACATGGAGGGAGTTGTCTTAAAGGGACAAGTAAATGTTTTAAATGTGGAAAGGAAGGTCATCGGGCATTTGAATGCCGTGATAATGGGAAGAAGATGTCTAATGATGCAAGCAAAGGAAGGGATACACAGAATGAACCTACTACACTTCAATGTTTCAAGTGCAAGGAGATGGGTCATTATGCCAATCAATGCCCAAATCCAAGGGTTGATGATGATGGTCGACGTCAACAAACTATTAAGGCTAAAGACAAAGGAAAGTCACATGCAATTTCTATCAGCGATGTGGAGTACGATAACGATGTGGTGAAAGGTACACTTACCATCCACTCTAAAGTAGCAAATGTTTTATTTGATTCTGGATCCACCCACTCTTTTATTTCTGAAAAATTTTCTAAGGGTATCACCGTATTACCTCAACAATTAGATGTTGAGTTAGCTGTGACAACACCTAATGGCACATCAATCGTATCAGAAGTTTATAATTCTTCTCCGATCGAAGTTTGTGGGAAAGTGCTTCCTGCAAATCTTGTGATCCTTCCTTTAGTAGAATTTGATGTGATTCTTGGCATGGATTGGCTTTCTCTACATGGAGCTCATATCGATTGCCAAAGAAGGGAAGTCACATTTCATATTCCAGATCAATCTACGATCGTCTATCAATGCAAGGATGAACATAACCTTCCAGTGGAAATTTCTTCCATCTTATGGGTATTGATTCCACTAAATGAAGGTTATTTATCTCAAATGGTTGGTGAGAAACTCACGATTAAGAATATGCCCATTGTACGGGAGTTTGATGATGCCTTTCCGGAGGAATTACCGGGTCTTCAACCAAATCGTGAAGTTGAGTTTTCAATAGAACTCGTACCGGGTGCTTTGCCTATTTCAAAGACACCTTATAGAATGGCCCCAATTGAGTTGCAGGAATTGAAGAAGCAACTCCAAGAGAATCTTGATAAGGGATTCATACGCCCTAGTGCGTCACCTTGGGGAGCACCTGTTCTATTTGTTAAGAAGAAAGATGGATCAATGAGACTCTGCATTGATTATCGAGAACTTAACAAGATCACTATCAAGAACAAATATCCTCTCCCACGCATTGATGACTTATTTGACCAACTACGCGGAGCTCAATACTTTTCCAAGATTGATCTTCGTTCAGGGTATCATCAATTAAGGGTCAAAAGGGAGGATATACCAAAGACGGCTTTCCGTACAAGGTATGGACACTATGAATTTATAGTGATGCCATTTGGTCTTACTAATGCCCCTGCTATCTTCATGGATCTAATGAATAGAGTCTTTAGAGACTATCTTGATCAATTTGTGGTAGTCTTTATAGACGATATTCTTGTCTATTCAAAGAGCAAGGAAGAGCATGAAGATCACTTGAGAATTATATTGAAGACCCTGAGAAAGGAGAAGCTTTATGCCAAATTTACCAAGTGTGAATTTTGGCTTCAAAAAGTTGCATTTTTGGGTCATATAATCTCAAAAGAGGGGATATCTGTGGATCCAGCAAAAACAGAGGTTATCGAAAGATGGTCAAGACCAACAACAGTAACTGAGATCCGAAGTTTTCTTGGTTTGGCTGGATATTATCGACGTTTTGTAAAAGATTTTTCACGATTATCTAATCCACTCACCAAGTTGACTCGGAAAGGAGTTAAGTTTGTCTGGACAGAGGAATGTGAAGAGAATTTCAAGGAGTTGAAAAGAAGGTTATCCAGTGCACCTGTGCTCACACTGCCTTGTAGTGGAGAAAGGTTTGTGATCTACAGTGATGCATCCAAGAAGGGATTGGGGTGTGTTCTTATGCAAAATGATATGGTGATAGCTTATGCCTCACGACAGTTGAAAATCCATGAGCAAAATTACCCAACACATGATTTGGAGTTGGCTGCGGTAATCTTTTCATTAAAGATTTGGAGGCATTACCTTTATGGTGAAAGGTGTGATATTTATACTGATCATAAAAGTTTAAAGTATATTTTCACACAAAAGGAGTTGAATATGCGTCAAAGAAGATGGTTGGAGCTGATTAAGGATTATGACTGCTCAATCCATTACCACCCTGGGAAAGCAAACAAGGTGGCAGATGCATTAAGTCGACAAGACCATGCTAGTTTATCCATGATGAGGATCACAAAAGATCCAATATTTATGGATTTACAAAGGATGGATCTTGGAGTTATAATGGAAAGGGAAAAATCTTATCTTTCTCAAATGAATGTTCAACCATCTATACATGTGAAGATTAAAGAGGCACAGAAAGAAGATGTCGAGTTACAAAAGAAGGTGAGAAATGTTCCTGAATTCAACCTTGATTGTGATGGGATAATAAAGTTCAGGAATCGGGTTTGCGTTCCTCCCATCCCCGAATTAAAGAATGAGCTGCTGGATGAGGCTCATAGTTCATCATTCTCTATTCATCCTGGAAGCACGAAGATGTATAGGGACCTGAAATAGTACTTCTGGTGGGATGGCATGAAAAGAGATGTTGCTGAATATGTCTCTCGATGCTTGGTTTGTCAACAAGTTAAAGCTGAGAGACAGAAGTCTAAGGGGATGTTACAACCATTACCCATACCCGAATGGAAATGGGAAAACATCACTATGGACTTTGTCACAGGACTTCCTAAAACATCCAAAGGCAATAATGCTATCTGGGTCATAGTTGATCGTCTTACAAAGTCTGCACACTTCATTGCTATTAGAGAGGATTTTTCTCTAGATCAGCTTGCCAGGATATATGTAAAGGAAGTGGTAAGATTGCATGGAGTACCACTTTCTATTATATCTGATCGAGATCCGAGATTTACCTCGAAGTTCTGGCGAAGTCTTCAGCATACTCTGGATACAGAGTTGAGTTTCAGCACTGCTTATCATCCCCAGACAGACGGTCAGTCTGAGAGAACAATTCAAACCCTAGAAGATATGTTGAGAGCTTGCTCTATGGATTTCAAAGGAGGTTGGGATCAACACCTACCTTTGGTGGAATTTTCTTATAATAATAGCTTTCACTCCAGTATTCAGATGGCTCCTTATGAAGCTCTCTATGGAAAGAAATGCAGGACTCCAACTTGCTGGGATGAAGTTGGGGAAAGAAAGCTATTAGGACCTGATCTAGTTGATGAAATGGCAGAAAAGGTCAGATCTATTCAACAACACATAAGAGCAGCTCAGAGTCGACAGAAAAGTTATGCCGACAACCGAAGAAAAGACCTAGAGTTTGAAGTGGGTGATAAAGTGTTCTTACGAATATCTCCCTGGAAGAGGGTTATGAGATTTGGAAAGAAGGGGAAGTTGAGCCCTAGATATATCGGTCCTTTTGAAATACTGGATCGTGTTGGGAAGGTAGCTTACCGATTGGCGCTTCCACCGAATCTCTCTCAAGTTCACGATGTGTTCCACGTATCTCTCCTGAGAAAGTACATACCAGATCTTTCACATGTACTCAGCTCAGAAGTTGTACCGCTGGAGCAAGATCTTTCTTATGAAGAACAACCGATAGAGATTCTGGATCGTAGCAAAAAAGTCCTACGAAACAAGACCACTCGCTTGGTGAAATTTTTATGGAGAAACCACCAACTTGAAGAAGCTACATGGGAGCTTGAGGATATGATGAGGGAGAAGTATCCTCATTTGTTTGTTGCAAAGTGACGAATTTCGAGGGAGAAAT
Organism: Viscum album; assembly: GCA_963277665.1. Lineage (NCBI taxonomy): Eukaryota > Viridiplantae > Streptophyta > Magnoliopsida > Santalales > Viscaceae > Viscum > Viscum album. The sequence goes on from OY728119.1 coordinate 536,757,522, forward strand.
TCTTTTTAAGGGGGGTAGAATGTAACACCCGAGACTTTTATGTTATCATCAAAGGAATCTTTTTCTACACAACACTTGCTTGGCTTGCTTTACACGCAATCGCGACCTTCCTCGATAGCTTGCGTCGTACGCAATACCGAGTTTCACTAAACAACAATATGCTATTAAAACTAGCCGTTATGAATAGTAATAAACACTTTTTGAAATTTTATAAATTTTATTTTTCAAAATGGACTTCATTTTTGGACTCAGAATATCGAAATTAGCCTAGGGTGAAATTTTGGTATTTTTCTGAAAACTTTCAATTTTTGATGAATAGTGAAACCACTAAGTGGTAGGTTAAAAACTGAATTTTGCATAAAACTTAATTTTACCGCTTCTGTGAATGGAATTTCAAAAATCCGAGAGACACGGTTAATATCAAGGACTAAAATGTGGTTCAATGAGATGAAAATAATTTTTTGGTGAATAGTAACTTTTTACTATTTTTACCGCGGTTAATAGTAAATAGTGTAACTAAGGGTAAATATGATATTAATATTACCCTAACACATGTCCTAATTCTATTGGACAAGTGTAATTCGACCAAAAACAAACTTAGGAATAAAATATGACCATTTAGGCCCACTTGGATTAAATTAGGACATTTATTATTAATTTATTTAAAGAAGGGTTAAAATAGTTAAAATCAAAGTTTAATAAGTAAATCATTTTTAATATAGGGTAATACATAAGATAAATTCGATTGTAAATATTCATTAGAAAGATAAAAAGATTTCCTACATGATGGTATTTTATTTGTAATTTTTAGACATCAAATAATTTAATTTAATTATGACACAAAGATGATGCAGTAATTATCTTATTAATGAAATATTGACAAAATTTGTAATATAAATACCAAAATAAATGTAATTTGAGACTTTTTATGAATTCCACTAATTTTATAGGTTACTATGATATATTATTAATGATTTAATTAACTTGGATCGAACATATAATTCTGTTATGACTTTCAAAAAAATCATATATCAAATAGTGTCAAAATTGACACAAAATAGTTTTTAAATCAAATATTATATTATTAATTGTTATTTTATTCCTAAAAATCTAAGGTTCGGCCAAATGACTTAGATAAGGATATATATATTAATAATAAACAATTTGGGGTTCGTTTGGCATGTTATAGTAAGTGTATTAACCATATAGTGAAAGAAAACAAAAAGACACGGTAAAAGTTAAATTAATTAACTTAGAGTTAAATCTAATTGATAAGGTTAAAATAATACCCTAAACTTGTCTAAATCCTATTGGTTGATAGGATTTCGACCCATCCCCACTTTAGCTTCGAAATAAGACCCTTTGGAACCATTATAAACCGATTTTGACTTTAATATAAAATAATATTTTGAGATATTCCTAAGGTGCCCCTCTCCTCACTTATAAAAGGGCACCTCCTCCCCCTCCTCCTCACACCAAATTGAGCACTCAAGCTCGGCCAACCCCTGCCATTTTCTCCTCTCCACTTCCCTAGAATAATCCTAGAGGTCCTGGTCTTCTCCAAAGACCAATCTTAGTTCCTTAAGTGGAGGATTCAAAGAGGCGTTCCAAAGAAGAGGTAATATCCATTACCGATCTTTTCAATTTCTTTCTTCTTCAACTTCTTCTTCTTTAGTTGTTTCATGATAAAGTAATAACATCAGTATTACTTACATACTGATATGTTATTATAAATATGAAACAACCCTAATTCACCTTCTATCCATCCTACGGAAAAATGAAATCACCGCGCGTGCGTACGTACGGAATACCGTCTCCACGCCGTGGTGTAATCTATTTTCCACCATCACCTTACAAGGATGGGTATAATGGTGTAATGAGTAACTATATATGATTATTATTAAGTAATATTGATACTGAAATAATATATATATATACTCCAATACAATTCCACGATCATAGGAACGATATCATCACTCGTGCGTACGTACGGAATACCGTCTCCACGATGTGATGCGACTCGTTCTACATGATCTTCATTTCATAATGATTATATAAATGAATTGAATGAATGAATATGGTATATACTACACTAATACCATTCTGGAAATGAATAATCTATAACCTAAAGATAAGAATAAGAATTTATTCGACAAAACACGCATAAGAACAAAAAGTTATAAAAACCCGAGTAACAAGTAACAATGAAATATTACTAACAAGAAGCTAATAATATGACCATATATGATGTATGATTATGGAATAAGTCAATAACATTATTTAAACCATTATACAGGAGCTTCGGACACGTACAAAGAAAATTGGACCTAAGGTAAGGGAAATATCACAATCTCATTTTTATCCGAGATTGTTTATTCGTAAGTATTTACTGGGGTGTATTTTATCATCCACATCCATGTTACCTCAATATGAAATATTGTTTCCATCCACTTGCAATAGTTTAAATCCAATTTTACCCTTAGGTGAGTTTTTAGTAAAGAATATGAAAGGAATCTTTTGTCGTTTTTCCGTACGAGGTACTTTTTGACTTTTCCGACAAAAGTACGAAGAATGTTTTTTTATAACTTATACGGCATGAATGGATTTTTAAAACATTACTTCAAAGAAGCTTCCTTTACAAGTTTTCAAGTTTATTTTTAATCAACTTCTTTTATTTTAAAGTTTTATGACATGTTATGAAAGGAAAAATGTTTTTGAAGAATAAAGGATATTTTCCTCAAGAATTCAATACAAGTGTTTTATCAAAATTATTTTCCATCTAAGATAATAAAGGGTTCTGTTTTTATCCATATTTTTACATTGGTTTGACTATGTTGTGATGGAATTATGTTTATGAATTCCTTTATCATATATGAATTGATTTATGATGTCATGATGTTTCAAGAATCCCATTTTTGTTATATGTGTTATGCGATGATGTGTGTTTTATGATTATGTGGCACACATAAGAAAGGATTCATTATAAGATGGGTGGGACCTATATCTCCCTCCAATGCATTGGGTAAAGATTTTATATCTCATGAGATAGACATGGCTGGAACGGAAGGTTATTTCGGTTCAGTGATACAGGACTGAAACGAGGAGTGAACTCGGTTCAGAAAGGGACTTTGTCCACTAAGATAGTCTTGGCAATGAGTCATGACTAACAAGAAATGATTTTCCATGATTATGTGTGCATGCCACAAAGTTTCAAGTTTTATGTTATGATTATGGGGATCTCATTTTCACTTCTATGATTTATTGCATGTTAAGATATTATGATCTCTTTTGCAGGTTTTGATCTTCATAAAGATATGATATGATTTTTATTTCCTTTATTTGCCCTTGCTGAGCATTTGAGCTCACCCTTTTATGTTTTCTTTTCCCCAGGTCAGGAAGATGGATATTAAATAGAATATGCTAAACGGGACCCTAGATATGATGAAATAAACGGGAGACACTGTAGAAGATTTATGAACCAGTTGTTTATGTTTCCCAGTTTCTAAAGACACTATACCTATACGATCCTTTGTGGTTTTGTCATATGTTGTAATAAGTGTGCTTAAATTTCGAATTATTAACAATATATGTAAAGTATGGGTCGTTATAGTTGGTATCAGAAGAAAGGTATAGTCAACCTTTGGAAACTAGGATGTGAAAGCCTTAGTAAGAACCCTAAGGATAAGTCTAAGCATAGAACACAATCTTAGTGTTTTAGAAATGGCCTTGAATAACCTAGGATAAGACCTTAAGCATGAAAATTTTATTCTTGAATTATGTGGTTTCCTATTATAATTAGTGTTGCTCACACTATTCTTCTTGGTTTTAGTCAATGGCTGGAACCCGAAGGAACCGTGTTAATGCGGAATGCGATGGGCAATGCAATGATTGTCCCCCTGAGCAAACAAACGATATGGGAGTTGGAATGCAAAATCTTGTAGCCATGCTCACACAACTTTCTCAAGCTATGAATCATGCAGGATTTCCAAACGAGCAAAGGAGGGAGCAACATTCTGTTGAATCCTTCATGAGGCAGCGTCCACCTTCTTTCAGCGGGTCTACTGATCCATTAGTTGCTGAACAATGGATTAGTACTACTGAAAAGATATTTTCTGTTCTTCAATGTTCTGAGCATGATAAAGTCATCCTAGCAGTGTATCGTTTGGAAGGAGATGCTGATCAATGGTGGAATCTTGTTAAGAATACGAGGCAAAGGGATGAAATTGAGTCTATGGAATGGGACGAGTTCAAGAACTTATTTTTCAATAAGTACTTCCCTCGTATTCTCCGAACAAAGATGGAGAAAGAGTTCCTTGAACTGAAGCAAAGGGATGATGAATCTGTTAGTACCTATGAAGCAAATTTTACAAGACTTGCAAGGTACGCTTCTGGTATTATTATCCAACCTGAGAGTAAGATCGATCGATTCTTTAGTGGCTTAAAACCAAGTCTTCGAAGGGCGTTAGCCATAAGGGACTTCAATAGCTACGAGGAAATCGTTCGATGTGCTCTCAAAGTCGAGATGGAGATTGGAGTAACCCATCAGTCACATGGGTTTGATAAGAAGAGGAAGATGGAATTCAAAGAAAAATCTAAAGAGCACACGGAAAAGAAGATGAACTTTCCCTTATGCTCAAAGTGTGGAAAGAAACATGGAGGGAGTTGTCTTAAAGGGACAAGTAAATGTTTTAAATGTGGAAAGGAAGGTCATCGGGCATTTGAATGCCGTGATAATGGGAAGAAGATGTCTAATGATGCAAGCAATGGAAGGGATACACAGAATGAACCTACTACACTTCAATGTTTCAAGTGCAAGGAGATGGGGCATTATGCCAATCAATGCCCAAATCCAAGGGTTGATGATGATGGTCGACGTCAACAAACTCTTAAGGCTAAAGACAAAGGAAAGTCACATGCAATTTCTATCAGCGATGTGGAGTACGATAACGATGTGGTGAAAGGTACACTTACCATCCACTCTAAAGTAGCAAATGTTTTATTTGATTCTGGATCCACCCACTCTTTTATTTCTGAAAAATTTTCTAAGGGTATCACCGTATTACCTCAACAATTAGATGTTGAGTTAGCTGTGACAACACCTAATGGCACATCAATCGTATCAGAAGTTTATAATTCTTCTCCGATCGAAGTTTGTGGGAAAGTGCTTCCTGCAAATCTTGTGATCCTTCCTTTAGTAGAATTTGATGTGATTCTTGGCATGGATTGGCTTTCTCTACATGGAGCTCATATCGATTGCCAAAGAAGGGAAGTCACATTTCATATTCCAGATCAATCTACGATCGTCTATCAATGCAAGGATGAACATAACCTTCCAGTGGAAATTTCTTCCATCTTATGGGTATTGATTCCACTAAATGAAGGTTATTTATCTCAAATGGTTGGTGAGAAACTCACGATTAAGAATATGCCCATTGTACGGGAGTTTGATGATGTCTTTCCGGAGGAATTACCGGGTCTTCAACCAAATCGTGAAGTTGAGTTTTCAATAGAACTCGTACCGGGTGCTTTGCCTATTTCAAAGACACCTTATAGAATGGCCCCAATTGAGTTGCAGGAATTGAAGAAGCAACTCCAAGAGAATCTTGATAAGGGATTCATACGCCCTAGTGCGTCACCTTGGGGAGCACCTGTTCTATTTGTTAAGAAGAAAGATGGATCAATGAGACTCTGCATTGATTATCGAGAACTTAACAAGATCACTATCAAGAACAAATATCCTCTCCCACGCATTGATGACTTATTTGACCAACTACGCGGAGCTCAATACTTTTCCAAGATTGATCTTCGTTCAGGGTATCATCAATTAAGGGTCAAAAGGGAGGATATACCAAAGACGGCTTTCCGTACAAGGTATGGACACTATGAATTTATAGTGATGCCATTTGGTCTTACTAATGCCCCTGCTATCTTCATGGATCTAATGAATAGAGTCTTTAGAGACTATCTTGATCAATTTGTGGTAGTCTTTATAGACGATATTCTTGTCTATTCAAAGAGCAAGGAAGAGCATGAAGATCACTTGAGAATTATATTGAAGACCCTGAGAAAGGAGAAGCTTTATGCCAAATTTACCAAGTGTGAATTTTGGCTTCAAAAAGTTGCATTTTTGGGTCATATAATCTCAAAAGAGGGGATATCTGTGGATCCAGCAAAAACAGAGGTTATCGAAAGATGGTCAAGACCAACAACAGTAACTGAGATCCGAAGTTTTCTTGGTTTGGCTGGATATTATCGACGTTTTGTAAAAGATTTTTCACGATTATCTAATCCACTCACCAAGTTGACTCGGAAAGGAGTTAAGTTTGTCTGGACAGAGGAATGTGAAGAGAATTTCAAGGAGTTGAAAAGAAGGTTATCCAGTGCACCTGTGCTCACACTGCCTTGTAGTGGAGAAAGGTTTGTGATCTACAGTGATGCATCCAAGAAGGGATTGGGGTGTGTTCTTATGCAAAATGATATGGTGATAGCTTATGCCTCACGACAGTTGAAAATCCATGAGCAAAATTACCCAACACATGATTTGGAGTTGGCTGCGGTAATCTTTTCATTAAAGATTTGGAGGCATTACCTTTATGGTGAAAGGTGTGATATTTATACTGATCATAAAAGTTTAAAGTATATTTTCACACAAAAGGAGTTGAATATGCGTCAAAGAAGATGGTTGGAGCTGATTAAGGATTATGACTGCTCAATCCATTACAACCCTGGGAAAGCAAACAAGGTGGCAGATGCATTAAGTCGACAAGACCATGCTAGTTTATCCATGATGAGGATCACAAAAGATCCAATATTTATGGATTTACAAAGGATGGATCTTGGAGTTATAATGGAAAGGGAAAAATCTTATCTTTCTCAAATGAATGTTCAACCATCTATACATGTGAAGATTAAAGAGGCACAGAAAGAAGATGTCGAGTTACAAAAGAAGGTGAGAAATGTTCCTGAATTCAACCTTGATTGTGATGGGATAATAAAGTTCAGGAATCGGGTTTGCGTTCCTCCCATCCCCGAATTAAAGAATGAGCTGCTGGATGAGGCTCATAGTTCATCATTCTCTATTCATCCTGGAAGCACGAAGATGTATAGGGACCTGAAAGAGTACTTCTGGTGGGATGGCATGAAAAGAGATGTTGCTGAATATGTCTCTCGATGCTTGGTTTGTCAACAAGTTAAAGCTGAGAGACAGAAGTCTAAGGGGATGTTACAACCATTACCCATACCCGAATGGAAATGGGAAAACATCACTATGGACTTTGTCACAGGACTTCCTAAAACATCCAAAGGCAATAATGCTATCTGGGTCATAGTTGATCGTCTTACAAAGTCTGCACACTTCATTGCTATTAGAGAGGATTTTTCTCTAGATCAGCTTGCCAGGATATATGTAATGGAAGTGGTAAGATTGCATGGAGTACCACTTTCTATTATATCTGATCGAGATCCGAGATTTACCTCGAAGTTCTGGCGAAGTCTTCAGCATACTCTGGATACAGAGTTGAGTTTCAGCACTGCTTATCATCCCCAGACAGACGGTCAGTCTGAGAGAACAATTCAAACCCTAGAAGATATGTTGAGAGCTTGCTCTATGGATTTCAAAGGAGGTTGGGATCAACACCTACCTTTGGTGGAATTTTCTTATAATAATAGCTTTCACTCCAGTATTCAGATGGCTCCTTATGAAGCTCTCTATGGAAATAAATGCAGGACTCCAACTTGCTGGGATGAAGTTGGGGAAAGAAAGCTATTAGGACCTGATCTCGTTGATGAAATGGCAGAAAAGGTCAGATCTATTCAACAACACATAAGAGCAGCTCAGAGTCGACAGAAAAGTTATGCCGACAACCGAAGAAAAGACCTAGAGTTTGAAGTGGGTGATAAAGTGTTCTTATGAATATCTCCCTGGAAGAGGGTTATGAGATTTGGAAAGAAGGGGAAGTTGAGCCCTAGATATATCGGTCCTTTTGAAATACTGGATCGTGTTGGGAAGGTAGCTTACCGATTGGCGCTTCCACCAAATCTCTCTCAAGTTCACGATGTGTTCCACGTATCTCTCCTGAGAAAGTACATACCAGATCCTTCACATGTACTCAGCTCAGAAGTTGTACCGCTGGAGCAAGATCTTTCTTATGAAGAATAGCCGATAGAGATTCTGGATCGTAGCGAAAAAGTCCTACGAAACAAGACCACTCGCTTGGTGAAATTTTTATGGAGAAACCACCAACTTGAAGAAGCTACATGGGAGCTTGAGGATATGATGAGGGAGAAGTATCCTCATTTGTTTGTTGCAAAGTGACAAATTTCGAGGGAGAAATTCTTTTTAAGGGGGGTAGAATGTAACACCCGAGACTTTTATGTTATCATCAAAGGAATCTTTTTCTACACAACACTTGCTTGGCTTGCTTTACACGCAATCGCGACCTTCCTCGATAGCTTGCGTCGTACGCAATACCGAGTTTCACTAAACAACAATATGCTATTAAAACTAGCCGTTATGAATAGTAATAAACACTTTTTGAAATTTTATAAATTTTATTTTTCAAAATGGACTTCATTTTTGCACTCAGAATATCGAAATTAGCCTAGGGTGAAATTTTGGTATTTTTCTGAAAACTTTCAATTTTTGATGAATAGTGAAACCACTAAGTGGTAGGTTAAAAACTGAATTTTGCATAAAACTTAATTTTACCGCTTCTGTGAATGGAATTTCAAAAATCCGAGAGACACGGTTAATATCAAGGACTAAAATGTGGTTCAATGAGATGAAAATAATTTTTTGGTGAATAGTAACTTTTTACTATTTTTACCGCGGTTAATAGTAAATAGGGTAACTAAGGGTAAATATGATATTAATATTACCCTAACACATGTCCTAATTCTATTGGACAAGTGTAATTCGACCAAAAACAAACTTAGGAATAAAATATGACCATTTAGGCCCACTTGGATTAAATTAGGACATTTATTATTAATTTATTTAAAGAAGGGTTAAAATAGTTAAAATCAAAGTTTAATAAGTAAATCATTTTTAATATAGGGTAATACATAAGATAAATTCGATTGTAAATATTCATTAGAAAGCTAAAGAGATTTCCTACATGATGGTATTTTATTTGTAATTTTTAGACATCAAATAATTTAATTTAATTATGACACAAAGATGATGCAGTAATTATCTTATTAATGAAATATTGACAAAATTGATAATATAAATACCAAAATAAATGTAATTTGAGACTTTTTATGAATTCCACTAATTTTATAGGTTACTATGATATATTAGTAATGATTTAATTAACTTGGATCGAACATATAATTCTGTTATGACTTTCAAAAAAATCATATATCAAATAGTGTCAAAATTGACACAAAATAGTTTTTAAATCAAATATTATATTATTAATTGTTATTTTATTCCTAAAAATCTAAGGTTCGGCCAAATGACTTAGATAAGGATATATATATTAATAATAAACAATTTGGGGTTCGTTTGGCATGTTATAGTAAGTGTATTAACCATATAGTGAAAGAAAACAAAAAGACACGGTAAAAGTTAAATTAATTAACTTAGAGTTAAATCTAATTGATAAGGTTAAAATAATACCCTAAACTTGTCTAAATCCTATTGGTTGATAGGATTTCGACCCATCCCCACTTTAGCTTCGAAATAAGACCCTTTGGAACCATTATAAACCGATTTTGACTTTAATATAAAATAATATTTTGAGATATTCCTAAGGTGCCCCTCTCCTCCCTTATAAAAGGGCACCTCCTCCCCATCCTCCTCACACCAAATTGAGCACTCAAGCTCGGCCAACCCCTGCCATTTTCTCCTCTCCACTTCCCTAGAATAATCCTAGAGGTCCTGGTCTTCTCCAAAGACCAATCTTATTTCCTTAAGTGGAGGATTCAAAGAGGCGTTCCAAAGAAGAGGTAATATCCATTACCGATCTTTTCAATTTCTTTCTTCTTCAACTTCTTCTTCTTTAGTTGTTTCATGATAAAGTAATAACATCAGTATTACTTACATACTGATATGTTATTATAAATATGAAACAACCCTAATTCACCTTCTATCCATCCTACGGAAAAATGAAATCACCGCGCGTGCGTACGTACGGAATACCGTCTCCACGCCGTGGTGTAATCTATTTTCCACCATCACCTTACAAGGATGGGTATAATGGTGTAATGAGTAACTATATATGATTATTATTAAGTAATATTGATACTGAAATAATATATATATATACTCCAATACAATTCCACGATCATAGGAACGATATCATCACTCGTGCGTACGTACGGAATACCGTCTCCACGATGTGATACGACTCGTTCTACATGATCTTCATTTCATAATGATTATATAAATGAATTGAATGAATGAATATGGTATATACTACACTAATACCATTCTGGAAATGAATTATCTATAACCTAAATATAATAATAAGAATTTATTCGACAAAACACGCATAAGAACAAAAAGTTATAAAAACCCGAGTAACAAGTAACAATGAAATATTACTAACAAGAAGCTAATAATATGACCATATATGATGTATGATTCTGGAATAAGTCAATAACATTATTTAAACCATTATACAGGAGCTTTGGACACGTACAAAGCAAATTGGACCTAAGGTAAGGGAAATATCACAATCTCATTTTTATCCGAGATTGTTTATTCGTAAGTATTTACTGGGGTGTATTTTATCATCCACATCCATGTTCCCTCAATATGAAATATTGTTTCCATCCACTTGCAATAGTTTAAATCCAATTTTACCCTTAGGTGAGTTTTTAGTAAAGAATATGAAAGGAATCTTTTGTCGTTTTTCCGTACGAGGTACTTTTTGACTTTTCCGACAAAAGTACGAAGAATGTTTTTTTTAACTTATACGGCATGAATGGATTTTTAAAACATTACTTCAAAGAAGCTTCCTTTACATGTTTTCAAGTTTATTTTTAATCAACTTCTTTTATTTTAAAGTTTTATGACATGTTATGAAAGGAAAAATGTTTTTGAAGAAGAAAGGTTATTTTCCTCAAGAATTCAATACAAGTGTTTTATCAAAATTATTTTCCATCTAAGATAATAAAGGGTTCTGTTTTTATCCATATTTTTACATTGGTTTGACTATGTTGTGATGGAATTATGTTTATGAATTCCTTTATCATATATGAATTGATTTATGATGTCATGATGTTTCAAGAATCCCATTTTTGTTATATGTGTTATGCGATGATGTATGTTTTATGATTATGTGGCACACATAAGAAAGGATTCATTATAAGATGGGTGGGACCTATATCTCCCTCCAATGCATTGGGTAAAGATTTTATATCTCATGAGATAGACATGGCTGGATCGGAAGGTTATTTCGGTTCAGTGATACAGGACTGAAACGAGGAGTGAACTCGGTTCAGAAAGGGACTTTGTCCACTAAGATAGTCTTGGCAATGAGTCATGACTAACAAGAAATGATTTTCCATGATTATGTGTGCATGCCACAAAGTTTCAAGTTTTATGTTATGATTATGGGGATCTCATTTTCACTTCTATGATTTATTCCATGTTAAGATATTATGATCTCTTTTGCAGGTTTTGATCTTCATAAAGATATGATATGATTTTTATTTCCTTTATTTTCCCTTGCTGAGCATTTGAGCTCACCCTTTTATGTTTTCTTTTCACCAGGTCAGGAAGATGGATATTAAATAGAATATGCTAAAAGGGACCCTAGATATGATGAAATAAATGGGAGACACTGTAGAAGATTTATGAACCAGTTGTTTATGTTTCCCAGTTTCTAAAGACACTATACCTATACGATCCTTTGTGGTTTTGTCATATGTTGAAATAAGTGTGCTTCAATTTCAAAGTATTAACAATGTATGTAAAGTATGGGTCGTTATAAGAACTAAGTGGCTGATGGTATGACATGAAGGGATTTCTATGAAATGTTCCTAGAATATTTCTATCAGGAGACATTGATATAGGATTAGTCTGTTGAATTTATTTTGATTTCCTAGGGGTCTAAATCTACGATGGAGTATGTTGGGGCTTGTCGGACTCGAAACACATTGTTATGGTGTTGGTATGTGATGAGGAGACCATTGTGAAATGTTTCCTAATTGTACATGGATATGAGGTAATGTTGAAAGTGAATATCATCAGTTTAAAGAGACTTATTGAGGTAGTGAGTCAAGCCCTTATTTCAGATGGGAACCATAAGGAGGCATCTTGAGGTGGATGGGTACTTCCCATTGGGTTATCCACTGGTGCAACATCCAATTGTAGGAATATCCGTTTTGAGTCATTAAACCCGAGATGTGGGGGATAGAGTGGTTAGAGGAGGGAACCTGACTCTGAATGTAGTGATCATGTTTTCTACTATTAGTGCATCTTATTAGGACAAATTTTTAGTTATTCTCCATTACCAAAATGTGATTATCGAGCGGGAATGAAAATAAAGAATGTAATTTGGACCTGTGGGAATCATTTAATATGTGGGTAATGAGGATGGCCGAGGTGAGTTCTTATGATTGGAATTGGGTCAGTTACACCATAGAGGGTAGGTAGTTTGAGCTATACTATTCATACTAATGTAAGTTTTAGATAAGGCACAATGAGACGAAAGCATTCATATAAGTATGAAACTGTAGCACAAGGAATTTATACTAGATCCCATGGTAGTGGGGAAGGTCAGCTTCATGTCATTCAGTCTACACCTAGTGATGTCAAGTCTAGACCATTGACAGTTTGATGTACTATCCATGTAGATTCTACACTTTCCAGTGCTTTGTTTTGTATAGGTTCGTCATATTATTTTATCTTTTCTTACTTCTTATATGTGTTATGTGTAGTATTGGAATATTTGTGTGGAGTTATATAGATTTATATATAGTTTGGGTTTTAAAATCAATTTATTATTTTCTACAATGAATGTGTACTTGAGGTTGTTGGGTAATGTTTCCTATGAGACAAGTTTGTATTTTATATTTCATGTTTTGTTTTTATTTTGGTTGTGGATAGGTTAGTGTTGTACAGGGACCATGTTGATTGTTACCTTCATATGTAAGCATTCACATATATCTAGGGAGACACATATGTTCATCGTGATGAAAGGGATGTCTTGTAAGGCTCTGCAGGGTTGATTTTTTACCATTTTGGTGAACTCCCAGCCAACGTGGCTTGCCTTATCATTGATGAGGTGGAGTAAATTAGCATGTCTTTTATCTTGTGGTGGATGTATTTTCGGATGCTCTTCATGAGTAATTCTCATATTTGAATCCTGAATTAGATATTAATTTAGTGATATAGTTACTTTTGGGAGTTGAAATGATTTCAATTCTACTATATAAAATGGTGAAAGTTGAAAACTAGAAATATTGAAGTCATTCTGAGGAATTGGGGGGAAATTTTTTTATTCATCCTAGTACATCACCTAAGAGATTTATTATTTTATTTTCCAAGAAAGATAACTAATAATTGAGACTATGTGTTGATTATAAGATTCATAATTGTATAAAACATAAGAACATATACACTATTATATGACATGATGATCTATTTAACCCTCTTAGTGGTACATTAGTGTTCTCCACCATTTAATTGAGATATGTTTATCATCAACAGTTATTGAGACCTTCTAATGCACTGTATATTTCCCACTGGAGCAGGTATAACTGAAATGTGTGTTTTGTGATGTCATTCGCGTTGACCAATTCACTATTAGAGTTTATGTATCTAATTAACATAATATTTCACCCATACCATGACTAGTTCATAGTTATATTTTTTGAGGACATATTTGTGTTATCTATGGCTCATGATGATCATGCAAAACATATTAACATCATCCCATGTACACTATGTTTGCATTAGATATAAATAAATCTATTTGAATTTTCTTTTCATATAGATAGGCTTCATTTCATGGGTGAAATATTCTCCAAGGAAGGTGTCTCAGTGGACCCACAAATACTGTAGGTAGTTGGGTATTGTGAGAAGCGCAATAATGATTCTAATTTCATGAGTTTTTTTGGGTTTGGATATGTATTACCAATGGTTTAATAAATACATTTTCCATTTGGATGCACTTATTTTTTTATTGATTAATAAGGGAATCAGGTTTGTATGTACTACATATTATGAAAAATCATTTCAAGTGTTAATTAATGGGATGATAGCTACACTAGTTCTAATTTTACCTGTTCAAGGTAATAAGAATACATTTTTTGATCTGTTTAGAGCATGGAATATGGTGGTTCTCATGTAATATGATCTAGTGGTTTCATAAGGTTAACATGTGTTGAGGCCTCAGAATATAAATTTCTATATTCATGATCTTGAATTGGATATTTTATTTTATTCTTTAATGTGATTATTATATCAAATTTTCTAGAATGGTTTATAGTGTATAATAATAATAATATCATGATTTACACTTTCTCTTAGGGTTATTAGAATATTAATTTGGGAATATGGGTCTAGAACATGAATTACATATAATTGGTGCTTGATTATAAACATGAAATGGAAATAGTGTTGTGGATACATTGAGTTTAAAGGATCAAGATATGGACATTCAAAAATCAAGTTATGATTGGAGGATTATGGAATTGGTCACTAATATTCATGTGGTGGTGGATGATTTGTAGGGGTATATGACACTCTCTTAACTATCAGTTGATTACACAGTAATGAACCGATTCAAGGAGAAATAAAATAGATATTTATAATGTTTGGTCTTAAGGGAATGTCTTAATGGTGGGAGGGTCACCTTCTGGACTGGCTATCAGACAAGATGGGGTCATTTATGTTCATGGTTGTGTTTTCATTCCAATTTGAATTTGAGAATAGTTTAAGTTTATGTTCCATGCATCAAAGTGGCATGTGCATCCTAGTTTAACCAAAACGTTTTGTGTTCATTTGAGGATTTATTGGTGTCCAAAGATGAAGAATGTGGTGTCACTTTTCATGATATAATCCTATACATTCTAGTAGGTGAATGTCGTGAATCAGTGACTAAGGGATTTTATATATCAATTTCCAATTCTTTAATGTATATGGGATGATTTAACAGTTGATTTTACAATTTTTCCCTTGAGTTTGACTCCAATGAGTGATGTGATCTAGTTAGTTTTGGAATAGTTGACTAAAGTTGATCATTTCTTTCCAATTCAAGAGATTTTACTATGGACTATGTGGTTGTTTTTTTAGAGGTAGTGTGTTTTCATGGGGTTCCATGAAATATAGTTTCATATAGTGATCCACATTTCACCCCATTCTTAATACGTGAATTACTGACTGCACTCGGCATGGTAGTGTTTTTTAGTATGGTTATTCAACTGCTGATGGATAGGCAATCAGAGTATACAATCCAGGTTCTAGAGGAAATGTTGGGGGAATGAATCCTTGATTTAGGTGGATCATGGGAGAATCACATATCTATTGTTAATGTTTCCCATTATAATTGTTACTATGATATGATTCAAATAGAACTATTTAAGTCACTCTATAGCAGGCCATGCAGATAACCATTATGTTGGATGGAGCCTATCGAATCAGAGTTGTTGGAAATAATTTTCATATAGAAGATGTTAGAGAATATTTGGTTGATTTGGAAAAGTATGATAGTGTATTAGAGTAGTAATAAGTCATATATTGATAGGCATTTTGCACCTCCTTAGTTTTTGGTGGGTGATAAAGGGTTTCTTCAAGTTTCTCCATGTTTGGGTCTCCGTTGGATTCTACAATAGGGTATGTTGGTGCCTGGGTACATGGGGACATTGGTGATTATGTAGAGTATTAGACCAGTGGCATGTGGATTGGATATTCTACATTGGAATAGTAGTATTCATGATGTTTTTCACATGTCACATCTTCAATTATATCACCATACCCATCTCACGTGATTGATTTTTATGATGTTGATCTTGAGGCTGATGTTCTCTTTTAAGAGCATATAGTTTGTATTTTTTAATCATAGTAAGAAATTTATGTGAGGAAAGATTGTTACATTTCATTGAGTTTTTTTGTAGCCTAGAAATGTTCAGAATGAATCTTGGAATATGTATTAAAAAATGTGTGTTAGTGGGACAACCTATTTTATTCTGAATCTCGGTGATTCTAGGAAGATAATGTTGAATATGGGCCCTTATAATGTGGGTGTCTTTATGATTGTGTTATTCATTGAGGTATGTTATCGTATCAACTTTTTGACTAGTTCATAATAGTTGGGAAAATAAATATTTTCAGGGAGTATGTGGGAGATCAGGGGTGTTTTGGGTGTTAGAGGGCTTAATGAATGGGAAATATATCAATCCTATACATGGTTCATATTTTTTTCAAGGTTAGGGAAAACCTTACACTAAGGTAGTCCAAACCATTAATTGTTGGACGTATGCATTTCCCCAAGTTGGAACATAGTATTGCAACCATGAAATATCCCATCGTAACTGTGAAACATGGATACCTCATGGACATCAGTAGATGCATGGGTGGTGCAATGTTTGGAAAATTGTGTGTCCAAACAGTAGTACCAATTAAAAATTGAAAATTACCAAACTACCCCCTCAGTAGTTTATGTTCCTCACTCGATCTTCAACCCAATTCATGGACCAATAGTAGTAGTGACGAACCAAGAACAATATTTCATCAAAATTATTGATTTCCTTTAATTATATGCAGATGGAAGTGATATTTGTTGCATATATAATCTCTGGTTTGTCAAACACAACACTTTCATATCATTTTATTGATTTAGAACTGTTGTTTCGTTCTTCTACATCTGAATCCCCAAAATCCATTTTTACATTGAATCATTATGTGGGGATTCAATGGGTTCTTGAATATAGATATAAGGATAATTATAAGGGTACATTAATAATAATAATTATGTTAGGTTGTCTATATGTTATATCCCATAGACTTTTCTTTGATTTTTACATTGGTCATTATAATATTTCATTGGTATTGATGAAATTTTTTTACCTTGAGAATGATTTAGTAAAATGGTAGCCTAAATGATGATTTGAACCAGTCATGATCCCAATGTGATGTATGGAGTTTTGATATACCATATTAGGTCCACCCATAGGGTGTACTAACAACTGTGAATGTTAAAAATTATAATGTTAATTTTAAAATCTATTTATGACAAAGTAGATCCCACAATGAAATTTTTGACACATTAGTTGAGTTGAATATGGAACATTGATTATTCTATTTATTCTTTGATAATAGATTAATGGATTTTTTAGATTAATATGTAAATGGGTTGGATTAAAAATGTGATTTTTCTATGTGACTTATAAATTGATCTTGAAACACATAGGTGGGTAAATTCATGTGATTTGAATTGTGTAAATGGGGTAAATCAGGGGGATAAATGGATTATGAAAAAGAATTTATATATTAGAGTTTTTGAAAATGATAAATGGGATAATGTATGAAAAGGTAAAAAAATTTAATGGGATTTGTCATCTGAAGGGTAAGTGTGTATATTGGAAAAGAATAAAGATGGTTTATGTGTAAATATGAAAAGTGAAATGGGAATGTTATATATATTGATTTGTATGGTGTTTTATGTTCTATATGTGTTAATGGGAAAATAATCTTGTGCACTTGGATTAGTGGGGTGAGATAATGTAATAAGGCTCTCCCAGAGAATAGGTTAGACTAAGGCTATAAACGGCATAATTGAATCCACTAGTTTTTGAGTTTGACTGATTCTCTAGACCCCTAAAAGTTTCATTTGGGTATAATACCTACAATGAGGCTCCCAGGTAAGCGTTCCATCATTATATTTAAAACAATTTCACTGTTGATATAGGAAATATGGTCAATTCTATTATGGTTGATAAATTACTACCTTAGGATGTTTCTTAAATGGTTTAAATGCCTAACACATGGAACATGTGATGAAAAATAATCAATTAATGATGATGGTGTAAATTTTGAAATAGAATTATGTATGAAAATGGTTTAAGTAAATATTATATTCTAATGTAACCTATGTTGTATTTTTCAGAATATCATTTATGTAGTAAATTCATGATCTATCTGTTTAGAATAGTGTTGGCACAAAAATATTGCGTGAAAGGAAGGGATGAAAAAGAAGACTGGCACGCTGCCTCATGAAGCACCGACGCGAAGCACCGCCGCAAAGCACCCCGAGCATCGCGGTCTCACGAAGCTCTAGAGGCGGTAACTCTCCGCAAACGCATTTGACGTTCGTGAGCCCGTCACGAAGCTCTAGAGGTGGTAACTCTCCGCGAACGCATTTGACGTTCGCGAGCCCGCCGCGAAACTCCAGAGGCGGTAACTCTCCGCGAATGCATTTGACGGTCATGAGTCCGCCGCGAAGCTCCAGAAGCGGTAACTCTCCGCGAATGTATTTGACGTTCGCGAGCCCACCGCGAAGCTCCAGAGGCGGTAACTATTCACGGACGATGTTGACGTTCGGGAGTGCCCCGCGAAGCACTTGATGCGGCGCACGAGTTCTCCATCGCGGCGCCCCTTCCCTATAAATACTGGACTCCCCCTGAGTCCCGAGGATGGACAATCCGACCATTTGGATTCTCCTTTCCCAAATCACGAAGAACTCATTGCCCCAGAAATCATGAGCTCCGCGAGGTACGTCTACTTTGCGAGACGCCTTTTCTTTGTCTCGTTTTGAGCCCCTCTTCCGAGAGGGATGCCCTTCGCGATGTTTAAGGGAATTCGCGAAGGAGGGGGATTCCCAAGGGAACCCGGGCAGCTGCGGAGCATTTATGCTTCGCGAAAGACCCATGGTGTACTAGTGATCCCTATGCTAAGGCAGGATCGCTACGCATCGTGAAGCACACTGCTTCGCAGCACCTTGCTTCGCGAGGCACCCTTTCTTCGCGAGGCAGTGCTCCGCGAATAATGTTCCACTTCACGAAGCACCCTCCACTCACACTTATGCCCCATGCTAAGTCCAAGGCACTCCACTTCGCGAAGCACACTCCTTTTCTTGGAAATTCCTCTTCCCGTGAGACCCTCTAGGTTTGCACGATGTGATTTCAAAGTCCCATGGACAATACCACCCGTAGCATTGCATCACCTAATGCTTCTTCACATAGGCACGCTAATGGCTATTTCTTCTTCGCATAGTCACGCTAACGTGGACCCCTTGATGGTTTGCTCCACAACCCCCCTTGACTATGGTCTTACTGGTACCTTCCCTTCCCCCAGGACCAGAGGGTACCGGTTATGTAAGTCCTAGGGGTTCGGAGTGAACACACCTCGTCCAAGATGCAGGAGGTTAAACTTCCAAGCACCGCATCCTCAACACATGACGTTAAACTGTGACCTAGCCTCGTGCCTCTCACGAAGGGTCCCCCCAGCTCGAACATTTTTTACGCCACTCGTCTCCACAGGAGTGGAATCACTCATCCACAGGGGATGATATCCTCCTTAATGGAGTGGCGTATGTTCTAAGGAGAAGGGTGACCCTAGTTCCCGAATGGATGGTTGCACCCCTGCATCTCCATACTTCCCCACTACCAAGGCCAGTGGAGGGCGTGATAGGGAATGAGGCACCTCCTATCATTGGTGTAACGGCCCGAAATTTTGAATAAATCTTGTTTCCTAATTTCATGTGTTATTTTATTTTATTTTTATACTCAACAAAAATGTTTTATTTGATAAACATGATTATAATTAAAATGAGATCAGTGGGTTTTGACTATTATATAACCATCGGTCAATATGACCGCTGTGAACAAAATGTTTTGATTATTGTCTCTAAATATAAGTAATCTTGGTTAATTATTATAGAAATAAGATTCGATGGCCTCACCTAGTAGTCTTGGACCGATCGAAGCCCATCTAACAGAGCTTGGGAAGGAGGTAGCACCATTGGGCTTTGCTCTGGATCAAATCCAAGCCGAACATCATCATGTGAAGCTGGAACAGAATCGCCTTCGTGAGAAGTTCAAACTGATAGAAATTACTACTCGGGCAATGTTGACTGAGCCGCCCCAAGCTTCTATCACCCTAGCACACCTTACTCTTAGGTCCTATGCTGGTATTATAAGGGGATATGTAACGAGACCGTAACTACCTTGTGTAATCCTTGTTTTAAATAAAAATTGGGATTACTTCTTATGATGAAGTTTATGAATTTTGAAATGACCGGATAAATATAGTATGCATATTTTTGATGAATTTTAGAAAAAGGATATTTTAAAAATGGTTGTGTAAACCTTAAATAATTAAAAATGTGTAATGATTTTCAAAAAATGGTCTTCTACAATTATGTCCAGTATGAAATTTGGAGTCTAATATGATCAACTTGATTTTTGATGAATAGTAAATTATTAATAGTGATTGTATGATTAGGATTAGTAATATGACCAAATGGATTAGTAATCTAACTTAAAGAAAGTTTTAAAATAATCTAGGCACCTTGATTAAGTAACGTGATTCAATAAAATGGTTAAATAATGGTTTCATAAATTATTATTCAAGTATTAGTTTTTTCAGGTGAATAGTGTTTTTTAATTAAAAATTTAATTAAAATTATTTAGAAAATTATTTTTATAAAACAGATTTCATTTTTGAACTCAGAGCACCGATATTATGCTATGGTAATTTTTGGGGTTTTTTCTGAAAAAAAACGAATTTTCGGTGAATAGTGTTTTGATTTAAAAATTAAATTAACAATATTTAGAAAATTATTTTTATAAAATGGAGTTCATATTTGTAATCAGAGGGTTGATATTTGATTATGGTGAAATTTTGGGATCTTTTTGAGAAAGTTGAATTTTCAGTGAATAGTAAAAAATGCAGTTTTAGGGTTTCGGTATGTTTAATGACATCATAGCTGTGTCATGATGATGTCATGAGTTATTTTAAGGGTTGGCCGGCCAAGGGTGATGAATTATTGTTTTGGGGGCCCCATGTGGCCTAACTCCATGATAAATGCCAAGGGAGAGCACATGGGTTTGAGAAAAGCACATGTGAGGTGTCCCTTGGCCATTAATGCCTTGTCCCCTCACTTTCCCTATAAATACCAAGCCCTCCCCTCATCCATTCGACTCCCCACTCATTCCCAACGAATTTATGGTCTCATTACCTCCCAAATAGCCCTCCCAAGGTGCCCCCAAGCCCTCAAGGTCCCAACCTTTGAGGTTTAAGAGTTACATTTTAAGGTAAGGGATCCGACCTCTCTCTTTCTTTTCAAGTAATCTCTTTTATTTAATTTCTTTTATACTCCATTTTCTTATGTTGGAGGATGTCCTTTTATATTCATTCTACTGCCTATTTCATGTTCATATGATGAGAGACCCCCCTTGCTATCATCAATTCGTTTTAAGAATGTTTAAGTGGCGCCGTTAGGCTGCCGAATTTTTAAGGGATTCTTTCACCTTCCTCGTTTTCAAGTTCTATTTTCATTCAAGTCTTTCATGTTCCTTTTTATTATGTTGGGGTATTATCTCTAAATTATCATACTGATATTTTATGACCATATGATTAGAGACCCCATTTGATCTCTTCAATTCCGTATTTTGATGTTTTAAGTGGCGCCGTTAGGCTGCCGAATTTTTAAGTGGTTCTTCACCCTTCTCGTTTTGAAGTTCTACTTTCATGTCAATTACTTCAAGTTCCTTTTTGTTATGTTGGGGTATGATCTCTATACCTATCATACTGGACTCTAATGTTCATATGATGAGAGACCCCATTTGATCTCTTCAATTCAGTATTTTGAAGTTTAAGTAACGCCGTTAGGCTGCCGAACTTTCATAAGAGAAATCAAACTTTTGTCTTCCTTCCATGTTTTTCATTTCAAATGGTATGTCCTTTAAATTGCACCACCATGTCCATATATACTTCTTATTCTGTCCCTATACTATTTTATGGGTCAATTATGATTGCTCGACCCATGTTCCCTCTCTTTTCAAAGTTTTCTAAAACCTTGTAACATAGCCGTTATGCTGCAGAATTTTCGTCTCAAAATGCCTCTCTTTTCTCAAAATTATTTTATGTTATAAAGTGAATACTCAAAGCTCCTATTTCTACAGGGGTATTCACATATATATAAAAATGTTCTATTTTAAATTCTGGGATTTACATACATGATACCCGCTTTCCCTTTCCGTGGGTTTAAAGTAACGTAAAGATGATGTCTTTAAAGCAGTTTTTAAAACGTTATGATTATGAAATGTAACCCATTTATTTTATTCTATATGGGTTATTTATGAAATTTTTGATGATGATATATGTGGCTCACATGATAATAAAGGCAAATTTAAGGGTGCGCCCTGATAGCGCTCCAATGCATTGGGTAATGATGTAACCACTAGAGATTACAATTTTCACGATACCTTGGTGAATAACCTTGGTAATTTTCAAATGACACCTTGGGGATGGACCTTGGTGATATGTTCATTATTGTCTATGTTAAATGATGTAGTCACATCTTCAAGTAATGAAAATGTTATTTTTATTATGATATTCCACATGATTTTTTTTATCATGCCCTAAAGTTCTTGTTCATGACATAGTTGATGTATCTCAAGTTCACAGGTTAAATGTTTCCCTTGTTTCCCTTACTGGGCCTTCTGCTCACCCTTTCTTTTGATGTATGATCCCAGGTTATGTGATGCCGTAATGAACCTAGGATGAACATGAGGAGAATCCTTTCAAGTCTTATAGAAGAATGTTTTATGTTTTCATGTTTTAAGTTCCTGGTTTCCAAGACACTAAACCTTAAAGATCCTCAGTTTTGTATAATGTAATAAAAGTTTATGTGATAAAAAGGCGGGATGCTATAGTTGGTATCAAAGGATGGTTTAGTTATTTGTGGATATTAGGATATGAAAACTTTAGGAAGAAGCCTATAGAAAATTTAAAATATAGGAAATATTCCTGGTATTTTGGTGAGTATTGAGTAAGGGGTTTCCAAGCAAATACATCCCTGTCTGGATACGAGCAGGTAGAGGTGGATCTGGCACAGATGTACATAGGGGTAAAACCCAAAAACACCGCTTGGAGCTAGACTCGAACGGGAACTGGTACACGACAACGGGCCTTGCTGCACTCTTGGTTACGACACTCCCGGGGGATATGCTTTGGTAAATTCATAAGCTTAGTATGAACCATTGTTAAAGGAACAAAGATAAAATAAAATGAAGATTCACATAAGAATATATGATCTTGGATAACCTAGATGGAAACCTAGGGGATCACAAGTTAGGGTATACTTTTCAACTACAAGTTATCCTTATATGCTTTAAGTTTCTTTTCATGATTATTGGCTAAGTATTTAAGCCCCTAATTATGGTTTCTTTTCTTAGTTAATGGCGGGAAATGGAAGAACATGTCTCAACAACCAATGTGATAGGAAATGCTACGATTGCCGTATTAATATGACAGAGATGATTAGGGGATTAAAATATGATTTTTATTTAGGAATACATTCACTATTTTAGGGGACCCTATATGATCGAGGTAAATAGATTACAACGTTATTTTCATTGAGGAGTAAGGTTGACTTATATTTTGAAGAGTCGATGAATTTAAGGTGGACTTATAGTAATTTAGGTTACTTACGGGAATGATTAACCTATCTTGGGTAAAATATGTTTAGGTTAGCTAGTTTTGTTATAAGATGTTAGGAGTGGTTGATGTTGTTTGGAGATGAACAATGAAGTTTATTTTGGAAGACTATGTTATCAAATCTTTCTTGTATTTGGGTTTCAATCTTAGTTTGGTTTATTTTGAGGAATTTTAAGGACCGTTATTTATGGAATGGACTATGATGAACTTTGGGTAGTACCATGGAACTTTGAAGATTTAAAAGTAGTTTCCATTCCAATGGGATTCTTTCTTTTTGAAGAGTTGTTTTACCTTACCCTTTCGGTTTTTGGGATAATGTTTAAGGATATAAGAAATATATAGTTGATCTTTTGTGGATTATGTGATTCTCTAGAAGATGATTCTTGTGTTTTGATGAGACCAAGTAGTTTTGAATGCTCATCGTTTGGAGAAAAGATTAGTTTTGGTAGAAACTTATTAAAGTATGAAACTCTACATGAAGGTAGATATATTTCCTTATGTTTTTGTTCTATGTTGTAAATGAATTCCTCAAAGTTATTAAAAGGAACGTAAAACAAAAACGTTGTTGGTTTATGTTTCCTACAAGTTAATCAAAGACCGCTTACACACATCATAAGTTTGGGATTTTCTTATGGTTATCTTTCTCCTAATCATGTTCTCTATCACTCTCCCTCAGAACGTGACCCTTTGTTTTCTCCTCCATGTCCATGTTTCCTACATGGAATCCTAGTATGAGTAAACTCGGGTGGCCTTTGTACTCCCTTTTATTTCTTTTAAAGTAATAGTGTTACTGACTCTTTTTCCGATGTGGGACTTTCAATGAAATTTCAAAACCCAATTTTAAAAAAAATTGCGAGGACGCAATTTCTTAAGGGGGGAAGATTGTAACGGCCCGAAATTTTGAATAAATCATGTTTCCTAATTTCATGTGTTATTTTATTTTATTTTTATACTCAACGAAAATGTTTTATTTGATAAACATGATTATAATTAAAATGAGATCAGTGGGTTTTGACTATTATATAACCATCGGTCAATATGACCGCTGTGAACAAAATGTTTTGATTATTGTCTCTAAATATAAGTAATCTTGGTTAATTATTATAGAAAGAAGATTCGATGGCCTCACCTAGTAGTCTTGGACCGATCGAAGCCCATCTAACAGAGCTTGGGAAGGAGGTAGCACCATTGGGCTTTGCTGTGGATCAAATCCAAGCCGAACTTCATCATGTGAAGCTGGAACGGAATCGCCTTCGTGAGAAGTTCAAACTGATAGAAATTACTACTCGGGAAATGTTGACTGAGCCGCCCCAAGCTTCTATCACCCTAGCACACCTTACTCTTAGGTCCTATGCTGGTATTATAAGGGGCTATGTAACGAGACCGTAACTACCTTGTGTAATCCTTGTTTTAAATAAAAATTGGGATTTCTTCTTATGATGAAGTTTATGAATTTTGAAATGACCGGATAAATATAGTATGCATATTTTTGATGAATTTTAGAAAAAGGATATTTTAAAAATGGTTGTGTAAACCTTAAATAATTAAAAATTTGTAATGGTTTTAAAAAAAATGGTCTTCTACAATTATGCCCAGTACGAAATTTGGAGTCTAATAAGATCAACTTGATTTTTGATGAATAGTAAATTATGAATAGTGATTTTATGATTAGGATTAGTAATATGACCAAATGGATTAGTATTCTAACTTAAAGAAAGTTTTAAAATAATCTAGGCACCTTGATTAAGTAACGTGATTCAATAAAATGGTTAAATAAAGGTTTCATAAATTATTATTCAAGTATTAGTTTTTTCTGGTGAATAGTGTTTTTTAATTAAAAATTTAATTAAAATTATTTAGAAAATTATTTTAAAAAACAGATTTCATTTTTGAACTCAGAGCACCGATATTATGCTATGGTAATTTTTGGGGTTTTTTCTGAAAAAAACGAATTTTCGGTGAATAGTGTTTTTATTTAAAAATTAAATTAAAAATATTTAGAAAAATATTTTTATAAAATGGAGTTCATATTTGTAATCAGAGCGTTGATATTTGATTATGGTGAAATTTTGGGATCTTTCTGAGAAAGTTGA
This sequence comes from Viscum album, assembly GCA_963277665.1. Classification (NCBI taxonomy): domain Eukaryota; kingdom Viridiplantae; phylum Streptophyta; class Magnoliopsida; order Santalales; family Viscaceae; genus Viscum; species Viscum album. The sequence goes on from OY728119.1 coordinate 536,783,232, forward strand.
ATTTTCAGTGAATAGTAAAAAATGCTGTTTTAGGGTTTCGGTATGTTTAATGACATCATAGTTGTGTCATGATGATGTCATGATTTATTTTAAGGGTTGGCCAGCCAAGGGTGATGAATTATTGTTTTGGGGGCCCCATGTGGCCTAACTCCATGATAAATGCCAAGGGAGAGCACATGGGTTTGAGAAAAGCACGTGTGAGGTGTCCCTTGGCCATTAATGCCTTGTCCCCTCACTTTCCCTATAAATACCAAGCCCTCCTCTCATCCATTCGACTCCCCACTCATTCCCAACGAATTTATGGTCTCATTACCTCCCAAGGAGCCCTCCCAAGGTTCCCCCAAGCCCTCAAGGTCCCAACCTTTGAGGTTTAAGAGTTACATTTTAAGGTAAGGGATCCGACCTCTCTCTTTCTTTTCAAGTAATCTCTTTTATGTCATTTCTTTTATACTCCATGTTCTTATGTTGGAGGATGTCCTTTTATATTCATCCTACTGCCTATTTCATGTTCATATGATGAGATACCCCCCTTGCTCTCATCAATTCGTTTTAAGAATGTTTAAGTGGCGCCGTTAGGCTGCCGAATTTTTAAGGGATTCTTTCACCTTCCTCGTTTTCAAGTTCTATTTTCATTCAAGTCTTTCATGTTCCTTTTTATTATGTTGGGGTATGATCTCTAAATTATCATACTGATATTTTATGACCAAATGATGAGAGACCCCATTTGATCTCTTCAATTCCGTATTTTGAAGTTTTAAGTGGCGCCGTTAGGCTGCCGAATTTTTAAGTGGTTCTTCACCCTTCTCGTTTTGAAGTTCTACTTTCATGTCAATTACTTCAAGTTCATTTTTGTTATGTTGGGGTATGATCTCTATACCTATAATACTAGACTCTTATGTTCATATGATGAGAGACCCCATTTGATCTCTTCAATTCAGTATTTTGAAGTTTAAGTAACGCCGTTAGCCTGCCGAACTTTCATAAGAGAAATCAAACTTTTGTCTTCCTTCCATTTTTTTCATTTCAAATGGTATGTCCTTTAAATTGCACCACCATGTCCATATATACTTCTTATTCTGTCCCTATACTATTTTATGGGTCAATTATGATTGCTCGACCCATGTTCCCTCTCTTTTCAAAGTTTTCTAAAACCTTGTAACATAGCCGTTATGCTGCAGAATTTTCGTCTCAAAATGCCTCTCTTTTCTCAAAATCATTTTATGTTATAAAGTGAATACTCAAAGATCCTATTTCTACAGGGGTATTCACATATATATAAAAATGTTCTATTTTAAATTCTGGGATTTACATACATGATACCCGCTTTCCCTTTCCGTGGGTTTAAAGTAACGTAAAGATCATGTCTTTAAAGCAGTTTTTAAAACGTTATGATTATGAAATGAAACCCATTTATTTTATGCTATATGGGTTATTTATGAAATTTTTTATGATGATATATGTGTCTCACATGATAATAAAGGAAAATTTAAGGGTGCGCCCTGATAGCGCTCCAATTCATTAGGTAATGATGTAACCACTAGAGATTACAATTTTCACGATACCTTGGTGAATAACCTTGGTAATTTTCAAATGACATCTTGGGGATGGACCTTGGTGATATGTTCATGATTGTCTATGTTAAATTATGTAGCCACATCTTCAAGTTATGAAAATGTTATTTTTATTATGATATTCCACATGATTTTTTTTATCATGCCTTAAAGTTCTTGTTCATGACATAGTTGATGTATCTCAAGTTCACATGTTAAATGTTTCCCTTGTTTCCCTTACTGGGCCTTCTGCTCACCCTTTCTTTTGATGTATGATCCCAGGTTATGTGATGCCGTAATGAACCTAGGATGAACATGAGGAGAATCCTTTCAAGTCTTTTAGAAGGATGTTTTATGTTTTCATGTTTTAAGTTCCTGGTTTCCAAGACACTAAACCTTAAAGATCCTCAGTTTTGTATAATGTAATGAAAGTTTATGTGATAAAAAGGCGGGATGCTATAATTGGTCCCAAATCCCTCGTTCGCTGCGCTTTGTCGCACTCCGGGCCTCCATCCTAGAGTAATTCCCAGTACCATGGGCCGCCTAACGCGTAAGCCCCTCTTCGCTTCTCACGGACGCATCCTTCGCGACGTGATCGTCAGGTCCTTGCAACATCTTGTTTCTCACAACGAGCATGACTCACGTGGGCTTAGAGTTGGCATTGGCCATGATAATACCTAGTCCAGCATGACGTTAAACTGCATGCCCTCATCCAGCATGACGTTAAAAAGTATTCCATTGTCCTGCATGACATTAAACTGCACACCCATTTGAACTACGAGGTCTTTGATCCATGTCAAGGCATGGTACGTAGGAAGCCTCCATGAAGTTCAATCCCACCCATCATCCAATTCACGTCTTGTTCTACCTTCATCCAGCATGACTTTAAACTACATTCCAGTTTGACGGCAAGCAGTTGTGACCAGCCTTTTAACTACAAGGACTTTGATCCGTGTCAAGGCATGGTACGTAGGAAGCCTCCCTGAAGTTCAAGCCTAACAATCATTGGCCCAAACCGTCTCCTTGATAGTGTTCCATGCCCCCATTTTCAACCCGAACTACGAGGAATTTGATCCATGTCAAGGCATGGTACATAGGAATCCTCCCAGAGGTTCAAGCCCACCTCCCATCGGACCAAGTTCCCTCATTTACGTCGGTTCGCCGACACCCACCGCCCGTCGTTTATTCACGTTAGTGTTCACGATCGTCCTGCATGACGTTAAACTGTATTCCATCAATCCTTTGAACTACGAGGACTTTGATCCATGCCAAGGCATGGTACATAGGAAACCTTCCCAAGGTCCAAGCCCACCACTAGTGGACCCCTGGGTCTACTTTCACGTCAGTTCGCTGACGCATCGGACCGAGGTCCACCTTTACGTTGGTTCGCTAACGACATCCATCGGATCATGGCCCATTTTCACATCGGTTCGCTGACGAATTTCATCATCTGAACTATGAGGACTTTGATCCATATCAAGGCATGGTATGTAGGAAACCTTCCCAAGGTTCAAGCCCACCACTAGTGGACCCATGGGTCTACTTTCTCGTCGGTTCGCCAACGAAGCCCCTGTGAACTATGTGGTCTTTGATCAATGTCACGACATGGTACGTAGGAAGCCTCCACGAGGTCCAAGCCCACCACCACTAGGACCCTCCTGGTCCTCCCCATTCATGTCAGTTCACTGATGATGCCCATCAGACCAAGGTCCAGCCTCATGCCGGTTCATCGACACCATCCCGAACTACGCAGACTTTGATTCCCTGCCACGGGGATACGTAGGAAGCCCCTTCAAGGCTCAAGCCCAACTTCACCATTTCCCTTGCGATGGTTCCTTTCCATTCCACCCTCCACTTCATTCATCTATCCATCATCCACCCTGATTCTCGCCCGGACCGTCATATCCCAGTGAGACCATGTTGGTACGCTCCTCTTCACAGCCGCCCATGGGCTGGCCCCGGTATCGGCATCCCTTCAAGGGAAATCCCTCAATCCGATCTATCCTAGCTAATGCTCTGGTCGGGTTGATTTATTCTCCGCTGGACGTTAAACTCGTGGCTTACCTTGTGTTAAAGCACGTGAAGCTGAGGAAAACCTCATATATGCGCCTACGGTATATACATCCCCGTGCTCGATGTGGGATGGATCGGGCTTCCACGCCCTCGAGAAGCCCTGTGACCAGGGATAATAGACAGACATGCCAGGTTCCCCAGCATCCAGACACGCTAGTGATGCCTCAACATGACTACTCCTCCGACTGAAGGTTTCTGCCCTGACCGGACCCTTTGGAATGTCCTGACAGAAGCAGTGTAATTAACCAGTGTCCATGGAAACATGGCACTGGGAAGAGTTTCATGAACTATGTATTAAATCCATGAGGGAGACCCGGACTAGGTGACGAGTTCTGAGGATGAATCCACAGAAGGAAGAACCGACATCCCATCATCTCGTTTCGATCATGGAGCAGACGTACCTGAACAAGGAACGAATGCTGCCCGCCTTTGGAAAGCGGGAATGTGGGGCAACAGCTGCGCGTCGGAAACAAAAATGGTGAACCCGACGTGAATGAATTCTCCTCAATATGAAGATTAGTAGCGTATGAGACACCAGTAGATTGACGTGTCACCAGATCCAGATATCTGGCGCCTGGTCCCACCAAGCAAATAACAGGCCTATCGTGAAACTCACCGGAAGTCGGGGTAGTAGAACGCGGGGCACTCCGTTCTATAGTGTGTTGGCGTGGATCCTTCTTATAGACGTGGATAATGAAAGGACGCTGGGGCACTAGTTGTCAATCCTTTTCCTCTCAGTGCTGATTAGTTGATCCCTTCGTTTCTCAGGAACCAGGTTGCTGTTACAGAGACACGATCACCGCCTGCTAGCCTACGCAGGGGCAGGGGAAACACCGCCATATCCACCTTGCATGGCGCCGCTACCACCACGACGGCCACCACGTCATGGAATACGGGGTTCCCATGTCCCCTTTCCCCTTAGGAGGTCATCCAGTTAAGGGTGATCAACTACCTCGTGCGCAGGTACGAGGAGGAAGGGGTCATCCCAACTCGGGATATGGCCCGCCTGGAACTAGAGGCATCCAGGCACCGCCGTCAACGCTGCCCTAACAGGCCGCGTAGGGAGCCCCTACTCCCCACCCCAACGTTCAATCGTTTCGGGAGCCTGTCCCTGGAACTCCTTGACGACTCCTCACCTTACGCTGATGAGGTGGGCGCCATCCGGCTCAGCCCACTCAGGATCCGACCCAAGTGCTCCAGGAAAGGGCTCCCGCCCGGCCGTGTCATCGCTGCCATCCGACTCCGCAGGAAGAGCAGGCAGGCCATGCCCCTACACCACCTGCACCGACTCGTCTGACCCGATGTCAGGGCCGGGCCCGTACTGAGGACGCTCGCCCTGGTGCGTCGACGTCAACAGCTATAGTGGCCCGCGCCACCGCCGGCGTGCATCATGAATTCCCTACATACACTGAGTAGGGGCACTCATACACCCAACCAGGATCGAGACCCCAACCGCCCCACGGGCAGGCTGGGTTGACTCTCCGGGTTGCAGGTCCGAGTGGTGATCGCTGTGAACTAACCCATGGTGATGTCACCCTGTACGGAGGCCTTCCCCGTACCACTACTCCACAGAGTGTGGGCCTTCCCCGCTCCGAAGCTCGTCATGGAGGTATGCCTCGTGCTACCCCAATCCCGAAGGAAGACCTGCCCTGCGGTAGTGATGCTCGGTGCGGAAACATTTCCCATGCCCACTATATAGGGTATGGAGTCCATCCTCCTGCCCCTGACCGTTGATCTGAAGGCACTACCCATCCAGTCCTTCTCTAGCGTGGGGGCCCTCCCTACGTCCTCTCTGCAACCGGAGAAGGTCCTCCTCGCCCCAAAAACTCGAGGAGTGATGTTCAGCCTCGCTCCGCCCACATAGACCACGGAGGTCCTCCCCATGCTCCTGCCAATTACAATAGAGGCTCCACCCACATGGGTCCTGTCCATGGAGGTCCACCCCATGTACCCTTCGACATTTTCCCCGGTGCCCCTCGCACCTCAGCTATCTCGAGTGGGGGTCCTCTCCGCCACGACGCCCGCACCGCCCCGAGACTACATGATAGGGATCAACCCTGTCCCGAAGAGCCACCCCAGGGCAGGAGAGCGGGTCGTCGCTGCCACAAGAAGAGTCCTGGGATAGCCCAGGTGGAGATCAAACCTGACCGCTTCTTCGACTCTGAAGCAGAATGTGACTTAGTGATGGAACCTTCTCCCCAATCCTCCGTATCATGGACTGGGGCAGGAACCAGACGCGTTAGCCTCATTCTCTCGGAATATGAGGTCCACCAGATTCCCATCTCTCTCAGTAGGTACATCTAAGAGGAAGAAATCTTGGGAATTCCGCAGGTCTCGACCGCGCAATCACCTCCATTGTCACCAGAAGCGCCCTCTACCTCTACCAGAGATCACGGAGAGATATTTTTGGGGCCAATGGCGGTAGAGCGACGACAAGACATGTCGATGGTAGTCATGACTACTGTGCCGGAATCTGTGGATATCAGCCCATCGTATCGTGACATCGTGGTCAGGTCACCTTACTCTTCAGAGGATGGCCCGGAATTCAGCGGCAAGTCAGCTCATTTGCCGTATTCTCCGCCGCCGAGTTTTCTATCCCATAGGTCCGCCTCGGTACCGCTACCGGTCCCTCAGCCGCCCCTGGTTGACGAGTGGGGAAATACAGGTCCAGACCCCGAGTCCGAACCCAAGAGCTTATGGAGTATTCTTGCAGTGGATAACTTCCCTAAGAAGTTTTGGCCGACGGCAGCGCTGAACTTTCACGCACCAGAGTCCCTTACCCCTGAAGAAGTGGGGTGATTTTTTCGAACCCTATGGGCGACACACTTCCGACTTCGTTACGAACAGGTGGTGTACCCCAGAAGCCGAGAGCACTTCGAAGAGATCGGCGAGCAATGCCACCTGATCGATTCGGCCACACTCCTTGTGGCCCAGCACCCCGAGTCGCCAGGCCGTCAGAGCGCCCTTCAACGGAAATGTGTTCAGAGTTATAAAGTACTTCACAGAATCGTCAGGGAAGCTACCCCCCATGTGAAATTCTGTGGCTGGGGACACTATGCCGCTCTCCTCTTAGACCCTATCCGACCGCAACCCGATTCTCTATATGACATCGAGGACATTCCCTCGAGAGGGGTCGCAGTCCACATGGCTGACGTAGTGGACAAGAATGATCAGCTTGAATTCCTTGATGGAGACTTACCCCCCAAGGGCGTACCGCCACAGCTGGACCCATCAGGGAGGGTTACCCATCAGCAGAGGAATCTGCTAGGCCTCCCCGTACTCACTGAGTCGCTGGTACTCGGTCGAAATACCGGCAAGGGTAAGGAGCACGTTAGAACTGTCAAGCGCTCCGACCCATCTGCCTCTTTGCAGAAAACAGATGAAGATCCTGAGAAGGCCACATTATTCCAGCAGCTTGTTGAGCAGAAGTGGCTGGTTAACGAACTCTTGGCTGAGCGTGCCGTAGAGCGGAAACCCGAATATGGTAATCCCAGGCCGGGGAAGCAAGGGCATGAACAATTTCCCCCAGGGAGATGCCTCCGAGAAACCCTGATCATGCTACTGCCGCAGACAGGGCAGAAGATGGAAGTTACAGAAAGAGGGCGCGATACGTCTCGCCAACCCCCCCCCCCCCCCCGAACGACGGGGCATTCTGAAGAACCCAGTCTGTGTTCCCCCAGTCGCCCCACAGGTCGTTCCGCCAGTTGACCCACGAGCTTCCGAAGCCATCTACCGTGTTGAAGAACCTGGCAACACACTTGTGGTTAAAGATCCTCGTCAAGACAGGGACCCCCACCCGGATGATCTTATTGCGACACTCACAGCCCGCCTCGAAGCGTTGGAAACGCGGTAGGTGGCAGTCCCACCGGATGGCAAGCCGTATCCCGCGTGGGTGGATGATATGTCCGCACCTCCAGGTTTTGGGAACCCCACTTTCTCACCCTTTAATGGGACATGGGACCCGCCGCAGCACTTGGAACAGTTTTTCTTCTAGGTGTGGCCCTATGCTGGGGACCCCGGCTCAGCAAGAAGCTGCCAAGCTCCGATGTTTCATACAGACATTGGAAGGTCCAGCATTCGTCTGGTACTGCCAGCTCCCTATCGGATCGGTGACCGGTTGGGAGGACCTCCACCGGCAGTTCCTATACCAGTTCAGCTCCACCACACAAAAGACCAGCATTTCATACCTCTTCAAGTGCAAGCAAAGGCCTGATGAGCGAGTCGCAGATTTCATCGCCCGGTGGAAGGGACTTACGTATTCTCTCGATATGCCACTGACTCAGGTGAAATTACTGACGATGTGTGGGCGGAACGTCAAAACGGAGCTGCTACCCTCCCTGATTACCCAGAACTACCCTGGAGGGTTCAGTGACTTCTCAGATAAGGCTCAACATCTTGACGAAGCTCTGCAATAGGCTAGTCAGGCACGTTTGTTGCCCCCGATGATCCCAGCCAGGAGAACCGCCAATGCTGAACCTGCCGCAGTGGCTCAAATAGAAGCCCCTAAGCAGCTGGAATTACTGCCAGCAGCACCATCCCAACAACCCCGTAGAGGTCCTCCACCTCAAGCACAGGCACCTGCCCAGCAGAGACCGCCTCATAATCGACAGGTTCCCCCGCGCAATGCGCCACCGCCACCTAGGTGAGACAATCAGGCGCCGCCTCCTCGGCAGGCCCCTCCGGCCCCTCATCAGAGACAGACCCCCAGGGCCCCCTATCCGGAAAAAAGGCACCAAACTTATTCTTTCAAAGAAAATCTGGTCCCTGGCTACTTTCGAAGTGCTTTAGAGAAAGGGATTGTGCGCCTGCCCGAGTGGAGAAGGCTGGCAGAGGCGAATCTCACCGATCACCCCAACTACTGCCCTTATCATCGGATTCTGGGGAACACCCTCAAGTAGTGCTATGTGTTTAAGGACTGGCTTCAAGACCAGGTCAACAACAACATAGTCAAGTTGGGCCCGAAACCAGCACAAGTGGCGGGTGTCTTTGCAGGATCAGAGATCGGCAGCGACAATGAAGGCGAGTGGCAGCAGGTTCCCACCCGCGGATCCCAGAAATACGATGACTAGATGGCTTGAAAAACCGTCGTTTGTGCCCATGGTATCATCCAGGCGTGCCTGTAGTATTCAGAACCTTCATAAGAAGTAGCTGGTACCTCTGCATCGTCTCCACAGTCGACCTCTTCCCAAAAGGTCAAGCAGCGACGACGCAAGAAGAAGAAACGCGCACCGCCGTTGCCGTCATCATCTCGTACTCTCGGTTACATTATGCCCCTTGAAATGGGGATTCCTCCAAGAATCCACCTGGTACTGGATGAATCCTCGAGCGACACCTAGGGGTACACTTCAGTTAACACCGTGGAGCTGGTAAAGCCCTATATTACTCCCGATGAGGGGGAACGCCAGGCGAACCTCCCCAACGTTTCCAGCCGACGTCAACGTCAGCGGAATCACAACCGCGCCGGTCATCGAGGTATGTCAGCGGGCACTTTCATCCAAGTCGTGCATGCTACTGAGAGCAGACAGTAAGCTCAGCGCAGAGCTCAGCATGCGCAACCCCATATAATGCCCCCAGCTCTACCTTCACTGTCATTTGTGCTACTAGATCAGGGAGAGATACCTCGTTCGTATCACAGTCAGTCTTGCCCGGCTACAGTCCAGCCTCAGCTGTCCAATCCTAGTCCGGAGACTACTCTCTAGGCTTCAACTAGCAGGAAGCAGGATGTACCTAGCACTAGCCGATCGCCGGTTCAACCAGCAGGACCCGCTATGCCTGCAAATGCCGAGCGACCTCCTGTAAGCAGAGGTTCGCGTTTGGCACAAAAGTATGATGTCCTGAAGCACATGGCTGTCATTATGGAATGGCTTTCTATCCTTGAGGGCCTTCTCCTATCATCCAAAATGTGCGAGGCACTTGCCAAGGCCCTATGGAGCCCCCTCCAGTTTGAGATGGAGGTAGCAGCTACAGAAGCCTTCCATACCGAGACGATTGAAAATGCCAAATGTCAGGCGGTTATCTCGTTCTTCGGTGAAGATGAGGACCCTCCTATACATGGGAACATTCGCCCGTTGTACATCATTGGCCACTTCAATGGTGTTGAAGTCCGTCGTTGCCTCGTTGACACGGGTTCTGAAATAAACCTAATTCCCACTCGGATGTTGTGAATGTTGGGTCTGTCTGAAGGTGATTTAACTCCCTATGACCTCAGAATCCAGGGGTACGACATGACCGAGAAAACCCCAGTCGGCAAGATCCGCCTGAAGACTCAGTTCGGTGGCTTGATTTCCAGCACCGAGTTCATGGTCGTCTCTCAGGACACCGCCTATAACACGTTGATGGGACGGCCATGGATCCATCTGCATGCAGCGGTCCCTTCGTCGTATCACCAGTGCCTCAAATACTCACTCAACGGTCGAGTTGGCGTTCTCCAAGGAGATGTGTCCCCTTTCGCTTCATGTGAGGCCCGCTATCTGGATGCGAGTTATTACAAAAGTAAGGATAAGCAAATCATAGTAAGTGAGGATGAACCCGCCCCGGTCACAAGTGATCCCTGGGAAAGCATGGATGAAACCTACATCCTCTTGATCCACTGATTGGAGGCCACGACCCCCGACATGGGGCAAAGCTTCGTTGTTTTGGGTACCCAAGGAATGAATGTTCTCGTGTCCAAGCGATGGGGGAAAATCACCTCGTACTCCTACATCAGCCAGGCTCAGGTGATCCCGGAACCTCCTACCCCTGTACGGTACTAGAATGTCAAGCTTATGACAATGGTGGTACGCCAGACGTGTCTCTTCCACCAGGCTGGAATCCACCGACTCGGGCCAACACGTCACCACTGCTTTGATATCATCAAACGTGGCCCCTTAGGCCGAAGGCCAGATGGGATAGGGTCGACTGCCTTCATTTCCATGGTCTCAATGGAAAGTGAGTCTCCTGATATGATGACCACTACTGCTCGAGCCGGCACCAGCTGCCCCTCATGTTTTGATAGCCCAGAGGAATCTCCTGTCGCGGGAAATCCCCCCACGGGTGGGGAGGAAGACCTAGAGGATGCTCCCCCCGCCTTTGAAGATGGCGTCTCTACCACGGTTGATGAACTGGTACAGGTGAACCTTGGTAGCGAGGAATATCCGATACACACATTGATCAGTGCAGCCATGTCCCTCGAGGAGCGGCAACAGTACGTAGATTTCCTCAAACAACACAATGACGTGTTTTCCTGGAGTTACAACGAGATGCCAGGACTAGATCCCCAGGTAGCCTTTCACCGTATGGGCCTCCCGACAAAACATCGTGGGTTTAAGCAGCCTCCTAGGAAAATGCACCCTTCTCATGGTGCTATGGTTGAGGCCGATGTTGACAAGCTTATCAAATCCAACTTCATGAAGGAAGTCCATTAACCCAAGTGGCTTGCCAACATTGTGCCAGTTAGGACGAAGAATGGGCAGATCAGAGTTTGCATCGACTTTCGCGATCTTAATCGCCACTGCCCAAATGATGACTTCCCACTCCCGGTGACCGAGTTATTGATTGACGTCATGGCCAGGTTCCAAGCTCTCTCTTTCATGGACGGGTATTCCGGGTACAACCAGATCCAGATGGCCCCCAAAGACGAGGATTCCACTGCCTTCAGGGCTCCCCAAGGTACCTTTTTCTACCAGGTTATGCCATTCGGTTTGAAAAATGTAGGTGCCACTTATCAGAGGGCCATGCATCACATATTCAAGACGATTCTCGAGACATTGGTGGAATTCTACGTTGATGACCTCGTAGTCAAATCATGTCAGCTCTAGGACCATCACAAAGACCTTGAGAAGTTGTTCGGTTTCCTTCGTTCCCGTCACCTGAAGATGAAACCATTGAAGTGTGCCTTCAGGGTCACCTCTGGGAAGTTTCTGGGCTTTGTTGTCAGATACAGGGACATAGAGATCGACCCAGAGAAGATCAAGGCCATCAAGCAAATGCCTTCTCCGAGCAACATTCGAGAACTTCGAGGCCTTCAAGTCCACTTAGCTTATATACGCCGATTCATTGCGAATATGGCCAGCAAGTGTAAGCCCTTTTCCCGGCTCATGAGGAAGTGCGCCACTTACGAATGGGATGAGGAGTGTCAGACCGCCTTCAAGGAAGTCAATAAGTATCTGCTCCAACCTCCGGTCTTGATGCCACCCGTCTCCGGAAAGCCACTGGTCCTTTACGTGACCGCCCTGGAAAGATCCCTCGGTGCGCTGCTCGCCCAGAAGAATAACGATAGTACTAAGAATAGTATCTACTATCTCAGCCACATGCTTCTCGATACGGAGGTCAGATACTCCCCTATCGAAAAGAGCTGCCTTGCGCTCGTCTTCGCCGTGCAGAAGTTCCGACATTACCTGCAACACAATGAGGTGTAATTGGTCTCCCGTGTAGACCCACTGAAGTACACCATGAACCGCCCCATGCTGACTGGATGACTAGCACGGTGGGCAGTGATTCCCTAGCAATTTGATATCAGGTTCGTACCTCAGAAGGCCATTACGGGACAAGCGTTGGCAGACATTTTATCTGCCCATCCATCCTCCGCGGATCAATCCCTGGACCTGGATTTTCCTGATGAGACGATCCTCTCAGTAGATCATGTCGTCCCGTGTTGGAAAATTTATTTTGACGGTGCCTCCCGGAGCCCCTCCGATAGGCGGCTCAACGATCCTAAGCTCAACAGAATGGGCCTAGGTATTGTCTTCATTACCACGGCGCAAGACGTCCTGCCATACTCGTTCCTGTTGTCAGAAGGCTGTACGAACAACGAGGCAGTGTACCAGGCTCTCATCACCGGCCTCGAGTTGGCCCTTGAGATCCATGTGCCCCATCTACATGTAAAGGGAGATTCCGAGCTGGTAATCAAACAGGTTAATGACAACTACGTCGTCAGGAAGCCAGAGCTTGCACCGTTGCTGGAGTACACCCTCCGCCTAATGGCCCAGTTCTCTTCTCGACCAGAGGTTACCCATGTCCCATGGTCACAGAACGGTCAGGTAGACGACTTGGCTGGCTTGGACGCGTCTCTCACAGAACCCAAGCAAGATGATTTTATCATACATGTGGCACACCGGAGAGTCATTGCCCCCATCACCCAAGAGGACAATGATGGCCTGCAGGTAGGTCATCTCACCGCCAGGCCCTCCACGTCCGAGGTCCCAAGTTCGTCAGACACAGTGGTGGAATCCACTCCCGACTGGAGATCACCTTTTGTCGAGTACCTCCAAAATGGTTGCCTCCCAGACGACTGGGCCGAGCGCGAGCGAATTCGATGCCGTGCGCTGCAATTTACCCTCCAGAGCGGCCCCAGTCTTGAAAAGATCCTTTATAAGCTGGGTTTCGATGGCATCCTCTTCTGTTGCATCCAAGGATCCGGGATACCTCATGTTATTCAAGAGGTTCACGCCGGTTCCTGTGGCGCCCGTCAATCTGGGCCGTAGTTATCCCATCAAATCTGGTGGTTGGGGTACTTCTGGCTCTCTATGATCCATGATTGTATTGGGGATGCCAAGAGATGCCACACGTGCCAAGTTCACGCCAACTTCCTGCATCGAACGCTGGAGCCCCTCCACCCCACCAAGTACTCTTGGCCATTTTCGGTATGGGGACTTGATGTAGTGGGACCATATCCACTGGCAACAACCCGCCAGTGTAGGTTCATCCTGACTGCTATAGATTTCTTCTCCAAGTGGGCAGAGGCAGTTTCACTCAAAGAGGTCAAGCCCGTTCCATCATTGACGTTGTGAGCTCCAATATTATCCACCGGTTTGGGGTCCCTCATGCCGTCCTCACTGAAAACGGCACCATCTTCCGAGCAGCTGAACTGAAGAAATTGTACGACAAGTACGACATCCGTTCGAACCATACCTCCCGCTACCACGCGCAGGAAAATGGACAGATCGAGGCGTTCAACAAAACCCTCTCTAACATTCTGCAGAAGATGGTTGGTCAGAACAAGAAAATTTGGCAGGACAAGCTCCCCAACGCCCTCTGGGCTTACCGGACGACGACTCGCAACTCTACCCAGGTGACTCCATATTCCTTGGTGTATGAAGCTGAGGTCGTCCTACCCATTGAGATCCAACTACCATCGTTATGCACTGTAGTCTATGATCACAGACATCAGATGAGGTAGCTGAAATCCGTCTAGCTGAATTAGAAGCACTGGACGAGAACCGGCTTTGTGCCCTGCACAATCTGGAAAGGCATCAGGATAAGATAGCGAGGGCCTTCAACAAGAAGGTTTGTCTCCGTTCTTTCCTACAAGGCGACCTAGTACTGGCCCTTCGAGTGCCAATGATTCCCGGTAGAAAACTACCCAAATTAGATCCCAAATGGGAAGGTCCTTATATCATCCATAAGGTTTTCCTCAATGGAGCATACTCCTTGGTGACCACGGTTGGAGAGCGCATAACCCCTCCAACCAATGCCAAGTTCCTTAAGTGATACTTTGCCTAGGGAAAAAGGGTCCTACATGACCTTAAACTGCGAGAGGGTCCCACATGACCTTAAATTGCACGTTAGGGTCCTGCACGACCATAAATTGCGATAGGGTCCCGCATGACCTTAAACTGCACGTTAGGGTCCTGCACGACCTTAAACTGCATCTTCGTCCTTCATGACGTTAAACTGTACATTATCGTCCAGCAGGACTTTAAACTGCTTCTTGGTCCCGCACGACCTTAAACTATATGGTTATGTTCCTGCATGACCTTAAACTGCACGTTATGGTCCAACACGACCTTAAACTATAGGGTCCTGCATGACCTTAAACTGCACCTTCATCCTGAAAGACGATAAACTATGAGATGGTCCCGCAAGACCTTAAACTGCATGTTATGGTCCAACACGACCTTAAACTATAAAGTCCTACACGACCTTAAACTGCATCTTCGTCCTGGAAAACGATAAACTGCAAAATGGTCCGAGCTCTATGACTTTTAACTAAGATCTCCCCCCCGTCCTTACTGCAAGATGATAAACTGCAAGCCAGCCAGACCTTCCTGACCGAGGCTCAGCCTCAGGCCCCTTGGCCTCCTCGGGCCCCCCGGCCCCCGTCCTTACTATAAGACGTTAAACTACAATCCGGTCAGGCTTTCCTGACCGAGGCTCAGCCTCAGGCCAATTGGCCTCCTTGGACCCCTAGCCCCCCGTCATCACGGCGAGACGTTAAACTGCAAACCGGTCAGGTCTCTCTGACCGAGGTCCGGCCTCAGGTCCCTTGGTTTTCCCCGACTTACCCTCTTGCGGGACTGTACGGTATGGTGTGGGACTACATCCTCATTCACGTCAGATTACTTTCTGTACCTTACATATCCCCAAAAGAGATGTGTCCTCATCCCGCATGACATTAAACTGCATCTTAAGAACTACGTCTGCCTTGATTCTCATCTCAATGGGATACGTAGGAATGCTCAGACGCCTCATCTTGAGCCTAGCCCCATGCTTTTCTCTTCCACTACCCCCCCTTGGGAATAGTTTCCTTGGAGGATCTTTGTGTAGAGAGGGGTTGGCTTTCTCAACCCCGCTCACACAACCCCGCACACACAAGGATTGTAAGGGTCACACCATGTTCCCACTCCCGTTCTTCTATCCCCCCACATCCTCACCGCATGACGCTAAACTGAATGGACTTCAAGAACTACGTATGGCTTGATTCCCATCCTAATGGGATACGTAGGAACGCCAGGACATTTCGTCCGTTGGCCCAGCCCGAAAGCCAAAATCTTCCCCTCGGGTCAAGAAATATAGAAGGGTGGCCACTTTTGCCCCAACTCACATCGAGCAGGCCTCGATCCGGCTGCACATTCCCCCTAAAGATGTTTTCCTCTTTCTTGGATGGATACAACTATGATTCACCCAATCCTTG
The DNA here is from genome assembly GCA_963277665.1 of Viscum album. Taxonomy (NCBI): domain Eukaryota; kingdom Viridiplantae; phylum Streptophyta; class Magnoliopsida; order Santalales; family Viscaceae; genus Viscum; species Viscum album. The sequence goes on from OY728119.1 coordinate 536,798,745, forward strand.
ACTGGGATTCCATCATTTTTCACACCCAGAGGGACCCCCAAGAACGGCCTGCATACTACGCCCAAGGGCTCTCCTACCGATACGGGCCAACGCCCCTGAGGTTTTTTCAAGCAACAAGCCGATACAAGTCCTGCGTTGCGAATCTTGTCAGCGGTCGACGCTCATTTGTTGCTCCCATATCAGGTCACCATAGGAACGTTGTGTTTCGAACATGGTCAACAGTGTCCTGGATCTTCAGGTCCACCCCGAGATGTCCCAGACATCAAGTGAAGTGATTCATTCTACCCCATCCTGAAGTGACAAACTTATCCCCGGGTGGCACAAGAGATCGAGCCCACGACCCCGATTCCCCATAGGGGTGTAAGGTGTGGTGTAGGACTACGTCCTCATTTACATCGGGATCATGTACCATGCTGTACGCCTTCCCTTACGAGGCCCAGCCTCAGGCCCCTTGGCCTCCTCGGGTCCTCGACCCTCGTCCTCACTGCAAGACGTTAAACTGCAAGCAGGTCAAGCCATCCTGACCAATACCTAACCATCATCCCCCTTGGCCTTTCCAGGCCCCGGCCCAGGTCCTCTCTTATAGGAGTGTATGGTGTGAGGTGAGGTTATTTTCTCATTCACGTCGGTCTCATAAGGACCACGCCATGTAATTCTCCCTCTTGAGATGTTTGGTCGATCCCTTTTCGGCAGTTCACCAATGTGCCTAAGAGTACTCTGGTTTAGTACCTGGAATGCCAAGCTTTACTCGGACACGTCCGCACCCGCTTTCCAGGCTTTGTGTATCCCTGCATCAGGGCTTCCATCATTTTTCACACCCAGAGGGACCCCCAAGAACCGCCTGGATACTACGCCCAAGGGCTCTCCTACCGTTACGGGCCAAAGCCCCTGAGGGTTTTGGACAACAAATCTATAAAATCCCGCGTTGCGAATATGGTCAGCGGTCGATGCTTGTTTGTTGTTCCCACCTCAGGCTAACACGATATGGATACTGTGTTTCCACCATGGTTAACAGTTTTCCTCTATCGCCACCCCAACCCATTAGGCCCAAAATGTTGGGTGCACAATTCACACCCTTCATCACTTCACCGTGTCCAAGTAGAGTCTCAGAACTCTTGGTACTTTTCCTCTGTGCACGCCTGCGTGTTGGGAAAACAAGCCGCGTCAAAGGTGTCCTTCGAAGCTCTCTGCCGACTTCCCTCTAATGGACGCCCTAAGTATTGCGATAAGGATCTTACCCCCTTGTTTCCCACACCGAGTTTAACTCACGTGGGCTTTGGGATCGGGTTGACGTCTGCACTTACTTGAGAGGTTGTTACCATTCATGGTCCGAGTTATATGACCATAAACTAAGATCCTCTCAGAACTACATTCAGCTTGATTCCCATCCTAATGGGATACGTATGAATGCCCATACCTCCTGTCTTTGGGTCCTGCTTGAGTTCAGCTAATTCGCCTCTCTGGTCCTTCCATCAGGACCTCGACTACGGGACCGCGTGGCATAGTGTGAGATTATGTCCTCATTCACGTTGGGTTTGCAATAGCTGCACCACGTGCACCCCCATTCTGAGAGTTATCCCTCTTATTCATTGTCCCACATGACATTAAAAGGCACCCTTCAGAACTACGTGTGGCTTGATTCCCATCCTCATGGGATATGTAGGACCACCTGAATGTCTAGGGTTCGGGTCCAGCCCCACCACTTAGAGATCTTCTGATCTCCCGGTCACCTAGGCCACTTGGCCTATCCCTCTCCAGGAGGGGGATATGTAGGTATGATACAAGGTTTTGGGAACCATGCCCCCCTTCTCCCGAGAACTCGCCATCTCTTGGTTACCCTCAAGTTGAGTCTCTTAACCCCTTTCAGTGGTTCACCCATGTGTTAAGGGTACTCTGGTCTAGGACCAAGAGTATCAGATTCAACTTGATCAAGTTCCTTCCACTTTTCAAGCATCGTGTTCCCCTCCATTCGGGCTTCCATTACCTTTCACACCAGGAGGGACCCCCGATAACAGCCTGGATACAATGCCCAAGGTCTCTCCTACCGTTACGGGCCAACGCCCCTGAGGGTTTTGGACAACAAATCGATAAAATCCCGCATTGATAATACGGTCAGTGGTCAATGCTCATTTGTTTGTCCCCATTTCAGGCTAACGCGACAGGATGCTGTGTTGCGAACATGGTCACCAGTAATCCTCTGTCATCACGCCAGCCCCTTCAGTCCTCGAATGTTGGTTGCATGATTCACATAATTTTCCACCCCATCATGTTCAGGTGGAATCTCGACACTTTTGGTGCTATCCCTTAGTGCACCTTTGCATGTCAGGGGGACAAAGCTGCAATATGGCATCCTTCGGGGATCCCATGGTCCGAGATCTAATACCATAAACTAAGATTCATCTGGGACTACGTTCAACATGATTCCCATCCTCATGGGATATGTAGGACCGCCCGGATGCCCTGTCTTTGGGTACAACCCATTTAGGGAGCCAGTCTCCCCCCCTGTTTCACCTCTTACCTCTATATAGGCCCCTCGGTCTAAGGTCTCCCTCTCCGAGTGGCGTAAAATGTGATGTGGGAGCGTGTCTCCATCAATTGTGTTTTATAACACTGCGCACATTCCCCGCCTAGCATCATCTCTGCTACGTCTGTGCTGCATGAAGAGAAAATGCATGCTTTGTCCTATCATACACCCGTAAACTGTGACGTTATCGTCCTGGACGCACGAAAAAAATGTAACTTCATTGTGGTGACCTCATTGTAGAGGACATCACGTTGGGTATTGGTCACGTGCCATGTCATTTTTCAATGCATATCATAGCTTGATTCTTGTGGCGACACCGGGGCCTGCTACCATAGGCCTGTCACTTCACAAAAAAACCATTCACCTTAAAGAACAAACAAGATTTATCAAATTCCGCTTCTTTTAGTGAAAGGGCCACGCCTGCACTCCCCTTTTCCCCCGGCACTGGTATCTTACCATGTAACCCTTAAGAACTACACGTGGATTGATTCTCATCCTCAATAGATACATAGGAGCGCCCGGGCACTTCCCTACGGGCCCAACCTAACCTTTGTGTTCGGTCCCTAGACTCGAGCATTTCCCCAAAGAACGCATGGTTAGTAGGGATTAGGTCCTCCTTCACGTCAGTTCTTGTTGCCATGCGTCCCCTTCTCCCTTTACCCATATATGGTCTAAGGTCCATCAAGAACTACGTGAGGCTTGATTCTCATCCTTATGAGATACGTAGGAGCACCCGGGGACTTCCCCACGGGCCGAGTCTAACTTTCCCTTTATTCCCTTGATCTAAATCCTCTCCCAAGGGGGTCGGGCGGCGTGATATGGGATTACGTCCTCATCCACGTCAGGTTGTTCACCGCACCATACACACCCCCTATTCCCATTCACTCCAGGTGTTTGAGTTACTCCACCATGTGCCTCTTATGTCTCCTCCCATCCATGGTCTGAATTCTATGACCCTAAACAAAGATCTCCCTATGGGAAAGGAATCTTCTCCCTCTATCTAATACGTCTCGTTGTCTTATTCAAATGTGTTTTGACAAAGAGCCCGATGTGTGGTATTTTTCATAGGGACATCCTCCTCATCCCGTGACCATGCTTCGTGAGCTCGCTATTTGGATCATCATATTCTTCCACATCCGAAAGGACCCTCAGACGACATGGATAATAGGCTTAAGGGCTCTCCATGAATGCTGGACCTAAGGGCCCTCCAATCGTTTCGAGCCAACGTCCCTACGGATATCTGACAACATTTGTGAAATGGTCCCGTGTTTCGAACATGGTCAACGGTCAACCCTCATTTTTTTGTCCCCATTATAGGCTAACGCGATATGGATGCTGGGTTTCCGCCACGGTCAAAAGTTATCCTCCATCATCACGCCGCCATCATCGTGATCTGAATCTTGATCTCTATGATTCACACATTTCAACTTCCTTATGTTCAAGTGGAATTCCATCATACTCGGATCTTTCTCTTCGCGCATCTAGGTGCGCTAAATGATCGTGTTAGTGTCACTGGTATGGTATTCACCGAGTGTCCCTTTACCCTAACCTGCCCCATTTTGTCAGGAAATTCCCACCATTACTGCTTGTTTCCCACACCGAGCACGACTCACGTGGGCTTAGTAGTTTTGGCGAGATGTGTACCAACACGGCCGTGCTTCTCATCGTCCCGCACGACGTTAAACTGCACTTTCAGAACTACGTATGGCTTGATTCCCATCCTTGTGGGGTACGTAGTAACACCTGACCACTATGCTTCGGGCCCAGCCTAATCCTCACTCTTGGTCCCTCAACCTGAAGAGTTTCCTCCGGGGGTATGTGGTGTGATTTGGACTCCAAGTCCTCATTCACGTCGGTTTCATGTCTACCGCACCAGACGCTCCCTGGGATCTTCCCTTTTATTCCATGTCCTATCATATGACGTTAAACTACAGGAGTCCATGTTTCCTCAACGCATGACACTAAATTGCGGTTCTACCTTGAAAAAGTTCAGGATGGCCCATGTTAATCATGGGATGCACTAGAGCCTCTAACAAAGAGGATTTCACTTTCCATTGTTGGTATTTGACTGCACTATGCTTCTAGAACTACGTATGGCTTGGTTCCCATCCTCATGGGATACGTAGAGACACCCAGGCATTTCACCTAGGGTCCAGCCTCAGGAATCGCAAAATCATGTTCCTCCCCATTTCCGGCCCTCTGGCCTGACCCCTCGGGGGGAACTATGTAGCTGAAATTTTTTCCCTGAACAAGTTCATGATGCCCCAAGATCCCATTGGGAAGTGACAGACCCCCTCGCCAAAGAGGCCCTGTCTGGAAGAAGGAATGATCCATGATCAAACCAATGCACCCATATGGTGTACTCCCACCACAGTGGTGTAACTACCTAAGTGTTGGATTCTGTTCGGACAAACCATCACTCCATATTCCATGCTTTGTGTGCCCCTTATTCGGACCCTCGTCCCATTTCATGTCTCAAGGGACCTCCTAATGGCCCGGTCTCATGCCACATAGGCTCACCTACCGTCCTGGGCCAACATTCTGGAAGACTGGTCATGTTTGGAAGGATCCCCTAATAGTATGGATGTTTGACCTATTGTCCGCCAACTGTCCTGGGTCAATGTCCCGAAAGATTGACCGACAATATTTGTGACATGGTCCCGTGTTTCGAACATGGTAAACGGTTGACCCTCATTTTTTCCCCATTACAGGCTAACGCAATAAGGATACCGCTTCTCCACCATGGTTAACGGTTGTACTTTATTGTCACGCCATCCCCACAATGCTCCGAATCTTGGGTATCGTGATTCACACTTCCCATTTTCATCTGTTTGGACCGATTTCAGCACCCCGGGCATTGCACCGTCGTGCATAAGAGCACGCTGAAGAAACGGTAATTCGGCTATCCTGGAAACATCCTTCTCCGGTCAAGCCTCTCCCATCTTTCGGAAATCCGGACTAGTAATCTGAATCTCGGATTCCCGGAGTATGCTCTCCACTCCTATGTTAGGTGGAACGAGAAGGAAACTATCTCCTGTTTCTCACATCGGGCTCGACCCACGTGGGCTTGTGGAATTGTCACTGAACATCCCACAAACATTGTAGGGATGTAACAAGGCGATTCAAACAGTGGAAATCGTGCATGCTACGACATTAAAAATAAAGAAAGTAAAAATTGAAGCACGAAAGTACCAAAAAAGTTTTTTGGTTTGTTACAATACACGAGGGTTGAATCCCCCCGTGGACGGGTTGACCCCGTCAAAAGAGCGTTGCAGCTCCGCCACCCATTGGCTTGTGGAATCCAAGGCTTGCTACCGCTGACTTAGCTCCCGCTCCTCCTCGGCAGCGGCGGGGCACAGTTCGTTAGCCTTGGCTTTGGACCTCTCTACACCAGCTTGAATGGCAGCCATCTTTCCAGAGGCCTGCCTCATATGCTCTTCTGCCTCTGCCAGCTGGGCCTTCAACCGTGAGACCAGCTTAGATTGTGCATTAAGAGAGGCTGAAAGCTCATCTGCCTGGGTCGGCATCTATTGGACCTCGCCTTCAGCCTCCTGGAGCTTCTTGATGTTGTTCACCTTCCTCTGCTGCTAGCCCACGCCGAGCCCACGATCATGCTCCCGGATCTTCTCAGCCATAATATCTCGGATGAGTGCATGAGGACGTTGGGCATCCACTCCCCCAGCACACAGTTCGCGCAACCGCGAGTGGAGTCTATTCATTTCGGCCAGCCATTGCCCTTGGGGGGTGTCCTTGATGAAGCACGTGATTAGATTCCATGACCGGCGGAAGACTATGCTGTTGTCTTCCTCGTCAGAGGCTATTTCGTCCCAGTCTGCACGATTTGCAGGCTCGTACGCGGGATACGCCCGCAAGAAATCCTCGCCAGGATCTACATCTGGTGTTGAATCCAGTACGACACCTGGCGCCAAAGTAGGCGTGATAGGACTGGGACCAACCAGCTGATCATCTTCATCGGAGTCCACCTCGATGACCTCAGGCACGACCCTGCTGGTGGTCCTACCAGTGATTATGTGGGTCGTAGCTTGAGGAGATGGGGGGACTATCGCCACCATCACCGGCATGCCCCTAGGAGGGACGCCACCAGACATCCCGACCAGTCTAGCCGCAGCAGCCCACACCAGTCAGAGAACTGTACGACAGAGAGGGACATAAAAGTTAGTTGGCGGGCATAGTCTACATGTGACGACGAGGAAACCGGTAGAGGCAACTTACAGAGATTGACCTCATGGCGCTGCTCTTGAGCCGTTAATGACGGGACCCCGAGGCGAGGCCCCCCGTATACTGTTGGAAGGTCTGGAGATTCCGGAGGAGCCACCTCGGGTGCTTTGGTCCTGCCAGATGCGGAACTGGACGCAGCCATAGGCGCGGGTTCTGAAGGTCTTGCATCATCACCCGCCGAGGGCGCTAATGATGCCTACGAACAAGTTCATCCTACATGGCTCAAACATCGGTGAGAAGTCCATAGTGACCCGAGAATGGACAGTAAGGAAAGAAGTTCGGAATGCTACCTTGAGAGCCTTTGCGAAGTCGTCGAGATCAGAGCCGTGATCTCCGACCTCGCCCACCTCCAACGGACTCCCTCCTCCAGCCTCATCCTCCCGAGAGGAGTCCTCTGATTCTTCTGGCAGGGGGAAGCACTCCCTCAGATCGCCAGCCGATAACTGTGGGGGGACAGTTTGATTCAACAGTACCCTCACCCAGTCTGTCATTGGGCAAGGGACACCACTGGAGTGGAAGTAATCCTCCAGCTCATCCAGGTATTGTTCTGCCTCCGCCGGAGACGCCATGAATCCAGCCCGGACTGGGCCTATGCCAGGTAATTCCATCTCAAGGCGATTCAGGTGGGCCCATATCTCGGGTGGGCTGAGGAACTGCTGGTTGACATCCCAAATGTCCCAGGATTCCAGGAAGACGGCATCCTCTTCCATGTCGATATGACGTAGGCGCTTCCCCGGAACCTGAGTGGATATCCTATGAAATCCCCTCTGTGGTTGCCCCTCTAGATGGCCCTACTCTTCCGGAATCACCGAATCCGCTACTGTTGCCATACTCTCGGCCGGTACGGGTCTCGCTGCCATGGCAGCCTCGCTACTACGAGAGTCTCTAGCTTCCCTCCGACCCCAACCTCGAGATGGGGGAGTCCCACCGTCACCGACATGAATAGTTGGTTGCTTCAGCATCTCCCCTGGGTAAGCAGCCTCCCAAATAATGGCATACTCCCTCACCAATATGAAAGTGGCGGTGGATAGTGGCAATGAAATTCGCATCTTCCCATCTTCCCGTGTGAACATGAGCCACAAATGCCTCGTCACACACGGGTGCTCCCCGTGACGCACCTCCCAGTAGACCTGTAGGGTCATCCGCTGGAGGCACCGGAACTGCCTCGCAAACCGATGCGGGGTGTATGGTTCGTATAGTGGCTCACGATCTATTCGTGCCACCAAAACTCCACCTCGAAAGGCCAAGAGGTAAGCCCGATGTTCTTCCGTTCCCCGCCCGTCATCAGTAAGTATCCCCATCGACAATGGGAAGGGGTGGAAATTAAAATCATCCGCCCTCGACACCCGATTCAGCACCATCGGCATGGCTAGTTTGAAAGGGAAGCTCCCGACCGCATTCAGGATGGAGGGGCGGATGTTCGATCCCGGCGGCGAAATGGGGTTTGGATACTCGTGAATCCCCCTGATGTGCACTGTGATCCACCCATATAGGAGTTGGAAGGGCCCACATATCCTTGGCGGCTTCTTGCCCTCACTAATGTGCCGCAGCATTCTATACAGTTTGGCGAGCATCGGAATCCTCAGATTGATCCGCTGCCCCATGGCCAACATGGACGCCATAATAAACGAGCTGGGCCGCACCCCCATGCTTGTATCCCTCACCAGTAGGATCCAACCACAGATGAGAGCTGTGATGAATGCTTCCATCCGGACTATCGGCTGTTGTTCAGTGTTGACACTGAAACCCCAAGTCTTCCATTGGCTGTCCTCCAAGACCCGCCAATACGAGTACCCCTTGCCCTGTTGGGCCGCCCTCGGACAAGTTCGTGGCCTCGGAGGGAACTCTCAATTCTCTAGGAAATTCAGGAAGCACATGAACCATCTCATAAAGTGGAAATCCCTCACTACCTGCTTGTCCTCTCCAGGGACGAGCGCCATCAATGCTGACGCCAGTCGCGGAATTTGTTCTGTATCCTCCCACGTGCTCATGGAAGGGAGGAACTCATCATACTTGGCCCCCAAGATCGGAACCCCAGAAATCTAGTGGACATCCCACAAGCTGATTCCCACCTCCCCGTGATGCAGGTGAAAGGTATTGGTCCTAGATGACCATCTACTCAGCAATTCCGGAATCAGTTGCTTTGGTTGGTAAATGTGGAATTGGGAGGCCAATGCCGCCTCATACAACCCCACTCTCCTCAGCTCGGCCCCAAACTCCTCGCATGAGGCGCCTACCCAGTAGGCCCAGGCCCAGTCATCAGTAAAGTTGCCGCCCTAGCGTAGGTCGCACTCATCGGACAATCCCTTCTTCGAATCCAGCAAAGCCGCCTTCAGCATGGTGCGGTAGAGAGGAGGGGACGTCTCCAGTTGTAGTGGCTTCCCGTCAATATCGTTCAAATGGTTATAGAGACAGTCAGCGGTGATGGGTGTGAAGTCCTCCTGTGCATGACCATCAGCCGCCCTGAACCATTGGTGCTGGCATGGTGTGCTCCAGAACCAGCAAGCTGGTTCGTCCCTACTCGCCTCAGGGATGAAGACGTCATCCCTCAACCCGAAGCCGTACAATGGCAGTTTCTTGCACTACGGATAATCCTTATGACCCTCCGATAGCAGATCTATCAAAGAAGCATGGTCTGAATGGCTTTGGACCATCTCCCCAAGGCCTGGACAGTTGGCCATGTCATCCCGATGAGCGGCGTCTGCAAGCACCACCAATACAGCCTCTTGATGGGCCATTTCAATTCCGGTCCTCAGAAAAGAATTTTTTCAGAATGGATCGCGAAGCTAGATCGCGAAGCCGGATCACGAAGGTCGGTCATGAGACCAAGCCGTGAAGTCTGGACTAGGCTGACAAGTAGAAGTTCGCTTGGCGCGGACGCAGAGTCGGAGACCCGCGGTTCACCGTGAAGCTCGATTCGCGGAGGGCTGTCGCGGAGTACCCGGAGCTTCACGAAGTCGAGAGCACAAAAAGACAAGGAAGTCACGTGAAGACAAAAGAGGTCGACCCCCCTATTTATAGGTGGTGACCCCGGAGCATCGCAGCACGCCCGGATCCGTGGCCCCGGTCAGCACCGCGGGCCCCCTTCGCGAAGCTCCATCGCGAACCACCGAAAATTTTGGCGATTTTCCCTCAGACATCGACCTTCACCCTCTGCAGCTCCAAGTCTGAGGGGGGGCATTTGTTGGCGCCAAAATATTGCGTGAAAGGAAGGGACGAAAAAGAAGGTTGGAACGCTGCCTCGCGAAGCACCGACGCGAAGCACACTGAGCATCACGGTCTCGCAAATCTCTAGAGGCGGTAACTCTCCGTGAACGCATTTGACGTTCGCGAGCCCGCCGCGAAGCTCCAGAGGCGGTAACTCTCCGCGAACGCATTTGACGTTCGTGAGCCCACCACGACGCTCCAGAGGCGGTAACTCTCCACGAACGCATTTGACGTTCGCGAGCCCTCCACGAAGCTCCAGAGGCGGTAACTCTTCACGGACGACGTTGACGTTCGCGAGCGCGCCGCGAAGCACCTCAGGCGGCGCGCGAGTTCTGCTTCGCGGTGCCCCTTCCCTATAAATACTGGACTCCCCCTGAGTCCCGAGGATGGACAATCTGACCTTTCGGCTTCTCCTCTCCCAAATCGCGAAGCACTCTTTTCCCCGAGAATCATGAGCTTTGTGAGGTACTTCAACTTCATGAGACGCCTTTGCTTTGTCTTGTTTTGGGACCCTCTTCCGAGAGGAATGCCCTTCGCGAAGCTCAAGGGTATTTGCGAAGGAGGGGTATTCCCAAGGGAACCCGGGCAGCCGTGAAGTGTTTATGATCCGCGAAACACCCAAGCTGTATTAGTGATCCCTATGCTAAGGCAGGATCGCTACGCATCGCGAAGCACACTGCTTCGCAGCACCCTGCTTCATGAGGCACCCTTTCTTCGCGATGCAGTGCTCCGCGAATACTGTTCCACTTCGCGATGCACCCTCCACCCACACCTATGCCCCATGCTAAGGCCAAGTCACTCCACTTCGTGAAGCACACTCCTTTTCATGGGAATTCCTCTTCCCATGTGACCCTCTAGGTTTGCATGATGTGATTTCAAAGTTCCATGGACAATACCACCCGTAGTGTTTCTTAGCCTAATTCTTCTTCGCATAGGCACGCTAATGGCTATTGCTTCTTTGCATATCCATGCTAACGTGGACCCCTTGATGGTTTTCTCCACAAACCCCTTGACTATGGCCTTACTGGTACCTTCCCTTCCCCAAGGACCAGAGGGTACTAGTTATGTACGTCCTAGGGGTGTGGAGTGAACCCACCTCGTCCAAGCTGCAGGATGTTAAACTGCCAAGCACCACGTCCTCAACACATGACGTTAAACTGTGACCCGGCCTCGTGCCTCTCACGAAGGGTCCCCCCAGCTCGAACATTTTTTACGCCACTCGTCTCCACAGGAGTGGAATCACTCATCCACAAGGGATGATATCCTCCTTAATGGAGTGGCGTATGCTCTCAAGAGAAGGGCGACCCTAGTTCCCCAACAGATGGCTGCACCCCTGCATCTCTGTACTTCCCCACTACCAAGGTCAGTGGAGGGCGTGATAGGGAACGAGGCACCTCCTATCATTGGTCCCAAATCCATCTTTCGCTGCGCTTTGTCGCTCTCTAGGTCTCCATCCTATAGTAAGTCCCAACACCATGGGCCGCCTAACGCGTAAGCCCATCTTCGCTTCTGAAACGCACGGCCGATTGTCGCCTATCGACCGGTCAAAGTTCCGGTGCTCTGCTAATGTGTGTAGCAGCACTCGGGTCGAATCCTCGGCGATGACACTTTGTAATAGTCGTTTGTTTTTAGTTGATTGTATTTTGATTAGGGGGGTTTGTTTGCAGAGCTTAATTGAAATGATTTATGGATGATTTTTGATTTACCAAATTCATAAATATTGGGGTGAGTTTATTATTGGGGAGTTAAGCATGTGATATCCTTGAGCCTTACTTTGTATTGCATTAAATTAACACCCATGTCATAAGTTGACGTTGATTGGAATTCCTAAGTGTGAAGGATTTAATCCAAGACTTAACATAACTTAGGGTTCTAATATAAATCAAAACTTATTTATGGTAGTGTATTTATGTTTCCAATAATCCATGGAAACCACTCATTAAATAAAACATATCATTAATCCATGACATATTAAGTTTAACATACACAATATTAATTTAAAGAATACTCATCGAGGAAAACACTCAATCACTTAACATCCCCGAATTATAACTCACCCCAATGAGAGATTTACTCAGCCATTTGGATGTTTAATATTCTTGTTAAAATAATTATGATGATAAATTAAGAATAGAAGAAAAATAAAGGGATTAGAAAAGAGTGGTACGTTGACACACACACACACGAACGATGATGATAATTAAAAACAGATTTTCGATTGAATGAGGAAGCAAAAGAAGGGAAGGGGATTCAACTGAATTTAAACTATTTTAAGAACATAAATATTAAACTACAGAAGGTGGATGAGAATAAGAGATATTGATTAAGTAACTTGCATTAAAACAGAATTACAAAGAAAGAGAATTACAAGATTACAAAAATGAAGAACACAAAAGTAAGTGAAAACAAAGAGAGGAGGAAAGGTCTCTCAAGTGATAACTTGAGTATGGAAGGTCCTCCCAAGCCTTTTTCAAGGCTTTGGTCATAAAAATATGATTTCCTGTCTTCTGAAATGCCAACCCCTCTCAAGGAGAGAAGGAGAGATTATTTATAGCCCAAGGAGTGGACTGTTTGCATTCCCAATCTGTCCCTCCACTTGCATCACCAATATTTCAATTCAGAAAGCCGAATCTTCACATATCTCCTTCTTCAAACTTGTATAAAATAATGTTTTCCGACTACTCTCAAACTTTGGAGTCATTTGGATGTAAGGATAAAAGGTTATGGCCGGTTGCATAAACACACTTAAACTGTCCATTTCAATCCAGTCTTTTTGAAGTCCATAATGTGAAAGGGTTTTTGAATATTATGATGCCTTCAAATCCGAATGGTTTATTCAACAAAGTCGGCCGCCTATATCTCCGCTTTCACACGGCAAAATCTCAGCTCGATTGTATTCTTACATCAGGAGATATGTCATGCATACTATACTGATTTTAATTCTCGGCCAGAATGGTGGGCTGGACTTCAAAGATTTATTTGGGCCCCTTGTACTTGGATTTGGGCCTTGAAATTTTTATCCAAGATTAAATGTAGTGTCCCCAGAATTATGGTGGAGAGTTAATGTTTTTGGACTTCTGGATGGATCCCAGTAAATCAATATTCATGGCTGGTCCAGTTTGTTCACAGATTCTTTGGTCTTGTTTGTGAGGACCATATGACCCTTCAAATGGAAGAATTGGATCATGGTTCCTTCTAATGAAATGTTTTATATTGAAAGGAGAATCCTACAAAACAGGAACCACACAATTTGGATCAGTATAGGGACAGTTATTATTAAAACATTAAACTGACTCAATTGGACTACTTCTAAAAATGCTCAAAAATTATACTTAATATTAAAACATTAATATTTCATACAAATCATGCACATTTCATATAAAATAAGTAAAGGGGGAATATAATAAGTCATTAAAATATTAATAACATCAACTCCCCCACACTTAGATTTGCGCGTGTCCTCATGTGCAACAAATATAAAAACATGACAAAATCATTTTCACTCACCAACAAATATTAAAATTTTGTTTTCTCCAATTAGGGGAGGTTTAGACTATTCCATCACAAATTTGGTTCACAGTAATGCATCAGAAACAATTCATTTTTTCATGTTCAAGGTTTGAATTGGAAAATGTAGGCTCTCAAAACTTACTCCTCTCAAGATGATAAAAATGTATTTTAGGAGGTTCACTCATTCACCAACAAAAAGTGAAAATCAAGAGTTTGTAAGAGATATCAGCTTCCATTCCCAAATCTAATGTGTAAAAGAATCAAGAGTTATTTTAAGGGGTTTTTCAGTGGCTATGGGACGGTAGGTATATAATGTCCAAAGGAAAAGAGGGGTTATAAACACCAACATGGAAAAATCAATGCACATTTTTTTTGAAATTTGATTTGAAAGGAAATAGGAACACATATTTACAAGGGAATGAATGTGTGATGAATGAAAAGTGAGGGAGATAGAAAATGGAATAGGGTGAGATGATGGAATATGTACAACATGGAAGAATTCCAATAATGACACAATACAAGATGATTCAAGTGTTTTTTTTTCTCTTTTTGCTCTTTTTTTTCGAAAGATGTGCTTGAAACAAGTCTCACAGTCATCTCCCAACCCATGCTTGATCTCCTAATGGAACTTATTTTAGTAGTTATAACACGATCAAAGGTTGATGATGAATGATTTTTGACCCACCCAAGACACAACCCATTCCCTTTTTTTCATTTTTTTAATATAATTTTTTTTCATTTTTTTCTGAACACTTTTCAATGAATTTTGTACAAATGAAAATTACACATATACACCCCAAAGCTCACAGAATTAAAACCTCTCCCCCACACTTGAATGGATGCTTTCCCTCAAGCATATGATGACACATTGGAAATCAATGAAAGTACGCCCAAAAATGAAGTCCATTCCCCCCACACATAAATTTCAATATATTGTACAATGAAAATCCATGAAGATGTTGGGTGGGACAAGGTATTAGGCTTGTAATGTGGCTATCAAAAGAAAAGTTTTCATAGGCTCAAAGGGGCTTTCAAAATTAGGATCAATGTAAGGGTAACAAGAGTCTATTTGGCTATTCTGAGTCTCATGTGTCTTAGAAAATGCCTCTATCATATTAATGCACACAAAAGATGGAAATTCAGCTCGAAGGTCCACAAACTCAAGACTCACAATCAGTGGTGAAGACACACAATGAAAAAGATGGAAATAGATGACCTTGGCATGAAGGCTAATGTTAATCCTCACGGTAGGGGAGAATCATTTTCCACCAAAAATTGTTCATTAAAAATGTTTGTTATTGACACAAAATTGTTTACCCAAGTTTGAGATAAAAATTCAATATATTTGAGTTTAAAACAATCCTTTTGGATCCCCAAAATGGTTGGACAGAATTTCAATATTGGATGATGAGTAATTATGACACCCCTTTTTTTCAATTTTCATTTTTTTTAATTAATTTTTTTTTATTTTTTTTTTATTTTTAATGATACATCCACACAAAAGAGAAAATAGAAAAAAGGTTGTGGAAGAATGTTGTAAAAAAATGAGAGGGAGAGAGGAAGAATAAGAAATAGAGAGTAGAAGATAGGGAAGAGAGATTGAGGAGAGAGAGAGTTAAAGGGAAAGAGGTGCCCCTGGTTTGGATTTAGTGGGTTTCCATCTCCATCTAGTGGTGGGTCGGCTAGAGAATTTGGGGATTCGGTGGAAGTCGAAGTGGTTCCAGGACAGTGGGAAGTTACCTGAAAAATAAAATTCTTTATTCATCTAATGAAAATCTAAAAAGAAATTGAAATTTAATAAAAGTAAAAGAAAACATGGGTTGCCTCCCAAGAAGTGATGCATTTATTTGTCTACAGCTGGACAATTGTAGAGGACTACCCATAGTCTGACGGTGGCCATCGTATTTTCTCAACTCCAGTGTGCTTCCAGAAAATTTTTTTCTTTGGGAGGCCTGATGATTCATTGGATAATTTCTTCCCATCCTTGTTGGTGTGCTTGCAATTCAATGGGGGTTGAAAGAGAATATGACTATCCTCCCTTTGGTCTTCAATGTGAGGAATGATTTTATCCACAAAGTGATGATTTTCTATTCTTGGAAATTCAGGAAGATGTCTCAATTCTGATGGTTCATTTATGTAAGGTTCGGATAACACAAAAGTAGAGTATGAGATCCCAATTGTTTTTGACTCATTTATTTCATCACTTACCGATGTAGAGTAATGAGGATTAGTGGAGTCATAAGACTGAATAAAATTTTCAATATCCTTTACTTCATTGTTGTTCGCCAAAGAATGGTCAATTTCAACCTCACCAGTGATCACTTTATTAATTAGGGTACAAATATCACAAACATCACTACCATCAGGACAATATAAACACATTGGTTCAAGGTTCACTTCACATATAACAGAATTTTTAGAATCATGGATAGGAAAGGATGAATGTGGGATAATCTGATCTGAATCAACAAATGAGCATTCTAGTTCATTTTTCTCAATACCATCCATGTTGGAGCATTGGAGGTCAGAGGTGAGATGGGATTACAAAGAGTTTTCAAGATCCTTTAGATCAATGAAGTTTTCATATGTAATGTCAACATCAATTTCACCATTAATCACTTGGTTAATGAGGATACAATATTCACAAACTCCTCTATTAGTAGAACAGGAAGAACATGATGGATTAGGATTCAACACACTCTCAGAGGGAGTTTCAGAAACATGGATTGAGAATGCAGAGTGATCCTCACATGGGTATCGCATGGCTTGGAAAATGTTGAACTTGACCAGTTGGTCACCGAATTCCATGGATACGATGCCAGCATGGACATCAATTTTGGTTTTAGATGTCATAAGGAATGGTATTCCTGAAATTAGGGGAGATCGAGAAGAGTTCGTCTCACCTTCCATGTCAAGGACATAGAAATCAGCTGGGAAGATAATATCATTGACCCAAACAAGAACATCCTCAATTATCCCCTCAGGACTGGTAGTGCTTCGATTGGCTAATTGAATGTCAACACCCATTGGGTGCAAGGGACCTAGAACAAATTTGGAGAAAATGGATTTGGGCATGACATTTATTGAGGCTCCAAGGTCTATGAGTGCATCATCAAAGTTGGAACTCCCTATTTGACATGGAACCGTGAAGGTCCCTGGATCTTTGCACTTCATGGGAATGGACTGTTGGGTTGAAACATTTTCAATGTTCCTAAGTTGCCTCTTATGGGTGCACAATTCCTTAAGAAACTTGGCATACATAGGGATTTGTTTGATGGCATCTAAGAGGGGGATGTTCACTTCAACACGTCTAAACATGTCAAGCATTTCAGGATCAGGTTCAAAGGACTTCTTAGGCTTGGAGATGGCTTGAGGAAAAGGAATTGGGTTCCTTAGTGGAATGGAAGGAGGTGAAGGAGTGGATTCAAGTTCCTTTTCCATCTTTTTTTTCTTTTCATTTTCTAGATCAACATCGAAAGGGGAGGTAGAGCAATCAGCATGGGACATAGCAATTTGCTTTCCCGATCTAAGTGCAATCGCACTTACATTACCCTTAGGGTTGGGTAATGGTTGAGCTGGGAGTTGGGATTAATTGGATGGTTGTTGCTGGCTCAGGTGTGATGCAAGTTGACCTATTTGGGTTTCAATGTTCTTAAGGCTAGAACGGGTGAAGGAGGCAAGATCTTCCACTGCACATTCCCATGGTTGCTTGGCAGAAGAGGCTTGTCCCTGGTTGGGATTTCCTTGATTTTGGTTCTTGGGAAATCGATTGTATTTGTTTTGGAATTGGGAAGGCTCACTAGGATAATCGAATCCAGGAGGAGGATTGTTCCTTTGAGGTTGAGGAGCAAAAGGATAAGGTTGATGGAAGTTACCACCACCTTGACCATATTGGAACTGGTTTGGGTATTGATGAGGGAATTGAGGAGGATGAGAAATGGGATTACCATACCTCAGAGGTGGGTTAAAGGTAGAAGAGAAGGGCTCAGAGTGGGGTTGGTTGAAGTTTCTAACAAACTGACCTGATTGTTGAGGGTTGAAGTTTCGCTGAGCATATGCCGCATTGAGATCCATTGGACTAGATGAATTAGATAGATCATCTTGAAGTTGTGGAAATGTGTCAGTCGGATGAGATGGAGAGTTGCAGATTCCACAATTCTTGATAGGTCCAGGGAATAGTGACTGTGGAGAAGATGAGGTTGGGGCTTTGGTAGCCACTGCTAGTTGATGCACAAGACCTGTAAGTTCACTCATCCACTCAGTCATCTTGTTGGGCTCTATAGATTGATTCTCTTGGGCTTGTTTCACTTGAGCATGTGCTCAAGTATGGAATTTCTGCGTGTTTGCAGCCATGTTGCTTATGAGTTCTCGTGCAGCTGTAGGAGTTTTGTCAACAAGAGCACCGCCACTTGCGGCATCAATGAGAGTTCGCTCCATAGCCAATAACCCCTCATAGAAGTATTGGATCAGGAGTTGGTCAGGGATTTGATGGTGTGGAGAAGTTGTCACAAGCTTTTTGAACCTCTCCCAATACTCATGGAGTGATTCATTAGGGAATTGACGGATGCCACTTATTTCCTTTCAGATAGAAGCTGTTCGGGAAGTGGGAAAGAACTTCTCAAGGAAAAGTCTCTTCATGTCAACCCATGAGTTTATGGAACCAGGTGGGAGGTAGTAGATCCAAGACTTGGCAGAATTCACTAGGGAAAAGGGGAAAGCCCTAAGCTTGATTTGTTCTTCAGAAACCCCTTGAGGCTTCATGGTAGAGCATACTACTTGGAACTCTTTAAGGTGGAGATGTGGATCCTCACCGGCTAGCCCGTGAAAATGAGGGAGAAGATGAATCAAACCCGATTTGAGTTCGAAGTCAGCTTCAATGTTTGGATATTGAATACCAAGAGGTTGGTAATTCATATCAGGGGAAGAAAGTTCTTTCAATGTTTGTTCCCTAGGATTGGCCATATCTAATTCAATTGGTAGGGCATTGATTGGTTCTTGGGTGATTTGGTTATCCCTAATGGTCCTCCTAATTCGACGAATAAATCTATCAATTTCAGGGTCAAACAAATCCGATGGATTGTTTGGAAGGCTACGGGGCATTCAAAGTGATTTTGGAAGAAAGTGGAAGATGGGGTTTTCTTTGTATTTTTTTTCAGTTTATGATTTTTAAGAGGAAGACGAGTTTTTCTTTGTGTTTTTTTTTCAATTTTTTTAATCTTTTGTATTTTTTTGGGTTTTTTTTACAATAACCAGAAACTAATGACTACTTAAAGCACCATCTCCGGCAATGGCGCCATTTGAAACGCACGGCCGATTGTCGCCTATCGACCGGTCAAAGTTCCGGTGCTCTGCTAATGTGTATAGTAGCACTTGGGTCGAATCCTCGGCGATGACACTTTGTAATAGTCGTTTGTTTTTAGTTGATTGTATTTTCATTAGGGGGGTTTGTTTGCAGAGCTTAATTGAAATGATTTATGGTTGATTTTTGATTTACCAAATTGATAAATATTGGGGTGAGTTTATTATTGGGGAGTTAATCATGTGATATCCTTGAGCCTTACTTTGTATTGCATTAAATTAACACCCATGTCATAAGTTGACGTTGATTGGAATTCCTAAGTGTGAAGGCTTTAATCCAAGCCTTAACTTAACTTAGGGTTCTAATCTCAATCAAAACTTATTTATGTTAGTGTATTTATGGTTCCAATAATCCATGGAAACCAGTCGTTAAATAAAACATATCATTAATCCATGACATATTAAGTTTAACATACACAATATTAATTTAAAGAATACTCATCGAGCAAAACTCTCAATCACTTAACATCCCCGAATTATAACTCACCCCAATGAGAGATTTACTCAGCCATTTGGATGTTTAATATTCTGGTTAAAATAATTATGATGATAAATTAAGAATAGAAGAAAATTAAAGGGATTAGAAAAGAGTGGTACGTTGACACACACACACACGAACGATGATGATAATTAAAAACAGATTTTCGATTGAATGAGGAAGAAAAAGAAGGGAAGGGGAATCAACTGAATTTAAACTATTTTAAGAACATAAATATTAAACTACAGAAGGTTTATGATAATAAGATATATTGATTAAGTAACATCCATTAAAACAGAATTACAAAGAAAGAGAATTACAAGATTACAAAAATGAAGAACACAAAAGTAAGTGAAAACAAAGAGAGGAGGAAAGGTCTCTCAAGTGCAAACATGAGTATGGAAGGTCCTCCCAAGCCTTTGTCAAGGTTTTGGTCGTGCCAATATGACTTCCTCTCTTCTGAAATTCTATCCCCTCTCAAGGAGAGAAGGAGAGAGTATTTATAGCCCAAGGAGTGGACTGTTTGCATTCCCAATCTGTCCCTCCACTTGCATCGCCAATTTGGCAATTCAGACAGCCAAATCTTCAAATATCTCTTTCATCAAAGTTGTAGACAATAATGTTGACCGACTACTCTAAAATTTGGAGTCATTTGGACGTAAGGATAAAACGTTATGGCCGGTTGAATAAACAAACTTAAACTGTCCATTTCAATCCAGTCTTTTTGAAGGCCATAATGTGAAAGGGTTTTTGAATATTAAGATGCCTTCAAATCCGAATGGTTTCTTCCACAAAGTCGGACACCTATATCTCCTATTTCACACTGCAAAATCTCAGCTCGATAGGATGATTACATCAGGAGATATGTCATGCATACTATACTGATTTTAATTCTCGGACAGAATGGAGGGCTGGACTTAAACGATTTATTTGGGCCCCTTTTTCTTGGATTTGGGCCTTGAAATTTTTATACAAGATGAAATGTAGTGTCCCCAGAATTATGGTGGAGATTTAATGTTTTTGGACTTCTGGATTTATCCCAGTAAATCAATATTCAAGGCTGGTCCAGTTTGTTCACAGATTCTTTGGTCTTGTTTGTGAGGACCATATGACCCTTCAAATGGAAGAATAAGATCATGGTTCCTTCTAATGAAATGTTATATATTGAGGGGAGAATCCGACAAAACAAGAACCACAAAATTTGGATCAGTATAGTAACAGGTATTAGTAAACCATTAAACTGACTCAATTGGACTCTTTCTAAAAATGCTCAAAAATTATACTTAATATTAAAACATTAATATTTCATACAAATCATGCACATTTCATATAAAATAAGTAAAGGGGGAATATAATAAGTCATGAAAATATTAATAACATCAGCTTCTCACGGACGCATCCTTCATGACGTGATCGTCAGGTCCTTGCAACCTCTTGTTTCTCACACTGAGCATGACTCACATGGGCTTAGAGTGAGCACCGACCCTGACCCCCTCCCATAGCGAACTACGAGGACTTTGATCCATGTAAAGGAATGGTACGTAGGAAGCCTCCATGAGGTTCAAGACACATTACTCGGTCATTCATTCACGTCGAGTTACACCCTCATCCGAGCTGCAGGACGTTAAACTGCCAAGCACCACGTCCTCAACACATGATGTTAAACTGTGACCCGGCCTCGTGCCTCTCACGAAGAGTCCCCCCAGCTCGAACATTTTTTACACCACTCGTCCCCATAGGAGTGGAATCACTCATCCACAAGGGATGATATCCTCCTTATTGGAGTGGCGCATGTTCTCAGCAGAAGGGTGACCATAGTTCCCCAACGGATGGCTGCACCCCTGCATCTCCGTACTTCCCCACTACCAAGGTCAGTGTAGGGCGTGATAGGGAACGAGGCACCTCCTATCATTGGTCCCAAATCCCTCTTTCACTGCCCTTTTTCGCACTCCCGGCCTCCATCCTGGAGTAAATCCCAGCACCATGGGCCGCCTAACGCGTAAGCCCCTCTTCGCTTCTCACGGACGCATCCTTCGCGACGTGATCGTCAGGTCCTTGCAACCTCTTGTTTCTCACACCGAGCATGACTCATGTGGGCTTAGAGTTGGCATTGGCCATGATAATACCTCATCCAGCATGATGTTAAACTGCATGCCCTCGTCCAGCATGACGTTAAACTGTATTCCATTGTCCCACATGACATTAAACTGCACACCCATTTGAACTGCGAGGTCTTTGATATATGTCAAGGCATGGTACGTAGGAAGCCTCCACGAGGTTCAAGCCCACCCATAATCCAATTCACATCGAGTTATACCTTCGTCCAGCATGACTTTAAACTGCATTCCAGTCTGACGGAAAGCCGTTGTGACCACCCTTTGAACTACGAGGACTTTGATCCGTGTCAAGTCATGGTACGTAGGAAGCCTCCCTGAGGTTCAAGCCCAACAATCATTGGCCCAAACCGTCTCTTTGACGGTGTTCCAGGCCTCCATTTTCAACCCGAACTACAAGGACTTTGATCCATGTCAAGGCATGGTACGTAGGAAACCTCCCAGAGGTTCAAGCCCACCTCCCATCGGACCAAGGTCCCTCATTTACGTCGGTTCTCCAACACCCACCGCTCGTCGTTTATTCACGTCAGGGTTCACTATCATCCCGCATGACGTTAAACTGTATTCCATCAATCCGTTGAACTACGAGGACTTTGATCCATGCCAAGGCATGGTACGTAGGAAACCTTCCCAAGGTTCAAGCCCACCACTAGTGGACCCCTGGGTCTACTTTCACTTAGGTTCGCTGACGCATCGGACCAAGGTCCACCTTTACGTTGGTTCGCTAACGACATCCATCAGATCAAGGTCCATTTTCACGTCGGTTTGCTGACGAATTTCATCATCCGAACTACGGGGACTTTGATCCATATCAAGGCATGGTACGTAGGAAACCTTCCCAAGGTTCAAGCCCACCACTAGTTGACCCGCGGGTCTACTTTCATGTCAGTTCGCCGACGAAGCTCCTGTGAACTACATGGTCTTTGATCCATGTCACGACATGGTACATAGGAAGCCTCCACGAGGTCCAAGACCACCACCAATAGGACCCTCCTGGTCCTCCCCATTCACGTCAGTTCGCTGATGATGCCCATTGGACCAAGGTCCACCTTCATGATGGTTCACAGGCACCATCACGAACTACGCGGACTTTGATTCCCTACCACAGGGATACGTAGGAAGCCCCTTCAAGGCTCAAGCCCAACTTCACCGTTTCCCTTGCGATGGTTCCTTGCCATTACACCCTCCACTTCATTCATATATCCATCATCCACCCTGATTCTTTCTCAGACCGTCATATCCCGGTGAGACCATGTCGGTACGCTCCTCTTCACAGCCGCCCATGGGCTGGCCCCGGTATCGGCATCCCTTCAAGCGAAATCCCTCAATCCGATCTATCCTATCTAATGCTCTGATCGTGTTGATTCGTCTCCACTAGACGTTAAACATGCGGCGTACCTTGTGTTAAAACATGGGAAGCTGAGGAAAACCTCATATATGCGCCTACGACATATAATTCCCCACGCTCGATGTGGGATGCCTCAGGCTTCCACGCCTTCGAGAAGCCCTGTGACCAGGGATAATAGACAGACATGCCCGGTTCCCCAGCATCCAGGCACGCTACTGATACCTCAACGTGACTACTCCCCGACTGAAGGTTGCTTCCCGGACCGGACCCTTTGGAATGTCCCGAAAGAAGCAGTGTAATTAACCGGTGTCCATGGAAACATGGCACTAGGAAGAGTTTCATGAACTACGTATTAAATCTACGAGGGAGACCCGGACTAGGTGACGAGTTCTGAGGAGGAATCCACAGAAGGAAGAACCGACGTCCCATCATCCTGTTTCGATCAAGGAGCATACGTACCTGAACAAGGAACAAATGCCACCGGCCTTTGGAAAGCGGGAATGCGGGGCAACAGCTGTGCGTCCTCCGTGGACGGACGGATGTGCGCGCCCCAACGGAAAGTGTCAGAAACAAATAGATATTTTGTAAACATCATTGATGGTGACATACTGAGTTTTACTCGAACACTACTGTAGCAGCCATTGGGTTATCGGGAAGACTTCATGGTTGATGGTTAGGGAAAATGAAAAGGCCTAATACTAGGGAGTTGAGTTAGGCATGGGATGTGCATGGATGATGGTCCATATTTGGATTCAAGACCCTTGTTCTGGATTAATATATTTCTATTTATTTTGTTTTTTCATTATATTTGGCATAGTTAGAAAGACAAGGAATATTTATTCATTTCTTATATTGTACCATGTTTTGGAAAAGATTTGGAATGCATGTTCTAGTTCATGATCATTTTTTCAATTATTTAAAATGGTATCTATTTGTTCTTACGATGGTAAAGAATTCATAGACTCTCCATGTGACTTATTTGACCCTTATTGTTAGTCAGTTACCACTTGTATAAGAAGAGGTATGCTAGAGGTCATGTGGTGGCCTTGCTCGAGTACTGGTTCAGTGGATTCTTTGTCAGAGGCATTACATGAAGAATATATATTTTATAACTGTATGATTATTCATTAAATTTTTATGTTATATTACAAGTTACTCATCTTTAGATTTTAAAAGGATCGAGAATATGTTTTTTTATCAAAATCCAAACATATTTGTTCTATGGTAATTAATTTTTCATTCAAGATTCAGGCTCTTATAATTAATTTCTTCATATTTCTATATAAAATAATTTTATTAACAAATATTCATTTTCACTGAATTTTACATTAATCTCAATATTTTAAACTAAATAATTATAAGAAACAAACAATAAAATTTTGTGTTTGTAAAGAAGTTTGAAAAGAATATTATGTTTTAATGTATAGGACATGAAATAAATGTCATGTCATCCAAAATATTTATATCTTTGATTTTTAATATACATGATTTCATGTTTATTTTAATGGAAAATAAATTTATTAATATTCTATTAATTTCTATATTTTTTTGGATACCAAAATATTATATTAATCCTCTTATTATATAAATTTTCACATGATATTCTAAATGTATTTTCAACTAAGTAGTCATCATTTATGGATTATTATTATTCATGGTGTATGTGGTCTTATGATACCATCTTCATTATTTATTTCTATGGATTTATTAAAAATTTTATTTAATTATTATTATATTAATGTCATTTCATTGTCATCAATTAAATTACATATGATAAAATCATTACATAAACCATTTTTCCCTTTGTTTATTCTATGATGAAATGATGGAATGTTTATAACACCAATTTCAATTGAATTTTAAATGATATATTTTATGTTTTATGTTCTTGTGGAATTCATATATATGTTTTTATGTTTCTTACCAGTAGTCCTATAATTATGTATCCCTTTAATAAAATATGTAATGATTGATATATCATGGGAAAATATAGACTATAAGTTTGATTGAACATATTTTTTTATGAGACTATGTCAAATATTATAGTATTTAGCGTGAACCATGACTAAAAAAATGAATGTATGCGAATTAAACCCAATACACAATGATATTATTTGCAGTGATACATGAACGATGAATGATTTTCAATGCTTATGTGTATTCTGAAAATTTATTTCCTATGTTTATGATATTTCATCATTATTAATGAATAATTATATATGATTCAATACTCGTTTGAGAATCGTAATTTTGGTTTATAAAGACTTATTACATGATTAATTATTAAATATATTTGACATGTTGTGAATGATTTTCCAATCTTATAATCATGGTATCATATCCTTACTATTATCTTGTGATCAATTATTATAATTTATTGATATCTAAAATTTATACCCTTATTTAGTGTATGAGAATCTACATTCATATATTTAATTCTCCTAGGTAATGAATAATGTTTTTTTAGTTTTTGATGTCAAATAAGTGTAATATTTTATATGAAAAACATTAGAAATGTAAATCAAAATTCATAAAATATGTTGATAATATATATAGTATCCAAATACGCTAAAAACATATCATTTTGAGGAATCTATTATTATCATATGTAATGAAAATTCATCTAAAATGATGTAATATTGATGGCTGAAATTCTTTTATCACTTATGTAAATTAGTTTACGGGGGTCCAAAATGACATAGATGTTATGTATTATATAATCATTAGTCCATGAAATTCACGAACATGTTGGAAATTAAGAAAATAAATTATTTCTAAATAATTCATTGTGTGTAGGTATGATTATATTTCTATATATTACGATTAGTGAGTATTATATGTTAGACAATTCCTCTAGAATGGGTATGGTAAATCCCACATTGGATCATGGTTTTAAAGATTATTCCTTGGTATTATGGTAGTTTTCAAGTATGTATATATTTATCTTTTTATAATTTATCAAAGGTGAACCATCCTTCTTTGGATTTTATATTATAAGGGAAATATAAGGGTTTCAGCGTTCATAACCATTTCAGATAAATTCATTAATACTTATTTAGTCTCTTATGAGAAAATTGATAATATAAAATGTTATTGTTAATGAATTTTTATAGTGAGATAATATATAAAATTATAGGTAAGACATATTTTATCACATAGAGAAGGGAATGTTGAATTTTTTATATAGTAGTATAGGTTGTGGTTCAATAATCACAAATATCAAAAATGAATTTAATTATTCATGAAATATTTTATTTCATCCCCCACCTTTTGATGAATATTATATAGAGTATTTTTAAAACATACTATTTTTATATTGAATACAATATGGTAGTGGGATGACATATTTGACGAAATTTTATAATATTAATGGTAAAATTTCATAATGGATTAGTAGAATTAATTTTCTTTATCCATCAATATTTTTTGGGTTGTAGAAAATTTGGTAATGTTGATTATGTTCAATAAATTTGAAATTTTATTTTGTCCCGATATCCCTGAGATATATATCATCAACCAATATTGATAAGAAATTAGTGGTAATATGGATATAAATTAACTGACAAGATTTAATAAGGGGATATAGTCCTAGGAATTTCATACCCATTTTATTAGGCCACTAATAATATTTGGTAGAATAAACTAGTTCTTCGGTTTGATGGAGAAAATTAGAATTTATCATGCTAGCATGGGGCCTTCTAGATAACTACACAATATATTATGTAACTTATAGGTTAAATTATCCATGCTTTCAGATTTTATATTTTCTCAAAATTCAAGATATATGAGTTCTATGTGAACCAGCATAGTTATCGTACATAATAGTAATGGTCTATCATCCTTTAAATAATTTTAGTATAATTCCATCGAATTATCATTTATAACATTGATTCTAAGAATATATTTTATCATAAAGGAAGATATTTAACTGCCATTTTCAGATATTCCCAGTCTTTGTAATGTATAATAGTAGAGTTACCAATTGTAAATTATATTGAAAGGGAGAAATATATCATCGAATAGTATTAATTTTAATGTATTTTATATTTTGAAAGAAATATCTATCACAATATTTAATATCATTTCATTTTTGGTGAATGTATTGACCACCATAATGTTTGTGATGAAAATTATTTTCTCATAATATTCTAAGTATTAAAGGGTTATTACTACAATATATTATTTTCATTATTGAAGTACTATGATTGGAGAATGTTTTAGAATGTTGGATCTAATTTAAATTCATCAATAATCCATCATGATAAACATATTAAATGGATTAACACTTCTTTTTTAATATCACACTCAATTTAATCAACCAGATCACCATTAATTACATTTAATTAATTTTTTTATTGGATAATAGTATCTAATGATTTATTTCCAGGAATATAATAAGATATTATAATTTATATTCATTATTTATATAACCCTATTTGAATAGAAAATAATATTTAAATTATCAATTTGTTGAAGATATTGTAAAATCGAATGCTAATAATATTCAAATATTTGCTATATATTATCCTTTTTGATAATATATTACAGGAATCATGAGAATAAATATTTCATGCCTTGGAAATGTAAAAAATAGACCAAAAACCCTCATATGGGAGTCAGATATTTATAAACATTTCATCTGATGATGGTTAAATTATTAGAAAAACCTCAAGTGTTTACCCTTTAACTAAATTATATAACATATCCTAGATATTAAAATGTTTTATAATGAACATATACCACTACAAATGACAATTTTTTTATGACCACTGTTGTTTTTGAGTGGGTGTTCACAAGAGACCAAGAACACATTATCATGCTTTTGGTAGTTTGCTTTAATTTTTTAAAAAGAGATTAATGATATAATATTCTTACTGATTTGTTTTGTAGTATTTGTTAGTATGCTTAATAGTTATGATAAGATAATTGATATTTTTATATTTCACTTAATAGTTATTTATTTATAATATTGGTACCGTGTGATCATTGATTCCATAATGTTTATGAGGGTAGTCAAATAAAAATTTATTAAACAAAAAATGAAGCATATTGTCTAGCCTCATAGTTTCTATCTAAGAAGAAATGATGAATTCCTTAGTGGTTTTTATGAAAACATTATTAAGTTATACAATTTGGAACGTAGTAAATGAAAATAGTGTGATTTGTTTTTGAAAACTAGATTGACATTGATGAATCAATGAATTAACAAGAAATTAGGGAAATAGAACAACATGAATAAGAAGCTAATGAAGAATGAATGAGAAGGAAGTTAGAAATGACAAGGCTATGTCCAGGTTATTCTAACCTCAATAACCTTTCACAGATATTCCTATGAAATAAATCAATAACTATAATCCTTACTAAGTTCATGGAATATTGATTAATTCACACACCTCTATTTCCAAAAACATTGATCATTATTGCATAAAAATTAATACAATATATAATAACTCTCACTAAGTAACGAAATATCATAATCAAATCACTCCATCCAAGAATTTATTTCAGACCAAAGTGATCATAAATGAATCCAAAATCATAATACCTCAACTAAATACTTACTCATGTTAGTTTAGAGAAGAAATGGAAGTGATCAAGTGGAATAAATTTTCCATATTGTCTCTTGAAAGAATGCGCTCAAATAACATGCAAAATCACATTCACATTCTATAACGAGTAAATATTGGATGGCGATAAGCATGATGTTCATTTCTCTAGCTAGTGAATAATTTTACTACCTAGATAAAGGCTTGTGAATTATATCATCATTTTTATAAAACCATGATGACAAAAAAATTATAATGACCAAACAACATTCATATTTATAGGAATTAAAATATAATAATAATATTTTCATGATTAAAATAAAATTAAATAAATTAAAATTGGTAGCTATTGAAGAGTGGGGTAATCATCTCTAGGTATCTAACTATTTTCATTTTTTGGGGGTTTCTTCATATTCATAATCATGCATCCATATAGGGTCATTATATTTGGTTCTCCTTCTTTGAAGGTGTATTTTCAGTTGTATACATCTGATTCGATGGTGGGTTTCTTGGGATGTCTGTTGGATTTGGTTTGGGGTTTTTATCAAACAATGGAAATGGTTGTGAAGTTGGATATTGGTTTCTCTATAATTGAAAGTGTGATGTCATTGAATCCTTGATCTAGAAAGGTGTATGTGTTTGTGTGGTAGTATAATGATCTAAAATAGGAAGGGGATTTCGTGGTGGATTGTAGGTGATGGTTGATGAATGGTGATATTAGAGAAATTGAGGATATTGGTGGCATGTAGTAGTCAGAGGTGGATGGGTCGGTAACGGTATTAGTGTGAATACATTGGGTTGTTTAATTTCTATGGAGATGTAAAAAATTTAGTGTAAAAGATGAAATATGGTGGTGGTAGTGTCTATTTGTGGCATACTGGTAGTAGTGGGAGTGGATATAATAATATAAGGAGGTGATGCCGTCATGTGAGGGTTATCGATGGAACCATTGTGACTAAGGAAATGTAGTAGGATTTTCGTGGAAGAACACTAATGATGGAGGTGATGAGGGCTATTGGTGGATCCTATATATTTTTTGGAACATAAATAAATTAAAAATAATAGAAATAAATATAATATTAGTGAAAACTAAAAAAATAAAATTAATAGGTTAAAATATAACACATGAAAGTAAATTCTTTAGAAAAATAATAATATAAAAATTTCTAATTTATACTTAATAAAATTAAAATTAAAACCATTAATCAAATATTTAATATTTTGTTATAATAGTTGACTAAATAAATAAAAATTTTATTAAAAAATTATTATTCAAAAATGTTATATAAAAAAATAATTGAAACAAAATAAATAATGGTGTTAAAAAATTATAAATACTAATTATAATTCTTATACATAATTAAACCTAAATAAAAGTAAAAAAATTGTGGTTCTCCAAAATTTATTAATTTTACACTAATTTATCCAGAACAATAATAATTAAAAATAAATTAATAAATGACTATTTATTATCAAACTAACAACATTGCAAATTTATTTAACTAAATAAATTATATTATCTCAAAAACATGTCTAATTATAAGAAAATCTGTAAATAAATCATTGAAATAAACGGTACTTAAAATTCCACCACACTATATCAATATCACTCCCAAGAAATTTTATTTATTTATTTGTTTATAAATCTTCCGAAAAAAATATAATTCTTCCGAGTTAAATTTCACATTCATGATTTTAAAAAATAAACAAAAATCAATCATTTAATCTAATTTTCAATCATATAGTTTTATTTACAGTCACTACCCTACATCAAAAAAAAATTGAATTCCAGTTTTAGGTGTATGGACTAGTGGTATTTTATTTGTATTGAAATTATTAGGATATGAACTACTGTATTTAACTCTCTCTTGAATCCATCATGAAAACGTTATACATACCACTTTAGTAAATATATTATAATGTTTTTCATATAAATCAAATTTACTATTTAATAATTTTCTTTCAATATTCCCTTCAATGAAATGAGAACATTTTCAACAAGGCCATTTATTAAACTTTTCCTAACTAAATTTCACATGTGAAGAACTATACAAAGAAATCATTGAGTTTGGTTAATTTTACTAACAGAAACCTACCCATGGTCCAACTCTCAGAGACTTTCCATGGGATACTAATTTCCCATTTTATGCCATAATCAAATGATTTATATTACACCCAATTGATTTTTATTTCTATTGTGTTCCACTTTACCAAGGCTATGATAATAGGATTATATTCAATCATTTTATTTATCCATGTTATATTTCCAACTAAACAATAATTTAACATGTGGCACCTTCTTTAATATTTTTTAAAAAGTTTTTAAAAAAATTATGGATGATATCACTCAGAAGTTAATCAATTAAAATAATGTCATAACTAGTGAACCCCCTTAAAATAAAACATTTTTCTAATAAAGATATAATAAATATTAGTTCTTGGATTGGTTGTTTATTTTTTTTGTATATATTAATTTATTATACAACATTCTATTTACAACCATATAATGAATTAAAATCAATATAGTGAGGAAATGAAAAAAATGAATTTAGGGGTAGGACCCCTCCCCCAGACTTTCTACACAACAATTTTCTCACTGTTGAAACTAAATTTCGATGGCACACATAAAATTTTGAATACAGATTTAGAATTCCAGCCTAATAAATTTCTTCTTTTAGAGGTGAAAAAGAAGTGAAAAAACATTTTCTCCAAAACAAAAATCATTAATAAAATAGAAAATAAATAAAAATGGTCTTCAATGACCATTACCAAACAATAGGGAACATATTTTGAGTTCATATTTTTATTTTCACACAAAGTCAAAATATGTTTTTAAATTAAAATCAATTAGAAACATGGTATACAATGAAGAAGAAAAAATTATTATTTTGAATTCCAATACAATTTTATTTTTCAAGATAGATTTACAATATTTCTCAACATAATTATCAAATAACTAGAAAAAATCAATATCGACACCCTGTAAAGGACAAAAATTTCAAAATTTTTACAAATAAAAAAATCGGTGTCCCCCACACAAATATCATAGTAGCTTGCAATACAAATGAAAAAATATAAAATGTTTAGATTAATAAACAATACTACTATCAGTGTGGAAGATTCTATTTTTTATCTACATAATATGGACTCCCTTTTTCTTATTTTTTAATTATATCTAATTAGTCAATTCCATTCTTGATAAAATTAAACAAATAATCATTGTACTTCAAAATTGAATTCTAAATGTGTAATTAAAAATGGTATGAGTTATAGAGTTTTCATCCTATAAACATCAATGTGTTTTTACCATTTCCCTTTACTAGCATCTACATGGAATTAATACAATATTATTATTATCAAAAGACAAAAATCACAAATATTAAAAAAACGAACTAATAACATAATGAAAGAAATGAAATAAGAAAATCTAGTGATATCCCACCACATAGTGCTACAATTTGAATATCCATAGTATCAAAATCATTGGATAAACCAAAGATTGATTTTGAATGTCACAACCCATCCTCGGGGCCCGTGCCATGACTACCCCAAGCCCGCCTTCCATAGGCCAGGGGCTGGAGACTAGCACCAAGGCGTAAATCCCGATAACTGTGAAGGCATTGCCTTTATAAAAGTAAACAAAACACCACAGAGTACAAGAAGAAGTAATACACTAAGTACAAAATAAAATGCTGAAATGTAAGTGGGCCAGAATAAAAACTCAACTGAAAGTACATCTACAACTGAACGAATATACAACCGAAAAGACAAAATAGCTGGAAGAAAAGAAGTAGAAACTCCTGGGCCGTCCAGCTCAGATCTCACCTGAAGGGTAGGTACAGATAGCGTAGTTCCTAAATCATCCGCCACGGATCCTACCTGAAGGGTAGGTACAGATAGCCTCCACAATTCTCTCTCCCGTCAACCTCCTCTGAGTATCATCTCGTCATGAAGTCCACCTCCAGATACTAACTCGGCGTGAGTTCCACCTCTGGGTATCGTCCAGTCCTTGAACACTCGGCCTCCGTCAGCACTGCCCGTCGTCTGCAACCAACACAATGAGGTGCGGGTATATCCCGTGCAGGGGTGAGTATAACGATACTCATTAGGGACCCTGAGACCCTCAAGGTCTCTCTAAATCCAACAAGGATAACTACAAATCAGAAACACAACAGATAACCATTACATAGGTATAAGCCCATACTTATACCTATGTTATCAAGTAACCCATCTCAATCATGAAGAAGCAAAAAGGGTATGAAATCAATGGATAACCACTACCTAGGTATATGATCATACATATACCTAAGTTATCAAGTGACCCATCTCAATCATGAGGTAAACACAATTGTCATAGACTCTGCTCAAACCATGATTTTCATTATCAAAACCGTAACTACTGAAGAGCCCCATCTCTGACGAGTACAATGATCCTATCACGACTCTGAGGTACTGCTCACTAACCTATGACTGCTGAGGTACTCCTCCCATCGAGTACCGTGGGTGAGCCACCCAAACATAGTAGTGCTTCCCGCCAGAGTCTGCCACCCAAACACAGTAGTGCATCCCCCCTAATAGCATGTAGAGGTACTTCACCTGTCACGTACCGCGGGTCTGCTGCCTGCTACCAGGCGCTCCGTCCGCCATGGGTTTGAACCCAAACACAGTAGTGCTCCGTCCACTGGGCTAGTCGACTCATTCCAAGTCGAGTCAGTCAAGCAGTCGTCAGCTCTCAGCTAGCTACCCGATCTCCGTACTTCTTACGCTCGTCTCCGGGAGGGTCCACTCCATGAGCTATAGGTCGATACTCCATGTATCACAAAGTCCCACTAAAAAGTATCTCAAAGGACCGCCTCGTCATAGGGGTCTCAATGCAACAGATGGTGTTTCAGTGAGACTCCCGGTCTGTGAGTTATTAGCCTTTTCGTCCCAGGGGCCCGGTTGGTTTCGTGTGTGAAACAACCCGGCAGAATCTCAACTGTACCCCGAACTCTCATATGGTATACTCGTAGGGACCGTTTCTCAACGTGATCACCAATGCCGCTGACAGTTCGTCAAACGAACGTCCGGTCTGGAAGTTATCAGCTTTTCCGTTCCAGGGGCCCGGTTGGATTTCGGGTTCAATCAAACCCATCCACTCTCCAACTGCGTCCAAATCTCAGGCGAAGTATGCCAAAAGTTCCTTCTCGACAAGGGGAACTCAACATGACAGATGGTGCGTCAATCGGATGCCCGGTCTGAGAGTTATTTGATTTTTCGTTCCAGGGGCCCAATTGTTTTTTAAGTCAAAACCAACCCGACTGCTCTCCGACAGCATTCAAACCTCAAGCGGAGTAAGCCAAAAATCCCGTCTCACTAACAGGGATCCAACAATGTTGACAACACGTCAATTTGACGTCTGGAGCTCAAGTTATAAGCGTTTCCGCTCCAAGGGCTCGGTTGGTTTCGGGTTCGAACCAACCTGGCCATACCCAAAGTTCTCCAAAACCTTGAGTGTAATATACTGAAATGATCGTCTTGATCCAAGGATCGCATCGCAACTAACGGTGCATTGATCGAAGGTCTGTAACCCATGTTATGTGCATTTGAACGAAAACTGCCCAAAAATAGGGGGTTTTGGCCCGGTCCGACCGGCCCGAGACCCCCTGGGTCGGCCCGAACTGGGTCAACCTGAACGCGGTCCGGGTCCGGCTGGCGTTGTCCGGCCCGTGTGTCCTGCTCGGCTGGCCGAGCTGAGCGGAACAGGGGGGAGGCGCGCGCCCCCCTGATTGAAGTCGTGACCCCGTTTATCGTCGCCCGTCAATCCGCTCTCAATGGTCAACCAATGGAGTCTTCGAATCGCCTCCGCGGCCCCGACTCCGGCCGCGGTTTCGTTCGGCCTCAACGGCGCGGTGTGACGGCGCCGCGCTCCTTCGTCACATTCCTTCTTGTTTCTGCATGGTGTCGTTGCACCGCGCCACCTTTGTTCGAGACTCAACGAACACACATCAAAAGGGGGAGGAGGATCGGCCATGTTCGTGCAATCCGACTTCCTCCCTTGAAATTGATAACAGGCAGCCCGAATATTTAACGAAGAACGCAAGGAAATTATTCACGAACAAAACCAAACCCCTACCTCGAAAAGATGTCGCATGATGTTGATCCGCGGGAAGAGGGAAGCGTCGCGATGATTGATCGTCGTGGAAGATCGGTGCCGATTTCGTTGTCATCAGAGGAAGAGCTATCGTCGATGGCGAAGTTCCCCGTAGTGGTGTCTCCTCCCTTGACGCGAAGGAAGACGAAGAGAAGGAATGTCGTCGGTGTCTTCGCGTTCTCCGTCAGAGGCGTTCTTCGTCGAAGAGGCGTTCTTCGCGGGAAGGTTGGTGTTCTTCGTTTTGAGAAGAACACCCTACACTACTTCCCCAAAGATCTCTCACCCCAAACCTCTCAACACAACAAAAGACCCAAAAAATAATATCAAATCCATTATTTTTTATTCACCGATTCCATTCGAAATTCAAATTACTTAATTAATTTAAGAGGTTGAACTCATTAATTAAAATGTGTTGGCATGAACTTAAAAGTGTGAGTGGAATGAGAAGAGTTTTCATTAATAAGGGGGATTTGTTCAAGAGTTAATGAAGGGTAGATTAAATGGGGGTTAAAGGAGAGTTATTGGAATGTGAAAGGTTGGGGCTCGTGTGGGCCCCACATTTCAAGTATCCGCACATGGGAAATTGGTTGGTCATGGGCCCCACCATCAACTTCCCATGGGAGAGGATAACTCCCAAAGACATAAAATAAAATTGTTCACACAATTTTAGTTATTTAAAACAAAATCCCAAAAAAAATAAATCTCAACCTGCTTAGAACGCAACTGCGGTAAAGGTCCACTTAAGTAATTACTGGCGTAGTGAGTTCATCGGTACTCTCAAATTTCAATTGCAAGAAACAGTTCAAAAGATAGAAAAACCCACTCGTTAATTCACTGAACTTAACCGAGCTTAACTTAGGAAATTGATTCCGGGCACACTAGGCCTCAAAATCAGGTGCTGTCAGAAACTGCATTCTTGTAAAATCCCAAAGCAATTAAGAAAAAAATTTCATTGAAATTTCCGGGTCTTTACATTAATCCCACCTCAGAGCTTTACGTCACTGTAAAGCTTTAACACAAACTGGGGATACAAAAGTGGTACTGAGCATGCATCTGAGCATTCTACTCCCATGTACTTACCTGGAGGTTCCCGTGCTTCCTACGAAAGCACACAAGAGGAATCGACCGTCCTCGTAGGACCTGCTCCTGTCGATCCTCAACCTCAACTAGAACCCCACAAAAGTCACCCCATCCCCAACGTCCAGCTTCTCATGTTCGATGATATGCATTGGGTCAAGCACGTATCTCCCCAGTTGAGATATGTGGAATTCATCGTGCACCTGGTGCAACTGAGGTGGATGGGTCAAACGGTAAGCCACCTCGCCTACCCTACTGAGGACCTGAAAAGGTCCGCTGAACCTCGGAGATTACTTGCCGCCTCGGCCACATCTCCGTAAACCTCGTCGAGGTGAGACTCGTATAATGACGTGGTCGTCATCCTCGAACTCTAGAGGCCTCCATTTCCGGATTAGAACTAGAACTCAAAACTCCTACAGCCACGAGGGTAATGTTGGCCAACCCAAGAGTGATCGGCTACACCCTCCAATGCAATAGTTAATCCTGTGCTTCCTGGGGTTTCCTTTTCACCGACCAAGGAAAACCCATCCCGACGTTTGACTAATACAGTCAATCTGAGTATGAACCGTGAATCCAATCCATACCTAGACCAACATCATAAGGCATCGACGCTACCGCCAAGAGGATACAACCAATCTCTCGCCTCAAGGGTTAGATCACACTGTCGACATAAGTGTGACTATCGAGTCTCCTCCCAGAGGTATCTCCAGAAGGGAGGGTCATGTCAACGGCATAACCGGAAACTCTAGGTCTGGGAAAAGATTCGTGGAAGGAAAGAATGATTCGTATCAACATCTGTTACTATGGAAGCTAGTAGAGGACACAAATTGTCCCTAAAATCATTATTAGATCCATTGGGTCACACTCATTAACCGCATGCAGCTACTCTCTTCCCCTTCCCTCCAGCTCCCTGAGCCTGGAGGGAACAACAATGGCGGGTGGTTGTAACATGTTGATATGTACACCACCTCATGCTGCTCTGCTAGCTCTGACTCTACGTCTGCTTCTCTGCAGATTTATCTGCCTTAACATTTCCTCTTCTTGAAACATTCACACGTCCAAGTCTCTGTGATTGGCACTAGTTCGATGCTTTCCAACTTCTTACATTCTCAAGTTGTATTCGTTCAGCCAAAGAACATTCAACCACAAGGTTCTCTCTAGCTCCCTAATGTGAGTCGGAATGCATAGAGGAAAAAGTGATGGCTTAGAGATCCTTAAACACACCACGCTCAGAGGTCCGAGCTCTATAGAACTGATCGAATTGTATTTATCAAGTACTCGGAATGTTCGGTATGCCTCGATGAATACTCAGCTACCGACTCGTCATCCTGCCGAAGCTGTATAAGCTCTAGAAAACTCTCAGCCACCTCCTCAAGTTAGTACTCAGCTGCCTGTGAGTCGGGCTCTCCTTGGAACTTGAGGGTATTTGATGTTGGATCACGTGTATGGAAGTAAGCCTATATGTGTCACCTACCGGTACCACCGGTTGTAACTGCTGACCAACAGGTAGTGATGTATAGCTGACACACTACCCGAAGGCACAAACTCAGGCATCGGTCCAAGTACCGAAGCTTCATCACTATGCGGACAATCCTCATGGTCACTCACTGGAAAACACTAGTAGCCAAGTCTACCATCCACTCCACTGGTGTCTTAGTTAGGCAGAAAACTATAGCAATCGCCTCTAGCCAGTCCTCTGCTGTCTGGGAATCAGCCTCGCCTCGTAACCTCGGAGGCCTCTACTGCTGGAACTCGTGCATCGCACTCTACCAGCATGAACTGTCCACTAGTACGACTGGTGGTATCTGCTACCAAACGGGTGGTGGTGCTGCTGGTACACCACCCGAGGAGCCAACATATAAAGAGGGCCCTGCACCGGAGCCTCATCGCTCAGTGAGCCGTCTTCGAGTACTCTCTCGGAAACTCCAACTGACTGTCTGCGTGGAGACATCCTGAATAGATGTGACATGGTCAACGATTTATAACTGGTGAGCTGACCCGGTTTGAGCTGACTTTAAAACAATTGGAAACACACACGAAATCAGTGTTTTCATGAACAATGTCGGAAATCAGATGTCCGGGTCCTCGTGTACGGATACGTCGGCCGCCGCACCAACACTGGACTCCGAGAACTGAAATCCAAACTTAGTACCCTTAACATTATTTCTTCACAGAAAGAAAATATCAGAGTCCTAAGTTTTGTGGTAGAACCGACTCCCCTGATACCAATTTGTCACGACCCGTCCTCGGGGCCCGTGCCGTGACTACCCCAATCCCGCCTTCCATAGGCCAGGGGCTGTAGAATATCACCAAGGCATAAATCCTGATAACTGGGAAGGAATTGCCTTTATAAAAGTAAAAAAAACACCACAGAGTACAAACAGAAGTAATACACTAAGTATAAAAGAATGTGCCGAAAAGTTAGTGGTCCAGAATACAAACCCAACTGAATGTACAGCTAAAACTAAATTAAAGTACAACAGAAAAGACAAACAGCTGGAAGAAAAGAAGCAGAAACTCCTGGGTCGTCCAACTCAGATCCTACCTGAAGGGTAGGTACAGATAGCGCAGCTCCTGGATCATCCACCGCGGATCCTACCTGAAGGGTTAGTATAGATAGCCTCCACAACACTCTCGCCCGTAAACCTCCTCCGAGTATCGTCTTGTTGTGAAGTCCACCTCCGGATACTGACTCGGCGTGAGTTCCACCTCCAGGTATCGTCCAGTCCTCGAACACTCGGCCTCCGTCAGCACTGCCCATCGTCTACAACCAACACAATGAGATGCGGGCATAGCCCGTGCATGGGTGATTATAACAATACTTAGTAGGGACCACAAGACCCACAAGGTCTCTCTAAATCCAACAAGGATAACCACAAAGTAGAAACACAACAGATAACCCTTACTTAGGTATAATCCCATACTTATACCTAAGTTATCACGTAACCCATCGCAATCATGAGGAAACACAATGGTTATGAAATAAATGGGTAACCACTACCTAGGTATATTCCCATACATATACCTAAGTTATCTACTGACCCATCTCAATCATGAGGTAAACATAAAGGTCATAGACTCAGCTCAAACCAGGATTTTCATTATCGAAATAGTAACTGCTGAAGAGCCCCGTCTCAGACGAGTACAGTGATCCTGTCACGACTCTGAGGTACTGCTCACTAACCTAAGACTGCTGAGGTACTCCTCTTGTCGAGTACCGCGGGTCAGCCACCCAAACACAGTAGTGCTTCCCGCCGGGGTCTGCAACCCAAACACAGTAGTGCATCCCCCCTAATAGCCTACAGAGGTACTTCTCCTATCAGGTATCGTGGGTCTGCTGCTTGCTACTAGGTGCTCTGTCCACCATGGGTCTGCACCCAAACACAATAGTGCTCCTTCCACTGGGCTAGTCGACTCACTCCAAGTCGAGTCGGTCAACCAGTCATTAGGTCTCACCCGGCTACACGGTCTCTGTACTCTGTACGATCGTCTCTAGGAGGGTCCGCTCCACAAGCTACTGGTCGATACTCCAAGTATCACAAAGTCCCACGAAGAAGTATCTATAAGGACCGCCTTGTCATAGGGGTCTCAACGCAACAGACGGCACACCAATCGGACGCCCGGTCTGTGAGTTATTATCCTTTTCGTCCCAAGGGCCCGGTTGGTTTTGTGTGCGAACCAACCCAGCCGAATCTCAACTGTACCCCAAACTCTCATAGGGTATACTCATAGGGGCCGTTTCTCAACGTGATCACCAACGCCATTGACGGTTCGTCAAACGGACGTCCGGTCTGGAAGTTATTAGCTTTTCCGTTCCAAGGGCCCAGTTGGATTTCGGGTTCAATACAACCGGGCCACTATCCAACTACGTCCAAATCTCAAGAGATGTATGCCAAAAGATCCGTCTCGACAAGAGGAACTCAACATGATAGACGACACGTCAATCAGACGCCCGGTCTGAGAGTTATTGGCCTTTTCGTTCCAGGGGCCCGGTTGGTTTTTAAGTCAACACAAACCCGACCGCACTCCGACTACGTCCAAACCACGTGCAGATTAAGCCAAAAAGTCTGTCTCAGTAAGAGAATCAAACAAAGTCGACGACACATCAATCGGACGTCCGGAGCTCACGTTATAAGCGTTTCCTCTCCGAGGGCCCGGTTGGTTTCTAGTTTGAACCAACCCGGACATACCCAAAGTTCTCCAAAACATTGAGTGTAATATACCAAAACAACAGTCTTGATCCAAGGCTCGTATCGCAACTGACAGTCTGTCAATCGGAGGTCTGTAGCCCATGTTATGTTCATTTGAACGAAAACTACCCGAAAAGAGGGGGTTCGGGCCAGGTCGGACCTGGCCCGAGACCCCCTGGGTCAGCCCAAACCGGGTCAACCCAAACTGGGTCCATGTCTGGCCCATTTGGGTGCGGCCCAGCCTGGGTGCAGCCTGGCCCGGCCTGGGCGTCCCGACCCAGCCCGGCGGCCGGTTGGCCGGCCGCGCTGGCGGGGCCTGCTCGGCTGGCCGAGCTGAGCAGAATAGGGGGGAGGCGTGCGCCACCCTGATTGAAGTTGTGGCCCCGTTTTTCGTCGCCCGTCAGTCCGCACACAATGATCAACCAGCAGAGTCTTTGAATCGCCTCCGCGTCCCTGACTCCGGTCGCGGTTTCGTTCGGCCTCAACGGCGCGGCGCGACGGCGCCACGCTCCTTCGTCACATTCCTTCTTGTTTCCGCGCGGTGTCGTTGCACCGCACCGCCTTTGTTCGAGCCGCAACGAACACACATCAAAAGGGGGAGGAGGATTGGCCGTGTTCGGGCAGTCCGACCTCCTCCCGTTAAATTGATAATAGGCGGCCCAAATATTTAACGAAGAACTCAAGGAAATTATTCGCAAACAAAACCAAACTCCTACTTGGAAAAGACGTCGCATGACGTCGAGCCGCGGGAAGAGGCAAGCGTAGCAATGATCGATCGTCGCAGAAGATCGGTGCCGATTCAGTTGTCATCGGAGGAAGAGCCGTCAACGATGGCGACGTTCCCCGCGGTGGTGTCTCCTCCCTTGATGCGGAGGAAGAAGAAGAGAAGGCACATCGTCGGTGTCTTCGTGTTCTCCATCAGAGGTGTTCTTCGTCGAAGAGGCGTTC
This sequence comes from Viscum album, assembly GCA_963277665.1. NCBI lineage: Eukaryota > Viridiplantae > Streptophyta > Magnoliopsida > Santalales > Viscaceae > Viscum > Viscum album. The sequence goes on from OY728119.1 coordinate 536,839,417, forward strand.
TTCTTCGGAAGGTTGGTGTTCTTCGTTGTGAGAAGAAAACCCTACACTACTTCCCCAAAGCTCTGTCACCCCAAACCTCTCAACACAACGAAAGCCCCCAAAAATAATGGCAAAGCCATTATTTTTTATTCACCCATGCCATTCAATATTAAAATTACTTAATTAATTTAAGAGGTTGAACTCATTAATTAAAATGTGTTGGCGTGCACTTAATAGGGGAGTGGAATTAAAAGAGTTTTCATTAATAAGGGGGAGTTGTTCCAGAGTTAACGAAGGGGAGATTAAATGGGGGTTAAAGGAGAGTTATAGGAATGTGAAAGGCTGGGGATCGTGTGGGCCCCACCTTTCATGTATCCACACATGGGATGTTGGTTTGTCATGGGCCCCACCAATAACTTCCCATTGGAGAGGATAACTCCCAAAGACATAAAATAAAATTTTTCACACAATTTAATTTATTTAAAACTAAATCCCCCAAAAAATAAATCTCAACCCGCTTAAAACGCAATTGCGGTAAAGGTCCCCATAAGCAATTACCGGCGCTGAGAGTTCATCGCTGCTCCCAAATTTCAATTCTGAGCACCGGTTCAAAAGATAGGATAACCCACTTGGTCGTTCACTGAACATACCCGAGCTGAACTTTAGAAATTGATTCCGGGCACACCGGGTCTCGGAATCAGGTGCCGTCAGAAACTGTGTTCTTGTAAAATCCCAAAGATATTAAGAAAAATTTTCTTTGAAATTTCCGGGGCTTTACATTGAATTTGTATTTTCGATTACAATCTACCATATGTGTTTATTTCGAACTTTTTGTGCATGTGCATATTTCCATTAATTTGATTTCAAGTGATTTTGTTTGATTACATTTTCTCTGTGTTTTGATAATGTCATAGTTTATATTATTTTAATTTTGGTGATTATTATCATGTTGGAAAGATAAGATATTTATCAATATTTTATTATTTAAAGTGGATGTTTGAAAATGCTTATCTATTTCTCTAAAAATTCAATGAAGTGGCTACTATGGTTTTAAAAACGCTTCATTTCACTATTTTAAGACATTTATATTTTTTTTACTGAATCCTCTACCGTTATCCGATTTGAATGAAACTTAATTCTATGGAAAGATAAATTATTTATCTTGATTTCATTAGTTTACATCAAAGTATAAAAATATCTTTTGAATGGACTTTTAATTACATGAATTTATGATATGCTTTTTTGTTGAAGCAGTTTTTCCAGAATTGTTTTGCTTCAGTTTTTTAAAGATTTAGGGATCTGTAGATGTCCGTTTTAATTGATTTTTTTTGTTGGAAATATAATATGTTTTTCTACAAATCATTAGTTTTGACCAAAGTTTTATTATACTGTTAATTTCCCTTAAAAATTCTTTGATGTTTGTCAAAATATTCTGTCCAGATTTCATACAATAGTATGGTTCATTTTTTATCTCAAAAGTATGGTTCATTTTTATCTCAAAAGTATGGTTCATTTTTTATCTCAAAATTATTGTTAATTTTTATCTCAAAAGTATGGTTCATTTTTTTCCTCAAAAGTATGGTTCATTTTTTTCCTCAAAAGTATGGATCATTTTTATCTCAAAAGTATGGATCATTTTTATCTCGAAAGTATGGTTCATTTTTATCTCAAAAGTGTGGATCATTTTTATCTCAAATGTATGGTTCATTTTTATCTCCAAAGTATGGTTCATTTTTATCTCAAAATTATGGTTCAATTTTATCCCGAATGTCTGGTTCATTTTTTATCTCAAAAGTATGGTTCATTTTTACCTCAAAAGTATGGTTCATTTTTTTCTAAAAAGTTTGGTTTACTGTTCATACCCTACGTTACTGTTCATACCCTACATTACGATTTTGTTCACTCGAAAGCTATTGTTCACTCCGAAGTTACTGTTCATTCCGAAGTTACTGTTCATTCTGTGCAATTTTTCAAAAATTGAATTTTCTGCAAATATATGGACTATTTTTTAACGATTTTTTTGTAAAATCCTCATTAAATATAAGGATCGTAATGAAAGTGTTTTTAATGTTTTTGGTGTTATATTTACAGAGAAAAGTTAACTATGTTCTTCAACATCTTTTACAGATAAATTTGGATGTTTCAAGATTGATTAAATTTAAATGTTTGAATTTAATTTCAGAATCTGCTGCTTGTTTTTAGGAAATAATTTGACATTGTTTAAATAATTTTCAATGCATTTATTACTCTGGAGATATTATTGGAAGACTTATACAAAATATTTTGAATTCCTCGATTAGATATTTATTCTACGGGAATAAAAAGGAAACTGTGCTGCTATTTTCATGGAGATATTTATGGGAGCTCTTGACTCAATTAATTTTGAATATCCTAAAGAAGCAGAGCTGCTGCACATGCTAGATTTTTTTATTCTCTATATATATCATTCTCTCTTGCAGGGAAAATATACAACACAATAAAAAGAGAAAGTGCTGTTAAATTTGAATCTGTAATGCATTTGCAATGTCCTGTGACACTGCTTCACCACCTACTCGGTCTCTCAAGTGCTAAATTAATTCTTCTTCGCCTACAATTTCATTAACAAGACATGATGAACTACACCTCAAGAACATGTACCTGTGCTTTACTTTTTATCTTCTCTTTCATCTGGTTCGGAGTCTGTAAAACTACTTCCCATCTCTCACACCCACTCTTTTTTTTTCTGTTTATGCTTTTGCACACAAAAGCATTATTTGTTATTCTTTTTCATCGGGTTGTGACTCCCGGATTCTAATGTCAGGATATTAGGGTTGTGACTCCCTTTAACTAATGTCAATACTATTTGGATTGTGACTCCCGGTATGTAAAGTCAAGTTGTAAGGGTTGTGACTCCCCACACAAAAGTCAGTGTCTTGATTATCCCTCCACTAGAAAAGGATTTTTTAATTGGTTTGTGATTCCCCTTTAAAAATCATTATTAGTACACACGTATCTCTCATCGAGTAGAGAGGTATAAGGGTAGAATAGGCCCACTTTGGACAAAACGACTATAAAAACAACATGGCATTGTTCACTTTTTCCACCGGTAAATAAATTTAATAATTAACTATGATAATTAATTTATATAATTAATTTTTTTATTTGGTCTATTCACCCCCCCTCTAGACCATCTTTCATTACCCTGTCCGAACTAACAATTGGTATCATAGGGAAACCTTCTTAAGAACAGTTTTGCCCTATCTTTATATTCTATTATACCAAAGACATTCACCATTGGTTGTTCCTTAAGGAATTTATCCAACCAAATATTTTTTGAGTCTACTTTTATATTTTTTTGTGCTAACCTATTCCTAGACCACATAGTCTAATGATATCGATCTTATAAGATGGTAAGATTAAACCCGAATGATGCATGGATTCCTCAAGAGTCACCACATTTTGATGGCAATGATTATGGATACTGGAGATCCCGAATGGAGGCATAACTTAAACAGTTGAGCATTGGCCACTAGTCTATCATGTCAAAAAAATGCACATTGCTTGAAGATGATCTAGATACTCTTATAGGAATTGGTGCAACTATAGATGTCTTAAATTACAAAGTCGTTAATATTTTTTATTGTACTATTAATAGAAGTGTTTTTAGTCATGTTTTTGCATGCAAGAAAGCTCATGAGATTTGGAATATTTTGTAAGTTAGTCACCTTGGCTCTGAAAAATTGATTTGAAACATGCTTGGAATGCTTCGGGCTGAGTATCAAGACTTCAAGAAGGGTGAATATGAAACTGTAAACCAAATGTTCCATATATTCACAAGAATTGTGAATGGAATGAATTCACTTGGAGAATCTCTGGAAAATCACATACTTGTTGAAAGAGTAATACAAGCATTACCAAAGAAATGGCACGCAAAGAAGGCTGCCATTGCTGAAAGCAATAACTTTAAAGATTACACACTTGATGAATTGATTGGATCACTACTCCAATATGAACAGGAACTGAAGGACATAGCTGATGAGGAGACAACAAAAAGAAAAGGTGTAGCTTTTAAGTCTGTAAATGTTATTTCTGACAATTCTTCTAATTATGATCTACATGATAAGAAAGGTGATACAAATTACAATGCTTCAGATGTAACTTGTTATGAGTGCAGGAAGATATGTCATATCAAACATGATTTCCCTAAACTAAATAATAAAGACAAATTCAAAAAGAAGGATGGAAAGGCATTGACAACCAGTGGGAGTTGTACTGAAGAATCTGATTCTAGTGAACCATCTAGAAATGACAATGAATTTTCTAACTTTTGTTTCACGGAATCACTGGATAAGGTTTGTAATTCTAGTTGTTATTCTGAATGTTCTGATTCTTGAATATGAATCTAAAAACCCCAATGTTTTTTAATTAAATAAATAAATTGAAATATTATGAAAATATATTTTCTAAGCTGTTAATTTATATAATAAACATAAAGTAGATAATGAAAAACATATTTCTGAGAATAAATTAATTTTTGAAGAAAATAAAAAGTTAACAAACACTACTTCTACTTCTCATTCAATAGTTTATGATAATTTGAAAACTTCTCAAGATTTGAATGAGAAATTAAAAATGGAATTTGAATTTCTTAAACAAAAATTATCTTCTTTTATTCAAGGTCATGAAAAATATCATGAGAGGATGTCTTTGACTAAAACTGATAAAAATAAATATGGTTTTGGTTATGATTAAATATTACCTCAAACATATAAAACTTGTTTTGTTAAAAGTAAAAATGGGTGTACTTCACCTGTTACCTGTTTTAAATGTGGCATGAATGGTCACTATGCCAATGACTGCTCAGTTAGATTTAAACAATCATAGGTATTTACAAAAACTAATATTTCAAAAACCTTGTTATCAAGAGTACCTTACAATACATGTTTAAATTCTATATGGGTACCTAAAAATATAATTACTAATCCTATTGGTCCCAAAGTAGCTTGGGTACCAAAATTGTCAATTAATTGACATTAGTAGGAAAAATGACTTGGATGTCTCATGAACAACATATGGTACATGGATAGTGGATTCTCTAGGAATATGACCAGAGAAGCATCAATGTTCACATCATAAAACACATGTGATGGAGGCACTTTTACTTTTGGAGAAAATTCCAAAGGCAATGTAAAAGGTTTTGGCATTGTTGGTATTTCAAATTCTACATTTATTTCAAAAAGTTTAAGATGTAGAAGGAATAAAAAATAATTTAATTAGTATATCACAATTATGTGATGATGGAATTGAAGTTAAATTTAAAAATGACAAATGTTTAGTTTTTCAAGACGATTCTTTATTATTTTATGCTAATAAGAAATATAATATTTATATTATTGATTTTGTTGAACTAACTATTCAACATGTAAAGTGTTTGAATGCTGTATAGAATGACAACATCTATTGGCACCGATGTTTAGGATATGTTAATTTTATATTGTTGAATAAGTTCTTAAAGCATAAGAATTATTTACAACTTCCTTCTTTGAAGGACGAACAACTTCACGTTTGTGACGCCTGCATGAAAGGGAAGCAACACAAAATTTAATTTAGACCTACCAATCAGATAAGTACTATTATGCCTTTATATTTGCAACATCTTGATTTATTTGGTCCTACTCAAATTTATTTCCTTAGTGGATAGAAATATACTTTAGTTATCGTTGATGATTATAGTAGATTTACTTGGGTATATTTTCTAGCTCATAAAAATGATAATTTATCTAAATTCACTGCTCTTTTGTAAATTTGTTCAAAATGAAAATGGTTGTATGATTATTTATATTCGTAGTGATAAAGGAGGTGAATTTCAAAATTCCGATTTTGAACAATTCTGTTAAAATAATGGATATTTTCATAATTTCTCTGCTCCTAGAACACCACAACAAAATGGTGTTGTAGAACGGAAAAATAGAACTCTTATTGATATGGCTCAAACTATTTTAAGTGAGTATAATTTTCCTAGATATTTTTGGGCTGAGGCTGTTTTTTTGCATGTTATATTTCAAATAGAATTCTTATTATACCATTGATAAATAAAACTCTTTATGAATTATTCCTAAATAAAAATCCTAACGTTGGTTATTATAGTGTTTTTGGATGAAATGTTTCTATTTTAAATTCAAAGGATAATTTTGATAAATTTAATGCTAAAAGTGATGAAGGTATTTATATAGGTTATTCTAATAACAGTAAATCTTATAGAGTGTATAATAAAAGAATGATGGTTATTGAAGATTCAGTTCATGTTATGTTTAATGAAGATAAGGTTAAAATAAATTCTGATTTTGATGTTATTGATGATGAGTTTAGAGATTTTAATTTGGGTGAAGATATTCCTCAATATAATAGTGAATTAATTGAGGGGGAGCATAAACATTCTCAACCTGATCCAAGATCACGGAAGATTCACAAATATCATCCTGTTGAAAATGTAATTGCAATGTTGATTCTGGTGTCAAAACTAGAAATTCTAATTTAAAATATTGTGCAAGTTCTGCTTTTATTTCTGATTTTGTTCCTATTAATATTAATGATGCTTTAAAAGATGTGAACCAGATTATTTCTATGCCAGATGAATTAAATCAGTTTGTTAGAAATAATGTTTGTAATTTAGAATAATTTCCTGAAGATAAGTAGGTAATTGGAACTAATTGGATCTTTAGAAACAAGCTGGATAAATATGGACATATTGTCAAAAAAAAATCCAGACTTGTTGCTCAAGGATATACTCAAGAAGAAGGTATAGACATTAGAGATTCATTTTCACTTGTTGACAGGTTAGAGGAAATTATAATTTTATTGGCCTTTTCATGTTTTCAAGGTTTTAAATTATATCAAATGGATGTAAAAAGCGCTTTCATAAATGGTTTTATTAATGATGAAGTTTGTGTTTATCAACCCCCTGGTTTCGAAAATGCAAAATTTCCCAACCATGTTTTTAAATTATTTAAAGCTATATATAGTGTCAATCAAGCACCTCGTGCTTGGTTTGAAAGACATTCTTTATTTTTATTAAAAAATGGTTTCAAGAAAGGCAATGTTGATCCCACTATTTTTATTAAAAGATCTTAGGATGATATTTTAATTCTTCAAATCTATGTTGATGATATAGTTTTTTGATCATATAGTGAAATAATTTGTAATGAATTTTCTTTATTGATGTCTTATGAATTTGAAATTAGTTTAATGGGAGAATTAAAGTTCTTTCTTGGAATTCAAATTTCTCAAGGGAAAGATGGAATTTTTCTTAATCAATATAAGTATGCAAAAGATTTAGTTAAACGATTTGGTCTTGAATCCTCTAAATCCATGAAAACCCCTATGGGTACTAATTGTAAATTAGATAATGATGAATATGGTAAATCAGTTGATTTAACATTTTATAGAGTTATGATAGGTATCTTGATATATTTAACTACATTTAGGCATAATATCTTTTTTAGTGTTTGTTTATGTGCTAGATTTCAAGGTGATCCTAAAATATGTCATATTAAAGCTATTAAAAGAATAATTAGATATGTTAAAGGAACTATTGATTTTGGTTTATTTTATCCAAAATATAAATGTTTTGATTTAACATCCTATTCTGATTCTGATTTTGGAGGCTGTAGAATTGACCGAAAAAGAATATCATTTATGTGTCATTTTTTGGGAAAATGATTAATTTCCTGGTCATCTATGAAATAATTATCTATTGCTTTATCTACTGTAGAAGCTGAGTATATCACTGCTGCTAGTAGTTGTGCTCAATGTTTATGGATTAAGCAAACACTATGTGATTTTGGTGTTTTTCTTGATAAACTACCAATTTATTCTGATAATACATCTTCAATTTCTATTTCTAAAAAACACTTACAACATTCTAGAAAAAAACATTGATCTTAGATTTCATTTCATTCGAGATCATGTGAATAAGGGTGATATTGTTTTAGAATTTATTCCTTCAATAAATAATATTGCAGATATTTTTACAAAGCCTTTAGTCTCTGATCAGTTTGAGAAAATTAAATTTTCTCTTGGTATGATGGAATTTCAAATTTTATTTGCTGCATTTGTTCAGGGGAATCATGATTTCACTTTTTGTTTATTTAAAAAAATTTGGAATGTTTTAGAGAAAAGTTATAGTGAGAAATCATTTGTTTTTAATCATTTTAAAAATCCATTTATGGTTTAAATGTTTTGGTTTTGTAATCAATCAAAAAGGGGAGATTGTTTGTGCATGTGCATATTTCCATTAATTTGATTTCATATAATTTTGTTTGATTACTTTTTCAAGATGTTTTTATAATATATTACATTAAATTAATTTTTTTTGATTATTATCACATTGTAAGGATAAGATATTTATCTATATTTTATTAGTCAATGAGGAAGATAAAAAATGCTTGTATATTTCTCTAAAAATTCAATGAAGTTGCAACTATGGTTTAAAAAAATCTTCATTTCACTATTTTAAAACATTTATGTATTTATTTTACTGAAACATCTATAGTTATCCGATTTGCATGAACCATGATTCTATGGAATGATAAAAGGTTTATCTTGATTTCATTATTTTACATAAAAGTCTAAAAATATCGTTCTAAAGGAATTTTAATTTTATGAAGTTATGATATGCTGTTTTGTTGAAGCTATTTTTCCAGAATTGTTTTGCTTCAATTTTTTAATGATTTCTGGATATGTAGATGTCGGTTTTAATGGATTCATTTTTTTGAAAGATAATATGTTTTTCTACAAATCATTAGTTTTGGGAAAAGTATGATTTTACTGTTAAGAGACCTTAAAAATTTGTTGAATTTTGTCAAAACATTCTATCTAGATTTCATACAAAAGTATTGTTCATTTTTTATCTCAAAAGTATGGCTCATTTTTATCTCAAAATTATGGTTCATTTTTTATCTCAAAATTATGGTTCATTTTTATCTCAAAGTTATGGTTCATTTTTATCTCAAAAGTATGGTTCATTTTTTTTCATAAAATTATGGTTCATTTTTCTCTCAAAAGTATGGTTCATTTATATCTCAAAAGTATGGTTCATTTTTATCTCGAAAGTATGGTTCATTTGTTTCTCGAAAGTATGGTTCATTTTTATATCGAAAGTATGGTTCATTTTTATCTCCAAAGTATGGTTCATTTTTATCTCCAATTTATGGTTCATTTTTATCTCGAAATTATGGTTCATTTTTTATCTCAAATGTATGGTTCATTTTTATCTCAAAAGTATGGTTCATTTTTTTCTCAAAAGTCTGGTTTATTTTTCTTACCCTACGTTACTATTCATACCCTTCATTACTATTCATACCCTACATTAAGATTTTGTTCACTATAAAGTTACTGTTCACTCCGAAGTTACTATTCACTTCGATGTTAGTGTTCACTCCAAAGTTACTATTCACTTCGATGTTATTGTTCACTCCGAAGTTACTGTTCATTCTGATGTTACTGTTCATTCCGTGCAATTTTCTAAAAATTGATTTTCTGCAAATATATGGATTGTTTATTAACGATTTTTTTTGTAAAATCCTCTTTAAATATAATGATCGTAATGAATGAGTTTTTAATGTTTTTGGTGCTATATTTAGAGAGAGAAATTAATAACGTTATTCAACTTCTTTTACAAATAAATTTGGATGTTTCAAGATTATTTAACTTTAAATGTTTGAATTTAATTTCAGAATTTACTGATAGTTTTCAGGAACCGATTTGACTTTGTTTAAATAATTTTCAATGCATTTATTATTCGAGAGATTTTATTGGAAGACTTATTCAAAATATTTTGAATTCCTTTATTATATATTTTTCTACAGGAATAAAAAGGAAACTGTTATGCTATTTTCATGGAGATATTTATGGGAGCTCTTGACTCAATTAACATTGAATATCCTAAGGAAATGGAGTTGTTTCACCTGCAAGATATTTTTATTCTCTATATATATCATTTCTCTTGGAGGAAAAAATACAACACAATAAAAAGAGAAAGTGATGTGAACTTTGAATCTGCTATGCATTTGCAACATCCTGTGACACTCTTCTTCACCACCTGCTCTGTCTCTCAAGTGCTGAATTAATTCTGCTTCGACTACAATTTCATTGACGAGACGTGCAGAACTAATCCTTATGAACCAATACCTGTGCTTTAATTTTTATCTTCTCTTTCATATGGTTCTGAGTCTGTAACACTACTTCCCATCTCTCACACAAACTCTTTTTTTATTTATTCTTTTGAACACAAAAGCATTATTTGTTATTATTTGTCCTCGGGTTGTGACTCTTGGCTTCTAAAGTCAGGATCTTAGGGTTGTGACTCCCTATATCTAAAGTCAAGACTATTTGGGTTGTGACTCCCAGTATCTAAAGTCAGGTTCTAAGGGTTGTGACTCCCCACACAAAGGTTAGTGTCGTGGTTATCCCTACACTAGAAAAAGATTTTGTAATTGGGTTAAGATTCCCCTTTAAAAATCATTTCTAGTGCACATGTATCTCTCGCCGAGTAGAGATGTATAAGAGTAGAGTATGCCCACTTTGGACCGAACTAGTATAAAAAACATCCTTGCATTATTCATTTTTTTTGCTTCAAATTAAATTTAATAATTAACTTTGATAATTAATTTTTTTAATTAATATTTTTTTAAATCTGGTCTATTCACCCCCCCCTCTAGACCATCTTCCATTACCCTGTCAGACCTAACAATTGGTATCAGAGGGAAACCTTCTTATGAATTGTTTTTCTCTATCTTTATATTCCATTATACCGAAGATTGGTTCCATTGGTTGTTCCATAAGGAATTTATCCAACCAATTTTTTTAGTCTTCTTTAATATTTTGTTTGTGCTAACCTATTCCTAGACCTCGCTGTCTAAGGATATCAATATTATAAGATGGCATTATTAAACCCGAATGATGCCAGGATTCCTCAGAAGCCACCACATTTTTGATGGAAATGATTATGGATACTAGAGATCCCGAATGGAGGCATACCTCAAACAGTTGAGCATTGAGAACTGGTTTATCATGTCAAAACAATACACACTTCCAGAAGATAAACTATATAATCATACAGGAATTGACGCTACAAGATATGTATTAAATTACAAAGTTGTTAATATTTTATATTATGATATTAACAGAAGTGTTTTTAGTCATGTTTCTACATGCAAGAAAGCTAATTATATTTGGAATATTTTGCAAGTTACTCACCTTGGCTCTGAAAAATTGATCCGAACCAAGCTTGGAATGCTTCGTGCTGAGTATCAAGACTTCATGATGGGTGAAGATGAAACTGTAAACCAAATGCTCCATAGATTCACAATCATTGTGAATGGAATTAATTAACTTGGAGAATCTCTGGAAAATATCATACTTGTTGAAATAGTCCTACGAGCATTACCAAAGAAATGGCATGAAAAGAAGGTTGTCATTGATGAAAGCAAGAACTTCAAAGAGTACATAGTTGATGAATTTATTGGATCAATACTCCAATATGAACTGGAATTGAAGAACATAGCTGATGAGGAGACAACAAAAAGAAATGGTATAGCTTATAAGTCTGTAAATGTTATTTCTAATAATTCTTATGATTCTGATCTATAGGATATTGAAAAGGAAGACATGGTACAGATTGTAACTAGAGTCTACAAAAGAATGAAAAAGAAAGGTTTCAAGAACCAGTTTAGTAGAAATTATCATGAAGAAAAATATAAGGGAGATAAGAAAGGTGATGCAAATTACAATGCTTCAGATGTAACTTGTTATGAGTGCCGGAATAAATGTCATATCAAACCTGATTTCCCTAAACTAAAAAATAAAGACAAATTCAAAAAGAATTATAGAAAGGCCTTGGAAACCAGTGCGAATTTTACTAAAGAATCTGATTCTAGTGAACCATCTGGAAATTATAATGAATTGGCTAACTTGTGTTTCATGGAATCAATGGATAAGGTTGTAAATTCTAGTTGTTATTCTGAATGTTTTGATTCGGAATATGAATCAGAAAACCCCAATGTTTTTGAACTAAATAAATAAATTGAAAGATTAATAAAATATATTTTCAAAGCTTCTGATTTATATAATAAACATAAAGATGATACTGAAAAACATATTTCTGAAAATAAATTAATTTTTCAAGAAAATAAAAAGTTAACAAACACTGCTTCTACTTCTCATTCAATAGTTTATAATAATTTGAAAACTGCATGAGATTTGAATGATAAATTATAAAAGGAAGTTGAATGTCTTAAGAAAAATTTATCTTCTTTTATTCAGGGTCGTGAAAAATATCATGAGATGATGTCATTGATTAAATCGGATAAAAATAAATATGGTTTTGGTTATGATAAAAGATTACCTAAAATGTATAAAACCTTTTTTTGTTAAAAGAAAAAATGGTTGTACTTCAACTGCAACTTGTTTTAAATGTTGCATGAATGGTCACTATGCCAATGACTGGTCAATTCGATTTAAACAATCTTTGGGATTTACAAAAACTATTATCTAAAAAACCTTGTTATCAATAGTACCTTACAATACATGTTTAAATTTTTTATGGGTACCTAAAAATTTCATTAATTATCCTATTGGACCCAAAGTATCTTGGGGTACCAAAATTGTCAATTAATTGATTTTTTAGGAAAAATGACTTGGATGTCTCAAGAACTACATACGGTACATGGATAATGGATGCTCTAGCCATATGACCTGAGAACCATCAATGTTCACATCATACAACACATGTGATGGAGGCACTATTACTTTTGGAAACAATTCCAGAGGCAAAGTAAAAGGTTTTGGTAAAGTTGGTATTTCAAATTCTACATTTATTTCAAAAGTTTTATATGTTGAAGGTTTAAAACATAATTTAATTTTTATATCAAAATTATGTTATGATGGAATGGAAGTTAAATTTCAAAACGATAACTATTTAGTTTTTCAAGACGATTCTTTATTATTTTATGCTAATTGAAAAGATAATATTTATACTATTGATTTTTCTGAACTAACTGTTCAACATGTAAAGTGTTTGAATGTTTTATAGAATGAAAAAATCATTTGGCACCGATGTTTAGGACAAGTTAATTTTAAATTGTTTCATAAGATTTCCAAGCATGAGAATGTTTTACAAATTCCTTCTTTGAAGAAAGAACAACATCATGTTTGTGATGCCTGCATGAAAGGGAAGCAACACAAAATTTTACTTAGACCTATCAATCAGATAAGTACTATTAATCCTTTATAGTTGGAACATATTGATTTATTAAGTCTAACTCAAATTTATAGCCTTGGTGGAAAGAAATATACTTTAGTTATTGTTGATGATTATAGTAGATTTACTTGGGTATATTTTCTAGCTCATAAAAATGAGACTTTTGTTAAATTCAATGATTTTTGTAAATTAGTTTAAAATGAAAAAGGTTGTATGATTCTTTCTATTCGTAGTGATAAAGGAGGTGAATTTCATAATTCAGATATTGAAAAATTATATGAAAGTAATCAATTTTTTCAGAATTTCTTTGCTCCTAGAACACCACAACAAAATTGTTTTGTATAAGGTAATAACAGAACTCTTATTCAAATGGATCAAACTATGTTAAGTGAATATAATTTTCCGAGATATTTTTGGGTTTTGGATATTTTTAATGCTTGTTATATTTCAAATAGAATTCTTATTAGACCTTTTCTAAAGAAAACTCTTTATGAATAATTCAAAAATAAAAAGCCTAAAGTTGGTTATTTTAGATTTTTTGGCTGCAACGTTTTTGTTTTAAATTCAAAGGATAATTTTGATAAACTTGATGCTAAAAGTGATGAATGTATTTTTCTTGGTAATTCTAATAACAGTAATGCTTATAGAGTGTCTAATAATAGAACGATGGTTATTGAAGAGTCTGTTCATGTTATGTTTAATGAAGATAATGTTAAAATAAATTCTGATTCTAATGTTATTGATGATGAGTTTAGAGATTTTAATTTTGGTGAAGATATTCCTCAAGATAATAGTGAGTTAATTTAGGGAGAGCACACTCTTTCTTAACCTGATCCATGATCATGGAAGATTCACAATGATCATCCTGTTGAAAATGTAATTTCTAAGGTTGATTCTGGTGTCAAAACTAGAAATTCTATTTTCAATTATTGTGCTAATTCTGCTTTTATTTTTGATTTTGTTCCTATTAATATTAATTATTCTCTAAAATATGTGAACTGGATTGTTGCTATGTAAGATGAATTAAATCAGTTTGTTAGAAATAATGTTTGGAATTTAGTAGAATTTACTGAAGATAAGAAGGTAATTGGATGTAAGTGGATCTTTAGAAAGAATCTGGATGAATCTTCACAGACTTTAAAAAACAAAGCCAGACTTGTTGCTCAAGGATACTGTCAAGAAGAAGGTATATACTTTGAAGATTCAATTTCAATTATTGCCAGGATAGCGACAATTTGAATTTTATTGGCCTTTTCAAGTTTTCAAGGTTTTAAATTATATCCAATGGATGAAAAAGTGCTTTCTTAAATTGTTTTATTACTGAAGAAGTTTATGTTTCTCAACCCCATGGTTTCGAAAATGAAAAATTTCCTAACCATGTTTTTAAATTATCTAATGCTTTATGCAGTCTCAAACAATCACCTCGTGCTTAGTATGAAAGACTTTCTTTTTTTATATTAAAAAATGGTTTCAATAAAGGCAATTTTTATCCCACTCTTTTTATTAAAAGATATTATGATGATATTTTAATTGTTCAAATCTATGCTGATGATATTGTTTTTGGATCATCCATTGAAAGACATTGTAATGATTTTTCTCTATTGATGTCTTCAGAATTTGACATCAGTTTAATGAGATAATTAAAGTTCTTTCTTGGACATCAAATTTCTCAAAGGAATGATGGAATTTTTCTAAATCAATCTAAGTATGCTAAAGATTTAGTCAAATGATTTGGTCTTGAATCCTATAAATCCATGAAAACCCTTGTGGGTACTAATTTTAAATTAGACAGTGATGCATCTGGTAAATCAGTTGATTTAATAGTTTATAGAGGTATGATAGGTAGCTTGCTATATTTAACTGCATCTAGACCTGATATCTTTTTTAGTGTTTGTTTATGTGCTAAATTTCAAGATGATCCTAAAAAAGGTCATATTAAGGCTGTTAAAAGAATAATTAGATATGTTAAAGGAACTGTTGATCCTGGTTTATTTTATCCAAAATATATATGTTTTGATGTAACATCCTATTCTGATTCTGATTTTGGATGCTGTAGAATTGACCAAAAAAAAGGACATCAGGTACGTGTCATTTGTTGGAAAATTTTTTAATTTCCTGGTCATCTAAGAAACAATTATCTATTGCTCTATATACTGCAAAAGCTGAGTATATCTCTCCTGCTAGTATTTGTGCTCAATTATTATGGATTAAGAAATATTTATGTGATTTTTTTGTTTATCTTGATAAACTACCTATTTATTGTGATAATACATCTTCAATTTCAATTTCTATAAATCCCTTACAATATTCTAGAACAAAACACATTGATATTATATTTCATTTCCTTCAAGGTCATGTGAATAAGGGTGATATTGTTTTAGAATTTATTCCTTTAGAAAAGCTGCTTGCAGATATTTTTAAAAATCCTTTAGACTCTTCTCAGTTTGATAAAATTATGTTTTCTCTTTGTATGTTGAAATTTTAAATTTTATTTGCTGCATTTGTTCAGGGGGAGAATTTTTTTACATTTTGTTTATTTACATAAAGGGGGAGAAGTTTTGGAGAGAAGTTTTAGTGAGAAATAATTTGGTTTTAATAATTTTAAAAATTCATTTATGGTTTAAATGTTTTTGTTTTGTAATCAGACAAAAAGGGGGAGATTGTTTGTGCATGTGCATATTTCCATTAATTTGATTTCATGTGATTTTGTTTGATTACTTTTTCACTGTGTTTTGATAATATCATACATTATATTATTTTAATGTTTGTGATTATTATCATGTTGGAACGATGAGATATTTATCAATATTTTATTAGTCAATGAGGAAGATTGAAAATGCTTATCTATTTCTCTAAATATTCAATAAGGTTGCTACTATTGTTTTAAAAACTCTTCTTTTCACTGTTTTAAAGCATTTATGTATTTATTTTACTGCCATATCTATATGTATCCGATTTGCATGAACCTTGATTCTATATAAATCTAATATTTTTATCTTGATTTCATTATTTTACATAAAATTCGAAAAATATCGTTTGAAAGGGCTTTTAATTACATGAAGTTATGATATGCTGTTTTGTTGAAGCAGTTTTTCCAGAATTGTTTTGCTTCAATTTTTTAATGATTTCGGGATCTGTAGATGCCGGTTTTAATGGATTGTTTTTTTGGAAAGATAATAATTTTTTCTACAAATCATTAGTTTTGAGCGATGTCTGATTCTACTGTTAAGAGCCCTTAAAAATTTGTTGATGTTTAACAGAACATTCTGTCCAGATTTCATAAAAAAGTATGGTTCATTTTTTATCTCAAAAGTATGGCTCATTTTTATCTCAAATGTATGGTTCATTTTTATCCCAAAAATATGTTTCATTTTTATCTCAAAAGTATGGTTCATTTTTATCTCAAAAGTACGGTTCATTTTTTTTTCTCAAAAGTATGGTTCATTTTTATCTCAAAAGTATGGTTCATTTTTATCTCAAATGTATAATTCATTTTTATCTCAAAAGTATGGTTCATTTTTTTCTTGAAAGTATTGATCATTTTTATCTCAAAAGTATGTTTCAATTTTATCTCCAAAGTATTGTTCATTTTTATCTCCAATGTATGGTTCATTTTTATCTCGAAATTATGGTTCATTTTTTATCTCAAAAGTATGGTTTGTTTTTATCTCAAAAGTATGGTTCATTTTTTTCTCAAAAGTATGGTTTACTGTTCATATCCTATGTTACTTCTCATACCCTGCGTTACTGTTCATACCAACATTACTATTCATACCCTACATTACGATTTTGTTCACATGGACGTTACTGTTCACTCTGAAGTTATTGTTCACTCGGTATTTACTTTTCACTATGATGTTACTATTCACTTTGAAGTTACTGTTCACTCTGAATTTACTGTTCACTCCAAAATTAATGTTTATTCCGAAGTTACTATTCATTACGTGCAATTTTTTAAAAATTGATTTTCTGCAAATATACGATTTATTTTATAATTATTTTTTTTTTGTAAAATCCTCATTAAATATAAGGAACGTAATGAAAGAGTTTTTAATGTTTTTGGTGATATATTGAGAGTGAGAAATTAATAACATTTTTCAACGTCTTTTACAAAAAAAATACGACTTTTCAAAATTGTTTAAATTTAAATGATTAAATTTAATTTCAGAATCTGCTGCTCGTTTTCAGGAACTGATTTTACTTCGTTTAAATAATTTTCAATGCATTTATTATTATAGAGGTTTTATTGGATGACTTATACAAAATACTTTGAATTCCTTTATTAGATATTTATTCTATGCAAATAAAAAGGAAACTGTGCTACTATTCTCATGGAAATATAAATGGGAGCTCTTGAATAAATTAATTTTGAATATCCTAAGGAAGCGGAGCTGCTGCACCTGCTATATATTTTTATTCTCTATATATATCATTCTCTCTTACAGGAAAAAATTATAACACAATATAAGGAGAAAGTGCTGTGAAATTTGAATCTGCTGTGCATTTGCAATGTCCTGTGATAATCTACATCACCACCTGCTCGGTCTCACAAGCGCTGAATTAATTCTTCATGGACTACAATTTCATTGACGAGACGTGCTGAACTAAAACTCAAGAAGCAGTACATGTTCTTTAATTTTTTATCTTCTCTTTCATCTGGTTCTAAGCTTGTAACACTACTTCCCATCTCTCACACACACTCTTTTTTTTCTGTTTATTCTTTTGCACACAAATGCATTATTTTTTATTCAATTTCCTCAGGTTTTGACTCCCGGATTCTAAAGTCAGGATATTAGGGTTGTGAATCCCTGTATCAAAAGTAAAGACTATTTAGGTTGTGACTCCCAGTATCTAAATTCAGGTTGTAAGGGATGTGACTCCGCACAAAAAAGTCAGTGTCGTGGTTATCCCTCCACTGGAAAAGGATTTTGTAATTGGGTTATGATACCCCTTTAAAAAACATTTTCAGTGCACATGTATCTCTCTCCGAGTAGAGATGTATAAGAGTATAGTAGGCCCACTTTGGACTAAACTACTATAAAAATCATCCTTGCATTATTCACTTTTTCCGCTGAAAATTAAATTTAATAATTAACATTGATAATTAATTTATTTAATTAAATTTTTTTAATATTGTCTATTCTCCCCCCCCCCACGCTACCCCATCTGCCATTAACCTCTATAACCTAACACGAACATCATATATTATACATTGGTGGAGTACCCCACATATAGATCTCTATAGATACACATTGTCGACATTGTATCATTTATAGAAGAGTGGTGGCGGAGAATACAAAAAGTAGGGGAACTTTTATCTTTTTTCAGATTGAAGTTAAGAGTACACATTTCATAGAAAATTATCTCTTAGATAAAACATATCCAATAGTTCATTCTAATAAATTATTTTCCCTTGAACATCAAAAAATGTTCCATCATCCACTTCCATAGCGACACACAGTTTCGAAAACACAAATTCGTACTCTAGAAATTCATAATATTCAAAATCATGTGCTTGTTTTCTTCTATAATGGATGACTAGTGAGTCACATAAAGAATAAGATTTTTTAATATCTAAATATAAATAAACAAAATTTTATTTAACATCAAAAAATAAAAATTTCTATAAAAAATTAAAAAATTATCAATAATATTTTCAACAATTCTAATATGTTCGGCTTGTTATTCTACAAGAGAAATCAGTCCCCTTAGAGAATGTTGGTGGAATGAGGTAGTTGGTAAACATCCTCAATAATATATTCAAATGAAATTACATATGGTTTGATGTATATAAATTAAAATGATATGAATTCCCATAGCCAATTTACCTTTTTAATCAATGAATAATAATTGGACAAGTTATAACAAAAAAATAATGAAATAACGTTATATAAATAAAATGAACCTCCATATTATTCCAAATATCTTATTTTGTTAAAATCATATATGTTGTAATACATTTTATATTGATTCTGAATATAACTCTAGAATTTCAATTATGATATTAGAGGATATATAGTCTCAAATATAATTAGATCTAAATTCATATCTATCTGTTTGTTTCTTTTCATCATGCTTCAATTATACATTCCAAAAAGAAACAGTTCAATGTGTTATTAGAGTTATTCATTGCTCATATGGATTACTTGTTAATTTATGATAGTTCTATGGAATTCCAATATCCTTATAGTATATAGAATGTCATTCTTGTAAATTTCATTACCCTCAAGATTTTTGATTTTATTGAATTTTTTTGAATAAATTTATTTTGTTTCATGACAGAAAGGCTTTTCATATTCTTAAAGGATCCCAAATTTTTTATTTGATTGAGAAACATTTATTAACTCAAAATCCTTATAACATTATTATATATGATAGAAGTAATACGTATCATAAAAAATAATACACAATGATAATTTATGTACCAATTTTTATATATTTTCAATATTTTTTTGTTCTTTTAATTTAGAAAATTTGATAAACCACTATGAAAAACATTAATTCCCTATAAATGAATCCAGAATATGACCTCATACATTTTTTGAAAATAATCAATGATATATTTATAAAATCTCAAATATATCAAATTCAATTATCTTAGGATAATTCTCTATGTAGTAGGGTCAAATTATCACGTAGTAAATCCAAAATTCATTTGTTTTTTTTTCATTTTCAAATCACCAAACTAAAATAGAAAAAAATGTAGAATAACAGAGTTAGAGTGATAAAATAGTGAATAAATATAAAACAGATGAATCAAATCAATATGAAGGAAAAGAAAAGATAAAAATATATTGAATAAATTCATTATGAAAAAGGACATATCAAAGTTGATCCACCCTCATAATTTTATCATGTATCTTCTTAAGAATAAAATCAAAAATTCTGATCATCACTCTATTTATGGTTGATGGATCAATCCACAGTCCTCTCATTGAAAAATTATTGAAAAATATTACACATAATTACTTTCAGTATATGATAAATAAATATAACTCAAGAAAAACCATAATCAACTCACTATAGAAAATAATTTATTAATTTTAATAATTATCATAATAAATAACATAACCTCACAAAACCAATAGATCTAGTAATTTAATAAAATAAATTATAATGGTCACTGTTAAAAAAATATCATAAAAAGATATTCTACCTTAAGACCCAAATTCACCATCATAATCATATAATATGAGTGACAGAAGGATAATCATCATGGAGTGCAGATCTCTTTCCAATATAGTGTTTCTCTACATATATGAATTCTTATTAATTATCACTAAATATCTATAGAATTGAAATAAAAATTCAAGGATATAGAATAAAAATGTTACCATAATATATATGGGAATTGAACCATCATAATGATATTTATAGTCACAAGATAAAATGGAAGTAATTGAAATATGAGGAAGAAGAAGATGTGTTATTTCCTATCTATATGCCTATGATACTATTCCTTTTTCTAGGGGTTTCATAAACATCATCTATACGTATCCATTGTGGATATTTAGATCCAGTTTACCTTTGTTGTTTTTGGGTATTCAAATTTCTTCTACTAGGCTGATGGCGAGGGATCGGGATATATTGTGTATTTATTTGGGGTGGTCATCAATGCATGGGAGTCATTGTGATGGAAGATAGTGTTTTTGATACAAATATATTTAGTATTCTATTGAAACATATATTTAGAATAGTCAAAGGAGTCCAATGGTATTCAGAGGATCTACGGATGGTTTTTTAAATAATGATGGATGAAAGGATATAGTTGCAGGATGGATATGTGGGACCATTTGGGTCTATTGATTTCATGGTATGGCCAATGATGAATTTTTAGGAAATAGTAGTAGAGTGATCATATTGGTTTTAGGATCAGAATTGGTAGGTTAATGGTAAAAATATAGAGGAATCTAGTATGTGGTGGTAGTTTTTTGCATTGGAATGCTAGTAGAGGATGTAGTAGTAAGAGAGGTAGCATAACGTTCTACCATTGGTGAGGGAAGATAGTCATAGAACCCTAATTGTGGCTGTATAGATGGAAGGTTGTTCTCGCACCGTTATAGTGGAAATGCAGATATATGGAGGTGGCACTAGTAAATGTTAATAAAATAACAAAAAACCAATAGTGAAAAAGTTAAAATTAAATACAAAAAAATAAATAATAAAAATAGATTAAATTATTAACCATGAAAACAAATTAATTAGAAAAAAATTAAATTAATAAAATTCATTAAAATTTACTATTTTAAAATACAAAATAAATAAATAATTAAACATATTAAAAAAATATTATTTAAAATTATAATATTTTAAAAAATAATTCTGAAAAATTTAAGGAATGGGGTAAAAAATTTATAATAATTAGGAAACAATTATGTACCATATTATATGTACAAATAAAAAAAATATAAGGCTGATACAAATTTATTTCATAAAAAATAAATAAAATAGGGGACTTATAATAGGAAAATAAATTAATAAATTAATATATATTACCAAACAGGAATAATTTGGAACATATTTAACTGAATACAAAATTTTTTCATTAAAAACATAACCAATTAGAATAAAAAAATATTGAAAATTTAATGATATAAATTTCACATCAATCACTCAATGTTTTTTAAAATTATAATGAGTTTATTTCCTTATATATATTTAATAATTACTTGTGGGAATAAGAGACAATAATTAATATCATTGATGTATATCCAAATAATTCCCCTTTACTATTAGTTGACTAATAGCTTCATCATCTTCTTGATGTGTATATTCTTTCTAAAAATGTGATCTATTAATATCTATATATAGGAATATAATCATTGAAAACATATCCATGATTTAAATATTATGGGAGGTGGTATATCATATATATCCTTGGTCTTCGTGGGACCAACATAGATACTATGATAGAGTACCATTAAGATGATTATTTTTTCCAATGTCAAAAAAAAATAAACTTTTAGGGAATTCATATTAGATTAATGCTATGATATATTTTTAAATATGATCTCACTATTTGTAAAATTATTATATCATTTTTTAAATTTGACCAAAATGTAAACAATTCATTCCACGATTTTCCAAATTAAGTGATTAAATATATAATTCTTGTCATTTCGTTTCATGGGACTATAATTATTTTATTAAAATGAAACTACATGATATAATCAAAGCAATTATGTTTCCATACATGTAATAACATACTATTTATCAGGGGTCATCAACATTTGGTTATATCCAGAGTTATCTTGAATTATTTGTCTTGGAAACTATCTATTTCATGGATTTAAGTCTCAATAATTAGGAAAATAGAATTATCCTTTATGAATTTTAAGTTTATATCACTATTTTACATATAAACCATCTATATGTATTATTCTACATGATAAGATTAATATTAAAAATACTTTTGTGGTATGAACCATATAATTGAATTGACTTTATGATGATATTATAAAATTTGATGTACACCATGTAAATGTTTGTTCGGTGCACTCTAATATATTCTTATTTAATTACATAATGATTGTTTATAAAACACAAATGATTGTTAGCCACATTAGTATCATTTTGGGATATTTCTGTGTATATTTTATATGATTACATCATAGTGGTTCTCCATAAAGGTATATATGTTCCAAGGACCATTGGATTCATATAGGTACTAATACATTATACCCATCGATTATCTTTTATTACATGATTCACATGCCTCATCAAATTAATAGTAGTGGAGATTCTATCATCAAATTCTGGTGAAACATCGGTAATATATTATTTATCTTCACATTCTTAATCAATGTAATCAATAGAGGTTTAATAATTATTATTTTGGGATCTAAGTGATGATATAGAGAAATATTTATATACTTTAAATAATGAGGATTTTGTTACATATCATGACGGTGTTGATGATTGGGAATCATTATTAAAATAAACTCTATGAATATACTATCTTTGTCTATTGTCATCTGGATTAGGCGAAGTGCATACGTTTTATACTCAATAATTGATATTTAGGAATTATCCCTTCATAATGGCGAATGTGGAGAATTTTTTGAATGGGGTTATTATCTATATCAAGGTTGTATTCTTCTTATTCATGCATTGATTTTATAGATTCCCAAAATATCATAATGATGGATGAAAAACTTCCTTGGTCTTGGGATTGTCTCTATCTCGGAGTGTTGATATCAACAAAATCTAAGAGCCCCAACAGTGTTGTGTGTATATTAGTCAAATATTCCCACGCATATATTTTCAAAAAATTTATATTGATATTCATGGATATTGTGTTCTTCTATGTCATTATTGTTAGTGGATGCTCCAAGAGAATATGTACCTTACCATTATATGAAAATAATGTTATCAATGGAATATTTCATTAATATTGCATATATATATATATTACATAATACCAAAATCTTGAGAGATTTATAATGAACCTAAACCTATTAGGACATATTTCATGGTTACTTTATTATGTGATCACCACATCCAAATTATCACATCATGAATGAGAAAATAGTTTATTAGAATTGACAAAGATTATATATACCTGATTCTAATATTTCATTGAAAATAAAAAAACATATAATATGAATGATTATTTCATATATGATCTTATTTTTAATAATCATATTCCTATATTGAGGAAATTAAAAAATGTATAGATGATCATAGATTTGTATTTATGGTTATATGTTGTGGATGATATCATGTATTACTCTAGAATAATTATCATGGAAGAGTGGATAATCAAAACCCATACCATTTAATCTATAATATAAATTCAATTATCATAAATGGATAATATAAATATAGGAAACATATTTATTATGAAAACATAATTATTAATAATCATAATTTATAATTAAAAACAATCATTATCAAGGCCCTTAAACTAGTAAATTATTAATTTTACTCTCATTAAGTCTCAACAAATAAATTATAATTCCATTATGGAAAAACGAAAAGAAATTATCATTATATCAAATACTCTAAACCAAGACAATTTCATTGTATTGGATGGAATACAAAAAACCGAATTATTAGGACATGACCTTATAGCCTCATCATGTAAACTACGATCAAAATCTTTGTCTCATGAGAACTATCAATTAATTGAGGATATATCCATAATGAGGAACAACTAAAATCGTGAATTTCAATCAAATTCCATAAATTTAGAATTATTAGAAAGATTAATTGTCTATTTTACTTGTAACTCTATATTGATCAAAATTTAGTCATGAATATAGAAATCAAAGAAATTTTCATAAGATTATAAATTTTTTGGGAGAATCTTTTTTTTATTATGAATGAAAAATTGTATTTCAATTTGGGTAGATGGAGGCACATTTCATAGACTAAATGACCAAGTCTAAGTAGTCATTAGTCTTGGATCAGAGACCCAATGTAGTGTCACCCATTCATCATCCAACCTTTCTGACTAACCTATGTCATGCATGCATCACTACTAGCCTACATCATCCCTAATTATCCATGATCCCTTGTCAATTCTATGAAAATACAGGAATATAAAATCTATCAAGGGGATTTCAAGGATTTTATCATTGTTCTTTAAGTTATAGGATTACAGTTATTAACACATAGGACTAAACATAAAATGAAAAAGTCATTTGGAATCATCGTTAGGCTAGGTGCTACACTAAGCCCATCGTAGGACAAACCCAATGTCATTTGTGATCCTTCCATAACCAAACTCGATTATAGAAGGACTCAAAACTACATTGGAAACATTTATAAGGAGTTTAATTTTCACATGATATCACTTCAATGATCCTCAATACGAATAATACATTTCCATTATAAACAATAAAAATAAGGAATACCAATGGTACCATTTAATAATAACTTTAGTAACATAAATGGGTGTTATCATTGATTAAAATACCATTAAAATATTATTGGAACATTTCTTCAAGAAAATACACAATTCATTTGAAACTCACTTATTAATATCTTAAAAATACCATTATATTATAGAAAAAAAATACTTTGACATGGACCTTGAAAAAGTGTAAATTAAATTTCAATATGTTGATAACATAGGAAGATTAGAAATTATGTTCATCTTGTGTATGTTAAAACATAGATTCCATTCAAAATGTCTGTAAAAATAAAAAGGTTTCTAATGTATAAAAATATATGAAAAAACATATTAAAAGAATCTATTATAATATTTTAAAGTGTAAAAAATAATTTAAAATCATATTGGAATATTAATAACATTCATGAAAATATTTTTATTCAAAAATGTGAATAATGGAAAAATAATCTCAACCATGGAGGAAATAATGATTGTTTCCATAAATAATAAATTCATAGTATTTTAGGTTCCCATGAAATGAAAATGATACTACTAATGAAACATTACATAATAAAACAACGTATAATATACTATATTATTTATATAAAAAAGGTTTCATATAATTTTCGTCAATGTAAATTAAAATAGAATCAATAAAAAATAAAATGTTATCGTACATGAAATACCATACCACATTGGAAATATTTAAATTAGAACAAAACAAATGAGAGAACCTTATATAGACAAATATATCCCCAAAATTATCATTATAATAATCATAAAATACATAAATTTTAATTATATACACCAACAGAAATTATTTAGTGGTCAATGTGGAATTTGTCATAAAAAAGGAAAAGTGAGTTGGAAATCCCTTACCTCATGATTGACTTTCCAAATAATGATTCTAACATTATATATAATAAATTTATAATAAATATAATTATACTAAATAAATATAATAATATATATAAAAATATATAATATCCATTAATATAATTTTATCACCCATATAATTACAACATGTTATTATTATTATTATTATTATTATTATTATTATTATTTCATGAGATAACACCATCGTTTATCATGCATTATATGATTTGGTGGTATTGGTACATGAATAGTGATCATGGTTACATCATCTGTATATTTTAATTAATGATATAAAAATCATATATACCTAGTAATTATATATTTATATCCATCTATAAAATATAAAGGCATAAAAATTAATTATTCTATTCTTGGATATGGTACATCCTGCGCATACATGAGCACTGTTTTCACTTTTTGAATGATTGAATTAAATAATGGTATATAGTTAATTATAATTATATGATCATTTTTATGCAATATATATCTTATATATTAATTAAATATCTCTGTGTTACCATCTATTTAATTCATAAATGAAAAACTATTCACATTACATTGTGGAGGTGGTAGTCCACATGTATGCAGGCCCTAAATTATCATTTTACAATGTAATGGTTTTTAAAAATATTAATTATATTATATATTTTAATAACGATAAGAATTTTATAAATATCATATATAATAATTATTTCTATTTTTATAGTAATCCATGAAAAATGGTGATGAAAAACGGATTACACCGCAATGTGAATATGGTAAGCCAATCGTACATGTGCATGATGTTATCCCTTTTTTATGGATTAATAATTGATGGGAATTATTTGAAAATAATATTTAATAAATGTCAATATATTAATGATAATTTAGTTATTATTTTATTATGGTTATATTATATTTTTTTAAATTATTATAAAAATAAAATTTCAAAGAGACGATAGTGGAGAATACCTCTTTTTGGGTATAAATTTTTTTCCCTCATTAAATACCCTTGGAATGATATTTTATGAAATATATTACATATAATTAATTTCTATAGATGATTATAATAGAATTTTGTAGGTTTTGGTTGAGCCTGATTTCTCAATGTTCGGTAAAGAAGATAGAGAAGAGATATGCTTTTATAAGGGTTTTAAATGAAACAATTTAAATTTAAAAGAAATATTAAAATATAAATATTTGATTTTAATTTATAATGATTTAAAATATACAATAATTCAAATGGTAATATTATATCATTTAAAAAACATAAAAAATAGAATTTATATATTTTTTCTTATTATTTTTAGAATTATATTGTGGTATAGACCCTCATTAATAGATTTTAACATTAACTACGGTAATGATTTTTTAAATATTTAATGGGTTATAATATTCCATACAATTAAAAAAATTTCATATTAATTTTTCAGGAGGTGCAATATTTCACTATTATTTCATCTTATACTTACAATTTCAATTTCATTATGACATTTCAATAAATTATTAAAATTTTTGTTTTCATAAAATATCATTAATTTAATTTTGAAAAATATTCAATTTCATTGAATTTAAATCCATCAAGATATTTAATTAATTTGAATCCAAAACATTCACACATCAATATATTCTAATAATTTTCAAAAAAATTATTACTTTTAATGTTTTTAAATTAAATTATTTTATGATTTATTTATTTCATAAATATTTTGTAGACATTTTGTAATCGTTAAAAGAAACTATCCAGTCACTTATAACTATAAATAAATTACCATGAAAAAAATTAGTTCTTATTCAAAATAAATATTTAGAAATGATATTATACTCA
Source organism: Viscum album (assembly GCA_963277665.1). NCBI lineage: Eukaryota > Viridiplantae > Streptophyta > Magnoliopsida > Santalales > Viscaceae > Viscum > Viscum album. Next base: position 536,867,152 of record OY728119.1, read on the forward strand.
TTTTATCCTTATGTAAAAATTTCCCTGATATTAAACTCTAGAGACTAACATTTGGAAATTTCCATTACTATAAATATTTTACATTTCGTTATCAAGGAAAAATGGATCCACAATAATTTATATTAGAATTTCGAATGTTTGGGACACATTTAAACAATATTATTAAAGAAATTCATATTTTTGGTTTATGTTCAGGCCTTGTCTCATGGTTTTTCCATGTTTTACAAATTTTATATATGGGAAGACATATAATCACCTTACACGAGAATAATGGTTGTTTTATATTTAAACCAACCATTCTCAAGGTATTACCCCAAGAATAAGATGATCTAAAACAATATCCACATTTTTTGTCCATCCATATATTTACTCCTAGAAGTAGAACATAATATTTACCTTACAAAAGAATAATTATTTTTTATTTATAAATTATCTTATACATTATTTTTTCCATAGGGTTATTTTATTTAATCTATATTTTATGAAATTTATTTCCCAAGGAATTAACTAACATCCCTCTTATTGAAACTATAATTCCCCTAACTTTAATATTCCAATGTGAGTGGTTAGTTTGTCAAAATGGAACTTTCTATAAATGATCACTTCCTAAATGACCTAGTATATTAGTAAGAATTATAAACTAGATACATTCATGGTTCTATAATTACATTGTAATTATAAAATCATAGGATAGGTAACATTCATGAAACCATGATATCATTCATAACATATTTACTCATACACTTATTAAAGAAAAAAATGATGGGTGAGCTCAAATAATCAGTTAGTGTTACATATAAAAGAAGCTATGAAGAGTTACTTTTGAGTAATTAAAATGGAACATTTGACATTCAAGAGGCATACCATTTAATCAATAACATTTGTTCAATTTGATTGAATATATAATATCAATATATAAAACGTATAGATAATGAAAATATAATTCCAAATAGATGAAAATTAATAATTTTTTCTACTCATAATCATGGCCTCTCATCCCAAATTCATTAATGTTATCATAAAGGCCATAAAAAACTATCATTGTATCAGTGGAATACAAAAAATACCAAAATATTATTATATAATCATACATAATCAAACAGTACATAAGGAAAAGAAATTTTGTCTCATGACACATATCATTGTATCAAGGGGATATATATAATTGTGTCTCACCCATTACATGAACAAACTATTTAATCATACATATTCTAATGATAATGAAATTTATTTCTAAAAAATATATACAAGTTCACATTTTTTTCTATAACAAATAAAAAATATTACATCAAAATATTAAATTACCCATTGAATGAATAAATATGGATTCATTGGATCTTATCAAAATTAACATTAGTGGTTATTTTCATTGTTAAATATACCATTAAATGTTAATTGAACATTTCATGAGGAAATAACCATTTCTCATTGAAATAACTTATTAATATTAAAAAAATTAATATTTAAATTAAACAATTTCATATGAATTTAAACCCTCTTAAAAATGTTAATGAACATGCCAGTCATTTTCTACTTTTGATGGTAGAAAATTACATTATTTATATTTATGATAAAATAAGTATTCTATTCGTATTTCTTGTATAAAATGAATTGTACCCCATTGAAAAAATTATTGTGTTTAAATAATTTTTCATAATATAAATCATGGGTAAAATTACCTTTATAATTAATAGGGTAACATTAAAAACATTTTTTATTATATTTTATAGAATACAAGGGTGTGAAAAAATATATCCAGTCCAATAATAAATAGATTATAGTTCTCATAAAAATACATCTAGATTAATTCAATTATGAAAGAAAACAAAATAAGTATTATAGGAAAATAAAATGGATATCCCATGAAAAATCAAATTTAATTTTTTAAAAAGTTATGCACCTTATAATTTTTCTTAATTTAAATTCAAGGAAAGATAATCTTGAAATAATATTCGATTTTTGAATAAATATCTTATTACTTTTCTAACCTTCGAATCAAAACCACATGAAATAGTGAACCATAGAGGGACATTTATTTCAGAATAATGTTCATAATAAATAATTTAAAAGAAATTAAGGGGTAGTATATACATCACAAAGAAGAAACATGGGGATAATATAGCATGTATCTCACATATGTAAGAGTGAGATAAAAATCTCTTACCTCATTTTCTACATTAATCATTAGTTATTTTGACAACAATCATAATAAATTTGGATTAATTTTACTTATATAAAAGAAACATATTGATATATATATATATATCATATCATATATATATATAATTTTATAAATAATTTAGAAAAATTATTATATAATAATTATTATTATTGTTACATATGTTATTTACTTTATTTTTCATATATTTTTTGGTTCTATTGTTTCGGTTCATTCATCCCACCCATGTTTCCATAATTTCTAGAATTTTTTTATGACAAAAATATCATATATATCAAATATATATAGATTTATCCATAATAATCATATAGAGAAAATTGAATTTTAATTTACATGGAGAAGTAATTTCCCACTTACACATGAACGTTATTTTCACATTTTGAAATATATAAAAAATAGTGGTAAATGAAAATTCATATTCGTATAATCATTTTTATATCATATATAACATATATATTCATTAAATATCACCATGTTATCATAAATATAATGAATAAATGAAAAAAAGGATTACATCAATTGTAGGAGGTTGTAGTTCAGATATACGTATGAGAAACATTATCGTTGTCCTATAGATTACAATATAATAAGATAAATGATTTACTATATTTCCAAAACCATATTAATTTCATAAATATCATATTTTCACTATATTATGTTCATTATAATTATCTATGTAATGTAGTGATAAAAAATTAACTACCCAAATATGTGGGGATGATGATATGCATGTCCGCATAAGTGTTGATTTCTTTTTTCATATAATAAATAGAAGATGGAATTATTTTTCACCATTTCATTATTTCATCTATGAATATTTTTATATACTATGGTTACTATTTTTGGATTGTTTCATAGGATTAAAATAAAATTGAAAAAATGACATTTTTATGAGTTTGTAATGATTATTACATCTTATTTGGTATACTTGGTTTTGATTCCTTATTAAGGACGATTAGAATTGTATTTTATGAATTATAGCCCTAATACCTAATTTTTAGGTTATATTAGAAGAAAATTTTATATGTTTTGGTTGAGATAGAATCCTCAATGTGTTGTAATGAACATATATAATGGCTGACCTTTTATATGTTGGGAACTGACACCATTGGAATAATGAATGATTGAAAATAAAATCATGTCATTAATATATTTAATTCTTTATCCTAACAAGTAATTTGAAAAAAACCAATTTTCAAAAAACTCATCCAGAGAAATTTATAGATTTTTTTTGTTATTTAAAACATTTTAATATATTTTTACCCCTTCTATAACTAATTTTATCAATAACTACAATAAATATTTTTCCATCCTTAATGTTTAAAATTTATCTTATATGATTGAAATAATTTTGTAAATGGATATGGTTTGAAATTTTATAATACTTGAAATTAAACTTTTTCACTTTCATGATATTTATTATTTTATAAATAATTTAATATAACATTATTCTCCATAGAATATCCTTAATTTCAATTGTGACACTATTAATTTACTTTTAATTTAATATTTTCAATTTAGTTAAGGAATTAAATAATTTACAATTAAAAATACATAACTTGTTATATTTGTAAAAAAATTGTAATCAAATATTAAAACGTAATTTATTAGTTTAATTTTTTTTAAATCATTTATATTAGTTTTTCATTAATCGAATAAATATTATTTTGATGTAAAAAATTAATTGTATGATGTCATTCAACTAATAAATATTATAAATAAATTTCCCAAATTATAAGTATTTATAATTAAAGTAATAATTTATTAGCGATTTATTCATTTTATAAATAAAAATAATATAAAAAATATTATATCCAAGAGAGTGAAAATTGTGAATTTAATTTACCTAATATAATACAAATTACAATATTTTAGAAAAATGACACCATATTTCTATATAAACTAATTCATTATGTATAGGTGGAATTTTCTATGTCCGATTAATAAATGATGAGTTTTTTAGTGACCTATAATTTCTTACATTAATTTTCCATCATTTTAATGATAAAAAACATCAAAGAATTTCACAAAAAATATTTAAATGTTTTGTCTCTTGGGAAAACTATGAACATATATAACTTTTATGACATAAAACATAAACAATTTATTTAATTTATTATTCTATAGAATCTTATTGGACCAGGGGCTCTCCTTATTAAATTTATGAAATCGCGGATATACATTAAAATGGGGTGAGAAAAATTCTTTATGATAGTATAATAACATGTTAAAATATGATATGGGGTGAGGATAATCATTATATTAATAAGATTTTCTTAGGATCATAAATATGAAAGGGAGACTCATTAAAAGGCTTGATAAGAGGAAGTGCATATAAAATTAATCCTTTTGTCCTAGTGGTTAACTATATCACATAACTGTGAATAAGGATAGAATAATTTCAGGAATATTTCACCTTAACTCATGATATTTATCACATTATCCAATGAATTGGAGCACTGTATAATTCCAGGCCCACCTGTCAGACCCAAACATCCACATTGTGCTATACAATTATAGGCACACCGATCACATCATAATGATAAAATTATCATGCATACCAAATATAAGATATAACAATTATGAACATAAATAACCCACAAAATGGAATTTTATTCATTTCATTTATCATATATTCATAAAAATTGGGTTCCCAAATGAAAGAGGTAATAACATACACGATACAAGAACCATCAACCATGAGTGTGATGTAAATTGTGTGTTTTTTCATAAAGTGTTATTTTTGAAAAACATATGTTTGAAATATACAAAAGTAGAAAACATATATATCCCAAAAATGTTTGATAATTATGATGAGATTAATTTTATTGAATAGCCAAGTTAAAAATTGAGTGAATGTGGATAAAACTAAAAAAATAATGTTGGGTTCGATAATTCTTCTTACCTTGTGTCCAAATGAATTCTTCCCATTCATGTCCTATATAATCAAATTAGATTCATTAATTAAAAATTTCAAAATAATTTATATATTTAAATTATTCATTATGTTTTTATTATGTTCTTTTATGTACCATTGGATGAGTTATAAAATTTAAAGTCATTGTTCGAGGGTTTCCTTTTTCATTGTTTTCATGAACTGTGGACTTTTACACATGAAAGGGAATTCATGTAGAATAAGTATAAACATACAAAATTTCTCTTAAATAATATCAATGATTTTATAAATGTATAAATAATCTTATAATGAAATTATTTTTATCCTAGGATAGTGAATCATTAGTTAAAATTCATTGATGATGATTTTTTTAATTTGGGATGTTTTTGGATCCCAATAAACATGTTTTATTTTACCATTTTTTATTATGAATAAAAGTTTTTTACCAAACATAAAATGGGTTAAGACATACATATTAAAATATATTTTTATCCATCTAATTGTTTTAATAAAATCCATGAAGTCATTGAAGAAAAATTCAAGTGCATCACCCAAGATGTAGTCATATTAACACGTAAAGGGAAAAGTTGAATTTTTATAATAAAAGAGATAGTGGGAAGGGCATAATGAAATATATTCCATTAAAAAGGTATAATACCATTATATCATTCATATTGTAGTTATAATGAAACCTGTATAAGATAAGTTGAGGATAAGAGAAGAAAAGAAGGTAAATTTGTAAGGACTCTGACAGAAAAGAGAAATAGAGATATTACCTCTTGAATTATCCTCTTGAGATTCTATTCAAGGAAGTTATCATTGTCTATGGAAGAGACCAAGATCTCCTTGATGCAAAGAAGGGAATAAAAAATTTCTTTGGGTTGAATTTGGTAGTGGCATGACTTTTGAGAGGTGTGAGTAAATGAGGTTGTGAGGGGTGGTATTTATAGTGGAGCAGAGTGGTGTTTTCTCAATATTTAATTCATTATTTTATTAATTTCCATCATGAAGAAAATATTGATTATTCAATTAAAAAAATTTAATTGGGGAATTTGAGTACTAACCAATGTCTATTTACATCATCCACGAATCATGCATGATTCATAAATTCATTTACTAAGCATATTTTTAAAATTTACGAATTTCACATTTCAATTAAAATTAATGAATTTCAGAAAAAATCTCAAAAAATTCACCTTAACCATTTTTTTCAGATTAATTAAAAATAAACTCTATTTTAAGAAAATAATTTTCAAAATAGGAGTAACATAATTTTTAATTAAAATCATAATTTATAAGAAAAATTCAAATTTTAAATTTTAAATGGATTATCTAACAATATGAATAAATAATTAAGGTCTCATAAAATTATCGTATAGGTATATGACATTACAATACATGTATATAAATAAATATTATTTAAATTAATAACATAAAAAAAACTGACACTATAATGTAATTATATCATATTATCACTTATAGAATGGATAAATTTTATTTATACTCTCAGTGGTATGGTTCCTAGTAAAATATCCAAATTATTATTCATAAGGGTCATATTACTATTCATGTGGGTAAAAGTACCATTAATAAGTGTATGTTACTATTAAACAAAAATTATTACTGTTTTATCAGACTCTAAACAACATACTGATTGCAACTATTTATGTCAGATGTTCGAAATTCAAATCCTAAAGTAAAATTATTATGTTAAGTGATCACATAGAATTTAGTATTTAATTTATGAATGATGTGAAAATGGGTTTCATAATGTTATATTATGAAATTATACTATATTATATTAATATTTTAAGGGATAAATTTCACTAATAAAAGTTTTGGTCATTACTTTATTCACCCATTATGAAATTTTACCCTTGAAATTTTAACCTGAATAAATAGGTGAGGGTACTTTTCCTTCATATCATCATTAAATTTCTATGTTGATTCTCTATACATATGGTTAATCCACAACACTTTGACAAGTTTGGGTGTATTTTTGAATAGAAAACTATCTCTTTGGTCAAAATTAATTGCTTTATGATCCTCATAAGGGAGATCATCTTCCAGTTATACCACCTCTGACGTCAGTATAGTGAGGGATGTGGTATGCACTTCCTGAGGAGTGATAAGTGAAACACATCAAGAACATGACCCATATTCGGTGTAAGTGAATAATGATAGGCCACGACTCCTATTATGTCAAGGATATTAAAGGTTATAATGTTACTTGGGCATCGATTCCCTTTCATTACAAACCACATGACTCTCTTCCATGGTGATATTAGAAGGAAGACTTTATCCCCATCATCAAACTCCATTCCCCTTCAATGGTTAGTAGTATAACACTATTTTTGACTCGGATGATCTTTGATATTTTTTCGGATTGATTGGACCTTATCATTCATCTATTATACAAGATCAAGTCCAACTTTCTTTATTTCTTCTACTTCATCCCAATTTGATAAAGTTCTACATTTCATTCCATACAGAGCTACATATGGAGACATCGAAAAATACTAGTTGAAGCCATTGTTTTATGATAACTCAAGCAGTGATATTTTTTGATCACAACCACCTTTTATTTCTATGAACATTTTATTAACATATCTTTAAATTTATACACTATTCATTTATATTGTCCATCAGTTAGGGTGTCATAGGTCTTACTAAAATTCAATTTATTACTGAAAGAATATTGTATAGTCCACCAAAATTTAGATGTGAAACTTGGATCACGACTAGAGAAAATCGAGATTAGAACCCTATAAAATTTCACCACATCCTTCCCATATATGATATCATGTGTTTCATGTGATATATGTTCCATAATAGTTATAAAGTTAGCAAACATGGTGAATCTGTCCACCACAACCCATATCACATTAATGTTTTCTGGATATCATTGGGAGACACATTATAAAATATCTATTGACCTTCTCCCATTTACAAATTGGAATAGGTAATAGTTTTATTATCCAATTTTAATTATATCACAATAAATTAACTTACTGGAATATCAAGAACCTTGAGATATACTTAGAAATATCTTTCCTCATGTTGTCCCAACAAAAGTGTTCTCAGAGGTCACAATACATCTCGGGGCTATGAGGATGGATATAGAAAGGTTAGCCATGTGCATTATCAAATATATCATTATTTATCCTTAGTGATGAAGGAACACTAATCTGTGTTCCAAAATAAATGATATCATCTTCATTGATATGGAAATATTGCAAGTTTCATTCCGTAACTACATTCAAATTCACTCATAACTCCAAATCATCCCATTGTGCTTCCTTAATCCTCAATTTGACATACAGTGGTGAAATCATTTGGGAAATGTAGGATTTATTATCTAAAATTATTATATCCATATAAATAATTTTCATACACATAATGATATGGTCTTTTTAAATCTACAACATGGATAGAGTAGCATGTTTTTTATAGTAAGAGAATCAACAACCTTATTTTCCTTTCTGATATAATAGTGAATAGAGGAATTCTAGACATTGATTAGATCTATCCAAAATAATTAATGAATGTTGATATAATATTTTGTGAATATATACATCAGGATCTCATGATTGGTATATATGTAAAAATTTTCACTATATATATAGTGCGAGTATATTTTCAAATAAAAAAAATCACATCTACTAGATCCATATAAGGTATTAGATAGTTTTTCATAGGCATATTAAATTTCCATGATGCATATTCTATCAAATAATAATTTTTCATGAGTACAGAACCCAAGACATTCTTTGAATCATCATTTTATAAATCAAAACATCCTACAATGTTTTTTCTAACGTGATTAGAGGGATAATAGGAACTTTCCTCTTTAGTTCCTTTTAGATTTCATCACATTCAGCTCTCTAGACTTATATTAACACATTTATTGTTAAAATTTTTAAAATACTTGAAAATCATGAGAAATTTCTCCCAAAAAATTGTTAGTACCCTGATAGTCAAAGAAAACTCTAGATTTATGTGGAATTATAGTGTATAGGTCAACAGTCAATCACCTTTTTTAAAGGGTCAGTAGAGATTCCCCCCCCCCACTGTGATCACATGTCCAAAAAATTTGACTTGATTCATTAAATTAACACACCTTCTGAATTTCGAATAAAACCTATCTGTTTAAATTGTATCCAATAGAAGCCTTATATGTTCTTCATGTTCATATTTTTTATTGGTGTAAATGGTAACATCATCATAAAACACAACAGAAACATTTTCAAGGTAATTTCTAAAGACACTATTAATGAAATCCATGATAATTGTTGGGGAATTAGTAAGTCTGAAGGGCATCAATATAAGCTCATAATTTCTATACCTCATAAGGAAGGAAATATTATGAATATCTTCCTTCGTCACATTTAGAAGATGATTCTCATAAAAAAGATCTCTTGTGGAGAAGTAATGATCTCCTATTAGATTATTGAACATGTCTTAAATACTTGGGATATGAAACTTGATCTTCAATGTGGTCACGTTGAGTTCCTGATAATTGATACACAACTGCATCGATCCATCCTTCATCTTCACATGGAGCACCGGTGCACCACTAGGTGATGAACAAGGGAATATAAACCCTTTTTCCAAATTCTATTATAGTTGTTTATTTAACTCCTACAGTTCTATATGAGTCATCCTATATAAACACATTGCAATTGGGGTGGATCTGAGTATGCGATCTATTGAGAAAACAATTTCACAATCAAGGGGAAGTACTAGTTACTCATCAGGAAATACATCACCATATCCCCCGTGATGAGAATTTACCCTAGGTGGATAACTTCATTTGAATTAAATATTTGAGTCCCAAATGGATTTTTATAATGATTCAACAGCCACCTCATTGAATGATTTTTAAATGGAGTTTCATGAACTTTTTTCATTTTTAGAGGAACATGGGATAGTTCAGAATATGAAAAGATATTTCATTTTCTTTATAGTTGATATGTGATCTATAAAATGAGAAACCATCCATTACCTTTATTGTGTTGAGTTCCAAAAAGGGAATAATCATGAGATTCACTGAAAAAATATTAACCCATATTCCAGCAGGTGAAAAATCCAACAATTGGGTTGAATTGATTTCACTACTTTATATATTTACAGATATGTCTACTTCATGGTTTTGGGGCTTCGATTAAATAGTTCATGCAAACTTCTGAGATATAAATGAACTAAAAAAACATAATTCAATAATGATTTTTCCATTCTTGGGAGAATAGTATGGGAATATATTATGAATTCATTATATTGGTGTAACACCCCAAGCTTCCACGGTACGTTTCTCTTCGAATAATGTGATAGCGTGTGTTGTACGCAACCTCGAGTTCTAACACACCACAACTAATTAAACTAGCCGTTGTGAATAGTAATACCTACTTTTTGAAATCATATATATTTTATATGTCAAAATGGACTTCATTTTTGGATTTGGAATATTGAAATTATCCAAGGGTGAAATTTTGGTACTTTTCGGATAACTTTTATATTTTGATGAATAGTGACAATTACTAAATTTTAATTAAAATCAACTTTTTTAATCAAAATAATTAATATTGATAAATTATGAATTTGAGTGGTTTTAAATTATATTTTGAATATATTTTTTCCATTTAATTTAATGTTTGTCATTGGACATAATTTCACAATTAAACCAGACATAAACAAGTGTCAATCTTTTGATAGTTATTATCTCTTAAAAACACGCTTTTTATTTTAACAATGGGAATTAATTTTTAATTAATTTCTGCCACTTCTGTGTTTTGAATTTGGAAAAATGGATTACATATTTGGAATCAGGATGTCCAAATTATGTAAATAGGTAACTTTTATTTTTACACATTTTGAATAATTACTGCGGTAAATATTTTATTTACCATGGTTAAAGGGTAAATCCGGTAAATAAGGGTTAAAAAAATAATATTATAATAATATAAAGTACCGTAAAACGTGTCCTAACCTTATTGGTGGACACATACCCGACCATGTCCATCCTTGGGTCGATTTGGGGACCCCTTGGAGCCACTTGTATGTGGTAGGGACACATTATATTAATAAAGTTAAAATAAAAATAAAAATGGCATAAGCTTACATCTTTTAGAAGAACATTTTTTACATAGGGTTATACAAGTTAGATTTTCGATTATAAATATTAATTAGAAAGCTAAAAAGATTTTCCACATAAATATATTTTATTTATAAATTTTAGACATCAAATAATTTAAATTATTAATGACACAATAATGATGCAATGTTTACCTCATTAATAAATCATTTAAATAAATAAGATTATAATGATTAAAATATTATCTAAAACCTGTCCAATTCTTATTGGTTGATGTTATTTAGAATATGTGTCATCGTATCTTCGACCTCAATAATTTTTGGACCATTATAAACCGAATATAATTATATTATAAAGTAATACTTTCACTATTTCCTAAAGAGCCCCTCCTCTCCCTTATAAAAGGAGACCACTTCTACTCATTCCTCACACCTCTCAAGCCACTTGGCTCAGCCAAACTCTGCCCCAATACTCTCCCAGCTTCCCTCACTACAACCTAGAGGCCTTAGTTTGATCAGAAAGCCAACCTAAGGAGCCCTTTTGATCAAATCAAAAGGAAGAACCCGAAGAAGAGGTAATATTTTCACCACCCCTTTTCAAGTTCCTTTCTTCTTCCACTTCTTCTTTATTTGTTCTTACCATTCTAAAATAATAACTCCAGTATCTCACATATACTATGATGTTATTATAAATATGGTACAACCATATTCAGTATTCTATCCACCCTTTGAATAACATGTCACCATACGTGCATACGTACGGCTTACCGTCTCCACGTCGTGGTGTAATTGTTATTCAATATATTATTATTTGGATGGGTATAATAATGATGTGTAACTCATGTAAATAATAAATATAACATGTTAATGATTCTGTATATATGATATTCCATCCATTTATATATTATTTTAATATCAAAAGAATGATATTGTCCCTCGTGCGTACGTGCGGACTACCGTCTCCACGAACGCGATGAGATTCATTCTCCATCGTATCCATTCAAGTATAATTCTCATTTGATGATTTAAAAATGATGTTTGAGGACTTTATATAATTCTGGATATGAAGAAGATACAACAAACATGGCTTATGTAACAAAACATATAAAAGAAAATGAGTAAGTTAACACCTGAAACGACGATAATTCTAAGATATTATTAACAAATCAATGTTAAAAGATCATATATGATATCATATTAATATATATGATTCTTGTATAATTTAATAACAATTATTTCACCATTATACAGGAGGTTAACCTACCCCAACCAAGGAAAAGTACAAGGTAATGGTTATTTCACAATCTCTTCATTATCCGAGGTTGTTTATACGTAATAATCTACTGGGATCTTGTTATCATCCACATCCATGTTTCTTCAAAATGTATTTCAAAACATTTTTAATATTTAAAATAATATGGGTTAAAGTCATTTATACCCTTTTTTGACTTTTATAAGAGGTTTATAAGGGAATCTTTCCGTCGTTTTCCAAACAAGGTGCTTTTTAACCTTTTCGACAGAATTAAGATAAGAATGTTTTTTTAACTTATACGGCGGGTGCGGTTATTTTCCGCCGTTATAAAATCGTCAAAGCTTACCTTACAAGCTTATAAGAATATTTTCAAAGAAAATGTTTTATTTTATAAATATATGTCTCTTAAATGATTTCAAAACAGAAAGAGATATTTCTTTAAAAAAGAGTTTTTATTTCATCTATGTCAACATCCTTTAATGGATTTTACGCTTATTTGAGGATGTTATATTATGATACAAAACATTTATATTGTATTGAAGGTTTTGTGATATGTTTGACTGTGGATGTGCTATTTTTTATATACCATTCATGGTTTACGGTGAAAGTGTTGAAATTTCGTATGCTAGTTTTAATACGAATGTTTATGTTATGTTAAAACCTTTTCATATGGGAACGCATTGGACTTAATATGTGACGGGTGGAGCCCGCTATAGCTCCTCGATGCATCGGTAGGTCTCATGAGACAAACTAGTGTCTTGGCACAAGGCCTTGGAAAAATCTTATTTGTAGTCTTGGCACGAGGCCTTGGATATGTGGTTATGATAGTCTGGCATTATGCATTCCATTATTATGAAAGTGGTTATTGATATTGCATGTGATTATTCGATTAGTAGAATATCCATTTGAATAAGTAAATGGAATTATTTCATTTTATTTATGCCATACTATGTTGAAGTTAAAGTTTAAAAGGATTTTGTTTTAGTTATACATTGCCTTAAATGTTTATTCTTATTTATGAAAGTTTCCGCTATATTGATATCCTTACTGGGCATTTGAGCTCACCCCTTTTCTTTGTTTTATTTTCCCAGGATGTGAAGAAGTAAATTATGAATGACTTTCAGGGATATTATGAGGGGTTAATAGTGTGGACTATAGAGACAATATGTTGTTGTAGTAGTTCTTTTTTATTTTGATGATGTAATGTAAAACTTATGAATATATCTAGTGTTTCCAAGGCTACTAAACCAATCGGTCTTTTGAGATTTGTTCTTTCTTGTGATCATGCTAATGTTATGTAATTAATGCACCGACTCTGGGTAACTGGGGTCGGGGCGTTACAGTTGGTATCAGAGGAAGTTTAGTACAAACCTTGGATGCTAGATTTAGATAAACTCTAATTAGAGCACGTAGACCTAAGATGAACTTTGAGGATTAGTATAGAAGAACTTCCTAGAATTTTGGTATTGTAGAGATTTTGTGAGTTTTCCGAGCAATACATCCCTGTATGGATACGAGCAGGTAGAGGCGGCTCTGGCACAGATGTAACTAGGGGTAAAACCCAAAAACACCGCTTTGAGCTAGACTCGAACGGGAACTGGTGCAGGACAACGGGCCTTGCTGCACTCTTGGTTACGACACTCCCGGGGGATATGCTTAGGATAACTCTCATTTTCGTTACAAATCATTATGAAGGGTTTATGAGTATATACTTCCTCAAAGAAAACATTTTTATGATTATGGATTATATCCATAAATAGTTCAATTTATGTTAAGTGTTTTATAAGTATGAGATTATGTATTTTGATTCATAAACTGATCTAGTTTATGCCATTGTTTAGAAATGACGCCTAGTGGAAGAAATGGAAATTGTATCAATGCACACACTCCATGTAGGGATTTCCCTCCTGCTCAAGATAATTATAGTGGAGCTGGTGATGCAACTGGAGCCGATCAGCTAATCACCATACTGGGACAACTTACTCAGGTTATGAATAATAACCTTACCCGTATGGAGCACCATGATCCGCAACGTGGAGGATCGATGTTAGATCGATTCATGAGGCAACAACCACCAACGTTCAATGGGAATACAAATCCCTTAGTATCCGAGCAGTGGATAAATTCCCTAGATAAAATATTTCAGGCTTTGGGGAGCAGTGAAAGGGAAAAAGTTATCATGGCAGTTTACCGCCTCACTGGAGATGCTGATCAATGGTGGTCATTGATTCAAAACATGAAGGAAGATGATGAAGTATCAAATATGGAATGGAGGGAGTTCAAAGATCTATTTTTCGAAAAATATTTTCCTCGCGACCATCGAGCAGATATGGAAAGGCAATTTCTGAGTCTGAGACAAAAGGAGGATGAGAATGTCACAAAGTATGAGGCTAAATTTTTCAAGGTTAGCAATGTACGCTGGTGATTATATACATAACCAAAGAAGTAAGATTGATCATTTCTTTGATGGGTTAAAACCATTTCTCTGTCGAACATTAGTCTCACAATCCTTTTCGTCGTACGAAGACATTGTCTCATGTGCTATCAAGACCGAAAAGGAATTCTCTAAGTCTTATGACTTTAAAGAAAAGCAAGAGAAGAAGAGACCTGCTGATCAATCTGGGAATGGAAATAAGGGAAAGAAGGGAAAGGTTGAATATCCATCCTGTGGTAAATGCAGGAAGAAACACCCTGGTACTTGCTTGAAGGGAATGGGAGTCTGTTACAAGTGTGGTGAAAAAGGCCACCAAGCTCGTGATTGCAAGGGGAAGAAGGAAGCTACCAATGTTCAGTGCTACAATTGCAGGGAGATGGGGCATTATGCAAATGAATGTCCTAAGAGTCAGGATAACTTACCTCAGAAAAGGCCAAGGGATCAAGGCCAGACTTATGCTATCACTACTGCTGAGGTAGAAGCTCCGAAAGACGTGGTGGCAGGTAATTTAATGGTTTCCTCAAGTTTAGCAAATGCATTATTTGACTCTGGATCGTCGCATTGTTTCATATCTTCCCAGTTTGCTAAGAAAATTAGATATTTCCAATTTGATTTAATAAGGGAGTTGTCAGTTAAATCTCCTAAGGGAAGTATCATTGCAACAAAGTTTTGTGAATCAGTCCCCATTAGAGCACATAAATTTTCTTTATCTGCTGATCTCATCGTCATACCTATGATTGAGTTTGATATAATCCTCGGTATGGACTGGCATTCAGACTATGATGTGAAGATTTATTGTAAGAAGAAAGAAGTTACGATTCTTGATGATAATGATAAGGAACACCTTATTTTTAGAGCAGAATCGTCACCACCTAATTCTTATTTAGATCCACCCTCAATAGCTCAACTAAATTCAATAATTGGGGAGGAAGAGAATGAAATAATTGCGGGTGAGGAACGGAATGTTCAAATAGAGGATGTACCTGTTGTGAAAGAATTTGTAGATGTATTTCCGGAAGATTTACCTGGACATCCTCCAGAACGAGAAGTTGAGTTTTCCATTGATTTGATTCCTGGATCAAGGCCTATATCGAAGACCCCTTATAGAATGGCCACTGTAGATTTAGTCGAACTAAAGAAACAACTAGAGGAATTGAGTAATAAGGGATTTATTCGCCCTAGTGTTTCTCCATGGGGAGCCCCTGTTCTTTTTGTTAAAAAGAAAGATGGATCTATGAGGTTATGTATCGAGTACAGGGAGATCAATGCTATAACGATAAAGAACAAGTATCCCCTACCTCACATTGATGATTTATTTGACCAAATGCATGAAGCTCAATACTTTTCAAAGATTGACCTTCGATCTGGATACCATCAGTTGTGTGTGAAGAAGGGAGACATTCCGAAGACAGCATTTCGAACCAGGTACGGGCATTACGAGTTTACTGTAATGCCATTTGGATTGACTAATGCACCATTTGTATTCATGGATCTGATGAATAGAGTTTTCAAGGAGTATCTCGATGAATTTGTGGTGGTATTTATTGATGATATCTTGGTATACTCCAAAACCTACGAAGATCATGAAAATCACTTGCGCATTATCTTGAAGACTCTGAGGAGGCATGAATTATATGGGAAGTTTAGCAAGTGTGAATTCTGGCTTCAGGATATTTCTTTTCTTGGACATATTGTCTCTAAAGATGGAATCTCTGTTGATCCTTCTAAGACCAAGGCAATCCAAGAATGGCCAGCACCTACAAGTATAACTGAGGTACGTAGTTTTATTGGATTGGCAGGTTATTATCGACGTTTCGTCCAGAATTTTTCCCGATTGGCTAACCCATTAACGAAGCTCACACAAAAAGGGGATAAATTTGATTGGACAAAAGAGTGTGAAGAATGTTTCGAAGAACTGAAGAGAAGATTAGTCAATGCTCCTATATTGACTCTACCATCAGGGAATGATGGGTTCGTTATTTATAGTGATGCATCAAAGAAAGGACTTGGTTGTTTTCTTATGCAGAATGATAGAGTTATTGCCTATGCATCACGACAGTTGAAAATTCATGAACAAAACTATCCTACTCATGATCTTGAGTTAGCAGCTGTGATCTTCTCTTTAAAGATATGGAGACACTACCTCTATGGTGAAAAATGTGAGATTTATACTGATCACAAGAGTTTGAAGTATATTTTCTCACAAAAAGAACTCAGCATGAGGCAAAGGAGATGGCTTGAATTACTCAAGGATTATGATTGCACGATACACTACCACCCGGGGAAAGCAAACAAGGTGGCAGATGCTTTGAGCAGAAAAGACCACAGAGTTTTGAACATGATGAGAATTGAAAGGGATCCAATTATCATGGATCTAGTGAAGATGGACATGGGAATAACCAGGGAAGGTGAAACATCAATGCTTTTTCAAATGGTTGCCAAACCATCTTTACTAGAAAGGATTAAGATTTCTCAGACCGATGATGAAGAATTTCAGAAGAAGATTAAAGCTATGAATGATGGGAGATTGAGAGACTTTGTGTATGAAGATGTAATTTTGAAATTCGGGGAGAGACTTTGTGTTCCCGATTTACCTGATCTGAAAAGGGAATTGCTGGATGATGCTCATAGTTCCAATTTCTCTATACACCCTTGGAGCACCAAAATGTATAGAGATTTGAAGGAACATTTTTTGTGGGACAACATGAAGAGGGAGATTGCTGATTTTGTGTCAAGATGTATGGTTTGTCAACAAGTGAAAGCTGGAAGGCAACAGCCTGAAGGAGTCATGCAACCTCTTCCCATACCGAAGTGGAAATGGGACAATATTACGATGGAATTTGTCATGGGGCTACCAAAGACTCATAGAAGGAATGATGCAATATGGGTTATTGTTGATCGTCTTACCAAGTCAGCACATTTTCTTGCTATAAGAGAAGATCTACCCCTGGAACGTTTAGCAAGACTATACATTAATGAAGTTGTGAGACTTCATGGAGTAACCCTATCCATTGTTTCTGATCGTGATCCCCGTTTTACTTCAAGATTTTGGAAAAGTCTTCAGAAATCCCTGGATACTGAACTTCATTGGAGCACTTCTTACCACCCTCAGACAGACGGACAATCAGAACGGACTATTCAAACCTTAGAAGACATGTTGATATCTTGCTCACTTGACTTTCCGGGTATGTGGGATCAATATTTACCACTGGTAGAATTATCCTATAACAATAGCTTCCATTCGAGTATTCAGATGCCACCATATGAAGCGTTATACGGAAAGAGATTTCATACACCAACCTGTTGGGATGAGGTTGGTGAAAGAAAACTTGTAGGCCCAGAACTGGTGGAGGAAACCGTGGAAAAGGTGAAGGTAATCCAAAATCACATCAAAGCAGCTCAAAGTAGGCAGAAGAGCTATGCCGATAATCGAAGGAAGGATTTGGAATTTCAAGTCGGTGATCATGTTTTCCTGAAGGTATCTCCATGGAAGGGAGTCATACGTTTTGGTAAGAAAGGTAAATTGAGTCCCATGTACATCGGAACCTTCGAAATTATAGAACGAATTGGGGTTGTAGCTTACCGATTGGCAATGCCGCCAAGTCTATCCAAAGTTTACGATGTGTTCCACGTATCTCTGTTGAGAAAATACATGCCTGACCCAACGCATGTACTCACCTATGAGGAATTAGAACTGGAACCCGATCTATCTTATTGTGAAGAGCCTGTCAGGATTCTTGATACAAGAGAACAAGTACGGAGAAACCGGACGACGTGTCTGGTAAAAGTTTTGTGGAGAAATCATAAGATGGAAGAGGCAACGTGGGAACCCGAGGAACTTATGATGAAGAACCACCCGAGTCTTTTTATGCAGTAATACCCTAGAAATTGCGAGGACGCAATTATTTGAAGGAGGGGAGAATGTAACACCCCAAGCTTCCACGGTACGTTTCCCTTCGAATAATGCGATAGCGTGTGTTGTACGCAACCTCGAGTTCTAACACACACCACAACTAATTAAACTAGCCATTGTGAATAGTAATACCTACTCTTTGAAATCATATATATTTTATATTTCAATATGGACTTCATTTTTGGATTCGGAATATTGAAATTAGCCTAGGGTGAAATTTTGGTACTTTTCGGATAACTTTTATATTTTGATGAATAGTGAAAATTACTAAATTTTAATTAAAATCAACTTTTTTAATCAAAATAATTAATATTGATAAATTATGAATTTGAGTGGTTTTAAATTATATTTAGAATATATTTTTACCATTTAATTTAATTTTTGTCATTGGACAGAATTTCACAATTAAACCAGACATAAACAAGTGTCAATCTTTTGATAGTTATTATCTCTTAAAAACACGCTTTTTATTTTAACAACGGGAATTTATTTTTAATTAATTTCTACCACTTCTGTGTTTTGAATTTGGAAAAATGGATTACATATTTGGAATCAGGATGTCCAAATTATGTAAATAGGTAACTTTTATTTTTACACATTTTGAATAATTACTGCGGTAAATATTTTATTTACCATGGTTAAAGGGTAAATCCGGTAAATAAGGGTTAAAAAAATAATATTATAATAATACAAAATTACCCTAAAACGTGTCCTAACCTTATTGTTGGACACATACCCGACCATGGGCATCCTTGGGTCGATTTGGGGACCCCTTTGAGCCACTTTTATGTGGTAGGGACACATTATATTAATAAAGTTAAAATAAAAATAAAAATGGCATAATCTTACATCTTTTAAAAGAACAATTTTTACATAGGGTTATACATGTTGGATTTTCTATTATAAATATTCATTAGAAATCTAAAAAGATTTCCCACATAATGATATTTTATTTATAATTTTTAGACATTAAATAAGTTAAATTATTAATGACACAATAATGATGCAATGTTTACCTCATTAATAAATCATTTAAATAAATAAGATTATAATGATTAAAATATTATCTAAAACTTGTCCAATTCTTATTGGTTGATGTTATTTAGAATATGAGTCATCTTATCTTCGACCTCAATGATTTTTGGACCATTATAAACTGAATATAATTATATTATAAAGTAATACTTTCACTCTTTCCTAAAGATCCCCTCCTCTCCCTTATAAAAGGAGACCACTTCTACTCATTCCTCACACCTCTCAAGCCACTTGGCTCGGCCAAACTCTTCCCCAATACTCTCCCAACTTCCCTCACTACAACCTAGAGGCCTTATTTTGATCAGAAAGCCAACCTAAGGAGCCCTTTTGATCAAATCAAAAGGAAGAACCCGAATAAGAGGTAATATTTTCACCACCCCTTTTCAAGTTCCTTTCTTCTTCCACTTCTTCTTTCTTTGTTCTTACCATTCTAAAATAATAACTCCAGTATCTCACATATACTGTGATGTTATTATAAATATGATACATCCATATTCAGTATTCTATCCACCCTTTGAATAACATGTCACCATACGTGCGTACGTACGGCTTACCGTCTCCACGTCGTGGTGTAATTGTTATTCAATATATTATTATTTGGATGGGTATAATAATGATGTGTAACTCATGTAAATAATAAATATAACATGTTAATGATTCTGTATATATTATATACCATCCATTTATATATAATTTTAATATCAAAAGAATGATATTGTCGCTCGTGCGTACGTACGGACTACCGTCTCCACGAACGCGATGAGATTCATTCTCCATCGTATCCATTCAAGTATAATTATCATTTGATGATTTAAAAATGATTTTTAAGGACTTGATATAATTCTGGATATTAATAAGATACAACAAACATGGCTTATGTAACAAAACATATAAAAGAAAATGAGTAAGTTAACACCCGAAACGACGATAATTCTAAGATATTATTAACAAATCAATGTTAAAAGATCATATATGATATCATATTAATATATATGATTCTTGTATAATTTAATAACAACTATTTCACCATTATACAAGAGGTTAACCTACTCCAACCAAGGAAAAGTACAAGGTAAGGGGTATTTCACAATCTCTTCATTATCCGAGGTTGTTTATACGTAATAATCTACTGGGATCTCGTTATCATCCACATCCATGTTTCTTCAAAATGTATTTCAAAACATTTTTAATATTTAAAAGAATATGGGTTAAAGTAATTTATACCCTTGTTGGACTTTTTATAAGAGGTTTATAAGGGAACCTTTCCGTCGTTTTCCAAACAAGGTGCTTTTTAACCTTTTCGACAGAATTAAGATAAGAATGTTTTTTTTACTTATACGGTGGGTGCGGTTATTTTCCGCCGTTATAAAATCATTAAAGCTTCCCTTACAAGCTTATAAGAATATTTTCAAAGAAAATGTTTTATTTTATAAATATATGTCTCTTAAATGATTTCAAAATAGAAAGAGATATTTCTTTAAAAAGAGTTTTGATTTCATCTATGTCAACATCCTTTAATGGATTTTACGCTTATTTGAGGATGATATATTATGATACAAAACTTTTATATTGTATTGAAGGTTTTGTGATATGTTTGACTGTGGATGTGCTATTTTTTATATACCATTCATGGTTTATGGTGAATGTATTGACATTTCGTATGCTAGTTTTAATACGAATGTTTATGTTATGTTTAAAACTTTTCATATGGGAATGCATTGGACTTAATATGTGACGGGTGGAGCCCGCTATAGCTCCTCGATGCATCGGTAGGTCTCATGAGACAAACTAGTGTCTTGGCACAAGGCCTTGGCAAAATCTTATTTGTAGTCTTGGCACGAGGCCTTGGCTACGTGGTTATGATAGTCTGGCATTATGCATTCCATCATTATGAAAGTGGTTATTGATATTGCATGTGATTATTCGATTAGTAGAATATCCATGTGAATAAGTAAATGGCATTATTTCATTTTATTTATGCCATACTATGTTGAAGTTAAAGTTTAAAAGGCTTTTGTTTTAGTTATACATTGCCTTAAATGTTTATTCTTATTTATGAAAGTTTCCGCTATATTGTTATCCTTACTGGGCATTTGAGCTCACCCCTTTTCTATGTTTTATTTTCCCAGGATGTGAAGAAGTAAATTATGAATGACTTGCAGGGATATTATGAGGGGTTAATAGTGTGGACTATGGAGACAATATGTTGTTGAATTAGTTCTTTTTTTATTTTGATGATGTAATGTAAAACTTATGAATATATCTAGTGTTTCCAAGGCTACAAACCAATCAGTCTTTCGAGATTTGATCTTTCTTGTGATCATGCCAATGTTATGTAATTAATGCACCGAATCTGGGTAACTGAGGTCGGGGCATTACAATTGTTCCACTTTCGTATTAGTGATGAAATAATCATTTCCTTGATCCTTTGGCTTTTGTGGCTTCTAATGTTGATTACCCTCGAGCACTCGGGGTTTAGTGCACTAGCTTTCATAGTTTTCATGAAACCTATATTTGTATCATTAGTGAAGGGTGGTTCTCTCCTTTCCTCCACAAAAAACACCTTCCATATCATGTATTTTAAAAAATATTTTTCTTGGTTTCCTTCTCTCCCAACCATGACTCATTTCCCCACCCCTTTTAAGTAGTTCCCATGAAGTTTCTTCAAGATTTATGACATGTGGGTGATTGAGTTTTCATTCCACCTTTCTGAATATATCCTCCCAGATGTAACACCATATTTGCTTCATATCACTATAGCCATGTGACCATTATCCAAACTACATCTCTACTTGAGAGAAGATCATGTGACTTATTCATAACTCTAATTGTTTCAAATTTCAAGAGCCTTTGGAAGGTGTCATTTAAATCCACTAATAAATCTAAAAATTATGTTATATTTTTTGATAAAAATCCCATATTATACATTGAAATCCTTGTGAAATTAGCTTCATAGGAAATGACATGTTCATCATGCATTATATTTAAATCTACGTTGGTATATAGATCATTTTATGAATTGTGTTTGGGAAATACTTATTAATAACCATTATCTTATAATCATCCTACTCCATCCATTCAATTTAATCATTCATCTTGGGGTTCTTAACAAAATTACACCATTGTTCCGCCACACCATCGAGATGATAAATAGCCAGAGTTCCCTTATTCACCTCAGAACAATGAAGCACAAAAAGATCATCTCCATTGTCTAGACCCACTCTTCTATAACATGTGGATCAGAAGATCCACTAATATTTAGGGGACATTTTCGCATAAAACACATAACATCCAATTTCCCCCCTTATGGGATGGAGTATGTTCTAAATTATTTGGGTTATTATTAATAACTTGAGACAGCATGGTAATCCTAAAAATGGTGTTTTGAAATCCATCTCCTAATGCATTTGGGTTGTCTTCAGATAAATCGATGCATTGTCCCTCACACTTGTTGCTGGCCTGGTTTCTCTTATTTCACACCATTATCTAAATTAGATATGGTTTGAAGGAAACATAAGAAAACATGTTATGAATAAATAATTTATTCCTTTTTGAAATTAACACTAAAATATTTTCTTATTGGATCCCTATTTTAATAAATTATTATTGTGTTCTTATATATACTTATTCTCAAACTAGGGTTTTCACTACAGTTCTCTAATCAAAATTATCTAAATTGTGCCTCTGATACAATTTATAGTTACCTGCCTTTATTACATAAATTTACATCATTTTAATTATGAAAATCATAAAAAGTTTACAAAAAGTGGATCTAATGGTTTAGTGTCTTCCAAAAAATATGACCATACATAAATTTTAAAACCTAAAATAGAAAAATTTATTTAATTTATTCTTCATAAGCATCTTTTTGGAGATTGTTTTCACCATATTATATTTAATCATCTTTGTATATATATCAAAATGGGTTGAGATAAAATACATGTAAGTGGATAAGATCATTATATAATTCAACAATGGGTGGGCATATTCATTATCATTATCACATATGTATAACTTCATTAACATGATAATAAGAACTAATAAAAGTCTTTAAAATTTTAAAGGAATAAAAATGAAAACATATTTATTAGTTGTTCATTACTGCACATAGTTGTAAACAATGAATGAATTATGTTCACACATACTTAAAATTATATCATTATATTCATCACATTACCCATGGCATTGTAGCACTTTATAGTTCTAGGCGAACCTGTCACATCATAACATCACTATTTCTCTATATAAATTTGGGTGCACCCATTACATCATAACTTTAACATTATCATGCATGAAAAATAGAATATATATCAATAATATACATAAAACCCCCATGTGAGGAAAATGGATTAATTTCATAAAACTTAAATTCATAATATTTGGATTCCCAAATGAAAGAGAGAATATCATACTTGATAATAGAACCATGAACCTTTAGTGACAATTAAAAGGTGCATTTTAAAAGAAAATTTGTTTTGGAAAAGATTTTGTTTGAAATAATATTCAATTGAATACATTTATATACCAAAAATAAATGTTAATGGTGAATAAATAATTTTTAGTGAATGAACATAGTGAAAATTTATTTAAAAAAGAAACCCCATAGAAAGAATGTCAGGTTTGACAATTCCCCATAACTTTTGTCAGAACACATTCTTTACATTAATGTAATGTATTGTCATACTGTGTTGACTAATTAAAAATTTAAGAACCTTTTAGTCATGTAATTTATACTTTGTTAATTTTTTATTTATTAGGGACCTTAGGACTGTTAAAAATATTTAAATTTAATTTTCGGGAGTGTTATTTTTCATCATTTTACTAAACGGTTAACTTGTACACCTGAATAGATATTATGGTAGAACATGAATAAACATAATGAAATTCTATTGCATTATATTAATGTTATTTTATGTTTTTAAATGATCTTATAATGAATTTTTTAATATACCATGAGGATAGGTCACTAGAAAAAATTTAATGATGACTGTTTCAGGATAATTTGGGCGGTTTTTGGATCCCAAAGTAGATGTTTTGTTTTATAATTTCGTATTATGTAGAAAATTTGTTTCAAAAAAATAAAATTTTTTAAAAAATAAATATTATAATATATTTTCAAACAATTAATTGTTTAATTTATATACTAGATGGAATTGAAGGAAAATGGAACCGCATCACCAACGATGTATGTAAATTAACACATCATGGATGATGATTCCATTGGAATAATAAGAGAGAGGGAAGAATATAATCAATAATATCCCATTACCATGATAGAATACAATTATATCAATCATACTATAATTATCATGACACCTGTATAAGGGAAGAAAAAAATGAAATTTAAAAGCAATTTGAATGAAAAGAGGTAGAGAAATTACCTCTTGAATTCTCTTATTGTGATCCTCCATAAGGAACCACGGATAGGACTTTGGATGCGACCAAAAGCTATTGGAATTTAAGGAGGGGGAAATTAAGAGGCTTGGGAAGAATTTTTACATGGATTGAATCTTGAGAGGTGCGAGTAAAGGAGGTTGTGGGGTGGAATTTATACTATGGTGCAGGGGGGGTTCAATATTTAGTTATTTGTTTATTAATATACCTTAAGAAAGAAAATGGTGATTCTTAAAAGTCTAAATACAGTATAAAGGCCACGTGAATTCTTACAAATGGCCATTTTCATCATCAATGACTCATGCATGATGCATAAATTCACTTATTTAGCATATTTTGTAAATTATCAAAATTTATTATCCACCAAATCATAATGTATTTCAGAAATATCTCAAAAATTCACCATAACCATTTTTAACTTA
This sequence comes from Viscum album, assembly GCA_963277665.1. Lineage (NCBI taxonomy): Eukaryota > Viridiplantae > Streptophyta > Magnoliopsida > Santalales > Viscaceae > Viscum > Viscum album. The sequence goes on from OY728119.1 coordinate 536,892,767, forward strand.
TAGAATTAGAATATAACTCCATTTTAGGAAAATAATTTTAAAAATACGAGTAATTAAATTTATAATGAAAATCATAATTTACCTAAAAATTTCCAATTTTAAAATTAAAACTAATTTTTCTAACCCATTGAATAAATAATTAAAGTTTAATAAAAATTTTCTATAATAATAAGCCCTCAAAACACTTGTTTATGAATACATATTATTTTTAATTATAAAATTACTCATTATTTATTCATGATATATGAAAATTCCAACACAATAATATAATTATATCATATTTTCATTTATAGTATGAAAACTGTTTATTTATTATATCAATAGTAAGGTTCCTATTTAATCGGCTGATTTTCTATTCATATGGTTCATATTAATATTCATAAGGGAAAAATTACTACTCATAAGGTTTTGTTAATATTTAAAAATATAATTTTATCCTATCGAAATATGAACATCTTAATGATCTGAACTGTGTATGTAATATTTTCAAAATTTAAATAACAAAAGTGGAAAAATTATGTTTAAAGGAAACATATAATTTAGTAGTTAATTTATGCATGACGTGGTATTGTGTTTTCTAATGTGATTTTATGTGATTAGATTATATGATATTACATTAAGAAGGTATAAATTTAATTGTTAAATTTTTTAGGTTGCTATAGTTTGGGGTTGAATTTTAGACCTTATCTCATAGTTTTATCCTTGTCTTACACATTTTACCCTTAAATAAGGGATAAATATGTATATATATATATATATCATGTCTATGATTCATAATGTCGAGAAACAAAATATACATATTTTTAAATTTTGAATGCCTAATCCAAAATTCAATGTTCTTGTTTTATGGTTTCAATTTATAAATTTTATCAAAATAAATTTTATTATAAATTAATAAATCCAAAAATAAAATATTTTTTAGAAAAATAAGAATATAAAAATTAAAAATTACCTATCACAAAATCAGGAATATTTATGATTCAAATGAAATTAATTAAATTATTATAAAAACTTTTATTATATTCACTTTAATGAAAAATCATAAATATAATGGTACTTTTAAAATAATTGATTTAATTAAAATAAAGTGAAATATTTTAAAATATACTATTTTATACTATTCACCAGAAACTCAATCATTTCAGAAAAATACATAAATTTCACCCCATCTTTATTTTGATATTTTTAATTCAAAAAATATTTCCTTTATGTAATATTGTATTTATAAATTATTTATAAATTAATTATAATATTCACACACAAAATTAAATAATTTTTTTAAGGAAAACATATTTTTGAATCATAAAATTATATTCATAAATATAGAAGACCTATATAGATGGAATTAACAAATATATTAATTAATATATATATATATATGTATATCATAATGTGTTTAATAATTTTTACACACATGTATTTAATAGAAAGGTTATAATGGTTTATTATGTTATGTTTCATATAGAATCAGGGTTGTGTGTTTCTTATGCTATCAATGAAATTAAATTTATTTGAAGGGCTATATATTCCAATATCTCTGGGTGTCACATGATCACCTTTATATAATTATGATGAAGAAAATGTTCATTACAATTTCCATTTAATCAGTTGAAATAAGTTATTTTCTACTATTGGGAGTAGTGTTCTAGATGGTGTTTTATATCGCTATATTCATTCAATTACTTGGGTAGAATCATCCTTCTTTTTATATAAATTGGAACGAATAAAAAGGGTAATTATAATCATAAAACTATATTATTCTTCTAATAATATAGTAAATCAGTACTTGGTGTAATTATGAGGGAAAAATAATATGAATATGAATCATTGCTCTCCCAATAAGATAATTAAAAACAATATCTGTGAAGGCAACAATGAATTCAAAATTAAAAACATGATTAAAAATCTAATCTATATTCACGATTCATTGTAAAAGACTACACATAATCATTTGATACCCTTTTATTTATATAGTGGAGGGGGAAATGTCAATTTCATTCAATCCTAAGCATCAAGGGGTCCCTACAATATGAGATTTATTCCAAAACCACTATCAATGATAACATGATAAAAAGAAACATCATTTAACATTATAGATATTTAAAAGATACTAATGTTTCCTTGTATAAAAATATATATATAATTTTCAAAGGATGTTACCATGTGTAATTAAATGGGTTAATTATCTACATGGTATACATTATCTGTATAAAATTTTTCTTCGAACATCGGAGGGTTTAATATAAACTTACTGTGAATTTACTAAATCTCCTGTGAGGAGTTGAGTGGTTCGAGAATCAATATCATAAGTGGGTAAATTAGTAGATACATTATGATATCATACGTCAAACCCAATAGACTATACTTATTATATTTATGTTATTCCCTATAATATGATGTGATGTTTGAGGATAGTTGTAATGGTGGTTCATTTCTTTGACCAACCTTTTTGTTAATAATGTTTTTAATGGAATGGCTATGGTCCACCTTCTCATATTTAAATTTTGATCAAATAATTATTTATACACTTAATTATCCTCTTATATAATATAACATGAATGGAATTTAATGATTTAAGAGTATATTATGATCATATTATTCCCTTTTACGTTCATATATATTGGTATTTTTAACATATAATGTTTTTTGGACATGTTTCCCAAATGTTAGGTTATATTATATCGCCTTATCCTCAACCACATTTTCCTCGGTATGCACTTAATTATCATCCTTTATCATAGGAGAATAATTTATGTTTTTATATATCTTCTTCATAAGATAACATGTTTTCCATGTGATTCCCATTTATTGAGAAATATTGTGGTTCTTCACCTGATGAGGATTTTTTTAATTGAGTAATTCCATGATTCCATTTTGGTGGGATGGTTCTAATCCTCTCAATGGAAGTGGTAAGAAGAATTAAATATTCTATTCTATCATGGTAATCGACTTGGGTTCTTCATCTTATAAATTTTACTTATTGTGAAATTTGATTTTATTATCATATGACCATAAATTAATGAACCTAAGGTTGATGTATTCTTTCCCACCATCCTATATGGGAATGGATTCACATCTATTGGATTTAATTTTTATTTTTTTGATAACTTGTATCATTTAAATAAATTTACACCAACCAATCAAATTGTTATATAACATATTTTGGGAATTTATTCTAATTTAATTCCAACTATGTCGGGATCATAGTGATGTAATTTAACTATTATTATAGTTTTCCAAACTAGAATCACTAAGAATCAACCATCTTTAAGTGGATATATTTCAAAATATTACTTCAAGTTGTTTTTCATCAATATATTATAGAAGGGATAATAATTAGTTTTGAAATTGAAACAAATTTCATTGAAATTCATACCCAGAAAAGTTGTGATACGTTTTGTTTCCCATATAAGAAGATAATCACCTTAGGACATGTTGTTTTTAAAATAAATAAATATTAATATTATAATATTATTATTGAGGATGCATATGATTCTTACATCACTCATATTGGGGGAAATAATATGGTTTCTTATTTTCATAGAGAGAAACCTTCTGATATTGCGTGTATTTGAGTGTTATAATTGGTTTTGAAGATTTATTTATTAGAATAATGTATGTTTCTTTATTTTCAATTCTTTTTAGTGACACAACTAGTATATGATTATAATTCTCCATTACTGCCCTGATAATATCTTCCATTATTTTATCAACTATCATGAATTCCTATTATATTCCTATGAATATAAATAGAATCAACGTTGCCTAAAAATCATCATATATTTTTTATAGGTATATAAATAGTCGTTTTATTTATAGAATTTTAATATTTGAAGGGTAAGGTTAGACCCTACCTTTTGGAAATTAAATTTAATAACATATTTTTATTGCCTATATTTAATATGTGTAGTCAATGAGCATCATTGAAATTATTGTAAAGCTGAATCGAAAGATAAAATTCTAATAGGGATCTTCCCAATAGGAAATTCACCAATCAGATTGGTTATTTATCCAAAAAATAACCCTCTAGAATCTTTCCAATTTATATGTGTTTTTATTCTTCGTATTTCCTAGGAATTCCCATCATGGGGCTAGATCAAGAAGAAAACTTCATCTGCTGTAGCTCATCATACCATGATTTTTGATATATAGATATGATTAGGATTCCAAATAATATTAATAGAGTTCTCTAATCAACACAATACAAGTATGGATTTATATCATGTTTCATAAAGAAATTCCCCCATAATATATAAATTATTTGAGAGGTTTCAGATACAATTGAGATGATATGTTTTGATGGGACTTAAATATCCATTATAGAGAAAGGAATGAATAAGAACTATAAATAAATTTTAAATACATTCCATTTGTATTTTTTTCAAGAAATCTGAAAATAAATCTCAAGAAAATATTATAATTATTCATCTCATACCATGTAAAAAGACAAGTAGGAAAAAAATATCCATTATAAATAATTTGTGCCAATAAAAATAATTTTTTAATATATTATTTAAAAATATATATATATATAAGTTAAATATACCATATTAAAATGATAAATAAGATCAAATATCCTTTTAAACATTTGTATTGAAATATTAACAAGAATTGAATAACAAATCATAGTGAATAAATATACACTCATTTTAAATAACTCAAAATGAATGTATATACACAATATAAAATTAAATAGGTTTATATTACAAAATATATCTCAATGGAGTGGAAGTTGAGATGAAATCCCTTACCTTACACTTTATCTTAGTTTATAATATTTTAAAACCCATCATAAATGTTTTAATTAGGTTATTAATTTATACTATATTAATATTAATTTTTATAATATTTTATATTAGCACATTATAACATATTATCACCTGATTTTCAATAGTATATCATTACTATAATTTTATAGGGTGTCTTCTTCTTTATTCTCTAATTCATGTTCTATAGAATAATTACTCATCCTTAAAACATTAATTTCTGCCTCATAATCTATTTTATTTGAATTATTCTTTTAATATAAAATATATCAATTAAATATGTCTCATTTACCATCTGCTTAAATTATAAACAAAAATTAGATCACATCTCTTTTTGAAGGTTGTATTTCATATGTACGCATGAGCGATATCATAACTTTTCAATAGATTAAAAGGTAAAAATGTATCCATGATATTGAAATTTCAAAGGGATATTTATATCCTAACTGTGAAATATATTCAATAGTTCCATATTTATAAAAATCCATGTAATGTGGTGAGGGAAGATGAAATACACTGTTATATGGATATGTTAGTCCATACATACAAACAAATAATTATTTAATTTTTCAGAGGATATAAATTATAATGGAAAAAGGGTTTATGATATTGAAATATCAATTTATTGATTATAAAAAAGTTAATATATTTCTATTTTTTCAAAAAATTTAGATAAAGATGAAGAATAATGATATTAGTATGTGTTTGTATATCTGATTACCTCTCATTTGAAAGAGCTCCTTATGATATCTACATAATCGACATTGGGTATGTATTTTAGGATAAAAAATTTATCTAGAACTTATATAATGATTTTAATAAGTGAATTTGGTTTGTTCAATTCAATATATATGGATCAATATGCTTAAAATAATTGAAATAAGGGGTATACATATACATATAAGGGGAAGGCTATTTTTGGAATTTATTAAAGTATTATATTAATATGAATTATTTTTTATATCTGAATGACTTAAAATTGATATGTTTCTATGATAAGATATGAATTGTTCTAAAACATTTCATTTAATAAAATTTGGACCATCTTTTTTTTTTATGTTTTAACCCTTATTTTTATTTTTAATCATCATTAATTGTTTTCATAATTATAATCCTATTAATGTTTTCAATAATTTATGGGTCATTAATGTAACAATAAAAAGAAAATTCACCCATAAATTAATAATGGTTTCATTTTTAAGACATATGTCACTAATTTTTATAAATAGATTTTTTTTTGAATTTATTATCATTTAGTCTAATATTTTTTATTATTAAATACAGTGAATATCGTTTCTGACACGTTAAATTAAATTCGACCTAAATATATTATGAAATACATGGAATTTAAATATAATCCTTTCAAAAATCAAAAAATAATTTATCTATATTAAAAAAATCATAAATATAAATACTCTTTTCAAATTATATTACATTTAATATTATTAAAACCATATATTTTATTTTTCTATCTATTAAAAAAATATTGTGTTCATGTTGTGCATGAATTTATCATAAATATTTCAACCATAAAAACATAAATAAATTACCATGTTAACAAATCATTATTATTTAACATTAAAATTTATAACTGAAAAGATGTTATATTTAACCCTATCATAAAATATTTTAGATTGATGGATGAAAAGTGACGTTTTGTATATATATATCACACAAATATTATAAAAGAAAAATATAATGAAAAAAAGGGAAACAAAAGGTAAAATTTTATAATTTTGGATGATTTTGGATAAAATATACTCAAAAAATGAAAATAATTCATGTTTTGTGTATTTTTTTAATGACTCATCTCATTAATGTTAACCTTATTTTCCAAATATAACATTACTAGGATGATAATTAAATTCTATGGTTATAATTAATAATGATCAAAAATGAAATGGATATATGTAAAAAATTATATCAAATAGATCTTAAATTATGAATCCAATTTAAAATATAGAATTTCATTAATTGGTATTAATTAATATATGATTAAAATAAAAAAATGCAATGAAAACGATATTTCAGAGAAATTATGTCTTAAAAATATATTTTATAAAAAAATAAATTATAAAATATATTAAAAAGACCATAATTGGATTGTTAATAATATGATTGAATTAATTTTTCTTTTAAGAAATTTCACATTAAAATACACCTTTGTAAATTCTGTATAAAAAAGATATTTTCATTTATTCATTAATGATTCAAATCGATAAGATAAATTCAAAATTTTCACACTATAATAACATTCATATAATGATTTATAAAATGATTATAATATCATCAAATAAATTTTATAAAACTATTAAAAATTAATTAAATTATTTTCTCATTGAAATTAATAAAAAACAATTAAACCAAAAAAAATTTAGGAAAAATTATTATACCAAACAATCATGTGTTTTGTTCCATAAATGTGATCAATACATTTTTGTTGATTATGACATTCATATATAATTCATAATTTAATTATTCCTATTTATATCATCTAATTCAATGACTAGGTTATGAGTAACATGTTTAAATTATAATATATCATTGTTCATTTAGGCTACTGTTGTGTAATTTATATGGTTACAAACATAGTGTTCTTAAAAAATAAAGATATTATATCAATTTACATAGTATAGACAATTAATGTATTAATTTTTTCATCATAACAGAATTAGATGTTCTATTAAGGCAATTGTTTACTTTTGGGATTGATTTTCCTGAAATTTTATAACACACAATGAATCTCTAGGGACAATTCCTCTTCAGATGTGTGGTGTGATCTATCACCTTTTGAGTGTCTATCCAGAGAGAAATTAAAATCCTCAATGTTTGTTCCCAACATAGAAGACCATTTTTTAATCCTTTGTGATCTATTCTAAATCATTTCGACGTTTCGAAAAAGGGTTTACGTAGTGTAAATATAATGAAACTCCTAGTAATAATTATTGAAAATGTCACAACAAAGTGAAAGGATCCCCAAATGACATGAAATATGATGTAATTTCTTCTTAAGATATCGAAATATAGAGAATACATGAATTTGGTGATGGATTAATTCATAACATTTACCCAATATTAGTAGTTGTTGTTGAAATGAGAATACCACCATATATCATAATCCCATGAGGGGGTTAAGGATCTCAACAATGGTGGTTTTGGTAAAAGTTATAATGAACTTGAATCCTGTAACCCATGGCTAGTTTCTACATTGATAAATTGGTATAAATAATAATTTATTTAATTATAAAGTATTTACTAGTTTATTATATTATGGAGACTAAATACTGAATTGATTTTCATATTTGAATGGAATTATAAAATATTTTACAATAATCATTATTGTATACATAACGTTCATTTAAATATTATATATTCATATCATAGGGAATGAAAAAAATAAAAAAGTTTATATCAGATTATCATAAAGTAAAATATTACCACGGATGCTATCAAATATATACAACCAATTAATAATATGGTAGAGGTAATAATCAGTACATATTCAATATAATAAAAATCATGAGCTTAAAAATGTATCCAGGGAAAATTTTAACATAAGTGTCAAATGTATTTTAATTACTGAAATAATATGGAATAAAAATTAGTATGATAAATGTTATGATCTTATATTTAATTTTTTATTACAATACATCATTAAAAATACCAATAATGTATCATTCTTATAAATTTTAAAAATTGGGTTATTATACACCAAATACTAAACTAATGTTTCCAATTAATTGTCAAATGAGGGATATAATTGCCATAAGGGGTTATCTATAATTAGTCCACATCATTAACTTTCATATTTTCAACAGATACCATAAATATTGAATCATCAATATAATAAATATTATAATCACATAATCAATCAATCTATATTTTTATGTATTCAAAATCGGGGATCATAAATACCTCCCCTATTAATGAAATATAATTATTCACAATCAACTGCTTCTAACACCGTATATTAAAGTGTTATATTTATATGACAATATATATATTTTATAAATTATTTTAAACACATCCATGACACTTAAAATATTGAAATTTAGTAGAAAAATAATGTCTACTGAATAATGGAGAGATGTTGAGAAACTTTTCACAATAATGGGAGTCGTCTCAAAATATGGTATAATGCATTAAAAATTAAATGATTACAAATGAACATAGAGTCATCATAACTAATGTTATTTAATAAAATAAATCGTTTTGACAATTATAAATGGAAATTATATATAATTTAATCTAAACAGTCCTTATATATTTTTGATCTTTGTTAAAAATTATGAGATAATAATTGATTCCAAAATTCCTTTCTACATTTTTAAAGATATTTTTTTACATAAAAAATTAATTATTCATAGAATATTAAAATCAATTTTCTATAATAACATTTATAAAATTCAATATGATGATGAATAATGAATATTGGTCTATTAGTCAGGAAGAGTTTTTTATTTCATATAAGCTAAAAAGAACGTTCCATATTAAATTTTGATAAAGGTAAAAATTTCCAAATTTAGAAACCATTAAAATGATTAATTTTGAAAAGTTATAATTAATTTCATGGTTATTCTAAAGGAAAATATACAAGTCATTTAAAAGTTGATAATATCTTCGATGAAGGAATATGAAAAATATGGATACAGAAAAACAATTTCTAACTAAATGAGTAAATAAGGATGGTTCTTCAAAAAACATATTTCATAAGAAATGATACCAAGAGAGAAAATATGTATGGGAAACATGGAAACCATAGAAATAATCATTTTAGATTAAAGTTTTGGTAAAATAAAATAAATAACATATAATACATTCAATTGAAATTTTAAAATGAAGAATCATGAATAAGGGTGAAATTACTAAATATTACTTTTGGAAATAAATAAAATTTAATCAATAATATTTAATATTTAAAACAAGTATTTAATAATTTAATACCATATGAAAGTGTAATTCAGTATTTAATATTTCAATGGGTTAATATATAAACCATATAAAATAATATAGGTTTGTAATATGAGATATGTCTCATTATAGTATAACTAATATGATATACACCTACCTTGGATTCCTTCTTGGTAGGACTAGTAATATCCTACTAAATAATAAATTTATAAATAAAATATTATAATTAAATCCATTTTTGAAAGTTTTTTATGTTAATGTCCTTTGGGTATCTATTGGCGCCAAAATGTTGGGAGAAAAGACAGAAGATAAAGAGGCACCACAGCCGGCTTCACGAAGCCACTTCGCGGAGTGCCCCCAATCAACGCAGCCACCGCGAATCAAAAGAGGTGCTACCCTTTGTGAATGCCCCTGATGTCTGAGAGCCCATCTCGAAGCAAAGGAGGCGGTATCCTCCACGAACTACCTTGACGTGTGTGACCCGCTGCAAGGAAAACAAATCATTCTTCGTGCCGCGAAAGCTCTGCTTTGCGGTGCCTATTTACTAGAAATACCATGCTCCCCCGAAGTCCATGGGATGAACAATCTAACCTTTGGGCTTCTCATCTCCCAAACCACGAAGCTCCCTTTGCTCTGTGAATCATGAGCTACGTGAGGTATTTTTGCTTCACGAGATGCCTCCTCCTTGTCTCGTTTTGATCCCCACATCCGAGAGGGATGATTTTCTCGAATCCTAAGGGCTTTACCGAATGAAGGGGATCCCCAAGGGGACCCAAGTAGTCGTAGAGAGTTTATGCTTTGCAAAACACCCCTCACATACATGTGATCCACATGCCAAGGTAGGATCACTGTACTTTGTGAAGCACCTTGCTTCACAACACTTCGCTTCACGAGGCGACTGTGCTCCATGAGGCTGTGCTCCATGAATGCCCTTCCACATCGCGAAGCACCTCCCACGTGCACCTTCTCCCCGTGCTAATGATAAGGCACCCCACTTCGCAAAGCACACCCATTTTCAAGTTTCCTTCACCACACATATTATCCGAGCTCCACAAGGCCCATCCCTATGGAATCCTCTGCTCGGCAATTCCTTTTCCCGTTGGACCTTTCGAGTTTGCATGATGTAACTTCAATGTCCTCCAGACGATACCTTCTATGGTGTTTCTTTTCCTAATGCTTCTTCTTATAGGCATTCTAATGGCTATTGCTTCTTTGCATATCTGTGCTAACGTGGAACATTCGATGGTTCGCTATGTGACACCCCTTCAGTATGGCATTTCCGGTACCTTCCCTCCCACAAGTAGTAGATGGCATCAGTTATGTAAGTCCTAGGTTGGTGGAGTAAACCCACCTCGTTCGAGCTATAGGATGTTAAACTGCCCAACACCCTCATCCTCAACACATGACGTTAGACTACGACATCGCCCCGTGCCTCTCAGGTGGGTTTCCCCCACCTTGGAAATTCTCCATTCCCCTTGGTCTCCATAGGGGATGATATCATCCTTATGGGAGTGGCGTTTGTCTATGGGGATGTGTAGCCACATTGGCAAAATCCCCTAACCATTCTCGTAGGAGGCAGAGCCTCCAGCTCTATCCTTTCATATTCAATCCCCAAGGCCATCAGAGGATGTGATATGGATTTGACCCCCACCTCTCTTCATGTGTGCCAAATCCCTATCCCTCTGCGCTTTTTCTCCCTTGTGTATTCATCCTAGACTAAGTCCTAGCACCATGGGCCGCACAACGCGTAAGCCCCTCTTTTCTTCCCACGGCCACAGCCTTCGCAACGTGATCGTCAGGTCCCTGCAACCTCTTGTTTCTCACACTGAGCAGGACTCCCATGTGCTTAAAGTGATCACCAATAATGACACACCTTGGACCACCTCAGAGTGTAAGCCCCAAATGCCTCGTCCTGCAAGACGTTAAACTGCATTCCAATCCAGTGGTAAGCCATTGTGACCCACCCAAACTATGTGGAATTTGATCTTTGTTAAGGCATGGTATATAGGTATCATCCCTTGGGTTCAAGCCCATCACGCATTGGGCCAAGGTCCTTATTCACATCATTTCACCACTATCCATTCTGAACTACATGGTCATTGATCTATGCTAAGTCATGGTACGTAGGTATCCTCCGTGAGGATCAAGCCCACCATACACATGGACCATGGTCATTCTTCACATCGGTTCTCCGACACGCCCCCGTCATGCATGACATTAAACTGCATCCCAATCCATTGGTAATCCACTGCAATCCCACCATCCGATTGTATTGACACCCCTTCACGTCGGTTCAACAACCCCTTTTCAACCCGAACTACGTGGACATTGATCCATGTCAAGGCATGGTACGTAGGAAGCCTCCCTGAGGTTCAATCCCACCATCCACATAAACCAAGGACCTTCTTCACTTCGGTTCACCAACACGCACCCATATAAATTACGTGGTCTTTGATCTGTGCTAGGGAATGGTACATAGGATGTCTCACGAGGTTCAAGCCCACCACTTGGTTGTTCGGATCTCCTTCACTTCGGCTCACTGACACCCGGGCAGCCTAGGGTGTAAACCCCACACATCAATTCTCAAACTATGAGGGATTTGATCCATGTCAAGGAATGGTACATAGGAATCTCCTCGAGGCTCAAGACCAAAACCATTGTCTATCCTGATTCTTACCCTGAGCACCACATCCCGGTGAGATCATGCCACCTCATTCGCCTTCACAATACTCAAGAAGCTGCCCATGTGTTGGCCCTAATATCGATGTTCCCTAAAGGGGGTTCTTCAATCTGATCCACTCTAGCTAGTGTTCTGATCATCCTGATCTGTCTCCGCTGAACGTTAAACTTGCAGCATACCCATTGTTGAACATGGGAAGTAGAGGAAAACCTCAGATACATTCCTATGGCATATGATTCCCCGTGCTCGGTGTGGGATTCCTCATGCATCCACGCCCTCGAGAAGCCCTATAATAAGAGAAAAAATATAGACATGCCAATTCCCTAGTGTCCAGAAATGCCAGTGATGCCTCAACATGACTACTCCCCCAAATGAAGGTTTCTTCAATGACTGGACCCCTTGGAATGTCTTAATAGAAGTAGCGTAATTAACAAGTGTCCATTAAAATATGGCATTAGGAATCATTTCACGAACAACATATTAAGTCTATAAGGGAGAACCAGACAAGGTGATGATCTCTGGGGAGGAATCCACATAAGGAAGAACCGACATCCCATAATCCCGTTTCGATCAAGGAGAAAACATTCTTGAAATGGGAGAAAATGTCACCGGCCTTTGGAAAGAGGGAATGTGGGGTAACAAAAGATGCCCCTGTCGCACTCAAGAATATGGACGTGCGCGCCCTGGTGAATGCGTCAAAAATGGAAATGGTGAACCCGAAGTGACGTTCTTCGCCTCAATGTGGATATTAGTAGTGTTTGTGACATCATTAGAGTGACGTATCACCAGATCCAGATATCTAGCACTAGAACACTGCATGAAAATGGTGGGTATGGCATGAAACTCACCAGATGTTGGGGCAGTCAAAACATTGGGCATCTTAGTCTGCGACGTTGTCAGCGTGGATCCCTCTTACCAACCATGGAACATGGAATGGTGCTGGGGAACTAGGTGTCGATTTCCTTTTCTGTAAATACTAATGAGCTGATCTCCCTGCCTTCAAGAGACCAGTTGCTGCATCTGGAACCTGATCACCTCCTTCCCACCGATGTAGGGGAAGGGGAAATCTAAACGTGGATACCCCGTGAGGTTATGCCTCTTATACTATGGACTCGACTGCCATGACTACAGAGCACCCACACCACCTCTCCACATCAGAGATTATCCAAGAGAGAATAATCAATGACCTTATATGCAGGTTTGAGGAGGAGGGGGTCATCCCTACGAGGGACATGGCCCGCCTGGATTTAGATGTGTCTACACCTCGCCGTCAATGCCACCCCCGAGGGACGTGTAGGGAGCTGCTTCTCCCCACTCCAACCATCAATCATTTCTGGGGCCTCTCCCCAAAACGCCTCGACAACTCCATGCCCTACGCCGATGAGGTAGAGAATGTTTAGGCCCTCACAGATAGAGTTCCGTCCCAGGGGTTCACAACGAGGGACCTCACCAGGTCGTGCCAGCGCCGCAACCCAATTCCCCGAGTTTACGAGTAGGTATACTACCGACCTGCACCACCAGTATCGGCCCGGCTGACCCGACGCCAGCATCGGGCACAGGTCGAGGAGGACGCCCATTAAGGTGTGTCAACGTTAGTGGCTATTATGGCCTGAGCCACCACCAACGGGAATCATCAACCCCCTGCATATGCCGAGCAGGGAAAACAATATGCCCAACCCAGATCGAGGCCCCAACCACCCCATGGGCAGGCTGGGTCGACTCTCTTGGTTGCATTTACAGGCAGTGGCCACCGCGGACTAACCCACAACAATTCCACCCGCTATGGGGGCCCTACACATGCATCCACCATGGAGGATGCGTTCCTTTCTCGCTCCTAGGTCCAACTCAGAGGTATGCCTCGTGCCACCTTCGACCCATATGAGGGCCTTCCCCATGGTAGAAACACCTCATATAGGGGCCTCTCCCGCACGCATTACACTGGATACAGAGTTTCACTTCTGCCACAGACTGTTGGGGTGGGAACGTTGCACATCCAGTCACTCTCTGATGTGAGGACCTTCTTCACGTCCTTGTAGCAGCCGACGAAGGTCCTTTTCATTCTATCAAACAGAGGGGTGGATATCAAATTCACTTCACCAACACCTTACATGGAGGGCCTACCCATGTTATGTAGAGTCATTATGGGGACCTGCCTCACAGTAATGTTACCAAGGGAATCAAGCATGGAGGTCCAACTCGTTCTTCCATCAGTTCCAGCAGGGGTCCCACCCATACCAGCATCCAGCACGGAGGTCCTCCCTGTGTCCCCTTTGACATTTGCCCCGGTACTCCTCGCACCCTAGGCCACTCATGAAAATGTAGTCCCCGCCCCAACAATAGTGTGGCCGAAGGATATTCTCATGTCATGAATTTTTCCTTCCCTGAAGAGCCATCCCATGGCTAGAGGGTGGGTCATCATAGCAGAAATAAGAATACCTAAAAGCTTTAGACTGAGATCAAACCTGTCTATTTTGCGGATTCCGAAGCAGAGTATGACTCAGCGGCGGAACCCTCCCCTCGGCCCTCTGTGTCAAGGACCAGGGTAGGAAAAAAAGCATATCAGCCTCATCCTTCAAGAGTGTGAAGTCCACCGGATTCCCGCCTCTCTTCCCAAGTACATCCAGGAGGATGAAATCATGAGATTCCCACAGGTTCCGACCATGCAGTCACGACCATCATCACTAGAAGTGACCTCTACCTTGACCAGAGATCATGAAGATCTAGTTTGGGGACTGAAGGGGTTTGAGAAACAACGTTACCTATCACCAGTTCCTGCGATCCCTACACCGGAAGCTATGGCTGCTAGCCCATTGTATCGTGACATTGTGGTCAGATCACCGCACTCCTCAGAGGATGGCCCGGAATTCGACAGCCAGTCAGCTCGTTCGCCATATTCTCTGCTGCCTAGTTTACTTTATCAGCGGTCCACCTCAGTACCACTATCGGTTCCTCATCCACCTCCAGTTGACGAGTCAAGAAATATGGGGCCAGATCCTGAATCCGAGCCTATGATCTTCTGAAACATTCTTGCGGCAGATCACTTCCCGGAGAAGTTCTGGCTGGCGGTAGCATGGAACTTCTATGCGCCGGAATCCCTCACCCCAAAGGAAGTCGAGTGCTTCTGCCAAACCCTATGGGCAACACACTTCTGTATTATTTATCAACAGGTGGTGTACCCCAGGATCCAATTGCACTTTGAGGAAATCGATGAGCAATGTCTTCTGGTCGATTTGACCGCACTCCCCATGGCCCTCGGCCCTAAGTCACAAGGTCGCCAGAGGACCCTCCAACAAAAATGCGTTCAGAGTTTCTGGGTACTATAAAAAATAATTAGGGAGGCAACCCCCCCACCCACGTGAAAGTCCATGGATGGGGGAAGTATGGTGCCCTCCACTTCATCCCTATTCGACGGCAGCCCGACTCGATATGCAATATTGAAGACATGCACTCGGGAAGGGTAGCGGTCCATATGGTTGATGGCATGGACAAACAGTATGACCTAAAATTTCTTGATGGATACTTACCCCCTGAGGATATTCCACCTTTGTTAGACCCATCATTGAGGATTACTCACCAGCAGAGGAACCTCCTAGGTATCTTTGTGCCCACCAAGTCGTTGGTACTCAGTTGGAATACCGAAAAGGGTAAAAATCATGTCAGAGTTGTCAAGCACTCCGACCTGTCAGCCTCAGTGTGGAAGACAGAGGAAAACCCCGAGAAAGCCTCATTTCTCCAGAAACATGTTGAGTAGAAGTGGCTGGTCGACGAACTCCTGACCGAACACGCTATAGAGCGACGACCCGACTATGGAAATCCTAGGTCGGGGCTACAGGGGAAGGAACAACTTCCCCTCGGCGAGATTCCTCTGGGAAACCCTAATCATAGCACCCTCATGGATAGGGTTGAAGCTGTAAATAATGGCAAGAGGGAATGATACGTATCACCAAACCCTCCCGAACGGCGTGGAAATCCGAGGAATCCAGCCCGGGTTCCCCCAGCTCTCCACATGCCATTCCACCAGTCGCTCCGCAAGCCACTAAACCCTTATAACGTGTCGAAGATCCCGGAAACGCACTCATGGTTAGGGATCCCCATCAAGACAGGGACCCCCGCCTGGATGATCCAATAGCAGCACTCATCGCCTGCCTTGTGGCGTTGGAAATGCGGCAGGTGGTTGTCCCACCAGATGGCAAGCTGTATCCAGCGTGGGTTGATGATATGACCTCACCCCCATGTTTTGGAAGTCCCACTTTCTCTCAATTTAATGGGACATGGGACCCACCGCAATACTTGGACCAATTTTCCTCCCGGTGTGGCCCCATGTTGGGGAATCTTGCATAGCAGGAAGCCGCCAAAATCTGATGTTTTGTGTAGACAATGGAAGGCCCTGCGTTTTTCTCATACAACCAGCTCCCCATTTGATCGGTGAACGGCTGGGAGGATCTTTTCTAGAAATTCCTATACTATTTCATCTCCACCACATGAAAGACCAGTATCACAGACCTCTTCATGTGAAAAAATGGCCCAATGAGCGAGTCACTGACTTTATCGCCCAGTGGAAAGGGATCACATTCTACCTCGACATGCCACTGACATAGGAGAAATTACTGACGATGTACGTGGGGAATGTCAAAACAGAACTGGTTCCTTCCCTGATCACTTAGAAATACCCCAAAGGGTTCCAATACTTCTCATATAAGGCCCAAAACCTCGAGGAAGCCTGACAACAAGCTAGTCAGGCGCGTCCACTGCCCCCTGTGATCCACGCAAGGAGGGATGCCATAGCCGATGTAACACCATGAGATTTTATGAGGATTTTTTTATGTTTTATGTTATACGCAACACCAAAGGAATCATTCACAACACACAATACTGACTTGTCTTGCATTACACACAATCGTGACCTTCCTCTATAGCGTGTGTAGTACGCAATACCGTGTTTCACTAAACAACGATATATTTTTATGGATTAGCCATTATGAATATTATTAACTACATTTTGAATTTTATAACATTATTATTCATCTTACACATTTTCTAGAACATGGTAAGAGAAAAGAATAAATTTTTCGGGTAAAATAAGTATTTTTCAAAGAAATGCAGTTTTGCCGCCTTTTGATGGCGCACCCACATTAAATCTTGTTTTTGACATGTTTATAAGTTCAATTTGAAAAAATCAAATTCTTTTTTGGAATTAGGATATAATAATTTACTTTTTAAATTTTTTTTGATATTTTTCTGATAACTTTCATACTTTGATGAATAGTAAAAATATGCTAATTTTTAATTAAAAACAACTTTTTTCATTGAGATAATTTTTATGGTTAAATTATAATATTGAATTGTTTTAAAGTATAAATAAAATATATTTTTTCCATTTAATATAATATAGGTCATTAGAATTAATTTCACATGGAATTCATAGGTAAAAACATTTCAATCTTTGGCAATGTTTTAACTTCTAAAACCTGTTTTCTTAACAAAGGGATTAATTTTAAATTAATTACTGGAACTGATGTGTTTTGAATTTTTAAAAATTGATTCCATATTTGGAATCTATGTTTCCAAATTATTTTAGTAGGGTACTTTTTATTTTTGGCCATTATGAATAGTAACTACGCTAAATTTTATTTACCATAGTTAAAGGTAAATCCGGTAATTAAGGGTAAATAAAAGATTATAAAATTATCCGAAAACCTTCCAAAATCCTATTGGATGACTAAAAGTAGACCCATATCACCTAAGGGTTATATTAGATTCATTTAGCCTTTTGTCTATGTAAATAATTTAATTATTATTAAAACCAAAGAAAGTGACAACATGTCACTTTCTTAAATCTTATATGTATAATAGTTTTACTTTAGTGGTAAACTTAATGAATCTTCGAACATGAATAGTCTCCAGAAAACTAATAAAATTATCTACCTCATATTAATTTATTTAGAATTTTTATGGATTAAATAAATATCATTAATTATGACACAATAGTGATGGTGAAATTATTTTATTAATTAAAATATCAAATAAATGGTTTTAAAAATATTAAAATAAATATTATATGAACTATTAAATGTGCTCCACTAATTTTCTAGATACAGAAGACATTTTTTGAATCTATTAAAGCTTTTAGTTTGAACTTATCTTCTGTATATATTTTATTTAAATTTAAATAAATGAATAGTGTGAAAATTGACACTATTGTTATTTTATAAAAATAACATATTATAAAATTGTTTAAAAATAAAAAATTATTTAAAAATTATAAATTAAAATTGATATGGTCAAAAATGTCATAAATTGTCAAATTATGAAAAATTCACAACACATATGTAATTATTTATAATAATTTAATATTTAGAATATTATTACCACAAATAAAATTAAATTGATAAATAAGGATAAATTAGGTTGATAATGTTCAAAATAAATTCCTAACATGTCTAAATTTTATTTGTGGATAATATTAAAACCCTATAACATCTAATCATCGGATATGAGTCATTTTGGATGTTTTTATGTGGGGTTGTAATTTAATATAAACTAATATTTCTTATATTTCCAAAGGTGCGCCTTTCCTCCTTTATAAAAGGGAACCTTCTCCCTCTCCTCCTCACACCAATTTGAGACTTCTAGCTCGGACAAACCCTACACATTTCACTTCCCCACATCCCTAGAAACATCCAAGAGGTTCTGGTCTTCTTCAAAGACCAATTTTAGTGCCCTAAGAGGAGGTCTCAAAGAGGCGCTTCAAAGAAGAGGTAACGTTCGTTACCGATTCATTCAACATTATTTCTTCTTATACTTCTTCTTCATTAGTTGTTTCATTATGAAGTAATAAAATCAGTATCACTCATATAATGATATTTATTATAATTATAAAACAACTCTATTTCACCATCTATCCATCCTACGGAAAACGAAATCACGACGCGTGCGTACGTACGGAATAACGTCTCCACGTCGTGGTGTAATCTATTTTCCAAGACCACCTTACGTGGATGGGTATAATGATGTAAATAATATATATATATTATTATTGTAAAGTGATATTGATTCTGAAATAGTATACATACACTCCAATACAATTCCACAATCATGGGAACAATATCATCGCTCGTGCGTACGTACGGAATACCGTCTCCAAGATGTGATGTGACTCATTCTAAATGATCTTAATTGAATAATGATTATATAAATGAATTGAATGAATAAATATGATATATATTACACTAATACCATTCTGGAAATGAGGTGTCTATAACCTAAAAAGAGGAATAAGAAGTTATTCGACAAAACACACATACGAACATAAAGCAATAAACACCCGAATAATGAGTAGCAATGAAATATTACTAATAAGAAGATAATAATATGAACATATATGATATAATAAAAATAATTATGATTCTGGAATAAGTTAATTACACTATTTAAATCATTATACTAGAGGTTCAGAAACTTACGATGCAAATCGGACGTAAGGTAAGGGAAAATCTCACAATCTCATTTTTATCCGAGATTGTTTATACTTTTGAATTTACAGGGGAATATTTATCATCCACATCCATTTTTAATAAATATGTAAAATTATTTCTATCCTACTACAATTGTTTAAATCCAATTTTACCCTTTGGTGAGTTTTTAGTAAAAGATATGAAAGGAATGTTTTTTCATTTTTTGTACGAGGTACTTTTTGACTTTTCTGGCCAAAGTACGAGAAGAATGTTCTTTTTTTAACTTATATGTCCTGAATGTATTTTTAGAACATTATTTCCATGAAGATTCCTTTAGTAGTTTTCATGTATATTTTTAATCAACTTCTTTTACTTTAAAATTCTATGACATTTTAAGAAAGGAAAATGTTTTTGAAGTAGAAAGGACATTTTCCTCAAGAATGGAGTTGAAGTGTTTTATCAAAATTATTTTCCATCTATGATAATAAAGGGTTATTTTTCAATCGATATTTTTACATTTATTTGATTATGTTATGATGGAATTATTTTTATGAAGTCCTTTTATCTTATATGATTTATGTTATGATAGCATCATGTTTAAGAATCCCATTTTTATTACATTGGCTATGCTATGATGTATGATTTATGATCTTGTGTAACACATAAGAATAGTATCATTATGATATGGGTGGGACCTATATCTCCCTCCAATGCATTGGGTAATGATTTATATCTCATGATATAGACATTGGACGGAACGTCAGGTTAAACCGGTTCAGTGAAACAGGACTGAAACGAGGAGTAAACTTGGTTCCGAAAAGGACATTGTCCGTTAAGATATTCTTGGAAATGAGTATTGACTACTAAGAAATGATTTTCTATGATTATGTGTGTATTCCACAAAGCCTCATGTTTTAAGTTATGATTATTGGAATTATATTTCACTTCTATGATTTATCCCATGTTATGATCTCTTTTGCAGGATAAGATTTTCAGAATGTTATGTTCTTATAAATATGATATGTTTGATATTTATTTTGTTTACCCTTACTTAGAATTTGAGCTCTCCCTTTTGTATGTTTTCTTTTCCCCAGTTCAGGAAGAAGGATATTAAGTAGGATATGCCAAAAAGGGACTCTATATATGATGAAATAAATGGGAGACAACGTAGATGATTTATGAACTAGTTGTTTATGTTTCCCAGTTTCTAAAGACACTATACCTATACGGTCCATTCATGGTTTTGTTATATGTTTTAATAAGTATGCTTCAATTTTGAAGTAATAACCATGTATGTAATTTATGGGTCGTTATAGTTGGTATCAGAGGAAAGGTATCGTCATCCTTTGGAATTTGGGATGTGAAAGCCTTAGTAAGAACCCTAATGATAAGTATAAGAATAGAACACAATCTTAGTGTTTTAGAAATGTCCATGAAAAACCTATGAGAAAACCTTAAGTGTGAAATTTTATTCTTGATTATGTGGTTTTCCTTTTTTGATTAGTGTTGCTCACACTATGCTTCTTGGTTTTAGTCAATGGCTAGAACCCGAAGGAACCGTGTTAATGCTGAATGCGATGGGCAATGCAATGATTTTCCCCCTGAGAAAACAAATGTTATGGGAGCTAGAATAAAACATCTTGTAGCCATGATCACACAACATTATCAAGCTTTGAATCATGCGGGACTTCCAAATGAGAAAAGGAAGGGGCAACATTCTGTTGAATCCTTCATGAGGAAGCTTCCACCTTCATTCAGTGGGTCTTCTGATCCATTAGTGGCTGAACAATGGATAAGTACCACTGAAAAGATATTTTCTATTCTTCAATGTTCTGAACATGATAATGTCATCTTAGCAGTGTATCGTTTGGAAGGTGATGTAGATCAATGGTGGAATCTTATTAAGAATACGAGGCAAAGGGATGAAATTGAGTCCATGGAATGGGACTTGTTCAAGAACTTATTTTTCAATAAGTATTTCCATCATATACTTCGAACAAAGATGGAGAAGGAGTTTCTTGAACTGATGAAAAAGGATGATGAATCTGTTGGTACCTATGAAGCAAATTTTACAAGACTTGCAAGGTACGCTTTCGGAATTATTATCCTACCTGAGAGTAAGATCGATCGATTCTTTAGTGGCATAAAACCAAGTCTTCGAAGGGCGTTAGCCATAAGGGAATTCAATAGCTACGAGGAAATTGTTCGATGTGCTCTCAAGGTTGAGATGGAGATTAGTGTAACCCATCAGTCACATGGGTTTGTTAAGAAGAGGAAAATGGAATTCAAAGGAAAATCTAAAGACCACACTGAAAAGAAGATGAGTTTTCCCGTAT
Source organism: Viscum album (assembly GCA_963277665.1). Taxonomy (NCBI): domain Eukaryota; kingdom Viridiplantae; phylum Streptophyta; class Magnoliopsida; order Santalales; family Viscaceae; genus Viscum; species Viscum album. The sequence goes on from OY728119.1 coordinate 536,914,914, forward strand.
GCTCAATGTGTGGAAAGAAACATGGAGGAAATTGTCTTAAGTGGACAAGAAAATCTTATAAGTGTGGAAAAGAAGGTCATCAGGCAATTGAATTTCAAAATAATGGGAAGAAGATGTCTAATGATGCAAACAAAGGAAGGGATACACAGAATGATCCTACTACACATAAATGTTTCAAGTGCAAGGAGATGGGGAATTATGCCAATAAATTCCAAAATCAAAGGGTTGATGATGATGATCAACGTCGACAAACTCTTAAGGCCAAAGACAAAGCAATGTCACATGCAATTACTATCGGTGATATGGAGTACGAAAACGAAGTGGTGAGAGGTACACTTACCATCCACTCTAATGTAGCAAATGTTTTATTTGATTCTGGATCCACCCAATCTTTTATTTTTGAAGAATTTTCTAAGGGTATCTCCATATTACCTCAAAAATTAGATGTTGAGTTGGCTGTGACAACTCCTAATGGCACAACAGTCTCATCAAAAGTATACAATTCTTCTCCGATTGAAGTTTGTGGGAAAGTGCATCCTGCAAATCTTGTGATCCTTCCTATATTAGAATTTGATGTGATTCTTGGAATGAATTGGCATTCATTATATGGAGTTCATATCAATTTCCAAAGAATGGAAGTCACATTTCATATTCCAGATCAATCTATGATCGTCTATCGATGCAAGGATGAACATAACCTTACAGTGGAAATTTCATCCATCTTATGGGTCTTGATTCCACTAAATGAAGGTTATTTATCTCAAATGGTTGGAAAGAAACTCACGATTAATAATATGCCCATTATAAGGGAATTTGATGATGTCTTTCTAGAGGAATTTCCAGGTCTTCCACCAAATCGTGATGTTGAGTTTTCAATAGAAATCGTACCGGGTTCTTTGCCTATTTCAAAGACACCTTATATAATGGACCTAATGGAGTTACATGAATTGAAGAAGCAACTACAAGAGAATCTTGATAAATGATTCAGATGCCCTAGTGCGTCACCTTGAGGAGCAGATGTTCTGTTTATTAAGAAGAAAGATGGATCAATGATACTCTGCATTGGTTATCGAGAACTTAACAAGATCACTATCAAGAACAAATATCATCTCCCATGCATTGATGACCTATTTGACCAACTACATGGAGCTCAATACTTTTCATAGATTGATCTTCGTTCAGGGTATCATCAATTAAGGGTCAAAAGGGAGGATATACCAAAGACGGATTTCCGCACAAGGTATGGACACTATGAATTTCTAGTGATGATATTTCGTCTTACTAATTCCCCTGCTATCTTCATGGATCTGATGAATATAGTCTTTAGAGACTATCTCTATCAGTTTTGGTAGTCTTCATAGATGAAATTATTGTCTATTCAAAGATCAATGATGAACATGAAGATCACTTGAGAATTTTATTAAAGACCCTAAGAAAGGAGAAGCTTTATGCCAAATTTACCAAGTGTTAATTTTGGATTCAAAAAGTTGAATTCTTGGGTCACATAATCTCAAAAGAGGGGATATCTATGGATCCAGCAAAAATAGAGGTTATCGAAAGATGGTCGAGACCAACAACAGTTACTGAGATCCGAAGATTTCTTGGTTTGGCTGGATATTACTGACGTTTTGGGAATTATTTTTCAAGGTTATCTAACCCACTCAGCAAGTTGACTCAGAAAGAAGTTAAGTTTGTTTGGACGGAGGAATGTGAAGAGAATTTCAATAATCTAAAAAGAAGGTTAGCCAGTGCACCTGTGGTCACACTACCTTGCAGTGGATAAAGGTTTGTGATCTACAGTGATGCATCCAAGAAGGGACTGGAGTGCGTTCTCATGCAAAATGATATGGTGATAGCTTATGCCTCACGACAATTGAATATCCATGAGAAAAATTACCCAACTCATGATTTGGAGTTAGCTGCGGTAATATTTGCATTAAAGATTTGGAGGCATTACCTTTATGGTGAAAGGTGTGATATTTATACTAATCATAAAAGTTTAAAGTATATTTTCTCACAAAAGGAGCTGAATATGCATCAAAGAAGAAGGTTGGAGCTAATTTAGGATTACGACTACTCAATTAATTACCACCCTGGGAAATCAAACAAGGTAGCAGACACATTAAGTCGATAAGACCATGCTAGCTTATCCATGATGAGGATCACAAAAGATCCAATATTTATGGATTTACAATGGATGGATCTTGGAATTATAATGGAAGGGGAAAATATTATCTTTCTCAAATGAATGTTCAACCATCTATACACGTGAAGATTAAAGAGGCATAAAAAGAAGATGTAGAGTTACAAAAGAAGGTGAGAAATGTTCCTGAATTCAACCTTGATTGTGATGGGATAATAAAGATCAGGAATCGGGTTTGTGTTCCTCCCATCCTAGAATTAAAGAAGGATCTACTAGATGAGGCTCATAGTTCTTCATTTTCTATTCATCCTAGAAGTACAAAGATGTATAGGGACCCGAAAGGGTACTTCTGGGGGGATGGAATGAAAAGTGATGTTGCTGAATATGTCTCTCGATGCTTGGTTTGTCAGCAAGTTAAAGCTAAGAGACAGAAGTCTACGGGGATGTTACAACCATTACCCATACCTGAATGGAAATGGGAAAACATCACTATAGACTTTGTCACTGGACTTCCTAAAACATCCAAAGGCACTAATGCTATCTGGGTTATAGTTGATCGTCTTACGAAGTCGGCACACTTCATTTCTATTAGAGATGATTTTTTTCTTGATCACCTTTCCAGGATATATGTAAAGGAAGTGGTAAGATTGCATGGAGTACCATTTTCCATTATATATGATCGGGATCCTAGGTTTACCTCTAAATTCTAGTGATGTCTTCAACATTATCTAGATACAAAGTTGAGTTTCAGCACTGTTTACCATCCTCAGACAAACGGTCAGTCTGAGAGGACAATTCAAACACTAGAAGACATGTTGAGAGCTCGCTCTATGGATTTCAATGGTGGTTGGGGTCAACGCTTATCTTTGGTGGGATTTTCTTAAAATAATAGCTTTCACTCCAGTATTCAAATGTCTCCTTATGAATCCCTCTATGGAATGAAATGCAGAACTCCAACTTGCTGGGATGAAGATGGGGAAAGAGAAATATTAGGACCTGATCTTATTGATGAGAGGGCAGAAAATGTCAGATCTATTCAACAACACATAAGAGCAGCTCAGAGTCGACAGAAAAGTTTTGCCGACAACCGAAGAAAAGATGTAGAGTTTAAAGTGGGTGATAAAGTGTTCTTAAGAATATCTCCCTGGAAGAGGGTCATGAGATTTGGAAAGAAGGGAAAGTTGAGCCCTAGATATATCGGTCCTTTCGAAATACTAGATCGTTTTGGGAAGGTAGCTTAACGATTGGCGCTTCCACTGAATCTATCTCATGTTCACGATGTGTTCCATGTATCTCTCTTGAGAATGTACATACCCGATCCTTCACATGTACTCAGCTAAGAAGTTGTACCGCTGGAGCAAGATCTTCCTTATGAAGAACAACCGATAAAGATTTTGGATCGTAGAAAGAAATTCCTACGGAACAAGACCACTCGCTTGGTGAATGTTTTATGGTGGAACCACCAATTATAAAAAGCTACATGGGAACTTGAGGATATGATAAGGGAGATGTATCCTCATCTATTTGTAATGAAGTGATGAATTTCGAGGGTGAAATTCATTTTAAGGGGGGTAGAATGTAACACCCTAAGATTTTATGAGAATTGTTTTTATGTATTATGTTAAACGCAACACCAAAGGAATCTTTCCGAACACACAATACTGACTCGGATTGCATTACACGCAATCACAACCTTCCTTGATAGCGTGTGAGGCAGACAATTCTGGGTTTCACTAAACAATGTTATATTATTATGGATTACCCGTTATGAATATTATTAACTAAATTTTGAATTTTATATCATCATTATTCATCTTACACATTTTCTAGAACGTGGTAAGAGAACAAAATAATTTTTTTGGGTAAAATAAGTATTTTTAAAAAAATACAATTTTGCCGCCTTTTGATGGCACACCAACATTAAATCTAGTTTTTGACATGTTTATAAGTTAAATTTGACAAAATAATGTTTTTCTTTGGAACTAGGATATAAAAATTTACATTGGATAAATTTTTGATATTTGTATGATAACTTGCACATTTTGATGAATAGTGAAAATACTCTGATTTTTAATTAAAAATAGATTTTTTCATTGAGATAATTTAGATGGTTAAATTATAATATTTAATGGTTTTAAAGTATAAATAGAATATATTTTTACCATTTAATATAATATATGTAATTATCATTAAGTTCACATAGAATTCATAGGTTAAAAATTTCAATCTTTGGCAATGTTTTAACTTCTAAAACTCGTTTTCTTAACAACGGGATTAATTTTAAATTAATTACTGAAACTTCTGTGTTTTGAATTTTTAAAAATTCATTCCATATTTGGAATCAGTGGGTCCAAATTATGTTAATATGCTACTTTTTTTGGGCATTATGAATAGTAACTACGGTAAATTTTATTTACCATAGATTAAGGTAAATCGGGTAATTAAGGGTAAATATAAGACTATAAAATCACCCTATCACAAGCCAAAATCCTACTGGATGACTAAAAGTAGACCCATATCACCTAAGGGTCATATTAGATTCATTTAATGGACTTTGTTCTATGAAAATAATTTAATTATTATTAAAACCAAAGAAAGTGACAACATGTCACTTTCTTAAATCTTATAAGTATAATAATTTTAATTTAGAGATAAACATAATGAATCTTAGAAAATGAATAGTATCCAGAAAGCTAATACAATTATCTACATCATATGAATTTATTTATAATTTTTTTGGATTAAATAATTACCATTAATTATGACACAATAGTGATGTTGAAATTATTTTATTATTTAAAATATCAAATAAATGGTTTTACAAATATTAAATTCAATATTATATGAATTATTTTATGTGATCCAATAATTTTATAGATACATAAGACATTTTATGAATCGATTAATGCTTTTAATTTGAACTTATCTTCTGTATATATTTTATTTAAATTCAAATAAATAAATAGTGTCCAAATTGACACTATTGTTATTTTATAAAAATATCATATTATAAAAATTTTTAAAAATCACAAAATATTTAAAAATTATAAATTAAAATTTATATGGTCTAAAATTTCATAAAGTGTCAAATTATGAAAAATTCTCACAACATATGTAATTATTTATAATAATTTAAAATTAAGAATATTATTACCACAAATAAAATTAAATTGATAAATAAGGATAAATCAAGTTGATAATGTTTAAAATAAATTCCTAACATGTCTAAATATTATTGGTTGATGCGATTACAACCCTATATAATATAATATTCGGATATGAGTCATTTTTGAAGTTTTTTAGTGGGGTTGGAATTTAATATAAACTAATATTTCTTATATTTCCAAAGGTGCCCCTTTCTTCCCTTATAAAAGGGAACCTCCTCCCTCTCCTGCTCACACCAATTTGAGACGTCAATCTAGGCTGACCATGACCATTTCACTTCCCCTCATCCCTATAAACATCCTAGAGGTCCTGGTCTTCTTCAAAGACCAATTGTAGTGCCCTAATAGGAGGTCTCAAAGAGGCGCTTCAAAGAAGAGTTAATGTCCGTTACCGATTCTTTCAACTTTATTTCTTATTCTACTTCTTATAATTTATTTGTTTCATTATGAAGTAATAAAATCAGTATCACTCATATGTTTATATGTTATCATAAGTATGAAATAACCCTATTTCACCATCTATCCATCCTACGAAAAACGAAATTACCGTGCGTGCGTACGTACGGAATACCGTCTCCACGCCGTGGTGTAATCTATTTTCCACCACCACATTACTTGGATGGGTATAATGGTGTAAATAATGACTATATATGCTTATTGTAAAGTGATATTGATTCTGAAATAGTATACATAAACTCCAATACAATTCCACAATCATGGGAACGATATCATCGCTCGTGCATACGTACGGAATACCGTCTCCACGATGTGATGCGACTCGTTCTACATGATATTCATTGCATAATGATTATATAAATGAATTGAATGAATTTAATGAATAAATATGATATATATTACACTAATACGATTCAATAAATTAGGTGTCTATAACCTAAAATGAGGAATAAGAATTTATTCGACAAAACACACATACAAAACATAAAGCAATAATCACCCGAATAACATGTAGCAATAAAATATTACTAATAAGAAGATAAGAATATGAACATATATTATATAATAAAAATAATTATGATTCTTTAAAAAGTTACTGACATTATTTAAATCATTATACATGAGTTTCAGACACTTATGATGCAAATCGGACCTAAGGTAAGGGAAAATCTCGCAATCTCATTTTTATCCGAGATTGTTTATACTTCTGAATTTACTGGGGAATATTTATCATCCACATCCATTTTTCCTCAATAAGTAATATTATTTCTATCCTACTACAAATTTTTAAATACAATTTTACCCTTTTATGAGTTTTTAGTAAAAGATATGAAAGGAATCTTTTTTCATTTTTCCTACGAGGTACTTTTTTACTTTTCCGGCCAAAGTACTAGAAGAATGTTTTTTTAACTTATACGGCCTAAATGGATTTTTAGAACATTATTTCCATGAATATTCCTTTACAAGTTTTCAAGTTTATTTTTAATCAACTTATTTTAGTTTAAAATTATATTACATTTTATGAAAGGAAAATGTTTTTGAAGTAGAAAGGATATTTTCCTCAAGAATGGAGTTCAAATGTTTTATCAAAATTATTTTCCATCTAAGATAATATAGGGTTATATTTATATCCCTATTTTTACATTGATTTGATTATGTTATGATGGAATTAGTTTTATGAAGTCCTTTTATCTTATATGATTTCTGTTATGATGGCATGATGTTTAAAAATCCCATTTTTATTACATGGGTTATGCTATGATGAATGATTTATGATCTTGTGGAACACATAAGAATGGTATCATTATGAGATGGATGGGACCTATATCTATCTCCAATTCATTGGGTAAATATTTATATCGCATGAGATAGACATGGCTGGAACGACAGTTTAAACCGGTTCAGTGAAACAGGACGGAAAAGAGGAGTGAACTCGGTTCTGAAAAGGACTTTGTCCGCTAAGATAGTCTTGGAAATGAGTCTTGACTAATGAGAAATGATTTTATATGATTATTTGTGTATGCCACAAAGCCTCATGTTTTATGTTATGATTAATGGAATTACATTTCACTTCTATGATTTATCCTATGTTATGATCTCTTTTACAGGATAATATTTTCAAAATGTTATGTTCTTATAAATATGATATGGTTGATATTTCTTTTGTTTACCCTTGATGAGCATTTGATCTCACCTTTTTGTATGTTTTCTTTTCCCGAGGTCAGGAAGAAGGATATTAAGTAGGATATGCCAAAAAGGGACTCTAGATATGATGAAATAAATGGAAGACAATGTAGATGATTTATGAACCAGTTTTTTATGTTTCCCAGTTTCTAAAGACACTATACCTATACGGTCCTTTGATGGTTTTATTATATGTTGTAATAAGTATGCTTCAATTTTGAAATAATAACCATGTATGTAAGGTATGGGTAATTATCACCGAGCCCTCCGTGGTTTCCCATATAGAAGCCCCCACTAAGCTAGAATTGCTGCCAGTATCAATGGCTCTGCAACTTCGATGAGTCCCTCCACCTCAGGCACAACCTCTTGCCCAGCAGCGACCGCCTCAGAATCTGCAGTTTCCCCCGCACAATGTGCCACCGCCGCCTAGGCGAGATAATCAGGCTCTGCCTCCTTGGCAGGCTCTTCTAGGACCTTGTCAGGGCTAGACTCCAAGTTCCCCATATCCAGAGAAAAGACACCATACTTACTCATTCAGCAAGGATCAGGTCCTCGGTTACATCTGTAGTGCCCTAGAGGAGGGGATTGTTCGCTTACCTGAGTGTAAAAGGCTGACAGAGGCGAATCTCACCGATCACCCCAACTACTACCCCTATCATCAGGTTCTAGGGAACACCATCAAGAAGTGTTATGTGTTTAACGACTAGCTCCACGAACAGGTCAATAACAACATAGTCAGGTTGGGCCTGGGCCTAACACATGTGACTGGTGTCTTTGTGAGGTCAGAAAGCAGTAGCGATGATGAAGGTGTGTGGAAGCGGGTTCCTAGCCGTGGATCCCAGAAGTTTGATGACTGGATGGCCTGTAAAATAGTTTCCCGTACCCATGGTATTATCTAGGCACACCTGAATTAGCCAAAGCCTTCATAAGTTGCGACTATCACCTCTGCATCATCATCTCAGGTGGCCTCCTCCTAGAATAGAAAGCACCAGCGGTGTGAGAAAAAGCAGCGCGCTCCACCAATGTTGTCATCATCTCGCACTATCGGTGACTTCATTCCCCCTGAGATGGGGATCCCCCCAAGAATCAACCCAGTGGTGGATGATTCAGCAAGCGACAGTCAGGGGTATGCTTTGGTTAATATCGTGGTGTTGGTAAATCCCTATATGACTCCCAATGAGGGGGAATACTAGGAGAACCTCCCCAACGTCTCTAGACGATGCCAACATCGGTGGAACTGCAACCATATGGGTCATTATGGCACGTCAGCTGGCACTTTCAGCTAGGTCGTTCATGCCATTGAGACCAGACAGTAGGCCTAGTGCAGAGCTCAGCATGCGCAACCTCCTCATCTAGTGTCCTCATATCTACCTCCACCGCCGTTCATGCTACTATATCAGGCAGATATGCCTCATCCATAACACATCTAGTCTCTGACTACTACTGGACAATCTCAGTTGCACAGCTCTCATTCGGCAGCTACTCTTTAGGCCTCGACTAGTGAGCAACACGACATGCCTAACACTAGCCAGCTGCCGGTCCAGCCGGTAGGGTCCACCATTCCTCCAATCACAGAGTGGCCTCTTATAAGCAGAATCACGGGCTTGGCACGGATGTATGATGTCCTAAATAACCTTTCCGGCATAAAAACGAGGCTTTCTATTCTTGAGGCTCTTCGCCTATCATCAGACATGCGTGAGGTGCTTACCGAGGCCCTAAGAATCCCCCTACAGTTTAATAGAAAGGTAGCAACTGTAAAATCCTTCCATGCTAAGGCAATTGAGAATGTTGAATGCCAGTAAGTTATATCGTTCTCTGGTTAATATGGAGACCATCCCATACAGGGGCACATTTGTCCATTGTACATCACTGGCCAGTTCAATGGTGTGGAAGTACGCCGCTGTCCTGTTGACATGGGCTCTAGGATTATCCTAATCCTAACTCAGACACTGTAGAAGATGGGATTTTCTAGGGATGATTTAACTCTCACCGATCAAAGAATCCAGGGATACGACATGACCGACCGGGCCCCGGTTAGCAATATCTATTTGATGACCCAGTTCGGTGGCCTATTATCCAGTACTGAATTCATGGTTGTCTCCCAGGAATCTTCACACAACGCATTGATGGGAAACCCATTGCTCCACATGCATGCAGTAGTCTCTTCATCATATCACCAATGCCTCTAATACCACCTCAATGGTTGAGTAGGTGTTCACCAAGGAGATGCATCTCCTTTTTCCTCTTTTGATGCTCGTTATCTAGATACTGATTGTTACAAGAGTAAGGATAATTAGAATCTGTCAAGGGAGGTTGAACCCGCCCCGGTCACATGTGATCCCGAGGCAGGTCTGGATGAGGCCTATTTCTTCCCAATCCATCTACTGGAGGCCATGACCCACAAAATAGGGATGTGTTTTGTTGTTTCTGGTACGAGAGGAAGGCATTTTCGCAGGTCCAACCAATGGCAGAAAATCTCCTAGTACTCCTACACCGACTAGGCTCGGGTGATCTCGGGACCTCCTACCCCTGTACGGTATCATGATGTCTGTCTCAGGGAAATGAAAATACATCATACGTGTCTATTTCGACATGCTGGGATTAACCGGCTCAAGCCGACGCACCACTATTGCTTTTACATCACCCAGCGTGGCCCTCTAGGCTAAAGACCAGACGAGATTGGATCAACCGCCTTCATCGCCATGGTCGCAGCGGCGCATGAATCTCCTGATGTGTTGACCACTACCAATCAAGCTAAAACCAACCTCCCTTAAAAGTCTGGTGGCTTAGAAGCAAATCCCCCCGCGGAAGATCCCTCCAAAAGTGGAGAATTGGATCTAGAGGATTCTCCCCCTGCCTTTGATGAAGGCGTCTCTACCACGGTCGATGAATTGCTACTCGTGAACCTTGGTAGCGAGGCAGATCTGAGACCCACATTGATCAATGATGCCATGTACCTCGAAGAGTAGTAGTGATACATGAACTTCCTTAAATAACACTGTGACGTGTTCACCTAGATTTACATTGAGATTCCATGACTAGATCCCCAAGTAGCCATCCACCACCTTTGTGTCCCGAAAAACCATCGCAGGTTCAAGTAGCCTCCCAGAAAGAGTCACCCTTCTCCCTTCTCATGGTGCTATGGTTGATTCCGAAGTTTACAAGCTCATCAGAGAAACCTTTGTCAAGGAAGTCTAGTACCCCTCGTTTTTGGCCAACATTGTACCAGTCAGGAAGAAGAATTGGTAGATCAGAGTCTGTATCGAATTCCGTGATCTCAACATCCACTGTCTAAAGGATGATTTTCCCCTTCTAGTGACTGAATTGTTGATTGATTCTATTTTTGGGTTCCAAGCCCTCTCATTCATGGATGGGTACTCTGGATACAACCATATTCAAATGGCCCCCGAAGACGAGGAGTCCTCTGCTTTTAGGGCCCCCAAGGTACTTTAAGTGACCAGGTTATGCCCTTCGTCCTAAAAATTTCAGGTGCCACCTATTAGTGGGCATGCATCTCATATTCATGCCAATCCTGGGAACTTTGGTGTAATTATATGTGGATGATCTAGTGGTCAAATCTCACCAGCACCAGGACCATCTAGAGGACCTTGAGAAAGTGTTTAGTTTCCTCCATTACCACCACCTGAAGATGAACCCATTGAAATGTGCCTTCGGGGTCACTTCTATGAACTTTTTGGATTTGTTGTTAGGTATCGAGGCCTCGATATCAGCCTCGAGAAGATCAAGGTCGTTAGCCAGATTCCTTCCCTGAGAAATATTCGAGAGCTTCGAGGTTTTCAAGGCCGCTTAGCCTATATACACTGATTCATCACGAACCTGGCTGACAAGTGTAAGCACTTTTCTCAGATCATGAAGAAGGGTACCGCCTTTGAATGAGATGAAGAGTATCAGAACACAATTGAGGATGTCAAGAAGTATCTACTTCAACCTCCAGTCCTAATTCCCCCCTTCTTTGGGAATCCGTTGATTCTCTATGTTGCTGCCTTGGATCAGTCTCTCAACGTCCTTCTCACCCAGATGAATGATGTGTGGACAGAGAGTAGCATCTACTATCTCATCCGCATTCTCCTCAATATAGTGACTAGATACTCCCCTATCTAGAAGAGCTGTCTTGCGCTCATATTTTCGATACATAAGTTGTGACATTACCTACAAAACCACGCGGTACATCTGGTCTATCAGGTAGACCTGTTGAGTTACATCCTGAGCTACACCATGTTGACTGGATGACTAGTGCGGTGGGCGGTAATTCTCCAACAGTTTGACATCAGGTTTGTGCCTCAGAAGGATATCAAGGGACATGCGTTGGCCGGCATCCTAGCCACCCATACAACCTCCACAGATCACTCCCTGGACCTAGATTTTCTTGAGGAGGCAATCCTCTTAGTCTAACATGTCGTCCCATGTTTGAAAATGCACTTCGACGGTGCCTCCCGGAGTCCAACGTGCAGAAGGATCAACGATTCTAAGCTCAGTAGAGTGGGAATGAGTATCGTCTTCATCATCCCAGTGAAATCCGTTCTTCCGAACTCATTCCTATTGTTAGAAGGCTGCACCAACAACAAGGCAGAGTATCAGGCTCTCATCCCTGGCCTCATGCTAGCATTGAGATCAATGTTCCCCATTTGCACATGAAATTGGATTCCGAGCTAGTCATCAAAAAAGTCAACGGTGACTATGTTGTCAGAAGAAATAGCCCGTGCCATTTTTGGAATGAAACCTCCATCTAATGGGCCAGTTCCCTTACCGACTAGAGGTTACCCATGTCCCTCGGTCATAGAATGTTCAAGCGGATGCTTTTGATGGCTTAGCTGCGTCACTTTCAGAACCCGAACAGGATGATCTGATTATACATGTGACACACCAGTGAGTCATTTCTCCCATCACCCCAAACGATAATGACTACCTGCGAGTAATACATCTTACCATAGAATCCTCTACGTTAGGAGACCCATGATCATTAGATGTAGTGGTTGAAACGACTCACGACTAAAGAGAACCTTTTTTCGAGTATCTTCAAAATGGTTGCCTCTAGGCATATCAGGCTGAGAGCAAGCACATCCGATGCCACGTGCTGCAGTTTACTCTCTAGAGTCCTCCCATCCTTGAGAAAATCCTTTACAAGTGAGGTTTTGATGGTGTTATCCTCCATTGCATTCAAGGAGTCATGATTTTTCAGGTCACGCAAGAGGTTCGTGCCGGTTCCTATGGTGGCCACCAGGCAAGGGCGAAGCTGTCCCATCAGATCCAGAGACTGGGGTACTTATGGCCCTCTATGATCCATGATTATATCGAGTTTTCCAAGATATGTCAAGCGTTCCATGTTCATACTAATTTCCAACATCGGCCGCCAGAGTCGCTCCACTCTACTAAGTACTCTTGGCCATTTGCGGTGTGGGGACTTGATGTCATGGGACCCTATCCACCAGGGACAGCTCACCAGTACAGGTTTATCCTGACCGCTACAAATTTATTCTCCATGTGGGAAGAAGCAATCCCACTCATAAAAGTCAAGTCTCCATCCATTTTCAATTTTTTGGGCTCCAACATCATCTACCGGTTTGGAGTCCCTCACGTTGTCCTCACTGATAACGACATCAACTTCTGAGCAACTGAGCTGAGAAAATTATACGCAAAGTACAACATTCTCTCCAACCATACCTCCTGCAATCATGAATAGAAAAATGGGTAGATCGAGGAATTAAACAAAACCATCTCTAACATTTTGATGAAAATGGATGGCCAGAACAAGAAGAGTTGGTCGGAAAATATCCCAAATTCCCTCTAAGATTATCAGACGATGACTCGCAATTCCACCTATGTGACCCCATATTCCCTGGTGTATGGGGTCGAGGTCATCCTGCACATTGATATCCAGCTTCCATCATTACGCACTGTAGTTTATGACCACCTGACACCATATAAGGTGGCCGAAATCTGTCTAACAAATTGGAAGCAATTGACGAGAGTAGGCTTCGTGCCCTGCCCAATCTGGAAAGTAATTAGAATAAGACAACTATATCCTTCAACAAGAAGGATCGCCTCCGCTCTTTCCTGCATGTAGACATGGTATGGCCCTCCGGGCGCCAATGATCCCTGGCAGGAAACCACCCAACTTGGAGCCCAAATGGGAAGAAACTTATATCATTCATAAGGTTTACCCCAATGGAGCATACTCCTTCATGACCATGGATGGTGAGCGCATAACTCCTCCCACCAATGCCAAGTTCCTCAAGAAATAATTTCCCTAAGCCCCACGGTCCAGCACGACCTTAAACTGTACGGTCCTGAATGACCTTAAACTGAACAGTATTGCATGAATTTAAACTGCGCATCATCCTACATGACGTTAAACTGCATTTTTAGAACTATGTGTGTCTTGATTCCCATCCTCATGGGATACGAAGGAATGTTTAGACTTTTAATTTTCATCCCATCCCCAAACTCTTCTCTTCGAATACCCCCTGTGTATAGTTTTCTTGGAGTATCCTCTCTTGATATGGTGTATGCTTCCTTATCCCCACTCATACAAGGATTATAAGGGTCGCACCCTGTTCCCACTCCTGTTATTATATCCTCCCACGTCTTCACTACATGACGTTAAACTGCATGGCCTTCAAGAACTATGTGTGGCTTGATTCCCATCATTATGGAATACATAGGAATGCCCGGACATTTCGTCTGTTGGCCTATCCCAAATGCCAGAATCTTCCCCCTCGGTTAAGATATATCGAGAGGGTGCACTTTTTCCCCAATTCGTGTCAAGATAACCTTGATCTAGCCATACGTCCCACTACTTGGAGACGTTCACCTTTTTGAGATATGGGTATAGATTTGATTCACCCGCATGTTGAATGGGATTCTGTCACCTTCCCCGTATGGAAGGGCCCTTGAATGGTATGAATTCAAGGCCTAAGGGCTCTCTCTTTCAACTTCAGGCCAATGCACTCGAGGATTTTGGGCAACAAATTGATTCAAATCCCGCATTTTGAATATGGTCTGCGATCAATGCTAATTTTTTCCCCTGACGTTGTGTTTCGAACACAGTCAACAACTATCCTAGATCATTAGGTCCACCCCTAAATGTCCCAAACATCGAGTGTAGTGGTTCATTCTACCCCGTTGTATCCCCTAGCGACGAAATTCCTCCGGGTGATACCAACCCTCAGGCCGCATGACCTTTTCGGCCCCCGTCCCAGGTTCTCTCTTATGGAGTTGTACGATATGGTGTGGTATTATGTCCTCATTCATATTCGGTTATTCTCCATGACATACACCTCCCTTGTTTGGGATTTCCTACTCCCCTCCTCATCCTCACTTCAAGACGTTAAACTATGAGCTAGTTAAGCCTTCCTGACTGAGGCCCTGCAGCAGGACCCTTTGCCTTTTCAGGCCCCTCGTCCAAGTTCTCTCTTATGGGATTGTACGATATAGTGTGGGATTATTTCCTCCTTCACTTCAGGTTATTCGTCGTTCTGTAAGCCTCCATTGTTTAGGGTATCCTACTCCCCTCCCTATTCTCACTGCAAGACGTTAAACTGCGAGCTGGTCAGGCATTCCTGACTGAGGTACAGCCTCAGGACCCTTGGCATTTTCGGGCCCCTGGCCCAGGTTCTCTCTTATATGATTGTGCGGTGTGGTGCGGGATTATGTCCTCATTCACGTCGGGTTACTCTCAATGTAGTACACTTCCTCGTTAGGGTATCCTGCCCCTGGGTATCTTCAAGAACTATGTG
Source organism: Viscum album (assembly GCA_963277665.1). NCBI lineage: Eukaryota > Viridiplantae > Streptophyta > Magnoliopsida > Santalales > Viscaceae > Viscum > Viscum album. The sequence goes on from OY728119.1 coordinate 536,930,117, forward strand.
TGTCTTAATTCCCATCCTTATTGGATATGTATGACCACCCGAAAGTCTAGACTTTGGGACCTGCCCCATATTTAGGAAATCTTCATTTCAACTTGGCCCCTTGTCCTACCTGCTCCTTCCTGGACACCTTTGTCAACCCTCTTCGATGGTTCACCAGTGTGCTTAAGGGTACTCTAGTTTAGTACTTGGAATGTCGTACTCTGCTCGGACATGCCTACACCCACTTTTCAGGCTTTGTGTTTTTCTTCGTTAGGCCTTCCATCACCTTTAACACCCAAAGGGACCCTCGAGTGGCATAGATTCTAGGCCTAAGGGCTCTCCTAATATTATGGGCCAATGCCCACGAAGGTCACATACAACAAATCAATACAAATCCCACGTTGTGAATATGTTCAGTGGTCGATGGTCAATTATTGTTTCCATTTTAGGATAACGCGATATGGATAATACATTTATGACATGGTTAATAGTTATCCTCCATCACCATGCCAGCTCCATTGAGCCCAAAATGTGGGTTACATGATTTACATCCTTCTCCCCCTCATTATGTACAAGTAGAACTTCGAAACTCATGGTTTCATTTCTTAGTGCACATCTGCGTGTTAGGATGACAAGAGCTACGATCGAGGCTCCGCACTGATTCCCCTTTAGTGTGCGTTCCATGTGTTGCAATAGTCAACTTCCACCTTTGTTTCACTCACCGAGTTTGACTCATGTGAGATTTGCGATTGGGTTGAGGTATTCACTTACATGGAAGGTTTACACCCCTACTTGGTCCGAGCTCTAAGATCGTAAACTAAGATCTCCTCAGAACTAGGTTTGGATTGATTCCCATCATCATGGGGTACATAGGAATGCCCGGACCTCTTGTCTTTGGATCCAGCTGAGTTTTTCTAATTTTTCTTTTCTGTCCCTCCTTCTGGACATTGACTACGGGACCATGTGTCATTGTACGAGATTATGTCCTCATTCACATTGGGTTTTCAATAGACACACCATGCACACCCCGTTCTAAAAATTATCCCTAATGTTTCATGTCCCTCTTGTACCACACGACATTAAAATCCATCCTCTAGAACTATGTGTGGCTTGATTACCATCCTTATGGGATATGTAGGACCACCCAAATGTCTCTTTTTCGGGTCCAGCTCAGTTGGGAGCTAGTATCTCTGGCCCCTTTTTCTCAAACCCCTATCTTCCCCACTTGGCCTGAGGTTCTCCACTCGGAATTGCATACGGTGTGATGTGGGATCATGTCTCCATTCATGTTGGTTATGTTTCATTGCACCATACACATTCCCATCCTAGCATCGTCTCTACTACATCTGTGTTGCATGACTTTAAAATTCATGTTGGGTCCCAACACATGACCCTAAACTATGAAATTATCATCCTAGCCGTACGACGAAAAATGGAACTGCATTGTGATGACCTCATCATAGAGGCGTCACGTTGGGTATTGGTCATATGTCTTGCCATTTGTCAATGCCTAATATGGCTTGATTCTTGTGGTGACGCCAGGGCCTGATACCCTTGGCTTGTCACTTCACAAAAAAAACACTCACCTTAAAGGAAAAACAAGATTTATCAAATACCACTTCTTTTGGTGTGTGGGCCACATCCACTCACCTATTTTATCCCTAGAACAGGTACCTTGTCGTGCCCTCCTTTTAAATAAATAAGTGCATCTTGATCCCCATCCTCTTGGGGTACATAGTAACGCCTTCACACATTGCCTCAGGCTTAGCTCAACTCTCATTTTTGGTCCCTCGACCTAAAACCTCTTCCCAGGAACACGTTGTTGTAGGAACCCCCAGTTACCATTCACGTCAGATTTTTGTAATTACTCACCACGAGTCTCCAATGTTTCCTACCACCTATGGTCCGAGTTATATGACCCTAAACTAGGATCTCCCAATTTTATGGGACTATACTCCCTCTATCTAAAACATCTTGTTGTCTTATTCAGATGCATTTTGATAGACCGCCCGAAGTGTGGAATTTTCCTAGGGACATTCCCCTCAATCCATGTCCAAGCATTGTAAGCTCACTATTTGGATCCTCATCCTATTCCACATCCAAAAGGACCCTCAAGAGACATGGATTATAGTATAAAGGGATCTCCATGGATGCTAGCCCTATGGTCTCTACCATCGTTTCGGGGAAACGTCCCTAAGGATAACTGACGACATTTGCTACATGGTCTCGTGTTTCGAACATGGTCAAGGGTCGACCCTCATCTATCTGTCCCCACACCAGGCTAACATTATGTGGATACTACATTTCTAACATGGTTAATGGTTATCCTCCATTTTCATTCCACCATCATTGTGGTACACATTTGAAGCTTCATTATTCACACATTTCTACTCTCTCATGTTCAAGTGGAATTCCGACATACTCGGCTCTAACTCTTTGCACATCTAGGTGCTCTTCATGGACGAGTTAGCATCATTGGGATTGTATTTATAGAGTTTCCATTTATCCAAACATGCCCCTTCCTATGTCGGGAAAGTACCACCATTACTTATTGTTTCCACACTGAGAATGACTCACGTTGGCTTAGTAGTTTTTTTAGGATGTGTACCAACGCGGCCAGGCTTCTCATCATCCTGCACGACGTTATAATGCTCTCTCATAACTACATAAGGCTTGATTCCCATCCTCATGGGGTATGTAGGAACACCCGACCACTCTACATCGGGCCCATCCTAATTCTCACTCTTGGTCCCTTGACCTGAAGAGTTTCCTCTGGGGGTACGTTGTGTGATTTGGACTCCAAGTCCCCATTCACGTCAGTTTCATAGCTACCACACCACATGCTCCATGGGATCATCCCTTTCACGTCCTATCATATGACTTTAAACTGAAGGAGGTCATATATCCTCAATGCATGACACTAAAATGTGGTTCTACCATGAACAAAATCAGGATGCCCCATGTTGATCAGGGGATTCACTAGAGCCTCTACCAGAGAGGATTTCATCAATCAGTGATGGTATATGACTACACTGCGCTTCCAAAACTACGTATAGAAATATTCCCATCCTCATGGGATATGTAGGTACTCCTAGGCATTTCACCTCGGTCCAGCCTTAGGAATCGTAATATCCCGTTCCTCCCCATTTTCATCCAATGGCCTGACCCCTCGTGAGGGACCGAGTAACTGCAACTGTACCACAGACAAATATGTAACACCCTAATATGACATTGGGAAGTGACGACTCCCTTGCCAGAGAGTTCCTTTCTAAAAGAAGGAATGATCCATGATCAAACCGATGCACTCATTCAGTGTTCTTCTGCCACGGTGGTGTAATTTCAAGAGTGTTGTATTCTGTTTGAACAAACCCCCACTCCACATTCCACAATTTCTGTGCCCCTTATTCATAACCTCGTCCTCTTTCATGTCTGGAGGGACCCCCTAACAGTATGGATTCTCGGCCTATGGCCCGCCTACTATCCTGGGCCAACATTCTGGTAAACTAAAGGATATCATTTTGAGTCAGGCCCTGTGTTTTGAACATGATCAACAGTCATCCCTCATCTGTTATCCCCATTTCAGGATAACACAATAAGGATACTGGGTTTCGAACATGGTTAATAGTTATCCTTCATTTTCACGCCAACCCCCATAGCGTTCTGTATTTTTTGGTATCATGATTTACACCTTCCACTTCACTATGTTCGGACTAATCCCAACACCCCTGGTGTTACACTGCTCGTGCACCAGAGCACATCAGAGGAACGGCTCGTCAATTGTCATAAGGTCCTAATCCTCCGATCGGGCCTCTCCCATGTCTTCTTGTAAGATCCGGATTGGTTACATAAACCTTGGGTACCTGAAGCATTGTCGACACATTATATAGAAATGTAATAACATGGTGATCACCCCTTGTTTCTCACATTGGGCTCAACCCGCGTGAGCATAGGGACTGACCTCTAGAAATTTCACGAATATAAAAGACGTGTATGAAGCCGACCTCGATAATGAAACTCATGCATGATTTGAAATCAAATAAATCAAAACATGAAAGTGATTTTGAGAGTTTTTGATCGTCACAACACTCGGAGGTTTATCCCTCCCATGGATAGGTTGACCCCGTCAAAAGAGAGTTGTAGTTCCGCCACCCTTCAGCTTGTGGCATCCAGGAGTTACTGCCACCGGATCAACTCTCGCTCCTCCTCAACAGCGATGGGACACAGTTCATCAGCCTCATTTTGGTATCGCTTCACGTTAGCCTAAATGACATCCATTTGTTCAGAATCTTTCCTCATACGCTCTTCTGCCTCTTCTAGCTAGGCCTAAAATCGCAATATCATATCTAATTGTTCGTTAAGAGAGGAATAGTGCTCATCCTCCTAGATCTGTAGTCGCTGGACTTCATTTTCAGCATCCCAGAGTTTCTTTATGTTTGCCACCTTCCCCCACTACCAACCCTCGCTGAGGCCGCGATGATACTCCCAGATCGTCTCTACCAAGAGATCTAGAATCACCAGATGAGGGTGTTGGGCATCCACTCCCCCGGCACATATTTTGCGCAGTCACGAGTGATGTATGTCCATATCATCTATCCATAATGCATGGGTGGTCTTTTCGATAAAGTGAAATTTCAGATTATATGATTGACGGCAGACTATATCATTTTCCTCTTCATCAGAGGTCATCTCATCCTAGTCCATGTGGTTGGAAGGCTCATATGTTGGATATGCCCTCAAGAAATCTTTAGCAGGATCTGCGTCTGGAATTGGATCAGGTGAGACATCTACTGTCGGATCAGGCATGGCGGGACGTGGGTCGACCAGTCGATCGTCATCGTCGGACCCCGCCTCAATGAGCTCAGGCACGACTCTGATGGTGGTCCCGCCAATGATAGGAAGTGCTGCAGCTCGGGTGGGTTGGGTAACCATCTCCATGATTATTGGCATGCCCCTTGGAGGGGCGCCGCCAGAAATCCAAACGAACCTCTCCGTAGTGGTCCATGCTAGTTGAAGAAATGTACGTGACAAATATGGGCATTGACTTTAGTTAGCACGATCAGCATGTGGCAGAAATGAATTCACTGGAGAGGGAATATAGAGATCAAACTCTTGGTGTTTCTCTTGAGTTGATATTGACAGGGCATCGAAGCATGGCCCTCAATATATTGTCAGAATGTCCGGAGATTTTGGAGGATCCTTCTTGGATGTCCAAGCCACACCAAACATAGAATTGGACGTGGCCATAGGTGCGGACGCGGCCAGAGGTGCGGGTTCCGAGGGTCCGGCATCATAACCCACTGAGGGGAATGAACAAGGTATGTGCACAAGGTCCTCCTGTATGGTTCAGATATTGGTAAGAAATTCATAATGACTATATAGCATATCCTGATGAAATAAAATTGGAATGTTACCTCGAGAGCCTTTAAAAAATAATCCATACCCGAGTCTTCATCGCCGACTTCGTATTCCTCCAACGTGCTCCCTCCACCGGCCTCATCCCCCCGAAGAGGATTCATTTGATTCTTCCAGTAGGGGGAGCGGTCTCTCAACATAGCGGCTGACAGTTGTGGGGTAACCGCCTGATCCAGTAGTACCCTCACCTAGTCTGTCATTGGACATGTGGCACCCTTGGAATGTACAAAGTCCTCCATCTCATCCAAGTATTTCTACACCTCCGCTAGAGACACAGCGAAACTGGCCCAGGCAGGTCCTATACCCGGTAAGTCTATCCCGAGACAGTTTAGGTGTTTCCACATCTGGGGTGGGATGAGGAATTTCTGGTTGAAATACTATATGTCCAATTCCTATGAGAAAATAGCATTTCTGGCATGTCGATATGGTACAGTCGCTTCCCTGGGGCCTTAGTGGATATCCTGCAGAATCCCCTTAGTGACCGCCCCTCAAGATGGCTCTGTTCTCCTGGGACCACCAGGTCCACTGGCACTGTAGAATCTGCAACCACTGCCTTACCCTCAGCTAGTGCAGCCTGCACCGGCACGGCTGCCCCACCACCAAGAGAGGCCCTCGTCGCATTCTGACCCCGTCCTTCAGATAGGGAAGGCCCACCATCACCATTTTGAACAGTTGGATACTTCAGAATTTCCCCTGGATAAGCTTCCTCCCAGCTTATGTCATACTCCTTCAATAGTCCAAACATGACAGTAGGCGGAGGCAACACATTTCTAATTTTCACATCTTTCCATGTGAACATGAGCCACAGTTGCATCATCAAACATGGGTGCTTCTCGTGGTGCACCTCCTAGTAGACCGTCATGGTCAACCGCTGTAGGCACCAGAATTGCCTTGCAAACCGGTGTGGGGTGTACGGCTCGCGGTCCACCCATTCCACCAAGACTCCACCGTAGAAGGCTAGGATATAGGCCCGATGCTCTTCCGTCCCCTGACCGTCGTCGGTGAGTACCCCCATCGGCAATAGAAATATGTGGAAATTAAAATTGTCTTCCTTCCACACCCGGTTTAGTACCAACGGTATAGTTAATTTGGCTGGAAAACTGTTGGAAACATTCAGAATGGATGGGAAGATGTTTGACCCCAGAGGTGGGATGTGGTTTGGATATTCACAAACACCCCAGATGTGTGTCGCGATCCACCCATACAGAAGATAAAAAGGCCCGAATATCCTCAGCGACCTCTTGCCCTCGCTCACATTCCATAGCATCTTATACAATCTGGCGAGCATCTAAATCCCCAGATTGACCCGCCCTCCTATGTCTAGCATGGATTCCATGATGAATGAGCTGGGCCGCACCCCCATGATGGTATCCCTCACTGGTAGGATCCCACCACAGATATGGGTCGCCATAAACACCGCCAGTTTGACTATCAACTGTTGTTTGGTATTGACACTGAAACCACAGGTCTTCCATTGGTTGTCCTCCATGTGACGCTAATACGAATGCTCCTTTCCCCGTTGATCCCCCTTCGGTAATGTTCGAGGCCTCGAGGGAAACTATCGATCCTTCGGGAAGTTCAGGAACAACTTGAACCACTTCTTGAAGTGGAAATCCCATATCGCTTCTTTATATTCTCCGGGTATCAACCCCATCAGTGCCAACGCCATCTTCAAAACCTGCTCTAGATCCTCCCACGATCTCATGACAGGGAGGAACTCATCATACATATCCCCCAAGATCGGGACCCCGGAAATCTGATGGACATCATACTAACTGATGCCAACCACCGCATGGTTCCGGTGAAAAGTTTTGGTCCTGGATGACCATCTTCTCAACAGATCTGGCATCAGCTGTATTAGTTGTTAAATGTGGAATTGGGAGGCCCATGCCGCCTCATACAAGACCACTATTTTCAGCTCGGTTCCAAACTCCCCGCATGAGTTGCCTACCTAGTAGGCCCATGACCAATCGTTTGTGAATTTTCCACCCTGGCGCAGGTCCAACTCATCGGACCACCCCTTCTTCGAATCCCTCAAGGCGGCCTTCGGTATTGTGCGATACATGGGAGGGGACGTCTCAGGCTATAACGGATTCCAATCAACATTGTTTAGATGATTGTACAAGCATTCAGCGATGACCAGTGTGATGTCCTCCCGTGCATGACCATCATCCGCCCAGATCCATTGGCGCTGGCATGGCGTGCTCCTAAACCGGTAAGCAGGTTCATCCCTACTCGCCTTAGGAATGAAGACGTCATACCTCAGCCAGAATCCATACAAGGGAAGCCTCCTGCACAATGGATAGTTCTTTTGGAACTATGGTAGCAGCTCCGTCAAATAATTATGGTCCAAGTGGCTACGTACCAACTCTTCTAGGCCCAGACAATTGGTCGTGTCATCCCTCTAGGCGGCGTCTGTGAGCACCCCCAACGCTGCTTCTTGACATGCCATTGGGTTTCTGAACTTGGAAGACTTTCAGTTCGGGTCCAGAAACCTGTTCATGGAGCTCGTTAACAATGCAGTGTCAAGGAGGCTAGCCTCGGCCTACAGGCTCATGCTCACGTAGCACTGTCAGAGTGTGAAAGACTCGCGGTTCGCCGCGAAGCCCGATTCGCGGAGAGTAGGCGCGAAGTACATGGAGCTTCATGAATTGAGAGCGAAAAAGGACAAAATCATGGAGATGGAAAAGGAAAAAAGATATGGATGGACCCATATTTATAGGCGGCGACATTCAGTGCTTCACGGTGCGTCCAGTCCGCACGGAGCTTCACGGCGCGCCTGACCCGTGGGACCCCTGTTCGCCTCGGGCACCCTTTTCGCGAGTGAGCATCATGAACGACTGTTGATTTTTGTGATTTCCCTCAGACATTGACCCTTGATCCCTCCATTGATCCAAGTTTTATGGGGGGCATTTTTTGGCACCAAAATGTTGGATGAAAAGAAATAAGAGAAAGAGGCCCCATGGTCGGATTCCTGATGCCACTTCACCGTGTCCCCCCCAAGCAATGCAGATGCCGCAAATCAAAGTAGGTGGTACCCTCCGCGAATGCCACTGACGTTCATGAGCCCACCGTGAAAAAAGAGGCGGTACCCTCCACGAACGCCCGTGACGTTTGCGAGCCCGCCGTGAAGAAAAGGAGGCGATACCCTCTGCGAACGCCCCAGATGTTCGTGAGCCCACCATGAAGAAAAGGAGCCAGTACCCTCTGCGAACGCCCCTGATGTTCGAGACCCACTGTGAAGCAACCCAATCCCTCTTCACACTGTGTATGATCTACTTCGCGGAACCAATTCCCTATAAATACTGAGCTCCTCCAAAGCCCATGGGTCAAACAATACCACCATTCAGCTTCTCAGCTCCTAAATCATAATGCACCCTTTCCTCTGCAAATCATGAACTACGTGAGGTATTTTTGCTTCGTGAGATGCCTCCGCCTTGTCGCATTTTGATCCCATATTCTGAGAGGGATGCCTTTTAGGAAGCCTAAGGGCTTTCAAAAAGGAATGAAGTCCCCAATGGGACCCAGGATGTTGTAGAGTGTTTATGCTTCATGAAACACCCCTCACGTACATGTGATCCACATGCCAAGGCAGGATCACTGTACTTTGCGAAGCACCTTGCTTCAGGACATTTCGCTTCGTGAGGATCCTGTTCTTCAAAAGGCTATGCTACATGAATTCCCTTATACTTAGTGAAGCACCTCCCATGTGCGTCTCCACCCCATGCTATGGCTAAGGCACCCCACATCGTGAAGCACATCTCTTCACAATTTCCCTTCACCAAGCAGAGAAACCGAGCTCCACAAGGCCCCCACCTATGGAATCCTATGCATGTCAATTCCTATTCCCATGCTACACTATAGGTTTTCACGATGTGACTTCAAAGTCCCCCGGATGATACTGCCCATTCTGTTTCATTACATAATTCTTCTTTTCATAGGCACACTAATGGCTATTGCTTCATCAGATAGCCATGCTAACATAGACCCCTCGATGGTTCGCTCTGCGACCCCCTTCAGTACAGTGTTGTCGGTACCATTCCTCCAACAAGGAGCAGAGGGTATCTGTTATTTAAGTCCTATGGATGCAGAGTAAACCCACCTCATCCAAGATGCAGGACATGAAACTGCCAAGCACCCTCATCCTCAACACATGACGTTAAACTATTGTATCGCCCTGTGCCTCTCACATGGGGTGCCCCCACCTTGGACATTCTCCACGCCCCTTGGTCTCTACATGGGATGATATCCTACTTCTGGGAGTGGCGTTTGTCCATGGGGATGGGCAGACTCCTTGGCATAAGCCCATCTTCGTTCTTGTAGAAGGCAGATCCCCATGCTCCCTCCTTTCATATTCGGTCCCCAAGGCCAGCGGAGGATGTGATAAGGAACTAACCCCCTCCTCTCTTCATGGGTTCGAAATCCCTCTCCATCTGTGCTTTGTTTCCCTCAGGCCTCCATCCTGGAGTATTTTCTAGCACCATGGGCCACCCCACACGTAATCCCCTCTTTGCTTCCCATGGATACACCCTTCGTGGCGTGACCGTCAGGTCCCTGCAACCTCTGGTTTCTCAAACTGAGCCTGAATCTTATGAGCTTTGAGTGAGCACCGACCATGACACAACTTGGGCCACCTCAGAGTGTAAGCCCCAAATGCCCCATCCCTTATGACGTTAAACTGCATTCCAATCTAGCGGTAAACCAATGTGACCCAACCGAACTACGTGAACATTGATTTGTGTTAATGCATGGTACATAGGAAGCCTCCCTGGGGTTCAATCCCAACACGCATTTTTCCAAGGTCTTTATTCACGTTGGTTCACCGGCATCCATTCTGAACAATGTGGTCTTTGATCCATGCTAAGTCTTGGTACGTAGGAATCCTCCACGAGGTACTTTCCCACCATCCACATGGACCGAGGTCCTTCTTCACGTTGGTTCCCCAACACGCCCCCGTCCTGCATGACATTAAATTGCATCCCAATCCAGTGGTTACCTGCTGCGATCCCACCATCAAATTGTTCCGACACCCCTTCTCGTCGGTTCAACAACCCCTTTTCAACTCTAACTACGGGGAATTTGATCCATGTCAAGGCAAGGTATGTAGGAAGCCTCCCAGAGGTTAAATCCCACCATCAACAGGGCCCAAGGTCCTTATTCACGTCGGTTCAATGACACAAATCCATCTGAAATACGTGGTCTTTGACTTGTGCTAGGGCATGGTACATAGGAAGCCTCACGAGGTTCAATCTCACCGCCTTGTCATTCTGATATCCTTCACGTCGGCTCACCAATACTCGAGAGCGAAGGGTGTAAGCCCCACACATCCATTCTCGAACTACGAGGGATTTGAACCAAGTTAAGGCATGGCACATAAGAAGTCTCCTCAAGGCTCAAGACCAAAACCATCATCCATCCTGATTCTTACCTAGGCCACCACATCTTGGTGAGATCATACCACCTCATTCTCCTACACAGTACTCGGGAAGCCACCCACGTGTTGGCCCAAATATCGATGTTCCCTCAAGGGGGTTATTCAATCTGATCCACTCTAGCTAGTGTTCTGATCAGCCCAATCCATCTCCGCTGGACGTTAAACTTGCGACACACCCAGTGTTGAACATGGGAGCTGAGGAAAACCATAGATACATGCCTATGGAATATTATTCCCCATGCTCGATGTGGGATGCCTTGGTCTTTTGCGCCCTCAACAATCCCTATAATAAGGGACAAAGGACAAACACACCATTTCCCCAGCGTCCAGACACGCCCATGATGCCTCAACGTGACTACTCCCCCAGCTGAAGGTTGCTCCCCTGACTAGACACCTTGGAATGTCCTGAAAGAAGTTGCATAATTAACTGGTGTCCATGAAAATATGGTTCCCGGAGGAGTTTCACCAACAACATATTAAATATATAAGGGAGACCTAGACTAGGTGACAAGCTCTACAGAGGAATCCCTGGAAGGAAGAACAAACATCCTCTCATCTCGTTTCGATCAAGGATCAAACGTCCCTGAACAAGTAGCAAATGTCGCCTACCTTTGGAATGTAGGAATGCAGGGTAACAAAAGTCATGCCTCTAGGACTCAAGCAGACGGACGCACGCGCCCCGACGAAAGCGTCAGAAACAGTATCACTTGGAAACCATTCATTTAATAGTTAATTCATACGTTGGAAATTAAATGTTTTTTAAACATTTTTTTCCAAAATATTATTGATATTTTATTTCATCAAAATCCTAACATTATGCATACAATCATGGCCCACCTGGCTAGTGAAAATATAAGTGTGACAACCCAAACATCTTATAATAGGCCATTTCTGATGAATATCACCAAATATGATAATCAATCACATGAGAGTACATAGCGTATGTTACCATTACACACACACACATGTCAAAGAATTAATATAATGTGGAAAATGAATGAAACAAGTTATAAAAGCTTTTAATTCGTATGAATAATTCAACATATGTGTAAGAAAAAATTATTGGAAAATAAAAATGGATAAATAAAATTCCATTAATGATGTATTGGGGTCTAACATACAAGTTAATAGTGGAAATGTTTCATGATTAAACTCCTAGAAATAACTATTTTCAATTTAAGAAAAACTATTCTTCACCTACTCTGGGTCATCCTAAGACATCTTCGATATATATTTCATCAATATATACAATGATATGATCAAAAGAATACTATATTGGGGGAGTATAAACAAACCTATTAGAACACCAAAAAAATCAAAAAACACAAAGCATCAATGAGATTCAACCCATAATAAAGTATAAAACAACTAATTTATACTCAATATAGAATCTAATTCCCAATGTAAGGTCACAACCAAAAATATTTATATTTTAGGATTTGAGGTAACACTCGTCCAATATAAATGACTCTTTATGGCATGAAAAAACATGTGGAGTACATTCGATATATATTGTTATTCAAGAATTTTAATGAAATGATTCTTTTTGGAACTCATATTATTTCGATACATAGATAGGAGTTCAATACCTATGCATATAGGTGATACCTAACCCTACCTATAGTAACCTAATACAATGTGTATCACAAACACTTAATGTTGATAATGTGATACATGTATTGTATTATGGAATATTGACTGAGGATCACACTGCATGACCCATAGATGGATGCCAAATACTATATAAACCAAAATTAAAATTTGAGAAAAATCATCCTAATATCAAGATTCTATTCCTCACATTACCATTATATGGAAGGGAAAATGTAATCTAGTGGAGTGATATTTCTATTAATTATATTTAAGTGTTGACGAAACATACCATTGAAGGACTATGCATTTTGTTTATGGAATACATATTATTTAATATATAGTACAATCATGCTTGAGTCTGTGCTAGAGACCATGCCCTCCAGACCATGACCTTGTTCTCTAGTCACACTTGTTCACACTGGTTCTTCCAATGTATTAGGGTTGTTCCTTTATACCTAGCCATGTATGTGCCTATGTACATCAGGTCTGCACAGTTTCTTGCCAATCATGTTTCACACCTTGTGTATTAAGACAGACAACATTTGGTATTTTTTTCTATGTGTAAAAACAGTCCTCATTGATGGGGATCTACATGGAATGTGTTATTTAAAACTAAATTTTTTGTATTTTAAATTTTAATTAAATGTCTAAAACTTTTATTCCTCATTTACCACAAAACCTCCACAGATAATTCCACTAAAGAATCAACCATATATATCAATTTTCATGTTGATCATGAATTATCTATCCTTGTGGTAGGTATTATGTCTTCCCATCCACTTGGGAATTATTCTCATCGAACAGAAACACAAAAATTTCAAATTTTAATCAAATAAATGGGATCTAACTCTTGATATCACATCATAATCATTGAAATGGAATCCTTCCATTAATCCTGATTTTGAACTCTTGTAAATGATATGTTTTTCCAAATATCAATTTATCAATTTCTTGTTTTTTTATTGTTTAACCCAATAAATTATCTATGATGATAGTTTGATGAGTTAATGGAGAAAATAAAAAAACCAAAATGGACTGGAATTGAAGGATGGGTACTATTCGAGTCATCATCAATCCAATGATGGAGAAATTGATGGTCTTTATTGAATTAATAAAGATAAAAAATCCAATGTCAAATTCTAATTATAGGAAGGTAAAACAATAAACATAAATATTCAAATGATATGTGAATTATTTCATTAATGAAATAAATTCATGATTGAAATTAGATAATCATAAAATGGGGTTTATTAAAAACAATTAAAATTTACTAAATTGATTTTGGATCAATTGAAAATGAATAGTTATTATTTTGTCAATGTGGTTGTTGATATTATATAACTCTATTGATTAAGATAAGATCTTTTGAAAACATTTCATTGATACATATTCTTGTTATCACCCACCAATGCTCTCATGCATGATCAACTCCAATATATAGGGTTATAAATTAAACCCCAAGAATTTTCCATAACAATGTTTTAAAAACATGGTAATTAAGTCACAACCAAAAAATAAAATATAAATCCATTAATGAATATACATGTTTATTATTTTTAAAGGGATAAATCTCAAATTAAACAATTGATACACAAAAATATTACATAATTCCTAGTTTCATTCATAATTTTCAAATTTAATAGTCTTCTAGAATTTCATATCAAAATATCTATTTGATATATATTCTATTATTTTAGGAAAACTCTTTGTATGTGATATAAAACATTATATTTTTTCATTATATCATCACATAGTATCAATGTTTCATAAACTATCATACTAAATTATTCAAAAACACTAAAATTATTCATTGAAATATTCCAATGTGTTACAATGAAAAAGATAAATCTTTTCAACATTTTCATATCAAGGATATTCATCACAATATTTTAACTCCAACTATAATATGTGAGGGTACTAAGATCTCATATGGTGTTTCCACTCCAATGAACCCTCCTCATGGTTATCATGTTGTCATAGAACACCCACCAAGGAGAAAAATATCAATAAATAATCTTCAATATCTAATCAATGATCTATAACATGTACACTGAAAATTTAGATTCATTCTTGATGTCCATATAACGATATTCGATAACATATTATGGGTTCTGCACATACCTCCTCAACTGTAATACATGGAAGAAATCACATACCTAATCTAGAAGTAATGGTAGGGATTAGGGGTAGTCAAAATATACAACCATACACAGTGTCTGGAAAGTATCACAAATATAAAATTCCACCCAAAAAAAACAACTATATTGATCACTGAGTTGATTCCTTTAGGGACAGATTTCCTACCTCACTGAACTATAATTCTTATTTCATTAGTCCATGTATGAATTATTATGGATATAAGAAATCATATCACACACAGATATGATCTTCAAGTTCTATATCATCATTTGGACCAACATTAAGACCATAAGTAATCACATACAAGGATCAGTCTAGCATGGAATTGACCTTTAGTGTCACCCGTAAAGGCCTCAAATTATTTTTTTTGATGAGGGATTGAAATATTTTTTCATAAAAAAACACTTACAAGGGTAGCTGATCCACCTAGCTGTGGAAAAATTATAATAGGGGATCTCAAATCATGTCCTATATAAACTAAATTTCCCAATTAGTCTTTAAATATTTTTATCTGTGTAATTTTGTTATCAACTACACCTATTTCAAAATGCCCTTCGGTAATAATCCACAAAATCATGATGTGAAATTAGAATAAATGTCATGGATGATAATTTAGGGAACATCATGATTATAAAATGACTTCAAATATTAGGCCATCTGAAACCTGCTACTAAACTCTTATCTATGATGGATAGGAAGTGGGATAACAGAAGGTGCTATTCTAGGATCACCAAAATAGCATCATGCCCTCCATCTGATCATTATAGTGCTATCATTGATTCCATAGACCAATCATCCAAATTACATAATAAAACCAATAGGGTTTTACCCAAACGTTATAGAACCTAGTGGTCCACCTCCAGGTACAGGTATGTGAGTCATGTAGAGGAAAACTCAGCTACACACCTCTTTATGCATTTCCACTAGAACTGATACTTAATATCATATACATTCTTTTCCACTTATCTATCTTCTTCTATAGTGGATGTATTAATCTCTCAAAATACCTCATCTAATTGCATAACTATTACAATTATCTATCCTTGTATAAGGATTCAATTGTGCACTACAATCAAGAATCAATCAAGAGTACCTCCAATGTATATCTTTCCATGAATAACATTGTAATAATTATCTCCAAGCCAATCCTCCCATCATGATGACGGAAAATATGAATAACAACCATCTACCGGATGAAATTTATACCTTCCTCATATACTAAAGAAAAAGATTCTATCCCCAACTTTAATGATTACACACTAAAAAACAATGAGCAAAATCTTCTACAATGAGAATATGCCACTATGCAACCCTTATTAAGAGTATTGAATATATCAATGTACTAATCCTAGAGGATCATTACCCAAAACCTCTATCACTAAGTAATAATTTTTTTTAAATTGATATAATTGAGACTACTTTTTTATATAATATATTATAAATCACACTCCCATAATATAGATTCCCAAAAATCATCATGGTTAATACCTCTACTTACATTAATGGGCCATGTAGTTCACTTCCTGTGTATTAGCTATTAGAACAATTATAAAAAAATTTCCCACCTCTTAATTTGAACACATCCAAGATTAATTCAAGATTCATTATAGGAAAACACATACTCAACACCCTCTTCTAGTAGATTCCAAATGGGGATGATCTCCATCCTCTTCTGCAAATCCTGAAAATCCTATTGTGGTTTCACTTTTTATATGAAAGGATTACCTTTTTGGGACAAGGTTGTTAAGGGTTATTATTTGATAGATAAATATTCAGTATGAAATTGATAGTATCATTCCTACCAAAATAATATTCTCACCACAATCATACACTTGTAGGGATCCCAAGATATCAACAACTCATAATTTTCTCAGTCTACATACACCCCATCATTAAGGATGATGTATCCTATGTAGTGCACATCTAAAATCATGAAAAAATACATTGATTGACTTATATAATTTTTCCCCAATGTATGTACGGGGGACCTCACAAATGTCACATATTATCCACCTATGATTTTGAGTGTTCTTGAATTTTATAGATGAATACTTCAATGACCTAGTCTAAAAAGGGATGATAGATCCTATTCCTAAATCCTTATAATAATTTAAGGAGTTCATCAATATAATTTGTGTAAAAAATATACTCATATTGACCATAGTGGAATTGAAATATCATCATTTTTATATGTTATCGTTTATCTCAGAGGTCTTGATTACTCATCCTATGGTTAATCCATAGGAACCACCTCCTATAATTATACTATTCAAAATGGATTTTAATTAATTGAAATGAATACATATTCATGATGGTAACATGATTTTTATAAAGGTAATCAATAGACAACCTCTATTTAACATCCACCTTTTTAGAAAGCAATAAAAATGCTTCCTAGGGAGGAAAACTACTGAAGTTACAAAGCATCGAATAACAACTCAGAGGTAAGTGGCTGGATTAGATTTTCACATTTCTAACGATTTTATACTTTTCCGATCATAACACCTTGAACCTATTAATATATAGTTCCTTTTCAACATTTGTTAAATACTCATACTTGAAAAAGTAGAAAGTCAATTATAGAAAAAAATATTTACAAGGTCCAGAAACAGTGTGAGAACCTACAACCATTCCATAGACACTCCCTAGGGACTATGAAAATCCACTATCATGAATAATTGAATAAAACATCTGCCAAAAACATTTATATAAACTATATCTCTCGATAGTAATGATTATTGAGAATCATATTATTTTAAAATTAATTCTTATAAAATAATTTATCAAATCAAAATAATAAAGGCTTTGTCAATGTAACGCCCAAACCCAGTTTCCCAGAGTCGATGCATTATTACATAACATTTTCATGAGCATAAAAGATCACGTCTTGAAAGACCGATTAGTTTAGTAGCCTTGGAATCATGAGATACAATCATAAAGTTAAATTACATCATAGAGCGAAAACTATAACAACATAATCTCCATACTCCACACTCATATCCCCTCATACTATCCGTGAAAGTCATTCATAAAATAATTCTTCACATCCTGGGAAAAATAAAACATAGAATGGGGTGAGCTCAAATGCCCAGTAAGGATAACAATATAGTGTAAATTTTCATAAATAAGCATAAACATTTAAGGGAATGTATAACTAAAACAAAAGACTTTAAAACATTAACTTCAACATAATATGGCAGAAATAAAATGAAATAATTCCATTTTCTTATTCACATGGATATTCTACTAGTCAAAATATCACATGTAATATCAATAATCACTTTTATAATGATGGAATGCATAATGTCAGACTATCATAACCACATAGTCAAGGACTTGTGCCAAGACTACAAATAATATTTTGTCAATGACTTGTTCCAAGACACTAGTTTGTCACATGAAACCTACCGATGTATTAAGGAGCTATAGTGGGCCCCACCCATCACTTATTAAGTCCAATGTATTCCTCCTATGACCAGGTTTAAACATGACATAAACAATCGTATTAAAACTAGCATATGAAATGTCAATACTTTATCCATAAACCATGATTAGTATAAAAATAACACATCCACATTCAAAAATATCACAAAACCTTCAATACAATATGGATGTTTTGTATCATAATAAATCACATTCAAATAAGCTTAAAATCAATCAAACGATGTTGACATAGATGAAATCAAAACTATTTGAGAGAAATATATCCTTTTTTTGAATCATTTAAAAGTCACATTATTATAAAATAAAAAATTTACTTTAAAAATATTCTTATAATCTTGTAAGGGACGTTTCAACGATTTTATAATGGTGGAAAATAGCCGCACCTACCGCATAAGTTAAAAACGACATTCTTACATTAATTTTGTCGAAAATGTTAAAAAGGACCTTGTTTGGAAAATAACAGAAAGATTCCATTATAAACATCTTATAAAAATTCAACAAGGGTATAAATGACTTTAACACATAGTCTATATAATAGTAATAATTATTTGAAATACATTTTTAAGAAACATGGATGTGGATGATAAAAGGTCCCAGTAGATAATTACGTATAAACAACCTCGTGCAATGAAGAGATTGTGAAATAAACCCTTACCTTGTAATTTTCCTTATTCTATGGTATGTTAACCTCCTTTATAATAGATAAAACATTGTTATTATGTTATAAAAGAACCATATACATAATTATTATATCATATATGATCTTATATTAATGCTTTATTAATAACATTTTAGTATTATCGTCGTTTAGGGTGTTAACTTACTCATTTTATTTTATATGTTTGGTTACACAAGTGAAGTTTGTTATGGATAGGTTGTATATTATTCATATCCAAAATGAAATAATGTTCATGAAAATTAAATTTAATCCTCAAATGAAAATTAGTCTTGAATGGATACGATGGGGAATGAATCTCTTCGCGTTCGTGGAGACAGTAGTCCGTACGTACGCACGAGCGACAATATCATTCTTTTGATATTAAAATAATATATAATTGGATGGAATATAATATATAAAGAATCATTATCATGTTATATTTATTATTTACATGAATTACACATCATTATTATACCCATCCAAATAATAATATATTGAATAACAATTACACCACGACGTGGAGATGGTAGGCGGTATGTACGCACGTATGGTGACATGTCCTTAAAAGGATGGAGAGAATATTGAATATGGTTATAAAATATTTATAATAACATCATAGTATATATATGATACTGGAGTTATTATTTTATAATGGAAATAACAAAGAAAGAAGAGGTCAAAGAAGAAAGGAACCTCAAAGAGGGTGGTGAAAACATTACCTATTTTTCGGGTTCTTCCTTTAGATTTGATCAAAAGGGATCCTTAATATGGCTTTCTGATAAAAATAAGATCTCTATTTTGAAGTGAGTTAAGTTTAGAGAGTATTTGCGAAGGGTTTGGCCGAGCCAAAAGGCTTTGAAAGAGTTAATTAGTTAGAAGGGTGAGTTCCCTTTTATAAGAGGGGTGAGGGGCACCTTTGGAAATGCTAGAAATATTATTTTAAAATACTTTCATATTCGGTTTCCAATGGATCCTAAGTGTATTATTTAAAATTTAAGGTATGGTTTGTTCGAAATCATTTCAACCAAAATATTTTAGACAGGTTTGGGTCACTATATTAACTTTATCTTTTATATTAAACTCTTAATTAAATAGTTTGACATTTACCATGTCTCATTGTATTTTTATATTATATAATTAATAAACTTACTATATATCTCCAAGAGACCCCCATGTGGTCCATTAATGATAAACCTAGAATTATATAATTCTTTTGGCCGATCCTTAGATTTGTAGGAATTGAATATCAATTAATAATATAATATTTGTTTTTAAAACTCATTTATGCCAATTTTGACACTATTTGGTATTTGATTTTTGTAAAAATCATAACAGCATGATTACTTCGAAAAAAAATAATTAAATAAATACTATGATGTCATATTAACCTATAAAATTATTTTAATTCATAAAAAGCCTCAAATTACATTTATTTGGATATTTATAATATCAATTAATTTAATATTTCATTAATTAGGTAATTACTGAATCACCATTGTGTCATGAATAAATTAAATTACCTAATGTCTAAAAATTATTAATAAAATACAATTATGTAGGAAATATTTTTATCCTTCTAATGAATATTTACAATATAATTTATCTTATGTATAACCCTATGTTAAAAATGTTTTAGAAATTAAACCTTGATTTTAACTGTTTTAACTCTTTTTTGAATTAAATAATAGTAAATGTCCTAATCTAATCCCAGTGGGCCTAAATGATAATATGTTATTCCTAAGGTTATTTCTGGTCGAGATAAACTTGTCCAATAGTATTAGGACATGTTTTAGAGTAATATTAATATCATTTTTACCTTTAATTACACTATTTTTAACTATGGTAATAAAAGTAAAAAGTTACTATTCACCAAAAATTATTTTTCTCTTATAGAACCACATTTTACTCCTTGATATTAAATTTGTCTCTCGGAGTTTCGAAATTCCACTCACATAAGCGGTAAAATTATGTTTTATGTGAATTTGCAAATTCTCCTAGGAGGAGGGTAAAAGACTGTGAAAATTTCAATAAACTTTTTATATATCTAAAATTATTCTAAACTAACTCCAATGAATTAAATTGAACTTATATAGATATTATGTATCTATTTTGACCTTATTTAAATTTAAATAAATAATTATTTAAAAAAAATTCGGTTTTAAACTACAACTCAGTGTTTTTTCACTATTCACCAAAAATTGAATGTTTTTAGAAAAATACCAAAAATTCACCCTAAGCTAATTTTGATATTCCAAATCCAAAAATGATGTCCATTTTGAATGATAAAATTTATAAAATTTCAAAAAGTTAGGATTAGTATTCATTACTACTAGTTTTATTGGTTGTGGTTTGTGTTAGAACTTGAAGTTGCATACAACACACACTACTGTATTATTCAAAGGGAAGCGTACCGTGGAAGCTTGGGGTGTTACATTCTACCTTATAAATAATTTATTTCTAGAAATTTATATAATACTACCACATGAAAAGACACAGGTGGTTCTTCATCATAAGTTCCTCGGGTTCGTACATGGCCTCTTCCATCTTATGGATTCTCCATAGAACTTTTACCAGACGAGTTGACCGGTTTCTCAGCACTTGTTCTTTGGTGTAAAGAATCCTGAAGGGTTCTTCGCAATATGACACATCAGGTTCTAGTTCTAATTCCTCATAAGTAAGTACATGCGTTGTGTCAGGCATTTATTTTCTAAACAATGATACGTGGAACACATCGTGAACATTGGAGAGACTTGGCGGCATTACCAAATGGTAAGCTACAACCCCAATTCGTTCTAGAATTTCGAAAGGTCCTATGTACATGGGACTTAATTTACCTTTCATACCAAAACATATAACTCCCTTCCACAGGGATACCTTCAAGAAAACATGATCTCCTACCTGAAATTCCAAATCCTTCCTTGGGTTGTCAACATAGTTGTTCTGCCTACATTGATATGCTTTGATGCGGTTTTCGATTACCTTCACCTTTTCCATTGTTTCCTCCACCAGTTCTAGGCCAACGTGTTTTCTTTCACCAACGTCATCCCAACAGGTTGGTGTGCGACATCTCTTTCTATATAACGCTTCATATGGTGCCATATGAATACTTGAATGGAAGCTATTGTTATAGGAAAATTCTACCATAGGTAAATATTGATCCCAAATACCCTTAAAGTGATGTGAGCAAGATCTCAACATGTCTTCTAAGGTTAGAATAGTCTGTTCTGATTGTCCATCTGTTTGAGGGTGGTAGCCAGTGCTGAAATGAAGTTTAGTATCCAAGGACTTCTGAAGACTCTTCCAGAATAATGAAGTAAAATGGGAATCATGATAAAAAACAATCGTTAGGGGAACTCCATGAAGTCTCACAAATTCATTAATATATATCCTTTCTATACGTTCAAGTGGTAAATCTTCCCTTATTACAAGAAAATGTGCTGAGTTGGTAAGACAATCAACAATGCCCCATATTGCATCATTCCTTCTAGGAGTCTCTGGTATCCCCACGACAATTTCCATCGTAATACTGTCCCATTTCGACTCCGCTGTGGGAAGAGGTTGCAATACTCCACCAGGCTGTTTCCTTCCATCTTGCACTTGATGAAAAGCCATACATCTTGACACAAAATCGGCAATCTCTCTCATCATGTTGTCCCACCAAAAATATTCCTTCAAATCTCTATTCATTTTAGTTCTCCCAGGGTGTATAGAGAAATTGCAGCTATGAGAATCATCTAATAATTCTCTTTTCAGATCAGGTATATTGGGAACACAAAGACTTTTCCCAAATTTCGAAATTCATTCTTTAAACACAAATTCTCTCAATCTCCCATCATTCACAGCTTTAATTTTCTTTTGAAATTCATCATCATCGGTCTGAGAAATCTTTATCCTTTATAATAAAGATGGTTTGGCAACCATTTGAAAAACCATTGATGTTTCACCTTCCATTGTGATTATCATTTCCAAATTTACTAGATCCATGCAAATTGGATCCCTTTCATCTCTCATCATGTAAAAAACTCCATGATCATTTTTGCTCAAAGAATTTTCCACTTTATTTTCCTTTCCTCAGTGGTAGTGTATCATGAAATCATAATCCTTGAGTAGTTCAAGCCATCACCTTATCCTCATGTTGAGTTCTTTTTGTGAGAAAATGTACTTTAAACTATTGTGATCAATATAAATCTCACATTTTTCACCATAGATATAATGTCTCCATATCTTAAGGAAAAAATTACAACATCTAACTCAAGATCATGAGTAGGATTGTTTTTCTCATTAATTTTCAGCTGTCATGATGCATAGGAAATAACTCTATCATTCTGCATAAGGAAACAACCATGTCCTTTCTTCTATGCATCACTATAAATAAAAAACCCATCATTCCCCAATGGTAGAGTCAATATAGAAGTATTGACTAATCTTCTCTTCAGTTCTTCAAAACATTCTTCACACTCTTTTTTCCAAACAAAACTAACCCCTTTACGTGTGAGCTTCATTAATGGTTTAGCCAATCGGGAAAATTTATGGACGAAACATCGATAATAACCTTCTAAACCAATAAAAATGTATACCTCATTTATACTCGTCGATGTAGTCAATTCATGGATTTCCTTGGTCTTAGAAGGATCAACAGAGATTTCATATTTAGAGAAAATATGGGAAAGAAAAGAAATATCATGTAGCCAGAATTCACACTTGCTAAACTTCCCATATAATTCATGTCTTCTCAAAGTCTTCAGGATAATGAGCAAGTGATATTCATGATCTTCATAGATTTTGGAATATACCAAGATATAATCAATTAATACCACCCCAAAATCATCGAGATATTCCTTGAAAACTTTGTTCATTAGATGCCTAAAAACAGAGGGTGCATTAGTCAGCCCAAAAGGCATTACTGTAAACTCGTAATGCCCATACTTGGTTCGAAATGATGTTTCCAGAATGTATTCTTTCTTCAGACACGACTGATGGTATCCAGATCAAAGTTCAATCATTGAAATGTATTGAGATCCCTAAAGTTGGTCAAATAAATCATCAATGCGAGGTAGGGGATATTTTTTCTTTACTCTTATAGCTTTGATCTCCCTGTAGTCGATAAATAACCTCATGGATCCATCTGACTTCTTAACAAAAAGGACAGGGGATCCCCATGGAGAAACACTAGGGAGAATAAATCACTTATTACTCAATTCCTATAGTTTTTCTTTAGTTCAACTAATTCTAATATGGCCATTCTATAAGGGGTTTTCTATATAGGCCTTCAACCAGGAATTAAATCAATGGAAAACTCAATTTCTTATTCTGAAGGATTTCCAGGTAAATCTTCCAGAAATACATCTAAATATTCTTTTTCAATAGGAACATCCTCTATTTGAACATTAATTTCCTTACCCACAGTTATTTCATTTTCTTCCTCCCCAATAATTGAATTTTGTTCAGCTACTGGGGGTGGATCTTGGTAAGAATCAGGTGGTGACGATTCTGCTCAAAAGATATAGTGTTCTCTATCATCATAACCAAAAATTGTAACCTCTTTCTTCTTACAATAAATTTTCGCATCATGGTTTGTAATCCAATCCGTACTAAGGATTATATCAAACACAGTCATAGGTATGAAGATGAGATCATCAGATAAAGAACATTTATATGCCCTAATGGGAACGAATACAATGAACATTGTAGCAATGATACATCTCTTAGGAGTTTTAACTGATAACTCCCTTGTGAAATCAAATTTAAAATATCTTATTTTCTTAGAAAACTAGGATTATATGAAACAATGCGATGATCCATAATCAAATAATTCATTTTCTAAACTTGAGGAAACCATTAAATTACCTGCCACCACGTCTTTCGAAGCTTCTACCTCGATTGTAGTGATAGCATGATCATGGCCTTGAACCCTTGGCCTTTTCTGAGGTATGTTCCCGTGACGCTTAGGACATTCATTTTCATAATGTCCCATATCCCTTCAATTGTATCATTAAACATTGGTAGCTTATTTCATCCACTTGTAATCACGAGCTTGGTGGCCTTTTTTACCACACTTGTAACATACTCCAATACCTTTTAAGCATGTACCCGGCTGTTTCTTCCCACATTTACTGCATGATGGATATTCAACATTTCCTTTATTTCCCTTACTTCAATTCCCAGAATGATCTGCAGATCTCTTTTTCTTTTACTTTTCTTTAATGTTGTAAGACTTAGAGAATTATTTTTCTATCTTGACAGCACATAAGACAATATATTCGTATGACAATAAGGCTTGTGACACTATTGATCGATGAGAAAACAGTTTAACCCATCAATGAAATGATCAATCATACTTCTTGGGTTATGTATATAATCTCCAGCATACCTTTATAACCATGTAATGTTAGCCGCATACTTTGTGACATTCTCATCCTCTATTTGTCTAATAATCAGAAATTGCCTTTCCATATCTTCTCGATGGTCATGAAGAAAGTATTTTTCTAGGAAAAGCTATTTTAACTCCCTTAATTTCATATTTCATACTTCATCATCTTCCTTTTTGTTTTGAATCAATGACCACAATTGATCATCATCTCCCGTGAGGCGGTAAACTGCCATGATAACTTTTTCCCATTCACTACTCCCCAATGCCTGAAATATTTTCTATAGAGAACGTATCCATTTCTCAGCTACCAATGGATTTGTACTCCCATTTAATGTTGGTGGTTATTGCCTCATGAAGCGATCTAACAGTGATCCTCCACACTGCGGATCAGTGTGCTCCATACGGGTAAGGTTACTATTCATAACCTGAGTGAGTTGTCCCAGTATAGTGATTATCTGATCAGCACCAGTTGTATCACCAGCTCCACTATAATTATCTTGAATAGGAGGGAAATCCCTACATGGAGTGTGTGCATTGATACAGTTTCCATTTCTTCCACTAGGCACCATTTCTAAACAATGGCGTAAACTAGATCAGTTTATGAATCAAAATACATAATTCCATACTTGTAAAACACTTAACATAAATTGAACTTTTTATGGATATAATCCATAATCATAAAAATGTTTTCATTGAGGAATTATATACTCATAAACCCTTCATAATGGTTTGTAATGAAAATGATATTTATCCTAAGTATATCCCCCGGGAGTGTCATAACCAAGAGTGCAACAAGGCCCGTTGTCGTGCACCAATTCCTATTCAAGTCTAGCTCAAAGTGGTGTTTTCGAGTTTTAATCTTAGGTACATTTGTGCCTGAGCGGCCTCTACCTGCTTATATTAAGACAAGGATGTATTTCTTGGAAAACTCACAAAATCTCTACAATACCAAAAATCAAGGAAGTTATTCTATAATAATCCTCAAAGTCCATCTTAGGTATATGTGCTCTAATGAGAGTTTATCTAAATCTAGATCCAAAGGTTTGTACTAAACATCCTCTGATACAAACTATACTGCCCCGAACCTAGTTACCCAGTTTCGGTGCATTATTACATAACATTGGCATGATCACAAAAGATGAAGTCTCGAATGACCAATTAGTTTAGTAGCCTTGGAGTCACTAGATACATTCACAAAGTTTACATTACATTATAATGTGAAAAAATACAACAACATAATATCTATAGTCCACAGTCATATTCCCTTATACTATCCATGGAGGTCATTCATAAAATACTTCTTCACATCCTGGAAAAAATAAAACATAGAAAGGGGTGAACTTTAATGCCCAATAAGGATAACAATATAGAAGAAATTTTCATAAATAAGGATAAACATTTAAAGAAATGTATAACTAAAACAAAAGCCTTTGAAACTTGAACATCAGCATAATAAGGCATAAATAAAATGAAAAAATTCCATTTACTTATTCACATGGATATTCTACTAGTTGAATAATCACATGTAATATCAAAAACCACTTTCATAATGATGGAATTGATAATGTCAGACTATCATAACAACATAGTCAAGGCGTTGTGCCAAGATTACAAATAAGATTTTTTCAATTCCTTGTGCCAAGATACTAGTTTGTCTCAGGAGACCTACCTATGCATTGTGGATCTATAGCAGGCTCCCCCCATCACTTATTAAGTCCAATGAATTCCTCATATGAACAGGTTTAAACATAAAATAAACATTCGTATTAAAACTAGTATATGAAATGTCAATACTTTATCCATAAAACATGAATGGTATAAAAATAACATATCCACAGTCAAACATATCACAAAACCTTCAATATGATATAGCAGTTTTTTATCATAATAAATCACAATCAAATAAGCTTAAAATCCATCAAATGTTGTTGGCATAGCTGATATCAAAACTATTTGAGAGAAATATCTCTTTTTATTGAAACCATTTTAAAGTCACATAATTATAAAATAAAGCATTTATTTTGAAAATATTCTTATAAACTTGTAAGAGAAGCTTTGGCGATTTTATAATTGAAGAAAATAGCCGCACCTACCGTATAAGTTAAAAAAGACATTCTTACATTAATTTTGTAGAAAATGTTAAAAAGGACATTGTTTGGAAAAATACATAATGATTCCTTTATAAATTCTTATAAAAAGTAAAAAAGGGTATAAATTACATTAACCCATAGTTTTTAAAATTGTATTAATTATTTGAAATACATTTTTAAGAAACATGGTAGTGGATGATAAAAAGGTCCCAGTAGATAATTATGTATAAACAACCTCGGATAATGAAGAGATTGTGAAATAAACCCTTACCTTGTACTTTTCCTTAGTCGATGGTATGTTAAACCCCTGTTTAATAGTTAAAACATTTTTTATTAAGTTGTACAAGAACCATATTCAAAATAATGATATCATATATGATCTTCTATTAATGCATTGTTAATAATATTTTAGTATTATCGTCGTTTCGGGTGTTAACTTACTATTTTTATTTTATATGTTTTGTTACATAAGTTGTGATTGTTATGGATGGGTAGTATCTTATTCATAACCAGAATGATATAACATTCTTAAACATTACTTTTAATCATCAAATGAAAATTATTCTTGAATGGATACGATGTGCAATGAATCTCATCGCGTTCGTGGAGACGGTAGTCCGTACGTATGCACGAGCGACAATATAATTCTTTTGATTTTAAAATAATATATAATTGGATGGTATATCATATATACAGAATCATTATCATGTTATATTTATTATTTACATGAATTACACATCATTATTATACCCATTCAAATAATAATATGTTGAATAAAAATTACACCATGTCGTGGAGACGGTAGGCCGTACGTACGCGCGTATGGTGACATGTCATTCAAAGGATTGATAGAACACTGAATATAGTTATACCATATTTATAATAACATCATAGTATATATAATATTCTGGAGTTATAATTTTATAACGGAAATAACAAAGAAAGATCATGTTTAAGAACAAATTAAATCGAAAGAGGGTGGTGAAAACATTACCTCTTCTCCGGGTTCTTCCTTTTGATTTGATCAAAAGGGATCCATAAGTTGGATTTCTGATCAAACTAAGGCCACTATGTTGAATTGAGGTAAGTTGATAGAGTATTTGGGTAGGGGTTGGCTGATACAGAAGGCTTTGAATGTGTGAATTTGTGAGAAGGGGGAGTGCCCTTCTATAAGAGGGGTGAGGGGCACCTTTGGAAAAGCTAGAAATATTATTTTATAATAAATTAAAATTCGGTGTCTAATGGCTCAAAAGTTGATTATTTAAAATTTACGGTGGGGATGGGTTGAAATCCTTTCAACCAATATATTTATGACAGGTTTGGGTCAATATATTAACCTTATCATTTATATTTAACTCTTAGTTAAATAGTTAGACATTTACCATGTCTCTTTGTATTTTTATATTATATAATTAATAAACTTACTATATACCTCCAAAAGACCCCCAAGTGGTCTATTAATGATACACCTATCATTATATAAGTCTCTTGGCCGATCCTTAGATTTTTTGGAATTGAATATCAATTAGTAATATAATAATTGTTTTAAAAACACTTTTATGACAATTTTGACACTATTTGGTATTTGATTTTTGTGAAAATAATAACAACATGATTACTTCTAAAAAAACATAATTAAATCAATACTGAGATGTCATATTAACCTATAAGATTAGTTTAATTCATAAAAAGTCTAAAATTACATTTATTTGGATATTTATAATATCAATTAATTTAATATTTCATTAATTAGGTAATTAATGCATCGCCATTTTGTCATAAATAAATTAAATTATTTAATGTCTAAAAATTATAAAGAAAATACCATTATGTATGAAATATTTTTAGATTTCAAATGATTATTTACAATTGAAATTATCTTATGTATAAACTTATATTATATTTTTTTAGTAATTAAACCTTCATTTTAAATCTATTAACTCTTCTTTGAATTAAATAATAATAAATGTCCTAATCTAATCCAAGTGGACCTAAATGATAATAATTTACTCCTAAGGTTGTCTTTAGTCGAGATAAACATTCCCAATAGAATTAGGTCATGGTTTAGGGTAATATTAATATCATTTTTACCTTTAATTACCCTATATACTTTTAAATGTGGTAAATAAAAGTAAAAAGTTACTATTCACCAAAAATTATTTTTATCTTATTTAACAACATTTTACTCATTTATATTAACATTATCTCTCATATTTTCAAAATTCTACTCACATAAGTGGTAAAATTAAGTTTTATATGAATTTGAAAATTCTCCTAGGAAGTGGGTAAAAGATAGAGAAAATTTCAAAAAAAAAATTTAGATATTTAAAATTATTGTAAACTAACTCTAATGAATTAAATTGAACTTATATAGATATTATATATCTATTTTTACCTTAATTAAATTTAAATAAATAAATATTTAAATAAAAATTAGGTTTTAAACTATAACTGATTGTTTATTTCACTATTCATCAAAAATTGAATGTTTTCTGAAAAATACCAAAAATTCACCCTAAGATAATTTCGATATTCCGAATCAAAAAATGAAGTCCATTTTAAAATATAAAATTTATAAAATTTCAAAAAGTGGGTATTACTATTCATAATGTCTAGTTTGATTGGTTGTGGTGGGTTTTATAACTTGAAGTTGCGTACAACACACTCTACTGTATTATTCAAAGGGATGCATACAGTGGAAGCTTAGGGTGTTATAGTAAAAACTAATCCACATTTTCTTCGCCCAAATCCACTATCCGACTTAGAAGGATCTGATTTTTTTTTCAAATTGATGAGTTAGCATATGATTCCCTAAATTCAAAAAGTCTAGTTCTAATACTCTCAATATTGTATGTATGGATATGATTCTATAAATACAATTAGTCTAGATCTGATTCTCTCGATATGGTGGACTCGATATGATGTACTCATTCTCAAACTGCAAATATCATACTCTTCTGAAAGGATCAATATGATCATTTTTAATCTAGTTGACTGAATCCAAATGAGTTAATATTAACTAATCATATTTATTTTTATCAATCCAGAATAAAATCATTTTTCTTATCCTCTTAATGAGATCTTTGGAAAGAAATAAATTTCACTTGACTTATTTAATTCTCAGGTTATTCTAATTTCATGAAAAATCACTAATGAATGAAAGATCTAAGAAAGTATTTATAGGAGACTAAGAGTGAAAAATAAGGAAACTTGAAAATGTTTCTTGATTCCTTCAATATTAAATTTTGTCAAAATCTCATAGATTTAAACATCATATTTGACTTCTACATACCCCCATTGATTTATTCGAAAATTATCGAAAATTAAACTTCATGTTTGACCTCTTCATCTCTTAAAAAAGTATTTAATTTTATTTTTGATTATTATTTGTAATTTGATCATTAATAAATCTATTTTCTTCTTCATCCCATTTTGATTTCAGTTTCCTTCATCAGAACATTATTACTTCTGTGTCCTTCTTTGGCTCATTAAGATTTGAGTTTCCATATTAATCGCATTAGAATTTATGTTTTTTATTCAGATAATTATTTTTTCTATTTATTTATAAATCTCATTACAATTTCTATTTCATTATACAGCTCTTTAAGATTTTTGTTTTCTTGTTTATCTCATTAAAATTTCATTTTGTTCACCACCTCATTACAATTTATATATCCTAATTCAGCTTATTGAAATTTTTATTTCCTTCTTCGGATGTTTATGATATCTATTTTAATCATTAGATCATTATAATTTATGTTACCTTCATGATGTCATTTCGATTTTTGTTTCCTCTCTATATCATTTTGATGGAATCCTTTTTATGAAGGAATTATTATAATGATGGAATACCTATTATAAATGAATTCCAATATTGATGGAATTATTATTATGATGATATTCCAATTACAATGGGATCTCCATATACTAACTCTGAAATTCATCAAAACCCTATAACATTTCATCAAAATCTCTTATAATGGGATTTTTTTTGAGATCATTACAACAAAAAAACCATTGTCTTTTTTAGTTTATAAATTATCATAATTTTGTAACTCCTCATATCAACATATTATTTCAAAATACATCAGCAATGTCACAAATTGTTTACATAGAAACATATGACTTTCATTTATTAAGGCTATGTAAATATTATAGGGAAGAAAAGATTATGCCTCCAGTTAATTTGGACATGATGTTATGAATATGTTGAAGATGGATTTGATTATTTCGGAAATATTATATATTCTTACAAAATCAAATTACGATGGATTTTAGTTGAATCTGGGATAAATAAAATTATATACGAAATGGTTATTTGTCATCTAATAAAAGACATTGTTAAAACAAAACACCACAATAGTTCTTCAATATCAAACTTTTTAGTTTTGGGAATCCTTTGTTAACATCTTTTCGAACTCCCATAATTTTTTCATAGGTCAACTTATGTAAACAAATCATTTTTTTGATTTTATCAAATCAAATAATATCATAAAATAGAGTTCCCTAGAACCACACTACTAGATAAATTAATGTTTTTGAAATAATTCTATACATATTTGGCATACTATTTTTGCATCCATGAAAAGATAAACTCTGTATATACTCTATCATTTACCCTATCAAATTTGTTCTCAACCCCATTTTATGATAACCGAATCATAATATAAAAAAAAATATAAGAAAAATCAGTATTCATTGTTTTTTATTTCTATCCACATTTTCAACATAATCTAATGAAAAACATGGTTCCTTCTTTAAAAGGTTTATGAAGTCATGAGAGGATGACGAACATGATTTTTCATCATTAATTCCATAATCCATTATTTCAAAAATACTTTTGTAAGGATATCTTCAAATAGATACATTGTTTAATGGTATTCTTGTAAGAACTTCTTAGGCTGCAACCATCACATTAATGAAGTGTAACATTATATCAATGTGTTTTGATCATGAATGCTGGAAATTTTTCTTAGAAAGAACAATTTAACTTTGATTATAACTATGTATATTTAACGGTTTAAAAAATTTTACATTCAAATATTTTTGCTGGAATGTTATACCTAAAATTTAAGTACAATCTTGAGAAGTTTCAATATATTCATATTCTCTTATGATCTGTGTTACTGAAAAATGTTTCTTACTATGTCAACTCACACAACTGTCACTTATGAAAAATGTTCATCCTAAGCTTTATTTTCTATCATTACAATATTTATCACAATTGAAATCATTATTTTTATGAATGAACATCTAACTATTACCTTTTTATAAAAATACATGTAATGTTTTTCCTATGACATATCTTATAATTATTTTTCTTTCCAAAATATTTGATTCTTTCGGTTTACCTTGAAACATGGAACACTATTTCAACACAAAATAAATATTGGCATCGATGTTGTATGGTAAATAATTCATCATATAACCTTCATAAAGACTTATTGATTCTCAATTATTCCTGATTCATACTAAATCAAAATTTTCCTCACTGTAATATGAGTTTAAACATATTGAAAATCTTCCTTCTCAAACATCATTAAAATTTTTCTGGTATAATTTTCATGAGATAGGTAGATCTATTTTTTCATTTTTTGAAAATATGAGAAAAAGAAGAAATTTATTTATTGAAACATTGACATTTCAAAATTGTTCTTTATTTCATTATATTTTTTTTAGAAAATTATTCTTTTTTTTCGAGTAAAAATTATATCATCCACAAAAAAATTATATTTAAGGCTCAATGGTAAATAAATATTCAGATATATATTAGTATGAACATTTCCATTGAAATGTTTTGACAATATAAAACAATTTTCACATTATTAATACCAAGAATGAGTATCTTCTTTTATCCCATCAATGCTTTATTCAATTTGTAATCTTAGTTTTCATCCTCATCACGTAAAACAACGAATTTTTTTAATAGAGTATTTTTCATCAATTCCATCATTTAAGAAATATTACATTATATCCATCTGATAATCATTGAAATTATGATGTGTGGCCAGTGATAGAAACAATCGAATAATATTAAATCTTTTACCTGGTCAAAATTTTCATTAAAATCGACAACTTCCACCAGTGCATAGGCTTTAAAAACAATATTAACATTTTTCCTTGAACTTCTCCATGTTCACTTAACTTTTTTTGAAACCCACGTTGATTTGATAACATTTTTATTTTATGTATGTGAAACTAGTTCCCATGTTTAATTCATCTTAATATAATCCAAGACCTCAATCATAGAATCCACCCATTCTCTATATTCAATAGCTTTTGAAACTGATTATGGTCTAACTGTTGGGGTTTGTGAAGTATAATAATCTAATATCAACATTATTCTTCTCTGAATAGGAGCTTTCTGATTCCCAATAATGTTTTGGGATTAAACATTTTTTTCACAAGGTATTATATATCAATGTTTCATTCTTACCTGATTATTTCATATACAATGATTCTTATGAATCGCGATAAGGATGTTTTGAATTACTTTTTCTATTTTTGTAATTCTCTAATTTATCATCCCCAAAATTATCACGATCTTTTGTAAAGGTAATTTTATTTTCAATAACCAGAACATAATATTAAAACTCTCAATTTAGTGAGCATTTTGTCTAATATTTATATCCTCTTCTATTTCATGAATAGCCCATATAAATTACATTCCTAAATTTATCATAAAACATTAAAAAAAAGGATTTTTTATTTCGATCATGAATGGAATTAAAAAAATAATATAATTATTTCAATAATGATTTTTTTGTTATAACATACATAACAAGTAGTTGTGTCAGTTTCAAACCTCAATAATCATCTATATTGGTCTTGTATATAGGTACTAATAACATTTCTCATTATAATTTTTAAAAATTATATTCTTATAACATACTTTATCCAATATTCAATTATCTTATATTCATTCTTTATGTTACCTCATTTGGTTGTGGAGTATAGGGAGCACTATACAAATGACTGATGCACAGATTTCTCATATAAGATTAAAAAAATATTGTATATGACTTCAGTAACATTTAATTTTCTCAATCATTATATAGAAACCCCCATTTACTTCTCAATATCATTTCAAAATAATTTGAAAATTTTAATAACCATTGACTTGGGCTTCACAGACATGATGTTTTTAATTTGAGTGAAATCATCAATAAAAGTGACAATTTATAATTATTCTATAATTTCTATATCTCAATTTAGACCACTTAAATCAGAATTAATATTCTCAAGCAGTATTATAGAATTAATCTCATCTATTGTATGTCTTTTTTATCCATCTACCCTTTAGAGAAAGTAACAAAAAAAATTCTTCTCTTATTTTCTATTCTAGAATGTATGAAACAACATCAACTATAGACGGGTTTATCGTAATTTTTTATGGATGGATCCAAATTATTTAGTTCAAAAATTTGTGTTCATCTTCCATACTCATGTAACTTGAGTTATTGAATTCTTCTATTTGTATGTGATTCCTATTGTATCATTATAATTTTGTGATGCATTTCCATCATTCACACATTTAGTGATAAGACAATATTTTCCAAAAAATGACATACCATCTTCACAATGTAGAATTTCACAAATAAGTTGTTTTTTATCCCATTAGAAAGTAATTTTTTTTTTCAATTTCAAATTTTCCACATCAATTTCTATTGTCCTAATTCTGATAATTTTAATGTAACTATCATTATCAAATGTAATTGATCTTCCCTCATGAAATTAATCTGGTTTCTTGATTTGTATATTCAATTTAATATGTAATGATAATCCACTATCATGTATACAAGGTTTTTTTACCTTTAAATACATTCAAACATGTATCAACAACAAAATATCTTTACTTAACTTTCTTCCTTTAGCTTCCAATTATTTTCTATTTTTAAAATATTATGATAGATGGACTGTCATACATTTTTTTTTCGAATGATGACCAAACATATCAAATCTTCCAAAAACATATTCTAGAAATTCAAATTGATTTCTTCTTAGAATCTTAATAATATTTTGATAATTGACCTTTTTAGCTTTTTTTGTTAGAAATGTTTCTCCTTTTACATTCATTATTTCATCTAATTATCCCAAAACATACTCTATGTAAGGATATGTTGAGTCAAAAATTATATTTTGTATTCCTATTAATTCCATAACACCAACAATAATAATGAAATATTGATTTTATATTGAAATTAAAACATTCTATAGTGGAACGTTGTTGTGGTTGGTAACACATACCATCTCAAACATACTCTGGACATAGAGTATCTTTTATTTATTTAATTGTCTACTTTTTTTTTATTTTGTAATTTATTAATCTACCTTATCCCCAAAAAATTCTAAAATACTTTTCCCAAAATCAAAAAAGTGAAATAAAAGAAAATGAATCATTTTTCTATTAATGGAATATTTCACCTTATTCTTTTATTAGGACATTTCAATGCATTTAGAAGTCTCATATTTTACTTTTAAATATTTGATAATGTTTTCAGTCATCTTCACAAAGATACATTAGGACTCGAGAATTTTTGATTTGAACACTTTGACCTCTTCTTCTTTGCATCAACCTTCTAAATAATATCTTATATCATGACACACTATTATGAAATTCTATATTTGTAATATATAATCACTTGAATTTATTTATTCATCATACTAATGACATATTTTATCACATTGAAAATTCTTCCAAATAATTCTTCCTTACTCTAATTTATTACTTGAACATTTTTTATTCTAAGGAGATTTAATTAGTTATGTTCTATGGAAATACCCGATCTAATATTCTTCACCTCCTTCCTCACTCTCTGAGAAATATTTTTTCCCCAAAATTTTCATTGATTATTTGGAATTTTTTTGAACATTATTCTTTAGAAAAATTTATTTTAGTTGAGTTATATTAAATGTTCTTACTCAACATAGTTCTTTTGATTCAAATAAAATTCTTCTGGTATATAATGAATTACTTTTCTTCTTCATCGTTTACCCACTTCATCCATCAAGGTCTTCAATCTCAATCATCTAGATATTAAAAAATGTTCCTCATTGGGGAATTCATAGAAAAGTGTCTGATTCCACCACACTCATAACATTTGAGAAGTATTTTACCTCTATATATTTCTCTTCTTATTCGATTGTTCATGTATATAAGATACATGATTTTTTCATTAAACTCATCATCATATTTATCTCCACACTCATAAGCATCCTCTTTTTCAACATCATGAATTTTCATCTTTCTAGTAGCCTCAATACCAATTTTATATTTCATTTTCATTTTAAACATTGTTTATTTCTCCATTTCATATGTAAATAGTATTTTATTCAATTCATCAAGAGATAAATCTTCATTATCTACTAATAAATAAATTTTTGAATCAAACATATTAAGAATGTTTCTCATAATCTCATTCATAATTGTATAATATTCTATGACATCATTTTATCCTATGATGTTGTATACAATTTCATTTACCTTGTTGAAGCATTCATTAAGTATTTTTCCATCTCTCATTTTCATAACATCATTCTTACTACACCATATTTGAATTTTTTATATTCCTTTGAATTTGTATTCCCTTCGATAAAAATTTCCTTCATTTCATACATACTTTTTAACGTGCTAATACCCTTGACTTACAAAAAATCATTTATGATAAAGATATTTGTATATCATTACTATAATTTCTATCATCTTCATATTTTTTGTTCAGGAAATGTGATAGGGGAATATTTAACAGTAGGTGGATACCCAATAATAATAATATCAACCACATCCAAACCATGATATTGGATATATAGAAACATCCTATATTTTCATCCATAATAATGGTTTCCATCAGATATAGATATTAATAATTTCTTGACTGAATCAATTTTATCTATGATAATGATTTAATAAATGAATTTCCAAATGATCAAATGTCTACTAGGGGGGTAGTGGTGAATCCATTTTTCAATTTTAACCAGTTTTAAAACATTTCAAAACATTATCCCTAAACCCTATAAAAATTTATTTCATTATAATGTATTATTAAATACTCATTAATGAAAATGTAGGAAATATGGTATAGAACAAAATATTTACAAAGTTAAACCTTAGTGTAGGACCATACATTTGTGACATAGCCACTCCAATGGGTCTATGTAAATCCACTATTTTGATGATGTGAATATGACCAATGTCAACTATTGGTAAAAACCTTCTATCTCTCACTAAAAATGATTATACTAAAAATAAATATTTTATGATTATTTCTTATAAAAAAATCTATCCAAATAATAGAATAATGAATATTTTCGAACCCCTCCACAATTTCCCAGTCTCAATAGTCTGTTTGGTTAGGTTGGATCCAAATTTATTAATCTAATATGTCTAGATATAATCTTATCAATATAAATATTATTACTATGAATCTCTCAATACAATGAGACTAGATCTGATTCTCTCAATATGATGAGTCTATATTATCATCTCCCTATATGATGGACTCAATAGGAAGAACCCATTCACAATCTGCAAAACTCAAAAACTATGCAAATGCTCAATATGATATTCATCGATCTGATTGAATCAATCTAATTGAATCAATAAGAACATACCATTATGACCATTATAAATTTGTAAACATTCATTTAGTTGTTTGATCCTCCTCTAGATATCTTTTCCAAAAATTGAATTTCACTTGATATCTTAAATGTTATTCTTTTCATGGTTTCTTGAAACATCACTAATGAATAGGTGATAAGAGGTTGTATTTATAGGATCATTAGAAAGAAAAGGATTGAAACATGAAAATTGTCCCCACTTCCACCAAAATTGGAAGTCATGAAAATATGTCCCATTTAAAAATCAAATTTGAATTCTTAAACACTCTTATGATTTCTCAGAATAGTAAGAAAAATTGAATTTCATGTTTGGCATCATCAACTTTACACAAAAATACTATAATTATATTTTTTATTATTATTCATAAATAGTTCATTACTATTATATTTCCTAATTTATCACATTATATTTTCTTGTACCTACATCAGGTAATTATGAATTCTATTTCCTTCTTCATCTCATTACTCTTTTTGTTTCCTTCTACATCGCATTATGATTTCAATATCTTCAACCTGTCATTATGAATTTTGTCTTCTTCCGTACCTCATTATGATTTTGATTTTGTTATTTTGATAATTACAATTTTTTTCCTTCTTCATCTCATTACAATTCCTATTTCTTCTTCAACTCGTTATGAATTTTGTTTCCGTCTTCATCTCATTGTGATTTTTCCATTATTAGGCTCTATAAAATATCTGTTTCCATCTTAAGCTCATTACAATTTCTATTTCCTTCACCATTTATTTAGGATTTATGATTCCTCTTTAATAAATTCATATAGAATTCATTTTATGATAGAATTATCATTATGATGAAATATTCATAATAATGGAATTCCAATTATGGTTTAATTACCATTACGATGGAATTCCCATTATGATGGAATCTATATAATGTAACTACGGAATTCTTTAATCATCTACACCATTTCGTAATTTTTTTTCATTCGATTTATTATTATTTTTGAGAACCTTAAATCCCGAAATTAATCTTTTAATTTAGTATTGAATGTACGGAATCTTGATAACTCCTCAATTCAAAATCATATTTAAAAATAATTTATCTACAAGATGACTTCATTATTCTGTAACATTCTTCAATTATTGATTATAATAATGGAAAACATCAATAAATTTTTTTTGCCTCCAACTCTTTTGGATCTGATTACATGAATAAGATGCAGATGAATCATATTCTATAAGAAACATTGAATTTTATTACAGAAACACATTATGAGGAATATGATATGATTCCTATGTAACAAAAATGTTCTTATACAAAAATTTAATTTCCAAAAAATACAAAAAAAATAATAGAAATCACCATAATAGGTTATCAACAAGACCAAAAAATAATTTCCACAATTAATACTCCAATTAATCAATATTCAATTGAGGATATGTGACTTCAATTAGATTTTATGGAAATATATTGGAATTTATTTTGGTTTACATTTATGTTGTAATTGACATCCTGATGAGGATAAAATCATGTGAAATATTTAACGATGATGTCCTCACACTCAAAAACTACTACTCGTAAATGAAAGATCATGACATCCAATAATACAAGGGTAATTCAATACAACTGGCGAGTAATCACCCATATCATCCTATGTATGTATCCATCCAACTCATCATGGAATCTCCTCTAACCATAGAAGAAAAGCCTCATCCTATCAACTAGTATAAATTTCACTTAAAAAAATATATTTATGCATGAACTATGTATATCCATCCCAAACATAGAGTGAAAATGTAAGGCCAAAAAAATGTTATGAAAGGATCCCATAAGAACTTTTCTCCACCAAGTTACATATAACACTTTCAGAAGTTGAATAAGGTCAATAAATACCTATTGAAATGATTCTCAAAAAATGATGTTTGTGCCAAAGGCTCCATCAGAATCTCTACATCTGAAATAAGTTATGTTGTAATAAAATAGTTCATCACATATATGTCTATAAATAATGTAGTTAATGTATGGTGGGTAGAGATTGTACCTTGAATTATCCTTAGTTAATTTATGTTATAAGTTTTCACAATATACAAATACCCGATTCCCAAACCACTGTCTCATGAAACAACACTGTACCACCTATGGGTGGTGGCAAAAATATAGACAAAATTGAAAACCTCCTCCTACTCTCTTAGCACATAATCCATACCTTATGACCTACATCCTGCCTGATTTGGCAACTACATAAGCCTAAGTCCAATGTTTTCTATCTCACTATCAATTTTCCTACAGGCTTGAAACTCCACCATTATATTTCCTCATCTATATTTAGAGTAGAATCACCTCTCTCTATTACAACTGAAACCATACTGAGAGTCTTTGAAAGACCACACTTAGTCTTGATATAATTATATAAATTACATACATAGATGGATCCAAATATTTTTCATCAACTTATGGTAGTGATGTATCTGTAAAATGATTCCCAGCACCAGAACCATCTATTTGGGACTAGCCATTTAGAAATATATCTAAAACCAATGAACTGTCTAGCACCCTAGTACAGAAAGGTTGTCAATGAGATACCACACCATCACATATAACAATGAAAATTCAAAACTCAAAATATAATTTCAAAAATTATTCATAATAAATCTTGTACCACGAGTAAAGCAATGGGATAGTGAAACTTGATGCATACACTTCCATATACATGCATCTATGATATATCTCTAGATGAACCTATATACAAACATCTCAAAACATCACTTTGTAAAACTCCTCCGTAAAGAGATTATCAAAATTAATCAAATTTAGAGTCACCTCATTAATCATCAGACTCATCATAACTACAACATCATCATGTGAATCAATTGAGACATCTGACCACTAGGAATTTTTTTTGATTGGATCTTAATAAAGAGTGAAATTCTACCAACAATCCTCAATTAAGTCCACTACCAAAAAAGGGGAAATATCTCCCAAAAAACTCAGGGATCACAACCCATAGAACCCAATTTTTGTTCTTATCCTATGAACATCATATTCTTGTACATCTATAAAGTCTTTCTTCTCAATGAGTTAAGGTAAGAATAGAAATACACAAATATGTACCAGCTCATATAGATGAAACGGAAATGATGCCTCATTACTATATGGATTTTCATCATGACCCCATTATGGAATTTAAGAAATTTTTAATCATGGAGCCATCTGAGAACATTAAAGATACACCATGGACTAATTGAATAACTAAGGAGATAATTCATTAAGTATCTGGAAACCACAACCCAATTGTTATATCATCTTCATACTGACGGTTTACCAGCAGGAAATTAATATATGTACAAATTAAATATATATGTTATCTCAATATCGGTGAATTTATATTTTGTAATCTACACCATTTCATTGTTCCATGAACTAAAAGGTGAACTTGAGACACTTCCACATTATCAGCCTAGTTCTCAATTTATTCATCATTACATGACTATATCCAAACTCTAGTCTAATGAAAAACTAGACCCCGATAATACTCATTCATGAATAAACCATATGGGTTCCACCTAGTCAATAATTATTTGAGTGTGATACCTCAATCCCACCTGCAGTTATACATGTGTTGGATACAAGCACTGAGTGGTAAAATAAAACACATGGGTGGCCTTATCCCAATATACCTGTACACAGAAATACATCATGAAGAAAAAATATAATACCAAAAGGAAAGATAAAATTGATACTGACTATTAATTCATAAAACTAATACCACATCTGATTATGAAAAAAGTGTGGGAATAAAAAAAATTCATATAGAAAAAGGTCATGACCCATCCTACGGGCCCATGCCCTGACTACCCCAGGCCTGCCTTCCAGTGGCCAGGGGCTGGCGACTAGCACCAAAGGTGAATCCCTGATAAAAAGGGAAGGCATTGCCTTTAAAACTGTAACACACACAGTCTGAAGACAAGATATAGAGGCAAAAAGTACTAAAATAGAAATATAAAGTGTGCTGAAAGTACATGGGCCAGTATAGAATCCCAACTGAACAACAAGTAAATGTACCTGTAAAAAAAGGAAAACAGCTCCTGGATCATCTGCCTGGGAATATTAAGTGAAGGTTTGGTACAAAATTATAACAACTCGTCCATGAAGTATGTCCCATAAAGTCCATCTCCGTGTAGTCTCCTGTTCATCACCCTCAGGCTCGATCACTATCGCCCGTCATCTGTACAGAACCCAACAAGGTGCGGGTGAGGCTCGTGCAGAGGTGAGTATAACAATACTCAGTGGGGGACCCTCAGACCCCTGAAGGTATCACTTAATCCACAAAGGATAAACCACCGGAGAAATATACAATCATGAAGTATCAACCAACCCTACTTAGGTATATACCCATACATATACCTAAGTTATCTAACACAGTCCGACTCCAACTCTCGAGCACAAGCACAAACTATTCCACAAATAAAGTAATGAAAATCACCACGATGATAATGGTTGAAAAACATGAATCAGCTCACATAGGTATACATATTTCGTAGAGTGATAGAGATGATCTAAAGTAGTCACTGATTCATCTAAGCTGTTGGAACCATATAGGATACAAAAACAGCTAAGATGTCGTACCCACACAGGATATAGGACCAGCTATTCTGTCGAACCCACACAAGATACAGAAACAGATGTCAGAACTATCAGACCCACAAGGGATCCCAGTTCTGTAGTCATCGCTATCGAACCCACATAGGATTCTGGTACAGTAGTAATCATTGTCGACCCCATGGAGGATTCTAGTATAGTATCGTCGCAGCTAGCTTTAGGGTTCCCGCACATAGCACACTCGATTACGGGAGGGTCTGATCCTCGATCCAAGTGTTGATACATAAAATATCACAAAAACCTGCGTTTATGTATCTCGTAGATTCATCTCATAATAAGAATCCCAACGCGATAGACGGCGCGCCAATATGACGCACATTCTGATAGTTATTGGCATTTCTGTTCCAGGGGCCCAGTTAGATTTTAAGCTCGATCCAACCCGACCATTTTCCAAATTTGTCCAAAACTAACCTAGAATATTCCAAAAGGTTGGCCTCATCGCGAGGGTCCCAGTACTAGAGACAACGTGTTGATCGGATGCATGGTCTAAGAGTTATTCGCTTTGAAGTGAAGACGGGCCTGACACGTCAAGTCCAATAGGCTGGAGAGTCGGCCAGACCCAGCTCGTCGTCTCCGATCTGACTGGGGCTCAGCCTGGCCTGGTGGGGCACGACCCACCTACGGACCTAGCCCGCACTGTGGGCCGGTCAGGTTCGACCGGCGGCGCCAGGTGGCGCCGCCTCCTCCTCTGCACGGCCGGCCTTAGCCGGCCAGTTCGGCCCATGCTACCGGCCACGGTTCCCGCCATGCGGCACCTACGGGCACCGCAGTTCTTCAGCCCGGCCGGTACGCGGCCGGACGGTTTGCCCTACTGAGCGGCCCATGGTCGCGGGCCACGTCATCCTCCAAGCGGCTCCTGCGAGCGCCGCGGTTCTCCAGCGAGCCAACCGGTCGTCCAGACAGTCGTCCCACAGTCTGGCTACACTGTGGTCGGCTTGGCCGGCCGCCTCTGCACCTCCACTATGGCACGGCGTCATCACTGTCCTGCTTCCCTCCACACAGCATGACATCACCATGCCACCAACACCGCGGCCTGACCTGAACACAGCCTTCGGCTCCACCGCGCGTCACGTCGGCGCCCGCTTCTTCATCCACCACGTCCCTCCCGGCAGCGGTTCCACATTCATCCTCCACGGTTCTTCTCTAGAGAGGTAAGACAGCACCATGCCCTTTCCACTCCACCTCCGAAGTCAGCCAAAAAAGATTCAAAGGAGGGACATCGGGGTGTGTTTGTTCGGCCCATGCCCTCCGCGTTAGGTGATAACAATTTGGCCACAATCAATCCAAATTTTTTTTTCGATATATGGGGGAATATTTCATACATAAAATTAATCCAATTTCCCCCTCCATCAATTCTAAGTACATTGTTGAATTCACAGAATGATGGTGGATGTAAATTCGTTGACATCAGGAACCGTCTGAGTATTAAGCGTTGTCGACGTTCTTTGAGGCTTGCTCCTTCTCTTGCAGCTTGGTCGAAGATCATAGATGGTATTTTTG
Organism: Viscum album; assembly: GCA_963277665.1. Taxonomy (NCBI): domain Eukaryota; kingdom Viridiplantae; phylum Streptophyta; class Magnoliopsida; order Santalales; family Viscaceae; genus Viscum; species Viscum album. The sequence goes on from OY728119.1 coordinate 536,973,974, forward strand.
TTCTTCAGAGATGACAGGAATTAATCATTGAGATGAAGGTTTTCATTCAACCAAAAACTCAAACGATTAAGCCAAACCAAAGTAAAATAATCATATCCCTTATTTTAATTGTCGGATTGAGTTCAAAATAATTCAAATTAATTAAGTTGGTTCACTTAATTAAATGTATGGAGTTGGATAGAATTTCAAGGGACTCAATTAAATAATTACAAGGGAGTGTTGGAACATTAATGGGAAGTCCCAGAGTTTCCCCTATTAATTTCGATATCAAGGGTTTAATGGGGTTTAGAGGAGTTAAAGGGTTCTGGTGGGCCCCACCCTAAAACATCCTCCCAAGGTTGGTTGGGTGTGATGGGTCGCACCTCCAACCTCCCTTTGGATGTTTTAACTACCTTTAAAATAACAAATGTCACATATATTTTTATCTAATTTATTTGGAAACCCCAATTAATAAAATCCAGTCACGTAGAAATGAAACTACGGTAAAGGTCTCCTTAAGAGAATACAGGTGCTGTGAGTTCAACGGTGACATCATATTTAAATTCTGAGCACTAGTTGAAATAACATAAAATCCCACATGTACGTTTACTGAACGTACCTGAAAAAAACTTCAGAAATTGATTTCGAGCACACCGGGCCTCAGATTCAGTCACCGTTAGAAACCACAAACTCGTAAAATTCCCATGAATTTATGAAAAAATTTCCATAGGATTTTTGGGTATTTACATTCTACCCTACATAGGTATATACGACCCCGTAAGCTACTATACACACTAGGGAAACAGATGGGGGTACTGAGCATGCATATGAGCCTCCAGATCTCATGTTCTATCATGCAGGTTCCTGTGCTGCCCACAAACGCGCACTAGAGGAATCATCTGTCCACACAGGACCCTCTGCTGTCGATCCTCAATCTCCACGGGAACCTCCGTGAATTTCACGCTGTCATCGATGTCCAGCACCTCGTGGTCGATGATGGTGGATGGGCCGTGCACGTATCTCCTCAGTTGAGATACCTATAAGATTTCATGCAGCCAGTGAAACTGAGGTGGAAGATCCAAGAAGTATGTTACCTCACCTACTCTGATGAGGACCTAGAATGGTCTAATGATTCACATAGACAAATTGTCATCTAGGAAAATTCTTCACAGACCTCATCGGGGTGAGAACCCATGGAAGACATGGTGGCCATCCTTGAACTCCTTTGGTCACTGTATCTTATCATCATAGGACTTTTGTATGCTCTGTGCAGACTTCATATGCTCCTGGATGATCTGCACCTTCACTGTCGTAGCATGAACCATCTCTAGTGCTACAAGTGCTAACTCCCATGTGTCAATCCAGCACAGAGGTGATCTGCAAGTTCAGTCATACAGTGCCTCGTAAGGTTCCATCCCATTGGAAGCGTAGTAGCTGTTGTTATAGGAAAACTTGACCAAAGGTATGTAATCCTCCCAACTACGTCCAAATTCGAGGACGCATGGACGAAGCATGTCCTTGAGTGTCTGAATGGTCCTCTCATTCTGGCCATCCGTCTGAGGATGGAAGGCGGTGCTCAAGTGAAGTTGCATCCCGAAAGCCTATTGTAACCCCTTCCATAGCCGGGAAGTTAAATGAGCATATCTATCGGAGAGGATTGTCTATGGAACACCATGATGTCGTACGATATCTTATACGTAAAGGCGTCCCAGGCTCTCTACTGATCCCTTCTCTTTGATCGGTAGGATGTGGGCTGACATGGTGAGTCGTTCTATGATCACCCAGATAGAGTCATGTCCTATGGATATACATGGAAGTCCCATCATGAAATCCATGGATATCACATCCCACTTCCACTTTAGGACCTCTAAGGGCCTAACCAAGCCTCCTGGAACCTGGTGCTCTGCCTTCACTTACTAACAAGTGAGGTATCGTGAGAAAAACTCTACTACTGCCGTTTTCATACCTAGCCACCAGTGCTGTCGTCAGAGGTCCTGATACATCATTGCCACTCTTTGATGTACCACTATAAGGGATGTGTGGAACTCCCTCATCATTTAATCCTAAAGTGAAACTGGTACCATGGTCTATCCTTTGAAGAGAATGATGTGCTCCCCACCTTCAGAAAATCCATCAGGTGCCTACCCTGTGATTATCTGAGCACGTTACGTCTCATAGTCAACATCCCCATGAGGTGCCTCTCTGACTCGTTGAAGAATTAGAGGAGTGACTGTGAGTGACTGCAGAAATGATGATCCATCCCTCTCCTCAAAGGATATCTGCAACACGGATAGCTACTATATCACCTCTCGTTGCAGCTGAATTCCTGACCTCCTACTAAGATCTTCTACTACAACATTACCCTTCCTAGGAGTATATAATATCTCAAAGTCATAGTCCTGGAGGAACTTGAGCCATCACCACTGTCTCAGGTTCAGGTCCGTCTGCGAGAATATGTACCTTAGACTCTTGTGGTCAGAGTAGACTATATAATGTTTTCCCATAAGATAGTGTTGCCCCATCTTTAGGGAGAAGACCACTGATGCTAACTACAGGTCATGGGTAACATAGTTCTGCTCATGTTTTCTCACCTGAAGAGAACCATAAGCAATAATTTCTTTCTCCAGTATCAATACACACCCATTTCTGTCCCCTAATGCTTCACAGTAAACTACATACCCAACGCTCTCCTCTGTTATCCTCAATATGGGAACACTAGTCATCCTCTGCCTCGGGTCCTAAATGCTCTGCTAGTATCTCTCTGACCACAAGAAGGGTTTCCCCTTCTTCATAAATGATGAAAGTGGAGCTACAACTCTAGATAAGTCTCGCACAAATCTTCGATAGTACCCATCCAGTCCTAGGAATCTCCTCACTTTCGTCACACTCTTGGGTGGTTCCCAAGAAAGTACTACCTTGATCTTTGTTGGATCCGCTGAACTCTATCCTCCGAGATGACATGTCCTAAGAAATTAACCTCTCGAATCTAGAACTATAACTTTGAGAGCTTACCATAAATCTGGTGCTCTCGGAGTGTGTCTCCTACAACCCGCCAATGGTAGGTGTGCTCCTCCTCAGTAGTCGAGTCGATCAGTATGTCATCGATGAAGACTATGGAAAAGAGATCAAGGTAAGGCTGTATGATATTTTTCATGATACTTATGAACACTTATAGAGTGTAACTTATGCTAAAAGGCATAACCAAGAACTCGTGGTTTCTATACCAACACCTGAAGGCCATCTTCTACACATCCTTGTCTCAAACTCTGAGCTGGTGATAGCCTATCCTATGGTCTATCCTTGAGAACCATCATGCTCCCTTGAGCAAATAAAAGGGTTCTTCAATCCACGGGACTGGGTACTTATTCTTAATGGTCACATGATTTAGGAGATGGTAGTCAACACATAGTATCAAGCTCCCAACTTCCTTCTTGGAAATCAAAATCGAGGATGAATAAGGTGGAACACTGGATTGGATAAATCCATTCCCTGGAAAGTCCTCTAGATATACCCACATCTCACGAAGCTCAGCGGGAACCATCCGATATGCTCGAGTATATATTGGTGTTATCTCAGGGTACATGTCAATGTAGAAGTATACATGTCAGTGTGGAGGTAGTCCTGGAATGCCGTTAGGGAAAACATCTACGTACTAATCCACCATAGCAAGAAAACTCGGACTCCGCACATCAACCACTCCAAGTATGGGACTAGCCAACTAATGTGTGATCGGATCCCCCCTCCTCTGTGTAAGTGCATCATGTTCTGCAAAGTCTCCCTTCTTTCCGGTGAAGGTGAACCTGGTCCTATCTGGGTGGATACACTGCACTTTGCGCCTAATAAAGTCAATCTGGGCATGAACTGTGGATAACTATTCCATAACCAAGATGACATCTTAAGGCCTAGACTCTTCTACCAGAAGATCCCATCCAAAGATCTCACCTCCTAGAGTAAGCTCACAATTCTTGCACCAATGTAAAATCATCGAGTATACTCCCATAACAGTCTCTAGCCGTATAGATCAAACCAACGGCTCCATCGAAATCTCCGAGCTCTGTATGAGGGCAGTGGAAATAAAAGAATGACTCAAATATGTGTCTATAATTACTGTATAAATGGTGGAGTAGACACAGATAATACCTCGAATCATCTCAGGTATGTCGTGTTCATAGGCCTCAACTGCCTAGAGCTAAGCCCACCTCCGTCCGATAGCTCCCTCTGGTCTGGGTGGACCTCCTAGTCGTGGTGGTGGTAGATCCTCAAAAAGACGTCCACAACCCACTGCTTGGCTAGATCCTCTACCACATCCACCTTCTCCTGGTGGACCACCATGGTCAAACCTCTGCCTGGGAGGTACCTCTGATGTCTGCTGCTCATCTGCATGGCGGGTCATTCAATCACGAGCCATGTGGCCCTGCCCGCCGCATGCATAGCACTGCCTGCTCCTCGTATAGCTGGCTCTGTCTCGTGTTCCCCGCACAACGGAAACTATATCCTGGGGTAGCACACCTGATGGGCTGGTCCACTTGGACCTCTGTGATATCTTTCTACTACCAGCTTTAGAAGGCTCTGATACATGTCACACTGTGGTGGGTCTCACTGATGTTGACTGCTCAGCGAGAAAACTCTGCACTATAAGGGCTCGCTCCAGCACCCCTTCCTGTGTCGGGATGCTGAGAGGGATAATTAAAGCCCTGATATCATGCCTGAGTCCCTGCTCGATGGTCTGGGCCCTGAAGAGTGGTTATCAAAACATATCCACCGAGTAGCGTGAGAGGTCGATGAACCTTGTTGAGTACTGAGCTACTATCATACTGCCCTACAGCAGATGAAGTAACTCCTAAATCCTCACCGAACAAAGGGTGGATGGAAAAAACACTGAGCTAAAGACACTCTCAAAGTATTTATAGATTAATGATGCCTCATCATTCACCTAGTGCATTAGGCTCCACCATCTGCCTGATGACGCATGCAGGAGACTCGCGGAAAGGACCACCATGAGGTTAGCTCGTCTCCCTACCAATCTGAAAACTCTCACGACATCCTCCATCAAATCCTCAGCTGCATGTGGGTCCGTCTCTCCTCGACACATGGGTGGCCTTTGGCACTAGAACTCATGCAATGCACTTAGATGACTTCCACTCTATACTGCTGGAGTTGGTGGTATCGGTGGCCCAGCGGGTAGTGATACCATTGGTACCTCCACTGTGATGGGGTCCTGCATCGAGGCCTCATCCCTCAGTGGGATACCATCTAGTACGAAACTCAGAACACTAGCTGGATGCCTTCGTGGGCCCATCTTGAAAAGAAATAGGTCTGCCATAGTTAAAATGGTATACTCGGTGAGCTGACAAATAGTAATCCTGAATAAATTTTTTTTCAAAGGAAACCCATAGAAAATCAGTGTTTTCATGCACTGAGTCGGAAATAAGTAGTCCGTGTTCTACTGTATGTATACGTCAGTGCCACACCAACACCGCTTTCCCTAAACTGATATCGACACCCAAAAGACATAACACTATTGCCGTTAAAATAATCAAATACAATGTTCTGCAGTAGAACCGACTCCTCTGATACCAATTTGTCATGACCCATCCTTGAGGCCCGTGCTGTGACTACCCACAACCCACATTTCATAGGCCATGGCTTGGGGATTAGCACCAAAGGAAAATACATAATAAAAAGGGAAGGGATTGACTTTAAACCTTTAACACACACCATCTGAACACAAGAAGTAGATGCAACAAGTACTAAAAGGGAAAAGTATGGTGTGCTGAAAGTATGATGGCCAGTATACAAACCCAACTAAACAACATGTATAAGTACAATTAACAAAAAGGAAAAAAGATCTTGGATACTCTCTCGGGAATCCTACCTGAAGGGTTGGTACAGAATTCGAACAACTCGTCCATGCGGTATGTTCAGTCCAGTCCAGCTCTATGAAATCTCCCATATGTGACCCTCTGCCTTGATCATTGTCGTCCGTCGTCTTCACAGAACACAACAAGATGGGGGCGAAGCCCGTGTAGGTGTGAGTATGACAATACTTAATTGGGGACCCTGAGACCCCTATAGGTCTCCTAGAATCCACAAAGGATAAAACACAGTAGAAATATACAATAAAAATGTATCAACCAACCCAACATAGGTATATGCCCATACATATACCTAAGTTATCCAACACAGTCCGACTCCAACTCTCGAGCCCAAGAACAAACCATTCCACGAAGGAAGTAATGTCAATCACCACGATGATAATGGTTGAAAGACATGAATCAGATCACACAGGTATTCATCTTTCATATAGTGATATACATGATTAGATATAGTCATTGATTCATCTATGTTGTAAAACCGACATAGGATACAGGACCAACTAAGCTGTCAAACCTACACAGGATACAGAACCAGCTATTCTGTCAGACACTCATAGAATACAACAATAGATGTCAGAACTGTCAGACCCACAGAGGTTCCCGATTCAGTAGACATCACTGTCGAACCCATGTAGGATTCCGGTACAGTAGTCATCGCTGTCGAACCCACAGAGGATTCCGGTACAATATCTTCATAACCAACCTTAGGGTTCCCGCACACAACACGCTCATTTCCAGGAGGGTCCACTCCTCGAGCCAAGTGTCAATAAATCAACTATCATAAATACCATAGTTTATGTATCACACTGTTCAGTCTCAGCATAAGGAACCCAAAGCGACAGATGACGCGTTAATCGGACGCCCGGTCTGAGAGTTATTGGAATTTCCTTTCTGGGGGCTCAGTTGGATTTTACGCTTGATCCAACTTGGCCGTTTTCCAAATTTGTCCAAAAAATACATAGATTATTCCAAAAGTACATACTCGTCGTGAGGGTCCCAGTGCCATAGACGGCGCATCGATCAGACACGCAGTCTTGCAGTTATTCGCATTTAAGCGAGGACGGGCCCGACCTGTCAAGCACAGTGGGCTGGCGGGTCGGCCCAACTCGGCTCGGCAGGTCCGACCCGGGTGGGGGTCAGCCTAGCCCGGTGGGGCGCGACCCACCTACAGACCCGAGCCACACTGTGGGACAGTCCGGTTCGCCCAACGGCACCTAGCGACGTCACGATTCTTCAGCCCAGTCGGCACGCAACCGGCCATTTTGACAAGCCAAGCAGCCCACGGTCGCGGGCTGCGTCCTCCTCCATGGGGAGCCTGCGGGCACCACAGTTCTCCAGTGGGACAAAAATTCATCCCTCGGTCCAGAAACATGGAGGCCGTCTTGGTCGGCCCCCTCCGCTCCTCCACCACAGCTCGATGGCACCATGGTCCAGCTGCCCTCTACACGACACGATGGCGCCGCGCCACCACCGCCACAGTCCGACCTCGCTGCAACCTTCGGATTCACCACAAAGCACATCGGCGCCACACCTCTTCACCCTTCGTGGCCCTCCCGGCCACTGTTATTCTTTTTTATGCCATGGTTCTTCTCCGGCGCAGTACAACAACACCCTACCCTTTTGACTCTGTCTCCTACGTCAACCAAATAAGATTCAATGAAGGGACGTCGGGTCGTGTTTGTTCCACTCATTCCCTCTGCGTTAGGTGATAAAAATTTGTCCACTGTCAATCCAAAAACAAATGTCAAAGTACGTGGGTATATTTCATACGTAAAAATAATCCAATTTCCCCTACCTCGATTCGAATTACGTTGTCAAATTTGTGAAAAGAGGGTGGACATCGATTTGTTGACGTCAGGAAACGTCCGAGTATGAAGCATGTTTGAGGTTCCTCGCTGGCGTCTCCTTCTCTTGCGGCTTGGTCGAAGATCGTAGATGGGATCATGGTTATTCGGAGATGTGGAGCAATATTCATTGAGAGGATGATGTTCTTTCAACCAAAACTCCAATGATTATGCCAACCCAAAATAAAATAAGCCTATCCCTTATTTTAATGGTTTTATTGAGTTCAAAATAATTCAAATTAATTATGTTGGTTCACATAATTAAATTTACGGATTTGGAATGAATTTCAATAGACTCAATTAAATAATTACAAAGGAGTTTTGGCACATTAATGGGAGTCCAAGAGTTTCCCCTTTTAATGGGGGAGCTCATGGGTATAAAGGGGTTTAGAGGAGTAAAAGGGTTCGGGTGGTCCCCACCCTAAAACATCATCCCAATGGTGGATTGGTTGTGATGGTTCCCACCTCCATCCTCCCATTGGAGGTTTTAAATACCTTTCAAATAAAAAATATGTCACACATATTTTTATCTAATTTATTTAGGTACCCTAATTAATAACGTCAATTCACGTTGAAACACAACTACTGTAAAGGTCTCCTTATGCGTATACCGGTGTTGCGAGTTCAACAGTGCCCTCAGAATACAATTCCGAGCACCGGTTCAAAAGATAAAAAATCCCACACATACGTGTATGGAATGTACCCGAAAAAAACATCAGAAATTGATTCTGGGCACACCGTTCCTCGGAATCAGGCATCGTCCGAAACCATGGACTCGTAAAATTTCCATGTATTTAGGAAAAAAAATTTCCACAGGATTTCCAGGTCATTAAAAAATATACTATATCTAAAAAATATTCCCAAAATCAAGTAAATGAGAGACTAGTGTCAAGATGAAACAGATGGAAATGATTGTGTTCCTTCTAATAGAAAAATAAATCACCTACTCCTAGTTATCCAAGGACATTATCATAATTAATATCACCTTCATATGAAATGATATTTCTTGTAAAACCACATATTAAAATGAGTATAAACATACCATTTAAGAATCCCTTAAGTCACCAATAATAAAGGTTCAAAGATGTTTGAATCTAATGCAATGATAATAATAACCAAACATATACACAAGATAGAAAACATGTATCAAGGAATAGTCATAACCACAGTACAAAAATGAGATCCCACTTTAAGATTTTAGGTGATTCTCATCAAAGACAACTCCCTAATTAGATCAGGAAAAACACTAATTGAACTCATCTGAGAGGTCATTCATTTACAATCTCTACATGAATAGATACATAGTATAACTCATTAGATGTTTAATCACAGTTTTGTGAACACAAAAAGGGCCTTTGAACGATACATAATCATAAAATGTGTATCCCAAAAGGACGTAGATCACAAACCCAAAAAGTTTATAAGGTTAGACATTACACATCATGGGGAATACAAATAAATCATAAGATATCGGACCATGTCACAGGATACACAACTATATCCATAAATAAGAAATATAGGGGTTCAATAATCATAATCTCAAGTCAGTATTCCCTGCTATATCATTTTATTTATGGACTAAGGAAACTTACCCAATTTATATTCATATTAATGGTTGGTAACGGGGGAAAATTCATCCCTATATATAGTACCCAACATGTAAATGGAATAAAAGTTTCTTCTAGTACAGTCTATAAATTCATAAGTTAGGTCATATGACTATTTCTTCTGGTCTGTTCCTGTGTACTCTGGAAGTGATTATGCCAGTTTTACCCAAGGGTACACATTTTCTCACTGATCAAGTGTCATGTAGTGTGTGAAAAATCCCAAACTTGGGACATTTTTTTACATAATACTTATTTTCCATGTATGAGGCTCCATGTTTCATATGTTCTTTTAATGTACATGATTTGTATTTTATGTTTTCATAGAATTCCATAAAATCTTACAAGAATCCACCCACGCCACCACCATCACCAATAATTTTGTAACAGAAACCAATGCATATATATTTTATCTATGGTTCACCATGCCTGATCTACCATAGATGGTCAGACTCAAGTCATCCATCCACTTCTAAATTCCTCCCATCAAACTGTATCACTATAATTACATATAACATATGAGAAAGTCTAGATCCACTCAGGATATTTTATATTCATTATCACAAGTCATAAATTCCTTCAATACAAAATTTTTACTCACATAAATTAATGGTGTGATAAATATCGATTCTGAAATGATTATATTTCATGTATTTTTGAATGAATAGGCAATGGAAATACTGATGATGAACATTCAAAAAATAATGGGAGAAAAGGATGATATTAAAAAGTGAGTAAATGAATATTGGTTGTTTTAAAGTTTGGACATGATATTATAGTGGAGAAAGTGACATTCACATATTTATAAACAAATATCCTGAAAGGACCATAAAATTTTCAATTGAAGGGTGGAAAAACACAATCCTTCTATCATTAATATAACCATGAAATAATTCTAAAATAGAATTAATTCAAATTAAATTTTATGGAATAAAAAAATTGTGTTTCATAACGAAAAATCCAAATTAAATCAACAATATTAAGATGTTTATAGAAGGTGAATGATTTTATTAAAATTTTCATTGGTGAGATCCTAGAAATCAATTGATGAAGACAACCTCCATGGAAGAAAGACCAACAGTCCATTGTCATCCACCAATCATCTCCTCCGATGACTTCTGCAATATTAGGGATTAAACTGATAACCATAGGATTCATATATATATATATATATATATTGTAATAATTATTTCACTTTCAATTAAAAAACAATAAATATATTATTTTATATTATTTTTTTATTCCACTTGAAATAACTCTTAAATGAAACACACGATTTTCATAAATATTGTATCACACATATAGTAAACCCCACATTATTTATTAAATGTTGGTTTCATAATTCCCAGATCAATAACATTCTATGAGATATTAAATTATAAATGAAAAACATTTAACATCTAATATAATATATTCAATATATTTATTGTACCAATATTGGGGCTCCATGTGCCCCTAAATCGAACACATACTACATTCATGACATAGAAAATATTATTTAAAATATTACAATTTTTAATGGAAAAATTTGTCACAATAAATATATAAATTTAATTTAATATAAAATTTATATATTTCATTCATTATATATAATAATTTTCTCAAAATCACATGAATTTCGGGTATAATGTTTTTGAGGATCTACTATATAGGAAATTTCTTTTAGAAAACATTTGATGTATCTTTATAATTGAAACAAAATAGTATTCAATATGGATTACTCAAAAGTAACACGATTATTCATAACATATTTAATTTATTCATATGAAAGTGGTGATCTAAAGATATCAGCAAGTAACAACATTAGATACAATAATAAAATATCATAAGTGAGTATAGAAAACATTTTGTATAAAGTTATAATCAATATCCATGATTAATATATAAGGATGACATAATAAAATTGAACATCATATATATAAAATTATTATATTTTAAGGATATTTTGACAACATAATACAAGAGAAAAAATAACATCTGTTTTCTAAAAAAACATGGTAATGTTGGACAAGAAGATACATAGGATAAATAGAAAATAGTTAACAATGTTTTATTTAAACTATGACAACTTATGAACTAGTTAACATAGTACAACCATTAATTTGTCTACATTGTAATTTAACCATAAAATAACCCAAAATTTGTCCAAGAATTATCTTATGAACAAAGTGTACCCCCCACTAGTTCTAATAATAGTTAAATTAACAAAGGTTTACCACAACAACATCCATGATAATTCTGGTAATTATTGATTGAAACTACCATGGGCCACACTTAATCATATGAAAATAGTATCACCATAACATGGCCCACACACAATATTAGTAACATATGTTAACATCATCATTTTTCACACATAGAGATCATTATAATAAGAGATAGAAACTTTATCTAATCCATTGGATGGATATATTGGACCCAACTAGTCATCATATATATTTATTTTTGTCATAAATTTTTAATCATTTAAAATATTATGAAATTTTTTTGGAATAAAGTATGTTTCATTAATAAAATCATAGATTTCCCATTAAAATAAAAAAAATTCACAAAATATCCAAATTTTACAACAAAAATTGACACCATGATTTTAAATAGATAATACCTAAAATTTAGTAACAATAATATATTATTTCAGAAGAAAAATATGTATTTTGTTCATTAGAAATAATTTCCATGGGATGAAATTCATTAATATAAAAGATTGAAATGGTTGTGAAATCATAAAAAACATTCATAAAAAATATTTTATCTTTTCAAAGAAAGGAGAATATTTCGTTACTATGAAAAGTAATTTTTAAAAATTTTATGTGAACACATTGAAAAAAATTTCATTTAAAAATAAATATGAAAATTATAGAATTTAAATTACAAAAATATTTAAATAATATCATATAAAAACATCATGAGTACTTTAAATATTTTAAAAAATAATCATCAATAGTGAAAACATAAAAAAACATACTAGTTTAAAAAAGGTATTGTGAAAATAGATGGAAAACATTAAATTGTAAAAATAGACATTAAAAATAAATATTTTATAATACATAAAGAAATTTAAAAATAAAACATGGTAAATGAATAAAACCTTTTTTAATGGATAGAAAAATAAATAATTTTTTTTAAAAACATTACTTAAAACACCATAATAGAAATAGGATATAGTAGAATTTAATTTTTTAAAGTTGTAATTAAATATATTTGGGTCACATGATAAAAACAATATAATATTTAAATATGTTGTTGGAAAATATTTTTGTGAATAAATAATGTTGAAATGGAGATGAGAAATATTAAAGTATAAGGATATTTTTTTTCCAAATGATGCAGTTTTATTGAAAAGAGATTCCTTAATAATGAATCTCTGATTTGAAAACATAATTTTCATTATAGAAAAAATAAAAAATCATTAATTATAAAAATCCACATCTTTATGTGTCAAAAATATTAAATGAATTTTTAAATTTTTATATAGTAGACGTGAATGAATTAAAATGAGTGTAGAAATATGATACATTTTGTAATAATAATATTGAAGAGAACTTTTTATACATGAATAAATGATCAGTCAAAGATGTGGTGTATACATTTTTGTAGTAGTAATAGAGGATCAATAGGGGTTTTTTACAACCATTTAATTGTTGGTGTTTTGGTTAGTTGTTTTTCTACCAAATATGACTCACCAAATAGCATATGAGACTACAGTGGTTTGTTGATGGTGCCTGACATGCCTCTTTTAATAAAGTCATTTTTATATATTTTTCTTCTGATCCCATATATGATTTGATCTCTTGGGCTTGATTTTTTTGGGTAATATAGTATTACCATCCACTCTAGCATCCTCTATTAGTTCCCCATGATTCAGTCTAGATATCAAAATGATGAATTGGAGAATTTGGGAAAGATCCATTCTAATTTATTGTACATGGAATCCTTCTCCCCCATAGGTTGTTATATCATCATATTTTTCATTATTAATTGTTATCTTGTTATTATTCACCTTTTTGATTCCTTGATGTTTCAATTATCCTTTAATTATCTCAATTATTTTCCCCATTAATAATTAATAAATTCTTGGTCTGATCTTTATTTGAGAATTTGTTAAAAATTACTCCAATCCTCGGGTTAATTTTCTTTCAAAAATGGTGATTTCAATCAATATGTGTAGGTTATGTCAAAAGATGAATAATTTTATTTTCTATGGATGTTTCATTAAATATATTTATCATGATTATCTCTTCTATGGTTGTTTACTTATGTTAAATGTTCTATTATATCATAGAATTGAGTTGTAGGTTTTATATACATTACTTCAAGATGGAGTTATGATTTTCTAAACACAACTATAAGAAATTACTTTAATGTTATGTCACATGGTAAATTTTTATAGAGGATTTAATTAAAATATATTAATGTTTCATTTTTTGTGTGTTGAAATTATTTTTCCCATAATGTTGTTAAATATTTTTCACCATCACTGCACAAGGGTCTTGTCATCGTTCTGGACAAGTGTAGAAAGTATTTCTAAATATATTTGATTCAACTTTTTTGTAGGTTTTATTTTAATCAATTAATAATAAATAATTTCGATATAATTAATTACATTTTAATATTTCAAAATTATTTTTTGTGTCATTTTTATTTATGGAATCTAAATGGACAATGAAACTCCAAAAAAACATCTAGAATTTTCTTGGATGGGAGTTACCAATGTGCTGATATAGGTAGTCTCATGTAATTTTCTTTAAAGTATTTGGAATAGCTCATTGGCATGTGATATCAAATTCTCTTACTTTGAATAATGACCCATAATTCATAATTATGTTATTTATAAAATTCAATTAATAAGTAGTTAATGATCCTAATGTCTTACCTAATTTAATGATCAATTCTTAATGTTACTAACAAATTTTACAAATCTCACAAAAGAATCTAGTTCACTAGATTTATTCCAACAACAACTATCCAAGAATTGATCCCAAATTTATTATTAGACTTCATGGACACACCTTTGGTATTTATATGTGTGAGTCCCAAGAGACTATGGTTGATGTATTGATTATATGTGTGTGCATGTGTAGGTTATGAGACAATGTTTTCATTCTCATAACATGTGTGTGTAACCCATGAAAACATGTTTTATGGTATTCCACATATCTATTTGCATCCCTTGAGATCATATTTTATGTTTGATCATCTGAGTGTGTAATCATAAAGCCATGAACCTATAAATTATGTTGATCGAATGAGGCAAGCGTATAAAATCTGTGAAACATATGTTTTATTTTTTCACACATATGAAAATATTGTAACTATGAATCTTGATTGATATAACATTATTCTTGATCAGTCATTTGTTCTATACATATGTATTTCATATAGTGTTTCCTAAGCATAAATAGTTGATCATGTTGGTTATACCATGTAGACTATACCATGAATTTGATGGTCATATATTGATCAACATGTACCTGGATAAACCACCCATCATGTTGAGTTAAACATGTTTTGTGGGATATTCCATTAAACATGATGTGTTAGATATGGTTGGATAATGTTCTTTCATGTATAGAGCCTAAAAATGTATGGTTGGAGTTCGTGGTGGATTTCTAAGAACATAACCTATCAAAAAATAGATGTTTACAAAATATGTGTTCCACAATGATAATATATTGTTCTTGTGATGTTTATGCGTTTTCTATCTCTTTATTCATCTATGATAATTAGATGTTTTTAAACTACATCTAAAGATTCTATTTTGAACAGTTTTGGTGGTTTCCTATTGATTTGTTCCCACAACCTGATCATGCTACCGTAGAAGTTTGGTAATCTATAATCCCACACTATTTGTATGCATGGGATTGATTGAGGACCAATTTGATCTTTTAGTGGGATATATTTATATAATTTTGAATACCTAGAGGTGGTTATTATTTTATTTGGGTACATAGCTTCTTTACATTTATACCTTTTCTATCATTTGAATGTGATCTTCCTAGTGAGCCAATATTGTCCTTGATTTTAGGAGTTACCATTTGGATATACAGTTTGATTTTTAAGTTAGTATTGATGTTATATTATTTCCCATAACTCTTATGGTATATTGTTACATGATTTGTAATTTATCTTTTATTTTGTACTACTATTTATGTTATAGTCCCCCCTTAACTCATTTTAGATGTTTTATTATTGTCTTATTATCTCGCCTATCAGTATTAGTTTTGAAGGTTATGTGGGACTCCAAATCAGACAAAATCATTTAAGGATGGTTGTTAAAAATGTTAGTATATCAATCTTGTATTTCTATTTGGGATAGTTGATTGATTGAAATCCTATTAATGTATCAACGATTTTTATGAATATCGGATTAGTATATTAATAACATGTATCATAAGGGAATATTATATTACAGGGTTATGTGATTTATGTCCTTGGCTTGCACGGTTGAAACTAATTGATTTCAATTCGTGTGACACACATTGATTTTGAGGTTTCATCATCATCATCATCATCATCATCATCAGTTATTTATTTATATAGAAAAAGAATATATAGGTAAAATCAATGAAAGACCAAAGATAAGCTTGGGGAAAACATAATTAAAACAAAGGGAATCATTTATAACAATGTTAACCCCCCTAAGGGTCCAAAACATTCATGTCATATAAGCATGAATCACCGGAGTTATGAGACACAAGAGAGGTAAGGTGATCTGCCACATTATTCCCCTCTCGACATGTGTGAACCATTCTAATGTTGGTGGAAAGCATGCCTCGACAACTTCTGATGACATAGGATATTGACCAAGGAATATAATCGATGACATTAAGGGAATTTAGGAGGATAAGGGAATTAGTTTTAGCTTCAAATATGGGAATGTTCCCCTGGAGGCAATGGGAACAACCAATGAAGAGGGTGTGAGCCTCTTCCTGCAGAAAAGAGTAGTAGCCAATGTGAGCAGTGAATTCCAAGATAATTGAGCTTCTGGTGTCACAAACAACCCCTCCTAGATGTGTCAACATGATTACTCGCATGAATTATTTTTTACATATAGGTTACACATGATACATATACTTCGTGTGTGTGATTTTTTTGATAACAAAAGACTCTTCTGAATTTTTTTAAAATGAATTTGAGGTAATTTCCCATATGTATTATTGATTATATTCATTTAATACTCCCCCTATAAACTTTTAAATCTTGTAGCATGTTATTCTTGAATTTGGTGTGGTGCACCAGGGTGATGACGAAGATAATGATACAGTCCCTCTATGAAAATATACTATATCATGACTCGTTTGGTTCTTTCCTAGTGTTAATATCCTTAGTAATATTTTTTTATGAGTACAAATTTATTTAGTCTGGTAAATTATGGTCGAAAATATCTTCATTATGGTGTGATAGATATATAGCCAAGTGGAATAAATTTAAGAAAAACTAGGGTTTTATAGTCCATCAATGTTTTTATTCTAATGGAAAATGTCTCATGGCATATAAATAGATATTTTCCAATAAATGTTTTTGTTTGTTTGTTACACTTAGTGAAACCTTTATTTGGCTTATGTTCATGAGATTGTGGACATATAAAAGTGAGAGTGCTTACTAGGTAGCATCTTTCTCATGATGTGTGATGGAACATAAGTGTATATGTTCTTTGTAAATAGATATTTACATATAGTTCTCTATGTGTTGTTTTTTTAAAACTATTATGTAGAAATATGAGTAATCCATAAAAGGAACGAATAATAGTCTTCAAGACATCCTTGAATTCTTAGTGTAAAGAGAACCATCGGTTTTAGTAATCAGGATAAAATTATGATTTTTATATAACATGGATTCTTCATTCATTTTGGGAAATACTAGGGGTTTCCTTGCCTATTAGTTAGTAATGACACTCTCATTAGATGTAGTTTAAATATTCTAGGTGGTCAACCCATGGAGGGATTGATCTTGGAAGGATGCTCAAAAGAATTAATTGTAACCCTTTGTGATTGATGGTTCGTGATAAATCTCAATATGAAAGATATTCCAAAAAAATAGGATAATTAAGAGTGTACATTTAAGTGAATCTGGTTAATTATAGTGTGTGGATATCTAATAATTATTTTCCATCTTCAAGGTACATGAAACATTGATGGACACTATATATAGAGAAATGAATTTTTTATCATAATTTGATAAAGAAGCATTAATATATGTGAGTTCATGTCCATTTTTATGTATGTGTTTGATTAAATCGGATGAAATGGCGAGGTTTGTTGAACATTGTGATTGTTTCATATTCTATGGATAATCCATGGAGAGGTGTAGATGTCTATTAAAAATCAAATTTGGTTTAGAGTCACCCTCTTTGATAGAAATCAATTTTTTTGATGAATATAATCGAGCATCTATTCCAACAGGTTGATGTGTAAAATGATGTATATATTTTAGTAGAAGAAATCAGTAATGGATTGAAGAACAATACTATGGTCATTCCGAGTATACCAATATTTGAGGTGTTTTATATTGATGTTATGTGTTCAGTGACGATACATGTTGTTTTTTGATTACAGATTGTAAACCATGCCTAGGATTCCAAAGTAAATAGCTCCATTAAATAATGGATCAATTGACGTAGTGAACATTGTTATATGAAATCCATGTTGGGAAAAAACGAGTAAATTAACCAAGACTATTTGGGTTCACAATGAATAAATTTTGTTTTCTAAGGGTCGATCTAGATGGAGAATCGATGTGGGAATCTGACTGAGAGAACAGTTGGTGAGAACAGAGGTTCATTCAAATTTTTTGTTTTTTAGTGCATAGATGGAACCTTATGGCTAGTCTATGTGGTTGGTGAACCAAATATTTGAATTAAAACATATAATGTTTATACATAGGAAAGAATGTATGATGAATTCATTTATTCCATTTTTATTAAGGAATCAGGATCAATAACTTCATTTATAGTTAGTTTTTTAGGTTGGGTACCATTATAAAAATATTTTTAGAAGAGGATCTATTGGTGTTCCATAGGAAAAAAAATGAGATGGCTTGAAACTACAACATTGTAATAATTACATGTATTAAGTTGGTGTTTATGGAACATTATGTGACTTTATGGAAAGATCACATGGACATGATGTTTTTTTGGGAAGAATCCTTAGATTAATTCGGAATCAAGAATGAGGTTTTAATGATTACATTTAACTGGTGTAATATATTTTATCGATAATTATTAATATAAACCACACCGTGTGAGTTTTTGTACTTACATAATTTTCCATTAGGGAAATTCTCATAGTTTAGTGATCATTGATTATTTATAAGAATTAATTGAAGGAAAGGCAAGGTGTTGAGTTTTACATATACTGTTATCACAATCTCGAAGATGTAGGACACTCATAATTATTATTAGCATCTATTTTTAATGCTTACTGTTTCATTGTAATAACATGATGTGAATTTTTGAATGATCCTAGCCTTGGGGATATGAGGTGTAATACTGAGATGGAACTCATAATATAATTATAAATGAAAACAATGGAATATCTAGAGGCATGTTTTACATGTTATCTTACCTTTTTATAACAAGAATAATTATTATTGTGATTTAATAACAACCAACATCCTTATCTATCATGAATTTCGTATGATGATTGATATTATCATATATTTGATGGTTGGTCTAGAGAACATTTTGGAAAACTAGGATGATATGTGTTTTAATCTTTGAATTGAAATTCGCGGGTGACTTGGTCATCAATTTTTCTACGGAAGGATCCTAGAGATAAAAAGGTGGAAGATGCAGCCAATGGAAGGAAGATGGGGTTGACAGTAGCCCTGCTACATTACATGACGTAATATCATGCTATTGAGATTACACTGGGTCGTTATTGTTCCCCTCCTGAGAAGCTAAGGGTCAAATTGGGAATCTAATTAGTAAGATTAATGTATACTCTTATACCATATCCCCCCATTATGTTTATCATCCATGGCTTGAATATTTGAGTTTCTTTCGACAATACACTCTTTTCTTCCTTAAGCAATGAGATCCCCTTGATTTGAGGTGGATCTAGTAGATATCTATTGATGAATTTGATCATGATCATCGATTCTTCATTTATCAAGCCCTCTTTCTTCATCACGTGGCTGTGGGTCATCATTTCATTCACCACAGATGGTTCTCATGGTGAGTATTGGTCTCTTTAATCCCATTATTTCTGATTTATCATTAATTAACATCCCTTAATGTTTTTATTAATCTCATATTGATTAATAGCTTGATCAATATTAGACAGTTGGAATAAAATTACCCTAGTCATTTATAATTTTGTTGTTGAATGATGAGGATTTGGATCCATATGGTTGGAGGATGTCATGTGATAATGAATGTGATTCACTAATAGGATTTTCAATGAATGTACTCCCTAAGAGGATATCCTCTAATAATTTTTCTTTAATCTACATTGAATTAGTAATCTGTTCATTGAATTAAATTACTGATTATCCATATGTTAGGATTGGTGGTGTGTTGGGAGTTCGCAAACACTGTAATATGATTTTTCAATTAAGGTACATCAACTAGTTAATTTATTCCAAAATATCAAATTTCATTATATTTAATTTCCTTTTTCTGGTTACTACATGACAAAGATTTTTCAAGGAATGATTTTAGAATGTCGTTAATGAAAATAAATTGGTAATGAGTCATGGTGATGATTGGTAAATTTTACCGTGTAATTGATTCAATGAATATACCATTCACTATTAGTTGTCAGTTTTCTTATGATAAATTAATTCATAATAATTAAGAATAATTTAATAAAATTGAAATGATCAGGAATGAGTTACAACCTATTGGAGATTAATGTATGCTACGTGTTCTTAGATAACTCTTAACAAGTAGTTAGAATTATCTTATATTGGAGTTGTATTTTTTTTTATGTTTGTGTTTATATGTAATCTACCATATTGTACTTTTTAGAGACAATTTTCATGTGGTATGAGATTATGCACCTTGGCTAACTGAACATGAAATCAAAATTCATCCATTAATAACCTATCATTATTAATCATTTTATTATTTTAATATCTTCAATAATTAAACGAGTCATTCAAAATGTCTCTAAAAAATGTTCCAATTGATACAAAAAGTCCTTTTTTACTATCTTGATGTTGGATATTGATAGTCAAGGATTGATCACAAAATAGTTACATAAAATAAATTGACCCCACTTGGGTGTCTGTTTATGTCTCCTAAGACCCAGTTTAGTTTGTTAATCAAATTTGTGTCCTTAGCCTTTGACACCTTGTTTGGTGTATGATCACAAGTTTTTTCATGTGTATCCCATAACAAAATTTTTTTGTTGGACCACATGTGTGTAAATTTGAATACCACGAGACTATTATTATTTTTCATTTACATTTGTATGCATGTATATCCTATGAAACCTATTAATCATTTTCATCATGAGGTGTTCATGTGTATACTATGAAACCTATTATCCATGTTTTCTTAAATATGAATTTTTGGTGGTTGTGAATTTTTTTTGATATGATGTCATGTTTTATCTATCATATTGTATTTATGAAATATTGTTGTTTCCCAAATCTTTTATTATTGAGATTAGAGGATGGGACATATACACTACCCCTTAGATAGAGATGTGTCAAATACTGATTAGCTTGTGTACTTTTTATCCTTTCTAGTAAAATTTATAAAATATGATTTTTAGGCTATCCCATAAAGGGGATGTTGGACATGGATGAAATATCTTCATTCTAGATTGAAGCTGATGAAGTTACATGTAGGGTTCATGGAATCTTGGAAAGCACATGACCAATTAATACAAGATTTTTTAACACTTACTTCAGCATTATAGATAATCTATTTTTCTTATGTAGTTTATTTTTTTCTAAATATAATGAAAATTGATATTATCACACGATAGTACTATAAATATATGAATTTTCAACTTTCCTGAATTTGTCGTGTCCTACCATGTTTTACTCACACCATATGTGGGCGGCCATGTCACAAGGATACTCGAGCATCCTTCTATTTTTTTGGGTAAAAGTTAGGTTAGGACCAAGGTTGTTTGATCAGTGGGAATGATAACTATTCTTCTATAAACACAATATATTTAAGGATTGAAGTTGGTTTCATATCCTATATTTATTTTTTTATTTTCTCTGTCATGTTTTTGAGTGGTTGAATGCATTTTCATATTTGAGAAAGTATAATTGTTTTGCTACATTTTCTATAGTATAAATGGAACCATATGACATATCTCATTGGATAACATGATAAATAATTTTTTTAAAAAAACTAATTGTTAATTAAAATTAGAATTTCATTCTTTAAAAGATGGGGGTTGTTGTTTTAAAAAGAAGGAAAATTTAAACAAGTTTTTTAACAATGTATATATTAGAATATTTGATTAATTATGATCAACATAGGGAAACATCATGACACTAATCCTTAGTCACTTACTGTGATGGGGTTTTGATCATTTATTATCTAATTTATAAAAACTAGAAATTGATTTTTATTTATTTTATACAATGATATCACCGAGGCTTTGATCAGAAACACAAAATGATTCACTGGATACCATTGATGGTTTAATTATTTTTTTCCAACATTATAATCAAAAAATTCTAATTAAATATACAAATAACATGATATATTTTGATGGATTATATGTTATTTAATTTTTAAACCATTACATGAATCTTACTGGGTGTGGGAGTACTTATGAGAGTTCAATATTCCAATAAGAACAAAATAAAAACAGTAGTTGGTAGGGGTAGAAGTGGTGAATAGTCTGTGAAAACTCACACTAATGGGTACTTCTTAATATGATTATATGTGTTAAAAAATGACATAAAAGAAAATTAATCAATTATGTAAGAAAATATGTTGTTTAAAAAAAACACACTAACCTCGAATATAAAATATTACTCAAACAACACAAACAAAAAGATTAATATTTACATCACATTCCACCTCCGGTGTTTATAAAGAGTAAATAACTACTAGAAAGGGGAAATACATGGATACAAAATAATACTTTACCAAGGACTCTAGTAATACCATATATTATTTCAAAAGTGTACAAGGATGTGTAGGATTTATTTTATGGATAAATACAACACAATTTCCACAACATGAATTTACGATCATAATGGAAAATAAGAAATTCAGGGATGATTTTTTAGTTAAATTAATCCATGATATTAGACTAAATTATTCAAAAAATACTGATATTACATTTTGTGGAGAGATAGAAATACAAGTTATATTAACAATGGGGTTGGAATCATCTTAATTAGAGGTCTGAATCCCTCTGTATGTCGTAATAACTAATCATAGTTCCAATTTATCTATCTAAAAATTTATTAGCATTGTGGGCCTATTTTGGGAATATTGTTCTCAAATATATACATTTTATCATTGGTTATCCAATAATGTATTAACATTGTTGGCCTATTTTGGGAATCTTATTCTGAAATATATACATTTTCCCATTGGTTTAATTATATCTCAATAATTTTAGAATCCAATAAAAATAAATCTACACATTTTGATGAGTGTTTGGAATAGTATGTTAAAAATACAGAACTAATATAAATAGGCCCATTGTGAAGTTTCATCATTTTAGGCATGTTTTTAATAATGAATTCAAAAAAATTAGTTGAAAATTAATTAAAAATGGGATACTAATGACCATAAACAATATAATTTAATATTATAGGGGTGATATTATATTATATCATTAATTTATATCACACCCCCACAAATAAACACTTTCACTCCCAGGAAAATTATTATATACTAATCAACTCACATTCCTGAATCAAAGCTATGAAATCATCAATGATTATTTGGAAATGAAATACATCATGTCTAATTTATGAAATCAGGATTCCTCTCATTATTATTTTCTCACATTCAAATTTTATCTAGTTCATTTATTTATTACTTATACATGTTTTAACTAACCTGGCATAAATTTTTTTCCTCTTTACTCTAGGAACACATAAATGTGGGATTTTTCTCATTTCCAATTGTTCAGGTTATCATACCATATGGTTTCCAATATTCTAGGTTCTCTATTGGAAGAAACTATTTGATAATCATGAGGAGTTATTACATTTTTATTTGAGGTTAATGGGATAGTGAAATTTTGTTATTAAAAATAAAATGAACAATAGGAGTGCCTAACGACCCGTCCCTCGAGGCCCGTGTCGTAACTACCCTAAGCCCGCCTCCCATAGGCCAGGGGCTGGCGACTAGCACCGAAGGCATAAATCTATATAACTTGGAAGGCATTGCCTTTATAAAACTTAAATACACACACACAACCAGAGTACAAGTGAAAGAAAACATTAAGTAAAGAAGTATAACACTTGTGCTGAAAGTACAAATGGGCCAGTATACAAGCCCAACAGAAAGGTATAGCTACAACTGAAAGAATGTACAACTAGAAGACAAACAACTGGAAGATGGAAGCAGCTCCCGGATCGTCCTCCGGGTTCCTACCTAAAGGGTAGGTACAAATGTCCTCCTCAACACTCCGCGTCAATCGGTCTACTCTGCGGGTTGTCACGCCGAGTATCCACCTTCGGGTACCGTCTAGTCATCGTACACTCTGCCTCGGTCAGCGCTGTTCGCCGTCTGCATCCAACACAACAAGGTGTGGGCATAGCCCATGTAGGGGTGAGTATAACAATACTCAGTAAGGACCCCGAGATCCCCAAGGTCACACTAAATCAAACAAGGATAAACCAAAAAGAAAGATCTCAACAGATAACCTTTACATAGGTATATGCCCATACATATACCTATGTAATCAAGCAACCCATCTCAATCATGAGGAAAACAAAAAGGTAAATGACTCAGCTCCAACCAGGATTTTCATTAATGATACCGAAACCAAAACTGCTGGAAAACTCATCCTCTGTCGAGTACAATAGCCCTATCACGACTCTGAGGCGCTACTCACTAACCTTAAACTAATAAGGTACTCCTCTTATCGAGTACAGTAGGTCCGCACCCAAACACAGTAGTGCTCCCCGCAAGGGGTCTGCCACCCAAACATAGTAGTGGTTCCCCTAATATCCTACAGAGGTACTCCTCCTATCAAGTAACGCGGGTCTGCTGCCAACTACTAGGTGCTCCATCTACAATGGGTCTGCCGCCAAATACTGGGCGCTCCGTCCACTGGGCTAGTCGACTCACTCCAAGTCGAATCGGTCAAGCAGTCATCAGGTCCACAACTTCTAGGTCTCCGAACTTTATACGCTCATCTCTGGGAGGATCCGCTCCACGAGCTACTAGTGGATACTCCAAGTATCACAATGTCTCACAAAGAAGTATCACAATGGACCTCCTTGTCACAGGTGTCTCAATACAATAGACGTCGCGTCAATCGGGCGCCCGGTCTGTGAGTTATTAGCCTTTTTGTCCCGGGGGACCGGTTGGTTTCATGTGTGAACCAACCCGACCGTATCTTAACTATACCCCAAACTCTCATAGGGTATACTCATAGGGACCGTTTCTCAACGTGATTACCAATGCCGCTGACGGTTCCTCAAACGGACGTCCGGTCTGAAAGTTATCAGCTTTTCCGCTTTAGGGGCCTGGTTGGATTTCGGGTACAATCCAACCGGCCCATAATCCAACTGCGTCCAACCCTCATGTGAAGATTCCCAAAATAACTATCTCATCAAGAGGAATCCAACAAAGTCGACGACACGTCAATCAGACGTCTGGAGATCAAGTTATAAGAATTTCCACTCCGAGGGCCCGGTTGGTTTCGGGTTCGAACCTACCCGGCCAAACATCAAATGACACTGGTTAACCAAACTGGTCCCACCATTGCAATCCATACCAAAAAACACACAAGATTAAATACCCATTGGTCCAAAACAGATAACCGATGAGAAAGTTTCATTTTACCGCAACACGTGCAAACCGGGCCTCGTGGGGCCTACACCTTGACCTCGACCTAAATATCAAAAATTGGTCTTGAAATATCCGTCTTAATTCCGGGGTCGCAACATCGCAGAAGGTTCATCATTCCGACACCGAATGAGAGAGATTGTCAGATACAAGATCCCGCAATAATAATAATATTATTATCATTGGGTGTTTCATGGACCCGAGCGACGAACCACAATTTTGTATCAAACATTAGACTATAATAGACCATCTTAAAGACAGGATCACGTCACCGCTAACAGAAAGCCAATCGGATGTCGTACGCATGAGTTATAGCAGGTCAAAGATTTAGTAATATTATTAAATCTATTATATTCCGAGTGATTCGGGTACACGATCAAAAAACCCAAAAAAAGACATTAAATATGGGACTCAGAATGTCCATCATAGAATCTGGGTCACACTGCTTCAGACGGTTCGTGAAACCGAGGCCACACGAATATGTTACGGTCGAAAAAGTGTTTTATCATCAAAAATAATAATATGATTATTATATTATTATTTTTGATTGATTTTACCTAAAACAACACAATGTCACGCACCACCACCCTCTCTCTCCAATTAGTGCGCCTTCCTCCATTTCACGCATGGAAATCCTTAATTAAATGGTGCACATCACGTTCATTGGATTCTCTTTCTTTCTTTATGTTTTAATTTATTTTCTTTAAATGTTTTCTCTCTCCAATCTCCTTCTCCATTCATGGTTTCTTCTCCACCAAACCCTACCAGCCTGGCCTTCCCGTGGCTGTCTCTAACGCCGAATCTATGGCCTCCGGCCTACCGCCATCCTGACCTCCCACCGCGCCGCCACACCACCCCCAGCTACCCGCTCCGGCGTGCCTCAAACCAGCCGCATTGCCTGGCCCCCCGTCTGCTCGCCGCGCCACCTCCCATTACCACGCACCCGACCCCATGCTGGTGCACATCAAGAAAAAGTTGGCGGTGGGTCCAGACTTGTTTTTAGTCCATACCCACCGCGTTAGTAGTTCGAATAAACACCCAACAGAATATTCTTCCATTCTCGAGGAAAGGAATCACGTAATCTTAAATAACTAAAAACCCCTTATCTTGGTAATTAACAT
Source organism: Viscum album (assembly GCA_963277665.1). Taxonomy (NCBI): domain Eukaryota; kingdom Viridiplantae; phylum Streptophyta; class Magnoliopsida; order Santalales; family Viscaceae; genus Viscum; species Viscum album. The sequence continues at coordinate 537,000,350 of OY728119.1, forward strand.
CGCACATCATTGATTCGCGGAATGCCGCGTCATGGAAGATGGACGTCTATTCTGTTGACGTCAGGGTGTGTCCGAAGTAGAAAAACCGTTGGAGAATCCCACACGTTCTTCACGGCGTAGTCGTTCTTCATTGAAGGTTGGTGTTCTTCGTCAAAGAAGAACACTTCCTTCTAAGTCTTCTCTAGAGGTCCTTCACCAATATTGCCAACCCCCAAAATAATAAAAAGGCTCTCCAAAATATAACATGTCATTTAATTCAATCCTTTGATGGAATATTAATTAGGGAGGTGATGGGTTTCTATAATAAGGGGATTTGTCACGTTAAACTGGAGAGGTGTTAAAAGGGGTTGGAGAGAGTTAATAAAGATGAGAGGTTGGGGCTCATGTGGGCCCCACCTCTCATTTATCCACACATGGGTAGTTGGTGGTTATTTCTATCACCCTTAACTCCCTTTTGTAAGGTATAACTGCCATAGATATAAATAATATTTTGTACCATCAATTTTATTTATTTAATTCTAAATCTGCAATTATTAATTCTCAACCCGATTAAAACGAAACTGCGGTAAAGCTTCCCTTAATCAATTACTGGCGATGCGAGTTTATCGGTGCCCTCATATTTCAATTCCAAGCACCGGTTCAAAAGATAGAAACACCCTCATGTACGTTTACTTAACGTACCCGAAAAAAAAAGTTCAGAAAATTAATATCAGTCATCGTCGACCTGTGCCAGTCATGATTGGGATATACCGAAGTAAAAAACGCCCTAAAAAACCCATCGATGCTCTCGGATTTTCAATCTGAGTTACCATTTAGAAGTTATTAATTTTACAATAAAATAATGGTCACTTAATTGTTTTATTTGTGGCCAAAAACTATCTTTTTCTGGTGGCCTGTGCCGGAAAAATTTAGTATCTTCTTAAATAAATCATGCCCTCACGAGTTTAGCGGTGGTCTCAGATTTTTAATCTGAGCTACTGTTTGTGAGTTATAACCATTTGAAAAATAAAATAATTTTTTTTACGGTTATGCCATGTTTGGAATTTCTCACAAGAGTCCCACACCGACTAAACATAATTCACGCCTAGGGTAAACCCGCCATCCTGAGCACAATGGGGCCCTCATATTTCTTATCAGAGTAACAGTTTAAAAGTTATTCCACTATTCAAGTAAAAATTCTTACGCACATTAATTTAAGCTTAACAATACATCAGAAAATTATTCCGGGCAAACCGGGCCTCAGAATCAGTTGTCGTTAGAAACTACAGACTCATTAAATTCCAAAGAATTTAAGAAAGAAATTTCCTTGAAATTTACGGGTCTTTACATTACCCCCACATCAGGGATTTACATCCTCATAACGATACAACACATGATAGGGAAACAAATGAGGGTACTGAGCATGCATCTGAGTCTCCAACTCCCGTGTGCTCTCCTGGAGGATCCCGTGCTGCCAGCGAATACGCACTAGAAGAATCGACTATCCATGTAGGACCCACACCTATCTATCCTCAATCTTCACTGGAACCTCTGAGAATGTTGCCCTGTAATCGATGTCTACTCCCTATGGTCGGTGATGATGGAACGGTCGTGATCGCATCTCCTCAGCTAGGATAAGTGGATGACGTCGTGCACCTGATACAACTGAGGTGGAAGGGCCATGCGGTAAGCCACCTCGCATACTCTGTTGATAAAGAAGGAGGAGTGACTGTATGAGACTAAAGTTAGGCTGCACCTTCTCTATCCACAAAGGATATATGTAAGGCAGCCAGTTGCTCTGCCGCATCATCTAGCAGGTGAATACCAGTCCTCCTATTGAGCGCATCTGCTACAATGCTCCCTTTCCCAGGATTATAGACTATATCGAAGTCATAGTCCTAGAGGAACTGAAAACTGAAAACTCTTGTTGTCGTGAGGGTAAGGCTAGCCGACTCAAGAGTAATCGGTCAGAGCCTCCTAAGCATGATTTAATCCTTGTGCCGCCTCGGATTCTCTTTTAGCCGACCAAGAATAAACCTCATCCCATCATTGTAGATAAACTAGAAACTTTTTTCCTAATACCGTCAATTTGTGTTTGAACTGTGGTTGCCCAGTCCATAGTCAAACTAACGTCGTAAGGCCTCGACGATGCCACTAAGAGGTTCCAACCGAAAATCTCACTTCAAGGGTCAGATCACACCATCGACCTAATCGTGATTATTGAGTCTCTTCCCAAGGGTATCTCCAGACATGAGGATCAAGTCAATGGATTTTCCAGAAACTCTAGGTCTGGGAAAATATTCGTGGAAGAAAGGAATGATTGGTATCTATGTCTATTGATAATGCAGCTCATAGACCGTACCTCGAATCATTCCTAGAGCCCCTGGGTCACACTCCTTGACCGCATGCAGCGACTCTCTTCCCCTGCCATCCTGCTCCCTGAGCTTGGTGGAAACTACAAAGGCGGGTGGTTGCAACATGTCAAAATGTTCACCACCCCATGATGCTCTCCAAGATCTGCTTCCACGTCTACTGCCCAGAAGATTCATCTGTTCTTTTCACTTTGTCTTCTTGAAAAATTTTACACGCCCAAGTCTCCGAGACTGGTGAAAGATTCATTCTTTTCCACTGCTAACCTTAACTGGCTGCATCCACTCAACCAAAGAATTAAGAACCACAAAGGTTCTTTCTAGCACCCTATTATAAGTAGGAATGCATAGAGAATGATGTGATGGCTCATATGTACTTTAGACACAACTCACTCAGAATTCAGAGCCCTGAAGCACTGATCACATCATATTCATCAAGTACCAGGAATGGTTTTTTACGCCCCGATGAATTCTCAGCTACCGAAATGTTGTCATGAAAAAGCTGTATATGCTCTAGAAAACACTCTACCACCTCCTCAAGGCAGTTCTCAGCCTCCTGTGAGTCGGGTTTGCCTCAGAACTTGAGGGATTTCTGGTGCTGAAACATAAGTAAGGCACTAAGCATACAAGTATCCTCTACTAGTACCGTCGGTAGTGTCTGCTGACCAACATGTAGTGATATATATGGAACACAACCAGAAGTTGCTATCTCAGGCATCAGTCCACGTACCGAAGCCATATCACTATGCCGACCATCCTCATGGCCAGTCAATGGGAAACACCAGTTGCTAAGATCACCATCTGCTCTACTAGTGTCTAAACTAGGTGTAGAACCCTAGAAATCGTCTCCATCCAGTCCACTACTACCTGGGAATTTGCCTCACCTCGTAACCTCCGAGGCCTTTGATGCGGGAACTTGTGCAATACGCTATTTCAGTGTGCACCGTCCGCTAGTACGAATGATGGTATTTGTTTCCTAACAGGTGGTGGTGGTACTGGTACACCACCCGAAGGTGCCATCATAGCAAGAGGGCCATGCACCGGAGCCTCATCGCTTGGTGGGTTGTCATCGTGTACTCTATAAAAACTCCAATTGATTGTCTGCATGGAGGCATCCTGAACAGATGTGACACGGTAAAACAATTTAAACCTGGTGAGCTGACCTAGTTTGAGCATACTGTAAAACATTTGAAAACACACACACAATCAGTTTTTTCATGCAATAAGTCAAAAATAAGTAGTCAGGGTCCTGGTGTATTGATACATAGGCTGCCACACCAACACTGGACTCCTTGAACTGAAGACCACACTCAGTACCCTTAACACTATTTCATCATAGAAAGGAATGATTAGTGTTCTCAGTTATGAGGTATAACTGACTCCTTTGATACCAATTTGTCACAACCCATCCCCCGGGTCCCGTGTCGTCACTACCCAAATGCCACCTCTCATAGGCCAAGGGATGGCGATTAGAATCAAATGCGTAAATCCCTATAAATGGGAAGGAATTTCCTTTATAAAACGTAAAAACACACACAACCAGAGTACAAGCGAAATAAAACACTAAGTAAAGTAGTATAACATGTGTGATGAAAGTAAAAAGGGGCCTGTATACAAGCCCAACAGAAAGGTATAACTACAACTGAAAGAAAGTAAAACTACAAGAAAAACATCTGGAAGATGGAAGCAGCTCCTAGATGATCCTCCAGCCTACCGCCATCATGGCCTCCTACCGCGCCGCCGCACCGCCCTCGACTACCCGCGACGGCGCGCATCAAACCAGCTGCATCGCCTGGCCCCCTGTCTGCTCGCCGCGCCACCTCCTATTACCATGCACCAGACCCCATGCCGCCACACATCAAGAACAAGTTGGCGGTGGGTCCAGACTTGTTCGTAGTCTATACCCACCACGTTAGTCGTTCGAATAAACACCCAACAGAATATTCTTCCATGCTCGAGGAAAAGAATAGCGTAAAATTAAATAAACAAAATCCCCCACACCTCAGTAATTAACGTCACACGTCATTGATTCGCGGAATACGGCATCGTGGAAGATGGACTTCTATTCCGTTGACGTCAGGGTGTTCCCAAAGTAGAAACACCGTTGGAGAAATCCCCCACATTCTTTGCGGCGGAGTCATTCTTCGTTGATGGTTTGTGTTCTTTGTAAAAGAATAACACTTCATTCTATGTCTTCTCAAGAGTTCCTCAACCAATATTGCCATCCCCCAAAATAACAAAAAGGCTCTACATAATATAACATACCATGTAATTCAATCCTTTGATGGAATATTAATTAGGGTGGTGATGGGTTTCCATAATAAGGGGAGTTGTCACATTAAATTGGAGAGTGGTTAAAGGGGGTTGGAGAGAGTTAAGGAAGATGAGAGGTTGGGGCTCCTGTGGGCCCCACGTCTCATTTATCCACACACGGATAGTTGGTGGTTATGGGTCTCACCCTTAACTCACCTTTAAAGGGTATAAATACCATAGATATAAATAAAATTGTGTACCACCAATTTTATTTATTTAATTCTAAATCCCCAATTATTAATTCTCAACCCGCTTAAAACGCAACTGCGATAAAGGATCCCTTAATCAATTACTGGCGCTATGATTTCATTGGTGCCCTTAGATTTCAATTCCGAGCACCTGTTCAAAATATAGAAAATCCCGCATGTACGTTTACTGAACATACATGAAAAAAAAAGTTCAGAAAATTATTATCAGTCACCCTCGACCTGCGCCTGTCGAGGTTAGGCTCTGCCTATGTAAAAAACACCCCAAAAAACCCATCGATGCTCTCGGATATTCAATATGAGTTACCATTTATAAGTTATGAATTGTAAAATAAAATAATTGTTACTTAATTATTTTATTTGTGGGAAAAAACTAACTTTTTCCGGTGGCCCGTAATGGCCAAAGTTAGTATGTGCTTAAATAAAGCATGCCCTCACGAGTTCAACAGTGGTCTCAAATTTTTATCCCAAGCTACCATTTGTGAGTTATAACCATTTGAAAAGTAAAATAATTTATTTAATTATTTTATTTACAGTTATTCCATTTATGGAATTTCTCACAGGAGGCCTGCGCCAACTAAACTTAAGTCGCTCCTAGTGTAAACCCTCTATCCTGAGCACAACGGTACCCTCAGATTTCTGATCAGAGTAACCATTTAAGAGTTATTCCACATTTTTAGTAAAAAAGTTTACACGCGTTAATTTAATCTTAAAAAACATCATAAAATTATTCTGGGCAAACAGGGCCTCAGAATCAGGTGCCGTTAGAAACTGCGGACTCGTGAAATTCCAAAGAATATAAGAAAAAAATTTCCTTCATATTTACGGGTCTTTACAGTCTAATAACTTATGTACAAACAATTTCAAAATTAAGAATGTTTTCCCATGAAATGTACTTGCTCATCCTCTCATGGAATATGTCACATCCATGTGACTCTCCCCATTATAAAATTTATTCTAATATCAAAAAGGTAGTTAATTATAATGATTATAGTTCATCTTATCCATTTTATTTTTTTATTGTTTTATTTATTAAATTTAATCCAGTATTGTTTTTCATATAAATTTTGTCTTATAAACAAAATGGAAACACGAATAAAAACATTATATAATATTTCATGGGAAGCTACTTCCCAAAAAAATGTAGAAACAATTTCTTGTATCCCATAATAAGAAATATTTCCCTAGGATTACCATGGAAATACACTGTCTATAACACATGGTGATAATAAAACAAGTGTGTATAGAATATATGGTTATATAAGAAACATTTGCAGGAAATGTGGACACCTAATTTGAATTTCATGGTATCTAATGATTAATAAGGGTAAAATGTCATATTTTACAAAATAATGGGTTAATTTTATAATGGTAAATTCACTGAATGATGGCCTCTAACATGAATGTAACACACTATAATCTTTTATATTTAATGATTATAAAACCAAGTTCTAGTTTCTCTACATGACTCGATACTATAAATTATGTAATTAAAAATTAGAATATGAAAAAATACATACAATTTCATTTGGGTAAGGGATTTAAAATATTGTTCAGTTCGAAAGTGGAATGGGTATCGCGAATATATTTTCATCCTATGAATGATTTTAAAATGAAAATTCCTTAAAATTATTTCATTTATATTTAGGGTATATTTGTTTATACTCCTTTTAATTTCTATTGTATTTTATTTTAAATCACAACTGTTATGTGTAAACCTCCCCCACAACTAATAAATAAATTTACAGTAATTATAAATGTTTAAATAAATAGATATGTAAATAATGGTCGGTAGAAAGGATATCCTACTAAGTAATTTCATATGTGGAATTTAAAAAATGGATTTTGTACATGGAATTAGTTTTAAAATATATGTAGACTGTTTAAGTCACACCCCATTAATGGTAAGCCTATAGCCACTCTAATCATGAAAAACAGTTATTACAATGATATGATAGAAAATATTATTAGTATATTGACTGATACATCATTAACGAGTCTGAACTAGGTGGAGCATTGCCTTCAAATATTAACTTGAGGACCTTCTAAAAAATATGAATCTTCCACAAAAGTATCATATAATCACATATTATTTTTGTATTCTTTTTATATATATTTGTGTTATCATATAAATAATATCGAATTTTTTCCGACTATTTAATATACATATTTTTATGTTTACATGTGTCTAATAGATTCATATGACATTGTTTTACAACCCAATATTTAATGTTTATCTATATCCACATGGAGTAGAAAAGCAATTCCAAACATAGCCCTATAAAATGATAGTCTAATTTGGGTATTAAAATTAACATGGTATAACCATTGGGAATCATCAAAGGAAAAACATAAACAATTATTATTGATTTTTTAAATTTTTTTCAAGTATCTATCTTCTTCATGATTTTAAAAAAAATCTATTAATATTTCATATATATATAGTATAAAAATTATGAAAACCACTTACATAAAAATAATTTATTTCAGTTTCAATTATAATATCAAGAAACTCGATCACTAATGATTAGTATTAACAATCCAAACATGTGAAAAAAATCTGATATCATAAAATTTATAAGCACATCTAATTCATCAGTCCTGAGAGCCTTTTCATTCACCTATTTAAATATGTAGTCAATATAAAATATAGTATAAACAAATCTAGATGAATTTGGAAATGGAAATATGAATTCAATTCCACTTGAATCATTGATCTCAAAAAATAAAATTGGTTTTTGGAGAAATTCATTCCTCTTAGATATATTCTGTATAAATTAATATCATGTAAATGAGTTACAAAACCGATGGAAATATCAATAAAATATTTTATATTAAATTCACATTTCAAGGAACTTTTTAGTTGTATGTTTACAACCATTGTGACCACCACAATTCATATTGTAGATAATGGACGAAATATAGTTTACCTCATTTTGAGGGACTTACTAACAAACAACATGGTTTCAAAAAATTCACTATAAGTATGGGTCATCCAAAATATACCTTTCTATGTAATTTTACTATCTTTGGGATTGTGAGGAGAAAAAATCAATGTGCACCCTAACTGTTTCTACAAAGTTTACAATTTCTAAAAACAAATTGGTAATTTTTATAATATCATAAAGGTGATCATGATGGTTGAATTATTCAATTGGGAGGTGTGAGTCAAATCGATGGTCCACGGTGGTTTAGTCTAACTATTTTAATCCACTATAATATGTTCCACTCCCCTATTATCTCACATCTTTAGGGAAAATCATACAGGAGGAGTATCTTCCATAGGATGTTGGAGTTAGCATCTGATTTCATTAGGAGAAGCTGGAGGGTAGTAATATCAACAATCATAGTGAATTTTCACTAATTAATATAACAATGAAATTTTTCAATGGAAATCAAAATATAAATAAGTTATTTTCTAGTGGACATATCATTTACCTTGGAAGGGTTAATATTATTACATGCATACTTAGATACATGAGAATCCATCTATATAATTTATGAAATAACTATCCCAACTAAAAAGTTAGATTCTCCAGACATTAATATGAAGAGGATATTACACTATTGTGGTTGGATGATGGGTGGTTATTTGAGACTCATTTTTGTAATAAATCCTCAAAATTCTAATAAAAAACTATCTCAAAATATAATTTTTTAACAATTAGTGAAGGTAGGTTTTATAAAAGTAATGTATTTAATGAATCATGGGAATAAAATTCCTAACCCAAGAATAATTATACCTTATTAAAACATTTTTTAAATTTATGGGATGAAATTACTTAAATATTTGATTTATAAATATGAATTACCATATTGAATATAATATTCCTATAAACTATCCCACTTTCTTCCATTAAATTAATTTTATCATAATTTTAAATAATAAATTATTAAATGAAATTATGGTGGATAGAACATATGTTTGACAAAAATAATCCATTAAAGATCCATAAAATATGAAATAATTTATAGAAAATTGAAAACATTTTTCAAGAAACATAGAAAATATATTAAACATAAAAAACCAAAAAGAACTAGTATAATTATAGAGAAAAATTGGAATCCTGCATTATGAACATATTTTGAATGGATAAGAAAATATTATATTCTCTTAATCGTCAATAGATATATATATATCATTAAAATAACTCAAATATCCATTAAGGAAACCAATATCTTGTCAATGAATGCTATAGTAATAAGGTCATTTTTTGGATTTATTTAGACAACCATATTCAATTTGGATTCACCAAATATATTTCACATTTTCTGGAACCAATTTATTGTCTAAATTTGATACAACTGTTATAAAAGTTTTCATATGAACAATTTTCACTAAATTAAACTATTAAGTACGAGATATGTGATAGAACATCCCAACATTGGATTATTAATAGACCCAATATTTTTCAACTTCATAGTAGGTGGGATTTAATTTATGTTGATCATTCCTTATAAGATTATAATCATCATATATATATATATATATGTGGTTCATGAAAATAAATGAGATAATTAAAGGAATATCATCCAATGCCTATCTTATTAAATATCAATACCCCCTAAAAATGTGTTTCAGTTTTGATACAATCTCTTGGTACTGGTTGATGGAAATAATTAACTGATTCTTTTCAATACCCCCAAGATATATGTATATTTTAAATTATTGTAATGTTTTAATAATTATAATATCTATGGTTTTTTAATTTAGGTATGGGATTTAGGGGGAGTGAGGTAAATGAAAATGTCTATCTGTATGTGTTTTTCCCAATTTTAAAAGATTCAATTCAGATGATATTCTTCGAAACATCGATCATAATGGGAATACCCGAGGAACACGCTAATCACATAGAGTAATAAAATAAATCTTTTCCTACCCCAAACAACTCTATATACATTAATTACCACAAAGTGATTATATAATGATGGAGGTAATAATGAATGAGAGTATAGGTGAAAGAGAGAATATTTTTCATGTGTCATTGGAGAGATTTTAAATTAGATATTAAAAAACAGTGGAGTTTTCTAAAATATGGTTTTTTATAGAATCACTGATATAAAAATATTTATTTACTCTCCATCACACCATTTACGACGTACAATTGTGAAAGATGATGATTTTCATTTCTAATTTGAGGAATGGACTTACATTTAATAGAAGAACATGTCATTTTTCCAAGTATCTTCTATATGAAAAAAATTATGTCTATAAGTAAGATGAGTGTATTAACTCTAACAATCACATACTTGATCCCTCTTTATGGATGTGTTGTGCTCCAATTTGAATTTTCATGATGGTTCCTATTAGTTTATGCTTTAAATAAATATATAATTATACATAATATATGAAATCAGATTATTCGAAGCACCTAAATTGATAATTGAATAAAAAAATAATTAATATTCTAGAGTTAATGGTATTTAATAATTTCCTAGATCCTTTAATATGGTTGGAATCCCTAATTTTATCAAAGAAAAGTCATTCCTTTTATGTTTTAATATCACATTCCACATCAGTTACCATCACTGGATAAATGTTTCTATGAATTTTTTAATATTATTTATTTTTTTAACCACATACAAGATATGAATGATAAATTCTAATTTTTATATGTATCCAATATGTCTTTGTCAATTCTATTTTCAATAATTCACTTTTAATTATATATTATTTTTGAAAGGGAATTTAGTGGTATTATTTTAAGGATTCCTTAAAAATAATATTTTTAACCATTTTTCTTAATTTGTATTCACATGAAAATTTTGATGGTATAGAAAGAGAGTTGTCAATAAGTTGAATTAGATGTTGAGTAAAATTATTAGAAGGATAATTTTCTTGGACACTATGATGTGTTATAATAAATACATTACCTATTACCATAATATTGGAAATAGGATGTGTTGGTAGTTGACCAAAACCACACATCATTATCTCACCGATGGTGTTTTTTAGTTTTCCAACATGAGATCATTGGTATTGAATAGCCGATTATGTGTTATGTTGGAAGTGGAGTTTCAGGGATTACATTTTCATCAACATTTCCTCAAGGTTTGGTATATATTTTCAAGAATTTAAGTTATTCTAATAAGGTTACAGATAAGAAGGTTTGATACATTGTCATTTTAGGTACCGATTATAATTAGTGTATCATGAATTTCCTCCTAATTGTCATGGATTCCCAATAAATAAAATTATGAAAGGATCAGATGAATCCTGGTGTTTGGGGAATTAGTTATAGTAATTACTATTATCATAAATAATAATATAGTGGAATTGATCATGTGGAGAGTGTGAATTAACATGATGCTAGGTTAATTATCTTAAAAGGCTATGAATTTCATAAATATTATTATATAAAATTTATTCTAAGTAGTAATAGATTACCACTTGATCCCCTTATATTAGTGTAATTTCCTATATATCAATTTTTTTTTGTATTTTAAATAATGTTGGATGTTAATTTATAGTCAGTGGCTAAACTTTTATCAAATAGGGATGCATCTAACGCATCATCTGTCATGAAAAATTCAATGAGGATATTTCCCTTTAATAATTATTGAATTAAAAATTTCTCACAAATTTTGTGATAGGGGAAAAATTAGGAAATTGTAATTTGTCTCCACAAATAATCATATATGTTCTATCATTGTGATTTACTACATCAATATATATATTTTCTAATAGATGCTGTTCAAGAGGTAGTGAATAAATTATCTATAATGTGTTTTTTAAGATAATTACATCCCCCAATTTTGGTATCAAGATATTATATCCAATCTTTGGATACATCATTGATGTAGAAAGGGAAGGCCCTAAACATTATTTGGTCCTATGAAAAATTTTGGTGTATCATGGTTGATCATGATATGTAAAACTCCTTGAGATGTTTATGAGAATCCACACTAGGATTTCCATGGAATTTATGAATGTGGTGGATATGTTCCGATCTTATATGTTTGTTAGATTCATCCAAATAAAATTGGATGTACATTGTTTGGTATGAAACATCCAGGGTGGTCAGTTATTTCACGGATTCATTATTTACATCCATGTTTTATAATGTTTTTTTTGGAAAAGTAATATATTTGTTTAAAACCACACGAGGTTACATAATGTGATACATAGTGATACATAATTATTGTCCTCCAGAAGAAAAAATTAAATGAATTTATTCATATAAATTTTACTGTATATTTCATATAGTTCTTCCTTTCCTGATTTAGTCACGAAAATAAGTTGTGGTGTTTTTTTACATTTACAATTTTTATCATTGAATAAATTATGAATATAAAAAAACAAAATAAAAATTAAATGAGGAAATAAAATATGAATATATTATATAATTACACAGATATGAGTAAAAACAATCATATGGAGATGATAAAAGTAGAAGAAGAATAAGAGGGTGAAATATGGAAAAATCAATTAAAAATCATCAAATGGGAATAAGTATGATTCAATGTTGTATGAAATAAAAAGGAATAGAAATAAATAAAATCTAAATATTGAACTTTTCTCCAATATAACAGTGCAATATTTGGATCATGTTGTTGAGGATGTGAATTTAGAAATATTTTAGCTTGAATTTCTATACCGTAGCTGGAACCCTTATTCATATATCAATGTTCTATTATATCATTAGAATATAAAATATAAAAATAAAAATCAAATTTTATTTTAAAAAACATATTATCATTTATTAAAAAATAATTATAATAAATCTATAAAATAGAAGAAACAAATATATTTGATTGAGAATAATCAACCTGGAGATATATCATGATTCTAATTATTCATGTCTTTAAAAGATATTGTTTATATATTTTAATCCCTTATTTGTAACAAAGATAAATCTATTTTTACTATTTTTATACTAGGATACCTCAAAGTATTTGTTCAAGAACAATGATTCACCAGTTACCCCTGATGATATGGTGATTTGTTTCCGACTTCAAAACAAGAACCCACCAGGAAAACAAAAGAAGAAAGCCACACTTTTCTATGTGTTCATTTTATTTAATTATAATAACCATAAATTAATTTTAATGGAAATTTAATTGTTTATTAATGTTCAATCTACCAATATGAACTACAAAATCATCACACTTTAAAGGGTTGAGAAGCTTTGAATAATGTGTAAAACATCTCTTAATGGATACCCCAAAACATGATATTATGAGTTATAAAAATAAATACATATATTTGACTCAAAAAAATACATATAATTATTTTAATTCATAGAAAACCATAATTTAAATGATCATTAAAATAATTTAGACATGAACCTTGGAATATACAAAACATTCCTCCGTAGGTGATCAAAAAGATTATGTAACTTTAGGGAAGGGGAAGAATCCATATGTTTTTAAAAGCACATCCCAATGACTATAATATTACCATGTGGTTACAAACAATTATATAATGAGCCATAGATTACTTTTTATTGAAAATACTTCAAAATGCCCATAAATAGTCATCATGTGCCAATGAGACTAGATGACTATTCATTGAATAATTTCTCCCTCATATGTGGAATTTTTTCATAAAGAATAAATCAATGACTGTTTTTTTGGAAACTTGGTTATGATGTGTAACATCAAGCTGCGTTTCCAATACAGGTGGGATATTACCAATTGGAGGTTCAAAGATCATGTTATATTTCATTAACTATATGTAGGACCAATCGATCTCACTCAGAATGTATTCATGTTGGGGGACTCTTTTTAGACACGTGTACCAATATAAAAATGTTTTAACTATTGGATAAATTTAATCCACATGATCATATAATTGAAAAAAATGAAATTTTAACATTTTTATGACTGTAGTTGTTTTTATGGTATAAATAGTGAAATAATATCCAACGGTTCAATGGTTAAATTACATATTTTTAACATGTTGTTAAAAAACGAATTCAAAATAAATTGTGACTGTAATATTTTATAAAAATTTGATATTAAATCACATAAAAATGAAATTAAAAATTATAAGGGTTTAATATATTATATATTGATGTGTGATATTCAGCGCGATGACTGATTATTGCCCTTGATTTTAGGTATTACCATTTGAGTCTATCATTTCTGAATTTATTAATTACAAATGGTATTCATTGTAACCTTTTAATCTAATTTTATAGTGTTTCATGTGTCATTATTTATTTATTTTGGTGAAATATTATTGAGATTATTGTCTCTCCATCCTTCAACTTAGACCATCGTTGTTAATTAGTAGCCTCTTCAACACATGGAACTGTGGATATGGTCATGTGGTAATCCTTCTCGGACATACTGATTCATGTGAGGATGTAATAATTATGAGATACAAAATAGAATAATTTATCAAAATTAGATAAATTATTAGTAACTATTTATATTATAACCTTATGAATGGAAATTTTAGTTTTCCAAATAAATTATTGATATCATTATCCATGAAGAAAAATATATATAGGCATGGAAATGTGTAGTACAAAGGAAAAAACATAGAAAAAAATTAAAATTCAATATAAAATAATAATACAACCTAATATACCCATAATATATTGAATATTTTTATAAAGAACCATCAAAACTCAGTAAACTTGAATGATGCTTTAGAAAACACTTACTTTAATAGTAATGCCGGAATAAGTGAGTTACCATGAAATTTAAATAAAAATATCATGAAATGAGATATATTAATTCTACTTGAACATAATTTTGTAGTTAAAACACCATATAATGAAAATGATGTTCTGATTATAAAACATGTCCGATGGATTTTAAAAAGAGACAAAAAAACCATTACCATATATTACAACTTCACTAAAAACACTATATCTACTAATATAAAAAACACAACAGTCCTAATATAAAATTTCTTAATTTATCTTACATAAATTACAGCTATATAATATATTTTTCTTCTTTTTTATGATTATAGTAGTTAATTATATGTTATTTGGACTATATGGTGTTTTGTACATTAATAGTTTTTTCCATGTTTTATAATTTCAAAATCAGTACCCATTCTTTGACACCATTTCCATCAATCTAAAAAATTTTAGGTATTATAATATATAACCAATATATATATAAATCAATTATATTATTAATTATTTTTTAATTTTTTAATATTATACTTGAATCAGTGCCGGCTGAATTTGGAAATTTTAGTGGTCTAATATGATATTTTAATAATAAGAAAAAACACTAATATAAACCATATAAATAAACAAAAAAACATTATTTTCTTATTAAAAAAATATATAATTCTTTCTTAATAAACCATTATCATCCATTTTTTTAAAATTATATTAAAGTATGTGTATATTCTAATCCGAACAAACAATCAATTAATATTTGATTACTATAGTTGCGAATGTCATTTATTTTAGAATATAATAATTTTTTAAAAATGTGATCATTTCTAAATGTATAATGTTTTCAATAATATTTTAATAGTTTTAGGTAAATTAATATAATCAATATGAACAACACGAATGAATTATTTCATAGGGGCGGTAGTTTATACAATAAAAGGTAAATGTTCTCATTTCCCACCAGATGATATAAAATGAATATGGATTACAATATATCTCTTAATAAATACTGATTATAATATATATTTCACCTATATTCATTAACTATATACTTATAAATAGTGAAGAGTGGGTACGGTGAAAATGAGAGGCCTCTTATCATGGAGTTGGAAGTCAGCACAAATACGTAACCAACATTATTTTGTTTTTCTATTTGGATTGAAAGGAAAAAATAATTTTTTGAAATTTATAAAATAAAACCATCGTATAAAAATTATATTTATATAATTATATTACAATTTTTGGGAAGAATTTATATATAATTTTGAAAATGAAAATGATAAGGATATAACAATACTCACATTGGGACCTATAAGTTTTTCTTCAAATTCTCATTGGAAACAATGTGCTAGGGATTGCTTATTATGAGTAGGGGATTTAAAAATTGAAATTGAATTATAGGAGTGAATATTTTATTAGATTTTCATGTAAATTTCTAAGGTTATGATTAACATTACTAAGGTGGAATTTATCCCATTTTGTAAGTGAAGAGAATGAATATTTTGTAAAACAACATTATGATTCACAAACGAAATGAACCTATTTAATGTTAAATGATTATAAAATATTGAAAATAACTTTTGTGGGTTTATATAATATCTTAAAATTATCCAAAACACATTTCTCAACATTCATCAATAATTTTCAAGATTTTACCATTTGATTTTTATATTTTACAATTATATTTTTCTACATTGGAAACTAGTTTTCAACATAGAAATTTGTGTTTTATTAATGATATATGGTAACCATTATAATTTTTTTATTTAATAAACCTATATGTATTCCCTATATATCCTAACTTGTTTCCAATATAAGATGAAATAAAATATTATCTTACAATATTTAATATATTTTAATGTTGTTTTGTATATGTATTTACCATTAATGGTTTTTTCTATTTTAAATACTGAATAATGGAAAAATGAGTGTTCATTCAATTATAGAAATGTTTAATAATTATATTAAATTAATTTTTGAAAATTTAATTTTTTATTTCCTACGAAACAAAATTTTAATAAATGATTTTTGGAATATTATATTTTAAATATTATTACAAAAATTATCATTAATAAAAGTAGTCATAAAATGATTCCTAAAAATTTAAATTGAACCTAATAAAGATTATAATCATTTTTATTCTAAAAATATAAATATAATTTTTATATTAAATTTCTAAAACTTATGAAAACTATTTTATTTTAAAAGATAATAATTATTTAAAAGTTAAATGTTACATATATCTGAAAAAACATCAAAATAGGGTTTTTAAATTATACATAGTATATTTTTGTGAATATTATTTCTGAATTTTAATTTTTTGGAAACCATTTCATCAAGGGTTCAGTAATCATAAGATATTGTCTAATATATTCAATTGACACTATATGTTCTGAATCATCATCGACAATGACAATGTACTATAATTCTATTAGTTTAAAAACATTGTAATATCATTCATTCATTGAAAATAATACTATAGTATAATAATAACAAAATAATTTTAATGGCTTCATGATATATTTGAAAATTAGAAGTCCTGAAATATTTTTCTACAACCACATAATACTAATTTATGGCTCAAATAAATCTTCAAATTAAGCTTCTATGGATAAGGAATCAGTAATAATTAACAATTACCATCTCTATTTTATTTATCCTTGATCTAGAATATACACATGACCTGAATTGGAAATTTGTGTATCAACACAACCATCATATTAAGAATCAATGATTCCAATTACCTCAATATCATTGGATAATTTAAAAGTACTCATGATACAATTTATTTTTTGGAGAATATCACTAAATTTTGTATACCTATCTCAAATAATCTAGTTCATGATTTCTATGGTATCTTCGTAACAATAAAACAACTAATCATATATATTTTCCTGAAAATCGAATAGAATGCATTAAGATTCAAATAATGGATTTATAATGAAATCGTTGTATATTTTATCATTTTAAATTATTTTTTGGAAATTTATAGAGATTAAACTCATCTATTTTTAAAATTTTAAGAAGCTATGGTATTCATTTTTTCTCCCCGAATCTCTAAACCTTTTTTACAATATGATATCTATGATAATCTGAATATTTGTTCAGTTTTATTATAGAATATCCATAAGGATCTATCCTTAAGTATAACATAATATTGAGGGTTTTAGTCTTTAATTATCTTTCTATATATTTGAGGATCATTTTAGGATAATAGTTCAAGATAACTGGGACATAAATCAAAAAAATAAAAAGCATAAAAAAATTAGATACATTATTTTAGAATCAATATTCTCCTCAATATAAATATTTTAAAAAAGGAATGGTTTATTTTAATCAAAAATCATCATGACATTAAATTTTGATCATTATTTTCAATTAACCATCCTTAATCATTATGAAAAACATTTTAAAATGTAAAAACAATACTAAGGGACATAAATATCTCAAAAACTATTAGTCAAGTTGAAAAATGGAACCGATTATATGTTTTAACATTATATCAATGTACATTGAGACTTCCATCTTAGTTCAATCTAAATATTTTTACATTGAATGATAATGATCCGAAGTACGTAACATTAGAAAGCATTCATATTACTCATGTTGCAAACGAGATGATAAGTGATGAAAATGAGTCCATGGAAAATGGTATGTCTAAATAAGTGGAATTCAAGTGCATTAATAATTACAAAATTGGAGATGGGTATAAAGAATACGAAATATATGAACTAATGTAATTCCATTCATTAAATTTTCATAATGTTATAGGAATGATCATAGAGAATATCCTACAAACAAGCATTCTATGTGGAAATGTTGGAAATATTTCCTAAAGGTTCCATAATAATTTTGATCACAATGATGGGTAGGATATAAAAAATACCAAGAACATGTGTTCATCCAATTTAAAATTTAAGAAAAACATTAACAAGAATTTATTCAAAAACATTATTATTCGTTCAAAAAAAGAAGATTTTCCATAAAAATATTAGGCCAAATATTTTGCGGATTGCACGGATTATGAAGAAAATTATATTTTTTTCATTGTCGTCAACTGCTAGACAATTGAATAAGGATATAATGATGAAAAATATGTAAAATAAATATTTGATATAAATATTGAATTAGAAGACACACATGTATAAATATATTTTTGGACAACCAAAATAAAGTAATACGACAAAGTGTGTCATGATGAAAAAAATAATATGTAATAGAAGGATGAAGATAGATAATTTATGAATGAAGAAATTAAAAAATAGAATATTTTAAATCTAGAGATCTCTAAATGGGTTTTGGGGTAATATCTAAAAATCGAATAAAAGAAAAACAATAATTGATATTTCTTCTAGAACATAAAAATATAAAAAAAATGTATTGAATAATATAGAGAAGAAGTAGTCTATCTTTGAAAAAATGTTAAATATGAAGAAAAAATATTAGATTTTTGTATGACATCATGAAATTAGATCATAAAAGAAATATAAAATATGAATGTGTCGCAAAGTGGTCTTGAGAAATAGAAGTAACTATAAAATAGAAATTATAAGGCTGGTATGTGGCATCATAGAAAACAGAAAGATGTAACAGTTGAAGTCATAAGATAATAAGCCAGTCACAGATTAACGATTTATTTAGTTATGAAACAGAATCATAAGTTTCCTTGAAATCGAGGGAAATCTAGCGATTCAGTACTAACAGACTATAATACACTATGAATTAGATTCCATTATTGTGCAATGATGGAACACTCAGAAAATGTTTATTCTATATATTATTGTTTTATAAGGGAACAAGATGAATAATGGAACCCATAAAAAACTCAATAATAAATGATATCATTTAATTATAACTATTTCAGGGGTAGAGGTATCAAACACATGGAATGATATTTCACATCCACAACATGACAGAATATACTGAGGTATACAGAATATGGTCGCAATCTCTATCTTAATGATAAATTGAATGATCTTAAAATTCAAAACCAATTTACAGTTGTACGACAAGCATCTAGTCCCTTATACAATGAGGAAGATAATTTTTATTAATATATACCAGTTATGAAGTAAAAATCTTGAATAATAAATAAGAGAGATGAACCCTCAATTATTGAAGAGATTGCTTTTGGGAAATCTATAACACTGGAATGTGGATCATTTATTGTGGGTTAACCTCACATATGATAAGAAATAAGGACCTTCCTATAGGAATTAGCTATGACAGTGATGGTATTGTGGAATTTTGAAATGATGTAGGCTCGAAACCCATTGGATCGATAAAAGAATGGTTTGGAAAAAAGGCATAAGACATTCATATTTCTTGGTTGTTGAAGGTCTCTATCATAATAATCTATGTTTGAGTAAATTGCGTGATTTAGTAAATTTTATAATCATTTCCTTGAAATAATTTGTCATTCATGAAAATGACAGAGTAGTTGTTTTGTAGGGAAATCATAAAAAATGGAATATCTACCTTGTAAGTGGAAGAGATTATATGTTCTTTTTTCCCATGGAAGAAGAAAAGAAGTTATGGAATAATCACCTTGTTCATTTGAGACAAAATTTTATTATAGATATAATTATATTTTATGTATATCATGACCTCCCATGGTTATCACATTATCATACTAATATATGTGATGTTTGTCAATAAGGGAAGATCATTCATAATTACATATAAGGAGAATGTTAAAAGGTCCAAATAAGTGCTTATTCTTGGGATTATTAATGTGTTTGAACTTATTTCACCAATATATTTTTATCAGAGGATATATTATGTTCTCTTTGTTATTGATTTTAGATGAATGGAATATGTGTCCATCATCACCCACAAATTGGAGGTGTCTCGATGCTAAAAACATATTAAATGGAATTTGAATGTGATTTTGGGATGAAGAATTCGGAAGATATGACTATATAATTGAATAGAGTTCACAAATAGCCATGTAGAGTATTATATCTTAAAACATGTGATATGGAACTAAATTTCGTTATTAATAACTCCTCAACCAAATGGAGTTGTTGAGTAAAACTATTTTTTATCAACAACATGGCTGGAATCATACTCATTGAAAAAGACTATACAACTATGATTTGGAATGATGTACCAATGAAACAAGTCTACACATCAAATTGAGAAATATTTTGTATGAAAGGATTCAAGACTCTGTGTGAGATATGGTATAGAAATAATCCACTATTGTTGTACTCTCTAGTCTTTAGAAGTAAGTGCATAATTCTTAATAAGGAGAAACACATGAATCTTTTTCCCAATGAGATGATGGGATATTTCATTTGTAATCAATGAAAATAAATTTATATAAATTCATCAAAAAAATGGTATAGAAATTTATTTGAATAAAATTATGTAACTATAGAAAAAAATGAGAATAATATTTGGAAAATACATTACCAGTATTAGGATGATATTGATAATGTGATAAGAATATTTCGAGACATTTCAATTATAGAGGCATACTCATAAGAATATTCAGATAATGAAAAGGATGGCCAGAATCTATTTTCATCAAAAAAAATATAGGCTCTGAAGTGATAAAAATATAATTGGTGGTCAAATATAACTACTATAGATTAAGAGGATGAAGATTATATTGAATGAATCATTATTATAATAGGTAGATCAAAAATATTTTTTTCATGTATCTGGAGATTAAAATTGGATTTAGGAATTGAGTATTGATCTTGTCAAATTGAAAAGAGTCGGACATGTGATATTGTTCTGTGACAAATATCAAAGAATGTCATCGGGAATAAATGGATATTTAAAAATAAGATTAATTAAGATGTAATATAAATATTAAACAATTAAAGACTTCTGTTCAAATGGTTATCCCATATAGAAGGTATTTATGCTAATCAAACATTGTCACCTATTTCAATGATAGAGATAGTAAAATTATTCTTGTCCTTAGTAGTAAAATGAATGTTTATGTTTTTTCAGACCGATGTCAAATTATAATTTATGAATGGTGTTCTGGAAGAAAAAGTATATTGTAAAACCATGATATTTTATGATATATATACTTTTTAGTCTAATTGATTTACTATGTTATAGAATACACCAAGATTAGCTTGCGCAATATAGAATACCATATTAGCTTGTAGTATATGAAAAACTATTCTTGGATTTTGTTGCACACAATTCCAAGTTCTATTGATTGAATTCATTTCACATAACACAAATTATATATTTTTTTAAATATATAAAATCAGTTTTGATTATTTTATATGTTACACCATTGAATCATTCAGTACACACAACACCGACTTGGATTGCATTACACGCAAGAGCGACCTTCATCGATCGCTTGTGTTGTATATGCTATAATGTTTCACTAAACAACAATATGTTAGTATGTTATTATTTAAATGATATAATAAATAGCCATTATGACTATTATTAACCACATTTTTAATTTTATATTACATTATCATTCTGCATACACATGATATGAGAATAGAGTCAAATTTTCTGATAAAATATTTATTTTAAAAAAAAATGCAGTTTTCATCATTTGGAATGCGTAAACATTTTAAATATTTTTCATGAAATATTTATAAGATCAATTTGACAAAATAAACTTCTTATTTTTAATCAGGATATAAAAAATTACATTAGATACATTTTTGATATTTTTCAGATAACATTCATATTTAGATGAATAATAGTAATATGCTAAATTTTAAATTAAAAATGACTATATTAATCGAGATGATTTATATTTATAAATTATAATATTTAATTGTTTTAAAGTATAAATATAATATATTTTTACCATTTATTATAATATATCTCATTTTCAATAATTTTAAATTTAATTCATAGGTAAAAACATTTCAATCTTTAACAATGTTTTAGCTTTTTAAACTTGTTTTTGGACAGTGTGACTAATATTAAATTAATTACTAGAACATAAATGCTTGAATTTGGAAAAATGGATTCCATATTTGGAATCAGTAGATCCAAATTATGTAAATTGGATACTTTTTATGTTTGGGAATTACGAATAGTAACTACAGTAAATTTTATTTACCATAGTTAAATGTAAATCAGGTAATTAAGGTTAAAAATGATTTCATAAAATTACCCTAAAACATGCCTTCATATAATTGGATGGCTATATTTCACCATAAAACATAATTTTGTCGAAATCGTATCTATTGGAACACAATTTGTTGAGATTGAGAGAATTAATTTATTTTATTTAATGAAAAGTCAAATATTTCTAACTAAAACATTAATAAATAAATCATTTCTAATATATGGATATACAGAATAATTATTCAATTATAAATACTACTAAAAAAATAAAAGTTCATTCTTTATCATAATAATTTATTTGTAATTTTTAAGAAATATATAATTACCTTTATAGATTATACATTAATGATGCAGAATTGTTTTTAGTGACCAATCAATAATATTGATATTATTAAATTACTAATACCCATAAAAATCCCAAAAACATGACCAAAACATTTTTATAGTATATCTAAACCATAAGAATCCATGGGTAGGATTATGGATCATTTGTAGCCTTATAAATGTGATTATGACACTAATATTATTTTATTTTAAATGATGTCAAAGTTGTCACCATTATAATTTAAGAAATATAACATTTAAATAGTTTGGTTTTTTAGAAGAAAAATTCTACTAAAAGTAATATTATGAACAATATTAGATTTAACTTCATCATAGTTTCTTAGTTTAAATTTTTATGTAATAAATATGATATTAAATAATTAAATAACAATGATGTAGTAATAATCTTATTAATATAAATATCAAATAAATGGTGTTAAAATATTAAAATAAATATTATATGAACTAATTAATGTACTCCACGAATTTTATAGATAAATATGACATTTTAGGAACCTAGTAAATTTTTTTTTTCAAATATATCATATGTGGGGATTTAATTTAAATTCGATAAAATGAATTCTTTCAAAATTGACAGTATTGGTATTTATAACAAAATAACAAATTAATAAATTATTTAAAATAAAATAAATTTACAATTCAAAATTGAAAATAATATAGTATAAAATATCATAAAGTACCCAATTATGAACAATTAACAACAGATAAGGATGTTCTTATGACCATATAAAATTTATAATATTATTACCACAAGTAAAAATAAATAGATTAAATAAGGATAAATCAAAACGATAATGTCAAAAAAATTTTAAAAAAAATCTAAATTTTATTTTCTGATGATACTAAAACCCTATCTGATCTAATATTCTATTTTGAGTCGTTTTGGAGGTTTTTAGGTGGGTTTTGTTTTTATAATAAATTAATATTTTTGAGGTTCTCAAAAGTCACCTCTCCTCTCTTATAAATGAGAACCTCCTCCCTCTCATCTTAACTACATTTTGAGCATTCAAACATGGCCAAACACAGTCCATTTCACTTATACACTTCCTTAGAAACATATTAGTGGTCGTGGTTATCTTCAAAAACCATAATTAGTACACTAAGAGGAGGTTTAGAAGAGGCACGTCGAAGTAGAGGTAATATCCTTTATCGAATCCTTCAAGCATATTTCTGATTCTACCTCCTCTATATGTGTTGTTTCATTATTAATTTTTAACTCCACTGTATCTTATATACAGCTAAATTATTATGAATATTAAACAATCATATTCCTTATTTTATGATTCCTTTGAAAAATGAAATCACCACGTGTGTGTACGTACAACTTACCATCTCCACACCATGGTGTAATATTTTTTTTCATCACCAACATACATGGAAGTTTATAATGATGGATGAAATAACTATATATGATTATTTTAAAGTAATATTGATTCCAAAATATTATACACCCTACACTTTAATATAATTCCACAGTCATGGTAATGATATCGTCGCTCGTGCGTATGTACATCCTACGGTCTCCACGATGTGACGTTGTTCGTTCTACAGGATCTTCTTTGAATAATGAAGATATAATTGAATAAAATGAATAAATATGATATATATAATACTAATAAAATTCCTTAAATGATATATCTATAACCTAGAAAGATGAATTATAATTTATTCGACAAAACATGCATAAGAACATAACGAACTTAACACCCGAATAACGAGTAACAATTAAATATTTCTAATAAATAGGTGAAAATATGACCATATATCATAAATTTAAATTTAATATGATTCTTGAATATTTAAAATACATTATTTAAATCATTATATAGGTTTTTTTAATATATACATAATATATGGGACCTAAGGTAATGGATAACTTCTCCAATCATGTTTTAATTCGAGATTGTTTATTCATATGTATTTATGGGTGTTGTATTTATCATCAATGCCCATTTTTTCTAAAATTGTTTTAATACAATGTTTAATATTAATATATGTATGTTTATATCCATTTTACCCATTTTTTACTTTTATTGCATGGTATATAAGAAATCTTTCTTTTTTTAGCATATGCTGTACTTCATGACTTTTTCCTACAAAAGTATGAGAAAAATGTTTTATTAAGATATACGACATGAATAGTTTTTTCTAGTTCAATAATGTCTTATTTCCATCAATCATCCTCTACAATATTTCATGATATTTTCAACTAACTTAATTTTTTTTTAAAATTGCATTACATTTTATGAAAACACAATTATTTTGAAGAAGAAAGGATATTTTCCTCAAGAATTCATTTCAAGTGTTTTATAAAAACTATTTTCCATTTAATATGACATTAATTAATATGGTTATTTTTCAAGTATAATGTACCTATTATTTATATGTTTTGATTTTTTTTATGATGAAATGATATCTATTGATTTATATGGATTATGTTATGATTTTATGATGTTTATGAGACATATTTTATTCATTGGGGTATGATAGATAATTTATGTTTATTTTATGGCAGACATAAGAACAATTTTATTGTAAAGTTTATGAGACATATGTCTCCCTCTAATTAATTATTTAATGATTTATATCTAATGAGATAGACATGGTTGGAATGACAATTATATCTGGATCAGTATAATAGGGCTGGAATGAGGAGTGAACATAGTTCAGTAATGGACTTTGTCTGCTATAATGGTCATGGAAATGATCCTTGAATAATATGAAATGATTATATATACTTATGTGTATATGACGTAATGTTTCATTTCTTATGTTAGGATTGTTGGGATTACATTTCACTTCTATGATTCATCCCATGACATGATATTACGAACTCTTATGAAGGATAATATTTTCAAATATTATATCCTTATGAATATTATAAGATTTCTATTTCCTTTGTTTTACCTTAATGAACATTTGATGTCACCATTAATATGTTTTGAATTACACATTATATAAAATAGTTTTTTGGTAAGAAAAAAAGGGGGATGATCTTTATGGGATATTTTCAATATCTTCCAGCATGATTATAAGATTATGTTCTGAGTTTCCAAAGACACTAAATTGATACGATCATTGGGTGTCTATTTTTTTATGTTCCAAATATTCCGAAAAAACATATTTAATGTCTATGTACTTAAATCTTGGGTCTATACATTTATACAATGAAGTCAGATTGTAGTCTCATTCGAGATGATTATTAAAAATCTTTTCAACTAAAGAAGTTAATATAGAGGTTGAAGAAAAAACATAGAGTATATTATTCAGGACTATATCATTTTTGATATATCATAGTTTTCAGTGTGGTGGAGTTTGTTACAACATATATGTCAACAAATATAGTAATGAATGGATGCTTCCATCGTTATATGTCGATGAAATAATATTTGGTCGATCAGATAAATCATAGTGCAATTAGTATGTAAAATTCATAAAAAGTGAATTTGTAATGTCAATGATTGGTGAAATAATGTTTTCCCGTGGTTTATAGGTGACCCAAAGAAATAATTATACATTCATTCCTCAATAAAAATTACAAGGATTATTTGAGAATATTGTAAATGGATTATTACAAGGAGATGATGGCTTTAGGTTCTGTCTAGATGATCCTATGTAAAGATGAGGAAGGAAGTGCAGTTAATGTCAGAAAAACGGGTAATTTAATGAATGTCTATTATACCAGATATCGCACGACTGGATATCATATTTTCCACATTCACATCATTATGTCATAAAATTAATCCCATTTAAACCCATGTTATTTTAGTAAAAAATAATACATGTCACAAACCAGGCCGGGTCGCCATCCGACCCGGTGCCCGACCCGGTCCGCGGCAAGGCCCGAAGGGAATTCCCGATCCCCACGGGCTGGCACAAGTGCCCGGGTACTAAAAGTAGAAAGTGGGAACGATTTTACCCGAAAAAAAAGACAAAAAAAACAACTAACCAAATAAATAACTGAAACTAGAAATAGACAACCAACATGCCCTTAAACTATGAACAGGTTTAAAGTCTACAACTCCAACCAAAAACCCAAAATGAACAACAACAGAAAAAGAGAACTAAGCTCCAATACCAACCTCATGTGACAAGAGAAGTTGCATCCCCAAGCTACCAACACCAACCTGCACACGAAGACCAACAACAACTAGAGCCACCATCGCTGAGAACGACGCACAACCTCGGATACACAAGAAACAAGAAACTACATACACCCAAGGGTGTATGTAGGGTGTG
Source organism: Viscum album (assembly GCA_963277665.1). Classification (NCBI taxonomy): domain Eukaryota; kingdom Viridiplantae; phylum Streptophyta; class Magnoliopsida; order Santalales; family Viscaceae; genus Viscum; species Viscum album. The sequence goes on from OY728119.1 coordinate 537,027,455, forward strand.
AGCTAAAATCCCAGTAGGATGCCACCGAGAAAAAGGTTCTATGCCACAAAATAAAAAGACAATTCAATGTTCTTATTAAAAAATTATACTTTCAAACTGCTTTTAAAGAAAACATTTACAGGCTAACTGCTAAAGAAAACACTAAAAAGGAACTCATTTCAGAAACCCAATTTTTAAAGAGGAAGAGGAAGGTTAATTATGGGCACACACACACACACATACTCACAAACTCACTCACACACACACAGGTGGTCCTCCATATACCGACGGAAAGCACCACACCATCGATGGTAGAGCACTATAGGTAAATCCCCTAAGGTTCATATAGCTCGAGTGGGACCCTAGAACCTCGTGTCTCAGTGAAACGTGGCTTAGAAGGCCATGACCCTCAGAAAACGTGGCTTAGAAGGCCAAGATCCTTAGAACACGTGTCTTAGAAGGCCACGACCCTCAGATATCATGTTTAGTTAGTGTTGCAATTGTCAATCCAGCTATGTGAAACAGGGACGATACCCATCTGGTTCACTAGCGCACTAGTTCTACTTCACCCACCTAGATACCCAGGGTTTTCCCATATGATCAAAAAAGTTTTACATTCACATAGTATATTTCGTTCTCATTTCGTAGAACAAACAAGATATTTCACACAAAAGTCACAAATTGCATACCAAAGCATTATTTCAAAGACAGACGCACACGCCATGTCTCATTTTATAAAAAAAATACACTACTTTAAAAGTGTAAGCATATTCAACTCCTATAAAGAACCATTTTAGAATCATATAAATACACTAACAAATCATTTGAGTTGTTATTGAAATCATTTCCAGAAAAGACAAGAAGACCTTACACCAAAAACAGCTTGATTTTATATAGAGGAATCACTTTAAAACATGATATATGAGGTAACCATGTAAAAAATTGTTTTCCATTATTCAAACAATTTTTCATTTCAACTTCAAAGGTCCACAACAAGGAAAACACACCAAAAGTGATTCATATACTTTGAAAATGTCTATTTAAATATACAAACACCTAAATTGACTTGAAAACACCTTTCAAAAGAAACCATTACAAAACCAATTTCACAAATCAACCCTTTAAAAACCTCTGTGTCACTATATAAACAATTATTAGACATTTCTAAAATTTCATAGTTGGACTTTATGCCTGTGGTCACGGGTTCGAGTTGCGGGGGAGGCGTATTAAATCCTCGCCAGGCAGGGGACAGTTCCTGCCACGTGTTATCTGGGCCGGTCTGAGGTGGGGGCCTGTTATCTGCCTGAGGGTGGGGGTCTGCTATCTGCCAGAGGGCTGGGCTCGGGCGTGGCCGAGTTTGGTTAGGCTTTAGGCTCGCCAGGTTCGTTACAGTACATCTTCATATCAAAGGAAATATGGATTTCAGCTTATTGTACAATTGAAATTCTCAATAATTGTTATTGGGAATACATATAGAGATTTGAATAGATTAGAAGATAGTAGAAAATAAACATCACAGGATTCATTTTATCTTGTTGTTTTTTATTTCGTATCTAATAAAGGGAAAAAATCATTTCATTGGTCATTGTAGAAGAGTAATACATTACAACTACTAAATAATTCATGGAGTTATTATAGATGAAGCACTAAATGATAGCTGATTTGAAGAGAAGTCTATGATCATAATACATTATGATAATTCAACTGATATATATATATGAGAAAATATGATGCCCATCACACTAGTATGAATAACATTTAAATCATGTATAATTATATCAAGGATGTTGTCCTGAAAGGGCTTGTGATGTTGGAGTATGTTAATACATAACCATTGGCTGAAGACATTATAATAACGACCTTACATAAAGATGTGTTTGAACATTATTGATTGGATCATGATGTTTAGTTGAGTTGTCTCACTTGAAAAATTGTGCTTGTTAGACCCCTCTACCAAAGTTTTGATTTTTTTATCCCTAATAGGCAGACATGTGTTCATTAACCTAATAGATAACGAAATTCTGTGACCTTAGGGTTCATCGAAAAAGGGGATGATATTTTTGATATAACAGGGGAGAAAATTTATTAATCAATATAGGGGGAAAATATGATAGGGGAGAAACTATGTAGGGGAAGCATTAAATCTAATGATTCTAAAGATGATCGATTAAAGGATATATATCACGGTAGATATATTTTGTGATGAATTATACTGACAAGATCATGAATGAAGTGTTCCATAGGTAAAAATTTCATGATACTATTGTTTCTCATATATATAATAGATCATTATTTCTTAAAGTGTGTATTGTTTAAATCACTCATCACTATCAGAATCACAAGGAATAATTTTTGAAAGAAGATGTAAGATGATTTAATGTAGAATCAAAATATGAAGAGTTAAAAATAAAATCAAAGGGAGAGATTATCAAGTAAAAATACCAAAATATGTTTATTTTGGGGTGATTTTGTTTATTGATAGTGTTTTAGGTTGTTGACAAAGGATTGTTCTTAAAGAAGGCATGAATATTTATCTATTATCTCACATAAAACTCAATTACTATCTCACACATTGAAAAAATTTGGAATCACACAAATGACTCCATAAAAGAGTGAATGAAAACACACACCAGGGAATTGTACAATGCACGAATTGAAAATAGTACAAGTGACTCATAGATATTGAATGCTAAATAGAGGATTTCAGAGTGTGAATGTTGAACTAGGTTTATAAAGAGTGGATGTTGAATGGAGGTTAATTGAGAGATAATTTAGAACATTGTTTGTAGTGTATGAATGTGAAATGAAGGTTCATAGAATGAGAATAAGGCTCACACATGGAGTATTCATTGAGCGAAAATAGGACTCACTCATTTAGGTTCACAGTGCATGTGATGCGGATGATGTTGACAGTTTTCCATGAATTGTGAGGTCTAACGAGATCTATTCATGCCTATAAATACCCAATGAAGTTTATATAATGATTATATATGTGGTTATTAAAATATGGATTTGACATAACATATAATAAAGGATTTTAGTGATATCCAGATAAAGGGACTTGCGCCAGGATTTTGTGATGAATTATCTTCCCACTATGGATTTTTGGAGATGGAGTTTCACACCAGGGGTTCACAGTGAAGGAGGTTCACACCAGGGGTTCGCTTCAATGAAGGTTCATAGAGAGGACTCTTGAAGGTATTTATATAGTCTAATGTGGTTTGCATGCTATAAAAAATGTACTATGGAAATCCAAAATAGGGTACTTGACAGGGGTTCATGCCAGGGGATTTCAACATGATCTCACATAGAAATCAACTACTGTAGATAAGAACACACACTAGGGAATCTCTCTAGGAGATCGTGCAGACATGGGTTTTCCACAAGGGGTTCATCCAGGGTCCATTATAAGAGATCTCCCTAAGAATGTTTGTGATATTTGTTCACATTAAAGGTTAACTAAGGGGTTAATTCCAGGAGATCATAGATATATGGATCATACCAGGTGTTTGTGCCAGGGATAATTCAAGGTTTCATGGTAAGATACCACACAATGTGCTAACATGATACACCCTAGTATCTTCTGAGAGGGTCTGTCATTGAATTATCACACTAAAATATAACACATGAAGAGACACACCTACATTACCCTACGAGAACTATCATTGACATATTTAAATTATGGTGGAGAAGAATAAGGTATATGATCTTCTCCATTTCAAGGATATATGTAGAAGGAGTTCATTAACTGCTACATTCAGCATTGTTAAAGGAATACATGGAATCAATTGAAGATATTTTCAATGATGAGGTAATTTTTGTGTGTATAACAAATATAATTATTTTTTTGCTATTTGGAAATGTATGAGTTGCATCCATGTGTCTACATAGATGTGAAAGAGTAGATCAAAAAGAAAATCAACAGAGAATCGACATATAATTGTGGATTCATTGATTAGTTATAATGAAGCATGATACCTATCAGTAAACTATTTGTGGATCCTTTTTTAGGAATTGAGAAATGATGAGTAATAATTGATCTCTTACTTTGGTAGTTATCCAGATAAAGAGACAAAGGGAGTGGATCTAGGAAAGTAGTGATATGACTCTAATCATTGAAATGTTAGTATGCCTAGGAATAAAATTGATCAAACCCAATCATTATTTTATAAATTATACATAGTGAATTTGGTACATCGAAACATTTTTTTTGTATTCTCCTTAGACGCATCACATTGAGGTTGCACCATGTATAATTTTTGTTTACTATAAATTATTTAATTTATTTTGATATTTTATACAGGAAGGGGAGAGAATAATTCTTTTTTGTAATTATGGCACCATATCCAAAAGGGTATTTTTTATTCAATCATTCCCTGTTTCACCGCACCCCCTCTATAGGCATTTATCCTAGTTGGTCTAACAAAAACACATAGTTTTTCTCAATGAAAATCATCACAACCAATGTTAAGTACGATAAAAACCCCATTTCGAATAATAGAGAATCACATTCATAACCTTCTCTAATCCCATGTCAGAAGTTACTAGGGAAATGTTAAATATAGTGGAGAAACCATTTGTAAACTCTATAAATCGAACCGATTAAAAAATAAATATAACCCAATAAATTTGATCACTATCATAGTGCACCCAACATTTAAGCTATTACAGACTCACCAGGTAATATTTAGAAACACCAATCATACAAAATGTAACTGGGTCACCTGTTCCTATATAGTCACACACATTTCTCAATTATAATTCTCAATTAACATATTATGAATTAAATATATATGATTTCTATTTTCCATCAGAAAAAATTTGGAAATCTCTTTTAATCAGTTAAACAATCTGTTTCCTATATCAAAATAAAATTTTCTTCCAAAAAAACATTTTTAATACCAATGTAGCATTATCTTTTGAAAAAAAAAATTCAATAAATATTTACAATTTAATTTTGAAATCCCATTTTTTATAAAAAATACCCATGAAAGGAAATTATGGTTTGTTGTTCAATGTAACATGGGATCTTAAAAATTATAGAAAACAATAAATAATTTTTAAAATGTGGGAAAATTAATTTTTTTGCATACCTTAAAATAGAATATTACTTTTTCATTTTTAATGAATGTTAATCATTCCAAAAGATGACTAATTTTTGAAATATGTTGAAGGAAAAATGTTTTTTTATAAAATTTTAATACCCATAAAATTACATTTATAATAAAATTTCATAAACAAGGACTACGTAGTGAAAAAAAGAATATTTAAAACATTAAAAATGTAATTTTAATGGTAATTTTACTGACATATTTAAAGACATTTGAATTCTATTGCCCAAAAAATAACAAAATTTATAATAAAAAAAATATCATGAGAATATAGAAATTAATTAAATGAAATTGAAAATGGGATGTATATAATCCTCATAAATTAATTTATGTGTGTAATATAAATATATCCCTCAACGAAAGGAAATTGAGTTGAAGTCCCTTACCTTGAGTATTAAATATCATGAATATTATTTGTCTTCCCAAATAATAAACTAATATGATTTATTTACCCTAATGAGAACAATTTTAATGGTTATTATTCCTTTTTTCCTTTATTAATATATTAAATATCTTTTCATAATCAATAATGTTTGCATCAGATGTTTCAAATATATATTGGGTTGTATGTCAAAATGACATCAGATTATTGACAAATGGCATAAGAATTAATTATTTCAAAATATTTTGTATAATACTCATGAAATATTGATCATATTTATACATATATCACACATTTTAAAACATTACATGACATATGGTTATGAAAAATGGACTACATCATAATCATAGACACATTACTTCCTATGCAAGCATCGACAATGCTTCAATTTTTAAATGATAACTGTATAATGATGGTAACTAATATTTTTTCATCATATAATGATCATAAATTCATTAATACCATATTACGTCATTAAATAATCATTTATATATATCCATTATTTCTCATAATGAAAAAAATAATCACATCACATCATAGAGGTGGTAGTCCACAGGTACATGAATGACATTATCATTTATCAGTGTAAGAATGAAAATGATATGTTATAATTTCATTATGATAAATTAATAATGAATTAAAATATTTATTAATTAATATGAAATAGATTCATTAAATTTAACCATATTACACACTATGTAAAGAGTTAACAAAAATTGATTCACATCACTTTACAAGGAAGTAATCCTCCGTACACACAACCAACATTATCATATACCCCATAAAATAATGAATTTATATGTTATACCAATACTATATAAGTAAATAATATAAATAAAACTATAACATAATATTTAAACCCATAATTAAAAACATCCAAGGGTGGAAATTATGGAAAATGAACGACATATCTTCGTGAGGCGTTAGTCCTCTATAAAAATGAATGATTATTTATATTGGGCAAAAATCCCTCATGGTATCATTGAAGTATTTTTCAGGTGATTGTGTTTGTTGACAAGGTGAACATATGTGTTGTGATTGTCTACAATACAAAACATGACATAAAAATTTGTTGACAAAGGGGATTTCATGGTGGACTGTCGAGTTTAAGAGATGTGGTCAATGATCCATGTTTGATTCAAGAACATAGACAAAGGAATGAATGATCTGGAGGTGGAATAAAAAGAACAGATAAAAGGTTGTGCCATTTTCCAGTCTTTGACAAATTTTTGGGCCAGAAAATCTACAAATGAAGAAAACTGTTTTTGGTAAAGGGGCTTGCGCGCTGAGGTCTTGAAGGATAGGAAACATGCATGCCATATGTTTTTGAAGATCAGATCATCAAAATATAGCAAAGGGGTAAGGGTCGCGCAAGTATTGGTGTGGTCGTATAGGTGACTTGTGCGTCGTGAAGAGATTTGAGCGTCGATGTGTTGGATGCTTGAGAACTTGCGTGCCTGTTGTTTTTCAAGATCCAAATATCATAATAATGCAAAGGAAATAGGGTCACACATGTTTTTGGATTGGTCGTGCATGTGACTTGTAGGGGAGATACTTGTGCGCCAAGACTTGTGCACCAAGGGGAGACTTGCGCACCATCACGCAGGGTGTCCAAAATTACAATAAATACATGACCACCCCTCATAATTTCATAACAGAGTTCAACACTTTGAGAAATCAGAGCTCCCGTCATGCAGGTGTGGTGGTCGCACAAGTGGTGGTGTGTCGTGCAAGTGGGACTTGCGCGCCACATTTGAAGAAGCGTGGTTATTGTTAGTTGCACACCTATATTTGTTTGGGTGTAAAGGGAAGTGAGTCACAGAAGTTTGGAGTTTAAAAATATTGTGTCACGCAAGTGTCTGAGGTGGACTTGCATGCCTTTTGTGACTTGTGCGCCGATAATTGGGCACCAGATTAGACTTGCACACCAAGTAAGGTTAATTCCCATCAGTGTTTTTATGCTGCATGGAAGCTGGATGTTTGCCCGATACCTTCGGTGAAAAGAGATATTCATATATGGGTGAAAGTTTGACTTCAACATAGCATCTATATATAGAGAAAGATTCATTCCTTCATGCAAATGAAGAGAACTACAAGGTCTATAAACTGTGAGTGTATTCCTTCTACAACAGTGAGCAAAGGAACAGAAAGATGGTGATTCTCTTATCCGACAGTGATCTAGAGAGAGAAATTGGGAGTGAACCTTGGGAAAGGAGTGATAAAACCCTAAACATTGTAAAGGTAGTGAGTCTGGGCATAGAAGTGATCTAGCTCGAACCTTGTAATCCATATCTAGTGAAGTTTAGTGGAATTTGGTACGACCGAAAACCTGTCGGTGTATGCTCCTTGGACGTAGCCCTTAGCGATGAACTAAGTAAAATTGATGTTTCCTATGTCTTCTTTACTTTCTGTTTGTATTGTGCAACATGACAAAGGGAGAAGAGTGTTTTTCTTTACAGCAAAACAAGATCAGAACGAGATTTAATTTTAAATTAGTCATACCCTGATTCACCCCCCTCTCAGGTTATTTAGCTTTGTGGACCTAACAATTTAATATCACATTTCCTGGAAGAGTATAAGGATTTGGGTTTTGAAATAAATAAAATTTCATATTATTATATGGTTGATTTTTTATTAGATATGAATAATTTTACAATATTTAATGATGGTACAATATGAAATAAAATAAAAATGAACATTTTAGCACGATTCCTATTCTTTGGGAGACATACATAGTTGAGAAATATAATCCTTATTAATATGGATTTATGATCAAGAAAAGGAATAGAGGATATGATTATAGAAGTATGGAGGGTTTCTTTTGGTATTGGATGAGAGAAATGGATTTTATGATGTGAAGTGGAGTAGATAGGGAGTATTCATCCATGAGTATGGTGAGTAAAGAACATTTAATTATTGAAATTAAAAAATGTTTATCCATGATTTTCACCATCAAAAAAGAATTAAAAAGGACTATTAATAACTAATAGTCATTATAAAATCAAACTACCTCAATTATATTGACCTTAGAATAGAGTTCAAGTCATTTGTACCCTTACCTTTTTAATTTAATACATACTAAAACCATTATTATTTTAATTGGGATAATAATTATTTTTTATTTTTACTATTCTTTACGGTAAAATATTGATTGGAACTGATTAGATAATATAAACCATTTTTATTCTAATAATATCTTCAATTTTTATAATATAAAATCATAGAATGGTAAATTTTTAAATTAAAATGTCAGTTGTAAACAAAATGAAATTTATTATTTTCAAGAAGTATAATTTCAAAGAATAAGACGATTTTATGTTAACTATATAATATTGAGTAATAACTAGATGAATTTATATTAATATTTATTTATATCTAATCCTTGAATCCAATTTAAAACATTCCCTAAAGGATATTTGTTAATTAATAAAAACTGAGAATCATTATACAAATTAAAATATCTATTATAAAAAATTATATTTTTGAACCCAACAATAAAGTTATTATAAAAAACAATTATGAAGTTGATTAAAAATAAATTATTTAAAATAAATATTACAAAATAAATTTTCTCTTCATGTGATATCCAAAAACATAGAGGTGATTGAAAATAAATGACATATTTACAAAAATATGTATAATATACATAATAGTGTATAATAAATATTATTCAAAAACTACCAAAATTTCACCCAATGTTAATTTTAGATGATGATTTTTTTTTTCATTTTATCAAAAAGTAGTTATCTAATAAAAAATTTAATATTTTAAAAAAATAATATCTAAAAGTTTTCAATTTAAACTAGTTTATTTTTTATTTAAAAATTACTCAATTTGTTTATAATGAATATAAATAAATTAGTTAATAATAATGTTATTTATTCAATCACTAACAATGTTGATATATTATTCGTGAAAATTTTTTATTCAATCCTATAAAAATTTTCACTTATTAATCCATCGTGAATATCTCCCTCTCATAACATTTTATAATTACCATGTTTCATCTTCAACCATATACTTTTTCCATGAAACCTTAAACTGGAAATTCAACTATCTCTAAAATAGTTTCACTATCCAATAAAGAATATGAAAAGGTTTTTCCCAAAAAATGGTTCCCTTCTATCCAAACTACATCTGGTGTCCAAATAGAAGATAAATGTCACACCTATTTCATTAAAATTGTGAAATAAAAAGTCTTTTTCACCCATGAAAAACTAAGAGGAAAATCATCTAGGTAAGTAACTGATCCAAAATTCACTAGGATTTCATATTATCCAATGAATCATGGACATAGTCTCAAATTTTTTCCTAAATCCATAACAAATTTCTATGGATTTACCTTGAGAAATTCATTTTCACCTTCCTTGAATGAATGATATATCATATATTTATCCACATAGATTATATTCCTGCTTTGATACATCCTCATATATTATTAAATCATCTTAAAAATCTTAAACATTTCGTATACCAACTATGAACCCATGATTCTGTTTTCTCCTACATAATCCCAAAAGCATATGCCCAATAGTATTTTATATATAATTTCATAAATGGTTCCATATATATGTTTGAATAACAACTATTTTTATAATAAATCTCACCAATTTTTTCCCCCAACAACTCGGGTAATAAAATGAAAAATAAAACAAATTATTTACTCCATAGACTGAATTGTATGCATACACTGGCCATCAGTTTGAGGAAGAAATGTTATATTAAAACTCAATTTTTTACGCAAGTATTTTTAAATTCCATTCTAAAAATTATATATGAATATAATATCATGGTATGATGAAATGTATAACATCATATAATAGAAATATATTCTTTTTATATTGTTTATAATTATTGTCCAATGATATAGTATCTCAAATTGGATGTAAATACATAGATTTATTTAATCGATTAACAATCACCCAAATCTCATTTTTATCTTACGAACTATTTGGTAATACCACCATAAAATCAAATGATATATTATACAATTTCCAATACAACACTAGAAAAGGATGATGAAATAATATCATTAATATTAAAATTTTATTAACTACTAACAATTAAATCATATAATGGTAAATTCATAAATATCTATTTTCATTATATTTAACCGTTAATACTAAAGAAGGAGTTCGTACATCTTAGTGCTTCCAGTATGAATTGAAATTAGAGAAATAGGATCTCCACTAAAAAACTCTTTCTTAAACTTGGAATCCCAAGGAACATATATTATTTTTCCAAAAAGTAATAGTCCTTATTCATCTATATTAAATTTAATCAACTTAATATTCATTACCAATTCAACATTTTCCTACAAAGCATGAACCTCATTCTGAGATTTCTTAATTCAATATGACAATTCCTATTTTTCTCATTCATGATATTAAACTTTTATCACCATGCATCCACAACATATAGGACAAAAATCCCCAAATTATTCTCCAAAGAGTCATTTTCTTAATGTAACATGGCTTATGTTGTATTATTTTTTCTATTCAAATCATAATGTACATTGATTTCCATTCAATAATGGTAATTAATTGGCCAATAATAATACATTATTAGTTATAGACTATCCTCATAACATCGTGTACAATTATTTATGATTAAATATATTCCTCAATCTCTTGTGATTAGTATAAAATTCACATTTTTCTTGAAAAAAATGATTCCTAAAATATTAATACGTAAAAACCAAAAATAAAATTATAGATTATGTTTAGTGTATTAAACTAGTAAGGATTAAACTGACATAGTACATAATAAATTACATGCTCATTCTGCATCAGGACACTACCATGTAATATTAATGAATCATAAATATAGATAATGAACTATCAATTTATTGAAGGAAAGACTAAAACAAGATAATTCATTAATCTTTATTTAGGTTCCCCAAAACAATTATCGCATTAATTTTTCAATATTAAATTGATTCTTTTTCAAGTTAACATAGATAGTGGGAAAGAAAATTCAGAAACATTTTCAAAAAACAATCAGTATTTTCCAACTAATACATTAAATCTACTTATCTCTATGATATTTGGGGTTCATGCCCACTATTCCATAACTTTGGATTCACTGGGTCATTAGTTATCTTAACATTAGATAAAATATGTAAAAAAAAATTATTTAACCAACATTCACACATACTAAATTTTCCATAGAGTTTATTATTCATTATATTTTGTAAACAATTTCCTATGTATTTACATTTTTTTGAATTTCAAAATATACCATAATTTATTCAATAAACACTAGCAAACAAATTATCTAATAAATCATGGAAAATATACTCATGAGGTTCATAAATATAATAGGTGCACTGGAAAACCTAAATGGAATAACTAAAACCCTATATAAATCCCATATCATGTCCAAACCATTTTCATTAGAATTTCATCCACCCGATCCGGAATAAAAGAATGAAAATAATCAGGACATGAAACCATAAATTCATTTAGAATTGGTGAATCAAATATCTAAAAAAATTACGTACTTTCAACAATATAGCCATGGTAACATTCACATACATTACTAATAAATTTTTCATCTTTTTCAAATGTTATCAAAGAGACTAAATCATTGAAAAGATCATTATTATAACGTTAATATATATTTTATTGATAAACTGAAATACAAACCATTACAAATGCGATATAAAAATATATTTTGGTTAATTAGGTATGATTTACAGTAATGACCATACATCTGATGATAATAGGATGATTCCAAATAATATTGAAACCATATATACATCCTCTTTGAGTATTTAAAAATAATTAAATCATTTTTTATGATAATATAACAATTTTAAATGAAAAGTTCTTAGAAATAAACAAATGATAAGAAGCTGATTAAAATGTGGAATTTCAATAAATTGAATAAACCACATTTATAGATGTTACCACTTCATTATGTGGTCAAGAATCAACAATATATGTAGAAAAACAATTTACAACTCCTTTCTAATATTTATAATGATGATTTTTATACTGTGTATCTATCACCATACACATTTGACCATAGTGAGCGAATTCATTTCCACTAAAACACATATCTAATGGTTTACTATCAGTTACCCCATTTTTTGGTTATTCAGGACTCTTTAATTTATGGAATCATGACATAAAATGAATCTCAACTCTCTAGAAACTCATTCTATATTCATTTAAACTTTTTTTAAATTACATTTAACATAGTACGAATATTTTGGGTATGTGACATAAGACTCCTTACATAATTTGTTCTCTGTTTCCTACCACCTTGTCCTTTTATTACTGTTTTCTTCTCGAGTTAGATATGTGTCAGCAAACACCATCTAAAATTTCAAATCAAATTGAACCATGTTCTCATGACAAATAAATTATTTAGTGGGAAATTTACTTTGTAAAATTATTTTTGACCATATTGAAATATAATAATTTTTTATTAGTTTATCAATTAAATATGATAAATACATTGCACTTCATATGATGTTTTCTTCAAATTTTGCTACAAAATATTCATCTATTTACTCAATTAAGGAATTTTCCTACCATTATTAGTAGAATTACGAAAAGTAGGTATTTGTTTAGGATAATATCCTTAAATTAATCACATTCTATTGAAAGAATATCATATTTTTCTCTAGTATTATTAACAAGATATCACCATATATCATATTTAACATTAAAATGATTAATGACAAGAGTTGACTCTTTATTTTCTATAAATCCCATTACATTAAATATATTCCCTAGTAAATTAATCAATAATTCAGTAACCATTAGGAAATATTATCCACTGAATGATGGGAGATGTTTTATCATGAAATTATACACCACAAAATATTACTTCATTGTAGATCAGTTTCCTCTAAATAATATATACCACCACTGTTTATACCTTGTGAAAATTGTTCCATCATTTCACGAAATTTATCTATTTTCATAAATATTATTTTAGGTTGCTAATTTCGAATTATATTTTCCTCTCAATGACTTCCCAATATATCTTTTCAATTTCTACCAATGAAAAATATTTTGAAAAGACATATTATATATTAAGAAACATGGTATTATTAATATAAAATATCATTCCATGTTTTCTATAAGAAAATTCATTCATGGGAATTCTATTAAAATTATCATAACCAATAATTTTTAATAAAAACCCTATGATATGATCAATATAGAATAATAATTAAGTATAATAAAATCATGAGTATTGTATTAAAGAATTAACTTCTTTTACCTTTAGTATACCTTTATTTTTAGAGTTATAATGATTTAGGTGATAACCCATACATTACACGACCTTATAATACAATGTATACACTTACTATTAGTATAAATGTTTTCCATGTTATAAAATAACTTAAATGAATCATGACTTATTTTATGAAAATCATGAAGACTAGGAACATTATAACTTAAATTATCTTACCAATCCTTAAACCCAGTGAAATAACATTTCAAATATTTGATGAGCACAGAAAACAAAGAAACTAATATAATCATAAATAAACATATTAGCATATTGAAAACATGAAAACCAACGATGTGTTTTAAATTTATCAAAATTTTCATTGATTGAAAGAAATAATTTATTTCCATAAAAAACCATAATTTGTTTCAGAAAAAATTCTATAAAACACATTCCATGAAAAATTAAAACCCTATTTTGGAAACACATAGAGTCACATTTATAACCCCTTTTAAACACATTTATTATGTAAATAGAGACTAGTTAAATCCTTAGAAGAACCTATTTTTAACTACCTCATTATTTACTATTAAAATAAAAAACATTACAAAATTCATTGGAGTTAAATCTAGTTCCTCCCATCCTTTCACATATAACATGATTACATAGTTTTATATTGTTTCACCCATAATATATGAAATAAAAAACTCAACTAGAACTATTTTGGATCACCAATCTCCCATGTATAATTCACAAGTAACATATTATGAATTTTTTGTATAAATTTATTTTTCTATCAGAAAAAATAAAAAAAAAATAAATTAACATCAAAACCAATTTCATTCAAATATAAAAAAACCTTTTTATTTAAAATCTCCATATTTAATAAAAAATACACTTTTCTGCTGAAAAAAATCATTTTCAATATAAAAATATTATATTCCTTTTAAAACTCATTTCTAATTCCAAATTACACAAAAAATGGATTTGTGTAATCTTTTTAAATAAAACATAATATATTTAATAGAAATTAAAATATAAAATTATTGTTATAGTAGAGAAAATTTCATTGTCACCATATATGTCAATATAGAACATTCCTTTATTATTTTCAAAGTATGTCACACAATCCATAAAAGCTTACGTTTTAAAAATCCTTGAAATAAAAAAAATATAAAACATTCATATCAATATAATAACTTTCATGATATCATTTTTAAAACATGGTCATTTAAGAAAAGATAGTTTGAAAGAAAATATTAAAAATGTATTTTTATAACTACTTATCATATACCACATTATAAAAAATTGATTAATAATCTAATTAAAAAAAAACATTAAAAATTCATTAAATATCATGATAATTGATAAATTAATGATATAACAAGAAAATATATAGATATTTATATCTCATAGAAGAATATAGATGAATAACATCAATATTTATTTCATGGAACTGAAATTGAGATGAAGTCCCTTACCATGAGTACGAATTTTGATGTCTGTTATTTATCTCCCTGAATAATAAAAATATGTTAATTATTTATTTTCATGTGGAACATTTTAAAGTTTATGATTACTTTAATTTGACATATTTTAATGTTATAAAAGTTTCATAATTAATTATTTTACATTAGATGTCTCAATGATATTTGGATTTTGTGTCAAAAAGACTTCGGTAGGTTGGATATTGGTCTTAATGGTAGTTATTTCATCATATTCTTAACAATAGTATTGAAATTATTATAATTATTGTACATATATTTTACATTTTAAATCAACTAATGATTTTTTTTATTAAAATTGAACTTAGTGATAGTCTTGGAGACAATAAGTGGTACATACACATGAGTCACATTTACATTATTCAATAATCATTATAGATAAAAGGTATGAAATATTTAATATTTATAGAATTATTATAATATCTAAAAAAATATTATTTAATTATATATACTTATATAGATTATCCATATGTTGTTCTAATGATAAAAATAATCACATCGTTTATGGAGGTGGTAGTCCTCATTTACACGGATGGCATTTTTAATTTTTTTGTGTAAGAATTAAAATGATATTATATATATATATTGAAAAATATTTCTTATATATAATTATTATTTAAATTCTGTTACATATATTTTTATAAATATTTATTTTTTACCATCCATGTAATGTATTAGTGAAAAATGTGTCACATCAATTCGTGAGGTGGTAGTCCTTTGTATACTGGATTGACCTCATTTTATCCCCAAATAATGGAATGTAAGAATTTATATGTGATATAATAAATCCATAATTATAAATATCCTAAAAATATAAAATATAAACCTTAAATACACAATCAGAACAATTCATTATAGGAGATAGTGGAAAATGAATGACATTGGTTCACGAGATGGTAGAACACCGTACAAATGAATGATGATCGCATACTCCATTTGATAGAAGATAATATAGATATAGGATATAAAATTAATATAAAAACCTATTAATATTTTTTATATAATTATTTATTTAATATTAATAATTGAATAATATTTTATGAGATGTAAGAAAATGAATATAAATTCTCGGTTAAGCACGATACCTTGACCTCGGTAAGTCTATTTATATAAGAATGAAAACCCTTATTGTGAATAATTTATAATCAAACCGAGGTTTTTAAATATTCTTTGGGAATTAAAGAATACAAAAGGATTTGATACTTTCAATAGGTTAGGGTATGGGGTTCCCCTTTATAAGTGAGGTGAGTGTCACACATGTAATTTATGAAATGAAATAGGTGTACCCACATTTTCTCATTTAAAAGGATCTAAAATGGACTTTTATCAATACATATACATTATTAGGTATAAATAATTGTATAAACTATATTTTATACAAGTATTTAAATTATTTTAATACTTACAATTTTAGATTAACCCCCAAATATTCTGTTTTAACTTTATGTGCAGTAATTAATTATTTCATTTTTCACTACACATTATGTAAAACTAAATAATATTAACATATTACATAATATAAAATATGAACATTATAAATATAAAATAAATTTTAAATATTACATTCATAGTCGTGTAACATTTTTATTTAATTTATACGGTGAAAACATGCTGAATAATATATTTTTTTCAAGAATTATAATGCTAAATAAAAGGGTTGTCATATATTAACTCTACGATATGTAACAATTACAAAAGGAACATAAAATAGTTTTTAGGGATATATAATATAAAAATTTAATTTTAATAATTCATCATAATGTATTATTTTAATTTATGTAAATTTAAAAACATTAAGAGAATTATAATAGTTCTCATAGAAATCTTGTTTTTAAACCCCAAAATAAACATTTACTAAAGTATAATATGAATTTGATTTTAAATATATTCAGTTTATTATGTGTAAATTATGAGAACTTATGTCACATGAAATGATACTAAAAACACAATGGTTCTTCTAAATTATATTATTTATTGAAGAGAAATAGATTTTGTGTAAAAATAAATATTTTTACTATTCACTAAAAAAATATTTTATCAAAACTCACAAAGTTTCCTCACACATTAATATTGATAATCGAATTTAAAAAAATATTTTTAATTTGATGAATTAAAATTATATAATTCTGAAGTCAATAATTTTAATGATACCTTTTTATAAATGAGATTTTGTAAAAATATTTCCTTTCAGAGTTTAAAATAATATTGTATTTTAACATTGAATATAATAATATTAATAATCATGAAGTTAATGTATTATATTATTATAAGGTTTCTTCTGATATTTATATTCAAATCACGTAAATTTAATCTCTCCCATATCCATCTTTGCAAAAATATAATTAAGGAATTTATTAATCTTACATAAAATGCCAATATCATTTATATTATGCAATATATGATGAATATAGAGAATCAAAAATATAAATTTACTCATGATATTTTGGTATACACATAGATCAATAACTTTATCCTTAAATCCAAAAGATTAAATGGTGTCATTATACATGTTATGGCATTACTGTGAATCTTTTTTAGTTAAATATTTTGATTTCATATGATTACACAACAAGGATCCCATCCATAAATTGGAAAACCTAGTAGTTGATCCATGTATACATCTTCATGTATGTTTCCTTTAAGAAATTGATTTTAACATTCATTTGATGAAATTATAAACAATAATATGCTACTATTTCAATAATATTTATAATATAATTATTGTTAGAAACCCATTAGAATAATTTTTATTGATTACTCCATCAATTTAATTGAATCCCATAAACAATAATGTCAATTAGACATTCAAGGTTTCCTTGGGAGTCAAATTTGGGTTTGAAGACCCATTTACATCCAACCATCTTGTGTCCTTCAGGAAATTTCATAAGGTCCTATACATTGTATTTTCCCATTTAATTCAACTCACATTTTTTTGGAATTGATCCATTTAAACATATTATTCAAATCAAGGTTTGAGAATATGAAAGAAAATCAATATCAATGCCCAGAAAAATTTATTTTTCATATATTTATACCGTATAATCATCATAAATATTTGAATTTATTTCCCTTTCAAATCGTATTAATAATATTTCATGTTTTTCGTCCCTCATTTCTGTATTTTAAAATTTTGAAATATTATGTTGTTGTAATACATGATCATTTAGAGATTCAATAAAATTATGAACAACAACAAGTAAGGTTGGAGTAAAAGACAACAAAATGAGAATTATAACTTCCATAATTTCCACATTTTTTAGAATATTACTCCACCTAAATAAAACATTCTCAAAAAATATATACATTCTTGTTTTAGTCGTTCTCATAGTATGGTAAGGGAAATAACATATATACCTCTTTTATTTATATGGATATGTATACATATATAAACTTGTTTTTCTCTAAACTATTTCAATTTGGGGATGATTTTATTCTACTATTTATACCATCCAAGCACATTCATATGGATGTCTCAAACTAGGTTTTCCAAGAGTCTAATGTTTAAATTAGAATTTTTAAATACATTACTGGGAACCATATTCAATATATAAATATTTGTTATTAAAAATAAATACATAATGATAAAGGTAAATAATAATTACACAACATTTTCAAAACCATATCCCTTAATGTATAATTAATCCTTTATGTAACACCATTTTGTTATGGTGTACATGACCTAGATTATTGTGCACCCATTTTTGGACATTCTAGGAACTTTGTAAATGTACCATGGTTTTTTCCACATTCATCAAATCATCATTAATATTCAATAATGCATAGAGACCATATAACCTTTAACATTCAATCCAATTGTTATTCTACTATATTTACTTAACTTTCAAAGGCATTTATTACTGAAATTATCTATCTCAATTAATACACATGTCCATAATGTTAAACATAATATAAAAAGGTTATAAAATATTTTTTTAAAAAAAAATGGCATCAAATGGTATAATAATTCTCTCTAGTATTTATTTTGATATAAGACCTATGAATTTGTGCCAAATGTATTTATAAGTATCAATTAAAAACCCCATTTAGTGATAAATTTATGATATAAGAACATCATCATTTCTGAAAAAAAAAATTATCAAGATTTTTTGTTATATTAATCATAATATAATAATCTTGTTCTATTAATTTGTTTCTGCTTAATGAAACTAAAATATAGCTTCCCAAAATTAATATAGTGTCAAAAAGATTCATGTTTTAAAAAAGAGACATAATTAATTGTTATTATATTTATATAAATTGATTCATATAAATATTAACTATATCCAATATATAGGATTAAATGGTATTTACTGAAATCATAAATAGAAACCCTACAATATTCCCCATGAAAATGAAATATTCAATTACGACGATGATAATGGTTGAAAGTAATCCGTACATAGTTTTAGAAACATGATTAATATAACAAGAATCAATCAAAAATATATTATAATTAACTTCATAAATATTTTATGTAGAAAAAATATAGACATTTTTTCTAGCTTCCATTTTAATCCAATCCTTTCATTTAAAGAAATCTTTTGAGAATTCCAAAATTTCATATGAAAATATAATATCATTATTTGAATTTTTTTGGATCATATAAGAGGTCTCCTTAATATTCAATGGCTCCGTCCCATTCCGTTCATCAATATACCAATCTTGTTTTTCCTAGATGATACTCATAATGGGAGGAGTGTATTTCTTAACTATTTAATCATGGTTCAACACGAACTAGTATATTTTACAATTCATGCACATTAAATTTATATTTCATTGTGATGTAGTTAATTTGGAATGGTCTATACTCATATGATAATTATTTTAGGAAAAAAATGGACATAGAACTGTTCATACACTTCCATTCCAAATGATTTACGTCTTTTCATTATATTTATCATTTTAATTATATTCTCTTACATAATAATAGAACCATCAAATATCATGGCAGTTAATGTAATTATTAATTTTCCAAAACTATATTTGTTAGTAGTTTGAGTTCGATACTCTATATATTTCATAACTTATATAGAACATTCAGTTTTACTGAGATCATAATTGATATTACATTCCATTATCATTTACATGGACATCAAATTGAAATTGTTCAATCATTCCTATACTATTTAGTATATTCTATCATCATTATTATTATAATAGATAGTAAAATAATGTTTCTCTAATCAGTATTCTAAATCCTATTCCAATACTCCTAGGTGAAATTTGTTTTTTTTAATTTAATCATATAAATTTTATAATTTAAATATTTAAATTGTATGTTCATGTGTGTGAAATTAATATGGAAGGCTAAATAAAAGAAACATGATACTAAAATGAATCATTTGAGTTAAAAAAATATAGTAATTTAGAAAATTTATTGACCATTTAATATATAATAGTGTTCATCATTGGGAGATAGAGTAACACAATAATTATTTATATTAATTAAATTTAATTTATATGGAAATAAAACATCCATCAATTTGAATTATTTATTATATTTGGATAAATAAATAAATCCATTACTATATATATTTCACCAAAAAGTATATTAATTAATTAATATAATTTGAAAATTTTCTTCATAAAATAATTAAATAAATTGTAATAATGTATTTTAATTACTTACAAAATATCATAATAGTATCAGAATTTTCCTAAATGGATATATATCATTTTTAGATATTTTTTGAATGAATTAATCATTATTATTTGACCTTAATGTTGTTAAAAATATCATGTTGTAATGTTCCAATTATAAAGCATCAAATTATAACATCAATATAAATAAAATTAAATTTCAATAATAAAAAATTAAAAAAATAAATTATAATAATATTAGTAATAATAAATTAGAAGAATTTTTTAGAACTGTATCATAATGTCTTGTTAGAAAGATTTTATTATTATTATTATTATTATTATTATTATTATTATTAATTTTAAAAAAATTTACAATGGATAATTTCATAGTTTAAATCATGGACTCTTAATCTTACATGGTCCCACATACAATGTATATTGAATATTATGATAAGAAAAATAAAAATTTTATTAATGATGTCTCCAAAATTAAAATTAGAGAAGGATAATGAAATAAAAGTATAATATTTATAAAATAATAATAATCCTTAATGAGTAGTAGTTAAATGTGATCAATTTTTATTATAAATGTTAAATATGAAAATAGTCAATAGTTGTCATAAAGGGAAACCAAAATTCATCATTTAACATCAAATGTCTCTAAATTTGAAACAATTATCTCTCATTATCCCACTATAAAATTTGATAAAATCAATATTTTATGAGTCATACCGATAGATGGTACATCTTGAGAATCAACAATACATATGTAGTGTTTCCTCCAATTCTGATATTGGTTAGGAACTAGTGTATTTGGGCAGATATATTCCATTAAATTGTTAATTAGTTAATTTAAATCTATTTTTCTTATATTATGATTTAATTAAAACATGAATATTTATGGTTGTAATGGCGGGATAAGTTGTATTTTTTAGGATGTTGACATATTTGGACTAATTCTTCTAATTCATTATTTAAATTTAATTTTTTTTACATTTTTTCAGTACATTATATTTTTAGTTGAATTATGATGTATTTAATGGAATTTTATTTAAATTATTTATTTAATTAAAATTAAAAATTTTAATTCTTTTTTAATTATGTGATATTGTTAAGGATTTTCATTTTAACAGTTCATTGTAAAAATTTATAGAGCAACTTTTTGGGAAATGATTCCGCATGGTTCAATCCACATATTTCTCTCCAAATTTATTTATTAAAATGGATAAAAATACATTAAATATATTAAATGATATAAAAATACTCTTCTAATAAGGAATATACATTTTTAAAAATTTATAAATGGGGAGAATTAATATTTAATCAGCTAGAAAAAGATTTTATATGACATGTATAATAGCTCCAAATGACTTCATAAACCTATAATTTATCATTGATTTACATTTACTACACATATTTTATTTAATTTTCCTTCTTCAATAATTTTCATATTTTTTTGTTTCACAAAACAAATTGAAAATGTAAAATTTGTAATTCCTTCATAGTTGTCTAAATAAATCATTGTCAAAATAGAGAACTTTTTTGAACTATAAAACACGTTTCCAATAGATAAAATGTTATTTCCACTGATATTATATCAAATGGTAATAAAAGAATTTATCCATGAAAAACGACACATAGAAATTTTCTTGATATGTTCTAAGGGAGAACATTTAATTACAGAATTTAAAAAACTCAAGTTGACCATTCTTAAGTAATAACATTCCTAGATGGGTAAAACACTTACATTAGATTCACAAAAAGCATCACACATAGGACTAAAATTAGTGAATCACTAAAAAGAAAAATATATATTTGGTATCTCTTTTTTAAATAAAATTAAACCAAAAGATTAGATCATTAAAAAAACAATCTAATGATCTCTAATGGAAATTTCATCTCATCTTCCTGAATGTTGCCAATCATCACATACCAAGAACCAATATGATATAAGAAATTATTCTTATTATAGTTGCAATCATTCCAGGTATCATGCATACTGTGAAAAATGAAACACATTTTGATTTGATTCCACCAATGATTAAATTTCCCCAATAATATTACCAATTTATTGGATTATGTAGTGAATAATTATATATACATATGAACATGTTTCAAAAAAAATTTAATAGATTAAAATATAATTGGAAAACTAATGATGCTTTGATGATGATATAAATTTAGTTCTTTCCATATGTAAGATACAAAAATTTATTTCATTTTTTAGACTCATACCATATCTTCAATTAGGATGTTTTGTGAGGAAACTTACATGATTGGGATTAAATAACCAATTAATATTTAAAAAAATTATTAACCAAAACTCCATTATAAATATTAATATAAATCACTTATAAAAACACGGAAGTTATGAAAGGATATTCTACAATGTTGTCCTAAAAAGGGATGAATTTATCAAACCAATTGAAAGCTTCTAACTATGTACATCAACTAGAGAGTAAGTAAAAATTAAAAACACTTATTTTTAATGAGTTCATGGAAATATATATCATTTATATATACAACTTAATTTAAAATATATATGACCATATATTATAGTGGATATATTATTTTTCTAGAATAATTGAATGAGTGCATCAAGTGAAGTCTTAGACATTAATAGCCATACAATTTGATGTTTTTGATAAAAGGATAGAACAATACTATTAATTCCACCTAATATTTTCCATGATTTACATTGTGAAAATTTCTCACACATTGTATATCCTTATTATTATTCCAGGTATCCATATATAGCCTCTTAGAAACAAATATTGAATATATCTTTTCTCAGTAAAAATGGATATATTTATTGAAACAAGTAAAAACCCAACTAGGAAAATAATATCCAAAATTATAATTTAAAGGAACTAGTGACATCCCAAACAATGAACTAGAACTTGTGTCAAAATAGTTTCCACCTATATATTCTTTTAGAACCATAATGTAATATCTTGAGAAATGATATTTATAGATTTATTGAATATCATCCCCTCGATAACATCAATACAACACACAAAAATAAATAACATACTATACTCCCACTTTAATAGAAATTCATCAAGGATCGAGATTAGAAGTAATAAAAATAATAATGTTTAGTCAATAATGATTCTATCCAGAAGAGATTGTAAAATGAAATATTAATTATTAGAGTATGAAAATACAAGAATATGTGTTCATAAAAAAATTAACTTTTTCTATTAATCTATAGAAATTATAGACCACCAATATATAAATATATCAATTAATAAAATAGTAAATTTAATTGAAATGAAAAATATTTCACATTACCTAGTCGTACAGATTTACCAGATTTCCAAATATATTCTGCTCAATAAAAAGAATAGACACATACACTTTCCAAAAAGGATGTTTATCCATTGTGAAATGTAATTCAGGATCAATATAATATTTATGAATATCAAAATGAACATAAAATATTTGATTAGTAATGAAATTTAAAGGTTGATAATTCATTATATGATTATGATAACTCTCACACTACACCTCTTCAACAACAAATAAGACTATTAAAAAAGGCAGAAATCATTTATTTAATTTCTGTAGTTTTTCCTGAATATTTATTTGAAATATTCATTCTTTGAATGGAATAAAAAAATCTATATGATAAATGTTTCAATGGGTTGTTTTCCAAAAGATAATAAAACATGATGGTGTGCGAGTAGTCAAAATGTGTGAGTAATATTTCTTTTTCATACCTAGATCCATACTACATAAACTAAGATGACCTAGAATATTCACTAGAATGTTAAATTTTATAGGATTTCATTTTAAGACAGCTCTATCTGACCCTAGAACAAATGTAAACTACATATCATCTGGTGTTCTTAATGAACATGAAATCACAGAACTAATTCCAACAAGGCTATCCTTGCAAATGGTGGACCAATCAATGTAGCATCCATGAAGAGTTCTAGTGGACATACTCATAATGGTTGCAACATTTTACATCCCTATATCATTTCATTTATATTTATAGGGATATATTCTATGACATAACAAAAAATACTAGTAGTAAATTTCAGAAACATGTACAAAATAAGTAAAGGTCCTAGAGGGAAATTTTAATTACAGATTTATGGAATACAAAATTATAATTACTATCCTAAATTTTATAAAAAAAATCCAATGATAACTATCATTAAATGTAAATATATAATGAATTTGATGATTTAGAAAAGGAAAAGTCAGATCTCCATGTTTTATTGAAGGAAATATGGAGTTATCTAAATCAATAAAATAATTGGAATTCAACAAATAAAATAGTTGAGTTGTGGGATAAAAATGAGTTCAAAAAATTTATTCCAACACATGAAAACCCACCAATACATGAAATTAATAATATTCCAACACAACTAAATTATAAAAACATAATATATTCAAAAACAATATAGTGATCATATATGATGATCTTTTATTTGAAAATGAACTAAAATTAGGTATATCTTATCATAATAATATCAAACAAAAGGATGGATGGTAGATGATTTAAAAGTAATTTTTCCTTATATATATACTTATATAAATCATTTCAAATATTATTTAAAACTATGAATTTAACAACAATTTCACTTAACAGAACATATGAAATAAGTTGTAAATAAATAATTCACTAAACATCTAATTATTTGTAAAATATTTCCTCTCTTTTATATTTATTGGGTAATTTCATTACACATGGTACTTATAATGTGTTTTTCCATAGTTAATAAAATTGAGTAAATAGAATTGATTGGTAGTATAAATTTGGGTGGATGAATATTTTATCTTAATCACCACCATTTGAATAATGTAAGAAGAAATGATCAATTAACATTACCATTTGATTATAATATCTTTGAATTTATTTTAAGAATATAATACTATTTTCTACACAATTTACACATTGGTTATAATAAATCAGTTGTCAGACTATATGATCAAGAAAAATGAACATCTACACGTCCATATGGTACATTTTCTTATTGGTGAAAGTATTTTGAAATATTAAAAGAACTAGATACATTTTAATGATGACTAATATAAATATTCAATGAAATGAATAGGGAATTCCATGAAATATTGAAAGAAAAATTATCTATTTTTTAATAATGAATTTATATATGTATGAATCATTTGGATAATGTTTCTTGATATGTGAGTTAAAAAATTAGGTCCCCAATTAGGAAAAATGTTACTTCATGTTATAATTATAAATTGTTTTCTATCACAGAATTTCAATGAAAGGCATCAATGCTGAAATATCCATGATCATAAAAATATATAAAATAAACATATGTTATTGTGATAGTTAAAACATGTGTTTTATTAGGTGTATCTAATTATACCTTGTTTCATTATGGATATATCTTTTATTACCACCCATAACCAACCAATTATGAAGATATTGCCCCATAAATTTTGGGTCTTCATGTTAGGAGTAATTTCAATTGTGAATATAAATATTAGTACAGTACTTGATATTGAATTTTCCAGAATGGGATAAACCATTTTAGTTTATGTGCAATATAGTTGACTGGGCTTTTTTGAAATACCTTGAGAGTAAGGAACAGAATTATTTTTTAGATTATTTAATTTTTCCCATACACTGAATATTTATCATCATAATTACAGTAAAAATGTGAAGGATCATCACGAAGTTGACTTTCCATTATAGAAATTATAATATTACACATTTATGTCCAGATTCAGTTTTCATATAGATCCCTCATCCATGTGTTATATAATAAGCATGAATGATGTGAATCCCATACTCATTCATTGGATATTTTTACATCGGGAATATGATATTGAAATATATTAAAAAAGTTATTAAGAAGGTAATTTTTTAATATTAACACCAAGAATATGTAAGAAGTAAAATTAATTTAGAATTAATAATTGGGATATTTGATGATTAATATCTCTATTACATATATTAAATCACACATTGGTAAACTAATATCGTGAATTACATGTCCTTACCTGTGGTGCGTCCAAATTTGTCCAAGGACCAATTTAATATTTTTTTAACAAAGAACATTATTAATTTTCATTCGATCCATTACATTCAAAGGATTTTTTTTATTTGATGTGTATAATTTTTATACTAAAAAGAAGTTGTTTTTTTATTAATCTATTCAATTCTGTTAAATTTGAAGACATTGTGGAGTGAATAATATAATTTATAAAGGGTGGTAATGAGGTTTTTACTAGACTATCATGTATTAAGATATTTGGATTTTTTCATGATTTTTGAAAAAAAATAAATAACTAGAGTTATAATTTTGAAGCATTAGATACCTCAAAAACCCATTATAAGATTTTAAAAAAAATATTTATATTTTGAGTTGATTCTATGGGTTATATTCTAAATTCATATTTCAAATCATACATCCAGTTTTGTGATGTCTATGAGTTGAAGGGGGTGAAACATAAATCATTTGTTCGAAATAATTCTTTACTCCTCATTATGTTTTTGAAACAACCCATTTTTACATAGTATGGAATCCAAGGGATCATCATTAATGATATTGGCAGTCCCCCCAAAAATTATATTATTTAAGATATAATAAGTATCCATGTATATTAGTAATATATAATAACCAAGTATAATCCCAAAACCACTAGAAATGTGATTTAAAAATATTAAATCACGTAAATTCTAATAAAACATCAAATACTTGTTAGAAATATTCGGCCATTAGACACAATGAAAAACATGGGTCATACATTCCCATGTTCGAAACACCAATTGGAATGTCCCCATACTACATGGTATTTGGATGAATAGTAAACACCAAATAGACCTGGATGATAAATTGTAGTTTCCTACATAGAGGATGAACTAGTATTTACGAATCATTGATGCAAAAAATTTCTATTTATGAATTGTTTGGATAATATATAATGAGATGTGTTTGATAATTCAGTGATATACACAACGAAAACCCTACCTAACATGATAAACCAATATATTTAAAAACGATGAGGCTATGTTTCACTATTAAAATCAATTCAAAGGTTTATAGTGTAAAATATTAAATTAATGTGGCAATGTCCATAAATCATGAAAATTTTATATCCCCATAGTGTGGTGAAAATATAATTTTGGATGATTCATCCATTTATGATTAATATTCAAATTTTAAAAATTTATTAATCTTTAGATACAATAGGAATCATTAAATAAATCATTTTTAAAATGGGACCTATTTATATGGATGAAGTTGTAACAGTTATCGCTTTATTGGTGGAAACTCATTGTGTGTTATTTTATGTTGATAATTGTTATAATTGGATTTAGGAAATATATTTGGAATTTGTGGAATATTTTTCTTATTTTCTCCTGAAAAATCAATCACATTTTATTATCCAATATATCATCTATTCCTCTATGCGAAATTTTCTATTCCTATAATGATATAAAACATATATTTGATACTTTTGTGTATAATTTATTGGTTCATCATTTATGGATATTAATTGGATATGGGAAGTTTTTATTCATCAATCTAAATTTACATTGGTATGAGTTATATTTTATTAAATTTTATTCTTCCAAAAATATCACTTCAAACAAAGAACAAAAAAAAATAAAAAAAACGAAATACTTGAAAAATGAAAAAAATCATATGTTTCATTCTATTTTGAAACCACTTGAAAAGGGTTTCTTTACTATATTATCCTCGTTGATGGGATACCAATAATATTTTAGGGAGTTTGATCATTTGAAACTATTTTTTCATGCATTAATTATTGATAACCCGATTTAGATGATTGTATATATCATTCCCTTATATTAATTTTTTTTATGAAAATACTTTTTTTAGATATATATGTCAACTGATTCTCATTTTTTCTTTACAACATTATATTTACATGCTGATGAGGAATATATTAAATTATTACATTATCTTATATTTCTATTTCTCATTAATGAATCTCACCCTTATTATGTCTTATATTAAATTCCATGTTTACCTATCAAAATATACATAAATTTAGAAGTTTCACTAATTAGAGAGAGGAATTTTATGATTTATTTATTAAGATTCATCCACTAATCCACTATTTCATTTTCTCCATTCTGTATCACTTAAATTCCTTGAATAAACCATTCAGGATAAACCCAATTGCTGATAAACTCCATGACACTTACCCTGAATACTTTCATTTTGGTTTAAAATATATGTTTTGGGGGGAGATTTATTAATGGAGAGGGTTTTATGAGGGAAGGATATCCAAATGATTCATAGGGATTAGAATTTTCTCACAATGGTATATGTGATAAATTCAAAAGTCTTTTATTGTTATTACATGTATTTTGATATAATAATATAATTTTTGTTTTATTAGACAATAACTACAAAAATTATCCTTACATAGAGACCCCAAATTTTTTAAAAAAATTTACAAGTCATATACCATTACTCATAGTGCCTAAGACATTTGATAAAGCCTACACTCACCGAGATTATTCAGAGTATGAGCTACTTGTGTAGATTACTTTTTGATTTTGTCAAAAATAAATGTCATTTTATTCAATTTAATAGTAACATATTTATATATATATATTATGTTTGAATGATTTCTGTAACGTTAAATAAAAAAGGAAAAATGGAAGAAAAGAAAGGGATAAAAAATGACTTGTGTGAAAAAAATCAATTTTCTAGTGAAATTTGATTATAATATTATTCCGAAAAACTGTATTGGGGAATGAAGTATTAGGGTCAAATTTTGATTTACATTTATCAGTAGTATGCTTCAATAATAAACAATCATTTTTTATGAACTATGGGTTTTTAAAACCCACTATCTTGAAGCCTTATTGTAATTTAAACCTAATTTAAATCCATAAAGAATTGTTTATTATTATTTTTTTCTGCGTGTGGTATTATATGTTCATGGAATGAATTTTTCCAACATAAATGTTATGATAATTGATCATAACAATGATCATATAAGTTTTTTGTCAATAATATTTTTTTTATTTAGGTCATAAAAATGCATGATTGTAGATAGTTCGTCAAAATTTATATTAGTAAAACATAAACAATCACAAGAAATTAGAATTTTAAGTTATGTGTGATATTTTGTAGGAAATGGACGTTGAATATATTTTAACATGTGTTTTTATATTTTTATTCGAATATGTGAACAATTTTGTATTGTTTGAAATTGTTTTTCTATTTATTGAAAAATATTATGTTTGGATGCTTTTATGCACATGGATTTGATAAACATATTTATTGTTTTCATATAAATATAAATATTAAATTTTTTAATTTAATATTAGAAAATTTTTTAATTTTTTGTAGTATTATTATTTTTACAACTTTTGATAATTTTATATTATTTTTTAAATGTATTTTTTAATATTTTTTTAAAAAATTTATATATTATTAATAAATAATATTTAACACTATAATATTTTTTTCAATAGTGTTATTAATATTATATTATATTATTTATTTTATTTTATATTGTATATAATTATAAGTATTATATATTTTAACAATATTATTATTAATATTTTTACATTATTTTAATTATTAAATTACCATAATATTTTTCAATATTAATATTATTATGTGTCCAGATAAAAAAAATTAATCTAATGAAAAATTTATTTATATTAAT
Organism: Viscum album; assembly: GCA_963277665.1. Classification (NCBI taxonomy): domain Eukaryota; kingdom Viridiplantae; phylum Streptophyta; class Magnoliopsida; order Santalales; family Viscaceae; genus Viscum; species Viscum album. The sequence continues at coordinate 537,057,850 of OY728119.1, forward strand.
ATACCTACTATTATATACATATTATATATATATATAATTGTTTATAAAAATTATTTCACAATAAAAATAGAATAATATATATATTTATAATTCTATAAGAAATTTATTTTTTATTATTAAGAAACATTAGATGTCAATATTTTTTTTTATTTTAAATATAGATTTCCTTAAATATGATTTTCTAGGGTAGATAAATGGGAATTGTGGTTTAGGAATTTCTTTCCTCTTTAATAGTAGCGACCTCCACTAAAAAATTGGGAGACATATGTATTCATCAGTAACAACACCACATTCTCTCCCTACATCCACAAACAGTACCACACTGACTCCCTCAAACCTGTTTCGTCTAGTCAAAACGATATCTCCTCCCATATACAAGAATTGGTCGACCTCTCTTATGTCCCTGCGTCCATCTTCACGTACCACCTAAAAACACCACTACATGACAAATATTTATCCTACTGTTGGACATACTGTACAGTTAAAGTTTTCCTTTCCCTCAAATTTTAGTTGGGAAAACCCACATTGAATCCCATGATGTATTATTCTATCTTCCCTCTTTTATATTTGTCGCTGATATTGTATGCAAGAATGCATCGTAACTAGGTCGAACACCATTATCATCTGAGATGACCACCATCCCGCACCTATTGTTGTTGGGTGAAAAATAAACCCCTGTAATTTTCCATAATGAATAGTGGATAACATTAAATATTGAATGGTGTAATCCTCTAAATATTTATTGGTTTTATAGTGGTACCCTATAAGGTAATATGTGTTAGGAATGGATGGAATAGAAAATCAGGTAATCTCAAATGACAAGTTGTATCAGAGACATGGTGTCACCATTTATGATGTGGGTTGTCAAAAATTATATTTATAATGATAATGATTTATCATATTTTAGTACATTGATCCATTATGGTGTGGTACATTCAATTTTTCCTGATAATTTTTGGTAGATAGTGTGTCCCAATGGATAGGGAAAATATTATGTAAGAGTAAGGTTATTTTGATCAGATGGAAAATTATTTAATTGAAGGCCATATATTGTGTTCTTTATTTTGAGGTGTGGATTTTTGGGTAATAAAATGACCCATCATTTTATGCAATGATTTGAAGCATGAATATATGTTTCTATACGATACTCCACATATAAATGATTTCTTATAGGATAAAACCCTAAAAGAGAATATGTGTTTGGTCGGTAAAGACTATGATATTAAGGCATCCACCCAACACATGAGTGAAAATACAGAAGTTATTGCACTCAACATGTTCATGTCTAGGAATGGGTTGGGAATTTTAGGTTTTGGTGTGAGTTGGTATTATTTCTGTTAAGTTTGTTAACAGGTTCTCTGAAAGTGGAATATCACGTCTAAAAAAATTCATATAGAGGGTTATATTTCATTTGGAATTTGGTAGATGAATATATTCTTATTAATTCTAGTGTTCAGACTAATCTAATGAAAATTTTATTATCCATTTATTCTTTTAAAAATTTTCAATTTTCTACCGCATGTTTTTTAATCATAATGTTGTGGTACTTTTCATTTGTTGGGATGTTATTTTAGTAATAAATGATGTGTGTTCCTGGTTAAATTTTATTTTTCGTATAATTTTCTATTAAATATATAGTCATTTGAATATATGTCCTATAAATTTATATTTAAATAAAAATAATTTCATAATATAAAATTGGCTATTTTAATTCATAGTTAATTAAAAAATACCAAAATGGGAAATTATTTTAATATATAATAGTGAAAATTGGTGACACAATAATATATGATATGGTTCATGTCAATTTTATACAGAATTAAGTACTCAAATTATACTCCTAATTTATTTATAACATATGATAAACAGGATTTGAATATATTTATATGTTTAGAAATTATCTTCTATAAATAGATTATACTTTCTGAACTAGTAGTAATTATTATGAAAAAGAATAATCATTGAATTATTTTTTCTAATATTTATAACACAACTCCTAATTAATTTAGTATCCCAAAAGGTTCCCCAATTCCATGCTCAATGACTCATATTTAATTTTCTTTTATTTTTTTCATTATCTTTAATAATTTTTTGTTTTGTAAAATTTGATAGAAATTTATGAATTAAATAGTAGTTATTCCAGCAGATGTTTTTCAAAAGAATAATTTTTATTGAATTAGACCTTGTGTTACCAGTGAATACACTCTTATCGCCATGAATCACTATGTGAAAATAACTAAGACCCAACACTATTTGTGTCTTCTTAGTCATCATGAGGAAAATAATCATGGAGGCCCTTTTTAGTTGATGTTATCTAAGAACCCACAACATGAGGGATTTCATTGATTAAAAAATGAAATATTGTATATACATATTAATGGATTTATTGAATAATTTGACACATTTAAATATACATGGGTTTCTAAAGAATAAATGATATTGATATTTTATCAATTCCTAATTCAAAAATATCCCAATATTGAATTCAATGATTTAATCTAGACTCAATATTCACTTGGAAAGGTTTCAGAATAAAATTTATTGATCTATATTATTGAACATATTAATATTTGAAAATTAATAGGTATTGAGACTCATTAAGTAAAAAATAATTTGACTAAATATAATAAGCCTAAGAGAAATTCATAGCTATGTTATGTCATTTTCCTCATCAGTGGATAATGTTAAAAAACTAGTTGGAACATTGTACTCTGAACGTAAACTTGACAGTTTGTCCAAATTAAACACACAGTACTATAAATTGAACTTATTCCATGGATGATTTTCTATTTTAATATAAGGGGAAACTTTTTTTAGAGCATATACTAATGTCTTTCTAAACTTTACGTATAAAATAAATGTGGATAATCTTATACCAATAATTTATATTAAATTGATCATATAGCTCTGTAGGAATTCCTATTTTTATAATGGTTTCATTAAACCATTCGTATACATGTTATCCTAATGGTTGTATGATCCATTGATATATAATTCCTCCTATAAACAAGCCCAAAATGCCTCATATATTGGTGACAACCCAATAAACACCCAAAAAAACTATGCAGACACACAAACATCTAAAATCCAATATATAACAATAATGAAATAGATAAATTCCTTCAAATAGACACAATACCCATTTAAAAAACACATATGACCTGTTTATTAGTGAAAAAAATCATAACACATATGTGAAATCATTTCAGCCATCAATCATGATGTTCCATAATTATTATGAATAATATAGACAATCAGCCTCTCCGTATCTCTCGACCACTTTATAATAATCGTTATCAGCAACATACTTGTCACCATCATAATCACCATCATCACCATTATAATTTCTATCACCATCACGATTTCCATTACCATAAACATCTCTTTTTCATTCACTATCATCCTCAGCATCACAATTATTATCAAAGTCATCATCATGACTACCACTGTGACCATCATGAAAATAACCCAGTGTATCATATATGGTATGAATTTTTGAGATGTATATATTAGAAACTGTTTCATTATATTTTGGAATGTTTTGGAATAATGATTTCATAACATTCATAACATCCCCAATGCTTTTTCGATTTCCTTCACGATCTTCCATATCTATTTTAACCATTTTCTACCTATGTATGTGCCTTTTATACTTTATGAATGTTTTTCTCCATCTCGGTGAAACTAGAACTTTTATATCCAACAAATGCGTTGTAATATCTAGTGGAAAAAATATTATTACCTATTAAATATTTTACTCACCCATAGTTCTCATCTTTTAATATATCATGAAAATGAATGTTCAGACCAAATTTGTTTGCGCCCTTCTCATAAAGGGCCTCAAATGAAAACAGGGAAAATAAAAAAAACTATTTATTTTCAAAATAAATTTTTAAAAATGATAGCTAAAATGTAAAACATATAGTGTTTTTTATGATTATTCATTTAAAAAACAGTCATCTTTCTTATTTATACCCGAGGAATGTAATTTCTCATAATGTGCACATCCTTCAATGTTCAATACTTCTCTATATTATGGAGTTGAATACAGAAATAAATTATTCAATAATAGTTCAGTTTTTTTAAAAAAAATAAATCATTATAATAAATATTTATTTCAGATTATAAAAAACATGTTGAATACAATTTAACAAAAATGTATTTTATTATCCTGAACTAAGAATCAATAAAATCTATTAAACGATAATGAAAAATGTAGGATTATTTTTTATCATATATTTGGATTACTTTTTTATTATTCTAGGTCAGCATTAATTTTTATTTATTCTAATAAGATTATAAGAATTTATTTTTCATTTGATTTTTAGGTTAATTGGAAATTTATAGATCCAATTCATCTTTTTGTATTCATATATAAATAATACATATTAATTTGGATTATTTTATGTCAACATGTTTATTATTAGTTTGAGAAAGTAATAATCATTATAATTTTTTAATTTTTTAATTTTCTAATTTATTATAGTTTTATTAATTTTATTTATATCAATTTATATTTTAGTTTTAGTTTTATTAAATGAATATTTTTATTTAGATTTAGAAAATATATATTTTTTAATTTTTGTTTATTTAACACTTCATTATATTTATTTTTTGATATATTTTATATCATTCATATTCAGTTTCTCTAGGACTGTTACTGTATAATTTTCCATATTCGGTTCAATTTTGATTTATTATATTTTATTTAGAATGGGATGTTGTGGATATTAATGTTTATTTATATTTAGTTTCATTATACTCTCACAAAATTAGTTTCAATTTATATTTCAAAAGTAATTATATTATTAGTAATTGAATCCAATTGAATTTTTATATGTCAATATGTATTGAAATTATATTAATGTCACTAAAATATGGAGTTCTAGGAAAATATTAGGAAATTTTTAGGGAAGATAAATATTTAATAAAAAATAAAAAATAAATAAAGGAAAACATTTTGAAGAGGGATAAGGGAGAACCCATTACACACCTGAAGGCTAGAGGCATACAAACTTATATTGGAGTTGATTAATCCCATTGGTTCATATCCCATTACAATTAAATTTTCTTGAAAATACATCCAAAATGTCTATGAAATGCACAACAGAAATCCAAATTTGTAAAAATCTAGACAATGACACAATGGACTCTATATCGACTCCCGAATAGCAGCCAGATTCACCACCCCCACCACCCTGAGGCTATTGAAGCTGCCTCATCCTCCCCTCTTCAATCTTCACGTAACTATCCACCACATCTAGATCTACATTTGAAGCTTGCAATGCCATACTATAGAACATACTCATCACTATGACACCCCATAAAGCATAAGGACAGCGACCTTTACAACGTGACTAAAAAACACCACATCAATCATCCACGCCCTCAATATATCACCTTATCTTCATGAGGCCAACTCCACTGAGGACCACATAAGTAAATTGAATCTTACTATAACTATTATGAAATAGCAGGCATATACCAAATTTCACAATAAAAACACCATTTGAGACAACTGACACCGTCGAGGATGACCTTAGCCACCTATGACACCACTAATCTATAATCCACTCATTTCAACTAGATAATGTATACGATTGCATAATTTTGTTTTGACCTTAACTAACCTCATTTTACCTAATTTAAATTTTTTCCTCTACATAACTACAGGTTTCAGAAATATGTTTTCAGTTTACCCTAACATAGTGTTATATTATCATTAATGTTTTTACACATGCATTATATTACATTATAATTAAATACCATTTTATAATTATATATCCTTATTTTACCATAAATGAAAATTAATTCCCAATATTAACAATATTTTCCCATTAATTAACTAGTAAATGTTTATTTTTATCATTAGATAAATTTGATTAAACCTGACATAAATTTATTTTACCCTTACATAACATTATATTACCCTTCAAAAAATTGTAATAAAATTACATAACTTTAGAATATAATTACTCAACTTATCTTTTACTATTTCGTTAAATTGGTTTCCCTTCCATTACAATATTTTTTTTTGTTAATTTTCATTTAAATTTTTTTATTTTTCCATACATAACATTTATAAATATCATTATTTCTATAATAACATATATATATATATATATTAATATTACCATCCCGTAGAAAAATGATATTTCCTATAAATGGAAATTATAAATTATAATTACCCTTACATAACTCAAAATCAAAATAGAATCAAGATTTCTAGAATTTCTGTTTTTAAGACTCATCAAGGATAACCCATCATACAAGGTCCTAAACTGGAACTTTAAAATAATTTAAGGGTGTTCCAAATACTTTTTTATAGAATAATATGTAGAAATCAAAAAAACAACCATAAGAAATTATTTTCAAAACATCAAATATGAGAAATGATAAATATTTATCTATATTTAATTATAAGAAAATTTCGTATGTCATATCCTATGACAGACTAATGTACTTTTACAAACTAATGTATTAAGAAAAAACCAAAGATTTAGATAAAAAATACATGACAAAAAATCAATACTAACATTTCTTATTCTATTTGCAGTGTGGGAAACATCCCACCATATCACTTTAAGCTATATGTTCCTAGTCAAAACAAAACTCACTACCTAACTAAGGCACCTTTCAAATTCCACTATATGACAAAACAAGGCCCAAAAACCGTAAGGTTGTGTGGAGGGTGGGTTCCAATGTTATTCAATAGGATACCAAATAGGTGTTACATATCATTTCTCATTAAAGTAGTCATAACTTTATCATATCAAAAGAAATTAAATCATGATAATTTATCAACATTTTTATATAAAATTCATTCACTAAAAAATTATTTATAACATTATAAATTTCATGATAGATAATATACGTAGATATAATAATGAATAATTTCAATAGATGTTATGTTGTGATGGTATTGATGTTAGGTACCATCATTTTTTTAGTCAACATATTTTTAAAATCATATTGATCATTCAAATTCAACAAATCATTTACCAAAAATAAAATATCTTGATTTATTATATATATATCAACACTTTTTTCAAATATATTTCTATTTTATTTATTATAAAAGGTAAAAAAATATAAATATAATCAAGAATAATTGATAAAATTATCAATAGAATAAATATACTGCATTTAGTTAATAAATCACTGAGGTTCTGCTCGCACAAAGTAAATTATCATTAATCAAAAAAAATAACATTGAACAACAAGTGTCCTAAAATTCACCAGTGGAATGTTTATCTTAGGATGAAGATGAGGGTCATTATATAAACAATGATTTGCAAGGTTTAACTATAGTAATGTAAGACATTTTCGAATATAACTGAAGAAGAGGTGGAGGAACATGGTTATGGGACCAATCGAGTAGTGAAATGTATTGTTACATAAACTAAATCTTGAATCATGATTAATTATTCATTATTTTTTGGATTTATCATGTTATGTTTCATTATATTCTTGATTATAATGTTTTTAATATTTTGATTTGATTCTTCACTTCACCTTTTTTGGGTTTTTACAAACATATTTGAACATATTATGGATTATTTGGTGCATAATTATGTTTTATCAAGATATTTTCATAATTATACATGTTTATATGTTATATTTTGTAATATATGTTTCATTTTTTTTTATTTTTGGGTATCATCAATTCAGTAATATTATAATATATAAAATCAATCTCCACATATAATCTTAAATGATAAAAATTTAGTATATAACTGGGGAATAGAAATTATAGTGGTACAACATGCTCCATGTAAAAATTGCATGTCATACCACATTCTTATATAATGTCTTCAATTTTTTCCCTATAAGCATTTTTTTAACATGATATACATCTATTAGTAAATTTAACACTATTTTATATAACAATTCTTTTGTAAGTATTTATTTTTTATTTCTTATGAGGTTATGGGGTTTCCATAAATTGTTATATAATGGTTTCTCATCATATTTGTATTATCAATATATCAATTTAATATTATCACTTTTCCAACCACCCACAATCCAATGATATGTTCATCCAATAATGTTTTTCGGAATATATTTATTTGAATTTATATTGAAAAATATCATGTTTAATTATCTTGTAGAGATTATTTTTATGAAATTAATCTAATGATATATGAATGATGGTTTCAAAGTCATTCACGTTATATAATTATTGACTATAAATAATGAAATGAAATAAATTTCTTATCCAAAAATACTTCTTTAGGCACAAGGAAAATATAAAATGAACTTAAAAAAATAAAATATTTACAGAGGTGGAAAAAACTAATATTTATAACCAAAGTAAGATATGTTGGATGAATTTGAGGGAATATATTTATAAACCAGCAATATTTTAATTTTTTTTTCAAACATATATTTTTTTAAACCTATTTAATTACACATATATTATGTAATTTTTAAAAAATTGATTATTTTTAGATGATAAACTAATATGTTTAATAGAAATAAATTAATAATATTGTATAGTGAATAAATAAGTGGGGTGTAGAAAACAATTCAATTTTGAAAATTCAAAATTATATAGGGACAAAAATTAAATCATGTAAAAATGTAGAAATCATCCAATTTCATTTTTCTGTAATCATTTATATTATATTAATTTATTAATTTTATATTCATTAATGTTCGACGACATAATTTTTTGAATTTATGCATTTTAAGGCATATAATATTCTATTTTTGATGTGTTATTCAATTGTTTTTTATTCATTTCTTATGAATGAATGGAAGATAAATAGGTACTATATGTGTAATCTTTTGTGTGTTTCCTTTGTATGATTTATTTTATTTTTATATTTATAGGATTTATAATTGATAATCATTTGATCGGTTGGGTTTTTGTATTCAATGATAGTGTGGAAATTTATTTTATAGAAAAAGGACATCCCTTAAAAAAATTTATAACATCCTATAGGATTGAAAATTGATATAAAATTATCCAAAATATTACATTAATAGATTCATCACCAGACCAACGCATGAATAAAAAAAATATAATTCTTTGATAAATAAACACAAATATTCAATGGAGATTCAAAAAAAAGATCATTGAAATTGGAAAAGAAAAATCAATAACGAAAAATATTTTGAAAATTGGATGACCATGAATAGAGTTTTTCTGATTCATTGGTTTTCATTTTATCATATCACAATATGTGGTAGATTTTTATTCCTCAAATCACTTCAAAATAATAAACCATAAAAATTTATATCAAACCAATGAAATCCTACATCACAATTATCCACATTTTTTGTCCTTTAAATGAAAAAAATATGCAAATTTATGTCTCTTTATCCATCTATATCAGAACATTACTATATTTATAAGGATTACATCCCCTATCAGTGTAAATAATTAAATTATTATTTAATTATAAATAATATATAAAAATTATATTACCTATATAGTTAATTAACAAACTACTAAACTAACATACTCAGATATCCCATTATCATGTTCCTTCATGCGAAGTTTAATAAAATTATGTTAAGTAAAAGATGATACTTCTTTATATTATTTTGATTCTCTACAAAAATATGGTTTAATAATTACTTTAATTCCTAAACATGTGTCAAAATATAAATAGTGTAGGTTGATCTCAGTTGATTGTGCATGAATTTCTTCATAATTCATACTATTATTTAGAATATATTAAATATATAACTCTTATAAAATAAATATAGAATAATTTAAAAAATAAATTAATATTATCATTTTCTTATATATTTTAATATAAACTCATTGATTATGTCCATTTCATTCTCAATTAAATGAATTCAGTGTCATGTGTTTCTTGATTATCTCAATATAAAGATCAGCCTCATAAAAAATTTGATTGTCAAATCTTTTATTTGATCCAAACTATATTATATGTAGATATTACCCATATTACATAAATCTATGATCCTATGTTTGAGGTTTTAGATACAAATATTATTTTTTATCATTATTTTGAAAATTTCTTTTTAAACTATCATTCTTTTAGTGATATTAAATTATGTATAATATGTCATTCAATATAAGAAAATGAATTTTTTTGAATCATATGCCTAAGATATCGATGCCACATTTCAAATAGATCTCATTTCATTATCTTACCCATGTTATGTATTCATATAAATTAAATTTTTATACGAAAATTCTTCTTCTTCATGTTTCCATATACACTGTTGTTGGATCATGAATATACAGATTAAACACAAGAGGGGGGTGAATTGTGTCTTTTAGATTTTTCATTAACACTTTGATTGAACAAGTTTTGTCCTCTTTGCATTATCAGATTTGATCATAAAACGGAAATAAATAAAATCAGGGACAGAAATATGTATAGTGGTTCGGGGAACAGAAGGCCCCTAGTCCACTCCATCAATTCTCAACTCCATGAACATGGTGATTTTCACTATTTGGTCCTTGTTTCAATAGACCGGTCCACAACTGAATACAGGCAATTGATACCTTTATAATACAAGGCCAAAAAAATCCTTCTGGTTCAGACAAGAACCTACACAGCTTAGTGTGAGAAGCTGGTTACTCAAGAATAAAAATAATTTCAGAAAAAAGTTTTCTGGTTGATCTTCACAATTGCAATAGAATGCAATTGACAAGAGATGGATCGTCGTCTCTAGAAATATTGATTTTCAAACAAAGAAATTATGAGTTGATCCAGTTTTAGTAGATTTATAGATATAGTTCACAACTTTAGCATTAGTATATCCATAGTAGATATTCGATGCAGAACAAGTGAATCTTCTATCGAGTTCCTTTTTCTTAAATGAAGAGAGCTTTGACACTCCTTTTTGAATCAACAGATCAACATGATTTTCTGCAGTCTCTGTTTTTTACCATTATAAATAAATGATTGATCACCACTCTCCTGTATATGGTGTTTTTCAGAGAGAACATATATATAATAAAGCTGAGTATATCTCCTGTACATTTAGATCCATAAAAGTCACCTTTTTTCGCGATATTCAAACATTTGAATTTACAGAGTAGTCGTAACATCCCTAAAGACTCGGCATAAAAAGAAAATTTTAATTCGATCTTTAATCCAATGATAAATCATCTTTGAATCGGTCAAAGTCGTACTATAAAAACGACATTAAATTGGGCATGAAATCCACCAAACAATCATCTTGATGACTGTTGCATAATAATATCATCTTTCAAACATTCTGATGCTAAACTTAAGGATGACGATGTGGCCTCCAAACGTACGGTTGATGAAATAGTCTTCAAACATAAGGTTCAAAACTTATGGTTGAACATAAACATTGGGTTCATATTACTTTCTTCATACGTAAGGTTGATCTTAAATGTAGGGTTGATCTTCCATACTTTTTCTTAAACTCTCAAATGTATGGTAAAAGATCCATAATTTTACTTCAACACTCAAATGTATGAAAATGATCCATACTTTTACTTCAACACTCAAATGTATGGTTGTTCACAAAAGTAAGGTTTATGAACCATACCTTTTTGAAACAAAAGTATTGTTTAGTACCTATGTACGGTTCTCCTTCCATACTTTGCTGATAGCCAAAACATAAGATTCATTCCTAACGTAAGGTTCTTATTCTATACTTCGCTGAAAATGTATGATTGTTCAACCATACTTTTCTCTTATCTCAAAAAGTATACACGCTTTTCATCCTTACGCTACGTTTAACCACGTAGGGTATGAACAGTGATTCTAGGACGCAGTTAAATTAGATTCCGAAAAAGTAAGGTATGAACAGTGATTCCATGATGCGCTTAAAGCATATTCTGAACAAGTAAGGTATGAACAGTGATTCCAGTACGCCCATAAAGTAGATTACGAACAAGTAATAAATTCTCATTATTTCATGAGTAAAATAAATTAATAAATTCCTGAAAAATACTTAAATAAATTCATTAGAAAATAATTAAGGGTATTTGTGAGCATCAAAATTATTATAAAGAGACAGAGTATTATTTTCAATAATCTCCCCTCTTTAAATAACATTATTATGTATTGTTGACATCAAATCTTTTCTCAATAATATCCCCCATTTTGTTGATCACAAAACCCATAAGATAATAAAACAAATTAAATGAAATTAACTCTAAAAATTAGTTACATAATGTTTTTGAATTTTGAGATAATAAAACAATATCTTAATTTTAACAAAATAAATAAAAATTTCAATAAATAAAAATTTATCACCCTGAAAATAGAATACTTTTTCTTTAGAAATAATAGTTTCTAGTTTTATCCAAATTTCTCCTTCTGTTTTATCCAAATTTCTCCCTCTGAATAAATAAGGGTTTTTAACTATGGGTAGTTAAAATAAAATGTAAAATTTTGTGTTTATCCAAATTTCTCCCCCTTTTGTGATATCAAAAGGAATGATAAAATATGGATTTGAACTCATTTAATGTTGCACTGAACTATAGTTAAATGATATCATTAACTATTTATCAATAAGTATATCTGGAGTACTGGCATATCAAAAATAAAGAAGGTAAAAAAAATATAAAAAAAATATTTTCATTAAAAAATAAAAATAGATACATGTATGATAAATAGAGGAATCAAGGTTTGGGCAAGATATACAATAGGTTCTATCTACTCTGGATTGTAGACTTGATATCTGTGAACTATTCCCTGAGTCTATTCATCATCCCATCTCCATGTTTTATAATGAGCTCACTATTATCTTGAGTCATATGAATATCCTCGATTAAATTGACTCTGAAAAACTCATGCATCCTTTCTTCTTTTTCGATTAACACTGACAGCTTCTCTGAAATTTGAGTTAACATAGTCCTGATTGGTGGCTCACTAGATATCAGTTTATAAACTAAAAATTTATGATTGTCCAGCAACACTGATAATGGAGCACTATTACATTGAAGATCGTGAAACCTAAAATTCATGTTTCTCATCGTGGCTGTGATAGCTAGAAATCATCGTATTAAATCAGGTAAAGTACCTAATCCACTAACAACACAATTTGCAACCGATGCAAATTGGTTCTCCATAAACAACTTCAGATTTGATAAATCTGTCTTCAAAAACATTTCATATTTCAAATTTTCAACTGCATTCAGCATATTCCCTTTAAACATTTCAACTTCTTGCATTGATACTGTACTCACTTTCAGCTTTTGAAATCTCAATTTTTATAAGGTTAAGGAATTTCTCAGAGAGATATTCTCATATTCCAACTAAGACACCTTTTTGTATAGTTCTTCAACTTCTGTCTTCCTTGAATCAGAGGCACCCTGTGCTTGATTCACAATCTCAGGCTATGGATGATGCAACAGTACCAATGGTAATGATTCAGCATCAGATTTGTCTTTATCTTTGTCCTGAGTAGGTTGGTCCAGATATTTTTCCTTAGAGTCCATAGACTCCTCCACAGAAACATCCTCTTGATTTACTTCTGTGTGAGCTTCAGAAGCATGTTCACCACAAACAACAGCATCTTGGACTTCTACTGATTTTTGAAGAACAACATTTTCAGGAGTTTACTGAGGTCTGGCCACTTCCTCAAAAGGAACTGCCTCCTTATCTTATTCCTGTTGAAGTGTAACTTCAACATCAGCTACAATATGTTCCTGATTCTCTCTTTCAGCTTCTTGTTGAGCTCCTGCTCCCTCTACTAGTGGTGTTCTGTTACTAACAACTTCTATGGTCTTATCAATAGCAGATTCTCTTACAAAAGAATAAGAAAATAATGATTCTGTTGTTGCCAATACAGGGGAAGTAATTTCCCCATTAACAGCTCGAGTTCTTCGAGATTGAAGTCCCTCTTGACTTCTTTCTTCATCATCATCTTCGACTTCAAATCGGATACTTCTTGGTACATTGCTGACTCTTGATTTAGCATGTCCCTCCTTGGACTTAGCAGGTTGATCCTGAGCACTCTCTGATTCTTCCCCAGCTCATATTGGAAAGAGTTTTCCTTTAATGGTGCTCCAGAAGTATCTAATATTCCTTAAAGTTCCAGCATTAAACATATTACTGTGATGAAAATGTACTTGAGCATCCACTAATCTCACCATGTCTTTATTAAGGAAAAATTTATAAATAAATCGACCGAAAGGATAGATGTTCATCTAGGCTTCACATTGATAGCAGTAATTGAGGTAACTGACCATGTACCGTGGGATGTATAACTTGATATCAGTTAACAGAAGATGCATTATGTACATATTAGGGTGAAAAATCTTTTCCATTTTTGCCATTCTGGGAGCTCTTCCAGTCTGAAAAAATTTAACTAGGATCTTCTGATCGGTTTCTAAATCTTTCACCATCATTTCCTTAATAATAGATTTTCCAAACAAAAAAGTCATAATGTCCTCGGATTTATGCACAAAGTCTCCTATATTCTTCAAATAAAAATGAAAAATCTCTCATGAGGTAAGTTGAGAATCTGACCAATTTCTACTCACGAGATTGAGAAATCCCTATCCCTTATCTTAGCCATCATACTATCCTCAGTATCCCCCAGTCTAAACGATACAGATTTGAATAAGTATCTAAGTAGTACCTCATACATAAATTCTGTATTTTTACTATTTAATGTCTATTCATGGTTCTGAAATGAAATCTCTTGTTTCAACAATATATTTTTTGAAATAACTAGTCGAGATCGATTACCCTGCCCTATATGATTTTTCTTCCTTCAGAGCGTTGTATCATTACATTTCTTGGATCAGGTTCACTGGATATTTTATTCCTTACCATCTCTGCTAGAATATTTGAAGGTTTGAAGGTTAGGGTTTCACAGGTTTGAAGATTATGGTACACGAGCAGAGGTGCGGTTTGTGGATTCGAAAAGGTATCGATGGAACTGAAGCGGTTTAGAAGACAAAAGGGTTTCTAACAACATTTATTCCCGTGTTTTTAATAATCATTATATATATTTAAAAATAAATAAAATGAACTATGCGGAAAAAAGAAACATATTCTGTTTAAAAAAATAAAATAGAAAAATTATTTTTAAGAAGAATTGAAAAAACAATCATTGTGAAATAAAATTTTATTTAAAATCAAATAAACCTATCTCCCCTTAATAAAATCAAACCTTTCAGTTGGAAGTGGATTAATAAAAATATCTGCTAATTGAATTTCTGTATTTATAAATTCTAAAAAAATATCCTTTTCAATAACATGATCTCTTAAAAAGTGATTCCTTATATCAACGTGCTTAGTTCTATAATGACAAATATGATTTTTTGAAATATTATTTGCACTTGTATTATCACATAAAATACGTGTATTATTAAAAATTATTCCAAGGTTCATAAGAGTGTTTTTCATCCACAACACTTGTGCACATCAACTGCTAGCAGAAACATATTCTGCCTCAGTTTTTGACAAGGCAACTGAATGTTGTTTCTTACTAGACCAGGACACTAAAGACTTTCCTAAAAAGTAACATGTTCCTGATGTACATTTTATATCTAACCTACAACTTCCAAAGTCATCATCTGAATATGAAATCAAATTGAAATCAGAAGTTTTAGGATAAATAAGAGATTGAAAAACAGTTCATTTTAAATATCTAAAAATTCTTTTAACAACAGTTAGATGGGATTCATTAGGATTTGATTGAAATATAGCACAAATACATACTGAATACATTATATCTTGCCTGCTACTAGTAAGATATAATAAACAACCAATCATACCTATATATAACTTGTTGTCAACTGATTTTCCCATTTCATCCAAGTCAAGTTTTATATTAGTACACATAGGAGTTGTAAATGTCTTGCTATTTTCAAGTCCAGATTTCTTACAAAATCTAGTAATGTATTTGATTTGATTCAAAACATTTCAAAAAACGTTTTTGATAAATTTGAAGTCCTAAGAAGAAATTTAGTTCTCCCATAATACTCATTTCAAATACATTTTGAATTAACTTTGAAAACTCATGGTAAATTGTTTTATTAGTTGATCCAAAAATGACATCATCAACAAAAAATTGAACCAAAAAAACGTTATTTTTTACTGTTTTCATAAAGAGTGTTGGGTCTGCCATTCCAATAGTAAAATCAATTTTCAAAAGAAAAGATCTTAATATTTCATACTATGCTCTAGGTGCTTGTTTAAGGCCATAATGAGATTTAGTATGTTTATAAACAAAATCTGGTTTATGAGAATTTTCAAAACTAGGAGGTTGCTCAACATAAACATCCTCCATTAAATAACCATTTAAAAATGGCAGATTTGAAATCCATCTGATAGAATTTAAAATTCATATAATATGAATAGGCTAAAAAGATTCTAATGTCTTCTAACCTAGATACAGGTGAAAAAGTCTCATCATAATCTATTCCTTCTTCTTGATTGTATCCTTTAGCTACTAATCTTAGTTTATTTCTAGTTGTTATGCCCTGGTCATCCTGTTTATTTCTAAAGACCAATTTGGTTTCTATTACTGGATAATTCTTAGGTCATTCCACTAATTCCCAAACATCATTTCTTTTAAACTAGTTTAATTCATCTTTCATTTCTATTACCCAGCTTTTATCATCTAAATATTCTTCTATATTCTTGTGCTCTTGTTGAGATAGGAAGGCAGAAAATTCCACTAGGTTTCTTATGTTTCTTCTAGTTTGAATTACTGTAACTAAGTCACCTATCACAGTTTCAAAATGTTGATTCATTATGGTTCTAGACTATCAAGGAAAAACATTTAAAGGTTCTTCAGTATCATGTTCCTCTGAACTGGACTTAATTTCTTTTATATCATTTTAAAAATAATTTTTTATGTTCTCAAGTCTCATGTTATCATTGTAGTCGAGTTCATCCATTTGATTTGTACTTTTCTCAAAGGAATCAGATTCATCAAATCTCACATGAACTGATTCTTCAACAATCCTTGACTTCTAATTATAGACTCTTTAAGCTTTGAGTGTAATAGAATATCCTAAGAAAATACCTTTATCAGATTTAGGATCGAACATACCAAGATTATCATTGTTGTTCAAGATATAAACCTTGCATCCAAAAACATTAAAGTAATTTACTTTAGGTTTTCTGTTATTCCATAGTTCATAGGGTGTCTTTTTCAAAATAGGTCTAAATAAAACTCTATTAATTATATAGAAAGCTGTATTAATAGCATCTGCCCAAAAATATATTGGTAGGCTATATCCATTTAACATAGTTCTAGCAATTTCATGATTTCTAATATTTCTTCATTCTACAATCCCATTCTGTTGAGGTGTTCTTGGTTCAGAGAAGGGATGTTTAATACCCATGTTTGAGCAAAAGGAATTAAAAACCTAATTCTCAAATTCTCCACCTTGATCACTTCTTACTGAAATTATTTTAAAACCATTTTCATTTTGAAGAGCTTTATAAAAACATTCAAATAATGTAAAAGATTCATTTTTAAATTTTAAAATGAAATTCCATGTAAATCTAGAATAGTCATCAACTAAAACATATACATATAATTTACCAGAAAAGCTTGCTACTCTTGAGGGTCCAAAAAAATCCATATGAATAAGTTCTCAAGGTTTAGATGTAGCAACTTTATTAACATATTTGAAGGATGATTTGTGTTGCTTTCCAAGTTGACATGCATCACAAAATCGTTCACTTTCAAATTTGAGACTAGGTAAATCAGAAACTACATGTTTCTTAGATACCTTATTTAAATCATATATATTACAATGTCCAAGTATCCTATACCATATCTAAGATTCACTTACTTTAGTAGTCAAGCAGTTTACTTGTTGTTTACATAAGGAATTTAAGTCCAAAGTATATACATTTTTAGTTCTTGGTGCATTAAATTTAAACAGTTTATCTTTAGAAACATTACAACAATTTTTAGTAAATTCAATAATATATCCATCATCACAAAGTTGAGAGATACTTATCAGATTGTGTTTTAATCCTTGTACATAAAGTACTTTGTTGATTGAGACTGTTTTTGGATCTCCACTAGTTCCAATGCCAATTATTTTTACTTTGGAATTGTCACCAAATGTGACAAGCCCTCCTTCCTTTTGAGTGATTGAAGAAAAATTTAATGAGTTTACACTCATATGTCTTGAGAAGACACTATCCATGTACCATATATCTTTTCTTCTCTGGTGGCCTGCTACCTGTAAAGACATTCAAACAAATTGCTTTGGTAACCATATTTTGCTGGGTCCAGGGGTGTTAGCTAGCAATGATCCGGGTATCCAGATTTGCATTATTCTTTTAAAAGCAGTTGAATCATATAAGTCTTTTGAAACATAGGGTTTCTTAATACCACAAATTTGAGGCTGTATTAAGAAACAGTTTTTAGCTATATGTCCCTTTGTCCCACAAAAATTACAATTAACCTTTTTAGAGCTAGGAAAAAAATGATTTTTATATAGCTTAGGGTTATCTCCTTTACTAAAAATTCCAAATATCTCCTTTTTAATGACAGTTTTTCCAAGAATTTCATTTAATGAATTCTATCCTTTTTTAAAAACCAATGCAGCTTATTTGTAAGATTCTACTTCATTCTGTGGTGTTTTTATTATTGTTTCAAAATTAATATAGTTAGTGTTAATCGAATTGTATTTATCAGTTAATTCCTTATATTGTTTTAGCATTGTATCTCTTTATCTGAAACATCTATATGATTTTTTTAGTGACTTATGATTCTTTAACAGTTAGTCATATTTTTCTTCAACCACATTGCATTAGGATGCAATTTTTTCATTTGTGTAGGTGGATTCAGAATTTGATTCATTATTTTTGAGTCAGAGGATTAATATGAGTGTACCTCGTCAGTTTCTGCCATGAAACACATGTTTTCTTTTAGATTGACTTCCTATTTCTCTGATCTTGATTCAGGAGAGCTACTGGAGTATTCAGATACACTCCAAGTGGATTTCATATCTTTCATATCTTTCTAATCATAGTCATTTCTTCATAAGATTTTCTTCTTCTTTGCATCCTTCAATTGTGGGCAATCTGGTCTGATATGACCCATCTTCTTGCTTTCATAGCATCTTACTTCATTATCATATTTCTTAAAGGATTTTTTGTAGCCTCTTTTCTTGATGTAGAACTTTCTAAATTTCATGGCTAGCTGAGCCAATTCTTTATCTGAGTTTGATGAGTCAGAGCTCTCTGATTTAGCTTTGACTTCTCTGTTCTTCAGCTTTCTATTCTTTTGTTGTGAAGTTAATTTGAAGGTGGTATCATCCTTTTTGATGTAGACATTATGCTCATTTTCCTCATCTTGCATGTCAGCTTCATACATCATCAATGTACCAATCAGCTCTCTCATGGTTAGATTTCTGACATGTGTTTATTGTCTGATTGAAGCAGAGATACCATTACATCGAGTAGGAAGTACCCTCAGTACTTTTAATGCTTGATCATCTTGTTTGATAGGTTCTCCTAGAGATGTTATATTATTGTCAATTTATGACAATCTCCCATTCATTTGGGTATGAATTTCTCCTTCAAACATTCTGAAAGTATCAAATTTTAGTTTTTCAGTAGCATATCTCATTTTTCTCACATTGTCTATTCCTTCATATGCCACAACTATTGTCTGCCACATCTTATATTCTGTTGGGAACTGAGATACTCTGTTAAATTCATATGGTCTTAGACCGTAAATGATTGCATTCAAAGCCTTTGAATTCAAATCATACTTTGCCTCTATAGCAGCACTCCATGTCTCAGAATTTTCAGAAATTTCATAAGGAGTCAGAATCTTTGAATAGACATTATATCCAAGGTTTTCCAGATATATTATCATGCATTATTTCCAGTAGCCATATTTGTCTCCATTAAAATATGGTGTTATGACCCTTGACATCCCTTCTCTTGTATCAGTCATGATGCTCTGTTTTATAATCATTAAATGATTCTATTTTGCGAAGGATCTATCAGAAGCTCCACCTTTGATACCAATTGTTGGATCTTGAATATACAGATTATACACAAGAGGCGTGTGGGTGAATTGTGTCTTTACGATTTTTCGTTAACTCTTTGATTGAATGAGTTCAATCCTCTTTTCATTATCATATTTGGTCATACAATGGAAATAAATAAAAGTAGGGACACAAATATGTATAGTGGTTCGGGGAACAGAAGGCCTCTAGTCCACTCCACCAATGCTCAACTCTATGAGTATAGTGATTTTAACTATCTGGTCCTCGTTTCAATAGACCGGTCCACAACTGAATACATGCAGTTGAAACCTTTACAATCCAAGGAAAAACAAAGCCTTCTTTTTCATAGACAATCCTACATAGCTTAGTATGAGAAGCTGGTTACTCAAGAATAAAAACAAATTCATAAAGAAGTTTTTCGGTTGGTCTTCACAATTGCAACAGAATGTAATTGACAATAGACGGATCATCATCTCTAGAAATATTGATTTTCAAGACAAAACAATTCTGAATCGATCCGGTTGTAGAAGATATAAAGATATAGTTAGGAACATCAGCAGTAGTAGATCCATAGTAGATATTCAATGCAGAACAAGTGAATCTTCTATCGAGTTCTTTCATCTTAATTTAATAGAGTTTTGACGCTCATTTTTGAATCAGCAGATCAATGTGATTTTCTACAGTCTCTAATTTTTACCTTTTTAAATAAAATATTGATCACCACTCTCCCATATATGGTGTTTTACAGAGAGAACATTTATATAATAATGCTGAGAATATCTCCTTCACATTTAGATCCATAAAATTCTCCTTTTTTATTCACGATATTCAAACAATTGAATTTACAGAGTAGTCGTAACTTCCCTGAAGAATCGATATAAAAAGATACTTTTAATTCGATCATTAATCCAATGATAAAACAGATTTGAATCGGTCAAACTCGTTCTTTAAAAATGACTTTAAATACGACTTGAAATTTTCCCAACAATTAGCTTGCTGACCGTTGCATAAAAATATCATCTTTCAAACATTATGATTCCAAACGTAAGGGTGATGACGTGGCCTCCAAACGTTGGGTTGATGACATAGTATTCAAACGTAAGGTTCACAAAGTAAGGTTGAACATAAACGTAGGGTTCATGTTCCATTCATCAAACATAAGGTTGATCTTAAACATAGGGTTGATCATCAATACTTTTTCCTCAACTCTCAAACGTACGGTAAAAGATCCATACTTTTACTTCATCACTCAAACGTACAATAAATGATCCATACATTTACTTCAACACTCAAACGTATATTTTTTCACAAAATTAAGGTTGATGAACCATACTTTTGAGAAACAAACGTAACCATTAGTACCTACGTACGGTTCTGCTTCCATACTTTGATGATAACCAAAACGTAAGATTCCTTCCTAACATAAGGTTCTTCTTCCATACATTGCTGAAAACGTATGGTTGTTTAACCATACTTTTCTCTTATCTAAAAAAGTACACACACTTTTCATCCTTATGCTACGTTTATCCACGTAGGGTATGAATAGTGATTCCAGGAAACGCTTAAAGAAGATTCAGAACAAGTAAGGTATAAACAATGATTCCAGGGCGAGCTTAAAGCAGATTCTGAACAAGTAATGTATGAACAATTATTCCAGGATGCGGTTAAATCATATTCCGAACAAGTAATAAATTCTCGTTATTTCAAGAGTAAAATAAATTAATAAATTCCTAAAAAATACTTAAATAAATTCATTATAAAATAATTAAGGGTATTTGTGAGCATCAAAATTATCAAAAAGAGACAGATTATTATTTTCAATAATCTCACCCTTTAAATAACATTATTATTTGTTGTTGAAAACAATACTTTGCTCAACAACACCTATAATAATCCATCGCTTGAAAGGAAATGAACATCTAGAACCAAGATAATAGTAGAGCCCTAGTGGTCCATATATCTATTTCATGGTCTATGGAGATCAACGTATATAATTTTGACATGTACTTTCATCATCACACTCAAAAATTGTTAGGATATTTGTATTCACCCACCATGACCATCCTTTAATAATTTCCAATTTCTCTTGGTGGGTTGTTTTTGGGGAGGTTGTTTCTAATCATTGTCGATATGGGGAAATTTATTCAGATGGTCGATTTGGGAGATAGAAGGTTCTGACTGGGTTAACATGTATTTTTTCAGAGGAATATGGAACTGAGTTTTCTATTTTTGTTAGAGTGAGTTCATCATAGATCAAAAATAGAATTAGGTAAGAAAATATAGGAAGTTGAATCATGTTATAATAATGGGGCATGCCATTTTTGTGGGGACAGTGGATGATAATGTGGTTAAATTCATTGAGGTCTTGTATGCATTCAAATAATGTAGCTTAGGAAGCTAGAGTTTTTTTCCTGTACGTTATTTTGATTATTATTTCTCTTTGATTTTGGTTATCTATTTGTATCCTTTGTATTTATATATCACTTTTATTAAGTACATTCATTGTTTCACGTAAATAACCCTAATATTTTATCTCTAGTAATTTATTCCTTCTAAAAAATATTAATATATCATTATTTAATCACATTATTTTTGGGGTTGTTTTATTTTTTTATGATGGAACAATATTACGTGACATCATGATTCTGAACACAATCAACTATTTAAGGATTTATTTAGTTTCATTGTTACATTATATAATTATTTCTTTTCTTTTTATCATTATTATTTTTAATTTATTTTTTTGAATAATTAAATCATGATATTTAAATCCCACAAGTGTAAAAGTTAATAATTTTAATGTATATAATATATATGATACAAAAACAAATATTAAAGTTTAATAATTAATGGTATAATTGTTAATGTGTTTACTATAAAATCTTCTGTAAATATAGAATATGACATTTTCATATTTTTTAATATTTGTTTATTAAATATTAATTTTCCTTTAATGTGGATTACATGTTCAATGGCATACCCGATACACAACAATGGGTTTATTTGAAAACTTTCCATGCACACGAATAATATAATATTATTATTTTTAAATTGTTGTTAACTCTTAGATGCTATATTTGAAAATATGAACATAACTAACTAAAATATGATTATACATGTTTGTTAAATATTTTAACTTTTATCCAATAAATGTTAGAGGCATAAAATGTGAATAAATACAATTTTTAACATAAATAGTCTAATATTCTTTAGAAGGACGATTTACAACATTATTCTGGAGAAAAAAAATTGAAATATATTTTTTTTCACTTTAATATTTTATATTTAACAAATAATATTATTAATTAGAATCAGGATAAAAAAATTTACTATGGATGAAATTTTCATAATTTTCTCATAAAGTTCATTTTTTTAATGAATAGTGAAAAGAATATCATTTTAATTAATAAGTGTCTTTTAATAAAAAATTTATATATGTTTGGATTATTTATATAATTGGTTTTAAAGTTTATTTATATTATATTTTTACCATTTAATCTAATCATCGTACTTGGATGTAATTTCACCTTGAAATTGGATATGAACAGGTGTACATTCTTGGATATTACTTATTTCTTAAAACATGCATTTTTATTGTGACAATGAAAATTTATTTTAAATTAGTTAATGAAACTTCAATGTTATGAATTTTATAAAATAGAAATCATTTTTTAGTTCATATAATCAAATATATCTTACGATGAATTTTATTTTATTTTTCTGAAAAAAATCAATTTTTGATGAATAATGAAATCAGTAAGTAATGGATAAACAAAATAATTTTTCTTTTAAATATAATTTTAATGCTTTTGTGAGTTTAATCTCAAAAATCAAACACACATGTTTTTTATAAGTATATAAAATGTTGTTAAAAAATTTGAAAAATTCTTTTTTGTGAATTGTAAGTTTTGACTCTTATTTTTAACGGTTAAAGGTAAATAGGGTAATTCAAGATAAAAATAATATTATAATAATATTAAATTACCATATCATGTATTATTATCCTATTCGAGATGATACATTTCCAACCATGAGCATCCTTGAGTGGATTTTGGGACCCATTGAAGACACATAAAAGTGATAATGACACTTTATATTAATTAATTTAATGTAAAGACAATAATGAAGTAAACATATATTTTTTAGTAAAACAATTTATATATGGGGTTATATATGATATCTCATCTAATATCAATATCAATTTTGAATGGTAAAAATATTTCCTACATCATGGTAATTATTAATAATTTTATACACCAAATAAATACAATTATTTACGACACAATAATGACATAGTGTTTACCACATTAACGAATTATTTAAATAAATATGATTATAAAAATTAAAAAATATCCAAAACCTGTCCAATTTATATTGGATGATTTTATTTCAAAAAATAGTCATATTATTTCCGAGTTTATTATGTTATGGACATTTAGAAACTGAATATAATAATATAATAATATAATATTTTTAATGTATCCAAAAGAGCCCCCCTTATAAAAAACCTCTCACTTATAACCCATTCCTCGCACTTTTAAATCCCCTTGTTTTGTCCATCCGCTACCAAATTAATCCCCATACATCCTTTTCTTACTCCTAGAATCCTCACCTTAGGTAGAAGGCACTTTAAGAAATCCTTTTGGTTGAAAACTAAAGGGAGTTATCCGATTTAAATGTAACATATTCTCTTAAGATCATTTCATTTTTTCAATTTTACATCCCCATAAAATATTTTTATTCATTTATTTTATAAGAACACCAAAATCATAAATATTCTAATTTTTTAATGAGAAGGATTCTGAACTATTCTTACACAAACAACAATCTAATGTGTAATAAAAATACAGTTTCACTGGACGGGGAACTACTGCCTCACGAAACGATGATTTTTCAATATTCTCCTACCACCTCTTATGGTTTCCATTAAGATATAACTATATTTACATTTGATATATATTATATTTATATTGTCTCTATATTTATGAACTTTTCAGTTTTATCATACCTTTATGGTTTCCATAATGAGTAAACACAATAATTTAATTTGATGAAGGGCGGACTACCGTGCCCTCGATGTGAAATGAGTCATTCATGACATAAATGGAACATATAAAGGATGTAGTTACTGAAAGAATATATGATATTATACTAGAATTATAATATACATATATATAATTATGTTTTCAATCTATCAAATATGAAATAGAAATGAAAGTAGCATTTATGCGTGCGTATAGCTTACCATCTCCATGAACAGTGCATTTAATTTCATACTTTCAAATGATATGTTCTATTATAAAGACTTATATATACTAGATATATATGATAAATATGATATATAATTAATTAATATCATTCGGGAGATAATTTACTTTTGACCACATGAACAACTTTTAATTATAAGAAGTTCATTTTTTACTCAAGTTCAAAATATAGAAAAATGACCATTATCAACCTAAATGATTACGTAATGTTTATAACAACATAATAAGTGATATAAAATTTATAATAATCTTTAAAAAGTTTATTTAGCATGTAAAAATTATCTTAAGTTTATTATTCATGAAAATGAACAATGAATAGGTCATGTCAAACACAAGGTAAGGGAGATCGTCTCAATCTTTTTTCATTAATGAATCGTGGGATTTATACATATCATTATTTTATACGGTGTATCAACCCCTTTGACATTTAATTTCATTCAATTGTAATATTTTCCATATAAATTATTTTACTAAACAACATAAATTAATGTTTCTTTTTAATGTATGAAGTGACAAAGTCCTTTTCCACTACAATGAGTATTATTTGATCTTTGTATTCCTTAACAAGATGTAATTTTTTAAAAGGAAAAAAATACCATATAATATTTTCTGTATTTTTTAATTGATGTTGGTTTTGATAATGGATTTTTTATTTCAATATATTTTAATGATATACTATGATTGAAATGTGGAAATGTTATCTTTCATTTATATTTGTTTTATCTGTCATGAATATGTTATAGTTCTTGGGAACTATTTACATATACAGGTGGTTTCATGATAAACCTAGGGATGGGGGCCCAAGAAAACTCTCCAATGCATTAGGAAATGTGACAGAGGTATACATGAATGTTTCACCTATGTAGTTTAGGAAATATATTATTATGGGTATTATAAATGTAACTCCATATATAGTAGTGAAAGCTACAATTTATGTATATTATGGATACCACAAGTTACCTTTATGATTTAGGTTTTCTATGATTTATACATAAATATTATTATTTAATAATTCATGTTAAAAAGAATATAATTTGATGGACTAATGTTTTCTTTCGTTAATTTATAACCCTTATTTTACTTTTTATTCTCATCCCATGTTTTGAAATGTTTTTCACATGAATTAAATAAGAATAGGGTCAAGGATGGGACCAATGAGAAGTCATATTATCTAAAACGTAGATCTAGAAATGAACCTCGATTTTTCAAGAGTTTTTATTTTATGAAAAAATGGATACTAAGTAGATGTGTATACTTTTCAATTCTTGAGAAGTAATGTAATAATTGTGGCCTAATTCCCTAAAATTCTAAAACTGAAAAGATCCTCAATGTGAATTATTCATTTAATTCATGATTATGTAATGTTCTAAGTAAAAGTCCTTATATATGGTATCATAGGTTGGTTTAGGCAACTTTAAAACTTTGGATGTAGTTAAATTAATATCCATAAATTACAAATAATTTATGTTATGATTGAAATGATATATCATTTTTAGATAACCATGCTCCATCACCTAAGATATGTATGTTCTTTATGGTTTTTCATAGAGGAAACAGAGTAGATATGCCAGGAAAGCATATAGAAGGAAATGACATTCCAAATCAATATCATGAGACTATTAGAATCAAAATTGTATAGTTTGTGGAAGTGATGGATTAATTGACTCAGGTGATAAATGGTGGTTTTTTTATTGATGATATTTTGTTTTATTCTGAATATAGAGAGGACCATAAAATTCATTGAAGGGGTTTCTTGCAAACCTTAAAAGATAAGAGACTATTTGGGAAATTCGTAAAATGTGAGTTTTGGTAACTACAAATTTCATTCCATTGTCACATTGTTTTAAAACATGACATAACTTTTGACCCTGATAATCCAAAAGTTATTGAATAATGGCCAAGAACCACAAATATAACCGGGATCCTTAGTTTTTCTGGATTATCAGGTTATAAAAGGAGGTTTTTGGAGAATTTTTCA
The DNA here is from genome assembly GCA_963277665.1 of Viscum album. NCBI lineage: Eukaryota > Viridiplantae > Streptophyta > Magnoliopsida > Santalales > Viscaceae > Viscum > Viscum album. The sequence continues at coordinate 537,085,007 of OY728119.1, forward strand.
ATGTTATATAGTCTAATGAATAAGTTAACTTGAAAAGGTGCTATGTTTATCTTGAATTATGAATGTGATGATTGTATTCAAAAGTTGAAAAAAAATATTGGTGAAAGCTCCAGTTTTGGAAATACCTTCCAGAAATTGTGAGTTAGTTATCTATAGTGAGGCTAAGTTGAAAGGACTTGGTTGTATCCTTATATAGAATGATCTGGTAATATTTTATGCTTCATGTTAGTTGAAACCTCATGAGTTATATTACCCTACACTTAATTTGGAAATATTTTTTTTTGTTTTTCCTTTAAAAATATGGAAAATCATTTGAATACAGTAGAATATGAAATATATACTGACCAAAAATGTTTAAATTATATATTCACTCAGAAAGAATTAAACATGAGACAAAGGATATGGCTAGAATTAATCAAGGATTATGGCTGCACGATTCATTACCATTAAGGAATGGAAAATAATGTGGATGATTCTTTGAGTCAGAAAATTAATGATACATTCACAATGATACATTTGGAACAAGATTCATTGATTAATGATTTTATGATCATTGGCATAGAAGTTTTTGGTGTATAAAATTCCACTATTTTTTCGGTGTCAGTGAAATCATCACTATCAGATAGAATTTTGAAAGCCTAAAAGGAAGGAAGTGATTTTCAGAAAAAGGTAGAGTTGGTTTAGAAGGGCAATTTTCCTAATTTTAACCTTGATAATGAATGTGTGTTGAGGTTTCAGAAGAGATGATGTGTTCCTTGTTATTTTTAGTTGAAGAAAGAGTTATTAGGTAAAGTCCATAGTTCCCTATTTTTTGTTCGTCCTGGCATAACTAAGATGTACGTAGATCATTAGGAGTACTACTCATGGGATGGATTATAAAGAGATATTGCTGATTTTACTATGACGTGTTTGAATTGTCAACATGTTAAATCAGATCCTTAGTTACCAAAAGGGATTCTTCAGCCTTTACTAGTGCTAGAGTGGAAATGGGAATATATATCCATGGAATTAGTTGTGGGATTACCAGGGATATCTCAATGTAATAATGAAATTTGGTTAATTATTTATTTGATGAAAAAATCTACTCTTTTACTTCCTATTCAATATATTGTGTCCCTAAATCAACATTCATGGTTATATGATTATGAGATAGTCATTTTTTATGGAGTTCCCCAATCTATTGTATTTGATCCTCATCTTAGGTTTATTTATAACTTTTGGAAAGGACTTCAGAAGTCTTTGGGTACTAAATAAAATATTAGTACAACTTTTCATCCTCAACATGATGGGCAGTTAGAATGAACAAATCAAAACTTTCAGGATATGTTACCTGCATCCTCGATGGATTACCAAGGATGTTGGGATCAATATCATTCATTTGTATAATTTTCATATAATAACATTTTTAATTTTAGTATAGAGACGGCTCCATTTGAGGAATTATATGGGAAGCATTGTCAAACTCATGCTTTTTGGGATGAAGTAAGTGAAAGGAAATTAATGGGACCAAAATTGGTAGAAGATATGGTGAAAAAGTTTTAGTTGATTATGAGGCCCATAATAACAGCTCAGAGCCGACAAAAAAGTAATGCGTATAACTAGAGGAAGGATATTTCTTTCGATGTATGTGATCATGTGTTTATTAATGTTTCTCAATGAAAAAATGTGATGTGTTTTTGTATGAAGAGAATATTGAGTCCGAGATTCATTAGACCTTATAAAATCTTGGAGAAACATGGATAATTTGTGTACAGAGTGGCTTTACCATGATTTTTATCTCATGTAGAGAATTATATTCATGTTTCTATTTTGAGAAATTATTTTCCAGATCCGTCTCATTTTTTGAGCCCAGAGGAAGTTCAGTTGGAAGAGAATCTCTCTTATAAAGAACAACTAGTCTAGTTTCTTCACCAAATAGATCATGTGTTGCGGAATAAGTTAATTCATCAAGTAAATTTTTTTTAAATAACATATGGTCAAAGAGTCCATGTGTGAATATGAGAATTCTTTGAGGGATAAATAATCCCACTTATTTGATAAGTGAATAAAATTTCTAGGGCACAATTTCTAAAAGGGGGAAGGATGTAACATCTCAGGTAAATAAAGAATATGAAAATTTAAAATTTATTGATATTTGGGAATTAAATATTTATTTTAATTTAAAAGGGATTTTGTGTTCGATGGCATACTAGATACACAACAATGGGTGTAATTGAAATCTTATGTTTCACACTAATTAAATATTAATATTTTTTTAAATAGTAGTTAACACCTGGACATTATATTGGCGAGAACTAATAGAACTCCATACATTAAGATTATACATGTTTTTTAAATGTTTTTACATTTATCCAGTAAATTTTCTGTGGATTAAAATGTGAATGAATTGAAATTTATGCATAAATACTATATCATTCATTAAAGGGTCTATTTACCACATTTTGATGGAGAACCCTTTTTAAATATAGGTTTTGTCACTTTTATATGTTCTATTTGAGAAAATAATATTCTTATTTATAATATGGAAATCACAATTTACATTGGATGATGTTTTTGTATTTTTCTCATAATGTTCATTTTTTATTGAATAGTGAAAAATACAGCATTTTCATTCAAAACTGTCTTTTAATATAATTTATTTTTATGGTTATATTATCTTTTTAAATGGTTTTAAATTTTAATTAGATTATATTTTTACCATTTAATCTAATTTTGTTCAGTGTAAGAATTTTCGCATTGATATTTGACAAAAACAAGTGTTTAACATTGGATAGTTAAAATTTCTTAAAAACATACTTTTTTGTTTTGACAGTGGTAATTATTTTAAAATTAAATAATAAAAATTCAATGTTTTTAATTTTCTAAAATAGAAATCATTTTTTAAATCATAATATCAAATATATCATGAGATTAATTTTTGTAATTTTTCTGAAAAACATCTATATTTGATTAGTAGTAAGAACACTGACTAATATTTAAAAAAATGATTTTTTCAAGGAAGTTTTATCCCTTCTATGAATTGAATTTTTAAAATCCAATATACATGTTTTTTATCATTAAATAAAAAGTGGTTCAATAAGATGATAATAATTTTTGGGAATAATAACTTTTCACTTTTATTTACCGCTGTAACAGAAATATCGGGTTATTTAAAGTTAAAATAATATTAAAATAAAATTAAATTACCTTAAATTGTATCTTAATCCAATTGTATTATTACATTTCTGACCATGAGAATTTTTGGTCTAATTTGGGACCCCATGATTCCACTTTAGAGTGATAAAAACACTTTATATTATTTTATTTAAACTAAAGAATGAAATGACTAAAACATATATCTTTTAGTAAATAAATTTTTATATGGGGCTATATAAATTATCACTTTGATTATAAATACTCATTTGAGAGATAAAATAATTTCATACAACGTGGAATTTTTTTATAATTTTTAAACAACAAATAAAAAAATTATTTATGACACAATAATGATGCAGTGTATATCTCATTAATGAAATATTTAAATTAATAAGAATATAAATATTAAAAAAAATATCCAAAACATCTCCAATTCTTATTGGATGATTTTATTTCTAACAAGATTCATCTTATGATATTCTTTAACATGTTTTTAACCTTTATAAACCTAAAATAATAATATAATATAACAATATTTTCAATCGTTCATAATGAGCCATTCCTCCCCCTTATAAAAAGACCTCACCTCTAACCCCATCCGCAAACATATCAAGCCCATTGACTAATCCAAACTCTTACCAATTAATCTCCATACATCCCAATCTTCATTTAATAAGCCTTAAATTAGGTAGAAGGCATTTCATGAAATTCCTTTGGTTCAATCCAGTGGTAGTTACCTGATTTAAAGGTAACGTCTTCTCTTAAGTTATTTTCTTTTATTTTACTTCTCAAACCCCCTAAACTCTTTTTATTACTTTATTTTATAACCACACAAGTATATGAAAAATACAAGGTAGTTTTTATGAGAACTATTCTAACTAATCTTACACTCTCTTACATATAATTGGTAAATAACATACTATTTCTGTCGACAGAGAACTACTTCCTTACCAAACGATGATTGTTCAATATTCTCCTCCCACCCATTATGGTGGACATTAAATTGGAACTGTATTTAAATTTGATATATATTATATATATTGTCCATATAATTCATTGTTTTTCATTTATATCATACCTTAAAGGTTTCTATAAGGGGTAAACGCGATAATTTCATCTGAGGAATTGTGGACTACCACCCCCTCAATGTGATATGAATCGTTCATGCCATATGTGGAACATATAAAGAATGGAGTTACTAAACCAATATATGATTTTATACTGTAATTATAATATACCAATATATCACAATGTTTTCAATCCATTAAATACGAAATAGAAATGAAAGTATCGTTCTTGCGTACGTAGGACTTACCCTCTCCATGAAAGGTGCATTTCATTTCTTAGCATAAAATGTTATGTACTATTATAAATACAAATGTATTATAGACATATATGACATATATGATATCTAAAATTGGAATATCATTCTGATGATAATGAAATATTGACCACATCAACTACTTGTAATTATAAGAAGTTCATTTTTGTCTCAAGTACGAAATATCGACAAAAAAACCATTATTAACTGAAATGATTACATAATGTTTATAACATAGTAATAAGTGAATTAAAAGAAACAATAAACATGAAAAATTTTCATTATTAAGAAGAAATTTACTTATTTTTATTATTCAAGAGGTTAATAAACAAACGGGTCATGTTAGAGATGAGGTAAGGGACTTTGTATTAATCTACATTCATTAAGCAATGTTTTGATATATCCAAGACATTATTTTATATGCTGTATAAACCCATTTTACATTAATTTCATTCACAGCGAATCTTTCCCAATGAATAATTTTACTAAATGACAAAAAATAAATTTTTCTTTTAACGTAAGGGGTGACAATGACCTTTTCGGTCTCCCCAAGTAATATTTGATCATTTCCTTCCTTAAAAAGGCGTAATGTTTTAAAAATTAAAATAAATAACATATACTATTTTATGTATTTTGGTACTTTAAATGGTATAGATAATGTATTTTTTATGTGAATAAATTTAAATGATATAATTTTATTTAAATGTGGAAGTGTTATATTTCCTTTATGTTTGTTTCATGTGTGGTGAATAGGTTATTTCTCTTGGGTATTGTTTATGAATAAAGGTGGTTTTGTGAAAAATCTAGGGTGGGTGAGCCCAAGATAGCTCTCCAATTCATAAAGTATCATGATGGATGAAAACGTGAATGTTTATCCTAAGATATTTATTTAATATACTCTGTTGGGTATTCCCAATGTAACTCCCTACATAACTGTGAAAGCTAAAACTTATGTATGTTATGGATTCCACAATTTACCTTTATGATTTCTAATTTCTAGGTATTATTAATAATTCTTCTGATTTTTAGTGTTATGTAAAAACTATTATTTTTTTGGAATATGTATTTCTTTCATTTTTTTATAACCCTTTTTAAGATTTTTATGCTCATCCCATGCTTTGAAAGGTTTATCACAGGACTTAATGATGAAGAGAGTCAAGGTTGGGATCAAGGTAAATTCATGGAGTCTAAAACATGGAACAAGACATGAATCCTTTATTAAACGTTTTTATTATATATAAAAATGTAAAATGAGTAGAAGTGCCTACTTTGTAATTTTTGAGATGTAATGTAATAGTTGTGTACTAATTCTCTAAAACTCTAAACCTAAAAAAATCCACAATGTGAATTATTCATTTAATTCAATATTATGTAATGTTTTATGGCCATGTCATTATATTTACATGAAATTTTAATAATTGTAATTTATAATGTGATTTTATAAGACATAGAGATCCTTAAATAATTAATACATTCTATCAATTAATTTGAAAAAATAATTTGGTTTTTTTCAAATGGTATATGTTATAATGGTACTACTATATTTGTAAAGTTTATTTCTAATTTTTTTTTCAGAGGATCATTAAGCACAATATGTTTAACAACTGAATCTAGATTAACAATTTAATATATTATAAAGAATTTTCAACTTACATTATAATTTTATATCATTGATTATGACATGTACATTCAATTATATTATATGATCATCCAAAAAAATAGTATATGGATTTCTGGATGAGGGATCACATATTTAAATGGGGTTTGAGGATGATTACAGGACGTCACTCATTATTCCCACACATGTACATGATGACAAGCACTATGAGGAAAAAATTTATTTCCCATAATTTTGTTTTCACAATCTTGTCACCATTGTTATATAAAAATTAAATATTAAAAACTAATTATCATTATAAAACATTTCGATTGATTAAATAAATATTATTATTTTTCATTTATTAAATGAAATATTGGTGTTATGAACGTTTTCCAATATAAATGTAGAACACTTGAAAAATGGACAATTATAGATATGGTCCATGTTCATTTACTACGTATTCTATTTTTATTTGTTATACTATTTGGATTATTAATTTGGAGATATGGATTTCAAAATACTAAATCAAACATTGTTTCCATATTCACTAGTCATTGGGTTATATTAATAATGATAAATTTTTATGAAATAGAAAATACATTAGAATTATATTTTTTTCAAATTTTACTATATGGTAATATTTATTAACAACATAAAAGTAATAAATCAATGTTTTTGTTTTTCGATTAAATTTTCATAAAACAATTTTAGTAATAAATAATTTTTTAAAATAAATATTTTTTTTTCTATTTCTACCTGAATTCATGAGTTTAATATTTATTTATAAGTTTATATTTTATAGGGAATATTTCATGTAGAAATAGATAGATATTTATAGTCACCCTATCCAAATTTATACTAAATTTATAATGATGTAAGTCAATAATATTATTGAATAAAATAATAAAATTAATGTCAAATCTCAAGATATAAACCATGATGTGGATGATAAAATTTATATTATAATTTTATGTGGTTGAATGCTTGGAAATTGATTTTTTGTGACTTGCATAATTTACTTGAATTTTCCATTTTTGATAATATATTTTTAATTATTCATTTCATAATCCAAATTTTTATCTTCAAATTTAAAATTTATGGATTGAGGGAATGTAATAGGGTGGTAGGGATTTTTGGGGTTCTCAATCGAGACCTTGACATCTATCTGGCCAAAAATAAAAATTCATTGGTTCAAAAAGAACATGACATAAGCATATTATGTTCATTAAATTAAATGTCCCTCTTATATAATATTTATATGTTATAAATAGATTTTATGATATTTTTAATGAATATGGGATAATATTGATTGTCATGCAATTGAAGAGGCCATAACATTAGTGGTGTTCTCTATAATGTTTCGGTGTAAAGGCCATCATACAGTTCAACAATTTCCCGGATCTTCAGACATTGGGATTTTTTCTACTTGTTTAGTTGAAAAGGTTTCTATGAATCGTGTTAATTATGGTTATTATATTTAATTACTATATAATTTTAGTTTTTCAATTTGGGGAAAAAAATTTCTTCTTGATCCAAACAATCAACGGATATCTTCTTAGTGATTATTTCCAAATTATATGATATAATAAAATAAAAAACATGGTTTAATCCATAATTGTTTTTCAATCTTTCCCTGATTATATTATTTTAATTGTAATGTATGAAGTGGATGAACACTAATAAATTTATATATTTTTCAATGATTCCCACAAATTATTTTCTCATAGAATTTTTTTCATCTTCTTTGTAACCAATTTCATAAAGAAAATAATGACATTATACTTATTTATTGTTTTATTATTTTATCTTCGTTTTGTTCATAAAATCGAGCTACTAGTAAAAACATTATACTAGATGTTTTCAGTTGACTATTATTGTAAAATATACTAGATTTATAGTATCATATTAATTTTTATTTTACAAATTTTCATGAGAATATTTTGGTAATATTTTGTTACAAAATTATTCAAGACATGTTATATTAGAAGATATTTTATGTTTCACCCCTATTTCTTACTAAATCTAATCTGATCACCCTCTTACCCATTATATTTGAGTTTGGTATCTAGTGCAATGTGTAAATTCAAATGAAATTTCCTCAATCCTTCTGTTATCCTTGTTTATGGTTGTACTATTTTCATATAAGGATTTGTCTTCCTTTTTCTTAACCCAGTAAGAATCACTAGGATTTTCCAAAAAACTAGAACTCTTAAAAAAAACAAGTTTATTCACGGGTATGAAATAGTGTTATTGGGGATATTATACATATAAAAATTGTTGTGACCACCCACAATTTTTTAATGAGAAACTATATTTTTAACACAACAAATATTTTTATAATATCTAAGAATACATTTATAATTATTTATTGATAAAAATGGAAACAAACCAGAATACTATCTAAGAGCCATCACTTTTTATAATTATTTCATATATTATAAATCACATAAAATCAAATATAGAACAATATTATAAAGGTATAAATGTAATATTAATTAAATGAAATGTATTTATATAATATTAGAACCATAAACTAATGGAATAGTAACTTAATCATTGTAATAGTAATGTCACCACTATGAATTGTAAACTAGGAAAAAATATCGTAGAATAACCAATGAAGGTGTAAATATAATGTTTCCATCTTATAAATGAAAAAATTATATAATAATTACAAAGTTAAAATAAATAAATAATTTGAATATAATAAATTAGTAATTGGTATTTTTATAAAAAATAAATGATAATTTTGAATTTTATAGATAATAAAATTATCTAAAGTAAATTTATTTTTATAATACATATTCAAAAATATATATTACCTTTTCTTCTGATTATAATAATGTTTAATAATACCATAATTAATTTTTTTAATATCATATAGAATCGTTTATAATTTTATAATTGTTAATTTTCATGTAAATAGTGATTTTATTTAAAATTTATTCTTCCCATTTTTTAAAATTTAATTTTTTAAATTGATTATATTTTTTTATTTTACATAATGAAAAACGGTAATGGTTAATATTTGGGATTTTTTAAAAATTGTGGTTGTTTTTGTGAATAGTGAAATATTGTAAATTCTAGAATTAGCTAAATACTAGAATTTTAGAGTGATGGTTGATGTAATGATGATGTGAGAACTATTTATTTGTTTTTTAGTTCACTATACAATATACATAGTCAAATGAATCAACACTATTTAAGGTCTTGAACCAAAATTATATAATAATGAATAAAATGATAAAAAAACCCCTCTCTTCCAATATATATACCACTCTACACCATCTATTATACTAACATTTAAAAACAATTTATGAGTTTAAATGTTATGAAAATTACAATTTGTTTTTTCTCTCATGCTTCCAAGATCATTGGTATTTAATAAAATATAGAACTCAAGTTCCATAAGTAGGTTTTAATTGAGAAGAGTTCAAGAGTTATTATCCAATTTATTTTTCATTTAACATCATCCAATCTATTTTCATTTTTTACCAATCCTCACATCCTAATATCCAAGTGATTTGGTAACTCATGTATCATTTATAGGATTTAATATTATTGTTTTAATGGAATAACCCTTTATTATTTCACTTCCCCTCTCATTTTGGTCTACAATTCAAAACATCGTCTGTAGTGTGTTGCTTTATTGCATTCACAGACAATGAGATTTCAATTTCCATTTATTCCTTCAGGTATAATAATGAAATATTTTTATGGATTAGAAATATTATAATATATGAATTAAAAATTATTTTTAAGTGTTGCAACCAGTTTATATACACAATATTAATTAATAAAAAAACTAATTCGTGATGATATAAAAAATACCAATGAATCACAAAAAAATATTGGAAACATGATATATAATAATATTTAGTAATGTATAAATTAATTAATAACATATAATTACAATTCTAGTAAACTATTATCTGTTTACATGATTTTCCCTACATATATACACTTGACCCAATCATGTAAACCAATTAAAGGAAGAGTCATGAACAAAAAAAATAAATTTTTAACAATTCAAAATGGATATAAATGAACGTCATAAATTTATAATTAATCATATACATGAATAAAAGGTTTTAATTAATTAATTAATGGATTTATTTTATTAATCATTACCTTATGTTTAAGTAAAAAACACATTCTGAGATATGGTAATGGATTCGTTCTGATCCTCCATTTTTCTATTCAGGTTTATGTTCTCACTCTCACTTCCCAAATGTAAATCTTTTATATTTTTTTATAAATATTCTAAATTGTGTTTATTTTTCAAAACACGTGTTTCAAGATATAGCTTTTCATTATTTTTGAGTTTATACAATTTTTAATAAGGTTCCCTTCAGAATTATTACTGAAAAGCAATCCCTTTTAAAGAGAACATCACAATTTCTCATCCATTTTCAAGTTCACCCAATAATCTGTTTCAAGATTCCATTATTTTTATAAAATCACCCATTTTATAATGGAAAATACTATTAGTTCATTTATATTGTTATAAAAAATTATATCTCTATCCGTTTAAAATATAATTAAAATTTTCGTTTAAACCACACTAAAATGATTGCCTTCTAATATTTCAAAAACACTCTATTTACATGATTCCACTTCAGTTTGACATCTCTTATCATTATGTATTCATGTTTAACTTAATAAATTTCTATTTATATTTTAAATCTATTCATTCGGGGAAACAATTATATTGTTCCCTTTTTTATTCCTTGTGACATGATTTCAATAATTTATATGGGTATCCCAAGGTTTATGGATGATTCATTAGGTTGAAAAAATATTCATGAAAACATTATTATTGGTGTACCTATATTTCACTCAAATTAATTGTGTAATTATTAGTATAATTATATTTCATGTGAAAGAGTCTTTTTGATAGCCTTGACACATGATGATCCACGTGAAACGGTTTCATTAGATACCCTTGACTCATGATCATCCATGTGCAATGGTCTTGGCGGTTAGCCTTGACAAATGTCTATGTCATGATAAATGTTATTTAAAAGTTTATATGATTCTATGATTTCATTATCCCATGTTCATTATGATATGATTCATTGTGTATATTCATGTTCCACAGTTTTTAAGTCACCGTGTTATTCTTTCTAACCATTGTGTTATGCAATATTCATCTTATTAATACCTTACATTGATTTTTATCTCAAACCATTGTTAATTTAATCATTAGGTTAACCAATGTAGATATAAGAGATCAAAGGACATTAGGATATCATTATCGAGATAAAATAACAGATGTTTTTATGCTGGATTCATATTTCATAATTATATACGTAATATTCCAAAGAAAATAAAAATTATGATCCATTGTTTTATTTGATGGTTAATTATACATAAAATAATTTTTTAATTTTTTTAAAAGGCCAGATTCATTATAGTTTATATCAGAGAACAGTCCATATATTATTCGAGATTCAGACATGAAAAAATTTGAATGAACATTAGGTATAAATATATCAACATAGATAACCTTGATTGAAACATATAGAATCATATGGTAGGATATTATATTAATTTACAAGTTTATACATTTATGTTCATGGTTTAAATTTTATATATTTATTAGATATGTACTAATGAACCCCTAATTTTATTTCATATTTTTGAGTTAATTTTGGAAATTCGGAGAAATCGTGATAATAATCAATGTGATATGATATGTGAATATTTCCCTAATTAAATGAAAATCAGATGTGAATTATAACTCAAAACCATATGAAATTACTTTCAAACTGGATAATGTTATGATTAATTATGTGAATCCGGTAGAATAATCTCTTTTATCAAAGAATGATAATTTTGTGGTTGAATCTTTTATGTGATAATGTCCTACTATGTTGTGTGGATATTATACACAGCACCATGAAAAATAATGTATTGTCTCTATTAATAAGATTTTATCTATCCTCAAGATCTCATAAGAATATAATGATTGGATAGTTGTCTATTCTTTTTATATGGGTGATGATCAGTGGTAGAAACTGATCAATAACATGAACCTAAAGAGTAAATTGACTCCACAGATTATGCGATATTCATGAAATGAATTTTCAATAAATATTTTCCCTAAAACCACCATCATAAGATTGAATGGGACTTTCATGGAGGAAAACATAAATAGGAAAATGATTTTATTGGGGTGTGTTGGACTCCTCATGTGTTAAACATGTTTGAATGATCACAAATATCTTTACTGTTAATTAATCTCGATCTTCATTGCACATATTGTTAATAGTCTTCAATATCAATAATAGCTACACATCGTGTTTTTATAATAACAAAGATTATGGATGTTAATTACTCTCTTTATTATTTACAAGTCATATGCATGATCACAGTTCTCATATATATTATCACACCTTTATATTTATGATTCACATTCTCTTACTCTCTAATTATTAACCTTAATCCATATTCTTCATATCATTTTCTTAGTCCAAATACAGATATTTTTCTAAGTATACAGACACCGTGACCCAGACACTGTGATCAGACACCGTGAAGGACTCACCGTGAAGGACACACCGTGATGCTCATACCATTAACCACATACCGTTAAGAAGACACTATTTCCATAATCACTGTGACACTGTTTCTTAAGTTTTTGTCAATATTATTTAATTAATTCTAATGGACATATTTGTTGTTTTTAATGCAATTAATGTTATTTAATAATATTTTTTGGCATGTCAGGAAACTGTATCTCATAACTATGAAAAGGGAATCATTCCTACTTCCAGAACTCGTGGAATATAAGAAATACTGAGATGCAGTACACATGGAAGAAGTAATAAGCAACAAACAACAATAAGAAGAACTTACATACACCCGAGTGCACTGTGCTGAACAACAAGAACAATCCTGAACAAGAAGGAGATTACATGACCTTAAAAGAACTCTCATGAGTGCAATCCAATACTGCTGAAGAACACATGACGAATCATGATATCTTCCTCACTCTAGAAGAATACAAGCTGAACTACGACACTCTGTTTTTCAACAGAAAAACCAGAGAAGAACTCATAAGCATTCCTACTAAATCCAATGAGTCCAGAGCTACATTGATAATCACTAGAGATTTCTAAACACTCATCTATCTTCTCTACATGATTTATTTATTAACTTTCAAGCAGTATGGTGTACTATGTATATCTTTACACACATTTTCTACTGCACTTAACTGGAGGATATAAAAATCCTCACACAAATTATCTTAACTTTTGTTTACCCACGTCAACTGTGGAAGAGGTCCTTGTGTGAACTGGTCATTGTTTTGTCTCCCACAAAGAACAGTGGTAGAGGTCCCTACGTGGCCTGGACAGTTTTGTAAAACTATTGTTAACGCTGATCTAGGGTGTGGATCAAATTTATATATATTTAAGAGGAGTAAGTCTCTTCTTGAGACTGAACCTCTTGTTATATCTATTGTGCATCATTTATTTAAGTTTAAATTATACTACATATATATTATTTATTTCGCTGCTATTACTTTGAAATACAAGACTATTTTCAAGCAACTTTTATAGTTAAATTAGCAAGTGTTTAAACTTATTGTAAATAAATTGGTTATCTTCAAAAGTTAGTTTGATCTTGTGGTCAAATTAACTGAGACCTAATCAATCTTTGAGAAGAAAAGTGAACATTTACAATCTGTATGAAATCACAACATTTTAACTGATTCTATAAATCAGGGGATTTTAACTAGACAATATTTTAACAGACATTTTAATTGGAACTCAATTCATCCCCCCCCCCCCTTTTGAGTGTCCACTCCGACCAAAATTTGGTATCAAAGGATTAGTTTTTGTTCAAATATTTATGAAATACTATGTTTTTCAACTATGATTTTAGTTGCATATTTAGAGATCTTAAATTTCTGTAAGTTATAAATTTTTATCTCTTTAATTATCTTTCCAAAATCTAGTTATGGATAATAGACTAGAGGGTGTTGCTACTAGCAGGACACCTTTCTTCAATGGTACAAACTATGCTTAGTGGAAACTTAAAATGAAAATTCATTTAGAAACCATAGGTTTTGATATTTGGACTTCCATAGAATCAGAATATAAACATACCACTACTACTAGATCCACTTGAGATGAACCTACAAAGACTGCTTACAATAATAATTTTAAAGCCATGAATTCCATGTATTGTGCTTTAGGAGATGAAGAGTTTAATAGAATTTTTTCTTGTAAAACTACATTTGAAATTTGGGATACTTTGGGTGTTTCTCATGAAGGAACAACAAATGTTAAAAAAATGAGATTAAATACTTATACTATTAAATATTATAATTTTAAAATGAAAACGGATAAACCCATTTCTGATATGTATCTCAGGTTTAATGAGATAGTCAATACAATGAATTCACTTGGAATTGTTGTTCCAGCAAAGGAACAAATTATGTGGATTCTGAGATGTTTACCAGACCGATGGAGAGGCACATCTGTTTCAATCAGAGAGTTATGTGACATTGCTGCTCTACCTGTAAAAGAACTCATTGGTATGCTTATGATGAATGAGGAAGAACTCAAGGTGAATAATGTGGAAGATGATGAACCTAAGAGTAAATCAGTGGCATTCAAGACTACTGCTTCAAAGAGTAAGGTAAAAGATAAAGCTCAACTACCTACTGACAGTTCAACCAGTGAAAATTCAGACTCTGATGGTGATTCTGAAATGGCTCAGATAGCTAGAAGGTTTAAAAAATTTTATAGGAAGAAGAAATTCTTCAGAAAATCAAATTAAAAGGAAAGTATGACAATAAGGGACATTGGAAGAAGGATTGAAAAAATACAGATAAAATTGATGAAGTTGTCTATTATGAGTGAAAAAAATGGACATATTAATGCAGACTGCCCAAACCACAAATTCAAGAAGAAATATGATTTCAAGGACAGTAAGTACAAAAAGGATATGAAGGCTACTTGGAGAACTTCTGAGGATAGCTCCAGTGACTCTGAAGTTTCTGAGACTAAAACCAAAAATAAGGCAAACATGTGTTTTATGACAAACACATATGAGGTAATCTTAGATACTCCTGCTTTAAATTCTTATTATTATGAAGATAGTGCAGAATCTGATTCTGATTATGAAAACATGACTAGTGAGGAATTGTTTGAATATTGTAATATTATGGAAGAGACATGGAATGAACTTAAGGATAAATACAAATCATTAAAGAAACAACATGCTCTCACTACTACTTTTAATACTGAACTTATTATTGAAAAAGAGAAAAATGGTCAACTGTTAAAGGAGAACACCGAACTGAAAATGTCTAATGACCAACTCAGAAAGGATTTAGAGTAATTCACAAATGGAAAGGATACAATAAATCAAATTCTAGGAAAGCAAGTTCCACCAAAATACACGACTGGAATAGGCTACAAACCTGGACAGATACAGTTTACTAAGAATAGATTTATTCCTAAATCTGGACAGAATATTGCTAGTTCTAGTTCTGGATATTTTTTTGCTTCAACTAGTTATATTAATTTTTTTCGGCTCTAATAAGGTTTATCTTTCAAAATCTGTTGATTCTACAAATTTTATGAGACCTATAAGACAAATTTGGGTACCGAAAGCTTTGATTGCTAACCTGTCTGGACCCAAGAAGATCTGAGTACCAAGATCATTTCCAATCTAAATCTGTTTTGTAGGAAAATTACTTAAAGAGTTTCTGTAGGAAGACTTGGTACTTGGATAGTGGACTTTCAAGACATATGTTAGGATACTTCTCATGCTTTAAAAGCTTAGTCAAAATTTATAGAGGCTTTGTCACCTTTGGTGATAATTCTAAAGGGAAAATCATCAGCTTAGGCCAGATTGGTAACACTGACTCTGTATTAATTTCTAAATTTTTATTCATTGATGGACTTAAATATAATATGTTAAGTATTTCTCAGTTATGTGATGATGGTTTTGATGTTAAATTTGAAAATGATTCCTGCAATGTTTTTAATTCTAAAAATTCTTTAGTATTTTCTGCCCTACGAAATAAAAATGTTTATGGTGTTGATTTAAATTCTTCAGCCATGAAAAATACTACTTGTTTAAATGATTTTCATAAAGAGTCTTGGATTTGGAACAGAAGATTATGACACTGCAATATACAGTCACTTAGAAGACATACTAGGAAGAGCTTAATGAGAGACCTACCAAAACTTGAGTTTCCAAATGTCAATGTTTGTAATCCCTGTCAAAAGGGAAAGCAAGACAAAATCACTTTCAAACCAATGAAAGAATATTCAACTTATCAACCTCTCGAGTTGGTTCAAAAGGATTTGTTTGGACCATCTAGAGTTTATATCTTAAATGGGAAGCACTATGTCTATGTCATAGTAGATTACTTTTCTAGATATGCTTGGGTATACTTCTTAGCTCACAAAAGTGAACCTTGTTCTTACTTTCCCAAATACTCCAAATCTGTAGAGAACCTTAGTGGACTTAAGATTAAAACTCTAAGAAGTGATCATGGCAGTGATTTTGGGAATCATGAATTTGAATCCTATTTCTCACAAAATGGCTATAGTCATAACTTTTCTTCCCATAGGACACCTCAGAAAAATGGTTTAGTAGAAAGGAGTAATAGAACCCAGCAGGAAATTGCTAGAACAATGCTTAATGAATATGACCTGCCTATTTATTTTTGGGCTGAAGCTGTAAATATAGCTTGTTATATTATCAATAGAGTCTGGATCAGACATGTTCTTAAGAGTACCCCTTATGAGTTGTGGAACCATAGGAAACCTAGGGTTTACTACTTTACAGTCTTTGGCTACAAAGTCTTTATTCTTAATACCAAAGATAATCTTGACATGTTTGCATCCTAGAGTGATGAAAGAATTTTCCTAGGTTACTCTATTTCTAGTAAATCCTATAGAGTTTTCAATAATAGAACCAAGTGTGTGGAAGAATCTGTTCACATCATGTTTTATGAAACTAATCTACATGAGCCTAAAACTTATCTTGAAAATATTGAAGAAGATTTATCTGTTCTAGATCTTAATGACAAATCAAATGAACCTGCTATAAAGACATCCAGTTCTAGAAATTTTCCAGAACCTGCTTCTGTTGATTCCCAACCTATTGGTGAACCTGACGTTTCTAGTCCTACCTTTACTAGATCAACTATAAATCTAAAGAATCGTCCCTTAGATGTTGTTGTAGGAAATCTTGATAGGGGGACACAGACTAGAGATTCTCTTATAAATCAGGTTGAACATCAATCCTTTTTGTCATAGCTTGAATCTAAAAACATTGATGATGCTATTAATGATGAATTTTGGGTAATTGATATGCAAGAAGAACTTAATCAGTTTGAAAGAAATAAAGTTTGGAATCTTGTTGAAAGACCTAAGGACACTTTCACAATAGGCACAAAATGGGTGTTTAGAAATAAAGTATATGAATCTAGAAACATAGTTAGAAATAAAGCTAGACTAGTTGCACAAGGTTATAGTCAAGAAGAAGGTATTGACTATGAGGAGACTTTTGCTCCAGTATCCAGATTAGAAGCTATTAGGATTTTACTTGCTTATGCTACACATCTAAATTTCATACTATATCAAATGGATGTCAAGAGTTCATTCTTAAATGGATATATTGCTGAGGATGTTTTTGTTGAACAACCACCTGGATTTTCGAACCCTCATTTTTCAAATCATATTTTCAAACTATCAAAAGCTTTATATGGTTTAAAGCAAGATCCAAGAGGTTGGTATGATAGATTAAGTACTCTTCTAATTTATAAAGGTTTTACAAAAGGAATATCTGATTCTACTCTGTTTATAAAACGAACATCTAAAGATGTTTTAGTTGTACAAATTTATGTAGATGATATTATTTTTGGATCTTCAAAAACTACATTATGTACTGATTTTTCTAAAATGATGAAAAATGAATTTGAAATGAGTTTAATGGGTGAACTTATATTCTTTCTTGGTTTTAAAATCTTTCAAAATGATGATGGAATTATTTTAACTCAAGGTA
This sequence comes from Viscum album, assembly GCA_963277665.1. Lineage (NCBI taxonomy): Eukaryota > Viridiplantae > Streptophyta > Magnoliopsida > Santalales > Viscaceae > Viscum > Viscum album. The sequence goes on from OY728119.1 coordinate 537,103,099, forward strand.
AATATACTATAGATCTTTTAAAACGTTTTGGATTGGAGAGCACAAAAAGTCGTAACACTCCCATGAGTACCACCTGTAAGATGGATCTTGATGAAAATGGTAAATCTGTTGATGAAACCACATATAATGGAATGATTGGAAGTCTACTATATTTGACTTCTAGTTGTCCTCATATTATGTTTAGTGTGTGTATGTGTGCTCGTTTTCAAGAAAACCCTAAAGAGTCACATTTAAATTCTGTAAAGGGAATTTTCAAATACCTTAAACATACTCCCAATTTAGGACTGTTCTATCCCAAAGGACAATCATTTGAATTAGTTAGTTATTCTGATGCTGACTTTGCTGGATGTAAGATAGATAGAAAAACCACCTATGGAACATGTCACATTTTAGGCAAGTCACTAGTATCATGGTATAGTAAGAAACAAAATTTTTTTGCATTATCAACTATAGAAGCTGAATACATAGCAGCTAGAAGTTGTTGTGCACAAATTTTGTGGATGAAACACAAATTACTAGACTTTGGATATCAATTCAGACATGTCTCAATAAATTGTGACAACACAAGTGCTATTAATATTTATAAGAATCATGTTTCTCATTCTAGGACAAAACATATTGATGTAAGACATCACATTTTGAAGGATCATTATCAAAAAGGTGATATCACTTTGGAATTCATTGGTACTGAATATCAACTTGCTGATATATTCACTAAACCATTAAATTCTGAAAGATTAAACTGCATCATACATGATCTTGGTATGATTAATCATAAATGAATATCTTACTGATTTTAATGTTTAATACTTTACTTTACTTTACTTTATGGTTTCATTCTTAATGTTTCTATGTTACGGTTTTATGCTCACGGTCTGACAACTCACTGTCTCACCATGACTATATAAAATGCTCACTGTCTCACCGTGACGACTACAAATTATCTCACCGTGATGACTAGTTTTCTGTCTCACCGTAATGCCTACTCACGGTCTCACAATGAGAATTATGTTTTTTTATTTTAACCCGTATCGCGGTAATTTTTATTTCACCACTATTTGATTTCCCATGTTTTTTTTATGACGTTTGGCATTCCCAAATGTCAAAACATAAGGGTTCCATTCGATTACTTACCCAAACTCTCTCCTGAACCTTCTCTTCCCTCTCGCCCGAACCTTTAGTGAATGACAAGGATGAAGCGTCCATCCTCACCCTTGTCTGAGAAGCGCCGCTCTAAGAAACAAAATAGGATACCGAGGATAGCTCCTGACGAACCTCTAAACCCAAACCTGGTAAGCCATACAATTTTACCTGAAAAAGTGGTTTTCCTTGAATGGATGTTGTCTAGCAGATCTTTATTTTTGAAAGTTTTAAGAGAACAAGGATGTCTTGAATGGTTCAATAGATAGAATAGACCAATTTACCCAAGGCTTGTATCTCAATTATATCAGTATGTGAAGTTTTATTTTGAATTTGGAGAATGATTTATGGTGACCAGCAGGATCGATGGTCAGAAGTGCTCTTTCTCTTCAAGGTTGTGGGCCGCATGCCTATGAATTCCACATGATGGAATTTGTGAAGATTACCAGAGAGACCCTCCTCCAACAACCGACATCTTTGACCTGGAGACTGCTTTGGAATGTCTAACGGAAAATGGCACCATGCGAAGGGCCATAGCTGCTGAACTAGATTGGGAGACAAGACTTCTGTTCAAGTTTGTTCAAAATTTGGTTAGTCTAAGAAAATGGGATTTTTCTGTGATGAAGTATCAGGATGTGTTCCTGATTCACCTATTGAAGAATGGCCATAAGATCAATCTGTGTAAGTATGTTATCAACCATATCTGTTAGCTGATCAAAGTAACTTCCAAATCCACCCCCTGTTTTATTCAAGGATGATTTCAGTTATTTTAGTTGAAAAAGGGATGGTTGGACCGAATGAAGAAAAGTTATAGGACTTTGATTTCTTTTTATCCATGCCTATCATCAGAAGGATGAAGATAAGCTGGAATCTCTGGAAGAAGCAATGGGTTGAGGATAGTGATCAACTGTATAAAAAGTTTAATCCTGTTGACTATCCAAGAAGGCCTAAGAACCTAGCTGATCCTAGTTTGGAACCAGATGAAGTGGATGAGTATTCAGAAGTAGAAGAAAAAGAATAAGTAACAGCTGAAGTACCACCTAGAGAAGATCATGTAATACCTCCAATGGAAACTGTTCCGATTGAAGAGGAAAGGGTTGTTGTCCCTACTGTTATCCCTGCTAAAATACCTCAAGGAGAGGAAGTTGTTGTTGAAAAGGAAAGGACTAAGGATCATTCAGTTGTTCTTCATGAGGAAGAAGCTCATCCCAATTCTGCAAGGAAATTGGTTTTTCCTATTTCAGAACAACAAGTAACCTTAGAGGTAGATCTTGTTAAAGAGACTCCTTCTGTTGAGAAAGAAGCAAGTTTGGAAGCTTATCTAATGGAACAATCGGTTCTTGGGATTATTCCATCAGCTAAAGAATGAATGGAAATTACCTTTCAGCTAGAAAGGAAAGAGTTTGCTGAAGAGATTAGGGATGATCCTGTGGATCTTGTCCATGTTCCTGAACCTCAAGAATCTGTAAGGGAAGCACAAGTAGAGGGGGAGGAACCTCAAAATCTTGATATTGTGGAAGCTGGATCTGCTGAAGCTTCTCAACCTTCTATCACTTTTTTTGTGCACTCTCAATATGAGTTACCAATATTTTATGATTTGAATGAGTCACATCACACGACTACAACTGGAATGGATCTTTCTTCTCTGTTTCAACTGAAGTCCTTAGCTCATTCAGAACCAGAACCAAAGCCCCAACCTCAATCTGAATTAGAATCTGAGTCTAAAGATGACTCTGATCCTCAACCAGAATCTCAACCTTTACCTTTACCTGCATCCTTACATGAGCTTCACTCCTTTGTGACCAAAGATGATCTGAATGTTTTTGGAGAGACTTTGTTAGCTGGAGTTGAGAAAATTGTCTCCACTCAACATCTTCCAGTGACTCAATTAAGTCAAGAAGATGCATCAATTCTATTGGAAAATATTATTTTGCATATTTAACCAAGGATGATCCGAGAAATTCAAGAAGTCAGAGTAGAAAATAAGATTCTGAGTGCTGATGTTGCAAATCTGAAAATTATGGTAGCAAGTTTGCAGAATGAGTTATCTTTGAGATCATAGCCTGCTCCTGTTTCTTCCCCTGCACCTGTTGTTGTTTCTCCTGAGTCTTCGGATTCCCTCCATGCTAGGGAGATTGTGTCTCAAGTTCACCCATACCTACTATCTTTTGATGAAAAGATTGGAAAAAGGAACACCAATATACTAGAATGCATGAGAGATCTTGTGGAAAATCTGAATAATGTTACAGATGAATACACTGGATGTTTGCAAAAAGTTATGAAACAGCTAAAAGTTCTAATAGAAGTTGTCAAGGATTCACCTGTTTCTGGTCAGACCTCCACACCTTCATTGGATGATTCTATGGTGATATCCATAATAAAGGAAGAATTTCAGAATTTCTTCAGTGGCTTGGATCTATCTTCTTTGTCAGAAGTGATTTAGAACAGTGATAGAGAATTGGACTTGGTTAGTATTCATTCTAAGATAGCAAATGATGTTCAACAATAGATCTCCAAGAAAATAGATTTGTATCTTTCCCGGATTATCTCTAAATGTGATATGACAGATCACCTTAGATATCTTGTGAAAAATTTGAGAATCCCTCCGGTGACTCATGCTTTTAAATCTCTAGTTCAGAAATATTCAGAGTTCACCAGAATATTGGACAGATTTCTGGAGAATAAGGATGATTTTAAAAAAGCTATACAGTATGGTGGTGAAATCATTACTGATTTAATCAATCTTCTAAAGCCGTATCTTCGTGTGGAGAGTACTGATATAGTTTCTCCAGCTGCTGCACCCCTTATACCTAGACTACCTACCTTAGCCTCAACTGCCATGACAGTTAGTCAAGCTCTTTCTCAGATCCGGCCAGTCATTCTTGACCAACCACAGCCTAGATCTTATACTGCTCATACTTTGGCTCTATCTATTTTTGAAGGTCTAACCTTACCCTCGTTGTCTACCGCATCAATGCATTCTTCTACTTCAGCACCAGCTCCTGCTGCTAATAAAGGAAAAGACAAGATGGATCCCTAAAGAGTTCGAGGACTGTTTTTTATGGGATGTCATTTGTTTTTTCATGTTTTATTGAATTATGAACACTTTGTTTAATACCAAATGCAGTGTTTCATTTCATTATATATACTTTTTGATAATCCCAAAAGGGGGAGAAAAACTACAAGTGTCAGTTCAATAATAGTATAAGTGGTGGGGAAAACTACAAGTATCAGTTCTATAATGTTTTTTATATACTAGTTACTGTAATTTTACATGTCATTTATATTCTACCAATATATGATTTATGATCATCAAAAAGGCGGAGATTGTTGGAATCCTAATGCGTTAATCATGTTTTAATGATCACATATCTCTTTACTGCTAATTAATCTCGATCTTCATTACACATCTTGCTAATTCTCTCCAATCTCAATAATAGCTACACATCATGTTTTTATAATAACAAAGCTTATGGATGTTAATTACTCTCTTTATTATTTACAAGTCTTATGCATGATCACAATTCTCACATATATTATCACACCTTTATATTTCTGATTCACATTTTCTTACTCTCTAATGATTAACCTTCATCTATATTCTGGATATCACTGTCTTAGTCCAGATACAGATATTTGTCTATGTATGCAGACACCGTGACCCAGACACCGTGACCAGACACCGTGACCAGACACCATGACCAGACACCGTGAAAGAATCACCGTGAAGGACACACAATGATGCTCATACTGTGAACCGCATACTGTGAAGAAGACATCGTTTCCATAATCACTATGACACAATTTCTTAAGTTTTTTTCAATATTATTTAAATAATTCTAACGGTCAAATTTGTTGTTTTTAATGAAATTAATGTTATTTAATGATAGTTGTTGAAATGTCCGGAAACCGTATCTCGTACCTATGAAAAGGGAATCATTCCTACTGCCAGAACTCTCGGAATATAAGAAAGACTGATATGCAGTACACGTGGAAGAAGTAATAAGCAACAAGCAACAATAAGAAGAACTTACATACACCTGAGTGCACTGTTCTGAACAAGAAAAACAATCCTGAACAATAAGTAGATTGCAAGACCTTAAAAGAACTCTCATGAGTGCAATCCAACACTGCTGAAGAACACACGACGAATCAAGGTATCTTTATCACTCCTGAAGAAGAAAAGCTGAACTACGACACTCTGTTTTTCAACATAAAAACCAGAGAAGGACTCAGAAGCATTCCTACTAAATACAATGAGTCCAGAGCTACATTGATAATCACTAGAGATTTATAAACTCTCATCTATCTTCTCTACGTGATTTATTTATTAACTTTCAAGCAGTGTGGTGTACTCTGTATATCTTTACACACACTGTCTCCTGCACTGAATTGGACGATATCAAAATCCTCACTCAAATTCTCTTAACTTCTGTTTATCGACGTCAACTGTGGAAGAGGTCCTTGTGTGACCTGGCCTTTGTTTTGTCTTCCACGACGAATAGTGGTAGAGGTCCCTACGTGGCCTGGACAGTTTTGTAAAATTGTTGTTAACCCCGATCCAGGGTGTGGATCAAATTTATATATATTTAAGAGGACTAAGTCTCAGCTTGAGACTGAACCTCTTGTTATATCTGTTTTGCATCTTTTATTTATGTTTAATGTATACTACATATATCTTATTTATTCTGTCATTATTACTTTGAAATACAAAACTATTTTGAAGCTACATTGATAGTTAAATTAGCAAGTGTTTACAGTTATTGTAAATAAATAGGTTAGCTTCAAAAGTTAGTTTGATCTTGTGGTAAAATTAACTGAGACCTAATCAATCTTTGAGAATCAAAGTGAACGTTTACAATCTGTATAAATTCACGACAGTTTTACTTATTCTATAAATCGGGGGATTTTAACTAGAAATATTTTAACATAAATTTTAATTGGAACTCAATTCACCCCCCTCTTGAGTGTACACTACGACCAACAGGGTGTACGTGTAAAAAATTACAAGGATTTCACAATATTTCTCTGGATTTTACCTGAACAAGATTTCTCTGGATTTCACTTATGGTTGATATGGAGAAATAATATTCGAAATTATCTCATGGGCTTATAGATAAAATGTGGAAAATCTAGATTAATATGGGAGGATCAATAGGTAAATCCCAAGATGGAATGAAAACCTAGCATGAAACATGTTTAATTATGGGAAAACACATAATGGAAAATGATTAAAGTGAACCAAAAAATTCATCAAATGTTGCAGAATATGACAAATAGCTAATTATTTCTGAATGGATATCAATATTCCCACTAACTTGCAAGGAGAAAGGAAGGTGTAGATAAACACTTAGCATGTAGTCGATTTTTCCAACTGATAGAAACATGGTCGTTCTAAAATACTCTTCAAAAATCCAATGGTTGTAGGAAGAAATTAAAGAAAACAACCTCAAAGCTATTAAAGAAGTTAATATGTTTTCACTATTTCTATAATACCTTAAAAATCTTATGTATGAAGATTGTATTCAATAGTGTGTATGACATGCAACACCTTGTGCATAAGGTAATATAATATCTTACTAATTTATAATATATTTACTATTATAAATAAAGTGAATATATTTTATTTAATTAAATACCAATGGAACTGAGTACAATTACATCATAATAAACAACACGTTTCTTTTAAGTCAACGTTACATAGAATAAATATTTTCACAGAAGAATAATATATTATAAAATTTTTATTCTTCACGAATAATAATATGTTACCTTGTTATTAATTTTTTTTAGAAAAATGATTAAATGAATTTTGAATATGTATGTTTAAAAAACATATGAAATTAAGTCATTTATTTTTTATTAATTATAATTGAATATAATAATGGATTTAGTATTAACAGATTGTTTTTATAGAACACATTTTTTATGCTCACAATGTTTTAATCCAATACTATATTTAATTAATTAGTAATAGTGTGTTATATTAATGTAATATATAAATATATAAATATATAAATATATATTATATTAAATAAAAATAATTGTATATTAATTGAATATATTTTATTAGCATGATATTGAAATAAACATCATTTAACATATAAAAACATATATTTTTATAACGGCGATTTTACTTTACTTAAAAAAAATATTTTAAATGTAATTTTTTAGAAATTTTATATATATTATATGTATAAATATTATTAATATTTGAAATTGTGACATGAAAAATAGGAGATGTTTTAATTTTTTTTATTAATTTGTAATTTTTATTAAATATTAAAATTTGGTGAATTTTAACTCAAAACTGATTTTTTCATCAAATTTGTTGATAATGTTTAATTATATTAAAAAATATTTTTAATGTTTAATTTTATTTACATTATCAATTAATCCAATTTATGTAACTTTACACAAATTCACATTGAGATCGGATATAAAATATTAACAATCATTTGATCATTTTTACATTAAAAAACCTATATTGTCATCTCACCCACATGATTAAATTAAGATTAATTTTTTCTACTATTTAAATTTCTATTTTTAAAAATGGATTCCATATTTTGGATAAGTATGATTTTTAATATATAATACTATTAAATCAGTTTTTTTCCAAACATATAATTGAATGTGACAAAAATTAATTACAATTATTAAGGGGAAAATAAGTTAAATAAGGGACTAAACCTTAAACATAAGGGCCAAAAGGACCACAAAAAAATTCAAAGAGTCATTTCATGGCCATATATCAACACTATCTTCCAATGGAACAAATTTGGAGCATTATTGGATACAAACTAAATGGTAAACTAAGGGAATAATTTTATTTTCTTGATCTATGTAATATGATCAAATGTAACAAGTAAAAATGTATTCAAGAAACTAGGAAATTAAAATTATAAATAAAAAAAGATAGGGGGTTTTTAAAAAACAGATCATAAGATATTAAAAAGATTATATATGATATTTTTAAGTATTTCTATGGCTATTTTTTAAATTTTTAACGTCATTAAACCCATTATACAAGATATTAATGGATTTTCACCTGAAAAGAAACATAAGGTAATGGATTTTCCATTATCTATTTACATCTATGAGATAAGTTTCATGTTAACCATATAATTCTTTTTTGTGGTGTATCTATAACTAATTTTGATCTATTATATCATTAATTATTTTATATTAATGGTATATAAAAATGTAATTCTTTTTTAATACTTTATGAGGGTAACAAACAAAATTTGTAAAAAGTGGTATGGGATACTATAATGTTTTTTATTATTATTGTCCTTCAGAAAAACATTAATTATTTTCCATTTGAGGAAAAAATATGGCCATTATTCCATATTCCTTTATGTTTTCAACTCATCTTGTTATTTATGACCTTCTTCATGTATTAGTACCATTATATACTCATGGGTGCTCTATTTTATCGAAAATGTTTTTTTTGAAAACCGGCTCAATTATCTATTTAGTCAGAGAACCCGTTTTAGTTTAAATCCTTTTTTTCGAAAAAGGAATTGAATAAAAATTAACCCTACATGAAAAATAATTATTCAAGAAATTTTTTCCGATTTTCGATATTCAATTTTTTTAAAAGGATTCTTTAAACCATTTTTAATGAAAAGAAATTTTATCAGTTTTTTACATTGAAAAAATAATATTCACATTACTTTGTATGGTATACGCTAATTTACATGCCATCATTTCTTTGAATCATCCATCTACATTCTAAAATTATTACCTTTAAGGAAAAAAATTAATTATTTTTTATCTAATGATAGTATTTACATTAACATATTTTATTCAGTTTGATAGTTCCATTTGGAAAGATTCAATTTCATATATTCATTTGATATTTAATTTTTTGTAAATAAGTAAATAATTATTATAGGATAAAATTATATCTTCAACCGTATACCATTTCTCATAAAATGTTTACATTGACAACTATTTTATTTTTTTGGTAAATATTGATAAATATGTATCCTTTATTTAATATGTACATTTGATACGTAATGATAATTGATTTGATTATTTTATATAAAGAGCTATTTGGACTAGTAATAATGGGAGGGTTCTAGACTATATATTTCCCCTCAATGAATCAACATTTTCACATGATACAATTATAATGTGAATATTAAAAGGGATTATATCCATAGTCTTAATCTGTATTGTGAATGGTCTTCACGTATAGTTTATCATATACCTCATACATGATTTCCAACAATTAATCATTTTACTCATTTAGTTTTGGTTATTATTCATCCATGATATCTTATATTGGTATATCTATGGATATATTTTAATTTGAAATCATTGATTAAATTGAATTTAGTTCATATTATTACCTTACCACATTTATTTTTCCATATATTATTATTTGAATAGAAATTGTTTCCATTTATATACATTTATATTTTCTTATCATAATTGATTGATTATTTAATCCTTGTATATTTCCCTTGATAATCATTTGAGCTCACCATTATTATGTTTCCTTTCCCCAGGAATCATGGAAATGTTCTAAGAAAGATATGCAAGGATACCCTTGATGAAACAAATGTATTTCCCTAGAGAGAGGAAAAAATTGATTTTTTAATTATTTTATTCATTTATAATACAAAACCATGTTTGTATAAGGTTTACCATGACTAATAAATATTGAATTCCATTGAGATTTATTTACTACTATATTAGGCTAAGATCATGGATAACAGACATTGTCTTTGAGCACTCTAGGTTCGGTCATTATAATTTGTATCATACGAAATTTAGTAGCAACCTTGGGTACTCTATTTATGAAATAATAAATTATATTACCAAAACAATATGGTGTAATATTATGATATGTATAAAATAACTCCCATGAATATTTTTAAATATATATTAGGTTGGTATTCATTAAAATACAACCCTGTCTGGATACTACAAGTGGACACCATTTTGTCTCAGATGTACCAAGAAGAAATAACTCCAAAATTGATTGTTGTTCATGACATTGCACAATCAGGTACATGGAAATAGGATTTACTATGTATTATGTTTTACACTAATAAGGGATATGCATATGATAATTAAATTTTATTATTAGAAAAAATTATGATTTATTAGAATATATAATGAATATGAATTATGAAGGATAAACATAATGTTTTTAATATTGATGATAGTATTTAATTATTTGGATATCATATAAATTAATGTACTCCTTTTACAGAGTATTCGTACTCTCATTATGATTTCTATTTTTAGTCGATGGATTGAATCCAATAGAGTTATCTTAATATTGAAAATGATGAAAAATGTGGTAAAAATGATAAACATATGAGGTGTTTATTGGATTGATATATATTATGGTTATTTATAAATATTTTTCTAAAATATTATTAATAACATATACCTTTTCCAATTCCAAGTCTCACCAAATAATAGCATCACAAAGTATTATTAGAGCTCATGTGGTGGATTCAATAAAGAAAAAAAAGGTTCAATCTCCCTAATGAATGAAATGTGGAAAGATACACCTAGGAAATTGTCACAATGGTACAAGTAAATTATTTGTATGGTGGAAGTGTGGTCATAATAAAAATAATTACTGAGGAATAATAAAGAGTTTGATGGAAGGATATGGAACTCGTTATATGGAATACATTGTAGTTCGTTGTCATAAATTTTAACAACATATACATTTCTCAAGTCAATTCCATCTTATATAGGATAAAATCTAGACCTATGGAAAACCTATGTGAATATAAATGGATGATGAATTTATGTAATAGGGTATTCTTGAATGCCATAGAAAAAAGGATATATAGTGAATAACATTATTTTAGTGTTTTCAATCATATTTATTTTCAAAATTATATTAATATGAATTTAGAAAATGTAAATATGTACTAATGGTGAAAAAATCATGTCTATAAACATTTTAGCTCTTCAACCGATGACGGAAGATGATAATTGATTCCCAAAAACCATTATCATTTGTAATTTCTTGGTTAATATTTCATTATTTTTAGTTAAAAATTTATAAAAATAAATAATAATAATAATAACATAATGTAAATTTCAGGGTTAACAGAACAATCCCTTAATCATAATATCCTTAGAGAATAGTTAGAGGTAAAGGTAATTACTTTTCATACTTTTATAGTCGTTATGATCACTTAAAAATTTATTTCTATGATTCTAGAATCAATGTTTTATTAAGATGTCCATTTCATGAATTAATAATTTATCAAAGACCAAACAAAATTTTTTTCTCATATATAATTAAAATGTATTGTTTATATAAATATTGTTTATATTCATATCCAACAACATATTTTTTCAACATTAGGAAAAGTATCATAAAATTGATTTTTTTGTTATTATTTTAATTTATATTTAACCAATCATCTTCAAAATCATCAAAAGATTATGAATTTGAGGACCTCAATATTCCATAGATCATTAACAAATTTTATATTTATTAACTCAATTAATATCTATAAATATTTATTCCTTTCTTCCATGTATTTATCTCTACATGCCACTAATGTTCTTCTACTGGAATACCTAGTTATATGTTAGCCCATTTGTCTTTTGTACAACCCATTATCACATTCCTATAGGATGTTTTATAAAAAATAATTATAATGTTGAAATTGAAACATACAAATTATCAATCCCTCTATCACCAATATCATGTTTAAATATTGAGGACACTATTAAATTTAGATCGGGAGAATGTAACACCCTAAAATAAAAATTATTAATATCTTATTTAATATTTTTTGTGACAAACAACATCATGTGAAAAATGTAATATAATATATAAAAAATTAATTATATATTTTATATATTAATAAAATTCAATATATTTTATTGCATTGAATTAACTTGACATTGACTTTTCATACATCGCATGCAATAGTGAGTTTATTTAATGGACTTCACTACACACCAAATTGTGTTTCACCAAACAATAATATATTACTATCATATTATTCATTAAAATAATGAGATATAAAATAGTCGTTAAAATAGTTTTTATGAATTGGATAAACTATAATATGAAAATTTATGATTTACACAAATATAAAATGAATTCATTGGTTATTAATTAATTAGAAATGAATATAATAACCAATTGAATATAAAGGGAATGTTTTTTAAGAAACTATTTTTATGCTCAAAAATATTATTTATCGTAAAAAAATTAATTTATTAAAATTAGTGATTCATATTAATGTAATATATATATGATAAATTAAATAGAATATATATTACGTTCATCTAATATATTTTATAGGAATGAGATAAAAACAAACCCAATTATATATATAAAAACTAATATGTTTATTAAGACACTTTTACCACCTTTTAATGGAGAACATATTTTAAATCCAATTCATGGATCTTTTTGAAAAATTATATTTCAATATAAACATAATATTTTAAATAGAAACATAAAAATTAGGTTAGTGTGGTGTATTGTTATTTTTCTGTTTGGTTTTATTTTTTAATAAATATAGAAAAATAGAATTTTAACTTGAAACTAATATTTCATTAAATTTATATTTATTGTAAACTAATAATTTAAATTTTTTTAATGGTTCTTTAGATTATTTTAACATAATAATCCAATTCAGTACATTTTTATATATTTGAACTTTAAATTACGAATAAAAACAAAGTAATATTTTGAATTTTTTAATATTAAAAACCTGCATTGTCATCCCGTGTGTTGGATTAAATTTATAATAATTTATTCTTATTTTGAGATTGGAATTTGGAAAATTTGAGAAGTTATTTTTAAACAAAATAATTTAAAATTTCTAATGAGTTAATGTTTTTTTACCCAATGATTTATTTTATGTGATTATATTTAGTTACAATGATTATGTTGAAATTAAGCATTACAAGAGACTAAACCATGTACATAAGATAAACAATGGCCTATAAACATGTACAAATGAAATTGGAAGGTCATATTTAGACCCTATTTTCACTTGGATCAAATTGGAAAAATTGTTGGATCCACCTGAAATAGGAAATACAAGGGTGGAATTCCCTTTTCCAAAATTAACAAAAATTCTACTCCTCCTCCACAATATAATGGACTTCACTCATTCCTCTTCATGAAACCATCGAAGAATAATTTTTTGACCAATATCCTAAAGAAATAGGTCCTCAAAATCCATCCCCTCATCTAATATTACTCACTTACTGTATAATGAAATCTACGATATCGCTTTTGTGCAAACAAAAAGAAGTATCCCAAATAATAGGTAACATCCCTCCCCCAATTTTAGTAATTTATATAAATTATTTTCTACCATAATATTTTATATAGAAAAAATAGATTACAAAACTAGTATCCTTGAGATATTTCAATTTATTCATGGTAATTTATTAAACTATACAAACAAATACTTCAACAAACCAAAAGGATTTACCTAAATAAGAAGTAATATTCTTCTTCAAAATCATTTAATTTATTTTCATTGTCAACTCCCTTAATTATTCCTATAACATTAATATATAGTTACACAAGTATCCTAAATATATTTATATATTTTATGCTATGGGACTTTATGATACTTACACACACTACCATATAATGGGTAACAAAAATACAATTTTTGTGTATTTCAATCTATCTTCTCACAAAATGATGATTGTTCGTTCCTCTATTAACACCTATAATCATGGGAATTATTGCATATATTATTATTATATATGATTTTTATTATCTGATTTGTAACATCCTGGGTAAATTATGGATAATACATATTTCATATTTATTAATATTTGTGAATGAAATATTAATTTTACTCTAAAGGGGATGCAATGTTTGATAGTGTACCCGATATGCAACAACAGGTTTTTATGGAATCTTACGTTGCACACTAATAATATAATATTATTATTTTAAGTGGTAGTTAACTCATAGCCATTTTATTTGTAGTAATGAATGAAACAAACTACATATTATAATACATGTTTGTTAAATGTATTTAAATTATCCAATAAAAACGTTAAAGGATTAAAATGTGAATGAATCTAATTTTAAGCATAATTTACATTAAAGACCGATTTGTCGCCTTTTAATGGAAACCCTATTTAAATATATATTTGGTCACTTTGATACATTCTAATTGACCAAATAAAATATTTCTTTAGAATGGTGACATTGAATTTTACTTTGTGTAATTTTTTGTTATTTTTCTGATAAAGTTTATTTTTTAATGAATAGTGAAAATTATTGCATTTTGATTCAAAAGTGCCATTTAATGTAATTTATTTATATGGGTAGATTAAATTTTTAGTCTGTTCTGAAGTGAAATTAAAATATATTTTTACCATTTAATCCAATGTTGGTCATTGGAATTAATTTCACTTTGAAATTGGATGTAAACAAGTATCAATCTTTTGGTAGTTATTGTTTCTTAAAAACACGCTATTTGTTTTAAAAATGGGGAATTAATTTTTAAATTAATTAATTCCAATTCTATGATTTGAATTTGTAATATAAAATAATTCTTAGGCTAATTTTTTGGTATTTTTCTGAAAAACGTCAATTTTTGATGAGTAGTGAAACCACTTAGTAGTAGTAGTTAAAAAACTGACATTTTCATTTAAATGAAAATTTTACCACTTATGTGAATTGAATTTATAAAATCCTACTTAAATAGTTGTTATAATGAAATAAATGTGGTTTAATAAGATTAAATAATTTTTGGTGAATAGTAACTTATGACTTTTATTTACCGTAGTTAAAGGTAAATAAGGTAATTCAAGGTTAAAAGAATATTATAATAATTCCAAATTACCTTAACACTTGTAAAACAATTATTGTATCAGTCATGGCCGACCATGGAAATATTTTTACCGATTTTGGGACCCCATTGTGCCACGTGGGAGTGATAATGACATTTTAGATTAATTAATTTAATGTAAAGACAAAATTTACATTAATAAAAATCTCGTAGTAATTATTTTTTATATGGTGTTATATATGTCATATTTTCGACTATAAATATAAAATGTAAAGATAAAAGTACTTCCTACATGATCATAATTTATTATAATTTTTAGACATCGAATAAATTAAATTATCTATGACACAATAATGATGCAGTATTTACCTCATTAATAAATTATTTAAATAAATAAGAATATAATGATTAAAATATTATGTAAACATGTCCAATTCCTATTGGATGATTTTCTTTCGACCATGAGTCATCTTCAAATCATTGTTAATGACTTTTGGACCATTAGAAACCGAATATAATTATATAATAAATTAATATTTTCACACTTGCCTAAAGAGTCCATCCTCTCCCTTATAAAAGGAGACCATTTATATCCAATTCCTTACACTTATCAAGCCATTTGGCTAGTCCAAACTCTTACCAATAAAGCTCCCTGCATCCCTCGCCTACCCATAGAAGCCTTACCTTAGGTAGAATGAACTTAAAGAAGTCCTTTTGGTTCAAAACAAAGGAAGTTACCCAAATTAAAGGTAATGGTTTCTCTTAATTTATTTTATTTTATTTTACTTCTCCAACCCCTAAACTCATTTTATTATTTTATTTTATAACAACACTTGTATCCTCAAAATACTAGGATATTTTTATGAGAAGGATTATAACTACAATTACACACACCTCCATCTAATGGATGAAGAACATAATGTTTCTGTGGATGGAAAACTAACGCCTCATGAAATGATGATTGTTTAATTACATTTTACCGCCTCTCATGGTATCCATTATGATGGAACTATATTTATATATGATATATATTATGTTTATGATTCATTATGCTTCTTAACTACACAATTATATCACACCTTTATGGTTTCCAATGTGGGTAAATACGATAATCTCTTTTGAGGAAGTGCCGACTACCGCCCCCTCAAAGTGATGTGACTCGTTAATGTCTTATGTGGGATGTATAAAGGCTGGAGTTAATGATATTATATATGATATTATACATTAATTATAATATATCTATTTATAATTATGTTTTAATTCAATATAAATAAAAAATAGAAATGGAAGTAGTGTTCATGCGTACGTACGGCTTACCATCCCCATGAACGATGCATTTCATTTCTTACCTACAAATGTTATGTACTATTATAAATACATGTATATACTGGATATATATGATATATATGATATCTAAATAATGAATATAATTCTGGATATAATTAACCTTTGACCACATGGACAACTTGTAAATATATGGTGTTCATTTTTTACATAAGTAGCAAATATCGAAAAAACAGACATTATTAACTAAAATGATTACATAATGATTATAACATGGTAATAAGTGATATAAAAGGAATAATAAAGTTGAAAAAGGTTCTTAAGAAAGTAAAAATTATCTTTAGTTTATTATTCACGAGATTAAAGAATGATCGAGTCAAGTCGGACACAAGGTTAGGGACATCATCTCAATCTCCTTTCATTGAGGCATTTTTAATTTTTTACAGGACTTTAATTTATACGATGTACAAACCCCTTTGATTTTTTATTTTATTCAAATGGAATCTTATTAAACGATGCATTTTACTAAATCAAAAAAAGGAATGTTTTTTAACGTAAGCGGTGACAACGACCTTTCCGTCGCCGCGAGTATTATTTGATATTTGAATTCCATAACAAGCTAGAATGTTTTTAAAAGGAAAAAAATAAATACCATATACTCTTTTACATATTTTGGTATTGAAAATGTTTTTGGGAATTGATTTTTTATTTCAATATCTCTAAATGATATTTTATTATTGCAATGTGGAAATTTTATCTTTCCTTTATGATTATGTTATGTGTTATGATCATGTATGGTTCTTGGGGATTTTTTATGAATATTGGTGGTTCCATGATAATTCTTGGGCGGGTGAGCTCGAGATTTCTCTCCAATGAATTGGGTATCATGACGGAGGTAAACATGAATGTTTCTTCGAATAGATTTAGGGAATATACTAAGATGGGTACTCTAAAGTAACTCCCTGTATAGCTGTGATAGCTACAAATTATGTTTGATATGGATGCCAAAAGTTACCTTTATGATTTATGATTTCTATGTGTCTATCATAAATCTTATGATTTCATGAGGTAAGTAAAAGATTCCATGTTTTGTATATATTTTTAACAAATTATTTCATTACTTATTTTATAACCTTTACTGATCCTTTTATGGTAATCACATGTTTTGAAATGTTTTCACATGACTTAAAGTTGAATTAGGTCTTGGATGGGATCAATAAAAAGTCATGTTGTCTAAAACATGGAACCAGACATATCTTTTTTTAGAGTTTATATGTTATGAAAAAATGTAAATTGTGTAGAAGTGTATACTTTGTATTTGAAATTAAATATAATAGTTATGTCCTAATTGTCTAAAATAATATACCTGAACAAATATTAAATGTGAATTATTCATTTAATTCAATATTATGTAAATTTTTAAGGCCAGGTCCTTATAGATGGTATCAGAGGTCGGTTTAGATAACATTAGGAATTAGGGTATTGAAAAATTAATATAAATAAATTAATTTATTTTAATATTGATATCATATATAATTTATAGATTACCATGTTGCTTCACTGAAGATATTTCTATGTCCAGAATGGTTTTCTGCAGAGGAAACATGACCGCTATGTTGGGACGTCATCAGGAAGAAGATAACCATCCAAATCAGCAACCTGAGATGGTCGGAATTGGAACTGAACCGTTTATTGCAGTGATGGACAATTGAATTAGGCTATAAATGGAGGTGGTATCCATTTACAAGATCAACCAGATCAACCACATAGGAAAAATTCAGTAGTGGAGCATTTCATGGGGAAACCTTCCCCATCATTCAGATTATAATCTGACCTTGGGCTTGCTGAAGGGTGGATTAAAGCACTGGAGAAGATTTTCGATGTCATGGGTTATTCATAACATCATTAGTTTAGTCTTTTTTATTATCATTTTGAAGGTTAATATGACCAATGGTGGTAGATGGTGAAAAATATCAAGGATTGTGAAAAGATCAACGCTCTTAATTGTGATTAATTTAAAGGTATGTTTCTTGATAAATATTTTTCTAAGGTGGTTCGTCTTAGAATGGAAAAACAATTCCTAGAATTGATATAAGAATATGTCTTAGTAGCTTCTTATGAAGATAAATTCACATGACTGGCAATGAATGCTCCAAATTTCATACGAGATCATAATAGT
Organism: Viscum album; assembly: GCA_963277665.1. NCBI lineage: Eukaryota > Viridiplantae > Streptophyta > Magnoliopsida > Santalales > Viscaceae > Viscum > Viscum album. Next base: position 537,121,477 of record OY728119.1, read on the forward strand.
AAAATCAATCATTTTTAATCAGGATTAAAGCCAAAGTATCGATGGGCTATAACTTCTTTTGAGTTCAAAAGTTATGGAAACATTGTTCGTTGTGTGGAGAAGGTGGAAATGAAATTTATTCATGATTAGGTATTCCTTGACAAAAATTAGAATAAGAGGTCGAGGTGGCAGAAGAAAGGGAAGAACTCTTCAAATAAGTCTGATGGTAAGAAACTTAAGTTTACAGTTTGTGAAAAATTGTTGTAAAAAGTATGCTGGGGAATGACTTTTGAATTCTGGTAAATGATACTAATGGTGAAAAATGGGACATAAGGCTCGTGATTGCACTAAAAAAGATCAGGGTAATAGTAAGACAAAATCTGAATTACAAGAAGTAAAAGTTTTTATGTGAAATGAAATGGGTCATTATGAAAATGAGTGTCCAACAAAGAACTAAACATAAGTAAAGTTGCCAGTCTACAAGAGGAAAGGGGTGGTGAAATCCTTTTCAACTACTTGATCAGATGTTGGGCCATCAAATGATGTTGTGTTAGGTACACTGTTTGTTTGTTCAGATTATGCCAATGTGTTGTTTGATTCCGGATCTAAACACTCATTCATTTCTGAGAAGTTTTCTAGTAAATTGGGAATTCCATATCATGATATGAAAACTGAACTAAAAGTAAAAACACTTAGAAGAAATTTTGAGACAAAAATAAAAGATAAGAATATTCATTTCCTTGTCTGCGGAAAGAATCTACCTGCAAACCATTTTTTTTGCCTGTAGTAGAGTTTGATGTTATATTAGGCGTGGATTGGATTTATGTTTATCATGTAAAAATTTATTGTAGAGAAAAAGAGGTTTATTTTCTGAATTATTTTCAGTTTTTATTCAAAAATGAACCCTTGTTGTTGATAACATATCAGGAAGCTGAGAAACTAGTAAAACATTTAGATGAATATTACCTTGCACATATTTTTGAAAACAATGGAACTATTTAGATTAATGACGTGCCAATGGTAAATGAGTACCTTGATGTTTTTCCTGATGAGTTTCCTGGTATTATACCTGATTGAGAAGTTGAATTTACTGTTGACTTAGTTCATGATGTTAATCCAATTTCAAAACCCCCTTATCGAATGGCTCAAATTTAACTTTTAGAGTTAAAGAAGCAATTGCAGGAGTTATTAGATAAAGGATTCATTCGACCTAGCACATCACCATGGGGAGCTCCTATCATATTTGTTATAAAGAAAAATGGTTCAATGAGACTTTTCATTAATTATAGAGCATTGGATAACATTACTGTTACGACTAAGTATCCTTTACCTCATATCGATGATTTGTTTGATTAGCTCTAGGGAGCTCAGTATTTTTCAAAGATTGACTTGAGGTCGGGGTACTATCCGTTGAAATTAGTGGAAGTAGACATTCTAAATATTGAGATTCTTACTAGATATGACCATTAGGAATTTGTAGTTATGCTTTTTTGTTTAACCAATGCACCTGATGTCTTCATGAATCTTATGAATATAATTTTCAGTGAGTTCATTGATAATTTTGTGGTTGTGTTCATTGATGATATTTTGGTTTATACAAAAAGTAAGGAGGAACATTAATGTAATTTAAGGCTTGTCTTGCAAACCATAAAAGAAAATAAACTGTTTGGTAAATTTAGAAAGTGTGAGTTTTGGTTACATCAAATTTATTTCCTTGGTCACATTATTTCAAAAAATGGCATAACTGTTGATCCTCCTAAAATTAAAGTTGTTGAAGAATGGCCAAGACCCACAAATATAACTGAGATTCATTGTTTTCATGGTTTGGAAGGTTATTACAGGAGGTTTGGTGAAACGTTTGCATGGCTATCTTGTCCAATGACTATGTTAACTCGAAAATGTGTTAAGTTCATTTGGACAAAAGAATGCGATGATTGTTTTCAGGAATTGAAAAGAAGATTGGTAAATGCTCCAGTTCTGGCACTGCTATCCAGAAATGGTGAGTTGGTTATCTACAGTGATGCTTCGTTTAAAGGACTGGGTTGTTTCCTAAGGCAGAATGATCAGGTAATTTCTTATGCTTCACGTCAGTTGAAACCTCAGGAGTTATATTACCCTACACATTATTTGGAATTATCTGCTATTGTTTTTGCTATAAAAATTTGGTGGCATCATTTGTATGGAGTAAAATGTGAAATATATACTAACCACAAATGTTTGAAGTTTCTATTTAATCAAAAAGAGTTAAACATGAGATATAGGAGGTGTATGGACTTAATCAAGGATTATTATTGCACGATCCATTACTATCTGGGAAAATCAAATAAAGTGGATGATGCTCTGAGTCAAAAAAGTAATACTTCATTAAACATGATATGTTTGGAACGAGATCCTTTGGTTTTTTACTTTATGAACTTTGGCATTGAAGTTTTTGGTACAAGAAATTTTTCTGTTTTATATCAGGTGTTAGTGAGATCATCTCTATCAGACATAACAAAGAAAGACCAGAAAGAAGACAGTGAGTTACAAAAAAAGGTAGAGTTGGTTCAGAAGGGTAAGTTTCCTGAATTTAACATTGATAATGACTGTGTTTTGAGATTTGGAAAGAGATTATGTGTACCTTGTGATTCACAGTTGAAGAATGAGTTGTTATGTGAAGCTCATAGTTCTCCATTTTCAGTTAATCATGGTAGTACTAAGTGTACATAGATCTTCGAGAGTATTACTAGTGGGATGGAATGAAAAGAGATATTGCTGATTTTACTGTGAAGTGATTGACATGTCAACAGGTTAAAGAAGAGTGGCAGTTACCGAAAGGGATGCTTCATCCTCTACCGGTGCAAGAGTGGAAATGGGAAAATATATCCATGGACTTCATTGAGGGATTACCAAAGACATCCTGAGGTAATAATGCAATCTGTGTTATTGATGATCGATTGACTAAATCTTCACATTTCCATCATATTCAAGATACTATGTCTCTTGATCAACTTGCTCAGTTTTATGATAAAGAGATAGTTAGGTTGCATGGTGTTCCCCTCTCCATTGTATCTGATCGTGATCACAGGTTTACTTCTAAATTTTGGTAAGGCCATTAGAAGTTGTTGGGTATTGAATTAAATTTTAGTACAGCTTTTCATCCACAATTAGATGGGAAGTTAGAACGAACAATACAGACCTTGGAGTATATGCCACGTGCTCGTTCACTGGATTATCAGGGAAGTTGGGACCAACATATTTCTTTGGTTAAATTTTCTTATAATAAAATTTTTCATTCCATTATACAGATGGCTCCGTTTGAGGAATTATATAGAAATTGGTGTTAAACTCCATATTTTTGGGATGAAGTGGGTGAAAGGATGCCGATGGGACCAGAATTGCTAGAAGAGATGGCAGAGAACGTTTAGTTGATTTGGAAGCACATGAGAATATCTTAGAGCAGAAAAAAAAAAGTTATGTAGATAACCAGAGGAAGGTTCTTTCTTTTGAGGTAGGTGATCATGTATTTCTCAAAGTTTCTCCATTGAAATGTGTGATGTGTTTTGGTTAGAAGGGAAAGATGAGTCCAAGGTTTATTGGACCTTCTGAAATTATGGAGAAAGTTGGATCCGTTGCATAGAGAGTGGCTTTACCTCCATGTTTATCCCAGGTACACAATTTTTTTTTCATGTTTCGATGTTGAGAAAATATATTCCAGATCCATCTCATCTTTCGATCCCAGAGGTAGTTCAGTTGGAAGAGAATATCACTTATAAAGAACAACCAGTCCAAATTCATGACCACCAATAGCAAGTGTTGCAGAATAAGGTAATTCACCAGTTAATGGTTTTTTGGAAAACCCATATGGATGAAGAGGCAACATGGTAATCTAAAAATTCTATTAGGGATAAATACCCCCACTTATTTTGATAAGTGAATAAAAATTGCGATGATGCAATTTCCAAAAGTGGGGAAGGATGTGACATCCCAGGTAAATGAAGAATAAGACATATTTCATATTAATTAATATTTGTGAATTAAATATTAATTTTACTTTAAAGGGGTTTCTATGTTCGATAGCGTACCCGATACACAACAACAGATTTCTTTGGAATCTTATGTTGCACACTAATAATCTAATATTATTATTTTAAATGGTAGTTAACTTCTTGCTGTTGTATTGGTGGGGATTAATGAAACTAATAAAAATATGATTATACATGTTTGTTAAATGTATATACTTTATCCAATAAAAATTTATAGGCTTAAAATGTGAATGAATCTAATGTTAAGCATAATTTACATTAAAAGGCCAATTTATCACCTTTTAATGGCGATACCTCTTTAAATATAGTTTTGGTCACTTTAATATATTCTAATTGGCCAAATAAAATCCTTATTTAGAATGGGGACCTCAAAATTTACTTTGGGTATCATTTTGGTATATTTTTGATAAAGTTCATTTTTAATGAATAGTGAAAAATTTTGTATTTTAATTCAAATGTGCCTTTTAATCTAATATATTTATATGTCTAGATTATATTTTTAGTCGGTTTTAAAGTGAAACTAAAATATATTTTTAACATAAAATCCAATGTTGGTAATTGTAATTAATTTCACCTTGAAATTGGATATAAACAAGTATCAATCTTTTGATAGTTATTGTTTCTTAAAAACACGCTATTTGTTTTAACAACGGAAATTAATTTTAAAATTAATTAATGCCACTTCTATGTTTTCAATTTTTAAAAATAGACATCAATTTTGAATTTTGAATATAAAATAATTCTTAGGCTGAATTGTTGTCCTTTTTCTTAAAAACATCAATTTTTGATGAATAGTGATACCACTTAGTAGTAGTTAAAATACTGACTTTTTCATTTAAATGAAAATTTCACCACTTTTATGAATTGAATTTAGAAAATCCTACATTCATGGTTGTTATAAAGAAGCAAAATGTGGTTCAATAAGATAAAATAATTTTTGGTGAATAGAAACTTTTGACTTTTATTTATCGCGGTTAAATGTAAATAGCGTAATTCAAGGTTAAAAAAATATTATAATAATTTAAAATTACCTTAACACTTTTACAATCCTTATTTCATGAGTCATGACCTACCATGGCCATATTTGGGTTGATTTTGGGACCCCATTGATCCACTTGGGAGTGATCATTAGAATTTAGATTAATTAATTTAATGTAATGACAAAATTGACATTAACAAAAATCATATAGTAATTAATTTTTATATCGTGTTATATAAGTCCTATATTAGACTATAAATATTAATCAGAAAGATAAGATGATTTAATACATTATATTATTTTGTTTTTAATTTTTATACATCAAATAAATTAAATTATTTATTACACCATAACGATGCAGTATTTACCTCATTAATAAATGATTTAAATAAATAAAAATATAATGATTAATATATTATCCAAAACCTTAAAAATTACTATTGGATGATTTTATTTCGAATATGAGTCATTTTATCTTCATATTTAATTATTTTTGGAAAATTATAAACCGAATATAATTATATAATAAAATAATATTTTTCACAGTTTCCTAAAGAGCACATCCTCTCCCTTATAAAAGTAGAGAATTTATCTCCAATTCCTCACACCACTCAATCCATTTTGCTCATACAAACTATTCCCCATTAATCTCCCAACATTCCTCACATCCCCCCCTAGAAGACTTACTTTAGGAAGAAGGCACTTAAAGAACTCCTTTTGGTTCAAACCAAACGAAGTTACCCAAATTTAAGGTAATGATTTCTCTTAATTTGTTTTCTTTTATTTTAATTGTATAAGCCCTAAAATCTTTTTATTCTTTTATTTTGTAACAACATAAGTATCCTCAATGTAATAGGATTATTTTATTATAATTATTCTAACTACACTTACGCACACCTTCATCTAATGCATGATGAACATAATGTTCTTATGGATGGAAAACTAACGCCTCACGAAACGATGATTGTTCAATTACATCTTACCACCTCTCATGGTGGCTATTATGATGGAAATGTATTTATATAGGATATATATTATGTTTATGATTTCCATATTCTTATGTACTTTCCAATTATATCACGCCTTTATTGAGTCCATAGTGGGTAAATACGATAATCTCATTTCAGGAAGTGCGGACTACCGCCCCTTCAAAGTGATATGACTCGTTAATGCCTTATCAGGGATGTATAAAGGATGGAGTTAATAATATTATATATGATATTTAACTATAATTATAATATACCTATGTATAATTATGTTTTAATTCCATAAAAATAAGAAATATAAATGAAAGTAGTGTTCATGCGTACGTACGACTTACTGTCTCCATGAACGGTGCATTTAATTTTTTACCTCAAAATGTTATGTACTGTTATAAATACATGTATATACTAGATATATATTATATATATGATATATAAATCATGAAAATAATTCTGGATAAAATAAAACATTGACCACATGGACATCTTGTAAATATTAGCTGTTCATTTTTGACTCAAGTAGAAAATATCTACAAAACAATCATTATTTACTTAAATGATTACATAATTTTATAACATGGTAATAAGTTATATAAAAGTGATAATATACTAGAATGAAGGTTCTTATTCATGTATAAATTCACTTTAGTTTATTATTCAAGAGATTAAAGAACGATCTAGTCAAGTCAGATACAAGGTAAGGGACATCGTCTCAATCTACTTTCATTGAGGAATTTTTAGTTTTAGACATGAATTTATTTTATACAGTGTATAAACCCCTTTGACTTTTCATTTTATTCAAAGAGAATCTTTTTACACGAAGAGTTTTACTAAATGACAAAAACGAATGTTTTTTACGTAAGCGGTGACAAAGACCTTTCCGCCACCGCGAGTATTATTTGATCTTTGGCTTCCTTAACAAGCTGGAATGTTTTTAAAATGAAAAAAATAAGTACCATATACACTTTTTACGTATGATGGCATTGAAAATGATTTTGGGAATGGATTTTTTATTTAAATATATCGAAATGATATTTTATTATTCCAATGTGGAAATGTTATCTTTATTTTATGCTTATGTTATGTGTAATGATCATGTATGGTTCCTGGGCATTATTTATGAATATGGGTGGTTCCGTGATAAACCTAAGGTAGGTGGGCCCAAGATAGCTTTCCAATGCATTGGGTAACATGATGGAGGTAAATGTTAATGTTTCTCCTAAGAGATTTACGGAATATACTGTGATGGGTATTCCAAAGTAACTCACTATATAGCTGTGATAGCTACAAAGTAAGTATGATATGGATGCCACAAGTTACCTTTATGATTTATGATTTCTATGTGTCTTTAAAAAATATTATGATTTCACGAGGTAAGTAAAAGATTCCATGTTTTGTATGTATTTTTGAAAAAATGTTTTCATTGCGTGTTTTATAACCCTTACTGATCCTTTTATGCTCATCCCATGTTTTGAAATGTTTTCACATGACATAAAGATTAATAGGGTCAAGGATGTGATCACGGAAAAGTCATGATGTATAAAACATAGAACTAGACATGGCCTTTTTTTAGAGTTTATATTTTATGAAAAAATATAAATTGTGTAGATGTTTCTACTTTGAATTTGAAATGAAATGTAATAGTTATGTCCTAATTCCCTAAAACTCTAATCCTAAAAAGATCCTCAATGTAAATTATTCTTTTCATTCAATATTATGTAAATGTTTAAGTCCAGGTCCTTATAGCATTATTATTTTATAAATTTCTTATAAATTAATCCTTTATAATTTTTATAATTCTTTAATAAAATAACATCATTTTGGAATGTGTGTGCTACCTTCTCCTTAGAGATATATGATTTGTTCACGTTATACATGTAACATATGAAAGATGATTTCAATAAAACTCTGAAAAATATTTGACATAGGTATGATACGATAATTATAATATACATGTGTATCATTTACATTTTATTTATCTAATATGCTGATTAAATGAAAGTGGCATTAATGCATACACACAACCAACCATCTATATGAATGATGAATTTAGTTTCTTATCAACCAACAATATCTATTATTGTAAATACATATTAAAATATTATATATGATTTTTAAATATTGGTTTTAATTTTTTTATGGTCAAAACATGATCATATTAATATGAGTAACAAGTAACAAGTCAAAACATACTTCAAAAACTAGGAAATTAACACCCAAAATAGTTAAAATAATGATATGTTATTAAAAATGAGTAATAAAATATTTATATAAGATTATATATGATAAAAAATATATATTTATGGTTCAATTATATTTTATTAACATGATTTAATCCCTTATAATTTATATTAATTTCTATTCCCTAAAATGTAAACACATGGTTAGTGATTTTCATCTCCCCTTTTTACATCTGTGAGACAAATGTCATGTTAACCATTTATTTATTTTTTTAGGTTATATAAAATGGATTTTTACACGTTATATCATTAGTTAGTTTATATTCATTGAATTTAAATCGTTAAAAAATTTATTCTATTATGAGGTTTATGTTCTAAAAATTTTCAAAGTGTTATGGGACACTTTGGAATATTTAATGTTCTTTTCCTCAAGATTAATTTTAATAAAATTTCTATGATATTATCTTTTGAGGAAATTATATGAAAAAATTTTCTTCATATATTTTACTTTTAAATCCTCTATTTATTCATGAACTTATAAATTATTAATACAATTTTCAACTCTTTTCCAATCAAGGTGATTTAAATAATGTTTTTTAGAAAATCTGACTTCATCCCCTCTTTAGTCATACAACTAGTTTTCTTAAAAAAATTCATAAAATTAATTCCAAAAATGGATTTAATAATTAAAAAGATATTTATTATTAACATTTCCTACCCTTTAGTATTTTACCATTATATTAAATAAAATATTCATGTTGTTTTCCGAAGAAATAATTTTTTGAAACATTTTACCATGAAAAAGAAATGTTCTTATTACCCTATACGGTTTTATAGATTTTCAATTACTAGTGTCATTGAATCATATTTTTCCTATTCAAAATGTTATTTTTAATTGACCATTATTATGATTGAAATTTTCATTGATAATATTCACATTCACTTCTTTTACTACATTGATAGGACCCTTTTGAAAAATTTATTTTTCTACATTCATATGTCATTGAATTTCATCCAAATATCAATATCATTTATTAGGTATATGATTATTTTCTGAACCATAATTCATTTTTCATATTGTGTTTATTTTTAAATTTATTTTATTATTTTGGAAAATATTGATAAATCTATATCCTTTATACAATACGAATATTGGATATGGAATATTTTTTTTCTATTAGCTAATATTATAAATTATTTTGACTGGTGATGATTAGTGGGGTCCATGACTTATATAAAACCACAATTAATTGATAGGTTCTCATGATAAAAATATGTTTCATATATTAAATTGGGGTCTGTCCATTATTTAAACCATATTATGAAATGTATTAACGGTATAGGTTTTCATGTTCCTCATACATGTTGTCCCAAATTAATCATTCATCTCATTCATTTCAGTTATTATTCACCCGTGTGATCTTGCATTGACATATCTGTTGGAGAATTTCATTTTTACTTCAATGATTAAATGGAGTGTGTTTAAATATTTTCCTATGACATGATTCTTTTTCAATATCCAGTTATCCTAATGGAATGTGTTTCTATTAATTTTCATTCACATTTGAATATTCTAATTTATTCATTATTCCTTCCTCTATAATTTACCTCTACTGAGTATTTGATGTCACCATTATTGGGTTATCATTCCCCAAGAATTCGAGAAGAATGTGAATAAATATATACAATGATCCGCTACATGGAAGAAATTAATTATCCTCGAATGAAGAAATTTTTTTATTATAATTACAATTTTAATTTGAAATAAATGAACCATGAATGTATCTATTTTTCAAAAACTACTAAAATTTTTGGTACATTAAAACATGATTTACTTGTACCTTATGTCAATTTATTTTCCTAAAGTCACTTGCTTCAGAATATCTAGAGATAGGTCACTACAAATATTAAGTTGGATCCAGAGAAATATGTGGTGTGATGCACACTTGTTATTCATTTGAGAATAGTGAATGTTCTATTTTTTTGTAGTTTTAATCATTATTTAATATCATGCATTTTTAGTTGAACTATTCAACCACAACCTAAAAATATGGAGGGTGAGTTATCTTGATAATAAAAAAATTGGTTGATTAATTAACCCCATGTATATAACTCCTCTAATGAAATGTTTTTTACTTAACCTCCATGAAATTCATTTGTTACTTCCATTAGTGAATTTTGATTCCATATTAGGAATGGATTAGATATCAATATATAAAGGAAAAATTGACATTTAGAAAAGTAAGATCCCTCTCCATATACCAATCCATCCTCCAATTCAATACACATGTAAAGAGAATAATGAATCTCTATAGGAATAATCATCTAAATTATGCGTAATATTTTTTTACTACGTATATCCATCCCAAATTATTGAGAAAAAACTATTGAGTAATTATCCATGATATTCCCATTGTGAGGGACTAATCTGATGTTTTATCAAAATAATTTCTTTGTCTTCATACTGACATAGAGGTTGAGTTATCAATTAAACTTATTACCAAATATCTTACTAAATATTATACATCATACAGATTAGAACCCAATTTATTAAAAGAACTAAAGAAACCACTGCATTGGAATCTGGAATGGGGATTTATATTCTTGAGTGATTCCTCGTGGGGTGTTCGAGTCCTCATTTTCAAAAATAAGGATAGATCAATGCACATTTACATTGAATATCATGATCTCAATAAAATCATGATAAAGAATAAGTATCCCCTTCCGTTGATATGTGATTTGTTTTATCAACAATACAGACCAAGAATTTCTATAATGTGTTCATTTAGTCAGGATATCACCAACTAATGGTAGAGAAATAATATTTTACGATCACATCTTTTCAAACCTGGTACAGAAACTATGTTTTCAATGTTATTCCCTTCAGACACATTAATACTCTATATATTTTGATGGATATAATGAATAGAGTCTTTATATGTTACATCAATTTTTTTGGATGTTTTCATTGATTATATTATGATATAATCAAAGAGAGATGAGGAAAACAATGAGAATTTACATACAATGAAAAAGAAAATGCAATGGGAGTATATTTATCGAAATAAAAGTAAATGTCATTTGTAGATAAAAGATGTAACATTTTAGTGGTATGCTGTCATAAGAAAAGGAATAGTTGTGGAACCTTCCAAAAAATGAAATTGGATAGTGTCTTAGTCCATCATATGTGATAGGGAACCATAGTTTCTATTTTCAATGTGGGTATTACCAAAGATTTGTGAAGAACATATCATGATTATAAAACCCAATAACCATATTTACTTGGATGGGTGTATATTTTATCTATACCAGCGAATGTTAATACTACTTCAAAGAGTTGAAAAAGATGCAAATCACTACACTAGTACATACTCACTCGATAAGTGGGAAACTCATTGTGTTATATAGAACTACTTTAAATAATGGAATAGGTTTATTACTAATGAAAAATGATAAATTGATATCTTATGCCATAAAAAATTTGACATATTATTATGAAAACTTTCACACACATGATTAGTAGTTGGAATCTATGATCATTATGTTGAAAATATAGTGGATTTATACCAATGGGGAGATGTGTGGGATATATACTAATCAAATGAGAATAAAATATTTATTCATGCATAAGGATTTTAATATTCCTCATTTAAGATGGTTAAAACACATCTTGGTTTATGACTGTTTGATCCAGTACCATCATGGTAATGAAAATTAGGTGGTAGATGCTATATGTAGAAATGATCATGCATCTTTATCAATGATATGAGTAGAGAAAAATACCATCTTATTATAACTATAGTTGATGGACATTGGAGCAGTTAAGGATGAAACATCATCAATCTGTTCTCAAATAATTTCTCATCTATATCTTATAGAGAAAATAATGTCAGCTAAATAAAACGATGACGAAACATAGAAAAATGTTAATTTTATAAAAAGTGAAAATCCTTAGAGTTAAAATTTGATAAGGATGGGTATTTAATATTTTATTAGTATTATTTTTATGATCCCATAAAATGATAAATAGAGATCATCATAGTGTTTCACATAGATCACCTTTCTATATTCAACTATGTAGCACATGGATACAACGAGATTTATGAGAGAACTATTTTTGGGACAGTATGAAGAATTACATCACTGATTATACATCAATGTTCCAGGTATGTATGTAAGTGATGGTTTAATGAAAAAATAAATATGGATGATGCAAACATTATCCATCCTTACAGTGGATTTTCGAAGACATCTAAATGAAACAACACTATATGGGTTTCTGTGGATTGTTATACAAAGAAAATAGATTTTTTTCAAATCCTAGAGTAATCATTAAAATATTAACTATCATGGATATAAATTATAGAATAGGTGAGGCTACATGGATTAACAGCATCGATTGTATCTGATTGAGCTACTAGCTTTACATCCAATTTCATCAAGAGAATGAAACATGATCTAAGGTCTGAGATGATCTTCCGTACATCCTATCATCCATAGACATTTGGCCAATCCAAGAAGACTATTTAGACATGTTGGACTCACCTATTTTGATAATCTCAAAGCATGTTTAAATACTGATCATGATATATTAATTCATTTTCAAATCCTTTTAATCTGTATTCATATTATTTATCATGAACAATTTATATTTTTAGTCTCATGATTTTTTTGCATCAGATTACAATTTAAATTTATCTAAGTATAAGTTCACTATTAAAGGCTACTGGTAAGAGCCTTCTGTTGAAGCCTTCTACTCAATGTTACCATTATATCTCATTGTCACTCTGGGTCACTATTTCTAAAAGGTCACCGTTAAAGATCCACTGTCACTGTTATAAGCTACTGATACAAGGTTACTGTCACAAGTCTACAGTTGTTCTACTTATCAAATCATGCAGACAAAGAGTCACCGTTATAAGGTCACTGATGTGACAAGGTATCTGTTAGAAGTCCACTGTCAGTCTCTTTCTTAAGTCTTCTATTGAGAGATTCACAGTTCAAGTCTACAGTTGGACATGTCTTCCATTAGTAGAAGGATACCTCTAGAAAACTCTTACTATCGATATAGTCTACTGTTGTTTAGAGTCTACTGTTAGTAGAAGTTTGCGTATGGGAAAACTCCACCATTGATAATGTTACCTATTGAGATAGTCTACCACTATAAGGGTCACTGTTGAAGTAGTACGATGTTACAGAGCTACCATTAGAAGCCTAATGTTGAAGTCTACCACTGATCAAGCTTAACGAAGAAGTCCACAGTTGAAGAGACTACCGTTGAAGCCTACTGTGTGACATGCATCTGCTACCAGTCTAATGATAACATATTCTTTACATTACCTATTTTTTACACTATAATTGTAACACCTGAGGATTTTATGAGAAATATTTTGTTTTTATGTTATATAAATCATCAAAGGAATCTTTCACTACACACAACACTATCTTGGATTTCTTTACACGCAAAAACGACCTTCCTCAATAGCTTGCTTCGTACGCAATAGCAGTTTCACTAAACAATGATATGCTATTAGTATATTATTAAAACTAGCCGTTATGTATAGTAATAATCATTTTTTAAAATTTTATTTTTCAAAATGGACTTCGTTTTTGGATTCGGAATATCTAAATTAGTATAGGGTGAAATTTTGGTATTTTTCTAAAAAATTTCAATTTAAAATGAATAGTGAAAACACTGGGTTACTATTTAAAAACTGACTTTTTATTTAAATAATTGTTTATTTTATAAAAATTAATTTTAGTTCAAAATTGATACATAATACCTATATATGTTCAATGTAATTCATTGGAGTAATTTTATAATAATTTTATATATAGAAAAAAATTATTGAACTTTTCATTGTCTTTTACCCACCTCCTAGGAGAATATTCAAATTTACATAATACATAATTTTACCGCTTCTGTGAGTGGAATTTCAAAAATCCGAGAGACGCGGTTGATGTCAGTATGTAAAATGTGGTTCAATGAGATGAAAATAATTTTTGGTGAATAGTATCTTTTTACATTTTTACCACTGTTAAAAGTAAATAGGGTAATTAAGAGTAAAACTGATATTATTATTACCCTAACACATGTCCTAATTCTATTGGATAAATTTAATTCGTCCAAAAACAACCTTAGGAATAAAATATGACCATTTAGTCCCACTCGGATTAGATTAAGACATATATTATTAATTTATTTAAAGAAGGGTTAAAATAGTTAAAATCAACGTTTAATAAGTAAATAATATTTAATATATGGTTATACATGAGATAAATTCGACTATAAATATTAATTAGAAATATAAAAATATTTATTATATAATTGTATTTTATTTGTAATTTGTATACATTATATAATTTAATTTATTTAGGACACAAAGATGATATAATAATTATCTTATTAATGAAATATGGACATAATTGATGTTATAAATACACAAATAAATGTAATTTGAGACTTTTTATGAATTCCACTAATTTTCTAAGTTAATATGACATGTTATAATTTATTTAATTAACTTCTTTCGAATTAATGATTCTGTTATTATTTTCACAAAAATAAATTACTAAATAGTGTCAAAATTGACATAAAATAGTTTTTAAAACAGATATTATATTATTAATTGTTATTATATTCCTAAAAATATAAGGATCTTCCAGGATACTTATATAATGATAGGTGTATCATTAATGGACCACTTGGGGGTCTATTTGATGTAAATGGTAAGTTTATTAACTATATAATATAAAATTACAAAGTGACATGGTAAATGTCAATCTAATTAACTAAGAGTTAAAACTAAAAGATAAGGTTAATATAATGACATAAAATTGTCTAAATTATATTATATGTATCATTAAGGGACCACTTGGGGGGTATCTTGGATGTATATAGTAGGTTTCTTAACCATATAATATAAAAATACAAAGAGACATTGTAAAAGTGAAACTAAATAACTAAGAGTTAATACATAATGATAAGGTTAATATAGTAACCCAGGCCTATCTAAATTCTATTGGTTAAGTGTTTTTCGACCCTTACCCACCTTAAACATTAAATAATCCACATTGGAGCCATTAGAAACCGAATATGAATTTATTATAAAATAATATTTCTAGATTTTCCAAGGATGCCCCTCACCCCTCTTATAAAAGGGCACTCCCCCTTCTCATTAATTTACACCTTAAAATCCTTTTGGTTCGACCAAAAATAGTCCCCATACTCTATAAACTTCACTCACTTCATCTTAGGGCCTTACTTTAGTCATAAAGCCAACCTAAGGGGCCCTTTCGATCAAATCAAAAGGAAGAACCCGAAGAAGAGGTAATGTTTTTACCACCCTTTTTCAAGGTCCTTTCTTCTTACAATTCTTCCTTCTTTGTTATTACCATTCGAAAATAATAATTCCAGTATCTTATATATAATTTTATGTTATTATAAATATGGTACAACCATATTCAGTATTATATCCATCCTTTTAATAACATGTCACCATACGTGCGTACGTACGGCTTACCGTCTCCACGTCGTGGTGTAATTATCATTCAATAAATTATTATTTGGATTGGTATAATAATGATGTGAAATTCATGTAAATAATAAATATAACATGATAATTATTCTGTCTATATGGTATAATATCCAATTATATATTATTTTAACATCAAAAGAATTATATTGTCGCACGTGCGTACGTACGTACTACCATCTCCACGAACGCGATGAGATTCAGTCTCCATCGTATCCATTCAAGTATAATTATCATTTTATTATTTAAAAATAATGTTTAAGGACATGATATCATTCTGGATATGAATTAGATACAACCTATCCATGATAAACATGGCTTACGTAACAAAACATAAAAAAGAAAATGAGTAAGTTAACACCCGAAACAACGATAATACAAAGATATTATTAACAAATCAATGTTAAAAGATCATATATGATATCATATTAATGTAAATGATTCTTGTATAATTCAATAAAAATTATTTCACCATTATACATGAGTTTAATCTACCTTCGACCAATGAAAAAGTACAAAGTGAGGGGTTTCTTATCTCACTTTTAATTCCGTGAGAATTCCATTGTTCACCACATATTTATTGCATGTGGTGTGTGTACTGACCATGATTGTATTAATTGTGTAATATACTATAATTTATGAATATTTACATCATCATTGTATTATCATTATTTCATGGGTGTATGTTTCGTAAGTTACCAAATCGATAAGGGAATATGAAATTTCAACTTGCATTTATTCGGCTTTACAAAAACTTCATTGATTATTTTACTCCGAGATTATGTGTGGAATAACTATTCATTTGCTTATGTCATAATTTCCACTCCCCCTTTATGTGGATATAATTTTGATACACATAATCACTCCATTGATAATCTCTCAAGTCATCGATATGAATTTGATAAGAATAATTTTAACTCATTCTCCATTGTTGAGTTAAACATCCAATTCATTGGTGTTATTTTTACAAGATTATGGGTGAATGTCCTTTGATTGTTTTACACTGAATATCCAATCATATTTAGTGTATTTATATTTTTCACACATAACTATGTCATTGATTTATCCTTAACCTAAGGATACGACCTTTATGAGAGATTTCATCTCAATTTACATTCCCTTGAGACTTCTTCATTGTTATACTCCAAATCACTTTTATATGGTGTATATAATGTACTTTGACATAGTATATCATGAATCCCTTTATTCTCATTATATTAAAAAGCCTTTGATTACCTCAATTATTTTTATTTAAGTGTCTATCCTTTGGTTAGAAACTCTAACTAAAGTATCATTTTGAAATGTTTTGAAGATTTATTCTTCTAAATCGTTCTCATTAATGTCCATGTTTTAAAAATGGTTTTAAGGATTTATTTATATAGAAAATATGGTTTAAAAATTAAATGTACTTTTAAAAGATTCAAAGTGGTATGGGACACTTTGATTCAAAAATCTATTTTTAAATGGCTTCTTCACAAATAGTGTGACTTTTACATGTTTTCAGGAAAAGGGGGATATTTCTCTCAAATAGTTTTGATGGTTATTTTCATCTTTGTCAATATCATTCATTATAATCGATTGAGGTTAATATGATACAATACAATCTTCCATATTGTATCGAATGTGTTATGGTTGACTGTGGATGTGCTATTTTTATACCATTCATGGTTTGTGGTTAAATTATTGACATTTCGTATGATAGTTTTTATACGAATGTTTATGTTATGTTTAAACATGTTCATATGAGGAATTCATTGGACTTAGTAAGTGATGGGTGGATCCCGCTATAGCTCCTCGATGCATCGGTAGGTCTCATTAGACAAACTAGTGTCTTGGCACAAGGCATTGACAGAATCTTATTTGTAGTCTTGGCACGAGGCCTTGCCTTTGTGGTTATTATAGTCTGGCATTATGCATTCCATCATTATGAAAGTGGTTATTGATATTGCATGTGATTATTCGATTATTAGAATATCCATGTGAATAAGTAAATGTCATTAATTCATTTTAATTTTCCCATACTATGTTGAAGTTCATGTTTAAAAGGCTTTTGTTTTTGTTATACATTGCCTTGAATGTTTATTCTTATTTATGAAAGTTTCCGCTGTATTGTTATCCTTACTGGGTATTTGATCTCACGCCTTTTCTATGTTTTATTTTTCCCAGGATGTGAAGAAGTAATTTATGAATGACCTGCAGGGATAATATGAGGGGATAAGAGTGTGGACTATGGATACTATATTGTTGTAGTTTTCATTTTATGATGTAATGTAAAACTTTAAGAATATATCTAGTGTTTCCAAGGCTACTAAACTAATCAGTCTTTTTAGATTTGATCTTTCTTGTGATCATTCCAATGTTATGTAATAATCCACCGACTATAGGTAACTGGGGTCGGGGCATTACACAATTTACATTGCATATCTCAGTTATGTGATGATGGATTTAATTTTAAAATTGAAAATGATGAATGCAATATTTTTTATGCAAAAAATGATTTAGTTTTCCCTGCATATAGAAATGAGAATGTATATGTTGTTGATCTAAATTCCTTAGCCAAACAAAATGTTTTCTGCTTAAATGCTTTTCATAAAGAGTCTTGGTCGTGGAACAGAAGGTTAGGACACTAGAATGTGCACTCACTTAAGGAGATATCTAAGAAATGTTTAGTTATACACTTACCTAAATTAGAATTCCCACTTGATAATGTGTGTAATCCCTATCAAAAGGTAAAACAACAAAATGTTTCTTTCAAACCAATGAAAGAAGTTTAAACTTCTCAACCACTTTAGTTGGTTGACATGGATTTGTTTAGACCATCAAGACTTTCAAGCTTAAATGGGATGATCTATGTTTATGTTCTTATAGATGACTTTTCTAAGTATACCAGGGTATACTTTCTAGCACAAAAATGTGAATCTTGTTCATATTTTTTCAAATATTCCAAGTCTATAGAAAGTCATAGTGGACATAGAATTAAGTCCCTGAGAAGTGATCATGGACGTGAGTTTTAGAATCATGAGTTTGAATCTTACTGCTCACAAAATGGCTATAGTCACAATTTCTCAGCCCCTAGGACACATTAACAAAATTGAGTTTTAGAAAGAAGAAATATGACCCTTCAAGAAATTGTAAGGACCATGTTTAATGAGTATGACTTACCTGTTTATTTTTGGCCTAAAGCTGTAAATACAACTTGTAATATTTTCAATAGATTTTTAATTAGAACTATTCTAAAAAATACCCCTTATGAGCTTTGGAATAATAGCAAGCCTAATGTTAATTACTTTATAGTTTTTGGTTGTAAAGTATTTATTCTTAATACTTAAGATAATCTTGAAACAATTTCTCCCAAAAGTGATGACGGAATTTTCCTAGGTTACTCTATCTCATGTAAAGCCTATAGAGGGTTCAATAAGAAAACCAATTGTGTGGAAGAATCAGTTCATGTAAAATTCGATGAGACTGGTCCACATGAGCCTAAAAACTCTCTTGAAAATCTTGAGTATGATTTGTAAAATCTGAACCTTAATTATAAGGATAGTGAATCCCCTGTAAAAGTATCCAGTTTTGGGAATTTTCAAGAATCTATTCCTACCAATTCTGAACCAACAGACAAAAATGAGGAATCTTGTTTAAACCTTCCCAGAGGAATTATGACTCTTAAGGATCATCCTCTAGATGCTGTTGTAGGTGATTTAAATAGAATAACACAAACTAGAGCTTCTCAGAGAAACCGAGTTGAACATCAAGCTTTTCATTCACAGCTTGAACCCAAGAACATTATTGATGCTATCAATGATGAATTTTGGGTAATGGATATGAAATAAGAACTAAATCATTTCTACAGAAACGAAGTTTGGGAATTAGTGGAAAGACCAAAGGACACCTTGACCATTGGCACTAAATGGGTGTTTAGGAACAAATTTGTTGAGTCCTGAAATATTGTCTGAAATAAGGCCAGGTTAGTTACACAAGGATACAACCAAGAGGAAGGAATAGACTATTAAGAGACCTTTGCACCTGTAGCTATATTAGAATCCATTAGGATACTACTTGCATATGCATCTCATCTAAATTTTTAACTCTATCAAATGGATGTTAAAAGTTCATTTCGAAATGGGTATACAAGTGAGGATGTTATTTTTGAACAACCCCTTGGTTTTATAAATACCCATTTTTCAAATCATGTTTTTAAACTCTCTAAAGATTTATATGGCTTAAAAAAAGCTCCATGAGCATGGTATGATAGACTCATCTCTTTTCTAATTTAAAAAGGTTTTACCAAATGGGTAGCTGATCCTACTATTTTAATTAAATGGATTTCTTAAGATTTGTTGATAGTAAAAATTTATGTATATGATATTATTTTTGGAACTTCTAAAATTTTGTTATGTATTTATTTCTCAGAAATGATTCAAAATGTGCTTGAAATGAGTTTAATGGGAGAACTCAAATTTTTTCATTGGATTTCAGATTGTTAAAAAATGGCATTTTTTTGAATCACAGTAAATATATTAAGGATCTTTTAAAACATTTTTCTTTGGATGGTAGTAAAGTTAGTGACATTCCTATGAGTACCACTTGTAAGTTGGATGATAATGAAGCTGGAGAACCATTGGATCAAGCCGACTATAGTCATATGATAGGGAGTTTACTCTATCATACAGCTAGTAGATCTGACATCATGTTTAGTGTATGTATGTGTGCTCGCATCCAAGCCAATCAAAAAGAGTCTCATTTAATTGTTGTAAAATGGATTTTTAAATATCTCAATCATACTCCGAACTTTTGATTATTTTATCCAAAAGGATAATCATTTGATTTGTTGAGTTATTCTGATGCTGATTTTTACGGTTGCAAGTTAGATAGAAAAATCACCTCTAGGACATGTCACATTTTAGTCAACACACTAGTATGTTGGTGTAATAAGAAGCTGAATTCTGTTGCATTATCCGCTGCCGAATCTGAATACATAGCTGCTGGTAGTGGTTGTGCTCAAATTCTATGGATGAAACACACTTTAATAGACTATGGATATCAATTCAAACATGTATATATAAATTGTGACAATACAAGTGCTATTAACATATCCAAAAATCCATTATCTCATGCTATGACAAAGAATATTGATGTGAGACATCAATTTTTGAGGGATCATTATCAAAAGGGTGTTATCACTCATGAATTCATTGGCACTGAACATCAACTAGCAGATATATTAACAAAGACATTGAATTCTGAGAGGTTAAATTACATCAAACATGATTTAGGTATGATTAACATTAGTATAGGAAACATCACCATTGGACCTCACTGTTAAACCTCACCGATTGACCTCACTGTTAAACCTCACCGTTGGAACTCACTGGTAAACCTCACCATTGGACATCACTATTAAACCTCACTGATTGACCTCACTGGTGTACCTCAATGTTGGGTACCTAACTGTTTCGTTTTATTTTCTTCTGGAATCCGATCCGTTTTTATCCCTATTAATTATTTCTGTTTTATTTTTTTTCAATCCCTAAATGACACAACTAAAGGCGGAAAACATATCTCAATCCACCTTCCATTCTTAATCTCAAACCTTGATATCAAAATCCCAAAACCCTTACTCTTCATTTGAACCCTCAAACCTCCTTCAATATCCATGGCCAGAACCAAGCAACCCCTGACTGTCAATGAGGATGCGCCAATGCTAAAGAGGACTCGAGCCGAGTCCAGTGGCACCAGAAGTACCCCGACGGGACCTGTCAACCCACATCTGACCAAGAGATAAATATTTGCTGAGAAGGAGATAAGTGAAGAATGTCTACTAAGGTGCAAGTCATTAGTGCTGGAAGCACTAGATGCCTAAGGATGGACCGAATGTTTTGCCAATAATAATGGGCCATACTATCCAATTATTGGGAAGGAATTCTATAAATATCAGAAATTCTAAGAGGAATATGATGTACGTAGGCTACTATCTCGAGTTAATGGCAACAAAGTCAGTTTTTCATCTGCTGAGTGGGCTTCCTTTTTTATAGTTCCCCATGAAGGAGTGTACATATACTATTCTGGAGTAACTCCTCCGGACAGTGAAATTTATGGATATGAAAAAGCTATGGAAGAGATTAAAGGGAATGGAAAATCAAGGAAGATCATTGTAGGTGAAATGAGTGGAGAAGACATGCTATTATTTAATCTCATTCAACATGTGATTAGTCCCAGGATAGGGGATTTGTGGTTTTGAAGTACTAGGACATATTACTGATGTACATACTGAAGCATGGAGAGAAGATCAACTCATGTAGCTTAATGATGGCACAATTGGAGGATATGACTAAGGCATGCTCAAAGTCCAATGACCTATTCCATGCCAAGATAATCTCAGTAATTCTAAAGGTAAAAGGTGTTGTTGTAAATAAAGAAGATATGATAGTGGTTATGAACACCGTTTTTATCTCCAAGGTCATTTGAAAATTCAGGAAAATTAGCTGGAATACCTAGAAGAAGGCCTCGGTGAATGATGAAGGAAAGGATTATGAAACATTTGACCCTAGTACTGACCCATCTAGGCCAAAAGACAAGAGAGATCCAGGCCTGAAGCCTGATGAGGCAGAACCGGATTATTTAGATGCCGAGGAGGAAGTTGAAGGTGATGTGGACCCTAAAAGAGAGAACACCCCCATTGATGATGGGAGTGATCCTGATTTTCCTGTCAATTCTGTCCGGACAGTTGCATTCGGAGCAGCTAGCCCTCCAAAAGAACTGCCAAGAAGAGAGGTTGTTCTGAAGGACCGTGATACTGATACCACTGAAGAAGAAGAAGTATCTCAAAATATAGTGACAGACACCTTTGAAGAGGATGAGGATGATGAGTCAGATCATTCTACTCATGAAGCCAAAGAGGATAGTGATAAATATGAAGGAAAGGATGTTTTTTTGCTGAAGCTGATGATAAGAAAAGTGAAGAAGATGAGCTCAGTTTGAGTCCTCTAATAGGTAATACAGACAAGACAGTGTGTGTCCATGAAGTAGGAGTGGAACATACTATCATTGAAATAGAAGTTGTTGAAGACTCAGTGGAGGCTGTGACTCACCCCACTGATGAACCAACAGAGCAGAAAGTTGTTGAATCTGCTAGAGTTCAAGAAGTGTTTGTGGAGTTACCTAGAGCAGAACAAGTATAGGAGAATACACAAAAGAGATCTCCAAGTGAGGGGGAGCATCTTGGTTCTGTATCTGTTCTTCATGAAATTGAAGAAATTTCAAAAGACCCTGGATACCTGGTACTTGGGCTGGATTATGATGATTCATATTGTGTTATGTCAAGAAAAATACATCTTGTAAATAATGTTATAGAACCTCTCGCAGTACCTCCACTAGTTCCCTTCTTGAGAACCTTGCCCCTAAGTATGCTTTGGAGAAACTGATAACTAATCTGCACCAGATGATTGATAACAGGGCCTCTGAAATGGAAAAGGAAATGGTCCAAATTCAAGTGATGATTGTCTCTGGGATGGTTGAAGTTCAATCTTCCATTCAAGCTAGTTTATCCCAAGATATATCTCAATGATAGAATAAACTCAAGGATGTGTCTCAGTATGTGGAACTTCTATGACAGTCAGTGGTAAGCCTGACTGCCCTTATGGATTCTAAGGGAAAAACAGAAAAAGACATTCACTACATCAAATGTTTTTCCCAACATATGGTTTCAGTGTTTGAATGTTTTAAAGAATCCCTGAAATCTCATGTGAAGGGCCAGTATGAAGATATAAGGAATATCATTAGTGGGTTGACCAAGTATTTTAAGGAAACTGTTGCCTTCTCTATAAACCCTTTGTCTGCCTCTACCTCTGCTTCAACATCCAGTGCACCACCTGTGGACTTGACATCTTTCAGGACAGTGGTCCATGAAGAGTTAGCTAAGATTTCTGGTGTCAGTGCACTTGATCCTTAATATATGACTCAGATTCTATCCACTACCAAATATGTTCAGAATGTAGTTAGTGACATCATGATAGAGGCTTCCCAGGACCACAAGAGTATAATGGAACAAATTAATTTCTATTATAAAAGGATTTTCTCCAAGCATCAGAAGGATTATCATTTCAAACATCTGTTGGAAAACCTCAAGATTACACAAGTCACCAGAGCCATCAAGGAACAGGTCACCCAACGGGGCCAGTTGACTCCAGCCTTAGAGAAATTTATGGACAACAAGAATGATTTCATATCGGCAATGGAAAGAGGAGGAATTATTATTATGGACTTCAGAAACCTTCTTCTACCCATTCTCCATATTGACTATACACCTCTCATCATACCTCATGCCTTACCAACATATCAACCCAGCAGTTCATCCATGATGTCTCCTGGTGAGGCCATCCGAAGCCTTAATCCACTGATCCCACAACGAGCTACCCACTATAGACCCACATGTTCTTCTGTTGCTGCTCCTCCAGTCATTCCTGCAGTAGTCCTTAAACCTTCTGATCCACCAGCTCATCCTCCATCTTCTTCTTCGAAAGTGAAAGTGCACTTACCTACAGATGATGTGGATTGAGTCTTTTTCCCTCTTTTGATAGGGACTATGTATTATTTTTTGGTTGTGTAATTTACTTCCATTAATATAAACATTCTCTATTATCTATGTTTGTGTTTAATTTTTCTAATCACAGTGGGGGAGAAATGGAAAATATACCAATGTTGTGAGTTTATTTTACCAATGCTGTGAGTTTATTACCCTCTAATGGACCTTTCTAATTTTAAACTCTTATAAATCTCTGATACTTGAGATATTACAACTGAACTAAATTTTTTTAATCTTTGTTCAGAAACTGTATTATATGTGTTTGTCTATGATACCTATAACTAATACATACTGATATAATTTGTGATTATCAAAATGGAGAATATTGTTGGACTCACCTATTTCGATAATCCCAAATCATGTTTAAATGCTAATCATGATATATTAAGTCATTTTCTAATCCTTCTTAATATGTATTCATATTATTTATCCTAAAAAACATATATTTTTAGTCTCATGACATTGTTGCATCAGCTTACAGTTTAAATTTATCAAAGTATAAGTTCACTGTTAAAGGCTACTGGTAAGAGCCTTCTATTTAAGCCTTCTGTTCAATTTTACCTTTATAGCTCACTATCACTCTGGGTCACTGTTGCTAAAAGGTCACCGTTAAAGATCCATTGTCACTGTTATAATATATTTGTACAAGGTCACTGTCACAAGTCTAACGTTTCACTACTTATCAAAGCTTACAGACAAAGAGTCACCATTACAAGGTCACTACTGTGACAAGGATTCTGTTAGAAGTCTACTGTCAGAAACATTCTTAAGTCTTCTGTTGATAGATTTATAGTTCAAGTCTATCGTTGGACATGTCTACCATTAGTAGAAGGCTACCACTAGAAAACTCTTACTATCGATATAGTCTTCTATTGTTCAGAGTATACTGTTAGTAGAAGTTTTCTGAGAGGAAAACTCCACTATTTCTGAAGTAACCTGTTGAGATAGTCTAGCGCTAGAAATATCACTGTTGAAGTAGTCTGATGTTACAGAGCTACTGTTATAAGTCTACTATTGAATTCTACCGATGATCAAGCTTACCTATGAAGTCCACCGTTAAAGAGACTACCGTTGAAGTCTACCGTGTGACATGCATCTGCTACCAGTCTAATGATAACCAATTATTTACTTTACCAATTTTCGTTATACTATCATAACGCTCATGTCTACACAAATTAACGCACTTCAAATTATTTAATTATATTTTTAGGCATATCAGGAGACAGTACGAGGTACCAGGAAGACAAAACGTGGTTGAAACATTTATCTTGTCGGCCCCTGCTGAACCAAATGCCCAAAAGATGAGCTAGAAAAGTATATATATATATATATATATATATGAGTAGATACTGACATCAATATATAGAGTATATTGAATATACACACATAAGAGAGACACATACAACACATGAAATTCAAGAAAGAAGAAGACCACTCGATCACTCATTCTGAAGAACACAGAGCTTCTTGAGGATCTATTGAAAAAACCTTTTTCAAGCTATGGTGGTGTGCTACAAAGAGCTTCAGAACCAATAATCTAATCATCTCTACATCTAGAAGTAAGAAGTTGGACCTTGAAACACTCCCTTTTGGAGGAATCTTGCATAGAAGGACTAAAACTTTATTTCCTTTATTTCAAGGAGTCCAGAGCTGATCTGCCAACACACAGAGCATTCTAAACTTATTCCTAATATCTTTATTTCTAATGTGTTTTAGTATTTTATATTTGTGAGCAGTGTGTATGTGTTACACACACCGACTATTGTGCTGGAAGTAAGGGATACATAAAATCCCCATATAAAACTATCTTTTCCTTAGTTTCCCACATGTAACTGTGGAAGAAGCCCAATGTGTTATGGTAGTTTATTTCCCCACATATAACTGTTGTAGTGGTTTCCAACCCTGGACAGTTAGAAAACTGTTGCAATGCCCGATACTGGCTGTGTATCATTCTTAAATATAACTGCTTGGAGGCAGGTGATCACGAAGCGGAGAGGATTAGGACTTGTCTTAAGACTAAACCTCTTGTTTAAATTGTTGTGTTCATATTTCAATTACTCTGTTTTACATTAATTTGATGCTTATATTTTCAGAGACAGAAATCAGTTTTTACATTAACTCTGATAGTTAGTTCCGGTTAGTGTGTTTTTGTGAATCATTTATTAAACTAGTTTCAAAAGTTGAATCAGTGCTCATATTAATTCAACTGATGAGTAATCAACCTTTGAGAAACCTATTGAAGAATAAATCACTTATATCTCTACTGCCTAAATTAAATGGGCTGTTTTAATTTGGGGGATTTTAATCCTAAATGTATTTAAAAGAAATTTTAATTGGAACTCATTTCACCCCCACCCTCTTGAGTATCCACTCCGACCAACATGTTATAAGAAGAAATGTATGACTTTCATCAATGGAATTCATGGGGGGATGTGACCAACATCTCCCTCTTATCGTGTTCTCCTACAAAAAATGATTCCTCTCGAGCATCCAAATGGTTGTATATAAATTCCTTTATGGGAAACGATTAAGAACACCAACATGTTGGGATGAATTTGGTGAATGTAAAATAATATGACTTAAAATGTTTTAATAAATGTTTGAAAATGTGTTAAACATTTGGCTACGTAGCAAGGTATCCCAATGTCAATAGAATATCTAGGATGATAATCATCGTTGGGACATAGAGTTTAAGGATTAATACATGATATTCCTCTAAATATATCTATGGATGATTATTATTATAATTGGGGAGAGAGGAATGTTGAGCCCCATGTTTACTAGCCTGTTAGAGATTCCTGAATGTTCAGTAGTTTCGGCTTATCAAATGGTACTTCCACAAACCATGTCTTAAGTACCTGATGAATTCTAGGTATCACCCTTCTGAGAGTACATACCAGATCCCTCAGATGAACTAACTTTTGAGATGGAATAATTGCAAAATGATTTTTTTGGAGTACCCAGGGAAGATATTGGATTGTAGAGATATGGTTCTATATAAGAAGACCACCCACTTGGACAAAATTTTACAGTGTAACTAAATGTACAAATATGAAAATGAGAACTAATGGAAGTGATGTAGTAGAAGTACCGTAACCTATTTCCCCATTAGTTTGTAAAATAAAATTTCAAGGGGGTTGTTTCATAATGGGGATAATATTTGAAAACTGTGAATTATATTAATGAAATATCCCTTCTTATATTTATATCATATTGTATTAATCACACAAATTACTTACATAACGAATATTAACATTATAAACAAATAATCTTTGAAATAGTAATTATTAATATAAATTAAGGTGCCTCATCATATTGAATATTAACGTATCATTTAGAATAGTCATTTGACCATTATAAATAGTTAACTAGACAATAGAATAGTAACCTCAATAATGAAATTAGATATAGAATTTTTCATTCTTTTAAATGAAATATTATATAATTATATCATAGTATAAGTAAATAAATGTTTCAAAAATGGTAATTTATGTGTTGTTATTTTTATAAAAAAATTATTTTTTTATGATGTTATTATTTATATAATAAATTGAAAGAAAATTAATTTTCAAAATATATATTCATAAATTAATATTTTTTTCTAATAATTATTAGTTAATCTTATGAGACATTAATTAATTTCTCAAACATTAATAAAATAAATTTATTTTTTAAAATTGGAATTTTTAGATTAAATGTTGATTCTGATTAAAAATTAATTTTATCATATTGATTTCATTATTTTTATAAAATTTGGACCATTTTTAAATTCCAAGTTATTAAAAAATGAGTACTGTTAATTTTTTATTTTTTTAAAGTAGATCAATTTTTTGGAATATTAAAACATGGTAATTTATTGTATAAGCTAAATACATGAATTATTGAGTCTTGGTTGATGTATAATTTATATAGGGACATTTGTAAGAACTCACAAGAACTATTTACTTTACATAGGCACTAGAATATGCACAATTGATATTATTGATTCAAATTAATAAACAAGTGAATAAAATAATAAAAAAACACCTCTCTCCTCCACTATAGATATCAATCCTTTACACCTATTCTCCTCACACCTCAAAAGACATGAATATTGTAAATATGTTATCCAATCCCTTCCAATGTACCTCCCCAATGTCTCTAAGGATTTATTATAACTAAAATACAAAACTATGGTGCCTCAAGGTGGTTCTCACGGAGAAGAATCTAAGAGTTAAAAACATCATTTATCGTTTAATTTATTTTCAGTATCTTTTCAATTCATTTAATATCATTATATCCCTTTATCCAAATGAAATGATAACTAAAATATCATTTATATAAAAAAATTACTGAGTTAATAGAATCACCCATCATCATTTCTCTTACCCTCTCCTTTTTTTCTAAAAATGAAAACAACATCTGTTATGTAATGATTCATCGCATTCACGGACCCCAAATTTTCAATTTCCACTTCCACCTTCAAGGAATGACATGAAAAAAACTCATGTTTAAAATGGACATTAACATATGTATTACAGAATATGAAATATTATATAACTAATTTATATACATAATATTAATTAATAAAAAAACTAGTTCGTGATGGTTGAGAAAACAATAAAATAATTTAACCAATAACCATTAACATTTTATCTATTGAATAAAATTTAATTGGTAAAATGATATATAAGACAATTTAATATTATTTATATTCACTATGAACATATATTTTAATATCTATATAACTAATCTTATTTTACAGGATTTTACATTTATGTATACAAGTGAACCTATCATGAAAACTAAGGATATGAACATTTCCGTATGAAAAATATTAATCATATAAGGCCTCAAAAGTTACATAAATGAAAAAAAAATTATAATAAAAATTAAAATTAATTTATAAATTTTTTTTAAATAATTAATTAATCGATTTAATTTTATTATAAATACCCTTAACATCAAGTGATGGACCCTTTAATTTTATCCTACTTTTTTTGGATATAAAAGTTTCAAAATGGTTACTTCTAAGTTTTTCTCTAAAAGCATGTCTGAGTAAATGGAAAATCGTAATATCTTTACCATTTTCAAGTGAACTACATATTCGTTTTTAATAAACCATTATTTTTATACAATCGTTAATTTTATATTGATAAACTATCTTGTCTCATGTATAGATATAAAAAAACATTATCATTTTTTCCTTTTAAAAGGTATTTAATTTTTTTATTAAAACACAATAAAATGTTTCACTTCAAATATATCATAAATTCTATTTTTAGATTTTTTAACATCTGTTTAAAATTACTTTTCATTATATATGTCAATATTTATTTATAAATGTTGGTTACTTATTTAAATAAGTTTTATTATTGAGATAATTATGTTATTATCTTTTTATGACTTATGCCATGACTATGACTCTTTCTATGTGTATCCATTAGGTTTATATATGGATCTTAATGTGGCACACATATTCATAAACATGTTATGATGGGTGTACCCATATATTGCTCTAATACCTTGGGTAGTTTTTAGTCTCATGATACATCAAGTGAAATGGGCGGGATGGTTAGCCTTGACTCATGCTCCTCCATGTGAAATTGTCTTAGCGTTCAGCCTTGACTCACACTCCATCATGTGAAATAGTCTTAGAGGATATCCTTAAACCAATCTTATGTCATGTGGTATGTTGTTTCACAAATTTATATAATTCAATGATTACAAATATCCCATGTTTCATATGTTATTTTATTTATATTTACTATTGTTCAATGATTGATTATATCATCTTATTAATACTTCTAACCCATAAGATCTTATTTATTCAAATTATTATTCGCTTAATGGGATTATTAGTTAATCCCTATTTTTATATATTTCCCAGGTTAACCTATCAATATGTATATCCTAACAGATATCAGGATTGCATTATGGATATTAAATAAATGATGTAATATTTGGGTTTCACGTTTTCAAAATATGTACCCAATGATACAAAGACACTATGATTCATGCTTATTTCTTGTATTTGATAGTTAATTATTCATAAAAAAGTTAATAATAATTATAAATGGCTAGGTTGATTATGAACATTATTGTTATAATCATTAGTAATTATTTTTAGTATCTTTTATATAGTTTATATTTTCAATACAAATAATACCCCTTCCATTATATTGTTATTGTCTTAGTAATTGTAATGTTAGGTATTATTTAGTTCAGGGTGATTTCTAGGCTATTATAAAAAGGAGAAAAAGTTTAAATTACTCTGTAATTTTTTTATAATTAATTTTCCATTCACGTATTTTTTCATGTATATTAGATATATTTAAAAAGAATTACTAATAAATAATTATAAATCGTTGAAAATATAGAATTTATCACATATAATTACAAGTTAGTACATTTGTTAACAATAAATTTGAGTAAATATTATATCACATATCTTTTAAGATAAATTATTTTTTTGAAGAAGTAATTCATTAGGTTTATCTATAATTTTATAGGGAATTATATTTAAAATGGAATTTCTCATATATATTATATATATTGAAAATAATTACCATTTAATAGGTAAAACATTCCTTTTTATTTTTAGTTGAAATGAATTTTCCTATGACATATTTTTTTTGTGAAACAATAATTGTGCTCACTGGATTCATTAAATGTTTCTTCTATTTTATTCATTTTTTAATACCAACCATGAAAAGGGATAAAAAATTTTTCTTCCACCTTTGAGGATCCTTTATTGATTTTATAATATCACACGATCTTGAACTCTCCCATGATGAAAATATATAGTTAGAAATGGGACTTCAAGCCCACCACCCTATATTCCAAGGGTTCCAACTAGTTATGGGGGATAAAGTAATATATTCAGTATACCATATTCTAATTGAACATGTTATTATATATTGTAAATAAACAATAACAGTCAATATCAGTGTAATAGAAAAATAAGAAACAGTACAACATACAATGGTAAAGTAAACATACAAACTAGTAAAACTGTAAGAATAAATCATGTAATGAATTATATAAACGTATCCGAATATAAATTTGATGTTAATACAACATAAATATCCTTATTTAATAAATAATGTCAAAACACAATGGAACCATGTCCCAAGTAAGTCTCGTCATCAAACTCTAGCCCATCATCCAATATACATTTTGCATCAAGGTTCCCTGACCATTCCCAAACCTGCAACCATATAATATGATCAAGTAAAAATTGCATCTAGTACATGATGTGAGTTTAAATAAGTATGTCAATTTACAATTTATATTAAAAAAATCCAAAAAGTTGATGAAAACAATAGTTTAAAAATAATGTTTATTAAAAAATCAACCTAATATGAAACATTAATCACCAAAATTCTTCACCATTTTTGAATACCTCTGAACATGTTGTTCAATCAGTCCATCCAAACCCACAAATCCTTGAAAAATCACATAAACATTAAAATTACACATTATAACCAATTTAACCTCTAGTAATATTCATATATATAATAATTTCATCATCAATGTCTCCAATAACACTATATAAGTATTTCATCATCATCGAATAACCCCTTATATTGTAATTTCCTCCTCTCAATGAATATCCCTATATATAATCATTTCATAATTCAGGAATAATCCACAGTATAAGAATTATTTTATGGAACTAGTCTAAGACCACTATATAAGATTTATTTCATTAATAAAAACATGAGTCTTATTATCCAGGATATCAAACTATTATATCATAATCTCTAATGGATAATTATCCAAATTACAGTTTTCATTCATTTACATATTCATTTTTTTGATATCAAATGATCAGGATTGTATTATGTAATATGTTACCATTTATCAAGGGGATTCTATATCAACCAATGAAATAAATTATCATTCAAATATAACCACATTTTATGCCATCAACCGATTTATTGTTAATCAAGGATTTTCATACCCCATAAGTTCCCATAAGAAAAGATGCAAAAATATACAACCCAAAGGGATTGATTGGAAATTAGAAGTGGGGTTTAAATTAATTAATCATTCAATTATTTACATTTCATGTTATATCAGTTCAATCAAAAGTCTTCCCGTATATAACATTTAGAAATAAAATAGTGTTAGTTTTTATAACAACATACCATTAACTAGAGATCAAACCAACACTTTCAATAGGCACAAATAATAAAAATTAAGGTGGGGAAGATCAAAATATGAAAAATAGATCACATAAGCTCAAGATATACTACCAAATTAACCAGAGATATGATATTCCTCCACCACAACCATATAATAATGGAAGAGAAGAAAAAACAAAAAAACTCACGACAAATTTATCCCTTCAATCAGACACTTGTAATTGAGAAAGGTTCCCTAAAATAACCTATAAATCACCTTGGGTTTGAGAGAGGAGCAGTTTGAATATAAACATAATCTCATGATAAGATATTCACTGAAAATAATGACCTAAATAAGTAAATGACCTATAAATTTATTATATGGTTTCTTATTCTGGATTTATGAGTACCCTGAAATTTGGGTCAGTACAGGTTAATTAACTATTCATTAAAATTACACATAATTTAATGTTGATTCATGTTGTATAACCATTTAACACCGTGAAATATTTCTTATACTATATTACATTAATGATATCATTAAAGAGATAATTACATGTTATGTAACTCATTTAAGCATCATGTAAATGTCCAAAAAAATATTCATTAGTATATTATATAGAAATGACCAAACCACCACTAAATACTCACTAACTCTTGAAAAACCACATAATCTCATTTGGAATGTTTTAAAAAAATACATTGTTTCAAAAAACATAAATTCCTAATCATTATTTCATTTACCCCATAAAACATAACTTCATATATGAAGGAGACTTGAAAAATAAGAATTAATATCAATGGGAGAAACCAAAACAAAATATATTTGACATAAAACTCAAGATTAATACAATGAAAATGGATGAATCTTTAAAACTCTCCACTATATTACATTTAATCCCAGAGATACTCCATGAATCACTCTAGGGTCATAGTAAATATTTCTTCCTATTTTTCTTACATATCATTCTCATTATCCCAAGTATCATATTAGACTCTCCAATGCTGACACTATACTCAAACCAGAGTAATTGTACTACCATGGATATACATCTCACGATGGTCCACAAACTATTTCAGGTGCTCCTTAAAGGATGCATCGACGACAAGATTGATTTCCATGATATCTACCACATGATAATGGTTATGATGGTATCTCTTATGCTAAAAAATGTGAAAAAAAACATTCATGGAGTTATATCATTGGGAAATGGTAAATCAACATTCCACTAGAGAAACCCTGTACACTCTCTCCACCCACCCAAAAAAAAACTAGGCACTGAATTTCCCTTCTTCTTGGTATGCCATTTCCCTAATCTATGTTACAACAAAAAAACAACATTCCGACCAACCTCAAACTCCAAAGGTAATATCTAATGGTTAGTATATGATTTCAACCATCACTATTCAGTTACCAACCTCATCGTAATAATCTAATCCTACTTAGTCATCTCTTCCAATAATCCATGTCCAACATGTTATAACTCACCTAAATGAAACCAAAAAAAGAAAATAATGATAAATCCATCTATAAAAACCCTTAGAAGGTTAAATTTTTATCAATGTATAGAAGAAATTATTATGCATAAACTCTACTAGTGTCATATTATGCTCCCATGAACCACCGAAACCTAAAAATGAATTCTATATCATATCCTATAAAACCTGGATAGTTTTCTCAAATTGATGGTTACTCAGTGGATTCTATGGTGTACAAAGAAGAACTAGAGATCCTTGGGTCATCCAAAAACCCATGTATAATTATGAAATTAATCATGTATCTGTGCGAAAGAAATATACTCCTTAAATCATTTTTAATAATAACTTTGTCAGGCATGTAGAGACAAACCGAATCATCAATGGTGAAGATCTATCTAATATGAAATAATATGGATTCGTTCATCATTACATCCATGTTAACAAATATACATTATTATTATGAGGTATCTTTGGTAATCCATTTTCAATGACAATTTTTACATCATCTCATTTCTATTATAGAATGAAAGAGGCTACAATTTCTTAGGTATCCCCGGATACTCAGTATTCACCTACTGAAAAGTTATACCACTCACCACTAAGCACCCTACATCCATCATCACTCATGTACATCAGTACAATCAATGTATATAATGATGCATCACTACCAAACTAGATATACCACCCATATCCTATGAAATCCATTTATTTTTTATTTTATAAAATCCACATTTTATTAAGTGGAAAATAAACAGAAATATACACAACATCACACAAATACAGATTAAGAACAAAGAAATCCATACCAAATTTAATGTTCAAATTTAAACAATAAAATTTCCCACAAGCAAAACTCAAAACTACCACCAGATCCATGTCTATGTTTTCCACCTCATCAACTACACCTTGAAACCAATGAAACAAAATATCTATTTAAAATTTTGAAATTCCTAAAACAGCTAGACCATCATCACTGACTCAGTCACCAAACCACCTCGATAACCTCACTCTGAAAATGAAGAAGATGATCATCATATTACTGTCGATATCTATCCATTTTATACCCTCATCGACACCTTGGGGACTGTCGTCGTCACCATAGATCATCACTAGAAACTATACACTACCAAAAAAATACTATAATTTCCTCTAATCATAGACCATCAACCAACTCTATCCCAACTAAAAAAGTTATATCTTATAAATAATTCAACTATATTAGAAAATGTAAATTTTTTAATATTTCTATGAACAATAGGTTTGATAAATTTCAATGTGAAATCTTCTCATCCCAAGGACTCTTGTACTGTAATGTCTTCGATTTTTTCTGATT
Organism: Viscum album; assembly: GCA_963277665.1. Taxonomy (NCBI): domain Eukaryota; kingdom Viridiplantae; phylum Streptophyta; class Magnoliopsida; order Santalales; family Viscaceae; genus Viscum; species Viscum album. Next base: position 537,156,659 of record OY728119.1, read on the forward strand.
ATTATTTTTTAAATATTATATGGAATTTTTTCAAGACTGGGCGTGAAGACGACACATCATTCTGAGGTCCAGTGAGCCTGGAATGGTGGTTTGAACCTTTTTTAGTTAAGTGAAATGGCACTCGTGCGCAGTTTTGGTAGTTCCCAAAAGGGTGCCCAGATTAAAAATCTAGGGGCACTGTTGCATGTAGGATGACGAATTTAACTAATAACAGTTCTAACCTCGACTGACGCAGGTCGACTGCAATGGTTAATTTTGGGTGTTTTAAAAAGGGAATCAATTTAGAAGGAATAAAATAAATTAATGATTTATATTATTATTTTTTACAAAAGTTTCATTTTATGGGCAATGACCTAATACTACCCTATACATACATTCTTATAGAAAATTTGTAGGTTTAGCCTCATAAACCTGTGATTTGAGAAAGAGGGAGAGAGAGAGAGAGAGAGAGAGAGAGAGATTTCTCTTGGAGCTTGGGTGGAGGAGGACGCGTTGGCGGACGACGATGACGTGAGAAATCGACGCCCCTTGGATTTTGACGAATCCCTTCGGTGGACACGTCATGGCGTTCTCTCTTCAACTGATCTGAGGTAGGGGTTTGTTATTTCAATTCCTTTTTCCCAGTTTTTGAGTTTAAACCACGAACATGGATCAACCACGAAGAAGTTTATCCACGGATTCGTGCATTTTTATGGGATGGATTTCATTGGGATGATTTTGGGGAACTAATCCATTTTCATTATTGATGTTGTTTTATACTCTGTTTAAGCCTATTAATGGGAGCAGATTAATGCCGTGACGAACAACGGCGGTGGTTTGTTCCTCAATTTGTTTATTGGATTTCATTCCCTTCTTTTCTCACCCGTTCTTCGTGTTCATTGCAGGGTGAAAAAACATATCGTTGTGCATCCATTAAATGACTCAACGATATAAAATCAAAGGTTTGACACCACAACAACATGGTGGAGGTGTAGTGATGATGGAGGACGACGAATAGGACCGGATCGGGAAAGGGAGTTATTCGAGCGTTCTTAGCACGGGAAGATAAAATCATGTTTTTGGGGCTGATCAGAGGCCCAAAAATGATGGTAGCGGCTTCATGGTGTGGGGGCGACCAAAACCAGGATGTTTTGTGGTGATTAGACAACCGGATCGATGATCGGAGCACCACGGGAGGCGCGCCGATGAAGGTCGTCTTTTCTACAAATTTCCAGAATACACAGCGTGTACTTCCGAAGAACTTGCCGTGTAGTTTTGGTGGTGGTAGCTAGTTTTTTGGGTTCAGAGAGGAATAAAATGGAATGTGAGCCCAGTCACATGGTGTGTTGGACTTTCCCCGAAGCTCGGCGTGTATTTTGGGTAGTACACAGACACAGGACGATCTAAAAAGCTTCAGGTGGCATGACATGTACAGCGTGGCCGAGGCTGCTACGTGGAGCTCGGCATGTATCTCGGGGATACACGGGAACAGGATGGAGTACACAACCGTGTACTCTGTCACACGGCCAGGCGAGGCCAGTAACCTGGGTCACCCCGTGTGGCGACTACACGGGTTGGTGTACACAGGTTGATGACTGTGTACGGGCACATGACCGGATTACACGGAACCAGCCCCATATACCCAGACACAGCGTGTACACTGTACTACTGTAGTGTGCTTAGTTTTTCATGCACGACCAGCCTCACGACACGGGCTGTTGTACATGGGCAGCACCCGGGGTCAGACAACACTACGTGTAGCCTTTTTACACGACGTGTACATTTTGGAAAATGACATGGTCCTTTCGTTCACCGTACCATGGACATATTTTATTTGGGTTAGTGTCCCTTATTCTCATTCCCCTGAAGGTCAGGTATCATTTCCCACTCAGAAGTATGATCCGTTTAGTAGGACATTCTCTGATAGAGTCAGACATCCATCCAAGAGGCCCGGATCGAGATCCTCTATCCATTCCTGAACCTAGGTATAGTCAGGAATTGATGTGACCAACTCTACCGGGCTTTGATCCTCTACCTAGCTGGTGTATCACCTAACTAGTGAATCTCGATGAGTCACGGTATCCTCCATGGCCTTGGTGGTGATCCTCATCTGTGTATCGTGATCTTTCCCACTCAAGAGTGTGTATCCCATAATGAGTGCTTCTCTTTTTCTTAACATTCCCACTCAAGATCGTGTCTCCCATAATAAGGGAAGCTACCTCTCGTGATAGTTCCCAATGAAAAACACTTCTTGGATAGACGTCGCCAGATCTATAAGACTCGTGGAGTGCATTTTCCCAGAACGAGTGCATCACGAAATCATTGAACAGAATCCCTAATGGGGGTATGTGGTTGTGAGACTTGTCTCTAGACCATACGTCTGGGTTTTGAGTATATATGGACTGTTTTGTATGTTCTGTAGACATATTCTATGCATAGATGACTGTACATTTACTTTTTTTACTACATTGTGGTTTTCGGGGTCCTCTACATAGTATTGTTATACTCACCCCTACATGGGCTTTGCCCGCACGTCTGATTTCTTATGCAGACGAGTATCCTTTTGACAGAGTCCAGGGCGGACCAGGATAGGATCGATCTTTCTGAGTTCCATACAGGCCGAGGCGTTCCTATAGCTACGAGTAGCAGTCCCGGTACCTTTTGTCTTTACAAGTTGGACCATGCAGTTTTCAGACTCTTGTTTGTTGTTTTTGGTGGGCTTGTATTCTGGCCTATTTTACTTTTTATTACTCTACCTTTCGCTGTACTCTGTTTGTTGTGTTTAGTTGTATGCATGCATTTTTTGTTCCTTAGTGTTTTACAGTTCAGCAATTGTGGGCATGGAGATGTGTGTGTGTGTACAGGTACATTGTAAATGCCTCCCATGTTAGTGATATGCCTACTCGGTGCTAGTCACCAGCCCCTGGCCTATTGGAGGCGGGCTTGGGGAGTGATGGAATGGGCCCCAATGGGATGGTCCGTGACAGAGTGGTATCAGAGGTGGTCAGTTCTACCTTAGGACCAAGAGTCTGTGAGTTTGGATTGGAGAAACAATGTTGAGTGTTTCGGGTTCGGATTTTAGGTCAGAGACCCCCCGTGTTGGTGCGGCGGCCGATGTATCCATACACCAGGACTCCAGTAACATGCTTTTTGACTCGGTACATGAAAACACTGGTTGCGGGGAAATAAAAGGTAAATGCATCTTATATGAATGGGTTGTGTTTTCCATGTCCTTTGTGTCATCTATCAAGAGATACTCTTTGACCATGGGACATCTTGTTTCCTTATAGGATGCCTCCGCGACACATACCAGATAGAATTCAGCAGAATAATAATGAGGATGAACCCCTTAGTGACAAGGCTCCGATACATGGACCAGTTCCCAAGGAGTTTCCACAAGGTGGGGCACCTGCTATGCCACCACCAGTAGAGCATCCAGTGGTACCGACATTATCGACCAGTGAGGAGCACAGGCATAGCGCGCACCATGAGTTCCAGAGATAGAGACCCCTCAGGTTCTGAGGCGAGCCTGACGCTCAGGAGGCTGAGGACTGGCTTGAGGCGGTGTCCAGAGTTTCCCGTCTATTGTGGACACCAGCAGACCAGATGGTGGTCCTAGGAGTGAGCCTTCGTCAGGGTTCAGCGGGACGATGGTGGAGTCTGACCATGTAGACTCATGACGAGTTGACTCTTTCGTTGTCGGAGTTTGAGTGACTCTTCAAGGAAAAGTTCTCTTCTGTTACGTTGAGGGTTGTGTGCATAAAGGAGATTCTTCATCTCTAGCAGGGCAGTATGACAGTAGCTGACTATTCATCGAGGTTCACCAACCTCGCCAGGTACTTGATGGATATGGTCAGGGATCAGTACTTCAGATCTCGGACCATTGAGCATGGTCTACAATGATACAACCGAGCTAGTGTTGTGACTCTATGCATATCGACTTATGCTGGAGTGCTCGAGTGGGCCTTGGTGATCAAGAGCTTCATGGCGGACTGGAGGCAGCCGCCGAAAGTCAGCAGAAGGCAGACAGTTGCTAAGACCCCTACAGTAGGGAGCCGATGTTAGGCATAAGGATCTGGACATGGGAAACGTCATAGGAGGACCCAGGACAGGGGATCGACAGTCCAAGGCTCTCATGTTGGTTCCAGTTATCCTAGAGAGAAGTGATGCTACACATGCGACGGTAGGGGACATCTCACTAGAGATAGACCCACCCATCGAGCTACTGACAGGGAAGTGGTGGATAGACCACCGAGGCAGAGGCATAGAATGGAACCGGAAGACCATCCAGGTGGAGGATGTGTAGAGGAGCAGGGAGAGCTTCATGTGGTGGAGACCCTTCGACATACTTCCACCACCACCCCCAGGTGGTCCGCACCAAGGTCCGTGTTCTGGGGGACATGGGAGGGGACAACTACACGCAGTCGAGGCATACAACCCAGGGGCTCCAGGGATGATTCGAGGTACGATTTGTGCCTTTTATACCTTATCTTTCATACTCATAGACACAGGTTCTAGTCATTCCATTATAGCCACATGTCTTGTACAAAACCTTGAAATTTCGGTAGAACCATTGACTTGATCCTTACGCTTGGAGACACCTACGATAGAAGACTCGATGATCACGCACCTCTGCAAACAGTGTGATCTTACCCTTGGAGGTGAGAGTTTCGGTTGGATCCTCTAGGTGGTAGCGTCGAGGCCTTATGATGTCATTCTCATTATGGATTGGTTATCTTCGGTCCATGCCCAGATTGACTGTTTTAGGCGAAGAGTGTGGTGTGTACACCGTGACGGAATGAGGTTTTCCTTTGTTGGAGAAAAGAAAACCCATGAAGCACAAAATGGGCTCATGCATAGGTGGTCACAACCAAAAACTCACGAGTTGTCTAGCCATACCATCAGAGAAGTCAATGTTGTGAGCTCTCAGTTCCCAGCAGTGGTGGCGGAGAATGAGGACTTCTTTCCTGAAGATGTTCCAGGATTACCTCCCCAATATGAAATTGACTTCTGCATCTACCTACACCCTAGGAAAAAACCTATTTCCTCATAGGATTATCGGATGGCTCCATCAGAGCTTCACGAGCTGGGGATGTATTTGGAGGATTTGCAGAGCAAGGGTTTCATAAGACCCAGCGTCTCACCCTGGGAGGCCCCTGTCTTGTTTTCCAAGAAGGCATACGGGTGTCTGAGTTTGTGCGTTGATTACTGGCGCCTGAACCTAGTGAGAGTGAAGAACAAGTATCTACTTCCGAAATCGACGACCTCTTCTATTTTCTAAGAGGGGAACAATGGTTCTCGAAGGTTCACCTTCGATCGGGCTATCATCGGCTAGGGGTGCAGGATGAGGATATATCGAAGATGACTTTCAGATGCCGCTACAGTCACTATGAGTACATGGTGATGCCTTTCGGCATGAGGAACACCCATGATGTGTCCATGGGACTAATGAACCGGATCATCCATCCATACATGGACCAGTTCGTAGTGTTCTTCATCGACGACATCATTGTGTAGATGGCGTTAGAGGAGGAGAACGTGAGACACATGTGGATGGTTCTGGACGTACTCCGGGAGCACAAGATTTATGGGAAGCTCTTGAAGTGTCAGTTCTGGATTCAAGAGGTCCACTTTCTTGGAAGTTTCATCACAATAGATGGAGTATCTTTGGACCCAATCATTGTGGAGGCTGTGTTTGCATGGGATCCAAATTGAAGTGTAACAGAGGTGCAGAGCTTCCTTGGGTTGGCAGGATATCAACTAAGATTCATTTATGATTGCTCCTAGATATCAGCAACAATGATAGCCTTGACCAGAAATGGGAAAGCCTTCGTTTGGACTGAAAAGTGGTAACTTTATTTTGAGCAGTTGAGGCAGAGTTTGACGAGCGCCCGGTCTTGAGATTTCCAGAGGAGGGTGTCGAGTATGTAGTTTTCTGCGACGCATCAGGGAACGGGCTTGGCCGTGTCCTGATGCCGTGGCATGCAATGAATGCTTATGGATCATGCCAGCTTAGTCCCCTTAGAAGTATTATGCGACCCATGATATCGAGTTGGCAGTGGTAGTCTTCGCATTGATTATATGGCGGCACTACATTATGGGCAAGCAGATTATTGTTGACTCTGTCCACAAGAGCCTCAATTACATCTTCTCACGGAAGAATCTGAATTTGAGGTAGAGGTGTTTTATATAGTTCCTCCAGGACTATGATTTTGAGATTATCTATACTCCAGGAAAGAGGAACAAGGTGGAAGATTCCCTTAACAGCAGGTCGAGCTCACAACTGTTGAGAGTGGAGACACAATAGTTAGCCGCATTACTAGTATCCTTCGCGGATGGAGAGGATATAGCTTAACTACAGTCGATGGTTGTCACCCCTCCACTCTTACAGTGAGTTAGGGATGCACATCTTGGGGATTTCGACTATGTGGCTTTACGTGCTTAGTTATACACAGGACATGCGCCTCATGGATGTTTACAAGGTGGATAGCACACACTTATTTTCAGAGGATGCACTGTTGTACCAGTGGCGTTCCAGGAGGAGGTCTTGAGGTAGTTTCATACATCCCCTTTGGCGGTACATCTTGGAGTGTAAAATATGTACCAGGATCTCCGACGGTAGTTCTGGTGGTCAAGCATGAAGAAGGCAGTAGCAGAGTTCGTTTCTTGATGCCACACATGCCAGCAGGTGAAGGCTGAGCACCAGGTTCCAGCGGGATTAGCTCACCCCTGGAAGTCCTAGAGTGGAAGTGGGATGGAATATCGATGGACTTCATGATGGGCTTACCACCAACTTATATGGTGCATGATTCCATCTGCTTGATCGTTGACCGACTCACCAAGTCGTCCCACTTTCTAGTTATCAGGGAGCAGAGTTCCGTAGAGAGTTTGGGATGCCTCTAACTATCGGAGATAGTTCAGCTTCATGGCATCCCCTCGACTATAGTCTCAGACTGAGATTCCCACCTCACATCCTGGTTGTGGAAGGGATTGTAGAGGATTTTGCGACACAACTACTCTTGAGCACAGCCTTTCATCCCAAAACTGATGGTCAGATGGAGATGACCATTCAGGTTCTGGAGGATATGTTACGAGACTGCGTCTTGGACTTTGGTCATAGTTGGGAGGACCATCTACCACTGGTGGAGTTTGCGTACAACAACAGCTACCACTCCACCATTGGTATGGCACAGTTCAAGGCTCTGTACGGAAGACCCTGCTGGTCACCGCTTTGTGGGACCGTCCCTGGAGATTCATCACTCATGGGTCCAGATTTAGTGAGAGATACCATATAGAAGGTGCAGGTCATCAGAGAGTTGATGAAGAATACCCAGAGCTGGAAAAATTTTTATACTGACAGACAACGGAGACCTCTCGAGTTCGAAGAGGGGGATCACATTTTTCTTCGTGTCTCACCTCGACGAGGGTTTCATAGATTTGGCCGAGGCGGCAAGTTATCTCTGAGGTTCATCGAGCTTTTCCAGATTCTGTGTAGAGTTGGCGAGGTGGCATACCTCCTAGATCTACCGCCACAGTTGCATTAGGTACATGATGTCTTCCACGTGTTGCAGCTGAGGAGGTACGTGCATGACCCATCACACTTCATCGACTGGGGTGAGCTGGACATCGAGGATGGATGGACCTTTTCTGAGTACCCGGTGGAGATCAAGGATCGGTAGGAGATGATCCTTTGTGGGAAATCAATTCCCTTGGTGAGTGTCTGGTAGCATCACGGGAATCTTCAGGAGAGCATGTGGGAGTGGGAGTCCTAGCACCGTGCCCAGAACCCTCATCTTTTTAGTATCCCTTGTTTTGGATTTTTCGGGACGTAAATCCCTAAGGTGGGGAGAATGTAATGCTTCATATTTTGTCCGTTTATTATTTTTTAAATTTTATATGGAATTATTTCAAGACTGGGCGCAATGATGGAACATCATTCTGATGTCCAGTGATCATAGAATGGTGGTTTGAACCTTTTTTTAGTTAAGTGAAACGACACTCGTGTGTGGTTGTGGCAGTTCCCAAACGGGTGCGCAGATTAAATATCTGGGGGTACCATTGCATCCGAGACGACGACTTTACCTATGAAAAGGTTCTATCCCAGACCAGCGCAGGTCGGATGTAAAGATTAATTTTAAGCATTTTAAAAAGGTAAGCACTTTAGAAGGAATAAAATAAATTAATGATTTTTTTAAAAACAATTCCTTTTATGGGAAGCTACGTAATCCTCCCCTATAAATACATGCTTATGGAAAATTCACAGGGTTAGCCTCATAACCCAGTGAGTTGAGAGAGAGAGAGAGATAGATTTCTGTTGGAGCATGGGCATAGGAGGATGCGTTGGCGGATGAAGACGACGTGAGCAATTGACGCCCCTCAGATTTTGACGAATCCTTTCAACAGATGCGTCGTGACGATCTCTCTTCAACCGATCTGAGGTAGTGGTTTTTTTATTTCAACTCCTTTTCCCCATTTTTTAATTTAAACCACGAACGTGGATCAACAACGAACAAGTTGATCTGCGGATTCGTGCATTCTTGTGGGAGGGATTTCTTTGGGATGATTTTAGGGAATTAAACCATTTTCTTTAGTGATGTTATTTTCTTCTCCGTTTAAGCCTATTAACGGGAGAGGATCAACGCTGTGATGAATTGCAGTGGAGGTTCGTTCCTCAATTCATTTATTGGATTTCTTTACCTTATTTTCTCACGCGTTCTTCATGTTCTTCGTGGGCCGATGAACAATGGATCGTTATGCATCTGTTCCACGACGCAAAAATCCCAAATCAAAGGTTTAACACTAAAACGACCTGGTGGAGGTGCAGCGATGATGGAGGATGACGAATCAGGACATATAAGGAAAGGGCGTTCTTCGAGTGTTCTTCACGCGGGAAGATCAAATAATGTTTTCGGGGCCAATCAGAGGCCCGAAAACAATGGTAGCGGCTTTGTGGTGTTGGGGTGACTATAACCTGGAAGTTTTGCGGCGATTGGACAACCAGATAGATGATCGGAGCACCACGGGAGGCACGATGACGAAGGCCACCGTTTCTGTAAATTTCCAGAATACACGGTGTGTACTTCCGAAGAACACATCGTGTTTTCCTGGTGGCGGCAGATAGGGTTTCAGGGTCAGAGAGGAATAAAACGGCGTGTGACCCCGGTCACACGGTGTGTTGAACATTCCCTGAAGCTCAACATGTATTTTGGGTAGTACGCGAACATGGGATGATCTACAGGGCTTCAGGCGGTACGACATGTACAACATGGCAGAGGCGGCTACGCGGAGCTCGACGGGTATCTTGGGGATATGAATGCACATGATGGAGTACATGACCGTGTACTCCGTCACACAGCTTGGTGAGGCCAGTAACGTAGGTCACACAGTGTGGCGATTACACGGGTTGGTGTACACGGGTTGATGACCGTGTATGGGCACATGGCCAGAGTACACAGAGCCAACACCAATTAGCCAGACATTTCATGTACACCGTACTACAAGCTGTGTGCTTAGTTTTTCCTGCACGACTATCCTCACGACACGGGCCGTTGTACACGGGCAGTACCCGAGGTCAGACAACAAGGCGTGTAGCTTCTTTACACATCGTATACTTTTTGGAAAACAGAATGGTCCTTTCATTCACCATACCTTGGATATCTTTCATTTGGGTTAGTTCCCCTTCTTCTAGTTCCCCTAAACGTCAGGTATCACTTCCCACTCAGGAGTATGATCCCTTCAGTAAGACTTTCTGTGATAGAGTTATACATCCATCCGAGAGGCTTAGATCGAGATCCTCTATCCATTCCTGACCCTAGGTAGGGCCAGGCATCAACGTGACCAACTGTACTGGGTGTTGATCCTATACCTAGATGGTGTATCACCTAACTGGTGAATCCGGATGAGTCGCGGTATCCGCCATGGCCCTAGCAGCGATCCTCAGCTATGTATCATGATCATTCCCACTCAGGAGTGTGTCTCCATAATGAGTGCTTCTCTTTAACGTAACTTTCCCACTCAAGAGTGCGTCTCCCATAATGAGTGCAGCTATCTCTCGTGACGGATCCATACGAACAACATTTCTCGGATGGACATCACCAGAGCGATAAGACTTGTGGAGTGTGTTCTCCTAGAACGAGTGCATCACACAATCTTCAAACAGAATACCTAACGGGGGTATGAGGTTGTGAGACTTGTCTCTAGACCGCAGGTTCAGGTTTTGAGTATATCTGGTTTGTTATGTATGTTCTTTAGACATATTGTGCGCATAAATGACTATACCTTTACATTGTTTACTGCTTTTTGGTTTTCGAGGTCCTCTACTGAGTATTGTTATACTCACCCATGAATGGGCTTTGCCCACACGTTTGGTGTCTTTGCAGATGAACAGCCTTTTGACAGATTCCTGGGTGGACCAGGACCGGACCGAGCTTTCTGAGTTACCTACAGGCTGAGGCATTTCTACGGCTACGAGAAGCAGTCCCAGTACCTTTTGTGTTTACAGGTTGGACTTTTTAGTTTTCAGACTCCTGTTTGTTGTTTTTGGTGGGCTTGTATTCTGGCCCAATATACTTTTTAGTACTCTACAATTCGTCGTAATCTATTTGTTGGGTTTAGTTGTATGAATGCATTTTTTTGTTCCTTAGTGTTTTATATTTCAACAATTGTGGGCATGGAGATGTGTGCGTGTGTACAGGTACTTAGGCAATGACTCCCAAGTTAGTGATATGCCTACTCTGTGCTAGTCAGCAGCCCCTGGCCTATTTGAGGCGGGCTTGGGGAGTCACGGTGTGGGCCCCACTAGGACGGGTCGTGACATGGACATCTAGATGCATTTTCACAAAGAGCAATATCGTATATCACTCATCATAAGACTCATACACTACCACTTTTTTAATATTTTGGTTCAAGTCATGTGAAACATATTTCAAATAACTAGTGTATAAACCATGGAAAATTCAATATACGATAGATACTTGACCAACCTCCACATCCAAAGTTTAGTTCCCACTATGATAAAATAGGTAAAATATGATCTTGTGGTCTTCATAAACCACAAAACTGTTGTTCAAAAGAGAGTTTATCTAGAATCTTTGGGCATATATCATCATATATATCTCTAGATCATGAGTAAACAACTTCTTCTCACGTTGTCTCAGTTGTCTAGTGCTAAAAGATACTACTCAATATTCATAAATCAGAACTACTCCATGTCTAACTCCAGATGAATCATAATATTATGTTTATTGTTTACTTAAGAAAGGTAATGTGATTATTGGTTCTCATGACATCCTAATTTTTTGCTATTGAAAATCCCTCTCACGTGAACATGACCATGCAAACATCACACCAATCATAGTCTTCCTATAAATCGATGAATGTATAATCACGATGCACATTATAAATTGTCAGTAATTATCTTCTGAAATAATAAAACCACATATATCAACAGAATAATTGGGTTACATGCAAGGTACAATTGTAAAAACATTTTCTAGGATTAATAACAATCAAACCTCTATGATTACATTAACCATGAAGTAATATTTATTAACCCAGAAACTTCATTTATTTATCATGGTGTAACAAAGATTCTCTCTCAATGTACTCAAGATGATGATAAGATTATAGACATGATCATCTACATAGAGGGGTTATACTAATATTTAATTGAAAAAAGTATCCATAACATAATCTAGAAAAGGAGGAATTATCCAATTTATCATGTCCATTAATAATATAATTGTCTTCGTCAAACCTAATTCAATGTAAATAATTTTATACAAGACATACCTTCTCTAAAAATAAGTCTTGGGTATGTATTATAGTCTTTCTCTCAACTGGTGGAATCCAAATGTCAAATTTTTCTTGGATATTCTCTTATAAACTATCATCTAATTGAAGATATAATTGATTCTTAGAGAGTGATAACAGTTATTGTGTTTCATCTAGTTTAATAAAAAAAATAATACACACATATATATAGAGACCCTTCTGATTTCTTGGAAAAGAGAACTGGGGAAACCAAGGAGATGTATATGGTCTTATAAAACCATTTTATTCAAAATATCGTTACTATACTTTTCAACTCTCGATGATCTATTGGGACCATTTGAAAAGGAAAGATAAAAAATAGCTTTAATCTACCCACCAACATGATCATAATAATTACATATCTCAGGGGAATTAATCCATAGGACTCATTAAGAAACACATAATGAAAATATTCTACAACTATTGAATAATTAGCTTGTAATATTTCACCATAAACTAGAGGATGACCTTCTATTTGTGACATAATACAATCCATCATTCACTAAATAGGTTATGTACAACCTTCTCTAAGATCCCACACAATATGGTTAAAATATCTACTAATAAATGGGTATCGAAAGCGCACTATCAGTAGTGCAGAAAACATTTTTTACGTCGGTTATTTTTCATTATTTACGTCGGTTTTTAGGCGACGTTAATACGGACGACGTTATAAATAACGTTTTTACGTCGGTTATTTAAAACCCGACGTAACATCCCTAACATCACGGTGTTTCTCACGTCGGTTCATTAATAACCGTCGTGAAAAATGATGGGGGATGGGGGTTTATAACGGCGGTTATTATATAACCGCCGTGATAAACTGCGGGGGGGGGGGGGGGGGGGGGTTTAGCACATCGGTTATATAATAACCGACGTGATAAATATGTGCGGGGGGGTTTATCACGTCAGTTATTTCTAAACCGACGTGATAAAACTCCTGGGATATCGTTTATCATGTCGGTTATGACATAACCGACGTGATTAACCCTTCCCCGGGCCTATTATCAAGTCGGTTTCTTAAATAACCGACGTGATAAAAAGGCCTGGGAAACGTTTTAGCACGTCGGTTATCCAATAACCGACGTGGTAAATCGATTCCCAGGCCTTTTAGCACGTCGGTTATATTAAGAACCGAGGTGATAAAAGGCCCGGGAATGGTTTATCACGTCAGTTCTCGAAAAAACCGACGTGATAAACCCCTACCGATTTATTTACCACGTCGGTTATAAAATAACCCACATGAAAGCGATATATATTTTTTAATAATAATTTCACTGCTCTCACCAAAAAGCAACCAGAAACCAAACAACAAAAATAACCATGCCAGCCCTCCCCCAAGCCCCAACTGAACCCCAACCTCATCTATACCCACCTAACAACCTGGCCAGCCCTCCCCCACCACATTGGAGCCCCACCACAACCCTTGGACACCCCCACCCCTTGGACACCCCCCCCCCCGCCCTCATTTACACCCCCACGACCCCTAGTACAGCCTCAAACACCCATTGGACACCCCTCCCATATCCCTTGGACACCCCCACCCCTTGGACACACCCCACCCCTTGGACAGCCCCCCCGCCATCATTTACACCCCCAAGACCCCTAGTACAGCCTCAAACACCCATTGGACACCCCCCCACACCTTGACAGCCCTCCCAGACCCCTTGGACACACCCCCGACCCCTGGACACCCCCCGAGCCCTTGGACAGCCCCAAACACCCCTTGGACACCCCTCCCATATCCCTTGGACACCCCCACCCCTTGGACACCCCCCACCCCTTGGACAACCCCCCACCCTCATTTACACCCAACCGGCCCCTTGGACAGAACTCCCAGACACCTTGGACACCACTCCCAAATCCCTTGGACACCCCCCCACCCCTTGGACACCCCCACCCCTCCGACAGCCCCCCACCCTCATTTACACCCCCCGAACACTAGGACAACCCCAAACACCCCTTGGACACCCCTCCCATATCCCTTGGACACCCCCCACCCCTTGGACACCCCCCACCCTTTGGACAACCCCCACCCCCTGGACACCCCCCGACCCCTTGGAAACCCCCCAACCCCTTGGAAACCCCCCATCCCCTTGGACAGCCCCAAACACCCCTTGGACACCCCTCCTATATCCCTTGGACACCCCCCACCACTTGGACACCCCCCACCCCTTGGAAAGCCCCCCCCCCCCCACCCTCATTTACACCCAACCGACCCCTTGGACAGCCCCAAACACACCTTGGACACCCCTCCCATATCCCTTGGACACCCCCACCCCTTGGACACCCCCCCACCCTCATTTACACCCCCCGACCCCTAGGACAGCCCCAAACACACCTTGGACACCCCTCCCATATCCCTAGGACACCCCCCAAACACCCACCCACCCCCTTGGAACCTCTCTCCCCATACCAAAATCCAGACCAGAAAAACCATCAACAGTAGACCAAAACAAGAAGTTGAGAAAAATTAAACATTCACTTATATAACATTCAAAACTTACACTGTCAACTTCAAAAAAAACTAAATCCAACCTAAACGACTACGAAATACACAATTACATTGACAATATTCAAAATTACATTTTACATTACAAACAACTAAAAGTCAATCAAACCTGTAAAATAATTTGACCACTCCACTTGTAAGTGTTTGATATCTTCAGCAGTAAAGGGTTGAGGGTCATCAAAAAGCTACAAAGGAAAAGTATAGTAGTCAACGTGTATAATGAATAAATCAAATTGAAATATTATGAGAAAGAGGAAATCTTACCAGGTCAAAACTCAGAACTGTCCCAGTTGTTATTATTTCATACATAAATCTTAATATGTAATATCCGCATTTGATGATGCCTTGTTGCTCATGACATTTCTGTTTGAATGAGTGTAAATTCAATATATTATTTTTATGTAATAAATCAAAATGTACAAATTATAAATGGATATTTACCTTCGCATGTACATATTTGATCTTGAAATTCCTTTTCTTTGCGCTTTTTCGAAAGTGGACCCATGCCCTGTTAGAAAATAATACGAATGGGGTAAATTTAAAATTCATTATAATATATAAAACTATTGTGAAATTGAAACTTACGTTTCCAATATATTCTTAAAACTTTCTCGCACATCATCATGGAGAGAGCATATCCAATAAAGTGCTTTCTCCCTAGGGCAAAAAACCCCTAACATCCAATGATCCCTGATAAAAGGAAATTTAACGTTAGTGGTTTTTTATGTTAAAAGATAATTAACTCTTTGAGAGGGATGTGTTTCATACCTCTCACAAAAAGGCATCATCCAACACTGTGTGATTACATTCTTTTCAAATCTATCAGCAATATAAATCATTCTTTGTTCCTCATCCAATGCACATGCTTCAGGGGAAATCAATTGCGGGTCCATGAATCCATATACATCTGTCAGCTCATTCCTCTCACAAATTTTATACAGATACCTAATACAAAGCAGACATAAGTATACATTTTTAATAAATATAATGCAAGGAAAAGGTGTTAAGAATTACATGATAAAAATTTGCACCACGTTGATTCCCAACTTATCTCTAGTGACAAACTCCATGATATCAGTTTTCATAATCCCCACACATAGTTCACGTCCACAGACATGAGCTTCCATTGTAAAGTCATAATGATCCGCCAACAAATTTGAATATCTTGACAATTTGTCAAGACAGCTAGTATCTGCATCTTATGTCATAGCTATCTGCCTTTGTTGTTGTCTATACAGTATTTCTTTACCTTTGAAGTATTCCTGTAAAAATAAATTGAAAAATATATTAGTTTTAAAATGATAAAACATTAATAAAAATATAAAATAAAAGATATAACATCCATACCTCTATGGTAATGAGTCGAAGAAGTCTGGATGGCCAAAGTAAAAAATGGCCGATATTATGTCCAACTGTCGTCACCTCATCTGTAGGTAATGGTATCCGAGCTGATCTATCTATAATATCCTGTACAGTGACCCTCTGATTCTCTACCTCTAACTGTTGATGATGAACTGTATCTCCTATACAATATACCATCCCATATGCAACTATATGATGTTGAGGATCATCAACATACCACTCACAATAAGTAGGTAGCTGCGGTGGAGGAGGAGGATCAAAAATGGGGTCCGCAGGCTGAGGTGGGGGAGTGGGAGCTACTGGGAGAGGTGGAGTGGGAGCTGCACCATGAAATTGTCTTTGCAAGTCTGCAAACATAAACTGCACTGATGCTCTAATCTTGTCCTCCATTGTCGCATTAATATTATGGACTTCAGCCTCCAAGGATTCTATTTTTTTTATAAACTCCCTCAACGTTAGAAGTTGAGGAATGTGGCAACACTTTTCTTACCGATACACCTGCCAGATATCCTCTTACACGACCAGGATGTTCGGGCTTTCCCAATGCCACAGATAAAATATCTTCCCTCCCAGATGGTGTAAATGTCCCCTGTGAACTCTTCTCCTCAAGAGAGTCCTGTAATAATTAATTTAACATTTCTATAATGATTGGAAATATATGACAAAAATAGTAAACTTAAATAAATAAAATAGATATCTTACAATCCTCTCAACTACGAGTCTCGATTCTTCCGAAAGATATTGTCCTTTTTTGCCCTTCCGAGCTCTTTTCCATTTCTCATGTCTAGATGGAGGGGATGGAGGGGCCACCTCTCTAGAGCTTGAAGACTCAGCTCTTAGTTGTTGAAATTTTTCTGCCATCATTTGTTCTTCCAATAATGCATACCCTCCCCGAGATAAACTATGAGGGTATACATTTTTAGATTGGATCTCTTGATGAGCTTTCCTTGTTTGCTATAAATTAAGAATAAGTAATCATTAACAAAACAATAATAAGATCATTTATATAAGAAAGCTTATAAAAGTTTACATTGCCCTTACAGAAAATGATTCTTTTCTTCTACTTTCAAAAAATTGTCTCCATGTGTATTCATCTATAAAAGGATATATACGACATGGATTCTCACGACTCCTATGACCATAAATGAAATCAGATGAGAGGGTTGATTTGAAATCCCTCCATCTCCTAGCAGCCAACGATAAGCATTTCTTCCTGACTCCTCCAGTGTCAGGAATATCAAATGTCATCTGATAAAAAAGAGGTTAAAAATATTATATATACTAGAAACATTTAAAGAACAGTCAAACAATAGCAAAATATCTTACCAAAATGGTCTCCCACAGCTGAGAAATTATCGCCTTATCCACACTTCTCCAATCATCATAGAGAATGCTTACTTTGCTCTTAGCCCGAGTTGCTACAAAACCCTTAAAATCTTTAGCATTTGGACCTCTAGGAAGATCATCATCATCAAACTCCACGACTATCCTCTCCTCCTTCATACGGGAAAGTGATAATTTTGGTAAACGTGTGCACCCACGCTTACCAACCTTTGAACTCTTTTTCGTAATAGGAGCATGTGAATGTTCCTCCCCAGATGTATGACCAATATGCTCATCTCCAGAATCATGTGGCTGATCAACTGATTGATCTGTCATTTTCCTTCAAATCAAAAAAAACAAACATTAGTTCACAAATATAAAAATTCAAATATTTTAATACTACTTAATCAGAAAATAGAAAAGTGTACTAAATTACATAATAGTAAACATTGGTAATATGGTAAGCATGTTAAACAATGATAAACATGGTAAACACAGTCTGTTGTACCCCTCTCTCTTGGATTTTAATGATCACAATCACTCTTATTATGTTCTAACTTGTTTTCAAGTGTTTTTGTTGATAGGCAAAAGGTTGCCAAGGAGTTGGCCCAAGAAATATGAAAAGTGGACTCACTGAGTCCACCGGTCAGCCCGTGTGAGCTCACCGGCCAGCCGGAGGACCCAGGCAGTAGACTTGCCCACTGCCTGGTGTCACCGGCCGGCCGGTGGACCAGACAGAGACCCTTCCTCTCTGTCTGGACCACCGGCCGGCCGCTGGATCACCACCGGCCGGCCGGTGGACCAGACAGAGCTTTGCTCTGGACCACCGACCAACCGGTGATCCACCATCGGCCAGCCGGTGCGCCCATGACTTCTCCTCTTTACGGTTTTTATTGTTTTATCATTTTGGTTTGATACATGTTTTAATAAGTAAAAAATTTACAATATCTAACATTATATGAAAAAACTAAATGTAAACAAGAAATAAACATGTCTTACCTGTAATTTTAGGAATGTACAGTGGGATTGTTTTCCCAAATTCCTTCGTCGTGATCGTTCTTTATGGCACAAACCATGTCTTCAACATACTCATCATTATGTTCTGTTAATCTTTCCATAGAAGTAGGGATCTCACATAAATCAGCATCTTCATCAAATTCATCCTCACCAACATATTGTTTTTTCCCTTGTAAAACAACAGCCCACTGCATATCTGATTGATCTACTACATAGAAAATTTGTTTGGCATGTGTTGCCATTATAAAAGAATCAGTTGTGTCTTCCAATCTATTCAGATTAACAAGTGTCATTCCAAATTCATCGTGTCTGACACTGTTGTTACCGATAAACCATTTACAGTTAAAAACAGGAACTTTAATTTTAAAGTAATCATCCTCCCATATGTCTTCAATCACTCCATAATATGCACTTGATGCCGAAATTGGGTTTCTGTCCTTAGCACTCGAAAATTGCATTGCTTCTGCAAACACCAATACACCACTATTCTGAACTGCACTTCTGTTGTCCTGAGCTTTCGTATGAAATGTATAGCCATTAATGTCATAAGCGGACCATGTTATCACATTTAAAGATGGACCAACCACTATCCATTTTAATGTCTCTGATACACCTGATCTACCAAGCAAGTTCTTTTTAAACCATGGAAAAAAAGTTTTGTTGTGCTCATTCAAAATCCACATTTCTTTCTTCTTTGGATGACATTGTTTCAACTCATTAATATGCAATGTGATATACGGTTGAACATCAGCTATGTTATTCAAGATGTATGATTCTAACTTCTTCATCTGTTCAGCTGACAGTGATTTGACTTTCAAGCCACGAATCCCCTTTCCCTCATTATTAACCCATTCATGGCGAGATGGAGGAAAACCTATGTGTTGCGCCGTAGCCAAGTAGCTCGTACAAAACTCTGCTACCTCCTCAGAAATATACTTTTCAATAATGGAGGCTTCAGGTCGATATGGATTTGTAACATATCCCTTTAATATTTTCATATACCTTTCAAAAGGATACATCCAACGAAGATATACAGGTCCACAAAGCTTTATTTCTCAAACCAGATGAATCATTAAATGCACCATCATATCAAAAAAAGTTGGAGGAAAATACATTTCCAAATGACAAATTATAAAAATTGCATCCTTTTCCAAAATGATCAAAGCATTCACATCAATCGCCTTGTTACAAATTGAATTGAAAAAATATCACAACCTCATTATAGTCTTTCTAACATGGATGGGCAATATTCCACGCAGTGCAACTGATAGAATTTGTTGCATCAGGACGTGACAATCATGTGATTTCATACCTATCAACTTCAAGTCTTTCAATGAGTCAAAAGTTTTTACATTTGAAGAATAACCTTGAGGCACTTTGATATCATGAAGACACTGACAGAAGCTACTTTTCTCCCTCTTCGATAATGTATGATAAGCCGGGGGAAGAAATGTTCGTCTTCCTTTAGGAGTGTGAACTAACTCCAAACGTATTCCCATTGATAGTAGGTCAAACCTTGCATTCAACCCATCTTTTGTCTTTCCTTTAATATCTAGCAATGTTCCGATCAAAGAATTACAGATATTCTTCTCCACGTGCATGACATCAATATTATGTTTGACTTCATGATACCTCCAATATGGTAGCTCAAAAAATATTGACCTTTTCTTCCAAATATGTCTATCATTACCAGCTTTCTGTGTCTTTCCCAATGTCACATCAAGGTTTTTCACCCTCTCAAAATAAAAATCTGGGGATAAAGGTTTTGGAGCAGTATCAAATTCTTGTGAGCCGTTGAATGCCTTTTTTAGTCTTCAATAAGGGTGATCCATAGGCAAAAACTCTCGATGACCCATGTACACTGTTTTCCTCCCATGATGCAATTGACAATATGACGCCTGTTGTTCGCAAATTGGACATGCTTTATGCCCTTTAACACTGTATCCAGACAAATTTCCATATTATGGGAAGTCATTTATAGTGAATAGAAGCACTGCATGCAGTTGAAAATATTCCATTTTATAAGAATCATACACCCTAATACCATCAGCCCATAACAGTTTCAAATCATCAATCAGCGGTGACAAGTATACATCAATATCATTGCCGGGTTTCTTTGGACCAGAGATCATGATACTCAACATGACATATTTTCACTTCATACAAACTTCAGGAGAGAGGTTGTAAATTACCAATAAAACAGGACATGAACTATGTGTGCTACTGAGGGTTCGGTATGGATTCATTCCATCTATGCACAAGCCTAGTCTCAGATTTCTAATTTCATTTCCAAATGTAGGGTACTGGGCATAAATTTTCTTCCATTGTGGAAAATCAGCTGGATGACGTATTTTTCCATCACATACCCGCTCATCAGCATGCCATCTTAACCTTTTTTCATCCTGTGAATTAGCAAATAAACGTTTGAAACGAGGAATTATAGAAAGATACCAAAATACCTTTGAAGGGAGCTTTGTAATCTCTACATCAGCTTGTGATTTTTCTTTCACCTTATACCGTGATGTCCCACATTTAGGACACTCTTTCAGAAATTCATATTCCTTCCTATATATAATGCAGTCATTCGAACAGGCATGTATTTTCCTGTATCCCAATCCCATCGGGCATAATATTTTTTTGGCCTTATAATGTGAATCTGGAAGATCGTTATCTTTTGGAAGAATGTCTTTCATCAATTGTAGCAGCTCTGTAAAACTTCTGTCACTCCATCCATGTTTCTCCTTCAGGTTAATCAATCTTAACACCGCCGACAAAACCGTAAAATCTGTACAACCAGGATATAATGGTTTTTCGGCATCACCATATAGACGTGCAACTGTCAGTTCTATCTCAATTTGTTCTGCTACAATATCGAGAATCATTTCTTCAATTCCACCGGAGTTACCATCTTGCGATTCATTATCATCAGTGACATTCTGTCCAGTTTCGCCATGCCAAATCCAAGGGTTGTAACTCGGATTGAAACCATGACAAATCAGATGATCTTTTATCTCTCTACTTTTCAACTTCTTCATATTCAGACATTTCAGGCATGGACAGAAAAAAATGTCACTACTTGGAACATTTCGTTTAGCAAATTCCAAAAAGGCATCAACACCTTCCTCATATTCATTGCTCATTCGATGTGCCGTAATCCAACTTCGACTCATTATTACCTATAACAAATAGCAAAAATATATATATTTTTTAGATAAGACAAATATATGTTTATATGAAAAAAATCATAATTTGAATGTAAATAATTTTGAAATATAAAACAAATCGATGTGTATTTAAAAAAATATGCTTGAATATTATTTTTTAAACAAAATATAGTAAGATATAACACCCCCCTGGACACCCCCCGACCCCTCTGGACAGCCCCCCGCCCCTCCTGGACACCACCCCCCACCCCCTACCCCCTTGGACACCCCCCTGTACATCCCCCAACCCTCTGGACAGCCCCCCCACCCACCCGGACAACCCCAAATACCCTCTGGAGAGTCCGCCACCCACTTGGACTGCCCCCCACACCCATCCACCCCCTTGGACACCCCCCCTGGACACCCCACCGACCCCTCTGGACATGCCGCCACCCCCTTGGACAGCCCCCCACACCCACCCATCCCCTTGGACACCACCCTGGACACCCACCGACCCCTCTGGACAGCCCCCGACCCCTCTAGAAAGCACCCCCACCCCTCCTGGACACAACCCCCCACCCCCGACCTACTTGGACACCCCCCTGGACACCCCCCCCCCCAACCCTCTGGACAGCCCCCACCCCTCCTAAACACCACCCCCACCCCCTACCCCCTTGGACACCCCCCTGGACACCCCCCAACACCCATCCACACCCTTGGACAGCCCCCCACACCCACCCACCCCCTTGTAAACCCCCCTGGACACCCCCGACCCCTCTGGACAGCCCCCCACCCCTCCTGGACACCACCCCCACCCCCTACCCCCTTGGACACCCCCCTGGACATCCCCCAACCCTCTGGGCAGCCCCCCCCCCCACCCGGACAACCCCAAATACCCTCTGGAGAGGCCGCCACACACTTGGACAGCCCCCACACCCATCCACCCCCTTGGACACCCCCCTGGACACCCCACCGACCCCTCTGGATAGGCCTCCACCCCCTTGGACAGCCCCCCACACCCACCCATCCCCTTGAACACCACCCTAGACACCCCCCGACCCCTCTGGACAGCCCCCGAACCCTTTAGAAAGCACCCCCACCCCTCCTGGACACAACCCCCCACCCCCGACCTGCTTGGACACCCCCCTGGACACCCCCCAACCCTCTGGACAGCCCCCCACCCCTCCTAAACACCACCCCCACCCCCTACCCCCTTGGACACCCCCCTGGACACCCCCACAACACCCACCCACACCCTTGGACAGCCACCCACACCCACCCACCCCCTTGTAAACCCCCCTGGACACCCCCCGACCCCTCTGGACAGCCCCCCGCCCCTCCTGGACACCACCTCCCACCCCCTACCCCCTTGGACACCACCCTGGACATCCCCCATCCCTCTGGACAGCCCCCCACCCACTCAGACAACCCCAAATACCCTCTGGAGAGGCCGCCACCCACTTGGACAGCCCCCCCACACCCATCAAACCCCTTGGACACCCCCTGGACACCCCACCGACCCCTCTGGACAGGCCGCCACCCCCTTGGACAGCCCCCCACACCCACCCATCCCCTTGGACACCACCCTGGACACCCCTCGACCCCTCTGGACAGCCCCCGACCCCTCTAGAAAGCACCCCCACCCCTCCTGGACACAACCCCCCACCCCCGACCTGCTTGGACACCGCCCTGGACACCCCCCAACCCTCTGGACAGCCCCCCACCCCTCCTAAACACCACCCCCACCCCCTACCCCCTTGGACACCCCCTGGACTCCCCCCAACACCCACCCACACCCTTGGACAGCCCCCCACACCCACCCACCCCCTTGTAAACCCCCCTGGACACCCCCCGACCCCTCTGGACAGCCCCCCACCCCTCCTGGACACCACCCCCCACACCCTACCCACTTGGACACCCCCCTGGACACCCCCCAACCCTCTTAACATCCCTCCCACCCCCTGGAATCACTGAAAATTTACCATAACAAGAAGTTGGGACATTCAAAGAATGTTTTTAGGTGTGGAGGAAGAACTGAGTTTCAATAGATAGAGAAGGAACTCGACATTAGGTTGTCTATTCCAGGTGTGGATTTGAAGGAGTTAATGTTTGTTCAGTGACCCAAGAGATTGAATCAGAAATTCAGATGTTGTGCCATTTTCTCATGATGAGGATGAATAATTGGTGGGGTTTGACTTTTAAATGGAGAGCTTAGCAGACCATCATATTTTCTATAGATCAGTAAAGGATGTTAGCATCAAACATAAGGCTTAAGGGATGCTTTTAGATCCAAATATGTATGTTGATGGATGCAATGGATCTAGTAGAGGTTCTAGAAAGAATGGTGGTTTTATTTGTTTAGGATAAGTAGTGAAGAAAAAACTAGTTAATTTTTTACTTGCTGAAAAGAGGGTATCTAAAATTTTTAACTTGCCGAGGGGAAATCTGGCGAGTCCTCCTCGTGAAACTTTGTTTGCAGGGGGTGAAAATGGTGATGTGATCCCAAATCCATGCACCTATGCCGTGGTTGTGTGTGAATAAAGTAGTAACAACTGTAAAAGGGCAACCCATCCAAATGGACACGCCCCAACCCTCTCGGGGATTTATAGAAAACGATGAAAAATTAGTGAAATCATAAAATTAGTCAATATTGAAGTCGAACTAATAGATCTAGGGATGATAAATAAGATTATGGTGCCAAAACGAGTTAAAAGGGTTCGCAATCGAAGAATCATAGCTAGTTTCAACAAAAAAATCACAACACATATATATATATATACTATCCGCGAAAACAAACGAACGAGTGGGAGGATTACCTGAGTGCTGCGAGTTTAGATGATTGATCCGAGGAGATTAAATATGAGAAACGATGATCGCAAAACGAATCTAAACCAACGAAATGGACGAGCCGATTCGGGTTTACGCGCGAGAGAGACGAGTCGCGACTGTCGAAGGTAAACTCGCGAATGACAATCCACGGGTCTGGGTAAATTTTTAAATGAGTTATCACGTTGGTTATTCAATAACCGACGTTATAATTTTTTTCAAAACATTTATAACATCGGTTATTCAATAACCGACGTAAAAACCTTCCTCTGATTCTTTTTTTACGTCGGTTATTTTATAACCGACGTTATAAAGGGCTCAAAATCCGCGTTTTTTTACGTCGGTTATTCCATAACCGACGTCAATAACATCTGCGGATTCTTTTTTTACATCGGTTATTTTATAACCGACGTAAAAAGGCCTTCAAAAACCGCGTTTGTTACGTCGGTTATTCAATAACCGACGTAACAACTCCTACATATGTCGATTTGTTACGTCGGTTATTGAATAACCGAAGTAACAAACACCCCCCGCTTCTGTTTTTTACGGCGGTTAATGTATAACCGACGTAAAAAACGAAGCCGTGAGATTAATAACGTCGGTTATAAAAATAACCGATGTTAAAGGTGTACCGAACACAGGTTTTTATGTCGGTTATTAAATAACCGACGTAAAAAACCTCGTTTTACATATTATAACGTCGGTTTTATATAACCAACATAAAAAATGGTGACGTAAAAAACGTTTTCTGCACTAGCATATACTGTTGAAATTTTTTATATGATCCTAGTGTAGAACTAGACAACCCATACCAAGAGTTAAAAGAAATCCAACAATTTCTCGCACGATGTATTTCCATATGAAATTTTTTAGGATTAATTGACAGATATATCATTTTAAAATATTCATTATATTCTAAGTGAACTCCCAATGGTATGTCAATGGTCAAAACACCATCCAAATTTTCCACAAATAATTCCAATACATTTGAAAAAATAGAATATAAAAACGAATTCTATTCTCTTCTAACAAACTAAATGAATGAAATGGTATATGATACATGATCTGTACTATGAACGGTAAAAATTCATGACTCGACACTAGTAAGAGTAGTGAGAATATCATGATATTGATTTTTCTTATTCCATATGTTGTAGATTAACCCCCCATTAGCTATAACATCTACCTAGATATAATGCTCCAACAAGGGGTACCACATCCCCTTCATTGTCCTGAACTGCCTATGGAACTCTAGATAAATTTCTATTGAGGATTATTTGATTTTTTTATAGAATCTAACACAATTTCTTGTCACCTTTCACTACTCTTATATGAGATTGTCATAAAAACTATAATTTTAATTCTACTGACCAAATAATTAAACTCCAAATATGAGTAATGGACACTCAGAATGATTGTGGACCAAATTTTCACATAGATTTCACAACAGTGGATCACTGTCTAGATATGTATTCGAACTACACTAGATTCTCTATAGATTTTTCCTTAGAGATAAATATTATCGTAGTTCTTCATGCCACTATAAAAAGAATTCTCAGTTTTTCCTTATGAAATATCATGTCCCCTACTTGGGGCCCCTATAAAATTCCCTTTCGTGATCAGTTCCTGATAGATATCATTTAAAAAGTAACTTAATAGAAACATGTTCAATTGTCACATAATGTCATAAAGAATACCATGTTCCAACATCAATTCCAATATATCTTATCAGTTATTATGGATCATGAAAAGTGCTACTTGATTTTGAAGCCTCCATCATAGTCCATCACTAACTTACCCTCCTGTATCAAGTATAGAAACTCATGGCCTTCCCATGCCACAATGTCTCTGGATATATGTGGATCATGAAAAGTGCCTTATATTCCATCCATGATAAGTAACATTACTACCATGTTTTTTCTAGAATATCCCACCAATGCATTATAGGACCATGAAGAATATAATAAAAAAAAAATTCAACCTCAAATATCTGAGTGTCTATTGGTTCTCGGATATCACCTAGACCGAATTGATCCAGAAGTCGAATACCTAGGGGACTCCTTCTTTTGTGAACGTTTGTGTAAGCTAAGTTAAATATCAATTCTTATCTCAGATATTAATGTTTTTTTGTTAACAGTATCCCTCTCAATGTATCTTATGGAACTTAAGAAGATATCATGAAAAAGTACATCCATATAGTCCTCAATAGATATAGGAGTGTATGGTTATGTTTTGTTAGGATTATTTTAACTGTTTATCTTTTGATACACAACTTAAAGACATTGAGTATGTATTTTATATATATGGAAAACAAAATTCTTATATCCTTGGCTAAAAAAAGGTCAAAATCAACATGTGTAAATAATAGAGAATCACAAGAGCATGATCTCTTAAAACATTTCATAAATGTGTTTTATCATGAAATAATGTTTCATTAATTTTATTAATCAATTATAACAGTTATATCATTAAATAAGAAATACAAGATAAAATATCACATGTGATAAAATATGTCTCTACCATGAACAATTCCATTAAATATATCCCTATGTTCCAATCATGATTCATGCATACTCATCTCGTGACATTCTGATCCATGAGTGGAAATCATAAGAAAGAATAAAATCATAAATGATATTAATCTCCCTATGAAAAATAACAACAACTATAACAAGAAAACGTCATGAACAACAATTCCATCCTTGGGAACTCATATTTTACTTCATAAATGGGTTATTTAATCCCATTAACATTCTCATAACCATTTCATGTTAATTCTAATATCATTTCTACCATTCCAATATAGAAATAAATTGGGAAAAATCTCAAACTCACATTGATACCTTCTTGTAATGTCCCTCGATTCAAAATTCTCAAATGTGAATAAATCGTGTTAGTCGTGGGACCTCATTAGAACATCCTCTTAGGATAGAGGATTCCAAATAACATTTAGAGCATAAAAACTAAACTGGGGAGTCAATACCCCCACCTATTGAGTTATAATATATTATAAGTACGCATCCATAATAAGTATAAATGTAACAAAAAAACTAGAAATAGTAAAAAATATAACTTGAATGTAATAGTAGGACCCAATAAACTAATAAAAATGAATAATGTACCTAAAAGATAAACATTATCTAGATTTCATATTAAAATCAATAAAAATTAAATAATATTTCTGAATCAAAAACTCAATAGAACCTTGAATTGAACTCCATTTCCATCACATCTCCACAATCAAGTAGATAAAGCAATTGACAATCTAAAACACGGTCCCCATCCCTTGACCCAACCTACAACCACATAATCTTCTCAGGATCAAAATGGAGGTCTAAATAGGTTGTGAGTGAAATTAATTTGGGTGAAACAACTATTTATAAACATAAATATATTGGTAATAAGTTAATGGTAAAAAGTGATAATTAGGTGTATTAATTAGTTATCACAATATAATACAACAATCAACATTCTTCATCACTTTGATGAATTATCACAGATCATATATCACATCTTGGCCAACTATAACAACTAACCATGGAAAAATCACAAAATTGGGAAAAAACATCTGAATAAGAATTTTATCCTATTTGAGAATCACTATATATAAGGAATTGAGGTTCAAAAAGGCCAATTAAAATATATAATAATTTCAATATTCAAGCATGGTCCTTTATATAAAAATTTTAGCATCACTATACAAAGATATATATATAGTCATTTCATCATTAATTCAAAGTCCACTTTGTAAGAAATATAGAATGGAACTAAGACAATCCCTTTAACAACCACAACAAAAGTCATCACATTGAGGAATTAAAAAAATCATATCAAAAGACTAATTATTTAATTCAAAATTATTCAATTTTTCATTCAATTAGACATTTTTTATTTAAATTAAACATTATCATTTGGAAATTAAATAAAAAAATAAAAAATTAACAATGTGATTCTCTATCAAACAATCACCATCAATATCATGTTATTCTATCCACACATTATGCTATCAACTAACTAATTTAAATCAAGCGTTCTATCACCAAATGGATGGCCATATTCTAAGTCAAAACACCATTGAACAAGAAGTGATCCAAGGAATAATTCAAACCAGTATTTATCATTATTCTACATTCAATTAATTAATACACTCTTCATGTCTATGCAATTACAATATTTCACATACTTAACAATTTAAAAGACCGTATGGTAAGATTTTAAACCACCTTCCTTTAATAATTTTTCAAATAAATGATTAAAATGGGTAATGAAACAATAATTAAGGTGTGGTAAATCATAAAAATAATTATATAACACATGAGTTCAATATGAACACATAAACCAACTGTGATCAAGATATTCCACCTCTATAAATATAGAACAACATAAGGAAAGGGAAAATTTATGAGAAACAACACAACTGACTTTGATCACATGAAAAATATATTCCAATGAGAGGAAGGAACTTCAAAATATCCCACAAATAACATAGGTTCTGATATATGAGGTATCATGCTAAACAATAACAAATCATACATGTGTAAATTCATTAAATACAATGAGCCTAAGAGGTACTTGATAAGTAAATTTTTCCATGATGTGTAATTTTCTATTAACCAGTATGATGAATTTAATGTTTCCTCAGTTTATATAACCCTACTCGAACATATATAATAATGTAATTTAGATTCATTATGTTTAACATGTTCATTCTGTGAACTAGTTCATGTCTTGTATTCCATTTTTGGATTCTTTCTGATGGTAGTCACATATATTGTAACTCATTTACATGGCATTAAAATGAACTAGAAGTAACATCAAGTGCATATTCATCCAAAATCCCAAACCACATTTGGATGCTCCAAAACTCATATTTGCCATATAAATCTCATTTAAAAATTTTATAGAAAAATGATCATTAATTCAATAATACGTACATCCCCGAATATTAGGCAATTTTCCCCCATCAAAATCTCTTCATCTCATAATGAGTCTCAACCCCCATTGTTAAAAGTAAAAGGATAATCTAAAACAAAATAGTATTCATGATGGGCAAAAAGGGACGTAACTATAAAAAGAATGGATTTTATAAATATATTATTACATACCATAATAACTATTTGTATTTGAATTATTTTTGGATGAGTGATTTAAAAAATCAATCCAATGTATTACTATCTTACCTTTATGGGTCAAAACAAGACATTTAATTGAATTTATTTGAAATAAACGGGGCTTAAATTTATTTATTCCCCATCATTTAGTTCAAATAAATTTTATTGGATGACTTTAATGGTGATAATATCTAATATATTATTTTTTATTTTCTATATTGAAATATATCATCGATATATTTTTATGGAAAAGTTAAATTATGTTCTACGTAGTTGATTATTTATACATTATTAATATAAATTAGACTCACTTCAAAATGACATGGATTAGGTTATCAGGTACTAATCTAAAATATATCATCTTATTTTTTATGCACATCCCTCTCACACAAATAATGACTTTACTTATTACATAATCCCTTTCTATCATTTTTTAATTTTATTACATAATAGACTTAAAAAAATGTTAGAAACATTTTAAATAAATTTATTGGGGATAAAAAAGTTGATATGAACATTACAGTCATCATATAATATATATTAATGTAGTAAAACAATTATTCAAATTAATGAGTTTTTTATGTTTCATTCGATTAAATTAGAATCTTATTTAATTCAAGATCAGTACTATTAACAATTTCTTTCTGATTTAAGTGAGAAATATTATTATAAATGTGGATAACTATTAGGAATATGAAATTATGCCTATTTTTCACAATCATTCCTATTAAAACTCATTTGTATAATTTATATAGTGCTGTAATTTAATATTTAATTTCATAAAAAATCCCATATATGTAATCTGATTTTTTGGATGGATTCTACCATCCATCAAAGGGCCCAAAGGCCATTAAACTTTTATATTATAACAAAAGAACTGATTTTTAGGGATGAAGAGGAAACCCCAGACAAACATCAGGGACATAAAACATACATGACCTGATGATCTTTGAAAATAAAACACGGATTAACAATAGGATGTTCCCCTCACAAGCATATGAAACATGATGAAGCTCTCCATGAAAATATGACTAAATAGCTAGTATGTTTCATGTGTCAATGAACAGGCCATATCTGATGGCTATCACTATACCCTCTCAACCATCCAAATCAATAAAGCCTACAAAGGTTGCCCGTCTACTCTAAAACAGAATTTGGGATTTTTTCCATGTGATAGAGTCTGGTTTAAACTACATTGGAAGTCCTGATGACCAAAAAACATCGTCAGACAAAAAACTCACCAAAGAAATTCCTTCAAATCCATATCCACATACATTCAAATTGGTTATAATGATGTCAAAACCCGATGAACACCCCGCGATGACCCAAAAGTCTCAATCCCACCACAACCACAGTCTCAATGATCATATAGGTTAATCACATTCCAAACTACCATATTTTCCTCCCCATACCTTGTTATATCAACTCTCATAATAATAAAAGACATTTTTATGTCATCAACTAATTTCTAGTGAAAAAAATAATCCATTACTATTTGGATTTTTCTAAAATTTATTTGATTTCACATTTCCATGTCTCAAGAAGTTATTTTTTATTTTTTTATTTTTAAGGGAACTAGATAAGTGGATTATATGATTTAATTATGTTGGTTTATTTTAAAATGTTTTCAAGTAGAAAGTTTTCATTTTGAAGTGTTTCTTTCATTTATGATTGTTTTATGTGTATAATTTAATAAAAATAATAGTTTCCTCAATTTTTCTTGATTTTTTATTGAATTTGTAGATAGGTGGACTTACGTAATGGGATAAAATTAATTGTGAAGGGATAGAGGTTATATTTTTCTAGGAAACTATGAAATACATTATCAAGGTTGTTTTAATCACACATACTATATGGGGGTACCAAAGGGGATATATTTCTCTAGGACACTATGAAATACATTATGATAGTTTCTTAAATCACACAAACTATATGGGGTACCACTATCACACATGAAATGAAACAAGGATAATTTTTTTAGTAAATTATTTTGGTCACATCCAAACAAATTTCAATCTCCCATGAGCATCACTCATAAAAAATAAATTTAAAAATATCTCATTCTCATGTATAATTTTTCAGAATGATGTAAATATAAAATTTTGAAATGTATCTAAATCAATATGTTGTATTAGAGTAATCTATACAATTTTTGAAATATTTTTAACATTTCAGTGATTCCTAACATTACATTTTTAAATGTTATTTGAATTTATTGGAAATTTCTATATTAATTATATGAAATGAACTTGTGTCTGAATTTTTTATAATTTATATACATATACGTATTTTTTATACGATGAGATATATATGAATTTATTACATCCACATGTTTATGAAGGGGGGTTTATTACATGAGTAGTCAACCATGATAGGTACAACCATCCAACAAAGTACTACTTCTATCCATAAATTAATGTGAATGAAATGGGAAATTTAAAATACATAAATAAAGGGACATTCTTGGTGAATCATGATAGTTAAAACCATAAAAATGTATACTTTCTCCGACTAGTACAATTTAATTAAAATGGACATGTAATAAATGGGACCTACCTACATTTTTGGATTTTGTCTCTAGTGTGAACCATGATAGGTATTCTAGATGTATGAGAGAAACTAATTTTTGGGAGAAATTATTTAATTTATGTTTGAACATGTTTATTCAAATAAGTCCTCGGTTTGATGGAGTTTCAAATACAATAATTTTATAATTATTATATAACAAAAATATAAAATAAATAAAATATATACATATAGTTGGATTTATAAATATAATATAAAATTATAGAATCTAATATAGGGATACTCACACATAATATTTTACTCAGTAAATAAATTAAAAATATATTCTAATTTTAATTATTTCTTATAAAATTTCTAATAATAATACCAAATAAAAGTTAAATGTTTTTAATATTAATACTAAAAAATATATTTATCATATTTATATGTACATAAACAATTAAAACAACACATACATTATTTATCAGTACTATTATAATTTTTATATTGATATTTTATATATTATAAGTTAAATTCCCTACATTGTTTTTCCAACATTTTATTGACATTAAATTTTTCTTATAAAACAGATTAATAATAAAACATTCGCTTTTACGAGTAGATATAACCTCGATGGAATGGAAAATTATTTTTTAGTAACAGACTAATTTTCTAAATTTCTAATATTTATAAAAAAATTGTAAATTTTTTTTGAAGAATAATTTCTAATAACCTTTTTCATTAGTCAAATAATGTATGATTTTTTATCAAACCATACAGTATAATCCAACACACAGATTAAAACAACCCAATGATTATAATGGTCATGCTAGCTAGTCTCATTGTACTTTATTCACACTCATGACTATTTCATGAACCCAAGTACCTATATCCCATTAATAAAAGTCTATGAAATATTTTACTAACCAATAACATGAAGAACCTATATTTTTTCCTTATTACCTGAAAAAATGTATCTACGATCCAAGATTATATGAGCTCCCAAAAAATGATCCTCAATAAAATACCTATGGTTATGGAAAAATAATTCACATTCCACCTATGTTCATATGACTCCATTTTGCAAAATATATCAAATAAATTTTATAATGATATAACATTTTACAAAAATTTCCAAACATCATTTTATTTATCAACCATGTGCTTTGAAACCCCATTTCATAGTGATTTGAAAATAACATTTCATTTACGAAAACATATGTAAACACCTATTTTTCTAAAAAAATAATATAAAATCACAAATAAATAAATCATGTTAATTAAAATTAATTTAGAATAAAATTTACCTAATTATGACTATTCAAGGATCACCCAAAATTGTATACAGAATAAGAACCTATCACAAACTCGGTTTTCACACTAACATACACTAGATCCACACATCATAATCAAGGGGAAGGTAAAAAATAATAAAAAAGGGATAAATTGTCATATATTCCCAAATAATATAATCATATTGTATATGAAAAATGGTGGGATAAAAAAGTTAAATCAACACATACTTTTGGAATCCCAACACCACACTACTATAAACATGACATGGCTTGTGAATGTCAAATGTAAAATAGGTATATAAGGGATTTGATAATGAAAATATATGATAAATAGATTCAATAAACTCAAAAAAAATACTAATCAAAAACTAATTTAAATTTATAAACTATGAATAGATAGATCAAACATACCTAAAGGGGATCGGAAAACCAACAATAAGATCAATGCTCAAAAAGGATAAGACCAACAGAAATAGATTCACCAAAAATTGATTGGGCCAGACATTGGGTTCAACGGATATAGGGTGAACATTAATGATAACATGGTTAATCTCTCAAAAAATAAAATTCGTTTTAACAGAATTATTTAATGGTGGGAATATTTATATCATATCCTAAACAATAGGGTTTACATGCATGTTAAAAAAACATTTCCCTAACTTATAATATTGTTAAACACATTGACATTGTGAAAATAATTTTCACTCCATTAATAGTTTTTATATACCTAAATAGAATCATGGTTTCTAAAAATATTCCATTAATTTCATGTATATATATATTTCATGTTTTGAACGTGATGTTGTAGCCATGATTCTACCAAATTCCATTAGATAAACTCTCGTATCACCTATGAAACCAACCAGACATGAGAAACAACCAATTTATCATTAAAAGGAGTGTTTACCATAAATGCGATGTATATATTATATCAACCATGAGAACATATATCACAATAAGGTCATGAATGATATTGTTGATCTATAAATTCATGTGGCCTTTTCACCTTCACCAATGATTTTTTCTCCCAATTCTTACGATGATATAATATGATCCTCTATAACAATTAGAGAAATAGAATATAACTCTCACATTATACATTCATCTATTAATCCATGATCTATAATAATTACTCCACAAGAAAAATATATGGCTCTTACTCAATCTCCTCCCAAATCAAAACATTGGATGGATGAATGTGGTACATTTTAATAATTTATATTTGTAAAACAAAATGAATACCTATCAAAAGAGCTAGTAAAACAGATTGATAAGGAACTTGAATAATCTTTTTTTCATATCAAATATTCAAACAAATATCATAGGAAAATTTCATTGTTTTGAAAGTGGATGGTGACTCGTGCAATGAGAACCATTAAATAATACTAGTTTAAAAATAGAAAATTCAAAAATATGGTTTCATCATTCATCATATTATTTCATCTAAATAGGGTATGTAACAATGAATCAATATATATATATATATATATATTTAATCTTCCATTATTTTTACTAATTGAGACACAATACCTTGAGGGACACCTCTCTCACCTTGCCCGGAAAAATATGTGACAAGTTTGGGTGACCATAAAACCCCTATGGGATCCACTCAAATCAATAACTATTAAATATTATTATAATTAAACATGACCTTTCCAAGATTATTTTCCCATGATCAATCAAAATACAATATTTATTCCATGAAATTATCCACTATAATTTTTATATCATACCACATATAGATATCTATATATATATGGTATGTATTACTAAATCTATCTTGATTCCCCATCACGTCTAAGAGACTCTTCTAGTATATATAAGTAAACATGGAAACCATATTTGAGGACATCGAATATTATGGTGTACTCCAATGTGAATTTTATGATATGATGTGTTATATTCTAGGTGCGATGCTTATTAAGTAGAATCCTGCTGAGTATAGTGATCAGGTAGGATCTAGGTATAGAATAGACTAGAACATTGATGTTGAGAGAGGAAGGGGTTTGTGATCAATTAATATATTAGACCTTCCAAATGGATTTGGTATTGTTTATATAATTAAAATTAGATTAGAATCATCATACATGGATAAGTATTGGGTCACCTACATATCCACTAAGTGGCACCATTCCACGAAGTTAGGGAGTGGGGCCATAATTACTAGAGTGACACCCTCGAGATCGGATGGTCAGGCGTCATCTAACTATATATTGAGTAGAACCCTCCAATTTATGAGGGAATGGTTCATCAACTAATAGAGTGGATCCCTCCATCTAGGACTGTAATGGGTCCTCTAATAGTTATTAGAGTGGAAGCCTTCAACTGGGCTAGCCATGGGTCATCTACCAATTACATTATTAGAATCCTCATAATGCTATATATCTTATGTAGTCTATAAATTTACTTAGTGAAACAATAATATTTTACAAGGTCATGGGTCCTTTACTAATATATTGTTCCACATGAATTTTTTGCACATTGGTGAGGTGTGTCTTATCTTGGTGGTCTCGTCAGACAGACATGAGGTATATTGGGAATCATTAATGGACATCTAGAACTGTTGGATCTATTTTTAGTGTTGTTTTATGATAAGGGGATACTCAATTTCTCTTATTTGTTTTCCCATCAGTTTGAGTTTATAAATCTATATATATTCGTGTCTTTATATTTTGTACTCACTTTCTCAACGTTGAGCTTTCTATTTATTCCTATCATGTGTATTGCTTATCCCCTTCAGCATTCATGATGTCCTACTGGGTATGTATATACAAAAACCTATATTATATTTTCCGTCATGTATAATTTATTATGTATATGATCTATAGTTTATTGATGACTAGATATGGTCATTGGGATACCTGGTGCATTGGGCTCTGTTTGGTGGTCGAAGCATGGAGATAATGAGTTGGATCCCTCACCATTTTACATTCATGTTTATTCAAATTGGTAAATATATCTTACTGGGTATTTATTTTGTTCCTTTACATTTTATTTTACTATGTCATAATGTTGTGCACCGTATAAGTATTTCATCCATGGTTTATAATCAATCTATTGCATATTTTTATTATTATTCATCATAACTATTTCATTGAGTCATTCATGTGTGTGAATACAAGTATATTAGGAAAAGGGATCCAAAAATAGTTATGATTTTTTGTTCATTTTACTAGCTCATGGCCTATTTTGGTGGGATTGGGTAGTTTTTTCTCGATACCCATTGTGTCAGTTCATGATAGACTGGAATAATAGGTGGTTTGATCCTTTGAAAAATGTATGGATTAGTCCCCTTAAAATGATTTTTTTATTTTAGGTAGATGTTGCCAAACTATTTAAAGATGTGTTTTAAAGAAAATGGAATCGAGTGAGGGTATTTTTCCCGACGTATCCATTAACTAGGACCTGTATTAACTCTTTATCGACTCGGAATAAGGACACAATGGTTATAGGTATTAATGGTACAATAATCATATATTATTGATTCTCAAATATTCCATTATTTGTGATCTCCCATTTTAATATATATAATCATCTGAATGAGGTATTCCTTGATTAAATTTTTATATTCCTCTATAATGATAGATTTGATGTTTACCATTTATACTCCATGAAGACAATTTAAAGAGTGGTGAGGCCTCAATTCGAGGTTCATCACATGAGATTATTCCTCTAGGTGGATATGTAATATCACCCCCACCATTTGAGGAGAAAATCATAAAAGCAGTTATACAAAGGATGTGCATGTCCTTGATGCAAACCATGATTTCTTGTTCAAAAGGCCACCAAGGTTCCTCATAGAAATGGATCCCCCTAAAAATGATAATTGGCTAGACTTAGTGGTCCATGTTTCCATTATTATCTTCAAAATAATGGATGTGGTTGTTATAATGTATGAAATTAATTTCCATGGAGTAGCTGGACACTCATGGTTCATTTTTACCCAAATACCTAATGAGTTGACACTCTAATTTTCTGACATCCAGAATTTGTTCTGTGTGGAATATTACACCTCTTTTGTATGCTGAATTTGAATTATTTGGCTTTTGGAGATGTAGTAATGGGGTATGATAATTTCTGTTTATTCTGTGAGGATCATATACCTTATAAGGTTCTCCATTTAAGTTATCCAAAATGTATACATCAATGTAATAATGATTGATTATGGAGTCCACATAGATATATTTTTTTGGGTGGTACCCTTTTTCATTCCCACCTATGATGGTGGTTGGAATGGGGATTGGTGGTTGGGGGATTCCTCTCATAGGGATTCTTGGTAGATGAGCAGGAAATGGAAATTATTGGGTTGATTCTTTTATAGCAGCTTGTGTACAATAGTCAAGTAGGTCGTGGCCTGAAAGATCGTCCCAAGATCAAGCTTATACAAATGATAAAGTGAAAAAATAGGAGCATGGAATCCTAGAGAGGGTTGGTGCGGTTATTATTATGGGTAAGTTCACATGGAATTTTATTACTTCATCATAGGTATATAGAGGATAATATACCATGGTAGAGGTATCATCGTAATCAGAGATCTTATATGAAATGGACGGGTGGCCCCAAAGGAGGAAGAGCTTAAAAATGAGTAGTTGGTGAACCAGGGGGAGGTTAATTGGGTTGTTGATGAAACTAAGATATCCTTCCACCATAGCCACTAGGAATCCCACATTAGGCTCACAGAAATTATGGTTGGGGCAATATAAAGTGGTATTCTATGGAGTCTTATGACCAAGTCGCACATGAGATGATTCGAGGTACAATATATGTTAGGTATAGTAGTCATAATATATTTTTAAACAATGGGTTAATTCATTATATTATATTTATATTATGGGATTGAATGATAGAGCTCCCACATGATGTGTTATCTGATAATCTTTTTCATGAGGTTCCTATATGGAACAAATCTTCTATAATATTTATTTTTCCTCACTTTGTGTTATCGTTTGGTAGAGAAATATTCACATGGTACATATTTGTCTTCATGTAGGAACCCCAAGATTTCATATTGGCTATATATTGTATTTCTATGGTCTAACATAATATCTATTATCACTGATGATGAGTGAGATGCCTCCACACGTAAGGTATGATATTCTCTTTTATGAGGGGTGTAGCAGCCCAAACACTTCATGGATTGTTTCTCCTAAATACATTCTAGTTATATCCTATATTTCATGAACCACTGAGCCTCTGTGGAGAAATACATGGTTTAATATAGGAGATATCCATAACATAGCAATTAAACATAAATTTCACAACTATGCGATTTGAATTTTAAAAATCTAACCTACACGGTTGTGTTCAATATGATATTTAGAGTCTGATAGGATTAAAATAAATTTCAGTAAATAGTAACATACCCTTTTGAATAGTAACTTACACTAATGAGT
The DNA here is from genome assembly GCA_963277665.1 of Viscum album. Lineage (NCBI taxonomy): Eukaryota > Viridiplantae > Streptophyta > Magnoliopsida > Santalales > Viscaceae > Viscum > Viscum album. The sequence continues at coordinate 537,194,936 of OY728119.1, forward strand.
AGTAACTTATCCTTAAGAATAATAGTAATACTCTTATGAATGTTATCTATACCATTGAGAGTGTTAATGAATTGAGGCCCCTTAAAATGAAGATGAAAATTTTAGGTGTTTATATTTTTTATTCAATAATTATTTTAAATAATTATTTAATTAATCATATATAGAAACATATTTTTTAAATATGGAGTTCATTTTTGGATTTTACACATAACAATATTGTTAGGGATAATTTTTGGGATTTTTCATTAATACTTCAATTTTTGATGAATAATAAAATTTGATAATTCACAATAAATACTAAATAATGGATTAATTGAGTCATTGATGATGATTGGCTGATGTAAGCCCAATTTTTTAACATTCACATGAATATATTACTTTTCCACATCATGGAATACTCACCGTTGGTTGGAAATAATAAATTAATGATTATAATATTAAGAAAACTCCTCTCCCCTCCACTATATAAACCACCTCTAACCCCCTCCTCCTCCCACACCACTCAAGCTTCAATCCTTGCCTAAATTCAGCAAAATACTATTCCCAAGACCTCTTCCAGAGTTGAAGACATTATGGTCTCACCAAAAGGCTGAATATAAATACCCTAAGGAGATTCTCAAGGAGGAGTACTCTAGAGGTGAACCTTCCTTCCCTTTTATTTCAATTTATTTTAAAAAGTTCCATTATTTTGTTCCATATTCTCACCTCCCCTCATCCAAATTCCATGATAAATCTAGTACCGTACATGTACATTATTCTCATTGATCTAATGCAATATTTAATCATAATCACTCTTTTCCCATCCTTTTATACAAAAAATGATAACACCACCCGAGATGTTTAAATTTATCAGACTCAAGGACGATGGGTTTTCAATTTTCATTACTATCATTAATAATAGTTAAAAACCCATATAAATTTTTGAAACAAGTCATTATTTACGTATTTTATATTTATTAATGTTCTGGAATAGTTACACATTCATCATATGGAATAATAATACAAAACAAGTTTATTATGCACAAAACCCCCAAGCCAAATCCAAGTGTTTATTTTAACTAATCGAATGTGTCATCATCGTGGTATATAACCATAATTATTATAAGATCATATATATATCATTAATTACCCTAATACCATATATTAACCAATTGGGATGTTTAAACACATTTAAAATGAACATCTATTACGAATACAAGTAAATAAATCTTGAAACCAAGTAAGAAAATGCATCCAAAACAATAAAATAGAATCTCTTAAGCACATAAAAATTTCCATGAATAATCATAATAAGGTTATACCATATTAATTACATGTTTATTAGTTTTTTAAAATATTAATTGCTGAATCTAAATTTTATTATTCAAGATGTTAAGAACAAACAAGAACACCATCGAGCGTAAAGTAAGGGATCCTCTCTCTCACTTTTGTTCAATAATATCCCCTATGTTGTTCTCTTTAATTATTAATCCCTAATGATGGGGTATGTTTTTTCACCTCCCTCATACTGAAATTGTTACATATAAATAATGTAATACCTATTTACTTCTCATTAATCCCTTACAATAACACTCATTACCATGCAGAAATGTTAGTAAGGGGTTTCTCATCTCACTTTCATTTCTATGGGATTTTCATTGTTCACCACTTATTTCATGTATGTGGTATATTTGTACTACAATTTGATACATAATTACATGATTGTATTAATATAAATGTGATTCATTGATTCATTTGAGGGTTATTTAGTTTTGGTCATTTGATTTGACCGATTACATTGTTGTAAGAGACTTTGTCTCATCTACTATTTTGTTGTGACTAACATTGAATTGTGCACCTAAAAATCCTTATGTGTTATACCTAATACCGATTTGAGATCAATTTTCATTTGAAATTATATTTATATTAAATATCCATTATTTCATATCATGGATATGTTTTTTTCTAAATTGTATACCATTTTACATACGGTGATAATTTGGAAAGTAATTTTAATTATGGAAATATTGATGAATATTTATACACTAATCTATATGGATATTTAAAAATCATGTTTCTCTCATATTGAATCAACATATAAAGAATGTTTTGGACATACATTGGTAGGTGGGTCCCTCTATAGCCCCTCAAAGCATCAGTAGGTCCCATGATACAAATCAGTTGGTGACAAACCCTTCGAGTTTTTTTCCAAAAATCAGACAGGTTTCTACCCACAGAACTAAACCATTTTTACAGAATTATGGTTTCATGTGCCAGATACAAGATGTAAAATTAACAAGAATTATCTTTATTCATTATCAGTTATTATTATTAGCCATGAGCTTTTCACTATTAAAAAATCTATGGATACAGTTTCATTCTCAGTTTATTAATGGAATTAGTTTTTCATTTATTCACTATTCCATATTGATTATGTCAGATTTATTGTCATTAACTTATTATTATACTCATGATTCTGTTATCTGTAACCCTTACAGATTGTTTGAAATCACCCTATTCATTTTTCATCTTCAACAGGTGATGAAGAAAAGGTCATTTATTGATTTCATGTGGATGAAGTTTTTAGATTAGTTATGTATTGTATCTTGTAACCCTTTCGAATTTATTTTATTTTACATCAATGTACCGAGTTTCTTCAAGAATACTAAATTGACCATTCCTTTGGGATTTTTCATTCCTTCTAACAATTCCAATATTACATGTAATGAACCGGCTCCAACCTAGAGGAGTCTGAGTTTTACAAGGGGAGGGATATCATGGAAGAGTATGTGGGTCCATCAATCTGAATACATCTTCCCATAAAACATTATTTGTAAATTGTATCCCTATATGAAATATATTCATCACAAATCTAGATTATATAATTTGTTTATGATTTTATAGGCATATTCCATGAGGATGTTGTGAGATTAAGTATAAGGTTAGTGATGGGTTTTTTATTTAAATTAATCGTGAGTCTACTCGGATGTCATTTTTGTCTTATCGGATACCCCCTATTAAGGGTTATTACCGTCTATTACAGTTGGAAGACCATTGATAGAATGTTTTCATCAGACCAATATTGTCTCCCTAGGAAACCACATTGTTGTTTATGAAAAAAGAGGCCTTGAGATTATATATTTGTGTGTATAATCATTAACAAAACTTGGAGATAGTAAATAATAATTATACATTTTGAGGATTGAGGACCACATTAATCAGTTTAAAGGTATGAGATAGTTCTTAAATATCGATCCTCATTTCGGAATCCACTATATGAGTTATATAAACGTTAATATTATGAATATTACATTTATATGTAATTATAAACACAATGAGTTACCGGTGATTCCCTTTTTCTATGCTGAATTCCCCCATGGTGTATACTACACTGATGAACTGGATCCTCCAGAGGTATTTGGATAATTTTGTGGCTATATTCATCAACTTCATACTAATATACCATGCAGTAGAGGAGGATAATACATAGAGATTAAGGATATTCCCATATTTTCATCGGGAGAACTAGCAATATGTTAACCTCTCAACGTTCCATACACAGATTCAAGAGTTTCACTTCTAGAGGAATATCACTTTAGAGCATCATTTATCTATATACCCAGTGATGATCGATGAAATTATTTCATAGGATCCACCTAAGAGAGTGTCAAATGTGCAGATTTATCTTGGTGTGGAAGAGTACTATAGTTGGTTTGTTGAAGATGTCTCTTGGATTGTAGACCAATTTTTTAAAGGAAATGTCTTCGTAAATGACCAAGAAATAAAATATTATTAAAAATAAAGGGAAAATTACAAGATTTTGAGAGAGGAAGTTTTATTAAAATCTTTTTCCTAGAAAGGAAGAATCTTAACTGGTAATTTTTCACTCCACGTAATGTTCTGGTTGATACCTATGTTGGCTAGACCATCAGCCACCGTGTTTGCTTCACGATAGGTATGTGTGGGAATGTATCTAATCTCTTAGAGCGATCTGAGACATTTCTTCCAACGTGCGGTAAGAGATCAAGAAAGGTGAACCACACCATTCCAAATAGATTGGATAATAGTGGTGGAATCACTTTCAAGCCAGATATTGTTCCAACTTTTAAGCTTAACAATGTTGACTGCATGAATCACCACCATAATCTCATCCTCTAGGGCAGAGGCAGATCCAAATCCACCAAAGAAGTAGCAATGAATATACCAATGAGAGTCCCTGAAGATTTCCCCACAACCCGTGAGACATGGATTTCATTTATTAACACCATCAATGTTGATTTTAATCCATCCAGGAATTGAGGTTCGCCAGAAAAAATCAAGGAAGTGCTTTGGTTGACTGTAGATCATGTTGATTCTAAGCCGAAGAAGGATGACCAAATCACCAACCAAGTTAGTTCAAGAGGCTTTCTGAAGGGTGGACGCGTCTTTGATAGCAATAAGAATTCTCACCCACCCTGCATCAAAATTGAGCGAGGCTCTATTGTGGATAATATCATTTCTATCATTCCATATAATATTGATAAGCACTGAAACTATGGATAGAAAGATATTTCTAATCTTAGGCAACAACTTCAGCTCCACACAACCATTGAGTAAAGATAAAATAGAGTCAGCAATTAACTATCTGTAGTCAAAATGGTCAGTAACAATATTCCAAAAAGCAGTGTCTATGGCACAAGACAAAAATAAGTGATTGATGTCCTCTCTATGATGATGACATAGGTGACATCTAGAGTTGAGATGGATAACAATGGTTTGAAGTCAAACTACCATAGGAAGGCGCTTTTGTGCAATACGGCAAATAAGATTAATTCTTCAAGGTTTGATCCAAGGTTTATCAAGAGGCTTCAACCAGGAAATATTATACATAGAGTCAGCAGAAAAATGATTGTAATAACTTTTGGAATCATGGATACCATTATGAGATGGTTCCCAAATAAGATTGTCATCATCATTCAAAAAGATGTAGTCATCCACTATATGATTTATATGATCAGGGATATGTGAGTGGGGAAGTGCATATCATTCTCTATGGTATACTTAATGGAGCCTGGAACATAATTTTAAAGAAGCATTGAATTTAGGGGAACTGCAGCCCACTTGTCAAGCCATAATTTCAGGGTTGATTCAAAGTTAACCATCCATCTAGAGTTGTGCATGATATTGGCAAAGGAGTTCCTAATGGACGGCCATAGGGAAAATTTGACATAAGTCAAATTTTTTGATATGATTTTATCCAGGAAACGATTTTTAAGAAAAGAAATAGAGCCAGATTTGTTATTTATTAGATTCTTTGTGATTCTGGCCTAGAGGGATTCATTAAAATACTTGAGGTTTTTTTAATCCAAGACCACCTTAATCGAGGGGTTTGCAGCATTTGGACTAGGAAACAGTGACAAGATTCCTATCAAGGATACTCCCCGTCCAGACAATGTTTTTGATATTGGTTTTGATTTTCTTGAGTAGACTGGCATGCCATCTATAAATCATCATCTAGTAAACCATTTTGTAGACAATAGAAGCTTTCACCAGACAGACTCTTCTAGCCATAGAAAGAGATTTTCCTTTCCAATAGGAAATCTGATTAATAAATTTATCAAGAATATCATTAAAATATGATGATCTAGGCCTACCCCAAAATATAGGAAGCCCCAGGTAAGTAAAAGAAAAGGAACATTCTTTGATACCAAGACTCTCAATGATGTAATTTTTTCTGGGAATAGGGAAATTTTTACCAAATAAGATAAACGATTTGTTCCAACTAATGGATTGACCTAATATCTCTTCATAGTAAGATAAGGTAGCTTTGATATTGGTAATGTTGTTTTTTCCAACATTTAGGAAATGAATAATATCATATGCATAGAGTAAGTGAGTTTGGATATTAAGGTTTTGAGTAGCTTGGATGAGCTTTATTTTGTTTTGGAGCACAAGATAGGTTAGGAGATGTCAAAAGTAATCTTCTGCGATAGAAAAAAAGATGGCAGCGACGAGATCACCATGTCAAACTCCTTTCGTACGTTTGAAATAGCCCTAAGAGAATCCATTAACAATGATGGAAATAGATGTCGAGTTAAAAAGAGGGTTGATCCTGCTAATAAAGACATCATTGAAACCAAATCCCCGAAGGACCATAAAAATGAAAATCTAGTTGATAGTATCAAAGGCATTCCTAATGTCAAGTTTAATAGCAATGTTGCCTCCTCTTGAGTTTTTATTGAGATCATTGGTGGATTCAGAAGCAAGGTAGATGTAGTCCTGAATTGACTACCCCTTGACGAATCCAAATTGGTTCCAAGATATAATTCTGTTACATATAAGGGAGAGCCTATTGGTGAAGATCTTGGTAATAATTTTATAGAGGGAGTTGATAAAAGAAAAAGGCCAAAAATGTGAATTTTAGAGGTGTTGTGCTCCTTAGGAATTAATGTAAGGAATTGTGAGTTGATATTATGAGGATTTTCCCCATTAGAGAGGAAGTTATTGACAAGATTACAGACATCCTTTTGAATAAAATCCCAGTGCTTCTAAAGGAAACCATTATTGAAACCATCAGGTCCAGGTGCCCTGTTAGGTTTTAGGCTAAAGGTAGTGTCCTTAATTTCATGGTCAAGGAGAATGCTCAGGAAAAATTTATTGTCTTCATCCTGGAGTAGGGATGGAATGATTCAGGGGAGGAGGTACTTGCTAATACGATCCCCATTGAGGATATTCTCAAAGTAAGAGACCACATGGGAAGCAATGGAGGCCTCTGAGTCTAAGAGGACGTCATTGTATTTCAAGAGGGAAAGCGGACAACTGACTTTCCTAACTTTTTGCATACAATTATAGAACATGGTGTTACAATTACCATCAGAGAGCCACATAGTTTTGAAAACTTTTTTTTGGATGATATCCTTAAAAACTAACATGTAATCGAGATTCATAGAAATGTTGTTCTCATGTTGTTGTAGCCCCATTGATAGCCCTAACATGTAAATTGTATCCATTTACCTTTTCATAGTGGTGATATTGGTTATGTATGAGGTTGTGAGTGCTCATGATTAGTGACTACTAAAAGAGGGAATGGAGTTTATAGTTTAGTGGGATGCCTTAGGATCTAGGATCAACTATGTGTTGATGGAGAGATAAGAAATTTTAACATATGTTTCATGGATGTTAAGAACCCATGAGCATAAATACACATCTAATTACCTATAGGTTGAAGAATTAGTTTTTTCTCTAATGATTTTGTTGATATATATTTTAAGAAATCTATTTTTTTTAAATATACCATAAGTTTCTCAATAATGTCTTCACATAGAGAGATGTGAACTTAGGAAAATGAAACTAGTTAGGGTTCCAATAAGACATTGACTTTGAGGTAGTCAGTACTCTAGGGAAAGAAAATGTGGTAATATATTCCCTTAGTAGGAATTCATATGGTCATATGGTGTTTGAGGCTTCTAATCCATTAGAATTCATGAATCTAAACTGTAATGAGTTTGAGGGTATAGTTGTTCATTAGTAAATGGTGTTGAATCCTCTTCTCCTTAAAACTATGAAAGAGTACTAGTTGGGATATATCGACTATGTAACTTTACACAACCAGATTTACTAAGGAGATTCAACCAATTGATTTATCGATGTAACGAGTCACATATTACTTCTCTAGGGACAAAAGGTGGTCCCAGTAATGATGTGGGAGGTGGTGATGTGTGAGTTCCACACATCTCACGTTTTACATCCCATGTGGGGAAATAAGAACAAAGACCATAAGTGGATGTTTTTTCTCATAAAATAAGAAAGATAATGGTAGAGTTTATGTAATGGTTCCTCTACTATCATTTGAAAAATGTTGAACACCATATTCCAACAGGATTTTGTAGACCCTTAAGACAACCGAGTGATAATGCAATGGAATTTTCATGGACATTATAATATATTTCTCATGGATAGTGAAGGTATATGAATCAATATGGGTGGTATTTTAATGACTCATGGTGTTGGAATACTTCCTCGTTATCTGGGATAGGAGTTCAATGGATAGATTGTAGATGTTTTTTTGTATAGGATATTGTTTTTCATCGTGGGGTTCCATAAAATATATTACCCAACCATTATGTGAGGTTAACATCATAGTGTTTGAGAGGCCAGTTGTATGAATTCAAGATATATATGGGTATGAGTACATTATTCCACCCCTAGATATATGGGAGGAAAAATCACACTATCTAGGTGTTGGAATATATGTTGTGGGATTGAATGTCCAAAATTGGTCAAAGATGGGGGGATCACTTCCCATTTGTAGAGATTGCATAAAATAATATCTACCATTATACTATTGGAATGGAACATTTTGAGGATTTATAAAAGAGACCTTGTAGGTTACCCTTTTAATAGATAGTGATAAGTGACACATATTTTGTGAGTCTATAGATACTGCAGGAAACAACAGACAAGGTTCACTCCATTAATGAGAAGTTGAGGACATCCTAGAGCAGGTAAGAATCATATACACCTTAATAAAACATGCCCAACGAGTTCATTTATGGAGACCAAATTTTCATGAACATCTCCCAATGATATGGAAAAAATAGTTTCAGCCATCCATGAAAGATATCCTTATGATTAATTGGGTTTTTCAAGATCTTATATTGTTTTGTAGACGTTCGTTAACACCTTGACAAAACACAATAGTTAGATTTGGATCCTGACAACTTCCATGTGTGATAACTGAGTATATACATGCATGCCCCTATGATTGTTTTTTACTGGTTAGACCTAAACATCATTGATGGAGATTTTTTGTACTGAAACCTTTGTAAACCAGTGATCTACAAGATAAGACTCTATATGGATAGATTATCCCTTCAATTCGTGTGCTTTTAATGTATTGATGCATACATGAGAGATCCTGTGTGTGGGAAATCTACATGCTGGATTAGTATCCATTTCTTTTTAATTATTTTTTATTTTTAGGGATAAAATTTAGGAAGGATAAAATGATGTAGATACAATTTATTTTCTTCATAATAAATCTTAATATTTCTAAATATATTTTTATGATAGGTGCTAAAATTATGTGGGATTACGGGGCCTTGTGTGTCCAGGAATAATTTTAAAAAATTCTGAAATATATATAATATTAAATACATGTAGTTTCATCAATAAAATGGTATAACTCATAAAAACTATGTGGGATGATAAATGAAATCCCACTGATGATTTTAGACCATGATTAGTACCGTAGGTGAAACCTAAAATAGGTCAGCCTGATATGTCCAGATAAAAAAACTATTGATAGTGAATTCTATGTGTAAACTAAATAATTATATTAATTAATAAATTCATTTTATAATTCATATTTAACTATTTAAACATAGAAATTTGTCCTTTACTAGGGATATTCGAAAAACCATTGGACCATAAACATTTTTCTTCTCCCTTCTACAGTGGTTAATCAAAATCCGATGATGATGATATCCATGATCGATGAAGATAACGATGCTACAAACTCAATGATTCCTCCTATTTGTTGGATACTTAATTAATCATCTAATAATGATCCAAAAATTAGGTAGGACTCATAAATTAATTTGAATATATCCTCATTTATTTAATAATAATATCAGGATCATTCTATAACATTACATGCTTCCGTTGAAAGATTATGCATGTTCCCATGTACATGTTTTTTTTAATAAATTATTTATCATATTGGATATCCCTGATTGTTTTTATTTGAAACAATTTATTCAAAATTGTATTTTCAGCTTTGATTTTGTGCCTTTATCCAAATAATTCATTTCATTAGTCATCGTTGGATCGTAGGGTTGTGATTTAATGTTACTCAGAATAAATGAGCCCGATCAGACACTTGGATTAACGGAAGAATCCCATGAAATGAAGGGATAAACCATTAAAGATGAATGTAAGGATTAATCATAGGATGTGAATGTATTTTCTATAAAATCATGATCTAAAATGGAGGAAATTTCATCAATGAGATTGTGAGAAGGGTGGATGGCATAAAGTGAACCCCTATGTGGTGATAGAATCAATTTATAGAAACATAATGGTAAAAAATGATTAGAAAAGGAAGGATCAAACATTTTACGTTTTCCTATTGGATTTTTATTAGTAAATTGATGTAGATATAATATATGTGGAATGGATATAACATTCAATGAAATAGATAACTACTCGTTTTGTATTCCAAAGAACACATGACATGAAGGGACTTGTGTATTGAGGTAAGAGTTTTTTGGAGAAAGTGTCACACAACGTATGGGACTGGAAAATGTTTTTTGACCTTGTGCTGCATAAAAATCATATAATCTAGGTGTACATGGTATTGCCCATGTAAAAGAAAATTTCATGTGATGAAGCACATGAATAGGGACATGATACAAAGACACAAACATTGAGCATGACCATGAACCTGAGAAAAAGAGGTATGATGTGCAGTGCACGTAAATTACATGTATTGATACATGGGTAGAGATCCGTTTACATAAAAGGGAATGGAAAGGTGACGATGTGGGACCAAAACCAATATACATCCCCTTACAAACTGTTTACCCATACTTTTTCTTCTGAGTAATCCTCATCTTCCTATGTCTCCTTCATTTGGACTCGGATTTTGGCCTTCGAGTAGCCAATCATGAGTTTGTTCCATTTGTCCAGTGTTTACACTTATTTATGTGATTCTCAAAGATGGATGTGATTAGGAAAGACCAGTAGAGATATCATAGTTGCATCCTCGTTCTATGTTAGTCATGGGTCCACAATTGATTATAAGAGTGGAACCTTTATCTAGTCTAGGTATGGGTCCTCTTCTGACTAGAAGATTGGCATCAAACTATAGGGATATTTATCGGTCCCTCTACCTATCCACCATGAGGCATCCTATTGTATCGCAAGGGAATGAGTTTGATTACTATAGTATCTCCCTATTACTGGGATGGGAATGAGTTCTCTATCTACTATACAAATCGGAACCCACCTATTGTATCAGTTCATGGGTTCTGAATTACTATAGTGTATCCCAATAGAAGTCATATTAATGCACCCTCTACCAAAAATTAGATAGGAACCCTCTTTCTTGGAAGTGAATAAGTCCTCTAATTAATACTTGAGTGGAAACCTCCTATCAAGAGATGGATTGGGTCCTCAATATATTTACTGATTGGAACCCTCCAATCATACCAAGGCACTGGTCTTTCACCTAAGTATGGATTCCCCAAAACATTTTGGCATAGTGGAGATTTGTGGCCAAACATGGATGTATCTTCAGATAGACGCGTCAGATATTGGGCATCATTGATGGACTTCAAGATATGTTTCCTCTCTTTCAATGGAAGGTAGGTGAGATGGTTATCCATAATCTATCACATTTGGGGTTTATATCGGATTATTATATATATATATATGGCGTTGTATTTATTACTGTGTTTCATTGTATTGGGGAGTCGATCTATTCCTATTGCGTCTCTTACTACACCCCATTCATCTTTAGAGGAACCATAATTTGTATGAATATAGTCATCACTAGATGAAATTTTCCTGCACGTGTCATGTCTTATATAGAATATAGAAAACTCAGTGGAAAAGTTAGAAAAACATAGAGATATCTGGTTCATTTTACCATGTATGGGGGCAAGAGCTTAGAGATTTTGAGCTTCAAACTATCAATATTTTGAATTCAAATTTTTAGGATGGAAAATATTTCAAGTAGAGAATTAATATCCCCCTTTACTTTTTAGTTTACAGTGGTGTAATCTTATAAACCCTATAGTTTTTTCCGGATTGGTTTATGTTACAGATATTTAATCTTTTTATTATTATTCAACAACACGTTTTTTTAAATGGGAGGGTGTGTGTGTAAAGGTACAATATGAAAAGGAAAATCATATTAGTTCTTCCTTTTTGAGATGTTATCCAACCCATGGACTATGGAGGATAGAATCGGGTATTCGTGGCTTGAGCCCTATTGGGATAGGCCATGACATCTTCCTACCCAATAACAAATCAATCAATAAATCAACCTCTCTATCATGATGAGGATTAAAAATTATCTGTGAAAACATCAATGATGTATTCAATAAAAATGAGAATATCAGAATTGGATGAAGTATCATTATGTTTAACTAAAACATTATATAAAAACATCTAAACTCGGTCTGAGATGGTCCTAATCAATTTTTCCATGTTTTTCACTCTCCATGGAACAATTAATATCTCCCATAAAAATTAACGAATAAGACATAAAAATGATAACAAATAATATAACCATAATGTGAAACTAATCAGTTTGTCTCGTTGATGGTGTAGAACAATAACATATCATGTACCAAGATCGCTGACTAACTCCATGCCATATCATGATTGAGAACATGTATGACAGAAAAATATCTTCTCATTCCATGCATTCCGATACATCACAATCTACATAAAAATTGACAACCAATTTGTTGAAATTTTTAGAACATTATAAAATTTTAAGATAAAAATGATTTTTATGAACATATATTGTTAATATTACATTCTATTGAATAGAAATCATAGACAGTCTCTCCCTGTAGTCGAACATGTGTTAATATTTTTCGAAACCACATCAACATGTTGATGTTACATCACTCCAAATTATTGTTTCTAGATACCTTTTGATTTTGATGATTCAAAATTTTCAATAGTGTAATTTCTTGATGATAATCTATAACCATAATTGGGAATAGATAAGTAATGATATAACGTTGATATATAGCTTCATTATCCAGAAGCACTAAAATATCTCACGGGTGTGGGATATGAATGACAGTTGATCTATTTCTTTACATGTTATTTACATGTAAGGGACACACTATTTAATACTTGTGATGGTGTTGAGGATTCATGCTCTAAACAACCACTTCCAACTTCATTGTGATTATATATCCACTTACTTTTAGTTATATGTGCTCCACTACAACTACCACATGCTTAAAAGGGTTTATCTAATGAATACAAAATTTTCCACCATATCAACTCACTCTATCAAGTACCTTTCTATCATCTTATAATATGTATAAATATTCAGCACATATATTTTAGAGTATATGGCTCGTCACAAATACAAGTTTTGTTCTATATCATTCAACTAATCTCCTGTTAACACATCTAGGAAAACATTAATATGTTTCATAAAATAGTTTGTGTAGAAAAAAACATAATTTTCTCCCTAAAAAACGTAGAATAACTCTAAAAAATCATATATTTATAAGGATTTTTTGTAAAAATAATAAAATGAGAGGTCCATGAGACCCTTAAAATATAACCATGCTTGATTTGTTTACTGATCAAAGGAAATAGAACCCTACATACTAGGACCATTGATTATAAACATTTCACATTTAACATTTACATACTATGGTGTATCTAAGAAGTAAATAACATTGTTTATCTTTTCTATCCATTCCTCCATTTCAGGGCGATCATTCATACCTTTAATGGTATGGGTCAACTCAAATTAGAACTCTCATGTGTGGTTGTTGTCTCCCTCAGCTCCTACTTGTCCATCAACCCGTTAGTTTTCAAACGACATTACATTCTAGTCTATGACATGAAAAACCCACATTGTGTACATTAAAAGGTTATGATCTATTGGGAGATTTCATTAAGAGGGTTCATCCAAAATACTATCCTATTGAACCCAAAGAATATGACATGAGTGAATCTTTTCTACACACTAAAAAAAGTATAATATGATCATTCGAACGATTATTGTGAATTTAAACTAGGATGGAACACAAATATACTAATATCAATGTTAAAACTAAACACATGTGACAAACATCTCATCATCCCATGGTTACTTAATTATTTTGCTGATAAGTGTTTTCCATGAACTCCACACAACATACAACTCATTATTGAAAATATTATCTCATGGTGTCCGACTTTTCAATCAATGTAACCTCTTACAGTACCAAATTTACATAACCTGTCCAATAAAACATCTCCAACAAGGCATCTCATAGAATCACTACATGACCTTAAGGGACTTCATAATCCCCATAGTTTATCAATTATTAATGATGCTTCCTAAAATCGTCATTATGAATGATATCAATAAACATATACAATATTCATTGAATATATAAATATATAGATATAATGATAACCATAAAATTCTTATATCATTACTGTAATAAAAATTTTATAGTGATAAAATCCAATGTTGAAATTTAAATGACCAATGTACATGTCCTTAAAAAACCATGATAGATAAAAAAACTAGAAACTGCCAATCCATGTGATACGTGGGTAAAGTCCCACCATATTACCACTATTTATCCATACCTATATAAAATAATCCTTACATCCTCACTAAAAATCTTACTCATATACTAAATTATATACAACATGCTCTACATATCCCCCAGAGAGTTGGTGGGGTGTATTCTAAACAAGATCTATTCAATCCCACCATGGTGTTCTATTTCACGTCTTAGTAAAACATTTCAAATTCTCTCATATTTATTGAAAAAATATCAGGATGAGACATTATACTATTTTATATCAAATGAATTGTAATCAATTACCCCTTTAAAGATAATTTCTAAAAAAAGTAAACTGTTTTAAAAAAAATATTTGAATATCCATTTCCCCCAATATAAGAAGGCATCATTTCATATAAAACAAAGTAATATAATCTAACACAAAAACGATTATTAACCAATGGAATAAAAGACTAATATATCTTCTTCCCTCATACATCAATAAAAATAATTAATATTTTTCCCCATGTCCATAAGACCCATGAAACAATATCCATGGAATACAAGAAAAACACAATAAGTGAATACCGTAAAATTTTAATCATGTTACTAGAGCCAATGATTCTATTATCTAAAAATTGATGACCTCCCAATAAATAAAACCCCCTTACCACACCAATTGACATGGCCTATCACTACCTCATACACCTAAATACACATGTCTCCAATTTTCATTATATATCAAACCAAATTCAATGGGATTTTACATTTAACAAGAAAATACAAATTAAGGTTTATTTATAAAAAATATTATTTTAAAAAAATTCCAAAAACCCTATCAAAATTATTTAAAAAGACAGTTTTATTCAGAAAAATAGTTGAGACACTCTATTTTCTAAAAAACCCATTTACACACACAAACAAATAAATTCAGAATCATGAAAAATCTTATAGAATCTCATTTTATTAAATCAATTTCATTTATGGATAATAAATAATTGGATTGATGTGTATCTTCTTAAATTAAACACCAATCGCCCACTTATTATAATGGGATAAAAACATATGAAGGAACGGTGATGAATGGAATATAAATAAACAATGGCCCTATAAATCATTCTACAATCATTGAAATAAAATTTCATAGAATGGTTTTGAAATATAAGTCAGATCAACACATGACTTGAGAATTTATTTCACCATAAATTAAAAAAAATATTCACCCTCCCAAATTCAGGAAAACAATAGATCAAGAAGGGGATAAAAATCTACAAAAAATATGATACATAGATACCAAAATCATATCTAACCCCCATTATCCCAACTAAGAGAGATGAATAAAATGAGAAGTGAATGGACACATGTAGAATGATTGGAGAAACCAAACACCCAATGATTCAATGTGTGAAATGAAGAATCTTATATTATATTCATTCACCAAAAAACCCCAAATCTGACCTTGGATAAGGGGCAAAGAGGATAAAGGTGATTGAGAAAGGATACATGTTCTCAACCCAAATAATTAACTGGAATAGTAACAATTTAGGGTGTGTATGAAATATTTATTTCATGATCTTAAAATATTGTCCATATGCTAGAAAATGTATCACCCTATATATAATCCTAATATATAGTCACATTATTTGAACAAAATTTTCAATTCATTCATATTTTTCACATCTTGAAGCAAATTCTTATCTTCTACATATAATTTATTCTCATTGTGAATATATTTTCTTTTTGCAGGAACATGATTATGTTTCTTGTACTTAGCCCAAGCCCATATGATAAACTATCAGATCAACTCTAACACCACTCAAAACTATAAATGATTCGTTAATAATAAATATAGAGTGTTCCATAGATATTATGTTACAATGTTTAATAATATTTTTTTTCATTAAATGGGACATAATCATTAAAATTGTCGTATGATCCATTTTTCATTTCTATTTTTCCATGTTTAATGCAATTTTGAATGACATATACCATATTCCTCACTTGTTAAGGCATCATCAAATTCCCTAAATTATGGATAGACATTTAGTGATACTTGTTTTTTATTTAATTCTGATAATTCCAAAAAATATAATATCAAGTACGTAAAAAACAATATTTTAAAAAAACCTAGACATTTTTTGTCTAACACCTTGTATTTCTTTAATACCATAAACTCATCACTCATCGAATGAGAAATCACATCCCTATAAAATGTTACTAGTGACTCATTAATTATATATATAGCTTTTAATTCAATTCAAAGTCTAGAAACCCAACCATTATACAACCCTTGTTTATATTTTCTCCGTATTTCACCTAATTTAATTTGTTTCAAAATCCTCACATGCTCACAATCTAAATATTATAATGATATTTTCAAAAAATAATAATTAATAAAACTAAAATAAAATTATACCATTAAAAATAATTAATTTTCATTCCAATATTCTATCCCAAGAATTAATAATTATTTTATTTTCATATTTCCTCCAAGAGAGAGGCTTTAAAATTAACCAGTCCAGTTCATAATCATGATGTTGTTCCCTTTAGGACTAACCTTAATGGGTTTTCTCTCCCTAGGCTACATCCCTTTGGAAACCCCCACGTAAATGTCTCTTGATGTGAGAGGTATACACAACACCATATATAGGGGTGATTAATTATCTTTCTCCTTCAATGTTGGAGTTCCATAATACACCACACATGAAAGAGACAAATTTCGTTGCTAGAAAAACAAACAAACATCAGATTTGATACACTTTGTGACATCCCAGCCCAGCGCATAATAATTATATTTTCAAGTGTGGGCGTAACTCGCATAATTTTGATTTCCTGGGGCCTTGTCCCTCAGTGATCCCCTAGGAAAATTCCTCATGATGGGATATGTATCTATGTCACCTTATAAGGGTGTGATTCATTTTCCACATAAAATAATGTGGGATATCCATAATCCACCACCTATAAGGGAATAGTTTCCTTGAAACCAAATCAAATTGAATCTAGATTAGATACCATTTGTGGAGCTAGAATGAACATTGGCCCCTTATAGGGGGTGAATTGTAAAAATATAACATTGAAGGATGAGGAGCTTGATGCACCCATTTATAAGGTGGTGTGTATTCCTCTCCCAACATGAGGCCTTTTCCTAGGGGAAGCCTAAGGGTCGGAGCCTTGGGAAATGATTCATTCATCCTAGGCTAAAGGCTGAAATATCATAAATGTGGAATTGAATTCTCCATTAAAAATGGTATCAGGGCCAGTTTACATTTGATGTGCCATCAATGACGATGGGCCCTTCATGGGGGTGGATTATAAAAATCCTGCATTGAATTATGAGGAGCATGATGCACTTAAGGTGGTGTGGATACCAATAAAATAATAAATCATTATTATCAGGGATGAATGAGGTCCAATGTACAGGGAAAGAAAAACAATGTAGGCTAGGCCCAAAGGTGACAATATCATGATCGAGGAATGGATTGGGCTGTTACGAAGTGATAATAGAGGATTTATATTCATTTTATTTCACTATTTAGGACTTGGTAGACATGATAAATAGGAATGTGTTAGAGATTGTGATGCATATTGGGATGGTGCATCATGAACACCTATTACATAAAGAATTCCACTATACCATGGGTTTGGATTTATGTTCAATATTATTGATGTTATGGTTGTATATGATTTTTCCGTCAAGAAATTCACATTTTTGTTGTATTGGATAGTTGATTATGGGTTTCAGGCTCATCGTTCATGGGAAATAGTTATGTGAGTTGGTTTTGACGCTTATATAAAGAGGTAGGGGGTGTCTCATGCATCATTATGAGAATTTTTGATCCCCATGTTATAGTTTTCTAGTGTGTTATTTTACGTATTTTCTTCTAATGGAAGGTTTTATGGATATATAGTGATATGCTCAGCAGAGGTGGAACTGGGGTGTTTTTTTATGTGGGTGGTGTAGTGACCTTAGGGGGTTAGTATGGTTTCGGTATAGGGCTATAGATCCCGTGGAGATGTATTTGGTTGAATTATTTGGGAAGTTGGTTGTTATATGAATCATCTATGGCATGTGACCCAATATACTGGGGTTCTTTCTAGTGGAATTCAATCAGTGGTGAGAATAATTCTTGTGGATTCCTAGTGTGGTGTGACCTTTTATGATCTGGAATAGTCGTACGTGGTTAGACCTATTATATTGGTGTGTGACTTCATCGGATGTCCTATGTAAGAGATCATGGAAACGATCCTAATGTGACTCCAGATTATAGATTTATTTCTATTTTACCTTGATCATGAATCAAAAGAGTGGTTGATCAAGTTACGAGTTTCAATGGGATTTCATTATTAGTATGGTAGTTTTGGACACTTGAAATTTTTGAAAAAAGGGTGTAGGTGGGTTTGATATTTGGGATTGATAGATGCCTCTAATATTTAAACAGGGTCCTTGTGTGTCTATTTCTATTCCAAGGGGTCGGTTTTTAGAGGGAAGGTTCATTCTGTTACCATAAATGGAAATAGTTTTTGATGTTATTTAATCCTTGTATCATTGGGTTTGATCGAGAGTACAAAAGGTGCTTGAGATTTTTAGTTATGGATTGAGAGTTATTTTTTGAGAAGTGACATGTTGGAGTCATGGAAGGTCCAGTTTGTAGATTTTACATTGGTTTATAACGGTTTTGTGATAGAATAAACTTGAAAATACATGAACAAGTGATGTGGGGTTTCATTTAGCATTTAGGTATGACGTTATGGGATTGTATACATGAGGTGCTACAGTTGGGTTGGTGACCATGAGCGGGATGAGAAATTATAGCAGGTATTAAAAAACTATTTCGTTCATTGTGAACCAAGACCTTGGGATCGAACATTGATTTTTAGGATGGAATCCTTTGTGTTGGTATTCATCAGTGAAATATTAGGATACTCAAACAATTGGGACAATTATGCCAAATATCTTGACATCATATGTAGTGTGCTAAGAGAGCATCAGCTTTATGTCATGCTATATAGATGTTTCCATGGGATGATATGGGTATTCCTTTGATGATTTCCTCGTGGAGTTGTGTATTTAAAACTACATGGTGTGGAGTTAACCATTATCTTTTGTGAGTGAGGTCCTCATGCTGGTTTAAATGTTAATGAATACCATGGGTGCAGTTCTCAGATGCTATAAATATGAAATAACAAATGTTTGGTTCTATTGCTCGGGTGGGAGAAAGGTGGCCATCTCATGTTCCATAGTTGTCCATGAATAGGTAATGGTCAGGGTAGAATGATGTTTGGTTATTGGGAAAATATAATGATACGCCAACAGTGGGAAGTAACAATTTATTTATGGTGGGGTGAACCTAGTGTGGGTAGGGTCGAGGATACAGTAAATACCATGTCATGAGGGTTGGGGACTGTTACAAATGTGTCTAAATAGTGACTTCCTTAGTGTGATGTGATTCGGTTTAGAATAAGTAAATTTGGGTTGAGTTTTATGGTGGGGAGATATTTGAGCGTGATGATGAGTTTTAAATGTTATGTGGAATATTGAGATGTATGCGTAATGTTAATCATTATCTTAATGGTTAGTAAATGGTGGAAAATAGGGCTACAAATTTTATGGGTTGTATGCCATATCATCAATTTTATGTAGAGAAGCATAGTTGACATCATGGGGTGGAATGAAACATGTTGATCTTGTTTTAATGATGAATTTTGGTCATGATGTGTGGTTAGAATTAAACTAAGGCATCTTAGGGTTGAGAAGGTTTATGATTGTGAGGTTATTGAGACCCTAGTTTTCATGATTTTAAAAATATAGTCAAAATTTTAGTTTTTCTTCTCATTTTTTCATTAGGGATAAAATGATTATTTTACAAAAATATATGACCTAAAATAATTATTATGGACACTAAATTGGTCGTACAATATAGAGTTTACCCTAGTATTGAATTTTGGTGGACATTCATTCAATTAGAGGTTTGACCAAAGGTATAATATTTAATTACATATATATTAAATCAGTCTTGTATTTTAGGTGGCCCTATCTTTTGAAAAGAGAAATACAATCAGATTCTGACTCTGTAGTTGATTTTGAATCATGGGGTATTTTATACGAGGGGTATAAATTTTGTTTGGGTTTTGGACTTGGGACAATTGTACAATGTGTAATTAATTAATTTAATAGTTTATTAATTAATTATATTTAATTAAAATAGTCCCCCCATTTTGGTTTCAAATTTCCAGTGAGATGGTGGGTGAGGGTCCCCCCTCGCTTGCAACACATAGAACAAAAGGAAGAGGAAATGCGATGATTCCAAATATCGTCCATGGAATAGATCAGGACTAGATCGTAGTGCAATAGCTTCCAAGATATGATTCTAACCCAAAGGATTGATTTTTACACCATGTGGTAATTCCATATTGAGTTTTATGACACAAATCCCCATATATTAGTTGTTTTTATATTTTAATGCCTAATTATCATTATTAGGACCCTATGTGGGTTAACCTGTGGTTGTTTGGGGAAAAGTGGATTTTGAATACGATATAGGGGTTTACTATAAGGAAATCCTGACAACACGTCATTTGGTTATATGAAAAAACATCATTTAATTTTACAATTCAGGAAATAATGACATGTCATAAGTACATTATGTATACTCTGAGTACACGTTGGGTGGTGGTACATGGTTTTTTATTCGTATGTGTTGAAAATAAAACAAGAAGAAGTTTTTTGAAGGTACATGTTGTGATGTGTTACATAGGATGACTCTATATTAGTCTGGACATGTAAGAATAAATTGATAGGGGAATTTTGAGAATATACTTCATATACCGAAAAGTACATGCTTTGTAATTTTTCTAGCATAGAGGTTTTTGGTATTTAGTTCCCTCAATGTTAGAATTGGGCGTTCCAATAGTCTATTATGAGAGTTTCCTCTCATAGATCAAAATGGTGAGATACTAAATATATATATGGGTCATCGAAAAGATTTTTTAGAAGAAAAAATATTGTTTTATGATTACTATTTCACTATGTTTAGGATTCTAAATCATAATTTTGTATTTCTTTTGAGTGCAGAGACCTAGGTGACGGTTCTGAGATCAGTCTCAGATATTCCTTGATCATACAATACTGTTTTTCATAAGTTTTCTGGGTTGAGTCCCAAAATGGTAGGATTTTAGTAGAATCTATTGGATAATCATGGTAGTTTTTGTGAATTTAAACATGGGACATGAGGATAAAGAAAGTGAGATTTGGATCCAACATTTGAGGATCTGGGTGGATGGATCCATTGGATTAAGGTTAACACCATAAGATTATGATAATTTCATAGTGTCATTGATGTGTCTAGTTGAGTCTTAGGTTCTCTTGGCGATTCCCTCTGAGAGAAGATTTTTTTTAATTTATCATTGTATGCCATGGTTGATGGTTGAGAATGCATGTGTGGCATGTGGTTGATATTATATTCCATTATGGAATGTATTGGATCCATAATCATTTGGAGGACATTGAGGGGTTCTTGAGTTGGATTCCTAAGTTAGGGATTGTATTGAGAGATTGGTGGTTACCAAGATTTAGGAATGATATATTTTATTATATTATAGATTTGAGAATCTATGAAGGTATGCCTAAGATTTTTTGTTGTCAAATAGGGTTTTCTGTGGTCAAGTTGATAAGAAAATCTTGAGTTGGAGTTTGTTCCATGAAGTTTTATTATAGGAGTTCCTTAGGACCCATGTTGATGTAAGAGCCACTGGGTATGAGATTTTGATAAGAGAGATGGATTTTTATCTAACCATTGTAACATATTAGTTGAGGTTGAGACGAAGATTCCGCCCATGAGGTGGTTTCATATAGTTGGTTTTCCATGTTTTAGAAACTGAATTACTATTAGAGGCACTGATAGTTGATAGGGAAAGAAAAATATCAATGGTTATGGGTCTGTATATCTATTATTGAGATTGTTGGACAAATTCTAAACATCAATTCATGTTGAATGATTCTGGTTTGTGTATTGTAATAAGTTTATCATAATATATTTTTATATTGTTGGGTATTATGGATGTGATGTCACATGTATGTGGTTGGTGGTGTAATAAGAATCTGGAATGGTGTAGTTTACTATTTAGATTTTTTTATGGGCAGATCTTATATGAACCATTTAAGTTGTGCATTGAATGATTAGGGATGGTTGGTCATGGAATTTGGATACCCATTTGGATTCATTGACTAATTCTCATGGTTTTTTGATATGTGATGAATGTATTTGGGAGGTTGAATTAATGCTCCACTACTCAGTGCACTGTGGCCCTTGGGGGAATAACTGATCCTTATGACCCTAATAGAATAGACATGGAATTCTATATCTTGGTTGGGATGGTCCGACATGGAATTTGGAGCCACTTTTGGATTTATGGACTGATGCACTTTATTTGCTATCTTTTGACCAAGTGGATGGGATGGCCGAACATGGCATACCAGATCCCGATTAGATACTTTGATTTGGGCTCCTTTTGTGTTGATTAAGGACCATTGTGAATTCTGATTATCACTTCCAAGTGATTCTCTAGAAATGATTTATTTTTTATGTGTATGGTTTATGTACATGATTGATGTTGTGTTCACTATGGTTATGATACATGAGATATTTGGGTGGCTAGAGGTGTGGGTACGGTAGTAAACATCTTTAAAATGGGAAAACATTTGTTGATGATCCATGTATGATAAAATATATAGATATGAATTTTTTGTAATGGATGTATTAGATTAGATTTATGGTGGATAAGCCTACTCAAGTAAGGGTTTCTAGTTTTATCAAGTTGGTTGAGGAAACCATGGGTATGAATCTAGCAGGTTGTTTGAGAAGCATGGTCCATGAGATGAGCGTATAGATATTAATTCATTGACAGAAGTAGGTATGGTAGATCTTGTTCTTTGACCTATAGATCAATGGTAGATTATTGATATTTTATTTTTTAATATATATATTCTATGTTATCCATATTGCATGAGCATGCACTTATGGAAGATGTTTATTGGTTCATTATTGGTGGTGGCCTACTGTGATTTATTTATCACCCCCTATATATGCACCTTGTTGTTCTTGTAGACCTTCTGTTTAATTTTAGGATTAGAATAGATTCATTATAGGTAGGATGGAGGCCCTAGAAATCATAGTTTTATGGTATTCTCCTGTGGAGTCTAATGTTTAGTCTAGAACATCATGATAGGCTACTTAAGGTCGAGTATGTGTTATGACGATTTTTGGTAGTGGGGCCTATTGTAATTAGTTTTCAGGTTTTTATTTTTTTATTTTTTATCATCAAAGTGGGAAATCCTGGTTTTATGTGTTACATGGTTGTTCCAACCATTACTACATTTTATTATGTTATAGTACCTTTCAGTTGATGTTTATTTCTTCTTTTGAATTAGTTGGTTGTGTTTAATATTTGGTTATTTTCATCAGTTTAACACTCTGATATGTGTGTATAATCAACACACGGATCAACCTTAGACATGTTCCACTAGACAGGAGCCTCTAGAGTATGAGGAGGCACACTTGAGGTCTTTTGTTGAACTGGCTCAGAGCACTGATTTTGTTGAAATTGTCCTGGGATGTTACATGATTAATGGGGATAGTATCCCATTAATTAGAATGGAATACCACACAACTCTAGTATTCTACACTATTTTACAAATAATTTTATTATACTCATTATACTCATCCACAACCTATGTATGGAATTTTTCCACTATATGTAAAAATTTACTCCCAGGCCACCTTATTGTGTTATATGTAGCTATGAAAGAATAACACAAAATATTAAATTAATATATCTTATATATAAGATATATTGTGGTAAGAAAATATTAGGGATACATTCAAATAACTAATCTATTATGATCAATGTTAATAAATAGATCCCTAGGCTATGAGGGACTTCAAACTCATGTTGTACTAGTGTGGTTCTATATCTTCACTACATAAATAATATTCATGGGAGGTTTATGTTATTCAAAAGATTTTTTTTGAAATAGAATGAAACTAATTTAATAAATAAAATTTCATACTAGGAAAAGGTTTTGGAATTGAAATATATGGAAAAGGAAAATATGTATGGGGAGTGGGATCCAAATTCAAAAAATAAACAAAAAATGTGGAGGATTTAAAATATATGGCAGTTATAGAATAGACATCATTAATATCCATAGTAATTTCTAAGGAGAAAATGGAATAAGAAATGATCATGTGTATTATGACTAATGAAGGTTCTATTTGTGATTTGGTATGAAGAGTGGTATGAGAAGATCGTGTACAATACCCTGAATTGTTTAGCTGAGCAATGATACCACTAGGATTGTCATGGAATTTTTTTCCCTATGTAGTGGTTTCTGAAGATAATTTAAAAAATGAGTAATAACATGAAAATATATATTATTGAAATATATAATTTAAATTTTATACACCAAACATAAAAAATTAGAAGAATGACCATCTCTCTTGGGGAATGATTACTGTCATAAATTCTCTTTCATCAAATCTATTTTTTTTCATTTCATACATTGGAAAAGAAATTTAAATTTAGTTATAAATTAATAACTAATGTGAATGATGAAAAATAATAACTAGGTGATGTAACTTAATTAACTGATACCAGTTTTCAATCCAAATAATGGATATGTAGTGACATAACATCATCATATACTATTTTGTGGAAATCATATCAAAACAAAACATTGGTTTAATAAATAAATTGAAATATTTTTATTAGCATTCCTAACATGGGTATGATAGGGATTTATTATTAAATATTCTATCCTTAAAATAAAATTAGATTTTTTATTTGGTTAATATTTCCCATTTTATTAAGTATACTTTAGAGTTTTCGGTTAGTTCATTTAGTTCATATTAGGAGTTATGTTATTTGGCCATGTGTTAAATTTTTGGTTTAGGTCATTCAATCCTTTGTTTTTTTCATCCAAATTAGTTTAATATGTTTCATAGAAATTCATATATTGTTGTATTTATTATACTTTAATGGGATTTATTTGGAATTAATATTATTCAATTCAATATCTTAAATGAAACAAAATTAAAATGAAAAAACATTATATTCAAAATGCACCTGATGGTCACATTAGATGTAAAAAATTTCATGCCAAAATCGATGAAAATTAATTATTACTGACCAAAAAAACAAAATTCATGATGAAATAAAAAAACTGATAATACATATGGTTGATTTGATATATTTCCAACCATAACATATGGTTCACCATAAACACTAAATATTGGATGGTTTTAGTTATCATAAATAATAAATTGTTATCAAACTATAGTAGAAGTTATGGTGTGAATTTAGTCACCAAAATACAAAATTTTTTTTTACTGGGATTACATTAATAATGAATCCAAATTTATGGATCAAATAATATTTCATTTAAAAAACATATTTCACCAATGATTTGAAAATACAGGTTATATCAGTAGCAAGAATGTGATTCCTGTCAATAGCTATAAATTAAAATTTGTCTATAAAAATTTTATGCCCCATCATTGAAAATATAAACATTAATTTCAGCATATATATTCGATCATGAGTCTAATAATGCAACATTATTATTTTATCCACAACTCCAAAGTAAGATAAATTTTTATATTGAGCCATACTATTTGAGGATATTATAATGACAGTATATTAATGCACTTACCTTTAAATAATCATGTTTCCTTTTCATATTACATACTCGATCAACGATATTAAAATTTAATCCATTGATCACAATTGAATTGTATTCCCAAACCACATAATTAAATGAACAAATCAATACTATTATTTATTCTTATATATATGGATAATTTAAACATAATAACTAAAATATAAGTAAATATTAAAATATAAAAGAAAAATTATTTTATTACTGCAATCCTTCTATATTTAATTTCATCCATATGTTTTCCATGATTTTATATGAAAATTATATCTCATACTCAATGGTATTGAATGACAATTTCTATTTATACTTTCATTATGTTCCCTTAAAAAATGACCCATATGATTCATTTTTTAATCATGATTAATACATCATGGAGAAGTTTCTTATCATTATCTTTTATATAGGATGGAATGAATGTTGTCTGATTTTTCATATCCCCTATGATATAATTCATAGAGGGGGAAAATGTAACATAAATTCATGCTCAGGTTGGCTAACAGTTTTACAAAAATGTCAAGATCTTTAATTGTAAACAGTTTTAGTTTCCAAATTGGTTAGCAGAACATGTTCATTTTAAATGGATGTTTCAGCTAAAAATTTATCTATATTATTTTTGGAAATTGTTACGGACATGATATTTATGGTTTCTACAAATTTTTTAGTGAAAATTGATCATGAGAAATCACTATCATAGAATTAGAAAAGGGAATCAAGACAGTGATACAAGTTTCACTCATGTGAATACAAAATATTAAAATCCACATCAATTAAAAATATATTTGTAATTCTTTGATCGATTTTATGTTCATTTTAAATATTTCTTTTCAAATTTACCTCTTGAACATAATCATTATAACTAACATGAAGGACTAGGTTATATCTATTGTGATCAAGGATCGTGTTTCCAATGGTTATTATCATTTCTTCAATGTTAACATAGATGACATATTTTATTATTTCCTAGTTGTAGTGAACAAGGATATTGAGGGTTTTATCTAAATGCCCTATTATTGGGTTATTATAAAGGACAATGATGTTTGCAGGGTAAATGTTTTTTAAATAATCACAAATAATATCCTTCATGATAACAATTATAATATGAACACTACGATCAATGAGTTTGAGTGTGACCAAAGTGTGTTGAAGATCCACAATTCCTATATGACAGTACACATTATATGAAATGAGGTTCAAACTAAATCCTAAATCAGATAAGTCATTGATAAATTTTTTCTCTCAAAACTCTTCATTGATGTACGGATAACCTCAGTCCCTTATCATAGGATTTATGGTTCATTGGATATTGGTACTCACATTATCATCCAAAAGGACATGGTTTTTATATAAAAACAGTTTTTATAATGAAAATTTCATTTAGGTACGTTGAGTATGAAAGTATGTTTTTTATTGTATCTAAAATCAAAATGTTTATCTTAACATGTGAAAATATTTCACTCAATGTTTCATTCTGTTCGATTTTTAAATTTCCACTCACTCATTGAGAGAATAGATTAGGTTGTAGGATTGTATTCGAAGGTAGTGGTTCCTCAAAATTATGAGCATTATTTTTAGATTCAATGTGTTTGTCATCATTATTTCATGAGATATTAAATCATTGTTTGAATTAGTAATGGTGGGAACATGTTTATCAATTGTTTTCTCACTTTTTAAAAGAATCATCACATTGAGTTGTTCAAGATATTATTTTGTGTAACTAGATTATTTTCTGATAGTTGCGGGAAGAACAACATGAGTAATAATGTGTTCTTTTTTTAGATTTTATTGATTTCAATTCATGTTTATGTGATGAGACTTTTGTTTTCATTTTTTCCATTTTCTTATACAATTGAAAAAGGATTGGTTGATGGAATGATAGGGTAGAAGAGATAATTGGTTGGGTTTCCCAAATAGGATAAATTGGTTATCAGATGGAATGTTGATTTGGTTGTTGGAGTGGTCGTTGTTATTGGACATGTTGTGATTGAAATGCTTTATGTGTTTGACATATGTTTTGAGTGTAGGGGGTGTCACAATGTTGTTGTGTGGGTAGTTTATACTAATTTTAACGTATGCCTAGATGGGCTTTGTAACATGGATTAAAAGACATTTGGAACATTGGATTTTGAATTTTAAAATAATTATCCTCTAGTGGTGTTACTCCTAATATAACCTCTTTAATAAAAGGAATTTTAATGAAAAAATTGATATTATAATCATTTTTTCAAAAGGTGTCCAATAGGACCAATATTTTGGGTTTCATATCTCTTATTATGATCGATCTCTATGACCCTCCAATAAATTGTAGTTTGATTTTTACTATGGTGTTATTCTTTTCAATGATTTTGAATTCCACAAAATTTTAGTGCCTCATCCTAGTAAGGTGATGTTCACAATGTTTTGTTTCATACATCCTGATTTTCTATATACTCATAAGCATCATTTGGGGATTTGTTTTTGAATGTTAAATTTTACATCATGTCAATAAACTATTGTTTTCCTTTTATTAACCCTTTATATATATATATTGTTCTAAAATTAAGAAACCATGGTTTGGTACCATGTTTAATGCATTTTTGTACCTTTCCAATGTTTAATATAATGCTTCCCCAGCATTCTGAGAAAAGTAATAGATTCATTTTCAATGTGAAAATTTTTTGTTATAGGGGAAATATTTTTGTAGAGATGTCATTCTATTTATTCATGAGAGTCCATGGATGATGGTATGAAATTATTTAACCAATTCCTTGGTTTATATTTGAGTGAAAATAGAAAAATAATCATTTATTCTGATTCAATTTTATTTTTTGGGCGCATGGTTTTGACAATGTCATTGAATTATTTAACATGAATTTAAGTTATCTCATACATAATTACATGAATAGTAGGAAGGTGGTTAAATACATAATTTTGAAAAATATTGAGAAAATCATTGTGTCATGCTAAATGAAATAGGTTTTATTTGTCCAGGTATGTGTTAGGTAGTCGTTCATGGTTTGATTAAAAGAATTTTGCATGTTTGTGTAGCCTTAGTTGAAATTCCATGTTTGTTCTCACCATGGATGATGAGTTGGTTTCATTGAATTTCATCCATTTAGTTGGGCACCATTTTTTAATAAATAATATTTTGTGTATTAGGGTCTAATGGAAAGAGAACCCTAGGTGAACATGACCACCCAACCATAACACTATCAACCATAACAGGATGAATTGAATGGTAATAGGTGTAGGACAACATGATCAAAGACAATATAAAAAAATATAACAAAAAATAAGAAACTTATGATGAGAAAAAATAAATGCAGGAGAATAGAATATGGTTCTATGGTACACGCATGGGATATCAAAAATAGCCCCAAAATTTGGTTGTTCTAAATTAACCCATTTTTTATTGTGTAGGTGCTCACTTTCTGCAAAGCATTGGTTATCGAATCATCAAAGACCAATGATGAAACCAAAATAATATACCTTCTATAGAGGTGATATGGCTGTGATGTTGAAAACATGGGTTTTAATTTATTAGAGAATTAAATGATATTTTTAAACACTTTGTATAATTAAATTTCAAAATAATTATTTTACCATTAGTTATCATATGGGGTGGATTGGAGTAATTATTTTTTAAATTATTCCAATGTCTAAAATTTGAGTGTTTCCTTTATTGAAATATGAACATCCTAGTTCCATCCCATAATTTTGATTCTTTATAATCCTATGTCTAATCCACTATACACATGGTGTATCATGATAATTATCACTCTATGTTATAGGATCATGTTAGTACTCGAGATGCATATCCTTAAAATTAGTTATTTCAAAAGAGTAGGTATGTCGTTGAATGAAAATCTCTGAAATAGAATTCATTATGAATTATTAAAATAAGAAATAAATTTCAATAAATCACATATCTATTTACTTTTATCAATACACTATAGTTTTATATTTCCATTTATTATATTCTATTAATGGAATTGGGTGGTAGACTCTTGAGGGTGGAATTGAAGATGAAAAAAAGGAATTATGATCATTCCATTGTTGTGTGATAAAATTCAAAAGTGGTGGTGTAAATAAGGCCACACATTGATTCAATGGTATCATCATGATATTGATAATAATATAAAAAGGTAATTTGATGAATATTTTTTTATAATAAATTATGGTAAATAAAGACCAACTTCATAATATTTGACGATGCCATTACAAAATGAACGTGGGAAATTAAAATTGAAAGTAAAAAACACCTTGATAAAAATAAAAAACATGGATTCTAATTATGTTCACCAAAAGATCCTTATAATTTAGAATATGGATTCTTTTTTTAACCCACATCCATACATTAAAATCCCATTAATTGATAGAGGAAAAAGGGGGTGATAAAATAAAGTTAAATTTGACTTTTGAAAGTTGACTAGGAAAATCATCCATTTTAATCAACCTTGTTGAGATGTAACTTTGTTAAAAAATATTGTCGAATCTAAATGGTCTATATAATAAAAGTAACTTCTTCCATTTGTCCTCTAAAACATTTAATATTTCATGGATGTTGGACCAGCCGTTTTCATGTTATGATCAATCTAGTGGGATGTCTATATGGGTGTTCCAATCTATCCCACAATATAAATATTCACTTGGGTTCCATTTATCATCATGAAACAAATAGAAATGGATTATAAAATGAGACTATATCCTAATATCAATTTGTTTTAATTCCATAAAAATCCATTTTAGTGAATTTTTTAAATTGAACATCATTTCTCTTCATAAGTGGAATTCATAATTAAATTAACAAAGTTGGCCCAATCAATTTTATACTTCTAAAAGTAGATCAATTCGTTATTTTAATTTGACATTCTAGAATTTTAACTACCACATTGTCAAAAATATTTTATCTTTTAGGTTTGATGGATGAATCCCATGGGAAATTGAATATTTCTTGCATGAATGCCAAAATTTTCATCTTTCCTTGGGATTCATCCATCATTCCAAAAAGGAAAAATGTTACAAATAAACTAATCAGCAATATCCCAGAATATAAAATTAAAATAATGAATTTAATTAATTATAAATTAAATAATTGATTGGGAATTAATTTTCATTTTAAAAAATAATTCCTATTGTGATGAGCCCAATCTAAATTCATTCATTGATCCAAATACATAGAATGTTTTTCAAAAAAGACAATTCATGAACCCTTAAGGGAACCATTATGGAATTCCAAATAAGGAAGCCCCAAACACGGGGAATTACATTGATCATTCCCTATATGAAAACCACACACATGCCTAGACCCATGCACTCTCTTGAATTCATAATTACACTATAGGATATGCTCAATATGTTTTCAAACCCCATTTCATGAACCACCTTTAGTCATTCATAGTATGGATTATGAGAATCCTTACATTCATGTTTATGAATTCAATGACATTGTTGAAACCATGTGCCCACCAAATCCAATTGAATCAGCTAAAATGATACTATTTACATTTTCACTCAAATATTGAGTAGTAAATTGGTGAAATAATTTGATAACATCGTCGATTTTCTCTTCAGACCAACTACAATGATATTACTATGAAAACTATTTCCCCCATTACAAAATATTTTCAATGAAAATATTCTTTTGAATTTTTTTTAGGAAGTTGGTGAAAAATTCTATAAAACATGGGAAAACATAAAATACATGTTAAACATGGTACCAAAACATGGTTTCTTAATCACGTAAGAAGTTATAATTTTCAATGAAGGGTTAGAGAAATGAAACAAAGAGTTTATTGGCATGGTGTGAAATGGAACATTTGAAAACAATGCCCCAAATAATGAAAACTAGTATCTCAAAAATATTGTGAACAAAATCAAACATGGGGTATAATACCATTCTATTTGAATCCACCGAAATCTGGTGGAACAAAAAATATTGGAGAAGAATAAACCCATAAAGAAAAACATGATGTACTCACTAGGAAGGTCCAAGATATCAATCATCGGATGGTCCATGAAACACAAACTATTGATCCTGTTTGAACCATTTGTGTTAAACATGACCATTAGACTGGTAATTTCATGACCATTCCATAAATCTTGGAGGTTATTTTAGGAGGACCAGTATTATATGTTAATTATTTTAAAAATAAAAATATAAAGTTGCAAAAACATTCAATACAATGCACAATGACAATATAGGATTCCATAAAAATGCAAATAAACAACCAATACAACAACATTGTCTCAACACCAACCCTCAACAAAATTTTAAAACTCATAACTAGATTCAATCAAAACCCATCCAATACCAAAAACATATTCAACAATCATATAAAAAATCCATCCAACAACCAAATTATCATTTAGGGGAAAACCGACCAACACAAAACCCAACCGAATCTGTCCATCAATAAATCCTTGATCACTTTTTTAAGTAATTTTAAAATATGAACCCATATGCCTCATCACTAAAACATGAATGGTTATCAATAAAATAATAAAATAACCCCATTCATTATATCTTTTTTCCTCCCCCAAATTTTATTTTAGAACCTAGTTACACCCAAATCTCTCATGGACAAATCAATGGTGCTTCAATTTCAAGGATTGTTAAAACCATGGAAAACATTAACCAACCATTAATAATACATATAATTCGTCAATATCTCAAGAATATGATGATGAAAAGTTCTCGAATATTAAAATAATTCTAATAATTTTGAGGATCCTATAACTTTGAAAACAATCATGCATCCAGCTCCATTCCCTCAATGAGTGAGAGGAAATTAAAAAACAAAAAAATGAAACATTGAGTGAAATATTCTCATAATATAAGATTAAAATGTAATGTATTGATAAAATAATAACCATATGTAGATAATCCATGTACCAAAATGACTTATATATATATTCCAAATAATGTTTTCATACAAAAACCGTGTCCTTTTTTAATATAATTTTCGAACCTCCATCCATGGAACCAGTTCATCTAATTTAAGGTGCCCACTCTGTCCTTACATATATTTTGAAATAGGAGAGAGAGAAATTATTTAGGTTTTATGTGATTTAATAGATAGTGTGTACCTCATTCCATATACACTGTACTGTTTGTTTGTTCTAGAGAACTTACAACCCACTCCAATCACACTCCTACAAGGTGATTATTGTGTTAGGATTTCAAAGGGTATCTTGAAGGATGATTTAGTTAAAGATGATAATTTCATTTACTATTACAACATCATTTTCCATGAAAATATCCCAATCTTTGGTCATAGGTACCAAACCCCCATCATCTGTAGTTATCAATTATTAGAAAAATTCAACTCATTAATCCATGATAAGAATGGGTACATGACAATAACCTTTTGAAACATGAGACTTATCTCAACATATATAACCTGAGATCTCTTAGTAGTGTTGATGAAGAAGATAATGATGTGAATTTGATATGTACTAATGAAAATGAACGTGAAAATTATCATGGAATTTATGATGGATGTCTAATTAAAAATGTATTAAATTTCTTGTAATCACATGAGGGAAACGTGTATCCATGGCTTCATTCTCATTTATATGTCTCTAGTAGTAATTTCTCAGCAACACTAATCATTGAAAAATTTAGAGAAACCATAAAAATAGGATCTATTACCATTTATAAAAAAAATTCATGCCAATTTTTTGGTTTAAACATCAATTCAACATTAATTATATCCTTTATCAAATTTGTAATAAAAAACTGAGTACAATTCAAGAAATAAACTTCTGTGCGAATTTATTTTCCAACACAAGATTGAATTTAATGTTCATACTCCCCCTCCCAATAATTTATTCATAGGGGATAAAAAATCTTTAATTTTTCATTCCACCCTATTGAAAATATAATGAAAAAGGAATTATATTTTATGTATAAAAAATATATTAAAAAATGTATTAGATGGACCAATTTTTGATATTCATATGATTATCCCATTCAATGGGACCAATATGATTTTTATCGAATAAATTTCTAAACCCTCCCATAAACCCCAATAGTGACTATATAATGATATAAGTTTTGTGGTGATGTTTATAATCATTGAGATGTATAAATTTTGTATTGGTTCACCAATGGGACAGAATAGAGCTAATGGATTTGAATTAACTGAATTCTGGGAGGTATACTGGATTCAACATTTTTTTAAATGTTTAATATTTTTTTTTTATGATGGTAGCCCATTGGTGTTTCAAATACGATTTAATTTATCATGGGTGTAATATTTTGGTGTGATGGATTTTAATATTTAAAAATAATACCCCTTCGTTATAATGTTCAAACATATCTATCACTCATTCCCAAGGAGTCTACATGTGACATGATTCTAATGTAATCGATTTAATATTGATGAAATATTCACATCAAAATATGTGATTTTTTTCAATAATTTCATTTCAAATCACTTTCCCCGATTTTTACTCCAATTATATACTCTCTATTATCTTCCCTTTCAAAACTGAGGGATGTTTCATTCTCTGTTGGGGGAGTAAAAATATGGGATTAAAAAAATATATTAATTATTCTTATATATGCTAATGTAAATTAAGAATCCTGAAAATTTATTGTAATATGATTTTTAATTACTTGATTATGATTTTAAACAATTTTAATGTTCATGAGAATACTTTACGGAATTTTAGGTGGTTTGATATGATTTTCCATGTTTACATTTTCAACATCTTACTAAAAATGATATAATGCATGTCTATGGAATCATGGGTGTAAATTTGAGTTCTTTTTACCCTTTCATCATAGAAAATTTTTTAGGATCACTTTTAGTTTAATTTTATTATCTCAATATATATATATATAGGACCACAGAGAGGAATGTGTTTCCAAAATGGGTGGTGTCTGACACTTGGGGAACAATGCTCCGTATTTTCCTTTCCTAGGGTAGTATTGTTTATCTATTCTATTCTAAAAAATAAAAAAAATACAAAAAAAAACAAAATAAAAAATTGGACATTCATCCTAATGTTTAATGTGATTCTAACATAGTTCTTAAATATTTTCTCAATTGAACAATAAAATATCCCCTATGTTTTTTGATATACACAACACAGAATCATGAAAATTGAAATTGGATAAAATATGGAAATGAATTTGAAATAAGGAATGGTATTGGGCATTGGATATTCTTATGGACCTATCTTGAGTTAAATTATTTTCAATGGTTCCATGATTGTTAGGAATGATGTTTTTAGGAGAAATGTATGTTAAAATGTAATTGAAAAAAGGAATTGAATTTCATATTTTTGAAATACATTTTTCTTGGGGCTATAAAAACACATGTTGGGTGGTGTGATTACCCACTAAATTGGGACATTATTAATTTATTTTATCTTAATATTAATATGTTTCAAATTCCATAGACATAAATTTTAGTGAATTTTGTAAATTTAACTTCATTTATAATCACATGTGAAATTCATGAATAATGTGGAAATGTTTTCCCAATAAATCATGTAATTTTAAAATTAAAGCAATTAATTATATGATTTTGATATTTTAGTATATGAATGACCACTTATTTAGGAACATATTTTCTTTTAGTATCAATCTATGATTCCCTAGGGAAGTTACACATTACATTCCCAACGATTTTCAAATTGTAATAGTATAAAGTTGATAATATGGGGATCATTTTCTATTACTTCAGATTAAAATTATACTTAATTTGGAAAGTAATTTGGGACCCGCTTTGTTTTTGATGGGATTTAGGCCCATTATGCTTTGTCTGAAAATTTATGTATTCATGCCCAGATGTATTTATGTTCTCTTTGGATTCCTCAATATCATCTAAAAAACCTATTCTTAACAAAGTGATAGATACTATGCAAAAAAATAAAACATTTAAATAATTAATATATTTAATTCTAGAGGAATAATATTTATGGGTCCCCAATTTTTACATTATACATGAATTTTACATTTAATGAGAACTGAAGTTAAATTTATAAAATTCACAAATAAGGATGTTTATGGAATTTGAAACTAATGAATAATAAGATATAATCAATAACTATTTTCCTCATTTAGTTGATAATATATTTATATAGTGTAACCATCTTTATGATTCCTATTCTAATCATATGAATCAATTGTGCACATTTTTAATTTAGCACGATTCAACTAAAGATATGAAATAGGTCCACCAATATGTAATTTAGTATGAATATGGATAGTATGATGTTTCACTCTAGTGAAAAATATAGGATTATTATTTTTCAATAACTCATATAAAAGTAATAGTGCCTCTTTCAATATATTTTCAATATATAGCTACACATATTTAAAGATATATATATTTATAAATATGTAACATTTGAATCAATTAAACCCATAAATTTTCATACAATAGACAAATGATTGAAATTATAATAAACTAAAGAAGAAGAATTTCATATTAATAGTTCTTTATAAATTTAATCATCAATATTATTCATTTTACATAATTTTATATTTGTTTTAAAAATCCATTATAAACATTGATAGACTCTAGGGATTCTAGATATTTATTTTTTTAATGTTTCATCACATAATAAGCACAAAAATCATTCCATTTTTTTCACATATATTCATTAGTTAAAATTCTTGTTTCCTACCCCCATCCACCTTGTCACGTTGAAAACATAAATCATATTTTATCTTCCTCTTGAAATTTATTTGAATTAAATGAACTTATTCATATGTATTTTTATCAGTGTGTATTACTTCTAAATATTGAACTAAAAAGTGTTTATTTAATAATTTTACTCAAATAATATAATAATTTTAATAATATTATAATTGATTCAATAAAAACATTATCACATATATTATAATTATTTAAAATTTTATTTAATAAATAAATCCCATAAATTTATTCCTTATGCACTTCATTCCCAAAAATACACTGAGGTGGACTTTTGGTCCTAATGATATTTTCTACTCCATAATTATTATTTTAATATCATCAACCAATGGAGACAATGTTTATTTATATTAAAAAAATACAATGATATTTATTTCTTATATAAAATATATTCTTTGAAAAAATATGATAAGAAATTTTCCCACCATTCTATATCCATATATCATTGATTATGAATGAAAATTATTTCACATCTTCAGAAGTGCAGTTCACATCTAGAATATATGATTACAACAACCATATTCTATATGAAAACCATCATTCTAATAATTATTTACCTTGTTTATTAAATATTTTATGTTGATAACTATATCATTTAAAATATTCTATGGTACATATATGATTATACTAAAAAACGTTAAAGGGTTTATCATTGAAACCCATGTAGGAAGGTTATAATTGTATTTAAAAACTATTAATGTATTTAATGAAGAAATAATTTTACCAAATTGATTAAAATTGTCACAAAATATACCCAACTTAAATTTATAAACATGAACTAAAAAATCATGATATTAATAATTAAATTTATTCCATTAAAATCTATCATTAGGATAAATAATTCCTCTTATTTATTATTTATCTCTATCTCATGTCATCACATATTTAATGATATTTTATCACATAATATAATAATTTTGGAGTATGAATATGTGTTGATAGTTATTAAATTACTTTTTTCATACAAGACTTTGTTCTATCATCATTTACATTACATAGAGATTTTTCAAATTTTATAAAATCATTTAGGCTCACTATTTACTCTATGAATTTGTGATAATCATATAGGAAGACAAGGTTTTAATTTTAAAAAATCCATACTGGTAAACTAACATTCATTACATATTATGAATTTAGGGAATATCTACATCCGATTGAAGTATGCCCTCAAAAAATGTAAGAATATAAATAGTGGAAGTATTATAAATTCCTCACATTTCATTCCAATAAAAATTTAATATTAAAAATCATGTTTTTAACGTATTTCCAATATACTAGATCCCTGGAAACACCCACAAAAGTTTTCAACATTTAGACATCATATTTGTTTATTACATGAATCTTGTGTACTCTTGTCATTTTCTATCCAAATTTTCACACTATCTTTCAAAATATTATTAATAAATTAAAATCATAAATATTAAAAATAATATGATATAGTCATCTCCTACTAGTCAAGAACATTTTAGGGTTTTATTTTCTCTCAATTATAAAAACAAGAATATATTTTTAAGAAAATTTTATTATATGGTAGATAAATTCCTCAAAATATAATTAAGGGTTTCAAATTCAATTATAACTTGGGAAAGAAATATTATAACCATAGGATGTGTCATAAGGTTAAAATACTAAAAAACCCAATAAATGTATTTTAAATTCAATTAATATCTAATAAGATTCATTAATATAAATTCTATCCATTTTATTAAAAAACAATTTTATATTACATTTCAAAATTGTATTGAAATTATATTAATGTCAAAATCCAAATATATTTATTGAAATCAGACATTACAGCATTAATTCAGTAATTTATTAATTTTTTTAAAAAAATATTGAATTTAAATAAATTTTAAATCACTCTCTATTTTGGGGAATAAATTAAAACATAATATACATGAATACATAATTACTAAAAACAATTTATATTATCCTAAAAATTCAAATTACACAAGAGAAAACTTATTAGGAATTAATTAATACTATATATTTATCACGCATATCATAAATTTGATAATTCAATACAAAGAGATAAAAAATTTCCATTTATATAATACAATAATATAGAAATTCATTATATCAATGAGTAATAACTATATATAACACCACCCAAAAATTACAAGTGTGAAATAATTAAAAAATAGTTCATATAATATTTATAATATATATGTTACCAATGTATATAAAACAAATAACAATGTTATATATAGTCATACACACATCAATTGTTATAAACTAGACATGAAATTATTTGATATTGTCTAATTTAAAAATTATATTATTATTAAACTAAATAATTGATTATATTGGAATATCGATAACAATTTTATAATAAAAAATACCAAAGGCATAATATATAGAAAAGAAATTAGGCAGAAATATTCAATGAATTGACATGATTCTTCATATAAATTAATGTCCATGATATATAATATAATATAATATAAAAAATAATTTGACATAAAAAATGTATTCATATTCAGCTTTTTAGGAACACAAGAAAAATTTATAAATTTAGACCTTATATTAAATTAAATATCCAAACATGTAAAAAAATGCATGATTAAATTCAATTATTGTAATAAAACATTAAAATTGGAAATTTAAAAAACCCCTAATAAATTAAAAAATAATAATGTTGTATAATAAAAACATACAGATTTAATTGATATATGACAAAAAGTAATTGGACTATAATAGAGTTATTAATAATTAGTGAGTAACTAAATTTGAATAAAATAAAATACGTAAAATTAAATTTATTAAATTATAAATTAATAAATATAATCAAAATTGACCCTCCCTCATTTAAACGGGGAGATTCATGATATAAATTAATCATTTATAGTGTATCTAACCAAATAAAAAATTGAAATTATTTAATGAAGAATATTATATTGAAGTATAAATCCCCAATTTGATGTTCAATAAGAACATAATCTAAATACCAATTGGGGAATTTTCATCAGTGTAAAGGAATAAGAGGGAAGTATTCTCACAGGTTTGAATATGATGGGGAGATATATGGGGGGAGGGGAGGCCAAGTGACTAGTATATAGGATTAAGGACTAATAAAAAATTACATTTTCCCTAATAGGGTATATCTACAGGTAAAAGTGAAATGTTTATTAGTAAATAATTTTACCAAAATAAATTTTTATGTCATATGTTTTATTGTAAAACCACAATTGCTAAATTTTATTCCAGTAGATAAAATTGTTCTATTGTACTTGTAATAGTACCATAGTATATATATATTAGTTAAAAAATTTAGAAACATATTCATATAATATATTTATTAGTTTATTGTACTATAACAAACCATTTTCATTCTATTGGTAATATTAAGAAAACTAATATAACAAATAACAAAAATTTATATCAATATTTAATTAATTTTTTAATAAAATATTATTCATGGGTATTCTAATATTTGATTATAATTTCATTAATAATGTTTATGAATATAAAGATATATAAAATATTTATTATAAAATATGTATAAATATAACTTAAATGAAACTCCTTCAAAATAAGCCTTTATATGAATTAAATATATTTAACCATAATTTAAAATCAGTCATTCCCACATTCTGTTTCTCATAAACATATGGTGTCATGGTCCAAATTTACATTACCAACAAAATCCACATATATAGGAAGGTACCTTTTGTTAAGATCATATTTCTTTTACATATAATTATGGGTTTAAGTAGATGTTTACGAAATGGTTTTCACTATCACTATTAAAAAAAAGGTCCCTTTATTTTGGATTTTTTAACGTTCACCTTTTAGAACATGTACATGTTGATGGAAGTAGATGTATGTGTGAAATGTTTCACTATTATTTTTCCACACTAGTGTAAGAATGTCCCCTCAAATACATTTTTGGTTGGACATTTTTCAACTCTGTCTACCACTAGGAAAAAACGTTTAGAAATAATAAAATATTAAAACATGAGACCATTTCAATGAATTCATATTGAAATATCAAATGGATTATATAAAATTAATATATGGTCATTTATGAATCATTGAAATCATAACAACATCAAAACAACATTGTTTATTATTCCAATCTAGTGTACAAATTTTGGTACATTTCAAATTTTCTTATTTATAACATGGTGAAAAATTATACAAGGTAGGAAGAAACAAAAATCTATAATTTTATAAATTGATATTATCATGTTATAATTGATTTTATTTCATTTGGCCTAAATCATCTACCATTCACATGATTTTGGTTCCTTCTCATGAGTGACAATGGTCCACTGTACATCTTGTGTCATCCATTTAACTAAATTAATTACCTCGATAGAGTATTATAAAATAACAATCACCAATGTAAGTAACATTATTCAATCTCTAACATCAGATCCTCCAATGGTACACCATCCACAAAAAATTCATAACCTTTTATTATAACCATGGTTTTATTAACATATAAATTTATTAAAATAAATAATTTTAGAAACACCTCAGAATAAATCATATCCACTTACCATTAGTTCTGTATAAACCAACCACACCCCAAAAATGTAGTCTCTCACCTGGCACCCTAGCATATATTAAAAATTCAAAATAATAATTTCAAACATAATGAAACGTCCATCTCTGGAGAATTTTATAAATACCAATAGTTGTAGATTTCTTCAATTCATCGACATTGATTATATGACATTAGTGATAATGTCGATTGCTAGAGTTCTCAACATAACATTTTATGGGAAGGAAAATATATTTTTTTAATATGATATATTCCTACATGAAAAAGTCTATTTCACACATTTAATCCTTCAATACTTTTCAATTGTTGCTAATTTCCACAATAGTCATTAAGTATGGACTAAAATATAGGAGGGTTTCATTCCTAAGGTTGTGGATTAGAAGGAGAAGGATGAAATGAATGTGTATCCATTAAAAATATCCCATCAAAACCCAAATTTTTAAAAATATATAGGGGTGTAAAATGAATATTAAAATATATATATAATTACTACATAAGTTTTTTTAAGGAAATTGGATTATGAAACATATCAAAAATTCCACATGCCAACCATGTTTCTGCTTTTGTAATAATATTTCTCACTGAAAAATAAACAAATGGATAAGAATACAATTACATGAGATAAATTGGCTTCCAATAAATATAAA
The DNA here is from genome assembly GCA_963277665.1 of Viscum album. Lineage (NCBI taxonomy): Eukaryota > Viridiplantae > Streptophyta > Magnoliopsida > Santalales > Viscaceae > Viscum > Viscum album. The sequence continues at coordinate 537,236,674 of OY728119.1, forward strand.
GAAATATAACCGAACTCATTAATTTGAATTATTAATGTTGTCCATAAATATATTTAATATGATTCATTTAAATTCAATACCATTTTTTCCTCACACATAAATGGAATGAATATCCACATATCTACTTCATTAATTAATTTACTTAAAAAATAAAATAGGTTAGAAATAAAGGATGAATGAAAAATTAATGATTGATGAGTTTGTGTATGATGGGAGAAAAAATATAGGACAATTCAATTTAAAATAGTACATGACAATTTGATATTAGGTGACTAGAAGTGATAATATGCAGTATGTACAATGAGACACTCATCAACTAAAACCCACATAAATCATACATTCCATAAATATATAGCCTTCATAACTATAAATATAAATAATTTATCAAAATAGTATAGTAAATTCAAAAATTAATTTCATCTTATGTAATTTAAATCAAATAAATAAAATTGAATAAATAAATTAAGTCCCCATATGATCCAAAAAATTTGTTTTCTGTTTTTAGTGTGACTCTTCTAATATGTGGATGAGTGATTTTAAAGGAGACTCAAAAAATTATGAAATAATAATTGAAATATAAAATAAAAATAGCACGTCAGCTATGTAATAATACATCTATAATGGATCAGGGAGTTGTAATGAAAATAATTATAGCCTCAAATGGTTGGTAGTATAAAATTAATGATATAATAGATAAATTCATGAATACCAGTGAACCGAAATATTATATCATATTGAATAGAACTGATCAATGGAATAATGGATTTTGTCTTGAAATAAAAAATATATGGTTTACCTATGAAATATAAATTATTATCAATACACAAAAATTAAAGACCAATTCTTTTGATAATATAAATTAATAGTATAAATTTGATAATCCAAGTATAATTCTTCATCCAAATTAAGAATTTATCATAAATCATAGTTGTTATAATTTTTTTTAATTTCAAATTCAATGAAAGTATTTAAAATTTAATATTTGTACTAAATTTTATATGATGGATATGTTATATTCCGAAAAAAATTCATTATTTTATATAAATGAATTTTTAACAATAAAGAAGGGTCGTAGGAATGAATAAATAATAAAATAAACAAGGTGGTCTGATGTAGTGAAGGATGTGGGTGTCATCTCGAATAGGGTTGACTCCATCTGGAGGAAAAGACCAATGATTAGAGAAGTGTAAAATCAAACTCCTTTGGCTTTCATAGATTCTATAAGGTGAACCGTAATTTTCCCTTCATGGAATGTATGGAAAACATCCATTAAAATATTCAAATTAATCTTACACATTCTAACGGTGCCTAAAATAGTCTATGAGATGGATATGATACCTCACATGGAATTATACCCTTCACGTGAATCTATTTCAACATGTTCAAGATGATCATTATTTTGGACGAATAATAATAATGTGATGAGCCTTACATAACCCTATACTTCAAGATAATACACTTAAAAAAAGAATAACATAAATTAAGGATAACTAAACCCATTGGATCTTCGTTCATCCCACCTCCTCTAATTATATCCACGGTATGTGTTATAATAAATTTTATATTAATTTTTTCAAATAAATAATTTGTATCTTTGGAACATTATTGAAAGGAAATCACCTTTCATTAAATTATTATTGATAAATTTCAATACCTTTTTAAAAAATTTAATAGACCCACATCACCATTATCAAAATAGATTATAATATTATAAATAATAACAACAAACATTGGAGGGGAAAGATAATTATTTCTATTATCAAAATGAATAGCCTATAACATACACAAAAACAATTATGTTATAGATTATAAAAACTAGGTTCATCCAAACATCATTAAAAAATATAGTAGTAGGTGTTCTAAATATTATTAATGAGTAATAAAAATATTATCATAATTGGAGAAAATGGTAGGATTACATCACCTTTTCACCATGTATAATAGGACCAACTTCACCATGTCATGCCTATGAGTAGACAAGTTTTTTCTAAAGTCTTAGTTTCTAAAAACCCTAGTGATTCGTTATAGCTTATGAATATTGAATTAGTGGACATTCAGACAAATAATATAACCTTGACCAATTACGAGGGACTTATCAGGGTTGTTTCCATTCAATTCACAAAGGGAATCGACAACATGAATATACATCATTCATTATAAGACCCAATTCCTAGATAATTAGTGATGGGTCAGATCAGATCAATGAGAGGATGCAATAGAGTCAAAAAAAATATCTATGTTATTACTAGAATTATTTTAGAGTTTATTTTATTAATATTTAAAAAAACATAAAAAAATTTCATTTAAATTCTATATTTTAAAAAATATAATAAACAAATTCCACAAAATGATTTAATTTAAACAAATGAAAAAATAAAAAATAAAATTTTTATTATTATCTCAACGTGATCTTAAAAAATATTAAATTGTTTTATATGTACATGTTTTCTATATACACTACCAAAATGGTTACAAGAATCAAGAATGAAATGCAGCGACTGAAAATGATCTCAGAATCCATGAAAGAATAACTAATTCATTAGATTTCATCAACATATTATATACTAAAAAATTACAACAATGAAATTTTTTTTTCATAATTATTGAAAAACCGATGGGTTTGATTGTATTAAATCTAAAAATTTGGAATTTTCAATCACTATATCACCTTCTATTGTTTGGATAATGAAGACATATTCAATTCCACATAACATGAAAACCTAAATTGTATATTCATGGTCTATAATAACCTCAATTAATGTGATTGATAGAAACATTTCCAACCAAAACTTTATTAAAATTTTACTAATCAAACTTTAGTGAAACTATTGAACATTACAATGGCCATTACAACAAAAAGTTCCATATCACACCCAACAAGGTATGAGAAATCCATGGAATTAGCACCACAATTAGCGTCTATTCAAAAAAAATTAGAAAACAATTATATAAAATCAATAGTATGGATGAGGAACATTGTATAGAACTAACATAATATGCTAATATTGGGTAATTTGTGAACAACTATTGTGTTGGTGAAAACCGGATGGATGTTTATGTTACAATTGAGACCCCTGATAATTACTATTATCATGTTGTAGACTGGATCACTAGAAATTTTTCAGTGGAAGTGATACCATGTAATTATTATAAAACAGGAATAAATTTGATTACATAAAATTATAAATCATCTAAATTGTTCTTTAGAAATGAACAACATTACAAAACAATGCATCCCAAATAAATTTTAATAGTGACTCACGTATCAAAATCAAGGACATTCTTTATCAAATATGACATCAATTTTATTATTGTTATCAATAATATTATCAAATAACGTCTTCCTAAAATTATAATATAGTTTGGTTTGGGTGACCAAAATAATAGTTTTTTTCAACATGACATATTACTACAACAAAATGAAACTATATTTCCTTAATAATCTAAAAAATTCAACAGGAACCCCAAAACACATTACTAGTTAAAATAAAAAAATATAAAATAACTAAAATGTACACATAAAAATGAAATTGAAAACAAAAAAAACAATTTATTACTATCATGTACTTAATCATCATTACTCACTAATATAAATTCAATATATTTTGTTATAATGTTTATGGTAAAAACTAAAAATATAACATTATTATTATTCCACATGATTTTTCAAAAAAATAAAAAATTATATATAAATTTTTTTAAAAAATCTACAGCCATATCCTTAATCAAAATAGTATAAACAATTAAAAAATTGGTTTCTTATACATGAGTTTTATAATATATCATATTTTAAAATTCCAATTTAACATGATAAACAAATTATATCATTAATACATCGTTTAACAAATGAAAAAATATATATGATAATTTAATCCATCTCAATGAACTATTTTGATTATTTTTTTGTAAATATTAGAATATGTGGATATAAATTTTGTCTAGATAGTGAAAATGAATAGAGTGAAAATAAATATTTATCTCATAGTCCAATTTGACAGGTCCATGGGTGGGAATACAGATAAGTATCTTGTAATCTTCCTCAAATCCAATTACAATTTCTGATTCCCTCTCTAGTAATCCAAATATTATAGAATCAATGGTTAATCACACAATGAATGTGAAATGTTAGGTCATAACCATTGCAAAAAAAATTCTATTGTCTATTATAAAATCAAGAAAAATTATTAAATGATTAATATAATTTCACCTATTTAAATTCCTATGATTCATCAACCTTATAAACCAAAAATTAATAATCCACATTCAATATGTGTACTTATCATTGTAACATCAAAATATATAATCACAACCAATTAAACTATTGATTCATGATTTATAATCTATAATAATAATTTCAAGTTCTCTATTTCATAGAAATTTTTATTATAAAGAATTATTATGACACATTCATGTAAATGTAATAAATTTTTTTACCTTTCTTAATTGAAATTCTATTTGTTTTTCTATATCATATTGATTCTATAATTAAATTATTTTTTATATTTTATACAATTAAAATTTGTTTATCATCATCTTATTATTTATTTATTTGTATTTAAAAATGGATTTACATATCATGAGTATGTAAATACTATATACAAATTTAATGGAATGGAAAAAAAACCATCAATATTTGATTGTGTTCAAAATCATAAGGTAGCGTAAAATTATTCCATCATCTAAAAATACAACAACCAAAAAAATCATGATATTATATAATGATAAAAATTGATTTAGAATAAATAAATATGTATTGAGTAACTATTGATTCATATTACATGAAAAAATTAATATTTTTAATCAATGTGATCCATCTTAATATCGAAACTGAACTAAAATTGATATAGAAAATAAATTTTAGTGAAAAAATAAAAAAATAAACAAATAATGTGACCTACATAGATTATAGTATTAGACCCCCCACATAAAGCTCAAATAAATCTTCTATATTCTACGTTAGTGTCCCTAAAAAATTTAACTCCCAAGTCTGTACACTTTCTTAAACATCGTGACATTAAAATGGAATTTCATTTAACTGATTTATGATGAACTCCCTGAAACTAAAATGAAAACTAAGATACATTACCGTTGAACCCAACCACAACATTTAATATCACATATCCACTATCTATTTCATTATAATAACTTTTTCCTCATTCCCCACCCACCCCCAATACACACCCAACTATTTTAGGCTATAAAAAATATCAGATGAAAATGGAGGTGGTCTTATCCGAATAATAGAAGAATTTTTTCCTGATGAATATGTTTTGGCGGGTCCAAATTCATTTGGACTCTCTATATAGACTACGATTTAGAGATATGGACTACTTGGGATCTATTATAAACTTGGTACCTGGTGAACATGGACCAAGAGGAGTTGAATTATTGTTGGAGTTTATAGAGAACCCTTATAAAAAAGTATTAATCTTGAAAAATGAAATATATTTTACCATGGTTTCTATTCATTAGGGTAAACACAAAAATTGATCTCTTTGATAAATATTAACCACTTGATTCGTATTTTTTAAAAAAAAATTTATTTTTCTATTCATAGTTGTGATAAATAGTTTAATTTGAATATAATAATGTAGAATTGAAAAAACCAATTTCTTAAAAATGTCTTTCAAATACAAAAAATTTATTTATATTCAAATCAATTCTAATATTAATTAATATCGAATAAATTGTAAAATTTTAAGTCAAATTGGATTAATATTAATTAAAATCAAATAAATAATTTTTTTATTTCTTAATTCAGGAATATAAATAACAGCTTTAAAAAAATTAATATTCTCAATATTCACCTATAAATAAGTCTTTATAGAAAAAAACATAAAATTATCCCAAATATATATTTTATATGATGAGAAAAATGATTAATTCAAATTTATCCAAATAATTTTACAAATTTTATAACTTTGCCTAAAAAAATAATATAAATTTAAATCAGTTTACTATGCATAACAGTATTTGATTTTCCACAAGAAACAACAATTTAAAATAATTTCAATTAATCTTAATTTATAAAATATAATCAGGAATAATTAAATAATGTTGATTGAATTATTTTTCTCATTTTCCAGGATGTCAAATTCGTCCATACTTAATGAAATATCATCCTTAAACTTTTATTTATCATTTAAGTATATTTTGATACTTTTCCCTTATAGAATTTTTTTGTTCCCCTATTTCATCCTCAATAACATGAATGTTCCCAATAATATTACCATTTTATATACCATATATTGTAACATCATTTCTCATATATCATAAAAATACATGTGATTTTCTAAATAAGAATGGTTTCCTTACAACTACACTTCCTCAAGGGCCAAAAAAATACCTACATTAGGTACATATTTGACTAATCAAGGAACATGTAACACATCATGAACCTATGAAAATTTCATTTGGAAAGGTATTTGGTTTATATATGATCCCATCCATTTTTATATTTCAATAGATATGAATAATCATTGACCATAAAATTCAAAATTTTAAAAATATCATTACTTCTTTCCAAAGATATAATTTAGTAAATTACATGGTCACCAAACACTAATGTGACATCTTTATTTCAATTATTCCTTGATATCTATTTTTTAATATATTCTATTCTAATATTCTATTGAATCTTATTTACCTTCATTAGCATTTCTACAAAAAGTTTTGGTCCAAATTTTTTTCACTGAATTCATACAATCATGAAATATTATAAAAATATATGCCATATAATTCATCAAAAGGATTCATATGTACACTGAAATGTAATATTATATTATAATAAAGTCTGACCATGATAATTACATATACAAATTTCCATTATAATCCAACGAGAAATCCTAAATAAAATTCAATAAATTGAAGAAGATGGCAGCTCTCGAGGGTCATTCAGAAGAAAACCCAAAACCTGGCGAGGAGGTTGAAAAATCCAAGTGGAAGGAGGCTAGTGATATTGTTGATGAAGATCAAATCGGGCACATGGATCTCTTTAGTATCGGCATAAAACAGAAATCTGAGAAATCAGAACATAAAGATGTCTCTATTCATGGGAAGAGCTTCGTGGTTGTGGAAAAAAAGGCTAGAGGCTTCTCATTCATGGATTGAGAAGCGTGTAGTTCTGGAAGAATTATACGGAAGGGTTGGATTGCGCATGTGTCGGTGAATCAAGCCGCTATTGAAAAGAGGGTAAAACTGGGTAAATTCTCAATCATAAAACTTTTTTTAATTCCAAAAGGTGTGCGACCATGGAAATTTCATGACCTTATAGGTATATTGGAAAAAATATGGGGCTTCAGTGACTAGAAGATGATGGCCACAAGGCATGGGTTTTACCATGTCGTTATCCCCTCTGATGAATGCAAAAGTTGTGCATGGAGTTTGGGCTATATCCCTTTACATCCTGGTTTTCTTCGAATCCATGAATGGGATCGTATCATTGATCCATGATCAGTCAAGAACACCTTTGCTTGGGTATGGATTTTTATTCATAAACTATATTGTCTCTATTGGCACCCACAAATTTTGATTGACATTGCATCTTCTCTAGGTAATCCTATTAGTCTTGATAAATAAACAGATAATCCTAGCTTTGGACACTATGCTGGGATTTTAGTGGAGGTGGACATGTCAAACACCCTAGTGGAAGAGGTTGTCTTCACCACTAGGGTTGATAGTATAAATCTTGAGATAGGATATGATAGGAAACCTAAGTTTTGTCTCAACTGCCATATTTCTGGACACACATTATCTGAATGCTACAGGAATAAGGTTTTCTGTCTATGCAACATCTGAGGGCATGATGGTGTTAGTTTTCGAAGGACAATAATTAATTAGGGATTCTCAAATCTGGATGATGTAAACTAGGGTCAGGCAGGGAATGACAATGTGTAGGCTCAAAGTGTTACCTTGGCATCAAATGCTGATAATGTTCCCATTGTTGGGAATGGGATTAATGGATCAGATAATCCCTTCTAGGATCCCTCTTTGGTGGTGACTATTGATTAGGATGAGGTAATAAGGATGCACATAATATGTTGGATGATAATATAGATCGTGAGGGTAAGTAGGATCGTGATAATGAGGCACATACAGAGGATGTTGAGCTTGATGGTCTTGATGGCCATGATGCCTCAGGTCACACTCCTTCTGGGGAGATATCAGTTGGACATGAGAACTTTAATTTTCCAAGTAATAAGGTCTCTGGTGACCAGCATATACAGGATTAAATATCTCATGAACCCCCTTTGGGAGAAGATCATCTAGGGAACAATACTGGGGAATATACAGATGAGTTTTCCTAGATACCGTTATGAAAGGTGGCAAAAAGGAAGCATTATGCCTCCCTAAATAAGCTTATCAGTTCAGAAAATAGGTTTATACCTCTCTCTGATGATGATAGTGAATCTACCATGGTTCGAGATGTACCTACTGAATCAATGGATAAGGATGAATCAGGTCCTATGGAATGACTAGCTGTATGCTATGCTAGACCCTGCACAATGCAGAGGTCTTTCAATCAATGAAGATAATGTTTTGGAATTTCCAAGGTCTTGGTAACTCTCCAATAGTCAAATACCTAAAGCATTTGGTCATGACCAATAATACCATGTTATTGGGAATTTCTGAACCAAGATTAAATTTTTCACGATGCTTGGCCCTTAATTGGAATGCTGTAGTGTATTCCCCAATTTCTACCAATAAGACAGATAATGGAAATTAGTCCTTATCGGTCCTTAAACACAATAGTATCATCATCGATTCCTATCAGATTTAACATGAAACTATAACTTTATATTGTTTTCATCAGTCTAATTCTCTCTATGTGGCTTTTGTCTATGACTTCAATGAATAAATCAGAAGGAGATCATTATGGAACACTATACTCTCCATATATGAGAATATTTCTAATATGTGGGTCCTTCTTGGTGACTTTATTACTACTCTGAGGCTAGAGAAAAAAATAGGAAGTAACTTCTACAGAGCTTTAGCTAGAGATTTTCATTACTGTATTGGTAAATGTAGGCTGAATGAAGTTCCCATCTCATGTGAAGACATTACCTAGAGCAGATATACTATTAATGGGAGGCATTAAAGTATGCTGGATAGATGTCTGTTGAAAATGAATGACAGAACTGACATAATGGAGGTTTCTGGCATAACCCTTCCAAGATTACATTCAGATCACAATCCTATTCTGGTTGATCTCTATTTTAGAAAATTGTTGTCAGTCCATTTGCCCTTTATGTTCAACAATGCATGGTTGGTTGTACCAGGATGCATGGAAAAATAATGGAGGCATGCAGAATTGATGTCGCAGGAAGTTCCTTGCACATTTTTATCTCTATGCTGAAAATTTTCACGGCCAAACTCACTGAATGGGGTAAAAAATCCTTCTCCAACGTTGATAATGATATCAAAGGGGATGAATCTAATATGTTAGCATGTATGCAACGAAATATGCACCAAGATGTCTCATCTCAAGAAGAGATACAAGATTACTCTAAGCTTGATAATATATTGTCTCTTAAGGAAAATTTGGACTGGACTCAATTAATCATCAACTGGCTGAAGGATGGGGATAGAATCTCAAGATTCATTCACAGCATGAACATGGAGAAAAATATCTAGAGAACTATTAAGGATTTTATGATTGATGGTACTTTACTTACATCGGAAAATGACATTGCTAATGCTGTAACCTGTCACATTTAGAAGTTATACTCTTATACTGGGGTGAATTACTTGAGAAAGATAATCAGATGTGTTGAATCAAGTATGGATGACAATCAAAATAAATAACTCACTGATATTCCTTCCTACAAAGAGATTCATCATGTATTATTCTCCCTGAATATGGATAGATTTGTTGGTCCAGATGGCTTTACTAACAAATTCATTATGTTTTATAGGGATATTATACATGTTGAGGTAATTAATGTTTTTGGGGAATTCATTCAACACTCTTTTATGCCTTTTGGAATGAATTCCAATTTTATTGCTTTGATCCTGAAGAATGATAATGAATTGGATATCAAAGGCTCTTGGCCCGTTTCTATTGGGAATTCTATTCCTAATTTAATTAGTAATATCATGGAAATTCGATTAGCTGATGTTTCTAGGAATCTTATTTTTGCAAATAGATTTGGCTTTTACCTGGTAGAAATATTCAAAATTGACTCTTTACTGCATCAAAATTCATTGAAATTATGAAAGGTAAAGTACAAAATGAAAATATGACCTTTAAAGTTGACAAATAAAAGGCTTTGGATGCTATACGGTGGGAATTTATCTTTACTATTCTCAAGATGCATGGCTTTTGAAGGAAATTTATTGACATGGTCTCCTTCATTATGAGAAGTTCTAGTCTCTCCATTCTTTCCAATGGATCCCCTAGGAGCTCCTTTCAATTCACCAGAAGAGTCAGGCAAGGTGATCGCTTATCTAGGATCATATTCTCTATGGCTGAAGACTATCTTAGTTTGTGTTTGAATGATCTTGTCAATACAGGATTCTATAAAAGAATGAGAGCTGGTAGGAACTCCTTTTCTCCCTCATACTTACTTTATGTTGATGACATACTTCTATTCTGTAAGGCCAATAGGGGAACTATCTCCTACATCAAGAGTATCTTTTGACATTATAAAGATGTTTCATGCTAGGTAATATGTTGGAATAAATCCTTTGTTGTTTTTGGACAAGGAGTTCGAATTGTGAAACAAAACAGGATTGCTCGTAAACTTGGTGTTAAAAGATGGGTGTTTCCATTTAATTATTTGGGGATCCCTCTGCTCTGGGGAAGGGTGAAACGTGTTCCTTTGGAGGTCATTTCTCTGAAAATTAGCAATCAGTTTGAATGTTGGAAAGGCAAGACTATGGCTCAGGGTAGTATAATTTCACTTATTAATTCCGTTATCAAATCTTTGTTTTTTATATTCTTTTTTTGTTTATATATGTCCAAGATCCTTTCTCATGTAATTGAGTGTATTGACTTGTGATTTTATTTTTATTGGTTCAACACATCAAAGAAAACTTGTCACTGTTTCTTGTAAAGACTGTATAAAACAAGTGAACAAGGGAGAAATGGGAGATAAGGATATCAGAATATTCCATGACTCCATACATCAAAACATCACCTAGAGAATATTGGAAAAGCTTGAATATTCCCTTGAATTTTATGTTGGCAGGTTTGTTGACAGATTGAAAAATAGAAAATGTATGTATCTGAAATCTTCAGTTTGATCATCAGTTAAAATCACATATGCGAATATTATGGCTCAATATGTATAGATGGTCTGCCCTTGCTCACATTTGAATTGCTAGAACACTCCATGGCTATCTTCTCCTATTAAGGATTCTTCCATCAATCCACCTACTATGAAAATTCTAGACATATCTTACCTTCTGAGGAATACTATTGGTTATAAATTTATTCATTGTTTTCTATATATTGAGATCATTAATTATTCCTATGTTTACACTGATGTTTTGATCTGGAAACCGTCCCTTAATTGATCCTTCTCCAGTAGGGACTGCTATAAGATTAAGTGTGTCATTTTAAATAGAATACCGTCATGAGTGGAGGATGTTTTCATGCCTTATATTTTCCCTAATGATTCCATACTAATCTGGAGAATCTGGAAGCACCTTTTACCTATCAAATCTTCTTTGCAGTGTGCAGGTATCAAATCTACATCGGCATGTTTCCTATGCCTTAATGGTGATGAATCCCTTATGCATTTGTTCATCTAATGCAATTTTTCTTCTCGTTTATGGATTTATATTCAAGAATCATTTCAATGTTGTCTCAATTTCTGCTCAATTGAATCCCTATTCTGCTATGTCCTCCAGACTGCATTTTGTGGTCAATTAAAATCCTTGCTCCTTGCTGCCACTGTCTCGGTTATATCTTTCATATGGAGTCTCAGAACATAATAGTCTTCAATAATGGCATCCCCAACTTTTGTGAAGGGGTCATGGTGATTCATCGAAGCATTAAACATGCATCTATGAATCAAACACATTCCATGAACAATGGTATTTTTGATTTTAATCTTTTGATAACTCTTGGTGCTAGTGGCAGGGAAAGGAATCCAAGAATGCTGAAGTACATTTGGTGGATTTTTCCTATCTCTGATTGGTTAAATGTGAATGTTGATGGGGCGGCTTCTGGTGTACCGTGTCCTACCAGGTGTGGTGGAGTCTTCAGAACCCATCATGGCTACGTTAAAGGCTGCTTCTTCCACTATGTTGGGAATGCTCATGCGATTGGGGTAGAACTGTGGGCGAAGATTAAGGCCATCTGGTACTCGGTTCGTTATGGTTGGCGTAAGGTATGGCTATAATTGGATTCTTCAGTTACTGTCGAGATTTTGAAGGATCGATCCCGGAATGTTCCATAGAGGATGTTGTCTTCTTGAATCTCTTGTATGAATCTTGTTGAACGGTTATGCCTTGATGTCTCTCATGCTAATCTTGATGCAAACCAGGTTACCGATGCCCTCTCCAAAAGGGCTCTCAGGGATGTTAGTTCTAGTTAGACTTTTTTTCTACCAAACTACTGTGATAGTTTGGTTAGGAATGATTGTGATGGTGTTTTGAACACCTGTATTTGTAAGGCTCCCCTTTTATGAGTTGCTCTGTACTGTTTATCTTTTAATAAAATATTTTTTTGGAGCATTCCTTTTCCGGTCACTCTGACCTTTTGGATATAAATTCTATATTTGTTGCACTCACATTTCATTAGATTGAGGATGATAATAAATACTAATATTTATTTCAGTACCCAATAGAATTTAAGGTATTTTTAGAAAATTATTTTAATATCCATGATCATGATCATATATATTTCATATAGGGAATCTATGAAATGTTACTATATCATTATGTAATATTATATAAATATGGTCAAATGATATACAATAATGACTTGTTAGAAAATCGATAGATTGAATAAATAAAAAAAATTGTAAAAAATCATTTTCATCTATATATGTAATTGATAATATCACCCATTTTTATATTGTTATATTATACTACTACAATTAAGCACTAGAAAATGGTGAATCATTCTATTCCGATGTTTTCACTCAAACTTAACCTATATAAAATTAAAATATTTCACTATAAAATTAGAAATATCATTATTCATTCCTTCCCACCAATAATATTCCTAATGTTACATGTATATATTAGTACTAAAAAGAAAATTAGAAAAAGGAGAACTAATAGATTCACAAAATAATTCCATCTTCAATAGGGTATCAATTGGGGCACACTACCTATATCCAAATCTCATTGCTCACTCGTTATTAAAATTATGTTCAGGCATTATATACTTATCAACAATCTCCAATCCATCAAAAATTCAATAACCATCCATCATAGCATACTGAATTATGTATGATAAGGATGACTACACTAAAAGAGGACAAAAAGAGTAGTACTTCAAATATACACAATTTGTAGTCCAACAACAATTAAATAATAAACTAAAAGAAGAATTTAAAAATACTGAATTGTTAAATATTCATTTTCTTCCACTCTTTGGGAATTGTATATATTTTTTTATTAACCATGATTATATTTAATCATGAAAACATGATACCTTATTATACCCAACCATCATATCAATCACATTTTATATTGTTTTTATTGAATTTACAATTTAAAATTCATTGGTTTATTTATATTTCACATTATACCACATATAAATGTATTATACATATATATATATATGAAAAAATAGTACAAACATCTAAATGTAAGGAATATGGTAATTAATATCATGTATTATCAATTTTAGTAATGATTCTTTAATTACCCATTCATCTTGTATTATGGAACATCCATATCCCTTTTTATGAAGAATCATTATAGAAAAAAATGAAGCCATTTCTAGATAGCAATCCCATCACTGTATAATTAGTCAATCTTTTTTAAATTCCAAAAAATCATTCATAGAATTCCTTTTTGTAGATGAAATTAACAACTTTCATGTTAACTGAGTTTGTGAGCTAAATGTCCGAGCAATGTTTTCAGAAAATCATTATTAGTAATATAGTAATCTAGTAATGCTTTGAATCTAATAAAAATCTATAGGCATTCATTACACATCCTCAAAAAATTTCTATAAGGACATAAAATATGTATTCATTAGAGAAAATATTTTTAAGTTAATAATATCTTCAATCCAAATTTCTTAATTTCTATATTTTCCATAAAACATATTTTCTTTTCATTTGTTTAGAAAAATACTAATATGTTCATCCCACCCCAAACAAAAATTATAATAAAACATAATTTCAAAAATAAACAAAATCATTAATTTACTTAGACAATAATAGAAAAATTCATTCATATATTCTATGACAATAGTGGGTGTGTTAGTCCACCAAAAAAGAATAACCACAAACACAAAATGCCCACGCCTAGTAAAAAATACCCCTTCAAAAATTATCCTCATTAACATTCAATTGATCATTTCCAAAAATAAAATAAATAAATGGGAAATATTTTTATCTAAAAAACACAACAAATAACTCATCTACATGTTGAAATGTATTCTTAATATCAAGAGTAATGCTAGAACATTTTCTATTAAAGGTTCAACTTCTCATTGAAACATCCTTATTTTTTATGAACAAAATTGGAATAACGTAATGTGAAGATATATAGGATGAATTAATCCCTTTGAAATATTCTCTTGTAACAATGTTTTCAAATATAATAATTCTTATAGAGGTATTAATAATAGGTGTATTAAAATTGGATTACCATAAAGCACTATGTCAATGGAAAATTCAACATATCAATCAGGAATAACACCATGATAATATCTTCAATATACATCCATATATACATTTATTATTAAAAACAATGTTATATGTGAATAATTCATCATTTTAAAAATATGACAATTATAACACTCACAACCCACATTAATATATTTCTCAACATCTTAACATGTTATCATTGTTGTGAAACAATTATTATATAAAAATTCAAACTCACTATAAAAATTTAATATAACATCCTTCGTTTTATAATCTATGATAGTATGATAATATAAAATAATGTACTTATCTAAAATAAAAATAAACTCAACTATATGTAAGACAAAAAGATTTAGGGGAAAATCGTTCAACTAATAATCATAAGAATATTTCTAATAATCGTTATTTGTTTTATACTTACACAATGATTTTTGACTAAATGTTTTTATCCGTTGATTGAGTAAATATTTACATTTCACTAGAAAATATAGTTGAAAAAATAAATCATGTATTTGGAGTAACAAGAGTAAACTAGTAAAATACTATTCACTTGATCATTTGGTGCGCCAACATTTTTTGAGCTATTCATGAATTAGTTTTCCACACCCATTGCCTTATTATCATGTTGGGTCCCATAATTCGTTATTTTATTCATAAACACATCAAAATATTGACACTTCTCATCGAATTTAAAACAACTCAATACCTAGTTTTCATATTTTGTCTGGCCATTACTGTGATTCTATTCTTTGAAATCATATGTCAAATATCCTAATATGTCAAATTGATTATAATTTCCACATTTCATAAGGTAATCCCTATAATTATTCAAAACATACATAACCAAAAATTGAAATTTTTGACTTATTACCATCATATTTCATTGTTGTATTACTTACCATTTATTTCTACATGGACCACTACTATTCATTATTGTTAGAATGGTAAAAACACTTTATTTACCTTCATATAACTCCATACAAATCTATCATTGATTTTAAATTCATCATAAGAATAACTTATTTTAAAACACATTTCATTCCTATGTAAATCTGGAAAATTATAATATCATGGTCCAAATTGAAATTTTTTACATACCATGACAATTTTGTAAAATTTGATTTAGAGGAATAAAAAAAGTCTGCTTTATGTTTTTTATCACAACATTTATATTCAACACGAATTCAAAAATTCATAAAAAAGATACTTTACAATGAAATTATCATTAAATTGTGGCTTCATTGGGGAATAAATCTTATCATTATACATTGTATTATAAATCATGTACCACTAATAATTTTTTAAAATTAAAAATTAAAAATTATTATAATTATATTTTAATTTTCATAATAATGAAAAACATCGAATATATTTTCTAGGTCATTGATTTATCAGTTAGATGCATCTAGGTCATTGTTTGAAGAATATTCTAGAGGGTGTTGTTATATAAAATTATCCATTATAAACATGTCCATCTATTGAGAGTGTCCCCACTCATTGGTATGGGTTACACTATTAATAACATATGTTAACTGATTTAACACAACAACAAGTTGTTTGGTTCCAATTCCATCAATTTCATGTTTTTTAGTCTAATGAACAATATCCTAAAAATACATATCCACCGCATTCAAATTGTATCCAAAATATAAATCCATTTTCAAAATGAAACATTTTAGATGAATCAATTTTGAACCCCTCGGTTTTCTCTAATGATAATATATTAAATATTTTAAAATCCCTATCATTTATTTTCATAATAATATCAAAACATGTATAGTTAGTTAAAACATGGGTATGATGGAAGTAATAAATCCATAAAACATAAAAAAACTCATAGATAAGTTATTTATGAATATGGTGTAACATTCGTAAAATTATAAGATCCATTCCATTGAGAGTTTTAGAAAACTAGGAAGAAACTCCCAAATATAAAACCCCATCAGAATGTGGAAAACTTTTTAAAAATAAAATTTTCCCTCAAAAAAAGGATTCTAAAATTTAACGTACTATTTAATTATAATCTTTGATTATTTCCATAAATATTAATACATATATTGGAGAGATATACCTTTCTAGAATCTATTATCATCCACTATCCTTGGGAAGAAAATATGAATATTAGGGATGGGGAAAACAAAATACGGGATAAAAACAAAGATACTTAATATCCCATATTAGAAATATTATAATCCCAAATGACAATTTTCCCATTTTTTTAATATACTTTGAGCTAAAATATTTATATTATTACTCCTGAAAAAATCAAAGTTAACATAATATCTTCATAAAATATATAATAATAAATCATAATGTAAAAATAATAATCATGACGGGTCTCCTTAAAAGTGGCTAATTAGGAAATATTTTTTGGAAAAACATTTATTTTACCATATAATGGTAAACACATTAATTTTAACATAATTATATTATTATACATTATGAAATCAAATGAATTCCTTGAAAAACTATTTTCAAATATAGAATTGTAATGAAATTATTTTGGGACATCATATCCATATAGTTCTTATAATAAATGTTTTAAGAACTAATATAAATGGAATAAAATATATATTCAATTCCAATATATATTCCTAGTTGAAAAAGCATTACCTAATGTATGGGATATTAATATCATGCTCCCCAATCATCATGAAAAATTTTCAGCTATAATATTATGCATTAAACAAATATATTATTTTATTTCTATCATAAAATATCCCAAATAATGTTATTTATAACATATATAGAATCCATTTTGGGCGTTACATAAATATAGTGATAAACTTTTATTTTATTTTAAAAAGAAATAAAAAAAATCATAGATTAATGGAAAATTTGATATTCTTTAAAAAATGATGATTAAATTTAGAGTATAGTATTTAAATAATAAAGGTTATGATGATGGGAAATTATTCTCATTGCATATATAATAACAATAATTCCATTTAAACTTTTATAAGAATGTCAATAGTAATACTTTTAGATAATGTTTAAAAGTAAACATATAAAACATTTTTAATGAAATTAAAACATGGTTTAAACTGAGTATAAAAGAATAATTTTATTAACAAAAAACCAACAACACTTAAAATATCATGGATATAGAAAGGAAATGTGGATAAAAACTATAAAACATTAAAATTAAGGATGTTTTAAAATATACCTTACATCAAGATTGAATTTAATCATTTATACTATAATTCATATATTTATAATAATATAAATTATTTACATTCGTAATAAATATCTTTTGTGGTATTATTTATTATTATCCGTTAATTAATTTATTTTCATTGATTGAATAGATATTAAATCAATTATGTTCACGTCAGTCATCATCGGGATATTATGTTCATAGTCCATAGACTTTATAAGTAGGTAGACTATGGTAAATCGTGTTATTATTAAATCATATCCAAAAATTATTCAATACCTAGTTATCAATTTTATCCATTAAATTTAATTATATAAATATTATTAACTGTAGGGCTTGAACAAAAAAATCATATTTCCTTGAGGAGGAGAAAATCTCCATGTATGGATGTGTGAATTATCATTTTCCATTAAATAGAAGATTCATTGGATAAGTAATCTCTTATGATTATATAATAAAATATACTTCATTTTAATAATATATATTTATTAAATACATCATAATTACTTGTCTTATGATGTGGTAATAAAAAATGAAACACATCCCTTTATGGAGGCTGTAGTAAAGATGATAAAATGAACAATAATTTTATTTCCCATAAGATTGAAAAAGAGATGAAATGGAATTTTTACATCACCATCATAAAATGACATTATATTGAAGATACAAATTCTATCAAAACATCATGTATTTTAATTATTTGAATGATGTTTTAGAAGAAAAATACATGAATCCCTTAGTAAATAAATATACATTTTCATTTGAAAACTTCCCATATATTGCACATTATGACATATAGGTTGGTCTTTTAGTGATACCAGCGTGTCTATGAATAAGGAATGGATATTTTGAACGTATTTGTTTAGTTAAATATAAATTAAAATTCCTTAGATAATATAAAAATATATTATTGTCGGTTCCTTTTTATGAGTGAGGGGTCGACACTCTTATTAATGTTTTTAATTATTAAATGAATATTAACATTTATTCTTCTTAAAATATTCCAAAATATATACCATTTTAATTCAATGATGAAAAATTTATAAATATTCACATACAATTTTTTTTAATATTGTATATTATCACCTTATCACATTTTCTTTCTATAATTATTTCATTTTACCAATTACCATTGTGAAAATGTTTTACCATTGATTCTATAATTTATGACAGAAAATGAAATTGAACTCAATAAAAAATTATAAAAACAATTATTTAAAATTCTAAAACATTTTTTCGTGGTTTAATTTGTAGATGTGGTGCCAAATAATTATACTATTTTTGGGTAAAACACAAAGGAAAATAGTTAACTCGAAAATTTCATTTTTATGGTTAAAATGAATTTATATTAAAAGAAAACAAAAAATCGATTAATATGGAAATAATTGGATTAGGTTTTTCCAAATTAGAGAATTTTATCATTTCAACCAATATTAATAAATATTTTAAATTTTAAACTACATGAAATAAAATCATAGATTTTATACAATTTGTAGTTTTCATAATTTACACAAAAAATCAATCGTTACAAAAAAAAATTTACCAGAGTATATATATTAATATATTATTTATAAAAATAATTTATTACTTTTTATTGGATATAAATTATATATTTTTTCTAATTTTACTTTTAAATAAACTGATAGAATACATGTGAAACCCTTCTGTTTGAATAATATTATTTAGTTTTGTATTAAAAAATTATTATTATTATTTTAACGAATTTAAGTCCATAAAATATAATAAACAAAAATAATAATAAATTTTATTTTATTTTTTATTAAAATTTCTAGGGTTTTCCCACTGATATGGAATAACATGATAAAGATCCATCATAACATAATACTTGATAATTAATTTTAGAAAAGTAATGATGTTAATGGAAAGGTAAGATTAATAGAGTTAAAATTATAGAATAATTAAAATAAAATTATACTCATGATATATTTCAGACATTATTTCAATAGGAATGTCAATACATTTTATAATATAAATTATGGTTTGTAATATCGAACATGTCTCATTTCTTTGAAAATGGGAAAAATATCAAATTATATTGTATTCCCACTTAGTCAAATGCACTATATAATCATGTATAACTAAAATAAATATCTTAATATAATATTTCATAACCAAAATCATATAAATTTCAATTATATTAGTCATTTAATATAATTTATTATTAATACCTAATTTATTTTTAAGTATTTTTACTATAGGCTGTTAGAATGGTTAATTGTCCTATGCATGTGTTATAATTTTATATTGGTACAAAGTAAATGATAATAGTTTCATCAATATTATAAAATATAATGTTATCAAATATATATCATATATAGTTTAATAAAGACATAATCATATTCCATGATTTTTTATTTATTTTGTGTGATAATTGGATCAGTTTCTAGTTATTCTTGTAATTTAAGACATTGAATATTATAATTTAAAATTATGTATGATACATAATATAACCTATAATGAATCATAAAAAAATTATTTTATTAATAAGTTATAAAAATATTAAATTTTTATTTCTCATACCAATCCTTGATAGATTAATAGCGTAGTGTTCAAGTAGGTTGTTTGACTGGCCCAAATAGAACAAACCATAATTAATTGGTGATTGTGCTTATTAATGTTTTCTTACATGAAATAATATTATTTTAAAATGAAAATAACTATATTATTATAATATATTCATTTTGGGGTATATTATTTTAATATTTTTAGAGAATGAATGAATATCAAGATGAAAAATGAAGAAACATAACATTGTGGTGGTAGTAGTCTGGAGAACACACGATTAACATTTTCATTTCCCATATAATGAGGGGGAAATAATATGGATTATAAATTATATCTTTATAAACATATTTTTATAATATATTTCAGATTTATACATTATTTCTATACTTTTAACTAGTAATGAGACACAATGGTGAAAAATTAATATGTTCTCTTTGTATGGTTGATTGTACATACAAACACACGACTAATGCTATTTCATTTTTTTTATGTTGATAGAAAGGTATATGTAATAGTAAATAAATTTATATAATATAAATTTTATATAATAATTATATTCAGTAAATAATTCTGATATGGTTATCATTTTTTTAAGATAAATATTATGAAGAAAATGAAAATGATTATGTTTTACTGATTTTGGGACATTACACTTTTTCCTTATACGATCCATAGAGATGATGAGATTCAGAATACCTATTTTGACCAAAGGATTTAGGATGCGAAATGTACTTTTTGGGATAATAATATGGTTATTTTTAAATAATTTTTAAGAGGATGTGTATCATTGAGAGAGTGGAAATGAATGTCTATTATAATTGATGAGAAGGGAGATTATGTGATCAGAAATTGTTTTTTAATAATGAAATGACACTTTTCAAGGGTCAATGGATCCACAATCTGGAAATAAAGGATATTGTGATGATATAATCTAGATAAATATGTTGACAAGAATTCGGACACATGTTTTAAAAATCTATCAATGTTCTCCCCACCTGAATTTTTTTTTCATTTTTTCTATTTTGGTGTTTAACAGGGTAACATGTTTTTAACATAATGGTTTATATATTATAAAACATATAACATAAACATTATATTTTTTTAACATAAATATTGTTTCTATATTTTATAATTAAATTAATAATACTTATTATTTATCCAATTAAATTAAAACATTGAATATATAATAAATTATTTTGCAATCAAAAGATTTTATTACCATTAGGCATTCTTCAAATTATTTTGTATTGATTAGATAAAGAATATGTGATAATTTATTTATTTATACATTTTTATAAATTATAATAGATCATTTTTAATAGATTTATTTTACTATTATACATATATTAGAAATGTTATTAAAACAATTCATTGAAAATAATGTTTACATATTGTCATATGAATTATCTTTTTATATTTGTAACCATATTATTATGTTTAAAATATATTATTAAATGTATTACATAATATAAAAATATTTATCAAAAATATGATATCAATTTTCTGGATTTATCATAATAATTGGTGGAAATTTTTTTTCAATCTAACTGACTCCATATTATTTTTTAGAATAAAATATCATTTTAATTCCCAAAATGTTATACATATATTTTGAGAATTATTTATTATTTTAAAAATAATTTTTTATCTAATTTTTTTTAATACATTTATGTAATTTTTAAAATTTGAAAATTTCATAAATGTGAAAGAATAAGAAAAATCGGTATTTTGCACAATTCAGCTAATAATCATCTATTTTTTAAATATTTCAAAAAGTCCCCCTAATATAATTCAGTTATGTGGAATTAAAACATAATTTTGTTTTTAAATTCTAAATATTTAAATTTTTAAATTTAACAATTAAATCGAATATATATATATATATAATGATTTTATTGAAAAATCTATTTTAATACATTAAGTGTGTGTAATCATATTTTTTAGGAATTTTATAATTACATGAAATAGTAATTTACATAATAAATTAATTATTATTATATAATTGTATATCTAACATATATATTTTTCTTATTTTAGATTGGGGTTTTTTTGGGAGAAAACTATCAAACATATTATTAACTTATAATATATGTATATATATTCAAAATCATGTAGGGGAGGGGTGGTGCATATTTTGACCATCATACTAGGTTTTATAAAATGGTTACTTATCTACACAATGTCTCTAATTTAATGAATATAAATTTTATTCATTATATAAAATTGATATTCAGCTATAAAATATGGTAATAAAAAAACGAATCACATTGCTTTGTAGTGGTGGATGTCCACACTTACAGACGGGAGAAATTATAATTTTCGAAAAGATGGTAGGCTAAAAATAGTTTATATAATATATTTATTAATGATTTTTTAGTCATAAATATCATATATATTTAATAATTCTATCTTTTTAACATGGCATGTGTGACACTAATTAAAAATTATACAAATCGTTTCATAGATGTGGTAGTCCACACATACAACCGATTTATTTTTTTCTTTTACCATAGGATGTAGATTTGAATAATAATGATGTAAAATTAATATAACTACATCTCAGTACAATATATATACATTTATGACTATTTTAATGTTGTAATTGATCATTTGGAGGTTTTTTACGAATATATTATCAAGAAAAATCACAGTGGGAATATATAAATATATTTTTTATAATCCTTTTTGGATCATAACATAATCCTTCTTGGAGTGATTTTTTATTTATGGTAGAACCAATATGTCAAGGAAAATAATTTTTGAAAGGGTTTTTTTTGGGATATGTTGAAATAAGTGTCTCAAGAATTGTTGGTAAAAGAAGACTCTATTTGTCTTTTTAGACGGGATATTAGTGAAAAAATTAAAAATACTTGAAATTTTATTATATAATATATTCTTTACTCATGGAAAGTAGTTCCAAATAGTAATCTATTCAAATATTATTTATTTATGATTTACTTGAAAAAACCCAATGTGATTTAATAATGTTTTTTTTGTAATTTAAAATACTCAAATATTTATTTTAATCCTTTTAAAATTGATTTAGCCTTAGTTGTGGTGAAAATTAATTACAATAGATATTTTTCAATACTAAAAAATTCAGTGGAACTTATTAGATGATATTAATAATTATAATTAATAGTATAAAATATATTTGAAATAAATTATTTCCTAGAAATGTAAAAAATTACTTTAAATATAAATTCCCAACACACAATTTAATGAATCTTTAGAAGAATGTCCTTTTGATGCAGAAAAATATATTTACATAAAAATAATTTATAATTATTATTAAAATACAAGTAATAGAATTATGTAAAATAAATTGATTCCTATTTTACATTCAATTCCACTGCAAAACATAAGGGATGAGTGTGAATTATTTATTTAAAATTAAATAATTAATATAGTTTTATTAAAATAAAAACATTTCATATATTTTATAGATTATAAGTAAGGATTTCTAAGATGAAAATTAATAATTTGGAATACATTATACTTCTTATAAAATATTTACTTTTCTAAAAAAATTATTATTTTAACTAAAATAATTCTAATATCATTATAATTTTTAAAATTTACAGTATTTGTAAAATCAATTTTTTTAAAATTTTTAACAAATAAAAAACTATTTATTGAAAATATAAATTATTAACCATAATATAATATTAAAACGATAAATTTAAAAATGATATATTTAAATCCAATGATTATTGAATCCTTTATATTGTGGTTTTGGGTGCTTGATATTCCTAGTGAATGATGTATTGGAGTTTGGTAAAAGTCTTCTCTTAATTAATCCTTCTAAATTGTAGAAACATAGGTAAAATTATACAATGAGATATATAGTGTGGATAGATCGATTATGGATCTGGGTCCTAAGAGATTGATTTTTTTGACCTAATTCCATTTTTTCATTGATACGATTTGGAGGTGGATACACTGTTTCCTCCTTCTTATTGAATCATTTCCATAACGTGGTGATTCTTGCTATATCACACTCCCCCACTGGGATTATGGGATTTTAATCATAGGAGGTGTGGTGTTCTACAGATGTATATTTTTCCATGTATGGTGTGGTGTGGTCCCTTAAACTACACAATTTTACTACCTATGTCATCTAGTTATACCACATGGTTTAGAAGGATGCCTCATTATGTTATGTTTTTTAGTTGTCCTAATAATACACTAACAACTGTTAATCATCATTTATCTTAAATTTTACTAAAAACCCCAAGGCTTCTAAGAGAACATTTTGAAGGCCTTTATTTATCAATTTTACTAGAATAAATCCTCAAAATACATTATTCAATTTGTGGTGATATTTGGTGAGTTCATACCATTTTATAGAATTTTATACTCTAACTACTCTCATTTCCTCTAATTCATTCATAAACTCTTTTTTAGTTTAATTAAAAACATATTAATTGAGTATATGAAGATGTTGTGGGTTCAATTTTAGTGTTGTGTTCTTGGAGGGATGTATCATTCTATATGGTAGAGGTGATCAGAGAAACATGTTGTTATTTCATTATTACATGATTAATGTTGATTACATGAGATAAGTGATATATTGCTTCTTTTATAATATATAAAATCATTAATTGATCACGATTTATCATTTTGGGTGGTGGAGGAATTAACCATAATAATGGATGATAAATTAATGAGTCAATAGTTTATTTATAGATATCATATGACTTATAATATGATGATAACAGTTTTCATCTTAATTTATTAGATAGTGTGATAAAAGTGTTATTAATTATTTATCATGTCAGTTATGATAGGTTATATAATTTTTACTTTATGACGTTGTTTATGAATATAAAGCCGGTAATTTTTTTAAAGTCATGGAACTTGAAGAATAATGTTCAATGAATCCATATATTCTTGTAATTTGATGAGAATAAAATTGATTCTATGTGAATATTTATTTATAGTGGTTCTTCTATATACAAATCGAGTTCAATAATGAACATGATGCCTGGAATTATTATTGTGGACAATACTAAAAACTATTGATATATTATGCTTATTATTTTCAATGTCTACTGATATGTGAAATTATGGTAGAACACATGTGTAAATAATTTAAAATATCATTATAACTAAAATCTTCATTTTCAAATGTACATAACCCATGATAAATGAATTTTTTAATTTAAGATGAAAAAAAACAATTTGATTTGATATCCCATGTTAATTTTAATATGTGATGTGTTTTGATCCTAGGATGGATGATGATACATTGTTGAGGAGTCACTAAATCATTAGCACCAGTTGATGCCTCTTATAATGATATAAATAGTGTTATGCATGAGGGTGTTGGGGATGAATCCAAATTTGATATAATGGGTTGTATGTGGGATTAATTATTTTTTTGCATAATTATGGTTATATTCATTGTAAATCAATTCAAATGAAATCTAGTTATGTTTATTATTATCCACAACACTTTCCCCATATTCCGAGGAAACACGATTTTCTCGGTTATGCATCTCATTTATGGTAGATTAGTGTGTTTCCAAGTGTAATAATATTATTTAATAGTAAATTAATATCTAAATTATAAACACTAATGATTAATGTTAGTTGGAATTATGAATTGTTGTTAATATTGATAAATTTCGGACTCGGTTTGATTTTTCAAGTTGGTTAAGGTCTTCACATGTTCATTAAAAAATGTGGTTGGAAAAATGATAGTTATTGATGAAATAATAAATTAACATTATTTTAAAATTTAAAGGGAAATTATTTATGTTTAATGAAATATTATTAATTATTTTGGGCTTAGAATATATTTATTCTTTATGAGTGGAGTCCCGTTGTTCTAGTGATGATAACTATAGTATATCATAGGATTAGGTTAATTCCCATAGTGTTTTCGTGAACTATATTATATCAAGTAAGTTATATGATTTTTTATGGTACCCCACGCATTGGGTGAGGGATAATGACATTTTTTAGACACTGGGATGATTTGTTCCCTGATACCAAGGTTGGTGAGGGATAGATATCTAACTATCCCTTCTGGATTGACTCTCCTCTAATATTAGTGTTTATGTACTAGTATGAATGATTATTACGGTCCTGTATATATGTGAGTATAGTCATGTATTGGATTGTGGTTATATCACATTCATGTATCTCATCCTATAGTATCTTTAGGATTATTATAAGTATGATATGTATTGGATGTGATTAATCCCTATATTTTACAAGGAGTATCAGTTCATATAGATATTGGAGTAGTACATGATGTTCAGTACATGAAATAACAACTACGGTGGATCATGGAAACTACATGGTTACTATATGGATATATGGTAGGAATTTATGAAATGATATGATGCAGAAAAAACATGGGGTTATTGTTTTTGATTATTTCATAGGGGAACAATGTGATCCTTTCACCCAGTTATGATACATTATTTTCTATTTCCACGAATTCATTCTTTCCAATGTCATGAATCATTCATTATCTAAATCAGTGATGTAATATTCATGATTGAAATGGGATGATTTAATGTTAGTTTATTATTCCACCGATGCAATCTTTGATCTTTCCAACTAGTCCATGACTCCCTCAGTGAGATAAGTGCTATTTGTAAAAGTTATTCCCAATAAAATTTAGAGGAGGATGAAAATTAATTAATTTGGTTATATATCATTACAATTGCAAACTGTTGTTTGGTGAGGTACCCACAATTTAAATGTCTAAGAATGTGGTTCATTTATTATGTTAGAAGCATATAATGTATTCATATTTATAAGGAATCTAATGTGAAAGGTATCATAGGTTTCGATCCTAGTGAATCTAGTGTCTATCATGAGGTATTTGAATTTAGGGGTGCAAGTCTTCTTCATATTTTTACCCCAATAATCCAAGGATTATTTAAAGGGGTATAAATTCAATATCATTTAATGACTATAATACTTATGTAAATTGTCATAGGTTTGTTGCCTTTTGGGGTACATTTAGTATATTTTGTACCAACATTGGAATATTTCACTCTTAGAGAGTGGAGTATGTCCCCCTAAGGGGGGATAATTTCACACTATGATAGTGGAATGTGTCCCTCAAAGGGGGGTAATTTCTCACTAGGATGTTGGAGTGTATCCCCCTATGGGGTTTTATTTCGTAGTCATATTTTATGATTATCAGTACAGAGAGTCATAGAGGCATCCATCATAACCGATCAGTAAACAGGGTTTGAGAAACGTGTAGTTCAATTAAAATGACTATTTTAATGTGATAGGAATAGTCCATGAATTGTAACATCACTCAATTGGGATGATAATGTCATGGTTGGAGCATCTACATGTTTCAGTGCTAGGATTTTGAATATATGATTCCTAAGGTAGGTATTTCATCCCTTAGCGGAGAAGGATGGTCTGGGTCTTATGTGTGGATTCATCATTATGTGGGAGTATTATCCCATGGAGGTGTGGGGTGGTGTAATACAATTATTATCATAAAATTGACATCATGTGTTAACCACACATGGTAAGGCCACAATTTTATGTCATGTTATAAGGATGTTTTCATGTGGATTAATGAAATATGAGTTGGATATAGTGATATGAAATTTTATGGCATGTAGCCTGAACATTGTTGTGGCTTATACCTGGTTTGGACCACATCACGTAAATACCGAGATTCATCATAAGTACCCTCAACCAAGATGGTTTGATGGATTCCAAGGATTATTCCACTTGTAGGTATTACATGTATTCATCATGTGCACATATTTGTTGGGCATGTTGTAGATAATGATTTGGGGTAATAGAAATCTTGAGGCCGAACATTAGGTTTCATGTGACTAAGAGAAAAATGAATTAAGTTTCCAATTATTATTGAAAAGGATGTGTGAAGGCCCAAGATACACTCAAATCAAATTGGGAGGACATTGTAGTTGGTGGTATTGTCATGAATGTTCATGGGGTGATGTTGAAGTGAACTTATAATGATATAGGGGAATTGGGAACTCATTGTCCATGAAAAAGTGTTAGAAGAAAGGAGTCACTATAAAATTTCCAACAATATGGGCATAAACAATGTTGGGGATTCATTTATTTTTGAAAAATTAGAAGTTACATAGGTCTCATAGAGGTGAGGTGTCTCAGATAATGTTACGTTTCAAGAAACCCTAAGATCCTAGAATAGATTTCTTCTGTTATAATTGTCATTAATGATTTTTAATGTAATCTATCAAATGTGTGAAGTTCCTAATAACCCTTGGGAGGTGGTATCATGGATTATGGTCACCGTATGAAATACATCTTACCTAAAACTTGTGAATATAATGAGTTACATGAATTTAGAGAAATTTATCGAAGATAAACGGTCGCATACCCATTATATATCACACATGAGGGGGTACATATAAGACCATTAGTGGTAATTGAATTTCATTCCATAAATACAGAGGATCTTTAACTATTTGAATTATTCACAAACCCATTGTGTTATGAATAAAACACTATGTTTCATGAGGGATATACACAGATATCAACATCATTGGAAATGCTCAAAAAATAATTCTCTCATAATCATAAAAACACTATTTAATGGATTCCATAAAACCGTTATATGGATCGGTTGATCCATGATATGTCTATTCATGAAGTTATGGAACCTCATGATTCCAATCACATAAGTTTATTTTTGTGTTGTTTTGAACTAAATTGTTTTCGGATCGACTTTCCCTTACTACACCACTCCTATGACACATGAATTTAAGCATAATCAAAATCAAACCCTAAAAATTGGATCTAAATAGTGTTATTAGATTCATATATAGTGGGAAACCACCAAAAATTGATGATTTTATATCCCTAAATAGGAAAGAATACATGAATGTATTCATATATATAGGGGTAGCGATCCCTTTAGAATAATGAGTTTTTTGTGAAAGACAATTTGGTCCATTATTTCATGATACCCAATTACATCTGAAGAATTTTTTAATTTTGGTCTTCACTTATACTAAACCACAACCCATCTATGAACCACATCCTATGATATTAGTTCATTGAATGGTCCCCCATTATTAGAGTACCGTAATCAATCCTTCACGAGCCTTCCTTAACATACAATTATAAAAAATATTTTATATCTTAGGGAAAATGGTGTCGTATTTTGAAAATGATACCTAAACTCAAAGAGAATTTATGGAAAAAAATCATATGATTATAGTGAGCTTCAACCTTTCTTCAAATCATTATAATCCTTCTACGCGATCAGATGAGGATAAGTATGAATACATATTATTCAAGAGGTATCTTTTTTACTATTTTGGACTATGGGATGATCTGTTCATCCCAAGCACTAACATGGATGAGAATTTCTACTGGTTAATGATTAATTTTTGACATTATTAGTGTCACATAGATGTTGGAGGCCACATCATGAAGGATCGTGAATCCCTCACTATTCTCATCATTTCAAACTATCTGAACAACATCAATATATAGGAATGTGAGGAGGCATATCTAGTGGTAGAGTGATGAACTGAGTAGAATGGGATGTGGATCATGGCTAAAGATGTGTTTTCGTAAACTCGAGTTAGAGGTGACCAACCTGTAAAAGTAAAAATTAACCATGGAGCATACATGATAGAGGCTCACCAATCTTAATTGACACGTTTTTGGGTATGATCCTTAAGGACTATTGTTTTGTCCCAAAATGACAATGAAATTGTAATAATTTACTTACAATCCCAAATATTAGATGACTAATTTTAAATTCAAAATATTATATAAAATGTTTTCTTTTTTATATATCGTGACCACATATATAAAACAAAAAATAATGAATCCCTGATACAATGTGATTCATGCTCGGTATGGGAACCAATGGAAAAAGAGTTAATTTCTTATGTATCGGAATGTATCATACTAGTGTCAAACACTCATGTTTAAAACAAGTTTTTCAACCATTGTGAGTGTCCTAACCAAGATTTTGTTGGAATGACTGTGAGAAAAATTTCACAAATGACTTTATCTCTCAATATGGGTTAGTGAATTAAAGGGGTATGACCTAGAGAAATGTATTAATACGAAACAATGGGGATTTTAAGATTGTCAATTAAGACACTCAATATCTGTAGAACAAAGGATTTGTCGTGATTATTATTAATGACTACCAAAAATGTCTGAAGAAATTAATTCATTATCATTTTTTCTGAGGACGGAGAAAAAAATGATGGTGGACAACAGACTATTTTCCAAAAACCCAACCTATCTAAAAGGGTTATAAAAAATGTTTCATAGAATGTTTCAAAATGTTTAGGTGATCTAGTGTTGCGTTGGACCATTCATTCAAGTGGGAATTGTTCAAACATGAATGATGATGGAGATATAAATAAAGGGACATGTTGATCATTTAGGTTAATTGATATGTTGTTCTAATAGAGTTCAACACTCCTAGAACATCACCATAATGTATTTGATCACATTGGATAGAAATATGAATCTGAACTCAGGTTGACTGATCTTCCAAGGGGATCAACGACTAGGATGAAAAAAAAGGTCGAGGAGCAGGATGATATTGTTGGTAACCTATACAAAATGGTAAAGGGAGATTCTTAGGGGAGGTCCTATAATGCCTGAAATATTTACATCATTAATTATGGAGGATGGAAAATAGTTTAACAAAAAATTGGTGAGGAAAATGTTAACACAATTTTACATCATATGGCGAGGATGATATACACATTGTTTAACCACATTTTTTAAAGATGATGTACACTCAATTTAACATTATACAATAAGTAAGATGGACACCAAATTCAACATCATATAGGGATGAATATTGACAAGTAGTTTAACAATAAACAGTGTGTACGATGGACATGAAATATAACTTTATATAATGAGTATAATATACACACTGCTAAATTTAAAGTGGTGGGGAGTATGTATTGTGTAATTTAACACCATGTGATTTTGATGTGTAAACAGAAATGTATTATAGTCCATTGTTCCAAATGAAACACAACAGATTCCTATAATTAGAAGAACATAGCTTTTCATCATGAGTCTTGGGCTCAATCTGCCGGTTTACGTTGTATATTTGGATCGAATTAAATTTTTTATGGTCAAGATTCTTAGACTATAAGGGGGTACATATCAAAAGAGTGTGTATAGAATAGATGGGAGGAGATTGATGTTAATCGGGGGATGAGGAACCCTGGATATACTAGAAACATTCGCAAGAGGACTCAATCAATATTTAATTTCATGAGGCTTATGATAGAAATCATAATTTATAGTCATCGAGTTTAAAATATTTCATGTAGTTTAAAGTCATCATTTTTACACTATGCGTATGTGATTCTTCAATGAACATGTGCGACATTATATTATGGTTTCATTATGTGAATGAAGGTTCCTCGAATTCCCACCTACAATGCATAATGCTTCTTCGACACGACCACCAAAAAAATTATGGTTATGGGGCTTGGGCATGGTATATTAATTTATGGTCCTGGTGATTGGACCCTTGGGAATTTGTTGGCCACATCCATTATTTTGGAAAATCCCCTCCAAAATAAAATTGTTTCCTGATTCATGATTATGTCAGTATTCAATGAGTTGTATAGAACCCCATTTGATTGAAGGGGAGAACCAAATATGGGGATAAGGTGACAAAAAATACAATGAGGTGGATCACAACATTAAATTACTAGATAGTAAAATTGGGTCAAACAATGAGAGGGTAACAACTATTTACCATGTTCAAAACATGGGTGCAACATTATTGATGGTTTAGGATGCGATTAACAAATGGGGGACTAACCATTGTCCATTCTCCAAACAAAGGAACCTTTAATTTTTACTAAATATCCTTTGAGGCATAATACTAGGATGATAGGTGAGCCAGAGAGGGAAAAGAAAATTTACATTATGAATCAAAATCTAATTAAGAGAATATTGATCAACCAAATCAAATAATATCTGAAATACTAAATGTTACTACAAAATGTTTTGATGGTGATATTTAGTGACCTATGAAAAATTCATCTCTAGGCTTTAATAAAAAATATTAACATGTTTATATGTATTATTCAATAACATAATGTATGGGAAATACTCGACGACGAGTTTATGGTATGACCAGGCCTATGATAAGGTATCTAAGTTTCTTTACTTATCACATAATAATAATAATCTTTCTTCACTTAATATTGGAAGGTGGTGTGGTATGAGACATACACAATTATGATATCATCTTCTCTGGAGAGTATATTAAATAATAACATATTAGGTGAAATATGGGTTTTGTATGTGGTCACATGTTTCCATCCCATATTATTTTATATGGTAAATATTTTTCATATATGGGGAAACGATATAATATAGACTCTAGTATTGTAGATGCTTTTTTAATCACATACTTATCATATTAGGAATCCAGATTTCTAATGGGGTAAGGATGTATTTTAATTTCTTATGATGATGGTGTTTGTTCTTGTTCATCTAATATTTATTATTTTAGGAATCCAAATTTCAAATATGTTAAGGTATCATTTTATTATCATTTTGTGAAGATGTATGCCATTTTTAGTTTAAATTTGAACAACTCATAATATGGTTGTTACTAGTTTTAGGTTATAGATCACGAACCATAGGGGGAGTTATTAGTTTATGGTCATATAGATTTGATTTAAGGGGTATCAACATGATTCATTTCATATAACATTGATCAAAGGGGGAACAATTGTTTTATGGCAGATTGAATTGTTTCAAATAGTAATAAAATAATTTGAAAGGAGGTCCCATGAAACCATTTTTCTTGACAAATTGAAAATATCACCCCATTATGACACCATCTTTTATGGAAGGAAAGACCCTACTATGTTGAAAAAGTGGGTTTGAAAGCAGGAATGGATATCAATATGTGACTTTGTATCTAATGAGAATGGAAATCAAGAAAGGAAATGTTCTATAATGTTGTGTGGTTGGATACCGATTACGGTATGGGATTTCCTCTTAAGGGATGGTA
The DNA here is from genome assembly GCA_963277665.1 of Viscum album. Taxonomy (NCBI): domain Eukaryota; kingdom Viridiplantae; phylum Streptophyta; class Magnoliopsida; order Santalales; family Viscaceae; genus Viscum; species Viscum album. The sequence continues at coordinate 537,270,146 of OY728119.1, forward strand.
CTTAATCAACCCATATTTATGATATGAGGCATCCAAATAAATAATTATGAAGGCTGAAATTCAATAATTTGTGCTAAGGATGTTTTATTTGGTTCATCTATATTTATTACATGATTCATACTTATTTCTAATAAGGTAAGGATGTAGTTTAATATTGTGTGATGAGAATGTTTTGGGGTCTTACACATTGAGGTACTCGTTCTTTTCATCCATATTTATGTTTATGAGGGAATCTCATCATGTTACTAGGTAAAAAAATTTGAATGGGTTTTATGACATAAGAGGAGTCCTATGATGGAATTTTGGTGTTATGGTTCCAAGGGTAATACACGGTTTTGATGAAAATATGTGTCTAGTAATAAAAAAAGAGTTCGAGGAGTCACTACATATCCCATGAGAGTAGTAATCAAGACAAATGTAGTTATGTAACAACCCGCATCAATGAAAGGAAAATGATCTTAATTTATGTTCATATTTTTTTAGACCAAGGCTCATTGTTTAAATTCATAATTCATAGAAAAATACTCCATGTTTATGGTCATAGAGTTGGAACCATGGGTATGCACATTGATGACGTTCACATAGATAAAAACGTTAAAACACCAACATGAAAGGAAATAAATAGGATTTGAATGAAATGAAACTATTTTGGATATAGTTTCACATAGTTTATGGTCATAAGGATTGGACCAAGGGAAATTCCTAAATGGTTTAAAATTTTTATTCTTGGATTATAAGGTGTATTGTAATGGAACATATGGGGTAAAATTCAACATGAACATTGAAAATGTATTACTATACTCCCCCAAAATATCTGATAAATTTTTTTTGACAAAGTATACGGATGTAAATCATGGATCATTGGTGTATCCAAAAGGCTTAATTTAAGTAAATTTTTTTTACAGTATGATTATTAAAGGTTCAGACATCACTATATCGCCCATGGGAATGGGAATGAAGTGAATCGTATTGCTTGAAAACATATTGGTAGAATACCAAAATTAAATGTTGGGTAACCCACTATGATGGGGGATTGAAGATACCAATGTCTTTTATGGGGTATCACATTTCAATTAAAAAGGATAATAATTACTATTTCTTTTCAATTGTGGAGTGTGTTTTAGTCATCCCACACTTGGAATTTTAGGAATCTCGTGTATAATGAGTAGTTTAAGGTTGTAGTTGAACAACATGCATTGGGGATGATGGGATTTTAAGTGAGTGTAATACAATTTAGACTATGTTGAGGACTGGTTTACGGTATGAATGTTCTTAACATGGGGATGAAATTAACTAATTTCCATAGTTCAAGGACATTGGCTATTAGCATAGGGTCATAAAATTTGAACCTATTTTAAATTGTATAGTGTTTCACATCATAGACCATCATTGAAATTAGTTTAATATAATTGAGCTCACACTATAATATTCACATGATGTACTTGTTGGGAAACATGGTTTTGGTTGGAGGTGTAATATACTCTCCATCCAAGGAGATCAAAGAGTAAGATACATTGAAATAGACATTGTGGATAAGTAAGGTCTTTCAAACAAGGGCCCTACTTCAGCAATTGTTTCCAGCTATCATCAGTGTTCAATTAATCAGTACTATTTCACCTTGGATGAGGAATTAGAGGCATACGTTCTTGAGGAATGCTCTCTCTATATTGGTCTAGGGTATCTCTACTTTAAGCAATGCCTGAATGCTTCATTCCATGAGGGATTCTCATTCTGCCCGAAAAACCACTTCCATTCTATCTGATTTCTACTAGTTATAAATTGTCCTTCAGTGTGACTAAAGATGAACCTCAAGGGTAATGGCTATTTGTGTTCCATAAATGAAGTAGTATTGGGTCTCTTATGTGAAGTTTATGTTTGACATATTTTAGGCTGATATGGCATTAGGGTTATTTTTGGGAAAACCCTTTTTGTTATGTCCTACGATTTCTTCATGATGTTAGAGTGGATTAGGTTGAACACCATAGTCTTTCCATTATCATGGTTATAGTATGTTTAAATATGATTGTGAAAAAGGTTTTACTCTATGTTCAATTTCATCATCTCAGATTCCCATAATATAGTTATGTTTTCTTTGGGAATAGTGTAAGAAACTTCAAATTGAAGAATGATATGGGAGACCCTGAAAACAATAATAAATTAGGGTTTGTATTCATTTAAGGGTACCACTTACACCATTTTAGATATGATGAATGTTGTGTTAAAAATAACATTGGAAATTCAAGTCATCACAAGCATGTAAAAAACCATATCATAATGTCCCCATACAACAAAGGACCATGAATATATGGTGGTATTTATAAGCTCTAGTGGTCGAAAAATGATGTTAGCATGTATCTGAGACATGTGAATCCTATTAGAAAATTCAATGCCAATACTAACCATGGTGGGGAATAAGTATTGAAAACTTCTGATTAAATACTAATGCTTTGATCCTACTTGGTGGGGGCCATAGGTACTTTCACATACATCTTTCATGACCTCAAGTACCTCATACCATTTTAACCAATCTTGGATCATTCCATTATATTCTGATCTGTAGATGGTATTCTCAAGGATAAGAAAACTATGTGGGGTACACGATGCTGCACATATACAGATTCACTCACACTCAGGTGGGTCTGGTGGATGAATTTCTTAATTTATAAATTGGATGTTTTGAGTTATTCAACTAGGAATTAATATTACTATAGTTTTAATTGAAGATACAATATTATATATACTTTAAGAAAATTGATTTACATATTTATTGTCACCATTTGAGGTGGTGGGTCGATGATTTTTCAGTAGACCACATTAATGAACTAGTAATTCTATTATGGTTCTACAAGGGATGTTGCAAGGCTTTCGAAGGAATCGGCTAAATTTTTCTATAATTTAGGGACATGAGTCACCATCGGTTGGACTATGAATTGGTCCATGAGATATAAATTATATTCATGATGGTCACAATTATTATTTATAATGATGTAGTCACCATTGATATGATTGTTGACTAACTCAATGTCTCCATTACCATAATTTTTTTCATCTATCTCAAGGTCCATCCCAAGACTAGTAATGATGGTTAGGTAGACTAACTCATTGTCAATTCTATCTTTTGACATGTATAATTAGTATAAAATGATGAAACCTTCTAGGTGGATCGAATTGATCCCAAAATATATTTGTAGATATTACTGTTATTGAAACTTATACAGGCCAATCCCCATGGTCCATAATCGAAAAGAAATTTCCAACACAATAAAACCAGATCTTCTATTAGAATAGTCTCATATAATTAATAAGCATCCATTGAAAATTATTTTGTGTCGAAGTGATCCCCCAAGATGCCTCATAATTCATAGCCTTAAAAATCCATCTACATTGAATAAATGATGTCAAACATCTAGAGTGTTACCACCTATCATGTCATTCATTCCTTCAACCTAGGTTGTTTGAGAATATACTCCAATGGGTCCACCTCAGACACCATCTATTTTTCTATATATAGTATATCATGTCTCTATTTCTAAATTGAAAAAATATTTAATGAGGATACTCTTATCAATGGGGTGATTATATCATTTATTTTTCATGGAAGATTTTTCTGATAGAGTGTAAAATTATTTCTCCACACACGTTGTCAATATGGTCTAGGAGGGTCCCGAATGACGATTCTGATTAGTCACATATAGGACCAAAGGATTTAATGAAATGGGTGGAATAAAAACTAAAGGTTGCAACATGCACTACTTTATTCCATCAATGTTTGTATTTCACTTTCAATCCCACTAGTAAATGATTCCTATCCATGTAATATCATAAAATATTCCACTTTATATATGTATTTTCAATAAAGCATCATTTCATGGAAAATATTCCTCGGAGTCAGTACAAATACAACATATTTTGTAGGGGAGGAATTTGGATGATGGATCAAATTTTCATTATGAAAATAATACCGCTTATGTATCATATAATAAATCCAATAAATTTATAGAGGTAACCTTGAATGTGCACTTAAAAGGGTTTTTATTAATGTGTTGGGAGTGAAGAAATCTGATCACTTTATCAATGTGTTTGAGTTGGCCCTAGCACAAGAAGGATTTGATTACCTGCTCATTCTCATAACATTTTACCATTCTCTTAAGAAATTTTTTCATAATTTTATTCATGTCCGACTGATTAGTGGATCGATCATTCTTTATGTTAAAAGATGTCACCTTATAACGTAAAGTCCCTTGGGCTGTCTAATGATGGTAAAGCCTTCATAATTGGGGAAAATCGTTATATGATTGTTCCTGGAGTAATTTAACATAAATGATGAAGAATTGTACCCTCATGCTATATAAATAATTTTCTATATAACTGTATGCGAAAATTCATTCCTTATTAAATTGTGGTTCTTGTCCCCTAATTGGATGCAGACTAATATTTACCAAATATTCATCATGGATGGGTAAATGTGGTCTAGACACATAGGGAACAAGTATTATTTATCTATGATGGATTTTATAATAATATATTTTTTGGCCTAATATATGAAATCATAATAGGTATGTATCTATTTGGGAGGTAGTTCAAACCCACAATGACCCACTGTTAGTCCATGGTGATGAGAATCAACATCAGGGTCCAGCCCTGGAATATCTTATTATCTCATGCTGAATATGTTGCAGTGATGTCTCATGATGCCTATTGATTACTTCTACTCATCTAGAGATATATTTACTAACCAACATTGGAGTTAAATTGTCAACTATTCCATGTTTAAATAGTGTTAACTCATCTATGATGGTGGATAAGACCTCATCAAATACACGAGGATTGTCTTAAAAATCCACTTCATCGTCTTAAATAGTATAATCAGAGGAATGAGGTATACGTTTAAATTTATCTTGCCCAATTTTATCACTAGTGTATTCTCTGGTAAATATAGAAATATTGTTTTGGGGTTAATTTTATGTTGATAGTGTCAAATTTGGATGTTTTTACCTAAAAAATCTAGTTTCTATCTGTGATTCACTCCCCTGATAGCTATCAAATGGAATCAATTTGGCTTTTGTCATGTTAGACCTCAATTTAGGAATATGATGCAATTTTTCTAATTAGTAGACATGGAGAGAATGTCATGGTACATCATAGTAGTAGTTTCTTCTATTAGTAGGCGGGAATACCCTTTTTTGGAGTATTATATAATCTTTGAGAACATATTTTTCAAGAAGACATTGAAAAAACCAAACAACTCTAGAATTGGGAGATACATCTAGTCAATTGGGAGGATAAAACTAACATTCAGGCCTTCCCATGGACTTGATGTGATGGTTTCTAGATCAATAGGGTCATTGACATTTTCAAGCTAATTTATATGAACCGTTATTTAATCCCTATTATAGTAACTAACACCAAAGTATTGAGATTCAAAATATTCAATGAGGGATGAATCAGCAAATATTACTCATATATAGCCATCAAGGGAGTATTTTGTGCATTTATTGTATGAATATGGGACCACTACTTGAAATAGAATTCAGTGTATTACATATGATGCATTTTTGGGAGTCTCTTGTGAGTCTACCAAAACCTCTACATGATATTATGTCACCAAACTGAGTCTTCATCTAAATTTTGCATGAGGATGCTTCTCACTCATATCATAACTCAGAATTGTCATGTTTTAGGTAGTTAGCAATTCTGTTGTCTCTCCCACCTTATGGAGCATTCATAAAGGGATGAGATTGACCTCAAAGCTAGTGTACACTTGGACGAAGTGGATTCCACTTCCATTAAACTGGCCATTGATCTACAATAGGTTCAACTTCCACTAAATGGTGGCAGCACAATTTTTTCCATATTGTATATTAATGTATCAATATCCCTCTCTTCCATCTTCCTCTTTAAATTATAATTCAGTGGTGGCCACATCATCCTCTAATTAGTAGGGGTTTTTGAATATATAAAATGGTACTCCGATATTTCATTTAATATGAAGAGATCCAAGATCATTGTAGTTATTGATGGTAATATATTGAGGTGCTTTGGAACAACATATTTAAATTCCATGGGAAAATTCTTACTATATGGGGCCACTCCATGGATGGGGCTTCAATGAATGTTGTCAGCATAAATTATGCGGAATGCCTTTTGTTATTATATTATACTACAAGGTAACTGTCCTACTCTGAAAAAATACAAAATAAATATCAGTTGGGTATGTTTAGGTCATTTTAGGATGTTCCTTATCATCGTGTGTTCCTGCATGAGCATCAAGGACCAAAAATATAGTTAGTGGTGGAGGCATTCCATATGTCACAGACTGGGAGAATTGTGCTCGTTAATCTTTGTAAATCAATGATTCCTAATATTAGAATAATCAAAATCATCTTTTTTGGTGCGGAAATGAACATTTTAGTTGACCATGTTTCCTCTTCATCTCCGTCAAAGATGTAATTTAGTTGTTCCTAAGTGGTTTTCATTGAATTACTCACATTATGGTGTTGTCAAATGGTACCCTATATGAATTTAATCCATGCGGGGATACTCCTTATAATTATTGGAAGAATATCCAATAGTGGAATATACCCAAGGAACTTCTCCCAAATTGGGAGTTATGAATTCTCTATCTGTATAAGATGACTTCAGTTGTAACAACCCTAGATTTTATGAGAATTATTCTTTTTAATTTCATTGATGTCTTCTATTGTACGATACACCAAGATTGTCTTGTGCTATATGAAACACCGTATTAGCTTGCAGTATGCGCAACACTATTCTTGGATTGTGTTACACACGATTTCAAGTTTGTTTGATAGTAGTTATTATACGCAACAATGAGTGTATATATATATATATATTCAATTTATAAATGAAATATGTTTGTATTATGTTATACAATACAACAAAAGAGTCTTTCACAACACGCAACCCTGACTTGGCTTGCATTACACGCAATCACGACCTTCCTCGATAGCATGTGTAGTACGCAATACCGGGTTTCACTAAACAACGATATATTGTTATAATATTATTATGGACTAGCCTTTATGAATAGTATTAACTAAATTTTGAATTTTATAATATTATTATTCATCTTACTCATTTTCTAGAACATGATATGAGAACAAATTCTATTTTTTGAGTAAAATAATTATTTTTTAAAAAATGTAGTTTTACCGCCTTTTGATGGAACAACCACATTAAATCTTGTTTTTGACATATCTATAAGTTCAATTTGACAAAACAAAATTCTTCTTTGGAATAAGGATATAAAAATTTACTTTCGATAAATTTTTCGTATTATTCTGATAACATTCATTTTTTGATGAATAGTAAAAACATGCTATATTTTAATTAAAAACATATGTTTTCATCGCAATAATTTATATGGTTAGATTATCTTTTTAATTGATTTTAAAGTGTAATTAGAATATATTTTAACCATATAATCCAATTTTGGTCAATGGAATTAATTTCACTTTGAAATTGGACATAAACAAATGATGATCTTTTGATAGTTATTATTTCTTAAAAACACGCTATTTGTTTTGATAACGGGAATTACTTTTAAAATTAATTAATTCCACTTCTATTTTTTTTAATTTGAAAAAATAGACATCATTTTTTAATTCGGAATATCAAATATAGCTTAGGATGAATTTTTGGTATTTTTCTAAAAAACATAAATTTTTGATGAATAGTGAAAACACTGAGTTATTTTGTTAAAAACGACTTTTTATTTAAATAATCATTTATTTGATTTAATAAATTTTAGGTAGAAATAGATAAATAATACTTATATAAGTTCAATGAAATTAATTTTAATCATTTAATAACAATCGTAGGTTTATAAAAATTGTATTGAACTTTTCACCGTCTTTTACCCAACTCCTATGAGCTTTTATAATTGTTCATAAAACTTCATTTTACAGCACGGGTGAGTTGAATTTAAAAACCCCGAGAGACATAGTTAATATTAAGGAGTAAAATGTGGTTCAATTAGGTTAAAATAATTTTTGGTGAATTGTAACTTTTTACATTTATTTACCACGGTTAAAAGTAAATAGGGTAAATCAAGGTTAAAAGAATATTATAATAATTCAAAATTACCTTAACACTTGTCCAAAACTTATTGGATGAGTAATGGCCGACCATGGTCATCAATGGGTCGATTTTTAGACCCAATGTAGCCACTTATGAAAGACAATGACACATTAGATTAATTAATTTAATGTAAAGACAAAATTTACATTAACAAAAATCATTTAGTAATTAATTTTTATAAGGTGATATATAAATTATCTTTTCGACTATAAATATTTATTGGAAATATAAAAATATTTCCTACATGATGGTATTTTTTTATAATTTTTAGACATCAAATAAATTATATTATTTATGACACAATAATGATGCAGTATTTGCCTCACTAATAAATGATTTAAATAAATAAGATTATAATGATTAAAATATTATCCAAAATCTGTCCAATTACTATTGGATGATTTTATTTAGAATATGAGTCATCTTATATTCTACATTAATGTGTTTTGGACCTCTCGAAACCAAATATAAGTTTATAATAAAATAATGTTGTCACACATTCTTAAAGAGCCCCTCCTCTCCCTTATTAAAGGAGACCACTTATATGCAATTCCTCACACTTCTCAAGAATTTTTGCTCGACCAAACTCCACCCAAATAAGACTCCAACATCCCTATCCTCCCTCTGGAAGCCTTAAATTAGTCATAAGTCACTTCAAGAAGTCCTTTTGGTTCAAACAAAATGAAGTTACCCAAATTAAAGGTAATGGTCTCTCTTAAGTTGTTTTCTTTTATTCTACTTCTCCAAGCCCTAATATCATTTTAAACCTTTATTTTGTAACAACCCAAGTATCCTAAAAATACTAGGATGTTTTTATGAGAAGTATTAGAACTACACTTACACACACGTCCATCTAATGGATAAAGAACATAATGTTTCTGTGGATGGAAAACTAACGCCTCACGAAATGATGATTGTTCGATTTTCTCCTACCACCTCTCATGGTGGCCATTATGACGGAACTGTATTTATATATGATATATATTATTTTTATGATTTCATTATGCTTCTTTACTTACCAGTTATATCAAGCCTTTATGCTTTCCATAGTCGTTAAATACGATAATCTCATTTGAGGAAGTGCGGACTACAGCCCCCTCAAAGTGATGTGATTCGTTAATGCCTTATGTGGAATGTATAAAGGATGGAGTTAATGATATTATATATGATATTATAATGGAATTATAATATACTAATTCCATTAAAATAATAAATTGAAATGAAAGTAGCGTTGATGCATACGTACGGTTTACCGTCTCCATGAACGGTGCATTTCATTTCTTACCTCCATATGTTATGTTCTATTTTAAATACATGTATATGATGATATGTAATGAATATATATTATATATAAATCATGATTTAAATTCTAGAATTAAGTAAATAATGATATAAGTAATAATAACATCATGAACAACAAGTCCAAAAACGTACGATAAATAAGATGATTTTACCCAAAACGTTGCTTTAACATGGGATTTACAAAATAACCAGTTATATAAAGTCATAAGTGAACCATATATGATATCATAACAATGAATATGATTCTGTAATAAGTCAATGACATTATTTAAATCATTATACAGGAGGTTCGGATACGTATGAATCATATCGGACCTAAGGTAAGGGATAATTATTTCAATCTCATTCTTATCCGAGATTGTTTATTCCTAAGTATTTAATGGGGTTATGTTTATCATCCATGTCTATATGTTCTCAAAATGATTTCATAAAATGTTTACTATTATTCCATGTACGTTTAAAGTCATTTTTAACCTTTTTTTACTTGTACCACATCGTATGGAAGGAATCATTCCTTTGTTTACCATATAAGGTACTTTTTGACTTTTCCGACAAAAGTACGAGAAGAATGTTATTTTTAACTTATACGGCACGAACGGTTTTTACGGTTTCATAACACCTCATTTTCATGTAGCTTACTCTACAAGATTTTATGAAAATTTTCAACAAAATAAATTTATTTTAAAATTTCATGGAATTTTGTGACAAGAAAATGATTTTGAAGAAGAAAGGATATTTTCTTCAAGAATTAATTTCAAATTTTTTATCAAAACCATTTTCCATATAAGATGGAATTATTTAAAATGTGTATGTTTCAAGTTTAATTTTTCTATGATTTACATGGTTTCAATTCTCTTATGATGAAATGATATCCATTTGTTTTATATGGATTATGTTATGATGGGATGACGTTTATGAAACCCATTTTATTCTCTGGGTTATGATGAATGATTTATGTTTATATTGTGGCACAAGTAAGAATCATTTCATTATGAGATGGGTGGGACCTATATCTCCCTCCAATTCATTGGGTAAATATTTATATCTCATGAGATAGACATGGGTGGAATGGCATGTATATATGGTTTAGTAATACAGTGCTGGAACGGTATGTAAACCCGGTTCAGTAAGGGACTTTGTCCACTAAGATGGTCTTGGCAGCAATGCCTTGGCTACTATGGAAATAATTACATGTGTGTAATGAATGCCACAATTACATGTTTTATTACCAATCTAGTTTATCATGATTAATGTTCATTTATGATCTATGCCTTATGTGCTCCCAAGATTTATGTCATTGCTCATGATATTGATGTTTAGATTTTATGCTCAAGTTTTTGCATTCAAATGTCTATGGATTGTTTTATGTTCTCTATGTTTACCCTTACTAAGCATTTTAACTCACCCTTTATATGTTTTATTTTCCCCAGGATTTAAAGAAAGGTTTTAGATAAGAAAAAAAGGGGAAGATCTTTATGGGAGATGTTGAAGATATTTCACCACGATTAAGAGATTATATTCCGAGTTTTCAAAGACACTAAACTATTACGGTCCTTGTGTGTCTTATTTTGTTATGTATTAAGTATTCCACAATGTAATGTAATGTCCATGTATGTCAAGCTTTGGGTCTCTATAGTTGGTATCAGAGGAAATGTTTATTTAACCTTTGGAAACTAGGATGAGAAAACATTAGTGAGATCTCTAGAAATATTTCTAAGGTATGTCTAGGGATGTCCCTAAAGATAAGTATACGTATAGGTTATAGTCCTATAATTACAGTAACAATATTATAATTAAACCTAATATGTTAGATATTGAAGGTACTCTCCCTTGATTATGTTATTTTCCTTGTATGATTTTTTCCCCTCACAGAATTCTTTTTGTGTTTTAGTCAATAGACGGAACTAGAAGGAATTTAGTTAACATTGATTCCAATGGACAAATTGGTGACTATGAGAAATGAAATTGCATAATGCCTAGAGATAATGATATTGTGATTATGTCAAATCAGTCATCGCGATATACGATTAACAAGGTGAAATTTAGTGGTATTCCTAATTCATCAAATAAGAGGAAGATAGACTTTTATGCATCATATCATGTTGAGGAGCATCAAGAAAGGAATATTGTGATTTCTAAAGACGGAAAGAAGAACCTTGAGGAATACCTCAAATAGAGGGAAAGATGTTATCTTTCTAGAGAAAAAGGTCATAGAGTGATAGACTGTTATGGAGTTCAATGTCTTATTTGTGGAGAACATGGGCATTACCCAATGCAATTCCCTGACCTAAGAGGTTACGTATAAATCAAGGAAGGACTCATTCCATGACAATCATTGAAGATGACAGATTGAAGTGTTTATATATTGGTATTCAAGAATAATGTTGTTGAGGTACTTTTATGGTGTATTGGAATATTTTGTATTGGTCTATTGCGGTTTTCAATAATTTTATGGTACCAGTAACCATGTAAATTGATTGAGATATTTTTGGAAGGAAGATGATATGCGCATAATGAAGGGATCAGGAGAAAATGAAATGTTTGATAGTATTCATGAGCTCATGACTGATATAAGGAAATAGTTATATCATGGTTTGAGTATATAGAATTTTGGGATTTTGGTATGTGGAAAGTGTTAAATTTTGGCAGCATTCATGTTTTCACTAAGAGTCAATGTGTATTCATTTTTTCAAAAGAATACATGATTAAGGTATTCACATGTTTGGAATGCGATCAACAAGATATATCTTATGATAAATGGGGGAGAAATGATGGTATTCACATGCTCAACAGATGACATTTCTAGTAATTGTTTTTTTATACTATAAGCTTGTACATAAGTATTTTGGATAAGCCTATATATTTGAAATGAATTATATTGGATATAAGTTAGTATTGTTTAAGGCTAGAACTGTTTTTGATATTATTGATGTAATGTCATAATAATGTAATTTTAGAAAAAGGACAACCTGCAGGACTGATGACAACTCGTCGCTTCAGACAAGGCTGTGGGAATTGAACCCACAATAGAAGTGTGACGGACCTTTATTTCCTACCACTGGCCTACAGGAAGTCCCTTCTTAGTAGAAACTAGTTTTATTTTATTATGCAGGATGATAGATGAAGTATAAGTCCATTTTGGAACCATATATGATTAATCTCACCAACGATGGAATTCTGTATATAAATTTTGCGAACTTTTGTTTGATAGAGATGGAATGACCTATCATTCTATCGCATGATCTGCTAAAACTTCGCGAAAGACAAATTCAACGTCATTTCATAAAGAGATGCAGTGAAAATTGATCAAGGCATGAACAACAGTGAGATTATAACAAAATAAATTAAGTAATTCTTCTAATTCAAATTCTTCAAATTTAGGGAAATGATCTTGAAAACAAAAAATGATGTCCTAGTGCCCTTATATCTGATTAATCGGATGGTAGCTTAGATCATCACAAATTTATGGCTTTGTGATTGATGGCTTTTTCATAGCCATGTTCTCTACCACTCTCCATCAGAACATGATAGTTAGATTTCTCCTCCATATCCATATTTTCACCTATGTTCTTCTATGTGGAATCCCAGTGCTGAGTTAATTTGGGTAACATTTATGATTCTTACATTACTTTTTAAAATTATGTTTTGGTATTCCTTTTCTCGATGTGGGTTTCTATGAAAGAAACTTTGAAGTAGTAAACCATTAATAACCCTGACGAATTTTGAGGAAGAAATTCATTTTAAGGGGGTAGAATGTAACAACTCGAGATTTTATGAGAATTATTATTTTTAATTTCATTGATGTCTTCTATTATATTCTACACCTATATTATCTTGCGCTATACGCAACACCGTATTAGGTTGCAGTATGTGCAACACTATTCATGGATCCTGTTACACACAATTTCAAGTTTGTTTGATAGTAGTTATTCTACACAAAATTGAGGATATATATATATATATATTCAATGTAAAAATGAAATATGGTTGAATTATGTTATACAAAACAATGAAGGAGTCTTTCACAACACACAACCCTGACTTGGCTTTCATTACACGCAATCACGACCTTCCTCGATAGCGTGTGTAGTAGGCAATACCGGGTTTCACTAAACAACGATATATTGTTATAATATTGTTATGGAATAGCTGTTATGAATATTATTAACTAAATTTTAAATTTTATAACACTATTATTAAACATACACATTTTCTAGAACATGGTATGAGAACAAAATCAATTTTTCGAGTAAAATAAGTATTTTTCAAAAAATGTAGTTTTGCAGCATTTTGATGGCACACCCACATTAAATATTTTTTTGACATATATATATGTTCAATTTGACTAAATAAAATTCTTATCTGGAATCAGGATTTAAAAATTTACATTGGATAAATGTTTCATATTATTCTGATAACTTTCATATTTTGATGAATAGTAAAAACATGCTATATTTTAATTAAAAACAACTTTTTTCATTGCAATAATTTAGATGGATAGATTATCTTTTTAATTTTTTTCAAAGTGTAATTATAATATATTTTTACCATTAAATCCAATGTTGGTCATTGGAATTAATTTCACTTTGATGTTGGATATAAACAAGTGATGATCTTTTGACAGTTATTGTTTCTTAAAAACACGCTATTTGTTTTGAAAATGGGAATTACTTTTAAAATTAATTAATGCCACTTCAATGTTTTGAATTTGGAAAAATATATATCATTTTTGAATTCAGAATATCAAATATATATTAGGATGAATTTTTGGTATTTTTCTTAAAAACTTCAATTTTTGATGAATAGTGAAAACACTGAGTTTTTGGTTAAAACCGACTATTTATTTAAAAATTAATTTATTTGATTTAAAATTGTAAGGTAAAAATAGATACATAATACATATATAAGTTCAATTAAATTCAATGAAATCATTTTATAATAAGTTTACATTTATACAAATTGTATTGAACTTTTCACTGTCTTTTACCCACCTCCTATGAGTTTTTGCAATTGTTCATAAAACATATTTTTACCACTTCTGTGAGTTGAATTTCGAAAATCCGAGAGACACAGATAATATCAAGGATTTAAATGTGGTTCAATTAGATAAAAATAATTTTTGGTGAATATTAACTTTTAAATTTTATTTACCATGGTTAAAAGTAAATAGGGTAATTCAAGGTTAAAAGAATATTATAATAATTCAAAATTACCTTAAAATTTTTCAAAACCTTATTGGATGAGTAATGGACAACCATGGTCATACATGGGTCGGTTTTGGGACCCCTTGGAGACACTTAGGAAATAAAATGACACATTAGATTAATTAATTTAATGTAAAGACAAAATTGGCATTAACAGAAATCCATTAGTAATTTATTTTTATATGGGGATATGTAAATCATATTTTCGACTATAAATATTCATTGGAAAGATAAAAATATTTCCTACATGTTGGTATTTTTTTATAATATTTAGACATCAAATAAATTAAATTATTTATGACACAATAATGATGTAGTATTTACCTCAATAATAAATGATTTAAATAAATAAGATTATAATGACTAAAATATTATCCAAAACCTGTCCAATTCCTATTGGATGATTTTATTTCGAATATGAGTCATCTTATCTTCGACATTAATGTGTTTCGGATCTCTTGAAACCGAATATAAGTTTATAATAAAATAATGTGTTCACACTTTCCTAAAGATCCCCTCCTCTCCCTTATAAAAGGAGACCACTTCAATGCAATTCCTCAAACCTCTGAAGCCTTTTGGCTCGTCAAAACTCTGACAAATTAAGCTCCCAACATCCCTCTCCTCCTCCTAGAAGCCTTACATTAGGTAGTAGGCACTTCAAAAAGTCTTTTTGGTTTGATCCAAAGAAAGTTATCCAAACTAAAGGTAATAGTTTCTCTTGAGTTCTTTTCTTTTATTCTACTTCTACAACCCCTAAACTCTTTTTAAGAATTTATTTTGTAACAACACAAGTATCCTCAAAATACTAGGATGTTTTTATGAGAATTATTAGAACTACAGTTACACACACCTCCATCTAAGGGATGAAGAACATAATGTTTCTGTGGATGGAAAACTAACGCCTCACGAAACGATGATTGTTTGATTTTCTCCTACCGCCTATCATGGTGTCCATTATGATGGAAATATATTTATATATGATATATATTATGCTTATTACTTCCTTATTCTTCTTTATTTCTCGATTATATCAAGCCTTTATGGTTTCCATAGTTGGTAAATACAATAATCTCATTTGAGGAAGTGCGGACTACCGCCCCTTCAAAGTGATGTGATTCGATAATGCCTTATGTGGAATGTATAAAGGATGGGGTTAATGATATTATATATGATATTATACTGGAATTGTAATATACCTATTCCATTAAAATAATAAATAGAAATTAAAGTATCGTTCATGCGTACGTATGATTTACCGTCTCCATGAACGGTGCATTTCATTTCTTACCTCCATATGTTATGTACTATTATAAATACATGTATATGCTGATATATAATGAATATATATGATATATAAATAATGATTTTCATTCTGGAAGTATGTAAATCAGTATATAAGTAATAATAACATCAGGAACAACTAGTCCAAACATGTACGATAAATAAGATGATTTTACCCAAAACGTTGCATTAACATGTGATTTACAAAACAACAGGTAATATAAAGTCATAAGTGACCATATATGATATCATAACAATGAATATGATTCTGTAATAAGTCAATGAAATTATTTAAATCATTATATAGGAGGTTCTGATATGTACAAAGCATATTTGACCTAAGGTAAGGGATAATTATTCCAATCTCATTCTTATCCGATATTGTTTATTCATAAGTATTTACTGGGGTTATGTTTATCATCCATGTCTATATGTTCTCAAATTGTTTTCATAAAATGTTTAATATTCTTCCATATATGTTTAAAGTCATTTTACCCTTTTTTTAACTTTTACCACATCGTATGGAAGGAATCTTTCTTTTGTTAACCATACGATGTACTTTTTTACTTTTTTGACAAACGTAAGAGATGAATGTCATTTTTTACTTATACGTCGTGAATGGATTTTTACAGTTTCATAATGCCTCATTTTCATGAAACATACTCTACCCGATTTTATGAAAATTTTCAACAGAGTACTTTTCTTATATATTTTATGGAATTTTGTGAAAATAAAATGATTTTGAAGAAGAAAGGATATTTTCCTCAAAATTTCATTTGAATTTTTTTTATCAAAACCACTTTCCATATAAGATGGCATTATTTCATATGTGTAGGTTTCAATTATAATTTCTCTATGATTTACATGGTTTCACTTCTCCTATGATGAAATGATATCCATTTGTTTTATATGGATTATGTTATGATGGGATGATGTTTAAGAAGCCCATTTTATTATTTGGGTTATGATGAATGATTTATGATTATATTGTGGCACAAGTAAGAATGATTTCATTATGAAATGGGTGGGAACTATATCTCCCTCTAATGCATTAGCTAAAGATTTATATCTCATGAGATAGACATGGCTGGAACAGAAAGTAAAACCGGTTCAGTAATACAGGGCTGGAACGGCAAGCAAACCCAGTTCAGAAAGGGACTTTGTCCACTAAATAGTCTTGGCAGCAATGCATTGGCTACTATAGAAATAATTACATGTTCATAATTGATTCCACAATTACATGTTTTATTCCCATTATAGTTTATCATAATTAATGTTCCTTTATGATCTATGCCTTATGTACTTCCAAGATTTATGTCATTGCTCATGATTTTGATGTTTAGATTTTATGTTCAAGTTTTTGCATTCAAATGAGTATGGATTTTTTTTATTTTCTCTTTGTTTACCCTTACTAAGAATTTGAGCTCACCCTTTATATGTTTTCTTCTCCCCAAGATTTAAATAATGTTTTTAGGTAAGAAAACAAAAGGGGAAGATCTTTGTGGGAGATGTTGAAGATCTTTCACCACGATTAGAAGATTATATTCCGAGTTTCCAATGACACTAAACAATTACGATCCTTGTGTGTCTGTTTTTGTTATGTATTAAGTATTCCGAAAAAGTAATGTAATGTCCATGTATGTCAAGCTTTGGGTCGCTACATCATTACTGGGGGAGAAATTTGATATCCCTTGTGTCATTGATTTCATTTCATCTGAGACATTGAACAATGTGATGCATATGTGGAGGCACTGGTTAGAGCAGGATCAAATCCCACATGAGGTTATGGATTAATAAAGTGGTAATAGATGTTACTATGAAAATAATAAAATACCTTTCAAACCAACACATTATCATTATTCATTGTTTAATGGTTCTAAGCATGTTGCAATTCACCAGAGTTATTACTGCCACTATTGGCGTTAGAATAAAGATGCACCAGCACCACTATATAGCTACACAACATGAACAAACTATGATCTACATGATACTGGGGTCATTTATTGAAAACTAAGGAATCAGTGATGGTGTTTATGAGGATCATGTGATAGGACTAGTTGTTATTTTCCTAGTGAGTTGGTCCTCCTAATTTCTATAGTATTCATAAAACTATAGGATTCTCTTATCCAAGGAACAAAAGATGTATCATAGGAAAAATGTATCCCGTAAGGAATAGGTCATGATTATTTGGTTTGGGAATGGTACTGAGGGATCATGGATATGATTTTAGAAAGTTCAACAACCTATTGTCAAGGTGGTTGGACATGATGAGTTTGTTTATGGCGGGGATAAAACTGGCGAGGTTCTACCTAATAGGGCTCCACATAGTGAGGTTCCTCCAGCATAGGTTCTAGTAGTTATTCTGTCTCATAATACTCTACTTACACAATGGATATTCTATATTATATCAAAATGTCTTCTTATGGGATTTGGGATGGGTAATGGGAGAAATATTTTTTATTTCACTCATAAGATTATTCTTGATGAATATTGTTTATGGGAATTCCTGAAACCAAACTGTAGATTAGAGAGTTTGGAGTTGGAACAAGATCATTTTCCATCATTGATATTCAAATCAGGATTATTTATTTCTTTTCTAGTGGCCTGTCAAGCAAGTAATCATATCCCTTATATCTAGAAACAATGTTAGTGACTCACTCACCAGTCCTTAGTTTCCAATTGATGATGAGGATGATGCTTGTATTTTTTGTGTTGTAGGTGAACTACTTGAGGAAATGTAATTGGAGATCCTTCTAAACAGCCATAGACCATTTGTCTTTTTGGATCTAAGAGAAAAACTTTGGCCCTAAAAAAATCTTGAAAAAGCATTGGGACATAGTGTCCTCTAATTATTTTGGAACCCCGATATTGTGCCACATGTTGAGGTGAAGTGGGAAAGATTATGTCACACTTCTCACATCCAATTAAATGGGGTGATTTTAGGATTTAAAAATATGGCGGTGCTTAAACAGTATCCACCCATGATGGATATAAAATTTCATAAGTTGAAACTTCCACCTATAACTTCTCTAGGGAATAAAGGAGATCAATGAGAGCTTTAGTCACAACATCTCAATTATGGTTTACAACCACCATCATGTTAATAGTTTCATATACATAAGGGGTATCTTGACCTTGATCCTGATGTAGATTAACATGCTGCTAAGGCAATATAGATGAAACATATCATAGTTTCCTTTTATATCCTCAAGATTCTACCCTAGCAGGGTGCGTGGGGCCATTATGTCAAAACTAGGTAATTAGACTGAGGAGGATCACTTTTTCCACTTGTGAAAGATAGAGGGTCTCTTATTACATGGTCATAGTCTATGAACCAATAAATTGTGATATTAGATGTTTCCCTTTTATACTGCTTGATCTGTTGGAGAAGGGAGTCTGTTAGAGGTTCTCACTCATCTTTCTACATGACATAAGATGGGTACGATGGTTCAATATGTCCCTTGACTTTTTTAACAAACCTAGAGGTGTGAAACATCATGTTAATATTGAGACTCTAGATACCAATTTTCTATGTCTAATGATGAGTGGTGAAACATATTGGGTGGTCTACCTAGTAATGTCACTCCCCTATAAGTGAGTCTTCTCTATTGTATTGTGCATCTATAGACCTATTTATAATAAATATTTTTTATATCATGTTGAAATACTTACAAGTTTTATGTTTTTTGGGAATCAGTGGGTATTTTGACTTCAGTATCCTTAGTTGGATCTTAATTTTGAGTCTTTTAATAACCCAATACTTTTCTAAGTCATGGTTTATGTATTTACACATGTCTTGGGTGATCGTAAGGGATTTTTGTGCAATTTATTACCGAAGGAATAGTTTTGTCGTAGTGAAATGAGGCACGATGTTTTTTGTTACTATGTGGCCTCTTAGTGAAAACTGTGTAGTCCCTTTTTTAACTGGTCATGGATTTAGGAAACAACATGGGATTGAGCACACAACCATGTGAGACATTAACAGTTTTTAACAGAGAATTTCACATGGTTACTAAAATTTTAGAAATACCCTCAGACTATATCACACATGGTTTTTACATCGATAGGAATAAACATGTTGGCTAAAAATTCATGGATTTGTTCCTAATATGTTGTTTCCACTTGGATGGCTTAATTATTTTCAAACCATAGGATAATACAGTGAATCCTCTTTAATGTGTGAACTTATAAAAATTCCCTCCACTCTATATAACTAAATTCCACTTATTTTCACCTCCTAGGTCGCACACAATAATGTGGTATCTCTTATTTCCCCATCCTAATGGATTTGATTCTTCTTCTACATATTTCATCCATTATTCATGACATTTGTGATGTTGGATCTATATCAGAGAGGCACTTATATCCCTTTCTTACATTTAATCCATGTTCTCAATAAATACACTATTAAATTTGTTTTCTTAATTTTATCAAATTTATATTGTAACCATACAAAATTCTTATTTTTAAAAAATAAATTATATTTAAGGGATATGAATAAATGTTCTTATGTATAAAACTACATGTATTGGGTTTCGTTATTCTCTATGAGATTATGTGAGTTTTAGGGGCATCTAACATTTATACATCGTCTTGTTGACTTAGCAAGATCCTCATAAATTAACTTTTTTATCTTAATTTATTAAACTGATATTTATTATATGCTAATGGGCATGCTCGCATGTGACTATTAATGGTTGAGTCATGTGAGGGTATCGGACCTTGTCCGTTTCAGCAGGGGTGTTTTTTATTTTTTGAAATAATTTGTTCCCTTTAAATTGAGTTTTAAAATAAAATTCAATTTAGTTGATTGTATTGAATTTTTTTGTTTCAATAAAGTTAATATAGAAATATATATACAAACAAATTTTGATACCACTTGGTTCATGACCACCATGGTTCGAGTATTGAGATATTTATAGATATCTATTTGAGGTGATGTGATTATCATAATTAGATGTTCTCGAACACTTTGGCTAGGATGGATCATTGGTTCTATGAATGGGTTAACAGAGGAGGAGGCTAGGACATAATGTTATGATTTAGGTCCATGTGATATGTGATGGCATGGAAATAAAATTGAGTGACATGGTCGCTGGGGCCTGAGGTGTTGGTCATGGTTTGGATTAGGTTGTAAAGTAGTGATGCTGCTCACCAATATTTGAAAAATGATCATTTGGAATCATTTAAAAATATAAGGACTCAATGATGGGGTTTGTTTGACAACTCATGTGGGTAGAGGCCCCCAATATTTGTTACATTGTTAATTTTATGTGGATTTCATTCCATAGAAATCCATAAGGATTGTGAGGAACCATCAAATGATAGCATTAATGGTTTCATTCAGGGGATAAGGCATGCCATGCATGAGGCCATATGGAAAAAATCAATTTAGAGGATGATAATTTCCATTCCTCATGATCTATGTTGTTGAGGCAACATCCGTTACTTTTTAAGAAAGGGTATCATTGTTCCTCTGGTTGTCATGATTTGTGCTAATGAGTGATTTCAGGCATGGGTATAATGGAATAGATCTGAATTCATTGGTAATTTCTTTTAGGATGTTGGATACATGGTAATAGAACAAGGTAGTAGGTGATGTTGGAGGTCGAACCTGAGGATTCTCCTGGGATAGTATGACATCAGGTGATGGCTTGGGCCATGTTAATTTGATCCTCTCCACTCTATCTTTTTGGCGTTGGTCATGGTATGTGGCTTCCTCGAAGTGGATTTTGAGAATCATGGAAGCTTGTGTTTTTATTCACATGAGGACTATTATTTATTTTAGTATACAGTTTCATAGTCACAAATTTATTGTATGCACATGTGGATGGTATAGAACTAATACTCATTGACGCACCCTATATGTTCCATTCAGGACTTGTGTATAGATCATTATTTTATGTTAAAGTAATGGTATGGGCTCATGATATGGATGTTGGGCGATGTAATCATGGATGTAAGGAATGAGGTCATTGGTTCTTTCATCAACTAGATTTTAGATTTTGATTTTTACTCAATTTTTATGTATGACTATATATGTATGTATTATTGTTCATCTATTAGTGGCCCCTTTATTATTTATTAATTTTTATTACCTATAACTACTAAATTTTCTATTTTTTAGAATAAAATGGTAATATTGTCTTGATTATTTATTTATGAATATGTTTATTAGTTGTATTTTCTCTATTGTATGATAATTCATGTGCTTCCACTATGGGTGGGTTACGGGTTAGAGACTCTTTTTCAGTCCCGTTCTTCTGCTGTTATATAGTATATACATTTATTATATCATCATAAAATGTTATAGTTTCCCCACTATCATCATCATTCTCCCTTCCTGATAGTTTTTCATATTTGGTGTTCAGGTAGATGTTCTTAACACCGAGAGGCACTCAACACGTTGAAATGTTTTGGTGGAAATTCAGGATAGGGCCCAGTTAATGGAATCAAATGTATTTGTTTTACCTCTTAATTGGTTTTAATATATTTATGGTATATTAGTGATTGTTATGTTGGATCATAGTTAGGATATTAATTTTGGGTTTTTTGGAATGTATGATGCTATCCTTAGGAATCATAACACTGATCTATTGTGTGTACAGTGATATAAACCTCCATTCGCTAATCGTTGATGGAACCAAAGTGATAATGTATCACATGGTATGTCAAATGAAAATAAGGAAGATAGTGGAATTATTCATTTGTAATCAAATACAAAATAGCTACCTAGTGATCAATGAAGTACATTGGGATTATTACTTCTAGAGCTACGCGTTTTCAAAAGAGAACTTATATGTGTTCAGTGGAAAAAACCCTTCCCTATGCCCTCTTAATCAGGGGATGGGTCTTATACTTAGCATTACCAAGCTTTTATTAGTGTAGTAAATGATATGTATAGATTCATAGATATATAACTATTTTATGACTACTCTATTGAAAGAGGTCCAACCACACATATCAAATGTCCAAGATATGTTAGGATATCTCTTGGATGTGGGGCCAATATCTAGATCTTTCCAATATATGATGGAGTGTTCAGAACTACCTCATGTTCAAGGGATTTATCATCCATATTAAACATAACAGATTTTTCACCATTGTCTAAGGATGTCTACTTAAAACCTAACATCTAACCAACTTCTTGTATTGAGGTGTGGTTGAGTGAAGCATCTTGAATTAGAGACATATGCATGTCAATCCCCTAAAAGGATACTATAATTTCCTCAACATTTAAATATCTTAGGAGGGATATGGAGATCTTTTAGACCACATATTCTACTAATATATATATTAAATTTTTAGATACTATCCCAAACACTCGTAACTAGGGTGAAGGTTCCCTCATTGAGTCATACTTCTCTCTGAAATATGAATAGTTGATGATGAAACGATGTTTCCCAGGGTTATACATCTATCAACAAGGGGATTACCCATTAAAGGAAACATAGAAATCAAATGAGTTTTATCAAGGTGGTATGTGGCTAAAGATGTGATCAGAACTCCCATGAAGGGATTTTTACCTCTCACCCAGGGGCTATTTTTCAAAACAGTGCATGTCATTGGAATGGGAAGGACCACAATGCTTGTTAAAGGTAGTGTGGAGATGTTATCATATTTTGTTGTTCATTTATTGAGGATGTATAATATGTGAATGATGATGGGATAGAGAGTAATTCCATATTAATTTTGGGAAGAATGGTGAGGGCCCATATTTTAGTTGATGGTGGTGCAAGAAGGACCTCTACATTGAGTTTCCTTATCATGAATTGGTTTGAAATGTCATTTGATGGTGTTAATTACAAAGAAAGTAAAATATTCCATTCTAAGAGTCATATTGGGTCTCAAACCTAGGAGGAAAAAAATAAGGAACTCTATTCTCTTATTTAAGGTATCTTCTATGATTGTTTGGTGGTGGTAGGGGCCACAAGAGTATTAGAAGAAAGACCTAGTTAAGAAATGTCATGGGTATGCCCTAGAATTTTGTGGTTACTGTTCTACACAAGGGTCAGAGGAGTAGGGAGGAATTCAACCCATTCATTGGGCTATATATATGGTTGGTGTTGGCATTGATGTGGCCTTATGGAAGCTCTTATGGGAATCTCAGATGCATTGGTCACTATAGGTTTGACTTGAATATTTGTTACCTCTTTAGTGTAGGGAGTTGAGATATCTAAGTTCACTGGGGAGAGTCTCCCAAAGTAGTTCACCTTTGGAATGGTTTGTGATTTTATAGTGATCCTAGGATAACTTACACGGATCCTTAATCAATTTACATAAATATTAAGCCCATTATAAATATAAATACCTTATGAACATAATTGTTTAGTTTCTTTGAAAGCATTGAACAAAATATATTCTAAAATGAAGAATGACTTATAATGTCTCCCATAAAGATATTACCATTTGGTACTCCTATGTAAAAATATTCATCACAGCCTGAGGAAATGAATCATAATTATGGGTTATATTAGATGATCAGTAAAGGAATACAAAGGAGATATGTAAGAATATTCATGTGAATAAAGGTATTAGAACATGATCATTAAATTATAATAACATACCCTTCATATAAAATATCATAATCTATATTCATGTAAGAAATATTGGAAAAATGAAATATAAATCATAAGATAATAATGTACATAAAACATGTGATCATATCCCATGAATAATAAATTGATATGTGGGAAACACATCATATTATAATATAGTGAAATTTTATTTGTATAAATTGGTTCACTAATTAATATAAGGTCATGAAATCATACCATCTCATAAACTAATGGAAATGAAAGTAGGTCCATAGATAACATTTTGAGCATGTAATGATGTTCATTCATAACATCAGAGTAGTCAAGGATCACTCTCTATACTATAAACATTGGTTATACAGACACACCATTTCCCATTATATATATGGAAAGACCATTGTCCAATTGTAAATTTGGGTACACCTATTTCCCATTTTGGAAAAGAATTTTTTTTCCAATTGTGGATCAAGACTTTAAACCTGTTTCCCATCATTATTTGTGGATATATTAATTGTTACCCAATCAATTATACAGAGGTATATGTTCTACGAATCATATAAAAAATGATATATGTAAAGACCCGTAAAAATCAAGGAAATTTTTTTCTTAATTTTCTTTGGGATTTTAAAAAAAACGCGGTTTCTGACGGCACTTGATTCTGAGGCCCGGTGTGCTCGAAATTTTTAACCGAAGTTTAGCTCCGGTACGTTTAGTTAACGAACGAGGGGGATTTCCTATCTTTTGAACCGGTGCTCAGAATCGAATTCTGAGGGCATCGATGGATTCACAGCGCCGGTAATTACTTAGGAACACCTTTTTCGGAGTTGGGTTTACACTGGAGAAGTTGTTAAAAATTGTGGAAGTTAAAAATAAAATTGAACTGAAATTTTGTTTTTCTTTCTAAGTGGTATTCCTTTGAGTGGATGTTGGGAAACCACCCAACTTCCCATGAGAGGTTATGAGGGTGGTGGGGCCCACACGAACCCCACCCCTTCACTTTCCATAACTCCCTCAACTCACCATTAAGTAGATAACTTATGCTACTTAATTAGGGAGTTTAATTTGAATTTTAAATTTCAAACTTAAGTCATGATAATAAAATAAGTGAAGCACTTATTTTATTATGGTTGGAACTTGTTGTGTTGAGTCTTTTCAAGAAAAGGAAAATCTCTTGATGTTCTTCTTCCTCGACGAAGAACGCGAAGAACGCTGACCTTTGACGATGGACGAAAAGAATGCCGGATCCCCGGAGATCGACGAAGTGACACCGACAAATCTTTTCTCTGCAACGCGACGATCCTCCTTCCGCGATGCCTTCTTCGGCGACGTGCAATTCTGCGACGAACCTCCGTTAAACTACGCTTGAGGTATGATATTTTGTTTTTGTTCGTAATTGATTCTATTATTTTTCTTCATGAATCGTTTCTTCTTGCTATCGTTTAACGGGAGGGGGCCGGACCGTACAAACATGTCCGACCATCCTCCCATGTATGTAGTTTTTTTGAGGTTCGAAGAAAGAGGCGCGGTGCAACGGCACCACGCAGGAACATACGGTAAGGGTGCACAGCGCGGTTGCGCCGCGCCATTGATGTCGAAGAAGGTCGTGGCGCTGTCACGCCGCGCCGGAGAACCCCAAAAACACCGTGACCAGAGCGCGGCCACGGCAGAGGGGCATGGCGGAGGGGCGCGGCATAGTCGTGCCGCACCGGACAGATCAAGGCCGCGACCTTAGGCTGCGGCGGAGCAGGGAGCGGCGGCCTGAGTGGCTGCCGACGTTAGAGCAGGGGGACCGGCCCATGCCGGTCCCGTGGCGGCAGCAGCCGGCCGGCCGGAGCAAGCCGACCGGTCAGGGGAGGAGCCGGGGGTCGTAACCCCTGGCTATCTGGACAAGTAGCGGCCCCCACATGGGGGCTGCTGTTACAAAATAGGGGACAGCCCCCCCCCCCCCCGCCCATCCGCTTGGCCGAAACGGCCGAGCCACCTGGCCAGCTCCAGCGCGTCGGGCTACGCCCAGGCCAGGCCGGGCTGCGCCAGCCGGGCCGAGGCACGCCCAAGAGGGCCGGACTCAGACCCGGTTCGGGCCGACCCAGGGTGTCTCGGGCCGGATCGGTCTGGACCCGAAACCCCCACTTCCGGAACTCTTTTGGTCTTTTGCCCATAACATGGGCTGCGAACCCCCGATCGACGCACTGTCAGCTACGATGCAATCCTTGGATAGTGTCGGTCGTTTAGGTATATTACACTCAAGGTTTCGGAGAACTTCGGGTTCTGCCGGGTTGGTTCGTACACGAAACCAACCGGACCCTCGGAGCAGAAACGCTAATAACATGAGCTCCGGATGTCTGATTGATGTTTCGTTGACTTTTATGGATTCCTCTATGTGAGAAGGACATTTTAGCTTACTCCTCTCAAGGTTTGGATGCATTTTGAGTATTGTCTAGTTAGTTTTGAATTAAGACCCAATCGGGCACCTGGGAAAAAAAATCCAATAACTCTTTGACCGGGTGTCCGATTGACGGACTGTCTGTGATGTTGAGTTCCTGTTGATGATATGGAAATTTTGGATACATCAACTCCGTACTACGTGTCAGTTGATGTATCAGCCCCTCGGCTTGTGCAGCGGACCCTTCCGAAAGAGCTTTCGGTGTGCGGGAACCCTAGAGCTTGTTGCGACTGTGATGACGGTGATGACTGTGCTGAAATTGTAACGACCCAAAGTTTTTCAATGGAAAATTACCTTCTTATATCTATGTCATAAAAACACAAAATAATGAACTACTAAGTGATAAGTGACCTTTAAACATAATTGTGTCACCCCTATGTTTGGAATTTGAAAATTCCAACATACGCGGTTGTGTTCAAGATAACTTTTGGAGTCTAATGAAACAAAAATAATTTTTGATGAATAGTAACCTACCCTTATGAATATTAATACGAACCTTATGAATAGTAAATAAGAGTAACATTACTTATGAATAATAAAATAATATGTAGACATCTTGACCTTAGTAAACATTTTTGGTATTTTATAAGTCATAAATAATTAATTATAATTAATTAATTAATTTAAATGAATATTTATTTTCCTAAAATATATTCATAAATTATTGAATCAATGTCTAATAGTTTTTAGATAATTTTATAAGACCCTAAGTAATTTTGAATGAACTGCAAAATTAGTTTTAATTTTAAAAACTGTTTTTTAAGTAAATTATGGTTTTAATTAAATATTAAATTAATAATATTTAGAAAATTATTTTTTAAAAATGGGCTTCATTTTTGGATTCTACACGTTGAAAATGGTTGGGGTAAAATTTTGGGATTTTTCTGAGATACTTGAATTTTTGATGAATAGTAGAATACATTAATTTATCATATAAATACATTTTAATTAAAACCCACTATTCCTGACATCACAAGTGATGTAAGCACCCAAATCCCGAATTCACAAGTCTAATTTACTATTCTTAGTCATCCAAGACTCACTATTCCTTGTCTTTGGTGGAATTAATAAACTAATCAATTTTATATTAAGGAAACCCCTCTCCCCTCCACTATAAAAGCCACCCATCACTCCCTCTTTTCCTCACACCTCTCAAGCTCCAAGACTTCTCTAAACTCTGCCCAAACACCTTCCCTAGCCTCTCCCCCACATCCAAAAGCTGCTGGTCTCATCAATAGACCAATCCTAAATTCCATAAGGAGGTTCTCAAGAGAAGGATTCTAAAGGTAATTTCTCTCTCTCTTCTCCTTTGATTTCCTTTCAAGTTCAAGTTCCTTTCTTGATCTCTATCTATCTATCATCATCCAAATTGTTCTGTAAATCCAGTATTATATATATACAGTAATATTATGATTCTAATGTTATATTATATCACCCTTTCCCTCTTCCATTTATTTTATTAAAGAGAACGTTGTTCATGTGGTGATAATTTATCACCTTCAAAAACAACATGCTCTCTTCTTCCATTTAAACCATCAATCTGGTCATGAAACCATTTTTATGGTTGACCCAGAATTTTTTATATGTATTATGTTCTATTTTATGTTCTGGAAATAACCTATGTCCATACTACTAAGTGAAAAGTTAAAATGAGTTGGATGTGATCCAAAAACCGCTCAAATTAGCCCAAATAATCTTCATTTAATTCTTATCTAATGATTCGGCCACAGGGATCTAATATAAATCATTATAAAATCACTCAATATTCTATAATATCATTAATTACATGTAATATCAGTTCTGGATGTTTACCCATGATCTAACCAAACATCAAATTAAGAATACAAGTGGACCGCTCAAGAAAACCATGAAAACGAACATCCCCGATCAATGTTTTTAAACTCTATAAGTCATCCAAAGGAACATAATATGAAATAATGAAACCATAATAAACCCTATTAATGTATAAAAGGTTATGTAATTTCTAATTAATGAATAAAATGTCATTATATAGGACATTAAAGAGAAGGAGGCATTCGAGTACAAGGTAAGGGGAAATCTCGAACCCAATTTTCTTCCTTTGGGTTCTCCCTCTTTCACTCCATTTTTGATATGGTTACTCCTCAAAGGTCTTTTTTTCATCATTTCCTTTACTTTTCTGGGATATACTTGTTTTTCATTGGTTTTTATGTTCATCAAAATGTTTCCTAAAATAACTCTTCTTTCAAGATCTCACCTTTTACGTCTCATTCAAGGTTGATGGTTCTTATATCAAGTATGTTGTTCCCTCTTTTTTTTGGGAACCCAAAGCTTATGAATGTGTTATTATGAGATGAAACACACTCCTTTCCATGGGTTATTTATGTACATGTTTGATATGTGTTCTACGTGGAAAGCATGATAATGATAATGTTATGATGTGACGGGTGCGCCCAGAATTATATAGCGCAATATGAATGTTTAAATGTGACGGGTGCGCCCGGAATTATATAGCACTCCAATGAATTGGGTAAAGTGATGAATCTCATGAGTAAATGTGAAATGATGCGTGAACATGATGGTAGCTTTGTTCACAAGTATGTGTGGTAGTTAACCACTAGGACACGATGTTTCATTTTTATGCTTTGCCACATTTCAAGTTTATTGTTTATGCTCCTCTCATGTTCAAGATCTTTTTCATGATTATGCTCACCCCATGCTATATTGTTCTTACCTATCCTCTTACTGGGATTTTAGCTCACCCCTTTTGATGTATATCCTCAGGTGGCTACATGTACTAAGGAGAGGACAAGTGCTACTAAGAAGCTATAGAAGAAGAGATTAAATGAATTTTTATGCTTGATGTTGTACTTGTTATGTGTAGTCCTAGTTTTCCCAAGACACTAATCCTCTGGATCCTCCATGTGTAATACTATTATGTTGTTTATCTTTGAAATGATGTAATAGTAATGCAATAAAAATCCAGGTCGCTATAGAAATCCTCCGTGGATTTGACGGCGACGACTACAACACTCAGAGATCCTACGTGGATCAGTGCTACCGATCCTGTGTTGGTCAGATCCTGTGTGGATCAACGCTCAGTGGTCCTGTGTGGGCCATCACCTACAGATCTATGTGGGTCTGATCCTGTGTGGGTCATGGAGCGGTTTAGTTACCTATAGATCCTTTGTGGGTCATTACGGTGGTTAGAACCTATCGATCCTCTGTGGGTCTGATGGCTTAGATGAATCAGTGGCTACATCTGATCATCTCTATCGTCTTACGAAGTAGTATAGCTGTGTGAGCTGAATCTTGACTTTAAATGATTATCTTCGATATGATTGACTTGATTTACTATGTGGATTGTGTTGTGCTATCCTGTGTAGACGTGATCGAACTTGGGCTCGGATGTTGGAGCCAAACTAGAATTGGTGACTTAGGTATATGTATGGGCATATACCTATGTAGTGTCGGATGTTACCTTGTGTTTGTATATTTCCTTTGTGGATTATCCTTTTTGGATTCTGGGAGACATTAGGGGGTCTTAGGGTCCCTACTAAGTATCTTATACCCACCCCTGCACGAGCTATGCCCGCACTACGTTGTGTTGGTTGCAGACGACGGACAACGCTGATCGTGGTTGAGGCCTGCGGAGAAGGTCAGTACCTGGAGGTGGACCACTAGGTGGGACGTACTTGGAGCGGATGACAAGACCAAGGAGATGTGGAGACTATCTGTACCCACCTTTCAGGTGGGACTTCCAGTGGACGGCTCGACGTTGCGGCTTTACTTCAGTTGTTGTTTTCCCTTTCCAGTTGTACTTTACTTTCAGTTTGGGTTTTTATACTGGCCCACTTACTTTTTCGCACTTACTGTTGTATCCAGATTTTGCTTAGTGTTTACTTCTGCTTTCTTACTCTGTGTGTTTTTTTACATTACAAAGGCAATGCCTTCCCTTTTTTTCGGGAATTACACCTTGGTGCTAGTCGCCAGCCCCTGGCCTATGGAAGGGGGGCATGGGGTAATCACGGCACATGCCCTGAGGACGGGTTGTGACAATATATATATGGGTTCAATAACATAATAAATCATTCATCATATCATGACCCATAAAATGATATAGTTTTCATAAACATAATATCATAACACATGATATATAATAGGGAATCATAAACATTTCATCATATCATGACCTATAGAAAATAGATGTAAGTCATCAAAAATTCATCATAGAATAACTCGTGAAAGGAATATGGTTTCATTAGTGTTTTATCATGGTTTTAATTGAGGAAGTTATTGGATTTCATAAATATAATCCCATATAAAACATTAAAAAATCAATTAATTAATAATAATGGTGTCCTTAAATCAAAAAATATTTGGAAAATTATTTTCTTCAAAAAAAACATTAAAAGATATAGAATATGATTTATGAAACCTTCTAAAAAATTTAAAAATAATTTTTTTTAAATCATTTCCCTTGAAAATGATCTTCATATACCAATTAAAAATAATTTTTGAAAACAATTTTTAAAAACATGATTTTCGAATAAATAATATTTCGGGTCAATGAGACAAATATGTTCTTATTTTCTAAAAAACATTTCAATAATCATCATAAGTACCAAATAGTGTTATAATTGGTACTGATACATGAATATATCATTAGCAGCTGAAGGACGATAAAATTTTTGAGAGTTTAATAGATTTGAATCATAATATTTTTTCACCAGAAGCAAAATCATAATCAATCCATATAAATGATTGGATTGTAGCAATAAGTTGATACCACTTTAGTAACATTTAATCATAATCCCAATAAAATTAAAAAATAAAATGACGAAAAAATAGCAATAAAAGAATAATATTCATGATTTAACAAGTGAAATGGAATTATATACACCTCATATAATATTGTAGGTTTATAACATGGCATGTGTCTCAATGAATGAAAATTTAGACAACTTTTCATTACTACTTTCGTCACATTCTTTCAATAAAACTCATTAATGACATATACCAAAATATATATTTAAATAAAAAAATATTTATAATCATTATATGAAACATTAATATATATTTTTTATAATGAAAAACATAAATTAGTGTTTGATGTGGAATAAGTCGTGTAGAAATAAAAGTGTGTCTAGAAATCCTCCTACTACATGAATATCATTTGAATAGTGTTCCCTGTGAAATAATAACACCAATTAAGACATCAAATTTAATTTGAAAAATTATATTTATGATATAACATTTCATATGTTAGTATATACACCACATTATAAGAATATATGTTGAATATATCACATATATAAACGAATTAAAACTGATATGAGAAAACCCTTAACATAAGTCTTGAATTCCCTCACACAAGTTCAATAATCCTGTATAATAAATCTATGTTTTTTATAAATCATCCAAATATCATTTTTATATATATTAACATGTATAACATTATTATTCATTATATTAATCATTTTTTAACAATTCT
Source organism: Viscum album (assembly GCA_963277665.1). Classification (NCBI taxonomy): domain Eukaryota; kingdom Viridiplantae; phylum Streptophyta; class Magnoliopsida; order Santalales; family Viscaceae; genus Viscum; species Viscum album. Next base: position 537,302,486 of record OY728119.1, read on the forward strand.
ATGTTAAATTTATGTTTTGGGTAATTTTAATTTGATTATTACATTTGTTTTAACTGGTTATATCATAATTCTACTTAATTATATCATTATTTCCCCACATTTAGGATTTTCAACATTATATTAAAATGATATGAATTCAGTATATATGTATTTATAATAATCGATAAAATATTTAAATATGATATGGAATAAATCGTTCATGGAGATAGTAGAGTGTATGTATGAATGAACACTATTTCCATTTTCTTGTCCTATTGAAAAAAATAAATTAAATGACATATATTATTATATTATAACTCCAGTATCATTTATTCCTTACATATAATATATTATTATTAATCCCATGATTAATTATTTCAATGTAATGTGTTAATGAAACACGTCGCATTGAGGAGGCAGCAGTCCACAAGTACACAGAAGTGGTAGAAATTAATAGATATTATATATTATTCTTATTCCAAATATGGAATCTGATTTTCCAAAAACAAACAAACATATATGTGGTAGGAATTAACCAAAAAATAATCTCGTTGATGGATGAGACAACATACTTTTCTTGTGAAAATGGTCAATCATTTGAAATGATTTTATATCTAATTTAAATGTGAAATTGTTTTTAATGACCTAAATAGTATTAAAATAATTATTAATGATATAAAAATAATTTAATCCCAATTTAAAAAATAATTCAACTATATATAATATTTATTCAAAAATGCAGTTTGGAATTATACATTACAATTTGTAATTATAGATCAAAAAGATAAACTTCTAAAAAAACTACCTAAAATTCACCCTAAGCTAATTTTTATGTCAATATTTCAATATGTATGTTTTTTTATTTAATATAATTTTTAAATGAATTTAAATTTAAATTTATAATAGGTACTCCATAAAGAGGATGTAATATCACCTTGTGTTAAAATATTTATCATTGTCCAAAAAAATTATTTATTCATATGTCTTGAATTTATAACACATAATATGAAAATTAATAATTGGACTGATAAATATATAAATAAATATATTTCCTTAAAATCATATATAAAATATGGTGTAATAATTTCTATGAAGAAAAATGTGTTGGATTATATATATATATTTCTAAAAAATGATTTACTATATTTTCGAAATTCCCTTATATTAATTTATTGTCAATTGGTAATAAAATAATTCTTATTATATACTTGTTTAATCCAAATTATAATAATTTAATTAATCATATTCCTAACAACCCTTCCAACAGCTTCATTAAAAATATAAAAATATTATAATAATAATATTAATAGTACATTATAGTATGAAATAACTAGCTCTTGCATATAATAAAAGTTATCAAAGTAACTTGACATTTTGTGTAATATAAGAGAAAAATTATATTGTGTTTACTAAAAGATAATATAACTTTTTTGTGTAGCACAAACTGGACATAGTGTTGCATGAAATGAAAAAATTACTTAGTTATTTCATATAACAAAATATATATCTAGTGTTACATGAAATAAGAAATATTATATAGTTTAAATTAATTCAACAAAATATTTCAATGAAACAAGAAGAGTCACAAGCTTTCACCATTGAATCATTTGCAGGATGAATAATAGGTGAGGCACTGATACATCGATATCATGGTCATCCATATTCCAATTATTAATTAACCCTTCCTACTCATACTATTAGACAAGTGTTTTGATCGCCCTCCTCATGACGATCATAGAGGCTTAGGGAGAAAGGTCACCCAGTAGCTGAAGATGCGACAATAGATATGGTAGCGGAAAGTTGTGTCAAATTGTTTCCATTGATATTTATTTTACCATTGCGTCTATTGGAATTACTGTACTTATTTATTTTTTATTGAGTATTTTAAGGAATATGGATCGTCTATCCTTAAATTTACAATGAAAGAGATAATGAATTCATAAATTTCAACAATTCTTCTTTAAGAATATAAGGATCTATGTTTTTGAAGACGTAGACAAATGATTCCCAACATTATCTTACATACATCATATTTGAGTTTCTTTCTGGGCTGACCACTTGATTAGTGGGACCTGGTTCTAAATATCTTGATCTAGTGACATGATAAACAGAAAGTGCTCCCAAACACTTATTGTCCCCATATTTGTGGGGAAAGATTTCACATTGGGTTCAATTTTTCTATTTTTTTCATTCACTAATGTGTAGTGTCAGCCTTCAACTAGGTGGTAACATACTTGTTTCACTTTCCACAGACTCATTCATTGTATATGTTGGAAGATTCCATCAATTTATTAATCCATGTGATATCCTTAATTGAGATAATATTATGGGATGTTATTTCCCCCTTATATTCATTCCTCCTTGGATATATTCTCTTAGAATGTGACTCCCTAAAATATTTAAATCATATTCATGATACTCGTTACATGGACCACCATTGGTTTTGCATAGGTTATTTAAACTACTTCTATCTCAACAAGGAAGTATCCTTCAGTCAAGGGATATAACCACATTTTCCATGTCCATTCATGTATGGGAAATGGGTATGTTGAGAACCTATAATTTCTTACTCTTTATAGGTAATGTCATGTGTGTGGCATCTTGGTAATGATACCTAAGGCACCATGGGTCGATCACGAGGTTGCTAACATCGGGGGTGTTTGTTTTACAAGGATTTTGTCTTCAGTCAACACATGTGTATTTCGTGGTTGTAAATATTCAATATAAGAAAACAATTTATACAACTTTAAGAGATAGTAATATGTTTCATATCGTATGCAGATAGATGGTGGATTTTTTCCCCATGGGGGAATATTTAATACATGGTGGTGGAGTGTGTCCCCTAGGGGTGGGATAATTTCACATTGGGTGGTGAAGTGTGTCCCCCAATTACTATAATTTCACGCATTAATGGAGGATCATATACCCCTAATAGGGATAATATCACATAAATATTTGATGGTATTCAAAAATTAACAACATGTATGTGTCATACATTCCCCATTGGTAAACATGTATAAACAATGATGTTAGATGTCACAATTTATGGTTGTTTGAAAAGACTACTCCTTGTAACTTAATGTCATACATTATGGATTATCATGTTTTAGAATGATCTTTTATGAGGAATACATTAATAATTTCAATTGAATGCTACATGTGATAGATTTTTCTTCACGTGGTGGGTAAGTATGGCATTGGAATAACACATGTAATCATTCCACTATGTAACTTTCATCCAACTCATGGGGTTTAATACTAGGGTGGTGGTGGAGGAGGAATATCATTATGATGGTACATGGGGAATAATATGTTCATCACATAGTGTGTGGTTATTATTTTATGTGAGGTGATAAGGATGATGTCTTGCAGTTTGAATACATAAAACAAGGATTTGGAGCTTGGTAGTTTTACATCATGTAGATAAAATATGGATTGGGGTTATACCTAGTGGGGTACTATGTCAATGTAGGAGGAATATTCTTCATAGCAAACCCCTAAAAATATAGTTCGATATTTTAATGTGATGATTACTTCAATTGGTTTTATCTTTCCACCACCCATGCATCATTGGGTGTACTGTTGTGTAGAAACTTCCATGGAGGAGTGGAAATATGGAAGCCTAAAAATAGAGTGCCTATTTTCAAGAGGAAAATAAATTATAGAACCCATTCTTATGATAAAAAGGTGCTATCAAGAAGTGGTCTTTAATTGGAGAAAATTGGGTGGATACCAGAGTAGGCGGTACAAGTTTCATTATGACATGGGGTGTTGTTGAACTGATCCTAGATTGTTATGGGGGCTTAGGTACTAGGCATTCGAAAAAATGACGTTTTCTGAAAGGAGGAAGCATAAGGAGGATTTTCTGATGGGTTTCGCAAAGGTTGGGTCTTCTTAAAAATGTTGAGATTAAAGAGGTATATGGTTGTCATAAGGTTCTGGGGTCTCATAAAGGTTTCTATATCACAAAACATGATGACCTACATAAGGGGAAAGTATTCATACCTATAGGGTTATTTTAAAAGAGGATGACTATATCTTGCAACCCAAAATGGAAACAATGTTATTTCATTTACAATGATGTCCATACACCTTTGTGAAAGTATCCTACGTCATGGTTGAGTTTTTTATGAACCCATGTGAGTTAATTTCGTGAAAATGGATACCTTATGAAATCCATCTTCTCTCTCACTCATGAAGATTCTGAATTTCAATAATTCAGAGAATTTTGTTTAGGAGTAAATGTAGATCCCCCCATAAATGACAGGGAAGAAGATGTATTTATAAATCTAGTGGGGGTAATAGAATATGGTTAAAAAATTGATATTTAAAAAAATCGTGAATTAAGTACCAATGGGGATCCGTGAGAAAAATATATGTTTTGTGAATGTTACCATCACACATACATGCGAACAAGAATTCCCATGAGATTACACACCCTGAAAAAAATGTATTATACATTGAGGATACTATAAATCATTAATTTGTTCAGGGTACTCCTCAAACCATCCATTTACACATATGTGTACCTTCCTTAATACAGTCCATAATGTGGATTATTGATCCTTTTTAGAATGAATTTTCATTGAATCAACAATTCCTTTCACAACTTCACCCATGAAATACATATTTGAAATTAAATATTCATATACTAGGATATGTTTTTTGGATGGATTCTAATCTAGTGATAAGTATCATGACATGGGATGTTTGGGAAGAATATTAAACCAGTGGGGAACTGGTATCATTGTTCGTTCATGTGATAAAATTTTATATGTTTTATTTTATGAAATACATTGTGAGATTTTTACATGGTGTGGATGGTAACATAATATTCGTAATTATTTTATGAGTTATATTTACACACTGTTTTCTAGGATTTAGAATCATTTTGTTCCTTTTTAGGAGAGGATCTTGGGAGGATCCTAGTGTGTATAGCTATAATAATCACCCTACATATGTAATTTGTTTTCCATGTCAGTTGTAACAAGTTGGAGATCTAGTTGTATATTACTAGATCATGGTTGTTCGAGAGTTGTCTTGTCATCGTCATTGATCATTAGTTTACCTTATTTTTGGTAAATATTGTTCCTTTTATGTTACTCTAATTTTTTATATTGATACGTTTGTGTGGTGTGCATTTATTTTATATTTATCTTTGATGTAGTTTTTCAAAATCATTTTTATCTCTTTTTCACATATTTCCATTAGAGGGTAATGACTCAAATTTTATTTATTTTATACCTTTTGAAATCCTCTATAAAATGTAAACTTCTCGAGGTAGGATTTTAGTGTTCATTGTATAACCCTTATAATTTTCATCCCCAAAGGGATACATTTGGGTGAGCATGGGTTGTGATAGAGTGTTATCAAAGATTCAGGTTGACAGATAAGATGGAGTGCAGAGATATGAACTGGTGAGAGTACACGTGTTCATAGAAAAATGGTTTCAACAAATTTAAATATGGTACATAAACATGGTATACTAGGTGATGCATTGGTATTTTAGGCCCCATGTGATCTAAATCATGGATCACTAAAGCTATTGATAATACCATGATAAGTAATATTTGATACGGGTTATAAACCTATGAAAATAATATGAATCATTGTTTCTAGTGACCATGATTGAAATTTGAAGACATTAAGATACTTTGAACATTAAATAAAAATAATTTAATTAATTAATTAATTTCATATATTCCACATTGCTATGTTAGGATTCCCTATCCATTTAATATTTTAAATATATGGATCTAGGTCAATGTCAACATTATGTTCATGGAAAATTTGACCAGTGGGATGATGAAACAAGTCATATTTGAATATAGGTCAATGATGATGAAAGATAGAGAATGAAACTATGTGGGTTTCTATGTTAGAATCTACATAAGTATGAGGATAGTCCAATGTTATTCCTAATCATAATAGATAAGAGAACAACCATCGTCATTTTCATAATTACATTGAATGTTAATATGGAGTATGTCGTCGTTAGCCTCATTTTATATCATTTATATTGCCAGTCCCTGAAGAAATCTTTTGAGGAAATATTTTCATTTTTCCATCTTGGGTTTATGAATTTCTTGAATTAGGAACTACACACTTCTTCATATAACCTACCCCAGACTATGATTTGGTAGCTCATGTGGAGGGATTTATTGTTCCCATTTCATTAACTAATGCCATTAGAGGTGGACATTATCTATATGATGTATGTAGATAATCCAAGGAAGTGGTGGATAATTCAAATTATATGGATGAATTACTTTGTATTAGGATACAACCATGTAATATCATCATCTATTTGGATTGAATATAATTATTCTAGTCTTTTATGGACCACATATCATGGAAGATTATGATTTATGATTCAGAGATAGATCCTATTATGTTCCTTGGTGAGACACACACTCAAATTGTGTGAGGGCATGTTTAATCCTTCTATTCTATGATAGTATAGATGATGTTGAGTTCATTATAAGTTCATCCTATTGTTTTTCCAATGGTTTTATAGGTTTAAAATTATGTTTTTCTTATGATGGTTGTGGTTTTATCCCCTCTATAGGTGACCGAGTTTTGGATAAAACTATAGCTAGGAATAAATATCATCACAATCTATTTATATGTGATGGATCCTTCTATGATGTTAGTGGTTCAGGTATAGGTCGAAGATTTGTTGGTGTAATGTTATGTTCATCCTAGTGTGTCACACTTGTGTACCCTAGTTTAGTTCATGAATAATGAATATTATAGTTTTTCATTTTATCATCAATTAATATCACTTTAATAAAGTTATAGCTAAAACTCACTATCATATTCCAAGTAATAATGATTTATTTGATCATATGTAAGGATCTAGTTGGTTCATCAAGATTGATCAGTGGATAGTGTATCTTTAGATGTGAGAGAAATATGAGGATATTCTGAATCATACATTCTAATGTCACAATACATATTACAAGTTCATTGTGATTCCATTTATTCGGATGAACTCTTATTCAATTTTCATGGGATTGATGATCATAGTGGTCATAGTGTTTTTAGATCTATCCAAGGTGGTTTTGATTGATGAAATATTCAATTGCTCTATGTTATAGGAGTAGGATGTTGAGAATATTCATTCCATTTTCATAGTTCTTTATCATCATTATCTATTTATGATGTTTTTAAGTGTGAATTCTGGGATCATAATGTTCTTATTGTTGTGAAGGTCATGACCCATTGAGTAGCAATTGTGTATCCATTGATTTTGGGGGAAGTCATTTATTTTCATGAATGACTATTGTAGTGGTATAGAGTTTCCTTTGTCTTGGATGATGTTGTTAGAGGTTCATAGTAGAATTATCTTAGTTTTTGACTCATCTAATATCCATGAATATAATGGATCATGAATTATTATCTTCTTCCAGGTGTGTGGTAACTTTCCTATACCTGAATGAGAATGTTTTCAGTAATCCAGTCATTGTTTTTCCAGTTTCAAGAGTACAGATTAAGGATTTATATAATGATTTTCATCATGGGTTAGTCTATGTTCTAATTAATTATATATCATTCATTTATTATGGGTATCATAATTTCATTCCTCATGTTCCTAAATATTCCCCCCATTATTTTTATTTAGAAGCGGTTGTGTTTACAATTATGTTATCGTGACATTAACTCAAAGGTGTAAATATAGTGGGTTTTATTGGTCATAAGATCATGAGGTATGTATTCTACCAAAAAATTAATTTTGTGACAATTATGTTTGTAGGATTTAACAAAGTATAAAAAATTTGAGATGTCATATGCACCCGAGAAGGGATATGTAATGGCTAATGTTCAATAATGGAAGTTATGTAGTGATGTCAGTAGTAAATCAAGATAATTGCTGAGAGTGATATAAGAGATCTTGACAATTCATATATATATATATATTATAGGATAGAGGTATAGGTTGTATTTTCTAGATGATGTTAGAGTAGCTAATGGAGTCTCAAATGGGGATTTTAAGTTGGGGTTTTAGAGACACTATGTTGTTTTGAGGGATTCCCTTAATGGTTTGACTAAGGATTAAAGACACTAGTTATTATTATTGAAGAGTATTTTTGTCCCTTTTTTAATGAAAGATATCATTCCATTTTAGTATCATAGCTAAACCATAGTCATTAATACTATATTTATAATGATGTATGAATCTTTTAGAGGCCATTTTTTTATTTGTATTGTTTATTGATGTTAGAAATAATGTGTCTAAATTATTTGTCTACTAGAAGGTGAATGTTTTTTCACTGTGTTCCAGATAGTATTTTGAATCCATTAGATGTTAAGAATTGGATGTGAGAGGATATATTGAAGGAATTCTTTACCTTTACACCTTGTTCTACGTGGTAATTTGATTCTATATGGGTGATATTGGAATTATTAAATAAATTATCCCACATTATTGAGGGTTAGGAGTCAATTTAAATGGATATTTTGACAAGGAAGTATCTAGAGGATATGGTGATTCTCTATTGAGTACAAAGGACGATATTATCTCATCATGATCCTCATTTTAACTTCCCATTGTAGATTGTTTCCAATCATTTTTTTTGTATCATATATACCTTATCACTAATTTTCATTTGTAGATGAATGATCATACAATGTAAACCATCTAGAGTCTTGAATAAATGTTTTGTTCCCATGTCCTATATTTTGGTGGTTCGTGCATAAGGAAACTATAGTTGGAAATGTTTTCTTATAATAACATTATTAACACCACGATTAATATGGAACTATTTAAAGATTCATTTATACTAACTTTATATGATACATGGTTCATGGATAAGTTAAATGAGTACATAAATCCAATACCATATCTTGTAAAGAATATTTAAATGATAGTTTAGTTAATTTTTGGGAGGGATAATGAAATATAATATCATTATATGTCTAATCACAACCATTTGAGTATACCTCTGGTGTTTGATGTTACTAATCAATTCTTAATTAAGGTGACACATCATCTAGGGAAGTGAAGTATTGGTCAAGTGAGTAATATCTCCCCCAATTTGATGTGTCCTTCAAGGTGTTGGATAATGTTGGATCTATACTGTATATGATTTAACTTCCCCCATATAGGAGACTGATTCACAATATCTTCCATGTGTCATGAATCCAATATTATATAAATGGTTATTCCTATTTAATTTATTGGGATAATATTGAAGTTGATGTTGAGAAGAACTAGGGGGAGAATCCCCTAAAGATATATGACAACCAAAATAAGGTGTTGTGTAGGTTTCTTATTCCCATGGTTCAAATCCATTGGTGGTATAGTAGAGAGGAGAACATCATCTTCAAAAATGAGTTGAAATCATGAATTTGATTTCTTGAGTTGTTTTTTTAGACCATATTTTATATTTTTGTCTTTGTGTGATTATGGACCACTAATGGTTATGAAATAGTTTCATCCTAATTGTATTGTGTTTACCATGACCTTTTTTAGAGTTATCTCCCCAGGGAGAGTGTTTGGGAACTTGTAGTTGGTTTCATGTAGTTTTTTTCTCCATTTCTCTAATTGTCATTGTTGAGATCATATTTTTTAAATCGTATAGAGGTATATTGCGGGGGGGTGTGAATAAACAAGTTTATTCCACAATATCCATGTTTGGTTTTATATAATTGAGGATCACAATAGTTTGGGAGGTATTTCATATAAGGGACTTGATCTTCATAGCCATTCCATTGTGATTTTTGGATTTCAAATGTACCTTTTTATGGATTCTAGGGATTTGGGGTGTAATGTCCTCTTAATATAGTATTTATTGATGTGGGGTCTTATGTAGTGTTTTAAGGCCAAGAATGAGTAATTGAGAAATGTAATGTGGTGGTGGGTACTGAGGGTATTTGTTTTGATGCTACTACAAATTGTTCATAATAATGTTATTGAGGTAGGTTTCCCCCTAAACTCTTTGTTGGGTAATGGGTTGCGTGGTGTGGTAGATTGGGATAAATCATACACCATCCCATGGTTAATAGATTCTTCACTATGGTAGTAATCATCTATCTTGGATTTTTTTGTGTGAAGGCTATAGCTTAATCCATTACACTACACTATAGTCCTCTATATGTCTTACAGTTTGAAAACAAGTTTTAGGAGGCTATGCCATGGTCTTTATTTTTCAGTTTACCTATAAATATATGAAACCCATATAATCCATCATTTCATCCACTTTCTCTATCAAAACCTAATAATTTAATAGAAAATTATTATTTAATTTAAATACTACTTCTATTATATATTACCCCAACTTCTCATGTTCAACACATCATGATCCAAAGTGACTTTCTCCCCATTTAAAGTAGATTCTCTACCATTTAATCTCATTTTCTCATATTATTTATTTCCTTGATATGAATTGTATCTCCATATTTTTAATAAACTTTCTTTTTATGATTATTGTGTGTTTTCGGATTTAAATTATGGTTGGGGGTTAGTTATCCATAAATGAAATATGATAGTTTATCGTTGTTTTTGTTCCATTCATGTGAAGAATGTTGAATACTTTTGGTTGGGGACTAATTATTAATCCTTCAATATTACATCCAATAATTAATTGGTCAGGATTTATATTTTTTGGGTGTAGGTGGAATATATGGTAATAATGGATATTCTATATGATGTAAGTAATGCTTGATGATTATAAATCATACGTGTTATTGAACTATGGTAATAGTTTCCCTATTGATTTAGAAAAAAAATTTCTATCTAAATTATTCTTGTTTGGTATTTCTATTCTTCGTGGGTTTCGAAAGTTAAATTGATGAAATTTGTTATACATGTAAATATTATAATTTTTCAAGTGGATAAGGAAATTAACAAGTTGTGTTTAATGAATTAATATATTTTTATAATTTTTTGGTAATCATATTGATTTAATGTTAAAGATTAAATGATATTGTTCTTCATTATGCTAATGGAATTGGTTAATCAATATTAAGTTGATAATTATTTTTTGTATAATAATAAAAATTTGAGATAAATAATATTAATTATTCTCATATTTTATTTAAAATATGCTTTATACTAGTGATAATACTTAAATAATTTAATAGATTATTATTCACAATGCCTTATGTTTCCCCTAACTATAACCTTTGATAATTAAATCATGTAATTCAATACAATAAAAATGAATTTATTGATAAATATTATATTCTTGGGGTGAAATGAGCATATTTTATTATGAAGGCTTGGAGCCTTGTGTTTGGGGTCATGTGAACCCATTTTAATTTAAGGGATAAATGATTTATTTTTAGATCCTAGTTGACCTATTTTACTTATTGGTTGTTTCTAGAATCATGTGTTACTATAGATGTGGTCCATAATATGTGAGGTTATTTAATTCAATGATGGTTGATGAGACATGATCGGGGAGGCCTAGAGTTTATGTATGAAGTTAATTATATTGATAGAAATATTAATTGTCATTTTCCTATGGTTATAGGGTATGATACATTATAAAATGGCATAGGTTGATTTTGGGATTACCGATTCATATTATTAAATTTTTATTATTGATTAACAAATCATTTTCAGTGTTTGATGTCTATGTTTCTTGTTATTTGTTATACTTTCTCCAAAACATGAGGTAGAAATATGTGATTGGTTTGGAATCTCTATTGTGGAAGCAAGGTATGTTTCATAGCGAACATAGAATTATGTAATTGAAAAAGAATATGTAAATAATATCGAACTTGTGGTTGTTGTTGGTGGGAATTATAAAATATCTATCTAGGTTCCATGTAGTGGGGTCTTGAGGCTCTGGGTTACATCACCTCAATAATGCCTACATGTATTCCAGAGGATGTTGACCAATAGTGAGGGTCAAATATATAAAATATAGTGACTATAACCTATTTTTCAATGTTTCACAATAAGAATAAATAATTAAACAATGTCCAAAAGATAATAAAAATAACCTGAATAAAATCATAAAACATAAAAACTTGTATAAAAAGAAACCCTATTATAGGAAAACAATATCTAATTCAATGTAGTTAATATTTTATTCCACATATGTGTCATGTGTCATTTTGAAAAACAAAAATAAAGTCCCATTGAAAACAACCCAAGGGGGTACTGATATCACATCTGGGACCCCCATCCATTATCTATTCCAACTCATACATATAACATAGGACTCTTTCCCCTATAATGATTGAAAAAAATTATTTCTATGCGGGTACTAATCATGATGTGTGAATATGGTTTCAGTGCAACTCATTTGGATACCTACAAAAAATTCAAAAAAAATATGCTTTCAATAATAGTGTGTGTAGCTAAATAATTAATAAAGTAGAATGATAATATAAATAGTTTTCATATTTAATATTTCATTAATTATCCCATAAATATTCGGGTTCATAATGAAACATTGTCCAAAATTACATTCATCGGCCTAAGCAGGTGTCTAAACATCATTTCATTGGGAATCAGAATCAATACATCATGAATTTCATTTTAAATTTAATTAACATTTCATTACATAACTACTTGGAACCACATTCCAATTCTAATTTCACAGGGACATGAACATAATGTCTAACACCCCATGGATATTTTGAGCATCATTCTATATCCTACTCCCCATTATTCATATAGTTATTTGGAGCATCAGTCCTTTTCTGACACTCATGTCCCATATGGATATATATAGAATTATTTTATGCCCTAAATGTATTTTAAAACTATTTATAATTCATGGATAAACAACATTAACCTTAATAACAAATATTCTCATCTTTTTGTACCATTTAATTTATCAATTCAACCATGGTTCTACACATTAATAACATGAAATTATATAAATAATTCACCATTAAATTATTAATGAAAAATTTACAATATAATACATTAACCGTTCATGGTTAGGAAAACCAAATCATTAATTCCCAATTTCAAATAATTATATATCCCATTAGAAACCAATTTCATATACCTTTAATCAAATAATTATATAATCCCTTTATTTGACTAATTCTAAAATCAAAACTTAATGAATTCCATAATCACATTGAATAAACAATTAATTAATTAATTAAATTCAAAATGATATTTCCCAATGTCACAATTTCAATTTTACATTTTCAAACATGAAGTAATTATCAATTCCATCACAGTTTATGAATAGAACACCAAACTCTAGTTTTTTTATTTATGTTCTCTAAAATAAAAATCATATATTGATGCATAACGATCAGTATAACAATGTTAGAGAATAAAAAGTACTAATAAATAATATCAAGATCAAATCGAAAAATATATATAAAAAACTATATATAATCCATCTTCAATATAAAAAAAACCATCCCTATTCATTAATAATTATAGATGGGAGAGAGACATAACCAGTCGAGGAAGAAAACACAGACAGTATAGGAGATAATCCTTCAATTGGATATTAAATTAATTGTGAATGGGGTACATGGAGCCCTAAAATCCTGTTAGGAGCTTTAATAATTGTAAGAATACATTTAGGGGTGAGTGAACTTGAATGGTGGTTAATTATGGGTGTCTGAGATGTTTTATAAAATATCAGGGGAATAAAATCCACGACTCACGATTTCTTAAAATGGGGTCTATAGTTTGAAATATTGTTATCCATAATTGTGGACCTCTTATTTTGGGTACATTGTTTCTCCTAAGTCTGTGAATAGTTTGAAAAATCATGAGTGTTCAATGACCTTCCCCAATATATGGTAATGCATAGTTTTTTGGGGGTAGGGACATAGTTTGGGTAAAATATGAACCAACTGGAAACAACCCTATTTCAAGAAAAAATCAAATATATCACCTGATACAACCCCCACCCCACCCTAGTGTACACCAAAATAGTAAAAAAGAGTACATAAAAAATGAGAAATAGTCACTCTAGAAAAAGACATGATTATATAATATCCAAACCATATAATATATCATCATCAACCTGTACACTAAAGTATCTCTACGATCCAATGTTAAAAAATATTGGACCTCTGATCCACAAATATGATACTCTCTCCCATGTTTCATCCAAACCACAACATGCTTCCACAATACTCTAACTGTCAGCATGTACTTTCCCTGCAAAACATTCTCACTAAGACACATATCATGGATAATATTATCCTTAATAGACACATCAATTTCAAGATCAACATAATCAATATTGATCACATGATAAGGGTCGGGGTGATACCACCGAAGTGGCGACACATAAAAAAATCATACAAAGCTATATATCTCTATGGAAGACCCAATAGAAATAACACTTATCTGATTATCACAGTGATATCATAATTTCCAAAAAATATGTGCATTAACTACCCTTCCTCTATATCCTACAGTGACCCAATCCAGGAAACACATAGTTGAACAAACGATCCCCCAATATAAAATCACGGGTTCTACATTGCCAACCATCATATGACCTTTTCCAACTCTAATATATAGCCATTTGATTTCAAATAAACTAAACCATATTAGACATCTCTTTTGTGAGACATAGGCCCAAAAAATCTTATTCACCTACCTATATCTGATATATATGTGATCATTATGTCCTACACTAAGGATCCTTTTATTCTTCCATATGAATAGTCCCCAGAAACCATTTTTTATAAGAGAACATATTTTGTACTAGGTGCTTCTCCAAAGACACATCAATTTCCAGGATGAATTCCCATGTAATAACGTCTAATATGGGTACAATATATTCTAATATCCCATATATCTGTGGATGTAAATCCATACTCAGAATTACATGTATATTAAGAACATCTTGCACAATGTTCAATAAGCGTGAAGTAAAATGTGAGTCCCTGTATGAAACAATACTCCATGGAACCCTATTGATATGGACTATATACCAAAAATAAATTCATCCCATCATATCCCCCCAAAAAATGTCTATATTTCATGAAATTCACTAAATTCATCAACTTATCCACAATTACACATATAACATCATTATTAGGAGAATTTTTCAATAGACCCACCATGAAGTCCATGGTAACATCATTCCACTTATATTCTGAAATTATAATACTTTTCAACATTCCACCTTGCCATTTATGTTTAGCCATCACATTCTGAGTGGTGTAGCGTCATTTCATGAACATAGAAATCTTCTTTTTCAATCTCAACCACAAAAAAGGTTGATATATGTAATGATAATTTTCATGAATATATGATTCACCACCCTTAATGATGAATCAATCCCATAAAGAATATCATATCACATACTCTTAGGCACAACAACATAATTCCTTAAATATATGATCTCATACCCATTTATGTTCTAATCAGATGGTGACTCCCACCTTCATAGATTTGTCTCAAGAGAAACACAATGGTAACTCATAAATCCATTCCTTGAAATCATTTAGAAGTGTGGATTCCAGAGACAATGATATAAGGTTCACCTGCTCCTATCTCTCCAATATCATAACACGAATCTTGGATAACACATTGATCATCTTCCACTCAGATCTACAATAGAAAAACTTTATATACCTATTATTTCATTCTTAAATTGTTATCAACACAATTTTTATTTCTATGTATATATAATAGCTCAATGTCAAAATACTACTTATGGACAACCCATACTTGCTTTATGATATTCAATTATCAATGTTAAAATATATACTTTATCTTCTTTTGGTTCATATAGATGATAATAGTCTCATCCAACAGATAATTCCATCAATGTATCAAGGTATAAACAACTATTTCTAAATCAAAGCCATGCATAGGGTATTTCTTTTCTGGTGTCCAAAATATCCAAGACCAAAATTCCCTAACATAATATCGCTATATCAAAACTGCCCCATTTTATATATGAGATACTAAAATACAATGTGAACTCCTAAATGAGATTAGGTATTATGAAAATTGGTGTATTTTTCAAAGGCTTATTCAATTATTAGAAATCATCATCACATTATCCATATCATTTAAACTTCATACCCATCATGGTTAAGTATCAATGTTTTTATTCCAAGAATGAAAATCACTTCATGAACCTATAATAATAGGCTTCCAACACTATGAATATTTGGATATCAAATACATAATATTCTTTATCCCAATAGAAAAATACCTAAACTTTATCTGGGTCCACTAACACACGTTCCTCTGATATTTTGTGAGCCACGTAATTTACCTGTAAGATTCATAAATGAAAATTATAAATCTTGGTGTATGTATGATTATCACATCATGTAGTTAGGTGAATGTTAATATATTGTGAATGATCATTATGAATATTGGAGTACACTAATATTTCATCCCTAAACACAACCGAAAACCGATCCAGGTATGGATGTAAAATTTGGTTCATCATGGCCATAAACATAACTAGTAAAATCATCAGCCAAAATGGAATCATGAATAACTCATAGTGTTCATAACATATAATGAAAGACATCCATCATATACCATCTAGTATAACAATAAAATGATCATACCCCAAACACAATTGGATCTCAGAGAAGACACAAGATAATAAAAACTATTAAAATAGTCATCAATTCATGAGAAAGGATACAAGTTATTTGATTTCATTCAATTAAAATTCCAATAAAAAAAATCCCATTATACATAATTGATAACATAATCATGGTACTGTAATTTGACATACTCAGATGGAAAAATACATTATCCATCCACTCTTACAGTTGATTCATAAGATATTTTAGCTATGTTGATTGCCTTATATAGGATGGAAAATTTTTGTCTCAGATGCACTCACGATCTCATTTTTACACTAACAATACCTCTTTGGTGGAAGCCTTAAGAACATATCATCAAAAAATATTATACTGGTCTAATATGGGTGAAAATTCACCATTATTAACTCCCCCATCATCCAAAAAAATTCGTACATCATGGTTGATAAGTTCATCTAGTTGTTGATGAAATGTCACCTCA
This sequence comes from Viscum album, assembly GCA_963277665.1. Classification (NCBI taxonomy): domain Eukaryota; kingdom Viridiplantae; phylum Streptophyta; class Magnoliopsida; order Santalales; family Viscaceae; genus Viscum; species Viscum album. Next base: position 537,319,410 of record OY728119.1, read on the forward strand.
CATCCTACCAGAATAGCACCCTCTCCTTGGTCAACATAACTATTACCCTCATAAGATGAAGGATTCAATCTCTTATGAAAATAAATTATACGAGATAACTATGATTTTAACAATTCCATAAACAAAATCATTCCAATTCATATGAGTTTAAGTATTAAAAGATCTCAACTGATGTGACACTCCACAACATTGAGATAACAACACTTGCATAATCATATGTACCTCAACCATACTCAAAATGGTGATTTAATCACAATGAAAACATCCAATAACACGTCCACAAGACCTAACCTATTCACAGGTTTTTCATCTATAATGGAATTAGAGGAACTGGTATTTAATAAGGCACTGTAATGTATAGAATCTACATGAATGGTACCTATGGCAATTGATGGTCCAACCCTGTTATCCACAAGTGAGGGATGCACTAAATGAAAAATTTTATTACACTCTCATGTACTGAATGTTGAGCCCCTTCAGCTTTACCAATCATATTTTATTATATTTCATGATCATAAGTACCACGTCCACATCCTCGACCACCATAGTAACAAGACCTCCAACATCCAGAATTATTTGGGGTACAAAACACCTTCCATCACTCTGGTTCTTCCTGAATTCTCCATCATTACCCACTATTCATGGGATTATATAGAACTATTGCATATATAAATTCATTAAAAATGATCATTACACTACTAGTTATTGTGGTATATTTCTATTAATGCTACACATCATACTGCACTAGTGGCAGAGCACTAGAGTAAATTATAGAGTAACAAATCCTTCCAATGGTCACCCTTATTTCCACTTCAATGGTTAATATAATCATTGATATGCTTCCTAACTTTACAATATCTACATCCTTTTCATAATATAGAAACTACCCATCCTCAACAGGAATATTGCTTCAGGTTCCCCTCTAATACGAGACACTAAATCACCACTTTAGAAAACTTCTTCAGCCTACAGATATTAACCTTGGACTTAATATCATAGTTAATATGATATGAAAAATTATTTTCCATAGTAACCTCATCAGCTACCAAAACTGTAAGAAAACAATATAAATATATGAAGATACCTGTATAGACCATCATGGACAAGGTCTATTCAGTTAACCACACAAAACCGTCTTCAATTTCCTACCTATGAATCTCAGGGTAAAAGAGCTCCAAGATTATATCCTAAATGTTCATCCATTGTATATGTAGGAACCCGGGTCATCCTTTTAGGTATGCGTTTCATTTTTTTGGATTTTTTATGAAAAACGTAGTTTCTTGAAATTTTTGAAATACACGCCGTGTACTTTCTGAGTACACGCAGTGTACTCTTTTCCAACTCAAAGATGTGTGTTGGTCGTGTGCGGCCCACACACACGGTTTTTAGGGGTGACATAGAGGCTGATTTGGGTGGAGTACAGAAAAACCCAATACACGCTGTGTAATATAAAATTACACGGTGTGTACTTTTCTTTTTTTCACTAAACGCACTGTGGTCCTGCCTGGAGGACATAACCTTCTTCTTCTTCAGGATCTTCATCTGAGAGCAACCCATACGGCCGAAAATCTTCCCCAAGACCCCTTGCCTCCATCCTATCACCCTTACAACCACTGTCAATTGCATTGGAATCACAACAGTTAGTTTGTCCTTCTACATGAGCCTTGTTTTCCAATTCCTCCTCTTTCTTGAGTTGTCGTCGTTTATGTGTTTCAGAAGTTTTATCATATCTACGACATTCTAAGGAGAATCTGTCGTCGCTGTTCACATAGATCAATCTCCTAGGATTGAGGTCGGTGGTTTGTGCCTTTCTGTTGGAAGTCGTTGAATACTATGTTCAATTTCCACCAATTCCCTTGAATGGGGAATTGTGTGTCCCCTATTTTTCCCCTTCTATATTCATGCTTTACTTTATTTCCGTAGTAGAGGTTTATGCTTCTGAGTAGAGTAATTTCTTTTTTGCTTAGGTTTCTCTTCCATTCTTTTTTTTCATGTTAGGTGTTTTTCCAGTTTCCATGCATAGTTTTAGGATAGTGGAACTATTGCTTTGTTATGTTGTTGAGCCTTAGATGGATTGCAAAGTAGTTCATGAGGTTTACTTGGATGTTGCACGTGCACTGAGCATGTTTATTTTTTCACACAGGACTGTGAGAACCTAGTATGGTATACCATAGGGAGAATGGAAGTAAGGGATTCTCCAGAGTGTCTTTTAATACGATGTGAGACCACAGGGTGAATTGACGATGAGTGCTTCCTCATAGAGTCTATAGTTCCTCGACACGGGCCATAGGGGGGGTGAGATGTTGAGTGGTTCCCCAGAGAGCCTTTAGTACAATATGAGACTATAGGGGGAATTGATGGTGAGTGTTTCCTCAGAGAGTCTATTATTAGCAGAACCAGAGGGGTGATACTGTGTGTGTATCCTAGAGGGTTTCTAGTACTAGTAGGTTAAACCATAGGGGTTAGGCTGTGAGAGCTACCTAGAGGGTTTCTTGTTTTCTACTTGTTGTTGGTTGTTACTTGTGTACTTTATATGTTAGAACTATGAATTGTAGCTGTTGTGTATTTCCTTTTTACTGTTCATGTACTTTTACTTTCCTTGTATTCATTGACTGTTAGGTACATATCTTTGGGTGATTTCCTACTAGGATTATATCTTACTCCCTATTTGGGCCATGATTTTGGGTCCATGCAGACTTTTTTGTTGCAGGAATAGATAAGGGCAAGCGCCCTTCGACTTTCGGTACTTGATTACTTGGAGCATGAGAGAAAGGGACTGAGCTTAGGCTTGCGATGCTGAGGAGTTTACTTTTTTTCCTTTTCAATTAGTTTTTCAGTTGTATTTAATCACGTTGTTGTGTTTTCTACTTTCCGTAGAAACTTGTACATGTTGAATCAATATCATAATTATTTTATACATTGCTGCCACAGTTCAGTTAGTTGTTGTATGCAGTTTATTGTTTCCGCTATTCTGTCTGCTTTTTCTTCCACTATATACTTTTCCGAATGAGGTCATAGTTTCCCCACTGACCCACCAAGGCCCTCGCTACAAGTCGGCACCCTATGGCATTTGGGGAAACGTGCTTGAGGTCATGTGGCGAACCGGGTACGGGGCACCAGTGGAGGGGCTCCGGATTCGGGTTGTTACAAAGTGGTATCAAAGGTGTTCATTTCTCTTGACATACTATTTGGAGACTTCATCCATGTGTAGGATGGATACGGTACATGGTATTAAGCTGTGCTCGAGATTAGATAACCCGTGTACATGGAAAAGTCATACTACCTCTTTTATTTCAGTTTTCTGGTTTTATGATTTTACGGTTGATATGATTTCACCTAGAGTGATTCACATGTTTGTGTTGTTATTTTCATGATTATTGTGGTTCAATTTCTGTCGTAACCCGATGAGATGAGGGTATTCCATCTCATGCATCATATAGGCACTCATAGAGATCACATGTCATGCACTCTTTCCATGCCATCTAGGGTGCGTTATTGATTGCATGCTGTTGTGATAGACTTTGTGTAGATTATGCATGATGTTGTGATAGATGCTTGATATAATCTCTCCTTCCTTGTTAGAGGATTTCTTGTATTCTTATTTGCATAAATTAAAGCCAAATTTTGATTCGTGAGGTGTTATGGGCCATCTTGAATTCGAAATTGGTGGATCATGATGTTGTTTTCTATTGTTTATGACTGTAGGAGATTTCGAGCATTGATTCATGGGGAGTATGGGCCCTCACAAATCCGAATTTGGCACCTCTCTGTATTGTTTTCTGTGATTTCTGGGCTTCTATGCAGTTTCTGAGCTACTTCCCAGAAAACCCTAGAATACATGGCGTGTACTTTTGGCTACATGCCGTGTAGTTTTTAGGCCGTGTCACTGACCGTGTGAGCAGGGACACGTCGTTGTGGAAATAACTTCAGGAACATGCCGTGTACTGTTGGTACAAGCCGTGTAGTTCGGAGCTATATACCCGACTGTGTCACTAACAAGACGGGACATGGAAACTCAATTAGAAAACGCCGTGTTGTAAAGGAACACGCCGTGTAGTCCCGTTAAGGTACCCGACCGTGTCACGAACTACACGGGTCAACATCACCTTCTCTTAGACACGCCATCTGGTTTTTGAAACACGCTGTGTAGTCTTGTTTAGGTAACCGGCCGTGTCTCGAACAACACGGGTTGGTGTAACCTTATCTTAGACACGCCATGTGGTTTTTAGAACACGTCGTGTTGTCTTGTTCAGGTACCTGGCCGTGTCACGAACAACACGAAACGGTGTCACCTTCACCTATACATGTCGTGTTTGTTCGGAACATGTCGTGTAGGGTCTAGCCATGTAGAAGACCGTGTATCTAATACCATGGGCTTCCAAAAGCCTTGTCTAGTACACACTGTGTTTGTTCATAACACACCGTGTAGTCTCGGGTTATATCGGACCGTGTGGGTTAGCCGTGTAAAGATACTTGGGCAGGGGAATAGTTTTCAATTCCACGTCGTGTGTTGGGTCAACACGCCGTGTAGTTTGATGTGTTACACGACCAATAGGGCAGGGGTACATAACCATGTAAGTGGGTTAAGAAGACATGTCGTGTAGTTATTATACATGTCATGTAGTCGTGGTTTGTAAACATGTGTGTTTTCCTTCCCCTATTCCTATTTTTTACTCTTGTGTTTCATGTCCTTGTTTTCTAATCTAAGTTGTGCTTTTGATCTTTTAGAGCTATGCCTCTGAGACGTCCTCTGGTTGTACGTATATCGTCATATAGTGATCAGACGCCAGATATGGCTGATCAGGGACTTCCTGCCGATCATCCAGTCGGGCCAGCCTTGGAAAGAGCTGTCGCACCAGTTCAGGCGCTGATGAGCAATTCAAGGAATGTTTTTTGAGGATGATGAGGACCTTCCAGGGAGCACTACTGTCATGACCCGTCATCGGGGCCTGTTCCGTGACTACCCCAAGCCCACCTTCCATAGGCCAGGGGTTGGCGACTAGCACCAAGGCGTAAATCCCGGTAAAAAGGGAAGGCATCGCCTTTGTAAAGTAAACAAGCACCATAGAGTAAGCAAGTGGAAAAAGTAAACACTAAGTAAGAACTGGTACAACAGTAAGTGCAGAAAAGTAAGTGGGCCATTATACAAACCCTTACTGAAATTAAAGTACAAATCGAAAGAGAAAACATCAACTGAAAAGTAAAAGCCTCTACGCCGAGTAGTCCACTAGAAATCCCACCTGAAGGGTGGGTACAGATAGCTCCACTGCTCCTCGGGTCCCGCCGTCTGCTCCGAGTATGTTCCGCCCAGTGGTCCTCCTCCAGGTACCGTCCTGCTCTGCAAGCCTCAACCAGGATCAACGTTTTCTGTAGTCTGCAACCAACACAATGTAGTGCGGGCATAGCCCATGAAGGGGTGAGTATAAGCTACTCAGTAGGGACCCCGAGACCCCCGAAGGTCTCCCAAAATCCACAAAGGATAAACCACAAAGGAAAGATAAAATCACGAAGTAACAACTGACAGTACTTAGGTATATGCCCATACATATACCAAAGTCATCAATTCCAATACGCTCCAACCTCTAAGCCCAAGTACAACCCAGTCCACACAAGAAAGCATATGTATTCCACACAGGAAAGAAAAACGTAATCCACACAGGATAGCACAACACAATCCACATAGGAAAGAAAATAGGATTCAGCTCACACAGGTATACTTCTTCGAAAGACGATAGAGATGATCACTGATCCATCTAAGTTGTCGGACTCACAAAGGATCGATAGGTACTAACCCCCGCAAAGACCCACACAGGATCAGACACACACAGGATCTGTAGGCGCTGGCTCACACAGAACCGCTGAGCGCTGACCCACACAGGATCAGTCGCACTGATCCACATAGGATCGCTGAGTGCTGTAGTCGTCGTCGTCGAATCCACTGAGGATCTCTGTACACTCGTCGTCGCAGTCACAGTAGCAGTCGCAGCCAGCACTAGGGTTCCCGCACACAGCAAGCTCATTCGAGAGGGACCGCTGCACGAGCCGAGAGGCTGATACATCAACTGACACATAGTCCACAGTTGATGTATCCAAAAGTTCCGTATCATCAACAGGAACTCACAGTCGTAGACGGCGCGTCGATTGGACGCCCGGTCTGAGAGTTATTGGCCTTTTCGTCCTAGGGGACCGGTTGGTTTTTAAGGCAAAACCAACCCGACCGTACTCCACCTGCATCCAAACCTCGGGCGGAGTAAGCCAAATGATCCATCTCACTAAGAGAAAAACCAACATAGTTGACGGCACGTCAAATGGACGTCCGAAGCTCAAGATATGAGCATTTTCGCTCCGAGGGACCGGTTGGTTTCGTGTACGAACCAACCCGTATGAACTCAATGTATTCCATAACCTTGAGTGCAATATAGCTAAACGACCGTCTCGATTAAAGGATCACATCGCAACTGACGGTGCATCGATTGGAGGTCTGTAGCCCGAGTTATGGGCCATTGAACCCAAACGGTTCGAAAACGGGGGTTTCGGGCCGGGACCGACCCGGCCCGAGACCCACCGGTCGGCCCGAACTGGGTCAACCCGCCTGGGTCCGGGTCGGCCCGTCCCGGCACGGCCTGGAATGACTGGGCGTAGCCCGGCTCGGCGCGGCCCAGCCTGGCTGGGCGCGGCCCGGCCCGACGCGGCCTGGCGGTCCGGCCGGGCACAGCATGCCCAGCGTGCTGCCAGCTCGGTCGAAGGATGATCCGTTGGCAAGGGGGGGGGGGATACCCCCTTGTGTAACTGCGGCCCCCCATTTATGGGGGCCGTTTGAAGTCTGGCCGGGGGAATTAATTCCCCCGGCTCCTCCCTGTCCGGCCGGCCCAACCTGGCTGGTCGGTTCCTTCTCAACGGGACCGGCGATGGCCGGTCCCCTTCCAGCTCTGACGTCGGCGGGCCGGTTCGGCCGCCGGTCACCTTGCTCCGCGGCGGCCCCGGTACCGGCCGCAGTATTTTCGGGTGTCTCCGACGCGGCGCGATGGAATCACGTCCTTGGATTAATTCGCGGCGCGGCGCGACGACGTCGTGTCCTTGGTCTTCTTTCCACGGCGCGGCGCGACGGCGCCGCACCTTTTCCTTTCTCTTTATTCCGCGTGGTGCGACGACACCACGCCTTCCCGTAGAAAGCCACAAAGGAATCAATCATGAAATAAGGATAAGGGTCGGTCGTGTTTGTGCGGTCCGGCCCCTCGCGTTATTCGGAAACAATTGGTTTAAAACCACGAATATCGTCAAGTTGGTATTCATGAAATAAACAAATAAAACCCCTATCTCGGTTTCAAGAATGGTGTACGTCAACGAGCCGTGGAAGATGAGCGTCGCTGAGGTCGGGCGTTGCGGAAAACGAACGTCGATTCCGCGAAGCGAGGATTCAAAGATGCTGACGGAGATTTCGTCGTGGAAAACCGTCGCGGAAGAGACGACGCATAAGAAGAACGTCGTGGATGAAGACATCACGTCGCGGGTCGGTGTCGCGGAAGACGGTCTCCGAGGGCTCTGCACTCCACGTCAGATATCATTTGTTCTTCGCGTTCTTCGTCGAATATGTTCTTCGTTGGAGATGAAGAAGATCTTCTCACTTCCCAAATCCTCTCAATGTGGCATAAACTCTAACATTAATAAAATAATCCTAAGTCTTAATTTATTAACAAAACAAAACCTTTTGAATTTCAAGAGTATGAAATTCAAATAACCACACATAACTCACCTCATTAAATTTCACAAGTTATTTTAATTTAATGGGAGTTAAGAGGGGTTAGAGGATATGAAGGGGTGTGGTTCGTGTGGGCCCCACCACCCTCATAACCTCCCAAGGGAGGTTGGGTGGTTACCCGACTTCCATCAAGAACTAAACACATAGAGTAAAAAATAATAAAAATTTTAGAATAATAATAAATTAACTTCCACAATTTTTATCATCCACACTCGTGATAACACAACTCCAGAACAGGAGTTCCTAAGCAATTACCGGTTCTGCGGTTCCATCGGTGCCCTCGGAATTCGATTCCGGGCACCAATTAAAAAGTTAGAAATTCCCGCTCGTTCGTTCACTGAACGTACCCATGATAAACTTCGGATAGAAATTCCGGGCACTCCGGTCCTCGGAATCAAGTGCCGTCTGAAACCGCATTCTTGTAAAATTCCAAAAAAAATTAAGAAAAAATTTCCCTTGAATTTTACAGGTCTTTACATTACTCCTTCCTCAGGGCTTTACGTCCCCGTAAAGATACATCGAAAACTAAGGAAACAAATGTGGGTACTGAACACGTATTTGAGCCTCCCGCTTCCAAGTGCTCTCCTGGAGGTTCCCGTGCTGCCATCTGATGCGCACTAGAGGAATCGACCGTCCACGTAGGACCTGCTCCTGTTGATCCTCGATCTCCCCCGGTTCCTCCGCAAAAGTCGCCCCATCATCAACGTCTATCTCCCCATGGTCAATGATGTGCGTCGGGTCGTGCACGTATCTCCTCAGCTGAGATATGTGGAAGATGTCGTGCACCTGGTGCATCTGAGGTGGTAGAGCCAGGCGATAAGCCACCTCTCCAATCCTGCTGAGGACCTGGAACGGTCCGATGAAGCGTGGAGACAACTTGCCGCCTCGGCCAAATCTCCGTAATCCATGTCGAGGTGAGACACGCAAAAAGACGTGGTCGCCATCCTCGAATTCTAGTGGCCTCCACCTCTTGTCAGCATAAGACTTCTGCCGGCTCTAAGCTGTCCTCATCCACTCCTGGATGACATGGACCGTCTCGATCGTGGCCTAGACCATCTCTGGTCCCACATGTTCTAACTCCCAAGGGTATGTCTAACACAAAGAAGATCTACAAGGTCGGTCGTACAACGCCTCGTATGGTGCCATCCCGATGGTGGAGTGGTAGCTGTTGTTGTACACGAACTCCACCAAGGGTAGGTGGTCCTCCCAGCTATGACCAAAGTCGAGGAAACATGCGTGGAGCATGTCCTCGAGATTCTGAATGGTCCTCTCCGACTGACCATCCGTCTGAGGGTGAAAGGTTGTGCTCAGACATAGCTGCGTCCCGAACGCCTCCTGTAATCCCTTCCATAGTCGGGAAGTAAAACGAGCATCTCGATCGGAGACGATAGATGATGGAACACCGTGAAGCCGAACAATCTCCTGAACGTAAATACGTCCCAAGCTCTCCATTGAGCCCTGCTCTCTGATGGGTAAAAAGTTAGTCGACTTGGTGAGTCGGTCGACAATCACCCAGATGGAGTCGTGACCTCTGGAAGTGCGTGGAAGTCCAGTCAAGAAGTCCATAGATATCCTGTCCCACTTCCACTCCAGGACCTCCAAGGGATGTACCAAGCCTGCTGGTACCTGATGCTCTACCTTCACCTGCTGGCATGTGAGGCATCGAGAAACAAACTCTGCCACAGCCTTCTTCATGCCTGGCCACCAGTGCAGTCGTCTGAGATCCTGGTACATCTTCGCCACTCAAGGATGTACCACCAACAGAGAAGTGTTAAACTCTCTCAGCACATCCTCTCGTAAAGCAACTGGTACCAAGGTACATCCTCTAAAAAGGATTTCGTGCTCTGCTCCAAAGGAGAAACCATCAGGTGCCTGTCCTGAGGATATCTGTGCATGCCGCCTCTCACAGTCAGCATCCCCACGCTGTGCCTCTCTGACCTGCTGTAGTAGTGGAGGAGTGACTATGAGAGACTGAAGGGAGGCTGCTTCATCTCTATCCACAAAGGATATCTTCAAAGAGTCTATCTGCTCTATCGCCTCCTCAAGTAGCTGAATGCCCGTCCTCCTGCTGAGGGCATCAGCTACCATGTTCCCCTTTCCAAGAGTATAGACTATCTCAAAGTCATTGTCCTGGAGGAACTCGAGCCATCGTCGCTATCTCATATTCATATCCTGCAGAGAGAAGATGTATCTGAGACTCTGATGGTCAAAAAAGACTGTAAAGCGCTCGCCCATCAGATAGTGTCACCATGACTTCAGAGCGAAGACCACTGGTGCTAACTCCAGGTCATGGGTAGCATAGTTCTGCTCATGCGGCCTCAACTGGCGTGATCCATAGGCGATCACTGCCCGCTACTGCATCAGGACACATCAGAGTCCGGTCCTTGATGCATCACAGTAGACTACGTACCCTACTCCCTCCTCAAGAAACCTCAAGATAGGTGCGCTGGTCAATCTCTGTCTCTGCTCCTGAAAGCACTGCTGACATCTTTCTGACCACACGAAGGGTTTCCCCTTCTTCGTCAAAGCTGAGAGTGGTGCCGCAACTTTGGAGAAGTCTGGCAAAAATCTCTGATAGTATCCAGCTAGTCTCAAGAAACTTCGCACCTCCGTCATGCTCTTGGGTGGCTCCCAAGCTAACACTGCCTCGATCTTCACAGGATCCACTGCAACTCTCGCATCAGAGATGACGTGCCCCAAGAAGTGGACCTCACGTATCCAGAACTAGCACTTCGAGAGCTTGACATAAATCTGGTGCTCTCGGAGTGTGTCTAATACAACCCGTAAGTGGTAGGCGTGCTCCTCCTCAGTCATCGAGTAAATCAAAATGTCGTCGATAAAGACCACGACAAATCGATCGAGGTATGGCTGAAAGATCCTATTCATGAGGTCCATGAACACTGCTCGAGCATTGGTTACGCCGAAGGGCATAACCAAGAACTCATTGTGGCCATAAGGACACTTGAAGGTCGTCTTCTTCACGTCCTCATTTCGATCTCTGAGCTGGTGATAGCCTGACCTGAGGACTATCTTCGAGAACCACTGTGATCCCTTGAGCTGATCAAAGAGGTCATCAATCCTCGGTAGCGGATACTTGTTCCTCACTGTCACCTGGTTCAGGCGACGATAGTCAACACAAAGTTGCAAGCTCCCATCTGCCTTCTTGGCGAACAATATCAGGGAATCCCAGGGTGAAACACTAGGTCGGATAAACCCCTTTCCTGCAAGTCCTCCAACTGTACCCATAGATCTTGAAGCTTAGCGGGGGCCATCCGATACGCTAGTGTTGATATTGGGGCTGTCACGGGGTATAGGTCAATATAAAAGTCTACCTCTCTACGAGGAGGTAACCCTGGAATGTCGTTGGGAAAAACGTCCGCAAACTGATCCACCACTGCAGGAAAACCAGGACTCTACACGTCAACTACTCCTAGGATGAGGCTATCCAACTAATGAGTGATGGGATTTCCTCTCCTTGCGAGAGTCCATCCTGTGCTGCAAAGGCTCCCTTCTCGCCGGTGAAGGTGATCCTGCTCCCATTGGTGCGTACACATCGCATCTTGTGCCTAATACAGTCAATCTGTGCATGGACCATAGACAACCAATCCATGTCCAAGATGACATCGTAAGGCCTCGGCACCGCTACAAGAAGATCCCAGCCAAAGCTCTCTCCTCCTAGAGTAAGCTCACACTGTCGTCACCAGTGCGTAATCGTCGAGTCTGCTCCCGTAGGAGTCTCTAGCCGTACGGATCGAGCCAACGGCTCTGTCGGAATCTCCGAGCTCCGAACAAGGGTAGAGGCTATGAAAAAGTGACTCGCTTCTATGTCTACAAGTACTGCAGCAAGGGTGGAATAGACACAGATAGTACCTCGAGTAATTTCGGGCGAGCCGTGGTCGTAGACCTCCGCTGCCTGGAGCTGTGCCTGTCTTTTCCCGCCCGCTCCCTGTGGTCAGGGTGGACCTCCTGGTGGTGGTAGTGTTAGAGCCTCAAAGCATCGCCCACCACCTGATGCTCGGCCAGCTCCCCTGCCTCGTCTGCCTCCTCTGTGCGGACTGCCACGGTCGACCCTCTACCTCTACCTCGGTGGTCCCTCAATCGTCTGCTGCTCCTCGGCACGACGGGCCGGGCAGTCACGAGCCCTGTGGCCCTGTCCGCCGCACGAGTAGCATTGTCTGCCTCTCGAAAGACTGGATCCGCGATGTGTTCCCCGCACTACTAAGGCAGTGTCCTGAGGTCGTCTGCCTGAGGGTCTGGTCTGCCTGGACTCAAGAGTCATCCGTCGACATCCTACTGTAGAAGACTCTGCTACGTTCCACCCTGCGGTGGGTCTCGGCGATGGTGTAGACTCAGCAAGAAAGCTCTTGATCAAAAGGGCCCGCTCCAGTACTCCTGTCTGTGTCAGAATGATCAGAGAGATCAACGGTGCCCTTATCTCGTGTCTCAATCCCTGCTCAAAGGTCTGAGCCCGAAATAATGGGTCCCATACCATGTCGGTTGAGTAGCGCGAGAGATCGGTAAATATCACCGAGTACTGGGTGACCGTCATGCTGCCCTACCGCAGCTGAAGATGCTCCTGAATGCGCACCGCACGGAGGGTGGTTGGGACGAACTCCGAGTGGATGAGGCTCTCAATGTCCGTCCAAAGTAGAGATGCCTCATCGTGCTCCTGGAGCATCAATCTCCACCATCGGCCCGCTGCTGCGTGCATTAGGCTCGCAGCGAGGATCACCATGAGGTCTGATGGTGTCCTCACTAGCCTGAAAACACGTACGACTGCCTCCAGCCAGTCCTTAGCTGCCTGGGGGTCCGTCTCCCCGTGGAACCTGGGCAGTCGCTGGCGCTGGAACTCATGCAGTGCACTGAGACGACGTGCATCATCAGCGGCTGGTGATGGAAGCATCGATGGCTCGGCGGGTAGAGCTACCGCCAGTGCCACTGCTGACAAAGGGCCCAGCACCGAGGCCTCATCGCTCGATGGGCTGTCATCATGCTCGACTCTCGGAACCATAGCTGGCTGCTGTTGTGGGGCCATCTTGAAAAGCAAACAGGTGTGCCACGGTCAGAACAGTATACCTGCTGAGCTGATACAAGTAATCACAAAGAAAACGTGAAACACACATTCAATCAATGTTTTCGTGCATTAAGTCCGAAATCAGAAGTCAGGGTCCTGGTGTACGGATATGTCAGCCGCCGCACCAACACTAGACTCCCTTGATTGATAACCACACCCAATACGCTTAACACTATTTCTTCACATAGAAAAAAGTTCAGAGTCTGCAGTAGAACCGACCACCTCTGATACAAATTTGTCATCACCCGTCCTCGGGGCCTTTGCCGTGACTACCCCAAGCCCGCCTTCCATAGGCCAGGGGATGGTGACTAGCACCAAGGCGTAAATCCTGGTAAAAAGGGAAGGCATTGTCTTTGTAAAGTAAACAAGCACCACAGAGTAAGCAAGCGGAAAAGTAAACCCTAAGTAAGAACTGGTACAACAGTAAGTGCGGAAAAGTAAGTGGGCCAGTATACAAACCCAAACTGAAAGTAAGGTACAACTCGAAATGGAAAACAACAACTGAAAAGTAAAAGCCACTACGCCGAGCTGTCCACTGGAAATCCCACCTGAAGGGTGGGTACAGATAGCACCACTGCTCCTCGGGTCCCGCCGTCCGCTCCGAGTATGTTCCGCCCAGTGGTCCACCTCCAGGTACCGTCCTGCTCTGCAAGCCTCAACCACGATCAACGCTGTCCGTCGTCTACAACCAACACAACATAGTTTGGGCATAGCCCGTGTAGGGGTGAGTATAAGCTACTTAGTAGGGACCCCGAGACCCCCAAAGGTCTCCCAAAATCCACAAAGGATAAACCACAAAGGAAAGATACAATCACGAAGTAACAACCGACACTGCTTAGGTATTTTCCTATACATATACCTAAATCATCAATTCTAATACTCTCCAACCTATGAGCCCATGTATAACCCAGTCCACATAGGAAATCATACGTATTCCACACATGAAAGCAAAACGTAATCCACACAGGATAGAACAACACAATCCACCCAGGAAATCAAACAGGATTCAGCTCATACAGGTATACTTTTTCGAAAGACGATAGAGATGATCACTGATCCATCTAAGTCGTCGGACCCATAAAGGATCGATAGGTACTAACCCCCACAAAGACCCACAGAGGATCGGACCCAAATAGGATCTGTAGGCGCTAGCTTCCACAGAACCGTTGAGTGCTGACCCACACAGGATCAGACCCACACAGGATCGGTAGCACTGATCCACATAGGATCGCTGAGTGTTGTAGTCGTCGCCGTCGAATCCACTGAGGATCTCTGTACATTCGTCGTCGTAGTCACAGTACCAGTCGCAGCCAGCACTAGGGTTCCTGCACACAGCAAGCTCATTCGGGAGGGTCCACTCCACGAGCCGAGAGGCTGATAATCAACTGACACATAGTCTAGAGTTGATGTATCCAAACGTTTCGTATCGTCAACAGGAACTCAACGTCGCAGACGGCGCGTCGATCAGACGCCCGGTCTGAGAGTTATTGGCTTTTTCGTCCGAGGGGCCCGGTTGGTTTTTAAGGCAAAACCAACCCGACCGTACTCCACCTACGTCCAAACCTCGGGCGGAGTAATCCAAAAGATCCGTCTCACTAAGAGAAATCCAACATAGTTTATGGCACGTCAAACGGATGTCAAAAGCTCAAGATATGAGCGTTTCCGCTCCGAGGGCCCGATTGGTTTCGTGTACGAACCAACCCGGCCAAAACCAAGTATTCCAAAACCTTGTGTGCAATATACCAAAACGACAGTCTCGATTAAAGGATCACATCACAACTAACGGTGCGTCGATTGGAGGTCCGTAGCCCGAGTTATGGGCAATTGAACCCAAACGGTCCGAAAACGGGGGTTTCGGGCCCGGACCCACCCGGCCCGAGACCCCCCGGTCGGCCCGAACCGGTCAACCCACCCTAGTCCGTGTCGGCCCGGCCCGGCCTGGGCGCGGCCCAGCCTGGCTGTCCGGCCAGGCGGCCGGCCCGGCTGGGCACAGTGCGCTGCCAGCTCGGCCGAAGGCCGAGCCGTTTGCAAAGGGGGGGGGGGCGCCTGCCCCCTTGTGTAACCGCGACCCCCCATTTATGGCGGCCGTTTGAAGTCTGGCCGGGGGAATTAATTCCCTTAGCTCCTCCCTGTCCGGCTAGCCCGACCTGGCTGGCTGGTTCCTACTCAATGGGACCGGCGATGGCCAGTCACCTTCCACCTCCGACGCCGGCGACCCGGTCCGGCCGCCGGTCACCTTGCTCCGCCGCGGCCAGGAACGGGCCGCGGCCCTTATCGTCCGGCGCGGCGCGATGATGCCGCGGCCCTCCGCGGTGGCCCCGGAACCGGCCGCGGTATTTTCTGGTGTCTCCGACGTGGTGCGATGGCGTCGCGTCCATGGATTAATTCGCGGCGCGACACGACGGCGGCGCGGCATGACGGCGCCGCACATTTTCCTTTCGCTTGATTCCGCGTGGTGCGACGGCACCATGCCTTCCCGTACCAAACCACAAAGGAATCAATCATGAAATAAGGAGGAGGGTCGGCCGTGTTTCTTCGGTTCAGCCCCCTCGCATTATTCAATAACAATTGGTTTTAAACCACAAAGATCGACAAGTTGTTATTCACGAAATAAACAAATAAAACCCCTACCTCGGTTTCAAGAACAGAGTACGTCAATGAGCCGCGAAAGACGAGCGTCGCGGAGGTCAGGCATCGCAGAAAACGAACGTCGATTCCATGAAGTGAGGATTCGAAGACGTTGATGGAGATTTTGTCGCGGAAAACCGTCGCGGAAGAGACGACGTGGAAGAAGAATGTCATGGAAGAAGACATCACATCGCAGGTCGGTGTCGCGGAAGACGGTCTCCGAGGGCTCGACGCTCCACGTCAGAGATCGTTCATTCTTCGCGTTCTTCATCGAAGATGTTCTTCGTTGGAGATGAAGAAGATCTTCTCGCTTCCCAAATCCTCCCAATGTGGAATAAACTCTAATATTAATAAAATAAGCATAATCCTTAATTTATTAACACAACTTAACCTTTTGAATTTCAAGAGTTTGAAATTCAATTAACCACACATAACTCACCCCATTAAATTTCACAAGTTATCTTAATTTAATGGGAGTTGAGAGGGGTTAGAGGATATGAAGGGGTGGGGTTTATGTGGGCCCCACCACCCTCATAACCTCCCAAGGGAGGTTGGGTGATTACCCAACTTCCATCAAGAACTAAACACTTGGAGTAATAAATAATAAAAATTGTTGAATAATAATAAATTAACTTCCACAATTTTTATCATCCACACCCGTGATAATGCAACTCCGGAACAGGAGTTCCTAAACTATTACCGGCACTACAGTTCCATCGTTTCCCTCAGAATTTGATTCCGGGTACCGGTTCAAAAGTTAGAAATTCCCACTTGTTCGTTCACTGAACGTACCTGAGCTAAACTTCGGATAGAAATTCCGGGCACTCCGGGCCTCAGAATCAAGTGCTGTCTGAAACCGCCTTCTTCTAAAATTCCAAATAAAATTAAGAAAAAATTTCCCTTGAATTTTACGGGTCTTTACAACTACTTCCTGCCACGACTATGGCAGACTTGACGCGAGTTTTTCAGCAGCATCATCCTCCCACGTTCTCGGGGTAAGGAGGACCATAGTCTGCAGAGTCAGGGCTAGAATCCATGTTGAATATCTTCGAGGATCTGGAGACGCCTACAGAGTGGCGGGTCAAGCTCGCTACCTACATGCTCCGAGACTATGATAAGAGGTTGTAGGACATGATCTCACAGGCGGGTCACCAGTAGGTTATGGCATGTGAGGAGTTTCAGCGTGAATCATCTGAGTACTTCTACCCGGAGGACCTGAGGGCCGACCGAGCCCAGGATTTCATGAGATTAGAAAAGGGTAATCTATATGTCATGGATTATTCCTCTATTTTCACCGAGATGTAGTGTTTCACCCCCCCTCTAGCGTAAGAGTGGGGTTTTCTTATTAAGGATGTTTGAGGATGGTGTAATGCGGGAGATCCGCTCACAGGTGAATATCATCCAGCTGACTTCCTTCACATCCATTGTCAACCAGGCACTGATTGCGGAACGCAATATGAGGGACTCTGGAGCTGTGAGCTAGGGTGCTCTCCTGGAGGTTCCCGTGCTGCCATCTGATGCGCACTAGAGGAATCGACCGTCCACATAGGACCTGCTCCTATCGATCCTCGATCTCCACCGGTTCCTCCGCAAAAGTCGCCCCATCATCAACGTCTATCTCCCCATGGTCAATGATGTGCGTCGGGTCGTGCACGTATCTCCTCAACTGAGATATGTGGAAGATGTCGTGCACCCGGTGCATCTGAGGTGGTAGAGCCAGGCGATAAGCCACCTCGCTAATCCTGCTGAGGACCTGGAACGGTCCGATGAAGTGTGGAGACAACTTGTCACCTCGGCCAAATCTCCGTAATCCATGTCGAGGTGAGACACGCAAAAAGACGTGGTCTCCATCCTCGAATTCTAGTGGCCTCCACCTCTTGTCAGCATAAGACTTCTGCCGGCTCTGAGCTGTCCTCATCCACTCCTGGATGACATGGACCGTCTCGATCGTGGACTAGACCATCTCTGGTCCCACAAGTTCTAACTCCCATGGGTATGTCTAACACAAAGGAGATCTACAAGGTCAGTTGTACAACGCCTCGTATGGTGCCATCCCGATGGTGGAGTGGTAGCTGTTGTTGTACATGAACTCCACCAAGGGTAGGTGGTCCTCCTAGCTATGACCAAAGTCGAGGACACATGCGTGGAGCATGTCCTCGAGAGTCTGAATGGTCCTCTCCGACTGACCATCCGTCTGAGGGTGAAAGGCTGTGCTCAGACATAGCTGCGTCCTGAACACCTCCTATAATCCCTTCCATAGCTGGGAAGTAAAACGAGCATCTTGATCGGAGACGATAGATGATGGAACACCATGAAGCCAAACAATCTCCTGAACGTAAATACGTCCCAAGCTCTCCATTGAGCCCTGCTCTCTGATGGGTAAAAAGTTAGTCGACTTGGTGAGTCGGTCGACAATCACCCAGATTGAGTCGTGACCTCTGGAAGTGCGTGGAAGTCCAGTCACGAAGTCCATAGATATCCTGTCCCACTTCCACTCCGGGACCTCCAAGGGATGTACCAGGCCTGCTGGTACCTGATGCTCTACCTTCACCTACTGGCATGTGAGGCATCGAGAAACAAACTCTGCCACAGCCTTCTTCATGCCTGGCCACCAGTGCAGTCGTCTGAGATCCTGGTACATCTTCGCCACTCCAGGATGTACCACCAATAGAGAAGTGTTAAACTCTCTCAGAAAATCCTCTCGTAAAGCAACTGGTACCAAGTTACATCCTCTAAAAAGGATTTCGTGCTCTGCTCCAAAGGAGAAACCATCAGGTGCCTGTCCTGAGGATATCTGTGCATGCCGCGTCTCACAGTCAGCGTCCCCACGCTGTGCCTCTCTGACCTGCTGTAGTAGTGGAGGAGTGACTGTGAGAGACTGAAGGGAGGCTGCTTCATCTCTATCCACAAAGGATATATGCAAAGAGGCTATCTGCTCTGTCACCTCCTCAAGTAGCTGAATGCCCGTCCTCCTGCTGAGGGCATCAGCTACCATGTTCCCCTTTCCAGGAGTATAGACTATCTCAAAGTCATTGTACTGGAGGAACTCGAGCCATCGTCACTATCTCATATTCATATCCTGCTGAGAGAAGATGTATCTGAGACTCTGATGGTCAAAAAAGACTGTAAAGCGCTCGCCCATCAGATAGTGTCGCCATGACTTCATAGCGAAGACCACTGGTGCTAACTCCAGGTCATGGGTAGCATAGTTCTGCTCATGCGGCCTCAACTGGCGTGATCCATAGGCGATCACTGCCTGCTCCTGCATCAGGACACATCAGAGTCCGGTCCCTGATGCATCACAGTAGACTATGTACCCTACTCCCTCCACAAGAAACCTCAAGATAGGTGCGCTGGTCACTCTCTGTCTCTGCTCCTGAAAGCTCTGCTGACATCTTTCTGACCACACGAAGGGTTTCCCCTTCTTCGTCAAAGCTGAGAGTGGTGCCGCAACTTTGGAGAAGTCTAGCACAAATCTCTGATAGTATCCAGCTAGTCTCAAGAAATGTCACACCTCCGTCATGCTCTTGGGTGGCTCCCAAGCTAACAGTGCCTCGATCTTCACAGGATCCACTGCAACTCCCGCCTCAGAGATGACGTGCCCCAAGAAGTGGACCTCACGTATCCAGAACTGGCACTTCGAGAGCATGACATAAATCTGGTGCTCTCGGAGTGTGTCTAATACAACCTGTAAGCGGTAGGCGTTATCCTCCTCAGTCGTCAAGTAAATAAAATGTCGTCGATAAAGACCACGACAAATCGATCGAGGTATGGCTGAAAGATCCTATTCATGAGGGCCATGAACACTGCTCGAGCATTGATTACGCCGAAGGGCATAACCAAGAACTCATTTTGGCCATAACGACACCTGAGGGTCGTCTTCTCCACGTCCTCATTTCGATCTCTGAGCTGGTGATAGCCTGACCTGAGGTCTATCTTCGAGAACCACTGTGCTCCCTTGAGCTGATCAAAGAGGTCATCAATCCTCGGTAGCGGATACTTGTTCCTCACTGTCACCTGGTTCAGGCGACGATAGTCAACACAAAGTTACAAGCTCCCATCTGCCTTCTTGGCGAACAATATCAGGGAATCCCAGGGTGAAACACTGGGTCGGATAAACCCCTTTCCTGCAAGTCCTCCAACTGTACCCATAGATCTTGAAGCTTAGCGGGGGCCATCCGATATGCTAGTGTTGATATTGGGGCTGTCACGGGGTATAGGTCAATATAAAAGTCTACCTCTCTACGAGGAGGTAACCCTGGAATGTCGTTGGGAAAAACGTCCGCAAACTGATCCACCACTGCAGGAAAACCAGGACTCTACACGTCAACTGCTCCTAGGATGAGGCTATCCAACTGATGAGTGATGGGCTTTCCTCTCCTTGCGAGAGTCCATCCTGTGCTGCAAAGGCTCCCTTCTCGCCGGTGAAGGTGATCCTGCTCCCATCTGTGCGTACACATCGCATCTTGTGCCTAATACAGTCAATCCATGCATGGACCGTAGACAACCAATCCATGTCCAAGATGACATCGTAAGGCCTCGGCACCGCTACAAGAAGATCCCAGCCAAAGCTCTCTCCTCCTAGAGTAAGCTCACACTGCCGTCACCAGTGCGTAATCGTCGAGTCTGCTCTCGTAGGTGTCTCTAGCCGTACAGATCGAGCCAACGGCTCTGTCGGAATCTCCGAGCTCCGAACAAGGGTAGCGGCTATGAAAAAGTGACTCGCTTCTGTGTCTACAAGTACTGCAGCAAGGGTGGAATAGACACAGATAGTACCTCGAGTCATCTCGGGCGAGCCGTGGTCGTAGCCCTCTGCTGCCTGGAGCTGTGCCCGTCTCTGCCCGCCCGCTCCCTGTGGTCAGGGTGGACCTCCTGGTGGTGGTAGTGTTAGAGCCTCAAAGCATCGCCCACCACCTGATGCTCGGCCAGCTCCCCTGCCTCGTCTGCCTCCTCCGTGCGGACTGCCACGGTCGACCCTCTACCTCTACCTCGGTGGTCCCTCAATCGTCTGCTGCTCCTCGGCACGACGGGCCGGGCAGTCACGAGCCCTGTGGCCCTATCCGCCGCACGAGTAGCATTGTCTACCTCTCGAAAGACTGGATTCGCGATGTGTTCCCCGCACTACTGAGCCAGTGTCCTGAGGTCGTCTGCCTGAGGGTCTGGTCTGCCTGGACCCAAGAGTCATCCGTCGACATCCTACTGCAGAAGAATCTGCTACGTTCCACCCTGCGGTGGGTCTCGGCGATGGTGTAGACTCAGCAAGAAAGCTCTCGATCAAAAGGGCCCGCTCCAGTACTCCTGTCTGTGTCAGAATGATCAGAGAGATCAACGGTGCCCTTATCTCGTGTCTCAATCCCTGCTCAAAGGTCTGAGCCCGAAATAATGGGTCCCATACCATGTCGGTCGAGTAGCGCGAGAGATCGGTAAATATCACCGAGTACTGGGTGACCGTCATGCTGCCCTACCACAGCTGAAGATGCTCCTGAATGCGCACCGCACGGAGGGTGGTTGGGACGAACTCCGAGTGGAAGAGGCTCTCAAAGTCCGTCCAAAGTAGAGATGCCTCATCGTGCTCCTGGAGCATCAAGCTCCACCATCGGCCCGCTGCTGCGTGCATTAGGCTCGCAGCGAGGATCACCATGAGGTCTGATGGTGTCCTCACTAGCCTGAAAACTCGTACGACTGCCTCCAGCCAGTCCTTAGCTGCCTGGGGGTACGTCTCCCCGTGGAACCTGCGCAGTCGCTGGCGCTGGAACTCATGCAGTGCACTGAGGCGACGTGCATCATCAGCGGCTGGTGCTGGAAGCATCGATGGCTCGGCGGGTAGAGCTACCGCCAGTTCCACTGCTGACAAAGGGCCCAGCACCGAGGCCTCATCGCTCGATGGGCTGTCATCATGCTCGACTCTCGGAACCCTAGCTGGCTGCCATCGTGGGGCCATCCTGAAAAGGAAACAGGTGCGCCACGATCAGAACAGTATACCTGGTGAGCTGATACAAGTAATCACAAAGAAAACTTGAAACACACATTCAATCAATGTTTTCGTGCATTAAGTCCGAAATCAGAAGTCAGGGTCCTGGTGTACAGATATGTCGGCCGCCACACCAACACTGGACTCCCTTGACTGATAACCACACCCAATACGCTTAACACTATTGCTTCACATAGAAAAAAGTCCAGAGTCTGCAGTAGAACTGACCACCTCTGATACAAACTTGTCATCACCCATCCTCGGGGCCTTTTCCGTGACTACCCCAATCCCGCCTTCCATAGGCCAGGGGATGGCGACTAGCACCAAGGCGTAAATCCTGGTAAAAAGGGAAGGCATTGTCTTTGTAAAGTAAACAAGCACAACAGAGTAAGCAAGCGGAAAAGTAAACCCTAAGTAAGAATTGGTACAACAGTAAGTGCGGAAAAGTAAGTGGGCCAGTATACAAACCCAAACTGAAAGTAAGGTACAACTCGAAAGGGAAAACAACAACTGAAAAGTAAAAGCCACTACGCCGAGCTGTCCACTGGAAATCCCACCTGAAGGGTGGGTACAGATAGCACCACTGCTCCTCGGGTCCCGCCGTCCGCTCCGAGTATGTTCCGCCCAGTGGTCCACCTCCAGGTACCATCCTGCTCTGCAAGCCTCAACCACGATCAACGCTGTCCGTCGTCTACAACCAACACAACGTAGTGTGGGCATAGCCCATGTAGGGGTGAGTATAAGCTACTTAGTAGGGACCCCGAGACCCCCAAAGGTCTCCCAAAATCCACAAAGGATAAACCACAAAGGAAAGATACAATCACAAAGTAACAACCGACACTGCTTAGGTATTTGCCCACACATATACCTAAGTCATCAATTCCAATACGCTCCAACCTCTGAGCCCATGTATAACCCTGTCCACATAGGAAAGCATACGTATTCCACACATGAAAGCAAAACGTAATCCACACAGGATAGAACAACACAATCCACACAGGAAATCAAACAGGATTCAGCTCATACAGGTATACTTTTTCGAAAGACGATAGAGATGATCACTGATCCATCTAAGTCGTCGGACCCATAAAGGATCGATAGGTACTAACCCCCACAAAGACCCACACAGGATCGGAACCAAACAGGATCTGTAGGCGCTAGCTTCCATAGAACCGCTGAGTGCTGACCCACACAAGATCAGACCCACACAGGATCGGTAGCACTGATCCACATAGGATCGCTGAGTGCTGTAGTCGTCGCCGTCGAATCCACTGAGGATCTCTGTACGTTCGTCATCGTAGTCACAGTACCAGTCGCAGCCAGCACTAGGGTTCCCGCACACAGCAAGCTCATTCGGGAGGGTCCACTCCATGAGCAGAGTGGATGATAATCAACTGACACATAGTCCAGAGTTGATGTATCCAAAAGTTCCGTATCGTCAACAGGAACTCAACGTCGCAGACGGCGCATCGATCAGACGCCCGGTCTGAGAGTTATTGGCTTTTTCGTCCGAGGGGTCCGGTTGGTTTTTAAGGCAAAACCAACCCGACCGTACTCCACCTACGTCCAAACCTCGGGCGGAGTAATCCAAAAGATCCGTATCACTACGAGAAAACCAACATAGTTTATGGCACGTCAAACGGATGTCTAAAGCTCAAGATATGAGTGTTTCCGCTCCGAGGGCCCGGTTGGTTTCGTGTACGAACCAACCCGGAAAAAACCAAGTATTCCGAAACCTTGTGTGCAATATACCAAAATGACAGCCTCGATTAAAGGATCACATCACAACTAACGGTGCGTCGATTGGAGGTCCGTAGCCCGAGTTATGGGCAATTGAACCCTAACGGTCTGAAAACGGGGGTTTCGGGCCCGGACCGACCCGGCCCGAGACCCCTCGGTCGGCCCGAACCGGTCAACCCACCCTGGTCCGTGTCGGCCCGGCCCGGCCTAGGCGCGGCCCAGCCTGGCAGTCCGGCCAGGCGGCCGGCCCGGCTGGGCACAGCGCGCTGCCAGCTCGGCCGAAGGCCGAGCCGTTTGCAAAGGGGGGGGGGGGGGGGGGCGCCTGCCCCCTTGTGTAACCGCGACCCCCCATTTATGGCGGCCGTTTGAAGTCTGGCCGGGGGAATTAATTCCCTTGGCTCCTCCCTGTCCGGCTAGCCCGACCTGGCTGGCCGGTTCCTGGTCAATGGGACCGGCGATGGCCAGTCACCTTCCAGCTCCGACGCCGGCGGCCCGGTCCGGCCGCCGGTCACCTTGCTCCGCCGCGGCCAGGAACCGGCCGCGGCCCTTATCGTCCGGCGCAGCGCGACGATTCCGCGGCCCTCCGCGGTGGCCCCAGAACCGGTCGCGGTATTTTCTGGTGTCTCCGACGTGGTGCGATGGTGTCGCGTCCATGGATTAATTCGCGGCGCGGCACGACGGCGGCGCGGCATGACGGCGCCACGCATTTTCCTTTCACTTGATTCCGCGTGGTGCGACGACACCATGCCTTCCCGTACCACACCACAAAGGAATCAATCATGAAATAAGGAGGAGGTTCGGCCGTGTTTCTTCGGTTCATCCCCCTCGCATTATTCAATAACAATTGGTTTTAAACCACGAAGATCGACAAGTTGTTATTCACGAAATAAACAAATAAAACCCCTACCTCGGTTTCAAGAACGGAGTACGTCAACGAGCCGCGAAAGACGAGCATCGCGGAGGTCAGGCGTCGCAGAAAACGAACGTCAATTCCATGAAGCGAGGATTCGAAGACGTTGATGGAGATTTTGTCGCGGAAAACCGTCGCGGAAGAGACGACGTGGAAGAAGAACGTCGTGGAAGAAGACATCACGTCGCAGGTCGGTGTCGCGGAAGACGGTCTTCGAGGGCTCGACGCTCCACGTCAGAGATCGTTCATTCTTCGCGTTCTTCATCGAAGATGTTCTTCGTTGGAGATGAAGAAGATCTTCTCGCTTCCTAAATCCTCCCAACGTGGAATAAACTCTAATATTAATAAAATAAGCATAATCCTTAATTTATTAACACAACTTAACCTTTTGAATTTCAAGAGTTTGAAATTCAATTAACCACACATAACTCACCCCATTAAATTTCACAAGTTATCTTAATTTAATGGGAGTTGAGAGGGGTTAGAGGATATGAAGGGGTGGGGTTTATGTGGGCCCCACCACCCTCATAACCTCCCAAGGGAGGTTGGGTGATTACCCAACTTCCATCAAGAACTAAACACTTGGAGTAATAAATAATACAAATTGTTGAATAATAATAAATTAACTTCCACAATTTTTATCATCCACAACCGTGATAATGCAACTCCGGAACAGGAGTTCCTAAACTATTACCGGCACTGCGGTTCCATCGGTTCCCTCAGAATTTGATTCCGGGCACTGGTTCAAAAGTTAGAAATTCCCACTCGTTCGTTCACTGAACGTACCTGAGCTAAACTTCGGATAGAAATTCCGGGCACTCCGGGCCTCGGAATCAAGTGCTGTCTGAAACCGCGTTCTTCTAAAATTCCAAATAAAATTAAGAAAAATTTTCCCTTGAATTTTACGGGTCTTTACAACTACTTCCTGCCACGACTATGGCAGACTTGACGCGAGTTTTTCAGCAGCATCATCCTCCCACGTTCTCGGGGTAAGGAGGACCATAGTCTGCAGAGTCATGGCTAGAATCCATGTTGAATATCTTCGAGCATCTGGAGACGCCTACAGAGAGGCGGGTCAAGCTCGCTACCTACATGCTTCGAGACTATGATAAGAGGTGGTAGGACGTGATCTAATAGGCGGGTCACCAGTAGGTTATGGCAAGGGAGGAGTTTCAGCGTGAATCATATGAGTACTTCTACCCGGAGGACCTGAGGGCCGACCGAGCCCAGGAGTTCATGAGATTAGAGAAGGGCAATCTATATGTCATGGATTATTCCTCTAGTTTCATCGAGATGTAGTGTTTCACCCCCCCCCCCCTCCAGCGTAGGAGTGGGGTTTTCTTATTAAGGATGTTCGAGGATGGTGTTATGCGGGAGATCCGCTCACAGGTGAATATCATCCAGCTGACTTCCTTCGCATCCATTGTCAACCAGGCACTGATTGCGGAACACAATCTGAGGGACTCTGGAGCTGCGAGCTAGGGTGGTTCTACATCTAGAGATAGTTTTTCTTCCGATGAGATCAAGTTGTGCCATAGGGAGTCTACGTGTGATGATCCGAGGAATCATGATGCATCGTCAGGCATCCAAGTGATATGCTACCAGTGTGGCCGGTCAGGCCACATGAGGCCGCCGTTCCAGAGAGACCCTATGGAGTGCCGATCTTGCGGCAAGATAGGTCACCTTCACCATTTCTGCCTGGTTTTCTCACCAGTAGCTGGTGACTGGGGTTCTTCCATGACTCCTCATTTAGGAGCAGCACCACCAGTTTCTCACCAATCTGGGAACTAGAGTTCTTCCGTCTATTCATGCCGAGGTGGAGGTCAAGGTCGTGGTGTTAAGCCACCAGTGCCTCAGCACCAGTAGGGAGGTTCATCTCAGAGTGGTCAGTCAGGGGCATATAGTCGTGGTGTAGGCTAGTCATTCTCCATGGAGCAAACCTATCAGGAGCAAGATCTCGACCCTTCTACAGTTCGAGCTACGGTTTTAGTAGCCTCATTTTTATCATCATCCTTTTTTGATATTGGTGCTACAAATATATTTATATCTAATGTTGTTGTGGAGTGCCTTGGGCTCTGTGTCTTTTCTTCTACAACTCGTTGACACTAGACACACCTTTGGGGACAAGGACATCTAGTGTACACCAGGGTAGAGAGTTCCATCTCGAGGTTGCATGGTATCGTTTCTTATGGGATCTCTATGTCCTAGAGATGACATGTTATGATGTCATTCTCGGGAAGGACTGGTTGGTTCCCTTCTAGGCAGTCGTTGACTGTTATCATCACAGAGTGAGTTTTGTTTCACCAGAGGGTGAATCATTTCTTCATAGAGGCGAATGGGATGTTCATGCGAGTCGAGAAGGACTCGAGCATCATGGTCTAGGAAAGGTGACAACACAGGTTTCTAGTCTTTATCTGGATGATCAAGGGACATCACAGTTAGACATTCCTCCGGTGGTGGATCATTTCAGGGATGTCTTTCCAGATGACTTTTCATGTTTTCCTCCGGAGCGTGAGGTAGACTTTTCTATTGAGCTCATGCCAGGAGTGGCGCCAGTGTCCATTCCTCCTTATAAGATGTCTAAACCTGAGTTTCAGGAGCTCAGGAAGTAGTTAGAGGAGTTACAGGAAAAGGGTTTCATCCGACCCAGTACTTCTCCTTGGGGTTTGTCTTTCCTGTTTGCAAAGTAGGAAGACGGAACCCTTCGGCTTTGTGTGGATTATCAGAAGTTGAACCAGTTGATGGTCAAGAACCGATATCCCTTGCCTAGGATTGATGACCTCTTTGACCAGCTTCGAGGAGCTCGGGTGTTCTCATAGATCGATTTGAGGTCTGATTATCATCAGTTGAACGTTAGACCATCTAATATACCTCTTACAGCTTTCCGGAGCAGGTATGGTCTATATGAGTATATGGTCATGCCGTTCGATCTCACGAACATGCCGACAATTTTCTTGGCACTAATGGACTGAGTGATCCATCCTTACATAGATTCATTCATGGTGGTCTTCATGGATGATATCTTGGTGTACTCTAACACTCGACACGACCATGCTACCCATATTGAAATCATTTTGAGTACACTGAAAGATAATCAGTTATATACTAAGCGCTATAAGTGCCACTTTTGGATGCATCAGATTCACTTCCCGGGCCATGTTGTCTCAGAGACATGACTATCAGTGGACCTATAGAAAGTAGGAGCAGTTATTTCTTGGGAGAATCCAAAGAACGTCTTTGATATACGGAGTTTCTTAGGGCTGGCAGGATACTAAAGATTCTTCATTCACGACTTTTCATGCCTAGAATCACCTTTGACAGGTCTGACCAAGAAGGGGGCAAAGTTCTTATGGTCAGATTCATGTGAGTCAGCCTTTTAGGAGCTAAAGGGAAAGCTAACGTCAGCACCGATACTAGTCTTTCCAGATCCAGGCAATAGCTACACTATTTATTGTGATGCTTCAGGTATCGGACTAGGCATTGTTCTTATGAAGGGAGATTGAGTCATTTCATACGGGTCTCCGTAGTTGAAGCCACATTAGAGGAACTACCCTACGCACGACCTGGAGTTGGTAGCTATTGTTCATGCCTTATGCTATTAAAGACACTATCTTCTGGGAGAGCACTTTGTGGTCTTCACCGACCATAAGAGCTTCAAGTATATCTTCACTCAGCTTGATTTGAATCTGAGGTAACGTAGGTGGGTTGAATATCTTCTGTCTTTTGATTTCGAGCTTGCCTATACGTCGAGAAAGGGCAACGCAGTGGTAGATTCATTGAGTAGGTGAACTCAGATTTGGGTAGTTTTGGAGGCTAGTTGTGAGTGGCAACTTATGGCTATATTCTCTGAGATGCATCTGGAGGTGAATGACAGGCATGGACAGACCTTCCTATATTCTGTAGCTGTTACCTATACACTACTTGATCGAGTAGAGATAAGGAAGCTATCAGACTCAGAAGGATTAGTCCTGTGGGAGAGTGTGTCTCGAGATGACCCTCTTCCTAGATGGACAGTGTGAGAGGATGAGATCCTGTGTTTCCAGGGATGTGTATGGGTGCCAGATGACATACATGAGGAGATGAGGTGGGATTTTCATTCCTCAGTTTGGGAAGTTCCTCCTAGCATCACCAAGATGTATCTGGACCTTCATCGCCAGTACTGATGGACAGGTATGAAGAAAGATATTGCTTGTTTTGTCATGAGATGTTCTACTTGTCAACAGATGAAGGCGGACCATCAGTGACCATAAGGCCTTTTACAACAGTTACCCATTCCGGAGTGGAATTGGAATGATGTTGTGATGGACTTCATGACCAGGTTGTCGAGGTCGCCTCAGTGGAACGATGCTGTTTGGGTTGTCGTCGACAGGCTCACGATGGTTCTCACTTCTTGCCGATCAAGGACACCTTCAGTGTCGATGATATGGGATAACATTACCTCAGAGAGAATGTATGTCTGTATGGAGTTCCACACTCCATTGTTTCAGAAAGATTTGTGCGCTTTACCTCTCGGTTCTAGAAAGAACTTCAGAAGGCCTTGGGTACACAGGTATGTTTGAATACTGCATACCATCCCCAGACAGATGGCCAGTCCGAGTGTACGATCCAGGTGCTAGATGATATGCTCAAAGATTGCATTCTGGACTTTGGAGGTTCTTGGGAGAAGCATATTCCTCTGGTGGAGTTCACCTACAATAATAGTTCTCGGGTGACAATTCAGATATCACCTTACAAGCCTTTGTACTGTAGGCTATGCTGATCACCCTTATGCTGGATGGAGGTAGGAGAGGCAGCTTTGCGGGGACCTCATCTTGTTCAGGAATCCTAAGAGTAGATAGAGTTGATTCATAAGAGGATGTCTACAACACAGTCTTGACATAAGTCTTATGCTGATCAGTAGAGACGACCTCTAGAGTTCGACGCCGGGGATAAGGTTTTCCTGCGTGTTGCCCCGAGGTTGGGACATAAGAGGAGTTGAAGATAGGGTAAGATTTCACCGCGGTACGTTAGGATGTTTGAGGTTTTGGATAGAGTTGGGCCGGTTTAATATCAGTTGCAACTACCTCAGAGGTATTGGGCCATGCGCGACGTCTTCCATGTCTGTCAGCTCCGATGTTACTTTTCAGACTCGTCTAATGACTTTTATACTGAGGTGGTTGAGCTCAAAGAAGAATCATCGTTTGAGGAGAATCCCATCCGTATTATCAATCAAAATACGAAGGTTCTTTGTGGGCAGTCTGTCCCTCTTGTACAGTTTCTCTGGCAGCATGGGCATGTATAGGACGAGACCTTGTAGAGGGATGCCGATGTACGATCACAGTGGCCAGAGCTGTTCAGGGTTTCTTCTTCTACGCCTCTCAAGGTAAATTCGGGGATGAATTTCATTAAGGGGGAAGTTTGTAAGAACCCGGATCTTCGTTTCAGGTACACATTTCCTTTTTCTGGAGTTTTTAAGAAAAATAGAGTTTCTGGAAAAAATTTAAGTACACTTCCTGTACTTTCTGAGTACACGCCTTGTACTCTTTTCCCACTATAATCCGTGTGCTGGTCGTGTACGGGCCACACACACGATGTATAGGGGTGACATGGAGGGCGATTTTGGTGGAGTACGGAAAAACCCAGTACACGCCATGTACTATAAAAGTACACACCGTGTATTTTTTTCACTAAATGCGTAGGGGTCACTCCTGAAGGACAGAACATGCTTCTTTTTCAGGATCATCAACCAAGAGCAACCTATAAGGCCGAAAATCTTCCCCGAGCCCCCGTGCCTCCATCTGATCTCTGTTCTAACCGCCGTCGATTGTGTTGGAATCGCAGCGGTGAGTTCCTCCTTCCTCTTGAGCCTCGTTTTCCAATTCCTCCTATTTTTCGAGTTATCATGGTTTATGTGTTCCAGAAATTTTCTTAGATCTATGACATTCTAAGGAGAATCTGTCTTTGCTGTTCACGTATATCAATCTCCATGGATTGAGGTAGAAAGTTTGTGCCTCTTTGTTGGAAGTCGTTGAATACTATGTGAAATTTACACAAATTCCCTTGAACGGGGAATTGTGTGTTCCCAATTTTTCCCCTGCTATTTTCCTTCTTTGCTTGATTGGTGTAGTAGAGGTTTATTCTTGTGAGTAGAGTAATTTTTTTTGTGCTCAGGTTGTTTTTCGAGGCTTGTTTTTCCTGTTTGGTGTTTTTTCTAGTTTCCATTCACAGTTTTAGGATTGTGGAACTGTTGATTTGTTATGCTGTTGAGCCTTAGATTGACAGACATGTAGTTTTTGAGGTTTACTTGGATGTTGCACGTGCGCTGAGCATGTTTATTTTTTTACACATGACTGTGAGAACCTAGTATAGTAGACCATATGGAGAATGGACGTAAGGGCTTCTCCAGAGTGCCATTTAATACAATGCGAGTCCATAGGGGGAATTGATGATGAGTGCTTACTCAGAGAGTCTATAGTTCCTCGACGTGGTCCAGAAGAGGAATGAGATGATGAGTGCTTCCCCAGAGAGCCTTTAGTATGATACGAGACTATAGGGGGAATTGACGGTGAGTACTTCATTAGAGAGTCTATTCTTAGCAGAACTAGAGGGGTGAGACTGTGTGTGCCACCTATAGGGTTGCTAGTACTGGTAGGTTTAACCATGAGGGTTAGGTTGTGAGAGATACCCAGAGAGTTACCTGTTTTCTACTTGTTGTTGGTTGTTACTTGTGTACTTTATATGTTAGAACTGTGAATTTTAGATGCTGTGTATTTCTTGTTTACTGTTACTTTACTTTTACTTGCCTTGTATTCATTGACTGTTAGGCACAAATATTTGGGTGATTACCTACTGGGATTGTATCTCACACCCTATTTGCGCCATGATTTTGGGCCGAAGAAGACATTGTTGTTGCAGGAATAGATAAGGGCAAGCGGCCTTCGACTTCTAGTACGTGATTTCTTGGAGCTAGAGAGCAAGGGACCAAACTTAGGCTTTCTATGCTGAGGAGTTTACTTTGTTTTTATTTTGAAATTTGATTTTTATTTGTATTTCAATATGTTGTTGTGTTTGATTCTTTCCTTATAAACTTGTACCAGTTGCATCATTATCATAATTATTTTATACATTGCATCCACTATTTAGTTAGTTGTTGTATGCTATTTGTTGTTTCTGCTATTATGTCTGCATGTTCTTCTAATGTATACTTTACCGAATGGGGGCATAGTTTCCCCACCGACTCACCAAGGCCCTCGCTGCTAGTCAGCAGCCTCTGGCATTTTGGGATATGTGCTTGAGGTCTTGTGGCGAACCGGGTACGGGGCACCAGTGGAGGGGCTCCTGATTCGGTTCGTTACAATATACTATCATGAATTCCAACCTGATTCCAAATATACCACTAACACTTTATATGATCTTTTAACAAATTAGTATCTAGAATGAATCTCTTCTTAGTTGCTGCCTCTAGGCCTTTATGGATCATCTTGATGGACTCAATCTAGAACATTGTTTCCTTATGTCCATCCTCTTAAGTGAATGTCATGGGTTGTTACATTGAGACTCCCGTATTGATTTAGACTATCTTCACACAACCATAAATATATATAATTTAATAAAAATTATAGATAAAGAAATTTTCACATGGATTTTTTTAATACATTACCTAGAACTATCAATGCCTCTGGTTCACCCAATGGAGTCATATTTCCAACAATTTCCTCCTACTATCCTATTAATGGGAACCACCATGATGGTGTTTATCTAAAATTAAATACACATATATTAGGACACATGACCTGTCATAAATTAATTTACTTAATAGGGATTCATAAAAATACATAACATTTTATCCCATGTACCCTTTCACATTATCAAAACTGAGGAACTATCATCACCCTCAACCCTTCGTCCCCAGGTTCCTGGATAATATAGGGTTGACATTTTAATTATTCATTTTTATCATTAGAAAAAAATTATAAATTTTTATTCAACTCATTTATCATCATTTAAAATAATCTATTTCATATTAGGTACCATATTGCAATTAAATAAAACAAGTAATTAAAGAAATTTTGATGTAGACAAATCCCCCAAAACCTTCTTTTCCACATGATCCAAAAATGATGCATGTCACAATAAATATTTAGTTCATATAATGATGAGTGTATAAAAAACTATAATTATATGATTTCTATGAGTTAAATAATTAAAAAAAATAACAAAAAACAACATGTTCATCAATAATTTTGAAATAACATTCAATCATGACAAAAACATCAATAACAACAATTCGACCCTAGGTACTGTTGTTTATGCTATACATGGGTAATCTATTCCCATGTATGATGTCTCGACCAATTAAAAAATCATATTAGTATCATTTCTAAAATTATAAAATAATATAAAAACGAAACAAAAGAAAAAAACATTGAAATAGCCTGACCAAGGTGCCACATATCAGTTCCTCAAGCATGTTGGTTACATAACCTCAAGGGTGCCCGCTACTGTGCAATGGGATAGTGACCAACAACAAGGGTTTATTATATAAATTGTGGTGAATATACAATATTTTTTCAAATAATAAGAATCAATAAAAATAATAAATATCAAATATATAATAAAATTAACCACAATATTAATATAAACATTAGAAACATATATCACATGATAAAACAAAATATGAATAAAGTATCCAATCCAAATTAGTAGAAATTTCATATCAAATATGTTTCAAGATTTAATATGAAAATATAAAATAATAATTCACTAAAAAATTCATCTGAAGGACTCGAAATCGCTCTAGGTTCCCTCATCCATTCCCCAACCACATTTATCCATCTTATATATGGGTCTTTCACTTATCCTATCCTGAAATCCGGAAGTATAATTGTTACTGATTATGTATCTTGAGTTGGGTGTGACTAAAACATAATTGTCAATTAATTAATATGTCTAATTGAAATATTGTATATAATAGTTTATATATGTGAGTAAATTATAAATTAACAAAATCAATTGAACAATTTTCACAATTATCCATTCATTAGTTAACTATAACAATCTAGGGATTCATAATGACACATAAACCAATAAAACATGCCTCAAACCATGATATATTTTGTATAAAATGTCATAATTAATCACAATACAATAATTCATGGAATTAATTATGAATTAAATTTAAATTTCATATCATGTCAATGTGAAACCCCAATACAATTCCAATATCTTGTTTCCTAGAACATAATGTTTGGAACCACATAGGTATTTAATTAATCATTATATCTCTCACTCCTCATATTTAATATGTGTATTTTGTGAATAATTCAGTTTCCCACACTCGTTATACTATATGTGTATTTATAACATCAATTAATGTACCACACTCATTATAACATATATACCAAAAGTTATATAAATCATAGTTAGACATCATTAACATTATTAAAAAAACATTATCATCATGATGTATAATTTAAATTATAAATTCAATCATTTTTAAACACATTAATCATATGTAATAATATGAAAAAATAACCATTAAATAATTTATGATAATTTTATCATATAATCGATTTAATCATATGGTATTGTCCAACCAAACCATTAGTTACAATTGTCACCCAACTCCTTATATATTAAATCTACTAATTGAAATATTCCCTTAATAAACCAATTCCAAAAACCATTCATTCGTCCAATTCCATCAGCACAATACAAGAACATCCATTATCACATTAGATAAAAAAATTATTTAATTAATTCAATTCAAAATAAAATTTCCCTATGTAGTAATTGTTATTTAACAATTACATACAATAAAATATTGTCATGTCCATGAGTGTGGACAACCAGACCCCTACCTAATGGTACATTATTGATATTCCCTAAATCATAAATACAAAATTTCTATGGAATTCTAAGATAATAATGACACAAAGGATCTAGGATCAATATATATTATCATGGTAAAAATAAATAAGATCAATCAAAACATAATTCTATACCACCACCAATGGTTGGAAATTGGTCAAACTTCTTTGGAAAAAATTGGAGGTAGAGAGAGATAACCAACTGGGGAAGAAAAAAATATCTTATAGGTGAATATCCTTCCATTAAATATAAAATTTATCAAGAATGTTTTTTGAGGTGCCTTGTAAT
The DNA here is from genome assembly GCA_963277665.1 of Viscum album. Classification (NCBI taxonomy): domain Eukaryota; kingdom Viridiplantae; phylum Streptophyta; class Magnoliopsida; order Santalales; family Viscaceae; genus Viscum; species Viscum album. Next base: position 537,353,629 of record OY728119.1, read on the forward strand.
ACTCAAAGGAGGTTCAAATAAATGTATGAATAGTTTTAGGGTCAAGTGATGAAGAATAAATGATAATAATGGGTTGTTTGGAAATGTTTTATAAAATTTTTGGGGATTAAAATCTAACACACACAGTTCAAGGGAGGGGTTGTATAATTTTCCAAATTATGTGCTTTAAGTTTACACCTCTCATGATGGGTTTATAATTTCTCCTAATAAGATGCCCAATTTTGAAATCCATGACCCAACCATGTAATTCGGTTATGTTGGGGAATCCATTGTTTGATGTAAATAGGTTCACAATATGTGAAAACCATCTAAAACAATGAAATCCCCTTATTTCTTATAAAATATAAAATTTCACCAGAAACTACCATGAAAGAACCAACCAATGTTATTCAAAAACACGGAAAATAGAGTACCTAATAAATTGGAACAAGTTAACTCATAAAAATAATGTTATCTTTTAGAAATACTAAAAATATATAAATCCAAATAAATTTTGTAATCCATCGGATTTTGATTAGAGGGATTGTATTTCCCATTCTAATTATGGAATTCTCCATAAAAAATGTTATATATCGGATGATGAATCAACTAATTAGAATTGAAATAAAATATTGAAATAATTATTTTTAATGAATTTCTATTAACATTTTTGTTCTTATAGGATATCTGGACTTGTTAGTAACATTTGAGTGCCCATGTGACGATAACTATAGTTGATCATGGGAATTAGTAAATTTTTATTGTGTGTTTGGGGGTTGTATTATGTTTTTTATGTTTAATAATTTTATATGCTACCCACTATTTACTGTTTTAATACTAAAATTTCATTGAATATATTTGTGGTTTCCCTAACATATAGGTCTTTGAGGGATGGATGGTATACTATCCCCACATGATGATCTCTATTTTATTGGCCGTATTTATTTGATGTTACTCTAATACATTAGTTTTCCCCATATATGTTCATTTCTATATAATAACTAATGTATGATAAAAAACATACAATATGTGGATTCACCAATAAACTACATGGTTAATCTATGTAGATTTATCATGGTATGTTGAAATGATATGATTCATGAAATTCATGTTGTGAAACATTAGTCCATTTTTTTCAAGAAGATAAATGTTGGAGAGAGATTTATATGGAGATATATAATATAGAAAAATAAATAAACTAATGGATAAGTATTATAAGATTACATTAGTTTTATATTATGTTATATGAACTATTGTATTTGATACGTGGGGAAATAATGCCTTGTTTTGGCTTGAAGCATTGTAATCATGTTAGGGTGATAGGTTAGAATCAAATATGGTTCTTTGGGATTTTTTATGATTTCATTATCCCTTTTATTATCATCTATAAGGTGGATAATACTTATTATACATTATATACAAACAATATTTATACAATATCTAATTTAGGTTACTGAGAGTTGGTTGAGAATTAGGATAAATATTACTAACTTATAGTTCTTTATGACCTTTTTGGGATTCACGGTCACAAATTAGTCTTCCTTTTTGTACTTATAGTTCCTTTCTAGTTATTATTATTTTATATGACACTACATCTATGTTCTTGGGATCTACTTTATTTTATCAATTTTTTACTTTATTGGTTTCCTTTTCGTATCCCTCATTCGTCATCATTCTTTTAGAGGGTAATGCCTGTCATTTTTATGTATGTTATGACCGTGAAACTTGTCTCCAACCCATAGACTATTTGAGGTGGTCCTTGGGAGGTCACCATCCCCCAAATATATTTTTTGGTCTATGAGGGATTCCATTTGGGGGAGGGGATCATGAATGTATTAATTACCTCAAATTCTTAGTAAAACATATGGGAATTTCAATTTTAATCACAATCATGAATATTATATTAGGAATTATCTTATGGTAAACATAAAATAAAAATCTTATATACTATAAATTAATAATCTATGTAAAATTATTTCACCCATTAGAAAAATTAATTTGAAATTTATAGAATCTAACATAGTAAAAAATGTTGGTATTTATTCATTATAATGTATCTAGGTTCCCACAGTGCATTTTTAATATTATGATTTATCTAAAGAACCTTTACCAGTTGATTTATCCAATCACACAAAAAGTGTTCTCTAATTTCAAACAACTATATAATATCTTAATAATAATATCATTCATGAAAAAAATAATATATTTTTATGTGATAACATTAATTGGGATTGAACTATAATTCGTCAATAATGGGTTATTGAACAATTCATGAGCATTATATAGGGTGGGAGGAACTTCCAAATGGTATCATATAGTTCAAATTTCTAAAACAAAAATCAATATGTATGATTCCCCTGGAACAAAAATTAAATTTTTTTAAAAACCCTCTAACACTCCATCTATGGATATATCTTCATAAAACCATGTCCACTTGCCTAATGTTATAATTTTTTTTCCTTTGGTTATCACAACATCCCTTTTTCTTTCATTATGATTGTTTGATAGACACTCAGTATTTCTCAAAGTCTGCATTTGCCCCACAATATGTTCTTGACCTAAAATATTCATTTCACCAACATCATTCCAAGTTGTTTTTTATGAAGTCCATTCCCATACAGTGATTAATATATGGCCATTTTAATTCTCTAATGGAAGATATTATTATAGGAAAATTATAATACCCAAAGATTTAAATATACTATTACCTTTAAATAAGTTAATACATTTAATTTATCACTCCACACAAAAAAATTAACATTAATGAAACATTGATAAAGGTAGATAAAATATTAATATATATATATATGAAAATTAATACCGATCAATTTAAATAGAAAAAATTAATAAGAGTAACCTATTTATAAATTCATTAAAAAATACTGTCTAAATTTGAGATCAATGAAAATCAATTGGTATAGAAAAAATGACGGATAATACTATTTTATATTTAGAGTTATATATTTCTAAAAAAATTATAATTATCTCATCTTATTTTTTAATCATAACAAATGTATAATTAATTGATTAAAATATATATCTACATAAATAACTACTAAATACTAGTTGAAGGATACTTCAGTTATATATTATATACTTTAGATATTGCATCTAGAAGGATATAACCAATGAAGGACAAAAAATAATTTTACTCCTTCACATCAATATATGGGCTCCTCAATATGGTTTCCTCTAATGATAAATTCACCTTGTGCAATAACGAAAAGTCTAATAGCCAAAATTGGTTCTATATCGGCTGATATTTTTCCAACCCTCCATCCAAATATTCATATCATAATTATTTTTTTACGGAACCTTGTTCTCGACTATTATAATCCTTCCCATAATTACTTCAGCATGAAATCTAGAAGTGAAAGTATAATATGCTTCTTCATTTCTATGTTTTGGTCTTCAAATACGAATTATCATCATGTGGTGTGTACGTCCTGTCATAAATCTATATGAAAAAAATTATATAGTTTTCTTGAATAATAAACTCTATAACATAATGCTATATCATTATGAATAAAATTCCAATAAACCCATAGACTTTTTATGCCTACAATCCTTTAATGAAAACACATATCAAGAGCCAAAAATTCTCTAATATTGGTTGGATGATGATGGTATCTGTGATATTTTCTGTAAATAATCCCATTTAATGGATTACCTCTTTGACAAGTAAATAATTATATGGGATATGTCAAGAATTATGTGGCCTAAATAATTTAATAGGAATAACTTGTACACAAAGGATTTCATTAATAAATGATATTAGAAAAACATTCAGAATATTCATAAGGAATATGGATTTTTTATCAACAGTCTTGTGGTGGTGGGGTTTATAGACTAGGATCAATTGAAATAATTAATTATTTTTTGGAACCCTTATAGGAATGATTTATTCTAAAGGGGAATCAATGTTCATGTTGGTTCTATTAACCACGTGGTAATAAATCATTCTAAATCTTGTATATGAATTATTCTTGAATAAATAGAATTATAAGAGGCCATCATATCCTTAAATCCTGAAAAATTTCATTCTCTAAAAATAATTACATGATCATTCAAAATCAGATCATGGGACCTTATTAATTGATATATCATGGATTATATATTTTACAACTTTATATGGGCTAGAATGCATTGTGTGGCCTAGGCTACCACCCCGATTCTCATTACAAATTTACATGATCCCTCATCACTGAAGCACTATAAACCCATCTATTTTTGTAATTTTCCCCGTAATGTATTTGTATGTTTCAAAAAATGGAGTCTCTACATGAATCTATAATAGTGGGGATTTTGAAGAGTATCATCGATTCATTAGGGGATTCTCCAGGTACTGTTCCAAATTCATTTCTCAATAGATTCTTGTATATATATTTATAAAACACTTGTTTGTTACATCTCCATTAATAATGACATGGAAAATGATTATTATAGGATAATGTGGGGTTTCATCCTCTCGGTGATAGATTTTATCGTCTTATATACCTTGGTAAAAAACATATACTTTAGATGTAAGAGATACCCATGTATCTTTATATCTTTAATAAAAGTATCAATAATGAGTGTATCCAATGATCATAGTGATCGACTCATGTCAATGGAATGTCATACTTTATCTCCATAGAATATGTTATATTATTTATCATTGGTAATTGTTAATCAATCATTGGTTCAAAAAATTTTAGGGGATTACTTGAAAATGGAGTGGGAATATCACTTTCCAAGACAAGAGCGGTGTTTTTATTTAGAATCCCGGTTTGAGATAGTGGGATAAGATTATCAAATAAAACATAGGTATATATTGAATTATATTTCCATGGACTTCCTAGGATCCCATCTATCTCAATGAATATTATGCATTAAATGTTTTTATGGGGTGGTTGAAAGGATATCAAAATACATAAATAACAAGAATAACCTTTTTAATTATTTTTTGGAGAATCTCCCGTGTCAATTGTGTCTGGAAAGATATTTCCATACTTATGTGATCTATCCTTATGGTTCTAAATACTATCTAATAAAAAATTGAAGTATAATTTATTCATTAATTTTGTATGGTCATGATGATAGTGATTCCTTTGGTCTTTGTCGCCTATGATCACTATGATAGTTGTAGAAAGTTGGTTAAACCTAAATCAAATTATGGAAACTATAAACCATCTACCATGAAACATCACGTGAAAGGTTGTGGAATGTATGTATCTATGGGATATAATTAATGAAAATATGGATATGATCTAATTGAAACATATACAAGGCTGGGTCTATATATTATGTTCCACACTCCCAATCCAAATATTTGGTCTTCAACATCCCTCATATTGAATCTTATGATTGGGAGGGATTAAATTATAGTGTCCCAACTGGGTGGATGAAAATCTCATCATCAATAGGTTTAATACTATTGAGATGAAATTCATTTATATTTTATAAATTCAATTATAAGGTAAATTAATAAATTTCACAATTTAAACATAAAAAATTTATGTTCATTTTAGTATTCATCATTTTTATATTTCATAAAGATGAATTATTGAGATTTTCATGTATAGATTGTTTTTAATAAAAATAGAGTTATATAAACATTTAAAAAATATAATTATTTAATGTGATATTTGTATGTAATTAGGGCATATAAATTCATAAAAAAAATTACATACAAATTATTTATTTTATAATTTAATTTATAAATATAAAAATATTTATTACTAATTACAATCCTATATCATATATTTTATAATGTAAGAGAAATTTTTATAATGATATTTATTTTACTGTATTTTATATTTAATATTATAAATTTTTTTATTATCACTTTCTGAAATTGAATTAATTTAAATTAATTTAAATTTTTGACTTAGTACTTCCAAATTAGGAAATATGGTCATTTAATTTTTATTAATAATAATTAATTAATTTTAAAATAGTTTACTATGGAAGAAATAAAATATAATTAAAAGGTTATAACACTGTGAAAAATGAACAAAATTTTTTAAAACATAGAATAAAATTTGTGGTTGAGTTTTTAGTTGTAACAACTTGTGATTTTATAGAAATTTTCTAATTATTAAATTTAATTTCTTTAATAGATTATTCTACATAAAAAATAATGATTTATCAAATTTTGACCTGCTATTAAAATTATATTATTCAATATTATAGGTATTACTTAGCCATCAAAATTTTGTTAACGAATTGGATTAAACAGATTATGAAAATCTATATGTTTTCATAATTTTATAAAAAGAATTATTTTGTAAATAAATTAATTAGAAATGAATACAAGAACAATTTGAAAATAAAGGAAATATTTTTCAGGAAAATGACTTTCTTATGTTCAATATAATTAAAATCAATAAATTAAGAAACAATATTTTATTTTAGTAATTTAATAAAATAAATTTATATTATAAATTCAATTAAATGTTTGAAATTCATATAATGTGATTTTTTTGTCAATTTAACAAATTAAATTCATTTTATATTTTAAAAATATTTTTCATCTAAAAAAAATAACTGCATATTGTAAAATTATTTAAAATTATTTATTTTTAGTTTTGGAAAATTATTAAAAAATAAATCAAATTTTTGAAAACAAAATATAAAAAATTCCATTGTTTGATATTTTTAGATTTTTCTAAAAAGGAAATTTTTTAGGGAATAATGAATAATCCTGTTTTTTTGTTAAAAACATCTTTTAAATTCAATGAACATGCACGAAAAATAATTTTTATATTATTTTAATGTTCAAAATATTTCAATATTATATTCATTATATAAATTTATGTTATTTTAATCAATTTCATAATGAATTTCCATATAAAATCTTTTTACAAATATGAAAATTTTCTCTTTCGAAATCTAAATTGGCGTTAAGTCTATTATATTAATTTATATTAAATAAAGTCACATAAATGTATGGAATTTTAAAAAACTGATTTCATCTTTGGAATCATAGTATATTATATTATATAATAATAATAAATTATTTTTTGGTAATAATGATTAGTAAAATAGTTAAATTTAACTACTACAGTTAACGTTAAAATGGATTTACAAGGGGTAAAACGTCAAATATAAGATGTAAAATGATAGTAAAACTTCTTCAAAATTATTTGGATGTGAATATTTATACATTACTGCATATATGATCTTATTATTACTTATTTTGGATCCTTTTTTCATGTAAAAATCAGGGTACACTTTATTTATTTCGAGAATTCTTTTATTGTCCTCCTCCCCCACTTATTTGTAGACACCCCTATTCAATCCTCCATACACTTCAATAACCCATTGGTATAACCAGTACCTTCCAAAAATATATTCCTCAATTATCTCCTCACATCATAGAGGCATTTTGTTTTATTAAAAATTTTAACATCCCTCCCCATATTCTACTTAAGATTTCCACAATATGGTGGGCCAAAAGACATCAAGCACTGCTTCTTGAATGCCCGAGGATGCAGACTAGACGCAAGGGCCTAAGGTGTTTTCTTGGGGATACTATTAAATAATAGATCAGAGAGTATTTTAGTGATTAATAGTGAAGGAATAAGGGGAATAAAAGAAGAAGACACTATTTGACTAGACCATTAACATGCTGATATAGAAGTAGTAACAACATGTAGGTAACCGTAGAAAAATTATAATAAAACATAAATGATAAATAAATAAGAAATTAATAATTAAAATATTCATGTAAAAACTAATTATGATCCACAAAAAACCTATACAAAAATGAATAAGTAATAGTCAGGGGATACATGAATATACCATACGATTAGAAAATATTCAAAAAAAGACCAAAAATTCCAACAACAATAATATATACTGTATACTTGTTCCACTGCCCCATAATATGTCCAATACATAAAAATAAATCAACCGAAGTTTCAATCATTCCTTTATAAAAACCGATAGTCCTAATTTCTAGTCGGGTTCCATACGTGGCCCATATAGGGTTTGAGATAAAATCCTAGTAAGCAACCAACAAAGGTGTATGCGTCAATCTGATATGTAAACTATATAATGAGTATTGTTTCTTAATTATAAAATGAATGATATAATAAATAAATAAATAAACCGGCCTGAGTTATAATTGGAAACCTATACTATTTCTACCTACTCTATCCTAAGCCATTGAGTAATATCCCAAAGAAATTGTTGATTGAATATTAGGGATATAATGAGTGACAAGCTGAAATGTCCCAAAAAATGTGATGGAATTTGGCATACATGTCCCTAATATATCAATAAAAGATAATTTATAAATAAATTCATTCAAAAAAAATATAAATTCAACTATACCTATTTTATACACATTTATTGGTCATCCCTAATATCATGTACAAAAATTTAAAGATAATTACCAATATCACTGTATTGAATGGTGTAAGTCCAATGCCGTTGGAGTTCATCCAAAGTGATCCAATAATGAATACATATCTTCCACACTAGTCAAGGTGTGACAATAATATGAACATACCACTAAGGTCATCCATGGAGTCAAACATAGGGGCTTGACTTTCTCTCACTACATGGTACAACCATAATTCCATTGATCCATCCATGAGGACTACCTTAGGTAAATGGTTTCAATCATTTAGTGGTGAATGAAAAATGGTCTGAAATACCATAATAGGAATAGAAAGTGTCTCATTTGGTGTGCTTAATAATAATTATTAAATTCTATTAATAAATCCGGAGGCATCCGTCCAAGAGGTCATTAATTCAAAACCCCTTGTTTCTCCCTCTAGTACTATGGTGAAAGAATTAAATAATGAATTTATATCACAATAGGATTTTTTGTTAAGGAATTAAATTTATCAAACCATTTATGTCATAAGTTATAATATTTTCAATTTCCCAATTCGCATTTTACAACGATTTCATTTATGGCATCCGAAGCAATGGATAAATTCATTATCCACCACCCCTGACAATTTTATTTGTGTGACATATAATTTTTTTATGGAATTCCCCATCATAGAATTAATTCGTGATAATGAAAAAGGGAAATTAATAATTAATGATTAAACAAACCCATCAATGTCTATTTAGTCAAGGAAATCATCCCAAGGGGATGATTCTCCACTAGATCACACTGCCTTTGGTTTTGTGATGATTTTGATATTATTAAATTATCATTTTTGGGTCACTGTAATAAATTTATAGCTCATGGAAAAAATATATTATATTATATAATACAAATAAATGATGGTAAATAACATATACAAGATACCATTATGTTGTAACACTCCACTCATATATTTTTGAAACATCAATCAAATTTGAATTTGTGAAATCAATGAAATCATTCATCTCTCGTAAAATATGGAAAATTTGGGTAGAAATAAAATTTATAATTGAGGAGGAAGTAATATTTAAATATAAGGGACACAATCTTAGAGTTTACCAAGGGATTTTCAATTCATCTGATAACCAGTAACATGGATCCTGGACAAAGGTGATAACACAAAACCTATGGTGGAGGAAAAAGAGAGCTACTATGTGGGGTAGGACATGAGATCTATTATAGAGAAAATAAAGTGACAAATTAAATAAATAAAACATAATGTGGGGAAAACCCATACGTCACAACATAGTAAATGGAACAATGTTTGGTTAGATGGTTGGCCTGATAGTGGGCCAACAATGACCTAGGTTTTTCTTTTAAGGGGCACCCTGCAACGTTATACATATAATTTGTCTAACTGTGTGAAAAGTGTGAAAAATTCCATTGTCACCTAGGTCAAAAATCATACACTATCATATTCCTTGGATCTCATAGTTGAAGGAAGACCATGTGTCCTCTGATATGCATCTTTTTGAAGCCACGTGATTTAGGGAGACCGTGTGGGCTCGGCTACACAGTCTCTACTTACTGTGCATCCCAGTATGCCTTTTCCAAATTTAGTCATCAATGCTCCAAAGAGCCATGGACACTCATTGAGATCTCCATGACATCCTTGGACAAAACTATAATGGTAATTTAAAGGAACTTCAATAAAAATTAATGGTCTATACCATTATGAAAATTGATGACATTACACCCTTCTCTCTTTATGATAACTCATTCCTGAGGTTCCTTCTAATGGTTGTATAACTTATTCTAAATAATTTTATGGAAACTTCCCATTTATCAACATCCCACTCCAAAAACTCATCTTTAACTCATCCATGTTTCCAAATCACCTAGACTAGTGGAATGGACCAACCTTGTATAGCAATAATGCTCTAATCAGCGATCCATATCAGTTTCCACTTGAAGGTTGCATCGGCCACTACCTAAATATCATAGGGGTTAAATGAAAGAGATGGATTTACATGATAATGATGAATTTGGGATATGTTGATGACATCATTCCGAAAACATTACCTCTTAGGTAAAGGATATCGATCAGCTATGGCCTGACCCTATCCACTATCTAGAATGACTCGGAATATTTATGTGATAACATGCCTTATCTCAAAATATGTTTGTGACCCAGTCTAGTAGATACACGTAGAAAGACATGATGTCCCACATCAAACTAAAAATTTATATTATGATGCTCACTATAATTCTTCATCCACTAATTGGATGTATCCATAAGATTTGGAATCAACTAGATTTTTTATGATGTCTTATGAATAGTACAAGAACATTGTAGATCTACCTCACCTACCTCAAACCATCAAAGAGAAGAACTTACTAGCCTACCATAAAGGGGATCATTTAGATCCATATAAATATTTACTTAAATATGTTTTAAAGGAAAAATAAAACCAAGGAATATTAAATTTCCATGAACATCCAATATCAATGATTGAGGCCCAAATAATATCCTCTAACACCTATACCATCTAATCAGCTTTCCCATTAGTTCGATGGTGATATTTTGTAATCAGGATATCCATTTAACCACATTAATTTTGTAACCCATGAAATAATCATGGCATAAACTAGACATCTCAATATAAAATAATAAAATGGGGGACACCCAAAAGGTAAACAATATAATGGATATAAATCCATCTAAGATAATCAACTGACAAGGATTCCCAGATTGGTGGAAAGTGTGTAACCTTGGTCGAATTTTCGATGATCACCCATTATATTTGACATCCTCAATAGGATCAATCCAATACAGTCACAAAATAATTTTTGACTTCGTTCCACACCCACTCAGTAATGGAATTGCTTACAGAATTCCAAAATGACGATGGTGTTACACCTTCACCTACTGATTAGTAGAGAACTATGTGATAAATCATGTAATCTACCTCTTCATAACAAGCCACCACTAATAATGAGACCAGTCTTGATATATCTTGCTCCGACCAAGGTGAGATACACAAATATAGGCCTAAGATTCTCTCATCAACTCTTCCTATATTTTAGAATCTTCCAAATCCCACATGTATGATTACGATCTTATTCACATCAATAACCCATCTCAGATCTGGGTTCTCATTGATGAAACTACACCTGTAGACATGACCCTCTGAATTTGATAAATTCCTCATTTTAACCCTCTCTATATGGTAGGATGTCAACGTCAGATCTTCGAAGAAGGGATTCCCTTGTTTCACCTGAACCTCCAAATGCATCTCATAAAATAAATCCATTAACTATCACTCACTATTTTCCTCATTTAAAACATGAATTTGAGTCATTATATTCTGGTAAGTATCTATGGAATTACTATAACTGTTTGTGTAATCCATCTAAAAATTGATAAATTTTTTGTATTCCACCCACATACACGATCATAGATTAATGTATCACTCTTTCTATATGTATTTTTGAATTTTATATCCTATGTGAAGAATGAAACAATTGCCAAAAAATTAGTCATCCAACAAACATAGAGCATGAACCATGACTATTATATTGAGTTCTTATGCATGGTAATTCCTCTAAATGATGTCCCAACTGATATCAACCATACTCCAAAACATAATCGTCCTACCTCATATTTATTCATTACTCAATTCATGAAGCATCAAAACCAATGGTATAATTTCTACCTAGATCAAGAAGAATCAAGATCGGTTTTGAATTTATTCTTCCCATTAAATCCCAAAAACATTCTCATAAGAATTTGTCCACTATAATTTCAAACCCTTCCTATTCAACCTAGTATGTAGTTATACCAAATATGAGAATTATAAAATTAAATGTATATACTAGCCAGATATCACTCTGATTCTGTGTTTGTCAAACAAATTTGTGGTATTCAACAAGGAAACTATGATAATAACTTTTTATAGGTCATAGAATACACATTCCACTAATTTTATATGTCCTGCAATGTGAACTATACTAATTCAAATGTGTAATTTACTAATCCTAAAATATATCATGTTCTCACATTGTGTATTTCGAACACTATGAATATATTTTCCCTGGTCGTTTTGGTTGCAAGAATACATTATCATGTCATCTTCAAATACTATCATAGAGGAATCTATATACTAGAAGTAAAAAAAATCATCTGAGATCTAATGACATCCAGTACATTCATCAGATTGAATGACATGAACATATTCTCATACAGTTCATACATTCTCAAGAACACAGTACATGGAATGTCTGATGGCCTCACATTAACCGGATAATAGACTAAACTCAAATTGATTGAGGATAATTCAAATTCTCCACATATCTGGTCAATGAAGTCATCTATATGATGCAGAGGATACTGATTTTTGTACGTAATCTGGTTCAGTATGTTGTAATCCATGAATAATCTAATGGTATAATCCATATTATTGGAACATATGAATGGTGAAGCCCATGAATATTTTATTTTTCAAATAAAACCCTTGGACTCTAGATCGTCAAGATATTATATAGTTTTTGGATCTCTTTATGTGACAACATATATGGAGAAATGAAGAACAATTCCACAACTAAAGGAGGATTGATTATTAAATCAGCCTCTCTATTAAGAGATATTTTTTGATGAATTCATCAAGGATTACTTCCCTGAAATGATCACCTACATAAGGGAACTCTAAAAATAGCATTCCCTAGTCACTCATAAAGAGACAATCCATTTGGTATGTTAATAAATCTAACCCAATATGATTGATTCCATCTCAACATGCATGGATATACAACTCAAAAATATACATATACACACTACTATGTGAGGATTTTAAATATAACCAATGGTGGTAACAATCCACCTCGTCCTGATAAGGCACAATACTATCCACATAGAGAATGATGTTGAATCCAATCCACTCAAAGATAAAGAGACTCCATATGAATCAATACATAACAATATTAATGGTAAACTTGTTTAAATCACATATAACCTCAGCTTGAACATCTAATGGGTTGTCAAGAATAATAAAAGCACCATACTTATCTATGACTAAGCTCATACGTTGCAAATATTAACCAATATAAATGATTGTGATAAGCCTATATAAAACATTATATATAATAAAAAATATGATAAAATAATATAAAATATTACAGTATATGGATCTTTACTCTTCTCTTATAGAGTAGGGCGAATATCATAAATATGTAATGAACCATGGACCTGATATGCTTCTTAGTTTCCAAATAAATTCAACTCCACTGATTAGAAAAATCTAATCCTTTAGTACCACATCCAATAACACCCCCTCATCATGATCATCCAGTGGAGAAATAACATCTATATTGACATGAAATGGATGATATTCCACCATAAGTTGGTGTTGGAATATAACCCACATTCACTAGTAATTGGTTGAAAAAATTGGCACACACATTCGAGGTGACCGTCCTAATGTAATCCAAACACCCAGTCTGGTTCCTCGTACACTAGAGATTTTTATTGACTAGCATGCGACAATGTTGACTCACCATATATATATATATATATCAGTTCATGCCTCCCGGATGATATCATCAGTACATGAAACCTCAAAATGTCACTACATGCAACTGGATAATCCACAACTTTACCTAGAATCTGAATTTCATAGTTTCACATTGCTAGATTCCATCAGGTTCTTCTCAGAGATGAGGGTCTAGTTTTTAATATCTAGAATTATTGTCAGATGATTGATATTCACCAATGAGTGGGTGGAATAAATAATATCATCCATGAATTTCATTAACGTGGTCATCTTTTAATTTTATGAGTTTTGTGAAAATTTCTACAATTTAGTAAATCGAGCATAGAATTGCATCACATGACTGTAACTGTATTGAAGGTGAATTAACTCATAATCATGATTTTTTTATATCTTTTAGTGAATAATTAGTAAAGGAACAATTTATGGAGATCTGATGAGACCATTCATTGAGGTTGACTATCCCGATGAAAATCATCTGATCAGTGCTTATTTGACTATAAATGTGTCTTATGTTCTTAAAGATAGATATTATGAACTAAATAAATAACATAGTACCCTGAAATCGTCCATCCCTAGACAAGGAGGTAGAATGATACTACTTGATGTCATGTGTCAACTATTCCAAAGATTGAGCTATTTGGAAAATATCCTATACAAACTGCATGATACTAAATAAATTTTCCTAAAATTATGAATCATCTCCTTTTGGAAGTTCTTATAACGGTGCCTCATATGGAACTACAAGAGTTATTAGGGGTGGATCAATATTCCCAACCTCATATGTTTGATCATCCCCACTCTTCTATTGTATAACATGTGGTCATCATAGTGGAATAACCCACTAATTTCCATGCATAGGCCTTAAAATGATATAATGTAGATAAGAAAATTGATATAAAAATTGAAAGGTTCTAGACCTAACATATTCACGCAAAAACCCTTACGCTTCTCTAGGATATAGGTATATGTGATACAAAAAATTTTCATTCATTTTAATTCACTTGTTTATTGAAATAATTTCTGTTTTTTTGATTTATATGGATATCCATTTATAATTAATAAGGGACCATACATATTATATTATTAAATCTAGAATCCACATAATCTTTACCATAACATGTTCTAGTATGTACAACTGATGATCCATGGATCAATGTCTCATAATCGAAAACATAAGGCATATTCATTACCCTATACAGCAAAACACTGTTAAGATAAGGAAAGCCCTATAAGTTTCAATTATTTTTTAACAAATTTTTAAACAACAACAAATAAAGAATGACAAAAAAATTTCAACATTGGAAATACACACAAGTTATATAAAAGAAATGGAATAATGAATAGAAATTTATTCTTAGGATTCCTTATAGGATTCATGATTTGATAAAAAAATCATATGATGGTGCTAGGTTGAAACTTCTCATATTAATAACATCAATGATAATATAGTCACAAAACAATTGAATCACCCAATGAAAAATTCCATGAAATTGTAATAGTGATTGAAATAAAAACATATATCCAACCAAGAAAATTAGGGTTTCCCTTGAACATGGTTTAGCTACTCCCAAACATAGAAGCATTGCCAAATTCCAATGTCCTGGTCTCCTATCTAACCCCAAACAGCTAGACAAAAAACGTCTCTAATACACATTTTATATTTTATCCCCGGATGCCACCTAATGGTTCCCAGAGATGGTGGGACAGATGAAGCCATGAATGTTTCCCTAAATGCTAGAGGATGATTACAATATGTGATGTCCGAGTGTCGGTCTGTAGGGATACTATTCTTCTATTAATCAGAGTAGAGCGAAATAATTTTTATTAGTGTAATAAACCATTATCATAATCATAAACAATATTAAAATAGAGTAACCCATCATAGAGGATGTAATAACAATAAAAATATAAAAGAAAAAAAATTATAATAAAACATGCAAGATGAATAAAAATAATGGGAAAATGAAAATAATTAGATAAAAAATTATAATGATTCACACATATAAAAATAAATAAATAATTTAGTCTTAGTGGATATATAAATAAGAAATATTCTTTAAAGACATAAAAAATTCCAAAAAGTTATACAACATGAATCTCAATCATATTCTCGGTCCTTTTCTGTCATACTTCACTGTTGAATTAAAAATCAAGAATTGAATGATGGCATCTTCCATTTATTAAATCATATAGTCATGAGATCTACTCTAGTACCAATGTTGGTCTGAGTAGAATATTAGATAAAATCATAGTAGTCCATGAAAAAGAATGTATGGATCAATAAATAACATCCAATAAAAAATTAGTAGTGTTCAATAATAGGTAAATTGAAGACATTGTAAATAGAGGATCCAAATTGGGTTCTAATAGGGCACCAGAACTATTTCTACCTACATTAACCAAATCTGGTGAGTTTGGACTAAGAGAACCGATAATTTTAATGTGAGGGAAATAATTAGTAATATGATGGACTATCCTAATGAATGTGATTAGGATTGTTAGACACATCCCTAAACATTCTTGAACAATATATCAATTTATAAATAAAATAATTCGGTAGCTTCTAAATAGAATTATATATTTTTATATGTATACTGAGAGTTACCATGAATTTTTAAGAACCCGTATCTTCGTTTTGGTATGTTTTTCCTTTTATGATAACTTTTGAGAAAAAGAGGAAAAACTAAAAAATTTCAATGTACATGCTGTGTACTTTATAAGTACACTCTGTGTAATTCGATGTCACCCCATGCTATGTGTTGTCCATGTCTGGGCCACACACACGGTGTGTAAGGGAGATATGGAGGCCACTTAAAGCGGAGTATAGAAAAGCTAAGTACATGTCGTGTACCCCTAAATTAGATGCCGTGTAGTTTATTTTTTTCATTAAATGAACCAGGGTCGGGGCTAATCGACAAAAACACCTTCTTCTCCAGGTTCCTCGACAGAGAGTGGCCCGTACAACCGCAAACACTCTCCGATCCATGTGCCTTCCTTTATTTTATGAGTCAATCGTCGTCGATTTCGTTGGAACCGTATTGGTGAGCTCTTCTTTCTGCTTGAGTTTCATTCCATGATTCTCCCTCTTTCTCAAGATATCGTGGGTTGACAATTTAGTGCGTCTTCGTATATCTACACCATTATAAGGAGAATCAATCCTCATTGTTCAAGTATATTGATTTCCTAGAATCATGGTAGGTGGTTTGTTCCTTACCTTTCGAAGTCCATGAGTTTTATGTGCAAATTCCACCAATACCCGTGAACGGGGTACTGCATGTTTACCTATTTACCCCTGTTGTTTTCCTGCCATGCAGGTATGCTTCTGTAGAGGAAATTCTACCATGTGTGAGGATCATTTTTTGTGTTTGGATTTTTTTACCATGCCTTGTTATGTTTATAATCCTTTGGGTCTTGTTATCCTTTGGCTGTTATGCTTTCTTCCATGCCTTATGACCGTAGGAGGGAGTGATAATTCTTGACATGCTTGTCATGCTGTAAACTATTTAGCCGTGTAGCTCTATAGGTGTACTTTGGTTATAAATGTAGCTCTATAGGTTTACTTTGGCCTTATAGCATTATTATGCACTGACTGGCACGAGACCCTGAGAACTTGTTGCTATAGACTATGAGGGATATACCGAGTGAGATTCCAAGAGAGTCTTGGACATTATAGACTATAAGGGACATACTGAGTGAGCTTTATAGAGATTCATAGATATTATAGACTATAAGGGATTGACCGAGTGATCTTCATAGAGAGTCTTGGATATTATAGACTATAGGAGGGTAGACCGAGTCAGCTTACTCAAAGAGTCTTTACTTGTTTGAATTTCCTTAAAAACTTTCCAGGATAAAGAAAAAATTGACTAAGTGAGCTTCCTTAGAGAGTTTGTGATAGACCTGACACTATAGGAGGAATTTACTGAGTGAGCTTTCTCAGATAGTTTCTAGACCTTGGGGCTATGAGAGGGTCAAAATTCCTGATCGTCCTCAAATATTCTCTGACTACCTTAGACTATAAGAGGAATTGATAGAGCGTTCTTCCTCAGAGACTCTTATGTTTTCGTATGAACAAACTAGATGGGTTAGGCTGAGTTCACTTCCACGAGGGTTATTGGTAATTCTTGGATATGACCAGAGGGGTTGGCTGCATATACTTCCCAGAGGGGTTCCTGTTGTTGTTAGCTATTTTCTTCACTAGTGCTTATTGTTCTATGTATTGATTATAGTTGAAAATCATCCAGTTACTGTTTACTAATTTCTACATTCTATTTACTATTACTATTTACTACTTACTGCACTATTACATGCCATATGATCACTGACTATGAGGCACAGATATTCGTGTGGTTTCCTTCTGGGATTTAGTCTCACACCCTTTTTGGGTCATGCTTTTTGGCCCAAACATACTATGTTGTTGCAGGTATATACAAGATAAATCTCCCATAGACTTCTGGTACTTGATTTCATTGGAGCAGGAGAGCATGGGACCAAGCTTAGGATTGAGGTGCTGAGGAGCTCTTTGTATTTTATTTTGTACTTGTTTGGTACTGTTTGTATTTCTAGAATTATGACCTGTTTGGATATTTTACTAGATATGTATCACGCATCTTTTCACAAACATATGTTCTCATGTGTTTTATTATTTTAGTCTTCATCTTTTTACTTGTGCATTGATGTTGGATGTTTACTGCTTCTGCTATTTCATGTTTTGTTTACATCCATTGTGTACTCTTCTAATGAAAGAATAGTTTCCCCACTATCAAACCCAATGCCCTCACAGCTAGTTGGCAGCCTCTGGGGTTTGGGGAAATGTGCTCGAGGGCATGTGACCAACCGGGTACGGGGTGCCACTGTATGGCTTCCGGAACTAGGATGTTACAAAGTTGTCGGATAACAATTATTCTCTCTGGATTTAATATTTGGAGCCTTTATCTAGGGATAGTACAGATTCAGTAATTGGTAATAAGCTGTTCCCAGGAGTAGCTAACACGGGAACAGGGAAAATCCAATCTACCTCGTTATTGCATTTTTCGGGTTGAGATTTTACGGTTGATATGATTTCAACTAGAGTGATTAACATTCCTTGTGTTTTTATTGTTGTGCTAGTGTGGTTTTATTACTATATCAACCCGATGAGATGAGGATATCCATCTAATGCATCATATATGCAGTTGTTAGAAATCACATGCCATATACTATTGGCATTCCATCTATGGTGCATTAGCGATTGCATGTTGTTGTGATAGATTTTGTCTAGATTTTGCTTGTTGTTGTGATAGATACTTGATATAATCCCTTATGTTTGATAGAGGAATTGTTTGGAGGTCACCTTTATTAAATGAAGGCCAAATTTTTGTTCTTGAGGTGTTATGGGCCAACATGAATCGGAACATTATGGATCATTGACATCTTTCCCTTGTATATGATATGTAAGAGATTGTAATCTTTGATTCGTGGGGAGTATGGGCCCTCACAGATCGGAATTTGTCACCTCCATATTTTTTTTTCAGTGTTTTCTGGTGTACTGTGTAGTTTCTGAGCTACTGCCTGGAAAAACCCAGAATACACGACATGTACTTGACTACACGTTGTGTAGTTTTAAACCGTGTTACTGACTGTGTGAGCAGAAAGACGTGGTAGTGAAATTTTTTTCCGAAACACGCTGTGTATAGTGGTTACATGCCACGTAGTAGTGAGCCGTGAACCCAACCATCTCACTGAAAACACGGTTTGGGGAATCTCTTGTAGTAAACACCGTGTTAGGTACGAATATGCCATGTAGTCTTGTTTAGGTACTCGTTCGTGTCACAAAAAACACAGGTCGGTGTTATCTCTCCTATGCGCGTCGTGTTTGTTTGGAACACGCTGTGTAAGGGTCATCCGCATAGCTGACCGTGTAACTAAAAACACGGTTCGCCGAAACCATGTCTAGTACATGCCGTGTCCTTAGTGAACATGTTGTGTGGCCTAGGGTTAAGATCACCATGTGATTTAGCCATGTAAGGAGACTCGAGTAGGGAAATGGAGATGAGATACATGCTGTGTGTGGGGGACGACACGCCGTGTAGTCTGGGGTGTTACACGACCAATAGTGGCAAAGTACATGCCCATGTGAATGGCCTTGAGGAGCACACCATGTAGTTTTATACACGTCGTGTAGTCGTGTTAAATGAATCTTGAGTGCTTCTTCATCCTGCTCCCATTTTTTATTATTGTGTTCTCTATCATTGATAATCCTGATGTAATGTGTGCTTTTGTTCTTTCAGAGTAATGCCACTGAGACATCCTCTGGTCATTTGTCAGCTACCAGACAATGATCAGACACTAGATATTGTCAATCAGGAACCTAAATCAGATCCTCCTGCTATGCCAGCCTTGGCACCAACATTTATACCAATTGCAAGTGTCGATGCGCAGTTTTGGGAGGACTTCCTGAGGATGATGCAGAACTTTTAGGGAGAGACACCTCCTTTCCCGTCGATGGTTGAGTTGACAGTGGTTTTCCACCAGCAGCATCCTCCTACTTTCTCAGGGGATGTAGGACCCCAGGCTGAAGATTCATGGTTAGAAGCCACGCTAATGATCTTCAAGAATCTAGAGATACCTCCAGAGAAAATGGAAAAGCTGGATACTTATATACTCCAAGACACCGCCAAAAGGTGGTGGGAGGTGATCTCATAGTCATGGTGCTAGAAGGGGATGAAATTGGATGAGTTTCGGTGCATGTTCTATGAATACTTCTATCTATAGTCCTTGAGGGCCGACTGAGCCCGGGATTTTATGAATCTCAAGCATGTTAATATTTCTGTTATGGAGTACTCAATTCATTTTACCGAGCTGCAGCACTTCATGCCGATTCTAGCAAGTGATGATTTTTTCTTTTCTAGGAAGTTTGAGGATGGTATCAGGCAAGAGGTATGTTCCCCAGTAAATATCTACAAGTTGACTTCGATATCCTCTATCATCAACCAGGCACTAATCACTGAGCGCAATCTATGAGATTCTGGAGCAGTGAGCCAGGGATGTTCGACCTCCAGAAGTAGTGTTCCTCCTTCTGATAGTAGGAAGCACCTCAGAGAGTCTACTCGAGGTGATCAGGGTAGGCAGAATGTATCTTCAGGCAGAATGGTTTTTTGCTACCAGTGTGGTAGGAGTGGGAATACTAGGCCTTAGTGTTAGAGAGACCCGATGGAGTGCCGATCATGCGGCAAGATTGGGAATATTCAGCGTTTCTGACAGATCTTCTTGCCTATAGTTGGTGGTAGGGGTTCTTCTATGACCCCACGTGGTAGAGATGTATCGCCAGTTTCTCACCACTCTGGGAACTGGATTCCATCGGGCCATTCGGGCTAAGGTGGAGTTCGCGGCCGTGGTGGTCAGTCACCAGGTTACCAGCGATAGCAGAGTGGATCAGCACTGAGTGGTCAGCTAGGGGTGCAGGGGCATGGTTCATGCCAGACATTTGCTGTGGAGAAGACCCATAAGGAGCAGGATCCCAAACCTTCTATAGTTTGAGGTATGATTTTAGTCACCCCTATGTTATTTTCAGCTATTTTTCGATACTGGTGCATCGCATAGCTTTATATCTGTTACTGTTGTGGAGAGCCTTGGGCTCTTTATTTTTTCATCTGTAGACATGTTGACTCTTGATACACCATTGGGAATGAGTACATCTATTATACGCCAGTTCAGGGAGTGTCCTCTTGAGGTTTCAGGGTGTCACTTATTATGATACCTCTATGTCCTAGAGATGATAGGCTATGATGTCATTCTCAGTATGAACTGGTTAGTTACCTTCCAGTCATTCGTCGATTCCTATCTCCACATGGTGAGTTTCGAATCACCAAAGGGAAGATATTTTCTCCATATAGGCGAGTGGGATGTCCAGGTGGGTAGAACTGGACTAGATCATCATGGGTTAGGAGGAGTTACAACCCAGATTTCCAGTCTTTATGTGGATGACCAAGGGACTTCAAATTTAGACTATCATTTACTGGTGGATCATTTTAGGGATGTCTTTCTAGAGGAATTTTCAGGTTTACCTCCAGAGAGTGAGGTAGACTTCTCGATTGAGCTTGTGCTAGGAGCGACACTAGTGTCCATTCCTCATTATAGGTTGCCTACACCTGAGTTGAAAAATCTCAAGAAGAAGTTGGAGGAGTTTCATGCAAAGGGTTTCATTCAATCCAGTACTTCTCATTGGGGTTAGCCTGTCCTGTTTATGAAGAAGGCAGACGTCACCCTAAGGAATTGTGTGGATTATCAGAAGTAGAACCATCTGATGGTCAAGAACTGATATCCCTTTCTGAGGATCGATGACCTCTTTCATCAGCTACAAGGAGCTCGTGTATTCTCAAAGACTGACTTGAGGTCCAGTTATCATCAGTTGCAAGTTAGACCATCAGATATACCTCTTTCTTACATCAGTAGTAGGTATGGTCTATACGAGTATACAGTCATGCCATTTGTTCTCACGAATGCGCCAACAGTTTTTATGGAAGTAATGAACTGAGGGTTCCATCCTTACTTGGATTCCATCGTGGTGGTTTTCATGGATGAAATATTGGTGTAATATCACAGTAGACATGACCATGCTACCCATCTTGAGATAGTTATGAGTACACCGAGAGAGCATCAGTTATATGCTAAGATCTCGAAATTCCACTTTTGGATGGATCAAATTCACATCTTATGAAATTTTATCTCAGAGGGAGGAGTATCAGTGGACCCAGATAATGTGAGAGATGTAGTTTCTCAGGAGAAGCTGAAGAACGTCTTTGAGGTGCGGAGTTTTCTGGGGCTGGCTGGATACTACATGAACTTTATTCAAGCCATTTCACACCTTTCAGCACCGCTGATAGGTCTGACCATGAAAGTGGAAATGTTCTTATGGTCAGATTCATGTGAGATAGCCTTTCAGAAGCTGAAAGGGAGGTTGACATTAGCACCGATACAAGTCTTTCTATATTTGGGAAAGAGCTATACCATTTACTGTAATGCTTCAGGTTTTGGGCTGGGAGATGTGCTTATGCAGGGAGACTTAGTTGTTGCTTACGGGTCTCGGTAGTTGAGGCCACATGAGAGGAACTACCAAACACAGGATCTAGAGTTGGAAGCTATTGTTCATTCCTTACGCTGTTGGAGACATTACCTTCTGGAATAGCACATTGTGGTTTTCACCGACCACAAAATTCTCATGTACATCTTCACCCAACATTATCTAAATCTGAGACAGCGCAGGTGGGTCGAGTATCTTTAGTCCTTCGACTTTGAGCATGCCTATATTCCGGGAAAGGCCAACGCGGTGGCTGATGCGTTTAGCAGGAGAACTCAGATTCAGGCAGTTCAGGTGGCCAGTAGTGAGTGGCAGCTTATGGCATTTTTCTCTGAGTTGCACTTGTAGGTTCATGAAAAACAGGTAAAGACATTTCTATCTTCTATAGTTGTTACCTATACCCTTCTCGATCAGCTACAAATGAGGCAACTATAAGACTCAGAAGGCCTAGTTCTGCAGGCGAGTGTGTCATGAGGGGACCCTCATATTGGATGGATAGTGGGAATGGACGAGATCATGCATTTCCAGGGATGTGTATGGATTCCAGTAGAAATACATGAGGAGCTGATGTAGCATTTTCATTTTTCAGTTTTGGAAGTTCATCCTGGTTTCACCAAGATGTATCGTGATCTACACCGATATTATTTGTGGCCACGTATGGAGATATATGTTTCTAGTTTCATCATGAGATGTTCTACTTGACAGTAGGTGAAAGCGGAGCATCAGCGACCAGAAGGGCTTTTACAGCAATTTCCTATTCTTGAGTGGAAATTGAACGATCTTGCGATTGACTTCATGACCAGGTTGCCGAGGTCACCTCGGGGAAATGAAGCTGTTTGGGTTGTCGTTGACTGGATTATGAAGGATTATGGCATCTTGCCGATCAAGGAGACCTTCAGTGTTGACGAGGTGGGATGGTTATAAATTTGATAGATTGTGTGTCTGCATGGAGTTCCACACTATATTGTTTCAGACAGGGATGTGTGCTATACTTATCGATTCTGGCAGGGGCTTCAGAAGGCTTTGGGTACACAGTTACTTTTGAGTACAGCATACCATTCCTCGACAGATGTCCAGTCCGAGGATACGATCCAGGTGCATGAGGATATGCTCGATCATTCATTATAGACTCTGGATGATCTTGGGATAAGCTTATTCTTCTTTTGGAGTTTTCCTAAATTATTAGTTTTCATGAGACTATTCAGATGACACCTTATGATTCTTTGCAGGGTAGGCCATGCCGATCACCTTTGTGTTAGCTAGAGGCAGGAGATGCTGCTATGCTGGGACCTCATCTTGTTCTAGATACCTCAGAGCAGATAGAGTTGATTTGGAAGAGGATGGATACAGCACAGGCTCGACAGAAGTCTTATGCTGATCAGCGGAGACGACCTCTGGAGTTTGATGTCACAGATCAGGTTTTCCTGCGTGTCGCACCGAGGATGGGACACAAAAGGATTCAGAGATAGGGTATGCTATAACCATGGTACATCGGTCAGTTATAGGTGTCGGAGAGAGTTGGGATGGCCGCCTATCGGTTGCAGTTACCTCAGAGGTACCGGGCTATGCAAGACGTCTTCCACATTTCTCAGTCCCGACATGACTTTTCAGAAACGTCTCATGTATTTCAAACCGAGGAGATTGAGCTCGAAGCGGATTCTTCATTTGAGGAGAATCCTATCTGGATTTTTGATCGTAGTATGGAGGTTCTTCTCAGCCGGTCTATTCCTATAGTATGGGTGTTATGGCAGCACAGGCGAGTACAGGATGAGACCTGGGAGAGAGAGGCCGATGTACGATTGCAGTGGCCGGAGCTGTTCATGGTTTCTTCTTCTACGCCTCGCTATGGAAATATGGGGACAAATTTCATTATGGGGGGAAGTTTGTAAGAACCCAGATCTTCATTTTAGGTATGTTTTTCATTTTCTGAAGGTTTTTGAGAAAATGTGGGAAAACTGGAAATTTTCAAAGTACATGTCGTGTACTTTATAAGTACACACTGTGTACTTCAATTTCACGCCAAGATGTGTACTGGCCATGTCCGGGTAACATGCACGGTGTGTAAGGGTAATTTGGAGGATACATATAGTAGAGTATGGAAATATAAGTACACACAGTGTACCCCATAAGTACACGCAGTGTAGTTTATTTTTTTTCATTAAACGGACTGTTGTCGCACCTAATCCACAAAAAGACCTTCTTCTCCAGGTTCCTCGACTGAGAGCGACTCGTATAGCCGTAAACACCCTCCAAGCCCCATGCCCCCGTCTATTTGAAGAATCGATCGCCGCTGATTGAGTTGGAACCGCAGCGGTGAGCTCTTCCTTCTTCTTGAGTTTCATTCCATGATTCTCCCCCTTTCTTAAGATATTATGGGTTGAATGTTTTGCGCTTTTTCATAGATCTACGTCTTTCTAAGGAGAATCAATAATCGCGGTTCAAGTATATTGATCTCCTAGCATCATGGTAGGTGGTTTGTTCCTTAACTTTTGATTTCATTGAGTCTTATGTGAAAATTCCACCAATACATGTGAACGGGGTATTGCGTATTTACCTTTTTTACCCCTGTTGTTTTCCTACATCACTTTTATTCTTGGGTAGAGGTAATTTGACCATTTTGTGGATAATTTGTTGTTCTTGGATATTTTTCCCATGCCTTGTTCTGTGTACGACCCTTTGGGTCTTGTTAGCTGTTGACTGCTATGCTTGCTTCCATGCCTTGTGACCGAAGGATGGAGTGATAATTCTTGACATGATTGTTATGTTTTAGACTGGTTAGCCAAGTAGCTCTATAGGTGTACATTGGTTATCCAAGTATCTCAATACTTGTAATTTGTCCTTATAGCATTATTATGATTTACCTTTTTTACCCTTGTTGTTTTCCTACATCGCTTTTATTCTTGGGTAGAGGTAATTTGACCATTTTGTGGATAATTTGTTGTTCTTGGATATTTTTCCCATGCCTTGTTCTGTGTACGACCCTTTGGGTCTTGTTAGCTGTTGACTGCTATGCTTGCTTCCATGCCTTGTGACCGAAGGATGGAGTGATAATTCTTGACATGATTGTTATGTTTTAGACTGGTTAGCCAAGTAGCTCTATAGGTGTACATTGGTTAGCCAAGTATCTCAATACTTGTAATTTGTCCTTATAGCATTATTATGCACTAAATGGCACGGGACCGTGAGAACCTGGTGCTATAGACTATAATGGATAGACCGAGTGAGCTTCCCAGAGAGTCTTGGACATTATAGACTATACGGGATAGACCGAGTGTGCATCCCATAGAGTCTTGGATATTTTAGACTACAAGGGATAGACCGAGTGAGCTTCCCATAGATTCTTGGATATTATATACTATAGGATGGTAGACTGAGTGAGCTTCCTAATAGAGTCATTACTTGTTTGAATTTCCTTAAAACCTTTCCAGGATAGAGAAATAATTGACTGAGTGAGCTTCCTTAGAGTGCCCGTGATAGACCTGAGACTATAAGAGAAATTGACCGAGTGAGCTTCATGTTTCCTTTGGAAATGTGTATGACCTTGTTTTTTTAAGGTTCAAACATTCCAATCGGTTTCTAACGGGTTTGTTCGTAGAACCGGAAACATCAAATGATTCTATATCCATTTGGACCTACATTCCAATTTTAGGTTCTCATTAGTTGTGGATCGATGAGGCTTAAGAATTTGCATTGGTCGAGGGGATGGGAGATCGGACTCATCACACCTTTTTGGGGGGAATTCTTGTCTACTCTGGACTCTCATTGTATATTTAAGTTATGTTCGTGAATCCTTATTACATTACCATGTATGTAAATGATCTTTCCTTAAGATATGACAATCAATGATTAATATGTATGAGATTTATAGTATATTTAATATGTATTTGAGGACCTTCATCGATAGAGAATCATAATTATTTTTAATGGGTCGGACCTCCCTGGTCCATTACTTTGTGAAAATGTGGTGTTAGAGGTGTTCCGGGAGGTCAAGGTGACTTATCCCCTAGCTGCTGCCTACCGGTAGCTCGGTCTACCGGTAGCTGCTGCATACCGGTAGCTGTTTCCTAACGGTAGCTGCTGCCTACCGGTAGCTCGGTCTACCGGTAGCTGCTGCCTACCGGTAGCCGCCGCATACCAGTAGCTCGGTCTACCGGTAGCTGCTGCCTACCGGTAGCTGCCGCTTACCGGTAGCTCGGTCTACCGGTAGCCGCCGCTTACCAGTAGCTCGTTCTACCGGTAGTCGCATCCTACCGGTAGCTGGGTTTACCGGTAGTCGCGGCGTACTGGTAGCTCGGTATACTGGTAGCCGCAGTCTAGCAGTAGCTCGGCTAACACTTTGCCAAATTTCCAGTTCAGTGAACAGTGTTTCTATCGATGAGGTTCAGTGAACAGTGTTTCTATCAGTGAGGTTCTATCAGTGGACTTCTATCGGTGAGGTTCAGTGAATAGTGTTTCTATCGGTGAGGTTCAGTGAACAGTGTTACTATCGGTGAGGTTCAGTGAACAGTGTTTCTATCGGTGTGGTTCTATCGGTGGACTTCTATCGGTGAGGTTCAGTGAACAGTGCTTCTATCGGTGAGGTTCAGTAAACAGTGTTTCTATCGGTGAGGTTCAGTGAACAGTGTTTCTATCGGTGAGGTTCTATCGGTGGACTTCTATCGGTGTGGTTCAATGAACAGTGTTTCTATCGGTGAGGTTCAATGAACAGTGTTTCTATCGGTGAGGTTCAGTGAACAGTGTTTCTATCGGTGAGGTTCTATCGGTGGACTTCTATCGGTAGACTTGAACAGTGTTTCTATCGGTGAGGTTCTATCGGTGGACTTCTATAGGTAGACTTGAACAGGGTTTCTATCGGTGAGGTCCTATCGGTGGACTTCTATCTGTAGACTTGAACAGTGTTTCTATTGGTGAGGTTCTATCGGTGGACTTCTATCGGTAGACTTGAACAATGTTTCTATCGGTGAGGTTCTATCGGTGGACTTCTATCGGTAGACTTGAACAGTGTTTCTATCGGTGAGGTTCTATCGGTGGACTTCTATCGGTAGACTTGAACAGTGTTTCTAGAATCCGAAGAGCTACCGATTCCATACTTTTCCAAATTTCACGAATGAACAATGTTTACAGAATCCTAAGAGCTACCGATTCCATACTTTTCCAAATTTCACGAATGAACAGTGTTTCCAGAATCCTAAGAGCTACCGATTCCATACTTTGCCAAATTTCACGAATGAACAGTGTTTCCAGACTTCATGAGAGCTATTGATCCCATACATTTCCAAATTTCACGAATGAACAGTGTTTCCAGAATCCAAAGAGCTACTGATTCCATACTTTTCCAAATTTCACGAATGAAACGTGTTTCCAGAATCCTAAGAGCTACCGATTCCACACTTTGCCAAATTTCACGAATGAATAGTGTTTCCAAACTTCATGAGAGCTACCGATCCCATACTTTGCCAAATTTCACGGATGAACAGTGTTTCCAGAATCCTAAGAGCTACTGATTCCATACTTTGCCAAATTTTGAGTATGTGAACAGTGTTTCCAGCTTCGTAAATTTGACATTTTCTTTGACATAAAATAATTTTAAAACCTTATTTTAAGGACTTTAATACCGATTCAAAGGCCATAAATTCTATATTAATTATTCCTAAGGCCGAGATGTTTTTACTTGGTCAAATCGCGTGGGTTAATGCGATCCGTTTTTAATGGAGAATAAATCAGATCTTAAACTGTCGCCCCATTAAATCTTCAAAAAGGGATGAGATATCATTCTCCCTTGTTCTTTCCCTCTGTTCTCAACTAAGAGGCACTAGAACCGTTCAATCCTTTCCGTAGGAGTTGCACAATCAATATTTACTCCTAGGATTGGTTCTGCTCTGTTTTGGATGCAACTGAGTCGTGTCGATCAATCTTCGATATAAGGTATATTGTATCATCATTATTTTGGGGTTTATCTTCTCCTATCCTCCTTTCCATAATAATACCATGTAATTTCCATGATTCTAATGGGTTTTCTTGGGGTTGGTTGGTACTGTCGTACCGCAGCATCCTCCGGTGGATGCAGTTGTCGCGAGGGGAGGATCGTGACCTGTTGTGTGGATAAAGAACGTGAGGAACTGTTTGAGGTAGGGGATTCATGGCTTCTCTAATTGTTTATGTGCAACTGTAGAATTAGCATGGTTTAGTCCTTTAGATCACAATGAAATTGACATAATTAAATACTTGAACCGGATTAAAAGAATTGGTTGATCGCATGTTGTTGCATTGTACCATGATAACGGTTTGCCTCATTTTTTCCTAGATAGAGTGATATCTATGATTTTCTTTAATTAGTTGCCCATTCCTGATGGAAATTGATAAATAACGTAAAGCCGAAATTATTTGTTAAATATTTGGCTAAAGATAAAGAGGCATGTTAATGAATCTGTTAATTCAAAATGGATTAAAGAACTATTAGTTCGATAATTTCAAAAGGGTTCTGAGTCACCCGCTTGCTTGTAAGGATGAATGCCTTGTGGTTTGGAGATCTGAGTGCTCATTTTGTATGAAGGCTGAATGCCTTGTTAAAGGGCCGAGAGCCCATTTTCTGAGCTTTGATTTCCTGCTGCTTGTGATTTGATGTGAGCCTGGATGGCTGTTGTGATATGTGGAGGTATGGGGACTTGTGGTTGTGGCAGCGGATGGCGCCTAGTGTGGCGAGATGCATCGGTTTATTCATGTGGGTGTCGGGGAGGACACCAAGGATGATGGTATGAGATGAATGTGATGGTTTGATGTTGGTGGTTTGGTTTGGTTGTTTATCTTCTTTACTTTTCCCCACTGCTCAAGGCAGCTGGTATTGCTTACCCTCTTTCCGAAGAGGCGAAGAAACGCAGGGTATGCCACGTGCTTTCCGTGTTTAGCCTCTCAATGGAGGATGGGTCTATGCTCTTGCTAAAGGCGGCAAAGACTTGATGGGTAGTATATCTACTTGCCGTGTTGAGCCCCTTTGTGTTTAGTAGCATAGGATGCTTTTCTAGAATGCCTAGGAATATGGGAAAGTAATTCAATAATGAATTTTTTTTAAATGGTGATAATCCATGGGGATGGAGAAACTAGAATTTAATAGTGATGTGAATCCTAAAAAGGAGCAGTTTTTGAATGTGATGTCAATTTAGTTTAATTTGGTAAATTGTTCATGGTTAATTAATTTTTAAAGAATTAATTAATGTACAGTGGAACTGATAAAATGAGAATGGAGTAATCTAATAAAGCTCTTCAAATGGTTGTGTGCTTATAGGATGCCTAGTCTTAGAAGTAGCATCCTGGAGTCTGAGAGACATTAGACGCAGTTGTGCCTATGACTAAGTAATGCCCATAGTGTGGTTGTGAGTCATATATATTCTGTACTTTTTGTGTTTCTATACGCTACTCCACCCTGTCGGTAAGGGGAACTGACACCCCGGGGATTCTGAGCCCTGGGGGGTGTTTTCCCCAACATTCTGATGGGAGGTTGAATGTCTGACTACCCCCTTTGGCCCCACTCTCTTCTCTTGGTAGATCTTTGTGTTGGTAGGCACAGTGGTTAGTTTTACCCATACATGTGTGTAGAGGGCTGTAATGGATTGTGGTTATTTCACACACATATATTCTGGATATAGTATCCTATGGACTACTATAGGTGTAACGTGTATAGGCTGTGATGGCTTGAGGATACTTACTCGGCGTATGGGCTGTGATGGCTTGAGGTATAATACTCGACGTATGATACACGTTATATGAGCTGTGGTGGCTCCCGGAAACTACCTGGTTACTTTGGTTGTCAGGATGGTGTGGTGCTTAGCCCAGGTGTCTGCGGGCCAGCCTTTGTGGTGCACGAGGTGCAGATTGTGGAGCTTAGCCCAGGTGTCTGCGGGCAGGCCTTGGAGAGAGATGCACAGGACGTATGTCGTTGGGGCAAAGCGGAAAACCAGTGGGGAAGTAGTAGTGGGGTACCCTTGATATTCATTACTATATTCTATATTCTTGTATGTGTTACTTGGCGAGAGTATCCATGGTGAGGTTGGGAACATAGTATACATGTTTAGGTGACGAGTTAGTTTCACTTGTTGTTCACTGGGCTTTAGCATGCTTTCGTTACTTTTTCACGAGAGGCTTGGGGAGGATCCTACTGAGTATACTATTATACTCACCCTATGTATATATAAACTGTTTTTCATATCACTTGGAGCATGTTGGAGATCAAGCTGGTTACTACTAGCTTGCGGTTGGAGGAGGAGCTGTTCGGGCTTGTGGTCGCTGCCGTTTTACATTCTTTTGGGTACTTTTAGTTTTCCCTTTCAGTTGTAGTAATTTTGCATGAAATTTCATATATGTACTTGGGTTTCTTTTATATTTCAGTTATGAGTTGGAGTTGGTTAGAGTCTATTCTATCTCTCTCTTCTGCATGTGTTCTCTTAGAGGGTAATGCCTCCCATTTGTGTGTGTATTATACCATCGGTGCTAGTCGCCAACCCACGGCCTACTGGAGGTGGGAATCGGGGGTCATTATCTCCCTTCTCACATTACCGGCCCAGGAGGGGTACACTTTGTGGGGAGGGGGTCGTGACAGAGTGGTATCAGAGCTCTGGTTGAGGGATAGGATGGAGTTTGGAGTTAGGCACAAGTGAGGATGCATGGCATGGTAGGGCAACGGTGTCATTCATGTTTAGAAAGTGGGGTAAACACTGGAGATCGGCAGAGACATAGGCGTTTAGGGCCCCCTATGATCTGTTGCACGGACCTTTAAGCTTACGATGGATACTAAACAATGTGATACCGGTTGCAGGGTAGAGACCTAGGAAAAGAGCATGCATCATTATTCTTTGCGCTTGTGTTTGAATGGGTAGACCTTGGGATAGGTAACCTAAAATAAATAAAACAAAACAATTAATTAATTAATATTGAGTCTTCCATATTCCAGGCTTAGGAGCTCTAATAGTTGTTATTTTGCAGGTATGGATCCAGGTCGACGTCCTCGTCAGGTTTGCATAGAAGATGCCCATCAGGCTATTCCAGCAGATCGCCGCCGAGTAGAGTTTGACGATGATGACACTTGGAGGAAGACACTTCGAGAGTTTCAGCGCCAGAGTCTACAGAATTACGAGGGATCCATTTCAGATGAAGTCACAGAAGAATGGTTTGAGGAGATCGAGATAGGCTTCAGTTTGATTCGTGCTCGGAAGGAACACTGGGTGTCCTTGGTTGTGACAATGTTGCGTGGAGCAGCGAGGCAGTGGTGGTTCTTGTTCCTCGGTGATCGTGAGGAGTCATCAATCTCATGAGAGGAGTTTCGAGACAGGTTTAGAGTCAAGTTTCTTTCTTCAACTGCGAAGGTGTCCAATCGCCAGGAGCTTCTCACCCTTCGACCGGGGAGCCCCAGTGTTCGAGAGTTTGGAATCCGTTTCAGGAACCTTCTACAATATGCTTCAGACCTGTTACTAGATGATGAGGCCAAGGAGAGGCATTTCGAGGAGGCTTTGCGTCTAGAGATCCAGCGCCAGGTCATCCCATTTATGCTGAAAACATATCTTGAGGTGTTGGCGAGGGCAGAGGTTGTTGAGGGACTTTGGCCAGGACTGGATCATCACGAGAGGGGAATCATCATGATTCCTGACGAAGCAGAGATGTGGTCTGAGGTTCCCGGTTTTCAGGATAGAAGAGTTTCCTTTCACCTGGGGGTAGGTCCCAGCCCTTCCCATCTCGTTTCTCCGGAGGTAGAAACTCTCAAACCTATGCCAAGGGATCATGCGCTTGTTTTTCTTGTGGTGGTCGTGGTCATTAGCAGCGGGAGTGCCTGACTTTTCAGAGCAGTTGTCGTGCACTGGGCGCTCCACTCCATGTTCCTCCGTTGAGGCAGTTCCAGCCGAGGCAGCAGCAGCAGGTTGCACCAGTTTTAGATAACCCGAGGGTAGATGGAGCAGGAAGAGGACGACCCCATGATGCTCCCCATCCTCAGAGAGCAGAGCGCGGCCATGGTGGTGGTCGTCATCAGGGTCAGAGAGGCCATGGAGGAGGTCGTGGTCAGCTCCATGCTCTAGCGTTGCCAGCCCCAGGCGAACCAGATGTCGTTCGAGGTACCCTTTTCTTGTTTTCTACCTTGGTGTATGCCTTGTTTGATTCAGGAGCAACACACTCCTTCATATCACCTACCCTGGTCCATGCTTTGGGACTTGAGGTAGAGAGGCTTCCAGTGCCCTTGGCATTGACTACACTAGTTGGAGGTCGAGCTGACTTGTTTGAAGTTTGTAGAGACTGTGAGCTAGTGTTGGGGCAACACCGATCTTGGGGAGATTTCCTATGTTTGCGAATACAACCATATGATGTCATACTTGGCATGTATTGGTTGTATTTGGTGCAGGCTGTTGTGGATTGCTACAGGAAGAAGGTCGTTTTCTTTGATAAAGATGGAGATAAAGTGCTGTTTGTTGGTGAGAGAGATCCTCGGATGAGTCATAGACGAGTTTGATGAAGCTCACATTTTCATATATTTTATACTGTAAAACATTGTTTATAATCCCAAAAAAGTGTTATTGAATGGGTAATTATCATGTTTTTTAGGTTTTAGTGCTATTTTGAACCCAAATGTGAAAAACGACTAATTCTGGATTTTTGACAGAATTTTACATCAGGGGTATTTTGGTCATTTAAGGAAAAATAAAATTCCAAATTTTATGATTCAATTTTTTTTAGAATCCTTATTTTATTTCCTTCATTTTTGTCTTCTGGACTAGGAGCTTATTTTGTCATTTAAAGGGTCTAAAAAATCATTGAAAATTGGAATTTTTCCGGGAGGACAGCATGGACCAACCTAAGGTAACAGGCATCAAACGCGGCCTAAACATATTCAAATGATGTGTTTCCACCTGGGATACCTCGAGGACAGATAGGGCCATCTCTACAATAAATATGGAGGATTTTGGAGGTCATTAAGAAGGCTATTGAATTACATTAGGATGGAGGAACCTTCCTGGATGCTTCTTCTAGAAACAGCAACCGAGAATGAAAAATTCATAACTCCTACATACCATTTCCAAATTATCTGAAAGTTTCAGAGGAGACGGGAACTACATTTATGAACAAAATTTATGAAGGGTGGAATGCTTGAATATTTCATTAAAGGGGTATACAAATCGTCGACATTCGGGGGTCGAATTCTGCCTATAAAAGGAGGCCCTCACCACCTTCCCAAATCATCCTTTATCCGTCCATTCCATCAAGGCACCAAGGAGGACATCTCCACCGAGGGAGGCCGACCAGAAATCTTCGCCATTTCATTTATTTTCTTTATTTTAGTTTTAATTTGTAATTCATATTTATAATAAAATTAATGCATTGTTTTTATTTTTGTGTCCACCCTTCCTCCCTGTTTTCTTCTTCATCTTTTCTCCTTCTCTTCTTCTTTTATTATTCTCATATTATCCACCGTGACCTCTTACCCTAATATATGAGGGGTTGACCCGAGACTTGGCCCGGGGGAGGTATGTGGAAATTTCATTAATTTGGTGCTAAAATTCCTATGTTTTATTATGTTTGTGATGAGTAAGAGTCATGTGCACGGGTGTGGCGATCGTCCACCACGACACTGATCTCAAACTCATTTATATTATTTTATTAAATATTATCCCTCCCTTCTACTGGATACAAGCTCTTCATACGATGGAGTTGATCCATTCAGTGGATGAAATGGCATACGATGGAGCCAGGTCTTGGAAGATGACACACTCTCGATCGAGGTGTGCCATCAACCTTGATTATAGGAGGAGTTGAAGTTAAGATTGCAAAATGCATTCAAGATTTCACACCAATAAATAAAAGAATAGTAATTCATGAATGAGATCTCATAATTGAATTATCAAAATTAATTTAAATATCAACAAGGAGAATGATGAAACCCACATACCAACCGATAAAGGCCAAGTTCTTTCTCAATTAATTGCATTTTGTCATTGAATGTTAGTTTTATCTTTTATTAAATTTCATTACATTCATAAATAAAAACAACCAAAAAGAATTAGTTTAGTTAAATTAGATTAAGTAAGTAAACGATTGAGAAAGCTCCTTAAGTGAGACGACCCTGGTCAGCTTCTATGTTACACTAGGAAAATTAAATTGCTTTTGCCACGCCCTACGACAGGCGTGCGTCAAAACTAGAGCCGTTGCCGGGGAGCTAATCGGTTGTTTACTTTACATTTTCTAATTTAAAATTTTAGATTTTTTTCCATTTTAAAAATAAATTTGAAAAAAAAACTTTTTTCCATGATCGATTCAAATTCAAATTATTCTGCATGGAACAATTACTCACAGTTGCAGGAAGAAGAAACAGACTATACCGAGGAGGCCCTCCAACGAAGAGCCGATGCATTGATGATAACGGTCAGGCAAGTGGAAAGAGGTATAGCAACATGGATCTCATTGGAAGATTTGATGGCCATGGTCGATGAACTCCAAGCTGACATAAAAAGATTCAAGGCCAAGAAGGAAGTTCCACTAGTCATTCCTGATTTCACTGAAGACATCCATGAAGTTGAATCCAAACCTGAGGTGGAGGAGCCCGACTACTTACCTCCATCTAGTGAAGATCGACTCCAAGACGCACATTCAATTGAAGATGATATTAAAGTCGAACCGACCCAGGGAGATGATACAATCTTAAACTCAAACTATTGTAATTTTATTGAAAATGATTTGAGTATCACCCCTAATAGTTTTGAATTTTCAGATTCAGCCATCTCACATTAGGCCATGGAGGATGATGAAGGAAAAGAAATTTCACCTGTTGGGAAATATTTAAAGCTCCCTGAACACACTGAATATTTACTAGGAAGAGCACAAGAAGGGAAAGGGAATGTTGCACAAGTAGCAACAAATTAAGAGGAGGTTCCCTACTTTTTCCAACCCCCGCCATGCAAGCTGTACCAAATTGCGAAGGGGGAGGATCTTGTATACTCTGTCTATGGAGTCCTCCTCAATAAGAACAAAGATCTTAAAGCTTGGAAGAACCACATGTGGTGGTTCAAATCAAATAAGCTTCATCCACCAACAGATTATGGATAAAAGCTGGTACTGCCCTCTAGAGGCAGTAAAAGATTCCAGGGCCCACTTGGGGGATCATACCAAGATTTATCCTTTACTTTCTTTATAGTAATATAATTTTCAATATTAGGAATTTAGATTTCAAATTTAGCATTAGGAAATAGTCTACCATGTGGCCCCCTCCCTCTTTTAATTTTGAGCTTAAATAAAATGATCCTTGTGATTAATT
Organism: Viscum album; assembly: GCA_963277665.1. Taxonomy (NCBI): domain Eukaryota; kingdom Viridiplantae; phylum Streptophyta; class Magnoliopsida; order Santalales; family Viscaceae; genus Viscum; species Viscum album. The sequence goes on from OY728119.1 coordinate 537,389,808, forward strand.
TAGTAAGTTTTCTTTTGTAGGATCATGAAGGCAGAAGGAATCCCTGAGAATTAGAGAAAGAGGACCGAAACATTATTTCAAAAGGGAGTTAACTTTTTACAATTATCCATTAAACAACTTTATTTTTTTTGTCCAAAACATATTTTGAGATTTAATTAATATTCTTATCACTTTTCACACAACAATTTATTTTGAAGGAGTTGAAATGATTTTTTAAATAATGGATTTTAAATGATTTTTGATGTGAAAACATTTTCTTGAATTGAATTATCAATCATTTGTATGAGTTTGACTGATTTTTGAAATCCATGACCATGAAACAACTGACTCAAAATATTTATTTTTGCAATCCTGTGAGGTATTCTAAACCACTTTTACATATTCTTCCTAATACCCACACTTTCTTGAGGGAAACATGAATATTGTGTGAGAACCAGAATTTGTGATTAATTCTCTTTCGAAGCTTTGGATTTCATGGAATGTATTTAAAATGATTGAGGCATCGCTTTGTCTAGTCAAATTTTATCTTGAGACCCACCTTTACATTTATCCTTCGTAAGCCCTTAGATGCCATGAATTGCCTTATAGGTTTAAGCCACATTACAAGCCAATTTTCCTTACCTACCCGCACTTTTAGTATTTTTGCATGGATATTTCATGTTTGAGTGTGGGGTAAGGGCCTTTCGTGTGCGTTCTTTGGGATTTGTATCATTTATGGGTAATGTGAAGTGTGTGTCAATATTTTGGGTTGTGGATAACAAGAGAATTGGGCATGTGTCGTCATTTAATTGTGCTTTATTTGTTTCATCCATTTCTCCTAAAAAAAGAAAGCAAAAAATGGAGATGAGATTGAATTCCTCATTGTACATTCTTTTATGACTCATGTACCTCCCAAAAAAATCAAGGGCATGAATTTTCATTCATTCATTGTATTCAATTTTCAGCTCGTCCTCTATAAAAAAAAGAAAAAAATAAAGCTGTGCCTTTCTGGAGCATTGAAAAAAAAGAGGAGAACATAGATGATTTCATCACTTATTGGCTCATGTACCATGTCATAAAGAGGGGAGGGGTTGTTTTTCACATTTACAAGCAGTATTGAGTGAGTAATTTCCTGTGTTTTCACTTGATTTAATCATGCATTGTACTTAAAAGTTCAACCTCCTCTTTCTAGCTTGGAATATTTTTCAATCATTCTACCACCGACCCTAAGCCACAGAATCATTTGAACCTTTAATTAAAGCCCTCATGATTAAATTCATTTTCATGTTTCACGCTGTGGAGAAATGATAATTTTCACAAACCTATGGTGATACATGTGATTTTCAAGTATGAGCATAACTCCAGAATCAATTTCTATTGAGTGAAGAGTGACATAAAATTCAATGTGAGGTAGGTTGTGATTGAGCCGTGGATTGATTTATAAGGTTGAACAAATTTTAATGATCTAAATGAAAATGAGAGTGTTATTATTCATAAATAAGACATGATGGAATTCTATTTTGGATGAAATCATTGATATTTTCTCATTTTTGATTGTTGTGTGGATTTTGATTTGGATGTAAGATGATTGCCCAGGAGTGCAATGTTAAAGTGTGGGGGTGTGATGAAGCTCACATTTTCATATATTTTATACTGTAAAACATTGTTTTTAATCCCACAAAAGTGTTATTGAATGGATAATTATCATGTTTTTTAGGTTTTAGTGCTATTTTGAACCCAAATGTGAAAAACGACTAATTCTGGATTTTTGACAGAATTTTACGTCAGGGATATTTTGGTCATTTAAGGAAAAATAAAATTCCAAATTTTATGATTAATTTTTTTTTATAATCCTTATTTTATTTCCTTCATTTTTGTCTTCTGGACCAGGAGCTGATGTTGTCATCTAAAGGGTTTAAAAAATCATTGAAGATTGGAATTTTTCCGGGCGGATAGCATAGACCAACCCAAGGTAACGGGCATCAAACGCAGCCTAAACATATCCAAATGATGTTCTTCCACCTGAGATACCTCGAAGATAGATAGGGACGTCTCAACAATAAATTTGGAGGATGTTGGAGGTCCTTTAGGAGGCTATTGAATGACATTAGGTTGGAGGAACCTTCCTGGATGCTTCTTCCAGAAACAACAACCGAGAATGGAAAATTAATAACTCCTACATATAGTTTCCCAATTAACTGAACTTTTGAGAGGATACGGGAAAGCCATTTATGAACAACATTTATGAAGGGTGGAACGCGTGAATATATCATTAAAGGGGTGTAAAATGTGTCGACATTCGTGGGTCGAATTCTGCCTATAAAAGGAGGCCCTCACCTCCTTCCCAAATCATCCATTCTCCGTCCATTCCTTCAAGGCACCAAGGAGGAGATCTCCACCGAGGGAGGCCAACCAGAAATCTTCTCCATTTCATTTATTTTCTTTATTTTAGTTTTAATTTGTAATTCATATTTCTAATAAAATTCATGCATTGTTTTTATTTTTGTGTCCACCCTTCCTCCCTATTTTCTTCATCATCTTTTCTCTTTCTTTTCTTCTTTTATTATTCTCATATTATCCATCGTGACCTCTTACCCTCAAATATGAGGGGTTAACCCGAGACTTGGCCTGGGGGAGGTATGTGGAAATTTCATTAATTCGGTGCTTAAATTCCTATGTTTTATTAAGTTTGTGATGAGTAAGAGTGATGTGCACGGGTGTGGCGATCGTCCACCACGACACTGATCTCAAACTCATTTCTATTCTTTTATTAAATATTTTCCCTCCCTTATACTGGATACAAGCTCTTCATACGATGGAGTTGAGCCATTCAGTGGTTGAAATGGCATACGATGGAGCCAGGTCTTGGAAGATGACACACTCTCGATCGAGGTGTGCCATCAACCTTGATTATAGGAGGAGGTGAAGTTAAGATTGGAAAATGCATTCAAGATTTCACACCAATAAATAAAAGAATAGTAATTCATGAATGAGATCTCATAATTGAATTATCAAACTTAATTTAAATATCAACAAGGAGAATGATGAAACCCACATACCAACCCATAGAGGCCAAGTTCTTTCTCAATTAATTGCATTTTTTCATTGCATGTTAGTTTTATCTTTTATTAAATTGCATTACATTCATAAATAAAAACAACCAAAAAGAATTAGTTTAGTTAAATTATATTAAGTAAGTAAACGATTGAGAAAGCTCCTTAAGTGAGACGACCCTGGTCAGCTTCTATGCTACACTAGGAAAATTAAATTTCTTTTTCCACGCCCTACGACAGGCGTGCGTCAAAACTAGCGCCGTTGCCGGGGAGCTAATCGGTTGTTTACTTTACATTTTCTAATTTCAAATTTTAGATTTTTTTCCATTTTAAAAAAAAATTGAAAAAAAACCTCTTTCCATGATCGATTCAAATTCAAATTATTCTGCATGGAACAATTACTCACAGGTGCAGGAGGAAGAAACAGACTATACCGAGGAGGCCCTCCAATGAAGAGCCAATGCACTGATGATAACGGTCAGGCAAGTGGAAAGAGGCATAGCAACATGGATCTCATTGGAAGATTTGATGGCCATGGTCGATGAACTCCAAGCTGAATTAAAAAGATTCAAGGCCAAGAAGGAAGTGCCACTAGTCTTTCCTGATTTCACTGAAGACATCCATGAAGGTGAATCCAAACCTGAGGTGGAGGAGCCCGACTACTTACCTCCATCTAGTGAAGATCGACTCCAATACGTACATTCAATTGAAGATGATATTAAAGTCGAACCGACCCAGGGAGATGATACAATCTTAAACTCAAACTCTTTTAATTTTATTGAAAATGATTTGAGTATCACCCCTAATAGTTTTGAAATTTCAGATTCGGCCATCTCACATTATGCTATGGAGGATGATGAAGGAAAAGAAATTTCACGTGTTGGGGAACATTTAAAGCTCCCTGAACACACTGAATATTTACTAGGAAGAGCACAAGAAGGGAAAGTGAATGTTGCACAAGTAGCAACAAATGAAGAGGAGGTTCCCTACTTCTTCCAACCTCCGCCATGCAAGCTGTACCAAATTGCGAAGGGGGAGGATCTTGTATACTCTATCTATGGAGTCCTCCTCAACAAGAAAAAAGATCTTCAAGCTGGGAAGAACAACATGGGGTGGTTCTAATCAAATAAGCTTCATCCACCAACATATTATGGATAAAAGCTGGTACTGCCCTCTGGAGGCAGTAAAAGATTCCAGGGCCCTCTTGGGGGATAATACCAAGATTTATCCTTTACTTTCTTTATAGTAATTTAATTTTCAATATTAGGAATTTAGATTTCAAATTTAGCATTAGGAAATAGTCTACCATGTGGCCCCCTCCCTCTTTTAATTTTGAGCTTAAATAAAATGATCCTTGTGATTAATTTAGTAATTTTTCTTTTGTAGGATCATGAAGGCAGAAGGAAGCCCTGAGAATTAGAGGAAGAGGTCCGAATCATTATTTCAAAAGGGAGTTAACTTTTTACAATTATCCATTAAACTACTTTATTTTTTTTGGTCCAAAACATATTTTGAGATTTAATTAATATTCTTATCACTTTTCACACAACAATTTATTTTGATGGAGTTGAAATGATTTTTGAAATAATGGATTTTAAATGATTGTTGATGTGAAAACATTTTCTTGAATTGAATTATCAATCATTTGTATGAGTTTGACTGATTTTTGAAATCCATGACCATGAAACAACTGACTAAAAATATTTTTTTTTGCAATCCTGTGAGGTATTCTAAACCACTTTTACATATTCTTCCTAATACCCACACTTTCTTGAGGGAAACATGAATATTGTGTGAGAACTAGAGTTTGTGATTAATTCTCTTTCGAAGCTTTGGATTTCATGGAATGTATTTAAAATGATTGAGGCATCGCTTTGGCTAGCCACATTTTATCTTGAGACCCACCTTTACATTTATCCTTCGTAAGCCCTTAGATTCCATGAATTTCCTTATAGGTTTAAGCGACATTACAAGCCAATTTTCCTTACCTACACGCACTTTTAGTATTTTTGCATGGATATTTCATGTTTGAGTGTGGGGGAAGGGCCTTTCGTGTGTGTTCCTTGGGATTTGTATCATTTATGGGTAATGTGAAGTGTGTGTCAATATTTTGGGTTGTGTATAACAAGAGAATTGGGCATGTGTCGTCATTTAATTGTGCTTTATTTGTTTCATCCATTTCTCCTAAAAAAAGAAAGCAAAAAAATAGAGATGAGCTTGAATTCCTCATTGTACATTCTTTTATGACTCATGTCCCCCCCCAAAAAAAAATAAAGGGCATTAATTGTCATTCATTCATTGTATTCAATTTTCAGCTCATCCTCCATAAAAAAAGAAAAAAATAAAGCTGTGCCTTTCTGGAGTTTTGAAAAAACAAATAGGAGAAAATAGATGATATCATCACTTATTGGCTCATGTACCATGTCATAAAGAGGGGAGGGGTTGTTTTTCACATTTACAAGCAGTATTGATTGAGGAATTTCCTGTGTTTTCACTTGATTTAATCATGCATTGTACTTAAAAGTTCAACCTCCTCTTTCTAGCTTGGAACATTTTTCAATCATTCTACCACCGACCCTAAGCCACAGAATCATTTGAACCTTTAATTAAATCCCTCATGATTAAATTAGTTTGCATGTTTCACGCTGTGGAGAAATGATAATTTTCACAAACCTATGGTGATACATGTGATTTTCAAGTATGAGCAGAACTCTAGAATCAATTTCTATTGAGTGAAGTGTGACATAAAATTCAATGTGAGGTAGGTTGTGATTGGGCCGTGGATTGATTTATGAGGTTGAGCAAATTTCAATGATTGAAATGAAAATTAGAGAATTATTATTTATAAATGATACATGATGGAATTCTATTTTGGATGAAATCATTGATATTTTCTCATTTTTGATTGTTGTGTGGATTTTGATTTGGATGTAAGATGATTGCCCAGGAGTGCAATGTTTAAGTGTGGGGGTGTGATGAAGCTCAAATTTTCATATATTTTATACTGTAAAACATTGTTTATAATCCCAAAAAAGTGTTATTGAATGGATAATTATCATGTTTTTTAGGTTTTAGTGCTATTTTGAACCCAAATGTGAAAAACGACTAATTCTGGATTTTTGATAGAATTTTACGTCAGGGGTATTTTGGTCATTTCAGGAAAAATAAAATTCCAAATATTATGATTAAACTTTTTTAGAATCCTTATTTTATTTCCTTCATTTTTGTCTTCTGGACCAGGAGATGATTTTGTCATCTAAAGGGTCTAAAAAATCATTGAAGATTGGAATTTTTCCGGGCGGACAGCATGGACCAACCCAAGGTAACGGGCATCAAACGCGGCCTAAACATATCCAAATGATGTTTTTCCACCTGGGATACCTCGAGGACAGATAGGGACGTCTCTACAATAACTTTGGAGGATGTTGGAGGTCATTAAGGAGGCTATTGATTGACATTAGGTTGGAGGAACCTTCCTGGATGCTTCTTCCAGAAACAGTAACCGAGAATGCAAAATTCATAACTCCTACATACGATTTCCCAATTATCTGAACTTTTTAGAGGAGATGGGAATGACATTTATGAACAACATTTATGAATGGTGGAACGCATGAATATTTCATTAAAAGGGTCTACAACGCATCGACATTCGAGGGTCGAATTCTGCCTATAAAAGGAGGCTCTCACCTCTTCCCAAATCATCCATTCTCCGTCCATTCCATCAAGGCACCAAGGAGGAGATCTCCACCGAGGGAGGCCGACCAGAAATATTCCCCATTTCATTTATTTTCTTTATTTTAGTTTTAATTTGTAATTCATATTTCTAATAAAATTCATGCATTGTTTTTATTTTTGTGTCCACCCTTCCTCCCTGTTTTCTTCTTCATCTTTTATCCTTCTTTTCATCTTTTATTATTCTCATATTATCCACCATGACCTCTTACCCTAAAATATGAGGGGTTAACCCGAGACTTGGCCCGGGGGAGGTATGTGGAAATTTCATTAATTCGGTGCTTAAATTCCTATGTTTTATTAAGTTTGTGATGAGTAAGAGTGATATGCACGGGTGTGGCGATCGTCCACCACGACACTGATCTCAAACTCATTTCTATTATTTTATTAAATATTTTCCCTCCCTTCTACTGGATACAAGCTCTTCATAAGATGCAGTTGAGCCATTCAGTGGTTGAAATGGCATGCGATGGAGCCAGGTCTTGGAAGATGACACACTCTCGATCGAGGTGTGCCATCAACCTTGATTATAGGAGGAGGTGAAGTTAAGATTGCAAAATGCATTCAAGATTTCACACCAATAAATAAAAGAATAGAAATTCATGAATGAGATCTCATAATTGAATTATCAAACTTAATTTAAATATCAACAAGGAGAATGATGAAACCCACATACCAACCCATAAAGGCCAAGTTCTTTTTCAATTAACTGCATTTTGTCATTGCTTGTTAGTTTTATCTTTTATTAAATTGCATTACATTCATAAATAAAAACAACCAAAAAGAATTAGTTTAGTTAAATTAGATTAAGTAAGTAAATGATTGAGAAAGCTCCTTAAGTGAGACGACCCTGGTCAGCTTCTATGCTACACTAGGAAAATTAAATTGCTTTTGCCACGCCCTATGACAGGCGTGCGTCAGAGTTCCATCCTTATTATCCATGATGGCTGGGATGACGCTGAGTTCTTCAGACGTTCAACAGTTGGCGTTTCCTAGGGTCGTAGAGGAGTACCCTGACGTCTTTCCAGAAGAGGTTGTATCCTTACCCCCTCGACGAGAGATCAAGTTTGGGATTGAGCTACAGCCAGGAGCGTCTCCTATCTCTATGTCTCCGTATAGGATGGCCCCTTCTGAGTTACGAGAGCTACGTATTCAGCTCGACGGTCTGTTGCAGTGTGGTTTTGTTTGGCCAAGTGTGTTACCATGGGGTGCACTAGTTTTGTTTGTGAAAAAGGCTGATGGCAGTTCGTAGTTGTGCGTCGATTATCGTCGGTTAAACAAAGTGACAATAAAGAACCGCTATCCTCTCCCGCGGATTGATGACCTAATCGATCAACTGAAGGGTGCAAGTTGGTTCTCAAAGATAGACTTGCGGTCAGGATATCATCAGATGCGTGTAAAGGATGAGGATATTCCGAAGACTGCTTTCTGCTGTCGTCATGGGCATTATGAGTTTGTTGTAATTCCATTCGGCGTGACGAATGCTCCAGCTGTTTTCATGGGGTTGATGAATGCTGTGTTCCGTGAATTCCTGGACAAGTTTGTTGTGGTTTTCATTGACGACATCCTTGTATTCCACATCTGAAGAGGAGCATGCAGAGCATCTACGAGCCGTTTTGGGAGTTCTTTGCCAACATCAGTTGTTTGGGAAGTTGTCTAAGTGTGAGTTCTGGGCTCGAGAAGTTTGTTTCTTGGGACATGTTGTGTCCCAACAGGGAGTAGTTGTGGATCCTTCGAAGATAGAAGCACGAGTTTCTTGGCCATCCCCCAACACCGTGTCAGATGTGCGAAGTTTCCTTGGTCTTGCATGCTATTATAGGAGGTTTGTAGCTAATTTCTCCCGAGTTGCGACTCCTCTGACAGATTTGACCAGGAAGGATCAAGCGTTCATATGGACTGATCAGTGTCATACAACTTTCGAGTATCTAAAGGAGAAGTTGGTAAGTTCTCCAGTCCTTTGTCTTCCAGCGGAGGGAGTCCAGTTTGATGTTTTCTGTGATGCTTCACATCTGGGGCTAGGCTGTGTTCTCATGCAGTAGAGGTCAGTTGTTTCTTATGGGTCTCGGCAGTTGCGTCCCCATGAATGCAACTATTCCACCCATGATCTTGAGTTGGCAGCCGTGGTGTTTGCTCTAAGGTTGTGGAGACATTACCTCATTGGTGAGAACTTTGTGGTTTTCACCGATCATAAGAGTTTGAGGTATGTTTTCTCCCAACATGGCTTGAAATTGAGGAAACGTCGGTGGATGGAGTTGTTGCAAGAATACGACTTTGAAATATCGTATACACCTGGAAAAGGGAATGTTGTAGCTGACGCACTAAGCCGAAAGATATGTAATGATGTTGTGCGTGAATCTGGTGATTCTTGGAGGGTGATGGAAGAGCTATCAGCTTTGCATCTTGATATGGGAGAATTTGGGGGTAGAGGTTGTCTTTTCCATATGACGGTGCAGTCATCCCTGATGCAGAAGGTGGAAGAGTCTCAGTTGGGTGACCTAGAGGTGGACGTTTGGAGAGACATAGTTCTATGTGGTGAGGCCCCTAATGGTTGGTCAGAGGATGAACAACACCGAGTGTTGTATCATGGCAGGCTTTTTGTTCCCTTGGCGATGCGCGAGACGGTTCTCCGAGAGTTCCATAGTTCACCCTTAGCGGTACATCCTCGTGTGACGAAGATGTACCAATCCTTGAGGAGTCAGTTTTGGTGGCCTAGGCTGAAGCGTACAGTTGCAGAATGTGTGTCTCGATATTTAGTCTGCCAGATGGTGAAGGCCGAACACCGTGTTCCTGGTGGTCTTCTCCAGCACCTAGAGATTCCTCAGTGGAAGTTGGAGGACATCTCAATGGAATTTGTTACAAGTTTACCTCGAGCTCCGGGAGGACATGATGCTATATGGGTGGTAGTGGATCGTTTAACAAAATCATCCCACTTCATAGCGATCAAGGAGTTGAGATCAGTGGAAGTTTTGTCGAGACAGTATCTAGAGGAGGTGGTGAGACTCCACGGAGTACCTAGGATGATCATTTCTGATCGAGATCCTCATTTTACCGCCGGGGTGTGGAGAGGTCTCCAGCATGCCTTTGGCTCTCAAATGTGCCTTAGCACTGCTTTTCATCCTCAAACGGATGGTCAGACAGAGCGAACCATCCAGACTCTTGAAGACATGTTGTGCTCTTGTGTTCTTGATTTTGGAGGTTCATGGACGAAGCACTTACCCTTGGTAGAGTTCGCTTACAATAATAGTTTCCACTCTACCATCGGTATGTCTCCGTTTGAAGCCTTGTATGGCCGGCCATGCCGTTCTCCATTGTGCTGGACTGGGGTCGGAGAGTCAGCAATTCTCGGACCAGAACTAGTGCAGAATACAACAGAGATGGTTCAGGTGATTCATGAGAGGATGAAGACAGCACAGGATCGTCAGAAATCATATGCTGATCAAAAGAGGAGACCGTTAGAGTTTAATTTTGGGGATCATGGGTTTTTGAAGGTGACTCCCCGCCGTGGGCAGCGAAGGTTTGGTCGTGGAAGTAAGCTTTCCCCCCGGTTTGTTGGGCCTTTCGAGGTGTTGGCTCGTGTTGGAGCTGTGGCATATCGAGTAGCACTTCCCCCTCAGATGAGTCAGATACATGATGTTTTCCATGTTTCACAGCATCATCGTTATCTTCATGATGAATCTCATATTATCGATTGGGGAGAGATCGATATTGACGATGATGCAACCTTCGAGGAGCGACCTGTGGAGATCCAAGACCGTAAGGAGAAGGTGTTGCGTGGGCGTTCTATTCCTTTAGTTCGTGTCTTATGGCGACATGGTGGCATGGAGGAGAGTACATGGGAGCGTGAAAAACAGATACGTTCTCAGTACCCAGAGTTGTTTAATGTTTAACTCTTTTCATGTAATGACGTTTCCTTTATGGTTAGACCTTTCATGTTTTATTTATGTACGTTTTTTTGTGTGATGTTATGATTGAATTGTTTGGATATGGATTGTTTGTTTCTATATTCTCGGATGTCGTAGTTTTGTTCCAGCTTTCGAACAACTCTTGGTGGTTTTCCCCTGAGAGGTATCTTATTGGGTGGTTGTTCGGACCCCTCTGTTCCTCTGAGTTGGTTTTTAATTCTCGAGGACGAGAATGTTTTTGAGAGGTATCTAATGTAATGGCCCGGACCTCCCTGGTCCATTACTTTGTGAAAATGTGGTGTTGGAGGTGTTCCGGGAGGTCAAGGTGACTTATCCCCTAGCTGCTACCTACCTGAAGCTCGGTCTACCGGTAGCTGCTGTCTACCGGTAGCTGCTGCCTACCGGTAGCTTGGTCTACCGGTAGCTGCTGCCTACCGGTAGCCGCCGCTTACCGGTAGATCGGTCTACCGGTAGCTGCTGCCTACCGGTAGCTGCCGCTTACCAGTAGCTCGTTCTACCGGTAGCTGCTGCCTACCGGTAGCCGCCACTTACCAGTAGCACGGTCTGCCGGTAGCCGCATCCTACCGGTAGCTGGGTTTACTGGTAGTCGCGACGTACTGGTAGCTCGGTATACTGGTAGCCGCAGTCTAGCAGTAGCTCGGCTAACACTTTGCCAAATTTCCAGTTCTGTGAACAGTGTTTCTATCGGTGAGGTTCAGTGAACAATGTTTCTATCGGTGAGGTTCAGTGAACAGTGTTTCTATCGGTGACTTTCAGTGAACAGTGTTTCTATCGGTGAGGTTCTATCGGTGGACTTCTATCGGTGAGGTTCAGTAAACAGTGTTTCTATCGGTGAGGTTCAGTGAACATTGTTTCTATCGGTGAGGTTCAGTGAACAGTGTTTCTATCGGTGAGGTTCTATCGGTGGACTTCTATCAGTGAGGTTCAGTGAACAGTGTTTCTGTCGGTGATGTTCTATCGGTGGACTTCTATCGGTGAGGTTCAGTGAACACTGTTTCTATCGGTGAGGTTCAGTGAACAGTGTTTCTATCGGTGAGGTTCAGTGAACAGTGTTTCTATCGGTGAGGTTCTATCGGTGGACTTCTATCGGTAGACTTGAACAGTGTTTCTATCGGTGAGGTTCTATCGGTGGACTTCTATCGGTAGACTTGAACAGTGTTTCTATCGGTGAGGTCCTATCAGTGGACTTCTATTGGTAGACTTCAACAGTGTTTCTGTCGGTGAGGTTCTATCAGTGGACATCTATCAGTAGACTTGAACAGTGTTTCTATCGGTGAGGTTCTATCGGTGGACTTCTATAGGTCGACTTGAACAGTGTTTCTATCGGAAAGGTTCTATCCGTGGACTTCTATCGGTAGAGTTGAAAAGCGTTTCCAGAATCCTAAGAGTTACCGATTACATACTTTGCCAAATTTCACGAATGAACAGTGTTTCCAAAATCCTAATAGCTATTGATTCCATATTTTTCCAAATTTCATGAATGAACAGTGTTTCCAGAATCCTAAGAGCTATCGATTCCATACTTTGCCAAATTTCACGAACGAACAGTGTTTCCAGAATTCATGAGAGCTACCGATCACATTGCCAAATTTCACGAATGAACAGTGTTTCCAGAAACCTAAGAGGTACCGATTCCATACTTTTCCAAATTTCACGAATGAACAGTGTTTCCAGAATCCTAAGAGCTACCGATTCCATACTTTGCCAAATTTTGAGTATGTGAATAGTGTTTCCAGCTTCGTAAATTTGACGTTTTCTTTGACGTAAAATACTTTTAAAACCTTATTTTAAGGACATTAATACCGATTCAAAGGCCATAAATTCTATATTAATTATTCCTAAGGCCGGGATGTTTTTACTTGGTCAAATCGCGTGGGTTAATGCGATCTGTTTTTAATGGAGAATAAATCAGATCTTAAACCGTCCCCCCATTAAATCTTAAGAAAGGGATGAGATATCATTCTCCCTTGTTATTTCCCTTTGTTCTCAACTAAGAGTCACTAGAACCGTTCAATCCTTTCCGTAGGAGTTTCACAATCAATCTTTACTCCTAGGATTGGTTCTGCTCTATTTTGGATGCAACCGAGACGTGTCAATCAATCTTCGATATAAGGTATGTTGTATCATCATTCTTTTGGGGTTTATCTTCTCCTATCCTCCTTTCCATAATTATACCATGTAATTTCCAAGATTCTAATGGGTTTTCTTGGGGTTGTTTGGTACTGTCGTACCGCAGCATCCTCCGGTGGATGCAGTTGTCGCGAGGGGAGGATCGTGACCTGTTGTGTGGATAAATAACGTGAGGAACTGTTTGAGGTAGGGTATTCATGGCTTCTCTAATTGTTTATGTGGAAATGTAGAATTAGTATGATTTAGTCATTTGGATCACAATGAAATTAACCTAATTAAATACTTGAACAGGATTAAAAGAATTGGTTGATCGCATGTTGTTGCTTTGTACCGTGATAACGGTTTGCCTCATGTTTTCCTAGATAGAGCGATATCTATGATTTTCTTTAATTAGTTTCCCATTCATGATGGAAATTGATAAAGAACATAAAGCCGGAAATATTTGTTAAATAATTGGCTAAAGATAAAGAGGCATGTTAATGAATCTGTTAATTCAAAATGGATTAAAGAACTATTAGTTTGATAATTTCAAAAGGGTTCTGAGTCACCCGCTTTCTTGTAAGGCTGAATGCCTTGTGGTTTGGAGCTCTGAGTGCTCATTTTGTATGAAGGCTGAATACCTTGTTAAAGGGCCGAGAGCCCATTTTGTGAGCTTTGATTTCATGCTGCTTGTGATTTGATGTGAGCCTAGATGGCTGTTGTGATATGTGGTGGTATGGGGACTTATGGTTGTTGCAGAGGATGACGCCTAGTGTGGCGATATGCATTGTTTTATGCATGTGGGTGTCGGGGAGGACACCAAGGATGATGGTATGAGATGAATGTGATGGTTTGATGTTGGTGGTTTGGTTTGGTTGTTTATCTGCTTTAATTTTCCCCACTGCTCAAGGCAGCTGGTATTGATTACCCTCTTTCCAAAGAGGCGAAGACACGCGGGGTATGCCACGTGCTTTTCGTTTTTAGCCTCTCGATGGAGGATGGGTCTATGCTCTTGCTATAGGCGGCAAAGACTCGACGGGTAGTATATCTACTCGCCGTGTTGAGCCCCTTTGTGTTTAGTAGCATAGGATGCTTTTATAGAATGCCTGGGAATATGGGAAAGTAATTCCATAATGAAAGTTTGTTTAAATGGTGATAATCCACGGGGATGGAGAAACTGGAATTTAATAGTGATGTGAATCCTAAAAAGGAGCAGTTTTTGAATGTGATCCCAATTTAGTTTAATGTGGTAAATTTTTCATGGTTAATTAATGTTTAAAGAATTAATTAATGTACAGTGGAACTGATAAAATGAGAATGGAGTAATCTAATAAAGCTCTTCAAATGGTTGTGTGCTTATAGGATGCCTAGTCTTAGAAGTAGCAGCCTGGAGTCTAAGAGATGTTAGCTGTAGTTGTGCCTATGACTAAGTAATGCCCATAGTGTGGTTGTGAGTCATATATATTCTGTACTTTTTGTGTTTCTATACGCTACTCCACCCTGTCAGTAAGGGCAACTGACACCCTGGGGATTCTGAGCCCTGGGGGTGTTTTCCCCAACATTCTGATGGGAGGTTGAATGGCTGACTACCCCCTTTGGCCCCGCTCTCTTCTCTTGGTAGATCTTTGTGCTGGTAGGCACAGTGGTTAGTCTTGCCCATATATGTGTGTAGAGGGCTGTAATGGCTTGTTGTTATTTCACACACATATATTCTGGATATAGTATCCTATGGACTATTATAGGTGTAACGTGTATAGGCTGTGATGGCTTGAGGATCCTTACTCAGCGTATGGGCTGTGATGGCCTGAGGTATAATACTCGACGTATGATACACGTTATACGAGCTGTGGTGGCTCCCCGAAACTACCTGGTTATTTTGGTTGTGAGGATGGTGTGGTGCTTAGCCCAATTGTCTACGGGCCAGCCTTTGTGGTGCACGAGGTGAAGATTGTGGAGCTTAGCCCAGGTGTCTGCGGGCAATCCTTGGAGAGAGATGCACATGACGTATGTCATTGGGGCAAAGCGGAAAACCAGTGGGGAAGTAGTAGTGGGGTACCCTTTATATTCTTTACTATATGCTATATTCTTGTATGCATTACTTGGCGAGAGTAGCCATGGTGAGGTTGGGAACATAGTATACCTATTTAGGTGACGAGTTAGTTTCACTTGTTGTTCACTGGGCTTTAGCATGGTTTCTTTACTTTTGCACGAGAGGCTTGGGGAGGATCCTACTGAGTATATTGTTATACTCACCCTATGTATATATAAACTGTTTCTCAGGTCACTTGGAGCAGGTTGGAGATCAAGCTGGTTACTACTAGCTTGCGGTTGGAGGAGGAGCTGTTCGGGCTTGTGGTCGCTGCCGTTTTACTTTGTTTTGGGTACTTTTAGTTTTCCCTTTCAGTTGTAGTACTTTTGAATGACATTTCATATATGTACTTGGGTTTATTTTATATTTCAGTTATGAGTTGGAGTTGGTTGGAGTCTATTCTATCTCTCTCTTCTGCATGTGTTCTCTTAGAGGGTAATGCCTCCCACTTGTGTGTGTATTATACCCTCGGTGCTAGTCGCCAACCTGGGGCCTACTGGAGGCGGGACTCGGGGGTCATTATCTCCCTTCTCACATTGTCGGCCCAGGAGGGGTACACTTTGTGGGGAGGGGGTCGTGACATTATTTGTTAGAGATTCTTAGTCAATGGTATCCTTCTACAAATAATATAATGATCTCTTGTTCATTATGATAATCATACTGGTTTTAAAGCCACTTAGCAGGGCACATGTAGTTTATTGTCGTTCAGAAGGACATGGAGTATTTCAGAGTTGGGATCGTACCCACAAATGGTCTACCTACGTGTCCTTCTTAGAAAAGGACTCAGAACCCACGTAGTTCGGGAATTATGACATAGTTTAACATCATATGGGACATATGATAATTAATGGGTGTTGGGATTGAACCTCATAAAGGCATCCTACATACTCTACTTTTAAGGTAGATATCAAAGTCCACGTAGTTCGGTTAATAATTGTGGGGCGTTTGTATGATTAATGTCCCAAAGAGAAGTGTTGTGGTTACTTTTACACTCTATCCTCACGTGAGTCATGCTCGGTGTGAGAAACAAGAGGTGTTAGTAATCCTAACTATTTTTTCCACAATAAAGGCAGTCACATGGAATGATGTGGGGCTTACATACATAAGACTGCCCCGAAAGATGGAGATTGGGACTTACATCATGGAAAATGCCCGAGAACAAGGTCAATAACGGTATATGTGATTTATGGAGATATGGATTCTTAAAATAGGACATAATCACGAGACGGATTCCCAAATTAGATGGGACTTATGATTGGGTGTTATTCTTAAGAAGGAAGTCTAAAACAAAAAGAAATTATGTCTGGTTAAGAGAAATTACGACTGGGGATTACTCCTGAGAAGGAGGCCCAGGTTAATGGGACTTGAGAGCTGGGGCTTACTCCTAAATATTAGTCCCAGATTAGGGAACATGGGGATTAATCCTAAATAGGATTCCCATATTAAAGATCTTCTCATCTTAAAGTATGAGGTTGAATGAATGAAATCTCTAACTTTAGTGACATAAGGATATGTAAATCACTAGGTTATGAGAGGTATTCCATAGAATTCCTTTCAGATAAAGAAGCCAACAAAATAATCACAAAAAAAGTTGCTTTGAAGAGGGTTTTTAAGGCTAAATAATTAAGAGGAGAGGTTGATTTGAAGAAAATATTTGAATAGGTTAGAGAGGCACCCAAAAATAGTCAGGCACACAAGTCTTGATTGGGTGCACAGGTACTGGTAGCGCAAGAATACTTGCGCGACACATATGTACTTGTGCGATGGACAACCCATAGGGTAATACATGGGTGAGGCTTGGCTCAATCTTTTAGTATTATCCCTAGAGGCTTTCCAAAAAGAGTGGCGCGCAAGTTATGTTGAAGGGATAAGGTGGCGTGCAAGTATGTCCATTTTACCTTAAGGGTTAGACACTTAGGCACTCAAGTGTTGGTGAATTCAAACACTTAGGCCTTGTTCCCCATTTTTAGATCTTCCATTCTAGGTAAGAAATTACCTTAGAAGTTTTGGGAAGACTTCAAGTAGAGACTAGGGCGTAGGGAGCATAAATATGACTTTTGGAATTTTCTGTCCTCAAAATGGGTATCCCACAAGGGGTATTTATAGGCTACAAATGACTGTGGGAAAAATCTAATAGGGTGTGCAAATCACCTTCGCGCCCAATATGTGGCACACAGGTATACTTGCGCGACCATGATGGATCTTGCGAGCCCTGTTCATAAGCAAATCCTTTTTCATGCCTTTTCCAATTTTTGATGTTTCTTCAAAGGATGACTCTATTTGGACATAGAGTATTCCTTTGTTTCAGTCATTAGACTCTATGAAATAAAGGAGCGTCCACATAAGTCCCCCCTCAGAGTTGGATCAAAAAGAAAGGTGGATTTGACTCTGAGGTAATGATGAAAACCAAGGAAGGGCGGTGCACAAGTTTTTAGCACTCAGGTTGCGGCGCGTAGGTGAGAGTCACACAGGCTTCGATGCACAGTGGTGCGGCCTGGCCTATAAATATGTGCCCCATTCTTGCTCTAAGCACCCAGCTTTGAATGCTTTTGAGCTCTTGCTGTGAAGGTTGCTCTCGTCGCGCAAGTGACTTGTTTTTCGCTGTTCATTACTTATTGTTGTGTCATGCATCTGTAGAGGTATTTGTACATGCGCGGTGATACATGCACGCCAAAACTTGTTCGGCACATTTACACTTGTGCACCAACATTGTACTTGTGCGCCTTAATGCGTTAGCCATTTTTTCACTTTTCTTCACAAATTTTATGAAAAACAAACTTACTTAAGAGTTAATAATTCAAACTTTGTGCAGATTAAATTGCTCCTAGAATAATTGGAATGGCTGATGAACTGGCGGGCAAGAAAATTGATTAAATGATGAACATTTTTTCCATGATTACTATGATATATGTGGCAGTACTCTCCCAGACATGGAAAAGTACTTGAAGAAGTATCATAATAATTTTCCATAGAGCATCTACATGCCTCTGTATGGTCATGGTCATCTGCAAGAAGTCAACATTCCAGAGGCATAGAATTATCATCCACATTCTTGGTTTCAGACTTACACCAATTTTTCTTCAGAAAATATCTCAATGGGAGGATCATTTGTAAATACTAGAATATTGGAGAAGGCCTATATAATGTATCATATCCCTTGTTCTCCATATATGAAACCTCACAAGCCTGAGATGCAACCACATTGTTATCCTTCAATCATCCGAAATTATCTGATGGAGAAATCCAAAGGCTAGAAGAAGAGTTGGGACTTCTATCCTGGGGAAGGTGTGAAGACAACATGGATGTGGGAATATTGGTTGCGACAAACTAGAACAGAGTTTGTCGGGGATCTAAAAGGAACTGAAATATATGAAGCTTTCTGGGCAGGGCAGACATATGTCTACATGAATGATGAATTTTTTCCAGAACTAATCAACCGCTGGAGCCCAGAAACCAATTAATTATATATGACTCATGGAGATGTAGGAATCAGTTTTTGGGATGTCTAAAAGATCTCAGGGACTCCAAATTTTGGTGATATTTATGATGAATTCATCCCTCCCATGGCGACATAGAATGATTCATAGAAAACTCCAGCTTTGGATCAGTAATTATTGAAAAGTTTCTACAAGGTAAAGAATTCCAAGACCACCAAAATCATTCTAGAAAGGATATTCATTGTGAGGAGTGGATGGATATGTTTATTATGAAGAAGGAGGTGAAGGGGCCCACCTGTACTCATCCTACTACCGCCCAAGAACATAGATGAGGGGTTCTTTTGAAACATTCTGGCCTACCCTAGAAGCAGTAGACTTTGAGAAGTGAGGGTATGATGTGGATTAGAGAATCCCAAAAGAGACCTGTCTGGCAGGCTTATGAGGAGGCGTCAGACCAGGGACCTTCATTTTGGCAGCCAAGTTGGCTGAGAGGAAAATGTTAGGGTTGGACACCCCCATTTTAGCGAAGATTAACAGGAGCATACTTCATGTCTTTATGGGTAAGTCCCCTTTGAGATTAGTGGGACCATTACATGTTTTATGGGGATGTATTGACACTCATTTCAGAACATATTCTGTACATAATAGAGTACATGTTCCTGGAAGCTCCTTCAGGCCGTCAGTGTAGGCATATTCTGGAATTGCTCCATTATCTCTCATTATTTATAATATGAAGGTGAGGTTGAGCATGTTTAAGGAATTCAATTTCTTTCCTTATGGAAACCCACTAAATAGGAGGTTTCTTGATGATGGAACAACCAACCTGGAATTGAGGTTATACATGATGGCTTGTAGAGATTGTGTGCTAGACACCAGGATTAAGGGAGAGATTATATGCGAGGCCTATGCTCCATACAGATTTGCACGCATATTCAAGTGTATGCAGAATAATGTTGTATCCCCTCCTGTGGATGTCAAGTTAGAGCAGAATCCGTTGGTTTCCCAACAACTATGGTTTCTTACATCTATGGAGAAGACTGGGGCAGTGTTTGATCTACCAGTTGCTAAATCGGTGAGTAACTTGAATACATGGTATGCTGAGAACTGGATAGCATCATACCCTAAAGGGGTGCTGAATCATCCGGTTCATAAGGTGGGGAAAAAGGAAAGAACTATAGAGAAATAAACCCTTCATCTAGAAGGTGAATCTTCCCCACCTAGAGCTGATTCACCAAGTTCCTCACCCAGGACTGACTCACCGGATTCCCAATACGGGGATTATGAGGCGTGGCATGTGTCAAAGAGACCTCGTTCCAGATATAATCCTCCTATCAGAATCAAGGGACCAACTCCATCGACTCCTAGTGAGTTACTTCATTGGGGAAATTTAATTACCATTAGTTTATAGAGCTACAAGTATTATTTTCTTATCCTTTATCTGTATTTGCAGGAGCTGGGAAGAAGCTGAAGTCTATGATTATAGGACCCTCCTCATAGTCTTATGGGTATCTATGACCAGTGGCTATCTATACATGGCGATGTTTATATTGTGATGCTAAAACTGCCAGGATGGATATGTGTGAGGGGATACACATCCATGGCATAGGGAATCGTTGGGCATCTATAGACATCCGTTAAAAGGATAACCCCGATGAAGTATGGGATTACATCATAGAGCTGGAGATGCTCATATATTCCACTGATGATTCCATTCCTGTCACCAAGCAGTTGAAGGTAATGATAGATCGTGGCACCACTGAGGGGACTGGTGCTTATAGAGATGAGGATTGACATGATTTTGTGGCTCCTGAATATGTAAGCATCTTTCCTTATTTTCTTTGTATCTTAATTCCAGTTAATGCTTTGTTACTCAAGGAAATTACATTCTACATCTTGAAGCTTTCAAATAAAGGAACTGCTGAGGTTCCTTCACCAATGTATAGCCCTGGTGGTACTACCATTGGGGCTGCTGAAACTCCTCACGAGTCGGGTGAAATATCTCCAATCTATCATGCCATGGATGAAGAGTTAGACATATCTCTTAATTCCCCAATTCCTGTATTTGGAGATGATGATGTCATCACTCCCAAAAATCCAAAGAAGCAAAGGCATTAACGGAAGTAGTCCACAGCTAAATTATTCATCAGTAGTGGTAAGTCTTTCGAATAGTCATTAGTCTTAACCCATGAAAAACATTGCTCATACTTCTTGGGATTGTAGGGGATTCTTCAATTTCTCATTTGATGAAAAGTCTGACCCTCATATAAGGAAAAAAGTGGGAGTTGGTGAACAATCACATGTTCATGCTAACTTGGATGCTCCTAGAGGAGAACCAGCGTCAGTTTCCAATATCGCTTCTGCGAATTCTTCAAGGAGATAAGAACCTGATTCTGGTAAATTAACCGTGCTTCATAATATTTTGAATGAAAAAATCAATTGAAATGAATTCTATGATACTTTAGGTTTAAACCATGAACCAGAGCATTTGGTGGCCACTGCAAATAATGTCGTAATTTTATCAGAAGAAGCTGTTCGGGGTCAGAGGCCGCAAGATCACGGTCGCCAAGAAGACACATCAAATGCTCCCACTGGTGAGACTAACCAGGAATCCGAGACATCATTGGATGAAATGATTAAACTTTGCACATATTTTGAAGAAATTTTTAGATCATGTTAAATTACCAAGTAATTTAGAGGATTTTCTACGTGAGTGTTATTCTTCATCCTGTTAAAATAACTTCTTATTACATCTCTGATCATGATTGGTTAAAAATGTGCAGTTCCATCTGAGAAAGCTGCTGAACTGCCAATGCCTAAATGGGGTTTGGATAACCCTACTATTGTAGAGACACTATCTCAAGTGGAGATGAACCTGGTAGAGCTTCCTGAAACTCATCCTGAAAATCCTGTTGAATCTAGGAATGATGGGGAGTATCCTTCTCATGCTGTTGATCTACCTTTGGGTAATAGATAACATTATTTGTGGTTGTACATGAATACTTTATCAACTTATGTTATCCATTGAAACTAACTGAAAATTTTAATTGACTATGCAGGGCCATAAATTTCAGTGGCTAGATCTGGAGGTGAAGCCTCATCCTTTGCCCCAACAGGAATAGAATGTGAAGTAACAAGGGTTAGGGGGGAAGGAGTAGAACATAAGACTTCTCTGAGTGCATTAATCCTGAATTATTTCCCCCCCTTTGATAGTGATGCTGATTCAGATCCAGAAGTATAAAAGGAGCCCCAATTTTCACGTCTCAAGGAATGGATAAACATACAGAAGATCATATCTGAACTGCCTCTAGAAGAGCTATCTTCAATGATCCCGCGACTGTCATCCCTGTTCGTCACGTTGGGACTTGGCGGTTTTTGATATTAGGAGATCCATGCCATGGTGAAACAAGTCATCTTATGAAGGGAGCAGGATCAAAAGTACCATCAAGACTTGAACAGGGTGAGGTTGTTAACCAATGTCAGTGAATTTGATATTGTGGTGTCCTGAACTGAGGCTGATCATGATGCCATGTTGATGGTGCTGAAGTATAAGATCAAGGAGAAAGTTGTCTAGCAGATGAACCTCCATCGATTGTTAGATGTTGTTACTGGGGATCATAACCATCTTAACAATTTACTCGAAGGAGTTCAAATGAATGGTATGAAATCCATTACAGATGCCAAGAAAGCACTCCATTAAGCTGAAAAGAGTGAAGTTGTTCAAGTGCATGAACATCAAGTGGCTACTAATGAAGCTCGGGATACCTTGAATCAAGTAAAAGTTATGTTGACAACCTATTGTAGTTATTAAAAAATGAGAAGATATTCCAGTCTGTGGATGTCCTTTTGAAATTTGTGCATCAATGAAAAAAAATTAATCTTCAATAATTTGTTCTTTCATTCTTTTACTACCTGCATTAAATACTTTTTACATAAGACAATAGTCCTAGTAAGCATCGTTTGATTTTTAAAAGGATTATAAAAATAACCCTAAAAACATTGAATCTTTTAATTTCTCAATATTATCTAAATCAAACAAAAGGTATGTTTATTGAGCTGGGACTTGACTTTTTGTTTAGAGTTCCCTTGTCTTTTGTGGGAAGTTTAAAGTCATCCACGTCAGACATAAAAAAGGATAATGTTTAAGGTTGAAATAAATTTTACCGAATTAATTAAAATCGAATCTATTCCTTGATAATTTAACTGAAAACATATTACCACACTCATGTATGGGGAAAACATGTAAAATATAACTTAAGAAATTTTGAATTTGAGGACTGATATGAAAAAAAGGATAAGATACATTAGAAGAAGTATTTCTAAAGAGTGATGTTACCATTATTTAACAAACCCGTTAGGGGGTTGAATTATGTAGGGAAACCTAAGGGCATTGTATCTATAGTCAAATAATAGTATCTTTTGGCTGACACGTCCTTTATGTAGACTACTTATTCAAGGCCGCCTAAGGGCACATGCTGCATATTCAGGAAAAAGAACTCTCAGAAATTTTACTATTCTATTTCTTAAAATCCAGTGAATGTTTATGGAGATTGAAATCATCAAAAGCACAGAGTCTTCTGTATGGAGAGAGGTACTTGAATATTGAGAGGATATTCCCAATCAAGATTATCAATGAACTAGATGAATGTCACTCCTGTGAAGGTCTGACCCAAATGTAGGGAAGGTAAATATAAACCATAGACCTGAATACATTCAGATCAGGAAAAAGAGTATGGGACAAATATGTTAACGATGGATATTTTTGCGGATCCTCATATATTGTCATTAAGACAAATAAGGAGAAAAGTGGTTTTCCTCCCAATAATGAAGTTACCACTATTTGACAAACCCATTATGGTGTTGAATTATGTAGGGCCACCTAAGGGGATTGGCTGCGTAGTCACATAATAGCATCTTTTGGATGACATGTCCGTTATGTAGACTACTTATGCAAGGCCGTCTAAGGGAACATGATGCATAGTCCGGGAAAATAAATCTCGAATATCATACATTTTGTGACCAGAAGTCAAGAAAAGGGTTATAAAGATCAGGAAGTATTTAAGGTTAGGAGTATGATACATCAAAATGGGTATTGTCTAATCCATGTAGAATATACACAGACCAATACTAACCATAATCATGTTGTGCCTGGGTCCTGAATTAGGGTGATAGACTTCACTATGTATTCAATAAGGATTTGAATCAAGTCATACATAGTACTTGAAATACAGTTTATCGTCATGTGGGACAAGACTGTAGAATATTTTGTTTAGGGTCATAGAGTTAATACCAAAATAAGTAATACACAATTTGTGTTTTATAAACCTAATGTGAATTAAGACCAGGGTTTTCATACAACATTCATGTTTTCACATGGGGACTTTTCAGCTAAGGGACTAAAAGTGGAATTTGGGGTTTGGCCCAAAGACTTTGGGCTAGATTCTAGGGATGCTCGAATGTTCCTAAGTATCCCATTAGTATTGGAATCAAGCCTTATGTAGTTCTTGAAATACACTTTGTACATATTTGGTTCATACATGTGAATGGTGAAAGGGGAGTTTAGTGCAATGATGGTTTGACCGAAGATTAAAGGTTCGGGCATTGCCATGTATGCACGTAGTCATTGGAATATAAAATGTTTAGAGATTAATGTAAAAAATGATTCCATCTCATCTGAGTATGTCAAAGAATATTGTAGTTTATTGTCATATAGGACAAATAATAAGAATAGTTTAACATCATATAGAAAGGACGATGGTGAACCAATGTAAAAAGTATTGGTTCTGGGGGTGGCATCACGAATCAACATCATATGAGATGGAGGTAAACCGATGTGAAAATATTAGTTTTGGGATTGATCCTTAGGTGGTTTACTACGTACCCATCCTAGAAGGAAAGGATCAAAGTAGGCGTAGTTTGATTAAAGAATGAATTGGTGATCAAGTTGTTCTTGAGGACAACAACATAAAAAATGGTGTCAGGACATACACATGGTTAGTGACCTAGAGAGGGTTTTATGGTTGAATTTTACTCTAATCTCACATGAGTCATACTCAGTGTGAGAAACAAGAGGTAGCATCAACCTTAACGATGCATAGTTTAATGTCATGTTGGACGAAGATGTACTATGCAGTTTAATGTCATGCAGTAAGGACTTAGGGGACATTGTTTAACGTCATGTTGGAGAATTTAGGTACATTTTCACAGTTTAATGTCATGTTGGACGAAAGTGTGCTGTACATTTTAGTGTCATGTAGCTAGGAAGTATGACTATGCAGGTTAATGTCTTACATTGAGGACAAAAGAGACACAGTTTAATGTCATGCTGTACGTAGAGGGGACAATACAGTTTTATATCATGCATTAAGGACTTTTTGTGCAATTTAATGTCTTGCTATATGTTTTCACAGTTTAACGTCATGTTGGATAGCATAGTTTAATGTCTTTTCGGAAGTAAGATGGGGAAAAAAGGTTAACATCATGTTGGATGAAATATTCATGTACAGTTTAGTGTCATGTAGGTAGGACATTTTAGTATTTGTGATACACAAAATACTTCTTCAGAAATATGGTATTGGTTGGAGTCGTGATGAGTTCTCCATCTATTGAGATTAAAGAAAAAGATCCATTAGAGTAGACCTTATGTATTGAATAAGGTCATTCCAACTTTGACTCAATCTTAAGAGGTTTCATTCCTTGTATCATTGGAGTTCTGAGAACCAATACCAATTCTCCCTAAATGAATGAATGAAGATGAATTTTTTTTGAAAGCTCATGCTATTCAATTCGGATATACTTCCAAGTGGTGCAAGGTGAACAATATTTTTTCATCTAATCGTTCCATTTCATCCAATCATTTTTGAGATTGTTCATCTATAAATTAATGATCCAAAATGGATACTATGAGTGAGGGTAATTGAACATCAATGGGAAAGACTGCTTCCGTTCCATAAACCAATGAATATGGAGTTGACCGCGTTGCAGTGCGGGTGGTGGTATCGTAAGCCCATAAAGCATGAAAATGATTACCAGGCCATGACTTCTTATCTTTATCCACCATCATTTGTAGTATGTTTGAAAGATTCTTGTTGAAGGCTTCTATTTTCCCATTGGTTGTTGCATGATACTGAGACAAGTGATTGGATTTGTTGTTGTATTCTTGATACAACTTCCTTAGCTCTGATGAACAGAAATTGGTTCCATTGTCCATCAATATGGTATGAGGGACACAAAATCTGGTAACGATGTTAGACTTGATGAAGCTAATAATTCATTTAGAACTGACTTATTTGAGTGGTATTGCCTCTGTCCATTTGGAAACGATGTCAGTAGCAGTAAGAATGTACTTAAACTACTTGGATGTAGCTGAAGGGTATGGTCCCACTACATCCATTCCCCATGTGGCAAATTTCTATGAGTATTTAGCAGTATGAATCTACTATGGGTGTTTATGATGTAATTTGGCATGTACGTGGATAGAATGACACTTCTTAGTGAAATCAATAAAATCTTTTATCATTAAATTCCAAAAGTAGCCAAGCCTTCAAACTTGATCAGATAGTCTATGTCCAGACTGGTGGGCACCACAGACTCTTGCATGTACTTCTTTCATGACAGGCATTATCTCTTCACATTATATGCATCTAAAGAGTACTCCATCAAAACCTCTTTTGTATAGAATTTTTTCTAGGTGATATGGGCTATCATAAAGAGTAAAATTGACCACATGTCGCTAGATTTGTTCTTTCCTAGATCTATCAGGTGGAAGTGTACCATTTTTATGATATTCTCTGATAGGTGTCATCCATCCCGTAGTATTACTATATGGTTAAAAATTGGGACTAATTTCATTTATTTCCTCTGTTATAGTTTGAACATAATGTGAAATTGTACGACGGTGGCCAATACTGATGATTGTCTTGTCCCGATTTGGATTTTCCAGAGTTGTGGCTATATAAGCCAGTGCATCAGCTTAGGCATTTTGTGATCATGAGGCATAAGAAAATGTCGGTTCTAAAGGAAATTATGCCATTAACTCTATGACATAATCATACAAATGTATTAACTCTTATTTTATGATTGCATAATCCCCATTGACTTGTTTGATTACCAAGTCTGAATAACCTTTCACCTTTAAGTGATTCACTTATGCCTAAAGCGCCAATTCGAAGCCTATGATGAGAGCTTGATATTCTGCTTCATTATTTGTTCCACCTTCCCGCAACAAGAAGGAATAGGGTATCACTGCCTTTTCTGGAGAAATGATCACAATTCATAACCCAACTTTGTTGAATTTAGGATCTTCCATTTTCTTCACTGCTAGACTTCTGGAAGAACCATCAAAGTACATTTCCCATGTTTTAAGATTATCTTGAATACAGAAGGCTTCTTCATTAGGATGTTTAATAGTTAAAGATGTGTCTTCTACTAAAGGTTGTTCAGAAAAGAATTCGGCCAGAGATTGGGTATTTATTGCCTTTTAGACACATAAAGGATATCAAATTGTTGCAGAATAACTGCTCACCTTGGTAGACGTCCTGTAAGCATTGGATGGATAATGATAAATTTGAGTGGGTTATTGCGAGATACTAATTTTACCCCATGATGTTTGAGGTAGTGTCTCAACATTTGAACCGAAAAGATTAATGCTAGGAATCACTATTCAATAATTGAATATCGGGTTTCTACTTCAAGAATAGTCCGACTGAGATAGTAAAGGATGTTTTCATTACTTGCATCATTCTTCTGGTCAAGGAAGGCACCCAGTGATCGCTCTAAAGATGCCATGTAATGAATAAGTGGTATTCCTTCAATAGGTGGAATTAATACCGGTGGAGACAAGAGATATTTCTTGAGAATATTGAATTCTTCTTGACATTTTTCAGGCCACTGGTAAGTGAAACCCTTCATCATCAATTTGGTAAAGGGTAAACTTTTGCATGATAGATTGGAAATGAAATGCCGAATATAGGCTAAGTGGACTTGAAGTCATCTCTATTCATTCAGATTTCTAGGAGGTGACATACCAAGGATTGAATTTGTCTTCTCAAGATCGACTTTGATACCACAATGTCATACAAAAAATCCAAGAAATTTTCATGAGGGTACCCCAAAAGCAAAATTCAAGGGGTTGATTTTCAAATTGTGTTATTGAAGTGTGTGGAATATGACTTCCAAATCATCCAAGTGATTATAAAGTTTCTTAGATTTAAGAACCAAATCTTCCACATAACATTCAACAAATTTCCCTAAAAGGGGATTGAAGATGCGATGTGTGGCACACTGATATATTGTGCTTGAATTCTTCAGGCCAAAGGGAATTACCGGATAGAAAAATACACTCTAAGGTGCCCTGAAGGCTGTAGATTCTTCTTCTTCTGGAGGCATTTGTATTTTATTATACCATGAATATTAATCCATGAAGGAAAGTTCTTCATAAAAAGTTCTTTCATTAATTAAGAGTTTTTTGACCGGAAATGGAAAATCATCCATAGGACAATGCCGATTAGGATCGTTGAAATCAATGAAAACTCTAATTTTTCATTTCTTATTTTTCACAGGGACAATATTATCCAAACACTTGTGATATTGAACTTCTATGTCAATGTTATCTTTGATAAGCTTATCCACTTCAGCTTCAATTTTGGAAGAATAAGTTTGGTGTGTTATTCTTGGTGTTTGCTCGAATCCTCGATGTTCTTCTGGAAAACCCCAATGGTGAATAGAAACATCCGGATCAAGACATAGAATTTTTGTGTAATTACTAGAAAATATATCTCAAATTTTCATTAAAAATGAAATATACATTTCTTTCTCTTCAATAGTCAAGGTCTCACTAATTAAAGTGGTGAGTGGATCTTCTTTTGTACCTGGATTTATTTTAATGAGTTCATCTAGAGTGGTAGAGATACCCTCTTCAAATGATGGAGGAGCATCTATGAGATCTTCCTCTTCTACTTCATCATGTGTCATCTCTTCTGTTTCTACTAGTATAGTAGATGATGAAGCTGAATTTCCATGATCAGGATAGATTTTAAAATTTGAACATCTTGAGGAAGAAACTTCCATTTTTGACCATATTGATGATGAAGGGTTTTCTATAGGTAAAGAGAGGATGATGGATTGAGAATCGATATCATCGTTCACCTCTGACATTGAAAGAACTTCTTCTAGCCTAGTTAGCGAAGTATAGAATTTATGAATTTTAGCAGATGAAATGAAGACATCTCCATTTGAGCTTTCATCATTGCTGGGTGAATCACCAATTTCTCCCATGTTGTCTGGCTTGATTTCTATAATTGACATTATGGATGTTTCCATAAGAGTATTTGGATTTGGGTCTATCCTGTCAATTTGACTGATAGGAAACACATAATCTGTACTCACATGTATGAATGGGTTTACCAAAATCTTTTCCAAACCATATGGAGCGTTAACTTCGGTATCATCCCTTATTGTGGATTTCTCTTTTCCCTCCATGTGATACAATTTTTCCACAATGTATTGAGATTCACATGTTTTGAAAGGGGCTTTATCACCATACAATGTCCAAATTTGACCATTGAAACAATATTTGAGACATTGATTGTATGATGAAGGGATAACCGAATGTTCATGTACCCTAGGTCTTCCAAGAAAAATATTAATGGCTGTTTCATGACGAACAAACAAGAAATCTGAATTGGATACAAGATCTCTAAACTAAGTTCTGAGTGTGATCTCAACCAGAGGTTTTTGTTCATTTTTATCATATCCTTGCAACATCAATGTAGAACGAGATAAATCAGATCTGGTGAGACCCAAACGACGAAGTGTATGAATGCAGATGAGGATGACTCATGAACCATTATCATTGAAAGCTCTTCGGATTTCCATATAATTGACCATTCCAGATAACTAAAAAGGTATAATATGTCCATGCATGACATCATCTTCATCTTGATCTGTAAAAGATATCACTGCATTGTATTCTGTAGTGTCATTATCTACATGGTAGACTTGAACTGGAGCAATTTCTGTTGCAAATTCCGGAGGACTTAACAGAGCCTCAATGAGTGCCTCCTGAAGATCCTTGGAAAGATTCAAGGAATCCAAAATAGATAATGTTGCCAGTACTTGGGCCAAATTCTTTAATAGATCATACTTTTGATCCAAAGGTCTGTATTTTCCAACAGGAACATGTGGTTTTGTAGGTGCCTTAGAAGTTGATAATTTGGAAGTAGATGCTTCTGGAATTGGGGTAGGAGTTGGAAATACTCCAGGATTTGGAAGATTAGACCAACTCGGTCAATTTACTTTCTGAGAGTAAGAAGGTTTAACCTATATCCAATCATCCAGAATAACTGTACCCGGACTGATTCTGCCTTGGGTGGAAGAACATTCTTGTTCTTGTTGAGCCTGCTGAAGGGATCTGCCATGAGTTTCTACGGCATATACAATTCTAGAAGGGGTAGAATTGGAATAGTGGCTTCTGGGATATCAATGTCTTCCTCTGTATCCCAGACCTCTAGAACTCCCTCTAATTACACTATTATATACAGGGAATTTAGGCTCATCAAGATTGAAACTGTGATTGTTATAAAGATCTGTTAAGTGAATCATTTTAATAGAACCAAAAATCGACTCTTCATTTGACGAAGATTCTGCCGGAGTTTCCAATTTATGATGTTCTATTTGGTGGTTCGATGCCTGTGGCTATGAAGTAGATGGCATAAAATCATCCAGAGTCAATGGAAACATGGGCTTTCACACGATCTCATCTTCTAATGACTGTTCCTATTTTTTTGATTTATTCCGTTTCGTTGAGGATTTTTCTTTTGCTGAAGGATGTTTTTCCATGTAATTCATCGTAGAAGACACAATTGGTTTCTTCAATTGTGTTTGTAAAATGGCATGAGTTCGGTTGATCATTTTTCTGACCATCCAGTCATCATATTTCTGCACATTTTTTCTTTTTTAATTCTTGCCACTCACCTTTTTTCTCAGGAATTGTAGCAGTAACACATGCTACTTGAGCTGAAGAACCTTTCAGTTTGACTTGTCCTGACACCAACATCTTTTGTAGGAGGTCTTTGAAGACAGAACAATCCTGAATGGTATGCCACAACATCTGATGAAATGGAAAATAGATGGGATGGATTTCATCTCCATCCTTATTTTGCCTTTTGGGCCTTGGAAACAGAACCAAATTATTTTCTAGATCCGAAATGAAGTGACAAGGAACTTTTTCATTTCGGAAAGAATAAAATTTGATCTTCAGATCCTCAAATTTTATCTGTCTTTGATCTCATTGATCATATTTATGAAAGGGCCTCTGTTGTTGATGCTCATGAGGAGGAGCCCTTTGATAAGATGAAGGTTTTGAAGTAGAAGAAGGTACAAGTGCTTGTTTAAGCGTAACTATAGTATTCTATGCTTTACCGATTATCTATCCTGGAGATGATGTAATTTGATGAGTTTTATCCTTAGTCTTTGTAAGAGTGTCTTCGATCTTCTGAGTGATCGAATTAAGGTCTCGAAACCCTCCTGTGTATTTCACAGGGATCAATGGTGTGTGTAATTCATCATGAAACTTTGTCACACAGATTGGAAAAAACTCTTCATGTGGGAGTTCTAAGCTTAAGGAATATGTTAATCCCTTCCAGCGAGCAATGAAATCTGAAAATCGTTCATTCTCCCTTTTTTAAAAATTTGTAAGATCAAAAACTATTGTCTTTGGAAAAGATGAGCTGAATTGAAAAAGGAATCATTGAAGGAGATCCTCCCACCTGGTAATTGACCGGGATTGAAAGCATTTATACCAGATAAAAGCATTCCCTTGTAATGACGGTACAAAACACCTGAGCCTAACTGCTTCTTGTTAGTGAGGGGTTCCCATCATAGGATCAAAATGAGAAAAAAAATGTGTTACGTGTTGCTCTGGGTCTCCCGAACCATTAAATATTGGGAATGTGGTACTTGCAAAATTTTATGGGGGAGGAATTACATCAACCCATTTAGGTTATGCTCTCTTATCCATTTGAATTGGTGCACACTTTCCCTCCAAATATTCCAAACGAGTTGTTAATGACTCAATGGTAGTCATTTACTTTTGTGAAACATCTGTCTGAGCTTGGACCTGAGAAGTTTAAATAACTAGAGCTTGGACAGGTGTGGTGGCTGGTACTGCAATTGACAGTAGCACCTCCTATTGTTGTTGCGCATGACCCATAGAATATGACATATAAGGGTGTACTGTAAAAGGAGGATAATCTTGATCCATCTCAGTAACTGCAACAAAATCCATTGGCTGAATGACTCCAGCACGCTTAGGAGGATGACTTCCTTGAATAAGTTCTGCATTCAACCTATTTAATTCCATCATTTCTTCCTCTTGTTGTGAAACCCTCTAATCTTGTGAGAGTGATTGGTCTTCATTATAGGAATAATGGAATGTAACCTGATTATTTCCTTTCCACTTTTTGGACGCCATTTAGAGAGGGAGATGTTGGTTTTTTGAAGGAATACCTTGATTATGGGTAAGCCTTTGATTTCTTGTACACACACCTTCTTCATTTTCCTCTATGTGTACAACCTCTTGAGCAAGAACTTACTCATCTGATCCCTCTGAGTGAGCCTCCTGTTCTAGAGGATCAGCAACAACGACATTGATGACATTTATTAATGCAAAATGCATTGCATCCCTTCTATTGGATTTTCTGTGATATTGTTTTCTTCCATGTCCCAGATGAGACATTGCCTTCTGTTGAGTTGATCACTCAGGAACTTCTTGATGAACGTTATTTGGAGGGAATCACTTGATAATTAGGCTCTTCGTTTCTCTTATGGATTCATCCCTAATGGAGATAAGGCTGAATTTTTTGAGGAAGAGATTGAGGATTTGAAAAAGTCCCCAGTCCAGTGAACTGGGGCTGTTCCGGCTATTTCTGATCAACTCCTCGAATCCTATTTGTTGATTCCGAGGGTTGGGCTAAAAGAGTCCCCCATCTAGAAAGCTGGGGTGGTTCTTGAGATGCTAAAATTGAGACTTTATTAAAATCCCTCCTGATCTTGAAGACTTAAGTTCAAAAGGTGGCTGGATTCATCAAACTACATCCACTCAAATAACCTGGCTGAAAAGACTGTTGGATGATTTCTGACACTTCTGTCACTTGATGATATGCAGCCTCTAAACGAGAAGCATGTTCAACATTCTAATTTTACTGATTCGAGAGTAATTGAACATCTTTTTCTCTGTATGCCTGACATTGAGATGAACTAGTTGATGCCTGTTCTTGATCAAGCCTTTGATTATGCACCAAATCAGCTAGATGTGGCCAATTTTGGGAAACAACATTGCATGAGACCACCTTTGGTGGGATTTGTTGAAGAAAGAGAGTATGGTGAAATGTAGTGCTCCATGAACACCCCATCACGTGATATGAATACCAGATGGGGCATTGGAGATTAAATGGTGCAACTGTTTTAGTGCACCAAGGCATGAACGTTGAAGGGTTCTCTCCTACTTTTCAGCATTCAGATTTCGAGAAACTGTGAGAGATTCCCAATCAATTTCACGTTGTAACCCTTATATTATCCGGACATGATTTTTATATTAATCATAACATAATATTTTCTTTATCAATTGAAAAATTGTTTTCCACATGTTGAGATGAATATCAGGAATACAATCTTCCGTCAACATTTCTGAAATGTCATATTGAGAGTCAGGAAAAGTCAAAAAAATGACTGGTACATAACCTTTTACTAGTTTTTTCCTCATATTCAAAATTACCTCTTTATCATTCAATGATGGTTATTATACATGATTAGAGCAGAGCTGGTGCTTTCTTGCCACTTCATCGGATTCAACAAGATTGGTAGAGAATTCATTTACCAAATTAGATGATGCATGACTCATGGGTGGATCAGAGAAGGACCTACACCCCAGGATATCTTATGGTTGAGAAAGTATTTCACATTATATGAGTAAAGCTTCAAAAATGACTAGCTTTACATTTGTAAGTGCCCCAAGATAAGAGGGATTTCTCATTACTACATTTTCCTTTGAAAAATATTCCACGAATTGCGAATTACTGCTGTAGAGAGGAATTTCATAGCTAAATTCATCATCATGGGATAGACCACCATGGTGGGTTATAGAAAAAGATGAATCATTTTGCTCCTTGATTTTGTGGACACACATAGGGTTATCGTGACTCTCATCTGAAGATGATACATCAAGATCGAATGAAATTTCATGAAGCAATCCTTCATGTGGAAGTATCTGATGCAGAACATCAGAATTAATGTTCCCACTATTGGGAAATGTGAGAGTAGAAACTTCAGTCCCAATAGATAATTGTATGAGGGCTTCAAGAACTCCAGCATCGAGAAAGGGCTTTATTACAAATTGGCTCTTGATTTCTTGACTATGATGAACAGATATTTTTCTTAGATTCCTTCTTACTCACTTTGGGAACCACATGTTGATGGAATTGATTATTATGGGAATGTTAATGATCCTACCCAAGATAAATTGTCAGGATAGGCTGATTATCTCCATTCAAATAAGGTGTATGTGTCTGACTTGATTGTCCGTACGATATGGGGGAGTATGACCCTCAACCCTCTTGGACTGGAACAGAGGTGTGTATCTATTCCGGAGTGATCTGTTGATGTGTCACTCCACTGTTAGGGTTAGATTTTCATTTCATTCACAGTAATTCTACTGAAGCTGTTATAATATTTTAGTAGGCATGCAGAATATGAGCAGGGATTTTCGTCTACTCTTCCACCATCATCAGAATATGCTTAGTGACTTCAACTGCTGGAATGGGAATATACGTCCATTCCGTGCTTGGAGTGGGTGTGTGTTCCTTCTCCTATCCTCTTTTTATTGTCAATGAGTTCTGACAGTACTCATGTGGGGGGAAGAGAGTTGAGTGTGATCCACTTTTGTCGTCGGGGCTTTCCCACTGACTTCTCCGCATGCTACCAAACAAGACTGTTGGCATGCTTGATTAACATTGGCAGGTGTATGTGCCTACTATGTATTATTCTTCAAGTATTTTTGTTGATTTTCCTTCAAAACTAGTAGACGAGACTACTGATAGAATTGTTGATTGTAAACAGTTGTATATCTGTGCTTATCAGTTTCGACAATATTAGATTGGTAAACTTCTTTGGTTATAGTCAGATGAGCCTGCTAACTATCTGATGAGTTATAAACATTTATAGATATCTACATATAATACTCCACCAGAATTTCCTAGCAGGATTGGTGAGTTTCTTCCAGACGAGTCTGTTGGACAAAGTGATTAGAACGGATGGGTGTATGTGCCTACTCATATCTTTCCATCATGTTATGATGATGGACATTTCCGGAGGATGCAGAGGTAAGATCCTACTTCTTGTAGGCCGGATTTCTCCTCTGGAGGTTCGTTTTGCATGCTCGGGTCTAAGGAACCTAAGCCGAACCCCTGAAAACGATACCCTCATCATGTTGAGGGTGCACTGCCGCACAAGTCTAGTGGTGATTGTTGAAGAGATCCCTCGGGAAGGACTATTGTCTCCTTCAATTAAGGCCTTCAATGACCTTCTCATTCACCTCATCATAAAATGGGAGGGACGAGTGATTGTGTTCTGGGGATAACGACCCTAAACGGTTGGAGATGGTGGTTGACACCACCTGCTTCTTGATCACTGGTCGTCATTGTCTGGACGACCAGGGTGAATTATTGACTTGGAGGGATTTTCGAGCAGCCTCCAGAGTGCGAATAGTACCGTGTCGACGGTATTCCTTAACCAGTGCATTTGAGACCTAGCATTGAAGATGCTCAGTAGGTGACTTCATCCTCAGAGTGGACAAAGATCCAGAAGTAGTAGCAGCAGATGCATTCACAGGTGTGAAATTTAATGAAGCCATTCCTATAATGCAGATAGATCTTGAAAATTAGTGCCTGTTTGATATAACTGACATAATCAAGATAATATCGGACACTACATCTTTTGGATTAGCACATATGTTATTGATTTCTTTATTGGTCCTCACATTAAGTTAAATAGGAGCCCAAAAAATAATTAAAACATCATTTAACTTGGTTAAGGATTCATTTCAGGTTCACCATTTTTTGTTTCCTCTGGAAATGGGGGTGAACATATTTTGGTTAAAGTTCAAAAATTCCAATCGGTTACTAAAGGGTTTGTTTGTAGATGATAAAACATCTGATGATTCTATATCCATTTGGACCTACTTTCCAAAGGTAGGTGCTAATTAGTTGTGGATCAATGAGGCTTAAGAATTTGTATTGGTCGAGAGGATGGGAGGTCAGACTCATCACACCTTTTTGGGGGGAATTATTATCTAATCTGGGACTCTCTTTATAGATTTAAGTTATGTTCCTAAATCCTTATAACATTTCCAAGTATGAAAATGATCTTTCCATAAGATCTGACAATCAATGATTAATATGTATGATATTTAGAGAATCTTTTATATGTATTTTAGGTTCTTTATAGATAGAGAATCATCTGTATTTGTTAGAGATTCTAAGTCAATGGTATCCTTAAACACATTATATAAAGATTTATTGGTCATTATGATAACTATACTTGTTTTAAAGCCACTCAGCGGGGCACTTGAAGTTTATTGTCATTCAGAAGGACATGGAGTATTTTAGAGTTGGGATCGTACCCCCAGATGGGATACCTATGTATCCGTGTTAAAAAAGGAATCAAACCCCATGTAGGTTGCGATATAAGATATAGTTTAACATCATATGGGATGAATGAGAATTAATGGGTGATGGGCTTGAACCTCAGAAAAAATTCCTACGTACTCTACTTTTAAGGTAGAGATCAATGTCCACATAGTTTGGTTAAGAATTGTGGGTCTTACGTATGATTAACGGAACAAAAGATTTGTGTCATGGTTACTTTTACACTCTAATCTCACATGAGTCATGCTTGGGGTGAGAAAAAAAAGGATTCAGTAAACCTAAAAATTTGGTCCACAAAAGAGCCAGCCACAAGGAATGATGTGGGTCTTACATACATATGACTGCCCAGAAAGATGAAGATCGGGACTGCCTTCTAGGAAAAATCCCAGGAACAAGGTCCATAATGGTATATGTTTTTTAATAGAGATTTTGATACTTAACATAGGACATAATCTTGAGAAGGATGCCCAAAATAGAGGGGAATTCTGATTGGGTTTTATTCCTGAGAAGGAAGTCCAAATCAAAAAGATATTAAGACTGGTTAAGAGAAATTATGACTGGGGATTACTCCTGAAAGGATGCCCAGGTTATATGGACTGGAGAACTGGGGATTACTCTTGAGAAGGAGGCCTAGGTTAGAGAATTTGAGAATCTAGGGCTTAATCTTGAATAGGAGGCCTAGGATAGAGAATTATGATTGGGACTTACTCCTGAGAAGGAGGCCCAGATTAGGGAACATGTGGCTTACTCCTAAAAAGGATACCCATATTAATGATCCTATCATCTTAAAGGTTGAGGTTAAATGAATGAAATCTCTAACCTTAGTTACATAAAGATATGTAAATCACTAGGTTTTGAGAGATATTCCACAAAATTCCTTTCAGATAAGGAAACCAACAAAATAACCATGCCATAAGTAGCTTTGAAGAGGTTTTTGATGGATAAATCATGAAGAGGAGAGGTGGATTGGAATAAAATATTTGAATAGGTAAGATAGGCACCAAAAAAGTGTTAGGCGCGCAAGTATAGGTCATGCAACTATACTTGCGCGACATATATGTACTTGTGTGATGGACAACCCATAGGGTAATACTTGGGAGAGGCTTGGCTCAAGCCTTTAGTATTATCACTAGAGGCATTCAAAAGAGTGGCCCACAAGTTTTGTTGAAAGGATAAGGCGGTTCTCAAGTATGTCCATTTTCCCATAAGGGCTTGACACTTAGGCGCACAAGTGTTGGTGAATTTCAACACTTAGGCCTTGTTCCCCCTCTTTAGATCTTCCATTCTAGTATGACATTAACTTAGAAGTGTTCATAAGAATTCAAGTAGAGACTAGGGCATTGAGAGCTTAAATCTGACTTTTGGAATTTCCAGACCTCGAAATGGGGGGCCCACAAGGTGTATTTATAGGTTACAGATGATCTTGGGTGAAAATAAAATAGGGTGTAAATTTCACCTGTCCTCCTTGCATGACCATGATGGAACTTGCATGGCCCATTTTTAAGAAAATAGATGTTCATGCCCCTTCCAATTTTTCATGTTTCCTCAAAGGATGAGTCTCTTTGGACGTAATGTTTTTTTTAGTCATTAGACTCTGTGACAGAAAGGAGGGTCAATACATCCTTAGAGAGTTTCTAGACCTTGTGGCTATAAGAGGGTTAGACCGCATGATCTTCCTTAGAGAGTCCCTGACTACCTTAGACAATAAGGGTAATTGACTGAGAATCCTTCCTCAGAGAGTATTATGTTTTCGTATGACCAAACCAGAGGGGTTAGGATGAGTGCACTGCCCAGAGGGTTGTTGGTACTTCTTTGATAGGACCAGAGGGGTTTACTGTGAGTACTTCCCGGAGGGGTTCTTGTTGTGGTTAGATATTTTCTTCACTCCTGCCTGTTGTTCTGTGTACTGATTGTTGTTTCACATCACCCTGTTACTACTTACTGATTACTGACTGTTGTTTACTATTATTGTTTACAGCTTACTGCACTATTACCTTCCATATGCTCACTAACTGTGAGGCATAGATCTTCGGGGGGTTTCATAATAGGATTTAGTCTCACACCTTGTTTGGGTCATGATTTTGGGCCCAAACAGACTTTGTTGTTGCAGTTACAAACAAGGGAAAGATCCCTTAGACTTCTGGTACTTGATTTCTTTGGAACAGGAGAGCATGGGACCAATATTAGGCTTGCGATGCTGAGGATCTGTATGTCTTTTATTTTGTACTTCTTTGGTACTATTTGTATTTCCATCATTGTGACCTGTTTGGCCGTTTTCCTAGATATGTATCATTCATATTTTCATATACATATGTGCTTCAGTGGTTCATTGTTTGAGTATTTAGTTGTTTACTTGTGCATTGATGTTGGATATTTAATGCTTATGCAATTTGATGTTTTGTTTACTTCCATAGTGTACTCTTCCAATGAGGGAATAGTTTCCCCACTATCACATACAAGGCCCTTGCTACTAGTCGACATCCTCTAGCATTTGGGGAAATTCTCTAGAGGACATGTGATTAACCGAGTACGGGGCGCCTCTTGGTGGCTTTCGGAACCAGGATGTTACATTGTCAATGGAAATTCTAATATAATTCCATGTATTTATCTAGGGGATTTATATAAGACCAATACCAAGGGATTCCTTCCATAGAGAACCAATAATTATGTCCCATGTGACACTCTAGTCATGCAGTGAATGAAACATGTCATAACATACGAGTTCATCCCAGATACCGTATGTAGGGGCCAAAATCTCTCTCATATCCTGATATACCCATCATTACATTGTTCATCATTCCCAGCCATGAGGTCTCCCATAGGTAACCACTTTCACACTGATGGTGGTAAAAAATAAGATATTAGAGATCCCATCATGGCAATAGATAGTGCCACCCATGACATGTTTACATATCCTTAATAAATTCATACAATAATTCATGAGGCATCCACTGAAGGGGTCCTTAAGTCTAAACCCCTTTTACAACCCTTGACACTCACGTGAAAAAATCAATCAATAATTTATATCATAAAATGAATTTTGGTCAAGGAATTAAATTTAGGAAAGAATTTATCATACAATGGTATCGTATTGGTGCTTTCCCAATTAATGTAGTCTAACAATTTAATTTATAAAATAGGGTGTAAGGTCTTAACATACTGTTTTACAAACCAACTAATATTAATTTATAATAGAAAGAAATTATTATTAAGAAATATACCTCTAGAAATTGTTCCAAGATATTTAATATTTTAAATTAACCCTCAATGGTGGGTCACACACAATGGGTTGTCTTATATCAAGGGGATCAACCCAAGGTATTTATTCACCACTAGTTTGGGATTAATTTTTCAAGTTGAGACTTAAAATTTAATTTAATTATTAATTTAGGGGCATCTCAAGAAATTTAAATCTCATGACACAACAACAAATATATTATAAATAATGAAATTCTGAGAATGAACATAAACCACCTACCTCGATGTAGTAGAAATCCACTCATCTACTGTTGAAGATTGATTCAAACAAGAAATGGAGAAATTAAAGAAATCATCCAACAACCTCAAAATATGAAAAAATGGTCACACATAAATAGTGAATTATATTAAAGATGAACTTTGAAATTGAAGTGAGATATTCGTAGATACTACTAATAGATTTTCAATTATTCCAATGATGAACAATTTATAACATGGATTGAGGAGATAACACAAACCTATGGATGGGGGGGGGGCAGGAGCTCATTCATGAGGTGCGGAAAGGATCCACTAGAGAGAAATGTGGCAAGAAATAAAATAAATAAAACATAAAACAAGAGGAAACCATAAAATCACATACATATGCCATGGTGAATGGTTTCGATTGATAGTAGAGCTAAAAATATACCAAACGTTAACCAGCATAATCTTCAATGGGGTACCCCACATAGGTAGACACACAGTTTTTTAACCATGTGCATACCATGAAAAATGAAAACGTCACTAGGGTATACAGTCTCTCATGGTTGTGGGCCAGGTTTGCATGAATTCAGAAACATAGTTCATCCCTCACTCCTCCTCTGTCTAACGCCACATTTTTTGGGGATACCTTGATGGATGGGTCGAAAAAGTTTCCACTAATTGTGTGGCCTAGTATACTTATTTCATATTTAGCTCTCTGATATCTACGGAAGCCCCGAACACCCTAGAGACCTCCTTAAATCCCATAGAAAACATTATAAGGTTTTTTTAGAGGAATTTAAACTAAAATTAACAAGTGACACCATTATTAAAATACAATATATTATAGATATTCCATATAGTAATTATTTCGTTATGAACCGATAGAGGTTCTCCCAAGAAAAGGTATTGATCTTAAAATTTAATATCAATTTATATCTTTCTATAACTACATCATATTTTCCGAAAATATCTTGAAATAATAATTTTCCCCCCAAATATAATGATTTGTTATTATGATAATTCCATAACATATATTTTTCTCCTAACGCATCAAATGGGAATTGAAATTGTCGATCATTTTATGGAAGACAACAATCTCATGAACCATTGATATTTTCTTTCCATCAGCACCTCTCATGGATGGATATAATGATATATTTAATATTTCAATATTATATTTATGATATTATTATAACTATATAATTAAATATCCTACCTATTTTCTTACCTTCCATCCTATTATAAATATACATCATTTCTCTTATGTACGGCATACAACCCCCCTTTTGAACCATAGTAATGTGATTGTCTTATTTTAATTGAACATGTATGGTAATAAGGCTAGTTTAAATAAATAAATAAGATATTTTTAACATAGATATAATAATATAATTACTATTTCACATATACCTTCTTACTTTACATTATTCGGTTGATAAAATAATGACGCTCATGTGTACGACAAACAACAGCCATGTGAAGTGATATGATTCATTTATCACTGAGTATTTTCATGTAAGGTAATAAAAATATTGTTAATAAATATATTAGATATATATTAATGTATAAAAATAATGTAATTCTGAATTAATATATATGTTTTTGTTGTTCTGTCATTTAAAAAAATGAAATAGCATTCGTGCTTAAGCAAGACCTATCTTTTCCAATAATGGTGTATATCATTTTAATTATCTAACATTAATGGATTTATATAAATATATCTTTGTATATATTATACATTTGATATAAAAAATATATTTGAAATTATTATTATTATTATTCCATATTTATTTTAAAAGGAAGAAAAATACAAAATCAAAACAGACATGAAAAAGACAGAATTTTTACTCAAAATGTGATTTTATCAAAGAATGGTAAATACATGTGTAAAAAATTTCATTAGTAAATCATATATGCTTTGATATATATTTTTATATGGTTATGTAATATTTTATTAACAAATATATTTTTATAATTCCAAAGGTTTTACATTTAGAATGGAATACGAGTTCTAATGTAAGATATTTCTTATCTCTCTATTATTTTTGGGAGACATATGCCATATTCACCAGTTGAAATTTTTTTCTGATAAATATAGTGGTCATTTGACAGGATAAATAATGAATATAATATTTTTTTTGATATTTATCATTCACCATATTTTATTCCATATTTTTAATTATGAGTAAACATATTACTAAAGCGGTAAGTGATTTTTGACTCAAATTTTCTTTTTTGGGACATATATTATGCAATAGACTTATAATATTTTTTTGAATAATATACATTTTATTTTACTCGTAATATCATGAATTGGTATATTATTAAGATATTTTAAATTATTTTATTGTTATTATTTCATGGGAATTATTATTTAATGATAAAAAATTAGTTTTTGTTTTAGGACATAAACTCGCCATTTACCAGGATTTTTTATTTTAATCAATATGATGATAAAATATGATATTAAATATATTAAAACACACATGAAATGTAATCTCATGTAGTTATTTCATGAGAATAAAAAAATTTTCTATCACCTTCCTAAAATTGGGATCTTGATAATTTAATAGAATGTTTTTAGAAAAAATTAACTTTATTTCTCACTTCTATAAGAAAACCTTTTACTTCTATATCCATGTATTCTAGTTTTTTTTAAAACACTCTTATGGATTTTTTAAATATATTTTTCCCAATGTTTGAATTTATTTTCTAAAAAATAATCAATTTTTCATGTTTATTTCAATCAATACCCATTTGAATTTTACCCAAAATATTGATGGAATAATTTATTATCATATACGTTATGAATGGAAATTCAATTTATTTTGAAAACCCATTGTTTAAAATATTACATTATAATGTTAAAATAACATTTTAAAAGAAAAATATTTTATTTATTTTTAATGTTAAAAAACATCCAATCGAAATTGTTATTTATTTTAGGAAATGGTTTGAATAATTTTAAGATAATCCATTATAAGTTTCCAATTTTATATCCAATGATATGTATTTTGAAATTGATTTAGGTGACAAAATATTTTTTTTCAAATACCAAATGGTATTTTCCTCAGGTAAATTTTTTTGATTTTTAATTCATAATTTTTATTTTTACATATTTAATTTCATTGAAATTTATTTAAAATATATCTTTTGAATTTTTCTGCTTAAAAATTAATTTTCATTATTATAAAGAAATTTACTCAAGAAATTTTCATGTGATATTCCATGAAAATATTCTATAAAACATGACATATTTTTATGTTATATATTTTTTACTAGTGATATTATCCATTGATACCATTTATATTTTTTCAATGAATCATCTATCCTTATGTTTAAAACAAGTTTTTGAAAAACATTTATATTCTACGTATTTTAACTTGGTATAATGTTTATGAAACATTTTTATTCTACTATATGTAATTGGATAATTAACTAATTATATTTTTAATAAACTAATTTCTTCTCCAATGGTTAGGTGATGATGAAATGATAATGAACAACATTTATTTACATAGGTTGAGATATGATGAATTTTTGATGATATTTTAGTATATATATAAATATATATTTTATTATGTGATAGGTGGGATCTATATCTCTCTTCAATTCATTATTTAAGGATTCATATCTCATGAGAGAATCAGGAAACAAATAGGGAGTGAACCCTATTTAATAAAGGACTTTTTTGACTGTGATGGCCTTCTATATGTCCCCTGATTACTATGATGATTTGGGTTGTGAACCCATTCCATTATAATATCCTTGGAAATAAGGCTTCACTACTATAAAAATTACTGTTTATGCTTTTGTGTATTACGAAATTAAATTTAAAATGTCAATTTTTTCACTCATAGATCAGGTTTATTTTATTTCCTTTTGGTTCATGTATTATGAATTTATAATATTTATCCAATGACTTATTATTTTGATCATTTTTATGTAGGATATTGTTTTTTATATGTTAGGCTCATGTCATCATACCCTTATGCTCAAATAAATAT
This sequence comes from Viscum album, assembly GCA_963277665.1. NCBI lineage: Eukaryota > Viridiplantae > Streptophyta > Magnoliopsida > Santalales > Viscaceae > Viscum > Viscum album. Next base: position 537,433,274 of record OY728119.1, read on the forward strand.
TATCTATTTCCCTTTTTTACATTGTTTATCATATAATAATTCCATTTCATATGATTCTTTTCTCTTCATTATGGATATACATATTACAAGTGATAAGTCTAAATAGGGTTCAATTTATGAGGAACTAAGTGGGAGATAATGTAAAACTGTTATAACCTAGTATCATATGATTCTATTTTTTAGTGGCACTATACCATTAATATTCACATATGTGGGTTTATGTAATTTAATGAATATTCATCTAAAAAATATGTAATATATATGTCAAAAATCCATGGAAAATATAGTTGGTATCAGAGGATTGGTTTAGCTGTCCATTAGAAACGATGATGAGAAAACCTTGGAAAAATTATTGTGTGTAACACCACTAGATTTTATGAAAAATATTCTTTTTAATTTCATTGATGTATTGTGTTTTACACTACACCAAAATTAGTTTGTGGTATACGCTACACCATATTATCTTGTGTTATATGCATACACTATTCTTGGCTTGTGTTGCACACAAGTGCGACCTTCCTTAATAGCGTTTGTTGTACGCAATATTGAGTTTCACTAAAAAAAGATATATTGAAATAATATTGTTATGAACTAGCTGTTATGAATAGTATTAACAAAATTTTTAATTTTCTAACATTATCATTCATCTCATCTAGAACATGGTATGAGAACAAAATAAATTTTTCAGGAAAAATAATTATTTTTAAAAAAATTCCGTTTTGTCGCCTTTTGATGGTGCACCGACTATAAATCTAGTTTTGACATGTTTATAAGTTCAATTAGAAAAAATAAACTAATTTATTTCATTATGTATATTAAAATTTACTTAAGATAATTTTTTTAATATTTTTCTGTTAACGTTCATATGTTGATGAATAGTAAAAATACACTAAATTTTATTTAAAAACATCTTCTTTCATAAAGATTATTTATATGGTAGAATTATAATATTGATTGGTTTTAATGTTTAAATATAATATATGTTTACAATTTAATATAATTCAAGTCATTATCATAAAATTTACATTGAATTCATATGTAAAAACATTTCAATCTCTTCCAATGTTTTATCTTTTAAAACCCATTTTCTCAAAAAAAGAATTAATTTTAAATTAAATACTGGAACATCTATGTTTTGAATTAGCAAAAATAGATTCCATATTTGGAATCATTAGTTCAAAATAATGTTTATATGCTACTTTTAATTTTTAGGCATTATGAATAGTTTCTATGGTAATTTTTATTTTCTAAAGTTAAAGGTAAATCAGGTAATTAAGGGTAAAAATAAGATTATAAAATTACTATGACACCTGCCAAAATTTTATTGGAGAATATAAGTCTACCCATATCACCTAAGGGTCATAATATATTCATTTCATTTACATTTGACAATGACAATGATGTAATTATTATTAAAACCAAAGAAAGTGACAACATATCACTCTCTAATATCTTATAAGTGTAATAATTTTATTTTATTGGAAATATTCATAAAAAATATCCAATAAATACGCTCCAGAAAGATAGAAACATTATATAAATCATATAAATTTATTTATAATTTGTATTAATTAGATAATTATCATTAATGATGACATAATATTTATGTATAAATTATTTTTATGATTGAAATATCAAATACATGGTTTTAAGAATATTAAAATAAATATTATATGAACAATTTAATGTCCTACACGAATTTTCAAGATATATATTACATGTTATGAATCTATTAAATATTTTGGATCGAATATATCCTCTGTTTGGATTATATTTAAATTCAAAAAAAATTATAGTGGAAAAATTGACACTATTGCTATTTTATAAACATAACATATTATTAAATTTGATACAAATCACAAAATTATTTAAAATTTATAAATTAATATTTATATGGTCGAAAATATCATATGGTATCCAATTATTGAAAATTCAGATCACATAAGTAAATATTTATAATAATATAAAATTTAGAATTTTATTACCACAAATAATATTAAACAGATTAAATAAGGATGAATAATGTTGATATGGTTTGAACTAAATTCCCTAAATTTCTAAATTTTGTTGGTTGAAGAGATTACTACCCTAGATCATATAAAATTCAAATTTGAGTCATTTTGGAGGTTATAAGGTGGGGTTTGAGTTTATTATAAATTAATATTTTAGAGGTTTCAAAAAGTTCCCCTCTCTTCTCTTATAAAAGGGAACATCCTCCCTATCCTCTTTACAACATTTTGAGACTTCATGATCAGACAAACCCTATCCATTTCTCTTCTCCACTTCCCTAGAAACATACTAGTGGTCCTGTTCTTCTTCAAATACCAACTTTAATTCCCCATGAAGAGATTTAGAAGAGGCGTGTTGAAGAAGAGGTAATATCCTTTGCCAATTCTTTTGAATTCATTTTTTCTTTTACATACTCTTGTTTTGTTGTTTCATAATAATGTAATAAAATTAGAACACTTATATACTGATATTTCATTATAAATATAAAACAACCCTAATTAACCTTTAACCCATCCCAAAAAAATGAAATCACTGCGTGTGCGTACATACGGCTTACCGTCTCTACGCCATGGTATAATCTGGTTTTCCACCAACACCATACATGGATGGGTATAATGTTGGAAATAATACCTATATATGATTATAATAACATGATACTAATTCTGATTTATTATATAATCAACTCCAATACTATTCAACAATTAGGGGAATGATATCGTCGCTCGTGCGTACGTACGGATTACCATCTCCACAACGCGATGCGATTCATTCTCCATGATAACCATTCAATAAAAATTATAAAGTATATATACTTAATGAAACTGAGATTTATGACATAATAATGATACTATATTTATTTTTATATGTATATATGTAATATACTTACCTTCATTCAAGTCAATAAGGAAAAGAAAAATTGCGTTCAAGTGTACGTACGACCTACCCTCTCAATGAACTGTGTATTTCATTCAATTTATCGATCGATTATATATATTTATTATATACGATATATAACTCATTTTTTACATTTTGGAAGTAATTAATCATGATCTAAGTAATCATATGATAAACATTACAAGTCAACACACATATAATAAATGAAACAATTTTACCCAAAATGCCGCTTTAACATGGAATTTACAAATGAACAGGAAATATAATGTCTTATTGAATCATATATGATATAATAGATATTATTATTCGTCTATTAAAAGTTAATAGTATGATCAAAACTCCCTATATAGGAGTCTTGGACACATATTGAAGTAATTGGACATAAGGTAAGGGATAATTAAGCAAATGTCATTTTTATCCGAGATTGCTTATACGTAAGTGTTTAATTCGGTTATATTTATCATCCATGTCCGTGTTTTATAAAAAAAATTCCTAAATTGTTCACTATTTCTCATTTATTTTAAAATTAATTTTTACCTAATTTTGACTTTTACAATGTATAATGGAATTAATCGTTCATCTTTTTACCATACGTGGTACTTCTTAACTTTCTAGAAAAAGTTCAAGGAAAATGTTTTTTTAACTCATACTGCTTGAATGTATTTTTACAGTTTCATATCACCTTATTTTCATGATTCTTTCTATACAATATTTCATGATTATTTTCACCAAAATCCATTTAATTTAAAATTTCATGGTATTTTTTGGAAAGAAAAGGATTTTGAATAAGAAATGATACTTTCCTCCAGAATTCATTTCAAGAGTTTTATCAAAACTATTTCCGATCAAATATGAAATTATTTATTATGATTATGTTTCAAGTATAATGTATCTAATATTCACATGGTTTTATTTTTCTTATGATGAAATGATATCCATTTGTTTTATATGGATTATGTTATGATTGTATAGTGTTTATGAAACCCATTTCATTCATTGGGTTATGAAGAATGATTTATGTTTATTTTGTGGAACATGTAAGAATGATTTCATTATGAGATGGGAGGGACCTATATCTCCTAGAAATGCATTGGGTAATAATTTATATCTCATTATATAGACATGGAAGGAATGGAAATTAAATCTGGTTCAATAATATCGTGTTGGAACGATAAGTAAACCCAGTTCAGTAATGGGCTTTGTCCATTATGATTGTCATGGCAGCAATGCCTTGGCTACTATGGAAATCATATCATGAGATTAAAGGTCTTCCACAATTACATATTTTATTCCCATAATATTTTATCATGATTGATGTTCTTTTATGATCTATTCCTTACGTACTACCATATTTTTTTCACAACACATGATTTTGATGTTTAATAATTATGTTCATGTTTTTAACTTCAAATTGATATGGTTTGTTTTATTTTCTCCATGCATACCCTTACTGAGCATTTGACCTCACCATTTATATGTTTTATTTTCCCCACGACATAAAGGAAGGTTCTAGGTAAGGAAACCAAAGGGGGAGTTATTTATGGGAGATGTTGAAGATCCATCACCATGATTAGAAGATAATGGACCATGTTTCCAATGACACTAAACTATTATGGTCCTTGGGTGTCTGTTTTTATGTATTAAGAATTCTGAAAATGTAATTTAACTTCCATTTATGTCATGCTTTGGTTCTCTACAGGTGGTATGAGAGGATAGTTTTAGTTAAGCTTTGGAAACAAGGATTCAAAAACTTTAGTCAGATTCGTAGAGATATTTCTCGGGTATGTCCCGGGATGTACCTAAGTATTTTTATAACTATAGGTTACAATCCAATAATTATTATAATTATCAAGAATAACCTAGGATTATACATATTATTATAGAGATTGAATGTACTCTCCCATGATTATGTTGTTTTCATAGTATGATTGTTTCCTCTCACACAATTATTTTTGAGTTTTAGATAATTACTAGAACCCAAAGGAACTTATTAGTGATCAATGCATTGGGTCGTGCAATAGTTGTTTTATTGAACAACCAAATGTTATGGAAAATGGAGTTAAAAGTCATATTGTTATACATACACAAGATATGAATCATTCTGGACTTCCAAATGAGCAGATAATGAAACAAAATTCTATTGAGTCCTTCTTGAGGCAACGTCCACCTTAATTCAGATGGTCATCAGATTCACTTGTTTCTGAACAATGGATTAGTTCCATTTTAATGATATTTCATATACTTCACTACTCAAAATATGAAAAATAAATTTTTGGTGTTTACCGTTTAGAAGGGGAATCAGACCAGTGGTGGACACTAATTAAGAATACAAGGCCCCAAGATGAAATCAAATCCATGGAATGGGATGAGTTAAAGAACTTGTTTTTCAATAAGTATTTCCTTCTACTCTTTGAAATAATATATAAAAGGAGTCCCTTGGGAATAAGAAAAATAATGATGAATCTGTTGGTATATATGAGGTGAATTTTACAGGGATTTCAATGTATGCATCTGGATTTACCATAAACCTGAAAATAAATTTGAAAGATTCCTCAGTGGATTAAAACCATGTCTTCGAAGGGCATTAGCAATAAGAGACTTCAGTAGCTATGAAGAAATTGTGTGTTGTGCTATCAAGTTAGAACTAGGTGTTGGTGTTATATATCCATCTCATGGGTTTGATAAGAAATGAAATATAGAGTTCATGGAAAATTCTCAAGACAATGGTGAAAAGAAGAATAATGTTTCGTTATTCTCAAAATGTAGAAAGTAGAATTGTGGAGGTTGTATTAATGGGACTAGAAAATGTTTTAAGTGTTGAAAATACGTTCATTGAGTAGTTGAGTGCCGCAGTAATGGGAAAAAGGTAGCTAATGATTTCAATAGTGAAAAGACTACGGAGAATGCACCACCAACACTTCAATGCTAAAAGTGCAAGGAAATGAGGCATTATGCTACCCAATGCCCAAATCCCAAGGTTAATGATGATCGACCTCAACAGCCTATTAAGTCCAAGGACAATGTGAATTCACAAGTGATCACAATTGATGATTTTGAATATGACAAAAATGTGCTGGAATGATTAATTTTATATGTAACGGGATTCCAAAATAGTGTTGTGGAATCTTGTTTATAGTATTATTGAATATTGGAATATCTATGTATTGGTCCATTGTGTTTTCCATAAGAATATTGTACTAGTAACCATGAAATGTGATTTAAATATTTTTGGAAGGCAGATGATATGCGCATAATGAAGGTATAAGGAGAAAATAATATGTTGGATATTATTAAAGAGCTCATGGGTGATATAAGGACAAAGTGACAATGTGGTTTGAGTATATAGAAATTCTGTGATTTTGGTATGTGGGAATAATTATCTTTTGATAGTATTAATGTTTTCACTAATGTTCTATGGTAATTCATGTTTCAAGAGAATAAATTAATAAGGTATTTACATGTTTGGAATATGACCAACAATATATATCTTAGGATATATGGGGGAAAAATGATGTTAATCACATGCTTTGTATATAACCTCTCTAGTAATAGTTTTCATTATTTTGTGAGTTTGAACAGAAGTATTGTTGATAATCCTATTGTTTTTAGTGGATTATGTTGGACATCATATATAATTTTTTAAGGCTACAACTTTTTTCTGAAATGTTATAATGGTGTAGTTTTAGAAAAAGGACAACTCGTAGGACAAGCGACAACCTGTCACATCAGACAACGTTGCATGAATCGAACCGACAACTAAAGTGTGACATGTCTTTATCACATACCACTGGCCAACAAGAAGTCCCTGGTTAGTGGATATTATTTTTAATTTATTAATTAGTATGATATATAAAGTATAAGTCCATTTTTGTAGCCATATACGATTAATATCACTATATATGGACTTATGTATATTTAAAAAAATTGATAAATTTTTGTTAGAGACAGATGAAATAACATATCATTATATAGAATGATCTGCTAATATTTCATTAAGGACAAAATCAACATCATTTCATTAAATAATTGATTAATTTTAAATTGATGATGGAAAGACCAACGAAGATATTACACTAAAATTAAGTAAGTATTTATCCTTGTGCATAATTTTATTAACTTAGGGAAATGATCTTGACATCCAAAAAATGTAGTCTTAGTACCCTCATATCTGATGAATTAAATGGTACCTTAGATCATAAAAAATTTATGGATTCATGATTTTTGGCTTCTTCATAACCATGTTATCTACCACTCTCCATAAAAAAATAATGGCTAGATTTCTCTTCCTAATCCATATTTCACCAATGTTATCATATGTGGAAACCAAGTGATTAGTTAATTTGTGTAACAGTTACATTTCATACTTTATTTTATTAAAATTATGGTTTAGTATTCTTTTGTATGATGTGGGTTTCTATAAACTAAACTTTCATGTAGTAAACCATTTATAATCCCGATGAATTTTGAGGGGGAAATTCATTTTAAGGTGGGTAGAATGTAACCCAATGAGATTTTATGAGAAATATTATTTTTAGTTTCCCTGATGTCAAGTGTTGTACTGTTCACAAAAATTATCTTGCACTATATCCATCATCGTATTAGCTTTTATTATATGCATACACTATTTTTGACTTGTGTTGCACGCAAGAGAAACCTTCCTCAATTGTGTGTGTGTTGTATGCAATACTTAGTTTTACTAAACAAAAAAATATTGTTATAACCTTATTATTAACTTTCCATTATGAATAGTATTAACCAAGTTTTAATTTTATAACATTATCATTCTTCTTATCTAGAACATTTTATGATAACAAAATAATTTTTTTGGATAAAATAAGTATTTTAAAAAAATGTTGTAATGCCACCTTTTGATGGTGCTCCCACATTAAATCTAGTTTTTGACATGTTCATAAGATCAACTAGGAAAAATAAACTTATTCATTGCAATATTTATATAAAAATTTACTTTGGATAATTTTTTACTAATTTTCTATTAACATTAATATTTTGATGAATAGTAAAAATATGCTAAATTTTAATTAAAAACATCTTCTCTCAACAAGATTATGTATATGGTTGAATTATAATATTGATTGGTTTTAAAGTATAAGACGAATATATTTTTACCATTTAATATAATTCAAGTCATTATCATTAATTTTAAAATAAATTCATTGGTAAAAACATTTCACTCTCTTGCAAATTTTTATCTTTTAAACCCGTTTTCTGAATAGCAGGATTAATTTTAAATTAAATACTGCAAAATTTGTGTTTTGAATTTGGAAAAATGGGTTAAATATTTGGAATTACTAGTTTTAAATTTTGTTAACATGTTAATTTTTATTTATAGGCATTATGAATAGTAACTACTGTAATTTTTATTTACTACAGTTAATGGTAAATAGGGTAATTAAGGGTAAAAATTAGATAATAAAATTATCTTAACACCTTCCAAAACTATATTGGATTAATAAAAGTCTACCCATATCACCTAAGGGTCGTAATATATTCATTTCATGGACTGTTGACAACGAAGAGAATGTAAGTATTATTTAAACCAATGAATGTGACAACTTGTCACTCTCTTATATCTTATAAGTGTAATAAATTTAATTCAGTGAAAAAATTCATAAAACATAAAAAATAAATAGTTTCCTGAAAGTTAATAAAATTATCTAAATAATGTTAATTTATTTATAATTTTTAGGGATTAAATAATTATCATTAATGATGTCACAATAGTGATGTATAAATTAATTTATTGAATGAAATATCAAATAAATGGTTTAAATGTTTTTAAAATAAAAATTATATAAACTATTTAATGCACTCCAAAAATTTTATAGATAAATATTACATGTTATGAATCTATTTAATATTTTTTTTGAATATATCCTCTATGTGGATTTTATTTAAATTCTAATAAATGAATATTGAGAAAATTGACACTATTGTTATTTTATAAAAATAACATATTATTAAATTGTTTAAAAATCACAAATATTTTTAAAGATAATAAATTTAAATTTATATGCCTGAAAATGTCATAAAATATCCAATTATGGAAAATTCACAACACACACGTAAATATTTAGGAAAAATTTAAAATTTAATATATTATTATCAGAAATAAAAATAAATAGATTAAAAGAGGATAAATCATGTTTATAAGGTTTAAAATAAATTCCCAATATGTCTATATATTATTGTTTGATGATATTACAACCCTATATCATCTAATCGTCAAATTTCAGTCATTTTTGAAGTTTTTAGGTGGGGTTTGAGTTTATTATAAATTAATATTTTAGATGATTCTTAAAGTTCCACTCTCCTCTATTATAAAATAGCACCTCCTCTCACTCCTCTTTCCAACATTTAGAGCCTTAAAGATCTGCCAAAACCTATAAATTTCACTTATACACTTCCCTAGAAACATAATAGAGGTCCTGGTATTCTTCAAAGACCATCCTTAGTTCCCTAAGAGGAGGTTTAGAAGAGGCACGTCAAAGAAGAGGTAATATCCGTTTCTGATTCATTCAAATTCATTTCTTCTTCTACTTCATATTATTTTTTTATTTCACAATAAATTAATAACAACAGTATGAATCATATAATGATATGTTATTATATATATGAAACAACCCAATTTCACTTTCAATCCATCCAACGAAAAACAGAATCACCGCGCATGCGTACTTACGACTTACCGTCTCCACACCGTGGTGTAATCTATTTTCCCGCCACCACCTTACTTGGATGGGTATAATGGTGGAAATAATAAGAATATATGGTTATTATAACATGATATTGATTATTATGTATTAAATAATCCACTCCAATAATATTCGACAATTATGGGAATGATATCGTCACCCGTGCGTATGTACGGAATACTGTCTCCACGACATGATGAGATTCATTCTCCATGATAATCGTTCTAGAATAATTATAAAGTATATATGTATAGAAAATAACTGAGATATATGACATAAAAGTGATACTATATTTATGAGTATATATATTTATATAGGCCATTTACTTACTTCCATTCAAGTCAATAAGGAAAGGAAAATAGAGTTCATGCGTATGTACGGCCTACCGTCTCCATGAACAGTGTATTTCATATCATTTATCAATCGATTATATATATTTAATATATATGATATATAAATCATGTTTTACATTCTGGAAGTAATTAATCATGATATATTTAATCATATGAAAAAAAATTCATTTCAACATACATACGATAAATGAAACGAATTTACCCAAAATGCCACTTTAACATGGAATTTACAAATGAATGGGAAATATGAAGTCTTAGTGAATCATATATAGTATAATAAATATTAATATGGTTATTTAATAAGTTAATAATATTTTTAAATACACTATATAGGAGTCTTAGACACATACGAAAGAAATTTGACACAAGTTAAGGGATAATTTTTCAAATCTAATTTTTATCTGAGATTGCATATACATATGTATTTACTGGGGTTATATTTAATCATCCGGGCCCGTGTTTTATAAAAATGTTCTCATAAAGTGTTTACTCTTATTATATGTATGTTTAAAGTCTTGTTTACCCCTTTTTTACTTTTACTATATTGTATGGAAGGAATCTTTCTTTTGTTTACCATACGAGGTACTTTTTTACGTTCTGGAAAAAGTACATGGAGAATGTTTTTTAAAATTATATGGGATGAAAGGATTTATACAGTTTCATAACACCTTATTTTCATGAATATTCCTCTACAATATTTAATTATTATTTTCAAAAAAATCCATTTCTTTTATAATTACAAGGAATTTTGTGAAAACAAAATGATTTTGAAGAAGAAAGGATATTTTCCTAATGAATTCATTTCAAGTGTTTTATCAAAACTATTTACCATCTAAGATGTCATTATTTAGAATGAATATGTTTCAATTATAATGTCTCTATTATTTACATGGTTTTATTTTACTTATGATGAAATAATACCCAATTGTTTTATATGGATTATGTTATGATAGGATGATGTTTATGAAACTCATTTTATTAATTGGGTTATGATGAATGATTTATGTTTATTTTGTGGAACACGTAAGACTGATTTAATTATGAGATGGGTGGGACCCATATCCCCTTTCAATGCATTGTGTAAAGATTTATATCTCATGATATTGACATGGCTGGAATAGAATGTAAATCTGGTTCAGTAATACAGGGCTAGAACGGCAAGTAAATCGGGTTCAGTAATGGAATTCATCCACTATGATGGTCTTGGTAGCAATGCCTTGGCTACTATAGAAATCATATCATGTGATTAATGATTTTCCATAATTACATGTTTTATTCCCATTATATTTTATTATGATTGATATTAATTGATGTTATATTCCTTACGTACTACCATGATTTATTTCACAAGTCATGATTTTGATGTTTAAATATCATGTTCATGTTTTTAAGTTCAAATGTACATGGTTTGTTTTATTTTCTCTATGCCTACAGTTACTAAGAATTTGAGCTCACCATTTATATTTTTTCTTTTCCCCAGGACATAAATAATGGTTTTATGTTAGAAAATAAAAGGGGGAGTAATTTATGGTAGATGTTGAAGTTCTTTCACTGTGATTAGAATGTTATGTTCCATGTTTCCAAAGACACTAAACTATTAAGGTATTTGGGTGTATATTTTTGTTATGTATTTAGTATTCCTTAAAAGTTATATAGCATCCATGTATGTCAATATTTGGGTCTCTACACTGTGGATATATCATAAGAGAAACATAAGGATATTGATTCGCATGGGAAAATACCATGAAATAATGGTGAATGATATAGGCACTGGATTCCGAGAAATAAATTCCCATCTATATGATTCAAGTAGATGTGATTCTTTAGTTGATGTAACTATAAGTAATTGCTCAGAAAATGTTGTTTCAAGTATTAATCGAGCGTTACATGATACCTGACAACGTGCCTTACTTTTCCCCTAGTATTACACACCTTGGCGATATTCATTAGAATTTAATAACCCATTTATAAACTATAATGATGAATGTAAATATTGACCATGAATGAAATATTTTATGCCTAATGATCCATATATTATAACTACAGTGTCTTTATTGATAAATCTTATCAGTTATTGTTTATTATTATTTGGTTTCCCGCTATTATTATTGTTACTCACATTAAACTATTGTATCTAGTTAATGGATGAAACCATAAATAACCATTTTAATTCTAAATGCGATGAAAATTAATTTAATTTTCCCCGTGTGTATCCAAGTATTATTGTGTAGAAATTCCAAAATATTATTCCTATTCTCACACATATTTCAAAATATATGAATCATGCTGAACTTATTTTGTAGGAATTACAAAATATTATATCTATTATGCTGGTCCAGTAGTTTTAGAAAAATGGATTAGTACAACTGAAAATATGTTTTCCAATCTCTGGTATTGGCATAATAAAATTATCATTTTAGTATGCAATTAATTGGACAAGGAATAAGATAAATGGTGTAATATTAAAAATAATATTACTCAACATGAACTCAGTTGAGTGGGATGAGTATAAGAGCCCATAATTTTATAATTATTTACCCAATATTATTCATATATAAATTTGAAATTAAATACATGATATAATATAAAGGGATGATAAAACAGTTTAATCTATGTTCAAAAACATTACAGGACATGTGAGTAATCATATTTTATTATTAACTTTTTCAATACGAGGTTCATTAAATTTTTAATGTCTTAAAACTATGTTTCTTAATGAATTTAACCATATAAGACTTTAGTATCAATGAGAAAAGTCATTTTTTTTATTTTCAAGGGGGAAATTGAGACTGAAGTTACCCAAAAATATATCAGATTTGATATTAAATGAATTATGGAATTTTATAGAAATAATAATAAAAATGTAGGGATTAAGATGATACTCTCTTAATGATCAATATTTTTGATGGAATCGCAGAAGAAATTTCCATATTGGGACTGTAAAAATTTTTGAGTCTTGAAAGGAAGGTCATATAGATGTTGATTTTCAAATGGATTGAATGAAAATTGAAAATAATTAAAATAGATAGAAATACACATTTAATACACCACCCTCACTCTATTACTTCATGTTTTTTTAGTTTGGGATTTATTTAAATCAGTTCATTAATCTGTGTGTCAACAAAGATGACAAGACACAAAAATCATAGAAGATAATGGGAAAACTAATATTTTTAATAATCACAATGGATAAAGTGAATAATAATAATTTGGGTACACTTATCATTCACTAATTATTTTGGATTTTCATGTTTGATTTTATTTAAATATTCCCTATGAAAATATTATTGTTCACCCTATAGTGAAAGTTTATCCGATTATGAGTATTTATTATACACCTATACGTGTATTTTAGAATAATAAATTCATATTTGATATTTTATTCATCTAAGAATGAACCCAACATTTGATAGGAAATGTTTTTATGAAATACAAGTTAATATTTAGCAATAATAGGTTAATGTATTTCAATATTAGGAATGCATAATTTTTCTATTAAAAGATTTTTACATAGATATTTGAGTTATATGAATCGGGAATCCTCTATAGATTGTGGTTTTTTAGAATACTATATGTATACTTGTGAGGATAACATAATAATATGGATACAATCAAGGGTGTATAATTTTCAGGAAGATCAGAAGTAAAAATTAATTGAACCCCTTTTCAGGTTTAATGTGATCAGTGTTTATAAAGATTATGGATATTCTAATATAGGATTATAGTATTACTACCCTTTGATTTTTATTTCACTAAGTGAAAATGATATTTTCGGAAGAAAAATTTTACATATTTTGGATGTGATTAAATGTATTTGTAATATATTTTGTTTATATAATCATTGATCTTCAGGTGAATATGTGTTATTGAAAAATTTAATTATCATAATATTTTTTGAGGATAACCTAAAGATTGAGTGAGAACCTTTCACATCTGGAAAGGTCACATTCCATGAACTCACAAGTAATAGAAAAATGGTAATAATGAAAAATATCAGATAACATGATAGATTATTTATATAGGGAAACCATGATTCAAAAGAAATTGAATTAGTAATGGGATTCCTAGTATCTCTTATATTTCAATGAGACTTATACCTTATTCACCAATACGTTATTTTTGGTGGTTTATATACAATACATTAATTTTTTATGTGTTCATTATCCTTAAATTTATTGGTATTTACAAAACATTTTTATGATCTCTATTTCACGAGGATTAAGTTTCATAAGTAATCATATCTGTAAGGTAATTTTATCTCAATAATTTTTTTGAGACACATGTTATATTATGCGCCATTATTTTACAAGGTGTATAAACATACAATTGAAATATATTACCATCAATATCTTTGTTTTCATTATATTTTATGCTTCTATTAATTTCATTCGCTTAGGGGGGAGATGATTCGATGATACCGATGTGGTATGTTTTTAGTATCACAATATCATTATTATCAGGATTATTTATGATTATGATTACATTAATGAAATACTATAATTCATCTCTTGAGAAATCTCATGTATTTTTTTTATCCTTGGTATAATCTATATATATATTCATTTATTAGTACCAATTTTACACCCATTGGTAATTTTTGTATTAATGATAATGTTTTAAATTAAATTCAACATTATTTATATATTGGGTTGCGAATCTGATGTCATTAAAGATTATATATTCTGAAAATATATTGAAAACATTGTTATGTTCATGAATAATTTTAAACTATTTGATTAATTTATTTTATATGTTTTTAATGATATTAAAAAAGAAAAGGTTTCAAAAAAGGATTTTCATCCTAATTTGTATTAAATGATTTTCAAATCATAATTTATATGTTTTCAAAGATATTTTAAAAGAAAATGTTTCTAAAAAGTTCCTTATGATTAAAAATATTTTTAAATAGATTTAAATATTCATTTATATGTTTTCAAAAAAGATATTTTTGATGAAAAGTGTTTAAATTTGTAAAATATTTTTTATAATATTTCATATATATTATATATTAACATGGTTTTCAAAATGTCTGGTATATATTAACATGGTTTTGAAAATGTTTTATATTCTTAAAATTTATCTTTAACAAGAGTTATTTTCCCTCTAAGAGTTGTTTTAAATTATTTTTAATGATTATTTCACATGTTTTCAATTCTGTTTTCAAATCAATAGAATTTAAAAATATTTTATATTGTAAAAAATTACTTTCATATGAAAGTTATTTATGTTAAAAAAATATCCATGTTTGCATACAAAACACTTATCTATATAGGATGATGTAAATTAATGTAGATTATGAATTACTATAGATATAATCCAAGGACACCATTTTTGTTATTTATTTTAATGGATTATGACTAATATGAAACGTTCTTTATGAAACCCATTTCAAAATAATGTGTTATAACATGATAAAAAACTTATGAAACCCACTTCCATTAATGAGTTATTCTATGATAATGAAATGTATCACTTTTCGACAGGATATTATAGGATGAAATGTTTATTTTACCAATTTCATTTCCAGGTTATGATTTGATGTTTTTGAAACCCATATATTTTTTATGGGCCATGATACGATGAATGTTTTATTCTCAGGTGGAATAAATATGTATGATTTAATTATGAGATTTGGGGGACCTATATCTCTATCCAATTAATTGGGTAATTATTTTTATCTAATGTGATAATAATTGGAAACAAGTCATCATATATATTTAAAATGGGTGACTCATGTGTCCTGATCCAAAATGGGAAAATTTTACGTCCTCATAAACAATGGGAAAGAGGTGTGTTCTGATCTACAATGAGAAAATTAGTATGTCCTAATCCAAAATAATAATAAACTTGGGAGTGATTCTTGACTAAAATTATGTTATTCATGAACCTGATTACCTATATAAAATTATATAAGAAAACATGGTTGGAAACCCATACGTTTATGTGACAATGTGATTTTATTTCCTTGCCATAAATAGTGAATTGTTTATAATTATACATGGTCAATTTTTTATATACTATTGTGTAAGAAAAAAATTATATGTCATATGCCTATTATATTCTTATAAGGTTCATGTTTCTAATTTTATTATGATTCATGTATTATAAACATCCAATTTATATTATATGACTATTTATTAAGATCCTTGGTATTAATTATATAATAATGTAATGTAGTGATCCTGTTATCATACACTTATGATCAATATAATGATTATATATCTCCATTATTTTACCTTACTAAACATCTAATCTCACCCATTCATATGTTTCCAATCCCTATTTTATAAAGAATTTTTTTGAGTAATGTTACTAATGTGGATGATCATTATGGGAGACTTTAGAGATCATCCACCATGTTAAAAGATATTCTATTCCCTATTTCCTAAAAACTAAACTGGTATATTCATTGGTCATTTATTTTTGAATCATAATTAATATTCATTTATTATGATATAATATCCGTGTATGATGACTCGGGTCACTATAATTGGTAAAAATGTAAAGTTTTTTTAAACTATTGGATACTAGGATGAGAACCATTTAGTTGGATTCGTTGGGATATTTCTAAAAATATGTCATTGGATTTGACTATGCATAATCATAATGTATTGTATATTTAAATCTAAGTATCATGATATATAAATCATGTATATAAATTTTCCAATGTATGTGGTTTCCAGCTATTAAAAATGTTTACGACACTATGCTTCCTATTCCAAATCAATAGTTGAAACTAGAAGGAAATTGGATATCATTGAATGTTTTAGATGTTGAAAGAATGGGAATAAAAATAATTAATGTCCTATGTAGAGATATAATAATGTTAATCCGAAATTTGGTTCCTGTATTGGTTATAATGTTAATGATAACAAGATTGAAAATGACATGTGGAAGGTATGTGATGTTCTAATAGTATTGTTTAAATTAAACATCAGAATCATGATTATATTGAGGTATATGAACATTAATACATGATTCATATTTTATATTCTCAGAAAGGTTTATTAAGGAATGAAATGATGAGGTTAGAGTAACAGTTTAAGAACAAATTTCGATGATTGAATTGTATATGACTTGGACTTATAAAATTACGTTATACAAATAATAAAATATATAAGTATTTTCCATTAAATATTATCATTAATGATTTAAAATGATATGATGAATGTTGCTAATGACTTAGAAAATATATTTAATAGAAGTTGATATTTTTTAATGCTAGGATACCACTAATGTATTACTAAGGATGATCAAATAATATTTAGTATGGATAAGGATTTGATGATATGGATAAATTAAATTTGATTGTATTTATGACATTGAAAAAAATAAGGGATTATTCAAAATTGTGTTTTATTTTATTATTGATGAATTTTATAACATTTGGGTTTTATGGGATATATCCAATGATCATTAAAATTATAATTCATGCATCTTTTCAATATGGATTTACATTAATTTTGGTTAGTACCCTGTTTCATGAGAATATCTGATGAATTTATTCACATGATTGAAATGTAAAAACCAAGATCTATTTTTTGATATATGGTGAATTAATGTGATAGATTAGAGGGAAATTTAGTGAAAAAAATTCAACTGATTTATATTTTCATCTTTTTGCAGGGTTACATGATCATCCATTTATGGAATGGATTAAGTTAAAATTCATTTGAGGTTTTATCTATTATAGAATTATCTCACCATATGAATATTTATTCATATTTTATAACATGTTCTAAAAAGTTTAATTTGATGATTAATAAATATAGATAAAATAACTTATAATTTTATTTATTGATCTTATAATATTGTAATGATTCAAGATAGGAATATTACCCTTTATATCATGGAAGAATATATGTAGTGTAAATTTATCAGGGCACATACAAAGGATGCGATTGCGTTTATATCATGAAATTATAAAATCTTTTGAATGAACTTCAACACTGCAAAAAATATCTTGAAACGAAAAAAATTATGCTAGTACCTTCGTTTTAAATGAATCCAATAGTCCCTAAGATAATCATAGATTTATTGTTATGTGATAGATAACATTATATGGATAACTTACTATCTTGTTATCAGTGATTTTTACCACTCCCTAAAATTATTTATTCTATTCATCAATGTACAAATATACTACTATGTTCTCATCTGTTGAAACCTACTATTTCATTACTTTGTGTAAACAGTATGGATCTACCATTCTCTTTTTTACGAAATTATTAGTATACATTTTTATGATGTGGGTTTATAGGAAAGGAAGACTCAAATATTAATCCTATGATAGTGAAGATGAATTTCAACGTTGAAAATCATTTTATGGGGGTATAATGTATCACCCTTATATTTCATTTATCTTTCAAAATAATTAAAACATTTCAATATTTTTCATTTCCCACAACAAAATATATCACTTTTTTTTTATGGAAGAACTCTATTTAGTTTTCATTTCTTGTAACACGAATTTAATATTTTTCTACATGAAACAGTTACATAATATTTTTATACATGAAACACTTTTTTTGGATTGTGTTTCACACAATTTTGTGTTCGTTATATAGATTGGGTTACATGCATGACCTATTTTTTCCAAATTATATTTTATATTATTAATAATATAAAAATTTTGTTTTTGTTTTCACCTTTCTGTTTGAATGGTATTCATTATAAAGCTTTAATAAATTATAAAAATATCGTTTATAAATGTGTACATGAATAACTATTTGGAAACCTATTAAATATGAATGAGAATAATACCATTTTGAATATATTGGAAATCATTTATGGATAGTTATTTCTATAAAATCAGACATGTTTTACCAAAACAAATTAATGAAAATAGTTTCTAAAAATGATTTTAATGATATATATATTACATTCCTTTATCTAATTAACATTCATCTTATTCGTTTACTATACAATAGATAATAATAAAATAAAATTTTCCTCACAATGATATATATTATTATAAAATTTTATTTTTAAAAATTTTAATTATGTGCCAATATAGAATATAACAGTGGTAACTTTTATAAATTATATTTTAAAATATTAAATTAACTTTTAAGGTTGAATTTCAAAATTATCTTAGGGTTAAATGTTTTTGTTTTTTTAGAAGTATCGATTTTTGATCAGAAGAAAAAATTACTGAATTTTAATTCAAAACTACATTTTTCATAAATTTATTTATAAAGTTAAATTATAATTTAAATTTGTTATAAAATATAGTTAGATCAATTATACATATATTTATTCAATTTATGATGTTGGAATACATTTAAAATTTAAATTGGTTAAACAAAAATTTCAATATTTTTAACATTTTCAAATTAAAAACAAGTGGTCTCATCCCGTTGACATGATTAATTTGAATATACGTTCAAAAAATTCTATGTTTTCAATTTTAAGAAATTCAATTAAATCTTTATAATACTCATAATTTAATATTTCTTTTAACGTTAGGTTATTTTTTAACCAAAAATAGTTGGGATTGTAATTAAAATTAATTACAGTGATTAATGTAAAAATGTATTCAATTGTGATTAAACATTAACATAAGGGGCCAAATAACCCAGAAACATGTCCAAAATCCATTAAATGGACAAATATGGACCATATATTCCCATTGATCGAAAAAAACATTATTGGAGACGCATGATATATGAAATACCACTCAACTATGTTTAAAATTTTATATTTACAATAACAGCACTCCTCCTCCACTATAAAAGGGTAATCACCCCCTCCCGCCACTCACTTCTTCGTATATCTCAAGAAATTTGGATCATCTAAAACATATAATATTGAGGAAAAAATTCCCTAATATAATCGTAGAAACATGAAATTGGGCATAAAAGAAACAAAATTTGTCATTTGGGGATAACCAAAAGAAATTATCTAAAGAGAAGGTAACATCCTTCAATAAGATAATTTTTTATTTCATTCTCCTCAACCATAAATCCTTATTATTCAATGATTATAGAAAAATATATTATAATAATTAATTTTTTTTAAAAAAAAATTAGTTTTGACATAAAAATACACATTTATCTATAAAATTAGTTACACAATCTTCATTTGTGTGTGCAACAGACTACCACCTTGTGACTTAATTTCAATCATTATTCCACTAACACCTTTTAAAAATTGTAATAATGATAGAAATAATATTTTTATATTATATATATTGTTTTTATGATGTATTTTTTAATATTTATTAATTATATAACACACACCATCATGCTTTCATTTTTTGAGAACATGATAATTTTGTTTGTGGGTCTGTGCACTACATCATCCTCAAAGTGATGAGATTTGTTCAAAAATTACAAGTAATTTATAAAGGATGGGTTTATCAAACATATATGATATTTGTGAAAATAATTATACTATAATGGTTGTATACACACACACACACACACACATATTCCATTTATATTCATTCAATCATTATGATAAGAAAATGGAAACATCATCCAAGCGTATGTACAACTAACCATCTCGATGAATAGTGTATTCAATTTTATATTTCTATATATTAAAAATTATAATATATATATAATAAATATATATATTATTTAAAACATGTTTATAATTTTTTAGGTGATCAAATCTTGATATAAGTACGAGGATTAAAAATATAACAAATCCAAACATATGTGAAAACAATGCGATTATTACCCAAAATGTATCATTAAAATATAATTTTTAATAAATGATTAATATAAATTCATAATGAAATAATATATGATATTGAATATAATATTTTGGTATTGTGGTAGATTTACATTACAATTATATTAATTGTAAATCTAGTTTAAATGTGAATATGTAATGTCAAGACTTAAGCTAATAGTTCTCTCGTATCAGATTTATTTCGTTGAGACATTTTCTATATTCACCAAAAATTCAATTTGGGGGGATTATATAGTAACATAATATATGTTATATCATTAAATTTTTTTTTAATCAATGTAAATGTTTCAATTCCTGTTATTCTATCATGTATCTTAGGTTTTATTATTTAGCTATGTAGTAAGGGGATTTCTAGTTTCACTTTCATTTATGGGAGACTATTATCGTATTAACCTGTTATTTATTTTTTATGGTGTATATATATTCGAGGAATGTATTAAATTATCCATATTCATAAATTTATTGTTATTTAAATATACATTTTATTATATATATTTCATAGGGATTACGGTTTAAAAAATACCAAATTAGTAAGAAAAGTTTGTCTCAATTTGGGTTCTTTGAAACAAAGGGTATGGTATGTTCCTATATTCATTTAAAAGGAGTGTAAACTACCATTTAACATGTATTATATTAAATACACTTATTATAATAATATTATAACAATTTTATAATGTCATTATCTTATAGGGATTATGATTCTCTGTTATCTAAATGGTAAGAGGTTTTTACTTCAATCTCATCATTATCAAGATAGATTACGACTATACATCCATTAGTTAATATTATGATAAATATCTCAAGATATATAATTAATTTTCTTATTCTAATTTTATTCTTGACATGTTAATTTATTGGAAATATTTTCACACTCTGTCATAGTTAATTTATATAAGTAATGTTTTCAAGAATATTTTACATTATTTCTCTCATGGGTTGGGAATCTTTTTTTAACTATATTTTCATAAAAATGTAATTTTTTCAAAAAGAAAAATTTTAAATGATTTTTATTGATTAATTTATATTTTATGAAAACTATTCCCAATGAAAAAATAATAAATTTTTATCCTTTTTTATAGTTGTTTTAAATAATTTTCAAGTCATCCTTTTTTGTGTTTATAAATATATCATCAATGAAATTTTTTTCCAAAATGTTTAATACATAAAACGTTTTATTAAATTGTTTTTAAATCAACACATATATTTTTAAAAATATTAGTTTTTATGAAAATGAATTTAATTATTTCAATGATTCTTTAATTTTGTTTTTAAATTTATTTTCAATGATTTTATTTCAAAATATTTTATGTTCGGATAATTTTTTTTGAAAATATATAGGGATTTTTTTCACAAGTTGTCTCATAAATATTTTTCATCAATTAATAAAATTGTTTTCCAATTTTTTATATGTGAAAATTATGCTCGAATTATTTTATTATTTAAAATTAAATTTTCAAATTATGTTATTTCCCTAAATAATTCATCCAAGAGATATTCCAAAATCCATAGCCCTCCAAGATGATTTTCATTAATATATTTCATGATCTAATAGGTATATTATCAATGGAATAAATTATTATTCATAATTTTAATATATTTCTATTAATATTAATTTTTTTTGTTAAATTGGTTTCTCTTCCCCATGTTATACAATGATAAAATTCTTTAGAAACCCACTTCCTTTCATGAGTTATAAAATGATTACAAAACTTTTGGATTGTCTATAGGTTATGATATGATGCAATTTTTATGATACCCATTTAATTTCATTGGTTACATTAAGATGTTTTTGAAACTCATATCTTTTTATAGGTTAAGATGTGATGACTATTTGTTTATCTTGTGGCACACATATGTATGATTTAATTATGATATGGGTGTTTCCAATAAACACCTATATTATATTGGAAAAATATTTTTATTTAACAATAAAATTATTATAAATAGTTTAGCATTCTTGATCAAAAATGGTAAATATGTTTGTCTTCATAAAAAATGGGAAATGTATTTCTTTTTCCACAATGGGAAACAATTTTTTCCTCGTCCATAATGGGAATTAGTTGTGTCCTTATCCACAATGTTTTTAGTCTTTGGAGTGTACATAGACTACTATGGTGTTTTTCATGAACATGAATTCATGTTCACATTATTGTATGTGGAATTGGATTCACATTCATATGTTTTTTAGAGGGACTTATTTAATGTCCTTAATGTAATTAGTAAATGTATTTCTATTTATTCTTGTTTACAAATTTCTATGATGATGTGTATTTCAAAAATCTATTTTATATTCCACTGAAATAATTACATGGTTCATGTTCTTGATTATTATATGATTAATGTCTTATAAAATTCTAATATTTATTCAATGACTCCAAATTATAACCATCGATATAAAGGGTATGGCCTTCTAATGTTATGATCCTGTTATTATACAATTATTCTTATAATTATTCTTACATATCTCCTTTTTTCCCTTATTGAGCATCTGTGATTTCCTTTTCTAATGTTTCCATTCCATATGTTATTAATAAAAGATTAAATTTGAAGTAATAATGCGGACGATCCTTATTGGAGAAGTTGTTGATATTTCACCATGATAGAAGATATTATGATACATGTATCTAAATATAAAATACTATTACATTCCTCAAGAAAATATTTTTTGTAATGTGCTGAAATGTTTTCTAAAATAATGTAATATCCATTTATGTTATGATCAGTTCACTATATTACTATAAATAATTTTTTATCAATTATACATTAGATTAAAATCAATTTTCACATTTTGGACATGATGAAATCATGATGGATGAAATAGTACCAAAAATAACAAGCCAAAACATATATTAAAAACAAATTGGTTATTACATGATATGTAACATTCATAATGAATTTTTAATAAAAGTGTAATAAAAGACCATAAGAAAATAATATATGGTATGATATATATATTTATTGTTCTGTAATTAATTTATATTAATAATATATTTATAATACATAAATATTTAATGAGTGTGATGGATTTCATGTTTTAAGGTTAAGTGTTTTCTCATGTCAATTTTATTTCTATGATATACATTCCATATTCACCATTTATATTTTTAGTGTGGTTTATATATTTCCCATTAAATTATTTTATTACTCATGTAATTATATTGAATGGAAATTTTAAAAATACATATGAGGATATATCATTAATTTGTATTATAGTGTCAATGTTACCAAAAAAGGTAGGTATATTTGTCTTAGTTGTCTTTCATTGAGACATATATTTTTTATGCATATACATTCTTTTATTAGGGTTATATTCATCCCTTTTGAGACATTATACAATGAATATCCTTATTTTCATGATACTCAATGTTTTATTTAATGAAATAAGTTCCTAGGGAATGTGATTCAATGTCATCAAAATGGTAAGATTCTTATGTTACAATCTCATCATTTATCAGGATTGCTTATAATTATGCTCTAATGATGAAATTTTATGATATACCTCTAAAGTATAATCCTGAAATTTGTAATCCTTTATTTTTTTTATTATAATAATATTTTTAACATTTTTTATCTATCTAATTGCTCAATAGTTTAAAATAATATTTCTTTATGAAAAATCAACATGTTGGTCAAAAATATATTCACTTCCAAAACCATTTCTTTCAAAAAAATGTATTAAAAAATGTTTTAAAAATTGTTTTCCATATAAAAATGATATTTTTCAAAATAAATGTTTTTAATTATTTTTTAATATTACTTTAGATTTTTTCATGGATATTTTTCAAAGGAGGAAATTTTCAAATTCTATTATGTTTTAAAAATATCATTTTCAGAATAAAAATAATATTTCTTAAATTTTTGTAATAATATTTTAATGGTACATACTACATCAAAATAAAAAAAACATTTTTATTTATCCTCTAAAATAGTTTTGTGTCTTTATACCAATCATATTCTCTCAATTTATGTATAATAGTCGTTTTGAAGATATTTCAATTGAAAAAAATTTATTTCATCAAGTTAATCATGTTTTAAGATATTGATATGAAACCCATCACTATTCCAACGAATAATCATTTTATGAATAAATAATTATTTTTTTATAATTTGTATGATATATTTAATTCTCTAGGATTTATTCATTTTTTATCATAGAAATTATTCATGAGAAATAGGTATTCCCAAATACTATTGAGTAAAACCATTACATCTTAACATGGGGTGGTCTATATAGTGTTGGCTATGCCCATTACATATTTACATGGAATGGCATATATAGTAATGGGTGAACCTGTAATGGATTAAATTATGGGTAATCTAAAATAGGCCTTAATGAATTGGGTAATGATAATATTTGATTTTCAAAATTTTGTTATTCTAATTTAGAGGGGTTTGAGGGGATTATATGATTATGTTTCTCCAAGGTACAAAAATGCTTTTAATTTATTATTGTGGGTTTATAATGTTCTTAATTTTCAATATTGATATCAAATGGATAATGATTATTGGGTATAATGTATCTTTTATTTTTTAGGTATTTATGTTTGTTGATCAAAATATTTATGAGTATAATTTATTTTATTATTTGCATGTAAACTTTAATTTTATCTTCAAACCCTTACACACTTCTTATAAACATTTATGTCATTCAATTGTTAATGATTTTGTTTACCCATAATGTGAATGTGACATCAGAATTATAATGTTTCCTTTTACCCTAGGTTATAAATAATTATGTTAAAACAATTTTGATAAGAAGTGAAATTATATGGATTATGGTGATGATATGTTGAGATATAAGGAAATATAGGTTAAATTGGATAATTTTTCATTTGTTGAATTGGGTATTATTTATGTAGAATTTTTCCTATTTCACTAAATACATAACCATAAACCCTCCTAGAGAATGTATGAGATCCAATTATCATTTTGTTTTATAATTTTTCTATATAATATTTTTTGTCACAATTATCATCATCATAGCTAGAAATTTGATATTCATGATTTCAGCATGCAATCAGAGAGTGCGGGTCCGGGGATGTTATAGTTGGTTCTAGTGGTTAGTTTAGATGACATTGGAGATTATTAT
The DNA here is from genome assembly GCA_963277665.1 of Viscum album. Lineage (NCBI taxonomy): Eukaryota > Viridiplantae > Streptophyta > Magnoliopsida > Santalales > Viscaceae > Viscum > Viscum album. The sequence goes on from OY728119.1 coordinate 537,459,034, forward strand.
GGTATCATGTGAGTTTATATTTAGTGTTATGGATACCATCAATGGACTATAATATTTAGTATGATGAAATGTAAAATATCTTAGAAATTTCTTTTAGTTTTTATGAGATGATATGCCAATCTGACTAATAAAATTTTATGATAAAATTTATTGAGTTTTATTTTACGTAAAATATAATTTTATTATGATGTATTCTTAAAATGTTTTTGTATATAAATTTTATGGTATTTTAAACCATTAGGGATTATATGATTTTGGAATTTGTTGTCATTATGGGAACATAAGTATATCCCTATATATATCCACATGAATGAATATTGATTTGGTAACTAAGTGATTAATGTTACTTCCAATGATGATATCAAACTTTTTTATATTAAAATATGGACGGTGTGAGATATCATTTAAAGTTAAAATAATCATCCATTTTGAGGTTATTATGTTTATTTCAGATATAGTTTTATTGAAATATTTAATATCATCATTGGGTAATACAATTGAATTTTGAATATTATGTTATAATATGAAGGTTTATTAATATTTGTAATTATCTTAATATTTTATAACAATTTTGGTCTCGGTTAATGATTAAATATAGGGGGAATATTATTTTATCAATTTTATGGTTTTTTGGTCTTTAAAATATGATCAAAGTGATTTTCATGTGAAAAACATTCTCTTTAATACACATCATATAGAGAAATAAATTATATGGTGGTTGATATTAATTTAATGATGAATTTTTTTATTATATATATTTCATTATGTTTTTAGTATAGATGATGAATGAATCCTTAATCTTTAGAAATTGTATCTTGAAATAAAATTACATCATATTTACGTATTTTATGATGATATCAATTTACATTTTCAAACCTACTGGGATAGTTGTTTTTTTCTCATTTAATTACTCTTGACTATTTTTTCAATCACTCTCGAATAGTTTATAATAATTAGTTTACCATTCCAAAATACATCTTTTAATTTCCCACCAATGTTCTAAATATGTATAATTAATATTATTTGTAACTTTGGTTGATTATTTTGATTCTCATAATCCCATGTTAATGGATAATTTCTTTTCTCACTTTTTAAGAAGAGGGTCTCAAGAAAATAATTATTCAAAAATTATGTCCTTTGAAACCAATATTAATTTTAAGAGAGAAATTATTTTTAAGGGGGTAAGTTGAAACATCAACAATCATTATGATGTATCTTCATTCAAATTAGATTAAATTATTTGATAACTTTTTTTAAATAAATGTAATGTTTCACATCAATTATATCCAACACCATGTTTATCTTTCATTAAACATATAATCTTGTTTCTTCTATAAATTATGTTACATGCAAGGCTACGTCTTACATGACAAAAATATATTCTTAATATTATTATTTAACATGATAGTTACCATATAGATATTGGAATGATGGGAATGAATATTATTAAATAAATTATGAAAATATGGTGTAACCATGTTTATTGAATTAAATCATGGGTTAAAATATAATTTTAAATTTAAATAGAAACCAATTGACTATAAATAAATTTTTTAAGAACAATTAATTTTATGCGCCCCAATGCATTTTATCTTAGAAAATTAAAGCAATTTCTATAATTTGATTATATTAATGAAATATATATTATATAATTAGAACAATGATTAATATTAATACAAATTTTTTTAATAATTACATATAAATAAATTCAATTTTACAAATAAAAAGATTTCTATTTCAAAATGAAGCTTTGGGTAATTTGATTTCAATCTTTTCATAAATCTAAATTCTGAAACATTTATAAATATTATTTAATAAAATAAACTTCATTCTGAAAATATTAATTTCTTTTTTATCTTCATGTGATTTTGTATTTCTAAAATGTTTCATATTTTGATGAATACTAAAAAATCACATCTTTAAATTGAAATCTGACTTTTCAACATATTAATTTAAAATGTTAAATTATATTTCAATTATTATTTATTGTAAAATTTGATATTTTATATGAATATTAATACAATTTTTGTCTATTTAATATTTTTAATATTTATATTGGATTTAAAAACATCAATATTTTGAACATATTCACATTAAAACCATGCATTCTAGTCACATATGCAAGACAAATTTTAATTAAACAATTTCAAATTTTTTAATTTTATATTTAAATAATGGATTGAATATTTTTAATTGGATTAATTTATTAATAATTTTAGGAATTTTTTTTATTATTAGTGAAATCTATTGAGTCAATAAGGTTTTCAGTATGAATTTTACTTTTCATCATTATTTAAGGATATTGTTGAGTCAATAAGGTCTCCTTATGAATTTAGCAATCATTCTTGTTTTGAAAATCACAAACACATTATCTCAAGGAAAATATCATTTTACCTTGTGTTTTACTTCTATAATGAAAATTTTCCTTCCCTAAGGAAATTTATCCATACCATGTTTTTTATTGTTAATTATCATATCTAAAGGTAAAATTCAGTTTCATATCTAAAACCTTAGAATCATATAATACTTAGAGAAAGAGCATTCTATTTTTAGACTCCGAACTCTTCTGAGTACTAACTCTGAGTTCTATGATTTTAGACTTAGAACTATTCTATGTTATGACTCCAAATTCTAATGAATTCAGACTCCGAACTTTGTGAGTATGAATCCAAATTATAATGAATTCAGAATTCGAATTTTCATGAACTCTGACTCCAAACTTTGTAAGTATATGTTTAGAATTCTTGTGAATCTAGATTCCGAATATCCTTTAAATTTAGAATCACGAATTCTATAGGGATCTAGTTCTGAATACCACAGAAAACAGAATCGGAATATCCTTGTATTATAGACACCGAATGTGTTTTTGGTTAGACTCTAAACTATTATTTTCTTACATTTTGAATATTTGATTTCTGTTAAGTAACAACATTTTTTTTACACAAGTTTTGGTTATAAAATTATATCATGCATTCGGTTACTAATTAACCATTGTTTGAGTGAAACATGTATAGGTCCCTCCGAAATACACGAAAAAATATGACCGTTGGAGGAGGGAGTCGACCATTGAAGCCATGCCTATAAATATGTGCTTATTTGAAAGTGCTCACAACTTTGATGAACTGTTCTATGACTCTAGAGTTCACATTCTGTTGAAGTGTTTTCTAGAGAGAGACTATCATGCTTAGTGCGTATTGAACTTATTGTTTAGAATTGCTTCATCCCACTCTGAAAGTAGTTGAGTACGTTCGAGGGCTTCTTGGGATAGGAAGACAGAGGTTCCAACTACCTTAATGTTCAAGGACTTCCTTGCAGAGGAATACAGAGGTGTCATCTACCGTGAAGTGTAGGGCTTGCGGGGATAGCAGGAAATATTATGATCTTCGTATTGAGGGCATACCATGGTGTGTGTAACACACTAATCTTTAATGGTATGCTTCTCTTTGAATAATATAGTAGCGTGTGTTGTATGCAACTTCGAGTTCTAACACACACCACAACTAATCAAACTAGCCGTTATGAATAGTAATACCCACTTTTTGAAATTTCATAAATTTTATCTCTCAAAATGGACTTCGTTTTTGGATTCGGAATATCGAAATTAGCTTAGGGTGAAGTTTTTGTATTTTTCTGAAAACATCCAATTTTTGATGAATAGTGAAAAACTCTAAGATATAGTTTAAAACAGAATTTTTATTTACATAAATATTAATTTTATTTAAATTTAATTAAGGAAAAAATATATACATAATACCTATATAAGTTAAATTTAATTCATTAGAGTATGTTTAGAATAATTTTAGATATATAGAAAATTTATTGAACATTTCACGGTCTTTTACCCACCTCCTAGGAGAATTTGCAAATTCCCGTAAAACATAATTTTACTGCTTCTGTGAGTGGAATTTCGAAAATCCACGAGACATGGTTAATATCATTGAGTAAAACGGGGTTTAATAAGATGAAAATAATTTTCAGTGAATAGTAACTTTTTATTTTTATTTACCACGGTTAAAAGTAAAAAGGATAATTAAAGGTAAAAATGATATTAATATTACCCTAAAACATGTCCTAATTACATTGTAAAAGTGTTTCTCTTCTTAAAACAACATTAGGAATAAGATATTATCATTTAGGTACACTTGGATTTGATTAGGACATTTATTATTATTTAATTCAATGAAGATTTAAAAGAGTTAAAATCATGTTTTAATTACTAAAATATTTTTAATATAGGGTTATACATAAGATAAATTCGATTGTAAATATTCATTCGAAAGCTAGAAATATTTCCTACATAATGGTATTTTATTTATAATATTTAGACATTAAATATTTTAATTTATTTATGACACAATGGTGATGCAGTAATTACCTAATTAATGAAATATTATAATAATTGATATTATAAATATCCAAATAAATGTAATTTCAGACTTTTTATGAATTATAATAATTTTATAGGTTAATATGACATGTTAGTATTTATTTAATTATTTGTCCTTGAATTAATCGTGCTGTTATGATTTCCAAAAAAATCAAATACCAAATGGTGTCAAAATTGACATAAAAGGGTTTTTAAAACACATTTTATATTGTTAATTGATATTAAATTCCTAAAAATCTAAGGTTCGGACAAGATACTTATATAATGATAGGTGTATCATTAATGGAAATCTTTTGGATCTCTTGGAGGTATATAGTATGTTTATTAGCTATATAATATAAAAATACAAAGAGACATGGTAAATGTCAAACTATTTAACTAAGAGTTAAATATAAATGATAAGGTTAATATAGTGACCCAAACCTGTCGAAAATCTATTGTTTGAAATTAGTTCGACCCATACCCACCTTAAATTTTAAATAATCCACTTTGGAACCATTATGAATAGAATATGAATTTATTATAAAATAACATTTCTAGCGTTTCCAAAGGTACACCCCACCCCTCTTATAAAATGACACTCACAGTTCTCTCTAAATCACACCTTCAAAGCCTTTTGGCTCGGCCAAAACCTGACCAATTACTCTCTCAACTTCCATCAATTTATCCTAGAGGCCTTAATTTAGTCATAAATCCAACCTAGGGATCCCTTTTGATCAAATCAAAAGGAAGAACCCGAATAAGAGGTAATATTTTCACCACCCTCTTTCAAGTTCCATTCTTCTTCAACTTCTTCATTCTTGTTTTCCCCTTTCTAAAATAATAAATCTAGTATATTAAATATACTGTGATGTTATTATTAATATGGTACAACCAAATTCAGTATTCTATCAATCATTTGAATGACATGTCACCATACGTGCGTACATATGGCTTCCCGTCTCCACATCGTGGTGTAATTGTAATTCAAAAAATTATTATTTGGATGGGTATGGTAATGATTTGTAATTGATGTAAATAATCAATATAACATGCCAATGATTCTATATATATGATATAACATGCAATTATATATTATTTTAATATCAACCGAATGTTATTGTCGCTCAAGCATATGTACGGACTACCGTCTCCACGAATGCGAGGAGATTCATTCCCCATCGTATCCATTCAAGTATGATTATCATGTAATGGTTAAAAATAATGTTCAAGGAATTGATATAATTCTTTATATGAAAAATATACAAGCTATCCATAACAAACACGACTTATGTAACAAAAAAATTAAAATATAACGAGTAAGTTAACACATGAAACAACGATAATACTATGATATTATCAACAAAGCAATGTTAAAAGATATTAAATGATATCATATTAATTTAAATGATTCTTGTATAATTTAATAACAATTATTTCATCATTAAACAGGATTTTAACCTACCCTCGACCTAGGAAAAGTACAATGTAAGGGTTTATTTCACAATCTCTTCATTATCCGAGGTTGTTTATACGTAATTATCTACTGGGACCTTTTTATCATCCACATCCATGTTTCTTAATAATGTATTTAAAATCACTCTTACTGTTTTACAGAATATGGGTTAAAGTAATTTATACCCTTGTTGACTTTTTATAAGACGTTTATAAAGGATCTTTCATTCTTTTTCCAAACAAGATCCTTTTTAACCTTTTCGACAGAATTAAGGTTAGAAAGTATTTTTTAACTTATACGGCGGGTATGGCTATTTTCCACCATTATAAAATCATCGAAGCTTCCATTACAATATTATTAGAATATTTTCAAAGTAATTTCTTTATTTTATAATTATGGGGCTTTTAAATGATTTAAAAAAAGATAAATCTCTCTCAAATATTTTGGATTTCATCTATGTCAACATCCTTTGATTGATTTTAAGCTTATTTGAATGCGATTTATTTTGATACAAAACTTCCATATTGTAATAAATTTATTTTGATATGTTTGACTGTCGATGTGTTATTTTTATACCATTAATGGTTTATGGATAATGTATTGACATTTCATATGATAGTTTTTATACGAATGTTTATGTTATGTTTAAACCTTTTCATATGAGGAATGCATTTGACTTAATAAGTGACGGGTGGAGCCTGCTATAGCTCTTCAATGCATTGATAGGTCTCATGAGACTAACTATTGTCTTGGCAAAATTCCTTGACAAAATCTTATTTTTACTCTTTTCACAAGGCCTTGACTATGTGGTTATGATAGTATGGAATTATGCATTCCATCATTATGAAAGTGGTTATTGATATTTCATGTGATTATTCGACTAGTAGAATATTCATGTGAATAATTAAATGGAATTATTCCATTTTATCTTTTCCATATTATGCTGAAGTTCAAGTTTAAAAGGATTTTGTTTTAGTCATACATTGCCTTGAATGTTTATTTTTATTTATGAATGTTTCCGCTATATTGTTTTCCTTACTAGGCATTTGAGCTCACCCATTTCGATGTTTTATTTTTCCCAGGATTTGAAGAAGTATTTAATGAATTACCTGCAGGGATAGTATATGTGTATATGGTTTTTGAGACAAATGTTGTAGTAGTTTTCACTTTATGATTTAACGTAATCATTATGATTGTATATAGTGATTCCAAGGATTCTAAACTAATCGGTATTTCGAGACTTGATCTTTTGTGATCATTCCAAATTTATGTAAGAATGAACCAACTCTGTGTAACTGGGGTCGGGATATTATAGTTGGTATCAAAGGAAGTTTAGTACAAACCTTGGATACTAGATTTAGATAATCTCTGATTAGAGCACATAGACCTAAGATGGACATTGCAGAGTAGTATAGAAGAACTTCCTAGAATTTTGGTATTGTAGAAATTTTGTGAGTTTTCTGAGCAATACATCCCTTTCTGGATAGGAGCAGGTAGAGGAGGCTCTGGCATAGATGTACCTAGGGGTAAAACCCAAAATCACCGCATTGAGCTAGACTCGAATGGGAACTGGTGCACGAAAACGGGCCTTGCTGTACTCTTGGTAACAATACTCCCAGGGGACATGATTAGGATAAATATCATTTTCATTACAAACCATTATGAAGGGTTTGTGAGAATATAAATCCTCAATGAAAACATTTTTATAATTATTGATTATATCCATAAATAGTTCAATTTATGTTATGAGTTTTACAAGTATGGAATTATGTATTTTGATTCATAAAGTGATCTAGTTTATGCCATTATTTTGGAATGAAGCCCAGTGGATGAAATGGAAACCGTATCAATGAACTCACTCCATGTAGGGATTTCCCCCCTGCTCAAGATAATTATAGTAGAGATGGTGATACAACTGGTGCTGATCAGCTAATCACCATACAGGGACAACTCCATTAGGTTATAAATAATAACCTTACCTGTATGGAGCACACTGGTCCGCAGCGTGGAGTATAAATGTTAGATTGCTTCATGAGGAAAAAACTGCCAATATTCAATGGGAGTACAAATCCATTGGTAGCTGAGAAATGGATAAGTTCCCTAGAGAAAATATTTCAGGATTTGGGGAGTAGTGAAATGGAAAAAGTTATCATGGCAGTTTACCACCTCACTAGAGATGCTGATCAATAGTGGTATTTGATTCAAAAAAACAAAGGAAGATGATGAGATATCAAATAGAGAATGGAGGGAGTTCAAAGAGCTTGTCTTAGAAAAATACATTCCTCCTGACCATCGAGTAGATATGGAAACGAAATTTCTGAGTCTGAGACAAAAAGAGGATGAGAATGCCACAAAGTATGAGGCTAACATTACATGGCTAGAAAGGTATGCTGTAGATTATATACTTAAACCAAGAAGTAAGATTGATCATTTCATTGAAGGGTTAAAACCATTTCTTCGTCAAGAAATAGTGTCACAATCCTTCTCTGTGTATGAAGATATTGTCTTATACGCTATCAAGACAGAAAAAGAAATATCTAAGTCTTATGAATTTAAAGAAAAACAAGATAAGAAGAGATATGTTGATCAATCAGGGAATGGAAATAAGGGGATGATGGGAAAAGTTGAATATACATCCTATAGTAAATGCGGGAATAAATGCCCTGGTACTTGCTTAAAAGGGATAGGAGTCTATTACAAGTGTGGTGAAAAAGGCCATCATGCTCGTGATTGCAAGGGGAATAAAGAATCTATTGATGTTTAATGCTACAATTTCAGAGAGTTGGGACATTATGAAAATTAATGTCTTAAGCATCTGGGGAACTTATCTCTGAAAAGGCCAAGGGATCAAGGGTAAGATTATGCTATCACTACAACCGAGGTAGAAGCTCTAAAAGACGTGGTGGCAGGTAATTTAATGGTTTCCACATTTATAGAAAATGCATTATATGATTCTAGATCATCAAATTGTTTCATATCTTCCCAGTTTTCTATGAAAATTATATATTTTCAATTTGATTTAATAAGGGAGTGGTCAGTTAATACTCATAAGGGAAGTGTCATTGCTACAATGTTCTGTGGATCCGTTCCCATTAGGGAATATAAATGTTATTTATCAACTGATCTCATTTTCATACCTATGATTGAGTTTGATATAATTCTCGGTATAGATTGGATTTAGGACCATGATGCGAATATTTATTGTTGGAAGAAGGATGTTACAATTTTTGATGACGAGGATAAGGAACACCATATCTTTAGAGCAGAATGGTCACCACCTGATTCTTACCTAGATCCACCCCAATTAGTTCAACTAAATTAAATTATTGGGGAGGAAGAGAATGAAATAATTGTGGGTAAGGAAAGAAATGTTCAAATAGAGGATGTTCCTATTGTGAAATAATATGTATATGTGTTTCTAGAATATTTACCTGGACATCCTTCAGAATGATAAATTGAGTTTTTCTTTTATTTAATTCCTGGTTAGAGGCCTATATCGAAGACCCCTTATAGAATGACCATTGTGGAATTAGTTGAAATAAATAAACCACTAGAGGAATTGAGTAATATGGGATTTATTCTCCCTGGTGTTTCTACATGGGGATCCCTTGTCCTTTTTGTTAAGAAGAAAGATGGATCCACGAAGTTATGTATCGACTACAGGGAGATCAATGCTCTAAAAATAAATAAAAAGTATCCCCCAACTCGCATTGATGTATTATTTGAATAAATACATGGTGCACAATACTTTTCAATGATTTACCTTCGATCTTGATACCATTAGTTGTGTGTGACTGAGGAAGACATTCTGAAAACACCATTTTAAACTAGGTACGAGCATTACGAGTTTACAGTAATGCCTTTTGGGCTGACTAATGCACCCTCTGTTTTCATAGATATAATGAACAGTGTTTTCAAATAATTGATCAATGATTTTGTGGTTGTATTCATTGGTGATATCATGGTATATTTCAAAATGTATGAATATCATGAAAATCACTTGTTATTTTCCTAAATACTCTAAGAAGAAATGAATTATATGGGAAGTTTAGCAAGGGTAAATTTTGGCTTCAGGAGATCTCTTTTCTTGGCCATATTGTCTCCAAAGATGGAATCTATTTTGATCCTTCTAAGACCAAGACAATACAAGATTGACCAGCACCGATGAGTGAAACTAAGGTATGAAGTTTTATAGGTTTAGATGGTTATTATCGACGTTTTGTCTAGAATTTCACTCGATTGGCTAACCCATTAACAAAGCTCACACTTAAAGGGATTAAATATGTTTGGACAAAAGACTGTGAAGATTGGTTTTGAAGAACTGAAGAGAAGATTAGTCAATGCCCCTATATTGGCTCTACAATCAGGGAATGATGGCGTTGTTATTTATAGTGATGCATCGAAGAAAGGACTTGGTTGTGTCATTATGCAGAATGATAGAGTTATTTCCTATGGATCACGACAGCTGAGAATTCATGATAAAAACTGTCATACTCATGATATTGAGTTAGCTGCTGCAATCTTTGCTTTGAATATATGGAGAAATTATCTCTATGGTGAAAAATGTGAGATTTATACTGATCACAAGAATTTAGAGTATATTTTTTCTCATAAATTACTCAACATGAGACAAAGGCGATGGCTTGAACTATTCAAGGATTACGATTTCAGGATACACTACAACCCGAAGATGGAAAATAAGGTTGAAGATGCTTTGAGTAGAAAATATAATGGAGTTTTGATCAAGATGAGAGTTGAGAGGGATCTCATTTTCTTGGATCTAGTAAAGTTGGATATGGGAATAACCATAGAAGGTGAAACATCACTGATTTTTCAAATGGTTGAAAAATGATCTTTACTATAAAAGACAAAGTGTTATCAGACCGATGATGAAGATTTGTAAAAGAAGATTAAAGTTTTGATTGATGGGAGATTGAAATACTCTGTGTATGATGATGGAATTTTGAAATTTGGGAAAAGACTTTGTGTTCCTGATACACTTGCTCTAAAAATGGAATTGTTTGACGATGGAATAGTTCCAATTTCTCTATACACCCTGGGAGCACCAAAATGTATAGAGATTTGAAGGAACATTTTTGGTGTGACAACATGAAGAGGGAGATTGCTGATTTTGTGTCAAGATGTTTGGTTTGTCAACAAGTGAATGCTGGAAGGCTACAACCTGGTGGAGTATTGCAACCTCTTCCCATACCTAAGTGGAAATTGGATAATATCACGATGGAATTTGTCATGGGACAACCAAAGACTCCTAGAAGGAATGATGCAATATGGGTCATTGTAGATTGTCTTACAAAGTCAGCACATTTTCTTGCTATGAGAGAATATCTACCACTTGACATCTCTCAAGACTATTTATTAATGAAGTTGTGAGACTTCATGGAGTACCCCTATAAATTGTTTCAGATCGTGATCCCTGTTTTTCATAAAGATTCTGTAAAAGTCTTCAGAAGACCTTGGATACTGAACTTCGTTTGAGCACTGCTTACCACCCCCAAACAAATGGACAATCAGAATAAACTATTAAAACATTATAAGACTTGTTGAGATCAAGATCACTTGACTTTTAGGGTATGTGGGATCAATATTTTCCTCTGGTAGATTTTTCTTATAACAATAGCTTCCATTCGAGTATTCAGATGGCACCATATGAACCGTTATATGAAAAAAGATGTCGCACACCAACCTGTTGGGATGATGTTGGTGAAAGAAAACTCGTAGGCCCGGAACTGGTGGAGGAAACGATGGAAAAGGTGAAGGTAATCCAACACAACATCAAACCAGCTCAAAGTAGGAAGAAGAGATGTACTGACAACCGAATGTAGGATTCAAAATTTAAAGATGTTGATCTTGTTTTCATGAAGGTTTCCCCATGGAAGGGAGTTATATGTTTTGGTAAGAAAGGTAAATTGAGTCCCAGGAATATAGGACATTTCAAAATTCTTGAACAAATTGGGGTTGTAGCTTACCGTTTAGAAATGCCGCCAAGTCTCTCCAAAGTTCACGATGTGATCCACGTATCACTGTTGAGAAAATACATGCCTAACCCAAGAAAGTACTTAATTATGAAGAATTAGAACTGGAACCCGATCTGTCTTATTGTGAAGAGCCTGTCCGGATTCTTTATACAAGAGAACAATTGCTGAGAAACTGGATGACTCGTATGGTAAAAGATCTATGAAGAAACCATAAGATGGAAGAGGCAATGTGGGAACCCGATGAACATACCATGAAGAATCACTCGAGTCTTTTAATGAGTTAGTATTATAGAAATTTCGAGGATGAAGTTATTTAAAGGAGTGGAGAATGTAACACCCCAAGAATCAACAGTACGCTTCTCTTTGAATAATAAAGTAGCATGTGTTTTACGCAACTTCGAGTTCTAACACAAACCACCACTAATCAAAATAGCTGTTACGAATAGTAATACCCACTTTTTAAAATTTCTTAAATTTTATCTCTCAAAATGGACTTGGTTTTCTGATTCGGAATATCAAAATTAGCTTAGGGTGAATTTTTTTTGTATTTTTCTGAAAACATTCAATTTTTGATGAATAGTGAAAAACACTGAGTTATAGTTCATAAAACAAATTTTTATTTAAATAATTATTTATTTTATTTAAATTTAATTGAGGTCAAAATAGATACATAATACCTACATAAGTTCAATGTAATTCGTTGGAGTTAGTTTAGAATAATTTTAGATATATAAAAAAATTATTGAACATTTCACCGTCTTTTATCCACCTCCCAGGAGAATTTTCAAATTCTAATAAATCTTAAATTTACCACTTCTGTGAGTGGAATTTAAAAAATCCATGAAACACAGTTAATATCAAGTTGTAAAATGTGGTTCAATAAGATAAAAATAATTTTGGGTGAATAACATCTTTTTTACTATTTTTTACGACGGTTAAAAGTAAATAGGGCAATTAAATGTAAAAATGATATTAATATTACCCTAACAGATGTCCTAATTCTATTGGACAAGTGTATCTAAACCAAAAACAACCGTATAAATAAAATATTATCATTTAGGTCCACATGGATTATATTAGGACATTTATTATTATTTAAATCAAAGAAGAGTTAAAAGATTTAAAATCAAGGGTTAATTACTAAAACATTATTAATATAGGGTTAAACATAAGATAAATTCGATTGTAAATATTCATTAGAAATCTAAAAATATTTCCTAAAAAATGGTATTTTATTTATAATTTATAGAAATTAAATAATTTAATATATTTATGACACAATGGTGTTGCAGTAATTACCTAATTAATGAAATATTAAAATAGTTGATATCATAAATATCCAAATAAATGTAATTTGAGACTTTTTATGAATTAAACCAATTTTATAGGTTAATATGACATGTTAGTATTTATTTAAGAATGTTTTTTTGAAGTAATAATGCTGTTATGATTTTTACAAAAATCAAATACCAAATAGTGTCCAAATTGACATAAAAGAGTTTTTTAAACAAATATTATATTATTAATTGATATACAATTCCTAAAAATCCAAGGATCGGCAAATAGACTTATATAATGATATGTGTATCATTAATGGACCACTTGGGGGTCTCATGGAGGTATATAGTATGTTTATTAATTATATAATATAAAAATACAAGGAGACATGGAAAATGTCAAACTATTTAACTAAGAGTTAAATATAAATGATAATGATAATATAGTGACCCGAACCTATCTAAAATATATTGGATGAAAGGATTGAGACCCATCCCACCTTAAATTTTAAATAATCCACTTTGGAGTCATTAGAAACCGAATATGAATTTTTTATAAAATAATATTTCTAGCTTTTCCAAAGGTGCCCCAAACCCCTCTTATAAAAGTGTACTCCCCCTTCTCTCTAATTTACACCTTGAAAGCCTTTTGAATCAACCAAAAACTGCCAATTATTCTCTAAACTTCTCCCAATTCATTGTAGATGCATTCGTTTAGTCATAAATCCAACCTATGGAGCCCTTTTGATCAAATCAAAATGAAGAACCCGAAGAAGATGTAATGTCTTCACCACCCTCTTCCAAGTTACATTCTTCTTCAACTTCTTCTTTCCTGTCTTTCCCATTCTAAAATAATAACTCCAGTATATTCTATATACTTTGATGTTATTACAAATATGTTGCAACCATATTTAGTATTATACCCAACCATTGAATGACATGTCACCATACGTGCGTACGTACGGCTTACCGTCTCCGCGTCGTGGTGTAATTGTTATTCAAAACATTATTATTTGGATGGGTATGATAATGATGTGTAATTGATTTAAATAATATATATATCATGATAATGATTCTGTATATATGATATACCATCCAATTATATATTATTTTAATATCAAAAGAATGATATTGTCGCTTCTGCGTACGTACAGTCTACCGTCTCCACGAATGCGATGAGATTCATTCACCATCATATCCATTCAAGTATAATTTTATTTAGTTATTAAAAATAATGTCCAAGGACTTGATATCATTATGGATATGAATAAGATACAACCTATCAATAACAAACATGTCTTATGTAACAAAACATATAAAAGAAAATGAGTAAATTAACACCAGAAACAACGATAATACTAAGATATTATTAACAAAGAAATGTTAAAAGATTATATATGATATCATATTAATTTAAATGATTCTTGTATAATTTAATTACAATTATTTCACCATTATATAGGAGGTTAACCTATGCTCGAACAAGGAAATATATAAGGTAAGGGTTTATTTCACAATCTCTTCATTATCAGAGATTGTTTATACATAATTATCTACTGGGACCTTTTTATCATCGACTTCCATGTTTCTTAAAAATGTATTTCAAATAATTCTTACTATTTTACAGAAAATGGGTTAAAGTCATTTATACCCTTGTTGACATTTTATAAGATGTTTATAAAGGAATATTTCTGTCGTTTTCCAAATAAGGTCCTTTTTAACCGCTTCGAAAGAATTAAGGTAAATGTTTTATATGAATATTTTCAAATTAAATGTTTTATTATATAATTATGTTACTTTTAAATGATTTATAAAAAAGAGATATTTCTCTCAAATAGTTTTTATTTCATCTATGTCAACATCCTTTGATGGATTTTATTCTTATTTGAATGAGATTTATTATGATACAAAACTTTCATATTGTATTGATGGTTTTGTGATATGTTTTCTTATGGATCTGTTATTTTTAAACCATTCATGGTTTACGGATAAAGTATTGACATTTTTTATGCATGTTTTAATAGGAATGTTTATGTTATGTTTAAACCTATTCATATGAGGAATGAATGAGACTTAATAAGTGACAGGTGGAGCCAGCTATAAGTTCTTAATGCATCAGTAGGTCCCATGAGACATACTAGTGTCTTGGTACAAGGCCTTGAATAAATATGATTTTTAGTCGTAGAACATGGCCTTGACTATGTGGTTATGATAGTATAGCATTATGCATTCCACCATTATGAAAGTGGTTATTGATATTGCATGTGATTATTCGACTTGTAGAATATCCATGTGAATAAGTAAATGACATTATTTCATTTTATCTTTTCCATATTATGATAAATTTAAAGTTTAAAATGCTTTTTTTAGTTATACATTTCCTTAAATGTTTATGTTTATTTATTAATGTTTCCTCTATATTATTATCCTTACTGGGAATTTGAGCTCACCCATTTATATGTTTTATTTTTCCCATGATGCGAAAAAGTATTTTATAAATGACCTGCAGGGATATTATAAGGGGATATGGTTGTGGAGAAAAGATGTTGTTGTAGTTTTCAGTTTATGGTGTAATGTAAACTTTATGAATGTATCTAGTGATTCCAAGGCTACTAAACTCATCGTGTTTTCGAGACATTATCCTTTGTGATCATGCCAATGTTAAGTAGTAATGCACCGACTCTGGGTAACTGGGGTTGGGGCATTACAGAGTGGGTAAGATAGACGTTCTTGAAAGTATAAATCAAGGGACCTTTATCTATGGTTGTTGGATACACTTCTATTTAGGTTAAAATATTTATTACTTGTTACGTGTTTTGTTACATTTTTTCCATTTTTTTGTTTGTTAAGGAAAGTATAACTATCTTGTACTTTCTTATACTTGTATACTCTGATTTAGTAAGATTCTATAAGCTTTAAGGTAGAATCTTTATCTTTTTAAAATATCATTATGATTAATTTTCCCAAACCATCTATTCTAGATCCACTTTATCTAAATCACTTTTCTGGATTCAAGAATGTTAGTATACTTAGTGGTTTTGTGAATTACCTTATTTAACCATGTTAAAAATAATAAATTTAAACGTTCCAGAGGAATTTTTTAAAGTATAAAATTCACACCCATTTGAATATTCAGTATGTAGATCATTACTGATACTACAATCAGTAAAAATTTGATCCTTTAGTTGGTATCATTGGAGAATATCACACTACATACCAACCTAAAAATTGGTATCCAAGGATTGGTTCAATGTGAATTAATCTCTTGATTAGAATCAGAAGAGAATTAATCTTCTTCTTATTTTCGGATTCAGATTCTCGGACTCATAATGTTCGGGCTCATTTTTTTGGCTTAGAGATACTCTTGGTCTATATTTTTCTTTCATAATGAATATTTTCCTTGTTTACAAACTATTACTTACATGTTTGTGTGGAAATATTTTTTAAAGATGCCATCAATCAATTTTGGTTCCATTAACAACCTAAATCCAACTAGACCAAATATTTTTGATGGGAATGATTATGACTTTTTGAGAGATCACGTGAAGACATTCATTATCAATACTGGAGTAGGAAATTTCTTCATGCTTACAGGAGGATATAAAATTCCGGACAAGGAAGTCAGTACTTTCACCAATCAAGAAATGCATGAATATCAACTTAATTATAAGGCACACAATAATTTACTTTGTTCCATGACTATAAATATATATAGAAAAATTTCTTCATGTGAAGAAGAAAATTTTATATGGTAGAATCTTGAAGTTACACACTTTTGAACTTCCAAAGTTAATGAAACTAGAAGAGCTATGCTCAGAGCTGAATATCAGGGTTTTTCCATTCCTTATGGAGAACCCATATGTAAAGTTCAATAGAGATTTATGAAAATCATTAATAGTTTACAATCAATGGGTGAGAAAGGATTAGATGATGAATCTCTTCTGGACAAGATCATTGACGTCATTCCCAATGAGTGGGAATCCAAGAGAAAAACTATTGATGAGAATAGAAAGTTTACTCAGATTTCACTAAATGAACTTTTTGGAACTCTTCTTCAACATGAGACTAGAAAGATGGGAGATACTGAAAACCTTAGGAAGAAAAATAGGAATGATAGTCTTTCTTTTACTATAATTTCAATTCATATTAATACCAAGACTCCTGAGAGAGTTACAAGGTACAAATCAATGACGATTGTTATACAATCCGAATCTAGTGGAAGTGAATCTTCAGAAAATGAACTAGCCAATCTTTCTCAGAGGATGAACAACATTTTTGGACATAAGAAATTTCAATCCATATATAAGAATGAAATAATGGAAAGATATGAAATATTTAAAAGATAAATGTTATGAATGCAAGAGAGCTCGACATATAAGACCTGATTGTCTTATGCCTAAGTGAAAAGAAATAATGGAAAAGAATTCCGAGAGAAATAGAAAGAAGTATTACAAATTTGAATCTAAGAATGTTCTGAAAGCTAATGACACAAGGAGTGCCAGTGGAGTTGACTCTTTAGATGAATCATCATATTAAAAATCTTCTAGATAAAATAATATTGGTCTAATATCGAGACAACCTATTGAAAATCATTGCTTAATGGCTAATATATATATTATTGAATCTATGATCAATGTTTCTTTGAATGAAAATTATTTTAATGATAAATATTATGAATCATGAGATGAATAATCTTTTCCTGATGAAGATACTTCTTTAGCTACCTATGAAGAGGATTCTAGGTTTTCTAAGCTTATTGAGAATGAAAATTATGAAGTCAATAAAATGCATGAAAAGGAAAATTCTAGGATTTATATACATACTATAGAAATATCAGATCATTCTAAAGATCTTGATAATAAAATCCTTTATTTTTAAAATATTTCAAAAAATCATGAGGTAGTAGATTATAAGATGGATAAACATTCTAAAGATATAGAAAACGTAATTTCTATGAAATATATTTTTTAGCTTAACTCTAGTTCTAAGGATAATGTTTTTGAAGATAAGAACTTAGTTATTTTACTGATGTCTGAATTTTCATCCTTGAGGAACTGTTTGTAAAACATTACCTTAGGTAAGGAAAATTTTGATAAAATGTATTCAGAAATCTGTCCTCTAAAGAAGAATCTGGATTTGGTTACACTAGTTTTAACCCGATTTTTAGTAACAATTATTTTGTTCCTCAAAGTCTCTATTTTGTACCATGTTTCAGTGTGGTGGGCCTTGGAAAAAAAGTATTTCCTTAAACAAAACTAAGTATTTAATATTTTATAATGCCTATTTTTCTAAGAAAAAGTTGGTACTTATAAATTTTCTTTGCGAAATTTCTTGGTTCCAAGAATGTTTGGGTTCCGAAATTCTAACTCTTTTGTTTTAAGGAAAGTGAAATAAAGTACCAACAACAATACATGGTACCTGGATAGTGGATGTTCCCAAAATATGACTGCTAGCAACAAGTTATTTGAAAATATTATCATGATGAAATTATGGAAAGTATCCTTCGGAGTTAATAATCAAAGAGAAATTATTGGTATAGGTAACATCGTTCTTCTTGGAAAAATGTTGATTTCAATTGCTTTTTTTGTTAAGGGTCTTAAGAACAACCTCATTAGCATAAGTCAATTATGTGATGAAGGTTACCTTGTGAATTTTAGGATTGAAAAGTTCCTAGTACACAATTCCAAGGAAGCTTTTATTCGTTATGCCCATAGGCAAGAAAATATATACACACTAAACAGAGAATACCTTAGGAGTCGTAACCTACCTTGACATACTGCATTGGAAGATCATTCTTGGTGGTGGCATAGACGGATATGACACTGTAACCTTGAGAACTTATGTGAACTCTCTATGAAAAGATTAGTTAAGGATCTACCACAGCATAGATTTGATTCGTCAAAAGTATGTGATCTTTGTCAATATGGAAATCAACATAAATTAGGTTTTAAATCAGTTGGTGATGTCTCAAATACTAATGAATTATAGTTAGTGCATATGGATCTTTTTGTAACAACAAAAACTAAAAGCATTAGAGGGAAGTACTATATATTTTTCCTAGTTTATGATTACAACAGATTTACGTGCATCTATTTTCTAGAAAAGAAATATGACGATTTTTCATATTTCAAAGGTTTTAGAGCCCATGTTAAAAATGAGAAAAACATTCCTTTGATAAATATTCATAGTTATCATATAGGTGAATTTAAAAATTATTATTTTGAAACTTTTTTTAGTAAAAATATCATTACTCATAACTTCTCAGCACCTAGAACACCTTAACAGAATGGTGTCTTTGATGGAAATAATACAATTATTCTAGACATAACAAGAAGTATGTTGAATGAGTATTCTATAGCCACACATTTTTGGGCTGAAGTTTTAAGTACTTCTTGTAATACTATAAATCGAGTTTTTCTTTGATATTTTCTCAATAAAACTCTATATGAGTTATGGAATGGTAGAAGACCTAGACTTTCCTACTTCAGGGTTTTTGGTTTCATAGTATTCATTCTGACTACTAAAGATAATCTTTACAAATTTTCACCAAAATATGATGAATGAATTTTCTTAGGCTACTCCACAAAATCTAAGGCATGTAGACTTTTCAATAAAAACACATGTACTATTGAAGAGAGAGTATATGTCAAATTTGATGAAACTGATCCTTTTTGTTTTTTAGACAATCCTAACCTACATCTTCAGATGTGTTTTAAAAAATGGATTATCAACCCTTGATAGAAGATACTTTTAACATGTAAAATGTCCAAGAATATAATTCTGAAACATTTACCCCAAAATATTTCCTACCCTATGTGGATGAACATGATTTATAAAACCCAAATCAGGTGTTCCTTAAGAATCATCCCGGTGATAATATCATTGTTGATGGGAATAAACCTTTATGGAAAACATGTTCCTTATGAAATGAAGTAGAACACCAAGATTTCCTTTCCCAATTAGAAACAAAAATCACTGATGACGCTTTAGGTGGTGATGATTGGATAAAAGCTATGCAAGTTGAACATAAAAAATTCTAGAGGAATAATGTCTAGACCTTGGTTGAAAGACCTACGGAAACTTCTATTCTTGGGGTAAAATGGGTCTTTAGAAATAAGTGTGATGAAGATTGAATCATAGTATGAAATAAAGATAGATTTTTTGCTAAAGGCTATAATCAACAAGAAGGAATAGACAATGAAGAAAACTATTCTCCAGTAGCTAGACTTGAATCTCTTCGTATTCTACTTGCCTTTTCCACATTCTTCAATTTCATACTTTTTCATATGGATATGATGTGTGATTTCTATAATGGTTATGTTAAAGAGGATTCTCTTGTTTAAAAAACTCATGGTTTTGATGATAAAAAAAATCCTGATTACATTTTAAGACATACCAAAGCTTTGTATCGACTTAAGAAAGCCCCTCGAGCCTGGTATGATAGACATACAATATTGTTTCTTCAAAATAATTACATTAAGTGAAATGCAGATCCACCCCTTTTTATAAGGAATGATAAGAAAAATGTTTTTATTGATAAAATATATGGGGATAGCATTAAATTTGGTTCAACTCAGAAATCTTTAACTGATTCCTTTATGGATCTAATGAAATCTGAGTTTGAAATGAGTTTGAAGGGTGAGTTAACATTTTTCCTTTGTTTTAAAATATCTAAAAAACCAGATGGAATCTATATATCCCTACATAATTATATTAAATATCTTATTAATATGTATGGATATTACAACACTAAGAGTATACGTACTCCCATTGGTACCTCAAATACACTTGATCGTGATGAAGCTGGGAAACCAGTAGATCAAACATCTTTTAGAGGTATGATAAGAAGCCTACTTTACTTGATAGCTAGTCATCCAGACATAATGTTTTCAGTATGATTAATTCGATGATATCAATATCATCCTATGGAATCTCATTTAAATGCAGTGCAAAAAAAATTTGCTACTTAAAGGGAACCATTGATCTTGGACTCTTTTATACTTCTGGAAAATATTTTATTATAAAAAGTTTTTCTGATGCAGACATTGGTTGATATGGAATGGATAGAAGGAGTACATCCATAACATGTCATTTCTTAGTAGATTCATTAGTTTCTTGGTCATGCAAGAAGAAACACTCAGTAGCACATTCCACTACTGAAGCAGAATATGTAGCAGTTGGAAGTTGATGTGCTCAAGTGCTGCAGTTGAAACAGACACTCACAGGTATGAGTTTTACCAAAACAAAACTTTTGTGTGATAATACTAGTGCCATTTCATTAATGAAAAACCCAACACATCACACTCTTTCAAAACACATAGATATTAGTCATCAATTTCTTAGGAATCACACACAAAAATGAGATATCACTCTTCAATTTATTGGAACGCAAGATAAACTTGCTGATATTTTCACAAAATCTTCACCCTACAATATAGTTTAATACATTAAACAGAATATAGGAATGATAACCATATGGTAATTATCCTTATTAACTTTCTTTTGAAACCAATATCCTTACATTAATAAACTCCTTTTTATAGGGGGAGTACATTTTCTAGTAAGTTAAAAGATTTTTTTTTCTAATGAACTTTTCGTAATGAAAATTTCATAATTAAATATTCATAGTCACCCTATTTTACAATTTTTTCATATTGAATATTTTTTTTCAAAATTTTTATTAATGAAAATTTTTGGAGGCAATCAGTTTATCAAAATTTTTTGTAGTGAAAATTTCGGTACTTGGTCTGTTTTTCAAAATTTATGGTAGTGAAAATTTTTCGTATTCAGTTTTTCAAAAAAAATATTAATGAATATTTTCGTACTCAATATTTTTGTATTTAGATTTTTTGTAATGATGTTTTCCCATAGTCATTTTTTTCCAAAATCTAAACTTCTTCAAAAAGAATATAACATATTTAAAATAATCTTCCAAGCTATCTGAAAGGTATGTTTCCTTTCTTATGTTTTTGTAATAATCATTTACTTACTCGTATTTTGTTTTGTTGTTTAAATATTTGGATATTCTTTTCCTGAAATCCGAATGTTTTACTTAAAAAACCTCAAAAAATCAGATCTTACCAAATTTTCCTTTTGGCTATCATATTAACTATCAGATCTATCAGATTTTTTCTCAACTGTTGGATTGACTTTGGAAGATAAACCATCACTTCAAACACCTATATAAAGGTCCCCCGAAGGGTTTTCCCACATCGTTTTCAAGCCTTTGCATGTCAAAGCTCTGTCCCTCTACATAAGCCCATTCCCAACTTCTGAAACATTCTCAATTTGAATGTCTATTGAAGAATCATCTCAGAAAGATATGTCTCTTTTCAATCCCACTTCGGAGTGGCAAATCTGTAGAGATAAGTTGGCCCATATGAATTTCTTTTCCATGTACGATTCCATTATATTCAAGAATATCAGGTTGAACGGATGGGAAAGCATCTTCTTATCAATGTTAGGAGATCAAGATGTAGAATTTCTTGATCTGCTGATAGAATTTTATGAATCAGTTAGTTTCCATAAGGAAGTTGTGAAAGAGAAGTTTTCTATTAAAAGTTATGGAAAAACTTGTGCCCTTTCATACACAAAGGCTACAATCTTGGTGGGGGTGTCTTATGAAGGGGAAATTGATCTCAGTTCCCATAAATTGTCGGATATTCAAGGTTTCTTTATAATGGTGAAGACTATGGAGTGTCTTGGACATTCAGATGTCAAGAATCCGATGATTTATCACCTCTCTACAAATATCGGATCCTTGAATTATGCATTCAAGGATTCATCATTTAGAGAAAAGGTAAGAAGGAAACCTTGAATAAAAGTGATATGTACCTTTTGGACTACATGGTAAACCAAAAAAATATCCACTTGAGGTAGCATATTCTCAATATCATTGATAATATTAAGAATGAGAACTTAAATCTTAGATAGTCATGTATCCAGCAATTATTTAAATATTAATTGTTTCGTGCCCTGAGTCTTTCAAGATTCCTTGTAGCTCCAAGAGCAGGAATTGAAATGTAATGTTAGTACTTGATGATACTTGGAAGAGAATTTATATTTGTTATTCAAAGACTTTGGAGAATTTTATGACCTACCAAAGGGATAAGCTGAAGCTATTCTGATGAATGCTGAAGTTTTTTAACCATCATTAAAGGTTGTAAGGAAGTGGAAGTTGAAGGAAGTGGAAGAACAAGAAAAAACCCCAAATGATAAGGATGCTCAATCTGCACCTCCAAAGCCCAAGGATAAAAATACATATCCAGACGACATAGAGCTAAATGGAGGGAAGAAAAAAAGAATATGAAATCAGGGGAGTCATGTTTTGGTTTAGATCCTGTTGAGGATAAGGCTTTAAAAGAAAAGATAGCTGAAAAGCTTACGAAGCTAGTTAAAGAAAAAGAAGCAAAATAAGAAGATGTTGGAGGCTATAATTGTTCAATCCCTTCAAAGGGATACTCAAATATCATCCAAGAATATTCCGGTACAACAATATTTTATGGTAGAAGCATTACCAGAAACTCCGGGTAAGAAGTTTTTCACTCCAAGAAATATCCCATGAAAAGATTGTTGAAGAAAAAGGAGAAGAAGAGGTAGAAAGTAGTAGTGGCCTTGAAGATCTTATAAAGAAAGATGAAGATTACCATGAAAATGAAACCACATCTGAGAAGCTGTCAATGTGACCTTCTAAAGTAGAGTCTTCAAAACCCACAACTCTTAGGAAGGATGAATATGGTGAATATGAGATGTGTGAAGAAGAAGTTAATAAACTATCTGGCGAATAAAGATCAAACCATGATTTTATACACCCTTAGGATGCTGAGGCTAGAGCTGAGAAAGAGAATACAGTTGAAGATAGAATTTTTCAGCTGACAGATAGTGAACAAAAATCTCTGGATGAGGAAGTTGTTCTGAGAATTGACAAGGGTAAACAAGTGTTTGTTGATACACCCACTAAATCATTTGTAAAGAGGAATGTTTTTGGTGGAACATGAAAGTGGAATCTTGTTGAGCTAGACGAAGAACCCTCACTGAGCAAAGTCACTGATTCAGAATCATCATGACATGGAAATGATTTTGTTGTCCAATCATTGAAGAAGTTGGTTGGAACCAGTCTGATTTTCCCAAGAATAGACTAAAAATGTTAGATGCTTCAACACACACTGAATTGGAAAGCATATTTAGAGTCCATGGTGATGGAAAAGTGTGTCAAGATGGAGGAATACATCAAATATTTCCTTATCAACTACGATTCCGAAAAATGGTCCTACAAGAAAATGGTGGCTGGTCAAAGAATATAGTTGTATATTTGAGAGAATGTTATGGGTTTCAAGATGTTGTCAAGGAGTTTTTTGACATAGAAGATAGTAAAATCAAGGATCTCATGACATGCTTTGAGTACAAGATAACTCTTGTGCGAAATACTCGGATTCAAGAGGTAAAATATTTGAATTGAAATTTGTATTCTATTTCCCATAGGTGAATGAGGTAAAGGGATCTTTAGATCGAGATCGAAGAGAAGATTGTTAAGCAAGATGAGTTATTGAAGGCTCTGGAAAAGGCTCTGAAGGCTTAGGAAATTCATTAGAGAAGAATGTAGAGGATGAGGATCAACTCATAAAGAAAGCAGAGGAAGACCAAATGGAACTCAAAAAGCTGAAAACCATAGTGAATAAATTGATACCCACTGAGAAGAAAGGAAATTAGATCCAATTCGATCTTTTGTTGTATTCCTTCCTTGTACAAATTCATCCTATCATAATGAAATTTTTTGTTTCTCGTATTTGTTTGGATTAATTGTACTAATATTTCAGGTAATATAATTTTTTTCCATTCCCTCAAAATATTTTTGAAAATCACCAAGTGGGAGAATGAAAAAATGAATACTAAGACAAGAAGAAATATCCTTATGTAAGGCATAGTTTATATAAGTGAGAGTTTTCATTATGAATATTTATGTATTCAAGATAATGAAAGATCTCATTTCGGAAATCTAGAATATGATCCTTAGAGTTTAAAATCATAAGGGGGAGTTAGTCATATTCATCATTGTTCATAAGAAAAGGGAGATAGGTTTTATTTTCAAAGTCTAGTAAAATAGTTACTATGTCCTTATATTCTTTTGTGTAAGGAAGTTTGTGCTTTCTAAAAATGGAGAGATTGGTGAGTCAATAAGTTTTTCATTATGACATTTCCATTCCTTCAAGTTTGGGGGATATTTTTGAGTCAATAAGTTATCCTTATGACTTTACCATTCATTTTTGTTTTGAAAATCACAAACACCTTATCTACAGGATAATCTCATTTTACCCATGTGTTTTACTTCTATAAGGAAAATTTTCATTACCAGGGTAATTTATCCTTACCATGTATTTCATTGTTAATTGTATTATCTAAGTGTAAAATTAGGTTTCATATCTAAAACCTTAGAATCATATATATATTAGATAAAGAGCATTCTATTTTCAAACACCGAAATCTTATGAGTACTGACTCAGAGTTCTCTGAATTCAGACTCCGAACTCTTCTGATTTCTGACACTGAATTCTAATGAATTTGGACTCCAAACACTGTGAGTTCTGACTCCAAATTCTAATGAATTCAGATTATGAACATTGTGAGTTCTGACTCCAAATTCTCATGAACTATGATTCTGATCATTGCAATTTTATGTTCTAAATTCTTCTGAATAATGATTCATAATTTCCATGAAATTCAGACTCCATAATTTTATGGAGTTTAGGATCCGAATTCCTTAGAAAGTAGAATCTGAATATCCTTGTATTATAGACACCGAATGTGTTTTTATTTAGACTCCAAAATTGTATTTTCTTAAATTCCAATTATTTGATTTTGATTTTTTAACCACATTTTTTTCTTACACAAGTTCTGGTTATAACACGATGTCGTGCATTCAGTTACTAACTAACCGTTGTTTCAATGACACGTGAACATGTCCCTCTGAAATTCAATGAAAAATATGACCGTTGGAGATGGGAGCTGACCGTTGAAGCCATGACTATATAAAATAGCTTATTTTAAAGAGCTCACAACATTGATGAACTGTTCTATGTCTCTAGATATCACTTGTTGTTGATGTGTTTTCTAGAGAGTGACTCTAATGCTTACTGTGTACTTAACATATTGGTCATAATTGCTTCATGAGACTATGAATGTTTCTGAGTACATTTGAGGGATTCAAAGGATAGGAAGATAGAGGTTCCAACTACCTAAATGTTTGAGGACTTCCTTGCTGAGGAAGATAGAGGTTCCATCTACCTTGAAATTGAGGTCTTGTGGGGATAGCAAGACATATTCCGATCTTTGTATTGAGGGATTAACCTGGATTAGTTAAGGAAAAATTTCTTGAATATATAAATCAACAGACCTTTATCCAAGGTTGTTGGATACCCTTATCATTGGGTTAAATGTTTTATTACTTGTTACACATTTTGTTACATGTTTTATTCTGTTTTTGTTTGTTAAGGAATGTATAACTATCTTGTACTTTCTTATAATTATATACTCTGATTTAGTAAAATACACTATGATTTAAGGTATAATATTTATCTTTTTAAACATTCATTAAGTTTCATTTTCCGGAACTATATTTTCTGAAACCACTTTCTCAGAATCACTTTTCTAGATTCATGAATGTTAGTAGACTTAAAGGTTTTTTGAATTACCTTGTTTAACCTTGTTAAACATAATCATCATTAAAATTTCAAAAGAAATTTTTTAAAGTATACAATTCACCCCCCTCTTTTATATTGACTGTCTACGTCATTACTAATACTAAAATCAGTAACATTTCGATCCATAAGTTGGTATCATTGGAGAATATCATACTCGATACCAACCTAACAAAATAAATTAAAATTAATTAAAGTGATTAAAGTAAAAATGAGTTTACTTAGTGATTAAAATTAAATCAAGTGGGAACAGTGATCTAGAAACATGTCCAAAACCCATTTGACTATATATTTTGATATTATCACTTATAATATCCAATATGTTGAAATATCTAATCAACATAACATGAAACAAATGTGGGTGTAAATCCCTCTTTCAGAATTTAAAAGCTTTCCACCCACCCCAGTTATACAATGAGTCCCCCTATCCTCTTCTATTCAAAAATCTATATAACTCTAATTCAGCCAAGACATACCTGAATAATTTAAATTTTTCCCTCCTATAATACTAGAATCCATAAATTCAACATAAATTCAAGTAATGATGTCCTTTTTTGAAATGCAATAGGTGACACCGCAGAAGAAGTAACAATATCTGACTAGTGTTTCAATTTAATTTCATTCTCCAACACCATGAATTAGTATAATACCATGATTATATAATAAACTATATATCTCCAATATATATTGATGATGTTATGATAATTTTATGATCTACAACTAGACACACATCCCTAAATTGGTTAACGAAATCATCATTTATGTTCATGATTGACTACCACTTCACGATGAAATGTCATTTATTTAATTTACTATCATTCAATATTGGTAATAATGTTGGAAATAAAATTTAGTTATGATATATAGGATATTTATGATGTAATTATCATTCATTCTTTATTATATTCCACATAGAATCATTCTTTCCATTTCATTGGAATATGATATCATTGTTTGTATATACGGTGGACTACCTCCTCACGAAGTGATTTGATTCATCCATGATATAAACAGAATGTATTAAGGATAGTTTAAATAATTCTATGTGTCATATATTACATAGAAATTATATTTTAATTATAAAAACAATGTGGTTATTAACTAAAACGTAATTTTAGCATGGAATTGATAATAAATGTGTATTGAAAGGCTATAAGGAAATAAAACATGGAATGATTCATATATTTATAATTATATTAAATATGTATAATAAATATATTTTTATTTTATAGGATGTTTTAATTATTACGATTGATTTTATGACTAAAGGTAAGTTTTTTTCTCTTATATCTTTTGTTTATATGAAATATGTCCCGTATTCACCACTTATTTCTGTTGTGTTGTGTTTATACTATGAATTAATTTATTTTATGTTTGTAAAACATAAATTTAATAATGATTTCAACATCCATTTTAGGATATAAATTTCATGGTGTTTACAAAATCAATTTTATCAAAGAGTTAAGTTTTTTGTCTCAATTTTACTTATTTGAAACATATGTTATGTTATTCCCCTACTATTATTGATTAAGAGTATATTATTCACTTTTTGAATATTATATCATGAATAAAATTATATTCAAGATATAATAAGTTTAATTTATTGGTATTCCAGCATAGTGATTTTGATTCAATGTTATATGAGTGGTAAGAGTTTTATGTTACATTATCGTTGTTTATCTTGATTGATTATGATTATTCATCCAATGATGAAATATTATAAAATTTCTATAAAGAAATATAATAAAATTTATTCTACTATGTTAATATCATGAGGATACATGTTTTACAATCGTTTTCCTCTCTTCTTGTACTTAAGATTTCAATGTATATGTTTTATGAGATATCGTCCTTTCAGTCAAAAACCATTTTTCTCTTAAAATAGTTTTCCTTCCATAATCAGTTTTTCAAAAAATGTTATAAAAAATTATTTCCTAAGAATAAAGCCTATTTTTTTATATAAATGTTATAAATTGTCCTTAAAAATTATCATTAAAAATTTTCATGGATTTATTCAATCAAAAATATTTTTAAAATGTTTTATATTATAAATAGTGTTTAAAAAAAATTATTTTCCTAATGATTATTTTTATGATCCTTTAATGGTATTTTCAACAATCAACATCAACAGAACTTGTTATTACATATCCTCCATTAGTGATATTTATTAATAATATCATTCTTATTTATTCACCCAATGGATAAATATTGTTCCAAAAATATTTTTATATAACTCGATTTTTTCCAATGGGATAATCATGTTTCATGTGATCGACATAGAACACATATCCTTTCCAGGAGTAAATGATGTTATGAATGAATAATTATTGTTTCTTTATGTTTTATGATTAATGGATTGATTTATGTACATTATTAATATTTTTTTCTTGAATATTATACATGATAAATGGGTTCTCCTTGATGGACCCAAATACGCCCATTATAACATAACATGGGTTGGCTCATATAGATATGGGTAATCTCATAATTTTATAATATGGGATTTTTTTAGTTAGCACAAGGAATGACTATTATATAATATCATGGGGTGACCCATATAGTGACTATAATAAAATAATTTTTTAATTGATGGGTATACCTAGATAATGCTTTAATGCATTAATAATGATAATATTAGATGTCAAACTTAAGTTTATTCCAAATAAAATTTTTTTGATCATGTTTTCAGAATATGATGATCTATGTTTACGAAGCAGAATTTAATATTTTCATTAGAGTGCATAATGTTTTTTATGATCAATATTGATATAACATCTTTCACGATTAATGATATTTATGACTTTCCTATTCATTTTTTTAAAAAAAATTATCCAGATATTGATTGGTATGACTTCATTTATGAATTTCATGTGAACATTGATTTTGTTGGCATACCCACATGCACATATTATTATCATTAATAAATTTAAATTATTAATGATTATAAGTATCTTATTGTGCATTTAAAATCAAAATTATTATTAATCTATTTCCTCTAATTATAAATAATGTGGTTGAAAATAATTATTTCCAGATGTAATTTCTTGTGGATGACAACAATGACTTAATGTGAAATATTAAAATCATGGTAAAATGAGATAAATTTTTATTTAATGACATGGGAATTGTATAAGTAGTATAATTCCTAATTATATTAAACTATGAACCTAAAATCTCCTCAATAATATTAGTGATCCTTATTTTCCATTTTTGTATTTGTGTTTGAATGGAAATATTTGCGTCACAATTTTTGGTGCTACAGTCCGAAAGGTAATATTCATTATTTTAGATAAGGATCATTGAGTATGGGTCCTATGAAATTATAAATATGTGCTAAATATATATGATATTTATATTATTTATTAAATTTTTCCAATTATGTAACCATGATCAATTTAAAATGATAAAAAATAATAATCCAAAACATTCATTAAAAACAATGTAGTTACTACCGAAAAAATGATAATAGAAAGGAAAGGTAAATATATGCGGAATAAAATTTCACAAGATAATCATACATGGTATTATATATATAATTATTTAAATATTACTTATTTATAATAATCATATATTTGTTATAGATGATGTATCAATTTTTTTAAAGGATATCGATATATAAATTATGATATATCTTGTCTCACTTTTATTTCTAGGCAATATTTGTCTTATTCACCACTTATTTCATTTCTATTGATTATATACTAACCATAATAGATTTTATAGGATTAATATACTGATTTACATGATATTTAATGTTTCATTTTATGTTATTCATTATTCTGGATTATGATTCAAAATATTACAATTGTGGTAAGGCATTTTTTCGTTAATTTATCTTCATTGGGACATATGTTCTGTTATCCACCTATCTTATTTTATGAGGTGTATATACTACCCATATTAAAATTAGTACCAGAAATATATCTATTTTAATAATATTTTATTTTTAAATAATGTTATAATTTCATGGGGATTTTGGTTAAATTTTCCCTTTGTGGAAATTATGTTTTGATAAAACCACATTGTTTAATGGGATTGTTTATGTTAATGCTTATGATGATGAAATATAACAATAAATAACTCATGAATATCATGTAAATTATATTCTTCTATATTTATATACATATATATAATACAATATTTCACCTAAATTTACTCTTCTTATGCACTCAAGAGTTTGAAATAATGTTTTCCATAAAAATTTACATTACTTCACTCTTTGGTCAAAATCACTTTCTCTAACATGAAATTGTTTTGTAAATATAATTTAAAATTATCCAAGGTAATTAAGAAATAATTTTTTATCCATTTATGAATTTATAAAGCAATTTAAAAGGATACTTCATGTCTGTTTATAAACAATTGCTTTTATGATTTTTGAGTAATGTTGAAGGAATTATTTTTTTAAATTGTTAGGAATGAAAAACATTTCCCACGCTAATAAACGAACAAATGTTTTATATAATCCATTATATGTTTAAATGTTATTTTGAAAGAAAATATTATTTAGAAATTTTTTTGTTTCAAAAAATGTTTTCAAATTTGAAATGATCAATTCATAATGAAATGATTGAAATTACTTTCAAATCCTCCAATATATGTTTCCATGGTTATTATAAAGGGTAGGTATTATGAAAGAAATTTGTATTATTAAAATTATTATTTTTTTAATTTGAAGGATATTTTCTATATTAATTGTTTTATGTAATTTTTAAATATTCAATTATTTTTTTCCAAGATGATATTCAATTAAAATTACATGGAAAATGAATTATCAATTTTTATGTTATAAAAAGTGATTTTTGACGTGGAAAATATATTTTCATCAAGAAACATTTTAATTGATATTTCATAATCATTTATTTATCAAATATAAAATCCTTTTATGTTAATTATTATTTTTGAGGTATATCATCCATGGATGCGATTATTATTCTTTTTTTGAATGGTTTCGACATAAAAAGAAATGTGTTTATGAAAAAAATTACCCTTCTAGGAGTTGTACCCTAATTAAATTCTTATAAAACCATATTATTTTTCCATGGGTTATTATATGATGAAATAGTAAAATTATTAGGAAACTAGTTTATTTTTGAGAAGATATACTATGATGAAATTTTTATAAATCCCAATTATTTTTATTTGTTGTAATATAATAAATGTTATATGATTTTGAGGCACATATAAGGATGATTTTCAATATGTGGTTGGTAGAACCAATATCTCCATCAAATGCATTGAGTAATAATTAATATCTCATGAGATAAGGATGTATACAATGGATAGTTAACTGGTTTAGTAAGGTTATTTTCCAAAATGATAGTATTATGATTAAATCTTGATTAATATGATGGTTTTGAGAGTGGAATAATTATATTATGATATATTTTTAAATTATCAATGATAACTATAGAAATGACATTATATGCTTATGTGAATGCCACAATTCTTGGTCTTATGTTAATGTTATTATATCATGGATCATTTTATTTGGATTGTATATAATAAAAGTTCTTATAAACAACAATTAATTATCCAATGAGTCTTTATTTTTTATATTTTATATGAATGGAATGGTTTTTATATGTTATGATCTTGTTCTAATACTATTATGGTCAAATTATGAGTATGTATTTCCAATTTTTTACCATTATTCGGTATTAGTGTTCAATCATTATTTGGTTTATTTTCCCTTGGATATGATAATAGGTATTATGTGTGATATGAATAATAAGGTTTATAGTACAGAGGAACTTAGTGGGAGACAATGTAGAACAATTATGAACATGGTTTTTATGTTTCCATGATTCCAAATAAACTATACCTTTACGATACCCATGCACTTGTTTGTATATTCTAATGAATAATCATCTTAAATAATATAATAACTATCTATAAAAGATTGGGTCATTATATTCCTCAACTATATCCCCTCCACAATCCATTTTCCCAATTTTTCACCTAGTTTCCATCGGTTAGAATTTCTATTATTACAAATTTATGTTTATTTATAAACAAATAATCCATAATGAATTATAAAATGGGACTCCCACCACCCAATCAATACCACTTATAATGTTCGGTTTCCTCCAAAAGCTGTCGCTCAGACCCATCAAATGTGAATAATAAAATTGAAAAAGGATTAAATAAAAAAATATGAGTTTTATTTTCTCTACCAAACAAATTATTAAGATGGTGGACCATATCAAATTGATCATGTAAACCCACAGAATTCAATTTTTCATAAGTCCACCATATGGTCACATGGAAGAGAAATGCACCATTCATAACCTTGGGAACATCCAATAGAATCCCCTTCAACATGCCCTTATGATCTTGTGAACATATCCCAGACGATCATAGATCTCGTGTAAGAAGCCATATAATCTCCCGCAGTTAATGTCAGTTGTTGACAAGTGGTCACTAACATACTACAAAACAATCCTTTGAAAATAAGATGAAACTATACAAAATCTATCGTATTATTGTGGTCATAAATATCATACAATGAATCATCGATAAGTAGAAGGACTACCATGAAAAAAACTCATAAAACCCCATGATATCCCTAATCATTAAAAAATGTAAATAAAAATTGGGGAATAAAGGTTCCTTTTATAGTTTTAAAACTCATGTTATGATCAATAGTCATATTGAAAATCTCCTCAAACCCTCGACAACATTTCCTCCTTGATGTGAAAAATACAACTATCATGACATCCTCATCAAAAGAATCATCTCAGACATGTCTAGGAGGACTGTCACATTCCAATTGTCTCTATAAGAAAAAAATTAGGGTTCACCCATGATATTGCCTGTGCATCACCATATGAAATTTCCTTGGTCATGTGATGAATCGCCTATGCGGAAAATGTTTTTCGTTTAAAAATATCATGGATGATTGGGAGGCTGTAGGAACTTATAAAATAAGTATTGATATAAAATATGAAAATTAAGGATCATCTTAAGATTTTATATATCATTTGACATGCCACACATTTTATAGAATACATTTTGATACCATGGAAACTTTCCTTCCACGTTGTATAAGAAACTATTGGCATGTCAACCTCATCATGTTAAGGGTCTTGGACAAGTCCATGTAGTTTTTTTCTTCACATTAGGTTTCATAAAGAAAAACATTGGTTTCATTCCATGAAATGTTTTCACATCACCACTACACCCTTGGATATCCATGTGACACATCATCATTGAGGAATGTGATTGTCTTATACATTACTAATGTGAGCTCATATGATCCCCAAGACTTTTAAAAATTAAATATTTTAATTAAAGATAATGGGTGGGAGAATATTTTGGTTGTAAACATTACATGTAATGCTTGATCTCTCTACAAGACCGCAACAAATTACTTTTGTATAATGTCATGATCCCGTGAAGTCCATTTTCAAGCCATCCTTTTATAATAGAACACCTCGTACATGGAATAATTATATTTTTAGGTTACTTATTAATACCTTCATGGAAATTTCGAATCCCATGATCATGTATGAATAATCAATAAATAGAAATTTAATTGTCCATAATAGAATTGATTGGGAATTTATGAGAGAGTCTTTTGATAATTGAAGATCATGTGATGCCCCAGGAGAAACCGTAGCATGATAGTAAAAAAAGTATGAAACATAATCCCTCAACTGACTCTATCATATTATCATAAAATACACACGATGTAATGCAGTGAATAATAGGGGGGAGGCCAATAAATACCCCATATAATCACCTATAAAAGGGATGTATTTTTCAGAGATCATGGGATCCTTGCACTGGTGTGGTCAAGAATAAGATATGATTTCTCAGAGAAGAATATATCACGATTAGAATGGTTTTTCAACAAGTAACTTAGTGTAAACACCAAATAAGATCATCATACATGCCTAAGTACATCATGTGTTCACTCAAAGATCATTTGAAGGACTTTTAATTGGTCGTGTAATGAATATACAACATATTTGATCAGTCATGCATCACACAAACAAACAAACACTAAAAAAAATATAACGGAAATTCAATAAAATTCAACACTAAATTCTAATGAAATAGGTGATTTATGTGAATAATATAGACACTGATCCTAATGAATTTCGCATGAACCCCCCAGGTCAGGTGACAACACTAGAGATGTCACCCAGATTATGTGACACACCATTGATATATGATTTGGATCATGAGAAGTCCCCTGGGCAAGTCAAAAAAGTCACACCATACCTCTTGGGAATGCCGCTCAATTCTCACTAATCCCTCAGGGTTCACCACACACACCTATGATATCCTTCAGATGTGTCACCTAGATCATCAGTCAATTCCAATACAGGTTAAATAAGTTTCATAATGAAACTAGGGCATGTAAATTACATCTCACAAATTCCTTTTTACAATCCATCCAGATATCACGATTCCCTCTGGGTGTGTCAACTAGATCTTGTGATGTCCCCTAGACACATCATCCAGACATTCATGATGACATAAACAAATGTTATCCAAGATGTATAGAACACTCCATGAAATTTTAGATAGACTCTCGTGACACACACCAAGTGTGTCATCCAGCTATTGTGATGACACGGAGGCATGTCACCAAGGTCGTGAGGCCCTTCTTGAATGTTAAATGAGATCATGCGATGAATTCTAGGATCATAAAAACAGGTCTTGTAATGTTCCTCAAAAAATACCTCATTGGTCATGTGACAATCTTCACACATTCCATCCTGATTATTTAATATACTTTATTCAATTCTACTAGATCATGAAATTGTGTATGAACATTTCAGTTAGGCATCCTTTAACTTGATAGGTATACAATCAAGGTGTTCTGGGGGAAAAATTAATAAGGATTGGGAAGACAACCAAACAGTTCAGGTGGGAATCATAGGACATGATAACCTTTTTCAACCTCGGTATTTATACCCGAGTAAGTAGGTAAAGCCTAGTGTTTAATCACCAACACATGGATCTTTGATAATTTGGATTCACGTTATAACTAAGATTAATATGAAAACTATCTGTGGAACGATCTTCATATGCAATATCAAAAGGTATATCTAAACCCATAACCTTAATCATCATATGAAATGAAGATGATTACTTGTTAACCCTTGATTCACACACCAACCATAGCTCACATGGTCTTAGAAATGTTTAAAAAATCATATCATTTTCATCATGAACATTCACAAGCTTGGGAAACAATAGTGTGTAAAAACCGACCATAATAAACTAAAATAACCCTAACTCCATTTACAACCAGGATACATAGGATTATATTTAATGTTCTATGATCTAATAAATAATCACATCGGTGCATGTTTCTCTATGTCATTGACAATGCAATAATCATGAGCCAATATATCCCATCAGTGGATCTTTATCTCTCATCCTGCAGTGGATTTAGCACCATACTAAACAAATATAAAATTAATTATTGTCTAAATTGGATACATATGATGCTTTCCAATGTCATGAGACCCAATGGGAATCGAGTTTGGTGTAATTCACCTTATGAATCTGGAATTTCAACCATGAGGACCCAATCATTCCCATAAGATGATCATCCTTCCAAATCCATGAATAAATTGAGAATTCACTGATCTATGATGGAACAAATTCATACCATAGAAATAATATTTAGGATGCCTTATAATGGCATGATCCCTAAATTTAAACCTCCAATAATATTTCTTAGTTTGTACATCCAACATTCATAAATACTGAGATTGATTATTTTTAATCCCCTATTTCTTCCACAAACCATATCTTATGTGGGATTAGAAATTGGAAAAAAACCCATCGGGTCATAACACTCTATCATAACAAGGGAAACCCCAATATTTAATCCCTGACTAGTGGAATAATATAAATACCAACCATATAATGGATATCAACCTTAGGGAAATCTTCATTGGAGATAACGAACTGTGGTAACTCTGATTCCTTCTGTATCATGGATAAATAGGATGCCTCCATGAGGATTGGTCTCAGATTTCTATTGCATCAGTTCCCTCATATATTTCCCTTTAATACAACATTAATGTTAATTACTTTAACATGATACATATATTTTGACTACTATTAAAAAAGAGGATACTTAGAATGACTCATAATGGATCACTTCCATCCTTTGAATATTAACCACCTCCCTACATGGGAAAAAATCATGATGTTCCTAGTTATATGTCTTCATCGTATAAGAATCTATACCCAAATAGTAAATTTATGGATAAAATCAGATACATAGAGATGAAATCACTAAACAATTACCTTCATATAGTGGAGATTTTATCCTATGATCGTCCTGTTAGGGTAATAAGTTTTTTATCAATGAGATTCGTGAAAATACATTAATTCTATATGTTATTCTAAGACTTTGTGATTGCTACCCCAAAAAGGATGTGACATGTCTAACCAATCATCCTTTTAACTAATGTGATCTCATATGTGGAGTTTGATCTGAAACCATAACTGACCACCTAGCTTTGGAAAGAAGGTATGTAAATAGTTATGGATGTAGGAACCCTTTTGTGTTTCTGTGAAAGGATAAGAACACAATAGTAATCCTAGAGAAAATTATTTCACAATGTATTCAATAAAACATAATCAAAACATTTAGAAAATTCCATATTGTTCATTATAAGAAAAAATAGTTAATTTAGAATGATGTAATTCAACTACAAAACATCCATCACAATATGAAAAAGGATATTCTTCAAAGTTCTCATCAATCCATTCTGTTCATGTCACATGGGTGGTTATTTTACAAATATATTCTTAATGAAATGAAAAACTCTAAGCCTAATATGAACCTCTATAAAAAAATACAATTCGGTTATTATCCATTGGTCCACTTTTCTTCCTTTTCAAATGAAACAATAAATGGCGAGCCCAACATGAAATTCTAATGACAAAATGATTTATTAATCAAATTCCAGAAAATAATTCATTTCATATTATAAATAAGGGAAAATATCATGACGTTTATAACTCATATTATAATGTGATAAATTTATAATATATCAAATTAATTTTTATAAATATATTTTAGAAATGAAACTGATGAGAAATATATAATTTATACTGCTTATCCATTATAACCAGGGTTCTGATGGTATAACTGCATATTATTTTTGATATTCCCATTTAATAGGACTATATAGATATGGGATAAAAATAAAAATTTGTTAACCAGGAATATAATATTGATAATGAATGATGCCGACAACATTGAACTGATCAATTAACTCGTTTATCATTGTTTTCATGACTATAGATTCTGCTGTCATCAATAACACCCTGATCCAATACAATTTATTTACCATGTGATTGTTCCAGCAAATCGGCTATGACTACAACCCCTATCGAGAACATGATGAACAAACCAACATGATATATTCAAAGGAAAGTGAAGAATGCAATGGTACTAGATTACAAGTTTCATCTTACAATCCCGACCCAATAATATATACGTAATGGTTATCAAAATCACAAACCACTATGTCTCATCGTCTAAGGAATGATTATACAAAGTTTGGGGGACTCATTTTCACAACTAAATTGTATCCAAGATTATCCAAGAGAATGAAAAATAACCATATTTAGTGTCTGATGTATGTTTGGTAATGTTGTAATGTACATCTCCATCCTTGTTCATGAATTTTTGAGGAGGTATAATCTCATTGAACGTCACTAGTTCCATCCCACTGATGCCTACCGGTCACATACTGACGGAATTACCGAGCACATAGAAAACTCTGATATCCTTGTACAGAAAACTACTATGTTCCCATGGGGACAAAAGGTTCTAGAAAAATGGAATGAGAACATTTCTGTACATCCACCAATGAAGCATACATTCATACTTCTGCAATATTCAGTAAGCAGGATCATTCTACTGCTAACTCAGAAGAAGTCTGAAGGAAAATTCCTCAAATATGCTTGGGGGGCCGACAAATCCCTACCACCACGTATGAGTTTCATTGTCCTGTTTTTTTTCAATGATTGAGAAATATGGATCATATCCCTTATTCAATATAAGATTTCTACAGTATATAGCACTGACAAAACCTGTAAAGGCATATATTCTTATGCCCACATTTTTAAAACACTATTACCTCATATAAACATGTGAAAAAATAATATGGAATATCCTGACACTGGTACAAATTTAGCTGCATGAACATATTTCTCCCCCTATAGAAAGGGAATATCCACAATATGAACATCATGAATAGGTATCTCTAACGAGATTGAGGACATTATTTCTCAAATATAAGAGGATTATTGACATATTCATATGAAGTACATGGCACCATGTCACGAACTGAATCTAGTTTCCATCAAAACTGGCCCTCGACTAATCCTGAAACATTGCACGAAGGGCGTTCTCGATCACCAAGGGCTGTCACAGGTTCCTGGGTATCATAAAATTAATACTGGGAATGTTTTACCCATGTTTATAAACATAAAACAACAAAAGAATATAATAAAACAAATCTGAATTTTCAATCCAAACAATCTTTTAAAAAAAATCAGAATTGAATTACATATTTTGAAACAACACAAAAAGACTCTAAAAAAGGTACAAAACTAAAATGGAAAAACCCAATAACCCTCATACAATGGGGCACCGACTTCAAGAAATATCCATAAGACTTCACCACCAAGGACCTTCTAGAAACCCGAACCACATGAACTAAAAGCTGTA
The DNA here is from genome assembly GCA_963277665.1 of Viscum album. Classification (NCBI taxonomy): domain Eukaryota; kingdom Viridiplantae; phylum Streptophyta; class Magnoliopsida; order Santalales; family Viscaceae; genus Viscum; species Viscum album. Next base: position 537,498,541 of record OY728119.1, read on the forward strand.
CCCAACATACCAAAAACAAAAATAACCATGTTAATATACACCCAAGGGTGTAAGTAGGGTGTGAGACAAATCCCAATAGGATAACACCAATAATAGATTCCATGTGATAAACATTTAATGACGAAAAGCATTCATGTTTTCAAAACCATGAAATTCTAGTTACAATTTCTAAAAGACGAAACATTAATTAAAAATAGTTTTCAGGTGGGATAATTTAAATACTAAACACATTTAAAATAAATTACAAAGCTACTGAATTTTCCAGCCACTCTTACAATATGATGACGGTAAGCACAAAATACCTAGTGAGCACAAACAATGGGAAATAACCCCTAGGCACTAGCTATCTGTGGGTCCCAGGTACCTTGTATCTCAGTTATAGTAACCATAACAAATATATGTTCTCATGCACGCACCACTAGTATGGAACATATCTATAACCTAGTGGTCCCCAATCATTATCATCATAGTTTAGTTATAGTTGTAAGCATCAATCATGCTATGTGAACCTGAGGCCAAAACCCCACAGATTCACTAGCATACTATTGCACATCCACCCACCCAGATACCTGGGGTTTCCCTTTGCTAAAATAAGATCAACAAGTAAATGAATCTAATTTTCACATGAAAATATCATTTCCATATCATAAATTCACCAAACATCCTTCATTTATACAATATAGGTAAAAAACTCCACTTTTCATTCAAATTGATTTTGAAATCTGACTCGGACTAAAATAGCCCACAACACTTTTCACATTTCTTTAACACTTCTACAAATCCAATAAAAAATTTATAAAACCATGCCAATATATTATAACTCCAATATCAACCCAATGACCTCTTACATAATACCATTTTTACCTTCAATATAATTTTATCATCAGACATACATTAAACATCCCACAAACAAGTTTTTCTCCAACATCAAAATTTATTAAAACATTTAAGAAATTTACAAAACATTCATAAACTGTTTGACATCTAAAAACATCACTTCACCTTTATAAACCACTTAATAGGTGAACACACATTTTATACAGTACATATTAACCCTTTTCCCACATTGTTTAACAACCTAAAACATTTACGATTTTCATAAAAAGAACACAAGTGGTGTAAATATGTCTTGCACACAAAACCCATTTCAAAACACCCATTTAAGAACAAAAACCAAACCGATTACTATCCAAAACATAATTGGATTCCATAGAGACATTTATAAAACCACATTATTATTTTATAAAATCACCTTGAATATTATTACAAAATATGAAAATGAAAACACACATTTTCATAAAATTCACTCATGAAGTATAACAATGTTTTACACATAAAACATATTAAAAACCATATTTTTTGGCCTAAATTACTCTAATACTTTACCAAATCAAAATTTTATGGCCAAAAAAAATTTATTAAAGTAATTACATATTTTATAAAAAAACTCTCAAATAATTCCACACGAGTAACACATGAAAAAACCCAATTTCATGTTAAAATGAAACTATATAATTAAATACGTAACCAAATCAATCATAAACAGTTTTTAGACCACACACAACATATTAGGAATTTTAAAACTGAGTAAATACCGAAATATAACTCATAAATAATTATTTACACATGGAACCACCTACTGAAAGAATCGAATCTCTCAATACATGGTGTGAAACATAAACCTCGCCACTACCGCATCACAAGGAACATAAATCCAGACCTAGAACACAATATTGAACCAAAAAGTCACCAAATAAAACCATAGGTTCTAACCATAACTTCTGGAAATTTTAGAACATTATGAAATAAGGAAGAAACCCTTAAGTGTATGAAGAATTTGAAGAGAGAAACACTTAGTCAAAACAATACTGAATAAAATGACTCGAAATCCACTAGTATATTAATTTGATAATATTCAACCATTCAAGAGAGGATCTAACAAGGATGAGGAGATCATGTAGGAAATATAAATGGGGGGAAAAGAGTAAAAATAGAAGGTGTGGTGAGAGATTCAATTGTCCTCTCCAAATGTATGTGATTTCTTAAATCTAGAGAACTTTATACCAATTTCTAGATTTTATTGAGCTTTAAATTGTTAGAGGATAGAATTTTGGTTCTCCTTAGGTATGTGGTCTCGGGTGAGAGTTGGAATCACTGAAATAATGTAGATATTGAAGAAGATATTAAAGGATTAATATTTATTTTTAATACAGATAATGGGCTTTCGGGCAGGCCCAATCCCATAAATGAAAACTCATATCCACCATGATTATGGATTCCTAAATGGTCAAAATTAAAATGGCGGTGTTAATAGGTCATAAAAGGAAAATTAGTAATTTTAATAGATGAAAAATGTTGAAAATTTATGGATTTATAATGGAATAAAATTTATTTTTAAATATGGAATTGGGCTCACGGTTTGGCCCAATTCCTGAAAACTCAGCCTATCCTCCCTAAAAACATGGGAATCCCCAAAAACAAAGAATTAATGGAAATTAAATTAAATTTAACTATAAAATAAGTCATGTATGTGAAAATTCTCTCCACTATGAAAACATTACGCCCCAAAAAGTCACATCAAGGCCAATGCAACAACCAAACCCAACTGATAAACCAAGAGGTACTCCCTTGCCAGGTTTCACCCCCAAGGGACAAAGCACATCTAGTGATCAATTAATGAATTATTACTATAAAAACCAAAACATACACCAATTTCATGTAATTATCAATCACATTTATACATTATCCCAAAACAAAACTCCTTACACTATCCGTACAAGACTCAATCAATTCACCAAAACGAATAACAACATCGAACAAGGTTACACTTACCTTGCTATAAATAAACCATTGGGAACTCTCCAATCTCAACGTCTACAAAAGGAATACGTAGGTAGCTTGATATATCTAAACAAGAATACCTACCACCAACCCAAGACTATATATAAGTATAAGTTACTGGTACGTGGGAACAAAAATAGGCTCCCCACAATAAGAGACAACCTATATTATTTTTCGAGACAGAATCAACACACTAATATGAGAGGTATGAATGGACTCCCCAATAAAAAGGGTATACTTCTATCATTTATTAACAAAAGATATTATATAAGACACATACTGGGTCTCCCCACCATAATAACCAACCATCATAACCGACCAACATGAGCCGGTACAGAAATACCCCATAATTTAAAGAGTTGGGACGACCACATGGTTAGTTTGCATGGTTTGGGAAACCATACACTAACAGTGGGGATCCTTCTATCTATATGGTTTTATGGGGCGTGTTCACTACTAACCATGTTCAAACCATGTGCTCAACCTTTCTAGCCAAACTTTAAACCTTTCTCCAAAGAATCAATTGAAACCAATGGGGGAGGGAATAACATTGGGCGATGACAAGGGTACAAGGTCCACCACCTATTTCCACCAAACATGAAGAACATAAGAATGATGATGATACCATAGGATTAAACGAATCCTATCATTCATAATGAGTATAGGATGGTGTACAAGGGTTTAAATAAACATGTGATTTCCCCTAACTACGAGCCAACTTCTGTCTGAGACCTATGGTAGGAGCTCAAATGATTGAAGCTTCTTCAGCATCACAATTAGGCTTTGGAAACCCCCTGAATGAGAATATTTCGTTCGGTGCAACCAAAAACTGCACCACAATCCCCGATAAGTTTTACAATATATAACACATTCCAAACTCACTTTACACAAACACAACATTTCACTAAAACAATGGCTTTGAATACGCACACCCATCACCTAGTATTTTTTCGGGAGAGAAACAATAGAAGTAAAGAACACCTATACTCACCGACCTATAAAATGGAATATATTTTTTTTTCTAAGGGAGATATTCTCCCAACATAACAGAGACTCTCAGATGATTTCCCAACTTTCACCTTTCCGGTCAATAGAGCACATGACATCATAATGCATCACCAAACATGACCATTGAGACTGATATAAACAATAAATGGAGAGGGACCTTATACAACAACCCCAAACAACACACAATTATAGAATGTGGCCACAAAATCCTATCCTGGCCATATTTACCCCACAGGTGGTTTAACCTGAATTCATGCTTCCAATAACGTGTAAAGAACCAAGAGGACCCCTTAGAAACCATCGAGACACTCATCCCCCCTAACAACCCTAGACGACTGCCAGCATTGCTGAATTAGGAAACTAAAGAAAATAAGGTCTTTTTCAACCTTCCACAATCACTATCTCACTACAAGATGATTTAAAAATCAACAAAAAGAATTTATGTAGTCTCAATCAACAAATATGGATAAGATATTCCTTAAATAGATCAACTGGGGGATTTTCCAATGGAGAAACAATCTAGGTATCACTTCAATTATGCATTAACCCTTAATGGGGGCGTACCTTATCCAATAAGAGATCCCATGCACCCAACCATGCTGGTACATTGGTCAAAACAAGCAATAAACCAGATCCAAACACATGAAGGGATCCACCATAAAGTTGTCCTGAAACATATCTTAGAGGAGACTACTAACCGTTCCTTCTACCCAGCTTACCGACCAAACATAAACCCAAAACACAGTTAAAAAAGGAGGGGTTATTGGAAAAAATAATCCCAGAACATCAATATTTCCCAAAAACACATAATATAATACATCCAAAATAATTACTCAAGAAATCATGTTTTCCATTAAAAATATTTCTTAAAAAAAAATGGTTCAGCAGTTAGCGTATCCACCAATGGTGCCCCATGGGCTTTACACATGCATGTTTCTCAGCCACACCGAGAACCGTCCTCATATCCAAACTGACACTCATCGATTCATGCCATCAACCATCCATCATCATAGTCTATCCCAACTCTTCCCCAAATAACATGACCCAATGAGTTAACCTAAACCTCCTCTGATACCATTTTGTCACGAACCGAATCTGGTCGCCATCAAAACTGACACTCGACTCGGCCTACAACAAGGTCCGAAGGGCGTTCCCGATCCCTATGGGATGGAACAAGTTTTTGGGTATCATAAAATGATAATTTTGAATGATTTACCAGAGTTTATATACATAAACCAAGAAAAAAATCCAATAAAACGAATCTAGATTTTTCAATCTGAACAATCTTTTACAAAAAATAAGAACTGAATTATATATTTTAAAACAAATAAACAAGACTATAAAAATGTATAAAACCAAAATGGAATATCCCCAGAACCCTCATTGCAAGGGGCACCGCCCTCAAGCCATCTCCACATGACATCACCACCAAGGACCTACTATAATTCTGTACCAATGGAACTAAAAACTTTACCCAACCTGCGACAAAAAAATAACCAATTTAAATTACAGCCAAGGGTGTAAGTAGGGTGTGTCAAAAGCCAAATATGATACCACCACAAATATATTCCATGTGATAAACATTTAATGAATAAAATCATGCATTTTTTCAAAAACATGAAATGCTAGTTACAATTTCTAAAAGATGCAACATTAAATAAAAATTGATTTCATGTGGGCTAATATAAAGATAAAAAACATTTAAAATAAATTCCAATTATACTTAATTTTCCATCCACTCATACCATATGCTGATGGTAAGCACAAAATATCTAGTGAGCTCAAGAAATGAGAAATAACCACTAGGAACTAGCTAGCTCTGTGTCCTAGGTACCTCGTATCTCGGTGAGAGTAACCATCACAAATATATGTTCTCATGCACAAGACACTATTATGGAACATACCCATAACCCAGTGGTCCCCAATCATCATCATCATAGTTTATTTAGAGTTGTAAACATCAATCTTGCTACATGAACCTGAGGCCAAACCCCACGGATTCACTAGCATACTAGTACATATCCACCCACCGAGATACTCAGGGTTTCCCTTTATTCTCAAAAAAGTTCAACAAGTAAATGGAAATAATTTTTACATGAAAATATCATTTAAATATCATAAATTCAACAAAAATCCCACATGTATACAACATTAGTCACAAATGTCCAATTTTCATTCAAATTGATTTTGAAATATGACTCACACCAAAATAGCCCACAACCTTTTTCACATTTCATTAAAACTTCCACAAATCCATTGGAAAATTTTATAAAACCATTCCAATATATTACAACTCTCATAACTGCCCAATCACTTGTTACAGAATAACCATTTTACTTTCAAAATCATTTTATCATCAAACTTACATGAAACAACCCACAAACAAGTTTCGCTCTAACATCACAATTTAATAAAACAATTCATAAATTTACAAAAAAATTTAAACTGTTTGACATATTAAAATATCACTTCACCTAAAAAAACCCCTTAATAGGTTAACAGAAAAACCAAACTTTAGATATTAACCCTTTTCACACTTCGTTTAACAAACTAAAACATTTACAATTTTCATAAAAAGAACCCAAGTAGTGTAAATATGTCGTGCACACAAAACCCATTTCAAAACCCCCATTTATAACAAAAAAACAAACCAATTCCTATCCAAAATATAATTGGAAGCCCTAGATATATTTATAAAACCTATTTCATGTTTTATAAAATTACCATGAATATTACAACAAAATATCCAAAGGAAAACAGACATTTTCATAAAATGTTCTCAAGAAGTATAAAAATGTTTTACACATAAAACCTATTCAAAAACCCTATTTTTAGTCCCACAAGACACTAATACATTACCAAATCATAATTTTCAGTTCAAACAATATTTTTTAAAATAATTCAATATGTTATAAAATACACCAAAATAATACCGCACAGGTAACACATGAAAACACCCAATTTCATGATAAAACGCATCTATAAAATTAAATACATAACCAAATCAATCATAAACAGTTTTTGCACCACACTAATCATATGATAAATATGAAAAATGAGTAAATATAGAAATCTAACTTTTCAATAATTGATTACACATGGAAACACCTACGAAAATTGTTGAATCCCTCAAAACATGGTGTAAAACATCAACCGCACCAACATCGCATCACAAGGGAGACAATTACATACCTAGAACAAAATATTTAACCACAAAGACACAAAATAAAACCATGGGTTTTAAACCTAACTTATGGACATTTTAGAACATATTTAAAGAGGAGGGAAACCCAAAAGAGAAGGAAGAAATTGAAGAGAGGAACCCTTACTCAAAATAATATTGAACAAAACAACCCGAAATCCACTAGTATCTGAATTTAAAAACATCCAACCATTTAAGAGAGGTTCTAAAACGGATTAGGATATCATGTAGAAACTAGAATGGGTGGAAAAGAGTAAAAATATAAAGATTTAGGAAATAATCAATTTTCCTATCTAAATCTGGGAGATTTATAAAATCTAGAAACGATTCGACCAATTTCGCGATTCTATTGAGCTGCAAATTGTGTTATGATAGAATGGGAGCGCGCCTTAGGTATGTTTCCTCCTGTTAGAATTGGAATCACTGAAAAAACGATAATAGTTAAGGAGATATTAAATAAGTAAAATTAATTTTTAATGCAGAAAATGGGATTTCGGGCAGACCTATCCATTAATTAAAAGCCCATATCCAACATGATTATGGGTTTCTAAATGATCCAAATTAATATGGTGGTGTTAATAGGTCAGTCAATGAATATTGGGAATTGTAATGGATGAACAATGTTAAAAAAGGTGGGATTTATAAAGGAATCAAATTTGTTTTTAAATCTGGAATTGTGCTCATGGTTTGGCCAAATTCATGAAAACTCACCCATTCCTCCATAAAATATTGGGAAACTCCCAAAAAAAGACTGAAAGGAAATAAAATTAAATTTAACATTAAAATAATTAATTTATTTTATAATTATCCCCACCATGAAAACTTTCCCCCCTAGACAGTCAAATCAAGGCTAATGAAACAACCAAACCCAACTGAGAAACCAAGAGGTATTCCCTTGCCAGGTTTCACCCCCAAAGGCCAAAACACCTCTAGTGATCAATTAATGAATTATTACTCTCACAACCAAAACATACCCCACATTACTGAAATGATCAATCACATTCATACTTTATCCCAAAATAAAACTCCTTAAATACTATCCGAAAAAGACTCAATCAATTCACCCAAACGAACAACTTCATCGAACAAGGTTAAACTTACCTTGCTATAACTAAACCATTGGGCACTCTCCAATCTAAAAAATTTACCCAAGGAAGATGTAGGTAGCTTTATATCTATGAACTATACTACTTACCACCAATCCAAGTCCATGGATAAGTCTATGCTACTGGTACGGGGGAACAAAAATAGGCTCCCCACCATAAGAGACAAACTATATTATTTTCTGAGAAAGAATCAGGACTCTAACAAGGGGAGGCTTGAATGGAATCCCCAGTACGAAGGGTATACATCCATAAAAAATTTACAAAAGAACTTATATAAGACACATAGTGGGTCTCCCCACCATTAGAACCAACCATCTTAACAGACCATCATGGGATGGTAGAGAAAGACCCAAAAATTTAAAGAGTTGGGACGGCCACATGGTTTGTTTGCATGGTTTGGGAAACCATGAACATACAGTGGGGATCCTTCTATCTAAATTGTTCTCTGGGGCATGGTTACTACTAACCAAATGCAAAACATGTGCTCAACCTGTCTAGACAAACATAAAACCTTTCTCTGAAGACTCAATTGAAACCAATGGGGGAGGAAATAACATTGGGAAATGACATGGCTACAAGGTCATCCACCTATTTCCACCGAACAGGAACAAAAGATGAATGATGATGACACCATAGGTTTAAACTCTTCATATCAATCATACTGAGGATAAGACATTGTAGAAGGGTTTAAACGAACATTTGATTTTGCCTCACTACGATCCAGCTTCTCACCGAGACCTATGGCTAGAGCTCAAATGATTGAAGCATCTTTGGCCTATCAATTAGGCTATTGAAACCCCCTAAACGAGAATTCATCATTTTGTGAAACCAAAAACTACACCTCAATCCTTGATAAGTTTTCCATGACATAACATATTCCAAACTCACTTTACCCAAACCTGATATTTCACTGAAACAAGGGCTTAGAATATGCACACACATTACACCTAGTTTGTTCGAGTGAGAAACAATATAGGTAAAGGACACCTATACTCACCTTCCTATAAAATGGAATATTTTTATGTTTTTCCAATGGAGACATTATCCCAACACAACAGAGACTCTCAGATGATTTCCCAATTTCACCTTTACAGTCAATAGAGCACATTACATCATAAGGCATCACCGAACATGACCATTGCGACTGATATAAACAATTCATCAAGGGGACCTTATACAACATCCCCAAACAACACAGAATTCTATAATGTAGCCACAATATCCTATCATGGCTATATTTCAACCACTAGTGGTTTAACATGAACTCATGCTTTAAATGAACTATGAATTACCAAGAGGCCCAATTAGACACCATCTAGACACTCATCCCTAATAAAAACTCTAGACCACTTCCATCATCGATGAATTAGGAAACTCAAGAGAATAAGGTCTCCTTAAACCTTCCATGATCACTCTCCCACTACAATAGGATTTAAAAATCAACGAAAGGAATGGATGTATACTCAATAAAAAAATATCAATAAAATATTCCTTATATTGATCAACTGGATGATTTTCCAATAGTGAAAAAATCTGGGTGGCACATCAGTTATGAATTAACCATTAATGGGGGCGTACTTTATCCAATGAGAGAACCCATGGATCCAACCAAGATGGTCCATTGGTCAAAAAAGCCATAAAACAGATCCAAACACATTAAGTGAACCACTATAAATGTTTCTTGAAACATATATCAAATTAGACTACTAACCGGTCCTTCTACCCAGCTTACTAACCAAACATATACCCAAAAAACAGCTCAAACAGGAGGGGTTAATGGACTCAAAACATCCCATAACATCAACAATTCCCAAAAACATATAATATAAGCCAGCACAAACAATTCCTCAAGACATCATGCTTTTAATTAATAACATTTCCTAAAAACAAATAGTTCAACAGTTAGCATATCCACCAATGGCAGCCCCTCGACTATACACATGCATGTTGATATTCCACATAGGGAACCCACCTTATATCTATACCGACAGTCAACTAGTCATTCCATCCACCATCCATCATCCCATATGACCCCATGCATGTGGTTTCTCATGGAAAAACCAAATGTTAAAACAAAAAATTCTTTCCACTTTTCAAAACCATAACAGTCAACCAACACATCCTTTTTCTCAAAAATTCTACCAATAAGATAAAAATCCAAATTCACATCTTACAAACCATTTCATAAAGAATCAACCATTTATAAAATAACTCACATTCAATATATTCACATAAATTTCAAAACATCGCATCCCATTAAAATAACATTTGACTGTTTAGGCAACTCTATTGGAAACACATTTCAAAACCAACCTCAATATAGTTCATGATTTCAAAAGAGGTGTAAGAACACCATTTTACTTTTCAAAACAATCATGAAAATTCAGTTCTTCCATTTCATAAACAAAACCATTCCCTTGTAATTTTAAAATCATTTCACAAAAACATTATTCTTCTTTAAAACCAACTCCCTTTAAAACTAAAGTTCCATGATTTCAAAACTAAATCACAGAATAGTGTGAGAGGAACCTAGTTTCAGTGAGTGACTTGAACATGTGGTTGGCGGCCATATTCCAATCATTTCACCAACACAGAGAGTGTTATAGGGAATATCCCCTACTCCACAAGGCTTTGCAGACCCTACGTTCTCTCAGATACCATTAACCCAACTCTCTTTTCATTTCCTCTAATCACCATCAAACCAAGAAAAACAAAGGACTTAGATAAATCTTGACTTCTCCTAGATACATTAATCCCATCATGAGGTGTGGTGATCAGGAACACTACCCATAACTGGTATACCATGCCCCGAAAATCCTAACACTCGACTAGGCTAGGAAAAAGGCCTAAAGGGAGTTCCTGATCCCCACATACTGACACAAGTGCTTGGGTATAATAAAATTAAAATTGTGAACGATTAACCCAAGTTTATAAACATAAACCAACAACAGAATCCAATAAAACGAATCTGGATTTTTCAATCCAAACTTTCTTTTAAAAAAAATACGAACTGAATTACATATTATAAAACAACTCAACAAGACTATAACAAAGCTATAAAACCAATAGGGAATAGCCCAAGAACCCTCATGTCAAGGGGCACCACCCTCAAGCCATCTCCAAAAGACTTCACCCCCAAGGACCTGCTACAAACCCGAACCACTGGAACTAAAAATTGTACCCAACCTACGACAAAAAAAAACCAAGTCTACTTTCACCGAAGGGTGTATGTAGGGTGTGATCCAATTCCCAAAAACATACCACCACAAATATATTCCATGTGATAAATATTTAATGAAAAAAGGAATGCATGTTTTAAAAAAATGAAATCCAAGTTACAATTTCTAAAAGATGAAACATTAAATAAAAATAGTTTTTAGGTTGGATAATTTAAATAATAAACACTTTTAAAATAAATTCCAAATCTACTTAATTTTCCAGCCAATCATACCGAATACTGATGGTAAGCACAAATATCTTGTGAGCACAAGCAATGTGAAATAACCCATAGCCACTAGCTAGGTGTGGGTCCCGGGTACCTCATATCTCGGGGAGAGTAACCATCACAAATATATGTTATCATACATGCGCTACTAGTAGAGAATATACCCATAACCTAGTGGTCCCCAATCATCTTCATTGTAGTTTAGTTTGAGTTGTAAGCATCAATCTTTCTATGTGAACTTGAGGCCAAACCCCACAGATTCACTAGCATTCTGGTACACATCCATCCACCTAGATTCTCGAGTTTTCCTTTTGTTCACAAACAAGTTCAACAAGTCAATGAATATACTTTTCACATGAAAATATAATTTACATATCATAAATTCACCAAACATCCTACATGTAAACAACATAAGTCACAAAATTCATCTTTTCATTGCAATTGATTTTGAAATCCGACTCACACCAAAATGACCCACAACCCTTTTCACATTTCATTAACAATTCCACAAATCCATTAAACAATTTTATAAAACCATTCCAATATATTAAAACTCTCATAAGACCCCACTCACTTGTTACATAATACCCTTTTTACATTAAAAATAATTTTATCATCAAATATACATGAAACAGTCCACAAACAATTTTCGATCCAACATCACAATTTAATAAAACATTTTAGAAATTTACAAAACATTCTAAAACTGTACGACATCTTAAAACATCACTTCGCCTTTAAAAACCCCTTAACAGCTAAAAATACATACCAAAAACTACATATTTACCCTTTTCCAACTTTGTTTAACCAACTAAATCATTTAAAATTTTCATAAAAAAACCCAAGTGGAGTAAATATGTCCTGCACACAAAACCCATTTCAAAACCACCATTTATAACTGAAAAACAAATGAATTATTATCCAAAAATGAATTGGAATCCATAGAGACATTTATAAAACCACTTTATGGTTTTATAAAATCACCTTGAATAATACTACAAAAGATCCAAATGAAAACACACATTTTCATAAAATATTCTCAAGAAGTATAACAATGTTTTACAAATAAAAAATATTCATAAACCCTCTATTTAGACCCACATGACACTAATACATTACCAAACTAGAATTGGCATGCCAAACAAGATTTTGTAAACCAATTCCATATGTTATAAAATACACCCAAATAATACCCCACAAGTAATACATGAAAACATCCAATTTCATGTTAAAATGAAACTATATAATTAATTACTTAACCAAATCAATCATAAACAGTTTTTCCACCACACCCAACATATGAGGAATATGAAAAATGAGTAAATAAATCAAGCTAACTTATCAATTATTGTTTACTCATGGAACCACCTACTGAAAGTGTTGAATCTCTCAAAACATGGTGTGAAACATCAACCAAACCATAGACACATAACAAGGAAGATAAATCCATACTTATACCACAATATTTATCCAAAAATACACCAAATCAAACCCTAGGTTATAACCCTAACTTCTGGACATTTTAGAACATAATTATAGAGGGAGGAAACTTTAATGTGAAGGAAAAAATTGAAGAGAGAATCACTTACTCAAAACAATATTGAATAAAACGACATGAAATCCACTAGTATCTGAATTTGATAAAATCCAACCAATCAAGGGAGGTTTGAAAAAGGATGAGGAGAATAGGTAGGAACTGGATTGGGGGAAAAGAGTAAAAATATAATGAATTATGAATGGGTCAATTTACCTCTCCAAATCTGGGCGATTTCTTAAATTCAGAGACGTTTTGTCAAATTGTTTGATTATATTGAGCTCTAAATTGTGGGAGGAGAGATTGGGGGTGCGCCATAGGTACGTGGGCTCGAGTGAGAGTTGGAATCACCAAAGAAATGTAAACAGTGAAGGAGATATTAAATAATTAAACTTTATTTTTAATGCACAAAATGGGATTTCAGGCAGACTGAATCCCTTAAATAGAAACCCATATCCACCATGATTATTGATCAAAATTGGCCCAAATTAATATGGTGGTGTTAATAGGTCAGGGAATGACAATTAGGAATTGGAGTAGATGGAAAATTTTGAAACATGAAAGATTTATAAAGGAATAAAATTTTATTTTTAAATATGGAATTGGGCTCATGGTTTGGACCAATTCTTGAAAACTCACCCATTCCTCCATAAAATCTTTCGAAACCCCCAAAACCAAGAAATAATGGAAATTAAATTATTTTTAACTTTAAAATAAGTCATTAATGTGACAGACCAATCCAAACTCACTTCCCCACTCCAATGACGTCTCACCAGGTTTGAATGGAATATTCTTCATGGAAGGCTCAAATCCCTAGAACAAAATTCTGATGAAAATTTTAAAATGCCAAATATTGTGTTCGTATCATCATTCTTCCCATGGATCACCATGTGATAGGGTCACATGCCTTGGGAAAATCTCATATTCTTATCAAGAAATACAAATATCAAACATCGATGTACCAAGATCGTTCTCATATCCGCATTTTGTATGGGGATCAAAAAATTAGTTTTGCGCATACCTTGAGATACTGATTTGTTCCTGTTATTGAAACTGCATGGATTATTCCAATAGATCAGGGAATTAATTCACATATTCCTAATTCTTCTGAATAATGACAACACATTCATCCATCCAAAGAAATAAAGCAGTAGGCTCACACCCCTTCTCTCATTCTAAAGTTTCATTATTATCTTTTTGATATGAATGCATATGAATATCAACCACATATTCCCTTTCTATAGATGGTCATACCAAGTGAGAGAGTAACATGCCTTAGGGTAAGATCATACCCCTTCCATAAGATACAAGTGGCATATCCCAAATCCTCAGGATCAGGCTCATACTCCTTTTCTAACTAATGATCACCATGTGAAAATAGAACATGCCTCAGGACATGCTTATATTCCCATCAATGATGAAGAATCTCAGTGGAATATTGTAGTATCTTTTTAACAATGAAATCATACTCCCACAACAACATTGGTTAGAAATATGGTTTAAAAGCCCTTTTACCACAATCTCATATCACTACAGAAATTCCAAAAGTACAGTAATAATATTTTATTCCATGACACACAATGATGATCATGTCCTCAATATTCTCATTGCCATTGTCATTTAGGTTGTTTGAGACATTTTATCAACAAAAAATATCCATAAACTATTTAACTAATGCAGAATATGATCATAACCATGATAGTATTCATCGTGGTAATGTGGAGATGGATCATAGAGACATTAATCCTAGCATCCACCATCATCATCCTCCGAATAAAAATATCTCAAAAATACAAGGAAATCATCCCCTTACACAAAAATAATTTTAAAGATAGATATTAAAAACATATACACCGTAATATAGAGTTGTGGTTGAAACATCATGTTCAACCTTATATATTCCCCAATCTACTCACATTAGCAGTTCACTCTGGTCAGATAGAGACCCCAAGTAGCACGTTCTATGTTCTGATCATACAGAGGAATATATGTCTGATGAGGATAATGAATACCTTGAAATAGAGAGAGAGAGAGAGAGAAGAAACCAACCTCCACACCATTTTTTGTCCTCTTGTTAAATTTAATGATCATATGCTAGATGAGATAGTAAAAGAGTGAAATCCTTATCAATGAGAAAATATATGTTACGATCATTAGAGATTGATTTCTAGAAACCTCCATTGTCAATGATATGAGGTTCACCTTCAAATAAACTAGATAATTTATTCTTATGTAGCTGCAGCTACAATCTCTAGGGCCTATGATTCAAAACCAGAATATTATAGTGAAACTCCGCAACATGATTGTGTCCATTACACATGAACTCATCAAAAGTTGACATCTAAAGGTACATCGTGCATCTATATTCATTGATGGGGAATGTATTTTGTTTTAATCTTCACCATATCCTTAGAATAGTTTAAACCATAAAATTTGGAATCATTCAATGTCATGGCCTATGGTGAAATCCGTGAACCAGGTAATGCATTGGCCAATCATTCACTACAACAGAATACCACACCATCACAGATATACAGAAATTAAAAAATTGATGGAGAGGATATCAAAATGGTCATTGAACTCATCCGATTGAAACAATAATAATGCACTTCATACATGTTATCAAATTTTGAAATTAAAAATACATCTTCCTATAAAAATTGATTTGTATCATGGTATTCCATTGCACCCATATCCTACATGAGAAATGATTCACTGTAAAAGTTAGGCCAGAGAAGTTGCTACCATAGTATCTGTTTAATAGAGAATCCATCCCACCCTTTTTAGGGAATATATTCCACTTACTCCACCTCTCATATCTTCAATTCTAGAAAGGATTCATGTTTCATTGGAATATGTTTCAAAATTACCCATCCCACTTGACCAAGGAATTTATATCTCAATTATCATCTTAATAGATATCATCCCATAAAAGTGTCCTAGGTAAATCGATGATGGTTCTCGATAAACCCAAAACCACTGGGATGGTGTCATTTATATATGAATTCCATTCCTTTAAATCGTCATTCCCTCAACGGGAACCATCATACCCTAAATAACATGATTAATCAATGTCAATTATGGCCTCGAATAGTCCCCATCCCAATGGGATTAGGGTATTTAAATCATCACCATCACCATAGTAGGAACATGTATTCGGTATGTTTGGAGGAAAATATCGATGTTATATATCCCATTTTTCCTCAAACCATAATATCATATTCTTTTATTCAGGGAATTTTAGGAAAAAAATGATCTGAAACTCCCTCAATGTTAAAACTCACAAGACCAGATGGGAGGAGCATATGAAAAGGACAACCAGGAATTTCTTGGGTCGCTAGAAAAAATGTCCCAATTTGGCTAGTGGTTTGTGAAATAACCCAAAAACAAGTAGTAAATAATCATCATATTGCATTAATCATAATTTGAATACTAATATTTCTTGATATACCTATGAAAATGTCACAACCATTAACAAAAATGGAAATTTAGACATAGATAAAAATTCAATGGGATTCAATGTAGAAAATATTCCCCGAGAGGGGGTGATTTTACATCACCAACTGAGGATGAACATAATCAAGGCCATATGAGAATCCAAAACCTACCACCATTAAATATCATATTGCCAACTCTACAGAAGAAAACCCTCAATGAAAAAATGAATCATGTGGCTACATCCTAATAACCACCCAGAAATTTCACGGTATATTTCATGGAGGAACTATTTTGGAAATATAAGAATGAGATAAAAACTGTCAGACTACTCAACAAGGAACTTCTCATGGGAAATTTTCACACTTTTTGTTTCATTGGGCTGAAGGTGAATATTCCTCTTCTAATTTATCTAGAATGAACTTATCCTCCGGAAATAGGTGTATCAGAGAATCAAATTGGCTCTGTTTTCAGTAATATGGTCTCAATTTATGATGATGTAGATAATAATCATGAATTTACCCCAATTCATAGACTAACAATCAGACACCATGGAACCCATTATGTCTCCACATTGATTTACAATCTGTGGGATATGAAAGAAGAGAAAGCCCATCAAGCCCCACTCGCTCCATAAATAAGGGAGGTGTCTCAGCCATCAATATATCTTGAAATACTCAATTACATTGAGTCATTGGGATCTCAAATTTAAACAATGGATCTGAGACATGAACATAGGTAACCTGAAAAGAATCCACATCACATGTGGGTGGATGGATCATTTCCATCATCTAATTTGAACAATCCTACTTTCTCTATATTAAATGGTACGGAGGACCTCAAATTTAATTCCACTCACATTGTATCTTGATGTTGTAGGATGATAGACCCTAGAGATTAATAGGATGCGACCAAGTTATTGGGTTTCATATAGACGCTAATAGTTCCATCCATTTCTTGGTATTGTGGAATGTCAAAAGGATACATATTATCATGGAATAGAAATTGAAATCCATTTTATTACTAGTTTATATCAATTATATGGAAAATGAAATTTTTTGACCTAATGAACTCAATGTATCCAAAAAGATAGACTATTTCTTACATTATATGTAGATGTAATGGTACATCCTATTCACTCAGAATCAATATCTCTCATAAAAAACTATCTTAAATTAATGCTAACAACACTCGAGTAAGTATCATAAACCTCTAACCATAATGAAATATCATTGTGGGTTCAGTGTGTTAAACGAAACAGAAATTGTTTTGGAATATTCCATTCAGGGGACCCGATCCAAATATCAAATCATTTTCTCAATATGGAATATTTGGATCAAAAAGGCCGATGATTCCACTATTACTCTCAAACCTGTAGTTGTGACTAACCGTGAACCTATGTAGGTCTTGAACTGCCCATATGCTCCTTTTGAGTTGAAACCACAAAGTCTCATTTATCCTGATGTATAGAGAAATTTTGTTTTCTTGAGATATGAAGATTTTATGAATAAAGTATACTTTTTCAGAAATAAAGAAGTCCCTAGTTATTTTCTTTCATACATGGATAATAACATTCTCATGATTCCACAACCATGAAATATCAATGAGTTCATCCTCACAAATTTTCCAAAATAATTATCTTTCTATAGAATGTTGGGTAATTACATAGATGAAATCTTCATCATCAAGGACATACTTTAAGTAATTTTCTATTGAAGATAAGTGATGTTGGTAAATTCACCATAGCATATTTCCAGTATAACTGTCATTGAACCCGAAGAAAAAGGTGATTATAAAAAGATTATATAGGTTTGGATGAATGTTCTAAAACTAGAGGAATTGAAAACACATTTCTATACTAATTCTTCCCTGATAGAATAGTTCTTCATAGAAACAATGATCATTTTCATGTAGGGATTTAACATCAGATATGCCTCCTAATGTTCGTTGTGACCATCAGAAGTAGGATGAAGTATAACAAGAGAAATCGTTTTCTACAAGAAGGTAAGATCAAAGTCTTGATGATTTCCCCCATGTAGAATGTAAATAATGGTAGATTCTATTAAAAAAACCTCATTAGATGAATATATTGTCATTCTCTTTTTCTATGTTATACACAAGGAATATCAGTTCTCTGGTGATGAGTATTCCTTACAATATGAGTTCCCCACAAGAAACCGAGGAAAAATATATTTCCTCTACAGGATTTGAGGACACATGGGACAACACGAGCATGGTCGATCTAAATATTCATGTCACATCCCCATAGTGGTCATATATGTAGCTACGAATCAGGGTCATGAACTCCATCAGGGCCAACAGAAATATGGAGGAGTCATATGACCCTCTAGAGGATGTCAACACCCAGTCATTTGCATGAAGCCCTAGTAAGGGTAATATCACATAATCATCCCATATAATGGGATGGTCAGTATGACCTATTCCACTATAATTATATTCTACCACAACCTCTGTGCATGCTCCAGGACCATCCTCCACGTACAGATTAGTTAATGATCCACATAGTAAAGAGATACCATAGAACGGTAATCACTAACATTTAGAAGAAAAGTATGATACATTGAATTAGATTTAGACATTCCCAATCATGATTCCAATCATGTATGTGAAATATCATTCAAAATAACTTAGGGAGGAACTTATTGAAGGCCTATAGATATTGCATGAGTTTTGATAGAAGAAGGTGAAACCCATGTACATATATTAGTGACTATAACTTCAGAATTAAATATCACCATATCATATACATAAGAGGAATAATAATTTGTTATCCATGGACAAATAAATCCCCTATATGATTCGAGGATGACAAAATAATTTATATATCTGAAGTCTCCAAGACAAGAATGGTTCCAGATTCAATATCAGCCCTATTTGATCCATCTGACATCATGAATATAGACAAGAAGAAATGTGACCCACAAATACGACCATTCATAGGTATAATAATCTTGAGAAAAGACATCTCAATATGATCAATCCCAATAATAATTTTTTGTGATACCACATATGACATCAATTTTATGGTTATCCAGCAAGATAATACATGAAATGTACTTCTTATAAGTCCCATGCTCCATAAACACATTTATGTTCCTTCAACATCCCCTAAATATCGAAAATACCATAATTTTAAAATGTTCATCACACTACATAGTGATAGTTCCCCCAATAATACTCCATGTTCAACATATAGAGAATATGGATTAAACAAAAGGGAGAGAATAATACAATGGTAGGTGATTATATGCATTTTAAAACCCCCAATGGCTTGGGAAACACCCCTATATGTCCATAATGTATACTCGACAACAACTATGTGCACCAAATTTTTCTTGATGTGGTAATAGAACTGGTAGCACATGTAAAATTCCCAATTATCACTAGTTAATGTCATTAATAATATTTCCTTCGGTAACCCTCTGTAATGGATCTGGTTGTAGGGGTGGATAATGCATCATTTCAATGATTCACTCACCCCGGTTGTTATTGAGAATCCCCCATATTACCCATTTTCTTAAAATGAATGCACCGAGAAAATGTTTAAAGAAGTTGTGGAAAACCACAAGAACAACAAACCCCCTCCCCCACCCCACCCCCAATCCAATAAAAGTTTATCCACCACCATTGATGAGATCAAGAAAGTAAGTATGGGAAAAAAATAAGACTTATGGCTTACACTGATTAGTTCTTCCATACGCTTTGATGATCAAGTTGATATACATTGAATTTCTCTAGAAATATCATTATGTGTTCACATGGATTTATACAAATGTTCATGGACTGTATCCATATTTGGATAAAATCTATCTCAAATTACCTAATGGCCATCAAGTCATCATGAGGGCCATAATGGGGATACAGAAATCACATGATAATAATTTAGATGTAAAATTATACAGAATTATCAAATCAAACCTGGTATGAGAAGTGAAATACCCAAAATGGCTCACCAACATCATCCTCAAAAAGAAGAAGAATTGGTATATTAATGTTTTAACTAATGTTTGTGATTTAAATTTATATTTACCAAAGAATGATATACTATTTCAATGAATGGAACTATTGATCAATTCGAGAACTAGATTCCAATTCAACTAGGTCATGGATGTGTATTCAGTGTATGATAAGATAAGATAGCCCTTAGAGATGATTAATCCACATCCTTCCTAGATAAACATCTGATATATTTCTATGGGCACATGGATTTTTTCTTAATGAAATTTGTAGGATCTTATAAATATTCCATGCATTATATCTATTATCCATTAATGGGAAGGATAATAACATTTTATATTGATTTCTGGATTTTTTAATCCCAATAGTGATGTGATCAATTATCAGATCACCAAATAGTCTTTCAAAAGCTACATATGTATAACCATATGATGAATCTAACGAAATGTGATTTTTGTTTAACATCAAGGATGTTCCATTGCTTTTCGGTTCCCCAACACAACATCAAGGTCAACCATGAATAGACTATTGTTGTTTTAGTGACATCATCCTTAGAAATCAAAAATAACTGAATGGAATATAAGTTAATAATCACCTAAAATAATTGGTTGATATCCAACTTCCATAGAAAATATCTCTCCTTCACCAACAAAATTAATAATAAAACCACATATCGATAGAATGATGACTTCTATCAAGCCTTTAACTATATGAAAATGTATCTGCTACACCCATCCATCGTGATGTTGTAGGTGGAAGGGAGGAAAATATTCGTATATTTGAAAACAATGGAATTCACAGCAGGTTCCCACCATTCATGGAATTATGATTTGGGGAGTGAGAATCGTCTCTACTACCTTTTTCAAAAAATGATAGTTACTAATAAACAATACATTAATGTTGAGAAGAGCTGTCTGACAGTCATATTTGTAGTGTCGAAGATAAGGCATTACATACATCACCACAATGTCCATCTATACTATTTTATTGATCATATCATTTACATACTTGGCCAAAACATGTGGACTGGTTTCATAGACCTATGTTCATTAATTCTACAACAATACAACACTCAATTAATGTCCTAAAAGAAAGTGAAAGGAAAACCCCTATATGATTTCCTCAAGGAACATCCCACTATGAAATGTATGATCACAGCCACAGATCTTCTAGATGAAAAATGTTTCAATATTAATGAGACTCCTTCGAAATGGTATATGTATTTTGTTGGATACTTCCAATTTTCTTTTGTTAAACTAATAGAAATCCCAATGATAAATGGGGCTTGATTTTGGATTGTATTTCTCTCTCCAGACAAATATGTTTTCTCCTAATCATTTTCACTATGTGCAGGGTATTCCAATAATGACGCTGAATTACAAGCCACATATGATTACTTAAAACTATTCCAATATAAGTAAATAGCCTACTTGAATATAAATGGTGATTCAAAACTAGTGATAAATAAGATAAATGGTAACTCTTCCATCATAATTGATGAATTGGACCCTCTCATTGGCTACATGAGTAGACAAATGGAAGAGAATCTTTCTGAAACCAAATTTCGTCATATTCCCAGGTTACAGAATTCTTTCACAAAAATGTTGGATAATATATCCATATTTTGGAATGACAATGATTATGAATAATCAGTCTTCCACATCACACACTGAAGAATGGTCTCGTCAATCTTCATCTGAATATGGATGAAATAAATCAGGTCAAAACATCACCAGAGCATGATTAACATGTATCCACCCCTAGATGGATGGATTCAGAAATTGATTATCTACAAAATGGTTCTCTCTGGAATGATCGAGTGAAAAGGGAATATTTTCTTCGCTGTGGAGTGAACATAACCCTATGGGTTGTCCCAATGAGAACAAATCCATCAAAAAGCATGAAATATATAGAATTATCATTAGAATAATAGAATAAATAAATATTCCCACCAACCTAGAAGATGTCCATGTGGGATACTATGGGACTCATGAATATGGTACGAATATTTTCCACAAAATAAAGCTTTTGGGATACTAATTTCCAACCATGATAGTGGAAAGTGTGTAATTCAATAGGAAATGTCATGAATGTGATATCGAGAAAAAATCATCCATAATTATCCATAATTTCATCATAAACCAAAGTATCCATGGGCATTTTTTATTGGGGAAAGGATTTTATGGGGATTTATACCCCAACAATTAATAGGAAGTTCAATTACATCATTACAAGAATCGAATTATTTTCCAACTCGGATGATGTAATACACCACAATGAATTTGGGACAAAGTTTTTACTCAACTTCATAATGTCACATATCATCACAAGGCTCATACATCAAAATACAATATTGGATTAAAATGACACCGTCATATATTCTATGTATTTTATGAAATTAAACCAGGAGTAACACATTGATTCGAATCACTCATCCTGGTATCATAAAGTGAAAATCGAATAATAGTGACCTTAAATAAAAACATTTAAATCAAAATCCAAAGGATGATGATTAAATACATTAATTACTATTCGGATAAACTCCAATATATTCTGGGACTAATGTGCCACCACACATAATTCTACACAAGAAATATAGTGCTCATTGGTATATGGGACTGAGGCAGTCATAACAATAGAAGTCCAATATCTCTCACATCAAAAGGCCACTTGAAAAAAACTCAGATGATTAGAAATCTAAAAATATTATGGTTGATATGGAAGAACTTAATGGGAATAAGTTGAGTACATTGCGCAACCTTGTTTTCCATCAGAATCAAATCTCATTGGATATCAATAAAATGTTTCACCTCTATTAATTTCTCCAATGAGAATTTGTGTTGGCTCTCAGAGCCAAATGATTCAATGGAATAAGCCTCCAATACTGACCCTTGAATGGTATGGGACTTATATCATACATACGATCTATCATAATAGAGCCTACTCATTATACAAAATGGACGAGAACAAATCACCACCCTCCCCCCACACTCAATTTGATATTTCTCTATAAATTTTTTTCATAAATATCATAAATCATCAATTACTTGTATAAAAACATTCAAATGAACAATGTCTCTTTTCCTGACCATAAGAAATTATACTGTATGGAGTTTCCCGTGTTTTGTGTCTTGAAACTACAAAAGTGCGTCCTAGTCATACAATGTGAAACTGTAATGGCCAGTCCTGAACATATTGAACTAAACACCCTAGATAACTCCATCACCACATGATGCTAAAATTCATAGATCCAAGAATGGTTCGTCTAGATTTATATAAATTGACAAAAATAATTATTGCATGGCACTAAACATCAATGTAATCATAATATCACTAATGATTCACCAAAAGCGACCAAGGTATCTAAGGAAGAAGAATGAAGTTCCCTAACTCCTATGTGATAATCAAATCTACATAGGGGATATTTTCATTGAATAACTGGATGTGGATTTATTCCTTGAATTTCAGGACACATAGAAAAGCCTAAGATTCCATTATCAAGACTAGACATATTATTACATCCACACACCTTTGGTATCCCTCATCGTTATTGCATGATGTTAAATGAAATGACTGATGTCTTCCCTACATGACACTAAACTGCGATGATTAAAATAACTAAATGTGGATTGATCCTTATCATCATAAAATATGAAGTGATTCCCATACATATATTCTCAGGTCGATCCCCAACATTCCTCATCTTTTACATTGATTCCCACAAGTCCTTTATGCAAGTCATTGAATATATAGATGATGTCCTTGCTATATAATACCAAAATTCAAAGGATTCATGAACTAAATTTGGATTTATTATAATTTTAGTGAGATTTGAAGGTTTTCATGGATAATATATCTTGGACAAGACACCATAGGATAAAGACTTCGTTTTTTTTCTCCATTATATCCTATACATGGTGAGATGAACCCTTTTTATACCATGTTTCTCACACCGATCATAGATCAAATGATATTATAAATTTTTTAAGGGATTTCATGAACAAAAATGGAATAAAACTTGTTGTTTGGTTATCATTGTAATGTATGAATAACCATAAAAGGAACACCCTACGTCATCACTAAATTACGTAAAACTCTATGTTTAATGTCTTCTTTATGACATAAAAATACATATTGGCATGGGTCATACCTGATTGAGATTCACCACATTTGTTGTCAATCTCAAGACTCACCTCTATTAAGGAAATAGGTGAGGCTTGATTTCAATCATCACATGATATAAAGTGACCTAGAGATCTCCAAACCTAGAAAAAAATACAATAACCTACAGAAACAATTCCCCCTTCTACCTGTGGACAATACTGCATAGTGTGTCTCTCATTCATGACTAACATGTCACTTGATTCCTTCTTCATAGGGAATTTACTAATACCTGTATTTTGATCCTTGGGTCTAGTAAAGTAGAGAAAAATAAAAAATTATCCTTCTTTATGTGTACAAGTCACTCCTCTATAGGCTGATCTTATTTAAGAAATATATATGGACTGATTACTATCATCAAAGGATATACAGTGGTAACGGAATATCAAATCATGCAGACATCTAAAAAAATGATAATGAAACGAACCTCACATATATATTTTTTAAACCATTTAAGAATATTATTTCTTACGTACGAGTAAAATCTATGTAATTACTTCCTATGCAGGTAATATATCATCCGCACATATTCATGTCGGTTCATATCTCTTAACAAAATTGATGTCAATAATAAAAGGAAAATTTCCTGATTAAATGTAATTAATACTTCACAACAAATATATCCTTAACACATGATGTTAAACTGCATGAAATACAAACTGGATACCTAAAATTAAAATGAAATAACCAATATTTCATTACTCCATGACAGTAAACTGGAATGAACAATTTTTCATCACATTACTCTAAAATTACACGACAAATGTTTCCCACCTATATGGAATTAATTAGTATAAACTATCACCCATTTTTATCCCATATCAAAGGATCATTAGAGACTTACCCCACTCAACCATGTTATGGGTTTCTTCCATTATCTTTTAAGCACCTTAATCCATAAATCACACTTCATGACATATGTGCCTCTAGTTTCCAAAAACCATTCAAGACCCTTGTTATGAAATAGATATATAAATTTTACCATTATATTTATGGATAAAGGGAACAAACATACCCAAAATAATAATTATAGACTTATATAATGGGGTTTGATATCCTTGTGATCTAGAAATCCCCACAGTAAAAACCAGCACCTGAGGGTGCTGTGTGTTTTCCCTAACATGATTGTCCCATGTAATTACTCATTAATAGATATCATGAAGAAATCATTTACAACATTTTCAACTCCCAATCATAAGGATATTAGAGTACTCATGGCCCTTTTTCATCCTAATTGGCCACTTCAATAAAATTACTCTCATATTAGGTCCTTGTGAGTCATGATAGTAATCTCCCTACAATTTTGATAGTGATGTACGAACATACACACTTTCCAAAAAGGGCCTAAATCAAAATACTTT
Organism: Viscum album; assembly: GCA_963277665.1. Taxonomy (NCBI): domain Eukaryota; kingdom Viridiplantae; phylum Streptophyta; class Magnoliopsida; order Santalales; family Viscaceae; genus Viscum; species Viscum album. The sequence continues at coordinate 537,524,612 of OY728119.1, forward strand.
AATCATCTTCAAAAAAAGAAAAAAAACATTTTTTTGTTGAAATCATAAAATTTCTAGGCCTAGAAAAATTCAAGTCTTTTCTCAATGTTGGCATCAACTATACTGTTTAGGAATAATTTATTGAATTAGTAAATGAGGACTAAAATCTTATAGGGTCAAATTTGGGGCCATTGTAAAGGACATGTTTTTCATCATAGACACCCCAGTCTAGTAAAAAGTTATAGTAATGATGTGTCGCATCACCTCTCTATGAAAATGTGTTCGTTAGGATGTGGAAGAACATTTAGGGTGTTCAAAACATTCTTTAATATTAAACATTTATTAAACCACCCTTGTGTTATTGATTTTTAAAGCTGGTTCAACCTCCCTATAATAGACTAATAACAGAGTCTTGTGCTTCCAAACATAACACCAAATTATGGGATGCCCGCCCTTTAACCCATGTTTTATCATTTTGAAGTCATGGAATAGTATAAACTTATATAATAACAGATGGGTTACATATACCCATTGATTCTCACCTCCAGTTATCTCAGATATTCCTACACCAAGAATTATAATTCCAACAATTGGACTATTCCTGAATACATGACATCATTGGCGTTAATTCCCAACTTTTTTTTACAATTTCTCAATAAAGAAAAAATATACTCCATTCCTCAATTGTTTTATGTCTCAAACCATGTTATTTAATGTAATGGGGTGTATGAATCATGCTATCCAATTAAGGGATAAACATCCATAGGGTGTCATAAGTCTGCTTAGATAGCAATCAATTCATATCCAACATCATATCTCAGATGATTGGATATTCAAAAATAATTCATGGCACTATGTATTGATTGGAAATCAACACAACATGAAAATACATATAATCCACATGGAATAAAACTCTAATCCATATAAGCCCTAGAGACACCATAAGTGAACTCATAACCCAAATACATATTATTTCACCATTATTATTTTTTCCTTATTCAATTATTCAATGATTTAGGATCCTAGAAACATTAATTAAACAACCAATATTATATCTATCTGGGAAGAATCTTGATTCCATATATTTTCATCATCCATCCGTATTAACCCCATAAATCTTCTATGGCCTTTGGAAAAAATGGACACCACAAATGGAAAATGATACAAATGGCTAAAGGATTTAGACAAACCAATCAGATCCATATCCTCCTTGCATGAAAGGAACATCAATCTTCGCGATCTCGATAAATCCCATTGAAATGCTCAGAACCTTATTGAATAAAGGGTCACCCATGTAATGACTACCCCATTCCATATTCATCAGTCATGTCTACTCTAAAAGACCATAAACTATATCACATCAATGTTATATCTAAAAATCCCAATGATACTATGATAAATGGTGTAAAAAAAGAACCTAAACTATAACAATTGATGGTCTGAGATAAATAATAGGAAATACATTAATAAAAGTGTTATACTAAGATAACCTAAACTATAAAGACTGATGGTCCACTCTAAAAAACATACTCTTAAACACTAAAATGTATGATCTAAATGACCATAAAATAGATTAATATAAGGTTTGAGTTAAAAGAACCCAAATTTTAGTGGTAAATTATTGAAGATAAAATAACATAAACAACAATGATTGATGGTCTATGATAAAAGAGACTAATATTTAGTGATAGAAGATCTGTAATAAAAGAATCTAAAACTACAACACGTCTGCAATTTAGTTTAAATAATATAAAAGACCCAAATGCTTTTAATGACTTTAATATAGCCATAGGAAAGCTCATTATATGCTCTCTAATTCTATAATATTTTGTAAAATATATAAAAATATCCCAAAGGGACTTATATTCTACCCAAATTGTCATTATGTGACACTGGTAATATCAATATAGCTTGAATTGGCACCCTAGTGTAAAATATCATGTCGGTTATAATTAATGATCATTTCTAGAGAAGAACATGTAATGATTTAAACAATAAAATATGTAAATTCATGTTTGTTTGATATTATCAAAAATATGGGTATAATTATAGATTATAATAACATTGAATCACTGATGTGTCATTCCTCTAACTGCACGAAGGCCTTCATTTTTACCGATTTTGAGAATCCACTTTCAAGGGGTGTGGTGAAACCCTTACAACACTTATATGAATAAATATTACGTGGATTGTATGCCATAGAAGAATTATTTTTTCCTTAGGCATCAAACATTATATACTCCCCAAACTATGTATTGGAACTGCTCTTCCCCATGATCTTCATCATGAAATCATCTCTCCACCTTTTCATGGCTGTTCGGCTAGGCTTTCCCATGCATGCACAAAATTGGCCCGATGGCAGGTGAAATACCCTCTCATTCTTATAATACATTTAGCTTCTGGACTGGTGAAAGCTCCATGCCCATCCTCCTTCTGACTCTTGTTCATTGTAGGTTGTATGAATTCCATCTGCACTTTAAGGGGGCCCGAAGGCCTTGGGGTGGCCCGAAGGCCTTACTGACCCGAAGGCTTGGGTGGCCCGAAGGCCTTACAGGACTCTGGGACCAAATCGGTGGCCCGAAGGCCCAAACAGAAGAATATTGTTGGCTTATATAGTGCCAAACTATTCCTTCAATAGTTTCCTCTATAGTTCCTACTCCATCACCTGCTACAACACCTACTACAGCCCCAGCTACAACACCTGGAATAGGACCTTCTATAGGACCTGCTACAACACCTACTATAGCCCTCCTATAGAACCTACTACATGAACGGATACCAAACCTACTATATTACTTGTACAACACCTTCTACATTACCTACAATAGTAACACAAAAAATAGCCTCTACCTGGATTGGATCTCTATTCTCATGGATGCACTAAAGTAGTCTTCAGCAACTGGGCTGACGCTTATGTGCCACTGATGTGTCATTAACGTCATGAATAAAAGATAATTAGATAGAATAATGGAATGTTAAAAAAATTCATTCATTGAGTTAAATAGAAAGAAATCGACGCCTTACAAAAACACTCCAAGAATCTAATAAAAAATATATTTCCTGTGATTGATCTATAAACTATATTATTTTATCAGCTATGTTGGCCATGTAATCATGAGTCTACTGAGAAGCATCAATTGAATGCTGATGTTCCTATCACCCACCTATTCCAATGGGTATAATGACATTTAATCATCAAACTATATTACAAATATTATCTCCTCAAATATCCATATCATCATGTTTTATAAATCCATCTAGGATTGGAAATTAGATATAAACACAAGACTCTATTTCAATTATTCCATGACCTCCTTCATTTGAATAGAATGGGGATATGCATCTATAATATCAGTGAAGCCCCTCTCATTAGTATCCTAATCTTTTCGAGTCATGATAATTTTGATTATAAATTCATAAAATTGTGGAAACTAAAATTCATCCTATCCCAAGACCTTAAATAGCTTAGTATGTAATTACATTAGGTTATTAACTGTTTCATGGGGATTTGTTGTAACATAGGTCAGAATATGATAAAAAACCGGTCTAACTCCTGTCGATGAATCTATAAAATCTGGGAATCACACATAAAAAGGAAATATATATTGCTAAGCTAGAATAAAAACATGATAGGGCTATCAATATACCCTCTAATCAATAGAGTGATCTCATATTGTTTATACCATATAGAATATTTCCTATAAAGATTCATTCCTGCTATCAAAATGGTCATCAACAAGATGGGGGATGCTTCTTTGATTCCTTTTACTTTTCCTGAAACCTAAATTTTTCAACAGAGGGAGGGGTCTGTCAGGTAAAATGTTAGTTCAAATGATGAACTAGTTGTCTTATTTGATGCCTTTGGGAAATGATCTATTCCATCAGGTATGCTGACTATTTTAATTAGAAACATATATGGCTTGAATATGACTCTCAGACCGCGGTTCAGGCCTTGAGCACCAAGATGTGCCAGGTCCCTTTGTGTGTGCTTCCGTAGTGGGTTGGTTGCCTTAGTGATATTGCTCAGATGTGGGTGGATGTTTCACATGTCTACCGAGAGGCTAATCAGGTGGCAGATGCGTTGGAAAAGTGGGCTCTCACTAATATTGGAGATATGTGGTATTTCACGCCCCCAGATTATTGTGCCTTGCTGGTGGAGGAAGATAGGTGTGGGGTGATTCACACTCATTTATGTAATATTCCCTTTCATTCTTGACTCTTTTATTTTTCTTCATTTAATTTTATTAGGACTGGCTTACAACGGCTTCTGGATTTTCTGGTAATCATGTTTAAGAAAGGTGGGAGTTTTGACAGGTGAAAAAATGATATTAGTATTTGTATCATCCAATTATTACATCATGTATAACTGTAGAATGATAATGTAGTGTTTCTCCCCCAGAAAACCATCCATTGGGAGATAAGAGACCCATTGGATGATGACTATGTGATGAGTGAATTGATAAAAACTATATAGCTGGCAAATGATCAGCTAATCCATTATCAATTTTTGTTCCAAATAGTGTGGGATACGAGGTAAAATTAATGTGATATATATGGATAAACAACATCGTAGATTAATGTTATGGTCTCAACCCTAGATATGATCAATATAAAAGAATAAAATATGAAACTTGGAATGAACGTGGCATTGTAGTATTCATAGTACTGGTAGTTATCCCCTATCCATCCAAATAAAAATTGGAAAGGTCCACTGATCCTATAGGGTATGGTATATTATAAAATATAGACCAAGATTTGGTTAGGGGATTAAAGGGTTGTAACCTCCATTTTGAGGAATCATCTCTCTACTAGAAGCACTGAAATCACCTGTGTACTAACCCAAATTCATGAATTCTGATCCCTAACTAGGAAAAGCCACCCATTCAGGAACAAGGACATCAATTCTACCAACCCATGGGTTGGAGAGATCTGTAGCTCTACTCAATAACCCCATGATATATGATCCCTAACATTCAAAAATGGACTAATATGAACTGTCTCAAAATATATTCATAATGTAAGGGCATCGGTGGGGGTGTATAGTAGTCATCCTTACCTAGTTATGATAATGAATAATTTGGATCCAATATTTCAAATAAATTAACAAACACATATTCATTACCCTTATTATATTTTTTTTGTGATTTTGAGAATGTCCCTTTCCATGATTGTGGTTTTCACTGTGTCTTCCAATATATATTTTCTGGAATGAAACTCCCCAAATGTCCCTACAAGAGGTGGATCTATCAAAATTGAAATATATACCAAATGTGGATTCCTACCATGATTTGGAAAAAATTGAATGAGTTCCTTCCATGACCCCAATAGATAATCGAATCATGAAGAAGATTATATTGGCATTAACTGGTGAATTGAGAAACCCATACTAATTCATAAAGATTTATAGGGTATAACTAGTCTACAAACACTATGAAAATTTTCCATACCATGAAAAATCATTACTATTCATCAAAAAGTTACCACATGGTCTCGGATCCCATTTTGATTCCCTCCAAGAACCCGAGACTCTCAGTGAATAGACAATTATTCTCAAATAACATTGAATGAGGGGATGGTTGGAAAAGGCACAACCATTTATGCTCAATGGGGATATACCGAATACATAAGACTACCGTGGGCACAATTCTATGCCAATTCGACCATCGTTCAGTTATAATCATTGATGTGTATTCAAGGTTAGTTGAAATCTAGCAGGATTGCATGTTGTAGTCTAGGGAATGGATGACAATGTTGTCTATTGGGCCAAAACTATATAGGGTGAGCTGGTTTTATAGACTAAAATTCTGAATCATGGAAGAAATAACTCATATTAGAACGTCATTGTTAGAATAATTTAGGTATTTAGGTTCAACCTTATGATTCCTAAAAATCATCGACCATTAATCAACCATAGTAGAGGAAGTACTATGAGTTATGGAATCCATCTCAGAAAAATTATTTGTCATATTTCATGTAGATGAATGTAAAATCATGTCAACGGAAAGATATATAAATTCATGCAGCTTCATGGGAATCACATGAATCATCAATGGGATTTGTTGATCCCATAAATGAATCATGAATCATCTAACTAATGGATATCTCATGGATTACATAAAACCCAAAGGCACCATGAAATTTACTAAGATGTCAAGAGACTCAAGATCTTGTGACCATGACATGGTCTTTCCAGATGCATGATAATCAATGTATCGTGTAATCAAAATAGAAGATACCAAGAAACCCTAAACAATATACTACATACCTTTGACCAATGATGAAACATTTTCAGAATATATGTATGTTTATTGATTTGATTTGGAGTGTGGTCAAAGGTAGTCTTGTGAAGAGGTTATCACAAAATGGGATTGCTTTGATGTATCGTGATGGGTTATTAAGGGAATGTCTTTGGTTGATGCTACAAAATGGAAGTGGGGTGAATGGGATCTGGATATTCGTGTTTCAAGTTAAAAGAATTCATCTATAATCTCATATTTATAAGATGGATTATGGGACACCAAATGTAACATAGAAGACCAAGTGTCCCCCTGAAACTAATTAGTGATAACCCCAATGACTCAAGAATGAATTTATATACCTCATAACTGATCCATGGTCCCTATAGATTTTTCTCATTAATATAGAATTTGTTAATTTCCACTAAATCATTATCAAAAACTCACAAATTAAATGAAAATTGAATATGTGTCTTATTATTCCCCACAGAAAAAGAAAATGAAGGTGCCTAGGATCAAATAGATCGTCTGATCCCTTGTAAGACACACAATCATGAGACCTTCTCAATGTCATGTGAAGGAACCTTGAGCAGCCCATAACTTGGGAAATATCCAATAGAATCACCTTTGACAAGTCCATTTTCTATTTTGAGTACATCCTAGAAAATATTTTTTCACACAATGGAAAACAAGTATCTTCCTCAGGTCATGAGACTTTTCGACTTGTTCACGACTAGAAAAATATCAAAAAAACACATTAAAAATAGGAAGAAATATCCAAAAGGCATGGCCCTTTTATAATAGTAAGTTCTACTTGATGCATCCTAGAAAGGTAGAGTTATTGTTATGAAAAAATAATAGAACATAAAGAGAACCCAAATCATTTTAAAATGAATAAAATAAATATAAAGGGAAATATAGGATCCCTATGTAGTCATAAATCTCATGTGATACACCCCAGGATGTTCTCCTGGCACTACAAACACCTAGCAACATGTCCCCATTTCCACACAAAGTCCCTCTAGTTTGTCATCCTCAACATGAAAAGGTCATATAACATGTCTTCAAAACCTTGTTCTTCCCCTTTGGATCCATAATATAAATAATTGGGTTTTCTATTCTAATTCTCTTACATCACTATAAGGCATTTTCTTGATCATGCAAGCCATTGCTGATGGGGAGAATAATTTTACTTCACAACACAAAATAAGATATTAAGACCCCAAAACATTGTAAAAGAAACAATTAAATGAAATATGAAAAAGGATGGATCCTATTTCAGTCATAAAAATCATGCGACACTCCCCATACAGTTTACAATACACCATGAGACCACGGTGACCTATTCACATATTTGGTGAAGATCCTACCAGCATGTCACCCTTTTCAGGTGAAGGGTATTGGATAATTCCAATATGTTATGATCTTCATATTAATCTCCCTATAGTAAAAAAATGTTTTCTGTATGAAATTATTTCACATCACTAAAGGAAAAATTCTTAGTCAAATGACTCAACATTGGTGGGGAATGTGATTGTCTTTTTCCAAAATAATGCAATATCACATGATCCCCAATCCATTGATATATTAAAGGAGGAAATTAAAAGCAATAGGAGGGAGAATCTTTCAGTCTCAAACTTTACTATACACATTCATTCTATCAATAGAACAAAAACAATTCCTTCAACAAAATGGCCTGATTCCATAAAGGCCACTTGAAAAGACACCATTGTCTCACGAACTATCAAAAACAAGGAATCATGATATAATGAGAGTAGTTATACATATTGTCTTGAAAATATGAACATACATTATCATGTTCACATGATCTGGAAATACCCCCCAATTCACTAGAATAAAATGACTAGGGTGTTTATGGGACATTATCACGATCACTAAAAATCAAGCAATGCCCCCTAGAGAACCCGCAACAAGATTGTACAGAATCCCAAGACCCATAATCCCTCCATGGATTCCATTTCTGATTGTATGATACATGCCTCTAAAAGATGAAAATAATTGGAGTGTAGAGGCCTATAAATCCCTATCCATAACAATTAAAAAAGGGATGTCATTTTTGAGGTCATGGGATTCTCGAAGCAGGTCACCCAAGCTTCATAGTGGATTTCACATACCATAATATATTTTTATCAAAAATGTATTACATAAGCTAAATTCAGTGAACCAGAAAATCAGATCATGTGACATGTATCTTCACATTTTTATCACTCACATGTCACGTTAATAACTTTTGACGAGTCATGTGAAGAACATCTAACATATCTAACTGGTCACACAAGAATCAAACATGATAAACCTGAAAAAATCTAAGACATTCGAAATAAAATGGTTGTGTACTGACTAAATAAATGCGGGACTTATGGGAATAACATATACACTTATCCTCATGATCTTCACGTGAACCACCCAATTCACACGACAACATCCATACTTATCATTTATATCATCATCATACAGTAATTTCTTATTCAATGATGGGGAGACAGAAGAAAAAAACAGACAAAATGCGAAACAACACAAGACGACCCAATCTTATGGGGGCCTAAAAGAATGGAGGCCAAGGGCATCCCCTCTAATAAAATTAAATCCATGGGGATTCAGGCTGGTCCTAGTATGAACCCACACATTCTCTGAGCTAGTGAAATCAAGTGCTTCCAGACAATCTGCTACTTTTTTCCCATCCCTCCACGTGTGTGAAACTTTAATATTGTCAACAAGGATTATTTTACAATTCCTAATGATATGGTAAATATCTCAAGGTGGATTTACACTGGCTTGTAAAGAGTTGTGAACAATCAATGAGTCTGTTTTCACCTCCATAATAACCAAGCCCCTTTCTCAGCATAACCTAAGCCCTGTAAACATTTCCATGGATTTTTACATCAACAAAGAGCCATATCCAAGAATAATAGTAAACTCCATGAAAACATATCTTCTAGTATCATGAACCACCCCACCACAACATATATTTCCCCGAACACAAGACCCGTCCGTGTTGAGCTTCCGTCGGTTTTGCAGGGGTTTCCAGCAGACCAAATTTTCCCCCCTCTCATTGTGGGTGACAAACCTATACCCCAAGAATAATCGGCTCATTGAAGGGGATTCATTCTAATTCCGCATCACCATGACCAGATCAACTAATAGATTACTTATCCACACGATGATCACTGCATCCAACAAGTTTCCCCCTTCGAGCCTCATTCTGTTCCTCACCCTCCACAGACACCAGTAATCAGCTTCTAGTATGGCTTTTCGGGCTAGCCTCTCTAGTCCAGCTCCTCTCGATCCATGGTGCCATATCCCCAGGACATGGTTATCAACCATACTAATCCTGGAAAAGGCAGTTAATTCTCCAAAATAAAACCATACATCGTGTTCTCATTCACTTTCGAAAAACATATGGTTCAATGTCTCTTCACTGTGATACCTAGAGAAAACACATTTAGAAGCTAGATTAATAACATATATCTTGATATTATTAAGAATTTCCACCACTCCATTCCTTATCCTCCAAGTGATAAAGTTGAATTTGGTAGGGATGCTCTTAACCCAGGTGATCTCATCCCAATCATCCGCATGAGCCTGAATAAATGAGGCGTGCCAATAATCTTTAGACAAGAAAAATCATGATGGAAAAGGTGTGAACACAAATCTTTCAATGTCTGGTGTCAGTTCAATGAGGTCAAAAAAATCAATATTCTCCTTATTCAACACCACTTTTAATGAATGATGGAAACCTTCTTGTTGTTGAGAATGAAATGTCGGGAAAGAGGCACCTCGGGAAGCCTAAAATTTCACCGCACCAGTTCTGATGCCAAAACGATAGGTTCCCTCTCCCTAAAATCCAACAGGACAGCGGTCAGAGGTCATCAAATAGGGGTCCTAGGACCTTACTAAGAGGTGAGTATTGGTCCTCTCTTGTATCATGATGTCTTGAGCCAATTGTGTGCATGGTTAGCCCCCACAACGAGTTATTCTCCAGAATACTCAAGGTGAGCTTTGCATGGATGCAGTGTAGGGTATCTGTAAGATTTCACACATTGATACCACCATCTCTAACAATCTAAGCCATCTTGCTCTAGGAGACACAATTTTTTTTCCCTCAGAAAATGGATCCCAAATATAATTGGCTAGAAGCCTGTCAATGTTCATGACAACTATTTTGGGGCTCTAATCGTAGACAATGCGTCAAATGGTGTATCAAGTAGAACGCTATTGACCAACGTGATCCAACCACCGAAGGATAGAAAAATTTCATCAAATTAATCAACCAGATATTGATCTTGGTGAGGAGTGGATCAATGCCGCGAATGAGAACTCTTCCAGGAGAGATGGGAACACCAAAATACTCCAGAGGGAAAACCCCTCGCTCTATGCCCAACTTGTTTCCCAATGCAGAAATACGCCAGGAGGAACATCCACTAGAGATTATGAAACTACTCTTGTTATTGTTAATGAGTTTCCCACTCCAATGGAAGTATCCCACCAGCACTCTATTAAATCCCTGGATGGAACGACACGATGCGTTCAAGAAAAGTAAGGTATCATCATCGAACATGATATGGGACACCATTGGATCCTTCAACTTCCTTATATAAGGAAAAATGTCACCCTTGGGAATGATTCTATGTATGTGTCTGCTCAAAAAATCCCGGACTAGGATGAAAAGACTCGGAGATATTGGGTCCCCATGCCTCAGGCCTCGAGATGGATTAAAAATTACATATGATTTCTCCATGAAATTTACCGAAAGCCATGCAGATCTAAAGCATCGAAAAATAAGATCACTGTTCCAAGTATTAAATCCCCTACCCGCCATAACCTTATTGATAAAGCTCCATTCCATGCCATCATAACCCATGTTAATATCCAGCTTTATGGCCATATTAGATCCACATGCATTAAAGTTGATGTCCCTGAGCATCTCCTGTGCTAGAGCCACTGCCTCTTGAATCGACCACCCCTCGATAAAACCATGCTGTTCTAAAGACACCCACCACAGAATGAGAGGGGTTATTCTTGTGTTGAAAATGCTGGCCAAGATTTTTTAGGGGGTATTACACTTACTCACTGGATGACTATGTAAAATATCAGTGGGATTATTAGTTTTAGGAAGAATCACAACTGTAGTGACGCATGCCACACACGGAAGTACACCCCCATAAAGTAGTCTTGAATAGCTTCAATTAAGCCCTCCATCACAATATCCCAGGATGACCTATAAAAGGGTCCACAGAAACCATCTGGTCCTGTCATGCTATCAGGATTTAGGTGTATTAAAAATGCCACGAAATCCTTCTTTTCAGGTATGGATCCCATGATATCATTATCCCGAGTAGACACGTGATTGGGAACCACTTCAAAAAGCTATGTGACCTCCGATGGGAATCCGTTGGACATGCGTTCATTGGCACCAGAGAGGAGTTCAAAGAAGAATTAATTGGCCATGTTTCCAATGACGTCCATGTCATCTGTAAAAGAACCATCCTCTAACAAGATGTTAGGCTTAACCAGCCTTTTCCTTTCCTTAATGCAAGTGTGAAAGAAAGAAGTGTTTATATCACCTTCTTTAATCCACTTAATCATTGCGCTTTACCTGGCCATTCATTCCTATCTAGGCAAAAAGTGTTCCATCTTGTCCTTTTTTACCCAGAGTTCCTCAAAGGAATGGTCATCCCATGTTTCATCCAGCTGGTTCTCGAGGCATTCTACTTCTTTCATGGTAGCCTTTAACTCCCCATCTGGGGAACTGACATCTTTTGACCACGTTTGGAGCCTCGATTTCTTCCTCCTGAGCATATTATGATGAGCAGTCCACTTATCTCCCTCATAGGGCTCCTCCCATGAGAATCTAATAAGCTCCTAGTAGCCCGTAGTGATGGTCCATAACTGGGTGTACCAAAACCTCTCTTGAATATCCGGATTAGAAGACATAGATTCCAAAAGAGGCAAATGATCAGAGATACATCGTACCAGGTGCATCAGTTTTTTTGTTGGAGATAGTAGATATGACATTCATGCTAGCGAGTCAGCAATCTAGATGGCTCCAAGAGCGGTTATTCCCCCTCTGGTTGTTGCTCCAAGAAAACATGTCACCCACATATCTGAGATCCAAGAGCCCCTTCACAGCCATGAACTGGTTAAAAGCTAGGCTGGCTATTATATGAAATGGTCCACTGCCTTTCCTCTCATCCTGGTCCAACACAATATTAAAGTACCCCCACCCCACTATCCATGAGAAAGGCCCTGGGTCATACTTAGTCAGTTATCCCATATGGTTTCTCTTTGAATAAGATCACAGCTCCCATAAAAAAATGACACGAAACAATCCAGGCGACCCTGGCTTAAATTGACTGCAATGCACTACTTTCCTGCCCGAACCATATCCACAATGTAATGATGGTGCCAGAAAATCTAGATATGACTGTTAATGGGATCAGCATGTAAGAAGCCAAGCATTTTGAGGTTTTTGGAACACTCTCAAATTAGGTTGGGTTGTTCTTTGTGTTCAAGCACTACAAAAACTGCAGCCTTTTGAGGGGAAATTTCAGAAGTGAGAAAATCCGACTTCACTCGGGTGCCAATGCCCCGGGCGTTCCAAATGAGTAAAGTAATCATGGACAAAATGGAATCATGGGACTGGCTCTAGAACTCATAGCCTACACTAAATGGTGGTTGATCCTTACCTTCTGCATCGTAGTTTTTGACCTAGTGCAAATCTCTAATCTCGTAATGATTGCTGAGTGGTCATCATCTCCAAGAAGAGCTATACCCCGGTCTAGAGGCGATGTAGTGGAACCTCTCCTATATATATGAATCCTGGTGGGAGAGCTATCTGAGGGAGATGGAGATGATGCCTTAACTTATGGTGAGGGTAGCTCCTCGATAATCTTCCTCATGGCTTGGGGGGAAACGACAAGATCCATCACATTAATAAAATGGGAGATCCTTGAGAGCGCTGCTTCCGGGGGAGGCCAAATTAGCAGGTTAACTCAATTTCCAAAACCCGACACATGAAACTATGAGAAATGCATTCCAATTATAACCAAGATACGCAGGACAACTTTCCAATTCCCTATATCCATATTTAACATCCAAAAAGATATCGACAATTATAAAACCGTTACCCATAATAAATAATGATGATTACATGATGTCCCTATTTTCTCACATTAAGAATAAATCACATTGGATTTGGGAGTTTCGGTAACCATATCATTTGCATCATGAACCATCACCAGCAAGAGAAAACCTCACCATGTAAAACTTAACAATATTGAACTACGAGAACCCTTAATACTATAATAATCAAGATATGTAGGAATCCTTTCAATGTTCTATGCTCATTGAAAAAATCACTTTAGTAAATATTTCCCCATGCCTTTAACATTTCATCCATTAGGACATAATCTCTTCCATATTCTAAACTTTATCTCTCATCCTCATTTAAATGGGGCACCATTCCAAATTACAATACCATTAATTACTATGCAAATTCATTTTATAGGATTCGATACTAAATATTGTTATCTAATGGGAATCCAATTTGATGTAAGTCCAATCATTCCAGTTAAATTTCATACATTGAGACGGAATCATTCCCACATGATTGCCATCCGTACTCCTCAAAAAATTGATTGACATGTCGTAAAACTATAATTAATATGACTCGTACCTAATCCATCATACGTAGGATGATTTATGATGGTCGAATCCCCATTTGGAAACATCCAATGTGTTGTCCAAGTGTGTAATCCCCACATCCATAAGTAGTGCGATTTATTGATTTATATCCCTTTCCCCCCTTAAAATACCTCACATGTTATTATAGTGTCTCAATAATTGTTTTATTTTCTCCATAACCTTCTATAAAGATAAGGGGAACCTTAGTGTGTAAGACTAGATCAATGGAATTATATAAATGACCAAATAGAAAGTGTATCTATATTATAAAAATCCCTAAGGGAAAGAAATAACTATTGTAACTCTGATTCCTTCCATAACTAAGATACATAGAACGCCCCTCAAGGTTTGAGAATAGATATCTAGCGCCGCAGTGAGCACAGATATATCATTTCTAGACAACATTGAACTAAATGAGTTTAACAAACTATATGGGGTTAGATTTCAATTTTTACACAATATACGTATGACTACTCTTAATTGCTTCGTCCCATAATCAAATTATTATCCACCTCCTTGTATGGTAAAAAATTTTATGATCCAAGTAAAATGGATTCAACATGTCAACAATTATCCCCAATTGGGAAATGGATGATAAACAATAAATACATATTTATTTAATCATCAAATGATATCCCCATATGTAGAATAGAAATTAACATATGATCTATTTTTTAGATAATCATTTCCATACAAGGATTAGAATGAGATTCAAAAAAATACCATAAATCTATAAGAGATTCATTATGTGTGTCGTAATTCCATCTAAAAGTGTCTAATGTGCCTAATATCCCATCATGTCAACCAATGTGAGATCATATGTGTCCTGGCCATAAAATCACAACTTTTTACCTACCATTTTAATGAATTTCCATATGCAGTTATAGATGTAGAAACCAATGAGAATTTATATGATAGGATAAAAAACAAATGGTGAGCTGGAGATGATTTTTTTTGAAAAAAATTGAACCCACCATAATTAAACCCTCAGGAAAAAGTAACCAAAATAATTACAATGAAATAAAAAATGGTGAATCCATCGGGGGGTTATTAAACAATGAAGCCCTGATCAAAATATGAAAAATAATTGACTAGATAGTTCTTAATATAGAATTTTTTTCCTTTAACATGGTAGGTCCTGTTACATTCTTATTCTAAGCGAAACAAAAAATGGTTGACCAGATGTGAACTTGTCAAATAAAATTAATATTTTGTTATTATCCATTGGGCCACATTATTTGAATTTATTAATGAAATATTCCTTCATTTTTCATTACCTTATAATATTTTCCCCCCTCCATGAGCTTTTGGTCATCATATATTCTCCCAATCCCACCATTTTAATAGAATTATGAGAGGTAAACTCAGTATTCTCAATGTGAGTAACCGTTTTTATAAAAAACAATTCATTTAAAATTTAAATTTTCAATTATAATATTAAAATATATATTTACCAGAATTAGTATTTTTTTATATAGTGAGTGTTATGGGAATAACCATTAACAACTTTTCCTCACATCCCATAAGAAAAACAAGAAGTGATTCATGTGTTTGTGTGGATAACCTCCCCCACAAGGAAACCTGTTAATTTTATAACAATACCCATCATTGATTGTATGAATATGATATTTAAAATATAATAATGTTATTTATAATATATATAAGATTATTAAATGAAAAACTATATGAATCTTTTCTAATATTCATTATAAAAAAAATTATGATCCTTATGTACGCACAAACTACTACCACTATGGAATGATGTATTCTCTTTTTAATCACCGACTATAGTGGCTAATACTAATAATAGTTTTTATGGATAAATATGTTTTTTAGGATATCATTAATATTATGGAATAAAAAAATATTGATCCAATGATGGATATGATAAAAAAAGATCATCGTAATATTTTTTAAATAAGTGTACTAATTGGAAAATTTTTTTTCATCAAATTATATTACAATTTCATATTAATTAAATATTAATATAATTATTTATATTTATAATACATAAAATTAATAAAAACTAAATATTATAATTATTCTTCTTGTATAATTATATTATAACTATACCACCATACAATCATCCATTTACCAGGTTATGTTCATGTCGGTGTTTTTTAAAAAACTACAAGAAAAATTAGACAAATTTATTACATGGATGAATATGGGTACTCAAGATAGGGTATAAAATGATATAAAAATCTAAATAATATTTTATTTTTTGTTTTATAGTAATTAATATCTAATTAATTATGAAAACTAATTTTATTCGCTAAAACACTAAAACATGATCAGTGAGAATTTAATCTCCAGGGATTATACCAAAATCTCATTGGAAAAATATTAAACATCTATAAATATCATTTAAAATATATTCTAGTAACTTTAATTACCATTGTATTATTAATATTGTAACATTTTTTAATACCATGACCATTATTAAGACACAATTTTAGAGCTATTAAGATTAATCACACTTTATATTGAAAATGTATAGTAGATTATTGATATTCATGTGGAGAATAATTTTATATAATGTTTATAAGAGGATTTAAAATTTTAATGTATTTCAAATGGCTGATTATGATGTTTTGTTTTTTATTGATGAATTTTGAGTGCATTTTATCTAAGAAGTAATTATGGTAAGGGGTTCACAATATCAAATTTAAATTACATGATACATATTTATATTAGGGAGCATGTTTTATTATTTATGGTTTACTTATAACCCCATTAATATTTTTTTCATTAATGAATGTATCTAAAATTCCATTTTATATTATTTTATTCAATGTTGTTCTAATTCTATGTTCCTAAATGTGTAATTATTACTATGGTCTATTCAGATTCTTTGTGACATGTTACATGTTAATAACAATGATTTATTTTTCATGATGTTATACTCATTTACAATGACCTGAATTTTCTATAAATTATTTAAATATAATTGAAGGAATAAAATAATAAAAATACTGTTTTTTTAATTATTATTTTTCAAATTAACTATTACAACAATCATAAGAGTTTTTAGTAACAAAATTTTCATTCATTGTGTAATGATCGTTCTTATAAATTTATTTTCTATGTGTTGGATAAATTATGATCAATTATTTTATATTTTGGTTTTATATCATTACTTAATTTTTTACCAGGGTAAAACATTTTCCAAAGTTTCAAGTTACATGGTTTATGGTTACCATAGATGATATTGATATATCAAATCTCCAATAATTAAATTAAAAGGTTTTATCATGTCCTTTTTTATCTCATTCATGGTTACATCCTAATATTTTTGTATATTTTATTTTTTTAATCGCCTTTTTGAATATAATGTTTTAATAAAAATAATGTTTAGTACACCTTTTCAAGTGTGGGTATTCAACAACGTATATATCAATGTATAAAAAAGGTTCCATTGATAATCAAGTGTTATTCATTGGATAAATATTTCATTTTGTAAATATTATCTTATATATGAGGATATATTAGAAGGGACTCTTTTTTAAAATATAAAATTTTAAAATATTTAACTTTACCTTTTCAAAAAAAACATTTGAATGTAATATTTAGCTCTATATTTTACCTAATTATTATAAACATAATCTATAATCACATTTAGGATTTTACCACCATTTCCATTTTCATATTCAAAAGCATTTACACTAAATGGAATTTTTGATACCTTTATTATATTATAATAGATTTTTATATTTAAAATTTTCAACATTGAACTCATGGGACTAAATAACAAATTTTTTAATACTTTCTTCTTTGGTAATATTAGAATCATTCTTATTTCAAGGGTGTTTTCCATCAATATCACAATTATTTAATATATTTTTTTTACAATGGGAATTATCTCTTTTTGAAAAAACTAAATTATTTCATTCGATGAATTATGATAAACTGATTCTATTTATATACTATGCATTGTTTTGATATTCTATAAATTATTATCTATATACTGATGATTATGTATTGTTTTGGTTTGCAGATTACATTTTTACATCTTATATTATTTTTTTCAAATAAGGTAGATTGTTGGAAAATATAATAATTCATTGATTACATGATATCTCTTATGATGAATAAATTGGATATAAGGAACTAAAAGTTGGGGCCTGAAATTCTATATCCTCTCAAGGGATCAATATTTCTTATGAGAAAAACATTTTTGGGTATTTGGTGCATGCCTTACCTATTTAGTATGATGTATTTTCATTGGAATTCTTTACTAGACTGATACAATTAATATAATTTATAGTAATAATGATGTATTCATTGATACCAAGAAGGTATGGTAATGTTGTCTGATAATATACAATCCATCAACAAGAATTTAGTTATTTTATATCTGTGTTATATATTTATTTTAATTTCTATACACATTTATTTTATTACAATATTTTCATGTTGTTATTTTATTTTGAATATTAAATATTCATGAAATAATAATTATTCGATGTATATGACATCATTTTCTCAGGTGTATATTTCCCTTTACTGAACTTTTCAACTAACTCCTATCTATGTTTCAACTTTTATAGTTTCTAAGGGAAATTATTATAAACTATTTGTCTAGAGGAATAATTGCTTTAAAAATTTGTGGGATATTTTGAACACATATTATGGATTATTTTGTTTTTGGTATTGTCTTCGAAATATCCATGAATTTTGGAAGACACTTTATTTTTATTAATTTTCTAAATATTTAAAACTAAAATTTATATGTAATGTATGTAATTTTAAATTTAAATTAATTCATGTAATTATAGTATTGTTATGTCATGGAATATTCAGTTGGTATAGAATCCAGTATTTAATACATGTGTTTTTAACCTGATTAAAACAGTGATGGGGTGAGAAACAATATATGACAACCATTATTTCTAATAAACCTTAATTAATGATTTATTATATATTTATACACATAATAAAAAAAACAAAAAATAACATAGCTTGGTTTCATTCTGAGATTAGTTACATATAACAATAATAATAATAATAAAGGGCAAAAAATATTAATTTAATAATTTCCACAACAAGCCCTTATAATTCATTTTATCTTCTGGACTTTCATTAGACAACATTGGGACGTACAAAATAAATGGGTAAGATATAAATCCTGGTATGAAAATAATCACAAAATAGAATAAGGTAAAACAATATATGTGATTTTATCAAAATATTAGGGTAAAATATGTGTAGTGAGAATCATAAAAATAAAAATAGAATCATGATATAAGATGATGATATGAATGAAAAAGTTGAATGTGGGAAAAACATAAGTCATTATATCATAAATATGATTCGAGAAAAAATACCAGGACTTCATAACATTGTGTGGTTAGGATATCCTAATGTGCCCCATACATGGTATATAACGAGATAAAAACATTACGTCATTTATTGGAGGATGATATTATTATTGGAAAAACCATCACATTTATGTTATATACATCCATATGTGTTCTACAAAGATCATACATCATAACGATGTCTTTGATAACATTTAATACTATTATAAAGGAATGATGGTAACATAAATTTTGTTCCTAAATAAATGATGGATATGTATATATTGCAGAATTCCCTAGTTTTTAAATGGTGATGAGTAATCACTAAAAAAAATCTCATGAAAAATTATAGGACAACTTTGGTAGCATTAATGTGGTACATAAATATTATTTTAATGGGTTAATGTGTTTTAAAGGAGTATCTGATCACTTAAAAACATAAATATTTTAAGAGGTATTTTGAAATAAATATATGAACATAAAAAATTGAAAATAAATACGCAGAATATAAATAAGGTGCTTCAAAAAAATAGGAGATGTAGAAGATGGTTTTACTTCATTTGGGGCTTCTAATATCATGGGATGATGCTATTACGATGTTTAGGGAACCATGGGAGGGATCATGAGATTGAAATAAATCATAAATTAATAATAAAACGATTTTTAGAGAATATAAATTGGAGTTGGATTGGTTTTTTATAGAAAAAGATAGTGGAATTACATATTAATTTCTAAACATTGGTTTTTGATTCTATATTATAAAATTATCAAAACCAAAAACCATACCATGGTTTTCCCCATTTTTTATACCAAATAACTGTCTTTATTAATAAAATTTAAGGATTTGAACTAAAATAATAAAAATTATTCTCTTGGTTATGTAGAAGTAAATCATGTTTAAAAGGAATTAATTTTAAAATCCAAAAAACACAATATTGAATTTTTAACACCCCAATATTTCATTTTATGTTATTTTCTTTAATTAAATATCTTATGCTACACGCAACACCAAGTTCGACCGTACCAAGACTCACCAAACTAGGCGTTAAAAAGCATTTATGAATAGTATTTACTGAATATTAAATTTTATATACTCCATATAATTTTATAATCCATATTATTTGTTTTAGTTACCTTATATAAGAACAAATTCAATTTTTAAGATAAAAAAAGTATTTTTCAAAAATGAAATTTTACCGCCCTTTATTGGTGAACCCTAGTAAATCAAATATTTGACACTTTTAAATATTTAATTTGAACAAATAAACTTCTTATTTAGAATAGAGACATAAAAATTTAGTTTTGATAAATGTTTTGTGTTTTTCTGATTACTTTCAAATTTGGGTGAATAGTGAAAAATACAAAATTTTAATTGAAAACAACTTTTTTAATCAATATAATATATTGTGTTCTTTTGTAATTTTAATGGTTTGGAAGTATAATTAGGTCATATGTTTACCATTTAATCCAATTTTGATCATTGGAATTAATCATACTTTGAAAATATACATAAAATAGCGTTTCTCTTTTGTTAGTTATTTATTCTTAAAAACACGCTATTTGTTTTGACAACAGGAATTAGAATTAAATTAATTAATACTAATTCTATGTTTTTAATTTGGAAAAATGGACATAATTTTTTAGTTCAGAATATCACATATTTCTTCAGCTGAAATTTTGGTATTTTTCTGAAAACCTTTAATTTTTTATGAATATTGAAAAAACACTACATTAAAGTTTAAAACCAACTTTATATTTAAATAATTATTTATTTTATTTAAATTAATTTTAAGTAAAAAATGATATTTAATACCTATATAAGTTCAATATAATTCATTGGAGTCATTTTATAATAAAATTAGATGTATAAAATTTTATTGATATTTTTACCATCTTTTACCTACATCCTAGAGGCATTTGCAAATTCACATAAAACGTAATTTTACTACTTCTTTGAGTTTAATTTCAAAATTATGAGAGAAATGGTTGATATCAGTAAGTAAAATTTGATTCAATAAGATGAAAATATTTTTTTGGTGAATAGTAACTTTTTACTTTTATTTACCACGGTTAAAATTAAATAGGGCAATTAAGGGTAAAAGTGATATTATTATTATCCTAAAACATGTACTAATTTTATTGGATAAATATAATCCGACCAAAAACAACCTCAAGAATAAAATATTATCCTTTAGGTCAACTTGGATTAGATTAAGACATTTATTATTATTTAATTCGAAGAAGAGTTAAATGTGTTAAATTCAATGTTTAATAACTAAACCATTCTTAATATAGGGTTACAAATAAGATAAATTATACTGTAAATATTAATTATAAAGATAAAATAATTTCATATATAATGGTATTTTATTTATAAATTTCAGACATTGTATAATTAAATTTATTAATGACACAATTATGATGCAGTAATTACCTAATTAATGAAATACTAAAATAATTGATACTATAAATATCCAAATAATCAAAATTTGATACTTTATATGAATTATACTAATTTTATAGGTTAATATGACATATTATGGTTGGTTAGATTAATTTTATTCTAAGTATTAATGTTTTTATGACTTTAGAAAAAACAAAATACCAAATAGTGTCAAAATTGACATAAAATAATTTTTTTAAAAATAATATATTATTAATTGATATTATATTAATAAGAATATAAGGTTTGACCAAAAGACTTATATAATGATATGTTTATAATTAATTAACGACATGGGGTTTTCTTGAATATATATAGTATGTTTATTAACCATATAATATAAAAATACGAAGAGACGGGGTAAATGTAAAACTATTTAACTAAGAGTGAAATCTAAAAGATAAGGTTAATATAGTGACCCAAACATGTCTGAAACCTATTGGATGAGTGTTTGTTGACCCATAACCACCGTAGAATATAATTATTACACATTGGAGCCATTAGAAACTGAAAATTATGTTATTATAAAAAAATATTTCTAGCTTTTAGTATGGTGTCCCTCACTCTTATAAAAGGCTACTCCCCCTTATATCTAATTCACACCTTCAAGGTCATTTGGAATAGCATAACCTTGCACAAATATCCTCTCAACAATCCTCCTTTCATCCTAGAGGCCTTACTTTATACAAAATTACAACTTATGTAGCCCTTTTGATAAAATCAAAAGGAAAACGCCGTAAAAGTGGTAAATATCTCATCACCTCTTTCAAGTTAATTTCCCCTTCCACTTCCTCTTTCTTTGTTTTTTGAATTATAAAATAACAACACCAATATATTCTATATACTATGATGTTATTATAAATATGGTAAATCCATATTCATTATTCTATACATCCTTGGAATGATATGTCACCATACGTGCATATGTATGGCTTACTGTCTCCACGTCGTGGTGTAATTGTTATTCAATACATTATTATTTGGATGGGTATAATAATGATGTTTAATTGATTTAAATAATAAATATATCATAATAATTATTCTGTATATATTATATAACATCCAATTATATATTATTTTAATATCAAAATAATGATTTTGTCGTGCGTGCATAGGTATGGATTATTGTCTCCACGAACGTGATGAGATTCATTCCACATCGTATCCATTAAAAAATAATTTTAATTACATGATTTAAAATAATGTTTAAATACTTAATATCATTCTGAATATTAATAAAGCACATCCTATCCGTAATATAAATTACTTAAATAACAAATCATATAAAGGAAAACGAATCAGTTAACAACCGAAACGACGATAACACAATAAATCATTACTAAAGAAATGTAAAAAGAACATATATGATATCATATTAATATATCTGATTCTTGTATAATTTAATAACAATTATTTTACCATTATATAGGAGGTTAACCTACCCTTGATCATGAAAAATTACAAGGTAAGGGTAAATTTTACAATCTCTTTATTATATGAGGTTGTTTTTATGTAAGTATCTATTGGGGCCTCTTTGTCATCAACATCCATGTTTCATAAAAATGTATTTCAAAACATTCTCACTATATGATAGACTATGGGTTTATGTCATTTATACCCTTATTTGACTGTTATAATATGTTTATAAATGAATCTTTCTGTCATTTTCCAAACATGGTACCTTATTAACTTTTCGACATAATTAAGGTTAGAATGTTTTTAACATATATGAAGGGTGCTGATATTTTTCACCATTATAACATTGTCGACGCTTCCCTTACAAGCTTATATAAATATTTTCAAATTTTAATGTCTTATTTTATAATTACGTGAATGTTAAATGATTTTAAAATAGAAAAAGATATTTCGATAAATTTTTTTGATTTCATCTATGTCAACATCCTTTGATGGATTTTAAGATTGTTTGAAGTTGATTTATTATGATATATTAAATCCAAATTGTATTCATGGTTTTGTTGTATGTTTGACTGTGGATTTATTTTTCATACCATTCAGGGATTATGTATAAATTATTTACATTTCATATCCTAGTTTTATTATGAATGTTTATGTTATGTTTAAACCTTTACATATGTGGAATGCATTAGACATAGTATTTGACAGGTGGAGCCCACTATAGCTCCTCGATGCATCAGTAGGTCTAATGATACAAACATGTGTCTTGGTACAATACCTTGACAAAATATTATTTTTAGTATTGGAAGAATGCCTCAAATTTGTGGTTATGAAAATCTATCATTATGCATTCCATCATCATGAATGTGGATATTGATAATGCATCTGATTATTGAAATAGTAGAATATCCATTTGAATAAGTAAATGGGATTATTTGATTTTATATTTTCCATATTCTGATGAATTTCATGTTTAAAAGGCTTTTGTTTTAGTCCAATAAATTGCCTTAAATGTTTATACTTATTTATAAAAGATTCCACTATATTTTTATCCTTACTGATCATTTGAGCTCACCACATTCTATGTTTTATTTTTTCCAGGATTGGAAGATGATTATTATGTCTGACCTGTAGGGATTGTATATGGGATCTCAGTGTTGTCCATGGAAACAATGTTGTTGTAGTTTTCCATTTTATGATATAATTTGATCAATATGAATGTATCTTGAACTTCCTAGGCTACTAAACTAATCGTTCTTTTGAGACAAGATCTTTTTCTATCATGCCAATGAAATGCAATAATGCACCGACACTGGGTAACTAGGGTCAGGGCGTTATAGTTGGTATTAGAGGAAGATTAGTACAAACATTGGAATCTAGATTTAGATAAACTCTTATTAAAGAACATTACCCTAAGATAGACTTTGAGGATTGGTATAGAAGAACATCCTAGAATTTTTTTTTATTGTAGAGATTATGTGGGTTTTCTAAACAATACTACCACGACTCGATACGTGCAGGTAGAGATGGCTCGGACACAGATGTACCTAGGAGTAAAAAAACTCTAACGAGGAGTTTCAGGCTTGACTCGGGGTATCTTAGTACACAACAACAGGCCTTGCTGCACATTTTTTTAACACACTCTTGGGGGATATGATTAAGATAATTCACATTTTCATTAGAAACTGATTTAAAGGATCTCAATATAATATGAGAATAAATAACTGTAGATAATCTTAAGGTGTTTTAGAATGAAAATAAGGTGTTATGTTATTCTATAAATGGTTTTATGACTCACACTATGAATTCTTGTGTTAGTCTATGGAAGGATTCCTAGGAAGTCATAGTAACATTGAACATGATGTACAATGTAACACCACAAGCTTCCACTGTATTCATCTCTTTGAATAATACAACAGCATGTGTTGTACGCAACTTCGAGTTCTAATACACACAAAAACCAATCAAACTAGCCATTATGAATAGTAATACCCACTTTTTGAAATTTAAAAAATTTTATATTTCAAAATTGACTTCATTTTTGGATTCAGAATATCGAAATTAGATTAGGTTATATTTTTTTGTATTTTGCTGAAAACATGCAATTTTTGATGATAGTGAAAAAAACACTGAGTTATAGTTTAAAACCTGAATTTTATTTAAATAATAATATATCTTATTTAAATTTAATTAAGGTCAAAATGGAAACATAATACCTATATAAGTTAACTTTAGTTCATTGGAGTTACTTTAGAATAATTATATATATATAAAAATTTTATTGAACTTTTCACCCTCTTTTACCCACCTTCTAGGAGAATTTGGAAATTCCCATAAAACCTAATTTTATCACATCTGTGAGTGTAATTTCGAAAATTCGAGAGACAAGGTTAATCTGAAGGAGTAAAAAGTGGTTCAATAAAAAAAAATAATTTTCGGTGAATAGTAAATTTTTAATTTTATTTACCATGGTTAAAAGTAAATAGGGCAATTAAGTGTAAAAATGATATTAATATTACCCTAAAACATGTCATATTTCTATTGGACAATTGTATATTGCCCAAAAACAACCTTAGTAATAAAATATTATCATTTATGTCTACTTGGATTAGATTAAGAATTTATTATTATTTAATTCAAAGAAGAGTTAAAATAATTAAAATCAAAGTTTAACAAGTAATACATTTTTAATATACGGTAAAAGATAAGATAAATTAAACTATAAATAATCATTAGAAATATAAAACAATTTCCTACATAATGGTTGTTTATTTATAATTTTTAGACATTAAGTTAATTTATTTATGACCCAATAGTGATGCAGTAATTACCTAATTAATGAAATATTAAAATAATTGATAATATAAATACCCAGATAAATGTAATTTTAGGATTTTTATGAATCAAAATAATTTTATTAATTAATATGACATGTTATTTTTGATTTAATTATGTTTTTTCGAAGTAATCATGCTGTTATAATTTTCAAAAAAATCAAATACCAAATAGTGTCAAAATTGACATAAAAGAGTTTTTAAAACAAATATAATATTATTAATTGATTTTCAATTCCTAAAAATCTAAGGTTTGGCCAAGAGACTTATATAATTATAGTCATATCATTAAAGAACCACTTGGGCTTCTTTTAGATGTATATGGTATGTTTATTTACCATATAATTTAATAATACAAAGAGACATGGTAAATGTCAAACTATTTAACTAAGAGTTAAATATAAATGATAAGCTTAATTTAGCGACCCAAACCTATCTAAAATATATTGGTTAAAATTTTTATACCCATACCCACCTTATACGTTTAATAATCCTCTTTGGATCCATTATAAACCGAATATAAATTCATTATAAAATATTACTTTAATTTTTTCCAAAAGATCGCCTCCTCACCGTTATAAATGGACACCACTTCTAACCAATTATTCATACCTTCAATGGATTTTGGTTCTGCAAAACACCTTCCAAATACCCTCTTAAATATCCTCTCTTAATCCTACATGCATTACTTTAGTCATAAATCCAACCTAAGGATTCCTTTTGATCAAATCAAAAAGAAGAACCCGAAGAAGAGGTAATGTTTTCTCCACCACTTTTCATGTTCCTTTCTTCTTCAACTTCTTCTTTATTTGTTGTTTCCATTATAAAATAATATCTATAGTATCTTATATATAATGATATGTTTTTATAAATATTGTACAACCGTATTTAGTATTCTATCTATCCTTTTAATGACAAGTCACCATATGTGCGTACGTACGGCCTACCGTCTCCACGTCGTGGTGTAATTGTTATTTAATACATTATTATTTGTATGGGTATAATAATGTTGTGTAATTAATGTAAATAATAAATATAACATGATAATGTTTATGTATATATATGATATACCATCCAGTTATATATTATTTTAATATCAAAAGAATGATATTGTCGCTCGTACATACATACGGACTACAGTCTCCACGAACGCAATGAGATTCATTCCCCATCATATCATTTCAAATATAATTATCATTTGATGATTAAAAATAATTTTCAAAGACATTATACCATTCTGTATATGAAGAAGATACAACCTATCCATAACAAACACATCGTATTTAACAAATTATATAAAATAAAACGAGTAAGTGAACACCCGAAACAATGACAATACTAAGATATTATTAATAAATAAATGTTAAAAGATCATATATGATATCATATAAATGTATATGATTAATGTATAATTTAATAACAATTATTTCACCATTATATAGGAGGTTAACCTACCCTCAACCACGTAA
Organism: Viscum album; assembly: GCA_963277665.1. Taxonomy (NCBI): domain Eukaryota; kingdom Viridiplantae; phylum Streptophyta; class Magnoliopsida; order Santalales; family Viscaceae; genus Viscum; species Viscum album. The sequence continues at coordinate 537,551,993 of OY728119.1, forward strand.
AAGTACAAGGTATGGTTTTATTTCACAGTCTCTTCATTATCCGAGGTTCTTTATACGTAATTATCTACTGGGACCTTTTATCATCAACATCCATGTTTCTTAAAAATGTATTTCAAAAAATTATAACTATTTTACATACTATGGGTTAAAGTCAATTATACCCTTTTCTACTTTTTATAATAATTTTATAAATTAATCGTTCTGTCGTTTTCCAAACAAGTTCCTTTTTAACCTTTTCGACAAAATTATGGTAAGAATGTCTTTTTTAACTTATACGGTGAGTGTGGCTATTGTCATCCATTATAAAATCAACCAAGATTCGCTTACAAGCTTATAAGAATATTTTCAAAGTAAATTTTTTTATTTTATAATTATGTGACACTAAAATTATTTCAAAAATAGAAAGAGATATTTCTCTAAAAAGAGTTTTGATTTCATCTATGTCAACATCACTTGATGGATTTTATGATTATTTGGAGTTGATTAATTATGATAAAAACATCCATATTGTATTGAAGGTTTTGTGATATGTTTGACTGAGGATGTGCTATTTTTATACCATTCATGATTTATGGTTAACTTATTGACATTTCGTAAGCCAGTTTTAATACAAATGTTCATGATATGTTTAAAGCTTTTTATATGAGGAATGTATTGGACTTAGTAAGTCACGGGTGGAGCCTGCTATAGCTCCTAGATGCATCGGTAGGTCTCATGAGACAACTAGATGTGGAATTTCCCGAGACCTTTTCCTAATTTTATTTATGGTTTAGGTCGAAGCCTTAATCATTTTTAGACGTCTTGGTCGAGGACTTGATAAATTTTTTCAGAATGTACGAAATTATACATTCCCTCATTATGGAAATAATATTGATGGTTCATGTGGTCATTAAACTACGAGAATACCCATGATTATGTTTTATTAATGTATTATTTACTGATCTCATATTCTTGACATAAAATTATTCATGTTTATTATTAGTAAAGTCATGTGGTTTTGATTATTTTCCATGCTTAATATTTAGGTCATTTTCTGTTGTATTACTTACCCTTACTGAGTTTTTGAGGTAACCCCTTTCTATGTTTTATTTTTCCCAATATGTGAAGAAATATTTTATGACTGAGCTACATGGATAATCTAAAGGGGATATTAGTGTGGACCATGGAGACTATATTACTGTATTTTTCACATAATGATGTAATGTAACTTTTATGAAAGTATATAGTGATTCCAAGGCTACTAAACAAATCTGTCTTTCGAGACAAGATATTTTTTGATCATGCCAATGTTTTGTGATAATGCACTGACTCCGGGTATCTAGGGTCGGGGCATTATTGTTGGTATCAGAGAAAGTTTAGTAAAAACCTTGGAAAGAAGATTTAGATAAACATTGATTAGAGCACATAAGCCTATGATGGACTTCGAGGATTGGTATAGAAGAACATCATAGAATTTTTGTATTGTATAGATTTTGTGAGTTTTTCGAGCAATACATCCCTTTCTGGATATGAGCTGGTAGAGGCGGCACTGGCATAGATGTACCTAGAGGTAAAACCCGAAAACACCACTTTGAGCTAGACTCGAACGAGAACTGGTGAACGACAATGGCCCTTGTTGCACTCTTGGTTACGACACTCCTGAGAGATATTCATAGGACAATTCTCATTTTCATTACAAATAATTATGAAGGGTTAATGAGTATATACATCCTCAGAGAAAACATTTTTTATGATTATGGATTATATCCATAAATAGTTCAATTTATGTTAAGTGTTTTACAAGTATTGAATTATGTATTTTGATTCATAAACTGATCTAGTTTATGCCATTTTTTAGAAATGGGGCCTAGTGGAAGAAATGGAAACTGTATCAATGCACACACTCCACGTATTTATTTCCCTCCTGATCAAGATAATTATACTGGTGTTGGTGACACAACTGGTGCTGATCAGCTAATCACCATCCTGGGACAACTCACTCAGGTTATGAATAATAACCTTACCCAGATGGAGCACCCTGATCCACAGTGTGGAGGATCAATGTTAGATCGCTTCATTAGGAAACAACCACCAACATTCAAATGGAATAAAAATCCCTTAGTAGATGAGCAATGGATAAATTCTTTAGAGAAAATATTCCATGCCTTGGGGAGTAGTGAAAGGGAAAAAGTAATCATGGTAGTTTATCACCTCACTGGAGATGTTGATCAATGGTGGTCATTGATTAAAAACATGAAGGAAGATGATGAAGTATCAAATATATAATGTAGGGAGTTCAAAGATCAGTTTTTAGAAAAAATACATTCCTCGTGACTATCGAGCAGATATGGAAAGGAAATTTCTATGTCTGAGACAAAAGGAGGATGAGAATATTTCAATGTATGAGGCTAACTTTACACATTTAGCAAGGTATGATACCGATTATATACATAACACAAGAAGTAATATTGATCGTTTCATTGATGGGTTAAACCATTTCTCCTTTGATCATTATTCTCATAAACTTTCTCATTGTACGAAGATATTGTCTCAAGTGCTACCAAGACATAAAAGGAATTCTCTAAGCATTATGACTTTAAATCAAAGCAGTAGAAGAAGAGATCTACTGAACACTCTGGGAAAGGAAATAAAGAAACAAGGAAGAAGGGAAGAATTGATTTTCCATCCGGTGGTAATTGTCTAAGGAAGCACCATGGTTCCAGTCTAAAAGGAAAAGGAGTATGCTACAAATGTGGATAGAAAGGTCATCTAGCTAGTGATTGTAAAAGAATGAAAGATGATACCAATGTTCATTGCTACAATTGAAGAGAGATGGGAAATTATGAAAATAAATGTTCTAAGCGTCAGGGAAACATACCTCGAAAAAGGCCAAGGGATCAAGGCTAAGCTTATGATATCACTACTAATGAGGTAGAAGCTCTGAAAGACGTGGTGGCAGGTAATTTAATGGTTTCCTCCACTTTAGAAAATGCATTATTTGATTCTGGATCATCACATTGTTTCATATATTCCTAGTTTGCTAAGAAAATTAGATATTTCCATTTTTATTTAACAAGGGAGTTGTTAGTCAAAACTATTAAGTGGAGTATCATTACAACAATGATTTGTGAATCAGTTCACATTAGAGAACATAAATCTTCTTTATCGGTGGATCTCATCGTCATACCTATGAATGATTTTGATATAATCCTCGGTATGGATTTTCATTCAGACCATGATGAAAAAATTTATTGTAAGAAGAATGAGGTTACTATTTTTAATGATGATATGGAACACCTTTTATTTAGAGTGGAATCATCACCCCCTAATTCTTACCTAGATCCACCCCCAGTAGCTCAACTAAATTCAATTACCAGGGAAGAAGAGAATGAAATAACTGTGGGTGAGGAAAGGAATGTTCAAATAGAGTATGTACCTACTATGAGAGAATATGTTGACGTGTTTCTGGAAGATTTACCTGGACATCCTCCAGAACGAGAAATTGATTTTTCCATTGATTTAATTAATGGTTCAAGGCCTATATCAAAGACCCCTTATAGAATGTCCACTGTGGGATTACTTGATCTAAAGAAACAACTATAGGAATTGAGTAATAAGGGATTTATTCTCCCTAGTGTTTCTCCATTGGGTTCCCATATCCTTTTTAATAAGAAAGATGGATATACGAGGTTATGTATTGACTACAGGGAAATTAATTCTCTAACAATAAAAAAAATGTATCCCCTACCTCATATTGATGATTAATTTGATCAAATGCATGGAGATAAATACTTTTCAAAGATTGAACATCGATTGGGATACCATCAGTTCTGTGTGAAGAAGGAATACATTCCGAAGACATCATTTCGAACAAGGTATGGACATTACGAGTTTACACTAATGCCTTTTGGATTGAATAATGCACCCTCTGTATTCATGGATCTAATGAATAGAGTTTTCATGGAATATCTCAATGATTTTGTGGTGGTATTTATTCATGATATCTTATTATATTCCAAATACTATGAAGATCATGAAAATCACTTGCGCATTATCCTGAAGACTCTGAAAAGACATAAATTATATGGGATGTTTAGAAAGTGTGAATTATGGATTCAGGAGATTTCGTTTCATGGCCACATTGTCTCTAAAGATGGAATCTCTATTGATCCTTCTATGACCAAGGAAATCCAATAATGTCATGCACCAACGAGTATAAGTGAGGTACACATTTTTATTGGCTTAGCAGGTTATTATCAGCATTTCGTCTAGAACATTACCAGATTGTCTAACCCATTAACAAAGCTCACACGTAAAGGGGTTAATTCTTTTTGGACAAAAGAGTCTGAATAAAGTTTTGAAAAACATAAGATAAGATTAGTCAATGCTCTTATATTGAATCTACAATCTCGGAATGATGGGTTTGTTATTTATAGTGATGCTTCAATGAAAGGACTCGGTTGTGTCAATATGAAGAGTGATAGGGTTATTGACAATGCATCACGACAATAGAACATTCATGAGAAAAACAATCCTACTCATGATCTTGAGTTCTCTGCTGTAAATTTTTATTTGAAGATATGGAGACATTATTTCTATGGTGAAAAATGTGAGATTTAAACTGATCATAAGAGTTTAAAGTACATTTTCTCACAGAAAGAACTCAACGTGAGGAAAAAGAGATGGCTGGAACTAATCAAGGATTATGATTGCAGTATACACTACCACCCGGGAAAGGAAAATAAGGTGGAAGATGCTTTGAGGAGAAAAGATCATGGATTTTTGAACATGACGATAGTTTAAAGGTATCCAATTTTCATGGATCTTGTAAAGTTGGATATGGGAATCACCATGGAAGGTGAAACATCAATGCTTTTTAAAATGGTTTCCAAACCATCTTTACTAGAAATGATAACGATTTCTCAGGCTGATGATGAACAGTTTAAAAAGAAGATTAATGCTCTGGATGATGGGATATTGAGTAACATTTTTATGAAGATGGAATTTTGAAATTTGGGAGGAGACTTTGTGTTCCCAATATACCTAATATAAAAATGGAATTATTAGATGATTCTCATAGTTCCAATTTCACTATAAACCCTAGGAGCACCAAAATGTATAGAGATATGAAGGAAGATTTTTGGTGGGACAACATAAAGAGGCTTATTTCTGATTTTGTGTCATGATGTATAGTTTTTCAACAAGTGAAAGGTGGAAGGCAACAACCCGGAGGAGTCATAAAACCTCTATCCATACCAGATTGGAAGTGGGACAATATTACGATGGAATTTGTCATGGGGCTACCAATGACTCCTAGAAGGAATGATACAATATTGGTTATTGTTGATCGTCTTACCAAGTCAGCACATTTTCTTGATATAAGGGGAGATCTACCATTAGAACGTCTAGCAAGACTATATGTTAATGAATTTGTGAGATTTCATGGAGTTCCCCTATCGATTGTTCCTGATTGTGATCCCCATTTTACTTCAAGATTATGGAAGAGTCTTCAGAAGGCCTTGGATACTGATCTTCGTTTGAGCACTGCCTACCACCCTCAAATAGATGGACAACCAGAATAGACTATTCAAACCTTAAAAGTCATGTTGAGATCATACTCAGTTGACTTTCTGGGTATGTGGGATCAATATTTACCGCTGGTGGAATTTTCCTATAACAATATATTCTATTCAAGTATTAAGATGGCACCATATGAAGCATTGTATAGAAAGAAATGTCACACACCAACCTGTTGGGATGATGTTTGTGAAAGAAAACTTGTAGGCCCAGAACTGGAGGAAGAAACGATGGAAAAGGTGAAGGTATTCCAGAACCACATCAAAGCAGCTCAATGTTGGCAGAAGAGCTATGCCGATAATCGAAGGAAGGATTTGGAATTTCATGTAAGAGATCAAGTTTTCTTGAAGGTATCTCCATGGAAGGGAGTTATAAATTTCGGTAGAAAGATAAATTGAGTCCCAGGTACATCGTACCTTTTGAAATTCTAGAATGAATTGGTGTTGTAGCTTACAGTTTGGCGATGCCGCCAAATCTCTCCAAAGGTCACTATGTGTTGCAAGTATCACTGTTGAAAAAATACATGCCTCACCTAACCCATGTAATAAACTATGAGGAATTTGAACTGGAACCTGATATGTATTAGTGAAAAGATCTCATCAGGATTCTTGATACCAGAGAACAAGTGATGAGAAACCTGACGACTCGTCCAGTAAAAGTTCTATGGAGAAACCATAAGATGGAAGAGGAAACGTGGGAACTCGAGGAACGTATGATGAAAAATCACCTGAGTCATTTCATGCGGTAGTATTATAGAAATTTAGAGGAAAAAATTATTTGAAGGAGGGGAGAATGTAACACCCCATGATTCCACGGTATGCTTCTCTTTGAATAATACAGTAGCGTGTGTTGTACGCAACTTCGAGTTCTAACACACACCACAACCAATCAAACTATCCCTTATGAATAGTAATACCCTGTTTTTGAAATTTTATAAATTTTATCTTGGAAAATGGACTTCACTTTTTGATTCAGAATATCAAAATTATCTTAGGGTGAATTATTGGTATTTTTCTGAAAATATTCAATTTTTGATGAATTGTGAAAAAAACACTAAGTTATAGTTTAAAACTAAATTTTTATTTAAATAATTATTTATTTTATTTAAATTTAATTATGGTCAAAATTGATACATAATACCTATATAATTTCAATGTAATTCATTGGAGTTAGTTTATAATAATTTTAGATATATAAAAATTTTATTGAACTTTTCACCGTCTTTTACCCACCTCCTAGGAGAATTTGGAAATTCACATAAAACATAATTTTACCGCTTCATTGAGTGGAATTTCGAATATCCAAGAGACATAGTTAATATCAATGAGTAAAATGTGGTTCAATAAGATAAAAATAATTTCCGGTGAATAGTAACTTTGTACTTTTATTTACCATAGTTAAAAGTAAATAGTGTAATTATGGGTAAAAATGATATTAATATTACACTAACATATGTCCTATTTCTATTGTACAAGTATATCTCGACCAAAAACAGCCTTAGGAATAAAATATTATCATTTAGGTCCCCTTGTATTAGATTAGTACATTTATTATTATTTAATTCAAGGAAGTGTTAACAGAGATAAAATCAAAGTGTAATAACTAAAATCATTTTTAATATAGTTGTACACATTAGATAAATTCAATAATAAATATTCATTAGAAAGATAAAAATATTTCCTACATAATAGTATTTTATTTATAATTTTTAGTGTTAAATAATATAATTTATTTATGACACAAAAGTGATACAGTAATTACCTAATTAATGAAATTTTAAAATAATGGATAATATAAATACTCAAATAAATATAATTTGAGACTTTTTATGAATTACACTAATTTAATTGGATAATATAACAAGTTAGTATTTATTTAATTTTTTTAAGGAATATTTATGTTATGAGTTTCACAAAAATCAAATAGCAAATAGTGTCAAAATTGACATAAAAGAGTTTTTAATACAAATAATATATTATTAATTGATATTCAATTCCGAAAAATCTATGGTTTGGCCAAAAGTCATATATAATGATATATGTATCATTAATTAACCACTTGGGGTTCGTTTGGATGTATATGGTATGGTTATTTACCATATAATATAAAAATACAAAGGGACATGATAAATGTCAAACTATTTTACATAGAGTTAAATATAAATGATACGGTTAATTTAGTGACCCAAAAATGTCTATAATCTATTGGTTGAACGGTTTTCAACCCATACCCACCTTTGAATTTTAATAATCCACTTATGAGCCATTATGAACTGAATATAAATTTTTTATAAAATAATACATTAAGTTTTTCCTAAAGAGCCCCTCCTCCCCCTTATAAAAGGACACCACTTCTAACCAATTATTCGTACCGTCAAAGCCTATTGGTTTGGCCAGCCTATGCCCAAATACCCTCTAAACTATCCTAACTTAATCCTAAAGGCCTTATTTTAGTATGAACGGAAAACTAAGTATTCCTTTTGATCAAATCAAAAGGAAGAACCCGAAGGAGAGGTAATGTTTTCACCACCCCTTTTCAAGTTCATTTCTTCTTCAACGTCATCTTTCATTGTTGTTTCCATTATAAAATAATAACTCCAGTATCTTCTATATACTAAGATGTTATTATAAATATGGTACAACCATATTCAGTATTCTATCCATCCGATGAGTGGCATGTCACCATACGTGCATACGTACGGCCTACCGTCTCCACGACGTGGTGTAATTGTTATTCAATAGATTATTATTTGGATGGGTATAATAATGATTTGTAAGTCATCTAAATAATAAATATAACATGATAATTATTCTTTATATATGATATACCATCCAATTATATATTATTTTAATATCAAAAGAATGATATTTTCGCTCGTGCATACGTACGGACTACCGTCTCCACGAACGCGATGAGATTCATTCACCATCGTATCCATTCAAGTATAATTCTCATTTGATTATTAAAAAAAATGTTTAAAGACTTGATATCATTTTGGATAGGAATAATATACAACCTATCTATAACAAACACAGATTATGTAACAAAACATATAAAAGAAAACGATTAACTGATCACTCGAAACAACGATAATACTAAGATATTATTAACAAAGCAATGTTAAAAGATCATATATGATATCATATTAATGTATATGATTCATGTATAATTTAATAAAAATTATTTCACAATTATACAAGAGTTTAACCAACCCTCAACCAAGTAAAAGTTCAAGGTAATGGTTTATTTCACAATCTCTTCATTATCTGAGATTTTTTATACGTAATTATCTACTAGGACCTTTTATCGTCCACATTCATGTTTATTAAAAATGTATTTCAAATAATTCTTACTATTTTATAGACTATGGGTTAAAGTCATTTATACCTTTTTTGACTTTTTATAAGAATTTTATAAATGAATTTTTCTGTCGGTTTCCAAACAAGGTCCTTTTTTAACCTTTTCGACAAAATTAAGGTAAGAATGAATTTTTTAACTTATACGGTGGGTGATGCTATTTTCTACGGTTTTAAACTAGTCCGAGATTACCTTAAAAGCATATAAGAATATTTTAAAAGTAAATGTTTTATTTTATAATTATGTGACTCTTAAATGATTTCAAAATAGAAAGAGATATTTCTCTAAAAAGAGAATTGATTTCATCTATGTCCAAATCCTTTGAGGGATTTGAAGTTTATATGGAGTTGATTTATTATGATACGAAACATCCATATTGTATTGATGTTTTTGTGATATTTTTGACTGTAGATGTGCTATTTTTATACCATTCATGATTTATGGTTAATGTATTGACATTTATTAAGCATGTTTTAATACAAATGTTTATGATATGTTTAAACCTTTTCATATGTGGAATGTATTGGACTTAGTAAGTGACGGGTGGAGCCCTCTATAGCTCCCCGATGCATCGGTAGGTCTCAAGAGACAACTAGACGTGGAATTGGCTGAGGCCCTTTCCAAATTAGATTTATGGTTTAGGCTGAGGCCTTAATCATTTTTAGACATCTTGGACGAGGCCTTGATAAAATGTTTCAGAATGTCAGGAATTATACATTCCCTTATTATGGAAGTAATATTGATGGTTCATGTGGCCATTGGACTAGTAGAATACCCAGGATATTGTTTTATTATGGCATTATTTACTCATCTCATATTCTCGCAATAAATGTATTCTTATTTATTATTGGTAAAGGCATGTGGATTCAATTATTTACCATAATTAATATTTATGAAATTTTCTGATGTATTACTTACCCTTACTGAGTGTTGGAGCTCACCCCTTTCTATGTTTTATTTTTCCCAGGATGTGAAGAATGATTTTATGACTGACCTACAGGGATAGTCTGATGGGGATATTAATGTGGAACATGGAGACTATATTTCTGTAGTTTTTCATTTTATGATGTAATGTGTCTTTTATGAATGTATCAACTGATTACATGGTTACTAAAGTAATCGGTCGTTCGAGACATTATATTTTGTGATCATACCAAAGTTATTTGATAATGCACCGACTCTGGGTAACTGGGGTCGGGGTGTTACATACACAGTGGGAACGATGGAGGAAATGAAAAAAATGGAATATTGATAAATATAAAAGATATCATGTTCCTGACAAATCATTTTTCAAAAAATATGATCAACAACATATATATTAACCAACTCCCGGACTCAAAAAATAAGAGAAAGGTGGTGAATGATAAGAGCTCTAGTAGAGGAGACCATATAAAAACAAATCTCAATTTCCATCATCCATGAAATGAGGAAGGAGACACCAAGGGACGTGTCTTAACAGAATAAATAAACGCATTATGTGTGTGAAAGAAGGACATAAAATAACGAATTGACGAGGGAAAATGAAGAGTACTATAGAAGAAAATAAAAATGATCCCAAAAATCAATTTACCGTCATTTTCCCTAATTGTATGGGAGCTCATCATTACCCGAGTGAATGCCCTATTATATAGGATCATCCATTTGTCATGGAAGAACCAATGTGGAAATAAATGGATGGTAGAATTTTTAAAAGTATTAGTGCTCTTTGTTGATGGAATTACATAGGAAGACTTTTCTCTTACATGTAACCGTGCTATTTATTAGTTGAAAATACAATTTTAGGAAGAATTGTGTTTTCTATTGTTGATATAATTTGTAAAAAACCATTTAGGATTATATAATCCTTGATTTGAGGTAATTATATGTTATTAAATTTTGGGATGAAAATGTGAGGTATGATATTTCATTTGTGGTGAAATTATGTGATAGTTATTTTGATGAATTTATCTCATTTTGGGAGCATTATAAAATATAGTTTTTTTAAAAAAGTACAACACATAGACCATGTGACAACCCATCACATCAGAAAAAGGTTCATGAATTGAACCCACAACCATAGTGAGATTCATATTTATCACCTACCCCTAGACTATGTGAAGTCCCTGGTTACTATGACTAATTATTTTCAGTTAAATGATTTTATTGATCAATAATATGTTGATTTGGGATCTTATGTCTTGTCAAATGGATATCCTTAGTATAGGAAAATGATTTTGGGATTATGTGATAAATGTTATTTTGGAAGAAATTTGCTCTGTTGGAAATACTATATGCCTAAGTGAAATAGAATACTATGGGATTTCATTTGAAAAGTAATGGTTAATTTTTATCTATGTTTTTATTATAGATTTATACCTATTTTGGTTATCAATGTATATGATTACCTATCATAGATAATATATTATTAGGTTAAATAATTTAAGCATGTGACTTTAAAATTAGTCGATGTTATTTGGAAATACAATTTAATGTGGAATACTGTGTAATCAAATTCATATATATTTTGGGGTTCAATATTTGTTTGGATTATATTGATGGATTTTAAGGACAATTTTTTATTTAATGCTATTTATTTACCATCACGTATTGTTGGTTTAATTTTAGAAATTAAGATATGTATTTCTTTTAGAAAGGATTATACTTTTTGGGGATCATCTGATCTTGTACTAACCATTTTGGTTTTGGTTAATATCAAATGAAAATGTAAATATATATAGTTTATTCTTTGTGGATTATGTGATTCTCTAGAAGTTGATTCTAGCACTACAATTCTGACCAAGTCATCTTGAACACTCATCATTTGAAAAAAAAGGACGAGTTAGTGGTAGAAATTTATTAAAGGGTGAAACTCTACATAAAAAATAAGTAAAACTCTTTATGTTCTTAGTCAATATCACAAATAAATTCCTCAACTTTATGAAATATAACAGAAAACAGAAAACATTATTCATTTTCTTTTTCTACTAGGAAACTAATGAAAGATTATCTCATTACAGGTTTCTGGTTTTCCTGTTGTAACATTCTCCTAATCATGTTTTCTATCCCTCTCCATCTGAACATGACACTTAGTTTATCATCTATATCAATGTTTTCATACATTGAATCCAAATATGAGTTATCTCGGGTAACCATTGTACTTCTATTTATTTCGTTTAAAGTGATAGTTATATTGACTCTTTTTTTAATGTTGGACTTTCAATGATGTTCCTAATCCCAATTTTAAAAATTGTGGGGATGCAATTTCCAAAAGGGGGTAAGAATGTAACAACCCAATATTTCATAGTAAGTTATTTTCTTTAATTCAATAGCATGCGCTACTCGCAACACCGAGTTCGAGCACACCACAACTTACCAAAAAATCCATTCAAAAGCCGTTTTGAATATTATTAACTGAATTTTGAATTTTATATACTCCATATAACTTTGGAATCTATATTATGAGTTTTTTACATAAAATGAGAACAAATTCAATTTTTCTGATAAAAGAAGAATTATTCAAATATGAAATTTTACCACCTTTTAATGGTGAACTGTTTTAAATCTAATATTTGAAACTTTCATATATTCAATTTGAAAAAAATAAACTTCTTATTTAGAATCAATAAAAAAAATTATTTTTTATAAACTTTTCGAGTCATTCTAATAACATTCATATTTGGGTGAATAGTTAAAAATACTTAATTTTATTTGAAAACAACTTTTTTATCAAAATAATTTATAGTGTTCAATTTTACATTTGAATGGTTTGTAAGTATAATTAAATTATATTTTTACCATTTAATCCAATTTTGGTAATTAGAATTAATTTAACTTTGAAAATATACATAAAATGGTGTATATCTTTTGATAGTTATTGTTTCTTAAAAACACGGTATTTGTTTTGACAACAGAAATTAATATTAAATTAATTAATACTACTTATATGTTTTTAATTTGGTAAAATAGACATATTTTTTTAATTCGGAATGTCAATTATATCTTAGGCTGAATTTTCTTTATTTCTCTGAAAACATTCATTTTTTGATGAATAGTGAAAAAGCAATCCGTTATAGTTTAAAACTGACATTTTATTTAAATAATTATTTATTTTATTTGTATTTATATTAAGTAAAAATAGATATATAATACTTATAAAAGTTCTATATAATTAATTGGAGTCATTTTATAATAAAATTAGATGTATAAAATTTTATTGAAGTTTTTAACGTCTTTTACCCACCTAATAGGAGCATTTGCAAATTTAAATAATACATAATTTTACCTCATCTATGTGTTGAAGTTAAAAAATAAGAGGGTCACAGTTGATATCATCAATTAAAATGTTGTTCAATAAGATAAAAATAATTTTTGATGAATAGTAACTTTTTACTTTTATTTACCAAGGTTAAAAGTAAATAGGGTAATTAAGGGTAAAATTGATATTATTATTACCCTAATAAGAGTATTAATTTTATTGTATAAGTGTAATTCTACATAGAACAACATTATGAATAAAATATGATCTTTAGGTCTCCTTGGATTAGATTAGGACATATATTATTATTTAATTCAAAGAAGAGTTAAAAGTGTTATATCCAATGTTTAATAACTAAAACATTTTTAATATTGGGTTACACATAATATAATTTAGACTATAAATATTCAATGGAATTATAAAGATATATCCTATATAATGATATTTTATTTATAAATTTTAGACGTTAGATAATTAAATTTATTTATAACACAATGATGATGATGTAATTACCTAACTAATCAAATATTAAAATAATTGATATTATAAATATCCAAATAAATGTAATTTGACACTTTTTATGAATTTCACTAAGTTTGTTGGTTAATATTACATATTAGGGTTGGTTATATGAATCGTTTTTGAAGTATTAATGCTGTTATGAATTTAGAAAAAACAAAATAAAAAATAGTGTCAAAATTGTAATAAAAGTGTTTTTAAAACAAATATTGTATTATTAATTGATATTCTATTCCTAAAAATCTAAGGTTCGGCCAAAAGACTAATATAATGATATTTTTATCATTAATTAACCACTTGGGGTTCTATTATAATTATATAGTATGTTTATTATCCATATAATATAAAAATACAAAGAGACACGGTAAATGTCAAACTATTTAATTAAGATTTAAATCTAAAAGATGTGGTTAATATAGTGACCCAATCACGTATAAAAACAATTTTAATTGTTTTTTTGACCCATTATCACCATAGAATTTAATTAATACGCATTGAAGCTATTATAAACCTAAAATAGTTTTATTATAAAATAACATTTCTATCTTTTCCTAAGGTGCCCCTCACACCTCTTATAAAAGGGCACTCCCCCTTCTCCCTATTTCACACCTTCATAGCAATTTTTATTGGACAACCCCATCCAAAATACCATCTAATCTATCCTAAATTAATCTTAGAGGCTTTACATTTGTCTAAAAGCCAACCTATGGGGCCCTTTGGATCAAATCGAAAGGAAGATCCAAAAGAGGAGAAAAATATTTCATCACCTCTTTCAAGTTCCTTTCTTCTTCCACTTCCTCTTTCTTTTTGTTTCTATTATAAAATAACAACTCAAGTATCATATAAATATATTGATGTTATTATTAATATGGTATAGACATATTCAATATTCTATCCTTCCTTTTAATGACATGTCGCCATATGTGCGTAAGTAAAGCTTACCGTCTCCACGCCGTGGTGTACATATTATTAGATACAATATTTTTTGGATAACTATAATAATGATTTATAATTGATTAAAATAATAAATATAAAATTATATATATTCTGTATATATGATATACCATCCAATTATTTATTATTTCATTAACAAAAAAATGATATTGTCTCCCATGTGTACGTACGGATTACCGTCTCCACGAACGCGATGAGATTCATTCCCCATCGTATCCATTCAAGACTAATTTTCATTAGATGATTTATAATAATTTTTAAAGACATAATTTAATTAAGAATATTAATAATATACATCTATCCCTAACAAAAATCACTTATTTAACAAAGCATATAAACGAAAATGAATCAGTTAACACCCAAAACGACGATAATACGAAGATATTATTAACAAAGCAATGTTAGAAGATCATATATGATATCAAATTAATATATATTATTCTTGTATAATTTAATAAAAATTATTTCACCATTATAAATTATGTTAACCTACCGTCAACCAATGAAAATTACAAGGTAATGGTTAATTTCACAATCTCTATATTATCCGAGGTTGTTTTTACGTAAGTATCTACTGGGACCTCTTTATCATCCATATCCATGTTTCATAAAACTGTATTTAAAAACATTATTAATATTTTTATAAAAAATGTGTTGAGGTAATTTATAACCTTATTTTACTTTTATAAGATGTTTATAAATGAATATTTCCATCGTTTTCTAAATAAGGTACCTTATGACGTTTTCGACAAAAATTAAGATAAGAATATTTTTTTACTTGTACGATGGGTGCATATATTTTCCACCGTTATAACATCGTCGAATCTCCTCTTACAAGTTTATAAGAATATTTTCAAATATAAATGTTTTCTTTTATAATTACATGACTTTTAAATTATTTCAAAATAGAAATAGATATTTCTCTAAAAAGGTTTTGATTTCATCTATATTGACATCCATTGATGGATTTTAAGATTGTTTGAGGTTGTTTATTATGACACAATACTTCCACATTATATTGAATGTTTTGGGGTATGTTTTATTATGGATGTGTTATTTCATACCATTCATGGTTTATAGATAGATTATTGACATTTCGTATGCCAGTTTTAATACGTATGTTTATGTTATGTTTAAACATTTTCAGATGAGGAATAAATTGGACATAGAATGTGACGGGTGGAGCCTGCTATAGCTCTTCGATACATCGGTAGGTCTCATGAGACAAACTATTGTCTTGGTGCAAGGCCTTGACAAAATCATATTTTTAGTGTTGGCACAAGGCCTTGACTATGTGGTTATGAAAGTATGGTATTATTCATTCCATCATTATGAAAGTGGCTATTGATAATGCATGTGATTTTTCGACTAGTAGAATATCAATGTGAATTATTAAATGGCATTATTGGATTTTATCTTTTCCATATTATGCTGAAGTTCAAGTTTAAAAATATTTTTTTAGTCTTATACATTTCCTTAAATGTTTAAGCTTATTTATGAATGTTTCTGGTATATTGTTATCCCTACTGAGCATCTGAGATCACCCCTTTCTAGGTTTTAATATTCCCTGGATGCGAAGTTGTATATAATGACTAACCAATATGGATAGTCTATGGGATATCAGTGTTTTCCATTGAAAAAATGTTGTTGTATTTTTCCATTTTATGATGTAATGTGAACCTTATGAATGTATCAAGTACTTCCAAGGCTACTAAACTAATATGTCTTTCGAGACATGATCTTTTGCAATCATGCCAGTTTTATATAATAATTCATTGATTCTAGGTAACTAGGGTCGGGGTGTTATTGGTTTTTTATGATTTATATAGTGTTTAAATATTTATTAAAATAACATAAAAATCATTACATAATCTGGATAATTAATACTCTTTATAGTTTTTATTACATCACTTTTATAAATTAATGATTTCATTATATGTACTATATATCTATAATGTATTTAATTTTTACATAAAAATTAAACATTCACAGAAAAATATGAAAAATAAATAGGTGGATAATTTGGATAAGGTCATTTAAAAAAAATATTTATTTTATATACATAATAATCTAAATATAAAAATTTTCAATTACAATAAAAATCATTTTTTATTAAAAATAATTGTATTTTATGATGATAATATTTTACTAACCCTAAGAAAAATATATTTTAAAATATTTAATTATATGGTTACTTACATTTAAAAAAATATTATTTAACATGTCAATTTTATAGAAATAAAATTTAATTAAAAAATTATAAAAATTCGTAAAATATTTATCCTTGATTAAAATAAAATATTTCATAAAATTACAATTTATTTATCATATGAAAATATTATTTCTATAAAAATCATCATTTAATCATATAAAAAGTAAAAACACAAAAGGATAAAAAAATCATTATCTTTTAAAAAACATATAACAATATAAATTTATAATGTCAGGGCCCGGATACATAAACCCATATTACAAAATCATATTCTATTAGGGTATGGTGTGTGATGGATACACATTGTTATGGTGTTTTGGTAACTTGGATTGGAATATGATCTCAATAAGGTTGAAAAACATCCATATAATGTTATTATCCAACTTTAGTGGGTTAATCTCATATTCGGCATGGTATAGGAAAAACCTCAATGCTTCCAGGTCCCTCAGATTCTTCGATAAATGGGCTTCAGAAGGTACAATCCAACAGGTCTAGGTCATTGATTCCATTGTCTATATCAATTGTATTTTATCACAACCCATTATATATACTAATATTCATTTTCACTATACAATGACAATATTATCAATGGTTATGATTCATAATGGTGTTTTATGTGTGATAGGCTATAACTTATAATGATATGAAATAACAAAATTAGTGTGTTTGTGTTTTCTATAGCTTCATTACATAATAAGGTATTTATTAATTTTAAATGATAATTTCATTCATGAATGTTGGTGTCTATAAATTATTCATCCCTTAGAAAATTCACAATAAAAATTATATTTTTTTAATAAAATATATGACAATACTTTTGTTTCATCATCCCTTACTACTCCTATGTCCCTTAAACAAACATGTGGATTTCAATCATTACTGCTACTATGTGTGCTTTCTTTTTTCATTTAATATTGTCTCTATTCTCTAATATCTTCAATGGATGTTCCCCACTTGAATGATCATACTATAGAGATTCCCCCACAATATTCAGTTCATGTGTGGATTCTGGTATGTATTTTCTTAAGAGGGATACATAGAATAAATAATTCACTTAAGATATTTTAGGTATTAGTTCTAGTTGATAATACATTAATCTAATAAGAACATGTATATAAAATGGTCCAAATTAGTAAGAACTAAGGTTTCCCTTATTAACAAACAACATGAAATTATTACATTTGGATACTTTAGTTAACACATTATCTCTATCATTAAACTACATGTCTCAATGAAAATTATATGGAGATAATTTTTATTTACATTAAATAGATTTAATATGATGTTGAATGTTTTGAACCATACATTACATACATTAGGTAAGATCAAGTCACATATGATTCCTCTATCCAACTTCATCCTAGTATGTTAGTGTATGAAAATCCATCCTATATATATCCTCATAAGTTTCCAATTGATTGTAACAATGGAAACTATTATTATATGAGAACTCTACTAGGGGAATGTGTTGATCCCAAAAAACATTGAAATTTATTGAAAATTATATTATCATATCCCTTTTAGTTTTAGTGGTTCTATTAGAAAAACAATCCATTTGAGGTTGATAAGGGGTACTAAAACTCAACTGTATATCGAGATCATATTGGTGACCTCTATAGAACCAGAAGGAAAACCATAGATATCTATTTGACGAAAGAGATAACAAAAATACTTTGAAGCCCTACAACGTTACATACATGTATCTTGGGGAGTATGTCAAGAGATAAATATTTCTAGATATGAAATAAATACAATGAAATTTTTTGGAAGTATACTATAACATGAATGGTAGTATTCCCTTTATATTCCATCATGAATCCTATGGAAAATCCACTGTTAAGTTTCCACATTAACATAATATAATTTTATATTGTTTCATCGTACAATTATATTTTTCCATTTAGCCTTGACATGTTAGAGTATAAAACATCAAGATAAAAATTACACAATCTTCCACTTCCTCTTATCACACTTGATGTTTTTCTTCACACCTCTACGGATCATTGAACTTCCAAGATCCTTAAATAATTGTGATCTATGCACATGATCAATAATGTCACTTTTCAACTATGATTTTGATGAGAAGATTATCTGATTACAAAACCTTATAAAATCATAATTATTAATGTTAAAATATAGAGATTCACCACCATTATTTATAGTCTTTTATATTTTTATTGGGAAGCATCGATCCTCTTAATAATGGATGGTTGATAAGTTATTTGAGCAATCTAGGATTAATTTACTCTAATTTTTTCAATGTACAACATTATCATGTCATATATGATTGTATCCCATTCAATCCACGTTAGGGATATAGTTGTAGGATCGCTTCTTTTCTCAGTATCTTCTTCTTTATATGGATTTTCATGGTTTCAATGCATTTAATAATCTTTATAATTTATAAATTATATAATGACTTCATTATAACATAATAAGATAATTTTTAGTGAATTTATATTTGGGGATTTTATTATCCAAATTTTTTACACAATTCCTCACATAGAGATAATGTCCAGAAATCATCATTATGATGAACACTACATCCAATTATACATCGTCAATTTTATAGTTCTTCCCATATATATTTAATTGGATTGAAGAATAAGATAACAAATTTTAATCATTCATGATTAAAAACCCCAATCCCTCATGGGATGCATTGCGTTAGATCACAAGTCCCCCTTGATGGTAATATGTTTACATTTTTAGATATTATCTATTAAATAACTATTTAAATATTTGTTATCATTCATTGGACCTGAAAAACATAAATCCCTTTCATGTAATCCTGGTTAGTGCATTTAAAAGTCAAGATATGTTTTTCATAAATTAACCATAGTTCTTAAAAAATCTAATGAATTTAAGGTTTTATTTCATATATGTTGGTTAAGGCCATCCATAATTTGGATATTCATATGGATCTACAAATATCTCATTGTTGTATATAAAATTTTCTAGGATTGTTAACTTATCCATCCAAAACATGCTTTTACAATACATCATATTCAAATCATCTTTCTATATGGTTTTGTATACAACATTAAAATGCTCATAGTGTTCGTGCATTCATTTGGAATGCATAATAATATAATCTATAAATAATTTCATAAATTTTTTCATACAATATTTAAGACTCTATTAATATTTCCCATGAATATTGATGGTGAATTTGTGAGTCTAAATGGGATATTTATTTACTCATTGTTCCAATAAATTTTACTAAATGATGATTGAAGGTCCCCTGAACACATTGGGAGAGGAGGGTTTAATAAAGGTATCAAAATTTTATTTTAAATAGATATATCTTCTTCCCATGCGGGTAAGAACTTGTTAAACCTGTCTAATGAGAAAGTACAAAAAAATATACAATCACATGAAAAGTGACGACAAAAAAATTTTACATGGTTCATCACAAAGGGATATGCCCACAAAGAATACACTAACTAGTTTTCAGTAATACCAAAGTCTAATAATCTTCACTAGTTCTGCATGGAAAATTTTTAACATAGACACTATATTCTAGGAACACAACCTTTACAAGGTTTTAGGGATAACACACTATGTCCCTCAGATAACTTTCATTGACTCACCCTTGGTCACTATGTTGGAATGAATCTAGAAACAATTTATCGACTTAAAGGTCTATTTATTTGGTTGTAATTCAATCATGCATACTCAAATGTTGATCGATTCTTTGTTGAAGTATTATTTTCCCATATATATGTAATCAAAATTTACCTTTAATGATTGTTCCCAAACATGACCTCTGAGAACTGTCCCTTTTCATTGGAATACTAGAGTGCTCTGTGCACCACCTCAATGTACTGCCTTGGAAAATCTGGACTACATACCTCCTTTGGAAACCACATTCTTGAACATCCTTTGCTTTTTCTATCCCATAATGATTTACTTTTCATACTCCCTTTCTCTGTTTACAACCTCACCTTATCCACATACATATTCAACTCAATGTACCACCTCCTTTAGCGAACATCTTCTTGCATGATCAATTTCTCATAATCAAACTATATTCCATGAACTATTTTAAAATTTTCTGCCTTCATATTATATTTTTCAATAAATTATTTAAAGGTTTTTCTTCATATGATAATCTTCATGATTACACTAAATTCAACTCATATGTTTAATCTCATAGCCACAGACTCTAATAAAGGGATGACTACTCCTTATATAATATATTAGATCTACGTAATCTGTTAAAATGAGATTTAACATACCCATGATACTTCACGCCCTTTACCACATACCGTGCATATCCCTTCTACTATTTCCATACACAGTCCGTCTATCGCCATTCTCCCTACATGGTGGAACAATTCATTACCTCATTTCCGAAAACAACACTCTTAAGGATTCTCAACAATCCACCAAATTTTGGTGATCAACACTAGATCCCGGGAACCATCACACCTTCCACAAACCACATGCATTCCCACGAAACTACTTCACTCGTAGATTCATTCATCCTGTGTGGTCTGCAATCCATATTATATTTCTAGAAAAAATCCCACACCATGGTTCATGGTTATCCATTCTGCGTACCAAAATTATTGATCTGACAAATTTTCCTAGAAAACCCATTCTGTGTACATAATTTTCGGAAAAACTTCCTTTTTCAAAAATAAAGTCCCAATATTGCAGAATAAATTTTTTGAAAACATTTAGAAACTTCACCACCATAAATACAACATTCAGCCTCAACAATAAGACCAAATTATTTGAAAACTCCTTGATCAACCCAATGTTTATCTAAAACAATATATGACTATTCTTTATTTCTAGAAATGAACTAAATTGGTTCCAATAATATCCACCTTTGGGATTGTTGGCAATGCCCATGAAAACATAATGAAGCAAAGAAACTTGATAAAAAAGAAACAATTCTGTCAACTCTTTAAGTATATACGAGTAATGATAGTGTACAAAACAAGAGGGGAATCATGATTTTAGTTCTATTAATTCCGAAGACATAAATTTTTTCAGTATTTTCATTGTATCCAAAATTTTTAACATTTTAAATCATTATTCTACCCCTTGTGAAATTTTTGAATTCGTATTTGTAAGATTCATAAGGCATTGAATATATTAATTCTCCCCAATTGGAAATAAACCCAACGAATAAAATTTTGAATTGTGACCACAAATAACACTCCCTATTTATTGTATCTCCCCCATAAACCTACATCAAATTCACGAATAGATTAAAATAGTTAAAATAACTATGGAGAAAGGAACATTCATAACCTCATTCACTAGGAGGTGGTTGAACAACGAGGTTAAACCAGTGTATCTCAAATAGATGTGATATCAATGGTTTAGTCAGTATGTCTTCTACATGATCATAAGTTCCAACATGATCTATTTTAATATTACATTCTTTAACATTTTCCTTGAATATGTCATATTGGATTTCAATGTGATTCATAAAATTATTCTAAATAAGATTCTTTGTAAGATCAATTCCACTCTTATTATCATAGTGAATCACCATTGGTTGTTTCACCACATAAAAAATATCCACATATTTTTCATCATCCACATTAGCTGAGAGTAAGACATTGTAGGAGAGATATACTCAAATTTAGGAATAATAATATAAGTATGTTTTCATTTTGTACTCAAAAGACCCTTATATTTGTTTCCAATAATAAATGCTCCACCACTTCTGGAAATTCTATCAAAAACATATCTAACGGTGTTTTCATTATAAAATTTTGATAGTTCACTATATCTTCATATATAAATTTATAATCCGTAATTGTGTGTTCCATGAACGTACATCATTATTATTTTCATTACATCCATATGTTTATATTTTTGAATTTCATTGAAAGCAGGGCTCTAATCTTATTGAGAAGAAAATATCTAGAAGTTTCCCAATCAATTAAAATAAGAACCAAATGATTCTTTTTTATAGCTTGGGATGTTCATAAGTCCCATCTTCATGCATTTCATGTTTACTTTAAAATTAAATCAGATTCTACTTTAGTTGGGATTCATGAATATTTAATTTCTTTGGATTCTCTTTGGTTTATGTTCCTTGATAATTGAAAGTGTACTCCATCTTATTAATCAAATTAACCACTAATAGGTATTGATTTAAAAAATCATAGAACATTCAAATTAAGATTCATGTGATTCAAAAAATCATCCACTGACACATTCTTGCTTCCTCTAAATATAATATCATCTATGTACACCAGAATCATGATCTGATCATTATAAGAATTATTCACATAAACACATTGATCCAATCCTCCTCATTGAAATTTAATATTCATCATATAAGAATACTACTGGGAGTACAATGCCTATGGTTCATGCTTCTGACCATACAATGACTTATTTAATGTAAAACCCATAATTTCATCATTTATTAGAAGAAATCCCACCGGTTGTTCAATATTGACTTATTATTCAAGGCCCCCATTTATGAAAGTTGTCGTTAAATTCATTTGATACACTTTGTATCCCTTTTGAATATCCTTGGCAAGAAAATGTCCTATTGAATCCATTATAACCATTAGGGGAAAAGTTTCTTCAACATCCACTTCGTAAACTTGTCAATAGACATTACAGACTGGTATTTCCTTATATTTTTCACATTTAATTTCAAATAATTTTTTTTTAATATCCACTTCATACCAATCATATTTTGGGATTTATGTCTCTTTACTAGATCCCATATTTGGTTATTATCGATTTGATCCAATTATTCTTTCATGGACTTTACTGATGATTCATCCTTTGTAGCTTCATCGAGTAAGGATGGTTCCAAAATTGAGAGGAATCCATATTGTGTACTATTTCTTATTCTCCTTGTCAATGTGGGATATATAAAATCTTCAATGTTGTTGGATCAATCAATTTCCACTCATTTATTTCTCTTATGAGGTTCAAAATAATTTTCATTATTTATGTATTCTTCCTATGAATCTTTATTTGTGGATAGGGAAAGAGATTCCATGTATTGATTATGGAAATTGATTCGCAAGACTGGTGAATGAATCCTTGAATCAAGAGCAATGAAAAGCCCGAGCAGTACCTTTGGATGTGAAATAAGTTCTCGAATATGAGCCCATTGAGTTGTATCCTATAAATTCATTTGGAGAAGATGTTGATTACATCCATGGTAGTCAAGTCCTCAATTTACATGGGATGTAGTGATAGAAAGTCATTTAAAAAGAGAGAAATGGTTACTCAAAGTTATTTCATCCAATGGAAACCAAATCCATCATGAAGCCAAATTCTGAGGCACATGAAGGTAAAAATAGTGATGTATACTCACAATGATTGGTTTTTTTGGACACTAATGTTCAATCCCAATTAATGGGACATGGATTTGTCAAGACGGTGTAGGATTGGAGGGATGAGTGTCATGGAAATGATATAGGATTAAATCCCTATAAGGCTATAAAATCAAATAATGATTAATTTAAGGATAATTTGACAATTGTTATTTTGATGTTTATTAACAATTAAGGCCTCATATCTTACCGCTCAAAGATAAGGTGACAAAAGGACTACTCTAATACGCTAAGGAACATGATTACCAGATCAATGATTTTTAGAAAGAGTGACATTGAGGAGTTCATGTACTTAAATTATGGTATATTTCAATTGGAACATAGTACTATTGATGAGTATGGTTTTGAGGACAACCATGGAAAGACAAATAATGTGATCGATAAATAATTGAAATTGCCCTTCATATCATAAGATGTTATGGTTGTCCATATTTTGTCTCTTAATGCTACTAAATATGATTCCACTAAAATTATTTGGAGATATCTATGTATAACTCATAAAGAGTATAATTATTAATTTATAGACATGTAGTACCTGATACTATTTGGGGATTAAATTGTAGGAAGATTAGTCTCGAGGAGTACATCTAGTTTGGGGATAAGATTGTTTCTCTATTCGATGATCTTATCATCAATGAACCTGGCAACCAGGTAAACAATATTTCAAGGAAATTATTATAGGAATGTAATTATAGTACACTTAGTTTTTCAATTAACGACTCTATTATTTAATTTTATGGATGAACTCAGTTTTCCCTCTTTTCCCATTAATGTTTTTTATTAATAAAAACTAAATTTTTATTGAGACTACCTAGGAATCAAAATCCTGACATAACTCATAGATATTTTTCATGCCTTCTCATACTTCTGTATATGAATTTGTTCCACATCCACATTCTTCTTCACCTTTTGTCACATGGGAAGAATATTATTTTTCCATTAGTGACTTCTTATCCAATTATATTCACAGCACTGATTCCCACAATTGTTCCATGACGTTAATTAAAACATTTTTAGGATTTACTATTAATTAAATATCCGAGGAATATATGTTCATCTACAACATCAACATACATTCCCAGATTTCATAATATTTTACGGATAAAATATTTACTTCCAAAAACATCTAAATACACCAATAAGGACTTCTATACATTCCATAACTCATATAGTGTCTTTTTTCCCCCATATATCACCCTGTTTTATTTTTAATATAAACTGCAGCTAGAACAACCTCTTGTATTGGTGAGAGATACCACATATAGTTAACAAATTTTGGTCCATACAATTCCCATGTCAGTTAGGTACTCAACAACTATAAGGCCCCAGCCTTAAACCTTACTTAATCTTGAGTTATTACAAGATTACACATTGAGGATCTTTTCAGGTTTAGAGTTTTAGAGAATTATATCATAAAACTTACATTACATTCCACATTTAAATAAAGTGGTTACATAAAAGATAGTATTAATTTTTTTACTATCAATGGAAACATATTTAAAATAAAACATGGATTCTTTCTTGACACTTCCTTGACACTATCATCATATCATGTACCATTCCCTTGACCTGTGAAAAACATTTCAAAAAAACTTGGGATAGGCATAAAAAGCTAAGTAAGGGTTATAAAAATATGGAAAGGAAACATGAGTTCATATATACATAAGAATGAAATCATACTTTACCCATAAAACATAGGCACATTAACATACCTCATCGAATCATGAATAAATCATAGAAATCATAAGACATAAAAGGTAACTTGAGTCATTCATAACATTCTTACGTAGGGAGTAACCCTCTTGGTTACGTTTGGAATACCCACCACAGTATATTTCCTAAATCTCTTCGGAGAAACCTTAACGTTTCCCTCCTTCGCGTTACCCAATGCATTGGAGAGCTATATCGGGCTCACCCCCCCTTAGATTATTACGGAACCACCCGTCTTCATAGCAATTCCCATGAACCATAACATAATTGTATCACATAAAACATGCATAAAGGAAACATAACATTTCCACATTTCAATCACAAGATATCAATAAAACACATTGATATAAAAAACCTTATGAAACCATTTTTAATACCCAAATAAAATAAAAGTAAAACGTGGTATTTATTTTTCTTTTAAAAATAAGGTATGGCTTGTAGAGGAAGCCGAAACTCAAATAATGTTCACGGCGGCGGAGAAGTCATTGTCGCCGCATACTTATGACAAAAACATTCCTTTTTGTCGTTTTGTAAAATGCTTCATATAAAAAAGATTCCTTTTGGATAAATATAAAATTCAAAGGGGTTTATACACCGTATAAAAGAAAGTTGTGTATAAAACAAAATATGCCTCAATGAAAGGAGATTGAGACGAAGTCCTTTACAAAGACGGTATACTTGGTTTAAGGACAAATAAATTACATAATTATGTGTGACAAACGAATACAGCAAACATATGTGGATATTAAGTGTAAAAAAATCGGAGGTTATTCACATATATTCATAGAATTACATATTCAAGGAGTACATGTTTATCCCAAAGAATCAAATTTTGGTTACGAAGATCCCTTGAAAAAATTTGATAGCCTAACGGCGTCACTACAAAATTCTGAAAATGAGTTGATGAGAGATAAAAAGGGTATCTCATCACATGGAAATAAAATTTAAATCAATAAGGATATATAATAATATATCCCAAAATAATAGTATGTGAATTAAAAGACATAACAAAAGAAATCTTTTAAAAAGAGGAGGGTGAAAGGTTCCCTTACCGACATGGGTATCTTTCGAAACATACTCCCCGTGAAAGAAGGACAATAAAAAATTTATGTAAATACTCATAAATGAAATTATAATACACAATGAGTAAAATAATGGGCAGTACATACACCACTCAAAGGAAATTGTTGAAAATGTAGCATAAATCTCACGGGAATGAAAGTGAGATGAAAAATCTCTTACGCAAATTCGGCAGCCTAACGGCGCCACTTAAAACTTCCAAAATCGATTGATGAGAGGAAATAGGGTCTCTCATTATATCATCATAAAGCATACAAAAAGAGGAATATAAAAGAACATCACCCAACATAACAAAGAGGAGCTTAAAATAAGTGACATAAAGGACAGTACTTAAAAAGAAAGAGAGAGGTTGGATCTCTTACGAAAATTCGGCAGCCTAACGGCGCCACTCAAAACATCGAAAATGGATTGATGAGAGAGAATAGGTTCTCTCATCAAATGAACATAAAGATTACAGTAAGAGTAATATAAAATAATATCCCAATAACAATAATGACGATCTTTAACCGGAATGACATAAAAGAGTGTACTTTAAAAGAAAGAGAGGAGTCGGATCCCTTACCTCAAGTCCAACATGTCTTGTTCGTTTCTTTATATTCCTGAATAATAAACATTGGTCAATATATAATTGCCTAAGGACCTCCTTTAAATATTATTATTCAGTTAATATCACATATTATAAAGTCATGATAATTGTTTAATAATGTTAGTTCATATTAGACGTTTTTGCCGATGTTTGGTACATGAGTCAAAAATGAACTTGTTTGAAAAATGATTGTCCATGTAGTTATAAGTAAATAATATACAGAATAGTATTAATGATTAAAATATCATATATATCCAGTAAATATTCATTTTATAGTATTCCATATCATTTGGAGATAAAAAATGAAAAGCACCGTTCATGGAGACGGTAGGCCGTACGTACGCATGAACGCTACATTCATTTTTTCTTTGTCATATTAACGGAATTAAAAATAAATGATATATATATATATTATAATTCCAGTATAATATATATGTTATATAGGCCACATATGTTCATTAATTTCATTCTTTATACATTCCATGTATTGTATGTATGAGTCACATCACGTGAGGGGGAGGTAGTCTACACTTCCTCATATGAAATTATCACATTTACACAACATGAAAAGAATAAATGTATGGTTTAAATATAAAATACAGAATCATATAGTAAACATAAATACCATATATATCATATAAAATATTGTGACATCATAATGGCCACCTTTAAAGGTGTTAAAAGAATATTGAACAATTATCGTTTCGTGAGGCAGAAAATCGCCAACCACAAAAATAGTATATTCTTTAACCATTAGACGAAGATGTGTGTAAGTGTAGCTCGAATCCTTCTTATAAAAACATCCTAGTATATTTAAGATACTGTAGTTGTTACAAAAGAAATGAATAAAAAGAGTTTAGGGGGTTGGAGAAGCAAAATAAAACAAAAGGACACAAGTGAAGACATTACCTTAAAACCGGGTAACTCCCTTTGGTTTGAGCTCAAATGCTTCCTTGGGAAGACTTCTGAGCAATGTGAGGATTCAAGGAGTTAGAAAGTTATGTGGAGAGACAATATGGGCAGGGGTTGGCCGAGCCAAAGGCTTTGGAAGTATGGGTATGGAGGTAGAGGTGGGGGCCTTTTATAAGAGGAGAAGAGGGGCACTCTTGGAAAGTAAAGAAATGATACATTATTTTAGAATGAGCTTCGGATTTTAATGGTCCCACATTGATGTGTTTCAAGGATAAGGTGATAAGGGTTCTAAATCCACTCATCCAATAGTTTTGGTACATGTTTAGGTCTTTGATATTACATTATCATTCCATTTTATTTAATTCGTTAAATAATGAGGCCATCGCTACATCATGATGTCATAAATAATTAAAAAAAATACTATGATGTAGGAAATCTTTTTAGATTTATAATGAATATTTATAGTTAAAATTCTGACTTATATAACCCCATGTAAAAATTGTTTTAGTAAAACATTTCATTTTTGTCTCATTTTTACCATAACATTAAAAAAAAGGTATTTATGTCATTTTCAACCAAAGTGGCTCCACGGGGTCCCCAAGTTGACCCATGGATTGTGTTGGTCGGCCATGAAACATCCAATTAGGGTAGGACATGTTTCTAGGTCATTTAATTTTATTAAAACATTATTCTTACCTTAAACTACACTAATTACCTCTAATCGCGATAAAAAACATAATAAGTTACTATTCACCAAAAAAATTATTTTAATCCCATTGAACCGCATTTTACATATTAATGACAACCATTTATGTTGTATTTTTGAAATTCAAAACACAAAGATGGTAAAATTTCATTTAAACGGAAAAATCAGTTTTTATAAGTACCACTTAGTGGTTTCACTATTCATCAAAAATTGATGTTTTTCAGAAAATTACCAAAAGTTCACCCTAAGCTATATTTGATATTCCAAATTAAAAAATGATGTCTATTTTATAAAATTCAAATCATATATGTTGCATTAATTAATTTAATTAATTCTCGCTGTCAAAACAAATAGCGTGTTTTTATGAAACAAAATGTATCAAAAGATTGACACTAGTTTAAGTCTGATTTCAAAGTGAAATTAATTCCAACGACCACTATTGGATTAAATGGTAAAAATATATTCTAATATCACTTTAAAACCAATTAAAAAGATAATATATTCATATAAATAAATTAGATTAAAATAGGTTTTGAATTAAAATACAACATTTTTCACTATTCATACAAAATTGAACTTTTTTGGAAAAATACCAAAAATTTACACAAAGTAAATTTTGATGTCCCGATTATAAAGAAAAATTTTATTTTGTCAAATATAACACATAAACTTGTAAAAAAGTGGATTTAAAAGAGGTTCTCCATCAAAAGGCAGTTAATCAACCTTTAAAATAATATTAGAATCTTTACACTTAAAATTGGATTCATTTGAATTTTTAATCCTCTAACATTAACTTTAAAAAGGAAAAATATTTGACAAACATATATAATAATTTTGTAGTTAGTTCTGTTCATTCCTGCCATTACAACGGCTAGACTTTAACTACTATTTAAAATAATATTATTTTATTATTAGAGCGCAACGTAAGATTCCCAAGAAACTCGTTTTTGCGTGTTGGGTACGCCATCGAGCATAACATCCCCTTTAAAGTAATATTAATATTTTATTCACAAATATGGATAAATATAAAAATGTCATATTCTTTATTTACCTGGTTTGTTACATCCTTCCCACCTTTTTGGAATTGCGTCTTCACAATTTTAAAATTGAGCTTGGAAACATCCTTGAAAGTCCCACATCGGAATAAGAGTCGGTAAAAAAATCACTTTAAAATAATGAAAGATTGGTACAAAGGTCGCCCGAGTTAAACCATACTAGGATTCCATGTAGGAAAACATGGACATGGAGGAGAAAACATAGGGTCATGTTCTGATGGAGAGTGATAGAAAACATGTTTAGGATAAAGTTAACCACAAGAAAATCACAAACTTGTGATGGGTTAAACGGTATTCGATTCCCCAGTATGAAAAGTTAATAGACAACATTTTTGTTTTAAGGTACCTTTTATTGAGGAATTTATTCATAAGGAAACATAATCACTTATCATGTTGACTTTCAACATTTATTAGATTCCTTACACAAACTCATATTTTCTCCAAAAGACGAGTATTTAGGAAGACTTGTTCACATTAAGAGTACTATAATAAACTTATAGAGAATCACCTAATCCAAAAAAGAGAACTATATACTTCCCATGTCTTTAGACATTATCCAAAACTGAAACCAAAAAGGTTAGTACAAGATCAGATAATCCAGAAAATGATAACCCTTTATAAAATGAAAATCTATTCTTAATCTCCAAAATTTGTCCAACAAAAACAAAAGTTCAACGAGGACCATTCGATAAACAATTTGTCTATACACTTCTTCAAAGTAAACCAAACTAAGATTGAAACCCAAATATTTGAAGGATTTACCCACAAAGTCTTCCAAGGTACAAATTAACTTTTATCTCCAAATAACATCAGTTGCTCTTAAATTCTCATATTGAAAAATAATTAACCTAATCACATATCCTCCATGATAGGTTAATCATTTCCATTGATAACCCAAAATTAACTTACTCTTGATTCCTAAAATCATATAACTAAAAAAAATAGTCAAACTAACAAGGGACATCACGTAGTCCAGTGGTAGGCGATAAATACCGGTCACACTTTGGTTGTGGGTTCGATTCCTGCAGCTTTGTCCGACGCGACGTGTTGTCACACGGTCTGCGTGTTGTCCTTTTTCCAAAACTATATAATTCTCAAATAATTCCCCAAAAAGAGATAAAATCATCAAAAATAACCGTAACATAATTTAACCTTAATTTTATCTCATTCCTTTCACTTCCATCATAACATATAGTAACCCATAATTACCTCAAAACTAAGGATCATATAAAACCAAATGGTTCTTTATAACTATTTCCACAAAAGAACAGATAACTATTCCTTGAATAAAATTTTCATATATTAAACATAAGTGTTACACATACTATAAAAAGTCTTCTAATGTAAAACCATCATCAAAAGAGACTTAATACTCTTAAGAATTTCACCATAACTCATGAAGCCCTTATATGTTGACTTCTTACTCACTCAACATTCTTCATGATCCATTAACAATTCTATTCCAAAATATTCGGAAATAATTCTTTCCTACAAACAAAATCATGAATCATATCCTAAGATTCCAAAATAGGAAAACAAAAGTTATGAAATAATCCTTACCTTTGATTGGTCATTGTCAGTTTCTTCATCCTCAATCGGAATGGCATTAGGTATTGGTAAACAAATATTTGTACGATATTGGTGATCCCATTCATGAAACATCTTCATAGGACATGTGTTTGCATAATGACCATGCACACCACATTTAAAACATTCAATTGATCCATCAGAAAGAAATTATTTCCCTTTCCTCGAGTCAATTGGATGCTTCCTTTTTCCATGGCAGGTTCTTGCTTTATGACCTTCATTTCCACATCTATAGAATATTTCTGTCTCTTTGAAACATTTTCCTAGGTGTTTCATTCCACATCATTGACACATAGGTTTTTGAACACACTTACCATTATGATTATTACCTGTAGTTTCGTAGGGATTTGTTTCACGCATATATGCTGCCTTAGAGAAATCACCAAGGTTTAGGTGGTCAATCATAATTCTAGATAGTTGGTTAAGGATAAACACAAGAGTTCTCATTGTAGCTCCGATATCATTCAGTTGCTTTCTCAAAAAACTGTCAAAGTTTCCTTCACATCCACTGTTACTTTAGTGCCTGCTAGATCCAGCCTTTTACTAAAACTAAAAAGGACAGTGTGAGTATATCAACAAAACCATCATGTACTAATGAGGAATATAAACACTAAGATATACTTACTCATTCACTTTATCAAAAACTAGGACTCTTTATAAAATACTAACCATTATGGTAATGTCACTTATGCTTAAAGAGTACCCTAACCTCTAAAGTTATCTAAACCAACCTCTGATACCATCTATAAGGCCCCAACCTTAAACCTTACATAATCATGAGTTATTACAAGATTACACATTGAGAAACTTTTCAGGTTTAGAGTTATAGAGAATTAGATCATAAAACTTACATTGCATTCCACATTTAAACAAAGTGGTTACATAAATGATAGAATTCATTTTTTTACCATCAATGGAAACATATTTAAAATAAAACATGGATTCATTCTTGACACTTCCTTGACACTATCATCATATCATGTACCTTTCCCTTGACCTGTGAAAAACATTTAAAAAAACTTGGGATGAGTATAAAAAACTAAGTAAGGGTTTTAAAAATATGGAAAGGAAACATGAGTTCATATATACATAAGAATGAAATCATACATTACCCATAAAACATAGGCACTTTAATATACCTCATCAAATCATGAATAAATCATTGAAATAATAAGACATAAAAGGTAACTTGAGGAATTCATAACATTCATACATAGGGATTAACCCTCTTGGTTACGTTTGGAATACCCACCACAGTATATTCCCTAAATCTGTTCGGAAAAACCTTAACGTTTCACTCCTTCACGTTACCCAATGCATTGGAGAGCTATATCGGGCTCACCCGCCCTTAGTTTGTTTCGGAACCACCCATCTTCATAACAATGCCCAAGAACCATAACATAATAGTATCACATAAAACATGTATAAAGGAAACATAACATTTCCACATTTCAATCACATGATATCAATAAAACACATTGATATAATAACCTTATGAAAACCATTTTCATTACCAAAATAAATGAAAAGAAAAACATGGTATTTATTTTTATTTTAAAAATAAGGTATGGCTTGTAGAGGAAGCCGAAACTCAAATAATGGTCACGGCGGCGGAGAAGTCATTGTCGCGGCATACGTATGACAAAAACATTCCCTTTTGTCGTTTTGTAAAATACTTCGTATAACAAAGATTCCTTTTGGATAAACATAAAAGTCAAAGAGGTTTATACACCATATAAAAGAATGTTGTGTATAAAAAAATATATGCCGTAATGAATGGAGATTGAGACGACGTCCCTTACAAAGACGGTATCCTTGGTTTAAGGACAAATCAATTACATAATTATTTGTGACAAACGAATACTCCAAACATAAGTGGATATTAAGTGTAAAACAATCTGAGGTTATTAACACATATTCATAGAACGAAATATTCAAGGAGTACATGTTTATCCCAAAGAATCAAATTTGGGTTAAGAAGTTCCCTTGCAAAAATTTGACAGCCTAACGGCGTCACTACAAAATTCAGAAAATGAGTTGATGGGAGATAAATACGGTATCTCATCACATGGACATAAAATTTAAATAAATAAGTATATAGAAGAACATATCCCAACATAATAGTATGTGAATTAAAAGACATAACAAATGAAGTCTTTTAAAAAGTGGAGGGTGAATGGTTTCCTTACCGATATGGGTATCTTTCGAAACATACGCCCCGTGAAAGAAGGACAATAAAAAATTGATGTAAATACTCATAAATGAAATTATATTACACAATGAGTAAAATAATGGGCAGTATATACACCACTCAAAGGAAATTTTGGAAAATGTAGCATAAATCTCACGGGAATAAAAGTGAGATGAAAAATCTCTTACGAAACTCGACAGCCTAACGGCACCACTTAAAACTTCCAAAATTGATTGATGAGAGGAAATAGGTTCTCTCATCATATCAACATAAAGTGTACAGAAATAGGAATATAAATGAACATCCCCCAACATAACAAAGAGGATATTAAAAGAAGTGACATAAAGGACAATACTTAAAAAGAATGAGAGAGGTTAGATCTCTTATGAAAATTCGACAGCCAAACGACGACACTCAAAACATCCAAAATGGATTGATAAGAGAGAATAGGGTCTCTAATCATATTAACATAAAAATTATATTAATATTAATATAAAATAATATCCAAATAATAAGAAAGATGATCTTTAACTGGAATGACATAAAAGAGTGTACTTTAAAAGAAAGAGAGGAGTCGGATCCCTTACCTCAAGTCCAACTTGTCTTGTTCGTTTCTTTATATTCCTGAATAATAAACTTTGGTAAATTTATAACTGACTAAGGACCTCACTTAAAGATTATTATTCTATTAAAATCACATATTATAATGTTATAATAATTGTTTCATAATGTTAGTTCATATCAGATGTTTTTGCCGATGTTTGGTACATGAGTCAAAAATGAACTTGTTTGAAAAATGATTTTCCATGTAGTTATAATTAAATAATTTCCAGAATAGTATTAATGATTAAAATATCATATATATCAAGTACATATTCATTTTATACTATTCCATATCATTTGGAGATGAAAAAAGAAAAGCACCGTTCATGGAGATGGTAGACCGTACATACGAATGAACGCTACATTCATTTATTCTTTTTCATATTAACAGAATTAAAAATAAATGATATATATATATATTATAATTCCAGTATAATATATATGTTATATAGGTCACATATGTTCATTAATTTCACTCTTTATACGTTCCATGTATTGCATGTACGAGTCACATCACTTGAGGGGGCGGTAGTCCACACTTCCTCATATAAAATTATCGCATTTACACAAAATGAAAAGAATAAAGGTATGGGTTAAATATAAAATACATAATCATATATTAAACAAAAATACCATATATATCATATAAAATACAGTGACATCATAATGGACACCTTTAAAGGTGTTAAAAGAATATTGAACAATCATCGTTTCGTGAGGCAGAACATCGCCAACCACAGAAACAATATGTTCATTAACTATTAGAAGAAGGTGTGTGTAAGTGTAGATCGAATAATTCTTATAACAACATCCTATTATATTTACGATACTGGTGTTTTTACACAAGAAATGAATAAAAAGAGTTTATGGGGTTGGAGAAGCAAAATAAAACAAAAGGACACAAGTGAAGACATTACCTTAAAATCGGGTAACTCCCTTTGGTTTGAGTTCAAAGGCTTCCTTGGGAAGACTTATTCCCAAAGTGAGGCTTCAAGGAGTTATAGATGGATGTGGAGAGACAAAATGGGTAGGGTTTGGCAGAGCCAAAGGCTTTGAAAGTGTGGGTAAGGAGGTAGAGGTGGGGGCCTTTTATAAGAGGAGAGGAGGGGAACTCTTGGAAAGTAAAGAAATGTTACATTATTTTAGGATGAATTTCGGATTTTAATGGTCCCACATTGATTTTTTTCGAGTATAATGTGATAAGGGTTCTAAATCCACTCATCCAATAGGTTTTGGACATGTGTAGGTCTTATATTTTACATTATCATTCCATTTTATTTAAATCGTTAAATAATGAGGTCATTGCTGCATCATCATTATGTCATAAATAATTAAAAAAAATACTATGATGTAGGAAATATTTTTAGATTTTCCAATTAATATTTATAGTAAAAATTATGACTTGTATAACCCCATGTAAAAATTGTTTTAGTAAAACATTTCATGTTTGTCTCATTTTTACTTTAACATTAAATAAAAAGGTATTTATGTCATTTTCCAACCAAAGTGGCTCCATGGGGTCCCCAAGATGACCCATGGATTGTCTTTGTCGGCCATGACACATCATATGAGGGTAGGACATGTGTCTAGGTCATTTCATTTTATTAAAACATGTTTCTTACCTTAAACTACACTAATTACCTCTAAATGCGATTAAAAACTTAATAAGTTACTATTCACCAGAAAATAATTTTAATCCCATTGAACCACATTTTACTTATTAATGTCAACCATTTATGTCGGATTTTTGAAATTCAAAACACAAATATGGGAAAATTTCATTTAAATGGAAAAATCAGATATTATAAGTACCACTTAGTGGTTTCACTATTCATCAAAAATTCAAGTTTTTAAAAAAATTACTAAAAGTTCACCCTAAGCTATATTTGATATTCCGAATTCAAAAATGATGTCTATTTTAGAAAAATCAAAACTTATAAGTTTCATTAATTAATTTAATTAATTCCCACTGTCAAAACAAATAGCGTGTTTTTATGAAACAAAATTTATCAAAATATTGACACTAGTTTAAGTCTGATTTCAAAGTGAAATTAATTCCAATGACCACTATTGAATTAAATTGTAAAAATATCTTCTAATTTCACTTTAAAACAAATTCAAAATATAATATAATAATATAAATAAATTAGATTAAAAGAGGTTTTGAATTAAAATAAAACATTTTTCACTATTCATTAAAAACTGATCTTTTTCGGAAAAATTCCAGAAATTTACACAAAATAAATTTTGATGTCCCGATTCTAAAGAAGATTTTTTTTTCAAATATAACACATAAAATTGTCAAAAAGTGGATTTAAAAGAGGTTCTCCATCAAAAGGCTGTTAATCGACCTTTAAAAAAATATTAGAAT
The DNA here is from genome assembly GCA_963277665.1 of Viscum album. Classification (NCBI taxonomy): domain Eukaryota; kingdom Viridiplantae; phylum Streptophyta; class Magnoliopsida; order Santalales; family Viscaceae; genus Viscum; species Viscum album. The sequence goes on from OY728119.1 coordinate 537,588,957, forward strand.
ATTTACGCTTAAAATTGGATTCATTTGCATTTTTAATCCTCTAAAATTAATTGTAAAATGTAAAAATATTTGACAAACATATATAATCATTTTGTTTTTAGTTATGTTCATTCTCGTCATTACAACGGCTAGGCGTTAACTACTATTTAAAATAATATTATTTTATTATTAGAGTGCAACGTAAGATTCCCAAGAAACTCGTAGTTGCGTGTTGGGTATGGCATCGAGCATAGAATCCCCTTTAAAGTAATACTAATATTTTATTAAAAAATATGGATAAATATAAAAATGTCATATTCTTTATTTACCTGGGGTGTTACAACAACACCATTTTTTTGTGGAGTTCTCACAACACCTACCCAATGGTATATCCCTTACTTCTCTAGATAGTTTTAAAACATAATTTATGTATATTCTCCACTATTATCAGACAAATAAACTTTGGCTATCTGTACAATATAATTATCACTTACTAAGAAATAAGTTTAGATGAAATCAATCACATTTGGTTACCTATGTATTACCAACAAACAATCCGTTCAACTATAATCGTCAAGGAAGAGAAAAAACTTCTTTTATACCAAATTTCCATTAACAATTATCAGACCCAATATATATTTATAAATGAGATACAAATGTTTTTTTCCATTATATTATTTATATGATATAATATATTAGAAAACATACATTGAATGAAATCAACATAATTCATTTACCATTCACACTTTTTATTGGGGATATCCATGACTATATCCGGTTGGGATTTTTATCCATTTCTTGAAAATTGATGTGACCCAACCTCTGGTTCCATAGGTTGTTTTATTCATCTATAGTCATATATAAAATGTTCTATCTACTATCAAGTAGACTTATGTTTCGATTATTTTTGCAACATTTCATTAGATTATCCTATTTTCTTACTTTTATAGTTCACCCATTTTTATTGAATTTCACAATAAGTCACATGTCAAAGAGTGGGATCACACTCACAATATTGTGATATAAAATATCGACACATAGAACTTCGGTCTTCTTTAGCTCGCAATGGTACAATTCAATACATCCAATTCCATTGATCTTCAAAGAACCATCATTACCAAATCTTAATATTTCATAGACCTTTTTATTGATAATCATTAATAAATATGAAATCCAAATTATATATGATGAGCATGCACTATTAAGACTCCACATTCAATTGTTCTAAGTAACTTTCAGAGATTCTTCTGCATGGTTGGATTTTATAATTTTATTCTTTTTCTTACTTGAAATATGAGATTGAGAAAAGGATAAAGATGTATTTTTAAATATATTTTCCATGTGCATGGGTTTAGAATACTCACACTCTTCTTCTATAGGGGATATGTTGTTTTTAAGAACAACCCTATCTGGTTGGAATGTATTGAATTATATTTGAGTACTATATGAATTGTTCATGTCATTATTCTACATGTAATCCTTTGATTTATGGCCAAATATAGACCAATGAAAATATATCCATATAATCCAATTCATCTATAAGAATTTTTTTATGAATTTTTTATTTGCTGTTGAAATACTAGATCTTCCCCATTCAGATAGATCCTTGCCTCTTCACAATATGACATGATATAACACAAATAACCATATACATGACATTTCATAATTGTAAATGTCTTTTCACTTATATTCCTCATCAAGTAAAAATTCATACAAGGATAGATTCATTGTATATATTATTGTAAAACGTGATGATAGTTTGCATTACTCATTTTAGTTTGATTTTAGAAATTTTTTTTTGGAGTTCATGTGTCTTTTTGATGTGTCTGACTGTAAATTTTATTATATTTTGAACTATTTTACCCCCATGATTCAATGTTTCATCCTTACAACCAATTCTTGTGTTCCCCATGAATGAATTTTTTTAATCATTCAGAAGATGTACTAAGAAGGAACATCCAAAGAAGAAGTACTATCATAATATGAGTACTCTCACTTAATGGGCTATGTACTATGGTTAACATCATTTTATATTATCCAACTGAATAGATATATAAAAAATATTTTCTTATCACTTAATGGTTCTCATCATATCAAGGAACTATTGTGACCTTATAAAGGAGACAAATATTATATGACATTATTACAATATGTTAATGAACAAAAATCAAATTTGAAATAAGATATTAAATTTAATATTTAATACATGTAACAATTAAATATTCATCGTACAAATAGTTGGTTTTATGACACAATATATAACATCAACATGATTATTGTGTTAGATTATCAATAATTCTTTTTACAAATCACTGATAGTAACATATTAATCCAAAGAAACCAAATGTCGTAGTTATTGTAACATCACGGATAAATGAAGAATATGAAATTATCATATTTTTAATATTTGCAAATTAAATATTAATCTTACATTAAATGGGTTGCAATGTTTGATAGCGTACCCGATACGCAACAACAGGTTTCTTTGAAATGTTGCATTGCACACTAATAATATAATATTATTTTTTTAAATGGTAGTTAACTCCAAGTAATTGTATTGGAGGAAATGAACAAAACTAACAACAATATGATTATAAAATTTTGTTAAATGTATTTACTTTTATCCAATAATAGTTAGAGGCATAAAATGTGACTGAATCTAATTTTAAACATAATTTACATTAATAGTCCATTTTACCACCTTTTAATGGAAATAAGTCATTAAATATTATTTTTTCACTTTAATACATTCTATTCGAACAAATAAAATCCTTCTTTAGAATGGGGATATCAAAATTTACATTCTTTAAATTTTTTGGAATTTTTCTAATAAAGTTCATTTTCAAATGAATAGTGATAAATATTGTATTTTAATTCCAAACTGTGTTTTAATCTAATCTATTTATATGGTTAGATTATCTTTTTAATTGGTTTTAAATTTTAATTAGAATATATTTTTACCATTTTATCTAATTTTGTTCAGTGTAATTATTTTCACTTTGAAACTGGATATAAACAAGTGTTAATCCTTTCATAGTTATTGTTTCTTATTAACACGCTATTTAATTTAACTAGGGGATTTAATTTTAAATTAATTAATTCCAATTTTATGTTTTGAATTTAGAAAAATAGACATCATTTTTGAATTCATAATTTCAAATAAATCATCAGCTGAATTTTTGGTATTTTCCAAAAAAACATAAATTTTTGATGAATAGTAATACCACTTAGTAGTAGTTAAAAAATGACTTTTCAATTTAATTAAAAATTTACCGCTTCTGTGAATTTAATTTGAAAAATCCTGCATACATGGTTTTTATCAAGAAGTAAAATTTTGTTCAATAAGATGAAAATAATTTTTGGTGAATAGTAGCTTTTAACTATTATTTACCACGGTTAAAGGTAAATAGGGTAATTCATGGTAAAAATAATATTTTAATAACTCATAATTACCTTAACACATATCCTAACTTTATAGGATGAGTAATTTTCGACCATGGGCATCGTTGGGTCTATTTTGGGTCCCCATGGAGCTACTTATGAATGATAATGACACTTTAGATTAATTAATTTAATGTAAAGGAAAATATTACATAAACAAAATTCTTTTAGTAAATTAATTTTTATATTGTGTTATATAAATTATATTTTCAAATATAAATATTCCCTGGATAGCTAAATAGATTTCCTACATCATGGAATTTGTTTTATAATTTTTAGACATCACATAAATTAAATTATTTATGACACAATAATATTGTAGTATTTACCTCATCAATAAAAGATTTAAATATATAAGATTATAAATATTAAAATAACATACAAAACCTGTACAATTTATATTGGATGATATTATTTCGACTATTAGTCATCTTATCATTGACATTAATGATTTTTGGACCTTTAAAAACTGAATATAATTATATAATAAAATAATATTATCACACATTCCTAAAGAGCTCTTCCTCTCCCTTATAAAAGGAGACCACTTCTAACCAATTACTCGCACCACTCATGAATTTTGGGTCATCCAAAATCTGCCCAATTAAGCTCCCTAAATCCCTCTCCTACTCCTAGAATCATTACCTTATCCAGAAGTAACTTCAAGAAGTCTGTTGGATCAAACCAAAGGGAGTTACCCAAATTAAATATACCAATTTCTCTTAAATTGTTTTCTTTTATTTTACTTCTCCAACCCCTAAACTCTTTTTATTACTTTCTCTTGTAACAAAAACAATATTATAAATTTACTAGGATTTTGTTATGAGATGTATTCGAACTACACTTACACACACCTTCATCTAATGGGTGATGAACATAATGTTTCCGGTGATGGAAAACTAAGGCCTCACGAAATGACGCTTGTTTGATTATCTCCTACCGCCTCTCATGGTGGCCATTATCATGGAACTACATTTATATATGATATATATTATGTTTATGTTTTCTTTTTCTTATGTATTTTTTATATCATACCTTTATTGTTTCCATTATGTGTAAACACGATAATTTCATTTGAGGAAGTGCGGACTACCGCCCCCTCAAAGTGATATGACTCGTTAATGATATATGTGGGATGTATAAAGGATGGAGTTTATGATATTATATATGAAAATAATCTATAATTATAATATAACTATGTATCATTATGTTTTAATTCCATTAAAATAAGGAATTGAAATGAAGGTACCGTTCATTCGTACGTACGGCTTACCGTCTCCATAAACGGTGCATTTCATTTCTTACTTCCAAATGATATGATCTGTTATAAATAAATAAATATATATATATATATATATATATGTATATATATATTATATAAGTAAGATATATATGATATCAAAATAATGAATTTAATTCTGGATATAATGGACTATTGACCACATGGACAACTTGTACATATAAGGTGTTCATTTTTGACTCAACTACCAAATATCGACAAAATGATCATTATTAACATAAATGATTAAGTAATGTTTATAACATGATAATAAGTGATATAAAATGAATTATAAACTTTAAAAAGGTACCTATGAAATTTTAAATTAACTTTAGTTTATTATTCAGGATATTAAAGTATGGACAAGTCAGGTCAGACACAAGGTAAGGGGTTTATTATCTCACTTTTAATTACTTGAGATTTCCATTGTTCGCTGCTTATTCATTGAATGTGGGGTATTGTGTAATGACTTTCCATATATATTCTAATTATTATCATTATATTCACGGTATTATGTGATTCATTTTGTGGTTATTAACTTTTGGTCATACGACTCAGTTGATTACAACATGGAAAAGGGTTTCATCTCACTTTTATTCACGTGAGATTCATGTTATATTGGCCACTATTTCCTTTTGGGTGGTGTATTTACTGCCCATTATTGTCCCATTTGTGTAATATAAAATCATTTATTAGTATATAAATCTTAATTTTATGATCCTTTGTTCATATGGCATATGTTTTGTTAGTTTACAAATAGTTAAGGGAACCTTTCACCCTCATCTTTTTAAAAGACCTTTTTTGTTATGTCATTTAATTTAAATATTATTATGTTGGGAAATTTTGTTCTATATCCATATTGACATAATCTTTTTTTCTAAGTGATTATATACCCTTTTTATCTCGTCAACTATTTTTTTTGAATTTTAAAGTGATGTCGTTAGGCAATCGATGTTTTAAAAGGGTTCTTCTTAACCCAATTTCAATTCATTGGGTTCAACTTGTACTTCTTCAGTATGTAATCTTATGAATATGTGTGAATGAACTCTTATTGTTTTACACTTAATATAAACTTATATTTGGTGTATTTATATTTTTCACACATAATTATGTGATTTATTTATCCTTAATTTAAGGATACCATTTTTATAAGGTATTTAATCTCAATTTACATTTCCCTTGAGAATTCATAGTAGTTATGCACAAATTCACTTTTATATGGTGTATATACAGTCCTTTGACATATTATATCCTTAATAAATTTATTCTCATGATATTATAATGTTTTGATTAAATTTTATTCCTTAATTATTTGTATTCAAGCTTCACTCTTTTTGTTGGAAAATCTCTTTAACCAATATATTGCTTCAAATGTTTTAAAGATTTATTATTCTAAATATTTCTCCTTAATGTACATATTTTCAAAATGGGTTTTAGGATTTATTTATATGGTCATTAATGTTTTCAAATGATAATTCATTTAAAATTTTCAAAGTGGTATGTGACATTTTGATTCAAAAATCACTTTTTAAATGGTTTTGAAAATGTTTTCATATAGCATTGTTTATTTCAATAAATTGATTTGATAAATTGGATTATGGAAATGTTATCTTTACATTATACATGTGTTATGTTTTATGGTTATGTTATTGTTATTGAGCATTGCTTATGTATATGGGTGGTTACGTGATAAACCTAGGGCAGGTGAGACTGAGATAGCTCTCCAATGAATGGGGTAACGTGACAGAGGTAAATGTGATGTTTCTCCGAAGAGATTTAGGGAATATAACATGATGGGTATTCCAAGTGTAACTCCATATGAAGCTTTGATAGCTTCAATGTAAGTTTGATGTTGATTCTATATGTAACCTTTATGATTTATGATTTGTGTGTGTTATCCATAAATCTTATGATTTCGGAATGTATTTTATGATTGAAAAGTATGGTTTCATTGATTTGTATTTATTGATGGGATAATGTTTTCCTTCCTTATTTTATAACTCTTACTGAGATTTTTATGATCATCCCATGTTTTTGAAATGTTTTCCACATGACATAAAGTCGAATAGGGTCAAGGATAGGATCAAGGAAAAGTCATGCTGTCTAAAACATGGAACTCGACTTGTTCCTTTTTAAGAGTTTTTAGTTTATGAAAAAAATAGGTATTGTGTAGTAGTGTCTACTTGTAATATTCATGTTTTTATGTAATAGTTAGGGCCTAATTATTACAACTATAACTTGAAAAGAACCTCAATGGGAATTATTCATTTTATTCAATATTATGTAATGTTTTAAGGTCGGGTCCTTATAGTTTGTATCAGAGGTCAGTTTAGATGACTTTAGAGGTTAGGGTATTCTTTAAGCATAAGTGACAGTACCATAATGGCTAGGATTTCAAAAAGAGTCATACTTTTTTAGATAAAGTGAATGTGTATAAGATAACATGAATAATTATATCGTAGTGTTTACCCTCCTCATAAGATATTATATGATGATTTTACTGATATACTCACACTTATCATTATGGTTTTAGTCAATGGTTGGATCTAGTCGACATCAAAGTAACAATGGATGTGAAGAAAAATATGAAGGTTTTATAAATGATAAATTGAATGAAATGGGAGCATTAATGATAACTCTTGTTGTTATTCTCAACCAAATATCTGGAGTCATTACTGACCACTAGAACCATGGTGAATTTTTTTGGGCATCGTATATGTGAGAAATAAATCCCCACAGAAGTTCAGTTAATAATAATAAAGGTATGTATGTTCAAAAACTTATGTGTCAAGGATGTGAAAAGAAAAACCTTGGAAAATGTTTCAAAGGAACAAGAATATGTTATAGATGTGTAAATGAAGGTCATATAGAAATAACCTTCCATGGAAAAAGGAAGCATCTAGTTTACTCTATGAAGGGGAACGAATTACATTATGAGGCACAAATTGAATGTTTTAAATGTGGTGTGCTTGGTCTTTATACAAACACATGTCCTATGGAGAAGTTTTTGGAATGGGATCACCATGATCGTACAAATATTTGTTTACCAATACCTAATTCCATTCTGATTGAGGATGAAGAAACAGACAATGACCAATGAAAGGTATAGATTATTTCTTAACATATATATTGATATTATTTAATATAAGGATTATATTTGTAGGAAAGAAGTATTTCAGAATAAGTTGACAAGGAATGGTAAATAGATAATGAATAATTTTGAATGGGTAGGAAGTCAACATATAAGGGATTCAATAGTTATGGTATATTTTAAGATGGTGAAAAGCATAAAAGTATTAAGGCTCTTTTGATGATGGGAATTACATTAGAATACTTTTTATAGTATGTGTAACCTTGATGTTTGATATATGAAAATGTTATTGAAGGAATACTTATCTTTTATTTTTTTGATATAGTTATAAAGAACCATTTGGGTTTATATGATCCTTGAATTTGAGTAAATTATAGGTTATTACATTTTTTGGATGCAAAATTAAAGTTATTTAAAACCTTTGTGGTTAAAATATCTTATATTTATTACTGATAAATTTTTCTCTTTTTGGGAATGCTATAAAATTATATAGTTTTTGAAAAATCACAACACAGAGATTGTGTGACAACCCATTGCGCCAGACAAAGCTGCGAGAATCGAACCCACAACCAAAGTGCGACTAGTGTTTATTGCCAACCACTAGACTACGTGAAGTCCCTGGTTTTTATGACTAATTATTTTTCAATCAGATGATTTTATGAATCAATAATTATTCAATTTTGTCTTGTATATGGAAATGATTAACCTGTCATGGAGGATATGTGATTATGTTAATTACATTTCAATATGAGACTTTAAGAGTAACTATTGTTATTTGGAGATAAATGTTATGATTTATCTTGTAAGACAATGTGATTAGATCCTTTTGAGATTTGGGTTTCAATATTATATTGGATTAAATTGAATAATTTTATGGAAAGTTATTTATTGAATTTTCTTTGTTGAACTTTGAGTTTTGTTTGACAAATTTTGGAGATTAAGAGTAGTTTTTTATTTATGTAAATGATTATCCTTTTAAGGGATTATCTGATCTGGTGCTAACCGTTTTGGTTTTGGTTATGGTCTAAATACATGGGAAATATATAGTTCATCTTTTGTGGATTTTTTGATTCTCTCTATGTTGATTATAGCACTGTAATTCTGAAAAAAAAGTTATCCTGAATACTCATCGTTTGGAGAAAATATGAGTTTGTGTTAGAAATATAGTAAAAGATTAATGTCTACATTACATGTAGGTATATTTCCTTATGTTTTTAGTCAAGTGCATAAATAAATTTTTCAATGAAATGTATCACAAAACAAAAACCTTGTTTGTTAACTTTTCCCACTAGGGAATCAATGACTATTTAACCCATCACATGTTTGTGATTTTCTAGTGGTAAACATTCTCCTAAACATGTATTTTATCACTCACCATCAGAACATGATGGTTTGTATTTTCTTCTATATCCATGTTTTCATGGAGTCCTATAATCTATTATCTTGGGTAACAATTGTACTTCTCTTCCTTTATTTTAAAGTGATTGTTTTATTGACTCTTTTCTCGATGTGGGGCTTTTAATGAACTTCTCGAGCCCAATTTTAAAATAGCGATGACACAATTACCAAAAGGGGTGGAAGGATGTAACAATCCAGATAAATGAAGAATATGACATTTTTATATTTATTAAAATTTGTAAATTAAATATTTATTTTACTTGAAAGGGTTACTATGTTCGATAGCATACCCGATACGTAAAAATGGGTTTCTTTGAAATCTTATATTGAACACTAATAATATGATATTATTATTTTAAATGGTAGTTAACTCATAGCCGTTGTATTGGTGGGAATATTCAAAAATAACAACAATATGATTATACATGTTTTTTAAATGTATTTAGAATTATCCAATAATAGTTATAGGATTAAAATGTGAATGAATCTAATTTTAAGCATGATTTACATTAAAAGGCCGAGTTACCACCTTTTAATGGAGAACGATCGTTAAATCTAATTTTGTTCACTATAATATATTATATTTGATCAAATAAAATCCTTATTCAGAAAGGGAAACACCAAAATTTAATTTGAGTAAATTGTTTTGAATTTTTCTGATAAAGTTCATTTTTAAATGAATAGTGAAATATATTGTATTTTAATTCAAAACTGCATTTTAATCTAAATTACTTATATGGATAGATTATCATTTTAATTAGTTATAAACTGTAATTAGAATATAATTTTTTCATTTAACCCAATTTTTTTCATTGGAATTATTTTTACATTGAAATAGGATATAAACAAGTCACAATATTTTGATAATTATGTTTCTTAAAAACATGCTATTTATTTTAACAAGGGGAATAAATTTTAAATTAATTAATTCCACTTCTATGTTTTGAATTTAGAAAAATAGGCATAATTTATGAATTAGGAATATCACATAAATCTTAGGTTCAATTTTTGGTATTTTTTTGAAAAACATCAATTTTTGATGAATAGTGAAATAATATAGTAGTTGTTAAAAAACTGGCTTTTTCATTTAAATGATATTTTACCACTTCTGTGAATTGAATTTCAAAAATTGGACATACGTGGTTGTTGTCAAAAAGTAAAATGTTGTTCAATAACATGAAAATATTTTTTGATGAATAGTAAATTTTGAAATTTATTTACCGTGGTTAAAGGTAAATAGGGTAATTAAGGTAAAAATAATATTGTAATAATTTAAAATTACCTTAACACATGTCCTAACCATATTTAATGAGTAATGGACGACCATGGGCATATTTGGGTCTATTTTGGGACCCCATGGGGCCACTTATGAAAGATAATGAAAGTTTAGATTAATTAATTTAATGTAAAGGCAAAAATGACATGATCAAAAATCTATTAATAAATTAATTTTTATATGGTGTTATTTAAATTATATTTAGAATATAAATATTTCTTGTAAATCTAAACAGAGTTCCTACATCATGTTAATTTTTTATAATTTTTATACATCACATCAATTAAATTATTTATGACACAATACGAATGTATTATTTACCTCATTAATAAAAGATTGAAATAAATAAGATTATAAATATTTAAATAACATAAAAAACCTGTAAGATTACTATTAGATGATATTATTTAGACTATGATATATCTTATATTCTACTTTAATGATGTTTGGACCTATAGAAACTGAATATCATTATATAATAAAATAATATTATCACACCTTCCTAAAGATCCCCTCCCCTCCCTTATAACAGAAGACCACTTCAAACCAATTTCTCACACATATAAATCCTTTTGTCTCCTAAAAACTCTACCCAATTAAGCTCCATACATCACTATCATCCTCCTAGAAGCATTACCTTAGACATAAAGCACTTCAAGAAGTCATTTGTTTCAAACCAAAGTGAGTTACCCAAATTAAAGGTAGCAGTTTCTCTTAAATAGTTTTCTTTTATTTTACTGCTCCAACCCATAAACTCTTTTAATTACAATATTTTGTTACAAAACCAGTATCCTCAATATACTAGGATGTTTTTACGACATTTATTCAAACTACACTTACACACACCTCCATCTAATTGGTGAAATACATAATGTTTCTGTGGATGGAAAACTATCGCCTCACGAAACGATGGTTGTTTGATTATCACCTACCACCTATGATGGAGGAAATTATGATGGAAATGTATTTATATATGATATATATTATGTTTATGTTTTTTATTCTTCAAAATATTTTTATACAATACCTTTATGGTTTCTATTATGTGTAAACATGATAATTTCGTTTGAGGAAGTGCGGACTAATGCCCCCACAAAGTGTTCTGACTCGTTAATACCATATGTGGGATGAATAAAGGATGGAGTTAATGATATTATATATGATATTATATATAAAATTATACTGGAACTATAATATACATTTTTATCATTATTTTTTAGTTCCATTAAAATTAGAAACAAAAATGAAAGTAGCATTCTTGCGTACATACAACTTATCATCTCCATGAACGGTGATTTTCATTTCTTACCTCCAAATGATTTGTACATTTATAAATATATATATATATATATACTGGAAAAATATGATAAATATGATATCTAAATAATGGATTTCATTCTGGATATAATGTACTATTGACCATATTGCAACTTGTATATATAAGGTGTTCATTTTTAACTCAAGTCCAAATATCAACCAAAGGACCATTATTTACTTAAATGATTACATAATGTTTATAACATGGTAATAAGTGATATAAAAGGATTAATAAACATGAAAAAGTTTAATAATAAAGAAGAAAATAACTTTAGTTTATTATTTAGCAGATTAATGAACGGACGAGTCTGGTCAGACACAAGGTATGAGATTTCTTATCTCACTTTTAGTTCCGTGAGATTTCCATTGTTCGCCAATTTTTCATTGAATGTGGTGTATTGTGTACTTAAATTACATATATATTATCATTATTCTCAATATATTCATGGTATTCCATGATTAATTTGGTGGTTATTAACTTTTTTTTCTTATGACTCAGTTCAGTACAACGCGGTAAAGGGTTTCATCTCACTTTTATTCCCGTGAGATTCATGCTATATTGGACACTATTTCCTTTTGTTTGTTGTATGTACTACCCCGGATTATACTATTTGTGTAATATACATTCATTTATGAGTATTTAAATCTTCATTGTATGATCCTTCTTTCATATGGCATAAGTTTTGTATGTTTCCAAATCAGTAAGGGAAACTTCACCCTCCTCTTTTTAAAAGACTTATTTTTTGTTATGTCTTATATTTTACATCTTATTATGTTGGGATATGTTCTCTTATATCCTTATTGAAGTAAATGTTTTTTCCAAGTGATGATGTACCCTTTTTATCTCATCAAATAATTTTCTGAATTTTAAAGTGATGTTGTTAGGCTGTCGAATTTTCCCAAGGGAACTTCTTAACCCAATTTCAATTCTTTGGGTTCAACTTGTACTTCTTGAATATGTCAACCAATGAATATATGTGAATGACCTCTGATTTTTTTACACTTAATATCCACTTATATTGGGTGTATGTATATTTTTCACACATAATTATATGATTTATTTATCCATAATTTAAGGATACCATCTTTATAAGGGATTTCAACTCAATTTCCATTTCCATAGAGATTTCCTTGTAGTTATGAACCAATTCACTCTTATATGGTTTATATACTGTCATTTGACATATTATATCATGAATACCTTTATTCTCATGATATTATAAAGTTCTTATTAAATTTTATTCCTCAATTATTTTTATTCAAGCGTCTCTTTTTTTTAGAAAAACTATTTTACTAAAATATGTTTTTAAATATTTTAATGATTTATTATTATAAATATTTACCCTTAATGTCCATGTTTTCAAAATGGGTTTTAAGATTTATTTATATGGACATTAATGTTTTCAAATGATAATTCATTTAAAATATTCAATGTGGTATGGGACACTTTGATTCAAAAATCTCTTTTTAAATGGTTTTGAAAATTATTTGATAAAGAATTGTTTATTTCAATATATTTATTATATATATTTGAATGTGTAAATGTTATGTTTACATTATACATGTGTTATGTATTATTATTATGTTATGGATATTGGGATTTTTCACATATACGGGTGGTTCCGTGATAAACCAAGGGAAGGTGAGCCCGAGATAGCTCTCCAATGCATTTGGTTACATGATGAAGGTAAAAGTGATGTTTCTCAAAAGGGATTTAGGTAATATACTATGATGGGAATTCCAACTGTAACTTCCTATGTATTCATGATGTCTAAAATGTAAGTTTCATATGGATTCCATAAGTAACCTTTATGATTTATAATTTGTGTGTGTTATTCAAAATCATATGATTTCGTAAGGTATGTTATCATTGAAAAGTATGGTTTTATTAATTTGTATTTATTGATGGGATAATTTTTTCCTCCATTATTTTATAACCCTTACTTTGATTTTTATGCTCATCCCATGTTTTTGAAATGTTTTCCATAGGACATAAAGATGAATATGGTCAGGAATGAGATCAAGGAAAATTCATGATGTCTATAACATGGAAGTAGACATGTTTATTTTTAACAGTTTTTAGATTATGAAAAAAAATGGGTAATTAGTAGTAGTGTCTAAATGTAATATTCAAGTTTTTATGTAATAGTTATAGAATAATTCTCTATAACTTTAAACCTGAAATGATCCTCAATGTAAATTATTCATTTAATTCAATATTATGTAATTTTATAAGGCCGGGTAAATATAGCTATAATTGAGAGTGTAGTACATTATTTAAATATCTTTTTAATCTAAGGATTGACTAATATTCTATCCTAAGACATGATTTGGTAATGAAAAATATCTTCATGAAGCTACAATTCATACTTACTAAAATTTTAATATAATGACTTCCCTCTATGAATTTAATATTGATTATCAACTGGATTTTCCACAATTTAGTACAATTTGAGTATAAAAATATAATATTGGTAAATACACAAATTAAATTATCAAGATAATCATTGAAGAATACAATAATATGATGCATAAAAATGTATGATACATTTCCAAAATTCAAATATAATAAATATAAACTCATATTTTCCAAACCTTGTGTGAAATTATCTCATTTGAATGTATTCCATCTATATTGGAAATTGAGGATACAATGAATATTGATAATTCTTTTATAAATATTAATCTCCTTGATGTCGATGAAGGAGGTCATACATGTGAGTCACGAGATATTTTTTCATTATAGTATTGGAATTTATTTCCTTATAATAAATCAAAAATCTCATAGACCATTCATTTTTCATAACAGAATGACCAAGGGATCAATAAGGTGATTAAATGAGAATAATTAATCCCTTATTAAAAAAATATTTAAAAGGTTTCAATAGTTCCTCTAAAAACACTATAAACCATATATATAGAGTCTTAAATATTGGTTTTTTATCATGGATGGGTTCAATGGGAACTCAACTTCATTCATAGGTACTAACTATAGATAATATATCATTTTATTTCTGAATAGTCGGTACATAATCTTTTATAATGTATCCTTTTACAAATAATAGTTTCATAAACTTTTTATATAAACATTTTACATTAATGAGAGATATTTGTGAAGGATCTAGACATTATTCATATGGTAATGTATTCCATATATTGTTATGATATTTTTTACCTTCTTCACTCACCGAACACTTCTTATACTGGTAATTTATTTTCATTATTACATGAAATAAAAACATTAAAATGAATTATATGAAATTAAATCATAGATACAAAAACCATTATTCACAATAGGGGATTTCTGTACATTATATTGGGGATTTACGAGCATATCATTGTTTTAATATTATTTCCACTTTGATTAATGAATGAAAATACCAAAATGTTTGTGATAGGGAAATATTAATGTTAATGGAAAACATGGAAGATATAATTGAGTTCAAATATGTAGTATCAAATTAATAATTATATAAATTTATTTTTATAATCCAAATTACTCTAACCTTGTTATTTGGAACATTAAAATCAAGTGTAATAACAGAAAATAACTGGCCTCCCCCCTTCGCTCGTCTAGGGTGGGTTCCAAGGACACATTTGTTATTATATTCAATAATTCCATAAAAATATATATTATATTCATTGGAATGTAGTTGATTCATTATTTCCCTCTCATGGTGACCTATATGGACCTTATCTCCAATCATAAAAAAAATATCACACCTTTTGATAATTTACTAGGATTCTTCATTCATAAATATTCACATTATAGAAATCACATGTATCCTTTATTATTAATTGAAGAATTTATTTTTTCCTTGGTTCTCATTTGACCATTTATTTTCATAGTTTTCCATGCATATAAAAGAACTATAAAATTATATCATTGTCTTGGTGGGATATGATACAATATCATAGTATATTGAATTTTTTGGATACTTATTACAATAAATAGTTTTGATTAATCCCATAAAATAAATGGTCAATATAACATTTTAGATTTTGTGTATAGTCTATTACAAGAAATTAAAATATTCTAGAACTATAATCATATTCCAAATCACATTTTTCATTCTTATTCATTAGATTGATGGACATTATATAAATTTTAAATAATTATTATTGAGGAAAATATTTCTCAAAGAACATCACATTAATAGTTTTACATTCAATGATTTCTATTTAATCAACTTTATCTGAATTCTAGATCAATAAACATTATTGATCAATAATTTCTTTTAAATAATATACTTCTAGAATAACCATTTCACATTCTTTACATCCCGAATCCAGTTATATTTCTTCAACGACCTTTATCCATTAATCAAATATCTATGGATTAGTACATACATTAAATTATAGATTCTTTTATTGCATTACGTGATCCAACATATGAATGTAGCATTACAAAACTTTAGTTTTATCCATATAATAAATTATGTCTTTTATAATAAGGGTCAGTTTCCCTATTATATCCATGATCTACATAGGTCTAAAAATTTTGGTGTAACAATTCTTATAAGGTAATCTCAATATTCACTTTTGGTGTTGACAAGATTTCTGAATCTTCCTTTTTGTTTCATTTATATACAATGAAACACATATATTTACCATATAATACCAGGTATATTGATCCATAACATAATAATATCTTTATGATATAAATAAATCAAGTGTTTTCTGTTAATTATCAATCAAATTATGTTATTTTAAATTATATTTCCTAAAAGTCCTACTAAAATTACATTGAAAACAATTGGAACATCCTTAATTTTAGTACCCTATTTTCAATGTATATATTATTTAATTGGAAATGGATTAAATGGATCACACAATGGAGTATTTAATTGTTCAAAAATATTAGGAGACTAGATAAACACACTATTTCTACATTAAATTAGAAATATAAAACTTATTACAAAATACATAATTTAATCCATGAATATAATTCAATGATTTATTCAATATATAATTGGGAATAGTGAAAATAACAAAATGGAGAGTCCATATTATTTGTAATGTAAAAAATACATGAAAATCTATCAACAGTGGATATGGAATCAAAAAATGGTAGAGTTGACAATAATTACATTTTCCTTTTAACAAAAAAATGAGCTTCAATATGTATCCAAGGATGTTACCAAAATAACAATAACATGGATAATAATAATTATAATCATAATTATATAAATGTATAATGTATGATTTTATGATTTGTAGATAAATTTAGTTTAGAATGACATTATAAACACGACCATTGAGTAGTTATTCTAATGAATTTTAATAATTTGGTATGTAAACACAGAATACCAAACAAATTTAGAAAAAAAAATCTCGTGAGTCTTTTCTATGCATTTAGGTGATACATATAATTGATACACAGTTTTCACTTATATATGCCCAATTACCTCTACAGATATTTAAACAATAATATAAAATGTAATCAATTTTTCAATATAGTTAATAAACATCTATACTAAAATAAGAATATGGGGAATCAATATTTCACCTGCAAATGAAATAACATTCTTAATTATATTCCTTAAACTTGAAACATATTTTTATTTTATATATGATAATAAAAATAAAAATTTATAAAAATTGAATCAAAATATATCCATCATAATAGAAGTATGAATATTGAGGATATTAGTAATTTCCAATTAATAATGGAGAGTGTTATAGGACATTATCACAATATTTTGAATGATTATCCAATAAGATATAATTTATAAACCAAACAATGATGATGAAATACTATATGTTCATTAAAAATTATGTTTTGTAATTACACAATTTTTTTTTTGAAATTAGTAAGTAAATTTAATGTGGATGATTAAATAAATATTTCCTTAAATATTTTATTTATTTAAAAAAACATTATAAATCAATTTCATATATTCTTTTAAACCTTTAAAATAATTATTCATTTTATGTTAGTATAAAAAATATAAATTTAAAGAATAATAGAAAACCAATTTCATTAAAAATACATAAAATCATTTAGTGAAATTTAAATATAGAATAATGGTCATAGAGGTAGAAAAAATCAAATATGTTGTATACATTAAAAATAATATTACTTTCATATTTTTATAAAAGGTCAAAAATAACTCGATCAAAAAAATAATTAAAAACCATCCATAGAAACATTTGTAATGAAAATGAAATTTAATATTAAATAACATCAACCAATAATTTAAATGTATATAATATCTTCCATGATTCTATTTTAATATATTAAAATGGAATAATAAGTTTCCAGGCCTAAAAGGGGAAAGAAGTTTAGTTTTTGGAATAACATTATTTTGGTTTTTGTGTTCCATAAAGGGGAAAATATGTGAATGAATGAAATCCCCAGAAATAAATCTTTGAGATGAAAATAGATTGGGTTTATGTGGAGAAATATAATATAATATGTCAAATGTAAATTTAAAAAGGAACAATTTTTAATAAGTGTGTGATTATAAAATAATCCTTCATTAATTTGATAACATTATAATCAAAACTATATATAAAAGAAAAAAGGAATTAAAAATTTGAATACCATGAATAAATATGTGTTAGTGATATTATATTTAAAAGATTGATCTTATAATATGTATTAATTAAATTATATGTGTGATATAAAATATGTAAACATACAATGGAATTGAGAATAAATACAATTACCTAGTAATAATTTATGGTTGAACACTATATATTTATATGTATAGTCAACAAAATTTATCATATACTTTTTTATGAAAACTGTTCTCATATAATCCATTTTTATATTCCCTTTATAGTTTTCTACATCTATATATCAAATAATACTTTCTTAAAATAATTATATAATGTCATTCATACAATTTATCTAAAAAACATATATATATATACCTTTATTATAGTTGTTATAAAAAGGTTCATAAATATCTAAAATGTTAGTAATTTCCTGAATATGTTTTTATATATATTGAATTTATAATCATCAATTAAAATTGATTAACTGATAATATTTTTTTAATAATATTAATAACTTATATTTGTGGAGTTTGTTGTCCAATCCTAGGAATGAGATCAATTATAACATTCAACGGGTTGGTTGGTTGAAAAGGTATATGATATATTACATTTCTTTAATATTATTTATTTCAAATATATCATGTATATAAATGTTATTAATATCCTTATAACAATCCATGTATTCTAATGATGAAAAATGACAAACATCTTTTCATGTAGGTGGTATTACACACGTACCAACATGTGATGTCTTCATTTTTAGTACATTTTAAAAATGAGAGAAAAATTATGTTTTATTATAATATTCTAAAATAATTATGGAATATATAATAAAGTAAATAAGTTGGATTTATATTGAATATTTTGAAGCTATTTAATATGAATGGGAGTTGAAAATTTCGGGTATGAATATATAACTCTTCTTTCTGTAATCCCATTTAGCTTACACATTCAACCTTATAGAAGTTGTCTATTATTTAGGCCTAAAAGGAAAAAATATTTTTTGGAAATTATTTATATATATATATATTTAATTATTATTATGAACTATGGATATTAGAGGATTGTATGTTCCCTTTTATAAGTATGTTGAGTGACAAAGATGTAAATACAGTAAACTTTAATATAAAATATATGTCTTCCACTAGACATGTGGCTCAAGAAGTTAATATTTTTAAAATATGATATGGTTATGGTTTAAATAATGCTGGCCAATTATATTTAGTATTTTTTTTATTAATCTTCAATCTATATGCCTTTATTTTATCCCATTCAACTCATTTTACACTTAATCGAGGTGATATATATTTATCAAAATTACTATTCATTTTGAAACAAAGACAATGTTATTTCCTGATATTAATTATATTGAATCAAAACATGAAAAAAAATTATTGATTTAAATTATAAAATTTCAATATACTACATTAAATAAATGTTTATATAACGAAATGAATCCCTTTTCTAAAAAATATCCATTTAAAAAATAAATATGATTTTACATCAGAATAAATTACTCTGTTTACTACCATGAAATTAAGAAGATTATGTTAAATTAAATGATACTTATGTTAATATAATATCCAAAACAAACCTAAAATTAACATTGTGAATAATTTAATAAATTTTAATAATAAAAATAGTTTCATATGAAAAAAATATATTAATTAAATTTCTAAAAATGTTTTTTTAGTTTTCTATGATCAAAATATAATTATCATTTTAATTATATTACTTCTTAAATATATATATGGTATATAATAAATTCTTTGAATCATTGAATTATTTATTATTTCGTGATAATGTCATACAAGTGATATTTTTTAAAATATACATATTTTCATTATTCATCCAAAACAATTATTTTTGAAAAATATCAAAAACAATTGACTCTATGAAAATTGTGGATTTATTAATCAAAATATTTTACTCATATATCAATATTAAATATATATACTAAAAATGGTTAAATATATTTATGTTAAATTTTATGTTTATTAAGTTTTGTATTCTCCAGAATAAAATCAAAATAACGTCCCCAACTATATTGGATGGGGTTATTCTCATATTTCCACTAGAATTCCTATTATTGGTAATTTTATTGATTATAAAGACATTATTTTGAGCATTTTCTAAATACAAGTTATTTTATGTGTTCTATATATCTTCCAATCCAGATGGTGTTATCACCGAAGTCTTTTTCATTCTCCAATGAGTGGCATGGTCTGCCTTTTTAATTGTGTGATGTATGAGTTTATTTTATTTCCATTTATAATAATGTTTTATGTTTCAATAGTTTTGATATGGATGTGTTTTATCATACCGACCAGTTAGAATATATAGACCAAAGGTCCAATAATTATTCCTTATAATCATAATTACATACATACTATATTAGTGGGATTGTTTGGTTGTTTAATGGAATTAAATGGGTGGTTACGTAATCACCCAATCCAATGATGTGAACATTTGATGGGGAATTTGAATTTAACAAAAACAATATATTAAAATTTATTGAATACACAATAAAGTATATATCTACATTATCTTCCCAATTTTGAGGATTATATAGAAGAGAGGGAAGATAAGTCAATTCTATGGTGGAACCCTCCTATTTCATTAACATGTTTTTCTATACTCCCCATTATATAATTTAATTGTATAGTGATTATAAAGTTTTCTTTCTAATTTTAGTGGTCGATAATTTGTAAATTAATATATAAATGTCAACATAATTCCATACTCATTGATGTCTATGAGACTAAACATCAAATGTATTTAATTGGAATCCATGAATTTAATTATACCCTTGGATTTATATTAATCTTCTATTAGGGACTCCTATACTTGATCCAACCAATGATGTTAGTACCCATATACCTTATCAAGGGTTGTGCAATAATTTGAAATTAATTTCATTATATAAATCAATGAGAGATATAAGGGAGGTGTGAATGAATAGTATAACATCATAACCTCCTACCAATATTGACGTGTCATCAATCAATGATAAGTAACATGGTTTTGTAGGGATCAATCCCTTTAGTCACACATGTTATGAGAGTCCATTCAATTTTTTTTCAGACAAGGGGGGATATTCCATCAAATTTGATATTCCATTATAGAGAGGATTTTCATAATCAAATCCATATGGAGAGCTTCATTTTATACCTTCATGTCTTCAACTGTAGGGTTAATTCCATTATAACATGTTTTTTTAGCTAGATGTTGGTACTCTAAAACATATTACCTAGGGTGTATATTTAGGGTAGATGGCCTAGTTTACATATGAAATAGAATTGTAGTTATGATAATTTGATAATATGAATGTCGTATGAACTTATTAATGAATGATCATTCATATGCGAGGATTATTTTAGTATCATCCAACATGAGGATAAGTATTAATATTGGTATTCTTATTTTTATAGGGATGAGCTTCATGGAAGTCACTCTTGGGAGAACCTTGATAGGTATTGAACATAGTATAATGGGAATGACATCCATGACTATAATTGTTACTCCTGAAAATTATTGTAACAACCAAAATTTTTATTAAAAAAAATTTCTCTTCATCTGATTAACGATCTTAATATGTAAAATGGTCATATAAGATATATTCACTTCTTTAGTTTTATGTTTTTGGATTTCAAAATAACATTATGAATTGTTACCATTTCTAATATAGTCGTTGAATAGTGACCACATGATTAGTAATAATATAGGGCTTTAACAAATCCAATTTACTCAGAAAATGGAAGTGATGGCCTCTTCCAATAGAATTTCTCCATACAATGCAAATTTTTTAAACCAAATAAAGAAGGTTACGGCAATGGTATTTGCTCTTGACCAATCCCAAGTGGAGCTTCAACACTTTATTCATTAACAGAACTGCCAATAGGAGATGTTCATATAAATAGAGATTATCACCTGGCAGTGTCATCTGAGCCTCCCCAAGAGTATGTCACCATCGCACATCTTACCCTCTGGTCTTATGCATGTGTTATAAGGTGTTATATAACAATACCCTATCACTATTATTATATACATTATTTTCGTATCTATTAAAGTGTAACACCCCAGGTAAATAAATAATATGACATTTTTATATTTATCCCTATTTGTGGAAAAAATGTCAATATTAATTTAAATTAAACGCTATGCTCGATGGCTTACCCAATATGCAACAACGAGTTCCTTTGAAATCTTATGTTGAACTCTAATAATAAAATAATATTATTTTAAATGGTAGTTAACACATAGCCGTTGTATTGGAGGGAATGAATAGAAATAACTAAAATATGAATATATATGTTTGTCAAATATTTTTACTTTTATCCAATAAATTTTAGAGGCTTAAAATACAAATGAATCAAATCTTTAGCATTAAAACACAAGTATTTTTAAAAGATTGTTTTACTACCTTTTGATGGCAAACCATTTTTAAATCAAACTTTTGACAATTTTATAAGCTATATTTTTCAAAATAAACATATTATTTATGATTGGGACATTGAGATTTACCTTCGGGTTAATTTTTTGTATTTTTCTGACAATGTTCATTTCTCAATTAATAGTGAAAAATACTGCATTTTACATCAAAACTGCTTTTTCATATAATTTAATTATATGGTTATATTATCTTCTTAATTTGTTTTAAATTTTGATTAGAATATATTTTTACCATGTAAATCAATGATGGTCATTGGGATTAATTTCACTTTCGAATTAGGCATAAACAAGTGCCAATCTTTTCGTAAATATTGTTTCTAAAAAACCCGCTATTTGTTTTGAAAACGGGATGTTTTTTTAAATTAATTATTGAAATTTATGTGTTTGGAATTTGGTAAAATCGATTAAATATTTGGAATCAGAAGGTCCAAATTATGTAATTACGACTCTTGTTTTTGGACATTATGAATAGTAACGACTGTAATTATCTTTAATTATCTTGATTAATGAGTAATCAGGTAGTTAAAGATAATAAGATAATATCATAATAATATAAAATGACCACAAAATGTGTCCTAAGGCTACTGGTTGTCTCATGGCCGACCATGGGATGCCTTGTTCCAAACTTGGGGGCCCCATGGAATCACTTTTGTGAGAAAGTTACTTTTTATCTTTTTATTTTTAACGAATGTTAAATGTAACAAAGAATGTATCACCTAAGTAAAATATTTTTAATTTTGTCTAAATAAATTATCATTTGGACTATAAATATTCGTTATAAATCTAAAAATATTTCCTACATCATAGTATTTTTTTTATAATTTTTAGACATTAAATAAATTAAATTATTTATGACATCATGATGATGCTGCGATGACCTCATTATTTAACCATTTAAATAAAATTGAATGATAATGTAAAATCTAATACCTAAAAATCTCCAAAACATATTGTATGGGTGGAGTTCGAAACCTTATCACCTTATCCTTGAAACACATCAAAGTGGGACCATTAAAATCTGAAACTCATTCTAAAATAAAGTAACATTTCTTTACTTTCCAAGAGTGCCCCTCCTCTCCTCTTATAAAAGGCCCCCACCTCTACCTCCTTACCCACACTTCCAAAGCCATTGGCTCGGCCAACCCCTTTCATTTTGTCTCTCCACATCCCTCTCTAGCTCTTTGAAGCTTCACTTTGGGCAGAAGTCTTCCCATGGAAGCCTTTGAGCTCAAACCAAAGGGAGTTACCTGATTTTAAGGTAATGTCTTCACTTGTGTCCTTTTGTTTAATTTTGCTTCTCCAACCCCCTAAAATCTTTTTATTCATTTCTTTTGTAACAAATTCAGTATCTTCAATATACTAGGTTGTTTGTATAAGAAGTATTCTAGCTACACTTACACACACTTTCGTCTAATGGTTAAAGAACATACTGTTTCTGTGGTTGGCGATTTTCTGCCTCACGAAACGATGATTGTTCAATATTTTTTTAACACCATTAAAGGTGGCCATTATGATGCCACTGTATTTTATATATGATATATATGGTATTTATGTTTAATATATTCTTCTGTATTTTATATTTAGACCATACCTTTATTCTTTTCATGTTGTGTAAATGGGATAATTTCATATAAGGATGTGTGGACTACCGCCCCCTCAAGTGATGTGACTCGTACATGCAATACATGGAACGTATAAAGAGTGAAATTTATGAACATATGTGACCTATATAACATATATATTTTTCTGTAATTATAATATATATATATATATATCATTTATTTTTAATTCTGTTAATATGACAAAGAAAAAATGAAAGTAGCGTTCATGCATACGTACGGCCTACCGTCTCCATGAACGGTGATTTTCATTTTTTATCTCCAAATGATATGGAATAGTATAAAATGAATATGTAATGGATATATATGATATTTTAATCATTATTAATATTCTTGAAATTATTTACTTATAACTACATGGACAATTATTTTTCAAACAAGTTCATTTTTGACTCATGAACAAAACATCGGCAAAAACGTCTGATATGAACTAACATTATTAAACAATTATTATAACATTATAATATCTGATATGAACTGAATAATAATCTTTAAAGGTGGTCCTTAGGAAATTATAAATTGACCATAGTTTATTATTCAGGAATATAAAGAAACTACAAGACAAGTTGGACATGAGGTAAGGGATTCGACTCCTCTCTTTCTTTTAAAGTACACTCTTTTATGTCATTCCTGCTAAAGCTCATCATTCTTGTTATTGGGATATTATTTTATATTACTCGTACTATAATCATTATGTTCATATGATGAGAGAACCTATTCTCTCTCATCAATCCATTTTGGGAGTTTTTAGTGGCGCCGTTAGGCTGCCGAATTTTCGTAAGAGATCCAACCTCTCTCTTTCTTTTTAAGTACTCTCCATTATGTCACTTATTTTAAAATCCTCTTTTTTATGTTGGGGGATGTTCTTTTATATTACTATTTCTGTAAACTTTATGTTGATATGATGAGAGACCCTATTTCCTCTCATCAATCCATTTTGGATGTTTTAAGTGGAGCTGTTAGGCTGCCGAGTCTTCGTAAGAGATTTTTCATCTCACTTTTATTCCCATGAGATTTATGCTACATTTACCAAAATTTCCTTTGAGTGGTGTATTTACTGCCCATTATTTTAATCATTGAGTAATATACTTTCATTTATGTGTATTTACATCAATTTTTATTGTCCTTCTTTCATGGGGTGTATGTTTCGAAAGATACCCATGTCGGTAAGGGAACCTTTCACCCTCCTCTTTTTAAAAGACTTCTATTCTTATGTATTTTAATTCACATACTATTATGTTGGGATATGTTATTCTATATCCTTATTGATTTAAATTTTATTTCCATGTGATGAGATACCCTTTTTATCTCTCATCAACTCATTTTCTGAATTTTGTAGTGACGCCGTTAGACTGTCAAATTTGTGCAAGGGAACTTCTTAACCCAAATTTGATTATTTGGGATAAACATGTACTCCATGAATATGTCATTCTATGAATATGTGTGAATATCCTCCAATTTTTTTACACTTAATATCCACTTATATTTGGTGTATTCATTTGTCACACATAATTATGTAATTGATTTGTCCTTAAACCATGGATACCGTCTTTGTAAGGGACTTCGTCTCAATCTCCTTTCATTGAGGCATATTTTGTTTTATACACAACTTTCTTTTATACGGTGTATAGACCCCTTTGAATTTTACGTTTATCCAAAAGGAATCTTTGTTATACGAAGCATTTACTAAATGACAAAAGGGAATGTTTTTGTCGTACGTATGCGGCGACAACGAATTCTCCGCCGCCGTGACCATTATTTGAGTTTCGGATTCCTCTACAATCCATTGCATCTTTTTAAAAGAAAAATAAATACCATGTTTTTCTTTTCTTTTATTATGGTATTGAAAATGGTTTTTATATTGTTTTTATTATATCAATGTGTTGTATTGATATCTTTTGATTGAAATGTGGAAATGTTAAGTTTCCTTTATGCATGTTTTATGTGATATGATTATGTTATGGTTCTTGGAAATTATTATGATGATGGGCGGTTCCATGATAAACTAATGGCGGGTGAGCCCGATATAGCTCTCCAATTCATTGGGTAATGCGAAGGAGTGAAACGTTAAGGTTTATCCGAAGAGATTTAGGGAATATACTGTGGTGGGTATTCCAAACGTAACCAAGAGGGTTACTCCCTACGTAAGAATGTTATGAATGCCTGAAGTTACCTTTTATGTCTTATGATTTTTATGATTTATTAATGATTTTATGAGGTATGTTTAAGTGCTTATGTTTTATGGGTATAGAATGATTTCATTCTTATGTAAACATGTACTCATGTTTCCGTTCCATATTTTTATATCCCTTACTGAGATTTTTATTCTCATCACAAGTTTTTGAAATGTTTTTCATAGGTCAAGGGAAGGGTACATGATATGATGATAGTGTCAAGGAAGTGTCAAGAAAGAATCCATGTTTTATTTTAAATATGTTTCTGTTGATTGGAAAAAATGAATACTATCTTTTATGTAACCACTTTGTTTAAATGTGGAATGCAATGCATGTCTTAGGATATAATTCTCTAAAACTCTAAACCTGAAAAGATCCTCAATGTGAAATCTTGTAATAACTCAAGATTAAGTAAGGTTTAAGGCTGGGGCCTTATAGTTGGTATCAGAGGTCATTTTAGATAACTTTAGAGGTTAGGGTACTCTTTAAGCATAAGTGACATTACTATAATGGTTAGGATTTCAGAAAGAGTCCTAGTTTTAGATAAAGTGAATAAGTAAGTATATCTTAGTGTTTAACTTCCTCATTAGTACATGATGGTTTTATTGATATACTCACACTGACATTTCTGTTTTTAGTGAATGGATGGATCTAGTAGGCACCAAAGAGGCAACAGGTTTAAAGGAAGCTGTGGTGGTTCTCTAATTAAGATACTAGATAAAATGGGGGATTCAATGAGGAAACTCATGGTTGTTCTAAACCAACTATCAAGGAGTCATGATCAACCACTTGAACCTTGGTATGATCTTTAATGCATCATGTACGAGATGACCAATCGATGTGGAAGTTCAGGTAATAATTATAAAGGTAACCATTAGAGTTTATATGATCCTTACTTTTGAGGTAATTATGGGTTATTATATGTTATGATGGAAAATGAAAGGAATGAGATAAAATTGAGGTTAAATTATGTTATAGTTATTTTTGATGATTTTATCTCTTTTTGGGGAATGATTTGTGAATTATATCGTTTTGGAAAAAAGGAAAACACGCAGACCATGTGACAACCCGTCGCGTCGGACAAAGCTGCGAGAATCAAACCCCCAACCAAAGTGCAACTGGTATTTATCACCTACCACTGGACTACGTGAAGTCCCTGGTTAGTTTGACTAATTCCTTTTAGTTAGATGATTTTATGAATTAAGAGTAATTTTATTTTGGGTTTTCTATGGAGATATATTAACCTATCATGGAGGATATGTGATTAGGTTAATTACTTTTCAATACGAGACTTTAAGAGAAACTGATGTTGTTTGGAGATAAATGTTACGATTTAACATGGAAGACTATGTGACCAAATCCTTCAAATATTTGGGTTTCAATCTTAGATTGGTTTACTTTGATGAATTTTATGGACAAATTGTTTATCAAATGGTCCTCGTTGAACTTTGGGGTTTGTTGGACAAATTTTTGAGATTAAGAATAGATTTTCTTTTTATAAAGGGTTATCCTTTTCTGGATTCTCTGATCTTGTACGAACCTTTTCGTTTCGGTTTTGGTTAAATTCTAAAGACATGGGATGTATATAGTTCTATTTTTTGGATTAGGTGATTATATAGAATTTTATTATAGTACTCTTAATGTGAACAAGTCTTCCTAAATACTCGTCTTTTGGTGAAAATATGAGTCTGTGTAAGGAATCTAATAAAATTTGAAAGTCAACATGATAAGTGATTATGTTTCCTTATGAATAAATTCCTCAATAAAAAGTAATTTAAAACAAAAATGATGTCTATTAATTTTTCCTTCTGGGGAATCGAATACCATTTAACCCATCAGAAGTTTGTGATTTTCTTGTGGTTAACATTCTCCTAAACATGTTTTCTATCACTCTCTATCAGAACATGAACCTATGTTTTCTCCTCCATGTCCATGTTTTCTTACATGTAATCCTAGTATGGGTTAACTCGGCTGACCTTTTTACTTATCATTCTTTATTTTAATGTGATTGTTTTACTGACTCTTGTTCCGATGTGGGACTTTCAAAGATGATTCCTGCTCAATTTTAAAATTGTGAGGACGCAATTCCCAAAAGCGGGGAAGGATGTAACACCCCAGGTAAATAAAGAATATGACATTTTTATATTTAAACCTATTTGTAGAAAAAATTTCAATATTAATTTAAATGAAATGCTATGCTCCATGTCTTACCCAATACGCAACAATGAGTTCCTTTGAAATCTTACGTTGCACTTTAATAATAAAATAATATTATTTTAAATGGTAGTTAACACATAGCCGTTGTATTGGCGGGAATGAATAGAAATAACTAAAATATGATTATATATGTTTGTCAAATATTTTTACTTTTATCAAATAAATTTTAGAGGCTTAAATTACAAATGAATCCGATCGTTAGCATTGAATACTCTAGTATTTTTAAAAGATTATTTTACTACCTTTTGATGGAAACCCATGATTAAATCAAACTTTTGACAATTTTATAAACTCTATTTTTCAAAATAAACATATTACATATGATTGGGACATTGAAATTTACCTTGGGTTAATTTTTGGTATTTTTATGACAATGTTCATTTTTCAATGAATAGTGAAAAATACTGCATTTTACATCAAAACTGCTTTTTTATATAATTTAATTATATGGTTATATTATCTTTTTAATTTGTTTTAAAGTGTTATTAGAATATATTTTTACCATGTAATTCAATGATGGTCATTGGGATTAATTTCACTTTGGAATTAGGCATAAACAAGTGCCAAACTTTTTATAAATATTGTTTCTAAAAAACCCGCTATTTGTTTTGACAACGAGATGTTTTTTAAATTAATTATTTCAATTTATGTGTTTGTAATTTGGTAAAATGGATTACATATTTGTAATCATAAGGTCCAAATTATGTAATTAAGATTCTTTTGTTTTTGGACATTATGAATAGTAATTACGGTAATTATCTTTAATTATCATGATTAATGAGTAATTGGGTAGTTAAAGATAATAAGATAATATAATAATACTAAAAAATGACCAAATAA
Source organism: Viscum album (assembly GCA_963277665.1). Lineage (NCBI taxonomy): Eukaryota > Viridiplantae > Streptophyta > Magnoliopsida > Santalales > Viscaceae > Viscum > Viscum album. The sequence continues at coordinate 537,618,544 of OY728119.1, forward strand.
TGTTTCCTAAGGATACGTGTTGTCTCATGGCCGACCATGGGATTCCTTGTACCAAACTTGGGGGCCCCATGGAATCATTTTTGTGAGAAAGTGACATTTATCTTTTTATTTTTAAAGAATGTTAAATGTAACAAAGAATGTATCACCTAAGTAAAATATTTTTAATTCATTCTACATAAATGATCTTTTGGACTATAAATATTCATTATAAATATAAAATTATTTCCTACATCATAGTAGTTTTTTTAAAATTTTTAGACATTAAATAAACTAAATTATTTATGACATCATGATGATGCAGCGATGACCTCATTATTTAACGATTTAAATATAATGGAAAGATAATGTAAAATATAAGACCTAAAAATATCCAAAACCTATTTTATGGGTTTATTTCGAACCCTTATCACCTTATCCTCGAAGAACATCAATTTGGGACCATTAAAATCAGAAACTCATTCTAAAATAAAGTACCATTTCTTTACTTTCCAAGAGTGCCTCTCCTATCCTCTTATAAAAGGCCCCCACCTCTACCTACTTACCCACACATCCAAAGCCTTTGGCTCGGCCAACACCTCCCCATTTTGTCTCTACACATCCCTCTATAACTTCATGAAGCCTCACTTTGGGCAGAAGTCTTCCCAAGGAAGCCTTTGAGCTCAATCCAATGGGAGTTACCCGATTTAAAGTTAATTTCTTCACTTGTGTCCTTTTGTTTTATTTTGCTTCTCCAACCCACTAAACTCTTTTTATTAATTTATTTTGTAACAACTACAGTATATTAAATATACTAGGATGTTTTTATAAGAAGTATTCGAGCTACACTTACACACACCTTCATCTAATGGATAGAGATCATACTGTTTCTGTAGATGGCGATTTTCTGCCTCACGAAACAACAATTGTTCAATATTCTTTTAACACCTTTAAAGGTGGCCATTATGATGTCACTGTATTTTATATATGATATATATGGTATTTATGTTTACTATATGCTTCTGTATTTTATATTTAAACCATAGCTTTATTCTTTTCATGTTGTGTAAATGTGATAATTTCATATGAGGAAGTGTGGACTACCGCCCCCTCAAGTGATGTGACTCGTACATGCAATACATGGAACGTATAAAAAGTGCAATTAATGAACATATGTGACCTATATAACATATATATTATACTGTAATTATAATATATATATATATATATAGATCATTTATTTTTAATTCCGTTAATATGACAAAGAAAAAATGAAAGTAGCGTTCATGCGTACGTACGACCTACCGTCAACATGAATGGTGATTTTTGGTTTTTATCTTCAAATGATATGGAATAGTATAAAATGAATATGTACTGGATATATATTATATTTTAATCATTAATACAATTCTGGAAATTATTTACTTATAACTACATGGACAATCATTTTTCAAACAAGTTCATTTTTGACTCATGTACCAAACATCGGCAAAAACGTCTGATATGAACTTACATTATTAAACAATTATTATAACATTATAATATGTGATATGAACTTAATAATAGTATTTAAAGGAGGTCTGTTGGCAATTATAAATTGAACAATGTTTATTATTCATGAATATAAAGAAACGAACAAGATAAGTTGGACTCGAGGTAAGGGATCCGACTCCTCTCTTTCTTTTAAAGTATAGTCTTTTATGTCATTCCTACTAAAGCTCATCTTTCTTGTTATTGGGATATTATTTTATATTACTCTTACTGTAATTTTTATGTTTATATGATGAGAGACCCTATTATCTCTCATCAATCCATTTTGAATGTTTTGAGTGGCACCGTTAGGCTACCGAATTTTCATAAGAGATCCAACCTCTCTCTTTCTTTTTAAGTACTTTCCTTTATGTCACTTCTTTTAAACACCTCTTTGTTATTTGGGGGGATGTTATTTTATATTACTATTTATGTAAACATTATTTTGATATGATGGGAGACCCTATTTCCTCTCATCAATCCATTTTGGATGTTTTAAGTGGCGCCAATATGCTGCCAAGTCATTGTAAGAGATTTTTCATCTCACATTTATTCCTGTGAGATTTATGCTACATTTACCACAATTTCCTTTGAGTGGTGTATTTACTGCCCATTATTTTACTCATTGTGTAATATACTTTCATTTATTAGTATTTACATCAATGTTTTATTTTCCTTCTTTCACAGGGCGTATGTTTCAAAAGATACCCATGTCGGTAAGGGAACCTTTCACCCTTCTCTTTTTAAAATACTTCTTTTGTTATGTCTTTTAATTCACATACTATTATGTTGGGATATGTTCTTATATATCCTTATTGATTTAAATTTTATGTCCATGTGATGAGATACCATTTTTATCTCTCATCAACTCATTTTCTGAATTTTGTAGTGACGCCGTTAGGCTGTCAAATTTTTGCAAGGGAACTTCTTAGCCCAAATTTGATTCTTTGGGATAAACATGTACTCCTTGAATATGTCGTTCTATGAATATGTGTGAATAACCTATGATTTATTTACTATTAATATCCACTTATATTTGGTGTATTCGTTTTTCATACATAATTATATAATTGATTTGCCCTTAAACCAAGGATACCGTCTTTGTAAGGGACTTCTTCTCAATCTCCATTCATTGAGGCATATTTTGTTTTATACACAACATTCTTTTATACGGTGTATAAATCCCTTTGACTTTTACGTTTATGCAAAAGTAATCATTGTTATACGAAGCATTTACTAAACGACAAAATGGAATGTTTTTGTCGTATGTATGCGGCGACAATGACTTCTCCGCCGCTGTGACCATTATTTGAGTTTCAGCTTCCTCTACAAGCCATACCTTCTTTTTAAAAGAAAAATAAATACCATTATTTACTTTTCTTTTATTTTGGTATTGAAAATGGTTTTCATAATGTTTTTATTATATCAATGTGTTGTATTGATATCTTGTTATTGAAATGTGGAAATGTTATGTTTCCATTATGAATGTTTTATGTGATACGATTATGTTATGGTTCTTTTGAATTATTATGAAGACGGGTGGTTCCGTCATAAACTAAGGGCGGGTGAGCCCAATATAGCTCTCCAATGCATTGGGTAACGTGAAGGAGTGAAATGTTAAGGTTTCTTCGAAGAGATTTAGGGAATATACTGTGGTGGGTATTCCAAACGTAACCAAGATGGATACTCCCTACGTAATAATGTTATGAATACCTCAATTTACCTTTTATGTCGTATGATTTCTATGATTTATTAATGATTTTATGAGGTATGTTAAAGTGCTTATGTTTTATGGGTAAAGTATGATTTCATTCTTATGTACACATGTACTCATGTCTCCGTTCCATATTTTTATATCCCTTACTGAGCTTTTTATGCTCATCCCAAGTTTTTGAAATGTTTTTCACAGGTCAAGGGAAGGTTACATGATTTGGTGATAGTTTCAAGGAAGTGTCAAGAAAGAATCCATGTTTTATTTTAAATATGTTTCCGTTGAATGGAAAAAATGAATACTATCTTTTATGTAACCACTTTGTTTAAATGTGGAATGTAATGCAAGTTTTATGATCTAATTATCTAAAACTCTAAACCTGAAAAGATCATCAATGTGTAATCTGGTAATAACTCAAGATTAATTAAGGTTTAAGGGTGGGGCCTTATATAAAGAATATACAATCATTTAATTATTGATAATTTGTCAATTGTTTTTGAAGAAAAAAGAGTAATTTTTAGTCAATGTGAAATTAATAAATCTATTTTGATGAATTAAGGTATTTTTTAAAGAAATAATATTTTGATAAAATGTTATTACAAAATTATTTTTTATTAAATATAAATGATCTTATTCTTATTGTGAATACTATTATAATTTTTATTATGGTTTGACACCTATTTTTTTCAAAACCCATTAATTTTCAAAATATTTAGATTTATTTTTTAAATGAAAAAAATCACATATTTAAAAAACTATATAGATAAAATGAAAATAATTTTTTGAATCAGGACATCGAAATTACCCAACAGTTAATAATTCATAATTTTCCGAGGTACATAAATTTTTGGGTAATGAGGAAATCCCATTTATATATATAATGTGTTTCATGACATCATAATGACATAATTTTTATGTAATAAAATACTAGAAATGGTATTTTTGTACAATATTTGTTTTACATTTATTATTATGTGATTTTTAGGTTTGTTTGATTTATTTGAAAAATCCATAGTGCAGCCTCCAAGACTTATGAAACATTTTATCATTTTAAAATGATTTCCTTGAGACTGTGACTCACCTCCACATAATAAATCTTAATATATTAATCTAATTGGAAATTGGCATTATAAAATTATTCACTACACATTTCATTGGTAAAAATGACGGGAAAAATCCATGGGATGGTTTGTGGTATTGATTAGTTTATTTTGTGGTGTCCAAACACAAAATAATATAGAATTGCATCTCCTTTCATATACAAACCCACTCATCCTCCCATTACACTTAAATAAATCCATTTGGATCTCAAGAAACCTCATACCTACTATCTCTAGTATACTTACAAGGTGCCACATGCTCCCTAAAAGCATCTCTCAAGTCTCTCCCAAGCCTTTCGTATCATAGTTCCAAGTAAGGTATTTCTTCCATTATCATTTTTTCCAAATATCATTTTGTCGTTATACCCTTTTATTTATAATTACAAATTATGGGGTATTATTAGAACCTCCCCATAGTTCCCTCTTTCTGTTTTAATTATGATAAACCTCTTTCTCTCTCATTACTGCCTCCCATGTGCACATGTTACTACGCTAAAATTCCATAATGAATTTCTCTCTTCTCATTTTCATTCAAGAAATTATTTTATATTATGCATATAAATTCCATTTCCTATATTGAGAAATGTATCTATATGACCCATTTAATTTTAATTTCATGTAAATATGATTACATACCCCTTTATCTCTCTTGAACCCTTATTATTAATTCTTATGTCACTCTGTTGTGCTGTCAAATTGCACCGCGATTTTCCATACCAAAGACATTGTGTAGTGAATACCCTGAAAATTTATCTATCACATATATTCATCTTTACCCACCTTTGCTTATTGGTTAAAGACATTCATGAATGTATTAATGATTCTATTAATATGAAATAAATGATGGTGTTTAATGATTCCATGTTGTATGATCCAAGTGTCACACTTATTCATGAAATGAGATTATTAAGGAGGGTGCACCCTGATAGCACTCCAATACATTGGGTAATGACTATATCATGATATGTAAAGTGATGTTTGGGTTTACATGTGATAATTTGAGTGCAACAAGGGTTAATTCATGGTAATTCAAGTGAAATGATAGTTCAATCATGCACTATGTTCAATTAACCTTGGCTCATGCTAATATCATGTAAAATGTTATTGGCACATTTCCATGTTATGATAATCATTATATATCATTCCGTTATGTTCATGTTTCTCTTCTGATCCATATATATATCTATTTCTTAACATGTACATTATTCTTCATTATATTCCTTGTTTACTCACATAATAGACTTTATACCTCACCAATTCATTATGCATGTCTTTAGTTTATCACATGCAATACTAAGTACGAAGGAATGTTTTGGTCATGTAAAATAGGTTTTAGATAAGGATGTTGTGTTTTCGGTTCTTATTTGTTATGCAATGTACCTAACCTCGCAACAGACTAAAATTCTAGATCATCATATTTGTTTAAAGTTCAATGTAATAAATCATTTTTTACTATATAGTTATGAGAAGGGCTGAAATAGCTGGTATCATAGGACATGTTTAGTTATTTTTGTGATTACAAATATAAAAACCTAATGAAAGGCTTATGTATAAGACTATTTATAATAAATACAACCCAATATTTTGTGAGTATTTATTAAGTGGTTTATCAAGAAAATACATCTATGTCTAGAAACGAGCAGGTAGAGGCAGCTCTGGCATAGATGTATCTAGGGGTAAAACCAGAAAAAAACAAAATTGAGATAGACTTGAATATGAATTGGTTCACAACAACGGGCATTGCTTCACTCTTTGTTACGAAACTCATGTGAGATTGGATTTTTAAAATACATAAGATTAGTAACATCCATTATTAAGGGAATTTAAAAAATTCCCCCTTATAATATATGTTAGGAATTACATCATGGATAACATAGATCAAAACCTATAAATTCCATAGATATGGAAATAAATGTAATTTATAAGTTATCCCTTTTTTATTTGGACTCCCCTTTTTGTGTTACCCCTTACTTTTATTTTAATCCATAAAATGGAGAGTAATAGGAGGAATAGATCTAACAACCGAGGTGATGGTCAATGTGACGAGATAACTAATGAGATTTCCAAACTGATGGGAGAGGTAATCACAAAATTTGGCATGATAGTTTCTCTGTTAACTCGTGTATTGAATAGAAATATGGTTCAAGAGGAACTTTCAACCCACCCTATGAAAGAAAAAGTCACAATAAAAAGCTACATGAGACAATGGCCTCCTAATTTTATGTGATTATATAATCCCTCAATCACTGAACAATGGATCAACTCCGTTGAAAAGATATTCTCCATCCTATAGTGTTCTGAAAAATATATGGTACTCATGGCTTCTTATCATATGGAGGCTGAAGTTGATCAACGGTGGAAATTCATAAAAAAATATAAATCCTGAGGAGGATATCAAGGAATTTTAATAGAAGTATTTCCAAAAAATGTGATTCGAAAAATATTTTACATGAACCCTCTGACTTATTATTGAAATTACTTCCTTTCCCTCATGTAGAAAGATGACGAATCCATTTGATTGTATGAGTCTAACTTCACAAGGATTGCAATATTTGCCTCCAACATTGTCATTACACATTAATGAAATATAGACCAAAAATTTTGGGGGCTAAATCCTATCATACGGAAATCCCAAGTGATCCATGACTTTGAGATCTTGGAGGAAATTTTTCGTTGTCACCACATAATCAAAATGGTGATTGTTGAATCTCTGGGGTATCACGGGGATAAGAAGCATAATTTGAATAGTATTTTTGGATTTCCAATGGATAAATACAATTGTGCTAAGAAACTAAATCACCCCACATTCTAATTGTGTGGAATGAAGCACCCCAGAAATTTCTAGAAGGGGACAAGGAAATGCTTTAGGTGTTAAAAAGAAGGGAACTCGACTATTAATGGTCGGAAAGAAAAACCTACTATTTCAATATAAGAGAGGAATGATCCATTCGACCTTAAACTAATTTTTTATTACTTAAACATCACTAAACCAGTGTACTTTGAAAACTATTACCCTAAGACAAGGGTTTTAGGAGGAAACCAACAACATTAAGGAAGCTACTGTGATCTTTTTCCATCACTACCGACAAAAGTGAACCCCAAAAATGAAGTGGTAAAAAGTATGCTAGTTATTCATTCCTGAATTGTTAGTATAATTTTTTATTTTTCTTCTACCCATTATTATATATCCCAAATGTTTATAAGATCAATCCCTACACCACCACAAATAATAAAAGTAAGGGTATTGGGGACAATGGTAAATAGGGAAATCATTGCATCCCATGAATATAAGTCCTCCCTTATCACAATTTTTGGATTAAACATCCTAGAGAACCTCATCATACTACCTTTATGGTAATTTTATGAAATTATTTTTAGGAATTGGTTTTCCCTATATAGTGATAAAATAAATTTTGGTGAGAGGAAAACCACTGTACAAATATGGAATCAACAACCTGATTCTATAAAAGTGAAAGGAGGAGTATGAATCTATATATAACCATCTTATCATGAATTTTTATTACTGAATTAGGAGCATGTGTATCTTTCTCAGATGATTGGGGGTACAGATAAATCCATCCCTGAACATATTCCTATTCTGAGGGAATTCACTGATGTGTTTCTCGATAACTTTCTTAGTCTTTCTCCGAGAAGAGATATTGAATTCTCGATTGATATTATATATGGGGCATTGACAGTATCCAAGAATCCATATATAATGTATGTTGTGGATCTTGAGAATCTAGAAGAACAACTACAAGGGAATATTTATAAAGGGTTTATTCAAACACATGCTTCACCCTGGGGTGTACCAGTCCTCTTCATCAAGAAGAAAGATGGGTCAATGTGCCTTTTCATTGATTATCATGATTTAAAAAAATCATGACAGAGAACAAGTATCCTCTAACCTAAATTGATGACTTTTCAGATTCACTACGTGGAGTAAAATAAATCTCCATAGTGGATCTATGGCCCGGATATTACTAAGTAAGGGTGAAGAAGGAAGATATCCTCAATACTACTTTTTGTACAAGGTATGGGCTCTATGAATTCAAAATAAATCCTATCGAACACACTGATTCCCCAAAAAGTTTCTTGGACCTGATGAATAGAGTTTTTAGTTAATATATTGACAAATATTTGGTATTATTAAGAGATGATATTATAATGTACACTAAAACCAAGGAGGAGAATGAGAAACATCTAATAACTATACTAGATACATTGAAAAAGGAGAAGTTTAATGAAAAGTACAACCTATGTGACTTATCATTGAAGGATGTATCATTCATGGATGATATCATCTAAATAAATTGGATATCTATGGATCCCCCCATGACTGCTATAATTGAGAAATATATGAGTCCAAAATTGATGACAAATATGCATAGCTTCCTAATATTAAAAAGATATTATCACTGATTAATGAGAAATTTCCCATGATTTTCAATCCCTCTTACCAAGCTAACTCAGAAGGGAGTAAATTTTTCCTGGAGTAATGAATTTGATGAGAGAATCAATCAGTTGAATATGAGTATTAACATTGCGCATGTGCTGACACTACCCACAATAGGATAACATTTTGTGGTATTTTGTGATTTTTCGAAGAAGTTCATGGGATGTTTGTTGATACAAAATTACATAGTCATTGCCTTTTCTTCAAGGAAAATAAATTTTCATGATAAAAACTATCCAATACATGATCAAGAGTTGGCTATAGTAATCTTCTCTTTAAAAATTTAGAATCATTACCTTTTTGGGTAGAATTGTGAAATATACACCGATCACTAAATCTTAAAGTATATATTCACATAGAAAGAGTTGAACGTGTGCCATTGATGATGGTTAGATATTATCAAAACTATGACTTCTAAATCCACTACCACCATGGGAAAGAACACATGGTGGCAGATGATCTATGTAGAAATGATCCAACAGCTCATTCATTGTTGATAATTAAATAGGATCCAATATTACTAGATTTGATGAAGATGAACCTGGGAATCATAAATAAGGAACATCCGAAATCATTTCCCATATTATTTCTTAATCGTCTATTTTATAATGGTTAAAGGATGCTCAAAAGGAAGATATGGGAATTAATGTGAATGTGGAAACTATCAAAAAAGGGAAATTCTCAGAGTTCAATGTTAATGAAAAAGTAATTGTGAGATTTGGGGAAAGACTATGTGTTCCATCAATCGTGGAGTTAAAGAATGAACATCTGGATGATGCACAGAGCTTGAATTTCACCAATCTCCCAATTAACAAAATTAATTATCGATACCTCTGATATCATTGTTGGTGGGATAAAATGATGAAGGGGATCATTGATTATACATCAAAGTGCCTTGTATGTCAGCAAGTGATATCATAGTGGTAGAATTATAAGAGGATGATTCAACCATTACCCATACCAACATTGAAATGAAATTACATCACCATGGAATTTGTCACCTGAATTCCTATGATATCCTATTAAAATAATGTTATTTGGGTTATTTTGGATTGTCTTACAAACACAACACACTTAATTATAATTCAAGATGATTTCTTATTGGATCAACTAGAATATATGTATATCAGAGAAGGGGTAAGGCTATATGAAGTACCATTATATATTGTATCTTATCGAGATCCAATATTCACCTCTATGTTCTGGAAGAGTCTTGATTGTGCTCTAAATACCAAGCTGATCTTTAGTACATATTATCATCCTCAAAATGATGTCCAATATAAGAATATTATCATAACACTTGCGGAAATGTTGAGATTTTTTTCAATGGACAACAAAGGACTATGGGATAAAAATCTTTTTCTAGTTGAGTTCTCTTATAATAATAGTTTCCACTCAACCATCCAAATTTATCTTTATGAATCCCTATATGGGAATATGTGCAGAATACTAAAATGATTGGAAGATGTTGGGGAGAAAAAACTCCATGGTCAATAAATGGTTCATGAAATGGTAGAGAAGGATAGGATCATACATCACCATATAAAAGATACATAGAATTAAAAAAAGAACAATGTTGACAATCATTTATGAGGCCAAGATCTTGATGATTGAGATATGGTATTTCTTTGTATGACATCATGGAATACTGTTATGAAATTTTGGAATAAGTGAAATCTTAATACAAGGTACATCTTTATTTTTCGGGACCGTTTATCACATTAGAGAAGTGACCTATAAACAAGAACTCCCACCAAACCTTTCACATATACATGATGTCTTCCATGTGTCACTTTTTAGGAAGTATATACCTAACCCATCTCATGTACTCAATCCGGAGGTGATACCATTGATGAATGACCTCTCTAATAAACATAATATGGTGAAGATATTATATCATAGAGAAAATAGTCTATGAAGTATGGAAATTCCGCTTGTCAAGGTGTTGTGGAGAAACCACATGTCTGATGATGCAACATGGGAATCAAAGGATGTGATGAAGCATAGTTACACTCGTTACTTTTAGTGTGGGAAAATGAAATTTTGAGGGTGAAATTTCAGATGGGGGAATATTGTAATGACACTAACATTTATTAATGAAAATTCCTATTTATATGATTAAATGTTTTACTATATAAAATGGTTGTATAAGACATATGAACATCATTGGATTTATGTTTTTTAATTTTAAAATAATTTTTTAAATTGTTATCCATTCTATTATATTTGTTGAACAATGACCAAATGTTTAGTATTAATATTGGGCATTAAAAACCCAATTTATATAGAAAAAAGAAGTGATAGCCTCATTAAGTATATTTCCTCTATAACAAACATATTTTTTGGATCTAAAAAAGGACGTATCTTCACTACACTTGACTATTGATCAAGCCTAACATGAGCTTCAACACATTAATCATGAATAAAACGGCCTACGGGAGAAGTGTAAGTTAAAAGAGATTACCACCCAAGTGATATCATCTATTCCTCCCCAAGAGTCTGTCACCATCGCAAATCTTACACATAGGTCTTTTTGTGGGTGTTATAAGGTTTTATGTAACAAGACCCTGTCAATATGATTATGTTCATTATTATTTAATAAATTAATGAATATACATTTATTTTATTATTATTACATTATAAATTGTATTTTAAATTAAAATTGTATTTTCATGTATATATTAAATCAAGAAATCTACGTTGATTAGATAATGGAATTTATAGTAAAATACTATTTTAATAAATAGTTATTACAATTTTTTTTATAAAATAAAAATGATCACGTAATTATTTTTAATACAATTGTAATTTTGGTTATTGATTGAAAAATATTTTTTGTCAAAACCCATGAATTTTCGATAAATTTTAGATTATATTTCCAAAGTAAAAATTCACATATTTATAAAATTATTTAGATAAAATGAATATTATATTTTGGAATCAGTACATTCAAGTTATCCAACAGTGAATTTTTCATTGTTTTCTTTGACATTCAAATTTTTGGGTAAAAAATAGATACTGTTTAAATATATAATGTGTTTTATGACATCATAATGACAAAATAGTGATGTAATAAAAAAAATACATTGTTTTCTCAAACAATATATGTATTAACATTAAAATTATGTGATTTTATGTTTTATTTATTTATTTTACAATTCCCCAGTAGACCCTCCATGACTTATAAAACATTTTAACGATTTAATATGATTTCCTTAAAGTATGATTGAACTCCACATTAGAAAGCCTAATATTCTAATAAGATTATCCATTAACCTTATAAAATAATGTTTTACTCTAAATTAGGAATAATGGGAAAAACCATGGGTTGGTTTGTAGTTATTATTAGATTAATTTGTGATTTCCAAAACCTAAATAATAAATAATTCCGTCCCCTTTACAATATAATCCCACTCAACCTCCCATTCCTCTTCACTCAAACCATTTGTAGCTTGACCAACCTCTACCCTAATCTCTCCATAATCCACCCATGGAACCCATGGCTCCCTAGAAACCTTTATTAATCCTCTCCCAAGACATTGGTATCACACATACAAGTATGAGATTTCTTCCATTATTAATTTTTTTCAAAATTTTTAATGTTGTTATAACTATTTATTTTCAATTAAAAATGTTGTGGAATAAGGTTGTTGACTACTTGGATTTAGTGGAGGTTTCCAGCATGGAATAGGTGTTCCTTCACAATGTAGTCACCATCAAGTTAGATGGGGTAAACATTTTTAAGGGGATGCGCTCGGTCTATATTATTTTAGGCCTCCTTAGCTAAGGCTGGGACATTGGGGGGGGAGGGGATGTGCGTACTTGCATATTTTGTATTTCCTTCTTTGATTCTCCTTGTCATTAATAAATAAAAACAATATGATGATGATGACTCCAAACCTCCACCATATATCCCTATTTATGTTTTAATGATGGGAGACATTTTACCATTAATGCCTCCCATATACACTGGTTAGCATGCTGAAATTCTGTAAGAAATTTCTATCTTCTCATTTTCATTTAAGAAATTCATTCATATAACGCATCTATATTCTGTTACCAATGTTGGGAAATGTATCTATATGACCCCCTTACACTACATTTAATTTACATATGATGAGATATCCTTTTACCTCCCATCAACATTTTTTATGTATTCTTACACCATGTCTTTATGCAGTCGAAATTGCACCATGATTTTCCAAGACAATGTTATTGAGTAGTGAATACCATGCCGATTTATCAATATAGGGTATCCAACATTATGAACATTCACTTATTTATTATATATTTTAATTTATGTATTCCACATTCCTTTATCATGTAATAAAATATGATGTTTAATGATTCCATATTTTACTATCCATGTGGAATATTTATGTATGCAATGAAATGATTAAGGATGGTGAACCCTGATAGTGCTCCAATGAATTTGGAAAATATTAGTATCAGGATACATCAAGTGCAATGTGGTTTTACTCATGATAATTCAAGTTAAATTAGGGTTTTCTCATGCTCCATGTTCAATGAACATTGGCTCATGCTTATATCGTGTTAAATGTTGTTGGAACATTTCCATGTTATGATAATCACGTGATATAATGAATTAAGGATCATGTTTCTTTTCTGTTCCTATGATATTAATATTTACTAAAATGTACATTATTCTTCATGTTATGCCTCGTTTACTCCCTTACTGGGCTTTATATATCACCCTTTTCTCATGAATGTACTTAAGATATCCCATGAAATGCTAAGTACAAATGAATTTTGCGGTTTTTTAAATGAAGACTTCAATAATGCTATTGTGTTTTAAGTTCTATCTTCTTATGTAATGATTATAATATATAAATACACTATAACTCTTGATCATTTGAGTTTTATTAAGTGAAACGTTATGTAATAAATAACGTTTATGTGTGTAATAATGAGTAGGGTTGTTAAAATTAAGTGCCAAAAGATCCTTAGGATACTATTTAGTGGTATTGATGGCCCCTGAGAAAATAAGTACTAACTGGGGAAAATAAATGATCCTTAATCTATGTTTTTTGTTTACTTTGGATATATTTTTCTTATAATCAATATTTCACAGGATAAAGTCATTAATTGTTTATAATGACCATTATGGTTGGGATCCCACCACGCCATCTCTTGTGCATCTTTAAGAATGTGGTGATCGACTTCTTCCGGTAGTTAAATAATATTATCATGCCATATTATTTACCTTATAATATTTAATAAGGGATTATTTTGAAAAAGAATGATTTTGTGGATGCCAATAAATTTCTATTTTTATATGATACCATCCTACCATGTGTTTAAGGTGAGAGGGAATATGCCCATGTTTCTAAATAAATTAAATAATATATTAGTGGGTTATTATGAATATTACATGGATATGAACTTATAATGAAGTCATTTTTTCTAATATGATAAAAAATTACTAGTGGGAATACAATATGTGCATGACTGTATTATTTATCATTCATCAGGATTAAAAGATGGTCATACAAAATGGGGAGAGAATATCATCCCTCTCCACAGTATACAACGGAAATAAACCTAATTTAATCTTTTTATACAATTACAAGTATGTGGTTACTTTGGTCAAAAATTTGGGAAGATATATTTTTATTCCCCTCTATATCCAAAAATATATATTAATGGATTTATTATATAAGAATATGGATGTGTTCTCACTCATTAATTATATTTGGGATATTTTCTAAACCTCTATCCAAAATTTCTTTTCACTATATTACTATAGTAATTATATGTATTGGATAATATTAGATTATGACTACTGGATGATGGTATGTTTCAACATGTTCCCCTAGATGCAGCTAGAGTACACCAGAATATGTTTTTTAAGAAGAGTAAAATGTGTTATCATATCTACTAGAAAGTGTTTATGATCCTCTTCAAAGGCAATATCAATATGAATTTATTCTATGTAATCATGAGTTTGTTACTAGGGAATTCATTTACTAGGGGATATCATGTCCAAAATCAATGGATATAATGATACCTTTCAGTTTACACATTTAAACCCGTGCGATTTTTACTTGTAATCGAAGTCACTTAGTGGTGAAACAATTCTTTCAGTCATTGAGGCCATAACCTTCATGTTTCGTAAAACTATGTTAGATCTTCTATGTTTTGATTATTGTATTGAATATTGTTGATACCCTATCATATCATACATATAAATTACAACAATTTTTTTAGAACATCTACCACATTACACTATGGTATTTCTAAAACTTATATTTTTTTAATTTCTTTGGAATTCTAGAAACATAATAACTACTACATAAATGAGATAAATTATAACCCACTAGGTTTTCTAATACTCTAACACATTCTTAGAAAAATCATATATTATAAATATCTTAATAACCTGGGGAATGTACACATTAATTGGGTGAGATAAAATGACCAATAAGGTTAAACAATGGAGATATATAAGCATAGTCACGAGCATAAGGGTATTAGAACATGATCATATGATTATAATATCATACCCTATATATAAAATATCATAATAAGGAGTCCTGGCAAAAAAAATAGAAGTTCATAAGAAATTAATCATATGGTAATTAAGGTTATAATTCATGATATCACAATAAAGTAGCAATACAAGTAATTGTTATAGGAGAATTAATGTATAAAATGATTTCCATTTTAGACCAATATTAATTTAAAGGATAAAATTTTGAAATTGGTTAAATTCCCTAAATATAATTATAGTCATGGTTCCCTCATATGACCATATTAGTAGTCAATGTTCACTCACAACATGTTCTTAGTAGACAAAGTCCATTACTAAACAGAGTTTACTCCCCATTCATGCCATTTCGATCTCATGAGATATAAATTATTAGCCAATTAATTATTGGGAGATATAATTATCATCCATATCATAATTAAATCATACCTAAATCTTCAACAAGATCGTAAAAAAATTTCCCAAAACTCTTCAAATAAAATGGGTATCATAAACATAAAATAATATCATAGCCTATGGAAAATAAATGGGATATAAAATCATTTCATCATAGCATATCCCATAAAAAAAAGTACGTTTCATATGCACAGAACACAAGAAAATGAAACCTGTTTTAAAAACATATAACCCATGATAGTGAAACAAGTTTCATAAACATATAACCTAGAGAAGAGAAAATGTTTTTATTGACATCATTCCATCAAAACAGAAACCATTCAAAGAAAGAACATGAATGAAAAACTTGAATAATATCCCCAAAAATTAATTATTAAAACAAATAATTGAAATATTATATTGAAAATAAAATAGATATATATTTTTAAAAACAATTCATGAAGAAAATATCTTTATTTTTTAGACTAATAATTTTTAAGAAATAAATAATTATCAATATTATTTTCCTATAATATAAATTTTAATAAATATTAAAGAATCCTTTAAAACTAGAAAAAACTTTTAAAATAGTTTTCCTTGAAAATAAATTAAAATGATCATTTAAAAACCGCTTTAAAATATTTTTATAAAACATTGTTTTGAAAGAACATAATTTCCCCTCTAAATAGATAATTAATGTAAGATTTTCCTAAAAATAATTATTTGATTATATTATGTACCCCTGAGTGGCAAAATGGCACCCACAACTAATGATATATTTAATAACCAAATAATATTAAAAGTAATAAGATTTCTTGAGAGATAGATCATGATTTGATCAACAAAATCATAATCATATAAAATCCCCATGAATAATGAGATTTTTAATAAACTATTACCACTTTTGTAAGATTGGATCATAATTAAAATTAAAGAATAATGTTAAATGATTCATAAAATAACATTAAAAATTTACTATCATGATAAAATATTTCAACATTTATTATATGAACCTCCTAAAATAATGTTGGTTCAAAACCTAACATGTGTCTTGATTAATGAAAATTGATAGAAAAATCCTTATGCGATTTGGTTAGTTTTAAACTATAAAACAATGAAATTGAGATAAAAAAATGAATATGTAATACCAAAATATTTTAATAAAATATTCATATAAAATATTCAATTTTGTGTTTTAAAACACACAGAGAACATAGTGGTGTATAAAAACTAACTTTCATCAAAATAAAATTGATACTAGAAACTTACCTACCATATGTCTTGACACACTCTATATTTATTAAAAGATCCTATATAATAAATATTAGTGTATTTTTTATGTATAAAATATTCATATTTATATATAAAATCTCATTTATCATATATGTATATATATATATATATATATTTCTTTTTAATACTTGTTTATTAACAGTTTGATGATACTATTATGTTTCGGGTAATAACTGAATCGTTTATCATACATGTTGTGAATTTTCATTATTAATTTTCTTACCTAGATCATGATTTAATTTTTTAGATAATTTAATAAATTATTTAAATATCATATATATCAATTATATACATATTTATATTATTCAAAAAAATATATTAATGGGAAATTAATTACACAGTTCATAGAGACAGTTGTCTGTGCATATGCAAGAACACTATTTTCATTTTCGTTTCTAATTTTTTAGTGAAAGTAAAATAAATTATATATATACATATATAGTCATTCCATTATAATTATTATTTAATTTATATAACTAATTTTTATTAAAAATATAATTTATACATTCTATGCAAAGCATGGAAGTATCTCACCCATTAAAGGAGGGAGTAGTCCACACATCCATAAACAAAGTTATAGTATTCTCAAAATATGTATATAATGATGGTATGTTTTCTATTAAAATTAAATAATAACAAATAAATCATAATTAAAATATATATCATAAATAATAAATAATCCATTTCTATTTCCAAATATGAGATGTGGTAATGGATGAACGAACAAGATCTGTTAGTGAGACGGTAGTTAACTGTATACATGAATGATGATATTGAATCCCATTTAATGGAATTGTGTATGATTTTATGTAGAATATATATCCTAAAAACATATTATTATATTCAGTATCTTGTGGTTATTATATAATCATTACATAATAATAATAGTGGTGATAGAGAAATAAATAAAACAACTGTTTTTCTGGATGGATGTCACCTATTCTATGGGAAACTCTTTTTAGGTTTCACCAAATGGAATCCTTTTCCGGATATCAACCCAATGTGAGGTCACTAAAATTAATTGAAATTAATTTGGTTTATAGTTTTTCATTGTATTCTGATAAAAATTTCTATAGAGTTTTTTAACCATGAGGGGGGAGGATTGGGTGACTTCCCTTTAATATTGGAGGAGTGTTATTTATGTAAATGTAAGAAGCCTATCACTATTGAGAAGTATCCAATAAATAATTTTCCTCCTATAATAGTCCAAAATAATTAAATGGTAGTATAAGGTTGAGTTATTTCAATAAAATCTATTTTGGAAATGTGTCTAGGTTATTTTTCCCATTAATATAAAATTTAAATCATTAAATAAATTTTCTTAACTTAATCACTATAATTAATTTTAATGACATTCACTACTATTTTTGGTCAAAAATTAAGTTGATCATAAACCAAAATTATAATTTATTAAAACCAAAAAATATTGAATCCATTTTTTCAAATTTTTATCAAATAATTAGTAGAATTTAATTTAAAATTGGTCTTATAGATATGATGAGATGACATGTTTTTGATGTTAAAAAGCTCAAAAGATTGAAATGTTTTTATATCAAATTTAAATTTTAAATTGGATCCAAATAACTAAATAATATAAATTTATTAATTATAAATTAAAACCATATTAAAATATAATTTATCTATATTAATCAATTAGATGAAAAACCATTCTTTAATTATAATTCACTATTTTACATTATTCGTCCAATAATTGAAAATTTCATAAATCTAACAAAAATTAACAATAAAATAATTTTGAAATTATGAATTCAATATGGAATCATATTTTATCAAATTTATTTTAGAATTTTTATAGAAATCATTTAATTCTTTCTTTTTTAGGAACATAAAAACCATGTAATTTGAGGAAATAAAATTTTCAAACATATAAAGACATTACCAGAAATTTTATATTTCATTACCAATATGATTTATTATTATGAATATAGTATAAATAATATTTTAAAATTATTTATTGACTTCTATATTACTATGTTTAACAACTAGTTTAAATTTTCCCTCATAAATAATAATAACAATAATATATTGTTTAGTAGAAACTCAATGTTGCAAATAATACAATCAAAGACATTGTTGCTTGTAGTAAAATAATTCTATATTGTATCGCATAAAAAAATATTAACATGTTGTAGTATAAAATTAATGAACTCAAAGAAATTTAATATATTTCCGAAAATGTACCATAAAAAATCATGTTTCTACATTTTAGACCCGTAAAATTAATTTCACCCACAAAATTATTCATTGTGATTGAAATAAATGGGGATACTTCTATGTCATTATATCCTCATGATAAAACGTAACAACCTTTATTTATTTATTTATCTACACTACATTAACTAGGTGAGTGATCTATTTTCATAGACCATTCGATGTATAATCAATATTTTCAATTGTTTTTCATCATAAGAAAGATCATCATATAGTGATATGACCACTGAGATCAGTACATGTGAATTTCAGGTATATACTTCTTTAGGATAGATACATGGAATAGAATATGGACAATATGTTGTCTCCGTGGAAGTGGAATGTTATAGGCTAATTTTCCAATACGATCAAGAAATTCAAATGGATATATATAACAAGGGATTATATTACATTTATTCATAAATATCAGTCCCTTATTCTAGTGATAGATTCATAGAAACACTGTATCACTAATATTAATTCTATATCACATCGATGGTTTTAAGAATTGATTTTCTACTTACATTGACCCCCTTTGATATGATTAAAATTTTTTCTATCCTTATCTTCTGTTTGATTAGAAATATCTGGTCCAAAAAGATTTTATTAACCAATATCATTCTAGATCATTGGATTCAAACATTTTATTTTATAGAGGTCTTCATAAAGAGCCATCTGGACGATTCATTGAAAGAGATTATAGTAACAGAACACAAAAAATGAATGTGTAGATCCAAAAAACCATTGAAATTCGACAAATAATATCTCAACATATCCTCTAGAGTATTAATATTTCATTTATACTGAACATCTCTCAGAGTATGATAAAAAAATTTTAATCTCAAATATATATCAAGGTATTACTGAAGACTACTCTAGAACAATAATGTGAAACTCATATCCAAATAAGATACAATTGAATGTGTTACTCTATAAAACCTTACAACATTCTTATGGAATACCAGGAACTTCTTGTCAAAAAGTAATTCTTCTTTGATGGTGATGATTTTTTTATCATATAAGGGAGACCATCTACCACTTATATATCATTGTTTAATTTAGAAATTTTTTGGGAGTATAATGAAAAATTACATATTTTTGTTCTCACTTCTCAATTCTTGTATGGGTAATGGATGAAATATACCCATATAATTAAATGTATCATCCTTAACTTTTTAGAATACCAAGAACCGAGATAAAAACTCTTAGATATCTCATATGATTTTGTCCCACCATACGTATTCTATAAAATATACATACATATTTGTACATCTAGGATATATAGGGAATTAAAAACATTGATCATATTATAATTACTCCTAAAATATTGGTATGTAAGGAGGACATAAACGTCTCATGCACATTAACAGTCAACACCGATAAAGGGTAAATTCAGTATCATTTCAATCCTTCAATTACAGATGTAGATATTTCTTTTGTTCCTCTATAATTGTCACATGGATAAATGTTTGACCAACCAATTGATAAAGATAATATTTCCCCTTCCTTATAGATTTCAAGAATCTTCCACTAAAAATCTATAAATATTTGATATTTTTTAATCATCATAATGAATAAGCTATCATGATCCTTGCAACAAAAAGTATTAAACACCATATTCTATTTTCGATGGTGGAAATGTATTGAGTGATGATAATCCATAATATTATCTAATTATCTTCTTTAATGAATGTTAAAATCCATCTATATGAATATATATTTCAATAGTTTTATGATATATATGTATATATCACACTTTACTCCATAATGATCATTTGTTTATATCATTAATGAAATAATTACCTCAGAAAATTCCAAATCAAGTGTTGAGTAAATATTCCCTTGAAGATTCAATTTTTATTAGGCCTAGGTTATGACCATGTTATTATACATAAGAACAAATCCAAGTACATTCTTGGATTCATCACCATATATTATAGCCCCTTCTACACAATAGGTTAATGTATAAAAACATGCTCTAGCCAACCTCATTTTTAATTCCTTAACTTTTTCCTCGCATTCATTTATCGTGAGGAACATGGAACCCTTCCGAGTTAACATGAATATGGTATTAGATAGTCATTTGAAATTCTACAACAAACATCAATAATATTTAGCTAATATAAAAAATATAATAATCCCAGTCACCATGGTTAGTATGCTCCAAAATTCTATAGCCTCAATCATTGATGGATCTATATATATACCTTCTCATGGGTTAATATAGTCCAAAAAAGTACTCTTTTCAATCAAATATTCACAAATTAAATTTTGAATAAAATATCTCATTAGTTTGGGTCCTTGGAACAATTCTAAAATAGTCTTCATGATCTTCCAATATATTTGAAAGTTTTTTAATTTCAATTTTAATGATGAAAAAAACATTATTAGGGTAATCTCTAATGACTCTATTCATCAAATCCATGAAGATTTAAAGTGAATTAGTAAGTCCAAAGGCATAACTATATTTTCATTTTTTTAAACATTTAGGGAATCTATTATTTGGTATATCCTCTTTCATGAACCTCAATTTATGATATCCAAAAAAAAGATCAATTACTGAAATGTATTAAGATCCATGAAGTTGATTAAAAAATTCATCAATACAGGGAATATGATACTTTTTCATCAGCATGATCTTGTTCAACTCCTACTAATCTATATACATTCACATTTATCTACATTTTAAAAAATAAAGGTTCACCACATAGTGACACACATGTCTGATAGAATCCCCTGTCAATGTTTTCATGGTGTTTCTTCATTAATTCCTACAACTCAATTTGGGCTATTCTATAGGAAGTCTTTGAAATTAGTGTATTAGCCGGTTTGATTTCGATTGGGAATAGAACATCATGTTTTGATATAAGACTGGTTAAATCTTATTTAAAGACATCCTAAAATTCCATAATAATAGTAATATCATCAATGTAAATTTTTAACCCAATAATATGGTATTAATAACCATTATAAAAGGTAATTAAGACCCACACACTAGATGTAATCTCAATAGGATGTTTAAATGTATCATCACATTGATAGATGATCATTTTTTGTTTTCAATATCAAACCATACATCAATTCCTCAATAATTTCTATTTGAATTATGTGGATAAATAGATTTAATTCTTTATTGACATCAAATTGAACAATGAGAAGAATGGTATGATTTTTATGAACCACATTCATATAGACTACAACTAGAGATGAATTAGTGAATTGGGAAAAAATCATCATACTGTTATGGTTTTTCACATATAATTCAAAATATAACCAATTGGGTGTAATTTTGATTCCCTTATAAAATTATTCTAATATGAATGAGTGTGTAGATTTGTAATAAAATATGAAATTCAATGATTTAGAGTGTATGTAAAGTGCACAAATATACATGTAATTATCGCAGCCCTTGTCATAAATAGTAATGGTATGAGATTTCAACTTCTCCCATGTCTTATGTGGTTTCTAATGTCAATTATAATCATTATTCTTTGGGATTGGGATCTGATTAACATAAATCCATTCGTTTTACACTTAAATCAAGGATGTGGGGGAGGAGCGTTCTGTCAACATTTTTGTTAATTCTCATTATTAGCTAACTTCTTGCAATAATTTTGGTAAAAAAATTTCTGATGAACAACCCTTCGAAAATTAATTCATTTATTAGAACGCTAAATAAAATTTCCTCCTTGATTAGTTCCACACATAGTTCATAATGTAAGGATAATCCTCTTATCATTTTGGTTTTAATATTTTCCATTGATCTTCGACTTCCTTTCATGGTCAAAACCATTATATTCATATTTAAGTCCAACATACATTTCTACCATGATTGATCCACTCACAATATCATCATATCTATAGAAAAATCTACATGCTAACTTCATTCTAAAACTCGAATTTAATACATTTAATAACCTATAAAATTTACCAGCTTATTGGATTATAATACTAGGAGAGTATATTGAGAATTATTTAAAATTATCCTAATAGGTGCTAACTGATTCATAATCACTTTGAATTAAATCAATGAACTACTTTTCCAATTCATATGAAGAACATAATTAAAGTGAATAATGATGAAGAATTTCATTAACTCATCGCAATGTATCGATTAAATTTTTTTGTTGCATTATATTATTGATTACATTACGTGTCACGACCCATCCTCGGGGCCCGTGCCGTGACTACCCCAAGCCCGCCTTCCATAGGCCAGGGGTTGGTGACTAGCACCAAGGTGTAAATCCCGGTAAAAAGGGAAGGCATTGCCTTTGTAAAGTAAACAAGCACCACAGAGTAAGCAGGCAGAAGTAAACACTAAATAAAAACTGGTACAACAGTAAGTGCGGAAAGTAAGTGGGCCAGAATACAAACCCAATCTGAAAGTAAAGTACAACTCGAAAGGGAAAACAACAACTGAAAAGTAAAGCCTCAACGTAGAGTCGTCCACTGGAAGTCCCACCTGAAGGGTGGGTACAGATAGCCTCCACTACTCCTCAGGTCTAGCCGACCGCTCCGAATACGTCCCACCCAGTGGTCCACCTCCAGGTACCGTCCTGCTCCGCAAGCCTCCACCACGATCAGCGATGTCCGTCGTCTGCAACCAACACAACGTAGTGTGGGCATAGCCCATGCAGGGGTGAGTATAAGCTACTCAGTAGGGACCCAAAGACCTCCTAAGGTCTCCTAGAATCCACAAAGGATAATCCACAAAGGAATGATACAATCACGAAGTAACATCGGACACGGCTTAGGTATATGCCCATACATATACCTAAGTCATCAATTCTTGCTCGGCTCCAACATTTGAGCTCAAGTACAACCCAGTCCACATAGGAAAGAAAAACGTAAATCCACATAGGATAGCACAACACAATCCAAAAAGTAAAGAAAAACATAAATCCACACAGGATAGCACAACACAATCCACAAAGGAAAGAAAAACAGGGTTTCAGCTCACACAGGTATACTTCTTCAAATGACGATAGAGATGATCACTGATCCATCTAAGCCATCGGACCCACAAAGGATCGATAGGTACTTACCCCCGCAATGAACCAAAAAGGATCTGACCCATAAAGGATCGATAGGTAACTACCCCCCACAATGACCCACACAGGATCAGACCCACAGAGGATCGATAGGTAACTAACCCCCGCAAATACCCACATAGGATCGGACCCACACAGGATCTGTAGGCGCTGGCCCACACATGACCACTGAGCGCTGACCCACACAGGATCGGACCCACATAGGATCGGTAGAACTGACCCACAAAGGATCGCTGAGTGTTGTAGTCGTCGCCGTCGAATCCACTGAGGATTTCTGCACAGTCATCGTCATCACAGTAGCAGTCGCAGCCAGCTCTAGGGTTCCCGCACACAGCAAGCTCGTTCGGGAGGGTCCGCTCCACGAGCTGAGAGGCTGATACATCAACTGACACATAGTCCAGAGTTGATGTATCCAAAAATTCTGTATTGTCAACAGGAACACAACGTCGTAGACGGTGCGTCAATCGGACGCCCGGTCTGAGAGTTATTGGCTTTTTCGTCCCGGGGGCCCGGTTGGTTTTTAAGGAAAAACCAACCCGACCGTACTCCACCTGCATCCAAACCTCGGGCAGAGAAATCCAAAAGATCCGCCTCACTTAGAGGAAAATAAAAAAGTCGACATCACGTCAATCGGACGTCCGAAGCTCAAGATATGAGCGTTTCCGCTCCAAGGGCCCGGTTGGATTCGTGTACGAACCAACCCGGATGAAAACAAAGTATTCTAAAACCTTGTTTGTGATATACCGAAACGACCGTATCGATCCAAGGATCACATCATCTCTGAGGACACATCGTTCGGAGGCACATAGCTCATGTTATGAGAAAAAGACCGAAAGGGTCCGGAAACGGGGGGTCTGGGCCCGGACGGACCCGGCCCAACCCACCTGGGTCGGCCGGAACCGGGTCGACCCGACCTGGGTCCGGGTCCGACACGGTTTGGAACGACCCGGCCTTGCTTGGGTGGCCCGGCCCGGCCTGAGTGCGACCCGGCCGGCGGGTCGGCTAGGCTCGGCTCGACCGAGCAGCCGAGCAAGGGAAGCCGCGGGGCGTGCTGTCCCCGCGGGAAGAGGAGCCGTAGCCCCGTGTGGGGCCGTGCTTGGTCAGCGGACGCGGCAAAGCCGCGTCTTGTGTCTCGCTGGACCCACGCGGTCGCGGGTCTGGTCAGCCGCCACCTCCGGACGCCGGTGCCGCCGCGCCGGCGCCCCGTGCCGCTGGTGGATTCTGCGGGCCACCGGAGTTGCTCCGGTGGTCCGATTCCACTTCTGTCTGTGCCGTAGCTCCTCCGGGGTCCCGTTATTCACTACAGAATAAACAAATCATCTCTGCGGCCCGTTTTTTCATTGTCTGACATTTCACACATCAACGATGAACTGCGGAGGGTTGTCGGGCCATGTTTGTTTGGCCCGCACCCTCCGCGTTAGGTGATAACAATCTGGAAATAATGATCAACACATGAAAACATAAGAAGATAAAATTTTAATAAATTAAAAATTCACATTGATCTCAGGCTCTTTGTTTTAGAAGGAAACAACTTTGGGAATAAAATTTTATTTTCAAATAAAATCCCTACCTCTCCGTATTCATCGAGCGAGCGTTCTATGCGGAATTGATCGTCACGGTAGGAGGTGATCGTCGCGTTGCGGTAGGGCGTCGCGTCGTCGCGGAAGGGCGTCGTGTCTTCGCGGAAGGTCATCGCGTCGACGATCTCCGAGGGTTAAAGAAACACACGGATTTAATTATAACAATTAAATCCATGTTGAGGATAAAAACCACAAAGGAATTTGAAGGACCGAAATCTCTTACCTCAACGGACGATCAAAGATTTGTCGCGAGGAAAGAATGTCGCGGAAGAAGCGTCGACGTCGCGTCGATCTCCGGGGGTCGGGCGTTCTTCGTTGCCCTTCGTCGGAGATCGGCGTTCCTCACGTTCATCGCGTTCTTCACGTTCATCACGTTCTTCGCATTCTTCACGAAGGGGGAGGAAGATCTTTAGAGATTCACCAATGATTTAACACAACATTCAAGAAGAAGGTGTGTTGGCCTTATTTTATTAACATGCCAACAAATTGAAAACATGTTAAGAAAAAAAAAATTAATTCATAGAATTAATTTCAACGAACTTAACCTCCTAATTAATAGGAGCGTTTAATAGTTTAAGATACGCCCCAGTTGACTTTCATTTAAAAGGTTTTTCGCGGGTGCATTACTTAGTGGAAAAGAAACGGTGGGGCTTGTGCGGGCCCCACCTCACAAATATCATACCAAAAGGGTAGGATATTTTGAATTTCACCCTATCCGCTTTAACTCAGCTTAAGCAGCTTTATGTGGATTTAAGCGGCTTTAAGTGAAATAAAAAAAAAATTACCACATTATTTTATTTCTTAACTTAAAGAAAAAAAATTAAAAACCATACCCGAACAAATGCAACTCCGGAAGATGTGTTTCTAAAAATTACCGGTTCTACAATTCCATTGGTGCCCTCAGAATTCAATTCTGAGCACCAGGTCAAAAGTTATAAAAAACCCGCTCATCCGTTCATTGAACGTACCCTAGCCAAACTTCGGAAAATGATTCCGGGCACACCGGGCCTCGGAATCAGGTGCCATCTGAAACTACGTTCTTGTAAAATTCCAAAGAAAATTAAGAAAAAAATTTCCTTGAAATTTACGGGTCTTTACATCACTCCCATCTCAGGGCTTTACGTCCCTGAAAAGATACATCATAAGGTAGGGAAACAAATGTGGGTACTGAGCATGCATCTGAGCCTCCCGCTCCCAAGTGCTCTCCTGGAGGTTCCCGTGCTGCCATCTGATGTGCAATAGAGGAATCAAACATCCACTTAGGACCTGATCCTCTCGATCCTCGATCTCCACCGGGACCCCCACAAAAGTTTCCCCATCATCAACATATAGCTCTCCATGGTCAATGATGTGCGTCAGGTTGTGCACGTATCTCCTCAACTGAGATACGTGGAAGACGTCGTGCACTCGGTGCAACAGAGGTGGTAAAGCCAAGCGAAAAGCCACCTTGCCAATCCTGTTAAGGACCTGGAATGGTCCGATGAAGCGTGGAGACAACTTTCCACCTCGTCCAAATCTCCGTAATCCATGTCGAGGTGAGACATGCAAGAAGACATGGTCGCCATCCTCGAACTCTAGTGGCCTCCGCCTCCTGTCAGCATAAGACTTCTTCCAGCTCTGAGCTATCCTCATCTGCTCATGGATGACCTGGACCTTCTCTGTCGTGGCCTGGACCATCTCTGGTCCCACAAGTGCTCACTCCCCAGGGACTGTCCAGCACAAAGGAGATCAGCAAGGTCTTCCGTACAATGCCTCGTAAGGTGCCATCCCGATGGTGGAGTAGTAGCTGTTGTTATACGCGAACTCAACCAAGGGTATGTGGTCCTCCCAGCTGCGACCAAAGTCGAGGACACATGCGCGGATAATGTCCTCAAGGGTCTGAATGGTCCTCTCCGTCTGACCATTCGTCTGAGGGTGAAAGGCGGTGCCCAGACGTAGCTGCATCCCGAACGCCTCCTGCATCCCCTTCCAAAGACGGGAAGTAAAGCGAGCATCTCGATCGGAGATGATAGATGATCGCACACCGTGAAGCCGTACAATCTCCTGAACGTAGAGATGCCCCAAGATCTCTACTGAGCCCTGCTCTCTGATAGGTAATAAGTGAGCCGACTTGGTGAGTCGGTCGACAATCACCCAAATAGAGTCCTGACCTCAGGAAGTGTGTGGAAGTACAATCACGAAGTCCATAGGTATCCCATCCCACTTCCACTCCAGGACCTCCAAGGGTTGTACTAAGCCTGCTGGTACCTGATGCTCTGCCTTTACCTGCTGGCAGGTGAGGCATCGAGAAACGAACTCTGCCACAGCCTTCTTCAAGCCCAGCCACCGGTACTGTCGTCAGAGATCCTGGTACATCTTCACCACTCCAGGATGTACCACAAAAGGAGAAGTGTGAAACTCTCTCATCACCTCCTCCCGTAAAACGGCTAGTACGAAGGTACGTCCTCTGAAAAGGATGTCATGCCCTGCTTCAAAGGAGAAGCAATCAGGTTCATGTCCTGAGGATATCTGTGCACGCCGCGTCTCACAGTCAGTGTCCCCACGCTAAGCCTCTCTGACTCGCTGAAGTAGTGGAGGAGTGACTGTGAGAGACTGGAGGAAGGTTGCTCCATCTCTATCCACCAAGGATATCTGCAAAGAGGATATCTTCTCTGTCGCCTCCTCAAGTAGGTGAATGCCCGTCCTCCTACTGAGAGCATCAGCTACCACTTTCCCCTTCCCAAGAGTATAGACTATCTCAAAGTCATAGTCCTGGAGGAACTCGAGTCATCACCGCTATCTCAGGTTCAGGTCCTTCTGTGAGAAGATGTACCTGAGACTCTGATGGTCAGAAAAGACTGTAAAGCGCTCACCCATCAGGTAGTGTCGCCATGTCTTCAGGGCGAAGACCACTGATGCTAACTGGAGGTCATGGGTAGCGTAGTTCTGCTCATTCAGCCTCAACTGACGTGATCCATAGGCGATCACTGCCCGATCATGCATCAGGACACATCCGAGTCCGGTCTCTGATGCATCGCAGTAGACTACGTACCCTACTCCCTCCTCAGGAAACCTCAAGATAGGTGCGCTGGTCAATCTCTGTCTCATCTCCTGGAAGCTCTACTGACATCTGTCTGACCACACAAAGGGTTTCCCCTTCTTCATCAAAGCTGATAGTGGCGCCGCAACATTTGAGAAGTCTGGCAAGAATCTTCGGTAGTATCCATCTAGTCCCAAGAAACTCTGCACCTCTGTCACACTCCGGGGTGGCTCCCAAGCTAGAACTGCCTCGATCTTCGCAGGATCCACTACAACTTCCGTCTTAGAGATGACGTGCCCCATGAAGTGGACCTCACATATCCAGAACTGACACTTCGAGATCTTTCCATAAAGTTGGTGCTCTCGGAGTGTGTCTAGTACAACCCATAAGTGGTAGGTGTGCTCCTCCTCAGTCGTCGAGTATATCAAAATGCCATCGATGAAGACCACGACAAATCGATCAAGGTATGTCTGAAAGATTCTTTTCATGAGGCCCATGAATACAGCTGGAGAATTGGTTATGCCGAATGACATATCCAATAACTCATAGTGTCCATACCGACATCAGAAGGTCATCTTCTACACGTCCTCGTCTCGAACTCTGAGCTGATGATAGCCTGACATGAGGTATATCTTTGATAACCATCGTTCTCCCTTGAGCTGATCGAAGAGGTCATAAATCCTTGGTAGCGGATACTTGTTCCTCACTGTCACTTGGTTCAGGCGATGATAGTCGACACACAGTTGCATGCTCCCGTCCGCCTTCTTGGCGAACAATATCGGGAAAGCCCAGGGTGAAACACTGGGTCAGATGAATCCCTTGCCCTAAAAGTCCCCCAACTATACCCATAGCTCTCGAAGCACAGCGGGGGCCATCCGATATGCTGGAGTCGATATTGGGGCGGTCCCGGGGTACAGGTCAATATAAAAGTCTACTTCTCTGCGAGGAGGTAGCCTTGGAAGTTCGTCGGGAAAGATGGCCGCATACTGATCCACCACTGCAGGAAAACTAGGACTCCACACGTCAACTGCTCCTAGGATGAGGCTAGACAACTGATGAGTGATGGACTGTCCTCTCCTTTGCGGAAGTCCACCTTGTGCTGCGATGGCTCCCTTCTCACCGGTGAAGGTGAACCTGCTCCCGTCGGTGCGTACACATCGCACCTTGCGCCTAATACAGTCAATCTGTGTATGGACTGTAGATAAAGAATCTATGCCCAAGATGACGTCGTAAGGCCTCGAAGCCACTACATGAAGATCCCAGCCGAAGATCTCTCCTCATCGAGTAATCTCACACTGCCGGAACCATTGCCTAATTGTCGAGTCTGCTCCCGTAGAAGTCTCTAGCCGTAAGGATCGAGCCAACAGCTCTGTCGGAATCTCCGAGCTCCGAACAAGGGAAGCGGCTATGAAAGAGTGACTCGCTCTTGTGTCTATAAGAACTTCAGAAAGGGTGTAATAGACACAGATCGTACCTCGAATCATCTCGGGCGCGCCGTGGTTGTAGGCCTCCGCTGCTTGGAGTTGTGCCTGTCTCTGCCTGCCGTCTCCCTGTGGTTGGGGGGACCTCATGGTGGTGGTGGTGGTAGAGCCTCAAGGCGTCACCCACCACCAGCTCCTCTTCCTCGTCCGCCTCCCCCCTATAGACCACCACGGTAGACCCTCTGCCTCTGCCTGGGTGGCCCCTCAACCGTCTGCTGCTCCTCGACATGGTGGGTCAAGTAGTCACGAGCCATGTGACCCTGTCTGCCACATGTGTAGCACTGCCTGCCTCTCGAAAGACTGGCTCCGCGCTGTGTGCCCCGCACTACTGAGCCAGTGTCCTGAGGCCGTCTACATGAGGGTCTGGTCTTCCTGGACCCCTGAGTCATCCATCAACTACCTTCTGCGGAAGACTCTGCTACGTGCCACCCCGCGGTTGGTCTCGCTGGTGAAGAAGGCTCAGCAAAGAAGCTCTCGATCAAAAGGGCTCGCTCCAGTACTCCTGCCTAAGTCGGATTGCTGAGGGAGATCCGCGATGACCTGATCTCATGTGTCAATCCCTGCTCAGTGGTCCGGTCCCGGAAGAACGGGTCCCATGCCATTTCTGTCGTGTAGAGTGAGAGATCGATAAATCTCACCGAGTACTGGGCGACCGTCAAGCTTCCATGTCGTAGCTGAAGAAGATCCTGGATGCGCACCGCACGGAGGGTGGCTGGGATGAACTTCGAGCGGAAGAGGCTCTCAAAGTCTGTCCAGAGAAGAGATGCCTCATCATGCACATGGAGCATTAAGATCCACCATTGACCCACTACTGCGTGCAGTAGGCTCGCTGCGAGGATCACCATGAGGTCTGCTGGTGTCCTCACTAGCCTGAAAACTCATACAATTGCCTCAAGCCAGTCCTCGGCTGCCTGGGGTCCGTCTCCCCACAGAACCTGGGTGGTCATTAGTGTTGGAACTCATGCAGTGCACTGAGGCGACGTGCATCGTCAGCGGCTGGTGCTGGAAGAATCAGTGGCTCGGCGGGTAGAGGTACCGCCAGTGCCTCTGCTGTCAAAGGGCCCTGTACCGGGGCCTCGTCGCTCGGCGGGCTGTTGTCACGTACGACTCCCGGAAACCTAGCTAAATACCGTCGTGGGGCCATCCCAAAAAGGAAACAGGTGGCCACGGTTAGAACAATATACCTGGTGAGCTCATACAAATTAATCACAAAGAAAACTTGAAACACACAAGGAATCAATGTTTTCGTGCATTAAGTCAGAAATCAGAAGTTAGGGTCCTGGTGTACAGATACGTCGGCCGCAGCACTTACACTGGGATCCTTAGACTGATAACCACACTTAATATTCTTAACAATATTGCTTCACATAGAAGAAAAATCAGAGTCTATGGTAGAACAATACTCCTCTGATACCAATTTGTCACGACCCGTACTCGGGGCCCGTGCCGTGACTACCCCAAGCCCTCCTTCCATAGGCCAGGGGCTGGCGACTAGCACCAAGGCGTAAATCCCGGTAAAAGGGAAGGCATTGCCTTTGTAAAGGAAACAAGCACCACAGAGTAAGAAGGAATACGTAAACAATAAGTAAAAACTGGTACAATAGTAAGTGCGGAAAGTAAGTGGGCCAGAATACAAACCCAATCTGAAAGTAATGTACAACTCAAAAGGGAAAACAAAAACTGAAAAGTAAATCCACAAAGTTGAGCCGTCCACTAGAAGTCCCACCTGATGGGTGGGTACAGATAGCCTCCACTGCTCCTCGGGTCCAGTCGACCGCTCCGAATACGTCCCACCCAGTGGTCCACCACCAGGTACCGTCCTGCTCCGCAAGCCTCCACCACGATCAGTGTTGTTCGTCGTCTGCAACCAACACAACGTAGTGCAGGCATAGCCCGTGCAGGGGTGAGTATAAGCTACTTAGTAGACCCCGAGACCTCCGAAGGTCTCCTAGATTCCACAAAGGAAAATCCACAAAGAAAAGATACAATCACGAAGTAACATCCAACATGGCTTAGGTATATGCCCATACATATACCTAAGTCATCAATTCTTTCTCGGCTCCAACATCCAAGCTCATGTACAACCCAGTCCACATAGGAAAGCAAAACGTAAATCCACAAAGGATAGAACAACACAATCCACAATGGAAAGCAAAAAATAAATCCACACAGGATAGCACAACACAATCCACAAAGGAAAGGAAAACAGGGTTTCAACTCACACAGGTATACTTCTTCGAATGATGATAGAGATGATCACTGATCCATCTATGCCGTCGGACCCACAAAGGATCAATAGGTACTAACCCCCATAATGACCCACAAAGTATTTAACCCATAATGGATCGATAGGTAACTAAGCCCCGCAATGACTCACACAGGATCGGACCCATACAAGATCGATAGGTAACTAACCCCCGCAAAGACCCACACAGGTTCTGTAGGTACTGGCCCACACAGGACTGTTGAGCACTGACCCACACAGGATCAAACCCACACAAGATCGGTAGCACTGACCCACAAAGGATCGCTGAGTGCTGTAGTCTTCGCCCTTGAATCCACTGAGGATCTCTGCACAGTCGTCATCGTCACAGTAGCAGTCACAGCCAGCTCTAGGGTTCCCGCACACAGCAAGCTCATTCGGGAGGGTCCGCTCCACGAGCCGAGAGGCTGATACATCAACTGACACATAGTCCAGAGTTGATGTATCCAAAAGTTCCATATCATCAATAGGAACTCAACGTCACAGACGGCGCGTCAGTCGGACGCCCGGTCTGAGAGTTGTTGGATTTTTCGTCCCTGGGGCCCGGTTAGTTTTTAAGGAAAAACCAACCTGATCATACTCCACCTGCGTCCAAACCACGGGTGGAGTAAGCCAAAAGAACCATCTCACATAGTGGAAAACAACAATGTTGACGACACGTCAATCGGACGTCCAAAGCTCAAGATATGAGCGTTTCCGCTCCGAGGGCCCGGTTGGTTTCGTGTAAGAACCAACCCTATCGAACCCAAAGTATTCCGAAACCTTGACTGTAATATACCGAAACGACCGTCGCGATCCAAGGATCACATCTCCGCTGACGGAGCGTCCTTCGTAGGCCCGTAGCTCAGGTTATGAGAAAAAGACCAGAAGGGTCCGGAAACGGGGGGTCTGGTCCCGGACCGACCCGACCCAACCCCCCAGGGTCGGCCCGAACTGGGTCGACCCGACCCGGGTCTGGGTCCATCCCGGTTTGGCGTGACCCGGCCCGGCCAGGGCGGCCCGGCCTGGCCTGGGCGCGACTCGGCCGGCAGGTCGGCTCGGCTCAGCTCGGCCGAGCAGCCGAGCAAGAGAAGTCGCATGGCGTGCTATCCCCGCCGGAAGAGGATCAGCGGCCACACGTGGGTCCGCTCTTGGTCAGCAGACGCGGCAAAGCTGCGTCCCGTGGCTCACCGGAACCCCGCGATCGTGGGTCTGGTTTGCCGCCGCCTCCGGCCGCCATCGCCGCCGCGCCGGCGGCCCGCACCGCTGGTGGATTCCACGGGCCACCGGAGTTGCTCCGGTGGTCCGATTCCACTTCCGTCTACGTCGGAGCTCCTCTCAGGTCCCATTCTTCACTGCGGAATCAATAAATCGTCTTTGCGGCCCGTTTTGTCGTTGTCCGCCGTATCGCACATGAACGAAGAACTGCGGAGGGTTGTCGGCCCGTGTTTGTTGGGCACGCACCCTCTACGTTAGGTGATAACAATCGGGAAATAATTATCAACACATGAAAACATAACAAGATACAATTTTAATAAATTAAAATTGCACTTTGATCCAGGGCTCTTTGTTTTAGAAGGAAACAACTACAGGAATAAAATATTATTTTCAAATAAAATCCCTACCTCGCCGTAGTCATCGAGTGAGCGTTCTACGTGGAATTGATCGTCGCGGCAGGAGGTGATCGTCGCGTCGCGGAAGGGCGTTCCGTCGTCGCAAAAGGGCGTCGCGTCGTCGCAGAAGGGCGTCGCGTCGTCGTAGAAGGGCGTCGCGTCGACGATCTCTGAGGGTTAAAGAAACACACAGATTTAATTATTACAATTAAATTCATGTTGAGGATAAAAACCACAAATGATTTTGAAGGACCTAAATCTCTAACCTCAACGGACGATCGAATATTTGTCACGGGGAAATAACATCGCGGAAGAAGCGTCAGCGTCGTGTCGATCTCCGGGAGTCGGGCATTCTTCGTCGCCCTTTTTCGGAGGCCGGCGTTCTTCGCGTTCTTCGCATTATTCGTGAAGGGGGAGGAAGATCTTTAGAGATTCTCCAAAGGTTTAACACAACATTCAAGAAGAAGGTGTGTTGGCCTTATTTTATTAACATGCCAACAAATTGAAAACGTGTTAAGAAATGAACAAAATTAATTCATAGAATTAATTTCAACAAACTGATCCACCCAATTAATAGGATCATTTAATAGTTTAAGAAACGCCTTAGTTGACTTTCATTTAAAAGGGTTTCCGCGGGTGCGTTACTTAGCGGAAAAGAAACGGTGTGGCTCGTGCGGGCCCCACCTCACAGATATCATACCAAGAGGGTTGGATATTTTGAATTTCACCCTATCCGCCTTAACTCAGCTTAAGCAGCATTATGTGGCATTATGTGAAATAAAATAAAGTCTGTCGTACCACATTATTTTATTTCTTAACTTAAATCCCAAAAATTAAAAACCACACCCAAGAAAACGCAACTCCGGAAGAGGAGTTTCTAAGCAATTACCGGCGCTGCAATTCCATCGGTGCCCTCAGAATTCAATTCCGAGCACCGGTTCAAAAGTTAGAAAAAACCCGCTCGTCCGTTCACTGAATGTACCGGAGGCAAACTTCGGAAAATGATTCCGGGCACACCGGGCCTCAGAATCAGGTTCCCTCTAAAACTGCGTTCTTGTAAAATTCCAAAGAAAATTAAGATAAAAATTTACTTTAAATTTACGGGTCTTTACATTACACGACTGGTTTGCTTCCCCTTCTAAAATACACAAAACATGAATAATATTATCATGTTCTCAATACTAGATAATATATAATATTTTTTTCATTGGTATTGATCCATAATACTACAATAGTTGGATCATAACACCCACTTAAATAAGGGGGATGTTTCCTTATAATGGAATCAATAAAATATTATTCCATCCTTCTCTCATTTGGATTTATAAAATGATTCCAATCATGAGAATGAAATGGGAGAATAACAATGGGATTTTTATTTAAAATTCCAATGGAATATAGATGATCTGGGGAATAATTATTTGATTTCTCATAACCCTCATCCTTAAATCTTCTCCTTCGGGTTCCTACTATTGTCTAAAACCAAAAAAGATAGAGAATGAAATAATCATCATGGATGGAGAGAATAAAATCATAAAAACCCACTTATAGGCTATTTAAATTATGAAACCTTTTACAAACTATAACACATTATTTTATCATAGTTATTCATATCCATATAATATTTGAATAATTCATGATGGTTCATGAGAAGTACATGGATTTCCAAATAATATCCTCTGAGAGTATCAAAGCATGTGTTCATCAAGGCCCATTTCCTTGCAATAGTTCCCAAAAGTGTCTATCTTAATTGGTCGTTTTATGGTGGTTAACCCTATGTTCATCTATAATAGATCCATATCCACTTTTATTATCCAGATAGGAATTTAATTCTAGGAATTGACTCAATATATCCATTAACCAAATACATGGAAATTTTCCTACCCTTTTCCCCATCCTTAGAATTATAATTTATCATGTAGTAATGGTTCTCACTAATGACTTCTCATAGTTATTTAAAATGTTTTTATAAATAATTTACCTAATAGAAACTTTTTTGATCATTGTTTCTCATACATTTACATTACATCACTTTTCAAAAACATTTAATGCATTAAAAAAAGCACCCAAAACACTGATAGTTGATTACCTTCAGAAAAAATAAAAAATAAAAAACTATACATAAGTGTTCCATTTTATCACCCAATTGGATCTCCATGAATATCATCCTTATTAGACACATTATACATAATACATATCTTCATAACCATGGTAATGGAAACATAATAGGGGAAAGCTCATAAGCTTAATAATGGAAAAGAAGGATGATATGTAAGAATACTAATTATCAAAATGGTATGAGAACATGATAATATCATTATAATATAAAAACATTCATATCAATGAGAATAATAAAACATAATTGAATAAATATTGGATGTTAATAAAACATGAATCTTAATGGAATTAATTGTGTAATCCGTGAAATAATATCATGGAAATAAGACATGGAATTATAAAAGACCCATAAACATATAAAATCATTTCCATTTTAGTAAAGTATTAATTAAAAGGCCATAATAATGGAATGTGTTCACTCCCATTATTTTTTTGTCATGGTTCACTCCCATGACCATCTTATTAGTCACGTTTCAATCCCATCAACATATTAGTGGAATAATTCCATTACATATCTTAGTTTAATCCTTCTTCTATCCATCTATATCTAATGTGATATAAATATTTACTCAATTAATTATATGTAGATACTATCCCCACACATATCATAATTAAATAATACATACATGTGAGAAATGATCATAAATAATTATTTTATAAACAATAAAATGAAAATTTTATCATAAACATATCATCAGAATATAACCAACAGAAATGAGATCGATTTCATAATCATTCACACTAATAATAACTTTGGAAAAATACAGGTTTCATAAGATTATATCCCATAAATAATAAATAATATTCATAATCATAAAACCTGAGAATGAGAAATGGGTTTCATAATCAAATATCTCAAATAAGATAATTGGCTTTTATGAATAGCAGTACATAAAAACAGAAAAAATTTAGAGAAAATATATGAATGGTACCCAAGAATCATATCTAAAAAATTCATGATCAACACCAATATATTTCTTATTATATGGGAAATAATTTTTTAATATTATTTAAAAATATCTATCTAGGAAATTATTCTTTATTAATTGAAAAATTATGTTAAATACAAGAATCATTTTAAAAAAAATTATTTGAAAATTAGTTGGAAAATATATAAATAGTTCATTGAAAAACATCAAAAATTTCTCAAATCCATTTCTTTTAAAATTATATTAATATATTATTTCATTACATATTCAAAATATTTTTATAAAACATTTTTTTGAAAGTATAACGATTTGTGGTCTAAGAGAGAAATAATTTTGGATTTTCATAAAGACATTTTATTAATAAGATTAAGTCAAAAATAGTGCATAATTGGTTCTAATAACTAAAAATATCATTAATAAAATTGGTATATTAATATTCCAAAGTTTTCTTATGTGATTTATCATAATATTTTTCAATGGATGCATAATGGTAAACAAATTATAATAAATGAGGATATTGTAGAAAAAACATATTATAATATTTGTATCATTAACTCATAATCCACATGAGATAATAACATTACATAAATATTTATTTATCATGAAATAATGATATTCATAATGAAATATGTAATATTATAGTATATACACCTCATAAAACAATTAGGTGCATAACATAACATGTGTCACCTATAAATCCATTTATTTGATACTTTATAAAGCCAATTTATGGGTAAGTTGTAACCGTACATCACAAATGAAAATACTCCACCATAATACAAAGACACACCACATTCCCAAATCAAGAGAAATACCAACACGTCGATCTCCAAAGTATCGTGCCACAAACATCAAATTCAAATTTCATAGTCATAAAAACTGATTTCAGACCACGTGCCAACCACATCACTATGGGTTGAACCAAGAGACACCTAGAGTCACAAAACATTCACCTTCCACGATTTGAGCTATCTAAAATCCTCTAGTCACGTGCTATATTAGAGCTCCTTAGAACCACCACCTTCATCGACACTACTATCATCACTAGATTTGCCTTTATCGTCATCAGATTCGACAGCCAGAAGCACCATCCCCATGTCTCTATCCAGGCTCTGTCACCATTTGCGCATCAGAACACCACCACCAAAGACTTCAACCTTCGTGCCTCATCATTGTCGGCCACTCTGAACCCTACACAGATGATAATCACTATGAATCTAGGTGCTCGAACTCATGAACCAAAGGACCATGGAGACCTCCGAGATGCTACGCCTAAGAGATATTAGATGGGACATGGGACCATAGCACAAATAGGAGATAGTAGAGGTAATACAAAATGCCGAAGAGGCCACGAAGCAGTTCCATCGCTTCACCTTAGCCAGCATCACATCCATTCGAGCATCACTGTCATGTAGCTACAATCAACAACCACAAACACCACCTTACATCCAAAACCAACTACAACTAAGATCTCCCACTAAAAACAACCACATTAAGGGAGAACTGAGGGTTCCTTCTACGACACACTGACTGAACAAACGCGCCTCCCAAAGCTTACCTGAACCTGCATAACTGACTCATTAAGACAACATAAAATGTGTCTCAAAGAAGGAAAGTTGTGAGAAAAAATACCATGTGGTTGGGTAACATTTGAACTATAGATCAAAAAAAATAGAGATCATAAAATGGATATTAAAATACCAATAAATTTATGAATAAGAATCATCAAATACATTTATGGGTAGTACATACACCACACAAATGAAATGACAGGTAAATTAGGCAGCAGTCTCGTAGAAATAGACGTGAGACTTGAAATCCCCTTACCTTATGTCTTAACTCTCATCAAACTCATTCAAACATCCTGTATAATAAATATAAGATTATTATAAATCTATCACAGAAAAAATAATATATATTATTATATATTTCATTACTTATGAATTTATATTACTTGTTTATTAACAATTCCATTTCAATGTTACGTTTTGGGTCATCACTACTTAGTTTTTTGTACGTGTTGTGAATTATCATTCTTAATCTTCTTAATTATATTTTATTTTTTAATTTAAATAATGTAAACCATGATAATACTATAAAATATATCCATTATATATGTATTTATAATAATATATGGTAGATTTTAATTTAAATCAATGACATTATTCATGGAGATGTTAGGTCGTACATACATATGAACACTATCTTTATTATCTTGTCATGTTTTTGAATGTAATAAAATTAAATGAAATATATAGATTTTTAATAATTGCAATAGAATTATTATATAACTTATTCAAAAAATTTAAATGAAAAAAAACAATTATACATTATATACATTGTGTGAATGAAGCACATCGCATTGAAGAGGAGATAATCAACACATCCACAAATGATGTTATCATATTGCCACAAATATTAATGAATGAAGGTATTTGATATATAATAATAAAATAATAATAAATATATCATAAATATCATATATATATATATAATA
Source organism: Viscum album (assembly GCA_963277665.1). Classification (NCBI taxonomy): domain Eukaryota; kingdom Viridiplantae; phylum Streptophyta; class Magnoliopsida; order Santalales; family Viscaceae; genus Viscum; species Viscum album. Next base: position 537,658,234 of record OY728119.1, read on the forward strand.
ATATAAATTCTAATAAAATTACCATTCTTGAGAGATGGTAATGGAATAACGAACGACATCGGTTCCCGAGATGTTTTTTCGTCTAATATATGAATGATGATTTTATGTCCCATTTAATTGAAGTGTGTGAGAGTATAGATAAAAAAATAACAAAACATAAAATCATTATATTTATAATATATTGGTTATATTATAGTATATATTTTGAAATAATAGATGTAGTGGAGAAATAGATTAAACAATCATGCTTTTGGAAGGATATTACTTCTTAATTTGGTAAAATTATTTTCGTTTTCACTAAATAGATTACTTTGTTAGATTTATTCCCATATTGAGGCCTTGAGAATGAAGAGAAGTAAGTTATGATTGTATTTGGGTAGCTATTGGCTGATCCAAATGGATTTATAGGTGTTAATACTTTAGGTTGGTAGGGGTGAGTGCCATTTTATAGTGGACGAGGACTGACATACTTGTAATTATAAGAAGAAAAACATTGTTATGTGGTCTACCTTATATCATATGACGAAAATAATGGTCTATATTATAAAATAGTTAAGAATGTTTTATTTTATGTTTGGCCAATGGTTTTTTAAAATGTATCTAGGTTATTTATTTTTTTTAAGAATAATTTTTAACAAATAACTAATCTCGTATCAAATTAATCGTTGTAATTAATTTTAATTACATAAATAATATTTTAGGATAAATACTATGTTCAAATACTATATATTATAAATAATTATTATTACAAATATTGAATCCAATTTTCTAAATTCAAGACACCTAATTGGATGATATTAATTTAAAATTAATCCTAGAGACCGGATGAGACGACAATTATTTAGATTTTAAAAATCTCAATATATTTAAATGTTTATATGTCCAATTTCATTGGGAAATTTTTTACAATGAACAAATTTTTATAATTTACCAAATTATACTTTAAAATAAAAATACAATTTAATGTATCTATATATGTCAATTAGGAGAGAAATCACTTTTGTATTATCAGTCATTATTTTTCACAATTTGTCATGGAAGTATATATTTCAGAACAAATCCCAAAAAATGAACCTAAGATAGTATTAAAATTAATAATTAACAAATAATATTATGTTTTCAAATTAAATTTCAAAGAGTGTGTATATTTTATTTAATAATTTTTCACATAAGGACAAAAAAATAGCTCTTTCTAGAAAATTGTTTTTTCATTTATATAATGAATTTATGAAAAGTTGAATATTTCTTTACCAATATATTTTATTTATAAGAAATAAATATAAGTCATAGTTAAAAATTAGTTATTAACTATTATATTTCTATTTTTAATATCTAGGATATAACTATAATATTAAAATAATAATAATAATATTTTGTTTAATAGACACCAATAGGTGCATGTAAAGCTAATTATGCCAATATTGTGTGTTGTGTAGGATTTAATTGTTTTCGAGTACAATGAATGTTTAAATTTATGTATAATAAAATAAAATAAATAAACTAAATCATATTTATTTGAAAATAAAATGTTTTATAAAAACATGGGTTGTTACAAGTGGAGTCCTAGATAAGACCCATAATGCATTGCAAAAAAATACTCAAATACAAACAAAAAAAATCATAAATACATCATCAAAATTAGGAGTTTAATTGATTGACCACTATCATTGGTACGTAATTAACATTTATAATATTTTCTTCTAATACCAACTCTAAAATATGATCAAATTACTGCATTTTATGTTACGGATGACCTACTTTTTAAAGGAAGATGATCATTGATACTTTTCCTGGGAAAAAAATAAAATTTTGGATGGCCAATTGACATGAATTTTCAATGCATTTTTGAATATTTAATAAGGGGATAGAGTAAGTAATATAATTTTTAAAATTTAATAAACTAAAAAAAACAGACTTCAATATTAGTGATTATAGTTATTTAAATATTGAGATATATAATTTTAAAACATTTAAAAGAAGAAATTCATATATGCTACTTTAAAAAAAATAACACTATATTCTTATAGACTATTTGATCAAATCGACCTACATAGAGTCAATAATTATATCTAATTTTACAGAGGAATATTACTCAATCGAAATGTGAATTTGGATATTAATATATATCCACTAATAATACAGGCATGTTTCTCACATTGAGGAACCACCCAAACCTATATATATTTTTCTATAGACCAATACCCAATCAAGGAAACCGTAATTTTGTATAGATGTAATAAAAAATATATATATTGTTTGTAAGGTGATATAAAAAATAACCCAAATAATATTTTATGGTAAAATTATAAAATTATTATTTTAAAAAAATTAATAAATATAAATATGCATGGTTTAAAAGTGATAATAATGATGAAGATCATAATGTTAAAGATGATTCAACTTATTGAATCATTGACAATATCTATAGTAAATAATCAAACTATGAAGATGTATTGTGAGTTCTGTAGGTTTAGAATTCATAGTAAAAATATCCACAAAATCATATCTCTCACATGACTGTATATAGTTCTTCATTTAATTTTCATTGAATATCAAATATTATATTTGTTTCTACTGGTTTCTCATGAACACATTCCAATGGATAATAATATATTCATTTAATCTAATGATCTATTAGATCATGTGGTGGTATATGAATAATTAATCATTTGTATACAAAATTAGACATAATTTAACATAGAAAAATTTCATTACATATTATCCAAATATAGTCCATAATTTAAAGTACTATTCAAACATTATTCATTCATTAATACCAATACAACTTGAATGTCATCATTAAAAAATATATATGTTTTAAAAATTAATAATATTGATAAAATATATAATATTAAAGTATAGTAAATAAAAATATTCAATGTTGTTAAAAAAATATTTGAAATTCAGAAAAAAATATAATTTTCATTTTCTAAAAACATCATTTAATTTTTTTCTATAACTGTGATTTCCCATATCATAAAATATCCCAATGAATGATTTTACATAATAATAACATATGTGTAAGAATTATATATCATAAGAATAATTTCAATATATGAATGTACTCTTTGATAATGATATATATATATATATATAATAATTAAATATCCATGAGCATGATTCATCATAAGCATTAACTAATAATAAACAAAAACATTGTATGCATGACATATCATGTAACGGTGATCTTAAATATTAATTAAATCACCCATAATGATGAATTCACATATACGTATCAATTCACCTATTGGGATCAATTCACTTGAAACCCTAAATTTTTGTTAATGATCAGTTAACTCAATATCATGAATTTAAATTTTCCAAAATATTAAATAAATATATTAAAATTAGACACAATTACATCATTAGCCATTAAAAAAGATTATAAATAATAAAAATGTATCGAATATAGAAAATATGAGTTATCAATACTATAAGAAATTTTTATAACTTTATTTAAACATGTGAGATATTTTTAGACACTGGGTTGTATTTATAATATTCATTTAAAACAAACAAATTAATATTCTTATCAGAAATCATTGTCCAACAAGGGAAAATATACCCATTTTTTGAGTTAGAAAAAAAGAATATTATTTTAAAAATATCATCCCATGTTTTGATAATTATTGAAATGATAAAATAAATAATAAAATATTTCAAAATAAGACCAATTCATATACAGAAATTCTTTACAACTATTACGAACGTTATTCATGATTAAAAAAAGATTGAAAATTAAGGTATAATATATATGCTAACTATTTTATTCACAATAACATTTAATCACCCCTATAATTTATGTATATTTATAAAATGAAAATTTAACAAATAGAATACAAAAAATATTTCATCATTTTTTTCAATATGATCATGTATGAATATGTTTTAAAATAGAAAAAATGAGCGGGGGATAATAATCCATTTAAACATTAAAAAAATTAAATACAAAAATGTTGATGTTTTGAAACTATATTAACATACAAAATTTGTGAAAATAAATGAATTAATCATTAATTAATAAAATTGCATACTAAAAATTTGTTTTTTATTTATCATTGAGAATGATTATAAATCGTAATTTTCCATAAAAACATATCAAGATAGATTTTTACAATTTGTTAATTGGTAATAAAAAGTAGTCAAGATGTTTATAATAAAAAAATTCATGATAAATCCTCATAATAAAAATTGTAGATTATATTTTCCTAACCTTATTAAATATAATGGGATTATTAAACAAACCAACAAGTTGGTTTTAAATTGATATAAATTAGAAAATAATATATCGTTTATTTACATGATCTCTTATAAAATAAAATCTAACATCATTATGTTTCATCCTAGAATATTTTAAGGTGTTTTTTATTATTGGCAAATATCATTTTTTTTCAAAATAAATATTTATTTCATAATAACATTTTAAAATAAAATAATTTTATTTATTCATTGGATTTTGTAATAATAATTACTATTAGAAATAAAGTCATACTCATCTATGGATAATGAAACTAATAATTTAATTTTATAACACTATGAATTGAAATTTTTACCATATAAGTAACACATTCGTGATCCACTTATTCTATCAACACTAAAACCTACAAAATAAGAGTCAGAATAAGATAAAAATATCAAATACTGGTGATACAAGATTAATAAAGTCTATATATTTTCATTAATATAGTAAATTACTCATTTAACATCCTTAAAATGAAATTATTTAGGAATGTGTTAAAACCTAGAACACATGGGAGAACTATTCAAAGTATTAAGTAAATATGTTTTCTAACAAATTAGTATCTGATTTATTCCACTATATAATTATTTATCTATTGTTTTTACAGATTCATCTAAATCAATTTTGGAATTTTATCTCATTATATTGATAATTGTTTTTCTATAATCAATATTAATCTAATTAATTTCCTCTTTAGAATATTTAATTTCACTAAATATTTACCATCATTTTATTTAATAATATGACGATATAAAAATAAATGTAGTTTAATAATTAATCTCATATCAACTTAAAAATCAATATCTTATAAAACTCATTATATATAAAATTATTTGTAAAAACAAAAACAATATCGTAATTATAAACTTATAAATTTAAAATACTATTTGAAATATTTTTCATAATCCATATTTTATCATCTACTCTATTATAACAATGATTTGATATAATAAAATGATAGTATATCACACTGGGATCTAAGATATTTCTCGAGACCATTAAATTGTTTTGATAGTTTAAAAACATGATTTCATAATTCATGTTTTTAAATCTTATGGATTGATTAATATACACCCTTCGGTAAATAATCTATTTAAAATTAACTTTTAGCATCCATTTGAATAACCAGAAACACTTTTAAACTTGAAAAATATAATAAAAATATAATACTTTATATCCTTTAAATTAAACTGACTGAGTCATGAAATTTAAATCCTATTTCAAGAGAATAAAAAATTTGAATCATATCTTGATTTATTTTTATCAATATTACGCGATTAAGAAAATTGTTTTTGAAAAATTCACTTGCATCCTATATGATTTTTTCTCTATGTATTTTAACCAAATTCGATAAATTATTTCCTAAAAAATAGTTCTATTTTTCAAAAATATAAACAATATAATTTGAATAATTCTATGATATATATATATATATTATTTATCACTGAATTAGGACCAAAAGAAGAATTATCAGAATCATTTAAAATATATTTTCTGGTTTGGATTCTAATATCGTAATCTCTATCAACCATTTCAATAAGGAAATCTTTTAGAATTTTCATACCATTATGATCATATTGAGAAGATATTTTATCACTATTAGCAATTAAATTACAATTTTTATGTTCGTGTGAAAAAAATTAAATTCCCTAAACTCTTATTTATCATTTTGTAAAGCTAAATTGTTCTTTGAATTTTTTACATCATCAAACATAACATATATTTACTCGTAAACATCTGATGTTATCTTATTAAATAATATTTATGAAAACTCTTAATATAAATTCTTATCAATATTCCATCAAAACATTTATAATAATACTTATCTACATTATCCATAGAAATTTAAATGAAATATTTTCAGTTAAATACTTAAAAGATATCAAAACTGTGATTATATCCTCTATACAAATCATAAGGTTCTTTATTTAAGATTTTATAGATTCAATTATATTTATATCATTAAATGATTAACTCAAGACTTCAACTAAAAAATATTTTCAAAAATTATATTCATTTTTAATTGATATATCTGATTAATTAATGGTTTTATTTTTCATTTATATATCATAGTTTTTGTTTGATTCTCTAGGAAAATAAAAACAATAGTGATACACATGTTATTCACAGAAATTTGTAAATCATTGATTTAAAAATTAACCACCTCTATAACATATAATATATATTATTAATAAATTTTCTTATTATTGAAATTTTTTACAAAAGAAACTATCTTATTTAATGTTCAATTTTGATGTGAGAAAAATATAATCAAGTGAATCTAATATAATAATCAGCAATTAAAAAACATACTAATTTATATCTATGATATTATTTTATATAAAAAACAAAATAAATATTTAAATGATCAAAATGTGCGTCATTTAAAAAATCATTACCATATTTTAATAACTAATTATACATCAAACCATTTAAACATAAATAAAAAATGAAAAATTTAATTTTTATTAGTTAGAGTAGATCCAAGAAAATGTTCAATCATTGAAAATTTCTATACCAACTAAAAGATTGATTTTCCCAGCCATTTATCACATAAAATGTAATTCATTTCTATTGAATTTAAATGGTTAACATTCTATTTTGTTGGTTTATAAAAATAAATACACTAAATATTTCCTTTTTTGTTAATATAAAATAAACTATATTCATTGTTAGCAAACCCTCAATTATCATACTGAAATTTTAAATTCATTTCATCATTAAAAATATGATATTATAAGGCCTCAGCCATAAAATTACATATTATAGTAATTTTAGACTAGAATTCAAATGAGAGGATCTTTTTAGTTTCGAGTTTTATAGAATTAGGCAAAACAATTAAAATGTAAAACAACACATTATAAGTGGATACTTTTACTTCGTATCCATTTTTTAATTCAGAGATACAAAAAAATGAAAATTAGGATTTACATTTAATAATAAATGTAAGAATTCAATGGATTCTATAAATTATATAATAATCCTAGTAAGAAAAAGTAATTTTCTCCCACTATGTTAAGAATATAACATTCCATTACTCATTTTTGAAAACATTTCAAAGAAAACACATAAAATTATTTCTATTGGGAAAATCATCAAAAAAAATAAAAATAGATATAGAAGTTCATTTATATTGTTTTTATATCCATCTAAATATATATGTAAAATAATATAAAAATTATAATACAGATAAAAATATATTTAATTTTTGTCTTTTATGATTCGAATTCTCTAATACCACATTAAAAATTTAAATCAAAAGACCAATGAAAAAATTATATTTAATAAAACATTGAATAACATGATAAAAAAATAAATTAATGTTCATACATGTTAAAGGGGATGTATATAGAAAACATAAACGAAGGTGGGAGTATAAAATTAAAATATTTCTCAATTAATATAGATTGAGATGAAGTCCCTTAAATTGATTTTAAATCATCATGTATGATCTTTATATTCCTTTTCTTCGGATAACCTCCCTTTCTTAACTCCTTTAGACCACTAAGTATTGGGTTCTTCTGAATATAAGAGATATTGAATGAGGTGAGAGTTTCTAGGAAGGTAGTTTTGAAGATAATTATTGGTAAAAATAGGTTATTTTGTGTGGAGAAAAGATAATAAGATATTCCCTTTTATAAGGTATGGGAGTCTACTCTTGGAATTTTTTAAAACATTAAATTAATATAAATTAATATTGTTTAAAAGTGTTTCCAAACTGATTTATTTTAAATATAAGATGATTATGAGTATAAATACATTCATCCAATAGAAATTATATATGTTTTTACTTTTTATTAATCATTATCATTTGGTTTTAAACCTCATTTATCCTCTATAACTATTACTATGACAACATGTGTTTTTCTCTATTTGGGTTAATATATATACTATAAAATGATAGAGAAAGAATAAATGAATCATTAATAAATCATTCAACCACATATTAATAATTTGATCAAATTTTAGATTTTTAGGAATTTTATATCATTAAATAAAATATTATTTATTTTGAAATATTCGTAATTTCAATTTTGAGACTATTCATTACATGACATTTTAAACATATCATAAAAACATGACATATTATAAAAAAACTTTTTTAACATGTATATATCATGTAAAATTCTTATATAAAATTCTTATATATCATTCATTATTTTGAATTTTATTTATTTTAATATTTTGAATATAGATAATTTGATTCATAGATTAATTAAACAATTACTGCCTTATCATAGTGTCACCATTTAAGGTCATTATTTTATCAATTAAAAATTAAAAATAAATTTACATGGTATATATAAATTTTTTATATTTTATTTGAAAAAATATAGTCTAATATATCATCTAAATTAAGAAATATTAGAAATATTATATTTAGTAAAACCTATGTATTACATCATTGAACTTTCTTACAAAAAAAATACTATAAAGAAAATAAATTCATCCATATAACTCCAATAATACCTATATTCGACCAAAGTTTTATTTTGGTTGAAAATAACTCATCTAGTAAAATTTGGACAACTGAAAATTTAATTTTATATTTTTTTACCCTTAATTAACTTTTTTACCCTTAACTGTGGTCATAAAAATTTCAATAATTACTTTTAATATATATTACGAATAAAATAAAACAATTTACTAAATTTAGAAACCCTAATACAATATATGGAATCCATTTTTAAAAATTATATTGAAATAATATTTAAAAATTAATTAAAAAACCATCTCATTGATGGAATGAGAAAATGAGTTTTTATGTGAAATCAATCAAAATATTAAAATGTTTTTATGTAAAAACTAAATATTAACTTTATTAAAATAATAAAAAAAATTGTTAGTTGAAATAAAATTGATCTAATTAAACTATATAATAATTTAAAATATGATTTAATTCTATAAATAGATTAGAAAAAAACTTTATTCAATTAGAATTCAGTATTTTTCAATACCCATCAAAATAAGAAACTTATCATAAAAATAAAAAAACATTTAACCAAAGTTTATTTTGATATTAAACTATCAAATAAGTTGATTATTTTATCAAATAGAATTTATACAATTATTATGAATATATTTTAAATAACTTCAGCATCAAAAGATAGCAAAATTCCCTCTAGAAAAAATACAGTTTTTTATGCATAATGTAGAATTTATTTTTTTATCATGTTTATAAAACTAATATTAGTATTTTTATAATTTTATTGATTATATAATACAATTAATTATTATAATAAAAATATTATTTATTTATTCATGGTTATAAGAAACAATTTTTTTAATTTATGTAGTTTTTTATACAAATATTCCCTTTTATTTTCAAAATAGATTAATTTCCATTTCTAATTAGTTGGTTACAAAGTGTAAATTATATATATGTGTTTGTTAACTGTATTTTCATAATTGAGCAAGTCATTTTAAAACCCACCATTCTAACTACTATATTATAATGACAATGATTAAATAATATTATTTAATAATTAGTTTATGATTGTTGTGGTATATCATGTATGATATTCAAAACTGTGTTTCGTTCTTAATATTTTGGGATGTTTCATTCTCATAAACATTAATAAAATTTTTCCTCGCATTTTCACCACTTACATGGTAACTATGAATCAACTATTCATATTACCTTTAATTAAATCCCACATCTGAAAAATGATAAATAAAATGACCACATTGAATGAAAAAAGGAAGAAGGATAGTCATGTTAGATAAAACATATTAGGATTCCATTTATGAAAAGTGGAAATGCAGGAAAACAAACTATCACATTATGATGGAGAGTGATAAATAAAATTGTCATGAAAAAGGTAAAATTCCAAAAACAATTAATTTGTGATGGGATTAAATGTCATTAATTTCTATATAATAAACTCAAATAGAAAATGTATTTGTTTAAGGATACATTTCAAAACGTTGAGGAATTATTTTACTACCTAGTCTAAGAACCTAACAAACTATATTTACATTGAAAATAATGTTTTATCCTTTAATCAATTTCCACCACAAAATCATCTTTTGCCTAAATGATGATAACTTAAGATGTATTATTCATGCCAAAATAACTAGAATCAACTAATTGAGAGACAAATAATCTAGAAAAGGATAATTATCCATTTCCACTATCATGTAACATTATACCAAAACAAAAGGGATTGAATAAGATAACATAATTACCCTTAAAGAATAAACCATTATATAATCAAAAACGAAATTAAGATTAAAAAATTAATTCCAATGCCCAAATATCAATATAGACCATGTAGATAATAAATATAGATAAAAATTCAAAAAAAAATTCTTATCTATGATTAATATCCACAAATCATAAGTATTTGAACACATAGTCTTCCAAAAATAAATTTTATAAATTATCACCAAATAATATAAATCCCACTTAATATCTCATAATAAAAATGTAATTTTCTAAATCAATTAATCTAAAAATATGATATAAATTCTCACTAATAACATGTGTAACCCCAAAATAATATTGTCCTATAAAAGACATTTTAATCTTTGTTTCACAAAAAAAATATTATAGTATTATAAATACCTCAATCTTAAAGGGTTCTTAAAATAATAAAAATAATTTTAAATAACATTAATCAATTAACCCCCAAATCATTTTTAATACAATGTTTATCTATTTAATAAAACATATATTCACAAAATAAATTTATTCTTCAGCCATCCAATGATTTCACTAAAATAATTCATATTATTCATATCATAAGTCCTTGAAATGGATCTTTAAGATATTTAACTTATGAAAAATATGAAAATTTTATACCAATGATGAAATCCAAATATCATAATAAAACATCATAAACTCTAATTTTGTCTAAACCATAAATTGATACCAATTATAAGAACCCATAGATAAACTTTGCATATTATAGTGATTTGAAACTAGAAATAACATGTGAGGATATTTTTAGTGTATAGATTTAGAGAATTATAAAAAAAATCTTACAAAGTAATCCCATACATTACATGTGGAAACATTTACTCAAAATAACTTTAATCAATACACATTTCCTAAAAGGGAATGAATAACATTTAACAAAACATTAAATAAAATGATTAAAAATAAATAAACTATTTTATATACCAAATGTGGTTGTATATGAACCTCATAAAATAATTTTTAAATATAAAAAAAATATTCCTTAATGAAATATGATTTATATGAAGTACATAACCTTGAGTTCGACTCATCACATACGGTCGTTATGATCCTTTTCTTCGAACCACCTCATTTTTATAACACCCAAGGACCACTAATCATGTTGTTATTTACATAGTAATACATCAATAATATTGGTAGAGAGATTATTATGGGATTTTTAAGAATATTTGTGGATCCAAATAGGTTTAGAATTGTGAAGAGAAGAGAAGAAAATGTGTCCTTCTAAAAGGGAAGGGATGGGAACTCTTTGAATTTTTCAAATGTTTAACTTAATAAAAATTATTTTTCTATAATAAATGGATATGTATTGATTTGTTTCAAATATAGTATGATTATTGGTTGCAAATTAATGATTTATTGTAAATTATATATGTTTTGACTATTTTTCAATTCTTATAATTTTATTTTAACCCTTATTTAACCCCATTAACTATTATCACGAGAACATCAGTTTTACTGTTTGAAGGTGAATATAATTACTATAAAACAAATAACAAACCCTAAATTGTTCAATATTTAAATTTCATAACATATCTAAACAATTAGCCTAAATTTTATATTTTTATGAATTTTATATCATTTAATAAAATATTACTAATTTTTTTTTAAAAATTAATGTCATTTTTGATATTATTAGTTACATGTTTTTATAAAAAACATTACAACCTGATATATTTGAACCACTCTATTATCAAATCACTAGCATGTAAAATGAATGTATAAAACTCATGGTTTTCATTAGTTGTATGAAATTATATTTATTTTAATATTTTTAATATCATTTATTTTATTCATCCATCTATAAAATAATTTACTCCGTAATCCTTATGTCGCAATTTCAGGTAATTATTTTATCACATAAAAATTATAAATAAAAAATAATGATATAGATAACTCTATTCTATTTCAAATTACTATTAATATTCTAATATATCTTCTATTAAAACAAATATTAAAAATTTCATATTATTAAAATATATGTATGGAATATTTTACATTTCATTAAAATAAAATAGTATAAAGGTCTTAATGACGTCCAATGGGCTCTAGGTTGTCCCATATTAGACCCAAGGATAATTTTGATTGACATTCACTCATCCAATAAAAAGTTAAATTGTTATGAGTAATTTTATTAAATTATTTTCACCATTAATTACATGATTTACATTTTTCAACAATAATAAATATAACCAATGATACTATTCATATTGTAAAAATATAAATAAAAACTATATAATAAATAAAAAAAATATGATTTCAAATATGGAGTTCATTTTTAAATACTAAATTCACATAATGTTGAGAAATTAATTAATAATTAATTCTATTTATAAAACAAGAGAATAATTTTTTTATTAGAAAAGTTTCAAAATATTGAAATGTTTTAACATGAAAATTCAAAAATAAACTCACAACAATTTCATGCATTGGATTGACGGTTATAAAATTTATCAATTTATACTTTAAAACCATTAATATATAATTTAATAGTATAAATTCATTAGAATTTTTTTTTCATTCAAATTTATTATTTTTCTGTAATCATCATTACATGAAACTTATGAAAAAATTGAACAAATTTTTATAATTAAATATTTATTTCATGATTTATGATAAGAAGTTTATTATTTCAAAAATCATTTTAAAATTTTCAAGACCATATTTGAAAAGAGTACATAATCAATTGTTGAAAAAAATTAATTTAGAGAAAAAAATTATGCTCAATGTTTTATTTTTTTATATCTTGTCTAGAAAATACATTTTAAGATTGATATAAAAATGATTGAATATATTATACATTTCAATAATACAATCCAAAAAGTGATATTAATTTTTTTTATAAAAACATGTATTCGCATTTAAATGGTTTTCCATAAATAAATTTCTATTTACATTAAAAGGGTTATTAATTTCATTTTAAATTAATTGGTCACCCATGAATTAATTATATATTCATGTTTTTATCGTATTTTTATAATATAGTTAATCGTTCTCCTAAATCCTATTATAAAGGATAGGTTTTAACGGTAACATTTATTTAACAATATTTAGATGTTCATTTAAGATTGATGTGACATATCATGTATACTTTTGAAAATATTTTTTTTACAAAAATATTAAGATGTTACACATATAATAAATAAATTATGTTCTAAACCCTTTCTGTACAGAATCCAAAAAAAACAAAATAGTTTTATAAAAACCAATCTCAACATCTCCATTGATATCTCCTATACTATTTCCGCAAAAAGTAGTAGAGCCTCAATCACATGACATAAAAGAAACAAATATATATGGATCGAAATTTCTCTGTTAGGAACATCCATTTACCATGTACGAAGTTTCATCGATTCAAAAATTAAATATTTCATGAAACTAATCATGTAAAGGATTTTTTTGTTACGCATTTTTTTCTTAGTTTTAATATTAATTTCCTTAATAATATAAGGTGCCTAAAAATCATTAATCATTTTTTGGGTAGTACGGAAGGAAAATTTTTAGATGAAAAATATTTTTGCAAATAAAAGATTCAATGAATCATAGTGAGTTTAAACTGGCCCAATTCCAATTTATTCTATACATTTAACATATTACTCACGAAACCCATATATTTGAGCATCCAACTAAAAACATCTTATCATCCCAATGTATTTTTCTATTATAAAAAAATAATGTTAAATTCCCATTTAATCATTTAAATATTCTTAACATTATTTTATGCTTTGTAAACATAATTAGATATATTTTATTTTGAATTAATTTTTTCATCTTATAATTTTTAATTCAGTTTTTTAGTATCTTATAAATCATCACAGACATTCTAATTTTAAAATCAAAATATATTTAAAAATAATTTATTTTTTTGATTTATAATCATACATTTTTCATCTAATAAAAATATTTAAAACGACTATTTAATTAATTTTTATTCTTCACCAAAAATATTCCCTTAAAATTTTACATTCATCAATATTTTTTTTAGTTTCTCATTATAATTTTTTTTATAATTTACAATCGACAAAAATTTTCACCCCCTTTTACTTTAATGTACATAGATTTTTCTTTAAAGATTCCAATTATATTTTCTTATATTAATTATATAGAATAAATTTTCATTGTAATTATTTATATAAATCATTGACTTTTGAAATACATTTTTTATGAGATCAAATTTTCACTATATATTTTCTTAATCCTCAATGTTTAAAAATTAGAATAACATCTAGTAATAGATTTTGAATTATAATAATTTTCAAAATTAGCAATTTAAAAACAGTGTTCCAATATTAATTTAAAAAGTAATTTTAGTACCTTAGAATCTGTATCCAAGAAATTAATGTTACCATTCTTGGATTCACTTAATGATTAACTACATGTGTATGAATCATATGTATTACTCTATCCATAATAAAGATCACACTTATCTATCTTTTTATATTTATTATCATTTTATAAATTATGTATCTTAAAAATACAATATCTCCCATATACCAATACCGATATAATTTTATATCGACAAAATCATTATTCATACAAGTGTTATCATTCATTATTTATATTTATTTTTTTGATCAATTAGTTAATAAAATAGTATTTTTAACTAGTTTTAAAAACATTTTTATAGGTTTTTCCACGTCACTAATCTAACATTCCTTAGATAAAAATACCAAATATTATATTTGATTTGAATGAGATACCGTTATTTCTATAAGCTTTCTCACCTATAATATTCTATAACTCTTGTTCATAGTTCATAAACATTTCTATATGTTCATAAAAATTAATAATATTAATTTTATTACTCACATTAATTTTCAATTCATTCAAATTGAATAATTTATGAACGAACAACAATACCATTTTAACAAATAATATATTGTCAATAAATTCTCTATGTTCTCTCATACCATTATTAATTTACATGATTAATTAAAACCACTTGTTCATTGATTCATATTTTCACATTATGAAGTCTTGGTACATTACTTGATGTGTTTCCGATTTATTTATTTAAGATTATTTAGGGATAAATATTAACTTGAAGTATCCAAAAAATGTTGTGAGTTGTATTATATATTGAGACATGGATTATTTTTTTTGAATAATACCGCAATATTATATATTCAATACATTGTAATTTAAAACATTTTTTATCATATCATTACATTCAAGAATGTTTGGATAAACATCTAGAAACTTATGTGGTTTCACATTTGTCTTCTAATGATAAAAACTTAGGTGCATCATGTAACCTTCCATTAGAGTCTGAAAATAACCATAAATTTTCCCTATTATGTATAATTATTTTTTGGAATCCAACCACATGTTAAGATCATTACTTAAATAATATAGAAAAATTCCATAGACTATTTGGTATTGTAAAAGGATAGAATAATAAAATATTATAATCAATTGAACTTATATCATAATGTAATAATAATTAATTCAAACTACTAGCATAGTGTAAAATGTCTATATGGTCTGGATGGTGGTGAATTTATATTTTAAACTTTTAATAAAAGGAAATTAATATTATTCAACATCAAATATTGGAAACAAAAGTAGATTAAAATATATATATTTAAAACAAATAGGATAACTAACACCAATATTCGATAGAAATATAAAAAACACTATTTTTGTAGTTTTTTATATCAAATAATCCACGATATACTATTTACTCCACTCTATTATATATGAGGAATATTTCTCCTTTGATAAAATAATTTTTAACAGAAATGATACCATTTTAAAAGACTTTACTTCTTATCATTTTTTATACAACCCAAATATACACCTACCTTTTTATAGACTAATGAACTACCAATAAAACAAAAATATTTTTCATAAGTTTCAACCCATGTACAAACCTTTTTTGGTGTTACAAACAATATTATATTATTATTTGGATGGGAAAACATAAAAACAAAATTTTATAGTAAATAGAAAATATAAAGAAACAATAATGAAAACAAATAATTGAAATGAATATTAGTATGTCAATTATGAAATGACATCATTTATTTTTTACCACATACTTTGAAATGGTTAAATAGATGAATATTATGTTTTATAAAATCATCAATTTAATTCATAATGTAAAATTCAGTATAATTGTATCTCTCATTTGAAGGTCTTGATTATTTTATGTAATTTTTTTGAATATTAATGATGATTCATGTTTTAATTGATTTATCATTATCAAATTCTAAAATATAAACCCTTATAAATTATCACCGTTCTATTACTGATCAAGTGAGAGTTCTATAAGATAAAATCACATATATCCATGATTATAAATTAAAAAAATTGAATGTAATTTTGTAACGACCTAACCCCAGTTACCCAGAGTTGGTGTATTATTTTAATACATTGGCATTATTACAAGGAATCATGGTTCGAAGGACTAATTAGTTTTGAATCCTTGGAAAATAGATTACATAAATGTACTTCACATTACACTTTCTAAAATAAAACAAAATATAAATATTCCTTTGATAATGCCATTATACCCCTAGAATAACCATGAATATCAATCATAATACACTTCATGGCATATTGGATAATAAAACATAATAAGGGGTTGCGAGCATATGCTTTGTAATGTTAAATAATATAGCAGAATCTATAAGTATTTAATACATGATTTCTAATAAAAGATACAACTATTTAAACCAAAACATGAACATTATATGGGAAAAAATCATTCATTACCATATAAACATGAACATGTATATTATACTAGTCGAACAATCACATGGAATTACTAATTTTATAACTAGGAAATTCATAATGTCGGACATGATATCCACATAGTCAAGGCCTCATTTCAACAATAATAAAAACAAAATTGTGCCAAGGCCTTGTGTCAAGACACTAATTTGTCCCATGAGGCCTACCAATGCATCAAAGGGCTATAGAGGGCCCCAACTGTCACATTCTATGTCCAATGCATTACTCATTTGAAAAAAGGTGAAATATAACATAATCATTTGTACTAAAATTAGCATAGAAAATGTCAATACATTAACCATAAACAATGTATTGTATGAAAATATCAAATGTACAGTCAAAAATAACATCAATCATTCAATAAAATATGGAAAATTGTATTATAGTAAATCAACCTCCATCAATAATTATATTCAATAATGGAAGTGACATAGGTGAAAATAATCAATAAAACTCTTTGAGAGAAATACCCATTTTCATGAAATCATTTAAAAGTCACACAATTTATAAAGGAATCTATTTAAAAGAGATATTTTGAAACAAATTGTCTCTTACCACATTGATGTTTTTTAATTAAATTAATACTTTAAAAAATCATGTCTACATAAACAAATCCTTGAAATCATTTTTAAAACCTAAACATTAATTAAAAGGATTTACAAAAATAAATCTCTAAAAATATTTAAAATGATGATCTAGTTTAATAGTCCCTTACATAAAAAAAATTAAAAGATTCATATTTAATGTATTTTAATGAATCATGGGAATATAAGTTAAATATTTCCTTGTATATTCTTATAGATAAACAATCTCAGATAACAATGAGATTGAGGAAATAACCCATACCTTGTACTTTACATTGGTTGAGGGCACATTTAACCTCTAGTATTTTGACCATAATATTTTAATAAATAATAACAGAGCCATATTCGTATTTATGATATCATAATTTATTCATGTTTGAGACTATACTACCCCTTTAATAACAATTTTCATGTTAAAATAACATTTCGGGCAATAATCGCTTT
Source organism: Viscum album (assembly GCA_963277665.1). NCBI lineage: Eukaryota > Viridiplantae > Streptophyta > Magnoliopsida > Santalales > Viscaceae > Viscum > Viscum album. Next base: position 537,676,439 of record OY728119.1, read on the forward strand.
CTTTAGCATGCACAGTTTAACATGTTATTCTGGATCGTATCACTAATATCATGATTTAAATGCAAAAATAATATAAAATTTTATATATGTATCATATATATTCATAATTTAAATATGTATAAAATATAGATATATGAAATGGAAAACACCGTTTATGGAGACGATATGTCGTACGTACACATAAATGTTGTTTAGGTTTTCATATTGAATTGAACAGAAATAAGTGATTGATATATATGTGTAAATATATATATATATATATACATAGTAGAATTAGTATTTCATATATTACATACTTATTAATAATATATATTTTCTTAATAATCATTGAATGGTGAACTTGGAAGTGAATCTCATCGCATCGTGGAGACAGTAAGTCTTACGTATGCATGAGTGATGATATCATTCTACTGATGGTTAAATATTATGTAATAGTATATTATATATACAGAATAAATAAATTGTTATATTTATTATTAAATTCAATTATACTCATTATTATACTCATCCATGTAATTATTCATTGAATAACAAACTACACCACGACATGGAGACAGTAAGACCTACGTATGCACTAATGGTGACTTTTTCATTTATAGGATGGATAGAATAATGAATATGCCTGTAACATATTTATTATAATATATAATTATGTATAAGGTAATGGATTTATTATTTTTTAGTATAAACTTGAAATTAAGTGGATGTATAAGATAAAAAGAACATAGAAATATGTGATGAAATAATTACCTCTTCTTCGGATTCTTCCTATTGCTTTGAACAAAAGGGCACTTTAGGTTTTCTTTATGATCAAATTCAGTCCTATAGGTTAACATGATGGTAGTTTAAAGGAAATTTTATTTGGGTTTTTCATATCCAAAATGGCTTTGGAGGTGGGAATTCCAGAGAAAGATATGTACACTTTTATAAGAGATGTACGGGGCACTTTTGGAAGAGCATGAAATATTTATTTATTATAAAAACAAATTCAGTATCTAATTTCTATAAATGGATTTATTTTAAGGTTATGTTGGGTATGAGTCTAAATACATTCAACCAATTTCATTTATACAAGTCTAATCTACCATATTAACATAAACATTTAGATTCAACTCTTAGTTAAACAGATTTACATTTACCTTTTCTTGTTGTATTCTAAGAGTATATGGTTAATAAACAAAATATTAAATGAAATTAGAACGTAAATAGATTAATTAATGATATATATAACATTATTTATGTATTTTGGTCGATTATTATATTTTCTGTAATATTATATCATTTAATAATATAATATTTCTTTAAAAACACATTTATGTCAATTTTGACACTCTTTAGTATTTGGTTTTTGTGAAAGTCATAAAAACATGATTACTTCTAACCAAATACATTTTAAGAACCATGAATTTTCATATTAACATATAATATTAGTTTATGGCATCAGAATATTAAAATTATTTTTATTTTAATATTGAAAATATCATTTATTTGATTCTCTCGTTAATAATGAATATACTACATCATTAATGAGTCATAAATAAATATATTTATATTGTATATAAAAATTAAAAAAAATCATAATATATGAAATATTATTATATTTATAATTAATATTTATAGTTGAAAATATCACTTATATAACCCCATATAAAAATTTATTTACTAGACGATATATGTTTATGTTACAATTTACTTAAATTTAAATTAATTTTTATAATGTATCTTTTTCACATAAAAGTGGCTCCATGGGGTCCCACTATCGACCTAGGATATCCATAGTCAGAAACGTGACATCAAATAGTGTTAAGACATGTGTTAGGGTAATTTAATATTATTAAAATATTATTTTTTTACATTTATTTACCATATTTAACTTTTACCCATAGTAAATAAAATATTTTCAGTTGTTACTTTTCCTAATATGTAAAACTAAAAGTTACCTAATTAAAAAATTGGTACCTACTGATTCCAAATAATGAAATTAAATTAAAAAACTAAATAAAATATAATTTTGATAATTTAATTTTAAATTAATTCTATTTGTCAAAAACAAAAAGCTCATTTTTAAGAAATAAGAAATATAAAATTATTGACATGTTTTTTTGTACAATTTAAATGTGAAATTACATCCAATGACCTAAGTTATGTTAAATTATAAAAATTTTACCTAATTATTCTTTAAACCAATAGAAATGTAAACTGTAACACTATAAATTATTTCAATTAAAGAAATTATTTTCAATTAAAATTTATTATTTTTCACTATTCATAAAAATATAAACCTTATCAGAAAAGTAACAAAATTTTATCAAAACTAAATTTTTATGTCTATAATCTAAATATGAATTTATTTTTATGAAATTGATTATATAACAGTATCAAACATTGGATTTAAATAGGGATCTACATTAAAAGGCAGAAAACAACATTTTATGAAAAATACTTATTTTATATGAAAAATTAAAATTTTCCTTATATTATTTATATGAAACACAATATATAATGTTAAAATTATATGGGATATATAAAATTCACAAATTCGATTAATAATATTCATACCTGTTTTTTTAAACCGTTAGTTTGATAGGACATTGTGTGCTTGAACACGAAGATGCGTACAACACAAGATATCGTATTATTCATTGAGAAACGTGATGTGAAAGATTGTTGTGTTAGATTATCCCCTACATCAATAAATTTCATCATCACAATTGAAACTCGAGGATGTAAACTAGGGGTTTGACATTTTAAGACATCTTATTTGATATCCCAAATTGTAAAATGGATTAACGAGGCCTCTATTTGAAAATTATATTAGGTAAGTATAAAGGTTACTAGAAATAAAACAATCTATGGTTCCATGTAGGAAAACATGGATATGGGAGGGAAAAAAACCATCATGTTCTAAGGGAGAGTGATAGAAAATATTATTAGGATAATGTTGACAATCCGAAATCCATAAATCAGTCATGATCAAAGGGACCATTTATTGCTTGGAAAAAGATGTTTCTAGAAAAACATTTTTGGTTTTATAATCCATTTCCGAGTGTTGTAGAATTTGTTAAATTCAATGACATTGAACACAAGGAAGCATAAAAAATTGACATGTTGTGTTTCATCCTCTACGCCAAACTCATCTTTCACTTCAAATGATAAAACTAAAAAATATTCCAATTATCTCAATGTAATATGGTTCCGAATAAGAAAATATAGAATTTAAATGAATAAATATATTTTATAATAACAAGGTACTTATTGTAGGCTAGTGGTAAGTGATAAAGCCTTGTCTCACTATAGTTGTGGATTCGATTCCCGCAGAGTTATCTGACGCGACGATTTTTCGGTTGACCTACAGGTTGTCCTTTTTCTAAAAATATAATATAATAACATTCCACAAATAATCCTAAGAAATTTTTTAACCATCAACAATACTATCAAATTCTTATCGTAGTCCACTCTATCCTTTAGAGTTATCCAAAATACTTATGCCTAATCTCTTTCTAAATGGTATTTAACTTTCCAATGTCATTTGTAACATCAAATTCCTCGAAATATTTAATCTCTCACTTTTTGTCACATAAGAAAAATGTGATTACCTTCATCATATTAAATACCTAATGAAAACAAATAGTATTGCAGTACCATCCTTATATATATCACATAATTCTTATAATTAGAATATAAATATTGAATCCAAAAACACAATTACATTAATTATTCCCCTTCAGCTGTAGTATCAATTTAAGCTTAACCATGATCCATTATATTTTTGTTAGCTATATGTATTTTACTATTTGGAAAATCATTGGGATAATGTCATATTTCAATGAAATGATAGCATTGAATACTAAAAAAATATTTCTTTTCATTGCAATCACGAGCTTGGTGACCTTTTATCCATATTTATAACAAATTCCTATTCCTTTTAGGAAACTACCAGAGTGATTCTTCCCATAGATATCACGTAAGGGAAAATAATTCTTTCTCTTTTTTCCTTTATCTATCTTTGGCTCCACCGCTCTCTTTTTATCTTTCCTAACATTAATTTCATAAGTCATAGATTATTATTTTTTTATCTTGATAGCACATGAGACTATGTTTTTGTATGATATTAATTATTAGGAGACTAATTCCCATTAGAGAAATAGTTTTAACCCATCCAATAATCAATCAATATTACTTCTTGGGTTATGTATGTAGTTTGTAGCATGAATTTCTTTCCTTCTAATGTTATCCTCATTATTTGCAATATTTTCATCTTCCTTTTTCCTTGGTCATTGAAATTGTATTTCCATATCAGCTTGTTGTTCACAAGGAAAGTAGATCTCGTGAATTTTTTTTAAAATCTATTTATTCCATATTTACTAATTATTCATCCTCTTTTGTGTTTCAAATTAATGACCGCCACTAATCTGCCTCTCCTGAGAGGAAATAAACAATCATGACAAAATTTTCCCTTTCGTTACATCCACGAGAAAGTAATATTTTCTTTTATGAACTTATCCACTGCACAGCTACAAAAGTATTTTTAGACCCACTGATCATTTGTTGATTTTGCCTCAGGAAACAATCTAACTTTGATCCTCCATGTTGTGGATCAGGGTTCTCCATACAGGTAAGGTCATTATTCCAAACCTGAGAGAGTTATCTTAGTACAGTTATAAGCATGTCATCACTAGTTTCATCACCATATACATTGTACATATCTTGATTTTGATGGAACTACCTATATAGATTTCATGCATTGATGTCGTTTCCATTCCTTACTCTAGGCGCCATTTCAAAACAATGGAATAAACTAGGTCAGTTTATGTATCACAATGCATAATTCCAAACCATTAAAATACTTAACTTACATTGAACAGTTTATGAATATACTCCTTAATCATAAAAATGTTTTGTTTGGGTTTGTATTTACACACAAATTCTTCATAATGGATTGTAAATAAATTGTGAATTATTCTAATCATATACCATAAAAGTGTCAAACTAGGTGCGCAGTAAGGCTCATTTTCATTTACCATGATACCCTAAGCCTATCCCTAAAACCCTTTTTGATGTTTTCACTCATATATACCTCTATTCCAGAACCTCTTCCACTTTCAATATCTTGATATGAATGTATTTCTTAGAATACCTACATAATCCCAAGATTACCAAAATTCTATGGGGGTCTTCTATAATAATCTGCAAGGTCTATCATTGGGTAATGATCCATAATTTATGTGTTCTAAATCTATTTCCACATTTGTTTCTAAACATCCTCTGATACAAATTATAATTCCATGACCCATGTTACCCAGAGCAGGTTTATTGTTTTAATTACTTGGAAGGATTAAATGGAATCAAGTCCCAATGGCCCAGTCAGTTTCGCATCCATGGAAAACAGATTACATAAATGAAATTCAAATTACATTTTATAATATAAAACACAACATAATTAATCCTTTCAGTACTCCATAATTCCCCTATATAAACCCTGAATATCAATCATAATATAATTCATGGAATCCTGGATAATAAAACATATAAAATGTAACACCCCAAGCTTCTACGGTACACTTCTCTTTGAATAATGCAATAGTGTGTGTTGTACGCAACATCGAGTTCAAACACACCACAACCAATCAAACTAGCTGTTATGAATAGTAATACCAAATTATTGAAATTTATAAATTTTAACTCTCAAAATGGACTTCATTTTTCGATTCGTAGTATCAAATTTAGCCTAAGGTGAAATTTTAGAACTTTTTAGACAACATTATTATTTTGATGAATAGTGAAAATTACTAAATTTTAATTAAAAACAACTTTTTTAATCAAAATAATTAATAGTGAAAAAATATGAATTTCAGTGTTTTTAAAGTATATATAGAATAAATTTTTAACATTTAATACAATTTTGGTCATTAGACATATTTTCACAATTAAACCAGGCATAAACAAGTATCAATCTTTTGATAGTTATTATATCTTAAAAACACGCTTTTTATTTTGACAGTGGGAATTAATTTTAAATTAATTTCTGCCACTTCTGTATTTTGAATTTGGAAAAATGGTTTCCATATTTGGAATCTTAATATCCAAATTGTGTAAATAGGTAACTCTTATTTTTAGACATTTTGAATAATTACTTCAGTAAATATTTTATTTACCATGGTTAAAGGGTAAGTCTGGTAAATAAGGGTTTAAAAAATAATATTATAATAATAATAAATTATCCTACTACATATCCTAACCTTATTGGTGGATACATGTTCTACCAAGGACATCTTTGGGTTGATTTTGGGACACCATGGAGCCACTTGTAGGTGATAGGGACACTTTATTTTAATTAAGTTAAAATAAATACAAAAATGACATAATCACATATCGTTTAGCAAAACAATTTTTAAATAGGGTTATATTTGCTGTATTTTCGACTATAAATATTAATTATAAAGCTAAAATGATTTCATACATAATGTTATTTTATTTATAATTTTTATACATTAAATAATTTAATTTATTTATGACACAATGATGATGCATTAATTGCCATAATAGTGAAATATTAAAATAATTGATATTATAAATACACAAATAAATATAATTTGAGACTTTTAATGAATTACACTAAATTTATAGGTCAATATGACATGATAGGAATGATTTAATTAACTTTTTTCAAAGTAATCATTATGTTATGATTTTCACAAAAATCAATTTTCCAAATAGGGTCAAAATTGACATAAAAGAGTTTTTAAAACTAATATTATATTATTAATTGATATTCAATTCCTAAAAATCTATGGTTCGGACAAAAGACTTATATCCTAATATGTGTATCATTAATGGACCTCTTGGGAGTCTCTTGGAGGTATATTGTATGTTTATTAACTATATAATATAAAAATACAAAGTGACATGGTATGTGTGAAACTAATTAAGTAAGAGTTAAAACTAAAAGATAAGGTTAATATAATGACCCAAAACTGTTTAAATTCTATTGGTTGAGTGGTTTGAGACCCATCCGCACCTTAACCTTCAAATAATCCACTTTGGAGCCATTATAAACCGAATATGAATTTATTATAAAATAATATTTCTAGCTTTTACAAAGGTGCCCCTCACCCCTCTTATAAAAGGACACCCCCCTTCTCATTAATTCACATCTTCAAAGCCTTTTGGTTCGGCCAAACCATGCCAAAATACTCTCTAATCTTCCCTCAATTCATCCTAGAGGCCTTCCTTTAGTCATAAATCCAACCTAAGGATCCCTTTTGTTCAAATCAAAAGGAAGAACCCGAAGAAGAGGTAATGATTTCACAACCCTTTTTCATGTTCCTTTCTTCTTCCACTTCTTCATTATTTGTTATTAACATTATAAAATAATAACTCAAGTATATTATATATATATATATATATATATGTTATTATAAACATGGTACAACCATATTTCAGTATTCTATCCATCCTTTGGATGACATGTCACCATATGTGCATACGTACGGCTTACCGTCTCCACATCGTGGTGTAATTGTTATTCAAAACTTTATTATTTGGATGGTTATAATGATGATGTGTAATTCATGTAAATAATAAATATAACATGATAATGATTCTGTATATATTCTATACTATCCAATTAAATATTATTTAAATATCAAAATAATGATATTGTCGCTCGTGCGTATGTATGGACTACCGTCTCCACGAACGCGATGAGATTCATTCTCCATCGTATCCATTCAAGTCTAATTATCATTTGAAGATTAGTAATAATGTTTAAGGACTTAATATAATTATGGATATGAATAAGATACATCCTATCCATAACAAATATGTCTTACATGACAAAACATATAAAATAAAATGAGTATGTTAACACCCGAAACGACAATAATATTAAGATATTGTTAAAAAAGAAATGGTAAAATATCATATATGATATTATATTAATGTATATGATTCTTTTATAATTTAATAACAATTATTTCACCATTATTCAAGAGGTTAATCTACCATAACCACAGAAAAGTACAAGGTAAGGGTTTATTTCACAATCTCTTCATCATACGAGGTTGTTTATACGTAATTATCTTCTGGGACCTCTTTATCATCCACATACATGTTTCTTAAAAATTTATTTCAAAACATTATTAATATTTTACAGAATATGGGTTAAAGTCATTTATACCCTTGTTTGTCTTTTTATAAGATGTTTATAAAGGAATCTTTCTGCCGTTTTCCAAACAATGTGCTCTTTAACCTTTTCAACAGAATTAAGGTAAGATTGTTTTTTTAACTTATACGGCGGGTGTAGCTATTTTCGGCCATTATAAAATATTCAAAACGTCCCTTACAAGCTTATAAGAATATTTTCAAAGAAAATGTTTTTTATAGATATATGACTCTTAAATGATTTCAAAATAGAAAGAGATATTTAACTAAAAAGATTTTTGATTTCATCTATGTCAACATCCTTTGATAGATTTTAAGCTTATTTGAAGTTGATTTATTATGATAAACAACTTCTATATTGTATTGAAGGTTTTTTGATATGTTTGACTGTGGATGTGTTATTTTTATACCATTCGTGGTTTATAGATGAAGTATTTACATTTCGTATGCTAGTTTTAATACGAATGTTTATGTTATGTTTAAACCTTTTCATATGTGAATGCATTGGACTTAATATGTGATGGGTGGAGACTGCTATAGCTCCTTGATGCATCATTAGGTCTCATGAGACAAACTAGTGTCATGGAACAGGACCTTGGAAAAATATTATTTGTAGTCTTGGCACGAGGCCTTGGCTATGTTGTTTTGATAGTCTGGCATTATGCATTCCATCATTATGAAAGTGGTTATTGATATTGCATGTGATTATTCGATTAGTAGAATATCCATGTGAATAATTAAATGGAATTATTTAATTTTATTTTTTCCATAATATGTTGAATTTCATGTTTAAAAGGCTTTTGTTTTAGTTATACATTGCCTTAAATGTTTATTCTTATTTATTAAAGTTTCTTCTATATTGTTATCCTTACTGGGCATTTGAGCTCACCCAGTTTCTAGGTTTTATTTTTCCCAGGATGCGAAGAAGTAAATTATGAATGACCTGCAGGGATAGTATGAGGGGATAAGAGTGTGTCCTATGGAGACTATGTTGTTTTAGTTTTAATTTTTAAGATTTAATGTAAAACATTATGAATATATCTAGTGTTTCCAAGGCTACTAAACTAATCAGTCATTCGAGATTTGATCTTTCTAATGATCATGCCAATGTTATGTAATAATGCACCGACTCTGGGTAACTGGGGTCCATGTGTTATAGTTGGTATCAGAGGAAGTTAGTACAAACCATGGAAGCTAGATTTAGATAAACGCTGATTAGAGCACATAGACCTAAGATGGACTTTAAGGATTAGTATAGAAGAACTTCATAGAATTTTTGTATTGTAGATATTTTGGATGTTTTCCGAGCAATACATCTATGTCTGGATACGAGAAGGTAGAGGCGGCTCTGGCTCAGATGTACCTAGGGGTAAAACCCAAAAACACCAATTTGAGCTAGAATTGAACGGGAACTAGTGCACGATAACGGGCCTTGTTGCACTCTTGGTGACGACACTCCCGGGGGATATGCTTATGATAACTCTCATTTTCATTACAAATCATTAGGAAGGATTTATGAGTATATACTTCCTCAAAGAACACATTTTTATGATTATGGATTATATTTATAAATAGTTCAATTTATGTTAAGTGTTTTATAAGTAGGAAATTATTTATTTTGATTCATAAAATGATCTAGTTTATGCCATTGTTTAGAAATGGAGCCTAATGGAAGAAATGAAAATAGTATCAATGCACGCACTCCATGTAGGGATTTCCCTCCTGCTCAATATAATTATAGTGGAGGTGGTGATGCAACTGGTGCCGATTAGCTAATCACTATACTGGGACAACTCACACAGGTTATTAATAATAACCTTACCCATATGGAGAACCCTGATCCGCAGCATGGAGGATCAATGTTAGATCGCATCATGAGGCAACAACCACCAACGTTCAATGGTAGTACAAATCCCTTAGTAGCTAAGCAATGGATAAATTCCCTCGAGAAAATATTTCAGGCTTTGGGGAGTAGTGAAAGGTAAAAGGTTATCATGGCAGTTTACCGCCTCATTGGAGATGCTGATCAATGGTGGTTATTGATTCAAAACACGAAGGGAGATGATGAAGTATAAAATATGGAATGGTGGGAGTTCAAATATCTATTTTTAGAAAAATAATTTACTCGTGACCATCGAGCAGATATGGAAATACAATTTCTGAGTCTAAGACAAATGGAGGATGAGAATGTTGAAAAGTATGTGGATAAATTTACAAGGTTAGAAAGGTATTATGGAGATTATATACGTAACCCAAGAAGTAATATTGGTCATTTTATTGATGGGTTAAAACCATTTCTCCGTCAAGAATTAGTCTCACAATCCTTCTCGTCGTATGAAGACATTGTCTCATTTGCTATCAAGACAGAGAAAGAATTATCTAAGTCATATGACTTTAAAGAAAATAAAGAGATGAAGAGATCTGTTGATCAATCTAGGAATGGAAATAATGGGAAGAAGGGAAAAAGCTGAATATCCATATTATAGTAAATGTGGGAAGAAACACCCCGGTACTTGCTTAAATGTAACAGGATTCTATTACAAGTGTGGTGAAAAAGGCCACCAAGCTCGTGATTGCAAGGGGAAGAAGGAAGCTACCGATGTACAATTCCACAATTGCAGGGAGATGGGACATTATGAAAATTAATTTCCTAAGCATCCGGGGAACTTTCCTCAGAAAATGCCAAGGGATCAAGGCCAAGCTTATGCTATCACTACTACTGAGGTAGAATCTCCGAAAGACGTGGTGGCAGGTAATTTAATTGTTTCCTCAAGTTTAGAAAATTCATTGTCTTATTATGGATCATCGCATTGTTTCATATCATCCATGTTTTCTAAGAAAATTAGATATTTCCAATTTTATTTAACATGGGAGTTGTCTGTTAAAACTCCTAAGAGAAGTATCGTTGCAACAATGTTTTGTGAAACAGTCCCCATTAGAGAACATAAATGTTCTTTGTCCACTGATCTCATCATCATACCTATGATTGAGTTTGATATAATCCTCGGTGCGGATTGGATTTCAGACCATGATGTGAATATTTATTGTAAGAAGATGGAGGTTACGATTTTTGATGATGATGATAAGGAACACCATATCATTAGAGCAGAATCGTTACCACCTAATTCTTATCTAGATTCACCCCCAGTAGCTCAACTAAATTCAATTATTGGGGAGGAAGAGAATGAAAATACAGTGGGTGAGGAAAGGAATGTTCAAATAGAGGATGTACATATTTTGAAAGAATATATTGATGTGTTTCTGAAAGATTTACCTGGACATCCTCCATAACGAGAAGTTGAGTTTTCCATTGATTTAATTTTTGGATCAAGGCCTATATCGAAGACCCCTTATAGAATTTCCACTTTAGAATTAGTTGAACTAATGAAACAACTAGAGGAATTTAGTAATAAGGGATATATTCTCCCTACTGTTTCTCCATGGGGACCCTCTATTCTTTTTGTTAAGAAGAAAGATGGATATATGAGGTTATGTATCGACTACATGGAGATCAATGCTATAACAATAAAGAAAAAGAATATCTTACCTCGCATTGATGATTTATTTGACCATCTGGATGGAGCTCAATACTTTTCAAAGTTTGACATTCGATCTGGATACCATAAGTTTTGTGTGAATACAGAAGAAATTCCGAAGACAACATTTCAAACCAGGTACGGGCATTACGAGTTTACAGTAATGCATTTTGGATTGACTAATGCACCCTCTGTATTCATGGATCTGATAAATATTGTTTTCAAGGAATATCTAGATGAATTTGTGGTGGTATTTATTGATTATATCTTCGTATTATCCAAAGTTAAGAAGATCATGAAAATCACTTGTGCATTATCCTGAAGACTCTGAGAAGACATGGATTATATGGGAAGTTTAACAAGTGTGAATTCTGGCTTCAGGAGATTTCTTTTCATGGACATATTGTCTCTAAAGATGGAATCTTTGTTGATCCTTCTAAGATCAAGGCAATCCATGAATGGCCTGCACCGACAAGTATAACCGAGGTACGTAGTTTTATTGGTTTATCAGGTTATTATCAACATTCCTTCTATAATTTTTCCCGGTTGGCTAACCCATTAACAAAGCTCACACGTAAAGGGGTTAAATTTTTTTGGACAAAAGAGTGTGAAGAATTTTTCGAAGAACTGAGGAGAAGATTATTCAATGCTCCTATATTGACTCTACCATCGGTGAATTATGGGTATGATATTTATAGTGATGCATAAAAGAAACGACTTGGTTTTGTCCTTATGCAGAATGACATGGTTATTTCCTATGCATCACGATAGTTGAAAATTCAGGAACAAAACTATCCTACTCATGATCTCAAGTTAGCAGTTGTGATCATTACTTTGATGATATGGAGGCACTACCTCTATGGTGAAAAATGTGAGATTTATACTGATCACAAGAGTTTGAAGTATATTTTCTCACAAAAAGAACTCTACATGAGACAAAGGAGATGGCTTGAATTGCTCAAGGATTATGATTACACAATACACTACCACCTGGAAAAAGAAAACAAGGTGGCAGATGATTTGAGCAGAAAAGATCATGGAGTTTTGAACAATATGGGAAATGAAAGGGATCCAATTTTCATGGATCTAGTGAATATGGACATGGGAATAACCAGGGAAGGTGAAACATCAATGATTTTTCAAATGGGTGCCAATCCATCTTTACTAGATATGATTAAGAGTTATCAGACCGATGATGAAGTATTTCAAAAGAAGATTAAAGCCGCAAATGATGGGAGATTGAGGGACTTTGTGTATGAAAAAGGATTTTTGAAATTCGGGAAGAGAATTTGTGTTCCCTATATATCTGATCTAAAAAGGGAATTGCTGGAAGATCCTTATAGTTCCAATTTCTCTACCCACCCTGGGAGCACCAAAATGTATAGATATTTGAAGGAACATTTTTTGTTGGACAATATGATGATGGAGATTGCTGATTTTGTATCAAGATGTATGGTTTGTCAACAAGTGAATGCTGGAAGGCAACAGCCTAGTAGAGTATTGAAACCTCTTCCCATACATGAGTGGAAATGGGATAATATCACGATGGACTTTGTCATGGGACTACAAAAGACTCCTAGAAGGAACGATGCAATATGAGTTATTTTTTATCGTCTTACCATGTCAGAACATTTTCTTGCTATAAGGGAAGATTTACCATTTTAACGTCTAGAAAGGATATATATTAATGAAGTGGTGAGACTTCATGGAGTACCCCTATCAATTGTTTCTGATCGTGATCCCCGTTTTACTTCACGATTCTGGAAAAGTCTTCAGAAATCCTTGGATACTGAACATCATTTGAGAACTGCCTACCACCCTCAAACATATGGACAATCAGAACAAATTATAAAACATTAGAAGACATGTTGAGATCCTGATCACTTGACTTTCAGGATATGTGGGATCAATATTTACTTCTGGTAGAATTTTCCACTAACAATAGCTTCCATTCGAGTATTCCGATGGCACCATATGAAGCGTTATACAGAAAGAGATGTCACACACCAACCTGTTAGGATGACATTGGTGAAAGAAAACCTATAGGCCCAGAACTGGTGGAGGAAACGATGGAAAAGTGATGTTAATACAAAAACATATCAAAGCAGCTCAAAGTAGGCAGAAGCGATATGCTAATAATTGAAGGAAGGATTTGTAATTTCAAGTCAGTGATCATGTTTTCCTGAAGTTATCTCCATGGAAGGGAGTCATACATTTTGGTAATAAAGGTAAATTCAGTCCAAGTTACATCTGACCTTTCTAAATTCTAGAACGAATTGGGGTTGTAGCTTACCGATTGGCAATGCCTCCAAGTCTATCCAAAGTTCACGTTGTGTTCGATATATCTCTGTTGAGGAAATACATGACTGACACAACGCATTTACTCACCTATGAGAAATTAGAACTGGAACCCGATTTGTCTTATTGCAAAGAGCTTGTCAATATTCTTGATACGATGGAACAAGTACTGAGAAACCGGATGACTCGTCTGGTAAATGTCTTTTGTAGGAACCATAAGATGGAAGAGGCAACATGGGAACCCGAGGAACTTATGACGAAGAACCACCCAAGTATTTTCATGCGGTAGTATTCTATAAATTTCGAGGATGAAAATATTTGAAGGATGGGATAATGTAACAACCCAAGCTTCTACGGTACGCTTCTCTTTGAGTAATGCAATAGAGTGTGTTGTACGCAACATAGAGTTCTAACACACCACAACTAATCAAACTAGCAGTTATGAATAGTAATACACACTTTTTGAAATTTATAAATTTTATCTCTCAAAATGGACTTCATTTTTGGATTCGGAGTATTAAATTTAGCCTAAGGTGATATTTTGGTACTTTTGGATAACATTAATATTTTGATGAATAGTGAAAATTACTAAATTTTAATTAAAAACAACCATTTTAATAGAAATAATTAATAGTGATAAATTATGAATTTGAGTGGTTTTAATGTATATTTAGAATATATTTCTACCATTTAATACAATGTTAGTAATTGTACATAATTTCACAGTTAAACCGGGCATAAACAAGTATCAATCTTTTGATAGTTATTATATCTTAAAAACACGCTTTTTGTTTTGACAACGGGAATTAATTTTAAATTAATTTCTACCACTTATGTGTTTTGAATTTGTAAAAATGGATTCCATATTTGAAATAAAGATGTCCAAATTGTGTATATAGATAATTTTATTTTTATACATTTTGAATAATTATTTCGGTAAATATTTTATTTACCATTGTTAAAAGGTAAATATGGTAAACAAGGGTTAAAGAAATAATATTATAATAATACTAAATTACCCTAAACGTGTCTTAACCTTATTGGTGGATACATGTACGACCATAGGCAACTTTGGGTTGATTTTGGGACCCCATGGAGCCACTTGTAGGTGATAGGGACACTTTATTTTAATTAAGTTAAAATAAATACAAAAAATGTCATAAGCACATATCCTTTAGCAAATCAATTTTTACATAGGGTTATATTTGTTCGATTTTATAAAATAAATATTCATTATAAAGATAAATCTATTTCCAACATAATGGTATTTTATTTATAATTTTTAGACATTAAATAATTTAATTTATTTATGTCACGATGATGATGCAGTAATTACCATAATATTGAAAACTTTTAATAATGTATATTATAAATACCCAAATAAATATAATTTGAGACTTTTATGAATTAAAATAATTTTATAGGTTAATATGACATGTTATAAATTCTTTAATTAACTTGTTTATAAGTAATCATTCTCTTATGATTTTTACAAAAAATAATTTTCCAAATAGTGTCAAAATTGACATAAAATTTTTTTTTAAACAAATATTATATTATTAATTGATATTCAATTCATAAAAATCTATGGTTCTTCCAAGAGACTTATATCATGATAGGTGTATCATTAATGGACCACATGGGGGTTACTTGGAGGTATATTGTAATTTTATTAACTATATAATATAAAAATTCTATGTGACATAGTAAGTGTCAAACTAATTAACTAAGAGTTAAAAAAATGATGAGGTTAATATAATGACCCAAACCTGTATAAATTCTATTGGATGAGTGATTATAGACCCAAACCCACCTTAACCTTTAAATAATCCACTTTGGAGCCATTAGAAACCTAATATGAATTTATTAGAAAATAATATTTCTAGCTTTTCCAAATGTTCCCCTCACCCCTCTTATAAAAGGGCACTCCCCCTTCTCATTAATTCACACCTTAAAAGCCTTTTGGATCATCCATCCCCTACCCAAATACTCTCTAAACTTCCCTAACGTAATCCTAGAGGCCTTCCTTTAGTCATAAATCCATCCTATGGAGCACGTTTGATCAAATCAATAGGAAGAAAGAAGAGGTAATGATTTCACCACCCTTTTTCAAGTTACTTTCTTCTTCCACTTCTTATTTCTTTTTTATTACCATTATAAAATAAAAACAAAAGTATATTATATTTAATTTGATGTTATTATAAACAAGGTACAACCATATTTCATTATTCTATCCATCCGTTGAATGACATTTCATCATACGTGCGTACGTACGGCTTACCGTCTCCATGTCGTGGTGTAATTGTTATTCAAAACATTATTATTTGGATGGTTATAATAATGATGTGTAATTCATGTAAATAATAAATATAACATGATAATTATTCTGTATATATTTTATACCATCAAATTAAATAATATTTTAATATCAAAAGATTGATATTGTCGCTCGTGCGTACGTACGGACTACCGTCTCCACGAACGCGATGAGATTCATTCTCCATCGTATCCATTCAAATCTAATTCTCATTTGAAGATTAAAAATAATTTTTAAGGACTTAATATCATTCTGGATATGAATATGATACAACCAATCCATAACAAACATTTATTACATAACAAATCATATAAATGAAAATGAGTAAGTTAACACTCAAAAGGACAATAATATTATGATATTATTAACAAAGAAATGTTAAAAGATCATATTTGATATCATATTACAATTTAATAATGATTATTTCACCATTATACAGGAGTTTATTCTACCCCAACCAAGGAAAAGTACAATGTAAAGGTTTATTTCACAATCTCCTCACTATCCGAGGTTGTTTATATGTAATTTTCTATTGGGACCTCTTTATCATCCACATCCATGTTTCTTAAAAATTTATTTCAAAACATTCTTACTATTTTACAGAATATGGGTTAAATTAATTTATACCCTTTTTACTTTTTATAATAATTTTATAAATGAATCTTTCTGTCATTTTCCAAACAAGGTGATTTTTAACCTTTTTGACAGAATTAAGGTAAGAATGTTTTTTCAACTTATACGGCGGGTGGGGATATTTTCCGCCATTATAAAATCTTTAGAACTTCCCTTACAATATTATAAGAATATTTTCAAATAAAATGTTTTATTTTATAGATATTTTACTCTTAAATGATTTCAAAATAGAAAGGGATATTTCTCTAAAAAGATTTTTGATTTCATCTATGTCAACATCCCTTGATGGATTTTAAGCGTATTTGAAGTTGATTTATTATGATACAAAACTTCTATATTTTATTGAAGGTTTTCTGATATGACTGACTGTGTATATGTTATTTTTATACCATTTGTGGTTTATGGATGAAGTATTTACATTTCGTATGCTAGTTTTAATATGAATGTTTATGTTATGTTTAAACCTTTTTATATGGGAATGCATTGGACTTAATATGTTAAGGGTGGAGCCTGCTATAGCTCCTCGATTCATTGGTAGGTCTCATGAGACAAACTAGTGTCTTGGTACAAGGCCTTGGAAAAATCTTATTTTTAGTCTTGGCACGAGGCCTTGGCTATGTGGTTATGATAGTCTTGCATTGTGAATTCCATCATTATGAAAGTGGTTATTGATATTGTATGTGATTATTCGATTAGTAGAATATCCATGTGAATAAGTAAAAGGAATTATTTAATTTTATTTTTTCCATACTATGTTGATGATCAAGTTTAAAAGGCTTTTGTTTTAGTTATACATTGTCTTAAATGTTTATTCTTATTTATGAATGTTTCCGCTATATTGTTATCCTTACTGGGCATTTGAGCTCACCCCTTTTCTATGTTTTATTTTTCCCAGGATGTGAAGAAGTAAATTATGAATGACCTACAGGGATATTATGAGGGGATAAGAGTGTGGACTATGGAGACTATGTTGTTGTATTTTTAATTTTAATGATGTAATGTAATACTTTATGAATATATCTAGTGTTTCCAAGGCTACTAAACTAATTTTTCTATCGAGATTTTATCTTTCTTGTGATCATGCCAATGTTATGTAATAATGCACCGACTCTGGGTAACTCGGGTAGGGGCATTACATAAAAATGATGATCTCATTTTCTCAGTAAGGGTAAATAATTTAGTGGAAGATATATACTTTCAAGGAAATATGTGTAATAAAAAAAACATCCTTTTCAACATAAATTGGAACATAATATGGAAAAAATTATTACCATATAAACATGCCCATGGATATTCTACTAGTCGAATAATAATAAGTAATAACTAATTTCCTAACAAGGTAATGTATAATGTCGGATATCATAATCACATAGTCAAAGCCTTGTGTCAAGACTTCAAACAATATTTTTGTCAAAGACATCTTCCAAGATACTAATTTGTCTCAAGACACCTAAAGATGCATCAAGAGGCTATCATAGGCCTCACCCATCACAAACTAAGTCAAATTCATTCCTCATATCATAAAAGTTGTAATATAACATAAACATTCATATAAAAACTAGCATAAGAAATTTCAATACATTAACCGCAAACCATTAATGGTATAAAAACTAAACATCCACAATCAAAAAT
Organism: Viscum album; assembly: GCA_963277665.1. NCBI lineage: Eukaryota > Viridiplantae > Streptophyta > Magnoliopsida > Santalales > Viscaceae > Viscum > Viscum album. The sequence goes on from OY728119.1 coordinate 537,695,018, forward strand.
ATCATAACTCATTCAATACAATATGGATGATTGTGTTATAATAAATTAACCTCAATAAATAATAATATCCAATAAAGGATCTTTATATAGTTGAAAAAAATTAAAAAAACGTTTTTAGTAGAATGCCCCTTATCAAGAAATCCTTTAAAAGTCAAAAAATTTATAAAGGAATTCATTTAAAATGGATTTTTTAATGATTTTTTCCCATAAAACATTGAATATTTTGAATTAAATTAACACTTTAAAACAATCATGCCAATGTATATAAATCCTTAAAATCATTTTGAAAACATGGACATTAATTAAAAATATTTAGAAAAATAAGTCATTAAAAACATTTAAAATGATGATATAGTTAAATAGTACCTTCCAAATAATATTAAAATATTCATTTTTATATCATTTAAACAAAACATGGACACATATGAAAAAATTTCCAAGTACATACTTATAGGTAAACAATATATGATAATAATGATATTGTAAAAATAACAATTACATTGTCCTTTCCATTGGTTGAGGGTACATCTAACATCCAATATAATGATTATAGTAGGATATTAAATTATACCATATCCATATTCATTTTTATGATATCAGACATTATTCATTGGGGACTTTATACTACCCATTTAATAATAATTTCCATGTTAAAATAATATTTCAGATAATAATAACATTATTTATCGTACGTGTTTTAACAAGTTATTCTTGATTATATCACTTATATCTTGATTTAATTTCTTCCTGAAAATAAAAAATTATTTATATATCATATATATTCAGAATATAAATATTTGAAATGGATAGATATTAGAAATCGAAAACACTGTTTAAGGAGATGGTAGGTCTTACGTACGCATAAATATAGTTTCTGTTTTCATATCGTATTGAATAGAAGTAAGTGAATGTGGTATATGTATATATATATATACCTTGTAGAATTATTATGTCAAATATTATGTACTTATTAATTATATATATATATTTTAATAATCTTTGAATAGTGGGCGTGGAAATGAATATCAGCACGTCATGGAGAAGGTAAGTTGTAAGTACGCACGAGTGATAATATAATTCTATTGATAATGAAATCATATGTAATTGGAAGGTATATTATATATAAAAAATAATTAAAATTTTATATTTAATATTTATAAGAATTTTAATCATTATTATACCCATCTAAATAATGAAGCATTGAATAACAAACTACACCACGACGTAGAGATGGTAAGTTGTATGTACGCACGTATGGTGACTCTATCATTCATAGGATAGATAGAATAATGACTATTGTTGTAAAATATTTATAATAACATATATGTATATAAAAGGTACTAGATTTATTATTTTGGTTTGGAAACAACTATGAATGTGGAAGTGGAAGATGAAAATAAATTTGAAAGAGGTCACGAAATAATTACCTATTCATCTGGTCCTTCTTCTTGATTTGAACAAAAGGGATCCTTTGGATGGATTAATGATAATATTAAATCGTATATGTTGAATTTAGGGTATTTGGTAGCATATTAGATCATTTTATGGATGAGTAAAATGGCTTTGGTGATGTGAAGTTTAGGGAAGGGGATGTACCATTTTATATGAGTGGTGAGGGGTACTTTAGGAAGTGCTTGAAATATTATTTTATTATAAAATAATTTTCAGTTTCTAATATCTAAAAATAAATTTATATAGAATATAAGGTGTATATTGGTCTAAATAATATCAAAAAAATAATTTAGACATGTTTAGGTCTCCATATTACGCTTATCTTTTAGATTTAACTATTTGTTAAATAGTTTATCATTAACCATGTCTTCCGGTATTCATACACTCTATGGTTAATAAACAAACTATAAAATGAATATACAACCTCAAGTGGTTCGTAAATTATATATATAACATTATTTATGTACTTTTTCATAATCGAATATTTTTAGGAATATTATGTAATCTAAACAATATAATATTTATATTAAAAACACCTTTATGACAATTTTGACACTATTTAGTATTTTTTTAAATTCATAAAAACATAATTACATCAAAAAAAACATTCAATCAACCATAAAATTAAATATTCATCTAAAAATTATTTTATCATATAAAAAAATTTAAATTGTATTTATTTTAATATTTATAATATCATTTATTTGATCTGTTCATTAATAAGGAAAATTCAACATCGTTATTGTGTCAAACATAAATATATCTATTTCATGTATAAAAATTAAAAATATACTATAATGATTTAGGAAATATTTTTATCATTCTAATTAATGTTTTTAGTCTAAAATATCACATATATATCCCCATATAAAAAAAATTTGTACTTAAAGATAAATGTTTTTGTTACATTTTCCTTAACATTAAATTAATTTTTATAAAGACACATTGTCACTTACTAGTGGCTCTATGGGGTCAAAATATTGAAAAACAGATGCCCATGGTCATCCCTATATCATAAAATAGGGTTAGGACACGTGTTAGGGTTATTTAATATTATTATAATATTATTTTCTACCTTATTTAGCAGATTTACCCTTTAACCATAGTAAATAAAATATTTACCAGAAAACTATTCTAAATGTCTAAAAATATATGATACCTAAAAAAATTTGGACCTTTTGATTCCAAATATGGAATCCATTTTTTTAAATTTAAAACAAAGAAGTTGTATAGATTATTTTGAAATTAATTCTCATTTTCAAAATGAAAAGGTGGGTTTAAAAGATGTTGAAACTATCAAAATATTGACTGGTGTCTATGTAATATTTAAATGTGAAATTTAATCCAATGACTAAGATTATATTAAATTATATAAATTTAACCTAATGATACTTTAAAACCACTTAATGTATAATTTCAAACAATAAATTTTTTGTATTAAAAATTTGTTTTCAAATAAAATTTAGTATATTCCACTATTAAAAAAATATGAATGTCATCAGAAAAGTAACAAAAAATTTATCCAAACAAAATTTATATTTCCCACTTCTAATGTATAATTTATTTTCATCTAATTGAATATATAAATGTGTTGAATATTAGATTTTAAAAAAAATTTCCATTAAAAATTGGACAAATTGAATTTTTAAAAAAATACTTCTTTTATCTAAAAATTGAATTTTTCCTTTTATTAAGTCTAATAAACACTGTAGTATAATGTTAAAATTATTTGGTGTATATTAATTTTAAAATGTTGTAAATACAATTCATAACCACTTTTTAAACATCGATTTTGATAGAACGTGGTGTGCTAGAACTCGATGTTGCAGACACTGCAAGTTATTGTATTATTCAAAGAAAAATGTACAGTGGAAGCATGGGGTGTTACAATTTTCATTACATATTATGGAAATATCATAAAAAGTTTGATAATCCATTCTATGTTATTCCTGCATTAGTTAATTGAAAAATTATATGAATAGAGTTATATACATTATTTTTATATGATAAAATAATATATTTTTTATAAAAATAATCAACAAATATAATAAATCAAAATTAAAAAATTTGTTGAATATAGTTTATTTAAATGAACTAAAAATGATAACATAAACTTTGTTTAAACATCATATTATTTAAAATCTCCAATTATAATCATAGTTGGTTTCCAAAATATTGATTATTCATATTCAATAAATTATTATTCATTTATTTTATTATGTATTTTATGAAAAATAAATGTGAACCATAAAAATAATATTTTTCATTCTTTAAAGAATCATGAAGAGGCCCAATGAATACAAATTATGTTCAAGAGACAAAATTGATCTCAGGGTTCTTCTTCCGCATATGAGTACTTTCCTTCCATGCATTGGTGGAAGGTGGTAGGTTTAGTTATGCAATGATATTTTTCTAACATAGTAGAAATATTTTTTAATAATTAAAAAATATATAAAACCAATAAAAAAAATCACAATAAATAAAAATATTATATGCATTATAAAAAATACTATTTAAATTTAATAAAAATTATATATTGGGAATTATTTTAATATATGTTTAATGTGAGTGACCTATTATAATCATAGTTTGTTATGTAAAAAATGATTCTTAATACTATTTAAATTCTTATTAGTTTATCTTGATATATATTTTGTGGACAATAGTTGATAGAAATAAAAATATCATTCTTCATTTTTATGCAATATTGATGAAGTTAAAAAAAGTCATACCCATTCCCAAAAATAGATATCAGGGTTCTTAGAATTATGCTTCCCTAAATAGGGAGTTTGTATAATTGCATCAATGAAAAGAGATACTATCAGTTATCCTATGAGATTTCACTACCATTTTTGACATATATTTTAAAAAATAATAAAATAAATAAAACAATTCATCTACATTTATATTAAATGAAAATATCTAATTTTGTACAAAGAATATATTAAAATTACCTAAAAATTATAATGTGAGTTTTCTGTAAACCTAATTTAAATTTTTAGTTTGAATAATATATTAAATTTGGGTGTAAATAGTTTATTTATTATAGATTTTTGGAAATCGAAATGATTCTGTAACACCCTGACCTCAGAAGCCAAGTGCTGGTGCATTATTTTAATACATTTTCATGATCACTGGGGATCAAATCCCAAATGACTTATCCGTTTAGTAGCCTTTGAAGTACTAGATACATATATAAGTTTTACAATACATTATAAAATAAAAAAACATCAAAAACATCATCTCCATTGACAAAATTCATTTCCCTTAGACTATCCCTGCAGGTCAGTCATAATATACTCATTCACATCCTGGGAAAAATAAAACATAGAATGGGGTGAGCTCAGATGCTCAGTAAGAGTAATCAATACAATGGAATGTAACATTTACATTAGGAATGGTGAATAATTTAAAACACATGCCTTTAAAAATAATAACCATCAACACATTATGGAATGAATATGAACTGAGTAAATAATGCCATGATAAAACACAGTCATGGGTATTCTACTAGTTGAATGACCACATGAAATATCAATTCTTAATCTCATAATGATTGAATTCATAATTTTGGGCATCATAACCACATATTCAAGGCCTCGCTCCAGGAATACAAATTTGTTTTTCTCAAATCCTTGTGCCAAGACAATAGTTTTTCTCATGAATCCTACTGATGGATAGAAGAGCTATTGTAGTCTCCACCCATCAAATACTATGTCCAATTCATTACACATATGAAAATGTTTAAATATAACATGAACATTCATATTAAAACTACCATACGAAATGTCAATACATTATCCATAAGCCACGAATAGTATAAAAATAACACATCCATATTCAAGCATAACTCATTGAAGAAAATATGGATGATTGTGTTATATGAGATTAACCTTGATCAAAAATAATGAAGGATATTTTCATAGATGAAAATAATCAAAAAAAATTATTTGAGAGAAATATACCCTTTTTCTTGAAAACATTTAAAAGTCTCACTATTTATTAAGAAATAATTTAAAATAGATTTTTGAATCAAAGGGTCCCATACAACTTTGAAACTATAAAAAAAAATTAAAAACACTAATGTCCATATAAATAAATATTTAAAACCATTTTTAAATCATGGATATTACTGAGATAGATTTAGAATAATAAATCTTAATAACATTTAAAATAATAATTATTTAGAGTTCCTAACACATATTTAGACCAAAATAACAATAATTGAAGTTATAAAAACATTATAATATAAATAGAATGAATGGATTAATGATTTAATATGTCAATTTAAATTATATACACTATATAAAAGTGATTTGGCATATAACAATAAAGAAGTCTAAATAGAATTAAGTTGAGATGAAATCGCTTATAATGACTGTATCCATAGGTTAAGGAAAAATAAATGACAATATTATGTGTGAAAAATATTAATACACTCTATATGATTGGATATTATGTGTAAATAAATCATATTATATTCACTCATATTCTTGTAAAAACAAAACCAAAGAATTGGATGTTTAACTTGATGAATTGAAATTGAGTTAAGATTACTCTAATCAAGTTCATATACATGACTTGAGAAATATTCAATAGAGTTTTTATGTGTATCAAAATTATATCCACACAATGGGTTGTGGAAATTACTATATAAATAGTGATTCCAGACATAGTCCTGGAGTAAAATAATCAATTAAGTATGCATAAATATGAATGAGTGGAAATTGAAATGGGAAATTCCTTTATAGATTTGGTAACTTACGAAACATTCAACCCATGAATGAAGGATCAGAAAATGAAGAAGTAAATATCCATAAATTAAAGTATATTACAAAAATAATACAATCATGGGGCATTAGATACACCACACAAAAAAATAGTGGCAATATAGAATGAATCAATGAGGAATAATAAGTGAAATAAAAACTTCTTAACACATTGTAATCAATCGAGTCGTATGACCCAAAGTTGATAAACACAAAATGAGTCACAAAATATCATGAACATAATGATAATCATTAAAATATATATCAAATGGATGTACACAATACACCACAACCAATAAATATGCAGCAAACAATGGAAATATTAGGGAATTAAAAGTGAGATTAGATACCCCCTACCTCATGTCCAACATGCCTTGTTCATTCTATAATCTCCTAAATAATACAAAAAAGTAAATTAATACTTGTTTAAGAATATTTTTAAAGTTCATTATTAATTTTATATCACTTATTAAAATGTTATAGATATTATGTGATCATTTAAGTTAATAATTGTTGTTTTTTCGATATCTGGTACACGAGTCAAAAATGAACATGTAATAATTACAAATCGTCCATGTGGTAAAAATTATAATATTTCCATTATCATATTCAGGATTTAAATATAATATATATCATATATATCTAGTATATATATATAATTCGTTCATGAAATTTTGTGATAATAAATTAAATGCAATGTTCATGGAGACGGTATGTCGTATGTATGCATTAACACTACTATTATTTCTATTTAATATTAAATGAAATGAAAAAATAATGATACATAGGTGTATTAAAATTATAGTATAATACCACATGATATATTTTTTTCAAAATTTTATTAACTCCATCCTTATATGTTCCATTTAAGTCATGAAAAAATCATAACACCTTGTGGGGGTGGTAGTCCGCACATTCTCAAATGAAATTATCATGTTCACACATATTGGAAATCATGAAGGTATGTTTTTATATGAAAATTATAGACACATTAAGATAAAATAAACATAATATATATCATATATAGATACAGTTCCATCATAATGGACACCATATGTGGCTTTAAGATATTACTGAACAATCATCATTTCATGAGGGAGTAGTTCACCGTCCATAGAAATAGTATGTTATTTTACCATTAGATAAAGCTATGTGTATGTGTAGCTCAAATAAATCTCATAAAAAATACATTTTATATTTAGTGTACTGGTGTTGTTATAAATGAATGTAATAAAAAGAGTCTAGGGTTCTTATATTAAAATAATAGAACAGATCTTTGGGGATGACATTACCTTAAAATGGGGTAACTCTCATTGCACATGAGCCTCAGTCCGGATGGTGAGGACACATAAGTGCATCAAGGAGACCCGAGATCAAATCCAAGAGGAGGAAAAATTCCTGGGAACTGTATCCGGAACAGTGAAAGTGTTGTAGCAGTACTGTAGCAGTTAAAATATCTGGTACTGTAGTGGAAAGGGTGCAGTACTATATCAGGTACTGTAGCAGGCACTGTTTAGAAATGTAGAAGCCGGTAATTTTCCCACGTTTGTGTCATCGGTCAACCGATTTGGTCCACAAGTCCTTTATTTCCTTCAGAACACCCAAGCCTTCGAGCTAGTAAGGTCTTCGGGCCACCTTAAGTGCAGATGCAAACCAGACAACCTACAAGGAACAAGCTCTATATGATTATGAGAAAAGAGCATTCAGCACAGCAAAATATATGTGGATTTCAAGAATGAGAGTGTATGACACATGCCCTCGGGACAAGCCTATTCTTTCATTGGATAGCCTATCCAAATATCCATGCAAAGGTGGAGAGCTTATTTCATGACGAATATGCTGGGGAGGAGCAGTTCCAAGTATTTAGTCTGGGTTGTTTGTAATGTTTGAAGCCTACGGGAAATGAATTTCTCTATGGACTACGGGCTATGTAATACTTATGCCTACATCCATTTTCAGGGTTCCACCTCACCCCTTGAAAGGTGGATTATCAAAATCAATAAAGACAATTAAGGCCTTCGAGCCATTAATTGGTAAATACCTTTGTTTTGAACCAAAAAAGAATTTCTTAAAGTGACTTCTGCCTAAGGTAAGGCTCCTAGGTGGATGGGAGGGATCCTAAGAGCTCATGTGGGTAGATTTTGGATGAGCCAAGGGGCTTGAATGGTTCGACTAATGGGATACAGGCGAGGGATTTTTATAAGGGGGAGGTGGGGCTCTTTAGAAATATGTGAAAACTATATTTTATTATATAATTATTTTCAGTTTCTAAATGTCCAAAACTAATTATATACAAAGATAATATGACTCATTGGCGAACTAAAATCATCAAATATAAATTTTATAGGTTTTGGATTTTTTAAATCCTTAAAATCTAATTTATTTAAATCATTCATTAATGAGGTAAACACCACATAATTATTGTGTCATAAATAATTTTATTAATTTGTTGTCTAAAAATTATCAAAAAACTACCATGATATAGGAAATATGTTTATATTTTAAAATAATATTCATAGTCGAAAATATAACTTATTTTAACGCATGTTAAAATTAATTTATTAAAGATATTTGTTTTTGTCATTTTTTCTGTTACTTTAAGTTAATTAAAATAACGTGTCATTATCAATCATAAGTGGCTCAATTGGGTCTACAAATCGACACAAATATGCCCATGGTCGACCATGGTCATTATCACTCTCAAGATTCTCAATAGTTGGATTTCTAAATATATATTCTTTATATTCAATAATTTTTTTAATTTTTCTTATTCGGTATTTTTTAAACAATAAATGTGAACCATAAAAATATAATATTTCATTCTTTAAATAATCATGAAGAGGCCCAGTGAATATAAATTATGTTCAAGAAACAAAATAGATCTCAGGGTTCTTAGGGTTATTCTTCTGCATATGAGTACATTCATTCCATGCATTAGTGGAAGGTGGTAGGATTAGTTATTCAATGATATTTTTCTACCATAGTATAAATATATTTTAATAATTAAAAAATATATAAAACCAATAATCAAAAATTACAGTAAATAGAAATATTATAAGTATTAGAAAAAGAGTATTTAAATTCATTAAAAATGATATAGTGGGAATTATTTTAATATAATTTTTATTTCACTCACCTATTATAATCATACTTTTTTATTTAAATTTTATTCTTATTACTATTTAAATTCATATTAGTTTATCTTTATATGTATTTCGTGAAGAATAGTTGATATAAATAAAAATATCAGTCTTCATTTCTATGGAATTATGATGAAAACAAAAAAACAAAAGTCATATCCATTCCCAAATATAGATATCAGTGTTCCTAGAATTATGCTTCCCAGAATAGGGAGCTTTAATAATTACAACAATGGGAAGATATAAAATCAGTTAGCATATGATATTTCACTACCATAGTTGACATATATTTTAAAAATTAATAAAATAGATAAAAAAATTCATCCATACATATATTAAATCAAAATATTAAATGTTGTAGAATGAATATATTGAAATAAACTAATTATTATAATGTGAGTTTTGTGTAAAAATAGTTTAAATGTTTAGTTTCAATAATATATTAAATTTGGGTGTAAATAGTTTATTGATTATGGATTTTTGGAAATTGAAATGATTCTGTGACACCAATACCCTAGAATCTTAGAGCCGGTGCATTATTTTTAAACATTTGCATGATCACTAGGGATCAAATCCCAGAAGACCGATTAGATTAGTAGCATTGGAAGTACTAGATACATATATAAGTTTAACATTAAATGATAAAATAAAATAACAACAAAAAAATCTTATTCATTGACCACATTCATTTCCATTAGACTATCCCTGTAGGTCAGACATAATATACTCCTTCAAATCCTGGGAAAAATAAAACATAGACAGGGGTGAGCTCAGATGCTCAGTAAGAGTAATCAATACAACGGAAGATAACGTAAACATTAGGCATGGTTAATAATTTAAAACACACTCCTTTAAAAATAATAACCATCAACACATTATGTAATGAATACGAACTAAGTAAATAATTTCATAATAAAACATAGTCATGGGTATTCTACTTGTCGAATGACCACATGAAATATCAAGTGCTAATCTCATAATGATGGAATGCATAATGTCGGACATCATAACCATATATCCAATGCCCCATGCCAAGACTAAAAATTTGATTTTAGAAATTCCATGTGCCAAGAAACTAGTCTGTCACATTATTGTGTCAATCCACAGAATCAGTAAAATTTAATTTAAATGAAAAGGTCCAATTTTTAACCACTGCTTAGTGGTCTCACTATTCATCAAAATATGATGTTTTTCGGAAAAATGCCAAAAATTCAGTCTATGATATATTTGATATTATGAATTCATTAATTATGTCCATTTTACCAAAATTAATACATAGCTTTTGGATTTATTAATTTAAAATTAGTTCATGTTGTCCAAACAAAAATCTTGTTTTTATGAAATATTAACTCTCAAAAGATTGACAGTTGTTTATGTTCATTTTCAAAGTTCAATTACTTACAATGAACAAGATTAGATTAAATGGTAAAAATATAATCCAACTATACTTAAAAAACAATTAAAATGATAATATAACCATATAAATAAATTAGATTAAAAGTCAATTTTGAATTAAAATATAGTATTTCTCATAATTCATAAAAAATGAACATTTTTAGAAAAATACCAAAATTTCATCCAAAGTAAATTTTGATTTCCCGATTCTAGGGATACATTTTTTTATGAAATAAAATATTTAAAAATGTCAAATATTTGATTTAAAATTGGTTTTCCATTAAATGGTGGTAAAATTGCATTTTTTGAAAAATTCCTTTTTTATCTAAAAAATTGAATTTTTTATTATAAAATTTCTATGAAACTCATAATACATAAGTTAAAATTATATAGAGTATATAAAATTCAAAATCCAGTTAATACTGTTTATAAGAATTTTTTGAACGTCTAGTTTGATACGTCGTCGTGTGCTTGAACTCGGTGTTATGTGTGGTGCAAGCTATTGAATTACATTAAAGAGATAATGTACTATGAAATCATTGGGTGATACATTCTGCCATCCACCAATAAATTGAATCCCCCCAATTTAAGATTGGTATTACAAACATGGTTTTTGACATTTAAAACTATCGTTGTTGGAATCCCACATTGAAAAATGGATTAATGATGCCTCTATTTTAAAATAAAGAACGTTAAGTATGAAGGTTACCAAAAATAACACATTCCAGGGATCTTTATTGGAAAACATGGATATAGAAAAGAAATCTAACCATCATGTTCTAATGTAGAGTGATTGGAAAAATTATTAGGAGAAAGTTAATAATCTGAAAGTCATAAACATGTGATGGGTTGAAAGGTCTTTAATTATCTAGTAGGAAAAGTAAATGGGAAAACAATTCAAGTTTATTTTCATAATTTTGAGGAATTTATTTATGATATTAACTAAGATAAAAAGTAAATATAATTACTTTAGCAATAGAGTTTCATCGTTTAACAAAGATCTACCATAAATTCATCTTTTCTCCAAATGATGAGTATTCATAATGACTTGGTCACACCTGAAGTGCTAGAATCAACATATAGATAATCACATAATACAAAGAAGATGAACTATATATTTCCCTTATCTTTAGAGATTATCCAAAACCAAAATGGTTTGTAAAACATTAGATAATCCCCAAAAAGGATAATCCTATAGAGAAAGAAATACTAATCTTAATTTCAATAATACTCAATTTTCAATAAATAGTATTTAATAAACAATTGTCTATAAAATCATTCAACATAATCCAAAATAATATTGAAACACAAAACTCATAAGAATTTGCTTATGTAGTCTTCCATGTTAAATAGTATTTCCAATTAAGATTGACTACTCATAATGTCACATACATAAAAGAAATTGACCTAATCACATATTCTCTATTATTAGTTAATAATTTCATTAAATAACCAAAATCACTATAAATATACAATAATAAAAGACGTAAAAACCCACCATTACTCCTCAAATGAAATCCCATAGTAATCAATTTATCATAGGTATATTATGTTATCAAAATACTTAATATCTTTCAAAATAACATTTATCACTTTATCACCAAATCACTTCCTTTATTAAGGATAAATCATATGTTCCCAAAGTCAACTTATTAATGACCCATAAAATCATTTCAATCTAAAAATGTTTAGTTATACTAACCAGGGTCTTCACGTAGTCCATTTGTTGGCGATAAATCCCAGTAGAACTTTTCTTGTGGGTTTTATTCCCACAGCTTTGTCTAATGCGATGAGTTGTGACATGGTCTGTGTGTTTTCCTTTTTCAAAATATATATTATTTTATAATATTCCCAAAAATTGAGATAAATTTTTCAAAAATAACACTAACATTTTTTATCCATAAATGTTACGTCATACCACATATTTTCATTAAAAAACAATAACCTATAATTGAACGACGAGTTTGAATAAAACCAGAAAGCATAGTGTGGGTCATAAAATCATTTAGAGAATATACTGACACTTTATTTTCAATATGAAACACCTTAGGATTAACTGAGGTCATTTATTATCATCTTATATTAAAAACCTTGAAATCGGTTTGTAATAAAAATGTGAATTATCTTAAGCATATCCCCAAAGAGTTTCGTAACAAAGAGTGCAGCAAGGACCATTGTTTAGTACCAGGATACCCCAAGTTAAGCCTAAAACTCTAGTTCAGAGGTTTCACTCATAGGTACATATATGCCAGAGCCGCATCTACCTACTCATATCTAGATAGGGATTTATTTCTTGGAAAACCCACATAATATTTTCATTATCAAAATTTTTGGATGGAATTTTATATTAATCCTCAACGACTTTCATAGTGTAGTGTTTTCTAATCAGAGTTTTTCTAAATCTAGATTCAATGATTTGTAATAAACTTCCTCTGATACCAACTATAATGTCATAGCCCCAAATTCTCAGAACTGGTGCATTATTTTAATATATTGGAATGAACCAAAGGGTTAAAATCTCGAATGACGTATAAGTTTAGTAGGCGTGGAAGTACTAGATACATACATAAGTTTTAAATTACATTATAAAATAAAAAAACAACAACATTTTCTTTTTTAACCACATTAAGTTTCCTTAGACTGTCCTTGTAGGCCAGTCATAATATACTCTTTCACATCATGGGAATAAAAAAACATTGAAAGGGGTGATCTCAGATTCTTAGTATGGGTAAGAAATATGATGAAAGATAAAATAAACATTAGGTAGGGTGAATAATTGAAAAGACATGCCTTTACAAAAAATAACCATGAAAACATTATGGAAGTAATATGAACTGAGTAAATAATTCCATAATGAAACATTTAAATGGATATTATAGTAGTCAAATGACCACATGAAATATCAATATCTATTATCATAATGATAGAATGCATAATTTCGAACATCATAACCACACAGTCAAGGCCTTGTGCCAAGACTATAAATAAGATTTTTTCATATCCTTGTGCCAAGACACTAGTTTGTCTCATTAGACCTACCAACTCATCGATGAGCTATAGCGGGCTCCACCCTTCACTTACTAAGACCAATGCATTTCTCATATAAAAAGTTTTAAATATAACATAATCATTCATATTAAAACTAGCATACGAAATGTCAATAATTTATCCATAAACCGTGAATTGTATAATAATAACACATCCACTGTCAAAAATATATATTATTAAATTCAATAAGGAAGATTTTATTATAATATATTAACCTTGATCGATAATAATGAAGGATGTTGAAATAGATGAAAATAATCATCAAAAATATTTGAGAGAATTTTCCCCCATTTTCTTGAAAACATTTAAAAGTCTCACTTTTTATCAAGAAGCCATTTAAAATTAATTTTTGAAACAAAGTGTACCATATAATCTTGAATAATTAAAAATTAATTTTAATTTTAAAACATTAATGTTCATATAATGAAATCCTTAAAACCATTTTGAATACACTGAAATTAATGATAAATATTTAAAGAATAAATCTTTAAAACATTCAGAATGATATTTTAGTTAGTGTTCCTAACAAAAAGAGAGACACATGGATACAAATAATTGAGGTGAGAAACATTTATAATATAATGGGAAAAAGGTATTAATGATATAATATGTAAATGTAAATTATATAAAACATATAAATGTGAATAGGTTTATAACAAAAAAGAAGTCTCAATGGAATGTAAATTGATATGATATCCCTTATATAGACTGTATTCTCAGGTTAAGGACAAATCAATGACATAATTATGTGTGAAAAATATAAATACACTCAATAATATTGGATATTAAGTGTTAATCAATCAATGGAAATTCACACATATTATTTTAAAAGCAACACCAATGGCTTGGAAATATAACATAATGAATGTAAATTGAGTTAAGATTACTCTTATCAACTTCATATCAATGAAATGTGAAATTATCAATGGAGATATTATGTCTATAAAAAGTATATCCACACAAAGGGGAGTTGAAATTAATACATAAATACTTATTACCCACATAATAATGGTGTAAAATAATCAACGATGTCTGTGTAAAGCCAAATTAGTGGAAATTGAAATATGAAATTCCCTTACCGATTTGGTGACATACGAAACTTACATCCCATGAAATAAGGATCATAAAATGAAGATGTAAATAAAAATAAATTAAAGTATATTACACTAATAATAAAATAGTTGGTAAGTACATACACCCCACAAAAATATATAGTGGAAATATAGCATGAATCTCTCAGGAATAACAAGTGATATAAATACTCCTTAACACATTGTAATCAATCGATTTGTATAACCAAAAGTTAATAACCACAAATTAATCACATAATACAATGAATATATGGATAATAATGATAATATATATCAAATTGTAGTACAAAATACACAACATGAAATAAACAAGTGGCAAACAATTGAAATCTCACGGAATTACATGTGAGATAAGAAACCCCTTTCCTCATGTCCGACATGAGTTGTTATTTCTTTAATATTGTGAATAATAAAATATATTTAATTTATACTTGAATAAGAAACTATATAATGTTTAGTATTACTTTTATATCACTTATTACCTTGTAATAATCATTATGTAATCATTTATGTTAGTAATGGTCGGTTGGTTGTAATTTGGTACTTTAGTCAAAAATGAACATATTATAATTACAAATTGTCCTTCTGGTCAAAAGTATATTATATCCAGTAAAAAATTCTTCATATAAATATCATATCTATCATATCTATCCAATATATATATCTATATATATATATATATTTAAATTTATTTAACTATATTTGTAGATAAGAAATGAAATGCACTGTTCATGGAGACAGTAAGTCGTACGTACGCAAGAATGCTACTCTCATTTTTATTTAATATTTAATGAAAATAAAACCTAATGATAAATAGGTATATTATAATTATAGTATAATATCATATTATATATGTGTTACAAAATTTAATTAACTCCATCTTTTATGTGTTCCATGTAAGTCATGAACGAATCATTCAACCTTAATGGGGCGGTAGTCCGCATTTCCCCAAATGAAATTATCATGTTCACACATAGTGGAAACCATTAAAGTATGTTTGTAAATGAAAATTATAGAAGAATAGAGAAAAACTAAACATAATATATATCATATATAAATACAGTGTCGTCATAATGGCCTCCATAAGATGTGGTAATAGATATTTGAACAATCATCGTTTCGTTAGGCTGTAGTTCACCGTGCACAGAAACAGTATATCATTTTCCCATTAGATAGAGGTGTGTGTTAGTGTAGATCAAATACTTATAATAAAAAAGCCTAGTATCTTTAGGATTCAATTTTTTTTATAAAATAATGTAATAAAAAGATTATAGGTGGTTGGTTAACTAAACTAAATGAAGAGAACTTTGGGGATGATGTTACCTTAAAATTGGGTAACTCCCTTTAGTTTGAACAAAAAGGATCCCTTGATGTCCCTTATGCCTAAGGTAATTATCCTAGGAGGAATGGATGGATATTGAAATCTTATGTGGGTAGTGTTTGGATGAGCCAAGCATATTTAGAGTATTATGTAATGGGTTACAGTTGAGGTATTTTTATAAGGGGGAGGAGGGGATCATTAGGAAAGTGTGAAAATATTATTTTATTATATAATGATTTTCCATTTTTAAAAGTACAAAACAATAATGAGTTTAAGATAAGATGACTCATGGTTGAAATAAAATCATCCAATAATAATTGGACAGGTTTTGGATATTTTTTGTAATCTTTATAACCATATTGATTCAAATCATTCATTAATGAGTTAAGTAGCACATCATTATTGTGTCGTAAATTGTTTTATTTATTTGATGTCTAAAAATTAAATGAAATACCATGATGTAGGAAATATTTTTATATTTCCAAAGAATATTTATAGGTTAAATGATAACATATTTAACCCCATGTCTAAATTAATTTACGAAAATATATTTGTTTTATTTCATTTTTGCCATTACGTTAAGTTATTTAAAATAAATTGTCATTATCACTCATAAGCGACTCCATGGGGTCCCAAAACCGACCCAAATACACCCATGGTCATCCATGACTCATCCAATAAAGCTAGGAAATGTGTTAAGGTAAATTTTAATTATTATAATATTAATTTTACAATGAATTACCTTATTTAACTTTAATAGCGATAATTAAAAGTCAAAAGATATTATTAACCAAAACATATTTTCATCATATTGAAACAAATTTTAATTACTAGTAACAACCATGTATGTTAGATTTTTTAAATTAAATTCAGAAAACTGGTAAAAATTAATTTAAATGAAAAATTCGGATTTTAAACCACTCCTTAGTGGTTGCACTATTCATAAAAAATTGACGTTTTTCAGATAAATACCAAAACATCAGCCTAAGATATATTTGATATTCTGAATTCAAAAATTATGTCTATTTTACCAAATTAGAAACATAGATTATGTATTTATTAATTTAAAATTAATTTTCGTTGTCTAAACGAAAACCGTGTTTTTAAGAAATATTAACTGTCAAAAGATTTACAGTTGTTTATGTTCAATTTCAATGTGAACTTACATTCAATGAAAAAAATTGGATTAAATGGTAAAAATATAATCTAATTACACTTCAAAACAAATTAAAAAGGTAATCTAACAATATAAATTAATTAGATTAAAAATATGTTTTGAATTAAAATAAAATATTCATAATTCCCCAACCCTAGTTACCCATATCCGGTGCATTATTAAATTACATTGGCATGATCACAAGGAAATCATGTATAAAAAGACTGATCATTTTAGTATTATTGGAAACTAAATTCATAGATTAGCTCAACTTTAAAAATTGAAAAGCAATACAACAAAAATATATTTAATTAGAAACATCTAACCATCCTAGATTATGCCTACAGGTCACTCATAACTAACATCGTTATATCCAGGGAAAATGAATCATAAGAAAGGGGTGAGATCAAACGCTCAGTAACGGTAAGTAATACAGCATAAAATGACATAAATATTAATCATGGTAAATAATTTAAACAACATGACTTTACCAATAATAAACAATAATACATTTATGATAAGAATATGAGCTGAGTAAATAAATACATAATATAACATAATCATGGGAATTATACTAGTCGAATAACCAGATGAACCATCAATATTATTTTTATAATGAGGGAATGTATAATTCCGGACATTCTGAAACATTTCATCATGTCCTTGGCCAAGACGGCTATAAATTATTAAGGCCTCAGTCAAAACCATAAATCAAATTGGGAAAGGACCTCAGAAAATTCCACATATTGTTGTCTCATGAGACCTACCAATGCATCGAGTAGATATAGTGGGATCCACCCATCACTTACTATGTCCAATACATTCCTCATATGAAAAGGTTTAAACATATCATAAAAATTTGTATTAAAACTAGAATACAAAATGTCAATACTTTAACCATAAATCGTGAATGGTATAAAAATAGCACATCCACTTTAAAATATATCACAAAAAATATTATACAATATAGAAGTTGTGTATCATATTAAATCAACTCCAAATAAACTTAAAATACATCAAAGGATGTTGACATAGATGAAATCAAAACTCTTATTAGATAAATATCTCCTTCTATTTTTTAAATCATTTAAAAATGTCATTTTTTGGGGAAAAACATAATGATTCCTTTATAAACTTCTTATAAAAAGTCAAAAAGGGTATAAATGACTTTAACCCATAGTCTGTAAAATAGTTAGAATTATTTGAAATAAATTTTTAAGAAACATGGATGTGGATGATAAAAGGTCCCATTAGATAATTACGTATAAAAAACCTCGGATAATGAAGAGATTGTGAAATAAACCCTTACCTTGTACTTTTCCTTTCTTGAGAGTATGTTAACCTCATGTATAATGGTGAAATAATTTTTATTAAATTATACAATAATCATATACATTAATATGATATCATATATGATCTTTTAACATTGCTTTGTTAATAATATCTTAGTATTATTGTTGTTTCGGGTGTTCACTTAATCGTTTTATTTTATATGTTTTGTTATATAAGACATGATTTTAATGGATAGGTTGTGTCTTATTCATATGCAGAATGATATCAAGTCTTTATTCGTTATTTTTAATCATCAAATGTGAATTATACTTGAGTCGATATGATGGGGAATAAATCTAATCGCGTTCGTGGAGACGGTAGTCCATACGTACGCACAAGTGAAAATATCATTCTTTTGATATTAAAATAATATATAATTGGATGTTATATCATATATACATAATCATTATTAAGTTATATTTATTATTTACATGATTTACACATCATTATTATACCCATTCAAATAATAATGTATTGAATAACAATAACTCCATGGCGTGGAGACGGTAGGCCGTACGTACTCACGTATGGTGACATTTCATTCAAAGGATAGATAGAATACTGAATATGGTTGTACCATATTTATAAAAACATATCAGTATATAGAATATACTGGAGTTGTTATTTTATAATTGAAACAGAAAATAAAGAAGAAGTTGAAGAAGAAAGAATCTTGAAAGAGGCTGGTGAAAACATTACCTCTTCTTCGGGTTCTTCCTTTTGATTTGATAAAAAGGGCTCCATAGGTTGGCTTTATGACTAAATTAAGGCCTCTAGGATTAATGGAGGGTATTTGAGAGGGTAATTGGGTAGATTTTTCCCTAACCAAAATGCTTTGAAGGTGGGAATAATTGGTTAGAAATGGTGTCCATTTATAAGGGGGAGGAGGGGCTCTTTAGGAATAACTTAATGTATTATTTTATAATCAATTCATATTCGTTTTATAATGGCTCAAAAGTAGATTATAAAAATTATATGGTTGGTATGAACTAAATACTTTCCACCAATAGATTTTAGACAGGCTTGGGTCATTATATTAACCTTATCTTTTAGTTTTAACTCTTAGTTAATTAGTTGGACATTTACCTTGTCACTTAGTATTTTTATATTATATTATTTATAAACATACAATATATTTCAAAGGGACCCACATGTAGTCCATTAATGATACACCTATAATGATATAAGTCATTTTTCCGAACATTAGATTTTTAGGAACAGAATATCAATTAATAATATAATACTTGTTTTAAAAACACTTTTATGTCAATTTTGACACTATTCAATAATTGATATTTTTTAAGTCATAATAACATTATTAATTAGAAAAATATTCATTTTCTCAATCCTAAAATGTCATATTAATCAATAAAATTCGTGGATGGCATCAAAACATTCAAATTATATTTATTTTAATATTTATAACACCAATTATTTGATTCATTCGTTAATAAGGAAAATATTGTATCATTATTGTGTCACAAATAAATTTAATTGTACAATGTCTGAAAATTATAAATAAAATACGATTATGTAGGAAATATTTTTATCTTTATAATGAATATTTATAGTCTAAAATATAATATATATAACCCTATGTAAAAATTGTTTTTCTAAAATATATATGCTTGTGTCATTTTTTATTTACTTTAACTTAATTAATATAAAGTGTCATTATCAGTAACAAGTGGATCCAGGGGGTCCCAAAATCGACGAAAAGATGACCATGATTGGAAATGAATCAAAAAATAGGCTATGACAAGTTTTAATTAAAATTAATATTATTATAATTATATTTATGACCCTTATTTACTAGGTTTACCCTTTAACCATGGTAAATAAAATATTTACCGAAGTAATTATTCAAAATGTCTAAAAATAAAGGTACCTATTTACACAATTTGGACCTCTTGATTCCCAATATGGAATCCACATTTCTAAATTCAAAACACATAAGTGGAAGAAATTAATTTAAAATTATTTCCCATTGTTAAAACAAAAAGCGTGTTTTGAAGAGATAATAAATATCAAAAGATTGAAAGTTGTTTATGTCCGGTTTAAATTTGAAATTATGTCCAATGACCAACATTGTATTAAATGGTAAAACTATATTATAAATATACATTAAAACCACTAAAATTCATAATTTATCACTATTAATTATTTTGACTGAAAAAGTTGTTTTTAATTAAAATTTAATAATTGCTACTATTCATCGAAATATAAAAGTTATCTGAAAAGTTCCAAAATTTTACCCTATGTTAATTTCGATATTCCGAATCCAAAAATGAAGTCCATTATGAGAGATAAAATTTATAAAATTTCAAAAAGTGGGTATTACTATTCATAATGGCTATTTTGATAGGTTGTGGTGTGTGTTAGAACTCGAAGTTGCGTACAACACACACTGCTATATTATTCAGTGAGAAGCGTATCATGGAAGCATGGGGTGTTACATTATCCCCTCCTTAAAATAAATTCATCCTCAAAATTTCTAGAATAATACCACGTGATTAGACTTGGGTGGTTTTTCATCATGAGTTCCTCGGGTTCCCATGTTGCCTCTTCCATATTTTGGTTTCCCCATAGAAACATTTCCAGAGGAGTCGTCCGGTTTCTCAACACTTGTACTCTCGTATCAAGAATCTTGACAGGATCTTCACAATAAGATAGACTGGGTTCCAGTTCTAATTCCTCATGGGTGAGTACATGTGTTGGGTCTGGGATGTATTTTCTCAAAAATGATACGTGGAACACATCGTGAACTTTGGAGAGACTTGGCGGCATTGCCAATCGGTAATCTACATCCCCAATTCATTCTACAATTTCGAATGGTCCGGTGTAACTGAGACTCAATTTACCCCTCTTACCAAAATGTATAACTCCCTTCCATGGATATACCATCAAGGAAACATGATCTCATACCTGAAATTAAAAATCCTTCCTTAGGTTATTGGCATAGCTCTTCTGCCTACTTTGAGCTCCTTTGATGAGGTTTTGTATTACCTTCACCTTTTCCATCATTTCCTCCACCAATTCTGGGCCTACGAGTTTCTCTCACCAACGTCATCCGAACAGATTGGTGTACGACATCTCTTTCTATATAACATTTCATATGGTTCCATCTGAATACTTTAATGGAAGCTATTGTTATAATAAAATTTTACCGGAGGTAAATATTGATCCCACATACCCTGAAAGTCAAGTGATCAAGATCTCAACATGTCATCTAAGGTTTGAATAGTCCGTTCAGATTGTCCATCAGTTTGAGGTTGGTAGGTAGTGCTCAAATAAATTTCAGTATCCAAGGCCTTCTAAAGACTCTTCCAGAATCTTGAAGTAAAACGGGGATCACGATCAGAAATAATCGATAGGGGTACTCCATGAAGTCTCACAACTACATTAAAATATAGTCTTTCTAGACCTTCACGTGGTAGATCTTCTCTTATATCAAGAAAATGTGCGGACATGGTAAGATGATCAACAATGACCCATATTGCATCATTCTTTCTAGGAGTCTTAGGTAGTCCCATGAAAAAGTCCATTGTGATCTTATCCCATTTACATTCAGGTATGGGAAGAGGTGGGAATACTCTACCAGGTTGTTTCCTTCCAACTTCACTTGTTTAAAAACCATACATCTTGATACAAAATCAGAAATATCTCTCTCTTCATGTTATCCCACCAAAAATTTTACTTCAAATATATATACATTGTGGTTCTCCTAGGGTGTATAGAGAAATTAGAACTATGAGAATCATCCAACAATTAACTTTTTAGATCAGGTATAGTGGGAAAACAAAGTCTCTTCCCAAATTTCAAAATTCTATCTTCATACACAATGTCACTCAATCTCCCATCACTCACAGATTTAATCTTCTTTTGAAACTCTTCATCACTGGTCAAAGAACTCTTTATCCTTTCTAATAAATATTTTTCAGAAATCATTTGAAAAAGTATTGAGGTTTTACCTTCCACAGTGATTCACATGTCCATCTTTACAAGATCAATGTATATAGGATCCTTTTCAACTCTCATCTTGTTCGAAACTCCGTGATCCTTTATGCACAATGCATCTACCACCTTATTTTCCTTCCCCATGTGGTAGAGTATCGTACAGTCATAATCCTTGATTAGTTCAAGCCATCTCCTTTGCCTCATGTTGAGTTCTTTCTGTGAGAAAATATACTTCAAACTCTTGTGATCAGTATAAATATCACATTTTTTACCATATATATAATTTCTCCAAATATTCAAAGAAACTATTACAGCAGATTACTCAAGATCATGAGTAGGATAGTTTTTCTCATGAATTTTCAGTCGTCGTGATACATATGAAATAACTCTATCATTCTGCATAAGGACACAACCATTTTCTTTTTCGATGCATCACTATAAATAACGATCCCATCATTCCCCGATGGTAGAGTCAATATAAGAGCATTGACTAATCTTCCATTCAGTTCTTCAAAACATTCTTCACACTCTTTTTTCCAAAAAAATTATTCCATTTACGTGTGAGCTTCATTAATGGGTTAGTCATTTGGGCAATGTTCTGGATGAAACACCGAAAATAACCTGCTAAGCCAAAATAACTGCGTACCTCGGTTATACTCGCCGGTGCAGGACATTCTTGGATTTCTCTTGTCGTAGATGGATCAACAGATATTCTATCCTTAGAGACAATATGGCCATGAAATGAGATCTCTTGAATCCAGAATTCACACTTTCTAAACTTCCCATATAATTCATGTTTTCTAAGAGTCTTCAGGATAATGCACAAGTGATTTTCATGATCCTCGCAGCTTTTGGAGTATACCAAGATATCATCAATAAATACCGCCAAAAAATCATCGATATATTCCTTGAAAACTATATTCATTAGATCCATGAATAAATAGAGTTCATTATTCAATCCAAAAGGCATTACTGTAAACTCGTAATGCCTATACATGGTTCGAAATGCTGTCTTTGGAATGTATTCCTTCATTACACACAACTGATGGTATCCAGATCGAACGTCAATATTTAAATAGTATTGAGCTCAATGCCGTTGATCAAATAAATCATCAATGAAAGGTAGGGGATATAGTTTCTATATTGTTATATCATTGATCTCCATGTAGTCGATACAAAAACTCATAGATCCATTATTCTTTTTAACAAAAAGAACAGGGGATCCCCATGGAGAAACAATAGAGAGAATAAATCACTTATTACTAAAATCATCTAGTTGTTTCTTAAGTTAAACTAATTCTACAGTGGCCATTGTATAAGGGTACTTCGATATAACCCTTGATCCATGATTTAAATCAATGGAAAACATAACTTCTCATTCTGGAGGATGTCCAGGTAAATCTTCTGGAAACACATCTACGTATTCTTTCACTATAGGTACATCCTCTATTTGAACATTCCTTTCCTCACCCAAAATCATTTCATTCTCTCCCTCCCCAATAATTGAATTTAGTTGATGTACTAGGGGTGGATCTAGGTATGAATTAGGTGGGGTGATGATTCCGCTCTAAAGATAAAGTGTTCTTTGTTATCATTAACAAAAATAGTAACCTCCTTCTTACAACATATTTTTTCATCACGGTCCGAAAGTCAATCCATACCGTGGATTGTATCAAATTAAATCATAGTTATGATGATGAGATCTGCAGATAAAGAAAATTTATGTGCTCTAATGGGGACGGATTCACAAAACATTATTGCAATGATATTTCCCTTAGGATTTGTTACTAACAACTTCCTTGTTAAATCAAATTGGAAATATATAATTTTCTTAGCAAACTGGGAATATATGAATCTATGCGATGATCCAGAATCAAATAATGAATTTTCTAAACATAAGGAAACCATTAAATTAACTGCCACCATGTCTTTCGGGGCTTCAACCTCAGCCGTAGTGGTTGCATAAGCTTGGCCTAGGTCCCTAGGCTTTTTCGGAGGTAAGTTTCTTTGATTCTTAGTAAATTAATTTTCATAGCATCCCATCTCCCTGAAATTGTAGCATTGAACATTGGTAGCGTCGTTCATTCCTTTACAATCACCATCTAGATGTCCTTTCTGTTCCCACTTGTAGCATACTCCTTTTCCATTTAGACAGGCACCAGGGTGCTTCCTTCCACAATTATCACAAGGTGGAAATTCAATTCTACCCTTCTTCCCTATTTCCTTATTTCCTTTCCCCGGGTGTTCTCCAGATCTCTTATTCTCTTGCATAAATTTAAAGTCATAAGACATAAAGAATTATTTTTCTGTCTTTATAGCACATGATAAAGTATCTTTGTATGACGAGAGGGATTGTGAGACCAATGGTCGACGAGAAAACAGTTTTAACCCATCAAAGAAATGATCAATCATACTTCTTGGGTTATGTATACAATTTGTATCTTACCTTTCAAACCTTGTAATGTTAGCCTCATACTTTGCGACATTCACATACTCCATTTGTCTCAGACTCAGAAATTTCCTTTCCATATCTGTTCGATGGTCATGAGGAATGTATTTTTCTAAAAACAAATATTAGAACACCATCCATTCCATATTTGATACTTCATCATCTTCCTTCATGTTTTGAATCAAATACCACCATTGATCAGTATCTCTAGTGAGGCGGTAAACTTCCATGATAACTTATTTCCTTTCACTACTCCCCAAGGCATGGAATATTTTCTCTAAACAATTTATCCATTGCTCAGCTACTAAGGGACTTGTATTCCCTTTGAATGTTGGTGGTTGTTTCCTCATGAAGCGATCTAACATTGATCCTCCACATTGTGGATCAGGGTGCTCCAAACGAGTAAGGTTATTATTGATAACCTAAGTGAGTTATCCCAGTATGGTGATTAGTTGATAAGCACCAGTTGCATCACCAGCTCCACTATAATTATATTGAGAAGGAGGGAAATCCCTACATGGAGTGCATGCATTGATACTGTTTCCTTTTCTTCCACTAGGCTCCATTTCAAAACAATGGAATATATTAGATCAGTTTATGAATCAAAATACATAATTCCATACTTGTAATGCACTTAACATAAATTGAACTATTTATGGATATAATCTATAATCTTAAAAATGTTTTCATTGAGTGAGTATATATTCATAAACAATTCATAATGGATTGTAAATAAAATCAGAATTATCCTAAGCATATCCCCCTGGAGTGTCGTAATCAAGAGTGCAGCAAGGCCAGTTGTCCTGCACCAGTTCCCGTTCGAGTCCAGCTCAAAGCAGTGTTGTCCGGTATTACCTCTAGGTACATCTGTTCCAGAGCCGTATCTACCTACCCCTATCCAGACAAGGATTTATTGCTCGGAAAACTCACAAAATCTCTACAATACCAAAATTCTAGGAAGTTCATATATACTAATCCACAAAGTCCATCTTAGCTCAATGTGCTCTAATCAGAGTTTATCTAAATCTAGTTTCCTTGGTTTGTAATAATCTTCCCCTGATACCAACTATAACTCCCCAACCCTAGTTACCTAGAGTCAGTTCATTATTACATAACATTTGCATGATCACAAGGAAATCATGTCTCGAAAGACCAATCAGTTTAGTATTATTGGAAACAAGATTCATACATAAGTTCAACATTACAACATGAAATGAAATAAAATAGAAATATATTTCATTAGAAATATCCAGGCCTCCTAAATTATCCCTACAGGTCACCCATAACTGACATCTTAATATCCTATGAAAATGAAACATAATAAAGAGGTGAGCTCAAACGCTCAGTAAGGGTAAGTAATTCAGTGGAAAATGACATAAATAATAAGCATGGTAAATAATTGAAACCACATGCCTTTAAAAATAAAAAAAATAAATTTATAGAAAGAATATGAGCTGAGTAAATAATTCCATAACAAAACATAAACATGAGATTTATACTAGTCGAATAACCACATGAACCATCAATATTATTTCCATGATGAGGGAATGTATAATGCTGAACATTCTAAAACAATTTTTCAAGGCCTCAGCCAAGACGTCTAAAAATGATTAAGGCCTCAGCCAAAACAATAAATCAAATTGGGAGAGGGCCTCAGCCAATTCCATGTCTAGTTGTCTAATGATACATACTGATGCATCGAAGAGCTATAGCGGTCTCCACCCATCACTTACTAAGTCCAATACATTCCTCATATGAAAAGGTTTAAACATATCATAAACATTCATATTAAAACTAGAATATGAAATTTCAATACATTAACCATAAATCATGAATGGTATAAAAATAGCACATCCACTGTAAAACATTTCACAAAACATTTAATATAATATGGGGGTTTTTATCATAATAAATCAACTCCAAATAAATTTAAAATCCATCAAAGGATGTTGACATAGATGAAATCAAAACTCTTTTTAGAGAAATATCTCCTTCTATTTTGAAATCATTTAAGATTCACAAAATTATAAAATAAAACATTTACTTTGAAATTATTTTTATAAGATTTTAAGGGATGCTTCGAAGAGTTTATAATGGTAGAAAATAGCTGCACCCTCTGTATAAGTTAAAAAAGACATTCTTACCTTAATTTTGCCGAAAAGGTTAAAAAGGTCCTTGTTTGGAAAAGAATAGAAAGATTACTTTATAAACTTCTTATAAAAATTCAACAAGGGTATAAATGCCTTTTAACCATAGTCTGTAAAATATTAAGAATTATTTGAAATACATTTTTAAGAAACATGGCTGTGGATGATTAAAGGTCCAAGTAGATAATTACATATAAACAACCTTGGATAATGAAGAGATTGTGAAATAAACCCTTATGTTGTACATTTACTTGGTTGAGGGTAGGTTAACCTCTGGTATAATGGTGAAATAATTGTTACTAAATTATACTAGAATCATATACATTAATATGATATCATATATGATCTTTTAACATTGCTTTGTTAATAATATCTTAGTATTATCGTTGTTTCAGGTTTTCACATACTCATTTTCTTTTATATGTTTTGTTACATAGGCCATGTTTGTTATGGATAGGTTGTATCTTATTCATATCTAGAATGATATCATGTCTTAAAACATTATTTTTAATCATCAAATGAGAACTATACATGAGTGAATACAGTGGGGAATGAATCTCATCACGTTCGTGGAGACGGTAGTCCGTACGTACGCACGAGCAACAATATCATTATTATGATATTAGAATAATATATAATTTGATGGTATATCATATATACAGAATCATTATCATGTTATATTTATTATTTACATGAATTTAACATTATTATTATACCCATCCAAATAATAATGTATTGAATAACAATTACATCACAATGTGAAGACGGTAGGCTGTGCGTACGCACGTATGGTGACATGTCAATCAAAGGGTGGATAGAATAATGAATATGGTTATACCATATTAATAATAAAATATCAGTATATATAAGATACTTCAGTTATTTTTTTAAATGGAGACATCAAATAAAGAAGAAGATAAAGAAGAAAATAACTTGAAAGAGGGTGGTGAAAACATTACCTCTTCTTTTTGTTCTTCCTTTTGATTTGATCAGAAGGGCTCCATAGGATGGATTTTTGACTAATGTAAGTCCTCTAGGATTAATTTAGGATTGTTTATAGTGTAATTGGGAAGAGTTTGGCCAAGCAAAAGGCTTTCCTGGTGTGAATAATTTGTTAGAAGTGGTGTCCTTTTATAAGGGGGAGGTGGGGCTCTTTAGGAAAAACATAAAGTATTATTTTATAATAAATTCATATTCGGTTGATAATGGATCAAAAGTGGATAATACAAAGTCTAAGGTGGGTATGGGTCAAATTACATTCAACAAATAGATTTTAGACAGGCCTGATTCATTATATTAACCTTATCGTTTAGTTTTAACTGTTAGTTAATTTGTTTTACATTTACCATGTCACTTTGTATTTTTATATTATATAGTTAATAAATTTACTATATCCATCCAAGGGACCCCCATGTAGTCCATTAATGATAAAAATATCAGGATACAATTCTTTTGTCCAATCCTTACATTTTTAGGAATATAATTAATAATATAATAATTGTTTAAAAAATCATTTATGTCAATTTCGACACTATTCAATAATTGATTTTTGTTAAAGTCATAACAACATTATTAATTTTAACCAAATTCATTCAAGAAATAATAACATGACATATTAATCAATAAAATTCGTGTATGGCATAAACAATTTCAAATTATATTTATTTTAATATTTATATTTCCAATTATTTGATTATTTCATTAATAAGGAAAATACTGCATCAATATTATGTCAAAAATAAATTGTATTATTCTATGTCTAAAAATTATAAATAAAAACCTATTATGTAGGAAATATTTTTAACTTTGTAATGAATATTTATAGTTGAAAATATAATATATATAACCCAACATAAATTTTTTTTTTCTAAAAGATATATGCTTGTGTCATTTTTGTATTTACTTTAACTTAATTAATATAAAGTGACATTATCACTTACAAGTGGATCCAGGGCGTCCCAAAACCGACCAAAAGATTCCCATGGTTGGAAATGTATACAAAAATAGGGTTAGGACATAGTTTAATGGAAATTAATATTATTATAATTTTATTTGTTACCCTTATTTACCGGGTTTACCCTTTAACCATGGTAAATAAAATTTTTACCGAAATAAATATTCAAAATGTCTAAAAATAAAATTTACCTATTACACAATTTGGAAGTCATGATTAAAAATATGGAATCCATATTTCTAAATTCAAAACACATAAGTGGCATAAATTAATTTAATATTAATTCCTGTGGTTAAAACAAAAAACGTGTTTTTAAGAGATAATAACTACCAAATGATTGACAGTTATTTATGTCCGGTTTAAATGTGAAATTATGTCCAATGACCAACATTGTATTAAATGGTAAAAATATATTATAAATATATATTAAAACCACTAAAATACATTATTTATCACTATTAATTATTTTTATTAGAAAAGTTGTTTTTAATTAAAATTTAGTAATTTTCACTATTCATCGAAATATAAAATTTATCCGAAAAGTTCCAAAATTGTACCCTAAGCTAATTTCGATATTCCAAATCCAAAGATGAATCCATTTTGGGAGATAAAATTTATAAAATTTCAAAAATTTGGTATTACTATTCATAACGACTTGTTTGATTGGTTTTAGTGTGTGTTAGAAGTCAAAGTTGCGTACAACACACGCTACTATATTATTCAAAAAGAAGCGTAGCATGGAAGTTTAGGGTGTTACATTCTCCCCTAATTCAAATAATTTCGTCTTAGAAATTTCTAGAAAACTACCACATGAAATGACTTTGGTGGTTTTTAATCATGAGTTCCTCATTTTCCCATGTTGCCTCTTCCATCTTATGGTTTCTCCATAGAAATTTACCAGAAGAGTCGTCCAGTTTCTCAATAGTTGTTCTCTCGTATCAAGAATCTTGACATGCTCTTCGCAATAAGAAATATCGGGTTCCCGTTCTAATTCCTCATAGGTGAGTACATGCGTTGGGTATGGAGTGTATTTTCTCAATAGTGATATGTGGAATACATCGTGAACTTTGGAGAGACTTGGCGACATTGACAATCTGTAAGCTACATTCCCAATTCGTTCTTGAATTTCGAATGGTCTGATGTACCTGGGACTCAATTTAACCCTATTACCGAAACATATAACTCCCTTCCAGGGAGATACCTTCTAGAAAACATGATCTCCTACCTGAAATTCCAAATCCTTCCTTTGGTTATTAGAATAGCTCTTCTGACTATTTTGGGCTCCATTGATGCGGTTTTGGATTACCTTCACCTTTTCCTACATTTCCTCCAACAATTTTGGGCCTACGAGTTTTCTCTCACCAACGTCATCCCAATAGGTTGGTGTACGAAATCTCATTCCATATAACGCTTCATACTGTTCCATCTGAATACTTGAATGGATGTTATTGTTATAGGGAAATTCTACCGGATGTAAATATTGATCTCACATACCCTAAAAGTAAAGTGATCATGATATAAACATGTATTCTAAGGTTTTAATAGTCTGTTCTGATTGTCCATCAGTTTGAGGGTGGTAGGCATAAAAGGAAGTTCAATATCCAAGGCCTTCTCAAGACTCTTCTTGAATCTTGAAGTTAAACCGGGATCACGATCAGAAACAATCGATAGGGGTACTCCATGAAGTCTCACAACTTAATTAAAATATATTATTTCTAGATCTTCAAATGGATGATCTTCTCTTATAGCAAGAAAATGTGCTGACTTGGTAAGATGATAAAAAATAACCCATATTGCATCATTCTTTCTAGTAGTCTTTGTAAGTCACATGACAAAGTCCATCATGATATTATCCCATTTCCACATAGGTATGGGAAGAGGTGGGAATATACCAACATTATATTGCCTCATAGCTTTCAGATGTTGACAAACCATACATCTTAATACCAAATCATCAATCTCTCTCTTCATGTTGTCCCACCAAAAATGTTCCTTCAAATATCTTTACATTTTGGTGCTCCCATGGCGTATAAGGAAAGAGGAAATATTTTCATCATCCAACAATTATCTTTTTTGATCAGTTATAGCAGGAACACAAAGTATCTTCCCAAATTTCAAAATTCCATCTTCATACACAAAGTCACTCAATCTCCCATCATTCACAGCATTAATCTTCTTTTGAAACTCTTCATCACCGGTCTGAGAAATCATTATCCGTTCTAGTAAATTTGGTTTGGAAACCATTTGAAAAATTATTGAGGTTTCACCTTCCATGGTGATTCCAATATTCATCTTTACTAGATCCATGTATATAAGATCCTTTTCAACTCTGATCTTGTTCAAAACTCCATGATCCTTTCTACTCAAAGAATCTTCCACCTTATTTGTCTTCCCCATGTGGTAGTGTATCGTAAAATCAAAATACATTAGTAGTTCAAGCCATCTCCTTTGCCTCGTGTTGAGATATTTCTGTGAGAAAATATACTTCAAACTCTAGTGATCAGTATAAATCTCACATTTTTCACAATAGAGATAATGTCTCCATATCTTTAAAGAAAGGATTATAGAAGATAAATCAAGATCATGAGTAGGATAGTTTTGCTCATCAATTTTCAGTTTTCGTGATGCATATGCAATAAATCTATCATTCTGCATAAAGACACAACCAAGTCCTTTCATTGATGAATCACTATAAATAACGAACCCATCATTCCCCGATGGTAGATTCAATATAGGATCATTGACTAATCTTCTCTTTAGTTCTTCAAAACAATCTTCACACTCTTTTGTCCAAACAAATTTAACCCCTTTACGTGTGAGCTTCGTTAATGGGTTAGTCAATCGGGCAATGTTCTATACGAAACGTCAATAATAACCCGCTAAGCTAATAAAATTGTGTACCTCATTTATACTCGTCGACGCAGGCCATTCAAGGATTGCTCTTGTCTTAGAAAAGATCAACAGAGATTCCATACTTAGAGATAATTTGGCCATGAAATGAAATCTTCTAAATCCAGAATTCACACTTGCTAAAATTCCCATATAATTCATGTGTTCAAAGAGCCTTTAAGATAATGTGCATGTTATTTTCATGATCCTCGTATCTTTTTGAGTATACCAAGATATCATCAATAAATACCACTAAAAACCATCGTGATATTCCTTGAAAAATCTATTCATTATATCCATGAATACAGAGGGTGCATTAGTCAATCCAAAAGGCATTACTGTAAACTCGTAATGCCCATACCTGGTTCGAAATGCTGTCTTCGGAATTTCATCCTTCTTTACACACAACTGATGGTATCCATATCAAAGTTCAATCTTTGAAAAGTGTTGAGCTCCATGCTGTTGATCAAATAAATAATCAATGCGAGGTAGGGGATTCATGTTCTTTATTTTCATAGCATTGATCTCCCTGTAGTCAATACATAACCTCATAGATCCATCTTTCTTTTTAACAAAAAGAACATGGGCTCCCCATGGAGAAACACTAGGGAGAATAAATCCCATATTACTCAATTCATCTAGTTGTTTCTTTAGTTCAACTAATTCTACAGTGGCCATTCTATGAGGGTTCTTCGATATAGGCCTTGATATTGGAATTAAATCAATGGAAAACTCAACTTCTCATTCTAGAGGATGTCTAGGTAAATCTTTCGGAATCACATCGACATATTCCTTAACCATAGGTACATCCTCTATTTGAACATTCCGTTCCTCAACCACAATCATTTCATTTTCTTATTCCCCATAAATTGAATTTAGTTATGCTACTGGTGGTGGATCTAGGTATGAATTAGGGGGTGACGATTCTGCTCTAAAGATAAAGTGGTTAGAGAGGTAAACTAATGGAAGATAAATTTAGGGAAGAAGTTACCTTAAAATTTGGTAACTCCCTTTAGATTGAACCAAAAGGATCTCTTGATTTTCCCTATGCCTAAGGTAATGCTTTTAGGAGGAAGGGATGGATCTTGAAAACTTATGTGGGTAGTGTTTGGATGAGCCAAGGATATTGAGAGTAGTGTGTAATGGGTTATAGGTGAATGAAATTTATATGGGGGAGGTGGGGCTCATTAAGAAAGTTTGAAAATATTATTTTATTATATAATGATCTTAAATATTTAATGGTACAAAACTATAAAGTGTTGAAGATAAGATGAATCATAGTTGAAATAAAATCATCCAATAATAATTGGACAGGTCTTGGATATTTTATGGATTCTTTATAATCATATTTATTCAAATCATTCATTAATGAGTTAAATAGAACATCATTATTGTGTTTTTAATTATTTTATTTATTTGATGTCTAAAAATAAAAAAATACAATGATGTAGGAAATATTTTTACATTTCCAAAGAATATTTATAGTTGAAATGATAATATATATAACCCCATGTCAAAATTAATTTACGAAAATATATTGTTTTATGTCATTGTTGCCATTACATTAATTTATTTAAAATAAAGTGTCATTATCACTCTTAAGTGGCTCCCTGGGGTCCCAAAATCGACCCAAATATGCCCAAGGTCTTCCATGACCCATCCAATAAAGCTATAAAAAGTGTTAAGGTAATTTTTAATTATTATAATTTTATTTTTACCTTAAATTACACTATTTAAATATAACTGTGATAAAAAAAAGTCAAAAGATACTATTCACCAAAACATATGTTCATCATATTGAACCAGATTTTAAATACTAGTAACAACCATGTATGTTGTATTTTTGTAATTAAATTCACAAAACTGGTAAAATTTAATTTAAATGAAAAATTCAGATTTTAAACCACTACTTTGTGGCTTCACTATTCATAAAAATATTGATGTTTTTCAGAAAAATATCAAAAAATCAACTTAATATATATTTGATTTTATGAATTCAAAAATTATGTCTATTTTATAAAATTAAAAACATAGAATTTGGATTTATTGATTTAAAATTAATTTTCGTTGTCTAAACAAAAACCGTGTTTTTAAGAAATATTAACTGTCAAAAGATTTACATTTGTTTATATTCAATTTCAATGTGAATTTCCCTCCAATGAGAAAAATTGGATTAAATGGTAAAAATATAATCTAGTTACACTTAAAAACCAATTAAAAAGTTAATCAAACAATATAAATTAATTAGATTATAACGCAGTTTTGAATTAAAATACAATATTTGTAACGCCCCGACCCTAGTTACCCAGAGTCGGTGCATTATTACATAACATTGGAATGATCACAAGGAAATCATGACTCGAAAGACCGATCGGTTTAGTATTATTGGAAACAAGATTCAAACATAAGTTCAACTTTACAACATGAAAAGAAATACAACAATAATATATTTCATTAGAAACATCCAAGCCTCCTGGATTATGCATGCATGTTGCTCATAACTAACTTCTTCATATCCATGGAAAATGAAACATAAGAAAGGGGTGACCTAAAATGCTCAGTAAGGGTATGTAATACAGCGGAAAATGATATAAATATTAAGCATGGTAAATAATTGAAACCACAAGCCTTTACCAATAATAAACAAGAATACTTTTATGGAAAGAATATGAGCTGAGTAAAATAATTCCATAATAAAACATAATAATGGGAATTATACTAGTCGAATAACCACATGAACCATAAATATTATTTCCATAATGAGGGAATGTATAATTCCGGACAATCTGAAACATTTTTTCAAGGCCTCAGCCAAGACGTCTAAAAATGATTAAGGCCTCGGCCAAAACCATAAATCAAATTGGTAAAGGGCCAGAACCAATTCCTTATCTAGTTGTCTC
Organism: Viscum album; assembly: GCA_963277665.1. Taxonomy (NCBI): domain Eukaryota; kingdom Viridiplantae; phylum Streptophyta; class Magnoliopsida; order Santalales; family Viscaceae; genus Viscum; species Viscum album. The sequence goes on from OY728119.1 coordinate 537,730,018, forward strand.
ATGAGACCTACCGATGCGTCGTGGAGCTATAGTGGGCTCCACCCATCATTTACTAAGTCCAATACATTCCTCATAAGAAAAGGATTAGATATATCATAAACATTCCTATTAAAACTAGCATACGAAATGTCAAAACATTAACCATAAATCATGAATGGAATAAAAATATCACATACATAGTCAAACATATCACAAAACATTCAATACGATATGGAAGTTTTGTATCTTAATAAATCAACTCCAAATAAACATAAAATCCATCAAAGGATGTTGACATCGATGAAATCAAAACTCTTTTTAGAGAAATATCTCCTTATATTTTGAAATCATTTAAGAGTCACATAATTATAAAATAATGAATTTACTTTGAAAATATTCTTATAAGCTTGTAATGGAATATTTGATGAGTTTATAACGGTAGAAAATTACCATACCCGCCGTATAAGTTAAAAAAGACATTCTTAACTTAATTTTGTCGAAACGGTTAAAAATGACCTGGTTCGGAAAACGATAGAAAGATTCCGAAATAAACTTATTATAAAAATTTAACAAGGTTATAAATTAATTTAAACCATAGTCTTTAAAATAGTAAGAATAATATGAAATACATTTTTAAGAAACATGGATGTGGATGATAAATGGTCCCAGTAGATAATTACATATAAACAACCACAGATAATGATGAGATTGTGAAATAAACCCTTACCTAGTAATTTTCATTGGTTGAGGGTAGGATAACCTCCTGTATAATGGGAAAATAATTTTTCTTAAATAATACAATAATCATATAAATTAATATGATATCATATATGATCCTTTAACATTTCTTTGTTAATAATATCTTAGTATTATCATTGTTTCAGGTGTTCACTTATATTCTTTTATATGGTTTGTTACATAAGCCATGTTAGTTATAGATAGGTTGTATCTTATTCATATCCAGAATTATATAAAGTCATTAAAAATTATTTATAATCATAAAATGAGATGTATACTTGAATGGATACGATGTGGAATGAATCTCATCGCGTTCGTGGAGACGGTAGTCCGTACGTATGTACGAGTGACAATATCATTCTTTTGATATTAAGACAATATATAATTGGATGGTATATCATATATACAGAATCATTATCATGTTATATTTATTATTTACATGAATTACACATCATTATTATACTCATACAAATAATAATGTATTGAATAACAATTACACCCCGACCTGGAGACGGTAGGATGTACGTACGCACGTATGGTGACATGTCATTCAAAGGATGGATACAATACTGAATATGGTTGTACCATATTTATAATAACATATAACCATATAGAAGATACTGGAGTTATTATTTTAGAATGGAAACAACAAATAATGAAGAATTTGAAGAAGAATGGAACTTGAAATAGGGTGGTGAAAACATTACATCTTCTTCGGGTTATTCATTTTGATTTGATCAAAAGTGCTCCTTATGTTGGCTTTCTGACTAAAATAAGGCCACTAGGATTAATTTAGGATAGTTGAGAGGGTAAATGGGAAGTTTTTGGCCGAACCAAAAGGCTTTGAAGGTGTGAAGTATTGGTTAGAAGTGTTGTCCTTTTATAAGGGGGAGGAGGGGCTCTTTAGAAAAAACATAATGTATTATTTTATAATAAAATCATATTCAGTTTCTAATGGATCCAAATTGAATTATTAAATATATATGATGGGTATGGGTCTAAATCCTTCCAACCAATATATTTTAGACAAGTTTGGGTCATTATATTAACTTAATACTTTAGTTTTAACTCTTATTTAATTAGTTTGACATTTACAAAGTCACATTGTTTTTTTATATTATATAGTTAATAAACAAACTATATAAATCCATGCGACCACCAAGTGGTCCATTAATGATACACCTATCATGATATAAGATTTTTAGCAGAACATTAGATTTTTAGGAATAGAATATCAATTAAAAATTTAATACTTGTTTTAAAAACTCATTTATATCAATTTTGACACTATTCAATAATTGATTTTTGTTAAAGTATTCTCAACATTATTAATTCAATCCAAATAAATTTAAGAAATCTTACCTTGTGATATTAAACCAAAAAAATTCTTGGATGGAATAAAAACGTTCAAATTAAATTTATTTTAATATTTATAATATCAATTATTTGATTCTTTCATTAATAAGGAAAATACTGCATCATTATTGTCTCATAAATAAATTTAATTATTCAATGTCTAAAAATTATAAATAATCTACTATTATGTAGGAAATAGTTTTAGATTTATAATAAAATTTTATAGTCGAAAATATAATATATATATATAACCCTATGTAAAAATTGTTTTTCTAAAAGATATATGCTTATGTCATTTTTTTATTTACATTAACTTAATTAATATAAAGTGTCATTATCACTTACTAGTGGATCCATGGGGTCCCAAAATCAACCCAAAGATGTCTATTGTCGTACATGTATCAACCAATAGGGTTAGGACACATTTTAGGGTAAATTAATATTATTATAATATTAATTTTTACCCTTATTTACCAGATTTTCCCTCAAACGATGGTAAATAAAATATTTACCGAAGTAATTATTGAAAATGTATAAAAATAAAAGTTACCTATTTATAAAATTTGAACCTCCTGATTCCAAATATGGAATCCATATTACTAAATTCAAAAGACATAAGTGGAAGAAATTAATTTAAAATTAATTCCCGTTGTAAAAAAAAGTGTTTTTAAGATATAATAACTATCAAAAGATTGAAAGTTGTTTATGTCCGGTTTAAATGTGAAATTATGTCCGACGACAAACATTGTATTAAATGGTAAAAATATATTATAAATATACTTTAAAACCACTAAAATTCATAATTTATCACTATTATTTACTTTGATTAGAAAATTTGTTTTTTATTAAAATTCAGTAATTTTCACTATTCATAAAAATATAAAAGTTATCTGTAATGTTCCAAAATTTTACCCTAGGATAATTTTGATAGTCCGAATACAAAAATGAATTCCATTTTTAGATATAAAATTTATAAAATTTCAAAAAGTGGGTATTACTATTCATAACGACTAGTTTGATTGGTTGTGGTGTGTGTCAGAACTCGAAGTTGTGTACAACACACACTACAATATTATTCCAAGGGAAGCATATAGTGGAAGCTTGGAGTGTTACAATATATATCACTATTTGTAAAAAATGATCATTTTTGGAAAAAATACGAAAATTCTTCCAAATTAAATTTTTATGTCCCGATCGGAATGAAAAATTTTATTTTGTCAAATTGAATATGTAAAAGTGCTAAAAATTGGATTTAAAATTGGTTCGCCATTAAATGGTGGTAAAATTTCATTTTTTTAAAGACATTTTTTTATCTAAAAATTTAAATTTTTTCTAATAATATTTCTAATAATTACATTGTACATGAGATAAAATTATATGGAGTATATAAAATTCAAAATCCAGTTAATACTACTCATAACTGTTTTTTGAACGTCTTGTTTTGTATGTCATCATGCACTCAATCTCAATGTTGTGTGTGGTGAGAGCTATTAAATTACTTTAAATATATAACGTACTATGAAATGATGGGGTGTTACATATTCCATATCACCCCACCTAATTATGTGTATATAATTTTGGGAATTAGACATTAACTAGAACTAGGTATTTAAATCATCAATGTAGTCATGTAAAAGATTAACATATTATCTCTAATGATTTTTGTATTTTATAGATAAGATGGATGATAAGTGGATATGGAAAAATAAAAAACCTATTTACATAACATGGTTACTATAATCCATACATGCTAAATATTTAATCCATAGATTATTGTGTTTCATCCACAAGATTAGGCATTGATAATGTATGAATTCCTTTCTCAATATGTCTATAATTTCACACTGATGGTTTGATGAGGACAGAATGTTACGAATATATTATTTTCAATTGGTTATTTCATTACTAACATTAACATATCATTATATAAAAATTGGGAATCCTATACATGGTATGACCAATGTATTTTCTTCCCTGATTCTCTATCAAAGGGAGTGGGATAATTTGAAATCTCATCTATCATATAAATTAATGAGTTATCATTGAGAGGTGTAAATGATAACCACCACCAAGTCTATCTACTAGATATGATGAGGCATCTTCTTTCAAAGCTGATGAACTTTGTATTAACAAAATCTGACCATGGTTCTCTATTAGGATATAAATCTATATTATTTGAAAACATTAATTTTTGAAAATAAATTCATAATGTTTTTAAATGATATTATAAGATCATTTTCAGGGAAACTTATTTTAAAAGTGTGTAATTTTTTTCAAAACATATTTTATATGTTTTAAATTATTTTTAAAACTAAACATATTTTCAAATTATTTTAGGATTTAAATTTCTTTTTTTTTCAAATAATCACTGATATTTTCAATAAGAAATTTATTTGAAAATAAATTTTAAAAATTATTTTCCTACTATGATGACATTTGTTGGAGTTACTCATGTCTTTCTGGATATATTATTCAAGGAAATCATTCATATTCTTTCGATGAATGATTTTTCTTTTTATATCATGATTTTTGTGAAACCTATTTCCCTTTTTAGGTTTTATTTTTATGAAACACAATTTAATGTCATTGGTTATATGTTTATGAAAAATGTATCTAATTCCCGGTTAATATTCTTTTAAAACCCACTTATTATCATGGATTATGGTTTGAATAAATTGTTATAAAACCTATCTATTTTCCATAGGTTATGATATGATGATAGGTTAATGATATCAATTTATTTAATAGGTAATGATATAAATGTTTATGATCTTACGAACAGATATGTATGATTTCATTATGATATGGTTGGAACCTATGTATCCCTATAATAAATTTGGTAATGATTTATAAATCATGAGATAGACATAACTAGAATGAGGAGTCAACTACGTTATGTAATGGACAATGTCTGAAAAGATGGTCAATTGAGTGGACCTTAACTACTTTGATAGTCATGGGATTGAACCATGCCTATCTTGAGGGTTTTAGAAGTAAATCATTCAACTAAATTGGCCACAAAATTAAACCTTTAATAATTGAAATATTTTTATATATCTTTATGTCCTCCACAACTTCATCTCAAACTCATATATCTTGCTATCATGGATTTTTATATTTATTAATTTTGGATACATGTATTATGAAAAACCAAATGTTATTAAATGTTTCATTTTTATGTTCTTTTTAAGGATGGTTATGTTTATATAATGTTATGACCATGTTCGTGTACCCTCATGATCATGATTCGGCTTACATATCTTCCTTATTTACCCCCACTGGGAATTTTAGCTCACCCCTTTTATGTGTTCATTCCACAGGATATGAATATATGTATTATATATGATATGTATAATAAGGGTGTTAGAAATAGATAACCTATTGAGGAGATAATATACCTCACTTATGTACCAGTTCATATGTTTTCATGTTTCAAAATGCACTAAACTGAAATGGTCGTTGGGTGTCTATTTGATTAATGTGCTAAATGTTCTACAAATTTGATGTATTGTATATATATGTTATGTGAGGGATGAAATATGGTGTTCCAAGAATTAATTTTATAAAAATATTACATTTATTTTATATTATGCGTGGAGAGATTCATAATTAAAATGAGATAACACTTAAATAGAGTCTTAAAATGAAAATTAAATACCATGGTTTAATTTGGAAATCTATTCTTACCCTTAGCATTAAAAAAATGAGACAGGGTTTGGTGTTTAGATAAAATTTTCATTGGAAGTACATTTAGATGTTTAATTAAATACCTAATTTCATTAATATATTAATTACCTAAATAGAATTTATCTATAAATTCCTAGTTATGGATGTTTTATACGGTTATCCTCATAAACCTGGGATTATTGGGAGGATTTTTCTTCCAACTATTTTTTCAATATCATATCAAGAGGGAGACAATCTGTAGATCAATGTTAATCGAGGTGCTGTGAATATAAAAACAACCCTCCTTTATTGGTGAAGATTTCATTCATCTATGAATGATCTATAATCCTGGTGAGTCTTAAAAAATTGAATTCTACCCTAATTGATTAATTTTTTTTACCATTATCATACATATCTCCTGATCTACATTAAATCAATCCTTTCCTTGTGCATGTATAATTGTTTTCAATGGATTTCCATGTATATCACTATGGGAATCTCAATTTGAATTAATTGGATAAGAATGCAAGGAAAATGACTATTACACCTAGTTTTTTTCTAACCTATTCATTACATTAATCTACATGGGGAAACCTGGTAATGGTTAGACATTGAAGAGTTGGGTCGTTTTAGATTGAAACCCAAGATTTTTGGTGGATCCAAATGAAATGAATTGTTTGGTGAAACAAGGATGAATGGATATGAATAGGAGATTCATGTGATTTGTTTATTGTACCTAGATCTGAGATAATGAAGGATGAACATTTGTGGAATATGGGATACATATATACCAATAGAAATCCAATTTCTAGCCACCTAATAGAATTAAATAAACTATTTATTCCACCCATTTATTTCACATGAGAAATAGGCATGAATCGATGAAATGGAGGTGGATCTTGAACAACATAAGTATATCAAAAATTCTGTGAAACACGCAGCTACATGACATGCACTGTGATTAATATTATCCATGTAATACCTCTATAACTATGATGTTGAGGTTTTTTTTAGAAAATTACAAGTATCAAAAGATGTGTGACCTTCCCTAGGTATACATGACTTATGTTGGAGCACACTAATTGGATCCTGTGATGGATTACACATGGATTACTAGAGTACACAAACATGATAATTTTTACATAACCATATCCAAGAGCACAAGTCATACCATAGGTTTCTTAGTGACATTTTATTCCCCATATACATGTCATGTAGGGCTACATGGACATTGAGATTTTTACTAGAATAGACTATTCTTGGTAAAAAGGTCGGACGACATGTTGTGTGGGTCACCTTTAGGTTGTGTTCCCCTTCTCTATTTTCAGGAACCATCTACACTCTTTGTGTGGGGGATGTTTATAATCCTGGGTTAGTTAGGAATTTCATCATCTTTCTTATTTTTCTATTTTTATTTTTATTTATTGTATTTTTTACATTCCCCAATTCCCCCCTCATTTCACCCTATCTTTTGTGCCCAAATGATAATTTTTTTCTTATCCCCACCTTATCATGGAAAATTATTCATAATTAATCATGGAGGTAATTGAGAATGCATGTGGAATTCTTGAATTGCCTGTTTTTTTAGCATTTCAAACAATTTTGATGAAATTATCATTTTTACAAGAATTTAATACTCTGGTGTGACTTTCTTCTGAATTATGGTTATTTGTCGATGATATATATGGTTTTATTATTTTGAAACCTTTGAGAAGAATTGTGCCATTTTTATGAATATGCTAACCGAAATATGGTTCACTTAATTTATCCACACAATATTTTAACCAACCATTATGTGTGAAAATTTAAACATAATAAAATGTAATTATAAGTTATGTTTTTTTTTCTCTGTTTTACAAAATCATTTTTCAATGTGTTCATTTATAATCCGATCTATTTCATTTTTTATCAATATTGCCCTATGAATATGTACCGATTATCCCACTATTTTGTACCCTAAAAAAATAAAAAAAAGGTTGTATATTGGGAATGTCAAAAACCACCCTTCCTTGACCATTGATCTGGTTATCTATTACAATTAGTGTCCCGAGGAGATCAATTAGGGGTATAGAGAGAGTGTGAGATTTTTTCCGAGTGAAACATTTCAAAACAAATTAGGGGAGTGATGAAATATTCAATGTTTGGGGATATATAGGATGGGATCTTATGGTGTGTCTTCTTGGAATTATTATGTGAGTGGGTCATGGTATTTGATTGCAAAGGATATAAGGTAGGTTCGGTGGAAAGAATCATATATGTAGGCCATTTTTAATGTAATGTATATTTTCTCGATAGGATGTGGAAAGAATAATAGAGAATATTTTTCACACATACACATGGAAAATTAGTGGAATGATTATCATTTGAACTATTTTCTCAAATTTTTATCATTAAACTCTTTTAATTTCTTGTTGATACAATTTTTGAGACAAAATAATTTTTTCGCTGAGAATAACACGTCAGTGTGATTTTTTCTTTGATCGCATTTCTAGAAGGAATTTAATTTTCTGTGATTGATAAAGATTTACAATGATGGAAATTTCTAAATTCATAATTTCAGAATATATGCCTTTTCTCACTAGTTTAAATGCTTAGGTGTGGTGGTATGATCACACTATGATTCACTATTTAATTTTCACCCTTACACCACTGTGCTAAACTAGTTTTGTATTGAAATTTATAAAAATAAAAAAAAATTCACATAATGTATAATTCAATTATATTGGGTTTATTACTGTTAAAATGGTTACATATACTTGTTTTCATAATTTCATTGAAGGTGGAGGTGATTTATAGGGCCCATGATGATGTCCATGAAAAATCGGTCAATCAACGGAGGATTGATGGACACCAATGGACTCAATTGCGTACTACTACTGAATTATTGATCCAAATGGGATGGAATTTTTTTCCTGGTCCTAAATTGAATGGGATAAATTTAATATTTTAAAAACAAAAACTAATTTTGTTATCTATTGGCCCATCCAAATGGATCTTTCCAGCACACCGAATATATATGAAGTCAAAAGTGGTGTGCGGTGTTCAGTTAATATCTCAAGAAGTGATAGGAAAAATGGCACCAAAAATTCGGTGGAGAAATTCAGGAGGTGGGATAAAATTTATTAGATTTATCAAAAGTGATATATGACTGTCTGGACTTTGAAAATTGTGAACCAAGTGGTTTCTCATAATCAAGATTCTCCAAACTACCTTCAAATTTTTCTATAAAATGGTTCACTAGTCCCCCCATTTGGATGCTCAACCAGGACGTAAAGGGATCCAATGTTGGAGTCCCAAAGCAGTATTCTAATCATCCCTATAATTTATAGTTTCTATGGGAATTGATACATCAAAATCTTCTTGTTCCTCCTCTCCCATGGATTTATAACCCCTTTTTGTCACCCAGGGTGGAACGTGATGTAATCTTGAGCATCATGTTTGTATTATTTTGAACGATATTCTTAATTCTAGGACATATTTTGTGTTTCTTCATCCTATATTCTTATTTAATTATGTAATATACTATAATTTTATAATAAAACACAAATGATCATGTTTGGGGGTAACCTTTAATGTGATGTTGCACACAATGTGTATCCCTTTTTCTTCCTTCATTCATTTGTGGTGTTTCTGTGGTTCATATTGGTCAATTGATATCACATAAGCATTTTCAAAGTCATATAAATTTATTTCCTAGTATTATAACGAAATAATATAAAAACCTCGAAAATAAATCGAGTTCGTTGTGTGTTTCCATGGTGAGTTTCTCTTATGATGTCAAATACAAATCACCCAATCATTGGTGGGTTCTGGGGAATCATTGTGTATTTTCGACTAAAACCTAGGAGGTATCCTAGCATAATCATAGTAACAATATGGTAATAGTTGTTAAATTATATGGATTAAAATATATATACCCTTTCTCTAGAAGCGATTATGGATGATCGTCACAAGGCTTCCCTGTGTTGATCACATTTATTTAATCTTATTAATTTCTATATTTTTTTATTGCAATCTTTTTCTATTGTCATCATTACTCATCAAACCCATTTTTTATGAAACCCCATTCCCATTATATTTTAATTAAAAAAATCCCTATTTTAACTTACGGATCCAATGCTCTGTCGATAGAAAACCTAGGGATGTTGTTACACTGTAGATGTTCTAGTAAAAAAATAAACTAATCTGACGTTGCCGACAATGCGATCATTTGTATAGACACTGGAAGGGCCTGTGATATTCTTGAATATCCATTTAACCATCAGTTTCATATATGGGTTGTAAGATCTCTATATTTAATTCGTTTATTATTTTAGTTAGACCACTTGGAAGAAAAGTATATCCAACCTTTTCACATGTATGAATGTCCTGATTAGAGAGTTTCAAATATTTTTCTCGGGTGGAAGGGCCTGACGTAGTCATTTGACATTCCATTTACTCAAGATAAGATTCAAAATATGTGAATGGGGAACATAAAAAATGATATTTTTCCCCTACCTCATCACTCAGAATCTCCTTGTTGGATTATTGCAATTCTCGAACAATATCTAGTGCATAGAGGAAGCCTTTATAAAATACAAGAAGGATCATATATCACCTCCCACCAAGAATGCATGTACAGCTTCAATGACCGAGACGGCTTCCATTACACAGGTATAGGCCCCCATTTTATATGAATTAATAATAGTATAGCCATGACCATAGCCATTCTAGCATCAGGCTTAGCATCTCCCGCCATAGAATCAACCAGAACCACCAAGTCAACTAATGATTCCTAGGCATGAAAATCAGTTTCCGCCTCTTATTCCGGCTTTAGCCCCACATTAGGGGAAAACTACCAGAGTCCATTAATAGTATAGGATTAAATGTGCATACTCCTTTGAAGATGCTCAGGTCCCTAGAAATATCCATACTGCTCTAGATTTGGGAATCTTGAGGCTACTAGCATGCCGAAACCCCAATGAGGCGGATCTCATTGATCACCCAAACTATTTCCCGAATGACTAGTCCTTCAACATACCCTAAAGTAGTGTTACATGATCAAGTAATGTCTCCCAATCCTGGTAAAAAACAACTCATCATTCTAGTTTTGGCCCCATCTTTGGTGGAATGTTTTTTCCAAAAGGAAGATAGTGACAACGACAGTGAATAGCAGCACGCCTCCAGTAATGGGTCTATAATGTATGATGATTGGATAGATATCAAGGTAGTATCATGAACTCATGATATAATCTATGCCCATTTGACCAATCCTAATCCTTCTGAATCCACTACACCCCTCCCATTGCTTATTTTACATTCTCTTCACAGTTATCCACATCCTAGATGTGTAGGAACCAATAGGACAAGGGAATCAATGGTCCCCCATCGGTGGTAAAGTCTTCCCGCACAATCATTGACTTCATTCCACAGAGTTGGGGATTACACCTAGAATACTCAATGTAATGGAGGACTCTTTAGTTGATGATCATGAGTGTGCCTCAATGAATAACATTTAGATGGTGGTTCCTTATATGGTTCCTAACAATGTGTATTGTTGGGAGGCTCATAATATTGTCCACATTCAATGCCTGTATTGATGGAAAAAAATATATGTGAATCATTAGAATGAACATGATTTCAATTTAATCCATTGTATACAAGCCATATAAACCAGAAAACTAGCTCATTATAGATATCAATATGAATGGTCGTTTTATCAGGTCTCGTCAGATTCACCCCCATCAATATTTATACTTCTCAATCAGGAAATGAAACCAAAATAGCACTATGAACAGCCACATTTTTCTATGAATATACCTCCTTCATCTGATCATTAAATGATAGTCATTATCATGGGTTGACTACTGAGCAGCATGTTATCCCCATCACAATCCAAAATCCATATGTACGACCAAGAGTACTCCTCATTCCCATATACATTGAAAAACCTCCGATCGACTGGAACATGCACCTAGAATGGATATATGATGTTCCTAAGAGCCATTCCATAATTCCTAATATGATCTAAATACTCAAGGAACTACTCTAGTGTATAGATACTCTTGAACCATCATTGATGATTTGAGAAGCCCCCTGAAATTTCAACTAGTGTTGGTAGATACATATTCCATCCATGTTGAAGAATTTCGGGATGTAGAATGCTATGAAATCATCTCATTTTCATGGGAGGATGATGGTTCTCACGTTTAGGTGATTATTCTCCTGTTATATATCACCATCTAGTTTAATGGTGTGGTGGTCCACCGCTGTCTTGTTGACCAAAGTTCGGGGATCAATCTCTTCCCGACCTGGAAAATCTGCATGCTCATACTGTTTGAAGAAGATACGAACCCCCATGACCAGAGGATTCATGTTTATGATAGGGCAGAGTAGACTCTGGTTGGAAATATCCACCAGAAGACCTAATTTGGTGGATTGATTTCCAGTACATAGTTCATGTTAATATAATAAGATATTACCTTCAACACACTTATGGGTAGACCCTTGCTCCATCTTCATGAAATAGTCCCCTCTTCGTATAAACAATGCCTTAAATAATCCATTAATGGTCGAGTGTATGTACTCTAAGGTGGTGATATCTTTTTTCTCCTCGTGAATCATACTACATAGATGTCTACTATTAAAAGAGAAAAGATAATAAGGTTCAGGAAAATGAGTTTGAGTCAACTCCAATTGTGGTTGATCTATGGACAGACATGGATGATGCCTTCATTATCCCAATTCTACATTTCAAATCCATGACCCTAAACACGGGAAATTTCATTATCATCTATGGAAGCATTGGGAAACACATCCCCAAACATATGGAACATTGGAAGATAACTTCATACTCCTACACAATTTAGGAACTTGTAATACCTAATCCACATACCCCTATAAGGTATCGGGATGTTCACCCTATGGTTGGGGCAACACACCACACTTTTTTGTTTCATTAGGCTGGGTTGATCCAACTCAATATATCTCACCACTATATCTTCGATATTATCAAGTGTGTACCCATAGGTCGACGTCCTGATGGTATCAGATTTGAAACCTTTGTTGAAATGATTTCACAAGTACAATAATCTCATAATCAAGTTTCTACATCCACTTAGGGCGGCACCAACATTCTGTTTGTGTTAGGTGATCCACAATAGCTTCTTTATACCGATGCTCTTCTCAAAATGGATGGTGAAGAGAATGTGGAGGCTTCCCCTCTTGCATTTTTGGAAGTTGACTCCACTACTGTCGATGAGTTGGTACAGGTGAATCTTGGTATTGATATGGACCCAAGAACAACACTGAGGAACACAATAATTCGTGTGGACGAACAAAGAGAGTATAGGGATTTCTTGATGTAGCATCGAGACGTCTTTCATTAGAGTTATAACAAGATACCAGGAATAGGTCAAATTTTATTCTTCCACTATCTTTGCCTCCCAGAAAGTTATTGTTGGTTTGAAAAACCTCCCAGAAAGGATCACCCCTCCCATAGTTCCATTTTCGATTGCGATTTTGATAAGATAATCACAGACAACATTGTTAAGGATTTATAGTGTCATATGTGGATAGGAAACCTCATTCCTATAAGGATGAATAATTTAAATATCATTGTATAAATTAAATTCAAGGATCATAAATGTCACTTTCTTAAAGATGATTTTACCCATCCTGTAATGGTTCTATTGATAGATACCACCATCAGGATTATGTCTCTCTCCATCACATATGGGTATTTCAGATACAATTTAATCTAAATGGAACCTGAGTAAAAAGATTATACTACCTATAGATCCCCAGAAAGTTCCCTCTATTTTAAATAACGACATTCGGTATGCAGAATTCATGGGCAACATCATAGAATTCTATGCATCACATATTCAATCTAATCATGTTGATGTTAGTGGAATGCTACAAGGATTTTTTGGTGGTCAAATACTACTAGTTTCAGAACCATCATCAAGATCAAGAAAATGTTTTTGGACTCCTCCACTCCTGCCATATGAAGATGAACCCCTTGAAATATACCTTTGGGGTTGCCTATGGAATGTTTCTTGGTTTTAATCATCTATAGAGGAATCTATATCGATCCATATAAGATCAGTTATGTTAGTAAGATGCATACTTCATGTAACCTACGACAGAACTGAGGGTTCCAATGCCACATATCCTATATACTTTGATTTATTTCTAATCGGGATGGCAAGGGTACCCATTTTCCCTACTTGTGAGAAAATTTATTCTCTACCAATGGGATCGATAATTAAATATTACATTTCAGGATATTAATCATTATCTACTTCAGTCTCCATTTCTGATGCAACCCATTTCGGGAAATACATTTTTCGATTATATAACATCCCTTGAATGGTCCCTTAGAAACCTTCTCACCTATAATAACAATGAATGGATGGAGAATTGTTTATACTATATTAGTCACATACACCTCAATATAGAGACAACATATTCCTCCATCGAGATGAGATTCTTTGCAAAGGTCAATGCAGTGTAGAAGTTGCATCACTATTTAGTACATCACAAGATACAAATAATGTCCCACATGGATATACTGAACTATACTTTGAATATCCATTTCATAATAGGCCATAGAGCATAGAGGTAAGTGATCCTTTAGTAGTTCAACATCTGTTTCATCCCATATAATGATTCCATGGTTCTGGAGCTGGAAAAGGTTAGCGCTGCCAATCCAGCCACCAAAGTGTATTAGGCCCTGATCATTTTTCTTGAGATGGCACCCAAGAATGATATTCCCCACCTATATGTGAAGGATGACTATGAGCTCGTGTCCATGAATATCATTACTCCTGACCCTCTTATGGTATACTCTCTAGATGATGGCCTAGTTCCATTATCTACAATAAGTCACCCATGTACCTTGGTCATAGAATGGGTGGGCGGATTTTTTGGCCAACGTTGTTGCATAACCCATAGAGCCTAACCATGGTGATCTAATTATCCATGTGTTGAATCGAATTGTTGTCTCTCCCATCAGTTCATATGATGATGATAACTAGTTTGTACTCCATCGTACCACCGATTTATCCACATCATGACCCAAAATCCCCTTCAATAGAAGATGAGTACCCTGGTTGGATAAATAGTTTTTTATTACCCCCAAAATGGTCAAATCCCAGTAGAGATAGCCGAACATGATTGAATTCATTTGTGTGTAGTACATTTCTCCATTAAGAGTGATCCTAGCCTTAGGAAGTTCTTTTAAAATAATGGTATCAATTTGGTTCTTCTCTGTTGAATTCAAGGAGGTGTGATTCCTGAGGTTATAAATAAATCACATGCCAATTCCTTCGGATCTCATCAATCCAGGTTGAAACATTCTCATTATATATGAAGGATGGGCTATTTTGGACCACCATGGTCCATGACTGCATCATGTGCTCCATGAGGTGTCACACATGAAAGATCCTATCCCACATTGAGCATCAAAAACCAGATCCCCTCTAGACTACCAATCATTACTGGCCCATTGCTGTCTAGGTACATGATATTGTGGGACAACATTCACTAGAAATAACCCCCTAGTATAGGTTTATACTGACTTAAAAAGATTTAATTTCTATGAGGGAACAAGAAATAAAACTCTGGGATGTAAAGAAGTTTTCTATCATTGAGTTCTTGATCTCAACAATCATCTAATGATTAGAAGACCCTCATCACATTCTCACTAATTACAGAAACACATTTTTGAGAAATCGGTCAAAATCAACAATGATCCAAGTACAATATTGGACCTAACAACACTTCTCATTATCATGTTCAAGAAAATGGGAAGATCAAGGCATTCAACAAGACCCTCTATATCATTTTTCAAAAAATTGTTGGTTAGAATATGATGATTGGTCTGGAAAAGCTCCCTAATGCTCTATGCACATACTAGAAGATGAATCGCAATTCCCACAAGGTGATGCAAGATTACATAGTCTACGAAAAAGAGGTCATCAAACCCACTGAGATCCAGTTGTTTTCACTATGAATATTTATCTATGATCAAAATGAATTAGACAAGATAACCATATTCAGTCAAAATGAAATGGGGGTACTCGATGAGACTAGGTTCAAGGAAATGCACAACCTGGAGAGACACCAGAAAAATATATCCATAGCATTGAATAAGAATGTTCAACTTCTCTCTTTCCACAAAATTGATGTTGTATTGGATTAAATGAAACAGATTATACCTATCAATAAACCTCTTATGAAGGATCACAAATGGGAGGGACCCTACATTATTAATAAGGTGTATCCCAATGGTGCACACTATTTGGTCACCATTGTTGGGGAGCGGGTTACTCCTCCCACAGATGCCACGTTCCACATGATTCACTTCATAAGAGTGATCTCTCATCTTAAAACTCCATGATGATAAAATATGAACTGTAAATATAGTACGTCTTGGTTCATGCTCTGCGACCTTAAATTAATTTCTCCCACATCTATATTTTGTGATGTTAAACTGAACAATATCTTGGTATCTACATGTGGATAGATTCCGAACCTCATAGGATATGTTGGAACACCCAATAAATTTTACATTAGGTCTAGACATGGGTTCATATATTATTTCTCTTGTACCATATATTTTAGGTATCTCTTATATATATTAATGGTGGGCTGTATTGATTTTTTTATCCTCATTCATGTTTTTCTATTTTTCCACTCAATACACATTCCTATTTTTAGGTATCTCTCAATTCTTTTCTGCATTACATTATAATAAACGACATTTACCTAACTAAATGTGGAAGGATTATTACCCTTATAGGATACGTAGGAAATCTTGGATGTTTTGTTCTTGGGTCCATCCCTTGGTCTCTCAGTCATCCCATGCCCTCTGTCCTTACCTCATGGTATGAATTCTGTAACCATAAACTATGATCACATACAAACCACATGATGATATCTTTTTCATTATCACACAATGTTAAACTATACGTAATTTCCAAAACAATGTATTTATTGATTCTGAACCTCACATGATAGGTAAAACCACCAAGAAAATTTGATCTCCGGTCCAGCCCTAAGTCCCTTATCCTTTCCCAGCCCTTTAAACTTTACTAATTATCCAAAATCTATGACCGTAAACTGGGAGTTTAGATCCTAAAGTCCAATATTCATGACATTAAACTATGTACATTTTATCATAGGAATTCAAAATGAGGTTTAGAATTCCTCACATTCTAGTCAGATTGGTCTACTTTCTGACAAAGTGTTGCATGTTTCCACTTTGAGATGTTCCATCTCACATTATGAACACAGTTCCCTTAAACTATTATCTTTATAGTCCAAGTTCACATGACGTTAAACTATGTAACAACATTAATTGTCCTTGTTTTGAAGGAGATCACCCCTTCTGTGTTTTCCACATGAAACAACTGCTTCCCAAACTATGTATGGCATGATTCCTACCCTTTAAGGTTATATTGAAATGTTAGGAAATTTTGTTCTTGAGTCTATCCCCATGCATCTCAACCTTTCCAGACCATCTATCATTCCCTTATGGTCCAAATATTATAACCTTAAATTAATATCCCATTTGTTCTACATGACAATAAAATGTTTAATCCTTCCCAAATGATGTTAAACTACATGGAATTTCTATATCTATGTGCGGCTTGCTTCCTGCCATTGCATGATACGTATGAATGCACTTAAATTTTTCTTTGGGTCCAGTCCTAGTTATATGCACATTTTTTCCTCTTTCCGTCACTCAACATATTTAGTCACCTTATCTTAATCAGATTCATCTCTTGGTTTTCCTCATTTACAATCATATATGCACCATTGTATGAGACATAAATTGTTGTGTTTTTTATTGGAATTCTACCATTCCACCACCATGATTTGGGTTCCATTTATTTGGGTCTTCATCATCATTCATTTCTAAAATAATCCCCAACTGGTATGGATTATTTTCCTTATGGCTCACCTGTCATTCTGAGAAAACATCCTAGATTATCATGATGTACACCTTATGAAAGGTTCCTCCCGAATTTCATAAATAGTCATTAGATGACACTCAATTGTTTGATCCAGATTAAGGATACATGATACAAATACTGTGTTTTGAATAGGGTCATCTGTTATTCTCTATCATTACGCCACCCCCATCATTCCCTAAATATCAGTCACTATGATTAACATTTTCTTTATATTTTCCTGTTCTCATAGAGTTACAACACCCATGGCCTTTATTCGTTATGTATTCACTTGTGTCGAATATGAATAATGGTATGGTTGAATTCTCTCACATGATGTTTTCTTTCCCACTTCGTGAACTCTCATGTGATGGGAAAATCTTGGATTCTCTCTTTATTTCCCACACCAAGAATTTATCAAAGATGATTAAAAACATTGGTAGGGTTTTTCCCACATGCCAGAGTTGCGATAATTCTTAGTCTGAATTAAATGATTATAAACTAAGACCTATTTTATTTAAATAATATGAAGTTAAAATACATTGCCTCATCCATTGTGACATTAAAATATTTATTCCTTACCATACAAAATTAATAAGTATTGTCCATCCCTATTATATGAACATAAACAATGACACCATCATCTTGGTCACTAAAAGAAAAATCCCATTATATTGTTCTTTTCTCAAGTGAGATGGAATCACCTTTGGTACTGGTCATCCACCATGCTGTGTTTTAGGAAATTTAATTGGCATGATTTCATACCTTATGGGATATGTAGTGACACCCAGATATTTTGTATTCAAGTCCAGACCAAGGACCATTACCCTTCTAGCCCTCTGGCCCTGATTAGGGTCCAAACTCTATGAACATAAACTAGAAGCCTCATAGGAATATGTGGTGTGACATTCTGTGGTAGGTCTCCTTGTTGTTTGTTCATGGTGATGTTTTATCCCATACCGCACCATTTATGCCTCTTTTCATTATTTTCCATGATATTTGTAATATAGAAAACCCTCCCTTGTCTCATTTATGTTCGGTACATCTCTTATGTGCCTGGAAAACTCTATAGGTGTTGAAATTATTGTCTGTGTAACATAACATAAAAATATTATCAAGCAAAAAGGTGATATGACCTTAAACTAGGTCCAACGTATTGGTCATTTAAAAACAACAAATTACATTCATCATCTTCATGGTATCACGTTATACAATGTACCTATCATCTTCACCTACGAGGCATTATTTATTCTTTCTAGAGAGATCTTGTCCATGAGTAAGTTTGACCATTGTTCAAAATGAAACATACACCCAACATACTTTCATGAGTGTTGGGCCCTAGTCAAACATCCCATTACACCATCTTAAGAATTTACATGTCCTTTATTTGGACCCTTGACCCATTTCATGTATGAGGGCACCCCCTAACATTATGGATTCTCAGCCTCATGACTCAGCTACTATGCTAGGACAACATTCTGGAAGAAATTGGATGACACTATGAGTTTTTTAACATGTTTTGAATATGGTAAGAGGTTGGCCCTAATTATTTTATCACCATTTCAGACTAATACGATATGGATGTGGTTTTATGAATTCAGTTAATAGTTATCCTCCAACATCATTTTCCCCCCTTTGTTCCAAATATTGGGTTTCATGATTCACACTTCTCATTCTCCTTTGATAATATTGGTTCTAATGGTCAGGAAATTATCCCGCTCATGTATTAAAACAAGCTGGGAAAGGTGATTTGGCTGTTATGATAATCTTATCCTCTTGTCACAGTCCATTTATCTCATAGTACGAAATCTCTAGATGGTCATTCAAACAACTAGTATTTGACGATTGGTCGATGATATCATATTCATGAATAATTATGTGGCCATAATTTATTTATCTCATCATGAATGACCCAACCTATCATAGGGATTTCTTATTAGTAGTTTCAAGAATGTGATTGAGATGTAGTGATTACGTTCAAAAATATTTCCATGCACATAGTCTAAATTATAATGCTTGAATGAGAAATGTTCGGTATTCCAGAAAACATAGTCCCTATAGATTTTCCTCATAAATGGATCACCTCAGCCTCCCTTCCCTTTTTCATGTGTTTTCTAGGAGTTTTGTTCATCTCCTGAGATCCCTACCTTCTTGATTGGCCTTGAGGCGATGTCCATATAGTGTAATCCATATATGATCATACTTAGCTAGTATATGAGTGACTTCCAGAGATGTTTTCTTCATCTTCTCCTAGGGTTCTTCTATATGGAATCATAATCATGATATGAGATCCGATTTGGTGTTGATTAAAGATGAGTTACCATTTAACTTTGTTTCTTGGAATTGAATTTCATTTTCATTTACATGATTCTTTCAAATGTAGTTAGAAATATTCTATTTCTAGGCCACACTAAAATCAATGTCAGTCTCCCATAATATCTCTACAAGATAATCTTGGATTCATGTGTGTACACCTTTAATTCAACCCTTCAATTCATACATTATACATCCAAAATCAGTGATTCCCGAAACAAATAATCCATTCTACTTTGATGATGTCATATATAAAAAGATTGATCTGTTTCCTGGACTGGATATTGATAGCCTGACTCTCCTCTATGTTAGAATTTGCCTCATCTAACTCCAATTAGTTTGGTGGGTTGTATTTTAGGAATGACTCCAGAATTTTGTAAGGATGATCATATAATGGAATATCATCAAATGATATGGGATCCATGATGTGTAGTTGATAATATTTTCTGGATTTGTCCTTGATGATTTCAGGTTCTACACATCCAGTGGTTCCTCCAAAATCTATGATATATGTTGAATACTCATCTTGGAAATCTATTCCAGATTGACCAGCATTCCATTCAGTAATAGGAGCACTGGGACCTCTAACAGTACTCCCTAGAAGCACACCCACCACATGAAGAAGTTTTCAGAGAAATACATTGATATTTGTCCTGGCCTGATGGAAAAACAGTTAAAACTCTATAGGAATATGACATAAAAACGTTGAATATTTTATCACATCCCAATTCATTATTGTTGGAATCCTAGTACCTGGCCCATTATATTTGGATGAAAACTTTTATTATTCCAGAATGGACACAATGGTTAACACAGATTTCCTTTCCCCAATCCTCATCATCGTCCATAGGAAGGGCCCAAGAGCCACATCCTTTTCAATATGAGAAATGTTATTCTATATGAGTATATCCTATATATAACAAATTTTAGTTGATAATCCTAGTAAATATGATTATGATCTAAGTGAATAGGAATATCATAATGCCTAACTCAATATTTTTGGATAATTCTCCCAACTCTAATATTGCTACATTTCCTTCCTCCAAAGGATTACCATTAGAGAACATCTCTCTAAGACTCTTCTAATCCCACAGGTTGAGGAATATTCTATTCCATCTATGTTGAAAAAAATTATGGTGGAGAAGTTAGGTTGATCATCAATTCCACTCAATCATTTATTGGAAATGGAGTGTCTTAAGAATAGACAAATTCCTCCAGCTCCACCATGTAATGTTCACCCTCTATCTGAGAGAATAGAATGATGACGTTGGAATAGATGCTCTCAGGGTGGTTTGATCTAAATTATTCAAATGGTCTCAAATCTTAGATGGAATGAGATTTCCTATTAATGTATTAGGTTTCCCTAGAGTTCTAATAGATAGAATCCCCAAGATTGTCCACGTAGCACAGTCACATCCCAAGATCATGGGACGGTATCCTATAGAACCCTCTTTATGGCCTCCCTTCCTCCCATTTATGCTAAGTTGGTACCACTATGTCTGTTGATACCACTTTCCATACATTTTTCATGATGCAGGGCTTTGAAATATTGACCTTGATTCTACTCTACCATCATGTTCTACATCAACCGTCCCACCATGACGTGTTCTTGATATTGTTCCACGCTGACCCTGAGGCTCATGATTCACCTCATCATCATCATCTAGGTATTTAATTTAAATCATCATCTCTCTTATGTAGTCTATATACCAATCATTATCATACTCCTTAACTATCATGTATGTCATTGTAGGCGAATTTAGCTCATTTTTAATCATTTTTCCCCCATGTGAACTTGAGACACATTTTAATCATTACACATTGGTGACCATTATGGAGCACTCCAAATTTGAAATTCCAGGTTTACCTATGTATGCATCAAAATTTACTGTCAATGTGATGCGGTGTATATGGATCATAGATTAGTTCACGATTTACCCACACCACCGAAGCTCTAACTTAGATGGATAACTGATATGACAAATGCCCCTCATTCATCTGATCTCCATCGGTATATATCCCAATTTCTAGTAGAAAGTGGTTGATGTTGAATTCATCCACCCTCTTGATCTTGTTCAGTGCTACTGGTGAAGTCAACTGGATCAGGAATCTCCCAACTATGTTCAGAATGGTTGGACAAATGTCTAACGTAGGGGGACAGGATTCCGATATTTGTTGACCCTCATGTACACTAGTATCCAACAATACTAAAAGTGGAATGGTCCATATAACCATTGTGGATTATTACCCTCACTGATATTCATCAAGACCTTGAATATTTCTACCACCATTGGGACCCTGATTTTGATGTGCATCCCTAAATCAAATATGGTGTCCATGATAAATGTGTTTGGTCACCCACCCATGTTCACATCCTTGCTGAAATCATCCATCTCTAATGAGGGATGATATGAACCCGGAAAACCCAACCACGTGTTTCTTCTCGGTGATGACACAAGACACCCATATATACCACTAAATGTCTTCCCAGATTCTACCGAATTAACGTTACATGTTGTGATAGGATTACCTTATATAGGTGGGGGCTTCATTGGAAGTATCCTAGGTGTATCATCACCCTCAGCAGGAGGCTCTTGTGGTAAATTCAAGAAACATATAAACCAATGCTTGGTGTTGAAATCACTCAATAACTACTTCACATCACTGGGAACCATATCCATTAGTGTATTTTATTGTTGTGTCATATCCTTCCGATCCACCCATTTTTTCTCTTCAGGGTGGAACTTGAAATACATAACACAAGTACTAGAATCCCAACAATATGGTGGAGGTCCTAGAGGCTGATTCTAACTATCACAGGATGAAAATCGAATGTATTGGTCCTCAATGACCACCTAATAAATGGTTTTGGCATCAGGTGTTTTGATTGGTAGGTGTGAAATTGAGAAACCAACTCATCCTAACACAAGCCCACCAACCTCAAGTCTTCCAATATTCTTCTAATGACATGTAGATCCATTAGGCCAAATATAATCCTTCCATGAAATTTCTTCCTTGGTGTATATCCTAGTTATCAGTCTACCCTTTCTATAGAACCCCCAAACTTATCTTGAGAATAGTGTAGTATTGCGCTGGGGATACATGAGGTTGAAGCTATTTCTCACCATCATTAATGAAATTATTGTAGAGGAATTCAATAGTGACATATATATAACCCTTCAAGGTATGGACATCAGTATCCCTAAACCATTGATATTGTCTTGGTACACCCCGCAACTAGTAAGTTGGTTCATCTCTATTAACTTCCGAGATGATTACGTTGCCCCTCACCCCAAATCTGTACAGTGGAAATATCATCCAAAGGGGGTATTTATTATTCCTTTCATCAATAGCTCCACAAGATATGCATGATTTAAATCACTCCACACACATTCTCTATTCTCAAGATTTTCCTTCATCACTTCCATTCGAGCTACATTTTCAAGAACCTCCAATGTTTCTTGTGGATTGGCCATTTGTCTTGATACTTTGAAATTGTTTTTCCCTTGTTCATGGAGAATTATCATGGAGTACATTCACAAATCACGACTCACATATCACATGATCGTAGAGCCGCAAAAGACACAACACATTTCATTGAGAATCATTGGATCACAATACACTAGTTCACTGAGTACCATTCACAGTGTACCCAACCATGGACCCAGTTCACTATGAGTGTTCGTGGCGTTTCAAGAGCATCGCGATTTGAGAGCTCAAGAACAATTTTGACGAGGCATATGAATAAAAAAAATTAACACAATGTAAAATATATTGGCAATGGATCTCTGAGCATTGAAGTTTCCTCAACTATCGCAATCTCGGTGGTGATATCCCCACACTGTCTACATGCTATCATTACTATCATGCTTCAAGAGAAACTATTTTCGGCGATCTGACCTATGAATATAACCCCTTTTCTTCTTGGATCCCATTCTGAGTGGTGAATTTATTGGCTCCAACATCCATGCACAAAATGAATTTAAAAACAAAAACAAATCAATAAAGGGCATACCTCATGAGTCTCTAATGTGAATCCCCATCATCATTGAATTTTTTTTGAAGCTATGTAAAAGAGAACCTTCACATCCATTGTATAGTAGTGATAGAGGCCTCCATGTGTCTGATGTGCATAGAAATAGTGGAAGATTAATGACTATGGTCTCTGCCATTACACTGGATCCACCTCCGATCATTAAACATATTTTTCTCTATAACATTCCCTCATAGAATTTAAATACCCCATTCCTATAAATTGGCAGATCATGCCCCCCCAAAATCCATTGTTATGAATATTTTTCTATTTATAAGATCACATTCTGCAAATAACACTTTTCTTCATGAAATAGAATGGAAAATTCATCACCCAATGGATCTGAGCATTGCGAGCATGCTTTCACAATGTTAATATTTCTTTCTTCATGAAGGGGGTCCCCTTCACAAATAATTACACCCAAAAAGAGGTTCGTATTCCTTTATTAGAACTTAGGAATTTGTGAATCGATTATCCTTAATAAAGAACCCTCTAAGAAGATGTAAACTCCATGTCATGGCTGGGTCATCATGCTTCACAAATTCCCTCCCATTGCAGTGACCCTTTTTCCTTGCTTCGTGAAACAACTTTCTTCATGAATCTTCATCTCTTATTAAATCACCATAGCTTCATGAAACCTTTTATGAGAGGATTATTTCATCGTGAAACATCCTCAATTCAACCCTCTAGGATTATATGATGTGATTTCAAAATCCATCGCATGGTGTTTCATTTTTTGTTTACCTGCCTTATGTTTCTACCCATAGGTATGCTAACGACTATTTCGTACTCTCATAGAACTATAATTTGGACCCCTCTATTAACCACTCCTACACCTCACCCTCCTCTAACATTAATTGTGGCTTCCCTCCCTCGAGTGTGGGTTGGTATAAGTTATGCACGTACAAGGTATGGAGAGTGGGTCCTCATCATACGTGATGTAGGATGTTAATATCCCAAACACGCTTGTCCAAAACATATGAAATTAAACTATGAGGTACAACATGTGTGGTCGGAATTAGTGGATTAGGGAGAAGATGGATCCACGATCCTTTTTCTTCCCACCATTTCAATCCACCTTTCTTTCCCTCAGACTTCATCATCATGTGAGCCTTGTGAAGTCTTTAAGAATGCTCTGTCACCCACATTGATAGGGTATCATAAGTATGATGGAAACAGAATCATATCCTCCACAAAAATTGGACATTCTCCTTGGGCCAAAATCCATGCATAATCCCAAAAAATTTCCTCATGTCCATGCCTATTGTGATGTAACCATTACATCTACCAATGCCTCTTTTTTCTCACCCCATCCTTGACTCATGTGGTCAAAGAAAAAGCATCGACCCTGAAATCTTATTTAGCCCACTAACAAAGTATAATCCCCACACCCCTCCTGAAGAACAATGTGGACTTTGATAGTTGTCATCTAATAAGGGTATGTAAGAAACCTCCCTGTGGTTAAGCCCCATAAACAATTATTCATCTTTCTCAACCACTTCACATCAGTCCACCTTCATCATGCACGAAGATAAAAAATATACCACCCTTCCAAACTAAATGGATTTTGATTCCTTTCGGATACATTTGATGGCTCTCTAAGGATCAATCCCAACCAATGGTATACCTTAGAACATACCCTTTTTGGGTCCACCTTCTCTGATCCTTCTTTTGTTGTTCCAAAATCAACTATCATGATACAATGTTTTCCCTTTTTGGGACACATCCCCCGAATCCACCGACCTAGGATGATCCATTTATATTACATTAACCATGCATAATCCTCACACATCCCTATACTTATCTAACCCATATTGCCCCTCTTGTAGTGAGTCGTATCCATTCATAAGTCCAAAACATGTCTTTGGGACACTTTCCCTTCTATACACACTAATTAAATTCCCCATTTGTGATCCACATGGACATAGATCCCATTAAGGTACATAGTAACCCTCTCATTACCATTATTTTCTCTCCCTTGGCCCCTTGAATCTTTGAATTATTAGGCCCCATCTTAGAGGTTCCACTACCTTTGAGTCCCAATCCATGCATCAATTATCACCGGCCTCCTCCTTGGGAGTCTCATCGCTCCACAAATCTTTTTAGACATTGATTTCCATCCATGGGGACATATAGGAAACCACCATGAAGTTCATTCCCAACATCAACATAATCTTTACATTGGATCCATCTTATTCATTCCTATAAAATAACACAATTCTCTGTCATCCAACTGTTAAACCCTCTAGGTTATTCTTCCATGGGATGTACCCCTATGATCCACTCTCATCAGTTTACTGATTCATATGATCCGTCTTTCCTAGATGTTAAACTCACAACATTTCCAATGTTAAAAATTGAAAGCCAAGGAAATCTGTGATGAAAAGTTTCGGGCATACGATACCTCGTTATGGACATTGGAATACTTGGGTTTCTATACCATTTAGAATCACTCTAATGATGAAGAATACAAGTATTCTAGTTTTTTCGCATCAATAAATGCCAAAGATTCCTCAACCTGTTCACCCACCTTAATGAAGTTTATTTTCCTGACATGACACATTGGAATGTCCTCAAGGAAACATCATTATAAAATGGTGTCCATAAAGACATGACACCGTAAATAATATTCACAAAAAACAACATAATCATCAGGGGATACCCATACAAGGAGATGAGTTCTAAGGAGGACCACATTGAAGGAGGAACCAACATCCCATCATCCCATTTAGATCAAAGAGAAATCACCACTAGAGAGGTGATGGATGCCTCCTGCCATAGGAAGTTTTTAATGCATGGTACAATGAAAATTTTCAGTGAGCATCAATAATGAATCGTGAAGCGGCGTGCCTCTGTGTAAGCATCGATAAATTGTCCATAGTCTCAAAAACAAGCCTATATTTAGCCAAAAGTGTAACACCATTATATTTCATGGTATTGTATTCATCATGTTAATTTTTATTGGACGAATGACCATTAATTATATAACCATAGTAACATAATACATGAACAGAAGGTTATATGGCTAGCCATTGAAGTTGTTCTGAAATTGAATATTGATTTTCATCTGAATCCTTAATATTAATTTCCAAATAGAATAATATACACTATTGATTATGAATATTTGATACCAATATTTTATCCCATAATGAATTATAATACCTATGTATTTCCTTGGGACACATATGGGGAAACCTCTAAACAATAATGAAAAATGTAATTTTGGGCCTAATCCCGATCGGAAATTTTGATTGTGACAACATCTCTTCTAGATGTTCCTTCACCATCAAGCCACCTAGTGGGACAAGAGTACGATATTCCAATGCACTCCACATTGAAGAGGTTTTGGGTATATAATTCAATATCTTCCTCAATAATATATCTCTATACAATATAAACATATGGATGAAATCGATTTTTGGTATAACCTTTCAAAATATTCGTATACCATTCAATGGGGTACATACATATATATTATATAGGAACACATAATGAAATATTTCTCAACATGTAAACCATCAAATGAACAATCATAATAATTAATGATGGAGGGAATAACATTTCAATTTTACATTATATAAAAAATAATTATCTTTTAATAGTTAGAAATTACACTAGATCTATAACATTGTTGTATATGAATTTTAAAAAGAAACTGAGAATTTATAATGTATTATAGACATTCATAGAGAAAATTCAACATAAATAAATACAAATTAGATATTTCATCAAAAAATTTAATCCATGTTATTTTAGACCCCTAACCATTACATCGTTCATGGACACAATGTTTTTAATATTTTATGAATACACCCATGGAATCTTTATATCATATGACATGATGATAAATAGATATATCTCCTTCCTGGAATGTGTATAAGTAGATGGAAGAATAAACGATCATTTTTCACACTTCAATGGTCCAAAATATTCTAATATTTCCTTCTAACCCATGTATGACCTAGCCTTAATTCCATCCTTTTTTATGGGTGAATTTAGCAATTCCCCAATGAAACTATTACAAACATTTTTTTAAAATCCATAACATAATAAAATTTTCTGACATATATAAAATTACAGTATTGAAATTCTTAATACAGTGTTTTCTTTTTCCAACTAGTTTTCATAATTTTTTTTTAAAATGGTATACCATAACTAGATCCCAAATAATTTACATTCTAAAATAGTTGATCACCTATTAGTGAATATAGTGTTGTATGTTTCTATAAACATGAATACAATTTTTTTATCCTTGATAGATACTTATATGGTTTGGGAAAAAATATGTGATTTCATAGAAACCCTATTTTTTTATGAATGTTTCATCCATATTTACTATAATCCTTTCTCAAAAATAGGACACCCATAAGTTCCTTCAGTGATAAAACCAGAAAAATTTCATTAACCAAAAAATTCATTTATAATCCTGTACAAAATTCATGTTAATGTAAAATATTCATTTCTGTTAGCATTGTAAAACAGAACTCCTGAATCAAATAATTCTATAAAATATTTGATCAATGCATCCAAATAACCATCAATATTTTTTACATGGTTGTTTTGATCATGTTATAAGCATAGAAAAAATGATTTACTATTGTATCATGTATAACCACAAAGAAAATATATATTTTACCAACAAAACTGGACATGTACTATGAGCGATGCTATGAAAACTAAAATGATTCAGTCCATATTTATATAACGTGAATCTATAGTTTCTCCACTCATTTCCTAATTTAGTATATAATTCATAAATTTTCATCCACTAAGGAGAGTCTTTTGGGTGAAAAATATTCCCATCATGGTTTCTTGTATCTGTGTGACATAGTAATTTCCTTGTAGTCTCATCACATCGAAAATGGAACCTAAAACATGTACTGATTATAAATTACAATAAAAAATTCATTGGACAAGATTCATCAATCTAGTATTGAGAAGCAGAACACTTTAGACATATTTTAAGTGATTTAAGTTCCTTGAATAATATTCTAAAATCATTTGGACAGGAATGTATTATTTCAAAGATCATTCTCATCGATCGTAGAATTCGTTTGGCATTTTATGGTTGGATCAAAATATCATTATCATCTATGAACATTTCATTCAAGAGATAATGTAGTTCCATAAAACTGGGATCACTATATATATTTCCTACTTTTAAATTATACATCATCAGTATTGATGATAATTTTGTGTATTTAGTGAATCCATTATATAGTGGGGTATTATTACAACTCTTTAACTTCTCAAACCATTTTGTGAAATAAAAAAGTTCATCTTCAAATGTCCTTCCTATTTCTTAAATACAATCTTTATCATCATGGAAATATTTAATGACATCCCTAATACAAACATCATTATTTTCCACACTTGTAATCATATAAAATTATCCAAAAAATGAAGTTTTATCACATGAAATTACTACATTCACATTTACCCCATGTTTATTCGAACATTTTTATCTTTGATCTATTATGTGATAGATCAAGTGTTCATCCAACTCTTCTAGAATAATTATTCTTTATTAAAAATAGTGTAAACACAGAAAATGGATTTTAGAAAGTTCATATGCCTGATATTTATTAAACATGGTTATCCCTTTCACTTCATGTTTATATTATTATGAAAAAACATTAGAATCCATCCATTCTTTATTCATATTTATCCTATTTCATTTATTAATATTATTATTTCACAAAATAAATGCCAAATGGTTCTTTTCAAATAGAAAAATCAACATTGGAATGTTATTTATTATTTCAATTTGTTGCATGAGAGTCATCCCAATAGAAGCTAACACCAAACTATAAAGAATATGTAATTGTAGATGAATACATTAATTTAAACCATGAAGATGATATTTGATGCACTGTAGGATTAGGAGTTAAGATGGGGTTAAACATTTATTCACCTTTTCTGGAAATGAGGTCGTGAAAGATTTACAATTGCATGGATAAAGTTACTGACATGCCATTTGAATGGTTATATTATCATTATTCTTGACTTCCCTATTTAATGTAATGGTTTTAGTAATTCTTTAAATATATATATTTAAATAATTATGGGAAAAATAAATTTCATACGTCCCTGTAAATCTATTTATAAAATAATAGTTTAATTCCCATTAAAAACATACCTTTAATTCAATTTGATTTTTAAAATAACACACCCTTTTTAAAATAATCCAATAACCTCCAAGCACTCTTTACCAAACCACAAAGAATTTTTTTAAATCATTAAATGACACTTCCTGACCCAACAGTCTTAAATATTTAAAATGATCTAAAAATCTATATATTTTTCATATTTTCAGTGAATAAAACAGACAACCCTACTTAAAATAAATCCAATTTTATATATTCTTTCAAAACATTCACACACCATTATAAAACCCAATCAGGTGAGTTGAAAAACAGTTGGAAAACATCCCATGTCAATATCAAGTGTTTATATATTTTTAAAGCTATCTAAAACCCAAAAAAAATGTATGTTGAAAACATATAATTTTTAGGAAACATTTCAAAACAATATAATTATTTCAAATGAGCCACATAAGAATTTATAAAAACACATAAATCTCAATATAGGAACTTTATAAAAGATACATAAATAAAAAATCTCATCAATTTTATAAAATTTAATGCTATAAAATGATTACACATGACCAAAAATATAATTTTAAAAATAATTTTATTTTAAATAGTGGCAATTCATAGTAAATACCTTAAAATAATAATAAATGAATATTGTCTTTTTATGCCTTATATTGATAGCTACATCCCACTATCATTATATCATTAACAAGTGACTATGGAACACCCCTATTAATGTGTGGTCCTTCCTTTTACATGTATTATAGACAAATAAGTTTATATATGACCCAATTTGTATATATATATTATGAGAAATGATCATATTAGGATCATCAATGATTTTATAAAATTCATTTTGTAATATAAACAAAAAAATTGTTTTAGGAAAAATAATGGATAAAAGTTTATTACATAGGGTCGAGTAAATAAAACATAAAAAACATATATTATTATTTTAATGAAAATATAATTTACCATGATACAAACATAATATTAAATAATAAAAAATATTAAGCATAAGTTATTAAGAGGGACCTACCAAAGGCTTCAGAAGATAATCTATGTTGAAAATTTAAGGGAAACATCACATTATATTATTGATTCAATACAAATGAAACACAATCAACTCACCATTAATGGACTCATCAAAAAGGAACATCATCTTTTTGGTGTGGGACCAAAGATGTGGGTACTATATATGTTGGAAAATAATATTATAACACATGTATCTATAATTCCAACATATATACCTAAATTTTCACATAATGTTTTATGAAAATCTCAAAAATAATAATTGATGAAACATGTTTATAAAAATTTCATGTCAACATGGTATAACATCCATTGAAGAATCCACAAACACATCAACACCCATAATATAACACGATAGTATTTCAAAAATTTATTAGAGAACCACTGATAGAAAACATCTAGCTTCATCCTAAATAAATCATCAAAATTTTAATCAAAAACTAAATCATCAATCCCACTATTACTATATGTTCCAACAGAAATTTTTTTTAAAAATGTTTTTCCATTGAAAAATTAATATTTTGACCAAACAACTCTCCAGAATAACTCATTAAGATAACAATAATGTTACTTCTCACCTAAAACAATCTCAATAATTTTTTTAATATATCAAGACACCTCATCCAAATATGTTCTGACATTTACATCCATCCAAATTCAAAAAATTTAATTGTAACAATGTCATATAGAACAATTAACAAAAAAATATAAAATGATTCATAGAATATGGAAAAAAAACTAATCAAAACATTTACTAATCAAAAAATGATTAACTCACAATAATGAATCAACTAAACACACAATTAATATATATAAAATATCAAACAATAAAATAATATAATTGATCTTTAAATATATAAGAATTCCAAATAAAATAGGAATAGATGATAAATTGGGATTTCATGGGGCAGAAGTATGGTCCGGTGGATGTGGAGTTGTAGTAGGCGGCCGCATCCTTAGAGGTTGTAGAGGTCTTCATGGGGAGGTGGGGTTTGTAGTGGAGGTGGGTTCGTGGGGGAGGAAGAGTTTGTTGTGGAGGTGGGGATCGTGACAGAGGTCAGTTCATATTGTAGGATGTGTTTGCAGTTGAGGTGTGGTTCAGTGCATGATGAGATTGTGTTTGCAACATAGGTGGGGTTCACTACGGAGGAGGGATTCACTACAGCGGAGGAGGGAATTATATTGATAGAGAAGGGCTTGGGGTAGAAGAGGGGTTAGGGGCAGAATAAGAGTGGTCAGTGGCAGTAATGGTTGTCTTCTGAAAGAGCTTGAAGAGTGAGAGAATACAATCTGACTATTAGGGTTCATTTATAAAATTGGGTAAAGTGTTAATCTGTGCTAGTAAAGAAGTGCTAATAAATCAATGTTCTAACAACTCAAAAATAAGAAGCGATGATAAAACATGAATTTATCAATTCTTTTATTATCACGCATAGATATAGGCATCTATCAGCACTAAAAAAGCATAGATAAAAGGAGTCATTTTAATCAATAAAAACAATGCACTGATAAAGAAAATTTTATAAGAACTTTTTTTAGCACATATAAAGGTGTAACATTATCAATGAAAAAAGCACTCAAGCGTCTATAATGTAAATAATTTATTTATATTGTAATATAAATTTACAAAATTATATATATAATAAATATATTTATTTATTTATAATCAAAATTATTAGTATATATATATATATTAAATATTTCTATCAAATTATTTCTATAATGAATATAGTTCTTATATTTTTATATTAATTTAAATAAATATTTATATATATATATATAGAATATTAACTATAGATAAATATATATTTATTATAATTTTTTTTATATAAATATTATAACTATTATATAATAAGTATATATATATATATATTATATTTATAATATTATAAATTTATATATAATTAATATATTAAATATATACTTATTTATAGTTAAAATTATAATATATATATATAATTATAAAATTATACGAACTGTATTTCTTATACTTTTCATTTTATGAATATATATATTTAATATATTTCTTATAACTTTATAATTATTTAAATATTTTTATATATATATAGATATTTAATTATTAAAATTTAGATTTATTTATAAATATTTGTATTTATGTATAAATATTTGTATTTATTTATAAATATTTGAATTTATATATTAATTTATTTTTGTGACTATATATATATATAACCTTATAATTATTATAAATATATATATATATAAATTAAAATAATTATAAAATTATTTTAAATATATTTATAATATTTATAATTTTAAAAATGTATATATTTTTTATTTATTTATTATAATTTTATTATTATTTAAATATATATATACTAAGATTGAATTATAATTATAAATATTTGTTTTTATTTACAAATACTTTTATATATTTATAAATATATTTATTTTATTATATATATTAATAACCTTAGAAGTATATTAAATATATTTATTATAATTATATAATTATTTACACATATATATATATATTTAACTATATCAATAAGATAATATTTTTATAAATATTTTTATACAATTATAAATATATATTTATAAAATTATAATAGAAGTTCCTATTTTAATTTTATAATTATATATATATATATATTTATAATTATAAGTAAATTTATTTAAAACGTATTAATATATAATTAAAAAATTATAATTATAAATAAAAAAAAATTATTATGTCAATATATTTATTTTATTTTTATAAGTATTTAGGAGAATAGATTCATGGTTATAACTGGATTGAATCATATACCTAGTAGATTATATGGATAATAAAAAATAGGTCACGACATATGGACAACATGAATAATAATAATAAGGTTGTAATATACAAATGAACATTAATTCACAATGAATACATAACATATGCACATCAACTATACTCCAT
Organism: Viscum album; assembly: GCA_963277665.1. Classification (NCBI taxonomy): domain Eukaryota; kingdom Viridiplantae; phylum Streptophyta; class Magnoliopsida; order Santalales; family Viscaceae; genus Viscum; species Viscum album. The sequence continues at coordinate 537,764,074 of OY728119.1, forward strand.
CATTAATATATTTGTTGACAAAATTCATTAAAAAAATATGTTTAATTAATACAATTTATTTTATATAATTATTATTAAAATTATATATATTTTAAAATGTATTTATATATAATAATAAGTATTTAATAGTAAATTGCTAGGAATAAATTTTTAATAATAAAATTTTAATTCAGAATATATAATTATAAATATATAATAATAAATACAATAAGTATATTAATTATTTAAGAAATATTATTATAATATTTTAATTATTTCAATATATATTTATAATATTATAAATATTTCTTTAAAAACTTTATATAGATATATTTGAATTATTGAAAAATTATTAATTTTAAACATTATTTCATTATTTCATATTTATAAATAAACATTATTTTTTAATATAAATAACAATTTTTATATAATTTAGCATTATTATATATTACAAACTTTTATCAACTCTAATAATAGAACTGATAAATATGCATTTTACCAATTCTAAAAAAATCAATGATAATGGATACACCATTATAAGTACGTTTTTAGAGCTAATAAAGTGTAGACTTATTAATGATTTCAGCTTGCACAGATAAAGGCTCCCCTTTTGTCAACATGTTTGTCTTAGTGCTGATAAAGGATGATGCTTCCCTTTGGTTAATTTGTGGTAGTGTTATGACATCCAATTGACATGTTAACCTAGGTAATGTGTTTTTCATTGGAAATATCAAGGCATCCTCGAACATAACAGGATGAGGACTTGGACACATCAACCCAAATCGTGTGAGGGTTTATTGAAATTCCATTCAGATTATGTGTAGTCCTTAGACCAAGTCAAATATATTATGTGGTTTTGTTTAAGAATTCATTTTAGACATGTAGGGAATTTCAAGACATCACCGTGGACATTTTCAGACATTATCACTATGTTGGGAAGAGATTATGCCCATGTCAAGCAGACATCCCGGAAGATGATAACCCTTTACAGTTGATATATTTGGTATGTTGTGGTTTTTACTCCCTGATTAGTGGAAAGATATGACTACCCCAATATTATGCCATCCAAGTGTGTAAGAACATATCCTCTATAATTCCCCAAACACATGCATCCGAATTTTGGTGATTAAAATACTGTGTATTTTTTTTATAGAAAGTTAATTGATACAATACATAAAAAAATTATATAATAGATTAACATTCTCGATCTAGGTTCTCGAAAATTATTATAAAACATAAATTTATTAGAGTTGATGTAAAATAAAACAATTTTCCTACTACACATTCAAGTGAGCTAACTCTAAAAGTGAATATATTTGAATTATAAATCCTAAAATACATGTGAAAATATTTTTGAGAATATAATGTCATCATTAAATTACCTAATAATGAGTTATAAAATAATTGAAATATATCATATAAATTTTTTTGTTGAAAACAACTATTTGAGATATGATTTTTAAATTTTGTTGATAATGGCATAAAACTACTTTTGGAATTTCATTTTGAAAACGTTTTGTAATTTACTTATAATTTAAAATAATATACCCCTTGGGAAATTATTTCTATTCAAAAATTGATATAAAAATAACCCAATGGTCTTTTTGAGAACATTATGCATGCTTCTAAAAAAACTAAGGCCACTAGAAACATTGATGGATGACTTCGGCCTACCCACTTTCCAAATGATGGGTTCACTCCCCAATTCACTAAAATATTTTAAAATCTCAAGTTATAGAAAACAATAAATTTTTTGCTTTCCAACATATAAATATTCTTTGAATGTAGTTTTTACTTAAAAACATGACCTCTTTAGTGAATTTATTTATAAAAATTTTCATATATACATTCAAAATAAAACATCATTCAAATAAATCCTTCTTTGATCATACATTTATTAAATACATGTAATGTTAATTAAAATTTAATTAACAAATATCTTAAACATAATTCCCTATTGAGGTATTATTTTTTTCTTCATACACAAATTGAAGAATTAATAAAACTAAAATGATACATGTATGAAATTTCATAATATATATTTAATTGCCATATATTATATGTTTACTGATAACCATGCATGAATAGTTTATTTACACACAAAAAATTATAGTGTTTTTTACTCAAAACATAATTCAGATTATAAAATACACAATAAATAATACCATTCAGGTATAAATAAGATGGTTTTGATAAAATAAAGTAAAAAACATGGAAAATTTTAAATGATTAATTAAATCATCATGTTTGTATAAAATTATTTCTCTAATTCATGAGTCTAAATAAATAAAATCAAATAGAACTAAATTGAAAACACAATCGTTTTATAAATTTGAGTAACACATGAAACTATGTAATTTATTTGTTTAAAAGATAACACAAATAAAACTGATGAACAGATTTCCCATATAGCTATCATTTCAAAAAAATAATTTAAATCTAAATGTCATTCTCATAAAGATATAATTTTTACGATTCATGGAATTCAAAGTAAACATTCTCTTAAAATTATTAATTGTCAAAGGAGAAAAAACAACTTTTGGGACTTTTGTTTTCCAAGTATGAGGTAGTTAATATGTGTGTCCAATATGATATTTTTATATCCAGTTTATAGAAATAAACATCCCACTATATTTTTAAAATAACAATGAATCATAAATATATTTTATGAACTAAAAAAGAATATTTTCTTGGATCATACCAGTTATTCTATGAAATATTTATGACATGAAACTGAAAACATGGGTTTTTTTAAAAGGGATGAAATAAAATATTATTTTATATGTGTTTTTTATGAAAATATGAAAAAGGATTATCTTGTAAGATCATATTTAACAAGAAAAATTAGTGTTGATGGATGGTGTTATACTTATTTTATAAATTCATATTACTGTTAAGATAAAATTTTATCATGGGGGATTAAAAATAATACATGGTGATGGTAAATATATGTTTTATTCACAATTATCATAATATATCTGAATATTATATCAAATGTAATCCACTTTTATTATTATTTTAGTTTATAAGTCAAGTATATTATTCTACTTTTAATTTAAAGTTAATTTTTTAAGGGACATGGGACAATAATGATAGTGTAAATGAATTTGACATCATGGGATTCTTCTTGTTTGACTTGAGGTTGAAGATCGTGCTGAAGGATTATACGGCTTGGATCAATTTCATCAATTAATTTAAATATTTGTGGTCAAATTTATATATTTGGTGTACTCTTACTGGAAAATGACTGAGAGATGAAATCTTCACCTCACATTAATTGTTATCTTTCATCCTATATCTCTACTTTTGACTATAGTGAAGAGCGATGAGGGGTTGAGTGGAAAACTCTTATCTAACTGATCATGATCAAACAACTAAATATTTATCCCACGAGTAGAAGATGATTGCAGGATGCGAATGTATACGAGCGGTGTAGATTATATCTAATCGAGATATATAAATATGTCTTTTTATGGCATATATATAATGTTTTTGAATCATATCTATTGTATGTTTTCATCACCCAATTGTACGGTTGAAAATTTCTAGTGGTTTATCAAGCGGTTGACTTTTCCTCGTAATACATTTGTTGAAATTCTTTTGACATGTTTATTTATTATAAATAATTACTAATACCCTCAAAATAAAAATTATAAATTTTATAATAAACAATATAATAGTAATAAAATATATTTTTAAATAAATACTCATAATTTCTTTAAACTAATAATTTCTGGCATAATTATTTAAAACCCAATATTTACCTTAAAAAATTCCCTATTTTTATTTCTGTTTTTTAATAATAATAAACAATAACTAATTCTTATTAATTTAAATATACCAATGGTTCTTACATTGAATTTTCAAATTTAAATTATAAATTATAGTGGACTTATTTTACTACAGTCAAAATAAAGGTTTTGAAAATACTTATATTTATGGGTATTCAAGACACACTTATTATTTCATGGAAGATCTTGCTCCAAAAAATGGTTCACTATTTTCCTCTAATTTTAATAATTATTTCTATTTTACTTTCTATAAATTTTCATATCAAAAACAATTAGGATATGAGAACTGCTCAATTAATCTTATTATGATGCATGATGTATTTTCAGAGGCATTAGTATCAATAATAGTTAGTTTGATTGGAATGATCTTGTGTATTAATGATGTATTAAGGTCATTAAATAAATAAAACGTTCACAATTTACATACTTTAAATCCAAATATTATTTATTTAATTTATTTATTTAAGAAAAAAACTATATAAAAACTCTTTTAATAACCAGGGGTGTTACATCAGCGACATGATATGACTACCCCAATATTAGGGAACCCACATCATATAATGCCAAATTAATATGAACTACAAGGGATTTAATTTCAACTATAATAAGGATACATATGATTCATTCCTAATGAATGATATTCATATTAATCATCCTAAGGATTATCCCATAACATATGTACCACATCTATATGAATCTATATTGATTACATGATATCCTTAGATTTTCACGTTGACCATAGCTCATGTTGTCTTAGGGAGTTAGAATGATCACATTATTCACATCATGAATCTATACTTGTCATTGCTACCTCAATGTGTATGCCCTGATTAGTTTCATGGTATTACTACATATATATATGTTCATACACCAGGAGGTATGTCCCAAGGGTGTGATCAAACTATTAAAACTCTAATTTCTTTTACAATAAGGATACATAGGATACCTCCCCGATATTTGAGCTCAAATACTTGGTGGGTATATTCCCTAAGATATTTCATTTATGCATGATCTCAAACTAAATGGGTATAATTAACTACATTAGTTTTGAATCATGTCATATTAATTATACACAGGACTCCTCATAAAAGATCAATCATTCCTTAAAAATTTTAATTTTCGCTCTTGATGACAGAAAATTCTGGATTTCCTGGATATATATTTTAAAAATAAAATAAGATACCCATTAATGCGGAAATAGATGAAGAAACATAGATAAATATAGAAGGACTCATCAATATACCCCATTATTCACATATGAAAGGGTTTACCACATGGTCACTCTTTTAGGGAAACCAGCCCCAAATTAATCATAAAAATAGATTTGTGAACATATCATAAATAAAAAAGGATTACTAGAGTAGGAGAAAATTCCCCCCAGAATGGGAGTTTTTATCTAGAGCTTACAAACTATTGACATATGTTTCTTTCTAAAAATTTATTTCATATAAAACCATAAAGGACCATCTATCCTTTCATATAAGGTTCGTACTCATTTATGGACGTGGGAATCGTTGGGTATTTCTAGGAATGAAAAAAATGGTGGACCCCACAAGAAAGATTTTGCATGAAATTCTTCTTCCAAAAATTTATTACTGGATAAACATGATGTTTCTCCCCCTAGAAAAAAAATTCTCAACCAGATAAAAATCAATTTACAATAGCATATCCATAACATATTAAGTAGGATAAAATTTCCACTTCTCATCAAGAATTTTTATTCCTCCCAAGGTATGATTTGATTTTTCTAATCAATCAAAAATAGTGAACCATCCATGAATATCTCAAATAATAGAATGATTGCTTTATCATGTTTCTACTAATTTTTATATAATATAAAAAATATTGAGATTAACATTAATCTCTCTAAATATGGTGGTTTTATTGGGAACCAAATAGGTCTAATATAGGAATAGTCTACAAGTTCAAAATGTCATTATCCGGGATAATAAATGGACATTTTTCTACCAACTAATATCTAATTGAGTGTGTATGATGTATATGATAATGCACTAATCAGTGAACTAGTTCATGGTATTATCAATTATTTCTTATACTACATTCACAAACAACACCTTGATACAATATGATTTCTTAATCCAATGTTAATTCTTGAAAATTAGAAACAACTAAAACCCCTATATGTTTTAGTACATCCATAGTGCCCAACATCTTTGGCATCAGGTGGATAATGAACTAGCCATGGAATACCACATACATGTTACAATACTGACCCTTGATAGTTCATGTAGTGGTCTCCATGTGATAAAACCAACATGTTTGAATTTTATGAGGAAAACATTAGTTAATAAAGTTGAAATCATTGCATCACCGAAATATTTTGATCTTATCCATAGATCTTGTCAATAAAATATTTTAGTAATTGATGAATGTGTACCATGGTGTTTAGTATGACTCTCATCTAGGTCATGATCTTGCAATGGAGATCTCATATCCACCTTTATCACCAACACCGTCCCACTAGTTCCCTTCAGTCTCAAGCTAAGGGTAACACCTAACCCACATACACTATTGAAACATATGATATATCTAAAATGAATACACATTAAGAACATAATTATCTATATAATCTAGAGAGATATAATATCCCCACTTCTACTAAATATGGTAGTTTGAATATTCCAATTGTATCTAACAAGTAGATTCATATCCCTACTCACTTGAAATATATTTTTTGGAATATTTATGTTGGATTCATAAGAGATGCATATATTCCAATCCCCATTCATGAATCTCATTGACATAATCTGGAAGCATAAGAAGTATAAATGTGGGTAGGTATCCCTTCATCAGTCAAAGATATATTCCACTGTATAGTGGATAAAAAATGTACAGATTTATGATGTTCCACATATATTTATTATGTGTTATTAGGTATTTTAAAATTCTATTAAACTCTATCGGAATGTTCAATCACTATTATATATATGGGGATATGTGTATTCATTTATCCCTATATCTCAGGAAACACAACACTCTAATCATCATGAACATTTTCTTTATCTAAAGAAAGTGAACATTATTGCTCTTATCATCAGGGATTATGGAAATATTTGGAAAAAGGATGAGGAATTGGACTCATCTCATATTCCCATTCCAACCGAGGCTCACACAGTGAGAGGTTCACATGCCTCCTAAAATGGGAACATAACTTCTGATGATGAATAGTGGAATATTCAAAAGGCTCATGATAAAAATCTGATCCCTGTTCTGGCCAGGGATATCTAAGTGGTAGAAGAAGAAGACTTAGGAAATGGCCAATATTTATAGAGAAAAATATTGAAAGCATACTCCAAAGGATTAGGATCATTATCATATCCCCATTCTGATTGATGATCACAAAATGAGAGATGAAAACTCCTCAGTACATGATCATATTATTTAAAAGGATTATATATGGAATAATATTGTAGTTTACTGAATATATGATCATATCTATACATCAACAAATTAATTAATGCTCACTCGTCCTTCAAATGCTACACATGATGATTCTTATATTCTTTCCCCAATTATGGAGGCTCAATGAAATATTCAAATGATAAATAAATATTCAAATTGGGCTCATATTTTATTTATAATAGGTGTTCACCATGTAAGTGTAGAACATTCATCAAGACCGGATCATATTACTATTAATAATGATATAATGCATACTCTAATATCTATGGATCGGGCTTATGATCCTATTTTTACTGAGTCTCACTTATTGATAGTGAAGTATTCCTCAACTTAGGAAAGTACTTCCTATAACAATAAATAATATCATAGTTTTATTTTAGAATCTTCTTAGTAATAGACTAATATTTCCCTGACACTAGACAATCATCAATATATTCATGACACTATCATAAAATATTCTCCCCTTTAATAATGAAAAAAACTGGTCATCATATTCTGAACATAATGAAAAATGATTCTCATATCCTTAATATACTTATTCATAATGTTATTCAAGTAGTTTGAGACAAATTATCAGCAACAAAGGGGTTTTCCAACTCTTAATTTAAAAAAATAGTTGAACAATACATCGATAATACTCATCAATGTATTGTGGATATGGATCATAGTTATTGTACTCCGAACATCAACTGTTGTCAATTTCCCCATGGTAAAATCTCCCATGGACATGTTAATACTTCAATTTCTATGTAACCTCCATATAGAGAGGTTATATAAACAAATATTCATTTGTATAGATAGATGTTCAAAATTTTGAGGAAAACCATATATAGATCCACATCAACTACTAGAAAACTCCTCTCTGGTCATTAGGATACCTCAAGAAGAACGTTTTATGATCTAACTTGAGTGTGGAATGTATGTTGGATGTAGAGGAAGATGAAATTGTCATAAAAATATATTTATGTAGAAATAACCTCCTCATTATGTTTTGGAGAAAATATACTTCTAACTATGAGATCCCAAATAAACTCGAAAAGGAGTGGATGCCTTAACAATTTCAAAATATATGTGAAAATGATCAAATATTGATGGATATAGACTTATATTTATTATGTTATATTTTTATCCCTTAAAAACCATGATAATAGTTTTTTATCTAGTGCTGGATACTATCACCATGGACTGAGACCGATAACCAAAATAGCATAGTGAAAATATACAACAGTCATTCCACTATTGGATCAAAAATATTTGGATGCTGTTCTCAAAAGAATCATATAGAATTTATATTCATGTATGGGAATATTATAGAGTATTACACTTTACCTCACCCCTAAAATAGCATAACTCCCATGATACGGATTCATGTAATTTCATCACTTGTAATTAAATCATAGAATTAAGAAACATGCAAGACAGTTAGTCACTACAATGAAATTCCCCATCTTCAATGATTCTATGATTGTATTAATTGAGGGAGTGGATAACCAGTAGATATTTGAAATTATCCCATTGATGAAAATGTATATCTTTTTATACACAATAGATAATGTTTTAATTAACCAATCAACGTTCTCTTAAAAATGAATCATGAATTGGGCCTTCATTACACCCAGCTCCAATAGAATCCTAGGTACCACAAATAAAAAAGTTCATAATAGGAACATATAAAATAGATATCTCGTAGAGAACACAACCCATTGGGTTAGTGGAATATCTAAAACCTCCTCCACCCCTTCTATCACCAATCCCTAATATGATCTCAGAAATTTTGGAAACTTCTAAAAACAAACTCAAAGACACTATCCTATGGAATTTTGGTTTTAATATTTATCACCAGTTTCATAATCCCCTAAGAGGGTCATAGGGTAATCAACGGTGGATCTAGATCAACTATAGCCTCCTGGTATGGGGATAATTGTAACTTAATTCCCTTATTATGAATTGTGAATTCCTCAAACAGAAACATTATATCCTCAACTCCACGATAAAAAAAATGACAATAGTGGACATGGATAGTCCCCAGTCTAATGGGATGGGGTAATTTTAATAATCATCATTTCCATAGGAAGAATCAGTCGTCTCCGTGTTTTTAGGTAAATATTAATTGTCAGTATAACATCAGTTCTTCCCTCTACAAGGAAAACCTCATCTATTCATGTCTCCTTCAACAATAACGGGAAAAAACATTATCAAGATCACTTCTCAAAGGTCAAATTTTGGGGAACATATAAAGAAGGAAATAAAACCCCTTCAGGGTCATTTGAAAAAATGGTCCAATATGGTCAGGGGTTCAAGAAACATCCCTAATGGCAGTGTTACAGAATCTTCCTATTGCATTGAATGTAATGGTAAAACTATCATTTCTTGATATACCTCTGTGAATTTAATCACCCATCTTCAAAACAGATAATGTGGATCAAGAAAAAAATGTATATAACAAAATACAGAGAATATAACCAAAGAGGAAGGTTATCTAGATGCACCAACTAACCCTACACTCACCCAGAACAGGGGGAGGATCTAAAACATACCCCTATATATATAGATTAACCACCTTCTAGAGGAACAATGCAAATGAAAAATGGAAATATGTGTTCATATCCCACTTATCACTAAATATATAACTAATTCCTCCCACAAAGGAGTTGTTTTCATAATATGAGAATGATATACAAACTCTCTAAAAAATAAATTATGAACTAATATGGTGAAACATTTATACTGGTTATCTTCTTAAAGATGATGCTAATATCCCTCATCCATAAAATTTTAGAAATATTTTATTCTCCTGGAATGGTATAATATGATAAAAATAACCATATCATGAACTAGGTATATGATCTACATAAATGATGAAGATAGATACATTTGCAACATTCCTCCATTTCATTGATAACCTATCCCTCCCCAGGGTAATCATTTAGTCTTTTCATGAAATTAATATCAGTAGGAGATGAAAACAGATCCATATCATCAAGACTCACCCCCTCCATGTATATGGGAGGTTTCATAAATCTTAGTCCCTCTATAATATGTTAATACAATAGAGTCTCTAGTTACATTAATAGATGGCTTGGAAGAGAGAATAACACCTATTTATCTTTAGAATAATCTACATCCTAAATGGTTGTATGACACTTTTCCACCACAAAATTTTAGAAATCCATCCTTATCCACCTTCGGTTGGAGAGAGGGACCCCAAAAATCATGTGACGAACATTTTATCTCGATGTGGTCTGATGGAGGGAAATTGAGATCAAAAGGAAGAAACCAAGATGACAAGTTTCCTATAGACATTGATAGGGCCAGCCATTGATTCATACAAAAATCTTCATGCTGGATCTTTTTTAGGATATAATGATCTTAAAATTCAATTCATGTACCAGTTCATCCCTATAATGAGGAAGATGACAATTATTTACCTAAAAATAATAAGAAATTAAAAAATGATAGGGTTCCTAACATTTTAAAAATATATAGAGGTTTAACATATTCACTTATCGTCAATCTCTAACAAGAAAGAATATTCGAACTATGTTTTGAGATTCCACTGGATGAGCCACATAAATCTATGATCCTAATGGAGTATCTGGGTTGATTACAAGAGTTTTCAAGAATATCATAAAATTTAATAGAATATATTCAGTGGATCGTAGCTCAAAAAAATTCTCATGAAATAATCAAAATTGTAAAGGATTGGTGTGGATGATAATGAAGTGTAACTCTCAAACTAGATGTATTTCCCATTAATGTTCCTAAGAAGTCCACAGATCACCTTATTTCTCATGTTGAGTTGTAGAAACAACCAAATCACCCACTTTAAGAAGAAAAAATAGATTAGGGATGAATTGTATTTTTTGAAATGGAAGAATATTTCATAAACCATATGAATATAACAAGAACTAATAATTTCCATGAAACCAGGGACAATAAAATACTCAAGAATCCACATCCAAAGAATCCAAATGAAGTAATATTCAGTGATTTTTTAAACTAATATACTTATATATAGTGATGGGTAACATCCTCTAGATTTATCCATCATCAATGAATTCATCTAAAGAATATTCATTTTCAGACAAGTGATGTTGGATAACTCCCCGGTAAAGGTGTAATGCATAGCCATTACCCAGTTAGAAAAAAAACAGTTATTATAAAAAAACAATCTTCTTAGTGTGGTAAAATGTTTGACAACACGATGATAGGGACGATAGATTTCTGAGCTCATACCGGTATGAGAGAACCGCTTCAATGACACCTACTTGTCTCATCATAAAATGAGGTCACTTTCAATAATCCTCATGAAGGTCATTGAATCCATCAAAGTTTCGAATACATTGAAGTGTAAGTTTCATATTTTATATAATTCAATCTATTCTTCTTATAGATGTATTCGCTACAATATCCAACGAATTGGAAATTCCCCACCAAATAGAATCCTCTTTTGATGATGATCTTATATATGATGTGGTTAACATTATACACTAGGAAGACCACATATACAACCATTAATATTCATCTACATACATGTACCTCAAACTAGACCTAGGAACAAGTGGCCACATGAACAAGAACATAGGATATAGAGGATACAACCGGTGTGGTCGAACCCAATATTTCTATCACCTTCTTGCAGAGGAAATATGTAAACTTGAAACCCATAGTAAAGCACACCATGACTCCCAAAAAATACATGTATGTGTTCTAGAACCCTCCAGTGGTCAACCACACCTAGATATATTAAATAATCAATAGTACGGGGATATATTTCTAGGTTATCCAAGACAATGTGGAAGGTTGTTGTGATCAATTCCATGAGAAATAGATTCTCCCTAAACCTCTTCATAAGAATAAGGACCATCGACCTCAAATACCTTATGTTATTAATTTTATAATATTGATCATACACTTCTCGTGATGTGTTGAACTATATAACATAAGTAAAACATTCTAAAATTGTTGGTGATTTTCCATGTCATGTTTTCAATCCTGAATGTGCTCCAATAATTAAATCAAATCACAGATAAACTCATTATATCATCTAGTTCCCATATGTTCTCAAGATAAAAAATTATATAACCTATCTTTATCAATCTATTAACATTACATCTTAATTTATTGTCTCAATATCCTTCAAAAGAACATGATCTGGAGGAGGTCCTCACTGAAAACATAATTCCCCTTTATGTTGCATGAAGACTCAATAAATTCAATTTTTATTTGAACTAATTGATAATTGTTATGTGATCAAAAAAATCATGATTAAAACCCTATGATGTTTGTGATGTATTGAAAAAACATTTATCCTAAAAAATTTACCATTCAATTGTATGATAAATGTGGGAAAATACCACTCTAGAAGATAATGTTTTAAACTAATTTTGGGGACCTCATGTCTAATACTAATTTCATGTTTATCCAAAAAAAAACTATGTATAATATTCAGCTCAGAATACCTTGTCTTCACATTTCCAAAAATGAACCTTCAACATTCCATGAATGTTCAAAATACCCCATGAAAGGAATGGTTGGCATAAAACATTTTGACAATGCCCCCATCGAGATGTATATGTCACATGGGATAAATGCAGTTGCAATAATAGGGTAGTTAAGAAACCAATAATTGATTAGAATATACATGTTTCATCTACTAATGGATTGGGGACCACCCCACCAAATCAATGCAGTAATGTCAAAAATAATTATGTTCTACCCATTAATCTAGTTGAGTCAGCAGACTCAATCACAGATGTCTAAGATCTTATTTTCCATAGTGAGAGTGAAAAAAATTCTCATTATTCATTAGAAAACACATTATTGATGTGACTTCGGTCTTCCAAGACCTCTCCTTCATTAACGTTTATTTAGGGTACAATCATGTATTTATTTTCCTTGAATATGAGGAACCCAATTCCATCACAGCACCATAGGGAATCCTTTTCAATCATTCCATTCCATTTAGATTAAATGACACTAGCATTAGATACCAATGCACCAAAAATAACATCCTTAATCCCATCATGGTTATAATAGAAAAAGGTTACATTGAAGAACTTTAGTCAATATCAAATAAGTGATGTGATCACTTCATGTATCATAATATATCCTTTGACATATTGAGAAGTCACAAAATATAGATCAATCCATTAAATTTTTTTCTATATAACAATATTGATGTTATGTGGCATTCAGGGATGACCTCATTGAATCCAATATGACTCATAAAATACTATTTCTATTATAGGAATGTCACTCCTGATAAATCTCAAATATTATAGGGTACTTTAAGGGAACAATGAATTCATAAAGTGTTTAGTATGCGAAATATCCAGAAAATCACTCCCATTTAGCATGCAAATGAAATAGGGAGTCACCTATCAAAGAGATGATGATTTCCAAGATGCCTCCAATAGTCTCAAAAAGTACATGCCCATACACCAGTCTAGATTTCATTGGTTGAAAGTAAGCCACTCATACTATATAAGGAATCCATGGACTGGACGATTGGTGTTATCCTCATGAATAAATGTGATTTGGGGACTGCAAACACTCTCTACTACCACATACAAATGATAATATGTATTGATTCCCATCATTCCGATGTTGATAAGTACTTCTATGGGCTCATCGTTGTCGAGAAAAGGTTGAGCCATTACTTGAAAAAGTATTAACTGAACATGGTTACTTATATTGATCCTCCCAATTACATCCTTGTATATCCTATATTGACTGGGTGTTTTCACAATGGGTTTTCATTCTAAATAAATATTGAATTCATTTTGTATCATATAAGTTAATGATTATGAAGGACTTGCCTCATTTTCATGATACACACCACACCACAAAAATTTCACCACTGGACACCAAACATATAGATGATGTGGTTTTGAATTTTCATGACACTCCCTATAAGTGGGAGATATATTTAAGTTGAACCTCCTAATGTATTATCAGAAAAATTATTGAAATCCCAATGATTAAACATGTTCTCTTAGGGATTTTATTTATCTCTCATGAAAAATAGTATTTTTTTCATATAGTTCCTCACCATCCGAAGGATGTATGAATAATGAGGAAAAATTACAAGGCCTTAACAATGGTTTTGAACTAGCCATATATCTGTAGATAGTCTACCTGAGTATCAATGGGAATGTATATCTAGTGATAAAGAATATCAATGAAATATATTTGATAAAAATGAGTCAATTGGACAATTTCATTGACTATGTAATATCAATAATGGTGGTGTTACCTTTCAAGCCCATGTTGCATCATTTCCCATAATCACATAACTCTCACATTGACGTATTGGAAAGTAATGAAACAATTTAGGAGGACCCTAATTAGGAAGAAGTATTCTTTTGCATCACACATTGAAGGATAGTCTCATCACTGATCTCCTACAACATAGAAGAAGTCAATCTGGTCAACACCACCCCAGTTTATGAGGAATCAATATCCACCCCTAGATGGATGGATTACATAATGGATTGTTGAGTCAATAAGGTTTTCCTTATGAATTTTCCATTTCTTCTTGTTTTGAAAATCACAAACACCTAATACTTAAGCAAATACAAATTTTACATATCTAAGGAATATTTCCTTCCTTAATGAAATTTACCCTAACCTAGATTTCCTTATACATATCAATATTTTTAGTAAGTATATAAATCATATTCATACCTAAAACCTCATATTCAAATAATACATAGATATGAAGCATTCTGTTTTAGGATCCGAATTCTGGATATGAACTGTAATGATGTTCCACTCCGAATTCCGTATATGAACTCAAATGAAGTTCCACTCCGAATTCTAGATAGGAACTCAAATGAAGTACCATTCTGAATTCTGGATACGAACTCTAATGAAGTTCCATTCCGAATTATGGATACAAACTCTAATGAAGTTCCATTCCAAATTCTGGATACGAAATCTCATATAGTTCGACTACGAATTCTAGATACGAACTCTCATATAGTTCCATTCTGAATTCTGGACTCCGAACTTCTACGAGTTCGACTCCGAACTTCTATCAGTTCGACTCCGAACATTGTAAGTTCAGATTCTGAATTCCAGTGAAACCAGAATCCAAATTTCCTTATAAATTCAGACTACAGATTTCCAAAAAATTCATGTTCTGAATTCCTATAAAAAAAATCCGAATATCTCTTTATTATAGACTCAAAATTTCATTTTGGTTAGACTCCGAAATTTTATTTGCTAACATTCCAAACATCAGTTTTTGTTATACATAAACTCGTTTCATTACAAAACGATGTCATGCATTCAGTTACATATGTTTTTTTATAAAATTATGTCGTCCATTCTGTTTCTA
Organism: Viscum album; assembly: GCA_963277665.1. Lineage (NCBI taxonomy): Eukaryota > Viridiplantae > Streptophyta > Magnoliopsida > Santalales > Viscaceae > Viscum > Viscum album. The sequence continues at coordinate 537,779,611 of OY728119.1, forward strand.
ACAAACCATTGGTTAAGTGACACGTGTATAAGTCCCCCCTAAATTTAAGGAAAATATGACTGTTGGAGGAGGGATCCAACCGTTGGAATTTTTCCTATAAATAGTATATCATTTGAACGAGCTCAACACATATTTTACATCTATAAATACATGTTGTTGAAGTGATTTTTAGAGAGAGAGAGGCTCTTATCAACTCTCATGCTTCGTGCAGAATGTTTGAACAGCTTGTTCAAAATTTGCCTTATGCAGACTTGCTTCGTGTGACTCCAATTGTTGGTGATTACAATCAAGGGCTTCCGAGGATAAGAAGACTGAGGTTCTAACACCTTGATGTTTAGGGCTTCCATGCTGAGGTAGACTGAGGTTCCAACTACCTTGAGGTTGAGGGCTTACAGGGATACCAAGATAGAGACTCCGATCTTCGTATCGAGGGCTTACCCTGGTGTGGGTAAGATAGACATTCTTGAAAGTATAAATCAAGAGTCCGTTATCCAAGGTTGTTGGATACCCTTATCTTTGGGTTAAAAGATTTATATCATGTTACTTGTTTTTGTTAGAATTTTTTACACTGCATTTTTTATTTTAATGAAAGTATAACCTTTTATATTTCCTTACACTTGTACTCTGACATAGATAGATTCTATACTATTTAAGGTAGAATTTAATATTGTAATCTTTGGTTAAGTTTCGTTTTCCGGATCCATATTTCCGGAACCGGTTTTTCGGAATCACTTTCTAGATTTAAGAAAGTGTATAGAACTACAAGTATGTAACTTCATACTTTGTCCCAATCATTCAATTGGTGGTAGAAGTGTTGTGAATATGCTTAGTTTATCTTTTTTAAAAATAGATTTTTTCTTGTTTAAGGAATTTTTTAAAGGGTTCAATTCACCCCCCCCCCATCTTGTATACTGAGCATCTACATCGTTATTTCAATCCCACAATTGGTATCATAAGAGGTGTCTGAAATACTTATACTCACACATATGTTTTTCTTGTTCAGTTTTTTTGTTGTTCTATATTTTTCTTTCTTAGGAATATTTTCCTTGAATCCTAACTTTTGATATTAACAAGTCTTTTTGTGGAAATATTTTTAAGGTGGCAGGTTTAAATGTTGGTTCCATTGACAACTTAAATCCTAGAAGACCACCAATTTTTGATGGCAATGATTATGAATACTGGAGAGATCGAATGAATAGTTTCCTTGTCAATACTGGGGTATATAACTTTTTTCATGCTTACCGGTGGCTATAAAATTCATCATAAGGAAGTTAGTAATTTCACAAACAAAAATAAGCATGATTATCCATTAAACTATAAGGTACGCAATACTTTACAATGTTCACTGACTAGGAATATATGTAGTAAATTTTCATCTTGTGAAACAGCTAACTGTATATGTAAGACACTTGGAGTTACTCATTTTGGTACATCCAAAGTCATTGAGACTAGAAGAGCTATGCTTAGAGATGAGTATCATGGTTTTTATATTACATATGGAGAACCTATAAGTAAAGTACAACAAATGTTTATGACTATCGTGAATATCTTACAATCTATGGGAGAGAAAGGTCTGGATGATGAAGCTATTGTTGAAAAGATTATAGATATTATGCCCAATGAGTGGGAATCAAAGTGAATAGCTATTGATGAGAAGAGAAAGGTAACAAAAATTTCTCTTGAAGATCTATTTGGAACACTTATTCAACATTAAGCAAGGATGAAGAGAGATGCTGACAACATCCAAAAGAATAATGGGAATGGTACAATTTCTTTTACTACAACATCAAATCACATGAAATCTAAGACTCCGGAGAGAGTAACTAGATCCAAGTCTAAGAAGGTTACTATCCAATCCTAATCTAGTGAGAGTGAAGTCTCCGAAAATGAGTAAGCTGATCTTGCTCGATGGATGAACAAGATAGCTGGTCAAAGAAATTTCCAAAACAGGTATAAGAAGAAGGAAAGGAATGATAAAAAAGATTTAGTGGTCACATGCTATGAATTATAGAGAAGTCGACACATATGACCTGATTTCCCTATGCTTAAAAGAAAGAAATAAATCATAGGCATTCTGAAATGAAGAGGTATAATTTTTACAAAGAAAAAGATAAGAAAAGTCTGAAAGCTCATACTAATTGGAGTGCTAGATTTTGAGATTCTTCAGAAAGTGAATCTTTGGAATATGATTCATCAGATCAGAAGAATATAGGATTCATTTCTAATACTTCTTTTCCATATACATGTCTTATTACCAAGGTACGCTCTGCCAAAGCATTAACAAATCTATCTCTTGATAAGAATTACTGTTCTGAAAATAGTACTTATAATGAAGATACTGCATCCTCAGAAAATGAAAAACCTTCATATGAATAAGTATCTATATTTTCCAAGTTACTTGAAGCAAAAAATTGTATAATTTCTAAGAAATTAAACAAGGTAGACACTAGGGAATAAATTCGTACAAAAGAGATTTCAGATCTTTCTACAGATCTTAAAGATAAAGAAGAGTTTTTACAAAAACATTCAAAAGAGCTTGAGAAATAAAATTCTATTAAGGATGAAATTTCTAAAGATCTTAAAAATGCTTTTTTAAAGATGAAATTTTTTGAGGAGAAATATAACTCTAAGGAAATGATTCCTGAGGATAGGAATGCAGTCATCATACTGAATTCAGAAATTTTTTTCTCTTAAGAAGCTTCTTGTAAAATTTACTTCTGGGAAGGAAAATTTTGACAAGATGTATTCTCAAATTAAACCTCACGAAAACGCTACTGGCGTAGGTAATACTCACCAAAAACTAGTTTTAAAAAACAATTATTTTGTTCCTTATAAAGCCCATTTTTGTACTAAGTGTCAAAGTGGTGGGCATTGGAAGAAAAACAGTTCTTTGAATAAAGTTAAATCTCTTGGTTTTAATAAAGTATATTTTTCTAAACAAATGTGGATACCCAAAATTTTGTTATAATAAAATCTTGGATCCAATCAATTTTGGATTCCAAAAGTCTAATTCTTTTCTGATTTTCAAGAAAATAAAGGGAGCACCAATAATAATACATGGTACATGGATAGTCGATGTTCTCTGCACATGATTGGTAAAAAAGATATTTCGAAAATATTATCAAGATGAATGGAGGAAAAGTAACTTTCAGAGATAATGATCAGGGAGAAATTATTGGTATAGGTAATATTTTTCTTCTTGCTAAAACATTGATTTCAAATTTTTTGTTTGTCTTAAGCATAACCTCATTACCATAAGTCAATTATGTGATGAAGGATACCTTGTAAATTTTAGAAATGATAAGTGCTTAGTACACAATTCCAAGGAAGAATTTATTCTTTCTATCCATATGCAAGAGACTTTTTACACTTTGAACTTAGAAGACCATAGGATCCAAGACATACCTTGCCTAAGTGAAATGGAATATCATTCTTGGTTATGGAATAGAAGATTAGGACACTATAACCTTAGAAACATATGTAAACTCTATAAGAAGAAACTAGTTAAGGATCTACCGTAGCTTAGATTTTATTCTGATAAATTTTTGATCCTTGTCAATATGGCAAGAAATATAATCCTAGTTTTAAATCAATGAGTGATGTCTCAAAAACTGATGTGTTACAGTTGGTGCACATGAATATTTTTGGTCCAACACAAAGTGGAAGCATTGGAGGCAAATACTATGTGTTTGTTCTAGTTGATTATTAAACTAGATTTACATGAGTCTATTTTCTAGCAAAGAATCCTGAAGCTTTTTCTTATTTCAAAAGTTTTAGATCCCATGTTAAAAATGAGAAAAACCTTTCACTAAAAACAATTCATAATGATCATGGAGGGGAATTTCAATATCTTGATTTTGAACCTTTTTGTAGCAAACAAGGTATTACTCATAGCTTTTCAACACCCATAACACCTCAACAAAATGGTGTAGATGAAAGATTAAATAGAATTCTTCAAGATATAGCAAGAACCATGTTGAGTGAATATTCAATAGCTAGACATTTTTGGGCTAAATCTGTAAGTACTACTTGTTATAGTATAAATTGAGTTTTGATTAGACCTTTTCTTAATAAAACTCTTTATGAGTTATGGAATGATAAAAAACCTAGACATTCCTATTTTAGTGTTTTTGGTTGCAAGGTATTCATCCTGAATACTAAAGATAATCTACAAAAATTCGTACCAAAATCTGATGAAGTAATTTTCTTAGGATACTCCAAAATTTCTAAGGCCTATCGTGTTTTCAATAAAAACACTTCTACTATTGAGGAAACAGGTACATGTAAAATTTGATGAAACTGATCCTTCTGTTTTTGAACCATCCCAGCTTACGTCCTCAGATGTGTTTTCAAAAACTGATTACCACCCTTTGATAGAATATCCTTCTGATAAGGAAATTGTTCAAGAATGTGCTTCTAAAACATTTACCCTAGAAGAATTTCTACCCAATGTTGATGAACATGTTTTACAAAACCCAAGTCAGGTGTTTCATAAGAATCATCCCAGTGATAGTATCATTGGTGATGTCAATCAACCTGTAAGTACTAGATGTTACATAAGAAATGTGGTAGAACATCTAGCATTCCTTTCCCTATTGGAACCAAAAAGCAGGGATGAAGAATTAGGTGATGATGATTGGATCAAAGCCACACATGATGAGCTAAATGAATTCTAAAGGAATAAAGTATAAACCTTGGTTAAAAGACCTAAGGAAAGTTCTGTTATTGGAGTAAAGTGGGTCTTCAGAAATAAGTGTGATGAAAATGGAGTCATTGTTAGAAATAAAGCTAGACTAGTTGCTAAAGGTTATAACCAGCAAGAGGGAATAGACTATGAAGAACCCTATGCTCCAGTATCTAGACTTAAATCTATCATGTCTTACTTACCATTGCAGCATTATTCAATTTTAAACTTTTTTAAATGGATGTGAAATGTTCTTTTCTTAACAGTTATGTTTAAGAGGAAGTTTTTGTGGAACAACCTTCTGGATTTGAAGAAACAAAACATCCTGATCATGTTTTTAGACTTACCAAAGCTTTTTATAGTCTTATTCAAGCCCCACAAGATTGGTATGATAGACTTACATGATTTTTGCTTGAAAATAACTATGTTAAGAGAAATGAAGATCCAACCCTTTTTATAATGTATGATAAAAAATGTTTTTATTGTTCAAATTTATTTTGATGACATTATATTTGGTTCAACTCCGCAATCTTTAACCGATTCCTTTCCATATATAATGAAATCTGAGTTTGAAATGATTATGATGGGTTAGTTAAAATTTTTCCTTGGATTTCAAATTTCTCAAAAACTAGAAAGAATCTACATATCCCCACATAAGTATATTAAATATCTTCTTAAAAAGTATGGGTATGATGACACTAAGAGTATAGGTACTCATATTGGTACCTCAAACATAATTGATCTTGATGAAGCTGGGAAACCAGTAGATCAAAACTCTTTTAGAGTTATGATAGGAAGTCTACATTACTTGACAGATAGTCGTCTAGTCTTAATGTTTTCATCATGATTATGTGCAAAATATCAATGCAATCCTAAGAAATCTCATTTAAAGGAAGTGAAAATAATTTGTTGCTACTTATAGGGAATGATGGATCTACTAATATTTTATACTTCTGGAAATTATTTTGTTTTAAAAAACTTTTTAGATGCTGACATTGGTGGATGTAGAATGGATAGGAAAAATACATCTAGAACTTTTCATTTATTAGTTGATTCATTAGTTTCACGGTTATGCAAGAAGAAACACTCAGTAGCACTCTCCACTGCTAAAGAAAAATATATTGAAGTTGAAGTTGTTGTGCTCAAGTGTTGTGGATACCACACACACTTAGAGACTATGGATTTTAGTTTTACTAAGACTCAATTTTTTTGTGATAACACAAGTGCCATTGACCTCAGTAAAAACCATGCACATCACTCCTTTGCAAATCACATAGATATTAGGCATCACTTTCTTAGGAATTACATACCAAAAGGAGATATCATTCTTCAGATTATCAGAATGCAAGATCAACTTGCTGAGATTTTCAAAAATCTTTACCTTCCAATAGATTTGAATACATTAAACAAAAGTTAGGAATGATAACCGTGAGTTAATCCTTCTTCATTAACTTTTTATTGAACAATGTTCCTTAGAGTAATAAAATCATTTTCATAATGGCTATACATTTTCTTGTTAACATAATCAGAATTTTGGTAGTCAGTTTTTTATAAATCTTTTGTAATCAAAATTTTCTTAGACAGTTTTTTTAAAAGATTTTGTAATCAAAAATTTCGTAGTCAGTTTTTTTTAAAAAAAATTGTAATAAAAAATTTCGTAGTCAGTTTTTCAAACATTTATAACTAAAATTTTTGTAATGATGTTTTTAGAACTAAAATTTTCATAATAGAAATTTTTGGAACTGGAAATTTTCGTAATGAATTTTTCTTACTCGGAATTTTCATAATGAAATATTTCGTACTCAAAATTTTCATAATGAATGTTTTTCGTACTCACAATTTTCATACTGGAATTTTTTAGACTCATATTTTTCATAGTGGAATTATTCGTACTCATATTTTTTTAACACATATTTTTCATAATGAAGTTTTGGAAATCAATGTCTTTTCAACATTAAGTTTTTCCTAGTTAGTTTTTTGTAGTCAAATGTTTTCTTGAGGAAGAGTCTCACAACTTATGAATAAACTTCCTGGCCAATTCGAAATGTATGATTTTTTTAATTAAGAGTTTGTAGTCAGATTTTTCTTGCTGGTATTTTCATAGGAGTTTTAAAATTTCTCAGATTCTAGCTTTCATAAATATGATTTTTTTTCTTAAAACCTCAAAAGATCGGATTCAAGATTTCCTTTCAAGTGTTTTTTCAACCGTCATATTAGCTCAGAGTGTTTTTCAACCGTTAGATGGTTTTTGGAAGTTCAAGGGTCACATACATCACCTATATAAATGGGACCCCTGAGGGTTATCCCACATCGATCTTCAAGCTATCGCGTGTTGAAGTTATGCCTCCCTTCTTAAAGCCCATTCCGAATCGTCCAGAGCTCTTCATTATTAATGTCTGCAGAAGCTAATTCTCATGATATGTCAACTATGAATCCAATCTAAAAATGGTTAGTTTATAGAGAGAGGTTAGTGAAACCGAGTTTCTACAAGTATGATTCTCTTATATCTAACAATATCATATTGAATTTCTGGGAGGATGTTTTCTTATCAATGCCAGTGAAACAGGATCCAGTTTATACATATTTTCTTATTGAGTTTTATAAATCTGTTACCTTCCTTAAGGAATATGGTAGAGAGAATTTTTCATTCAAATATTATGGGAAAACTTATATGCTTTCTTACACCAAGGTTGCAAGCTTGGTGGGTCTATCTTATGAAGGTGAAGCTGAGTTTTGTTCACATAAGATTCCGGATGTGCAAGGACGTTTCAACAGTGTGAAGACATTGAAATTTCTTGAAATTAAAAATGCGAAGACTACTAAGATTGCTCTTTTCTCTTCAAATAATCAGATTCTATAGCTGTGGGTACAAGGATTTTTCATACTGAGAAGGGGTGATAAGGATAATCTCAGGAAGAGTGATATATACATCATAGATTTTTTGGAAAATATAAGGAAGATGAATTTGATGAGGCATGTTTTCGTTACAGTTAAGAACATTAAAGAAGGGAATATGAAATCTCAGATCATAATGTATCTATCCTTTCTTTCTAAGCTTATTATCAGATGTCTTGATTCATTTAATGTTTCTTTGACTTCCAATCAATGAAATTTCAAGGTAATGATGGTTAGTGATGATACATTAATGAGGATTAAGATGGATTTTTCTATTGAATTTGGAAAATTATACCCTTTACCAGAGGAAGAGGCTGAGGCAGCTCAGAAAGATCAACAAACTCCGAAACCATCTAAAAAGGTAGGGAAGAAGAGAAAGTTGAAAGAGGTGTTGGATGTAGATAAGACCCAGAAAGCTAATGAAACTCAATCTGCACCACCCAAGAAAAAGAAGAAAAAAGAATACCCAGATGAAGTGGCTGCTAAGTGGAGGGAAGACAAGGAGAAAATAATAGAAGGGGACCCTCAATTCAGATTAGATCCTACTGAGGCTAAGGACTTAAAAGATAATGCTTCTGATGAGTTGGAAAGACAAGTAAAATAAAATAAATTTAAGAATATGTCAAAAGATGGTATTGTTAAATCTCCCTTGAAAACAACAGATATGGCTTCTGAGCAGATTCCGGTTCTAGAAACTTTTTTTACTGATCCTTTACCAGATACTCCTGGAAACAATTACTCCCACTCCAGAAAATTCTATGGGTAAATAAGTTGCTGAAGAAGTAGAGAAAGCAGCCGTTGAAGAGGTAGAAGAAGAAGTTGTTGAAGAAGAAGTAGTAGAAGAAGGAAGTGATTATCTGGATGACATGATCAAACAAGTGGATGATTATCAAGAAAAGTCTGAATCCTCAAAATTAGTCACTCCGGGAAACAGAGTTGGGAATGAAGGTAGGAAGGATGATGATAAAAAAGAGGAAGAGAAAGATAAGGAATTATCTGATGAGTAAGTAAGCTATGAGAACCATTATCTTGAAGAAGAAGTAGAAAAGGAGAAAATAGATGAAGACAAGATTTTTCAACTATCAGAGAGGGAGGAAGAATATCCATATGATCAACCCATTAAGAAAACTAATAAAGTTAAGCATGTGCTCATGGATACACCAACAATAGATATCATCAGGAAGAATGAAGTTGTGCAAATTGAAGAAGAACAATCCCCAAGAAAACTTTCTGATTCAGAATCATCAGCACATGGTCATGACTTTTTTGTCGAGTCTTTGAAAAATTTAGTGGACACCATACTGATATTTCCCACTATAGACTCCAGATGTCAAATGCTGCAGCACAGTCTGAATCAGAAGTCAGAATCCTTATCTATGGTGATGGATAAGTTTGTGAATATTGAATCTGATCATAGAAATTTCCTAATCAATTATGATGTTCACAGGAATTCATGCAGAAAAATCACCTTGTGGTCTAAGAAGATTTATGAATACATGTCAGAGTTTGATCATTTTCAGAATGATGTTAAAGAGGCCTTTGAAACAGAAGACTCCAAGATTAAGATTCTTCAAGAGAAGCTAATACTTGAGAAAAATTCTCGGAGTCAACAAGTGAAGGACTTGAATAATATGGTTAAATCTCATGCTCAAAATTTTAAAAGGGATAGAGATCTCCATATTGAGCTCTAAGGAAAGATTGTAAAGCATGAACAGTTAGTGAAGATGCAGGAAGAGGCCATGAAGGCTCAGCCAGATGTGCTGAAAGATCAACAAGAATGGATCACAGCTTTTGAGAAGCAAGCTGTGGAGGATCAAACAGATTTGAAGAAGCTGAGAACTCCCTTGAAAAATCATATTCTAAAGGAAAAGGAGGAAAATAGACAAATCCGATTTTTTGTTGCATTTGATTTTCATTTTAAAAATTATTTCAACTCTAATGAAATTTTGGTTGGTTGTATCTTGTTATATACTAATGTTTCAGGTACCATATTTATTTTCCATTAACTTAAATTATTTTTGAAAATCACAAAGGGGGAGAAGGAAAGAGAACTACTCAAAAGGGGAGAAGAAAAATTTAAAATGGAGAAGGAAAAATTTCTAAGTGATGATATCCTTAAAGTAAGGGGGAGTTTCTCATTACGAAGTTTTTCATTCCCATGATAATGAAAACTCCATTCTGAAAATCTAGAATACAATCCATAGAGTTTCAATGCCTATGGTAGAGTTAGTTGTATTCACTATCATCCATGAACAAAGGGAGAGAAGTTTTAATTTCAAAGTCTAATGAAAATTTCCAAATAACTTATATTCTTTTTCGAAAGGATGTTTGTGCTTTCCAAAAAGGGGGAGAATGTTGATTCAATAAGGTTTTCCTTATAAATTTTCCATTCCTTCTTCTTTTGAAAATCTCAGACACCTTATTTTTATGAAAATCCATATTTTACTTCTCTAAGGAAAATTTCCTTCCTTAAGGATATTTACCCTAACATATATTTCGTTATACATGTCAATATTTTTCTTATGTATAAAAATCTGATCTATACCTAAAACCTCAGAATCATATAATACTTAGATATGAAGCATTCTGTTTTTGGATCCGAAATCTGGATATGAACTGTAATGATATTCCACTCCGAATTCCGGATATGAACTCAAATGAAGTTCCACTCCAAATTCTGGATATGAAGTCTAATGAAGTTCCATTCCGAATTATGGATACAAACTCTAATTAAGTTCCATTCCGAATTCTGGATATGAACTCTAATGAAGTTCCATTTCGAATTATGGATATGAACTCTAATATAGTTCGACTCCGAATTCTGGATACGAACTCTCATACACTTCCACTCCAAATTCTGGCCCCCGAACTTCTATGAGTTCGACTCCGAACTTCTATCAGTTCGAATGCGAACTTTATAAGTTCAGATTCTGAATTCTAGTGAAACCAGAATACGAATTTCCTTACAAATTCATACTCCTAATTTCTATAGAATTAAGGTTCTGAATTCCTATAAAACAGAATTAGAATATCTATTTATTATAGAATCTGAATACCATTTTGGTTAGACTCCAAACTTTTATTTTCTTACATTCCGAACATCAGTTTTGCTTATACTTATAATTATTTCATTACAAAACAATGTTGTGCTTTCAGTTACACATGTTTTGTTGTAAAACGACGTCGTCCATTCTATTTCTAACTAACCATTGTTTAAGTGACACATGTACAGTTCCCTCTTAAATTTAAGGAAAATATGACCGTTGGAGGAGAGAACCGACCGTTGGAATTTTTCCTATAAATAGGATCTCATTTGAACGAGCTCAACAAATCTTTGACATCAATACATACATGTTGTTGAAGTGATATCTAGAGACAGATGCTCTTATCAAATCTCAAGATTCGTGCAGAATTTTGGAACTGCTTGTTCAAACTTTTCCTTGTACAGACTTGCTTCATGCGACTCTGATTGTTGATGATTGTAGTCGAGGGCTTCTGAGGATTGGAAGATAGAGGTTCCAACTCCTTAATGTTGAGGGCTTCCTTGTTGAGGAAGACAGAGGATCCAACTACCTTGAAGTTGTGGGCTTATGGGGATAGCAATACAAAGACTATGATCTTCGTATCGAGGGCTTACCCTAGTGTGGGTAAGACAGACATTATTGAAAGTATAAATCAAGGGACCTTTATCCAAGTTTGTGGGATACCCTTCTCTTTGGGTTAAAAGAATTATATCTTGTTACTTGTTTTTGTTACATGTTTTTCCGCTGCATTTTGTATTGTAAGGAATGTATAACCTTCTTATATTTCCTTACACTTGTACTCTGACTTTTTTAGATTCTATACGCTTTAAGGTAGAATCTCATGTTTTAAACATTGGTTAAGTTTCATTTTCCGGATCCATATTTTTGAAACTGGTTTTTCGGAATCAATTTCAAGATTTCAGCAATTGTATAAAACTAGAAGTTTTTAACTTCATACATTTTCCCAATCCATCAATTGGTTTTAGATGTGTAGTGAATTTTCTTAATTTAACTTTATTAAACATAGATCATTCCTTTTTAAGGAAATTCGTAAACTGTACAATTCACCCCCCACTTGTATATTGAGCATCTACATCATTCTTTAGATCCTACATGGATAATATCCAAAATGGTAATATCTTATAAGATAAATATAGGATAGAATAGATTATATGATGAGTGGAAAATTTTCAATATGAGATGGTTGAAATGGGAAGAAATTTCTCTATAAGTAGGGCTTTGATAGAATCGATATTAGATTCATAGAAGAATGAGAGATTATTCTCATCATTGGAGACGTATAATATGGTTTATAATGTTTCCATCGGTCTAGGGCAAGCCTCTCCAACTAAGTCAAGAGGATGTGTTACTATATGAAAACCATGATAGAAGACTGTAGAGACATCACCTAAAAATTTCATGCACGAAAAATTCAATCAATATTCATCTATCAGCCCATAGAATTTCTATATAGAACTATATTTTCTTATAATTATCTATAAAAGTAATAGATGTTGTAGGGATATATTTCCCAGACATAGATAATAAGTTTTTTTAAACCCATAATGCTACCGACTAATTTCCTAAATGGAATAGGGCAATACTCCTCATAGAACATGGGGTGAAGAGTATCTCTAATTTCATACATTCCTATATCATCACAATTTTTGAAGACTCTATCATAAAATTTACAAACAAATATATCTACATATATTCTATAGATTTGATGAAATATTATTAGGTGTAGAAAATAGATTCCAATCACTATGTCCATTATAATGTAGTGGAAATGGGAAAATAAAAGCCTTAAAAATCTCTTTAAAATATTATCCATAGTATTGGGAATAAATACAACCTGACATAGCCAGAGAAGCTTATCCATGAAATATGGTCCCACAGTACCACCACACATACCAAAAAAAACACAGTATTCATTGGTGTACAGTAACAATGAAGTAATACCCATATATTTCCTTTTACAAAAAAATAAAATATCCATTTTCAAGAGACTATAGGATGATGAGAAATCCCAAAACAATCATAATGAGAAGGAGAGCTCAATGATAATAGGTTTTACACATTTGACAACCTCAAAGTTCATTATAATTGTTTCACAAATTCTTGCAATAAAAAGTTTCACCAATGTTAATTCAATCAAGGAGAATTATTATTGGTTTTTGGAACGCAAATGATACTAAGAGAAAATATTCATAAGTCACAACACAAATGGGTAGGTCCTTATATCACACATAAGCTCTATCATAATGGAGCCTACTCAGTGGAGATAAATTATAGGGAACATGTCACCCCCCAATGTGAGGTTTAATTGGAGATATGTTTCTAATATGCCATAAATCATATCTCATCATGAACAAATGATGTAAAACGGTATGGAGATTGTCCTATTAGTAAGTGGATAAATTTTACAAATTCCTTCATCCTTACTGCATGACATCAAACTGTATAGAATATTTTCTCATTAAGTGACTTTAAACATTATAGATCCCCACTTATCTTCTTATTAAATTTTGAGTGACCCTAGTCTTTTATTTATAACATTAAACTACAAGACTAATGTCCTTTTTATATGACATTAGTCATCTTAGTTTTGATGCACAACATGTGCCTTGTTTCCTACCAGCATAGGATAAATTATTATTATTAAAAATTCATTCTTGTTCTTAGACACACTAATCAACTTCTATGAAGTTGATTCAACTTATTCCTTATAACATTATGTTAAACTACATGTACGAAGTCTTTCCTACAATATAGTTAACTAAATAGGTTTCTAGAACTATGTATGGATTGATTCATTATCTAAATGAAATATTTAGGGATGCCTAGATCCAATTGTGCACCCCATCCACTGCATGATAAAAAATTCCACTATCCATTCTATATATTTTCTCTTTTCATGAGAGGATCCTTTTACACTCCTAATTTATCACCCCAAAAAATAGATCATAAGGTCTTAGGTTTTTTGCAAGGGATTCCTCGCATGATCGATACATACTAGTTCATAAAAGGGTTATCAGGAACAAAGATGATGTCCTTAAAAATAAAACCAGGTGTCCTCACCATAATATTTTTTACTGCATATTTTTTGTCACCTTTATGACATAAAACATTACACTACTATAGACCTCCCAATAGAGGACCACAATATTTGTGGTTGGTCTCCCACCAAAACTCCACTTGAATAATACATATGTATTGATTCATATTATTATTGGATGCATAGTAAATAATAGATCATTAATCCTTGATTCATCTATAATAATCAGTTGAAATAATCCCCCCTCTACATATGTTTTAAACTTGCATATAGAGTTTTTCATTCAATAAATATGTATGTACTATTTCCTATCATCATAGGATATTTAGTGGTGACTATACATGCACTCATAGTAATAATTATATTTCTCTTTTACATGTCGTGGAACTCATGCCCATGTTGTATGCCATTAAATTAAATGTCTTATCATGAACTATGTGAGGATTGATTATTTCCCACACAGGATATTTATAAGACATGAATCTCCAATTATATTTCCAATTACAAAAATTAAATGGAACAATGCACCCAATACAAATAAGTTAAAACATTGTAGAAAGATAAGCATTCATGAACTATGTTGGAATAGATTACTTCTCTCATATGATATGTTGTGATAAAAAATTCCCTAATTCCTGGGTCAAACCAGGAATTTTTTTTCTTTCATATATTTTTGTGTTTGGGACATACTTTCACATGGTACTTCTATATCAGAACATCATATGGAATGATTCCTATGGTCACCAGATATGTAACGACACCCAGATCATGAACACTAGGTTCATCCACAATATATATGAGGATAAAAATTAACCCATTAGAGCACATGGTCTAGACCTATAACGAAAAAGTATTTACCAAATAATGTTAAACTATGAGGAAATTAACATACCTACCACGTGACAATAAATTGGATGGAAATATTCTTGGTCACATAACATTAAAAATCACTTTCAAATTCATCCGTACTTCACGAAATTAAATGATGAAGACTATCACCAATCACTATTTTATATTAATATACCACTATGGCCTCCAGCTAGTTAACAAGTGTTCGGGGTGGGTTCCCATATTGGAAGCACATCAATCCATAAATAAAACGCTATGTATTGAATGACTCATGTGGTTAAAAACCCTTCATTCTCCTTTGAAAGGATAAAATATATTTCTATTCTTAACATTTTTATAGATGAATAAGTGCTCATACATACCAATAATAGATAATGTGGTCCTATATGATGGTCTTTTTAATCATTGTGAACCAAACATTACAATGTCCAGAATCATAACATGATGGTTTTTTGGTTCATCCCCTAAATGATTTTCCCATATCAATTGTCATGGAATTTGAAACTTTATCCCTGATCAGTGACATTTTTAGCTCCCACATTGAAGAATTTTGTAGTACACTTGTCCCAACTGATCTTTATTTAGATCTTGTATAACAATCCCCTTCAATTTAGTCTGTTCTTATCATGACACTAAAATAAAAACACATTTTTCAATGATTGACGACCATATGTTATTGCCTTTGGGTGTCCAAATTGAAATACCTAAAAACATATAGTAAAAAAGATACAAAGACTTTTATGTTGAAAAATATTAAAGGGAGGATTGAAAAAAATTCATGTATCTTCATGTAATCATCCCCATCTATAGAGTTCAATAAAAATATAAAGCATGAGAGAATGTGGAAAAAATCTCAATTGGTGCAATTTTTAGCCTTAGTCTAATACAAGATATTATCTCAAAATTCAATCCTCAAAAAACTATATTGTTGATTTTTTACATATCCCAACAGTGAGAGTGTGTTCTCTAGGCGGTGATAAAACCATTAGGGTGCTGGAACCCTCCTTGAATAGTATATTTTACAAGGTTGGGCTAACGAAACATACATAAGAAATTTATAATACATAAACAACTAACCATGTCAGGTACATGATCTTTAAAAGTTTTAAACATTATTTACCATGTATTTACCAACAATTTCATTATTATGTACATTCATGTGTTGTAATCTGAGAGTACATATCACGTACTTGGGTATACACATCATGCAATTTTCCTTTGTTACACAATTATGGGTTTTCATTTTTTTCACCTTATAAATTGAATGGGAATTATTAGGAGTCCATTATGAGTGTTTTTTTCATATAGAATTTGATGGGGTTCACTTGGGACATCATAGAACTTATATGAGATGATTTAGAGTTCGTAAGCTATTATGGAGAGACACTTCCTCTAGTAAATTAATTCTGTTGTACAATGTGAGTGAGACAAAGGGTGATTCCCATTTTATGGTTGGGGGTTTTATTGGTATGCATGGAATTAGATCCCCAATGTCGTCATTTGATTCTTTCTTATCACATTTTCTGGGTTATCAGGACTGATATAAAACATGGGAAAATTATATGTTAGGCATTTGGGACAATCTAGATTGATACATTGATTTGAAACTAGTCATAGGCCATATCCCTATACTATTACTTGGGTACATTCTCTAAGGAAACAATCTTTATGAGGTGTTCCCTTTTAGTAAGAGAGGCCATGAGTTCTTAGTGACAGTGTTGGTGGATGTTTTTACCCTAAGATGTGGGCATTATCCTAAGAGACTATTTAGAACCCAACGATCCTAAGAGGGGTTCCTTGTCATATGATCAATCCTAGAAGTTCCAATATAGGATGCCTATACAAGATTACTATTTCAGTGGATATGAAGATGAATTCCACTAAAACATTTTATATTTTTGGATCCCATGAGATATGCCTTTGATTTTGAGTAGCCATTAATGATCCCATGATTGATGAATCTCCTATATCTATCTTAAGGGACCTAGGGTGTTCCGTTTTTTAACTCTCCCTAAGTTAGTACATCATATGGTAGGTTAGAGATGGTAGCGATTCTAAACTATGGACCCATATTAAACATGTAAGCATATGTGGTTGTGGAAGTAGTAATAGGATTTATAATTCGTCCAATATCACATTTTTTTAAAACATTCAATATATTTTTTTGAATAAAATATGATTCTGGATGTACTTCCTAGAACACAACATATAGTTCCTTATAAAATGTAATTATATGATCATGATTATTATATTTACTTCATTGTATCCATGTATTGAGACTTTATTGTTGACTATTACATTTTTTATTTGTCATAGGTACATCCTAGGATGTGTAATATGATCCATAAATATATGTTGAGGTTAGGGGAGAGGGTGTTCCACAGATATAATGAGATTAGTGTAGAGTGTTACCCTTAATATGATGAGATTATTGTACATTTTTCTCTTATTATATGATCAGATTATTGGAAAAGGTGATAGAAATATATTATGGTCATAGTTACTATGTAACTCCAAATATATGATGAGGTTAGTTGACGTGTTTCTCCAAATATTTGATGAGATTAATGAATGTGGTGATCCGCAAATATAATGATAATGATAGAAACAAAACACCATTTTTATGGATGATATTTTTGTACATATAGCTCTATAGATAAAATT
Organism: Viscum album; assembly: GCA_963277665.1. Lineage (NCBI taxonomy): Eukaryota > Viridiplantae > Streptophyta > Magnoliopsida > Santalales > Viscaceae > Viscum > Viscum album. The sequence goes on from OY728119.1 coordinate 537,796,784, forward strand.
AATTGTAAATGGTACTCTACTTGTCTAATGAGATTCATGGACCTGGTAATCGACTAATATATATGTGATTAGTTGGAATGGTGTTCCACATGGAATGATGTGGTGTTAAACTGAGGAACTATGTACATAATATTGTTATTCATAGTCATGTGGTTGAAATATTCTCTTGGAAAGATCATTTATAATATAAGGTATATATTTGGGAATGATTATCTAGGCACTAGAAATACATTAACATCATTTGAGTACCATGGAATCATAATTCAAGATAAAATGTAATATATTCCATGTTAAGTGATGAGGTCTTTTTTGTTTTTCCATGGATTTGTATCACATGGGTTACTATGTTTTAATATTAATCGCGAAGGGATCAAAGTCATCATAGAAGTAGAAATTTTAGGTATGGTCTATGGGTATAATAGACACAAGGATCAACTTGGGTTTTATTTTTTTTTCTGTTTTTTCGTTTTAGGGATGAGAAAATAGAATGTGAATTTTATTATAGAAGAAGGTTATAGGTTCTGTTTGGAGTAATCTAATGAAATTTATTTCTCACCCCCTATATTTGAACCTCATTTTGCATGGATATATTGTGTCCACTATTAGGTTGAACTTGGATGAATAACAGATTAGGTTTAGGATAATTACTTAATGATTTAGTGGAATCACTCATGTTGATTTATAAAATTATCCTGGTGAGCTCACTAGTGTCTTGGAAACTAGGTATGTTGAATGTCTATGATTATTTATTAAATCCTTTTAATTTTATTGTTATTTTATAAATTGAATCTTATATATGTATGGTCATCCCAGTTTATGATCATCATTGTATCTTGACATGGTTGTTTGAAATTTTTCTAAATTTCAACTAATATTATAGAATTATTTATATTTATTGCTTTCTATTTCTAAGTAGTTACTAATATGTATGATGTCTAGTTATTTTTGATATTTAATTACTCTAATTTGAGGGAATTTTCTCTCTACAGAATAACTATAAGACCCATTACTATTCCACATCATCTAGTGTATATGGAGCCATTCTTGTGGCATTATCACAAATTTGTCTGGTTTCTCATTATAGAGTTAGATGGTTCAGCATAGGCCATAATATCCTAATGATGTTACAATGTATATATTTTGTGTTTTACATTAAATTTCATCGGTTTATTGATAATGTAATGTTGACGTGGTTTTGGAATAGTTTCTTGTATGGGTAATAAATAATAAATGGATAGATTAAGTATTTATTAAATTATTCATTGATGCGTTATTGGTGGGAATAATACTAAACACATGAGTATAAACTCCATTTTATACCTCAAATTTTATTTATAAATCAGTATAAAAAATATTTATATAAAATTACTATGAATGACCATGGTTTAACTTGAGATGTCAAAGATAGAAATGTTGTTTTCATGAGTAAGCCAACCGATGGATAAATTATAATGACTAAATTAATTCACACTATGATTATTATTTTTTACACTAAGCCTTTTGGTTTTAGTCAATGGGCGAAACCTAGAGAAACTGTGTTATAGTTGACTTTGACATACAATTGGATGATTTACCTCATAATAATCTAAATTAAATAGGAACCAGAATGAAAAACATTATGTTTATGCCTAATAATCTATCTTGTTGTATGATTTAAAACCATACAATATTTATTTTAATAAAACACATTATGAGACAAAATTAGAGATCCATTGGAGTTGTATTAATTAAAGATATAGGAGAAATGAGATTTATCTCCATATATGTCAATAATGTGGGATGAAGCACTCAAGGGAAATTACTAATTTTATGTAATTATGTTTCTATGTACAATATAATGTTTTAGATAAATTAATTACTGAGAAATTTTTTTTTGGATTCGATTGATAAAAATAAAGTATATATGAAATTTACATATATAGACAAATATTATTTGTGTGGGGAGAATTTGAATTATATGAGTAATTGACCAAATCCATGAGTTAAATCCAAAACCAAGAAATCAATTATGTTATGAATATAAATTTTTTTGAATAGTTTAGGTGTTTATTTATTGGGTTTAGATAATTATATTATAGTTGTTTTTTTATCATTTTTATTCTTATTTTAAGAATCAAAAACATCTAGGATTTGTTGTCAGGTAGTTTTTCTTTATGAATTTAATTATATATATATATATGTAGAATGGTATGAATAACCAATGAAATTAATATAGTGTAAAGTTGATATTATTGGGAACCCATTATTAAGGGGTATATAAAAATTAATATGTGCCTTGTGATGAAAAAATAATGATTAGTTTGGTGAAATAGTTCATTGAATGTGATAATGTATGTTTTATAGTATTTTTAACCTTGAAAATGATTACTGATTTATGATAAGTCTAAAATCATTTTTGGATATATGATAAATATTTTTTATTTTTTATTTAAGTTGATTCATAAAAATAGATTAAGTGTATTGATGTATGTATTGTTTCCTTCAGGTTATATTGTGATATTGTTTACTATCATGTTTTAAATGAAAATATTATCAAGGAAATCACATTTCTGGTGTGTGAAACTATAACATACTTCATGATGTATAAGGATAATTATTAAATTTAATATTATATGAATCATTTGGGACCCAATTATTATTTTTTTTGGTTTTTGAGTTTGTATATATATATATATATCTCTTTTTTGAATACTCTTAATGATGAATATATTTAAAATATATTATGTTGATCATTGGTTTTTATTATTGAGAATTTAGATGTTAACTTGTTGTATATATCCTTACTGGTTATCATATACTAAACATTTACATTAATGTAAATATTTATATATTTCATTAATTACTTTTCATTCATTTAGGGATACCATAAACTATTAAAAGTTAAGTTTAGAGTATTTGGAATGAGAAATTCATCTTTAAAATAAATTTCAATAAGTGAGAGAAGAGAAAGAAAAAGATCGATGCAAACAGAATGATGATATTATATTTATAAAATGGATTGATAATATATAATCATATTTTACTAAAATCTTTATCATGATAGAAATATATTCTTTCAACTCTAGGAAAATGGTCTTGAAGTTAATATTTATCTTTTTACATTCATTTTTGATTAATTTTTTGTATTTTAAACCCACACTTATTTATTATTTTATTGTTGTTATATTCCTCATGATCATTTTCCATATCACTATCTATTAGACCATGAATATTATTTTCTATTTTATGTATATTATAAATTCTATTCAATCTTCTCCCTATACGATATCTAGATTATATGTAAATCTTGGTAATATTTAGGTGTCCCACTTAACCTTTTCAAATAAAATTTCATTATCCCATTAAAGGATGTGGGTTTTCTATAAAAGTGTTTCAAAATATCAAAACTTTTGTTACCAATATAAAAATTATGATGGGTAAATTTATTTTATTGTTGTATAATTTAACCCAAAGTGATTTCCAAATTTATATCTCCTAAAAAAATTTTAATTATTCGATTGACATCATGACATGTAACAGAGAGCATAAAACAAACCACGATATATTATAATATATAAATTAAATTGGAATATTTTAATAGTATTAAATACATCAGGCAATACAAATTGGAATTTTTTACATAATTCAGTTTTATATATTAATTCACAATATTCAAATAGACAATTTATTGTAAATTTATTTTATATTTTTAAATTTTTTTCCAAAAATTAGAATTTTATTAAATTTTTTTATAAATATTATTATTAAATTATTTATATTTAATAAATTGAAATTGAAAAATTGATATTGTTTTTATATTCCAAATATCATAGTTATCCCAGTGTGATATTTTAATTTTTTGTAAATTAGATTGTTTTGGGTGAATAACGAAAAATATATATTTATGTAAAACTATCATTTCTTCATTAAATAATGTAATTTAGTAGTCCCAATATATTATCATTTAGATAATAATGTAGTAAATGGATAATTTATTTTCATATTATCAAAATAAAAATATATATTAATCAACATTATACTTTATTTTTTATAAGTTCTTTTTTGGCCTTCAAAAAATATTTCTCTGAAATCTATTGTTATGTGAGTAGTTTTTTTATAAAAATTAATTATATAAATAAATATTTATTAAATATTTAATTATATATGTAGATTTAATATAATTAGTACAATTCTATTTCAATCAAATCAAGTTCCTTACTAGACATGAAATAAGAATAAAAACCAATTAATGCTTAATAGTGTATTTTTATTAAAACATTTTTCCTTGAGTGTTGCACACTGATATAAAATTTGAATTATGCCACATATTAAATTGAATCATGAAAATAACAATTATTATTACCAGTTTTTTTATTGGTATCCTATAATTTTTTTAATTTTGAATAGTAACCTTGGTAATGTTTCGTCACCATGGTAAGGGTAAAATAGGTAAAAATGATAAAAAAATATTCATTTTTATGGATTCTTATTCATTAAATAAAATAATATTTTCCATTAGACACCATTATTATATTTTTTTTGACAATTTCCAAATTTTTACATTAAATAAAAAAATATTCAAATGAAATTCAATCATTGTGAATAGTTCTAAAAATAAATATAGCAGTGCCTTATTAAATTATAAATTATTGATTGATGAAATAATCATAAATATATTAAAATTAAATATATTAATGGAATATGTTATAAAATATCAACCATTACCAATTTATAGTTCAATTTTCCTTTTATACAAAGCTTCATGTCCCTTAAAAAGAAAAAAAATGTTTGTATCAAGTTATTTTTCAAACAAGATAAATATGATTAAAACCAATAGATAATGGTAAAAAAGCACATAAACTTCCATAAATATTATTTTATGAGATTATTTATCCTAATAGTTATCCTATATTATAATGTTTTTAAAATTTATCCTTTTTATCTTCAAAATCAATTTATATTAATTTAATACTTTAAGTAATTCCAAGGGTTCCCCTCTACTCACTTATAATAGGGAACCTTCTCTACTCCCTTATTCACATTGTTTGATCCATATAGTTTCTAATGTATTTGAAAAAATACAATCCCAACTTACCATAACCATTTCCTAGAACATAAATTAATTCATAAATACCATCCTTTTAATGATTACTGTGTAATCCATAAGATGTTTTGCAATGAAGGTGTATAACTCTAAACTAAGTAAATTATATTTTATTTATTCTTATACCACCTCTAAATATATTTTATTAATTATAAAATAATAGTTTCCTCATATTAAATATAAATAGTTTTTTTATAATGAAGCATCAGACATTATTTACCTACTTTCAATCATATGGTAAAATAAAACATCGCTCATGCATATGTGTCAGCTACCACCTCAGGGAAGTGTTGGGTTTTGTTTTTCATAACCATTTAACATAGACGATTAAAATGATTTATTAAATAAATATTTGAAAAATATATGATATTTTTATATTTAATTAATTGTAAATTATTAATCCCTTTTTTTCTTTTCATCAATCAAAAAATGAACGCATCACTCATGCATACATACAGATTACCGTCTCCATGCTGTGATGTAACTAAATTTTCATCTCATATTTATATAATTTCTTAAAAAAGTTAATATAATGATAAAATATGGTAATTTATAAATGAAGAAAATTATTTATATTATTTTATACTAATCTAATTAAATGTATAGGGACTTTCTAAATGAAACATCCATGAAAAAATACAGTTATCACATGAAACAGTAATTTCAATTAACATTATTAAATAAATTGGTGATATGTATTTATATATAAAATATAATTTATTATATATATATTATTGATCTATAATACATGTAAATAAAAAATATATTTATTTTTTAGTATATTCGACATGTATAAAGAAAGATAATACATGAGGTATGTGTTTCACATCTAACATTATTTTCTAAGAGACATATACTATATACAATAATTTTTTCAAATATGTTGAGTATATACTACCCATTAATGTATTTTATGAATATATTCACGGAAATTGTTTATATTTTAAAAAAACATATAAGGCTATTTATATTAATGTTTTGATTCAAAGGTTATCATTGTTCTCATGTTTATCATCTCAAATTGTTCTCTCGGGGATATATGATATGTTATTCCCCAATAACTTTTTATGATGTATATATAGAATTAGATAGATATTTAATATCATAAATATATTTATAATCATGGTATCTAATGTTTTATTTTATGTTATTTCTTCAAGGGTTCCATGTTTCAAAATATGTCAAAGTATTAAGGGATTTATGTTTCAATCCCATTGTAATTTGGATTATTTATGCTTGAATTTTATAGAATAAATTCTAGTATACTTATTTTATTAACCCATTACATTTTTCTTATCCTATATTTCATTCAATGGTTTTGATGTTTTAATACAATTTTATTCACATTATTACTCAAAAGTCATCAGTAAATATTATCATAAAAACCAATCATTATTTATCCAGTTTCGATTAGAAGTACATTATATTACATATAAATGTTTAATAAAATTATTCCATGTTTATTTTGAATATTAGTTAATTATATTTCAATGAAATGTTTTTATATGTTTTCATTTTTATGAATAATATTATAAATAATATTCTTTTGATTTTCTGAACCATATACTTTTTGCAAAAGGTGTGAAAAATGCCTTTGTTTAGAAGATAATGGAATGAACATTATTTTCGGAATTATAATAGCACAAATATTTACATATTAATATATATTATCAAATGGTTATTTTATGAGAAACATTTTACTTTATATTTTTTGAATTTTAAATAATTTATTTCAAGATGAAAAGGTTTATTTCAGGAAATAATATTCTAATGCTATTATAAAAATCTAGGATAACATCATTTGATGTTAATTATGATTAATTACATATTTGAACTAGTTATACAATCATTTTTATTTTTATATATTTTATACGAATAGGATTGTTATATTTTTAAGAATCCTGGTTATTTACAATGGGATATACAATTATGAATTATTTATGAAACACTTTTTGTTTATATGTTTTATGGTATGATGAAATAAAGAATGATTTAGTAATTTGTGGAACCTAAATATGTAGTTTTCTTTATATGATATGTGGTTCCATCAAAGACTATGAGTGGATTGGTTAAATCCTTATATGTAATGAGATAATTAGTGTAAACAATTAAATGTGCTCAATATTTTATAAGAAATATATAGGGATTCCTGATCGAGTATGATATGGGTAATAGGTTGTGATGAAAGATCAATTATGATATGATAAATAAGTTTTTATTCATGATACACTATGATATGAAGGTCATAGAAGACAACCATGAAAAATGATATTGCTTTTATGCCAATAACAGATCCAAAATAATATAAAATGTTTTTATTCTTTTGATTATAACTCATGGTTCGTGATTAATTTATGTTGATTAAATAGTATTGTGTTTCATGTCTTTTGATATAAAAGAGTATTATTCCATGTATCATGAACATTAAATTGGAATTAATGAGTATTATTTTGAATCAAAATATATTATTTTCTTAAAATTATTCTCATTATATGATTTAATATGATCATTGATTAATATATCCCATTATTACCCTTACTAGACATTTGAACATGTAACGCCCAGACCCCAGTTACCCAGAGTCGGTGCATTATTACATAACATCGGCATGATCACAAAAGATCAAGTATCGAAATACCGATTCGTTTAGTAGCCTTAGAATAACTAGAAACATTCATAAAGTTTAATTTATATCATAAAGTGAAAACTACAACAACATAATATCCATATTCCACACTCATATCCCCTCATAATATCCCTGCAGGACATTCATAAAATACTTCTTCACATCCTAGAAAAAAAACATAGAAAGGGGTGATCTCAAATGCCCAGTAAAGATAACAATACAGAAAAAAATTCCATAAATAAGAATAAACATTTAAGGCAATGTATAAATAAAACAAAAACATTTTAATGTTGAACATCATCATAATATAGCATAAATAAAATTAAATAATTCTATTTACATATTCACATGGATATTGTACTAGTAGAATAATCACATGTAATATCAATAACCACTTTCATAATGATGGAATGCATAATGCAAGACTATCATAACTACATAGTCAAGGCCTTTTGCCAAGACTAAAAATAAGATTTTGTCAATGCCTTGTTCTAAGAAATTTTTTTGTCTCATGAGACCTACCAATGCATTGAGGAGCTATAGAGGGCTCCACCCGTCACATATTAAGTCCAATACATTCCTCATATGAACAGGGTTAAACATATCATTAACATTTGTATAAAAACTAGCATAAAAAATGTCAATACGTTATCTATAAACCATGAATGGTATAAAAATAACACATACACAGTCAAACATATCACAAAACCTTCAATAAAATATGGAAGTTTTGTATAATAATAAATCATATTCAAATAAGCTTATAATCTATCAATGGATGTTGACATAGATGAAATCAAAACAATTTGAGAGGAATATCACTTTTTTTAAATCATTTGAATTTTACATAATTATAAAATAAAACATTTAATTTGAAAATATTCTTATAATATTTTCAGGGAAGATTTGACGATTTTATAATGGAGGAAAATAGCCACACCCATCGTATAAGTTAAAAAATAAATTCTTACATTAATTCGGTTGAAAATTTTAAAAAGGACCTTGTTTGGAAAACGACAGAAAGATTCCTTTATAAAATTCTTATAAAAAGTAAATAAGGTTATAAATGACATTATCCCATAGTATGTAAAAATGAAAAAATTATTTGAAATACATTTTTAAGAAACGTGGATGTGGATGATAAATAGGTCCTAGAAGATAATTACGTATAAACAACCTTGGATAATGAAAAATTGTGAAATAAACCATTACCTTGTACTTTTCATTAGTCGATGGTATTTTAAACTCCTGTAAAATAGTTAAACCATTTTAGTTAAGTTATAAAACAACCTTATAAATAATTATGATATCATATATGATCTTCTGTTAATGCTTTGTTAATAATATTTTATTATTATCGTCGTTTCGGATGTTAACTTACTTGTTTTATTTGATATGTTTTGTTACAAAAAGTGGTTTTTATTAGGGATAGGTTGTATAATATTCATATCCATAATGATATAAAGTTATTAAACATTTATTTTAATCATCAAATTAGAATTAGTCTTGAATGGATACGATGGGGAATGACACTCATCGTGTTCGTGGAGACGGTAGTCTGTACGTACGCACGAGCGACAATATCGTTCTTTTTATTTTAAAATATTATATAATTGGATGGTATATCATATATAAAAAATAACTATCATGTTATATTTATTATTTAGAAGAATTACACATCATTATTATACCTATCCAAATAATAATATATTGAATAACAATTACACCGCGACATGGAGAAGGAAAGCCGTATGTACGCACGTATGGTGACATGTCATTCAAAGAATGGATATAATACTGAATATGGTTGTAAAATATTTATAATAACATCAAAGTATATATAATATATTGGAGTTATTATTTTAGAATGTAAATAACAAATAATGATGAAGTTGAAAAAGAAAGGAACTTGAAAGAGGGTGGTGAAAACATTACATCTTCTTCCGGTTCTTCCTTCTGATTTGATCAAAAGGGCTCCTTAAGATGGATTTTGGATCATACTATGGCCTCTAGGTTTAATTTAGGAATTTCAAAAGAGTATTTGGGCTGGGTTTGGCCGAGCCAAAATGCTTTTTATGTGTGAATTAGTGAGAAGAGGGAGTTCCCTTATATAAGAGGGGTGAGTGGAACCTTTGGAAAAGCTAGAAATATTATTTTATAATAAATTAATATTCGGCTTCTAATGGATAAAAAGTGTATTATATATACATTAGGGTGGGGATGGGTCTAAATACTTTCATCCAATAGATTTTAGACAGTTTGGAGACACTATATTAACCTTATCTTTTATATTTAACTCTAGTTTAAATAGTTTGACATTTACCATGTCTCTTTGTATTTTTATATTATATAGTTAATAAACATACTATATACCTCCATGAGACCCCCAAGTGTTCCATTAATGATGAACCTATAATTATTTAAGTCTCTTTGTCAATCCTTATATTTTTAGGAATTGAATATCAATTAATAAAATAATTTTTTTTTAAACACTTTTATGTCAATTTTGACACTATTTGGTATTTGATTTTTGTGAAAATCGTAACAGGATGATTACTTCAAAAAAACATAATTAAAACAATACTAACATGTCATGTTAAACATTAAAAGTACTTTAATTCATAAAAAGTCTCAAATTACATTTATTTGGATATTGATAATATCAATTATTTTATTATTTCATTAATTACGTAATTACTGCATCACCATTGGGTCATTAATAAATTAAATTATTTAAAGTCTAAAATTATAAATAAAATACCATTATGTAGGATATAATTTTAGACTTCTAATTAATATTTAAAATTGAATTTATCTTATGTAATAACCTATATTAATAATGTTTTAGTAATTATTCCTTGATTTTAACTCTTTTAACTCTTCCTTGAATTAAATAAAAAAAATGTCCTAATCTAATCCAAGTGGACCTAAATGATAATATATTATTCCTAAGATTGTTATTGGTTGTGATAAACCTGTCCAATATAATAATTAAATGTGATAGGGTAATATTAATATCATTTTTACCTTTAATTACCCTATTTACTTTAAACCGTGGTAAATTAAAGTAAAAAATTACTTTTCACCAAAAATTATTTTTATCTCATTTAACCACATTATTCTCATTTCTATTAACCGTGTCTCTCAGATTTTCGAAATTCCACTCACAGAAGCGGTAAAATTATGTTTTATGTTAATTTACAAATTCTCCTGGGAGGTGGGTAAAAGTGGGAGAAAATTTCAATAAAATTTTTATATATCTAAAATTCTTTTAAACTAACTCCAATGAATTACATTGAACATATATATATATTATATATCTAATTTTGACCATAATTAAATTTAAAAAAATATTTATTTAAATAGAAATTCGGTTTTAAACTATAACTCATTGTTTTTTAACTATTCATCAAAAATTGAATGTTTTCAGAAAAATACCAAAATTTCACCCTAAGATAATTTTGATATTCAGAATCCAAAAATTTATTCCATTTTGAAAGATAATGTTTAAAAAATTTAAAAAAGTGGTCATAGCTATTAATAACGGCTAGTTTGATTGGTTGTGGTGGGTGTTAGAACTCGAAGCTACGTATAACACATGCAATTGTATTATTCAAAGGGAAGCACAACATGGATTCATGGGGTGTTTCATTATCCCCACCATCAAATACTTTTTTCCTCGAAATTTCTAGAATACTACCGCATGAAAAGAATCGGGTGGTTATTCATCATATGTTCCTCATGTTCCCACGCTGCCTCTTCTATATTATGGTTTCTCGTAGAAATTTTACCAGACGAGTCGAACGGTTTCTCAACACTTGTTCTCTGGTATCAAGAATCCTGACAGGCTCTTCACAACACGACAGATCAGGTTCCATTTTTAATTCCTCGTAAGTATGTAATGCATTGGGTTAGGCATGTATTTTCTCAACTGTGATACGTGGAACACATAGTGAACTTTTGAGAGACTTAGCGGCATTGATAAATGGTACGCTAAAACCCCAATTTGTTCTAGAATTTCAAAAGAGCCTATGTACCTGGGAATAAATTTAACTTTCTTACCAAAACTTATAACTCCCTTCCCTTGGGATACCTTCAGGAAAACATGATCTCCTACATGAAATTCCAAATCCTTCCATAGGTTGTCAGCGTAGATCTTCTACCTACTTTGATCTACTTTGATGTGGTTTTGGATTACCTTCACCTTTTCCATCGTTTCCTCCACCAGTTCTGGTCCTACGAGTTTTCTTTCACCAACATCATCCCAACAGGTTTGTGTGCGACATCTCTTTCCATGTAATGCTTTATATGGTGCCATCTGAATACTTGAATGGAAGCTATTGTTATAGTAAAATTCTACCAGAGGTATATATTAATCCCACATACCCTGAAAGTCATGTTAGAAAAATCTCATCATGTCTTCTATGGTTTGAATAGTCTGTTCTGATTGTCCATCTGTTTGAGGGTGGTAGGAAGTGCTCAAATGAAGTTCAGTATCCAAGGTATTCTGAAGTCTCTTACAGAATCCTAAAGTAAAATGGAGATCACGATCAGAAACAATCAATAGGGGTACTCAATGATGTCTCACAACTTCATTAATATATAGACTTGCTAGACATTCAAGTGCTAAATCTTCCCATATAGCATGAAAATGTGCTGACTTGGTAAGATGATCAACAATGACCCATATTGCATCTTTCCTTCTAGGAGTCATTGGTTTCACCATAACAATGTACATCATAATGTTGTCCCATTTCCACTCCAGTATGGGAAGATGTTGCAATAATCCACTGGGATGCTGCCCTCCAGCTATCACTTATTGAAAAACCATCCATCTTGACACAAAATCATCAATCTACCTCTTCATGTTGTCCCCCCCAAATGTTCCTTCAAATATATACACATTTTGGTGCTCCCAGGATGTATAGAGAAATTGGAGCTATGTGCATCATCTAACAATTCCCTTTTCATATCAGGTATATCGGGAACACAAATTCTCTTCCCGAATTTCAAAATTCCTTCTTCATACAAAAATTCTTTCAATCTCCCATCATTCACAGTTTTAATCTTCTTTTGAAAATCTTCGTCATCGGTTTGAGAACTCTTTGTCATTTCTAATAAAGATGGTTTGGCAACTATTTGAAAAATAATTGATGTTTCACCTTCCATGGTGATTCCCATATCAAACTTTACTATATCCATGAAAATTAGATCCCTTTCAACTCTCATCATGTATAAAACTCCATGATATTTTCTTCTAAAAGTGTCTTCCACTTTATTTTCCCTCCCCGGGTGGTAGTGTATCATGCAATCATAATCCTTGAGTAGTTCAAGCAATCAAATTTCCCTCATGTTGAGTTATTTCTATGAGAAAATATACATCAAACTATTGTGATCAGTATAAATCTCACATTTTTTCACCATAGATAAAATGACTACATATCTTTAAAGAAATAATTACAGAAACTAACTAAAGAGCATGATTAGGATAGTTTGGCTCATGAATTTTCAGCTATCGTGATGCATAGACAATAACTCTATCATTCTGCATAAGGACACAACCAAGTCCTTTCTTCGATGCATCACTATAAATAAAAAACCCATCATTCCCCGATGGTAGAGTCCATATAGGAGCATTGAATAATATTCTCTTATGTTCTTCAAAAAATTATTCAAACACTTTTTTCCAATCAAATTTAACCCCATTACGTGTGAGCATCGTTAATGGATTAGCTAATCGGGCAAAGTTCTAGATGAAACGTCGATAATAACCTGCTAACCAATAAAATTGTGTACCTCAGTTATACTCATCAGTGTAGGCCATTCTTGAATTTCCTTGTCATAAAAGGATCAATATAGATTCTATATTTAAAGAAAATATGGCCATGAAAAGAAATCTCCTAAAGCCAGAATTCACAAGTGCTAAACTTCCCATATAATTCACATATTCTCAGAGTCTTCATGATAATGTGCAAGTGATTTTCATGATCTTTGTAGCTTTTGGAATATACCGATATTTCTTCTATAAATACCACTACAAAATTATCGAGATAATCCTTGAAAACTCTGTTCATTAGATCAATGAAAACAGAGGGTGCATTAGTCATCCCAAAAGGCATTACTGTAAACTCGTAATGCCCATACTGGGTTCGAAATGTTGTTTTCAAAATGTCTTCATTATTCACACACAACTAATGGTATCCAAATTGAATATCAATCATGGAAAAGTATTGAGCTCCATGAAATTGTTCAAATAAATCATCTATGTGAGGTAGGGGATACTTGTTCATTATTGTTATAGCATTGATCTCCCGGTAGTCAATACATAACCTCATGTATCCACCATTTTTTTTAGCAAAAAGGACAGGGGATACCCTTGGATAAACAATAGGGAAAATAAATCACTTATTAATCAATTCCTCTAGTTTTTTAATTAGTTCAAAAAATTCCATAGTGGCTATTCTATAAGGGGTCTTCGATATAGGACATGAAACAAGAATTAAATCAATAGAAAACTCAATTTCGCGTTCTGGAGGATGTCCGGGTAAATCTTCCGGGAACACATCTACATATTCTTTCACAATAGGAAAATCCTCTATTTGGACATTATTATCCTTAACCATAGTTATTTCATTCTCTTCCCCCCCAATAATTTATTTTAGTTAATCTATTGGGGGTGGATCTGGGTAAGAATCAGGTAGTGAAAATTCTTCTCTAAAGATAATGCGTTCTTTATCATCATCATCAAAAATTGTGACCTCCTTCTTCTGAAAATAAATCTTCTCATCTTTGTCCGAAATCCAATACATACCGAGGATTTTATCAAACTCAATCATAGGTATGACGATGAGATCAGAATATAAAGAACATTTATGTGTTCTAATGGTGACTGATTCACAAAACATTGTTTCAATGATACTTCCCTTAGAAGTTTTAACTGACAACTACCATGTTAAATAAAATTGAAAATATCTGGTATTCTTAGCAAACTAGGAAGATATGAAACAATGCGATGATCCTGAATCAAATAATTCATTTGCCGAAATTGAGGAAACCATTAAATTACCTGCCACCACATATTTGAGAGCTTCTACCTCATCTATAGTGATAACATAATCTTGGCCTTGACCCCTTGGACTTTTCTGAAGTATGTTCCCCTACTACTTTGTACATTCATTTTCATAATGTCCCATATTCCTGGAATTGTATCATTGAACATCAGTAGCTTCTTTCTTCCCCTTGTAATCACGAGCTTGGTGGAATTTTTCACCACACTTGTAATAGACTCCCATCCATTTTAAGTAAGTATCGAGGTGTTTCATCCTACATTTACTGTAAAATGGATATTCAACATTTCCCTGCAATTTTAGCATTGAACATCGGTAGCTTTTTTCTATTCCTTTTCTTTAAAGTCGTAAGACTCAGAGAAATCTTTTTCTGCCTTGATAGCGCATAAGACAATATCTTCGTTTGACGAAAAGTATTGTGACACTATTTCTCAATGAAGAAATGGTTTTAACCCATAAAATAAACCATAAATCTTACATCTTGCGTTATGTATATAATATCTAGCATACCTTGCTATCCTTGTAATGTTAGCCTCATACTTTGTTACATTACCATCCTCCATTTGTCTCAGACTTAGAAATTTCCTTTCCATATCTTCTCAATGGTCACGAGGAAAGTATTTTTCAATGAAAAGAACTTTGAATCCCCACCATTCCATATTTGATACTTCATCATCTTACTTGTTTTTTTCAATCAATGACTACCATTTATCACCATCTCCAATGAGGTAGTAAACATCCATGAAAACTTTTTCCCTTTCACTACTCCCCAATGCCTGAAATATTTTCTCTAGGGAACTTATCCATTGCTCAGCTACCAATGGATTTGTAATCCTATTGAATGATGGTGGCTATTTTCTCATGAAGTGATCTAACATTGATCCTCCACACTGTGGATCAGTGTGCTCCATACGGGTATGGTTATTATTCATAACCTATGCGAGTTGTCCCATTATGGTGATTAGCTAATCAACACCAGTTGTATCACCATCTCCACTATAATTATCTTGAGTAGTTGGAAAATCCCTACATGGATTGTGTTCATTAATACGGTTTCCATTTCTTCCACTAAGCGCCATTTCTAAACAATGGCATAAACTAGATCAGTTTATGAATCAAAATAAATAATTCCATACTTGTAAAACACTTAACATAAATTGAACTATTTATGGATATAATCCATAATCATAAAAGTGTTTTCTTTGAGAAATTATATACTCAAAAACCTATCATAACGGTTTGTAATGAAAATTAGATTTATCTTAAGAATATCCCCCAGGAGTGTCATAATCAAGATTACAGCAAGGCCCATTGTCGTGCACCAGTTCCCGTTCAAGTCTAGCTCAAAGCATTGTTTTCAGGTTTTACCACTAGGTACATCTGTGCCAGAGCTGCCTCTACCTGCTCATATCCAGACAAGGATGTATTGGTCGGAAAACTCACAAAATCTCTACAATTCCAAAATTTTAGGAAGTTCTTCTATACAAATCCTCAAATTCCATCTTAGGTATATGTGCTCTAATCAGATTTTATCTAAATATGGATTCCAAGGATTGCACTACACTTCCTCAGATACCAAATGTAACTCCCTGACCCCAATTACCCCGAGTCGGTGCATTATTACATAACATTTTCATGATCACAAAAGATGAAGTCTCAAAAGACCAATTAGTTTAGTAGCCTTTGAATCACTAGATAAATTCATAAAGTTTAGATTACATCATAAAGTAAAAAATACATCAATATAATCTCCATAGTCCACACTGATTTTCCCTCATTCTATCCCAACAGGTCATTTATAAAAAACTTCCTCAAATCTTGGGAAAAATAAAACATAGAAATGGGTGAGATAAAATGCCCAGTAAGGATAACAATATAGCAGAAAGTTTCATAAATAATCATAATCATTTAAGGCAATGTATAACTAAAACAAAAGCCTTTTAAACATGAACTTATGCATGATAATGCGTAAATAAAATAACATTATTCCATTTACTTATTCTCATGGATATTCTACTAGTTGAAACATCACATGTAATATAAATAACCACTTTCATAAGGATGGAATGCATAATTCCAGCCTATCATAACCACATAGACAAGGTCTTGTGCCAATACTACAAATTATATTTTGTCAAGGCATTATTCCAAAACACTAGTTTGTCTCCTGAGACCTACCAATGCATCGAGGAGCTATAGAGAGCTCCACCCATCACTTATTAAGTCCAATGCATTCCTCATATGAATAGGTTTGAACATAACACAAACATTCGTATTAAAACTAGCTTACGAAATTTCAATACTTTATCAACAAACCATGAATGGTATAAAAATAACACATCCATAGTCAAACATATCTCGAAACCTTCAATACAATATGGAAGCTTTGTATCATAATAAATCACATTGAAATAGGTTTAAAATCCATCAAAGGATGTTGACATATATGAAATCAAAACTATTTGAGAGAAATATCTCTTTTTTAAGTCATTTAAAAGTCACATAATTATAAATAAATCATTTACTTTGAAAATATTATTATAAGCTAGTAAGGGAATATTCGACGATTTTATAATGTCTGAAAATAGTTTCACCCTCCGTATAAGTTAAAAAAGACAATCTTACCTTAATTCATTGGAAAATGTTAAAAAGGACCTTATTTGGAAAAGGATAGAAATGTTTCATTATAAATTTCTTATAAAAACTCAACAAGGGTATAAATGAATTTTACCCATAGTCTGTAAAAGAGTAAGAATGATTTGAAATACATTTTTACGAAACATGGATGTTGATGATAAAAAGGTCCCTGTAGATAATTACGTATAAACTACCTCGGATAATGAAGAGATTGTTAAATAAACCCTTACCTTGTACTTTTCCTTAGTCGATGGTTTTTTAACCTCCAGTATAATAGCTAAAACATTGTTATTAAGTTATACATGAACCATATACATAATTATGATATCATATATGATCTTCTATTAATGCTTTGTTAATAATATTTTAGTATTATCGTCATTTCGGGTGTTAACATACTCGTTTTATTTGAAAGGTTTTGTTACATTAGTCGTGTTTGTTATAGATAGGTTGTGTCTTATTCATATACAGAATGAAATAATGTTCTTAAACAATACTATTAATCATAAAATGAGAATTATTCTTGAATGGATACGGTGGGGAATGAATCTCATCGTGTTCGGGGAGATAGTAGTTCGTATGTACGCACGTGCGACAATATCATTCTTTTGATATTAAAATAATATATAATTTGATGGTATATCATATATACAGAATAATTATCATGTTATATATATTATTTACATGAATTAAAAATCATTATTATATCCATCCAAATAATAATATATTGAATAACAATTACACCACGATGTGGAGACAGTAAGTCGAACGTACGCACGTATGGTGACATGTAATTCAAATGATGGATAGAATACTAAATATGGTTGTACCATATTTATAATAACATCAAAGTATATAGATGATTCTGGAGTTATTATTTTATAATATAAATAACAAAGAATGAAGAAGATGAAGAAGAAAAGAACTTGAAAGAGGATGGTGAAAACATTACCTCTTCTCGGGTTCATCCTTTTGATTTGTCAAAAGGGATCCTAAAGATGGATTTATAATAAAACTAAGGCCTCTTGGTTGAAGTGATTGATTTTGAGAGAGTATTTGGGCAGGGTTTGGCCTAGCCAAAAGGCTTTGAATGTGTGAATTAGTGAGAATGGGGAGTTCCCTTTTATAAGAGGGGTGAGGGGAACCTTTTTAAAAGTTAGAAATATTATTTTATAATAAATTCATATTCGGTTTATAATGTCTCAAAAGTGGATTATTTAAATGTTAAGGTGGGGATGGGTATAAATCCTTTCAACCAAAAGATTTTAGATAGTTTTGTGTCACTATATTAACCTTATCATTTATATTTAACTCTTAGTTAAATAGTTTGACATTTATCATGTCTCTTTGTATTTTTATATTATATAGTAAATAAAATTACTATATACCTCTAAGAAACCCCCAGGTGGTCCATTAATGATAAAAATATAATTATATAAGTCTCTGGGCTGACCATTAGATTTTTAGGAATTGAATATCAATTAATAATATAATTTTGTTTTAAAAACTCTTTTATTTCAATTTTGAAACTATTTGGTATTTGATTTTTGTGAAATTAATAACAGCATGATTACTTAGAAAAAACATAATTAAATCAATACTAGCATGTCATATTAACCTATAAAATTAGTTTAATTCAAAAAAAGTCTCAACTTATATTTATTTGGATATTTATAATATCAATTATTTTAATATTTCATTAATTAGGTAATTACTGCATCCCCATTGTGTCATAAATAAATTAAATTATATAATGTATAAAATTTATATATAAAATACCATTATGTAAGAAATTTATTTATTATTCTAATTAATATTTTCAATCTAATTTATCTTATGTATTATCCCATATTAAAAATTGTTTAGTAATTACACCTTGATTTAAACTCTTTTAACTGTTCTTTGAATTAATTGATAATAAATGTCCTAATCTAATCCAAGTGGACCTAAATGATACTATTTTATTATCAAGGTTTTATTTGGTCGAGATACACATTTCCAATGGAATTAGGACATGTGTTGGGGTAATATTAATATCATTTTTACCTGTAATTACCCTATTTACTTTTAACCGTGGTAAACAAAAGTAAAAAGATACTATTCACCAAAAATTATTTTTATCATATTGAACCACATTTTAATCTTTGATATTAAACATGTCTCTCGAACATTCCAAATTCCACTCACAGATGCAGTAAAGTTATGTTTTATGTGAATTTGCAATTTCTCTTTGAAGGTGGGTAAAAGACGGTGAAAATTTCAAAAAACAATATCTAAAATTATTCTAAACTAACTCCAATGAATTTCATTGAACTTATATAGATATTATTTATAAATTTTGACCTTAATTAAATTTAAATAAATAATTATTTAATTAAAAATTTGGTTTTAACTATAACTCAATGTTTTATCACTATTCATCAAAAATTGAATGTTTTCAGAAAAATACCAAGAATTCACTCTAAGATAATTTAGATATTCCAAATACAAAAATGTAGTCCATTTTGAAAGACAAAATTTATAAAATTTCAAAATGTAGTTATTAATATTCATAATGAATAGTTTGATTGGTTGTGGTGTGTGTTAGAACTCAAAGATGCGAATAACACACGCTACTGTATTATTCAAAGGGAAGCATACCATGGAAGCTTGGGGTGTTACAGAACCCACCCCTTATTATGTTTTAATTTTCCACATTTTATAAATAAGCATAATAATTATGATATTTTTAATATGGATATAATTTCTAAATTAATTTATACGAGATGATGAATGTCAATCAAGAAATAATTTATTTTATTTATCAATGATTCCAATAACCCGGAACCTTTAATATTATTGTAGGGATCATATTGATTTGAAGTGGGTATTCATTTAATAAGATATAATATCTATGTTTATAGAGAGTGGGTCATTATAGTTTGTATCATAAATGAGTTTAGATAACATTTTGATATTAGGATTACAAATAATATTTAAAAATCCTATATATAATTGAATGTATTGGATAATATCACAATGTATTGATAATGTAGATATTTTTTTATTTTATAGAAGAAAATATCCCTTCTTTGATACTTGAATGTGGATACGTTAGTGGAACATATAAAATGAGTTGAAATAGCAATAAAGGAGTTGATTTGGTATTATTTTGATGATCACCAATTCATGATTAGTGGTTCAAAGACATCACGCCTTTATAGACACTCTTGGGTGATATGATTGGGTTAATTAAAATCTTTTTTATAAACAATTATAAAGGACATAAAAAGATAATATCCATGGATGAAATAGGTTTTACATAGGGTTCCATTGATTAGAAACAATGTTTCATTATTTAAATATCTTTTAAATAATTTTTCATGATTATTTGATTTCTCATTATGATTAATGTTCTCAGACATTGATTTTTGATTTATGTCAATTAATGGATCCAAGAGGAATCATGTAAACATTGTATGTGATGGATAATGGTATATTTTCATGATGAAAACCCACATTATATAGAAGAAATAATGGAAAATACATGGGTACTAACTAATTAGATAACACATTTTGTAAATTATAACCTCATCGTGAATAAACTTCAAAACATATATAATAATAGAAAATTTTAGTTTCATGTAAGTTAAATTTAGTATGACCATGGAGGAATGAAGATACATCTTCCTGCATGTTGGGAATGTGTGAATAAGCACTCAAATGAATATATAATAGAATATAAAGATGTTTTTTGTTTGTAAAAAATGAGGGAATCGATCAAATAATTACAAATAAATAATTTTTTTTTCAAATATAATATACATTTTAATATAGAATTTATAGTTCAATATATTATGTAAGGGAGGCATGTAATTTGTCTAATCAATTTCCTAAACAAGGTTAACCCAAGGGTTAACCCTAGGCTAAACAAGGTTATATGTTATGATAATAATTTAACTAGAATGATTAATGTGTTTAGTTATTTGAATTATATAATTATATTTTTTATATTTTATTATCAATGATATTATAGTTATAAAATATTATGATATGTCTATGGTTTCTTCTACATTAGTTTTCCTCTTTTTATTTGAAATCATATGGGGAATCGCATAGATAACATAGAAAATTGATTTAGTGGTAATGTGATATCGTGTGAAACAAATTATTAATTCGTATATAACAGTTAAAATGGGTCAACTATTGAAAAAATATTTGATGGGAAATAATGTTTATTGAAATAGATAAATTAAATTCTGTTATATTTTTGTACTTGAAATTTATTAGTGATTTGTAAATAATTTTATACCATTTATTAATTTATTAAAATCATTAAATAAAATATGATTCTATTTTAGATAAAAATATATAGTTAATTTAGTAAAAATATATGTTTTCTCTGAGTTTAATGGTGGTTTATTTATTTATCATGTTTTATAAGAATCTATAATCAAGGTGTTCGTATTTTTTGTATATGACATGGTGAGATTTATCATGTTGTCTTGAGATATCAATCATATTTAATATTGATAAAAATATTTCTGATGAAATATTTCATATTGTTCGGTTTTTTGTTCATTCATTATTTTTGGGGGATTAAAAATGTTATCTATTTATGGAATGAATTATGTTGATCTCTAGTTCTTATTATAGAAATTTTAGATATAAATATATTATATTTATACATACTATACATATTATGCAAACCATTAAGGAATAATTTTGGTTAAAAGGAATGAAATTTCATTATTTTATTGATCTTATGATATGTTAAAAGTAAATTTTAGTAATTTATGGAGAAAAAATCCATCTTCAAGATTCATTTAATATATAATGAGATGAAGTAAAAATTGTTCAAAGAATAACAAAATAATGAAATTGTGTCTATAAATGAGAATGAATTCATGTAAATATATTTTTTAATTTAATCTATGTTAATAGTAAAAGAATCCATAAACATTAGGAAATGGGTCATGAAATTAAAATTTTATCACATTAGCTATATTTTTTATGAATTGGTGGTCTATTAACACCTCATTTAATTATGTTTTTTTTTTGTAATTAAATTTATCATAACCATATTCTCTACCGCTATCTATTAGTCTATGGATTTTATTTTCTCCTCAATTTTTATATTTTATCTTCTAAAAATTGATCTCATTTTCTAGGAACCTGGATTTTTATTGTTTTTGGCAACCATTACGTTTCCCCCACTATTATTCATAAGTAGTTTTATTATCCCATTATACGAAGTGGGTTTTCAATAATGTTTTTTCAAATATTAAACCCCCGATTTTAACGCAAAATATTCCAATGTAATAATTTATTTAAGGATTATTAATGTTACATCATGATATTTTTAAATATTTCCCTTTTTAAATAAATTATTATTGTTCGATAACTTTCATGACATGCATCAATGAGAATAAAATGAATAGAAATATATTACAGACACAGACATTACATTGGTATATATGAATAAGATTAAACAAGTTTTTATATTTTTTTATATAAAGTATTTATATAATTAATTTTTTTTAATTACATCAAAATATATAATATTTTACTTTTATTAATGTTATTTTACTCTTTAAAAACCATAATTCAAGAAAAATTGATTTTTTTTTATTTTTTTGGTGCCAATATTGAAATTAATTTCTACATATAATAAAATGTATGAAAAGATAGATATCATTTTTTTAATCATAAATAGTGAATTATCTTGGAAGGAAATTTTGATTTTTTTTAAAAATAGATGTTTTTGGGTGAATCGTAAAAAAATATCATTTTATGTAAATTTGTTATTTCTATTTATAAATTAATTTAATATAAAAGTAAAAATGTTTTGGATTATTACCTTAAATTAAAGTAGGTCTAATTTAAATTTCAATAATCTAATTAATTATATTGGAATAATGATTTTCCTTTTTTGGTATAATTTCATTTTTTTTCATAAAACTGATTTTTTTCTTTAAAAAAATTATTATTTCCACGGTGTTTTTTATATTAATTAGTTAATTAAATAACTATTAATTTATTTAATTAATAAATTTATATAATTTTTTTTTTAATTATTATTTTTGATTAATTTTATTATTTTTCTAATCATTGAATAATAATAATTTTACATTTATGATTAAAGCACGTTTTTTTATAAATGAGTTTCTTTGCATTCTCTATACATATTTTAAGATGGATATCTTCAACTGGTAAAAAATGAATCATTTAAAAATTATTGTATATTTTTTATCACGAAGTTAATAGTTTTATATTGTTTCTTTTTGTTTTGTGTCATTATGAATTCTATCAATGGTATGTTTTTTAACCTTGATAATGGTAAAACTTGTTAAGCATGGTTTACTAATTGGTTCAAGGCTTTAAAATTTCACTAATTATTCATTCTTCCAATTTTGTGAGTTGTGTTTTTAAATTCACAAACTCATTACTAAAACATGGAATCATGGTGAAAATGAACTTTGATTATGAACAATAACTTATTTATGAAAAGGATAAAATTTAAATTTCACTCACATTACTATAATATCTCATATATTTTTCCAAAGGATAAAATTTTGTTCATTTAAGTTATAAATTTTTATTTCTAATAGTAACTATTTTTTCGTGGTAATTTATTTTCACTTTTTAATGATTAAATAACTGTCTTAAATCTTAAACAACATTGACACAATAATTGATATAGAAATAAGAAATTTTAAATAAATGTTTTATAAATTTTAAAATTAATAAATTTTGTAATATTTAATGTTTTTGGTGAATTAGTTATATAAATATATCATAATATTTATTTTGTTACCTTTTTTATTCGAATTGAATTTTAATCATGTTGTATTTGAAGAAAAACATTCTGAATAGTCCTAAAAATGGCATTAATGGTATCATGTATTAATGAATATTTGATTAAACGAATTAAAATTCCTAAAAATATTATATTTGTTCACTTGAATGGGGTATGGTTGATCACAACAACTATATTATACCAATGCGTCACTTTTCCTTTTATAGTGACATTCATTAGCTTTAATGAAAAAAACGTATTAATGTCGTGGTAATTGTGAAATGGGATATCAACGATTAAAACTAAGAGATAATGGTTAAAATGACTCATAAAACTATGTACATTTTATTTTATGAGAGTATTTAGAGTTATCCTTAATATATATTATAAATATTCCAATTTAAAACAACTTTAACCTCAATATTAGTTTATATTTAATTTTATAATTTACAAAAACACAAGGGAGTCCCTCCACTCAATTATAATGGGAACCTCATATCATTCATTATTCACAATGTTTGGGCCTTCATGAAAATGAAAAACCATAAATAATAACAACATAACTTATTTTATCATCTATTATATATTATTTTATTTTTAAAATTACATCCATTCCTGACATAATTTGTAAGAAAAGAGATGTTTCTCAAGGAAGAGGCAGAACTCTTAACCGATTACATTAAATATTACTTCTTATTTTCGTCCACTAATTATATGGTATCCATTATAAAATAATTTTTTAAAAAATATTAAATATATATAAATTTTATTATTTTTCTTCAAAACCATTATCCACCTCCTTTTCATCCTCTAGAAAACAAAAACATCACACATGTGCACATGTGCAATACCATCTCCCTGAAATGACCGATTTCATTTTTGAGGAAAATATCGCATTAATGTTTATAATCTTGACTTTTATAAATATATGTTATATTTATGATAATTTTATCATTATTTAATAGTGAATTTTTTTACTTTTCTTTTTTCAAATCCATCCAAAAAAGGAAGCATCACTCATGTATACATATGGACTACAGTCTCCACATATTGTTGTAATTAATTTTCCACACCTATTTTTATGAATAGTTATAGATATGTATAAAATCATTAAATTTTATACTATTGGAAATGTTAAATTTATTATGTTAATGGATCCATGATCAATGTATAAGGATCAGAATGGTCGAACCGAAACATGCATGAAAAATGAAGCAACTATCACAGAGAACTATGTTTTTAATAGTAATATTTTAATTAAACGGGAATGTGATGTTTTAAGTAAATCGAATATGGAATTATATTTATAATAATTGTCATATAATATATTTATAGTCAATAAATATTTATTATACATGGTATTAAAATACATTTATTGAAAGACTATACTTGAGGTAATAGTTTCTCTTCTCACTCGGTTTTATGTAAGACATACACTAAAATCACTATATTTGATAATTTTTTGGTGTAAATAAATATCATGAATGAATGTTATGATGATTTACGTGAATAAAATTGAGTTTTTAATAATCTGCATATGTTTCTCCCCATCAATAGGTTTCGATTCAAATATCACCAATATTGTGTGGGTTTATCTTCCCAGATTGTCTTCTATGTACCATATCTTATGCTATACATATATATTATATTATGTGGTGAATAAAATGACTATTAAATATTATATATCCTAAATCAATTTATTTTAATGGAGTTTAATGTTAAAATTTATATTATATTTTTCAAGGGGGCACTCATAAAAAATTTACCAATGTGGTAATGGATTCATGCTTTAATATCATTTTAATTATGATTGTTTATGCATGAATTCCCATTGAAGAAATTATATGATCAGTATTTTATAAACATATTCAACTATTACTCATATATGGGTATTTCAACACATTTTATTTTTTTGTTCCAATTTTCTTTCTATGGTAATAAAAAATTATTCCAAAAACATTCTTGGAAATTCAACCTTATATCCCTTCATTTACCCAAAAAAAACTTTTTATCCCATATTAATAAACTAGTACTCGCCCGTGCAATAGCACGACCTTTTCGATTAATGGTTTTTCTTTTAGTAAGAATTAATACTTATAATTATTGAGAAGAAACAATAATGTTGACTAAAAAGTGGTTATACTTTTAAAAAGAATTTGTATTTATAAAAGTTGAGAAGAAATAAAAATATTGACTAAAGAGTGAGTCAAATCCAACATAAGACAGTGATTGTAAAAATAAAACTGAAAAATGTGAAAATGACTGAAATAAATATGGTAATATGAGAAAACCTACATAACATAAAGTAATTAAAATCAGTCCAACGAAATGAAAATAATTAAAAATGAGCAGAATGAAAACATGGATTTCCGAGCAAGCATTTTGATGAGCAGTTCAACTATAGAGGTTTTTTCATCCTATTTAGAAAACATGGATTTTCTCCAAATCATTATTTGAAGATAGACACCTGAAAATGGAAATAAAATTATGAAATTTATTAAAAAAATTAATACCAATAATTATGTGAGTGGGTTACTCATGATGGAAGAAAATGGAGTTAAGACTAAAGATAACGAAAATAAAAGATGCTGGAATGGGGGAGGCGAAGTTCAGAAGGTGTGAAATTTACAAATCTGTTGGAATAAATTGAACTAAAAAATTACTACTTACTATAAATATGACAACGTCTCATAGCCCTGCCCCTCCCCTTCCCCTCTGCTGAGTTCCCCCTCCCCCTGCCCAGTCCCCTCCCCCTGTCCAGCCCCCCCCCCCCTCCCCCTGCCCAGCTCCATCCCTCCCCCTTGCCCCTGCCCAGCCCCTCCACATTGCCCCTACCTAACCCCTAACCCTACCCACCCCCACTAAAACTTACCCTTAGAAAATCAATGGAAAGCTGTTTAAATTTAAAAAAAATAAACCACATGAAGAGATATCCAAATCTGTTACAATGAATTCTTAGGATTCTTAATGATGAATCTTTAAATAGTGTAGACGGATGCAAGAGCAGGAGTAAATATTTTGTATACCTCAATAATTATCTAGGGCCAAAACTGAGAAGCACCTCCACAAACAAGCTGTCATCCTAGGCCGAACAGAAAGATATGTTAGAAAGACAAGATAGTGGTAGGTAATATTTAAACAGAATGAGAATCTTCTATGAAATCATAATAACAATAGGAAACATATATGACTAAATGAAAAGGAATAAAATATAACCCCTCCCCATCCCCCTCTCCTCTGTCCAACCCCCCTCCCCTGCCTAGCTCCCCGTCCCCCTGCCCAGCCCCCTCCCCCTGCCCAGCTCCCTCCCTCCCCTTGCCCCTTCCCAGTCCCCTCCCCCTGCCCAGCTCCCCCCTCCCCTGCATCTGTCCAGCTACCCCACGTCCACCTGCCCAACTCCCCCCCTCCCCCTGGCCCTGCCAAGCTCGGCCCCTCCCTCTTCCCAGCTCCCCTGCCCCCCCCCAGGCCCTGCCCAGCTCCCCCCTCCCCCTACCCAGCTCCCCCCTCCCCCAGCCACTGCCCATCTCCCCCCTCCACCTGCCCAGCTCCCCCCTCCCCTGCCTCTGTCCAGCTACCCCCCCCCCCTCCACATGCCCATCTCCCCCACCTCCCCTGGCCCTGCCAAGCTCGCCCCCTCCCTCTGCCCAGCTCCCACACATCCCCCAACCCCTGCCCAGCTCCCCCCTCCCCATGTCGCTGCTCAGCTCCCCCCTCCCCCTACCCCGCACCCCCTCCCCAAGCCCTTGCCCAACTCCCCCCTGCACCTTCCCAGCTCCCCCCTGCCCATGCCCAGCCCCCCTCCCCCACCCCCACCAGACCCCTCCCCCACCAGCCCCCTACCCAGCCCCGCCCCTGCCCACCCCCACTTCAGTATTTCACATTGGGAGAACCATCCTTCTCATGGAATGAGTAACAACTATCAAAAATAGATTCATGAATTGGGCATATCCCTCCTATGTGAAAATAAGTCAAGAATAGTACTAAAATTGACTACATTAATATACACATTCAAATGATAACTCTTTATTCTCTAAAAAAATTAGTGACCTGCAACTACATGAACATCTTTATGTCACCGTACAAAAACTGAATTAATGTGTCACTTCCATTAAATCAATTCCCATTAATTACATACGAAAAATATTAATAATGGTATGAAAGGAGAAGTATTTTACAAACCTATTTACAGACTATATTATACAAAAAAGGAGTCTAATGTAATGTATACATTTGTATACAGCAGTTTAATGTATACAATATCGTATATTGTAGAAGTGTATGGAACATTCTATATTTATAAAATTTGTATACAGTAGTGTATTGTAGATTTAAACATTTTATGACACCAAACAATGTGCATGTATTTTTAAACAATGTACAATACTAAAGTTTACATATACAGAAGTGTAATCTCTCCACTTTTTTTATCAAATGTTTTAGTTTCATTCTACATAAAAGTTTGCATTTTCCTTGGAAGCAACATCCTTATTGATTTTGATCTACCCAAGATAGGGAGGTTGCAAAGAATAAAAGATGAAGCCATTATAATTCATGAACTAACCTTGAATAACTGATCTCTCTTAACCAGTGAGATCCCAGATAGAGTTCCCAAGCAAGTCGGTCTTAAAAATGTACCCACATAGAGAGAGTCAAAAATGTTATTCATGGAACCTGATGATTGGAGTCAACCAAAAGTCATTAGAGAAGATTTTATTTAAGGTCCATATTATTCTGATATTTACTGACTTAGAAGCAAGAACGTATGTACCTTCCTATGATCTCATAGGAATGACTACTCAAGGATTATTCCGAATCTTCTCCTTTGGCCGCACCAGAAGTCACATGACCTGAAATATCAACTGGACGGGATGAAATTTCCATCATCATATCCTCACCCAATCATTAATGGGATGCAAAAGATCCCATGAATTTATGTCATCCTCAAGCTCATCCATGAATTTTTTTCCATTAGTGTGGGGATTGTAGAAGGAAAAAATTGAATATCCCATCATGGTGAGACATATCCCATCTATAATAATACATTTCCACACCATTTTAGTGGCATTGAGCAACTCATGATGTCTATAGGTCTCCTTGGGTTTGGGTAAGATGTAATTATTATGGAATAAATGATTATATATTATTGTCTGAAATGGTCAAATATTAAATATTTCTTACCATTTTATTTGTTTTTGTTCACTCACATGAATATCAATTTGATAACACTCAAAATCATCCCATTTAGATGTTTGATTATCATAATTCATTGGAATATGATTTAGGTTTTTGAATATGTAATTAATCTCTTACCTGATGTGTGAATGGGAGATGTAGGAAGCGAGTAGAGAGGATATGATCACATACCAAAAATTAAGCACAATAGAAGTTTTTTATTTTCAAACATAACATGAAAAATCAGAAAACTAAATTTAAACACGAAGTATTATGTGAAATTATATGAGGAATGTAAAATCAAGAGTTATGTTTTGGAATAAGTAATTAATCCCATACTTGAACTACGAAGCTAATGTGAGAGGGAATAGGAGATGCAATGCTTAGTCGGACAAAGAAAGCTAAGAAGAAATAATCACAAACCTAAACATCATCATAATCTTGTACCAACATCATCAAGATTGACACTTAACCAAGAAAAAAACTTGTTTATTGATGCAAAACCACCTCTTGAAATTAATTGAATCAACAAATATCAAACCATACAAAGAGAAAAAAAATGTAAGTTTACATGAGATAAAAAACATGTTTATGTGCACTCACATGAATAATCCTTTTAGACTACTCAAACTCCTCCAATTCAAATGTTTGATTATCATAATGAAACGAAAATATTGTAATTTTTTATGAGAAATACATGAAAAGTGTCTTCAATCATACATACAATATGTATAGAAAAAAAATTAAATATGGCATTGGTAATAGCACTGATCTTTTTAACTATTGCATCAAAATTATAATCATAATGCAAAACTCGATTTTCTACATCAAAATCATTAACTCCTAAGTATTCATCCCAAATTTTAATATAATCATATGGCGCAAAGATATCACGATGAAGAAGCATCTTGGAATACCACCTAATTGCGGTCAAAAAAATAATATATAACAACCAAAATATCGAACAAATGATTATATATTATTGTTTGAAATAGTAAAATATTAAATGTTGCTTACCATTTTATTTTTTTATGCAGTCACATGAATATCCCTTTGAGGAAAATCAAACTCATCCCATTGAGATGTTCATTTATCATAATATAGAAGCAATGGATTTTGGTTTTGAAATAGGTAATTAATCTCATACCTGATGTGTAAATAAGAGATGTAGAAAGCAAGGTGAGAAGATATGATCACAAACCAAAAATTAAGCATAGTAGAAGTTTGTTATTTTCAAACATAACATGAAAAATCAGAAAACTAAATTTGAACCCAATGTAATATGTGAAATGATATGAGAAATGAAAAATCATGTGTTAGGTTTTAGAATATGTAATTAATCCCATACGTGAACTACAAAGATGATGCAGGAGAGAATATGAGATGCAACACATAAACAGAGTAAGCGAGCTGAGAATAAATAATCACAAAACTGAACTGAAAAGATGTCAGATGGAATAAGGGTTACAATCCATAGTCGGAGGAAGTGAGCAGATAATAAATGTTGGTATACCTAAAGTTCAAAGTAGATGTGGAATGAAAGAGGGGTTGTGATGAATGGAGAAATCCGGAAATATCTATTTACGACTAATAAGGAAACAATTACAAATAATGAAAATGTCAAAACCCTAAAAATAACAAAAGAAATATTGGTGTTAAAATAATATCATGTTTTTTATGTTGAACAAAAAAAGAAAAAACTCAAACCATACTTCATCCTTTATGCTTAGAATTCATGTGTATATAATGGGAAAACCTGAAAATAAGAGTATCAATTCATGAATTCTTTATACGGACCACATTTAAAATTATTAAATTCACTAAGATCACATGACACATGTTCATTTAGGATTTCTTCCCCATGAGCGTTGGGTTTTCATAGATGAAACACTTATGGGAACGCTATAGAAACATGAGAAACCACAATATGATATGATGGTTGGGAGCTGAAGGCCTATTTGTGTAAACAAATAATGCCTACATAAAATATGAAATCCACACAGAAGATGCATAAAGAGATTTTACTAATTCAGACTAAAAAAATGATAAAATTAAACAATAATGTGAAGGAATTTTCAATGGGTGAAGTGATTATGGGATAAGCCGATCATGTATGGTTGTAGTAGTAGAAAATTAAAGTGGAATTGATGCAATGGCATAGAATACCTGAGTAATTTAACGGAGCGTATTCACAGAAGTATACAACAACGGGAAGAAGATTGAAATCTATTGAAATTCGTGGTCACTGTTATAGAATCAGAGGAGGTGGAGGATCCAGACACCGAGCATATGGAGGAGGAGGAAGAGAAGCTGGAGGCACTAAGGGTTGTTGCAAAGGAAGAGGGGGAAGACGGTGGAGGCGTGAAACCTAGGTTTAGAGTAAGGAACTGTGAGTTGTGGTAGATGGAGGAGAAGACATGTTCGAAGATGATGAAAAAAATGGAGGCGAGGGGAGGAATTATTTTCAGTGGTAAATTTGGAATGGATGAATCACGGTTGGAGCGGAGAATCGGGAACAGGAGCAGATGGAGACTACCAGAGATGGGGAGCATGTAGAGAAGAAGATGAGGATTGATGAGTGCGAAGCATGGGTAACCTAAGGGGGGTTACGGGGTGACTGGGATCTGAAGGTAGTACCGGAGAACTAATATCGGGTAAGCTGGAGAGTCGGAGAACTGAAATCCTAAATGGAAGGAATGAAATGTCGAGGGAAGGAATCACGCGGGATGATGGGTGGTGGAAGACATTTTCGCGGATAGTGGTATTTTAGAGACAAGGAAGGATGTGGAGGTTACACGTCAGCTTGGAGGAAGCCAAGTTTAGTATAGATAATAGATTCTAAATTGATTTCAAGAAATATTAATCTATTTTAATAGGGTTTCGTAAGGTCAATGTTTTCCATTTTTTTAAAAATAATTCAAATTGAATCACATAGTTGTTATTTTAATAATTTACTTTTTATCGAAGGAGTATATAGAACATTTACATTTATGATTATATCATGAACAAAATATTCTACCATCATGAATAATAAATGATTTGAATATTAGAGTAATAATTTCCATGGTTATTTTCATATAAATTGTTTCGTTATTTTTTTAAATATATGGATTTTATAAATGATATTTAAAATTAGAAAAAATTCATTTTACTAAAGGAAGCATTCCAATGATCATTTAAATTTTTTTCAATCTATGATAGAAACAATTGATGTTAATTATGATTTACTTGTGGGATGATTCCTTGAATCACTCCTTATTATTTATCAAAATCATTTATGATTATGATATATATATATATATATGAATCCTATATTTTCCCATTAGTAATTATTTGTAAAATTTTTATAAAACTCAATTCCTTTCAATTGTTTATGATATGACGACATTATGAAATAACCATGATCAGGGGGAAAAATATGTATAGTTTTATTTATGTAATGGTGGGTCTGTTAAACTGCACCAATTCATTATGTATGGCCTTATGTCTCATTATGTAATCATGGTAATTAATTTGATGTTGTTTATCCACTATTGGAAATTGGTAGGGATGTATAATCCACTATAATATTTAAAATAGGTGTATATTGATAATTTATTATGATATGTGAATTAGGTGTTGATTCATGATACACTATGATATAATAATCTCTTTAGTTAACAATGAAAAATGATATAGTTTCTATCATTTTGATGTTTCCACACTTTTATGATTTTTTATGACTTGATATCATGTTTTATGATTTATTTATAATGAATCCATGCTCATATGATTCATATATATTAATATGATAATATGATATTCCATGAATCTTGATCATGAGTTATAAAATATTTAATAATATTCTCTATTTAAAATATCAAGTTCACATACCATTGTTCTCATTATAAGATTACATATGATCATTGATCTATATCTCTAATGTCTACCCATATTGGGATTTTCAGATCAAACCATTGTTTGTTTTATTTCATTCACAGTTTTGAAGAAGGATACACAATTAATATATCTATAAGTGGGGTATAATATGAGAAGAAATGTTTTGCATATTTTGATGACCTATCATGAAATAATTTTTCCATGTAACAAAGATTCCAATGAAACAATACTTTTATGGTTATATTGTGGATTAAAATGATATGAATAAAAGATTCATCTTATGAGATGTAATATCGATTTATGTCATGAATTGGTTGTCATACCATGATCTTTGGAGTCATATTTTTATCCTTTTATATTTGTATGTATAACTGAATCATCTAATCATGATTCATGTAAGGTAGACTAAACTATTATGGTTAAGTTTAGTAGTATGACCCCAAGAATCAATATAAGAAAACATTATATATTGTATTATTAATATGTTAAATAACCAAATATGTTTTCTTTTTGAACCAGTACTATGTTATAAGATCCCTATATCATCCTATGAAAGGGAACTGTGCATCTCTTACATGGGGAAATGCATAGTAATCACAAATGATCTTTCCTTCATAAGAACTAAATTCTCATTAATCTATAGACCACTAAGAGGGGTGTTGACTAAGTGGAGATCAATTATAATTTCCTTTGACCACAAATTAACCAATTCCAATTTTTATGCTATTTATCAAATCTACTCTTCTATTAAAATATTATAAAATTAATCAATGCACGTATGATTTTAAACGGTTCACCCCAGTGTGGATGACTATATCATTTTCATTGTCAATCTCATCAGTCCAAGGAATCGAATATGTAATGAAGTGAATAAAGATTATATAACCCCATTAAACTCTTACTTTCTCATAATATGAGGTTATATTGGCACCCAAAGGATAAAATGTTTTATTTTTACCTAGTACAAACAACAAATAAAACATGAATGTATCTCACAAATATTTGTTTGGAAATTATCTCACAAGATCACATATACTACTACACATCAGTTTGGTGGACTCCAGTCTTCTTATGATATGACTCTTTCTGATGAGACATAATTTAGTGTACCTTAGTTTGATTCCTCTGTCTGTGGAACCTATAAAATTTATCAATTTTTGAGTACCTCTCTCCAGTTGCAATGTATGCTTCCTCAACTTCAATCATGTCATTCCCCAAATATATACTCTTGAAAAGGAACATTAAGTCCTTAAACAAATTAATAATATAATAATCCAATTTAAAATGATTCTTCACCACATTATATAGGCATCCATCCTCTATATTTTATAGAATAAGCACAATAACCTATTTTAAATTTCCTACTCATCTCACCTTTTGTTTCAACTCCATAAAATCCAATGAATATCTAAATTCAAAAATCATCCTACAGCATTAACTAAATATTGAAATCAATGAACACCATAAATAAATAATTAAATATTTCTAGTGTTATGAACATTGCAATAATAACTCTACATTACATTAATTAAAGGCATTTCTGTTTTTTTGGCAATTTTCATGAAAATTATGTTCGGTGAATATTAGTCTTATGTAATATTACAAATTATCTATATAATATACTTTTATATAACTCATATTTTTATATTCTTCAATTGATAAACATGGTTTAATAAACACATTCATTCATATTCCATTGTACTTTAAATGTTTCCTACATCAAACAGACCCAAAAATTACATTTGTCTTGATCATTCCATGAGATTGAACATCCATGTCTGTTCATCCGTTATATGATAGTCTAGATCTAGTAATCAGTATACAATAGGTAACATTATGAGGTCATGTCTTCAAACATTATACCAATCTCAACATTATAATTTTATGACATTTAATTTACATAACTATGTCTTTATGGTAATATTATTCTATTACAATCAGTTGGATAATCATCATAGTTCTACATCTGCAGATTTAATAAAATCTAATCACCTTGTTTTCATGACCATTGCAGACGATTCATATCATGTAAATTTTATGGATGTATTTTTTGGAAGAAATGATCTGGATCCATGATATCAAAATCATGATAATAGGAACATTGAATACCAGCATAGCATTTCCATACATAGTATACAAAGTAAAAATAATATAATTTAGGAACTTATTTTTACCTGAGTCACCCAAACATTCAATGACTGAATGATTATAACAAATAAAAAATATAAAAATGAACCTAATGGACTTTGTTTCCACATTTGGATATTTTGAAAACATTTCAAAAACGATTTTTTAAAAACCATCAAACCATAAAAATTTCCATATTTCTATATTGTCATAACACCAAAATTTAGTGATAGGAAACGTTTTTTAGTAATTAAAACCCCCAATAACAATAAATTTTTTGGCCATGACACCGATAAACAACCTCCTTCTTCTCAACTTCTAGAAGTATAAATTTTGCATCTTTACAACCAATTCCTTTTTATAATAACATCAACTATAAATTCATGAATGATAGTGTAATAAGTTATACATATCCACAAAATTTCAAAATAAAATCGTATAAAATATATAATACATATTTAATATAATTATCAAGTAATTTTTTTAGGGTGAACATGTAATTTCATCATGAATTCCTCAAATATTTCCCTTGATATATCTTTGGTGAAAGAATTATTAATTTGATTGTTTGTTTAAATATACTCAATAATTACATCTCCAAAATAATTTATCTATAACTTTATGTTATTTGACCTCAACCTTTACATATGAATATTAGATAAATTAATAGAACTCTGATTGTCACCATGAATCCCTAATGAGTTTTCGACATTTACCATCAAATATTCTAATACATCCCCCATCTGCCTCATTTACATATATTCCAAAGACACATCAAAATTATCCTCTTATCCTATAATAAATGCAATTTCAATTTTTTATTACTATTATTGGTCACAATACTATCTCCCATGAATATTTTTTCCAATGATGATGATTTTTTATCATTACAATATCCAACATAGTCTGTATTAGTGAACCCAAGAAAGTTCATCGCATTAACTTTTTTTATACATCATGCCATAATTACAATTTGTTTGGAATACATTAGTATTAATTTTTTAAACCATGTCTGATCCCTTTGGATCACTATGATAACTTCCCTAAAATTTAATATTATATAAAATATATGTTCCTGGGAATGTAAGTGACAATAAACTTCCAATCGACTTCTAGAAGTCCATCTAATTCATGTTTTTCCAATATTAATTTTTCATAGTCTCCTACCAATAGAAATTGGTGTAGAAATATATTTACAATATTTAATTCCAAAAAACATATTCCGCTCTTTTGAATAAATTTAATATGATAGTAAGATGAATCTTCTCTTCTAATGAAACTCTAATCTCAAAAATAAATTAATGTCTTTGAGTTTGAAAACACAAAGTTCAATTTTCACTGTTTATTAAATTATTCATGGGATTTATATTTGGTTCA
Organism: Viscum album; assembly: GCA_963277665.1. NCBI lineage: Eukaryota > Viridiplantae > Streptophyta > Magnoliopsida > Santalales > Viscaceae > Viscum > Viscum album. The sequence goes on from OY728119.1 coordinate 537,833,530, forward strand.
TATGGACATTATATAACCGACATAAAAAAATGGGGTTCAAAAAATTAAAATCCTTACATATAAGTTTCTATCAACTTTTCCTTTATAAAATTATTGTTTCTTTTGCACATTTTTTTTATTTAAATGCAAGTCATGGGAATATAATTTTAAACCGTAAAATATTTTCCACAATATACATTTTTTTATTTCCGTCATTATAATGTATAAGCCAATTTGGTTACTCGACATAAACATCTTATCAATTTTATATTTTTATGAATACTAACTTAACATCCATCATATGGTATTTGAAAATTTTATGAGTAAATATTTTAAAAAACATTCTTAAAATTTCATGTCCTGAAATTGTGGAAAAATATTCATCAAATTCAGACCATTCCACATATTATAAACCCTTGAGAAAAAACCCCAGATTGAGTTCTCTATAAACCACCATATTCATTGAACTTATTAATAGACACAAATTTTTTCCGACAACATTTTTTACTTTTAGATGAAAAACAAAATACTAGGAGTTGTTTTTCTCTATTATATCTAACTACTAATTTATTTAATTTAATAATTCATTATTCTCAATAACTTCCCAGAATGATTTTTGTTCCACTTATTAGATAAAGGATGGTTGATTTTCAATCCTCACTTATATTCTATTATATATTAGTGATACATTATATACAATGATATTAACATTTTCAATTATCTATTTTAATGATTGTATTTTTATTGTTTTCTTTTTGTCTTACTTTCCAAATCACTGATGTTATTGAAATCATCTAATAATAGATAAGGGACATGGTCATCCTTCTAATTAACTTCTTTTGATTTGAACTTTTATATTTTTGTATAAAATCATTACAATTTTCTAAAACATTTTTATGGTATATTTCATTAATAACATTCAAAAAAACATATCAACTAACTTATGTAGTCACATATTATAATACTCTACATTTTCCTATTGGATGAATACCCAATAAGATGTCTTATTCATTCCATTAATAAAACATATGAATAGTAATTTGATCCTTATGAATAGTTAACCTACATAATGAAATGTATCCACACCCAGGGAAGTATTAATATAAGTTATAAATATTATAAATAAAATATTAGTTTAATTATTTAATAGTATATGAAAAAAAATATTTTATAAATTATTACCTAATTGATGGTATTTTATCATCCATGAATATGTAATCACCATTTTATGACAAATTTAATAGCTTAATCTATGATTTATTTTCATATAATGTATTCATAAATTAATATATTATGTTTAATTATATTAGGATAATTTTGTATCACCCCAAACATTTTATGGTATGTTTCTCTTTTATATATTTTATTAATGGACTATATTTCATAATACACTGATTTTATTTTAAACATCACTTGGTTATTTAGAATATAGTTATATCTTATCCATTGAACTTAATTTTCCACTTATGTGTTTTGAATTTTGAAAATCTGACATACAAAATTGTGTTTAGGATGATATTTAGAGTCTAATAGAATTAACATCATTTTAGTGAATAGTAACATACCCTTATGAATAGAAACCTACACTTATGTATAGTAACATTGCTATTATTAATGATATCCATACCCATGAATGTATAAATTAATTTTTGAACCTTTAAAATAAATATGAATATTTTATGTGTTTATATTTTTCGATTTAATAATGATTTTAATTAAATATATAATTATTAATATTTAGAAAATTATTTTTGACAAATGGACTTCATTATTGGATTCTACATGTTGAAAAATGGTTAGGGTAAATTTTTTGGATTTTTCTGAAATACTTTAGTTTTTGATGAATAGTAAAATGAAATAATTTATGATAAATGCTCAATAAGAACTTTATTGATTCATTGATGATGATATGACGATGGAAACCTAATTTGTTCGAAGTTTAAAATATTTATAAGTGTTATTTTTCATTGAATACTTACAATTCCGTTTTTTGTGATGAAATAATAAACTTATTATTAGAACAATTGGAAAACCCTCCTCTCCTCCACAGTAAATAACCCCCCTCACTCCTTGTTCACTTCACTACTCTCAAGCCATGTACATTGAAAATATTCATCCCAAATAAAATCCCCATACTTCTCCCCAAGTCCAAGACCTTATTCTCTCATCAAAAGGATAGAAACAAAGGCCTTAAGAAGATTCTCAAGGAGAAGTACTCAAGAGGTAAACATCTCTTCTCTTTTATTTAAATTTCTTTTACAAAGTTACATTATTTTGATCTCTCTTCTCATAACCCTAACCCAAATTCTATGATAATACTAGTTCCTTACACGTACTATATTATTATTATTATTCTAATGGAATATTTCATCATAATATCACTTATTCCCTTCCTTTATACAATAAATACAAACACCTTCTGAGAGGTGTTAATTTATCACAGTCAAGGAAGGCGGGTTTTCAATATGCATTACTATCTTAAATAATGGTCATGGAAACTTTTCAATGTTTTCACCTGATCATAATATATTTGTTTTATCTTGTTTAATTTTCAACAATCCTCACACGCCCATAAAATGGATTAATAATACAAAACAAGTTTTTTTGTTCACAAAACCACCAAACCAAATCAAAGTGTTTATTTTAAACTCCTCAAAAGATTCCTCCTTATGGAATATAACCCGAATCATTATAAGATCATTTATATATAATTAATTTCACTAATAATATATATTAAAAATTATGTACAATTACCCATATTTCAAACAAATATCCATTCATGAATACAAATATATAGATCATGAAAACCAAAGAAGAAAATGATACCAAAACAATAAAATTGAATCTATCAAACCCATGAAAAAGGCCATTAATGAACCTAATTGGGTTATAATATAACAATTAAATCTTGATTATGTTTGGGACAAATTAATTATTGAATCTAAATTTGATTATTCAGGTCTTTAAGAATAGGCAAGAACACATTCAAGCATAAGGTAAGGGATCCTCTCTCTAACGTTTGCTCAAGAATTTCCCCTTTGTTATGCTATTTTATTTTTAATACCTAATGATTGGGTATGTTCTCTCACCTTCTCCACACATCCCTTATGATATATAAATAATGTTATTCCACTTAATACTCATTAATACCTCGTAATAAAACTCATTATCATGATGAAATGTTTGTAATGGGTTTTCTCATCTAACTTTCTATTCTGTGGGATTTCCATTTTTTCCACTTATTTCATGTATGTGGTATATGTGTACTTAAATTTGATATCTAATAACATGATTTTATTTATATCTATGTTATTAAATGATTCATTTGATGGTTATTAAGTTATGGTCATATGATTCGACTTGTTACATTGTGGTAAGGGACTTTGACCCAACAACCATTTCGTTGAGACTAACGTTGTATTGTGCACCCATTAATCCTTATGTGATGTACCAACTTCTCATTTGAGATAATTTTTCATTTATTATTATATTTATATTAAATATACATATTATTTTATCATGTATATGTTTATTATCAAAATCGTATAAAATTTATATATGGTGTTTATTTAGAATGTTGTTTTAATTATGAAAATATTAATGAATCCTAATACTCTACTATATAGATATTGAGAAAGAAGATTGTACATGTATTAAATCTATTTATAAAGAATTATTTGGACTTTAAGCAGTGGTTGGTTCCTACTATAGACCCTTGATGAATCGGTAGTTCTCATGAGAAAAATCAGTTGGCGACAATCCATTCGAGTGTGTTTCCAAAAATCGAACGAGTTTCTACATGCAGAGATAAACCATTTTTACGGTATTATCGTGTCATATTCTAGATAAATGACTTCATATTCATAATAACATTCATTATTCATTTTCAGTTATTAGTTTCCATGAGGTTTTCACTATGAAAAAATTTATAGATGCAGTTTTATTCTACGTTTATTAATGGCATGGGTTTTGCATTATTTCACCATGCCATATAGATTATTGAATTTTTTTTTCAATTTAGTTATTATTGATTCATGATTTTGATATTTTTAACCCTTACTATGTGTTTGAGAACACCCATTTCATTGTTTACCTGTAATAGGTGATGAAGAATATATCAATTATCGAGTTCGTGTGGTTGTAGTTTTATATTTTTGTTATGTTTTTTATTTTTTATCCTTTTTCAATGTAATTTTTAACATCTAAGTATCTATTTTTATAAATACTACTAAAATGATTGGTCCTTTGGGATTTTCATTCCTCTTTACCAATCCAATATAACAAGTAATGCACTTGCTCTAGTAAAGAGGGGGTGAGGTGTCACGGTTGGTATCAAAGGAAGTTTAATAGAAAACATGGAAAAAGATTAAGAAATATATAGAAGGGAACAAAGAGATAATGTAATATTTGAGGATAAACATACAAGAACGTCCATGTATTTGTGTATGGAATATATTATGAGACTTTTTTTAGAAAATACATCCCTGTCTAGATATGAGTAGGATGAGGTGACTGAGGCACAAATATACCTTGGTCTTAATGCTACAATAAAGAGTTTCTATCTTTACCCAGGGTATCCTGGTACACGATAATGGGACGTGATGTAGTCTTGGTTACGACACTCTTGGGGGATATGTTTGGATAAATCAAATTTTCATTATATACAATAATTAATGATTGAAATTTAAATTATTCCTGAAAAACCATTTTTCAGATTATGGGATCATCAATGCGTAGGATCTCCATTTATACTATGTATTTTGTTAAATTAATATTATACATTATGATTCATACCCTGATCTAGTTTGTACCATTATTTGGAAATGGTGTTTAATGGAATAAGTGGAATCAATAATCATGTGCAATATAGGGATCTCCCCACTGAGAATGTCAACACAGTTAATGTTGGAGCATATCATATCGTGAAATTATTGGGAAAACAAACTTATGTTGTATTGAATAAACATTACACACCTGTGTTGGATCATTTCCTGTGGTAGATGACCCAATACTTCAGCAAGACTACTAATTCAGTGGTTTCTATTCAATTGATAAAGTCCCATGAAAAAATATTCATGGAATTAAGATTCAATGAAATTGAAAAGGTAGTACTGGTAGTGTATTGTTTAAATGGTGACATTGATAAATGGTGGCCCTTGATTCAGAATACCATTGAGGAACAAGAAATAGAAGATATGGAGTGGAGGATTATTATAGAAATATTATTCGAAAAATATTTCCTTAATCAGAAACAACAGAAATAATTAAAAAAAATTATTGTCTAAGTAAAAAGAGAAGAAGACACTGTTGCAGAGTATAAGGTTACCTTCACAAGGATATCAATGTATGCCGTAGATTATGTTCATGAATCAATAGACAAGATTGATCGTTTATTTTAAGGTCTTAAGCCAAGTCATCTAAGGGCATAAGCTTTTCAGACATTTTCATCATATGAAGAAATTGTATCAGGTGCCATCGAAACAGATAAGGAATTTTCTAGATAAAATTTGATCAAGGTAAACCAAGATAATAAAGTGATACTCATGTAACCAAGGGAAATGTGAAGCACAAAATAAGAACAAGAGAATAAAGAAATTCCTATTATATGAGGATTGTGGAAAGAATAGTCTCAGTAAATCATTGAATGGCATGAGAGTATGCTATATGTGTAGAGAAAAAGGACATCTATATAATTAATTTATAGTGAAAACAATTTAATGATGTTAAATGAAACAATTTTAGAGATATGGGACACAATTAAAATGAGTGTCCTTGGAGCCAAGGAAACATGCCATAGAAAAGGCCAACAGAGAAAGGGAGAGCTTATGGGATTACAACCATGGTGGTTGATGTTCCTAATGAAGTGGTGGTAGGAACATTAATTGTTTCCTCAATCATATCCAACAATCTATTTGATTCTGGATCATCACATTCATTCATGTATTCCATGATTTCCGATAAAATTAGACATGCCCAATTTGATTTAATAAAGGAGTTATCAGTGAAAATATTTAGAGGATGCATCATTGCAAAAAATCCATGTCAACTATTCCCCCTCCAAACATATAAACATGCCTTTGTTTCTAACATTATCATCATTACAATAACTAACTCTGATATAATTATGGGTATGAATTGGCTATCAACCTACATTGCAAAGATTTATTGCAAGAAAAATGATGTTAGAAATTTTGAAAATAGTGTAGAATCTCTTATCATTAGAGCATATACCTCAATATCTGATTCTTATCTACACCCACCCACAGTAGCTCTATTGATTGAAATTCGTTGAGAGGATGAGAATCCAACATCTACATGTGATGAATGAAATCATTAAAATGAAATTTGTATATATTGCATGAATACATTGAGTTATTTCCAAAGTATTTACATGGACATCCTCTAGAGTGAGAATTTGAGTTTTTCATTAACGAAATTATTAGTGAAAGTCTAATATCGATGATCCCATATAGAATGGCCACTATGGAGTTTTTGGAGCTAAAGAAAGAACTAGAGTAATTGAGTGGAAAGGGATTTATTCAACCTAGTGTTTCAGATGGGGAGACCATGTCATGTTTTTCATGAAGAAAGATACATCCATGAGGCTATGAATTGATTACAGGGAAATAAATGATATTACAATATCAAATAAGTATCCTCTACATAACTCTTCTTTCAACTCTGGGCTGCCATGATATGCTGATGAATGTTTTTCACCTTCTCCACCATTTCATCATCCATGTCTTTTCCTAGAAGTTTGCACTCACTGTCTTCATCCCAACACACTTGTGTTCTACCCCTTTCCCCATTATGGACTTCATATGGTTCTATTTTGATGCTCTTGTTGAAACTTTTATTGTATGAGAATTCAACTAGTGTAAGATGTTGGCATCATCTTCCATTGATGTCCATTGGGAAAGCTCTTAACATTTCCTCAAGTGTTTGGATAGTCCACATGGAATTCCCATCCGTTTGAAGATGATAAGACGTATTCAAGACCAGTTTAATATTGAGATCACATTGAAGACTCTTCCAAAACATGGAGGTTATTCTGGGATCTCGATCAAATTCAATAGATAGTGGTACTCTATGCATCCTTACAACTTCCTTGATATAAATCTATGTTAGTTGTTCCGGTTAGATGTCCTCTCCAATTGCAATAATGTGTGCATACTTTATAAGTTGATCCACAGCAACCCAGATTTCATTGTTGCCATTGGAAGTCTTAATAAGTCTAGTGTCAAAGTCTGTGGTGATGTTCTCTCATTTCTATGCTGGTATGGGTAGTGGTTTCATCATCCTCATAGACTTATGCCTCTCTACATTCACTTTCTGACACACTAAGAACATTGATGTATACATAGCGATCTCCTTCATCATATTATCCCACCAATAATTCCCTCATATATCTTGATACATCTTTGTGTTTCCAGGGTGAATATAAAAATTTGAACAATGTGTATCATCCAAAAGTTTCTTCTTCAGCTCCGTACATGATGGAACATATAGTATTTTACCAAATCTCACAATTACTTCTTCATTAACATTGAAGCCCAAGGATTTCTCTTTTCTGGTAGCTTCCAATTTCTTCTGAATTCCTACATCATCATTTTGAGATTCCTATAACATTTACAAAAGAGAAAATTGATAAATCATATATGAAAGGATTGATGGGGTTCCCTTCTTCATTATTCCTTTGTCCATTTTCATCAAATATAAGAAAATTGGATCCTTTTCAATTATTATAAATGATGGAATCTCTATGTCCTTTCTAGTTAGTTCATCTGCCACCATTTTTCACATTCCCAGGGTGTTAATGGATTAAGAAGTTATAATATTTGATTTTCCCTAAAAATCTTTATTGGTTATTATTCAACTCTTTGTGTGTGAATATATACCAAAGGCTTTTGTTGTCCGTATATATTTCACACAACTCCCAAAAGGTGTAATTCCGCCAAAGTTTTATAGAGAAGATCACTACAACCAACACCAAATCATGTGTTAGAAAATTTTTCTCATGAACTATCAATATACTTGAAGCATAGGCAATGAAAGTTTCATTTTTCATCAACACAAAACCCATTACCTACATCGAAAATTCACTAAATACAACAAAAAGTTCTCCAATTGTGGGTAATGTGGGCACGTGAATAGTGATAAGCCTCCAATTCAATTCCTTAAATCTTTATTTGCATTCATCACTCCACACAAACATTACTCCATTTAGAGTTAGCTTAGTAAAAGGTTTGGAAAATCATGAGAAATTTCTCAAAACATCGTTGATAATATCCAACTAACCCCAAGAAGCTACGAAATTCGTTACCGATGTAGGCTTCAACCATCCCTCAATTGCAACTGTCTTGGAGGGATCCACAGATATCCCATTGTTTGTGACGATATGTCCCATGAATGATACCTCCTTCAACCAAAACTCACATTTCTTGTACATTCCATAGAGCTTCTCCTTTCACAAGCTCTCTATTATAGTTATTAGATACTCCTCATGATCCTACTTTGTTTTAGATTATATTATAATATCATATATAAAGACTACCACAAATTTGTAGAGTTAATATCTAAAGTCTCTATTAATCATGTCCCTAAATATTCATGTAGAATTAGTGAGTCCGAAAGGCATTACTATGAATTCATAGTGCCCATATCTTGTATGAAAAATCAGTCATGTGGATATCTTCCTTTTTCTTCATTACTTGATAATATCCTGGCCAAATATCCACCTTGGAGAATTATTGTTTCTAACATAGCACATTGATCAAGTAATTAATTCATTAGAGAGTATACTTGTTCTTAATAATGGTTTTGTTAAGATCAAGATAATCGATGAAAAGGTGTATGACCCATCCTTCTTCATGACGAAGAGGACCGGTGAAACCCCTAGTGAAGAACTTGGGCGTATAAATCCTTTATCTAGATTCTCCTATAACTGTTTATTCAGATCCTCAAACTCCACAATAGCCATTCTATAAGGAGTATTCTATATTGGACATTCCCCCAGGTATAATGTCAATTGAGAATTCAACATCCCTTGAAGGAGGAAATCCAGACAATTCCTCAGGAAACACTTTAGTGGATTCCCTCACAATAGAATGTCTTCAAAGATGGTTTCTCCCATGGACTAAATCATATAATCTAGATATACGTGCTCATAGGGAAGTAATATCAATTCTTGAGATGATGGAGCTAAAGAAGATTCATCTTTCTCCTATCACTTGTATAGAATCAGGGGTTTATTCTTTATATACATAGTGATTTACCTCTCACGTAAATTAATGTCAGCTCGATATAAGTAAATCCAATCCTTGCTGATAATTGCATCAAATTCCACTAGAGGTAGTATGAAATGGTTTGATGTGAAGAACACTCCTCAAATTATGAATATGGAGGAGTTATATTTAGGGGATGCAATGATTTCCCCATTTGTTTTACTCAATGACATCATTACTACAATAATTTGTGGGGGTGTTAGGATTGTTCTACTAAACATTCAGGATATTAAATAATCCATAGAACAAGATTAAAAATGTGAGATCTCTATTCTTGAACAAATAAATCACATGAATGTCAACACTTCATTTTCATAGTTCTCTTCGGAGATAGTGATGGAAAATGATCATCCTTATTGCATTGCAGGTTGTTGGATGCCTACGAAAACCCTTAGATTAGGTAACTAGTTTTCAAAGTGACCCAGTTCATTACAGTTGATGTAATGAATAATGTGTTGAGGGTCGATCAGAGAGTTCCTCTCCTCTTTCAGAGCCGCGGGTTTTTCATGCCGAAAATTAATAGCCAGGTTCCATTCTCTTTCACACCTAATGTATTTCCTCATCCCCTTGAGGCAATTTACAGGGTGATTTTTTTTATACCTGTGGCAAGTGGGGCGCTGGATTTTATTAGACCTATTGGAGTTATCCATCAGACCACTATAATTGAATTCCACCTCACTCTTTTAATCACCATGAAACCCTTGAGTTTCTCTGATTTCAATTTCTACCTTGAGGGAACATTAGACAATTTCCATATAGTTGTTGAATTCACGAATATACAGAACTTTCAATATGCTAGGTTTCTTCCCACCAAATAAGAGGTCAACTTTGAATTAGGGTTAATGAGAAATCTAGAGATGTATCGTGCAAGCTTTGTGATATTTTCCTTGTACTATCCGGTAGATTCATCGTATTTTTTCTTGAGGGCAAGGAAGTCCCTTTCTATTTGAAGTCATAGGGTGTGCAGAAAATATTTATCAAAAAACATCTTCCGGAAATACTTCCATTCCAACAACTTGATCTCCTTTTAAGGCTTCAAATTTATTATCAACGTTCACCATCAATCAGCTTCAAATTCCATATGATAATCATCCATAAGAACCTTCTCTTCTTTAGAACATTGATGGTTGGGGAAGATCTTTTCAATGATGTTGATCCATTGTTCGGCGATTGATCGATCAAATGAATCATTAAAAGTATGATACCTTTGTCTCATGATGCTCTCGATGGATACTTTTACTTTCTGGGGGGGTTGAACGTTCCCCTTGATCCACGATTCTATTCAAATCATGAGTTAACTGAGAGAGAAGTGTGACAATGTTTGTGAATCCTACTCTTATTGGATTGGGAATCTCATTAGTACAATCATCACATTGATCTTCACATCGGTTGTTAGCCTGAGTCCTCCTATTACCGACCATTGGTTGGAAAGAAAGGAATTTTATGGGTAACACAGAATGTGTAATCCAAGGATAAAACCAATGACATATAAATAACATTTATTTCCTTAACTTATGAATCCATAGGCTTCAATCTATGTTATCCATGATCTACTTTCTAACATATATTCCTAGAGATTTTTTTAATTCCCTTAATAATGGTTCATACTAATCTTGTGAATTTACAAAATCATATCCCATAGGAGTGTCGTAACCAATAGTGCATCAATCCATATTGTCATGTAACAGGATACCCCAGGTGAAGGCCGAAACTCCTTGTCATATTTTTCACTCCTAGGTATATCTATTCTAGAGCCACCTCTACCATCTTGTTTCCATACAGGGATGTATTTTTTTGTTAAACCACTTAATCAATACTCATAAAAACATATGGATGTTTTTATTATTCTTAGTATTTTCAGTAAGGCATTACTAGGGTTTTTTATTCCTAATACCAAAAATAACTAAACCTCCAATTGATAGCATATATGACAACCCTTTTCTTTATTACATACTAAAACATGATTTATTACATAGAAAACATCACATGATACAACATAAAATATCGAGAGGTATAGTTTCTTTGGGGATTTAGAACATTACATAACAACTTAAAACATAGGTCGCAACATCTTATTGATAACTTCCATTACCATCCCACTACATTCCCTCGTATTTAGCATTGCATGGCATATCCTGAGGAAATTCATAAAAAAGAGGGAGATATAAATCCCATTAAGGGAGTAAAAGAGGAATAAAATTTAAGATACAATACATGTTAGGCAATGGTCATATCTATGGAGAATAATATATACATGAACATAGAGGCATTACATAACATGATTAACAAAACGTTGAAATGTGGCTACAACATTTAACATGATTTTAGAATGAGTAAAGGCTCATTGAACATGGAGAATGAGTAAACAGTCATTTCACATTAATTATCATGAGTAAACCCTCATTTCAATGGATTTATCATGATACAAATATTTTTTCAATACATTGGAGCTCTATTAGGGTGCACCTTTTGTAATCATTTCATTTCTCGCATATGTGTCCCACATAGATCATTCAAAATGGATTCATTAAGCATCATCCTATATTCCATGATAAATGAATTTGGAATTCATACATGAAACTCTATAATAAATATGTAAATATGCCTAAAGGTGAATACACGTGATAGAGAAATTGGCATGGTGATCACTACACAATGACTTTCTATTGGAAAAACGTGGTGCAATTTTGGAAGCATAACAATGTGATGTTAGAATTCATAAAAAAATGGATGATGATAGTGAATGCGGTGTATCATAATATATACATGAAATGGATTGAAAGGGGGTCATATAGATATAGTTCTCAACAAACATAATGTAATTTAGATACGTAATACAAATAAATTGATTGAATTCAAATGAGGAGAGATAAATTCATTATATAATTTCAACATGGTAAAAAGGTGCACATGGGAGGAATTAATGAGAGAGAAAGGTGAAATATCATTATTAAAACATGAAGAGGAAAGTATGGGGGAGTTTTGAAATCATACCCAAATAATTGTAATTAAAAAAGGATGTAAAAATATAATGAAACAGGGATAAAATTTAGAAAGGAATAAATCCCTTTCATGGAAGTGTGATTCCAACGGTTTGAGAGAGGATTGAAAGAGGCTTCATGGGAGCATGCGGTGCCTTGGGAGGAATATATATAAGGGAGGGAAGAGGTTGGATGAACAAGCGAGTCTTTTAGTGAAGATGAAGTGGGAGATTGTGTGGGATTATATTGGAAAGGAGAAGAAATTATTTATTATTTAGGTTTGGTAAATCTTACATTAAACTAATCAAAACCACAAACCATCCCATGTTTTTTTACCATTTTTTTCACAAAGGGTAATGGAAAATAATATTTTCAATGTAAAATTACCTAACTTCTTAAATTAATATGGTTTCCTAAATAGAGTTCAGTCATACTCTCAAAACAATTCATTTAATAAGTGAAAACGGTTTATAACTCTTGGAGGGTCCACTAATGTTTTGTAAAATATATCAAACAAACCTAAAATAACATTATTTTTATTTTAAAACATATTTTGAAAAAATATACCCTTCATACTATTTTGTTACATCAATATTGGGTCATTATGATGTCATAAAACATATTATATATTTAAACTGTATTTTTTTACCCAAAAATTAGACTACCTCAACAAATAATGAAAAATTATCCATTTGATAATTTTTACATTCTGATTCCAAAAATAATATTAATTTTCTAAATAATTTTTAAATATTTTATTTTTTACTTTTAAAATAAAAACCAACATTTACAAAAAATTCATGGGTTTTAAAAAATGGCTTTCAAAACCATAGTAATAAAAATTACAATTGAATTCAAAAAATTATAAAATTATTTATATTTAATAATAATTAATTTAATAATAATAATATCTTAATAAAATAATAATTGATTCAAAATTATTTAATTCGTTATAATTGATTTCTTTGTTGAATATTTACTAAAAACACTATTTATTCTTTAAAAATTAATTACAATGCAAATTAAATAATATGAATGTATATTATTTATTATATACAAAATTAATTCCCCTAATAATATTTCTATAGTATTGTTACATAATACATTTTAACACCCTCATAAGACGAAAGCGTAATGTGTGCAATGGTGATAGACTCTTGGGGTGGCTCAAATAAAATTGATTGAGTGGTAATCTCTATAATCTTCCACTTCTTTCATGGGGGTTTCTGTACGAGCATAACATGTTTAATCTCTGTGTGGGCTTGGTCTAGATAGAATCCCAATGAAACCAACTCCTTTCCGAGCTCCAAAAAATGGGGTTCATATGGGGAAAGTCTATTGGATGATGCCATCACTACCTTTGTCTGAGTAAATTGGATTTTTTATAGCCCTATAATTTTACTAATCATGGTATCACTTTTCAATGTGTATATTTGCAACTGCAACAATTCTTAATGATATTTCACAATCCCAAAACATAAAACCATTGATTTTCGCATTTTCTATAATCATTTTACATAATGATACATTGAATTAGATCAATAGAAATTTCCATTAATGAATGTTTGGGTCATTACAATAGGTGTGTCCTTTTATAAGTGGTGGGAGCGGCACATTAGGAGAGTGTATATATATTAGTTTATTATAAATAGAATATCAATTAAATATGGTCCAAAAATCATTTATTTCAAATATAAAATAATTTTGGTAAAAATTATGAAATCCAATAATTTTTAGTCATGTTATCAATATTTGTGCATCATTATCTTTTTGGTTTAACACTTAATTTACCATTTTTAATCTGGTAGTGATATCATGTAATTTCCACATTTTGGGTTAATGTAATTACCATATCACATCAAACAACACACAAAAAAGTCATTAAAAAATTATTTGGACTTTTATTAACCTTTTTATTTAAAATTATATTTTAAGTAATTTAATAGAACTAATTAAATTATTTTATATATTAAATAATGAGTTATGTTAATTTTGGACACTATTAAAACATGAATTTATTTTAAAACTAATAAAAATTTATTCTTTACAATAGAATATTTTAATTGAAATATATTATGTTAATATCATCCATTATATTAGTGTATGAAAAAAAAATTCAAATTACATTTATTTTATCATTTATAATATAATTGTTCTATATCCTTTATTAACGAATCAATTATTGAATCATCATTGTGTAATAATTAAATTTATTTATTCAATTACTCAAAATTAACAATAATATATGATGATGTAAAAAATTATTATATATTTCTAGTTTCGATTTATTGTAAACTGGATAAATTATATAAATCCTTATTAAAGTTGTATTAGTAAAAGATACACATTTATGCTATATTTCTGTTTACTTTAAATTAATTCTTATAAAATGACATTTTCAAATCCATGTGGCTCTATGGGGTCTCAAAATTGACCCAAAAATGCCGATGGTTGGAAAAATATCATCCAATAGGATTAATACATGTTTATGGTAGTTTTATATTATAATAATATTACTTGTTAACCCTTATTTACCAGATTTACCCATTAACCTTCATAAAGAAAATAATTACTAAATTTTCTATTCATATTTTTTATAAATAAAAGTTATATATTCAAAAAATGGAAATTATGATTAAAAATATGGAATAAATTTTTTCAAATTCAAATACATATAAGTTGCTGTAATTCATTTAAAATTAATTCCAATCATCAAAACCAAAAAAAGGTTTTTGTAGTAATAACTATCAAATTATTTACAGGTATTTATATACAATTTCAATGGGAAATTTTATCCAATAACAAAAATTGTATTAAATGGAAAACCATATTCCAATTACACTTTAAAACCAATTAATATGACAATATTACAATATAAATAAATTATATAAATTGATATTATTGAATTAAAATGCAATATTTTTCCCTGTTCATTAAAAATATGAACTTTATCAGAATATTAGAAAAAACATAACAGAAGTGAATTTTGGGGTCCCTCTTCTATTTATTATGTTTATTCTGTCATTTAGAATTTATAATGGTGTGATGAATTAAATTTTAGAATGTTTCTCCTTCATAATTCGAGAAAACTACATTTTTAGAAAAATACATCTTTTATCCAAAAAATTGAATTTCATATTATATCATATCAAGAAAATATATATGTTGATGCCCCATTCCGTCACAGAGTCTAAACGAATGAAAAGGAAAATTCCTTAGCATAAATTGATTCATCCTTTGAAGAAAACATCAAAAATTAATAAATGCATGAACAAGAGTTCTTTTCCCTTTGGGTCGTGCAAGTTCCCTCATAGTCCCACAATTACACTTGTGTTCCGCCTAATGGTCGCGCCGGTGACTTCCGCGCCCGCATTGAAAATATTTCCCAGGGTATCTCTAACCTATAAATACCCCTGTGCCCCCCCCCCCATTTGAGGGGATGAGAGAGCAAAAAAATACCAGAACTTCAGATTTGAGCTCCTGGCACCCTAGTCTCATCTTAAAGCTTCTGAACACTTGTAAGGTAATTTCTTACCAAGAACGGAAGGTCTAAATAGGTGGAGGAAGGCCTAAGTGTTGAAACTCATCAACACTTGCGTGCCTGGGTGGCCAGCCCTTAAGGGAAATGGCCACACTTGTGCACTGCCTTACTCCTTCCACATAAGTTGCGCGCCTCTCTTCTGAAAGTCTCCAGGGTTAGTATTAAAGGCTTGAGCAAAGCCTCACCCAAATTCTACCCTATGGATTGGCCAGCGCACAAGTACCCATTTGTCGCGCAAGTATACCTGCATGACCAAGACATGTGCGCCCACGTAGTACTTGCGTGCCCATGCATTACTTGTGTGCCCCTCTCTTTTTGGTTTCCCTTCCTGCCTATTTCACCCCTCTTACACCTATCCCCCTCTCCTCTTCAGGATTAAGCCTTCATAATTCTCTCCAAATCCATTTATGTCATGATTTCCTTGTTGGATTCCTTATCTGAAAGGAATTCTATGGAACATCTCTCAAAACCAAGTGGTTTACACATCATTATATCACTAAAGTTAGAGAGTTCATTCATTGAACCACATCCTCTATGATGAGAGAATCCTTAATTTGGGCCCCCTTTTCAGGAGTAATCCCCAGTCCAATTTATCATTAATTTGGGCATACTCCTTAGGGGTAATCCCCAAGTTCTCATTAATTTGGGCCTCCTTTTCAGGAGTAAGGCACATGCCCCCTAATTTGGGCATCCTATTTAGGATTAGGCCCCAATCATAATTCCCTTAACCTGGGCTTCCATCTCCGGATTAAGCCTCAGTCTTAAAGATCCCAAATATTGGAATCCTCTTTAGGAGTAAGCCCCAACCATGGTTCTCTTAATCTGGGTTTCGTCTTCAGTAATAAGCCCCAGCCTAAAAGTCTACAAATATTGGCATCCTTTTTAGGAGTAATCCCCATGTCCCTTAACCTGGGATTCCTTCTCAGGAGTAAGCCCCAGTCATAATTTCTCTTAACCATTCTTAATTTACTTTTGATTTTTGATTCCTTCTCAGGAGTAAAACCCAGGCACAAGTCCCCTCTTAATATGGGCATCTTCCTCAGGAGTAATCCCCATGTTTGAGTCCCAAATATCTATGAAGTACATATACCTTTATGAACCTTGTTTATGGATTTCATCCCTGAATTATATCATAATCCTCATCTATTTTAGGCAGCCATACATACATAATCCCCGCATTATTGCATCTTTCATGGCACAATTTTCTGGTTTCACCAATACCTCTTGTTTCTCACACCGAGCATGACTCACATGAGCTTAGAGTGAAAAAGTAATCATGACATCTTTCTTTGAGCCATCCATCATTCATAAAAATCATACTACCTTACTCGAACTACGTGGTTTTTGATTCCTTTCTTTCCAAACAAAGGATACATAGGTAGCCCATCAGCCAGAACGATCCCAACTCTAAAATAATCCATGTCCTTCTGAATGACAATAAACATCAAGTGCCCCACTGCGTGGCTTTAAAACCTGTATGGTTATCATAATTACCATGGTACTTTTATGTACTGAAGGATACCGTTGACTATGAATCTGTAACAAATACATATAATTCTCTATCGATGAAGAACCTCGAATACATATAAAAGATTCTCTAAATTTTCTAAATATCAATCATTGATTGTCAGATCTAAAGGAAAACTCATTTTATACATGGTAATGTAATAAGGATTCACAAACATAAATTAAATCAATAAAGAGTGTCCTAGAGTAGAAAATAATTCCCCTCAAAAAGGTGTGATGAGTCCAACCTCTCATCCTCTCGACCAATGAAAATTCCTAAGCCTCATCATTTCACAACTAATGAGAGCCTACCATTGGAATGTAGGTCCAAATGGATGTGGAATCATTGGATGTTTCCTGTTCTACGAATAAACCCAATATAAACTGATTGGAATGTTTGAACCTTCAATCAAAGAGGTCATACCGAATTCTAGAGGAAACAAACAATGGTGAACCCGATGTGAATCCTTAACCAAGTTAATGTGATGCTTTACTTATTTGTTAGGCCCCTATTTAAAACTAAATGAGAGGGCCAAAAAAGAAATCAATAACATATGTGATCATCCAAAAGACGTAGCAGCTGAATGTATCTTGATTATGTGTGTTATATCAAACATGCACTCTTTTCTAATATCATCTACTTTACAAGAATTTCTTTTCATAAATTCACGTCTGTGAATTCCTCTATTATAAAAACCACTACTGTGAATGCATCTTCTGCTACTTCTGATGGATCATCATCCGCTCTGAGGGTGACATCACCTACTCAGCATCTTCAACGCTGGGTATCAAATACACTGGTTAAAGTGTACCATAAAAATGTTACTATTCCGACTCTGTAGGCCGCTCGACAAGCCCTCCAAGTCAATAACTCACCCTGGTCGTCCGGATAGCGACGACCAGCAATCAAGAAGTTGGCGGTGCTTACTACCATCTCCAACTGTTTCGGGTCATTATCCCTCGAACACAATCACTATTCACTCTCGTATTCTGGGGAGGTGAATGTGCAGGTCCCTCATGGCCTTAATTCAAGGAGATACGAGTTCTTCAAGAGGTCTCCCATCAATAATCACCGCCAGACTCGTGCGGCAGTGTGCCCTCAAATTGATGAGGGTATTGTTTCTAGGAATTCATCTTAGGTTCCTCGAACCCGAGCAGGCAAGGCGAACCGCCAGAGGTGAAATACGGTCAATAGTGAGCAGTTGCTCATCTCTTCCATCTTCGGAGAAGTCCACCAACCTAACATGGTGGCAAGAAACGAGAGGGCACACACACCCATCCGTTTTAATTCAACTGTCCGGCAGACTCGTCTGGCAGCATCACGCCAATCCCGTCAGGCAATTCCGGCGGAGTACTATAGACAAGAACATACACCTATTTATAAATCATCAGCTAGTCAGTAGGTTTTTATGACTACATATGATGAATCCCACCAACCCAATGTGTTGACAACTGGTAAACAGGCACACACACATGCTTACACTCATCAATCCTTCCAGCAGCCTCGTCAGTCAGTATTAAAGGAAGCTTGGCATCCACGTTCGGCGGAGTTTAATCAGCAGGCACATACACCTGCTTGTATTGATCAAGCCTACCAACAGTCTCATTTGGTAGCATTCGGAAAAGTCAACCGGAATGCTCCGACAACAAAAAGAAGGCAGACTCAACCCTCTTCCCCCCCCACATGTGTACTTTCAGGATTCACTAACAAGAAAATGAGGACAGGAGCTAGCACAATACCTACTCCATGAATGGAATGGACATATATCCCTGTTCCAGCTGCTGAATTCACCGTTCATATTTTATCAATGGTTAAAGAGCAGAAGAAAATCCCTTCTCATATTCTGGATGCCTTCCAGGATATTATAACAGCTTCAGCAGCATCTCAGGGAAAGACACATAAATCTATCTCAGCCAGTGGAGTGACAAATCAACAGTTCACTCCGGAATAGACACACACCACTGTTCCAGTCCAAGAGTGTTGTGGGGAGTACTCCCCCATATCATACAGACAACCAAGTCAGGAACATACACCTGGTTTGTGTAGAGACAATCAGCCTAACCTGATCATTTCTCCTGAGCAGGAACATAAACCTGCCAAATTGAGCAAGAAGGCGTCTAAGAAGAAGACCCACCCAAAACAGTTAAGAAATCAGAGGCCCATCTTTGACAAGGACGTACTCGATGCTGGAGTTCTTGATGCACTCAGACAACTATATGTTGCAACTCATGAATCTTCTCTCACAGTTCCCAATAGTGGGAACATTAATTCTGAAGGTCTATATCAGATACTTTCTCATGAAGGCTTGCTTCATGACAAGTCGGTCGATCTCGAAATTTCATCTTCATATGAGAGACACAAGAACCCTCTGTGTGGTAAGAATATCAAGGAGAAAAATGTTTCATCTTTAGCTATAATCTACAATAGTGGTCCTCCCCAAGATGATTAATTTCTCTGCAAAAGTACTCTCCGCATTAGTGATTCACATTGCTTGGAAAACTCTCCAATAAACAATGAAGAGATGAGAAAGCCCTATTATCATGAGGAACATAAAAATGTGATGTCGGTCATGTCTGATGATTTACCATTAGCAGGTGAAATAATTTCTCAACAAGAAGATAACTCAGGGTGTAGGTCATTCTCTGAACCACTCCTAAGCCATGAATCTTCTAGTTTGATCAGTAATTTCTCTACCAATATTGTTGAATCCCATGAAGCAACAACTGAGCCCCAGCTCTGGTCTAATTAGGTTGAATAATATTCATTGAATGATATAGATGATGTACTGAACATGACAAAACAACTGGAAAAAGTTGAAGTTCCTGTTATGTTTTGGCATTTGGGTGATTCTCAGTATGACATTCCAGAGATGTTGAGAAAAGATTGAATTCATGATATTCATCTCAACATATGGAAAACTCTTTTTCAGTTGAAAAAGAAAATATTATCTTATGATCATTATGAAAATAATGTCTATATAATAGAAGAGTTACAATTCCAAATTGACATGGCATCACTCTCAGTTTCTCGATATCTGAAGGATGAAAAGCAACAGAGAGCCCTTCAGCGTTCATGCCTTGGTGCACTAAGAAGATTTGGCCAGTTAATTGTCAATACACCTTCTGGTATTCATATCAGGGTATGGGGTGTTCATGGAGAGCTACATTTCACTATACACTCGAGTCAGCAAAGCCCGCCAAAAATGGTCTCAAGCAATGTTATCGCCAATAGTCGGCCACAATCAATGGGTTTTGTTTGTAATAAAATGATTTCCGATGAATATTCCTCAACTAGTTCCTGTCAAATTAAATCATATAGAGAAGAAGTTGTCGAATTAATCCTTCATCATGCAAATGGGAATATTGAACAGTCCTCTTGTTTGGAGCAAGCACATCATCAAGTGACCAACGTGTCAGAAATAATCCAATGGTCTTTTGAACCGGGTGATAAAAGTGGATGCTAGTTGATGCATCCATCTAATTTCTAGACTAATGTCCACAACATCAGAAGAGATTTAAAGAAGGTATCAGATATATCATGTCATGAACCAACCTAGCTTGCCAGACTGTGGACTCTTTTAACCAAACCCTTAGAATCAACAAATAGTATTTGAGGAGTTGAGTAATGACAGCAGGAACAGCCCCAGTCCACCGGACTGGGGACTTCTTCAAATCCTCAATCCCTCCCTCAGAGAAAAGTCAGTCTTCTCTCAATTAGGGAAGAAGCATGAAGAGGAATGTAGAGCCAAATTATTAGGATATTCCCAACAAATTATGGTTTGTTAAGAAGTTCACGAGGGATCGAATCAAAAAAAAGTCATTGCCTCATCCAGGACATGGAAAACGAAAATATCGCAGAAATGATGATAGAAGATAGAAATGCATTATGCATTAATTAATGTCATTAATGTCGTTGTTGCTGATCCCACAGATGAGGTTCACTCATAGGTATCATATGAAGAGGTTCTTACACAAGAAGATGTACGCACAGACATAAATGAAGAAGGTGTGCATACACGAAATCGAATGATTATCCAGAATATAGCTAATCATCTAAGTAACCCACATCCACCTCTCAGAAAGGTAGCCAACAAGGTGAAAGTAAAGAATCAGGTTACATAACCTTCCTATGGAGAAGGCCAATCGCTCTCACTAGAGAAGAGATTTGCACAACAGGAGGAAGAAATGATGGAATTGAGGAGGTTGAATGCAGAACTACATCAATGTAATATTCCTCCTAAGCGTGCTAGAGTTATTCATCCAAGGGAATTTGTTGTGGATATTGAGATGTATGAAGAATATACTCCTCTATCAATACACCCTCACAGTTCTAATCCTATGAGTCAAGTACAACAACAATTGGTGGTGTTACCATCATTTGCAGTACCAGCCACCACATCTGAACCAGCTCCAGTTATTGCACCTGTTCAGGTCCAAGCTCAACCGGATGTTTCTCAAAAGTTAATAACTACTATTGAGTAATTAACAACTCGGTTGGAATCTATGGAGGGAAAGTGTGCTCAAATTCGACCTGAAAAGAGAGCTTACCCTAAATGGGTTAATACAATCCCC
This sequence comes from Viscum album, assembly GCA_963277665.1. Classification (NCBI taxonomy): domain Eukaryota; kingdom Viridiplantae; phylum Streptophyta; class Magnoliopsida; order Santalales; family Viscaceae; genus Viscum; species Viscum album. Next base: position 537,855,393 of record OY728119.1, read on the forward strand.
CCCCCATCAAATTTTTCAAGTACCACATTCCCAATCATTAATGGTTTGGGAGATCTAGATGAACACTTAACACATTTTGATTCTCATTGTGATCCTCTGATGGGAATCCTTCAGCAACAAGAAGCAGTTAAGATCAGGTGTTTTGTACAGTCATTACAAGGACATTCTTTTGTCTACTACACAAGTTTTCAATCCCGGTCAATTACTAGATGAGAGGATCTTCGCCAAAAATTCCTTCTTCAGTTCAGATCAACATTTCCAAAGACAACAATTTTTGATCATACTAACTGCAAGCAAAGAGATAATGAAAGTTTTTCAGATTTCATTGCTCGCTGGAAGGTATTAACATATTCCCTAAGATTAGCACTCCCTCAAGAGTAATTATTGCCAATTTTTGTGGAAAATTTATGTGATGAGTTGCGCACACCACTGATCCCTGTGAAATACATAGGAGGGTTTTTAGACCTTACTTAAATCGCTCAATATATTGAAGATTATTTTATAAAGACTATGGATAAATCTCGTTTAATTAAATTAGCTCTAGGGAGGAGAATGGTTAATCTAGAAAATTCTATAGTTATGCTTAATCAAGAACCTGTAAATGATTCTACTTCAAATCCATCATCTTATCGAAGGGCTCCACCTCTTGAGCATCTGCAACAGAGGTTGTTTCATCAAGATGATCAAAGAGATAAAATACGAAAACAATTTGAGGATATAAAGAGAAAAACATAATCTTTCTGAAGTTAACAAGTTCTTGGTTACTTCATTTCGGCTCTGGAAAATAATTGGGTTCAATTTCCAAGGCCCAAGAGGCCGAATAAGGAATGAGATGAAGACTGTCCTAATTATTTTCCGTTTAATCAGATGTTGGGGCATCCCATTATGTAGTGTTTTGTTTTCAAGGACCTCCTGCAAAAAATGGTGGACTTGGGACAAGTCAAACAAAAAGGTTCTTCACCTCAGATAGCATGTGTTACTGCTAGAGATACATAGGTGGAGGGCGAGTGTCAAGAAGTCAAGAACAAAAATGTGGAAAAATATGATGATTGGATGGTCAGAAAAACTATCAACCAAACTCATGACATTTTGAGAACGCAATTGAAGAAACCAATTGTGCCTTCTTCCATGAATACCGCAGCGAAACCCTCTTTATCAGAGGGAAAATCCTCAAAGAAACGACATGGTTCAAAGAAATAAAAATAATCTGAAGAATATGAGTACGTGTCAAAGCCTAAGTTGTCTTTAACTCTGGAAAAAATCATTCCATCTACTTCAAAGCCACTGGCACCGCCCCTCCAAACAGCACAGCCGAAACTGGCTAATCAGGCAGAGTCTTCATCAGATAAGGAATTGATCTTCTATTCTGTTAATATGATTCAATTAACAGATCCATATGCATGTCGTAGTTTTGATTTTGATGAGCCTGAATTCCCTATATCAAACAGCGGAATCAAAGGATGTTACAGAGGTTCAGGATGCAGGAAAGGACGGGGATCTTTCAGAGGCCACTATTCCAATTCTAACTCTGCTAGAACTGTGTATGCGGGAGAAACTCATGGCAGATCCCTTCAACGAGCTCAACAAGAACATGAAAATTCTTCCAAACCAGGCAGAATCAGCGCTAGCACAATTATTCTGGATGATCAGTTGAAGGTTCCATCTTCTTCCTCACAACATGTAAATAGACATAATCGGTCTAATCTTCCAAAGCCATGAGTGTTACCAACTCCTATCCTGGTACAAGATGCATCAACATCCAAAGAATATACGTCAAAGGTACATACAAAACCACATGTTCCTGTTGGGAAACGCAGACGTTTGGATCAAAAGTATGATGTACTAAAACACTTGGCCCAAGTACCGACCAAGTGATCAATTCTGAATTCTTTGAATTTATCGAACAATCATTGGGATGCACTCATCAAGGCTTTTTCGAGTCCTCAGGAGTTTGAAACTAATATTTCTGTGGCTGAAGCCTACCATGTTGAGAATAATCCTGCTGAATGCCATGCAGTGATATCTTTCACAGATGAAGATGAAGATGATGTCATGCATGGACAAATCAGACCATTATACATATCTAGAAAGTTAAATGGTGTAGACATCTGAAGAGTCTTCATTGATAATGGTTCAGGAGTCAACCTCATCCCCATTCCTACACTTTGTCGATTGGGCCTCAAGGAATCTGATTTATCTCTTACTTTGATGTTACAAGGATATGCTAAAAATGTACAATAACCACTGGGCGAGATTACACTCAATACATAGTTTGGAGATCTTGTATCCAATTCATATTTCATGGTTGTTGATCAAGATTTAGCCTTCAATATCTTTCTTGGTAGACCTTGGCTACATCGGCATGTGGCTATCCCTTCTTCATACCATCAATGTCTCAAATATTGTTTTGATGGTCAAATTGGGACATTGTATGGTGATAAATCATCGTTCAAAAGATGTTAATATCAATAAATTGAGGCATAATTATATCACATATTGGGAAAAGGCAAATCCACAACAAGGTAGATTACCAAAGATAATGCTCCATATGGTTTGGAAAAGATTCCAGTAAACCCATTTAGACATTTGAGTACAGATTATGTGTTCCCTATCAATAAAATTGACATGATAGACCCAAATCAAAATACTCTTATGGAAACCTCCATAATGACAATTACAACAATCAAGCCAGAAAACATAGGAGAAAATTCTTCTCCACCAAGCAGTGATGAAAGCTCAAATTGAGATGTCTTCATTTCATCTGCTGAAATCCAATAAGTCTATACTTCAGCAATCAGTTCATAGCAAGTTATAACAATGTTAGAGGGAAACTATGATGTTGATTCTCAGTCCATCATATCCTCTTTATTACCCAAAGAAGAACCTTCATCATCAATCGGGTTGGAAATGGAACCTTCAGGATGTGCAAATTTTGAAATATCTTATGATTATTGAAATTCTGCTTCATCATCTACTATGCAAGTAGATACCGAAGAAATAAAACATGATGAAGAAGAAGTGGAAGATCTCAGGGATGCTCCTCCAGCATTTTAAGAGGGTTTCTCTACCACCATGGATGAACTCAGAGAAATATATTTGTGTACAAAATAAGATCCATGCCCCCACTTTAATTAGTGAGGCTATGACTCTTGAAGAGCAAGAGATGTATATTTCCTTTTTAAATAAAAATAGGGATATATTTACTCGGAACTATACAGTGATTCCAAGGCCTAATCCAGATGTTTCCACTCAACGTTTGGGTTTGCCAGAAGAACATCAAGGATTCAAACAAGCCCCTAGAATAACTCACCCAACCTATGCTTCCAAAATTGAAGTTGAAGTGGATAAGCTAATCAAAGCTAACTTCATCAGAGAAGTTCAATATCCCAAGTGGTTGGCTAAAATTTCCAAGTGAAAAAAGAAGAATCGGAAAATTAGTGTTTGAATTGATTTCATAGACCTTAATCGGCATTTTCCTAAGGATGATTTTCCAGTTCCTATTATAGAACTCTTGATTTATGAAATAGCTAGATATAAATCACTTTCCTTCATGGATGGATATTCTAGGTATAACCAAATCCGAATGGCTCTAGAATATGAAGAATATACAGCTTTCAAAGCCCCTTATTGTGTGTTTTCCTATCGGGTAATGCCCTTTGGCCTAAAGAATGCGGGCACAACATATCAGCGTGCCATGCATCTTATCTTCAAACCCTTTCTGGGAAATATTGTTGAATGTTATGTGGATGATTTGGTGTTTAAATCCAAAAAATATTCTAATAACTTGGCTGACTCGGAAATCATATTCCAAAAACTTTGGCAACATAATTTGAAGATGAACCCTTATAATGTTCTTTTGGGGTAACCTCAGGAAACTTTCTCAGCATTATTGTATGCCATCGTGGTATTTAATTCGATCCTGAGAAGACAAAGTCAATCCTTGGTATTTCATCTCCTTGAAATTTAAAATAATTGAGAGGAATTGAAGGGAACATAGCCTATACTCGGCATTTAATCGCCAATTTGGCAGGCAATATACTACCATTCACCAAATTGATGAAGAAGGGAGTTACATATAAATGTACTGAAGAATGTCAAGAAGCATTCGATATTCTTAAGAAGTATATATTGATTCCACCGGTGTTAATGCCACCTGTTGATGGAAGACCACTTATCCTCTATGTGATAGCTCTAGAGCGATCATTGGGTGCTTTTCTTTCTCGGAAGAATGATGCTAGGAATGAAAACAACATCTACTATCTCAGTCGAACTATGCTTGAAGAACAAACCCGATACTCAAATATTGAGAAGTGCTGCCTAGCATTAATCTTTGCAGTTCAAAAGTTGAGACTCTACCTGCAACATCATGAGGTCCCATTGGTATCTCGCAATAACCCGCTCAAATTCATCCTTAGTAATCCAATGCTTACTAGACATCTGGAAAGGTGGGCAGTTATCTTGCAGTAACTTGATATTAAATATGTGTCTCAAAAGGCAATAAAGGGAAAAGATCTGGTTTATTTCCTTGCTGAGCACCCTTTAGTGGAAGACACATCTTCAGATATTGAACTCCCTGATGAGGAATTATTCTCTATTCAAGAATGTCTTCAAACATGGGAAATGTACTTCGATGGTGCTTCCAGAAGTCCAACAAGGATGAAAATGTAAAATCATAAATTCCAAAAAGTTGGGTTATGAGTTGTACTCATTTTCCCAAAAAGGTTATTGCTACCTTATTCCATCTCATTATTTGGAGGCGGTACAAATAATGAAGCGGAATACCAAGCTCTTATTGCAGGATTGGAGTTGGCACTTCAAGCACAAGTGAATCACATAAAGGTGAAAGGTGATTTAGACTTGGTAATCAAACAAGTCAATGGGGATTATGCCATCCAAAAAGAAGAACTAATCCCTCTGTATGATTATGTCAGAGAGTTAAAGGCGGAATTTTCTTTGGAACTGTCATTTTCTTATTTCCCAAGATCAAAAAATGCCCAAGATGATGCACTGGCTAATATAGCCACAGCTCTAGAAGATCCAAATCGGGATGAGACAACCCTTAGTATTGCCCACCGTCTTACAATTTCACCTTATGATCAAGCTAGAATTGAGTAAATAAATGAAATTAGTCCCATCTCTGAACCATATGGTCATACTATGACAACCCATAATTTATTACAAACTTAAACATGATTTATTACATAAAACTTCACGTGATACAACAAAGAAGATTGATAGGTTTAGTGTCTTTGGGGCTTAGGATCATTACATAAAAACTTAAAACATTAAATACAACATATGTATGGGAAACGTCCTTTACATGACCACTACATACCCTCATACATGGCATTGCATGGTATAACCTGAGGACATGCATAAGAAAATAGTGAGCTATAAAGCCCAGTAAGGGAGTACACATGGAATAACATGAGGAGTACAATACATGTTAGGTAATAGGAATATCAATATAGCATAAGAGAAACATGAACATAAAGGCATGATAAATCATGATAATCATAACATGGAAATGTGGCAACAACACTTAACATGGAATTATCATGAGCCAAGGCTCATTGCACATGGAGCATGAGTAAATTCTCATTGCACATAAATCACGAGTAAAACATCGTTTCACTTGAATTAGAATGACTCAACACTCATTTCACATGATGTATCATGATACTATACTTTTCCCAATGCATTGGATCACTATAAGGGTGCACCCTTCTTAAAAAATTCATTTCATGGAGAAGTGTGCCACATGGATCATAAAACATTGATTCATAAAACATAATAATTTATTCTGTGATAAATGAATGTGGAATTAATACATGAAAATTTATAATCAATAATTAAATGTCCATAATGGTGAATACCCTTGATTGAGAAATGGGCATGGTATTCATTACACAATGGCATTGGCTTAAAAAATCGGTGCGATTTTGGCAGCGTAACGGCTTGACATAAGAATTCATAAAAATGGTTGATGAGAGAGAAATGGGTTCTTCATCATATTTTCTTGTAATAGACATTAAAGAGGTCATATAGAAACATTTTCCAACAATTGTAATGGAATTTAGATTCATGATACAATGGTATTTCTTGAATGAAAATGAAGAGAGAGAAGTTCCTTTCGGAATTTCGACATAGTAACGGGTGTACATGGGAGGAATTTAATGAGAGGGAAAGGGTCTCCCATCATTCAAACATAAAGAGAGAAGTATTAGTGAGGTGATAAACCATACCCCAACATTCATAATTGAAATTAAAAGGGCATGACAACTGAAAGAAAATTAGACAAAAATTAGAAAGGAAGAAAAAAACACTTACTTCGAAATGTGCTTCCAAAGGCTAGAGAGAGGCTTGTGGGATGCTTCTTGGTAGAATGGGGCACCCTGGGAGGATTTTAGACAGAGTAGGGAAGAGGTTGGACGAACTCCAAAAGCTTTGGTGAGGAGGAAGTGGGAGCTTGGGTGGGTTTATATAGTAAAGGTGATGGAATTCTTTATTATTTAGGTTTTGGTCCTCTTACATTAAATTAATCCAAACCACAAACCATCCCATGGTTATGGACCATGGTTTCTAGAAAAGGGAAGTGGAAAACAATATTTTTTAATTCCAAAGTCTGAACTTTTTAAAATAATAGGGTTGCTTATGTGAAGTTGAGTCATACTCCCAATGAAATTAATTTAAAAAGACAAGGTGAGTAATAAGTGTTGATGGGTCCATTAATGCTTTGAAAAGTAAGCCAAACAAACCCAAAATCACATTATTTTAATGTTAAAACATATATTGGCCATGAATAAAGATTATAGTATTTTATTACATCACTATTGGGTCATTATGATGTCACAAAACACATTATATATTTAAACAGTATTTAATTTTCACCCAAACATTTGATTGTCTTAGAAAATTATAAAACAATCACCGTTGGATAATTTCAACATCCTGATTCTAGAAATAACATTTATTTTACATAAATAATATTCTGAATATGTTATTTTTCACTTTGAAAATAAAAACCGACATTTATCGAAAATTCACGGGTTTTGACAGAAATGGCCTTCAAACCTTAATAAATATTAAAATTGCATTCATAAAATTATAATATCATTTATATTTAATAAAAATTTATTTAATCATAATAATAATATTATATTAAAATATTATTTATTTAAAAAATTCATTAACATAATAAAATATAATTCTTAATTAAATAATAACTAAAAACATTATTTGTATATTAAAAACTATTTACAATGTATCAATATGACAAGAAAGTATATTAATTATTATATACAAAAAATAATGTACATGAACATAGTACTATTTATATGTTACATAACCCCTTAAAATATCCGCATAAGACCTAAGGGTATGGTGTACGATGGTGACAGACTATTGGTGTGGCTTGGATAAGATCGCTTGAGTGGTAATTTATATCAACTTCCACTTCTCCCATAGACGATCTCATTCGAGCTTGACATGATAAAGCTCAGCTTTGGCTTGGTCAAGAGAGAAGCCCAAGGATGCCACCCCTTTTCTGAACTGCAACAAATGGGTTTCTTATGGGGCAATTCTACTGTATGAGGCCATCGCTTCCTTTGTCTGAATAAATTTGGATTTGTTAAAGACCGATATTTATACTAATCATGTGATCACTGTTCAATGACTATATTAGAAACGGTCAAAATTTTTAATATAAAACCAAAGATGTTGACATTTTATATAAACAAAAAAAGACATTTAATTAAATCAAGAGGGATTTCCATTAATGATACTTTGGGTCATTACAATATTCCCCCCTTATGAAATTTCACCCTCGAAATTTCATTTTTCCCACACTAAAACAGATGTGGGTAACTTAGCTTCATCAATTCCTCCGATTCCCAAGTCGCTTCTTCAAACTTATTGTTTCTCCATAACACCCTGACGATGGGCATTGTCTTATTTCGTAGAACATTTTCTCTATGATCTAAGATCTTCACTGGTTTCTCCTCATAAGAAAGATCATCTTCCAATTGTACCACCTCAGAAGAGAGTACAAGTGAAGGATCCGGTATGTACTTACTTAAAATAGATACACGAAATACATCATGTAAATTGTCCATGGTAGGTGGAAGTGCTAGTCGATAAGCCACAACCCCGACATGATCAAGAATCTCGAAGGGGCCGATGAACTTTGGACTTAACTTCCATTTCTTTACAAACCTCATGACCTTCTTCCAAGGAGATATGTGTAGAAAAACCATGTCTCCAACATTATATTCAGGGTCTCGTCGACAATTATCTACATAACTCTTCTGTCGACTCTGGGCTTCCTTGATTTTCTGTTCAATGGTTTTCACCTTCTTTACCATTTCCTCAACCATTTTTGGTCCAAGAAGCTTACATTCCCCGACCTCATCCCATCATGCTGGTGTTCTTCACGTTTTCCCATACAGGGCTTTATATGGTTCCATTTGGAAGCTCGAGTGGAAACTGTTATTATAAGAGAACTCAAACAGAAAAAGATGTTGATCCCAACCTCCTTTAAATTCCATTGAGAAAACTCTCTACATATCCTCAAGTGTTTGGATAGTCCACTCAGATTTTCCATCAGTTTGAGGATGATAGGCCGTATTGAAGTTTAGTTTAGTATTCAGAGCATCTTGAAGACTCTTCCAAAACGTAGAGGTGAATCTTGGATCTCAGTCAGACACAATAGATAGTGGTACTCCATGTAACCTTACCACTTCCCTAATATATATCTGTTCCAGTTGATCCAATGGGAAATCCCCCCCCCCCCGAATAGCAATGAAGTGTGCAGTCATTATAAGATGATCCACAACAACCCAGATTGCATTGTTGCCTTTGGATGTCCTCGGAAGTCCGGTGACAATGTCCATTGTGATGTTCTCCCATTTCCATTCTGGTATGGGCAATGGTTGCATCATCCTGTTAGACTTCTGCCTCTCTGCCCTCACTTGCTCGCACACCAGGAACTTTGATTTATATTCAGCGATCTACTTCTTTATATTATCCCACAAAAATTTTTCTCAGAGACCTCAATACATATTTGTGCTCCTTGGGTGAATAGTTAAATTTGAACGATGAGTATCATCCAAAAGTTCCTTCTTTAGCTCCGGACTAGATGGAACACATAGTCTTTTCCCACACCACACAATTCCTTCTTCATTAACATTAAAACTTCGAGGATTTCCATTTTTTGATAGCTTCCACTTTTTCATTAATTCCCACATCATCCTTTTGATCATCCTTTAATCTTTCCAAAATAGAGGTTTGAGTAATAATTTGTGAAAGGATTGATGATGTTCCCTTCTCTATGATTCCCATTTCCATCTTCATTACGTCTAAGAAGATTGGATCCTTATAAATTCTCATCATTGATTGAATTGCTGGATCATTTCTACTTAGGGCATCTGTCACCATGTTTACTTTCCCAGGGTGGTAATGGATTTGTTGGCGCAAAAATATTGTCCGCCAAGGGATGAAGGAAAAGAAGGCCGCACACTGCCTCGCGAAGCCTCGACACATAGATCCTCCGAGAAACGCGACCGCCGCGAAGCAAAGGAGGCGGGAACATCCCACGAATTCCATGACATTCGCGAACCCGCCACGAAGCAAAGGAGGTGGGAACGCCCAGCGAAAGCCCTGACGTTCGCGAACCCTCCGCGAAGAAAAAGAGGCGAGAACGCTCCATGAACGACATGACGTTCGCGAAGCCGCCGTAAAGCCCCAGAGGCGGTAATGCTCCTCCAACCCCATTGATGTTCGCGACCCGCTGTGAAGCACCGCAGCCCCCTTCACGCCACATGAGCCCTGCTTTGCGGTACCCCTTTCCTATAAATACTGGGCTCCCCCTGAGTCCAAAGGATGGACAATCCGACCTTTCGACTTCTCAACTCCGGAATCGCAAAGTACCCTTCGCCCTGGGAAACATGAGCTCCGCGAGGTATTTTTGCTTCGCGATATGCCTCCGCCTTGTCTCGTTTTGAGCCCCTCTTAAGAGAGGGATACCCATCGTGAAACCTAAGGGCATTCGCGGAGGAAGGCTACTCCCAAGGGAACCCGAGAAGCCGCGGTGCGTTTATGCTTCACGAAACACCCATCATGTACTAGTGATCCACATGCCAAGGCTGGATCGATGTACCCCATGAAGCACACTGGTTCACATAACCTTTCTTCGTGAGGTACCTCGCCTTTTTGAGGCCGTGCTCCATGAACACTATTCATCTTCGCGAACCACCTCCCATTCACACCCCTGCCCCATGCTAAGGACAAGGAACTCTACTTCGCAAAGCACACCCCTTTTCTTGGAAATTCCTCTTCCCATCTGACCCTCTAGGTTTTCACGATATGATTTCAAAGTCCCATGGAAAACACCACTCATAGTGTTGCTTCACATAATAATTCTTCCCATAGGCATGCTAACAGCTATTGATTCTTTGCATAGCCATGCTAACGTGGACCCCTCGATGGTTCGCTCTGCGACCCCCCTTGACCATGACCTTTCTGGTACCTTCCCTCCCCTAGGAGCACATGGTACCGGTCATGTAAGTCCTAGGGGTGTAGAGTAAACCCACCTCATCCGAGATGCAGATGTTAAACTACCAAGAAACTCATCCTCAACGCATGACGTTAAACTGTGATCTGACCCCGTGCCTCGCACGCAGGGTCCCCCCGTCTCGTACATTCTTTACGATTCTTGTCTCCACAGAGATGGGATCACCCCTCCACATGGGATGATATACTCCTTATCGGAGTAGCGTATGTTTATAGGGGAAGGGAAACCACCTTGGTGTGAGCCCCAAGCCTCTCTTGCAGAAGGTAGCACCCATGCACCTCCGTACTTCCCCACTGCCAAGGCTAGTGGAGGTCACGATAGGGAACGAGGCACCTTCCATCTTTGGTCCAAAATCCCTCTCCCGCTACGATTTTCCACACATTGGGCCTCCATACTGGAGTAAGTCCTAGAACCATGGTCCACCTAACGCGTAATCCCCTCTTTGTTTCTCATGAATGCACCCTTCACGGAGTGATCATCAAGTCTCGTTTGCCTCTTGTTTCTCACACCGAGCACGACTCACATGGGCTTAGAGTAAGAATTGTCCATGACAATACCTCATCTAGCATGACGTTAAACTGTATACCCTCGTCTAGCCTGAGGTTAAACTGTATGCCCTCATCCAGCATGATGTTAAACTGTATGCCCTCATCCAGCATGATGTTAAACTGTATTCCCTCATCCAGCATGACGTTAAATTTTATGCCCTCGTCCATCATGACGTTAAACGGTATGCCCTCCTCCAGCATGACGTTAAACTGTATACCCTCGTCCAGCATGACATTAAACTGTAAGCCCTCATCCAGCATGACGTTAAACTGTACATCTATTTGAACTACGAGGTCTTTGATCCATGTCAAGGCATGGTACATATGAATCCTCCACGAGGATTAAGTCCACCACCCATCATTTATTCACGTTAGGTTCCACCCTCATCCAGCATGAAGTTAAACTGCATTCCAGTCCGACAACAAGCCGTTGTGACCCACCTGAACTATGTGTACTTTGATCCATGTCAAGGAACGGTACGTAGGAATCCTCCTTGAGGTTCAAGCCCATCTCCCATTGGACCAAGGTCCTTTCATCACGTCAGTTTGCTGACACTCACCATTTCCTCCCGAACTATGAGGACTTTGATCCATTCAAGGCATGGTACGTAGGAAGCCTCCTTGAGGTTCAAGCCCACCACCAGTGGACCCACGAGTTCACTTTCACGTCAGTTCGCTGACAAAACCCGAACTACGAGGACTTCGATCCATGTCAAGGCATGGTACATAGGATGCCTTCCTAAGGCTCAAGCCCACCACCAGTGGACCCACGGGTTCACCTTCATGGCAGTTCACTGACGAAACCTGAACAATGAGGTCATTGATCCATGTCAATGCATGGTACGTAGGAAGCCTCCATGAGGTCCATGCCCATCACTCGGTAATTCCGACCTCATTCAGATCGGTTCTCCCCCATCCCACATGATGTTAAACTGTATTCCACATCTCATTTGAACTAAGAGGACTTTGATCCGTGCCAAGACATGTTACGTAGTAAGCCTCCCTGAGGTTCATGCTGAAAAACCATTGGCCCAGACCATCTCATTGTCGGTGTGCCAAGCCGCCATTTTCTCTGAAACTACGAGTAATTTGATCCATGTTAAGGCAAGGTACATAGGAAGCCTTCTTGAGGTTCATTTCCACCACCCGTTGGTCATTATGACTTCATTCACTTCAGTCCACTAACACATGGAAAACCTAGTGCATAAGCCCCACACCATCGGACCAAGGTCCACATCGACGTCAGTTCGATGATGACACCCATTAGACCAAGGTCCACATTCATGTCGGTTCGCGGACAACACCATCGGGCCAAGGTCCACCTTCCCGTCGGTTCACCGACACCATCCCGAACTACACGGACTTTGATTCCCTGCCACGGGGATACATAGGAGGTCTCTTCAAGGCTCATGACCAACTTCACGGTCTCCCTTGCGATGGTACCATTTCATTCCCCTTCCACTTCATCCATCCATCCATCCATATCCACCCTGATTTTTACCCGGGCCGCCACATCCTGGTGAGATCATGTCACTCCACTCCCCTCCACAGCATCCAGGAAGCCGCCCACGAACTGACCCCGATATCGATATCCCTTCAAGGGGGGTTCCTTAATCTGATCCACAATAGCTAATGTTCTGATAAGGTCGATCCATCTCCACTGAATGTTAAACCTTTGGCCTACACTGTGTTAAACCTAAGAAACTGAAGAAAACCTCAGATAAATTCCTATGGAATATGATTCCTTGTGCTCGATGTGGGATTCCTCGGGCTTCCACACCCTCGAGAAGCCCTATAATAAGGGACATGAGATAGACACACCAATTCCACAGCATTCAGACACGTTACTGATGCCTCAAAGTGACTACTCCCCTAATAGAAAGTTGCCGCCCTGACCGGACCCTTTGGAATGTCCTCAAAGATGCAGTGTAATTAACTGGTGTCCTTGGAAACATGGAACTGCGAAGAGTTTCAGGAACAACGTATTAAATCAATGAGGGAGACCCAGACTAGGTGACGAGTTTCGAGGATGAATCAATGGAAGGAAGAACCAACATCCCATCATCATGGTTTCAATCAAGGAGAAGACTTCCCTGAATAAATAGTGAATGTCTCTTGTCTTTGGAAAGCGGGAATGTGGGGAAAAACAATGAAAGCCGCACCTGTCGCGCCCAGGCAGACGGATGCACGCACCCTGGAGAAAGCGTCAAAAACAGAAATGGTGAACCCGACATGATGTTCTTCTCCTCAATATGGAGAGTAGTAGCGTTCGAGACATCAGTAGATTGATGTGTCACTGGATCCAGATATCTGATTCATGGTCCCACTAAGCAAATAGAGGGACTGGCGTGAAACTCACGGGATTTTGGGGTAGTAGAGCATGGGGCATTCCATTTTGCAACGTGTTAGTGTGGATCCCTCTTACCAACCACGGAGGATGGAATGAAAATGGGGCACTGGTTGTCGATATTTTTCCTCGCAGTACTGATTAGTTGATCTCCCTACCTCCCAAGAACCAGGTTTCTGCTTTGTAAACATGAACATCGCCCGCTCGCCTATGCAGGGGCGGGGGCAACACTAGCACAGCCGCTCCGCGTGGATCCACTACTGTCATGATGACCTCTACATCAGTGAATATGGGACGCCTACATCCCCTCTCCCCACCAGATATCATCCAACGAAGGGTGATCAACAACCTCATGCATAGGTACGAGGAGGAATGGGTCATCCCAACTTGGGATATGGACTGCCTGGACCTAGATGCATCCAGACCCCCTCTTCAATTTGGCCCACAAAGGCAGTGCTGGGAGCCCCTACTCCCCACCCACATGTTAAATCATTTTGGGAGCCAGTCCCTGGAATAGCTCGATGACTCCTCGCCTTAAGCTGATTAGGCGGGTGATATCTGGATCAGCCCTGTCAGAGTCCCAACTCAAGTGCTCCAGGCAAGGGCCCCCATCTGGCCACGTCAGCGCCGACATTCGGCTTTACTAGAGAAGCATGTAGGCTATGCCCCTGCACCACCTGTGCCATCTCGTCTGACCCGACTCTAGCTTCGGGCCCGAGTTGAGGACGCTCGTCAAGGGGTGTCGACGTCAATAGCTTGGGTGGCCCAAGCCACCGCCGACGTGCATCATGGAGTCCCTGCATACACTGAGAAAGGGCACTCCATCAGCCAACCAGGACTGAGGCCCCAACCGCCCCATGGGCAGGTTGGGTTGGCTCTCGGGGTCACAGGTCCGAGCAGTGATCGCCGCGAACCAATCTGCGGTGATGCCAGCCCGTATGGAGGGCCTCCCCGTACCACCATTCGACAGAGCGTGGGCCTTCCCTGCTCTGAAGCTCGTCATGGAGGTATGCCTCATGCTACCCCCATCCTGAATGAATACTTGCCCCGTGGTAGTGACGCTCTGCACAAAAGCCTCTCTCGCACCCACCATAGAGGGAACGGAGTTCCTCCTCCTTTCCCCGACCGTCGATGTGAAGGTATTGCCCATCCAGTCCCTCTCCAGTGTGGGGGTCCCCCTACGTCCTCTCTGCAACTGGCGAAGTTCCTCCTCGCCCCAACAACCCGTGGGGTGAAGGTCAGCCTCACTCCACCCGCACCAAGCATGGAGGTCCTCCCCGTGCTCCTGCCGATTCCAACAGAGGTTCCTCCTACATGGGTGTTGTCCATGGAGGTCCTCTCCATGTACCCTTCATGATTTTCCATGGTGCCCCTCGCACCCCGGCTTTCTCAAGGGGGAGTCCTCTCTGCCATGGCGCCAGCACCGCGCCGAGACTACATGTCGAGAATCAACCTTGTCCCGAATATCCATCTATGGGAAGGAGAGCGGGTCACCGCCGCCACAAGAAGAGTCCTGGGAAGGCCCGAGTGGAGGTCAAAACAGCCCGTTTCTTGGACTCTGAAGTGGAATGCGACTCAGCGATGAAACCTTCTCCCTACTCCTCCGTGTCAAGGACTGGGGCAGGAACAAGGCGCGTCAGCCTCATTCTCCCAAAATGAGAAGTCCACCAGATTCCTACCTCTCTCCACAGGTACATCAAGAAGGAAGAAATTGTAAAGATTCCACATGTTCCGACCACGCAATCACCACTATCGTCACCAGAAGTGCCCTCTACATCTACCAGATATCACATAGAGCTATTTTGGGGACCAACAGCGGTAGAGCAACAGCGCGACCCATCGACGGTGGCTGCAATTCCTATGCCAGAAGTTGTGGCTATCAGCCCATCGTATCGTGATATTGTGGTCAGGTCACCTCACTCTTCATATTATGTCCTGGAATTTGGCGGCCAGTCAGCCGGTTCACTGTATTCTCTGCCGCCCAGTTTACTTTCCATGTGGTCTCCCTTGGTACTGCTAATCGTCCCTCAGCCACCTCTAGTTGACAAGTGTGGAAATGAAAGGCCAAAGACTAAGTCTGAGCCCCATATCTTCTGGAACGTTCTCACAGTAGATCACTTCCCGGAGAAGTTCTGGCCGACGACATCGCCGAACTTTTGCGCACCGGAGCCCCTTGCCCTAGAGGAAGTAGGGAGCATCCACTGAACCCTATGGGCGACACACTTCCACCTTCGTTATGAGTGGGTAGTGTACCCCAGGAACTGAGAGCACTTTGATGGAATCAACGAGTAAAGACACCTGATCCATTTGCCAGCACTCCCTGTGGCCCAGTGCCCTGGGTCGCCAGGCCGTCAGAGCGTCCTTCAACAGAAATGCATTTGGAATTTCAATGTACTCCGCAGAGTCATCAGGGAAGCTACCCCCATGTGCATGTCCATGGTTGGGGACACTATGTCGCCCTCCTCTTCAGTTCTATCCGACGGTAGACTGATTTTTTATGTGACATTAAACACATGCCCCTGAGAGGGGTCGTGGTCCACATGGCTGACGTAGTGGACAAGGAGGATGAGATTGAATTTCTCGATGGAGGCTTACCCCCTGAGGGTGTACCACCACTGCTAGACCCATCAGAGAGGGTTATCCGTCAGCAGAGGATCCTTCTAGGCCTCCCTGTAGCCACCGAGTCACTGATACTCAGTCGAAATACCGGTAAGGTTAAGGAGCATGTCGGAACTGTCAATAACTCCGACCTGTCCGCCTCTGTAAAGAATACGGATGAAGATCCCGAGAAGGCCATGTTGCGCAAACAGTTTTTTGAGCAAGAGAGGCTGGTTGACGAACTCCAAGCCGAGTGCGCTGTAGAGTGGTGACCCAACTATGGTAATCCCAAGCTGGGGCAGTAGGGGATGGAACAATTTTACCCCAGCGAGATGCTTCTGGGCAACCCTGATCACGCTACTTCCACAGACAGGGCAGAATCCAGAACTCAAGGCAAGAGGGTGGGATACGTCTCTCCAAACCCTCCTGAACAACAGGGCAATATGAGTAATCTAGCCCGGGTTCCCCTAGCTGCCCCAAAGGTCATTCCGCCAGTCGATCCATGAGCTGCTAAAGCCATCTACCGTGGCGAAGAACCCGAAAATTCAATTGTGATTAGGTATCCCCGTCAAGATAGGGACACCCACCTGGATGATCTTATAGCAGCACTCATCGCCCAACTCAATGCGTTGGAAATGAGGCAGGTGGAAGTCCCATCGGATGGCAAGCCATATCTGGCGTGGGTCGATGATATGCCCGCACCCCCGGGTTTAGGGAACTCCATATTCTCACCCTTCAACGGGATAGGGGACCCGCTGCAGCACTTGACCCATTTTTTTCCAGGTGTGGCCCCATGCTGGGGACCCCAGCCCAGCAAGAATCCACCAAGTTTTGATGTTTCGTTCAAACATTGGAGGTCCCCACATTCATCTGGTACATACAGCTCTCTATCGGATTGATGACCGGTTGGGAGGATCTTCGCCGGCAGTTCATATACCAGTTCAGCTCCACCACATGAAAGACTAGCATCACAGACTTCTTCAAGTGTAAATAAAGGCCTGATAAGTGAGTCATAGATTTCATCGCCCGGTGGAAAGGGCTTTCATACTCCTTTGACATGCCACTGACTCAGGAGCAATTAATGACGATGTGTGTGGGGAACATTAAAACAGAACTGGTTCCTTCCCTAATCACCCTGAACTACCCTTGAGGGTTCCGAGATTTCTCAGATAAGGCTCAGTGCCTAGAGGAGGCTCTGCAACAGGATAGTTATGCACGTTTGCTGCCCCTTGTGATCCCATCTAGGAGGGATTCCAGAGCCGAACCCGCCACGGTGGGCCAAATAGAATCCCCCAGGCAGCTAGAATTTTTGCCAGCAGTGCAGGCCCCACAATCACGTAGAGGTCCTCCACCTCAAGCGCAAGATATTTCCCTTAAGCGACCACCTCAGAATCAATAGGTTCCCCCATGCAGTGCGCCACCACCACCTAGGCGATAAAATCAGGCACTGCCTCCTCGACAGGCCCTTCTAGCCCGTCGTCAGGGCCTGGCTACCAGGGCCCCCTATCTGGAAAGAAGGCACCAGACTTACTCGTTCAACGAGAATTAGGTCCCTGGATACTTCTGAAGTCCTTTAGAGCAAGGGATTATGCGCTTACCCGAGTGCAGAATCCTGACATAGGCGAATCTCACTGATCACCCCAACTACTGTCCATATCATCGGATTATGGGGCACACCCTCAAGAAATTCTCTGTGTTTAAAGACTGGATTCAAGACCAGATCAACAACAACATAGTCAGGTTGGGACCGGCCCCGACATAAGTAGTCGGTGTCATCATAATGTTACTGATCGATAAGTACATTGATGGTCAGTGGCAGTAGGTTCACAGCCATGAGTCCTAGAAATATGACGACTGGATGGCTTGATATTTCGTCACCCATGCCCATGTTATCATTCAGGCATGCTTGAATCAGCCAGATCCATCAGAGGAAGAAGTCGGTACCTCTGCACCGTCATCACAACTGACCACTTCCCAAAAGTGCAAGCAGCGACGATGCAAGAAGAAGCAATGTGCTCAACCACTTTCGTCGTCATCCCACACTCTTGGAGACATTATGCCCCTAGAAATGGGGATTCCTCCTAGAATCCATCCAGTGGTGGAAGATTCGTCGAGCGACAGCCAGGGGTACACTTCGGTTAACACCGTGGATCTGGTTAAGCCTTATATGGCTCCCAACGAGGGGGAACACTAGGAAAACCTCCCCAACGTCCCCAGATAACGTCAACGTGAGTAGAACTACAACCACACAGGTCATCGAGGCACGTCAGAGAGCTCTTTAAGTCAGGCCGTGCACGCTACTCAAACCAGACAGCAGGCTCAGCGCAGAGCTCAGCACGTGCAACCTCATCTGATGCCCTCAGATCTACCTCCACCACCATTTGTGCTACTAGATTAGGCAGAGCTTCCTTGTTAGTATCGCGGTCGGTCTTCCCCGGCTGCAGGACAATATCTGTTGTCCTATCTTAATATGGATGCTACTCTCTAGGATTCAACTAGTAGGCAGCGGGATATACCCAGTACCAGCCAGCCGCCGGTTCAACCGGGATGACCCGCTATGCCTCCAACTGCATAACGACCTCCTGTATGAAGAGGCTCGCATTTGGCAAGAAAGTACGATGTCCTGAAGCACCTGACCTGCATTCCAGCAAGGATTTATATCCTTGAGCCCCTTCACCTATCGTCTGAAATGCGCGAAGCACTTTCCGAGTCCCTAAGAGCCCCCATCAGTTTCAGAAAGAGGTAGAAACTGCGGAAGCCTTCCACGCTGAGGCAATTGAGAATGCCAAATGCTAGGTAGTTTTCTCGTTCTCCAGTGAAGATGAGGACCATCCCATACAGGGGAATATTCGCCCACTATACTTCACCGGCCAGTTCAATGGTGTGGACGTCTGCCGCTGCCACGTTGACATGGGTTCTGGGATCAACCTAATCCCGACTCGGACACTGCGAAAACTGGGTCTATCTGAAGATGATTTAACTCCCTCAGACCTCAGAATCTAGGGATATGATAGGACCGAGCAATCCCCAGACAGCAATATCCTCCTGAAGACCCAGTTCGGTGGCCTAATTCCCAGCCTAGAGTTAATGGTTGTCTCCCAAGACACCGCCTACAACGTATTGATGGGAAGGCCATGGCCCCATCTTCACGCATCAGTCCCTTCGTCGTATCACCAATGCCTCAAATACTCCCTCAATGGTCGAGTAGGCGTGCTCCAAGGATATGTGTCTCCTTTCACATCTTTTGAATCCCGCTATCTGGACACCGAATATTACAAGAGCATGGATATGAAAATCCTAGAAAGTGAGGATGAACACGTCCCTGTCACAAGTGATCCCTGGGAAGGCCTGGATGAAGCCTACATCTTCCAGATCCATCGATTGGAGTCCAAGACCCTTGACATGGGGCAGTGTTTTGTTGTTTTAGGTAAGAAAGGAAGGCATGTTCCCATGTCCAAGCGACGGCGGAAAATCATCTCGTACTCCTACACCAACCAGGCTCAGGTGATCCCGGAACCTCCTACCCCTGTGTGGCATCAGAATGTCTGGATTATGACAATGACAGTATGCCATACGTGTCTCTTATGCCGAGCTGGAATCAACCGACTCAGGACAATGCGTCCCCACTGCTTTGATGTCATCAAATGCCGCCCCTTAGGCTGAAGGCCAGATGGGATAGGATCGACTGCCTTCATTGCTATGGTCTCAGTGACTCATGGGTCTCCTGATATAATGACCACCACCACCCAAGCCGGCACCAGCTCCCCATCAGGGTTTGATAGCTTAGAATAATCTCCCTTTGCGGGAAATCACTCCATAGGTGGAGTTGAAGATCTGAAGGATGCTCCCCCCACCTTTGAAGAAGGCGTCTTTGCCATGGTTGATAAACTGGTACAGGTGAACCATGGTTGTTATGCAGATCCGAGAACCACATTGATCAGTGCATCCATGTCCCTCGAGGAGCAGCAGCGGTATGTAGAATTTCTCAAATAACATCGTGATGTGTTTTCTGAGAGTTACGCCAAGATGCCTGGACTAGATCCTCAGGTAGTCGTTCTTCGCCAGAGCCTCCCGTCAAACCATCGTGGGTTTAAGCATCCTCCCAGAAAGATGCACCCTTCTCACGGTGCTATAGTTGAGGCCGAAGTTGAAAAGATTATCAAATCTAACATCATCAAGTCAGTCTAGTACCCCAAGTGGCTTGCCAACATTGTCCTGTCAGGAAGAAGAATGGGCATATCAGAGTCTACATCGACTTACGTGATCTCAATCGCCAAAAACCAATGTATGACTTTCCCCTCCTAGTGACTGAGTTATTGATTGATGTCATAGTCAGGTTCCGATCCATCTCTTTCATGTATGGGTATTTTGGGTACAACCAGATCTGGATGGCCCCCATGGACGAGTAATCCACTGCCTTTAGGGCTCCCCAAGGTACCTCTTATTACCAGGTTAAGCCCTTCGACCTGAAAAATGAAGGTGCCACTTATCAGTGGGCCATGCATCACATATTCAGGCCGGTTCTTGGGACACTGGTGGAATTCTACATGGATGATCTATTGGTCAAATCTCGCCAGCGCCAGGACCATCTTGAAGACCTTGAGAAAGTGTTTGGTTTGCTCTGTTCCCGCCACCTGAAGATGAACCTGTTAAAGTGTGCCTTCGGGGTCACCTTCTAGAAGTTTCTCGGATTTGTTGTTAGATACAAGGGCATTGAGATCGACCCAAAGAAGATCAACACCATCAGCCAAATGCCTCCCCCGAGCAATATTTGGGAACTTTGAGGTCTCAAAGGCCACATAGCCTATAAACACCGATTCATTTCCAATCTAGATGGAAAGTGTAAGCCCTTTTCCCAGATCATGAAGAAAGGAACCGCCTATGAATGGGATGAGGAGTGTTGGACCACCTTCGAGGAAATCAAGAAGTATCTACTATATCTTCTGATTTTCATGCCACTTGTCTCTGGAAAACCATTGGTTCTTTACGTGACCGCCCTGGAACGGTCTCTTGGCACACTTCTCACCCAGAAGAACAACAAGGGTCCAGAGAACAGTCTCTACTATCTCAGCCGCATGCTTCTCGATACGGAGATCATGTACTCCAATATCGAAAATAGCTTCCTTGCACTCGTTTTTTCCGTACAAAAGTTGTGGCATTACCTGCAGCTCCATGAGGTACATTTGGTCTCTCGGATAGACCCACTAAATTACATCCTAAACCGCCCCATGTTGAATGGCCAACTAGCGCAGTGGGCGGTGGTCCTCCAGCAGTTTGACATCAGGTCCATGCTTCAGAAGGCCATTAAGGGACATGCATTGCCAGACTTTTTAGCTTCCCATCCAACTTCTGCGGATCAATCCCTGGACCTGGACTTTCTTGATGAGTTGATCCTATCAGTCGATCATGCCATCTCATATTGTCAAAGGCACTTAGAAGGTGCCTCCCAGAGCCCCACCGGTAGGAGGCTCAATGATCCTAAGCTCAACAGAGTGGGTCTGGGTATCTTCTTCCTCACCCCGGCATAGGCCGTCCTACCATACTCATTCCTATTGTCTGAAGGATGTACCATCAATGAGATAGAGTACCGGGCTCTCACCACCGGCCTCGAGTTGCCCCTCGAGATCGATGTTCCCCATCTACATGTGAAAAAAGATTCTGAGATGGTAATCAAGTAGGTCAATGGAGACTATGTCATCAAGAAGTCGGAGCTTGTGCCATTTTTGGAGTGAACCCTCCATCTAATGGCCCAGTTCTCTTCTCGACCAGAGGTTACCCATGTTCCTACGTCACAGAACGGTTGAGCCGATGCTTTGGCTGGCTTAGCTGTGTCACTCGCAGAACCCGAGCATGATGATTTGATCATACATGTGGCACACCGGAGAGTCGTTTCCCCCGTCACCCCAGTGGACAACGAAGAAATGTGGATAATTCATCTTATTGTTGGATCTTCTACATCAGGAGTCCCACGTTCTCCAGACATAGCGGTTGAGACCACTCCCGACTAGAGGGAACCTTTTGTCGAGTATCTCAAAAATGGTTGCATCCCGGATGGTCGGGCCAAGCGCGAGTGAATCTGACGTCATGCATTGCAGTTTACCCTTCAGAGTGGTCTCAATCTTGACCAGATCCTCTATAAGCGGAGCTTCGATGGTGCTATCCTCCGTTGCATTCATGGAGTTGAGATTTCTCAAGATATGTAAGAGGTTCACGCTGGTTCCTGCGGTCCCCACCAGGCTGGGCCCAAGTTGTCCCCTCAAATCCGGAGGTTGGGGTACTTCTGGCCCTCTATGATCCATGATTGTATTGAGTTTTTCAAGATATGCCACGCGTGCCATGTTCATGAAAACTTCTTTCATCGGCCACCAACGCCTCTCCACTCCACCAAGTACTCTTGTCCATTTGCGGTGTGGGGACTGGATGTAGTGGGACCATATCTACTGGTGACAGCTCGCCAGTGTAGGTTCATCCTAACTGCTACAGATTTCTTCTCCAAGTGGGAAGAGTCATTTCCACTCAATGAGGTCAAATCCCGTTCCATCGTCGAGTTTGTGAGCTCCAATATCATCCACATGTTTGGGGTCCCTCACACTGTCCTCACCGATAACGGCACCAACTTCCGAGCGGCCGAGCTGATGAAATATTATGCCATGTACAATATCTACTTGAACCGTACCTCTCACTATCATGCACATGAAAATGGACAGACCGAGGCATTAAAAAAAACCCTCTCTAACATTCTGTAGAAAATGGTTGGTCAGAAAAAGAAAAGTTGTCCGGAAAAGCTCCCTAACACCATCTGGGCTTATCGGATGATGACTTGAAATTCCACCCTGGTGACCCCATATTCCCTGGTGTATGGGGCTGAGGCCATCCTACCCATTGAGATCTAGCTGTCATCATTATGCACTGCAGTCTATGAATATCAGGCACCAGATAATGTGGCCGAAATCCGTCTAGCAGAATTTGACGCACTGGACGAGAACATGATTTGTGCCCTGAACAATCTGGAAAGGCATCAGAATAAGATATCCAGGGCTTTCAACAAGAAGGTTCGACTTATCTCTTTTCTGTAGGGTGACCTAGTGCTGGACCTTTGAGCACCAATGATCCCCGGTAGGAAACCACCCAAGCTAGAGCCCAAATGGGAAAGAACTTATGCCATCCATAAGGATTAACTCAAGAGAGCATACTCCTTGGTGACCGTGAATGGTGAGCACATAACTCCTCCCACCAACGCCAAGTTCCTCAAGTAGTACTTTGCCTAAGCATCTTTGGTCCTGCAGGACCATAAACTATACTGTCCTTCACAACCCTAAACTGCGCATTACGGTCCCGCATGACCCTAAACTGCGCGTTACGGCCCCGCACGACCCTAAACTGCTTGTTATGGTCCCGAACGTCCCTAAACTGCACGTTACGGTCCCGCATGACCCTGAACTATACATTACGGTCCCGCATGACCCTAAACTACACCGCTATCCTGAAAGATGATAAAATGCAAAATGGTCTGAGCTCTGTGACCTTAAACTATGATCTCCCTCATCCTCACAGCAAGACATTAAACTGCAAGTCAGTCAGGACATCTTGACTGCAGCTTAGCCTCAGGCCCCTTGGCCTCTTCGGGCCCCTGGCCCCCGTCCTTACTACAAGATGTTAAACTACAAGCCAGTCAGGTCCTCCTGACCGAGGCTCAGCCTCAGGTCCCTTGGCCTCTTCAGGACCCTAGCCCTCATCCTTACTGTATGATGTTAAACTGCAAGCTGGTTGGGCCTCCATGACCGAGGCTCAGCCTCAGGCCCCTTGGTATCTGTCGACTCTGGCTCTCTTATAGGATTGTACGGTGTGGTGTGGGATACGTCCTCATTCACTCCGGGTTACACGCCATAGCATACATATCCCAAAATGAGATGAATCTCTTGTCCATCACGACATTAAACTGCGCTTCAAGAACTACATGTGGCTTGATTCCCATCCTAATCAGATACGTAGGAACACTCGGACGCCTCGTCTTGAGACAGGCCCGAGCTATTCTGGTTCACTGTCCCCCTGGGTATAGTTTCCAAGGAGGATCCTAGAGTGACGAGGAGTAGGATTTCTTATCCCCGGTCATACAAGGATTATAAGGGTTGCACCATGTGCCCACTCCCATTATTCTATCCTCCCACGTCTTCACCGTGTGACGTTAAACTGCATGGCCTACAAG
The DNA here is from genome assembly GCA_963277665.1 of Viscum album. Classification (NCBI taxonomy): domain Eukaryota; kingdom Viridiplantae; phylum Streptophyta; class Magnoliopsida; order Santalales; family Viscaceae; genus Viscum; species Viscum album. The sequence goes on from OY728119.1 coordinate 537,879,662, forward strand.
AACTTTGTATGGAATGATTCCCATCGTAATGGGATATGTATGAACGCCCAGAAATTTCGTATGTCGTCCCAGCCCAAAAGAAAAAAATCTTCCCCTTGGGTCAAGACATATGGCAGGATGCACACTTTTTCCCAACTCATGTTGAGAAAGCCTCGACCCGGATGCACGTTCCCCCTGGCGATGTTCGCCTCTTTCGTGGATGGATACACCTATGCATCACTCACTCCTTGACTGGGGTTCCATCACTTTACTCACCTGGAGGGAACCCCAAGAACGGTCTGGATACAATGCCCAAGGGATCTCCTACTGATACGGTCCAACGCCCCCGAGGGTTTCCGAGCAACAAGCCGATACAAGTCCCGCGTTGCGAATTTGGTCAACATTCGACACTCATTTGTTGCTCCCATATCAGGTTACCATAGGGACGCTATGTTTCGTCCATGGTCAATAGTTTCCTGGATCATCGGGTCCACCCCATGATGTCCCAAACATCAAGTGCAGTGATTCGTTCTTCCCCATCTTGAAGCGCCAAACTTCCCTTCGGGTTGTGACAACGGTCAGGACCACGAACCCGATTATCTTATAAGGGATGTACGACGTGGTGTAGGATTACGTCCTGTTTTACGTTGGGTTACTTTCCATGCCATACACCTCCCCGGATGAGATAAAGTTACCTCTTTCCATGTCCTCATTGCACGACGTTTAACTAAAAATTGTCCAGGCCTCCCTGACTGATGCCTAACCTCGGACCCCTTGGCCTCTTTGGGCCCACGACCCCCGTCCTTGTGGAAAGAAATTAAACTACAAGTTAGTTGGGCCATCCTGACCAAGGCCCAACATCATGAATCCCTCACTGAGGCCTACCCTCAGGCCCCTTGGCCTTTTCGGGCCCCTTGGCCCAGATTCATTCCTATAGAACTGTGCGGTATGGTGTGGGATTATGTTCTCATTACCCATCGCGTCGTACACCTCCTTATTAGGATATTCTGACCCATGGGCATCCCTTCAGAACTACGTGTGGGTTGATTCCCATCCTTATGGGATATGTAGGATCAGCTGAATCTCTAGGCTTCAGGTATAGCCCCATCTCTTGGAAATCTCTATCCCACCTTGGCTCCTTGGCCTATGCTTCCTCCATGAGGGGAGTATATGGTGTGGTATCGGATTATGTCTTCTTTCAAGTTGGTCTTGTAATGACCATGCCATGTACCACTCCCTCCCGAGCTGTTTCGTCGACCCTTTCTGAAGGTTCACCAATGTGCCTAAGGGTACTATGGTTTATTACCTGGAACGTGGGACTTTACTCAGAAACGCCCGCACCCACTTTCCTGGCTTTGTGATCCCTTCATCAGGGCTTCCATCATTTTTCACACACGGAGGGACCCCCAAGAACGGCCTGGATACAACGCCCAAGGGCTCTCTTACCGTTACGGGCCAATTCCCCCGAGGTTTTCGGACAAAAAATCGATAAAAATACCGCATTGCGAATATGGTCAGTGGTCGATGCTCGTTTGTTATTCCCACCTTTGGCTAACACGTTATGGATACTGTTTTTCTGCCACTATTAATGGTTATCCTCAATCGCCACGCCAACCCCATTAATCCCAAAATGGTGGTTACACAATTCAAATCCTTCTCCATTCTCATCATGCCCAAGTGGAGTTTCGAAACTCTTGGTACTATTCCTTCCTGCATGTTTGCACATTGGGGGAACAAATCCATGTCAAAGGTGTCCTTCTGGGATTTTCACCGACCCCCCCCCCCCCTATTTGGATGTTTCGGGTATTGCGATAAGGATATTCCCCCTTGTTTCCCACATCGAGTTTAGCTCACGTGGGCGTAGGGAATGTGCTGAGGTCTGTGCTTACCTGTAAAGTTGTCATCTGCCCCTGGTCCAAGCTCTAAAGACCATAAACTATGATCTCCCAAGAACTACGTCTGTCTTGATTCCCATCCTCATGGGATACATAGGAATGCCCAGACCTCCTGTCTTTGGGTCCAGCTTGAGTTCAGCATCCTTCCTTCAGGACCCTGACCACATGACTGATTGGTGTGATGAGTGATTATGTCCTCATCCACGTCGGTTATGTCGCACGACACCATACACATTCCCCGCCTAGCATTTTCCCTGTTACATCTGCACTGCATTACGTTAAAATGAATTATTGGTCCTATCACATGACCCTAAACTGTGAAATTATCGTCCTGGACGCATGATGAAAAACGGCACTGCATTGTGATGACCTTGTTGTAGAGGACATCACGTTGGGTATTGGTCACGTGCCATGCCATTTGTCAACGCCTATCCCGGCTTGATTCTTTTGGCGACACCAAGGCTTGCTACCCTAGGCCTATCGCTTAACAAAAAAACCACTAATCTTAAAGGAAAAACAAGATTTATCAAATTCAACTTCTTTTAGGGCAAGGGCCACGCCCACACTCCCCTTTTTTCCTAGCACGAGTACCTTACCGTGCTACCCTTCAGAGCTACGTATGTTTTGATTCCCATCCTCATGGGATACATAGGAACGCTCGGGCACTTCCCCGCGGGCCCAGCCTATATTTCATATTCGGTCCCTCGATCGAGCACTCCCCAGACGGTCCAATTTCTACGACCCTAAACAATGACCTATCTATGGGAATGAACTCTTCTACCTCTATCTAATACACCTAGTTTTCGTGTTCATATTCGTTTTGACAAAGAGCCCGGAGAGTGGGATTTTCATAGGGACATTCTCCTCATCCCATGACCAAGCTTTGTGAGCTCTCTATTTGGTTCCTCGTCCTCTTCCACATCCAAAAAGACCCTTGAACGACATGGATATTAGTCTTAAGGGCCCTCCATGATCACTGGACCTATGGGCCCTCCGATCATTTCGGGAAACGTCCCTATGAATCTCTGACAACATTTGTGACATGGTTCCGTGTTTCGAACATGGTCAACGGTCGACCCTCATTTGTATTTCCCCATCCTAGGCTAACGCGGTATGGATGATGCGTTTCCGCCACGGTTAACTGTTATCCTCTATCATCACACTACCATCATTGTGATCCAAATATTGAGTGTCATGATTGACACATTTCCACTTCCTCATGTTCAGGTGGAATTCCAACATACTCGACTCTATCTCTTCGCGCATCTAGGTGCACCACATGGTTGTGTTAGTATCATGGGGCTGGTATTCACTGAGCATCCACTCATCCTAGCATGCCCCTTTCTGTGTTGGGAATGTCCCACCACAACTTCTTGTTTCCCAAACCGAACATGACTCACGTGGGCTTAGATGTTTTGGCAGGATGTGTACCAACACGGCCATGCTTCTCATCGTCCCACATGACGTTAAAATGTGCTTTCAGAGAAATGTATGGATTAATTCACATCCTCATGGGGTATGTAGGAATTCCCAACCACTCTGCTTTGGGCCCAGCCTAATCCTCACCTTGCTCCCTCAACCTAGAAAGTTTCCTCCGGGAGTGCGTGGTGTGATTTGGACTCCAAGTCCTCATTCACGTCAGTTTCATAACTACCACACCCCATACTCCACAGATTCCTACCTGACCCTCCACGTCCTATCGTATGAAGTTAAGCTACAGGAGTCCATATGTCCTCAACGCATGACACTAAACAGCAGTTCTACCCTAAGCAAGTTCAGGATGCCCCGTGTTTATCATGGGATGCACCAGAGCCTCTGCCAGAGAGGATTTCACCTGCCAGTGTTGATCTATGAATACACTATGCTTCCAGAACTAGGTGTGTCTTGATTCCCACCTTCACGGGATAAGTAGAGACACCCTGGTATTTTTCTTAGGGTCCAGGCCATAGGAATCATTAATCATATCCTTCCCCTTTCCGGCCCCCTGTCCGGACCCCTCGTAAAGGACTATATAACTATGACTCTTCCCTGAACAAGTTCAGGATGCCCCAAGTTCCCATTGGGAAGAGACATACCCCCCCCCCCCCGCCATAGAGGCCTTGTCCCAAAGAAGGAAGGACCTAAAATCAAACCGTTGCACCCATCTGGCGTACTCCCACCATGGTGGTGTAATTACATTAGTGTTGGATTCTGTTCAGACAAACCATCACTCCATATTCCACGTTTTGCGTGCCCCTTATTCGGAACCTCATCCCCTTTCATGTTTGAAGGGACCCCCTAAAGTCATGGTCTCATGCCGCATCATCTCACTTACCGTCCTGGGCCAACGTTCCGGATGACTGGTCATGTTTGGAAGGACCCCCTAACAGTATGGATGCTTGACCTAGGGTCTGCCTACTGTCATGGGCCAACGTCCTGAAGGACTGATCAAGAACATTTGTGACATGGTCCTGTGTTTCGAACATGGTCAATAGTCTACCCCCATTTATTGTCCCCATTTCAGGCTAACGCAATAAGGATATCGTTTCTCCGCCATGGTTAATGGTTGTCCTTTATTGTCACGCCATTCCCAAAGTCTTCTTGAATCTTGGGTATCATGATTCACACATCCCATTCCCATCTGTTCGGACCGGTTTCAGCACCCCTAGCATTTCACAGTTCGTGCATAAGAGCACGCTGATGAAATGGTAATTCGGCTATTGTGAGAACTCCATTCTCCGGCCAGGTCTCTCCTATTTTTTTTCTGGAAATCCGGACTGGTTATCAAAACCCCGGATGCCTGAAGCCTGGTTTCCACTCCTATGTTGGGTGGGACAATGAGGCAACTATATCTTGTTTCACACATCGGGCATGACCCATGTGTGCTTGGGGAATTGTTTCCGGACGTCCCGAAAACATTGTAGGGATGTAATGAACCGATGAAAATAGTAGAAATCGTGCATGCTATGGAATTCAAAAGAAAAAAAATTGAAGCATGAAAATACCATTAAATTTTTTGTATTTTTTACAGTACCCAGGGGTCAACTTCCCCCATGGACGGGTTGACCCCATCAAAAGATAATTGTAGCTCCTCCACCCTTTGACTTGTGGCGTCCAGAAATTATTATCGCTGACTCAAATCCTGCCCCTCCTCAACAGAGGCGGGGCGCAGTTCGTCAGCCTAGGCCCTGGCCCTCTCTATGCCAGCCTGAATGGTAGCCATCTTTCTAGAAGCCTACCTCATATGCTCTTCTACCTCTACTATCTAGGCCTTCAACCATGATATCAGCTCATATTGTGTATTAAGAGAGGCTGAGTGCTCATCTGCCCGGGCCTGCAGCTATTGGACCTCACTTTCAGCCTCCTGGAGCTTCTTGATGTTTGTCGCCTTCCTCCGCTGCCAGCCCACACTGAGCCCGCAATAATACTTCCGGATCTTCTCAGCCATGATATCTCAGATTAGTGCATAAGGACGTTGGGAATCTACTCCCCAACACATAGTTCGCACATCTGCGAGCGATGTTTGTCCATTTCGTTCAGCCATATTTCTTGGGGGTGTCCTTGATGAAGCGCGTTATTATCTTCCACGATCGGCGGCAGACTATGCTGATGTCTTCCTCGTCGGAGGCCGCTGCATCCCAGTCTACGCGATTAGCAAGCTCTTACACAAGATACACCTGCATGAAGTCCTTGGTAGGATCTGCATCTGGCATTGAATCCAGAATGACATCTGGCGCTGGACTAGGCATGACGGGACTTGGGACGGACAATTGATACTCTTCATCAGACTCCACCTCAATAACCTCGGGCACGACCCTACTAGTGGTCCCACCGATGATAGTGTGTGTTTAAGCTCAAGGAGATGGGGGTATTATCTCCACCATCAATGGCATGCCCCTAGGAGGGATGCCACCAGACATCCCGACCAAATTTGCCGCATCAGCCCATGTCAGTCAAAGAACTGTACGATGGAGTGGGACATAAACGTTAGTTGGCACAATCTACTTATGACAGCAATGAATCCAGTAGAGGAATCTTCTGGAGATCGAACTCCTGGTGCTGCTCTTGAGTCGATGCTGATGGGACCCCGAGGCGTGGCCCTCCGTATACTGTTGGAATGTCTAGAGATTCTGGGGGAGACACCTCATGTGCTCTGACCCCACCAGACGCAGAACTAGACGCAGCTGTAGGCACGGGTTCTGAAGGTCCTACATCATCACCCTCCAAGAGGTGAGATCGATTCCTGCATACAATTTCCTCCTGCATGGTTAAAACATCGGTAAGAAATCCATGATGAACTAAGAACGGACCATGAGGAAAGAATATCAGAATGCTACCTCGAGAGCCTCTATGAAATCATCAGAATCTGAGTCTTGATCTCTGACTTCACCCTCCTCCAATAGTCTCCCTCCGGTAGCCTCATCCTCTCGAGAAGAGTCCTCTGATTCTTCCAGCAGGGGGAAGTGCTCCCTCAGATCGGCGGCTGATAGCTGTGGCGGAACCGTCCGATCTAGCAGTACCCTCACCCGGTCTGTCATTGGGTGTGGGACACCACTGGAGTGAACGTTGTCCTCCAGCTCAACCAAATATTGCTCCGCCTCCATTGGAGACGCTGTGAAACTAGCTCGGACATGGCCTATACCTGGTAGAACCATCCCGCAACGGTTCAGGAGCTCCCACATCTCGGGCAGACTGAGGTGTTGCCAGTTGACATCCCAAATGTCCCAGGCCTCCGAGAAGACGACATCCTCTGGCATGTCAATATGGAGCAACCACTTCCCTGGAGCCTGAGTGTATATCATGCGGAATCTCCTCGGCAGCCGCCCCTCCGGATGGCCCTACTCTTTTGGAATCACTGGATCCTCCACTGCTGCCACACCCTTGGCCGATGCTGGTCTCGCCGCCATGGAATCCCCGCCGCTGCGAGAGTCTCTTTCTGCCCTCTGACCCTGACCTCGGGATAGAGGAGGTCTGCCGTCACCAACCTGAATGGTTGGCTGCCTCCGCATCTCCCACGGATAAGCATCCCCCCAGCAGATGGAATACTCTTTCACCAATCCCAAAGCGGCGGTGGATGGAGGCAATGCAATTCACATCTTACCGTCTTCCCATTTGAACATGAGCGACAGCTGCCTCATCACACACTGGTGCTCCTCATGACGCACCCTCCAGTAGACCTATGGGGTTAGCCGCTGGAGGCACCGTAACTACCTCACAAACCAATGCAGGGTGTACGGTTCATAGTGCGGCTCGCGATCCACCTGTGCCACCAAAACTCTGCCTTGAAAGGCCAGGAGACAAGTCCGGTGCTCTTCCGTTCTCTGCCCGTCGTCAGTAAGTACCCCCATCGGTGATGGAAACGGGTGGAAGTTAAACACATCTGCCCTCCACACCTGGTTCAGCACCATTGGCATGGTTAGTTTTAATGGGAATCTCTTGGACGCATTCAGAATGGAGGGGAGAAAGGCTGATCTCGGTGGAGAGATAGGGTTTGGATACTCATAAATCTCCCTGATGTGCACCACAACCCACCCATAAAGAATGTGGAAGGGCCCGCATATCCTTGGTGGATTCATGCCCTCGCTAACATGCCGCAACATTCTGTACAACTTGGCGAGCATCTGAATCCCCAGATTGACCCGCTGCCCCATGGCCAGCATATACACTATGATGAATAATCTAGGTCGCACCCCCCATGTTGGTATCCCTCACTGGTAAGATCCAACTGTAGATAAGGGCCGTGATGAACACCACCATCCTGACTATCGGTTGCTGTTCAGTGATGACACTGAAACCCCATGTCTACCATTGTCTCTCCTCCAAGACCCACCAATACGAGTGCTCCATGACCCGTTGTGCCGCCTTCAGACAAGTTCAAGGCCTCGGAGGGAACTCTCAATTCTGCGGGAAATTCAGGAACCTCTCGAACAAATTCTTAAAGTGGACATCTCTCACTGCCTCCTTGTCCTCTCCAGGCACCAGTTCCATCAGTACCGACACCAGTCACGGCGTCTGCGCAGTATCCTACCAAGCGCTCATGACGGGGAGGAAATCATCATACATGGCCCCCAATATCGGGACCCCCGAAATCTGATGGACATCCCACAGACTGATTCCCACCTCCCCATGGTGAAGGTGGAACGTATTGTTCCTAGACGACCATCTGCTCAGTAGATCTAGCATCAGCTATTTCATTTGAGAAATGTGGAATTGGGAGGCCCATGCCACCTCATACAAACCCACTCTCCTCAGCTCGGCCCCAATCTCCTCGCATGAGGCGCCTACCCAGTAGGCCCATGCCCAATCGTTGGTGTAGTTAAGGCCCTGGTGCAGGTCCCACTCATCGGACCACCCCTTATTCAAATCATGCAAAGACGCCTTCATCATGGTGTGGTACAGAGGAGGGGACATCTTTGGTGGTAGTGGATTCCCATCATTATTGTATACACGGTTGTAGAGATAGTCGATAGTGACAGTTGTGAAGTCCTCTCATGCATGACCATCGGCCTCCCTAAACCACTGGTGCTGGCATGACGTGCTCCTAAACCGGCAAGCTGGTTCGTCCCTACTCGCCTCAGGGATGAAGATATCATCCCTCAGCCCGAAGCCATTCAAGGGAAGATTCTTGCACTGCGGATAGTTCTTCTGAACTTCATATAGCAGTTCGAACAAGGAATTATGGTCCAAGTGGCTTCAGACCATCCACCCAAGTCCCAGACAGTTAGCCATCTCATCCCTCCGGGCGACATCTTCAAGAACCCCCATCAAAGCTTCTTGATGGGCCATTTTGGTTTCAAAAATCAGGGAAAAGTTTCCGGTCGGGTCACGAAGGCTACTCACGAAGAGAACTCGCGAACCTCGGGGGCAAAACCAAGCTGTGGAGCCTGTCCTAGGCCGTCAAATTGAAGATCTCTTGGTGCGGTCACAGAGTTGGAGACTCGCGGTTCTCCACGAAGCTCGATTCGTGGAGAGAAGATGCACAGTACGCGGAGCTTCACGAAGTCGAGAGTGAAAAATAACAAAAGTCGTGAGTGGAAAAAAGAGAGATCAGCCCCCCTATTTATAGGTGGCGACCCCAGTGCTTCGCGGTGCATCTCGCCCACCCGGATCATCACGACAAATCCGGAACGCGCGGCCACTGTCATCCCCACGCGCTCCTTCGCGAGTGCGCATTGCGAACCGCCGATAATTTTGGCAATTTTCCTTCAGACTATGACCCTTGATCCCTCCGCAACTCTATGTCCGAGGGAGGGAATTTTTTGGGGACAAAATATTGACCGCAACGGGAAAAAGGAAATGAAGCCCGCACACTGCCTCGCGATGCCCCGACGCGGAGCTCCTCCGAGCAACGCGGCTGCTGTGAAGCAAATGAGGCGGGAACGGCCCGCGAATGCCCTGACGTTCGCGAACCCGCCGCGAAGCAAAGGAGGGGGGAATGCCCCGCGAAGACCCTGACGTTCGCCAACTAGCAGTGAAGAAAAGGAGGTGGGAACACTCTGGGAAGGAATTGACGTTCGGGAACCCACCGCGAAGCCACTGAGGTGGTAACGCTCTGCAAAACCAGTTGATATTCGCTTCCCGTCGTGAAGCACCACAGCCCCCTTCGCGCCGCGTGAGCCCTAATTCAAGGCACCCCTTGCCTATAAGTATTGGGCTCCCCCTGAGTCCAGAGGATGGAAAATCCGACCTTTCGCCTTCTCAAATCCCAAATCATGAAGCACCCTTCGCCTCGGGAAACATGAGCTCCGAGAGGTATTATTGCTTCGTGAGATGCCTTCTCCTTGTCTCGTTTTGGACCCCTCATCCGACAGGGATGCCCTTCGTGAAGCCTAAGGACATTCGTGGAGGAAGGGGATTCCCATGGGAACCTGGGCAGCCATGGAGCATTTATGCTTCACAAAACACCCATCATGTACTAGTGATCCACATGCCAAGGTAGGATCGCTATACATCGCGAAGCACATTGCTTCACAGCACCTTGCTTCGCGAGGTACCTCACCTTCGAGAGGCCATGCTCCACAAACAATATTCCCATTCGCGAAGCACCTCCCATTCACACCGATGCCCCATGCTAAGGCCAAGGCACTCTACTTCGCACAACACACCCATTTGCTTGGCAATTCCTCTTCCCATGCGACCCTCCAGGTTTTCACGATGTGATTTCAAACTCCCATGGAAAACACCACTCGTAGTGTTTCTTTGCTTAATGCTTCTTCGTATAGGCATGCTAACAGCCATTTCTTCTTCACATAGCCACGTTAATGTGGACCCCTAGATGGTTCGCTCTGAGACCCCCCTTGACCATTGCCTTGCCGGTACCTTCCCTCCCCCAAGGAGTAGAGGCTAGCAGTCATGTTTGTCCTAGGGGTGAAGAGTAAGCCCTACTCGTCCGAGCTACAGGACGTTGAACTGCCAAGAACCTTATCCTCAACACATGAAATTAAACCTTGATCTGACCTCATGCCTCGCATGCAGGTTCCACCCATCTCGGACTTTCTTTACGCTGCTCGTCTCCACAGAGATGGGATCACCCCTCCATAGGGGATGGTATCCTCTTTATCGGAGTAGTGTATGTCCACAAGGGAAGGGAAACCACCTTGGTGCAAGCCCCAAGCCTCTCTTACGGAAGGTAGCACCCATGCACCTCCGTACTTCCCCACTGCCAAGGATAGTGGAGGGCGTGACATGGAATGAGGCACCATCCATCTTTTGTCCCAAATCCCTCTCCTGCTGCGCTTTTCCGCACTTTGGGCCTCCATCCTGGAGTATGTCCCAACACCATGGGCCGCCTAACGCATAAGTCCCTCTTCTTTTCTCACGGACGCACCCTTCACGACGTGATCGTCAGGTCTCTGCTGCCTCTTGTTTCTCACACCGAGCATGACTCACGTGGACATAGAGTAAGCATTGGCCATGACAATACCTCGTCCAACATGACGTTAAACTGTATGCCCTCATCTAGAATGATGTTAAAATATATGCCCTCATCCAGTATGACATTATAATATATGCCCTCATCCAGCATGACGTTAAACTGTATGCCCTCATATAGCATTACATTAAACTGTATGCCCTCATCCAGAAAGACATTATACTTTATGCCCTCCTCTAGCATGACGTTAAACTGTATGTCCTCATCTAGATTGATGTTAAACTGCACATCCATTTGAACTAAGAGGTCTTTGATCCATGTCAAGGAATGGTACGTAGGAAGCCTCCACGAGGTTCAAGCCCACCGCCCATCATTTCTTCACATCAGGTTCCACCCTTGTCCAGCTTAACTTTAAACTACATTCCATTCCGACGACAAGCCATTATAACCCACCCGAACTATGAGGACTTTGATCCATGTCAAGGCACAATACATAGGAAGCCTCCTGAGGTTCAAGACCATCTCCCATTAGGCCAAGGTCCTTTATTCATGTCGGTTCGCCAACACTAACCATTTCCTCCCGAACTACGAGGACGTTGATCCATGTCAAGAAATGGTATGTAGGAAGCCTCCCTCAGGTTCAATACCACCTGCAGTGGACCGACGGGTTCACCTCCACGTCGGTTCGCTGATGAAACCCGAACTACAAGTACTTTGATCCATGTCAAGTCATGGTACGTAGGAAGCCTTCCTGAGGCTGAAGCCCACCACCAGGGGACCCACGGGGTCACCTTCACGTCAGTTCGCTGACAAAACCTGAACTATGAGGTCTTTGATCCATGTCAAGGAATGGTACGTAGGAAGCCTCCATGAGGTTCAAGCCCATCACCTGGTCGTTCCGACCTCATTCACGTTGGTTCTCCCCCATCCCGCATGATGTTAAATTGTATTCCACATCTCATTTGAACTACGAGAACTTTGATCCGTGCCAAGACATGGTATGTAGGAAGCATCCCTGAGATTCAAGCCCAATAATGATTGGCCCAGACAGTCTCCTTGTCGTTGTGCCAAGACCCCATTTTCTCCCAAACTACGAGGACTTTGATCCATGTTAAGGCATGGTACGTAGGAAGCATTCCTGAGGTTCAAGTCCACCACCCGTTGGAAATTCTGACTTCATTCACGTTGTTCCACTAACACCTGGGCAACCTACTGCGTAAGCCCCACACCATCAGACCAAGGTCCACATCCACATTAGTTCCCTGACGACACACATTAGACCAAGGTCCATATTCAAGTCAGTTCACTGACAACACCATCGGTCCAAGTTCCACCTTCCCATCAGTTCATCGACACCATCCCGAACAACGCAGACTTTGATTCCCTACCACGGGGATACATAGGAGGTCTCTTCAAGGCTCAAGACCAACATCACTGCCACCCTTGCGATGGTCCTATTTCATCCCCCTCCACTTCATCCATCCATCCATCCATCATCCACCATTATTCTTACCCGGTCCACCACATCCTGGTGAGATCATGACACTCCACTCCCCTCCACAACATCTGGTAAGCCGCCCACGAGCTGACCCCGATATCGGTATCCCTTCAAGGGGGATTCCTCAATCTGATCCACTCCAGCTAGTGTTCTGATCAGGCCAATCCGTCTCTGAGGGACTTTAAACCTGTGGCCTACCCTGTGTTAAACATAGGAAGCTGAGGAAAACTTTAGATACATGCCTGTGGCATATGATTCAACACGCTCGATGTGGGATGCCTCGGGCTTCCACGCCCTCGAGAAGCCCTATAATAAGGGACAAAAGACATACACACCAATTCCCCAGCGTTCAGACAAGTTACTGATGCCTCGACGTAACTAATCCCCTGACTGAAGGTTGCTGCACTGACCGGACCCTTTGGAATGACCTGACAGATACAGTGTAATTAACCGGTTTCCATGGAAACATGGTACTAGGAATAGTTTCACGAACAAAATATTAAAGCTATGGGGGAGACCCGGACTAGGTGACAAGTTCCGAGGAGGAATCCACGCAAGGATGAACCGACATCCCATCATCCTGGTTTCCATCATGGAGTATATGTCTTTGAATATGGAGTGAATGTTGCCCACCTTTGGAATGTGGGAATGCGGGGCAACACAGAGAAAGTCGTGCCTTCCACGCCCAGGCGGACGGATGCGTGCGCCCCAGCGAAAGCTTCAGAAACCGGATTGAACATACATAATCCTTAATGAGATCTACCTGTCTTCTCTGGCGCATATTAAGCTCTTTCTGTGTGAAAGTATATTTAAGACTCTTGTGGTTAGTATATATCTCACATTTCTCTCCATAGAGATAATGCTGCCAGATTTTCAAGGCAAAAATCACCGCTGACAACTCCAGATCATGTGTTGGATAGTTTCTCTCAAGGATTTTCAACTACTTTGAGGCATAAGATATCACTTTATCATTCTGCATCCGTACACATCCTATTCCCTTCTTTGATGCATCATTGAATACCACAAAAAGTTCCCCACTTGTTGGTAAAGTGAGCACGGGTGCAGTGATAAGCCTACTTTTCAACTCCTTGATGCTTTCTTCACATTCATCACTCCAAGAAAACTTCACTCCCTTTTGAGTTAGCTTGGTAAGAGGGTTGGAAAATCGTGAGAAATTTCTCACAAATCTTAGATAATATCCAGCTAACCCAAAGAACCTACAGATATCCGTTACCGATGTGGGCCTCGTCCATCCATAAATTGCATCTATTTTGAGGGATCGAGAGATATACCATTTCTTGTGATGATATGGCCCATGAATGAGACTTCCTTCAACCAGAACTCACACTTTCTATACTTGGCATAGAGCTTCTCCTTGCGTAAAGTCTCCAGTATGGTTCTTAAATTCTCCTCATGATCCTGCTTGGTTTTGGAGTATATTAGAATATCATTTATAAAGACTACCACAAAATTGTCTAGTAAATCTCTAAAGACTCTATTAATTATGTCCATTAATGTTTCTGGAGCATTAGTGAGTCCAAAAGGAATTACTTTGAATTCATAGTGCCCATATCTTGCGCGAAAAGCAGTCTTGGGGATATCTTCCTTCTTCACCTTTACTTAATAATATCCCGACCGCATGTCCACCATGGAGAAGTATTGTGCTCCACGCAGCTAATCAAACAACTCATCAATTCTTGGTAGAGGATAGTTTTTCTTTATCGTTATTTTTTTGAGCTCACGATAATCGATGCAAATGCGCATTGACCCATCCTTTTTCTTGACGAAGAGGACTGGTTCACACCACGGTGAAGCACTAGGGTGTATAAACCCTTTATCTAGATTCTCATGTAGTTGTTTCTTCAACTCTTCAAGATCTACAACATCCATTCAATATGGAGTCTTGGATATTGGTAAAGCCCCGGGTATAAGTTCAATTGAGAATTCAAAATCTCTTCTAGGAGTAAGACCATGCAGCTCCTCAGGAAACACTTTAGGGAATTCCCTCACAATAGGAAATTCTTCAAAGATGGTTTCATCCTTGGACTGAATCATATGATCCAGATATGCATGCTCATAGGGCAGAAATATCCATTCTTGAGATGACGGAGCTAAAGGAGATACATCTTCCTCTTTACACTTGTAAAGTATTGGGGGTCGATTTTCCATATGGAGTGTGATTTCCCTCTCCCGACAATTTATGTTGGCTCTATATAAGGAAAGCCAATCCATACCAATAATTGCATCAAATTCCACCTGAGGGAGTATGACGAGGTTCACTGGGAAATTCAATATATAGATTATAACATCAGAGGACTTATATTCATGGGATGCAATGATTGTCCTAATTTTCGTACCCACCGACATCTTCATGTCCATGATTTGTGGTGGTGTTGGGATTTTTACACTAAACTTTAAAGATATAAACTAATGTGTAGAACCTGAATCAAAAAGTAAAATCGCTATTCTTGAATGAATAACTAGCGTACCTGTCACCACTTCATTGTCGTGGTTCACTTCGGCAGAAGTGATGGAAAAATATCTTCTTAGCTGCCTTGGAGGTTGTTGGATTCCTCTGAAAACCCTTGTATCAGGGCACTGATTTTCAAAATGACCCAGTTATTTTCATTTGTATCATCGAACAATGATTTGAGGATCGAACGTAGCGTTAATCTCCTCTGTCGTAGCCGCATGTCTTTTTTACCGACAGTTAACAGCTAGGTGCCCTTCTCTTCCACACCTGAAGCATTTTCTTGTCCTTTTAAGGCAACTTCCAGGGTGCTTCTTTCCGCACTTTTGGCAAGTGGGTGCTGGATCTTTTTAGCACCATTGGATTTATCCTTCTGACCACCAGTATTGAAGTCCACCTTACACTTTTTATCCCCATGATACCCCTGGGATTATTCTATCTCCATTTCGACCTTGAGTGCACATCGAATAATTTCCTCATAGCTTTTGAAGTCACGGATCGCCAATGCTTTCCGTAGGCTCGGCTTCAGCCCACCAAAGAAGCGGTCAACTTTGTATTCTGGGGTGATGAAAAATCTGGAAGCATATAGTGCAGGCCTTGTGATGTTTGCCTCCTACGCTCCAACAGATTCTTCATCATTTTTCATGAGGGAATTGAAGTCTCTTTCCATATTTAGCCTGAGGGTGCATGGAAAATATTTATCAAAAAAAATCTTCCGGAAATCCTTTCATTCCAATGACTCGATCTCCACCTCAGGCTTCGTATTTTTTATCAAAGTCTACCATTGATCACCTTCACCCTCCAAACGATACGTCTCCAGGAGAACCTTCTCTCGTTCAGAACATTAATGGATGGAGAAGATCTTTTCAATTGAGTTGAACCATTGTTCAGCGGTGGTGGGATCAGCTGATACACTAAAAGTATGTGGCTGTTTTCTCATGAAGCTGTCGATAGTGACTTGTTCTTTCTTGGGGGTGGGGGGCGGGGGGGTTGAACATTCCTCTTGACCCGTGTTTCTATTCAAAACATGAGTTAGCTGACAAAGAAGCATGAAAAAGTTCGTGATTCTTGATCCCATAGGATTGGGCATCTCATTAGTACAGTCATCACACTGATCTTCACAATGGTTGTTAGCCCGAGTCCTCCTACTACCGACCATTCGCTGGAATAAAAGGAAATATAGGGGTAACACATAACGGGTAATCCAAAGACAAAAGTTGGTGACTTATATATAATCTTTTATTTCCTTAACTCATGAGTATATGGCTTCAATCTAGGCTTTTCATGATCTACTTTCTGACATATATTCTTAGGGGCATTTTTTAATTCCCTTAATAAGGGTTCATACTATGATTTTGAATTTATCAAATCATATCCCCTGGGAGTGTCGTAACCAAGAGTGCATCAAGGCCCATTGTCATGCACCAGTTCCCGTTCGATTCTAGATCAATGCGGTGGTTTCGGGTTTTACCCCTAGGATATATCTGTGCCAGAGCCGCCTCTACCTGCTCGTATCTAGACAGGGATGTATTTGATTGATAAACCATTTACTCAGTACTTAACAAAACTTAGGGATTTTTTTATTAATCTTAGTCTTGTCTCTAAGTCATTACTAGTGTTTTCTAATCCTAATCCCAAAAATAACTAAACCTATCCCATAATACAAACTATGGAAACCCTGCATTTATTACAAACTTAAACATGATTTATTACATAAAACATTACTTGATACAACAAAGAAGATAAAGAGGTTTAGTGTCTATGGGGATTAGGATCATTACATAAAAACATAAATCATGAAATACAATATCTTTATTGAAAACATCTTTTACATGACCACCACATTCCCTCGTACTTAGCATTGCATGAGATAACCTAAGGACATGTATAAGAAAAGGGTGAGCTATAAAGCCCATTAAGGGAGTACACATGGAATAACATGACGAGTAAAATAAATGATAGGAAATAGGAATATCAATAGATCATAATAGAAACATGAACATAAATGCATGATAAAGCTTGATAAAGCATGATAATCATAACATGGAAATGTGGCAACTAACCTAAACATGGAATTAGCATGAGCCATGGCTCATTGCACATGGAGCATGAGTAAATACTCTTTGCACATAAAACATGAGTAAACCTTAGTTGCACTTGAATTAGCATGAGTAAAAACTCATTACACATGACGTATCATGATACTATACTTTACCCAATGCATTGGAGCTCTATAAAGGTGCACCCTTCTTAATCATTTGATTTCATGCATAATTGTGCCACATGGATCATAAAACATGGATTCATAAAACAGAATAATTTCTTCCACGACAAAGAAATGTGGAATTAATACATGAAACTTTATAATCAGTAAGTAAATGTGCATAATGGTGAATACCCTTGATGGAGAAATTGGTATAGTATTCACTACACAATGGCATTGGCTTAGAAAATCGGTGTGATTTCGGCAGTGTAACGGCGTGACATAAGAATTCATAAAAATGTTTGATGAGAGAGAAAGGGGTTCCTCATCTTATTTACATGTAATGGACAGTAAGGAGGTCATATAGATACATGTAACAACAATTTCAATGGAATTTAGATTAATGATACAAAAGTATTGCTTGAATGTAATTTAGGGGAGAGAAGTTCCTTTCAGAATTTCGGCATAGTAACGGGTGTACAGGGGAGGAATTTAATGAGAGAGAAAGGTTCTACCTTCATTCAAATATAAAGAGGGAATTATGAGGGAGGTGATAAACCATACCCCAACATTCATAATTTAAATTAAAATGGAAAAACAACTTAATGAAAATTGGTCGAAAATGAGAAAGGAAGAAAAAAACCCTTACATGGAAGTGTGCTTCCAAAGGCTAGAGAGAGGCTTTTGAGAGGCTTATTTGGAACTTAGGGCACCCTGGGAGGATTCTAGAGAGAGTAGGGCATAGGTTGGACGAACTCCAAAGGCTTTGAGTGAGGAGGATGTTGGAGCATGGGTGGGTTTATATAGGAAAGTGAAGGAATTCTTTATTATTTATGTTTGGGTCACCTTACATTAAATTAATCCAAAACACAAACCATTCCATGGTTTTTGCCCATGGTTTTTAGAAAAGGGAAGAGAAAAACAATATTTTATATGAAAAAAGTCCGAAATTCTTAAAATAAAAGGGTTTCTTATATGGAGGTGAGTCATACTCCCATGGAAATGAATTTAAAAAGACAAAGTGTTTAGTAAGTGTTGATGGGTCCATTAATGCTTTGAAAAGTAATTCAAACAAACCCAAAATCACATTATTTTAATTTTAAAACATTTAGTGGTGAACATATTTATTATAGTATTTTATTAAATCACTATTGGGTCATTATGATGTCATAAAACACATTATATATTTAAACGGTATTTAATTTTTACCCAAAAATTTGAGTGTCTCAGAAAATTATGAAAAATTCACCTTTGGATAATTTCGATGTCCTGATTCTATAAATAACATTTATTTTATCTAAATAATTTTCTAAATATGTTAATTTTCACTTTTAAAATAAAAATCGACATTTATCGAAAATTCACGGGTTTTGACAGAAATGGCTTTCAAACCTTAATAGAAATTACAATTGCAATAATAAAATTATAAGATAATTTATATTTAATAAAAATTAATTTAATAATAATAATAATATATTATTAAAATATTATCTAATTCAAAAATCAATTAATTTAATAAAATTGAATTCTTAATTAAATAATAAGTAAAAACCTTATTTGTACTTTAAAAACTATTTACAATGTATCAATAATGACAAGAATGTACATTAATTATTATATACAAAAAATAATGTACATGAACGTAGTACTATTTATTTGTTACATAAACCCCTTAAAATAGTCGCGTAATACCTAAGGGTAAGGAGTGCAATGGTGATAGACTCTTGGGGTGGCTCGGATTACATCGCTCGAGTGGTAATTTCTACCAACTTCCACTTCACCCATAGACGGGCCCGTTCGAGCTTGACATGATAAAGCTTAGATTGGGATTCATCAAGAGTGAATCCCAAGGATGCCACCTCTTTTCCGAGCTACGACAAATGGGCTTCGTAGGGGGAAATTCTACTGGATGAGGTCGTCGCTTCCTTTTCCTAAGTAAATTTGGATTTGTTAAAGCCCTATATTTATACTAATCATGTGATCAATGTTCAATGACTATATTTGCAACGGAAAAAATTCTTATCATAAAACCAATGAAGTTTACATTTTATAAAAACATAAAGAGACATTTCATTAGATCAAGATGGATTTCTATTAATGAAACATTGGGTCGTTACACATACTACAGGATGAATGACACCTATCAGGGAGTACCTTCAAAATGGAACACATCTACCTGATAGAGCTGGGAAAGAACAAGTCCGGAGACGTGTGGTCAATTTCACTCTTTATGATAGCCCAGATCACTTAGAGAAAATTCTCTACAAATGTGGTTTTGATGGAGTTATCTTCAGATTCATTGATGGTGAAGAGACAATGGCTATCATGAAAGAAGTGCATGCA
This sequence comes from Viscum album, assembly GCA_963277665.1. Lineage (NCBI taxonomy): Eukaryota > Viridiplantae > Streptophyta > Magnoliopsida > Santalales > Viscaceae > Viscum > Viscum album. Next base: position 537,898,901 of record OY728119.1, read on the forward strand.
TGAGTCTGTGGTGCCCACCGGTCTGGACACAGACTATCTGATCAAATTTTAAGGCTTTGATACTTTTAGCCTTCAATGAGACAAGATTGTGTTGATTTCACCAAGAAGTGTCATTCATTCCAAGTATATTCCATCTTCATTCATCAAACCCCAGAGTTTCTTCACACAGCTAAATACTCATGGCCATTTTCCAAATGGGGAATGGATGTAGTGGGACCTTATACTATGGTTTCATCCATGGAGTTGAAGTATATTCTTACTACTACTGACTTCTTTTCCAAATGGGCAGAGGCAATACCCCTCAAAGAATTCAGTTCTAAATTCATTGTTAGCTTCATCAAGTCTAACATCATTACTAGATTTGGTGTCCCTCATACCATATTGATGAACAATGGCACCAACTTCTGTTCATCCGATGTGAGGAAGTTGTATCAATAATACAAAATTAAATCCAATCATTCCTCTTGGTATCATGCAATGGCCAATGTCCAGATAGATGCTTTCAACAGGACTCTGTCAAATATACTGCAAAATATAGGGGATAAAGATAAGAAATCATGGTCTGATAAACTCTTTCATGCTTTATGGGCTTATCAGACCACCACCCACACTACAACATGGTCAACTCCATATTCATTAGAATATGGAACAGAAGTATTCTTTCCAGTTGATGTTCAATTACCTTTGCTCAGAGTAGCCATTTGTGATCAATCATCTACAGATGAACAATCTCAAAAGCTATTGGATGAATTGGAATGGTTAGATGAGAAATGATTGTGCACCCTGCACCACATAGAAGTCTATAATAAACGAATAGCATGAACTTTCAACAAAAAAATTTGTTTTTGTTCATTTGTTCAGGGATAATTGGTATTAGTTCTCAGAACTCCAATGATACCAGGAAAGAAACCACCCAAGCTTGTGCCAAAATGGGAGGGACCTTATTCAATACATAAGGTCTACTCTAATGGAGCTTATTCTTTAATATCAATGGATGGAGAACTCATCCCTACTCCAACCAATGCCATATTTCTGAAGAAATATTTTTTATGAACACAAAATACATCTCAGGTCCATGCAGTCAACTTTAGAGTATAGGAATTTACGTCCAAGATGAAATTAAATTGTGACGTCATAACTACATGACGTTAAACTGTACAGTAGTCCCTTACGTCCAGCAAGACGTTAAATTGCATAACGAACAGTCCATGCATACGACCTTAAACTATTGGCATTTCTCTCATCCAGAAAGACGTTAAACTATGTCCCTTTAATCATCCTATACAATGTTAAACTATATAGTTATGGTCTATGTATATGACATTAAACTATTCACACCATCATCCAACATGATGCTAAACTATGTCATCCCTTTTCCATCCAACATGATGTTAAACTATGAAAAAGTCCCTAATACGTCCAACATGATCTTAAACTGTGCCCTCATCGTCATTATTGCATGAAATTAAACTGCACAGCCCCCCTTTCGTCCAACATAACATTAAACTGTATTGTCCCAATCGTCTTAGCTACAAGACGCTAAACTATACAGCGCCCTAATATGTCTTACATGACATTAAACTGTATTTTGTCCCTACTACATGACACTAAACTATGAAGCACCAATAGTCTTCACTGCAAGTCTTTAAACTGCATAGTCACTTTTTACGTCCTACATGACATTAAAATGTGCATCGTTAAAGTTGTTGTTACCTCTTGTTTCTCACACTGAGTATGACTCATGTGATATTAGAGAAAATTTCAACCATAACACCCTCTCTGGGCTGCTAACCACGCGTAAGTCCCAACACCATTTTTTAGGTCATTCTCCCCAAGAACAACTTGATCACAAATTCATTATTTAATTTAACTATGAAGACTGTGATCCTTGTCTTCCAGGCTGGGTTCATAGGCAACCTATCAAGGTTCAAGCCCAAAACCAATCTCTTCACATTGGTTCACCTTCGTCCTTACTATACGACGTTAAACAATACAAATTTTTTGTCATGTATGAAAATAAACTACAAGATCATTTCATACCCTCACCTAAGAGGGAATCATTATTTACATTTATTTTCAATCATGTTATATTTCAAAGACTATGTGCATACATGGTAATGCATGAACCATTTATCATGGGTCAAAACATCATTGCACTAATGTCCCATTTTCACCCTTCACTTGTACGAACCAAATCTGTACAGAGGGTATTTCTAGAAATATGTGGGCTTGCTTCCCATCATTATGGGATACGTAGGAACATTCGAGTGTCCCTCGAATCCAGCCCCATGTCTTTGGACCTAACCCCAAATTCCACTTTCAGTCCCCTGACTAAAAAGTCCCCATGAAAACACACACTATTTATTTCATATAATGGTCCGAGTTCTATGACCTTAAACTATGATCTCCCACACTTTCATCCCACATGACGTTAAAGTGCGTTTGATGAAATACGTATGGCTTGATTCCCATCCTTTTGGGAGACGTAGTGAAGTCCAATATTTCAAATCAGGATCCATCCACAACATGATTATGGTTAGCATTGATATGTGCATCTCTGTATACATCATAAAATACCCATATTTATGTGTCATAATCCTAGTCATAAATACTTCTAGATCATCATAACCCTTTTCTTGACTTCTGGTCAGAAAATGTTCAATTTCTGAGAATTCATTTTCCTGACCATGCAGCATGTTCCCTTAGCCGTCCTTGTATAAACAGTCTACATAACAGACGTGCCAACCAAAAGATACTATTATCTGACTATGCAGCTAATGCCCTTAGGAGGCCCTACATAATTCAACCCCCTAACGGGTTTGTCAAAATAGTTGTAAATTCAATCTTGGGAAGAAAATCTCTTTTGTCCTTAGTTGTCTTAAAGTCAATAAGTAGGGATCTGGAAAAAAATGGCCATCCTTAACATATCTGTCCAGTTCTTGTTGACGGCACACTCTTCGGAGTGCTCATGGTTTTGATCTCGGCAGTTCACTATTGTCATGTGGTGAGTTATTTCGTGTTTGGGGGTTACGCTCATGAGCCGGTGGTTTGTGGGGTTCTTCATCATCTCTGGTGAGAATGTTAGGGTTTCGGGTGTCTGATACAGTTGTTTTTGTTTGGTGGTGGAGAAATCTTCTGCTCTTTGTTTTTCTTTTTGTCCACTGTCTCATGGTGAATCTCTCGGCGAGAGTTCTATCAAGATGGAGCGATGATGATGATTTTTTAGGAGGCATCTCCATGGATGTTTGTTCTATTGATTTTTGTTTTTCGTTCGATGTTTTTTTGTATCCTCTGTCATGGGGAGACGATGATGATGGCGGACGCCGGCAAAGCTCATTGGCGATCCAGTGATGGGAATGAGGGGAGGGAATGCATTGGCTAATCCATAGGTGATGTTTTGTTGAACCCCCGGTGGTGTGATGGGGAGGCGATGTGACGACGGATGCCAACGACACTCACCAGCGGTCCTGTGATGTGGATATGGATGAAGTACATGGCACATGGCATGTCAGATCTGATGGAGGCTCAATGCTCGAGGCAGTGCAGGCTCACGGCTCGAGGCGATAAGGTGGTGGTTTGAATTTTGAAATTTAAGTTTGAATTGTGATTTGGTGTCTGGGTTTTGGCTGTTTGGGTATCAGAATCCCACAATCCGGCTCTGTATAAAATGGAAAAAAAGGATTTACCGACAAGTCTACGATTTTATATTTGCCTTCCCTACGTTTGGGACAGGCCTTCGTAGGAGTGACATTCATCCAATTCATAGACAATCTTGTTTGTAAATATCTTCTCTATATTCAAGTACCTCTCTCCATACAGAAAACTCTATGCTTTGGAAAATTTGAATCCCCATAAACATCCACTGGCATTTTAGCAGTAGAAAAGTGAATTTTTGAGAGGTCTTTTTCCTAACTATGCACTATGTGCCCTTAGGCGGCCTTGGATAAACAATCTAAATAATAGAATTTTCAGCCAAAAGATTCTATTAGGTGACTATGCAGCCAACGCCCTTAGGTGGACCTACGTAATTCAACCCCCTAACGGGTTAGTTAAATAATGGTAAATTCATTCTTTGGAACTACTTCTTCTAATGTCTTTTAGGCCTTTTTCGTATCATTCCTCATATTCAAATTTTCTTAAGTTATAGTTTACATGTTTTCCTTCATACTTGAGTGTGAGAATATGTTTTCAGATAAATTTTCAAGGAATTGAGTCAATTTTAATCTATTCGGTCAAAGCTATTTTGACCTTAAACATTAGCCTTTTTATGTCTGACGTGCATGACTTTAAACATCCCACAAAATACAAGGGAACTCTAAATAAAATTCAAGTTCCATGTCACTAAAGAAAAATTTTGTATGATTTAGGTAATATTGAGCAATTAAAAGATTCAAAGTTTGTAGTGTTATTTATTTTATAATAATCCCAGTAAAAATAAAACTATGCTTACATGGACCATTGACATAGGTATAAATCTAAAGTAGGTAGTGGGAAAATGCATGCATAGATGATTGAAAATGAAAGCGTTTTTCGATTTGATGAAAAATAATTACAAGGACATCCACATACTGGATTATCTTCTCATTTCCAGGAATTACAAAAGGCTTTCAACATAACTCTTCAGTTGATTTACAGCATACCGAGCTTTATCAACATCCACCAAGAATTAATTCATTCAACTAGATACAATAAGAGATTCAGTGATACCAGCTCTTCATGGAACAATTGTAAAACGATGTTATTAAGTGCGGATTGAGAAAATATTATGCTGATCAAACTGTGACTCTGTTTATGTCCAATAGACATGGAAGATGGATACATGGATTCGAGAATGGAGCATTGGAAGTAAGGAACCATTTGGAGAGAATACTCTTTTCATATATTGTTTCTAATGTCATGATAATCTTCTCTAAATCAAACGGCAACGGAAAACATATCAGCCCATGGTTTGACATTTTCATATCTGCAAGGAAATGGCATGGAAGAATACTTTGAACATTCACACCATTGTTGTCACTATGAATGCACAGCATAACTGAAATAGAAGAGTAGTAGTGTAGCTGCATCTAAGGCCAGTGTAGCTGCATCTCAGGCATATAGTTCTTTGTATCTGGAACGTTGACTCCTTGTAGATGACCATGCCCATACAGATCGAGGTATATACTCTCTGGAAAATTATCATGATATTTCTTCAAGTACCTAGCCAAATCTGGGGGAGTGCTGTCGCAGATTTATTGTGATCATGTCCAATGATGATCATCATATCATCAATCTATTTTCTTGCTAGTTCGTCAGCCGTTCCGATTATCTTGGAAGCCATTGAATCTGCAAAAAAGATGAATAAATTCACTCTTAAAATGGTTAATTTTTCATAAAATTTAAGAAGAAATTTGAAAAAAAGGTGAAGGCATTAAGGCACGCAAGTCTAATCTTGGCGCGCAAGTATGGATGTGTCATGCAAGTATGATGTGCCACTCAGGTTGTTTGGTGTGCAAGTATAACCGCGCAAGTACAAATACATTGACAGTAGCACGAAAGTGAAGAAATAACAAAAAATAGAGAAACTTGCACGGTGAAGACAACTTGCATGGCGGGATCTCGAAATCCTGAAATTAGGTGCTTTGTGCAAGAATGGCCGCCTATATATAGGCTAGGCCGCACCCCTGCGCGCCTAAAGCCAGCAAGCTCAAAACCTGTGTGTCGCCTTCTGCGTTCCCAACACTTAAGCATCGTCTTTCCTTTGGTTTTATTCTTTTCCTCAGTGTCACATCCTCATTTCTTTCGGATCCAACTCTTAGGGGGGGACTTTTATTGATGCTTTTTTCCGTCACAGTGTCTAAAATAATGAAAAGGGAAATGTATTAGCATAAATTGATTCATCCTTGGAAGAAAACATAAAAAATTTACAAAGGCATGAACAATAGTTATTTTCCCTTTGGGTCGCGCATGTTCCCTCATAGTAACGCAATTACACATGCGCGCCGCCTAATGGTCACGCAGGTGATTTGCGCACCCTCTTTGAAAATTTCACCGTGGGACTCTCTAGCCTATAAATACCTCTGTGGGCCCCCCATTTGAGGGGATGAGAGAAGAAAAAATTACAGAACCTAAGATTTGAGCTCTTGGCACCCTAGTCTATTCTCAAAGCTTCTGAACACTTCTAAGGTAATTTCTTACCTAGAACGGAAGATCTAATGAGGTGGAGAAATGCCTAAGTGTTAAAATTCATCAACACTTGCGCTCCTAGGTGGCCATCCCTTAAGGGAAATGGACAAACTTGCACACTGCCTTACTCATTCCACATAACTTGTGCACCTCTCTTCTGAAAGTCTCCAGGTTTAGTATAAAAGTTGTGATCCAAGCCTCGCCCAAATTCTACCATAATGATTGGCTGGCGCGCAAGTACCCATTTGTCGCGCATGTATACCTGCGCGACCAGGACTTGCGCGCCCACACAGTACATGCACTCCCACGCATTACTTGTGTGCCCCTCTCTTTTTGGGTGCCCTTCCTACCTATTTCACCCCTCTTATACATATCCACCTCTCCTCTTTAGGATTAAGCCTTCAGAATTCTCTCCACAGCCATTTATGGCATGATTTCCTTGTTGTCTTCCTTATCTGAAAGTAATTCTGTGGAACATCTCTCAAAACCTAGTGATTTACACATCTTTATATCAATAAAGTAATAGAGTTCATTCATTCAACCTCATCCTCTAAGATGAGAGAATCCTTAATTTGGGCCTCCTTTTCAGGATTAATCCCCAAGTCCCCTAATTTGGGCATCCTCCTTAGTAGTAAGCCCCAGTCATAATTCCCTTAACCTGGGCTTCCTTCTCAAGAGTAAGCCCCATTATTTATGTTCCCATATATAGGCATCCTCCTTAGGAGTAGGACCCAACCATGGTTCTCATAACTGGGGTTTCCTCTTCAGGAATAAGGCCCAGTATAAAAGTCTACAAATATGGGCATCCTCCTTAGGAGTAAGCCCCAAGTCCCTTAACCTCAGCTTCCTTCTCAGGAGTAAGCCCCGAGTCTTAATTTCTATTAACCAGTCTTAATTTACTTTTGATTTGGGCTTCTTTCTCAAGAGTATAACCCAAGCATGAGTCCCCTCTCCTAATTTGGGCATCTTCCTCAGGAGTATGCCCCATGTTAGATTACCCAAATATCCATGAAGTACATATACCTTTATGGACGTGTTTCTTGGATTTCATCCCTAACGTAAATCATAATCCTCATCTATTTTGGGTAGTCATACATACAGAAGCCCCACATCATTGCATCTTTCATGGCCAATTGTCTGGTTTCACAAATATCTCTTATTTCTCACACCGAACATGACTCACGTGATCTTAGAGTGTAAAAGTAATAATGAGATCTTTCTTTGATCCATCAATCATGCATAAATATCACACTCCCTTACTCAAACTACGTTCGTTATGATTCCTTTTTTTCAAAACAAATGATACGTAGGTATCCCATCAGCGGGTATGATCCCAACTCTGAAATAATCCTTGTCCTTCTGAATGACAATAAACATCAAGTGCCCCACTGAGTGGCATTAAAACCAGTATGGTTATCAAAATAACCAAGAGACTTTTTTGTACGGAAGGATACCATTGACTAAGAATCTCTAACAAATACAGATGATTCTCTATTGATGAAGATCCTCGAATACATATAAAAGATTCTCTAAATTTCATACATATCAATCATTGATTTTCAGATCTAATGGAAAGATCATTTTATACCTGGTAATGTAATAAGGATTCACGAACTTCACATAAATCTATAAAGAGTGTCCCAAAGATGAAAATAATTCCCCTCAAAAAGGTGTGATGAGTCTGACCTCCCATCCTCTCGACCAATGAAAATTCCCAAGCCTCATCAGTCCACAACTATTGTGCGCCTACCTTTGGAATGTATGTCCAAATGGATATGGTATCCTTATATGATTCAAGTTCTACAAATAAATCCGTTAGAAACCAATTGGAATGTTTGAACCTTCAATCAACGAGGTCATCCCCAATTACGGAGGAAACAATATAGGATGAATTTAAAACAATGAATTGAATATAAAAAATATATTTTTACATTAAATAAAAACAATAAATGGTGATATGTTTTTATAAATTCATTTATTATCTTTTTAAATAGGCTTCCATAAAAACCCATCCTTTTTATTTATTAGGTTTTTATTTTTATTTATAATGAATTTGATAACTAATGAATAAATATTTAAACATGTGTAATCCATATATCAAAATTCAGTTGATACTATTCATTCCAACTATACTAATTGCTAGGAATTAACAACTTTTTAAAATGATGTATTATTTTTTGGTATAACTCAATGTTGTGGGCAACATTAGATTTCAGAGAAAACCATTGTTGTGTGTAGAGAACGCTATCAAAATAAGAGTCCCCTTAAACATTAAGTTAATATGTTATTCATAAATATTAAATGAGAAGAAAATTTTTTACTCTATAAATACCTCGGTCATTACATCATCCCCCCCCCTGGAAATTTCATCCTTGAAATTTTGAAATTAGACTCGGAAACATCACTGAAAATACCAATTTGGAATAACATTTATTAAAATTGAAATTTTAAATGAATGAAAGTTAAGTAAAATGGTCAATTGAGATAACAAAAACTAGAATTCCATTTTGGAAAACACATATATAGAAAAAATATATTTCCAAAAATTTCTAATGGATAGTGATAGAAAACATGATCAAAAGAATGTTGACTATAAGAGAACCATATACTGGTGATTGGTGAAACTATCTTTGATTCCATGGTAGAAAAATAAAATGGGCAAAGTTGTTTCTCTAATTTTTTATTCATAATGTTGTTGAATTTATTTATGAGATATAATAACAATATAAAGAAATATACTTACATTTCAAGTGTAGTTTCATCCTTTAAAATCTATCTACAATGAACTCATATTTTCTACAAACGATGAGTATTCAAGATTACTTTGTCACACCTGAAGTGCTAGAATCAAATTATAGTGAATAAAATAATCCAAAAAACATAAACTATATATTTCCCCTATCAATAGAAATTGACCAAAAACAAAATGGTTGGTATAAGATCATATTTTCCCCAAAATGATAATTCTTTATAAAAATAAATACTAATCTTAATATCCAAAAATCAGCAATCAATACTCAATGTTCAAAAATAACCATTTATTAATCAATTTTCCTTAAATTTCTTCAAAATATTGAAAACTAATATTGAGACCCAAAATTCCAAAGGATTTGGTCACATAGTCATTCATGGTAAATCTTAAAATTCATCTGTAAATAACATCGACTACTCTAAAAGTCCCATACAGAAAATTAATTTACCTAATCGCATATTCTATGTGATAGGTTAATAATTTCCATAAATAACCCAAACCGCCATATGTCCACAATGAAAACATTGATTCTTAAAAAATAAAATTCATTAATTACTCCTCAATTAAAATCCTATAATATTCTGGTTTTCTAAGCCATATTATGTTCTGATAAGAGAGGGTGTCTTCAAAAATAACATTTATCACATAATCCCTAAATCATTTTCCTATTCTAATGATATTCATTTGATAAAAAATAAGTTCCCAAAATAAAATTATTCTTAATTCATAGAATCATTTAACTAAAAATAATAATTCATACAGACTAGGTAATTTACATAGGCTTGTGGTAGGTGATAAATCCTAGTCACACTTTAGTTTTGTCTTCGATTCCTATAGATTTTTCCAATGTTATGGGTTGTCACACGGTCTACATGTTTTCCTTTTTTGAAAAGTATATAATTATAATAACATTAATAGATTGAGATAAAATCTTCAAAAATAACCATATCATGTTTTATCATCAAATTTTATTTAATACCTCACGTTTTTCATCCCAAAACTAATAAACCATAATTTCCTCAAAGGAGAATTTCTACGAAAATACTGTTAATCACCATGAAATAATAGAAGTTTCAAAAAAAGTTTCTATTTTAAGGAACATATAACATACCACAAAATTATAAACCAATTATCATATCTAAAACCCTTAAGGAAACATCATAATCACTAATGTTGTGTAAACCTTTATTCTATTACCAACTATAAGTCCCCAACCATAAACATTACATAATCTAGAGTAAAGTCAAAAATTTACATTAAGGGTATTTTCAGGTCGAGTGTTTTATAGAATTAGTCCATTACTATAACATTACATCTCAAATATTACAACATATAAAATTATACTCTAACAATATTTTCCACAATAGTAAAAATCTTTAAATAATTAATGTTATTTATTCGTGATAAAAACCATCTTCAATTCTTCATTTCCTATACAATTCCTTATACCCTGTGAAAACCATTTCAAAAACAAGGTATGAGAATAAAAATCTTAGTATGTGATATAAAATATATTAAGAAAACATTAGTACGTTAGTACATAAAAATAAACAAAATCATAATTTTTAATCATAAAACATATGTTCTTTATCATAACTCATGAAATCATAATATCTATGAATAACTCATTGAAATCATAAATCATAATGGAAACTTGTGGAATGCATAAAGTACATATGTTTTATCTTTCACAACTATATAGAGAGTAACATTCAATGTTAGATTTGAAATACCCATTATAGTATATACCTAAATCACTTAGGAGAAACATTATCGTTTACCTCGTTCATGTTACCCATTTCACTGAATAGCTATCTCAGGCTCGGTCGCCCTTGGTTTATCATGAAACCACAAATATATGTAAACATTTAACAAGAACTATAACATAATACTAACACATAAAATATTGAAATTATCAACATTTCACTCATCAATCACAAGAAGACATTTCAAGATATTGAAATGTTTAATCCATTTCCAAAACCATTTAATCATTTAATAACGAAATTTTTTAATCAATGTGTCCTAAGCCTATTTTACAATTTTAATGTAACTGAAATTTTAAACCATTAATGTCCATATAAATAAATCGTAACAACCATTTTGAAAACATGAACAATATTGGGAATGATTTAGATGAAAGAATATTTAAAACATTTAAAATGATGATTTAGATTAAACATACCTTACCACTTGAGAAAATATTTGATTAAAAATAATTAAAGAATTTAATTAATCAAAACATATAATATCATGAGAATAATATGATTCATGATATAGTATTTCAATGGGTATAATATACACCATATAAAATTTAGTTTATGAATAACAACAAATAAGACTCAGTGGAATGTAAAATGAGACGAAATCTCTTACCGTGATTGTATCATTATATTAAAGATAAATCAATGAAATAATTATTTGTGAAAAATATAAATACACCCAATATAAGTGGATATTCTCTCTAAAACAAACACATGTCATTCACATACATTCATAGATAAACAAAAACAAAAACATGGATATTTAACTCAATGAATTGAAGATGAGTTATGATTTCCCTTACAACGTTCGTATAAATGACATTAGAATTTATCAATGAGGTGGTTATGTGTAGAAAAAAGAAATCCATAGACTGGTAAGTGTATTTTAAAAAATAAAAAAATTATCATTGATTCCACACATAATAATGGAATAATATAATAAATGATGTTTGTGTAAAACCCAATGAGTGGACATTGTGTTTAGTAAATCCTTTAAAAAAATCATTTTGTTAATAAAATAGATAAATTATGTGTATTACCTATAAATGCACATAATTAATGTTTAAAAAACATGATAATATATCACATTTTATTTCTCACATAATCATCACATGAAAAAATCAAGATGTATATGACTAACCAAAAGAATATAAATTGGTTTATGAAATTCCCTTACCTTGATTCTAACTTGTCTTATTCAGTATTTATCTCCATGAATAATAAAAATTAGTTAATTTATACCCTCTTAAGAACATTTTTCATGATTATTATTCATTTTATATCACTAATAAACTTATTATAAAAATCATATAATTATTCAAGTTCACATCGTTTGTTTTGTTGATATTCGACACTTGAGTCGAAAATGAATTTGTTATAATTACAAATTGTGAATGTTGTCAAAATTACAATATCTATAAAATATTATTAATGATTTAAATATCATATATATCCAGAATATATATATATGTATAATAGTACTTACCATTATGAGATTTGGAATTAAATGCATCGTTCATGGAGACGGTAGGTCGTACGTACACATGAACACAACTTTCGTTTCATTGTCATATTAATTAAATGAAAAATAAATGATAAATAGGTATATTATAATTCTTTTATACTATCTATTTCATATGATTACATAATTTCATTAGTTCATTCTTTTATAAGTTTTATGTATGGAATGGACAATTCATATCACATTGAGTGGGTGGTAGTCCCCACTTCCTCAAACAAAATTGTTGTATTTACACCTCATGGAAAGCATAAAGGTATGTTGTAAATCAAAAATACAGAAGAATAGAGAAAATATAAATATAATATATATAATATATATATACATTTAAATGATAATGTCCACTATTAGAGGTGATAGGGTGAAATTTAACATTCCTCGTTTCATGAGGAAGTAGTTCAACATACACAAAAATAATATGTACATATCCATTAGAAGGATTTGTGTGTAAGTGTAGTTCGATACATTCTCATCAAAACATACTGGAATATTTTTTATACTGGTTTTGTTATGTAATCAAAAAATATCAAGAGAATAAGGAGTGGATAATGAAAATAAAATAAAAGAACTCGAGAGGAGTCATTACTTGTAAATTGGGTAACTTCTTTTGATTTGAGGAAATAGGTTTTCTTGAATTACCTCCAACACATTGTAAGGCTTCTAAGAGTAAGGGGTGATTTTTAGATCTTATTTTGGTAGAATGTTTTTGTTCCAAGGGTATTTTAGGTGTGAGTCATGTGGGTATAGGTGATGGCCTTTAATAAGAGGGAGTATGGGAACATTATGATTGTATAGGAATGTTAATTTATTATATATTCGAATTTTATTAAAAATGGTCCAAAACACATTAATTATATGACAAGATGATTTTTTTTCAATTAACAATAATACATTATTTTTTATATATGTTTTTAATATTTTTTTATCCTTATATCATTGGTCTAAAACATATTTTACCCTTTTAATGTTACGATGATATCATGTTATTTACACATTGTGGGTGAATGTAATTAACATATAATGTTAAAATACAAAAAAATATTTTTATGATATATTTGGACATTTATTAGCCATTTTTACAAATATATGATTTTATATTACATATTAACCATTAATAAACTATCAAATATTTTGAGATATAGGTCTTGTCAATTTCGGATACTATTCACACTTGTCTTTTCTAAAATATCATTACAACTTGATTGATTCAATTAAATGGAATTAAATCAAATATAATTGGTCAATATAATCTTTAAAATTCTTTTATGTCATTTAATTATTTATTTTATATTTATTTTATAATTTATAATGTCTTTAATTTGAATCTTTTATTAATGAATCAATCAATACACCCTCATTGTGTAATAATTAAATTTATTTATTTACGGAAAAAAATTTATACATAAAATACCATGATGTAGGAAATCATTTTTTATTTATAATTAATATTTATATTCAAATTAATAAGTTATATAAAACCATAATCTACATTTTTTGGTGAAAGATTCATTATTATGTTATATTTCTCTTTACATGAAATTAATTCTTCTAAAATGACATTTTCTCATCCATGTGGATCCATGGGGACCAAAAAGAGACCCAAGGATGATCATAGTCAGAAAAATCTCATCCAATTGGATTATTTAATGTGTTATGGTAGTTCAAAATTATTTTAATATTATTTTTTTTACTGTAATTGACCAAATTTACCTTTCATCCATGCTAAATAAAATCATTACTGAAGTTACTATTTAATATGTACAAAAATAAATGGTAATTATTCAAAAAAATTAGGATATTATTATTAAAAATATTTAATAATTTTTCCAAATTAAAAAACATAGATGTTTTAGTAAAAATTTAAAAAAAATCCTGATTGTCCAAACAAAAAGTGGGTTTCTAATATGTAAATTCTATCAAAAGACGAACATGTGTTTATGACCAATTCCAATATAAAATTACTTCCAATGATCTAAATTGGGTAAAGTGAAAAAATATTAATCCAATTATCAGTTATAAACCAATAATAATGACAATATATCTATAAAAATTAATTATATGAAAAGACGACTTCGAATTAAAATGTAGTAATTTTCATTATGCATTAAAAATATAAACATTAGCAGAATGTGACAAAAAATATAACCCAAATAAATTTTGGTGTCTTTATTATATATAAGAATTTTATTCATTGAAATGTATCATATAATGTTTCGAAATTTATATTTAAAAATTATTCTCCAACAAAAGGTCATAAAACTACATTTTTTGGAAAGTTCTTCTTTTATCCAAAAACATTTATTTTTCTTATATCATATCTACAAAACAAAGAAGAAAAATTTAAAACATTTCATTTTTTATATAATATATATTATTTATTAAATAAAAATCAATTATGTGTGATGTTATTTTATAAACATAGTTATCCTCTTTTTTAATAGGTTTTCATAAAAACACATCCTTTATATTCTATTGGTTTTGATTTCCGTTTATAAAATATTTGGTAACCAATGATTAATTATTTAAATATGTGTAAACTATATTTCAAATTTTAGTTAATATTAATAATTACCTCTGTTTTAATCAATATGCTTTAACTACTATTTGAAATAATGTATTATTTTTTGGTATAACTCAGTGTTATGTGAATCGTACGATTTTGGAGAAACACATTGTTGTGTGTCTAGTGCACTATTAGAAAAATTGTACCCTTTAAAAAAATAAATATCTACTTCATATATATTAATAGAAATTAAAAAGTATTATTATATAAAGACCCATGTCATTACACCTACCGTAGATGAATTATATAATTACTGTACTCAAATTTAGGGTATTTAATTATAAATTTTAAGATACTTCATTCCTGGTGTTTTGTCATCGTAAGTTACCAAATCGATAAAGAAAATTTGTATCAATTTGACCTCTTTGAGGAACATGCCATTTTATGCACCAATAGTTTTATATTAGGTTTATATACATCACTTTATAGGTTATATGATGAATATCTTTCATTTTATGATATTTTGATATTAATTAAATGTTATTATTTCAATTTTATTATGATTAGAATTTACATATGTGGTAATGGTTTCTACAAATAGTTTTATCATTATCGAGATTACTTATGAATAATTTTCCATTAATGAAAATATTATAATGAATATCTCAAGCAATCTAATGATTTTTTTACCCTCTATTTATTCATGTTATATCCATGAAATGGTACCTTTATTCTACTCTATGGTACTTAAGATAATTAAGAAAATGTAATTAAAGATATTTTACTTTATTTATCCTGTAAGTAGGAAATATTTGTTGGTTCAAAACTGTGTTTTCTAAAAAAATTAATAAAGATTAAATATTACCCTATGATATTTATAATATATTTATAAACTTATTTAACCTTCAAATATAGTATTTTAAAAACAATTAATCATCATGTAATTTTTTGGTTGAGGGAATTTTAAAAATATTTTGTGGTGAAAAAGGAATGTTTGTCATGTATGTACTTAACCCCCATCATGAATATAATTCGATTAAGGCTTTTGTTTCATGATTAAAATTTATTTATTATAGAAAATAATTTTCTTAATTTTTTAGAAATTCATTATTTTAATTATTTTTAAACTACTTTTTTTAAAAGGATATTGATTTTAAAAGATGTTTTAAATGATTGGCAAGCTTCAATTTACATTTTTAAAAAAAGTTGTTTTAAAATAAAAATTTCAATTAATTCAATACTTATTTCGATGTTTTAAAAGTATTTTAAAAGTTATTTTTTAAAAATTGTTATCATGATTTCATTACATGTTTTGGGATAAAAATATTTCAAAATTCATTAATTTTTTATATATGTAATAATGTTTTTTTAGAAAATTTTTTTAATATGGTTTTATGAATTTATAAATTAAGATAATATATTTTCGTGAAGAATTATATTAAATTTAATTATAATGTTTTCTTTATAAGAAAGTGATTTTTGAAATAGTTTTATCAATTGATTTTCTATGAAAGGCTATTTTACTAAATATAGGTTTCATGTGATTTTTGAAACTCATTCCCCATCTATGATGTCATAATTTTTATAGTTTCATATTTATTAGGTACATAATCCCAGAAAGACTTTCATACTCTCTCTTTAATGGTTTATGTTTTTACATCATGAGGTATATGAAACCTAATTTACATCCACATGTTATATGATTTTGAATGCCACATCTTTTTCTATGTTTGTATTTGATGAAATGATTACAAAAGGTATCAATTTATTATTATTCATAATGTCGGGATATTTATATTATACCATATTAATTTCATGGGTTATGATACCATTTTTATGAAACTCATCGCTTTTTATGCATCTTTATATAATGAATGTTTTATTATAGTGAGAAACATGTTTTAATGATTATATTATGTCCCTGGTGGGACCTATATCTCTATCCAATGCATGGGGTAAATATTTATATTTCATTATATAATGAGGGTAATCCTGATGAAGGTCTTGATCAACTATTGGATGATGGGGAAGCCTGGTCCCTTATATGGAAATGACTACTACTAGGTATGGTGGTGTGTCTCATCCAGTAGGTTTAGTCATAGTGGAGATGGAAGATGGATAAACCTGATCCACTATGGTAATATGGGGAAACTCAATCACCTATAGTTGGATGGGGAAACTCGATCCCTTAGAATGAATTGTCTATGATCAGGGATGATTGTGTGTCCCTCAAAGTAGGTGTATTCCCCTTGATGTTACATAATATATCACCCCTTATTTGAGGTACGTATCATTAGTTTATTCATTTTCTTGTTTTTAAAGTACCTGTGATGAGTTTTGATGAGTTAGGGATAGTTTGGGATTTTTTTAGAAAACATTAGAGGCCTTTTAAAGGCCACATGGTTTGAGCACTATTAGGAGAAACCATGCTAGATAAACTGTGTGGGAAGTGGCTAATGCATAGCTTGAATATAGATTTTCTAAACGTGAAGGTTGGGTCATGTGAGGGTGCCCTTTGAGGCATAAGTAGGTGTTCAGTTAGCACACAGGTTTCTAAACTAAGCGATCTAACTGTATAGCCCGTAAATATGAGTTTTTAAGAATCCGGGATTAGTATAGATTTTCCTAAAAATCCCAAAATCTCTCCCAATCTAGCCACACATGGGATTTCATCTTCACAAGGGTTATGGGTTATCACCCACTTGTTTTGGAAGAAAATATAATGGTTTTCTTGGTGTGGTTGAGTTTATCCTTCTTTGGTATGTATCCTCGCTCAGTTCATTGTAGTTTTCTCAAGGTAAACATTTCCACCCCTCTTATTTTTCTAGATCGAAACCCATTTGGTGTAGATATGGGGATTTTGTTTCTTGGGTGTTGATTTTATGGATATTTTGTGATAGTTAAATAGATCTATAGTTTTTTTAGATGAGTGTTTTCCTATATTGGTGTGCAGTTTCGTCTGCATCGAATTCGTTGGAACCGTAAAGGTTGGTCCATTATCTCTCAACACCACAAGGATAGAACATGTGATTTTTGTTACAATTAATTTGTTTTACTTTAAATAAATTGTTCTAATAATGTGTGAATCTTGTTTGAAATCCATTTGGTGATGATTTTGGGGATTTTTGGGAAATGTGTTATTGTATAAAAAGGTGGTGTTGTTGTGTGATTATAAAATGGTTATTTTAAAATCGTAAGTGTCTGATAATGAAATTTTTTAGTGAAAGATGGTTTTCAATAATGATGCTTTTTATTGAAATGTGGTTGGTCATGGAATGTTGGTTAAAAGATGATTTCAATAAATGGGTGATTTATTGAAGTTTCTTGGCATGTGGTGGAAAGGGTTATTTGCATGTTGTTGTGGCATTGGTGGGTTATATACCTGGTTGTGTCTTGTGGAAATGTTGTCTTGAAGGGGGTATGAAGTCTCACTATAAATGGTTCTGGATAGTAGGTTGGAAGAACCACCATATAGGATAGTGGTTGAGATGCCAAGCTAGTTGAGAATGGGGTGAACATGACGGGCAGAAGACCCACCATAATGGCTATTTTGTTTTATGTTTCTTTGAAAAGATAGAATTTGTTGTGAAAATGTGTGATGGGGATATGGATTAAAAAATGGGTGTGGATTTCCTTTTTTTTTGTGGCTTGTTAAGGGTATGTTTGGCATGTTGTAAGTTGTTTCGCTATTAAATTATTTATATAAACTATTTTATATAAATGTGCTAACTGTTTTATTTTAGAGGTGTCTATAGGGAAGTCATTTCGAGAAAACATACATTGTATTTGTTGTCTCCCACTACTTTGGCACATTGGTGATTTTGTAGATGTTGTGTTCTGGGTCATAGGTAAGAGTAAGGATTCTAATTTTTCTAGCA
This sequence comes from Viscum album, assembly GCA_963277665.1. NCBI lineage: Eukaryota > Viridiplantae > Streptophyta > Magnoliopsida > Santalales > Viscaceae > Viscum > Viscum album. The sequence goes on from OY728119.1 coordinate 537,917,481, forward strand.
GTTAGGCATGATGCTTTGGTGATGCTGTGGTTTTTGGAGCATGGTGCTTGTTGTGGAGCTATGGATGGTTTCCAAGTTTTTCTATATTTTCTTGTGGTCTTCTATTTGGTACGCTGACTTATGGCGTAGTCGTATCTGGTAGGTGGGATTGTGATGGAACTACTGGTTGTCTTTTGGTAATGCATGGGTTTTTTTTCAGCATGCATCATGTAGTCTTTGGATGGCCGATTTCATGGTTGGTCAGTTTTACCTAAGAGGAAAAACATTCCTGAATTTTTTAATCATAGTCTTTCACAATTATTTCAATAAATTGGACCTACGGATATATCTCTTAAGGTCAAGTAAAATTCTTCTATCTTCACATGCAGATGATATGGGGCAGAATGTTACAAGTGTTATCAGTTTTTTTGTTCAATGGATTTCATATGAGAACATGTGTTCGGTCCTTTGGTGTTGATTGGTGGTCTTGGGGTGGACATTCGTACTTGGTATATTCTATGATTTAGAAAGGTTGCAAGGCTTAGGATTTTTTTAAAATGGAATTTATATCATAAAAGGATTCATCTAACCCATTTATGATATACTTAATGTTACCCGGGAGTTGGGTTCAAAAGTGTTTGGATACACTTATTTTCACTGGATACCTCATTTTCGTAGGTGTAGCCAATGACATGAGCATGGTATGCATGGTATAAATTGATTCCCACTAGGATGCATATTTCAATGGGGAATAATGATCTGTGGTGTGTTATTAATGTGTGGATTTTTAAAATCAAAATTGGTTTCAAAATGTTAGGATTTCAAACATGGAAACTTGTAATATTTTGAATATGATATGATTTTCAAAACAAGGTGGATGTTTCAGAATAGTGCAACATGGGAAATGTGAACACGTGGAAAGCCTAGTTGTTATATTTTTTATTTAATTGAATTTGAAAATTTTAAACCTTTTATTATTAAGGGAGTGACACATTTGACTGTTTTTGAGAAAATAGAAATGGAAAAGGGTAGGCATCGTAGAGACCAACTAGAGGTAGCTACTGAAAATGTGGTTGCACTAGAGCCTCTGGTGAACTAGTAGCTAGTGTAGAGTATAGTTAAAGCATTACAAGATTTGGAAAGAGTGAATAAATCAGATGAAACAGGTCATGTCGATCATGCATTTCAGTTTCAAAGGAAGAATCCTCCCATCTTTAGGGGTGATTCAGATTCAGAAAGGGATGAAGCGTGGCTGAATACAATGAATACCATATTTTTCATTCTTATGAATAACCACATATATTAATATAATTTCATCCACATACATATTAGAATATCATTCCCTTTAGTGTTAATATATAGTAGTCCATGCTAGGACAGACAAAATTGTCACATGGGAGGGTTTTTTGGAATTTTTTAACAAAAAATCCTACCCTCATTTTTTTAGAATTTATCAAACAATGGGTTGATTTATTTTGAAGAAAGGGATCATGACGATAATAGAGTATGCAGTTCTGTTTATGAATACAGTGTGGTTTTCACCAAAGGTGTCAGTTCATAAATCATTTAAGGAAAAATAATTATGTTGGGTTGAACTATGAAATTCGTTCCAAGCTGACAGTGATGTGTATAAATTATTACACAGAAACTATGAATAGTGATACAATGGATGAGCAGGATCATGTGGGGGATAAAGTTGGGAAAGGATGATGGTAACCTTGGATGATAGTGGTAGCTCAAATACCAGGTTAAATGGGAATATAGACCCTTATTTCTAGGGTGGGAGTATAGATTATAATCTGATTGAAGGATCAGCGAATCTTCCTTTGATGACTGAGAGTAAGTTGGGATGTTTCCAGTGTAGTTCTACATGCCACATCTTGTGGGTTTGTAAGACACAACCTCTAACATGTCATAATTATATGAAGATGGGTCATCTTCATCGTTATTGTAGGAATACTCCAAGGTCATGTGTTCTTGACACTTTTCAATGGTTTTAGGGGTCTACATCCTCGACAAGATAAGGGAATCATCATACCCCATGGAGGTAGACAATGATAAGTAATGTTTATTTGACGATAACCACAACTCCTAGTTTGGGTAACAAAGAGTAGAGCATGATAAGAAAGAAGTAGTTTTGAGCTAATTAGGTAGTAATGGATAATTATTCAGGACCATCCATGGTGCCAGGTACTATTCTTTTAAATTCCACATTGATGCACTCTTTACTAGAAATGGGTGATCACATTCTTTAATCTCTTCTCGAATCATTGATTTGTTGGTTTTAAATGTTTAAATAATGGCATTAGTTTTGAAAATTCAAACTCCCCTAGGTCAAAGATAATGTCAAGCCTTCTTATGTCAAGCTTGTTGTTTAGTAATCGATGGAATTTAATTAATATGGGATTTCTTAGTGCTTGAGATGTATTCTAATAAAATAATCATGAGAATGTATTGGTCAACGATGCTTATTTCCCACATCAATTTCTATTTGTGAACAATTTTTTTTTGATAGAGGATGGTGTTATAAATCTCTTTTGGAGGAGAAGTGGGAGAAGTAGGGTGCAACGTGCTTGTTAAAACAACTATATATAATCACTTAATATCAGTTAAAGGCTTTGTCATTGAAATCCGTGGAAGGTTTTGAGAGGAGTGTTCTACTAGTAGTTGTGGATTAGTTTATGGATGTATTTCCTGATCAATTCATATGATTTCCACATGTGAGGGAAGTGGATTTTATGAATGATATTCTTTAGGGACCATTCCTATCACACATTTTTATTACCAAATGGATCAACCAGAATTACAGGAATTAAAGATATAGTTGGAAGAGTCAGAAAATAATGGGTTCATCCAGGGTAGCACATATTTGTGGGAAACATCTGTTTTTTAGTTAAAAAGGAAAATTTGACATTTCATCATTATGTTGATTGTTGTAGAAATAATAATATTTTGATAAAGAACCGATACCCACTACAAAAAACTAATTATTTTTTTGACATGTTGAGTGGATTTCAGTTGTTATCCAAGATATAATTGAAGTCAGGGTATCATTAATTTCATGTGAGGAAGGAGGATATTCCAAAAACAACTTTCAGATGAATATATGGCCATTACGAAAATGTGGTTATGCCCTTTTGTCTAACAAATGCACCATCAGTGTCTATGGAATTGATGAATAAAATATTTCATGGATATATCAATTTGTTTTTTGTGGTATTTGTGGATAATATACTATTTTATTTGAGTATAAGGGTAGATATTGAGAATAAATAGGAAATCGTGTCAGGAATCATTGGGGATTATTGGTTGAATGCCAAATTTTTAAAGTTGGATTTTTTGATACAGGAGGATCATTTACATAACCATTTTATTTCTAAGAAGGGTGTTCCAGTTGATATAGAAGAGATGGACGATATTATTTTATAGAAACTGCCCCAAAAATGTTTTCAAGATATGAATCATCCATAGTATATCTCAGTATTATCGACATGTGGTTTGTGATTTCTCACAATTGGATTCATCGATTAAAACATTGGAAAGAAAGAATATCCCATTTCAATAGGTTGAGCACTATCAGAAGTATTTTGAGGATTAAAATAATAAAGAACTTTCCTTATTACATTACATAGTTGTCAATTTATTCCTGAAATCACATCCATTAACATTGAGGATCTTTTCATGTTTAGAGATTTACATAATTAGTAGATAATACATTCATAATATTACACATTATTATAGTGTGGATACCATAAATACAATAATCATTCCTTCCAAAATTTAAAACATTTCAAATAAAACATGTTTTCATTTTCATATCTTCAAACATTCAAATTGTCTACATACACTTTCATACACATCCTTATAATCTGTGAAAATCATTTAAAAACATTTAATGATCAAAAAAAGCATAGTAAGGGATATAAAAAAGGCAATAACACATTAGTCCAAGATTACATGCAACATATGAAATCACATTAAAAAGACATACTTTTCACGTATATATACTAACATTGTACTACATGATATTTCCATAAGATTACCACAAAACATAATAACATAAATATAACAATAATGTTATATTGGGGGAATTACATACATAATACCGTAACCCTCACAACCACCTTAGAATTTGTAACCCTCACGACAACCTTACTATTTCTGTAACCATCACAGTTAAACATGGAGTAACCATAAAGAAGACCTAAAACATACAAATACCAAATACATTTGAAGAAGATATAGGTCCCACCTTTCATGATAAAAAATTCACTATAACCAGAACATAATTATACAACATGAATAATTGAAAAAAAATATTTCTTTTGAATTCTATAAAAAATATTTTTTAATGAGGTTTTTAAAAGAAAATCCCCGTAGAAATATCATATATTTTAAGTGATACTTAATGGAGTGGGTGTAATATGGTTACAAACTATAAATTCATATAATGATACAAAATATAAAAAAGAAACCAATCACACAATCAATTTTAAGATCACATAAATAACGAAGTAGAAGGTTAACCCAATGATTAGAAATCTAGTTAAGAATTCCATTATATCATGTTTATCTTACATATAAATCATTTAAACGTATTTTTTAATGGTTATAATAGTGTTATTAGTATTTTAATGACACTTTTTAATGTTTATAACCTATTATATGATCATTTCATAACCTCATTTCACCGAATGATTGTCATTATCTTGTTCTTGCATTGTTTTGGGATAGTTATTTATGTGATTTTCATGATTGGTTCACGATGAATTTTCTTGTCAATTGGAAGTGAAATTCTAGAATTTTTATAGATTAGTGGTTACATATTTCCAGTACAATACATTATATTATATATCATTTTTAATTCTTCTTTGAGGATGATTTATATGTTAAAACATTAATGATTTTCGTTTAGATCATTTTAGTGATTCTTTGATAATAACAACATCATTTTGTATTACAAATTAAAAACATTGTAAAAAAGAATTCCAGAACCATGGATGAAACATTATACATATATTATAACCTAGTTCACCCATAATAATGGTTTCATTACTAGACATGAAATATTTAATGAAATATTCAATCACATCTTCTACAATATCGGTAATTCAACGCATCGTGAAAAATGTTTTTAATTCCGTGAATAAATGGGAGAGGAGAAGAATATTGATGATGAAGTTTCCATGAACATGATAACATCATGAATATACAAGAATATAGACCATTCATGCCTCTTGAATAAGTGGAGGTGAGTAAAGAATATGAATAGAAAGAAATCTTTAAATAAATGATAACTTGAAAAATATGTTATGAAAATCCAAAATCCTAACGAAATCAAGTAAAATTTAATAAAATATTTTGATGAAAAAAGGGGTATCTCATAAATATAACATAATAATGGATGTAATGGGGGATATGTAATGGAATATACAAACATAAGACGAAGGTAATTAACATAAAATGAAATAAAAGAATGAAAATAAAAGAGGTTGATTACCTCTTGATCTCTTCTCCTTGAGATCCTTCTTAGGATCTTTGGTATTGGTCTTTTTGTGAGACCATCATCTATAGGAAGTGCAGAAAAGTCTTGGGAGGAGTATTGGGTAGAAAATAGGTATGTATAAAGGCTTGAGAGGTGTGGGAGGAAGAGGGAAATGTGGGTGGTATTTATAGTGGAGGGGATGTGGTAAAAATAATTATTTTAATCATTGGTATAATAGTGTTTCCTGATACTAGGAATAATATCAATTAATGTGCCCAAAAATAGTAATATTTTCATTTGAGTTGGAACCAATTGTTCTTATGTCATCTTTTCATCACCTATGATGAAGTAAATCAAGTATTTAACATTTATCATGTTTTATGGTATTTTACTATTCATTGAAAATTCAAGAATTTCAGAAAAATCCCAAAAATTCACCCATACTATTTTTTTATGCATAGAATTCAAAAATGATGTCCATTTTTTAAATATAAATTAATAATATCATTAAATTAATTTCTAAATAACGTCATTCTTAATTAAAAAATTAACAATTTTAAAACAATAACTACTTTAATATCACTTTGAAAAATTAATCAAGATTTCATTATCATAACGCCTTATGAAAATAAAAGAATAATAAATTTTACTTTTCATTAGGGTCATATTACTATTCATATGGGTAAGTGACTATTCACCAACAAAACAATTCAGTTCCATCAGACTCCAAATAGCATAATGAACACAATTTTAAATTGTAGTTTCTTGAAATTCAAAAAATAGAAGTGAAAAAATTATTTTTAAACGATAGTTTTAAATATCTACATAAAACATGTTTCATGCATTTCATTTATTTCTTTTAGAAAACCATGGGGTGTTACAATATCCTCACCTTCTGCAAATTGCATCCTTTTAGTTTTGATTACTTATTTAAAAAAGTGAGGGTTCCTTTCCAACATAGAATTTTCATATTCCCATGTTTCTTCTTCTACCATGTGGTTTTTCCACAACACCATTACATAGTGGATTACCTTATTTCAAAATACATATTCCCTTCGATCAATAATTTGTACTGGTTTCTCTTCATATAAAAGGTTATCTTCCAGCTGAACTGCTTATAGGATCAATATATGTGAATAATCTGGAACATACTACATCAACATCAATACATGAAAAACATTATGTACCTGAGATAACCTCATATAAAATGCTAAACAGTATGCAACTAGTCCAAATTTCTCCAAGATTTCTAAAGGACTGATAAACCGCAGACTTAGCTTCCCTTTCTTATGAAAACACATCAAAATCATCCATGGAAATATTTTAAAGAAAATATGGTCACATACATCGAGATAGAATCTTTTGGTACTGTTATCCGCATAAGGTTTCTACCTTCTCTGAGCTGTCCTCATGTGCTGCCGGATCATCTTTATTTTCTCGGCCACATCCTCTACTAATTCATTCCCCATAAACATTCTTCCACCGACTTCATCCCAAAATGATGGAGTCTGACAATGCTTCCCATTCGAATCCAAAAAGGTTCCATCTGTATAATGGAATGAAAAATGTTATTATATGAGAAGTCCACTAAAGAAAGATGTTGATCCCAAAATCCATCATAGTTTGTTGATCAAGATCTAATCATACCCTCCAATGTCTAAATCGTTCATTCTGATTTCCCATATGATTGAGGAGGAAATGTTTTATTGAACCTTAATTTTGTGCCCAACGACTTCTGACGTCCCTTAAAAAATTAGAAGTGATCCTTGGATCTCGGTCAGATAAAATGGAAAGATGAACCCCATGTAGCCTAACAATTGCTTTGATGTAATGTTGAGAATGCTGATCCTAAGACATTGTATCTCGAATAGAAAGAAAATGTGAATATTTTTGAGTCGATAAATAATTACACAAATCACATTACTATATTGAGAAGTAATTGTTAGTCCCACAACAATGACCATGGATACATTATCCCATTTCAACTATGGCACTAGAAAAGGCTGAAGCATCCCCTTCGATAACTAACACTTGGATTTAACCTTTTGAAATGATAATAATTTCACAGTAAAATTAGAAATATATCTTTTCATTCCATCCAACCTATAATAATCTCGATGGTATCTGTACATATAATTATTTCCAAGATGAAATAAAAATGGGGAACTATGAGCTTCAAACAAAAAATCATTCTTCAGCGAAGAATTACTAGGCACACACAGAACATTTTTCTAAATCATAAAACACAATCTTTATCGAGGTTAAATTTTGGAAACTTACCCATTTTAACCAATTCAACATTATTTTGTAGCTCACGGTCATCCTTTCGCCTTTGTTTAACTCTGACTAATATCGATTACTGCATGGAATCCTCAATCAAAAAAGAGTTATTTCATACACAAACATCATCTAAGAAAAAATTAATCAAATCATAAATCAAGGGATCATGTTCCAAACATAACATGGTTAATGATTCATGATGTTTTCGACACAATATATATTCCACTTTTTTTTCACATCCAGGATCGTAATTGATCGTGAAATAATAATATATTATCATTTCAATCCATCCTCTATGCCTCATGTTTATTTCCTTCTGAGTGAAAATATACTTCCGAGCTTTATGTTCAGTATATATTTGACATTTGGATTAGAATAAATGATGCCTCAAAATTTTCAAAGAAAAACTAAAATATGATAATTTCAAATCATGTGTGGGATAATATAACTCATGTGGTTTTTGTTGGCTTGAATCATAAGTAATTACCTGACCATTATGTATCAAAACACAATTAAGTCGTTTCAATGAAGCATCATTGTAGATGAAAAACTCACGATTTTGGGAAGCCAAGGACAAAACTGGAGCATTCACCAATATCTTCTTCAGTTCTTGAAAACAATCATCAAATTCATCAATCCAAACAAGTTTAACCCATTTTTGGGTTAACATATTTATTGGACAAGACAACTGATCAATATTCATAAAACATTCCTGTAATAACCAGCTAATACAAGAATACTATGAATCTCTGAATCATTTTTCAGTCTCGGACAGTCATCAACCATTTTTGTTTTGGCAGGATCAACGGTTATTCCATCCTTATTTACAATGTTCCTATAAAAATAAATATATTGAAAACAAAATTCCTAATTTCAAAATTTTACATATGGTTTTTTTCTTTTAATGTTTTTAAAACAACCCTTAGATGTTTTTCATGGTCCTCATTATTTTTTGAAAATAACATAATGTCGTCATTAATCACAATGAAAAACTAATCCATGAACTCATGAAATACACTATTCATAAGATTCTAGAATACAAATAATGAATTAGATAATCCCAATGACATAACAGCAAATTCATAATTCCCATGCCTAGTAGGAAAGGCTATTTTCTGGATGTCATCCTTTTTCACCCTTCAGTTGATGGTATCCAGATCCCAATTCAATCATGGAAAATTATTGTGGTACCTTAAGTTAATCAAATAAGTCATTGATATGTGGGAAAATATATTTATTTTTAATTGTGATGTCATTAAATGTTCTGTAATCAATGAAATGTCTCATGGAACAATCTTTCTTTTTAACAAACAAAACAAGGGAACCCCATAGTGGTGTTATGGGACAATTTAAGCCTTTATCAAGAAAATCCTACAAATATTTTTTCAATTCATGAAGTTTTATTTGAGCTATATTATATGCGGGTTTTGAAATTTTCTTAGCATCTCGAACTAATTAAATTGTGATGTTGAATTCATGATCAGGTATGAAATTGGGCAAGTCATCAGAAAAAAACATCAAGATATTCATTTACTACTGGGACATAATTAATATAAATATTTCCATTGTTTTCAGAAATATGATAAAGATAACATTCATTTGCATCATTGAAATATTTCTCAGCATCCTAGTATATTATCAATTTTTATGTTCATTCTTATATAGAAAATGAAACTCTTTCTAAAAACAACTTCATTAGCTCTACATTCAATCTTAGCATGATAAACAGAAAGCCAATCCATTCCCAGAATAACATCTAACTGGACAAAGGATATAACAAAAATGTTTACAGGTAATGTCTTTAATGATACCACAATAGAAAGGCTCTTATAATTCCTCTTTTCTATAATATCTTCCCTGTTTTTTTAAAAACAAGCTTCAATTTCATTTCATGATGGGATATTTTCAATTTTCCCAAAAAATTATCTGAGATGATTGAATATGTAGACCCCATATCAAAAAATCCTTAGAAAAAATATGAGTAAAAAAACAATGTACATGGTACAACATCATTGGATGGTCTAGCGACTGCTAACGTGGTCACAATGGATCTCACTACACTTTTATGATTATAGTCTGGCTTCTTTTCATCATCTAGTTCTCTATTTGGGAAGACATTTTCATAATGACCCATATCACCACATTTAAAATATTTTATAGTTTTCTTATCATGATTTTCCTTAATATCATTTTCAATACATTATTGAGCCATATGCCCAAACATAACACTTTTAAAACACTTCCCAGTTTTGATAAGACATTCCCCATGGTGTTTCATGCCACACTTTTCACAAACTAGAATCTATACTTTCTTACCATCAGATTTCTTTTGTTGATTCTTACCCATCTCTTTCCATCTGGACCTCTTATTATACTTATTTCTAAAATGAATGTGATCATTAGAAAACTCCATATCTACCCACTCTAAACATCATACAAGTCTCTCATAACTTTTGAATTCAAGGGAGGCCAAGGCCCTTCGATACCTTGGATTCAGTCATGAGAAAAAGTGGTTTGTTTTTCTATCAAGATCTAGATATATATTTGAATAATTCCTCTCAGTCGAGTGATGTTCTCTTCATACACAGCCCCTGAATCGTCATCCTTTTATTTCAATTCAGGGAATTAAATCTCAATCCTATATCCCACCTCCGTAAGATAATATTTTTCAAGGAGAAGACTTTTAAATTCATCCCACTCTATGAAATAAATATCCACTCTATCCCTGATATTCCATACCATTGACCACTAATGATTAGCTTCACCTTCAAAATGATAAATGGAATTACTTAACATTTGATTTTAAAAACATCAAATAAAATTGAATATATTTTCCAGGGATTTAATCCATCCTTCATCTGCTACTGGGTCTGTTTATCGAATGAAAGAAGAAGGTTGTTGTCACATAAAATGTTACACTATTGTCATGATCCATTATGGTAACTCTAGTTATTCTCTTTCATGGATTCTACATCAAATTATTTTCTGCATCAGCTGTGCTATTAGTATCAGAAACTACTTTGTTCTAATCCCTACCATTTCAGGCTACAGATTTGGAAGGATGTCATTCTGTCGATGCCTATCCTCTTTTTCTTCCCTATTTCTTGTGTGAACAACCATTCTGAACAAACATAACTTTGATGAATTAACATGTTTATCTATAAATGCTATAAAATTTCAAATTAATCATACAATAAAAATCATATTTGGTACTCTTATAGCATCATCATAACCCCTGATTTTATTTATACAATCCTCTAATACCAACTATAAGGAGTCGACCTTATTACATTACATAGTCTTGAATTTAGTCAAGTAATCAAATCCTTTAACAATGAGGATATTTTCAAAATTATACATTTATATAATTTGGGGAATTATAAATTCATAACATTACACATTATTACTGAGTGGATACCCTTAAAATAGTACTCATTGCTTCCAAAATTTTAAACTTTTTAGGTAAAACATGATTTCTTTGACAGTACATCAAAAATTTTACATGGCTTCCTTCACATTCATACACATCCATATAACCCATGATAATTATTTAAAATCATGGGATGAGAAAACAAATCTCAATAATGGATATAAAATAATTAAGAACTCGTTAGTCTAATAATACATGTAACATATGAAATCACAATCAAATGACATACATGTCACCCATATATAATTAATTTGTAAAACATGAGATTTCCACAATATTCCCACAAAACGTAAGAACATAAATATAAGAATAAATTTATTTTAGGGAATTACTACAAAATATTTTAACCCTCACTAATACCTTATAATTTGCATCCCTCATGACTACCTTACAATTTGTGTAACCATCGCAGTTACACAATGAGTAATCATACGACCGACCTCCAAAAAACACATTAAAATTGCATTATAGGGAGATATAGATCCCTCCCTTAATTATAAAAAATTTCCAATTACAATAACATAATCATTCAATATGAATAATTACATAATAACATTTCTTTTGAATTCTATAAAAAAAATATTAAACGATGTTTTTAAAAGAATATCCCCTTACAAATATCGTATAATTATAGTGAGAGTTAATAGAGTTTATGAAATACGACTAAACATTGTATATACACATAATTCAACATTATATAAACAAAACCCAATACACTAACAATTTTAATAGCACATAAATTACGAAGTGGAAGGTTAACTTAAAGAATGGAAATCGGGTTAAGAATTCCCTTACCTCGGGTTTGTCTTACTTCAAAATCATTTAAAAATCATGTAAAATGGTTAGATTAGTGTTATTTGTTTTTCAAATATTCATTTTAATGTTTATAATATCTTATTCAGACATTTCATAACCTCACTTCACCCTATAATTGTTAGTATTTTGTTACTTTTATTCTTTAGGGATCTTTCTTTACAAGATTTCCATGAATGGTTCATGATGGATGTTCTTATCGATTGGAAGTGAAACACCAGAAATAGAATAGATTAGTATTTACATATTTCTAGTAACCTAAATTATACCATCATTTTTCATTCTATTATGAGGATGATTCATAATTTAAAATGTTAATGATGTTCTTTTAGATCATTTTAGTGGTTCTTTGATAATAATGACCTCATTTTGTTTTATAATGTATAACCATTGTACAAAAATTTATAGATAAATGGATTAAAAATAACACCTATATAATAACCTAGTTCAACTATAAACATGGTTTCATGTCCAAAAAATAAGGATTTAAAGAAAAATTAAATCACATCATCCATGATGTCAGTAATTTGACACAACATAAACAATGTTTTTAATTCCAGGTGTAAGTGTTAGAGGAAAAGAAGAATTATGATGAATTTTCTATGAGCATGAGAACATCTATAATATACAATATTTTATAGCTTTCATTCCTCTTGGATAAGAGGATGTGGGGAAATAATAATAAAATAAAGGAATCTTGAAGGAAAGGAAAACTTGAGAAGTATCTTTCGAAAATTCAGCAGCATAACAACATCACTTAAAATTTTATAAAATATTTTGATGAGAGAAAATCATTATATCATTAATATTAAATAACATGGGAATTAGAAGGGGTTTGGAATAGAATATACTAACACAATCCAAATATAATTTACATAAAATGAATGAAAATAAAGAAAATAAAAGAGATTGTTAACCTCTTGATCTCATCTCCTTGAGATCCTTATTATGGGCTTTGGTTTTGGTATTTTGGTGATACCATGAGCTCTAGGACGTGAGGAAGAGTCATGGGGGGAGTATTGGGTAGATACTAGGTATAGATAGAGTATTTAGAGTTGGGGGGGAAGAGGGAATTGATGGTGGTATTTAAAGTGTAGGAGAGAGGGTATTTTTCATTAATTTATTCATTATTATAATATTTTGGTCCATGACTATGAATAATCACAATTTAATGTTACGCAAAATAGTTATAATGTCATGTGATTTTCAACCAAGTGGGCTTACATCAGGCTTGCATCACTTATGATGAAGTAAATCAAGTATTTATCATTTATCATATTTTATTAAATTTTATTGGTCATAAAAAATTCATGAATTTCAAAAAAATCCAAAAAATTCATGCTTAACATTTTTCAATTTTTAGAATTCCAAAATGAAGTCCATTTTTTTAAAATAATTTTATAAATATCATTATTCTATGTTTTAAAATATGTCATTATTAATTGCAGAATTAAAAATTTTAAAACTATAACTGCTTTAATATCTCTTTGAAAAATTAATCAAGATGTCATTATCATAAAGCCATAAAATATAAAATAAAAAACATTATTATTCATTAAGGTCATATTACTATTTACAAGGGGGTGTTACTATCAAAAAATAGGTTTGTTCCATCAGACTAAAAATAACTATCTAAACACAATTATAGATGATAGTTTCAAGAAAATCAAAACATAGAAGTGACAATTTTTTTTAAAAAGTATAGTTATAAATATATACTAATTTTTTTTAATGAATATCAATTTTTTTTTGAAATCATGGGGTTTTACATGAAGGGTCACCTTACATCAACACTAATCTTCATTTTTCATGAAACTAGGAAAGGTTATGTGGTGTATTGTCACACATCGCAGTCTGGTATGGGGTGTGTTATCATGTAGTCGGATCATGTGGTTGCATATGGCTCACATCAGTTTAGATTGCATGAGAAGAACTACCCAACACATGATTTGGCGATGGTGGCAGTGGTCCATGCTTTAAAATAAGGGCATCATAATCAATTTGAAGAGAACATTACAGTGTCAACCAACCATAAGAGACTAAATCATAATATGTCAAAGAGAGATTTGAACATGGGGAAACGATATGAATCGAATATGTCCAGATGTTTGATTTTGACATAATGAACACACCAGGTAAAGGAAATTTTGTGGTGGATTCATTTTGTAGAAAATGATATGCTCATGTGGTGAAACATGCATTGGATTAGTGGTAGTTGACGTTGTTCATAGACGACATGAAGTTGGAATGTGATGGCCTGGGTGGAAGTGCAGTCTTCATTTTGGTTTCGTTGGTTCTTGACATGGTTGTTTTGGTTAAATGGGAACATGAATATGATTCTGAATGTCTGGCGATTAGGTTTAAACCCATTGGTGGGTAGACCATTAAGAGATGGAAACTGAATGGGAATTAATTATTCTGTTTTTGAATTGCATAACGGAACCAGTGGCTAGTAAAAAGGAACATCTTAGGGAATATCATCATTTTAGGTGTGTTTTACATCCTAGAATTCTGAAGATATCCAAGGAATTAGATGTGAAGTTTAGGTTGGATGGAATGAAAATGGATGTGGATGGGTTTACCTCGAGATTCATGGCATGTCATTATGTCATGGTAGAGCATCAATGGCCAGCAGGCATGTTGCAGTCTTTACCTATCCTAGTGTGAAAAAAAGAGGGGATAATAATGGATTTTCTAGAAGGTCTTCCATGAATGGTCAGGAAACATGATTCCATATGGGTTATTGTGGATCAGCTCACAATGTCAGCCAAATTCTTCTTGATTCGTGGTTCTCATATGGTCGAGGATCTATCAAAAATGAATATCCTAGACTTGGTAAATAGGCATGGTGTTCCAGTTTTGATTTTATTAAATAGAGATATGAGGTTCACATCTCGTTTTTGGAAATCCTTGTAGCAAGACCTTGGGACTATGTTGAATATGGTCACGACATATCATCTACAGACTAATGGCCAATATGAGAAGATGATACAAATGTTTGAGGTACACTAAGGGAATGTGTGAGGGATTTTTGTGGTTCATGGGGGATCACTTAACATTGTTGGAGTTCTCCTATAATAATAGTTTTTGTTGATTGTGTTCACTCTAATTGCATCAACGTGACCTAGCATCAAAACCATGTGGATGTATAATTCTGGGTTAATGTAGCAATACTGTAGTAGTATCATAGAAGGCACTATAAAAGTAATGTGTGAGTATGATAGCACATACTGTAGCAGTTACTGTAGTGGGTACTTCTCTGAATAGTAATAGCCAGAACTATTCACCATGGTCCACGAGTTTGTGTTTGGAATCTTTAAGGCCATCAGGACAACAAGGGAATCAAGTCAGTAAGGCTTTCAGGACACCTTTTAAGGAATTTGTGCCACCTAAAGGCCTTCCTGCCACCCCAAAAAGGCCTTCAACGCCACCTGATATATATATTCCCATGCATATCATAAAAGGAACCATATCTAGAGAAAGAAGAGTAGGACACATTCACGAGAGTAGGGAAAAATATTATGAAGAATTAGAGGTTATGGAATTTCCATCGGTACCAGGCATATGAATCTCTACATAAGACAACTGGAAAAACTACCATGTTATGGAGGAGAGACTATCATGATTTAGATTCTAGGGTGGAGAGATTTCTAGTAGTCATAATCTGTTTGAGTACATTAAGACCTACGGCTCCTGTAATGTCTCCATGCCAATGAGAAATATAATCTCTAATCATATGGGCCTTATAAGTTTTCCCCCTCACCCCTGAAATGGGTTTTATCAAAAATCAATAAAAATAAGGCCTTTGGTTCATTTTGGAAATATATTTTCGAGGCTTCAATACATATGGCCCTGTTTGAGGCATTTTATGGGCATTCATGTCATTCTTCGCTATGTTGGGTGGAAACGGGTGAGACATCAATGATTGGACCAGGCCATAACCAAGAGAGTATGGAGAAAATAAATTTGATTATAAATTGTATTGAGATGGATAAATGTCTTTGAAATCTTATTTGGATCATCATCGATGACCATTGTCATTCCAGGTGGGTGATCATGTGTTTTTTTTGAATCTCTCCTAGGATTGGGAAATCATTGTCTTAGGAAGTAGGGTAAGTTATCCTTGAGGTATATTGGTTCATTTGAGATACATGAGAAGGTTTTAGAAGTGTCTTATCATTTGGTTTTTCCACCATGGTTTTTTGTGGGGCACAATGTGTTTCATGTGTTGTATTTGAATATGAATCAGTTGGATTGTGACTATATGATTCATTATGATCATGTTGAGTTTGAACATGATGATTCCTTGGTGAAAATACCAGTGCAGATTATGGATAGGCAAGATAATGTCTTACCTAGTAAAATAATCAGTTTAGTTCAGGGTTTCTGGTAGCATGTTCAGATTCAGGAGAAGAATTTGGAGCATGAGAAATGGATGGTCGGGTAATGGCCTGAGCTCTTTCACCAAAGCGGTGGTTCTGTAATTTTTTAGGGAAGAAAACCTTATGGTGGGTAGAATGTAGAACCCCCATGATTTGAGGTATGTATCCGTTTTATTCTTTTTATGGGTTTTACGTTCTTGGGATGAGTTTGGATTATTTTTGGAGTGTTTTGGAAGATTTTGGATATCATTGGAGGCCTTTTCAAAGCCGCACGTTTTGAGAACGATTAAGAGAAACCAATCAAGATGAACCATGATGGTACTGGGGTACGCATGACCTGCACATATTTTTTCAAACCATGTTGTGCGGGCTAGGAATGTAACCCCATTTATGGAACACCAAACACACGATTAGTACATATTTTTTTATATTTGTTCTATATAACTATTTGTCCTGTAAAAATGAGTTTTTAAAAATTCCAGATTAGTCGGGATTTCCATAAAAACAACAAAACTCTATATAACTCAAGCTTAAATATAAATATTTATCTCAAGGGTTAGGGGTGCTACACCACTCATTTTGGAATAAAATTGAAGAGTTTTATTGGTGTGGTTGAGTTGATCATTCTCTAGTAAGTCTCACCGCTTCATTATTTGTTCTTTCCTCTAGATATAATTTTCCTTATCTCTTAGTTTTCTACATCAACATCCATTTGGTGTAGATTTAGGATTTTTGTTACTTAGTGTATTTATTTTTAGGCTTATTTATTATAGGTCATGATATCTATAGCGGTTTTAGGGGAGTGTTTTCTTGTATTTGGATGCAGTTGCATGTGGGAAGAATTCGCCAGAACCGTAAAGGTAGGTGGATCTGATCTCTACACCACATCGTTAGAACTAGTGGTTTAGGTTATAACTAATTTTTTTGGAATGAAATTAATTTTAATAAGGATGTGGGAATCTTTTTATAAATCTATTTGTTGAGGATTTTGGTGATTTTGGGGAAATTGGGTTATTTTTTGAAAAATGGTCTTTCTAGTGTGAGTTTATAATGTTGATTTTAAAATCGTTAGTGGATTATTTTGAAAACAGTCTTGTGAAAGATTTTTTTCAATAAATATGTTTTCTATTGAAATGTGGTTAGGAATTAAATTTTTGTTAAATGGTGTTTTAAAAAATGTGGTATTTATATATGTGGATTGGTATGTGTTGGAAATGGTTATTTGTGTGTTGTTCGGGAATTGGTGAGTAATAATCTTTGTTGGGGCTTGTTGAACTGTTTTGTTGAAGTGTAAAGTATGTATCACTATAAAAGATTATTTATAGGTTTTTTAAGAACCACCATACTTGATAGTGGTTGGGATGAACCGCTAGATGAGAATGGAGTGAACGGGATAGCCGGAAGTCCCACTATAATGGTTGCTTTGTTGTGTTTTTCTTTGAAAAGGTGGATATTTTTGAGATAATTTTTTATGGGGATATAGGTAATGGCATGGTTTTGGAATTCCTTTATTTTTTAGGGATTGGAAATTGTATGATTGGCATGTTCTACGTTGTTTAACTATTGAATGTTTTATATAAATAATTTTATATAAATGTGATAACTCTTTTATACCAGTGGGGTGTGTAGGGAACACTTTTGAAGAAAACCAACTGAGTATTTCTACTCACCCCCTACATTTCCACTTTGCTTTTTTTTGTAGATGCTGTGTTCTGGGAAACATGTAAGAGTAAGGCATCTCATTTGTACATCTATTCAACACAATGATTTGGTGATGTTGGGGTGCATGGAGAAAGGATCATGGTGTAGATATTTGGATTGTGCCCTAGTTCTTTTGGATACTAGTTATGATATTCTGCTTCATACTCTGCTTCTGTCATAGTTGTATTTGTCATGTGGGATTGTGAGGGAAATATTGGTTGTATTTTTATAATTAATAGGTTGGTTTTTTTTTCGACATGCATCATGTATTTTATGGATAGAGTATTGCTTTCTAGGTTGGTTTCATATAAAGAAAAAATGATCCCCGATTTTCTCTCGTAGCCCACAGAATTTATTTCCATCCTTTGGAACCTTGGGAATGTTTCATAAGGACAATTTTCATTCCTCCACCCTCTCAAGTCAATGAGATGGTGTGGTATGTTACACATAATGTGTTCTAGTAACGTGTCTTGAATTATAGGGAATGATTTTACCTGTTTATATATATTCAACTATTCCATTTCTTATCATTATGTTTTTCATTTGTTGATTATTCTATTATTTCCCTTATGATTAATGTCCTATGAATTTTTAATAATCATTCCATGATTCATGATTATGATTGTTTATATTATGGGTATGATATTATAATATTAAGATCAATTTCATATATCCATATGATCCTGTTTATGCTTACAGATATCCTTTGTTTACCCTTAATGATAATTTGATAGCATCCCTTTTACATTTTCCTCCACATGTCATGAATATATATTTCATGTGTTAAATATCTAAGAGGGTGATAGTCTGGTAAAAAGTAGTGTGGTATAATATAGATCACTCATGCGTCATCGTTTAAATTTCCATGTTTCCAAATTCAGTATAATAATATGGTCTTTTGACATCTATTTGTGTAATGTTTCAAGTATTTTGTAAGAATGATGTAATGTATATGTATGTTATGATTGGTTTTTATAAAAAATAACTAAATAAGTAAATTATTATTTCATATTGATGATATCCCATGGATAAGGAAGGGTTTTTTTTATTCTCAATATAAAAATATTCCATATAATGGAGGGATATTTATGAAATTAATTCTACTAAAAGACAATATATAAATGTGAATAAGGACTGAATGTATTAAGAGGTAATGGAGGTATACTATTAAAAAACAATGTTTTGTTAGTATTGGGATAAATAAGTCTATATGAAGAGAAATAAATTAAATATTTAGAGGGAATAGTAAAATGGGGGCACTTGAATGGAGAAGAAATGGAGGGGGTTCCCTTACCATGAAATTTTTCATCATTGATCATGAGAATGAAACTTTAAGAACATATTGAAACATTGGAGGGACTCCTTTGGTGGAAAAACATCTAGACAATAATGGATTATTTATTTTTACTATAGAGGAATTTCGGGATTGTGTTGGTATTTATAGAAAAGGCTGAGGAAATTTTTAGCAATTTCTAAATATATAGATTGGGTTGCTAGTTTGAGGAAAACTGAAAACACTATAGCATAAATGTGGCTTTTTTTCATGATTTATTGAATTTGATTTAGGTTTCATAAAATTTTAAACCATTAAAATTAATATCAATTTTCAAATATTATTTTTGACATGGAATGATGTTTTTCGACAAAAGAATGTATTCATAATGATAATTTACATTTTAATCATTGGAATGTAAGTTATAGGTTTGAAAAAACTTTTAAATCCATTATAAATTATAATATAAATAAAAATACATATTTTTCCACGAAATATATTTAATTTATTATTAATTAATTTTTACATACATATGTGGTTGTACAACAAAACAAAAAAAACTATATTTTTACTATTCATTAAAAAATAATGTATTTTAGAAATTTTTAAAAATTTCACCCTACCATATTTTCAGTATGATGCCTTTATATATAGTATTTTTTTATAATAAAAAACATAATCTTTATAATTATAAAATTTAGATGAAAATTATTTATTTATTAAGAGATGATAGTTTTTGTGAGATAGTACACTTTATAAAATGTTTAAAAATTTCATAGTTCAAAATAAATTTTTATTAAAATTTTTATTTAAATTAATATTATTACAGCAGATTATTTCATGAAAATAAATTTTAATTAGAATAAATTTTTTATGATAATAAATAATTATGTTTTATTTGTATCCAAATTTTTTCAAATTTTTTTCCATTCTTGTGTATTTTAATTAATAAAATTATAAAGAAAATGAGGTTAATGAAACAGATATTTCATTTTTAAAAAGGAAATATAATTATTATAAGACTACAAAACAGATATATAATCCCTTATTACATCATATTGTTCCTTAAGGGAAAGGTGTGTGATAAAGGTAGTTTCATGGGGTGGATCAGCTAATATTGACCTAGAGGTGATGTCCATTAATTTGGTATACTACTGTATGTGATTTTTTCTACCATCCCTTGCTGATTCTCTGTATGGTATTTGTCAAGTGTATACCCTCATAATGCTTTCTCCCATCTTAGTTATTACAAATGGGATTCAAAATGAACATTTCTACACATTGAGGCCATCTTTTCTCCTTTATGAATAATCTTTGAAATTTCATTACCCTGTATAAAATTGAAAATAATTTTAATAATATTACCAATTGTCATAGAAAAAGGCAAGAATATTGACCAAAGGCTCCATTGTCCAATATTCATATTGTAATATAACTATATTTTCAAGAGACAATTTCACAAAGGTCAGATTTCTGATTTCATCCAATATATATGTTATGAAAAATTAATATTTTTTACTTCAATATTAATGGTCTCATTAAAATTCATTTAATATTACTATTATATTCATATTGTTTTAATTTTAATAATTTTCATGGAAGGCATAATTTTAAAGGCAGAGTTTGATACTATATAGTATACCATTGACTTGTCTAAAATATTTTTGGTTTTATATCCTGGTTATAGTCATATATGTAGTCATTGGTATCATTAGTTGACAAGTAATTATATTTTAATTGTGTTTTACGAAAATCCATCATGAAATATAAATAAATAATCGTTAATAAATAATATTTCATTAATTAATCGTAGAATAATATTTCAGGACCTCACATTCTCCCCTTTAAGAAATTTCATCTTCAAAATAGTACTCTTTCATCTTTATTAAATATGGGAATTTAACCTTCGTTTTTATTTAGGTTCCCATGTATCTTCTTTAGATATGTGGTTTCTCTATAGGACATTTAGAGTTCACGTTCCCTTGTTCCCATATAATTATTCCCTTCTATTGAGAATTAGATATATTTTTCATTATAATAAATTTTAGGTTCAATTATATATTATTAATATACATGTATAAATGTTTGGTCAGTCATACACATTCTCAATAGTGATATGTAGAATAAGTCATGATCAATTTTATGATTTAATTTTTGTGTTATTTGATATCTAACCACTCCAACACACATCTTAATCTAAAGTGGTCTAATATTCCTTAGATTAAGTTTCACATTCTATATGAACAGCAACAAACATTTCCATAGTTGTATCTTTTTAAATATTTGTCCCCCAACATGAATCAATAATTCCTTATATAATTTGTTAGAATAACATTTATATCATCATTTAGAATTCGTGATTTTTTATAAATCACTTATTTATTTTAAATTATACTCTTTAAAATTAGTAGTCCCAAAATTTTTCCTTTTATAACCACATCACAATATGTGGGTTATCTACACCACATTCTAAATAAATTTCTAAAAATACCCCATTTGAGTTCCTGAGTGGAAACTATCATTATATCATAATTGAAAAACTCAAAGATACTATACAAAACTCCACTGAAAATCAAGTCATCTTTATCATAACATGTCTTCCAATTTTAGAATAGTCCTTATAGAATTACCAATAGTTTTATGGTGTTGGGTTTTCCTTAGTTTTATTTCTATATTTATACAGTTTTAATGACTCATCGAGAACATTAAAATTTATCATGGATCTCATCAAGAAACAATCGATAGCAACACCCCAGGGAGTCTCACTAATTCATGAATAAATAGTCAATCTAGTGATTCTTGTGAGGTATCATTTAATATGAAAATGAAATTGGATAAAATTATCAACATATTGATGATAATCCATATAACATTATTACCATTGGATTTCATCAATTGGTTAATGACAAGGTCCATAATGATGTTACGTAACTTCCAAATATATATGGGTATTGGTTTTAATTCCCCATTAAACTTTTGTCACTCTAAATTCACTTGTTGACACACCGTAAACAATTTAGAATATTTATAAAACTCCCTTATTTATATTATCTCACTAATAATGATAAAAAGAGTTTTATATACGTCTAAATGTTTTAGGTATTTATATAAAATGTATATCTATTAGCTTCATCAACCCGATCCTTATTTATCTTCAGCATATATGGAATATATATTCCTTCTTTCAATGTTTTTTGCACCATCATGAACAAAATTCAGATAATGAAAATTTCCTTTTTTTACATCCTCCGCCTTCTTTTACATTAATCGATCCCTCATTGAGATTACTTGATCTTCTCTAGTAATGAAATTTGAGAAATAATTTTTGATTGTAGTGATTAAGTCCCTTCATTTGTGATTTCCATTTCCAACAATCCTATGACCTTGATAAATGGATGTCCATCAATCCTAATAATTTCTAGAAATCTAGGTTACTCACCAATTAATGATTCAGAAACATTATTTTCTCTTTTGAGGTGACAATTAATTGAAATATCATAGTCTTTATGAATATCCAACAATATCTATGGTCACATTTTCTGACATTTTGTGTCAATATATACTTAAATTTATATTTTTATATTTATATATCACACTTTTAGGAATAATGATATGGTCTCCATATATTCATAGAAAAAATAATGTTTCTATATCACATCCACGAGTTGTATAATTATTCTCATGTAGAATTAACTATCATGTTCGATAGAATATTAAAATTTTCATTTTCTAGTATAATATATCCAAATACATCATGAGACACATTAATTTTGATAAAAATCCTTCCATGTTAGAGGGTAGAGTTAGCACAATTGAACTAACCGTCCTCTTTATCAGTTCTATGAAAATTTCTTCACAACCATTTATCGAGATAAACATAATTCAGTTTTAAGTTAGCATGTTTTGAGGATTTTAAAGTCTCAAATTTGTTTTTCAGAACACATCTATATAATCCATAAAGAAAAAGGAACATATAAATAACAATTATAGATATAGGATACTAACACTCATTTACATCATTTTTCTTTTATGTATCCACTAATATTACTTTACTGGTAACATTGTTTCCTCTGGTTATAAATTATTTTAGCAAGATTTCTCAATCAATAAATATACCAAAAATATCATATGTCCTTAGTGTTTTTAATTTGAATCATTGATGAACATCATGATAATATTTACTTTTCATACATATAACAATATAATCAATAAATACAACCATAAAAATACCAATGTATTTCCAAAATAATCTATTAATCAAATCAATAAATATGGTAGGAGAATGACTCAATTCATGGGACATAATAAAAAATAAAAATAGACATATCTTTTTTGAGAGGGAAAATTTTTGATATATTCTTTATTTACCTTAAACTCACGATACACTAAAAATAGATTAATATTATAGAATAATTTGGAAGCTAAAAGTTTATCAAAAAAATAATCCATCCTCATGGGAGGGTATTTCATCATTTCTATAATCTCATTTACAACTCTGTAATAAATTCATGGACACATTGATGCAATTTTTTCACAAAGAGAACATATGATTTCCAAGGAGACATTCTTGGTAATATAAAAACCTTTTTCAATAGGTCTTTTAGTTTCTTATTTAATTCCTCTAACTACACATATGATATTCTCTATGTGGCCTTCAATATTTTATTAGATGTGTGTATTAGTTAAATTGATAACTTTACCTATCATTCTTGGGGAGGTTTAGGTAACTCTTTAGGAAATAAATTATTGTATTCCTATACAATGGGTTTATCTTAAATCATTATAATTTCTCTTTTTATTAATAGTTCACTAATATTTAAGGATTTATATATATATCCTAATGGGTTTTAAAAATGTTTTATTTTAAAAAATTTAAAAATAAATATACCATTATAATAATAAAAACAATTTCATCCCACATTTTTAATACTTTAACTTTATATTAATTATATAAAAGATATTTCAAGATAACTTTATAAAATAATTTGAGGTACTGTGTCTTGGAAACTCATTAAATAATAAATTAAATACATAAATAAAAAATAATCATAAACATTGTCAATCCTTTTTAAAGACATATTTTTTAATCCTTACTAGATTTCCTCACTGTATGTAATTACTTGGGGGATAATATTATTAGATAAAGTCACAAAAAAATCCTATTATAGGATGGAATATGAAACATCAGATGAATAATCATCCTGTAATAAACAAGTGTCATAAAATCGGATATTAATTATATGTACTCATTAAATAATATTGAAATGTGGCTAAAAAAATAAAAATGATCCATTCATTTCTATATCACTAAGGATTCATAAAACATATTTACTATTTTTATTCACTGAGGTATCGTAAAACATTTCATCTCTAGAGCTAAATTATTTACCCAGTTAATGAGGGCACTATCAAGGAATACCCAACATATGTAATAATTAATAATTACAAGATATATAACATGGAAATGTGTGTAAAACATAAAAATGAGACATTAATAAGTATATACCCAGATTTCATCACCTTTGTTTCATAAAACATATTTAATGTTTTTATTCACCGTGTTATCATAAAACATTTCATCTATAGAGATAAATTATATACAAAATGTATTAAATCACTATCAAGGAACAATGATTATATGTATAAATTCATGTGATCCCTATTTATCATAATAAATTAATTCATCAATAACCAAAAGATAATTAATAATGGGGTTCATATAAAATCATTGAATATTTAATAAGTTCTTGAAGACTTGAATATTAATTCATTTAAATGTCACGAAATAGAATGTTGATTTAATATATGTAAATACCATAATCAATAAAATATGCATAGGTATAGGTAAATTCCCATCGACAGGAAAGGGGTATGATATTTATAATATAATAATATTTCACGTTAATGTTGTAAATTTAAGAAATAAATTCAACAACATGATTGTATACAACATTGATTAAGTAAATGGAATAAAGTAAGGGAGTGAAAGAACCATATTAATAAAACCATTTTCCCATTAATGGGATAAATGAAAGAGTATTAACTGTATGTAATTTATAATTTAAAAGGCATACTAAAAAATTGGTTATTTATTGGAGATGAAAAAGAAGATTGTTCCCTTAAAATAAAAAAATTCCTTCCTAGAACACGAGGATGTCACCTAAAAACCATAGGGAAACCATTTATGGAGTCACTAGGACATTGAATAACCATAAAAGTATGTATTATGAAATTATAGGGCTTTCAATTGTCGTATTGGGGTGTATTTAATCTAAAAATGAGATATTTTTTAATAATTATTAAATATAGGTCATGGAATTTTTGGTTGGGGAAAATGATAACACAAAGGATTACCCATGATTCTTGCACATTGTTTTTGGAATTCAAGTCATGTTTAATAATATTTCATTCCTTTAGAATTATAATCCTTTTTTAATATTACCTTAGACATGAAAATATAAATTTTCCACAAAATAGTTTTTTTAAAATCACAATATACAATTTAGAGTTCTCAATTTCAATTATAGGATGGGAAAACGATATAAATCCATTAAAATAATTAATATATCTAAGATAAATTTTTTTGGTCATGGATGATTCTAAATTAATTATTAATTTAATGTTAAATACACATTATATATTAGAACATACCGAAAACAAAAATCACTATTTTTAGTATTCATTACAAAATAATATATTTCAGAAAATTATCATCATTTTACCGTTACCTAATTTAAAAAAAAACTAATTTCAAAACTAATATTATTTCTATAAATATTTTCTTCCTAAATATAATAAATTTACCTTTTTAATGGAGTTACAATATTTCCTAAATAATTTCAGTTTTTATAACATATTCAAATTTCTACCCCATTTAAAAATTTCAAAGGACAAAATAAAATTTTATTATACTATTTATTTTAATAAATATTTTTATAATATACTAAATTTTGAAAATTAATTTTTTCTTAATTTTTGACTTTATAATAAACTGATTATGCCTTATGAAAATAAAATTATTTTTAATTTGTATCAAAAATTGAATTTATCAAATATATCTTATATTAATTGGTATTTTATTAAATAAAATAACAGTGCAGATGGTTTTTCATAAATAAATATTTCATTTAAAATAATGGTATTAGAATTCTATACCACTAATTTGTATATACATTACTTTTTATTACACTAGTATACACCCTAATTGTACGATGTTCGATTGTGGTAGTTTCAGGGGGTTAATGAGCTAAAATTGACCTAGTGGTGGTCTCCTCAAATTTTAACATCTATAATAATAAATTTCATTAAAGACATACCTATTTTTCTGATTCATGGTCAAGGATGAAACCAAGTGACCCAACCTCTCACCCAAATTATAAAAACTAGGCTTCAAATGGAATGAATCTACTTGTTGTAGTCCTTATTTATCCTTTATATATCAACTAACATTTATCATTACCCTTTATAAAAAATAATTACAATTATATTGTTGTTAATAATGGTCATTGAACCCAATTATCATGTTTAGTGGTGTCTATATTCGTGAACAATCACATTAACTAACTACTACATTGGCGTATGGAAATATCCCAAAGGTAACACTTCAGAGTGTATAAAATATCTATTCTAAAATATCAATATTTACTAATTCATTCATATTTATTTTTTTAATTCCTATTAAGAATTTTAATATATTCTTATTTTTGTTTTTATATTTAAAATTTTGTTATGACATCTATTCTTCATGCGAGAGACCAATCCCATGGAGTACATTATTATGAGGTGACTATTTTTTGCATTTATATCCTTATACAAGTATTAGGAATAGTAATTAGTATCATTACATGAAATGTAATATTTTTTGATTCAATTTATACATAATTTATTTGTGTGAAATAATAAAATAGTTACTATATAATAGAGGTCATTTTAATGCGTTGATGCTGACTTTATGCTGTAGAAATATCGCCGTTCAGATTAATCTAAATTCATTTTTATAATTAGTTGTTTAAAAAAATTAAAATTAATTTATAGAAAATTATTCTCCCCTAAAACCCATTTTTAAAGCATTAAATAACCCCCTATAAAAAGATTAATAATTTCATTATTTGAGAAAAACTTCTCAAAGAAACAACCATAATGTAAGCTGGTACCAACATAATTGTGTAAATTAATACACTTATGCAGGACCCTACAGAAGGGTATATTAAATTATACCCTTATATTGGTTAATACATATGTATATATGTAATAATATTAATCTGGTAACCTAGATAAGGTCTTTACATTATTACATAAGTACATGGTACACATGATAATAACACTATGGATCATCTAGTTCAGTTGTCTTTAGAGACATGATACATACAAGATTTATTTATTACATTTGAAAAAATTTATTTCATAAAAACATTATTTAATCAATGATGATAATTCAAATATTCCTTCCTTGTATCCTAGTGAATGGAACACATAATAAACGTGTGCTCAGATTCTCATTAAGGAAAAGTGTACAACTAAATACACCATGAGAAAATAAGGCATAATAATATAGAAGAGTTAATAATTAATACATAAGATATTTAATTAATAACATGAGAATGAAATTCATATATGAATGAAATTAAACACATTCAGAATGATAACTAAATCCTCACTGCTAGAAATTTATAATGTCAAAAATTCAAGATTTTATTTACTAGTCAGTCTTCCATGATATTATGAATCATACAATCATGGCCTTGTTTGAAGTCACATTCAATAATTAGGTTATTTAAAAAGACAATTTAATATGGAATGACCACTACATTCTCCCATGAGTTATGTCTACACACATAGGGTTTATCTATAATAAGGTCATATATATTACATTCATATATATATATATATATATTGAATTCATTATATATCGAATATAAAATATAAAATATTATTATAATGCCTTATCAAAACATATATATCCCTTTTGAAATAGGAATACTGAACATCATCATTTCCCATGTAATGGAGTGAAATTATTAAAATCATTTTTATTAATAATATAGTATATTTAAATGGTATAATATTAAGATAATAACAGTGCATTATAAATGAAACTAAATAAATAGAATAAACATTTTATTTAACATCAAATGTATAACTTTTTTTTTCTATAACCTAATGTTAAATGTTTTTATGGATATTTTTTTCATTTTTATTTAAATAAACTCACATTATACGTCAAAAAATTCAAATATGTCAGCCTCATTTTCCTCAAAAACATTCCTTAAATCCAAATTTAAAAATCATTCAATGTCGTTTTTTAAATGATTTTGAAACACTTTGCAAAATAAACCGAGCCCAAACCCTCATGCAATATTTTCCAAATCATGATTTCATCCCAACCCTTGAAGGAACTAAAACCACCCACCATTTTTTATCTCAATTTTGATCATATTAATAATATTTAATCATCATGTTACTCTCATTAAACCTTGATCTCACCTTATTTTTAATTTTTTTCATGATATACAGTAAAATATTTTTATTAAAACCCTATTTTGGTTGACTATGGAACCATCTAGATATCAATGATTGTATAAGATTATTTTATTATATTTCAATATTATATATACCATAATTAAACTTTAATATTTCTTCCTTAATCATTGATTCATAATCCACAAGGATCATTTGTTCTGGGAAACCATATATCGGTCAAATGCAAACATCCATTGATGATTTTTTTGTTCTATTTAAATATTCAATTTTGAAAACATGTTTCTTAAATCCTGTTGTCAAAATCCGGTCACTGGATATGATGGAATATATCTATATTCCAGGTAAATTTCTCATTACAAAAAATCCATATTTTATATGTTATTTTTCTAATGTAAAATTGTATATATTTATTGTTAGTGGGATCTTATTTTATTTTATTCAAAGATTTTCCCAAAAAAATCTTAGGTATTATAATTATTTTTTGACATGGTTATATTATGATAGATGATTTCCAAATATTCATGTTATTTTCTTTGTATTATTTTATTTTTATCATTTTTTATTCTTAATGTGGGTATTATGATCAATCAAAATTAGAAATTATTTTAAATAAAAAATAAAAAATTCATATATTATGCATTCCTTATAATATATTATACATTTCAAATACTTTTTTATATATGTTTAGTTTCAATGTGAAACTGTAAAATTTATTTTTGTATAAATGTTTAATTATTTTAATTTCTTAATGGAAAAAATTATTTTTAAATATGTAACATTCATTGTTTAAATTGAATGATGCAAATTTGTAATTATTTGTTATTAGTTTTTAATAAATATAACAATCTTACAATTATAGCAATATTTTAAACTAGCATAAAATTGATTTATATTTAAATGTTATTCAAGAGTTGTGTAATGAACACTTATTTGGAGTTTTGTTAATAACTGTGATATAACTTTCTTATCACAAGATAAACTTAATATTAGTGTATATTACCATATGGAAATATTTTTATAAAATAATATCATGAAATAAAAATTTTAGATAAAATTATATGTTAAATATATTAGAATATTTATGTTTTATAAATTATTTAATATTATGTTATGGTGAAAATTAATGTTTACCAAAATTCACTCCCATATTACTATATTGTGTTTCAGTCATTCTATAACTGATTTTTTTCTATTTTCTTCTCTTTATAGACAATAATTCATTTGGACAATATTTTTACCATATCAGATTTATAATTTCTTTAGCTAATGAGAATTTTGAATTTAGGTTTAACATTATTTATTATAAGGGTAACAAGATAAGAATTGGGATGAATATCTTGAAGTATCATTGAAATATAGAGTCAATTTTCTGTGATAGTCATTTAGAAAAATCAATCTAGGAATCTGAAATGTATCCATATTCCATTACTAATATCATCAAACATATTTTGTAATTATTTATAGAAAAAAATTAAATTCATAGAGTACTTTTTTTAATTTGATTCCTAATAAAAATATATATCTTCATCCTGATCAATAATCATTTAGACTAAATGTGTTTGTGTATAAATTATATACAATTATATATATTTTTATATTTTTATATGTTATAATATCTTCATATTTTATATTTTTATGTTAGATTTTTACTGGACTGTGATTGCATAAATTTACGAATAACCACTTATTAATATGAAAAATGAGTTTATTATTTCATTGAATATTCTAAACAAAATCTTAGAAACATTGATTTTATTTGTTATCCATGCATGAAATGTTTGATTATGAGAATGCTCAATTGAATATAAATCAATGATCAAATAATTTTCCATGGTTTTTGAAATAATTATACGCATTGGATCTATCGGGGTGAAATAATGTAAAATTAAACATCTAATGCAAATGAAGATTTTTAGAATGAGGAAGGGAATTGTATTGAATAATTAATTCATTATGTGGGAATTGAAACCATAGAAAAATAAGAATTATGCAATGAATGCATGTGAATTTTATAAAACCATTATTCATTGGATAGATGAAATAAAATGTGTTGTAATTAGATCTATGATTAGTAAACATGGAAAAAAAGAGTGGAGTGATAAAAGTTTCTATGACTTGTATGATCTTTTAAAAGATATACTTACAATATAAAAAATTCATCCATATCGCAATTATGTTGTAATTAATGTTTTTTTTCTGATGTTTATTTGGTTATAAAAATATTAATTTTTACCACCCTTATTTTTTTATATATAGGAAGAAATATAAATAATTAACAAAATTTCCTATATTTGGGGCATCTTTCTATAAGATGGCTGAACAATTCTATTATGATTCACTCCTAGTAACTATAAATTACACTCCTAATAAATAAATTTGGCACCTAACAATAACTTCTTCCAATAATTCCTTCTAATTATTCCAATAATTCAACTCTGATTGATTTTCATGGACTAGACTCAAACCTCATGATAAATAAATTTTTTGCCTTCCAAAAATTCATCATTTGATGCATATATTTTCAAATTAAATCGACGAAAAATGTTTAATATCACATAAATATGTGTGTATCTATGATAGTAAATTATGTGACCCTACTGATTCACCACAATAGATTACATTTGATAAACAATTATTAGATTTTGGAAGTCAAGATAGAAATCTTGAAATCATTCTGTGTAAGTTGGAATGAATCCATATTGGGGACTATGTATCCCATAAACTTCACAGAATATTGTTTTGGTATTTTAAAACATGTCATTCATATGTTTGAATGAATAAGAAATATTTTGTGAGGAGTTTGATGATATTTGGACCAAAAAACCAAGAAAAAATATAGATATGTATCATTCCACATTTATTGATGATATTAAACTTTTATGTGAGAAATCTATTACACATTATGATTCATAAAAAAGTGTTTTATATTATTAATATTATGATAATGTTTACTATTATTATATTCACTACATATGAAATCTTTTCATGATATAATGTTAAAGAATATAAAGCATGTACAATTTTTTGATGTTGATACTTAATGTTATTAATTTCAGAATCAAAGAACGATTGTCTACTGAGGACATTGAATATTTTTGAGAATTCTACATCACTATAATTTAATGAAAATATAATTTTACATTTTATGGGAATTTATTCTACCAACACAACCATAGTATTTTAAAAAATATTATCATGGGGTAAAAAATATTGATTTAACATTTTAAATGAAAGGAAGTAAAATTTGTCCTAAAAATATCATAATGGAATATCATATAATTTTTGAGATACCATATAAGATATTTTAAAAGGTAAAAAATATCATTTATGTCAATCATGTTGAGAAAAACATATGTGAATGTTTTATTGGAAATTATTATAGATATAATTAACTAAAAAATGTTGGATTCCAAGCTATACTGGACATTATATCAATGCGAATATGTCTGGAGTTACATCTCACTATGAAATTAAATAGAAAATATTTACCTATATCTATTTAAACATTAATAAATATTGAGAATATAAATTTTTTCATTATCGGTATGGTATTAAATTACCTAGTGGATATTACTAAAATGTTAAAAATATGTTGTCATTAAAGGATATCAGATTAAAATTTTTTATGTATCATGAATATAATATATTAATGCAATAACTGATACCAATTTAATTTCATTTTATACTACGAAAAAATGTTAGATATAATATCATTACGATATTTAATTTTTCCAAATCCGTTTTCAACAGATTCATTATTCAATTATTTTTGATGTGTTGGGGACTAAATTTGATTAAATTCATCGCAACTATAAATGTATTTTCCACCAACATTTTATTTTATAATTTTTTATTTAGTGATTCATCAATCACAAGAGATAAAAATATGTGTGTCTATTAATTTACATTTTATTTATCCTTCTGAATTGTATCTTAAAACATTAAAGGGATTTGTTAAAAAGGAATTCTTAATAGAGGATGCATTTTATTCAAAAATATGTAACGGAAGAGGATATTGAGTTCTATAATAATTATTTATATGAAGTGGATAATATTAGTCTTCTTATATGTTGACATTTTTTGGTAGGGAGTGAAGGTAGAGGGATTCAAGGAATAAAGGTAAAGTTTATTGCACATGACGAATTGATTTAAGAACGTTTATACATTTTAAAAAACAATGCAAAGGTTGAAACATATATATAATCATATATTTCATAATAAATTTAATGTATGGAATACTAAATAAAAATTGGTTTATGAAAGATAATATATGTAATTTTTTTAATATTCATAGGATAATTTTAATGAAGATATATCTTCACCAAGAACATTGAAATTGTTGGAAGAGAGATTATCTCATAATGTGATCACATGGTGTGATTTTGATATTAATTGCCACACAATCCACACAAAGTTACATGATGAGAAGTTTACTATTCAAAACAATTTGGTTAATAGTCATTGTAACCCCCTGATATATTATGATATGTTTTATTTTTAATTTCAATTATGTCTTGTGTTGTACGTTACACGAAGATTATTTTCCGCAATACTCAATAACGTATTAGCTTATAATATATGCACCAATATTATTTTCTTTTGTTACACACAATTTTACTTTCTTTTGATATAATTTATTTGACTCCTGACCTATTATAAGTGGTGACTAAATATTATAACATAGTCATTATAATGTTGGGTATGAATAGTATTAACGTTCCTCCAAAAACTATTTATATTAAAAAAAATTATTCTATTAAATAATAAAATCACACTTTGTGGATTTTACTTTTTAAATATATGTATAATATTTTTTTAGTGTTTAAAATTCATATTATAAGTTTAATAGAAGTGATATAAGAAGAAATTCAATTTTATAGATAAAAATGAGCATTTTTCTAAAAATGCATTTTTCCACCTTTTGATATAGAATAAATTTTAAATATATTTTTTACAATTTTATAAGTTATTTTACGACAAAATAAACTTATTATTTGGATTTAGGATATCAAAATTTACATTGGATGAATTTTTGGCATTTTTCCAAAAATAATAAATTTTTAATGAATATTGCAAAAATACTGCATTTTAATTTTAACACTTATTTTTCATTTGATTTATTGATATATAATTGTTATCCATTAAATTGGTTTTAATTTATAATTAGATTATTTTTTTATCAATTAATTCAATTTTGGTCATTGTATTTATTTTTACATTAAAAATTGTTATAAACCCACATTAGTATTTTTGTGGATTTTATATTCAAAAAACCCTTTTCTCTCACTTTGACAATGAGATTTATTTTTAAATTTACTACTGAAACATCTATCTTATGAATGTAGAAAAATGGATTCCATATTTTTTCACGACCAGTTCCACAGGGCCCATGTCGTGACTACGCCAAACCCGCCTACCATAGGCCAGAGGCTGGCGACTAGCACCAAAGGCATATTTCCCTAAAACTGGGAAGGAATTACCTTTATAATCATTAAACACACACAGAAAGATAAGAAAATGAGTAAAATGTATAACCGGTAATTTAGTATAGTAAGTAGAAAGGGGCCAGAATACAAGCCCAATTGAAAAGTACAAGTACAACTAAAAAACAAGTACAACTGAAGAAAAAGGAAAATCAGCTACTAGGTCATCCTCTAGGTTCCTACATGAAGGGTCGGTACAGATCACCTCCTCAGCACTTTTCATCCATCCGTATCCTCCATGTACCAACACATCTTATGGTCCATATCTAGGTACCATCCAGTACTGGTACTCTTATCCTCGATTAGCACTATCTGTCGTCTGCATCCCACACAACGAGGTGCGGGATAGCTCGTACATGGGTGAGTATAATGACACTCAATAGGGACCTCAAGACCCTCAAGGTCTCAAAAAACCAAACGAGGATAAACCAAAATGTATGAAATCAATGGATAACCCACCATATGTATATGTCGATACATATAATTAAGATATTAAGTAATACAACTCAATCATGAGGAAATCAAAAAAGATACTGACTCAGCTCAACCATGATTTTATTCTATGGTAAAACATTTTGAACTATCGGTTGTTAGAGAACTCCACCTCCATCGAGTATAGTGGCCCTACTCCCACAACCAGGCACATCCCACTATCCTTGGACTGCAGAGGTACTCCTCCTGTCGAGTACCGTGGGTATCCTGCATCACATAGAGGCCTTCACCACCATGGGTCTGCTACCACAACCAGGTGCTCCCCTTCAAAGCCTAGAGAGGTACCCCTCTTGTTGATTACCGTGGGTCTACTGCAACAACCATTCACTCCACCACTTTTGTTCTGCTGCCACAACCCGACATTCCCCACTTGTCTAGTCGAGTACCTTTGAGTAAATCGATCAGCAGTCATCAAGTATCACCCATC
Source organism: Viscum album (assembly GCA_963277665.1). Classification (NCBI taxonomy): domain Eukaryota; kingdom Viridiplantae; phylum Streptophyta; class Magnoliopsida; order Santalales; family Viscaceae; genus Viscum; species Viscum album. Next base: position 537,952,706 of record OY728119.1, read on the forward strand.
TACTAGTTTCTCACACAAATTCTCTCTTTCCTTTGAATGATCTGCTCCACAAACTACTGGTCGATTCTCCAACTATCATGAATTCCCATAAAGAAATATCCCAATTTTCTGCTATGTATTAGGGGTCTCAATGCAACTGATGGAGTGTCAATCGAACTCCCTGACTATGATTTATTTCCCTTCTACTCCCGAGGGCCCAGTTGGATTCATTCTCGATCCTACCTGACTGTATATCAACTATACCCCAAAATATAGTAGAATATACTAAAATGGACCATCACACTTTAATAATTCCAGCTCCGTAGACGGTTCATCAAACAGACGTCCCGTTCCAATTATATGGCCAAAATAAGTGAAAATGGGTCATAGTGGGCCTAAGTCCTGTCCGCCTAGTCGAACTGACTAGGACCGATCCAGTCCGGGCTGACCCAGTTTGGGTCGCCCTGGCCGGACCCGTTGGGTCTGGCCCATCCCATCGGCCAGGCCAGCACATTGGGTTCGTCCCGGCGCGTTGGGCCCTGCCCAGTGGGCCACGTGGGTGGCTCAGCTCGAAGGCCACTACACAGGCGTCTTGACAGGGTGGTGCGGAGCCGGTTCAGCCCAGAGCGTCGCAAGGGTGCAGCCAGTTCAGCTGGGGGTAGCATGTCCAGGGCGTGGAGAGTGTAGCTGGTGGCGCGGCGCGACCAGTAGGGCGGTGTGGCAGCGCTGCCCATGGGGCGGTGCGGCCAGCATTACAGCATGACAACATGGCCAACTAGGCAGCTTGGCCATGTTTCTCGTGACATAGGCATGGGGTATGGTTCAAATGGCAGTCAGAATGCCACGGGGGAGGCATGCATCGCGGGGGCCGTGGGAGGCGTGGCCGCTACCTTCGTTTCCTTCTTCATTGTTTCAAAGAACACCATATAGAAGAATGGTGGGGGGTCAGGCCATGTTAGTTTGGCCCACACCATCTGCCTTTAGAGTGGTATCATACGGTTTACAAAAATGTATCCAAGAACATCATGGAAGATATATTAAAAAAATCAATTCCCATAATCCCCCATTTAAAAATATATTTCCAACCCGGAAAAAAAATCATCCATGGATCCACATGATAATTTGTTAGCCCGTATTCTTTCTTTTAGAAGGAAATAATTAAGGGAATATTATCATACATGAAAAAAATTCCCTACCTTATTCATTGTTCGTCCACAGGGTCGTAGGGATAAAGACGAACCATTCGGAAAAGACTATCGTTGATTCACTGCAGACGAGGACGTCTCACGTCGAAAGGAGTTCTAAGGATGATGGTTGAAGTTGAGGATGATGTTCTCCGTCAGTGGAGCATTCTTCGCCAATGGAAGCGTTCTTCATGGAGGAAGTGTTATTCGTTGGAGGGTTTTCTCCCAAGACCTCTTCCCCTCCTTTCCCAACCTTTAGCCAAAAAATGAATATGTAACCCCTCTAAATCATAGATTATCTATTTTTTAGATTGTTGGGTTTAAAATTCAAATTGTAGAATTTAATTAAATGTGTTATCTCACTTTATTAATGGGAGAGGGTTGACACCATTAATGGTAATGGAGGTCAAGAGGATCCAAATCATTTATGAGGGGGTTGATTGGATTTCCACAATTAAATGGGGGGATTACTCTTGGGTTGTTCCCCCACCATAACCTCTCGTGGTAGGTTAGGTTCGGGTGGGACTCAACACCATAAACTCTCATGGGAGGTTAAGATGTTGTGGTCCCTGCCTCAAACATCCACAATGATGCTTATAATATATAATATAATATAAAAAATGTGCTTATATTATTTTTATATTTCCACAAAAAACCCAAAAACAAACATTCACCCTCGACCAACTGTCATCATGGTGAACGTCTTCTAAAGAGCATATCGATGTTGTGAGTTCAACGATGCCCTAATATTTCAATTTTGAGCACTGGTTCAAGAGTTATAAAAACCCGCTCGAACATTAACTGAAATTACCCAAACAATCCTTCAGAAATTGATTTCGGGAACTTTGGGCCTCAAAATCATGTGTCGTCAATTATCACAGACTCCTAAAATTCCCATTTAATTAAAAAAATTATATGGAACTATTCGGTCTTTAAATTCTCCCAACTATAGGGACCTATGTCCCTATAAGCCATAACTCTACTAAGGGAACAAGTGGTGGTACTGATCATGCATCTAATCATCTCGTTCCCATGTGCTCTTCTAGAGGTTCATGTGTAGCCAGCAAATGCACACCAGTGGAATCAACCTTCCAAGAAGAAGCTACTCCTGTAGATCCCCAATATATAAAAGTCTTCCCATCATCGATTACCAGCTCCCCATTATCGATGTTGTGAGAAGGGTCATTCACATATCTCCTCAGATGGGATTCATGGAAGATGCCGTGCACCCAGTGCAAATGAGGTGGAAGATCTAAGTGGTAAGCCGCCTCGCCAACTATGTTAAGGACTTGGAAGGTCCATTGAATCTAGTAGATAACATGCTGCCTCGGCCAAATCTGCTTAGACCACATTTGGGAGAGACCCGTAGAAATATTTGGCCACCATCCTAAAACTAAATAGGCCAATGTATTTTATCTGCATCTGAAATATGCCTGCTCGTTGTAGTCTTCATTAGCTCCTAGATGATCTGCAGATTCTCTGTGGTTGCATGTACCAACTCAGGTCCCACAAGTGCTGACCCCCTGGGACTGTCCAGCAAATAGGGGGTATGCAAGGTCACATGTATAACTTCGCAAAAGGTTCCATCCCTATTATGGACTAATAGCTATTGTTGTATGAAAAATACACCAAAGGAAAGTGATCCACCCAACTACTGTTGATGTTGAGGACACAAGAATGCAACATAACCTTGAGGGTCTGAATGGTCTGCTCAGTCTGACCATCCATTTGATGGTGGAAGGTGGTGCTCAAATGAAGTTGTGTCCCAAAATCCTCCTGAAACCCCTTGTATAGCCAGGAATTAAATTGTGTGTCATTATCGGAGACTATCATTGAAGGTACCCCATGTATCTTCACAATCTTTTGTAAGTAGAGGCATCCCACGCTCCCTACTAAACCCCACTCTCTGATTGATATGAAGTGGGCTAACATTGTGAGTCGGTCGATGATAAACCAGATAGAATCATGACCCCAGGATGTACGTGGATTTACTATCACAAAATCCAAGGATAACCCATCCATATTCATCTCTAGGACCTCTAAATGTTGAACCAAGCCGGTTGGTACCTGATGCTCGGCCTTCACCTGCTAACAAGTGAGGCATCGAGAGAAAAACTCAGAAACTATTTTCTTCATTACTGGCCACCAGTGACGTTGTCAGAGTTCTTGATACATCTTCTCCACTCCTAGATGTACCTCTACATGGTATGTGTGGAAATCCCTCAACGCTTCCTCCTGAAGTGACACTGGTAAAATTGGATGTCATCTGAAGAGGATGACGTGCTCCGCACTTTCAGAAAATCCATCAGGTCCCTACCCAATGGATATCTGATCGTTTTTTATCTCATATTATGTGTCTATATGTTGTGCATCCCTTACTCACTGAAGAAGTGGAGTGAATGAAAGAGACTGATGTAAAGATTCACCATCACTATCCACAAAAGATATGTGTAAAGCAGCCCGCTGCTCTGTCGCCTCACCTAGCAGCTGTATACTAGATCTTCTGTTGAGTATATCTGCAACAATGCTCCCTTTTCTAAGAGAATAGACTATCTCGATGTCATAGTCCTAGAGGAACTCAAGCCTACGTCGTTGTCTCGGGTTCAGGTCCTTATAAGAGGAGATATTCTTGAGATTCGTGTGATCACAGTACACCGTAAAACACTTTCACATTAGATAGTGTTGCCACATCATCAAGGTGACGACCACTGCTGCTAAATACAGGTCATGGGTTGAATAGTTCTACTCATGTTGTCTCAACTATCATGAAACATTTGAAATCACTACTCTCTCTTGCCTCAGGACACATCCGAGTCCATTCCATGATGCGTCGTAGAAGACTATGTACCCTATGCCTTCCTCTAGCAGGCTCAAGATGGGGGAAGTAGTCATCCTCTCCCTCATCTCCTAAAAGCTATACTGGTATCTCTCCGACCACACAAAGGGATTACACTTCATTTTAAAGGTTGATAGTGGTGTTGCAACTATGGAGAATTCTGGTAAACACCTCGGGTAATAACCAGCTAACCCCTAGAAACTTTGAACCTCTGTCACACTCCTAGGTGGATCCCAATAAAGTACCACCTCAATCATCGTTGGATCCACTGCAAATATAGCCTCCGAGAGGACATTCTCTAGAGAGTGAACCTCTTGGGTACAGAACTGGCACTTTGAGTGCTTTCTATAAAGTTGGTGCTCTCAGAGTGTGTCCAGCACTACCTTTAAATGATAGGCATGCTCCTCCTAAGAACTCGAGTGGATCAGAATGTCATCAATGAAGACTACGACAAAGCGATTGATGTATATATGAAAGATCATGTTTATGAGTCCCATGAACACTGCAGGAGCATTGGTTACACCAAATGGAATAAACAAGAACACATAATGGTTGTACCGACACCTAAAGGCCATGTTCTAAACATCCTCGTCTCGATCTCTGAGCTAGTGATATCCTGATATGAGAACTATATTTGAGAACCACCATGCTCCCTTCAACTGATCAAAGAGTTCGTCAATCCTTAGGTGTGGGTACATATTCACCACGGTCACCTAGTTCAGGCACTGATAGTCAACACAAAGCCTCAATATCCCATCCACCTTCTTCGTGAACAAAATCAGGGCAACCCACGGTGAAACACTCAGCCAAATGAACACCTTCCCCTACAAGTACTCTAGCTATACCTGTAGCTCTCGAAGCTCTTCGAAAGATATCTGATATGCTGTTGTAGATATCAGTGTCGTCCTGGGATACAAATCAATGTTAAAGTCCACAACCTTGTGAGGAGGTAGATCAAAGACATCATCATGGAAAACATCTGTGTACTGGTCCACCGCTATAGGATAGCTTAGACTCCCCACATCGATCACTCTAAGGGTAAGGAAAGCCAACTTATGAGTGATCGACTACACTCTCCTTCGATTAAGTCCATCCTGCACTGCAAAGTCTCCCTTCTCACCTGTGAAAGTAGACATGGTGCCATCTGTGTGGACACACTGTACTTTTCGCCTAATACATTCAATCTAAGCATGGACTATAGATAACTAATACATACTAGAGAATACGTTTTAAGGACTCAACATTATTACTAGGAGATCATAGCTAATGATCCTTCCTCCTACAATAAGATAACACTGTCGGCACCAGTGTGTAATCATCGAATCAGCTCTCGTAGGTGTCTCTAGCCATAAGGATCGAGGAAATGGCTCAATCGGAATCGCTGAGCTCTAAATAAGGGTAGTGTCAATAAAATATTGATTGGAACATGTGTCTTTATGTACTACAACTATGGTGGAGTGGACACAGATCATAACATAAATCATTTCCAGAGCACCATGATCATATGCCTCAGCTACCTAGAGATGAGCTCTCCCATGTCCACTTACTCCCTGTGGTCAAGGTGGACCTCCTTATGGTGGTGGAGGTAACACCATTAAATGTCGCCCACTGCCAGCAACTCAACCAGCTCCAATTCCACATCCGCATGATCCTTGAAGACCACATCAATCAAATCTTTGCCTCTGCTTGGGTGGTCCTTCGACCATCTGCGGATCATCCGAACGGCGGGTCGGGCAGTCACTATCAATGTGACCCTGCCCACTGCATCTGTAACACTGCCCACTCCCGGCATGTTTGTCTCTACTATAGGTGCCCCACCCAACTGATCCTATGTCATGTGGTCATCCACCTATAGGCCTAGTACTCTTGAACCTCTATGTCGATGGTCTACTTCCAGCTGCGGAAGACTCCGCTATGTGATGACTGGAGGTCAGTCTCGCTAGGGGTGACTGCTCAGCAAAGAAACTCTCAACCAAGAGTGTTATCTCTAACACCCTCGTCTGTACCGGGATGCTTAGTGAGATTATTGAATCCTTGATCTCCCACCTGATTACCTTATTGAAGGTTCAGGCACTGAAAAATGGGCCCTACACCCTATCAATAGAGTAATGTGAAAGGTCAGGAAACATCACAGAGTACTTATCTAGAGTCATGTTGCCCTACTGTAGATGTAGAAGCTCCTGAATGCGAACAGTACGAAGAGTCGTTGGAACAGAATCTTCCTGAAATAAGCTCTTGAAGTATGCCGAGAGAAGAATCATCTCATGGTGAACTTGGAGCATCAAGATCCACCATCTTACCACTCTTTCCAATACAAGGCTGGCATTGAGTATCACCATGAGGTCGACTGGTGTCCCTTCCAGTCGGAAGACTCTCACCACATCTTCCATCCAATCCTCAGCCGCATGTGGGATCGTCTCTCCCCTGAACCCGGGTGGTCTATGGAGCTATAACTCTTGCAACGCCTTCAAGTGGAGTACATCATCTGCTACTGGGGCTGGTGGCATCGGTGACCCAACAGGTAAAGGTACAGTTGGTACATCCACTGGAAAAGGGCCCCGCACCGAGGCCTCATTACTTGGTGGGCTATCTATGCATACAACTCTTAGGAATATAGCTGGACATCCGCATGGATGCATCCTGAAAAAAAAACCAGATGTGACATGATCAAATTTTTTACCTGGCGAGCTATCTTGGTTGAGTTTACTTAAAGATAACTTTTGAAAACACACATACATTCAGTGTTTTCATTCACTATGTTTGAAATCAGAATTTAGGGTCCTGTTGTAGGGATACGCCGGCCATCATACCAACACTGGACTCCCTGGTCTAAAAACCACAGTCATTACCCTTAACACTTTTTCTTTGGTATAACCGACTCCTAAAATAAAAAAATTTCACGACCTGTTCCCCATAGCCCATTCCGTGACTACCGCAAGCCTGCCTTCCATAGGCCAAGGGTTGGGAACTAGAACCGAAGGTGTATTTTCCCAAAACTGGGAAGTCATTTCACTTATAACCTATAAAAAAACATAGTAAGATAAAAAAATGAGTAAAATTTATAACCAAATAGAGAGTATAGTATGTAAAAAGGGGCCAGAATACTAGGCCATGTGAAAATTACAAGTACAACTAAAAAAAGTACAACTGAGGAAAAAGGAAAAATAGTGACTGAGCCATCCCTTGGGTTTCTACATGAATGGTATGTATAGATCTCCTCCTCATCACTCCTCACCCATCCATCTCCTCAATGTACCAACACGTCGTATGCTCCACCTAAAGGTAATGTCCAGTCCTAGTACTCTCAGCAATGATCAGCATTGTCTATCATCTTCATCCAACACAAGGAAGTGCGGGAATAACCTGTGAAGGGGTGAGTATAACGATACTGATTAAGGACTCCAAGACCATCAAGGTCTCAAAAAAATCCAACAATGATAAACCACAAAGTGTAAAATCAATATATAAGCCCACATTGGTATATTCCCACAAAAATTCCTATGTTATCAAGTAAACCGTCTCAATCACGAGAAAATCACAAAAGACACTAACACATCCCAACAAGGATTTAATTATAGGTGTAAAAATTTTCAAAACCTTGGCTGTTGTAGAACTCCTCCTCAATCAAGTACAATGGGCCTGACGCCACACCCAGGAGCATCCCACTATCCTTGGACTGCTGAGGTACTCCTGCTGTCGAATAACATGGGTCTGCTACATCACATAGAGGCGCTCTCCACCATGGATCTGCCACCACAACTAGGGGATCCCCCTATTTATCTATAGAGATACTCCACTTGTAGAGTACCACGGGTCTGCTACCACTACTAGGTGCTCCTCCGCTATGGGTATTCCACCACATCCAGGTACTCCCCATTGGTTTAGTCGAGTCAATCAGTCATCTGTCATCATGTTTTAGCCTACAACTAAGTTCCCGCACAAATGCTCACTTTCCTCAGGAAGATCCTCTCCACAAGATACTGGTCGATGCTCCAAAACTTCCTCCATGTCATAGGGGTATCATGCAACTAACGGCACATCAATCAAATGCCTGGTATGTGAGTTATTTGACTTTTAGTCCTGGGGGCCTGGTTGTATTTGTGCACAATCCAACATGAATATATATCAACCTTACCCAAAACTCCAATGGGTTATTTTCAAAGTGACTGTCGTGCTCCAATAATTCCAACGTCGTTGATAGTCTGACAAAAGGAGAATTGGTACCAATGATATGGACAAAGGAAGTGAAAATGGGTCATTGTGGGATTGGGTCTGGTCCAACCCATTCAGACCGACAAAGCTTGGCCCTGTCTGGGCCAACCCAGTTCAGGTCGAACCAGCCTAACCCGTTGGGTCCGGCATAGCCCATTGGGTTTGGCCTAGCTCGTTAAGCCTAGCCTTGCTGGCCGTGTGGGAACGACTAGTTCGGCCTATAACGACCCATACATTACATACATTGTTAATACTTCAAAATTGATGTATACTTATTACAACATATAAAAAAACCATGGAAAGACCGTATATGTATAGTATCTTTAGAAACTAGGAAACATAAACAACTGGTTCATAAATCGTTTACATTGTCTCTCATTTTATTTCATCATATATAGAGTCCCTTTTGGCATATTTTACTTAATAACCTTCTTCCTGGCCTGGGGGAAAGAAAAAATACAAAAGGGTGAGATCAAATGCTCAGTAAGGGTAAAAAGAAAAAGAAAAATCAATCACATCATATTCATAAGAACATAACAATTTAGAAGTCTTACCCTACAAAAGAGATCATAATTTCATAACATGGGATAAATCATGGTAGTGAAATGTAATCACAATAATCATAACATAAAACATGAAGATTTGTGTCATACACACATAATAATAGAGAATAATTTCTTATTAGTCAAGACTGATTGCCAAGACTATCTTAGTGGACAATGTCCATTTCTGAACCGAGTTCATTCCTCGTTTTAGCCCGGTTTCACTGAAACGGTTTGACCTGTCATTCCAGCCATGTCTATCTCATGAGATATCAAATATTTACCCAATTCATTGGAGGGATATATAGGTCCCACCCAGCTTATAGTGATACCATTCTTATGTGTGCCACAAAATCATAAACCATACATCATAGCGTAACCCATGTAATAAAAAATGGGAATCTTAAACATCGTGACATCATAAAAAAATTAATATAACATAAAGTAATTCATAAAAATATTTACCTCACAACATAGTCAAATAAATGTAATAATAGGGATAGAAACAGAACCCTATATTATATTAGATGGAAAATAAATTTGATAAAACACTTGAACTCCATTCTTGAGGAAAATATCCTTTCTACATCAAAAACACTTTTCCTTTCTTAACATGTCATACAATTCTAAACTAAAATACGTTGATTAAAAATAAACTTGAAAACTTGTAAAGGAAGCTTCTTGGAAATAATGTTTTAAAAATCTATTCATGCCGTAAAATTTAAAAAAACATTCTTCTCGTACTTTTGTCCGAAAAGTCAAAAAGTAACTCGTATGAAAAATGAGAAAAGAGTCTTTTCATATCTTTTACTAAAAACTCACCGAAGGGTAAAATTGGATTTAAAAAATTGTAGGTGGATGGAAATAATATTACATATTGAGGAAACATGGATGTGGATGATAAAATACACCCCAGTAAATACCAAAGTATAAACAATCTCAAATAAAATGAGATTGTGATATTTTCCCTTACCTTAGGTCTGATTTGCTTCGTAAGTGTCTGAAACTCTTGTATAATGATTTTAATAATGTTATTGACTTATTCCAGAATCATACGCATTGTTATGATATCATATATGGTCATATTCTTAGCTTATTATTAGTAATATTTCATTGCTACTTGTTATTCGGGTGTTTGTTACTTTTTGTTCCTATGCGTGTTTTGTCAAATAAATTCTTATTCTTCTTTTTAGGTTATAGATACCTAATTTCCAGAATGTTATTAGTGTAATATATATCATATTTATTAACTCAATTCATTTATTTAATCATTATGCAATGAAAATCATGTAGAATGAGTCACATCACATCGTGGAGACGGTATTCCGTATGTACGCATGAGCGATGATATCGTTCCGATGATCGTGGAACTTTATTGGAATGTATGTATAATATTTCAGAATCAATATCACTTTAAAATAATCATATATATCAATTCTTTACACCATTATACCAATCCAATTAAGGTGGTGGTGGAAAATAGATTACACCACGGCGTGGAAACGGTATTCCATAAGTACGCACGCGTGATGATTTCGTTTTCTGTAGGATGGATAGATGGTGAAATAGGTTTATTTCATACTCATAATAACATATCAGTATATGAGTGATACCAATTTTATTAATTCATAATGAAACAACTAAATCAGAAGAAGTGGAATAAGAAATAATGTTGAATGAAACGGTAACAGACATTACCTCTTCTTTGAAGCGCCTCCTTGTGACTTCCTCTTAGGGCACTAAAATTGGTCTTTGAAGAAGACCAGGACCTCTAGGGTGTTTCTAGGGAAGTGTAGAAGATAAATTTTCAGGGTTTTTTCGAGCATGAAGGCTCAATGTGGTGTGAGGAAAAGAGGGAGGAGGTTCCGTTTTATAAGGGAGGAGAGGGGCACCTTTGGAATAACTAAAACTACTATTTTATTATAAAGCCAAATTCGGTTTTTAATAGCTCCAAATTTATATATTTCAAATATAATGTGGGGAGGGGTCTAAAACCTTTCATCCAATAGAATTTAGACGAGTTTAGGTCATTATATTAACCTTATCGTTTAGTTTTAACTCTTAGTTAATTAGATTGACATTTACCATGTCCCGTTGTATTTTTGTATTATATAGTTAATAAACATACCATATACACCTAATAGACCCCCAAGTGGTCCATCAATGATACACCTATCATGATATAAGTATATTAGACGAACCTTAGATTTTTAGGAATATAATAACAATTAATAATATAATATTTGTTTTAAATATTTTTTTATGTCAATTTGGACACTATTTAGTAATTGATATTTGTGAAAATCATAACAGAATGATTAGTTAGAAAAAAGTTAATTAAATCAATACTAACATGTCATAGTAACCTATAAAATTAGTTTAATTCATAAAAAGTCTCAAATTACATTGAATTGGGTATTTATAACATTAAATATGTCAATATTTCATTAATAATATAATTACTGCATCATCGTTGTGTCATAAATAAATTAAAATATATAATGTCTAAAAATTAAAAATAAAATATCATTATCTAGGAAATCATTTTATCTTTCTAATGAATATTTATAGTCGAATTTATATTATGTATAACCCAATATTAAAAATGATTTACTTATTAAACTATGATTTTAACTATTTTAACCCTTCTTTAAATAAATTAATAATAAATGTACTAATCTATTGCAAGTGGGCCTAAATTGTCATATTTGATTCCTAAGGTTGTTTGTGGTCGAATTACACTTATCAAATAGAATTAGGATATGTGTTAGGGTAATTATAATACCATTTTTACCCTTAATTACCCTATTTACTTTTAACCGTGGTAAATAAAAGTAAAAAGTTACTATTCACCAAAACTTATTTTCATCACATTGAACCACATTTTACTTACTCACAAAAACTGTGTCTCTTGGATTTTTGAAATTCCACTCACAGAAGCAGTAAAATTATGTTTAATTTAAATTTTCAAATTTTCCTCGGAGGTGGATAAAAGACGGTGAAAATTCAATAAAATTTTTATATATCTAAAATTATTATATAATTACACCAATGAATTACATTGAAATTATATAGGTATTATGTATCAAATCTGACCTAAAATAAAATTATTTAAAATAAATAATTATTTAAATAAAAATTCGGTTTTTTAATAGTAACCAAGTTTTTTCACTATTCATCAAAAATTGAAAGTTTTCAGAAAAATACCAAAAATTTCACCCTAGGCTAATTTTGATATTCCGAATCCAAAAACGAAGTCCATTTTTAAAAATAAATTTTTCAAAATTTCAAAAAATGGTTATTACTATTCATAACGGCTAGTTTTAATAATATTTTAATAGCATATCGTTGTTTAGTGAAACTTGGTATTGTGTACGACGCAAGCTATCAAGGAAGGTCGTGATTTTGTGTAAAGAAAGCCAAGCTAGTGATGTGTGTAGTGAAAGATTCCTTGGATGATTTATATAACATAAAAACAAAAAATTTCTCATAAAAGTCTTGGGTGTTACACGACCGACGACAACACGGCCGGGGCGGTGAAGCCGGGAAGGCGGCGCGACCGGCGGGGCGGTGCAACCGGTGAGGCGGCACTTATGGGGTGCCCGTGGCTAGGGCATGGGGCAGTCGAAACACTGTGGGGTCAGCGTGGGTCGCGGAGGCCATGGGGGCTGCGGCCATTGCCTTCGTCACCTTCGTCGCTGTTTCGATGAACCCCATAAAGAATATAAGTGGGGGTCAAGACTTTTTAGTTTTCCCTACACCCTCCGCATTTATTGTGGTATCATATGGTTCATAAGAAATAATAGAAGAACGTCATGGAAGATATCTTAAAAACATCAATTCCCATAATCCTTCGTTTAACAAAATATTCCCAACCCTCAAAGAAAAACATCCTTGGATCAACATGATAATAATTTGTTCTGCATTATTTTTTTTATAAGGAAAGAATCAAGGGAATAATATTATGCATTAAATAAAATCCCCACCTTGTTCATTGTTTATATACGGGGTTGCGGGGAAGAAGACAAACCATTGGGAAAAGACGGACGCCGATTTGCCACAGACAGAGACATCTCACGTCAAAAGGAGTTCTGAGGAAGATAGTCAACGTCGAGGTCGACATTCCTTGTCGGGGGAGCGTTATTCACTGGTGGAAGCGGTCTTTGTGGGGGAAGCGTACTTCGTATGAGATTTTTCTCCCATGATCTCTAATCATCATTTTCAAACCATTTGCAAACTAATGACTATGTAACACCTCCTTATAATAGATTATATATTATTTAGTTTGGTGGGTTTAAAATTCAAATTGTAAAATTTAATTAAATGACATGGTTCACTTAATTAAAGGGGGAGGGTTGACACCATTAATGGTAGAGGAATTCAAGAGTCTCTCCCACATTTATGTGGAAGTTGAGATGTTTTCCTCAATTAAATGAGGGCTTAGTCTTGTGTGGTCCCCACACCATAACCCCTTGTGGGAGGTTAGTTTATGGTGGGCCCCACCACCATAACCTCTCATGTGAGGTTAAGGTGGGGTTGTCCGCACATCCATCTTACAAATTTGTGGTTATAATATATATAATTAATTCAAACATGCACTTATTTTTTTTATTATTTCCACGAAAATCACAAAAACTAACATTTACCCTCAACCAACTGCAGTCGAGGTGAAAGTCTTCTTAAGAGAATACTAGTGCTGCGATTTCATCGGTGCCCTAAGTTTTCAATTCTGATCACCAGTTCAAAATATATAAAAATCCACTCGATCTTTCACTGAATGTGTATGAACAAAACTTTAGAAATTGATTTCGTGCAGTCCAGGCCTCAAAATCTAGCGCCGTCAATTTTCACAGACTCGTAAAATTTCCATTTAATTAAAAAACAATTACATGGAAATTCTGGGTGATTAAATATTTTGAATGATTGGACCAAAATTATGTTTATGTGGTCCTTTTAATTTTTTGGATATTTTGAATAGTAACTATGGTAATTTTTATTTACCAATCATAAAGGTATATCAGTTAAATTAGGGAAACAAACATTATGATAAATATAATTAAATTACCCTAAATACTACCAAAATAATACTGAAAGCATGATAGTCAACCAATATCACCTCATAGTAATAACTGATTTATTTAATTGAATTTTATCCATGAAATATATGTAATTATAATTAAAACAAAATAAAGCAACAACATGTTACTCTCATCTCTAATAAGTATACTATTTTTAATGTAGTGATAAATATGATAAATCATTGAATATAAATAGTCTCCATAAATATAATGAAATTATATACATCAAGAGGATTTATTTATAATTTTTAGATATCAAATAATTACCATAAATATTGAAACAATAGGGATATAATAATTATTTTATTAAGATAAATATCAAATAAATGAGATTATAAATAGTAAAATAACAATTATTTGAAGTCGTTTATTCCATCCTTGATTTTTATAGGTGACTATGACATGATATAAGACCTTAATTATTATTTTTGACGTTGTAACTGTGTTTTTTTTTAATTTTAATGTAATAAAATAAATAGTCTAAAAATTGACAATATTGATGTTTTATAAAAATAATATGTTATTCAATTATTTAAAAATCAAAAAAATTAAAAATTAAAAAGGATCTATTTGGAGGATGAAAAATTAATTACGTTTCCAATTATTGGAAATTTACCACATATTAGTAAACATAATATCCTCTTAAAAATGAAAATGTTATTCATAATTAAAATTAAAATAGAGTAATTAATGGTAAATTAGAAAGATAAGGTTTAAAATAAAATAAATACATGTAAAAATTAAAAGGATATATTATTTATAACTATCTTCATCTTATCCTAGAAATATATCACTTTTGAGATATTATAATTCAAAAATCAATTTATAAAAAGATAATATTTCAATACATTCCCAAAGTGCCCCTCTTTATTCTTATTAAAGACCACCACATCTACCCGTGTACTCACACATCTCATGCCACTTGGATCTTCTAAATTTTACACAAATAATCTCCCAAAATACCTCCCTTTCTCTAAGAGACCACACAATGTTCATAAGTTCACTCGTATAAGACATTTTGTGCAAATAAAAAAAGATACTCAAAAAATATGTAATTGTTTTGTCACCTCTTTCAAAAAAATTATTCTACTTCCTCTTCATATGTTGTATCCTTAATAAATTAATAAATCCAGTATATTCTATATGATTAGACGAGATTATAATTTCTGAAAAACCTTATACCTCCTTTTATCCATACTTTGAATAACAATATCACCATGTGTTTATACGTGTGACTTACTGTCACTATGTCGTGGTGAAATTTATTTTTCAAAAATACATAATTTGGATGGGACTAATGATGATTATAATAAATGAAAATGATTAATAAAAAATTATAATTATTCTGTATAATTAATATACCATGAAATTATATACCATTTAACAATTAAGTGAATGATATATTCGCTCATGCATACGTTCCACCAACCATCTCCACGATGCAATGCAATTCATTCTACATGAACTT
The DNA here is from genome assembly GCA_963277665.1 of Viscum album. Lineage (NCBI taxonomy): Eukaryota > Viridiplantae > Streptophyta > Magnoliopsida > Santalales > Viscaceae > Viscum > Viscum album. The sequence goes on from OY728119.1 coordinate 537,968,005, forward strand.
CATTAAACCATGATTATATAAATGAATGTAATGAATAAATATGATATATTATATACTAATAGAATTCATAAATTAGATAACTATTACCTAATTTATGGAACATGAACTTACTTGACAAAACATGCATAAGAACATAATTTAATTAATATTCGAATAACGAGTGACAATGAAATGTTTCTAAAAAATGGATGATTATATTATATATATATATATATGATATCATCAAAATTATTAGGACCATAGAATTAGTTAATAACGTTAATTAAGTCATTATACATGAGTTATATATATATATGACGGAAATCAGACCTAAGCTAAGGGTTAATTTCAAAATCACATTATTATTTGATATTGATTATACATAATTATTTACTAGTGTATAATTATCATCCACACCCATGTAACCAAAATATGTATTACTATTTATATTATTCTATAAATGGTTAAAGTATATTTTACTGATTTGATAATTTTTACTAAACGGTATGAAATGAATATTTTATCGTTATTCAATATGATGTGCTTTTTTGACTTTTCCAATAAAAGTACAATAAGAATGTTTTTTTAACATATATGACTTCAATTCTTTCTTTCTCATTCCAAATACATTATTTAATTGATTCATCCTATAAAAAATTTCATTTTTAATTTGAATTAAATTCTAATATTTATGAATTGTGTGGCATTTTGATAAAAGAAATCCTTTTTAAAGAATATATAATATTTTCCTTAAGAAATAATTTCAAATATTTTATCAAAATTATTTTCCATCAACGATATCATAAGGTTATATTTCTATCCCGATTATGACATATATTGGAATTTTTTTATGGAATTACTCTAATTAAATCCATTTATTTAAAACGAATTATGACGGAAATAAGATTAAGAAACCCATTTTTTCCTTGGGTTATGCTACGATGAATGGTTTAGGATTATGGGAAACAAGTAAGAATTATTTCATTATCAAATGGGTGAGACCTATATATTCCTCAAATTCATTGGGAAATGATTTATATGTCATTATATAAACATGACTATAATAGAAATTAAATCTGGTTCAATAATACAAGGCTGGAACAACATGAAAACATTGTTCTGTAACATACATTATCCACTTTAATGGTTTTGTATATGAGCCTTGGAGAATATGGAAGTTTATTTTTATTCATACGTGTTTGAAAAAAGTTAATGTATTTTACCAATGCTATGTTATCACGTTTAACATTTCTTTATGATTTATTCCATATGAACTAGTAAGATTTATTTCCTGACTCATGATTTTGATATCAAGTGTCATGTTTTGGGCTTTTTACATTCATATGTTCATCTATTTTATGCCTACCCATACTGAGCATATTATATCATCATTTATTTTGTTTACATTCCTCAAGTTAAAATGAAATATTTTATGTAGGAGTTCCAATGGGGAAGATCATTAAGGAAGATATTGATGATCTTTCACAAGATTGAATAATGTATTCCTTGTTTCCAAATAAACTAAACAATTATGTTCCCTAGGAATGAATCTGTAATATTTATTGAATATTCATATATCAAAATGTAATGATAGTATACATCATTATTGAATCATCATAGTTTGTATCAGAGGAAAGGCTTAGTCCTCCTTTGTAAACTAGGATAAGAAAACATTAGTGATATCCCTAGAGGTATTTCTAAGGAATTTCTAGGTATATGTATAATTCTATATTATAGAACTAGAATTATGGTAACACTCATGAATAAACTAAGACTAAACAAATGATATTATAGATTTAAAATACACTCCCTTGATTATGTTGTTTCCTAGTATTGTTTTTTCCTCCCACACAATTCTTTTTGGGATTTAGAAAATGGCTAGAACGCAATGGAATAGTGTTAATGGCCTATGAATTATGAAATATAATGACTGTTCTCCTAAATAAACAAATTTTATGGGAAATAAAAAAATTATAACGAAATATTTAAACAATTTAAGAAAATTTTTGGTCTTCCAAATGAAATGATAAGGTAAAAAAATTCTATTGGGTCCTTTAGGAGGCATCACCCACCTTCATCCAGTGTGTCTTCTGATCCACTAGTTGCTAAACAATGTATCAAATTCATTGAAAAGTTATTTTCCACCCTTCTATGTCTGGAACATGAAAATGAAATTTTTGATGTATATCATTTAGTAGGTGAATGATACTAGTAGTGGACATTAATCAAGAACAAGGGGAAACAAGATGGAATATAATACATGGAATGGGGCAATTTGATGATTTTTTTTCAGTAAGTACTTTCATTGTATTATTCGATCAAAAATGAAAAATAATTTTCTTGATGGTAATCTAATGGATGATGAACCTATTGGTATATATGAGGAATATTTTTCATGAATTTTAATGTATGCTTTATGATTTACAATCTAGCCTGAAAGTAATGTTGATCGATCATTAGTGGATTAAAACAATGTATTCAAAGGGTGCAATATATAATAGGATTTAGTTTCTATGATGAGATTGTGGGTTGTGCTAACAATGTTGAAATAGAAATTTTTGTTACATACCACGCTTATGGGTTTGAAAATAGAATAAGGATTTAGTCCAAAAGGAAATATCAAATCAATGGTGAAAAGAATATGACTATTTAATTATAATAAAAGTGTGGAAAAAATCATTGTTGAGGTAGCCTTAAAATAAATAGAAAATTATTGAAGTGAGGAGAAGATGGTCTTATGGAATTTGTGTTCTAATGTAATAATAAAAATGTAGAGAATGATTTGAATAAAAAAAAGGTTGGATAGAATTCAAAACCCATACTTCAATTCTACAAGCACAATTAAATGGGGAGTTATAATGTCCAATGCCAAAATCCAAGGGCGATCAATGATGATAAATGTTATCAACCACTTAAGTTGAAAAAAATGAAAAATAACATGTGATCACTTTTGATGATGTTGAATATGAAAATAATGTGGTTGAATGATTTAGTGTATATGTATTGTGATTATAGAATAATGTTGTTGAATCACTTTTATGGAATTATGCAATAATGAAGTATCTATGTAGTGGTCAAATGTGGGTTTTCACATGTGTTTGAATGTATATGATATGTGGTACTTGTAACCATTAATTGTGATTGAGATAGTAAGGTGAGGTTTTTGTAAAATAAACATTTTGGGAAGGATGACCCTTGAAACGAACATGATGTTGAGATAACTATATTTGGATAATGGTATGTTGGACAGTAATATGTAAATTGGATGATAATAGTAACCATGGAATAATAAACGAATTTATTGAAATGGGGGTTATGATATCATAGATTAATATTATATATTTTTTAAGATAAGAATAATAAAACATGAATTTTTTCATTAAAAATATATGATAGTTCAGCTCATTACCTTGACTCAAGAGAATATATGATTAAGGTATTTACATGATTAGAATGTTACAACATAGAACTAACTTTTGAGTTATGGTAGATTATTGTTAAACCAATTTATTTCAGATATTTCTAAATAATTATATTTTTTATTTATTTTAATCTTCCCCAATTATGGTTAGATTAATATATTATCACACCATATGTGTACTTATGCGTATTTGATAAGTTGTGTTAATGTTTTTTTGAGACATATGGAATTAATATCATTTTATTTATGAATCATATGATCTTATAACACTTCATAAATGAAAAATTCAACTTTATTTTGTTGAATTAGATATGAAGTTGTAATTATTCTGGTCATTACCAATTATGATATTATACTAAAATCATGTAAGTATTTATTTTAATGTTTTTCATCTCTTGGGAATAGTTCTTGAAAGAAAATTTTCTTATTTTATAAACTCATTTTCTGATGAAAAAAATGGTCCTTTAAATCATCAATAATTTATGTGTTTCTGGTTGTTAAATTCCGCCCAAACATGTTCACTATTATAATAACTTAGAACATGATTGTTAGACTTTTCTTCCATATCCATGTTTTCAATTCCCACCTATGTTTTTCTATGTGTAAAACTATTGATGTGTTATATTAGGTAATCATTTTTTTTCTAACATTCATTTTTAAAATAACATTTTAGTATTTCTTTTTCTGATGTGAGTTTCTATGAAAGAAAAGTTCAAGTATTAAACATTTTATAACCATGATTAATTTGAGGGAAAAATTATTTTTAATAGGGTAGAATATAAAACCCCAAGATTTTATGAGATGTATTCTTTCTAATTTTTTTGTGTCTTGTGTTGCATGATAAACCATGATTATCTTGTGATATACACATCATCGTATTAGAATTAACAATACACAACACTATTCATGAATTTTGTTACACACAATTTAAGATCCTTTTGATAGAATTCATTTCAATCAAGACCCATTATAAGTGATAACTAAATATTATAATCTAGTTATTATAATTATCAGTATTAATAGTGTCAACTTCATTCTAAAATACAATTTTAATGAAAATATGTGAGTCTACAAAATACTAAAATCACTCTTTATAGATATTATTAATGATATATATTTTTAATATATTCAATTTAATGTTAAAAAAATATTTTCTTTTTTTCTAGAAATTACATAAGAATAAATTCAATTCTATGGAAAAAAATGCGTGTTTTCTAAAAATACAGTTTTACAGCTTTTTGGTGGAGAATCCATTTTAAATCTAGTTTTTACACATTTTAAAGTTTATTTTTGAAAAAATAAACTTCTCCAATGGAATAGCATTATGAAAATTTTCTTTTCCTGATTTTTATGTATTTTTTCAATTATAATCATTTTAAATGGATTGTAGAAAATACTGCATTTTAATTTAAAACTAATTTTTAATATAATTTATTTAAACTGAATTTTTATCCCATTAATTGGTTTCAAAGTATAATTATAATATTTTTTTGATCATTTAATCCATTTTTTGTAATTTTATGTAATTTCACATTGAAATTAGTTAAAAATGAAAATCAATATTTTGATAGGTTTTTTACTTTTAAATAAACCCCTTTTCTTGCTTTGAGTATGTGACTTAATTTTAAATTAATAACCAAATATTTAGTATTTTGAATATTGAAAAATGATTTCATATTTGGAATAAGTGGGCCCAAATTATGTTAATAGGTTACATTTATATTTTTATATATTTTATTATTAGTGACTATGGAATTTTTTATTTACCACAGTTAAAGTTAAATCATATAAATTATTGTTACAAAAAATATATTAAATAGAAAAACATTACCCTAACTCCTGCAAAAAATCATATTGGATTAATTAAATTCAAACTATAACACTTATGGGTATGAATTTGTTAATTTAATGTACTTTTTTTATGTGAAAGTGAAGTAATTATAATTTACAATAAAATAAAGTGACAACATATCACTTTCTTATCTCATATAAGTATAATAATTTAAATATAGTGATAAACATGATAAAATATAGAAAATAAATAATCGTCATAAAGCTACTGAAATTATATACATCATGTGAATTTTGTAAGAATTGTTAGATATTAAATATTTTCTATAAATATTGACAAAACAATGTTACAAGAATTATTTTTTAAGGAAGAAACGAAATAAATGAAATTGTAAATAGTAAAATAATTATTATATGAAATAATTTATGTTATACGATATTTTTAGGTGAATATGGCATGATAGAAGATTTTTCAATACATTGGTTCGAAGTAATATCTTTGTTTTGATTTTATTTAAATTCAATGAACTAAATAGTGTATAAATTGAGACTATTGATATCTTTTGAAAATAATATTTTATTAAATTATTTAAATATCATTAAAATATTTTAGAATTTCAAAGTAGATAATTTAATGATGATAATTTATTTATGTTTCCAGGTATTGGAAATTGACCCCATATAATTAAACATAATATCATCATATGAATTAAAATGTTGTTCATATGATTAATAATAAAATATTGTAATTAATGGTAATCTAAAAATATAAGGATTAAATTAAAATAAATATATGTGAATTTTTTTGGAAGACATTATTTCAATAAATCCTCAAAATTTCCATGACATATATCAATTTTTTGATATTATAATTCAAAAAAAAAATTATAACAAAATAATATTTCAAGGCATCCCTAAAGGGCCCCACCTCTATCTTATAAAATGCCACTATAACTACCAAATTAGTCACACCGCTCATCCACCATGGCTCGGCCGAATTATATTAAAAAAATCTTCCAAAATCCGATATATCCTCTTGGTGCCCACACATTGGGAATAAATACACCGTTGAGATACAATTTTGTTCAAATAAAAAAGAGATAGTTGAAAAAGAGGTAATTATTTTATCACCTCTTTCAAAATTATTTTCTTAATCTACTTCATCATATTATATTTTTCAATACTAAAGTTATAAATCTAGTATCTTTTATATATGGAGATTTCCTAATAATTATGGGAAAACTATGTACATCCTTTTATCCATCATATGAATAACAATATCACCATGCATGGGTGTGTATGGCTTACCATCTCCCCATCGGGTTGCAATTTTTTATTCAAAAGTACTTCGTTTGAATGGGTATAATGGGGATTATAATGGGTGTAAATATTTAATATAACCTGATAATTATTATGTATAATTAATATAAAATCCAATTTCATACCATTTAACCATTAAGTGAATGATATCCTCGCTCATGTGTACGTACAACCTAACATCTCTGTGATGCGATGTGATTAGTTCTACATGACATTCATTAAAATATGATTAAAAACAATAATGGAATGAATATATATAATATATATTATACCGACAGGATTCCTTAAATGATTTAATAATAACCTATGAAGTGGAACATTTACTTATTTGAGAAAACTTGCATAAGAACACGAAGGAGTTAATATCTAAATAACGATTGACAATGAAATGTTACAGACAAATGGATTATAATATAATCATATATGATATTAAAAAATTATATTAATTATGTAATAAGTCAATAACATTATTTAAATCATTATTCGGATGGTTCGTATACATAGGTAGGATATCATACCTATTTCAATTAAAAAAAATTCAATCTCATTAGTATTTGAGATTGTTTATTCATAATTAGTTATAGGGGTATATTTATCATCCACATCCATGTTCCCTAAATATGTAATACTATTTATATTCTTATACGACTCATTAAATTCAATTTAAGCCATTGGTGAATTTTTACTAAACATTATGAAATGAATAGGTTTTCATTATTTGATAAGAGGTAATTGTTGTATTTTATAGAAAAAGTATTAAAATAATGTTTTTACATATATAGATTGAATGGATTCATACGCTATCATATTGATTTATTTACATGTATATTAATTTACAATATTTCTAGTTTGTTTTTAATTAAATTATATTCATTTAAAATTGCATGGAATTTTGATAAAAGATAACCTTTGCAATGAAGAAATGATATTTTCCTCAAGAATTAATATCTAGTTTTTTATCAAAATTATTTTCCATGTAAGATTTAATAGAGTTATGCATCTATCCCAATTATTACATTTAATTGATTTTTTTTATGATGGAATTATTTTTAGGAAATCTATTTGATTTATATGGTTTATCATGGAATGATGTTTAAGAAAACCATTTTCTATTATTTTAGTTATGCTATGATGAGATCTTTATATTTTTGTGGAACATGTAAAAATGATTTCATTTTGAGATGGGTGGGACCTATATATATCTCCAATGAATTGGTTATAGATTTAATTCTCATGAGATATACAGGAATGGAATAAAAAGTAAATTTGGTTTAGTAATTCCTAGTTGGAACAACATGTAAATCAGGTTTTTAATGGAATGTTTCCTCTATAATGGTATTGGATATGTGCCTTGGACATTAAGGAAATGATTTTATATACTTATTGGTTTTCCAATAGTACATGTTTTATGCTAATTCTATGTTATCATGGTTAATTTTACTTTATGATTTATGCCTTTCGAACCACTAAGATTTATTTTATAACTCCTGATTTTCAAATTCAAAGGTTATTTTCATGTTTTTTAAAATTCATATATTCATATATTGGTTGCCTACCCTTACTATAAGTCTGAGCTCACCCTTTTTAATGTTTACATTACATAGGTTATAAATAAATCATTTATGTAGGTGTATTATTGGGAAATAACATTATGGTATTTGTTAATGATCATTCCCAAGATAGAATAATTTATTCCAAGATTCCATAGGCACTTTAATATTACGATCCTCATGTGTACATTTGTAAAATGTAATGAATATTGATCTAAAAATGGGTAGTATTTATATACATAATTATCAAGTTGTTATAGTTCATATCAGTGGAAAGGATTAGTCAACCTTTGGAAACTAGGATGTGAATCATTATTGAAATCTCTAGATATTTATATGAGATTTACTAATGATAAGTATAATTAATGGTTACAACCCTAGATTTATATTAATGATCATAGATAACCTAGTGTTTAAACTAATTTTCTAGGGATATAAATTACACCCCCTTGAATGTTTTGTTTTTATTATATGATTTTTTCCTCTCACATTATTCAATTTGGGTATTAGACAATGGTTGGAACCAAAAGCGACAGTATAAAAGATAAATGAAACATTCAATGAGACAAGTATCTTCCTAAAAAGGCAAATGTTATAAGATATGGAATGAAAAATCTTATCACAATATATACACTAGTTATGAATCATTCTGTTCTACCAAATTATTAGATAAGGGAACAACATTATATTGAGCCTTTCATGAGGAAACGTCCAACTTCTACCAGTGGGTCTTCTAATCCAGTTGTTCCTAAATAATGAATCAATACCATTAAAATGAAATTTTCCAACCATCACTATTCAAAACATGAAAAATCCATTATGTCTATTTATCGTATAGATGTTGAAGAAGACTAGAAGTTGACTCTAATCAAGAATATGAGGCATCAAGATGATATTGAATCCATGGAATGGCATGAGTTCATGAACTTATTTTTAAAGAAGTACATTCTCCCTGAAACTTGAATGAAAATAGGAAATGGGTTCCTTGATTTTATGCAAAATGACGATGAATCTTTTCGTATATACAGGGAAATTTTTACAACCCCTTTAAGGTATGTATCTGGCTTTATTATCAAACATAAAATTAAAGATGATCTATAATTTAGTGGCTTATAACCTAGTCTTTGAAGGACGTTAGCTATAAGAGACATTAGTTTCTATGAATATATTGTGAATTGTGATTCCAAGGTATAAATAGAAGCTGGTGCTACAAATCAGTATCATTATTTTGATAAGAAACAAAAGATGGTGTTCTAAAGAAAATCTCAAAACAATGGTGAAAATAATATGACAGTTTCCATCTTCTCAATGTGTGGAATGACGCATGATGGATATAATAATAATGAAACTAGAAAATTATTTACGTGTGTGAAAGGAATTTTGGAAGTTGAGTGCCGATGTAATGAGAAAAACATTGATAATGATTTAAATAGATAAAATGATAAGGAGAAATCAACTCCCATAATTCAATGCCACAAGTGCAAGGACATATGGAATTGTGCTAACTAATTTCCTAATCCATGGTTAATGAGTGAATATCAATGTCATCATCATTTTAAGGAAAAATAAAATGGAATATTCCAAGCTATCACTATTGAGATTGATGAATATGAAAATGAAGTGGCGAAATGATTTCATTTTTACGTAATGGTATTGTAGAATAATGTTGTAGAATATCTTTTATAAAATCATGTAATAATGAGATATCTATGTATTTTTAATCTTTAGATTTTTAATTGAATTTAAAAGTTTATGTGGTGTGGTTCTGGTAACCTAGAAAAGTGAGAGACGTAATAAGGTGAGGTTTTTCAAAAACCCTTGATTTAGTAAAGGATAACCCTTAATATGAACATGATTGTGAGAAAATAATATTTAAATAATGTTATGTATGATAAGAATAAGTAAATTGGACAATACTAATTACCTTGGAAGTAGTTATGGATTTTTTGATATGTGGTTTTTACTATCACGATGAATATTAATGATTTTTGGACAATGAATATGAAAACATTCTTGTCTTCAATAAGGATATATGATCGTTCAGGTTGTTACCATGACCCAAGTGAATAAATTATTAAGGTATTCACTTGTTTGGAATGTGACAGCCAAGAACTTGCTTATGTCATATGGGAGATAAATGTTAAAATTATATAGTTAACCTCTTTCTAATGTTATGTATTTTCAGTTTTTTAAAGCATTGTATTGTTATCTAATTAAGGATAGTATAAGTTGTATTCTGGTTGAAGTTTGTAAGAATAATGTATTATCTCAATATTGGTGTTCTTGTGTATATTTAATATATTTTGCTAACCTTTTTGTTGAGACATATGGAATGACCTATCATTCTATTTACATATCACATGATCTACAAACCCATCAGGAATGAAGAATTCAACTACATTTCTCTGAATAATAGATCAATTGCAAAATTGTTCAAGGCATGACCAACATTGATATTGTTTGGAAATAAAGTATGTGTTACATATCATGTTCACAAATTTTAGGGAAAGTATATTGAAAACAAAAAATTTTATCTTCGAACCTTCTTATCTAATGAATTATATGGTCCCTTAAAAATCCTATATTTATGGGTTTCTGGTTGTTATCGTTTTCTAAACCTTGTTCTCTGTCACTATCCATCAGAAGAAGATGTGCAGATTTTTTCCCATATATATGTTTTCACTTCCCACATATTTCCCACTATATGTAAACATAGTGTTGAGTTACATTGAGTAAACATTATGTTTCTAAAATTATTTTTAAAAATGATGTTTTCATATCCATTTTGATGATGTTGATTTATATGAATGAAAATTTCATGTAGTAATCCTGTTATAACCACGATGAATTTCACAGGATAAATTCATTTTAAGGGGGTAGAATGTAACACACAAATATTATATGAGATTAATTATATAATATTTTATTGATGTCTTGTCTTGTACTCTATACCATGATTAGATTGGGCTATACGCAACAAAAAATTAGCTTTCAGTATATGATACACTATTTGTGGAATGTGTTTCACACAATTTCATGTTCTTTTTATAAAATTCATTTCATTCACGACCATGTATAAGTGATAACTAAATATTATATCATACTCATTATAATGGATGGTATTAATAGTATTAACTTAATTCTAAAGTTACTATTATAATGAAAATAAGTGAGTCTATACAATTATAAAATTACTCATTATGGATTTTATTAATAAAATTTATATTTCATATATTAAATTAAATGTTTAAAATTCTTCTTATATGCCATCTAGACATGATATAATAACAAATTCAATTTTACATTTAAAATGAGTGTTTTTCTAAAAAATAAATTTTACCATATTTTTATAGAAACCCAATAAAAAATATTTATTTTTTACAGTTTTATATTTTTTTGAAATAATAAACATCTTCATTGGAATAAGGATACCAAAATTTACTTTGGTTTAATATTTGGTATTGACCCAATTATATTGATTTTTAATAAATATTAAAAAATAGTGTATTTAAAATATAAACTACTCTTTCATTTGATTTATTTATATATAAATGTAATCATATTAATTGATTTTCATGTATAATTAGATTATTTTCACCATTTATTCCAATTTTTTTCATTGTATATTATTTCAGATTTCATCTAGACAAAAATACATAATAATTTTTTTATGGTTTTGACATTTAAATAAACCTGTTTTCTCTCTTTGAAAGCAAGATTTAATTATAAATTAATTGATACATATTTAGTATTTTTAATTTAGAAATTGGATTCCATATTTAGAAAAGGAGGTTCCAAATTATGTTAATAGGTTACATTTTTATTATATTATGAATAGCAGCTACAATAATTTTTATTTAACATAGTTAATGGAATATCAGGTAAATTAGGTTAAGGAACAATATGATAATGAAAATAAAATTACCCTAATTCCTAAAAAAATCAAATTGGATGAATGGAAGTAGGACAATTTCACCTATGGGACGGAGAGGATTTATTTAATGGATTTTTTCCCCTGAAACTGTTGTAATTATAATTAATACAAATGAATGTGACAACATGTCACTCTCTTATCTCTTGTAAGGGTAATAATTTTAATGTTGGGACAAACTAGATAAAACATCAAACATAAATAGTCTCCAGAAGTATAGTTTTACTATCTACATCATTTGAATTTATTTTGAATTTTTCAATATTAATTATTTACACTAATTATTGACACAACAATGATACAATAATTATTTTATTATGATAAATATAAAATAAATGAACATAGAAATAGTAAAATAAATATTATTTGAAAAAATTTATGTCATCCAATGATTTTTTAGTTTACTAAGACATGTTATAACATTATTAAATGATTTTTTAAGTTATATATCTATATTAATTTTATTTATTTTAATGAAATTAATAGTTAAAAAATTTAAACTATTGATATTTTATGAAAATAATATTTTATGAAATTATTTAAAAATCATAACTATTTTTTAAAATTAGAAAGTATCTATATTAAGTTATAAAAGATAGTTCACTATCCAAATATGGGAAATTTACCCCCAGTAAGTAAGATTAATAGTCTTTTAATAAATAAAAATATTGTTACCTCAATTAAAATTCAAAAAGAGTAATTAAGGGTAAACAAAAAACATAATGTTTAAACTATGATAAACACATGTCAAAAATCATTTAATGAGATTATTTATAACTATACTCATATTATCCTCGAAATATGCCACATTGGAGTTATTATACCTCTAATGTCAATTTATAATAAAATAATATTTCAAGACGTTCCTAAAGATTCTATATCCCTATTATAAAAGCCAACCACATCTACCACTTACTCGCACATCTCAATCCCCTTTTCTCATCCAACAACTCAAAAAATAAGAACCCAAAATCTCTCCCTTACTCCTAGAGGATACACTATGCACATAAATCCACCCTATAATGACATTTTTCACAAATAAAAAGGATATACTCGAAAAATATGTAATTGTTTTGTCACATATTTCAAAATTCATTTCATATTAAACTTTGTCTTCTTATGTTGTTTATATACTAAATTAATAAATAAATTATTATATACATTTTCATATCTTATTATTATTATGTTACAACTTTATTCCTCCTTTTATTCATCCAACAAATGAAAATATCACCATGCATGTGTATGTACGGCTTACCGTCTCCAAGTCATAGGGTAATTTGTTATTCACGAATTGTTAATTTTGATGGGTATAATGGTTATTATAATGGATTTAAATAATTAATATAACATGATAATTATTATTTATAATTAATATACCATCTAATAAAATACCATATAACCATTTTGTTTATGATATCGTGGCTTCTGTGTACATTGGACATACCATCTCCACGATGCAATGAAATTCATTCTACACGATCATCATAAAACCATGATTATAAACAAGAATGGAATGAATAAATATGACAAATATTATATTAATGTCATTATATACATTAAATAACTATTGAATAAGATGTGGAACATGAACTTATCTGACAAATTGTTCATTAGAACATAAAGCAGTTACTATCAAAATAACGGGTAACAATGATATTTTACCAACAAATGAATGATAATATAATAATATATGATATCATAAAAATTATAATGAATATGGCATAAGTCAATAACAATATATAAATAATTAATCAGGTTGTTCTAATAAATATGAAGGATATCACGACTATGGTATGGGAAAATATTTCAATCTAATTATTAACCGAGATTGTTTATACATATTTATTTACTAGATTATATTTATCATCCACATCCATCTTTCCTAAATATATAATAATATTTATATTTTTCTACAATTTTTTAAATTGAATTTTACAAATAGGTGAATTTTTACTAAACATCATGAATGGAATATTTTTTGTTATTTGATACAAGGTACTATTTTGTCATTTTTAGCAAATGTACAAGGAGATTATTTTTAAACTTATACGGAATGAATGGATTCATATGATTTTATAACAATATTTTTAAATGAAAATTACATTATAAAACATCATGTTTATTTTCAATTAAATTATATTCATTTATAATTTCATGTAATTTTTAGAAAATAAAATGTTTTTGAAGAAAAAGGATATTATCCCCTATAATTGATTTCATGTATTTTATCTACATAAATTTCATCTAAAAATCGATAGTGTTCTGTTTTCATACCAATTATTAATTTTATTTTATTTTATTTGTTATGGAATTGATTTTATTAAATTTTTTATTTTATATGTATTATGTAATAATGATGTTTAGGAAACACATCTTTTGTTCATTGGTTTATTCTATGATAAACTGTTTATGATTTGGTGGCACATGTAAGAATGATTTAATAATGAGATGGGTGGGACCTATATCTATATACAATTCATTTTTAATGACTTGAATCTCATGAGATATAATTTTCTATTATGGAATTTAAATAATGTTCGGTAATAGAGGGATGGAATTGAATGTAAACCATGTTCAGTAATTGTCTATATCCACTATGATGGTACTAGCTATGAGCCTTGGTGAATATGGAAATAATGTTTTATTATTATTTGTTTACCAATAGTTAATTTTTCATGCCAATGATATTCTATCATGGATAATGTTTTATTATTATTTATCCCTTCCGTACTGCTATCATTCATTTCCCGATTCGTGATTTTGATATTCAAAGGTTTTGTTTATGTGTTTTACATTAATATGTTAATATATTTTTACATACCTTTACTCAGCATATAATCTAACCCTTTATTTTGATTCCACTCCTTAGGTTATAAATAAATCATTTAATTAGGTGTACTAAAGGGGAATATCATCATGGGAGATCATTAAGATCTTTCAATAATTAGAAGAATGTACACAAAGCATTCAAACCCACAAACTATTATGGTTCTAATGAGTGCTATTTTTAAATGTAATGAATACACATTTAAAAAAATATAATATTTATATACATCACGCTTGGGTAGTTATAGTATTTTCTATGGAAATTCATTTTTGAGTGAAAAATATAGAAACACAATTATTGCATAAAGAACATGTTTTAGAGATCTTGAGGATATATGTAAAATTGATTATACTAAATTTGGGGTCATGTTTTTTAGGAGTAAGTTAGTTAATAGTAATAGTGGTGTGGAAAATTATGCTTATAGGTTTACACTGGTTGCTTTAAAAGTGTTTTTGTTAAAAATAATAATCGTTTATCAAGGCGACACATGAAAATAAAATATTTTTTGTAATTATTCCATCAAATGATCTATGATCTACTATTTCTGTAGGGAAAACAATTCATTTGGCTGAAGAAGATAATGATGATGTTAGTAATTTATATAAGGATTATTCATATGTTATAAATTGTTTAGATGAAAAAATTACTATAATGTAGACATATTCAATGTTTTATGAAATAATCACACTGATGGGATAAGGGAAAAGTCTAAATTACTCTCCAAGTAACCCAAGTAAGTATTTATTTTTAATTTTTTTAAAAATATAATTATGTAAAAAAATATCTTTTATTATTTATTGGATGATTTATTATATATATTGATTATTTTTATGATTTTTTTGTATTTAACATTAAATATTTATTAATAAACATTATTTCACAAAAAATCCATACATATATCAGTACGTTTTCTTGGAATTTATGCATATGGAAAAACATTTTTGTAGGTGTGATATTTAAAATTTTATAACATTCGATAATTTCAAAATTTTTGATTATATTTATGAGTATATCTTTTATATTTTATGATTAAGAAGATTAACTATATTTTTTTCAAACATACACATGTGTGAAACTATTTTATTACATATATTTTTTAATACTTTTTAAGTAATAACTTTTTTAATAATATACAGTTCCAAAAAATTTCATTATAATTGTAAAATTTAATGATATGCACCGGGGTAGAAGAATATTTACTAAGGTATATGTTTTTCTCATATTATGAAATGTTTGGTAATATAATTATTTATTGAATGAAAATGATTAGATAAAAAATTATAGAACTACTGATGTTCCTTCAATATATTTTTATTCTCTTTCTTCTACATAGATATAGATTTATATAGTTAGTAATTGTTGGATTACAATTTCACCAAAATAATAAATTCCCCATGGTGACCATATATGAAATATCTATTTTTATATTAATAGTAACACCACTATCCCAAATGATACATATATTACCAGTTATATCGCTTTATAATGTCATTACAAGATTACCATTTTATACCCTTTTTCGACGTCTGTAAATATATTGGTGGAAGAGAAGCCATGGTAGATGATAATGGAATAATTTATCAATAGAAATATTTTTATATCATTTTTTAAAAATTATATATTTACAATTTCTGATATTTAACTAATTCAACTAAAAATGACATTCCAGAATGGCTAAATTAATGAAATTAAGAAAATACATTTATCATTATCTATGGTTCGATGGAAATATTTTAAAATAAACATTATAAAAATTTATATTTTTGGGAGCTCTCAGAATGAAAAAACATGGATCATTTATTAGTTTTTTCATTTAGATACATAGAAGAAATTTGTTTCCAATGACCTGTTGAAGTGATAACGGTATGATAAATATTTCATATTATAAAATATATTATATATTTTGAGATTAATTATTAGTTTATTTTCATATAATAGGACTCCAAGGGAACTCCTCAAGAGATCCATTTTCATAATATATACCATGACACGTTTTCTTGTAGAGGGTATCATTTTGAAAAATACCAACCTGAGATCCACTTAACGTATGTCCTAATATAGTGGGTTACATGGAATTCAGAATGACTCCCTGTATTCTAGAGGCTTCCAACTAGTAGCAAGAGTGTGAAGGCGATATGGTGGGGTTACCATACCTTCTTATCATATTTGAATGATGAAAAGAGTTGATAAAAAAAACAACAGTAGTGTAATCATATATGAATATATAGAATAAAAAGTTAATAAGTGGAAGTGTAATTAGAAATACTATACTGAATAGTAAATAAACAACTAATAATATAAGAAAAGCCTCGGTTGTAGTCTCACATACATAGATCATGGAATGTCGAAACATAGAAAGGAAAAGTAGGATATAAGCATACCACACAATTATAAATAAGAGAATAAATTTAAAAAAACACTTATTATCTTAAGCCTAGGATCGATTCCCTACTACTAAGAATTAACTACATGTCAAACATGTCAAAAACCTATACTAGATCAATTTCCCTTTTCAACGCCATTAAATAGGTAATCTTCAATGGTACCAAGGTGAACCAGAGTATGGTGTGAGGTTATATCTTAGTAGGCTACCACCAGCGGTGTCTACATGTAATCAATGTAGTGCTCATAACTAAAAAGTTTACAGGTAATAAAAAGAAGTAAAAAAATCATGAAATAAATAACCAGGTTACATGGGTTTCTATGGGACACCAGACAGCTCTACCAACTCTGGTTCACTACTGGAATAAATTTCTTACCAATCAATATATACTAGTAATATATATATATATATATTGATTATATATATTTATACATCTATATGAAGCACGTACGTGAAGACATAAGTGGACATATTATTTGAATATTATTATTGGTTGGACCACAATGTAACATAGAAATCCTTGACCAGTTTAATAAACCAATAAGTCTAAGAAATACAGTACATGCACCACATCTCAATTGAGTGAGAGATGATATGAAACAACACATGGTATGGGGAGTGATCCATAATGGCATCACTCAAATCATATAACATGGAAGATAAATCCTAAAGCCTTTATAATACCAGTAGTGATAGATGCCATAATATATCACTGATGTAATAAAGCATGATTATTGACCATGCTCAATGGTCTCGTACCATCATATTAAAGACTTTATAATGGGGTATTATAATTTTAATTGGACTGGGGAATTTCCTCCCATACATAACATTTACTAAGATGACATATATATAGAAGAGGCATAATCATTTGTAAAATAATAAATAAGTTATAACCTATTAGGCATTTTGTTACCCAGGATTGATTCCATTAGGAACATTAAGATTCATATTAATAATTTTAAAAATCATTAATAAGAGGTATGGACTTACTATCCAATGGGGTGATTCCATTTAAAACCCATTTGATCAATTTTACTTCAGGGTGAGCATACTATGTTGCGAAATACATCCCATAAAATCTATTACATTTAACTCATTAAACTCATTAAAACATAGTAACACCATTCATATGGTTAAGAAGTTACATAGAGGGTTACAGTGTATTTATGGAACATCCCTATTTGTGAAATTCAAAATATGGGATAAACCAAACTCCTAATACGTGCCTCAAGTTCCATGAAAATGGATATATCATGGGAAATTCCATTTTTTGTTTATGATGAACTCAAAAGATTTTTTTTTGAGAAATTTGGAAATTTGCTTTAATGGATAATACAAAGTGGCACACCCAAGGGGTTTCCATAACTGAGGAAGCCAACCTCTAAAACACTAAAAATATAAATTAATAATATAAAATGATGCAAGGTTCAATTTAACTTGAACGGTTCAATATAAAGGGAACCTCTATTAAATGATGGAATGCGGCATAAAAACATATCTATGAGGTGATGATGCTGAAAGGGAAAACGTTTTGACCACCAACCTCAAGGTCATAGATTAATTATCATTTTATATCTACCACATATTCAAAGTAGGTTATAAGAGATCTGAAATTCAATATAATGAACTAAAAATAGGGATAACCATCCCACAACTAAAAACATTGATGGATTAAATGGAAAACTAAAATAAGAGTTAAGAGACTAGGGGATCATAGAGATATGGATCCAATTATTCCAATGGACCATGGAATGTATACCTAATGGAAATTTCATTAAATTTACAATATTGTGGTGTTAAAAATATAAAATTGAGAATAAACCCATGTTACATCCACTGGAGAAACTAAGTAGAATAATAAATAGGTAAAGGATTAAGTGGGAGGAGTAATATTTTAACCCAAACGTTTTGGGTGCATAGTTTAGGCACATAGTTTGAAAACCATGAACAAACTGTGTGATAACCCACTACCCAAAAACATGCAATTGATGCAATATAATATTCCATGGATTTCATAGTTGTAGTAAAATCATGTAGTCTATGGGTTCTCACTATCATCAACATCATGATTACAACTATCCATGTAGCCTAGGTTTCATGATTTAAAAAAACTATGTGGCCACATTCTTTATCCCATTTTCTAGATATGTGGTCTCCAAAAAATCCGAGGATTCTCTTATAACCTTACTAAGGACATAGTACATGTATTATATTATTAAAAATTGTATTTAAAAAAACTATGATTTTTAACTTCTATAAAAAAAATATTTTCCTTGTTATACAATCATCATTTACTTTTAATGACTTCAATTGAAGATATTGGACATTGAAAATTCATTATCTATCCCTATGGAACATGATAACATGTCACCATATTTTGAAAATATTTTTTATACGAGTTACCATTGATAGTTAATCTGAATTAAATCTAATAACTCTCCAATATTACAATTTGATAACATATTAAATATATGTAATTACTTAATATTATTGTTAATTTGGATTCATTTTTCTAAAAATATCTACTTCTTTCTACTTCTGGTTGACAAACATTATCATCATTTTAACTTTTTTTCTCTCACAAAAAACATTTTTCAATTACTTTGACATTAAATGTTTTACATTCCATAATTTATGATTCTTAATCTTTATTAGTATTCTAGACCAATACCACCATTTATAAGAATTTAACTTTAAAAAATATACTTCCAGAATAACCTTTCTAGTTTCCATACAAAAAAAATCCAAAAAACATGTCAAGGGACCGATTCAATTTATTAGTAACCAATGCATTAATATTTCCTTTAATGTATGAAAACATATATCACATAAATCATTCCATCATAGGTGAATTTTTCTATGGAAAAATATATTTCTTTATTTTGTATTGTTTTTTATATTCATAGTAAATTTCCCCAATATTTTGAGGATGTTCTTCTTCCAACAACCATTGAATTGATTTTCTTGTACTGAAATTTCTTATATTTACTATGGGGGATGATATTATTTTATTTTCTTATTCAAAAGTCTATATCTAAATAATTTTACACACATAATTACAATATAGAATCATGAATTTTTAGTGATAACATTAAATTCCAAAATTTTATTAAAAATATTAGGGCTATATCTTAATGTGTATTCAATACATGTTCATCTAAATATTGTTCCCAAAGGACCGATTACTATTTAATTAATATAATGTATAACAACCCAAATATAGTACCTTGGAGTTACTGTTTAATTTTTTTACATTGGTAAATGGCACACAAGATCCCAACATAAATAATCTACCAGTTTATTCTCCCTTGGTTAATGGATACACACATTACTTCCATATTACTTTGGAAAAATGTAATATATCATACAAAAATTTATCATTAGTTATCATTCTAATATTCCATATTCGTATCATGGGGAATGAAATCATAAAAAATGGTCAGATCATTTTCATAGTAATGAAAATAATAAAATGGAATCTATTATTTTTCGAGAGGGAATAAAAATATTTAAGATTAAATAATCAATAAATGTGTTATTTAATCAATAACATGAACATAAAATTCATACCTCAATTTAAAAAATCAGATGTATAATGATAAATTAATTATCGCTAGAGGAAATTCATATTGTTTGAAATTCATGATGGTATCACCAATACATTTGGCTAAGACATCATGAATCTTATAATATAGTCCTTATACCCAAACACTTTCAAAACATGGGGAGGCATATAAAAATACAAAAAAAAAATAAGGCATGAAAAATTGTTATTTTCATGGAAACTAAAAGTCCATAAAGGAAAATCTATAACCAGTCCCCACCCATCACATACAAATTTACAATAAATTCCACATTTATTGAATCAACAAAATAAAACATAATCAAAATACATTATCGATTAATTAAAATTTTTATTGAATCATGAATATAGAACATAGAAATTTAACTACTAAATGAAATAACATTCATATTAATCATCCTTCAATTAATATTGTATATTAAAATGGTAAATGGTAAGAAAAATATGTAAGTTTTAGAAAATATATTTAATAAATATTTTATATTTAAATTATAGACATTTAGGATTTTAATATTGTATAATTAATAATGAAGTGTGTTTGAGAACATGATCGCTAAAATGAGAATGATCACAAATAAGACATAATCTATAAAAGAGTAATATAAGATAAGAGACCATCAATTTATCAAAAAATAATATTTCAAATGAAGGAAACTATTTATATTATTAGAGAGGAAAATTTTAGGGATCATTAAAGAAGTACATTTCCTTAAATATTTTATAATTGTTTTGTAAAAAATGATATAAGTCTTCTCCATAATTCTTTCAACATTATAGAAAATAAATAATTTTATTTTAATATAAAAATTAAAAACTCATTGAATAAAATAAAAATGATTTTCATTAAATAAGTATTAGAAAATATAGATGAATATAAATAGAAAATATTAGTATTTTTGGTTGGAAATTATAGTTAAAATATATATGTTAAAAATAAAATTACATTAACACTTTTGTACGAAATACAAAATAAAACATTCAAAAAATATATAAAATTATAATTAATATAAATTTGAATTGAAAGTAAAATATTACTGAATATGAATTCAAAAAATGATTTGAAAATATAAAATTACATTATTGATTTATATCTTAAATTATCTACATTGAATAAATATATTACCAAGCCAAAAAGAGAAATAAGGTAGGTCTAATATAGTAACATTCTTTTGTTCTTTGACTTCCAGTGGGATGAAAAGTTCCTTGAAGAACATGGAAACCAAATTAATAAAATAAATAGAAGTAAAAAATATTTTATTATTAAGATAAATATAATATATTACTTAAAACATTAATTTAAACCTGAATAATTCCGAATAAGAGTGAGATTTTAAACAATATTTTACGGATTTAATAACATTTGAATCATAATACCATACAAGGTAAACATTAAATAAAAAAATAAATACCCTGAATAAATAATATTTGATTATATAATATTAAATATTTATTGTATTTCAACTATATAAAAATATTATGTGTATAATATAAAACATGTTTCAATAGAATTCAATTGAGATGAAAAAAGCTTACCTTAAGTTTCGTGCTTTGTCGAATTCATTATATCCACTTGAATATTCGACTAATATTTATTTAGTAAACTATTATAAACATATTTCATCTCTATTTTATACATTACTATTCTATAATAATCATTTTCAATTCATTAATTATATAGTTATTTCAATCATGGGCCACATAAGGTTGTTTGGTGAATTTCTCCTAAACAAATTCGCTATGTTGACTATAGTAAATGATATTGTGAAATGAAAACATAATATATTAATTGTTAATTTTATTTTTAATATATTTTTTATTCACTATATACTATTTTCTAATTGTGAATTCCCAGAGGAAACCAAAAAATGACTAACATAACTTTATGCATGTGGTGGCCCACACTTACGCATGAGTGGAGTTATCATTTTCCATCAAATTCATGTGTAAAAATATAAATAATATATTCTATTTAATAAATAAATATTATTTTTTAAATAATATATATATATATAATAATTTAATTCTAACTTATAACAATTTATGTTATGTGAGGATGATGAACATTTTCAAAAACTATGTGGTGATAGAAGCTCATACATACTCAAGTGTGATGGTTTCATTTTTTGATAGTATGTAATGTTGATTGATTAGTGTTGTACTATTAAAAAACATATTATTATAGTTAATATACGAATTTAATTTTTTTTTATAATTTATGATTTTATAGAGGCTTAATAAGAATGTAACATTAAAAATCCCAATCAGAACATCTACCTATTTCTTTGGTGATCACATTTTTATTAAAACGTAAGCCTAATTACGAAGAATTTTAGTGAGAAAAAAACACAAGGTAAAATAAATAAAATTTGGGATGTATTTTTTAGGACTTACTGAGTAATGTTTCTCATAATGTCTAAATAATAGTGTATAGGATGTTCCCTTTAATATGTCAGGTTGGGGGAAATCGTGTAAATACATGAAATTTGATTATATAACAAGTGTCAAAAAAAATTAATGTGGCTCTAAATTATAATATAATTTAACATGAGAAGTTTATGTTCAATATAAAAAAATCAATTATTTTTTAGAATGTATTTTTTGTTATCTGTATGCTTTATCATATTATTTTAAAAATTTTAAACATACCTGAGGTGGTAACAATTTTCCATGGTTACCATTAATTTTGAAAAATTATTAATTTTAGATTATTAAGTAATAATTATTTTTATGATTAATAATTTGTTATATATTTCACAAGATTCAATTTCTGTAATTGAAAAAAAAACTACTATATGTTTTTTAAAATTAATGAAATTTTTTTTTAGAGAAATGCATTTTTTATGAATTAAAATGATTTTTTTTAAAAATAATTGTAATATTTATTAAATTCATGTTATTTTTATTATTTTAATCATAAATATTATTAATATAATTTTAAATCCAAATTGATATTGTGAATACATTATTAAAATTTAATAACTACAAATTTTCTTGATATGATTAAGAATATTACATAGATTTCCAAAAATTTTAAAAATATTACTGTAGCCACAACCCATCCTAACATTGTATATTTCATGACTAACCATGATAACCTATAATATAATAGTTTTTGGTTACTAGCACGAAGAACGGATATCTATCATATGGGAGGCACTAGCCTAATGCATTTGTATACACAAACTCATATATAATCCCATATAATGGTGAAACGTAAGAAAATTAATAATTCATGCATGTATATATCTAAATCCCTCAATTAGTGTACTAAAAAAAGTAATGAAAAATGGTCCAAATATGATCCCATAACAAAGAGTCTGAATACAATCTCAATATGAAATTATATAAGGGGATTACTATCAATGTAACTACTAGTACCCACCTCATTCAATAAGGCTCACTATGATCTTCTTGGTCCAGGTTATTCTAGGATGCCGTCAAATGGGTGATCATCTTATTAAGACACTACACATGATGTAAGAGTCTATATAGGGGTGAGTATTAAAATAACTTGATGGGAACAACCAAATATCTAAGAGTACAACAAAAAAAATTATAGTTATATCTACAAAGGTATATGTATATAGAGTACATAACAAGATTTTCTATAAATAATCAACAATGACACACAATATCAAGGTAATGTCGTAACTATATTGATAGTATAAGAATTATTTTTAAGGATCCACATAGAACTTTTAAATGATAATACACTCCTTATGTCACACATTACTTATAGAGCCTTTACTAGGTGTCCCCCTCATTGGATCCCATTATAAGAAGTATACACTAGATGTCCAAATAAAAGGATAAATATATGAGAATCAATCTAATATGAATGGGGTATACTAATAACAAAATCTATAATAACATGATATATATAGGATCAACACCCTCATGGTGTTTGTTACAATTATACCAAGAACTCCACTGACAAAATGATGGTGGTAGAGGATCTCACTCTCGGCCTCATGAAAGGATCACAACAACTCTATCCACAAACTCCCCCTAAAGGAATTTCAATCATATGTGTGAGAATTTATTCCATGAAAACCCTTGGGGAATGGATATATGTAATGAAACCAAATGAAAAATTTCCATGATGAAGATGATAAGGGCTATAAAACATTTTTATGTGTCTACTAGTAGTCCCACGTGTGTCTCATCAACACTAGGTTATAGATTTATAAAATAGAACATATTTATGTGTGTGTTTGTTTCTAAGTACAATGTGTGTCTAATAACAGGTAATCCTCATCGTGTCCATGTCAGGTTGGCCGTGTACATGTACGACTAGCTGTTTCCATGTACGGACAGTCATGTATCCTCTGTCATATACACTATTTTCCAAAAGAGGTGTTATATTCCATGTGATATGTGTCACACATTGTGTGGAAATTACCTCCACAAAGAAACCATATAAGCATACATGTGGCCCCACAACCTATCGATATTTGATTATATTCATATGTTACGTTATTTTCTATAAATCCATATATTTTATAGCATCATTCCCCACTCTTTATTCCATCAATGTTGCCATACACTACACTATAAAATAAGAATTCATTTTTATCAAACCCTTCACATCACTGATCACCATGTTCCGGCCATATAATATGTTTGGAGGTCACCCTCATGCATCATTCATCTTCACAAATTGAAGAAAATAAAGATAAGGTATATCCATGTCCATTGGATTGACTGTCACTTCTAACATTATAAGTCCCCCCAACATACTGAGGTAGTATCTAATATATCCCATGGTTTAAATATGAAATGGGTGCACAATGGTTGATTGCCCAATGTTTTGACAAAAACACCTATAGAAATGAATAAAAGTGATGAACACGCAATAATTATTTAAAAAATCCTAAAAAAGTTGATTATATTAATGAAGTTTGTCCATTTTTTGTTGTCCATGATCCATTTCTATTAGAATGATGAATTCATATCCAAGAATAAATAAATAATTCTCCCAATAAAAGACTCTTGGATGAACCCATAACTCCGTATGAAAAATCTCCGAATCAATCTACTGCTCAATGGATTCGAATTTAACGTATAAATAAATAACAGGGAATGAATCACAACAAAAAAAAAATTCATAAAGATGGATTGATTATTAAAGATGAATTATCTTTTGTTATTATTGTAGGTGAGATCCCCTATCCTCAATTCACTCCCATCATCATTCAATAATCACTTTGATGTTTTCCTGACAATGATTCTGTAAGGATTCCTCCATTGTATCCATGGTTTAACCTTCTATCCTTGAATTTCCCTCATAGATAATTATTTTTTGAAAATAATTAGGTCACTACATAAATTAAAATTAAATTATTTAATTTTATTAATTTAATTTTGGTCTACACCCAAGATGATGATTCCAAAAACTCCCCACCTCGATGAAGGCTATATCACACC
Source organism: Viscum album (assembly GCA_963277665.1). Classification (NCBI taxonomy): domain Eukaryota; kingdom Viridiplantae; phylum Streptophyta; class Magnoliopsida; order Santalales; family Viscaceae; genus Viscum; species Viscum album. The sequence goes on from OY728119.1 coordinate 537,994,223, forward strand.
TAGGGTAAATCACATTTCTAAACTCATGGAAGACCTCTAGTTTCTAATAAGAACATATATTAAGAAATTTTTAAATATTATCATGAAAATTTACTATTCATTAATTTAATATATTTAATACATTTCGAATATTAATATTGGGAAAATTGAGTCTCAAAAATCACATTTTTGATCAGTGACTAATTTCAAAGATGTTTCTAGATAAATATTGATACTTTGAATAGAAACAATAAGGATGTTATTTTCTACCCCCCTTTACGATCTTAATTCTAAACACACAGTAAATGGCTACAGAACGACATGCGGGTTCTAAGAAAGATTTTTATTCTCCCACAGCAATGTGCTCTCTAGAATATTTTCATGTTACCACCAAAAATTCACTAGTTGAATCAATAACCCACATATAATCTTATCTTGCTGTTCCTTGATCTCTACTTGTTACTCCATAGAGGAAGATCCATTCAAAATCTTCATCTCTCCCCATCCATTATCATGTGATGGATCTTGAACATGACTCCTAAGCTATGATAGATGGAAATGTTGTGTACCCCGTATAACAATGGCGATAGAGGATAGTGATACCCCACATCTCTAACTCTATATGGTATTTAAAAATAGACAATGAATCATAGAGATACCTTTCCACCCCTGCCAAATCTTAATAATCCCAATTTAGTTATAATATGTAGGAACACATGTTATCTCTCAACTAACTACAAATATATCCTTTTTCAGTCCTCCTAAGACTGATGATGGTTCTTTATGGTCCTCATACACTCCTATATGAACTGCACTTCCAATTTATTGGATCAATCCAACTCTGGGCCAACAAGTTCTGACTCTCCTGTTTCATTCTAGTATAGCGGCTAACCTTTGGGTCACCTATACAATTCCTCAAATTGTTCCAAAAGGATCTTGGAATGAAATTTGTTATTATAGAAAAATCCACAAGTGGTAGGAGTTCCTCCCAACTTTGACCAAAGTCTAACATGAAATCCAATATAATGTCTCTAATGACCTAAATTATCTAGTCAGTTTGGCCATCTGTATGAGGACAAAAATCCATTCATAAACACAGTTTATTCAAAATAGCCTCTTGAAATCCCTTTTAGTACAGAAATGTTAAGTGAGCGTCACTATCAAATATGATCATCGAGGGAACTCCATGGGGTTAGAATATCATTTTCAGGTAGAGGCATCCCAAGATCATTACTAAAACATTCTCATGAATATCAAAGAGTTGGAATTAATTGGATATTCGGTATGTGAAAAAACATATGGAATAGTATCCCATTGACATATGTGTTATCCCCATCATAATGTAAATTGATATCACATTCAAATTCTACTTTGTAAACACAATGACCTCCACTGAGCCCATAGGATCCTAGTTCTCTTCCTTCAATTTATAAAAAATAATGCCTTCAGATAAATTTTTTACACCCATCTTCATCCCTTTCCACCAAAACTAATATCGTATGTCCTAGTATATCATTTCCACGTCGTTATGTACTACCAATGGAGATGTTGAAAACTCTCTCAAAACTCCAACACACAATTTCACTAGTACAATCATGCATACATTTATAAGAATTAATTTATCCCCGCCATCATAAAATTCATACTTAGAATGTGAAGAGGATATAAAATTATATAGGGTCTCATAGTTGTTATCAGAATGTTTTTGATACTTAATAAATTTATAAGAAGTGTTGTAAAAAGATTATTTTATAGGTATGTTATTCCATACCCATCCACAAAGAATTACTACAATGAGGCCAACTACTGTAAAGCCTAAATCTACAAATATGAATAAGATATCCTTCGAAGAGAATCATCAACCATGTTTTCTTTTCCAAAAGTATATACAATCTCAACTCTAAAATCCTAGATGGAATCTATCCAACACCTCTTTCTCAAGTTAAGATACTTCTAACATATGATACTCTTGAGAATTTTATGGTTAGAATAGATGAAGATTTTCTCACCAATAATTTATTATCACCATATCATTTGTGTGTACACAACTGTTAAAACTCAAGATCATGGGTCATATAGTTTTACTAATGTGATATCAATTGAATTTAACCATAGTAAATACTCACCTTCCTCTACCTCACAACACTACAAATTCTGGTTCAAGATGAAATATAGAACACAACATTCTCATCACCCTCTAATTGAAATATCAATAGGGGATTGTTTTCCAATTTCTTCATCCACTCTTATAATACCTACGACAACCTCTCAACAAAAACAAAAGGATAACCCTTTCCGGTCAAAGTAGTCTTGGGATATGATATCATAGATTTATTATGTACGAGCATTTTATACTATTCTTCCACGACAATAAGCATGTCATAACTTGGTCACCCACTTGGTTGGATCCTAAGACAACATCTTTTCAACCATCACCGAGTCCACTATTTCCCCATCTAAAAAGATGACATATCTGAGAAATTGGACCTCCTAAATCCATAACTGGATGTTTAGGATATTCTTATAATGGTGGTGCTCGAACAGTAGATCTAGACCCCTCATCAAGTGTCTCACATTCTCTTCCTCAATCACCGAGTAACATAATATTTAATTGTTGAATACTAACCTGAATCAGTCTACGAAGGGTGGAGTGATCTGGATCATTTGTCCTGTGAACACTGCTAGGGAATTCATCAAACCCAATGGAATCAAAAATTACTCATAATGAACCTGGTGAAATATGAATTCCATATTCAATATTTCCTCATTCATTACTCACAACTAATGATACCATAATGTGAGGTAATTATTTGATAACAATTGTGCCCCTCTAAATAGTTCAGATAGGTCCTTGATCCTCAGTATTGTATAATTTTTCATTACCGTCACCCAATTTGGAATATGCTATTGCACCATTAACCTCAAACTCAAGTCCGCCATCTTGGAATACAAGACTAGTGCTACCTAGGTAGAAACACTACGCCATAAAAATCCCTTCTTCTGTAAGTCCTCTAACAACAACCTCAGCTCCAAAAAGTCTGTAGGATCCATATCGTATGCTAAAAATTATATCAGAGTCGTCTCATGCTGTTGATCAATGCAAAAGTCTATTTCACGGTGGGGAGTTAAGCCTATAATATCCTCAAGATAGAAATCCCCAAACCCTTCCACAACAAAAGGGAATGGAAAAACTCATATCATCTGCTTCACCAAGGGTATAATTTTCCAACTGATGAGTAATTTGATACACAATTACTTTCATGGGTCCATAGAACAAATATAATTTTTCCTATTTACCCATAAAGTAGAACATTATCTCATTACTACAGAAACACCTCATTGTCCAATAGAAAATTTCTATATAAGAATAAACATTAGATAACCAATACTTATTTAAAATGACTTCCTAGGGCCTCATTACTCATATAAATTAATCACAATTGAAACTCTATCCTCCATGATTGAGGTCACATTATCATCAAAAGTTTCTAATTGTTGAGTGACCTTTTGTAAGAGTCACTAAGAAAAAGGTTTGATCCATAGATTCAACTGAAATCTCTATGTCTCAAACAAGATATGTGAAAATAATGTAATAACTAGATCTTGTGTGTATTAATACTATATATATGGCATAAAAGAAATAAATTGTACATTGTATCATCCTTGAGACATAAGAGTCATAAACCTTAACATATCATTCCTTCCCTTGTAGCTAATCACCAGCTCCATAAGCCTGGTGTGGACCACATGGGGGTCGGATAATTTGGCATGATAGGTTTTTTTTATTTTAATGGGTTTAGGGTGAAAACATTTAGGAAAATGGGGCATTTGAGAGCCACATGAAGTAGTGCTCAACGGAATAGGAGTCTGAGCACCACTTCAAGTGGCGCTCGGCCATTTCGGTCGAGCAATGCTTCAGTGCCACTTGAAGTGGTGCTGAAGGAATAAATTAAAAACAGGCTGCACCACTTCAAGTGGCGCTGCTCCATTACTCCCACTCCATTCGGTGCCACTTGAAGTGGCACTGAAACATCCCCCACCTATAAATAAGGTCGCTCGTCCTCCCCATATCCCACCTCCTCACTCCCCCCTCTCTCAAAGTTATTATCTCTCTAAAAATATCTGGTTGCTCTCCGCTTTGCCTCTCCAGTTGCTCTGCCTGCATGGCTACGTCCTTACAAATTTGAGGTAAATCTTTCTTTAAATTTATTTAATATTTTGATTTAATAATTTAGTTGTTTAATTTATAGAATTAGTATATAATATTTATATTATATAAATAGTATAGTTTTTTTAAAAGTAACTAGGTAATGAAATGATTATAGTTAGTTAGTTAATTAAATAATTATAATTAGGTAATTAATTAATTATAAATAGGTTATTAATTAATTATAATTAGGTTATTAATTAATTATAATTAGGTTATTAATTAATAATAATTAGCTTATTAATTAATAATAATTAGGTTATTAATTAATTATATATATGTTAATAATTAATTCTCATTAGATTAATAATTAATTCTAAATAGGTAATTAAATAATTATAATTAGGTAATTAATTAATTCTAATTAGGTTATTAATTAATTCTAATTAGGTTATAAACAAATTATAATTAGGTTATTAATTAATTCTATTTAGGTTAATAATTATTTATAATTAGGTTAATAATTAATTCTAATTTCGTAATTATTTATTTCTAATTTGGTAATTAATTAATTCTAATTAGGTAATTAATTAATTTTAATTATATAATTAATTAATTATAATTAGGTACTTAATTAATTCTAATTAGGTAATTAAGTAATTCTAAGTAGGTAATTAAGTAATTCTAATTAGGTAATTAATTAATTGTAATTAGGTCATTAATTAATTCTAATTAGGTAGTTAATAAACAATAATTAGGTAATTAATTAATCATAATTAGGTAATGAATTAATCATAACTAGGTAATTAATTAATCATAATTAGGTAATGAATTAATCATAATTAGGTAATTAATTAATCATAATTAGTTAATTAATTAAATCTAATTAGGTAACTAATTAATCATAATTATGTAATTAATTATTCATAATTAGGTAATTAATTAATTCTAATTTAGTAATTAATTAATTCTAATTAGATATTTAATTAATTATAATTATTTAATTAATTATTGCTAATTAGGTAATTAATTATTTCTAATTAGGTAATTAATAAATTCTAATTAGGTAATTAATTAATTGTAATTAGGTAATTAATTAATTGTTATTAGGTAATTAATTAATTGTAATTTGGTAATTAATAAATTCTAATTAGGTGATTAATTAATCATAATTATGTAATTAATTAATAATAATTAGGTAATTAATTAATCATAATTAGTTAATTAATTAATCAAAATTAGGTAACTAATTAATCATAACTGGGTAATAAATTAATCATAATTAGGTAATTAATTAATCAAAATTAGGTAACTAATTAATCATAACTAGGTAACAAATTAATCATAAATAGGTAATTAATTAATCATAATTAGTTAATTAATTAATCATAATTAGGTAATTAATTAATCATAATTATGTAATTAATTAATGATTATCAGGTTATTAAATAATTATAATTCGTTAATTAATTAATTATTATTAGTTTATTAAATAATTATAAATAGGTTATTAAATAATTATAATTAGGTTATTAAATGATTATTGTTAGGTAATTAATTAATTATTATTAGGTTATTAATTATTTATTATAGGTTATTAATTATTTATTATAGGTTATTAATTAATAATTATTAGGTTATTAATTAATTATAATTAAGTTATTAATTAATCATAATTAGGTAATTAATTATTCATAATTAGGTAATTAATTAATCATAATTTGGTAATTAATTAACCGTAATTATGCAATTAATTAATCATAATTTTGTAATTAATTAATCATAATTAGGTAATTAATTAATAATAACTAGGTAATTAATTAATCAAAATTAGGTAATTAATTAATCATAATTACATTATTAAATAACTATAATTTTGATATTAAATAATTATAATTAGGTAATTAATTATTTATAATTAGGTTATAAAATAATTATAATTACGTTATTAAATAATTATAATTAGGTTAATAAATAATTATAATTAATTTATTAAATAATTATAATTATGTTATTAATTAATTATTAGTAAGTTCTTAATTAATTATTAATAGGTTATTAGTTAATTATTATTAAGTTGTTAATTAATTATAATTAGGTTATTAATTAATTATAATCAGGTTATAAGTTAATTTTTATTATGTTATTAATTAATTATTAATAGGTTATTAATTAATTATTATTAGGTTATTAAAAAATTATTATTTGGTTATTAATTAATGAATTATAAATAGGTTTTAAATAATTACTATGATGTTATTAATTAATTATTACGAGGTTATTAATTAATTATTATTATGTTATTATTTAATTATAATTTCGTTATTAATCAGTGAAGTAGTTAAATTAATCAGCGAAATGGTTTTGTTAATAAGATAAGTAGTTATATTAATCGGTGAAGTAGTTATATTAATTAGTGACGTATTTATATTAATTAGTGAAGTAGTTGTTAATTGCTTCTTGAATATACCTTTGCATTACATTCTAGGTATAATAATGAATTTAGTTTCCAATCTACCTTGACCACGGTTTGTAATCGATGTTATGAACTTCAATTTAGTAGTTGAATAATTTTTTTGCATATTAAGTGTTAGAGTTGTCATGAAATAATTGCTCTCTTGAGTAATGTTTCCCTGGGTAGAGGGGCTTTGGGTCGGACCACCTACTTTCCTGGAGGCTTTCCTTGTCTAGGAATGTGAAGGGGGTTGGCTATTTGTCGCTCTGGGCTTACTCGTGTGGAGATTTTCAATTTCATATAACTCTATTCTTTAACATGACGTGTTCGTTGACCTCATGAATATAATGCCTGTGGATATGTATGAATATGTTTGACTTCTATTTTTGTGTAAGTGACACAAACATGTGGGTTGTGTAAATAGTTACACATCAATATGGTTTGAACATATTGATTTGGTGGAGGTATTAGGATTCCAACCTAAATTACTAGAAGCATGCATACATTAATTGATTCTTTAATCAGATTTAATTTATTAAATGGTTTATTTTAGGCAAAATAGATGTTCACTGATTATATTTATTGCAACGGTCAAATAATTGAGACAAAACAAGGATGTAAATATAGTATACATTTAGAAGCTATTGTGAAGCTTGGAGGATGTACTAATTTATAAGCTGTGAAAAAGAAAATTCATTAGAAGTTAAAACCGGAGAGGAATCAAGTGATAGAGTCCATCACATTCAGAATTCTCTAATTTATAGATAGGTTTTGCATGTGTCATATTTGGTAAATTATGATGTTGATTGGGAATATATAATTTCATTTCTTAAGTATATAACTGAGAATCAAATGATGGAGTTGTATGTCAATATAGCTACAATGGAGGTTCCACCAACATTGGAAGTTGACCCATCACAAATTAATGAGACTATGTCATATGCCTCTTCACATCAAGAAGTTACTTCACCATCGGTAGTTGTTCCATCATTTCCATCGGCCACAGTTTCAATGGATAGTCCTCCACATACATTAGATGCATTGGTTGATGAATTTGAGAATAATGACAATTTTGAAGAAGAAGATGAAGTAGAAGTTGAAGAAGAAGAAGAGCACGAGGAAGATCAATTTGTGCCAACTCATGTGAGGTTCAACCGACCATTGAACCATCCTCCACTACTAGATTCATGGTCGACTGATGGCATGAATCGCTTGCGAGAATATGATTGTTGAGTTATTACTCCCAGTTCAGAATTTACAGGAATCATTAGTGGCACAAATCGAGTGTCAGATTATGGTGTTCTGTATATTGGGAGAGAGTTCTCGAGCAAAGAAGCAATGAAAAATGTGATAAAACAATATCACATTGAAGTACAATACTCATATGATGTAGAAGTTTAAAATAGGGATTACTATTTAATCCCTTGTAAAAAATATGAATCGAACTGTTAAATGCATCTGCGAGATATTATTGATAACACTTTGCGTAGCTGGCGCATCACAAGATTTACTCCACACACTTGTATGAACCCAATCTTATGAAATGAAAACTCTTCATTAGATGCTGAGTATGTTTCAACTATTATTTTTGAAATGATTAGAGCATGTCAAGATGTTCCTGTGGTTCTGGTCATTTAGCGAATCAAAAAACATTTTGGGTATTAAAACTCTTATTGGAAGGCATGGGCTGCCCGACAAAAGGCTATTGTGAAAGTGTAAGATGACTGGGATGAATCTTATTGAGTTTTACCACAAATGTTGGAGCTTCTATGCCACAATAATAAAATATTATATTGGTTACATACTATTGAATATGTTAACCAACATAACCAACATGAACACTCAATTGTTGTGTTTGATAGATTATTTTTTACATTTTTTCCATGTGTGGTGGCTTTTAGAAATTTCAAGAAGTTCAACATTACATGAGTAGCTTTAAACAGACAACACCAACTCAAAAAAAGTCATGTACTTGTATATGAAAACAAAACCCTTTGAACTATTAAATGAAAATGTCACCAGTCTTTCATAATGAAAGATGATCTTACAATGGTCACAAAACAAAAATGAGGAAACTCCAAATGACTTCACCGCAAAACCCCAACACAGGAGACAACAACTGACCCAATGTGTTTAGGCTTCTTTCAATCATTAAATGAAATATTCCATATCTTACATGATAAATGTCATATCTTACATGAAATTAATGTTTTATTGTTTTCACATTCAGATAGAGAAGTCACTTTTATCTGGCCATGAGACGCACATGTCGCACCATATGTTTGCGCGATGACTTGTTAGACATCTTCATGTATGGAGAGCACTTTTTTTCCATCATGTGGAACCGCCAATAGCTATTTTTCCATACATTAGACATGTAGGCTTTTATGGAGTCGCTATGTGTGACTTAAAGACCATTGACCATAATTTGATTGTTTCGTTGGTTGAGAGATGACAGGTAGAGACTCACACATTTCATTTACCAGAGGGGGAGATGACTATTACATTAGAGGTCGTCGCCTACATTCTGGGGTTACCTATCCATGGAAATGTAGTTAGGGGTGCTAGTACTAGCGATTGGGCTCCATTCATACTGAGGTAGCTAGGCATTGACGTCATCAGCGCACGGGGTGTCCTCCATGGTTCGCGCTTGCGCATGAGGTGGCTTGATCAGCATTTTGAAGTAATTCCTAATGATGCAGACAAGGAGACACTTCTTCAGCACACACATGCATACATTTTGCGGCTGCTCGGAGGCATGTAGTACGTCGACTACTCCACCACTTTGGTACACATGATGTACCTCCCATTACTTGAGGATCATGATCAGGCGGCTACATACAGTTGGGGGTCCATTGTATTAGCACATCTGTACAAATCTCTCTGCACCAGTTTTCATGCTGATTCACATTAGATTATAGGATGCATTGTGTTAGTACAGATGTGGGATAGGGACCATTTTCCACGCATCACTCCTCGAGTAGTCGCACCGCTTGCACCAGAGCTACTTCAGGATTGTCCTCGAGGACGATGGTATGCCTATGTCATTACTTTCAGTTATTTAATACTTTTGTTTTTTTATAAACATACCGTATATTAATATATTTTCTCTAGGTGGATTCAGTCTTAGAAGTTTGCACATACTCAAAGACATATTGTGCACATATTCCTAAAGATATTCGATGCCATAGTGCCAGGTGATGTAAGTTAAACAGTACTTTTTTATAGGCAAATTTGTTTTGTTATCACAATTTTATGTTTTTCAATATAATCTCAGTAACATTGTCATGATACTATATGACTTATTTTTTGAGTTTACATTTACGGTTTCATGGATTCCTTATACATGTTATGTCTACGCATCACTTCCACTACACTGCACAACTATGGTTGGAGATCGTGCTACTGTGGGGCCACTCATTCACTTCCACATCATTGAGTGGCACCAGCCAGACCGGGTCATGCGCCAGTTCGGTTTTATACAGCATATCCCCATGGCACCACAACCGTCTACCGAGTAACATTCGAATGTTCTTATAGGTCGACAGATGATGGAATGGCGGCAAGATCATGCATCTTATATCGAGATTTGTGGCAGTCTTGCCCGATTCAGTATCTTTATACATGGATATAACACACCACACTCTCGTTTATTTGATCAGGGGGGATTATGCACACTGGTATCGACGTTACACCATCATGCACCTTACACGTCAAGGGATTGGCATTGAACGATTGGAATGATTACTAAGATATATTATTTATGTTTAAATCATTTTATATATTAATTTGATTGTTATTTTATTTGGAGGCAGACTCCATTAGTCAGCTTGCACATTCCACACAGCCTTAGCATCATGCATATATTCTGCGGGATGTCGTTCATCGGGATGTGGTGGCTCTATTCGATCATCTTCGGTTGATATGTGAATGCTTTTTTAATGAGGAGCCCCAGATATATCTCGTTCCATATCTTCAAGATGAAGCACCTGAGGATGATGATATCCCTGCTATGCCTGCTGAGGAGGATGCACCGCCACCACCACCTCCAGTTGGACGACAGAGACGATCACATCCAGAGGGGCAGACGTGACTACATCGACATCCGAGAGAGTCTCCTGCAGATGTCGCCGCACCACATAGAGACGATCCAGCCCAGCCGACTGATGATTTTTCACAATAGGTAGACGCTTATATACCACATATGGTGTCTCGGTAGACTACTATGGACTTTGATCTGGGTGTTGTCACACATATTATGGTGGCCCCCTTTCCTCCTGAAGAGTCCTTCTTTAGTACCCCATTTGTACCATTTATAGGAGCTTCAAATCCAAATGGCACGCCATAAGATTTTGCGGTGTCGTCCTCACATGGCCTTGGTAATTCCTCTACACAACACCATGGGGAGGCACCAGAAGCACCAAAAGAGGGGGAACCCGCAGAGAGGACACCAGAGCAACACGGACGTCGGATATAGAGAGGACGTGAGATTCAGACACCGCATTGCAGTACTGGGGGGCATCATCATTGATGTTTTTCGATGTCATTTTGTATATAGTAAAAAACATATTCACTATGATAAGTAATTGTTGTTTAAGATAAATAACAAGGAAATCAATAATATAGTAAATAAAAACAGATTTAAATTAACTATTAAATTATAAAGTACATGTACAATACAAACAAAATTTGTCACATTGACAAAACATTTGATAATTTCTTGAAAAAGGAAAATAAAAACATACATAGAGTAAAAAATATAATTTAGATGAATTCTTAAATATTGAAAAACACTACATTTATAATTATATAATAATTAATATAATTCAAAATGTAAATTACTAATTAGTAATTAATTATTTAATAATTAACCATTAATAATTAATAATCATAATAATGAATAATAATTAATAATTTAATTAATAACTAATTAATTATTGTATATTAAATAACAATATTTTATAGGCTTTCAAAGTCACATACTTGAATCATTTGTATATTTCAAGTAGGTGGTTTTGAAAGAGTATGAAATATTTCTTATCGACATTTTTTACCTAATTTTTTCATTTTCATCTATTTAGTATATGATTAATTAATGTTTTAAGTTTCATTAATATTTCTCATATAGATTATATTTTATAGGCTTTCGAATTCACGTACTTGAAACATTTTTATGTTTCAACTAGGTTGTTTTGAAATCCTATAAAATATTTTTTTATTGACGTTTTTTACATAATTTTTTTATTTTCATATATTTAGTATATGTTTAATTCATGTTTTAAGTTTATCCGTATTGGTCATATAGATTATATTTTATAAGCATTAAAATTCACATAGTTAAAACATTTTTATGGGTCAACTATGTGGTTTTAAATGCCTATAAAATATTTTTATCGGCATTTTATAACTAATTTTTTTATTTTCATCTATTTAGTATATTTTTAACCTAGGTTATACGTTTCATTCATATTGGTAATATAGATTATATTTTATAGGCATCCAAAGTCACATAGTTGAAACATTTCCAAGTTACAACTAGGTGGTTTGGAAAGCCTATAAAATATTTTCTATCGACATTTTTTATGTAATTTTTATTATTTTCATCTATTTAATATATTGTTAATCCATGTTTTATGTTTCATTCATATTGGTCTTATAGATTATATTTTACAGGCTTTCAAAGTCACATACTTGTAACATTTTTTTGTTTCAAGTAGGTGGTATTGAAAGACTATATGTTTAAAAATATTTCAAATTTGTTTATAAATAATTACTTATATCTATGTAAAAATAGATTAGTATGTATAGATTTAAAATTATATATATATATATAATTATAAATATATAAGTATAACTATAATTACAATATAATTCGAAATATAATTCTAAATATAATTATACATATATATATACTTATATATGAATAATAAACATATTTATAAATAAATTTTAAATATATATGTAAAAATATTTTCATAATTATATATTTATAAATATATTCATATTAATATAATTATAATTATTTATTTATAATTATTAGTTTATAATTATATAATTACAAATATATATTTTATTTAAAAATATATATAAATTCATTTATATTTATAAATATTTATTTTTAATTATATATATACATAATTATATTTATACACACAAATATATATATATAACTATTTAAAATTATAATAATTATAATATTTATATGTAAATATATATATAAAACACAAAAATCGGAAAAAACCTTTATATTTTGTATAATATAACTATATAAATATAAATAAACTACATATTTTTTATTAAAAAAATTTAATATAAATTTATAAATTTATATAAATAATTATATATGAGGTTTATTTCATTATTTTATTATATAATTAAATAAGGTTTATAACAATATAAATATAATTTTATAATTATATAATTATAAATATATTTAAAAATATAATTATAATTAATTTAACATTTTTAAATACATATTTATAAGTTTATATTTAAAATTTTAATTATTTATTTTTTAATTATTTATTAAAAAAGGGGTGGGGTTCAAAAAAAACAAAACAAAAAAAAACAATAAAAGGGAGGGGTGAAAAACAAAAAAAAGAAAAAAACCAGAAAACAAAAAAAACCAAAAAAACCAAAAAAAGGGGTGGCAAAGCGCCACTTAAAGTGGAACTAGCCACCCGAAGTGTTGAGCGCTACATGAAGTGGCGCTCAACTAACCCATATCCATAATTATTTTCACCCTAAACCCATTAAAATAAAATAAACCCCTCTCCCCAAATTTGTCGAGCGGTGGTGGTACCATGTCAAGACTTCTGCCAGCTCAAGCTTCTCTCCTATCTCATATTCCATGTCTTATACCTTACTAAAATGTTTTCTCCTCTCACTGCCTCTACCTAGGAGAAACATCCCTTCTCTCCCTAACATCCATATGGAGGTTTATCAAATATTTTTCAAGATGTCTAAATCCATCATAAGACTTGAAACAAATATCTCAATGACATCTAGACCCATCCTATGAGATTTCAACTATATACCCTATTTTATGGGATTACTACCTAAAATGAAAAACATTTTGAGGTCCCACATACTAGTTTCATCTCCCTGCTATCAATTTATCTTCTCTTATGTGCCCACTTTTAGTAATAACTATCTGTGTTCATTAATATATGAAACTATTTTCCTCCATAGACCTCTCTATGATCCCATCATATGTATTATTTAAATGATTTATAATCTAATGTCAAATATCTCTACATTTTCCTCCCTAAAATGTATAATCTTGAATGATGTTATAAAAAACCATATCTATGGATACCTATAGAGGTTTTTTAACCTTCATGAATAGTCAAAACTATTCATACCACAGTACTAAACCTGTAGAAGCTCCTAAATGTACACATACATCAACATTTCTTTAGAGAACTCCTCTATGAAAAAGAAATAAAAAATATGACCATGCTAGAGACTCTTCTCCATATATCTAGGTCACTAAATCCCTCTATCATCCCGCACAATCAAGGAAACGTCCTACTTCCTAACAGGAAAAAAATCTCATATCCCCGCCTCATTGAAGTCACCATCCTCTTATGGTGTCATATTTCCTCAAAACCTAATGTGTCACTATCATTGAATCTAGAGATGTTGGCTATGTCCTACCACCTCAACTATTGGCATTGCAGGTACAATCTACTTCAAAACAGGTTCTTGTAAAACTGGTTCCCCATCTAGAGGTATCATATTAGGAATAGGTCCTGGTATCGTTTCCAGATCAATGAGGGGGTCATCTTTGTTATCATTAGGTTGATTCATAGATGAAATATGTCACAATAGAATTCTAAAATAGAATAAATAAAATCCAATCGTTGACTATATCGAATAATCTTACTGAATAAAGTCATAGAAACCATAACCCATTCTTATGTGACACATGTACCAATGATATTCCCTAAATCCTATGTATACATGTACCTAGTCGAATGGAAAGTGGACCGAGTCATGTTGAATGTATATGTCACCTACCACAGTAACACTGGACTCCCTATATTGAGAGCTGAACTCTAAAAACATAATCGATTCTCCCCAAACTAATCTTCAATAATACTTTCCAATGTATAACTGACTCCCCCAATACAACCATGTTACAACTTGTCCCAATGGGGAATATTTCATGACTACCAAAAGCACACCTACAATAGGGTAGGGGATGGAAAATAACACCATGATTGTGTATCACACACATTTGAGTCCTTATGCTAAAGTACATATATTAAGGCACACATATCTATGCCCATAAAATGGTTAAATTCAAATCAACAGGAAATCCATACTTGAATACATCTAAATGCCACTGTTAGAATACGAAAACCACTAATCATTTAAAAAAGGCAAAATATGATCCCACTAAAAGCATCTGAAAAAATACCAAATAGAAATTATAAAAGGGGATTACTATCAATGTGACTATCGGTATACCCATTGTTATGTCTGGTTCACAATTCTACACCTTGTCTTATTCCTTTTGGGACATTATTAAAGGGTTGATTATAACAAAATATATAAAATTTGTATTGGAATCCCATGTAGGGGTGAGTATGGAAATACCTAGTTGGCCACTCCAAAATCACTAGGAATAAAAAATGTAAAATAGTATTTTATACACTAGTACATATCAAAATCCCATATAACAAGAATACCTTATTGTACTCGAAAAATAAACACAATCAAAAGGAAAACTAAAAACTATAAATTCAGTATAAGATCCATGATTAATATTCCAAATTGAATTCCTCTAGGAGAACACAATCCCTGAGTCACATAGTAGTGATGGAATCTTCCCAACAAGACATTCTCATTGGATCCCTCCATTAAAATTAAACTCTATAAATAAATAAATAATGATCATATGATTAGGATCACACCCAAAGCCATATGGTCTACCAATAACTCAATCTGGAATAGTCTTCTAGGTCATGGATCGGTACTTAAAATTTGTTGTTCATGACAGTACCAGGAACTCAACCTTTGTAAATATGATTGTATAGGATCTCAAACTAATCCACAAATAAGGATTCCAACAAATATATCTGGGAATTCCCATTGAATAGATCCCTATATTATGTGTAGGAATATATTCACTAATAACATTAATGTCATTGATAAAGGAAACACAACCAAATGAAGCATGTCAAAAAAGTATAGGATATGTTAACTAGTCCATTTTCAAGGTAGTCTATATTGTTAACTAGTAGTATAGGTAATGCCCCCTTAGCCCCATGATTTACTCGAATAAAACTTCTTATGTCTGTGGTCATGTCTATGTCTGAGTACACGACCTATAAGATCTTGTGTAATATAGGCTACATCTATGTTCGACTGGACATGACCATTAATGGTTAGTCGTGTCTATACATAGATGGAAATGTATCCTCCATTGGACATTCCTAGTTCTAGGTGAGGGGTCACACTCTGTGTGAGATGTATCACATGTTGTGTTATACTATTCTCCCCCCAGAAATCATAGAACCATTCCAAGGGTCCTATAAATCATGTAATCCTCGGTTACACAACATTAGAAAAGATATTTCCGAACATTAATATTCAATTCATGCCTCTCCTGCTGCTCCTAAAACTATTGATTCAACCCCAAACCACTCCCAAAAATGAATATCAGCCATTGGAATACCATATAAATTTCAAATCAACAAGGTTTAATCCATGAATCCATTCATAGATCACTATCATCTGTCATCTATTGTGTATGCCAAAGAACACAAATATCATCTATCTCCAAATATCTCTGAAATATATCCTCTTCAATTTCCACATGATCCCCATGAAATACTAAACCTAAATCTACAATATTAAACAATTTCACTAAGAAATACGCGGGAAATTATTTATTTCACATTATTTTGGTTGAAATGATGGTCAAAAAATATTAGTGATGAACACAAAATAATTATAGGAGAAATTAATAAGGGGGAATGAATCCGAAAAAATATCCTACCTCTAGATGGATTAATCACTAATGAAGAACACGAATGTGTTGTCATCACAAGAAATATCCCTACATATCATTGCACAACAATCATCAATACATGATCCTGGTGATATTTTCATGAGGACAATTCTCCAAGGCTTCCTCCATTGAATTTGAGGTTTATGTGGCTAGACATAATTTCCTTTATAACAAGTTATTAACAAAAAAATTATGATGTTCTGTAAATTTACATTAAAAGAATTAATTTCATTAATTTATTTTATCATACACATGAATGTTGAATTTTACATAAACACCATGTAGTGAAAAATTTTATACACACCTTAGGTAAAATCAATGCTATGAACTCAATAATAGTCTCATATATCTAATGCAATGTTCCATTTAAATTTTATTACACTTTTTAAGAAAAATATTGTTTAGGAAATTTATATATTTATTATATTTAAAAAAATTATTCTACGCACACCACCCATAAATGTTATTCCTCGTCCCAACATATGGTCGTAGAAATGATTAATCATATATTCCTTGAATTTACATTGAAAAAGAGGTATAATAAATCTTTGTTAAAAATTATATTCTAAATCAATTACAATTATTATAAAAAATATATATATATATATAATCAAGAAAAATATTCTCACAATCATTGAAGTCACTCTTATATCCTAATAATTTATTCAAACTGAAAATATTTGTAAAATTAGTATTTTTCAATATTCCACCATAAATAAAATATTCTGGAAATATATAAAGAATTTACCCTAAAATAATTTTCTCATTATGAACTAAAAAATGAAAGTTATTACATAAAATTAAACATATAATTTATTTTAATTTATTTTTAATCACATTTTGAGTAAATATTTGAGCATAATGCTTTTGTTTTACTAGAAAAAATTCGTACATTTTGGAAGTAAATAGTTGGTGTTAATATACACTAATCTATTACCCTATCCAGGTCTCCCAATGTTGGGGATCATCGAGGTATACTCTTAAATAACTCCCTATATAAGTGTTACCTGAAAACTACCCTTGTGCAAGTCCTCCCATGAATATGTGTAAATTGAAATATTCCCCTTATGTAGGCCATCCATTGTGTAAGGGTATGAAAAACCCATAAAAACCCATACCCATATCATATTTTTATTGTTACATATAAATCATGCATAACTATAATATTTTCCTTTTATAATTATTTATAATCGAAAAGGAAAAAAACATGAGAAATTAAACATCAAACCATTCACCAAGGGCCTTAGATATGCCATAAAAATACACATCTTGTACAAGATATAAAAAATTGAATAAATGTGGGAATGATAAAAATATATACCTTCCCAAATTTATCATTGTTAAATGATCAATCTCGAAGCCGGAAATTACTAGCAAAGTCCACTGCACCTTGATTAGATTTTGATTGACCATCCAGACAATATCCCTCTTCTCCTCCCCCCATTTTCTATCACTGATTAGTGTATACTCTATAGTAATACAGAGCTTTTAAAGGAATATGATGGAGAAAGGGGGAAAATAATAAATTAAAACAAATTTGGTTTTTTATTTCAATATTATTTAATTTAAGAATCTATGTCAATAGCCAAACCCTATCTGAGAAATCATGAAACTGATATAGAATGCCTTGGCAGAAACACACATGACGAGCACAACTATAAAGTTAAAAGATTAATTTAAAACTATATAATTTAGATATAAACATTTACATAAGAAAATTAATTATAATTTTTAAATAAATATTAATATATTATGAAATATTCCACTTGATCATAATCACAAAACATTTCATCCCTTGGGTAAGAATACTGTTATCATATCAAAAGTATATCCAAAATTCATTTTTGAGATTGTATGCTATGGGAAATTTACCTTTTTCCCTTTTAGTCATCGAAAGTAAAATTTTTAATTTTCTATGATTTTTATAACATATAAGAACCCTATATGTCACTATAATTGTGGATTTACTAAATCCTTTCTTCACTTATTATATGAATTACATGATTTCATGTAGTTTCTACATCTTTTCCTCTTGTATTAGCTTGTTTTTTAATTTTTACGGAGTACCAAAACCATCTGAGTAGAAAAAATTATTCTAGGTGTAGGGTGTAAATGAAATTTTATAGCATCATATAATTATGAGAATTCCATAATTATATTCCATGTTTTTTCAAATGATGGGTGCATAATTACTTAACTTTTTTATGTAGGTGTCTCTATATACCATGAAATCTAAATTGGAATAACTAATGAACATAATATAACCATTATTTTGGTTCATATAACTTTTTTGAGATACATTAGTGAGGAAGTATGTGCGTAGATTAACAATTATATTGGTTTTTTTATAATGGTTGTCGGTTTCTCATTTCTCCTCAATTGAATCATTTTTTAATCCATTGACGATATTTTCAAAATTCATAAATGGATTTCATACATTAAAATTAATTTTTCAATGTGGATTTTATAGACAATATGAACTAAAATTATACTTTTTATTGTGGACTATAATTGGTAATTCTAGAAGATGATTGTGATTGGGTTTATTTTGATGGAACATTGGTACCATAAGTTATGTCGATGATCTAATGTGGGTTTCCCATGATTTAGTTTTAAACTAGCTAGTGTTTGTTTTTTATGAGGCCTCACAAGGCCCTAAAATAATATACTTATTGTGGATCAACCAATCATATCAATGTTCCCTAAGTGATTTATAAACACCATTAGACCCAGTATATTATATATATTACAATGTTACTTATATAATGCTTGAATTCAGGCTTTTTTCCAATCCCCATTCTTTTATTGTCTTTAATTACATGATTGTGGTTTATTTCAGAATTTCTCATGAATGTTTGTCTAGAAATTATAAAAATGTAAAGTTTTTATTTTCATAAAACCAATGGAATTATTGAATAATCATCAAAATAGATATTTATTTATGATATTATTCCAACATGAACTAGGGGAATTTCTTGGGAAATTTTTTATATATTATAATAATGGAAACCTGTGAGGCTTTTACTTACATACTAAAACAATCATTGGGATTTTTTAATATTAGTTTTACAGCCCCTAGGTAAAATTAAGAGTTCTATATATTATTTTGGCTCCACCTAATGTTCATTTTTTAAGTTATCTTATATTGTGGTGGTGATCGAGGGTCATTATAAGTTGTTCTACTATGGAACAATTTGGATATTATTTATTTTTAGATATGTCACCTTAGACCCTCTATAATTTACCTGATTTTTATATTTAATTTAATTTTCATATTTATAGTTGTTTTTTATGTTATTTATGTGAATTTAATGAATTATGTTCAGAGATACTATTACATAAACTCTTCATTCTATTTTTATTTATTCACACTACATATTTTTAAGAGATAGTGTATAACTTATAAAGGGGTAATGACTGAATCTTTGTTGTGTTAATGTGACTGACTGTTAGTTGTGTTTTACATGACTTTATGTTCTTATAGTACATTTTCTGATAATTATGCGTTTAATTTTTGTATATATTTTAAGTGATAATTAAAGATTAAAATTTTGTATTAAATGATATGTATGTTATTTTGGTCCTCTATTCTCATTGTATCTATAGATGATTTCTTTTCCCCCTCCACCTCTTATATTGGTGAGGGAATTTTAATTTTTCCATTTCTTATATATTTATCATTGAAATTAAAATGGTTTAATAAATAAAGTAGGGGAGAATTGTGACACTCTCATTCCACTATTGTGTATTACATAATATTTTTAGGGTGATTTAAATTTTTGGATTTTTTGGAATGAAATTTTTAATTTTGTGGTTTTCACCGAGGTTCATGGTTACAATATGATTAGAAAAAACCATACTCATTAACAATGTGTGGTGCTTATTTTTTTTATAGTGGATTTATACAAGGCTGTTGCACGTTATATAAATCCTTACATAATTTTTAAAATAAAGTTTTATATTAGTTTGTTCACTTGATTGACTTCCAAGGATGTAATATAGATAAGGTAATATATGTTGCTAAACATAGTCTTGTGTGGGGTTCCCATCTAGTTATTCTTGATTGGATAGCACATAGTTTCCCTAACATCCAGTCCTAACTATTTGTGACACTCAGTTTACTATAATATTAATATCAAAACAAATTCTCTCCTTGATTTATTTTTATTTTCTTAGACTCATTGCATACTTACTATTATAATCCTTGGTGATAAAATTGGGTGGCCATTATCCGTTCATTTTCATTTTTATATTATTTTCCAATGATTTAAAGGGGAATATAAATGTAAACTCCGTTATTGCTCATTTAATTCAATTATCATCTTCCTTAAACTGATTTTTGTTTTTTTATCTTTTCTATAACAATTACTAGGGATTTTTATGGAAATGTTTTGGATTTTAAGAAGGTCTAATTTAGGAATATTGTTTATCTTGGGATTTTAGGAAATTTCATTTCTTTTTTGGGTAATATCCATGGAATAAAATTCATTATGACATAATTTTGTAGGATTTCAAGTAGAATATTCTTTATCATTCATGAAATGGAATTTCATTTAATTATTTTTTTCTTCCAATTCTTTTTATGATTTAATTATATCTGTGTGTTATAGTCTTAATCCTTTAAAAATTATTTTATTCATTTCCAATATTGTTATGAAGTGATTCTAATGGATTCCATTAGTTTTCTAATTAGATTATATGAACTTTAATCTTTATGAAAATTTAAAGTCTCTTATTTTAGATGAAATTGTGGAAAAATATATTTAACACCATTAGCATATCGAAAAAAGAAAAATGTGTTTCCAAATGTGTGGTTCAAAAGTTACAAAGTGGTTATAATATTTTAATGGTTTTAGGTAATATTATTAATTATTTCAACGAATATGATTTTCCTAGTTTGACAGTAATTAGATTTTTATAATGTGAATCTAAACTGTGAAAAGTTACTTTGAACATTGATTTAGATTTTACAATATCCCATTTGGAACCTTCTCTAATTTTATCACATCGTAAAATTAAAGCCTTCTATAAGGCCCCTTTTTTATTTTATATATATTATAGTGTTTTTTACCAAGGTGAATGTTTTTATATTCATATATTTGTGAATTTTCTTTTTTTGTAACGGGGATGTTTCTTGTGTGGTTATTAGAGGTGATATGAATTCCAATTAAAAAGTTTTTTATAACATATTTCTTGATAAAATTCCTTGTTTTTATCCAACCCCTAGTGAATTTTGTGTTTGAATTCTAATAACATAGTATATTATTTGGATGACTAATACCATGGATTAGATTCTTCTATATATATCGAATTATGGACAATTTATGTAGGGTTATTATAAGAAATACATTTTCTTATTGTATAATGAGCACTCCTTGGTTAAATTATATTTCATAGAAATCTTATTAAACCAGTTTTTCTATATATGGGTTCATTTTGGTCACAATAGGGTTTCTATCACTGGGTCAAAGAATGTGCTACTTGACTCATAGATATTTCCACATATTCTTATAATCTATTATGAATTATCTAAGTAATTAATCATATTTATCAGTTTTTATCCCCTTGTTTTTGACATGGAAATATGCCTTATTTTTTTATTGATTCACGTTCCACGTACACTTTTATGTTATCAGTTCTTGTATGATCTATTTTTAATTTGATTTCTGGATTTAGTTTTCATTCAAATTTATTTGAAATAATGGTTTAGAATTTGTGAGTTTATTATTAAAGGGATGAAAATTTCATAACAAAAAATAATTTTTTTCAGAATATATATTCTTTTGTATATTAACACTAATTGAATATAGGGATTTATTTTCATTTTTGGATCTATTTTTTAAAAAATATTTGAACCTACCATTTTTTATTTTATGAATGGGGCTGTTTTATAAAAATTAATATGTAATGTCAGTTGGTTTCATTTAATTTTTTATGAAAAAAAATCCATATTTATAATTTCAATATGAAATGTTAATATAGATTATAAAAATACTTGAAAAAACTCCTTAATGATTTTTTTTCATTATATCTAGCTATCAACTTATATATACCAATCAGTTATGGAGCTTCATAATTAGTTTCATGTAATTAGGACTTAGTATCTTTTAGGATTTATTCAGGCCATTGTTTGATGGATGATATGATATATGGATAGTGATCATGGGTCTCGAAGAAGTTTTTTTCTAGTTATTTATTTCTGTAATTGATTTTGGATGTTATGTATTGGCGTCATAGAATCATGTTGTTTAATTGGTTAATTTTTATATATGATGTAGATTAAAATTGTTTTTTATTATTTGATTTTATGTTTTTTGAGTGTTTTGACTTTATTTTAGTTTTTATGTTTATGATTTTCTTGCATTTATGATTAATATATATATATATTTCACAGGATCCTGATTTATGGATGGGTCATGTTCTATTTCATAGTAGAGATCGGGATGTGGTTTTATTCGATAGTTACATCAATGTCAAGAGTGTATTATTCTTTCCAATAAAAGAGTTTTCATCCTATAGATATCAATAATTACTTTATAACCTAGTAGTATATTGTCTTGATGCATGTGTCTATTTATCTTGGATATATTTATTAAAATACATATTAAATACACATCATAGAGCTATACTAGACTAAAAGAAAAACATTATAGAGTTTAAAAGTGAGTATATCACGTTTAAGACATCATATAAATACAACTCTATAACAATCTCAAAACCTAAATGATACACAACTAAAAAACTCAATGTTCTTCTTGGATATGGGGAATTTGGATGAAGTTAAATAAATGAAAATACTAAAATAATGTAAGAGTATAAATGGTAAACATAAAAATTTACAAATCTAGCATCCAAGAAGAAGGGGATCAATGTGTCCTTTAAGGGATATAAAAATTAATTAATCAATATTAAATAATATTTTGAAAATTTAATGTTGTTTTGGAGAAAATTCACTATTAAGATTAATTAATTTGATAATATGAATAGATAGTTACAACATAATATACTCACTTCTAGATTAATAAGAATGTCTTCTGAAATATCAGGATATCAAAATAGTTATTTATTCTTAATAGTTACATATCCTTTACAAAGCTTCAATGTGGTACACACATGAGGGAAATGTGATTAATGAAAAAATTTAAATATCTTGTCACCATTGATCCTATAACCCTACGGATATTTCTATTGTTCAACATTTAAAAATTGTAAGGAGTTATGTTATAATTTTTTATATTTATAATATATCTGGACACAATAAAATTTAGATCCTTTGGAAGTAATATCCAATTAAGAAATATTAAATGTATTTAAGGTTAAAAGTCTATATCTAGTACATGGTAACAATCAATTTGCATCCAAAATTATATTATCTAAATAATGGTTAAAATATATTTATTTTTTATTTATTAGGAAGTTTAAATATATCTATAATATTAATGGGGGTATGATATATTTGGATAACGTCCACTAAATCATTTTTCTATTAATTTAATTTAAATATTATGATGTAATTTATATAATACATTTGAAAAAATAATTTATTTTATAATGATAAAATATTATAATGACATTTAAATCATATAATCTGTAATTTTTTTCCATTTCTTATGTTATTTGTTGTGTTCAACTATTATATAGAATTTTCTCTTCTTGTTATATGTTTTCTGTATATCATAATCTATTATAAAACATAAATTGGAAAATATAACTCTAATGATAATATGAAAATATATATTTATAGTGGGAATAAATCTAGACAATTGGATATGATGATATCTATGGAAGCATTTTTCCTATTTAATGTTTTATAGATTCACATGGTTTACAAATTAATCATTAAAAATGAATTCATTTTTTTATTTGTTGGTAAATTTTATTCCCTAATATTTTTTTGAAATAAAAAATTCTTTTTATTGAGATATTTATTCTATATATTTATTTTATGAAGTGTTGATAGACTCAAAATGGATTAATATTATGAGGTTTCCCTAAATTATGTGATAGTATTTCATGGTTAGGAACTAGTGGTGCTTTCTTTTAAATAAAATGAACCAATTTTTCATGGAATTGTTTTTAAATTTTATATTCCTAATTGTTTGCATGATTCTAATGGAGAAAAAATAATAATGACCATATTATAAGAAAATAAATATTCAATTACCCTAAGGTATACTCATGAAGTCATTGGAATAATTATTGAAGGTGATTGTATTTTTTATATGCTTGAACATCCTATAAGTAATTTATCTGTTACTAATGCAAGATCATTAAAACCCTAATTTATAATATTGATATAATTCATAAAATTATTGATCGATCTCTATAAGGTATGATTGTTTTTTAATGTTTTAATTCATTTTCTCCAATGGAAGAGGATATATTTTCTCTAAAAATTCAAAACCTATGTGTGATGGGTTTCTTTTATAGAACGAGGATGTTAATTATTTTTATATTTATATGTCAATTCCTATAAGTATTTCATTATTCTTACATAAATATAAAAATCTTACCCATATCATGATCCTTCAACCAAGTCATTACGATGATCCTTTGGTCAAAATGTCTACGATTATATTAAATTGATGAGATGATTAATTATTTCCTTCTTAATCATGATACCATAAAAAGAATAAATCAAGTTTATTTTATTGTACATATGAAATGTATTTTCTATAGAAATCAATTTAAATTTTCAGACATAAATATTATAGAGAAGTATAAAAAGATAATTAGAAAGTTATTAGAAGCTATAGATTATTTGATATCTAACAAACTCTCTTTTAGAAATGTTAATGTCTCTAAAATAATAAATGATAATTTGAATATATATTTTGACATATAAGATATTTCATATAATCATAATGAATATTATATATATCATGGGTTAGAGTAAATGATATCATGAAATCTATTTTTTGGGCAATCAAAATCATAAGATGTTATTTGAATGTTTTATAATGAGAAACATTGTCTTTCATTGAACAGTTATGAGTCTCGAATCATACTATCCCTATCCCTATTAGGTAGAATCATGAAAGAAGTTATGAATTTTTCAATGAAATCTATATTACCTTATTCATCAACCAAAAAATACCAATATAATGTAATGGATGATAACATTCAAGTCTCATAAAAAACCCTCTCATGTACTTTTTTAGTAAAAAAATTCATATTTTCTTCAGTCAATTTTTTAATATAATTCTCCTACAAGAATTTGTGTCAGTATCATTTATAGAATATTAGTAGTTTTCAAAATTACTTTAATAGTGAGACTTTGATTCTTTATCCTTCCCTATAGATATGGATAATTCTATGACTCTCTTTGGTTTTCATTATAAAATTTTATAATATTATAGAGTTGTTTTCTGAGATTCTAATAATCAATATATATTTTCCAAGGGAGAATATATATTATCAGGTGAAGAAACTTTTAAAGAGAGAGGTAATGGTTGCTAACTCTTGATAATTTTTAAGAAATAAATCTATTTTCTTTAATAACATTAAATACATTGAATATATTTATTTGTTAACATGTTATAAAATAATAAATATACAATATAAATGGAAACACTAATTATTATATTATAATATCTTAGTCGGATAATGATTTTCAAATTTGAATTTGAAAATTATCAATAATTAATAAATAAAGAAATTATAACATGGGGGATTTGGTTTTTTCATTATGTTCCTACATAATGTGTAACTAGTAATTCAAAAATGATATCATTCCCATATTCTTTTTCCATTTCTTTCTTTTTTTAAATCCTAATAGTAGAGAGAAGGATTTTCCAATGTGATATGCTGTATAAGGTGGAAAATTAGCTGATTTATTATTTAATTTGATAAAATATAGAGTTTTTTTATTATCTATATGAATTAGAATATTAATGATAATTAGTTTTAAAACATTTCAAATTTATGATTTAATTGATGTTTATAAGAACTCCTTGTGAATTCTATTAAAATTAAAAAAAAAATCATAATTTTTGTACTATAATAAATGACTTGAAAACATCTTTTTACCTCAAGGGTAGATTTACAAGATGATAAAAGGCCATCATTATTCCATATAATAGAAAACTATAATATATTAAAAAAATTGTAATTAAAAACCAACAAAAATATTTCATGAACATTCTATGAATTTGGTTCATTCATGAGTAGTTTGTAATCTTTTATCTAGATAGTCCAATGTTTAATACTAAGATGATTGAGGAAAAAATCAAATAGATCTTTCAAATATCTATAATAATAAACCAATTAGTAATGAGTTTTTATGGAATATTTACATCATTATGATTAATTCCTTATATCTTTATTTATATATTCCACTTAGATATTTCATTCTAGGACAATGGTTAATAGATGAATATGTCCAAGTGATCCAATGCTATTAAATAACCTTTTCTTATATATAGATAGTCACCCTAGTTTAGTTGGGGATGATAATTAATTGAATAAATAATAATGATAAAATAAAACAAAAAAGCAAATAAAATTATATAATTAAGAACACACAAAAATATAGTAGTTTGGAACATAGAGATCAAAAATCTATAATTAGATGCCCTCTACTCCTTGAGAGGTACGGTGTTCATAAGAATAAACAAACTTTTCAATGGAGTGACAACACATTAAAAACTACATTTCTTTAGTGGATGAACAAATATTCATAATCTACTTTTTATGTTGGTGACATGACCAACATGAAAACCACCTTATAAAATGGAGTCCCAACCAATATAGAAGCATAACTTTTATAGAGTTATTTATAATATAAATCACGTTTTTGTGATATAAATGAATAAACTAACTATATTATGTTCATAGTGAAATATATAAATTAAATTAAATTAAATTTAAAAACCACATAAATCTTGAATAGATGGGTACCTTTATCACAAATCATAATTATTCAAATCATGATAAATTATTAGAGGGAATGTATATTCAAAAATATTCAAGATAATGTTCATAATATTCTAAAAAAGTCATAATTTGTTTTGGTGTTTCTCACTCTCTATTTATAAATATATCACTGATGATCATATTATTAATTTCCTCTTAGACATTGGTTAGTATCATTCCAAACCATTATTGAAATGTTTTATTATAATATCTTCATATCAATTCGTGGGTTATTAGTTTTTTAATAATATGATAGTAAGAGTCTCCATTTTAAATCTATATGAAATGGTATAACCACCTAATGGGAAAATATTTGTTTAATATAACGTATAAATTAATATATGGATAATGATTCTCCACAATGAAAAAAAAATAAAAAAATAAGTATCAATAGAAAATAAGGAATACTACAAAAATATATTTATAATTTAAACATAAGATTCATTATATTATGATAATAAAATTTCTAAACTATATATATTCCTTACATTATTCATAAAATCATTCCCACCATTATATTTAGTATCTCTTACTTATAAAATTTTACAATTCGTTTGATATATTACATTTTTCCTAACAGTATTGGTGATACATAATATGATTCACATTGTTGAACATAAAAAACACAACAACAAAAATATAATATCTAGTATATATTTATACTACCATAATAGGTAAAGTTCTTATCTATTTCAAAATTGTAAATACTAAAGATATATAATATGTTTTTAATTTATTACAGACATCACATGATTAAATTAAAAATATGTAATATTTAATTCCAAATATAATATTCTATAATTTGATAAAAAATACAAACATATTGCTTTTTATTATCAATAATTATAATAAAGTTTACATCCAGTGAATACAAACATCAATAGAGAAATGTAAGAACCATAGTATAATAAAAATATAAAATAATTGCAAATAATAATAGATTGTTACAGAAAAATTAAAATGAGAAAAATTATTAATGATTAAATATAAAATTAATAATAAAGTGAAGAGTAAAAGGTAATTATGAAAACATTAAATCAAATCTAAATTCTAGTAAATAGATTTTTCATGAATTTAATAATTTAACGAAGAATATGATATTAATTTTTTCCTATTTCTATGTGTACATTGAAAAATTTAATGTGCATTCTGATGTGTAACATCTAATTAAACATCATACAAAAAAATTTATAAAAGAAATAACCAAAACAAATTATTTTATAATTATGTTTCTATAAAGATTTATTTTCTAATTTTCATATCTAACACCATTATTTTTTTATTCATCAATTTTTGTGAAATTATTTGTTTATAATTATCACTTCCCCTAGGTATTTTATGAATTTATTATGGCAAACATCATAAATTAACCTTTGAAATTTCATCTCCCATTGGTATAGAATTAAAATCATCTCAAAAAATATAATTAGTAATAGAAGAATAATTATTTACTATAAAATTAAATACCTTGTGTTTAAAAAATTTTATATCATAATTTTATTTCTCTTCCATTAAATTCATATTTTTTTCATAGTTTCTTATACAATTCTATAATATTTAGTTTATAATGTTATGATTTATCAATAAATTCATCCAACTACTATATAATCAGAATAACATACATAGAATGAATGATTAATTAATAATAATAACACAACTACATTCACCAAGCATATTTCTTCATTTCATTATTTATATTCTTTTAGTATCCTTCTCTATAAAACTCTACACACTCATCATCCATTTCTCAATTTTCTGTGGAATTGTTTTCATTCATTTAATTTTATATCTCATTAATTTATATATGGTACATCCTTTCATCCTAAAATATATTAATATGATATCAAAATATAAATTTGGATGGAATTTACCTATATTATCTCTCAGGATAAACTTATTTCTCTCTAATGTTGTATTTTTATAGGAATTATTTATCAATAAGAACCCTTATTTATCATTGACAACCATTTTTTAAATCATTATGGGAAACAATATAATAATATGGGGAACTATAATAGGTGAAAATATGCTATAATTTATCACTCTTCAAATTATCATGATCCTCATTATAAATTTTCTAAAATTAAATCCAAAATGATTATCATTATAATATTCTATAAAATACTTAATTTAATAAGTATAATTTCTTTAAAATTTTACATCATTAGTCAAACCAAACTAATGTATAAACCATAAAAACATTAATTAAATTATCTCCAACTATAATCACACTGGTCAGAATTTAGTCAATCAGTGTTACTATTCATTAAAACATTCATTAGCCATCATTTCAAATTATTTAACATCAACCATGTAATTTTAAAAAATAGTTCTCTAAATATTATCAATACCTTAATGAGTTACTTGTAATGGATTCTAAAATATCAAAATAATTGTTTTCAATTATATCTCTATAAAAACATTTACTAATTAATAAATAATGAGAATACATAGCCTCCTAATTTAAAAATTTATTTAGCATCATCATTCGCATCCAATGTATGAAGTTCACAATAAATAAATTTATATGAAATTAACCTATTTTTTGTATTCAATACTATCATTTTTACACAACATATACATCTTATATTTCATTTTATTGTCACTACCATTAAAATATAGCCACCTCAATGGTTTTTAATTATCAATAAACACCAGAAGATTTATTTTTACCAAAGTAATTTCCCATTTTAATGAAATTTACTATGAAACATGTTAGCATAAAAAAATAAATAAATAAATAAAATATACATATCAATATATATAAAATAGAATAAAAATTTATACAAATTTATAGGAATCATACATGGTGACAATGGAGTATGATTATACTAAAATTACTAGCCTTAATTATAATTATAAAGTCATAAATATAGTTATGGTTGAGATAAGAGATTGATGAATTTTTACACCTTAAATGTACAAATTAAATAAAAAAATTATGTATAAATAAGTGGAAAATATATAATTAAATTAATGGAAAAAACCCCATTAAAATTTATTAGGAGGTGTTGGTAGTAAGACATAAAACAATAAAAAAATATGGATTAACATGGATTTGAATACAACATTTTACAGTAGTTCGATATAAAATGATCTAATGTATATTTTCCACACTCTAAACCTATGACTGGTGATATACACACGATCCTTTTATTTTTAATGATTGAAAACCTTATTATAAACATTCCTTTTTTTCTACAGAGTCACATGCCTCTACATTTATGTTGAAGGCACTAAATTCATTTTTCATTTCATAGAGAGGTTCGACACATTTTTCTTATTTCAAATATATATTTTTAACCTATGGATTTTTTATTAGCTATGAATAAAACAGAAATATAACTTTTATAGATTACATAACCAGTGTGTGAGTTTCTATTTCAACTCTATAAAATTTTGTATAGCTCTAGATAATAAAAAAAAATTAATATAACAACAACAACATGTGTATGACGATTATAATAGATATTAGATTTAATAGTGATCACCAAAATTTAAAATAATTCATCCTCAGTAATTTTTTGGGATTATTATTCACTAAATTTGAAAGAGATACAATGGAACAACTAAACCTATCAATATTACTACACATTGAAAATTTCATAAAGTATAATGGAAACATTATTTATTAGAAAAATCACTTATTAAAGAGATATTTTGTAAGGATTATTTTGATTAGTTCAATCTCTATGGTGTTTCCATAAATTTGGACAACATTTACCACCCACGTTTTAATTTATTATCCCAGAATTTTAGAATAAAAAATGATAGAATATAAAAATTCACTAATTCTATTTTTATATATATACTGAATTCAATGAAATAATTTAATACCATAATCCAACAATTTAAAATAAGGTTATGTTCTCAAATTATTTTTTTCTTTAATTACATCATGTAAATACGTTATGTACAATGTAGCATCAAAAAATCATCATATTGTGCAAGCCACATAACATATTCAAACAACATATCATAATATGGTGTTTATGATTCAATGATTACCACATTATTGATATTAATTAATCATTGTATTTTAACTATTGTGCCTCACCTGAAGATGAAATTCCATTTGTTAGAATGATATGTCTCATGCAACATAAAATCCTTACAAACATGCTCAAAGTATCTTACATTGAATATGAAACACACTCTTATCACTAACAACCTCTCATTTTAATAACTGAAGTTATGTTCTCTTTGTCACATATTCCATAATTTGATTTAACCCTAACTAGTGAATCTTGTATTGTATTAACATAATATATTGGATTGACATGAAAAATGTTTTCTTTCCATATATTTTCCCTCACCCATGTATTCAAATTCCATGATTGAAACACATGATAATACATTAAAAAATCTTCCAAATCAGGTAATAATAGAAAAACAAACTAAGAACCCAATATACATACTATGATCATCAACTATTATTACCCATCATATAAACAAAATCACTATGAAATATTTATAAGATACGACTGAAAATTAGTGGTAACACCCCAACTCTTCTAAAATATAATAATTGGTTAACTATCTATATTGGTACAAAATAAAAGAGAGTGCATCTCACATGAGTTAATAGGTTTTTAATCTTGGGATACTAGATATATTCATGATCCTCACATTAAAATCCTTAACATGAAATAAAATGTAAAATTTTAGTGATTAATATATTCACTATTTTATTATTTCATTGATTTTAATTAATTTTCTATATATTAGACCCTAGAGAATGGATAAAAACAATTAAGGGTGAACTAATATTATTAATAAGGGAAATCATATAGTATAATATATCAAAGAATAAATAAAAAATAATTTCTATGGTTAGTATAAACATAATAATATATTCAATATAACAAATATAATAAATTGAATTATATCTAGAGTAAAAAACATTAATAATCACATTGATTCCAATAACATGTTTAATAGTGATATAATTCATATGATCAAATATTATAAAATCTCAATCATGGCATTATACCAAGACATAATATGCAAATATATAATTTATATGCCAAATTCTCAAAATAGTTTTTCTTACGAGACATACAGATTCATAGAGATGTTATAATGGGTTTTTATAATCACATACTAAATATAATGCAATTATTATATATAATAAAGGAATAATGATAGAATTCATAATCAAGATAAAGATTACTGTTGAAAAAATTGCATAAAAATGTTAATAACTTCCCTGGTCAACAAATATAAAATTTGATGGTCATAATCCATCAAGAAAAATATATGGTGAATTATATCATTAATGTATATCCCTCGTGAATAATAATAATACATAAATTATATTTATATATATTAAAAATTTTAATAACAAATAATATAAACAATTCATTGAAAACATTAAAAAATATCCTTTTCCTTTTAAAACATTTTAAAAAAATCCAAAATATTGACGAAATGTTTTTCATTGAAATTATTCCAGGAAAAAGTTAAAGGATGGATTAATTAAAAAAAATACTAATGATAGAAAAAATATTCATATAGTACAGTTTAAAAAACGATTCATTTTAAGAAAATTATAATGATATAAAAAACATATTCGAAAAAACATTGATAATTTCCTACCTCATTTATTTGAAAGGAACATTAAATATGTTTTAAAATGAAATTTAATAAACATTTTGTCATATAAAATAAAATTCCACAAAATAATTTAAGTAACATATTCATGCATGAAAAAATTCACAGAACAAAGAAGAAATATAGTCAATATTTATTATAATCCTTTTTGTGATTTATTTTGAGTACCAATAAGATAAATATATAGATTATAAACATAGAAATCCCACATTTAGTAATATAAGAATAAAATATATATGTTTTATTAGTGAAATAGATGAAAATATTTTATTTCAAATTATTGCAAGAGGTGATGAATTTAATTTTAAAAATAATATGTGTTAATAAAAGGATAATTTCATGAATAACAGATTTTGATATAATAATAAAAGTAATCAGTTATGAAAAATATGATAAATTTCATTTGGGTTTATAAATATAATATAAAATTAATTTCTGTTTTAAATAAATCGAACTATTTTTATTCAAGTATGCAAGTAAAAGACAAATGATAAAATGTAGAAATATAAATATAGGACCACCGTAATTGATAAGAGGTTCCTCTAAAGCATAATGAATAACATCCCCTTACATAAAAACCTACATTTTTTTACATAAAATTTAATGATAAAAATGATATGTTATTTCAAATTAATGTCAATAAATTCCAAATATACAAGAAATAAAATATCAAATTGAAATAACTAATCACTTACATAAAAAAGGATTTTTTAGGATTGTGGTTTTTATAATTTGGAAAACATCATTTATAAGAATACAAATGTATTAAAGTGATAATTTTATCCAATGGATTTAGTTTTAATTTTTTTCAATTATATGTCTTTATCAATTTCCTATCTCACCTCTAAATGCTTTATTTTTATGAAAACGTAGTATAATTATGGAAATCCCATTAAGGGTCATAGATGAAATAAAATTGGATAGTTAATTTAAAAAACCCTAGATCACAAAAAAGGTTATACCTTTAACATAATAAAAATTGAGCACATATAATCATTTATTTAGACATAATATCATATTTACTACCCAGATTTTTATAAAAATCTTTTTATTGAAACAAAAAGGAAACAAATATTAGGGTTTTATAGAAGAAAAGATAACCCTTGACAAATAATTTCATAAATAATCATTTTCACCCAAAAGAAATAATTCCTTTAAATAAATATCATTACCTTAATTTGTGAAATGCTAATATTTCTAATCAAATCAATTATTATTTATTGAAATGTCTTGTAGGTTAATTAGTACATCATATTAAAATAACCCTTAGGAATGGAATAAATTATGTATCTAACTTACAAACAAATCCATTAAACATCATTATCATTATACAATGCATTAATGATCTATAAACGGCTCACCCATTCCCAAAAAAAACCATGGAACAAAACAAATATAATAAATCATCTCCATCATCATTCTCATGAAAATATACCTTTTAAACCTTATGGAAAATATTTGTCAATGTCGATATATCCCTTTCCATTATACCCAAATAGTTGAGGATAAAAAATCAAGAAAAAATAAATGGATATTTTTTCAATTAATGGATCATGGTTTAGGATAAAAGAATTTTTAAATCATGTAATAGTTATGGTGGATCTAAAATCAATCAACATCATTCACGAATCAATATATTATTCATTTTTCCTTTTTTCTAATAGTTCGTTATAAAATGAATAACAATATTCCTTTCAATTTTTTTAAAAAAATCAAAAAGAGGCATTAAATATTCCTTTATAATAAATTTATACAAGTATAAATAATTCTATAAAAAATTTGATTACTATAAACATGTATAGAAATGATATAAGTAATAAAACATTAAAACAGAAAAATAAGGTTCTTACATATAGTCACCCTTATAACATGATAACATGTGTACCAATAAATAATTAATGTATGGATATTTGAATTTATTTTTATGAATTTTAAAACACATATACAAGGATTTATTATTAACAATAGAAAAAAATGCATTGAAAATGGATTTATACCCAATGAAAATAAATTTGATTAGAAATACATTAACTTACAAATAAATTTTCATATTAATTATTAAATACATTAATAAAAAATAAATATTGTTTTTTTACATTGTTATGATCATTTTCAAGTTGATAATATTTTAATTATCCCTTTTCTATCATTTGTTACAATGTTTTATTTTGTTACATTATCAGTTCAATTTACACTGGTGTTTCTGAGGATTGTCGGTTCATAATCTCGAAATAGATTTGGAAATATATATGTGGTCAAAGTGATCATTATTCCATCATAATAATAATAATAATATTAATATAATTTTCATTTATATACAGTAATTATACATTGATACCCAACAATAACTAATTTTTATTATTAAATAATTATATTATAATTATAGATATAATAGGATGAATGTAATCTTTCAATCTAAATATCCATTCCTATCATTGAAGTGTGATCCATCAATGTAATTTGGATTTATTCCCTAAATAGGGCACTTAGAAATTCAAAGATAAATATATATTTATCTTATAAGATGAATTAAAATAATAAAAAATCAATATAAAACAACATATAATATAAATAAAAATTCATAAATAAAAAAAACAATACATACAAAGGGGTAGGGATTAAATGAATCAAATAAAAAAACAAGAAAATATTTTTATCACTAAAACAACACTATCAAATTATTACATAAAAGACTCAACAATCTAATTAAATAATAAAATTCCTTCAATATTTCTCTTATCCAAAATTTATATTAATATCTATAACTGTAATAAATTATTTTCAAATTATCTTTAAAAAATATATGATTAGAATTTATTTTAATATGATTTGTTAATCCAAATTATTCTTTTATATTATTTGATAATACAAAATAATCCTAATTATGATTTAATATGCTTTGAGAATCCCAAATAATGTTTATCTTTATATTAATTCTTTCAATATATGACATTCTATTAGTATGTTGATAAAAATATCAAAATATTAATTGGAATATGTTAATCATTGTTTATCTATGTTTATGCATACTTTGATATAATTCAAACTCAATATGGACATTTTATGCATAGAACAGATAAGTGTTATGTCCAAGGATATGAAAAAGTTCACCAGTACGAACATAGCTTCTGATACAGACAAAAAGACAGACCTACTATTATATCAAGAGCTACCGATATGAAGTTCACTGATATAGACATAATAAGTCTCCTGATACAAACAGATACACAGCTACTTACAAGGCTATGTACACTGGTACCTAAGTCCACTGATATGGATAAGGTCACCAATATGCATAACAAGTACCTATAGAAGAAGAGATACTCATAGAACAAGTCTACTAGTATGCACAAGTTGACCAATACATAACTACCGGTACATAGTCTACCGATAAGTAAAGGTCACATGTACATAGTTATCGATACAAATAGATAGACATACAACTACTGATATGAAGTCCACCGATACAACTATAATGTTTACCAATATCAAATTCTACTGATACTGATAGACAGATGGCTACCGCTACAAAGTCTACCAATAAATGAATTCCACCATTAAGAAAGAGTTACCGATAGAAAGGGTTACTGATAGAAAGAGTTAAAGATAGAAGGATATACCAATGGAAAGAGATACTGATACATAGAGCTATGGTTATAAAGGATTACATCTACTGATATAGAATAACTATCAATACAAGCTCACTGATACTAAAAGCTACAAGTGGAAACCAATCACAGTTTCTCTAAACTATATTTATATTTGTCTATTTATCAATTGTCATATTAGATGATTTTAATGCACCTGGTATTAATTAATGATAGTGGTCAGAATTTCAGAAACTTTACCTCAAACCTGAAAAAAGGTAATCATTCCCATTGTTGGAGCTGATGATATAAAAGGGAACCTCAAAAGAAACCAGTAATACACACGCATAAATACACATATACATAATAGAGAGGCAAAAAACATTCACTCTCTTACTTAAAGAACATTGGACATACAGGATTCCATTTATACAAGAAGAGAACACAAGATGAACATTAGTCCAGGAGTGAAGAACTACAACAATCATTTCATGCACTCAAGTTGATCTATCTGAACCAAAAATTCATGGAAGAAAATGAAACTATGTTTTTAGACAAAAACCAGAGATGGAATCAGAAGCTTTTATGTTTAATCAAAACGATTCCAAAGCTTCACTTCAAATCACTAGGGCATTATAAACTCATATCTACTCTCTCTTAGTGATTATTTTACTTTATTTTTGAGTAATGTGTATAATCTGTATATTCCATACACACTGTCTCCTGTGAAAAACTGGAAGATTTCTAAATCTTCACACAAAACATCTATAACCCTGATCCAGTGTGTGGATCAATGTTTATATAAATTATTTGAGAGGACTAAGTCTCAACTTGAGACTGATTCTCTTGGTTAAATCAAATCTACTTGTTTATTTTGTTTGTAAACAATATTAGATATTCCATTGCTAATTACTTTTAAATATAAATATATTTTAAAGTTACTCTGATAATTAAACTATCAAGTGTTTATAACTTTTTTTGTCAGTAAGTTAGTTTCCAAAGTTAACTAATATTTAGATTGAGTTAACTAAGAAATAAGCAATCTCTTGAGAAACTAATTGAAAATATACAGTATTTATAAATTTACTACTATTTAATTTTTATTTAATTTGGGGGTTTTAATCATAATGGTTTTAACATAAATTTTAATTGGAACACAATTCACCTACTGCTTGAGTATTCACTCCAACCAATATTTGGTATCAGTGGACTGTTTTTCTTTATAAAGGATTTCAAAACACTTTATTTTTCGGCTGTGATTTTAGTTGTATCTTAAGGATCTTAAATTTCTGTTGGTTCTAAATTTTATCAATTTAAATATATTTTCTAAAATGAAGTTGTGGATAATATATTATAAGGTGTTTCTACCAACATGACACCTTTCTTTAATGGTGTTAATTTTTATCAATGGAAACTAAAAATGAAAATTCATTTAGAAAGTATGGGATTTGACATCTAGAGTGCAATAGAAACTCAGTATAAGATTCCAGAAACTGAAAGAACTACTTTGGATGAACCTACTAAAACTGTATACAATAATAATTATGAAGCTATGAATTCCTTGTACTGCTCTTTAGGAGATAAATAATTTAATTGAATATCTTCTTGTAAAATTGCTTACAAACTCTAGGATACATTGGTTGTTTCCCATGAGGGAACAAGTAATGTTAAGGAAATGAGATTGAAAACCTACACTATTAAATATGATAATTTTAAAATGAATCCCAAAGAACCTATTTTTGACATGTATCTCAGGTTCAAAATAATTGTAAATACAATGAACTCAATGGGAAAAGTTGTTCTTGCAAAAGAACAAATCATGGGGATACTAATTTGTCTACCAGAGAGATGGAGAGTCACATCAGTCTCAATAAGAGAATCATGTGACATATGTTCACTGGCTGTTAAAGAGATGATTTGTATGTTAATGATGTATAAAGAAGATCTAAATTGTAAACAAAGAAAATGATGATGAACCAAAGAGGAAGTCAGTAGCCTTCAAGTCTACTACCTCAAAGAGCATGGACGAGGAGAAATCTCACAAACCAACTGAAAGCTCACCAAGTGTATGTTCAGATTCTGATAGTGATGATGATATGGCTCAAATTGGCAGGAGATTCAAGAAATTTTACAAGAAGAAGAAATTATTCAGAAAATAAAACTTCACAGGAAAGTATGACCAATGAGGAAATTGGAAGAAATGTTGGGAGAAAGATGATGAGGATGATGAGACAGTGTGTTATGAATGAAAAAGGAAAGGACACATTAAGGCTAACTGTCCAATGTTAATTTTCAAAAAGAAATATGACTACAAGGACATAAAATATAAGCAATCCATTAAGGAAACTTGTAGTGCTTTAGAAGATAGCATAAGTGAATCTGAGACTTCTGATTCTGAAACGAATGATGCCAACATTTTTTTCATGACAAACAGATCTGAGGAAACATTGGATAATCATTCTTTAAATTATTATTATTCTATAGTTGATTCTGATTCTGAATCAGAAAATTTTCCAAGTAAAGAATTCTTTGAATATTGTAATCTGCTAGAGGAAACCTATAATGAATTGAAGGACAAGTATAATAACTTGAAGAAACAACATTCACTATCTAGCACTATAAAATCTGCTATAGAAGTAGAAAAGGGAAAGAATGATCAATTACTCTAGGAAAATACAAAATTGAAATTGTACAATGAGAAACTTATAAAAGGCATAGAAAAGTTCATTAATAGAAATAACACTCTTACTAAAATTATTGGAAAACAAGTGGCATAAAATTATACCACTGGAATAGGCTATCATCCTATACAGAGACAGATTACTAAAAATATATTTATTCCTAAATATGGCTAGAATGTTGTTAGTTCTATTTATGGAAAGTCATTTGCCTCAACTGGTTATTCACATGTTTATAGATCAAAAAATGTTGATCTAACAAAATCATTTGAATCTGTTGATTATATAAAACCCATTAGACAAATCTGGGTACCAAAATTTTTGGTTGCTAACCTCTCTGAACCCATGAAGATCTGGGTACCAAAATCGTTTTCTGTTTAAACCTGTTTTTTAGGAAACATTATTAAAGAGTGCTTGTAAGAAGATATGGTACTTGGATAGTAGATGTTCAAGACATATGACTAGAGATAAATCAAGTTTCAAAATTTTAATCAAAGTTGATGGAGGATATGTCACCTTTGCTAATAACTCAAAAGGAAAAATCATGGTATTAGACCAGATTGGTATCAATTATTATGTTTTAATTTCAAAAGTATTATTTTTTTATGGATTAAAATACAATTTTTTAAGTATTTCTCAGTTTTTTATGATGGTTTCAATTTTAAATTTGAAAATTATTTTTTAAATGTTTTTCATTATAAAAATATTTTAGTATTTTCTACTTTAAGAAATGAAAATGTTTGTGTAGT
Organism: Viscum album; assembly: GCA_963277665.1. Taxonomy (NCBI): domain Eukaryota; kingdom Viridiplantae; phylum Streptophyta; class Magnoliopsida; order Santalales; family Viscaceae; genus Viscum; species Viscum album. Next base: position 538,034,366 of record OY728119.1, read on the forward strand.
TTATTTGAATTCTATATCCAAAGAAAAGGTTTCTTGTTTAAATGATTTTCATAAAGAGTCATGGATATGGAATAGAATATTTGGACACTATAATTTTCATTCACTTAGAAAAGCAACTAGGATTAATTTAGTTATAAACCTACCGAAACTAAAATTCCCATTAGACAATGTTTTCACTCCCTGCCAAAAAAGAAAGGAACATAATGTTTCATTCAAATTAAAGAAAGAAGTTTCAACTTCTCAACCTCTCAAGTTGGTTCACATGGACTTATTTGGGCCTTCTACACTTTCCAGTTAAAATGGGAAGCACTATGTCTATGTCTTAGTATATAACCTTTCTAGATACACTCGGGTATACGTTCTTGCTCACAAAAGTGATTCATATTCTTGTTTTATGATATAATCCACATCTATAGAGAACCTCAGTGGACATAAGATTAAGACCCTGAGAAGTGATGATGGCCGTGAGTTTGAAAATTATGAGTTTGAATCATACTACTCACACAATGGCTATAGTCACAACATTTATGCTTGTTTGACACCTCAACAGAATGGTGTATTAGAGATAAGGAATAAAACCCTTCTTGAAATTTCAAGAACAATGCTTAATGAGTATGATTTAACTGTTTATTTCTGGGATGAAGCTATGAATACAACTTGTTATATTATAAATTGTGCCTTTATTAGATTTTTTTTTCAGTAACACCCCGAATGAAAAATGGAATAATAGGAAGACTAAAGTGAGTTACTTCAGAGTTTTTGGTTACAAAGTATTTATTCTTAATACAAAGGATAATCTTGAAATGTTTTCTTCTAAATTTGATGAGTGAATCTTTATAGGTTACTCCATAACCAGTAAATCTTATAGAGTCTTTAATAAAATAACCAAATTTGTGGAAGAATTTGTTAACATAAAATTTGATGAAACTGATCCACATGAACCTAATTATTCTCTTGAAATTCTTGATGAAGATGTGTCTGTTCTAGACCTTAATGACAAAAATATGGAAACTGTTGTAAAGAAAACCAGTTCTAGAAATATTCCATAATATGCTCCTTGTGAACCCAAACCTAGAGAAGAACCTGAAATTTCTAGTCATACCTTTACTAGATCAACTAGGATTCTAACGAATCATCTTTTAGATGATGTTGTTTGTAATCTTGATTGAAGGACACAAACTAGAGATTCTCATATAAATCAGGTTGAAAATCAAGTCTTTATTTCACAATTATAACCAAAAAATCTCAATGATGCAATCAATAAATAATTTTGGGTAATGGATATGCAATAAAAATTAAATCAATTTTAATGAAACAATGTCTAAGAATTAGTTGATAGATCTAAGGACACTTTGACCATAGGTAATAATGGGTTTTAAGAAATAAGTTTGATGAGTCCGGAAAAATAGTTAGAAACAAAGCAAGGCGAGTTGCACAAGGGTATAGTCAAGAGGAAGGAATAGAATATGAGGAAACCTTTTCACCTGTAACTAGACTAGAAGCTATCAAGATTATACTTTCCTATGTTGCCCATCAGAATTTCATGTTATATCAAATGGACGTTAAATGTTCTTCTCGAAATGGTTTTATAAGTGAAGATGTTTTTGTTGAACAACCACTTGGATTTACGAATCCCCATTTTCCAAATAGAGCTTTTAGGCTCTCTAAGGCTTTATATGGTTTGAAACAAGCCCCACGAGCTTGGTATGATTGGATTAGTAATTCTATTATTTCAAAAGGTTTTTTTAATGGAATTTGTATCCTAATATTTTGATAAAAAGAATTTCCAAATGTGTTTTTATAGTACCAATATACATTGATGATATTATTTTTGGATCTTCTAAAAATTCATTATGTACTGATTTTTCAAAGAGTATTCAAAATTAATTTGAAATGAGTTTAATGGGAGAACACAAATACATCCTTGGATTTCTTGTTTTTCAAAATGAAAATTGTATTATTTTAAATAAATGTAAATATACAAAGGATATTTTAAAACTTTTTGGTTTAGATAGTATTAAGGATAGTGATACACCTATGATCACTATTTGTAAGTTGGATGCTGATGAAACTAGAAAACAAGTGGATCAAACCAACTACAGGGGTATGATAGGGAGTCTGCTATATCTTACTTCTAATCAACCAGATATTATTTTAGTGTGTGTATGTGTTCATGATTCCAAGATAATCCTAAAAAATCACATTTACTTGCTGTTAAAAAGATTTTCAAATATCTTAAACATACTACCAATTTAGGTTTGTTTTATCTAAATGGAAAATCCTTTGACTTCATGAGTTATTCAGATGCTGACTTTGCTGGTTTCATGTTAGATAAAAAGATCACATCTGGAATATGTCATATTTGGGAAAGTCCCTAGTATATTGGTGTAGTAAAAACCAGAATTCAGTTGTATTGTCTACTGCTGAAGCAGAGTATATTGATTCTTGTTGTTGCTGTGCACAAATCCTGTGGATGAAACATACTTTATTAGACTACATATATTAGTTTATACATGTATCTATAAACTGTGAAAACACTAGTGCTATTAATATCTCTAATAATCTCGTGTCTCATTCTAGAACCATAAAAATTGATGTAAGGAACCATTTTTTTGAGAGATAGTTACCAAAAGGGTGTTATTACTATTGAATTTATAGGTACTGAACATCAATTAGAAGACATATTAAACAAACTTTTATGTTTAGATAGGTTAGGTTACATTAGAAATGAGTTCGAAATGATAGATTTTGTATGTTAGAAACCTCACCATTAGAAGCAATGCTGTTATACCTCACTAGTATGAACCTCACTACTATACCTCATTGTTAGTGGACCTCACTATTAGGAATCCTCACCAGTATACCCTACCATTAGGATTGCGCTGAATTTGAACTTTTGTTTCTTTAGTCGCTGGAATCCGTATCATTTATATTTTACTTATTATGTTTTATTTATTTATTTTGTGATTCTTATATGATAAAACATAATATCCGACCTCTCCCAATCCGCCTCGAACCCTTTACTTTCAATCCTTAGATCCCAAAATCATCAAACCCTAAGCCTTGTGATTTTTAGAATGGAATGAGTAAAGAGACCACCAGTCATCAAAAAGGATGATGAGTCGAATGCCAAGAGAATAAAAGGAGAGTCTAGTGGTGGAAGTGAGGTGAAGAAACCAACAAATCTGCATCTCGTTCAAAGGGAAATAGTAGTGTAGAAAGATCTGTGAGTGGAATAGTTGAAGTCCAGTAAGTATTTAGTTCTGGAAGTACTAGAAGATCAAAAATGAGTGGAATGCTTATCAAACAACAATGTCCCTTATTATCCAATGCTGGTAAAAGAGTTCTAGGAGTTTTTTCGTTTTGAAAAATTAGAAGCTGAGAATAGAATGGACTCATTTGTGAGTGGAAAGGAAATAGATTTTTCCTCTTTTGAGTGGGCTATGTTCCTGAAAGTTCCACATGATGGAGGATCTAGATATTTCTATAAATCGGTACCTCCTACCAGTGTCATCTGTGAATGTGAATTTTCTCTAGATGAATTTACAAGAGATGGTATACCAAGAAAAGTGGTTGCTGTAGAAATGGATGGATATAACCGGTTGATATTCAAATTAATCCAACATGTGCTAAGTCCAAGAACAGGAGACTTTTCAAATATGAAATACCAAGATATTTATTTGTTGGATCTTCTGAGACATGGTGTTAAGGTGAATCGGCGTAGACTGTTAATGACTGAGATTGAGGATATGACCAGGACGAAATCAATGTCCAATGATTTATTATTTGCAATTTTAATTTCGATTATGATCAAAGTAAAGGGAGTAGGTGAGTCTCAGGATAAGACCGTAGTGGTATGGGAAAAAATTCTCCACTAACATTGTTTGTGTGAACATGAATATCAATTGGAATCCATGGAGATAAGAATAGGTCATTGATGATGAGAAGATGTATGATAAGTTTAATCCTATGGATCATCCTTCTAGGCCTATGGATGTTAGGGATCCAGGTCAGGGACCCAATGAAGAGGAACCTCAGTATAGTGAAGATACAGATGAGGAGGATACATCTATAGCTGTCGGAAGGGATCCAGACTTTCCTCCAAGTCTTGTTGTTGAAATTGTATCATCCAGAAATGAAGCTGTCTTGGTAGAGAAAAATGAAGAAACAACTATTAATGAGAAAGACCAACCTTCTCCAGATAATGAAGAATAATAAGAATGTAAAACTGATGCATCTTCTTCTACCACCTTGAGTTTGAGTCCTTTGATTGGATGTACTGCTATGCTAGAGGCCACCTTGATGATGTAGATACACCTACACCTATTCCTGAGGATCCTACTACTGTTGGAGAATTAGAGATGGGTATAGAATATTATTTTGAGGAAGACCGAGCTACTAAGGTTGTTGTTTCTATAAATATACAATATAATGCACAAGTTAAAGGGGAGAATTCAACTAGACTAGGCAATGTTTCAGTAGCTGATGGAATTGACGACTGGCCAGAAGACCCAGATTTTGATGTTTTTGGGTTGGACTACCATGATTCTTAAGATGAGACACCCATGAATAGACCACATGTTAAATATGATATCTTTTATGTGTTTTTACCTGAGGATGTTGTAAGGAAAGCTGATCTAGACCAGTTGAAGTATGATCTTAAGACCTCCTTTGTTGAATAGATATGAAGAATGGAATCCTCTTTTATTTCATCCATTCAATCTGTTATGAATGACTCTGTGGATAGTATTGTGATAGAATGAGAAAATGTAGTTGTGCCTGACAATATAGTTACTAAGGATGATATTTCATCTTTAAAGGCTGGGTTAAAGGAGACTTGGAATGAATCTGTTGCAGATTTAAAGAGATTTTATTTTTAAGAACTGAGCAAAATGGAAAAATATTTTGAACTCTCTCTTGGATGTACTATGTCAACCACTATGACAGAGAGGATGAATGAGATCAGAGTGTGTCACTCTCAGATTGAGTGTTGGACATCAGCTTTTGTTGCCTTGAAGCAGTCAGTTTCTTCCATAACTTCGTTGAGTAGTTCACATGCCCAAATTAATGATGATATCAATTACATTAAATGTGTCTTAAGGAAATCTGTGTATGTCTTTGTAGCTTTTAATAATTTGGTCAAAGATCTTGTGAGCACTAAGGATTTGGTTCTCCAGAAGCAGATAACTGATTTATCCCAATCATTCAAGGAGACTGTTGCATTCACTATCAAACCTCTTGCTTCATCCAATGCTTCGGTAGATGTTTATCAGTTTGGATCAGTGATGAGAGAAGAGCTTGGACAGTATTCTACCAATGGCTCTATAGACTCTACTACCTTGACCCAGGTGGTGACTACCACTATGTAGATAAAGAATTATTTTTAGTATTTTTTGAGAGAGGCCACTGCATCTCAGAAAGAAGTAATGAAAAAAGTGGATTACAACGTTCAAAGGGTTTATACCATGTATCATCTCAACAACAATTTCAATCTTATGTTAGATCACATGAAGAAACCTCCAGTCAGTCAACCTTTCAAAGAACAAGTCAGCAAGCATAGAGAGTTGACTCTTTTTCTAGATAAATTTATGGTGAACAAGGATTACTTCATTTGGGCTATGGAAAGATGAGGAGGAATCAATATGGAGTTTAGGAATCTATTGCTGACCTTTTTTCATATAGATAGTACTCATATCATTGCACCTCCAGCCCTACCTGCCTCTACATAGTCTTCCTACATTCCTCAGATGACTCTTGTCCAAGAATTCTAAGTCTCAGTCCTATGATCACACATATAGCTACCCACTATTGTCCAGGAATAGTCTCTGTTGCTCAACCACCTGTCTTGCTTTCTGTAATTCCCAAGCCTTCTACTAAAACCCCATCCTGAATCTACCTATAAACCCAAATCCAAATCCAATGTAGAAATTAAAGAGGTGTATTGATTAGTGGATATACCCTTTTACTGGAATCACTTGTATTATTTTTTGTTCAATTTTGTATTTCTATGTATTTTTGCCTCAAGTAACATATGAATGCTTTCATTCTCTCTTTTACCTTTTGTTACTTATCTTTTCCTATATTTCCTTTCTGTCCCACTTTTTTCTAATCACAAAGGGGGAGAAAATAATATCTAAGAAAGATAAATAAGGAAGAAATAATATAATAGGGGAGAAATAATACAATGGGGGGGAACTGATATGAAGAATCGTTATATTTTATGAGAATAGTACATTTCCCTCTGGTACATTTGTTTTATATTTTTACCTCTGATAAATTTGTTTTATATCTCTGATACAGTTGTTTCATACCTATGATACATTTTCATCTAATAATATATCCTATGATACATTTGTTTTTGTAACTCAAGAACATTTTTTATCAGTACCTCTGATACAATTACTTTAAATACTATATCCTATGATATTCTTTTTAAAATCTCACATTTGAAAATTTCATTACTCACACTGAGAAATAAGACCGATTATATTTTATACTGATACATTAATGAGTATTTTAGATCACAATATCATATGTTGTGATTATCAAAAAGGGGGAGACTGTTGACCTCACCTATTTTGATAATCCCAATTATGCATCAATATGCTTTGATAATCTCAAATAATGGTTTTATATATATTAATTCATTCAATATATGAAATTATTTTATTAGGATGATAAAAATATCAAAATAATCATTGGAATATGTAAATCAATGTTTATCTATGTTTATACATACTCTGAAATAATTCTAACTCAATCTGGACATGTTTTGCATAGAACAGATAAGTGTTAAGCCCACTGATATGCATAAGTTCACCGGTATGCACATTGCTTCTGATATAGACAAAAACAAATGCCTAATATTATATCAAGAGCTACTGATATGAAGTTCACAGATACATAGAGAATAAGTCTACAGGTACAAAAAAAATACACATTTACTGATAAGGCTAAGTACACCAGTACAAAAGTCAACTGATATGGATAAGGTCACCAATATGCATAACAACTACTGCTATAAGAAGAGCTACTGATAGAACAAGTCTACTGGTATGCACAAGTCAACTGATCCAGACCTACCAGAACATTGTATACCAATAATTAAAGGTAAATGATACATAGTTACTGATACAGACAAACAGATAGACAACTACTGATATGAAGTCCACCGATACAACTATAAAGTCAACTGATATCAAAGTCTACTGATATACACAGATAGACGACTACCACTAGAATGTCTAAAAATATACGAATTCCACCAGTAAGAAAGAGTTACCGATAGAATGAGTTTCTGATAGAAGGAGTTATCGATAGAAGGATCTATTGATGGAAATAGGTACTGATACATAGAGCTACCATTATAAAGGATAACAACTACATATATAGAAGAACTATCGATACAAGGTCACTAATACTAAGATCTACCTATGGTAACCAAGAACAGATTATATAAACTCTATTTCTATTTTTTTATTCAGCAACAATCATATTTGATGATTTTAATGCCCCTCATATTAATTAATGATAGTGGTTGGAATTTCAAGAACCATACCTCATACCTGTAAAAAGGTAATCATTCCCATTTCCAGAGCTGAAGATATAAAAGGGGTCCTAAAAAGCAACCAGGAATACACATGAATAAATATTAATATACACAATAGAGAGGCGACATCATTTCACTCTCTTTGTTGAAGAACACTGGACATACATGAGGCAGTTCATACAAGAAGAGAACACAAGATGAACTTTAGTCAGGGTGTGAAGAACTACAACGATCTCTTCATGCACTCAAGCTATTCAAACTGAACCTGAAAGTTAAGGAAGCAAACAACACTATATTTTTAGACCGAAACTAGAGAAGGACTCAGAATAATTTTAGTGTAATCAAAAGGAGTCCATAGCTACACTTTAAATCACTAGAGAATTCTAAAATCATATATACTCTCTGTTAGTGATTCTTTTAGTTACTTTTTGAGAAGTGTGTATACGATGTATATTTCATACACACTTTCTCCTATGCTAAAGTATAGGATTTCTAAATCCTCACACAAAACATCTATAACTCTCTTGTATCCCACCGTGAATAGTTGTTGAGGTCATGTAGGACCTGGACAGCTTGTGTGCTGTTGTTTTTATTTTCCCACAAAGAACTATGGTAGAGGACAGAGGACCTGGACAGTCTTTGTACTATTGTATAACCCCAATCCATGGTGTGGATCAAAGTTTATATAAATTATTTGAGATGAATGGGTCCCGGCTTGAGACTGAACCTCTTGGTTAAATCTTCCTTGCATGTTTATTTTATTTTAATCTATATTAGATATTCCACTGCTAAGTACTTTGAAATATAAATCTATTTTAATGTTACTTTGATAATTAAACTAGAAAGTGTTTATAACATTTTTTAGTCAGTAAGTTAGTTTTAAAATTTAACTAATCTCCTGATTTAGTTAACTGAGAAGAAATCAATCTATTTAGAAACTAATTTCAAATATACAATATTTATAAATTCACTACAGTTTAATTTTTATTTAATCTGGGGATTTTAATCATAATGTTTTTAACCAAAATTTTAATTGGAACTCAATTCACCCTCCCTCTTGAGTATCCACTCCAACCAAAAAGGTTTATAATATTGTAATTATCCCTTTTATATCATTTGTTGCAATGTTTTATTTTGTTACATTATCTGTTAAATTTACACTGGCATTTTTTAGGATTTTTGGTTCATCTTCCCAAAATATATTTGGAAATATATACACGGTCAAAGTTTGCATTACTCCATCATCTCAATAATAACAATAATAATATAATTTTTATTTATATACAGAAATTATACATTGATACCCAATAATAACTGATTGTTATTATAAAATAATTACATTATAATCATTGATATAATAGGATGAATGTAACTTTTCAATCCATATATACATTCCCATCACTGAAATGCGATCCATTAATGTAAGTTGAAATTATTACATAAATAGAGCACTTAGAGAATCAAATATTAATATATATTTATCTTATAATATGAATTAAAATAATATTTAGTCAATATAATACAACATATAATATAAATAAAAATTCATAAATAATAAAACAATACATTCAAAGGGGATTGGATTAAATGAATAAAAAACAATAAAATAATTTTTTCATTAAACCATCACTATCAAAATATTAAATAAAAGACTCAATAATATAATTAAATAATAAAATTACTTCAATATTGCTCTTATCGAAAATTTAATGTAATATCTATAACTGTAATAAATTATTCTCAAATTATCTTTAAAAAATATATGATAAAAATATATTTTAAAAAATTATTCGTGACAGATATTTTCATTCCCATTTAGTATTCCACATTTTTGTTTAACTAATTTAAACAAAAATATATATAATATCATAGATACATTAAAATCATGAAAACTCTAAACTATGAATTTCCAATTGTCTATATTAATTTCTCCAAAAAAAATTATATCCTAAAAAGTGTATCATAACAACGACATGAAATAATTTTTATATTAGAAAAATATTATGGTATTTATATATTTTATCACCAAATTCCTCACAAATAAGTATTATATTATTATTAATCATATATATTTGTATAGTTATATTATTATAAATGATCATAAATTTTAATCAAAAACATAATTTGTATAATAATTTTCTCAGTTAAAATAAAATTAAAATAAAATTATCATTAACCATTTATTTAATACGATGAAATCAATAATTTCTCAATAAAATATTCAATTAATTCATGTATAATTAATACAATTACAGATTCAAATAATAGTTCATTCATATCATAAACATAATTTTTTAACGTTAATGAAATCAAATCACTATTAACGAAATATATAAAAAATTAATTCATCAATATCATGTAGTTTACTCATAGATGGTTTCACTAATAAAGTTAAATCATTGACCATATCACATTTATTAATTTAAATAAAATAATTTCATTTATTTAAAAAATTATCCATATGATCAAATCATTTTTTAATAATGTTAATTTAATTTTTATCCATTTAATATAATTTTAAATTTAAATATAACATTCCATTAAATAACAATATAATTTTTTTCTCAAATAATATAATCATATAATCCATAAATTATGGAATAATTACAATTTGTTTCATAACTAGTATATCTGTCATTCACATTTTTTATAATAAATTATTTTTCATCTATATAAACACTCATGTTAAAAATAACTCTAAAAATTATTGGTTTATCGAAACCATGGTTTACAAAAAACATCATGTGTTATCTAATTTATTTACAATACTCCACATTTATTGTGTCATTCTTGTTTCATCAATATATGTTCAACATTTATAGTGACTTATAAATCTATGATAATTAATAAAATGGTACTTTATAATTCAATTAAATTCCCAAAAACAATACTTATTTTAAATAAAAAATCCATATATAAATACGATCATAATATTTCATTTTAGTTTGATCTATTTTATTATAGAAAATAACACCATTAAATAATTTTTGACAATATATAAAAATATGACACATTAAAAAAAATTGAAACCCAAAAAATGTTCTTTTAAAAGTTAATATTTTATATACCCCAAATTTTTTTATCTATATAATTTTTGAAAAATATTCCATTAAGATGGAAAAAAGTAAAATTTAATTATTCATTATTTTAATATGCTAATTTGTAGCATAAAATATCAATTAAACCATTTATTTAGTATTTCTCTATAATTATGTGATTGAAATTACTCAAACTTGTAAAAATAGTATACCTATACTCAGAAATTAACCTGATGAACATGAAAATTTCATTTAACATGATTCCAAAAAATAATTCCCATGATAATCAGTATGAAATTCCATCAGATTCATGCTTTTGGCTAAAATACTCACCCAAATATTTATCAAAAAACAACATTAATATCATAAAATTAAGTATTCTCTTGAAACAAATCTTGACTTAAAAGTACATTATATTAAATTAATAAGTTTTTTAAAAAAATCATTCATTATCATTAAGAAAATGTTATTAATTTTCATAATAAAAATTTTTTAGTTTGTTTTATTGATTATTAAAAATAGTCATTAATTGTGAAAAACTATTCCTTATATTAATAATCTATAATGAAAAATGAAAAAATTAATGATTCCATAATATAAATATTAAATCCAATTTTAAAATATATATAATAACTTTTGAAAACATTACCAACTACTTCCAAAATATATTAAAATATTTCATCCAATTAAAATCTGATATATTTATAATTTTTTATCTAGTTAATAATAATAATGATAAATATCATTTTGCAACATTTAATATTATTTATCTATTATATATATACATTAAAATATTTTTATTTCACTATATAATATCAATTTTCATAATCAAATAATTAATATCAGTTCAATTCCATTGAAAACATAATATTGTTCATACAATAAAAAACATAAAAACCCGGATGTTTAAAAAAATATAACTTGAAATTTATTATTAATTACACGAACCATTCAATTATAATTATTTAAATATTTTTTAATATATATTTTATAAAAATAATATGTCATATCGATAATATTATTTCATTTACAACATATATTAAAAAATTATATATTATGAAAAAATTAATAAAAACATTACAATCAAATAAAACTCAATTAATATTAAAATTATAACTACCTTTATTATAAATGAAATTCAATGAAATCAAAATTCTATATTCTCTTTCCTAAAATATAGATTATAATAATATTTATGTTATTTATTTATTTTATTGAAATGAATTTACTTCATAGAATCTAATATATATCCATCATTAATAAAACTTTTTTATTATTACAATAACACATCATAAATATTTTATCAATAAAATAACATTTATAATAATATTATTTTATTATTATTTCATAAATAAAAAATGTATATTACACATAATAAATTATTCAATTCACTAAATATAATTTTTTCCCTCAATATTCTCCCAACATTTATCAATTTTCAACTATATTAATGGAATGAATAAAAATTAGATAATGGGATTTGTTATATAAATCTCACTAAAAAATGAATTTCTAATCTAAAAGTAAATTTTTTTATTAGGTAAAAGGTTAAATAAAGAATCAAGAAACTCATATCATGTGAAACCAAAACACATGATGATTCTACAAAAAATATTTTAATATTTTAACAAGAAAGGTAACAACACAACAAATAATAACTAAAAGAAACAATATATTTTTTCTTATACTTTTACCACTATCCTATGTCATAATATTTATAGATGATAATTTTCACTCATATTATGAAAAATAGGGGTTTTGATATACTTTACCATATATTAAAAAAGACTAAAAATATCACAAAACCATCAACACTTACACATTATGTAGTTATCGGTGAAGAAGGATGATATTCAAAAAACTGGATCATAACACTATGAATATATGATAGTGGATGAAGAGTAATTCAAAATGATCTAGAACTAACTACAGTTTTTACATGCATTACATATCACATATCACATTAAGGTATATATAGTGGATTAGTACGATCATTGATTTATACTACTATATCCAACACTGCTATTTTTTTTCTATTGATCATTTACTCTAAAATTTGATTATGGTAAATTACCTATATTGCCTCCACTATTTATTAATACATTAGTAATTTTTGAAAACAGAAAAACCATCCCCATAATATTCGAATTGCTCCAATAAATGATCCAAGAGCATAGCCTATTTTTTATACTCTGATCTGATAGGTCTTGGATCCCAAACGAAGTTACAAATTAGGAGTTTTTTGGATATTTGAAGTTGGGCAGGAGAACTGGTTCACAGATCCCATTACTGAAGATCCCTCCGCCGCAGAGCAAGAAGGCGATGCTCTGTGAACCCTTTTGACATTCGCGATCCACCAAAGAGAAAGGAGTAGAGATGCATCACGAACCACTTTGATGTTCATGACCCGCCGGAGAGCAAGGAGGTGAGATGCTCCATGAACCCCTTTGACGTCTGCGACCCAGTGTAGAGAAAGCTCTGTCTTCACGTCGACCGAGATTTTCTTCGCAGTACCTCTCCCCTATAAATACCAAGCTTACATGCCTTTGCCGGACGACCACTCCACCTCATGGGTGGCCGATCTCCCAGTTCATGGAGCTCCTTTTTCCATCGCAAATATTCTCCATGAGTCCATGATCCACAAGAAGCTTCCATATTGATGATTCTTCATGATTCCTTGCTCCATGAGTATCATCCTTTTTGGAGCTACTCCGTGATTTCATGCTCCTCGTAAATCTTCCTTCGCAAAGCTGCACCACAATTCCATTCTCCATGAGCATATTTCCTTCACAAAACTACTTTGTGAGTCCATGATCCATGAGAACCTTTCCATGTAGAAGCTGATTTGCGAGACTCTATGTTCCATGATCTCGTTCCTCCGTGAAGCTACTTCGTTAAAACCTATCCATTGTGAGGATCCTACCTTGGCGCCAACCAGTCCCTACCACAAGGCATGCGCCCCCGCACCCCCACTCGGGGTCAGTGTCGGGCTTTGGTTCTAGCCCTCCGTGTCGGTCCCTTCACTACAGTCACTAAGCCCCATGAAAAATGGAGAGTCACACTGCGAGATTTTTGGGTAGAGATGTTAGCATTTTCAATTGCGCCCTATGTGCACAAATCTTCAACCTATGTAATATCATGATTTGAGATACTCTACACACAATGAAACACCCTGAGTCGACATATTCCTCTTGGTTTATTTCTCATGTCATGAGTTGAGATTCTCATCATCAATTCCCTGAGTACATTAAGTTGAACCATTCATCAAGTAACTCATCCAAACCCTATCACTTGGCTCTTATTCTTGAATGACCTAGAAAAGGACACCCTTGAGTAAGTCACACAACCATCCATTTCTAGGCACCATATGCCTAATAGTTCTATCTACATGAATTTATTCTTTAGTAATCCCTATATGAAAAACATAGGATGCCTCTAACTAAATATAAGAGATTCCTAGGGTGACAAGAATAATATGCCTAATAGTCATATCTACATGACATTAAACCAAAGTAATGCCAATATGAAAAACATAGGATGCCACTTACTCAATATAAGAGATGCCTTGTGCATCAAGCATAAGATGCCAACTGTCCTCTCTACATGACTATAAACTGTAGTAGTCCATATGTTCCAAATAAAAGATGCCTCTTGCTCCAATCAAGAGATTCCTTATTCTCCAATCATGATATTCCAACTATCCTTTCTATTTGACTCTAAACTATATTATGTCGTAGGTTGCAAACATCAGATGCCTCTTGCTCCAAAAAAGATATGCCTTATTCTCTAAGCATGAGATTCCAACAGTCCTTTGTGCATGACTCTAATCTGTAGTACTCACTATCTTCCAAACATTAGATGCCTATTTCTCCATATAAGAGATGCTTTATTCTCCAAGAATGAGATGCCAAAAACACTTTCTACATAATTTTATACTATTGTACACACAATGTTCCAATCATCGGATTCCTCTTTCTCCAAACAGGATATGCCTTATACTCCAAGAATGAGATGCCGACATTCCTTTATACATGACACTAAAATGTAGTACGCCCATTGAGCCAAACATTGGATGCCTCTTTCTCCAAACAAGTGATGCCTTGTGCTCCGAGCATGAGATGCCAAAAGTCCATTCTAAATTACTATAAAATGTAGCACTCTCCATGTTCCAAACATCAGATGCCTCTTGCTCAAAACAAGTGATTCCTTATGCTCTAAGAATGAGATGCCAACAGTCATATATATATGACTCTAAACTATAGTATGCACTGTGTTCCAATTATTATATACCTCTTGCTCCAAACAAGAGATGCCTTATGCCCCAATCATGAGTTTCCAGTGGTCCTATCTACATGACTCTAAACTATAGTATTCCCTATGTTCCAAACATAGGATGCCTCTTTCTCAAAACAAGATAAGCCTTATGCTCATAGATTAATATACCAAAATCCATGATTATAGTGGCATATGTTCACAAGGGTTGGAATCTATTCAAATATTCCATCACTCCACCTCATGCTATTTGTGTCCTTCATTCAGATCCTTATCCTCTTCCTAGACTCAAGGGACCCCTAACGACCTGGTCCCATGCCGCCTCGGCTCACCTACCATCCTGGGCCGACACCCTGGGAGACACTTGACAACACTTTGAGTCAGATCCTTTGTTTCTAACATGGTTAATTGTTGACCCTCACTTGTTTGTCCTCATTTTAGGCTATCTTGTTATGGATGATGTGTTTCAAACACGGTCAAAAATTATCCTCCAACATCACACCATGCTCACCACATTCCGAATATCCATAATTTGATTCACACATTTTATATCCCTTTGTTTGGGTGATTCCAACTCCCTTGGAATTATCCCTCTTGTGTACTAGCACTTAGGAGAATGCCTCAACCCACCAGTGTGTTGGGATTCCCTCATTACCCGACATGTGAAATATATTACAGGCAACTCCCTTGCATAAGCCCCATTCACAATTGTTTCTCTATAGAAGCATGTGGGAATCTTCCTTGCATAAGCCCCATCCACCAATGTCGCTCCATAGCGGCACCCGAGCATGTTCCTTGCAAAAGCCCCATGCACCATTGCCTTTCTATAGCGGTACACGGGCAACTTCCATTCATAAGCCCCATGCACAAATTTTGATACTTTGCGGCACCCAAGAGGATTCTTTTCATAATTCCCATTCACTATTTCCTCTCCATAGAGGCACTTGGATAGCTTCCTTGTGTAAGCCCCATCCACCAATGACACTCTATAGAGGTTCCCGGGTAACTTCCTTGCATAATCCCCATGCACCATTTCTGCTCCATATCGACACACACGGAGATTCCATGCTTATTCCCCATGCACAATTGCTGCTCCATTGCAGCACCTGGGCATCTTCCTTGCGTAACCCAAATTCTCCATTGCCACTCCACTGTTGAACTTGGGCTACTTCCTTGCGTAAGTCCCATCCACCAATTTCAATATATAGAGGCACCCGAGTAGCATCCTTGCATAAGCCCCATGCACCATTACCGCTCCATAGCGGGTCACAGACAACATCCATGCGTAATCCCCATGCACAATTTCCTCTCCATTGCAGCACCCAAGAAGCTTCCTTGAGTAAGCCCCATTCACCATTTCCACATTATAGCATCAATTGGGCAACTTCCTTGCATAATCCCCATCCACCAATTTCGCTCCATAGCAGCAACAAGGAAGCTACCTTGCGTAATCCCAGTACACCATTTTCTCTTCATTGTGGAACATGGGTAGCTTCCATGCGTAAGACCCATGCACAATTTCAGTACTATTTCGGCACCCTGGAAGCTTCCATGCGTAATCCCAATGCACCATTGATGCTCCATACAAGCACACGGGAAAATTCAATGTGTAAACTGCAAGCATGATATTTGCTCCATTTCAGCACCCAGGAAGCTTCCTTGTGTAAGCCACATTCCATATTGCCCTCCTTAGTGTCACATGGGCATATTCCTTGTGTAAGACCCATCTACCACTGACGCTCCATAACGGCCACCGGGCAGCTTCCTTGCAGAAGCCCCATTCACCATTGTCTCTCCATAGCAGCACTGGGGAATCATCCTTATGTAAGCCCCATTTATCATTTCCGCTCTATAGTGGCACCCGGGCAGCTTCCTTTCGTAAGCCACATTCATCATTTCTGCTCCATAGCGGCACTTGGGCATCTTCATTGAATAATCCCCTTTCAACATTGTCGCTCCATAGCGGCACCCGATTAACTTCCTTTCATAAGCCCCATACACCATTGTCGCTCCATAGAGGCACCCGAGAAACTTCCTTGCATAAGCCCCATTCACCAATACCACTCCATAGTGGCACGCAGACAGTTTCGATGTGTATTCTCCATTCACCATAGTCACTCCATAGAAGCACCCGAGAAACATCCTTTCCTATGCCCCATCCACCATTTCCCCTCCATAGCCGCACTTGGGTTGATTTCTTATGTAAGGCAAATGCACCTTTGTCACTCAATAGCGGCACTTGGGAAACTTCCGTGTGTAAGCCCCATTCACCACCCTTCATGGACACACCTTTACGCTGTGATCGGAAAGTTCTTGCTACCTCTTGTTTCTCACACCAAGCACAACTCACGTGGGCATAGAGTAGTCAACATCGATCATGACATCCTCTACAGGATGGAAAGGGTGTTATCCCCACACCCATCCCGAACTAAGAGGACTTTGATCATTGCCAGGGGAAAATACATAGGATTCCCTCTTGAGGATCAAGCCCACCACCTATGGGTTCCACCCATCTTGATGTTGGTTCACTAAACCAAAATTAAACTATGGGGTGTTCGATCCTTTCCAAGGTGAGTTATTTTGGAAACCTCCCTGAGGTTGATGCCCAATACCCTATTGGTTTCACCACCTTCATTTCAGTTCCCACCCCATCCTGAACTACGTATTCTTTGATCCATTCCCAGGAAAGGTATGTAGCAAGACTTTCTGAGGTTCAAGCCCACCATCCATTTGTCCTAGCCGTCATCACATTATTTCACCAACCCCTTTTGAACAACATTGTCTTTAATCATTTCTCGGTCATGGTATGTAGGAAACTTCCCTGAGGATCAATCCCAACACCCAGTCGTTTCCACCCCTCATAGTGAGTTCACCCAAACCCTTTCTGATCTACATGTACTTTGATCCTTGTTACAGAAAGGTTGGTATGAAACATCCATGATGTTCATGCCCACCATCTATTTGGGCCACATGTCATCTGTCACGTCGTTTCACCCTTTTCCTGCATGACGTTAAACTATGGACATCAATCAGTGGTAAGCCGTTGTTCCCCCATTCAGCTGTAAGCCATTGTCAACATCATTCAGTGGTAAGTCGTTGATGTCCCCAGTCAATTGATAGCCATATTAGGATGAAATATATTGATATTTATTCCCTGCCATGGGAATACGTAGGAATACTTCATGAGGGTCAAGCTCATCACCCATGTCTCATCCTGATCTATCCCTTGATACCATATGTTATGGTAAGATCATGTCCCAACCTGGACATTCTAATTCCTCTAGGTCCCATCCATGCATCCATTCTCAAGGGTTGCCTCCTCTGGTGTCCCATCTTCCCACCGAACTACACAGACATTGAATCCCAGACATGAGGATACATAGGAAGTCTCTTAGAGGATCAAGACCAACACAACAGTCACCATCACGACGGTCCCATCTCATTCCCCCTCCACTCCATTCAACTCTCCACCATCCATCCTGATTCTCACATGGGCTGCCACATCCTTCTTGGATCAAGTCATCCACCTCCTCACTGTTCCTAACAGTACTTGGGCCACAATTCATATGTAAGCCCCAGAATGTATCCAGTTCATTTTCCATTGTGTAAGCCTCAATTAATCACCCCCTATAACTACGTGTGTTTTGATCCCTATCATCTAAATAAGGTACATAGGAACCCATCATGAGGTTCAATCCCAGTCAAAGGTAATCATCGGTGTTCCCCCCATTCTAGGGTGCACACTCCCTAATCCGCCCTCAGTGGTGTCCAGATCAGCTTTCATGTTGTGACATCTCCCCTCTATGGGACACTCCACCTTTGATATGTCTTTATGGGATGTTTTGATCACACTCATTAAATCTCTATAATACATTAAACTCATGACCTACCTCTTGTTAAATATGGCATGCATAAGGAAAACCTCAAAAGACATGCCTTTGGGATAATAATCACTACTAGATGTTAAACTCGCAACATACCCCATGTTAAGCATGGGAAGCTGAGGAAAACCTCAGAGACATACCTCAGGCCCAAGATACCCCATGGACGACGTGGGATGACTCAGGTTTTGAGGCATTGAGATGTCCTTTTTTGAGGAAGAATACTGATTCCCAAATGTCCACACATCCAATGATTCCATGACATGCATGATGTTGTCATCAACTCCAACTGAATGTTGCTACCATTTCAAGAACCCATGGAATGTCCTGGAAGAATTAGTTTAATTAACATGATTCCAAAAATATATGACACTAGGAATGAGATTCATGAACCACGACTTAGTCTGTATGGGAGACTCGTATTAGGTGTCGTGTTCTGAGGAGGAATCCACGGAAGGATGAACTAACATCCCATCATCCTGTTTTGATCAAGGATAAAACGTCCCAAAACAAGGAACAGATGCCTCCCACCATTAGAAAGTGGGAATTCATGGAAAAAGATATGCGTTCTCCAAAGACAGATGCGAACGCCCTGGTGAAAGCGTCGGAAACAGAAATGGTGAAGCCGACGTGAATCTCTTCTCTTTAAATATAGAGTGGGCCAAATATGTTCGGAAAATTAAGGCATCACCCATGAGAATCCCCATCCCCATTCTTATATGAGAGGATGTGTAACTTCAAGTGTTTTAAGACTACTGTCCATAGGCTCCTCACCATCTCTGCCGCCTTAAGAGGCCGTCCAGGTGGCATGTGCCACCCGAATCCATCGGCACCTCGCCCACTCTGCCACCTTAAGTGGCCGTGCATGTGGCATCCTCCACCCGACTCCATCGGCTCCTCCCAGACTCTGATGATATAAGAAGCTGTGCAGGTGGAATTCACCACCCAACTCCATCAGCTCCTCACCGACTCTGATACCTCAAGAGGCTGTGTATGGGGAATCCACCCCTGACTCCATCATCTTCTCAACAACTCCACCCACTTATGAGGCCACACAAGTGGAATTCACCACCCGACTCCATTAGCTAATCACCAACTCTTCCACCTTAAGTGGATGTTCATGTGGTATCCACCACCCAAATCTATCGACTCCTCGCCGATTCTGTCACCTAATGAGGTCGCACGGGGGGCATCCGGCCTAACTCCATTGGCTCCTCACTGACCCCACCGCCTTAAGAGACCATGGAGGGAACATCCTCCCCTGACTCCACTAGATCCTCGCAAACTCTGCCGCCCTAAGAGGTCGTGCAGGGGGCATCTGCCCCCCAAATCCATCATCTCATTACCGTCCCCACCTAGTTAATAGGCCGCACAGGTGGTATCCTCTCCTGACTCCATCGACTCCTCGCAAAGTTTTCCACCTTAAGAGGTCGTGCTGGTTGTATTCACCACCAGACTGCATCATCTCCTCGTATACCCTGTCGCCTCAAGAGGCCGCACATGGGGAATCCACCCTAACACCATTGGCTTCTCACCGACTCCACCTCTTTAAGAGGTTGCATAGGTGTCATCAGCACCCAACTGCATCAGCTCCTGGCTGACTCCGCCCCCTTAAGAGGTCGTGCAGGTGGCATTCACCACCCGAATCCATCGGCTCCTCACCAAAATCACTGCCTTAAGAGTCAGTGCAGGTGGAATTCACCACCCGACTCCATCGGCTCCTCAACGACCCCACTGCATCATGAGGCAACATATGGGGAATCCTCCCCTAACTCCCTCAGCTCCTCGCCAACTCCACCGCCTTAAGAGGCCAAGAAGGTGGAATCCACCAACTAACTCCATCAATTCTTTGCCATTTATTCCACCTTAAGAGGCTGTGCAGGTGGAATTTTCTACCCGAATAAATCATCTCCTAGACGACCCCACCGCATCAAGAGGATTTCAAGGGGAATCTTCCCCCAACTCCATCAGCTCCTCGCTTGCTGCACCGCCATAAAAGGCTACAGAGGTAGAATCTGCCACCATACACTATCACCTCCTTGCTGAATATTCCACCTTAAGAGCCCTCGTATGTGGCTTCTTCCACATGACTCCATTGACTCCTCACCGAATCAGTCGCCTTAAGAAGACATGTAGGTGGCATCCACCACATGACTCCTTCATCTCATCACCAAGTCTACTTCCTGAAGAGGCTGCGCACGGGGTGTCCGACCCCAACTCCACAAGCTCCTCACGGACTCTACCTCCATAATAGGCCATGCATGTGGTATTCCCCACCCAACTCTATTGGCTCCTCGCGGACCCATCCGCCTCAAGAGGCTGCACAGGGGGAATCCACCTCCAAATCCATTAGATCCTCACCATGTCCACCACATTAAGAGGGAACGCATGTTGTATTCGCCATTCGACTCCATATGAACCTTGTCGAATCTTCCCCCCTTAATAGGTCGTACAGGTGACATTCGACATTCCACTCCATTGGCTCCTCACCGACCTAGCCACCTCAAGAGGACGTGCAAGGGGAATCTACCCCCGACTCTGTCGGCTCCTCACTGAGTCCACTACCATAAAATATTGTGCAGGTGTCATCTACCTCTTGACTCCATCAGCTCCTTGCCGACTCTTCCACCTTAACATGTCGCGTAGGTTGCATTCCCCACCCGACTCCATCGACTCCTCGCCGAATCTGCCGCCTTAAGAGGCCGTGTAGGTGGAGTCCTCTACCCTACTCTATCGACTCCTCACCGAATCCTCTACTTGAAGAGGCCACATAGGGGGAATCCACCCCTGACTCCTTCGGCTCCTCGGTGGCTTCGCCACCTGAAGAGGCCATGTAAGTAGCACCCACCTCCTGACTCTATAAACTCCTCACCACCCCGCCACCACAAGAGGTTGTGAAGGGGGAATCCACCCCTACTATTTCTTCTCCTCGCCAACCCCACATCCTCAAAAGGCCACAGAGGGGTCATCGTCCCAGACGTCATCAGATGGCGACTTCGTTACCTTAGGAGGCCGTGTAGGGGGCATCCGCCCCGACTCCATCTACTCCTCACGGACTCTGCCACCTTAAGAGGCCACGCTGCGGGAATATTTTCCCAAATCCTTCATCTCATCACCGTCTTTGTCGCTTTAAGAGGCTGCATAAGGGGCATCCGACTCCCAACACCATCAGCTTCTCGCTGACTCTGCCGCGTTTAGAGGTCGCGCAGGGGGCATCTACACGCAACTCCTTCACCTATACACAGAATCTACCACCTTATGAAGCCTCGAAGTGGGGATATCCACCCCTTACTTCATCAGCCTTTTTATAACTACACTACCATCAAATGGAATGAAGGGAGAAACCACCGCCAATCCAATGCCACATTTCCAATAGCCCCAACAACCACTACGGAGGTGCTCCCCGCACCGCAACCATTCGACACACAGGTTCTCCCCATACACAAAATCAACCATAATAAAGGTCATCCCTATGGATAAACCAAGTTGACTTGAATTATGAGATGATGCTCTAGGAATCCATGCATTTTGGGCTCCATCTCCCCCATTTTACCGATGTTCCTGGCTTTCAGGCCCCTCGGTCTCATTCCCCACTTCATACTTATGTTCCAGGCCTCCATGCCTTCCTAGCTCCATTGCCCTATCATACCAGCATCCTGGATTCCACACCTTATGAGCTAAATCACCCCATTGTACACACATTCTAAGATTCCATGCCTTTTGGGAACCATCACCCCGTCATACAGACATTCCAGGCTTCTAGGCCTTTCGGTCCCCATCATTCCATCGTATTGACTTTCCAGGCATCCACGCCTTTTTGGCTCCATCACCCCATCATACTGATATCTAAGCATCCTCGCCATCAAGGCTTCATCACCCCTGTCATAACAACATCCAAGGTTCCATGCATTACGGGCTCCATCACCCTCATCGTACGGACGCTCCATGCATCCATGCCTTCCAGGCATCATCACCCCGGTTATACCGATGCCTATAGATTCGACAACTTCCAGGATACATCGCCCCCGTCGTACTGATGTCCAGGCTTCCACACATTCAAGGCTACATTTACCACATCATAAAGGAATATAGGCATACATGCCTTCTGGCCTCTATCTCTCCATCGTATCGACGTTCCAGACTTCCACACCTTCTGAGATCGATGACACTCGTCGTACCGATGCTCCATGATCTCACACCTTCCCGACTCCCTCACCCCTGTTGTACCGATGCTCCAAGATTCCATGCCTTCTGGGCTCCTTCACATCCATCTTACTGATGATCTAGGCTTCCATGCCTTCTGAGCTCCATCGTCATTTTTATAATGACGCTCCAGGCTTGCACGCCTTCTGGGCTCCCTTGCCGATGTCGTACCAATGCTCTAGGCGTCCACAGCTTCTGGGATCCCTCGCCACCATCTTTACAATGCTCCAGGCTTCCCCACCTTCTAGGATTTATTCCCCCCATAATACTAATGCTCTATGCTTCCATGCCTTTTGGGATCCCTCACCCCCATCGAACCGATGTTACATGCTTCCATGCCTTTTGGGCTCTATCTCCCCATCATACCTACAATCATGTCTTCATTTCCCCTTCGGACAGAGGGAGTGTTTTCATCCTTACAACCCTTGAAATACTATGTCTCATTGAAACTACTAAATTGCATCAACCATAGAGGTCCTTCCTGTGGCCTTGACAGCAGCACGCGGAAAGTTCATTATGAGGTATCCATGCTAATGCGTGGAGAATATCCATGCATACGGTCATGGATTTTTAGGGAAATACCCTCAAATAGATTCCATCCTCATCCCATCCATCATGAATGGGGTAGAGAAGTCTCTAACTCTGCTAACACAATCTGTGTAGCATCATCATCCTGCATGACATTAAAATACATCATCTCCCATCATGATGTTAAATTGCTCATTATCGCCCCACATGACTTTAAACTGCATCATCATCCTATATGAACTTTAAACTTTTCATCTACATTCGTCATCACATTAAACTGCGCATTATCATACTACATGACTTTAAACTCCCCATCTTCATCCCGAATGACATTAAATGGTATCATCATCCATCATGACGTTAAAATTATAATTATCGTCATGCGTGGAAAAAAAACAGCATCATCACCATATATGACGATCAAATGTTTCTCATCATTCATCATGATGATAAAATACTCATTATCATCCTGCATGTTGTTAAACTGAATCATCATCCCGCTTAATTTTAAAATGTTCTCCTTTTTCCATCATGATGTCAAACACCTCATCATTGTCTTGCATGTAAAAAAACTACATCATCATCTGGCATGATGTTAAACTTTTCATCTTCATCTGTCATACTGTTAAACTTCTCATTATCGTCCCCTATGACAAAAAACTACATCATCTTCATAAATGATGTTAAAATATTCATCTTCATTCGTTGTGACATTAAACTACTCTTTATCGTCCCAGATGACATTAAACTACATCATCTTCCTGCATGACGTCAAACTGCTCATCTTCATCCATCAGGACATTAAACTGTTTATTATCATCCTACATGAATATAAAACTCAAAATCTTCCTACATGATGTTAATATGTTCATATTCATCCATTATGATTTTATACTAATCATTATTGTCATGTATGACAATAAACAGCATTATTGTCCAGCATGACTTTAAACTGCACATCTTCATCCAGCATGATGTTAAACTGCATTATTGTCCTATATGACATTAAACTGCATCACCATCATGCATGAGGTTAAACTTTTCATCTTCATCCTGCATGTCATTAAACTGTATCATTGTCCGTCCTGACGTTAAACAGGTCATTAGCATTCCACGTTACAATAAACTACAAAACGGACTGACCTCTATGACCTTAAACTAGCATCTCAATTGTCCATATCACATGACGTTAAAATGTGTGATTTGTCCAAACTGGAGGATGTAAAACCAATTAGCACTTGTAACACATGATAATAAACTACAAGCTGGCTGGAACTTCCCATCCTTGGCCCAACATCAGCTCCCTCGGCCTTTCTGGGCCCCTGTCCCAAGTTAACACCAAGGATTGTGTGATGTGGTGTGGAATCTGTGTCCTCATTCACTTCGGGCTATGTTGGCCATGCCACACATCCCCAATTTGAGACATCCCTCTGTTTATCATATTTTTCATGAGCACTGGCCCCGTAAAGCTTTGTGATCCCCATCATTTGTTTTTCTGTCACATTTTATATCCAAAAGGACCCCCGAATGGCATGGATTCTTGGACCAAGGGCCCTCCTACCATTATGGGCTAACGTCCATAAAGATTTCGAATAGAAAATTGATACATGTATCGTATTGAGAATATGTTCAATATTCAACGCTCAATTGTTTTCCTGGAATTCTGGTCACACAAGGGTGGATACAATGTTGCGAACCTGGTCGAAAAGTGTTCTCTATCTTCATTGTTACGTAGTGGTCTTCCATAAGCACACTGAATCTACCTCTTTGTCCCAAACATATGACATTAAGCTAGGAATATATGGTCTGATTTCTATGACCCTAAACTAAAATCACATTCTCCCACACTACAAGATGTTAAATTGCAAACTAGTCGGGACTTTTTGTCCAAGGCCCAGCCTTAGGCCCTTGGCCTTTTCGGTCCGCTAGACCATGTTATCACTTAGGGTTGTATGGTGTGGTTCAGGATTATGTTCACATTCATGTTAGGATAATCTTCATGTTGTAAAAATCACTGGATGAGATACATTAACCCTATAATCATCCTCACTACAAAACATTAAACTGAAAACTGGTCGGGACTTTCCATCCAAGGCCTAGCCTCAATCCCCTTGGCCTTTTCAGGAACCCATCCCAAGTTCTCACATAGGGTAGTATGGTATGGTCTCACGTTCTAATTTACGTCTGGATACTCGTCATGTTGTACACGTCCCACATTGGGGTATCTAGCCCTTATTTTCATCAACACTTTTATAAAACTACCTGTGGCTAGATTCCCATCCTAATGGGATATGTAGGACCGCTTGAACATATAGACATCTGGTCCATCCCCATATCATAGATATCTCCCTATTATCTAGGCCCTATGGCATGAATTCTTCAATGAGAGAGATATATATTGTGGAATGGGCTTATGTCCTCATTCAAGTCAGTTTTGTAACAACCATGCCATGTACCTCTTTCCCCTGAGAGTTCTTAGTCTCTTTGTTCTATACTCATCTTTCCAAATGGAATACCCTCATGTTGAGCCCCTCTACCCTGTATGATGATTTAACAATTTGCCCATGAGTACTATGGTCTACAACCTGGAGTGTCAGATTCTTCCTAGACATGTTTTCACCCTTTTTTTAATCTTCTTGTTCCCCATTATTTTGGATTCCATAATCGTTCACACCTGAAGGGACACCCAAATGGCATGGATGTTAGGCCTAAGGGATCCCCTACCATTACGGGGAATCATCCTCGATGGATTCAAACATATAATCGACACAAGTCCCACGTTGCACATTTTTTCAGCGGTCGATGCTCATTTGTTTTTCACCATTTCAGGCTAACGCGATATAGGTACTATGTTTTGATCACGGTCAATGACAATCCTCCACCGTCACACCAACCCCATTAAGAACAAATTTTTTGTTACATGATTCACACCCTTTTTCCACTTCATCATGTCCATGTATAACTTCGAAACTCTTGGTATTTTTCCTTAGTGTGCACCTGCACGCTAGGAGGAAAAATCCACCACAAGTCATTGTTCAAGGATCCACATCGATTATCCCTTACTATGTACTCCACATATGAAAAATACCTTATCCCCTTTGTATCCCACACTGAGCTCAAATCACATGGGCTTGCGGATTGGATCAAGGTATGTGCCTATTTGGAAGAGTTTTACTTCTCTCATGTCTGGTCACTATGATCACGAACTAAGATCCCTTTTAGAAATACATACAGCATGATTCCCATTCCCATTTGATATGTAGTTACACCTATACATATTTTTTTTGGTCCAGCTCGAGTACCACTAATTTATCACTTCTGTTCTACCATCAGGATGTTAACTCTTATGGGATAGCGTGGTGTGGTATGGGTTTATGTCCCCATTCACATCGGTTTTTCATTAGCCAAACTAGGTATTCCCCTTTATAAGAATTAACCCCCCTAATTCTTATCCAACTTGACAATAAATTGTGTGTTGTCTCGCACGATGTTTAAGGGATCCTTCAAGAACTACATATGGTTTGATTACCATCTTTATGGGACATGTGGGAACATGATAACATCTCATCTTCGGGTCCATCTCAATTGGGAACTAGTTTCTACTTCCCCTTATCCCGTGATCTTTCCAGACCCCTTGAGCCGAGGCTTCATCCTTACAATCACGCATTTTATTGTGTGTACCACATCCTCATTCACATAGGGTATGCTTTATCACGCTATGTGTATCCCCTTTAGAACCATATATCTCCTGTTTATGTCAGATCCATATGAGTTTAAACTACGATTCTTATTCCCACATTACATTAAACTATTTTGTATATCCTGAATGATGTTAAAAATGCACGGTTGGTCCCATCACATGACACCAAACTATGACAATATGGTCTGTGCTGCATCACGAAAAACAGTGCTACAATGTGTTGTCCTCACTCGATGGGACATCATGTTTGGTATCAGTCAAATGACATACAATTTTTTAATGCTTGCATATAGCATGATTATTGTGGAGATTCTTAGTAATTCTATCATAGTCTCACTGCATCACCAAAAAACCCTTCTTCTTAAAGGACAAACAAAATATATCAAATACCTTTTCTTTTGGTGCAAGGGATAGACCTGCAAAACCTCATTACCCCTAGAAACGGTATCCTACTGTTCCATCCTTAGAAGTACATGCGGCTTGATCCCCATAATCATAGGGTACGTAGGAGAGTCTGTGCACCATGTCTAAGGCTCAGCATAACTTTCATTTTCGGTCCCTCAAACTAAAATCTCCCCTAAGAAGCACATAGTGATCCGGACCGGGTCCTCACCATGACATGTTTTGTAATTACATCGCTATGTGTCTATCATATGTGGTCTAAGCAATATGACCATAAACTAATTCCACTACACACCCTTGTCAAAAGACGTTAATGTACACGACATCTTCTAGATCAATGTTTTTCTTGATTTCCATATTCATGGGATACGTAGGAACGCCCGGGAATTTTAGTCTCTTAGACCAACCCAAGGAATATACAAATTATGTCCCTTCATTTTCGTCCCCTTATCCCAAACACATTTGGGAAAATATGGTGTGGCAAGTACCTCTTAGGTTCTCTTTCACGTCATATTTTTTCAATAGCAGCACCATGGGCTTCCCATATCATTTCCCACTATGGTCCATGTTCTAGGACCCAAAACTAAGATATCCCTATTGGAACTACAAATCACGTGGGTCTATTTCACCACCCTATGCACAATCCATTAAATCAAGCCCCCTTAATGGTCCACCCTAAGAACTTATGTTGAAATCGTGTGACCCCAGTACCCTAGTCCTTGGAAAGGGACTCTAATCACATTATCATATATATCTCATTGTTGTACTCATATGTGTTCTGACAAGTAGCTCAAATTGTTGAATTTTCATAGGGATATTCCCCATATTCTATGTCCTGGATTCATGAGCCCGTTATTTGGATGTGCATCCTCTTTGACATCCTAAGGGATCCCCCTTCATAGCCGGGTCTCATGCCTCCTCGGCTCACCTACCATCTCGGGACAACTTATCTAAAGACCTAAGATGACATTTGTTAAAAGTCTCATGTTTCGAACATGGGTAGTGTTCGACCCTCATCACTCTGTCCCAATATCATGCTAACATGATAGGTATGTTGTGTTTCAAACACAGTATATATTTATCCCCTATTTTCATGCCACCATCAATGCGGTCCTAATTTAGAGCATCACGATTCACATATTTCCACTTCCTTATTTTCATGTTGAATTCTAACATACTTTCTTTTACCCTTTCACGCATCTAGGTGAATCAAGCAGGCAGGTCAGAATTATTGGGAATTCATTCACCTAGTTTCCCATCTGCACTGATATGTGCCTTCCTGTTCAAGGAAATTCCCATTACTACTCCAAGCATGACTCACGTGGGATTAGTAGTTCTGGTAGGACGTGTACTAGAACTACCATACCATTCATGCCTTTATTTTTCCATCATGATGATAAACTGCACTCTCAGTACTATGTGCAGCATGATTCTCATTATAAGGGGTTACGTAGGAACATCCAAGAATCATGCCTTTGACCAAGCCTAATTTTTACTTTTGGTCCCTTGACTAGAAGAGCTTCCTCCAAGGATTCATGGTGTGGTGCAGACTCCATATTTCCTCATTCACATCGTGTTTATAACTACCACACCCTAAACTCCCTTATTGGGATCTCCCATTTCACTACTTGTCCAATTGTATGATGTCAAACTTCATGAGTCCATATGTCGTCAACACATGACACTAAACTGTGGTTCTACCCTGAACAGTTTCAGGATGCCCTATGTTATTCATGGGATGCGTCTGTTTCCTCTCCATAAAGGATTCTACTTACCATTGGTTGGTCTCTGCCTACAACGTGCTTTAATTACTACGTTATCTTGACTCTCATCTTTATGGGAAACGTAGAGATGCCCATGAATTATACCTTGGGCTCAGCCCCATATTCATTAACCCTTCA
The DNA here is from genome assembly GCA_963277665.1 of Viscum album. Lineage (NCBI taxonomy): Eukaryota > Viridiplantae > Streptophyta > Magnoliopsida > Santalales > Viscaceae > Viscum > Viscum album. The sequence continues at coordinate 538,063,840 of OY728119.1, forward strand.
TTCCACTCTGCCCCAATCGTGGTCCAAGAAGTGTGATCATTAAACTATGTGCATCATCCTATCGTATGACGTTAAGATACTCGAATGCATATGTCTTCAAAAAATGACACTAAACTATGATTCTACCCCGAAAAAGTTTAGGATTCCCCATTTTGGTCACGGGAAGCACCAGATCCCTTGCCAATGATGTCCTACATGGAAGTAGGTATGATCTCTGATCAGACCGATGTTCCCCTCCTAGAGTGTCTTCACCATTGTGGCATAATTTCAAGAGTGTTGGACTCCATTTGAATAACCCACACTTCACACTTTTTGTGCCCTTTATCCGGACCCTCAAATTCTTTCACTTCTAAAACAACCTTCTAACAGTATGGATGATCGGCCTATGGATCACCTACTATCCTCAGCTAATATTCTGGAAGACTGATGTGTATCATTTTGTGTCAGGCCCCGTGTTTCTAAAAAGATCATTAGTCGTCCCTACTCTGTTAGCCTCATTTCATGCTAACGCAATAAGGATACAATGTTTCGATCATGGTCAAAAGTTATCTTTCCTTGTCATGCCACCCTCATATTTTTTTGGATTTTGGGTATCACTATTCACAGATTCCACTTTCCTCTATTCAGATTGAATATAATTCCCCTGATGTTACCCCACTCGTGCACCAGAGCACGGTAGGAGTAGCTGTTCGGCTGTCCAGAGAGCCATGTTCGGCAGCTGTGAACCCTCTCTATTTTATGATTCTCCCAAATTGTGATAGATTTCAAATTATGATCACCTCACACCTTCCTTTGTTTTGGACTCTCATATAAGAGCTCCTATTATCTCTTGTTTCATGAACTGAGCATGGCTCACATTGGCATAAAGAACTAGTCATCTATATCCTCAATACAATTGAGTTACAATTGACACATATGCCTACTTTTTCCTCAAAAATTTCCTCATAATGTGGTCCTCCTCAACCTCCTCATCCTCGTTCGACCCAATTCTTATGGGGGGGTGGGAATTTGTTGAGATTGGAAAACACATCCCCAAAATTTTTCAAATGCTCCCGTAAATGATCAGAGGGAATATCTCATTTCGTAATCATCGATTTGATAGATCGTAGAGATTGAACGGAGTTACAAATTAGAAGATGTGGATATTTGATGTTGGGCTTGAAAACTGGTTCACATAGACATTTTTCAAAGATCCCGCCACCGTAGAGAAAGGAGGCCAGATGCTTCGACAACCCCCTTGACTTTCAAAATCCTCTGCAGAACAAGGAGGCAGAATTCTCCACGAAACCCATGGATGCTCGTAACCCGGTGCGGAATAAGGAGGCGGGATGCTTGGCAAACCCCTTTGACATCTGTGACCCTCCATGGAGCAAGCTTTGTATTTACACCGAGTGGGCCTTATTTCATAGTGGCACTCCCTTATAAATACCCAGCTCACCTCCCTTCACCGGACGACCACATGGCATTTTTGGCAACGGATCACCCAGTTCACGGAGCACTGATTTCCTTCATGAAGTAGCTCCAGGATTTTATGTTCTACGAACATCTTCCTTAATGACGCTGGTCCGCAAGTCCTTGCTCTGTGAGGAGCATCCTTCACAAAGCTGCTCCATGATCCCCTGCTCCGTGAGCAACATCCTTCGTGAATCTTCTATGTGAGTCCATGCTATGCGAGCAACTTTCCTTCATGAAAATACTCTGTGATTCCATGCTCTGCGAGCACCTTTCCATTGCAAAGGTGCTTCGCAACACCCCATTCTACATGATCCCCTTTTCTCTGGAAAGCTCCTTCAAGTAGACCTATCCTTTCCAAGCCTCCTACCTTTGTGCCCATCTGTCCATACCATGGGGAATGCGCCCCCGCACCACCACCCTGGGTTACTGTCGGGTTGCGGTCCCAGCCCTCGTAGACAGTCCCTTTTCTACAATCAGATACCCCCATAAAACATTCAGAGTTGCACCGCAAACTATTTCTCTCAGGATGTCAGCATTTTCCTTTGAGCCCTTATGCGCACCCATCTTCCTCCTATGGAATACCATGACTTGAGATACTCTTATACACATAATGAAACACCTTGAGTCAACATATTCCTCTTTTTTTTGTTTCTCATGACGTGAGTTGAGATTCTCCTCATCAGTTCCCTGAGTACCTTGATTCTATCCATTCTTCAAGCAACTCATCCAAATCCTATCACTTAGCTCTTATTCCTTGTTGAACAAGAAAGGGACGCCCTTGTATATTCCCTAGCACCAGCCATTTCTAGGAACCGTAAACCTAATTGTCCTATCTGCATGACTTTAAACTATAGAAACCCATATATGAAAAACATAGGTTTCCTATTACTCAATATTATAGATGCATTGAGCTCCAAGAATAAAATGACTAATAATCATATCTACATGACTTTAAAATGTAGTAATCCATATTTCACAAACATAGGATGCCTCTTACTCAATATAATAGATGAATTGTGCTCTAATCATAAGATTCCAGCAGTCCTCGCTACATAAATATAAATTGTAGTATTCCGTATATTCCAACCATATGATGCATCTTTCTCCAAACAAGATATGACTTATCCTCGAGACATTCGATGCCAAAAATCCATTCTATATGACTCTAAGCTGTAGTGTTCCCTATGTTCCAACCATCAAGTGAATCTTGTTCTAAACCAGAGATGCCTTATGATCCAACCTTTAGAAACAACAGTCTTTTCTACATGACTTTAAACTATAGTATGACCTATTCTCCAAACATCAGTTGCCTCTTGCTCCAAAAAAGAGATGCCATAAGCTCCACGCATGATATAAAAATAGTAATTTCTACATGACTCGAAACTATAGTATGCCCTATGTTTCAAACATCGGATGCCTATTTCTCCAAACAAGAATTTCATTATTCTCCAAGCATGAGATGCCAACAGTCCTTTCTACATGAAACTAAACTGTAGTACACCCTATGATCCAAACATCAGATGCCTCTTGCTCCAAACAAGATATGCCTTATACTCCAAGCATGAGATTCCAACAGTCTTTTCTACATGACTCTAAACATTAGTTCTCCCTATGTTCCAAACATCAGATGCCTCTTTCTCCAAAAATAGATGCCTTATGCTCCAATCCTGAGATTCCATTAGTCCATTCATCATGACTCTAAGTTGTAGTATTCCTAGGTTCCAAATATCGGATTCATATTGCTCAAAAAAAGAGACACCTAATACTGCAAGAATGGGATGCTAATAATCATTTCTACATGACTCTAAACTGTAGTATGACATGTGTTCCAAAAATAGGATGCCTCTTTCTCAAATCAAAGGATGCCTTATGCTCCAACCATAAGATGCCTAATTCCATGATTATAATGGCATAATCATAAAAGAATTGGATTATTCTAAAATATTTCATCACTCCAACTCATGATTTGTGTGTCCTTAATTCTTATCTTCATCCTCTTCCATGTCCAATGGGACCCCCTAATGGCCTGGTCCCATGCCAACTCGACTCACCGACCATCCTAGGCCAATGGCCTAGAAGATACTTGACAACACTTCCACTCAGGTCCTATGTTTCAAACACGGTCAACATTCGACCTCACATGTTTTTTTCCCATTTCTGGATAACGTGATATGGATGCTTTGTTTCGAATGTGGCCAATAGTTTTCTACTATCATCACTCCATGCTCACAACATTATGAATTTCGGTCATGTGATTCACACTTTTCATATCCCTTTGTTCGGACTGATTTCATCGCCCATGGCATTATCCCTCCTATGCACTATCACATTGCTGAAGGCCTCAACCCAATAGTTGGTTAGGATTCCCTCATGGCCAAACATGATGATGAAATTATGTGAAGATCCCTTGCATAATCCCCATTCACAATTGTCGCTACATAGTGACATGTGGGAAGCTTCTTTGCGTAAGCCCCATCCTACAATGACACTCCATTACGGCACCTGGGAATCATCTTTATGTATGCCCCATGAACCATTGCCTCTACATAGCAGCACATAGGCTACATCCAAGAGTAATCCCCATGCATAATTTCCACTCAAATGTGGCACCAAGGCAGCATCCGTGTGTAAGCCCTATTCAACATTGCCACTCTATACCATTGTGTGGCCAATTTCATTGCTTAAACCTCATCCACCAATTCCAATACATAGTGGCACCTGGGTAGCTTCCTTGTGTAATTACCATGCACCATTGACACTCTATATTGGTGCACAGGCAGCATCTGTTTATATGCCCTATGCACAATTGCTCTTCCATTGTGGCACCCGAGAATCTTCCTTGTGTAATTCGAATTCACCATTGTCACTCCATAGTGGCACTTGGGAAGCTTTCTTGAGTAGGAACAATCCACCAATGAAGCTTTATAGTGGCACCCTGGAAGCATCCTTGTGTAGGCCCCATGCACCATTGCCGCTCCATAGCGGCACACGGGCAAAATCCATGCGTAATCACAATGCACAATTTCCTCTCCATTGCAACACTCGGGAAAATTCTTTGCCTAATCCCCATGAACCATTCCCGCTCTATAGTATCACGTAGAATGATTATATGAGTAATACCCATGCACAATTTTCATTCCATTGTAGAGATCGAGAATGCTTCTTTATATAAGCCCTATTCACCATTTCCACTCTTTAGCGGCACACAAGCAGCTTCTTTGCATATGCCCCATCCACTGTTGTCGCTCCATAGCAGCACCTGGGTTGATTCCTTGTTTAATCCCCATGCACTATTATGACTCCATAGCGGCACCTGGATAGTTTCCTTAGGTAATACCCATCCACCATTGTCATTCTATAGTGGCACCCAGGAAGCATCATTCTGTAAGCCCCATTCACCATTACAACTCCATAGCGGAACCCGACCATCTTCCTTGCGTAAGACATATTCAACATTGTCACTCCATAGCAGAACCCAAGTATCATCCTTGTGTAATCCCCATCCATCATTGATGCTCCATAGTGGCACTTGGAAAGCTTCCATGCACAATCCCTATTCACCATTTTCGCTCCATAGCAGCACCCGGTAAACATCCTTACATAAGCCCCATCCACCAATGTCGCTTCATAGCGGAACCTGGGAAGCTTCCTTGTGTAAGCCCCATCCACCATTACCACTCCACAACAGTACATAGGAATCATCCATGCGTAATCCCCATAGACAATTGTCACACCATAGCGGCACCCGTGCAGCTTCCTTGAGTAAGCCCCACTCACCACCTTTCATGGACAAACCTTTGCACTGTGATCGTCAGGTCCTTGTTGAATTTTGATACACACACCAAGCATGACTCACGTTGGATTAGAGTAGCCCGCACCTATCATGACATCCTCTACGAGCATCCTAGAGTTTAATCTCCAGAACCAACCCAAACTATGAGGACTTTGATCCTTGCCAAGGCAAGGTACATAGGATGCCTCCCTGAGGATCAAGCCCACCATACATTAGTCCTAACCATCTTCACGTCTGTTCACAAAACCTAACCTAAACTATGTGGTGTTTGATCCTTTCCATGGTAGGGTTTTTAGGAAGCCTCCCTGAGGTTCAATCCCAACACCCCATTGGTTCCGACCACCTTCACATTTGTTCCCACCCCATCCTGAACTACGTGGCATTTGATCTATTCTAAGGCAATGCACATTGGAATCCAACTTGAGGTTCAAGCCCACCATTCATTGGTCCTATCCATCCTCACATCAGTTCACCAACCCTTTTTTAACTACATGGAATTTGATCATTCCCACGGCGAGGTATATAAGAAGCATCCCTGAGATTTAAGACCAACACAATGTTGTTCTGACCCCCTCTTCGTTGGTTCGCCCAAACACTATCTGAACTACGTCGACATTGATCCTTTCCCAAGAAGGTTACATAAGAAGCCTCCCTGAGGTTGAATCCCACCATCTATCAGGATCCCAAGTCCTCTTTCACGTTTTTTCAGCCCCGTTCTGAATGATGTTAAACTGTAGACCTCAATAAGTGGTATGTCATTGTTCCCCCATTCAGCGGTAATCCATTGTCAACCTCATTCGATCATAATCCATTCAAGTCCCAAATTGAAGGTATGTCATCATCAGATAAACTGCGCAGAATTTTATTCCCTACCATGTGGATATGTAGGAAGCCTTCATCTGGTCCAAGCCCATCACCCATGACTTATCCTAATATATCCCTTGATCCATTGTTTTCTGGGAAGATCATGCCCCAACCAGAAGATTCTACATCCTACGGGTCCCATCCATGAGTCTATTCTCATGGGATGCCTCTTCAGGTGTCCCAAATTCCCACTAAACTATACCGAACTTGATTCCCTACCACAGAGATACGTAAGATGTCTTTTCAGGGATGAATACTGACATTATCGTCACGTTCACGACTGTACCATCTCATTCCACCTCCAATCCATTCAACTCTCCATAATCCAACCTGATTCTCACCCAGTCCACCACAACCTGGTGGGATCATATCATCCACCTCCACGCTGCTCCTAGAAGTACATGGGCTGCAATTCCAGCATAATCCCCAGCATTTCTCTAGTTCATTCTATTTTTTGTTCACCCTGATTCATCACCCCTTCGAACTACATGGGTTCTGATCTATGTTGCCTACACATGGTATATAGAAAACCTCCATGAGGTTCAATCCCAGTCAAAGGTAACCCATGGTATTCCCCCATTATGTGGTGAACACTCGCTGATCCTCTCTCAGTGCTGTCTATATTAGCATTGACAGTGTGACATCACCACTATCTGGGACATGCCACCTCTGATTCGTCTCTATGGGACATTATGATGACCATAATTATGTATCCGCAAGATGTTAAATTTGTGACCCACATCTTTTTAAACATGATATGCCTGAGGTAATCCTTATAAGACATGCCTTTCACATAACCATCTCTTCTAGATGTTAAACTCACAACATACCCCATGTTAAACATGGGAAGCTGAGGAAAACTTTATAGACATGCCTCTAGAACAAGATACCCCACGACCGATGTGGTATGCCTCAGGTTTTGAACTATTAAGATTCCCTTTTATGAGGAAGCATATATATTATCTAATGTCCACGCATCCCAAGATGCTCGTACATGCCTTACGTTGTCATCTTCTTCAGCCGAAGTTTGCTACCACGTCATGACCCCAGGGAATGTTCTGACAGAAGTAGTGTAATTAACCAGTGTCCACAATGTTATGGCACCAGGAATGAGATTCACAAACCATGACTTAGTCTATAAGGGAGACCCGAATTAGGTGATGAGTTCTGATGAGGAATCCACGGAAGGAAGAACCAACATCCCGTAATCCCGTTTCAATTATGAATAAAATGTCCCAAAATAAGGAAAGGATGTTGCCCGAATTTGGAATGTGGGAATATGGGGAAATAGCTTCGCGTCCTCCATAGATGGAGGCACGTGCCCCATCGAAATCATCACAAATAGAAATTTATGGAATATTTTCAAACATTTAATCATGTTCAATGATCTTACTCAATATATTGAGCTCTCAAATCATAATTAAATTAATTGAAAACTATTTGTCATACTCTACCATTATATTCAATTGTACGTAATTTTACCCTTCTCTTTTAATTTTCCATTTCTATTTTGGAATCATAATCTTATATTCATTTTAATTAATTTATTCATAAGTATTAGTGGTCTTATGGGTACAAATATAGAATTGATTAATGGATCTAGTGTGATGGGAAACATTACTTACTCATAGGCTTGGTACCGGGTACATGCTGTCAGTCGTACTACATGAGAAGCACTGTCAGGCCCACTAGGTACCCAATAGTCAATATTGTAGTTTTTATATTTGAGTTGTGTAACTCCTGTTCACCTATTATATACCAATTTCATATCCCTACTTTAGGTCATTTAAAAAAATTATATTCATTTTTCCTTGGTATATTTTCCAATCATCCATATCCTCAATCATAAAATTGATTTATTATTAGGTTATAATGAGAGTACTCTGTAGTATAAGGTATATTATGAATTCATGGTTCCTATTAGTTTTAACAATATTTATATTAGATTTTTTCCTTCAAATACTGCATGAGCTTTTTATAGTTTGGATTAAAGTATGTCACATATTTAATCATCCGTAGAAAAATAATGGTTGTCTGTAATCATTATTATTGTGATAACGGAAGAACTATAGTCGTTGGATCATTATTTATTTATGTAATTTTAATTCAACCTTAGGTATAACTCATGGTTCCCAAGATCATCAATAATGGAATATGTTATCCTCTGGACATTGGTATTTACACATGAAAATTATTAGGTGTGCGATCCTATTTTTTATATCATACATTCAACATTGGATAATTAATTGTCATGGGTGTATTGAATTGTGTTTTTTTGTAAGAATTCGTAATATTTAGTTTACTATTAATGAATTCACGATATGTGTAAGCATAAAATTTCGGGATCAGAGAGCATTGGGGTGTTGATATTAAATATATTAAATATAGTTTTTAACAATAATGATGTTTCTTCGAAAAAAAAATTAATCTCCTGAGAGGATTCTCAGATAATATGTTAGATGTCATGGTTGTGTTTAGAATTAAGGTTTTGTATAAGGTAAAACCTATATATTGATATCATTGGGTTCTCCTTTGACGGTGCATTGGCAGGTGGGTATGTTATATTAGTTTCATAAAAATGAACTAATATCATATTCTGCCAATTTTATAATGTTCATGGTATAGTAGGAGATGACTTACCCATTTTTCCACAGATAACCCACGGCTGAACTAAGAAGAGGATGTGTCGTTGATCTCATTTTTGATATAAATCCTCAATATATTGATGTGTATCATGTTCTGGGAATATTTTTGAATACGAATATTCATAATTTTTTCTACAAGGTAGTATGAATTGAGTTTTAGGTCCTAATACCCCTTTATTTTCTTTGCTTTTCGTTTTTATAACCCTTAAATGTCATCTAGTGATCCATGGGGGTATATTTGTGGGTTTAAATAGACACCGAGGAGTTTGGGGTGGCTCACCCAAAATTTATTTCCCAAAACACCAATCATATGGTGTATAGTGATGTGGAACACACCATTATTTCTATATAATTGGAGAATAAGATCATTTAATAATGCATACCTTGTACTAACAGTACTAGTTTTGAGTGATCGATGGTCATTTGGTCAAGAGATAATTCTAATGATGTGGAGTTAAGATACATGGCCATGTTGTAGTACATAACCAGAGTACACGGGAACGAGGAGAAATACATGGTCATGGGTTGAGAAAATATCTGATAGTATAGTAATCTAGAACACAACATGTACCTAGGGTATACTCCTTTTCAGGTACACTACATGTAGGATACAAGGTGGATGGGTATTTTGGGAAAGACACAGTCAGGGGGTCGTGGTGAGGTGATAAAGTCAATGCACACCATGTTTATACTTTTTAAACTCACAAGACCAGCATATTCATTCATCATAGGACACAACTACAGTTTTAGGTTGGGACACACACCATGATGACTCTAGTACAAGTCATAGAGTTTTTTTGGTGACTTCATCTTTGTACATTTCCTATTTCATGACTCAGATTCAGGCCAATGAGTACCCAATCCAAAATAGTTTTCCATAGTGAACATGATCATAGGCTGTATAGTTTCTTTATTGATATGATGTGCAATTAATCATGAATAATAAATTGATATAGATTTTTATCGAGGATAGTAATTAGGGTGGATCATTGGAGAGATTTATGGGTTGGTACCCTTATTTTTTTCTTTAGAATGTTGGTACATAGACTCATTGGGCATAGAGTGTGGTGTTCCCTATTCATAAATGAGAATGAACCCTATACTAATAATTTTGCTTCAACATGATGCATTAGGATCATGATAATCCTTTCAATGATGCTTGACTAAAGGAGTAAATTTGTTTGGGGCCAATGAAGAAGTGTTAGTACTAGTACACCCCTACCACATCATGATGTTGGTTTCCCTTACCTCTCATACATATAGGTTTGGAACTCCCCTGTACATAGGGTGCAAGTCCACTATCCAATTTTTTTTTCTAATGTGGATTGTACTCCTCTATCGGACAAGCGGAAGGCTCCCCAATATCATTCATATAGATCAAGATAGATATCCCATTTCAAAATAACGTGTGGGACATCAATTCTCATTTAGTAAATAGACTTATTACTCCCCGACCATACCTGTGAAATGTCATCTATTATAAGGTCGGTTATCCCCTTTTAAATTAGGGTTTAGGTCCCCCACATGTGATGTTCATGTAGATTCGTTACTCCCTTGTCCTACCATGGTGTGGGTCCTCTAAACAAGGGTTCATACTCCCGTGACGAGTCAAGGTGTAGGTCCCCCATAGAGACCATGAAGGAAGATTTGGTAATTACTACTCATATTGGGGTATGTATCCTTTATAGGGTTGGTACACCCCAATCATGATTGGGTATATGTCCCCCATTTGTAGTATACTAGAATAGTTAATCTCCCCTTTCGTACCAATGTGTGGGTCCTATATCTATGAAGTGGTACTCTCCTATAATCAAGTTGTGGCTTGGATAGGGTCCTCCATAGTATATGAATCTCATTTCGTTTTGAGATAATCTTTGAGGAATGATCCCATACATAATATTATACAGGTCACCTAGTTCGGGGTTCGAGGTCCCTCAACTTGGTGAGGCGTGGTCCTCTCCCAATGGGGTTTAAGTAGGTTTCCTCACAAGGATAATAGTTAACACTTCCTCAAATATAGGGAAGTGTTGTTTTTTTTCTCCCTCTATTTTTTATTTTTAAATAAGATTCATGTGTACACAACATGGATTATTTATCCCCCGACATTTTTCAATTGTGATGGGAGGGCCTCTCCACATGGAATCTTATAGGGTGGTATAGGGTGAAAGATATCGATGATAAGACCACATGTTTGGGAATTAGAGTTAGAACTAGAAAGATATTCTTGATAGATAATATCTCTAATATATTTCATCTAGAGAGTTAGGGTGATTGCAAATGAGTATTACCTCATGGATGCACCATCGGGGATACACCTTCTGGTACTGAAACATGTCTTGTTTGGAAAACCATTTTGTTTGAGATGATTGGTCATGTATAGAAAATTATTTATCGAGATGGATTTTATATATCTCTTGGGTTATCTCTATATTGTATTAAGATGAATATTTCTTTTCATTTAGTCCCTTTTATTTTGGGAAATTGGGGTGACTAATAGGTATTACTACACTCTCCACGAGACTATATTTTCTTTCACATGTCGTGACTTCTGAATACGATAGGCCTTTCTATAGTGTCATATGAGGTGACAGTGTAGGTTGAGCATAGTGATCACTACAGACCAAAGTGATTACTGGGGTTGGACCGTTCTATGTTCTAAATGATTCATTTGAAAAAATATCCCCTCATTATGATAATAATAGATTCATTAAAATTTTATAGTGGGATTTTATTTTTTTTACTATTTTATTTTTAATAATTTTTTTCTACATCGGTTTTGGGATTTATATACGCATGAATTTTTTTAGTTTTTATTATCTCTTCACTATTTCATTCATATTATTGTGGTTATGTGTGTATAGGTACAATTGGATAAGGCCCCCCATTTGGGTGATATACCTACCCAGTGTTGGTCTCCCCCACCATAACCTATTGCAGGAGGTCATTGGGTTGTGGGGGATGGGCCTTGATGGGTTGGATTGTGATAGAGTGGAATCATATGTGGTACATTCATGGGTCGGTGCAGATTCCAAACCCGAATGATGATCAGTTTGGGATATATGGATATCGAGTTGAAGAGTCATGAGATTATATTTTGGGCTTGAAATTTTATTTTTGGTGTGGTGGCCAATGTATCCATTCACCTAGACTCTGATAACCATCTCATTGAATCGGTACATATTGGCACTAGTCCTAAGTAAATGATGGTTCATGAATCATATATGATTTGGTTGCAGGTTCCATATCATTCATGAGTCATATAATTATATATACTATAAATCATGGTATATCAGGATTATATTGTAGGATTCCACCTTGATGAAATCCTTCCAATATTTTATGTCCAAATCATGAAGATCATATTTGGAGTGTTGAGGCTTAAATACAGGTCACTATTTGTGAGGAATTAATTCTGGTGATCTTCTGTTTGAGGAACAACCCATCGAGTAGGAGTTTGTGCCAACAGTCCAGGTCCAGGAAGTGTGTAGGCTGATTGCACTATACAATTTAAATTGGCAGAAACCACATATGTATTAGGGTTAGACTGATCCAAAGGAAGTTAATGATTGTCTTTCAGTAGGCATGAGTATTTTCCTCCTTGTGGGAAAGCCTCCTGATAATATGGTTCATATAGCAGTGAGCCTTCAATAGGTATTGGTCATAAGATGGAGGATTCTAATGATACTGGCCCCTGAATTGAAAATGCTCACACAGAAAGAGTTTTTTAGGATCATTAATGAATGTTTTTATTTGGCCACATTTGGATTGGTGCACATGTAAGAGCTTCTTTAAATTCCAAATTGTATCATTTTGGTGTCAGATTACTCAAGGAGGTTCAAAAACCCTTCATGATACTCAATGAATATGGTTCATGATCCATTATTGAAATCATAAACCATTGATTTGGGGATCTATAGTGACATCCAATAAAATGTGGCTTCCTTACATATTCTATTTTACACAGGGGTATATGAGAGGTCTCTAATGTAAGAGATATTCCCGGAGGAGGGTGAGATGTATACAGTTGATAGAATTATTCATGATGCTGAGGCTTATGTATCCACTAGCAGATGATATTTGGAAATATCATGGTGATGGAAGAATACCTATGGTCTGGAATATACCCATGGTCTAATAGGAAAGGACCCCCTATAAGGATTTAGTCATTTTTTGGATAGGTAATGATTTTCCTGTGATGTTTGAGGACATCTTTCAACAGATTTTCTGACCCATCGTTATGTATAGAAAGGGAGAGTCGGAGGACATCCCTAGAAGAGTTGGGGTTTAGATAATTGATTTCTTCTAATTAGTGGACATGGAGGATGAGTAGAGAGTGTATTAGGAGAAGGAAGGATTAATGATATGTTTCCACCACCATCCAGAGGTGTCCACATTAGGATTAGGGATCTGGATGAAGGGGTTGAGGAATAATATAGTCTCTAGAAGCCAATAACCTGATGGATCAGAGAATGATTATTGGTACATTCTATTCCTTTATTCTCTATCAATAGTATATTTAGACATTGATATGAGGTACTGTTTTATTGTCACATATTACTCGAGGATTAATCCAGGTGGATGTGGGGATTCTGTGGAGCCCTATGATGGTGTTGTTTTGAATTGATTCAATGAAATGAAAAAATTGATGTTTCCCCAAACATGAAGAATCATTGAAAAGTAATGAATTTTTTTTGGGATACTTAGTACTTCCTTATGAAGATAATTTCTAGGTGTAGTGTATGAGTTCCATTGAGTTGTGTCTCTGGGGAGTCATGTGGTGCAGTTTTATCTAGGGGCAAGGGAGAACTACCAGCTACCATCATTATCTACATTAGGTAATCATGGTCACGTACCTCTATGCCCTTTGACTATAGATGGAAATAATGATGGAGTTTTTTACTAGTCAGAATAAAAGAGACATGTTTACAATTTGTTTCTTAATTTTTTCTTCGTTCAATCTAGACATTGTGTGTTGTGTATCCTATGTGGTTACTCAGAGATTTTGTTTGTGGTTATCATGGGAACTCTTAATTGAGCTCATTGGCATGTGAGTCATAGTGGTGAGAATATATCATATCCTCTCTACTATGATATCTACTTTTCAAAAAGTAAATCCTATTAGTGGTAACGATGTAGTGTCTATAGTTTTTCTATGTAAGACCTTTTAATATTTCTAATAATATTTCATTAGTCATGTGTAGAGATATCGTGAATATCCAGTGTTTGGATGGAATCATGGAGGTGATAATAAAAATGTTAAATATGTTTTATCAGATGAATATATTTTTATTGGAAACATGGAATAAATCATGAACATAGTCCCATATTAGAAGTCTAAGACTACTACAAAATTTAGAATGCTTGTTTTGGCATGAGGGAAACATATATTTGTTTAGTGTTCATACCTCAGTTGTGGGAACATTGGAAGGTGTGTTGGAGATATTAGATAATTAAAAATTTAATAATATCCTCCCCCACCACCATTCTCATCACACATAATATGAGAAGAAGAGATCTCCCTGACATGTTGGATTACCCAAGGATGAACCGAGTGAAATAGGACCATTGATACCCATTTTTTATGCCAATCATCACATAATCTAGCTAAAAAATGCTATTAGAATTGTTTTGTACCCAATTCATTGTATTTTAATTGTGAGAAAGTTGTATTTTAGTTTTAAGTCATTATATCCCATTATATCGATTTTTTAAGGTTTTAGAGCATTTAGATGACTACTAGTGATCCCTTGGTGGGTAGATATGTGTGTTTCAGTGAAATATTGAGTTTTTTAGATGGCTCGTAGTGTATTCCGATTTGGAATTACCAATCAAATAGTTTATAGTTTAGTGGAACATGTGGTGCATTCATACCATTCGGGGAAGAGGAATATTTGTGACTCCAAGGAGTGTACTAGGTGTTCACAACATGTAGTGAGCCCATGTAATGCGGTTCAGGGTCATGGCCAGGGATTCCATGTCATGGGACATTGTTTTGTGGCCTCATATAGCTAGAGTAAAAGGGAATCGAGTGTTAGAAACAGAAACATGTTGAGAAGATGGACAAGTGGCTGGTTATGCAGAACAGACCGTGAAACCTGGGTACACACCACGTGTGATACATTGTTAGTCGACACATGAGCGGAAAGACATAAATGTGGTCTTTGGGTGAGGTAAGACACACCGTGTATACTATATACATTCCATGTAATACCCAATGGACATCCAATCTATCCATTAGATTAATTGTTCTTATTTTTAGGTAGTTTCAAATGATTAATTGACCCTAGTATATGCCCTGTAGTTTTGTGGATACTTCCACCTTTCATACATCCTATAGAGAGACACAGATATAGAAAAATAATTAGTCTATCCTACGCAGTATTCCATAAAGAATGATATTGTATCATCCATTTTGTATTAAGGGATTCAACATGAAATTATTAAGGTACGATTTAGTGTAAGTAGTGATTGATTCAAGAAAGCATTTAGGGTGGGTCACATGGTATATTTTATTGTCAGTTCCCTTACCTGTCACTTCGAGATGAGAATCCCCTATACTATTTAGGTCGGTAGTGATATTTTCCACTATCAACATAGGTAATGGGTCCCATACCCCTGGATGTTTCCATACATGAGGCTTGAAAAGCATGATATACTTTTAGTGATTCTTGACCAATGCTATATATCATGTTAGTTTATCCGACAGTGTCTGGGACTGGTACTCCCATGTTGCATCATGGAAAATGATTCCATTACCTCAAATGCCAGTATAGATGGAAATAAATTCATATATTGGGTGTGAGTCCACTATACATGGAGTAATTATCTTATATATGGTACTATCTTATATGTATATTGTTTGGGTTCCTCTGTATCATTTTTAGATGGATATGGAACTTCCATATCATATTAGAGTGCAATACATCCATAATCATTGAGCCGATAGAGTCAGCACCCCCCTGTCAAAAGAAGGAGTAGGTCCTCAATTCAATATTTGGTACCCTATTATTGTATAAGGGTATTGTTCATCCCTACATGATGTTCATATATATTCGATACTCTATTTCACCAGTGTGTGGCTCCTATAGAATGGGGTATGCACACCCCTAATAGGTCAGAGTGTGGAAACCCCAAGTGACCTACCTGGTAGAGTTGGTACATTCTCGTCATATTAGGGTGTGGGTCACCTAGAGGATCGGTACTCCCCTTCCATTTCATGGTGTGGGTACATTATTGTGACTATACTCGTAGAGTCGAAACTCCCATATTTTACCAGTCTACATGTCCACTATCTTCAAATTTTTACTCCCCCCATAATCGAGAAGTGGCAGGGAGAAGGGCCTCTGTAGGATTTGCAGATACCTCAGCTATAAGAAACGTTATGAGGATCTGGACCCTCCCAATGATTATATGATTCATATATATTGGATTTAGATCTTCCTCAACTCAGTGATGAGAATTCCACAGACTATATATTTTAAAGAGGTTTCACTAGATGGTTTGGAGTTAGTACTCCCACAGTTTTGGGGAAGTGGAGAGCTGAGGGTCCCCCTTGTCTTTGCCTCTATTTATAGAGGATACACATGGTTCATATCCTAGTGATATTCTCCCCAATCATTTTGTAGTGTTGAGGAGAGATAATCTCCACATGGAATCATATAGGATTTTTTAGGGGGTAGATAATAGTGATAAGACCTCTATTGTTGGGAACTATATTTGGACTTATAGAGTTATTACTGGTGGATCATACATCTCAAACATTCAATATTGGATGTTAGAGTGATGGTCTATGTGGTTTACCTCATAGATATTCCATCGAGGATGGGTGGACATGTGGAGTGTGTTCTCTTGGTAGAGATTTAACTTAGAGCATTGAGTGAAATCAATTCGATTGATATGAGGTTATGACCTCATCACACTTGGAGTCTATGAAAATTATTATTTTTTATTTTATTGGATACCCTACTGTGTTGAAACTTATCCCAAATGACATACCATTTTTTTGAGATGACATTACATTTATAGTTATGGATCTGTCGAGATGGAGTATCTCTCTCTTAGGTTCCCATTGGCTTGGGTCAAGAAGAATATTGAATTTCCTTAGCATCCTTTTATTTTGAGTATTTGGGGAGACTATTGTAATTTTATACTTATCCATGCATGAGATTTTCAAAAACATTTAGTGTCTTTGGCTGATGAAAGTCCTTTCTATGGAGTTCTAGGAGGACCTGAAGCAGTCAGAGCACAATGAGCTCAATAGAACGAGATTTCTAATAGGTTTGGAACATTTCCTATTCTAGTGGTATCATTTTATAGTGATCACATCATTTTATGGTAGTTGGAAAATTGTACAGTTTTTTTCGGGTGTTTTTTTTTCATTTCTATATTTATTGATATACTGCTATACTCGGGTGGTGGGATATATGTATGCATGAATTTTTTATTTCATTTTTTAATAGATTCTCTATTTCATGGAGATGTATGTTGGTTTTTGCGTAATGGTTCAATAGCCTAATGCCTCCCATTTGTGTGATAAGGATACACAGTGACAGTCAGCAACCACTAGATTGTTGGAAGAGGGCTTGGGGTAGTCGTGGCTTGAGCCGCGGTTAGTTAGATCATGAAAAGAGTGTTTTGTGAGGGATACCCCTATTAAGGGGTTTTCATTAAAAAACAATTAGATACATGTTTTCAATATGATTCAGGGCTTAATGGGTTGCCTCCTATAGAACAATGAGTCATTATTCCTATAAAAATATTATAGGGTTTTATACATGGAATCTGGTGATGATTAAACCATATTATGAATTTCCATACATGCTTGGCATGGTTTGAAACTAGTTTTTATTGATACTTCTTGATATTTTGAATTTGTAGAACATATTTACTTAATAACCATAGAAATTTGATAAATGTTCATTTTATATGCCACCTTCGTCATTCCCATATAACTAGGTTTTTTATACCATTTAGTGAGTGGTTGTATATACTATATTTAAATCAATAAAATTTATTTGAGTTGTCCTCCAAATTATAATTTTTATTTTCCAACACTTTTAATATGAAAGTCAAAACCCTCAAAATCAAAAAATATCAAGCTTACAAGATTACAACTGACTTATTAAACTCAATTCCACGATGATTGGAATCTCCTTCCGTAAACAGTGTCTAGGGAAACGCACAAACATGGTAGTGTGGATTAGTCTCTATAATTTATTAATAATGTGTTTCTATATAATCCCAAGCTTTCATGTACTTGTCATTGTTAATATTCTCTGTATTAAATCCTAGAATCAATATGAGATTTTTCTTTCCAATCCATTCAACTTCCTCTCTTGTAACATCAATTTGGACTAGTCTTACAATCATTCTCTCGGCCTGTTACCTTATAGCCTTGATCACCAAGACTACCTCATTCATTACATCAACATTATGTATGTGTTGTTAAATCTGTTCCCCAAAATCCACGTTCATCCGAAGATGAAAACCATCAAGAGACTGTACATCACACCTTATAAGAGTTATCATGGTGTAAAATAATAGTTACAAAATTGCGCTATTATATTCATAGATGTATTGAATAGAAACATGCTTGAATTGTACTTTGATCAACATAAATTGATGTTATAGAGTGTGATGTTAGACATAGCTATTGATAATTGATAAAATCTGATATGGGAAGTTGTATTAAAGAAATATATGTTGAGATACATATGACCATTTGTAGTAGAAATCCATTCTTAGTAAGACATGAATATGGGAGGTCATGTGAAATATGCATGAATTAAACCTTATTATAATGTTAATAGAGACATTTTGTTGCTAATATGACATGTTTATGGATTCCACTTTTTGACTATAATAATTTTGTATTTATGTTACACTAATGGTAATAAATGAAGTTCTTCTATTTGAATTTGATCTCTTGAATCATGGAATCTATATTCTTAGTTCAAATGTGATATATTTATTTTTTATGTTATGGAAAAATAAATATAATACTATTTGAAGGCTTATTTTTGATTTTTCATATATATATCATTGTTTTCAATAATGGAATATGCAATTGTTATGCTTTATCATGCCTGTTTCTCCTAAAGAATCTACACATCTTACACATGGGGATCACACCAATATTTATATACATTTACAAATATTGAGATATTATATATTATATATATATATATAAGATAATATAATATCATTATATATATATACTCAATCTTGTGGGAGGTATGATCCTCGTATATGGTAATAGTAACATACAATAACTACCCAAAAAAGAAAAGTGGGCCTCTATGGCTAGGAAAATATCACATTCCACCTTTAAAGGATGATTATTGATACATAAATACATATATTTTTATATTAGTCTATATATATGTAAACTATATCCTAGAGGGTATGTATTTGGATAAATGAATCTTATAGGAAAGTCCTTTAGGGCATAGAAGTTCCCTAATTGGGTCTCAATGAATGTTTCACTCATGTGGGTAAAAATCATTAAATCATCATTAAAATTTGAAATAATGGTTTTTTTAAATTAAATAACGAGACCACTTGTTTAGTAATAAATCATTATTTCAAACACCGTGTGGAATAATTTTGTGTGTATTCCAATAATTTGAAACCTTTTATTCCTATATTTCTCAATTCCATTATGAAAGCCTAGTTATGGTTGGGTGGTGACATAGACAAGGAACAAAATACTCATGTCTCATATAACAACCCATGGGGGTGTTTGTAGATCCTATTATTCATCACTCATGTAATGTGAAAGTTAACTAATGTGAGGTTTTTTTGTTCTGGATCATAGGTGATTCATGCATGTGGTTTATGGAGTTTGGTGGCACAAATTTATAGTTTCTATGGACCTGTATAAAGGATATAGTGGGGCAGTCTGCATTGAATACATTTTGGGATATTACCATGAGACATATGATATTTAACTCTTAAAATAATTTTTGGATATCAAACTTTTTATATATTTGTTTTTTTTTGTTTCACTCAATGCATGGACATTGTAGATATTTTGTACAATTATCTGATATGCATGCCTGTATGTGTGGTTATTTCATTTTGTGTTGACTAGGTGCTTGATGTGCAGGTAATCCATGATGGAAACATATATATGTGTTATCTAGGATTGATGTCACCATTAGAAATTTAATTTTCTATGTTGGACCCTAGGTTTTATTTATTAATGATTTCAACTTATCAAGATGTTAAATCATCTCCCACATGTATTCTGATAAATTATTGTAATTCATGATTGCCTCTTAAAATAATGTTTTTTCGGATGTGGTCTTGTACTGATCTGGATCATTTCAATTCATTTAATGTAGTTTGGATCATTATAAAATTGTATCAAAGTAGCATAATTTCCCTTAGGTACAAAATTTATAGTAGTAGAGAGATATGAGTGTCATGGATTTTCAATTAACTTTTAAATATGCTTGCCCAAAAAAATAATGATAAAATCTTATGCTACCAATGGTCACCCAGGTTTTATTTTATTATTCATTCTTGATTCAATCAATTCATTGTGTGCTTTAAAGATTATTAGTAGTTATTTCAACATATAAGTAGAATTTATGAATTTCACTATCATGTTTTCCCTTATTGTTAGTTATCTTATTATTGAAATCACTATCATGTTTAATGTGACTAAAAATACCATAATAATATAATATTGTTTTTATATTTATTTATATATTGTGGGTAGGTCAATATAACTCATTATTGTTTTTTTTCTACTTATATAAACCCATTTATTTTGAAAATTTTAATTCATACATTAATATTAGTTTATTATTTCCTTTTAAATCTTTTTAATATGCTTGTCTGTTGATTAAAAGAGGTAATTTGATAGTGGGGATGTGAATTGTGATATGATTTTAATATAAAAATATAAAGTTCAGGATTCCCATTTAATGAAAAAGGTAACTGAGGGGTCTACCTTATTGAATATAATGAATTTCATTATTTTTTCCTTCACATCTTCGGTCAATGTTAATCGACAAACATGTTTTTTTATGTGGATCTTCATTAACTACTATGATTTGATAGTTTTTAGCTCACATGTTGTATAACATAGTGTGTGAGTTAACCAGATGGGAAACTATGAATTCTAAGGTTTCATATAACTTTAAGGGTTGTATTTATTATTACATATTGGAATATTGAATTTTGAATATATATATATATACTATGATCATGACTAATTTTATTATCAACATTGGTAATGAGTAGCCACGTTTTTTCATCAGATGGATGCTTAATATTGTTAGGAGTTAACGATAAAGATATAAAAATGTCAAATTCCAAGAGACCAAATATTATTCATACAATATAATATATTTTAGCTTTAAATAGTTTTTCCAATTATCATCCATGAATTTCAATATAGAGGTGTCCCAATTACCTCATATTTGAGATAGTCACTTGTGATGTTATTGAAGTGTAGCTTCCATGGTCATATAATTCATAATTAATTTTTTGTTTAAAATTAATACTATAAATGTGAAACATTAGATGTATTCACAAGTTGTATAGGTATATACCATTTTTTATTATTGTCTAACGGCGCTAGTAGATCCATCTCGTTGAAATTAATGTCAACATGCAAGCTAAATTATTATTATAGCCTAATTATAGTAGATCTATTAATAGAAAAATTTGATTCATAAGGGATGATGTTGTAGTCAATGAAATGATCCCCTGGTTTGGGATTTCATTCATCAGTTTATCAAGATGTCATAGAAATGATTTTATAATGATGAAATTGACTGTTGCGGTTATAGAGAGTCCTTCCCTGGTGAAAGGATGTATAATTGAATTTTCTACCATTTTTTCATTTACTTGATATTAGGGCTTCCCATTCATATATTTATTGGTAAATAATTTCACATTTGGGAATATTAGTGGAATTATCTCATATTATCATCATTATTCAATCCCTATTAATTAAATAGTTAGAAAAAATAATTACTTGTTTATCTTTTACTATTATGTTCCGATTATTCAAACATCATTACAACATCCTAACCGTCATTATACACATTTTTATCAATTTTTGGGAATGGAATGGTTGACCCAATTCAAGGATCCGTTTGATTTTATAAGAGGTATGTTTCATTTTATTACCATAAAGGGACCTTGTACACACTAATGATCAAAAGGTATTATGATACATGTGAAGAGGGATAGGATCACAAGAAATTTTTACCTCATAGAATTAATAAATGTTTCTCAAAGTTGTTGTAACCATGATATATAAAGAACTACCAATAGTTGTACGATTCTATACTATTGTGTTTTCTTATTGTTTTTATATTCCCATGTAAACATGGGGCAGATTTCTTGATTGATATATTTTATAAAACTATTCCAATAATTATTATACTATATCATAGGGACCAAAAATTGTTAATATAACTAAAATATCATCTTGAGTAGCTTGATTCAATTGGGTTTATATGTCATAGTTATTTTACCCATGACACTGTAGTGATAATAAAAAATAAATTCAATGTTAGCTCACTTGGTTTCATTGATCATTAGAAAATCAAATTATGTTTGTTTTGAGAACATGTATCCACTTATTTTAATCATTCCTTTCATAGGTATTTAAATTCGGAATAATGGTTTTTCAAGATTGACTTGAGATCAGGGTATCTATAATTATGTATGGGACCTGAGGAAATTATGTGGATATATTATATTATTTATATGGACAACCCATGCATTTAGTTTTTCCATTCATATTGATTATTACACCACCAATTTTAATGCCCCATATGAATTAGATTTTTCATATACACATAGTAAAATCCCTTATTTTATTTTGGGTGATATTTTATTGCATTCACAAAAATATGAACATAATGGAATGAATATTTAAACAGTTGATGGATTTTTATATTTGCCTTTGTTGTATGGACATCATTAAAATGTTTATTTTAGAATTATGAGGATAAGTTCACCGAAAATTTTGTGTCTCTATAACACCTATGGATCTAATAGATTTTTAAAATTAATCAAATATTTTTAATATTTTATATTACTTGAATAAATTATGTTATCATTCATTACATGAAATACTATTTTTTCTTTTCTTACAATGAATCTAGATTTATGATTTTATTACATGCTACAATGAGTTTAAACAAATCATGGCATACTATTTGTATATTATTATTTACTAAAGACATTGTCAAAAAGATATTGGAATGTATGGTATTAATAGTACTCCCTAAATTATGAAGACATGGTATACACATGCTTATATTATTCTTTGGTGACCAATTATTTATAAATTAAAATAAAACACTTCTGAAAATAAAAGGAAATGTTTTTTGGAAATACTTTTTTTATACGCAAAAGTGTGTTTCAGATGAATAAATTGAAAAAATAACTTTTTCTATTTAATTTAATTTAATTAATATATTATATTTTAAATATATTTACAAACATTCATCACATAATTTCTATATAGATTATGTTGGAATAAATCAAATTTTACACAATAAAAAGATATTTTTTCTAAAAAAATGTTTTACCGCCTTTTTATTATGTACTGATTTAAAAAAAATATATATTATAAAATCATTTTAATAAAATAAAAAATATTAATTTTTAATATAAAAATTATATTTGGGTTAATTTTTGATATTTTTCAAAAATGTTTCTTTTTTTAGGAATAGTGAAAATGATTTTTTTTATTAAAAACATCCAATTAATTTAATTTATTTATAAAAAATAATTTCATTTCTAAATTGTTTTAAATTGAAATTAATGAAATTCTATATCCATAAATAAAATCATGTTCATTAGAATTAAATTAATAACTGATTACGATATAAAACCATTTCAATATTTTGAATAATATTTTTCAAAACCCCGCAACCTCACCACTTCTATAAAATTAATATAAATTAATCATTTCCACATAAATGATTTCAATTATGAAAAATTGATTCATTAATTTAAAAAATATTAATTTTTAATTCATAATAATTCCATCTAATGTTTTGAGAAAAAATTATAGTGAATGCTGTAAAAAATAATTACCTCAATTAAGGTAAAAATGATGTTATCGAGGGTATAAACTATAATGATTATATTAAAAATGACCTAAATTAATATCTTAATTTTATTTAATGAGTTTATGTATATTTTTTCTATAATATTGTACGAAATGTGAATCTTTATTGCCACATTTCATTGATTCTGGCCTCTATAGTAAGTTCAGAAATTAAAAAGACAAAAAATACATTTCATAATTTTAATAACAATAATTACATGAGATAAGGGAATAGAAAAAATATTATCAATTATAGGTTTTATTTTTTTAAATAAATTAAATTTTTTATCATCATAATCTATTATAAGTTTTTAGATCAAATTATTACTTCAATTCAAAGGAAAAACAAACACATTAATTATTTAGTTATTAATTTAATAAAATAAATAAATCCAATAATGATAAAACTAAAGTAAATTGAATGAATTATTATTTTTAATTGGATGGTATTTACCTATATTATCTCTCAGGATAAAATTATTTCTCTCTAATGTTGACTTTTTATAGGAATTATTTATCAATAAGAACCCTTATTTATCATTGACAACCATTTTTTAAATCATTATGGGAAACAAAATAATAATATGGGGAACTATAATCGGTGAAAATATGCTATAATTTATCACGCTTCAAATTATCATGAACCTCATTATAAATTTTCTAAAATTAAATCCAAAATGATTATCATTATAATATTCCATAAAATACATAATTTAATAAGTATAATTTCATTAAAATTATACATAATTAGTCAATCCAAACTAATATATAAACCATAACTACATTAATTAAATTCTCTCCAACTATAGTCACAATGGTCAGAATTTAGTCAATCAGTGTTACTATTCATTAAAAAATTCATTAGCCATCATTACAAATTATTTAAAATCAACCATGTAATTTTAAAAAATAGTTCTCTAAATATTATCAATACCTTAATGAGTTACTTGTAATGGATTATAAAATATCAAAATCATTTTTTCAATTATATCACTATAAAAACATTTACTAATTAATGAATAATGAGAATACATAGCCTCCTCATTTAAAAATTTATTTAGCATCATCATTCGCATCTAATGTATGAAGTTCACAATAAATAAATTTATATGAAATTAACCTATTTTTTGTATTCAATACTATCATTTTCCACAACATATAGATCTTATATTTCATTTTATTGTCACTACCATTAAAATATAGCCACCTCAATGGTTTTTAATTATCAATAAACACCAGAAGATTCATTTTTACCAATGTCATTTCCCTTTTTAATGAAATTTACTATGAAACAAGTTAGCATAAAAAATTTAATAAATAAATAAAATATACATATTAATATATATAAAATAGAATAACAATTTATACAAATTTATAGGAATCATACATGGTGACAATGGAGTATGATTATACTAAAATTACTAGCCTTAATTATAATTATAATGTGAAAAATATAGTTATGGTTGAGATAGGAGATTGATGAATTTTTACTCCTTAAATGTACAAATTAAATAAAAATTTTATGTATAAATAAGTGGAAAATATATAATTAAATGAATGTAAAAAAACCCCTTAAAATTTATTAAGAGGTGTTGGTAGTAAGAAAAAAAAACAATAAAAAATATGGATTAACATGGATTGGAATACAACATTTTACAGTAGTTCGATATAAAATGATCTAATGTATATTTTCTACACTCTTAACCTATGAGTGGTTATATACACACGATAATTTTATTTATAATGAGTGAAAACCTTATTATAAACATTACTTTTTTCTACAGAGTCACATTCCTCTGTATTTAAGTTGAAGGCACTAAATTAATTTTTCATTTCATAGAGAGGTTCGACACATTTTTCTTATTTCCAATATATATTTTTAACCTATGGATTTTTTATTAGCTATGAATAAAACAGAAATATATCTTTTATATATTACTTAACCAGTGTGTGAGTTTCTATTTCAACTCTATAAAATTTTTTATAGCTCTAGAAAATAGAAAAAATTAATATAACAACAACAACAACATGTGTATGATGATTATAATAGATATTAGATTTAATAGTGATCACCAAAATTTAAAATAATTTATCCTCAATAATTTTTTGGGATTATTATTCACTGAATTTGAAAGAGATACAATGGAACAACTAAACCTATCAATATTACTACCCATTTAAAATTTCATAAGGTATAATGGTAACATTATTTATTAGAAAAATAACTTATTAAAGAGATATTTTGTAAGGATTATTTTTGTTAGTTCAATCTCTATGGTGTTTCCATAAATTTGGACAACATTTACCACCCACGTTTTAATTAAATATCCCATAATTTTAGAATAAAAAATGATAGAATATAATAATTAACTAATTCTATTTTTATATATATACTAAATTCAATGAAATAATTTAATACCATAATCCAACAATTTAAAATAAGGTTATGTTCTCAATTTATTTTTTGCTTTAATTACATCATGTAAATACGTTATGTACAATGTAGCATAAAAAATCATCATATTTTGCAAGCCACATAACATATTCAAACAACATATCATAATATGGTGTTCATGATTCAATGATTACCACATTATTGATATTAATTAATAATTTTATTTTAACTATTGTGCCTCAATTGATGATGAAATTCCATTTGTGAGAATGATATGTCTCATGCAACATGAAAACCTTACAAAATTGATCAAAGTATCTTACATTGAATATGAGACACACTTTTATCACTAACATCCTCTCATTTTAATAACTGGAGTTATGTTCTCTTTGTGACATATTCCATAATTTGATTCAACCCTATCTAGGGAATCTTGTATTGTATTAACATAATATATTGGACTGACATGAAAAATGTTTTCTTTCCATATATTGTCCATCACCCAACTATTCAAATTCCATGATTGAAAACCACGACAATACATTGAAAAATATTCCAAATCAGTTAATAATAGAAAAACAAACTGTGAACCCAATATACATACTATGATGATCAAATGTTATTACCCATCATATAAAAAAAATCACTAAGAAATATTTGTATGATACGAATGAAAATTAGTGGTAACACCCCAACTCTTCTAAAATATACTAATTGTTTAACTATCTACATTGGTACAAAATGAAATATAGTGCATCTCACATGAGTTAATAGGTTTTTAATCTTGGGATACTAGATATATTCATGATCCTCACATTAAAATCCTTAACATGAAATAAAATGTGAAATTTTAGTGATTAATATATTCACTATTTTATTATTTCATTGATGTTAATTAATTTTCTAAATATTTGCCCTTCGAGAATGGATAAAAATAATTAAGGGTGAACTAATATTAATAATAAGGGAAATCATATAGTATAATCTATCAAAGAATAAATAAAAAATAATTTCTGTGGTTAGTATAAACATAATAAAATATTCAATATAACAAATATAATAAATAGAATTATATCTATGGAGTAAAAAACATTAATAACCACATTGATTCCAATAACATGTTTAATAGTGATATAATTCATATGATCAAATATTATAAAATCTCAATCAAGGCAGTATACCAAGACATAATATGCAAATATATAATTTATATGCCAAATTCTCAAACTAGTTTTTCTTACGAGACATACAGATGCATAGAGATGTTATAATGGGTTTTTATAATCACATACTAAATCTAATGCAATTATTATATATAATAAAGTAATAATGATAGAATTCATAATCGAGAGAAAGATTACTGTTGAAAAAATTGCATAAAAATGTTAATAACTTCCCTGGTCAACAAATATAAAATTTGATGGTCATAATCCATCATGAATAATATACAGTGAATGATATCATTAATGTATATCCCTAGTGAATAATAATAATACATAAATTATATTTATATATATTAAAAATTTTAATAACAAATAACATAAACAATTCATTGAAAACATTAAAAAATATCCTTTTCCTTTTAAAACAATTTAAAAAAATCCAAAATATTGACGAAATGTTTTTCATTGAAATTAATCCAGGAAACAGTTAAAGGATAGATTAATTATAAGAACAATAATAAAGATGGAAAAAATATTCATATAGTATAGTTTTAAAAAAGATTCATTTTAAGAAAATTATAATGTAATAAAAAACATATTTGGAAAAAAATTGTTAATTTCTTATATCATTTATTTGAAAGGAACTTTAAATATGTTTTAAAATGAAATTTAATAAACATTTTATCATGTAAAATGAAATTCCACAAAATAATTTAAGTAACACATTCATACATGAAAAAATTCACAGAAGACATAAGAAATAAAGTCAATATTTATTATAATCCTTTTTTTGATTTATTTTGAGTACCAATGAGATAAATATATAGAGTAGAAACATGGAAATCCCACATATAGTAATATAAGAATAAAATATATATGTTTTATTAGTGAAATAGAAGAAAATACATTATTTCAAATTATTGCAAGAGGTGATGAATTTAATTTTAAAAATAATATGTGGAAATAAAAGAATAATTTCATGAATAACAGATTTTGAAATAATAATAAAAGTAATCAGTTATGAAAAATATGATAAATTTCATTTGGGTTTATAAATATAATATAAATTTAATTTATGTTTTAAATAAATCGAACTATTCTTATTCAAGTATGTGAGTAAAAGATAAATGATAAAATGTAGAAATATAAATATAGGACCAACGTAATTGATAAGAGGTTCCTCTAAAGCATAATGAATAACATACCCTTACATAAAAACCTACATATTTTTACATAAAATTTAATGATAAAAATTATTTGTTATTTCGAATTAATGTCAATAAATTCCAAACATACAAGAAATAAAATATCAAATTGAAATAACTTATCACTTACATAGCGAAGGATATTTTAGGATTGTGGTTTTTATAATTTGGAAAACTTCATTTATAAGAATACAAATGTATTAAAGTGATAATTTTATCCAATGGATTTGGTTTTTATTTTTTTCAATTCTATGTCTTTATCAATTTCCTATCTCACCTCTAAATCCATTTATTTTTATGAAAATGTGGTATAATTATGGAAAAACCATTAAGGGGCATAGATGAAATAAAATTGGATAGTTAATTTAAAAAACCCTATATCACAAAAATGGTTATACCTTTAACATAATAAAAATTGAGCACATATAATCATTTATTTAGACATTATATCATATTTACTACCCAGTTTTTTATAAAAATCTTTTTATTGAAACAAAAAGGAAAAAAATAAATATTATGGTTTTATAGAAGACATGATAACCCTTGAACAATAATTTCATAAATAATCCTTTTCACCCAAAACAAATAATTCCTTTAAATAAATATCATTGCCTTAATCTGTGAAATACTAATATTTCTAATGAAATCAATTATTATTTATTGAAATGTATTTTAGGTTAATTAGGACATCATATTAAAATAACCCTTAGGAATGGAATAAATTATGTATCTAACTTCCAAACAAATCCATTAAATATCATTATCATTATACAATGCATTAATAATCTATAAACGGCTCACCCATTCCCAAAAAAACCATGGAACAAAACAAATATAATAAATCATCTCCATCATCATTCTCATGAAAATATACCTTTGAAAACTTATGGAAAATATTTTTCAATGTCGATATATCCCGTTCCATTATACCCAAATAGTTGAGGATAAAAAATCAAGAAAAAATAAATGGAGATTTTTTCAATTAACGGATCATGGTTTATGATAAAGGAATTTTTAAATCATGTAATAGTTATGGTGGATCTAAAATCAATCAACATCATTCATGAATCAATATATATATTTATTTTTCTTTTTTTCAAATAGTTCAATATAAAATGAATAACAATATTCCTTTCAATTTTTTTAAAAAATTTAAAAATAGGCATTAAATATTGCTTTTATAATAAATTTATACAAGTATAAATAATTCTATAAAAAAATTTCATTATTATAAACATGTATAGAAATGATATAGGTAATAAAACATTAAAACAGCAAAATGAGGTTCTTATATAATGTCACCCTTATAACATGATAACATGTGTACCAATAAATAATTAATGTATGGATCTTTGAATTTATTTTTATGAATTTTAAAACACATACACAAAGATTTATTATTCACAATAGAAAAAAATGCATTGAAAATGGATTTATACCCAATGAAAATAAATTTGATTAGAAATCCATTACCTTACAAATAAATTTGCATACTAATTATTAAATACATTCATAAAAAATAAATATTGTTTTTTTACATTGTTATGATCATTTTCAGGTTGATAATATTTTAATTATCCCTTTTCTATCATTTGTTACAATGTTTTATTTTGTTACATTATCAGTTCAATTTACACTGGTGTTTCTGAGGATTGTCTGTTCATAATCTCGAAATAGATTTGGAAATATATATGTGGTTAAAGTGATCATTATTCCATCATCATAATAATAAAAATATTAATATAATTTTTATTTATATACAGTAATTATACATTGATACCCAACAATAACTGATTGTTATTATTAAATAATTATATTATAATTGTAGATATAATAGGATGAATGTAATCTTTCAATCCATATATCCATTCCTATCATTGAAGTGTGATCCATCAATGTAATTTGGATTTATTCCCTAAATAGGGCACATAGAAATTCAAAGATAAATATATATTTATCTTATGAGATGAATTAAAATAATATATAATCCATATAAAACAACATATAATATAAATAAAAATTAATAAATAAAAAAACACTATATACAAATGGGTAGGGTTTAAATGAATCAAAAAAAACAAGAAAATATTTTTATCACTAAAACAACACTATCAAATTATTACATAAAAGACTCAACAATCTAATTAAATAATAAAATTCCTTCAATATTTCTCTTATCCAAAATTTAAATTACTATCTATAACTGTAATAAATTATTTTCAAATTATCTTTAAAAAATATATGATAAGAATTTATTTTAATATGCTTTGTTAATCCAGATTATTCTTTTATATTATTTTTTAATACCAAATAATCCTAATTATGCTTTAATATGCTTTGAGAATCCCAAATAATGTTTATCTTTATATTAATTCTTTCAATATATGACATTCTATTAGTATGTTGATAAAAATATCAAAATAATCATTGGAATATGTTAATCAATGTTTATCTATATTTATGCATACTTTGATATAATTCAAACTCAATATAGACATTTTATGCATAGATCAGATAAGTGTTATGTCCAAGGATATGCAAAAGTTCACCGGTATGAACATAGCTTCTGATACAGAAAAAAAGATAGACCTACTGTTATATCAAGAGCTACCGATATGAAGTTCACTCATACAGACATAATAAGTCTACTGATACAAACAGATACACAGCTACTGACAAGGCTACGTACACTGGTACTTAAGTCTACTGATATGGATAAGGTCACCAATATGCATAACAAGTACCTATAGAAGAAGAGCTACTCCTAGAACAAGTCTACTAGTATGCACAAGTCGACCAATACATAACTACTGATACATAGTCTACCGATAAGTAAAGGTCAGATATACATAGTTATCGATACAAATAGATAGACATACAACTTCTGATATGAAGTCCACCGATACAACTATAATGTCTACCAATATCAAAGTCAACCGATACTGATAGATAGATGGCTACCGCTACAAAGTCTACCAATACACGAATTCCGCCAGTATTAAATAGTTACCGATAGAAAGAGTTACTAATACAAAGTGTTAAATATAGAAGGATATACCAATGGAAAGAGATACTAATACATAGAGCTACAGTTATAAAGGATTACATCTACCGATATAGAAGAACTATCAATACAAGCTCACTGATACTAAAAGCTACCAGTGGAAACCAATAACAGTTTCTCTATACTCTATTTCTATTTGTCTATTTATCAATTGTCATATTTGATGATTTTAATGCACCTGGTATTAATTAATGATAGTGGTCATAATTTCAGAAACATTACCTCATAACTGAAAAAAGGTAATCATTCCCATTATTGGAGCTAAAGATATAAAAGGGAACCTCGAAAGAAACCAGTAATACACACGCATAAATACGCATATACATAATAGAGAGGAAAAAACATTCACTCTCTTACTTAATGAACACTGGACATACAAGAGTCCATTTATACAAGAAGAGAACACAAGATGAACATTAGTCCAGGAGTGAAGAACTACAACGATCATTTCATGCACTCAAGCTGATCTATCTGAACCAAAAATTCATGGAAGCAAATGACACTATGTTTTTAGACAAAACCATAGATGGACTCAGAAGCATTTATGTTTAATCAAAAGGAGTCCAGAGCTGCACTTAAAATCACTAGGGCATTATAAACTCATATCTACTATCTCTTAGTGATTATTTTACTTTATTTTTGATCAATGTGTATAATCTGTATATTCCATACACACCGTCTCCTGTGCAAAACTGGAGATTTTATAAATCTTCACACAAAACATCTATAACTCTCTTGTATCCAACTGTGAATAGTGGTTGAGGTCAAGTATGACCTGAAAAGCCTGTGTTCTATTGTTTTTATTTTCCCACAAATAACTGTGGTAGAGGTCAGAGGACCCGGACAGTCATTGTACTATTGTTTAACCCTGATCCAGGGTGTGGATCAATGTTTATATAAATTATTTGAGAGGAATAAGTCTCAACTTGAGACTGATTCTCTTGGTTAAATCATGTCTACTTGTTTATTTTGTTTGTAAACTATATTAGATATTACATTGCTAATTACTTTTAAATATAAATATATTTTAATGTTACTCAGATAATTAAACTATCAAGTTTTTATAACTTTTTTTGTCATTAAGATAGTTTCCAAAGTTAACTAATATTTAGATTGAGTTAAATAAGAAATAAGAAATCTCTAGAGAAACTAATTGAAAACATACAATATTTATAAATTTACTAATATTTAATTTTTATTTAATTCTAGGGTTTTAATAATAATGGTTTTAACATAAATTTTAATTGGAACACAATTCACCCACCACTTGAGTATTCACTCTGATCAATATTTTGTATTAGTGGAATTTTTTTCTTTATAAAGGATTTCAAAACACTTTATTTTTCCGCTGTGATTTTAGTTGTATCTTAAGGATCATAAATTTCTGTTTGTTCTAAATTTTATCACATTAAATATATTTTCTAAAATCAAGTTGTGGATAATAGATTATAAGGTGTTTCTACCAACATGACAGCTTTCATTAATGGTGTTAATTATTATCAATGGAAACTAAAAATGAAAATTCATTTAGAAAGTATGGGATTTGACATCCGGAGTGCAATAGAAACTTAGTATAAGATTCTAGAAACTGAAAGAACTACTTTGGATGAACCTACTAAAACTGCATACAATAATAATTATAATGCTATGAATACCTTGTACTGTTCTTTAAGAGATAAAGAATTTAATTGAATATCTGCTTGTAAAATTTCTTACAAACTCTAGGATACATTGGTTGTTTCCCATGAGGGAACAAGTAATGATAAGGAAATGAGATTGAAAACCTACACTATTAAATATGATAATTTTAAAACGAATCCCAAAGAACCTATTTTTGACATGTATCTCAGGTTAAAAATAATTGTAAATACAATGAACTCAATGGGAAAAGTTGTTCTTGAAAAAGAACAAATCATGGGGATACTAATTTTTCTACCAGAGAGATGGAGAGTCACATCAGTCTCAATAAGAGAATCATGTGACATATGTTCACTTCCTGTTAAAGAGCTTAATGGTATGTTAATGATGTATAAAGAAGATCTAAATTGTAAACAATGAAGATGATGATGAACCAAAGAGGAAGTCAGTAGCCTTCAAGTCTACTACCTCAAAGAGCATGGATGAGGAGAAATCTCACAAACCAATTGAAATCTCAAAAAGTGGATGTTCAGATTCTGATAGTGATGATGATATGGCTCAAATATCCAGGAGATTCAAGAAATTTTACAGGAAGAAGAAATTATTCAGAAAATAAAACTTCACAGGAAAGTATGACCAATGAGGAAATTGGAAGAAATGTTGGAAGAAAGATGTTGAGGATGATGAGACAGTGTGTTATGAATGAAAAAGGAAAGGATACATTAAGGCTGAATGTCCAATTTTAATGTTCAAAAAGAAATACGACTACAAGGACAGAAAATATAAGCAAGCCATTAAGGCAACATGTAGTGCCTCAGAAGATAACATAAGTGAATCTGAGACTTCTGATTCTGAAACGAATGATGCCAACATTTGTTTCATGACAAACAGATCTGAGGAAACATTGGATAATCTTTCTTTAAATTCTTATTATTCTAGAGATGATTCTGATTCTGAATCAGAAAATTTTCCAAGTAAAGAATTATTTGAATATTGTAATATGCTATAGGAAACCTGTAATGAATTGAAGGAAAAGTATAATAACTTGAAGAAACAACATTCACTATCTAGCACTATCAAATCTGCTATAGAAGTAGAAAAGGGAAAGAATGATCAATTACTCTAGGAAAATACAAAACTGATATTGTACAATGAGAAACTTATAAAAGAAATATAAAAGTTCGTGAATGGAAATAACACTCTTACTAAAATTATAGGAAAACAAGTGGCATAAAATTATACCACTGGAATAGGCTATCATCCTATACAGAGACAGATTACTAAAAATATATTTATTCCTAAATCTGGATAGAATGTTGTTAGTTCTATTTTTGGAAAGTCATTTGCCTCAACTGGTTATTCACATTTTTATAGATCAAAAAATGTTTACCTAACAAAATAATTTGAATCTGTTGATTATATAAAACCTATTAGACAAATCTGGTTACTAAAATTTTTGGTTGCTAACCTCTCTGAACCCATGAAGATCTGAGTACCAAAATCATTTTCTGTTTAAACCTGTTTTTTAGGAAACATTATTAAAGAGTGCATGTAAGAAGATATGGTACTTGGAATGTGGATGTTCAAGACATATGACTGGAGATATATCAAGTATCAAACGTTTAATCAATGTTGATGGAGGATATGTCACCTTTGGTGATAACTCAAAAGGAAAAATCATGGTCTTAGGCCAGATTGGTATCAATTATTATGTTTTAATTTTTAAAGTATTATTTTTTTATTGGATAAAATAAAATTTGTTAAGTATTTCTCAGTTTTTTATGAGGGATTCAATTTTAAATTTGAAAATTATTTTTTAAATGTTTTTAATTATAAAAATATTTTAGTATTTTTAACATTAAGAGATGAAAATGTTTAAGCAGTTTATTTGAATTCTATAGCCAAAGAAAAGTTTTCTTGTCTAAATGATTTTCATAAAGAGTCTTGTCTATGGCATAGAATATTTGGAAACTATAATTTTCATTCACATAGAAAAGCGACTAGGATTAATTTAGTTACAAACCTACCTAAACTAAAATTCCCATTAGACAATGTTTGCACTCCCTACCAAAAAGGAAAGGAACATAATGTTTCATTCAAATTAAAGAAAAAAGTTTCAACTTCTCAACCTCTCGAGTTGGTTCACATGGACTTGTTTGGGCCTTATAGAGTTTCCAGTTAAAATGGGAAGCACTATGTCTATGTCTTAGTATATGACCTTTCTAGATACACTCAGGTATAACTTCTTGCTCACAAAAGTGATTCATATTCTTATTTTATGAAATACACCACGTCTATAGAGAACCTCAATGGACTTAAGATTAATACCCTAAGAAGTGATCATGGCCGTGAGTTTGAAAATCATGAGTTTGAATCATACTACTCACACAATGGCTATAGTCACAACATTTATTCATGTTGGACACCACAACAGAATAGTGTATTAGAGAGAAGGAATAGAACCCTTCTAGAAATTGCAAGAAAAATGCTTAATGAGTATAATTTACCTGTTTATTTCTGGGCTAAAGCTATGAATACAAATTGTTATATTATAAATTGAGTCTTTATTAGCCTTGTTGTCAGAAACACCCCTTATGAAAAATGGAAGAATAGGAAGACTAAAGTGAGTTACTTCAGAGTTTTTGGTTACAAAGTATTTATTCTTAATACAAAGGATAATCTTGAAATGTTTTCTTCTAAAAGTGATGAATGAATCTTTATAGGTTACTCCATAACCAGTAAATCTTATATAGTCTTTAATAAAATAACCAAATGTGTGGAAGAATTTTTTAATATAAAATTTGATGAAACTGATCCACATGAACCTAATTATTCTCTTGAAATTCTTGATGAAGACGTGTCTGTTCTAGACCTTAATGACAAAAATAGTGAAACTGTTGTAAAGAAAACCAGTTTTGGAAATATTACAGAATATGCTCCTTGTGAACCCAAACCTAGAGAAGAAACTGAAATTTCTAGTCATACCTTTACTAGATCAACTAGGATTCTAACTAATCATCTTTTAGATGATGTTGTTACTAATCTTGATTGAAGGAAACAGACTAGAGACTCTCTTAGAAATGAGGTTAAAAATCAAGTCTTTCTTTCACAATTACAACCAAAAAATATCAATGATGCAATCAATGATGAATTTTGGGTAATGGATATGCAAGAAAAATTAAATAAATTTTAATGAAACAATGTCTGAGAATTAGTTGATAGATCTAAGGACACTTTGACCATAGGTAATAATGAGTTTTAAGATATAAGTTTGATGAGTCCGGAAAAATAGTTAGAAACAAAGCATGGCTAGTTGCACAAGGGTATAATCAAGAGGAAGGAATAGAATATGAGGAAACCTTTTCACCAGTAACTAGACTAGAAGCTATCAAAATTATACTTTCCTATGTTGCCCGTCAGAATTTCATGTTATATCAAATGGACGTTAAAAGTTCTTCTCCAAATGGTTTTATGAGTGAAGATGTTTTTGTTGAACAACCACCTGGATTTACTAATCCCCATTTTCCAAATAGATCTTTTAGGCTCTCTAAGGATTTATATGGTTTGAAACCAGCCCCATGATCTTGGTATGATAGGATTAGTAATTCTATTATTTCAAAAGGTTTTTTAAAGGGATTTTTGATCCTAATCTTTTGATAAAAATAATTTCCAAATGTGTTTTTATAGTACCAATATACATTGATGATATTATTTTTGGATCTTCTAAAAATTAATTATGTACTGATTTTTCAAAGAGTATTCAAAATTAATTTGAAATGAGTTTAATGGGAGAACTCAAATACATCCTTGGATTTCATGTTTTTCAAAATGAAAATGCTATTATTTTAAATCAAAGTAAATATACAAAGGATATTTTAAAACTTTTGGTTTAGATAGTATTAAGGAAAGTGATACACCTATAATCACTATTTCTAAGTTGGGTGCTGATGAAACTAGAAAACCAGTGGATCAAACCAACTATAGGGGTATGATAGGGAGTCCGCTATATCTTACTTCTAGTCAACCAGATATTATTCTAGCGTGTGTATGTGTTCATGATTCTAAGATAATCCTAAAGAATCACATTTACTTGCTGTTAAAAAGATTTTCAAATATCTTAAACATACTACCAATTTAGGTTTGTTCTATCTAAAAGGACATTCCTTTGACTTAATGAGTTATTCAGATGCTGAATTTGCTGGTTGCATGTTAGATTAAAAGATCACATCTAGAATATGTCATATTTGGGAAAGTCCCTAGTATATTGGTGTATTAAAAACCAGAATTCAGTTGCATTGTCTACTGCTGAAGCAGAGTATATTGCTGCTTGTTGTTGCTGTGCACAAATCCTGTGGATGAAACATACTTTATTAGACTACATTTATTAGTTTGTACATGTATGTATAAACTGTGACAACACTAGTGCTATTAATATCTCTAATAATCTCGTGTCTCATTCTAGAACAATACATATTGATGTAAGGAACCTTTTTTTTTGAGAGATAGTTACCAAAAGGGTGCTATTATTATTGAATTTATAGGTACTGAATATCAATTAGGAGACATATTAAACAAACCATTATGTTTAAATAGGTTAGGTTACATTAGAAATGAGTTCGAAATGATAGATTTTGAATGTTAGAAACCTCACTATTAGAAACCTCACCATTAGAAGCCTCACTGTTATACCTCACTAGTATGAACCTCACTGCTATACCTTATTGTTAGTGGACCTCACTATTAGGAATCCTCACTAGTATACCCTACCGTTAGGATTGCGCTATATTTAAACTTTTGTTTCGTTAGTCGCTGGAATCCGTATCATTCATATTTTACTTATTATGTTTTATTTATTTATTTTGTGAATCCTATATGATAAAACATAATATCCGGCCTCTCTCAATCCACCTCGAACCCTTTACTTTCAATCCTTAGCTCCCAAAATCTTCAAACCCTAAGCCTCGTGATTATTAGAATGGAAAGAGTAAAGAGACCATCAGTCATCGAAAAGG
The DNA here is from genome assembly GCA_963277665.1 of Viscum album. Classification (NCBI taxonomy): domain Eukaryota; kingdom Viridiplantae; phylum Streptophyta; class Magnoliopsida; order Santalales; family Viscaceae; genus Viscum; species Viscum album. Next base: position 538,102,159 of record OY728119.1, read on the forward strand.
ATGATGAGTCTAATGCCAAGAGACTAAAAGGAGAGTCTAGTGGTGGAAGTGAAGTGAAGAAACCAATAAATCCGCATCTCGTTCAAAGGGAAATAGTAGTGTAGAAAGAGTTGTGCGTGGAATGGTTGACATCCAGTATGTATTTAGTTCTGGAAGTACTAGAAGATCAAAAATGAGTGGAATGCTTCTCAAACAACAATGGACCTTATTATCCAATGCTGGTAAAAGAGTTCTAGGAGTTTTTTCGTTTTGAAAAATTAGAAGCTGAGAATAGAATGGACTCATTTGTTAGTGGAAAGGAAATAGATTTTTCCTCTGTTGAGTGGGCCGAGTTCCTGAAAGTTCCACATGATGGAAAATCTAGATATTTCGATAAATCGGTACCTCCTACCAGTGCCATCTTTGAATGTGAATTTTCTCTAGATGAATTAACAGGAGATGGTATACCAAGAAAAGTGGTTGCTGTAGAAATGGACGGATAGAACTGGTTTCTATTCAAATTCATCCAACATGTGCTAAGTCCAAGAAGAGGGGACTTTTCAAATCTGAAATACGAAGATATTTATTTGTTGGATCTGTTAGGACATGGTGTTAAGGTGAATCGGCGTAGACTATTAATGACTCAGATTGAGGATATGACCAGGATGAAATCAATGTCCAATGATTTATTATTTGCAATGTTAATTTCGATTATGATCAAAGTAAATAGAGTAGGTGAGTCTCAGGATAAGACAACAGTGGTATGGAAAAAAAATTCACCACTAACATTGTTTGTATGAACATGAATATCAATTGGAATCCATGGAGAAAAGAATAGGTCAGTGATGATGAGAAGCTGTATGATAAGTTTAATCCGGTGGATCATCCTTCTAGGCCTATGGATGTGAGGGATCCAGGTCAGGGACCCAATGAAGAGGAACCTCAGTATAGTGATGATACAGATGAGGAGGATATATCTATAGTTGTCAGAAGGGATCTAGACTTTCCTCCAAGTCTTTTTGTTGAAATTGTATCATCTGGAAAGGAAGCTGTCTTGGTAGAGAAAAATGAAGAAACAACTGTTGATGATGAAGACCAACCTGCTCCAGATAATGAAGAAGAAGAAGAATGTAAAACTGAAGCATCTTCTTCTACCACCTTTAGTTTGAGTCCTTTGATTGGAATTACTGCTATGCTAGAGTCCACCTTGATGAAGTAGATAGACCTACACCTATTCCTAAGGATCTTACTACTGTTGGAGAATTAGAGATGGTTATAGAAGATTATTTTGAGGAAGACCGAGCTACTGAGGTTGTTGTTTCTATAAATATACAATAGAATACACAATTTGAAGGGGAGCATCCAACTAGACTAGGCAATGTTTCAGTAGCTGATGGAATTGACGACTGGCCAGAAGACCAAGGTTTTGATGTTTGTGGGTTGGACTACCATGATTCTTAAGACGAGACACCCATGAATAGACCACATGATAAATATGATATCTTTTATGTGTTTTTACCTGAGGATGTGGTAAGGAAAGATGATCTAGACCAGTTGAAGTATGATCTTAAGACCTCCTTTGTTGAAGAGATATGAAGAATGGAATCCTCTTTGATTTCATCCATTCAATATGTTATGAATGACTCTGTGGATAGTATTGTGATAGAACGAGCAAATGTAGTTTTTCCTGACAATATAGTTACTAAGGATGATATTTCATCTTTAAAGGCTGAGTTGAAGGAGACTTGGAATGAATCTGTTGCAGATTTAAAGAGATTTTATATTGAAGAACTGAGAAAAATGGAAAAATATTTTGAACTCTCTATTGGATGTACTATGTCAACCACTATGACAGAGAGGATGAATGAGATCAGAGTGTGTAACTCTCAAATTGAGTTTTGGACATCAGCTTTTGTTGCCTTGAAGCAGTCGGTTTCTTCCGTAACTTCGTTGAGTAGTTCACATTCCCAAATTAATGATGATATCAATTACATTAAATGTGTAGTAAGGAAATCTGTGTATGTCTTTGTAGCTTTTAATAAGTCGGTCAAAGAGCTTGTGAGCACTATGGATTTGGTTTTCCAGAAGTAGATAACTGATTTATCCCAATCATTCAAGGAGACTGTTTCATTCATTGTCAAACCTCTTGCTTCATCCAGTGCTTCGGTAGATGTTTATCAGTTTCGATCAGTGATGAGAGAAGAGCTTGAACAATATTCTACCAATGGCTCTATAGACTCTACTACCTTGACCCAAGTGGTGACTACCACTATGTAGATAATGAAATTTTTTTAGGATTTTATGAGATAGGCCACTGCATCTCAGAAAGAAGTAATTAAAAAAGTGGATTACTACGTTCAAAGGGTTTATACCATGTATCATCTCAACAACCATTTCAATCTTATGTTAGATCACATGAAGGTACCTCCAGTCAGTCAAACTTTCAATGAACAAGTCAGCAAGAATAGAGAGTTGACTCTTGTTCTAGATAAATTTATGGTGAATAAGGATTACTTCATTTCGGCTATGGAAAGATGAGGATGAATCATTATGGAGTTTAGGAATCTATTGCTGCCCTTTTTTCATGTAGATAGTACTCATATCATTGCACCTCCAGCCCTACCTACCTCTGCACAGTCTTCCTACATTCCTCAGGTGAATCCTGTCCAAGAATTCTGAAGTCTCAGTCCTATGATCCCACATATAGCTACCCACTACAGGCCAGGAATAGTCTCTGTTGCTCAACCACCTGTCTTGCTTTCTGTAATTCCCAAGCCTTCTACTAAAACCCCATCCGGAATCTACCTATAAACCCAAATCCAAATCCAATGTAGACATTCAAGAGGTGTATTGATTAGTGGATATGACCTTTTACTGGAATCACTTGCATTCTTTTTGGTTCACTTATGTATTTCTATGTATTTTTGCCTCATGTAACATATAAATGCTTTCATTCTCTCTTTTACCTTTTGTTACTTATCTTTTCCTATATTTACTTTTTTTCCCACTTTATTCTAATCAAAAAGGGGGAGAAAATAATTTCTAAGAAAGATAAATAAGGAAGAAATAATATAATAAGGGAGAAATAATACAATGGGGGGAACTGATATGAAGAATCGTTATATTTTTTTAGAATAGTACATTTCCCTCTGGTACATTTGTTTTATATTTTTACCTCTAATAAATTTGTTTTATATCTATGATACAGTTGTTTCATACCTATGATACATTTGCATCTAATAATATATCCTATGATACATTTGTTTTTGTAACTCAGGAACATTTTTTATCAGTACCTCTGATATAATTACTTTTAATACTATATCCTATGATATTCTTTTTAAAATATCACATTTGAAATTTTCATTACTCACAATGAGAAATAAGACTGATTGTATTTTATACTAATACATTAATGAGTATTTTAGATCACAATACCATATGTTGTGATTATCAAAAAGGGGGAGACTGTTGACCTCACCTATTTTGATAATCCCAATTATGCTTCAATATGCTTTGATAATCCCAAATAATGGTTTTATATATATTAATTCATTAAATATATGAAATTATATTATTAGGATGATAAAAATATCAAAATAATCATTGGAATATGTGAATCAATGTTTATCTATGTTTATACATACTTTGAAATAATTATAACTCAATCTGGACATTTTTTGCATAGAACAGATAAGTGTTAAGCCCACTGATATGCATAAGTTCACCGGTATGTACATTGCTTCTGATATAGACAAAAATACATGCCTACTATTATATCAAGAGCTACTGATATGAAGTTCACAGATACATAGAGAATAAGTCTACTGGTACAATCAAATACACATTTACCGATAAGGATAAGTACACCAGTACAAAAGTCTACTGATATGGATAAGGTCACCAATATGCATAACAACTACTGAATAAGAAGAGCAACCGATAGAACAAGTCTACTGGTATGCACAAGTCAACTGATCCAGACCTACCAGAACATTGTATACCAATAATTAAAGGTCATTGATACATAGTTACTGATACAAACAAACAGATAGACAGCTACTGATATGAAGTCCACCGATACAACTATAAAGTCAACTGATATCAAAGTCTACCGATATACACAGACAGACGACTACCACTACAATGTCTACAAATGTACGAATTCCACCAATAAGAAAGAGTTACCGATAGAAAGAGTTACCGATAAAAGGAGTTATCGATAGAATGAGCTATTGATGGAAATAGGTACTGATACATAGAGCTACCATTATAAAGGATAAAAACTACAGATATAGAAGAACTATCGATACAAGGTCAGTGATACTAAAATCTACCTATGATAACCAAGCACAGATTATATAAACTCTATTTCTATTTGTTTATTCAGCAACGATCATATTTGATGATTTTAATGCACCTCGTATTAATTAATGATAGTGGTTGGAATTTCAAGAACTGTACCTCATACCTGTAAAAAGGTAATCATTCCCATTTCCAGAGCTGAAGATATAAAAGGGGTCCTCAAAAGCAACCACGAATACACACGCATAAATATTAATATACACAATAGATAGGCGACATCCGTTCACTCTCTTTTTTGAGGAACACTGGACATACATGAGGCAATTCATACAAGAAGAGAACACAAGATGAACTTTAGTCAGGGTGTGAAGAACTACAATGATCTCTTCATGCACTCAAGCTAATCAAACTGAACCTAAAAGTCAATGAAGCAAACAACAATATATTTTTAGATCGAAACTAGAGAAGGACTCAGAAGCATTCTTGTTTAATCATAAAGAGTCCAGAGCTACACTTTAAATCACAAGAGAATTCTAAAATCATATATACTCTATGTTAGTGATTCTTTTACTTACTCTTTTAGAAGTGTGTATACGATGTATATTCCATACACACTGTCTCCTATGCTAAAGTATAGGATTTCTAAATCCTCACACAAAACTTCTATAACTCTCTTGTATCCCACCATGAATAGTTGTTGAGGTCAAGTAGGACCTGGACAGCTTGTGCGCTGTAGTTTTTATTTTCCCACAAAGAACTATGGTAGAGGACAGAGGACCTGGACAGTCTTTGTACTATTATTTAACCCCAATCCATGGTGTGGATCAAAGTTTATATAAATTATTTGAGATGACTGAGTCGCGGCTTGAGACCGAACCTCTTGGTTAAATCTTCCTTGCATGATTATTTTATTTTAATCTATATTAGATATTCCACTTCTAAGTACATTGAAATATAAATCTATTTTAATGTTACTCTGATAATTAAACTAGCAAGTGTTTATAACATTTGTTAGTCAGTATGTTAGTTTCAAAATTTAACTAATCTCCAGATTTAGTTAATTGAGAAACAATCAATCTCTTTAGAAACTAACTTAAAACATACAATCTTTATAAATTCACTACAGTTTTATTTTTATTTAATCTGGGGATTTTAATCATAATGTTTTTAACCAAAATTTTAATTGGAACTCAATTCACCCTCCCTCTTGAGTATCCACTCCGACCAAAAAGGTTCATAATATTGTAATTATCCCTTTTATATCATTTGTAACAATGTTTTATTTTGTTACATTATCTGTTAAATTTACACTGCCATTTTTTAGGATTTTCTGTTCATCATCCCGAAATATATTTGGAAATATATACACGGTCAATGTTTTCATTACTCCATCATCTCAATAATAACAATAATAATATAATTTTCATTTATATACAGAAATTATACATTGATACCCAATAATAACTGATTGTTATTATAAAATAATTACATTATAATCATTGATATAATAGGATGAATGTAAATTTTCAATCCATATATACATTCCCATCACTGAAATGCGATCCATTAATGTAAGTTGAAATTATTACATAAATAGAGCACATAGAGAATCAAATATTAATATATATTTATCTTATAAGATGAATTAAAATAATATTTAGTCAACATAATACAACATATAATATAAATAAAAAATCATAAATAATAAAACAATACATTCAAAGGGGATTGGATTAAATGAATAAAAAACAAGAAAATAATTTTTTAATTAAAACATCACTATCAAAATATTACATAAAAGACCCAATAATATAATTAAATAATAAAATTACTTCAATATTTCTCTTATACAAAATTTAATGTAATATCTATAACTGTAATAAATTATTCTCAAATTATCTTTAAAAAATATATGATAAGAGTTTATTTTAAAAAATTATTCGTGATAGATATTTTCATTCCCATTTAGTATTCCACATTTTTGTTTAACTAATTTAAACAGAAATATATATAATATCATAGATACATTAAAATCATGAAAACTCTAAACTATGATTTTCGAATTGTCTATATTAATTTCTCCAATAAAAAAATTATATCCTAAAAAGTGTATCATAACAACGACATGAAATAATTTTTACATTAGAAGAATATTATGGTATTTATATATTTTATCACCAAATGCCTCACAAATCAGTATTATATTATTATTAATCATATATATTTGTATAGTTATATTATTATAAAAGATCATAAATTTTATTCAAAAACATAATTTGTATAATAATTTTCTCAGTTAAAATAAAATTAAAATAAAATTATCATTAACCATTTATTTAATACGATGAAATCAATAATTTCTCAATAAAATATTCAATTAATTCATGTATAATTAATACAATTACAGATTCAAATAATATTTCATTCATATCATAAACATAATTTTTTAACGTTAATGAAATCAAATCACTATTAACGAAATATATAAAAAAATTAATTCATCAATATCATGTTGTTTACTCATAGATGGTTTCACTAATAAAGTTAAATCATTGACCATATCACATTTATTCATTTAAATAAAATAATTTCATTTATTTCAAAAATTATCCATATGATCAAATCAATTTTTAATAGTGTTAATTTAATTTTTATCCATTTAATCTAATTTTAAATTTAAATACAACATTCCATTAAATCACAATATAATTGTTTTCTCAAATAATATAATCATATAATCCATAAATTATAGAATAATTACAATTTGTTTCATAACTAGTATATCTGTTATTCACGTTTTTTATAATAAATTATTTTTCATCTATATAAACACTCATGTTAAAAATAACTATAAAAATTATTGGTTTATCAAAACCATGGTTTACAAAAAACATCATGCGTTATCTAATTTTTTTACAATACTCCACATTTATTGTGTCATTCTTGTTTCATCAATATATGTTCATCATTTATAGTGACTTATAAATCTATGATAATTAATCAAATAGTACTTTATAATTCAATTAAATTCCCAAAACAATACTTATTTTAAATAAAAAATCCATATATAAAAATCATCATAATATTTCATTTTAGTTTGATATATTTTATTATATAAAATAACACCATTAAATAATTTTTGACAATATATAAAAATATGACACATTAAAAAAATTGAAACCCAAAAAATGTTCTTTTAAAAGTTAATATTTTATATACCCCAAACTTTTTTATCTCTATAATTTTTGAAAAATATTCCATTAAGATGAAAAAAAGACAAATTTAATTATTCATTATTTTAATATGCTAATTTGTAGCATAAAATATCAATTAAACCATATATTTAGTATTTCTCTATAATTATGTGATTGAAATTACTAAAACTTGTAAAAATAGTATACCTATACTCAGAAATTAACCTGATGAACATGAAAATTTCATTTAACATGATTCCAAAAAAATTATTCCGATGATAATCAGTATGAAATTACATCATATTCATGCTTTTGGCTAAAATACTCACCCAAATATTTATCAAAATACAACATTAATATCATAAAATTTAATAAGCATTCTCTTGAAACAAATCTTGACTTAAAAGTACTTTATATTATATAAATAAGTTTTTTAAAAAAATCATTCATTATCATTAAGAAAATGTTATTAATTTTCATAATAAAAATTTTTTAGTTTGTTTTATTGATTATTAAAAATAGTCATTAATTGTGAAAAACAATTCCTAATATTAATAATCTATAATGACAAATGAAAAAATTAATGATTCCATTATATAAATATTAAATCCAATTTTAAAATATGTCTAGAAACATTTGAAAACATTACCAACTATTTCCAAAATATATTAAAATATTTCATCTAATTAAAATCTGGTATATTTATAATTTTTTAACTAGTTACTAATAATAAAAAAAATTATCATTTTTCAACATTTAATATTTTTATCATTTATATAAATACATTAAAATATTTTTATTTCACTATATAATATCAATTTTCATAATCAAATAATTAATATCAGTTCAATTCCATTGAAAACATAATATTGTTCATTAAATAAAAAACATAAAAACCCGGATGTTTAAAAAAAATATAACTTGAAATTTATTATTAATTACACGAACCATTCAATTATAATTATTTAAATATTTTTTAATATAAATTTTATACAAATAATGTGTCATATCGATAATATTATTTAATTTACAACATATCTTAAAAAATTATATATTATGAAAAAATTAATAAAAACGTAACAATCAAATAAAACTCAATTAATATTAAAATTATATCTACCTTTATTATAAATGAAATTCAATGAAATCAAAATTCTATATTCTCTTTCCTGAAATATAGATTATAATAATATTTATGTTATTTATTTATTTTATTGAAATGACTTTACTTCATATAATCTAATATATATCCATCATTAATAAAGCTTTTTTATTATTACAATAACACATCATAAATATTTTATATATAAAATAACATTTATGATAATATTATTTTATTATTATTTCAAAAATAAAAAATGTATATTACACATAATAAATTATTCAATTCACTAAATATAATTTTTTTCCTCAATATTCTCCCAACATTTATCAATTTTCAACTATATTAATGGAATGAATAAACATTAGATAATGTGATTAGTTATATACATCTCACTAAAAAATGAAGTTCTAATCTAAAAATAAATATTTTTATTAGGTAAAATGTTTAAATAATGAATCAAGAAACTCATATCATGTGAAACCAAAACACATGATGATTCCACAAGAAATATTTTAATATTTTAAAAAGAAAGGTAACAACAAAACCAAAAAATAACTAAAAGAAACAATATATTTTTTCTTATACTTATACCATTATCCCATGTCATAATATTTATAGAAGATAAATTTCACTCATATTATGAAAAATAGGGGTTTTGATATACTTTACCATATATTAGAAAAGACTAAAAATCTCAGAAGAACATCAACACTTACACATTATTTAGTTATCGGTGAAGAAGGATGATATTCAAAAAACTAGATCATAACACTATGAATATATGATAGTGGATGAAGAATAATTCAAAATGATCTAGAACTAACCACAGTTGATACATGCATTACATATCACATATCCCATTAAGGTATATATAGTGGATTAGTATGATCATTGATTTATACTACTATATCCAACACTACTATTTTTTTTTCTATTGATCATTTACTCTAAAATTTGATTATGGTAAATTACCTTTATTGCCTCCACTATTTATTAATACATTAGTAATTTTTGACAATAGAAAAAGCATCCCCATAATATTCGAATTGCTCCAATAAATGATCCATGAGCATAGCCTATTTTGTATACTCTGATCTGATAGGTCTTGGAGCCCAAACAAAGTTACAGATTAGGAGTTTTTTAGATATTTGAAGTTGGGCAGGAAAACTGGTTCGCAGATCGCATTAGTTAAGATCCCTCCGCCGCAGAGCAATAAGCCGATGCTCCATGAACATTTTTGACATTCACGATCCACCGCAGAGCAAGGAGGCGAGATTCTCCATGAACCACTTTGACGTTCATGACCCGCCGGAGAGCAAGGAGGTGAGATGCTCCATGAACCCCTTTGACTTCTGCGACCCACTGTAGAGCAAGATCTGTCTTCACGTTGACCGGGAGTTTCTTCGCAGTACCTCTCCCCTATAAATAGCATGCTCACGCACCTTTTCCGGATGGCCACTCCACCTCATGGGTGGCCGATCTCCCAGTTCACGGAGCTCCTTTTTCAATCCCAAGTATTCTCCACAAGTCCATGCTCCACAAGAAGCATTCATTTTAATGATTCATCATGAGTCCTTGCTCCATGAGTATCATCCTTTTTGGAGCTACTTGGTGATTTCATGCTCCTCATAAATCTTCCTTCGCAAAGCTTCACCACAAGTCCATTCTTCGTGAGCATCTTTCCTTCACAAAACTACTTTGTGAGTCCATGATCCATGAGAGCCTTTCCATGTTGAAGCTGATTTGCGATACTCCATGCTCCATGATCCCTTTCCTCCATGAAGCTACTTCGCTAAAACCTATACATTGTGACGATCATACCTTGGCGCCCACCAGTCCCAACCACAAGGCATGCGCCCCCGCACCCCCACTCGGGGTCAGTGTCAAGCTATGGTTCTAGCCCTCCGTGTAGGTCCCTTCGCTACAGTCACTAAACCCCATAAAAAATGGAGAGTCACACTGCGAAATGTTTTGGTAGAGATGTTAGAATTTTCAATTGCGCCCTATGTGCACCAATATTCCACCTATGTAATATCATAATTTGAGATACTCCACACACAATGAAACACCCTGAGTCGACATATTCCTCTTGGTTCATTTCTCATGTCGTGAGTTGAGATTCTCATCATCAATTCCCTGAGTACGTTGAGTTGAACCATTCATCAAGTAACTCATCCAAACCCTATCACTTGGCTCTTATTCTTGAATGAACTAGAAAAGGCCACCCTTGAGTAAGTCACACAACCATCCATTTCTAGGCACCATATGCCTAATAGTCCTATCTACATGAATTTAATCTTTAGTAATCCCTATATGAAAAACAATGGATGCCTCTTACTCAATATAAGAGATTCCTTGTGTGATAAGAATAATATGCCTAATAGTCATATCTACATGACTTTAAACAGAATTAATACCAATATGAACAACATAGGATGCCTCTTACTCAATATAAGAGATGCCTTGTGCATCAAGAATAAGATGCCAACTGTCCTCTCTACATGACTATAAATTGTAGTAGTCTATATGTTCCAAATACAAGATGCCTATTGCTCCAATGAAGATATGCCTTATTCTCCAATCTTGATATTCCAACTATCCTTTATATGTGACTCTAAACTATATTATGCCGTAGGTTGCAAACATCAGATGCCTCTTGCTCCAAAAAAGATATGACTTATTCTCTAAGCATGAGATTCCAACAGTCCTTTGTGCATGACTCTAATCTGTAGTACTCACTATGTTCCAAACATTAGATGCCTATTTCTCCATATAAGAGATGCTTTATTCTCCAAGAATGAGTTTCCAACATCCCTTTCTACATTATTTTATACTACTGTACACACAATGTTCCAATCATCGGATTCCTCTTGCTCCAAACGGGATATGCCTTATACTCCAAACATGAGAGGCCGACATTCCTTTATACATGACACTAAAATGTAGTACGCCCATTGATCCAAACATTGGATGGCTCTTGCTCCAAAAAAGTGATGCCTTATGCTCCGAGCATGAGATGCCAAAAGTCTTTTCTAAATTACTATAAAATGTAGCACTCCCCATGTTCCAAACATTAGATGCCTCTTGCTCAAAACAATAGATTCCTTATGCTCTAAGAATGAGATGCCAACAGTCATATATATATGACTCTAAACTGTAGTATGCACTGTGTTCCAATCATCATATACCTCTTGCTCCAAAAAAGAGATGCCTTATGCCCCAATCATGAGTTTCCAGTGGTACTATATACATGACTCTAAACTATAGTATTCTCTATGTTCCAAACATATGATTCCTCTTTCTCAAAACAAGATAATCCTTAAGCTCATAGATTAATATACCTAATTCCATGATTATAGTGGCATATTTTCGAAAGGGTTGGAATCAATTCAAATATTCCATCACTCCACCTAATACTATTTGTGTCCTTCATTCAGATCCTTATCCTCTTCCTAGACTCAAGGGACCCCTAACGACCTGGTCCCATGCCGCCTCGGATCACCTACCGTCCTGGGACAACACCCAGGGAGACACTTGACAACACTTTGAGTCAGATCCTTTGTTTCTAACATGGTTAATTGTCAACCCTCACTTGTTTGTCCCCATTTTAGGCTATCTTGTTATGGATGATGTGTTTCAAACACGGTCAACAATTATCCTCCAACATCACACCATGCTCACCACATTACGAATATCCATCATTTGATTCACACATTTCATATCCCATTGTTTGGGTGATTCCAACTCCCTTGGAATTATCCCTCTTGTGTACTAGCACTTAGGAGAATGCCTCAACCCACCAGTGTGTTGGGATTCCCTCATTACCCGAAATGCGAAATATATTACAGGAAACTCCCTTGCATAATCCCCATTCACAATTGTTGCTCTATAGCAGCATGTGGGAATCTTCCTTGCATAAGCCCCATCCACCAATGCCGCTACATAGCGGCACCCGGGCATGTTCCGTGAAAAATCCCCATGCACCATTGCCTTTCTATAGCGGTACACGGGCAACTTCTATTCGTAAGCCCCATGCACAAATTTCGATCCTTTGCTGCACCCAAGAAGCTTCTTTTCATAAATCCCATTCACTATTTCCTCTCCATAGAAGCACTTGGATAGCTTCCTTCTGTAAGCCCCATCCACCAATGACACTCCATAGAGGTTCCCGGGTAACTTCCTTGCATAATCCCCATGCACCATTTCCGCTCCATATCGACACACACAGAGCTTCCAAGCGTATTCCCCATGCACAATTGTCGCTCCATTGCAGCACATGGGCATCTTCCTTCCGTAAGCCAAATTCTCCATTGCCACTCCATTATTGAACTTGGGATACTTCCTTGAGTAAGTCACATCCACCAATTTAAATCTATAGAGGCACCCAGGCAGCATCCTTACATAAGCCCCATGCACCATTACCCCTCCATAGCGGGACACAGACAACTTCCATGCGTAATCCCCATACACAATTTCCACTCCATTGCGGCACCCAAGAAGCTTCCTTGAGTAAGTCCCATTCACTATTTCCTCTTTATAGCATCACTTGGGTAGCTTCCTTGCGTAAGCCCCATCCACCAATTCCGCTCCATAACAGCAACAGGGAAGCTACCTTGTGTAATCCCAATACACCATTTCCTCTCCATTGCGGCACATGGGTAGCTTCCATGCGTAAGACCCATGCACAATTTCTGCCCTATTTTGGCACCCAGGAAGGTTCCATGCGTAATCCCAATGCACCATTGATGCTCAATACAAGCACACAGGAAAATTCAATGTGTAAACCGCAAGCACGATATTTGCTCCATTTCAGCACCCAGGAAGCTTCCTTGTGTATGCCCCATTCCATATTTCCCTACTTAGCGGCACATGGGCATCTTACTTGTGTAAGACCCATCTACCACTGACGCTCCATAACGGCCCCCGGGCAGCTTCCTTGCGGAAGCCCCATTCACCATTGTCTCTCCATAGCAGCACTGGGGCACCATCCTTATGTAAGCCCCATTTATCATTTCCGCTCTATAGCGGCACCCGGGTAGCTTCCTTTCGTATGACACATTCATCATTTCTGCTCCATAGTGGCACTCGGGCATCTTCATTGAATAATCCCCTTTCAACATTGTCGCTCCATAGCGGCACCCGAGTAACTTCTTTTCGTAAGCCCCATCCACCATTGCCGCTCCATAGAGGCACCTGGGCAGCTTCCTTGCGTAAGCCCCATTCACCATTACCACTCCACAGTGGAACACAGACAGTTTCGATGTGTATTCTCCATTCACCATAGTCACTCCATAGAAGCACCTGAGAAACTTCCTTTCCTATGCTCCATCAACCATTTCCCCTCCATAGCAGCACTTGGGTTGATTTCTTGTGTAAGGCCAATGCACCATTGTCACTCAATAGCGGCACCTGGGCAACTTCTATGTGTAAGCCCCATTCACCACCCTTCATGGACGCACCTTTACGCTGTGATCGGAAAGTCCTTGCTACCTCTTGTTTCTCACACAAAGCATAACTCACGTGGGAATAGAGTAGTCAGCATCGATCATGACTTCCTCTACAGGCTGGAAAGGGTGTTAGCCCCACACCCATCCCGAACTATGAGGACTTTGATCTTTGCAAGGGGAAAATACATAGGATTCCCTCCTGAGGATCAAGCCCACCACCTACTGGTTCCACCCATCTTCATGTCGGTTCACTAAACGAAAATTAAACTATGGGGTGTTCGATCCTTTCCAAGGTGAGTTATGTTGGAAACCACCCTGAGGATGATGCCCAATACCCTATTGGTTTCACCACCTTCATTTCAGTTCCCACCCCATCCTGAACTACGTGTTCTTTGATCCATTCCAAGGAAAGGTACGTAGCAAGCCTCCCTGAGGTTCAAGCCCACCATCCATTTCTTCAAAACATCATCACATTATTTCACCAACCCCTTTTGAACAACATTGTCTTTAATCATTTCAAGGGCATGGTATGTATGTAGCTTCCCTAAGGATCAATCCCAACACCCAGTCGTTTCCACCCCCTCATAGTGAGTTCACCCAAACCCTTTCTGATCTACATGTACTTTGATCCTTGTTACAGAAAGTTTGGTATGAAACATCCATGATGTTCATGCCCGCCATCTATTTGGGCCACATGTCATCTGTCACGTCGTTTCACCCTAGTCATGCATGACGTTAAACTCTGGACATCAATCAGTGGTAAGTCGTTGTTCCCCCATTCAGTTGTATGCCATTGTCAACATCATTCCGTGGTAATTCATTGATGTCCCCAGTCAATTGTTATCCATCTTCAGATGAAATATGTTGAAAATTATTCCCTGCCATGGGAATATGTAGGAATACTTCATGAGGGTCAATCCCATCACCCATGTCTCATCCTGATCTATCCCTTGATACCATATGTTATGGGACGATCATGTCCCAACATAGACATTCTACTTCCTCTAGGTCCCATCCATGCATCCATTCTCAAGGGTTTCCTCCTCTGGTGTCCCATATTCCCACCGAACTACACAGACATTGAATCCCGGAAATGAGGATACATAGGAAGTCTCTTAGAGGCTCAAGACCAACACAACAGTCACCATCACGATGGTCCCATCTCATTCCCCCTCCACTCCATTCAACTCTCCACCGTCCATCCTGATTCTCACCGGGTCTGCCACATCCTTCTTGGATCAAGTCATCCACCTCCTCACTGTTCCTAACAGTACATGGGCCATAATTCATATGTAAGCCCCAGTATGTCTCCAGGTCATTGTCCATTGTGTAAGCCTCAATTAATCACCCCTTATAACTACGTGTGTTTTGATCCCTATCATCTAAATAAGGTACGTAGGAAACCATCATGAGGTTCAATCCCAGTCAAAGGTAATCATTGGTGTTCCTCCCATTCTAGGGTGCACACTCCCTAATCCGCCCTCAGTGGTGTCCACATCAGCTTTCATGATGTGACATCTCCCCTCTATGAGACACGCCACCTTTGATATGTCTTTATGGGATGTTTTGATCACACTCATTAAATCTATATAATATATTGAACTCGTGACCTACCTCTTGTTAAACGTGACATGCATAAGGAAAACCTCAAAAGACATGCCTTTGGCATAATCATCACTACTAGATGTTAAACTCAAAACATACCCCATGTTAAAAATGGGAAGCTGAGGAAAACCTCAGAGAGATACCTCAGGCCCAAGATACCCCATGACCGATGTGGGATGACTCAGGTTTTGAGGCATTGAGATGTCCGTTTTTGAGGAAGAATACAGATTCCCAAATGTCCACACATCCAAAGATTCCATGACATGCATGATGTTGTCATCAACTCCAACTGAATGTTGCTACCATTTCAAGAACCCATGGAATGTCCTGGAAGAATTATTTTAATTAACATGATTCCAAAAATATATGACACTAGGAACGAGATTCATGAACAATGAATTAGTCTGTATGGGAGACTCGAATTAGGTGTTGTGTTCCGTGGAGGAATCCACGAAAGGATGAACTAACATCCCATCATCCCGTTTTGATCAATGTGAAAACGTCCCAAAACAAGGAACAGATGCCTCCCACCATTAGAAAGCGGGAATTCATGGAAAAATATATGCGTTCTCCAAAGACAGATGTGAACGCCCTGGTGAAAGTGTCGGAAACAGAAATGGTGAAGCCGACATGAATCTCTTCTCTTTAAATAGCGAGTGGGCTAAATATGTTGGGAAAATTAAGGCATAACCCATGGGAATCCCCATCCCCATTCATATATGAGAGGATGTGTAACTTCAAGTGTTTGAAGAATACTATCCATAGGCTCCTCACCATCTCTGCCGCCTTAAGAGGCCGTGCAGGTGGCATGTGCCACCCGACTCTATCGGCACCTCGCCCACTCTGCCACCTTAAGTGGCCGTGCTCGTGGCATCCTCCACCCGACTCCATCGGCTCCTCCCAGACTCTGATGATATAAGAAGTTGTGCAGGTGGAATTCGCCACCCGACTCCATCACCTCCTCACCGAATCTGATGCCTCAAGAGGCTACGTATGGGGCATCCACCCCTGACTCTATCATCTTATTGACAACTCCACCCACTTATGAGGCCACACAAGTGGAATTCACCACCCGACTCCATTGTCTACTCACCAACTCTTCCACCTTAAGTGGATGTTCATGTGGTATCCACAACCCAAATCTATCGACTCCTCGCTGATTCCGTCACCTAATGAGGTCGCACGGGGGGCATCCGGCCTAACTCCATTGGCTCCTCGCTGACCCCACCGCCTTAAGAGGACATGGAGGGAACATACTCCCCTGACTCCACTGGATCCTCGCAAACTCCACTGCCCTAACAAGTCGTGCAGGGGGCATCTTCCACCCAACTCCATCATCTCATTACCATCTGCGCCTCGTTAATAGGCCGCACAGGTGGTATCCTCTCCTGACTCCATCGGATCCTCACAAAGTTTTCCACCTTAAGAGGTCGTGCTGGTGGTATTCACCACCGGACTGCATCGTCTCCTCGTATACCCTACCGCCTCAAGAGGCCGCACATGAGGAATCCGCCCTAACTCCATTGGCTTCTCGCTGACTCCACCTCTTTAAGAGGTTGCATTAGTGGCATCATCACCCAACTTCATCGGCTCCTGGATGACTCCACCCCCTTAAGAGGTCATGCAGGTGGCATTCACCACCCGAATCCATCGGCTCCTCACCAAAATCGCTGCCTTAAGAGTCAGTGTAGGTGGAATTCACCACCCGACTCCATCGGCTCCTCACCGACCCCACTGCATCATGAGGTAACGTATGGGGAATCCTCCCCTAATTCCCTCATCTCCTCGCCAACTCCACCACCTTATGAGGCCAAGACGGTGGCATCCGCCAACTAACTCCATCAGTTCTTTTCCATCTCTTCCACCTTAAGAGGCTGTGCAGGTGGAATTTTCCACCCGAATAAATCATCTCCTTGACGACCCCACAGCATCAAGAGGATGTTAAGGGGAATATTCCCCCGACTCCATTAGCTCCTCGCTTGCTGCACCGCCATAAAAGGCCACAGAGGTGGAATCTTCCACCAGACTCTATCACCTCCTTGCTGAATCATCCACCTTAAGAGGCCTCGTATGTGTCTTCCGCCACATGACTCCATTGACTCCTCACCAAATCAGTCGCCTTAAGAAGACGTGTAGGTGGCATCCACCACATGACTCCTTTAGCTCATCGCCAAGTCTACTGCCTGAAGAGGCTATGCAGGGGGTGTCCGACCCCAACTCCACCAGCTCCTCACAGACTCTACCTCCTTAATAGGCCATGCATGTGGCATTCACCACCCGACTCTATTGGCTCCTCGCGGACCCATCCGCCTCAAGAGGCTGCACAGGGGGCATCAACCTCCAAATCCATCATCTCCTCACCGTGTCCACCACATTAATGAGGCCACGCATGTGGTATTCGCCATTCGACTCCATATGACCCTTAACAAATCTTCCCCCTTAATAGGTCGTGCAGGTGTCATTCGCCATTCCACTCCATTGGCTCCTCACCGACCTAGTCCCTCAAGAGGACGCGCAAGGGGCATCTACCCCCGACTCTGTCAGCTCCTCACTAAGTCCACTACCATAAAACATTGTGCAGGTGTCATCTACCTCCTAACTCCATTAGCTCCTTGCCGACTCTGCCACCTTAAGATGTCGCGCAGGTTGCATTCCCCATCCGACTCCATCGACTCCTCACCGAATCTGCCGCCTTAAGAGGCCGTGTAGGTGGAATCCTCTACCCTACTCTATCGACTCCTCACCGACTCCTCAACTTGAAGAGGCCACATAGGGGGAATCCACCCCCGACTCCTTCGGCTACTCGGTGGCTTCGCCACCTGAAGAGGCCATGTAGGTAGCATCCACCTCCTAACTCTATAAACTCCTCACCACCCCGCCACCACAAGTGGTTGTGAAGGGGGAATCCACCCCTACTCATTCATATCCTCGCCAACCCCACATCCTAAAAAGTCCGCACAGGGGTCATCGGCCTAGACGTCATCAGATAGCGACTTCGCTACCTTAGGAGGCCGTGCAGGGGGCATCCGCCCCGACTCCATCGACTCCTCACGGACTCTGCCACCTTAAGAGGCCACGATGGGGGAATATTTTCCCAAATCCTTTTTCTCATCATCGTCTTTTTCTCTTTAAGAGGCCGTATAGGGGGCATCCGACTCCCAACACCATCAGCTTCTCGCTGACTCTGCCGCGTTAAGAGGTCGCGCAGGGGGCATCTACACGCAACTCCTTCATCTCCACACAGAATCTACCACCTTATGAAGCCACAAAGTGGGGATATACACCCCTTACTTCATCAACTATTTTATAACTCCACTACCATTGTAACGCCCCGACCCCAGTTACCTAGAGTCGGTGCATTATTACATAACATTGGAATGATCACAAGAAAGATCAAATCTCGAACAACCGATTGGTTTAGTAGCCTTGGAAACACTATATATATTCATAAGTATTACATTACATCATAAAATGAAAAACTACTACAACAACATAATATCTCTACAGTCCACACTATTATCCCCTCATAATATCCCTACCGGTCATTCATAACTTACTTCATCACATCCTGGGGAAAATAAACATAGAAAAGGGGTGAGCTCAAATGCCCAGTAAGGATAACAATATAGCGGAACATTCAAAATAAGCATAAACATTTAAGGCAATGCATTACTAAAACAAAATCCTTTTAAACTTGAACTTCAACATAGTATGGAAAAAGTAAAATGAAATAATGCCATTTACTTATTCACATGGATATTCTACTAATCGAATAATCACATGAAAAATCAATAACCACCTTCATAATGATGGAATGCATAATTCTAAACTTTAATTTCTTTTCAAGGCCTCGTCCCAAGACCTTGGGGCTAACTGTAACCGGAACCCAACCCGGAGTGCCTCTAATAACCGGACACCAACCCGGAGTGCCTCTAATAACCGGACACCAATCCGGAGTGCCTCTAATAACCGGAGACCAAACCGGAGGGCTTACTTTTACCAGTCACTAACATGGAGGGCTTACTTTTATCAGTCCCCAACCTGGAGGGCTTACTTCAACTAGTCCCCAACCTGGAACATACTTGTCCAACACATTAATATGAAGTAAAGGTTGAAATATAACATAAACATTCTTATTGGAACTAGCATACAAAATGTCAATACTTTACTCATAAACCATGAATGACACATCTACATTCAAACATATCACAAAAAATCATTACAATATGGAAGTTTTATATCATAATAAATCAACTTCAAATAATCTTAAAATCCATCAAAGGATGTTGACATAGATGAAAATGTTTTTTTTTAAAATTATTGAGAGAAATATCCCTTTTTCATGAAAACATTTTAATGGTACACAATTTAGAAAGTAAGGCATTTAAATACATTTTTGGATCAAAGTTTCCCATACCACTTTGAAACTTTTGAATGGAATTAACACTTTTAAAACATTCATTTTCATATAAATAAATCCTTACAAACCATTTTGAAAACGTGGACATAAATGAGGATGATTTAGAAGAATAAATATTTAAAACATTTAAAATGATGTTTTAGTAAAAGTTCCCTTAGAAATAATCCCTTTGAAAACTCTTTTATGAAATATGGACATGGATAGTAAATATGTCCCTGTAGATACTTACGTAAAGACAACCTCGGATATTAAAGAGATTGTGAAATAAACCCTTATCAATTTGGTAACTTATGAAACATACAACCCATGAAAGAGGTATCATACAATGAAAATGTAAATACACATAAGGTAAAGTGTATTACACAAAGAATACAATTATGGGCAGTACATACACCACACAAAAGATAATAGTGGAAATATGGCATGAATCTCACGGAAATAAAGAGTGAGATGAAAACCCCTTCCATGTTAATCAACTGAGTCGTATGGCCAAAAGTTAATAACCACCAAATTATTTACAGAATAACATGAATATAAATATAATCATGATAATATATATAAAATGCCAGTACACAATACACCACTTTCAATAATTTAGTGGCGAATAATGGAAATCTCACGGAATTGAATGTGAGATAAGAAAATCCCTTACCTTGTACTTTTACTTGGTTGGGGTAGGTTAACCTCCTGTATAATATTGAAATAAATGTTATTAAATTATACAAGAATCATATATATTAATATGATATCATATATGATCTTTTAATATTGATTTGATAATAATATCTTAGTATTGTCGTTGTTTCGGGTGTTAGCTTACTTGTTTTCTTTTATATGTTTTGTTACGTAAGACATGTTTGTAAAGGATAGGTTTTATATTATTCATATCCAGAATGATATCAAGTCCTTAAAAATAATTTTTTATATCATCAAATGATAATTATACTTGAATGGATACGATGGAGAATAAATCTCATCGCGTTCGTGGAGACGGTAGTCCGTACGTACGCACGAGCGACAATATCATTCTTTTGATATTAAAATAATATATAAATGGATGGTATATCATATATAAATAATCATTAAAATGTTATATTTATTATTTACATGAGTTACACATCATTATTATACCCATCCAAATAATATTATATTGAATAACAATTACACCACGATGTGGAGACGGTAAGCCGTACGCACGCACGTATGGTGACATGTTATTCAAAGGGTGGATAGAATACTGAATATGGTTGTACCATATTTATAATAACATCAAATTATATATATGATACTGTATTAATTATTTTAGAATGGTAACAACAAAGGAAGAAGAAGTGGAAGAAGAAATGAACTTAGAAAAGGGTGGTGAAATCATTACCTCTTCTTTGGGTTCTTCCTTTTGATTTGATCAAAAGGGCTCCTTAGGTTGGCTTTCTGATCAAACTAAGGCCCCTAGGTTGTAGTGAGGGAAGTTGGGAGAGTATTTGGGCAGAGTTTGGCCGAACCAAAAGGCTTTGATGGTGTGAAGAAATGAGGAGGAGTGCCCTTTTATAAGAGGGGTGAGGGGCACCTTTGGAAAAGCTAGAAATATTAATTTATAATAAATTCATATTCAGTTTATAATGGATCCAAAGTTGATTATTCAAAGGTTAAGGTGGGGATGGGTCGAAAACAACTCAACCAATAGAATTTAGACAGGTTTGGGTACTTATATTAACCTTATCTTTAAGTTTTAACTCTAAGTTAATTAGTTTCACTTTTACAATGTCTCTTTGTATTTTTATATAATATTTTTAATAAACGTACTACATACATCCACGCGACCCCCAAGTGGTCCATTAGTGATGAACCTATCATGATATAAGTCTCTTGGCCTAACCTTAGATTTTTAGGAATTTAATATCAATTAATAATATAATATTTGTTTTAAGAACTCTTTTAGGTCAATTTTGACACTATTCAATAGTTGATTTTTGTGAAACTCATAACAGATTGATTACTTCAAACAAAGTCAATTAAATCAATACTAATATATCATATTATCCTACAAAATTAGTTTAATTCATTAAAAGTTTCATATAATATTTATTTGGGTTTTTATAATATCAATTATGTTAATTTTTCACTATTATAGTAATTACTTCATCATAATTGTGTCATTAATAAAATAAATTATTTAAGGTCTAAAAATTATAAATAAAATATCATTATGTAGGAAATCGTTTCATATTTCTAATGAATATTTATAATCTAAAATCCAACATATATAACCCTATGTAACAATTGTTTTTATAAAAGATATATGCTTCTGTCATTTTTGTATTCATTTTAACTTAATTAAAATAAAGTGTCATTATCACTTACAAGTGGATCCATGGGGTCCCAAAATCGACCCAAATATGCCTATGGTCGAACATGTATCAACCAATAAGGTTAGGACACGTTTTAGGGTAATTTAGTATTATTATAATATTATTTGTTAACCCTTATTTACCGGATTTAACCTTAACCATGGTAAATAAAATTTTTACCGCAGTAATTATTCAAAATGTCTAAAAATAAAAGTTATATATTTACACAATTTGAACATCATGATTCCAAATATTGAATCCATTTTTCTAAATTCAAAACACAGAAGTGGCAGAAATTAATTTAAAATTCATTCCCGCTGTCAAAACAAAAAGCGTGTTTTTAAGAGATAATAACTATCAAAAGATTGACACATGTTTATATTCATATTAATTGTAAAATTATGTCCAATGACCAAAATTATATTAAATGGTAAAAATATATTCTAAATATACTTTAAAACCACTTAAATTCATAATTTATCACTATTAATTATTTTGATTAAAAAAGTTGTTTTTAATTAAAATTTAGTAATTTTCACTATTCATCAAAATATGAAAGTTAACCGAAATGTACCAAAATTTCACCTTAGGCTAAATTAGGTATTCCAAATTCAAAAATTAAGTCCATTCTAAAATATAAAATATATATAATTTCAAAAAGTAGTTATTACTATTCATAACGGCTAGTTTGATTGGTTGTGGTGTGTTAGAACTCGAAGTTGCGTACAACACACGCTACTGTATTATTCAAAGGAATGCGTACCATGGAAGCTTGGGATGTTTCATTTTAAATTTTTTTGATGACCCCATTTAGTCAAAAAGTTTAAAATATTGTATTTAAAAAGGTTTCACTATTAAAAGTTGATAAAAGTGCAATACTGAAAATGAATCTGTTCTTGTATTATGTCTAAGAAACTCATAATATGGATTCTAAAATTATAAGGATTATATAATGTCTAAAATTTAGTTAATACTATTCATAACCTCTTTTGAACGTCTTGTTTGGTAATTCATGGTGTGATTGAACTCGGTGTTGTGTGTAGTGCAAGTTATTGTATTATTTTAAAGAAATAACACACTATGAAATTTTGGGGTGTTACATTCTCCCCTCCTTCAATAAATTGCGTCCTCGCAATTTGAAATTGTTCTTCGAAAATAAAAGGTTGAAAATAAAAAATATCTTTGTGGGAAAACCCACATCGGAAATTGGGTTACTAAAATTTAGTCTTAATATGATAAAATGAGAGATGAAAGGGTCACCACCAAATTATGATCTCGATTAGGAGAACATTGGTGGCAATTAGAGACATATAATTGGAGGAAAAACGTAAATATTTATAGGTAGTGATTGAGGTCATCAATCAAAAACAAGTACAAAATTGAGGTCCTTAAACTCATCAATCTATGATGATTTGAAATACCATCGGTTCAACAAAATATAGGGTATTAGGATAACACATTTTTGATGTTTCAAAATATCATAGTTGAAATCCCACATCGAAAAATGAATTAATGATGCCTCTATTTAAAATAAAGAGTGGAAAGTATGAAGATTACCGAAAATAACACATACTAGGTTTCCATGTAGGAAAATATGGTTACAGAAGAGAAATATAACCATCAATTATCTGATGGAGAGTGGTAGAGAACATGGATATGAAAAGGCCAACAATCCCAAAGCCATAAATTAGTGACGATTTAAGGTACCATCTAGGACAACATTTTTGTTCTAAGTTCCTTTTCTTAATGTTGAGGAATTTATTTATGAGATTGGATAAGATCATAAGGAGATATACTTACTTTATAATTAGAGTTTTGTCCATTAATAAATTTCTACCACAAACTCATCTTTCACTCGTAAAAAAAAATTATATTTATACTATTCATACAGGGTTCCAAAATAAACAAATTTATAATTCATCTACCAGATCTTTAAAAAAAAACTACATTATTTAATCCAGGACATCTCTTGGGCCAGTGGTAGGTGATACACCCTTGTCGCCCTTCGGTTGCGGGTTCAAGTCTCGCGGCCTTTCCGGACACGACGGGTTGCCGCCTGACCTCCGGGTTGTCCTTTTATGGCAATCCAAAATTAATCTCAAACTAGAATTTATCCAAAATATTTCTGACCAAACTCACAGTCCAACATTTATAAGGAAGTTAAACATAATGTAGATCCATTTTACCACGTAATAGCATATGAATACCTTAATCATGTATTCTTTTAATACACTGAAACATCCTGAATTACCATATTCCTTATTGATTACATTCATGCTCCCTTATTCCATATAGAATGCTGGATATACCGCATCAATACAAAAATGTTTTAAACCCCAACAAAAATGGAATTTACAGATCATTAATCAGTTCCAAGGTAGTCAAGAATATCCAATATAATTTATCCAAAACCATCATGTATTATTACAAAATCACTAACTCGGTATCAGAACTATATTATGGTTTATCATTCTCTCAACCATATATTTTCCAAAAATTTATCCTGCTGTTGAGTCACCTTTCTTTGTTCCACACAATCTCAAGTCCTTAATGAAATAGTACTGCAGTACAATCCTTATATACTCCATAATTATTATAACAAGTACATTGTTGATACAACACTCAATTGACATAATCAACATAAGAACTCTAATCATTCATCTTCATCTGTGGTAGTATCATAACTTGATTATTATCCAATAACATCATTTGCGGCATATTCTGATGACTGGGACATAGGTTCGCATAGTGTCCAAAATCCTTGCAAATGAAGCATTGTACATTTGAAACCATTTTCTTACCCTTGCAGTCACGTACTTTGTGCCCTTTTCCTCTACACTTATAACAAACTCCCATTCCTTTCAGGCAGGTTCCAGGGTGTTTCTTTCCACAGTTACCACATATGGGAAAATTCTTCTTTTTCCTCTTCCCTTTATCCATCTTTCTCTCTTCCACCCTTTTCTTCTCTTGCTTCCCTTCAAAGCCATAGGACTCAGTAAACTCTTTACTTATCTTATCAACACATGATATTATTTCTTCATATGATGATAATACAAGCGAGACTATTTCTCTTGTAAATTCTGGCTTAAGACCATAAAATATATGATCATTCTTTCTCTTTGTATCATGTGCATTGCTGGAGTTCTCATTCCTTCTACTAGGCGCCATTTCTAAACATTGGCATACACTATATTAGTTTATGAATAACAATACCTAATCCCAAACATTTAAAACACATAACATAAATTAAATAGTTTATGGATATAATCCATAATCATAAAAATGTCTCCTTTGAGGAAGTATATACTCATAAACCCTTCATAATGATTTGTAAAGAAAGTGATAGTTATCCTAAGCATATCCCCCGGGAGTTTCGTAACCAAGAGTGCAGCAAGGCCCGTTTTCGTGCACCAGTTCCCGTTCGATTCTAGCTCAAAGCAGTGTTTTCGGGTTTTACCCCTAGGTACATTTGTGCCAGAGCCGCCTCTACCTGCTCGTATCCAGACAGGGATGTATTGCTCAGAAAACTCACAAAATCTCTACAATACCAAAATTCTAGGATGTTATTCTATACTAATCCTCAAAGTTCATCTTAGGTCTACGTGCTCTAATCAGAGTTTATCTAAATCTAGCTTCCAAGGTTTGTACTAAACTTCCTCTGATACCAACTGTAACGCCCCGACCCCAGTTACCTAGAGTCGGTGCATTATTACATAACATTGGCATGATCACAAGAAAGATCAAATCTCGAAAGACCGATTGGTTTAGTAGCCTTGGAAACACTAGATATATTCATAAGTTTTACATTACATCATAAAATGAAAAACTACTACAACAACATAATATCTCCACAGTCCACACTATTATCACCTCATAATATCCCTGCAGGTCATTCATAACTTACTTATTCACATCCTAGGGAAAATAAACATAGAAAAGGGGTGAGCTCAAATGCCCAATAAGGATAACAATATAGCGGAACATTCAAAATAAGCATAAACATTTAAGGCAATGCATTACTAAAACAAAAGCCTTTTAAACTTGAACTTCAACATAGTATGGAAAAATTAAAATGAAATGATGCCATTTACTTATTCACATGGATATTCTAATAATAGAATAATCACATGCAAAATCAATAACCACTTTCATAATGATGGAATGCATAATGCTAAACTTTAATTTCTTTTCAAGGCCTCGTCCCAAGACCTTGGGGCTAACTGTAACCGGGACTCAACCCGGAGTGCCTCTAATAACCGGACACCAACCCGGAGTGCCTCTAATAACCGTACACTAACCCGGAGTGCCTCTAATAACCGGAGACCAAACCGGAGGGCTTACTTTTACCAGTCCCTAACCTGGAGGGCTTACTTTTACCAGTCCCCCACCCGGAGGGCTTACTTCAACTAGTCCCCAACCTGGAACATACTTGTCCAACACATTCATATGAAGTAAAGGTTGAAATATAACATAAACATTCTTATTGGAACTAGCATACGAAATGTCAATACTTTACTCATAAACCATGAATGACACATCTACAGTCAAACATATCACAAAAATTCATTACAATATGGAAGTTTTATATCATAATAAATCAACTTCAAATAATCTTAAAATCCATCAAAGGATGTTGACATAGATGAAAATGTTTTTTTTAAAATTTTTGAGAGAAATATCCATTTTTCATGAAAACATTTTAATGTTAAACAATTTAGAAAGTAAGGCATTTAAATACATTTTTGGATCAAAGTGTCCCATACCACTTTGAAACATTTGAATGGAATTAACACTTTTAAAACATTCATTTTCATATAAATAAATCCTTACAAACCATTTTGAAAACGTGGACATAAATGAGGATAATTTAGAAGAATAAATATATAAAACATTTAAAATGATGTTTTAGTAAAAGTTCCCTTAGAAATAATCCCTTTGAAAACTCTTTTATGAAATATGGACATGGATAGTAAATATGTCCCTGTAGATACTTACGTAAAGACAACCTCGGATATTAAAGAGATTGTGAAGTAAACCCTTATCATTTTGGTAACTTATGAAACATACAACCCATGAAGGAGGTATCATAAAATGAAAATGTAAATACACATAAGGTAAAGTGTATTACACAAAGAATACAATTATGGGCAGTACATACACCACACAAAAGATAATAGTGGAAATATGGCATGAGTCTCACGGAAATAAAGAGTGAGATGAAAACCCCTTCCATGTTAATCAACTGAGTCGTATGGCCAAAAGTTAATAACCACCAAATTATTTATAGAATAACATGAATATAAAGATAATCATGATAATATATATCAAATTCCAGTACACAATACACCACTATCAATAATTTAGTGGCGAATAATGGAAATCTCACGGAATTGAATGTGAGATAAGAAAATCCCTTAACTTGAACTTTTACTTGGTTGGGGTAGGTTAACCTCCAGTATAATATTGAAATAATTGTTATTAAATTATACAAGAATCATATATATTAATATGATATCATATATGATCTTTTAATATTGATTTGATAATAATATCATATTATTATCGTTGTTTCGGGTGTTAGCTTACTTGTTTTCTTTTATATGTTTTGTTATGCAAGACATGTTTGTAAAGGATAGGTTTTGTATTATTCATATCCAGAATGATAACAAGTCCTTAAAAATCATTTTTTAAATCATCAAATGATAATTATACTTGAATGGATACGATGGAGAATGAATCTCATCGCGTTCGTGGAGACGGTAGTCCGTACGTACGCACGAGCGACAATATCATTCTTTTGATATTAGAATAATATATAAATGGATGGTATATCATATATAAAGAATCATTAACATGTTATATTTATTATTTACATGAGTTACACATCATTATTATACCCATCCAAATAATATTATATTGAATAACAATTACACCACGACGTGGAGACGGTAAGCCGTACGTACGCACGTATGGTGACATGTTATTCAAAGGGTGGATAGAATACTGAATATGGTTGTTCCATATTTATAATAATATCACAATATATATATGATACTAGATTTATTATTTTATAATGGTAACAACAAAGGATGAAGAAGTGGAAGAAGAAATGAACATAGAAAAGGGTGGTGAAATCATTACCTCTTCTTCGGGTTCTTCCTTTTGATTTGATCAAAAGGGCTCCTTAGGTTGGCTTTCTGATCAAACTAAGGCCCCTAGGATGTAGTGAGGGAAGTTTGGAGAGTATTTGGGCAGAGTTTGGCAGAACCAAAAGTCTTTGAAGGTGTGAAGAAATGAGAAGGAGGAGTGCCCTTTTATAAGAGGGGTGAGGGGCACCTTTGGAAACGCTAGAAAAATTAATTTATAATAAATTCATATTAGGTTTATAATGGATACAAAGTTGATTATTCAAAGGTTAAGGTGGGGATGGGTAGAAAACAACTCAACCAATAGAATTTAGACAGTTTTGGGTACTTATATTAACTTTATCTTTATGTTTTAACTCTAAGTTAATTAGTTTCACTTTTACAATGTCTCTTTGTATTTTTATATAATATGGTTAATAAACATACTACATACATCCAAGAGACCCCCAAGTGGTCCATTAAAGATGAACCTATCATGATATAAGTCTCTTGGCCGAACCTTAGATTTTTAGGAATTTAATATCAATTAATAATATAATATTTGGTTTAAGAACTCTTTTATGTCAATTTTGACACTATTCAATAGTTGATTTTTTTGAAACTCATAACAGATTTATTACTTAGAACAAAGTCATTTAAATCAATTATAAATATCATATTATTCTAGAAAATTAGTTTAATTCATTAAAAGTTTCATATTTTATTTATCTGGGTATTTATAATATCAATTATTTTAATTTTGCACTATATAGTAATTACTTCATCATCGTTGTGTCATTAATAAAATAAATTATTTAATGTCTAAAAATTATAAATAAAATATCATTATGTAGTAAATCTTTGTATATTTCTAATGAATATTTATAATCTAAAGTCCAACATATATAACCCTATGTAACAATTGTTTTTCTAAAAGATATATGCTTGGGTCATTTTTGTATTCATTTTAACTTAATTAAAATAAAGTGTCATTATCACTTACAAGTGGATCCATGGGGTCCCAAAATCGACCCAAAGATGCCTATGGTCGAACATGTATCAACCAATAAGGTTAGGACCCGTTTTAGGGCAATTTAGTATTATTATAATATTATTTGTTTACCCTTATTTACCGGATTTACCCTTGAGCATGGTAAATAAAATTTTTACCG
This sequence comes from Viscum album, assembly GCA_963277665.1. Lineage (NCBI taxonomy): Eukaryota > Viridiplantae > Streptophyta > Magnoliopsida > Santalales > Viscaceae > Viscum > Viscum album. Next base: position 538,131,859 of record OY728119.1, read on the forward strand.
CAGTAATTATTCAAAATGTCTAAAAATAAAAGTTACCTATTTACACAATTTGAACATCCTGATTCCAAATATGGAATCCATTTTTCTAAATTCAAAACACAGAAGTGGCACAAATTAATTTAAAATTAATTCCCACTGTCAAAACAAAAAGCGTGTTTTTAAGAGATAATAACTATCAAAAGATTGACACATGTTTATGTTCAGTTAAATTGTAAAATTATGTCCAATGACCAAAATTATATTAAATGGTAGAAATATATTCTAAATATACTTTAAAACCACTTAAATTCATAATTTATCACTATTAATTATTTTGATTAAAAAAGTTGTTTTTAATTAAAATTTAGTAATTTTCACTATTCGTCAAAATATGAAAGTTATCCGAAATGTACCAAAATTTCACCTTAGGCTAAATTCGATATTCCAAATCCAAAAATGAAGTCCATTCTAAAATATAAAATATATATAATTTCAAAAAGTAGGTATTACTATTCATAACGGCTAGTTTGATTGGTTGTGGTGTGTTAGAACTCGAAGTTGTGTACAACACACGCTACTGTATTATTCAAAGGAAAGCGTACCGTGGAAGCTTGGGATGTTTCATTTTAAATTTTTTTGATGTCCCCATTTAGTCAAAAAGTTTAAAATATTGTATTTAAAAAGGTTTCACTGTTAAAAGTTGATAAAAGTGCAATACTGAAAATGAATCTGTTCTTGTATTATGTCTAAGAAACTCATAATATGGATTCTAAAATTATAAGGATTATATAAAGTTTAAAATTTAGTTAATACTATTCATAACCTCTTTTGAACGGCTTGTTTGGTAATTCATGGTGTGCTTGAACTCGGTGTTGCGTGTAGTGCAAGTTGTTGTATTATTTTAAAGAAATAACACACTATGAAATCTTGGGGTGTTACAACCATCAAATAGAATGATGGGAGAAACCACCGCCAATCCAATGCCACGTTTCCAATAGCACCAACAACCACTACGGAGGTGCTCCCCGCACCGCAACCATTCGACATAGAGGTTATCCCCATACAAAAAATCAACTATAATAAATGCCATCCCTATGGATAAACCAAGTTGACTTTCATTATGAGATGATGCTCTAGGAATCCATGCATTTTGGGCTCCATCTCCCCCATTGTACCGATGTTCCTGGCTTTCAGGACTCCCGGGCTCATTCCCCACTTCATACTGATGTTCCAGGCCTCCATGCCTTCCTGGCTCCATTGCCCTATCGTACCAGCATCCCGGATTCCACGCCTTATGAGCTAAATCACCCCATTGTACACACATTCTAAGATTCTATGCCTTTTGGGAACCATCACCCCGTCATACAGACATTCCAGGCTTCTAGGCCTTTCGGGCCCCATCACTCCATCGTACTGACTTTCCAGGCATCCACGCCTTTTTGGCTCCATCACCACATCATACCGATATCTAAGCGTCCTCACCATCAAGGCTTCATCACCCCTGTCATAACAACATCCAAGGTTCCATGCATTACGGGCTCCATCACCCTCATCGTACCGACGCTCCATGCATCCATGCCTTCCAGGCTTCATCACCCTGGTCATACTGATGCCTATAGATTCTACAACTTCCAGGATACATCTCCCCCATCGTACCGATTTCCAGGCTTCCACACCTTCAAGGCTCCATTTACCACATCATAACGGCATATAGGCATACATGCCTTCTGGCCTCAATCTCTCCATCGTATCGACGTTCCAGACTTCCACACCTTCTGAGATCGATCACACTCGTCGTACCGATTCTCAAAGATCCCACACCTTCCCGACTCCCTCACCCATGTTGTACCGATGCTCCAAGATTCCACGCCTTCTAGGCTCCCTCACACCCATCTTACTGATGATCTAGGCTTCTATGACTTCTGAGCTCCATCGTCATTGTCATAATGACCCTCCAGGCCTGCACGCCTTCTAGGATCCCTTGCTGATGTCGTACCAATGCTCCAGGAATCCATAGCTTCTGGGCTCCCTCGCCACCATATTTACAATACTCCATGCTTCCCCACCTTCCGGGATCCATTCCCCCCATCATAACAATGCTCTATGCTTCCATGCCTTTCGGGATCCCTCACCCCCATCGAACCAATGATACATGCTTCCATGCCTTTTGGGCTCTATCTCCCCATCATACCTACAATCATGTCTTCATTTCCCCTTCAGACAGAGGGAGTGTTTTCATCCTTACCACCCTTGAAATACTATGTGTCATTGAAACTACCAAATTGCATCAACCATAGAGGTCCTTCCTGTGGCCTTGACAGCAGTACGTGGAAAGTTCATTATGAGGTATCCATGCTAACGTGTGGAGAATATCCATGCATACTATCATGGATTTTTAGGGAAATACCCTCAAATAGATTCCATCCTCATCCAATCCATCATGAATGGGGTAGAGAAGTCTCTAACACTGCTAACACAATCTGTGTAGCATCATCATCCTGCATGACATTAAAATACATCATCTCCCATCATGATGTTAAATTGCTCATTATCGCCCCACATGACTTTAAACTGCATCATCATCCTATATGACATTAAACTTTTCATCTACATTCGTCATGACATTAAACTGCGCATTATCATACTACATGACTTTAAACATACCATCTTCATCCCGAATGACATTAAACGGTATCATCATCCATCATGACGTTAAACTTATCCTTATCGTCATGCGTGGAAAAAAACAGCATCATAACCATATATGAAGATAAAATGTTCTTCATCATTCATCATGATGTTAAACTACTCATTATCATCCTGCATGTTGTTAAACTGAATCATCATCCTTCTTAATTTTAAAATGTTCATATTTTTCCATCATGATGTCAAACACCTCATCATTGTCTTGCATGTAAAAAAAATACATCATCATCTGGCATGACGTTAAACTTTTCATCTTCATCTGTCATACTGTTAAACATCTCATTATCATCCTGTATGACAAAAAACTGCATCATCTTCATAAATGATGTTAAAATATTCATCTTCATTCGTTGTGACATTAAACTACTCTTTATCGTCCCACATGACATTAAACTACATCATCGTCCTGCATGACGTCAAACTGTTCATCTTCATCCATCATGACATTAAACTGTTTATTATCATCCTACATGAATATAAAACTCACCATCTTCCAACATTATGTTAATATGTTCATATTCCTCCATCATGATGTTATACTACTCATTATTGTCCTGTATGACAATAAACTGCATTATTGTCCAGCATGACTTTAAACTACACATCTTCATCCAGCATGACGTTAAACTGCACTATTGTCCTATATGACATTAAACTGCATCACCATCATGCATGAGGTTAAACATTTCATCTTCATCCTTCATGTCGTTAAACTGTATCATTGTCCGTCCTGACGTTAAACTGATCATTATCATCCCACGTGACAATAAACTACAAAACGGACTGACCTCTATGACCTTAAACTAAGATCTCAATTGTCCATATCACATGACGTTAAACTGTGTGATTTGTCCAAACTAGAGGATGTAAAACCACTTAGCACTTGTAACACATTATAATAAACTACAAGCTGGATGGAACATCCCATCCTTGGCCCAACATCAGCTCCCTCGGCCTTTCCGGGCCCCTGGCCCAAGTTAACACCAAGGATTGTGTGATGTGGTGTGGAATCTGTGTCCTCATTCACTTCGGGCTATGTTGGCCATGCCACACATCCCCACTTTGAGACATCCCTCTGTTTATCATATTTTTCATGAGCACTGACCCCGTCAAGCTTTGCGATCCCCATCATTTGTTTTTCTGTCACATTTTATATCCAAAAGGACCCCCGAATGGCATGGATTCTTGGCCCAATGGCCCTCCTACCATTATGGGCTAACGTCCATGAAGATTGAGAATAGAAAATTGATACAAGTGTTATATTGAGAATATGTTCAATAGTCAATGCTCAATTGTTTTCGTGGAATTCTGGTCACACAAGTGTGGATACAATGTTGCAAACCTGGTCGACAAGTGTTCTCTATCTTCATTGTTACGTAGTGGTCTTCCATAAGCACACTGATTCTACCTCTTTTTCCCACACATATGACCTTAATCTGGGAATATATGGTCTGATTTATATGACCCTAAACTAAAATCACATTTTCCCTCACTAAAAGATGTTAAATTGCAAACTAGTTGGGACTTTTTGTCCAAGGCCCAGCCTTAGGCCCTTGGTCTTTTCGGGCCGCTAGACCATGTTATCACTTAGGGTTGTATGGTGTGGTGCAGGATTATGATATCATTCATGTTAGGAAAATATTCATGTTTTACACATCCCTGGATGAGATACATTAACCCTATAATCGTCATCACTACAAAACATTAAACTGAAAACTGGTCGGGACTTTCCATCCAAGGCCTAGCCTCAATCCCATTGGCCTTTTCAGGCACCCATCCCAAGTTCTCACATAGGGTGGTATGGTATGGTCTCACATTCTAATTTATGTCTGGATACTCGTCATGTTGTACACGTCCCACATTGGGGTATCTGGCCCTTATTTACATCAACACTTTTATAAAACTACCTGTGGCTATATTCCCATCCTAATGGGATATGTAGGACCGCTTGAACATCTAGACATCTGGTCCATCCCCATATCTTAGATATCTCCCTATAATCTAGGCCCCATGGCATGAATTCTTCAATGAGAGAGATATATATTGTGGAATGGGATTATGTCCTCATTCAAGTCAGTTTTGTAACAACCATGCCATGTACCTCTTTCCCCTGATAGTTCTTAGTCTCTTTGTTCTATAATCATCTTTCCAAATGTAATACCCTCATTTTGAGCCCCTCTACCCTATATTAGGATTTAACAATTGGCCCATGAGTACTATGGTCTAGAACCTTGAGTGTCAGATTCATCCTGGACATGCTTTCACCCATTTTTTAATCTTCTTATTCCCCATAATTTTGGCTTCCATAATCGTTCACACCTGAAGGGACACCCAAATGGAATGGATGTTAGGCCTAAGGGATCCCCTACCATTATGGGGAATCATCCTCGATGGATTCAAACATATAATCGACACAAGTCCCACATTTCAAATATGTTCAGCGGTCGATGCTCATTTGTTTTTCCCCATTTCAGGCTAACGTGATATAGGTACTGTGTTTTGATCACGGTCAATGACAATCCTCCACCATCACAGCAACCCCATTAAGAACAAATTTTTGGTTACATGATTCACACCCTTTTTCCACTTCATCATGTCCATGTATAATTTCGAAACTCTTGGTATTATTCCACAGTGTGCACTCGCATGCTAGGAGGAAAAATCCACCACACGGCATTGTTCAGGGATCTGCATCGATTATCCCTTACTATGTACTCCACATATGGAAAATACCTTATCCACCTTTGTATCCCACACTGAGCTCAAATCACATGGGCATGGGGATTGGATCAAGGTATGTGCCTATTTGGAAGAGTTTTACTTCTCTCTAGTCCGATCACTATGATCACGAACTAAGATCCCTTTTAGAACTACATAAAGCATGATTCCCATTCCCATTTGATATGTAGTTACAACTATACATATTTTCTTTGGGTCCAGCTTGAGTACCACTAATTTATCACTTCTGTTCTACCATCGGGATGTTAACTCTTATGGGACAGCGTGGTGTGGTATGGGTTTATGTCCCCATTCACATCAGTTCTGCATTAGCCAAACTGTGTATTCCCCTTTATAAGAATTATCCCCCCTAATTCTTATCCAACTTGACAATAAACTGTGTGTTGTCTCGCACGATGTTAAAGGGCACCTTCAAGAACTACATATGGTTTGATTACCATCTCTATGGGACATGTGGGAACATGATAACATCTCTTTTTCGGGTCCATCTCAATTGGGAACTAGTTTCTACTTCCCCTTATCCCATGTTCTTTCCAGACCCCTCGACCTGAGGTTTCCTCCTTAGAAACACGCGTTTTATTGTGTGTACCACATCCTCATTCACATAGGGTATGCTTTATCACGCTGTGTTTATCCCCATTAGAACCATATCTCTCCTGTTTATGTCAGATCCATATGAGTTTAAACTACGATTCTTATTCACACATTACATTAAACTATTGTGTATATCCCGAATGATGTTAAAAATGCACGGTTGGTCCCATCACATGACACCAAACTATGACAATATGGTCTGTGCCGCATGACGAAAAATGGTGCTATAATGTGTTTTCATCACTCGATGGGACATCATGTTTGGTATCAGTCAAATGACATACCATTTTTCAATGCTTTCATATAGCATGATTCTTGTAGAGATTCTTAGTAATTCTATCATAGGCTCACTGCATCACAAAAAAACCCTTCTTCTTAAAGGACAAACAAAATATATCAAATTCCTTTTCTTTTGGGGAAAGGGATAGACCTGCAAAACATCATTACCCCTAGAAACGGTATCCTACTGTGCCATCCTTAGAAGTACATGCGGCTTGACCCCCATCATCATAGGGTACGTAGGAGAGTCTGTGCACCATGTCTCAGGCTCAGCATAACTTTCATTTTCGGTCCCTCAAACTAAAATCTCCCCCAAGAAACACATGGTGATCCGGACCAGGTCCTCACCATGAAACGTTTTGTAATTACATCGCTATGTGTCTACCATCTGTGGTCAAAGCACTATGACCATAAACTAATACAACTACACACCCTTGTCACAAGACGTTAAAGTACACGACATCTTCTAGATCAATGTTTTTCTTGATTTCCATATTCATGGGATACATAAGAATGCCCGGACATTTTAGTCTCTTAGTCCAACCTAAGGAATATACAAATTATGTCCTTTCATTTTCTTCCCCTTGTCCCAAACACATTTGGGAAAATATGTTGTGGCATGTACTTCTTAGGTTCTCTTTCACGTCAGATTTTTTCAATAGCAGCACCATGGGCTTCCCATATCATTTCCCATTGTGGTCCAAGTTCTAGCACCCAAAACTAAGATCTCCCTATGGGAAATACAAATCACGTGGGGCTATTTCACCACCCTATGCACAATCCATTAAATCAAGCCCCCTTAATGGTCCACCCTAAGACCTTATGTTGAAAACGTGTGACCCCAGTACCCTAGTCCTTGGAAAGGGACTCTAATCACACTATCATATATATCTCATTGTTGTACTCATATGTGTTCTAACAAGTAGCTCAAAGTGTTGAATTTTTATAGGGAGATTCCCCACGTTCTATGTCCTGGATTCATGAGCCCATTATTTGGATGTGCATCTTCTTTGACATCCTAAGGGATCCCCCTTCATAGCCGGGTCTCATGCCTCCTCGGCTCACCTACCGTCTCAGGACAACTTATCTAAAGACCTAAGATTACATTTGTTAAAAGTCCCATGTTTCGAACATGGGTAGTGTTCGACCCTCATCATTTTGTCCCAATATCACACTAACATGATAGGTATGTTGTGTTTCAAACACAGTAAATATTTATCCCTTATTGTCATGCCACCATCAATGGGGTCCTAATTTAGAGCATCATGATTCGCATATTTCCACTTCCTTATTTTCATGTTGAATTCCGAAATACAATGTTTTACACTTTCACGCATCTGGGTGAATCAAGCAGGCAGGTCAGAATTATTGGGAATTCATTCACCTAGTGTCCCATCGGCACTGATATGTGCCTTCCTGTTCAAGGAAATTCCCATTACTACTCCTTGTTCCCAACATCGAGCATGACTCACGTGGGATTAGTAGTTCTGGTAGGACGTGTACTAGAACTACCATACCATTCATGCCTTTATTTGTCCCTCATGATGATAAACTTCATTCTCAGCACTACGTGCATCTTGATTCCCATTATAAGGGGTTACGTAGGAACACCCAAGAATCGTGCCTTTGACCAAGCCTAATTTTTACTTTTGTTCCCTTGACTAGAAGAGCTTCCTCCAAGGATGCATGGTGTGGTGTGGACTCCATATGTCCTCATTCACAACGTGTTTATAACTACCACACCCTAAACTCCCTTCTTGGGATCTCCAATTTCACTACTTGTCCAATTGTATGATGTTAAACTTCACGAGTCCATATGTCGTCAACACATGACACTAAACTGTGGTTCTACCCTGAACAGTTTCAGGATGCCCTATGTTATTCATGGGATGCGTCTGTTTCCTCTCCATAAAGGCTTCTAATTACCATTGGTTGGTCTCTGCCTACAGCGTGATTTAATAACTACGTTAGCTTGACCCTATTCTTTATGGGAAACGTAGAGATGCCCATGAATTCTGCCTTTGGCTTAGCCCCATATTCATTAACCCTTCTTTCCACTCTTCCCCGATCGTGGTCCAAGAAGTATGATCGTGAAACTATGTGCATCATCCTATCGTATGACGTTAAGATACTCGAGTTCATATGTCTTCAACAAATGACACTAAACTATGATTCTACCCTGAAAAAGTTTAGGATTCCCCATTTTGGTCCTGGAAATCACCAGATCCCTTGCCAAATATGTCCTACATGGAAGTAGGTATGATCTCTGATCAGACAGATGTTCCCTCCTAGAGTGTCTTCACCATAGTGGCATAATTTCAAGAGTGTTGGACTCCATTTGAATAACCCACACTTCACACTTTTTGTGCCCTTTATCCAGACCCTCATATTCTTTCACTTCTAAAACAACCTTCTAATAGAATGGATGATCGGCCTATGGATCACCTACTATCCTTGACCAATATTCTGGAAGACTGATGTGTATCATTTTGTGTCAGGCCCCGTGTTTCTAAAAAGATCATTAGTCGGCCCTACTCTGTTATCCTCATTTCATGCTAACGCAATAAGGATACAATGTTTCAAACATGGTCAAATGTTATCCTTCATTTTCATGAAACCCTCATAATTTTTTGGATTTTGGGTATCATTATTCATAGATTCCACTTTCCTCTAATCAGATTGAATATAATTCCCCCGATGTTACCCCGCTCGTGCACCAGATCATGGTAGGAGTAGATGTTCGGCTGTCCAGAGAGCCATGTTCGGCAGTTGTGAACCCTCTCTATTTTATGATTCTCCCAAATTGTGATAGATTTCCAATTATGATCCCCTCACACATTCATTTGTTTTGGACTCTCCAATAAGAGCTCCTATTATCTCTTGTTTCTCGAACTGAGCATGGCTCACATTGGCATAAAGATCTAGTCATCTATATCCTCAATACAATTGAGTTACAATGGACACATATGCCTACTTTTTCCTCAGACATTTCCTCATAATGTGGTCCTCCTCACCCTCCTCATCCTCGTTGGACCCAATTCTTATGGGGGGGGGGGAATTTGTTTAGATTGGAAAACGAATCACCAAAATTTTTCAAATGCTCCCGTAAATGATCAAAGGGCATATCTAATTTTGTAATCATCGATTTGATAGATCGTAGAGCTTGAACGGAGTTACGAATTACGAGATGTGGATGTTTGATGTTGGTCTTGAAAACTGGTTCACATAGACATTTTTTAAAGATCCCACCACCGCAGAGCAAGGAGGTCAGATGCTTCGAGAACCCCTTTGACATTCAAAATCCACTGCAGAATAAGGAGGCAGAATTCTCCACGAAACCCATGGATGCTCGTGACCCGGTGCGGAATAAGGAGGCGGGATGCTTGGCAAACCCCTTTGACATCCGTGACCCTCCATGGAGCAAGCTTTGTCTTCACACCGAGTGGGACTTACTTCATAGCGGCACTCCCCTACAAATACCCAGCTCACCTCCCTTCACCGGACGACCACATGGCCTTTTTGGCAACAGATCACCTAGTTCACGGAGCACTGATTTCCTTCATGAAGCAGCTCCACGAGTTCATGTTCTACGAACATCTTCCTTAATGACGCTGGTCCGCGAGTCCTTGCTCTGTGAGGATCTTCCTTCACGAAGCTGCTACATGAGCCCCTGCTCCGTGATCAACATCCTTCCTGAAGCTTCTATGTGAGTCCATGCTATGTGAGAAACTTTCCTTCATGAAAATACTCAGTGATTCCATTCTCTGCGAGCACCTTTCCATTGCAAAGGTACTTCGCAACACCCCTTGCTACACGATACCCTTTTCTCATCAAAGCTCCTTCAAGTAGACCTATCCTTTGCAAGGCTCCTACCTTTGTGCCCATTTGTCCATACCAAAGGGAATGCTCCCCCGCACCCCCACCCTGGGATACTGTCGGGTTGTGGTCCCAGCCCTCGTAGACAGTCCCTTTGATACAATCACATACCCCCATAAAACATTCAGAGTTGCACCGCAAACTATTTCTCTCAGGATGTCAGCATTTTTCATTGAGCCCTTATGCGCACCCATCTTCCTCCTATGGAATACCATGACTTGAGATACTCCTCTACACATAATGAAACACCTCGAGTCAACATATTCCTCTTTGTTTGTTTCTCAGGACATGAGTTTAGATTCTCCTCATCAGTTCCCGGAGTACCTTGAGTCTATCCATTCTTCAAGCAACTCATCCAAATCCTATCACTTACTCTTATTCCTTGTTGAACAAGAAAGGTACGCCCTTGTATATTCCCTAACACTAGCCATTTCTAGGAACCTTAAACCTAATTTTCCTATCTGCATGACTTTAAACTATAGAAACCCCTATATGACAAACATAGGTTTCCTATTACTCAATATTATAGATGCATTGAGTTCCAAGAATAAAATGACTAATAATCATATCTACATGTCATCAAAATGTAGTAATCCATATTTCACAAACATAGGATGCCTCTTACTCAATATAACAGATGAATTGTGCTCTAATAATAAGATGCCAACATTCCTCTCTACATAAATATAAATTGTACTATTCTGTATATTCCAACCATATGATGCCTCTTTCTCCAAACAAGATATGACTTATCCTAGAGACATTTGATGCCAACAATCCATTCTATATGACTCTAAGCTGTAGTGTGCTTTATGTTCCAACCATCAAATGCATCTTGTTCTAAACCAGAGATGCCTTATGATCCAACCTTTAGAAAGAAACAATCCTTTCTACATGACTTTAAACTATAGTATGCCCTATGCTCCAAACATCGGTTGCCTCTTGCTCCAAACAAGAGATGCCATAATCTCCACGCATGAGATAAAAATAGTAATTTCTACATGACTCGAAACTATAGTATGCCCTATGTTTTAAACATCAGATGCCTCTTGCTCCAAATAAGAATTTCATTATTCTCCAAGCATGAGATGCCAACAGTCCTTTCTACATGAAACTAAACTGAAGTACACCCTATGATCCAAACATCAGATGCCTCTTGCTCCAAACAAGATATGCTTTATACTCCAAGCATGACATTCCAACAGTCTTTTCTACATGACTCTAAACATTAGTTCTCCCTATGTTCCAAACATCCGATGCCTCTTGCTCCAAAAATAGATGCCTTATGCTCCAATCCAGAGATTCCATCAGTCCATTCATCATGACTCTATGTTGTAGTACTCCCTAGGTTCCAAATATCGGATTCATCTTGCTCCAAAAAAGAGACACCTAATACTCCATGCATGAGATGCCAATAATCCTTTCTACATGACTCTAAACTGTAGTACGACCTATGTTCCAAAAATAGGATGCCTCTTTCTCAAATCAAAGGATGCCTTATAATCCAACCATATGATTCCTAATTCCATGATTATAATGGCATAATCATAAAAGAATTGGATTATTTTCAAACATTTAATCACTCCACCTCATGCTTTGTGTGTCCTTAATTCAGATCTTCATCCTCTTCCATGTCTAAAGGGACCCCCTAATGGCCTGGTCCCACGCCAACTCGACTCACCTACCATCCTGGGCCAATGACCTAGAAGACACTTGACAACACTTCCACTCAGGTCCTGTGTTTCGAACACGGTCAACATTCGACCTTCACATGTTTTTCCCATTTCTGGCTAACGTGATATGGATGCTTTGTTTCGAATGTGGCCAATAGTTTTCCACTATCGTCACGCCATGCTCACAACATTATGAATTTCGGTCATGTGATTCACACATTTCATATCCCTTTGTTCAGACTGATTCCAAAGCCCATGGCATTATCCCTCCTATGCACTATCACATTGGTGAAGGCCTCAACCCACTAGTTGGTTAGTATTCCCTCATGGCCAAACATGATGATGAAATTATGTGAAGCTCCCTTGCATAAGCCCCATTCACAATTGTCGCTACATAGTGACATGTGGGAAGCTTCCTTGCATAAGCCCCATCCTACAATGCCACTCCATTACGGCACCCGGGCATCTTCCTTATGTATGCCCCATGAACCATTGCCTCTACATAGCAGCACATAGGCTACATCCAAGAGTAATCCCCACGCATAATTTCTAATCAAATGTGGCACCAAGGCAGCATCCTTGTGTAATCCCTATTCAACATTGCCACTCTATACCATTGTGTGGGAAATTTCATTGCATAAGACTCATCCACCAATTCCCCTCCATAGTGACGCCTGGGTAGCTTCCTTGTGTAATTACCATGCACCATTGACACTCTATATTGGTGCACGGGCAGCATCCGTTTGTATGCCCTATTCACAATTGGTCCTCCATTGTGGCACCCGAGAATCTTCCTTGCATAATTCGAATTCACCATTGTAACTCCATAGTGGCACTTGGGAAGATTTCTTGAGTAGGCCCAATCCACCAATGAAGCTTTATAGTGGCACCCTGGAAGCTTCCTTTTGTAGGCCCCATTCACCATTGCCGCTCCATAGAGGCACACGGGCAAAATACTTGCGTAATCCCAATGCACAATTTCCTCTCCATTGCGACACTCAGGAAAATTATTTGCCTAATCCCCATGCACCATTCCTGTTCTATAGTAGCACGTAGAATGATTATATGAGTAATACCCATGAACAATTGTCATTCCATTGTAGAGCCCGAGAATGCTTCTTTGTATAAGCCATATTCACCATTTCCACTCTTTAGTGGCACACAAGCAGCTTCTTTGTATATGCCCCATCCACTGTTGTCGCTCCATAGCAGCACCTGGGTTGATTCCTTGTTTAATCCCCATGCACTATTATGACTCCATAGTAGCACCCGGATAGTTTCCTTATGTAATACACATCCACCATTTTCATTCTATAGTGGCACCCAGGAAGCATCATTCGGTAAGCCCCATTCACCATTACAGCTCCATAGTGGCACCTGACCATCTTCCTTGCGTAAGACTTATTCACCATTGTTGCTCCATAGAGGAACCCAAGTATCATCATTGTGTAAGCCCCATCCATAATTGCTGCTCCATAGTGGCACTTAGGAAGCTTCCATGCACAATCCCTATTCACCATTTTCGCTCCATAGCAGCATTTGCATAAGCCCCATCCACCAATGTCGCTTCATAGCGGAACCTGGGAAGCTTCCTTGTGTAAGCCCCATCCACCATTAACACTCCATAGCAGTACATAGGCATCATCATTGCGTAATCCCCATAGACAATTGTCACACCATAGCGTCACCCGGGCAGCTTCCTTGTGTAAGTCCCACTCACCACCTTTCATGGACAAACCTTTGCACTGTGATCATCTGGTCCTTGTTGAATTTTGTTACTCACACCAAGCATGACTCGCATTGGATTAGAGTATCCCGCACATATCATGACATCCTCTACAAGCATCCTAGAGTTTAATCCCCGTATCCAACCCAAACTATGTGGACTTTGATCCTTGCCAAGGAAAGGTACATAGGATGCCTCCCTGAGGATCAAGCCCACCATCCATTGGTCCTAACCATCTTCACGTCTTTTCACCAAATCTAAGATAAACTATGTGGTATTTGATCCTTGCCATGGTGGGGTTTGTAGGAATCCTCCCTGAGGTTCAATCCCAACACCCCATTGGTTCCGACCACCTTCACGTTTGTTCCCACCCCATCCTAAACTACGTGGCATTTGATCTATTCTAAGGCAATGAACATTGGATGCCAACTTGAGGTTCATGCCCACCATCCATTGGTCCTATCCATCCTCAAATCAGTTCACCAACCCTTTTTTAACTACATGGTATTTTATCATTCGCACGGTGAGGTATATAAGAAGCCTCCCTGAGATTTAAGACCAACACAATGTCGTTCTGACCCCCTCTTCGTCGTTTCGCCCAAACACTATCTGAACTACGTGGAATTTGATCCTTTCCCAAGAATGTTACATAAGAAGCCTCCCTAAGGTTGAATCCCACCATCTATCAGGGTCCCAAGTCCTCTTTCACGTTGTTTCACCCCCGTTCGTAATGACGTTAAACTGTGGACCTCAATAAGTGGTATGTCATTTCTCCCCCATTCATCGGTAATCCATTATCAACCCCATTCGACCATAATCCATTAAAGTCCCAAATTGAAGGTATGTCATCATCAGATGAACTGCACAAAATTGTATTGCCTGCCATGTGGATATGTAGGAAGCCTTCATCTCGTCCAAGCCCATCACCCTTGTCTTATCCTAATATATCCCTTGATCACTTGTGTTCTGGGAAGATCATGCCCCAACCCGGAGATTCTACATCCTACGGGTCCCATACATGAGTCTATTCTCATGGGATGCCTCTTTAGGTGTCCCATATTCCCACTAAACTATACCGACGTTGATTCCCTACCACAAGGATACGTAGGATGTATTTTTAGAGATGAATACTGACATTATCGTCACATTCACAACTGTACCATCTCATTCCACCTCCAATCAATTCAACTCTCCATAATCCATCCTAATTCTCACCCAGTCCACCACAACCTGGTGGGATCATATCATCCACCTCAACGCTGCTCCTAGAAGTACTTGGGCTGCAATTCCCGCATAATCCCCAGCATTTCTCTAGGTCATTGTATTTTTTGTTCACCCTGATTCATCACCCCTTCGAACTACATGGGTTCTGATCTATGTTGTCTACACATGGTATGTAGAAAACCTCCATAAGGTTCAATCCCAGTCAAAGGTAACCCATGGTATTCCCCCATTATGTGGTGAACACTCGCTGATCCTCCCTCAGTGTTGTCTATATCAGCTTTGACGGTGTGACATCTACACTCTTTGGGACATGCCACCTCTGATCCGTCTCTATATGACATTATGATCACCATAATTATGTATCTGAAAGATGTTAAATTCATGACCCACATCTTTTTAAACATGATATGCCTGAGGTAAACCTCATAAGACATGCCTTTCACATAACCATCTCTTCTAGATGTTAAACTCATAACATACCCCATGTTAAACATGGGAAGCTGAGGAAAACTTTAGAGACATGCCTCCAGTACAAGATACCCCACGACCGATGTGGTATGCCTCAGGTTTTGCGCTGTTAAGATTCCCTTTTATGAGGAAGCAAATATATTATCTAATTTCCACGCATCCCAAGATGCCCGTACATGCCTGATGTTGTCGTCTTCTCCAGCCGAAGTTTTCTACCACGTCACGACCCCAGGGAATGTTCTGACAGAAGTAGTGTAATTAACCGGTGTCCACAATGATATGGCACCGGGAATGAGATTCACAAACCATGACTTAGTCTATAAGGGAGACCCGAATTAGGTGATGAGTTCTGAAGAGGAATCCACTAAAGGAAGAACCAACATCCCGTAATCCCGTTTCGATTAAGAATAAAATGTCCCAAAATAATGAAAGGATGTTGCCCGCCTTTGGAATGTGGGAATATGAGGAAATTGCTGCGCGTCCTCCATAGATGGAGGCACATGCCCCATCGAAATCATCACAAATAGAAATTTATGGAATATTTTCAAACATTTAATCATGTTCAAGGATCTTACTCAATATATTGAGCTCTTAAATCATAATTAAATTAATTGAAAACTATTTGTCATACTCTAACATTATATTCAATTGTACGTAATTTTACCCTTCTATTTTAATTTTCTATTTATATTTTGGCATCATAATCTTATATTCATTTTAATTAATTTATTCATAAGTATTAGTGGTCTTATGGGTACAAATATAGAATTGATTAATGGATCTACTGTGATGGGAAACATTACTTACTCATAGGCTTGGTACCGGGTACATGGTGTCAGTAGTACTACATGAGAAACACTGTCAGGCCCACTAGGTACCCAATAGTCAATATTGTAGTTTTTATATTTTAGTTGTATAACTCCTATTCACCTATTATAGACCAATTTCATATCCCTACTTTAGGTCATTTAAAAAATTATATTCATTTTTCCTTGGTATATTTTCCAATCATCCATATCCTCAATCATAAAATTGATTTATTATTAGGTTATAGTGAGAGTACTCTGTAGTATAAG
Organism: Viscum album; assembly: GCA_963277665.1. Classification (NCBI taxonomy): domain Eukaryota; kingdom Viridiplantae; phylum Streptophyta; class Magnoliopsida; order Santalales; family Viscaceae; genus Viscum; species Viscum album. The sequence goes on from OY728119.1 coordinate 538,148,199, forward strand.
GTATATTATGAATTCATGGTTTCTATTACTTTTCACAATATTTATATTAGATATTTGCCTTCAATAACTGCATTTCCTTTTTAGAGTTTGGATTAAAGTATGTCACATATATAATCTTCCGTAGAAAAATAAGGATTGTCTGTAATCATTATTATTGTGATAAGGGAAGAACTATAGTCTTTGGATCATTATTTATTTATGTAATTTTAATTCACCCTTAGGTATAACTCATGGATCCCAAGAACATCAATAATGGAATATGTAAACCTCTGGACATTGGGATTTACACATGAAAATTATTAGGTGTGCGATTCTATTTTTTATATCATACATTCATCATTGGATAATTAATTTTCATGGGTGTATTGAATTTTGTTTTTTTTTGTAAGATTTCGTAAAATTTAGTTTACTATTAATGAACTCAAGATATGTGTAAGCATAAAATTTGGAGATCATAGAGCATTGGGGTGTTGATATTAAATATATTAAATATAGTTTTTAACACCAATGATGTTTCTTCGAAAAACAATTTAATCTCCTGAGAGGATTCTCAGATAATATGTCAGATGTCATGGTTGTGTTTAGAATTATGGTTTTGTATAAGGTAAAACATATATATTGATATCATTGGGTTCTCCTTTGACGGTGCATTGGCAGGTGGGTATGTTATATTAGTTTCATAAAAATGAACTCATATCATATTCTGCCAATTTTATAATGTTCATGGTATAGTAGGAGATGAATTACCCATTTTTCCACAGATAACCCATGGCTGAACTGAGAAGAGGATGTGTCGTTGATCTCATTTTTTGATATAAATCCTCAATATATTGATGTGTATCATGTTCTGGGCATCGTTTTGAATACAAATATTCATAATTTTTTCTACAAGGTAGTATAAATTGAGTTTTAGGTCCTAATACCCATTTATTTTCATTGGTTTTCGTTTTTATAACCCTTAAATGTCATCTAGTGATCCATGTGGGTATATTTGTGGGTTTCGTTAGAAAATGAGGAGTTTGGGGTGGCTCACTCAGAATTTATTTCCCAAAACACCAATCATATGGTGTATAGTGATGTGGAACACACCATTTTTTCTATATAATTGGAGAATAAGATCATTTAGTAATGCATACCTTGTACTAACAGTACATGTTTTGAGTGATCGATGGTCATTTGGTAGAGAGATAATTCCAATGATGTGGATTTAAGATACATGTGTCACGACCCGACCCAACGGGGCTCGAGCCGCGACTCCCCAAGCCCGCCTCCAATAGGCCAGGGGCTGGCGACCAGCGCCGAGTAGGCTATCACACACATGGGAGGCATTAGCCTAAGGTACCTGTACACACGCACCCACAAACACCTCCATGCAACAGTGCAGAGATATAGAAACTGGAAAGTAATTGCATGCATACACTATCCCACAACCAGAGAGCAACAGCGAAAGCAGAAAGGGCAAAACAGGGCCCACCAAAAGAAAACTACAAAGCACGTCCAACCTGCTCTGAAGAAGGGGAACGCTGCCACAAACACCCGTCGAAAAGCTCCCTCGGCACAGCTCTGATAAACACCCCAGTCAACTCGCTCACTATGCTTCGCCTGCTCCGGGTCCTCCTGGGACTCCGTCAAAAGGCATGTGGTCTGCACAAGACACAAACATGTGCGGGCAAAGCCCGTGCAGGGGTGAGTATAAACATACTCAGTAGGCACCCCAAAAACCCAAAACCCAAGGGAGCAACTGAAAGGAAACAGTCCGCTCAACCCAGCCAGAGGGAATCCAGACGAGAGAGAAACTCCATCTCGTGACCATCCTCGGCTAAACACAACTAGTCAGCTCAGCTCAGGTGTATGCCCATACATACACCTTGAACAATCCAGATATAGACAGCTCACGCCACAAAGCCACAAGAGGTACCGACCTCATCACCTGCAACTGTCCACAACCAGGAGAGTACACCACGAACACTGTCATACCAGATGACAGTCATCCGAGAGATACACTCCATCGGGTCCCAAACAAACATCTCAGACGCTCACCCGAGAGACCACGCTCGTCGGATAACATCACTGAGGAAACATCGCTGAAACACCATAACCGCCAAACTCCTCGGATAGGGGATCGCCGCTAGGGTCTGCTAGGGGATACCAAGACACACTCCGGTATACGTAGCTCACAGATAGGGGATCACTCCCAGGGTCCGCTGGGGGATACCATGACCCGATCTGGCATACGTAGTACTCACAGATAGGGGATCACACCCAGGATCCGCTGGGGGATACCACAACTCGATCTGCACTCGACAGAAGCTTCACACTCAAATAGAGGATCATCGTCCATATAAAGATGGTCACGACGATACCGGAACCCTATCTGGTATAACTCGTGATGTAGGGGATCGAACTGATGATGCTGCAACCCTACTGAAACCTCGCGCTGAGTAGGGGATCGCATAACCAACGATACCGCAACCCTACCGACACCAAGCGCTGAGTAGGGGATCGTATGACCAACGATACCACAACCCTACTATAAACATCATGCTGAGTAGGGGATCGTAAACCCGACGATGCCACAACCCTACTATGCACGACCCACCGCATAGGGGATCATATTCCCGATGATGCCACAAACCCTACGGGGTTAACCTGCTAGATAGGGGATCGCTGCCCGTGAATAAGCGGTCACAGTGATACCAAGAACCCGATCTAGGGTAAAGATGCTAGAGGATCCACTCCGGGCCCACCGGAGGGATACCACAACTCTAACAGTTTAAACATCCCATCGAGAGGATCACAAACTCATACGAAGGTTGTGATACCACACGAACCCTCGTAGGAACGAACCAAGGGAGAACCCTCAACCACTGCTGGTCCAAACGTCGCTACCCGAGCGACTTGCCGCAAAGCCACACTGCGCACCTCCGAAGCCAAAACCGAGGCCACCATCACGTTCCACGCGAAAAAACACCCAGGATAGGCTGTTTACTCGCCCGGAACGGAGCACCGGTGAAAAAGGAACAATTCACCGTAGCTAGCTCGCGCGGGGGCCACGCTACGATCCCGAAACCCATCGAGCGGATCGCACCACGACGATCCCCTCGAAAAAACAAGCGGAATCGACTACTCGCTCGCCCAAAACGGACTCCTGGTGAAAAAGGTACTATTCACCGAAGGCCACCTCGGGTGGGGCCCAAGCCTGGATTCCGAATCTCATCGAACGGATCGCACCATTGCGATCCTCTCGGAAAAACACACAGGATCGACTATTCATCCGTCAAAATCGGACTCCTGGTGCAAAAGCTGCGTTTCCCCGCAAATGCCAAAACCCGGCCTCGTGGGGCCCGCACCCCATTCGCAGTCCCAATACCCGGAAACCATCTCAAAAAGTCCGTCGTACCATCAGGGTCTCAATGCCACTGACGGCACGTCAATCGGACACTCCGGGTAGAAGTTACAACGACCCGAAGTCGTAAAATAATAAAATAATATTATTTTATACGACGTTTCTAACTCCCGGGCCACGGTCCCGAACCATAAAATTCTCAAAGTGATTTCAAAAGGTCCGTCTCGACGCAAGGAGCGCGTCGCCGCAAACGGTTCGCAAATCGGAGTTACGGTTTGCGAGTTACGGGGGTTTAAAGAACCCCCGGAACAAACTGGCCGGACCACCGCAGGGTCGCCGGAAACAACCGCGCCGCTGCCGGACTCCACCGCGCCACCGCCGCCGCCACCGGAAACCGCCGCCGCGCCGTCGCCGGATTCCGCCATGGCCGCCGCCGGAAAACCGGGTTTTCGCCGGAAAACTTCCGGGAGCCACCGAGAGCACCCCGGTGCTCCAAATTCAGATCCGAAACATGTTTTGGAAAGCTCGGGACCCGAACTATACAACCCATATGAAAATTTGAAGAAAAACAACACAAAAATGGGATCCGGGATTGAAAAACTCAAACCGCCTACCTCGCGGGCGTAACGCCGACGTTCTGCCTCAGATCTGCGCTCCAGAGCTTCCGTTGCGCGCTCCTGGAACGTCCGCCGTCGAATTCTAAGCTCGTGGGCGCTCCGTTTGCTCGATTCGGCGGAGTGGCGGCGAAGAATGGCGAAGAACGACGAATAACGATAAAAGTGGGGGGGGGGGGGGGCGCTGATATTTATATCAGCCGCCCGCTGGCGCCAAACCAGCCTCGGACCCGACGCCCAATGCGAACAAAAGTAAGGTCGCCCCTAGGGTAAACGCGCCATTCTGAACGCAACGGCGGTCTCAGATTTTCCATCTGAGACTCCGTTCAGAAGTTATTTGAGCCGACACTCGCACACTAACTTGCCACTTATTTACGGAAATGCCCCTGGTGGCGTTTCTCACCGCAGGCCCGCGCCCGCAAAGATTACACCCCGCCTAGGGTAAACGGCACGTTCCGAATGCAACTGTGCCCTCAGATTCCCATTCTGAGCTACCGTTTAGGAGATATCACACCCCCGCCACGTGCATAGTATAAAAATACTTAATATTTTTATAAAATTAATTCCGGGCACACCGGGCCTCGGAATCACACGCCGTCTTCGCGCCTAGCTCTGGAATTATTCGTAGAAATATTCCAAAGTCTGACAGGGCCAAAAACCCGAGTCGCTACAACATGGCCATGTTGTAGTACATAACCAGAGTACACGAGAATAAGGAGAAATACATGGTCATGGGTTGAGAAAATATTTGATAGTATAGTAATCTAGAACACAACATGTACCTAGGGTATACACCTTTTCAGGTACACTCCATGTAGGATACAAGGAGGATGGGTATTGTGGGAAAGACACGGTCAGTGGGTCGTGGTGAGGTGATAAAGTCAATGCACACCATGTTTATATTTTTTAAACTCACAAGACCAGCATATTCATTCATCATTGGACACAACTACAGTTTTAGGTTGGGACACACACCATGATGACTCTAGTACAAGTCATAGAGTTTTTTTGGTGACTTCATCTTTGTATATATCCTATTTCTTGACTCAGATTCAGGCCAACGAGTACCCAATCCAAAATAGTTTTCCATAGTGAACATGATCATAGGCTGTATAGTTTCTTTATTGATATGATGTGGAATTAATCATGAATAATAAATTGATATAGATTTTTTATCAAGGATAGTAATTAGGGTGGATCATTGGAGAGATGCATGGGCTGGTACCCTTATTTTTTTCATTAGGATGTTGGTACATAGACTCATTGGGCATAGAGTGTGGTGTTCCCTATTCAAAATGGAGAATGAACCCTATACTAATAATTTTGCTTCAACATAATGCATTCGGATCATGATAATCCTTTCAACGATGCTTGACTAAAGGTGTAAATTTTTTTGGGGCATTAGAGAAGTGTTAGTACTAGTACACCCCTACCACATCATGATGTTGGTTTCCCTTACCTCTCATACATATAGGTTTGGAACTCCCCTGTACATAGTGTGCAAGTCCACTATCCAAAATTTTGTTCTAATGGGGATTGTACTCCTCTATCGGACAAGTGTAAGGCTCCCCAATATCATTCATATAGATCAAGATAGATATCCCATTTCAAAATAACGTGTGGGACATCAATTCTCATTTAGTAAATAGACTTATTACTCCCCGACCATACCTATGATATGTCATCTATTATAAGGTCGGTTATCCCCTTTTAAATTAGGGTTTAGGTCCCCCACATGTGATGTTCCTGTAGATTCGGTACTCCCTTGTCCTTCCAAGGTGTGGGTCCTCTAAACAAGGATTCATACTCCCCTGACGAGTCAAGGTGTAGGTCCTCCATAGAGACCATGAAGGAAGATTTGGTAATTACTACTCATATTAGGGTATGTATCCTTTATAGGGTTGGTACACCCCAATCATGATTGGGTATATGTCCCCCATTTGTAGTATACTAGAATAGTTAATCTCCCCTTTCGTACCAATGTGTGGGTCCTATATCTATGAAGTGGTACTCTCCTATAATCAAGTTGTGGCTTGGATAGGGTCCTCCATAGTAAATGAATCTCATTTCTTTTTGAGATAATCTTTGAGGAATGATCCCATACATAATATTATACAGGTCACCTAGTTTGGAGTTCGAGGTCCCTCAACTTGATGAGGCGTGGTCCTCTCCCAATGGGGTTTAAGTAGGTTTCCTCGGATGGATAATAGTTAATACTCCCTTAGATATAGGGAAGTGTTGTTTTTTTCTCCCTCTATTTTACCTTTTTAAATAGGATTCATGTGTACACAACATGGATTATTTATCCCCTGACATTTTCAATTGTGATGGGAGGGCCTCTCCACATGGAATCTTATAGGGTGGTATAAGGTGAAAGATATCAATGATAAGACCACTTGTTTGGGAATTAGAGTTAGAACTAGAGAGATATTCTTGATAGATAATATCTCTAATATATTTCATCTAGAGAGTTAGGGTGATTGCAAATGAGTATTACCTCATGGATGCACCATCGGAGATACACCTTCTGGTACTGACACATTTCTTGTTTGAAAAACCATTTTGTTTGAGATGATTGGTCATGTATAGAAAATTATTTATCGAGATGCATTTTATATATCTCTTGGGATATCCCTAGATTGGATTAAGATGAATATTTTTATTCATTTAGTCCCTTTTATTTTGGGAAATTGGGGTGACTAATAGGTATTACTACACTCTCCACGACACTATATTTTCATTCACATGTCGTGACTTTTGAATACGATAGGCCTTTCTATAGATTCCTATGAGGTGACAGTGTAGGTGGAGCTTAGTGATCACTACAGACCAAAGTGATTACTGGGGTTGGACCATTGTGTGTTCTAAAGGTTTTATTTGAAAAAATATCCCCTCATTATGATAATAATAGATTCATTAAAAGTTTATAGTGGGATTTTATTTTTTTACTTTTTTATTTTTAATAATTTTTTTCTACATCGGTTTTGGGATTGATGTATGCATGAATTTTTTTAGTTTTTATTATCGCTTCACTATTTCATTCATATTATCATGGTTATGTGTGTATAGGTACAATTGGATAAGGCCCCCCATTTGGGTGATATACCAACCCAGTGTTGGTCTCCCCCACCATAACCTATTGCAGGAGGTCATTGGGTTGTCGGGGTTGGGCCTTGATGGGTTGGATTGTGATAGAGTGGAATCATATGTTGTATATTCATGGGTCGGTGCAGATTCCAAACCCGAATGATGATCGGTCTGGGATATATGGATATCGAGTTGAAGAGTCATGAGATTATATTTTGTGCTAGAAATTTTATTTTTGGTGTGGTGGCCAATGTATCCATTCACCTAGACTCTGATAACCATATTATTGAATCGGTACATATTGGCACTAGTCATATGTAAATGATGGTTCATGAATCATATACGATTTGGTTGCAGGTTCCATATCATTCATGAGTCATATCCTTATATATACTATAAATCATGGTATATCAGGATTATATTGTAGGATTCCACCTTGATGAAATACTTACAATATTTTATGTCCAAATCATGAAGATCATATTTGGAGTGTTGAGGATTAAATACAGGTCACTATTTGTGAGGAATTAATTCTGGTGATCTTATGGTAGAGGAACCACCCATCGAGTAGGAGTTTGTGCCAACAGTCCAGGTCCAGGAAGCGTGTAGGCTGATTGCACTATACAATTTAAATTGGAAGAAACCACATATGTATTAGGGTTAGAAAGATCCCAAGGAAGTTAATGATTGTCTCTCAGTAGTCATGAGAATTTTCCTCCTTGTGGGAATGCCTCCTGATAATATGGTGCATATAGCGGTGAGCCTTCAATAGGTATTGTTCATAAGATGGAGGATTCTAATTATACTGGCCCCTGAATTTAAAATGCTCACACAGAAAGAGTTTTTTAGGATCATTAATGAATATTTTTATTTGGCCACATTTGGATTGGTGAACATGTAATATCTTCTTTAAATTCCAAATTGTATCATTTTGGTGTCAGAATACTCGATGAGGTTCAAAAACCCTTCATGATACTCAATGAATATGGTTCGTGATCTATTATTCAAATCATAAACCATTGATCTGGGGATCTATAGTGACATCCAATAAAATGTGGTTTCCTTACATCTTATATTTTACATAGGGGTATATGAGAGGTCTCTAATGTAAGAGAGATTCCCGGAGGAGGGTGAGATGTATATAGTTGATAGAATTATTCATGAGGCTGAGGCATATGTATCCACCGGAAGATGATATTTGGAAATATCATGGTGAAGGAAGAATACCTATTGTCTAGAATATACCCATGGTCTAATAGGAAAGGACCCCTCTAAGTATTTAGTCATTTTTTGGATAGGTAATGATTTTCCTGTGATGTTCGAGGACATCTTTCAACAAATTTTCTAACACATCGTTATGTATAGAAAGGGAGAGTCGGTGGACATCCCTGGAAGAGTTGGGGTTTAGATAATTGATTTATTCTAATTAGTGGACATGGAGTATGAGTAGAGAGTGTATTAGGAGAAGGAAGGATTAATGATATGTTTCCACCACCATCCAGAGGTGTCCACTTTAGGATTAGGGATCTGGATGAAGGGGTTGAGGAATAATATAGTCTCTAGAAGCCAATAACCTTATGGATCAGAGAATTATTATTGGTTCATTCTATTCCTTTATTCTCTATCAATAGTATATTTAGACATTGTTATGAAGTACTGTTTTATTGTCACATATTACTCGAGGATTAATCCAGGTGGATGTGGGGATTCTGTGGAGCCCTATGATGGTTTTGTTTTGAATTGATTCAAGGAAATGAAAAAATTGATGTTTCCCCAAACATGAAGAATCATTGAAAAGTAATGAATTTTTTAGGGATAGTTAGTACTTCCTTATGAATATAATTTCTAGGTGTAGTGTATGAGTTCCATTGAGTTGTGTCTCTGGGGAGTCATGTGGTGCAGTTTTATCTAGGGGGAAGGGAGAACTACCAGCTACCATCATTATCTGCATTAGGTAAGCATGGTCATGTACCTCTATACCCTTTGACTATAGATGGAAATAATGATGGAGTTTTTTACTAGTCAGAATAAAGGAGACATGTTTACAATTTGTTTCATAATTTTTTCTTCGTTCGATCTAGACATTGGGTGTTGTGTAGCCTATGTGGTTACTCAGAGATTGTGTTTGTGGTTATCATGGGAACTCTTAATTGAACTCATTGGAATGTTATTCATAGTGGTGAGAATATATCTTATCCTCTCTACTGTGATATCTATTTTTCAAAAAGTAAATCCTATTGGTGGTAATGATGTAGTGTCTATAGTTTTTCTATGTAAGACCTTTAAATATTTCTAATAATATTTCATTAGTCATGTGTAGAGATATCGTGAATATCCAGTGTTTGGATGGAATCATGGAGGTGATAATAAAAATGTTAAATATGTTTTATCACATGAATATATTTTTATTAAAAACATGGAATAACTCATGAGCATAGTCCCATATCATAAGTCTAAGACTACTACAAAATTTAGAATGTTTGTTTTGGCATGAGGGAAACATATATTTTTTTAGTGTTAATACCTCAGTTGTGGGAACATTGGAAGGTGTGTTGGAGATATTAGTTAATTAAAAATTTAATAATATCCTCCCCCACCACCATTCTCATCACACATAATATGAGAAGAGGAGATCTCCCTGACATGTTGGATTACCCAAGGATGAACCGAGTGAAAGAGGGCCATTGATACCCATTTTTTATGCCAATCATCACATAATCTAGCTAAAAAATGCTATGAGAATTGTTTTGTACCCAATTCATTGTATTTTAATTGTGAGAAAGTTGTATTTTAGTTTTAAGTCATTATATCCCATTATATCCATTTTTAAGGTTTTAGAGCATTTAGATGACTACTAGTGATCCCTGGGTGGGTAGATATGTGTGTTTCAGTGAAATATCAAGTTTTTTTGGTGGCTCGTAGTGTATTCAGATTTGGAATTACCAATCAAATAGTTTATAGTTTAGTGGAACATGTGGTGCATTCATACCATTCGGGGAAGATGAATATTTGTGACTCCAAGGAGTGTACTGGGTGTGCACAACATGTAGTGAGCCCAAGTAATGTGGTTCAGGGTCATGGCCAGGGATTCCATGTCATGGGACATTGTTTTGTGGCCTCATATAGCTAGAGTAAAAGGGAATCGAGTGTTAGAAACAGAAACATGTTGAGACGATGGACAAGTGGCTGGTTATGCAGAACAGGCCGTGAAACCTGGGTACACACCATGTGTGATACATTGTTAGTCGATACGTGAGGGGAAGGACATAAATGTGGTCTTTGGGTGAGGCAAGACACATCGTGTATACTATATACATTATATGTAATACCCAATGGACATCCAATCCATCCATTAGATTAATAGTTCTTATTTTTAGGTAGTTTCAAACGATGAATTGACCCTTGTATATGCCCTCTAGTTTTTTGGATACTTCCACCTTTCATACCTCCTATAGAGAGACTTAGATATAGAAAAATAAGTAGTCTATCCTACGTAGTATTCCATAAAGAATGATATTGTATCATCCATTTTGCAATAAGGGATTCAACATGAAATTATTAAGGTATGATTTAGTGTAAGTAGTGATTGATTCAAGAAAGCATTTAGGTGGGTCACTTGGTAGATTTTATTGTCAGTGCCCTTACCTGTCACTTCGAGATGAGAATACCCTATACTATTTAGGTCGGTAGTGATATTTTCCACTATCAACATAGGTAATGGGTCCCATACCCCAGGATGTTTCCATACATGAGGCTTGAAAAGAATGATATACTTTCCATAATTCTTGACCAATGCTATATATCATGTTAGTTTATCCGACAGTGTCTGGGACTGGTACTCCCATGTTGCATCATGGAAAACGATTCCATTACCTCAAATGCCAGTATAGATGGAAATATATTCATATATTGGGTGTGAGTCCACTATACATGGAGTAATTATCTTATATATGGTACAATCTTATATGTATATTGTTTGGGTGCCTCTGTATCATTTGTAGATGGATATGGAACTTCCATATCATATTAGAGTGAAATACATCCATAATCATTGAGCCGATAGAGTCAGCACTCCCCTGTCAAAAGAAGAAGTAGGTCCTCAATTCAATATTTGGTACCCTATTTTTGTATAAGGGTATTGTTCATCCATACATGATTTTCATATATACTTGATACTCTATTTCACCAGTGTGTGGGTCCTCTAGAATGGGGTATGAACACCCATAATAGGTCAGAGTGTGGAAACCCAAATTGACCTACCTGGTAGAGTTGGTACATTCTCGTCATATTGGGGTGTGGGTCATCTAGAGGATCGGTACTCCCCTTCCATTTCATGGTGTGCGTACATTAGTGTGACTGTACTCGTAGAGTCGAAACTCCCATATTTTACTAGTCTACATGTCCACTATCTTCAAATTTGTACTCCCCCCATAATCGAGAAGCGGCAGGGATAAGGACCTCTGTAGGATTTGCAGATACCTCAGCTATAAGAATCTTTAGGAGGACCTGGACCCTCCCAATTATTATATGATTCATATATATTGGAGTTAGATCTTCCTCAACTCAGTGATGAGAATTCCACACACTATATATTTTAAAGAGGTTTCACTAGATGGTTTGGAGTTAGTACTCCCACAGTTTTGGGGAAGTGGAGAGATAAGGGTCCCCCTTGTCTTTGCCTCTATGTATAGAGGACACACATGGTTCATATCCTAGTGATATTCTCCCCAATCATTTTGTAGTGTTGAGGAGAGATAATCTCTACATGGGATCATATAGGATTTGTTAGGGGGTAGATAATAGTGATAAGACCTCTATTGTTGGGAACTATAGTTGGACTTATAGATTTATTACTGATGGATCATACATCTCAAACATTCCATATTGGATGTTAGAGTGATGGTCGATGTGGTTTACCACATAGATATTCCATCGAGGATGGGTGGACATGTGGAGTGTGTTCTCTTGGTAGAGATTTACCTTAGAGCATTGAGTAAAATCAATTGGATTGATATGAGGATACGACCTCATCACACTTGGAGTCTATGAAAATTATTATTTTTTATTTTATTGGATACCCTACTGTGTTGAAACTTATCCGAAATGACATACCATTTTTTTGAGATGACATTATATTTATAGTTATGGATTTGTCGAGATGGAGTATCTCTCTCTTAGGTTCCCTTTGGCTTGGGTCAAGCTAAATATTGAATTTCATTAGCATCCTTTTATTTTGAGTATTTGGGGAGACTATTGTAATTTTATACTTATCCATGCATGAGATTTCCAAAAACATTTAGTGTCTTTGGCTGATGGCAGTCCTTTCTATGGAGTGCTAGGAGGACCTGAAGCAGTCAGAGCACAGTAAGCTCAATAAAATGATATTTCTAATAGGTTTGGACCATTTCCTATTCTAGTGGTATCATTTTATAGTGATCACATCATTTTATGGTAGTTGGAAAATTGTACAGTTTTTTTCGGGCGTTTTTTTTCATTTCTATATTTACTGATATACTACTATACTCGGGTGGTGGCATATATGTATGCATGAATTTTTTATTTCATTTTTTAATATATTCTCTATTTCATGGAGATGTATGTGGGTTTTTGCGTAAAGGTTCAATAGCCTAATGCCTCCCATTTGTGTGATAAGGATACACAATGACAGTCATCAACCCCTAGATTTATTGGAAGAGGGCTTGGGGTAGTCGTGTCTTGAGCCGCGGTCAGTTGGATCATGAAAAGAGTGTTTTGTGAGGCATACCCCTATTAAGGGGTTTTCATTAAAAAACAATTAGATACATGTTTTCAATATGATCCAAGTCTTAATGGGTTGCCTCTTATAGAACAATTATTCATTATTCCTATAAAAATATTATAGGGTTTTATACATGGAATCTTGTGATGATTAAACCATATTATGAATTTCCATACATGCTTGGCATGGTTTGAAACTAGTTTTTATTGATACTTCTTGATATTTTGAATTTTTAGAACATATTTACTTAATAACCATATAAATTTGATAAATTTTCATTTTATAAGCCACCTTCATCATTCCCATATAACTAGGTGTTTTTATACCATTTAGTGAGTGGTTGTATATACTATATTTAATTCAATAAAATTTATTTTAGTTGTCCTCCAAATTATAATTTTTATTTTCCAACACTTTTAATATGAAAGTCAAAACCCTCAAACTCAAAAAATATCAATCTTACAAGATTAAAACTGACTTATTAAACACAATTCCACGATGATTGGAATCTCCTTACCTAAACAGTGTCTAGGGAAACGCACTAACATGGTAGTGTTGATTAGTCTCTATAATTTATTAATAACGTGTTTCTAGATAATCCGAAGCTTTCATGTACTCATATTTGTTAATATTCTCTGTATTAAATCCTAGAATCAATATGAGATTTTTCTTTCCAATCTATTCAACTTCCTCTCTTGTAACATCAATTTGGACTAGTCTTACAATCATTTTCTCGGCCTCTTACCTTATAGCCTTGATCACCAAGACTACCTCCTTCATTACGTCAACATTATGTATGTGTTGTTAAATCTATTCCCCAAAATCCACGTTCATCCGAAGATGAAAACCATCAAGAGACTGTACATCACACCTTATAAGAGTTATCATAGTGTAAAATAATAGTAACAATATTGGGCTATTATATTCATAGCTGTATTTAATAGAAACATGCTTGAATTTTACTTTGATCAACATAAATTGATGTTATAGAGTGTGATGTTAGACATAGCTATTGATAATTGATAAAATCTGATATGGGAAGTTGTATTAAAGAAATATATGTTGAGATACATATGACCATTTGTAGTAGAAATCCATTCTTAGTAAGACATGAATATGGGAGGTCATGTGAAATATGCATGAATTAAACCTTATTATAATGTTAATAGAGACATTTTGTTGCTAATATGACATGTTTAGGGATTTCTCTTTTTGAATATAATAATTTTTTATTTATGTTACACTAATGGTAATAAATGAAGTTCTTCTATGTGAATTTGATCTCTTGAATCATGGTATATATAATCTTAGGTCAAATGTGATATATTTATTTTTTATGTTATGGAAAAATAAATATAATACTATTTGAAGGCTTATTTTCGATTTTTCACATATATATCATTGTTTTCAATAATGTAATATGCAATTGTTATGCTTTATCATGCCTGTTTCTCCTAAAGAATCCACACATCTTACACACGGGGATCACATCAATATTTATATACATTTACAAATACTGAGATATTATATAGTATATATATATATAAGATAATATAATATCAATATATATATATATATACTCAATAATGTGGGAGGTATGATCCTCGTATATGGTAATAGTAACATACAATAACTACCCAAAAAGGAAAAGTGGGCCTCTATGGCTAGGAAAAGATCACATTCCACCTTTAAAGGATGATTATTGATACATAAATACATATATTTATATATTAGTCTATATATATGTAAACTATATCCTAGAGGGTATGTATTTGGATAAATGAATCTTATGGGAAAGTCCTTTAGGGCGTAGAAGTTCCCTAATTGGGTCTCAATGAATGTTTCACTCATGTGGGTAAAAATCATTAAATCATCATTAATATTTAAAATAATGGTTTTTGTAAATTAAATAATGAGACCACTTGTTTAGTAATGAATCATTATTTCAAACACCTTGTGGAATAATTTTGTGTGTATTCCAATAATTTGAAACCTTTTATACCTATATTTCACAATTCCCATTATGAAATCCTAGTGATGGTTGGGTGGTGACATAGACAAGGAACAAAATACTCATGTCTCATTCAACATCCCACGGGGGTGTTTGTAGATCCTATTATTCATCACTCATGTAATGTGAAAGTTAACTAATGTGAGGTTAATTTGTTCTGGATCATAGGTTATTGATTCATGTGGTTTATGGAGTTTGGTGGCACAAAGTTATAGTTTCTATGGACCAGTATAAAGGATATAGTGGGGCAGTCTACATTGAATACATTTTGGGATATTACCATGAGACATATGATATTTAACTCCTAAAATAAATTTTGGATATCAAACTTTTTATATATTTGTTTTTTATGTTTCACTCAATGCATGTACATTGTAGATATTTTGTACAATTATCTTATATGCATGCTTGTATGTGTGGTTATTTCATTTGGTGTTGACTAGGTGCTTGACGTGCAGGTAATCCATGATGGAAACATATATATGTGTTATCTAGGATTGAAGTCACCATTAGAAATTTAATTTTCTATGTTGGACCATAGGTTTTATTCATTAATGATTTAAACTTATCAAGATTTTAAATCATCTCCCACATGTATTTTGATAAATTATTGTAATTCATGATTGCCTCTTAAAATAATGTATTATAGGATGTGGTCTTGTACTGATCTGGATCAATTCAATTCATTTAACATAGTTTGGATCATTATATAATTGTATCAAAGTAACATAATTTCTCTTAGGTATAAAATTTATATTAGTAGAGAGATATGAGTGTCATGGATCTTCAATTAAATTTTAAATATGCTTGCCCAAAAAAAATAATGATAAAATCTTAAGCTACCAATAGTCACCCAGGTTTTATTTTATTATTCATTCTTGAGTCAATCCATTCATTGTGTTCTTTATAGATTATTAGTAGTTATTTCAACGTATAAATAGAATTTATGAATTTCACTATTATGTTTTCTCTTATTGTTAGTTACTTTATTATTGAAATCGCTATCATTTTTAATGTGACTAAAAATACCATAATAATAAAATATTGTTTTTATATATATTTTTATATTGTGGGTAGGTCAATATAACTCATTATTGTTTTTTTTCTACTTATATAAACCCATTTCTTTTGAAAATTTTAATTCATACATTAATATTAGTTTATTATTTCCTTTTAAATCTTTTTAATATGCTAGTCCGTTGATTAAAAGAGGTAATTTGATAGTGGGGATGTGAATTGTGATATGATTTTAATATACAATTATAAAGTTCCGGATTCCCATTTAATGAAAAAGGTAACTAAGGGGTCTACCTTATTAAATATAATGAATTTCATTATTTTTTCCTTCACATCTTCGGTCAATGTTAATCGACAAACATGTTTTTTAATGTGGATCTTCATTAACTACTATGATTTGATAGTTTGTAGCTCATATGTTGTATAACATAGTGTGTGAGTTAACCGGATGCGAAACTATGAATTCTAAAGTTTCATATAAATTTAAGGGTTGTATTTATTATTACATATTGGAATATTGAATTTTTAATATATATATCTACTATGATCATGAATAATTTTATTATCAACATTGGTAATGAGTATCCTTGTTTTTTCATCAGATAGATTCTTAATATTGTTAGGAGGTAACGATAAAGATTTAAAATTATCAAATTCCAAGAGACCAAATATTATTCATACAATATAATATATTTTAGCTTTAAATAGTTTTTCCAATTATCATCCATGAATTTCAATATGGAGGTGTCCCAATTACCTCATATTTGAGATAGTCACTTGTGATGTTATTGAATTGTAGCTTCTATGGTCATATAATTCATAATTAATTGTTTGTTTAAAATTAATACTATAAATGTGAAACAGTAGATGTATTCACAAGTTGTATAGGTATATACCATTTTTATTATTGTCTAATGGCTCTAGTAGATCCATCTTGTTGAAATTAATGTCAAAATACAAGCTAAATTATTATTATAGCCTAATTATAGTAGATCTATTCATGGAAAAATTTGATTCATAAGGGATGATGTTGTAGTCAATGAAATGATCCCCTGTTTGGGATTTCATTCATCAGTTTATCAAGATGTCATAGAAATGATTTTATAATGATGAAATTGACAGTTGCGGTTATAGAGAGTCCTTCAATGGTGAAAGGATGTATAATTGAATTTTCTACCATTTTTTCATTTATTTGATATTAGGGCTTCCCATTCATATATTTATTGGGAAATAATGTCACATTTGGGAATAGTAGTGGAATTATCTTATATTATCATCATTATTCAATCCCTATTAATTAAATAGTTAGAAAAAATAATTACTTGTTTATCTTTTACTATTATGTTTGGATTATTCAAACATTATTACAACATCCTAACCGTCAGTATACACATTTTTATCAATTTTTTTGAATGGAATGGTTGACCCAATTCAAGGATCCGATTGATTTTATAAGAGGTATGTTTCATTTTATTACCATAAAGGGACCTTGTACACACTAATGATAAAAAGGTATTATGATACATGTGAAGAGGGCTAGGATCACAAAAAAATTTTACCTCATAGAATTAATAAATGTTTCTCAAAGTAGTTGTAACCATGATATATAAAGAACTACCAATAGTTTTACGATTCTATACTATTGTGTTTTCTTATTATTTTTATATTCTCATGTAAACATGGGGAAGATTTCTTGATTGATATATTTTATAAAACTATTCCAATAATTATTATACTATATCATAGGGAACAAAAATTGTTAATATAACTAAAATATCATCTTGAGTAGCTTGATTCAATTGGTTTTATATGTCATAGTTCTTTTACCCAGGACACTGTAGTGATAATCAATAATAAATTCAATGTTATCTCACTTGGTTTCATTGATCATTATAAAATCAAATTATGTTTGTTTTGAGAACATGTATCCACTTATTTTAATCATTCCTTTCATAGGTATTTAAATTCAGAGTAATGGTTTTTGAAGATTGACTTGAGATCAGGGTATCTATAATTATGTATGGGACCTGAGGAAATTATGTGGATATATTATATTATTTATATGGAAAACCCATGTATTTAGTTTTTCCATTCATATTGACTATTACACTACCAATTTTAATGCCCCATATGAATCAGATTTTTCATATACACATAGTAGAATCCCTTATTTTATTTTGGGTGATATTTTATTACATTCACAAAAATATGAACATAATGGAATGAATATTTAAACAGTTCATGGATTTTAATATTTTCCTTTGTTGTATGGACATCATTAAAATGTTTATTTTAGAATTATGAGGATAAGTTCACCGAAAATTTTGTGTCTCTATAACACCTAAGGATCTAATAGATTTTTAAAATTAATCAAATATTTTTTATATTTTATATTACATGAATAAATTATGTTATCATTCATTACATGAAATATTATTTTTTCTTTTCTTACAATGAATCTATATTTATGATTTTATTACATGCAACAATGAGTTTATACAAATCATGGCATACTATTTATATATTATTATTTACTAAAGACACTATCTAAAAAATATTGGAATGTAGGGTATTAATAGTACTCCCTAAATTATGAAGACATGGTTTACACATTCTTATATTATTCTTTGGTGACCAATTATTTATAAATTAAAATAATACACTTCTGAAAATAAAAGGAAATGTTTTTTAGAAATACTTTTTTTATACGCAAAAGTGTGTTTAAGATGAATAAATTGAAAAAATAACTTTTTCTATTTAATTTAATTAAATTAATATATTATATTTTAAATATATTTATAAACATTCATCACATAAATTTTATATAGATTATATTGGAATAAATCAAATTTTACACATTAAAAAGATATTTTTTCTAGAAAAATGTTTTACCGCCTTTTTATTATGTACTAATTTTAAAAAAAATATATATTATAAAATCATTTTAATAGAATAAAAAATATTAATTTTTAATATAAAAATTATATTTGGGTTAATTTTTGATATTTTTAAAAAATGTTTCTTTTTTTAGGTATAGTGAAAAATGATTTTTTTATTAAAAACATCCATTTAATTTAATTTATATATAAAAAACAATTTCATTTCTAAATTGTTTTAAATTGAAATTAATGAAATTCTATATCCATAAATAAAATCATTTTCAATAGAATTAAATTAATAACTGATTACAATATAAATCCATTTCAATATTTTGAATAATATTTTTTAAAACCCCGCAACCTCACCACTTCTATAAAATTAATTTAAAATTAATCATTTCCACATAAATGATTTCAATTATGAAAAATTGATTCATTAATTTAAAAAATATTAATTTTTAATTCATAAAAATTCCATCTAATGTTTTGACAAAAAATTATAGTGAATGCTGTAAAAAATAATTACCACAATTAAGGTAAAAATGATGTTATCTAGGGGATAAAATATAATGATTATATTAAAAATGACCTAAATTAATATCTTAATTTTATTTAATGAGTTTATTTATATTTTTTCTATAATATTATATGAAATGTGAATCTTTATAGCCACATTTCATTGATTCTGGCCTCTATAGTAAGTTCAAAAAATAAAAAGACAAAAAACTCTTTTCATAATTTTAATAAAAATAATTACATGAGATAAGGGAATAGAAAAAATATTATTAATTATAGGTTTTATTTTTTAAAATAAATTAAATTTTCTATCATCATAATTTATTATATGTTTTTAGATGAAATTATTACTTCAATTCAAAGGAAAAACAAACACATTAATTATTTAGTTATTAATTTAATAAAATAAATAAATCCAATAATGATAAAACTAAAGTAAATTGAATGAATTATTATGTTCAATTATTTGTAAAGGAGAAATTACAATATTAATTTTTTTTAATAAATCTTATTTTAATTCCTTTATTTTATTAATATTATTAAATTTGAAATTAAATAAATATGATCTATCTTAAATTTAAGAACCAATTTTTCTATTATAATGACTATATTTTCTATTAAATTGAAAAAAAGCAATTAGCGCTGTTAAGGATAATGTGTTGTTTCTACTTGTAAGAAGCCCTTTTATAATGAATTTACAAAGCACATAGAATTAGTATTATATAAGATATATATCAAATTTAAAATAAAATTCTCATAATTATATAATAAGTATCACTCAATTTTCTTCTTAAAAGATAAATTACCATGGATGGAAATCTAGAAACCCTTGTGGAAAAAAATAGAAAAAATAGGTTTATAAAATATTTCAGGAATGATTTTTTTTAAATGGGTTTTATTGTATTTTAGAGGATATTATAGACTATATGATCCCTAAAACACTTTAATAATATATTTTTTCCACTTGAGGTAATATTTAACACCAAATAGTGAGTACTTTGGAGTATTTACAAGATTGCCACTCATCGTCAACTATAAAAGAGAACTTACACTCCCCATGTAATCACACCCCTAATTTCACTTTTATTGAAAATTATCTATACAAAATTCCCAAAATCCATCCCCTAATCCTAGAATCATCACTTTTTAAATAAAACTATTAATGAATGGTTTTACTAAAATCTTATAGAGGATACCAAAAAGAGAGTTAATGTTCATCCAAAACCATTTTCCATTTTTTTCTTACTCCACTCCCTTAAAATTATATGATAAAAAAATAATATAATAACCCATGTATATTATATATAATGATATTTTTTTATTTTTATTACCTATAACCATACCCACATCCATCAAATGGGTTTGTAAATCAATTTTTGTGTCTGTGGTGAACGAACACCTCTTAAACTGATGTCATTTTTTCCATTCCCACATATAGAGTCCGAATACAATAATATAAATAATGTTATATATGAGATAAATTATTTTTATGATTTAATTGTCATTTTTTAATTATTTTTCAATACATTCTTTAAAATATTCATTTTTAGGGGATTTGATAATATTGTTTGTTTGTACGATGGACTGCCACCTTGAGATGTAATGTGATTAATAACCTATTTACATGGAATGAGTTATGTATAGGTTTACTGAAATTATTTGATATATATATGAAATATAAATTATATTGTAATTTTATATGATACGAAAATGAAAACAATTTTCATTGTATATATGTCATGCCATCTACATAAACGACATACATAATTTCTAGTCATTAGGTGTTAAGGATTAAAATAAATAAATAAATAATGAATATATATAATATTTATATCATTTGTATCATTATATGGATTATTAAGTCATTTACAATTTAAGGGGACCAAGAATAACTAATCAGGTCATTTACCAAAAACAAAGCAGTTATTACGTAGGACATAACTTTAACATGAAATCGTTAATAAAAGGGTAATAAAATGTCATAATAAAATCATATATGTATGATATATTTTAATATGGTTCTATAATATCTTTATAATAAAATTATATTTATTATAATATATATTTTAATGAGGTCAAAAAATATAAAGGCATAAGGTATGGAATTTTAATGTCATGTTTTTTGTGAGACACAAGACATAACCGCCATATATTCCATTGATTTGGTTTATACACTACCCCTAATAATATTTTGGGATACATATTAAGATTCATATTGGGGTTGATATATCTATTTTTGGATTTGATATTCATGGGTTCCATCGTTCAAATGTTAACAAATTGTTAAATGTTTTTGTCTCAATTTTCATTCTTTGGAACATACGTTATGTTACACTCTTATATTCATTCAAGCGTTGTATATACTTATAATTTGACATATAATATAAAGAATTTAGTCTTCCTCAATATATATTATGTTTTATTTTCTTTTATTCCATTATGGGGATTATTATTCAAGGTTAACAATTTTTGTAATTATTTTTGTTATAATCGCTTTGTTTAGATGGATTATTTATTATCATGTTTCTGATGATAAAATATTACACTAACTCTTTCATGAGTTCTCATAAATTTTCTTCTCATATGGTTTTTCATGATATATTCATGAAATGGTACCATTTTCCACTCTTCTATTGCATAATAAAATTAATAAACTATTTTTATGTAAAATATTATATTATTTCTATCATCGGTTGTAAATATATTTTCATTCATAACCATGTCTTATAAAATTTATTTTCCTCTATTATAATTTCTAAATGTAATTTTAACCTCCTTTTGAGTTTAAAAAATATTCTTTGGAAGGAATAGTTATATTTTTTTCTGAAAAAATCTTTTCTATTGTACAAATAATGATAAATAAATTTTCATTTTAACATGTATGACATGAAAAATATTTAACAACAACATGACCAAAAATTTATTTAAGGTTTCATTTTATGTTTTCAAGGTTATTTTTAAATAAAATGGTTTTAAAAATGTAATATATTTTAAAATTCATTCCAATAACATTGGGATATTTTACCAAAGAATTTTTTAAAACTACTTTAAAATCCTACGTTATATTTTTTCATGGATATTTTCAAAGAAATAAATTTTCCCAATGGATTTATTTTTTAAAATTATTTACATTAAAAGATACATTCCCCATTAAAAATTTGAAATTGTATTTATAAATTAGTTTTATTTTGATGTGACATTAATTAAGGTGACTTATGCTTTAATGAGGATATAATCTTCAAGTTCCATTCTAATTATTTCTTTGAATGTTTTTTGTTTATGATTAAATGTTGACTATGTAGTCTGTTCATATTCCATGTTTTATACACTTATAATATTATTATAAAGAGTATACTTTTTTGGGAATTTGTATGATTAAATGATTATGATATCTACCAATTTTCTGTAGGTTGTGACATAATAAAATGTTTATGATACCAATTTGATTTCAGGAGTTATGATATGATGATGTTTTTATGATCGTGTGGATCTCATAAATATAGATTTCATTAGATCATGGTTGGAACCTATATTTCACTCTCAAACATTAGATATTGTTTAATATCTCATGATATATAAATGAATTGAATGCGATGTAATCATGATTAAATAATAAATGGATTTAATGGGATGCGGACCTTGTTTAACAATGTAAGGCTACAATGGGGAGTGAACACAGTTCATTAAAGATGTTTTTATGATATATTGTTCTTGGATGTGCTCCATGAATTATATGAAAATCTATTTCTATGAATTTTTTTATTCCTCAAATATGGGTTATAATCCAATGTTATTCTCTCTTGGATTGTGATATTTTTATCTCTTATTATTCATGACTTATGAGCTGGCAATAATTTTTTCATGAATCATAATAAAGATCATTAATATGAAGGGTATTTATGCCAAATGTTATAATCATGTTCTCATACCCTTATCTTCATTTTATGCTCATTTATCTCCTTTAAAAAACCATACCTATCATCAGAGGTAACCCATTCTTATTTTTGTTTTCCCCAGGATTTCAATAATGGTTTCAAGTAGGAGTATTAAAGGGGTTGTTCTTTATGGGATACATTGAATATATTTCACAAATATTGATGATTTATTTTACATTTTTCTAATGGAACAAATCTATTGTGACTATTGGCTATGTGTTTTTGTAATGTAATAAATATTCATCGAAAATTGAGAAATATCAATCTATAAAAATCATTGGACAGTATTTTTTATAACAACATAATGGTTTAGATAACCATTAGAAACTATTATATGAAAGCGTTAGTGGGGTACCAAGTGATATTTCTAACGATATGTCTAGGGATGTCTCAGAGGATAAGTCTGAGGATGATTTATGGTGTTTCAAAATGCCAGTGAATTTTAGTAATGTATATAATAAGTTTTTATAGAAATTACATAACTTGATAGATACAACATGGTGTTTTATATTTGGAATTGATTTACCTATAGGTAATATCCATTAAAACACCGCATTATGACAGTATTAACTAAGAACTAGTGCATGAAAATGGTACTCATAGAACACCCAGTTTGAAATTCATGATGAATATTCGTTGGAAATTAACAAAATTTATATAAAAAACAATGTGAGATTTAAATAGATGTTGATAATCTATGAACTTGGTTAACCATAAGGTTTAATGTATTTTAAATACAGTTTCATGATTTAGACCTCCAATATGTGTTTTTTAATGATTATGTGGTCTTTGTCTTTGATATGTGTTTCTCACACTATTCTTTAAATTTTTATAAAGGTTTAGTATGTAGAAGGATACAGTTTAATGATTAATGTGCAATGGAGTTTTATGATGAGAATTAAAATGATATAATAAATGGATTGAAGGATGCTATTATTATTATGAATCATTTTTATGAAATATTATTTACAATGTATACCTTAAATAACTATAAGACTTTCTATATAAGATAATGGAATAGTTATATATGAGTTTAGGTACTAGAGACAAAGGAGGAATGAAGATTCAGTTACCTATGTTTTGAGAATAAGGGATGAAAGACCTAAATTAATGTCTTATAAGAAAAGGAAGACGTTTTGACTATGGAAAATAATTACACGAAGAATGTACCAACAAAAGGAAAATAAGAAATTTCATTTAAAATAGTGTATAGAGAAAATATTTTCCCTAAGATATGATTAATGATTCAATGTTTCTAACGAGAAAATTTTGGGTGTTATGAAAATTGGGGTCCTAAGGAGAAAGATAATAATGAGAACTAGTAAAATGGTACTATAAATGATTATTGATGACAAAGAGTCTATAAATAAATTATAAATGAAAATAAGTATTATGAAATAACATAATGAATCTGATTATGTGGAATAAGTAGAATGTATAAGGATTAATGTATTAATGAATTTGAATTCAATTATTTTTTATATTAATCATGAAATATATAAGGCTTATTTTTTTAAGTTTTTCAATATGAAATTTCAATAATATTATAAATGGTACTAGTGGACCATAACATATGATTTAATAGAAGAGTTTTAATTTATATAACAAACATGATCATGGAAAGGTAACAGAAAATATGTTTCTAGTGCTAAGATAATTGTTTTTAGTTTGGATAATGATATTTTGGATAGAGTAATGTTAATTGGATAGTAATGATTACCTTAGAACTGGTTAATTGTTTGAGGAAAAATTGTTTAATATTATCATTGAGGGATTTCAAAACATTTAGGATATATAGAATATGGATTTATTAGTGGAATGATGAATCATGTATGTTTTCAATATATTCTAATGGTAATTTAGCTTACAACTATGCTTCACGATAATAAATGATGAATATATTCACATGTTTGGTTAGTTATAATAATGTGATACATTATGATGAATTATTGATCAATGATAAGATAATTTTGAGGCATTTATTTACCTTATTTTTAAGTGTTTAATTTTTTAAGGGTAACAATGTTATCCATTTATTTAATGGTTTATGGTAAAATATGGACAAGGGTTTCTATAATAACGTAATACTTCACCATATGAAGATTAACCCATATCAAAAAACATGTAAAAACTATTTATTTGTGATGATAACTATAGACGTAATAAATTGTTGTTATATTTATGGATTTTATGATCTATTGGCGCATTATTAATAAAAAATTCCCTTTATTTTTTAATGTCAGATATTAATTAGAAAATGTTCAATGCACGTAAAATGTGTGATATACATATATGAAATGGAATTAAAACAAGTATGTAAATTGTCCTTCCAAAATTTTAAAAAATTATTAAATATGTGTTGATATAAAATATTTTCTAGATATAATAATATTTTTTGATATCGATGAATATTTGAAGCCTATTTTGGTTATGGTTTTTTGGTCATTAACTTTCTATACATTACCCACTTTTTTGTGATCAGTGATCTTGACGAAACTCTATACGTATTTATAGTCTTACACTTTGTAAATTTCTTAATAAATGACCAATGTTTTCATATTTGGAAACCTACTTATGGGTCACATAAAAAAACATTATATTTCCAATATTACATTTTTTACGGATGTTTTATTATTCATATATACAATGTGGTTTTCTATGATTAGATTTCCAAAGGTTAAATCTAGAAATAATATTTTTTTCTAGTTACCATAATAGTTGATGACATTAAAGACCTTTTATCGATATTTGGGTTATGGTTTATTGTTCATTATCTTTCTATGGACCACCCAAATTCTTCTGATCAATGATCTTGATCACTCTAGATAATTATGTACATTTTTCTTCCTTGTTAAAATATTAACTTAAAAACATTGTTCTCCTAGGTAGAAACCAAATAATTTTTTACATAGGTTAACAATTGTGTTTCCAACACAACCTTTTTAATATAAGTTTTATTATTCACATATACAATGTGGGTTTTCATGATGTAATTTTCAAATGTCTAACATTTGATGATTTAGAAAAATTTTGTGGGAGAAATTCATTTTTACGAGGTAAAATGTGTCACCAAGATATTTTCTGTGTTTGTTTTAGAATAAATATAATATTATTCAGATTATAAATTACAATAAAATTTTATTTTATCATTAAGTACATTAAATACTAAGTTTTTTATATATTACAATAGTTTTCTGTTAACCATTCATTATCTATAATACTAAGTTTAAACCAAAATTACTTACTATTTTTATATTATTTTTTAATATGATATTTATAAAATATCTATTTAAATTAATGGCATGAATATTATTAAGATTTAGAATATTATTTTGTGGCCATGATATTTTAAATGAAAATGAAGCACTATGGAAAAATAAATGGAAATCTTTCTCTAAAGAACAATTTTTTATGAACAAAAGTGTGTTTTATATCAATAAACAAACCCAATAAATTTTGGTTATTGATGTTAATTATTTATATATTTTATATATTCAATAAAAGTTTTAATATTAACATTATAGGTTTTCAAGACACTGAATTATGATAAATTTAATTTTACACGTAAATTTTTTTTTCTTCTAAAAATTTGTTTTGCCACCAATTTTTGAAACTTTTATTTTAAAAATAAATTTTGAAAAATTGGGAAAATAAATTTTATTAAATAATATTAATTTTTTAAGTTAGAATTTCAAAATTATCTTAGTTTTATGTTTTTTATTTTAATGAAAATTTGCACATTTTAATGAATAGTGTAAAATATAGGATTTTAATTAAAAATAGAATTTTTATTTGGGTTATTTATAAATATAATTGACATATTAAATAGTTTTAATATAAAATTAGATTAACTTAATATTCATTAAAAGATTTATGTTCATTTTAATTTATTTCATATTAAATTCACATATAAAAACATTTCAAACAATTAAAAATTTACTCTTTAAAACCCCGTGTTCTCATCACATTAATGGGATTTAATATAAATTAAAATTTGACACAACTATTAATTGAATTTGAAAAAATGGATTCCATATTTTGAATAAAAATACATAATAATATAATTTAAATCCAACATCATTTTTTATTAAAATGAATAGTTTATGTTGTAAAAATTAATTACTGTTGTTAAGTTAAAAATGGGTTTAATGGGCGTTAAATTAGAATGATAATAGTGAAAATGAGAGACATTAATAGATATATTATATTTAATGTTTTTATGTATATATTTTCTAACAAATTATTATAAATATATACATTTGATTCAATGTGCCTTTGAATAAGACCAATATAACAAGTTTCATAATGCAACAGACAAAAAAAATACTTTTCATAGTACTTATATCTATAATGATTTGGGAAAGGGAAAAATAAAATTTCTCTTTAACAATAATTATTATGTTGAATGTTTCCTTATTTTTTTATCAAAGAAATTTATTTTAATTTTTTTGAAACTAAATAATTAATTAAATGATTACGAATCGCCAATAGAGTAATTATTTTGTTTCTAATAAAATAAAATAAATAATACGAAAAATATTAAAAGTGATTTAAATTTATTGAATTATTATGCTAAATTACTTTATAGGATTAATATATCTCGAAAAACTTGTTTAAAATTTATTTTTTCAAATTCTATTATTTTTTCAAGAAAATTAAATTGAAATTAAATGAATAATGTCATAATTAACATTAATGTTGTTTTATAATAAATAATACATTATTCAATGATTTGAAATTAATAAGAATCCTATATTTAGAAAATTTATTTCTAAATATTAATTAATATTATCTATGGTCCAGTAATTAAACAATTAATCACTTATAATGTATATACTAACATTTAATTAGTAAAAATTATGTTTTCACGACACAAGTTAAAGCGGTGTTTCGACACATTGTATGCACTTATGTTAAAATTAATTTCCAACACACAATGGATTTATATTTTATAAATTAGATATCTTATTTAAAATCATTGAATCAAAATTATCTAATAATTATCATTCTAATTTATTCAGAAAGGATAGTTTTTCATGGTTTGAAAACTAATTACCATAGTGAGAAACCAACTTCTTAAAAATATAGATACATAGATGTTAAGGATTAAAATGTTTAAAACATGTGATTTATTTTTTGGTTGGGCTTTTTGGAGAAAATATCATCCATTATACTACTTAATTATAATTTTTGTTTCACTTGAGTTAAGATTTACCTCCCAAGAGTGAATTCATTTTAGTATTTTCAAGATTAAAACTCCTCCTAATATATAAAAGATAAATCACTCTCCCCCACATCATAACACATATGAATCCATTTTTTAATTAATATCTAAAACTTTACATCCGTTATTCCATCCCCTCTTTTTATACTCCTTATTTTAGATAGATATATAACCAATAAAGGCATTAGTGAAAACCAAAAATGGATGCCTGAGAAATAAGTAATTTTTATCAATGAACATTTTTATTTTGTTTATTCATCCACTAACTTCAATTATTAATATATAATTAATATATAATCGTATAATTAAATTAAATATACTGATATACTTTTATGTTAATGGAATGACATAAAACCATGCAAAATTACATGAAATTTGTTATAAAATCACCATTGGTGTGTATAAAGGACTCTAGACTCATTAATTTTCAATTATATCCTATCAAGGCTAGAAGTATTGATGGATCCATTGTTTAAATATTATATAAATTACTTTTATGACGTTAATATGATTCAATAATTTTTATATCATAGATTCTTTCATATTTTCCAATGTTTCCGAATATGATAGCGTTGTTTGGGTGTACGACAGACTACCACCCTACTGAGCGATGCAATTCATTCAATAATTACATGAAATGTATTATAGATATGTTTAATAAAATAATATTATAGATTTGGAATAGATAATTTTAATTTAAGTATCCAATATATATATATATATATATCATTTAATTATCATTCAATCAATACAATATAAAAATAGAATAAATGAGCATGGGTATGTATGGCTTACTAACCCCAAGAATGGTGTATTTTAGTTCATATCACTAGATATTATGGATTAATATATATAAATATATACTGAATATATATTATTTTTATACCATATTTACCTTTCTTGATATTGTTAATATTTACCAACTTAAGAGGACAAAAAATAACAAATCAAAACATATATGAAAAATAACAAAGTCAAAACATGATACATATATTTAAAAATGATTTTTTCATAAAGAGGTATTAAAAACACATAAAAAATACATGGAATGATATATATGAATATGGTTCAATAAAATATTTATAAAAAACATATATTTATTATACATGAGGTTTGAATGTGTAGGATGTAATATAATACTTATGGTAAGGTATTTTGGCCTCACCTATATTTTTTATGAGACACAATCCATATTCAATGCATATTTAATTGATGTGGTGTATATAATAACCCCCAAATTATTTTCTAAAAAATATACTGAAATATATATTATTAAATATATCAATTTTAGTTTCTCTCTTTCATTGCGTTTAATGTTCAAAAGTTATAAAATCAGTAATAGATTTTTGTCTCAATTTCACTTATTTTAGGTGAAAATTAGGTTATTCACATATATTGTTTCATTAGGAGAATATACAGCCCCATTTACATGTAATATCATGAACTAATTCGACCTTATTATAATTTTTTATATTATTACTTCATGGGTTATATGAATCATGGTTACTAAATTGGTAATAATTTTATGTGAAAATCATTTCATTTATTGGGATTCATTGCCATCTTGTTTCTGATAATTAAATATAAGATCAATATCTCTAAAGATATCATAAATATTATTACGGAGTGGTAATTAATAATCTATTCTTGTAATAATACACTTGTACAAACATTGGTACATATGCTAGTTGATAAAATTATTTCAGGGAAAATCTATTTAATTTCTCTCTTCGGTCGGAAATATAATTTTATTATAAAAATTAGTATCTAATTTATTTTAAATGGATTATTAATCTATTATATCTTTTAGAGACATTTTTTCTGGTATTAATGTTTTTCATTTTTTTAAAAAATAGTCATGTTGTTTTCCAAAAAAAATCATTTTTCATTTAACAAAAATGTGAAAGAAGTATTTATTTTAACTTGTATAGATCGAATGAAATATTCCAAAGTAATGACCAATTATTGAATCAAAGCGTCTTTTATATGTTTTCACTGTTATTTTCAATGAAACGTTATTTCAAAATTTTTTATTTTTAAAAATTACTTTTCAAATAGGAATGTATTTTTTCTTCAAGAAATTAATTTGTAGGTTTTAGAGAATCCTTTAATATATTTCAAGGATTTCTTCCATTAAATGGATTTAACAAATAAATTTATTTTTTAAAATTAAATTTCATTTAGAATATCTTTTCTCATGAAATTTCTATCTAGACTATTAAAAAATTCCATATAAGATGATGTTTTAGGCTATATAAGCCTTATGGGTGATATGACTAAGGGGAAAATTAATATTCCTTATCTGAATGGTTTGTGAGTAAGATGAAATGATTTTTGAGAAACTCATTTCTCTTTCATTGAATGTACCCATATTAAAATCATATTGAACACCCTTATTTTCATAGGTTAGTCTCTAATGAACTAAAAATTAAACATGTCTATTTTCCACATGTTGTGATATTATTAAATGTTTATGATACCCATTTAATTTCATGTGTTATGATATGATGAATATTAATGATCATGTGGTACACATAAATTTTGATTTCATTATATAATCAATGGGATATATATCATACACCATTTAATTAGGTAAATATTGTTATATTATGAGATATAAAGGATGAGAATTGAAACACCCTATGATTTTGTGGATTTATTTTCAAAATTATTTAATCATTGATATATTTATTATTTCTCAAAACACATAATATAGGAAGGTAAAGCACATAGATTTTAATTTGTTTCACATTAAACAAACTTATTCCTAAATGTTATTCATCAATAATATTAGTTTATGATACATGCAATGTTATTTTTCACTTGTGTAACATAGATTATTTATTTCTTTGGAATGTTTTCTTTACTTTCAAGATCATGTTTAACTGAACATGAAAATTCTAGTAATATTATTATTAAAATATTATTATATGTACTAAATTTATATTGAAAGAGATATTATGAATAATATTTAGTTAATTAGAAAAATATAATATAAATATTTATATAAAATGACTCATTTGGATATTAATTAGTTTAAAAAAAAGTAAAAACTATTTGAAAATAATGAAATTTCTTTACTAATAAAATTATGCATCTATGTAAAAACTCATTTTTATGCCAATAAATTGAAAAAAATACATTTGATGAATGTTTTCAATAAATTTTATATGTCACATGTCCCATAAATTTCTCTTATACTAATAAATGTTTTTTTGATACGAATAATATAAGAAAAAAAATCTGATTTTATTAATAAATTAATTGTTTTTCTAAAATCAAATTTCAATACCTTTAACTGTAAAACCTATTTTAAATATTATTAAGACCCATTTAACTTTATTATTTTATAAAATTAACCCTATTTTTAAAATGTTATTATAATAATTTACTTTATGGTAATTGTTTCTATTTTTCTAAGAAGTATCATTTTTTCATGAATAGTTGAAAACATTGAATTTCAGTTTAAACATTATTTTTTTGTAATATATATATAGTTAAATTATATTTTAGATTTATTTTAATTTCTATGTAGACATATTACACATAATTTATTTTAATTTAGGTAATTATATCCAATTTTACAATAAAAACGAATATAAAAAAATTTCGATCTTTGGGGCATTGTCCCTTACAAATTTACACTATTTTCCCATTTTCGAGTTTCTTTTTAAATAAATTTTTGTAAATTACATGATTTCAATTTAGAAAAATATATTCCACATTTAGAACAATAATAATTTATAATTTATAATAAATTAAAATTTTGTTTACTAAAAATATCAGTGAATGTGATTATAAATAATTATAATGATTAAAAGAAAAATTCAGTCACAAAAATCTAAACCATAAACCTATGGGTAAAAGACCTATAATATATTACAAAACCTTTTTATGGACATATTTAGACCATATAATACTTATACCAGAAATTTAACCATTATATGAGAAATATTATATAGAAGAATCATGGGTGGAATTCCCTTTTTAAAATATTAATAGAATGCCACTACTCCTCTATAAATATAAGGAACTCACCCCTCCCACTTATTCACACCTATAAATCCATTTTTATCCATAATATCCACCAAAATACTCTCCCAAAATCCCTTTATTAATCATAGAAAATATATTTTGGAATAAATCCATCCATGGAATCTGTTTTGTGAAAAAAAATATGTTTCCCAAATAAGAGGTAACATCCTTCACCAAGATCCATTGTTTTATTTTCATTTTATACCTCATCAAAAATTATTATTCTATAATTATTTTACTGAAAATTATCTTTTATTTAAAAAACCAATTTTGAGGGAAAAGGTGATAAACCATAGGACCAACATTAAAACCAAAATACAATAACAGAGAAAAGCCCATACAAAATTACAAGATCTACCCCTCCCAAGAAACTACACCCCGAAGGCTATGCATCACCATTGCATGACTACACAACAGACTATCACATACAATAATGCATGGTTACGGAACCAATGGAATATCCATACCATCTTAAACTACTGATTCTGAATGGCATGCGCTGATGAGGGCTTAATGCTCTAAACCTCATCTGAAGCATACCCAAATATAATGCAATATCTGTATCAGAATAGTTACATTAAATACAAAGAAAACAAAAACCGACCACAAAAAAACTCAAATATAACTACATATCTCCCCAACTGGAGAACAAGATCCACCATTTTAACATCATTTATAAATAATTTCTGATTTCCAAAAAAAGATTCCCTAAAAAAATCTTCAGAATATTGAAAATAACTAAATATCTTGTACACTCAAAACCAGACAATAAAACTATGAAGCCAGGTTATCTAAGGACTGAATATACTCCTCAAATCTAATCCTCACATTATTGAAGACCCCTACAAGGATTAAGGCTTGATTATCAATACTTGAGTGTTTCTCATTTTTTTGGCATACCCATAAATACCTCCCCATCATCATAGCTACCTCATCTTCTGTCACATTCATATATAAAACATGGTCAACCACTACTTCATCAAAACATATCACTAGTTCCAAGAGCTGGTCCTCTACAGCCACTAAATTTTCATTCTGGGAATTTAACTTCTTAGAAGAATGGGTCTCCAAGGGATGTGGTAAAGAGGATTGGTCATTTTTGCTTCTCCTTATTCTATTACTCCTATTACACTTTTCCCTTGGGTCTTTACCTTCCAAATAACCAGCCTCAATTCCATTGAGTCCCTTCACATTAACCTTGTCTGTATCCATCTTCCTAGCTATAATAGAACTCGAACCAACTTCATCAAGGTATTCAAACCTGTTTCTCACCTGTAAAGGGGTCCAATACATCAAATAAGATCCTCATTGTCTCTCCTCTCTTGATTGAAAGGACAACACCATAATAAGACCCTGTCGCCCCTTAAAATGGATAGCATTACCCGCATGGAGTGTCTCACCATAAGAAGCTGTGGTTTCCTCTCCCTCAGTACATGCATGCTACTCCATATGAGTGGTAACCTCCTCTATTTAGGCCAAATAAAAACACACCCTCACACTATCCACAAGATAATGTTCCTTGTAGGTGGGTAGGATGCCCAGGTCCTACTTCATCCTGGAGAATTCCTTAGAAACCATCAGATTTCCCAAATTCATTGAGTTCATATTCTCCAAAAAAGCACCAGAACCAACCTTCGATGACAACACCACCGGATCAATGGGCAGAATAATATTCTCTACAGGACTCAATTTCTGTCGCACTTCTAAACCATTCCATGAACTGCAACCCTTTCCACCCTTACCAACACATTTCACCGCCTTGTCCTCCAGATTCAACTTTCACACATCCTCGCGGACCACCTCAGTCTTGCCCCTGGATCTACGCACTCTCCATCCGAAAACATGAACACACTGACAAAAACTAACAGAAGTGTGCCCCAAACATTTGCAGGAAGAGTATAATTCCATTCATTTCTCTTACACCACCCATTTCATTAACATTTACACCTCAATGATAGTTAACCAAACATACTTAAAAGGGATCCTCGATCAATCCATCTTCATGCAGTCCCGTAGGTTGACAGGGTGATAGAAAATCATAGATCAGCTATCAGCACAAATAAATGGTCTAACAAGTTTTCCCAGCATCCTAATAAAATGGTAAATTTGAAAGATCAATGGTAGATTATTAAATCTTTCCCATACCATAGTGGAAGGAGAATCACAACCCATATTGAATTCAAAATACCATCAAAATAGGAAGAAAAAAAATCGTTGAAGATATAAGGGGTTCTCAACAAGGTGGTGATGAGGTCTTCTTCCAAAACTAATTTAACCATAATGTGTGGGTTATCAAGTAAACTAATAGTCTCCCTCTCCTGCAAATTCCTAGAATTAAAGATGACCATGTCGAACGAGTCAATCGATTTTCACCTCTTCTTAAAACGAGCATCTAGAGTGAGGTTTAAGAGTGTTGATGTATCTAAAAGCTCGACAGTTGGAAATTGGACCGTGGGAAATCCTTGAACCAAATCTGGCACTTTGGGACCAACTAAAGAATTTGGGAAAGGAAGAAGAAAATTAGGGTTCGAGAAGGGTCGAAAAGGAGACCTCGATCTACTGGGGAACGTCAATGATCCCTCCCCCACCAAGGGGGTAGGGATATTCTCGAAAGATGATGTCTCCAATGAGGGCATCGACACATAGGTATAATTAATATAACTATTTGAATTTAATCTATGAGTTTTACCTACACTTGTACACAAATCAATCTAATATGTAATACACTTTCCATTCTTGTGTACGATGAACTACCGCATCAGAAAACAATGTTGTTTATTTTTCCATTCCCACCTATCATGGTTGGGAATTATGATGAGTTCTATGTTTTTATATTTTTTATATTATGTTTATGATGTATTTTTTTAATTTTTACATAACACTTACTTTCATGCCTTCCATTTTCTGAAAATATGACAACCGCATTTATGGAATTGTGGACTACCACCCCATCAAAGTGATGTGATCCATTCACAAATTAAAGGGTATTTATTAAGGATGGGATTATTGAAATTATTATATATATATGGAATAATAATTTTATGAGTATTATATATATATATATTATTTATTTTCCTTTCAGTACAATAAAAAAATCAAAATA
Organism: Viscum album; assembly: GCA_963277665.1. Classification (NCBI taxonomy): domain Eukaryota; kingdom Viridiplantae; phylum Streptophyta; class Magnoliopsida; order Santalales; family Viscaceae; genus Viscum; species Viscum album. Next base: position 538,183,724 of record OY728119.1, read on the forward strand.
ATTCTCATGCATACGAATGGCCTACAATCTCCATGAATGATTAATTATATTTAATATATTTATATTTTTTATATCATTATAAATATTAATATATATATTATATATGAATTAAAAATAATGTTTCACATTTTATAAATAAGCAAATAATAATCCATTTGATCAGATCATGAATATAAAATCAAAAGAAAGTATTATAAACAATGATGTAATTAACAAAAACATTTCCCTATCATGGAACTATTCCAAAATGGGTAATATAAAGTCATAAGTGAATAATATAAGGAATTATATATCATAATGTTGTTCTTTGGTACATTTATAACAAATTTATATTTATTATATAGGATGATTGAACATGTACAATGAAATTCAAGACTTAAGGTAAGTGTTTTCTCATCTCACTTATTATTCACCAACATCCAATATAATGATCTTTATTAAAAAATGGACACAAGAAAGACAATAAAATAATGAAATAAGGCGTCCTAGCCTAGGGGCCAAAAACTCATCTCACTTTTTATATCTGTTAGAAACATTCCTATTAAACCACACATTTATCTTTTGTGGATTATATACTACCAATTATTTTAATATATGATTTTGGTAAATTAATGTTTGAGTATTTAAATATCCATTTGAAGATTTTATTTCAATGGATTTATGAAAAATATTTTACCAAATCAGTAATGTAATTTTTCACTCATGTATCCTTCATTGAGATAAATGCCATTTTAAAAACCTATATTTTTCTTTGGGTGTATATATATCACTATGGAATTGTATATGATGAATATAATTATTTTATTATATTTTAATCCTCATGTAATTTTATTCTCTCATATAGATCATGACTCAAATTTACCAAACCGGTATTGGTTTAATTCTATAATCTTTTCATTTATCAAGATTATTTATGATTATTTTTCCACTAAAGATATCTTATGAAACATATCTCCAGAAAATTAATTATGTTTCTTCCCCTATGTTTACTAATAATAAATGAATATATTGGTTCCATTTTCCCAATCGTTGTTACTTAATATAATTATAAAGTTTTTCATCAGATAATCAGAAATTTTTTCTCTCTTCAGTCATCATTTTCTATTCTTTAAAAACAAATTTTTCTATAAAAATGATTAAAAATGTTTTTAGGATTAAAAATGTTTTTTAAAAATTTTCAATCCACAATTATATCTTTTCTTTGTATATAATTTTCCAAATTCCTTTGATCATACTTTTTATGTTTTAAATGAATTTTCAATGACGTTTATTTCGAAATGATTTGTCATTTAATGTGATTTTTTCAAATAGGAAATTATAATTTTTCTCATGAAATGTTTTCAATGTTGTTAAAAATGAATATATATGTTTTCAAAGTGTTTTTTATGAAATTTATAATGTTTTTTTTTAATTTATGAAAAAATGTTTTTAAAATAAAAGTAATTTTCTATATGAATTGATCCATGTAATATTTCAAAATACTCCTCCAGGTAATAAGGTATTTTTTGATATATTTTATATTTTATTGGAGACATGACCAAATAATTCTATTAATACTGTTTCTTTTATGTTTTATGTTTTTTATGGTATCATGTTTACGACACATGATTCTCTTGCACATGGTATATTCTTTAAGAACCCACTTCATTTCATGGGTTATGCTTTAATGAAATGATTATGACACATATCTATTTTCAAAAAGTTGTATTGTGATGAAATTTTAATTATACCCATTTAATTTTAAATGATATTATTTTATATTTGTAAAATCCATCATTTTTCTTGGGTCATGATATAATTAAAGATTTCATTGCACATGCAGCTATGATTTCATTATATGACTGGTGGAATCTTTATATACCTCTAATGAATTTGGTAATGATTAAAATCACATGTATATTCTGGTGATTGGATGAGATGTGATCCTCTCTAATATAAGGATAGAATGTATAGTGGACTTAGTTTAGTAATGTCGGAATGGAATAAGAAGTGAACTCAGTTCTCTAATATCAAGCTAGAATGGGAAGCGAACCTGGTTCAGTAATACACATGAATAATGAGGAGTGAACTCTATTCAATAATATAGTGATTCAATGAGAAGTTAATTTGGTTCTGAAATACAATGTATCAATGGGGAGGGAAACAGGTTCAGTTGTGGTCTTTCTCCACTAAGATGGACTTGGGAGTGAATCTTGAAAACTAATATGGGTTTGGTAGTGAACCCATTCGAATAAAAATTCCATGTCATTAAGCCATGAAAACTACAGATCTAATTTATTATTATTATGTTTCTACCAAAAATACAATGTCTTATTACTATATTACTTTTTCCAGTCTCCTTCTCTTGAATCCCTTATAATTCATGTATTATAAATATTCAATATTAATGACATCATTCACGTATATGTTCATTGATATGAAGGTTATGGTCTTCAAATGTTATTCTCATGCTCTCATACACTTAATTTCATGTTACGGTTATATATATATTTTATTTATCCTTAATAATTATATGATCTCACCCATTTCTTATATTTTTTCCCCTAGGTTATGAAGATTTATTTAAGTATAATTACTAAATGGGATGATATTTTTGGGATATATATAATATCATTGAATATGTAATAATATTTTCTTCCATGCATACTAAGACACTACATATTATGGTCCATGGGGATGTAATTTTTTATTTTTTTCAATATTCATCTTAAATAATGTTATTTATATGTATGTTAAAACTGCTTTGTTATATTTGGTATAAACTAAGTGATTAGTCATCATATAGAAACTATGATGAGAAAAAATTAGTTATATCCCAATGGATATTTATAAGGGTGTATCAAGTGATTTCCCAGAAGAAAATCCTTAGGATTTACATGAATGAGTCATAATATAGAAATTATATTAGTTATTTTTCCTGATTATTTGGTTTCCCTATATAATTAGTGATTCTCCCACTATGATTTTTTTAGTAAATGGTGGGAACTAGAAGAAAATTGTTTAAAATTAAATGTTATGGATAGTTTTCTTATGATTAGTCAAATGGGATGATCAATAGGGTAAGGGATGATGATATCATTTCTAATCAATTTTAGAGGAACATGATAAAAAATTTGTAGCTTAACCAACTCTTGAACTCACCGAAGAAGAGAAATAAAGAGTTCACAAATATTTTTTTATTGAAGACCATTACGGAAGGAAGACTCATTTTTAATTGTGAGAAGAATATAAAAATAATCACCCATGTGAATGTCTTAGAATAATAACAATATTTATGATTATGGAAAATAAGGACATAGATAGAGTAACTTCAAATGAAAATTTAAGGGATTTGTTAATGCTATTGATGAGAATATTGGAAACCCCAGGGAGCATTGATGGTTAAATTTATTAATTGTGGAATATATTTTCATTTTTAAATCTGATTTCCCAGGTGGAAACGTCATGAAAATAATTAGCATGGTGGTATGAGAGAATATTATTTTACTGTAGATGAAGAGAATACTGGTGAAATTAGAATGTAATGAGGTATTTAATAATACAATGATGTAGCATTTTTAATGGCATAGCTATGGAGTATAATCATAGTTCTATTTATGTTATTAGGTTAATTTATTATGAACTTCGAAATATAGAATTATTTTTATTCTATGTTGTTTGATATTGATCAAAAGAATATATTTAATGGTTCCGATGTTATTGAAATATAATTTTTTGGAATGTTATTTTTTATGAGAAACAAATGATTAAGGGAAATATAACACTTAATATTTTCTTATTCTTGAGATAATTATATTTGGAAACTTCTGTTCTTAATATGAATAATTAAATTGGATAGTACTGATTACCTCTGAAGATATATTATATCTATTTCAAAAGTAGTAATATATTCATTTATGTAGAATTAAACATTTTTGGATTTAAGGAAAATGTCCACTAGTCTTTTGAATAAGGAATCATACATGTTTTTAATAAGGTTTTATAGTAATTTAGTGTAGTAAAATGTTTCATGAGAATACATGATGAATGTATTCACATGTTTTGTACATGTCAACAAAGAGAAACATTATGATATATGTGGGATCCATTCTATGATGGTTTTGTAAAATTAAGTGATGTTCCAATAAAGGTTTATTAATTTCATCTACCAAATGGGTTAAATGGTTAACCTTTTATGGTATGGTATGTGTTAAACATTGGATTATTTTTTAGAGATTAAAGTATTATATTTTCATATGGCTATTTTTGAATACTAGATAACATGTAAAATCTTTTTTTTCATTCATAACTAATGATATTTAGAACCTCTTTTCATTATATCTATGGATCTCTTGATCTTATAAGTATTTAATAATGTAAAATTAAACATTATTTCATCGAATAAGAGATGATGTGGAAATTAACCAAGCAAAAAAATGTGTGAGGTTTTTTAAAATCATGCAAATAAGTATTTTCATTAAAAATAATCAAATTTATGGAGATGGCCCTTGAAATAAAATGTTTCACTATTATCAAAAAAATTTATGATATCAATTACCTTTTTCAAGCATTATTTGGGTTATGGATCTATGATTGTTAACTTTCTAATAAACATGTTTTCTATCACTCTACATTAGAACATGATAATTACATTTCTCTTAAATATCAATGTTTTCACTTCCCATATATGTTCTCTTATGTGGGAATCTAGTTGTGTCTAACATTAGATAACCATTATGTTTCCAAATTTCTATTCTAAATGAATTTTTATTCTTCATTTTTATGATGTGGGACTCTATATAAGATATATTAATGTATTACCCATTATCATACCTATAAAATATTTGATAGAAATATTCATTATAAGGGGGGATAAAATTTTACACAAATTTATTTTGGGAAATTATTTTCAATTAATTAAATTGTTTTGATGATTTTTATATCAATAAACACTAAATATATCCTGTGAAGGAACTATTATTTTCCTATGCTTCACATATCAATAGGTTATTCATTAACTACACACTAATCTTAGATTAGATTTTAGTACATCCAACACTATGTTTGGATTTTGTTATAGAAAAAATCGTGTTCATTCAATATCTTTTGATACACCCAAGGCATATTTTTACTCAACAACAAAATATGTTTAATATAATTTTTGAAATATTATTATAGCTACTACATTGTAGTCGGAATGGATGTTATGAATATTGTTAACTAAATTTTTAAAACATTATTTACACATATATATAAAATTATTCATTTGGTTAAAAACTATATTGAAAAGAAAGAAAGAACTATTTTAAAATAAAAAAATTTATTTATTTAATAAAAATATTTATCCATATACAAAAAAAATTATCTTAATAAATTAAAAATTATATATTGATTAATTTTTTAAATAAAATATATATGTAATATATTCAATCAAAGTTTTTTACTCATCAAATATATTTTTTACCTATAACATTAGAGGAAATCAAAATCTATGTTTAAAAAGAGGTATTTTTCTAAAAGGTAATATTATCACCTTTTAATAGAGATACTTTTTTATTTATTTTTTGAAAAAAAACATTATTTGAAAAAATAAACATAATTTTTTTATTATGATATTGAAATTAAATTTTGGTGATAATTTTATATTTTTTGAGAATTTTAAATTTTTTATGAGCAATGAAAACATGTAATTTTGATTCAAAACTATTTTTCATATAAATATATTATGTTGTTGATTTATATTATAGTTTTGTTTTAATGTTTAATTATATATTATATACATAACCTAATGAATTTGAGGTCATTTGAGTCATTTTCATAATGAAATTGGATAGAAAAATGTTTCAATATTTTCGACCTTATCTCTTTAAAAACCAACATTTCCAGCTCCACTATATGAATAATTTTAAATTAGTTCATTCCAATTATGTTTTTGGAATTTGAAAAAATGGATTAATTATTTTGAAAAATCAGAAATTTTAAATTTTAAAAAAATTTGTCATTATTTTTTCCAAATTTATTAGCGAGTGTGATAAAATTAATTAAAATGCTTTACATAAAAATTGGAATAACAGATGGTTAAACCTTACCCATAAGGGACAAAAAGACATATAATATTTTCCCAATGATCATGGATGTAAAAATATATGTCTTATACTCTCGTTTATCTAATTGGTATGATTATTAGAGCCACTTTACAAGAGAGAACGTGTGTGTAATTCCCTTTTAAATTTTTTACAAAATACCACTCATCCTCCAGAATAAAAATGGAATCACCCTTTCCAATTATTCATGCCCCAAAACTGCTATTTTTCAAAAAAATTCTTCTCAAATAAGATAAAAAATCCCTCCCATATTTATTTAAGACTACACGTTATAATTAATTCATCAATGGAATACATTTGGTTAAAACAAAAATAGTTACCGAATGAAGTGGTGACATCCTTCCTCAAGCTCCTATGTTATACATTCATTCTCTACTACCTCAATACTCATTATTAAATTCTTATATAATAGTATAAGAAACATAACTATACTGGGAAATATTTATTTTAATTTCTATACACACACATACACACACTCCTATATAATGGATAATTAACTTACTATTCTTATGAACGGTGAACTAGCGCTTCAAGAAATGATGTTGCTCATTTTTCTTTTCCCACCTCTCATGGTTGTGAGTTATGATTGAAAATATGTTATATAAATTTTTATATAATATTTATGAGTTATTTATTTCTTCTATATTTATTATATAATATATACCTTTATTTTTTATTTTTCTGTAACTATGATTACATTATTTGTGGAAGTGTATGCTATCGCCTCCTCAATGCATTGTTATTCGTTCACACATTACCAGGAATGTATTAAGGATAAATTTAGTAAATTTTAAATCATATATGTGTTATAATAATGTTATTGGAATGATATATATATATATATATACACAGACATAAATATTTCATTTGCATTCCTTTCAACACAACTTGAACACAAAAACAACATTCATTGGTACATATGGTCTTCTTTTTCAAGGAACTATTTAATGCATTTCTTATATTTATTTTTATGGATTATAATAAATATTTTATAATAAATATATAAGATATTAAAATAATGTTTTACAATATTCAAATTACAAAATCATGATATATGCAATATGATTGAGAATAACATTTCAAACCACATAAGATAATCAAAGCAGTTACTACTAGAAATATTTTTATAGCATGGAACTACTAATAAATTGGCAATATAATGTCATAAGTTAATAATATTTGGTAAGATATATAGGAATTTGGTTTTTTTATTTATACGAACCATATATTTATTATAAATGAGGTTTTAACATGTATAATTAAAGTCAAGACATAAGGAAATTGTTTTCATGTCCCAATTTTTATTTACCTGAGATACATAACTATTTCACAACTCATTTACGTTTTGTGGTGTATATACATCGAATGAATGTGTTATAATATTTTTTTATATCCATTTTTTGGAATATGTATATCCATTTTATGACCATAATTAATGGGTTTTATAGTTTAAAAGTTACCAATATAGTAATGCAATTTTTGTCTCAAGTGTCCTTCTTTTAGATGGATGTCATTTTCTCCACCTCTAATATTCAATGGAGTTTATATACTAACATTTTACATGTTTTATCATAAATAATGACATCTTATGATATTTTCATCTGATTTCAATGTTATTCTATCAAGTATAGTATGATTAAAATTTACCAATGTTTTAATTTTTTATTGTTTCAATCTCCTAGTTTATTATGATTGATTACTACTATTCATCCATTAAAGAAATATTATTGTTCATATTTAATATAAATCATTAATTATCTGAATATATTTTTATTATTTATATCTTAATGATTTTTAAAATTTTTATACTATTTAGTACATAATATAATTACTAATTTGTTTTTAAGAGAATCTGACATTTCCCGTCTCTTCTGTCAGAATATTTTATTCTTTCAAAACCATATTGTTCTAAAAAAGTATTTTCAATAATGATTTATGTTATAAAAGGTAATAATTTTTTTTCACTACTGGAAAACTAACCTATACCAACGGTTTGGAGAAGTGTTTCCAAGTAAACCGTTGGGATAGGTCAATACCAACGGTTTTGGGAAAACCATTGGTATAGACCTATACCAACGGTTTTGGAATCTGTGGGTATAAGTAATATGAAAATTTATACAAACGGTTATGGAACCTTTGGTATATGTATTTCAAAAAAAATATTCACTGGGATTTGATCCCATGACCCCTAGTTTATCATTGAGCAACTTAACCATTAACCTAACATGAATTTTGTGAACATAATTACACACATATATATATATTGTCCTAATTATTTTAAATTTTTATTTATATAATGTTCTCAGTATGAATATTTGATCAAAATTCCAAGGACCTATACCAACGGTTTTGACAACCGTTGGTATTGGTCCTAATTCTAGATTCAATTCAGGGTGGAAGGTAGATATATGGGGGACCTTTACAAAAGGTTTGGCCAAACTGTTGGGAAAGGTGTCCACAAAGTGGACTTTTCCCAATGGATTTCCAAAACCGTTGGGAAAGGTGGCCTCAATGTGGGATTTCCCAACGGTTTGGCCAAACCTTTGGGAAAAGGGACCTATACCAACGGTTTTTACAAACCGTTGGTATAGAAGCATTGGGAAAGGTCAGATTTCCAATAGTGTTTGTAAATACCATTTTATATGACATCAAGTAAAATGTTATTAGATAATTATTTTGATCCCTATTTTTATGTTTTTTATGTAATTATTTTAAAATTATCATAATACAAAATGTTTTAGATGGATTATTTAAAAAAGGATAGTATATTTTATTCACGAAATTATTGAAATTATTTTTTAATGTACTTTATATGTGTTCAATGTGTTTTTTATGAATAAAATATTGTGTACATTATATGTTATAGAATGTGAATTTTACCTAAAGAATACATTTCTTATTAAATGCTCCAGATTATATTTGAAAATACTTCTCAATATTTGATGGAATATATTGAAATATTTTTAGTTTTATTATGGAAATGATCCACGAATACAATTAATATTCCTTATGTTATTTTTTTGTTTTAATTTAAATATTGTTTATGTAACATATTTTTCATCCAATGGGTTATATTATTTTGGAACCCACTTCCATTCACGGTTTATAATTTAATAGAACCGTGAGGAAACCAATATATCTTCCCACAGTTATGATGTGATAAAATTTGAATGATACACATTTAATTTTATAGGTTATGATTTTATGATTATAAAAACCTTCTATTTTCCTGGGAAATATTTTCATGAATATTTTAGGGAAAATTTCTCTATGATTTAACTGTTTGATTGTTGTGAAAAATATTTCCCTTTAACACATTTAGAAAATATTTATATATCATGTATATGACAAGGTTGAACGAAAAATTGGTCTCGGAATAGTTATACGGGGCTGGAATGAGGAGTGAATTCAGTTTTGTTATATAGGGATGGAATAGAGAGTGAACTTGGTTCAGAAATACTAGCATGGAGTAGGAAGTGAACCAAATTTATTAATACATTTTTAAAATATAGAGTTAATTCAATTCGGTAATTCATGGAGTGAATGGGATGTGAACCTGGTTTAATAATAAAGGGATGAAATTAGTATTCAAATTAGTTCAGTATCAGACATTTTCCACTGTGATGTACATGGGGGTGAACCTTGAGTACTAAGATGGATTTAGGAGTGAACTCATTCCACTAATATGTCTTTGGAATTAAGCCTTGAATATTACAGAAATTATTTTATATGCTTATGTGTCTTCCAAAAATTCTATGTCTTATTCCATTGATATATTTTCAATGAAAAAGATTTTGATTCCCTTCTGATTCATGTCCTATGAACATATAAAATGAATACAATGAATCATTTATATGATATTTGATAATCAAATTTTTATCATAAATTGTTATTCTCATGTTCTCATACCCTAATGATCATCTTATTCATATATATCTCTTTTTCCCCCAAACTGAAAATCCAATCTCACCCCATTCTTGTTTTTCCTTTACAATGTTATTGTCAAATGATTTAAGTGTAAATAAAAAGCAGAATATATTTCTGTGAAACATTGAAGTCTTTTCACCATGTAAAATGATATTATCCTTGTTTCAAAAGACAATAGATAATCACGGTCCTTGAGAATGTATTTTTTTCATTTTCTGAATTTTCGTCTAAACTTATTTAATATCCATGTATGATAATTCAGGTTTGTTATTGGAATGTTACGTGAAACCATTTTGGAACAACATGATTTTGTTTTAAGGTACAATTTGATTATTTTTTATGGTTCTCATGAGCCTGTTAATGAAAAACTATCATTTTGTAATATGTGGTTCTATGAAACGAAAAATAGTGAAGAATAATTACAAAAAACATGACCTAGATATTGTTTTTGTCTAACTTTCCATAAAATATTCATGTTGTTTCACATTCATAGATCATGTAATACAACAAACATGTGATGTTAGTGAATATTTTTTTAAAATTCATCTTTATATACAATAATAATAATATAAAAAACATCTATATTCCTTTTAAAATTGATCTACTCACTTCTCAGAGAAATGGAAATTTTGTGATCAAATACTTGATTATGAATTCATTATCCCAGAAGATATTTTGGTGAAATCGTGAATAGAGACTAATTTTTATACTATTTGTTCTTTATTTGGATATTTTGGGGATAAATATGGGATGTATTAATACCATCTAATTTTTTATTCAATTTATTTAAAATGGGTGAAGGATTATAATTATATTGGTTAGGAATATATTATCTTTTGATAAATGAATTATAGTTGGGGGGGGTCTTGTAAATATGGTATTAAGACTCTGATTGATTTCATTGTTTTCATTAAAAATTTTGATTCATATTAACATATGATTAGAGGTATGAATGTCTATCAGTCCAATTAATGGGGTTTCCACCCTATATTTTATATTTTGTATTGAGATATGTGTAGTCAGTTTTGTGTCTAGGAATAAATTTAAAAATAATGGTATTTATATAATATTATATCTGGTGTTTTTATGATGTTGTAAATTATGAAGATCCCACATGTAAATTTTTTCAACTTACTACACCCTTATGGAAAGGGAAGAAATTACTATTGATTTTGTGATATTATTACATCATTCCGTAAAATGTTTGGATATTGGTTGGACTATTATTGATAACATAACCATAATTAATCTCTTAATTTATATTCAATATGAATATTTAGTTCATTAACATGTAATCATATATGTTATATAAATTTTTAAATTAAATTGTTATTTACTTGTAAAATATCTGATGGATACCCTAGAAATACCTCCATTTTTTATGTGTTATTAAAAGAATTCAGATCACATTAGAAGATTATAACTCCAAAATCATTATCATATATATAGTAAATCAAAAGGCCCATATGGTTTTTGGAGGTTCTGTTATGATCTTACATCCATTATTTAGGTTTCTCAAAGGCGGTTCATCTACTACTCATAGAGTTATACCACAACTAAAATTATTATATATATTTAATGATATATCCATTTTTCAAATATAATGTAGACTATAAAATTCTTTAAAATTTCGGATAGTGATGAAAATATCGCCATTGGTTTATCTTGGAAATGTTCAGAATCAATCATAATGGGTAAAACTAATATCAATGTTTCTATAATTGAAATCGCCCGAGATTATATCCTGATAAAAAATGAAGACCTTTCATATTTTTCATCAGTGATCACTTGTTTATTTAATTATTCCATTTATTTTGTTATAAACAAGTGTAAATGAAATTAATTCATTCTCTATGATACATTGGATGTATCAAGATCCAGAACAATTATTGAATCAAGCGAAATGAATGTTGTTAAAATTGTTGTTGTGATAATAAAAAAACACAAGTATAATTTTCATGAAATGGAAAATAATAGAAATATTATTTCATTCCATGATTTAATGACTATTATAGGTTCATGAATTTCGGTTACATCATCACATAACCCCAACTAGTTCATATGATGCCTTCCAAGTATGTGAGAGTTCCTAACCCCTAAGGGATCACGCTACCGAGTGTGTTTAATATGAGATTGTCTCAAAGTGACCATTCATTATATGATTTCCAATCCCTTGACTCATGTTATCCCCCTATGACAGAGTAATTATGAGACATTAATATCTGGATAAGTCTATGATTAGAGAATAATGCAGTCATTATTCTTCATGTGACACACTCTGATATGTATCTAATGACATGTGATATAGTTATGCTGGGGGCATGAGATATCACTGACTTATTAGGGAATTCATATAGTACATCACGCTATGCTAAATTTACATCAATCTTGTCAAATAATGGTTATGACTAAACGCTCATAAAAATTATGGATAAATAGTAATTTAATACATAGATAATTAATAATATCTTATGATAAGAACATTACTTGAATTTCATAAAATTCAATTTGGAAACTTTTATAAGTAAAATTTGAAGGATTTATTGGCCATTAAATGGATAGATTCATAACCCATTCACATAAAACATGGAAACATCATATGAAAACCCCCTCAGTCACATGATATCATGATGTACTATCAGTCATATGATGACATTATGATAACTGAGTCACAAAATCATGTAACCCTCATTCCTTTGTGTGATTTCATGACCTCTCTACCTATAAACCAAGATCTCAATACCATATCTATTTTTATGTGCATGAACCCCACTCATTGTGAAAATCACATGACCCCTTGTTCTTCAATTTATCTATTAACCTCCCAAATATCCACTCAAATATCTTATGCCCCAATTCTTCTTTTACTGTATGTTCATACTTATTAAAACAATTTCTAATATTCAACAACTCATAGGAAATACCTATATTATTTTAACCATGATTCCATACACACTAGTGGGAAATGAAAAATTTGAATTATAAGGAGTCTGATTCAATCTACATATAAGATTCATATGACACTTATCTAAGCCCCGATCCTGTTTATTAAATTCTAAAATTACTCATATATCATGCCTTTCTATAAGGCCATATTACTCAAAAATACCATGTATCCATCCTTGACTAACTATTATTCCCCCTTCATATATTCCAAATTTAATTATTCCTTATTGAAACCAATAAATATTATCTCATGAAGCTATTTTCGTAACTATAATCTTGATCATATGTTTTTTTACATGTGTAATCCCCATACAGATATATTCACATACAACATGTTTGATCCCTCATAATAAATGCTTCCTCGCACAAAGCACAACTCACATAATCATTGATATTTAAAATAGTCACACCATTTTTATATTAATAATAACCCAATTATTATAATCCTTTATAGGTGTAGGAACAATTTATTTATTTTTCTTTAGATGGTCATAAACACTATGAATTTCCCTAGCAATGACAAATTTTGTATGACCCAATAAAACACAATCATATGCTCTCATGGAATATATATGGCCTCCCATTATCTCATGTTTCTCACTCTGATAATGGATCATGTAGTAATACAAATCTATGATAAATGTGTCATTAGAAATAAAAAATTTATCTAACATGGGCCTCCTCTAAGGTGTATGTTCATACTATGTCTTAATTTACTCTAAATGATCATACTCTCAATAAATCATATTATTAATGCCCCATATGTATAAGACCACATAATCTTTTATTTTCTTTCATTTTATGACACAAATGGATTCAAATAAACTATGTGAACTTTAATTCCGGACATTATAGGATATTTATGCTGACTTTATGAGTGTTTTACCCTCATATACAACATTATAATGTCCCCACATTAATCCTTACCACATGAAACTACTCATCAAGTTATATTAATTCCACACAACCTAAAACATTTTTATCCAAACAGAATGAGATTTTATTCAAGAATCGATAAGATATGTTCGATTCTTACATAGGGTTCAAATTATGATGTTCCAACACATAAAATATAACGACCCATACTTTACATACGTGGTTATTATTTCAAAATTGATGCACACATATTATATTGTATAAAAAAACTATGAAATGACCGTATTGGTATAGTGTGTTTAGAAACTGGGAAACATAAACAACTGGTTCATAAATCATCTACATTGTCTCCCATTTATTGCATCATATCTAGAGTCCCTTTTGGCATATCCTACTTAATAACCTTCTTCCTGAACTTGGGGAAAGAAAACATACAAAAGGGTGAGCTCAAATGCTCAGTAAGGGTAAAGAGAATAAAAATCAATCACATCATATTCATAATAACATATCAAATTTGAAAATCTTACCCTGCAAAAGAGATCATAATTTCATAAAATGGGATAAATCATGGTAGTGAAATGTAATCACAATAATCATAACTTAAAACATGAAGCTTTGTGCCATACACACATAATCATAGAGAATCATTTCTTATTAGTCAAGACTCATTGCCAAGACTATCTTATTTGACAAAATCCATTTCTGAACCGAGTTCATTCCTCGTTTCAGTCCTGTTTCACTGAATCAGTTTAACATGTCGTTCCTTCCATGTCTATCTAATGAGATTTAAAATCTTTACCCAATCCATTGGAGGGAGATATATGTACCACCCATATAATAATTATACCATTCTTATGTGTTCCACAAAATCATAAATCATACATCATAGCATAACCCATGTAATAAAAAATGGTAATCTTAAACATCGTGAAATCATAAAACAATTCATGTAAGATAAATAAATTCATAAAAATAATTCCATCACAATATAGTCAAATCAATTTAATAATAGTTATAGAAACAGAACGCTATATTATCTTAGATGGAAAATAATTTTGATAAAACACTTGAACTCCATTCTTGAGTAAAATATCCTTTCTACATCAAATTTTTTTCCTTTCATAAGATGTCATACAATTTTAAACTAAAAGAAGTTGATTAAAAATAAATTTTAAAACTTCTAAAGGAAGATTCTTGGAAATAATGTTTTAAAAATCCATTCGTTCCGTATAAGTTAAAAAAACAATCTTCTCGTACTTTTGTCGGAAAAGTCAAAATGTACCTCGTACGAAAAATGACAAAAGATTCCTTTCATATCTTTTACTAAAAACTCACAGAAGGGTAAAATTTGATATAAACTATTTTAGAAGGATATAAATATTACATATTGAGAAAACATGGATGTGGATGATAAATATTCCCCCGTAAATTCTGATGTATAAACAATCTCGGATAAAAATTGAGATTGCGAGATTTTCCCTTACCATAGGTCTGATTTTCTTCGTAAGTGTCCGAACCTCCTATATAATGATTTAAATAATGTCATTATATTATTAAAGAGTCATAATATTTGTTATGATATCATATATGGTCATATTCATAGCTTTTTTTTAGTAATATTTCATTGTTACTTGTTATTCGGGTGTTTATTGCTTTTGGTTCTTATGCGTGTTTTGTCAAATAAATTCTTATTCTTCTTTTTGGGTTATCGATACCTCATTTCCAGAATGGTATTAGTGTAATATATATCATATTCATTCATTCAATTCATTTATATAATCATTATGCAATGAAGATCATGTAGAATGAGTCACCTCACATCGTGGAGACGGTATTCCGTACGTACGCACGAGCGATGATATCGTTCCCATGTTCGTGAAATTGTAATGGAGTGTATGTATACTATTTCAGAATAAATATCACTTTACAATAATAATTTATAGTTATTAATTACACCATTATATCCATCCAAGTAAGTTGGTGGTGGAAAATAGATTACACCACGGCGTAGAGACGGTATTCCATACGTACACACGCGCGGTGATTTCGTTTTCCGTAGGATGGATATATGGTGAAATAGGGTTGTTTCATACTTATAATAACATATCAGTATATGAGTGATACCTATGTTATTAATTCATAATGAAACAAATAATGAAGAAGATGTGGAAGAAGAAATAAAGTTGAAAGAATTGGTAACGGACATTACCTCTTCTCTGAATCGCTTCTTTGAGACCTCCATTTAGGGCACTAAAATTGGTCTTTGAAGAGGACCAGGACCTCTAGGATTCTTCTAGGGAAGTGGAGAAAAGAATTTGGCAGGGGTTGGACGAGCTTGAAGGCTCAATTTGGTGTGAGGAAGAGAGGGAGGAGGTGCCCTTTTATAAGGGAGGAGAGGGGCACCATTGGAAAAATAAAAATATTATTTTATTATAAAGTCATATTCGGTTTAAATATCTCCAAATTGATTTATTTCGAATCTATAGTGGGGATGGGTCGAAAGCCTCTCATCCAATAGAATTTAGACAAGTTTAGGTTCCTATTTTAACCTTATCATTTATATTTAACTTTAAATTAAATAATTATACTTTTACAGTGTCTTTTTGTGTTCTTACACTATAAGGTTAATAAACATACTATAACAAGACAGACGAACCCCAAGTTGTATATTATTAACATATATGACCTTATCTAAGTCATCTGGCCGAACCTTAGATTTTTAGGAACTAAATAACAATTAATAATATAATATTTGTTTTAAAAATCTTTTTATGTCAATTTTGATTCTATTTGGTAATTGATTTTTGTGAAAATCATAACATAAAGATTAGTTAGAAAAAAGTAAATTAAATCAATAGTAACATGTCATATTAATGAAGAAAATTATTTTAATTCATAAAAAGACTCAAATTACATTTATTTGGGTATTTATAACATCAATTATGTCAATATTTCATAAATAACATAATTACTACATCATCATTGTGTCATAAATAAATTAAATTATTTAATGTCTAAAAATTACAAATAAAATATCATTAGGTAGGAAATCTTTTTAGATTTCTAATTAATATTTATAGTCGAATTTTTCTTATGAATATCCCTATATTAAAAATGATTTACTTATTAAACATTGATTTTAACTATTTTAAGACTTATTTAAATAAATTAATAATAAATGTCCTAATCTAATACAAGTGGGACTAAATGGTCATATTTTATTCCTAAGGTTGTTTTTTGGTCGAATTACAATTATCCAATAGAATTAGGACATGTGTTAGGGTAATAATAATATAATTTTTACTCTCAATTACCATATTTAATTTTAACAGTGGTAAATAAAATTAAAACTTTACTATTCACAAAAAATTATTTTCATCTCATTGAACCACATTTTACTTACTAACATCAACTGTGTCTCTCGTATTTTTGAAATTCCACTCACAGAAGCAGTAAAATTATGTTTTATGTAAATTTGAAAATTTTCCTAAGAGGTGGGTAAAAGACAGTGAAAAGTTCAATAAAATTTTTATATATCTAATATTATTATAAAATTACACCAATGAATTACATAGAAATTATATAGGTATTATGTATCAATTTTTACCTAAAATAAATTTAAATAAAATAAATAATTATTTAAAAAAAATTAAGTTTTTAAATAGTAACCCAGTGTTTTCAGTATTCATCAAAAATTGAATAATTTCGGAAAAAATACCAAAATTTCAACCTAGGCTAATTTCGATATTCCAAATCCAAAAATGAAGTCCATTTTAAAAAATAAAATTTATAAAATTTCAAAAAGTAGTTATTACTATTCATAACGGCTAGTTTTAATAATATTTTAATAGCATATCGTTGTTTAGTGAAACTCGGTATTGCGTACGACACAAGCTAACGAGGAAGGCGGCGTTTGCGTGTAAAACAAGACAAGATAGTGTTGTGTGTAGTGAAAGATTTCATTGATGATTTATATAACATAAAAACAAAATATTACTTATAAAAGTCTCGGATGTTACATTCTACCCCCATTAAAAGGAATTTCGCCCTCGAAATTCGTAACTTTTTAACAAACAGATGAGGATACCTATCCCTCATCATATCCTTGAGCTCCCATGTAGCTACTTCTAATTGGTGGTTCCACCATAAAACTTTCACCAAGCGAGTTGTCTTGTTCCGTAGGACCTTTTCGCTATGATCCAGAATCTCTATCGGCTGTTCTTCATAAGAAAGATCTTGTTCCAGTGGTACAACTTCTCTGCTGAGTACATGTGATGGATCAGGTATGTACTTTCTCAAGAGAGATACATGGAAAACATCGTGAACTTGAGAGATATTCGGTGGAAGCGCCAATCGGTAAGCTACCTTCCCAACACGATCCAGTATTTCGAAAGGACTGATATATCTAGGGCTCAGCTTTCCCTTCATTCCAAATCTCATTACCCTCTTCCAGGGAGATATTCGTAAGGAAACTTTATCACCCACTTCAAACTCTATGTCTTTTCTTCAGTTGTCGACATAAATTCTTTGTCGAATCTGAGCTTCTCTTATGTGTTGTTGAATAGATTTGACCATTTCTTCCATCTCATCAACAAGATCAAGTTCTAATAGCTTTCTTTCCCCAAATTCATCCACGCATGGTGGAGTCCTACATTTCATTCCATAGAGAGCTTCATAAGGAGCCATCTGAATACTGGAGTGAAAGATATTATTATAAGAAAATACTACCAAATGTAGGTGTTTATCCCAACCACCTTTGTAATTCATAGAACAAGATCTCAACATATCTTCTAGAGATTGAATCATCCTCTCAGACTGACCGCCTGTCTGAGGATGATAAGAAGTGCTGAAACTCAACTCTATATCCAAAGTATGCTGAAGACTTCACCAGAAATTTGAGGTATACCTCTGATCCTGAGCAGATATAATAGAAAGTGGTACTCCATGCAATCTTACCACTTCCTTTACATATATCTTGGAAAGCTGATCCAGAGAGAAATCCTCTCTAATAGCAATGAAGTGTTCAGACTCTGTAAGACGATCAACTATAACCCAGATAGAATTATTTCGTTTGGATGTTTTAGGAAATCCGGTGACAAAGTCCATAGTGATGTTTTCCCATTTCCATTTGGGTATGGGTAATGGTTGTAACATTCCCTTAGACTTATGTCTCTCAGCTTTAACTTGTTGACAAACCAAATATCGAGAGTCATATTCAGCAACATCTCTTTTCATGCCATCCCACCAGATGTACTCTTTTAGGTCCCTATACATCTTTGTGCTTCCAGTATGAATAGAGAATGAAGAACTATGATCCTCATCCAGCAGCTCCTTCATTAATTCAGGGATGGGGAGAACACAAACCCAATTTCTAAAATTTATTACCCCATCACAATCAAGGTTGAATTCCAGAACATTTCTCACCTTCTTTTGTAACTCTACATCTTCTTTCTGTGCCTCTTTAATATTCACATATATAGATGGTTGAACATTCATTTGAGAAAGATAAGATTTTCCCCTACCAATATAATTCCAAGATCCATCCTTTGCAAATCCATAAATATTTGATCTTTTGTGATCCTCATCATGTATAAACTGGCATGGTCTTGTCGACTTAATGCATCTGCCACCTTTTTTGCTTTCCAAGGGTGGTAATGAATTGAGCAGTCGTAATCCTTAATCATCTCCAGCCGTCTTCTTTGGCACATATTCAACTCCTTTTGTGTGAAAATATACATTAAAATTTTATGATCAGTATAAATGTCATACCTTTCTCCCTAAAGATAATGCCTCCAAATCATTAATGAAAATATTATCGTAGCTAACTCCAAATCCTGAGTTGGGTAATTTTTCTCATGTATTTTCAACTATCGCGAGGCATAAGATATCACCATATCATTTTGCATAAGAACACACCCCAATCCCTTCATGGATGCATCACTGTAAATCACAAACCTTTCTCCACTACAAGGCAGTGTGAGCACAGGTGCACTGGATAACCTTCTTTTCAACTCTTTGAATTTCTCTTCACATTCCTCGGTCCAAACAAACTTAACTCCTTTTCGAGTCAACATGGTGAGTGGATTAGATAATCGTGAGAAATATTTCACAAAACGTCAATAATATCCAGCCAAACCAAGAAAACATTGGATCATAGTTACTTTTGTTGGTCTTGACCATATTCTGATAACTTCTGTTTTTTCTAGATCCACAAATATCCCCTATTTTGAGATTATGTGACCCAAAAATGAAACTTTTTGAAGCCAAAATTCACACTTGGTAAATTTGGCATAAAGCTTCTCCTTTCTCAGGGTCTCCAATATAATT
This sequence comes from Viscum album, assembly GCA_963277665.1. NCBI lineage: Eukaryota > Viridiplantae > Streptophyta > Magnoliopsida > Santalales > Viscaceae > Viscum > Viscum album. The sequence continues at coordinate 538,203,883 of OY728119.1, forward strand.
CTCAAGTGTTCTTCATGTTCTTCCTTACTCTTTGAATAGACATGAATATCGTCTATAAAGACTACCACAAACTGATCAATCTAGTCTCTAAAGACTCTATTCATTAGATCCATAAAGATAGAATGGGTATTAGTAAGACCAAATGGCATCACTATAAATTCATAGTGTCCATTCCATGTACGAAAAGCTGTCTTTGGTATATCCTCCCTTTTGACGCTTAATTGATGATACCTTGAATGAAGATCAATCTTGGAAAATCATTGAGCTCCACGTAGGTGGTAAAATAAGTCATCAATGCGCGGGAGAGGATATTTGTTCTTGATAGTGATCTTGTTTAGTTCTTGATAATCAATGCGGAGTCTCATTGATCCATCTTTATTCTTAACAAACAGAACAGGGGATCCCCAAGGTGATGCACTAGGGCATATGAATCCCTTATCAAGATTCTCGTGGAGTTGTTTCTTCAATTCTTGCAACTCAATTGGGGCCATTCTATAAGGTGTCTTTGAAATAGGCAAAGCACCCGGTACGAGTTCTATTGAAAACGCAACATCACGATTTGGTGGAAGACCCGGTAATTCCTCCGGAGAGTCATCGTCAAACTCCTGTACAATGGTAATATTCTTAATCGTGAGTTTCTCAACAACCATTTGAGATAAATAACCTTCATTTAGTGGAATCAAGACCCATAGAGTGAGAGAAATTTCCACAGGAAGGTTATGTTCATCCTTGCATCGATAGATGATCATTGATTGATCTGGAATATGAAATGTGGCTTCCCTTCTATGGAAATTGATATGAGCTTCATATAGAGAAAGCCAATCCATGCCAAGAATCACATCAAATTCCACTATAGGGAGGATCGCAAGATTTGCAGGAAGCACTTCCCCACAAACTTCAATCGGAGAAGAATTATAAAATTTTGATGCGACTGTTGTTCCATTTGGGGTTGTCAAAACTAACTCAACATCTAATTGTTGAGGTAATATGGTGATACCCTTAGAAAATTCTTCAGAAATAAAGGTTTGGGTGGATCCAGAATCAAATAAAACATTTTCTACATTAAAGTGGATGGTAAGTGTACCATTCACCACTTTGTTATCTTACTCCACATCACTGATAGAAATTGCATGTGACATTCCTTTTTCTTTAGCCTTAAGAGTGTGTTGACGTCGATCATCATCAACAACCCTCGGATTAGGGCATTGATTGGAATAATTCATCATTTCCTTGCACTTGTAACATTTAAGTGTAGGAGGTGCACTCTATGTCGCCATTTCTTTGTTCGCATCACTAGACATCTTCTTCCCATCATTGCCGCATTCAAATTCCCGATGACCTTCCTTTCTACATTTGAAACATTTACTTGTCCCTTTATGGAAACTCCTTCCATGTTTCTTTCCACACTTTGAGCATAAGGGAAAATTCATCTTCTTTTTAGTGTCCTCTTTAGATTTTACTTTGAATTCCATTTTCCTCTTATAATCAAACCCATATAAATGATGGGTTACTCCAATCTACATCTCAACTTTGAGAGAACATCGAACCATTTCCTCGTAGATGTTGAAGTCTGTTATGGATAATTCCCTTTGAAGACATGGTTTTTAGCCATTAAAGAATCGATCGATCTTACTCTCAGGTTGGATAATAATACCAGAAGCATATCCTGCAAGTCTTGTAAAATTTTCTTCATTGGTACCAACATATTCATCATCCTTTATCTTTAGTTCAAGAAAATCCTTCTCCATATTTGTTCGAAGAATATGAGGGAAGTACTTATTGAAAATTAATTTCTTGAAAACGTCCCATTCCATAGACTCAATTTCATCTATTTGCCTCGCATTCTTAATAAGATTCCACCATTGATCAGCATCAGCTTCCAAATGATACACTGCTAAGATGACTTTATCATGTTCAGAACATTTAAGAACTAAAAATATCTTTTTCGTAGTAAAAATCCATTGTTCAGCAACTAATGGATCAGTAGACCCGCAGAATGAAGGTGGACGCTGCCTCATGAAGGATTCAACAGAATGTTGCTCCTTCCTTTGCTCATTTGGAAGTCCTGTATGATTAATAGCTTGAGAAAGTTGTGTGAGCATGGCTACAATATTTTGCATTCCATCTCCCATAACGTTTGGTTGCTCAGGGGTACAATCATTTCATTTACCGTCTCATTCCGCATTAACACGGTTCCTTCAGGTTCCAGCCATTTACTAAAACCAAGAAGAATAGTGTGAGAAACACTAATTATAATAGGAAAATAACATAATCAAGAATAAAATTTCACACTTAAGGTCCTATCATAGGTTATTCATGGCCATTTATAAAACACTATGATTGTGTTCTATGCTTAGACTTATCCTTAGGATTCTTACTAAGGCTTTCACATCCTAGTTTCCAATGGTTGACTATACCTTTCCTCTGATAAAAACTATAATAGTCTAGAATTACTTACAGTGGACTATAATTGATACCAATCAGGGCACTCCATGGGCGGCTACACCCCCTGGATAGGACACACCACCATCCCTAGTAGAAGCCATTTCCTCATAAAGCCCTTGCGTGGAGAGCCATGATTCGTCCAACACTCACATGTGAGAGTTCCCAAGGATCGGATACATTCCTACCTCTTTTGGGTCTGATACCAACTATAAAGACCCATACATTACATACATGGTTATTACTTCAAAATTGAAGCATAATTATTACAACATATAACAAAACCATGAAAGAACCTTATAGGTATAGTGTATTTAGAAACTGGGAAACATAAACAACTGGTTCATAAAGCGTCTACACTATCTCACATTTATTTCATCATATCTAGAGTCCCATTTGGGATATCCTACTTAATAACCTTCTTCCTGACATGGGGGAAAGAAAACATACAAAATGGTGAGCTAAAATGCTCAGTAAGTGTAAACAAAAGAATAATCAATCACATCATATTCATAAGAACATAACAATTTGGAAATCTTACCCCATAAAAGAGATCATAGTTTCATAACATGGGATAAATAATGGTAGTGAAATTTAACCACAATAATCATAACTGAAGGAATGAAGCTTTGTGGTAGACACACATAATCATAGATAATCATTTCTTATTAGTGAAGACTCATTTCCATGTCTATCTTAGTGGACAAAGTCCATTTCTGAACCGAGTTCATTCCTCGTTTTAGTCCTGTTTCACTGAACCGGTTTAACCTGCCATTCCAACCAAGTCTATCTCATGAGATATAAAATCATTATCCAATGAATTGGAGGGAGATATTGTTCCCACCCATCTCATAATGATACCAATCTTATGTGTTCCACAAAATCAAAAATCATACATCATTGCATAACCCATGTAATAAAAATGGGGAAAATAAAACATAATGCCATCATAACATAATCCATATAAGATAAAAGGACATCAAAAAAATAATTCCGTCATAACATAATAAAATAAATGTAAAAATAGGGATATAAACAGAACCCTATATTATCTTAGATGGAATATAATTTTGATAAAACACTTGAACTCCATTCTTGAGGAAAATATCATTTCTACTTCAAAAATATTTTTCGTTTCTTAACATGTAATACAATTTTAAACTAAAAGAATTTGATTAAAAATAAACATGAAAACCTGTAAAGGAAGCTTCTTGGAAATAATTTTTTAAAAATCCATTCAATCCGTATAAGTTAAAAAAACATTCTTCTCGTACATTTGTTGGAAAAGTCAAAAAGTACCTCGTATGAAAAACGAAAAAAGATTCCTTTCATATCTTTTACTATCAACTCAACGAAGGGTAAAATTGGATATAAACTATTGTAGAAGGATATAAATATTACATATTGAAGAAACATGGATGTGGATGATAAATATTCCCCAGTAAATTCTAATGTATAAACAATCTCGGAATAAAACTGAGATTGTGAGATTTTCCCATACCTCAGCTCCGATTTGCTTCGTAAGTGTCCGAAACTCCTGTACAATGATTTAAATAATGTCATTGACTTATTCCAGAATCATACGCATTTTTATGATATCATATATGGTCATATTCTTAGCTTCTTATTAGTAATATTTCATTGTTACTTGTTATTCGGGTGTTTATTGCTTTTTGTTCTTATGTGTGTTTTGTCGAATAAATTCTTATTCTTATTTTTGGGTTATAGATATCTCATTTCCAGAATGGTATTAGTGTAATATATATCATATTAATTCATTCAATTCATTTATATAATCATTATTCAATGAAGATCTTGTAGAACAGGTCGCATCACATCCTGGAGACGGTATCCCGTACGTACGCACGAGCGAAGATATCATTCTCATGATCGTGAAATTGTAATGGAGTGTATGTATACTATTTCAGAATCAATATAAAATTACAAAAACAATTTATAGTTATTATTTACACCATTATACACATCCATGTAAGGTGGTGGTGGAAAATAGATTACACCACGGCGTGGAGACGGAATTCCGTACGTACGCATGCGCGGTGATTTCATTTTCCATAAGATGGATATATGGTGAAATAGGGTTGTTTCATAATTATAATAACATATCAGTATATTAGTGATACTAATGTTATTACTTTATAATGAAACAACTAATGAAGAAGAAGTGGAAGAAGAAATAAAGTTGAAAGAATTGGTAACAGACATTACCTCTTCATTGAAGCGCTTCTTTGAGACCTCCTTTTAGGGTAGTAAAATTGGACTTTGAAGAAGACCGGGACCCCTAGGATGTTTCTAGGGAAGTGGAGAAGAGAATTTTTCAGCGATTGGACGAGCGTGAAGGCTCAAAGTGGTGTGAGGAAGAGATGGAGGAGGTGCCCTTTTATAAGGGAGGAGAGGGGCACCTTTGGAAAAACAAAAACAAATATTTTATTATAAAGTCATATTCGGTATAAATAGCTCCAAATTGATTTATTTAGAATCTATAGTGGGGATGGGTCGAAATACTCTCATCCAATAGAATACAGACAAGTTTATGTTCCTATTTTAAACATATCATTTGGATTTACCTTTAAGTTATGCAATTTTACTTTTACCGTGTCTTTTTGTGTTCTTACACTATAAGGTTAATAAACATACTATAACAATACAAACGGACCCAAAGTTGTTTATTATTAATATATATAACCATATCGAAGTCATTTGGCCAACCATAGATTTTTAGGAAGAAAATAACAATTAATAATATAATATTTGTTTTAAAAACTATTTTATGTCAATTTTGATACTATTTGGTAATTAATTTTTGTGAAACTCATAACAGAAATATAAGTTCTAAAAAAGTGAATTAAATCAATAATAACATGTCATATTAACAAAGAAAATTATTTTAATTCATAAAACGTCTTATATTACATTTATTTTGGTATATATAACATTAATTTTGTCAATATTTCATTAATAAGATAATTACTGCATCATCATTGTGTCATAAATAAATTAAATTATTTAATGTCGAAAAATTACAAATAAAATCTCATTATTTAGGAAATATTTTTAGCTTTCTAGTGATTATTTGTAGTTGAATTTATCTTATGTATAACCATATGTTAAAAATGATTTACTTATTAAACATTGATTTTATCTATTTTAACCCTTCTTTAAATAAATTAATAATAAATGTCCTTATCTAATCCACGTGGGCCTAAATGGTCATAGTTTATTCCTAAGGTTGTTATTGGTCGAATTACACTTATCCAATAGAATTAGGACATGTGTTAGGGTCATAATAATATCATTTTTACTCTTAATTACCCTATTTACTTTTAACCGTGGTAAATAAAAATAAAAAGATACTATTCACCAAAAATTATTTTCATCTCATTGAACCACATTTTACTTATTGAAATCAACTGTCTCTCTCAGATTTTTAAAATTCCACTCACAGAAGCGGTAATATTATGTTTTATGCAAATTTTCAAATTCTCCTAGTAGGTGGGTAAAAGACGGTGATAAGTTCAATAAAATTTTTATATATCTAAAATTATTATAAAATTACTCCAATGAATTACATTGAACATATATATGTATTATGAATAAATTTTGACCTAAAATTCATTTAAATAAAATAAATAATTATTTAAATAAAAATTCGGTTTTTAAATAGTAACCCAGTGTTTTCACTATTCATCAAAAATTGAATGTTTTTAGAAAAACACCAAAATTTCACCCTAGGCTAATTTCGATATTCAGAATCCAAAAAATGAAGTCCATTTTGAAAAATAAAATTTATAACATTTAAAAAAGTGGTTATTACTATTCATAATGGCTAGTTTTAATAATATTTTAATAGCATGTCTTTGTTTAGTGAAACTCGGTATTGCGTACGACGCAAGCTATCGAGGAAGGCCGTGTTTGCGTGTAAAGGAAGCCAATCTGGTGTTGTGTGTAGTGAAATATTCCTTTGATGATTTATATAACATAAAAACAAAATATTTCTTATAAAATTCTCAGGTGTTACATAAACCACTAAAAATTACCCCAATGTGTTGTTCCATAAGTTCCCAGTTTCTCTTTCCTGTACTCTAAAGGAAACTAACTAGCATCGAGGTCCTATGTTGTGTCTTCTAGGGGAGTATATCCACATGTTATAGTGTAGAAAAATGGTGACATATATTGAAAAATAGGATAAGATGAATAATAATAAATATAATTTTTAATTGAATAATAATAATCAAACTTATAATAAATCAGAAATCCAATTACTATAAACTACATAATCTAAAAAATGAAGATACCATGTCTATACATAAATAAAATTGGGCATACATGGTAGCTGATCGATAGTGTCCTAAATGATATTCAAAAAAATAATAATAAGAATAAACTATCTCAGAATACTGACCCCTATCCCTATCATTTGATACAAAGTTCCCATTTTAAATATTACAGGTTTTGTGTCCAAACTGGGATTCGTCCCTTTTTCAACACATCCAATATTATAATCATCCTTGGTACGAACGGAAGCTCAGATATAGTGTGAGATAAATCCTAGTAGGCCACTACCAAAAGTGCATATATGTATTTATTCAATGAATAAAAAATATATAGTGTGAAGGTATATAATAGTAATTCATTGTTAGAATAAGGACTCATAAATTCTATATAGACATATGGTGCTTGAAAATGTATCATTAAATTAATTATTATTTATTATATATAGACAAATTGGGTTAAGTTTTCAACAATACTGGGATGGATCCTGAAAATAATAAAATAGGATCCCTGGGGAAACCATCGAAACCATGACCCCACAAGTTGACCGATACATAGTAGATACTCTTATAGTCAAGAAATAAGGGGTATGAGTGTAAACTAATTAGAACACCAAATGAATTCCACAATAAAAGAGTCTAATATAGATGATGGAGCTTGTCCATAGTAATCCCATACATGGAATGAATGGGTTTGATGGTGTGAATCCATGGTGCTTCTTGTCTGATGACATCGAGCTGGATCCACATAGTGAATCCGAGGAATTCCAAACACTAGAACAATTACCAACTGAAAGGGAGGTACAATGCTTAGGAAATAATGTAATAAAAAAAGGCCTAAGTATGTGATGGAAATATCCTATAGAAATTAGATAAATGACTCAGAAAAATTCCCCCTGATTTCTTATGGAATTCCCTTGGGAATCTATAGTGACCATATTTCAGACCACTACTATAAAATTTGAAAATGGTCTTATGTAATTGGAACACTATAGTCATCCATTTATATACAAATGTAATCATGTACATGTAATACTAAGTCCATTTAATCATTTAATTGGTTCATTATATTACCTTTAATTAGTCATGAAAATGTTATATATGGAAATGAAACCATTACTAGTTCAATTTCATAAACATTTTCTAGGGTCAGTCAATTATCATTCATCATGAATTACAATTTATGATTCGGACGTGCAATTGATATCAACTCAATTTATAATAATTTATCTAGGCCAATTGATATCTATAAATATATTATTTTAATAAAATTCTTTCAAAAGATTATTAAATACGAAGAAACACTTACCTACAAAATTTAAATGCAGATGCCCTGGAATAGTATCTCAGGTAAACCCAACATGTGTCACTAAAATCATAAAAGAGATCACACAATATTTGGTGGGTTAACATTGAGGTCATAACATTCAACGATGTCATGGGGTATCAATAGTGTATTATAATACAATTTAGAAAACTTAAATTAAATGAGGCAAATTAAGGAACAATTCTATATTACACCTATATGAAAAAACCAAAAAATATATAGATGGTGAGACATTGAGGGATAAGTTATAGAGAACATACATTATGTATGTTGTAGATGAATCATCCAATAGAATCCCTTAGTTTTTCCTGAGTTTGGATAAATTAAATAACTGACGAACACCCTAGATATATTGAATGTCATCATGCACCAAAATATCATCATCTATAGAAGGAAGAAAGAAAATAAGAGCCTAAAGATTGATGCACATACTAATGGCTATCATATGAGATGATCAGAAGTAAATTTGGATGATAGAATGTGAATTAATAAAAAAACCTCGCGTTTGATGTTTGATGGGATATTCACATAAGAAATGATAGAAGGTATCATGTGTGCTATAGGATAAAATAAAGAGGGGTGTTAAAATTATAAATATAAAAGGGAATGTTTTTAATTTTTACAATTTCAAACTCGATCCCTTTTTTTGGAAGCATGGTTGAAGAAACAGCATGCTAACCATGAATGGTGAACTGTCTATTGAGATAACTCGCATGGTTCATGCAGATTTTTTGGGAAAACAAGAAAAACATAATCAAGTTTTCTCTACTAAAACATAATATTTTTGAATATTTATCTGTCGATAGTATCATGGTAATGACAAACTAGTTATCCCAATTCTACTCACAGAGACACCCCACATCAGTACACGAAAAAAATGTTTTAATGGAAGTATTTTCGTAGTTGTTTTCAAACCTGTAGTGAAGAAACTACCACTAAATGAATTTAATATATTATTTATAAATGCATTATACATTCATCAAAAAAATTTAAAAAAATTGGATGCATTTTTTTAAAAACACTTTGCAAAATTGAGGAATATTTTTTCAAAACAACTACAATATTTAAAAATTTTAAAATTTTAAAATTTTTTATTTTTTTACTCATTATTTAAAATAAATGTGATTTTATTAATTATAATTTTATTTATTTATAATGTTTCAATTATTAAATATTTATAATTATATGTTAATTATATTTTTCAACTGGAATTTTTTTTATAAGTTGGAAAATAGACTTGGATAACAAATTACCATAACTTATGATTTGCGAGTCCATTTCAGCTCCAAGACCTATTAAATAAAAGGTTATCAAATGAGTAAATACAATGTGTGATTTAAATCACGTGATAATGAAAGGAGAAAAATATATTCAAATTTCAATAGTCGAAAATATAACTCAATTATCAAACTGTCATATTTTTTAATATGGTGTCTATTTGGGCTCTACCACATATCAGATCATTGCGTGCGATGAGTTCTAAGCCATTTAGTATGGTACAAACTCTTTGAGTAATGAACCTCTTTTTATTCTGATAGAAAGGCCCAGAAAACCTCTGAAATAGATGATTTAGATTGAGAGATCGATTTCTAAAAAATTCAAACAGTTATAACCCTCGATTGAGGTGGATATTTTGTGTCTAATACATATCATATTGAAGCTCATTTCATCATATTCAATTTGACTGGTTGTGGCATAGAAAATGGAGTCCTGGATCGGAATTTATGGAAATTTTAGTGTTTTAGGGATTTTAGAGGTTTATAATGTTTTATGATTAATGTAATTGTTTATTTATTTATTTATTTATTCAATATTGATAAATTAAATAATTATTTATTATTTATTTATATAATATTTAATATGTATTTAATTATTTATTTAGTTATTATTTACTCATTGATTATTATTTTTTGATTTGAGTAATTAATTATTCATTAATTTTACATTTATTCATTATTTATTAATTTTTTATTTTTTATTTATAATTTATCAATAATTTTTTATATATTAATTACATATTAAATATTAAATATTGAATAATAAATAATAAATAATAAATAATAAATAATAAATTGTAATTATTAATTAATAAATATTAATTATTTGTTATCAACTATTAATTATTAGTTCTTATTATTTATAATTTAATATCTATTTATTTATTTATTTACCCATTTATTTATTATTTATTATTTATTATTTATTCTTTATTAATTATTCATTATTATTTTATCTTATAATTTATTATTTTTAAAATCATTTTTAATTTACTAAATATTAATTTATTATTAGTTTATTATTCATTTATTACTCATTTATTTATTTTTTATTTATTTATTTTCGAATCCTTATTTTCTAAATATATATTATTTATTTATTATTTATTTCTTAATAATTTATTAATTATTTATCAATTTTTAAATATTAGTTATTAATTATGAATTATTTATTATTAATTATTTATTATTAATTATTAGTTATTAGTTATTGTTAATTATTAATTATCAAATATTAAAAATTAAATATTATTTACTTATTATTTATTAGTTATTATTTACTATTTTTTAATTTCTATTTATTATATATTATGTATTATGCATTAATTAATATTTAATATTTATGATTTTTTATATATATTTATTATTTATTAATTTGTAATTTATTTATTATAAATAGCTTATTGTTTAATTAATTTATTATTTATACATTCCTGAAATGTTATATACTATATATTATATACTATTTATTAAATATTATGTATTATGTATTATATATTATCTATTGTATATTATCTATTATATTTTATATTTTATATTTTATATTTTATATTTTATATAATATATATTATATATTATGTATTATATATTCTATATTCTATATTCTATATTGTGTATTGTATATTAAATATTTTGTATTATGTATTATGTAAAACATATTATTTATTATTTTCTATTTATTTACATATTATATATAAGTTTATTTATAATTAATTTATATTTTATTTATTAATAAGTCATTTTTAATTAGCAATTTTTAATTATTTAATAGTGATTATTGATTAATCATTATTGATTAATAATTATTTGTTAGTAATTATATAGTGTTTATATATATATTTTTTATTACTTTATTCTCAATTAATATATATATATATAATAAAAAAATTTATTTATTGATCACATGAATATCATGCTGGAGTGGTAATGTCTTTCAAAAATTAGAAAGAGGCAAATGGGTCAAAAATCACCCAACATTGAATTTGTATATATAGAATGGGCGTGTGTATGGACAAGGTCTGGTGCATAGAGATGGGAATGAGAAAATACATAAATAAATAAATAAATAAAATAAAAAAGAATATCAATTATTAAATAATTATGAAAATAAATAAAATAAGAAATGAAATAAAAAATAAATGTAATAATAATTAGAAAACCAATAAAAGAAATAATGTATGAAAATAAATAAATTCATCAATAAAATACTAATAAATAATTAAAATAATATAAACAAAATAAATAAAAGAATAAATAAAAATAAAAATTTTGAATTTTTTTACAAAATAAATAAAATTTTAAAAAAATAAAAACGAATTAGAGATTGTTTAAACTGCCACTAAATTGTTCAATGGTGGTTTAAAAAAACCACTACTAATTATTTCCTGACACACGATTTTGCGGCACCTTAAACCAACAGTAAATGAAAAAACAACAGCTAAATACAACTTTTCCTAGTGCATGATTTTAAGAAAACATGTAGAGTAGGTGGTATAGTTTCTACTAACCGTGTGACCATGTTGTTTCTTCTATCGGTCAGGGTTTCAAGGTTTAAACATTCCCCGAACACCCTCATTTACTCCACAACCTCATTCCAAATATAAATTTGGCACAAACAAATGAATTAATCTAAAAATCAAAGAATTTTACCACATAGAAGAAAATAATTTCTCATTGTATTCCCCCATTAATGTAATTCATCCATTAGTTTCCCTTATAATGGTATTAGAATGTTTTCTTATAATAAGTTTGTCCACTGAACACACACTCTAGCATCATGCCCCATTTATCCCAATGTACACAATTTTACATCCATTACACATATAACGACCCATAATTTACATACATTGTTATTACATCAAAATTGAAGCACACTTATTACAACATATAACAAAACCAGGAAAGGACGGTATAGGTATAGAGTCATTAGGAACTGGGAAACATAAACAACTAGTTCATAAAGCATCTACTTTGCCTCCAATTTATTTCATCATATCTAGAGTTCCTTTTGGCATATCCTACTTAATAACCTTCTTCCTGACCTGAGCGAATAAAACATACAAAAGGGTGAGCTCAAATGCTCAGTAAGGGTAAAGAAAAGAAATATCAATCACATCATATACATAAGAACATATCTTTTGGAAATCTTAACCTGCAAAAGAGATCATAATTTCATAACATGGGATAAATCACAGTAGTGAAATGTAATCCCAATAATCATAACATAAAACATGAAACTTTTTGGCATACACACATAATCATATAGAATCATTTATTATTGTTCAAGACTCATTGCCAATACTATCTTAGTGTACAAAGTCCATTTCTGAACCGAGTTCACTCCTCATTTTAGTCATGTTTCACTGAACCGGTTTAACTTGCCGTTCCAGCCATGTCTATCTCATGAGATATAAAATCTTTACCCAATGCATTGGAGGGAGATATAGGTCCCACCCATCTCATAATGATGCCATTCTTATGTTTTCCACAAAATCATAATCAATACATCATAGCATAACCCATGCAATAAAAAATGGGAATCTTAAACATCGTGAAATCATAAAACAATTCATGTAAGATAAATAAATTCATAAAAATATTTCCATCGCAACATAGTCAAATAAATGTAATAATAGGGATAGAAACAGAACCCTATATTATCTTATATGGAAAATAATTTGGATAAAACACTTGAACTCCATTCTTGAGGAAAATATCCTTTTCTACATCAAAAACGTTTTCCTTTCATAACATGTCGTAAAATTTTAAACTAAAAGAACATGATTAAAAATAAACTTGAATCATGTAAAGTAATCTTCTTGGAAATAATGTTTTAAAAATCCATTCATTTCATATAAGTTAAAAAAACATTCTTCTCGTACTTTTTTCGGAAAAGTCGAAAAGTACCTCGTACGAAAAATGAAAAAAGATTCCTTTCATATCTTTTAATAAAAACTCACCGAAGGGTAAAATTGGATTTAAACAATTGTATTTGGATGGAAATAATATTACATATTGATGAAACATGGATATGGATGCTAAAATACTCCCCAGTAAATTCTGAAGTATATACAATCTCGGATAAAAATTGAGATTGCGAAATTGTCCCTTACCTTAGGTCCAATTTGCTTTGTAAGTGTCTGAACCTCCTGTATAATGATTAAAATAATGTTATTGACTTATTCCAGAATCATAATTATTTTTATGATATCATATATGGTAATATTATTAGTTTCTTTTTAGTAATATTTCATTACTACTTGTTATTCGGGTGTTTATTACTTTTTGTTCTTATGCGTGTTTTGTCGAATAAATTCTTATTATTCTTTTTAAGTTATAGATAACTCATTTACAGAATGGTATTAGTGTATTATATATCATATTCATTCATTCAATTTATTTATCTAATCATTATTCAATGAAGGTCATGTAGAACAAGTCACATCACATCGTGGAGACGGTATTCCGTACGTACGCACGAGTGATGATATCATTCCCATGATCATGAAATTGTAATGGAGTGTATATACACTATTTCAGAATCAATATCATTTAACAATAATCATATATAGTTTTTATTTATACCATTATACCCATCCAAGTAATGTAGTGGTGGAAAATTGATTACACCACGGCGTGGAGACGGTATTTCGTATGTACGCACGTGTGGTAATTTCGTTTTCTGTAGGATAGATAGATGGTGAAATGGGACACTTGGATCCACACCATTATTCAGGAATTTTTTTTGGAAACCTAATATGATAATTTCAGTAATAAAAAAAATAATTTATTTTTTACATATGTTTCTATTTTTCATTATGTTTTCTTTTTAAAATAAAATCAACATGGATATCCACCCAAAATAATAAGATCTATTTCAATAATATATAGATAATTAATAATTTAACATAATTATGATGTTGAAATGTTTTGTGGCCTAAATTTGTTGACATTGTGGATGTATGACCACTTCATATCAACTCCTTCTATATCTAAGATAATGGAATTAGCATCCAAAAATAATTATAACACCTAAGTTGCATTCATAGACATTTCCACTTCAAACAAAGGATGACTTCAGTGACACAACACCAATAACAGTAGTTGGAAAACATGTTTGTTAGAGTGTATCACCAGTTAAAAAACATTCTGAACCCTAGATGCTAGGATTTTGTTACTCAAGGAACTGAATCATACTATCCCCTCTCATCTGAGGAATTTTGAAATGAAGATAGTGATGAATATAATTATATCCTAAAACTATGATAGATTATTCCCATAGCATGAAAATTATAACCTTCATTATCTAGGGAAGGTGGAAAAGGGATTCGACTATAAATCCACCATGGATAAAGGGTTTCCCTAGAGGGATCATTCCAACAACAATCTAAATCATCCCATTATCTCCCCATAGTTTCACAATGAGAGGAATTCTCAGTAAGTCACCTCATCAAACACATAAAACCAAAAAACATTAGATCTCTCTAAATACGATTATCTAGGTACAATAGATATTTTACAAATATAACTACTTCTATAAATATATCCAAACAATATATTATAGAAAATTTCAATTAGAAGGCACATATCTCTACTCATACATACTATGTCCACGAGCATACTATAGTAGCTACCACTGAACTAGATTATATCTCTGTTCGTGAATAGTAAGTATGCATACATGTCTCGATAATAAATGGGGGATATGGTAAAAATCTATACCCCATAAGATTACAACTATTATATTTCAATGATTAATATAGAAAATAATTTAAAAAAAATCCCATTTAAATCAAATATGTATTCCATCATATCATGGTGACCAACATAATGAAGTCCTATATTCCTTCTCATACACTTCAGAAGATTCAAATTATTCATGCAGCAATAGAGGGGCTTCACCAAACTATTATGGTGGTGATTCTCGGAATGAAATATACTCATTTTCCATCCACTAAATCTATATATCATTATGTAAAACATGACCAGATTTGTACTTATGAAAAAAATTCATTCTCACATTAATGAGGATTATATGCATATTCTGATAAAGAAGGAGGCATGTGAATTGTCTCATACACCTATTCCAATAATGGTTAGCCAACCCATTTGGCATTCCCCTCACGAAAATTTCATGTTTTGGTAAATGAATTTTGTCGGCATATAAAAAAGGAAACAAAGGTTTTGGAATAAATCTATTATCCAATCATAATTCATCATTATATTACAGGAGACACCTAAAGATATTCTCATGTCCCTACCAAAAACAGTTCTTGGTATATTATAGATGCTTATAGATGTAATATAAATATTATTGCTCCCAAAAATGGAGGACAACATTAGGATCTCCATGAGGTCATATAAGAGGAGGTTCATATCCCTACAATCATTTTGAATGTATGTTAGCGTATTCAAGTGTTGAATTCTTATATTAATCAAAATATTTTCTAACCTCAATCTAGGATGAATGATATATATCTTTAGTTAACCAACGGTGAGATCATATTTCTTATAGAAATACATAATATCAATGGAATAATCTAAATACTATATAGAAGTAGATCCAAATTCATACATCATCCAAAGACATTCATCATCATAGTATAGTAACTACAACATATATGGATTGTATAATTCCTCAACCCATATGGAATTTTAGAAAATTCCAAACCAATATATGATTATGCTCATACTCCCACCATTCTCAATTATAGAATCCATGATTCTATATAAAACAATTATGAAGCATCACAAGCTTAAATTATCTATTAATCTGAAGCATAAGGTGATATTTATCATGAAATTCCTCTTTATAGTAGTATGTAGAAGGATTGTATGGATCCAAACCCCAACATCCATCATAATCTATATCCTCATGCTGAATTCTGTCCCAGGATTGGATAAACTACCATTGTTATGAATAAAATATATAGTTAGGTACTTAAAACCCTTGGTTCAACTATATATAGTGTCTTATAAAAAACCAGAAACAACTAACCTTGTTTGGTAGGTTTCCTTGTATGATGTTTTTTATCCTTGACTACATTAATTTTAGGGTCATTATTCATAGATAAGGTACTTATCCAGTATAACTATGTGGAATATAAATATGATGAGGAAGAAGGTAGCATGGAAATTTAGATATATTTGGTTGAGAATAACAAAAAAAATTATGTTTTTTCTAAACTATACTTCCATTTATGACATCCCAAAACATTTAATGGAAGAGTGCATGCATTACCTAAAAAACATATAGGAAGAATCTCACTGATTAATGGATGGAACCCCCCCCCCCCCCAATAATGTAATTGGCGATAATCATCTAATTTCTATCATGTTTTTTCATCTAGGTAACCCTCACCTCTTTCTTTGTGGTTTGAAAAATAAGGTTATAAAAACAATATTGCAGTATACTCAAAGCCTACCACAAGTTCTTACATTCCCACAAATATATAATCATTCAATCCACACTCAATGTACATGTCCATGTAAAGTGGTGGTACATAGAGTTACACATTTTCTAATACTTAGTGTATAAAATATATTCATAATGTGAATCCATAAAATTGATTTTCATAGGAAGATATTAAATACTTGAATAATGAATGTGGTTGTTGATAAATTTAATAAAACCTTTTGGTATCTAAGACACAAAAGGAATTCATGTAGAGAATGAATTACATCGATAGGATTATGATCTTGACCTTATGAAAATTAAATAACACACCTCAGATTGGAAGGAACAAATATCAAACTCCAAAGCCACTCCCCCTTACAATTGAAAGAAATTCTAATAAGGTGATAAACCTAGGTCTTGTGTGATTAGAAATGAAACAAATTTAGAAAACCGCATTAGTGTCTAAATTAGATTCCATTTGGGAATAACCATATTCAATAGTTATAGTGGTATTTTCCACCCAACTAAACCCCGGAGGATATCAAATTCAATGTCAGACTAGAATATATCAATGGAAGTATAAAATATTCCAAAATGACTCGGTTTTGGGGCCTTTTACCCATTCTTACCACCCTAAAAATCATCAAATCCTCAACTGGACTAGGAAGAAGGAGTGGCCACATAATATCACCCTCATTCCTTATAGATTGGGGATTTTGTACAGTATCCAATTATGATATTTGTTTTATTAGGATTTTTTGGTGTCCACCAAAAATTGGCAGCACATTTGTTCTTACAGCAACATGAGGCAACAATCTCATTAAGGCCTCTCTCAATAAGAACAGTATGATGTTCCCCCAAGGTCACTGTTTGAAAATAAAAACTAGGGAAACACCTAATAAATAGGTCAAACGATCATGAATATCGTAGAAAAAATGTCCAAGAATAACAAATGGCCAGGGATAAGACCTTAATTTTAAACTCTATGGGGAATTGAGTGGTACAGAGATTCCCCATTACACGTTGAAGGGGGAAATGATTTTTTCACCTAATATGATTAGGGAAAATCATCACCATAAAAATGGCAGGTAATTAAGATCTTGATTTTGATTCTATGGGATGAAATGTTGAAATAATACCCTAGGAGGTAGGTCACATTGATATATAGACCTTGGTTGCATGCACTCAAAATTACAGGTAGACCTGAAACATTTTACCAAAAATCAATGAGTTTACACCCTCATAGGGTCATTCATTTTTTATAAGGAATGGAATGACTATATCCTAAAAATTATATGAAATTATTAATTTTCCTCAATGAAATATAGGTTAGCATAATAAAATGCTAATATATCTAATAATAAATAGACAAATGACGAATTTACCAATTAAAATATTCCTACAGGGAATCACTTCCAAATAGAAGTGAAAAATCATCCTCCCTATAATTAGGGGGTAATTGTTCCCACCAATATGGAATATTATTATATGTCATGTGTTATAATTGTACTTATAATATACAATTATAAGAAAATTAAAAAAAATTATAGATTTTCCTCCATTATGACAACATCCTCCCCCATATTGAGAAAATCATCTTGCCCAAAAAAAGAAATCGTTAAGAATTACTGAATAGTGACCACATTCATCATCACCCTTTACCAATACACAATAAATCATTAAAATAGCACTACCTCTAGAAATTCAAAATACCATTGAGTCATTCACTACTTAGATGGATTCAATGTAAGGATATCATTCGCTTATCCACCCTGAGAGGAATTCCTATCTCAAATGGGTAGATACCACTCTTCCAGCATGAAATTTTAGAAAACATTAAATATAATGGGAGATTAGTATAATAATTGTCATCCCATTATGCCCTGATGTGACTATGTGATGGGCCCAAAAGATCATTATGAGGTTGAAAAATGTTATTGTTTGTGCCGACATTGTATGGGCAAGATTTCATCTGGTAAATTAGTAACTATTAAACAACAACAATAGGCTATCAATACCTTATACATTAATTTCTCAATAAATTAATATTTTTTATATGTATTAAAATAATTATTGACCTCATGGACTACAAACATCATCAAAATGAAAGTGTATCTTACTTTATCACATGATAGAAAATCCTAACATGATAACTTAGTATCCTGCCCTAGTATTACTAGATGGTAGAAATGTGTGAATAATATATCTACTATAAACTAAAAAATTTGAAAATTTTGTTGAATTATTTTTGTGGGTTTTGGAATTTCGAAAACACATCCTGGTTATTAGAAGACACTATTTGAAAAACAATGTTACATATATCAACTGACTCCTAAAACAGAACAAAAATATTCTAAAAACAAAAAATTAATATTTTGATAATCAAACAAGTACAAGGGACAAATAGGTTACCTAGGTAGTCAATATATTCATGGATCCTATTTTTGAGTGTTGTAAACATCAAAAACACCACAGAATAGAGTAATGATTATATTATGTTTTCCCATTATTAATGGAATGTAAGAATAATATAATTTCAATCTAAAATGAATAGGTTCCTTGTTATTACCTGTTGGACATGGAAAAATATCCTTAAGCTACCTACGCCCAATAATCCAGATGACATCAACCTCCTAAACAATCCAACTATTTTCTTTTTCATTGAAGGATATTTCACACAATACAAGTCTGATTTTGTTTAGATAAATCCTCTATAATGTGGTTGATAATAGATTGTTTATATTGGTAAAATCCCCAGTGGATGTGTCCAATTTTTACACATCCAAATTGATATAATAAGGATACTAAAAAGAAGATCCATCAAAGAATGAGAAAAAAATAATTACTAAATGAACATAAAGATATTTGACTAAGATGATCCCATTACCAAATCAAAAATTCATAAAAAAATATGATTCATATTCCTACTACATTATCCAAATGTATTTTATCAGACTCATCCTATTAATGTATATATAATTGTAACGTTATAATATGTAATTGCGAGAAGAGTCCCATATGGCAGCCAAACTGAACCTACCTCTCCAAGAAATATTTCCCTAATCCTCCAAATCATGAGCACCTCCCCAATAATAGAAACCTCACAGTATGAAGAGCATATATTAAAAACTGTTACTTTCATTTACATATCATACACCTTATCTAATGATGAGTATACATATATACTTGAGTTATAGGTATCTAACTAGGGGCTGGGGGAAGATACTGTAGAAGTTAATGTAATGGGGTAAGATATAGTTATGGTCAAGCCTAATATCCCAACCACATCCCTAGTTATAATATATATATATATATTAAAACCATTGAGAATATCCTCAATGAGCCCATTGAGAAGATAGAGACCCCTCAAATTCCATTAAGAGTTTTCAATAACGAACTATTATTGAAGACTGATTGGTGAATGTGAATCAATCTGACCAACACAAATGAGTTGGTAGACCAGCTCATCCAAATAAGTCAGTGAAAAAAATAATTTAAACTTATATTTATGTACCAAATATATGTATTTCAAGTTATTTATACACTCATATCATTCCAATTAAAAAACCAATATTGAGTTTCATATACCTCTAATGAAAATGTATTGTTTTTTAAATTATTTAGTCACTTTTTCATACCTTTCCAAAATCATAGATTCTCGTAATCATTCAAAAGAACATTTTTAATATCATTTATATTATAGTTAATGACTTGTTGACTTTGTGATCAAGGTATCTATAGATGAGGATTATCATGTGGAGACTTATTCAATAGAATGTATTACCATAATTTGATCATAGTGAAATATTTTCAAGAATCCATTGAAGGGAATATTAGATTGAAATATTTTTACTAAAAAATTATCAATGTAGACATCTAACAAGATATATTTTATAATGTTTCAAGGATTAATCACACACATATATTATACATATAATGTTTTAGAGATAGTGGGGGAAATTTGTCTCTCGTTAAGCCATTCTTTCAATGGATTCCAAGAAAGATCAATATACCCTTACAAATATCATGCACAGGGTCTAATTTGGTGAAAAAACTCTAATTTAATGTTCATGGTTGAATATTTTTCCGTGATGTATAAGGTCATTCTCATGGGAATTTGGATTCGTTACCATGTGGTGATTTCATTGACATTATTCCAATTCTTAATGTACCACATTTATAGAAAATATTGAAGGATGTGTAGAGTTATAATCCATATTGATTCTTGTGAATCCTAGAAGGTTTAAGTGGGTTTCTATGAGTGATAATAAAAGAAATATATTAAATAGGGTGACATGTGGATTTTAGAAATCAATGGCTTCAGAACCACCCTTACAATCAATTGATGCATACTCAACAATTATTATGTAATTTTTATAAAAAAATCGAGGTTTTAGGCCCTCCAATAGAAAGTTAGATAATTTCACCATTGGGTGATAAATCATCCATGTTATATCAATGAAAATTAAAAATTCCCCTATGATATATCTCTAAATAATTGATGTTTCTACTTCTTCTTATACTTATAACAAAAGAGGGTATATACATCATCTCTAGAATACTTCTAATTTTCAATCATATGCTTTGGTACTCTCAAAGCCCATGGGTGAACTCCAATCCCCCATCAGGGATAATGGTGGCCCTGTGTAATCCACTATTATTAAGGAATCATCTATCATCATATAGACGATATATGAATAATGTATCTCAACCAAACCCCACCAACATTTGATGATGGTGTCTCGGTCACCATTGATGATCTTGGGAGGGCAAACTGAGAAATATAAGAGGATGTGTGGCTGACATTGTTTAGTTTCTCCATACCTTTTGAAGAGAATGATATGTTGATAAAATTCCTAATATAGTATTGTTATATTTTCACCAGGATATATACAGAAATTCGTTGAATATTCCAAAAACTATCTACCCCCCAAATGGGTTTTCTAGATGAAAATTTTGATATCAAATAGGATTCTAGGAAAATGAATCCCCAACATGCTCCCAAGGTGGAATCAGAAGTGGAAAATCATACTTAAAATATCTTCATATTAATGTTTTAATTCCTAAAATATGTTTCCCATAAAATCCCCATTGAGAATATGAATGGGATTATCAAGAAGGGTTTTGATATTATGTATATAAACAAATATTATTTAAATGATATCTTTTTATTTAAAAATATTGAACTCTTCATGGATGAAACAATATTCTTTCATACTTTTCCTTTATGGAAGGGTATTCAGGGTACAAAAAATTTATGATTTCCCTTGAATATGGGGGAGGCATGACTTTTAGGGAACATCATGGGATATTCTATTACAAGTCATTTCATTTATTTCAAATACTATTGTTTCCACTTACAAAGGAAATATACATCACATCTTTAAGCATGGTTAAGTATGAATCAAAGAGTAATATTTAGATGAACTGGTGGTAAAAGTCCATAAAATTCTATCCATATCACTAACCATTGAAAAATCGTTGACAAATTATTATGGGTCATCTTGAAGATAATCTCTCATATTTTTGATTTTAGGGAAATTCCATGAATATTTTTAGCCATCGTATTTCACTATCATGGAATCAAGGTCAATCCTCATAATAAAACTATGATCCTCACAATGTTCCTCATAGAACCCATAATCAATTGAGTAGCATATAGTAACAACTCGAAATTTTATCAAGAAGAATTACCATATTATGATTATTAAAAATATTATAAATAACATATCATCACATATAAACCATAAATCAATATTTATAAATAATGAATGAATGAAAAAAGAGGCATCTAAAGAGGTTAAGGAACATATACAAATGGAATAGTAACATGGCCATTAGAAAATGAATCTTGACAACAAAATAGTAACATTACCCATAAAAGAATAAATGAAATTTTGGAATCTTATAAATGAACAAATGATATAATTATATCCTAGTATATGAATATAAAATATTTATAAAATATTTATTACTTATTGATTTTTTTATAAAACAGAATTGTTTATTTTAAATGGTTTAATAAATTTAATGATTTAGAAGAATATATATTATCATAAATTTCTATTTTATTAATGATTAAAATATAATTTTTTAAAACCATAAATATTTTTTAAAAGGTTATAAAATCAATTATCATTTTAAAATTACTTTTTTCTATGTAAATGGTAATTTAAGTTAAAAAATAAATATCAAATATTTAAAAAATTACTTTCATAAAATACAGTTAATTTTTGAATTCTACTTGTCAAAAAATGCGTATGGTGAAATTTTTGGATTATTCTAAAACACATTGTTTTTAGTGAATAGTAAAATATGGTAATTTATAGTACATATGTAATATAAGTAAAATACTCTATTACATGAGTTATTTTTATATAATCACTATAATCTCAAAATCAACTTTATTATTTTACTATATTTATTTATAATAATTAAAATATATGTATTATTGAGTAAAAATAATAATCTAATGAATAAAATAATGAAAAAACACCACTCTCCTCCACTATAAATCCCACCCTCACCACCTATTTTTCTCAAACATCTGAAGCCTTAATTCATGTCCAAATTTTTACCAATACTCTTACCAAGTCACATCCCACATCATGTTTTTCGTGTATTATTATAAGATGAAAACCACTTACCCTATAGAGGTTCTAAAGGAGAATATCTCAATTGGTAAAAACCACTTTTGTTTTATTTTAATTTCTATTCAATTTATTATATTCTCTTATGATATCCCCACATTCACTAATCCAAGTGACTTGATAACTATTTGATATTTTATATACTAGAATGATATTATATTTATAGAATAACTCATCATCATTTCTCTCCTCCTTCCCATTTATTTCAAAAATGAATAGTTTATCTATGATGTGTTAATGTATCATATTCAATGATTACGAGTTTTCAATTTTCAATTCCACCTTCATGAATTATAATACAACCATTTTTATAGATAAAATATATTATATTTAATGTGCTAAAACCATAATCTATTTTAATAAAACATTATTTTTCTAAAATCACTCATTTTATGATATAAATCTAAAATGGTTCATCCTTAGAATTATTCATTTTATATTTTAATGACTCATTAAAAAATTAAATTAAATCGCACTAAATTATTTCAGTTATAATGATTCTTAAACACTATTTTTACATGTTTTAAAATCATTTTTTAAGAAAATATCAAGATATATTACTATTTTTCCATTATTAATGTCCATGTATATTTTAAATAAATCATTTAAGGGAATATTTATGATACACCCTTTTTTATGATTTAAAACATGAGTACAGTTTCAAATAATTTCAATGTGAAACACATCTGTTTGAACATTATGTATTATTATTCATGTAGAACAAATATTCATTAAAATGTTATGATGGGTGTTCCAGGATATTACACCAATGTATTGGGTAATTTTTAGTATCACGAGGCATCATGTACTACCATTATAATGGTAACCCTTGACTCATTATCTTCTATGGGAAATGTTACTTGACTCATTCATAGTTCATGTTTTATATTTTTTTCACATTTCATGGATTACATAATTACATTATCTCATATTCTATATTTTATTCTCCAATATTTTTATTCAAGTTCCATTAATTTTTTGTTTCATCATGTTATGCCTTCTAACCCATGCAATATTCTTTATTCTTATGTTCTTTCACTTACTAGTATTTTTAGCTCATCCCTTTGTTCGTGAATTGAAAATGTTATCCTATTTAGATGTAAGGGCTCAAAGGTTGTTCATAAATCATTATGAAGATTAAATAAATTATGTTTTTATTTTGGATTCATTCATTCTAAATATATATATAATCTTCCAATAGCACTACACATCACAATCCATGTTTTGTATTTGATGGGTAATTATGATTACAATCATGTAATAATATTTTAAAAAGGCATTGGTTTTTATATTTTGTAAGAGATGTAGTCTAGTTATTTTTAAGGATAAGATAAGAGAACCTTAATAAGAACCCTATGGATAGTTTAATAACCATGGATAACCTCGAATTAAGACGTAGGGTGTGGAATGATACGATATGATTTTAATTTACATGTTTATCCTTATATGCTCAATGTTTCTTTTTTGTAACACCTGAGACTTTTATGTTATATAAATCATCAAAGAAATATTTTTCTACACAACACTTTCTTGGATTGCTTTACACGAAATCATGACCTTCCTCGATAGCTTGCGTCGTACGCAATACCGAGTTTCACTAAACAACGATATGCTATTAAAATATTATTAAAACTAGACGTTATGAATAGTAATATCCACTTTTTTGAATTTTATAAATTTTATTTTTCAAAATGGACTTCATTTTTGGATTCGGAATATCGAAATTAGACTAGGGTGAAATTTTGGTATTTTTCTGAAAACTTTCAATTTTTGATGAATAGTAAAACCACTAAGTGGTAGTTAAAAAACTGAATTTTTCATAAAACATAATTTTACCGCTTCTGTGAGTGGAATTTCAAGAATCCGAGAGACACGGTTAATATCAGTAAGTAAATGTGGTTCAATGAGATGAAAATATTTTTTTGGTGAATAGTAACTTTTTACTTTTTTTATCACGGTTAAAAGTAAATAGGGTAATTAAGGGTAAAGATGATATTATTATTACCCTAACACATGTCCTAATTCTATTAGAAAAGTGTAATTAGACCAAAAACAAACTTAGGAATAAAATATGACCATTTAGTGAATGTTAGCTTCTAGTTCATGAAATGACTAAAAAAATAGTAAAATTGGTGAAAAAAATCTGACAAAATGACATGTCATCCCAATGTCAAAAAAATAGATATGTATACAACCAATGATGTGATATTGATATTATAGTTAGAGACCTGGTATTGGACTGTATATCTCAATGAATGTTGGTTTGGATATTTATGAAAAAAGGAATGATGAGTCCCAAGTACATCGATCACTTCGACATTCCTTATCATGTAAGATTTTTGTCTCGTCTAATAAAAATAGCACCTACCATGTCTCAAGTACACGTTTTATTCATCTTATCCCTCTTAAAGAGCTACCTAGAAGATCCCTCACATTTACTGAATCCAAATTTAGAATAATTGGAAAAGGATCTCTCTTGTGAGGATCAACAAGTGAAGATATTGGACAGTAGAGATAAATTTCAACAAAATAAGAAAACTCACCTAAACAATGTACTATGGAAGAACCATTTGTACGAAGAGGCAACATGAGAACTAGATGATTCAATGAAGGAGAAGTACATGCACCAATTTTCCCAATTTATTGTAAAATGATATTTTGAGTGCAATCTTTCATAAGGGGGAGAATGTAATGACCAAAAATTTTATCAATGAAAATTACCTTTTTATTATCACATCATATAGTATTAATCTCAAAAAATCACATAGAGAACACAATATAAAAAATATAAACGATGAATGAATGAAATAATAGGTATTTATAGAAGATAAAGAACCAATTCCAATAAAATAGTAACATGACCATTAGGAATAGTTATCTGGCCTATAGAATAGTAAACTCACCCATTAATGTATAAATAAAAATTTGGCATCTTATAAATGAAAAATATGATATAATTATATCATGGTATAGGAAAATATATATTTTAGAAATTATTAATTATGTATTGATATTTTTAAATAAATATAATTTTTGAATTTAATTTTTATAATTAAAATAGTGATTATAAAGAAAATGGGTATTCATTAAATCTATTCATAAGTTAATATTTTTTTATTATAAGATAATTTTATGAGACTTTAATTAACGTTTCATTGGATTATAAATGATGTTATAATTTAAAATTCAGTATTTTTCATGTAAATGATAATATTAATTAAAATTAAACTACTCATATTTAGAAAATTATTTTCATAAAAAGGAGGTTATTTTTAAAATTTAAATGTAATGAAATTGATAGGTAAAATTATTAGGATTTATCTAAAGTACATTAATTTCTTTTGGGAATATTAAAATATGGTAATTTGCGGTATATATACATTATAAGTTCAATAAACTATTACTTGATTCATTTTTTATGTAATCACCATAATCTCGGCCACCCATAAATACATTAATATATTTAGTGATAATACACAAACTATTCATAGTGTTGGAGAAAAATAGAAAACTACTAAATAAAATAATGAGAAAACACCCCAATCATCCATTATAAATACCACCCCTGACCAACTCCTCTCATCATAACTCTTATGAATTTAATATTTTGAAACTTATTACCAACAATATTTCCATTTTTTGTACACACGGGCAGAAGGTTCTAGTCTCAATAAAAGAAGAAAAATCATTCCCCTAAGAAGGTTCTCAAGGATAATAACTCAAAAGGTAAAAACCACCTTATTTTTATCATAATTTCTTTTTTATTTATTTTATTTTATTATTTACTCATAACATTCTCTTATCCATGGGACATGATGACACCAATATTTTTATTTAATGGAATGTTTTTCTATTTATATAATAACTAATAAACATTTAATTTTATGTACTCATTTATTCCAAAAATTATAACATCAGCTGTGATGTGTTGATTTATGGAATTCAAGGATGATGAGCTTTAAATTTCCATTACCACCTTAAATGTTATTCCACAAAACAATTATCTTTATTATAGATTTATAATATGTATAATGGCCTAAGAAAAGTTCTGGAAACAAAATATATACATATTATTAATTAATAGAACACATCTAGTTTTTTATGATATAAAAAACACTAAAATAATATAAATTATTTTCATTAATGTCTTATATAATGATTCATCCTCTCCCTAAATAAAAAAATGACATAAATAGACATTTACAATTTTTTATGTTAAATAATAAAATGACATTAAATTATTGATATCTATTATAATTTCAAATTACTTTTTATACATTTATTCAAGTTAACAAATCATGGTAACTAATGATACTAACTCTCCCAAACGATAAAATTGTGTTGTAGAACTTCGAAAAATGCCATAAATGAACTCAATAAAATAATATTATATAAAATATAGGTAGAAAAGTTAATGAGATAATTAATTACTATATTTAGATTGATTATCCAGGATATTAAGATCATGTTTATTACATTTTCAAACATTATGTAAGGGATTCATTCCAATCCTCCATTTTTTCCTCAGGTTGTGCTTTATCTCTCATTACACCAATGTTAATATTCATTGACTTTATTTAATTATTATAAATTATTTTCATATGTTCCAATTTCGTGAATCCAAATATTTAAATCCTTATATTCTTGTTAAATACGTTTTCAAAAAGGATCCTTTCTCAATTTATCTTGATAAGCAAGCCAAATTAAAGAGAACACCCCGTCCTCTTATTAGTTCTCAAGTGAACAACAAAATCTATATTAATACATAATTATTTTTATAAAATCAATCATTTTAAAATGAAAAACAATCATTCTTGATTCCTGGTTTTATAAAAATAATTATTCATTTTCTATTTTAAATCATCTTTAAAATATTATCATAAATGGAAATAAATTATTTCAATTATAATGTTTCTTAAACACTAATTTTAGTTGATTTCACATCAGTCTGACATCACTTATCATGATCTATGATAATTATTCCTTATTAATTTAAATTTATTTTTTAAATAAATTATTTTATAGAAACATTAATGATACATCCTTTTTATACACCAATAAATTATTACGATGGAAACTTCTTTCTATTAGAAATTAAAATGTTTATTCCGTATATATGATTCTTCATATAGAACACATACTCATGAAAATGTTATGATGGGTTCAAAATAAAAGATATCAAATGAATTAGGTAAATTTTAGTCTCCTGATATGTCATTGTCCAATAGGATTGGTGGTTACACTTGACTCGTGCTCCATGTGAAACGGTTTTGGTGGTTCACATTGACACTTCCTCTTCTATGTGAAATGATCCTTGAATAATTCATCTGTAATGCTTTATATTTCATTAAAATATCTACGACTCCATTATTTCATTATCCCATGATCTATATGTTATGATTTTATATGTTTATTAATGATTCATGAAATTTTTTATGTCATCATGTTATGCCTTCTAACCAATGGGCTATGTATTATTCATATATTTATTCCCATACTTGTGTTTTTAGAAAACCCCTTTATTCATTTATTCCCCAGGTTATCCTAAGCATATATAAGGGCACAAAGGGTTTTATGAGATCATTAATAAGATTAAATATGTTATGTTTTTACATTTGTTTCATGATTTCTAATAATTTCTCAAATATTCCAAGGACACTACACATTAAAATCCTTTTTTTATTAGAAATATTATTACAATTAAAATTCTGTAATAATATGTATAAAAGTACAACGTCTTTATAAATATAGGGTATAAATTTTTACATTAGTTGTTTCATAACCCAAAATTCAATAAAATTCCAAAACATCATTATGATAATGAAGTATTCTGTCACCCATCATATAGTTGATGATTTAAATAAATCCTTTGAGAGTATCAAGTAATTTACCCTTCACCCCTAAATCATAATACCACAATTAATATGGAAATCACTAATCATATATGTATATACTATGGATATATTTATTATTTCTATTATCAAACTATATAATGATGAAGAGAATGTAAATAATCACTATTATCTGGGTGAAAAATGCGAGATTCTAAGACCCCATATTTTTGGGTTCGGAATATCTTCCTTTCACTCATATTCATTGAAAAAATTATGAGAGACTTATTATAGTACTAAAAAGGGAAATTATTCTCCTATATCGAACCACAAAAGTACAATCTCAACCACCAAATTTTGATTGGGCGTTTGGCATGATGTAAGGTCATACAGTAAAAATTCAACATTCAATTCCTATCATAGAAGGAAATCGACATGAAAAGACTTGCCAATTTCATCAGAGAACATATTTTTATAGAAAAAATTCTAGTTAACACATGGTTTTGAAAAAATTAGTTTTTATTTACCCAATAAACACCCAAAAGTTTGTAGATGTATTTTTATGGGTCATATCCAAGTCTAATTAGTAAAATAATTGAAATCACAAAGCTCAATCAAGTTGTCATAAGGATTTTATTTATTTCCCATTACCCGGACAACATTCTCTCTTGCACCATCCAAATAACATTATTATCCTATAATGAGATAGAATAATATTAC
Organism: Viscum album; assembly: GCA_963277665.1. Classification (NCBI taxonomy): domain Eukaryota; kingdom Viridiplantae; phylum Streptophyta; class Magnoliopsida; order Santalales; family Viscaceae; genus Viscum; species Viscum album. Next base: position 538,233,815 of record OY728119.1, read on the forward strand.
ATCATTTCATTGATGGTTCTATACATTAATCTATAAACATCGCATCAATCCATCAGATTTGATTTAGACCTAGTGATTAATTAGATCAATGGAGATTAAACTGTAAAAAAGAAGATGAATCCCCTACCACCAAAAATGTGATCGGATTGTGGGAGGAATTACCTTTTAAACCAATTTTGGATCATTTAAATAATTCGTAAAATTCTTAATATGATGCACATGATAATTATACCACTACCATGGCCAATCCGGATCAAGACGAGGAAATATTATGCATCACACAGTAATGTATTGTTTCCCCAGATATTATTTTGAATAACTAGTACATCAATTTTATCAGTGCTTACACATATAATGATGAATCAGTCTACCTTATGGGAAATATGAGTCTTGAAATTTACTACCGACAATATTTTACCCTGCTATTATACTGACAAAATGAAGAAAAAAATAAAATTCTTGGTATAAAATTTCACAATTTGAGATGGGATGAATGAGTAAAAAGCTATCAATAAATAATGATCAATTGGAGTCCTCATCTAACTCATCATTGAATTGGAGACCCTCAGTACAATGTATGAAGTCTACATATTCTCTTACGGCACTCATTAGTTCTGATCTAGGATTTCCCATTAAATTTAGAGGCTTTCTTTTTTAGATCAAAATGATACAACACTATATATAATTCACCACTATCATTAAAATTTATAAATTGTATAAAAAATTCAACTATCAAACCTCAAATCTTTTATATAATACCAAATACTCTTAGTTAACTATCATATTGTAAATTGATTTCAAGGGGAAATATCCATTAGTTACAACCATGTAGTTTATGTATATTCATAAAACTATTGACTTCTTCTATAAATGTGTAGATGAAATACCCATAATGAAATTTATGTTGAAAAACATCATTAACTTAATGAATTTCAATAAAATAATTAGATTTTGTGTCCCTTATGTGATATTGATAGAAACCTGAACCCAAAACTATTCCTTAATATGGGAAAAGATGTTCCATGAGTATAAAATTGAGTCTAAACATTTATTTCATTATGATATAAAGGAAAATGGTTCAATATTGGATTTTAATAAGTATATCAAATATACCCTATTTAAGGGTATAAATAGGCATGATATTTTGGATAGATAAACACAGGATTTCATTTTTTTCCTAAAAGACCACAGCCCTCACTACCCTATAAGCCACCCCATATTATCTTATCTAAAGTATATATGTATTGCTTCCTACCATAGTTTAATTAACCTATCTATGAAACAAAATCTTCGGTAAAATCATAGAAGTTTAAATTCAATATATTTTTCTCATTTAGTTAGAATGTATTTCATAGAAGAGGTTTCATACAATCCACAACGTAGAATTCCATAAAAATCAGATTGAATGTACCTTTAATAAGTGGGCATGGAGATGGAACTGGTTCTCAAAACATCAATGAAATTTGGGAGATTCCTTAAAAAGTAGAACCAATGATATAGGAACATTACATCATACCCATTTTCTTTTAAAATAGATCATTTTCCTTATCTATTATTGATATGGATCACATCACCCCTACCAATTCTTTAAGGGTTCTCAAGAAGTAATTTTCATTATTATATAATGTGCATATCTATAAGACATAACATTAAAAAACCCAATGCATGTCCAAGATGTAGAAATTTAAACTACACAACATAATTATAAGATGAAAAAATTAAAACTATCTAACAAAAGTCCTTGTTTAATTACATTAAACATCCCAAAATAATTCATGTAAGAAGGAATATAAACACCATAAAATAAAAAGCATGAAATAATAAATTTAAAAATATAAACACCCAACACATACTAGAAATATGATAATATATATGTAATTTATGTTCTTTTATAGTGGAGTTAAACTGAATGACACATTATCTATCCTACATGTCCAAAAACTAATCGGAGTTGGTCATCCTATGGGACCCAAGAATCACCTGAAAACCAGATCCATATAAAGGAGATTCTATCACATGATGTGTGGACAATTTTAGTATCAGGAAATTATATTCATGAACATTGTATTGATCCATTCCAATTAGTTTGTGATATATAGTGACATATAGATCTTCTACTCATATCACAACAAAAAACTATAAAATTAATATGCGATAAGTTTTCCTCATATCCCTCTATAATTAAAAATTACCCCAAACATGCCTTGGTTATTGACCATTCAAAAAATAATTAAGGCCATTTATTCAACAAGGTTTTATGGTTACTATGATTCAGATGTGGATAAAACACATATGGATGAAATCGTAGGTCCTAGTCAAAATGATCTAATCTATATAAAATATATATTCATTCCATATGATGTTAAAATGAATAGTTACCATCCCCACCACATGAAGATAAACAGTGAGGTTGAAGTACTGATTTTATTTCTCTATACATATTGAATTGGCTGATTCTATATGGTATATTATTCCTCTACAAGATATCTAGTTGCATGTATATATATTTGTGTATGTTCATCCAATACCATATAATATTAATACCCATGTTTCATGCATACGATCTAGATATATTAAAGGAATCATTCTTTCCAGGAACTTTGTTTAGGATTGATTAATGTCACTATTGGATATGTAGTGCCATCAAAATACAATACCTTGTTCGTAACAACCCTAATATTATAATTCCATTCTCCTACATAAGTGATGAATTTTCTCATGTGGCCTTAACATGGGACCAATAATTTATAAACTTGTTTTCAATGTAAAATATCTCTTAAACTGTATGATTGATATTTTTAAAGGGGATAATTCATCCCAAGAATATTTTGTGTCTTGAATGCTATCTATAAATGATACATAGTGATTATAACACCCCAATCGTACATGGTACGCTTCCCTTTTAATAATACAGTAGCTTGTGTTGTATGCAACTTCGAGTTCTAACACACACAACAACAAATCAAACTAGCCATTATGAATAGTAATACCCACTTTTTGAAATTTTATAAATTTTATCATTCAAAATGGACTTAATTTTTGGATTCGGAATATCGTAATTAGCTTAGGGTGAATTTTTGGTATTTTTCTGAAAGCCTTCAATTTTTGATGAATAGTTAAAAAAACTTTGAGTTATAGTTTGAAACCGAATTTTTATTTAAATAATTAATTATTTTATTTAAATTTAATTAAGGAAAAAATGGATACAAAATACCTATATAAGTTCAATGTAATTCATTGGAGTTAGTTTAGAATAATTTTAGATATATAAAAATTTTATGGAACTTTTCACCTCCTTTTACCCACCTTCTAGAAGAATTTGGAAATTCACATAAAAAATAATTTTACCGCATCTGTGAGTGGAATTTTGAAACTTTGAGAGACATAGTTAATATCAAGGATTAAAATTTGGTTCAATAAGATAAAAATAATTTTTTGTGAATAGTAACTTTTAACTTTTATGTACCCCAGTTAAAAGTAAATTGGGTAATTAAAGGAAAAATGATATTAATATTACCCTAAAACCTGTCCTAATTCTATTGTACAAGTTTATATCGACCCAAAAAAATTAGGAATAAAATATTATAATTTAGGACCACTTGGATAAGATTAGGACATTTATTATTATTAAATTCAAAGAAGAGTTAAAAGAGTTAAAATCAATGTTCAATAACAGAAACATTTTTAATATAGGGTTATAGATGAGATAAAATAAATTGTAAATATTCATTATAAATCTAAAATCATTCTACATAATGTATTTTATTTATAATTTTTAAACAATAAATAATTTAATTTATTTATGACACAATGGTAATGCAGTAATTACCCAATTAATTGAATATTAAAACAATTGATATTATAAATATCCAAATAAATGTAATTTGAGACTTTTTATGAGTTACCCTAATTTTATAAGTTTATATGACATGTTATTATTTATTTAATTATGTTTTTTTAAGTAATAATTCTTTTAATAGTTCTTAAAAAATAAAATACCCAGTAGTGTCAAAATTGACATAAAAGAGTTTTTAAAACAAATATTATACTATTAATTGATATTCTATTCCTAAAAATCTATGGATTGGAGAAAGGACTAATATAATGATATTTTTATCATTAATGGACCACTTGGGGGTGTCTTGGAGGTATATAGTTATTTTATTAAAAATATATTAAAAAAATACAAAGAGACATGGTAAATGTCAAACTATTTAACTAAGAGTTAAGTATAATTTTGAAGGTTAATATAGTGACCAAAACCAATCTAAAATCTATTTTTTGAAAGGATTTCGACCCATACCCACCTTATAATTTAAATAAGCCACTTTGGAGCCATTATAAATCTAATATGAATTTATTATAAAATAATATTTCTAGCTTTTCCAAAGGTGCCCCGCACCCCTCTTATAAAAGGGCACTCCCCATTATCTCTAATTTACACCATCAAATCCTTTTTGATCTGCCAAAATCTGCCCCAATATCCCCTAAAAATCCCCCAATTCAACCTAGAGGCTTTAGTTTGATCAGAAAGCCAACTTAAGAATCCCTTTTGATCAAATCAAAAGGAAGAACCCGAAGAAGAGGTAATGTTTTCACCACCCTCTTTCATGTTCCTTTATTTTTCAACATCTTATTTCTTTCTTATTTCCATTATAAAATAAAAACTCAAGTATATCCTTAATATTGTGATTTTATTATAAATATGGTACAACCATATTAATTATTCTATCTTTCCTTTGAATGACATGTCACCATGCGTGCTTACATACGACTTACCATCTCCACGTCGTGGTGTAATCGTAATTCATTATATTATTATTTGGATAGGAATATTAATGATGTGTAATTCATGTAAATAATAAATATAACATGATAATTATTTGGTATATATGATATAACATCCAATTATATATTATTTTAATATCAAAATAATGATATTGTTTCTCGTCCGTACGTACGGACTACCGTTTCCACGAATGCAATGAGATTCATTCCCCATCTTATCCATTCAAGACTAAATTTCATTTTTTGATTAAAAATAATTTTTAAGGGAATGATATCATTCTGTATATTAATAATATATATCCCATCCATAACAAATATAGATCACATAACATTGAATATAATGTAAAATGAATCTATTAACACTCGAAACAATGATAATACTAAGATATTATTAACAAATCAATGTTAAATGTTAATATATGATATCATATTAATGTATATGATTCTTGTATAATTTGACTATCATTTTTTTACCATTATACAGGAGTTTAACCTACCCTCAACCATGGAAAAGTAAAAGGTAAGGGTTTATTTCACAATCACTTCATTATCCGAGGTTGTTTATACGCAATTATCTACTGGGACCTTTTTTTCATCCACATCCATGTTTCTTAAAAATGTATTTCAAATCATTCTTACTATTTTACATAATATGGGTTAAATTCATTTATACCCTATTTTACTTTTTATAATATGATTATAAATGAATCTTTTCATCGTTTTCCAAACAAGGTCCTTTTTAACCTTTTCGATAGAATTAAGTTAAGAATGTATTTTTTTAACTTATAAGATGGGTGCGTATAGTTTCATCCATTATAAAATATTTAAATATTCCCTTAAAAGCATATAAGAATATTTTCAATGTAAATGTTTTCTTTTATAATTATGTGACTTTTAAATGATTTAAAAAAAAGATATATTTCTCTCAAATAGTTTTGATTTCATCTATGTCAACATCCTTTGATGGATTTTAAGCTTATTTTAAGCTTATTTATTATGATACAAATCTTCCATATTGTATTGAATATTTTGTGATATTTTTGACTCTGGATGTGTTATTTTTATACCATTCATGGTTTATGTATAAAGTATTGACATTTCATATGCTAGTTTTAATATGAATGTTTATGTTATGTTTAAAACTGTTCATATGAGGAATGCATTGGACTAAAGAAGTGATGGGTGGAGCCCTCTATAGATCCTCAAATGAATTTGTAGGTATCATGAGACAAACTAGTTTCTTGGAAAAAGGACCTAACAAAATCATATTTTGTAGTCTTGGCACAAGGCCTTGACTATGTGGTTATGATATTCTGGCATTATGCATTCCATCATTATGAAAGTTGTTATTGATATTGCCTGTGATTATTCGACTAGTAAAATATCCATGTGAATAAGTAAATGGAATTACTTCATACTACCTTTTCAATATTATTCTAAAGTTTATGTTTAAAAGGCTTTTGTTTTAGTTATACATTTCTCTAAATGTTTATGCTTATTTATGAAAGTTTCTGCTATATTGTTATCCATACTAGGCATTGGAGATCACCCCTTTCTATGTTTTATTTTCCCCAAGATGTGAAGAAGTATTTTATGAATAACATGTAGGCATAATATAAGGGGATATGAGTGTGGAGAATAGATGTTGTTGTAGTTTTCACTTTATGATGTAATGTAAACATTATGAATGTATCTAGTGTTTCCAAGGCTACTAAACTAATCAGTGTTTCGAGATTTGATCTTTTGTGATCATGCCAATGTTATGTAGAAATGCACTAACTCTGGGTAACTAGGGTCAGGGCATTACAGTTGGTATCAGATTAATTTTAGTACAGACCTTGGAAGCTAGATTTATATAAACTCTGATTAGAACACATAGACCTAAGATGGACTTTAAGGATTAGTATAGAAGAACTTCCTATAATTTTGGTATTGTAGAGATTTTGTGAGTTTTTCAAGAAACACATCCTCGTTTGGACACGAGTAGGTAGAGGCGGCTCTGGAATAGATGTACATTGGGGAAAAATCCTAAAACACTGTTTTTAGCTAGACTCGAACAGGATCTGGTGCATGACAACGAGCCTTGCTGCACTCTTGGTTACGACACTCCCGGGGGATATTCTTAGGATAACTAACTTCTTTCTTTACAAATCATTTTGAAAGGGTTATGAGTATATAATTTCTCAAAGAAAATATTTTTAGGATTATGGATTACATCCATAAATAGTTCAATTTATGTTAAGTATTTTACAAGTATGGTATTATGTATTTTGATTCATAAATTGATCTAGTTTTTGCCATTGTTTAGAAATGGCACCTAATGGAAAAAAATGGAAATTGTATCAATGCATGAACTCCATGTAGGGATTTCCCTCCTGCTCAATATAATTATAGTGGAGTCGGTGATACAACTGGTGCTGATCAGCTAATCACCGTAATGGGACAACTCACTTGGGTAATGAATAATAACCATACCCGTATAGAGAACACTAATTCATAGTGTGGAGGATCAATGTTAGATCGATTCATGAGGCAACAACCACCATCATTCAATGGGAGTACAAGTCAATTGGTATCTGAGAAATGGGTAAGTTCCCTAGAGAAAATATTTCCATCTTTGGGAGTAGTGAAAGGGAAAAAGTTATCATGGCAGTTTACAGCGTCACTGGAGATGCTGATCAATGGTGGTCATTGATTCAAAACACAAAGGAAGATGAAAAAGTATCAAATATAGAATGAATGGAGTCAAAGAGATTTTTATAGAAAAATAATTTCCTCGTGACCATCGAGAAGGTATGGAAAGGAAATTTTTGAGTCTGACTCAAAAGTAGGATAAGAGTGTCACAAAGTATGAGGCTAACATTACAATGATAGTAAGGCATGTTGGAGATTATATATGTAACCCAAGAAGTAATATTGATTGTTTCATTGATGGGTTAAAACCATTTCTTTATCGATCAATAGTGTCACAATCCTTCTCATCATACGAAGATATTGACTTATGCCCTATCAAGTCAGAAAACTAATTCTCTAAGTCTTATGACTTTAAAGCAAAGTAAGAGAAGAATAGATCTGTTGATCACTCTGGGAATGGAAATAAGGGGAAGCAGGGAAATGTTGAATATCCATCTTGTATTAAATGTAGTAAGAAACACCCTGGTACTTGCTTAAAAATAATGGGAGTCTATTACAAGTGTGGTGAAAAAGGCCACCAAGCTCGTGATTTCAAGGGGAAGAAAGAAGATACCGATTTTCATTGCTACAATTGTAGGGAAATGGGACATTATACAAATAAATGTCCTAAGAATCAGGGGAACATATCCCATAAAAGGCAAAGGGATCAAGTCCAAGATTATGCTATCAGTACTGCTGAGGTAGAATCTCTGAAAGACGTAGTGGCAGGTAATTTAATGGTTTCCTCAAGTTTAGAAAATGCATTATTTGATTTTGGATCATCGCATGTTTTCATATCTTCCCAGTTTTCTAGGAAGGTTAGATATTTACAATTTGATTTATCAAGGGAGTTGTCTGTCAAAACTCCTAAGGGAAGTATCGTTGCAATAAAGTTTTGTGAATCAGTCCCCATTAGATCACACACTTGTTCTTCATCTACGGATCTAATCGTCATACCTATGATTGAATTTTATATAATCCTCATTACGGATTGGCTTTCGGACCGTGATGAAAATATTTATTGTAAGAATAAGGAGGTTACTATTTTTGATGATGATGATAAGGAACATCTTATCTTTAGAGCAGAATCATCACAACCTTATTCTTACCAAGATCCACCCCCATTAGCTCAACTAAATTTAATAATTGGGGGGGAAGAGAATGAAATGACTATGGGTGAGGAAATGAATGTTCAAATAGAGGATGTACCAATTGTGAGAGAATATGTTGAAGTGTTTCCAAAATATTTACCTGAACATCCTCCAGAATGAGAAATTGAGTTTTAAATTGATTTAATTCCTGGTTCAAGGCCTATATCGAAGACCCCTTATAGAATGGCCACTGTGGATTTAGTTGAACTAATGAAACAACTAGAGGAATTGAGTAATAAGGTATTTGTTTTCACTATTGTTTTTCAATGGGTAGCCCCTGTCCTTTTTGATAAGAAGAAAGATGGATCTATGAGGTTATCTATCGACTACACGAAAATCAATGCTAAAACAATAAAGAACATGTATCCACTACCTCGCATTGATGATTTATTTACCCAACTGCATGAAGCTAAATAATTTTCAAAGATTGAACTTAGATCTGGAAACCCTAAGTTGTGTGTGAAGAAGGAAGACATTCTGAAGACAGCATTTCAAACCTGGTACAGGCATTACAAGTTTATAGTAATTCATTTTGGGCTGACTAATGCACCCTCTGTATTCACAGTTCTAATGAATAGAGTTTTCAAGTAATATCTTGATGATTTTGTGGTGGTATTTATTGATGATATCTTGGTATACTCCAAAAGTTACGAAGATCATGCAAATCAATTGGGAATTATCCTGAAGTCTCTGAGAAGACATGAATGATATGGTAAGTTTAGCAAGTGTGAATTTTGGCTTCAGGAGATTTCTTTTCTTGGCCATATTGTCTCTAAATATGGAATCTATGTTGATCCGTCTAAGTCCAATTCAATCCAATAATGGACTGTACCGACGAGTATAACTGAGGTACACAATTTAATTGTTTTATCATGTTATTATCGATGATTCGTCCAGAACTTTGCCCGATTGGATAAACCATTAACGAATCTCAAACGTAAATGGGTTAAATTTGTTTGGAAAAAAGAGTGTGAAGAATGTTTTGAAGAACTGAAGATAATATTAGTCAATGATCATATATTGACTCTACCATTGGGGAATTATGGGTATTTTTATTTGTAAAGGACTTGGTTGTGTCCTTATGCAGAATGATAGAGTTATTACCTATGCATCACGACAACTGAAAATTCATGGGAAAAACTATCCTACTCATGATCTTGTGTTAGATGTTGTAATTTTTTCTTTTATGATATAGATAAATTATCTCTATGGTGAGAAAAGTGAGATTTATAATGATCACAATAGTTTGAAGTACATTTTCTCACATAAAGAACTCAACATGTGGCAAAGGCAATGGCTTTAACTACTCACGGATTATGATTGCACGATATAGTACCACCCATGGATGGAAAATAAAGTGGCAGATGATTTGAGTAAAAAAGATCATGAAGTTTTGAACATGACGAGAGTTGAAAGGGATGCAATTTTCATGGATCTAGTAAAGATGGATATGAGAATAACCGTGGAAGGTGAACCATCAATGATGTTTCAAATGGATGCCAAACCATCTTTACTAGTAAAGATAAAGAGTTCTCAAACTGATGATGAAGAGTTTCAAAAGAATATTAAAGCTGTGAATGATGGGAGATTGAGTGACTTTGTGTATGAAGATATAATTTTGAAATTTGGGAGGATACTTTGTGTTCCCGATATACTTGATCTAAAAAGGGAATTGTTGGACAATGATCATGGTTTCAATTTCTCTACACACTCTAGGAGCACCAAAATGTATAGGGATTTGAAGGAACATTTTTGGTGGGACAACATAAAGAGGTAGATTTCTGATTTTGTGTCAAGATATATGGTTTGTCAACAAGTGAAAGCTGGAAGGCAAAAACCTAGAGGAGTCATGTAACATCTTCCCATACCGGGGTGGAAATGGGATAATATTACGATGTACTTTGTCATGGGGCAACCAAATACTCTTATAAGGAATGATGCAATGTGGGTTATTGTTGATCGTCTTACCAAGTCATCACATTTTCATGCTATAAGAGAGGATTTACCACTTGAACATCTAGCAAGGCTATATATTAATGAAGTTGTGAGACTTCACGGAGTACCCCTATCGATTGTTTCTGATCGTGATCCATGTTTTACTTCAAGATTCATGAAGAGTCTTCAGAAGGCCTTGGATACTGAACATTGTTTGAGCACTGCCTACCACCCTCAAACAGATGGACAATCTGAATGGACTATTCAAACCTTAGAAGACATGTTGAGATCTTGCTCACATGACAATCAGGGTATGTGGGATCAATATTTACCTTTGATTTAATTTTCCTATAACAATAGCTTCTATTCAAGTATTCAGATGGCACCATATGAAGCGTTATAAAAAAAGATATTCGTACACCAACCTGTGGGGATGACATTGGTGGAATAAAACATGTAGACTCAGAACTGGTGGAGGAAACAATTGAAGAGGTGAAGGTAATCCATAACCACATCAAATCAGCTCAAAGTATAAAGAAGAGCTATGCCAACAACCGAATGAAGTATTTGGAATTTCAGGTTTGAGATGATTTTTTCATGAAGGTATCTCCATGGAAGGGAGTTATACATTTCGGTAAGAAAGATAAATTGAGTCCCAGATACATAGGACCTTTCGAAATTCTAGAACGAATTGGGGTTGTAGCGTACAGTTTAGAAATGCCACCAAGTGTCTCTGAAGTTCATGATGTGTTCCACATATCACTGTTGAGAAAATACATGCCTGACCCAATGCATTTACACACCTATGATGAATTAGAACTGGAACCTGCTCTGTCTTATTGTAAAGAGCATGTCAGGGTTCTTGATACAAGAGAACAAGTGCTGAAAAACTGGATGACTCGTCTCGTAAAACTTATATGGAGAAACCATAATATGGAAGAGGCAATGTGGGATCTCGAGGAAGTTATGATGAAAAATCACCCGAGTATTTTCATGTGAGAGTATTCTTGAAATTACAAGGACGAAATTATTTGAAGGAGGGGAGAATATAACACTCCAAGATTCCACAGTATGCTTCCCTTGGAATAATATAGTAGCGTGTTTTGTAGCAAACTTGGAGTTTTAATACACACCACAACCAATCAAACTAGCCGTTATGAATTGTAATACCCACTTTTTTGAAATTTTAAAAAATTTATATTTCATAATGGACATCATTTTTGGATTCATAATATCGAAATTAGCTTAGGGTGCATTTTTGGTATTGTTCTGAAAACATTCAATTTTTGATGAATAGTGAAAAAAACATTGAGTTATAGTTTAAAACCAAATTTTTATTTAAATAATTATTTATTTTATTTAAATTTAACTAAGATCAAAATGGATACATAATACCTATATAAGTTCAATGTAATTCCCTGGAGTTAGTTTAGAATAATTTTATATATATAAACTTTTTATGGAACTTTTCACTGTCTTATACCCACCGCCTAGGACAATTTGGAAATTCACATAAAAATTAATTTTACCGCTTCTGTTAGTGGAATTTCGAAAATTACGGAGTCATGGTTAATATAAAGCAGTAAAATGTGGTTCAATAAGATAAAAATAATTTGTGGTGAATAGTAACTTTTTACTTTTATTTACCCCGGTTAAAAGTAAATAGGGTAATTAAGGGTAAAAATGATATTAATATTATCCTAACACATGTCCTAATTCTATTGGACACATGTATCTCGACCAAAAACATCCTTAGGAATAAAATATTATCTTTTAGGTCCACTTGGATTAGAATAGGACATTTATTATTATTCAATTCAAAGAAGAGTTAAAAGAGTTAAAATCAAAGTTTAATAACTAAAACTTTTTTAATATAGGGTTATACATAAGATAAATTCGATTGTAAATATTATTTATAAGGATAAAATGTGTTCCTACATAACAGTATTTTATTTTTAATTTTTATACATTAAATAATTTGATTTATTTATGACACAATGGTGATGCAGTTATTACCTAATTAATGAAATATTAAAATAATTGATATTATAAATATCCAAATAAATGTAATTTGAGACATTTTATGAATTCCATTAATTTTATATGTTAATAATACATGTCAGTATTTAATTAATTATGTTTTTTTGAGGTAATAATTCTATTATGATATTCACAATAATCAAATACCCAATAGTGTCAAAATTGACATAAAATAGTTTTTAAAAATATTATTATAATATTAATTGATATTATATTCTTAAAAATCTAATGTTCAGCCAAATTACTTATCTAATGATAGGTGTTTCATTAAAGGACCACTTGGGGGACTCTTGGAGGTCTATATAAGTTTATTAACTATATTATAGAAAAAATACAACGACACATGGTAAATGTCAAACTATTTAACTAAGAGTTAAATATATATGATAATGTTAATATTATGACACAAACCTGTCTAAAATCTATTGGTTGAAATGATTTTGACCAATAACCACCATAGACTTTAAATAATACACTTTTGAGTAATTTGATACCAAATATTAATTTATTAAAAAATATTATTTCTAGCTTTTCCATAGGTGCCCATCACCCCTCTTATAAAACAGCACTCCCCCTTCTCTCTAATTTACACCATCAAAGCCTTTTGGATCAGCCAAACCCTACCCAAATATCATCCCAACTTCCACCACTTCAACATAAAGGCTTTATTTTGATCAGAAAGCCAGCTAAATGATCCCTTTTGATCAAATCAAAATGAAGAACCAGAAGAAGAGATATTGTGTTCACCAGCCTCTTTCAAGTTCCTTTCTTCTTCAACGTCTTCATTATTTATTATTTCAATTATAAAATAATAACTCCATTATCCTATATATACTGTGATGTTATTATAAATATGGTACAACCATATTCAGTATGGTATCCATCCTTTGAATGACATGTCACCATACGTGCGTGCGTACGGATTACCGTCTCCACGTCGTGGTGTAATCGTTATTGAATATATTGTTATTTGGATGGGAATAATAATGATGTGTAATTCATTTTAATAATAAATATAACATGATAATGATTCTTTATATATGATATTCCATCCAATTATATATTATTTGAAAATCAAAATAATGATATTGTCGCTCGTGCGTACGTAAAGACTACAGTTTCCACGAACGCGATGAGATTCATTCCCCGTCGTATCCATTTAAGACTAAATTTCATTAGATGATTAAAAATAATATTTAGAGAGATTATATCATTCTGTATATGAAATATATACATCCCATCCATAAAAAATATGTCTCACATAACAATGAATATAAAGGAAAACGAATCTGTTAACACTCGAAACGACGATAATACTAAGATATTATTAACAAATCACTGTTAAAAGATAATATATGATATCATATTAATATATATGATTATTGTATAATTTAATAACAATTATTTCACCCTTATACATGAGGTTAACCTACCCTCAACCAAGTAAATATACAAGGTAAGGGTTTATTTCACAATCTCTTCATTATGTGAGGTTGTTTATACGTAATTATATACTTGGACCTTTTTATCATCCACATACATGTTTCTTAAAAAAAATTCAAATCATTCATAATATTTTACAGACTATGGGTTAAAGTCATTTATACCTTGTTGAATTTTTATAATATTTTTATAAAGTAATATTTCTGTCGTTTTCCAATCAAGGTCCTTTTTAACCTTTTCGACAGAATTAAGGTATGATTGTCTTTTTTTAACTTTTACGGTGGGTGAGGCTATTTTCCGCCGTTATAAAATGTTTAAATCTTCCATTAAAATATTATATTATTATTTTCAAAGTAAATGTTTTATTTTATAATTATGTGACTTTTAAATGATTTCAAAAAAAGAAATATTTCTCTCAAATAGTTTTGATTTCATCTATGTCAACATCATTTGATAGATTTTAAGATTATTAGTGGAATATTTATATTGATACAAAACATCCATATTGTATTGATGGTTTTATGAAATGTTTGATTGTGGATGTGTTATTTTTATACCATTCATGGTTTATGGATAAAGTATTGACATTTCGTATACTAGTTTTAATATGAATGTTTTTGTTATGTTTAAACCTGTTCGTATGAAGAATGCATTGGACTTAATAAGTGACGGGTAGCGCCTACTATAGCTCCTAGATACAACGTTAGGTCTATTGAGACAATCTAATGTCTTGGCACAAGGCCTTGAAAAAATCTTATTTTGTATTCTTGGCACAAGGACTTGACTGTGTGGTTACGATAGTCTGGAATTATGAATTCCATCATTAAGAAAGTGGTTATTGATATTGCATGTGATTATTAGACTAGTATAATATCCATGTGAATAAGTAAATGGCATTATTTCACTTTATCTTTTCCATATTATGCTGATGTTCATGTTTAAAAGGCTTTTATTTTAGTTATACATTGCTCTAAATTTTTATGCTTATTTCTGAAAGTTTACGCTATATTTTTATCCTTACTGGATATTTGAGCTCACCCCTTTCAATGTTTTATTTTTCATAGGATGTGAAGAAGTATTTTATGAATGATCTGCAGGGATATTATAAGGGGATATGAGTGTGGAGACAAGATGTTGTTGTAGTGTTCACTTTATAATGTAATTTAAACGTTATGAATGTATCTAGTGCTTTCCAGGCTACTAAACTAATCAGTCTTTTGATATTTGATCATTTTTTATCATGTCATTATTATTTAATAATGCACCGACTCATGGTAACTGGGGTTGGGGAGTTATAGTGAATCATGAGTCCCCAATATCTGGCCAATCAACAATGCCAAAAAATAATAATTCCCCTTTGGGATTTTCCTTTTTATATGAGCTAGTTCTATTCATGGGGTTCTTTTCCCTTCAAAAGAATCATGTGTCTTGATTAATATCTATATATGATACATAATGATTCCTAGACCGGACATGCTGGTCCTGAAAAAAATGTAATAAAAATCCCCCTCCTTTTTGATGAGCTCAATCATTGAAACTAACATTAACATAAAAAACTATAGTGACATGAATCATGCAAATACATAAAAGATAGTGTTTCTTAGCTATCACCATCTAGGGATACATAAATTATCAATAAATAATTTTCTCACCTAGGTTTTGGATTTTATATGTTGAAGGGACATTCCAAAAATGCACTATGTTTTTCTTCGTTCCTATTTTTTTGGATATTTTGTTATGTCTGGGGTATATTATGTTGGGCCCAGCCACAAGGTTATCACTATAATATCCCTATTAATTATTTGTTCATTATCAGAATTAGTCAACCATATGTAGTTGTTTTCTTGACAATATTCCCCCATAAGTGATAGATTCACCTCATATGAGATCTCTCCACCTTCATATATTCCTGGATCATACACCCATAAGAATTTTGGAAACACCTATTTTGATGAGAGACATGACCATTTCTCGGGAATATGAGTCCAAACAATATATGAGAACCATTTCTCAATGAAATATATATATATTAACCCTTTTATATATAGAAAATATAGTGATTCTTGGATTCTCTATGTCTGGAAAATCCGAAATCATTAAAAAAACTCTTTTCTTTCATGCATATAAGATAAATTTTCGCAACGTCCCATGTATTTTTTATATATTTTCATGTCATCATCCAAGAAATATGAAAATTTTTCATTTTAACTTTATTGTGAATACCTCTACCAATTCATTAAAATTATTAACACTTAGGTGAAAATCAATATCATTTCCTTGTATATAAGAAGAATCATTACAATGGATATTATTCTCTATGAACTAAAACATGTTAATTCATATTAGTGCATGATATATAGTGTAACATAGTTATCTGAACATGTTCCCAACTAAAACTCTACATGATTCTCCCACATACCATTGTATTTGAACATTCATGGTGATACCTCACTGCACATAATGATAATTTCTAAGGTAGTTATTATTTTTTTCAATCGTTGCACAGGAGATAGATCTGTATAGAGGAAGCCTCAATGATATTGTGTATGTCATAAACAAATGTACATAATACCTATATATATATATATATGATAAATTCATATATATAGAAATATAATAACTACATGAGGCCTAATAATTTCTTTATAGGGAATTTTGTAATTCCAAGATTTTATATCATGGTATTAGATGTAATATAAAAAAAATACCCCACCAACATTTGAACATATTTTCCCGATCAATAAAATATATTGTTTCGGAAAATTAAATATGTGTCTTGATTCTGCTCCTTATTGGGTACTTAATCAAAATTAGATCTAGGCACAAAAAAGGTAAATTACCCTAACATAACATTGCACTCAATAAAATTACATATCATCTATATTGAGTCTCATCCCTTCTCAGAACAATGAATAATTACTTTTAATGATATCATTGGTCTAAACACACAGAATTTGAAACTAAAAAAGAAAATCCACAATATAATGAGTTATATATGTGTGGGGATACCCAATGTGGGTTCACATATTTTTTAATCAATCGTATTATATGATTTTTTCAATATTTTTTTGACATTTTTCATTAACCCTTAGCATTCATAATATTGGTTATTCTTCAAACACCTCTGGTTTATGACACAAATTACTAATCGGTTGATCATGGACGGATGGTCCACCATAATTGTTGTGTATGGGAATATCGCGGATACAGTTTAAAATTTTATCCTCCTTGATATGTATTATATTAATCAATAATATTCTAGTCACATATACTTTGATTACATGAGTATGATCTAGATCGTTGAAAATGGTCCTCAAAATACTTTTCTTTTATCAAAAACATATGAAAAAAGTAAATTCCCAATTCATATCATCCAGGATGAATGATTTCATAATGTGTAGCATAAGGTCCACATCAAATGAAATTAATATAATGAAAACATTAGTCTTTGGTACATGACGTTAAACATTATAATAGATAGATTCTTTTTTCATGAGGGGATAACACATATGCCATCATTCAATATCACTCAATATCAAAGGATCATTATAGTATTACAATGTCCAAACATTATTTATGAATCTATAATTGTATTTCTTATCAACTCAATCCAAAAAAATAACACTTTTTTGTATTGAGATTCATAGGATTTCTCTAATCATCAATCACCCTTTGAATGGATCATATTAGGATTAAAAGGACCATATGTTTAAGTATTGATTTATTGACTTGGAAACATTATATAATTTACTAGAAAATAATCTAGTTGTGTATTTTCCTTGAAAAAAATCTTATAATAATTGTGAAAATACATGGAATGGAAATGGATACTGTCTCCAATGATTGATTTGTAATTAACCCTTGCATGTTTTCCAATGATGTCATCATGATTTCAGATCCTTAAAGAACTATTTGTAGTATTTTCCCCATAATTACTATTTTTTGTTTTCTAATCTGTAGGGTCCCTAATTTGGTTTTTTGTATAAAAAATCTATCACATATATGATACATTCATCATAAACATAAATATTATTCACTTTGGTCAATGTTTCTATCCCTTTATGAAACTATGGAACAGAAAAAAACAATAGGTTCAAAAGAATATATGAAACACATCATCAATATTTGAAGATAATTTAACAAAAATAGGCATTATAGTGTATTTATTTCTTAAATAAATATAATCTCTCTCGTAACGTGTGATGCATTCAATATTGGGTATAAACCAGGCATGATGTTATTTAAAAATATTATTATACAAACATGACCATTATAACCTAGACATTAAATTTGGGGGTATAAAAAAGAAAAACATAATTATAAAAATTATATGTTTTACACAAGTATATTGAAATTTCATTAGTTATATTTTAATTATAAATAAAATTAAAACCATTTTAATGAAAATGAAATGTTTTCTAAACAACATTTTTGTTCTAAAAGTCATTATCATCGCACCTACCACACATATTTTAGAAAAAATATATACGTTCATAGAAAATATTATTTATTAAATTAACTTTATTTTAAATATAATTATATAAAAAGTATCTTTTGGTGAATTTTTGGAATTTTTCTGAGAGGTGTATTTTTTTGATTAATAGTAAAAAGAAATCATTTTTAATGAAAAAAAATTTAATTAAAAGTATATCGAGTGTTGAATAATATATAAAAAATATTTAATGAAATATTAGTAAAATTATATTAAAATTTAACTAATTTATTTTATTGGAAACAGTTTAATGATGAATTTTAATATAAAAACCATTTAATCTTTTGAATGGATTTCTTTATAAGACATTTTTTCCATCGCATTTGCAGGATTAATTTAAAATTTAATACATGCATTTAAATGAATTTAATTTGATAAAATATAATACATATTTGGAAAAAAAATAATTTATATTGTTTATAAAAAAATAAAATCTATTCATAATAAATAATAAAGACAATAAAAATTATTTACCATGATTTTTGTCAAAACGAGGTTTTTCTCATTACATGTGCTTCTGTAGAAATTAATCTTCCACACGTATGAGGATTTTATTTAATAAATTTTATTTAATATTTATATTCATTTCATCCAAATTATCCATTTAAATTCAGTTAAATTTCGCTCTTAATGGAAACATTACCTAGGTAAATAAAAAGATACAAATTATCATGGTGAGAATTAAAATGGTAAAATTAATTAATCCTAGAGATTGTAGAATAACATGTAAAAATCATATTTTTTATAGTTGATGATGTATTAACCATATAATTCAAAAAATGAATTATTTTTAAAATTTATTGTCACTTTATATGATAGTAACATCACAATATTGAATTTTTGGGTTGTTTACAAATTGTCACTCCTCCTCAATTATAGAAGGGCACCCATTACCTTCAATTCTTCACACATCTAATGCCATTTTTCTCAACAAAAACTAGTCAAAATACCTCATCTAGTAACCTAGAAACAATATAATTCTTCTATTATTCTTAAAATACCAACCCTGTTGTTCTTAAGAAGATTTATAAAGTATATTTCTCCTAGAGAGGGTAATTATCTTTAATAAGATCATCCTCATTATTTTTATTTTATTATCATAAATTAATCCATAAAAATTATGATATAAATAATATTGTGACATAAATATAAGTATAATTTATTATGTTTTATGTATAATATTTATCCATATCTACTTCCATCAGATGGGAACTAAAACTGTCAATCATGTTTATGGAGTATTACCAGCTTATAGACTATTGTAAATCATTTTCCATCAACAATACTATATTTTTGATATAATTATGTATTTAAAGTATATGAATATATTTTATTTGAGAAGTAATTTTATGTATTGAATTATAATTTAAAAAATACATTATAATATTCCATCCAGTTTAATAATAGACTAATGTCGCTCGTGTATACGACAAACTACCCAATTACAACGAGATTTGATTTATTTTTTACCTATCCTTATAATGGAAGTAATAAAGGATAACATTAATGAAAAATGTAATATTTATGAAATTATTTAAATTCATTAAAATTATATATCATAAAATTATTTATCCTTTCACCAGTTAAGGGAATGATATTATCGCTCGTGCGTACGTACGACATACTATCTCCGCGATGAAATGTGAAATGTTTACCATTCCCACCATTGAATAATTTTTAAAAAAATATATATAATAAGGAAATATGATATTTTTAAAATTATTATCATACTTGTGATGATTTATTTATATACTATATATTAGATTTGGATCTATCAGGGAAAAACACACGTGATACTATAATGAAATTAACATTTTAAAAAATGATAATAATGATATATGGTTATCAAACGAGCGGTAAATATTATATGAGGATTCTAGATTGTATGATAAATATGGTTATATATTTTTAATTGATATATAAGTAATAATTATTTATTATATAGGAGTTTTTCACACTTACAATTGGAGTCAAACCTAAGGTAAGGGAATTTGTCTCAATTTCTATTCATTGAGGTATATTATAATGTTATATTGTAAATTACTATTTTATAGTGTATTAAATATCATTGATTCATGTAATATCATTAATAAATAATAATTTATGGTATTTAATGTTTCAATTTGAATTATTTTTATTAAATCAAATTTTATTTAAATGTTTTCATGTGGTAATGAATTTCATAACTGAATTTGATTACTTTGGATTATATTAATTATTTATTTGTAATTGATATTCAATGATTATGTGTGTAATTTTTTTTCTTATATTTTGTTTTATTTATACTTGTTTTATGTGTCATTAAATTTTATACACATAATTTACTCATTTATAAATTATTACTTGAACTTTATGATCTTTGTAAGGCTTTCTCGTATCACATTCAATTTGATGAGACAAAATCCATATAAACCAATAATTCCTCTATGTGGTGTATATATTGACAACTTGGATATGTTTTTTCATGAATATATTTCACTTAAAGTTATTTATAGTTTAATTTTATGTTATTTCTATGGTTATGATTTTTATTTAGAAGTTACAAAAATTGTAATGGTTTATTTCAAAGTCTAATCATCATTCAAGATTTTTCTATTATGAAACCCTTGGGGGAATTATTTTTTATTTATTTTATAACAACTATATTTATTTACCATATTTTTATTTATGATCTTTCCAAATATTAGGTCCAATTTTTTCACTCTTTCATAAATAAAATTATTGAGAATCTATTTTCATGTAAATGATACATTATTTCTCTTTTCGGAACAAAAATTTTTATCTTCCATATCTTAGTTTTCTAAATATATTTTTAAAAAATATTTTTAAAATTTCACAAATTATTTATTAAATTATTTTTTATAATTTATATTAATTTTTAATGTTATATTTAGTTATTTATAAAAACAATTTCTATTTGGATTTTAATGAAAATTTGATATGAATATTTGTTTTATATGTATGACATATATATATTTTCCCACTATCATTTACATTTAATGTTTCATAGAATACATTATATAGTGCCAATGTTATATTCAATGAAAATTATTATCAAATTATTTTGTGAAATTTTAATTTATGAATTATTATTGAAAATGAATTTTTATTTTCAAAAATAAATATTATTAATATTTGTATTCTATTTCTATCCATCAACACATTTATTAATTTTTATTCAATTGTGATATGTTCTATTGATATCATATTTATTAATTAAATACATATATCTATATTGATTTTGTTTCACCCCATTCTTATGAGTAATGAATTAGACATAGTATATCGGGGTGTGTCCCAATTATAGATAGCTCCATGATATATCATCAGGCCCCATGAAACGGATCAGTTGTCCAAATATAATACGTTTTTACATATATATTTTATCATTATATTGAATGGTCTTAATAGTGTACTTATGATGTAAAAAATAATAAATTACATCATTATGAGATCATTTATTTAAGTCCATGTGATTATTAAAATATTTAGAATATCCATGGATTTGTTTCAAGATCATATGAATATTTATATGGATTTATTTTATCACCCTTTAATCTTTCCATATTTTTCTGAAGTTATTTTTGAAGTGGAATGTGTTTTAGTTATTTATCTCAACATAATTATTATTCTTATTTGTTCATGATAGCTTTTGTTTTACATGTTCCCTTAATGAACATATTATTTCAACCTTTAATATGTTTTTGTTTCCCCAAGAAACCATGATGCGTTTTATAACTTATTCAGAGGGATAGTAAAGGGGGATTAATGGATTACTTGAAGAAAACAATTTCTCTTTTGTATTTTCATATTAATATTAAATTCATGTATATATTAAACTTAGTAATCCTACAATACTATATGCTATATCAGGATGTGATTCCTTATATATTTTGCCAATTTAATAAAGAAGATACTTAATTTGGGTTACTGAATATGGGGTCTTAATAGTTGGTATCATATTTAGTTTATTAGAAACCATGGGAGCAAGATTTTGGAAAATAAATAATAGTGAAAATAACCCTATGATATAAATTTGGCATAAATATAGAATAAACACAAAATATTTTGTCATCATTTTTCCTAAATATATATCCCTATTTTATTTACATCATATGTTTGTGGTTCATGTATAGATATGAATAAGGTTAATAGATCTACAAATCGTGTGTCATGTATGACAAAATCATTATCATGTACATGGAAAAGAGCATTATTATGAACTTATTGTGAAACTCCATAGTAAACTACATGGATTAATTCAAATGTTTTAAAAACCATTATAAATAATTTTAAAATATTTTATGCTTCTATGAGTTTCCTAAATAATCATTTTTTATTATTATAATTTTATCCAGGTATAAAATTTTCTATTTTTTCTATGTGATTCCCTGGTTTTGGGATTTGAAATTATGTTTCATAATTTAATGTTATAATCTAGTGTGTAACGTATTTCTGAAATTATTTATATCTAAAATAATGATAACCATATCAATTTATGTAATCCCAATAAAAATATTGATATTTTTAAGTGATTAACAAAATACTATAATGATAACTAATATCCTAAGCATTCTTATCATACGAGGACATAGTTTCAATTTCTACCAAGATAGATTAATAAATCTCAAATGTATTATGGAATTAATGTAATTAAACACGAAAATAGAATGATAGGGAAATATATGGATAAAGGTAAGAAGTTAAATAATGATTTTACCCATGTGATAACTGTGGAAATTAAAACCTTTGTACTAATTTAGTAGGAATTGGAGTTTGATATAAGTGTCAAGAGAACATCCACCATGCGTGTGACATAAAGGGTAACAAATAAACCTTTTATGTTAATTGTTCAACTGTAATGTGATGTATAACTATGAAAATAAATTCCCCATGTGTCATGTGAGTGTACTCTATAAAAAGGTAAGCGATCAATGACCACATAAAAATATTAAAACAAGAGAAGTGGAGTTTTTAAAGGGATTATAAAATTGTATTTGAAAAAATATTGTATTTGTTTTTATCAATAATATTTCCCAACCACCAAAAGGGTTGTATGGTAATGCTTTTTATTATTATTTGATGAAAAATGTTGAGTTGTACTGTGAAAAGTTATTTTGTGGAATTTCTGTCTTTTAGAAAACACAATATTTATGGAATATAACCATTAATATATGCTAAATGATGTGAAAATAATAATAATGATGTCTTCGAAGGAATTTATTGGTGACTTTGAAATTTTTTATTGATTTGATAATTAATGATATCTTTATTATAATTTACTACTTGATTTAACTGTGGAATATATTTGAAATATTCAGATTTAATTTTTTGAAGCATTCTTTTTTTCATTAAGGTTTTATGGTGACGATGTTATTTAAATATTTAGAAAGAGACACTTAGATCCATTTATATTTTCCAGGGAATAAAATGAGGATTTAGTGACCTCTAGTAAAACATTTTTCACAGTAATTTCTTTAGATATATTTTGGACTTGTCTTAAGATTAAATATATATGTAAAATATTAATTTCATCTTTGGTTTTTATTTGGTAAATTGACGTAAATATTATCGTCTTTAGAATAAATTAAAGATGGTAGAAATATCAATTCATTATTCTGTTGATTTAATTATCTATTAAATGTTACCAAAAAATTACTATTGGATATTAGTTTCTTGATATACGAGATGAAGTAGTAATTAAATGAAGAATAACTAAATCATTAAATTTTTTATATGTTAGTTGGATTTCTTGATCACAATGGTAACAAAATTACTCATTTTTATGAAAAGGAACTTGAATCCAATTTTTTATCCTAGTCCCTTAAATTATGATGAATCAAAATGTCTTTTATATAATCACAAATTTTAGGTTTTGATGTTATAAAATGTATATTAATAATTTATTTTAGTGTGATCAATAATCTCTTCACTCTTAATTAATCATCGGGTGTTAATACACTCTTACATGTCCATGCCATCATTTCCCAACAATTATATCCTATATTGAATACTAGTTATGTTACATTATTCCTTTTATTTCCCTGTTATTAAGAGGAATATTTTTTATTCCATTTTGTGAATCTTGTTTCTAATAATGTTATATTAATATTTCAACCCCTTGATTACTGAGATCAAGATTTAATTGGGTGGATACATCTTATTTAATGGGTAGAATGTAAAAACATAAGATCATAAAAGAGAATATAATATATATAAATAATATATGATAGAAAAATTAGTGGATAATTTAACAACCTGATATATTAAAATATATTTCATTCATATATAAAATCAATCTCTTTGATAGCTTGTGATGCACATAATATAGTGTTTATAAGAAAAGAGATACTATATTAGAATATTATGATATATATATATCCATTAAAACCCAATTGATAAATTTATAGCGATTAAAATATTTGAAAATTTTATGAATGCTATATTTTTTAAACATCAATAAAATAAATTAAATAGATATATATTAATTATAAATAATGAAATTATAGAAAAATTTAAAATTTTCTAAACAATTGTATTTTTCTAAATGTAAATTTTACTACGCCTTGGACACAAATTTTATAATTAAATTTTAACCACATTTCGAAAATTTATTTTAAAATTTATCATGATTTATTAAATTATCATACCAATATTATATTAGAGAGATTTATTTATTATTTTGTAAAACTAATCTTTTATTTAAGGAATAGTAAAAAAATTATGTTTTCCCATAAAAACCACCATCATTTTAAGATTATATAAAATAATAAATAATATTATCAATTATTTGTAAAGAAAAATTGTTTCAATTGCATACAAATTTAACTAACTCTATGTTACTCTAATCATCTTCATATTTATCTTTCATAAAAATAAATTTTTAATCATTAGAATTTCTTTCTTTGGAAAATTAGTTTTTTGATGTGTCTCTAAGATTAATTTTAAATTGAATTATTCCACTTATATTAATTTAATAATATAAAATTGATTCAATATATTTAAAAAGTATAATTTATATTATATAATAATTTCCAATTAATTCCTATTCATAAGTAATGATAATGTCAAAAACATTAATTACTACAATTAAGGTTATATGGGGTTTTGTGGGTTACATGTATTTCTACTAAAAACAATTCCACACAAATTGGATTTTTATTTAATTAATTGAATTTAGTATTTAGAATATGTGGTTAAAAATTTTATAATAACTCTATTATTAATTTTAGTTAAAAATAATAAATTCCCATGTTAAATAAAAAGATGCATGTTTCCATAATGAAAAATGAAATTGTAAAATTAACTAAACATAATGGATAAAGAGTAACATGTTAAAAAAAAATTTTTATTTCATGATATTTCACTTCCATTGAAATATTATCCCTGAAATCCATTATTTTTTGATTTTGGAGGATCTTTTTTTGAAAGTGACTTCATATTAATTTATAGGTTTAGGGAAATTAAAAAAATGTCACCCCTCAATTACAAAAATGTTCTCACTCCCCTCAATTATTCACACATTTAATGCAATTTTTCATGCCAATAACCTAAAAATATCACTCTCTAATATTTTTATCAAAATTATAGGGCCTAAAGAATTCCCAAAATAGTTTCCCTAGGGTCTCTATGAATATATCCAAATGACCTTTCTAAAAGAGAGAATAATTGTATTAATTGTGGTCATTATTTTATTAATTATTTTAAGATCATAAATAATGTATTAAAACAAATAATACAATAATTATGGTACATACAATATAATTAGATTTAACTTTTTTATTTAATAACATATATCCAACTCCTCTTCCATTAAATTATAAAATGAAATCATCAATCCTATCAACGGCAGAGTACTGCCCTCGAAATGACGTAACTCATTTTCCTTCAACACATATCATAGTTTTATATAATGATTGATTTAATCTTTATATATATAATATTAATTATATAATTATACTAATATAACTAAAATATAACAAATAGTTTTTAACATTCCATTTTTATAAAATATGATAAGGTTGCTCATTTGTACGATGGACTACCACATCACGAAGCGATTTGATTCCTTTTCACTAAATCAATAAATGGAAGGTAATAAAGATAAATTTAATAAATATATTTGATATATATATATATAAGAAATGATATATACAATTAAAAATTGATAAAAAATTAAATTCCATAATGTTTCACCCATTATTAGAATGATATCGATGCTCATGTGAACGTACAACCTACCGTCTCCACGAAGTGATGGGACTAATTTTACAATCCTAAATATTAGAAATGGTTCTTATAATTTATAAAATAAGTAAATATTATATTTTAAAAAATAATATCATTATATATATGATGTAATTATATCCTATGTATGTTAAGAGCAATATTCATGACAAAACACACAAGATAAAACTAGGAAATTAACAACTGAAACAGTGAAAATAATGAAATATGATTACAAATGGGTGGTAAAATGTTATATATATATATTATATAGTTTATGATAAATACGATTAGGGGGTATAAAAAGATTTATATTGATCCAATTTTTATCATATATTAGGTTTGTACACATACAATGGAATTCAAATCTATGGTAAGTTAATTTTTCACAATGGTAATTCATTCAGGCATATTATTATTGTACATGCTTAATTTCATTTTATGGTAGGTGTAATACCAATTTTATATATTATATAATGAATACTTAATAATTAATTTTATTTTAAATTTCAGTTTTAATTATTTCATACATATTAATTTGATTTGAAAGTTACCTAATTGTAAACTAAATTCAAAAATCCATTTCTCTTCATTGGGTTATATTACATATTCATTAATATTTGAGATTATAATATTTTGTTTGAAATGAATTTTTATTATCTTATTTTTTATTCATAATATTTTATGTGAATTTACATTTTGATAAGAATTATGAATTCAATTATTATTTCACTCCTAAATATTTTCATAATTGTATGGGTTTATTGTCTATCTTTGACTTTCTTGACAAATGTTCCATATCCATCAGTTATTCCATTGTATCAGGAGTATACAACCCATTTTGATATTTAATATAATCAATATATTTATATATAGTGGATTTAATTTTTCATTTTATTTTATTTGTTTTGGTTATTTCATTTCAGAATTTACAAAAGGTGAAAGGCCTTATTTTACAATCTCATCATTATTCATTATTGTTTTTTAAAATTATACCTAGGGGATTATTGTATATTTCAATGATTAAAAAAATATTTCCTTATCATGTACTTATTAATGGAATTTAAAAGTAATATTAGTGTAACATCCTTAGTTTTTGGAGAGTTGTGTATTCTTATAATTTTTGCTAAACTGTTATTAAGTATCTCTTTTGGATTAAGATCAGGTAATATTGTTTTTAGGCTGGAATGTTTCCTTTTTGATGGAATGGTTTCAAGGATGATTGAGCTTAGATATATGAATAATATAGAACATGTTTTTATTTAAACAATTTGTATTAAGTATATGACATGTATTGGTCTTTCCAGACCCTCTTCACAATGTGTATTGATTTTTACCTAGAGGGAAAACCCCCAAACATTACATGGTGTAATGAGATTACAAAATCTTTTAAATTTCCTATGTATTTTTCATAGAAAATGTGGTAGGGTTATTTTTTTATATAACCCCTTTTCCTATTCCACATAGAAGGGTTCATGATGGAATTAACACGTCCATTTCTAACTTATAATTTGAAGTATCTTCCCCATCCATGATTTGATTCCTTCGCCATTAGTAATGTCAGATCAACAATAGAATTGGTATATTATTACAATTTCTCCCTTTCTATATTGATTCAAAAAAAGAAATAAAGATGACTTATATAATACTAAAGAATAATTTATTTGGTCTTCCCTTTTTCGAGAAATGTCTCTTTTCAATTTATCATGTGTTTTCATACTGTGCACTAAACACCACTAATTTCAACTCTTTATATGTTAATTAATGAAATTAAAGGTTATTCTCATATATAATAGAAACCAATCAACCTATAAACCATTGTCTTAGGGTGATTACCTTGTAATGAGCCTCCCCTATGGGTGTTACCTTTCTAAAAACTTATAGACTTATGAATTATAACCAAATTTAATATCATTTTTATCAAATGAATAATATTAACAAAAATTGATGGTTGGACATGTGTTTCAACCCTTTTTTTATATGATATAATTTATTTGTAAGAGACTAAATTATTATACTTGGTTAAATAGTATTATCATTATTCCCTTTTAGATGGTATGATTTCATGATTGATTAACCATGAATTTACTTTAATATGAGGGAAATACCAGGGTCCCAGTTTTAGTATACCAAGGATGGGATATCAATGATTTATAAAGAGATTTGAAAATGAATCATAATGCCTAAATAGTGGTATGTAGATTATTTATAGTATTCATTGGACGAATCAATATGTGGACCAATTATTTACCCATGTGTGATATTAGTTCTCTATAGGAGATACATTGGATGGGATATATGGGTGATATATTTACCCCATTCCACGATAAGTACTTGGTCCACTATGTTGTATACCATGGATGGTCTCAGATGGTTATGCTCACGCCACATTAAGAGTGATACGTTGGATTCTTCATATATATTGCCTTGATAGACAATTTTGGTGATAGGTATTTATAATTACCCTAGAGTGATATATGGGTTACTCTTTACTGATAGACATGGATAAGATAAATATTACATCTATATTATATTCTAAGGATATATTTCATTCTATGAAATCTGAGAATATCAGTCAGTTATATCAATGTACACATCCATCAAGCCAAATAATATGCATGGGTTTGGTCATTTCATGATAGTTTATCTATATCCACCCATTCATACAAAATATTATATTTGTACTTGTTAAAAATTATTTAGAGAGATATTTCATATATCGTAGTAGGATGTGTTAGTCAGGGTCCCATGTGGCACCTGTCTGATCTGGTTTATTGATTTATTTATTTCATTACCTTTACCTTTACCTTCACATGGAAAATAGTATATGTTCTGAATGGTTAGTTGAAGCACCAGTGGTGGTAGCCTAATAAGTATATATCACACAATATTTTGTACTCATTTTGTAGGAAACCAAACTTAATTATTGTTTTCATAAATAAATGGATGATCACTACATTCACTGTTGTATTTTCTGTACTAGAATATAGTACTTTTGTATATGACCTGTGATATTCATGTTATGCTATTGGATGAGTATTTTAGTAATTTTTTTATTTTTATTAGAATTTTTTATATTAATGTACCCTTTTATCCCATGTAAATCAATTTATGTACAGTTCCTTGTCTTGGTCGTAATTTTTATATCTGATATTGATTTACCTTCCCCCTATTAGTTAAATTTTACGATTTATAATTATATTAAAACTTCTTATTTGTTACTATTTCCTCTTCATTCCATTTTATTTTCCACGGTGATATAGTCTAAAAAATATGGTATATTTTATCTTTTGTACAATCATAAAACATTTCTTATTGTCAGCCACCACTTTCATATAGGGATATGTGATTGAGGTCATACGTATATGAAGATTAAGGAAACTCTTAATGGATAATTTTCTGGGACACAATAAAGTGCTACCAGTTTTTATATTTTCCTCTTGTCTTTCTGATTGGGTATTATAAAAGATACTACAAACATGTTGGAATTTTTTAATGATAATATACTTGGGAGTATCAAACCCACATTAAATGAAACTAAAATTACATATGATGGAATGTTATAATTAATAGTTTATTCATGTTATATTTGTACTCATTTCATCATTGGGTGACACAAATGTCTTGTGATAATATTACTATTGATATTAGTTTTATGGAATTTATTTTTATATAAAATTAATATGTAAATGTGGTATCAATAGATTCATTATTATAGAATCATGATTATTCAAATATAATGTATTATGCCATTATATATAGGTATATTTCATTTCATTCATTACCTATATCCCCTATGATTGTTTTGAGTTCCATGAATTATATATTGGGGTAATGTGATGATTATCATAAAATGATAAAATAATTTTATTGATTAATGTATTTAAATTTATAAAAATGGGTTTTTCACTTTTATATTGATGATGAAGCCTAATTTAACCTATCATAACAGGTTTGAGTTATGGAACTCTAGTTCAACGGGGTGTAACATTCAATGAATTCGATTACCTGAATTATAATTTCAATTTTTAAAAAATATAATTCTATAAATTTTATATGGTATTTAATTAAATAAAATCATTATATATGAACTATTACATTCTCACAATAGATGTAAATGTATTTTTTTAGTCAGTTAATGCACTAATTACAAATTTAAAAGGTGTATATCCCTTTATAAATTGGGAACAATGGTAAAAATATTTAGAAATTGATAATTGTGTTCATGTAAATGAGGAAATACTCAAAAAGGTTTCAATGAATTTGGTAGCACTAAATTGGTATTACAATTTAAAATTAATCAGTTTTTTCCTCAATACCTTGCAACTGAAATTCCGTATTCCAAATCCTATGATGTAATATATGTGACCTTGAACATGACCTGGCCATTAAAGTGGGAAGTAGGAAGTGTCTCCTATGATCTATATTGACATTTCATATCACATAGACATGGGTTTCAGAGTATCCAATGAGGTTTGACTTGTTTATAGGAAGTCTTTAACATATCCATTTTTTTGTTTTTTATCCTACCCATTGTTAAATATTATATGAGATATTCATTTGGAAGTTATAGATATATGTTTCCATGAGTTACATAAGTGATGCACACAGATTGTGGAAATTACCATGCTCTAGAGGTGGTGTCCCTCGAGCAACTAGTACTACCTTCTATAGTGCCACTACATGATCCTCTTTTCAATTACCCACTAGTAAGCGATTGTAAATTTTGAGAGATTTATTTGGGGTTTCTTTAATTTTTATGCAGAATTTCACAACCATAATCTTCTTTGTTAGAGTTTACTTGGGAATTCAATTAGTAGCATCATCCCACCTTTTCATGATATAGAGGACCTCACGCTACTAATTAATATCTTGATTTCATGTTATTGATCTTTGAGAATTTAGAGATTTATATATATCATAAGGATTATAAATCCATATTCAATTTGATCCATCCATGTGTTGGCGGGATATTAACACTGAGGTATATCATCATTCAGGAAATATCAATTAAAACAACCAAATAGTTGTATATGATTACTTATTATAATTGATTATGAGAGATGACTATGATAGATATTTTTTGAACCTATACCTAGGTTCAATGTTCGTAACAGATTATTCAAGTCATTCTTCAAATATTCATCATTTTATTACAACACTGACTAGTGATGACTTAATTATTATGAGAAATTTGAGGATGGGTAGTTGTATACAATCTGATCATAAGTTAATGTGTTCCAGATAACCACCATTTTAGAGATATTGAACAAGTCCCTCATCACATAGTTGAACCAAAGGGAAGAATCGCATGTAATATCATGGATTTTTTGTGTATTATTTTAATTATTATACGAAATTATTTTGAGATCAGGCAATGAGAGGGTGTGTGATTCTGATGCCCAGTATTCCACGAACAAGGGTTACAAAAATATTAAATTGTAAATATACACCTGGGAAGTTTTTTAAAATGTGGAATAATTTCAAAAAGGGTTCCTGAATCAGAAATCCTAGCATACCATTGCATTCTAAGCAGTGTATTTACCTTAGGCGAGACCTAAAATTAGCCAGTATGTGTCAGCTAAGAAAGACATTTTTATATGTATCCAGAATAATTTTTTAATTATAATTTTTTTATTCCACACAAAAATGTATATTTTTAAATTCTTCATTTTATTTAGGGATCCAGAGTTACATTATTAACCTAGTAATTACATGAAGGATATGGGTAGAAACATGGATAAATATCTTAAATAATACTAATGGAATGATGAATCAGGTTCATTCATGATAGATTTCCATCAATAATGAATCATCGACAAAGAATGTTCATTTCCTAGGTAGGTTGTTAGGATTATTTGTACTTTCATTCCTCATTGATATAATCAATTTTGAAAGTTGTTCATCCCATGAATAGGTTGACCTGGCGTTTGATCATCCTTGTTGGATAGGTTATGATTGTGGGCTTCTTATAATGGTTTTTTAAGAAGAATTTTTTTTTTGTTTTTGTGATCATTCTTATAGAATGGATTGAGCCCAGGACCAATAATGGTCGAGGTTTGTTCTGTGGGTTATTCAATTTTATTTTCTCCCCCAAAATTCTTTTTTTTCTTCATGTTCTTCAAGAATTATGAATAAACAATCATTGTTCAATTTATTTTTTGAACTATACGAAGATTAAATATCATACCTCATGATGATGCAGCCGAGGTGCGACGTCAAAGGTGTGGCATGCTTTTTCTGTGATGTTCATGCATGGAGATGGAAAAGGTTACAACACTGTTAGGTCTAGGAGAGCAGTGGTATGGGTTAAGGGATTGAATGAGGGGGAACATGACATGGTGGGGGTTTGTGGTATCCTGTAGTGGTAGCGAGAATGTATGTAGGTGGACTACATGAGGCGCTGCAGACATAGTGGGCCAGGAACATGGGATGTGGCCTGATATCATGTGGAAAAGGAGGAAAATGGTTAGGGCAGACCGTGTGTCGAAAAACAACATTCCTATATACATACGAGCAACGCCAGAAGATTTGGGATGCACCAAGCAGCCCAGTCGGACACCCCAGGTGCACCGGGATGGGACTAACTGAGCCTAGTAGGTTGGGTATGTTCTGGTCAGTCAGTGGGTTGAGTTAGCGCGGACTGGACTCGATAAAACAATTTCTCTATAAATACTATATCATTCAAACCGCATGTCTATTTGTCATTCCATTGACCATATTGGGACCCTGAAGTTTATAAAATTTTTTTTTTTCCAATAGTGTGTTTTGTCATGGACTTCTAGTTATTCTATCGATTTACACATGAATCAATTGAAGTCAAGGGACATGGTGGGTGAGACTACTACTCATTATAATTCTTCCATTTCTATGTGGTTTGATTCCCTTATCCACCATATCATGGATAAGCTTCATTAGAGTTCATTAACTATATGGTTTCCCCTTAAGGTTTTTTGGAATCATTTACTACTCATCAGAGTTTGATCCCATCAGTAAGACTTCTAGGATAAAGATATTAGAATCCCTAGAGAGGCTCATTGTTGATCATTTATTCCTTCTTCATTACCTTTGTAGAATCTTCTGTATTTGTGTGGCCAAATTCACTGGGTGTCGATCCTCTACCTAGAGGGTTATCCCATAAAGAGTTTATTGTATCACCCAAGGGCTCGTGATGTTATCCTCCATTAAGGTATCATATCTCAATTCATATCATTAATCTTATCTCAATCTCATGGAGGTCCCCGACGAACAGTACTTCTCTGAAAAACATCATCAGTGATATATGACTCTAGAGTGTGTTCTACCATATGTGTGCTCCATGGATTCTCCGAATTAATCATTAATTTGGGTATAAAGTGGTTATTACTTAGCCTATATTGTGTCATATGGTTTGAGTATATCCAGATATTATTTTTATATCTTATATAGAAATATATTTATGTAGAGATAATTTTACCATTAATTGGTGTATTGCTCGGTTTTTTTGTGGTGTCCTACAAAATAATGATATTCTAACCCCTACAAGGGATTTTCATGAACATGTTGTGGCCTTTTGACAGAGTCGAGGGAAAAATAGGACCAGACTGATCTTTATGAGATTAGTCAAACTGAGGTGTTCCTACAGATTCATACAACAATCCCATTAAATTTTCTTATAAGATGGATGTTGTGGTTTACCGACCCTTTTGGTGGGATATAAATCTGGACCTGTTTACATTATAGTACATTCACGGATGTACATTGTTTTTTGTTAATAATGTTTTTCAGACATTTTTTACTTAGTTTTTTTATATTTCACCGTTTTTTTCATTGATATGTGTGCATGTGTATAGGTACATTCAGATAATTCCATAGATTAGTGTGTAATACCTACTCGATGTGACTCATAATCCCCTAACATATCAAAGGTGGGCTTGCGGTTGTCCTAGAAAATTTCCCTCTAGGATTGGTTGTGGAAGAGTGGTATCAGAGGTGGTTGGTTCTTCTTTAAGACCAAGAGTTTATGAGATTGGCTTGGGGAAAATTGTTAAGTGTTTCGAGTTCAGCTTTCAGGAAAAAGACTGTACTGTTGGTGCGGCGGCAGACGAATCAATACATCAAGAATCTGATAACCTACATTTGACTAGTATACAGGTCACTATTTGAAGGGAAATTAATGGTACGTGCATCAAATAAGAATGGGTTGTGGTTTCTATTCAATTCTTATGTCAGCTATCCAAAGATACACATTTACCATGTAACATATTGTTTCTTTAGAGGTTTTCTCTATGAATAATACCATCTATAATTTAATAGTTAAATCATGAGGATGATCCCATAATTAATGAGGCTTTAGTACATTGTCCAATTTCCTAGATTTTACCTCAAAGGATGTGAACCAGTTATACCGCCAATAGTGGAGCTACTAGTGCTACATGTTGTACCAATAGATGAGGAGCTTATATTGAGTGTGCTCTAGGAGTTCCATAAAGATATTCCCCTTAAGTTATGCGGCGAACTGGACCATTAAGAAGCTGGGGATTGCCTTGAAGTGATGAAATGATATTTCATTCAAGACAGGACACCAACTGATCAGATGTTGGTCTTAGATGTGACCCTTATGTAGGGATTGATAGGGGGATGATGGATGTTTGCTACCCAAACTCATGAAGAGGTGACATACTCATGGACATATTTTGAGTGTCTTTTTAGAGAGGAGTTCTCACCATTTTCTCTAATATCTATTCATATATTGGATCTTCTTTAGCTACAACAGGTTAGTATGACTATAGATGATTTTTCATTGAGGTTAAAAAACCCTTCCATGTACTTGACAGATATGGTTAGGGATCGGTACTTCCGAGGTTGGAACATCGAGTGGGTTCTGTGTAGATACATACAAGATATTATTATCCCTTTAATAATTATTATTTATGATGGAGATCTTGAGTGGGCCTTGGTGGTGGAGTGCTTCATTATTGAGAAGTGACTGCCGGTGAAAATCAGAAGAGGATGTGGAGGTACTGATTCCTCGGGAGCATGGATCCCATGTTATCCTCATGGATCTGATCATGAGATACATTTCATAAGGAGTTCCATGGATAGAATATCTGAATTTTAGGATTCACATGGTGGATCCAAAAATTCTAGAGAGTGGTAGTTGTACTAATGTGATGTTAGGAGATATCTCGCTCGAGATTTACAAACTTTTCATGCTACTGATATGGAGATAGTGCATGAACCAATGAGGTGGAGTTAGATATAGTATAAGGAAAATGCATAGGGTGGAATATGTGGATGAGTAGTTCAGAGATATGTGAGTGGTGGTTTACATTTCAACAAGATACCACACACCCCCCATGTGGTATGTGCTAGGCTCAGGGAGATTGAGGACACATGTGGGGAATGGTTTAGATGTATAGGATTATGAACCAGGGACTTCATTTATGTTTCAAGGTGAAATCTATGTCTTTTCTACATTAGAAAATACAGTGATAGACACTGGTTCTAGTCATTACTTCCTCACAACATACCTTGTATGATACCTTGATATTCCAATTGAAATCTGGACTTCTCCATTTCACTTGGAGACACCTATGAGAGGATGCTCGATGATCACACATCTATACCAATAAGGTGATATTTCCAATAAAGGAAAGAGTATTAGTTGGGCCTGTTTGGGGGTAGTGTCAAGAAAATATTATGACATTATTGGAAGGGATTGGTTATCTTTGTCCCATGTTTAGATAGATTTTTTAGGTGATGGGTTATGTGTTTCCAGAGAAATGGGATAATACATTCCATTATTCAGTGAAAGAAAAACCTAGGAAGCACATAATAGAGTCATGTATAGGAGGGCATAGTTGGTCACTCATCACCTAGCTAGCCCGACCCTCGGTGTAGAAGATGTTATGAGTTTTCAGTTTGTAGTAGTAGTGCTGATGTAAGAGGACATCTTATCTAAAGATGTTCTAGGATTACCACCTCATACAGAGAAAGACATCAGCATTGATATACACCCTGAAATGGAAACTATATACTCACTAGAATATCATATGGATCCCACAGAGCATTGTATGTTGGGGACACTTTTTGTGGATTTTCAGAGGAAGGGATTCATAATTCCATACATTTCACCATGGACGACCACAATGTTGTTAACTAAAAATCCACCCAGGAGCCTGTGGTTGTCTGTGGATTACCAAAACCTAAATGTGGTGACCTTATAGTACATGTATCCACTATTGTAGATTGATGAACTCATTGATCAGTTCGGAGGGGAATGATGGTTCTTGATGGATGACCTTCGATTAGGCTATCACCAGATACAAGTACGATATAAGGATATACTGAGGATGGATATCTGATACTACTACTGTCACTATGAGTTCTTCAGGAAGCCATTTGGGGTGAAGAATTCCACAGTAGTTTTAATGGGAATCATGAACAGAATCTTCCATCCTTACATAGACCTGTTTGTAGTTGTCTTCATTTACGATATCCTTGTGTACTCATTTTCTGAGGAGGAGAACACGAGACAATTAATAATGGTTCAGGATGTACACTGTGATAACCTACATTATGGGAAACTACCAATGTGCTAGTTTTAGATTCAGGTGGTCTACTTTCTTCGACATAGTATCTCAGGATATGGAGAAGTAGTGGACCCCAAAAAGTTTGAGATAGTGTAATCATTGGAACCACCTAGGGGCGTAATAGAGGTGCGGAGATTCCTCATGCTGGGATTGTATTATTAAAAATTCATAGGGTGGAAGGTATGTAGTGTTCTAAAATGCATCATGAAATCAGGAATTACCGTGTTATGAGTAAGAGGAAAATGGTGATTGCTTATGGTTCTTTGTAGAGGAGACCATATGACTAGAACTATGTAACCCCTGATCTTGATTTAGAAATGGTTTTATTCGTGTGGAATATGTGATGACACAACTTGATGGATGATCAATTTATCATTTACTCTTATAGGAATATTCTCTTATATATATTCTCTCAGAAGTACCATAACTTGGTGTTGATTTGGTGGCTATATTCCATCATGTGTTGTGGCTTTCATGTCATCGATACTCCTTGGAAGGTGTAGGTTTTAGAATATTCTCTCAGTAAGTGATCAATTTCACAATTATTCGATGAGGCATCATAGTATTTGTCCTTGTTGTACTTATCAATTGTGGATGGAGATGTGGAATCTTACCTACCATTAATTATTTTTACCCCTATGGTTTTGCAATGGGTCATAGAGGCACATCTTGGGGATACCGACTACAAGACTCTGTGTTCTCAGATATCCACTTAACATCATCGTGATTGATATTCGAAATGTGTGGAGAATGTATTTCTTTTTAGAGGATACACAGTTGTACCATTGGAATTGTGTGTGTAGGTTTTGATAGAGTTCTATAAATCCCCATTGAAGGTATATATTGGTGTGGCATGGAAAGACCAGGACCTCTGACATCAATTTTGGTGGTATGGAATAAATATGTTTGTTGATGAGTTCATTTCATGGTTCCTCACTTGTCAACCTATGGGGGCTGAACACCAGGTTCAATAGAGTTGAGTTCAACACCTTGAGTTGATTGAGTGGACGTGTGATGTGATATCAATGGACTTCTTGATAGATTTACCATTTACTTCCATTGGAAATGATACCATTTAGCTGATCATTGACCAACTCTCCCAGTATGTCCACTTCCAACCTATATGGGAGTATAGTTTAGTAGAGTTCTTTGAAAACCACTACATGAACAATAATGTTTGGCATCATGGTTCTCCATCGATGATTATTTCAAATCAAGATGCTCATTTTGCATCCTAGTGGAGGAAGAGACTATAAGAGGCATTTGGGAATCAGATTCACATGAGCATATCATTTAATACCAATAATAATGTCCATATAGAGAGAACCATTGAGGTTCAAGATAAAAGGATGTGGTCATGCATGTTTGACTTCATTTGTATTTGGGAGGATCTGATACCACTTGTGGAGTTTTCATTTAACAATAAATAACACTCCACCATTAGAATAAAACCATTTGAGGCTCTTTATGGATAACCCAACAGATCACCACATTGGTGGATTGACCTAGGGGAGTCAACACCATTGGTCCCTGAGGTGGTGTGAGATAATACTGAAAATGTGAAGATGATCCTATTGTATATGAAGACTACTAAAATCTGGAAGAATATGTATGCCTATATGAGACATATGCATTTGGAGTTCAAGGAGGGATACCATGTGTTCCATCAGGTCTCACCTCAATGAGAGATATGGAGATTGGTCAGGGAACAAAGTTATCAATAAGGTTTATCATCCTTTTTCAAATACTGCATAAAGTTTGGGAGGAGGAATACACCCTTGATCTACCCCTACAGTTGAATAGGTTATGCAATATCTTCCACATGTTTTATCATATGAGGTATACGCATGACCCACAACACATCATCATCTGGGAGGATATGGACATCAAATATGGAAAAAAAAATTCAATGTACCAAGTGGAGATCATGTATTTTCAAGAGGGTAAACTTCATAGGAGATTGGTTACTTTGGATCGATTCTAGTTCCATCTTGGGAATCTGTATCAGAGCCTGTGGGAGAAGGAGGCTCAGATTCAGGAGCAGTTCCTACATCTATTTGGGTATCCTTTTTTGACTTTTTGGGTTTGTAAATACCTATGGTTGGTAGAATTTAATGTCATGTATTTTTTCATGTATAAATATAAATATTAAATACTATTATATTTAGACAATTCATTGTGATGACATGAAATTCCAAGCCTTGTGTTCCTGGGACAACGGTTTGAAAAATATTACCCTTTAAATCTTACATGTTAGTAGTTTTCCATAAAAAATTGAATAACTTATAAATGGGATCCCGAATCAGAAATATGATGTCATAGTTTCATTAATAGTATCTAATTTACCTTAAGGGAGGCCTAACATCAGCATGTTTGGGTTGTTTTTGATTTATATTTTTTAGATGTATCAGGAATAAAAATGTTTTCAATTATTTTTATCATCGACGCAACAAAATTTCTTTTTAAATTTCACACTTTATGTAGGGATCTTGGTATAGGCTCACAAAAAAATTCCATGATGGATATGGAGAGAAACATGGAGAAAAATCTCTATAATTATTGATGGGGTAGTGGATCGAGATCATTCTTAAAATATCTCCATCGACAATGAATCCTCGACAATGAATGATCAATTCCAATCTAATGTGTTGTGAATTAATGTTTTTTATTTCTCCATTCATATAATAAATGATGAATGAGGATCAGTCAATGATTTGGTCATACTATAGTTCGACCATCATTGTGGGATGTGTTTTCATTTTAGGTTCATTATTGGGGTTTGTTAATGGATATTTGCTTTTGTTTTCATGATCATTATTACCGAATGGATCGATGTCGGAATGAACAATTAATATGGTTCATTTATTGTGGTTTTCATTGGGATTTTCTCCCAAGACATTTATCACGCTCCCACCCTTTTTGTGCTTTATGTATGAATTATCATTGCACCCTTGATTCATAGTGCAACGTACTGAGATTTAAGATCTTCTGTCATGAAAATTCCGCATAGGTGTGATGGTGAATGTGTTTCATGATTTGGTCGGGACGATGGAACAAACTATCATAGGTTATAAGGATCTGTGGAGTAAATGGTGGTGGATTTTGTTGATCTATCTGACCAATGGCATAGTTCCAAGGGGATGGTATAGGCCAACAATGAGGCGGACAGCGAGCCACCAGTGGGGTGGACGATAGAGGCAAAACATGGTATGGTGGAGGCATTGTTGGAGTATGCATAGGAGGTGATTCTATGGGATGGAAGATAATATGGTGCACTTGAGGATGGGACATGCCATCTATATGGGATGTGGCAAAGCATCACGTGGAGTAGGGGGCACACAGTCTGGGCGGTCTGCGTGTGGAAAAAAAACAAGCCAGTGTGAAAATGGGCCAGACCAAGGGAACCAGATTTGGATGAATAGGAAAAAAGGTGCCAGACTAGACTAGGTATAGTAGGCTAGGTTATGTTGGGTTGACCAGACCAGTTCTACTTAGTATGTGGGTCAGGTAATATCTTGATCGGACCTAGGTCAGAACTTCTCACTAAAACAACCATATCTTTCAAGACATACATTAGTTTAATGATCCATTTGTGGTGTTTATACCATTAAGATAAGATAGACTTTTGAGGATAACGGTGGGTATTAAAAAGGACATAGTGTGATGTGGACCTTTTATGACAGTGTTACCCAAGGTCAAGTGACACAACTTGTGTGACTGCAACTCACTTTGATCCCTCGATTTCTATTTGGTTTTATACTCTTATCCGCCATATCATGGGTGGATTTTTTTATAGTTATTTCTCTTTATAATTTCACCTAATTGTTTTTGGTATAATTTCAATATCACAATAGTATTATCCCCTCAGTAGTACTTTCATGATAGTGTTTTTGGAATCCACTGAGAGGTCTAAAGAGGATCTTGTATTATTTTTCATTCCCTAGGCACACTCATTAGTATTAACTCGACCACCTTCATTGAGGGTGATCCTATAATTAGTAGGTTAACCCTGATGGAGTGGCTGGTATCTCCCCATGTCCCTAGTTTTGATCCTCCTATGAGGTATCATATCTCTCTTAATATCATTTTCTGTATCTCTCACTCATGGTTCGACCTAATGAACAATACTTCGGAAATGGATGCCATCTATGTTATTGGACTCTAGAGGGTGTTCTCCCAGATGTTGGATTGATGTAATATCTAAATTGAATCCCTAGTGTGGTTATGTGGTGGTAATGACTTACCCTAGACTTTGTTTTATGGGTTGAGTATATCTGGATATTCTTGTTATATAATATGTAGACATATAATTTTGTTAAGATGAATTTAACTTTCCTTTGTGTATTTCATTGTGGTTTTCAAGGATTCCTACTGAGTATTGTTATACTCACCCCACCACAGGTTTTTCACAAAAAATGTCATCTCTTGTATAGAAGTGTGACCTTTTGATGGAGTCTAGAGTGGATTAGGACCATATGGATATTTTTTAGATCAAACAAGCTGACATTCTCCCACAATATCATATAGTAGTCCCAATTACATTGATTGCAAGGATGAAATGCGGTTTATGGACACTTTTGGGTTGTCGTGTATTTTTGAAATGAGTATATTCCATTATATTAACTGTTGTACTTTGGTTGTGGGATATAGTGGATTTCAGGGATTTTTTACATTGTGTTTTAACATTTAAATTTTTGTATAATAGAGATGTGTGCATGCGTATATGTACTTTAGGCCAACCCTTCCCATTAGTGTTATATGCCTAATCAACACTAGTCACATGCCTCTAGTCTATTGGTAGTGAGCTAAGGGTAGTCACAGCATGGGCCCCTCTGGGACCTCTCGAGATGGTCCATGTGAGTTAAGGTAGTCTAGTATCGAGACTTGGATATATTTTTTCAGGTGGTATAAAATGTCATTTTGAGGTTTCATTAAGAGAACCACCACTCATATAACATTATCCTACATCTATGTGGTGTTCCACTAGTGTGGTTGTACTAGGTTAATGTAACACTAGCATATGAAGAACTCAGTTGACTTTCGATCTTTTCAATGGATAGAACACCTTTAATGGTTCTATCAGAATTTACCTTTAGCTCATAGTTTGAAGGGATCTATATTGAAACTGTATTTAGGTGTAAGATCGGTAGCTAAATTTATGGTAAGGAACTGGTCTACTAATGGTTATCCAATACATGTAGTTTCTTTGGCCCAAGGTATTTAGACATCAATCTTATAACTCGAGTAGATCATACAAGCCCATGTTAGGTAGGTTGTATCTTTGGATCATAGATTAGGACATGTCTATGCAGTATAACCTACTCATAAAGAGGGGATTCCAAGTCCTTCTATATTTTTATGTAATATACAAGTATCATCCACATTATGTTTTTGACTTTTTTGACATATTTACTTGGAAATATTTTATATCTCAGAAAATAATGGAATATCTAGGCCATTAAATGTAATACTTATATGGCATGATGACTCTGGAAATACTATTCGGGGAATGATTCGAGACTACACACTAGTGCAGGTATTTAACTATACAGGTGGGAGGATATCTATTATTATGGAATTTTTTATTCCTCTATATTATGGGAATCAAATCCATTCGAGGAATGGGTTGGTATGTTCTATACAAAAACAATCTTGATGGCTTTCACAAGAGGGTGTCTTTTACATCAGTTAGGGGAAGAACCTTTGTTTATAATGTTTAATGGAATTTCCCAACTAGTCAATATGTACCTATGCATGATCCTATAGGATGAGATAAATTCCATATGACATTGATCATTATGATTAATAAGGGAATGTGGCTCAAAAAATTCATGTTTTTCATGAAAATGGAATGTTGAACTATCAAGAGGGGTGTGAAATGACTTCCTTGAAATTTCAGTTATAGAAAACCTCCCTCTTTAGGTATGATCATTAAAATCCTTTAACTCAATAAAAATATTTTTATGAAATAGAAAAAAATGAAATAGACAGTGAATAGTTGATTTAAAATGGTTCGGGGAACATAAATCTCATTGTCCACTCCACCAACACTCTACTCCATGAGTTGGTTCATTTCACTATAAAATCCATTTTATTAGGGGCTCCCAACAGAGTACCTGAATATTTTACATAAAACAATTTAATAATAGATTTAAAACATACCTTCCCTTTAGAATACATATCCAATGTCTTAAACACACTCTTAAAATGTTTGTAATTATGATTAGACTAAACAAATACGCTAAGAGAAGAATCTGATGCACATTGTTGTTATAAGAAAATAACAACAATAAATGATTCATC
This sequence comes from Viscum album, assembly GCA_963277665.1. Classification (NCBI taxonomy): domain Eukaryota; kingdom Viridiplantae; phylum Streptophyta; class Magnoliopsida; order Santalales; family Viscaceae; genus Viscum; species Viscum album. The sequence continues at coordinate 538,277,440 of OY728119.1, forward strand.
ATTACAATATGATAGTGGTGAAGGTATTTATTTCGATGAAATTTATTCATACTATTAGAACCTTTATGAACACAATGAAAATATATATTTGATATTTTCTATATATATGCATTAATGAGTATTCGTATGTATGTAAATTCTTTATATGTGACATTCTATATTCTCCCTCTTTTTTTAGAGACTAAATTATTCTTTTATTTAAAATTTTTAAATAAATATTCAGATAATTTTAATGGTTAGGTGATCCATGCAGTGATCTTGATGACCCATGTTGTTAAGGGTATTCATCGAATCATTCCAATATAGTAATTAAATTTGGGATTGTGATGTCAGATATCATATCTTTCTCTGAGAAGTTATTTTCATAGTAAGGTGACATACTGTATAAGGACCGATCCTTAAACATTACATAATATTGAATTAAATGAATAATTCACACTGAGGATTGTTTCAGGTTTAGAGTTTTAGGGAATTAGGCCATAACTATTACATTTCAAAAAATATTACAAAGTAGACACTTCCACCCAGTATCCATTTTTTTTACAAAACATGGAATATTGAAAAAAATTCATGTCTAGTTCCACGTTTAAGACAACATGAATTTTCTATGATCCCATTAATGACCCTATTCAACATTATGTCCTTTGAAAAACATTTCAAAAACATGGGATGAGCATAAAAATCTCAGTAAGGGATACACAAAAAAGTAAAACTGTTAGTCTTTCAAAACAACAAGTAAACCGTGAATAATTTAACATAAGTAATACTTTTCCCCATTATTAAGTAGTAAATACTCTTCACTGAATAAAAGATCATGAAATACCCTTTTTAACCAAATGATTACCATAAAACCCATATAATGAACACATAACATATAAAGGTGACTTGGTACATAAACATAAATAAGTGGAATAACCATAAGGTCGACTTCCACACATATCACTAAATGGAATATCCATACGGCCAACTTCCAAACCCAATGAATTGGAGGTTATAACGTAAACATCTGTTTTGTTATTCATGGAACCACCCGTTATTTGGTTTATCATGTAACCACCCGTCAAATGTCCAAGTACCAATATAAAACCATAAAACATACAACAAATATAAAGGAAAGAAAACATTTACACATTTCGATCACAATATATCACTTAAATATATTGACGTAACAATTCCATTTTCAAATCCATTTTCAATAACAAAAATATGTAAAAGAGTATAAGGTATTTATTTTCTTTTAAAAACATTACAGCTTGTTGAGTAAGCCAAAGATCAAATAATACATGCGACAGTATAAAAGTTCATTGTCACCGCGTATATTAAAAAAACATTATTTTTTGTCGTTTAGTAAATATTCTTCGTAGAAAAATATTCCCTTTTAATGAAATAAAAATTCAAAGGTTTTTATACAGTGTATAAAAGAAGGTCTTGTATTAGAACAAATATGCCTCAATGAAAGGAGATTGAGACGAAGTCCCTTACCTCGTGTCCGATATGACTCGATCCTTTATTATTATGATGAATAATACACAAAAGTTAATTTCTACTTACTTAAGAACCTTTTTCTAGTTTATAATTCTTTTTATATACCTTATTACCATGTTATAAATATTATGTAATCATTTATGTGAATAACATTTGTTTAGTCGATATTTGGCACTTGAGTCAAAAATGAACACCTTTTATTTACAAGTTGTCCATGTGGCCAATAGTCCATTATATCCAGAATGATATCCCTGTTTTACGTATCATATATATCATATATATCCATTATATACATGTATCTATAATAGTACATAACATTAAGAGGTAAGAAATGAAATGCACCGATCATGGAGAACGTAAGTCGTACGTACGCATGAACGCAACCTTCATTTTTATTTCATATTTTAATAGAAATAAAATATAATGATACATAGGTATATTTTAATTCTAGTATAATATCATATATAATATAATTAACACTATCTTTTATACATCCCATATAAGGCATTAACGAGTCAAATCACTTTAACGCGGCGGTAGTTCGCACATCCACAAATGAGATTATCATATTTACCCACTATTGAAACCATAAAGGTTTGGTATAATTGGGATGTAAAAAATCATAATGAAATCATAAACATAATGCATATCATATATAAATATATTTCCTTCATAATGGACACCATGAAAGGTGGTAATATGTAATTGAACAATCATCGTATCGTGAGGCATTAGTTTTCCATCCACGGAAACATTATGTTTTTCATCCATTAAATGGAGGTGTGTGTATGTGTAGTTTGAATAATTCTTTTAAAAACATCGTAGTATATATAAGATAATGGTTTTGTTACAAAATATATATATAAAAAGAGTTTAGGGGTTGGAGAAGTAAAATAAATGAAAACAATTTAAGAGAAGTCGTTACCTTTAATTTGGGTTACTCCTTCGGTTTGAACCAAAATGACTTCTTGAAGTTCCTTATGACTAAGGTAATGCTTCTAGGGGGAGGCGAGGGATGTAGGGAGATTAATTGGGAAGAGTTTGGATGAGAAAAAGTACTTGAGAGGTGTGAGAAATTGGTTAGAAGTGGTCTCCCTTTATAAGGGGGAGGAGGGGCTCTTTAGGAAAGTGTGAAAATATTATTTTATAATATAATTATATTAGATTTTTAATGGTCCACAAATCATTATAGTGGAATCTAAGATGTGTCATGGTTGAAATAAAATCATCCAATCTGAATTGGATATGTTTTGGATAATATTTTAATCATTATAATCTTATTTATTTAAATCATTTATTAATGAGATAAATACTCCATCATTATTGTGTCATAAAATCATTAATTTATATGATGTATAAAAATTATAAAAAAAGAATGATATAGGAAATCGTTTTATCTTTCAAAATAATTTTTATAGTCGAAAATAGGACTTATATAACACCATATAAAAATTAATTAATTAATGATTTTGGTTAATGTCAATTTTGTCTTCACATTAAATTAATTAATCATAATTGTCATTATCACTCCCAAGTGTCTCAATGGGGACCCAAAATCGACCCAAAGATTCCCATTGCCGTAAATGACTCATCCAATAAGGTTTGGACATGTGTTAAGGTAATTTTGAATTATTATAATACTCTTTTAACCTTGAATTACCCTATTTACCTTTAACCGCTATAAATAAAAGTTAAAAGTTAATAATCACTAAAAATTATTTTCATCTTAATGAACAAAATTTTACTTCTTGATAACAACCATGTATGTCAGATTTTTGAAATTCAATTCACAGAAGTGGAACATTTTCATTTAAATGAGAATGTCAGTTTTTTAATTACCACATAGTAGTTTCACTATTCATAAAAAATTGATGTTTTTCTGAAAAATACCAAAAATTCAGCCTAATCTATATTTTATATTCTGAATTCAAAAATGATGTCTATTTTTTAAAATTCAAAACATAAAAGTTTCATTAATTAATTTTAAAATTAATTCCCTTTGTTAAAATAGATAGCATGTTTTTTAGGAACAGTAACTATCAAAAGACTGATACTTGATTATGTCAAATTTCAAAGTCAAATTAATTCCAATGACCAACATTGGATTAAATGGTAAAAATATATTCTATTTACATTTTAAAACCAATTAAAAAGATAAACTATCCATATAAATAAATTATATTAAAACATAGTTTGGAATTAAAATACAATATATTCACTATTCATTAAAAAATGCACTTTATCAGAACAATTACAAAAATTTACACAAAGTAAATTTTGATGTCCCCATTTTAAATAAGGATTTTATTTGGTCATATATAATGCATTAATGTGACCAAAACTAGATTTAAAAAGGGTTCTCCATTAAAATGCGATAAATCGGCCTTTTAATGTAAATTATGCTCATAATTAGATTCATTAATATTTTAAGCCTCTAAATTTTTATTGGATAATGTGAATACATTTAAAAATCATGTATAATAAAATTATAGTTAGTTACATTCATTACCTCCAATACAACGGCTAGCAGTTAACTACCATTTAAAATAATAATATTATGTTATTAGTGTGCAATGTAAGATTCCAATGAAACCCGTTGTTGCGTATCAGGTTAGTTAGGTTGTATCTCAGGATCATAGATAAAGAAATGTCTATGCATTACAACCTACTCATAAAGAGTAGATTCCAAGTCCATCTATATTTTTATGTAATATTCAAGTATCATCCAAATTATTTGTTGACTTTTTTGACATATTTACATGGAAATATTTCATATGTCAGAAAATTATGGAATATCTAGGCCATTAAATAGAATACGTCTATGGAATGATGACTCTTGAAACACTATTAGGGGAATGATTCGAGAGTACACACTAGTGAAAGTATTTAACTATACAGGTGGGAGGATATCTATTATTATGGAATATTTTATTCCTCTATATTACTGGAGTCAAATCCATTCATAGAATGGGATGGTATGGCCTATACAACAACAACCTTGATGGCTATCACAAGAGGTTGTCTTTTACATCACTCGGGGGGAAGAACCTTTGTTTATAATGTGTAACGGAATTTTCCAACTAGTCAATATGTACCAAAGCATGATCGGATATGATGTGTTACTTCCCATATGACTTTGTTCTTTATGATTAATCAGGGAATGTGGCGCATATAATTCATGTTTTTCATGAAAACGGCTAGTTGAACTCTCAAGAGGGGTGTGAATTGACTTCCTTGAAATTTCATTTATAGAAAACCTCCCCCTTTAGGTATGGTCATTAAAATCCATTAACTCAATAAAAATATGTTTATGAAATTGAAAATAATAAAATAGACAGTGCATAGATGATTTATAATGGTTCAGTGAACATAAATCACATTGTCCACAGCACTAACACCCTACTCCATGAGTTGGTTAATTTCACTATAAAATACATTTTATTAGGGGCTCCCAACTGAGTACATGAATATTTTACGTAAAACTATTGAATAATTGATTGAAACCATACCTTCCCTTTAGAATACATATCCAATGTCCTAAACACACTCTTAAAATGTGTGTAATTAATATTAGACTAAACAAATACGTTGAGAGAAGAATCTAAAACACATTGTTGTTATAATAAAATAATAACAATAATTGATTCATCCTAACAATATGATAATGGTGAATGTATTTATTTCGACGAAATTTATTCAAATTATTAGAACCTTTAAGATCACAATGAAAAATTAGCTTTGATATTTTCTATATATATGCATTAATGAGTATTCGTATGTATGTACATTTTTTATATGTGACATTCTATATTCTCCCTCTTTTTTTAGTGACTAAATGATTCTTCTATTTAAATTTTTTAATTAAATCTTCAGATAATTTTAATGGTTAGGTGATCCATGCAGTGATCTTGATGACCCATGTAGTTAAGGGTATTCATCCAATCATTACAATATAGAAATTAAATTTGGGATAATTATGTCAGATATCATGTCTTTCTCCGGGGAATTATTTTCAAAGTAAGGTGACATATTGTATAAGGACTCAGCATTAAACATTGCATAATATTGAATGAAATGAATAATTCACATTGAGGATCTTTTTAGGTTTAGAGTTTTAGAGAAATAGGCAATAACTATTACATTTCAAAAAAAATTACAATGTAGACACTTCTACCCAGTATCCATTTTTTTTAGAAAAAATGGACTCTTGAAAAAAAATTCATGTCTAGTTCCATGTTTAAGACAGCATGAATTTTCCATGATCCCATTCATGACCCTATTCCACATTATGTCCTGTGAAAAAAATTTCAAAAACTTGGGATGAGCATAAATAGCTTAGTAAGGGATTCACAAAGAAGTAAAACTGTTAGTTTTTCAAAACAACAAGTAAACCATGAATACTTTAACATAAGTAATATTTTTGCCCTTTATGAATTAGTAAATACTCTTTACTGAATAAAAGATCATTACATAACCTTTTTTAACCAAAATATTACCATAAAACCCATATAAAGAACACATAACATATAAAGGTAAATTGGGACATAAACATGCATAAATGGAATAACCATACGGTCGACTTCAACACATATCAGTAAATGGAATAACCATACGGGCGACATCCATACATATCATTAAATGGAATAGCCATACGACCGACTTTCAAACCCAATGCATTGGAGGTTATAATGTAACCACCCATCCTAGTATTCATGAAACCAACCGTCATTTTTTTATCACGTAACCACCTGTCAAATGTCCAAGTACCAATATAAAACAATAACAAATACAAAAAATATAAAGAAAATAAAACATTTCCACATTTAGATCACAATATATAACTTAAATATATTGACATAAAATCAATTTTAATACCATTTTCAATACCATTTTCAATACCATTTTCAATACCACAAATACGTAAATGATTATAAGGTATTTATTTTCTTTTAAAAACATTACGACTTATTGAGGAAGCCAAGGATCAAATAATACTCACGGTAGTGTAAAAGGTCATTGTCACCGCATACGTTAAAAGAAAATTATTTTCTGTCGTTTAGTAAAAAGCTTCGTAGAAAAAGATTCCCTTTTAATGAAAGGAAAATTCAAAGTTTTTTATACAACATATAAATGAAAGTATTATATTAGAATAAAATATTCCTCAATGAATGGAGATTGAGACGAAGTCCCTTACCTCATGTCCGACTTGACTCGATCGTTCATTAATATCCTGAATAATAAACTAAAGTTAATTTATACTTGCTTAAGAACCTTTTTCAATTATATTATTCCTTTTATATCACTTATTACCATCTTATAAATATTATGTAATCATTTAAGTTAATAACATTCGTTTAGTCGATATTTGCCACTTGAGTCAAAAATAAACACCTTATATTTACAAGTTGTCCATGTGGACAATATTCCATTATATCCAGAATGATATTCCTGATTTACATATCATATATATCTTATATATCCTGTATATAAATGTATTTATAATAGTACATAACATTTAGAGGTAAGAAATGAAATGCACCGATCATGGAGACGGTAAGCTGTTCGTACGCATGAATGCTAATTTCATTTCTATTTCTTATTTTAATGGAAATAAAATATAATGATACATCGGTATATTATAATTATAGTATAATATCATATATATAATATCATTAACACTATCTTTTATACATCCCACAAAAGTCATTAACGAGTCAAATCACTTTATGGGGGCGGTAGTCCGCATTTCCTAAAATGAGATTATCGTATTTACCCACTATGGAAACAATAAAGGCTTGGTATAATTGGGATTTACAGAATCATAATGAAATTATAAACATAATATATATCATATATTAATATAGTTCCATCATAATGGCCAACATGAGAGGTGGTACGATGTTATTGAACAATCATCGTTTTGTCAGGCATTAGTTTTCCATCCATAGAAACATCATGTTCTTCATCCATTAGATAGAGGTGTGTGTATGTGTAGTTAAAATCCATCTTATAACAACATCCTAGTATATTAAAGATACTGGTGTTGTTACAAAATAATGAAATTAAAATATTTTGGGGGTTGTTGATGTAAAATAAATGAAAACAATTTAAGATAAACAGTTTCCTTTAATTTGGGTAACTCCTTTGGATTGACCAAAAGGACTTCTTGGAGTTCCTTATGACTACAGTAAGGCTTCTAGTGGGAGAATAGGAATATAGGGAGCTTAATTGGGCATAGGTAAGATGATCCAAATGGCTTGAGAGGTGTGAGGAATTTGTTAGAAGTGGTCTCATTTTATAAGGGGGAGGGGGGAACTTTAGGAAAGTGTGAAAATATTATTTTATAATATAATTAAATTCGGTTTATAATGGTCCAAAAATCATTATAGTCAAATACAAGATTCATCATGGTCGAAATAAAATCATCCAATCATAATTGGACATGTTTTGGATAATAATTTAATCATTATAATCTTATTTATTTAAATCATTTATTAATGAGATAAATACTACATCATTATTGTGTCATAAATAATTTAATTTATATGATGTATAAAAATGATAAAACAAATAAAATGATATAGAAAATATTTTTATATTTCTAAATAATATTTATAGTCGAAAATAGGACTTATATAACGCCATATAAAAATTAATTAATAAATGGTTTTTGTTAATGTCAATTTTGTCGTCACATTAAATTAATTAACCTAAATTGTCATTAGCACTCCCATGTTGCTCAATGTGGTCCCAAAATATACCAAAAGATTCCCATGGTCGTAAATGACACAACCAATAAGGTTTGGACAAGTGTTAAGGTAATTATGAATTATTATAATATCCCTTTAATCTTGAATTACCCTATTTACCTTTAACCGAAGTAAATAAAAGTTCAAAGTTAATATTCACCCAAAAATATATTCATCTTAATGAACCACAAATTACTTATTGATAACAACCATGTATGTAGTATATTTTAAAGTCAATTCATATAAGTGGTAAAATTTCATTTAAATGAAAAAGTTAGTTTTTAACTACAACTTAGTAGTTTCACTATTCATCAAAAATTGATGTTTTTCAGAAAAATACCAAAAATTCAGCCTAAGATATATTTGATATTCCGAATTCAAAAATTATATCTATTTTTACAAATTAAAAACATAGAAGTGGCATTAATTAATTTTAAAATTAATTCCCTTTGTTAAAACAAATAGTGTGTTTTTAAGAAACAATAACTATCAAAAGATTGATACTTGTTTATGTCCAATTTCAAAGTGAAATTAATTCCAATGACCAACATTGGATTAAATGATAAAATATATTCTAATTAAAATTTAAACCCCATTAAAAAGCAAAATATAACTATATAAATAAATTAGATTAAAACGTAGTTTTGAATTAAAATACAATATTTTCACTATTTATTAAAAAATGAAATTTATCGGAAAAATTCGAAAAATTTACACGAAGTAAATTTTTTTGTCCCCATTCTAAATAAGTATTTTATTTTGTCATATAGAATGAATTAAAGTGACCAAAAATATATTTAAACAGGGTTCTCCATTAAAAGGTGATTAATCAGCTTTTTAATGTAAATTGTGCTTAAAATTAGATTCATTCACATTTTAAGCCTCTAAATTTTTATTGGATAATGTAAATACATTTAACAATCATGTGTAATAATATTGTAGTTAGTTTCATTCATTCCTGCCTATACAACGACCATGGGTTAACTACCATTTAAAATAATAATATTATATTATTAGTGTTCAACATAAGATTTCAAAGAAACCCGTTGTTGTGTATTAGGTACGCTATCGAACATATCAACCCTTTTAAATTAAAATTAATATTTAATTCAAAAATATTAATAAGTATAAAAATATTTGATTCTTCATTTACATGGGATGTAACATCCTTCCTCCCTTTTGGAAATTGTGTCCTCGCAATTTTTATTCACTTATCAAAATAAGTGGGGGTATTTATCCCTCATAGTATTTTCAGATTCCCACATTGCCTCTTCAACCATATGGTTTTTCCAAAAAACCATTACCTGGTGAATTACCTTATTCTGCAACACTTGCTCTCTATGGTCAAGAATTTGAAGTGGTTATTCTTTATAAGAGAGATTCTTTTCCAACTGAACTACCTCTGGGCTCAAAACAATAGATGGATCTGGCATATACATTATCAACATCGAAACATGAAAAAATTTGTGTGTCTGGGATAGACATGGAGGTAAAGCCTCTCTATACGCAATTGATCCCACTTTCTCTAGAATTTCATAAGGTCCAATGAAACTCGGTGTCAACTTTCCCTTCTTACCAAAACACATCACACTTTTACATGGAGAAACATTGAGAAATTCATGATCACCTACCTCAAAAGAAAGATCCTTCCTCCGGTTATCGGTATAAATTTTCTGTCTCCTCTGAGCTATTCTCATGTGCTTCTGAATCAACTGTACATTCTCTTCCATCTCTTCTACCAAGTCTGGTCCCATCAGCTTCCTTTCACCTACATCATCCCAAAAAGCTGGAGTTTGACAACGCTTTCCATATAATGACTCAAATTTAGCCATCTATATACTAGAATGAAAACTGTTATTATAAGAAAATTCAACCAATGAAAGATATTGGTCACAACTTCCCTCATAATCTATTGAGAAAGAGCGCAACATATCCTCCAATGTTTTATTTGTTCATTCTGATTTCCAATATGATTGAGGGTGAAAAGCTGTACTAAAAATTAATTCAGTACCCAACGACTTCAGAAGGCCTTTCCAAAAGATAGAAGTAAACCTGGGATCATGATCAGATACAATGGAGAGGGGAACTACATACAACCTGATTATCTCTATAACATACAACCAAGCAAGTTGTCTAGAGACAAAGTATATCGAATATGAATGAAATGAGAAGATTTAGTCAATCGATCAACTATAAACCAGATTGCATTATTACCTAGATATGTCTTTGGTAATCCCACAATGATGTCCATGGATATATTTTCCCATTTCCAATCTGGCATCGGTAGATGTTGAAGGATCCCTTTCGTTAACTCCCGCTCTACTTTAACCTGCTGGCACGTCAAACACTTCATAGTAAAATCCAAAATATCTCTTTTAATTCCATCCCACTAGTAATACTCCTGAAGATCTATGTACATCTTAGTAATACCAGGATTAACTGAAAATGGAGAACTATGAGATTCATATAACAACTCATTCTTCAACAATGAATCACAAGCTACATATAATCTCTTCCCAAATATCAAAACACAATCATTATCAATGTTAAATTCAGGAAAATTACCCTTCTGAACCAACTCTAACTTTTTCTGCAACTCACTTTCTTCTTTATATGCATGCTTTATCTGCCTGATATAGATGATTTCACTGACACCTGAAACAAAACAGATGAATTTCTGGCACCAACAACTTATATGCCAAAGTTCATCAAATCAAAAACCAAAGGATCTCATTCCAAACGTAGCATGGTTAATGAAGTAATACTTTTTAGAATCAAAGAATCATCCACATTATTTTCATTTCCCAAATGATAAAGCATCGTGAAATCATTATCCTTGATTAATTCCAACCATCTCATCTGTCTCATGTTCAATTATTTCTAAGTGAATATATACTTCAATATTTTTTTATTAGTATATACATCACACTTCACTACCTAGAAATGATGCCTCCAAATTTTTTAAGAAAAAAACAACAGCTAATTCCAAATCATGTTTAGGTTAATTTAACTCAGGAGGATTCAATTAACGTCAAGCATAAGCAATAACCTGATCATTCTTCATTAGGACACATCCCGATCCTTTCAACAAAGCATCACTGCAGATAACAAACTCACCATTTCTGGATGGATGTTCCAAAACTGGAGCATTCACCAATCTCCTTTTCAATTCCTAAAAACAATCATCACATTATTTTTTCCAGATGAACTTAAAACTGTTTCAAGTTAATTTAGACATTAGAATAGATAACCATTAAAAATTTTCAACAATCCTCCAGTAATAACCTGCCAAACCAAGAAAACTATGGATCTTGGTTATATTTGTGGATCTTGGCCATTCTTCAACACCTTATATTTTAGATGGATCAACAGTTATGTCATTTTTTGAAACAATGTGACCAAGGAAAGTAATTTGTTGTAACTAAAACACACACTTGCTAAATTTCTCAAATAATTTCATTTTTTAAGGTTTTCAAGACAAACCTTAAATTAATTTCATGGTCCTATTTACTTTTAGAATAAACCAAAATATCATCGGTGAACACAACCATAAACATATCCAATAACTCATGTAAAATTCTATTCATAAGATCCATGAATACTGCAGGTGCATTGGTTAAACCAAAAGGCATAACTACAAATTCATAATGGCCATGTCTAGTAAGAAACATGGTGTTTGGAATGTCTGCTTCCTTTACTTTCACCTGATGGTAACCTGACCTCAAATCAATCTTCAAAAAATACTGAGCCCCCTGGAGTTGATCAAAAAAATCATCGATATGGGGCAAATAATACTCATTCTTAACAGTGAAGTTATTCAATTATCTATTATCAATGAAAAGTCTCATTGAACCATATTTCTGTTTAACAAAAAAGACAGGAGCACCCCATGGATATTTTCTAGGTCGAATGAAACCTTTATCTAATAAATCCACCAATTGCTTCTTCAACTCTAAAATTTCAATTTGAGCCATTCGATAAGGGGGTTTTGAAATTGTATTAGCATCAGGAACTAAGTCAACAGTAAATTCAACTTCTTGGTCAGATATAAAACTAGTAAACTCATCAGGAAAAACATCAAGGTACTCATTTACCACAGTCACATCATTAATCTGAACAGTTCCTTTGTTTTCAACAATATTTGAAAGGTAATATTCATTTCCATCTTTTACTAGTTTCTCATCTTCCTGATATGTTATCAACAACAATGGTTCATTTTTTTATATAAACTGAAAATCATTCTTTAACGAAACCTCTTTAGGTGTACATTCAATCTTATCATGATAAACAGAAAGACAATCCATTCCCGATATAACATATAACTCTACTAGCGTCAAAACAACAAGGTTTGTAGGTAGATTCATTCCACACACAAGGAATGGAATGTTCTTATGTTTTATTTTTGTCTAAAAATTTACTCCAAGTGTTTTTACCGTATGTTCAGTATTCATATCATGAGATGGAATTACCAGATTACTAGAAAACTTCTCAGAAATGAAATAGTGTGTAGAACCTGAATCAAACAACACATTGGCATAATCTGAAAAACAAATAGTGTACCTGATACTATATCATTTGAAGGCCCTACATCTGCTTAAGTATTTGCAAAGGATTTTACCACCCCTTTTTTCTGGTAGTATGGCTGATTTCCCTCAGTTGAGTTCTTCTCTAGACACTCATGTTCATAATGACCTATTTCATTACACTTAAAACATCATACAGCTGGGTTTTCATTGCCTTCTTGATCATCATACTTACTTTAATGAGCAATATGACCAGACTTACCACACTACAAGCACATTCCAGACATTGATAAACATTCTACAGGATGTTGTTTACCGCACTTCTAACCGGTAGAATATTTAGTTTTCATACCTCTAGGCTTCTTTGATGAATTATTCCCCATTTCCTGCCAACTGGACCTCTAAATCTGTTGTTTGGCAAAGAACACTTGATCATCGGCAAACTCCATTTCCTCCTTCTCTGCACATCGAACATGTTTTTCATTATTTTGAACTCACAAGAGGATAATGCTCTTTGATATCGTGGATTTAGTCCTGAGTAAAATCGATTTATCTTACTATCAAGATCTCAGATGAAATTTGGTGCATACCTAGCCAGTCGAGTGAACTTTCCTTTATAAGTGGCCACTGAGTCATCCTCCTTCCACAATTCCAAGAATTGTTTTTCCATCCTAAGACGAACCACCTTAGGAAAATATTTCTCAAGAAATATACCTTTAAATTCATCCCAATCAAGATCATCAATATCCTCACTATCCCTAATATTTTTCACCATCGACAACCACTGACCAGCTTCACTTTAAAAATGGTAAACAGTGAAACTAACCTTTTATTGTTCTGAACATTCCATAACATCAAAAATCTTTTCCAGTGATTTAATCCACCCTTCTACTAGAACAGGGTTAGATGATCCTCTGAATGATGGGGGATGTGGCCTCATTAAATTCTCCACTACTGAGATGTTCCTCTATGGTTGATCTGGCTGATCTCGTGCATGAATACCACCACCATTTATAGCCTGAGTCAACTGTGCCATCCCTGCAACAAACTGTTCAGTTCCGATTCTTACCTTCTCAGGTTGCTGATTTGGAAGGTTGCCTTCCTCCTGATGTCGTCCCAACATAAATGCCATGTTTCCTCTGCGTTAAACCATTCAGAACACAGAAATATCTTAGGCGAAGCAACATGGTTATCTGTAAATGCTACATGATCTCGATATTAACATAAATTACTTTATGGATATTAATATAATAATATCATAACTCCTAAAGTTATCTAAACTGGCCTCTGATACCAACTATAAGGACTCTGTCTTAAACATTACATAATATTCGATTAAATGAATAATTCACATTGAGGATCTTTTCAGGTTTATAGTTTTAGAGAAATAGGCCATAACTATTACATTTCAAAAAAAATTACAAACTAGACACTTCCACCCAGTATCCATTTTTTTTACAAAACATGGACTCTTGAAAAAAAATCATGTCTAGTTCCATGTTTAAGACAGCATGAATTTTCCTTGATCTCATTCTTGAACCTATTCCACATCATGTCCTGTGAAAAACATTTAAAAAACATGGGATGAGCATAAAAAGATCATTATGGGACACACAAATAAGTAAAACAGTTATTTTTTCAAAACAACAGGTAAACCATGAATACTTTAACATAAGTAATACTTTTCACCTTTATGAAGTAGTAAATACTCTTCACTGAATAAACTATCATTGTATACCCTTTTTTAACCAAATTATTACCATAATACCCATATAAAGAACACATAACATATAAAGGTAACTTTGGGCATAAACATACATAAATGGAATAACCATACGGTCGACTTCCACACATATCACTAAATGGAATAGACATATGGCCGACTTCCATAAAAATCACTAAATGGAATAGCCATACGACCGACTTCCACACCCAATGTGTTGGAGGTTATAACATAACCACCCAACCTTGTATTCACGGAACCACCTGTCATTTGGTTTATCACGTAACCACACGTCAGATGTCTACGTACCAATATAAAACCATAACACTTTCAACAAATATAAAGGAATGAAACAATTTCAACATTTCAATAAAAATATATCACATAAATATATTGACATAACAAATCCATTTTTAAAACCATTTTCAATACCAAAAATATGTAAAAGAGTATAAAGTATTTATTTTCTTTTAAAAAAATTATGGCTTGTTGAGGAAGGCAAAGATCAAATAATACTCGCGGTGGCGGAATAGGTCATTGTCATCGCGTACATTAAAAGAAAAATTATTTTTTGTCGTTTAGTAAAACACTTCATAGAATAAGATTCCCATTGAATTAAATGATAAGTCAAAGGTTTTTATACATCATATAAATTAAAGTCTTGTTTTGGAACAATATACGCCTCAATGAAAGGAGATTGAGATGAAGTCCCTTACATCGTATCCGACTTGACACGATCATTCTTTAATATCCTGAATAATAAACCAAAGTTAATTTATACTTATTAGGAACCTTTTTCAAGTCTATTATTCCATTTATATCACTTATTACCATGTTATAAATGTTTTTTAATCATTTATGTTAATAAATTTTGTTTTGTCGATATTTGGCACTTCAGCCAAAAATGAACACCTTATATTCACAAGTTGTCCATGTGGTCAATAGTCCAATATATCCAAAATTATATTCATGATTTTGATATCATATATATCATATATATCCAGTATATACATGTATTTTTAATAGTACATAACATTTAGAGGTACGAAATGAAATGAACCGATCATGGAGACGGTAAGTCGTACGTACGCATGAACGCTACTTTCATTTCTATTTCTTATTTTAATGAAAATAAATTATAATGATACATAGTTATATTATAATTCCAGTATAATATCATATATAATATCATTAACACTATCCTTTATACATCCCACATAAGGCATTAACGAGTCGCATCACTTTAAGGGGGAGATAGTCCGCACTACCTCAAATGAGATTACCGTATTTACCCACTATGGAAACCTTAAAGTCTTGGTATAATTGGGAAGTATAGAAGAATAATTAAATCATAAACATATTATATATCATATATAAATATTGTTCCATCATAATGACCACCATGAGAGGTGGTAAGATGTAATTGAACAATCATCGTTTCATGAGGCGTTAGTTTGCCATCCAGAGAATCATTATGTTCTTCATCCATTAGATGGCGGTGTGTGTAAGTGTAGTTTTAATACTTCTTATAAAAAACATCCTTGTTTATTTAGTATACTAGTTTTGTTAAAAAAAATGACGAAATAAAATGATTTTTGGATTTGGAGAAGTAAAATAAATGAAAACAATTTAAACGAAACTGTTACCTATAATTTGGGTAACTCCATTGGTTTGAACCAAAAGGACTTCTTGAAGTTCCATCTGCCTAAGGTAATTTTTCTTGGGGTAGGAGAGGGATGTAGGGAGTTTAATTTGGCAGATTTGGTATGATCTCCATGGCTTGAGAGGTGTGAGTAATTGGTTAGAAGTGGTCTCCTTTTATAAGGAGGAGGATTTGCTCTTTAGGAAATGGTTAAAATATTATTTTATAATATAATGATATTCAGTTTCTAATAGTCTAAAATTCATTATAGTCAAATATAATATGATTCATGGTCGAAATAAAATAATCCAATCAGAATTGGACATGTTTTGGATAATATTTTAAACATTATAATCTTATTTATTTAAATCATTTATTAATGAGATAAATACTATATCATTATTGTGTCATAAATAATTTTATTTATATGAAGTCTAAAAATTGTAAAAAAAATACCTTGATATAGGAAATATTCTTATATTTACAAATAATTTTTATAGTAAAAAATATGACTTATATAACACCATATAAAAATTAATTACTAAAAGAGTTTTGTTAATGTCAATTTTGTCTTCACATTAAATTAATTAATCTAAATTGTCATTATCACTCCCAAGTGGATCAATGGGGTCCCCAAGTCGCCCCAAAGATTCCCATGGTTTTAAATGACTCAAAAAATAATTTTTTGAATGTTTTTAAGGTAATTTTGAGTTATTATAATATTCTTTTAACCTTGAATTACCCTATTTATCATTAACCGCGATAAATAAAAGTTAAAAGTTATTATTCACCAAAAATTATTTTAATCATAATGAACCACATTTTATTTCATGAAAACACCCATGTATGTCGGATTTTTGAAATTCAATTCATATAAGTGGTAAATTTTCATTTAAATGAAAAAGTCCGTTTTTTAACTACCACTAAGTAGTTTCACTATTCATAAAAAATTGATGTTTTTCAGAAGAATACCAAAAATTCAGCCTAAGCTATATTTGTGATTCTGAATTCAAAAATTATGTCTATTTTTCCAAATTCCAATAATATATGTGGAATTATTTAATTTTAGAATTAATTCCTGTTGTTAAAACTAATTTTGTGTTTTTAAGAAACAATAACTATCAAAAGATTGATACGAGTTTATGTCCAATTTCAAAGTGAAATTAATTCCAATGACCAAAAATACATTAAATGGTAAAAATATATTGTAATTACACTTTAAACCCAATTAGGAAGATAATCTAACTATATAAATATATTATATTATAACATAGTTTTGAATTAAAATACAATATTTTCACTATTCATTAAAAATGAACTTTATTGGAAAAATTCTAAAAATTTACACAAAGTGAATTTTGATGTCCCCATTATAAAGAAAGGTTTTATTTGGTCATATAAAATTCATTAAAGTTAACAAAAACATATTTAAAAAGGGTTTTCCATTAAAAGGCGATAAATCGACCTTTTAATGTAAATTATGCTCAGAATTAGATTTATTCACATTTTAAGCATCTAAATTTTTATTGGATAATGTAAATACATTTAACAATCATGTATAATCATATTTTTTTTAGTTTCATTAATTACCACCAATTCAACATCTAGGAGTTAACTACCATTTAAAATATTATTATTATATTATTAGTGTGCAACGTAAGATTCTAAAGAAACCCGTTGTTGCGTATCGGGTACGCTATCGAACATAGAGACCCTTTTAAATGAAAATTAATATTTAATTAAAAAATATTAATAATTATAAAAATATCTTATTCTTCATTTACTTGGGGTGTTACATACTGTGCTGATTAATTTTTCACTAAATGGATAATCCATTTCCTAATATGTTTTATAATTAAGAATTGACTTTTCAAGAGAATGGAAAAGTAATCATGCCAGGACGCTAATAAATCATAAACTATTCAATTGGAGGAATTTTTCATCATATACTACTTTCTTGATAATAATAGAAAGATAAAATAATTCTTTTTCTTCCTCATCGAATAACTGTATTCAATACTGCATAAGACAAAAATGATACAATGCTTCAATAATTAAATTCTTAAACCTGTTCAACATTGAGAAATATAATATTTTATTGATATTTTTTTATTAATATATAGTATTCTCATATTTTTATTATAATGAAAACATCTAGCTTGAGTAACTCAATCATTATCATTATAACATAATGTCTTACATGGTAGCATAAAAATCATAAATATTCTTCAATTCTTGTAATATAGACTTCTTTTCCAAATATTGAGCACTTTAATCATTATAAGATAAATACTTGGGGAAATAATGTTAGCTAAATTATTTTTTAAAAGAACTATTAGAAAAAAATAATAAAAATATAATAAAAACATATTAGAATAAAATTAGGGATTTTTGGAACCATCACAACACATAAAGACTGAGAAATGTTGCATTATGATAATATACCGAATAATCTCAAACTTTTTATGATAGAAACCCCATGAGATGGAAAGAAAAATTGAACACAATACAGTTTTGTCTTAAAAAATATGTGTGATAAATATTTTTTAAATATATATGTTTCCTTTTATTTTATTATCTTAATGAAACATTACCTTGAAAACCGTTTTATTTAGATATGAACTATATTTATTCTATTTTCCTTTTCTTCTCCCTAACTTCTACCCTTTTTGAAGAAAAATTAAAATATATATATTTTTATTTTCCTATAATTCTCTACATTTTGTTGATACAAAAGATATATATTACGAAATACAATTAATTTTTCCCATGAAAAACAGTAAATAGTTAATGTAACTGATTATGAACAGAATTTGGAGGTGAATAGTGTCTATATGGGATTATTAGAAAAACAATCTATAACTTATCGATTTCATACTATAAATTTAAGAGAGTATAAAGTAAAAAATATAGGAAAAAAATATAAAATTGTTACATTTAATTACAATTACAAAATAGTATCATATCAAAATTAAACATCGTACAAAGAAAATTAACTTCTTTCAAGTGATCATATCTCTTATGTATTGAAACATTAATGTATAAAATATTCAAATCTTTTAAAGAATCCATAGAAATGGAATGATTCAAATGTTTTTAAGATACATAGCCACTAGGAAAACCCTAACATGAACTGAAGAGAGAGTGTTTATCAACTTATAACCATGAAACCTTTTTCGGAGGCAATTTCATGAAATATAACTATTGAACATGGGGGGATGAGGATTAAGGAATAGGGGTGTTAGATGTTGCGCTAATAAAGTCACCAAGTGTTAGTAGATATGATCTAATCCCCACTAGATCTTCATGAGAAATACATACTGGTGTCGATTTAATGTAGATAGAATGTTATTGTTCCCTTGTAAAATTACATTTTTCTATAAGGTTAAATAATATTTTAGGGGATGTTTTAGGTAAAGGTAGTGATACTTATACAAAAAATATGAGGATTTACCCTTGATAGATTACATTGGGATCAACGATTTCCTTTAAAACTTATGTAGCTGATGGTTGGTGATCAATAATTTTAGTTACATGGAAACATCATCCAAGAATCAAAATTAGTTTTTATGTATAATGATAAATCCTTTTCATTATTTCATTATTGTAGTTCTCCAAATATATTTTCAATACATTCCACATATGTTGAGAGATATTTATAATTAAATTCTGCATTT
This sequence comes from Viscum album, assembly GCA_963277665.1. Taxonomy (NCBI): domain Eukaryota; kingdom Viridiplantae; phylum Streptophyta; class Magnoliopsida; order Santalales; family Viscaceae; genus Viscum; species Viscum album. The sequence goes on from OY728119.1 coordinate 538,297,239, forward strand.
CTCCACTCTTTTCACAACTAAATATCAAATTATTGAACATATTAAACTAGGTTTTTACTATACCAACACCAGATTCAACATTTTCCCCCTTTTAGATAAATGGATTCAAGAATATTCTTCAAAATCGTCATTTTATACCACTACTATGTCTTCGAAGGCATCTGGATTCAAACTGTTAAAAACTTCTCTAGGTAGAACAATATCATAAATTTCAATAAAATAATAATTACATGATAATTTAACATAATACATCTATAGTCTTATTATGATAAGGGGTACATCATTATTTACAGGTATTGAATTTCCATGAAAATTGAGAATCTTCTATTCCTACATGGTGGAATTTTTTTTCTATTTCAAAAGACTCAAAATATTCATTTGAATGAAATATAATCCTTTTCAATTACTTTGTTGAAGATTTATAAATGTTTTGAAACATCACTCTTGATATAATTTCATGTTTTATGGAATAAATAGAAGAAATAATGGTATTAATAACATGGGATAATTCCATCAGCTTAGATAGTATATCAGAACAGTTTCAGTTCATATAGTGGATTGTCTTGATAATAATTTAAAAATTGATTGAACTAATGAATTTAATATATGAAAATAAATAATTTAAAAGAAATGATTATTATGAGTCATCACATTAATACTAGACTCAATTTCGTGGGAATTTATTTACTTTACTTTAGCCGGTATGTTTTCAGACCACTCTATAGCTTTTTGAAGATACTTATTAAAATTTTAGGTACATTTGCATTTCCACCTTCATCATGTAATGAAGAAAGACTTTACAATTACACATCATAAAATTTTCAACAAATTGTTTCTCACGACCTGTCCTCGGGGCCCGTGCCGTGACTACCCCAAGACCACCTTCCATAGACCAGGGGCTGGCAACTAGCACCAAAGGTGTAAATCCTAATAAAAGGGAAGGAATTCCCTTTATAAAGTAAACAATCACCAAAAAGTATGCAAACAGAAATAAACACTAAGTAAACTGAGCTACAAAAGTAAGTGATGGAAAAGTAAATGGTCTAACATACACACCTAAATGTAAGTAAAGTACAACTGAAATGAAAGTACAGTAACTAAAAGTAATTAGCAAGTCTGAGCCGTCCTCTGGAAATCCCGCCTGAAGGGTGGGTACAGATAGTCTCCTCTCTTCCTCGGCTCATGCCGTCCGCCCCGAGCATGTCCCGTCCAGTGATCCACTTCAAGGTACCGTCCATCTCCAAGAGCTCCAACCTCAATAAGCCCTGTCTATCGTCTGCATCCAACAAAATGTAGTGCGGGCATAGCCCGTGTAGGGGTGAGTATACGCTACTAAATAGGGACCCCGAGACCCCCGAAGTTATCCCAGAATCCACGATGGATAAACAACAATGGAAAGATACAATCACGAAGTAATAACCAACAATACTTAGGTTTATGCCCATACATATACCTAATTCATCACATCCCGCTCGGCTCCAGCACACAAGCCCAAAAATACAACCCAGTCCACACAGGAAAAATATAACCCGTTCCACATAGCAATTCACAACCCAATCCACACAGGAAAGCACGGCCCAATCCACACAGGAAAGCACAACAATCATATCGATGATATCAATTGTATGTTAAGACTCATCTCACACAGGTATACTTATTTGTAATACGATACAGATGATCAGAAGTAGCCACTAATTCATTTAACCTGTCAGACCCACATAAGATACAAGACCAGCTAAGCTGTCGGACCCACAAAGGATACAAGACCACCTACTCTGTCGGACCCACATAGGATACAAGTACAGAGTAAATATTGCCGGACCCTCACAGGATACAAGAACAGTAGTCAAGTCTTCCGGATCATAAAGGATACCATAACAATATTCATCGCCGTCGAACCCACGGTGGATTCCAGTACGGTCGTCATCTCTGCTGAACCCACGGAGGATCCAAGTTCAGTCGTCATCGTCCTCGCAGTTGCAGCCAGCTCTAGGGTTCCCGCACACAGCATGCTCGATTCTGGGAGGGTCTGCTCCACGAGCCAAGGGGGTCGATACATCAACCGACATGAAGTCCGGAGTTTATGTATCCCAAAGTTCCATCTCACCAATAAGAACTCAACACGACAGATGGCGCGTCAATCGGTCGCCCAGTCTGTGAGCTATTTGCTTTTTTGTCCCAGGGGCCCGGTTAGTTTTTAAGCTATAACCAACCTGACCATACTCCAACTGCATCCAAACCTTGAGCGGAGTAATCCAAAATAACCTTCTCACTAAGAGAATTCCAAAAAATTCGACGGCAAGTCTATCGGACGTCCGGAGCTCACGTTATAAGCGTTTCTGCTCTGAGGGCTTGGTTGGTTTCATGTTCGAACCAACCCGGCCATACCCAAAGTTCTTCGAAACCTTGAGTGTAACATACCAAAACGACTGCCTCGATCTAAAGATCCCTACGCAACTGACGGTGCATCTGTCTTAGGTTTGTATCCCATGTTATTGGCGTTTAAACAGAACTGTCTGAAAGTAGGGGGTTCGGGCCCGGTTTGACCCGGCCCGATACCCCCTAGTTCGGCCCGACCTGGGTCTGGGTCCGGCCTGGTTGGGCGCGGTGCGGCCCGGCCCCGCCGGTGCGGCCCGGCCCGGCTCGGGGGTCCCCTCAATTTCTCATCCACTCAATAGTTTTCTTCATATCTATCAAGCCTTTATTCTGCTTGTTGAGGAACCATAGGATCTCATAGTTTTCACCATTTGTGATGGATTCATAGGTTCATAATAATGGATGGATAGGGTAATAATGGATTAGTTGTAGAGAATGTATGTTCATTTTTGTTTAAAAGAAATTCACTTATAGAGTTGATAAAAACCATTTTTCCATTAATCGAGAGGTCACATAATGATGTTCAGAGTAATTATTACTAAAACTAGGTGATAAAGCCAATTTAATATGACTATTACTCAAAAAAAGACAAAAATATTAAAAAATAATAATTTAAATAACATATTCACATTGAATAAAAAATTTAATATAACATTATGTAAAATAAAACATTCTTAATTCTAATTTAATGAAGCCAAATAATTCGGTATAAAATGGTTTACATAAGAAGCTCCACAAATGGATTTTATGTAAACAAAAATTCTAAAGGGATATAATTATTTTTCTCATGATATCTTAAAAATTATGGCTCAAATAAAATTTCATTTTTATATAATATTTTATCAGATTCTACGAAATATTTATTTTCACAAGTATTGTAACATATAATTGTAATATAAGTTAAATTATATCCATAATCTATTAAGGTGTGTTTCATTTACAAAATATTTTCCCAGAAAAATTTCTATTGTAATATATTCAGATATATTTATTGATAATTATATAGAGTGGTGTTTATTACATGACCCATAAACTTGGAATTTCCCATGAATATGATAGGTTCTTGAAGAGATTTTATTATAATATATTCATCCTGTATAATCATCATCTAAATTTGATATTAGATTAAAAGAAAATATTTTTTGGAAAAAGGATATTAAGAAACATGGATACATTTAATTATATTAAAAATCATTTACAAACATTTAAATGATATTATTTTAGATTAGATTGAAATATTTAAAAATGAAATAATAGTAACAAATTATATTTTTGGATTGTTATAAAATATAATAAACAAATAATGACTCTTCTATAATCCTTGTTCATAAATGGTTTTCAGGTTTCATCTGAATCATGTTTAATATTCGAGCTAGCATGAGCTTAGTAATCCTTAAATTTTCCATGTCCAAACATATTAAGTAAATCATGTATTTATTTTCATTGATTCAAAACATTTCAAAAATCATTATTCTCAACTTTAAATCCTAGAAAATATTTTAACCCTCCCATCAAAGACCTTTTAAATTTATTTTCCCTTATATTTGAAAAATAAATGAAAATCGTTTAGTTTTTAATCCAAAAATAACCTAATAAACATATATTTTTACTTGAAATAAATCTGAGGATGATGTTTTCTTAGATAATACAGGCACATCCATTCCTATATGAAAATTATTTGTAAATATAAAAGAGCATAAAATTTTATATCATTACCACAGAGCTTATTTGAGTCTATATTGAGCTTTGGTAAGTTTATATTTTGAACACTAAAAATATGGGTCAGCAAAACCATGATGTTTTTCTATTTAAACAACCTTAATAAAAAATCCATTTATAAAACCATATTTAATGTCCATATGATATAATATAATATTCATATATGATGTATATCATAAAATAATTATAATATATTCTATCATAGCTAATTCTGAAAAAGATTATTTAAAATCAATTCCATATTCTATATTATATCATTAAGAAACTACTCTATATTTATTTGAATTTCATATATTGTGATCATCAAGATAGTTTATAAGAATACATTTTATTCTAATTACAGTATCATATAAGGGTATTTTAACTAATTCAAAAACATTTTTTCTCATAAATAGATTTAAATATTATAAAATAGCTAAGAACCAACATCTATCGGATAAATAGTCTCCTATATATTTAGGTTCCTGTTGGGAAAAGAAGTGGGAGAATTCTACTAAGATTCCTATATTTTATTTTGTTTTTATACCAATATATTAGTTTCTTATTATTGTTTCAAGAGGATTGTATTTAATATTTATAGTTATTATTTCTAACACACAATATGTTTCACCAGGATATACTATTTATGATTTGGTTTATAGTATTAAAATTTCAAATCATTTTCATACAAGTTGGAAATGTGGATTTTTGGTCTCCTAACATTTAAATAATCACATTGATAGTTAGTTTTAACACATTTATGATTAATGGGATCACATTCATCAAACATCACATGATATGACACTTCAATAATCCGTGACCATTTATAGAATGTACTATAATATTTGTATGTTTTATGGTATCCTAGGATAATACCTTCATATGACTCTAGATCAAATATAACAATATTATCATTGGGGTTCATGATATAAACCATGAATTTATACACATTGAAGTATCCTACTATTGATTTTCTATATTCTATATCTCATTGGTTATTATCTTTATTATAGGACTTTTTGGAACAATATAAACTTCATAACATATTTTCTTATTAGCATTGACCTTGATGTGAGCGGGAATGTAATATTAACATAACATAGTATTAAATATTACATTCATGGCCCTAATACTACTTTGAAAACCACAAATATTTAGAGGTGTTTTGGGGGATGGTAATGTATTTTTAACTCCATTATTTGTGAAATAAGAATTACAATCCTGATTTTCAAACTCACCACCCTGAAAACAACTTAAAGACCAGAGTTTGAAAAACAATTTATACAGCATACCAATATTAATAAAAAATTAGAATTATTTACACTTATTTACACTTAAATTATAAAAATTAAATTCATTTGAATCTCAATAAATAATCAATTATCATAATAACAAATTTACCAAAAATAAATAATGTTTTAGTATGTATAAATATATCCACGTGGATATGGTCAAGAGGTCTAGCTATAGAAACATAGTTAATTAGTTTAAATGATTTCTTTGGTTGTAAAACCATTAGGAAAGTATGAAATAGATTTTTTCTCTAATTTGAGGTTAGGAAACTCAAAAATAAAATCCATCTTAGAAAATTGTTTCATAGAATTACAAAACAATGGCTAAGAATTATATTCCAAATTAGTGATTCATATACATTATCATTCAAAAAAATTATATTTTTCATACACCACTAATTAGGATATATTTTGTAATCATTATCTATTCTATGTTATTAACACTTAAGAATCTAATTTATAACTATTGAGAAGTAATTGTTATAAAAATTACATTAATAAGAATCATCCCAAAGTTGAGAGATACTTATCATGTTGTTCTTGTGGCCTTCAACATAAATACATTATCAATAATAATAAAATAATTATTTTAAATAGATCTGATAAAGACAAATTTTTCATTAGTATTGTCACCTAATGTGACATAGAGAACATTTATTTGGGATTATGAGTGATATTATGAGTAATATACACTCATAACCCATGAAATTACATTGTTTACTGATTTTTGTTAATTTATATTCATATGACCAGTTCCCTATTATGAAAAGTAAAAAATATAAATATTTATTTAGTACCCAAAGTCATTTGGGTATGACAATGTTACATATAAAAAAAAATGGAATCTATAACAATTTTTGTTTTCTAGAAAACGTGAAAACATATTTTGAAAAATATTTTGTAATAAAATAATTATTAATTCAACAAAATTTTAGTATCTTTCAAATTAAAGATATTTAAAAATATCTTACATCACCACAATGAAAAAATGAAACTCTATAAATATTTTATTGGAACTGGGGACTAATTATTTTATAGTATTTGTAATTTTCACCTTAACTTCCAATTCAAAAAATCTATTTCTAATGTTGATTATTACAGATAATTTTATTAATACATTCTTTCTTTTCAGTAAAACCACTTGTAGAATATTTAAAATATTAATGTTCCTTTGGTATGTTATCTAATTTTTTTACTTTTTCAATATATTTTGATGTATATTTTCCTAATTGATTCAATAATTATAAAATTTTCTATTTTGATCCTACTATTCCTTAAGAATATTATTATAATTTTGCAGGTTTTTATTCATTTTTCATATCATTTAATATATGGTTTCTATCATTGTAAAGTTTTCATTTAATTATCCAAATTTTATGTTTTAAATTATTGATTAATTATCATACATAGAAGAATAATAATAATGTATCTCATTTGAATGTTCCATTATTCATACATAACCCTTTTCATTGACTACTTCATCTACTAATTCTGATGATGTTCATTTTCTAGAATATTCATAAACACTCCATGCGACTCTTATATATTTCCTATATTTATTATAAATAGTATTTTTATGTATTTGTTCTATCCTCTTATCATCCATAATTTTTGGATAGACAAACATGATATATTTAAATTTTTTTACTCACAACATCTCAAATATTTAGAGTTGTCACCATGATTTTTGTGCTTAATAAACAGTCTCTGAAACCTATTCTACTGATGTTGAACTTTTAAAAAATTTGATAAATTTGAGTGAGCTGATCATTTGATCCAAAATTTATTGGGGTGTATTCTACTTCATATTCTTCAGTTATTTTTTAATTTGTTACTATTACTATAATTTTTAGAGGTTGAAAAATTAATGGGAGAATTTTATTTCAATATCTTATTATACACTTAAACACCAATTTTATTTTCAGATTCATACATCATGATTGTTGTAAGGAGTTATTTTATATTGATGTACCTTTCATATATAGATTTTCTGATGCTAGATGAGATTCCACTCCACTTGGTTGGTAATAATGTGATAAAATTCAATTATTTTTTTGGTTCTAAATTAATGTTATTCTATATAAAAACTGCTATTAAAAATCACAGTGATCATTTAATTAAATTGATTAACACTATCTCTTTCTTCAATTTTTAATTTGTAGACATAATCATGGATGACTCAAATCTTAAATCATTCTTAATTTTTTGTACTACCCAATGCAACTATTATAGTGGATCACATTTCATGTGAAATTTGACAATGAAAAACTCTATTGAACTCATCCACTCCTTTTCCTGTGATTATGAAATTCATAGCTTTAGAGTTAAAATTATAATATGTATTAGCTAAAGAATCCCACGTCCCAGGTTTTGTTTTAGGAATTTCATATGTCTTTTATATTTTGACATATACTTTTAATCAAATATTCATTATATATATGGTCATTCATGATTTCCAACAACCATATTTTTTTACAATTGAAATATGAAGCACTAATTCTTGACATAGCTTCTGATTTATCATCTATGGTATCAATTCAAAAGATGATATTTATTTTTTATCTTTTTATAGTTGAGCACTCAAGTGTCACTATCTTTTATACTAGTGTTTTTAAAGATAATGCCTAGATCATAACTCAATATGGGGTGAATTGAGTTCCTAAAATTTATTTTATAGAAAACAACCCTCTTAAGTTATGATCATTATATTTTTTCCATTATAAAAATATTTATAAGAAATTAAAAACTAAAAAAAGAGACCAAACTTATTATATTTTTAGTGTTCTGTGGCAAATAAATCCCATAATCAACTCCACCAACAAACTTATCCACGAGTTTTGTGATTTTCACTATAATAGACCTTTAATCAGGGGCTCTCAGTTAATTACATGAAGCTATAACATAATAAAAATTTAAATGACAATTCAAATAGGATATATCATTAAAAGGCATATCCACCATCTTAAATAAAATATTACACTGAGTGTAAACATGACAAAAAAGAACCAAAACATAGAGAGAAATGTTTGTAGAACACCGTTTCAATCTTCAAATGAATGTAATCAAGGATTAATCCAAATAATATGATAATATTCAATATATATATATATCTATGATATTTACTAAAACTAATAAAACATTTAATATTGGAACAAATGTTTATGTTTTACCATTTCTATGTCTATGCATTTAGGATTATTCGTATAAATGTGTGTTATGTATATGTGACTACCAATCTTCTCCCTCAGTTTTTATGTAGTGATTAAATGAACATTTTATATATTATTTTGAACTTAATATTTAGATAATCATCAAGGTAATGTGATCCATGAATTTATCATGATGAGATATGATACTAAGGGTATTCCTCGATTTATTCCAAATATTGGAATTATTGTTATAATAGTGATGTTATAAATCCTATAATTCTTATGGTTTTTCCATTCATATCAAAGAAACATATTATGTTTATTGATATTTTCATAAATGGAAAATATATTTTCTTGTATTATTTAAAAGTATAAAATGAAAAATCAAGAGATTAATAAATTAATTATGACATGTGGTTAATACATCATAAGATATTCAAATAGAGGCATAGTTCATCTTATGATGCCTTCTTGAGAGGTTTCATAAGAAAAAACATGTTTCTGACTTCTCTGTAATACAACAGCCTAAAATACATCATATGATAAATATGTTATCATGATTCAACACATATCTTCTTCAACTTCATCAGGAATTCATAAGAAAATATTTTACAAAAATTCATCTCATATGATATTGTAGTCTTGTATTTTAATTATGACGATAAAATCTATCTTGAGTATCTCATTAATTATTTGTTTTAGATAAATATTTTTATAGTAGTATAAAAATACACTATATTATTCAATTCTTGTAATATGGAATTATTTGTTCGATTATTTATAACTCTACACATGGTATGATAATTACATAGTGAAATAGTGTATATAATATTTTTTGACCAATCCAGTATGAAACATTTATGATAATATGTTTTGAATAAAACAATATATATTTCGAATCATCAAATCACATAAAAATGATATGTGTTGGATCAACATAATATTTCCATCAATTCCCCCCTATGTTGGATTATTTTAGGTACATATTCCCTGATGACTTCATTGGGTTTTATCTAGTGAGGGAGATGCAGTTCATCATTGATCACATACTAGGAACATCAATAGTATCCATTACTACATATAGGATGGCACCTACATATATCTCAGAACATAAAAACAACTTGATGTCATGAAATCTAAGGTTTTTATATAACCCGAAATGAATATTTAGGGGCCACCTATCATTTTATCCCTTAAGGAGAATTATAACCTCATGTTTTACATATATTAGTGATGGTTGAACAATCGTTTAGTTAAGAACTAGTATCAACTACCTTGTATAGTGGTCCTCTTTGACCATTACTGGGGTGAAATGGTTTAATATATGGTCTATCTGAGTTCATTCTATCATCAAGTTCATGTGAGCCCATCAGAAAGACCACATATATATTAACATTGTTGATATGACTTGTCTGAGTATCTGGTTTTGTTATTCGGCTTCACAAATGCACCATTTTTATGGATAAAATTAAAAATATTTTTCAACCATAACTAGATTCTTTTTAGGTATTCTCCATGGATGATATGTTTTTGTATTCTTCGACTCAACACATTGAAGACAAACAACTTAAGAACATTTTGAATACACTAATATATAACCAATTGAATGATGGGCTCAATAAATAAAAACTTTTGGATCAATAAGATTCACTTCAAGGGTCATATAATCTTAAACAAAAGGGTGATGGTTGATCCATGTAAGGTGAGAATTGTAGTTTCTTGGGAGCATCCCATGAAGGTATTTGAAAAACACAGTTTCATGGTAAGGGATAGCTATTGCAGTCATTTTATGTTTGATTTCTCACATATAAAATATTTTCTCAGTGGATTGACATATAATGGCGTGATGTTATTTTTGTGAAAATATTGTGAGGTATCCATTTTGGATTTTAATGGGATACTAAATTCATATATGATCTAGATTCATACAGAAAATGAAAGTAGTTATAAATTCTATTGTAATTCATCAATATTTTTTTAAGGAGCAGTTCTGATGCCTGAAGATTGGATTATAGATTATGGTTCTCACCAATTGAGACTTGATGAGAAGAAGTGAACTACAAGTAATTTTAATCATACAACTGTGGTTCATGATTTAAATTTTCTAAGGAATTATTTATAGGCGGAGTGGTTACTTAGTTACACTAACCACACAAAAAAATATATTTCATTTAAAAATATCATTGTTCTCATCTCAATAATTGTATGTGGGTGGAATAACTTCATTCACTCAACATTGAGCTTGTGTATTCACTTGGAAGTTATAATAAAGTAACTGACACCATGATCCAAAAGACTAAAAAATAGGTCATACGAGAGGCTAGTTTTGTGGGGTCGTTGCTGCTGTTGTTTTCAGAGATAAACCTGGAGGTTTATGAATATCGTGGGAAGCATATTTTAGTAGCCTTGGAATTGAAATGAACACTTCTAGAATGGATAAGGATGAAATAACTTTTATATCCCAAATGCCTAATCCTATATTATAGTGGTTCATTAGACGAGTCACCACCTGGTTTTGATATATACGAGGATAAGATTGAACACATTCATAGACATGTCTAGGTTACATCACACATATGGGAATAATTGATGTCATAACATAAATTCACTATTTGGGTAATACACTAGGGTATTTCCTTGACGTACCAAGACATAAATCATCAGTAGTGGTTTCTAGTTATCAAAAGAAATTTCACAATTTATCACTTGGTGTTTCACCAATAATCAGGTGATGAAAGAGCACCATAAGTATATAGGAATAATAAATCCTCTCTATATACATGAGAATAAAGGGGAATAATTTAGTATGGTTGTTGTGCTGGGTTTCCCAGGATCACATCATGGAAGTGATGCAGTATGGGTGATCTTCAACAGGCTTAGCATGGTTTCACACTTTATTCCTATATGAGAATCCCCTTAAGTTCATGATCTTGAGAGGCTTTATATTTGGGAGTTTTTGGGTCTTCATCATGTTTCCCATCATATCATATCATAAATTTTTAATTTATTTTAAAAGTGTTTCTAGAAGGTACATGAAAATTAATTGTGTTCATAGGTTCTCTTGAGTACAATATATCACCCTCGGACTGATGTGTAGTTTGAGTGTACTATACATGTTCTAGAGGACATGTTTCGATCATGTGTCATATGTTTTGGTTGTTCTTGGGAAAAATAATTACATCTAATTTTGTTTTCATATTATAATTTTTTTCATTCATCGATTCATATGGATTATTATGAGTCCCTTTATAGTAGGAATGTCATTTACCCATGTGTTGGATAGATGCATGCTATGTAGCACTAATAGGTCCACATCTATTTCAATAGACATCCAGGAATGTTCATCCGATTCAATATCATATGGATATAGTTTTAGTCTGGGATGAATTATTATACAAATCTTCATTGTAGACCACTAGAGTTCAAAAAGGGACTTCAGGTATTATTTTAGATTCAAAACGATTGGGTCATAGTTGAATTTCAAGATATGGAAAGTTTTCAACTCATTATGTTAGGATTTTTGAGATCTTATATAGATTCAAGAAGGTATCCTATTGATTGAAATTTTCATTGAGGTACCATTCCATGAAAGAAGTATTCTTTGTATCACATCTTCTCATTTTTTACCTTAATGTATATCATCAGTTTCATATTGAGGATAATGAGTATGATTTGGATGCATACATTCAAGACCATCTAATTTGTATCATCGATCAAATAATGAAGGCACTGTAAAGAAGGTCAGTTTCATTGGTATGACTGTTATGGTAGAATGGATATGTACTAAATGATACCTAGGATAGAGAGGTTTGTATAGGTTCTAAGTGGAATAAACATTTCTCAAATGATTTCTACCACCCTCTAATGGGAAAACTCAATGATGAATTGTTTTAAGGAGGTCAGGTTTTAACATATTAAATTTTTTAGACATAAAAGTTCATATAATTTTCAATAAAACGTTGTTATGTTTGACTTTCCACTTATTGCAAGGTAATATTTCCTTTAGGATAATCCATAATATTTTAGAAGGAATGGTTTGAAGGGGTTGTTTCCTAGATATAGGCCAAATGCAACAAAATTTTTTAATTATATGGTCTGTATTAAATAAAAATGTGAATTGGTATGGATAGAAACATTTCAAGTAATGTATATATATTATTTCAGCATAATAAAAACCCAATAATTACATCACATACAATGTTGAAATGTTGTCTAGATGTCTTGATATATTTTAAAAAATAGGGTTGGTGATGTTAACTATGATAGGGACCAATTTATTCTCCCTCACAGAGGGCTGTGTGACCAGATCCCATCCTTCATTCATAAACAAGATAAGAACCATCTTCCTTGACCATGCGATGTTTCCTTCGATGTGTATCAGTTTGGATATTAAATAGTCAATATCAATTCATACAATTTATCCTATTAAATTTATAATCAATAGATGATACTAGATGGGGTGTGTTATCTATGGATAATAAAGGTGTTCAAGCCCTTGACCCAAAAAGATTCCCTTTATTTTATCATGTTATGTCCTTCCACATACTATAATCCTCTGCTATCAAATAAATAAAAGATATTTAATTAAATTAAATGATATTATTATTTATAATAGAGAACCGACTACCTATGATTCGATGTTGTGGGGGTTATTACCTTATCATGATCCACCCCTTTGGGTATTCTCTTCATATAGTCATAGAGACCTATACCTCAGAACAAAATATACATTGTATTATATAGTATATGTAAATTTATCAAAAATATATGAATGAACCTATGTTTCTGCACCTGTGAATTATACCATAGATTATTTTTCTTATTGTGTATTAGTTTTCCAACTAGATTATAGAGTATGGTTGAAATTAATTCTTATATGGTATGAGATATTGATATCATAACAATACCATTACATTAAAATAACAGTGAAAAAATCATCCCGAAAAATTGAATCCATAGATGGGATGTAACACCCCAAGAATCTAAGGTACGTTTCTCTTTGAATAATGGAATAGCGTGTGTTGTACGCAACATCGAGTTCTAACACACACCACAACCAATCAAACTAGGCGTTATAAATAGTAATATCTACTTTTTGAAATTTTAAAAAATTTATCTCTCAAAATGGACTTCATTTTTGGATTTGGAGTATCAAATTTAGCCTAATGTGAAATTTTGGTACTTTTCGGATAACTTTAATATTTTGATGAATAGTGAATATTACAAAATTTTAATTAAAAACAAATTTTTTAGTTAAAATAATTAATAGTGATAAATTATGAATTTAAGTGTTTTTAAAGTATATTTAGTATATATTTTTACCATTTAATACAATTTTGGTCATTGGGAATAATTTCACAATTAAACCGAACATAAACAAGTATCAATCTTTTGATAGTTATTATATCTTAAAAACACTCATTTTGTTTTGAGAGCGGGATTTAATTTTAAATTAATTTCTGCCACTTATGTGTTTTGAATTTGGAAAAATTCATTCCTTATTTGGAATCAGTATGTTCAAATTTTGTAAATAGGTAACTTTTATTTTTAGACATTTTGAATAATTACTTCGGTACATATTTTATTTACCATGGTTAAAGGGTAAATCCGGTAAATAAGGGTTAAAAATAATATTATAATAATACAAAATTACCCTAAAACGTGTCCTAACCTTATTGAATGATACATGTTCGACTGTGGGAATCTTTGGGTCGATTTTGGGACCCCATGGTGCCACTTGTAAGTGATAGGGGCACTTTATTTTAATAAATACAAAAATGACAAAAACATATATCTTTTAGCAAAACAATTTTTACAAAGGGTTATATATGTTGGATTTTCATCTATAAATATTCATTAGAAAGAGAAAAATATTTCCTACATAATGATAGTTTATTTATAATTTTTAGAAATTAAATAATTAACATTATTTATGACACAATGATGATGCAGTAATTACCATAATAGTGAAAATTTAAAATAATTGATATTATAAATACCCAAATAAATATAATTTGAGACTTTTAATGAATTAAACTAATTTTCTAGGATAATATGACATATTAGTATTGATTTAATTGTCTTTTTTCTAACTAATAATTCTGTTATGATTTTCACAAAAATCAATTTTCCAAATAGTGTCAAAATTGACATAAAATAGTTTTTAAAACAAATATTATATTAAATTCCTAAAAACCTATGTTTTGGCCAAGAGAATTATATCATGATAGTTTTATAATTAATGGACAACTTGGGAGTCGCTTGGAGGTTTATAGTAAATTTATTAACTATATAATATAAAAATACAATGTGACATGGTAAGTGTCAAACTAATTAACTAAGAGTTAAAACTAAAAGATAAGGTTAATATAATGACCCAAACCTATCTAAATACTATTGGATGAGTGGTTTTCGACCCATACCCATCATAACCATTAAATAATACTCTTTTGAGCCATTATAAACAGAATATTAATTTATTATAAAATAATATTTCTAGCTTTTCCAAAGGTGCCCCTCACCCCTCTTATAAAAGGGCACTCTCCCTTCTCATTAACTCACACCTTAAAAGCCTTTTGGATCGACCAACCTCTGCCCAAATACTCTCTCAACTTCCCTCAATTCATCCTTGAGGCCTTACATTAGTCAGAAAGCCATCCAAAGAGCCATTTTGATCAAATCAAAAGGAAGAACCCGAAGAAGAGGTGATGATTTCACCACCCTTTTTCAAGTTCCTTTCTTCTTCCAATTATTATTTCTTTGTTATTACCAATATAAAATAATAAATCCAGTATCTTATATATACTGTGATGTTATTATAAATATGGTACAACCATATTCAGTATTCTATCCATCCTTTGAATAACATGTCACCATACGTGCGTACGTACGGCTTACCGTCTCCACATCGCGGTGTAATTGTTATTCAATAAATTATTATTTGGATGGCTATAATAATGATGTGTAACTCATGTAAATAATAAATATAACATGATAATGATTCTGTATTTATGTTATACCATCCAATTATTTATTATTTTAATATCAAAAGAATGATATTGTCGCTCGTGCGTACGTACGGACTACCGTCTCCATGAACGCGATGCGATTCATTCTCCATCGTATCCATTCAAGTATAATTATCATTTGATGATTTAAAAATAATGTTTAAGGACTTGATATAATTCGGGATATAAATAAGATACCACCTATCCATGACAAACATGGCTTACGTAACAAAACATATAAAAGAAAATGAGTAAGTTAACACCCGAAACAACGATAATACTACGATATTATTAACAAATCATTGTTAAAAGATAATATATGATATCATATTAATATATATGATTCTTGTATAATTTAATAAAAATTATTCCACCATTATATAGGAGTTTAACCTACCCCCAACCGAGTAAAAGTACAAAGTAAGGGTTATTTCACAATCTCTTCATTATCCGAGGTTGTTTATACATAATAATCTACTGGGATCTATTTATCATCAACATCCATGTTTCTTAAAAATGTATTTCAAAATATTTTTAAAATTTTCAACAATATGGTTTAAATTCATTTATACCCTTGTTTTACTTTTCATAAGATTTTTATAAAGGAATCTTTCCATCGTTTTCCAAACAAGGTGTTTTTTAACCTTTTCGACAGAATTAAGGTAATAATGTTTTTTTAACTTATATGCCGTGTGTGGAAATTTTCACCCATTATAAAATATTTGAAGCTTCCCTAACAATATTATAAGAATATTTTCAAAAAAATGTTTTATTTTAGAAATATATTACTCTTAAATTATTTCAAAATAAAAAGAGATATTTCTCTAAAAAGAGTTTTGATTTCATCTATGTCAACATCCTTTGATGGATTTTACGCTTATTTGAAGTTGATTTATTATGAAACAAAACTTATATATTGTATTGAAGGTTTTTTGATATGTTTGACTGTGGATGTGTTATTTTTATACCATTCATGGTTTATGGATGAATTATTTACATTTCGTATGCTATTTTTAATACGAATGTTTATGTTATGTTTAAACCTTTTCATATGGGAATGCATTGGACATAATATGTGACGGGTGGAGCCCGCTATAGCTCCTCGATGCATCGGTAGGTCTCATGGGATAAACTAGTTTGTTGGCACAAGGCCTTGGAAAAATAATATTTGTAGTTTTGGCATGAGACCTTGGCTATGTGGTTATGATAGTCTAGCATTATGCATTCCATCATTATGAAAGTGGTTATTGATATTGCATGTGATTATTCGATTAGTAGAATATCCATGTGAATACGTAAATGGAATTATTTTATTTTATTTTTTCCATACTCTATTGAAGTTCATGTTTAAAAGTCTTTTGTTTTAGTTATACATTGCCTTAAATGTTTATTCTTATTTATGAATGTTTCCGCTATATTGTTATCCTTACTGGGCATTTGAGCTCACCTCTTTTCTATGTTTTATTTTTCCCAGGATGTGAAGAATTAAATTATGAATGACTTCTAGGGATATTATGAGGGGATAATAGTGTGGATTATGGAGACAATACGTTGTTGTAGTAGTTTTTTACTTCATGATGTAATGTAAAACATTATAAATATATCTAGTGTTTCAAAGGGTACTAAACCAATCAGTATTTCAAGATTTGATCTTTCTTATGATCATCCCAATGTTATTTAATAATGCACCGACTCTGGGTAACTGTGGTCGGGGCATTACAGTTGGTATCAGAGGAAGTTTAGTACAAACCTTGGAATCTAGATTTAGATAAACTCCGATTAGAGCACATAGACCTAAGATGGACTTTGAGGATTAATATAGAAGTACTTCCTAGAATTTTGGTATTGTATAGATTTTGTGAGTTTTCGGAGCAATACATCCTTGTATGTATACGAGCAGGTAGAGGCGGATCTGGCACAGATGTACTAAGGAGTAAAACCCGAAAACACCACTTTGAGCTAGACTCGAACGGGAACTGGTGCACGACAACGGTCCTTGCTGCACTCTTGGTTATGACACTCCTGGAGGATATGCTTAGGATAACTCTCATTTTCTTTACAAATCATTATGAAGGGTTTATGAGTATATACTTTCTCAAAGAAAACATTTTTATGATTATGGATTATATCCATAAATAGTTCAATTTATGTTAATTTTTTATAAGTATGAAATTATGTATTTTGATTCAAAAACTGATCTAGTATATGCCATCATTTAGAAATGGCACTTAGTGGAAGAAATGGAAACTATATCAATGCACACACTCAATGTAGGGATTTCCCCCCTTCTCAAGATAATTATAGTGGAGCTGGTGATGCAACTAGTGCCGATCAGCTAATCACCATACTGGGACAACTCACTCAGGTTATGAATAATAACCTTACCCGTATGGAGCACCCTGATCCGCAGCGTGGAGGATCAATGTTAGATCGATTCATGAGGCAACAACCACCAACGTTCAATAGGATTACAAATCCCTTAGTAGTTGAGCAATGGATAAATTCCATAGTGAAAATATTTAAGGCTTTGGGGAGTAGTGAAAGGGAAAAAGTTATCATGGATGTTTACCGCCTCACTGGAGATGCTGATCAAAGGTCGTCATTGATTCAAAACACAAAGGAAGATGATGAAGTATCAAATATTGAATAGAGGGAGTTCAAAGATCTGTTTTTATAAAAATGCTTTCCTCGTGACCATCGAGCAGATATGGAATGGAAATTTCTGAGTCTGAGACAAAAGGAGGATGAGAGTGTCACAAAGTATGATGCTAACTTTACAAGGTTAGCAAGGTATGCTGGAGATTATATACGTAAACCAAGAAGTAATATTGATCGTTTCTTTGATGGGTTAAAACCATTTCTCCATCGAGAATTAGTCTCACAATCCTTCTCGTCGTACGAAGACATTATCTCATGTGCTATCAAAAAAGAAAAGGAATTCTCTAAGTCTTATGACTTTAAAGGAAAGCAAGAGAAGAAGAGATCTGCTGATCAATCTGGGAATGGAAATAAGGGGAAGAAGGGAAAGGTTGAATATCCATCCTGTGGTAAATGTTGGAAGAAACACCCCGGTACTTGCTTGAAGGGAATGGGTGTCTGTTACAAGTGTGGTGAAAAAGGCCACCAAGCTCATGAATGAAAATTGAAGAAGGAAGCTACCAATGTTCAATGCTACAATTGCAGGGAGATGGGACATTATGAAAATGAATGTCCTAATCGTCAGGGGAACGTACCTCAAAAAAGGCCAAGGGATCGAGGCCAAGATTATGTTATCACTACTACTGAGATCGAAGCTCCAAAGGACGTGGTGGAAGGTAATTTAATGGTTTCCTCAAGTTTAGAAAATGAATTATTTGATTCTGGATCATCTCATTGTTTCATATCTTCCCAGTTTTCTACGAAAATTAGATATTTCCAATTTGATTTAACAAGGGAGTTGTGGGATAGAACTCATAAGGTAAGTATCATTGCAACAATGTTTTGAGAATCAGTCCCAATTAGAGCACATAAATGTTATTTATCTATTGATCTCATTGTCATACCTATGATTGAGTTTGATATAATACTCGGTATGGATTGGCTTTCGGACTATGATGTGAAGATTTATTATTAGAAGAAGGAGGTTATGATTTTTGATGATGATGATAAGGAACACCTTATATTTAGAGGAGAATAATCACCACCTAATTCTTATCTAGATCTACCCCCAGTAGCTCAACTAAATTCAATTATTGGGGATGAAGAGAATGAAATGAATGTGGGTGAGGAAAGCAATGTTCAACTAGAGGATGTACCTGTTGGGAAAGAATATGTAGATGTATTTCAGGAAGATTTACATGGACATCCTCCAGAACGAGAAGTTGAGTTTTCCATTGATTTAATTCCTGGATCAAGGCATATATCGAAGACCCCTTATAGAATGGCCACTGTAGAATTAGTTGAACTAAAGAAACAACTAGAGGAATTGAGTAATAAGGGATTTATTTTCCCTAGTGTTTCTCCATGGGGATCCCCTGTTCTTTTTGTTAAAAATAATGATAGATCTATGAGGTTATGTATCGACTATAGGGAGATCAATGTTATAACAATAAAGAACAAGTATATCGTACCTCACATTGATGATTTATTTGACCAACTGCATGGAGCTCAATACTTTTCAAAGATTTACCTTCGATCTGGATACCATCAATTCTGTGTTAAGAAGGAAGACATTCTGAAGACATCATTTCGAACCAGGTATGGGCATTACGAGTTTACTGTAATGCCCTTTGGACTGAATAATTCACCCTCTCTATTGATGGATCTGATGAATAGAGTTTTCCGGGAATATCTCGATTAATTTTTGGTGGTATTTATTGATGATATTTTGGTATACTCAAAAATAAATGAGGATCAAGAAAGTTACTTGCACATTATCCTGAAGAGTCTGAGAAGGCATGAATTATATGGGATGTTTAGAAAGTGTGAATTCTGGATTCATGAGATTTCTTTTCTTGGCCATATTTTCTCTAAAGATGGAATATCTGTTGATCCTTCTTAGAACAAGGCAATCCAAGAATGGCCAGCACCTACGAGTATAACGGAGGTACGCAGTTTTATTGGTTTGGCAGGTTATTATCGACATCTCGTCCAGAAATTTGCCCGATTGGCAAACCCATTAACGAAGCTCACACGTAAAGGGGTTAAATTTGTTTCGACAAAGGAGTGTGAAGAATGTTTTGAAGAACTGAAGAGAATATTAGTCAATGCTCTTATATTGACTCTACCATCGCGGAATGATGGGTTCGTTATTTATAGTGATTCATCGAAGAAAGGACTTGGTTGTGTCCATATACAGAATGATTGGGTTATTGGCTATGCATCATGAAAGTTGAGAATTCATGAGCAGAACTATCCTACTCGTGATCATGAGTTAGCAGCTGTGATATTTTCTTTTAAGATATTGAGGCACTACCTCTATGGTAAAAAATGTGATATTTATACTGATCACAAGAGTTTGAAGTATATTTTCTCACAAAAATAACTCAACATGAGGCAATAGAGATGGCTTGAATTACTCATGGATTATGATTGTATGATACACTACCACCCGGGGAAAGAAAACAAGGTGGAAGATGCTTTGAGCAGAACCGATCGTGGAGTTTTGAACAATATGAGAATTGAAAGGGATCCAATTTTCATGGATCTAGTGAAGATGGACATGGGAATAACCAGGGAAGGCGAAACATAAATTATTTTTCAAATGGTTGCCAAACCATCTTTACTAGAAAAGATTAAGAGTTCCCAGACCGATGATGAAGAATTTCAAAAGATGATTAAAGCTGTGAATGATGAGAGATTGAGAGACTTTGTGTATGAAGATGGAATTTTGAAATTTGGGAAGAGGCTTTCTGTTCCCGACATACCTGATCTAAAAAGGAAATTTTTGGAAGATTCTCATAGTTCCAATATCTCTATACAACCTAGGAGCACCAAAATGTATAGAGATTTGAAGGAACATTTTTGGTGGGACAACATGAAGAGGGAGATTGCTGATTTTGTGTCAAGATGAATGGTTTGTCATCAACTGAATGATGGAAGACAACAGCCTGGAGGAGTCATGTAGCCTCTTCCCATACCAGAGTGTAAATGGTAAAATATTACGATGGACTTTGTCATAGGGCTACCAAAGACTCCTAGAAGTAATGATGAAATATGGGTCATTGTTGATCGTCTTACCAAGTAATCAAATTTTCTTGTTATAAGAGAATATCTACCACTGGAACGTCTAGAAAGACTATATATTAATGATTTTGTGAGACTTCATGGAGTACCCCTATCGATTGTGTATGATCATGATCCCCATTTTACTTCATGATTCTAGAAGAGTCTTTAGAAATCCCTAGATACTGAACTTCATTTGAGCACTACCTACCACCTCCAGACAGACGGACAATCAGAACGGACTATTCAAACCTTAGAAGACATGTTGAGATCTTTCTCACCTGACTTTCAGGGTATGTGGGATCAATATTTACCTCTGGTAGAATTTTCCTATAACAATAGCTTCCATTCGAGTATTCATATGGCACCATATGAAGCAATATACAGAAATAGATGTCGCACACCAACCTTTTGGGATGACGTTGGTGAAAGAAAACATGTAGGCCCAGAACTGGTGGAGGAAATGATGGAAAAGGTTAAGGTAATCCAAAATCACATCAAAGCAGCTCAAAGTAGGCAGAAGAGCTATGGTGATAATCAAAGGAAGAATTTGGAATTTAAAGTCGGTGATCATGTTTTCTTGAAGGTATCTCCATGGAAGGGAGTCATACGTTTTGGTAAGAAAGGTAAATTGAGTCCCAGGTACATCAGACATTTCAGAATTCTAGAACGAATTAGGGCTATAGCTTATTGATTGGAAATGCCTCCAAGTCTCTCCAAAGTTCACGATGTGTTCCACGTATCTCTAATGAGGAAATACATGCCTGACCCAACGCATGTACTCACCTATGAGGAATTATAAATGGAACCCAATATGTCTTATTGCAAAGAACCTGTCAGGATTCTTGATACGAGAGAACAAGTACTGAGAAACTGGATGACGCGTCTGGTAAAAGTCTTGTGGAGAAACCATAATATGGAAGAGGCAATGTGGGAACCCGAGGAACTTATGATGAAGAACCACCCAAGTATTTTCATGCTGTAGTATTCTAGAAATATCGAGGATGATTTTATTTTAAGTAGTGTAGAATGTAACACCCCAAGCTTTTACGGTACGTTTCTCTTTGAATAATGCAATATCATGTGTTGTACGCAACATCGAGTTCTAACACACACCACAACCAATCAAACTAGCCATTATAAATTGTAATATCTTCTTTTTGAAATTTTAGAAATTTTATCTCTCAAAATGGACTTCATTTTTGGATTCGTAGTATTGAATTTAGCCTAAGGTGAAATTTTGGTACTTTTCGGATAACTTTAATATTTTGATTAATAGTGAAAATTACTAAATTTTAATTAAAAACAACTTTTTTAATCAAGATAATTAATAGTGATAAATTATGAATTTTAGTGGTTATAAAGTATACCTAGAATATATTTTTACCATTTAATACAATTTTGTTCATTGGACATAATTTCACAATTAAACCGAACATAAACAAATATCAATCTTTTGATAGTTATTATATCTTAAAAACACGCTTTTGTTTTGACAGCAAGAATTATTTTTAAATTAATTTCTGCCAATTCTGTGTTTTGAATTTGGAAAAATGGATTCCATATTTGAAATAAGGATTTTAAAATTGTGTAAATAGGTAACATTTATTTTTAGATATTTTGAATAATTACTTCAGTAAATATTTTATTTACCATGGTTAAAGGGTAAATCCGGTAAATAAGGGTTACAAAATAATATTATAATAATAAAAAATCACCCTAAAACGTGTCCTAACATTATTGGTTGAAACATGTTCGACCCTGGGAATATTTGGGTCGATTTTGGGACCCCATGGTGCCACTTGTAAGTGATAGGGACACATTATTTTAATAAATACAAAAATTACAAAAGCATATATCTTTTAGCAAAACAACTTTTACAAAGGGTTATATATGTTGTATTTTCATCTATAAATATTCATTAGAAAGATAAAAAAATTGTTTACATAATGATATTTTATTTATAATTTTTAGATATTATATAATTTAATTTATATATGACACATTGATGATGCAGTAATTATAATAATAGTGAAAAATTATAATAATTGATATTATAAATACCCTAATAAATATAATTTGAGACTTTTAATGAATTAAACTAATTTTATTGAATAATATGTCATATTATGATTGATTTAATTGACTTTGTTTGAACTAATCATTCTATTATGATTTTCAAAAAAATCAGGTTTACATATAGTGTCAAAATTGACAAAAAATAGTTTTTAAAATAAATATTATATTAAATTCCTAAAAATCAACGGTTCGGAAAAGAGACATATATCATGATAGGTGTATCAATAATGGACCACTAGGGGGTCGCTTGGAGGTATATAGTAAGTTTATTAACTATATAATATAAAAATATAATATGACATGGTAAGTGTCAAACTAATTAACTAAGAGTTAAAACTAAAAGATAAGGTTAATATAATGATCCAAACCTGTCTAAATCCTATTGGTTGAGTAGTTTTAGACCCATACCCACTTTAAAATTTAAATAATCCACCTTTAAGCCATTAGAAACCGAATATGAATTTATTATAAAATAATATTTCTAGCTTTTCCAAAGGTGCCCCTCACCCCTCTTATAAAAGGGCACTCTCCCTTCTCATTAACTCACACCTTCAAAGCCATTTGGTTCGGCCAACCTCTACCCAAATACTCTCTCAACTTCCCCCACTTCATCCTAGAGGCCTTACTTTAGTCATAAAGCCAACCAAATAGCCTTTTTGATCAAATCAAAAGGAAGAACCCGAAGAAGAGGTAATGATTTCACCACCTTTTTTCATGTTCCTTTCTTCTTCCACTTCTTCTTTATTTATTATTACCATTCTCAATTAATAACTCCAGTATCTTATATATACTGTGATGTTATTATAAATATGGTACAACCATATTCAGTATTCTATCCATCCTTTGAATAACATGTCACCATACGTACATACGTACGGCTTACCGTCTTCACGTCATGGTGTAATTGTTATTTAATAAATTATTATTTGGATGGGTATAATAATGATGTGTAACTCATGTAAATAATAAATATAACATGATAATTATTCTGTATATATGTTATAACATACAATTATATATTATTTTAATATCAAAAGAATGATATTGTCGCTCGTGCATACGTACGGACTACCGTCTCCACGAACGTTATGAGATTCAATTTCCATCGTATCCATTCAAGTATAATTATCATTTGATGATTTAAAAAAATGTTTAAGGACTTGATATCATTATGGATATGAATAATATACAACCTATCCATTAAAAACATGGCTTACGTAATAAAACATATAAAATAAAACGAGTAAGTTAACACCCGAAACAATGATAATAATAAGATATTATTAACAAATCAATGTTAAAAGATCATATATGATATCATATTAATATATATTATTCTTGTATAATTTAATAACAATTATTTATCCATTATACAGGAGTTTAACCTACCCCCAACCAAGGAAAAGTACAAGGTATGAGTTATTTCACAATCTCTTCATTATCCGAGGTTGTTTATACGTAATAATCTACTAGGATCTCTTTATCATCCACATCCATGTTTCTTAAAAATGTATTTCGAAACATTTTTAATATTTATGAGAATATGGGTTAAATTCATTTATACCCATGTTTTAATTTTTATAAGAGGTTTATAAAGGAATCGTTCCTTCGTTTTCCAAACATGGTGCTTTTTAACCTTTTCGACAGAATTAAGGTAAGAATGTTTTTTTTAACTTATACGGCGGGTGTGGCAATTTTCCGCCGTTATAAAATCTTCGAAGCTTCCCTTACAATCTTATAAGAATATTTTCAAAGAAAATTTATTATTTTAGAAATATATGACTCTTAAATTATTTCAAAATAAGAATATTTTTTTCTCTAAAAAGAGTTTTGATTTCATCTATGTCAACATCTTTCGATGGATTTTACGCTTATTTGAAGTTTATTTATTATGAAACAAAACTTCCATATTTTATTGAAGGTTTTGTGTTATGTTTGAATGTGGATGTGTTATTTTTATACCATTTATGGTTTATGGATGAAGTATATACATTTCGTATGCTAGTTTTAATACGAATGTTTATGTTATGTTTAAACCTTTTCATATGGGAATGCATTGGAATTAATATGTGACGGGTGGAGCCTGCTATAGCTCCTCGATGCATCGGTAGGTCTCATGAGACAAACTAGTGTCTTGGCATAAGGCCTTGGAAAACTCTTATTTTTAGTCTTGGCACGAGGCCTTGGCTATGTGGTTATGATAGTCTGGCATTATGCATTCCATCATTATGAAAGTGGTTATTGATATTGCATGTGATTATACGATTAGTAGAATATCCATGTGAATAAGTAAATGGAATTATTTCATTTTATTTTTTTCATATAATTTTAAATTTAAAGTTTAAAAGACTTTTGTTTTAGTTATACATTGCATTAAATTTTTATTCTTATTTATGAATGTTTCCGCTATATTATTATCCTTACTGGGCATTTGTGCTCACCCCTTCTCTATGTTTTATTTTTCCCAGGATGTGAAGAAGTAAATTATGAATGACCTGTAGGGATATTATGAGGGGATAATAGTGTGGATTATGGAAACAATATGTTTTTGTTTTTGTTTTTCACTTCATGATGTAATGTAAAACTTTATTAATATATCTAGTGTTTCCAAGGCTACTAAACAAATGGGTCTTTCGAGATTTGATCTTTCTTATGATCGTGCCAATGGTATGTAATAATGCACCGACTCTGGGTAACTGGGGTCGGGGAGTTACATGGGAAGGACATGGTCTATAATTATAATTGAAAATGAATCTCAATTAATTTTTAGTTATACATTGATTATTTATAGGATTACTTAAATGGGTTCATTGGGTGGACCATTAATTTACTAATGTGTGATACTGGTTCCCAAGGGGAGTTACCCAAGACAGACTCATTGGGTGACATAAATATAAGATTCCATGATCAATACTAGGTAACCTATGTGAAATACCTAAGAAGATCTTATAATGTTAATCTTACACTTTTTCAAGAGTGATACATGATATTCCTATTATGGATCTCAATTAAATGAATCTTACTGTGATTGGTATTTATACTACTCTTGGTGTTTTATATGAGCTTATCCTTAAGGATCACCTTGGTCGGGATTACATGGCCATCCACATTAAATAATAAGGATTTAATTATATATATGAAAAATAATATTTTCACATTATCAATTCCATGGACATGTTTTTCAAGACAATTAACATTCTAAAATTTGGTCCATTATTGGAACTTGATCTTTTTCATCCCATTCATACACAAATATTATATATGTAGAGGTAGATCATGGTATAAAACATCCATCTTTGGAGGATGAAGGTAGTGTTGGTTGGGGGTACCATGAAGAACATGGTCTGGCATGGTTTATTGATTCATTTATTTATTGACCATTACGTTCACACTCCTCACAGTGTATGAATAAACTTGATAGTTCAATACATCCTCGGTGGGGACCTACTGAGTATATCTCACACTATGTTCAGGCCACATATGGTACTCAAATAGAGATCATAATTTATAGTATAGATATATTCTTTATTCTATATTTTGATGTTAAATTTTTGGTACTAGGATAGAGTACGAGATTAGAGGGCCAAGCATATAACCATGAATCTTGGGAAGGAATCCTTTGTATTTTTTTAATTTTATTTACATGTTTAATATGAAAGTACCCATGGATATCATGTACTAACAATTTTGTGTACCACCATAGAATGATCTTCATTTTTATCATTATAATTGGTTTACCTTATCCATATTGGTTATTTTGGAAGATTTATTATTATTATTTTTGATACATATTTATTATAATTTCAGTTTCATATGATTATTATTTATAGTGGTGGATTACTCTAATCATGATGTATAGTCTCCCAACTATGCCATCAAAGATCCTTACTGCTAGTCTGTAAACATTGGCACATGGGGATGTGTGGTTAATGTCATGTTCCAAATATCCTAGGGGAATAACATAGTGGATTCTTTGGAAGGATGATAGGAGTACAATTTCATCAATAGTTGGTATTAAAAATTTTTGAGATAATGCTTTTAATAATATTAAAAATTATATATATATTGAAATTTTTATTTTTCATCCAAAAAACATGTTATTAGAATAATATTTCAAAAATGTATGTAAAATTTCACAACTTATTTTTTTAAATCATTTTTATTTTTTAAAAAATTATTTGTGAAGGAATAAATATTAAATTTTCCTAAAAGACCCATTTTCTTCTACAAAAATGTAGAATTAATATTTTTTAACATGTAAATCATGTTCAACATTTCCCTCCATAATGATAACATAATGATTTAATGATTTTGTTATACATTTCCAATTTTATTTTAAAATAATAATTTTTTGGAATTATTTTGTTGACAATTATTTTTAAATCTTTATCCAAAATCAAATGTTATTTTCTTAAAGAATATTTTAATTTCATCTTCATGGTATTTATATTCATTGTTGGCATAAATCCAGTCATTTTATAATGATATACTAAGGATATGTTTTGATAATATCATCCTTATTAATTCTTTTTGCAGTTATGATCATTTTGATCGAGGATGTACAATTTTATTACCATTTAATGTATTACACTGGATGGTATATGATTTTGATTGTTTGGTGGGGTAAGTACGATCATTTAATATGATAGTTTATCAATATTAATTTTTATTTTGATTTAGTTTCAACCATTTCATATGAATAATTCAATAGAATTAGTAAGTGAAGGGTGAGACTTAGTTATAGTTATCCCCTAAATGAATCAACAGGTCTCATGAGACAAATCCGTTGTCTATAATAGATGGGTCTTAACCAATAGTTTTAAACCATCTTGTGAACCATATTGAATATTTATTTTAAATTTCTGAAATTAATAATTTCCTCATTATGAGAATAGTTATTGATGTCTATGTGATTATTCAATTAGTTATAATATCATTGGAAACATTTGAAAATCATGTGACAATATATATAGTTTTAATTTATTGACCTTTATTATTTCCATTTTTCACTCATGTTATTATTAAATGGAATTTTATTCATTTATTAAACTTGTTGTATTTATTATTTTTAATTATAAATGAAAAATTCTAAACTATGTATATGCATATTAAATATCTTATCACACCACATTATTATGATTTATTTTCCCTATGATATCAGAATGTGTTCTATTATTGATGTGTAGGGACATGCTAAGGGGAATAATGAAATTATCAATGAAATAACTTTTTGAATTTTATATTTTCAAACGTATTGAAAATGTTATTATTTATCTAGATTATCAAAAATAAAAATGTATTTGGTATGTTTGGATTTTATTTCTTGTCTCTAGTACCTATGTAATCAAATAGACAGCGGCTCTTAGTTACTACGATAGGGGTGTTCTCACCCTGATGGCTGAGATCACAATAACCTATAAATCTAGTGGAAGGGACATTAATAATTTAAGTCCCAATGAACATAATTTTAGTTCAAGTAAAATTAAAATATATATATTATATAATATTCATCTATGATGAATTGGGAAACGATAGATGATAAACGAAAAAGAGGAAAAACATTTATTTAATACCTTTTGAAACAATTAAAAGCTAAACCATTCTTCATGGCAACCTTTGTCTAAGAAAAATATTGGTAAATAACTTTACATATGCATTTGACTAGATTATTTTATCAGTACATGGAATGAAAAATTTTGGGTGATATAACCATCCTTGGATAAATATTCTTCTATTACCTACTTCATTGAATAAGTTTTTGAATATTTTAAAATCATATATTTCTCCTGGAATAGTGTGTATTTTGACTCAAGGTACCCTCAGTTTGACTATGTGTGACTACTCATAGTTCATATATATGATCCTCTGGCCTATCAAAAAGATGCATTATTTACTTGCTAAAGGGTTCTCTATTTCACGTGATCCACATAAACATTATAGTGGAACTCATCACAAAAGTGTGATTCATTAACGTCCTCAAATTAACATACCCATAACATAATCATCAGTTCAAACTCTTTAAGTCACAATATATACAATTGAACAAACTTTTCAACCAGTTTCAACTTCCATGATGTCACGTCACCATATAGAGTACTCATCCTCAAATTTGGGAAATGACACCCCATTATCATGAATTTTGGTGTTCCCCACCATGTGGAATAAAACATCATGACATATGGCCTTATATTCATTACTATAAAATAAACACAACATTTTATATGGTCTTCAAAATGAGAAATGGATTCTTAAATATCCTAATGTTTCACATAGCCCAAACCATGTGTATTATTTCTAGGTTTATATATCCCTCATTGGATAACATTTTATCAATTTCAAACTTCATTTATTGAGTTTTTAAATATTCAAACATATTCCCAACTACATGAAAATGAACATATATGACTTTAATGGACCCTTAGTTTGACTAATAATGTTTTACTATAATCTTGAATTTTATCCCTTCAATTTTTAACCCGATGAGTATTTTTACTTGAAGAAGGGACCTCTGATCCTTATGTACCTTAGAAACATTTTCACATAACATTTCACATCAATGTGTTTTGAGGTCATGACATACATTAATTCCCCATGTCATAATAATTTTCTCAAACTCCTTGTGTTTTTATTTCCAAATCCCATAATCTTACTATCCTTGTGGTTTTTAAATCCACAATGGTACCTCAACTAATTTCATGACCATTATTTAAATTAATGATGTATGGTTCCAAAACCAATTTTTAATATGTATCTTTGTAACAATGATGATGGTTTATATTCCCTTCTTGGGTACCTATATTTATAGTAATGATGTAGGGATTCATAAATTTCTGGAATATCCATCCTACATGACCCACATCGTGTCATGAGGTTCAAAATCACCTATAGAATCTTTGTTTTCCCCTGGGGAAGAGTATAATCTTTGTTAAGGGATCCTCCATTTTGATATGATTTTTTCCTACCACATATATATGAGAATGTGGATTAAAAATAAATTTATTATTTTCCATATATAAAAATAATTTAATCACAATGATACATGACAAAATTGTAGTTAAACACATCATTCATGTTTGATTCATGATCATCCCCAGCATGTCTGTCCCATTTCATCACTTATATTCAGGATCTTTGAAACATGATTCCCATTTTTTCTGTGTACATAATTCAAGATGTGTTATTATTATCTCAATATATATTCCATGAAAAATTACAATTGACTATAAAAATATACGGTTTATCAAATAAAAAATAAAACTGCTACAATATATAACCCAAGTCATATGTCCATAAAACACTACATTCAATGGTCAATACTTATCTATCTCAAACATAAGTAACTCATTGGCCAAACTAAAAACCCTAAAACTAACAAATGAAACTGACATAGAACTCATCAAATTGAAAATATTTAATGAGAACTCTTGGACAAGTTAATTCTACACTCCCTATAAATGCATATTATATACCCATGAAATATTTATCATTAAATAAAAATTAATATTGTATATATTTTTATGTTCAATAACCGAAAATTGTGGGATAACAAACATTCAAGTCACAACACACAAATTATTTATTGTATATGAAGCTTTATAACAAATAAGGGTGATACAAGAAGAACTCATACCACATTGGTTCCCACACTATATGCCCAAAAATTCTTAAGCATTGCTCACGTGTCCCATGTTTTAGGAAAAAATTAAAGCACTATTTCTCCCTGACACACAAAATTTACTCATTGTTGTGAATGATAAAATCTTGAATGGAAATACCATAATTTTGTGATTATAGTCTCTATATGAATGATAATTTTTATCCATTTATAAGAATAATTTTATTGAAGTATGAGTGTATTTAGAAATTGATTGATTTAAAATTTTGATAAAATAATATGGTCACTTTACTATTTATATATTACCATGTACTCATATTTCATGACAGGAAAAAAAGGACTGAAAATAATACATTTAGATTGAATGATTTATTTTCTAATGTGTATAAAAATACATAGAATTATACACTAATGGAAGTCTCACCTATAATCCATAAAATAAAAAACAGTCTCCTAAATGTAAAAAACTATTTGATTAGATTCTTAGATGACCCATTTATATTTTCATAAATCTCTTAAAGGGTGACTATGGATTTAATAATTTCAACTAATGATTTACTATATACCTCTTTAAATTCTCTTAATGCCTCTTTACATGATATAATATCAATTATTCCTTTCTTCTAAATGGTGATAAGTCTTTAACGAACTTACACCATAATATATATATATATATATAATTTTCTATATTATGCCCATGGGAAAACTCTTATTGAATTACATTAGTTTTGGGATTCCTATCCTTCACCATGTCATTGTGAGATGATAGTTATTTTGCAGACTGTGAAGATTTATTCAAAGCATCATTTTTATGTACCATGAATTAATCTAAGGCCTATGTTGAAATTATTTTCACATAAAATGTCCATATATTCTCCCTCATGGAAACCACCAACATTACCCTAGAATTGAGAGCCCATTAGTTAGAACCTCCTTCCCAAATGGTCATGAAACTTTACTTGATGTCACTTAGTCAGTCCTTTAGCTCTTCTAAGGTTCCCTCCACTACATGAATCTATATATGAAACCATACCTGCTACTACAACTTCTGATGAAACATTCTGTGTTCCAAGACTTATCCCATTCCATTTATAGGAATAGGGCTATATTTTATGACTGATCCACAATGAGTGGGACTCATACATGAATCCAAAATAAGGACTAGTGCTTAGTAGACTTGTATATTGGATATTTTAGTGGGGAGAGATCCTAATATTGATGTATGTAAAAACACTATCCTATTATTTTGAACTACTATTATAAATAATAATAAATTCCAGCAAATAATAAACAGAAATGATGTCAAAAAATTCAGGAAGTCTAAAAGCATCTTAATAACTAAGAATATTCCTTTCATATTCATGTAAATGTTGACCTCTATCTCGGAGACCATAAAAATAGGGGTGATGGTAGTTTCATTCAATGGAAGAAGACCCAGAGGCACCGATGATATCTCTTCTACTAAAGCATACCTTTTTCACCTAGATGTGTTGTCGGGATATAAAGATTATATATGGAATGGTACTAACATAGTATTGTATTTAATTTTTTATGATTTCATTACACTTACCTAGGGACTCTTAAATCAAGTCTAGGTGAGACGAAGAATAAAATTTGTGCATTTGGATCTTTTTAAGGCACACAATCCAATGATGGGTCGATTTGAATGTGAATCAGTGTATCGAACTCAAAAGACATGTCCAATATTAATTGGAACCCAACTATATTTGTGGGAATACATGAAAGAATTAAATCAATAGATATTTGGGGATAACAATAAAATTATAAATCACCTATATAATTAAATCATAATGTTATAAAATACCCATGTAATTTAATGGGAAAAAAATACTGAAACATACAACAATTACAATTTGATATTGGGAAATGATTTTACATTAACCTTGATTGACTCCTCTTATTAGAAATATCCAATGAATAACCATATGATTAAACAATAATTATAGGAGCTAGAGTGGGTACTTTTATTCGAATATGATGTGTTTCTTCCTGATCAAAAACCTGAACCTTCATCAGTTCCATGTTGACCTAGAAAACCTTAATCTGCATCCTATTTTCCACTATTTTATCTAGACTTATATGTCATCCCATGTGAGAATATATTTAGGAAGAATGTGTTTACCAGATATATCTACCTTCAGTAAATTCTTAAAGGTAACAGATCAACATAGTTTTAGTAACAATCAATTAATATTAGATGGTAATAAATGAATTTTCCAACTACTTTTCGGGAGCCATCCTGGTCTCTTTATCTTGAAATGTTACTATTTTTCTTGTAGTTAACATATGTAACACATGATCTATATAATTTATATCCCCCTTAATGAAATGGATCAACATTTTAAGGTCTAAGAGGAATGCATCAAAATTAGTAGGAAGTTGTTCATGGTGAATTACCTATGGATTAGTGATAATATCAAAACCCTAAAGGTATATTAAGTCCTATAATAGAGCCTACATGACTCATTGGTAAATATTTTATTTGTATTGTAATATAATTGTGGGAATTCACTATGAAATAAAGTCATACATAGAGAATTTTTCCCACTGGTCTTGTCTCTACTCACACAAACATCACCGACTTTTCTCACATTCGTTAGTCCTTTTCATGTTGATGGAGCTAACTTTAAATTAATTAAAATCTTCTATGGTATTTCTAGGCTTATAGATCTGCTGGAAGAAGTCTTCATGTAAGGCATAAATTTTTTTATGCCATTAGATATTTCAAACCACATCCTCAAAAAGTATTGGTAGCAATGTCGCCTTCATCCTCAACACATACAACTTCCCATTTATGTACAACTGGGTCCATTAAATTTTATATTCTTTTAAGGGATAATGTTTAAGACACCAATGGGATAATTCACTCAAAAATGAGCCCCCTCATTGATGAACATTAGTCAAAATTATAGATTCACCATCAGAAACATATTTATCAAATATGGGTAGGAAAAGGTAAAACCATCTAATCACATCAAAACTACAACTCAAACCATCTTGGTGAATCAAGCATTAAAATTATATTTCAATTTATTTGAATGATGATGTCTCCCTTAGGTCTGGATATCAGATTAGACTATTCATTTTAATCACCCAATATATTATCAATGTTTTTATAGGTGTGTTCACCATGAAACATAAATATTAACTTGTAATGCTATTTTATCTTACCATTTAACTCCAAATTTATCAATGTTGGGGGGACTTAACACACTATTTTTATTATAAATTCACTAAATGAGAAACCTAGAATATTTTGAGAATTAAAAAAAATTATAGATACTTATATGGACCCTCATCCAACCCCATATCACCTGTAAGGTACTGAAGATTCTAGTTAGGGCCCTTCGCTTATAGATTTGGAATTTTAGTGAGATATCTGATACAAAACCTAAATAGAAAATATAATACACTTTTCCACCTCCCATTGTGACCACCATTAAGAAGGCAGAGAACCTAAATATACCCTTATATTGGACCGAAAATAGGTTCTCTCTCAGTTATATTTCTAGGAATACATTCAATTGAACATGTCACCTATCCTTGTATGCGACTATCCAACCCCAATTGTTGAAATTGTTTTCTCCAACCATATCAATGTAGGTTCCCACTTCTTTATGATATTCTCTGGATGGGAATGTTTTCAGAATCATGGCATCAAGATCGTGATGAAACTTTTTGATGCGCAACTATTTTAACATAATATAAGTGATATCATCCCTTGTATAGGAGTTATCCTCAAGACCATATTCCCCATTTGAACAACTTCTTTGAAATGGGAGAAGTTAATTCTACATCATCCTAGAAATATGATAGATTAATGAAATCATGGTACATATCTCTTATATCTATACGCCATATATTATATAAATATCATAGTGACTGATGCTAACCTAACCATGTATCTGATGAAATGTATGAAAGTTTTAACTCCAATGACTACTAAGGTATCCTATAAGTTTTGTTTCAATACAAAGGGTTTAATAAAACCACAAATCTTCTCAAATGATGATATTATTTATCTTGTTTGAAAATTATTTAATATTGTTCTTCACCCAAAAATTATAGCCACTGTTTATTTTTAATATTTTTTTCAATCAGATATCCCAGTAGTATAACCATCTAAACATATAATTGGAAATGTACATTCTGTTTATTGATTTTTAGACATGTATTTTAGTCATAGACTCACTCAAAACCAATTATAAATAAACTGTAATAGGTTTCACCATATATTAATTTGATTTATCATATGTGTAGAAAAAATCAAATTATTATGATTTGATCGCCATAAATCTATTATTAGTTTTAAGAATAATAGAAGGATTGATGTTCCTTGACCGAGATAGAGTTATAAAGGAATCATTCTAGAAACTAGTCATGTATAAGTGTAAGTAATTAAATAATAGGGACCCATCATATTACTCCGCCTCAAACCCACATGATACTCTTGAGTTGAAGAACAATTATTCATGGGTGGGTGACAATAATGTAAATTAGGGAATTTTAGTGATCCATAGACACTTTAGTGTTATTATTTAAAGACGCATACATCATAAAAATATGTAAATTTAGTTTGATGTAAAAAATAATATTTTTTTGGAATTTTAATAGTGGATTAAATAAAAATATTCTTAGGAGTATGTTAGTATCACATGATTGTGTGACCATAATAAGGTTACGCAAATTGCATAACCATGGTACAAATATGTGATCATTTATATCCTATGTGGTCACACCTGTCATGTAAACATGATAGAGATACATTATATTAGATCATGTGAAATACCTTGTTTAATTATGTTGTTCATTTATATGTTTTATTCATAAAATCATCTAATGTGATAGAGTTCACTCAATTAGTCCCTATAATACGATAAAGCTAGGAAGTCATGTAAGAGGGACTATTTGAGATATTAATGAAATAGTAGAAAATGTTGGAGATATATAATATTTGGTTTACAATGAGTTATTCTTACCTTAATGCTATTATTTTTAGTAAGATTCACATAATATAAAGGGTCACCTAAAATACCAAACACAAACACAACCCATTGTTACATAGGTGTGTATTAACATCCATAGTACTGAGTCCCTCCATATTTTTTCAGACACTAATTATAAGAGTTGAATTTTAATATAGACTATAAGAAAATTGGAAAACATGTATTTATGAAAATACCTAAAACAGTAGCTAAATTTATTTGAAAATGAAAAGAAGAAAAACTATAATTCATATATAGAACACATGATGTCTAGTGGGTTGTGAAACCGGATATCATGATCTTGTAGTCCCAGAAAGATCATGTGTTTCCCGCTAGAAAGATTCATACATATAAACCCCAAGGGATCTTGGGATGTTGAATTTTAAGAGGGTAGGGTCTCTTGGTCTCTATTCATTTCAATTTTACAACTCTAGGTGAGCTGAATCTATCATTACAAATATATATATTACATTATTTTTAATTAATATAAAATATATATCATAACAATAAACTCCCCACAAGAATAATGGTTTTGGATTCATTATACACTAGATACATAATCTATAACTTACATGTAGGATTTATAATATATTCTATATATATAATCTCACATAGAGAAGTTATTAAACAAACCCTGCCTAAAAAAAAATTATTACCTGGGGAAATAACAAAAATATGTGTGCGGCGAGATTCCTAGTTAGTGAAAACATTAGAAATTTTGATTAATGATCCTAACTAGGTATATCATTAGTATAATATTTTGTGATCATGATCATAAAATATAATAAACATGCCAATTTAATGACATATCATTAATCATATATCATGGAAAAAGGACTTTTAATAATAAAATGCATATTTCATAAGTGTGTGGAATCATCAATAAAAAACCATAACACATGAGAACATAGAATAATAGTAACACATAAGTATATGGAATAACTATATTTTTAGGAAAAAGCTTCCTTAGAAAAGGTTTACTCCCATGATTATCATTGTGGAAAATTACCATAATTAAAACACATAAATGTCCATTTCAAACATTCTCTTACGATTAACTTACATCTTGTTCACTCCATCATATCCTAAGAGTTTATTAAAACAATTGTCTATTAAGAGTTTTGTATTTTATTAATCACTATCCAATTAATTTTAGGTCAATATTATTCTGTGTCCAACTAACACAAAATCAAAACACATTCACAAATATCAAAATAATAAAAAGTTAGTCATCATATCATCATAATGCAGCCTATAAAAACATATGGTATATAAAAAATATCATATCATAATACTAATAAACAATAATGATATATAATATGTATATTATAATCGGAACATATCCCATGTAAAGTATATGTAACTTCAATGTATGATATCAAAGATGTAAACTGACATTAATGATTATAAAAAAACACCCCTCTCATATAAAAGTAACTTATTCAAAATATAAACTTATACAAAATATTTGGGAAAAAATTTATTTTGAAATAAAAAAACATCTAAATGATTCATTAAATAATTTAGTGTCCTTAATGTTGGTGAATGACATTCATGTCATTATTGTTAAAAATAATGTTTATGTTCACTGCTTTAGTAGATATAAATAATTCAAAAAATGACAATGAAGATTTTATTAATCTATTTAATAGAAAGTTAACTCAATTTAAAATTTTATTTTTAAAATCACGGTATAATTTCATATCTTGCTAAAAAATAATATTATATGGATATAGAAAATAAATAATCTTGGAAAAAAGACTTATGTTCGGGGTTCCCTAAAAAAATTATAAACCATTATGTGTACTGAATAGAGGAAAATGGAACGGAGACATAATAATTTCAAAAATGACCACAGTAAAATAAAATTCCACGGTTTTATTATAGTATTATAATATAATTTCACTCAATGTAACCATTTAAATTATAATGAAATTGAAACACAAATCATTTAACTCAAGTATTGTATTTTTTCATATGCATTAAAAAGTGTTACATAAAAAATATAGCTTTTCTATAAATATATTAAAAAAATTAATTCCTTACATACTATATATCATTCCATTGAAATTTATAATTTATTATAAATAAAAAATTCTTCATTAAAATATACATTTATGTGGAAATTTGTCCTTTTTTCAAGCATGTTTCTGTTTGATAGTTCTGAAAATATTACCGTGTTCATCGTTTCAACAATATAAATTCTAATAATAAATAAATATGTATAATATTAATTTAGTAGAAATAATATTATCATGTTTTATATTGAGAACTGATGAAAAAATAATTAAATCACATCATGAAGATTGTTGTCTGTATGTACTCACGAGATGTTTTGAATTTTTTATTGATTGAATAAAAGAAAATTAAATAATCATTCATCTTCACAAAACTATAATAATATCATTATTTTCAAATATAATAATTAAATTAATCATTATATCAATTCATTTGATGTGGTTATGTAATATAAAATGTATTTCATTATGGATGTGGTCGTCGACAAATTTACATGAGCGATGTTTTAATTTTCCATGGGTTGGAAATGTGGTTGGAAATGATTGTTACACCATCATAATAAATTTTAATTATATAAAATATATACATTTAATTACATTTTAATTGATACCATATATTTATTTTAGGTATATGAATAAATAACATTTTTTGTACTCATTTAATAGTTATACCTCTTCATTGAGGGAAACCTCCTTTAACAAGTACCTTTAGCCATGAATGGATAATATTATTGAAAGAAATAAATCACTAGTAAATTTGGAATTAATATATGACTTTTATAGTAGATGTTGAATACGTTTTAAGAATCAATAATTTTGAATAAGTTACTAGATAAGGTTGACTTTTATGTGAGGGAAAGGGCGCACTAAGTGTTAATTAAAAGATTTTATCTATCATAATCATGTCATGTTTCTGAAATACACATAAAATTAAAAACTAAAAAGTTATTGGGTTCATATAAACACATAAAATTAAGTTTAAACATGTTTTAGACTCTTTTTAAACAATTTCTCCTAGTTAACCAATTGTAAAATCATTTTGACGTGAATCTTGAAAACATTAGTTTTTATAAAGACATAATTATTATTTGAAAAAAAGTTGAATTATTATAAATTATTGTACATTATGATTAATAATATAGAATCCATTTTACATCCTAAAATTTATATTTATGGTATCAATTACTTTTAATAAAATAATTGAGAACTCTAGAAAAACTATTTTTATGAATATACATAAAAAATTAATAAAAAACATGTAACCTAGAAATAATCTAATAATATGATATTCATGGTTTTTTATTGGAAAATAATAAAAATTAATTAATTTGTGATTAAGAAAAAAACTAAATGCAATATTAAAACAATTTCATTAAAGGAAGGGGCCAAATAATGGTTTCTAATTTGAATAAAATACAATATATCATTACAGAAGGAAAATTTTGTGTTAGAAATTTCATAATAATGATTTAAAAAATATTATTTGTGTCATTAATAATTTATTTCATTGAGTAAAACCCATTTAATATTTTGTTTTACTGTAGTATATTGGTTTTAAAGCATTACTACACCGTTTGAGCTCAGTTTTACTTCTTTTACTAAGGTAAAAAATCATCATCATGATTACTATTCATAATGACCATCAATTATGTGGGAAAAATTAAATAATATTAATTATATTTATTAAAAATATAGTCTATATTTTAAATTTTTTAATTTTAAATTTTTTTGTAAAATCAATTTTTTAAAAAAAGAGTGTAAGTCAGAACAAAATAGTTTTACAAAAATTAAATTTTATTCATAAAAATGGTTTTATTTTCATTCCATTCTAAGAAAAAACAAATAGATGATACATAAAAATTAAATTCAATATATAAAATATATATTTAATTAAAATAATTCCCCAATACATATTATTTAATTTTTTTATGAAAAAAACACACTATGTTAATAAAAATAATGTTTCTGAAAAAACACCATTTCATCCTTCAAATAATTTTTCCAGTTCATAGCAATTCAAAAAAATATTTTATTTTATAAATTTATAAATTATTATTATTCATGTTTTATATTTATTATTCAATCCCGCTAATCCAATTTCTATATTATATATTTATTATTAAATAATTATATTATAATTATGTATAATGATTTGTTTAAACATGATGTTTCATGTAAAGAAAACTATGAAATAAAATAAATTTTTTTAAAATAAGTATATCATTAAATATTGTATTTTTTCATTCAACCCCAATATATTCATATCCACCTCAAAATGTTCTCTCTCTAATACAAATAAATGAGAATAATTCTCCCATGTTACATCAATGGTTTCCCACATATCTTCTATAAATTTATGATTTCCCCATGAATCCATTACCGAATGAGTGCTCTTGTTTCATAGTACATTCTCTGTTGGATTAAGAATCTACACTAGTAAGTATTCATTATATTCAACCTTACCCTATGGATAAAAGAATAGTTTATTTATATTTTAAGGAACATATATATACTTCAATAAGATAGATATATAGAACATATCATGAACTTGATAAAGAATTTGTCGAAGTGACAAGTGATAATAAACCCACATGATATTATTAAGTGTTTAATTGGAAATTATATATCTAGGGATTGTAATTTACTTCTATAAAAATTTCTTAAAATTCATCCTAGGAGTTATTATTAGGAACATATTTTCAAGAAATTTGAATTATATACCTCTCTAATGATTTCAATCATGATGTTTCTATCCAATATGATATATTATGATGTGTTATTGATTTTTTTAACCTTCTATAAAATGTAATCATCTTAATCATGTATCTATATCATTAATTCAATAAATTCTTCAAACAATTTTGGATCATGGAAATTCCTTCCACAAAAATAATTCATAAAGAGCTTTCGGTGTTATTGACAGGCTTTTTTTAAGAAAATTCCAACAATAGAATTTTTTATCATAATAAAAATTTAAATCTATAGAACAAGATATGAATATATATTATAGTGATTTAATGGTTTTATTAGTGTAATTATCTAACAGTGGATGATATGAGGTGTTAAAACTCAACTAAATATCTAGTTTTTTGTAAAGACTTCTCCAGAAGTTCAAGGTAGACCTCTGATCCTAATCAGATACAAAATAATGTGGTAATATATAAAACCTTATTATGTCCTCAATGTATATATGGAAAACATGATCATTATATAAATATCCTATTATAGAAACACAATTATCATATTCTATATGGTGATCCACTTTATCCCAAAGAGAATTGTTCCATTTATATGTATTGGAGATTCCAATGATGAAATCCATTGTAATGCATTATCATAAAATTTCTTCTGTGGGTATTGGTGGAAACATACCCTTAAACATCTTTATCATATTCATAA
Organism: Viscum album; assembly: GCA_963277665.1. Classification (NCBI taxonomy): domain Eukaryota; kingdom Viridiplantae; phylum Streptophyta; class Magnoliopsida; order Santalales; family Viscaceae; genus Viscum; species Viscum album. The sequence continues at coordinate 538,338,581 of OY728119.1, forward strand.
ATTGCCAACATACAGTATATTAATAATTAGTCTCAATAATATCCCTTTCTATATTATCCCAAAAGAAATATTATTTCATGTCCCAATACAATTTTATACTCCCTTTATGAATATAGAATACAAGACTATTTTATTTAACCAAAAGCTTAATGTTCTAATATATTACTAAAGGGACACATACTCAATTCATGAAACATATCATTCCATCATATTCATTGTTGAAATAAGATAATTTTTCCATCTTCATCAAATACACATCCTTCTTCTACACCCCCCAAATCCTCACATGGATGGATGATTAATGAATTCATCTTATAAATTGAAGATATTTTCAATTTCCCCAAAATTTAAAGACTTATCTACTGAATATCCCAAAATATTAGATCTCGTTCAATTGTCATTATTGAAAAAAAATATCTTTGCCTTTCTCACCCAAAGAATCATCCACCTTGTTCCCTTTCAAATGGTTGTAATGTGTTAATCCTTCATAATCATTGAAGAACTCCAACTACCTTCTCTATTAAATATTCAAATATCTTTGATTGATTATATACTTCAATATTTTGTAATCATTAAATATATATATCTTATCTTTTACCATAATGATAATGACTCCTTATTTTTAGTGAAAATATTTTTTCTTCCAAATTCATGTCAAGAGTTGGGTAAAATTTCAAATGATTTTTCAATAGTAGTCAGGCATAAAATATCACTGAATAATTATACATAAGGATGAATCCCAGTCATTTTTTTGATGCATCCTTAAAGATAATAAACCATTCTCTACTAAATATTACATCATGTATATCTTAGATGACAATCCTTTGTTTTAGCTACTCGAAAATTTCCTCCCAATCAACAATCTAAAAGAACATGTCTCCCTTCTAAGTTAGCATTCTTATAATGTTATTTTTCCAAGATAATTCCATGAAAAATCATCAATAGTATCCATCCATCACATGAAAATATATAATTAATATTATATGATTTTTATAGGCCAGTATTCAATAACATACATCATTCAAAGATCCATTTATATACTCTCACATAAGATTATATGACCCAAATATGTGACATTATATAACTATAATTAAATCATAGATAGTATTTCCTAAAAATTGTCCTTCCTCATGGTCTTTAACATAATCCTAAAATGTTCTTCATGTACCCAATTTATCCTTGAATATATAAGAATATATTCTACAAAGACTACCATAACTAATCAAGGACAACTATAAACACTCTATTCATTAAATACATGAATATATAAAGAGAATTGGCAAGTCCGAATTGAATTCATATAAATTCATAATGACCATACCTCTTAAGGATGGTCATCTTGGGTATATTCTCATTATTAATTCTTATTTGAGGAAATATAAATCAAATATGAATCTTCTAATAATATTGATCACCTCATAATTAATCAATAAAAACATAGATTCTGGGAATAGGATAAATTTTTGTTATATTGAATTTTTTTTATTTTTCCACAATCAATACAAAGTTGAATTAAGCTATCATTCATTTCAATAAAAATAACTTCTTATCCCAATTTTTATTTACTATATAGTATTAATACAATAAAATTATTCTCTTGTAGTTTCTTATTCAATTCATAGAACTCTATCAATGTCATTATATATGGAAACATTTAAATAAGTCTAGCACCATGGATGAGGGATATTAAAAACTCATTCCCTTGCTTTTCTGGGAAAATTTGAATGTATTTTGGAAAAACATCAACATGATCTCCAAAAATAAGAATACATTCAATAGTGATCTTCCCCAACCATTGGAGTAAAATAAACCTCATGGATAAGGAGTAATACTCTTACAATGAATGTAACATCAATTGGATGTTCATACTCATCATCAATAAAAAATTTGCTCACAGGTTGAAACCAAATATATGACATGACTTTTTATCCTTATAAATTGGTATGGGATCTATATTGAGGGACCGAATACATAAAATATGTTACATAAAATTAATCTATATGGATAATAATAGTATTTATAGGATGTACAATCCCATAAACTTCTATAGTGTGGGATATATAGACTTCTTCTACAATCACTATAAAATTTGTTTTTTACTACCAACCCAAAAAACAAATATTTGAGTTTGCGGACTTATTCCCTTGGATAATTATTCAAAAATAAAATAGTATTTGTATCTATAATCAGATAAAATATTATCATTTTTCTATTGGATGGTAACTATACCTTATTCACTTCTGTCCCATGAATCAGTCACGTATTTTTAATCACAAGTCATTTCACTTTACCTCATGGATTTAGTGTTTACTGAGGCTTATTGATTGTCAGGTATAATTGGGATAGAAATATGCACTAGAGATGGGTTGAATATTCCATTTTAAATTTTTTTAAAATAAATAAATATTCAAGTAATAAATAGTGAAATGATGAAAACATAGTGCGGAGAAAAATAAAACAAAGATAACATGATTTTTTTATGTTTGGATCAACTAGATCCTTGTCTAATCTTAAATATATTATATGTAATAATAATAATTCTATTAATTATGAAACTAAATTTTATATGTACTGATAATGTCAAAAATCAAACCATGTCATGGATCAAGCCACAACTACCCCATGGCCACCTCCATATGGTAGGGGTGGATAAAAGAACAGAAGGTATAACTTGATTAGGGATGACATTCCTAAGTACCATTACACATAGGAATAAAATCATCATGACATAAAAGTGCAGTGGGAATGAGTAAAATATTCAGATAACAACAATTCACATGAATCATGAATGAACCTCTAGATAATACAATAGTATGGTTGGGTAAACTAAAATGTAAAGGTGGAGAACACATACTAAATGAGAAATATTCCCCAACTTAAAAAAACTAGAAAAGTAAATAGCTGAGATATCCCAAATCCTAGATCCCATTATATGGCCACCATATGCAGTCTGGGAACCTAGTATCCCTATGATCTTCTAACTTAATGGTTGAAACGTCAGTCATCTATGTAAAACACAACATGTATGAATAGAAAAACCCCTAATGTGGTTATTATATACATACATGTAGGAAACCCCAAAATCTAATGGGTCAGCATAAATCGATACAACTAGAAAAGAAATATCATATATTTTAGATGCATATAATGAGAATAGATCAACCCTTATCAAGAATGATTATAACCTCATCCAATCATAAGGGGCTCAACATGAGGAGCATGTGAAATATGTATCCAGCCTTTCTCACCTATTGATAGAGAGAGGACTTATTCAATGCTGAGATACTAATCATGGAAATCACATGGAATACCTTATATGAATTTTCCTCTCAAAGATGGAGTGTATCGAAATTCAAGGTGTGTATATAGAAGAATATATATATGTTCTCAGTGAAAGAAACCCAAATAGTCGAGAAAGGGGATATCTATCTCACAGTTCAGCCCATGGAAAAGTGTATATAATGGTTACAAATTACCATCAATAATACCCAACATCTCAAACATCTTCCCTGAAATAACCATCCATGTCTAACTTAGCATTAACACTTTTTCCCATATTCAATGTTCCAAAAACACAATTTATTGTACCCAAACCCTTGTATGTTAGAGGATTTCCACTCTATAAATCCTAGATAACACCACTACCCAGCTATGATGTAGGGTTTTATTACTATCCATCATTTATTCCACTACCCATCTATGATATATGATCAACTCTATATATTTCAAGGAAGTAGCATCCCAACTAAGCTGGATGGTCATCATGGTATCCTTAGAGGGCGCCACTGCCTATCTATGATAGATGGTAAACTTGGTATCTATTGAATATGTTACATACCATCAATGCATGAAGATCAACGTAGTATTCTTCAATGAATCCACTTCCTCTCTATAATGGGGATTCAACATAGAATCCATTAAAGACTCCATTGAAAATATATGGTGTAATGTCATCTCAGAAAGGTCATCAAGCAACATCACAAACCTATCCTGTTGTAGGGTACAACTCGGAGAGGTCATTGTGATCATGCATGATCACTTCCATCATCATGTGTTTCTTTATTAGGCATTGTAATCATAACAAATCTAATCATATATCCAAATTTAAAACCGAGGAGATCATTTTGTTCTACGTGAAAAATATTCTACCCCTGATCATGAATTTGTGTTTAAACGATGAAGATACATAACTCGAAGGTTCCCTAAAAGAAACCAAGGGATACACATAATGTGAGGGGACCCACACAACATGTGGTCATACTCTATAGAATATTTTTTTTCCTAGGAAATACATGGACCCATGTAAATGTATTACTATATGCAGTATAGGTGGATTATATGGTGTTTCTCGGATAACTGAGATTGGTTTATGTTCTACTGGTCATTTCTATGTACCTCACCCCGTGAACATGTACTCAAGTATGCAGTCATTCCAATCCATATACTTCAACATAGTTACCCTCTAGTGTGATCCATCACATATGTTCACATCTATGGAAGGGGTACATGTCATGTATGAGAACTACACACATTTTCACCATTTTCTTCTAAAACCCTAGCTACCACTGTATATGGGGTTACACACTTTGTGTTCATCTTTGAAAATGGTGTGTAGTCTAGTTTTCATTAAACTCAATGATTTGGTCTCCATGCTTTGAATTAGGCCACGTCGTCATAGATATTTCCTTGACGCAATCTAGAATGAGAATATTTGGCCATGAATCATGATTTCTGGTTGTCGCTCACATCAAATTTTCTTGATTGGTCCATGGTTGTTTCATCATTCCTTAAACACGCCAGTAATGATTGCACATTCGATCACTTTAACAAAAATCATTGAAATTTTCAGTAATTATTTTCAACAACTCCATATATATTCTACGATTGTTGATCCTCTCTTTGGTCAGGAAACCTCTATAAATTTTGTGGGTCCTATCTAGCTTGATACCTTCCTATAATTTTCATACCAGGACCTCATGATCCTTCTATGGATGAACAAGATGAAAAATAGGTTAAATGAACATGAACATTGGTTTAAACATCATTGTCGAATAATTATTGTCCAATGATCAAGAACGATATAATTTGTTTAGAATATAATTGAGATAAACAAGTTAATTCATACCCAAGTGCATGTTAAGGCTATAAAGTGGCATAGATCGATATATGGGGAAAAATCACTCCAAATATTTAATCAAATGAAATGTATATAAATTAATTTAATTTCTTACCTCAATTATGGATCAATATTTTACGATGATTGTTTCATTAAAAATTTGAGGGAATCTATGGCATTTGATTTGTCCTGATCTAATCCGACCTGGATCTCTATCATAATCTGAGGTGATCCTCCAATGGAAGGAAGATGAAGAGTATTTTTGGGTATTTATATATTATAAGGCTAACCATAGATATTTTTACATGATGATACATTTATAACATTTAATCTAGGTAAAAATAGAATTAATAAATCTTGTAAAAAATATCATAAATCACTGAACGTATTTCCACCGGGAAAGTGTTCTAAACTCGCCATGACTACCCAATTTTAGGTTACTCCTAGGGTAAACACCATGTTTCAGGCTCAGTTGTTGTCTCCAATTAATAATTTGATAATTCATTTATGATTTACCATATTATAATTATAAATCTCATGTGTGTGAATATAAAATTTAATTAATATTATTATTAAAATTAACCCCGGGAACTGCAATACTCATAATTGAACCTTTCCAGATCTCTGATCTCTAGAAATATATAACAAAATATTGTAATTTATTATGTTCAAAAAACATGTCTTTACTTCATTCTCTCCTTCATGACATTCATCCCCAAAAATAAATTACTAAACAAACTACTCAGGATACTAAGCCCACACATGGCTCTCCCGGTGCCAGAAAACTGCTGCATGTTTTCCTACTTCCATAACACATAGGGAAATGGGATAGTCCATCCATGCAGGGTAATCTCTTTCCAATCCATAAAAATCAATAGGTTCTCAATAAATGTTTCATTATCATCAATGTCCTTCTCTACCAATTCTATGAAATGCATGGGGCATGAACCTATCTCCTCAATTGTTACATGTGGCAGAATTTTTACACTCTCTACACTAATAGGGGTATGACAAGGTGGTAGGCCAAATCTCTAACACTCATGATGATCTCAAATATCCAGATGATCCTCTAGGATACCTCACCTCCCTAGCCAAACCATTGTAATCTTCATCATAGTGATACTCTTAGGAAACTTTGATCTCCCTTCTCGAACTCCATGTGTATATGATAGTTATTTGCATAAGATTTTTGTCCTGTCAGGGTCATCCACATATTTCCATGGAGTACCTAGAACATTATTTTCATCACTTGAACCATATTTGGGCCCACAAGAGAAATCTCAATATTCTCTCTCTAGGACAAGTTAACAAATGGGTTCCCCCAAATAGGGCCTCAAAATTTTCCATGCCAATTGTAGAGTGGGAGTTTCTATATTATGAAAAATCTATAAAGGGAAGTTGGTACTCCTAATAATGGGAAAATTATAACATGCACACCCTCAGCATATCCTCTGTCATATATATAGTGCGGTTGGAAATACCATTAGTTATGGGGTGAAATGTTGTACTCATCCTAATATTGGCCATGAATGCCTCGTAATGTACTCTGTAAAATCTTGATGTAAACCATGCTTAAAAATTAGAGAAATTTGTTGAGTTCATCCCATGAATGTGAATGATCTCCCATATGTACCGCAACACCAAACTCTCCATCGAAGCCTACTCTTTGATAAAAAGTAATTGTTCCAACATCACGAGTCATTCATCCATAACCTGGATGCTCTCATGGACCTATTATATTTATGGAATTATTGTCAAAATTTAGGTGGATATGTTGTCCCACTTCCTTTCTGGGATCTCAAGGGGGCTGCAACAATCCTACTAGAACTTGGTGTTCAGCATTCACCTACTGGATGATAAGGCCCCAAGAGATTACATAATCCACTATTGTTCTCATGTTGGACCACCAAAACTACTGATTGCAGTCTCTATACATATTTTACACACCCATATGTAACATTCTTGGAGATGTGTGGAACTATTACATCACCACTCCCTAAATCATGTACATGACCATTGTCTTCCCTTAGAGTAAGTTAACGTAGTTCCCCCTTCAAATTATCGATTTGTTGAGTTTTATATGGATATATAATCATCTAAAAACTCATAGTCTGTTAATCCCAGCTTAGACTGCATCACATTCTAAAAATGTGGAAGATTCCATACCATCATATACAAAAAAAATTAACTTCATATTCCACTATGGTCAACTATAAGGAGGTCAACTGATTTGAATCCTCCTATACAAAGTGATCCTGATACATTCTTATGAAGAAATATGCTATAACTTTTCCCATACCATTGGTATATACTCTCTCAATTTCATTGTCTTATAGGAATTCTAACTAGCATCGTTGAATCAAGTTCAAATCTCTATGCGGGAAGACGTACCTGACACTCAGGGGGTCTAAGATAAACACAAAGCACTCCACATATGGTAGTCTATCCACATCCTCATAGTGAAGATTACCACTTCCAAAACATGGTCATGAGTTGAACTGTTCGTTTCATGGGGTCTCAACTTCCCCGATTAGTATGAAATAACTACTTGATGTTCCATTAATACATAGATAGGCCTTTCTCCTAAGGAATCACAATACAATACAAACCCAAGTACACCCATTTTTATTCTCAACAAGGGAGAACTCTTTAGCCTCAGTCGCAACTCTTCAAAGACCCTATCATAATGCTTAGACCTGGTAAACTACTTCCATTTCCATATTAGGGTGGTGGTAGGGGCTTTGATTCTAAATATGTATTCTATAAAACTCATCTATTCCCTCGCAATCAAACTGAATTTTTCACCTATAACACACTCTTCAATTTATCCCAATAAAGAACTGCTTCAATATTCACTAGATCCATGGCTAAATCATACTTTAATATGATGTTCCCAATCAATTGAACCTCATGAATATTGAACTGGAAGTTCTATAGTCCTCAGTAAAAATGATTCTCTTGAATAAAATCAAGGTCCATCATCATGTGATCATTATGCTCCGCCTATGATGTAGAGTATATGATAATGAAGTCGATGATGATAACAAAAAACAAGTCCAACTGTGGTTAAAAAACCAAGTTCATCAAATCCATAAGCCCAACATGCAAATTTTTCATTCCAGAGTGCAGTTATAGGAAGATATAGTGTTGGTAGTTACAACCAAATCCCAACATAGGAATATTAGCCCCACGAACTCTAAAAAGGTGGTATTCGAGCCTAAAATAAATTTTCAAGAAACATATCATGCCTCCCAATTGGCTAAAGAGATCATTAATCCTCATAATGGGGTATGTTGCCTTTATCATTTCTGTGTTCATAAAATAATAATATATGAATATATATAATCTACCCTTCACCTTTCCAACAAAAAATACTAGAGCTACCCAGGGGGAAACCCTCGGTCTAATAAAACCTTTTTTCAGGAGGACCTCCATCTAAAAATGCAAATCCTGATGATCATAATAGACAATTTGTTATGCATAAGATGATATTGGAGTTATTCTATCATACAAGTTAAAGAAGAACTCCATCTACAGCCTTTCTAGTATGCCTATAACATCCTCTAGGAAGAAGTCCTTGTAATCCTACATATTTGATGGAACCAAAATTCATGAATAGATAGCTACACAAAGGGCTACACTCAACAACTGATGTGTGATGGGCTGTAATCGCCTTCTCACCGAACCCACATTCTCTTCAATGATATTTCTCTTTCCAAAATTGGAGAAACTTTTCCCATTAATTATTCAGAATATAACTAGTCTATGGGGATAGTCAATCTATGATTAGACCATAAACAAGAAATATATTTCCACGATGATGTCATATGAATCCATTAAGATGACTAAAATGTCCCTCATGAACCTATCCCCACCAAGAATAATTCAATATGTTTAAAGATGAAGGATGAGGAATAAATTTTTCTAATAGTATCCTCAAGAAACATTTGATATTCTAGAGCCCCAAATGGGAGTTCTAACTCTCACACTAGGGGTGTAGAGATAAATTAATGATTGGAACCTGTGTCTAATAATATAGAATAAAAACATGAAGAAACATAGATCATGCCTCTAATCATCTTTATTGTTATGGGGTATTAAACCTCAAAATCCTATTGTTGTCCACATCCTCACCCACCTTCTCCCAAATCCTTTCATGGGCTGCTTGATGGATTTAGTGGAAGGACCTCATTATAGAATCCACCACCCATATATCCTTCTACTCCTCTACAAGCTATACCTCATTAGAGACCACCATATGCATTTTGGGAGACCACTGGTCATGACAATTCCTCTACAACTGGGGTCCACGGACTATTTACTTATTCTCCGCATCACATATAATTAGGAATATACCCACTATGTGAACTCACCCATCACAATCCTATTAAAAATAATATTTTGGATTCCATGGTGCGATATGTTGCCTATACACCGCATGACCTCATGCCTAATCCTGATCACAAAAGGGCTTCATCCACTGAGATTACACCAAATAGAATATACTATCATCTATATATATATCTAATTTGTGACACCCACTTTAATCATTAGCTTCCTATATTTCCTCTAACAGAATTATCTCCATCATCATTGCCTACTCAAACACCCGGAAATAGCTGGGGATGCATAAGGGAAATTCTATGTTTTGAATCTCTTTATGGAGTCCCAAATCAAATATTTCTACTTCAATTATACATATTGGGTCATTTAATGAGATTAAAAAAATTGTGTTTATGAACCTTTATATATACTCCGGAACCATTATCCATCCCTGCTATTGCACCAGAATCACATATATCTAGACCAAAAAAAAGAAAGAGTGTTATTACTCTTTATATAACACCTCATGGATATCACACCACCAGATGGTTGAATATTCGTGAATTTACATAATGAGTCTACTCCAATTCCCCAATGATATGTCTATTAGGCTAATCCAGTGAATGCAAATATTCAATTTGTATAGGAAAAAGATTGAATATTAGAACTGCTGACTATAGCCAATCATATTAATCCAAAGGATCTAGCTTTTCACGGATCCTCAGTGGTCTCTGATTCTGGAACTCATGTAGCATAGTAAACCTACACAAATCTGTAACTTTTTCTATTTTATGGATCTACTGGTTGATAGGAAATGGATCTACTACCTCCCCACCTAGTGTAATTGGATCACTGGATGGACCCTGAACTAATGCCTCGTCACTCATTAGGTTATCCTTAGAATCTATACATAGTATCTTCCCTAGCTATCCTTATGGATGAATCCTAAATTTTTCAATAATTACATCTATAAAATGAAGATATATATATTATCATGATATTACTCGGTAAGAGAAATTTAGGAATCAATCTTATATGATTTGTGCACAATTGATCACTAAAACCAATTTCATAGTATGCTGAGTCGATAGGCAAGTAGTCAAGTTCCTGTTGAATAGATATCTTAGTAGGTGAACAATCACTCGATTCCTTATATTAGAAGTTTCACTCGAGAAACATTTAAAATGTCTCCCTAAACCCATGTAAATCATCCTAAGGGGAGTATTCCAAATAGATTCTCATGGAATTTTCATTCTATAAAACCAATCTATCATAACAAAATCCATGATGGGGCTCTAGCCACAACTACCCCAAGCCCACCTTCAGAAGCCAGTGGTGTCGAACTACACCATAGGAATGCATAAATCGTGGAGGCCTTTTCCTAAGTGTTGGTATGCACAAACATGTGCCTTGATGGAAAATTTAATCATATATGAAACATAATAATTAAGTAAACCAAGAATACCTGAACCACTAGATAGTAAAACTTTACACTATTGTAAACTGAATAGTAAAGGGGGAAAATACCCAACCCGGTAGAAATATGTCCCAATGTGAAAATTCACGAAATGTAAATAGTTGTGATATCTCAGATCTTGAAAATCATGTTATGATCACGATACATGGTCCCAGAACCAACTATCCCTAATCTCCTATGAAGTCATATTAGAGCTATCTAATTTCTACATAAAACATGTCATGTTTGGGAAAATCCCATATTATAGTGACAACATAAAAACCTAGTAGAAAACCATAAATATGATAGGGGGTGAAGTAAAGGATAAAAATGAAGATATAGATAGTAGATGTAAGATTTGGTCAAATAGAATTGGTCAACCTTGACCCAGAGTGAAAGTAACTATGTCTAATTACAAGTGTCTCAACACAGTGAGTAGGTTAACTTCCCATCATGAGTTTTATAACTATAGTAGGAGTGTAGAGTCGTACATCCTTGATAAGATAAACACATAAATAAATTGAAATTCACCACACATATGAACCACTCATGAAAGGAGTGTAACCAAATCCATGGTGTGGATATATAATATATATGTGTGTGTGTGTGTGTGTGTTTTCATGCAATTAAAACTAAACAATAGAGTAAGGGGATATCCATCTTAGAAATCAGCCCAAGAAAAAGTGTATCCAACACTTCCATGAGAAAATCAATGATTCCCAGCATCTCACATGTCTTTCCAAAAGTAAAATTCTAAGCCTAACTATGCCTCAACACTTTTTGAAACATTCACACAACCAAACACGGGAATTAGTGGACTTCTTCCATCACACGTCTGGTGTAACACCACGAGATTTTATGAAAAATATTTTTTTTAATTTTATTAATGTCTTGTGTTGTACGCTAAACCAAAAGGAGCTTTCACAACATGCATCCTTGAATTGCCTTGCATTACACGCAATCGCGACCTTCCTCGATAGCGTGTGTAGTACGCAATATCGAGTTTCACTAAACAACGATATGCTATTAAAATATTATTAAAAATAGCCGTTATGAATAGTAATAACCACTTTTTAAAATTTTGTAAATTTTATTTTTCAAAATGGACTTCATTTTTGGATTCAGAATATCGAAATTAGTTTAGGGTGAATGTTTGGTACTTTTCGGATAACTTTCATATTCTGATGAATAGTGAAAATTACTAAATTTTAATTAAAAACAACTTTTTTAATAGAAATAACTAATAGTGATAAATTATTAATTTGAGTGGTTTTAAAGTATATTTAGAATATATTTTTGCAATTTAATACAATGTTGGTCATTGGATGTATTTTCACATTTAAACCAGACATAAACAAGTGTCAATCTTTTGATAGTTATTATCTTTTAAGAACACGCTGTTTGTTTTGACGGTGAGAACTAATTTTTAAATTAATTAATTCAACTGATATGTTTTGAATTTGGTAAAATAGACATCATTTTTGAATTCATAATATAAAATATATCTTAGGCCTGATTTTTTTTATTTTTCTGGAAACATTCATTTTTTGATGAATAGTGAAACCACTATGTGGTAGTTAAAAAAACTGAATTTTCCATAAAACATAATTTTACCGCATCTGTGAGTGGAATTTCAAAAATACAAGAGACACGGTTAATATCAAGTACTAAAATGTGGTTCATTGAGATAAAAATAATTTTTGGTGAATAGTAACTTTTAACTTTTTTACCACGGTTAAAAGTAAATAGGGTAATTAAGGGTAAAAATGATACTATTATTACCCTATCACATGTCCTAATTCTATTGGATAAATGTAATTCTGACAAAAACAACCTTATGAATAATATATGACCATTTAGGCCCATTTGGATTAGATTAGGATATTTATTAATAATTTATTTAAAGAAGGGTTAAAATAGTTAAAATCAATGTTTAATAAGTACATAATTTTTAATATAGGGTTATACATAAGATAAATTCGACTATAAATATTAATTAAAACTCTAAATATATTTACTACATAATGATATTTTATTTGTAATTTTTAGACATTAAATAATTTAATTTATTTATGACACAAAGATGATGCAGTAATTATCTTATTAATTAAATATTGACATAAGTGATGTTATAAATACCCAAATAAATGTAATTTGAGTCTTTTTATGAATTAAAATATTTATCTATGTAAATATGACATATTAGTATTGATTTAATTAACTTTTTTCGAGCTAATCATTCTGTTATGATTTTCACAAAAATCAATTACTAAATAGTGTCAAAATTGACATAAAATAGTTTTTAAAACGAATATTATATTATTAATTGTTATTTTGTTCCTAAAATTCTAATTTTTGGACAAATGACTTATCTAATGTTATATATATTAATAATAAACAACTTGGGGTTCCTTTGGCTTTTTATAGTATGTTTATTAACCTTATAGTCTAAGAACACAAAAAGACATGGTAAAAGTAAAATTATCTAACTTAATGTTAAATCTAAATGAAAAGGTTAGAATAGGAACCTAAACATGTCTAAATTATATTGGATGAGAGGATTTCGACCCATCCCCTCCTTATCTTCGAAATAAATCAATTTGGAGCTATTTAAAAGCGAATTTGGCTTTATAATAAAAAAATATTTTTAGTTATTCCAAAGGTGCCCCTCTCCTACCTTATAAAAGGGAACCTCCTCCATCTCTTTCTCACACCACTTTGAGCCTTCAATAAAAGCAAAACCCTACCAAATTCTCTTCTCCACTTCCCTAGAAGCATCCTAGAGGTCCTGGTCTTCTTCAAAGACCAATGTTAGTGCCCTAAGAGGAGTTCTCAAAGAGGTGCTTCAAAGAAGAGGTAATGTCTGTTACCGATTCATTCAACCTTATTTATTCTTCCACATATTATTCTTATTTTGTTTAATTATGAAGTAATAACATAAGTATCACTCATATACTGATATATTATTATAAGTATGAAACAAACCTATTTCACCATCTATCCATCCTACAGAAAATGAAATCACCGCGCGTGCGTACGTACGGAATACCGTCTCCATGCAGTGGTGTAATCTATTTTCCACCATCACCTTAATTGGAAGGGTATAATGGTGTAAATAATAACTATATATGATTATTGTAAATTGATATTTATTCTTTAATAGTATACATACACTCCAATAAAATTAAACGATCATGGGAACGATATCATCGCTCGTGCGTACGTACGGAATAACGTCTCCACGACGCGATGAGATTCATTCTCAATGATTAACCATTCATAAATGATTATAAAGTATATATAATAAGTAATCATGAAATATATGACATAATAATGATACTGGATTTATGTATATATATATATGTATGTCATCCAATTAATTCCATTCAATTCAACGAAGAAATGAAAACAGCGTTCATGCGTACGTACAGCCTACCGTCTCCATGAACGGTGTATTTATTTACATTTATCTATCCATTATATATATGTTTATTATTAATATATATTATATATAAATAATGTTTTATATTCTTTAATTATATAATCATGATCTATGTAATCATATGAATAATTACAAGTCAAAACACGAACGAAAAATGAAACGATTTTACCCAAAATGCTCTTTAACATGGAATTTACAAAAGAACGTATAATATAAAGTCATAAGTGAACCATATATGATATAATAAAAATGAATTGGATTATGTAATAAGTCAATAAACATATTCAAATCATTATACAGGAGTTTCGGATACGTACGAAGCATATCAGACCTAAGGTAAGGGATAATTTTGCAAATCTCATTTTTATCCGAGATTGCTTATTCGTAAGTATTTACTGGGGTTGTTGCAATTATGCATGTCCATGTTTTATAAAAGTTTTTTCATGTATGTTTAAAGGCTTTTTTACCCATTTTCACTTTTAATACATGGTATGTAAGTAACCTTTCTTTTGTTTATGTTATGAGGTACTTTTTTGACTTTTCCGGCAAATGTAGGAGAAGAATGTTTTTTAACTTATACGGCACGAACGGATTTTTACGGTTTTATAAATCCTTATTTTCATGAAGCTTCCTCCAAAAGATTTCATGATTATTTCATATGTGTATTTTTCAAGTATAATGTATCTATGATTTAAATGGTTTAACTCTTCTTATGATGAAATTATATCCATTTTTTATATGGATTATATTATGATGTGATGATGTTTATGATACCCATTTTATTATTTGGGTTATGATGAATGATTTATGTTTATGTTGTGGCACAAGTAAGAATGATTTAATTTTGAGATGGGTGGGACCTATATCTCCCACCAATGCATTGGGTAAAGATTTTATATCTCATAAGATAGACATGGCTAGAATGGTATGTTAATGCGGTTCAGTGTTACAGGACTGAAATGAAGAGTGAACTCAATTCTGAATGGGACTTTGTCCACTAAGATGGTCTTGGTAGCAATGCCTCGGCTACTATGGAAATCATTAAATGAGCTAAATGGATGACACAATTAAATGTTTTATTCCCATGATATTTTATCATGGTTTATGTTCCATTATGAACTATGCATTATGTACTTCGATGTTTTATGTCGTTGCTCAAGATTTTTATGTTTAAACATTATGTTCATGTTTTTAAATTCAATTTGTATATGGTATGTTTTATTTTATCCATGATTACCCTTACTGAGCTTTTGAGCTCACCCTTTTTATGTTTTATTTTCCCCTAGGATCAAAAGAAAGGTTTTAGGTAAGGAAACAAAAAGTGTAAGATCTTTATGGGAGATGTTGAAGATCTTTCACCATGATTATAAGATTATGTTCCAACATTCCAAAGACACTAAACTATTACGGTCCTTGTGTGTCTATTTTTGTTATGTATTAAGTATTCCGAAAAAGTAATGTAATGTCCATGTACGTCATGTTTCGGGTGTCTACAGTTGGTATCAGAGGAAAGGATTAGTCAACCTTTAGAAACTAGGATACAAAAACATTAGTGAGATCCCTAGAGATATTTCTAAGGTATGTCTAGGGATGTAATAAGGTTAATTATAAATATAGGTTATAGTCCTAGAATTATGGTAACGATATTATATTAAACCTAATATCTTAGATATTGAAGTTACTCCCCCTTTATTATGATTTTTTCCCTCTCACACTATTCTTTTTGGGTTTTAGAAAATGGCTGGAAACAGGAAGATTCACGATAATGGAGGATATGACAGACAATGGAATGATATTCTTCATGAGCAACCAAATTAAATGGGATTTGGAAGTCCAAACATTGTTATTATGCCTAATCAGCAATCTCATAGTATGATCAATAAACTCAACTTTAGTAAGATTCCTGACTCAGATAATATGAGAAAGATGGAGTTTCATGATGATCATAGAGGAAAGAAAGTTCAATTTCCCTCATGTAAATAATGTGGGAAGAGGCATCAGGGAGATTGTTTCAAAGGAACTGGAAGATGCTTTGGGTGTGGAAAAGAAGGACACAAAGCCAGTAAGTGCAAACGAAAAGGTTCAGTTAACACCATGGACAAGGATAATGGTATTGCTACGACATCAACAATGATTAGATGTTTTAAATGTAGAATTTACGGGCATTATGAAAACCAATTCTCTAATGGAAAATCTCATGAAGAGAATCAGCATGGTAATATGGGTAGTATTTATGCGGATGATAATGAGGAGACTACAAATTCTATATGAGCTGAAAGAAGTGTTGAAGCTCAGTCAGTTTTTTTATAAGGTAGTGGAATGATTTTATGTTTATCGAGAGTTATGTTGTATAGTTAATGGTACTATGGAATAATGAATCATCTAGGGATTGTTACACTATTGTTTTTCCTGGAGTATTTGAAAGTATATGTTGAATTGTACCTGTAACCGTGGAAGGTTATTCAGATTTTTTTGGAAAGTAGATGATATGCGCATAATGATGGAATAAGAAGATAATGAGATGTTTTATTGTATTCATGAGCTCATGATTGATATAAGGACTAAGTGATATCATGGTTTGAGTATATATAATTTTTAGGATTTTGGTATATGGAAAGTGTTAACTTTTAACTGCATTCGTGTTTTCACTAAGGTTCAATGGGTACTCATTTTTCAAGAGAATACATGATTAAGGCCTTCTAATGTTTGGAATGTGACCAACAAGACATATCTTATGATATATGGGGATCAACGATGGTATCAAATCTCTGGTAATCGTTTTCACTATATTATGAGAGTGGACTGTAGTATTATGGATAAGCCTAAAGATTGGAATGGAATATGATGGAAATAAGTTAGTATTGTTTAAGGATATAAGTTTGTTTGATATTATTGATGGCATGTTATAGTAATGTAGTTTTAGAAAAAGGACAACCTGCAGGACGGGTGACAGCCCATCATGTCGGACAAGGCTGTGGGAATCGAACCCACAACCGATGTGCGACTGGCCCTTATCACCTACCACTAGCCTACAAAAAGTCCCTGTTTAGTAGAAACTAGTTTTATTATATTAAGACGTATGATATATGAATTATAAGTCCATTTTAGGAACCATATATGATTAATCTCACTATAGATGGACTTATGTATTTTTTGATAACTTTTCTATCCTTTTGTTTGAGACAGATGGAATGACCCATAATTCTATCACGTGATCTGCTAACACATCATAAATGACAAATTCGACATCATTTATTTAAGAGATGAAGTGGAAATTGTCCAAAGAACGACCAATGGTGAGAATGTACAAAAATCACGAATGTATTTCTCCTAATTCCTATTTCATCAACTTTAGGGAAATGATCTTGAAAACCAAAAATGTTGTCCTAGTGCTCTTATATCCGAGGAATCAGATGGTACCTTAGATCATCACAAATCTATGGATTTTTGATTAATGGATTTTTCATAGCCATGTTCTCTACCACTCTCCATCAGAACTTGATGGTCAGATTTTTCTTCCATAATCCATATTTTCACCTATGTTCTCCTACGTGGAAACATAGTGATGAGTTAATTTGGGTAACCGTTACGTTTCATAATTTAGTTTTTAAAGACAAGTTTTGGTATTCCTTTTTACGATGTGGGTTTCTATTAAAGAACCTTTCAAGTAGTAAACCATTTTTAACCCCAACGAATTTCGAGGGAGAAATTCATTTTAAGGGGGGTAGAATTTAACACCTCGAGATTTTATGAAAAATAGTCTTTTTAATTTCATTAATGTCCTGTTTTTTACGCTAAACCAAAATGAGCTTGTACAACATGCATCCTTTAATTTCATTTCATTACACAAAATCGCGACCTTCCTCGATAGCGTGTGTAGTACGCAATACCGAGTTTCACTAAACAACAATTGCTATTAAAATATTATTAAAACTAGCCGTTATGAATTGTAATAACCACTTTTTGAAATTTTTTAAATTTTATTTCTCAAAATTGACTTCATTTTTGGATTCGGAATATATAAATTATCTTAGGGTGAAATTTTGGTAATTTTCGGATAACTTTCATATTCTGATGAATAGTGAAAATTACTAAATTTTAATTAAAAACCACTTTTTTAATCGAAATAATTAATAGTGATAAATTATTCATTTTAGTGGTTTTAAAGTATATTTGGAATATATTTTTACAATTTAATACAATGTTGGTCATTGGATGTAATTTCACATTTAAACCAGACATAAGCAAGTGTCAATCTTTTTATAGTTATTATCTCTTAAGAACACGCTATTTGTTTTGACGGCGTGAACTAATTTTTAAATTAATTAATGCAAATGATATGTTTTGAATTTGGTAAAATAGAAATCATTTTTGAATTAATAATATCAGATATAGCTTAGGGCAAATTTTTGGTATTTTTCTAGAAACATTCATTTTTTGATGAATAGTTAAACCACTAAGTGGTAGTTAAAAAAACTGAATTTTTCATAAAACATAATTTTACCGCATCTGTGAGTGGAATTTCATAAATCCGAGAGACACGGTTAATATCAAGGACTAAAATGTGGTTCAATGAGATGAAAATAATTTTTGGCGAATAGTAACTTTTTACTTTTTTTACCACGGTTAAAAGTAAATAGGGTAATTAAGGGTCAAAATGATATTAATATTACCCTAACACATGTCCTAATTCTATTCGATCAGTGTAATGCGGCCAAAAACAACCTTAGGAATAAAATATGACCATTTAGGCCCACTTGGATTAGATTAGGACATTTATTATTAATTTATTTAAAGAAGGGTTAAAATAGTTAAAATCAATGTTTAATAAGTAAATTATTTTTAATATATGGTTATACATAAGATAAATTCGACTATAAATATTCATTAGAAAGATAAAATGATTTAATACATAATGATATTTTATTTTTAATTTTTAGACATTAAATAATATAATTTATTTATGAAACAAATACGATGCAGTAATTATCTTATTAATGATATATTGACATAATTGATGTTATAAATACCCAAATAAATGTAATTTGGGACTTTTTATGAATTAAAATAATTTTATATGTTAATATGACATGTTATTATTAATTTAATTAAGTTATTTAGAGCTAATAATTCTGTTATGATTTTCAAAAAAATCAATTACTAAATAGTGTCAAAATTGACATAAAATAGTTTTGAAAACGAATATTATATTATGAATTATTATTTTATTCCTAAAAATCTATGGTTCGGTAAAACGACTTAGATAAGGTTTTATATATTAATAATAAACAAATTGGGGTTCTTTTGGCTTGTTATAATAATTTTATTAAACTTATAGTGTAAGAACAGAAAAAGACACGGTAAAAGTAAAATTATCTATCTTAATGTTAAATCTAAATGATAAGGTTAGAATAGGAACCTAAACTTGTCTGCATTCTATTGGATGAGAGTATTTTGACCCCTACCCACCTTAGCTTCGAAATAAATCAATTTGGAGCTATTTATAACCGAATTTGGCTTTATAATAAAATAATACTTTTTGTTATTCCAAAGGTGCCCCTCTCCTCCCTTATAAAAGGGCACCTCCTCCCTCTCTTCCTCACACCACTTTGAGCCTTCAAGCTCGGCCAAACCCTGGAAAATTATATTCTACACTTCCCTTAGAAACATCCTAGAGGTCTTGGACTTCTTCAAAGTCCAATTTTAGTGCCCTAAGAGAAGGTCTCCAAGAGGCGCTTCAAAGAAGAGGTAATGTCCATTACCGATTCTTTCAACTTTATTTCTTCTTCCACTTATTCTTCTTATGTTGTTTCATTATGAAGTAATAACATACGTATCAATAATATACTGATATGTTATTATAAGTAATAAACAAACCTATTTCACCATCTATCCATCCTACAGAAAATGAAATCACCGCGCGTTCGTACGTACGGAATATCGTCTCCACGCCGTGGTGTAATCTATTTTCCACCACCACCTTACTTGGATGGGTATAATGGTGTAAATAATAACTATATATGATTATTGTAAAGTGATATTGATTCTTTAATAGTATACATACACTCCAATAAAATTACACGATCATGGGAATGATATCATCGCTCGTGCGTACGTACGGAATACCGTCTCCACGACGCGATGAGATTCATTCTCAATGATTAACCATTCATAAATGATTATAAAGTATATATTAAAAGTAATCATGAAATATATGACATAAAAATTATACTAGACTTATGTATATATATATATGTATGTCATCCAATTAATTCCATTCAATTCAATGAAGAAACGAAAATAGCGTTCATGCGTACGTACGACCTACCATCTCTATGAACGGTGTATTTATTTCCATTTATCGATCTATTATATATATATGTATATTCTGAATACATATTATATATAAATCATGTTTTATATTCTGGAATTAAGTAATCATGATCTATGTAATCATATGAATAATTAAAAGTCAAAACACGGACGACAAATGAAACGATTTTACCCAAAAAGTTCTTTAACATGGAATTTACAAAAGAACGGGTAATATAAAGTCATAAGTGAACCATATATGATATCATAACAATTAATGTGATTTTGTAATAAGTCAATAACATTATTTAAATCATTATACAGGAGGTTTGGATACGTAAAAAGCATATCGGACCTAAGGTAAGGGATAATTTTTCAAATCTCATTTATTATCTGAGATTGCTTATTCGTAAGTATTAACTGGGGTTGTTGCAATTATCCATATCCATGTTTTATAAAAGTTTTTTCATGAATTTTTAAAGTCCTTTTTACCCATTTTGACTTTTAATACATGGTATGTAAGGAATCTTTCTTTTGTTTACATTATGAGGTACTTTTTTTACTTTTCCGGCAAAAGTACGAGAAGAATGTTTTTTAACTTATACGGCACGAACGAATTTTTACGGTTTCATAAAGCCTTATTTTCGTGAATCATCCTCCAAAAGATTTCATGATCATTTTCAACAGAATATGTTTCTTCTAAAAATGCTTGATGTTTTGTGAAAAGAAATTGATTTTGAAGAAGAAAGGATATTTTACTCAAAAATTCATTTCAAGTGTTTTATCAAAATCATTTTCCATCTAAGATGAAATTATTTCATATGTTTATGTTTAAAGTATAATGTCTCTATGATTTACATGGTTTCACTGTTCCTATGATGAATTGATATCCATTTTTTATATGGATTATGTTATGATGGGATGATGTTTATGATACCCATTTTATTCTTTGGGTTATGATGAATGATTTATGTTTATGTTGTGGCACAAGTAAGAATGATTTCATTATGAGATGGGTGGGACCTATATATCCCTCCAATGCATTGGGTAAAGATTTTATATCTCATGAGATAGACATGGCTGGAATGGTAAGTTAATCTGGTTCAGTTTTACAGGACTGAAACGAGGAGTGAACTCGATTCAGAATGGGACTTTGCCCACTAAGATGGTCTTGGCAGCAATGCCTTGGCTACTATGGAAATCCTTACATGTGCATAATGGATGCCACAATTACATGTTTTATTCCCATTCTATTTTATCATGGTTTATGTTCCATTATGATCTATGCCTTATGTACTTCGATGTTTTATGTCGTTGCTCAAGATTTTGGTGTTTAAACATTATGTTCATGTTTTTAAATTAAAAATGTATATGGTATGTTTTATTTTATCCATGATTAACCTTATTGAGCATTTGAGCTCACCCTTTTTATGTTTTATTTTCCTCCAGGATCAAAATAATGGTTTTAGGTAAGGAAACAAAAAGTGTAAGATCTTTATGGGAGATGTTGAAGATCTTTCACCACGATTAGAATATTACGTTCCATGTTTCCAAAGACACTAAACTATTACGGTCCTTGTGTGTCTGTTTTTGTTATGTATTAAATATTCCACAAAATTAATGTAATGTACACGTACGTCAAACTTCGGGTCTCTACATCAGGGGGGTTCCACTCTGTAAGTAGTTGAGGATTCCGCTGCCTAGATATATAGGAGGGTCAACTCAGTATCCATGAAACATGTCATTAAATTGTTATACTGATGTTTCAACATTGTATACATCTTAGAGTAAACTACCCAACTATGTTGGTGGGTCAACTCAGTATCCATTGAGGATGCCACTAACCCTCTATGCTTGAGGCATAACTCAGTATCTATCTATTATGCCACTCCCCAACTATATTGGAGGGTCAAAATAGTATCAATCAAGGATTAACCTCCCTTGATATGATGGAGAGTCAAATTGGGATTCATTGTTGATTTCACTACCCATATATATTGCAGGATCTACTTGGAAAGGTCACTATGAAACAACACTGCCAAGTCCTACTGGAAGGTAACTCTTGTAAAGGACCTGATGATATTAAGATATTACATCCATAATCAAGCATTTTGTTTTCAGGAAAAGTGATGAGAATATTTCACATTGTATCTTCATATCCATAACTAAGGGTAACACCACATTCTATGTAGAAATAACTTGGTATAGTATACTGAGTTTCCAAAATCCATGTTTAAATGAAGGGGATATAGAACAATGATGTTTTCTAAAATGAAACCATGGCATACATGGGGGTCTGGGGGACTCACAGGTCATATGGTCACAGTACAAACAATGGGTGTTCCCCTAGCCGATACATGGATCCATGTATGTGTATATGTAATCTTCATTTTAATGGAATACATGCCATTTCTAGGCTAACTTGTATGTATCCGGCTAGTTGTGTCCATGCATGACCATGTCTCCATTTACATTAGCACACAGTCATCATTGGCCATGTTCTCCCACATGATTTACCTCATATGTGATACATCAAATGGGTTCCCATCTGTGGAAGGGGTATACAACATGTTCAAGGATTTCATGTTGTGTCATCATTATATTTTCCAAAATCATGGATGCCGCTATTGAGGGGCCCACACATTATGTCTTCTTCGAGGAACATGGTGTGTAGTTGGGTTTTTAGTATATTCTAATATCTCACATTCCCACCATGAAATACGCCATTCTGTAATAGTTCATGACTCTAGTCCTTCTAAGGTGATTGGATCTGGAAGGTTATCACACTTTTTAGACATTTGTCCCGTAGATTCACTATGTTAGACCACTGGTGTTCTGTAAATTGTTCTACTCCTCACCAATGATTATATATTAAATCAATTTATAATGAAATAATAAAATTGATCATCCATGTCTCTAAAAACTCAGATCTATGCTAATATTTTTATCATATACTTTTTTGTGAAACAGGTATAAATTCAATTGTCTGATCCGGCTCAGTAACCCAAATAAATTATCGACTCAGGACCTCGGGGTCAGATCAATGATGAATGAGAAGAAAAAAGAGGGAAAATAATAAGAAAAAGGGTTAAAAATAATTTTCCAAAAATTATTGGACAACAATAAAGAACTAGAAATAGGTTTAGAAAACAAATAAGATAAAAAAATCATCGGTACTCAAGAATATGCTATGGACGAATCTCTTTGAAGATCAATTGAATGTGTGGAATTGGTCACACTATTTAATCATAAGGGTTTGAATCACCAAATTGATGATTCCAAAATTGATTATGAACTTTTTGATGATGATGAACACATCCACCAATGAATGAGAGAATCTGTAACATTTTTTGTGCCCTTGTCTGACCGGGTCCAGTGTTCCAGCATCATCTGAGGTAATCCACCAAAGTATAAGGAAAGAAGGGAATTATTTTAAATTATTTTATTATGAGGTTATCCCTATAAAAATTTCAAATAATATATATTTATAGTGATGGTTCTATGAAAAATAAATAAATTAATAAATTAAATAATTAAATAATACACTAAACATAACTCTAATGAGTGAGGTTTTTGAATGCCCTCTACGGGCCAGTTTTATATCGCTCTTAGAGAAAATGTCATGTTCCAAAATCATCCATTATCTTAGGTTTATTATCCAACAATATGAATATGACTTATCCAATTTTCCATATGAAGTTTCATGAATGAATATAAAATATATTTAATATTTTTTAAAAAATTATGCTAGGGATTTCCGAGTCTCAGAAATGCACACCATCTCAATGTCGTGCACTAGATATATATATACATAACCATTTCAAAGTCTTATAAGAAAGAAAAATGGTCTATAAAAATAATCCAGATACTGACATACTAATTTCTAACCTAAAATTATAACCCATGATACTTTTATAGGATTTATAATCCCTGGATAACATTTATTTTTTTATGATTTAAATCACGGATGACCTTTTTAATAAGAGGAATAACCGTCTATAAATTCCTTTTTATAGGAAATATTAAATTAAATTCAATAGAATAAATATAAAAATAAAAATATATAATAATAAAAAATGGTGACTAATAATACATATATAGAATAATATTGTTAATGTTGTTACCCCTCAAAAATGTTAATCAATTCAATGATAAATGATTAAATGAGGAAATCCTCCATAAATGAACTAATGAAAAAGTAGTCTTTATAGGTATTCACTTCATAACAATTATCATGTTAATGTTATAGTTTTATATATCTATCAACTTATTGGATAATCTATATCGATTCTATTTAATCACATTCCCCCTTGAAAAAAAATCTACGAGCTAATTCCATATCATTAACTACATGGGATTCATGATTGTAAAGGAATGTCAAAATAAAAAATCACATTATACCATGGGTTAGTAAATAATTGTAATTATAATAATAATTCATACCAATAATTTAAATTATCAATACAATTAATAGATAATTAAAATTCCCTTTCATTCTTACATAAATTATCCCTAAAACACCTCCAATATGATTATTAACACAAATCTGTTTTTTAAAAATTACTAAAAACGATAAATAATATCATATATGTTTTCTAAAAAAAGAAATATCAAATTTATCATAAAACCGAAAATAGAGATGATGTGTTTAAAGGAAAATTAGATTTATTTTACTATTGAGTTGAGGTCTCCTACATTATAATAAATGGAATAATATTCTTTCTACTTCAAACACATTAATAGAGGATCCACAACTAGTTGAAATGATCATTACCATGGTAATTATTTAAAGTCATGATACAAATACAAATCTCTATAAGTATTTAATTTCTACTAATATTATAATAAGCCACCATTAATGAAGGAATTGTTGATACTACTAAAAGATAATGATCCACTACCATTATTATTGAAGTGATTATACTATAGATATCATGCTCTATAACTCATAATGATAATGAAACATGGAGATTTTATCATGAATGAGGCTAGTGTTATGGTGCACGATCATGTTTTGTAGTAGATATAATTTATTTGTGTATGTGAATGGGGTGTTTTGTATATTATTCAAAATTCTGGGAAACATGTTTTATATATTTTATAAAGAATCATACTTATATTCATTCATTAATGTAAGCTTCACATTCCACTTCACGAGTAAAGGAGAACATCAAATTATATCATCTACATAAATGTAACAAAACATTATTATTTAAGGGAATGGGGTATATTACGTGTGTTGTGTAAAGTTATACTGAATAGATGTATAAAAGTAATGATAAATTTTGATAAGGTAAAGCATAAATGGTGTAATAATAGAATGTATGTTGAATAATGGAGAATAAGTTTGAATATTGGATGTGTAAGGATATCTAGTACTTTTACCAACTCACATAAAGGAAACAAATCATCCTTAGGTTTTTTAAGGGTATTATGAAGCCCGCATAAAGGTATTGTGACTTTTCCAAAACCCATATAAGGGTAAATTGATACTTGTGTAGGGGTTATACATGAGAACAAAATCTCACATAATATTAATCCAAATCTCATGATAAGGTTATCCATAGTTTATAAGGATTGTGTAAAAGAAAATATGTTTTTTAGAAAACACATTTATTAATATAATATAATTTATAACCCTTTTATAAGGTTACATAAATTCTTATGTTATGGTAAAAAACAATTGTGTAAGGGTATCAGAAAAATTATGTAAGGGTAAAAAAATATTGTTTATGGGTTATTCAAAGGCCATAAATGTCATTATGGGGTAGAATTAAATCTATGTATGGGTACACTAAAATTTCTATATAGTGCATAATGTTAAAAAATTGACTTAGGGTATAGAAAATACAATGAAAACTAGTTTTTACAAATTTATAACAAAATAAATAATTTACATTATTAATAATAACAATAAATTTTAAATATTTTAATTTTTAAAAAATAATTACTTAATATATTATATGAGTTTTAATTAGTACAAAATATTATAAACCATTTTGTAGTACTAATAATCTCACTGACTTTTTAATATAAAAAATAAACATTGAAATAAATATAATTTTATATTCAAAACATCACCCCCTATTTTGAATTCTATAAAAAGAATTATAAGTAAAAAAATGACCCCTCAGAAATAATTAAGAACATGTTAATAAGAACTATAACTACACAAGAATATATTGTTAAAATAAGATAAAAAATTTAGTAAAAAATGGTTCCCAACCACTAAATTCATTCTTTTCAGAACATAAATATAAAAACAATAAAAACATAATTTGGATGATCACATGAGATAAAACAATATCAATCCCCATTTAAACATCAATTTACAAAAATCATAGAATCAAATGGTTTAATAATAATACTTTCAAGCGTATCTTCAATTGGAACAAATTTATGAATGATCTAAACTCTATTTATATTATCTCTAAAAAATTAATTTAAAATAAATGTTTTTTAGAGAATGTTTTAATTTATATTTATATATTCAAATAGCATATGTTTTTTCACAATATATATATATATATATATTATCCAAATACGCATTAAAATCAGATAGTGATTTGTTTTAACCAACCACATTGGGTATACTAATTTACAGTAGTAATTAAATCAACCTCAACCAGGGACATTGAAACAAACAATTTATTTTTGAAACATCGTGATATTACATATTTATTATGATATTGACATTTACATGTTATACTTTTCCTATAAATTTGGATCCTCTAAAATAAATGTTAGAATACGAAAAAAATATGAAACAATATAATCTCTGAAAACATTAAATTGAAAAAATATACCATTATCACTTTTAACATCAAAATTTTTCAACATATTGTTAGTATTACAAATATAATATCGGAAATAGAAAATATCAAACTGAACAGTCACAGATATATTTTCACTAAATATTATATAATGAGTTTCAATATATTGATTTATTGAAAAATATATTTTTGATATATAATTTACTATTAACTGATACATCAAAAAATATTTTAATCAATTCAATTCATTTAGCATAGTTATTTTTATTTAATGAATAGATATAAATATCCTTTCAAAAATAACATTTTATTATCGTGTTTTACGAAATGAATAATTATAAAAGTATCTATTATCATCAAAAAAACTTAAAAAATCTGTCATAAAAATCGTCCTTTATTATCATTTATAATTACAATTATTTAATTAATTTTTTTATTTTGTATCTGTTTAAAAGAAGAAATTTTTTTAGCGTTTCACATTTATGAGATATGGAATCATTCCAAGTGGATCTAATAAAATAATCAATTATTAAACAAACAAATTTCATAATAGAAAACTACAATTTCACATAGGTGAAAAGTAATTATGATTAATTGTTCATGAGAATACTTTTGTGTTAACATAATTAATAGGTCTTTGTTACTATTTTTTGACCCAACCATTTAGATAACAATCATACACAAATATACCTACATTAATTAAATTTAGGATGTTCTTGAAATAGTCCAGGTTTTTCCCTCTTGTATAGTTTTAAAACGTTAACATGGAAAATCATTTAATTATAAGGAATATAGTTTATTTGTATTTTATAATAAAAATTTACATTATTATATGTTAGATCTAGAAAATATATATATAATATATTTTCACTTTTATTAGTATAAAATGAAAAATTATTATTCTTATAAAAAATATATTTATTA
This sequence comes from Viscum album, assembly GCA_963277665.1. Classification (NCBI taxonomy): domain Eukaryota; kingdom Viridiplantae; phylum Streptophyta; class Magnoliopsida; order Santalales; family Viscaceae; genus Viscum; species Viscum album. The sequence continues at coordinate 538,366,927 of OY728119.1, forward strand.
TAATAAATTGATATAATTATTCCGTCATTACAGATCTGTGAGATACATATAAAAAAATTATCTCTCAACACCCAATACATTATAAATTATAACATATTTGAATATTTATACTTCTCAAAAACATATGACCATACCTTTATAGTCATCATTTAATTTGATAGTACCTTCATCATATGAATTAGAATCTAAAAAATTGAAATATCAACATTCATATTCCTAAAACATACATTGATCATATACCATGTATCTTTAGAACAAATTAGATATATACTCTATTAAACTAATTATCATGATAATAATTTTGGTACCCAAGATATTTTGGGTCCAACGAGATTAGTAAAAAAAAATTTAAGAAATCATACATACTTAATAAATTATTTATAGGGTAATAGGAATGTAATATTCTAAGAATTAAATGTCATTTTATGGCCTTATCAATGATTAAATATTAATAAACCTTTTTTATCATAATTACATTTAAAATAAAAATTCATTCATGTAACAGTTTTGATATTCCCATTACTTATTTTAATAAAAGTAATTTTTTTCATCTTAAGAATTTGAATAATATAACTAATGCAAGTTTTATCTTTATTATGTATTATCATATAAAAATTTTATAAATGTTTTCCTTTTTCTGAACTAAACATGATAATGTTTGTTATAATTTAGTAATTTGCATTATATGATTTTAATTCTATTTTTAAATAACTCTCATGTCATCACTGATTTTCTAATTTTATCATGATCATGTATTTATTGCTTAATTATATTATTGTTTGAGTTTATTAAATTTCATTAAAAGTTTTGATAAAATTTCACCGTCTATGATAAATCATCCATATTTATCATAATTTTCTTTTAAATGATACATTTCACTATTTCATTCTAAAAATAAAGAATTATTAATTCATAAATTGTAACAATCTTCACTCCTACATTTCATAAAAAAAAATTTAATTTTTTATTTTCTTCATAAGTTTTCATATTTTATTTTTTAAATTAACCATATAGTTAATCCATTCTCAAACCATCATATAGAAACTTTTTATATTTTATAATTAATTATTTAACATATGTTTCAATATCAGACTCAAAAACTAAACTAGAATCAGAATCAGTTTATACTTCATTTATTATTGTTGTCATTAATCATATATTTGATGATTAGTTTTCAACCTCAAAATCATCACATTTTGAGTGTGAAAATTCTGTAAAACTCTTTCATGTATAATAAAAATGTTTTAAATTCATCTTGTAATTATTATTTTTTTTCAAAATTAGAAATACAAATCTATAAATCCATTTTATAAGAATTATTATGATATAATTATAAAACAATGGATATAGTAATATTACCATTCAGTATTCCCTTTATAATCCTTTTATAATATATTCTAGGGAGCTTTGTTGAACCTATTATTCTTTTTGTGTAATTATAATCCCCTTCACTGAAATTTAATATTATAGATTTTTCTCATTTCTATAACTAAGAATCAAAGTTGATAAAAATTATTTATGTCATATTTGACTTTTATACCTTTTCTTAAATAATTTTCTTCACCATAATTTTTCTTTGACTCCATATTTTATTAAATAGATGGTCCTTTCAATTCATTCATTCGATACTTAGTGAAATTATTTCTATCATCAAACAAAATCATCATTGAGTGCAGCCTTTTAGGTAGAGGAAGAATTATTATTTCAATACGAACAAATTTTTTTATAATTTCCCTTAGATCAACCATGTTATTCATAAATTTAATAAATATATTGTACATATCGTTAATATTCTCTTGATATGTGATTATAAATTCTTTAAACTCGTCACTTTGAATGCCCAACACGGTTCTCAACAACTTATTGGTTCCTAATTGAGTGATTTTTGGAATCCTTGGGATTTTAGATAAAATGTTAATTTATGAAATATGTAAATAAATATTTTTACTAATGGTAGAATATAATAAATTAATATGTTTTTTTTGAATGCATTTTTTGGCATCATTTTCTGTTATTATTTCTAAATCTTGCTCAAATAATTTATAAGTTTTTTATAAGATATCCCAAAATCCATGATCTATAATTATTAGAAAGAACTAAAACAAATAATTCCAATTTAAATAATAACTTTCCATAAAATGAGGTGTTCTTATAAGATTCACCAACTCAAATTTCGGCCATTCCATAACAAATGAGTCGATTATTCCTTAAACTATTTGGTTTATGATAATGGTTTGTAAAATAAATAATAAAACATTAATCAGAAAATATCTCCATAAAAGAAACAAATGACTTCTCATACCAATTTATAGATATTAAAGATATTGAATTATGTAAAATATGGGTTGAGTAGTGATTTTAAAATATTTGAAAAAATTATAAATATCATATTAAAAAATAGTGAAACGATAAAAATAAAACGAATAGAAGAAAATAAAACAACGAGAAACATATATTTTTAGGGTCGGTTGGACGACTACGGTCCTAAAATACTCTTCAATGTTCTCTAACTAGTGATAATAATAGTAATCAATTTGGTAATCAAATGTTTATAGAGAGAAAACCCAATTTAAGTTGTACCTTTTTGTCACCTGCTAGAATATACCCACTAAACATTATAGGAATCATAACCAATGATCAACCTAGTTTTTTTAAGGATTCATATCTCATCCTTACTTTAGAATAAGATTAATATCACATGAATACATATTTTTTATGGGAAGAGCTTAGACAAATTTTTGAGGAATAAAAAGAATATATAAAAAGATAAAATAATGGAAACTGAAATGAAAATTAGAAAAATAATTGATTTGATGATAATGATTGTATGTATAGATCAAGATTTTTTATCACATCCATTCCAGATAATCAAATAGTAAAATCCATAATAATCTCACCAATGAAATAGTAGTTTATGTAGTGATTCACCGCTTCTCATTTCTCATATTAGCGTTTTATTTTTATATATCGATCTTGTTCTTGAATAAATTGTGTCAAGTTTATTTAGTCATGTTTCACATTGATCGCATTTTAATATTTTATCCCAAAACATTATCTCAAAAATATTCTTCATTATTATAGTGTGTCTAAATAACCAATCAATGTATGCCATATGTTAGAGAATAATAGAAATTTGAATAATATAACTTTCCTATAATTTGAAATGACATTCTCATTTTAATATATTTATCTTTCCATTTTAGTACTACATGAAATACCTCCAAAACAATTCTAATATGATCCTCAATGTATATATGTATTCTATAAAATAATAAAATAAAAAATCTTATCATATATATTAATAGAAATATAAAATATCAAAATGAATTAAAAATAGAATATTGAGGTATAGTAATTTAAATGAATGGTATGTTGAGTATACTATTTCTCAAATGGTCACGCACTTTATAAAAAATAGTATCATACACTTTCTACCTCAATCATTGTTATAGATGTTGTAGTACCATTAAAATTGAGAGATAATAACATTATTGTTTAATTGATTCTACATCAAATATTCAACAGAATTAAGGGACCGCTACAACTAGAATAATGTTCCAACATTAATGATGGTAGTTGTACTACAACTAGAAATAATTTTTCATTTACTATTACAGATTAAGTACTTGTATGATGAATCTCAATAGATATAGGTTCTTGTGATGAGGAAATAGGAACGGAATTGTCATGACTCGGGCTATTGTTTCATTTCATGGTCGAGAATTGAAGTATATCTCAATTTACTCATGCATAAGTGTAATAGGTGTTTTTTATAAGAACAATAATGGAATGAGATATTTTATATAGGATTGATATCCACACTTACTTCAATACATGATTAATAGTAACATAAAATTTTAATAGCTTTTATAAATGTAATTTTCATGTAATATATTCTATGTAAAGTCATGTGAACACACAGAATAATGGAAAAGTAGTGTATTCATTATATAGTAAAATATTATAAAGAATGGATGCATAAATGTAACCATGCACTAAATAATATTTTTAGGAAGAGTGTACAGTTAATAAAGGTATATATATATCTAATTAATAGCTTATTAAGTATAAATTAAATGTTTCTATACTCAGGTAAAGATATACTAGAATTCCACAAGCATGTGTAAATGTATTTAATACCTCACATAAGGGTAGTTTGAGTTTAATAAAACCCGGATAAGTGTAAACTGATACCTTCATAAGGGTAACCCATGAGATTTATTTCTCATCTAAAGTTAATATAGGTCTCTCATAATTTTTACCAACAATTTCTATGTCTTGAATAATGTTATTCTAATTTTTATGAACCATAGTAAAGGGAGAAATAGAATTATAAAACTACAATAACGGTACATGCAATCCTATAAAAAATTCATAAAATATTTCATAATAGTTTTCTAAAAAAACATAATGTTCAAACAAAATTGGGTAAGGGAAAATTTAACACTATAAAGACCGCATAAAGGTTGAAATAATGTTAATAATTGGATGAATTAATTTTATATATAACATATGAGGGTGAGAACAAACTGTTTATGGGTAATGAAAATAAGTATAAATTTAAATTTTCACATGATTTAATCAAAATTAATAATATTATAAACTAATAATAATAATAATAATAAATTAAGAACAATTAAATTTAATCAAATTATATACCTAATAAATAAGGTTAGCTTAAATTAACAAAAAAAATGTTATAAAATATGTTCCATCGTTAATATTTTCATTATTATTATTTTTTTGATTCATGCTCCCATTGGAATAATTTCCATAGTCCATGAAATTATAACATTAGTGTTTTGGTGGGACATTCAGATGGCCTTTTTCAATGTTCCATTCATTTAAATGAATCCTTACAATAAGTTAAATCACTTTTTCATGATATCCATCTTTTATACAATTAAAAAAATTTCCAAACCACATAATATAACTTACTCCATGATTATATCCTCCCATATGGCATGAAGGAAGAAGAATTTTATTTCATATATGGGTTTTATTATTGGAATTTCATTTAAATTAAATATTGTTTTCTACAAAACCAAAAGAACATTGAGAGTTTGAAAATTAAAATTTATATGTGAGAGCACATCCTATGATTTATTAATACACATCAATGACTCTTATATCCAATTAATTTTAGATACATGGTCTCAAGGCTCCAAAAAATCATTCTACATTTATTTTAGGATCGAAGATAAAACATAAATCATTCCTTGTATGTCTATTGATATATTCCTCATATATATTAATGTAAATTTAGTATTTCTTCATTCATTCAATGAATTAGCTTTCAATTTTTGTGTGATGAGTTGAAGGAAAGTACTTGTTGAAAAATACCTTCTAAAAATATTCTCACTTCATAGAGTAAATTTCCTCGTCTTTCCTAATATTGTTGATAATAGTCCACTACTAATACTCATTATCTTCTTAATGATATTTACCCATGAAATTTTTTTTCATCTTCTAATCATTAGATAATGGAAAATATATTTTCAATTCTAATGATATAAAAATAATTAATATTTTTTTAGAAGAATAGATGAAGGATGGTTGATGTTTCCCCATAAAGGAGTCAATAGTGACTTGTTCCTCCCTATTTATGTTTGGAATTTCAATTTGATACATGTTTATGTTCATATCTTTAGATATTTGTGTGGGAATAATAGAAATACATCAAATCTCATATCGTATTTCATTTGTTTTCTCATGATAATGGCCATTAAATTTCCTATCAAATTTAGTGCCTCGACGATTCATCTTGGTTCAATTCATAAAATTAGAAGAAAAAATAATATTGTAAGAAACAATAATCATAGTGATTCATCATATAATGATGAAAAAAAATTATGATATAAGAATCATGACACCATGTTTTAATTATTTCAAACCTTTGGTTTATCCACATTTATTCATGGTCGTCATTTCATCAATTTCATTATAATGGTTTATAATAAAAACATGAATTAACCAACGAATATCTCCATGGAATTTCAAACCATGTGTGTCTTAAGGGATCATTCACTGGGAACTATAATGATGGTTAAGGTACACTCTACCAACTCATTTTGAGGTATTTAACTCTATATTCATCTATTTTTAATTCATTTCCTTGGGTACTATTTAAATTAGGTTTTATTTCTAGGATAACAGTATAATCCATACAATGCCAAAATGTTTGGATGTTATCCTACACAGAGGATTAGCCAAATGTTATAACCGATAAAAATTTATCTAATCCCAATCATCAAAAAATAAAAAACCCTTATTTTGTACCAATAGATGTCACATGATAATTACATACATTTGTGTTACATCATTTGAGATGAATTTTCAAAACATATCATAACAATACACTCCCCAAAAAATATGTTTTAAGGTTATTTTCTGAGTAGACACATAATCATCTAATTCTATGACAAATTTTCAACATTTACCAGGAATATCTTCTCACATACTACAATTATTTGACACAAATTATTTAAAAAATTCATCCTAACATGAAAAAAAATTCATAATAAACAATTTGATCAGATAATCAGAAATAGTAAAAATAATACATATTAATAAATGATTATAATTCACACTTGTATAAGAATAATGTTAGGGGAACAAGTTCATAAAATAGAATAATCATAATTATTAGGTAATTATCATTAATCAAAACACATAGAATAAATCTTTTTCAGAATAGAAGATAGAATATATATGTCTATAGAGTCATTAATAATAAACCTTGATCCATGAGAACATGTCATAAGAATATGAAATAGGTTTCTAGTATAAATATAATCATAAAAAATAAATTCCGTAGTCCTGAATCACTCCCACGACTATCATTATAGATAATGTCCCATAATGGAATTACATAATCAGAAATTTAAAATATTATCTTTGTAGTAACATCTAACTATTTTACCCTATCATCTCTCTCTAGTGTACTAAATAAAAAATCTAAAATGGGTTTTGAATCATTAAAATTATTAACAAATTCATTAGAGGTAAATATAATTCTGGTCCCACCTCTCACGTAATCATATCCATCGATATATATTCCAGAAGATCAGGAATAATTAATTATATAATTATATTATAACCTATCGAAAGTAAATGGGTTTTATAAAAATTTCATCACCATAATTAAAATACTATATAGATGTAAAATATGTATGGTATCATTTTATATTATTACCTTTAATGTATAAGTAACATTTAAAGATGTTGTTGTAGATAAAAATGAATTTAAATATGTCTATATAAAATACTCTTTTCATTTAAAATTCAGTTATTTATAATAAAACAATTTCCACAATATTATGGAAAATATTTTCATTCAAAATAATTTTGGAAACATATAATGGATGATTGCAATCATTGAGTGGTCCTGGATGTTGGGAATTTTATTTATGTCATAATCGTTAAAAATAAAAATGTTTTTCACACTTTGGAAAAATATGCTATATTCAATAAATCATAAACAATATTACTTTAAAACCATTCAATAGAAATTGAAAACATTTTTAAAATTAAAATTTTCATTAATTATAGTATTGTGGAATATATAATTAATCATTTTAGAAAATATGAATTTAATGCGGTGAATGATTTATTCACAAAAGATAAGAAATATGGTTGGATTTTATTAAAAATGTGTATTTATCTATTGGAATATAAAAGAGATCAAAATAATATTAGAATAAAAACATTACATGAAAATAATAAAAGTAAATGTGTTTTTAATACATATCACTTATCTTCCTTCAATTTAAATTCAATATTAGACAATCATAATTAAAATGATATTGAAAAAAAAGACATTACCACAAGTTTGGTTTTCCTTAAAAATGAATAAAAAATAAAAACATAATAAATATCGATTTGTAAATAATATATTATAGAACCATTTTGATGTATAACGTACTATATACAATTACTTAATGATTTTCAATTATCCTTTTATTTATAATTCTGCTGTCAAATGGAAATTTTGGTGAAAACTATTGCATTTTCCATGAATGTTTATGTTATATTGATCTAGTCAGTTTACATTGTTCATGGATTTATCATATCCATAATAATAATATTGAAATATATCAATTAATTTCTCATTAATATATAATTCTATAATCGTTCATATAATGATGTGATGCAAAATTAATTACCTCATTTCTTGGAGATGTTAGTTCGTAGGTACACATGAGTGATGTTTCAAATATTTTGATGAATTGAATGAAAAAATATTAAATAAAAATCAAAATTTAAAAATTTAAAAATATCATATATATATACATATACATTAAATCCATAATTATAATAAATAATGTCAATTGGTGGTGAAAAATGAAACACATCACTTTGTTGATATGGTAATCCACATGTATGCCCAAGTGATGCTTTATAATTCAAAAGTATATAAGTGAGGTGGATAATGGTTGATAAATAATAATAATAATAATTAAATATATTAAAGTTACTGATTTTATTTTTTTAATAAAGGACATAATATATTTATTGATTTAGAATGACATATAAAACTGAATGTTCTCAGTTCGGAATTTTACCTCTATGTTGAGAATCCTCCTTTGGACGACAATTTATTCTTTCAAAGGATGGTAATTTAAAAATGAAAAATGAAATTGTACATATAAAATGAAAATATAATGTTATATTTGAATGTATAGTCTAATTTATAAGGACTTACCCTTGGGTATATAAGAGGAGAAGAGGTTTTCTTTTATAGGTGAGGGAAGAACACACATGGAATTAATTAAAAGATTATATATATCGTAGTCATTATTAGTGAGACCCATGAACCCCAAATTCTATTTAAAGATATTAGATCATAAAAATTAACTCAAAAACTCAAATTTATAAATGTTTTGGACACATTTTATTTCATATATCCTTTCTAACCCACTTTAAACCCATTTTAACATTAATCATGATAAGTTGAATTTTAACAATGAAAAGAAAATTATATGACCAAAAAAGAATTATTATAAAAATATATATAAATTATGATTCCATGTTTGGATAAATGTCAATGGATTCAATTTCAATAGTTGTATGAAATTACCTTTTATATAATAACACAGAACTCATGAAAAATTATTTGTATGAAAATATTTTATTTAAGAGTAAAAATTATTTCACTATGAAATAAAATTATATGTTGGTTTCCAAAAATATTCTCTGGTTAAATATTAAAAAATTTAATAGTTTTATTCTATTTGGTCAACCAAAAATTAAAAAAAAAATCATCCAACCATTCAACAAAATTTAAAGATCCAAAAAAAGATTTTTATTTTAATAAAATATATCTTTTTATCACAAGAGTAAATCATGTGTTTGAAATTTAAAAATAATGTTTTAAAATAACCTATTTAACAAACTAAACATAAATTTTCTTGAATACAACTCATATAAATTAATAGTGGAAATTTTTGGAGAGGTATTAAAGAATTACCTCGTAGATTTAACTTAGTTTTACCTATTTTAACATTGTGGAAAATCATAACCATGGTAACCATTCGTAAAGAAAAAATAATAATTTGACCAAATTAAATTATATTAATAACATTTATGAAAAAAATGGAATAAAAGTTTAATTATTAAAATTATATATGTGGCTAAAATTTGTATCAAAATATGTGCACAAAAGTCATGTAAACAGATTTTGTAAAATATATATATATTAAGTATAAAAAACGATTCATTCTTATTCCATGCCTTTTTGAAACCTAATGATTAATAATAAATACAGAAATGGAATATATAAGATTTAGATTCCATTAAAATAATACATAATTATATATTAATTAAAATTGTTTCATAAAAATAAAATGTAGGAATAAATCCAATTTTTCTAAAAAAATAGTATTTAGATTCAAATGGATTAATATTAATTTAAAATTAATTATATAAAAATGAATTCCTTTTTTACATGTATAAAAAGTACTATTTCATAATTTAGTTAGTCATTTTAAAAAAAATACATTATTATTAGGATAACTATCATATTAAATTATAATATTTTAATAGTATATTACGGTTTATTTACACATGATGTTGTGTGTAGAGAATTATAATAATAAAATTAAATTTATATAATAAAATATTAAATAAAATCCTTGGTTTTTACACATGGACTAATGCACTCTCCAAAAAACACATTGATCAAGCGACAAGACTTGAAAAATCTATCTATGATGGGAGAATAATGTAGTAGTTATCCTTTATGTGATTCACCTAGATACATCATTGATGAAAATAAATATAGTCATGTGGGGAGCATGACACACTAGCAACTTATATGGAAAATAATAATCCACCACATTCCCCGGTACGTTGATTTCTTTCCATAAAATCAGCATAGTCATATGGGTATACATCTATAAAACCCAGCGACATCTAATGGATAAAAGAGATGAGTTTGATATGTGGAGAGAGAGAAAATTGTGGGACCATGGAGAGTCTTAGGATTTTTTAGGCATGCATTTTGAAAATTCATTTTGTAAACATAAAAGGATAGAATTGGTGATCCCTGTCTATATACCAAATCAATTCATGAAATACATTAATGTGTCACATGAAAACCCATTATAATCATGCTCACAAGATGATCATTTAATAATATGATATTGTGATTATCTCATAGTCATGCAATCACATGACCCTCAGGCCATTACATAGTCTCATGACCTTACTACCATCTCATCATGTTCATGATCCCACTTACCTTTTGAAAACAACTGGACCCCTTTCCCATAAGTCAACTACATGACCCCATCTTTTTTATTATACCATATAGATCCCAAAATATCCCCTAAAATATTTTTTGTTCACATTTTATTATTCTCCCATATAGTAATACCATTTAATATACTTTAAAATATTCCCCAATACATGAGAAATATACTTATGGTGTCAACCATGATTCTGTACCCAATAGGGGTCACATAACATTGAAACTACTACGAATATATTTTTTCATATACAATATACTTAGGATACTTCTGCACAGATGAATTAACCATTATTGAATTATACTATTCCCTCTTATATTGTATCATTCTATGGTAACATTTTCATAAAATTAAATGGAATATTGATGTAATTTCTATTAAATTCCAAAATATAGCTTCGACGTTCAATATTACATGTATATGAATTTAATTATTTTCTAATAGAGACGTATTCCATAGGCGATTCATGGTTATGTGGAGACATCAATATGCATACCTTTTACAGATTTGTTCACATGAAACATGTTTGATCCCATGAAATCATGTTTCTCACACCAAGAACATTTCATGAGAAATTATAGATTTAAAATGTTTTTACCATTAACATACAAATAATTCCCCCATTTTTTACATACATTATAGGTTTAAGTGTAATCGTTATTTTGTATTACATTAGAGGGTAAAACTATTGACGATTTACCTAAGGTGATCCCTTGTGTGTAATCCTCAAACCTATCCAACTATACACTCCCAGGAAATGTGTCTGATCTTATACTATCTCTGGTTTTTTAATTTGAACAGAACTCATTTGTCCTTTCAGGTTTTAGATAATCATGAAATTGAAAGGAGGAAAATGATTCCAACATGGGCCTTACCCATTTGTGTACATCCTTCATATATGTTTCATTCCTCTGAAAGGTTATACTCCCAAAAGATAAAATCAATGAATCTTCATACGTGTAAGAAATTCTCAAACCTCATTTATAACAACATTTATAACATTGATGGATTCACCTATAATATATGGGAAATGATTCATTCTTCATGGGATATTTAGGACTCATGCCAAATTCTTGATACCTTGTATCCAATCATTAAATGTTCCCACATACCCCCTTATCACATGATGTTAGACTACAGAGAATGGTATTAATATATGACCTTAAGCTGTTTAATTTTAACTACAAGGTATTGGATTCATAATGTGATAGGATACATAGAATTCCACCTCAATAATTAAAAAATTAATCATTATCCCTTAATCAATAGTGTTATTTAGACATATTCCCCATGATGTATCATATGATTCTTTTTTCCATATCCCCATGTGTTTGAATGTTCTATCAATTTGGGATATATTTCATATTGATAGCCATATTTTAGGAAATATCCTGAATAGATTCCTACATCCACCAAGAGGGAAACATTCGTTTTGTGTCCCACTACATCACCCACATTAAGTCAAACTCTTGGTAGTGATCATATCCACATAATTATTTTGCTATTGATACAAATACATTATCATTGGGCCATAATCTAGCTGGTGATCAACTTAATAATAGAATTCCCATTTTTCTACCAATCCACCATCATGGTGTTATACAACTAGTGGGGATATTCTTTATAGGTCCATATTTATTTTGATATAATCCATCCTATTTGGGACATAATTCTTGTGGGTATATCCTTCATATAGAAATATTCATTTTGAATTCAATCCATTACCATTGGTCGATACTCCTAATGGGTATCATGATCATAAGGATAGATTAATCTTGATATCACTGCAGATTTTTTATTCCACATTCCTTACTAATATGGACATATAAGGGATCCTTTTCATAATTCCTAAAACAAACATCACTATGGAAATTTATCATACTCATACATTCCTCATAATGCTAAACTTTATGGATCACACCATATAAAAATACATTAAAATGTATGGCATATACTATTAAATGGAAAAACTATAATAATTTTTTTTCTTTGTATAATGAGATATAGTATTCCAATTCATGGGCTCAATCTCGACACCATAAATCCCAGCCAACTCCATTTCAGGAAATAAACTCGTGTGCACCCAGCTGTATGGCTATAAAATATCAAGACAATCAATCCTACATCACAATGGAATAATGGGTAATATGAAAATAAATATTTTACTTATAAAGATGTGGATGTAAAAATGGTACATCTGATATGTAAAATTACTCACTTCAACTTTTAATTGATAATTGAATGTAAGTATAACTAGTCCCTTTTTGAGATGTGGGAATGATTCAAGAACATATTTTACATTTAAAATTGAGTCCAATAGTAAGAAATAATTCCCCAAAACAAAGTTTTATTAGACATTCCTCCCAATCTATTAACCAATTTCATTTCTTAAGATTCACTATAAAGTGACACGGGTGACTACATTCATTTACAATATAGGTCTATAGTTCATTATATATTAGTATTTTTTATAGTTTTCATCATTCAGGAAATAAAAATATTTTAATGAAAAAATTAACCCATCACCTATTTAAAGTCCATTTTGAGTAAAAAAAATTTGATTTTCTGACCCACATCAGGCCATTTTTTCCAAATCCATCATATGAAATAAAAAAATTTGAACTCAACATAAACCCTTCAACCATGTAAAATATTTTATGACAAAAATGATTGATTTCATATCACTGAACATGATTTTTTCATCATTTCCATTCAAGAAAGTAGAATGTTGATGGTTTGGTTTATTTATTGCATTTTACTTATTGGTATATTACATTTTTTAACGTTTTCTATGTTTCATGATTGTTAATGTATATAAATTATCCATCTTATGTTATTTATTATGATTATATGGGTTTGGGTATAGATTTTAATTCTATAGAGTATCCAGTTGCTGTCATCATCTATTGAGGTCATAATATATAACAAATACTCATTAGTTTGTTATGACAATGGTGGGTACATGTGATGAATTTCGATGAGATGAGGGGATATGATCATAAAATAAATGCTCAATGGTTTATTTATTTCCATTATAAATGATTTGATACTCTTATTTTATGATAAAGAAATAATATGAAGATTGTAAACAACTATAAAATTCACAGATTGTTATCTCTTTCTATTTTTCCATCATTTTTTTCTTTTCAATTTAAATCCAGTTATCAAATGGATTTACGTTTTAGTAGTAGAAAAATAGGAAGGATTTATGGGCAAAAAGTTTATTAGTGTTTAGGAGTTTTTATTATAAGTTTTGAACCTCATATTGTGATGTTTAATTACAATAACCCAATATTCCATGATTTTTAATTATTAATGATGAACAATTATTTATAAGATCGGATAGGTTGACTTCATTTATATTTTCATTTATGTGATTTTACATTATACGTAATTGATGTTTATACTTACATTCCACATGTTTATATGGGTGGTGTTTCATCCTTACACTTACATATATCGGGCTTATGAGTGTGGTGTTTCATGCTTACTCTTATATGTATTATTCTTATTAAGAAGAAAAAATACAATGTTTCTTATTTACAAACAAAATAATTTAATTACTATGCAAATTATATTTCATCCTTACATTGATATTAAGTGTCATTCTTAGAAACAATGTTTCTCACATCTATATTATTTTGTTATATCATTAAATTTTTTCTATATAATCAAATTCAATTCCATTAAAAACTTATATATTAGGATTTTCAAATTTTACGGAAAAAATTTCATTGAAGTATGAGAGTATTTTAATAATCTCAGTTCATTCAATCTTATACATATTCATAAGAATCGCATAAAATATAATGTTGTGTCTTTGCAATACATGAGAACTTTAGAAGCCTCTATATGAAAACCAAATATAATGACACTTCTGAAAATAACATGCAGTGAGATACATTCACCAAAGTTGAATCCCTATTCGATGAAGTCATAAGTTGTGATATTTCATACTGCATGTTTTTAAATGACTCAAACTATGGTTCTTGTGGGATTTTTCATCATTAATTAAAAAACACCAATGGAATATACAATATAGTTTCTTATTCCATGTTATCTATAGCATATGAGTCTGATATATAATATTTAATTTCCTATAGAATCTGTGACGTGTCATTTCATCATTTAACATAGCAATATATATTATATCAATAGTAGTATCTCATTCATAATATCAAATCGTCATGTGAACTAGACAAAAAAATTCAAATTTTTGGATCCGAGTTCATATAAACTGCACTACTCAATGGAGGGTAGTTAGTGATATACAATATATTAAGTATGATCATTTTATTATGGTTTTAATGTTTTATTTACTTAAATTATTTATCTGAGATGTTATTTTCCTTATAAATTTTCAAATTACATATATATATGTATTAATATTTGAATAGTTTTATAATATATTTGATACATTCATCATCCCTACGAAATGATTCTAATACGCAATATATCAATGCACATGAAATTGTAATATTTCAATTTGCCATTATTTTTAAAATTTTAATTTTTTGTAAACTTCTTTAAATAGAATCACAGGAGATGATAATCTTGCAGTTTATTCATTATAATATAGTCATTAGTAATTTTATTTATAAATAGAGGTTAATAAAATCAACTAGTAACAATTGTATTTCATATTTTCGAGGCATTAAAATGTGAAGATATATATCGTTTAATCACTCCTCAATTATTTAAGAACCACTAGTTTCTCAAATTTGACTGTTCTAATTCTATTATGAATATTGTATGATAATATTTTTATTCCATTATTCCTTTCCACCTTTCACATGTTATATTTTTCTTTCGGTTTTCTACCATATCTTCTTCTTCTTTGTAAATCATTCATCGAGTTGTAACACAAATCGTATATTTTTTCTACAATTAAATGGAAGTGTTGGATTTAATAAGTAGAATAAAATGTATGTGTTTAATGTTTTGATCTATCTTATAGAATTTAATGGGTTTTTCATATACAAATAAATTGTATTACGAATGTTTGTGAAGAATCCTTGGTAAAATCCACCATATATTTTGTTGTTTACATTTAATATCACATGATTATAAATTTATTGATCATTAGATATGGGATATTTGATATATAAACAATTATAAATATTATTTTAGATACATATTTACATACAACATACACTTCTCCTATAATAGTTTTTTAATGTTATGTTTAGAAATTCTTTAATCCTTTTAGCCAAATTATTTTTTGTATAATTCTATTACTCTGATAATTTTAAAGAAAATAATATTCACCCCACCCACCCCTATAAATTGAAATTACATCATAAGACAAACAATTGGTATAATAACCAACTATTTTGAATATATTTTATTTACTACATATTAACATGTTGTACATTTTTATTTTTACCTAATATATCTTTTTTAATGATATATTTTATGTAGCTCTTAATTGTATAAGGGGTATTATATTTTTGTTGGCGCCAAAAATGTGGCCCGAAAGGAAGGAACGAAAAAGACAGCCGGCGCGTGGCCTCGCGAAGCACAGCCGCGAAGCACAGCCGCGAAGTACAGCCGCGAAGCCCCGCCGTGAAGCGCCCCTGCCCTCGCGGCCTTGCGAAGCTCCGGAGGGGGTGATCCTCCGCGAACCCATTTGACGTTCGCGAGCCGCCGCGAAGCGCCCCAGGCGGTAATCCTCCGCGGACGACGTTGACGTCCGCGAGCGCACCGCGAAGCACCGGAGGCGGCGCGCGAGCCCTGCTTCGTGTCACCCCTTCCCTATAAATATTGGACTCCCCCTGAGTCCCAAAGATGGAAAATCTGACCTTTCGGCTTCTCCTCTCCCGAATCGCGAAGCACGCATTGCCCCCGGGAATCATGAGCTCCGCGAGGTATTTCTACTTCGCGAGACGACTCTGCTTTGTCTCGTTTTGAGCCCCTCTTCCGGGAGGGATGACCTTCGCGAAGCTCAAGGGCGTTCGCGGAGGAAGGGGATTCCCAAGGGAACCCGGGAAGCCGTGGAGCACTTGTGCTTCGCGAAACACCCAACCCATACGAGTGATCCCTATGCTAAGGCAGGACCGCTCCACTTCGCGAAGCACACTGCTTCGCTGGACCCTGCTTCGCGAGGCAGTGCTCCGCGAACACTATTCCACTTTGCGAAGCGCCTTCCACTCACACCTATTCCCCATGCTAAGGCCAAGGCACCCCTCTTCGCAAAGCACACTCCTCTGCTTAGCGATTCCTCTTCCTGTGCGGCCCTCCAGGTTTGCACGATGTGATTTCAAAGTCCCATGGACAATACCACCCGTAGCGTTGCTTCGCCTAATGCTTCTTCGCATAGGCATGCTAACGGCTATTGCTTCTCCGCATAGCCACGCTAACGTGGACCCCTCGATGGTTCGTCCCACGACCCCCCTTTACCATGGCCTTACCGGCACCTTCCCTTCCCCAAGGACCAGAGCGTACCGGTTATGTTAGTCCTAGGGGTGTGGAGTGAACCCACCTCGTCCGAGCTGTAGGACGTTAAACTGCCAAGCACCACGTCCTCAACACATGACATTAAACTGTGACCCAACCTCGCCTCCCTCACGAAGGGTCCCCCCAGCTCGAACATTCTTTACACCACTCGTCTCCACGGGAATGGAACTCTTCCGCACATGGAATGAGATCCTCCTTGTCGGAGCGGTGTATGTTCGCAGGGGAAGGGCCGCCTCAGAGTGTAAGCCCCTAACCTTTCGTACGGATGATTGCACCCGTGCATCTCTGTACTTCCCCACTACCAAGGTCAGTGGAGGGAGTGATAGGGAACGAGGCACCCCCATATGGGCCTCCATCCTGGAGTAAGTCCCAACACCATGGGCCGCCCAACGCGTAAGCCCCTCTTCGCTTCTCACGGATGCACCATTCGCGACGTGATCGTCAGGTCCTTGCAACCTCTTGTTTCTCACACCGAGCATGACTCACGTGGTATTATAGTGAGCACCGACCCTGACCCCCACCCACCATTTGAACTACGAGGTCTTTGATCCATGTCAAGGCATGGTACGTAGGAAGCCTTTATGAGGTTCAAGCCCACCAACATTGGACCAAGGTCTACTTTCACGTCGGTTCACCGAAAAAAGCCACCATTTGAACTACGAGGTCTTTG
This sequence comes from Viscum album, assembly GCA_963277665.1. NCBI lineage: Eukaryota > Viridiplantae > Streptophyta > Magnoliopsida > Santalales > Viscaceae > Viscum > Viscum album. The sequence continues at coordinate 538,384,801 of OY728119.1, forward strand.
ATCCATGTCAAGGCATGGTACGTAGGAAGCCTTTATGAGGTTCAAGCCCACCAACAGGGGACCAAGGTCTACTTTCACGTCGGTTCACCGACAAAAGCCACCATTTGAACTACGAGGTCTTTGATCCATGTCAAGGCATGGTACGTAGAAAGCCTTTTTGAGGTTCAACCCACCAACAGTGGACCAAGGTCTACTTTCATGTCGGTTCACCGACAAAAGCCACCATTTGAACTACGAGGTCTTTGATCCATGTCAAGGCATGGTACGTAGGAAGCCTCCATGAGGTTCAAGCCCACCAACAGTGGACCAAGGTCTACTTTCACGTCGGTTCACCGACAAAAGCCACCATTTGAACTACGAGGTCTTTGATCCATGTCAAGGCATGGTACGTAGGAAGCCTCCATGAGGTTCAAGCACACCAACAGTGGACCAAGGTCTACTTTCATGTCGGTTCACTGACACACCCCATTTGAACTACAAAGTCTTTGATCCATGTCAAGGCATGGTACGTCGGAAGCCTCCACGAGGTTCAAGCCCACCAATAGTGGACCAAGGTCTACTTTCACGTCGGTTCACCGACACCCACCCGTCGTTTATTCACGTCGGGACCCACCTACGTCCAGCATGACGTTAAACTACATTCTGGTCCAGTGGTAAGCCATTGCAACCCAACCCCATTTGAACTACGAGGTCTTTGATCCATGTCAAGGCATGGTACGTAGGAATCCTCCAAGAGGTTCAAGACTAACTCCCATCGGACCAAGGTCCATCTGCACGTCGGTACGCTGATGATGCCCATCGGACCAAGGTCCACCTTCACGTCGGTACGCTGACGACATTCATCGGGCCAAGGTCCAGCTTCACGTCGGTTTACCGGCTCCATCCCGAACTACGCGGACTTTGATTAACTGCCACGGGGATATGTAAGAAGCCTCGTCAAGGCTCGAGCCCAACTTCACTGTCGCCCCCCTGCGATGGTCCCACTTCACTCTCCTTCTACTCCATTCACTGTCGCCCACGGGCTAGCCCCGGTGTCGATATCCCTTCAAGGAGGATTCTTCAATCCGATCTATCCTAGCTAATGCTCTGGTTGGGTTGATCCGTCTCCGCTGGACGTTAAACTCGCGGCATACCCTGTGTTGAACCCGGGAAGCTGAGGAAAACCTCAGATATGTGTCTATGACATGTAATTCCCCGCGCTCGATGTGGGATGCCTCGGGCTTCCACGCCCTCGAGAAGCCTTGTGATCAAGGATAACAGAAAGACATGCAAGGTACCCCAGCATCCAGACACGCTACTGATGCCTCAACGTGAATACTCCCCTGACTGAAGGTTGCTGCCCTGACTGGACCCTTTGGAATGTCCCGACAGAAGCAGTGTAATTAACCGGTGTCTATGGAAACATGGCACTGGGAAGAGTTTCACGAACTACGTATTAAATCTATAAGGGAGACCCGGACTAGGTGATGAGTTCTGAGGAGGAATCCACAGGAGGAAGAACCGACATCCCATCATCCCGTTTCGATCAAGGAGCAGACGTCCCTGAATAAGGAGCGAATGCCGCCCGCCTTTGGAAAGTGGGAATGCGGGGCAACAAAGCCGCGCGTCCTCCGCAGACGGATGCGCGCGCCCCGACGAAAGCATCGGAAACAGAAATGGTGAACCCGACGTGAAATTCTTCTCCTCAGCATGGAGATTAGTAGCGTTCGAGACACCAGTAGATTGACGTGTCACCGGATCCAGACATCCGGTGCCTGGTCCCACCAAGAAAATAGCGGGCCTATCGTGAAACTCATCGGAAGTCGGGGTAGTAGAACGTGGGGCACTCCGCTCTGCAGCGTGTTGGCGTGGATCCTTCTCACAGACATGGAGGATGGAAGAACGCTGGGGAACTGGCTGTCAATCCTTTTCCTCTCAGTACTGATGAGTTGACCCCTTCGTTTTCCAGGAACCAGGTTGCTATTTCAGTGATGCGGTCACCATCCGCTCCTCGCCCGCGCAGGGGCAGGGGCAACACCACGACGGCCACTCCACATGGCGCCACTACCGCCACGATGGTTGCCACGTCACAGAATACGGGACGCCCACGTCCCCTTTCCCCATCATAGATCATCCAACGAAGGGCGATCAACAGCCTCGTGCGCAGGTATGAGGAAGAAGGGGTCATCCCAACCCGGGATATGGCCCGCATGGACCTGGAGGTCTCCAGGCCCCGCCGTCAACGCCGCCCTAACAGGCCGCGCAGGGATCCCCTGCTCCCCACCCTGACATTCAACTGTTTCGGGATCCTATACTCGGAATGCCTTGACGACTCTTCTCCTTACGCTGAAGAGGCAGGCGCTGTCCGGATCAGTCCGCTCAGGCCCCCGACCCAGGGCCCCCAGGCGAGAGCTCCCGTCCGGCTGCGTCAGTGCCGCCGTCCGGCCCCGCAGGAAGAGCATGCAGACTACGTCCCTGCACAACCTACAACGGCCCGCCTGACCCGACGTCAGCGCCGGGCCCGAGCTGAGGACGCCCGCTCAGGCGCGTCCACGTCTACAGCTATAGTGGCCCGAGCCACCACCGACATGCATTATGAAGCCCCCGCGTACATTAAGCAGGGGAACCCCTTCGCCCAACCAAGATTGAGACCCCAACCGCCCCATGGGCAGGCTGGGTTGACTCTCCGGGTTGCAGGCCCCAGTGGTGATCGTCGCGAGCTAACCCGCGGTGATGCCACCCCGTACGGAGGTCCTCCCCGTACCACTACTCCACAGAGCGTGGGCTTTCCCCGCTCTGAGGTTCGTCATGGAGGCATGCCTTGTGCTGCCCCCATCCTGCAGGAAGCCCTGCCCCGCGGCAGTGGCGCTCAGCGCGGAAACATTTCCCGTGCCCGCTGTACAGGGTATGGAGTCCATCCTTCTGAAGGCACCGTCCATCCGGTCCTACTCCAACGTGGGGGCCCTCCCTACGTCCTCTCTGGAACCGGCGAAGGTCATCCTCGCCCCAGCAACTCGAGGAGTGAAGGTCGGCCTCGCTCCACTCGCATCGACCATGGAGGTCTTCCCCATGCTCCTGCCAGTTTCAACAGAGCCCCCCCCCCACATGGGTACTGTTCATGGAGGTCCTCCCCATGTACCCTTCGACATTTTCCCTAGTGCCCCTCGCACCCCGGTTGTCTCGAGTGGGGGCCCTCTTCGCCACGGCGCCAGCGCCACCCCGAGGCTGCCTGATAGGGGTCAACCCTGTCCCGAAGAGCCACCCAGGGGCAGAAGAGTGGGTCGTCACTGCCACAAGAAGAATCCTGGGAAGGCCCAGGTGGAGATCAAACCTGCCCGCTTCTCCGATTCGGAAGCGGAATGCGATTCAACGATGGAACCTTCTCCCAGCTCCTCCATATCAAGGACCGGGGTAGGAACCAGACGCGTCAGCCTCGTTCTCCCAGAATTTGAGGTCCACCGGATTCCCGTCTCTCTCCGTAGGTACATCCAGGAGGAAGAAATCCTAGGAATTCCGCAGGTCTCGACCACGCAATCACCACCTCTGTCACCAGAAGAGCCCTCTACCTCTACCAGGGATCACGTAGAGTTATTTTGGGGGCCCACGACGGTAGAGCGACGACACGACCTATCGCCGGTAGCCGCGGCTCCTGTTCCGGAAGCTGCGATTATCAGCCCGTCGTATCGTGACATTGTGGCCAGGTCACCTCACTCATCGGAGGATGGCCCAGAATTCGGCGGCCAGTCAGCTCGTTTGCGGTATTCTCCACCGCCGAGCTTATTATCCCAAAGGTCCGCCTCGGTACCGCTTACGGTTCCTCAGCCGCCCCCGGTTGACGAGTGGGGCAACACAGGGCCGGACCCTGAGTCTGAGCCTAGGAGCTTCTGGAGTATCCTTGCAGCGGATTACTTCCCGGAGAAGTTCTGGCCGACGGCGGCACTGAATTTCCGCATACCAGAGTCTCTTACCCCTGAAGATGTGGGATGCTTTTGTCGAACCCTCTGGGCGACACACTTCCGCCTCTGTTGCGGACGGGTGGTATACCCAAGGAGTCGAGAGCACTTTGAGGAGATTGGCGAATAGTGTCGCCTTATCGATGCGGCCACGCTCCTTGTGACCCAGCACCCCGAGTCGCCAGGTCACCAGAGTGCCCTCCAACGAAAATGTGTTCAGAGTTTCAAAGCACTCTGAAAGATCGTCAGGGAAGCCACCCCCCATGTGCAAGTCCGTGGTTGGGGACACTATGTTGCCCTTCTGTTCGATCCTATTCGACGACAACCCGATTCTCTATGCGACATCGAGGACATGCCCTCGAGAGGAATCGCAGTCCACGTGGCCGACATTGTGGACAGGGAAGACAACCGGAACTCCTTGATGGAGACGTCCCCCCAGAGGGCGCACCGCTGCTACTCGACCCGTCAGTGAGAGTTACCCGTCAGCAGAGGAACCTGCAAGGCCTCCCCGTACCCACAGAGTCGCTGGTACTCAGTCGAAACTCCGGCAAGGGTAAGGAGCACGTCGGGACAGTCAAGCACTCCGACCCGTCCGCCTCTGTGCAGAAAACGGACGAAGATCCTGAGAAGGCCGCGTTACGCCAGCAGCTTGCTGAGCAGAAGAGGCTGGTTGACGAACTCTTGGCTGAACGCGTCGCAGAGCGACGACCCGACTATGGTAATCCCAGGCCGGGGCAGCAGGGGCAGGAACAGTTTCCCCCCGGTGAGATGCCTCCGGGCAACCCTGATCATGCTACTGCCGTGGACAGGGCAGAAGCCGGAACATACGGCAAGAGGGCGCGATACGTCTCGCCAAACCCCCCTGAGCGACGGGGCAATCTGAAGAATCCAACCCGGGTTCCCCCAGTCGCCCAGCAGGTCGTCCAGCCAGTTGACCCACGAGCGGCCGAAGCCATCTACCATGTTGAAGAACCTGGAAATGCGCTTGTGGTTAGGGATCCCCGTCAAGACAGGGACCCCCACCCGGAGGACCTTATTGCGGCACTCACAGCCCGCCTCGAGGCGTTGGAAACACGGAAGGTGGCGGTCCCACAGGATGGCAAGCCTTATCCCGCGTGGGTGGATGATATGCCCGTGCCTCCAGGTTTTGGGAACCCCACTTTCTCGCCTTTTAACGGGACAGGGGACCCACCCCAGCACTTGGCTCATTTCTCTTCCAGGTGTGGCCCCATGCTGGGGACCCCGGCTCAGCAAGAAGCCGCCAAGCTCCGATGTTTCGTACAGACATTGGAAGGTCCGGCATTCGTCTGGTACAGCCAGCTCCCTATCGGATCGGTGACCGGTTGGGAGGATCTTCGCCGGCAGTTCTTATACCAGTTCAGCTCCACCACGCGAAAGACCAGCATTGCGGACCTCTTCAAGTGCAAACAGAGGCCTGATGAGCGGGTCACATATTTCATCGCCCGGTGGAAAGGACATGCGTACTCCCTCGATATGCCACTGAATCAGGATCAATTACTGACGATGTGTGTGGGGAACGTCAAGACAGAGCTGGTACCCTCCTTGATTACCCAGAACTACCCTGGAGGGTTCAGAGATTTCTCGGATAAGGCCCAGCTCCTCGAGGAGGCCCTACAACAGGCTAGTCAGGCACGTTTGCTGCCCCCTATGATCCCAGCCAGGAGGGCCGCCAGGGCTGAACCCGCCGCGGTGGCTCAAATAGAATCCCCGAGGCGGCTGGAATTGTTGCCGGCGGCACCACCCCCGCAACCCCACAGAGGTCCTCCGCCTCAAGCACAGGCTCCTGCCCAGCAGCGACCGCCTCAGAACTGAGAGGTTCCCCCGCGCAATGCGCCACCGCCACCTAGGCGAGACAACCAGGCGCCGCCTCCTCGGCAGGCCCCTCCGGTCCCTCGACAGGACCGGGCCCCCAGGGCCCCCTATCCGGAAAGAAGGTACCAGACCTATTCGTTCAACGAAAATCATGTCCCTGGCTACTTCCGAAGTGCTCTAGAGCAAGGGATTGTGCGTCTTCCTGAATGCAGAAGGCCGGCAGAGGCGCATCTCACTGACCACCCCAACTACTGCCCTTATCATCGGATCATGGGGCACACCCTCAAGCGATGCTATGTGTTTAAAGACTGGCTTCAGGACCAGGTCAACAACAACATAGTCAAGTTGGGCCCATCGCCAGCACAAGTGGTAGGCGTCTTTGCAGGATCAGAAATCGGTAGCGACAGCGAAGGTGTGTGGCAACAGGTCTCTAGCCGCGGATCCCAGAAATACGACAACTGGATAGCTCGAAAAACCGTCGTCCGTGCCCAGGGTATCATCCGGGCACGCCTGAAGCAGTCGGAACCTTCAGAAGAAGTAGCCGGTGCCTCAGCATCGTCTTCACAGTCGACCTCTGCCCAAAAGGGCAAGCAGCAGCGACGCAAGAAGAAGCAACGTGCACCGCCAGTGCCGTCGTCGTCCCACACTCTCGGTGACTTTATGCCTCCCGAAATGGGCATTCCTCCCAGATTCCGCCCAGCGGAGGATGACTCTTCGAGCGAAAGTCAAGGGTACGCTTCGGTTAACACCGTGGAGCTGGTAAAGCCCTGTATGACCCCCGAAGAAGGGGAACCCCAGGCATACCTCCCCAACGTTTCCAGCCGGCGTCAACGTCAGCGGAATCGCAATCACGCCGGTCATCGAGGTACGTCAGCAGGCACTTGTGACCAAGCCGTGCACGCTACCGAGACCAGGCAGCAGGCTCAGCACAGATCTCAGCACGCGCAGACCCATCCAGCACCCTCGGCTCTACCTCCACCGTCGTTCGCGCTGCTGGATCGGGGGGAGCCACCTTGTTCGTATCACAGCCAGTCTTTCCCGGCTACAGGCCAGCCTCCGCTTCCCGACCTTAGCCCGACGACTACTCTTCAGGCTTCTACTGGTAGACAGCAAGATGTACCCAGTACTAGTTACTCGCCGGTTCAGCCAGTCGGACCCGCTGTGCATCCAAATGCCGAACGGCCTCCTGTAAGCAGAGGTTCGTGTCTGGCACGAAAGTACGATGTTCTGAAGCACCTGGCTGGCATTCCGGCGAGGCTCTCCATCCTTGAGGCCCTGCGCCTGTCATCTGAAATGCGCGAGGCACTCGCCGAGGCCCTAAGGAGCGCCCTCCAGTTCGAGACGGAGGTAGCAGCTGCGGAAGCCTTCCATACCGAGACGATTGAAAACGCCGAATGTCAGGCGGTTATCTCGTTCTCCGGTGAAGATGAGGACCCTCCTATACAGGGGCACATTCGCCCACTGTATATCACTGGCCACTTCAACGGTGTGGAAGTCCGCCGCTGCCTCGTTGACACGGGTTCTGGAATCAACCTAATTCCGACCCGGACGCTGCGAAAGCTGGGTCTGTCCGAAGGTGATTTGACTCCCTCTGACCTCAGGATCCAGGGGTACGACAGGACAGAGCAAACCCCAGTCGGCAAGATCCTCCTGAAGACTCAGTTCGGTGGCTTAATTGCCAGCACCGAGTTCATGGTTGTTTCTCAGGACACCACCTATAACGCATTGATGGGTAGTCCATGGCTCCATCTGCATGCAGCAGTCCCCTCGTCGTATCACCAGTGCCTTAAGTACTCGCTCAACGGTCGAGTAGGCGTGCTCCAAGGAGACGCGTCCCCTTTCACTTCTTGTGAGGCCCGCTATCTGGATGCGGGTTATTACAAAAGTAAGGACAAGAAAATCCTGGTAAGCGAGGATGAGCCCGCCCCAATCACAAGTGATCCCTGGGCAAGCATGGACGACGCCTACATCCTCTCGATCCACCGGTTGGAGGCCACGACCCCCGACATGGGGAAATGTTTCGTTGTTTCGGGTACGCAAGGAAGGCATGTTCCCATGTCCAAGCGACGGCGGAAAATCACCTCGTACTCCTAAATCAACCAGGCTCGGGTCATCCCGGAACCTCTTACCCATGTACGGTACCGAGACGTCAAGCTGATGACAACGGCGGTGCGCCATACGTGTCTCTTTCGCCGGGCTGGAATTAACCGACTCAGGCCGACACGTCACCACTGCTTTGATATCATCAAGCGTGGCCCCTTAGGCCGAAGGCCAGATGGGATAGGATCAAATGCATTCATTTCTATGGTCTCAACGACAAGTGAGAGTCCTGATGTGATGGCCGCTGCTGCCCAAGCCGGCACCAGCTGCCCCTCGGGTTTCGAGAGCCCAGAAGTATCTACCGTCGTGGGAAGTCCCCCCACGGCTGGGGAAGAAGACTTGGAGGATGATCCCCCAGCCTTTGAAGAATGCGTCTCTACCACGTTTGATGAACTGGTACAGGTGAACCTTGGTAGCGAGGCAGATCCGAGACCCACATTGATCAGTGCGGCCATGTCCCTCGAGGAGCGGCAGTAGTACGTGGACTTCCTCAAACAGCAACGTGATGTGTTTGCCTGGAGTTACGATGCAATGCCCGGATTGGATCCCCAAGTGGCCGTCCACCGTCTGGGCCTCCCAGTAAAGCATCGTGGGTTTAAGCAGCCTCCTAGGAAGATGCACACTTCCCATGGCGCTATGGTTGAGGATGATGTTGACAAGCTTATTAAAGCCAACTTCGTCAAGGAGGTCCAGTACCCCAAGTGGCTTGCCAACATTATGCCAGTTAGGAAGAAGAATGGGCAGATCAGAGTCTGTATCGACTTCCGTGATCTTAATCGCCACTTCCCAAAGGATGACTTTCCACTCCCGGTGACGGAGCTGTTGATTGACGCCACGGCCGGGTTCCAAGCCCTCTCATTCATGGATTGGTATTCCGGGTATAATCAGATCCGGATGGCCCCCGAAGACGAGGAGTCCACTACTTTCAGGGCTCCCCAGGGTACCTTTTTCTACCAGGTAATTCCATTCGGTTTGAAAAATGCAGGTTCCACTTATCAGAGGGTCATGCATCGCATATTCAAAACGATTCTCGGGACATTGGTGGAATGCTACGTGGATGACCTTGTAGTCAAATCATGCCAGCGCCAGGACCATCTCAAAGACCTTGAGAAAGTGTTCGGTTTCCTCCGTTCCCGTCACCTAAAGATGAACCCGCTGAAGTGTGCCTTCGGAGTCACCTCCGGGAAGTTTCTGGGCTTTGTTTTCAGATACCGAGGTATCGAGATCGACCCGGAGAAGATCAAGGCCATCAGCCAAATGCCTCCCTCGAGCAACATTCGAGAGCTCCGAGGCCTTCAAGGCCACTTAGCCTATATACGCCGATTCATTACGAATCTGGCAGGAAAGTGTAAGCCCTTTTCCCGGCTCATGAAGAAAGGCGCTGCCTACGAATGGGATGAGGAGTGTCGGGTCGCCTTCGAGGAAATCAAGCAGTATCTGCTCCAACCTCCGGTCTTGATGCCACCTGTCTCTGGAAAGCCGCTGGTCATTTATGTGACCGGCCTGGAGAGATCCCTCGGCGCGCTGCTCGCCCAGAAGAATAACGAGGGCACTGAGAACAGTCTCTACTATCTCAGCCGCATGCTTCTCGAAATGGAGGTCAGATACTCCCCTATCGAAAAGAGCTGCCTTGCGCTCGTCTTCGCCATGCAGAAGTTGCAAAACTACCTGCAACACCACGAGGTGCAATTGATCTCTCGGGTAGATCCGCTGAAGTACATCCTGAACTGCCCCATGTTGACTGGCCGACTAGCACGGTGGGCGGTGATTCTCCAGTAGTTTGATATCAGATTCGTGCCTCAGAAGGCCGTTAAGGGACAGGCATTGGCAGACTTTTTAGCTGCCCATCCAACCTCCGCGGATCAATCCCTGGACCTGGATTTCCCCGACGAGACGATCCTCTCAGTCGATCATGCTGTCCCGTGTTGGCAAATGCATTTTGACGGCGCCTCCCGAAGCCCCACTGGTAGAAGGCTCAACGACCCCAAGCTCAATAGAGTGGGTCTGGGTATTGTTTTCATTACCCCGGCGCAAGCCGTCCTGCCGTACTCATTCCTGTTGTCAGAAGGTTGTACAAACAACGAGGCAGAGTACCAGGCTCTCATCACTGGCCTCGAGTTGGCCCTTGAGATCCATGTTCCCCATCTACATGTGAAGGCAGATTCCGAGCTGGTAATCAGACAGGTTAATGGCGACTACGTCGTCAGGAAGCCAGAGCATTCACCGTTGCTGGAGTACACCCTCCTCCTAATGGCTCAGTTCACTCCACGGCCAGAGGTTACCCATGTCCCACGATCGCAGAACGGCCAAGCGGACGCCCTGGCTGGCTTAGCCGCATCGCTCGCAGAACCCGAGCAAGATGATTTAGTCATACACGTGGCCCACCGGAGAGTCATTGCTCCCGTCACCCAAGAGGACTGTGATAGCCTGCGAGTAAGTCATCTCACCGTCGGTCCCTCCATATCGGGAGTCCCGGGTTCGTCAGACGCAGTGGTTGAAACCACCCCCGACTGGAGAGCACCTTTTGTCGAGTATCTCCAAAATGGTCAGCTCCCGGACGACCGGGCTGAGCGCGAGCGAATCCGACGCCGCACACTTCAATTTACCCTCCAGAGCGGCCCCAGTCTTGACCAGATCCTCTATAAACGGAGTTTCGATGGTGTCCTCCTCCGTTGCATCCAAGGAGTAGAGATACCTCAAGTTATGCAAGAGGTTCACGCCGGTTCCTGTGGCGCCCATCAAGCTAGGATGAATCTGTCCCAGCAAATCCGGAGGTTAGGGTACTTCTGGCCCTCCATGAACCACGATTGTATTGGGTATGCCAAGAGATGCCACGCGTGCCAAGTACACGCCAACTTCTTGCATCGGCCGCCAGAACCCCTCCACCCCACCAAGTACTATTGGCCATTTGCGGTATGGGGACTTGATGTAGTGGGACCGTATCCACCGGAAACAGCCCTCCAGTGTAGGTTCATCCTGACTGCTACGGATTTCTTCTCAAAGTGTGCAGAAGCAGTTCTGCTCAAAGAGGTCAAGGCCCATTCCATCGTTGACTTTGTGAGCTCCAACATTATCCATCGGTTTGGAGTCCCTCACGCCGTCCTCACCGATAACAGCACCAACTTCCGAGCAGCTGAACTAAAGAAATTGTACGCTAAGTACGACATCCAGTCGAACCATACCTCCCGCTACCACGCGTAGGCGAATGGACAGATCGAGGCGTTCAACAAGACCCTCTCTAACATTCTGCAGAAGATGGTTGGTCAGAACAAGAAGAGTTGGCCGGACAAGCTCCCCAACGCCCTCTGGGCTTACCGGACGACGACTCGCAACTCTACCCAGGTGACCGTATATTCCCTGGTGTATGGAGCTGAGGCCGTCTTACCCATTGAGATCTAGCTGCTGTCGCTACCCACTGCAGTTTATGATCACCAAACATCAGATGAGGTAGCCGAGATCCGTCTAGCTGAATTGGAAGCACTGGACGAGAACCGGCTCCTAGCCCTGCACAATCTGGAAAGGCATCAGGACAAGATAGCGAGAGACTTTGAAAAGAAGGTTCGTCTCCGCTCTTTTCTACAGGGTGACCTGGTATTGGCCCTTCGAGCGCCAATGATTCCCGGTAGGAAACCGCCCAAGTTAGAACCCAAATGGGAAGGGCCTTATATCATCCATAAGGTTTACCCCAATGGAGCATACTCCTTGGTGACCATGGATGGAGAGCGTGTAACCCCTCCCACCAATGCCAAGTTCCTCAAGCGATACTTTTCCTAGTGCAAAAGTGGTCCAGCACGACCCTAAAATGCGAGAAGGTCCAGCACGACCCTAAACTGTGAGAAGGTCCAGCACGACCCTAAACTGTGAGAAGGTCCAGCACGACCTTAAACTGCGAGAGGGTCCTGCACGACCCTAAAACTGTATCCACGTCCTTACTGCAAGACGTTAAAATGCAATCCAGTCAGGCCTTCTTGACTGATACCTGACTTTAGGCCCCCTGGCCTTCTCGTACCTCTTCACCCAATCTCTTACCAGGGGCGTACGGTGTGGTGTAGGACTACGTCCTCATTCACGTCGGGATCATGTACCATGTTGTACGCCCCCCCCCCCTTTACGAGGCTCGGCCTCAGGCCCCTTGGCCTCCTCGGGCCCCCGGCCCCGTCCTTACTGCAAGACGTTAAACTGCAAGCCAGTCAGGTCTCCTTGACCGCGGTTTGGCCCCTAGGCCCCCCTGTTTTTTCCACGACTTACCCTCTTGCGGGATTGTACGGTATGGTGTAGGACTACGTCCTCATTCAGGTCGGATTACTTTTTGTACCATACATATCCCCAAATGAGGTTCTTCTCATCGTCCCGCATGACGTTAAACTGCACTTCTAGAACTACGTGCGGCTTGATTCTCATCCTTATGAGATACGTAGGAACGCTCGGACGCCTCGTCTTGAGCCCAGCCCCAAGATTTTCTCTTCCATTATCCCCCCTGGGAATAGTTTCCTCGGAGGATCTTTGTGTAGTGTGGGGTAGGTTTTTTAGCCCCGCTTATGCAACCCCGCTCGCACAAAGATTGTAAGGGTCGCACCATGCGCCCACTCCCGTTCTTCTATCCTCCCACGTCCTCACCGCATGACGCTAAACTGCATGGCCTTCAAGAACTATGTATGGCTTGATTCTCATCCTTATGAGATACATAGGAACGCCCGGACATTTCGTCTGTTGGCCCATCCTAAAATCCAAAATCTTCCCCTCGGGTCAAGACATGGCAGGGTGCACACTTTTGCCCCGACCCACGTCGAGCAAGCCTTGACCCAGCTACACATTCCCCCCTGGAGGTGTTTGCCCCTTTTGTGGATGGATGCAACTAAGCTTCACCCACTCCTTGACTGGGATTTTGTCACCTTTCACACCCTGAGGGACCCCCGATAACGGCCTGGATACAATGCCCAAGGGCTCTCCTACCGATACGGGCCAACGCCCCCGAGGGTTTTCAAGCAAAAAGCCGATACAAGTCCCGCGTCGCGAATTTGGTCAGCGGTCGACGCTCGTTTGTTTCCCCCATACAGGTCGCCATAAAAACGCTGTGTTTCGAATATGGTCAACAGTGTCCTGGATCTTTGGGTCCACCCCGAGATGCCCCAGGCATCAAGAACAGTGATTCCCTCTGCCCCCTCTCGAGGTGACAAACTTCCCCCAGGTGGTGCTAATGATCCGGGCCACAGCCCAGGATTCCTCACCTAGAGTGTACGGTGTGGTGTAGGACTACGTCCTCATTCACATCGGGATCATGTACCATGCCGTACGACTCCACTTACGAGGCCCATCCTCAGGCCCCTTGGCCTTTTCGGGTCCCCGACCCTCGTCCTCATGTAAGACGTTAAACTGCAAACCAGTCAGGCCTTTCTGACTAATAACTTCCCCTTCTCTCCGGGCCACGGCCCAGGATTCCTCATAAGGGTGTACGGTGTGATGTAGGACTACGTCCTCATTCACGTCGGGATCATGTACCATGCCGTACGACCCCCCTTGCGAGGCCCAGCCTCAGGCCCCTTGGCCTCCTTGGGCCCCTGGCCCCTCGTCCTCATGTAAGACGTTAAACTACAAACCAGTCAGTCCTCCCTGGCTGATGCCTGACCTTAGGCCCCTTGGCCTTTCCGGGCCACGGCCCAGGTCCCCTCTTACCCAGGGTGTATGGTGTGGTGTAGGACTACGTCCTCATTCATGTCGGCTTCTTCGCCATACCGCACACCTCCCTTGTTTCAGAGTATGTTACTCCCCTCCTCGTCCAGTATGACGTTAAACTGCATTTCAAGAACTATGTGTGGCTTGATTCCCATCCTAATGGGATACGTAGGACCACCTGGATGTCCAAGATTCGTGTCCATCCCCATCTCTCGGGAATCCTCATCCCATCTTGGCCCCTTGGCCTGTCCTTCCTCCATGAGGGGATCATATGGTGCGGTGTGGGATTATGTCCTCATTCAAGACGGTCTCGTGATGACCACGCCATGCTCCCACCCCCTACTGAGTTGTTTCGTCGATCCCTCTTTTTCGGCAGTTCACCAATGTGCTTAAGAGTACTCTGGTTTATTACCTAGAATGCCAAGCTTTACTCGGACACGTCTGCACCCGCTTTCCAGGCTTTGCGTATCCCCGCATCAGGGCTTTCATCATCTTTCACACCCGGAGGGACCCCCAAGAACGGCCTGGATACAATTCCCAAGGGCTCTCCTACCGATACGGGCCAACGCCCCCCGGGGTTTTTGGACAACAAATCGATAAAATCCCGCATTGCGAATATGGTCAGCGGTCGATGCTCGTTTGTTGTTCCAACCTCAGGCTAACGCGATATGGACGCTGTGTTTCCACCATGGTTAACAGTTTTCCTCTATCGCCACGCTAACCCATTAAGCCCAAATCTCGGGTACACAATTCACACCCTTCATCACTTCACCATGTCCAAGTAGAGTCTCGGGACTCTTGGTACTTTTCCCCCGTGCACGTCTGCCCGTTCGAGGAACAAGCTACATCAAAAGTGTCTTTCGGAACTCTCTGCTGACTCCCCTTTGATGGACGCCCCAAGTATTTCAATGAGGATACCCCCCTTTTTTCCCACACCGAGTTTATCTCACGTGGGCCTAGGGATTGGGTTGACATCTGTTCTTACTCGGGAGTTGTCACCACCCACGGTCCAAGCTCTAAGACCATAAACTAAGACTCTCATCTGGAACTACGTTCAAGACTCCTTGTATTTGGGTCCAGCTTGAGTTCAGCAAGTTCACCTCTCTCGGGTCCTACCATTGGGAGCCCGACCACAGGGCTGCGTGGCGCAGTGAGGGACTACGTCCTCATTCACGTCGGGTTTGCAATAGCTGCACCACGCACGCCCCCATTCTGAGGGTCAGTCCTCCTATTCCCTGTCCTGCATGACGTTAAAAGGCACCCTTCAGTACTACGTGTGGCTTGATTCCCATCCTAATGGGATACGTAGGACCACCTGGATGTCTACGATTCGGGTCCATCCCGACCTCCTGGTGATCTCCTGATCTCCCAGTCACCTAGGCCACTTGGTTTATCCCTCTCCAGAAGGGGGATGTGTAGGTATGATACAAGGATTCGGGCACCATGCCCCATTCCCCTGGGAATCTGCCATCTCTCTATCACCTTCAAGGTTGAGTCCCTTGACTCCCTGCAGTGGCTCACCCATGTATTAAGAGAACTCTAGTCTCGGACCAAGAGTGTCAGATTCAACTTGATCAAGTTCTTTCCACTTGTCAAGCATCATGTTCCCCTCTATTCGGACTTCCATCACCTTTCACACCCGGAGGGACCCCCATGAACGTCTTGGATACTACGGCCAAGGGCTCTCCTACAGATACAGGCCAACGCCCCCCAGGGTTTCAGACAACAAATCGATAAAATCCCACGTTGCGAATATGGTCAGTGGTCGATGCTCGTTTTGTTAGTCCTCATTTCAGGCTAACGCGACAGGATGCTGTGTTGCGAACATGGTCAGCAGTAATCCTCTGTCGTCACGCCAGCCCCTTCAGTCCTTGAATGTTGGTTGCATGATTCACATCATTTTCCACCCAATCATGTCCAGGTGGAATCTCGACACTTTTGGCGCTATCCCTCAGTGCACCTTTGCATGCTAGGGGTGACAAAGCTACAATCTGGCACCCTTTGGGTCTCCCATGGTCCGAGCTCTAAGACCATAAACTAAGATCCATTCGGGACTACGTTCAATTTGATTCCCATCCTCATGGGACACGTAGGACCACCCAGACGCCCTATCTCCAGGTACAACCCATTCAGGAAGCCAGTCTCTCTCCCTGTTTCACCTCTGTGTAGGCCCCTTGGCCTAAGGTTTCCCTCTTCGGATGGCGTACAATTTGATGTGGGATCATGTCTCTGTCAATTGTGTTTTATAACACTGCGCACATTTCCCGCCTAGCATCGTCTCTGCTACGTCTGCGCGACATGATGATAAAATGCATGCTTGGTCCTATCATACGACCCTAAACTGTGACATTATCGTCCTGGCCGCACGACAAAAAACGGCACCGCATTGTGGTGACCTCGCTGTAGAGGACATCACGTTGGGTATTGGTCATGTGCCCTGCCATTTGTCAACACCCATCACGGCTTGATTCTTGTGGCGACATCACGACCTACTGTTCTAGGCCGGTCGCTTCACAAAAAAAAATCCATTCACCTTAAAGAGCAAACAAGATACATCAAATTCCGCTTCTTTTTGTGCAAGGGCCACGTCCGCACTCCCCTTTTTCCCCTGGCACTAGTATCCTACCATGTCACTTCCAGAACTACATATGGCTTGATTCTCATCCTTATGAGATACGTAGGAGCGCCCGGGTACTTCCCCGCGGGCCCAGCCTAACCCTTGTGTTCGGTCCCTCGACTCGAGCATTTCCCCAGAGAACGCATGGTAAGTAGGACTATGTCCTCATTAACGTCAGGTTTTGATGTCATGCGTCCCCTGATCCCTTTTCCCATCCATGGTCCGAATTCTATGACCCTAAACTAAGATCACCCCAAGGGAAAGGAATCTTCTCCCTCTCTCTAATACGTTTAATTGCCGTATTCAGATGTGTTTTGACAAAGATCCTGAAGCATGGGATTTTCACAGGGACGGTCCCCTCATCCCATGACCAAGCTTCGTGAGCTCGCTATTTGGATCCTCATCCTCTTCCACATCCAAAAAGGACCCTCGGACGATATGGATACTAAGCTTAAGGACTCTCCATGCATTCTGGACCTAAGGGCCCTTCAATCGTTTCGGGCCAACGTCCCTACGGATATCTGACAACATTTGTGACATGGTCCCATGTTTCGAACATGGTCAACGGTCGACCCTCATTTGTTTGTCCCCATTTTAGGCTAACGCGACAGAATGTTGTGTTGCGAACATGGTCAGCAGTAATCCTCCATCGTCACGCCGCCATCATCATGATCCGAATCCCGAGCATCATGATTCACACATCTCCACTCCCTCATGTTCAAGTGGAACTCCATCATACTTGGCTCTTTCTCTTCGCGCATCTAGGTGCGCTAAATGATTGTGTTAGTGTCATTGGGCCGGTAGTCACCGAGTGTCCCTTTTCCCTAACCTACCCCTTTTGTGTCGGGAAATTCCCACCACTGCTGCTTGTTTCCCACACCAACCACGACTCACGTGGGCTTAGAAGTTTTGGCGGAATGTGTACCAACACGGTTAGGCCCCTTCCCCGTCTAGTATGACGTTAAACTGCGCTTCCAGAACTACGTGTGGCTTGATTCCCATCATCACGTGGGATACGTAGAGACACCCAGGCAATTCGCCTAGGGTTCAGCCCCTGGAATCACGAAATCTTCTTCCTCCCCATTTCCAGCCCTCACCAGAGAGGCCCCGTCTGGAAGAAAGAATGATCAGTGATCAGGCCGATGCGCCCATCTGGCGTACTCCCACCACGGTGGTGCAACTACCGAAGTGTTGGATTCTGTTTGAACAAACCACCACTCCATTCTCCATGCTTTGCGTGCCCCTTATTCGGACCCTCGTCCTCTTTCATGTCTGAAGGAACCCCCTAACGGTCTGGTCTCATGCTGCATCGGCTCACCTAACGTCCTGGGCCAACGTTCCGGAAGACTGGTCATGTTTGGAGGGACCCCCAATAACGGCCTGGATACTACGCCCAAGGGCTCTCCTACCGTTACGGGCCAATGTCCCGAAGGATTGATCGACAACAAATTGATAAAATCCCGCGTTGCGAATATGGTCAGTGGTCGATGCTCATTTGTTGTCCCCATTTCAGTCTAACGCAGTAAGGATACCGTTTGTCCGCCACGGTTAACGGTTGTCCTTTATTGTCATGCCATCCCCACAGTGTTCCGAATTTGGGTATCGTGATTCACACTTCCCATTTTCATCTGTTTGAACCGATTTCAGCGCCCCTGGCGTTGCCCCGTTCGTGCATAAGAGCACGTTGAAGAAACGGTAATTCGGCTATCCTGGAAGTTCCTCCTCCGATCAAGCCTTCCCCATCTTTCGGGAATCTAGACTGGCTTGGGGAATTGTCGTCAAACGTCCCGCAAACATTGTAGGGATGCAACAAGGCAATTCAACAGTGAAAATCGTGTGTGCCACGACACTCAAAACAAAGGAGAAAGAAAGAGTTGAAGCAAAAAAGTGTTAATAAAAGTTTCTTTCGGGTTTGTTACAGTACTCGGGGGTTGATTTCCCCCATGGACGGGTTGACCCCGTCAAAGGAGCGTTGCAGCTCCGCCACCCGTTGACTTGCGGCGTCCAAAGCCTGTTACCGCTGATTCAACTCCCGCTCCTATTCAGCAGCGGCGGGGCGTAATTCGTCAACTCTGGCCCTGGCCTTTTCTACCTCGGCCTGGACGGTAGCCATCCTTCTAGAGGTCTGCCCCATATGCTCCTCAGCCTCTGCCAGCTGGGCCTTCAATCGTGAGACCAGCTCAGACTGCGCATCAAGAGTGGCTGAAAGCTCGTTGGCCCGGATCTGCATCTGTTGGACCTCACCTTCAGCCTCCTGGAGCTTCCTGATGCTGGTCGCCTTCCTCCGCTGCCATCCCACGCTCAGTCCACGATCATGCTCCCGGATCTTCTCAGCCATGACGTCTCGAATGAGCGCGTGAGGGCGTTGGGCGTCCACTCCCCTGGCACACAGTTCGCGCAACCGCGAGCGGAGCCTATCCATTTCGGCCAGCCATTGCGCTTGGGGAGTGTCCCTGATAAAGCGTGTGATCAGCTTCCACGACCGGTGACGGACTATGCTGTTGTCTTCTTCATCGGAGGCCGTTTCGTCCCAATCCGCGTGGTTGGCAGGCTCGTACGCAGGATATGCCTGCAGGAATTCCTCAGCAGGATCTGCATCTGGAGTTGACTCTTGTACGGCACCTGATGCCGACGCAGGCACGACAGGACTGGGACCGACCGATTGATCCTCTTCTTCAGAGTCCACCTCGATGATTTCAGGTACGACCCTGCTGGTGGACCCGCCAGTGATGATGTGCGCCACCGCTTGAGGAGATGGAGGGACTATTGCCACCATCACCGGCATTCCCCTAGGAGGGACGCCGCTAGACATCCTGACCAGCCTCGCCGCAGCGGCCCACGCCAGCCGAAGAACTGTACGACAGAGAGACATAAACATTAGTTGGCATGTTCTACATGTGACAACGAGGAGACCGGTGGAGGAGACTTACGAAGATCGACCTCCGACCGCTGCTCCTGAGCCGGTACTGACGGGACCCCGAGACGAAGCCCCCCATATACTGTTGGAAGGTCTGGGGATTCCAGAGGAGCCGCCTCGGGCCCCCTGGTCCCACCAGACGCAGAACTGGACGCAGCCATAGTCGCGGGTTCTGAAGGTCCCGCATCATCACCCGTCGAAGAGCGAGAGCGAGGCCTACGAACAAGTTCCTCCTGTACGGTTCAAACATTGATGAGAGGTCCATAGGGACCCAAGAATAGGTCGTAAGGAGAGAAGTTCGGAATGCTACCTCGAGAGCCTCCGCGAAATCGTCGGATTCTGAGCCTCGGTCTCCGACCTCGCCCTCCTCCAGCAGGCTCCCTCCTCCAGCCTCATCCTCCCGAGAGGAGCCCTCTGATTCCTACAGCAAGGGGAAGCGCTCCATCAGATCTGCAGCCGATAACTGTGGGGGGACCGTCTGATTCAACAGTACCCTCACCCGGTCTGTCATTGGGCGAGGGACACCACTGGAGTAGACGTAATCCTCCAGCTCGTCCAGGTATTGCTCCGCCTCCGCCGGAGACACCATGAATCCAGCCCGAACTGGGCCTATACCCGGCAATTCCATCCCGAGGCGATTCAGGTGGGCCCACATCTCAGGTAGGCTGAGGAATTGCCGGTTGACGTCCCAAATGTCCCATGCTTCCATAAAGACAGCATCTTTGGCCATGTCGATGTGACGCAGCCGCTTCCCCGGAGCCTAAGTGGATATCCGACGGAATCCCCATGGTGGCCGCCCCTCCGAATGACCCTGCTCTCCCGGAATCACCGGATCCACCGCTGCTTCCGTACCCTCGGCTGGTGCAGGTCTCGCCGCCATGGAAGCCCCGCTACCACGAGCGGCCCTAGCTGCCCTCCGACCCCGACCTCGTGATAGAGGAGGCCCACCGTCACCAACCCGGATCGTTGGCTGCTTCAGCATCTCCCCGGGATAAGCGGCCTCCCAGCTGATGGCGTACTCCTTCACTAAGACGAAGGCGGCGGTGGACGGAGGCAATGTGATCTGCATCTTTCCATCCTCACGTGTGAACATGAGCCACAGCTGCCTCATCACACATGGGTGCTCCTCGTGACGCACCTCCCAGTATACCTGCGGGGTCAGCCGATGGAGGCACCGGAACTACCTCGCAAAACGATGCGGGGTGTACGGTTCACAGATTGGCTCACGATCTATCCGAGCCACCAAAACTCCACCTCGGAAGGCCAGGAGGTAAGCCCGATGTTCTTCCGTTCCCCATCCATTATCAGTAAGCCTCCCCGTCGGCAGTGGGAAGGGATGAAAGTTGAACTCGTCCGCCCTCCACACCCTATTCAGCACCATCGGAACGGCCAGTTTGAATGGGAAGCTCCCAACTGCGTTCAGAATGGAGGGGAGAAAGTCTGATCCCGGCGGCGAAATGGGGTTTGGATACTCGTAAATCCCCCTGATATGCGCCGCGATCCACCCATACAGGAGGTGGAAGGGCCCGCATATTCTTGGAGGCTTCTTTCCCTCGCTAATATGTCGCAGCATTCTGTACAGTTTGGTGAGCATCGGGATCCCCAGGTTGACCCGCTGCCCCATGGCCAACATCGATTCCATGATGAATGAGCTGGGTCGCACCCCCATGCTTGTATCCCTCACTGGTAGGACCCACCCACAGATGAGAGCCGCGATGAACGCTGCCAGCCTGACTATTGGCTGTTGTTCGGTGCTGACGCTGAAACCCCAAGTCTTCCATTGGCTGTCCTCCAAAACCCGCCAATACGAGTGCCCCTTGCCCCGTTGGGCTGCCCTTGGACAAGTTCGAGGCCTTGGAGGGAACTCTCGATTCTCTGTGAAGTTCAGGAAGCATTTGAACCACCTCCTGAAGTGGACGTCCCTCACTGCCTCCTTGTCCTCTCCAGGGATGAGCGCCAACAGCGCCGACGCCAATCGCGGCATTTTCTCCGGATCCCCCCACGCGCTGGCAAGGGGGAGGAACTCGTCATACATGGCCCCCAAGATCTGGACCCCGGAAATCTGGTGGACATCCCACAGGCTGATGCCCACCTCCCCGTGATGCAAGTGAAAAGTGTTGGTCCTGGACGACCATCTACTCAGCAGTTCCGGCATCAGCTGCTTTGGTTGGTAAATGTGGAACTGGGAGGCCCATGCCGCCTCATACAATCCCACTCTCCTCAGCTCGGCCCCGAACTCCTCGCATGAGGCGCCTACCAAGTAGGCCCAGGCCCAGTCATCGGTAAAGTTGCCGCCCTGGCGCAGGTCCAACTCATCGGACCATCCCTTCTTCGGATCCTGCAGAGCCGCCTTCAGCATGGTGCGGTAGAGAGGAGGGGACGTCTCCGGTTGTAGTGGCTTCCCATCGATATCATTCACATGATTGTAGAGACAGTCAGCGGTGATGGGTGTGAAATCCTCCCGCGCATGACCATCGGCCGCCCTGAACCATTGGTACTGGCACGGTGTGCTCCTGAACCAGCAAGCTGGTTCATCCCTTCTCGCCTCAGGGATGAAGACGTCGTCCCTCAGCCCGAAGTCGTACAATGGCAGTTTCTTTCACTGCGGATAATTCTTCTGACCCTCCGAGAGCAGATCCGTCATGTAAGTGTGGTCCGAGTGGCTCCGGATCATCTCCCCTAAGCCCGGACGGTTGGCCATCTCCTCCCGACGAGCATCATCTGCAAGCACTCCCAGCACAGCCTCTTGATGGGCCATTTTGGTGCCGACCCTCAGAAAGGTTTTTTTCCCCTGGATCGCGAAGCTCGGCCACGAAGTTGAATCGCGAAGTTCGGCCGCGAAGTGGAATCGTGAAGATCGGTCGAGAGACCAAGTCGCGAAGTCTGGCCAAGGCCGACAAGAAGTTCGCCTAGCGCGGACGCGGAGTCAGAGACCCGCGGTTCGCCGCGAAGCTCGATTCGCGGAGTGCTGTCGCGGAGTACGCGGAGCTTCGCGAAGTCAAGAGCGCACAAAAAGACAAGGCACGTGAAGAAAAAAGAGGGCGGACCCCCTATTTATAGGCGGCGACCCCGGATCATCGCGGCGCGCCTCAACCACGCGAAGCATCGCGGCGCGTCCGGATCCGCGGTCCCGACGAGCATCGCGGGGCCCCTTCGCGATGCTGCATCGCGAACCACCAACAATTTTGGCGATTTTCCCTCAGACTTCGACCATTCTCCCTCTGCGGCTCCAAGTCTGAGTGGGGGCATTTGTTGGCGCCAAAAATGTGGACCGAAAGGAAGGAACGAAAAAGACAGCCGACGCGCGGCCTCGCGAAGCACAGCCGCGAAGCACAGCCGCGAAGTACAGCCGCGAAGCCCCGCCGCGAAGCGCCCCTACCCTCGCGGCCTCGTGAAGCTCCGGAGGCGGTGATCCTCCACGAACCCATTTGACGTTCACGAGCCGCCGCGAAGCGCCCCAGGCGGTAATCCTCCGCGGACGACGTTGACGTCCGCGAGTGCGCCGCGAAGCACCGGAGGCGGTGCGCGAGCCCTGCTTCGCGGCGCCCCTTCCCTATAAATACTGGACTCCCCCTGAGTCCCAAAGACGGACAATCCGACCTTTCGGCTTCTCCTCTCCCGAATCGCGAAGCACGCTTTTCCCCCGGGAATCATGAGCTCCGCGAGGTATTTCTACTTCGCGAGACGACTCTGTTTTCTCTTTTTGAGCCCCTCTTCCGGGAGCGATGCCCTTCGCGAAGCTCAAGGGCGTTCGCGGAGGAAGGGGATTCCCAAGGGAACCCGGGCAGCCGTGGATCACTTGTGCTTCGCGAAACACCCAACCCATATGAGTGATCCCTATGCTAAGGCAGGACCGCTCCACTTCGCGAAGCCCACTGCTTCGCAGGACCCTGCTTCGCGAGGCACCCCTTCTTCACGAGGCAGTTCTCCACGAACACTGTTCAACTTCGCGAAGCACCTTCCACTCACACCTATGCCCAATGCTAAGGCCAAGGCACCCCACTTCGCAAAGCACACTCCTCTGCTTAGCGATTACTCTTCCCGTGTGGCCCTCCAGGTTTGCATGATGTGATTTCAAAGTCCCATGGACAATACCACCCGCAGCGTTGCTTCGCCAAATGATTCTTCGCATAGGCACGCTAACGGCTATTGCTTCTTCGCATAGCCACGCTAACGTGGACCCCTCGATGGTTCGTCCCACGACCCCCCTTTACCATGGCCTTACCGGCACCTTCCCTTCCCCAAGGACCAGAGGGTACCGGTTATGTAAGTCCTAGGGGTGTGGAGTGAACCCACCTCGTCCGAGCTGCAGGACGTTAAACTGCCAGGCACTACGTCCTCAACACATGACGTTAAACTGTGACCCAACCTCATCTCCCTCATGAAGGGTCCCTCCAGCTCGAACATTCTTTACACCAGTTGTCTCCACGGGAATGGAACTCTTCCGCACATGGAATGAGATCCTCCTTGTCGGAGCGGTGTATGTTCGCAGGGGAAGGGCCGCCTCGGAGCGTAAGCCCCTAACCTTTCGTACGGATGATTGCACCCGTGCATCTCTATATTTCCCCACTGCCAAGGTCAGTGGAGGGAGTGATAGGGAACGAGGCACCCTCATATGGGCCTCCATCCTGGAGTAAGTCCCAACACCATGGGCCGCCCAACGCGTAATCCCCTCTTCGCTTCTCACGTACGCACCCTTCGCGACGTGATCGTCAGGTCCTTGCAACCTCTTGTTTCTCACACCGAGCATGACTCACGTGGGCTTAGAGTGAGCACCGACCCTGACCCCCACCCACCATTTGAACTACGAGGTCTTTGATCCATGTCAAGGCATGGTACGTAGGAAGCCTTTATGAGGTTCAAGCCCACCAACAGTGGACCAAGGTCTACTTTCACGTCGGTTCACCGACAAAAGCCACCATTTGAACTACGAGGTCTTTGATCCATGTCAAGGCATGGTACGTAGGAAGCCTTTATGAGGTTCAAGCCCACCAACAGTGGACCAAGGTCTACTTTCACGTCGGTTCACTGACAAAAGCCACCATTTGAACTACGAGGTCTTCGATCCATGTCAAGGCATGGTACGTAGGACTCCTTTATTACGTTCAATCCCACCAACAGTGGACCAAGGTCTACTTTCACATCGGTTCACTGACAAAAGCCACCATTTGAACTACGAGGTCTTTGATCCATGTCAAGGCATGGTACGTAGGAAGCCTCCATGAGGTTTAAGCCCACCAACAGTGGACCAAGGTCTACTTTCACGTCAGTTCACCGACAAAAGCCACCATTTGAACTACGAGGTCTTTGATCCATGTCAAGGCATGGTACGTAGAAAGCCTCCACGAGGTTCAAGCCCACCAACAGTGGACCAAGGTCTACTTTCACGTCGGTTCACCGACACACCCCATTTGAACTACGAGGTCTTTGATCCATGTCAAGGCATGGTACGTGGGAAGCCTCCACGAGGTTCAAGCCCACCAATAGTGGACCAAGGTCAACTTTCACGTCGGTTCACCGACACCCACCCATCGTTTCTTCATGTCGAGACCCACCTACGTACAGCATGACGTTAAACTACATTCTGGTCCAGTGGTAAGCCATTGCGACCCAACCCCATTTGAACTACGAGGTCTTTGATCCATGTCAAGGCATGGTACGTAGGAATCCTCCCAGAGGTTCAAGCCCAACTCCCATCTGACCAAGGTCCATCTTCACCTCGGTACGCTGATGATGCCCATCGGACCAAGGTCCACCTTCACGTCGGTACGCTGACGACATTCATCGGGCCAAGGTCCAGCTTCACGTCGGTTTAGCGGCTCCATCCCGAACTACGCAGACTTTGATTCCCTGCCACGGGGATACGTAGGAAGCCTCGTCAAGGCTCAAGCCCAACTTCACTGTCGCCCCCCTGCGATGGTCCCACTTCACTCTCCTTCTACTCCATTCACTGTCACCCACGGGCTAGCCCCGGTGTCGATATCCCTTCAAGGAGGATTCTTCAATCCGATCTATCCTAGCTAATGCTCTGGTTGGGTTGATCCTTCTCCGCTGGACGTTAAACTCGCGGCATACCCTGTGTTGAACCCGGGAAGCTGAGGAAAACCTCAGATATGTGTCTATGACATGTAATTCCCCGCGCTCGATGTGGGATGCCTCGGGCTTCCACGCCCTCGAGAAGCCTTGTGATCAAGGATAACAGACAGACATGCCAGGTACCCCAGCATCCAGACACGCTACTGATGCCTCAACGTGACTACTCCCCTGACTGAAGGTTGCTGCCCTGACTGGACCCTTTGGAATGTCCCGACAGAAGCAGTGTAATTAACCGGTGTCCATGGAAACATGGCACTAGGAAGAGTTTCACGAACTACGTATTAAATCTATAAGGGAGACCCGGACTAGGTGATGAGTTCTGAGAAGGAATCCACAGGAGGAAGAACCGACATCCCATCATCCCGTTTCGATCAAGGAGCAGACGTCCCTGAATAAGGAGCGAATGCCGCCCGCCTTTGGAAAGCGGGAATGCGGGGCAACAAAGCTGCGCGTCCTCTGCAGACGTATGCGTGCGCCCCGGTGAAAGCGTCGGAAACAATTTTCTTAAATAGAATGTTAAGAAATTGAAATTTTAAATACTGTCAGACAACAATATTTTAATTGATGTGATGATAGATATTTGAAAGATCACATGGGAGTTTTCTTAAATAATATTAGAATTGTATAATGGTGAATTTTTTCATGACATTATAAATTCCAAAATTATAAATTGGATTCTCAAACTAGAAATAATCATAAAAAACATTTCTTAAATTTTAATTTTATGAAATTTATCAATTGTTGTTTAAATTAATATTATTATAGACATATATATTATTTTAAAATTACAAATACAATATGGAAAATTTTTAAAGTAACATATCAATTAATTAATAGGGTATAGTGATCAAAACTGTGAATCTATATGGAATAATTACAAGATTTTAAAATGAATGGTCATGAAATCATCAGCAAGATGTAAATGAAATTTACCAAAATTTTAAACAAAATTTATTCCCACTGGGAAACCATGAATAATGAAGTTCTAATTAAAAGAGGATACTTATATCATTATCCAAAAATATGAAATATATGAATGTGGTGATTAGAGAATGAAATTATTTTAAATAGTAAAACATAGAATATGTCATATAATCCACACATTAATATGATTTAGATGTAAAAAAATAATAAAGTGATTTTTTTAAAAAAATTACAGAATTATCCTTTAAATATACTAGATATGTTTGTTCATACTCTTTATTTGAATGTATAGGTTCATCGTGATTAATAAAATTTGATTAATTTAATTAAATTTAAGTTTTCATAAAAGTAATTATTTATAAGTGATAACATTCAAATGTGTGATGAATAAGTCCATGAAAAACATCAAAAAGAAATTTAATAATGTGGATCAACATTAACAAATAACGTGTTAGGTTTATAAATAATGGGATTTTTTTTGATTATCTAAAAATTATGAAATAAGGTAGATATACGAAATATAATAAGGAATTGAAATGTGCATGTCATGTAGGTTGTAGATGTAATAAGGTATCATGTTTATTAATTGAGTATTCTGAAAATGGGATGAAATAATGTAATCATGCATTGATAAAAAAATACAATAGAACATTCTTATCTCCTCATTAATTTTCTTAAAATCAATTAAATCAAGAAAATAAAAAACAATTTATCTATGTTTAATGGATATATTTTATGAGGATATTTAATCACCATTTAGGTAAATGAAAAATCAAAATTTTATACATTAAATAATAAAGATGAAACAACTTTTGATGAAATTTATACATTTACTTATAATCCAGATTCTAGTTAAAATTGAGTTATATTTTTAAATGAAATATATAATAAATATGATGATGAAATTGAATATATATATATATAAATACAAAATTAAATATCATAAGAAAACTGTTAAATAATATAAAAAACTTGTTTTATACCCTGAGATGTTTAAGGGTACTATTAATAAATATCATGATGAGAAAATGGTTTTGAAAGATAATCATGCAAATATGAAAAATAGTGATATAATTTTGATAAAATATGGTTCATATTATAAAAATAAAATATATAATGATTTTGATATTATTCAAAAAGAAAATAGAATGATAAAAGATAAGGTAATTGATTCAAAATAATCAATATCGAAATTTTATCTTGGAATTCAAAGCCTTGTTGTGTTTTTTAGAATAAAAAATATTTCATAATCATAGAATTATAGAGGATTCAGTGATAGATTACATGACATATAAAAGATTAAAATTTTGATTGGAAAAAATAATGGTGTTTTACGCATCAATTTCATTAGGTTAATATTATTTTGAACCATTAGAAATGATTTTTTTTCTAAATAATGTTCATTGTATTGGACAGAATATGAATTTATTTCAAATTAGTATTCCAATATTAAATTAAATTTTATTACTATTGCATGTTTCCAAGTTGATGTTATTAAAATCTTAAAGAATATAATCGAGTTAACATTCCCAAATATGTATTTTCTAATTTACAATATGAATATCTATCTTGGGTTAATTATCTAGTATTTTTCCATGATTACTAAACTATTTGTTTTTTATATGGCCAATAATAAATCAATTACTATTTTAATTTATGGTTTATAGGTTATCACATTATCTTATATTTTTTTACATAATTACAAATATTTTTCAAATTATATGAATATAATTTAATAAATGATGTTTTCATTTAGGGAATGTTGTTAGTTTAAATTTCATTGAAATATGATGTATTTTTTTTATTAAAATATTCTTAGGTGGTAATTTTTTTATTTATGTTTTATATTTTGAATTATATATAAGTTGTTTTTTCTTGTTAATATTATAGTTAGGTTGGAGATTTAAGGTTTCAATATCTATTTCTAAAGAATAATGAATTTATCGAGAGTTATACATTGATAAAATAATTAACCTGTATAAATAAATTTTAAATTTTATATTAAATTATAATCATGTGTTTTTCTGTTTTGTTAATCTCCTAATAAAATATATTTTATTACTATACACTAATTATTTTATTTTTGTAAAATACTATTTAATTATTTGTATTTTCATTTAATTTTTTTTAACACATTGAGGGTATATTTATAGCTACATAGTAATTTTATTGATTACTTTTTATAATTTTTTTTCTAATGAATAGTTATATTATGAGTGATTTATATACAATCTTGTTGGAATGCATGAATCTCAATTCATTTAATTTGTATCAACTACACAACACTCACATTATTTTTCATGTTCTATCATGTTTATACGCATAATTTTAGAAAGTCGCTACAAGAAGATTAAAAACCCAAAATTTCTACAAATAGATTATGGTGTCTGAAATAGAAATTATATTTTCCCTACGATTATAATATATAATAACAAATTGATTAAAGGATAAGATATGTGTCATGTATCCATTCACTATCAAAATATAAAATATATTAGTAATATAATCTAATTTAAAATATTAAATCATCATGAAAACAGGATATGAAAATTGATGATTTCCAAATAACCATTCTTATAAACATAATTCATCAAGGCAATTTCATCTACATAATACAATATATGAAATATGTGTATTTCATTATACTTCATGGGAAATTTGACAGAGTTATAATAGTTAGTGTTTTTGTATATTCGGTTATAATTCTCTATATTCTCATATTTTTTATAGTATTATTTTATTCAATTATTTTTTCTTTATTTTATTTGATTTATCAATTTGATTAATTTGAGAAAAAATTAATTCATCAGTGATTGGTTTAATTTTCTCAACATAGAAGAACATTATAACGAAATATTTACTCATTTTCATTATTTATAATTGTTTCCAGTTACAACAATTTGTTAAGAAATAATCATGAGATGATAATCATAAATTTAATTTTGATAAAAATATTAATTTCTAGTTATTTTATAAAAAAATGAAAACAAACTAAAGAAGTGACACATTAATTTCCAATTACCAAGGAACTAAATTGTTGGGAGTTATATTATTCCATTATTTTTCGATTAGTTGAGTCGATACTGGTCACTCGAAGATGGATGTTCTAATAATGTAATACCTCTACAAATGATTATTCCTTCTCTAATAATTATTTCCCAAATTCACTAGTAATAACGTTTTATTTATTCATTGTTCATTATTTTTCATATTTTTAATTTCTAAATGATTTCTTAAAAAAACAACACACATTTATTCCTCCATTGAAAAAAATATTTTGGTTATGATTACTTTCCCAAAATGAATGAGTTTATTTGTTTCGTTTGGTGTATATAATATACAATGATCATCCAGTACTAATTAAAGTAATTATGTATGGTTGTGTCAGCACTTATGTAAAAGGATAAATATTTTTTTGTTTCAACCACTTTTCTCATAAATATGAAGTGTTACTGAATTGTATATATAGGAACGTGATGATATTAACTACAAAAATTGTAATTTATATTGTCTTTTTACTTTTTTCATACACATTTCTAACAATAATTTTTTCTTTTTATGTTCTTAAATTGTTAAATATTTTTACAATCGTATTAAATTTTACAGATTCATTAATCTATAAATTTTATGGTAAAGAAAATTCAGCCTTCTCATCTAGATGGTCATCCCATATTTAAGTAACCATTTAGGACTATAGAGTTCCAGGTTGGTTGGAACTAGGTACTAGGTGGTGGTTCTCATAGTTTATGATCACTATTAGGTCCATCAAGTACCTCGAAATATTGTTAAATGAACCTAGTCTGATGTATTTTTTTTCTTGCTTTTGTGTAGATAACATATTTTTACCTCTTAATTACCTCTTATCATTCCTAACATAGGATTTCAATTACATTTTAAATTATTTTATTCTATTGAGACATACAACCTTAATTCCCTTATATCCGTTAAGCATTATATTCCATATTCATTTGTATTCTTCATTGGGTACATGAAACAATCCTTTATTAACTAATATAATGTTGGATTTCCATATTACTCTAATTTAATGAAACATTTACAACTAATTTATGTCTTCCCTAACCTCACATATTTTTACAGGTTAATATATATGGTCATATATTGGATGATATTCCTCTTGGGGGAGTTTAAGATTATATTCTCCATTATTATTATTGGGACACTACTACAACCATCATAATCAAGATTTTTGGTTCATACATTGGATTATTTCAAATTTTATTCAATTATACGGATCGAAATCTGATTGGTCCTGGGATTCAATTCCCTAAGGTACTAAGGATTCACATCATCATTACATTAATTGGGTTATTCTCTTCCCTTTCTCTGGTATCGTTAAATTTTAAAATATAAGGTAATTATATAGTGTGTGACATAAATGTTTAATTGTTTTTTTGTAAGAATAATATTAATAAAATAATTTCATGGTAAACCATTGTTGATTAAGTTTTCTATTTTAAAAAATAATGACTTATGCCTATAGTAAACATAGATGGTTGTAAAAACATGATGAATAACCAATGTTTTGAATTTTGTTCATGTTATATAGGGCTTTATAAATATTAAATGTTATTACACTATATATTAGGAATGGATAGAACATGTTATCTTGATTAACCTATAAATAAAATAATTGGTCCTTTTAGTTGATTGCATGATTTTTACCATGTATATTGGTAGTGTGTAATCAATATTTTCAATTACTAAAAATTGTTTCTATAATTTAAGACCATGTTAATTATTTTATCTAGGATAAATTAATAGTTCTGACATTGATCTATTATGTTAAAAGATATATCACACTCAATCATGTTCCCATCATTATTTGGTTACCCGAAATGGGTGTTAAATAATTTTATTCGAAACATTCTTGTTGATAGTGGATAAAATATAATCAGTGATACATTGTAAAAGTATTGTAAGTATAGTTGATTATTACTATTTATAGTGGTCATTCATTTTAGGTAATTTATGGTTATTGGGTACCTTGTGGATCAGGCAAGAATTATACTTATTAGGATCTTAAAAGTGGAATATCACACCTAATATAACCCCTTTATAAATGAATTCTTTTTTACTTTATTATAGAGTATCCATGTAATGACTTATAAATTCTTTGGATATTTTGTTTCTTAAATACATGATATTTTTAGGAGTCCACGAAAATTTACGGCACTTGATTCCGACACCTAGTGTGCCCAGAATCAATTTCTGATGTTTATTTCTGTACATTCAGTAAACGTACGAGTATGATTTTATATCTTTTTAAACAGTGCTCAGAAATGAAATTTAATGGCACCGTTGATCTCGCAGCGCCAGAATTTCCTTATGAAGACTTTCACCTCGACGAAAGATGGTCGATAATAAATGTTATTTTTTGACTTTTTATAAAAAATTAATAAAATAAAGTGTACAACACTTGATTTTATTTTATGAGTTAATTTATGTGGTTGTTGGTTAAGACCTCCACATGGCAGTTGGAGGTGGGACTGCCACACCCAAACATCCCATGAGAGGTTATGGTGGTGGGGCCCACCCGAGCATAACATCCTGTGAGAGGTTTTGGCGTAGGGACCACCCGAGACTACATAACCTCCCTTTTAAATAATAGGGGTGGGGACCACACAACCCCTACTGATGGTGGAGGATAAAACCTTTCAACTCTCCCTCATTAATGAGGAATATCCACTTGAATTCCCCAACCCCCCATTAAATGGGGAGAAACCCCCTTGAAACCTCCTAATTAATCGATGACAACTCTCATGCATTAATTAGGTGGATCCACATAATTTAACTCTCCAAATTGTTTTGTTGTGCCAACATAATATTAGACAACCCACTCTATTATTCTTTCACTTGGAATTTCGGTGGAACTTGAGAAGAGGAATGCTTAAGAGGATTAAAATTATTCCATCTAAGAACACGAAGAACACAAACAAAGATTTATTCTTTGACTTCCTTCATCTAATTCTACAGACGTAGAGCATCTTCCACGAGTCAATGCAGCTTGGTATTGGGAGTATGTGGCGGATGTGACAAATAATGATCTCATTCGCCTACCTTCTACAACTCAATCGACGAACGATGAAAATCGAATCAAAGGTAGGGGTTTATTATTTGTTGAAGTTGTACCTTTTTCTTACCTTCTTCAAAGGATAAAAAGGGGTTGTTCTGAACATATTATTGATCATCTTGTTCTCATGATGAACCAATTGATATCTCCCTAAACACAGAGGGTGTGGGCCAACCTAACAAGGACCGACATCCTCTGTCTTTTTTTCACTTCTTGTGACATTCTACGACATGGCCACGTAACAACGACGAGGCTACGGAGGCAGCAACGACAAAGGGCGTGCTACCCATGGCCACCACAAATCGTACCGATGGCCCGCGCCGGACCGCGCTCCGCCAAACCGGCCTACCCGCGGCCCCTCTGGAACCCTTCCTGACGGCCCTGCTGCCTACCCATGGCCCCTCTTGCACCCTTCCCGATGCCCCCGCGGCCTACCTAGCCACTGTCGCGCCCTTCCCGATGCCCTACCGGTGCCCCCACGCCCTACCTGGGCCTTACCGCTCCCTACCCAGTGCCCTCTCAGAACCCCCACGGCCTTCCTGACGCCCTACTGGCACCCCCACAGGCTTCCCGGTAGCCTTTCGGCAACTCTACGGCCTCTCGGCGCACTGTCGCGCCCTGACCGGTGACCCTGCGGCCTGCCCGATGCCCTTTCGGCGCCCCCACGGCCTCCCGGTGCCCTGTCGTGGCCTGCCCGGCCACCCCCGAGCCAGCCTCAACATGACCGCGCGCTCTCAACCGAGCTGGCATACTGGCTCCATCACGCCCTTTGGCCCGAGCCGCGTCGGGCCACGCCCTCGCAACGCTCTAGGCCAAAATGGCCCCCAGCCCGGGGCAAACCACCCCTGTAGTTTGTAGCACTGGGCCTAGAAAACCGGGACAAATTTAGTGGGCTGACCCAACAAACGGGCCCAGTCAGACCTAGTAAGTTTGATCGGGTCATCGCAGACTAGGTGGGCCTAAACTGGGTTGGACCGAGTCGGTCAACCCAGGTCAGACTAGACTCGGACCCACTATTGACCCCATTACCTTCTGTGGCCATATCATTGGCACCATATGACAGTTTGATGAACCGTTAGCGGCGCCGGTATTCTTGGAGAGAATCCATCCATTTGAGAATATCCCAATGGAGTTCGGGGTATAGTTGATATATTTTCAGGTATGATCGTACACGAACCCAACCGGGCCCCTTGGACAAAAAGGCTAATAACTAACAGACCGGGCATCCGATTGACGCACCTTCTATTGAGTTGAGACCCTTATGATGTGGAATACCTTTCAGATACATCTACGTGGGACTTCGTGATAGTTGGAGTATCGACTAGTAGGTTTTGGAGCAGACCATCCAGATATGAGCATGCAATTGTGTCGGAACCTAATAGATGGCTAAGACTTGACAATTGTTGATCAATTCGACTCAGAGTGATTCAACTAGCCCATTGAGGAGCACCTCTATGTGAGAATAGCAGACCCTCGGTGGGTATCATCTCTATGTGAGCACAACATACCCACGGTACATGACACGTGGAGTACATCAGCAGGCTGCGAGGGGGAGCACCTCTGTGTGAGCGCGATAGACCCCCGGTGTGAAGCACCTCTATGTGAGCGCGGAAGATCCGCGGTACTCTATAGGTGGAGTACCTCAGAAGTCTAGTTTAGTGGGAAGTGCCTATTTATGACGCTGCAAGACCACTGTACTCGATAGAGAAGGAGTTATCCAACAGCAAAGAGTTCAGATTGATACTACCCCAAGAATAAAATCATGGTTGAGCTGTGTGAGTACCTTTGTGTTTTCCTCATGAATGAGATGGATTACATGGTAACATAGGTATATGTATGGGCACATACCTATGTGAGGTTATCTATTGATTTTATTACTTTGTGTTGTATCCTTGTTGGATTTTGTGAGACCTTGAGGGTCTCGGGGTCCCTACTGAGTATCGTTATACTCACCCCTGCATGAGCTTTGCCCGCACCCCATTGTGTTGGTTGCAGATGACAGACAATGCTGATTGAGGTAGAGTGTAGCAGTACTGGATGTTACCCGATGGTGGACCACTCGGTTTAATGGTACACAGAGGAGATGAACGGACGTGGGGTGCTGTGAAGGCATATGTACCTACCCTTCAGGTAGGAACCCCGGAGGAGGACACAATAGCTACTTTACATTTCTTCAGATGTACTATCTTTTCATTTGTACATGTATTTTCTTATTGGTCTTTTATTTCCGGCCACTTTTACTTTCAATAACTTCTTTTTTTACAGTTTTATATAGTGTTTTGCTTCCAGTTGTGTACTATGATGTGTTTGTTTACAATTATAAAGGAAATGCTTTATCAGTTTATGGATTTATGCCTTTGGAGTTAGTTGCCAGCCCCTAGCCTGTGGAAGACGAGCTTGGGGTAGTCACAATACGGGCCTGGGGGATGGTTCATGACAAATTTGTTTCATAGGTGTTGGAACTACCGGAGAACATAAGACTATGATCTTTCTTTTCTGTGAAGCAATAGTGTTATGAATACCGAGTGTGGTTTTCAGTTTAGGGAGTCCATCCTTGGTGCAGGAGCTGGTGAATCAATACACCTGGACTCGACTTCTGATTTCGGACTCATTACACAAAAACACTAATTGCGTTTTTTTTTCAGAATTTTTTATTAAGTCATCTCACCAGGTATAATCATTTGACTGTGTCACATCTGTTTCTTTTAGGATGCCACTATGAAGATGACGAATTAGAGCCCCGGGAGAAATACGCACAGACATCCCAATGAGTGATGTGGCCTCAGTGCATGTGCCTTAACCAGCGGAGGTACCAATGGTACCCCTACCCATTGGGCCACTGATACCACTAACCCTAGCAGTAGATGATTCCCACCTCTTGAGTGAGCTTCAAGAGTTCCAGTGCTAGAGGTCTCCCAGGTTTAAGGGTGAGATGGACCTACATGCTGTTGAGAATTGGCTAGAGGCTGTAGTGAGAGTCTTCAGGCATGTATGGTCACCAGAGGACTTCAGGGTGATCCATGACGTGAGTCTCCTTCAGGAAGAAGTAGGATGATGTTGGAGCCTGATACTTCAAGTGCATGATGAGGTGACATTACTCTGGGCAGACAATGAGAGCATGTTCTGGGCTGAGTTTTTTCCAGCCTCCCTAAGAGATGTGCAGATACATGAGGTACTTCATCTACATCAGGGTACCATGACAGTAGCACAGTAATCAACGAGATTGGATGATATGGTGCGAGATGATTTCTTTTGGGCTCAGACATTCATGCCAGGGCTCAGATGGGATATAAGATTTTCGATGAACTCACTCATCATCCTGAGGCTGGCAGGGTGTTAGAGAGAGCCTTCATAGTGGAGAGTTTCCTTGCTGAGAAGTCTCCAGCAGTAAGACCCACCACTAGTCGTCATGTTGTGGAGTCTTCTGCAGCTAGAATTAGACAAGAGACACAGAGTTCGAAGAGGACCAGACCCATGGATAGATGACCTAATGTCTCAGGATCAGTTTTACAAGGCACCTGGGGCAGAGACACACATGCCTGGAGCGGTCAGTGTTACTCTTATAGCGGGCAGGGTCACATGGCTCGTGACTGTCTGACCCGCCATACAAACGATCAACAGACAATTGAGGGACCTCACAGTCAGAGGTAATGGTTTGATCGAGGTGGTCCGCAAGGTGGAGTCAGACGTGGCAGAGGAGCTGGATGTGCATCTGGTGGTGGACGATGTTATGAGGTGTTACCAACACCACCACCATGAGGTCCACCCCAAAATCAAAGAGAATGTGGACATGGGAGACATCATATCTAAGAAGCTGAGGCTTACGATCACGACACTCTAGATATGATTTGATCTATGATCTATGTATACTCCACCTTAGTTGACGTTCTTATAGACATAGGTTCCAGTCACTCATTAATTTCCATATCCATCGTTTGGATATTTGATATTCCGAAGGGGCCGTAAGTTTGATCCATTCGGCTAGAGACTCATACGAGAGCTGATTCGATGAATATGAACTGGTGCCGGTAGTGCAAGATTACTCTAGGAGGTGAGAGCTTCAACTGGGATCTCATAGTAGCAGTGTCGAGGCCTTACCAGTTCATCTTGTGTATTGATTGGTTATCTACAGTCCAAGATCAGATATATTGTATTAGGAAGAAGGTGTGGTTTGTCCGCAATGATGGAACTAGGTTCGCCTTCATAGGTGGGAAGTGAGACTTTGCAGCGCAGGACAGACCTACTCGGATGAGGGTTCAGCCGATCACTCATCAGTTGGCTGCCCTTACCCTCGGATCAGTGGATGTGGATAGTCTGCGATATCCTATAGTGGTGGACTTGTTCGCAAATGTTTTCCGTGATTATGTTCCAGGACTAACTCCTCACAGAGAGGTGGAATTATTCATTGACCTGTACCCCTGGGACAACACCGAAATCTAAACCAGCATATCAGATGGCTCTCTCTAAACTTCATGAGCTGCAGGTAGAGCTGGAGGACTTGTAGGGGAAAGGATTAATCAGTCCCAGTGTTTCCCCCTGGGCAGCCCCGATTCTATTTTCCATGAAGGCAGATGGGAGCTTAAGGCTCTATGTCGACTATAGTCTCCTAAACTGGGTTACTATGAGGAAAAATTACCCACTCCCAAGTATTGGAAACCTCTTTCATCTGCTGAAGGGATCATGGTGGTTCTCTAAGTTAGAACATAGATCAGTCTATCACCAGATCAGAGTTCAAGATGAGGATATTTAGAAGACGGCCTTCAAGTGTCGGTATGGACATTATGAGTTCTTATTTAAGCCTTTCGGCATAACCCACACTCTAGTAGTGTTCATGGGACTCATGAACAGGATCTTCCAGCCGTACCTCGATTGCTTTGTCGTAGTCTTCATTGACAACATTCTAATCTATTCGACTACTAAGGAGAAGCATGCCTACCATTTGCTGGTAGTACTGGACACAATCCGAGAGCACCATCTTTATTATAAACTCTCGACGTTCCAGTTTTGGATCTGAGATGTTCACATTTTGGGACATGTCATCCTAGAGGATGGTGTTGTAGTGGATTCAGTGACAATTGAGGTAGTACTTTCTTGGGGGCCACCCAAGAGTGTGATGGAGGAACGAAGATTCATGGGTTTGGCTGAATAATATCATAGGTTCGTTCCAGACTTCTCCATAGTTGTAGCACCCCTATCTGCCTTGAAGAATAAGGGGAAACCCTTCGTGTGGTCGGAGAGATGCCAGCAGAGCATTCAAGAGCTGAGAAAGAGGCTGACTAGTGCCCCCCATCTTGAGGCTTCCAGAAAAAGGTGTAGTGTACGTAGCCTACAGTGATGCATCATGGATCAGACTTGGGTGTGTCCTGATGAAAGAGAAAACAATGATCACATATGGTTCTCGGTAGCTGAGACTGCATGAGCAAAACTATGTTACCCATGACCTGGAGTTAGAAGTAGTGGTCTTTTCCTTGAAGATGTGGTGAAACTATCTAATGGGTGACCATTTTATCATGTACTCTGATAACAAGAGTCTAAGGTATATCTTCTCTCAGAAGTACTTGAAACTGAGACAATGGTGATGGCTTGAGTGCCTCCAGGACTATGACTTCGAGATAGTCGATACTACCAGGGAGGGTAATGTTGTAGCAGATGCTCTCAGCAGAAGATCTGGTATACAGCTGGTAGGAGAGGCGATAGAGAAACTTGATGCTTTACGGATATCCTTTATGGATAGAGACAGAGCAGCCTTCCTATAGTCTCTTACGGTCACTCCCCCACTCCATCAGCTAGTTACGGAAGCACAACATGGGGACACTGACTATGACACACGACGTACACAGAAACCCACAGGGCAGGCACATGATGTATTTTTTGAAGGTGGGGAGCATGTCATCCTATTCAAAGGACATACTATGGTGCCAGTGTTACTTCATGAGGAAGTGATGAGGGAGTTTCACACGTCCCATCTAGCGGTACATCCCGGTGTGGCGAAGATGTATCACGACCTTATATGAAAGCACTAGTGGCCAGGAATGATGAAGGTGGTGGCAGAGTTTGTCTCTCGATGCCTCACTTGTCAGCAAGTGAAAGAGGAGCACCAGGTACCAAAAGGAATGGTACAAACTTTAGTGGTCCCAGAGTGGAAGTGGGATGGGATATCCATGGACATCGTGATGGGTCTTCCACATACATCGAGGGGTTATGACTCAATTTGGGGGATCGTCGGCCAACTCACCAAGTCAGCCCACTTCTTACCGATCCAAGAGTAGGGTTCAGTAGAGAGCATGGGGATGCCTCTATTTGTAAGATATTTTGTGGATACATGGAGTAACTTCAACTATTTTCTCTTATCGTGTTGCACGATTAACTTCCTTGCTCTGGAAGGGGATGCATGAGGCTTTTGGGATGCAGCTACATCTGAGCACCGCCTTCCATCCCCAGGCAGATGGTCAGACTGAGCATACCATTCATACCCTCGAGGACATTCTTCATGCTTATTTCCTTGACTCCAGACATAACTGTGAGGATCACATACCCTTATTGGTGTTTTCATATAACAATATCTATCACTCCACTATCGAGGTGGACCTTTTTGAGGCCTTGTATGGTCGACCTTGAAGATGACCACTATGTTGGACATACCTTGGGGAGTCATCATTGTTGAGACTAGAGATGGTATGGGCTACCACAGAGAAGGTACATATCATCCAAAAGTAGATGAAAACTACACATAGCAGACCAAAGTTGTATGTTGGCAGGAGACAGAGACCTCTGGAGTTTGAGGATGGCGACCACGTCTTTCTACGGGTCTCATCTCGGCGAGGTCTATAGTGATTTGAAAGAGGTGGCTAATTATCTACAAGATTCATCGGACCTTTTCAGGTCCTCAACAGAGTTAGCGAGGTGGAATACAGCTTGGATCTTCCACCGTAGTTGCACTAGATGCAGGACGTCTTCCACGTATCTCAACTGAGGAGATACATGGATGACCCTTCCCACATCATCGACCATGGAGAGCTGGACATCGATTACCGAGAGACTTTCATAGAGGTTATAGTCGATATTAAGGATCAATAGGAGCGGGTTCTTCATGGAAGGTCGATACCTCTGGTGCACTTTCTCTAGAAGCACGGGAACCTCCAGAAAGCACATGGGAGCGGGAGGCTCAGATGCGAGCTCAGTACCCTCATTTGTTCCCTTAGATCGAGTTGTAGCTTTTGGGGATGTAAAACCCTGAGGTGGGGAGAATATAAAGACCCTGAAATTCTATGGATGTTTTTTTTTCTAAAATACATGGTATTTTTACGAGTCCACGAAAATTTGCGATGCTTGATTTCGAGGCCAAGTGTCCCCAGAATCAATTTCTGAAGTTTATTTCGTGTATGTTTAGTAAACGTATGAGCATGATTTTATAAATTTTGAGCTGGTGCTCGGAACTGAAATCCAATGGCCCCATTTATCTTGTAGCGTCAGTATTTTCTTGATAATACTTTCACCTTATCGTCAAATAGTCATGACTAAAAGTTAGTTTTTAGATTTTTATAAAAAAAATAATAAAATAAAGTGTACAACACTTTATTTTATTTTAAGTTGACATGTGTGTGATTTTTTGTTATAACCTATACTTGGGAGTTGGAGGTGGGACCGCCACACCCTAACCTCCCATGAGAGGTTATGGTGGTGGGGCCCACACAATAATAATCTCCCATGAGATGTTACGATGTGGGGAACACCCGAGACCGCATAACCTCTAATTAAATAACAGGTGTGGGGACCACCTGACCCCTATTGATGGTGGAGGATAAAACATCTCAATACTCCCTCATTAATGAGGGAGAGCCACTTGAATTCCCCAACCCCCATTAAATGCGGAGAAACCCCCCTTGACCTGCCCTAATTAATCCATGACAACTCTCATGAATTAATTAGGTGGAGCCACATAATTTAACTCTCCAAATTGTTTTGTTGTGAAAATATAAAATTAAAAGACCCAATCTAATATTATTTCACATTTAATTTTGGTGGAACATGAGAAGAGTAATGCTTGGGAGGATTAAAATTCTTCCAACAAAGAACGTTCCCCCCAACGAAGAATGTCGACGATGATTTCTTCTTCGACTTACTTCCTTGAATCCTATTGACGTAGATCATCTTCTGCAAGATGACGCATCTTGGGATTGGGAGTATGTGGCGGATGCAATGAACGACGAGCTCATTTATCTACATTCCAAAACTCCGTCGATAAACGAAGAACATCGAATCAATGGTAGGGGGTGTATTACTAGTTGATGTTGAACCTTTTTTTATCTTCATCAAAGGGTAATAAAGGGTTGTTGTGAACATATTATTGATCATATTATTCTCATGATGAACCAATTGATATCTCCCAAAACCCGGTGGGTGTAGTCCAACCTAACATGGCCCGACATCCTCTGTCAATTTTCATTATTCTTGGGATGTTCTACGGCATGATGATGTAACAATGATGAGGCGATGAAGGCGGCAATGAAAAAGGTTACACTACCCGCGGCCTCCGCAAATCCCGCTGCCAGCCCGCACTCTGCCGAACCGGCCTATATGCGGCCTGCCTGTGGCCCCTCTAGCACCCTGCCCGGCACCCCCACACCCTGCCTAGTGCCCCCTCAGCCTGCCCGGCCCCTACCCCACCCTACCCAGCGCCCTGCCAGTGCCCCCTCGGCCTGCCCGCCGCCCTGTCGGAGATGCTGCGGCATCCTGACACCCTTCCTCTCACTGTCCGGTGCCTCGCAGGCACCCCCGCGGACACCCGGTTCCATTACACAGCTTTCCATGTCAACCCGAGTCGACCTCCCCACGCGCCACCTCGAACCGGCCACCCCCGAGCTGGCCCCTGCGCGACCACGCGATCCCAGCCGAGCCGATGTCCCTGCTCTCTCACGCCCTCCGGGTCGAGCCACGCTGGGCCGTTCCCTCCATGTCAAGCCATGCCGAGCCGCACCCTCACAACCTTCTAGGCCGAACTGGCCCCAAGCCTAGGACAAACTGCCCCCGCAGTTCGTTGGGTCGTGCTCAGCGAACCGGGAAAAACATTGTGTGCTGACCCACCCAACGGTCTGGGTTAGACCCAGTGAGTATGACCGGGTCAACCAAGACCATGTTGGCCTAGACTAGGTTGGGATTTGTCGGTCCGACCAGGTCAGACCGGACCCAGGACCACAATTGACCCCATTACCTTCTTTGGCCATATTGACTGGAACTGTCATTGAAGTCGGTCAATGTTTAAAATTTATATTCCTTCTAACTACTGTATATGTGTAAAGCAGGGTCGAACTAATAGGGAAGGCTAATTTGGCCACTAATTACTAAAAAAACATAGCAAACTCCACTGTTGTCAGCAGCGGAGTGGTTTTTCTATTTCTTTTTAATCTTTTAATCTTTTTTTAGTTTTTTAATAAACTGCAACGTAAGACTACCCAACTCTTGTAAGTTTGTGCTACCTGCACAAAACCGAGTATAGTTGGAAAAAAGGTGCAATGAATAAAATAAAATGATGATGAAGGATAACAGTAAAAAAACACTCGGGGTTCATTCTAGTCTACTGGTTTAAATTGTTTTTCCTTTTCATGTTAAAGTACAGATTCATACCACTAAAAAGGGATGACTTAATTCCCTCACCAAGAGTTAAGTCGTGGAAATTGTACAAATTTTAGTTCACCACTCCAAGAAGTACAATTTCATAAAAATTATTTTGAAATTCGGTAGTACACACTCTCCACGAGTACTGAAGTTTTCAATTTGAGTTTAATGTTTTTAGAAAAAGGTTCTACAATCAAACTCACCGAATGATTGTAGGTGCATGAAATTCAGTGTTGTGGTGCCGAACAATTATATGTATTTAGAACCGATCTCGACTATCAATTCTAAAAACATTTAAATGATAAGTGAAAAGGATAAAAAAATACCATTAGAACTAGAACTCTCCCCGAAATAGAAACTTAACCAACTAAAATGTTGCTCATTATCACTATCTTGAATAAAAAGGTCATTCAAATACAGAGGTAAAAATTCGAAGAAAACCGAAGAAGGAAACTCCCTCTACTCGCATCAAATTCTGCTCCTGGACCTCTTCTCTGATCCGGAACTCGAGTCTTCAACGAGTGTGTGTCTCTGAGTGAATGAATGAATCACCTTCGTCCACTAAATGAGTGTCCCCCCACCTCTTAAGCTGGTTGCACTGCTTAAGTACCCTTCTATCATACATTTCATATCACTGCTCCATTTCCACTGACTTGGAATATCCTTCATAAGTGCACCGCACACGTGCGCTATTTCGGCGACTAGCTTGTCGTGAGAGTATTACTCACGTAACTAACTCCGGATGAGTTAGTTACATGCACCTGGATGCGTTTCTGCCTCTCGAATGAACCTGAAAGTTAGAAAAAATAAATAAATAAAACGAACATAACAAATAAAAAAAAATTAATTTAAAAGTTTAGTGTTAGATTAACTTGATATTAGTTAACTAAAGTAAATTGGAATTTTTTTACTTTTATATTAATTATTATATATGATAAAAATGTAACTTAATTAGTAAGTTATTAACTTAATTAGGTTACTAAATTTAAATACTAAGTTATTAATTTTATCCATCTTTTAAACTACGTTATTAAATATTAAGATCATTAATAAATAAATATTTAAGTCAACATTTAAGATTAAATTAATAATTTAATTATTACTATTAAAGAAATTTAATTGTTAGGTTAATTAGTTAATTAGTTAATTTTAATTTAGTAATTAAAATTATTACTTATGTTTTAAGTATTTTAAAATAATAAGAATATTTTATAGTTTATTTATAATTATTATTAATTATATATTTATACTATTAATAGAAATTAATTAATTATTAAAACTTATTATTAATTTAGTTTTATAATTTTAATTTATAATTTATCTATTAATACTATATTAGTTTAAAATTTTAATAATTATTTTATAATAATTTGACTCTGTAAGTTAACATTAATGTAATATAAACTTTACATTTTGCTTTTATTTTTACTTATTTACTTTTATTATATTTTTCGTTTCTTTTACTTTTTTACTTTTGATTTTTCTTTTCATTTTATTATAATTTTATTACCTGATTAGTTTCTTATCACCCTTCTTCCCCCCCCCCTCTTCTCCATGGAATACGGGGGAGGGTAGGGTTCCTCTTCCAACA
Organism: Viscum album; assembly: GCA_963277665.1. Lineage (NCBI taxonomy): Eukaryota > Viridiplantae > Streptophyta > Magnoliopsida > Santalales > Viscaceae > Viscum > Viscum album. The sequence goes on from OY728119.1 coordinate 538,428,190, forward strand.
AACCAGGCGCTGCGCATCGTCGGTCCCCAGCTCGACATATGGAATCGGCTCTACCTCCTCTTTAGGTAACCTCTACTTTAGTGGCGCAACGACTCGAGCTCCTTCTTCCAACAACAGCACCGAACCCTACTCAGTTTTGATTTGGCATCAATGTAGTGGTGCGACACCAGTAGGTGGTGTGAATTTCCAAATGTTGCAGCGGCGCAGGCCTCAGCTCACCCTTAAGAACCATGGATGACAACGGCTCTGGCCTTGGGTGAAACCGACGACACCCGGTTCAGATTCGAGGAATGAATCACTCCCAACAGCAGCAGTAGGCCTCTACCTAGAAGATCATTAAATCAGACTTCTACTGCAGTGGTTGTTCCATTCGGATCCAAATTTGTGATTTGATTCATGCTCTTTTGATGTAAATTAGGATTGAATTTGTAGATTGGTTGAATCAGTCCATAATAAAATGTTGTTGTGTTGAACTGTTAGGATTAAGTATTGCAGGTGATGGGTTCAGGCTAGGATTTGTGAAACCAGAGGATGCGAGGATGTATGCAGAGGAAAACGGTGAAGGAAAGGGCTATCGGTAGCCGGGGAAAGAAGAAAAGCTATCAGTGAGGTTTGGTTGAGTAACGGTGAGGTAGAGATGTGATAACGGTGATTCAGCTACCGATAGGGAATGTAACAGTGAGAAAAAAAGGGGTAACAATAGCTGTAACAGTGAGAAAAAAAACCTATCGGTGAGGCAGCATAATAATGAGGTTTGGGAAAAAGGATCTACCGATATAGTAAAAAAAATAAAGGGAAGCAGATGTGTGCAAGGTCACAGATATGAGAAAAAAAGGGATCATCATTATAAAAAGATTAAAATTAAATAAACACAAATAAATTAAACATATAATTAAATCATAAGAAAGATAAATAAAAAGATTAAAAATAATTAATTAAAAATACACCTAAACTCCATTAATTTAAAACATGATTTTTATTAATCTTTAAAAACATAATTAATTAGAAACACTAAAATTATAAACTGAATAAATTTTTAAACAAACTTAATAGAAGACTTAACATTAAAATAACTAAATAAACTTATTAAAGAGTAGCAGAAAATAAAAATAACTACAGCGGTCACCTAAATAACTCACCGCAAGTTCTTAAATTACCTCACCGGTAGACTAAGACAATTATAAATTAATATAAAATACAATCTGCATACATAAAATAATAAAATTAAAATTTAATAACTCTTAATTAATTATTTAATTAATTAACTAATTGCACACAAATAATTAAGGGCGAACCACTTAATTAAATTTAAAAACACACACAACTTACTTAGATTGTTTGTAGAGCATCTAAACAAATTAATCAAACTAATTAACCTCTTCTAATGAAATTAAGTTTGGGGATTAATTATAAAAACAAAGTCTAAGTTAATTAAATAAAATTACAATGATTAAATAATTATTTAAAATAAAAACTAACATATTAAAAAGTCAAGACGAATTAATTTAAAAAAACTAATTACTCACAGCTATTAAATTAAAATAAAAGGGTTACCGGTAGAAATTAAAGGCTACCGATTGGACATAAAAATAAGGCTAATGTTAGACTTATAAGAGAGCAACTGGAAGGTAAGAAAAGTGGTGAAAAAGGTTACCGATAAAACAAAGGTCACCGTTAGAACTCAAAACAGTCTACTAGTAAACAAAAAGAAAGCAGGTCACTGTTGGACAGTACTGGTAACCTGGCTACCGGTAGAGAAAAAGGACCCCTTCTAGCGGTAGCTTAGCTACAGGTAGTCTGGCAAGCCGAACCAAGTTATATAAACATTTAAAAAATTTTAAAGGTAAATAAAATAGTGAACTAAGTAATTATTAATAATGTAAAATAAAATAAAATAAACAAATATATATTTAATGAAAAAATTGAAAATTAATTATATTAAAAACAAAGAAGTAATAAATCAACTATTTATGGTTGTATAATTAAATAGAATTCTATAAAAATGGATATTTGAAAAATTCAATTATAAAAATACAAATGTGTATATATTTTTCATAAATTGATTAAATAATTAAATAAGTCATTAAAAATTAAGTAAAAATACGTGGAAAAATAATTCAAAAATAGATCCACATCAAATTCACCCACACTTAAACATTGTTTGTCCTCAAACAATCTCATGTTTCATTATCATTGAAGACTAGAAGTATGTTTATAATTTAAATCAAAATGTAACATGTCCAGAACATAAAATAGAGGACTTCAAAAACATGTCAAAAGGCATTGAAAATAAATTTATCATATGAATCTTGCCTTAAACAAATACTCAATGGAAGTCTTGAAACTATGAATCATCAAGCAATGAAGATGTCATGCCTCATATGTGGTAATACTTAGTGACTAACTTCAATACAAACAAAATTACAAGGTCTGAGGTTGAAAAAAGGTAAAATTTATGTGGAATTAAGAACATAAATAGAGGAACTTTGTAATTTGATTCTTCTCCTAGGTTTCAAGGAATAAATAATTTTTTTTGAATCACCTCAATGTTACAACCTGAATGATTTCCATATAAATCAATTGAGCCCTTCTTCATTTGGAGTTCACCATTCCCCTCACCTTAATGAGATCATCTTTTACCCTAGACACTTTATTTATTTTTCCCAATCCATGTATCATTGTGCTAAGCACTGTACATATGCACTTATTCAAAGTGTACATAGGGATTTTAGTTAATAGAAATGCACCCAACATCTAGGGTCTCAAAGACTCACTGTGGGATCCCAGATGCCCAAACTACTCCAGTTTCAAATGATTTATATAAAATTCATTTACATTGGCTCATTAAAGAAATTACATTTAATAATTTAAAGAAGATTAATGAGGACCCTAGAATCAGAATCAAATTTCTAGTACCAAAGGGTGTGATAATAATTCCATAAACATGTAACCCATATCACTTCCAAAGATAGTTCCTAAACTGAATTTCCATTAAATCACTAAGCAATACCACTCAGCAATCATCCATACTCATTAATTTTATGTTAAAAGAAATCCTTTACTACCAGCAAAGAACATGTCCTAGGGAAAGACCCAATTGAGGAAAATGTAAAGCCTAAAATTATGCAAGAATTTTGGAAAAAAAACCACTTTTAACAAAAAGTTTGAATTTGTAGTGGGAACTGATGGGATTTCAATTAATCACAGTTTAGCATAGTCAAGAATTGACCACCTCCCTCACAATTAAAACCCAACTTTGTCCCCAAAGCAGTGGCACAACGACTCCAGCTCCTGCTTCCAACAATAGCACTGAACCCTAATCAGTTTCGATTTGGCATCAAAGTAGTGGCACGACACCAGTAGGTGGTGCGAATTTCTGAAGGCTGCAGCGGCGTGGGCCATGGCTCACCCTCCAGAACCATGGATGACAGCGGCTCTAGCCTTGGTTGAAACCGATGGAACCCAGTTCAGATTCGAGGAATGAATCATTCCCAATAGCAGCATTAGGCCTCTGCCTAGCAGATCTGTAAATCAGACTTCTACTGCAGTGGTGGTTCCATTCAGATCCAAATTTGTGATTTGATTCTTTCTCTTGTGATTTAAATTATGTATGAATTTGTAGATTGGTTGAATCGGTCTGTAAAAAAATGTTGCTATGTTGAACTGTTTGGAATAAGTATTGTAGGTGATGGGTTAAGGCTGGGATTTGTGAAACCAGAGGATGCGGGGATACATGCAGAGGAAAAGGGTGAAGGAGAGGGCTATTGCTAGCAGGGGAAAGAAGAAAATCTATCCTTGAGGTTTGGTTGAGTAACGGTGAGGTAGAGAGGAGATAGCGGTGAAGCAGCTACCGATAGGGAAAGTACAAGTGAAAAAAGGGGTAATAGTAGTTGTAACGGTGAGAAAAAAAACCTATCGGTGAGGCAATATAACAGTGAGGTTTGGGAAAAGAAGGAGGTACTAATAGAGTAAAAAAATTAAAGGGAAGCAGCTATGTGCAAGGACAACGATATGAGAAAAAAAGGGATCACCGTTATAAAATGATTAAAATTAACTAAACACAAATAAATTAATCATATAATTACATCATAAGCAAGCTAAATACAACGATTAAAAAAATTATTTAAAAAGACAACTAAATACCATTAATTTAAAACAATATATTTATTAAACATAAAAAGCATAATTAATTAGCAACACTAAAATTATAAACTGAATAAAGTTTTAAACTAACTTAATAAAAGACTTAAAATTAAAATAACTAAATAAATTTATTAAAGAGTAGCAGCAAATAAAAATAACAACATCGGTCACCTATATAACTCACCGCAAGTTCTTAAATTACCTCATCGGTAGACTAAGACAATTATAAATTAATATAAAATACAATCTGCATACATAAAATAATAAAATTAAAATTTAATAACTCTTAATTAATTAATTAATTAATTAACTAATAGCACACAAATAATTAAGGGCGAACCACTTAATTAAATTTAAAATCACAGACAACATACTTAGATTGTTGGTAGAGCGTCTAAACAAATTAATAAAACTAATTAAGCTATTCTAATGAAACTATGTTTGAAGATTAATTATAAAAATAAAGTCTAAGTTAATTAAATATAATTACAATGATTAAATAATTATTTAAAATTAAAACTAGCTTATTAAAAAGTCAAGTAGAATTAATTGAAACAAACTAATTACTCATAGCTAGTAAATTAAAATAAAAGGTTTACTGGTAGAAATTAAAGGCTACTGATAGGACATAAAAATAAGACTACAGTTAGACTTAGAAGAGAGATACCGGTAGGTAAGAAAAGAGATGAAAAATGTTACCGATATAACAAAGGTCACCGTTAGAACTCAAAACAGTCTACTGGTAATCAAAAGAAAGTAGGTCACTGTTGGACAGTAGCGGTTACCTGGCTACCTGTAGAGAAAAATGACCCCTACTAGTGGTAGCTTAGCTACCGGTAGTCTGGAAAGCCGAACAAAGTTATATAAACTTTTAAAAAAAATTAAAGGTAAAATAAATAGCGAAATCAATAATTATTAACAATGTAAAATTAAATAAAATAAACAAATATAGATTTAATGAATAAATTAGAAATTAATTATATTAAAAACAAAGAAGGAATAAATCAACTATTTATGGTTCTATAATTAAATAGAATGTTATAAAAAATGGATATTTGAAAAATTCAACTATAAACATACAAAAGTGTATATATTTAGCATAATGTTATTAAATAATAATTAATTCATTAAAAATTAAGTAAAAAGATGTGGCAAAATAATGCAAAAATAGAGCCACATCACATATCCTTGGAACCAGACGACCAGTTGACGAACCGTTAGTGGTGCTTGTATTCTTGGTGGAAAGCCATACCTTTTGAAATACGCTACTAATGTTCGGGGTATAGTTGAGATATAGTCACGTGGGATTGTACACGAATACAACCTGGCCCCGAGACAAAAGGGCTATTAACTAACAGACCGGGAGTCCGATTGGCACGCCGCCTATTGAGTTGAGACCCCTATGACATGGCGGACCTTTCAGATACATCTTCATGGGACATTGTGATAGTTGGAGTATATAACATTAGCTTGTGGAGCAGACCTTCTACAGACAAGCAGAAATTTTTGTGGGAACCTTGTAGTTAGTTCAGACATGACGACTGTGGATCGATTTGACTCAAAGTTATTCAACTTGCCTAGTGTGGAGCGCCTCTGTGTGTGAGCAGTATAACCATGGTGGAGTGTTCCATTATGTTAGTGTGGTATAAAAATGGTACTCGACACATGGAGTACCTGAGCAGGCTACGAGGGGGGTGCACCTCAATTTTAGTGCAGGAGACCCATGGTGTGGAGCTCCTCTGTTTGAGTGTGGTAGATCCACAGTACTCGACAGGAGGAGTACCTCCGCATTCCAATTTAGTGGGAAGCACCTCTATGTTCCTTTTAGGCCCACTGTACTCAATAGAGAAGGAGTTCTCCAGCAGCCGAGGGTTTAGATTGATACTACCCCAATAATAAAATCATGGTAGAGCTAAGTCAGTAACTTTGTGTTTTACTCATGATTGAGAAGGATTACGTGGTACCTTAGATATATGTATAGGCATATACTAAAGTGAGGTTATCTATTGATTTTCTAATATTTTGGTTTATCCTTTTTGGATTTTGTGAGACATTGAGGGACTCGGTGTCCCTAATGAGTATCGTTATACTCACCCCTAAACAGGCTAGGCCAGCACCTCATTTTGTTGGTTGCAGACGACGAACAACGCTGACTGAGGTAGAGTGTCGCAGGACAGGATGGTACCCTGAGGTGGACCACTCGGTGTGACAGTACACGGAGGAGACAGATAGACATGGAGTACTGAGGAGTCCATCTATACTTACCCATTAGTTAGGAACCCAGGAGGATGACCTAGTAGTTTCTTTACATATCTTCATTTGAACTTTATTTTTAGTAGTACTTGTACTTTCCTATTGTCCAAGAATTTCCGGCCCCTTTTACTTTATATAACTTCTTTTGTTTACAGTTTTACTTAGTGTTTTTCTTCCAGTTGTGTAATCTGATGTGTTTTTTTACAGTTATAACGGCAATGCCTTCCCAGTTTTGGGATTTATGGCTTTGGTGCTAGTCCCATCCTCTGGCCTATGGAATTCGGGCTTGGGGTAGTCACGATACAGGCCTCGGGGGATGGGTCGTGACAAACCATGTGATTATATAGGTTATAAATAACCAATTTATGATTTAATTTTATCTCTTGATTTATGTTATATAAAATTTTGATTTTAAAAATATATATTCATGATTTATGTTATAATCATAGCCTGACCATAATTCATGATAGTTTCTTGTTGGTATTGAACCTATATAACCTTGTTTATATGTATGTAATATCCAGGTATTGAGCCATGACAAGAATGTTCAATTTTGAAGAAAGTTTACTAATTACATATTGGGATCTAACCATTATTTTTTAACATTATATCATATATTATATGGAAAATATATATATATATATATATGAGTGTGATATATATCTACAAATAAGTTCATTGTTGGAAGAAGATATGGCCTCCAAGAATTGGATCTTGGTATGGGTTTACTCCCTAAAAATGGACAATTATACACATTTGATTGAGTGAATGTATATTCCTCCTTAATAGTATGATTATAAATACATAAATACACACACAAACACTGAAACAAAATTATTTTTATGTTGATATATATATAAACTACCTCTTATAGATTATGGATTTAGATATATATCTTGAATAGATATTTTAATTATGTAGGAATCATACCCTATTTGTCTTTTGTATTTTATTATTGTAGTACTGGTTGATGTGGAAAAAAATAATTATATTGATTTTAAAATCTGAAACCATTATCAATTTAATTTAAATTTCTTGTTTACATTCCCAATATGTTTACTTTCATGCCCACATGGTATTTATTGAATTTTTGTTTGTACCTATACATTCCTTCTTTGTGTTCCTACATTACTCATTTCCCATTATGATATATTGTAAACATTCATGTGGTGATTTCCAAGAGGTGAGATGTACTCACACCCTAAATGTGTTCCATTGGAAAATAATCTAGATCCAATTATTCATAAACAAGTAATATAAAATATGTTTTATACTATTATTGAGCATACTAAAACAATTCTAATCACTCAAAATTTTTTATGGAGTTTGGGTGGATAGTTTTTTATTTTTTGGCTGATATGTAGAGAGTATAGAGTAGAGATTTTCAAAATACTTAATATAGAGGATTTCACCTTAGGAATTATTATTTTGAGATATTATGGGATAGTTAGTGTGTAAAATTTTGTATATACATTAGTTTTTCCTAATCCCACCTTATATTTAGTATTTATGGGTTTTTCAGACTATCATGAGTTGTAAAAATACACTCATATATATTATATATATTTTTTCATGGGGAATTAATGGGAATTTAATCTATTAGAATTTTATTTATATGTTTCACCTAAGCTGGATGACCCAATAAATCATGATGAAAACATATTTTGACCTTATGTTAGCATCTCTTATTCACTAAAAATAATATAAAGGGGTAAATCATCCCTTAGAATTAATGGAACTGACCATTGGTGTTTATTCAATCATCTAGTGATTAGGAATTAGGAATTAGATCCAATATCGATCTTATTTAGTTCTATTTGGGGAAATTAGTTTTGTTCCTTGAAAAAAATAAAAACTTCATCATAAAATAGGATTCCATGAGATTTTGTGACACTATATAATTATCTTTTTTAGTATCATTGACATAACTGACTACAATAAAATATACCATTGTGTTATCATAGTTATAGTAAAAATGGATTCTTTATGACACTATAAAATATGAAATTTTACCTCCATATCATTAATCCTGTTCTCCGTAATTATATAAAATCAACTTTGTAAAACATTATTAAACTTTAATACTATAATTTATTCAATACTATTTAAAATGAATCAAATTTGAATGATTTTGGATGAACAATTCACTATATTATAGTTGATTACTTTTTTACCTCACATAATTCATTATTCCAAGAACAATTTCTTTCTCATTAAATTTCAAAAACTAAAGTCCATTATTTTTAATGTAGGTGTCAATTTATATTTAGAAACAATCATCCCATGATCTATTCAATTTTTATAATTTTTCAATTCAATATATGGTCACAATTATCCTTTTAAAATGCATTGGTAGTCATATCGTTTTTTTCATGGTAAATGTTCTATCATAATATATGTTTTATTATTTCCATACCAAATTAATGAAATTTCGATGTCATTTGGCTCTAAATTCAATCATAAACACTATGTTGGATACTAATTTTTCATAATCTAATTTTTTTAGGAACCCATTTAATTCATTAATGAAATTGAGTATAACCTCTAACCCACCTCTAACACTAATGAATTTGTAGACTAGCTCTAAGGTTATAAATCACATAATTGGGATGATTTGTCATTTCAATTAAATATATCCAAATTATAACTCATTATACTATAATATATGTATTTCAATAAGTATTATGAAAATACATGTTATTTTTTTACAACATTTCAATTTAGTATGCATTAAATCCCCATAATGGTCTATATTGAAAATAATTAAAACAGGTACATAACCACTCCACGAATATGTATGGAATTGTTTATATATATCCTTAGTGTATAATAATTAATCTAATGCGTTTTTATTAAGAATATACAAAATATAAATATTTTATTCAAATCATTATCGAGGAAAATTCCCTTTCATTTTGATATATTCATTTAAAAACAAAAAAAAATCACGAATATTAAGAAAAAGGGATCATTGAAAATAATAATGGAAACATTTAAATAAAACATCAATGAAATGAGTATTCACTGTAGTGGTAAAATTATATTCATTAAAAGAATTTTAAAACATATATTCCTATCTCATGTTAGTTAAAAAGTCAAAAATAAATCTGTTCTAAAAATGGTTGGATGATATATTTTAAACTATCTCCCAAAATGTAAAACATGTGTACAAATGTCTTTAATAAATTTTTTTATAATAGTAATGATATTATATATAATATTTTATAGAAAATATATCTATGGAGGAAAATATTCCCAATTGAGAAGAAAAATGAAATCTGATTTCCAAAATAACATGGTTTCACTATAATGAAACATAAAGATAAAAAAGAAATGAAACATTTAACATCCATAAATAACCAATTTAAAATTACATATATTGGGTTTCTTATATAAATATCAAATAAATTCACTAACATAGACTATAACATAAATGACCATGAATAATGATGATATTGTGAAATAAACCAATACTTCAGGTTTGAATTATTTTATATAAATTTGATACAATGTATAATAAATAAATGTTTAGTATAAATATTTTCAATAACCATACTCAGAAATATAAAAACATATAATATTTGAATAAAAAAATTTAACCCTTGTTTTTCAGTATATCTAATTTAAAAATAATTTTTTTGCTGAAATATACTTCGCTTTCCATGTGTGTTTTGGTTCAATTGTTTTGGTCCTCATAATTTGATCTTTTGTACATAATATCTAGAACTATAATTATTATATACATATCATATATTTTAATTATATATTTCTTTTTGATTAATCTACAAAATATATATATAGAAAAAAGAATTACACATTTTGTGGAGAGGGAGAGAAATACGTATAAAAAAATGTTATTTTCATTTATGATGAAATATTAAAAAAGAATATAGTAATTTACAATTCCACAGTAGTTATTATAAAATATATATCATATATATTAATTAAATATATCCTTGTAAACATCCATATAAATATATAATTTAAAAAAAATCTCATCTCTTTTTTGGAGGTGTTGGTCCACATGTATGTAGGTGAAACATTATCATTTTCTGAAACAAAAACTGTATGTAAGAAGGTATATGGGCTGTTATAAATCACAATTTATGATAATTTCATAAATATATTATATATATATTCATTAAATCCATAATTATATCCATAAATTGTAGGAAATGATGGAAAAAGAATTTCATCTGTTCATGGTGTGGTATTATGTCGTACAGATGATGGATGGTAACATTTAACATTTAATGGAACAATTATTTGATAAACCATGTCCCGTAAACATAGTAATATCTAATTATATGGTATGTACATTAATTTTTAGGTTGTATATTTTTTGACCTTCTTGAATGATCTAAAAGAATAATTAATAAATGATAGTGCTTTATGAAGAAGATCACATGCCCTTAGAAAACCCTCAATTTGATATCTTAAAAATGCTCTTAAGGTATTCAGTTAGGGATAAATAAGCACTATAACATGGAAAATGATTTTTAGGAGAGATTTTGGAATGGTTTTTCAAGATAAATGGATTTAGTGGTGTGATGGAGTGGGGGGAGTATGTTCCCTTCTTCAATTCTGGTGAGTAGCATACTTGTAATTGTTGGCGCCAAAAATGTGGCCCGAAAGAAAGGAATGAAAAAGAAGGCCGGCGCGCTGCCTCGTGAAGCTCCGCCGCGAAGCTCCGCCGCGAAGCTCCACCGCGAAGCGCCCCGACCATGGCGGCGCCGCGAAGCTCCAGAGGCGGTAATGCTCCGTGAACCCATTTGACGTTCGCGAGCCGCCGCGAAGCTCCAGAGGCGGTAATCCTCCGCGAACCCATTTGACGTTCGCGAGCCACCGCGAAGCACCAAAGGTGGTAATCCTCCGCGAACCCATTTGACGTTCACGAGCCGCCGCGAAGCACCGAAGGCGGCGTACGAGTCCTGCATCGCGGCGCCCCTTCCCTATAAATACTGGACTCCCCCTGAGTCCCGAGGACGGACAATCCGACCTTTCGGCTTCTCCTCTCCCGAATCGCGAAGCACTCTTTGCCCCGGGAATCATGAGCTCCGCGAGGTATTTCTACTTCGCGAGACGCCTCTGTTTTGTCTCGTTTTGAGCCCCTCTTACGAGAGGGATGCCCTTCGCGAAGCTCAAGGGCGTTCGCGAAGGAAGGGGATTCCCAAGGGAACCCGGGCAGCCGCGGAGCGTTTATGCTTCGCGAAACCCCCAACCCATGCTTGCAATCCCGATGCTAAGGCAGGATCGCTACACATCGCGAAGCACACTGCTCCACAGGACCCTGCTTCGCGAGGCACCCCTTCTTCGCGAGGCAGTGCTCCGCAAACACTGTTCCACTTCGCGAAGCACCTTCCACTCACACCTATGCCCCATGCTAAGGCCAAGGCACTCCACTTCGCAAACCACACTCCTCTGCTTAGCGATTCCTCTTCCCGTGCGACCCTCCAGGTTTGCACGATGTGATTTCAAAGTCCCGTGGACAATACCACCCATAGAGTTGCTTCGCCTAATGCTTCTTCGCATAGGCACGGTAACAGCTATTGCTTCTTCGCATATCCACGCTAACGTGGACCCCTCGATGGTTCGTTCCACGACCCCCCTTAACCATGGCCTTACTGGTACCTTCCCTTCCCCAAGGACCAGAGGGTGCCGGTTATGTAAGTCCTAGGGGTGTGGAGTGAACCCACCTCGTCTGAGATGCAGGTCGTTAAACTGCCAAGCACCACGTCCTCAACACATGACGTTAAACTGTGACCCAACCTCGTCTCTCTCACGAAGGGTCCCCCCAGCTCGAACATTCTTTACACCACTCGTCTCCATGGGAATGGAACTCTTCCGCACATGGAATGAGATCCTCCTTGTCGGAGTGGCGTATTTTCGTAGGGGAAGGGCTGCCTCAGAGCGTAAGCCCCTATCCTTTCGTACGGATGATTGCACCCGTGCATCTCCGTACTTCCCCACTACCAAGGTCAGTAGAGGGCGTGATAGGGAACGAGGCACCCCCCCTGGGCCTCCATCCTGGAGTAAGTCCCAACACCATGGGTCGCCCAACGCGTAAGCCCCTTTTCGCTTCTCACGGACGCACCCCTCCTGACGTGATCGTCAGGTCCTTGCAACCTCTTGTTTCTCACACCGAGAATGACTCGCGTGGGCTTAGAGTGAGCACCGACCCTGACCCCTCACCCTTATGAACTACGAGGTCTTTGATCCATGTCAAGGCATAGTACGTAGGAAGCCTCCACGAGGTTCAAGACCACCCGTCTTTCTTCCACGTCGGGTCTCATTCCCGTCCAGCATGACGTTAAACTGCGCATTCCATCCGAACTACAAGTACTTTGATCCATGTCAAGGCATGGTACGTAGGAAGCCTTCACGAGGTTCAAGCCCACCAATAGTGGACCCCCGGGTCTACTTTCACGTCGGTTCACCGGCGAATCCATAGAAAACTACGGGGACTTTGATACATGTCAAGGCATGGTACGTAGGAAGCCTCCATGAGGTTCAAGCCACATTGCTCGGTCGTTCATTCATGTCATGTTTCGCCCTCGTCCAGCATGACGTTAAACTGTATGCCCCCCTTGTCCTGCATGACATTAAACTGCACACCCATTCCCACCTGAACTACGAGGTCTTTGATCCATGTCAAGGCATGGTACGTAGGAAGCCTCCACGAGGTTCAAGCCCAACCGTCATCTAATTCACGTCCAGCACAACGCTAAATGGCAATTCCAGTCCGACGGAAAGCCGTTATGACCATCCAGAACTACGCGGACTTTGATTCCCTGCCACAGGGATACGTAGGAAGCCTCGTCAAGGCTCAAGCCCAACTTCACTGTCACCCTTGCGATGGTCCCATTTCACTCTCCCTCCACTCCATTCATCAACCTATCCCCCGTCCTGATTCTCGCCAGGAACGTCTTATCCTGGTGAAACCATGTCGGTACGCTCTTCTTCACAGCCATCCATGGGCTGGCCCCGGTATCGACATCCCTTCAAGGAGGATCCCTCAATCCGATATATCCTAGCTAATGCTCTGGTTGGGTTGATCCGTCTCTGCTAGACGTTAAACTCGTGGCATACCCTGTGTTGAGCACGGGAAGCTGAGGAAAACTTCATATATGTGTCTACGACATATAATTCCCCGCGCTCGATGTGGGATGCCTCGGGCCTCCACGCCCTCGAGAAGCCTTGTTACCAAGGATAACAGACAGACATGCCAGGTACCCCAGCATCCAGACACATTACTGATGCCTCAACGTGACTACTCCCCTGACTGAAGGTTACTGCCCTGACTGGACCCTTTGGAATATCCCGACAGAAGCAGTGTAATTAACCGGCGTCCATGGAAACATGGCACAGGGAAGAGTTTCACGAACTACGTATTAAATCTATGAGGGAGACCCGGACTAGGTGATGAGTTCTGAGGAGGAATCCACGGAAGGAAGAACCGACATCCCATCATCCCGTTTAGATCAAGGAGCAGACGTCCCTGAATATGGAGCAGATGCCGCCTGGCTTTGGAAAACGGGAATGCGGGGCAACAAAGCAGCGCGTCCTCCTCCAGAGATGGATGCGCGCGCACCCCGGCGGAAAGCGTCGAAAACAGAAATGGTGAACCCGACGTGAAAGTCTTCTCCTCAATATGGAGATTTGTAGCGTTCGAGAAACCAGTAGATTGACGTGTCACCAGATCCAAATATCCGGTGCCAGGTCCCGCCAAGAATATAGTGGGCCTGTCGTGAAACTCACCGGAAGTCGGGGCAGTAGAACGTGGGGCACTCCGCTCTGCAGCGTGTTGGCGTGGATCCTTCTTACAGACGTGGAGAATGGAAGGACACTGGGGCACTGGCTGTCAATCCTTGTTCCTCTCAGTACTGACGTGTTGATCCATTCGTTTGACAGGAACCAGGTTGCTGTTACAGAGATGCGGTCACCATCCGCTCCTCGCCCACGCAGGGGAAGGGGAAACACCACGACGACCACCCCACGTAGCACCACTACCACCACGACGGCCGCCACATCGTAGAATATGGGGCGCCCACGCCCCCTCTCCCCATCAGAGGTCATCCAGTGAAGGGTGATCAATAACCTCGTGCGGAGGTATGAGGAAGAAGGGGTCATCCCAACCCGGGATATGGCCCGCCTAGACCTGGAGGCCTCCAGGCCCCGCCGTCAACGCCGCCCTAATAGGCCGCGTAGGGAGCCTCTGCTCCCCACCCCAACATTCAACTGTTTCGGGAGCCTATCTCTAGAACGACTTAACGACTCCTCGCCTTACGCTGAAGAGGCGGGCGCTGTCTGGCTCAGTCCGCTCAGGGCCCCGACTCGAGGGCCCCAGGCGGGAGCTCCCGCCCGGCCGCATCAGCACCGCCGTCCAGCCTCGCAGGAAGAGCAGGCAGGCTACGTCCCTGCACCACCTACACCAGCTCGCCTGACCCGACGTCAGCGTCGGGCACGGGCTGCGGACGCTCTCCTAGGCGCGTCAACGTCGACAGCTACAGTGGCCCGAGCCACCTCCGACGTGGATCGTGAATCCCCTGCATACACTGAGCAGGGGCACTCCTTCACCCAACCAGGATCGAGACCCCAACCGCCCCACGGGAAGGCAGGGTTGACTCTCCGGGTTGCAGGCCAATGTGGTGATCGCCGCGAGCTAACCCGCGATAATGTCACCCCGTACGGAGGTCCTCCCCGTACCACTACTCCATAGAGCGTGGGCCTTCCCCGCTCCGAGGTTAGTCATGGATGCATGCCTCGTGCTACCCCCACCCCACAGGAAGACCTGCCCCGCGACAGTGACGCTCAGCGCGGAAACACTTCCCGCACCCACTATACATGGTATGGAGTCCATCCTCCTGCCCCCGGCCGCCAACCTGAAGGCACTGTCCATCCGGTCCCTCTCCAACGTGGGGGCCCTCCCTACGTCCTCTCTACAACCGGCGAAGGTCCTCCTCGCCCCAGCAACTCGAGGAGTGAAGGTCAGCCTCGCTCTACCCGCAGTGACCATGGAGGTCCTCCCCATGCTCCTGCCAATTCCAATAGAGGCCCCGCCCACATGGGTACTGTTCATGGAGGTCCTCCCCATGTACCCTTCGACATTTTCCCCGGTTCCCCTCGCACCCCGGCTATCTCGAGTGGGGGCCCTCTCCACCACGGCGCCAGCGCCGCCCCAAGGCTGCCTAATGAGGATCAACCTTGTCCCGAAGAGCCACCCCGGGGCAGAAGAGCGGATTGTCGCTGCCACAAGAAGAATCCTGGGAAGACCCGGGTGGAGATCAAACCTGCCCGCTTCTCCGACTCGGAAGCAGAATGCGATTCACCGATGGAACCTTCTCCCCGCTCCTCCGTATCAAGGACTGGGGTAGGAACCAGACGCGTTAGCCTCATTCTCCCAGAATTTGAGGTGCACCGGATTCCCGTCTCTCTCCGCAGGTACATCCTGGAGGAAGAAATACTGGGAATTCCGCATGTCTCGACCACGCAATCACCGCCTCTGTCACCAGAAGAGCCCTGTACCTCTATCAGAGATCACGTAGAGTTATTTGGGGGGCCAACGACGGTAGAGAGACGACACGACCTGTCGCCTGTAGCCGCGGATCCTGTTCTGGAAGCTGTAGTTATCAGCCCGTCGTATCGTGACATCGTGACCAGGTCACCTAACTCTTCGGAGGATGGCCCGGAATTCGGCGGCCAATCAGATCGTTTGCCGTATTCTCCACCGCCGAGCTTATTATCCTAGAGGTCCGCCTCGGTACCGCTACCGGTTCCTCAGCTGCCCCCGGTCGACGAGTGGGGCAACATAGGTCCAGACCCTGAGTCTAAGACCAGGAGCTTCTGGAGTATTCTTGCAGCAGATTACTTCCCAGAGAAGTTCTGGCCGACGGCAGCACTGAATTTTCACGTACCGGAGTCTCTTACCCCTGAAGAAGTGGGGTGTTTTTGTCGAACCCTATGGGCGACACACTTCTGCCTCCGTTATGAACGGGTGGTGTACCCCAGAAGTCGAGAGCACTTCAAAGAAATCGGCGAGCAGTGTCGCCTGATTGATGCAGCCGCAATCCTTGTGGCCCAGCACCCTGAGTCGCCAGGCCACCAGAGCGCCCTTCAACGAAAATGCATTTAGAGTCTTAAAGCACTCCACAGAATCGTCAGGGAAGCCACCCCCCATGTGCAAGTCCGTGGTTGGGGACACTATGCCGCTCTCCTCTTCGACCCTATCCGACGGCAGCCCGATTCGCTATGTGACATCGAGGACATGCCCTCAAGAAGGGTCGCAGTCCACATGGCCGACGTTGTGGATAAGGAAGATGAGCTTGAATTCCTTGATGGAGACTTACCACCCGAGGGCGTACCGCCGCGGCTCGACCCATCAGGGAGAGTTACCCGTCAGCAGAGAAACCTGCTAGGCCTCCCTGTACCTACTGAATCGCTGGTACTTGGTAGAAACACCGGCAAGGGTAAGGAGCACGTCGGAACTGTCAAGCACTCTGACCCGTCTGCCTCTATGCAGAAGACGGAAGAGGATCCTGAGAAGGCCGCGTTACGCCAGCAGCTTGCTGAGCAGAAGAGGCTGGTTGACGATCTCTTGGCTGAGCGCGTCGCAGAGCAACGACCCGACTATGGTAATCCCAGGCCGGGGCAGCATGGGAAGGAACAATTTCCCCCTGGTGAGATGCCTCCGGGCAACCCTGATCATGCTACTTCCGCAGATAGGGCGGAAGCCGGAACATATGGCAAGAGGACGCGATACGTATCGCCAAACCCCACCGAGCGATGGGGCAATCTGAAGAATCCAACCCGGGTTCCCCCAGTCACCCCGTAGGTCGTCCAACCAGTTGACCCACGAGCGGCCGAAGCTGTCTACCGTGTTGAAGAACCTGGAAATGCACTTGTGGTTAGGGATCCCCGTCAAGATAGGGACCCCCACCAGGAGGACCTTATTGCAGCACTCACAGCCCGCCTCGAGGCGTTGGAAACGCGGCAGGTGGCGGTACCACCGGATGGCAATCCTTATCCCGCGTGGGTGGATGATATGCTCGCACCTCCGGGTTTTGGGAACCCCACTTTCTCACCTTTTAACGGGATAGGGGACCCGCCCCACCACTTGGCTCATTTCTCTTCCAGGTGTGGCCCCATGCTGGGGACCCCGGCTCAGCATGAAGCCGCCAAACTCTGATGTTTTGTACAGACATTGGAAGGTCTGGCATTCGTCTAGTACAACCAGCTCTCTATCGGATCGGTGACAGGTTGGGAGGATCTTCACTGGCAGTTCTTATACCAATTCAGCTCCACCACGTGAAAGACCAGCATTGCAGACCTCTTCAAGTGCAAACAGAGGCCTGATGAGCGGGTTGCAGATTTCATCTCCCGGTGGAAAGGACTTATGTATTCCCTCGATATGCCACTGACTCAGGAGCAATTCCTGACGATGTGTGTGGGGAACGTCAAGACAGAGCTGGTACCCTCCCTAATTACCCAGAACTACCCTGGAGGGTTCATAGATTTCTCGGATAAGGCCCAGTGCCTCGAGGAAGCCCTGCAACAGGCTAGTCAGGCACGTTTGTTGCCCCCTATGATCCCATCCAGGAGAACCGCTAGGATTGAACCCGCCGCGGTGGCTCAAATAGAAGCCCCGAGGCAGCTAGAGTTGCTGCCGGCAGCACCACCCCCGCAACCCCGCAGAGGTCCTCCACCTCAAGCACAGGCTCCTGCCCAGCAGCGACCGCCTCAAAACCGACAGGTTCCCCCGCGCAACGCGCCACCGCCACCTAGGCGAGACAATCAGGCGCCGCTTCCTCGGCAGGCCCCTCCGGCCCCTCGTCAGGGCCAGGCCCCCAGGGCCCCCTATTCGGAAAGAAGGTACCAGACCTATTCGTTCAATGAAAATCAGGTCCCTGGCTAATTCCAAAGTGCTCTGGAGCAAGGGATTGTGCGCCTGCCTGAGTGCAAAAGGCCGGTGGAGGCGCATCTCACCGATCACCCCAACTATTTCACTTATCATCAGATCCTGGGGCACACCCTCAAGCAATGATATGTGTTTAAGGAATGGCTTCAAGACCAGGTCAACAACAACATAGTTATGTTTGGCCCAACACCAGCGCAAGTGGCAGGTGTCTTTGCAGGATCAGAAATCTGCAGCGACAGCAAAGGTGAGTGGCAGCAGGTCCTTAGCCGCAGATCCCAGAAATATGACGATTGGATGGCTCGAAAAACCATCATCCGTGCCCATGGTATCATCCGGGCGTGCTTGAAGCAGTCAGAACCTTCATAAAAAGTAGTCGGTGCCTCCGCATCATCTTCACAGTCGGCCCCTTCCCAAAAGGGCAAGCAACGGCGACGCAAGAAGAAGCAACGTGCACCGCAGGCGCCGTCGTCATCCCTCACTCTCGGCGACTTTATGCCCCCCGAAATGGGGATTCCTCCCAGAATCCTCCCAGTGGTGGATGACTCCTCGAGCGATAGCCAAGGGTACGCTTCGGTTAACACCATGGAGCTGGTAAATCCCTATATGACCCCCGGCGAGGGGGAATGCCAGGCAGACCTCCCCAACGTTTCCATCCGACGTCAACGTCAGCGGAATCGCAATCGTGCCGGTCATCGAGGCACGTCAGCAGGCATTTGTGGCCAAGCCGTGCATGCTACCGAGACCAGGCAGCAGGCTCAGCGCAGATCTCAGCACATGCAAACCCATACAACACCCTCAGCTCAACCACCACCGCCGTTCGTGCTACTGGATCGGGGGGAGCCGCCTCGTCCATATCACAGTCAGTCCTGCCCGGCTACAGACCAGCCTCTGCTGTCCGATCCTAGTCTGGCAACTACTCTTCAGGCTTCTACTGGTAGGAAGCAAGATGTACCCAGTAATAGTCAATCGCCGGTTCAGCCAGCCGGATCCGTTGTCCCTCCGAATGCTGAACGACCCCATGTGAGTATAGATTCGTGTTTGGCACGAAAGTACGATGTTCTGAAGCACCTGGACGGCATTCCGGTGAGGCTCTCCATCCTTGAGGTCCTTCGCCTATCATCTGAAATGTGTGAAGCACTTGCCGAGGCCCTATGGAGCCCCCTCCAGTTCGAGACGGAGGTAGAAGCTACAGAAGCCTTCCATACCGAGACGATTGAAAACGCCGAATGTCAGGCGGTTATCTCGTTCTCCAATGAAGATGAGGACCCTCCCATGCAGGGGCACATTCGCCCGCTGTATATCAATGGCCACTTCAACAGTGTGGAAGTCTGCCGCTGCCTTGTTGACACAGGTTCTGGAATCAATCTAATTCCGACCCGGACGTTATGAAATCTGGGTCTGTCTGAAGGTGATTTAACCCCCTCTGACCTCAGGATCCAGGGGTACGACAGGACAGAGCAAACCCCAGTCGGCAAGATCCGCCTGAAGACTCAGTTCGGTGGCTTAATTGCCAGCACCGAGTTCATGGTTGTTTCTTAGGACACCGCCTACAACGCATTGATGGGTAGGCCATGGCTCAATATGCATGCAGCGGTCCCGTCATCGTATCACCAGTGCCTCAAGTACTCGCTCAATGGTCGAGTAGGCATGATCCAAGGAGACGCGTCCCCATTCACTTCTTTTGAGGCCTGCTATCTGGATGCGGGTTATTACAAAAGTAAGGATAAGCAAATCCTGGTAAGCGAGGATGAACCCGCCCCGGTCACAAGTGACCCCTGGGCAAACATGGATGACACCTACATCCTCCCGATCCACCGGTTGGAGGCCACGACCCCCGACATGGGGCAATATTTTGTTGTTTCAGGTACGCAAGGAAGCCATGTTCCCATGTCCAAGCGACGGCGGAAAATCACCTCGTACTCCTACATCAACCAGGCTTAGGTGATCCCGGAATCTCCTACCCCTATACGGTACCGGGACGTCAAGCTGATGACAACGGCGATGCGCCATACATGTCTCTTCCTCCGGGCTGGAATTAACCGACTCAGGCCGGCACGTCACCACTACTTTGATATCATCAAATGTGGCCCTTTAGGCCGAAGGCCAGATGGGATAGGGTCGACTGATTTCATTGTTACGGTCTCGATGGCAAGTGAGTCTCTTGATGTGATGACCGCTGCTGCCCGATCCAGCACCAGCTGCCTCGTGGATCTTGATAGCCCAGAAGTATCTTCCGTCACGGGAAGTCCCCCCACGGCTGGGGAGGAAGACCTGGAGGATGCTCCCCCCGCATTTGAAGAAGGCGTCTCTACCACGGTTGATGAAATGGTACAGGTGAACCTTGGTAGCGAGGCAGATCCGAGACCCACATTGATCAGTGCAGCCATGTCCCCCGAGGAGCGGCGGCAGTACGTGGACTTCCTCAAACAGCACCGTGATGTGTTTGCCTGGAGTTACGATGAGATGCCAGGGATGGATCCCCAAGTGACTGTCCACCGTCAGGGCCTCCCAATGAAACATCGTGGGTTTAAGCAGCCTCCCAGGAAGATGCACCCTTCTCATGGTGCCATGGTTGAGGCCGAAGTTGATAAGGTAATCAAAGCCAACTTCGTAAAGGAGGTCCAGTACCCCAAGTGGCTTGCCAAAATTTTTCCAGTCAGGAAGATGAATGGGAAGATTAGAGTCTGCATCGACTTCCGCGATCTTAATCGCCACTACCCAAAGGATGACTTCCCACTCTCGGTGACGGAGCTGTTGATTGACGCCACGGCCGGGTTCCAATCCCTCTCTTTCATGGATGGGTATTCCGGGTATAACCAGATCCGGATGGCCCCCAAAGATGAGGAGTCCACTGCCTTCAGGGCTCCCCAAGTTACCTTTTGCTACCAGGTAATGCCATTCGGATTGAAAAATACAGGTGCCACTTATCAGAGGGCCATGCATCGCATATTCAAACAGATTCTCGGGACATTGGTGGAATGCTACGTGGATGACCTCGTAGTCAAATCATGCCAGTGCCAGGAACATCTCAAAGACCTTGAGAAAGTGTTCGGTTTCCTCCGTTCCCGTCACCTAAAGATGAACCCGCTGAAGTGTGCCTTCGGGGTCACCTCCGGGAAGTTTCTGGGCTTTGTTGTCAGATACCGAGGTATCAAGATCGACCCGGAGAAGATCAAGGCCATCAGCCAAATGCCTCCCCCGAGCAACATTCGGGAGCTCCGAGGCCTTCGAGGCCACTTAGCCTATATATGCCGATTCATTGCGAATCTGGCCGGCAAGTGTAAGCCCTTTTCCCGGCTCATGAAGAAGGGCGCTGCCTACGAATGGGATGAGGAGTGTCGGACCGCCTTCGAGGAAATCAAGCAGTATCTGCTCCAACCTCCTGTCTTGATGCCACCCGTCTCCGGAAAGCCACTATTCCTTTACGTGACCGCCCTGGAGAGATCCCTCGGTGCGCTGCTCCCCTAGAAGAACAACGAGGGTACTGAGAATAGTCTCTACTATCTCAGTCGCATGCTTCTCGATACGGAGATTCGATACTCCCCTGTCAAAAAGAGCTGTCTTGCGCTCGTCTTCTCCGTGCAGAAGTTGTGACATTACCTGTAGCACCACGAGGTGCAATTGGTCTCCCAGGTAGACCCACTGAAGTACATCCTGAACCGTCCCATGCTGACTGGCCGACTAGCACGGTGGGCAGTGATTCTCAAGTAGTTTGATATCAGGTTTGTACCTCAGAATTCCATTAAGGGACATGCATTGGAAGAATTTTTAGCTGCCCATCCAACCTCCGTGGATCAATCCCTGGACCTGGATTTCCCTGATGATACGATCCTCTCAGTCGACCATGTTGTCCCGTGTTGTAAAATGCATTTCGACAGTGCCTCCCGGAGCCCCACCGGTAGGAGGCTCAACGATCCCAAGCTCAACAGAGTGGGACTGGGTATTGTCTTCATTACCCCGGCGCAGGCTGTCCTGCCATACTCGTTCCTGTTGTTAGAAGGCTGTACGAACAACGAGGCAGAGTACCAGGCTCTCATCACTGGCCTCGAGTTGTCCCTTGAGATCCATGTTCCCCACCTACATGTGAAGGGATATTCCGAGCTGGTAATCAAACAGGTTAATGGTGACTACGTCGTCAGGAAGCCAGAGCTTGCACCATTGCTAGATTACACCCTCCTCCTAATGGCCCAGTTCTCTTCTCGACCAGAGGTAACCCATGTCTCACGGTCGCAGAACGGCCAAGCGGACGCCCTGGCTGGGTTAGCCGCGTCGCTCGCAGAACCTGAGCAAGATGATTTGGTCATACACGTGGCCCACCAGAGAGTCATTGCCCTCGTCACCCAAGATGACCGTGATAGCCTGCGGGTAAGTCATCTCACCACCGAACCCTCCATATCGGGAGTCCCGGGATCGTTAGACGCAGTGGTTGAAACCACCCCCGACTGGAGAGCACCTTTTGTCGAGTATCTCCAAAATGGTCAGCTCCCGGACGACCGGGCCGAACGCGAGCGAATTCGATGCCGTGCACTGCAATGTACCCTCCGGAGTGGCCCCAGTCTTGAACATATCCTTTATAATCGGAGTTTCGATGGTGTCCTCCTCTGTTGCATCCAAGGAGGGGAGATACCTCAAGTTATGCAAGAGGTTCACGCTGGTTCATGTGGCGCCCATTAAGCTGGGCCGAAACTGTCCCATCAAATCCGGAGGTTAGGGTACTTTTGGTCCTCTATGATCCACGATTGTATTGGATATGCCAAGAGATGCCACGCGTGCCAAGTACATGCCAACTACTTGCATCGGCCGCCGGAGCCCCTCCACCCCACCAAGTACCCTTGGCCGTTTTCAGTATGGGGACTTGATGTAGTGGTACCGTATCCACCGGCAACAGCCTGCCAGTGTAGGTTCATCCTGACTGCTACAGATTTCTTCTCCAAGTGGGCAGAAGCAGTTCCGCTCAAAGAGGTCAAGGCCCGTTCCATCTTTGACTTTGTGAGCTCCAATATTATCCACCGATTTGGAGTCCCTCGCGCCGTCCTCACCGATAACGGCACCAACCTCCGAGCAGCTGAGTTGAAGAAATTGTACACTAAGTACGGCATCCGGTCGAACCATACCTCCCGCTACCACGTGCAGACGAATGGACAGATCGAGGCGTTCAACAAGACCCTCTCTAACATTCTGCAGAAGATGGTTGGTCTGAACAAGAAAAGTTGGCCGGACAAGCTCCCCAACGCCCTTTGGGCTTACCGGACGACAACTAGCAACTCTACCCAGGTGACCCTATATTCCCTGGTGTATGGAGCTAAGGCCGTCCTACCCATTGAGATCCAGCTTCCGTCGCTACGCACTACAATTTATGATCACCAGACATCAGATGAGGTAGCCGAGATCCATCTAGCTGAATTAGAGGCACTGGACGAGAACCGGCTTCGTGCCCTGCACAATCTGGAAAGGCATCAGGACAAGATAGCGAGAGCCTTTGACAAGAAGGTTCATCTCCGCTCTTTTCTACAGGGTCACTTGGTACTGGCCCTTCGAGCGCCAATGATTCCCGGTAGGAAACCACCCAAGTTGGAACCCAAATGGGAAGGGCCTTATATCATCCATAAGGATTACCCCAATAGAGCATACTCCTTGGTGACCATGGATGGAGAGCGTATAACCCCTCCCACCAATGCCATGTTCCTCAAGCGATACTTTGCCTAGGGAAAAAATGGTCCATCACGACCCTAAACTGCGTGATGGTCCAGCACAACCCTAAACTGCGTGGAGGTCCAGCACGACCCTAAACTGCGTGAAGGTCCTGCATGACCATAAACTGCATCTTCGTCCCGCAAGACGTTAAACTGTAAGTCGTTCAGGCCTTCTTGACCGAGACTCAGCCTCAGGTCCCTTGGCCTCCTTTAGCCCCTGGCCCCCGTCTTCACCGCGGTTTGGCCCCAGGCCCCCTTGGTTTTTCCCCGACTTACCCTCTTGCGGGATTGTACGGTATGGTGTAGGAATACGTCCTCATTCACGTCGGATTACTTGTCGTACCGTACATATCCCCAAATGAGGTTCTTCTCATCATCTCGCATGATGTTAAACTGCATTTCTAGAACTACGTGTGGCTTGATTCCCATCTTCATGGGATACGTAGGAACGCTCGGACGCCTCATCTTGAGACCACCCCCAAGCTTTTCTCTTCCGCTATTCCCCCTGGGAATAGTTTCCTTGGAGGATCTTTGTGTAGTATGGAGTAGGCTTTCATGGCCCCGCTCATGCAACCCCGCTTGCACAAGGATTGTAAGGGTCGCACCATGTGCCCACTCCCGTTCTTCTATCCTCCCACGTCCTCACCGCATGACGCTAAACTGCATGGCCTTCAAGAACTACGTATGGCTTGATTCTCATCCTCATGAGATACGTAGGAACGCCCAGACATTTCTTCCGTTGGCCCAGCCCAAAAGCCAAAATCTTTCCCTTGGGTCAAGACATGGCAGGGTGCACACTTTTTCCCCAACTCACATCGAGCAAGCCTCGACCTGGCTGAACATTCCCCCCTGGAGGTGTTCGCCCCTTTCGTGGTTGGATACAGCTATGCTTCACCCACTCCTTGACTGGGATTCCAACATTTTTTCACACCCAGAGGGACCCCCAAGAACGGCCTGGATAAAAAGCCCAAGGGCTCTCCTACCGATACGGGCCAACACCCCCGAGGGTTTTCAAGCAACAAATCGATACAAGTCTCGCGTTGCGAATTTGGTCAGCGGTCGACATTCATTTGCTGCTCCTACAACGGGTCACCATAGGAACTCTGTGTTTCGAACATGGTCAACAGTGTCCTGGATCTTCGGGTCCACCCCGAGATGTCCCAGACATCGAGTGCAGTGATTCATTCTGCCCCATCCTGAGGTGACAAACTTCCCCCAGGTGGTGCTAGCGATCGGGCCACGGTCCAGGATTCCTCATAGGGGTGTACAGTGTGATGTGGGACTATGTCCTCATTCACGTCGGGATCATGTACCATGTCGTACACCCTCCCTTTACGAGGCCCAGCCTCAGGCCCCTTGGCCTTCTCAGGTCCCCGACCCTCGTCCTCATGTAAGACGTTAAAGTGCAAACAAGTCAGGCCTTCCTGACTGATGCCTGACCTTAGGCCCCTTGGCCTTTCCGGGCCACAACCCAGGTCCCTTCTTATAGGAGTGTACGGTGTGGTGTGGGACTATGTCCTCATTCACGTCGGCTTCTTCGCCATACCGCACACCTCCCTTGTTTAGGGGTATATTTCTCCCCCTTCTCGTCCAGTATGACATTAAACTAAATATAGAGAACTACGTGCGGCTTGATTCCCATCCTAATGGGATACGTAGGACCACCTGGATGTCCAAGATTCGGGTCCATCCCCATCTCTCAGGAATCCTCATCCCATCTTGGCCCTTTGGCCACTCCTTCCTCCATGAGAGGATCATATGGTGTGGTGTGGGATTATGTCCTCATTCACGACGGTCTCGTAATGACCACGCCATGTCCCCCCCCCCCTACTGAGCTGTTTCGTCGATCCCTTTTTCGGCGGTTCACCAATGTGCTTAAGAGTACTCTGGTTTATTACCTGGAATGCCAAGCTTTACTCGGACACATCCGCACCCGCTTTCCAGGCATTGCGTATCCCTGCATCAGGGATTTCATCATCTCTCACTCCTGGAGGGACCCTCAACAACGGCCTGGATACTACGACCAAGGGCTCTCCTACCGTTACGGGCCAATGCTCCGAGGGTTTCGGACAACAAATCGATAAAATCCCATGTTGCGAATTTGGTCAGTGGTCGATGCTCATTTGTTGTTCCCACCTCAGGCTAACGCGATATGCACACTGTGTTTCCACCATGGTTAACAGTCTTCCTCTATCGCCACACCAACCCATTAATCCCAAATGTCGGGTACACAATTCACACCCTTCATCACTTCATCATGTCCAAGTAGAGTCTCAGAACTCTTGGTACTTTTCCCCCGTGCATGTCTGCGCGTTGGGGGAATAAGCTACATCAAAAGTGTCCTTCATAACTCTCTGTTGACTCCCCTTTGATGGACGCCCCAAGTATTGCGATGAGGATAACCCCCTTGTTTCCCACACCAAGTTTATCTCACGTGGGCTTAGGGATTGGGTTGACATCTATGCATACTCGGGAGTTGTCACCATCCACGGTCCGAGCTCTAAGACCATAAACTAAGACTCTCATCTGGAACTACGTTCAAGACCCCTTGTCATTGGGTCCAGCTTGAGTTCAGCAAGTTCACCTCTCTCGGGTCCTACCATTGGGTCCCCGACCACCGGAACGCGTGGCGTAGTGTAGGATTACGTCCTCATTCATGTCAGGTTTGCAATAGCTTCACCACGCGCACCCCATTCTGAGAGTTGGCCCTCCTATTCCTTGTCCTGCATGACATTAAAAGGCACCCTTCAGAACTAAGTGTGGCTTGATTCCCATCCTCATGGGATACGTAGGACCACCTGAATGTCTATGATTCGGGTCCATCCCCACCTCTTAGTGATCTCCTGATCTCCCGGTCACGTAGGCCACTTGGCCTATCCCTCTCCAGAAGGGGGATGTGTAGGTATGATACAAGGTTTTGGGCACCGTGCCCCCTTCCCCCGGGAACCTGCCATCTCTCGATCACCCTCAAAGTTGAGTCCCTTGACTCCTTGCAGTGGTTCACCCATGTATTAAGAGCACTCTAGTCTAGGACCATGAGTGTCAGATTCAACTTGATCAAGTTCCTTCCACTTGTCAAGCTTCGTGTTCCCCTCCATTCGGACTTCCATCACCTTTCACACCCAGAGGGACCCCAAGAACGACCTGGATACAATTCCCAAGGGCTCTCCTACCATTACGGGCCAACTCCCCCGAGGGTTTCGGACAACAAATCGATAAAATACTGCATTGTGAATATGGTCAGCGGTCGATGCTCATTTGTTAGTCCTCATTTCAGGCTAACGCGACAGGATGCTGTGTTCCGAACATGGTCAGCAGTAATCCACTGTCGTTACGCCAGCCCCTTCAGTCCTTGAATGTTGGTTGCATGATTCACATCATTTCCCACCCCATCATGTCCAGGTGGAATCTCGACACTTTTGGCGCTATCCCTCAGTGCAACTTTGCATGCTAGGGGGACAAAGCTGCAATCTGGCGTCCTTTGGGGCTCCCACGGTCCGAGCTCTAAGACCATAAACTAAGATCCATTCGGGACTACGTTCAACTTGATTCCCATCCTCATGGGATATGTAGGACCGCCCAGATGCCCTGTCTCCAGGTAAAACCCATTCAGGAAGCCAGTCTCTCCCCCTGTTTCACCTCTGTATAGGCCCCTCGACCTAAGGTTTCCCTCTCCGGATGGCGTACAATTTGATCTGGGATCATGTCTCGGTCAATTGTATTTTATAACACTGCGCACATTTCCCGCCTAGCATCGTCTCTGCTACGTCTGCGCTGCATGACGATAAAATGCATGCTTGGTCCTATCATACGACCCTAAACTGTGACATTATCGTCCTGGCCACACGACGAAAAACGGCACCACATTGTGGTGACCTCATTGTAGAGGACATCACGTTGGGCATTGGTCACGTGCCATGCCATTTGTCAACGCCCATCACTTCTTGATTCTTGTGGCGACATCACGACCTACTGTTCTAGGCCTGTCGCTTCACAAAAAAAACCATTCACCTTAAATAACAAACAAGATACATCAAATTCCGCTTCTTTTAGTTCAAGGGCCATGCCCGCACTCCCCATTTCCCTTGGAAATGGTATCCTACCATGTCATTTCCAGAACTACATGTGGCTTGATTCTCATCCTTATGAGATTCGTAGGAGCGCCCGGGGACTTCCCCGCGGGCCCAGCCTTATTTTCGCTTTCGGTCCCTTGACCAAAAACCTCTCCCAAGGAGGTTGCGCGGTGTGATATGGGGTGTGCCCTCATTCACGTCGGGTTGTTCACCGCGCCGTACACACCTCCTATTCCCATTCACGCCAGGTGTTTGAGTTACTCCACCATGTGCCTCTTATGTTTCCTCTCACCCATGGTCCGAATTCTACGACCCTAAACTAAGATCTCCCCAAGGGAAAGCAATCTGCTCCCTCTCTCTAATACGTTTCATTGTCGTATTCAGATGTGTTTTGACAAAGAGCCCGAAGTGTGGTATTTTCACAGGGACATTCCCCTCATACCATGACCAAGCTTCGTGAGCTCGCTATTTGGATCCTCATCCTCTTCCACATCCAAAAGGACCCTCAGACGACGTGGATACTAAGCTTAAGGGCTCTCCATGAATGCTGGACCTAAGGGCCCTTCAATCGTTTCGGGCCAACGTCCCCACAGATATTGGACAACAAATCGATAAAATCCCACGTTGCGAATATGGTCAGCGGTCGATGCTCATTTGTCTATCCCCATTCTAGGATAATGCGACAGGATACTGCGTTGCAAATACGGTTAGCAGTTACCCTCCATCGTCACGCCGCCATCATTGTGATCTGAATCTCGAGCACCATGATTCACACATTTCCACTTCCCCATGTTCAAGTGGAATTCCATCATACTCAGCTCTTTCTCTTCACGCATCTAGATCCACCACAAGATCGTGTTAGTGTCACTGGGCCGGGATTCACTGAGCATCCCTTTGCCCTAACTAGCCCCTCTCTGTGTCGGGAAATTCCCACCACTACTGCTTGTTTCCCACACCGAGCACGACTCACGTGGGCTTAGTAGTTTTGGCAGGATGTGTACCAACACGGTCGGGCTGCTCATCATCCTGCATGACGTTAAAATGCGCTTTCAGAACTACGTATGGCTTGATTCCCATCCTCATGGGGTACGTAGGAATGCCCGGACACTTTGCTTCGGACCCATCCTAATCCTCACTCTTGGTCCCTCGACCTGAAGAGTTTCCTCCGGGGGTATGTGGTGTGATTTGGACTCCAAGTCCACATTCACGTCGGCTTTATATCTACCGCGCCACACGCTTCCCTTTTATTTCGCGTCCTATCGTATGACGTTAAACTACAGGAGTCTATGTGTCCTCAACGCATGACAATAAACTGCGGTTGTGCCCGGAACAAGTTCAGGATGCCCCAAGATCCCACTGGGAAGTGACCGATCCCCTTGCCAGAGAAGCCCTGTCCCAAAGAAGGAATGATCCATGATCAAACCGATACGCCCATCGGACATACTCCCACCACGGTGGTGTAACTACCTAAGTGTTGGATTCTGTTCGGACAGACCATCACTCCATATTCCACGCTTTGCGTGCCCCTTATTCGGACCCTCGTCCTCTTTTGTGTCTAAAGGAACCCCCTAACGGCCTGCTCTCATGCCGCATCGGCTTACCTACCGTCCTGGGCCAACGTTCCGGAAGACTGGTCATGTTTGGAAGGACCCCATAACAGTATGGATGTTCGACCTATGGTCTGCCTACTGTCCTGGGCCAATGTCCCGAAGGACTGATCGACAACAAATTGATAAAATCCCGTGTTGCGAATATGGTCAGCGGTCGATGCTCATTTGTTGTCCCCATTTCAGGCTAACGCAGTAAGGGTACGGTTTCTCCGCCACGGCTAGCGGTTGTCCTTTATTGTCACGCCATCCCCACAGTATTCCGAATCTGGGGTATCGTGATTCACACTTCCCATTTTCATCTGTTTGGACCGATTTCAGCGCCCCTGGCGTTGCCCCATTCGTGCATAAGAGCACGTTGAAGAAACGGTAATTCGGCTATCCTGGAAGTTCCTCCTCCGATCAAGCCTTCCCCATCTTTCGGGAATCTAGACTGGCTTGGGTAATTGTCATCAAACGCCCCGCAAACATTGTAGGGATGTAACAAGGCAATTCAACAGTGGAAATCGTGCGTGCTACGACATTCAAAACAAAGGTAAAATTTGGAAGCACGAAAGTACCAATAAAAGGGTTTTGGGTTTGTTACAACACTCGGGGGTTGACTTCCCCCATGGACGGGTTGACCCCGTCAAAAGAGCGTTGCAGCTCCGCCACCCGTTGACTTGCGGCATCCCAGGCTTGCTGCCGCTGAATCAGCTCTCGCTCCTCCTCAGCAGCGGCGGGGCGCAGTTCGTCA
The DNA here is from genome assembly GCA_963277665.1 of Viscum album. Classification (NCBI taxonomy): domain Eukaryota; kingdom Viridiplantae; phylum Streptophyta; class Magnoliopsida; order Santalales; family Viscaceae; genus Viscum; species Viscum album. The sequence continues at coordinate 538,458,609 of OY728119.1, forward strand.
GTTCTGGCTTTGGCCCTCTCTACATCAGCTTGAACGGAAGCCATCTTTTCAGAGGTCTGCCTCATGTTCTCTTTTGCCTCTGCCAGCTGGGCCTTAAACCGTGAGACCAGCTCAGATTGCACATCAAGAGAGGCTGAAAGCTCGTCTGCCCGGGTCTGCATCCGTTGAACCTCGCCTTCAGCCTCCTAGAGCTTCTTAATGCTGGTCTCCTTCCTCCGCTGCCAGCCCACACTGAGCCCACGATCATGCTCCCGGATCTTCTCAGCCATAAGATCTCGGATGAGTGCATAAGGACGTTGGGCATCCACTCCCCCAGCGCACAGTTCGTGCAACCGCGAGCAAAGCCTATCCATTTCGGCCAGACATTGTGCTTGGGGAGTGTCCTTGATAAAGCGCGCGATCAGCTTCCACGACCGGCGGCGGACTATGCTGCTGTCTTCTTCATCGGAGGCCGTTTCGTCCCAGTCTACGCGATTGGCAGGCTCATACGAGGTATACGCCCGCAGGAAATCCTCGGCAGGATCACCATCCGGTGTTGAATCCAGTGCGACACCTGGCGCCGAAACAGGCGCGACAGAACTGGGAGCGACCGGTTGATCCTCTTCCTCGGAGTCCACCTCAATGATTTCAGGTACGACCCTGCTGGTGGTCCCGCCTGTAATGATGTGCGTCTTAGCTTGAGGAGATGGCGGGACTATCGCCACCATCACCGGCATGCCCCTAGGAGGGACGCCACCAGACATCCCGACCAGTCGTGCTAGCGCCGCCCACACCAGTCGAAGAACTGTACGACAAAGAGGGACATGAGCGTTAGTTGGCATGGTCTACATTAGGCAACGAGGAGTCCGGTGGAGGAGACTTACAGAGATCGACCTCCGAGCGCTGATCCTGAGACGGTACTGACGGGACCCCGAGACGAGGCCCCCTGTATACTGTTGGAAGGTCTGGAGATTCTGGAGGGGCCACCTCGAACACCCTGGTCCCACCAGATGCGGAACTGGACGCAGACATAGGCGCGGGTTCTGAAGGTCCCGCATCATCACCCGCCAAGGAGCGAGAACGAGTCCTACGAACAAGTTCCTCCTTCTTGGCTCAAACATTGGTGAGAAGTCCATAGGGACCCAAGAACATATCGTAAGGAGAGAAGTTTGGAATGCTACCTCAAGAGCCTCTGCGAACTCGTCAGATTCTGAGCCTCGATCTTCAACCTCACCTTCCTCCAGCGGGCTCCCTCCTCCAGCCTCATCCTCCCGAGAGGAGTCCTTTGATTACTCCGGCAAGGGGAAGCACTCCCTCAGATCGGCAGCCGATAACTGTGGGGGGACCGTCTGATTCAACAGTACCCTCACCCGGTCTGTCATTGGGTGAGGGACACCACTTGAGTGGACATAATCCTCTAGCTCTTCCAGGTACTATTCTGCCTCCGCCGGGGATGCCATGAATCCAGCCCGAACTGGGCCTATACCCAGTAATTCCATCCCGAGTCAATTCTTGTGGGCCCATATATTGGATGGGATGAGGAATTGCCGGTTGACATCCCAAATGTCCCAAGCCTCCGGGATGATGGCATCCTCTGCCATGTCAATGTGACGCAGGCGCTTCCCCGGAGCCTGAGTGGATATCCTACGGAATCCCCTCGGTGGCCGCCCCTCCGGATGACCCTGCTCTCCCGGAATCACCGGATCCACCGCTGCTGCCATACCCTCGGCCGGTGTGGGTCTCACCGCCATGGCATCCCCACTGCCATGAGCGTCCCTAGCTGCCCTCCGACCTCGACCTCGAGATAGAGGAGGACCACCGTCACCAACCCGGATCGTTGGCTGCTTCAGCATCTCCCCCGGATAAGCGGCCTCCCAACTGATGGCGTACTTCATCACTAATCCGAAGGCGGCGGTGGATGGAGGAAATGCAATCTGTATATTTCCATCTTCACGTGTGAACATGAGCCACAACTGCCTCATCACACATGGGTTCTCCTCGTGACACACCTCCCAGTAGACCAGCGGGGTCAGCCGTTGGAGGCAGCAGAACTGCCTCGCAAACCGATACGGAGTGTACGGTTCACAGAGCGGCTCACGATCTATTCATGCCACCAAAACTCCACCTCGGAAGGCCAGGAGGTAAGCTCGATGTTCTTCTGTTCCCTGTCTGTCATCAGTAAGAATCCCCATCAGCAATGGGAAGGGATGGAAGTTGAACTCGTCCGCCCTCCACACCATATTCAGCACCATCGGAACGGCCAGTTTGAACGGGATGCTCCCGACCGCGTTCAGGATGGAGGGGCGAAAGTTTGATCCCGGCGGCGAAATGGGGTTTGGATATTCGTAAATCCCCCTGATATGCGCTCCTATCCACCTGTACAGGAGGTGGAAGGGCCCGCATATCGTTGGCGGCTTCTTGCCTTCGCTAATATGCCGCAGCATTCTGTACAGTTTGGTGAGCATCGGGATCCCCAGGTTGATCCGCTGCCCCATGGCCAACATCGACGCCATGATAAACGAGCTGGTTCGTACCCACAGGCTTGTATCTCTCACCGGTACAATCCAACCACAGATGAGAGCCTCGATGAACGCCACCAGCCTGACTATCAGCTGTTGTTCAGTGCTGACACTGAAACCCCAAGTCTTCCATTGGCTATCCTACAAAACCCGCCAATACGAGTTCCCCTTGCCCTGTTGGGCCAACTTTGGACAAGTTCGAGGCCTTGGAGGGAACTCTTGATTCTCTGGTAAATTCAGGAAGCATTTGAACCATCTCCTAAAATGGAAATCCCTCACTACCTCCTTGTCATCTCCGGGGAAAAGTGCCATCAGCGCCGACGCCAGTCGCGGCATTTGCTCCGCATCCCCCCATGCGCTGACAACATGGAGGAACTCGTCATAGATGGCCCCCAAGATTGGGATCCTAGGAATCTGGTGGACTTCCCACAGGCTGATACCCACCTCCCCGTGATGCAGTTGAAAAGTGTTGGTCCTAGATGACCATCTACTCAGCAACTCCGGCATTAGCTGCTTCGGTTGGTAAATGTGGAATTGGGAGGCCCATGCCGCTTCATACAACCCCACTCTCCTCAGATCGACCCCAAACTCCTCGCATGAGGTGCCTACCCAGTAGGCCCAGGCCCAGTCATCAGTAAAGTTTCCGCCCGGGTGCAGGTCCCACTCATCGGACCATCCCTTCTTCGAATCCTGCAAGGCTGCCTTCAGCATGGTACGATAGAGAGGAGGGGAAGTCTCTGGAAGCAATGGCTTCCCATCGATGTCGTTCACATGGTTGTAGAGACAGTCAGCGATAAAGGGTGTGAAATCCTCCCGCGCATGACCATCGGCCACCCTGAACCATTGGTGCTGGCACGGTGTGCTCCTGAACCAGCAAGCTGGTTCATCCCTACTCGCCTCAGGGATGAAGACGTCATCCCTCAGCCCGAAGCCGTACAGCGGCAGTTTCTTGCACTGCGGATAATCTTTCTGGCCCACCGAGAGTAGATCTATCAAAGAAGTGTGGTCCGAGTGGCTCCAGATCATCTCCCCCAAGCCTGGACGGTTGGCCATCTCATCTCGACGAGCACCATCTGCAAGGACCCCCAATACAGACTCTTGATGGGCCATTTTAACTCTGACACTCAGAAAAGAGTTCTCTCGGGTGAATCGCGAAGCTTGACCGCGAAGCTGAATCGCGAAGCTGGATCGTGAAGATCGGTCGCGAGACCAAGCCACGAAGTCTGGACAAGGCCGACAAACAGAGGTTCTCTTAGCGCGAACGCGGAGTCGGAGACCCGCGGTTCGCTGCGAAGATCGATTCCCGGAGGGCTGTCGCGGAGTACGCGGAGCTTCGCGAAGTCAGGAGTGCAAAAAGACAAGGAAGGCACGTGAAGACAAAAGAGGTCGGACCCCCTATTTATAGGCGGCGACCCCGGAGCATCGCGGCGTGCCTCACCCGTGCGGAGCATCGCGGCGCATCCGGATCTGTGGCCCCGGTCAGCACCGCGGCCCCCTTCGCGAAGCCGCTTCGTGAAACACCGACAATTTTGGCGATTTTCCCTCAGACTTTGACCCTCCGTGGCTCTATGTCTGAGGGGGGGGGGCATTTTTTGGCACCAAAAATGTGGCCTGAAAGAAAAGAACGAAAAAGAAGGTCGGCGCGCTGCCTCGCGAAGCTCCGCCGCGAAGCTCCGCCACGAAGCGCCCCGACCATGGCGGCACCACGACGCTCCAGAGGCGGTAATGCTCCGCGAACCCATTTGACGTTCGCGAGCCGCCGCGAAGCACCAGAGGCGGTAATCCTCCGCGAACCCATTTGACGTTCGCGAGCCGCCGCAAAGCACCGAAGGCGGCGTGCGAGTCCTGCATCGCGACACCCCTTCCCTATAAATACTGGACTCCCCCTGAGTCCCAAGGACGGACAATCTGACCATTCGGCTTCTCCTCTCCCGAATAGTGAAGCACTCTTTGCCCCGGAAATCATGAGCTCCGCGAGGTATTTCTACTTCGCGAGACGTATCTGTTTTGTCTTGTTTTGAGCCCCTCTTACGAGAGGGATGCCCTTCGCGAAGCTCAAGGGCGTTCGTGAAGGAAGGGGATTCCCAAGGGAACCCAGGCAGCCGCGGAGTGTTTTTTCTTCGTGAAACCCCCAACCCATGCTTGCGATCCCGATGCTAAGGCAGGATCGCTACACATCGTGAAGCACACTGCTCCGCAGGACCCTGCTTCCCGAGGCACCCCTTATTCGCGAGGCAGTGCTCCGCGAACACTGTTCCACTTCGCGAAGCACCTTCCACTCACACCTATGCCCCATGATAAGGCCAAGGCACTCCACTTCGCAAATCACACTCCTCTGCTTAGCGATTCCTCTTCCCGTGCGACCCTCCAGTTTTGCACGATGTGATTTCAAAGTCCCGTGGACAATACCACCCGTAGCGTTGCTTCGCCTAATGCTTCTTCGCATAGGCACGCTAACAGCTATTGCTTCTTCACATAGCCACGCTAACGTGGACCCATCGATGGTTCGTTCCACGACCCCCCTTAACCATGGCCTTACTGGTACCTTCCCTTCCCCAAGGACCAGAGGGTACCGGTTATGTAAGTCCTAGGGGTGTGGAGTGAACCCACCACGTCCGAGTGACAGGACGTTAAACTGCCAAGCACCACGTCCTCAACACATGACGTTAAACTGTGACCCAACCTCGTCTCCCTCACGAAGGGTCCCCCCAGCTCGAACATTCTTTACACCACTTGTCTCCACGGTAATGGAACTCTTCCGCACATGGAATGAGATCCTCCTTGTCGGAGTGGCGTATGTTCGTAGGGGAAGGGTTGCCTCAGAGCGTAATCCCCTAACCTTTCGTACGGATGATTGCACCCGTGCATCTCTGTACTTCCCCACTACCAAGTTCAGTAGAGGGCATGATAGGGAATGAGGCACCCCCTGGGCCTCCATCCTGGAGTAAGTCCCAACACCATGGGCCGCCCAACGCGTAAGCCCCTTTTCGCTTCTCACGGACGCACCCCTCGCGACGTGATCGTCAGGTCCTTGAAACCTCTTGATTATCACACCGAGAATGACTCACGTGGGCTTAGAGTGAGCACCGACCCTGACCCCTCACCCTTATGAACTACGGGGTCTTTGATCCATGTCAAGGCATGGTACGTAGGAAGCCTCCACGAGGTTCAAGCCCACCCGTCGTTCTTCCATGTCTGGTCTCATTCCCGTCCAGCATGACGTTAAACTGCGCATTCCATCCGAACTACGAGGACTTTGATCCATGTCAAGGCATGGTACGTTGGAAGCCTTCATGAGGTTCAAGCCCACCAATAGTGGACCCCCGGGTCTACTTTCACGTGGGTTCACCGACGAATCCATAGCGAACTACAAGGACTTTGATCTATGTCAAGGCATTGTACGTAGGAAGCCTCCATGAGGTTCAAGCCACATTGCTCGGTCGTTCATTCACGTCGAGTTTCGCCCTCGTCCAGCATGACGTTAAACTGTATGCCCCCCTTGTCCTGCATGACATTAAACTGCACACCCATTCCCACCTGAACTATGAGGTCTTTGATCCATGTCAAGGCATGGTACGTAGGAATCCTCCAAGAGGTTCAAGCCCAACCATCATCTAATTCACGTCCAGCACGACGCTAAACCACAATTCCAGTCCGACGGCAAGCTGTTGTGACCATCCCGAACAACGCGGACTTTGATTCCCTGTCACGGGGATACGTAGGAAGCCTCGTCAAGGCTCAATCCCAACTTCATCGTCTCCCTTGCGATGGTCCCATTTTACTCTCCCTCCACTGCATTCATAAACCTATCCCCCGTCCCGATTCTCGCACGGACCGTCTTATCCCAGTGAAACCATGTCGGTACGCTCTTCTTCACAGCCATCCATGGACTGGCCCCGGTATCGACATCCCTTCAAGGAGGATCCCTCAATCCGATATATCCTAGCTAATGCTCTGGTTGGGTTGATCCGTCTCCGCTAGACGTTAAACTCGCGGCATACCCTGTGTTGAGCACGGGAAGCTGAGGAAAACCTCAGATATGTGTCTACGACATATAATTCCCCGCGCTCGATGTGGAATGCCTCGGGCCTCCACGCCCTCGAGAAGCCTTGTTACCAAGGATAACAGATAGACATTCCAGGTACCCCAGCATCCAGACATGCTACTGATGCCTCAACGTGACTACTCCCCTGACTGAAGGTTGCTGCCCTGACTGGACCCTTTGGAATGTCCCAACAGAAGTAGTGTAATTAACCGACTTCAGTAGAAACATGGCACTGGGAAGAGTTTCACGAACTACGTATTAAATCGATGAGGGAGACTCGGACTAGGTGATGAGTTCCGAGGAGGAATCCACGGAAGGAAGAACCGACATCCCATCATCCCGTTTTGATCAAGGAGTAGACATCCCTGAATAAGGAGCGGATGCCGCCCGCCTTTGGAAAGCGGGAATGCGGGGAAACAAAGCAGCGCTTCCTCCTCCAGAGACGGATGCGCGCGCGCCCCGGCGGAAAGCGTCAGAAACAATAATTTTTCAATGTTTTAAAATAATGTCATGTTCTTTTGAAGGAAAAAAGGATTCACAATGTAATGTTACTTAATATAATTCGAAATAAGGTAATAATATATCCATAAAATATTATGTAAGCATGTTTTAGGATATTTAGTTCTTATCTATTTCAATTAACCCTATAGTAAACTAGTCTAAAACTCAACCATGGAAACAACTTTTTACTATTCATATACAACAAAAATTAAGTTGAAATTATTAGTTAATAATAATTTTTATGATTCAAAATATATTATTTATTTTTAGGATTAAATAACATTATTTTTTCGAATTCAATTTAATATTAAAACTGCAAACATGACAAAAAAATGGATTTCAATAAAATGGTATTCTTAATTATAAAATATTTTGATATAAAAATTAAACATAAATTTAATTAAATTGACCAAAATTATATTAATAATAATATATTTTAAATAATATAACTATCAACCCATTTGAAAAAATGGAACAATCAACAAACAATAACAAAAAATATTGTTTTTTGGTGTTTTCCAGTATTCATAGAAAATTTAATCTTTTTATAAAATTATAAACAATTTATTTGAATAATATTTTTATATGTTTACCTCATAAATTATATTCATTTTTGAAATATATTTTATAAAATTGGAAGGAACAAATCAAAAAAAAATTATCATAAACGTTAAGATACCACTATTTCAATACATATTGTTTTTAAAAATTGAATGTATTTATTCTTTTTACATGCCTATAAAAAATATTGGATGTATTATAAAACATTTAATTTATTATATAACAAAAATAATTCATTAAAATAATTTATATATAGTGATTAATTTAATTTACTAATTAAAACAGATTTCGTCTACAGAAAATATCTTCTAGAAAAAAAATTCCTTTCAAATATATTTGTTCATTTATACACAAATTATAACAAATGAAATTATTTTATACATGTTTAAATAATAAAATATTAATTTGTTAGTTGTTCTTTTTTATACCCTCTTATTTATTGTTAATTTTATACTAGTATACTATATTTTGGTTCGTTTGGACTTGGGGTTGCGTTTACCACATGAAATCAAAAATGTTGAATATTATTTTTTACGATATATATAATAAGATATCATTGTGTTAAAATACTCATTATTTTACTCTTATAACAATTATATACTAATTTTATAATAGTATAAAATTTATTTATTGTATAAAAATAAATAAACAAAATAATGACTCATATGTTTGTCATGACTATCCAAAACACAATATAAACACTCTCATTAGAAAACACAAACATACAAATATATATATATATATATATATTACATAATAAAAAATCTATTAGAAAATATGAGAGGATCATAATTCCCAATATATAATGTGACATATCATACCTCTCCCACTATCTTTAATTAATATATGGTGTTATTACCCATATGTACATTCCCTAGACACCGATGGATTGAAATAAATATGAAGGGTTTAAAAGAATATTACAAGGGGGTGATTTATCATATATACGTACCCACATAAACATGAAAATATAAAATGATATAAATCAACCAAATACATCACTATAAATTATACATGCACTGACCCAACCAAAATAAATTTGATAAATCCAATATTAAGTAATTAAAAAACACCAACAACAGATTTAATATAATAAAAAAATTAAAAACTAAAACTCAATGATAGTAAAATACCCATGAACCGAGGTTTAACCACTCGATAAAATGAAATGAATCCTCCAAGATCCACCAATAGTAAACTATATAGAAATTTCAATGATCTCCAATAGTTAACTTAGATACAAGTCAACTTCCAATGTCATAAAAAAAACATCTACATATGACTTATACTTCATATTTAGGGGTTGATTAAAAATAAACTATAGGTAAAACTAATTTTAATTTTCCCATATACTAATAAGAACAAAAAAAGGTATTATCGCATTTTTATTAAAAATAACATGATTATAAAAAAGAATTAAATTTATTTTTACAATACATAGTTTAATAGATGATCATATTTTCCAAAATTAATATAATGAAATTTATTTTTCATTTCCTGAAAAAAATTAATATCTTATTATTATAGCCCAAAAATGGTGTCACATTAACACACACAGGAACATGGATTGCATGTACCTCCCCATAATATAGATTGTTAAATCATCCTTCCACCAAATTATCACATGGTGACCTGATTTGATGGTGGTACATGTAATCATGATCTACCCTATGTATAAATTATTTGATGGTAGTACATCCAACCAGAATATTTATTCATTTTATATTATTTTATAGTGGTACTTCTGACCATAATGCATCCAGAATGATCATGAAAATAGGAAACCATATTTAACAATAACACATATAAAAAATAATATCTTTTTGAGAAACCCCTTAATTAAATTGGTAAAACATGTTTGGGGGGAAACAAAAAAAACAATTTTCAATAGACCAATAAAATTGAAAAAATCATTTATGTTTTAACATATAAACCCCATTGAAATTAATAAAATAATATTTTAATGTCATAAAAGACGTCATGTTTTAATAAAATTATAATGGGGAAAAAATCACCCACATATGGTTCATTAGCATGATTGATCTTAGATGATTCCATAAATCTAAACTATTCTATTTTTATTTCTATAAAATACGATGAAAAATAGATTAAAACATATCTAATCAAATATATATATGTATAAAAACCCCAATAAATTTTTTCATTCATTAAAAAATGAAGAGATCCAATATGAGAAGAAACAATTATGTCATAAGCTTTAATTTCAATGATCTAACACCAAATGATTAATTTAAATCATAGTCTAGACGACAAAGATCAGAAATAAATTCACCATGTAATAGTGGATCAAGATAGTGGGAATGAAATGAGGATTTAAGTGCATATGTGGGATTAAAATGAGTTAGGATTGACAAGATTAATGGCGTGAAATGGGAGATCAAGTCATGATTCTACAAGAAGTTTCATTCTCCAAAATTCACATAGCCTCAGTTAAAAATTAAAAAAAAACCTTTAACAGCATGAATATTTATCACATTATATTCTAATTTTTCATAGAAACCCATTCACACTATGAAATTAATTCATAATACCAACCCAAAAAACATTCTCATTGGGAATAACCATTCCTATAATGAATTATTATTATTTACAGATTTAGGATTACATTCAATTTAACCCTCTAAAACACACTAGAAATTAATAAAAATAAATCTACATATTAATTAATAATTTCAAAAAAAGGAAAACTCAAACTGAGGGATTAAAATTCTCCCTGCCATTGGGATTTTTTCACATGAAGTTGGAGATCACTATTTCCCTTAAACAATTTATGACCTTACTCAAGCGTAAACATATCTCATTCCCATGTTCCTATTAAAACTAAACATGCTTCCATATTAATAATTATCTGGAAATAGATCTCCTTTCTGAGTATTTTTTGTGTAAATATAAAATATTATATTATTTAGTGATAAAAGTTTCATCAGGGTTAAGAGTAACATGATCCCAACTGATCACACGATCAGGATGTGATAAATTCTTCTTCAGTTGAGAAACATGAAACACCTAGTGGATAAAAATATATCTTTGTTATGGAAAACATATATGAATAATTCAAATATATTTACTAATATCGAATGGTCTAACATATTGTGTGTTCATCTTCCCTTTCATAAGCATGTGTCGACGATCATGTATCGATGACACATTTATGAAAACATGATTACTCGCATTGATAGACAAGGGATGATTATAATGATCAAAATAATATTTCTACTAGATCTAGGTCATATATGTCAACTTCTAGATGTTCTCGATCTTTTATATATTCTCATGAACAGTACAAGGTACCATTAATGATGTTTCCCTTTTTTTCACCCATCATAGTTTAGAATGATAAGGATGTACATACAATACATAGAATTGGGTTGTATATATCATCACCTTGTAGATTTTGATATAGGGAAATTCCTCTAATGTATTAGGATCATCCACTGAGTTTAAAAATTTCATTAAATAAAATCTAGGAATATCTTACAACATTTGACACATTTATTTTGATTTATCGTTCATATAAGGATGATATTTCAAACTCATGTTCAACTATGTTCTAAGAGAATGTTATAATGGTCTCTAAAATCTATAATTGATTCATGAATATTTTTTAGGGATAATAAAAACTAGAAATACATGAGTCCTAACCACATATAGGATATATATAAATGTTCCAATTACTCCATCATATAAGATTCTATTATTGGGAGAAAGTGTTCCACCAAGGTGAATTAAATCACAATCACCCAAATTGTATCATACTTTTGAGGCATCCTCGGTATAACAATGAAAAAACTACATGGAAATATATTATCATCTATATAAACATATGGTATGAGATATAAGAATACCATATCGTCCTTGATGTTAATCATTTATCCATTTAGATTATATAAATCTCATAACATAATCATAAATATTCGGCCTCATACCTAACCACCATAAATGAGATCACATTAACTTGTAAATTTAATGAATTATTTTATGTATATCTAAATTAAAATTGTGATACAATGAAATATGTTGTCCTTGTAATGGGTTAGGGAGAATAATTATTTTTTGATAGAATAATAAAAATTTACCGTCTTCTATCAATCTGTTAGAGGCCTACCAACCATTTTGGACTGACTTAATAGGGATTTAATCAATATCAAATATATAATACTATTTTACATGATCAACCATGTCCAAAACAACATCTACATCGAAAACAAATTCATTCTTTATGGATTAATTGATATCCATATCAATAGTCCTGATCGTCAGCTACGAGTAGTCATGAGTTTCCCTAGAAACTTACTCATTTGATTTCCAGCACAACACATCCTCCACAAAATTTTATTTTAATGGTTTTTAAGACAAGTCAAAATAATTAATTTAGAGGTACTTCGTCCATATTATGTTCTTCAATTTTATCTCTTACTAAGAAAATATATATTTCTAACTGTTATGATAGAAGAATTGTTTTACCACTTCCCAAAAGAGGTAGTGAATCCATGTTTTTTAATGCATAGAAAACTACAATTAATTATATGTCATGCATCAAATATTACATCTAATTAATTCAAAAATACCAAAAAACATAAGAAAAACATGATATCCTTAAATTATAATAAAATCATTATCATGTCCAAATGCATCTTAATATAGTAGATAACAATTACATGTTTAAATAAATATTAGGTTGGGTAATAAGGTGACATGAGCTTTAATCATTATATTTTCTTGACAGTTAACATTCCATGAAAAATAGAATAACCATTCACATTAGAGTATTCATCATAGAATAATCCTTGAAAGATCCTGAATAATTCAAAGATAATACCGTGTAATCCTAGAAAACATCATATCTAGAATACATTTTTTGGAGGATTCTTAAAGATAACTAATTCAATATTCACTAGATCGACATATATTACCTTATCTAAATTTTCATAACCATAATATTTATATTATTTTATCTAGAAGTGTCACATATATTATTTTTCAAACTATCATCTATCAAATAATGTTCTCAGTAAAATATCAAAGTGTTTGACATGGTGATTTCTTCACCTAGAGTGTACCAAATTATCTTCCACAAATATCACTAGAATATTATCATGTTATATATGGAATTGATGGTTCATTATTTCCTTGATGATTCATGGTGAATTAATCAGACCATTTGATGTGGAGACATATTCTAGATGGTCATAGTGACTCTAGTATACTATCTTTATAATATCCTCTTTCATGATTGTATATTGATGATATTATGATTATAGATCAATATTATAAATCAAGTTTGATCCCATTAAATGATCAAATAGAAAATTTATTCATATACTAGGATACCTAATTTTTATCATTACATAATATAGTTTATGATAATAAACACATAACTTAATAAAAAATATTCCTTCTTTATAGATAACACTGATGCATCCTCAGGTGTTATACTAGGTCTAATAAAGCCATTATAATCGAACTCTTGTTACTATACATTTAATTATCACAATATTTTTTGAGACATTCAATATAAAGAAGATGAAATAAGCATTATTTATAGGATTATATCAATAGAAAATTTTATTTCCACCTCAGGTTGTAACCTAGAGAAATTCTTTTGAAGGAAATATGTGTATTGATCCACTCTTAGAGGGGGAATCATATCTTGTTTAATCAATAAATATAGAATTAATTTATTCTAATATAATATATATTAATCCTTACATTGATACTAAAGTACTGATATACCTTTATTTACATCCCAATCCACCTAGAATACAATGAATTTTCTATATAAGGATATGGATGACACTTTTCGAACATAGAAATTTATATGGGATTTAAACAAAACTAGTACATCTATCCCATTGATTAAATCCAAAAAATAGATCTCTATGATCATAAAAAAAATAGATTAACTAAATTATATCAATAATAATGGAACATACTAGGAATGTGAACTCTCTCCACACCCATTATCATTGGGTTTTTTTCACACTCATCAAATGAAAAAACATGTCCACATATAAATAGAATATTTTCACAATATAGGAATCCAAAAAATATATTGATATACCAGTATTAAACCAGACATGTAAACAATTTGAGATTAAAAGTATTCTACCACACACTATATAGGGACATGGTTTATTGATCAATATTTCAAACTATTATACACATAAATTTTTATAAGCTACTACATAATTACCCTTTTCAAATTCATATAGTGTTAACTAGGTTACAAAACTGTTCCTGGAGGTATCCTAGATCCCCAAGATCTATGGATAAGAATTGTTCTGCTATGATATTTTCATCCTATAATGGGAACCACAAGGTTTAGTTAATCCAATTCCACCTACATAATTTATATTTTTATTAAAATAATTCATGGGATTCCATTTATTTCCACAATGGTGAAAATTTCCGGTCAGTCTCTACATTATTTCTTCATGTACATATGCACAAATCATTGGAAATTTCTTGATATATTTCTATGTTGAGATGGATGAGAGACTGATATTTTGGATTGATTTTTATTAAATTATTACACTAGGATTAACCCTCCCACTTATTCATATTCACTGAGATTAAATTCAATCAAACAATTGGATTCATGAAGACTCCCCCCACATAGATTTTATATAAGATCTATTTCTCTAAGGAGTTCCTTATTTACCATTTCAATGAAATCATTATTATAAAACTATAATAACATTGAGTGAATTGCATGTATAAGAAACACCTCCAATATCTGAGTTTTTTATATCCGACATCAGACTACTTATATTGCAAAGTGACCAAGGTGAGTGAATTTTTGAGTGAATCTAGTCACTGCCATGGTTCCTTGTTCTTGCTAAAATAATTTTGATGTATTCACTATTTGGAATGTTTCTTGAATTAATTTTCTTATAAAAAACATCCAAAAATAATTTCTAAGTGATTTATCTATCAATCATAGTTTGGAATGCTAATTTCCATAATGTTAGTTTCATTTTCTAAAGCATGTAGCATTCTATCTTAACCAAAATTTCATCAAAATCCTCCAAGATGTTAAAATTTTCATTCATCTTCTTCATAAATACCTTTTTCATTCTTAGTTATAGAATCACCATGATACATTTATAGATTATTATTTAGAAATTCCACATTATAATTCACTTGATTAGGTTCCTCAATCCTGTGTCCCTATACAATAACCATAATGTCTTATAGATTAATCTAAACAAAATACTAGTTCACATATGGTTAGTGTGATACTATGTTCATTGATGATCCATATCGCTAGTTAATTTTATCCTTACTATTTTCTTTTTATCTCTTCAAACCATATCAAAAATCAATAATTTTCTTCTTTTACCATTAAAAATTTCCTGATTTTATTTTATATATCACACAATAATCACAATATCTGAATTTTGAAATAAAATAACAATTTAAAAATTTATTCATTGTGGGATCTATATTTACAAATTCATAATACCATGAACACATTATCCAATCCTATGATAATGAGATAAAACACCGGGAAGTGATTACAAAAAAGAATTCTCACATTGTTAATATTCATGAGTTCTAATTTTCTTAAATTTAAATTTCATCATTTTCTAATTTACTATCCATTATCATCATGAATGTATCTCTTGATGTGATACAATTTTATGTAAAATAATATTCATTACTTGAATTTCACTCATTACACTTTCACTAAAAAACATTTACATCATGAATAACTATCCACTACATTAATTATTACTATATCTATATTCTATATTACATTATCTTTTTCCCTCCAAAATCATATATCAATTTATCCTAAACACTCCAAAAATAATTAAAGAAGCCAAAAATGATAGCATATCTCATACGAAGTGTGTTATATATAATGTTATGTCTTAAATAAAAATTGATTCATTGTCAAGATAAACCATTTATAAATTTTTTTCATCTAGTAATCTTATATCATGTAATATTTTAGGTCATTTGAAAACTATATTATTATATAATGGTCAATTAAAAATAAAAATTAAGTATCACCCTTAAAAAACAACATAAAATAAATTAATAGAATTTCTCCACTTTTCCGCAATTAACACCAATAATTATTATTAATTTCTTCATCAATTAGAATTCAAAATATTTACATAAGTTACTAGATTTATTACAAAATCTCAATAATTATTACTCTCTTATGATTAAACAAATAAATTTTCGAACCTCAGATAATAAAAATTCTTATACGATTACTAAAATATATTATAAATTATCAGAAAACATAATTATCCTATATTTTCATGGAGTTTCAATAAACAATATATAAATATAATACACTTGTTTTTTCTAATAATTATTAATTTATTAACACAACACACCATGTTATTACAATTTAAAATACACACACACACACACACACAGACACACACATATATATATATTTCCATAACACTATTAATTCACTTTTCCATAATTTTCTATTATAAATTCATCATAATTGCAATTTATTTTCACAAGTATAATTAATCATATAATATCAATTAAATAACTATACTAATAATCACAACATCTAAATGTCATCATCAATGATTTAAATTATCATTAAATAATAGGAAAACTATAAAAAATCATAAAAATTAAAAAACTATACCATTATTAATATTCAATAAATTCATCTATGAATAATTTAAATTATCCCCATTTTTTATTTCAATATATAAAATATTATTTAGTGAAATATCATATCTTCAATATAATTTTTGAAATAACTTATTCCCTTTAAATTTCATAAACATAATAAATATGAGTTTATTCTTCTATTTTTTATTCCACTCTAATGTAGAGGAAATAAAATCCCCAGTGACAATGTAATTTTATGAATAATTATATCAGAAATTATAATTTGAAAAATTATTATTTCTATACGTGTAACAAAAAACACTATCCATGTTTATTCCTTATTATTGTAAAAAAAATTATTAAATAATTTATAATTTAATTATAAAATTGTGACCCCAAAACATTATCATATACAAAAAAAATAAAATTATCCATTTTTATTATTATCTGCCATAAAAATTTCATTATTTAAATTATTAATTAAATATAATAATAAAATATTGTATAATAATCATAGTCCAACATATTGAGAAAATATATAAGGTTCTGGAATTCCTAAACTGAATAAAAATGGAACATTATAATTAAAATCATTCCATTATATTATCTAGTTTAATCAATTATGAAAACATATCTGTATGAGTAGCTTCATCTTGTTGGTATGGTCACATCACTAAAGATAAAAAAATAAAAAAAAAATTAACTTAACCATGATGGATTATTGGATGAAAAAATGAGATATAAACAAAGAAATTGGTGTGATATAGTAGAGATAACACAGAATAGAGAGCCTACTAGAGAAATAATCACTCACACACAGTGCTAACCTTATTTATTTTTTAATAAACCATGATTTCTGAAATTTTCTTCCAACTCTTCCCCAAAAAAACTCACCCCTACTAAAAATAATAGTATGTCTGTGTTTTTCAGTTCTAATGATGGAAATAATTATAATAGTATTTTTAGTATTTATAAAATTAAATTTAACCATGTTTAAATAATTAATTATAACTATAAAAAATTAAAACCATAAATATTATAGTATATATATATATAAATGGATCCAATTATTATGGAACTATTACAAAATTTCTATAGAAATATCAATTGAAACATTCATGGAGATAAATAAAATTGACTCAATCATGAAATTATGAGATTAAACAATTCTTTTGAATGTGCATTAAAGCTTATATTTTATATCAAATTAATTTTCTATTAGATTAATTAAAAAATTATGAAATCAATGAGATTATATTGTAACTTTTATTCACCCAAGTTGATAGGTTCTCAATTTTTTTTGGAGTATATTAGGTTTCATATATCACATTAGGCCTTATAGATGATTTTATTGCTATTATGTATTTTGATTATATTGAATAATTTTCTTGATATTAATTGTTCAATAGATAATATTCCTAATTGTTTGATATGATTATTTATAAATATTCTCATTTCATAAAATATATAACAAACTATTTTTTCATTATAATATAAGAATGGGTTCTCAAATTATTTGATTTCATAAATATGTTCTATGTTTTTCTACTAAATCATGGAGAGTTCCAATAAAAATTTAATCTTATCTTATGAGATAATGAATTTCTTCAGGTTTTTTACTTTTTATTTATGTATATTGTTCTTAGAAATTTTCCAAAAATATTGAACAATAAATGTTATATTTTTTGTAAATCATGTTATATGTGTATATTTTCCTACATTATTCTTAAATTATCATGTTCTAGGCCATGAAACATTTAATTTTAATTCAGCTACTATTTAATCCCCAAAATCAAAAAAAAATATGTCCCAACATGTAGGTATTTGGGTTGCTTAAACCATAATATTGAATACATGTGTAGTTAATTATATTTCATTGATGGTAGTGAAATATATTCTAAAAGAAACCCCCAGATTCAAATTTATTAACCATGAAATGGTTTGTCTTAGAGTAAACTACATCATGGTTATGGTCCCTATATCATGACCCTATGTATAAACATGTATTCATTATATGATAATTCTTTTTAATTATTTATTCCACATACTAAAATATAACATGTCATATTTTAATACCATTGAATAATTTTTTTTGTTTATTTGGAATATCCATATTGATTATATAATTTTCATAGAATTGATTGTATATTGATTTAAAATTTATAAGTAGTTTTAATGTTTCAAAAGGTTTATGAAATGTTGAAATTATATAATGATGTTATATAAATTTTTGATAGTCCAAGGAACTTCACTAAAGGTTATAAAAAGTACTATAATAAATATGAAATTATAGAATATGAAATCAATGTGAACCCCATAATACAATTTTATACTAGATATATTATAATTTTTCTCTCCATGTTTAATATGTGGCTATAGAAAACCATGATGAAGTGATTATCATACTTGGGAATTGGGTGATTTATATTGATTATGGATACATTTAAATGTGGGAGTACTTGGATTTCCCTATAAAGGGTCATCATTAGGATCATGTTAAAGGACATTGGTGGATTTTAAATTACACAATAAAGATATATTTAAATCAATTATTTTTTATTAATTTCCAATGATGGGTTTATATTGTAGAAAAATGTTTGATTTTGTTTTTATTAGTGCATTTGGATATTCATTATCCCCACAAAACCTAGAAATTGGTTTAGGGAAACAATCATATCAATAACATTAATGATTTTATAGATTATGTATCAATAGAAATGATATATTTGAAGAAACGTTATTTAATGTACAAAAAATTACTGATGATTAATAAAATTCAACAGAACATTCCATATGTAGTAATCTAAGACAAGGTATTTTATATTTAATTTACTTAAATACATCATTGATTATGAAAATGGTTTGTGTAAAATGTTTTTAGAAAGTAGAGTATTAGAAATATATGATTTATTAATCGTGGATAATTTAAAAAAATAAATGATTTATATTAAAATTTTCATACCTTAAAATGAATTATTACATCACATTTCATAAATGACCTCATGGAGTCAAAATTTAGATTTTTTACGGAAATTCTTGGAACATATTTAAAAACCAATATGGTTACATTAGAAACATTTTTCACTTGGGAATAACTAAGAAATATTTTATAATAATTGTTTCTTCTGGAAATGGGGATGACCTTGTTTGTTTAAGGTTAAAACATTCCAATCAGTTTCAAATGGTATCTTTTGTAGAACCGGAAACATCCAATGATTCTATCTCCATTTGAACATACTTTCCAAAGGTATGTGTTCATTAGTTGTGGACCGATGAGGCTTAAAAATTTGAATTGGTCGAGAGGATGGTAGGTCGGACACATCACACCTTTTTTGGGGTAATTATTGTCTAATCTGGGACTCTCTTTATAAATTTGAGTTATGTTCGTGAATCTTTATTAATTTACCAAGCATGAAAATGATCCTTCCTTTAGATTTGGAAATCAATGATTGATATGTATGAGATTTAGATAATCTTTTAAATGTATTTGAGTTTATTCATCGATATAGAATCATCTATATGTATTGTAGATACTTAGTCAATAGTATCCTTTAATACATTATATAGAAATCTCTTGGTCATTATAATAGCCATACTGGTTTTAAATCCACTCAGCAGGGCACTTGATGTTTATGTTCATTCAGAAGGACATGGATTATTTTAGAATTGGGATCGTACACGTAGATGGGCTACCTACGTATCCATGTTAGAAAAGGAATCTGAACCCACGCAGTTCGGGAAATAAGATATAGTTTAACGTCATATGGGACGCATGATAATAATGGATGATGAGCTTGAACCTTAGAAAGCTTCCCATGTACTCTATATTTAACGTAGAGATCAATGTCCACGTAGTTCAATAAATAATTGTGGGGCTTACATGTGATTAATGGCCCAAAGGGATGTGTTGTGGTTACTTTTACACTCTATGCTCACTTGAGTCATGCTCGGTGTGAGAAACAATAGGTATTGGTAAACCTGATTATTTGTGCCATGATAGATGTAGTCACAAGGAATGATATGGGGATTATGTATGTGTGAATGCCCAAATAAATGAAGAGCATGACTTAGTTTAAGAAAGAAGCCCAGGAGAAAGGTCCATTACGATATTCATGCTTTATGGAGATTTGGATATTCTAACATGGGGCTTACTTTTGAGGAGGATTCCCAAATTAGGGGGGACTTATGATCGGGTTTTATTCCTGAGAAGAAAGCCCATGTGAAAAGAAATTAAGCATGGGGCTTACTTTTGAAAAGGAGGCCCAGGTTGAGGGGACTTGAGATATGGGGCTTAGTCCTGCAAAGGAGGCCCAGGTTAAAGAAATTATGATTGGGGCTTACTCTTAATGGGGATTCCCAAATTAGGGAACTTGTGACTGGGGCTTACTCCTTAAACGGAAGACTAGGCTAAGAGAAATTATTTTTAGGGCTTACTCTTAGTAGGATTCCCAGATTAGGGAACTTGTAATAGGGGCTTACTCCTGAAAAGAAGGCCCAGGTTAAGAGAAATTTTGATTGGGGATTACTCTTATAGAGGATGCCCAGATTATGGAACTTCTCATCTTAAAGGATGATGTTGAAAGAATGAAATCTCTAACCTTAGTGACATAATGTTTTGTAAATCATGATGTTTTGAGAGATGTTCCATAGAATACCATTCAAATAAGGAATCAAACAATGGATCCATTCCGTAAATGGATTTGAATAGGGTTTTAGAGGCTAAATCATAAATATGAGAAGTGGATTTGAAGGAAAAATTTGAATAAGCAGGAGGGGCACCCAAAAAGATGCTGGCGCGCAAGTCCTGTTTGGGCATGCAAGTCCTTGTCACGCATGTATACTTGCGCAACATGGGTATACTTGGGCGACGGTTAACCCATAGGGTTATACATGGGTAAGACCTAGCTCAAGCCCTTAGTATTATCCCTAAAGGCTTCCAAATGGGTGGCACACAAGTTCAGTTGAAGGAATAAGGGGGCGCGCAAATGTGGCCATTTCCCTTAAGGGTTAGACACTTAGGCGCACATGTGTTTATAAATTTCAACACATTGGCCTTGTTTCCCTTCTTTATATCTTCCATTCTAGGTAATAAATAACCTTATAAGTGTTTGGAAGACATCAAGAAGAGACTGGGGCACCGAGAGCTTACATCTGACATTTGGATTTTTTTCATCGTTGAAATGGGGGGCCCTAAAGGGTTATTAATAGGCCATTGACGACCTTGGGAAAAAATAAAATAGGGTGCGAAAGTCCTTTGCACGACCAATATGTGGCACACAAGTATACTTGTGTGACCATGGTGAAACATGTGTGACCCATGCTTAAAGAAATCTATGTTCATGCCTTTGTCAATTTTTTATGTTTCTTAAAAGGATGAATCTTTTTGTTCATAAGGTATTCCCCTTTTTCATTCATTATAAAATGTGATGGAATGGAGCGTCAACAAAATTACCCCCCTCAGAGTTAGATCTGAAAAAAATAAATCGGATTTGACTCTGAGGTAATGGATAAAATCAAGGAAATTTGGGTGCACGGTTGTTGAGAACGCAGGTAGCGGTGCGCAGGTGCGAGACGTACAAGGTTCGATGCGTAGAGGTGTGGCCTTGTCTATAAATATGGGTGCCATTCTCACGTAAAGCATTGGGATTCCAACGCTTTGTACTCTCGGCACACTAGTAGCTCTCGTCGCGTAGTTTCTTCTGTCTGTAGTTTATTACATCTTCTAAACTGTGTCGCACTTCTGCAGAGGTATTTGGACTTGCGCGGTGACATCTATGCACCCATACTTGCGTGACCTAATTAGACGTGCACACCAACATTGGACTTGCGCACCATAATGCCTTAGCCATTTTTATTTAATTTCTTCTCAATGTTTATGAAAAATAAACTTACATATGAGTTAATCATTTGACATTTGTGCAGATTCAATGGCTCCCTGAAGAATTGGAACGGATAATGAGCTGGCTAGTAAGAAGATTAATGTCATGATGAGCATCATTGGACATGATTATTATAATATTTGTGACAACAATATCCTATACTTGGGAATGTACTCAATGAATTATCATCTTAATTTTCCACAGAGCATCTACCTGCCTCTGTATAGCCATGGTCATCTGCATGAAGTCAACATTCTAGAGCCAAAGAACTATCTCCCGCATTCTTGGTTTCAATCTTACACCAAATTTTCTTCAGCAAATGTCTCAGTTGGAGGATCATTTGTAAATGATAGAACAGTGGTGAATGCCTACATAATGAATCATAGCCCTTGTGCCCCAGATCTGAAACCTCACAATCCTGAGCTGCAACCACATTGTTATCCCTCAATCATATGAAATTCTCAGATGCATCAATCCAAAGGCTGGATGAAGAGTTGGGACTTCCGTCCTGGAGGAGGTGTGAAGCCAACTTGGATGTGGGCATATTGGGTGTGAAAAACCTATGTAGAGTTTGTCAAGGATCTGAAAGGATCTGCAATATATGAAGTCATCTGGGCTGGCCAGACATATGTCTATAGGAATGTTGACTTTATGTCGGAGCTAATCAGCCGCTGGAGCCCAAAAACCAATTCTTTCCATATGACACATGGAGAAGTAGGCATCAGTTTGTGGGATTTCCACAAGATCTTGGGGGATCCAATTTTAGGAGATATGTATGATAAATTCATCCCTCCCAAGGATACGTGGAATGATTCAGAGAAGACTCCATCTTTGGCATGAGAATTATTGAAAGGTTTCCCCAAGCACAAGATTAAAAAGTCCTCCAAAACTCATTCTAGAAAGGATATTCTTCCAGAGGAGTGGATGGATATTTTTCTTACTAAGAAGTAGGAGAAGGGTCCCACCTGTACTTGTCCTACTACCTACACCAGAATAGAGAAGAGGGGTGTTGTTGGCACATTCTATCCAAGCCTAGAAGCATGAGAATTTGAGAAGTGGGTGTATGAAGTGGATCAGAGAATCCCAGAAATGACCCTTCAAGTGGGATTCTTAGCCTTGTCGCTCAGTGTTTATCTTCTGACAATCAGGGATTCGAAGGGAGGCTTCAGGCCAGGGACCTTAGTTGTTGCAGCCAAGTTGTTTGAGAGGAAAATGGTTGGCTTGGCCACCCCCATTTTGGTAAATATTCACAGGATCTTACACGATGTCTTTATGTGTAAGTCTCCTTTGAGAAAAGTGGGACCATTCAAAGTTTTCTGGGGATGGATCACCACTCATTTTAGGACATATGATGTACAAAGTGGAGTACATGTTCCTGGGAGTTCTTTCAGGACATTAGTACAGAAAGATTCCGGAATTTTTATGTTATCCCTCAACTCCTATGATATGATGGTGAGGCTAAGCTAGTTCAGGGAATTCCATTTATTTCCTTATGGAAACCTGATAACCGGGTGGTTTGTTGATGATGGAACAACCAGACTAGAACTGAGGTCATACATGCTACTTTCCAGAGATGGTGAATTGGCCACCAGGATTGACGGAGAGATTATATGTGAAGCCTATGCGCTATTCAGATTTGCACGTCAATTAAAGTGTCTACAACAGACTGTTTTATCCCCTCTTATGTATGTCAGGTCAAATCAACATCTGATGGTTTCCCAAATACTATAGTTTCAGACATCTTTGGAAAAGACCGAGGTAGTGTTTGATCTAATAGTTTCTAGAGCAGTGAGTAACTTAACTACATGGTATGTTGAGAACTATGTAGAATCATACCCTGAAGGGGTATTGAATCATTCGATTCATCGGGTGGGAAAAAAAGAGAACTATAGATAATGAAACCCTTCGTCTGGAAGGTGACTCTTCTACACCTGGAGCTGATTTGCCGGGTTCCTCACCCAGGGCTGACTCATTAGAATCTCAGGATAGGGATGATGAGGCATGGAATGCGTCAAAGCGGCCTTGTGTCAGATGTAATTATCCTATCAGAATAAAAATACCCACTCCATCGAATATTGGTGAGTTAATTCATTGGGGAAATTTAATCTCCATTACTTTATAGAGAAACAAGTTTTATTTTCTTTTTCTCTATCTGTGATTGCAGGGGTTGGGAAGAAGTTTATGTCCATGATTGTAGGTCCCTCCCTATAGCCTTCTAGTACACATGCTAAATATCTATGACAAGAGGCTATCCAGATATGGCGGAGTTTATATTACGATGTTGAAACCACCTAGCTGGACTTATGATAAGGGATACACATCCCTGGAGTAGGGAATCCTAGATCTTCTACTGATATATGTTTCAAGGATAACCCTGATGATGTGCAGGCTTACATCAGAGAGATGGAGATGCTCATATATGCCACCGATGATTCCATTCATGTCACCAAGAGGGTGAAGGAAATGATATATCATGGTACCACTGAGGAGACTGGTGCTTCTGTATATGAGCAGTGGAACGATTGCATGGATCCTAAATATGTAAGTCTCTTCACTTATTTTCATTAAAACATGAATTTTGTTAAATATTTATTACTAAAGGAAATTACTTTCTTCATACTATAGATTGCAAAGAAAGGAACTTCTGAGTTTCCTCCACCACAGTATAGCCCTAGTGGTACTGCCATCAGATCTAATGAATCTCCTCGCGATCTGGGTGAGGTATCTCCAGGCCAGCAAGCCATTAACGAGGAGTTAGACATGGCTTTTCATTCTTCAATTTATGTATTTGGAGATGATGATGTAATAAACCTAAAATATCAAAAGAATAAAAGACGTCTAAGGAATAAGTCCATAGCTAAATGCTTCATTAGTAGTGGTATGTCCTTCGAATATTCATGAAACTTGTCTCATGAAAATATTGCTCATACTTCTTGGAATTGCAGGGGCATATTCAATTTCCCCTTTGAGGGAGAGAAATAACCCTCCTCTGAGAATGACAGAGGGTTCTGGTGAACAATCACAGGTTCATGTTGACATGGATACTCCTAAAGAAGAGCCAGCATTTGTTTCTAGTACCGCTCCTGCTACTAGTGAAAGGAGAAAAGATCATGCTTCTGGTAATTTAACAATGATCATTAAATTTTAAATAAAAACATCAACTTACATCCATTTTGTGATACTTTAGGTTCAACACCTACACTAGAGCATTTGGCAGCCACTGTAACTGATACCGTATTTTTCTCTGAAGAAACTGTCTAGGGTCAAAGGCTGCAGGATGAGGGTCGCCAAGAAGATACATCAAATGATCCCACTGGTGAGACTGACCAGGAATCTAAGATATCATTCGATGAAATTATGAAACGTGGTTCATCTTCTGAAGAAATTTTAGATCAAGTTAAAATACCATGTAATTTAGAGGATTTTGGACGTGAGTGTTATCCATCGTCCTATTAAAAATTTCTTATTACATCTCTGAACATGATTGGTTAAAATATGCAGTTCCATCTGAGCAAGATGCTGAATAGTCAATGCCTGAAGGGGGTATAAACAACCCTATTATTGTAGAGACACTAGCTCAAGTGGAGCTTAACCAGGTAGAGCATCCTAAAACCCATCCAGAAAATCCTATTGAAGCTAGAAATGATTGGGAGGAGCCTTATTATGTTGCTGATCTACCATTGGGTAAGAGATAATAATATTTTTTGCTGTACATAATTTTCAAGACAAATTAATCAACTTTTTTTATCCTTTGAAACTAACAAAAACTTTCAATTAACTATGCATGGTTGTCAATTTCAATGGTGAGATCTGGAGGTGACGCCTCAGCCTCAGCCCCAACGGGAGTAGAAAACGACGTAACATAGTTTAGGGGGGAAGGATCAGAACAGGGAACTTCTTTATTTGAACTAATTCTAGATTATATTCCCCCCTGTGATAGTGATGCTGATGTAGACCCGGAGGTACAAAATGCGCTCCAGTTTTCACGATGCAAGGCATGGAAGAACATATGGAAGATCATATCTGAAGTGACTCTTGAAGAGATGTCTTCGATGATCCCAAGACTGTCATCCCTATTCGTAATGTTGGGACTTGGAGGTTTTGGATATCAAGAGATCCATACCGCAGTGAGACAAGTCATTTTAAGGAGGGGGCAGGTGAAGAGTTATTGTCAAGACCTGACCAGATTGAGGCTGTTGTTCAATATCAGCAAATTTGAGGTTGTGGTGTCGCGATATAAGGCTTATTATGCTGCAAAATTGAATGAGATGAAACATAAGATCAAGGAGAAAGTTTTCCAGTAGATGCACCTTCAATAACAGTTGGATGTTGTTATTGGGGAACTTGAACAGCTTAACAATTCACTGGAAGGAGTTCAAACAAATGGTATGAAATCCATTGCAGATTCCAACAAAGAACTTCATCAAGCTGAAAAGGGTGAAGCTAGTCGAGTGCATGAACTTCAAGTGGCTGGTCATGAATCTCATAATTCCATAAATCAAATGAAGAGTTATTTTGAAAGCCTCTTGTAATTCTTGGAAAATAGATAAGAATCCAATCATTGGATGTCCTTTTATCTTTTGTGCATCAATGAAAAACACTTTCATCTTCAATCATTTATGCCTACATTATTTTGCTACCTACTTTAAATTTTTATCTAAGCTAATGGGCATAGTAAGCATAGTTTTATTTTTATATGATTATAAAAATAACCCAACAAACATTACATATTTTAATTTCTCAATATTACCTAAATCATACGAAATGTATGTTTAGTGAGCGGGGACTTGACTTTTGTTTAGGTTTCCCTTGTCTTTTGTGGGCAGTTTAAAGTCATGCACGTCGGACATAAAAATGATATTGTTTAAGGTCTAATAGCTTTGACCTAATGGATTAAAATTTACCCAATTCCTTGATAACTTATCTGAAAACATATTTCCACATTCAAGTATGGAGGAAAACATGTAAACTATGACTTAAGAAATTCTGAATTTGAGGAATGATATGAAAAAATGGCCAAAAGGAATTAAAAGAAGTATTTCCTAAGAGTGATGTTACCATTATTTAACAAACCCATTTGGGGGTTGAATTATGCAGGGCCGCTTAAGGGAATTGGCAGCATAGTCAAATAATAACATCTTTTGGTTGACAGGTCTGTTACGTAGACTACTTATGAAAGGCCGCCTAAGGGCACATGCTGCGTAGTCAAGAAAAAGAACTCTAATTTTTTTTTACATTTTTACTACTTAAAATCCAGTGGAATTTTATATAGATTCAAATTTTCCAAAGCATAGATTTTGCTGTATGGAGATAGGTATTTGATTATGGAGAGGATATTCCCAATCACTATTTTCAAATAATTTGATGAATGTAAATCCTATGAAGGTTTGATTCAATCATAGTGAAGGGAAATATAATCCATAGACATGAATACATTCAGATCATGAAAATGAATGTGGGACAAATATGTTAAGGATGTATATTTTTGTGGATCCTTACATAATGTTGTTAAGATCAATAAGGAAAAAAGAGGGTTTTCTCCCAAGAATGAAGTTACCACTATTTGACAAACCCGTTAGGGGGTTGAATTCTGTAGGGCCACCTAAGGGTATTGGCTGCATAGTCAAATAATAGAATCCTTGGGCTGACAGGTCCGTTATGTAGAATAATTATGCAAGGCCGCCTAAGGGCACGTGCTACATAGTCAGGAAAAATAATTCCTCAGTATCAGAAATTTTTTGACCAGAATTCAAGAAAACTTTTATGGGGATATGGAAATAATTATGGTTAGGAGTATGATACATAAAAATGGGCATTGTCTAATGCATGTAGATTATACACAGACAAATTCTAACCATAATCATGTTGTGATTGGGTCCGGAATTGAGGTGACGGACTTCACTACGTATCTCATAAAGGTGGGAATAAAGACATATGTAGTTCTTGAAATATTGTTTAACATCTTGTGGGATGAGAATGTAGACTATCTTAGTTTATGGGCGTAGAGTTAGGAACATAATAAGGAATACACAGTGTGTGTTTTATAAATCTGATGTGAAGGAAGAGAAGGGTTTTCAAACCACATTCATGTTTTCACCGGTGGAATTTTCAGCCAAGGGACTGAAAGTGGAATTTGGGGCTAGGCCCAAAGACTTGGGGCTAGATTTGAGGGACGCTTGAACGTTCCAACGTATCCCATAATGATGGGAATCAAGCCGCACGTAGTTCATAAAATACCCATTGTACAGATTTGGTTTGTACAAGTGAAGGGTGAAAAGGGGACTTTAGTGCAATGATGGTTTAACCTAAGATTAAAGGTTCGGGCATTGCCATGTATGCACGTAGTCTTTGGAATATGACATAATTGGAGATCAATGTCAATGATTATTCCCTCTCAGGTGAGGTACAATGGAGGACTGTATATTTTAATGTCATATATCAAGGACAATGGTGAACTAAGGTAAAAAAAATATTGGGTTTGGGCTGCTTCATGAATCAATATTGTATGAGATAGAGGTGAACCGACATGAAGAGATTGGTTTGGGGATTGAAACTCAAGAGGTTGCCTATGTAACTAGCCTATAACACAAGGATCAAAGTCCACATAGTTCAATTATGATTGAATTGGTGATCAAGTTTTATTTGAGGACAACAACCTTAAAATGTTGTTGGGACTTACACATGGTTCGTGGTCCAGAGAGGGTGTTAGGGTTGAATATCACTCTAAGCTCTTGTGACTCGTGCTCGGTGTGAGAAAAAAGAGGTAACAAAAACCCTAACGATGCATATTTTAACGTCATGTAAGATGTATATGGGATTGTTTCATAGTTTAAATGATATGTGTCACAGACATGAGGATCTTGGCAGTTCAACGTCTTCCAGCTCAGACGAATAGTTTAACGTCATGTTGGACAATAGAGGTTAGTATGTAGTTTTAAGTCTTGCAGTGATGACTATTGGTGCTTCATAGTTTAGTGTCATGTAGTAGGGATATAATACATTTTTACATCATGTAGGACGTATTAAGGGACTTTTTTAGTTTTACATCATGTAGGAAAAATATGTGAATAGTTTAATGTCATGTAGGACAATACAGTTTAATGACATGTAGGACGTTGGGTTGTACAATTTAATGTCATGTTTCCAAGATGATTGTTATGCATTTTAACGTCTTGTAGGACGTATTAGGGACATTTTCACAGTTTAACGTCATGTGGGATGAATATGTCAATATTTTAATGTCATCTGGACAATACAGTTTTACGTAATGTACGAAATTGGGTTGTACAGTTTAACGTCGTGTAGACAAGATGATGGTTATGCATTTTAGCATCTTGCAGGACGTATTAGGGAATTTTTCATAGTTTAATGTTATTTGGGATGAAGAGGTACATAGTTTAACTTCATGTGGGATGAATATGTGAATAGTTTAATGTCATGTAGGAAAATACAGTATTACGTTATGTAGGACATTGGGTGGTACAGTTTAACTTCTTGTAACCAAGAAGATGGTTATGTAGTTTAGAATCTTGCCGGACGTTTTAGGGACTTTTTCACATTTTAACGTCATGTGGGATGAAGAGGTGCATAGTTTAATGTCATATAGCTAGGTAGATGGTTATGTAGTTTAACATCTTGTTGGACATATTAGGGACTTTTTTACAGTTCAACATTATGTGGGACGAATAGGTGGACTATTTAACATCATATAGCAAGGCCGATGGTTATGCAGTTTAACATCTTACTAGACGTGTTAGGAACTTTTTAACAGTTTCACATCCTCTGGGATGAAGTGGTGCACATTTTAACATCGTATAGCTAGGACGATGGTTATGCAGTTTAACGTCTTGTAGGACGTGAGTATTTGTGTTACACAAAATACCTTTCAAGAATCTGCTGATAAAGATTCTTCCTGACTAGCCAGTTTAGGTTGTGCCATTTGGTTGGGTGGTGCCCGTTCTCTTGAGGTATATAGCATAAAATCATCCAGAGTCAAAGACAATTTAGGCTTTGACACGAACTAGTCTTCTTCTGACTATTCTTATTTCATTGAATTATGCCGCTTCTTTGAGGATTTTCCCTCTGATGAAGAGGGTTTTGCTATGGTAATCATAGCAGAAGACACAATTGGTTTCATCAAAATGTGTTTCTAAAATGGCAAGATTTCTGTTGATCATTTTCCTGACCATCCAATCTTCATATTTTTGTGCATTTTTTCTTTTGACTTCTTTCCACCCACCTTCTTCCTCTAGATCGATAGCAGTAACACATGCCACCTAGGCTGAAGAACCAATATGTTTAACCTGTCTCGAGTCCACCATCTTCTGTAGGAGGTCTTTGAAGACAAAATACTATTGATTGGGATTCCCCAAAATCTAATGAAATGGAAAATAATTTGGAAGGTCTTCATCTCCTTCCATGATAGGAATTTTAGAACTTGGAAACTGAACCAAATTATTTTCCAGAGCTGAAATGAATTAACCAAGAACATGTTCATTTCGGAAAAAATATACTTTGTTCTTTAACTCTTCAAATTGTTTCTATATTTTATCTCTTTGATCATATTGACAAAACAGCCTCTGTTGTTGATGCTCAGTAGGTGGAGCCCTCCAATAAAATGAAGGTTTTGAAGTGGAAGAAGGTACAGGTGCTTGTTAAACCGTAACTATAGTAGTCTCTGCTTTACCCATTCTCTTTCCTGGAGCTGATGGAATTACACTACTTTTATCCATAGTCTTTTTAAGAGAGTCGTTGATCAGCTGAGCGATCGAAGTAAGGTCTCAAAACCCTCAAGTTTATTTCAAAGGGATCAACGGTGTGCGTAATTCATAATGCAATGTTTCCACATAGATTGGTAACAATTATTATTGAGGGAGTGCTAATCTTAAGAAATATGTTAATACCTTCCAACGAGAAATGAAATTAGAGACTCTTTCATTATAAATTTGATTGCAATTTGTATGTTCAAAAACAGTTTTCTTTGGCAACGTTGAGCTTAATTGAAGAAGGAATCGTTGACGGAGATCTTCCCACCAAGTAATTGATCGGGATTTCAAGCTTGTATACCAGACAATGTCAGGTCCTTGTAATGACTGTACAAAACAACTAAGCTTAATTTCTTCTTATTGATGATGTGTTCCCATTGTAGGTTCACAACGAGAAATAAAATGTGTTATGTGTTGTTCTGGGTCTCCCGAACCATTAAAAATTTGGAATTTAGTACTTGAAAAATTTGAGGGGGGAGGAATTGCATCAACCCATTCAGGTTAAGCTCTCTTTTATGGTTTAATTTGTGCATGTTTACCCTTTATATCTTCCAACATAGATTTTAATGACTCAATTGTAGTCATTAACTTTTGAGAAACATCTGGCTGAGCTTGGACCTGAGTAGATGCAATAACTAGAGCTTGGACAGGTATAGTGGCTGGTACTGCAACTAATAGTAGCACTACTGGTTGTTGTTATTCATGACCCATTGAATTATACCTATGAGGGTGTACTGGTAAAGGTGGATATTCTTGATCCATCTCAGTATATGTATCAAATTCCGTTGACTGACTGACTCTAGACCACTTAGATGGAAGAATACCTTGAAGTAGTTCTGCATTCCACCTCCTTAATTCCTTCATTTCTTCTTCTTGATGTGCGAACCTTTTCTCTTGCGAGAGTGATTGGCCTGCTCCAAAGGAAGGGTGGAATGTAACATGATTCTTCCCTTTCCCCTTTTCGTACGCCTTTTGGAGACGAGGAAGTTAGTTATTTGAAATAATACCTAGATTCTGGGTAATTCTTTGATTTGAGGTACGCACACCTTCTTCATTTGCCTCAATGTGTGCAACCTCTTGAGAAGGAACATCCCCATCAGATGCCTCTGAGTGAGCCTCATGTTTCGGAGGATCTGAAAAAAATAGTATTGATGACATTTATTGGTTCATAACGTATTTCATCCCTTCAATCGGCATTTCTTTGATACTATCTTCTTCCATGTCCTTGATGAGACATTTCCTTTTCTTGAGTTTACCCCTTAATAACTTCTTGATAAACCGTAATTTGGAGGGAATATCCTGATAATTCATCTCTACATTCCTCTTGTGGCTTTATCCCTAATCAAGAAAAGACTGACATTTTCAAATGAAGAGATTGAGGATTTGAAAAAGTCCACAGTCTAGTGGATTGGGGTTGTTCCTGCTATTCCTACTCAATTCCTAGAATCTTATTTATTGATTTTGATGGTTGAGCTAAAAATATTCCCCACTCTAGAAATCTAGGGTGGTTCTGGAGATACTATATCTGAGGAATTATTAAAATATCTCCTAATTTTGTAGACTTTATTATGGAAATTGCCTGGATGCATCAACCTACATCCACTCAAATCACCTGGCTCAAATGACCGCTAGATGATTTCTGACACCTCTGTCACCTGATGATGGGAATTCTCTAAATGAGAATCTTGTTTGATATTCTCATTTTCCTGATGCAAGAGTAATTAGACAACTTGTTCTTCATATGCCTGACTTTTGGAATAACTAGTTGAGGCATGTTCCTGAGAAAGCCATTGATTACAAACAAAACCAATTGGTTGTGGCCGGCCATGGGAAATAACATTGAATGAAAACATTTTTGGTGGGCTTTGTTGAAAAGAGAGTACAGTGAAATGCAGTGCTCCATGAACAACCCATCCCCTGATATGAATACCATATGGGGCAATGGCCATTAACTGGCACACAATTTTTAGTGCTCCAAGGCATGAATGCTTAAGGGCTCTCTACTTCTTTTCAACATTTGGATATCGGGAAACTAATAGAGATTCCAAATCAATTTGTCATTGTAACCCTCCTATTATCATTATATGATTTTAATATTCATCATAAGATAATATTTTCTTTTCCAATTGACAAAGAGTATTTCCCATGTTGAGACAAATATCAAAAATATAATCTTCCATCATCATTTCTGGAATATCATACTAAGAGTCAACCAAAGGCCAAAACATGAATGGTACTTCACATTTTTCTTGTTTTTTTCTCATATTCAGTACTTCCTCCTTATCATTCGATAAAGATTATTCTACTTGATTAGACCAGAGATGTTGCTTCTTTGATGCTTCATCAGATTCAACATGATTAATAGAGAATTCATTTATCAAACTAGAAGATGAATCACCCAGGTTAGGTTCGGAGAATGACATACATCCCAGGCTATCTTCTGATTGAGAAAGTATTTCACATTCTAGTGGTAAAGCATTAGACCTGACTAGATTCACATTTGGAAGTGCCTCATGAATGGAGGGATTTATTG
Source organism: Viscum album (assembly GCA_963277665.1). Taxonomy (NCBI): domain Eukaryota; kingdom Viridiplantae; phylum Streptophyta; class Magnoliopsida; order Santalales; family Viscaceae; genus Viscum; species Viscum album. The sequence goes on from OY728119.1 coordinate 538,492,007, forward strand.
TTACTACATTTTCCATTGAAATATTTTCTAGGCAATGTGAATTACGACTATAGAGAGTACTTTCATAGATAAATTCATCATCATGGGGAGGAACATCTTGGTGGGCTACAACAAAAGATAAAACCTCTTGCTCTTTAGACTTTGGCCACGCAGAAGGTTATTGTGGCTCTCATCTGAAGATGATACTTCGAGATCAACTGAACTGTCATGAAAAAAGCAATCATGAGGAAGTGGATGATGAATACCTTCAGATTTATTGTTCCAACTATTGGATAATGAGAGAGTAGAATCTTGAGTTGCAACAGAAAATTGTTAGAGTGCATCTAGAACTCCAGCATCGAGCAAGGCCGTATTACAGATTTTCTCTTGATTTCTCGACTGTGCTGAATGAGAATTTTTCATAGACACATTCTTACTCACATTGGGAACCACTTTTTGACAATAGTGGTTATTATGGGCAGGTGTATATTCCTGCTCAGGAGAAATAGTCAGGTTAGGCAAATTATCTCCATTCAAATCAGGTGTTTGTGACTGACATGATTGTCCATATGACACGGGAGAGTATGCCCCACGACCCTCCTGGACTGGAATAGAGGTGTGTATATTCTCCGGAGTGATATATTTATGATTCACTACATTTGTAGGGAATGATTTTTATTTATTTCTATGTGATGATACTGATGCTGTTATAATATTCTGACAGGCATCCAGAATATGGGCAGGGATTTTCTTCTGCTCATTCACCATTGTTAGAATGTGTTTGGTGACTTTAGTTGCTGGAATGAGAATATACATCCATTTCATGTTTGGAGTAGGTGTATGTTCCTTCTTCTATCCTCCATTTCCTATCAGCGAATTCTGGCAGTACTCATGTGTGGGGGCAGAGTGTTGAGTCTGCTCCAAATTTGTCATTAGAGCTTTCCGACTGACTTCTCCGGGTGCTACCAAACGATACTGTTGGTAGACTTGATGAACATTGGAAGGTGTATGTTCCTGCTAGATGTTACTCATCATGTATGGTGGGAAAATTTCCTTCAATACTGGTAGACGAGACTGCTGACAGAATTTGTGAGTGTAAGCAGGTGTTTGCTCCTGCTTATAGGTGGTCACCATATTTGGTTGGTGAGCTCCTTTGGATGCAGTCATACAAACCTGCTGACTGGCTGGTGAATTATAAATAGGTGTATGTGCATTCCTATAGTACTCCATTATAATTTCCTGACAGGATTGGTGGGTTTCTGCCAGACGATTCTGCTGGATAGCGGGATTAGAACAGACGGGTGTATGTGCACGCTCGTTGCTAGCCATCAAGTTGGCTTGATGGACTTCTCCGGAAAGGGAGATAAGTAAGAACCTGCTCCATGTTGACTAGATTTCACCTCTGGCGGTTCTTCTAGCATTCTTGGGTTTGATGAACCTGAGTCGAACCCCTAAATGTGAAACCCTCATCATGTTTAGGGTGTACTTCCGCACGAGTCTGGTAGCGATTGTTGATGGGATCCCTTGGGAAGGACTCATGTCTCCTTGAATTAAGTCATTTAGTGACGTTCTCATTCACCTCCCCATAATATGGGAGGGAATGGTGATTTAATTCTAGGGATAACAACCTAAAACAGTTGGAGATGATGGTTGGCACCACCTGTTTCTTGATCACTGGTCTTCGTTGTTTGGACAACCAGGGTGAATTATTGACTTGGAGGGCTTGTCAATCGGCCTCAAAAGTAGGAATGGTACCATGCTGACATAATTACTTAACAAGTTCATTTGAGACCCAGTGTTGAAGATGCTGAGTAGGTGATGTCGTCCTCAGTGCAGACGAGGATCCAGCAGGAGTAGCAACAGAGTTATTCACAGGGGTGAACATTAGAGAAACCATTTCTCTATTATAGATAGATTGTGTAAATGAGTTCTTGTTTGATATAATAGAAATAATAAATATAAATTCATCCACTACATCTTTTTGATGTGCACATATGTTAGTGATTGTATTTTTGTACCTCACATTGAGTTAAATAGGGGCCTAACAAATAATTAAAATATCATTTAACTTGGTTAAGAATTCAGGTCGGGTTCACCATTTTTTCTTTCTTCTGGAAATAGGTATGACCTTGTTTTTTTAAGGTTCAAACATTCCAATCAGTTTCTAACAAGTTTATTCGTATAAATGGAAACATCAAATGATTCTATATCTATTTGGACCTACATTCCAAAGTTAGGTTCTCATTAGTTGTGGACCGATGAGGCTTAAGAATTTTCATTGGTCGAGAGAATGGGAGGTTGGGCTCATCACACCTTTTTGAAGAGAATTATTGTCTACTACGAGACTCTCTTTATAGATTTGAGTTATTTTTTTTGAATCCTTATTAATTTACCATGCATGAAAATGAGTCTTCCATTAGATTTGGATATCAATTATTGATATGTATGAGATTTGGAGAATATTTAATATGTATTTGATGTTATTCATCGATAGAGAATCATCCATATGTATTGGATATTTTTAGAAAATGGTATCCTTCAATACATTATATAGAAATCTCTTTGTCATTATAATAACCATACTGGTCTTAAAGACACTCAGTGGGGCACTTGAAGTTTATTGTCATTCAGATGGACTTGGATTATTTTAGAGTTGGGATCGTACCCGCAGATGGACTACCCACGTATCATTGTTATAAAAGGAATCAGAATCCACGTAGTTCAAGAATTAAGATATACTTTAACATCACATGGGACAGATGAGAAGAATTGATGATGAGCTTGAACCTTATAAAGGCTTCCTATGTACTCTACTTTTAAGGCATAGATCAAAGTCCAGATAGTTCAATAATTAATTGTGGGGATTACGTCTGATTAACGGCCCAAAGGGATGCGTCATGGTTACCTTTACACTCTAATCTCACTTGAGTGATGCTCGATGCGATAAACAAGAGGTATTGGAAAACCTGATATTTTGTGCCATGAAGAATGTGGTCACAAGGAATGATATGGGGCTTATGTATGTTTGAATGCCCAAATAAATGAAGATCATGTCTTAGTTTAAGAAAGAATCCATGGAGAAAGGTCCAGTACGATATTCGTGCTTTATGGAGATTTGGATAATCTAACTTGGGGATTACTTCTGAGGAGGATGCCCAAATTTGTTTGGACTTATGATTGGGTTTTATTCCTGAGAAGAAAGCCCATGTGAAAAGAAATTAAGCATGGGGCTTACTCCTAAAAATGAGGCCCGGGTTGAGGGGACTTGAGATCTGGGGCATACTCTTGAAAAGGAGGGCCAGGTTAAGAGGAATTATGATTGAGGCTTACTCTTAATGAGGATTCCCAGATTAGGGAACTTGTGACTGGGGATTACTCTTTAAACAATGGCCTAGGTTAAGAGAAATTATGATTCAGGCTTACTCTTAAGTAGGATGCCCAGATTAGGGAACTTGTAACAACGACTTACTCCTGAAAAGGAGTCCCAGGTTAAGAGAAATTTTGATTGGGGGTTACTCCTAAAGAGGATTCCCATATTAGGGAACTTCTCATCTTAAAGGGTGAAGTTGGATGAATGAAATCTATAACCTTAGTGACATAATGTTATGTATTTCATGAGGTTTTGAGAGATTTTCCACAGAATTACTTTCAAATAAGGAATCCAACAAAGGAACCATGCCATATATGGCTTTGGAGATTGGTTTGAAGGCAAAATCTTGATGAGGAGAGGTGGATTTGAATGAAAGTGTTGAATAAGAAGGAGGGGAACCCAAAAAAAGGCAGGCGCGCAAGACCTGTTTGGGCACCCAAGTCCTGGTCGCGCATGTATACATTCGCGACAAGGGTATACTTGGGAAATAGTTTACCCATAGGGTAATAATTGGGCGAGACATTGCTCAAGCCCTTAGTATTATACCTAAAGGCATCTAAAAGGATGGCGTGCAAGTTCTGTTGATGGAATAAAGGGGCGTACAATTGTGGCCATTTCCCTTAAGGGTTAAACACTTAGGTGCAATAGTGTTGATGAATATAATCACTCCGGCCTTGTTTCCCTCCTTTAGATATTCTATTCTAGGTAAGAAGTTACCTTAGAAATTTTCTGAAAACTTCATGCAGAGACTAGGGTGTCGAGTGCTTAAATCTGACTTTTGGATTTTTTTCGTCGTTGAAATGTGGATGCCATAACGGGTATTTATAGGCCATTGAGGACCTTGGGTGAAAATAAAATAGGGCGCGCAGGTCACCTGCGTGACCAATCTGTGGCGCGCATGTATACATGCATGACCATGGTGAAACTTTCATGACCCATGCTTAATGAAATCCTTGATCATGCCTTTGTCAAATTTTTATCTTTCTTTAAAGGTTGAATCTATTTGTGCTTAAGGTATTCCTCTTTTTCATTTGATAGACTATGTGATGGAAATGAGCATTAATAATAATTCATATTTGGTATTATGTAGAATTAAGATAATTAATTTTCTAAATTCCATAAAAAAACATTCATGGTGTTAGCCTATAAGTCTTGTTAAAATAAAAAAAAGCATTTAAAACATTACAAAACTATGTTAGATGATCTAATCATAGGTTATGGTGAGTTTATATTATTTTTAAATATATAAATAGTTTATAAAAAATGAAATACGAAAACGTTTATATAATATTTATATTTTTTATGAAATATGCATATATAATAATATGAAATATTCATATTAAAAGAATTATTTTATGAGGTTTTCTAATATTTAATATAAATATTTTATATTGGAAATATATACATGAAATGTTCATATGTAATGTTCATATTCAATAAATTTTTTTATTTTAATTTAAATATGATATATTTAATATATTTATATGTTTATATGGAATGCCATGTAAAATGGTAATATAAAATAGTGTATAATAAAATAAATATGAAATTATAAAATTTATTTTTTTATCGAATGTTTATAAATAATGTATAATTATAATATTCTAATAATTTATATTTATAAAATATTAATTAATATATATCTCATATATAAAATTATGTATTTTTCACTTATTTAATTTATAACATGCTTTAATGAATACATTGATATTAAATGTTTATTTTAACATATACATGGAATTAAATTATATAAAAGACCCTAGTGGTTATATGAGTACTACTTGCATGACTGTGGGTCAAATGATGATTTGAAACACCAAGGGTTTAGAATCCAGATGAATAGAGTTGGTATAATTCATAATATGGATATTTGAAAGGATTATTTATTAACTATAAAATCGTCATTTCTCATAAAATTGACCTTTAAGAGCACAATATATTCTCATCGATTATGGTTTCCGAATATCTAGGTTAATTCATGATTAAATATGGATCATAGACCACTAACTAGTATAATCTAATATTAAATTAGTCATCATTTTTGTGGGAGAACATTTAATAAAACTACTTATTTAATGATTCTAAAATAAGATACTCATCGAAACAAATACTCATTTATATAAAAAAATTGCATCATCATTAATCATACATAATAAAAAAATTAATTTTTTGAAGTTTGTGGGCATGCCCTACTAAATAATATATGACGTGATGTTATTAAGAAGGATGATTTAGATTCTTACTCAAAGGATAATTTTTTTAGTAATTTTCTCACTCTCACTATAGTCTTTGAGGACTAAGTTGTAATAGATATATAAGATTATGTTTCTGTTAAAGGTGATAGATAACATGAAAAGGATCTTTTATTAACAATAAAAAAATTAATTTTTTCTTATTTTGAATGAATTTGTTAGTATAAAATAATAAACTAAATATCATTATCTATACATGTGCACAATATGATTATGTAAACTAAAGTATTGGCGACCATAGAGTCTCATTTAATAAATAATCCGGATCTATAATTAACTATAAATTCATTACCAGAAACATTATGAAAATTTATTATAAATAAGTGGGTGACTAAGTCTTACAAAATATACCCAATCTTATCAATATATTTATGATTTTATTGATTGACATAGGATGTCCATGATTTGGTGATGTGTCAAAGTGTATGGTGATAAATTTTTTAATCAATAATTAGAATATTGGAGTGTCTAATAGTCATCAATTGTAATTATAATATATCATAATATTAAAAAAGATAGGTGAAGTTTTACCTATCGCAAGACTAGCCATTAGAAGTTTTAATTTCATAGAATCCAAGATGGGGTTTAAGAAACTACAAAATGTATTAAATATAATAACGTGAAACTATTTTCCTCATTGAATATATGGATTATAAGTGATTATTTCATTATTTTTGGATTTGAAATTTATAATTTTTTTTATTTGATCACATTTTAAAAAATGTGATAAAAGAATTGTATTTATAAACAACATTTTTTTTCCAATTTATGATAATATTAATTTTTATACATTGTTTATAATTTTATTCATTAAAAAATTGGCATTAAATGAAAGGATAAAATGAGAGTTACCATGGAAACAAGATTATCCAGTATATCAGTTAGAATAGAAGTAAAATACTTCACTACACTAATATAATTTTTATGTGAATAAATAATTATTTTTTTCAGGGTTTTTAATCTATGAAAACAAAATTTCATGTAGAAAAATTTCTATAATTTAATATCAAAATTTTTTCTCAAAATTTTTTTTATTTATTTTCGTTAGTTTATATAGAATATCATAGAATTGTATTATATTAAAAATATAATTCTTAATAGATTAGTAGGATTATATTTCTTCAAGAAAAAAATTCAAATATATCATTTCGTAATGAATGTAATTACACATTAATGTGCATATCACTTCAGTAACTCAAATGATTTCTATATTTTAATTTTTTTATTATTTAATTTTGTAATTTCATATCAGATATATTTTGGTGTAATGGGTGTGGTTTCTCAATAATTATTTTTCACCTGAAGAAATATTTGATATTATCCTTAATCGAATGTCTCCACCAATTTATTTTTCACAGAATCCCATGGTTGTATGATACTCTTTATGAAAATATTGATCGGTTTCCTTAATATTATAAAGTCCATTTTCCTTATTACTTATAGTATAATCATCTATTTTTCTTCCTAAAGTATCAAGTCCTGGGAAATTCATAATTAATCTTCACTCCTCCACAATGCAATGGGTTCTTATTCTTTAATTCAAATTCTTTCCTACCAGAGAAATGTGGTACAATAATTATGAATCATAAAATACAATTTCAATGAATGAAAATTACATTCTTCCAAAATAATCATAGAAAATGAATATTTAGTATATCATAATTTTTTCATCTCACAATTAAATTTTATTATAATTATATACATTACAATGAGAGAATTATTTTTTCATGAAATCTAAAAAAACACATATAATTATGAAGTATTAAGTTAGGATGACTATTAAATTAAGGATAAAATTTTATTTATAAATTATTTTATCAAATTACATAAAAATTAAACATTATCATAGCCTAGATTAAAGTTTCAACATTAATTTGTGGAGAAATAATTACTTTAATGGATGTTTCTTATTTATTAGGTAAATTAATATAATATTCATAATAAAATTATCAAAAAGATAGACTCATCCAAATTAAATTGATAAATATTACATCATTTATTGATCTAATTCTTGACTCTACATCCATTTTAATGACATTAGTCAAAATTTTATTCGAATTATATATCAATTGTGATCTAACATATCCAAAATTATTTCACTCATTTCTCAAGGATATTTAGTTAAATGAATGTTTAATAGACAAGTAGATACATTTTATCCATATGCATCCAAGGTCTCAATATATCAAAATTAAGAGAAAAAAGTATATGAATCATGATGATTTTTATGCTTAGTATATATTTTTCATGAAAATAAAGGGTTTAAATATATAATTTTCTCTCATATGTATTACTCTTTGTTAATAAAATTAATTATAAAATGTACTTCGTGGATTCCTATTTTTTATAAAAAATTACCCTTATAAATAATTTTTTATCTCCTATTTATCACAAAGGCTCAAAAATAAATAAATTCATATAAATGAATTTTATCCATATATTCCTTAGAGAATAGTTTCTTTTAGATTGATGAAAAAAATATAAAATAACATATGAACCTTATTCCCACAACTACTAATAAATCATCACACTCTACATTTTATAATTTATTATCTCAATAAATTATATTGAACAGTATCCTTCCTACGTAGATATACTTTTTAATCATAATAAATTTTATGTTATATGTTATAAATGAAAATTTTATTTTCATATAGGACTCTAAACTTGTTTACCATGGATTTTAGGGACCTATAGTGTGTTAAAATGAAAAGGTGATAAAAGTTTTTAGGGATAATAATAAATAATAAGCACCTATATTTTGTCAATATTATTTTTCTTATATTTCTTTATTCACACAATTGATGTTCCACTGGGCTACATGTATATATTTCTTTTTAGAAGATAGGAAAAAAGAAACCATTTTTAAAATATTTTCATAATGGCTATTATGAAAGTGAATTAATCTTTTGAAAAATAATTCATGTAATGAATGAAAACAAATAGAAATTTAATGAAAATTTTAATAATTAAATACAATAAAAATATTTCACATTAGCTGTCATTTGAATGGAAAACTAAATATTATAAAATAATTATAATTTTCAATCAAAATCACTCATTTATTTTTAATTTATTTAAATGATATTAAAAAATTTCAAAAAATGATTTTTTTTCATATGTGATGATGGATACATGGCCAAAATGTAATAAAAATAAATACGAAGATTCTATATATTCTTTCCCTTCACATTAATAAAACTATTATCCCAATTTTTATTCAATGATGAAATGTTATAAAAAATATAGTTAATTTTATTTAATAAAATCATCAAAATAAATTTGAATCCTTATTATTTATTTGATATCTAATTAGGAATTTTCCAAATAATATTACGATAAAGGAATTTATTTATTAATGAAATTATTCCAAAAATTATTTTTGTTATTATTATTTATTTATTTAATATATAAATTTTTTTACACGTTTTGATTTTTTCTTAAAAAATAATTTAGAAAATAATATTTAAATGATATAAAAATGAAATTCTATTTAAAATATTTATATACCTCTCATATAAATTATTATGAGTATCGAAAATATAGTTTTCAATAAATATAAATATAATGAAAATACATTATAGAAAATTATTTTTCTAAGATAATGATGAACTATCCAAAATTATAAAATCAATGAAAACATAAAACTACCTGGTAGCTACCTCATCGTCCCATCCTTCAATTCTATAAACATCCACCTCTGTTATTCCTATACAAGAATGGAACTCATCCATAAATTAAACATTCCTAACATGGTGATAATAATTAATTTTTCCATTAATTTATTATTGTAAAGGGAATTAAGGGAAATGGAATCCTCCATGACTGATGAAGGGGATAATTGAGTTACCTATAAAGCTGACTCATGAGGAAATTCCTCTTTACGAGTCATTTTTCTGATTGAGTATGGATGTGGAAAATATAAATTATAATTTTTTATTGGATAATATAAATTGGATATATATTTGTTGTTGAGAAACTATATTTGTAAAAAACATTGTGTATTTATATTATACTATAAATTATTTATTATTCACCATAAAGAGGATACTCCCCAATATATAAGGATGTTTTGTGTCTTATAATATGGTCATTGAATAGAACATATTTCAGGGTATGATCAAAACATTACCTTTCTATTTGTATGGATGGTATATAACTAATTTTGGGGCTATTTCAATAAGTCCATGTTTTACCACTAAGAAGTTGAAACAATTCTTCGGAACTTTTGGGTATTATGGGGTGCTCTCATAGATCATACCACTAAAATAATATATCATAGTAATGAATTATAGGATACATTATTTATACATTTTTGTAGTTGGATGTTTCAGGTGGGTAAATTAGGTAATGTGGAATAATCAACCAATTGGGAGGGTGTCCAATATTTAGTTTTCATTGATTTCAATGAAAAAAATCCTTAAAACATTTATGATCAAAATTTTAGAATCATTAAGAGTGCATATTTTACATTTAATTAATAATTAATTTAAAACAATAATTATCATGAAAACGATATTAATTTTGAGCATGTTTCTACTCTCTCACTTGAGGTTTTATTTTAACTAACTGAATCCAAATGAGTATTCTTATATGATTTTTTATATCTTCTCTATTAATCACTGAATTTGTTTTTGTATTTTTTGTTCTTGCAAAAACAATCCTAGTACGTCACAAAATTGAGAATGACCATAGTGGCAATTTTCTCTTTTCCTCTATACATTATTTTGAGGGGGATAATAGGTATAATATCTAACTATATTGGAAGAACTCTAGAGAGGAATTTTCTGTTAAACAATTTTCATAACACACTAAAAATCATAAAAATGTATAATTTATACTTATCCATAAATTAAATGAAAATTTATTACTGACCAATTATAAAATTTATTTATTCTATGTAATCCACTAGCAATGTAATATCATTATAATTTTAATTATTTCCATGAATTTTTTTAAATTTAAATATAATTTATTAAATAATTAAATTTATTTTTATTTAAATTATAATAAATATAATAAATCATTTATTTCAGGACACCAGCCTCCATGGAATTTAATAAACATTTAATAATAAAATATTTTATACATTGACGATTATTCATCAAATAAGTTGGTAAATATTCTATTCAATAAACACATAGATACATCTTTATTTTATATTTTCGTGTAACTGAATACAATTTTAATGAATTATTAAATAAACTAGTGAATAAATATTTATTTATATTTTACCTTGTGAAAAAATAAATAGGGGATAAAATTTTAATTGTTTATTCTTAACTCAGATATCTCGTGATTGAATTTCTATAATCAACAATACGGGAGTAATTATTATTCCATAATCTATGAATAATATATAATCATAATTTAAATTAAATATAATATAATGAGATAATAGAATAACATATTTTGTAACATTATATACCTCATTTAAAGTGGAAATAGGTGAACTTAAGTACCAATGATAACCTGCATCGAGAAACACATCAGGGAACACATTGGAAAATATGTTAATGTCTCAAAAACAATAATCATTCTATGAATGTTATAATGTAATATAATCAATTTGTCAATTGATTTCACCTCAAGAAAGAAGCTTACATTTTTCATCACAGAAAATACTTGATTAGCCTTTTATTGACTTCTCAGATGAACTAGTCTATAAACTAACATGTCCACTGATTTAGCTAGACATTTACATTTCTAGAGATGATCCATATACTTATTTGTTATGTATAAATTGGAATTTAAATGTTCATTCTTCACTTATTCAATTACTAACATATCACTTATGATGTATAGAACATATTCTGCCTCTTTATGAAAACATTTCATTATGATTTTATTCTATATATTAATATACACGATTCATGGTATATTTTAATATTAATAACATTTTAAGGACCTATAAAAAACATCACACATTGGAATATGCAATGAAACATAAAACATAGAGATATATTTTTGGTGGTCATATCCACATCATCACTCCTTTTAGGGATGACCATTTAAAAACATCATGCGAAAAATCATAAATGTCATATAAGGCTCCGACATTTTATTCTCTGTGTTTCATCAAGTGAATATTATCCAAATTAAAAAGTATATATTATAATATCTTCATAGATTTCCTAGGTTCACAATTTTGTGTAAACTAATATAACCCATGGTTGTGAGTAATAATCTTTTGATATTTTCACATTAATTTTAAATTGATGAATAATCACTATCTAATAAGATTTTTATTTAATATTTTTGTAATAGATCGTATAAATTATGTTGGATCTAGGGGACCAAATATAAAAGACTCATAATTTTTCTATATATCAATTAAAATAACTCCCATATTCTGATATCTTATATGTTATCAAAGCTTCTTTAGAGTAATGAAATTAGTTATTAAGAGTTGCAGGTTTTATTTGTTGTTATGATACATTCTATAACCTAATTATTTCGATAAGAATTCAAAAGAGGTGATATATATATGTACATATATAATATCCTCTATCATTAACATGGATTCATTTCTAGAACTTATGCTATTATTTTATTCCAATATATATTATGATTATATTTATTCATTAATGGTTACATTAAAACTAAAATGAATTGTTGTAAATTATTGAACATACATAGCTACATTAGAAAATAATATATACTTGGTATTTTTAGATATGGATACCAAGGATATTAACATGCTTATTTTTCGTACCTATATATCTTATATATAATACTCAATGAAAATGGTCTCAATAAATGATAGTAGTTTATACATTTAAAATTATCATTTTCAGTTCCCCATCTAAGAGATGTATACCCCACCCCCTAAATGGCCCGAAGGCCTTCATTTTTATTGATTTTGATAACCCACATTCAAGGGATGAGTGGGAACCCTTACAAGTCCTATAGGTTCAGATATTACAAGGCCCGTAGGCTTAGGAGATTACATGACCTGAAGGTCTTAGGGAATTTAACCAGACTATCTACAAGGAATTGTCCCTCCCCAGAATTTGTGTCATGATAGTAGCTCTCCACCTTTTCATGGCCATCTGTATAGGCTTCCTGTGCAAGCATAGGCTGGTACCGATGGCTTATCCATACCCTCTCATTCTGACAATCCATTTGGTTCTGCTCTAGTGAGTGCACCTGCTCTGAATCCTCATCTGGGGCTGCTCCTTTTTTGTAGTGTGTCTGGGGAAACTGCATGTGGCCCGAAGGATTTGAGGTGGCCCTAGGGCCTTAAAGGAGTCCCAAAATCCCTACTGACCCAAAGGCCAGGGTGGCCCAAAATCCTTAAGGACTCGAAGCCCAAACCGGTGGCCCAAGGTGAATAGTTTTAACTGCTACAGTACTGAACAATACCTGTTATAGTAACTGCTACAATGCCTGCTATAGTACCTGCACAGTGTACAGTTCTGCTACAGTACCTTTACAGTGTACAGTTCTGCTACAGTACCTGCACAGTGTACAGTTCTGCTACAGTACCTTTACAGTGTACAGTTCTGCTACAGTACCCACACAGTGTACAGTTCTGCTACAGTGTATGCTACAACAATTCTACAGTACCCTGGAAATACGCCTCTACCTGGTTTTGAACCTGGGTATTGTGGATGCACTTAAGGATAGCTCACCAATTGGTACAGTTCTGCTACAGTGTATGCTACAGTACTGCTACAGTGTATGCTAAGAGATGTATATCAATTATACATTCTCATGTGCAAAATGATTATTCTAAAAACAAATTATATAGTTCTATTTGTTTTTTATTTGATCCATATTACTTTTTTATAATTGATTTCAAATATCTGTTAATACCATTGAATATGATATAGATCCAATTTCTCATGTTCATATATTTCTACTTCTAATATTTATCTCCAATTTTATTTGGAGTTATACTAATCTTATAAGTCTAATATATCATTCCCCCGTGAAATCATGTTTCTCTTGTTGGTTAAAATAGAGATAAATGGTTAGCCAACATTATTAAGACGTGCTGATCAACTGGAAGAGGAAATTTCTTCATTCGGTCGAATGTTTCATTAGAATCATATTATTTATCAATGAATATAAACATTTTTAGGAGTAGGTTCTTCATAAAATATCATAAAATGATGTAATATGGAATATATTGTTTCAAATCAGAAGTCTATTTTAAATTTGTTTATTATTTTTAAATTATATATCACAATGCATCATGTTTTAACTTTCAGGAGGAATCTAATTTGGGTAGTTGATCTAGTAGGTTGAATTTTGATTGATTTTCTATTCATGGATTGCAAAAAGATTCAAAAGGATTCTAGATAATTTCACCATGTTTATACCTTTGACTAATTGAATATCCAATATTAGTGATTTATATGAATATCTTAGTAGATTTTAACCCACTTCATTCATGAGTGAGACTGAAAATTTAATCCTTTAAATAATAGTAACAATCACACCAAGGGATGGGTTATAGTGTTTAGTTTAATTTATATTATATTTTGTCATAGAATATGTTATGTTTTTTTAGTATTAATGATTCTAATTAATATAAAATGAGTGACTAAGGTTTCTAGGCAATTGTAGATTGTCAAAATTCTTCTTGAATCTTTATTTAATACCAAATTGATGTAGAAGGTGGTGTTATCCATTAGTGAGGATGATCAAAAATTGAAACTTTATTTGGTAATTCACCATCAATTCTTTCCTAGTATCATTTTATAGGTCATTCAAATTTAATTTTATTAGGGATAGAATTTTTGGAAATTTTGATTTCAATAGTCACATCTTTGAGAACCTACATCATAAAAAATCTAGTGATGGAATAAATAAATTTTCTAGAATAATTGTGGATTTTTTGTTAACAGGTAGGGTGAGATTTTACATTCCATTAATTAAATTTAGTCTAAGGATGGGAATGGATATATCAATCATAAAAATATTTTTATTTATATGAATGAAACTATAGAACATCCTGATTTTAGGACTGATTATAAGTGTGTTAAATCCATTAAGAAGCAAGAAAAAGATCTGTATTGGTCTTTAAGTAATCCCATGCCACAACATGAATTGAGGGATCTATTTGAAATTATGAGAAGCTCCTATAGCATGTCTAATCATAAATAATGTGTAATTTTTAAAAATTTATTCTATAAAAAGGGATATGGTTTTTTCAATATTTTATCAAAAAAGATGGTTATAAATATTCTCCTTTTTGGGATTGGTTGACATGAAAAATTTAGTTTCATTATCATCTTCTTTAAAACAGAGTCAGAAGTTCCTACTGGAAACTTGGAAGGGTTTGTCTTCACATCTAGAGAAAAATACTTATTCACTAACACAAGCTGGCGATAGAATTTTGAATCCATAGGGTCTATTATACACTTTTTATCTCCATGTTTTATATGCTACCTAGGTTTTCTATTATTAGGATAAGGTATAAGTTATTCAATAATTGTAAATGAAATCATAATATAACCCATTATAATGTTTTGAAGGAATAACTTATTTCTCCAGTAATTAATTGTCTTTGGGGATATATCATACATAGATTAGGATAGAAGGAATATCATTTTAAGGGTAAGTCCTCATCCTGTAAGGATATCATTAACACTAGATTGGAAATGGATAGAGAGGGTTTATCATTCTCAAAGAAGAATTTATTTCCAATAACTGACTAATCCAATCCAATACATAGTATGCTCATGATATCATCCACCTTAGAAGGGATGTTTTCGCAAGAAAATTATACTTTCTCCATTATATATTATGTGAATTCCAGAGTCATATTATTACTAGATTCATTTATATAAGGAATTTTTAATTTCCTCTCAAATTTTATTTTGGGGTTTATTTTCAAAAGGGGTGGTTTCATTGTCTAAATGATTCCCCACATTATCTTTTTTCTATTTTTCTCCATTAAAAAGGAGATTGGCCCTGACCAATTCTTATGACATGATCATAGTAACCATGTAAGACTATATTTTTAGATTATGATACTAAGTTATTGGCCCAATAATTTATTTCATCAATAGGGTTATATTATTGAAACATAGTCTTAACAAAAAATATGAATAATATTTCATTTTTATATTTTTTTGATAATATAGTTCACATAGATAAAAATAGTTCTTTTACTAACCACTTGTTGAAAAGTGTTAAAACAATTATCACATGGTTCAAAACTAGTTACGATTTATAAATATATTATTTCATAATATACATGATCAATCTAGTTGCTACTCTTGAAACATGTATTTAGATGGATTTCATAACATTTAATGAAACAATTTCTACATAGAAAATCCAAAGACTAGTCTTAAATAATTACAAAACAATATTGATTTTTATGTAATAACATTTCCATCGATGTCTACCTCTATATTGAATAGCTATCTTTCACTAGTGGGTGTTATATCATATATAGCTACTGTTAAAATAATAATTTTACTTTGGAAAATGGAATCTATTTTTCTGGAGTTATTTTCAATATTCATATTTATCTTATTAGAATATAATGAAATATTATAGTATAAGTATTCAATATACTCAATGAATAATATATCAAAAAATATAGAGATTATAAATTCATTTATCTTTGGTTTAATCAGTCTTGTGATGTATGTGTTTTTTGAATTACTCATCAAACTCTGTTTTTTTGGTTGTTTAATTTATATTTCAAATTATTTTAATTTTTAGCCTAAAATTCATTGAAATATATTTTTCTCCCACAATATGAGATAAATATATGATATATATTATATAAATATGGTTATTTCCTTCACAGATAATTGTCAATGTCCTGTATGCTAATTCCCTTGTTAAAATATTATTAATTACAATGATTCAAATCATATTTCTTGATATATGTTTGTTGTTAATATTAAACTCAACAAATTTTTCATATAAAACAAATGAATCTTTGATATAATAACTTTTTTTCAAAATATAACTTCTATGATATCCATTTCTGGTTATATTTTCCATATATGGTACATTAATAATGATATTATTTCCAAATAATTTCTTGAAAGGACTGATGGAATATGTGCAATACTAATAAAACTCTTATTCGATCTCTTGTTTACTAACATCATCACACTGATATGTATTAGGAAATGTAATTTTATTAAAAAATAAACGTCAAATATTAACGAACTATCAGTAATTGGTTAATTCATTCTACATGTAACCACTAAAAGGATCTTTGTCTTTTACCAAGTGTTTATTCTCTATGCCATTCAAATTAGTTTAATATCATTAAAATAATCATAAAAAATAAATGGATTAACCTCTATATCCGACATATAATTGTTCGCAAATGTATTTTTGAAGTAGTTCAAGAATAATTATGGTAGTGAAACCTTTTAATGACTAATATTTCTTCATCTTAAAACATGATAATTAAATATATTGAAATTCTATGTTTTTTTATCTCTTTAGAGTCTAAACACACGTAAAATTATTTAGATGATAAATACATTTTTATACTGAATGAAAAATTATATTTCCAAATGTGGATATTATTAGACTAATAAATTTTATATTCAATATTAATTATAGATATTTTAATCCATTGATTGAATTATAATTACACTATTCATTATATATGGTATACCATAAAAAATTCAACTCATATATAAAAAAAATTATTAGGTCTCAAACAATATACTGTGATAAATGTTTTGGTACCACATAATATGAATAATATAAGAATTATTTCAGTTGAAAATATAAAATTATTTATCTTTCTTAGATAATGTATAATTAAATTTCCATAAAACATTATATGTATATTAATTTGTGTAATCTTTTTTATATACCTTAATTCCTTTATTGTTATACAAATATGTGCGACATATATTGTATATAATAACTCGAATTGAAATGAAAATAAAACAAACATTTATGAATATATCTAATGTAGATTATTTTATTTTCTTCTTCCTCAATTCATTACAATTCCTCTTTTAGTGAACATTATTTCTATGTGTAGAGTAGATACCCTCCAGGTCATTTATGCCCTTCTAAATATTCTAATCATTTTATGGATTTTTTAAAGTGTCACTTTATTTTAAACACATCCTTGTATTTTTTTAAACTATTCTTTTACATAATTATCTATAAGAGGTGAAAAATGATGTTACCAATAATCTGTATGAACTTGATGAATAAAAGTAAAAAATTCCATGGGTGACTTATCAATGGTGTTCATTTTATTTTTAATTAAGAATATGGTGAATCTAATAGTAAAATATGATATTACGTTATCAATGGATACTTTCTTATCCCTATAGAAGATTAAAATTCATTAACTACTTACTATATATCAATATCATGAGTACATGATCACTATATCGTCATTTTCTTTATAGAATATACTAGTAGAGTATGGTTACAATATCGTTCATCATTTTCATCATTATTTAATTTTAAAATTATAGGTGATGACTTAACCTGGGGAACCCGTCAATGTATATATGTGGGGTCCTTATCCCCGAAAGCATGATTAAATAGGCATTTGAATAATCCTTCAAATTCCTCATTTGAGATTCATTTTTACCCTAACTCACACATTGATGTGATTCATTCGAAATACGTGACTCTAACATAAGTAAATTGTTTTTATATTTAATATGATATTAATATCCATGTAAAAAACTTAGAATTTTCTATTGGTGAGTAAATTTCCATTACCCTATAATTATCAAGTTTTTCTATTGTTTTATGATCAATTTTCAACCATAAATAAAAGTATATATTTATTACATTATCTTGATTACTAGTATTGTTATAATTAAATAATTAATCAGTTATTCTTCCATTTTCTCTCAAATATCAACATCCCCCACCTGTGGATTTCAAATATCCAGTCCCCATGATATTCTAGTTACAATGATCCATATTTCTCTTCAAATAAAACAAAATTCGGTATTGTTATAATATTTCATGATGCATATATCCTTTACTCATTAACTACACTAGCTTATAATTTTATTATCATTTGAATGTACTCCTCAATCCTGAAATAAAAAAATTTAATTTGTTTCCAACTCTTTCCTCCAGGATAAACCATGTATTTTTGGGGTAACTACTCTTTATATTATAATATTTTAGTCAATCCATGACTATCATTATAACTCCCATAAAATATAATATATCTATATAATTTTTAAATTGATATGTTGATATTATTTTTCATTATAACTCAATTTATTGAAGGAATTTATATGAAAATATATGTATTTATGGATTTTTAATCTTATGTGAATTTATTCTATATTTTATTTTTAACATGATTGTCAATATTATATGGAAATTACCTAATTAATTAACTATGATAGAAAAATAATTTACAACTAGTAAATCAATTTTATTTTGAAATGGCATGTTTTTTAATTTATAAACATTATTTGATCATGTTTAATTGGAATGTAAATAAAATTGCGCATATAAAAGTGATATCAATGATGAGATAATCATAAAATAAATATGTGATATGATACTATGATATTTCATATTAGTTAATTGTAAAGTGGTGATATTACAAGTGTGACCCTATGGAAATTAACAATTTGATCCTATGCATTGGTCAAGATAAATTATCTCTCTATTATTCTATGTATCTCCCTCATTGGATTCACCTCGACCTAGTCTTGACCAATTTTTTGGAACTAGAAACCTCATCCATTACCAATTGAAACTCACACATCTGTGAGGGAATTATAATTTTATGGTTATATAATTTATTCCATGAACATGGAAACCCAAATATAATAAATGAGGGACTGATGATTTTTAGATAAACAATTTTATTTTAATAATAATTATCATATAAAACCCTGAAATAATAAAATCCAACACATACATGGGTTGGTCATGCTCATTATCAAGGACAACATGAATAAAATATATATATATAATTTCAAGAATTACATTCAATTCATTATATTTAAGATAGGTTTATCAAAAATAACATATTAATAAAAATGTTAGTTAATTAATTCTTTATCTAAATATTTCATACTAAGGGACCATGATACATAATAATCAAACACATTATTATTGTTAATAAATCCAATATATTTTACATTATTTTATAATTATAATGTAAATGGTGTAAACTATTGATGCCACCCAACATAGAAATTCTACATAAAAATGAATACATTTAAATATTTTAATACACACATGACATGTATTGTCATTCGAAATGTCATGTGACACACATAGTGTATGTCCTCTTTGATTTAAGTAGTTCTTACATGTCATATAAACCCATATGAAATTCAAGAGAAAAATTGAATTTGGTTTCATAGGCCAAGTTTTTTTGACTTTTCAATGGGTGTAACCATATTATATTCCATAAATATATGTGGCATGTTCTGATGGAAATACTCATGATTTATATTGATGGTATTCTAAATGTTAAACATTTTGTAGTTAATGATTTTATAATTCAATTAATAAATATTAATTTATGGGAAAATAAATTTCGAAATTTGTTACTATATACGTAGTTTGAAATTACAATTGTTGTAAAGACCCAGAATTTCCATGTAATTTTTTTAAAAATATATGTGAATTTTATTAGTCCACGAAAATTGACGACGCATGATTCCAAGTCCCAGAGTTCCTAGAACGAATTTCTGAACATTATTTCAGGTATGTTTAGTAAACATGCGAGTAGGTTTTTCTATATTTTGAACCAGTGCTCGGAATTGAAATCCATGGGCACCGTTGAACTCGATGCGCCAGTATTCTCTTAAGGAGACTTTCACCTCGATGGTAGTGGATCGAGAGTGAAAGAGAGTTTTAGGGTTTTTCGTGTTAGAATAAAATAAAAATAAATTTGTATAATTTTTTTTTTATTTTCAACACCATTGTGGGAGTTGGAAGGTGGGGTCCAAAGGAACTAAACCACCATGTGGAAGTTGTGGTGTGGGGACCACCAGATCATAAGCTCTCAAGAGAGGTTATGGTGATGGGGACCACCATAACTGTAACCTCCCATGAAAGGTTATGGTGGTGGGGACCACCCAAGACTAAACCCTCACCCCCTTTTAATTTAGTGAACCTCTCAACCCCCCTCATTAATGTTGAGGAGCCTCTTGAATTCCTCCACATTAATTGTGCCAATGGAAAACTCTAATTGTTCCAACTCTCCATTAATCAATTAAAATTTTTGGAATATTATGAATAAAACTTAATAGATATTATAATATATTAGCTTGGGCTGCCATTTCATTTTGGGTGGAATTTGGGGAGAGGAAGAACATGGGAGAAAGCTCCCAACGAAGAATGCTCCACTGAAGAAGAATGCTGATGAGAAATGCCTTCGACTATGACGAACGACATCAAATTTGACTTTATTCATCGGAACATTCAACGAAATAGGACTTGTTCATCTAAAATGAATCAATATTCACCTTTTTGTACCATCATCAACCGACGACAAAAAAGTAGGGTTTTAATGTTGTATGATTATCACTTCACAAGTAGACCCCCCATTCATTTTCTTCTGCAGGATGGGAAGAATCATTGTGAGGGGGGGGGGGGGGGGTTGATGTCATTTTTTCTTGTGAACCTCTTTATTACCACTCTAATGTGGAGAGTGCAGGAGAAAATAATATGTCCCATACTCTCTGTGACTCTTGCTTTGATTTGCGGTGTTTTTCAAAATGGAGGAAGGCAACGAAGGCGACGAAGGAGATGAAGGAAATGGCACTACCACCCACGTCCTCCGCAACACACACCACCCCCACGGTGCTCTATCCTCCTAGAAAAAATGTCCCCATTACACCGCCGGTTGAACCGACATCGAGCTACATCTCACCCCAGCTATGCCTTTCCCCAGTCACCCTGGGCTCCCGGCCGCTGCGGCCGCTTCGGCCTACTGGACGCACTGCCCGCTGGCCAAACCATCCCTGACCGTGCTGCCATTGCCCTCGGGTTGAGCCACCCCAAGCCACGCCCTCATGTGCTTCCCAGCCGAACCAGCCCCGCCGACTGGGCCGAGCTTCCCACGTGGCGCCCTTCGGACCGAACTGCCCTCACGCTGACCCGTGACCGGTCAGTGCCCTCACTGCCGGTCCACGGCCTCACGGCTCTCCGCGACCCCTCACGGCCCGCTAGCTGGGCCCAATGTGTTGGGCTAAACCCAATGGTCTTTCCCACCCAACAGGTCGGGCTAGACCCAATGGATCAGGCTTGGTCAGGCCGGGTCAGGCTGACCAGGTCAGACTGGACCCGGGTCCACTACGACCCATTTACGCTCCGTCGGCCATATCTTTACCACCAAACGTCTGTTTGACGAACCATTAGCGGTGCTGTAAATTGTGGAGCATAGAGATCCCTTTGAGTATACCACACTAGAGTTTGCGGTATATTTGAGATACGATCAGTTTGGATCATGCAAGAATCCAACCAGGCCCCCGGGACCAAAAGGCTAATAACTGACAACCCGAGCATCTGATTGACGCATTCTCTGTTGTGTTGAGACGCATATGATGTGGCGGACCTTTGAGACTCTTATCCATGGGAATTTTTGAATGTTGTAGTATAGAAAAGTAGCTCTTGGATCAGATCCTCCCTGAGGTGAGCGAGCATAGTGCGGAGACCTAGTAGCTAGCTGAGACCTGATGACTGCTGACCATTTTGACTCATGGTGATTCTACTAGCCTAGTGGGGAGAACCCATGTGTCACAGAAGGCCCATAGTGGGGAGCGCCTTGGTGTTGTGACATACCCACGGTACTCGATATCAGGAGTACCTCAGTATGCTACGAGGGGGAGCACATTTGGTGACGTGACCGACCCAAGGTGGGAAGAGCGCTTGGGGATGCGGTAGATCCGCAGTACTCGACAGGAGGAGTATCTCAGCAGTCCAAGGTTAGTGGGAAGCATGCATGGTGTCTTGGCAGGCCCACTGTACTTGATATTAGAGGATTTCTCCAGTATCCAAGGTTTCAAAAATTTGACTGTGGATGCTACTTGATAATACCCCCAAGAATAAAATCATGGGTTGTGCTATGTCAGTTTTTGTGTGTTTTCCTCATGATTTAGATAGACCACATGATAAATTTCGTATATGTATGAACATATACCTATGTAAGGTTATATTTTGATTTCATACTTTGTGGTTTATCCTTGTTGTATTTTGTGATACCTTGAGGGTCTCAGGATCCCTGCTAAGTATCGTTATACCTACCCCTGAACGGGCTATGCATGCACCTTGTTGTATTGGTTGCAGAAGACAGACTGTGCTGGCTGAGGCTGAGAGTAGAAGGACTAGATGGTGCCTGTAGGTGGACCATATAGTGTGTTAGTATGTGGAGGAGACAGATGGGATAGGCGTGGTTAGAAGGCTATCTATACCAACTATTCAAGTAGCAATCTCGGAGGATGATCCAGTAGTTGTCTTCATTTATATTATAGTTGTATTATATCACTGTTGTTCTTAAAATTTGTAGTTGGTTATGTATTCTGGACCCATTTTTTTAACACTCTTTTGTTATACAGTTTTATTGGTGTTTCGTCTAGCTGTGTGCCTACTTGTGTGTGTGTTTACAGGTTATAAAGGCAATTCCCTCCCAGTTTTAGGAAACTATGACTTTGGTGTAGTCACCATCCCCTGGCCTATAGACGGAATGCTTGGGGTAGTCATGGCACGGGCCCCGGGGGACGGGTCATGAAAAATTGGTATCAGAGGAGTCAGTTCTACTGCAAGACATAGGACTCTAATCTCTTTTGTGGATAAATATTTATAAGTGTAGTGAGTGCAAATTTCAGTTTAGGGAGTCCAGTGTTTGCGTTGTAGCTGACGTATCCATACACCCAAACCGTAACTTCATATTTATGACTCAGTGGACGCAAACACTGATTGATTATGTGCTTTCAAAAGTTTTCTTTAGGTAATATCACTAGGTATAAGTTTTAACCGAAGCGCACCTATTTTTTTTCAGGATGCCTCAACGTAGACAGCCGGCTACAGTTTTGAGAGTTGAACAAATTGATAGCCCACTGAGTGATGAGGTCTCGGTTACGGGCCCTCTTCAAGTAGAGGAACCAGCGGAGGCACCAGCAGTACCTTTCACCTTTGTACCACTGATGCTACAAGCCCCAACAGCAGATGGTGCATGCCGCTTGAGCGTGTTGCACATGTTCCAACACCAGAGGCCACCCAGGTTCAGGGGAGATATGGACCCACATGTAGTTTAGGATTGGCAGGAGGACATGGTGAGAGTTTTCCAACTAGTAGGGACATCGGCAGAACTCATGGAGATCCTTGTCACCGGCCTTCTACAAGTAGCAGTAGGCAGATGGTTGAGCTTGATGATCTTGGTTCATGATGAGGGTACACTTCTCTGGGTAGAATTCAAGAGAATATTTCGTGCAGATTTTGTCCCAACGACTCTCCATGTAGTGCACATTCAGGAGCTACATCATCTGTAAAAGGGAAGCAATACTGTAACTTATTACTCATGGAGTTTCATAGACCTCTCATCATACTCCACTGATATGGTGTGGGACCCATTTTTCATAGCCTGGACTTTTGAGTAGGGACTCAGGCGAGAGATCAGGGCTTCGATGATCTCACTCAGAATCCCAATGTTGGTGGGGGTGTTAAAGATAGCCCTCCTAATGGAGAGTTTCGTTGTTGAGTAGTCTCCAGCAATGAGATCCACCACCATTCGACACGTAGCAGAGTATTTTGCTGCTGGCAGTAGATAGATGTCGCAGAGGTCCAAGAGGACCAAAACTATAGGTGGACAACCACAGGATTTAGATTCAGCTGTGTAGGGAACTAGTGGAAGAGACAAACATGCCAGTATCGGGCTATGTTACTCATACAGCGGGTAGGGCCTCATGGATTAGGACTGTCTGACCCTCCATACAGATGATCAGCTGTCAGTCGAAGCACAACCCAGGAAGAGACAGAGGTTCAATTGATGTGGTCTGCAAGGAGCAGGTGAACAAGGGAGATCTCTTCTCCAAAAAGCTGAGGCATATGACCACGGTTCTCTAGAGATGAGATGAGGTACGATATTAGTCTACTCCACCTTATATGTAGTACTTATAGACACATATGAAAGTCATTCTTTTATTTCCACTACCCTTTTTCAGACCTCGAAGAATTATATTGAGTCGTTGGCTCGAGACTTATGGCTAGAAACTCTTACATGAGAAAATTCGATGATTACGCATTGGTTCCAGTAGTGTGAGCATACTCTATGAGGTGATAGCTTCAGCTGAGATCTCCTAGTAACAGCGTCGAGGCCTTAAGACATCATCTTGGGTATGAATTAGTTATCTACAGTCCATGCTCAGATGGACTATATTAGGCTCAATGTGGGGTGTGTCCGCACGAATGGGACCAGTTTCACCTTCACCGGTGAGAAGGGATACATTATAGCACATGATAGACTTTCTTGAAGGAGAGTGTAGCCAATCACTCATCAGTTGGCTAGCCTTACCCTCGGAGCGGTGGATGTGGAGAGTCTGACTTATCCTTTAGTGGCGGACCAATACGCATCTGTTTTCCCTAATGATGTCCCTAGTCTACCTTGTCATAGAATGGTGTACTTTTATGTTGACTTATTCCCTATGAAGGCACAGTAATCTACTCCAGTGTATTGGCTGGCTCCCACATAGCTTTGCAAGCTGTGGGTACAGCTAGAGGACTTGCAGGGGAAGGGGTTCATCCGCACCAGTGTTTCTCCCTGGGCAGCACTGATTCTGTTCTCCAAGAAGGCAGATCAGAGCATAAGGATTTGAGTTGACTATCGATGCCTAAACCAGGTGATTGTGAAGAAAATTTACCCACTACCAATGATTAAAGTCCTATTTGATTAAGTGAAGGAAGCTTGGTTGTTCTTGAAGATAGACCTCATATCTGGCTGTCCCCATCTCAGCGTATGAGACAAGTATGTTCATAAGTCAGCCTTCTGGTGTCGGTATTGCCACTAAGAGTTCTTGGTTATGCCATTTTGTGTATCCAATGCTCTAGAAGGGTTCATGGGACTCATGAACAGGTTTTTTCATCCATACACAGATCACTTTGTCGTATTCCTAATCGATGACATTCTGATATTCCCGACTACTGAGGAGAGGAATGCCTATCATTTAGAGGTGGTAATAGACAAACTCTGAGAGCGCCAAATTTTCGGTAAGCTCTCGATGTGCCAGTTCTAGATCTAAGATGTTCACATTCTGGGAGATGTCATCTCGGAGGATGGAGTTGTTGTGGATCTAGCGAATATTGATGCAGTACTTTCTTGGTAGCCACCCCGGAGAGTGAAAAAGGTACGATGTTTCCTAGGATTGGATGGATACTACTTGAGATTTGTGCCAAATATCTCCAGAGATGTAGAACCACTCTCAGCCTTGATGAATAAGGGACAACCCTTTGTGTGGTCGAAGAGATGCCAACAGATATTTCAAGAGCTGAGGTAGAGGCTGATTAGTACCCCCATATTGAGGCTTCTAGAGGAAAGTGAAGGGTACATAGTCTACTGCAATGCATCAGGGACGGGACTCGGATGTGTCCTGATGTAGGCACGAGTAGTGATTGCATATGGATCTCGATAGTTGATACAACATGAGTGGAACTATGCTATCCATGACCTAGAGTTTTCAGCATTGGTATTCACTATGATGATGTGGCGACACTTTCTGACGGGTGTGTGTTTTATCATATACTCGGATCACAAAAGACTCAGGTATATCTTCTATAAGAAGAACCTAAACCTTAGACAGTGAAGTTGTCTTTAGATCCTCCAATACTATGACAATGTTATAGTCTATACTCCTAGTATGGAGAACGTTATTGAATATGCAATTAGTTGGAGATCTGGTATAAAGCTTCTAGGTGAGGTGAAAGAGCAGCTGGTCGCTTTGAAGATATCCTTTTTGGATAGATATGGAGCATATTTTCAATAGTCTCTTACAATCACTCCCCCACTACATTAGTGATTCAAGGAGGTGCATCATGGGGATGCTGACTGCGAGAAACGTTGTGGACAAATATCCATAGGGCAGGCACATGATGGTTTTTCTGAAGGTGGGGAGCATGTCAACCTCTTTAGAGGACATACAATGGTACCAGTGTCACTTCAGGAGGCTGTTTTGAGGGAGTTCCAAACAGCCACTCTAGAGGTAAAACCTGGAGTGGGGAATACATACCTATATCTCTGACGACATCATTAGCATTCATCAATGAAGAAAGCAGTTGCAGAACATGTCTCTCGATGCCTCAATTGTCAGCAAGTGAAGGTGGAGCAGCAGGTACCACCAGGAATGGTTCAATCTTTAGAGGTCTTAGAGGGGATGAGGGATGATATATCCATGGACTTTGTGACAGTAATTCCACGTACATTCAGGGGAAATGGCTCGATTTGGGTGATCATCAACCGACTCACCATGTCGGCCCACTTCCTACTGATTAGAGAGTTGGGATCAGTAGAGAGTTTGAGACTCCTCTATGTGAAGGAGATGGTTTAGCTACATGGATTATCCTTGATGATTATCTCTGATCGTGATGTACATTATACTTCCCAGCAATGGAAGGGGTTGAAGGAAAATTTCAGGACACAACTTAATTTGAGAACCGCCTTCCATCCTCAGACGGATGGCGAGACTGAGTATACCATTCAGACCCTCGAGGACATGATCTGTGCTTGTGTCCTCGACTTCAGTCGTATATGGTAGATTCAATTACCTTTGGTGGAATATTCATTCAACAACTGCTATCACTCCACCTTGGGGATGGCACCATTCAAGGCATTGTATGGGTGACCTTGCAGATAACCATTGTTCTGGATGGACTAAGGGGAGTGTTTCCCTCGGAATCCGGGGATGACCGCCTTGATGGGAGGTTCAAACATTCCGATCGATTTGTAATGTGTTTTTTTCGTAGAACCAGAAACATCCAATGATTCCACATCCATTCGGACCTACTATCCAGAGGTAGGTGCTCATTAGTTTGTGGACTGATGAGGCTTAGGAATTTGCATTGGTCGAGAGGATGGGAGGTCGGACTCATCACACCTTTTGAGGGGAATTATTTTCTACTCTAGGAATCTCTTTATAGATCTAAGTTATGTTCGTGAATCCTTATTACATTACGAAGTATAAAATGAGATTTCCTTTAGATCTGAAAATCAATTATTAAATATGTAGGAAATTTAGAGAATCATTTACATGTATTCGAGGTTCATCATCGATAGAGAATCATCTGTATTTATTAGATATTCTTGGTCAATGGTACCCTTCGACACATTTATATAGAAGTCTCTTGGTCATTATGATGACCATGCTAGTTTTAATTCCACTCCGTGGGTCACTTGAGGTTTATTGTCATTCTGAAGGACATGGATTATTTTAGAGTTGGGATCGGACCCGTAGACGGGATACCTACGTATCCGTTGTTTAGAAAAGGAATCATAACCCATGTAGTTTGAGTAAGGGAGTATGATGTTTATGATTGATGGCTCAAAGAGGGATGTCACAATTACTATTACACTCTAAGCTCACGTGAGTCATGCTCGGTGTGAGAAACAAGAGGTATTGGTAAAAATTTGACAATTGTGCCATGAAAGATGCAATCATAAGAAATAATGTGGGGCTTACGTATGTATGAATGCCTAGATAAATGAAGGATCGGATTTACATCAGGGAACAAATCCAGGAATAGGGTCCATAAAGGTATATGTGCTTCATGGAGATTTTGAATACTCAAACTTGGGGCTTACTCCAGAAAAGGAGGCCCAACTTAGGAGAAGACTTATGATTGGGTTTTACTCCTGAAAAGGAATCCCAAATCAACGGTAAATTAGGACTGGTTAAGAGAAATTATGAATGGGACTAACTCCTGAAAAAGAGGCCCAGGTCAAGGATTATGGTTTTGGGCTTACTCCTGAGGAGGATGCCTAGATTAGGGGATTGGGGCTTACTCCTAAGGAGGATGCCCAGATTTGGGAACGTTCAGAATTGGGTCTTACTCTTAAGGAGGATGCCCTAGTTAAGAATTATGACTGGGACTTACTCCTGAAAAGGAGGCCCATATTTGAGACTAGGGCTTACATCTAAAAAGGAAGCCCAGGTTAAGAGAATTAAGGTTGGGGCTTACTCCTAAGAGGATGCCCAAATTTGAGACTGGGTCTTATTCCTAGAAAGGAAACCCATGTTAGGGGATCTGGGGCTTACTCCTAATAGGATGCCCAAATTTGAGAACATATGACTGGGGATTATTCCTGAAAAGGAGACCCAGGTTAAGGATTCTCTCATCTTAAAGGATGAGGTTGAATGAATGAAATCTCAATCTTTTGTGACATATATATTTGTAAATCACTAGGTCTTGATAGATATTCCACATAATTCCTTTAAGATAAGGAAGTAAAATCAAGAAATCATGCCATAAATGGCTTTGAAGAGTGTCTTGAAGACTGAATCTTGAATAGGAAAGGTGGAATGGCTTAAGAGGGGTGAAATGGGCAAGAAAAGCACCCAAAAAGGCAGGGGCGCGCATGTCCTGGCAGGCGTGTAGGTACTGCTTGCGCACGCTAGTCCTGATTGCGCAGGTATGCCTACGCGACACATGTTGTAATTGCGCGACGATTAACCAGCAGGGTAATACTTGAGCGACTCTTGATTAAAGCCTTTAGAATCCTCTTGAGGTTCTTCCAGAAGAGGGGAGCGCAAGTTCTATTGAAGGAGAAAGGCGTTGCGCAAGTGTGGCCTTTTCCCTTAAATGGATGGTCACTTAGGTGCGCAAGTGTTGATGAGTTTCAACACTTATTCCTTCCTCTCCCTCTTTAGATCTTCCGTTCTAGGTAAGAAATTACATTAGAAGTTCTTCAGAAGCATTGAGAAGAGACTAGGGAGCCGGGACCTCAAATCTGAGTTTCTGAAAAAAAAATCCTTTCAAATGGGGGGCCCACAGGGTCTATTTATGGGCAGGAGATGACCCCGGGAGGTTATTACTTAGATCACGCAAGTCACTTGCGCGACCCCTAGACAGCGCACAAGTGGACTTGCGCGACAGTGATAGAACTTGCACGACACATGTGCTTTTGATCCCTTGTTCATTCCTTTGCCGATTTTTGATATTTTCTTGAAAGGGTGGATCAATTTGTGCTAAGTATTTTCCCTTTACATTCCTTTGGACTCTGTGATGAAAAATGAGCGTCAAAAAAAGTCCCCCCTATAGTTGGATCCGGATTGAAAATTGGATTTTACTCTGAGGAAAAAAGAGAAACATGGAGTCTTTGTGGTTATTGGCAGTTTAAAGACATGCATTTCAGACATAAAGAGGCTAATGTTTAAGGTTGAAATAGCTTTGACCGAAATGGATTAGAATTGACTCAATTCCTTGAAAATTCATCTGAAAACATATTACTATTCTCATGTATGTGGGAAAATATGTAAGCTATGACTTAAGAATATTTGAATCTGAGGAATGATATGAAAAAGAGCTAAAAGGAATTAGAAGAAGTAGTTTCTATGAATGAAGTTACCATTATTTAAAAAACTCGTTAGGGGGTTGAATTATGAAGGGAAACCTAAGGGAACTGGCTATATAGTTAAATAAAATAGTATCTTTTGGCTAACATGTCTGTTATGTAGACTGTTTATGCAAGGTCGCCTATGGGAAAGTGTTGCATAGTTAGGCAAAAGAACTCTAAAAAATTTACTTTCCTAGTTCTAAAATCTAGTGAAAGTTTATGGAGATTCAAATCTTCCAATGTAAAGAGTTTGCTATATGGAAAGAGGTACTTGAATATGGAGAAGATATTTCCAAACAAGATTATCGAAGAACTGGATGAGTATCACTACTACGAAGGTCTAATCCAAACATAGGGAAGGACAATATACACCATAGACTTGAATAATTTCATATCATGAAAAAGGATATGGGAAAAATATGATAAGGATGGCTATTTTTGTGGATCCCTACATACTGTCATTTAAGACAAATAAGGAAAAAATAGGCATTCTTCCCAAGAATGAAGTTACCACTATCTGAAAAACCTGTTAGGGGGTTGAATTATGTAGGGCCGCCTATGGGAATTAGCTGTAGAGTCAAATAATAGTATCTTTTGGCTAACAAGTCTGTTATGTAGACTGTTTATGCAAGGCCACCAATGGTCACGTGATGCATAGTCAGACAAAAAAACTCTCAGAAGTTTGGCATTTTTGTGACTAGAAGTCATGAAAAGGGTTATGAGGATCTGAAAATATATAAGGTTAGTATTATGACACATAAAGATGGGTATTGTTCAATTTATACAGAGATACATAGATCAATGATAACCATAATCATGTTGTGGCTGGGTACTGAATTGAAATGTTGGACTTCACTACTTATCCAATTAGGATGAGAATCAAGCCATACATAGTTCTTAAACTACAGTTTAACATTGTGTGGGACAAAAGGATTAGAGATCTAAGTTTAGGGTCATAGATCATGGACCATTTTATGAAATACACAGTGTGTGATTTCATGGGGTCTTTTCAACCATGGGACTGAAAATGAAATTTGGGGTTCGGCCCAAAGACTTGGGGATGGATTCTAAGGACACTCGAACGTTCCTACGTATCCCATAAGAATGGGAATCGAGCCCACGTAGTTCTAGAAATACCCTATGTACAAATTTGGTTCGTACATGTGAAGGGTGAAAGGGGACTTTAATGAAATGATGGTTTAAACCAAGATAAAAGGTTCGGGCATTTCCATGTATGCACGTAGTCATTGAAATGAAACATGATTGAAAAATCAATGAAAATAACGGTTCCCTCTCAGGTGAGGGTATCAAAGAAATTTGTAGTTTATTTTCATACTGGAAAAAAGTGTTGTATAGTTTAACATCGTATAACAAGGATGAATGTGAACCAATTTAATGATATTTATTCTAAGGTAGGTTTCACGAATTAACATCGTATGAGATGGAGATGAACCGAAGTGAAGAGATTGGTTTTGGGCTTGAACCTTGGGAGGATTCCAACATACCCAGCCTAGAAGGCAAGGATCAAAGTCTGTGTAGTTCAATTAAAGAATGAATTAATGATCATGTTGTTATTGGGGACAATGACCTAAAAAATGATGTTAGGACTTACACATGGTTAGTGGCCCAGAGAGAGTGTTATGGTTGAGGATTACTCTAAGATCACGTGATTCATACTCGGTGTGAGAAACAAGAGGTAACAACAACCTTAACGATGCATAGTTTAATGTCATGTAGGACATATAAAGGGACTATGTAGTTTAAAGTATTGCAGTTAGGACTATTGGTGTTGCATACTTTAGTGTCATATAGCAGGGACAAAATACAGTTTAATGTCATGTAAGACATATTACGGACTTTCTGTACAGTTTAGCGTCATGTAGTTAGGACGATGGGGACAATAGATATTAACTTCATGTTGGACGAAAGGGGGACTATGCTGTTTAATGTCATGCAGGGAGGACAAAAGAGTACACCATTTTAATGTCATGTTGGATGCATTGGGATTTTTTTCCACAGTTTAACGTCATGTTTGACGAAAGTTCGAATAGTTTAAGGTCATACAGGACCTTTGATGATTATGTAGTTTAATGTCTTTCTGGACGTAAGGGAGTTTTATACAGTTTAGCGTCATGTAGTTAGGACGTCACAGTTTATCGTCTTGCCGGACGTAAGGGACTTTTAAATAGTTTAGGGTCATATACATGGACTGTTGATGATGCAGTTTAAGGTCATACAGGACCTATTTGCAGTTTAAGGTCAAACTGGCCCATTTAGGGATCTTTTTCACAGATTCACGTCCTGTGGGACGAAAGTACAAATAGTTTAAGGTCATATGTATGGACCTTTGCTGTATAGTTTAACATCATATAGCAAGGAAAAGAAAGGTACTTTGTAGTTTCAGGTCATACTGGACGAAGTTGCAGTTTAAGGTCATACTGGACCATTATTGTATAGTTTAATGTCATATAGCAAGGACAAGAATGGGACATTGCAGTTTAATGTTATGCAGTGAGGACAAATTAGGGAATTCTTTTCATAGTTTAACGTCGTGTGGGATGAAATTTATACAGATAGTTTAAGGTCATATGTATGGACTGTTGCCGTATAGTTTATCGTCATATCGCAAGGACGAGAAAGGTACTTTGCAGTTTATACAAAATAATTCTTCAAAAATCTAGCATTGGTTGGAGTAGTGATGAGTTCTCCATCCATTGAGATTAATGAATCAGCTCCATTGGAGTAGACCCTATGTATTGAATAAGTTCCTTCCAATTTTGGCTCATGCTTGGGAGGTTTCTTTCTTGGAATCATTTGTGTTCTGAGAACTAATACCAATTCTCTCTGAGTGAATGAATGAAGACAATATTTTTTGTTAAAAGCTCGTGCTATTCGATTTTAATAGACTTCAAAGTGGTGAAAAGTGCCCAATATTTTCTCATATAACCGTTCCAATTCATTCAATTGCTTTTGAGATTGTTCATCTGTAGATGATTGATCACAAATGGAAACTCTGAGCGAGGGTAGTTGAACATCAATGGGCACGACGGCTTCCGTTCCATATACCAATGAATATGGAGTTGACCGACTTGCAGTGTGGGTGGTAGTCTGATAAGACCATAAAGCATGAAAGAGTTTATCAGGACATGACCTATTACCTTTATCCACCATATTTTGAAGTATATTTTAAAGAGACTTGTTAAACTCTTCTATCCGGCCGTTGGCCGCTGCATGATACCAAGATGAATGGTTGGATTTGATGTTGTATTCTTGATACAACTTCTTCACCTCAGATGAACATAAATTGGTGCCATTGTCCATCAATATGGTATGAGGGACACCAAATATGGTAATGATGCTAGACTTGAAGAAGCTAAAAACGAATTTAGAGCCGAATTCCTTTAGAGGTATTGCCTCTGCCTATTTGGAAAAGAAGTCAGTAGTAGTATGAATGTACATAAACTGCTTGGTCGTAGTCGAAGAATAAGGTCCCACCACATCCATTTCCCATGTGGAAAATGTCCATGAGTATTTAGCTGTATGAAGCAACTCTGGAGGTTGATGAATGAAATTGGCATGTACTTGGCATGAATGACACTTCTTTGTGAAATCGACACAATCTTGTATCATTGAAGGCCAAAAGTATCCAATCCTTCGAATTTGATCAGACAGTCTATGTCCAGACTGGTGGGCACCACAGACTCTTGCATGCACTTCTTTCATAACAACCATTGTCTCTTCACCATCAATGCATCTGAAGAGAACTCCATCAAAACCATGTTTGTATAGAATTTTTCTAGGTGATCTGGGCTATCATAAAGAGTAAAATTAACCACACGTCGCCGAATTTGTTCTTTTTCATCTTTGTCAGCTGGAAGTGTTCCATTTTGAAGGTATTCCCTGATAGGTGACATACATCATGTAATATGACCATACGGTTTAGGAATGGGACAAATATCATTAATTTCCACTGTTCTGATCCGAACATAAGTTGAAATTGCACCACGGTGGGCAATACTGATGGTTGTCTCGTCCCAATTTGGATCTTCCAGAGCTGTGGATATATTATCCAATGCATCAGCTTGAGCATTTTGTGATCTTGGGACATAAGAGAATGTCGGTTCCAAAGGGAATTCCGCCATTAATTCTCTGACGTAATCATACAAAGGGATTAGTTCTTCTATTCTGATGGCCTAATCCCCATTGACTTGTTTGATTACTAGGTCTGAATCACCTTTCACGTTTAAGTGATTCACTTGTGCTTGAAGTGATAATTACAAACCTACAATGAGAGATTGGTATTCTACATCATTATTGGTACCACCTTCCCACAATAAGAAGGAATAAGGTAACACTGCCTTTTCTGGAGAAATGAGCACAATTCCTAATCCATCTTTGTTGAATTTAGGATTTTTCATTTTCCTCCCGGTTGGACTTCTGGAAGCACCATCAAAATACATTTCCCATGCCTGGGGACTTTCTTGAATAGAGAAGACTTCCTCATCAGGGAGTTTAATATCTGAAGATGTTTCTTCCACTGAAGGGTGTTCAGCTAGGAAATCATCCAGAGCATGGCCCTTTATTGCTTTTTGAGACACACACTGAATGTCGAATTTCTGCAAAATAATTGCCCAACTTGCCAGACATCCTATAAGCATTGGACGACATAGGATAAATTTGAGTGGGTTATTGCAAGATACCAATTGGACCTCATGATGTTGCAGGTAGTGTCTCAACATCTGAACTACAATGATTAATGCCAGGAAGCACTTCTCAATACTTGAATACCGGGTTTCTGCTTTAAGCATGGTTCGACTGAGATAGTAGAGGCTATTCTCATTCCCAGCATCATTCTTTTGAGAATGTAAGGAACCCAATGATCGCTCTAGAGCTGTCACGTAGAGGATAAGTGGTCTTCAATCAACAGGTGGCATGAGTAAGATTGGAATCAAGAGGCATTTCATGAGAATATCGAATGCTTCTTGACATTCTTCAGTCCACTAATAAGTGACTCCCTTCTACATCAATTTGGCGAAGGGTAAACTTTTGCCTGCTAAATTGAAGATGAAACGCCGAATATAGGCTAAGTGTCCTTGAATTCCTCTTAATTCTTTCAAATTTTGAGGAGGTGACATACCATGGATTGACTTGGTCTTCTCATGATCGACTTCAATACCACGATGGCATACAACAAATCCGATAAATTTTCCTAAGGTTACCCCAAAAGCACATTTTAAGGGGTTCATCTAAAAATTATGTTGTCGAAGATTACAGAATATGACTTCCAAATCATCCAAGTGATTAGAAAATTGTTTGGATTTAACTACAAAATCATCTACATAGCATTCAAAAAACATCCCTAAGAAGGGTTTGAAGATACGATGTATGGCACACTGATAAGTTGCACCTGCATTCTTTAAGCCAAAGGGCATTACCCGGTAGCAAAACACACATTGAGGGGCTCTGAAGGCTGTAGATTCCTCGTCTTCTAGGGCCATTCGGATCTGATTATATCCGGAATATCCATCCATGAAGGAAAGTGCTTTATAGCTAGCTGTTTCATCAATTAGAAGTTCTGTAATCGGAACTGGGAAATCATCCTTAGGAAAGTGCCGATTAAG
This sequence comes from Viscum album, assembly GCA_963277665.1. Taxonomy (NCBI): domain Eukaryota; kingdom Viridiplantae; phylum Streptophyta; class Magnoliopsida; order Santalales; family Viscaceae; genus Viscum; species Viscum album. The sequence continues at coordinate 538,527,719 of OY728119.1, forward strand.
ATCTCTGAAATCGATGCAAACTCTAATTTTTCCGTTCTTTTTCTTTACAGGGACAATATAATCCAACCATTTGGGATATTGAACTTCTCTTACAAAGTTTTATTTGATATGATTATCCACTTCAGCTTCAATTTTGGAAGCTTATGTTGGGTGTGTTCTTCTCGCAGCTTGCTTAAATCCTCGATGTTCTTCAGGTAAACCCAAATGATGAGTAGCAACATCAGGATCAATCCCGGGCATTTCCTTATAGTTCCAGGCAAATATATCTCTATTTTTCTTTAGAAAAGAAATATACATCTCTTTCTCTTCAAGAGTCATGTCCACACTGATTAAAGTGGGGCGTGGAACTCTTTTTGTACCCAGATTTATTTCTCTGAGTTCATCCACAGAGGTAGAGATACCCTCTTCAAATGCTAGAGGAGCATCTCTGAGATCTTCCTCTTCTTCCTCATCATGTGTTATTTCTTCCATTTCTACTTTCATAGAAGATGATAAAGTAGAATTCTCATGATCCGAAGAGATGTCAAAATGTAACACCCCTAGATTTTATGAAAAATATTCTTTTTAATTTCATTAATGTCTTGTGATGTATGATACACCAAAAGAAGCTTACACAAAACGCATCGTTGACTTGCCTTACATTACACGCAATCGCGACCTTCCACGATAGTGTGTGTTGTACGCAATACCAAGTTTCGCTAAACAACGATATGTTATTAAAATATTATTAAAACTAGACGTTATGAATAGTAATAACCACTGTTTGAAATTTTGTAAATTTTTTTTTTCAAAATGGACTACATTTTTGGATTTAGAATATTGCAATTAGCTTATGGTGAAATTTTGGTACTATTCGGATAAATTTCATATTCTGATGAATAGTGAAAATTACTAAATTTTAATTAAAAACAACTTTTTAATCCAAATAATTAATAATGATAAATTACTAATTTTAGTGGTTTTAAAGTATATTTAGAATATATTTTTACAATTTATTACAATGTTGGTCATTGGATGTAATTTTACATTTAAACCAGACATAAACAAGTGTCAATCTTTTGATAGGTATTATCTCTTAAGAACACGCTATTTGTTTTGACGACGGGAATTAATTTTTAAATTAATTAATGAAACTGATATGTTTTGAATTTGGTAAAATAGACATCATTTTTGAGTTCATAATATCAAATATATCTTAGGCCTAATTTTTGGTATTTTTTTGAACACTTTCATTTTTTGATGAATACTGAAACCACTAAGTGGTAGTTAAAAAAAATGAATTTTTCATAAATCTTAATTTTACCGCTTCTGTGAGTGGAATTTCAAAAATCCGAGAGACACGGTTGATGTTAGTAAGTAAAATGTGGTTAAATGAGATGAAAATAATTTTTGGTGAATAGTAAATTTTTGCTTTCTTTACCACGGTTAAAAGTAAATAGGGTAATTAAGGATACAAATGTTATTAATATTACCCTAACACATGTCCTAATTCTATTGGATAAGTGTAATTCGACCAAAAACAACCTTAGGAATAAAATATGATCATTTAGGCCCACTTGGATTAGATTAGGACATTTATTATTAATTTATTTAAAGAAGGGTTAAAATAGTTAAAATCAACGTTTAATAAGTAAATCATTTTTAATATATGGTTATACATAAGATAAATTCGACTATAAAAACTCATTAGAACGATAAAAAGATTTCCTACATAATGATATTTTATTTATAATTTTTAGACATTAAATTATTTAGTTTATTTATGACACAATGATGATGCAGTAATTACCATAATAGTGAAAAATTAGAATAATTGATGTTATAAATAACCAAATAAATATAATTTGAGGCTTTTTATTATTTAAACTAATTTTATATGTTATTATGAAATGTTAGTATTGATTTAATTTACTTTATTCGAACTTATAATTCTGTTATGATTTTCACAAAAATAAATTACTAAATAGTGTCAAAATTGACATAAAATACTTTTTAAAACAAATATTATATTATTAATTGTTATTTTATTCCTAAAATTCTAAGGTTTGGTCCAATGACTTGAATATGGTTCTATATATTAATAATAAACAACTTGGGGTTCGTTTGTCTTGTTATAGTATGTTTATTAACCTTATAGTGTAATAACACAAGAAGACATGGTAAAAGTAAAATTATTTAACTTAATGTTAAATCTAAATGATAAGGTTACAATAGGAACCTAAACTTGTCTAAATTCTATTGGATGAGATTATTTAGACCCATCCCCACTTTATCTTATAAATAAATCAATTTGGAGCTATTTAAAACCGAATTTGACTTTATAATAAAATAATAGTTTTAGTTATTCCAAAGGTACCCCTCTCCTCCCTTATAAAAGGGAACCTCCTCCCCCTCTTCCTCACACCACTTTGAGCCTTCAATCTTCTCCAAAACCTACCAAATTATCTTCTAAACTTCCATAGCAACATCCTAGAGGTTCTGATCTTCCTCAAAGACCAATTTTAGTGCCCTAAAAGGAGAACTCAAAGAGGTGCTTCAAAGAAGAGGTAATGTTCATTACTGATTCTTTCGTCTTTATTTCTTCTTCCACTTATTCTTCTTTAGTTGTTTCATTATTAAGTAATAACATCAGTATCACTAATATACTGATATGTTATTATAATTATGAAACAACCATATTTCACAATCTATCCATCCTACGGAAAAAGAAATCACCGCGCGTGCGTACGTACGGAATACCGTCTCCACGCCGTGGTGTAATCTATTTTCCATAAACACCTTACTTGGATGGGTATAATGGTGTAAATAATGACTATATATGACTATTATAAAGTGATATTGATTCTGTAATAGTATACATACACTTCAATACAATTCCACTATCATGAAAACGATATCATCGCTTGTACATACGTACGGACTACCGTCTCCACGACGCAATGAGATTCATTCTCCACGTTAACCATTCATGAATGATTATAAAGTATATATAATAATTAATCATGAAATATATGACATTAAAATGATACTGGATTTATGTGTATATATATGTATTTCATCTACTTAATTCCATTCAACTCAATAAGGAAACGAAAACAGCGTTCATGTGTACGTACGGCCTACCGTCTCCATGAATGGTGTATTTCTTTCCATTTACTGATTTATTATATATATGTATATTCTGAATATATATTATATATAAATAATGTTTTATATTCTATATTTAATTAATTATGATCTAAGTAATCATATGAATAATTACAAGTCAAAACACGGACGACAAATGAAACAATTTTACCCAAAACGCTCTTTAACATGGAATTTACAAATGAACGGGTAATATAAAGTCATAAGTGAACCATATATGATTTCATAACAATTAGTATGATTCTGGAATAAGTCAATGACATTATTTAAATCATTATACAGGAGTTTCGGACACTTACGAAGCAAATCGGACCTAAGGTAAGGGAAAATATCACAATCTCATTTTTATCTGAGATTGTTTATACTTTGGAATTTATTGAGGTGTATTTTATCATCCACATCCATTTTTCCTCAATATGTAATATTTATATCCTTATACAATAGTTTATATCCAATTTTACCCTTCGGTGAGTTTTTAGTAAAAGATATGAAATGAATCTTTTGTCGTTTTTCGTACGAGGTACTTTTTGACTTTTCCGGCAAAAGTACGAAGAATGTTTTTTTAACTTATACGAAATGAATGGATTTTTAAAAAATTATTTCCAAGAAGCTTCCTTTACAAGTTTCAAGTTTATTTTTAATCAACTTCTTTTAGTTTAAAATTGTATTACATGTTAAGAAAGGAAAATGTTTTTGAATTTGAAAGGATATTTTCCTCAAGAATGGAGTTCAAGTGTTTTATCAAAATTATTTTCCATCTAAGATAATATAGGGTTCTGTTTATATCCCTATTATTACATTGATTTGATTATATTGTGATGGAATTATTTTTATGAATTCCTTTATCTTATATGAATTGTTTGATGATGTCGCGATGTTTATGATTCCCATTTTTATTACATGGGTTATGCAATGATGTATGATTTATGATTTTGTGGCACACATAAGAATGGTATAATTATGAGATGGGTGGGACCTATATCTCCCTCCAATGTATTGGGTAATGATTTTATATCTCATGAGATAGACATGGCTGGAATGGTAGGTTATACCGGTTCAGTGAAACAGGACTGAAACGAGGGTGACTCGGTTCAGAAATGGACTTTGTCCACTAAGATAGTCTTGGCAATGAGTCTTGACTAATAAGAAATGATTCTCTATGATTATGTGTATATGCCACAAAGTTTCATGTTGTATGTTATTATTATTGGGATTTCATTTCACTACTATGATTTATCCCATGTTATGAAATTATGCTCTCTTTTGCAGGTTAAGATTTCCAAAATGTTATGTTCTTATGAATATGATGTGATTGATATTTCTTTTGTTTACCCTTACTGAGAATTTGAGCTCACCCTTTTATGTTTTCTTTTCCCCATGATATAAAGAAAGGTTTTAGGTAAAAAAGGGAAGATCTTTATGGGAGATGTTGAAGATCTTACACCACGATTAGAAGATTATATTTTGAGTATCCAAAGACACTAAACTATTACAATCCTTGTTTGTGTTTTTGTTATGTACTAAGTATTCTGCAAAAGTAATGTAATGTCCATGTACGTTATGTTTCGGGTCTCTATACAAAATTTTCATATCTTGAAGAAGACGCTTCCATTTCTAACCCGATTGATGATGAAGGGTCTTCATTGGGTAATAAAGAGGAGACGATGGATTGAGAATCGACATCATTGTTCACCTCCGATGTTTCTATATCTTCTTCTGGCCTAATTGGAAAAGCATAGACTTGTTGTATTTCCTCAGATGAAATGAAGAGGTCACCATTTTTGCTTTCATCACTACTTGGTAGATTACCAATTTCTCTCATGTTGTCTGGCTCGATTGTCGTAATTGACATTATGGATCTTTCCATAAGAGTATTTTGATTTGGGTATATCTTGTAAATTTGACTGATAGGCAACACATAATCTATACTCACATGTGTAAATGGATTTACTGGAATTTTTTCCAAACCATTTTGAGCATTAACTTTGGTAATGTCCTTTGTTATGGATTTCTTCCTTTGCTTCATGTGATAGAATTACGTCTCAATGTATTGAGACTCACATGTCTTGAACGGGGCCTTATCACCATACAATGTCCCAACATGACAATCGAAACAATATTTGAGACATTGATGGTATAATGAAGGGATAGCCTCATGTTGATGTATCCAGGGTCTTCCAAGTAAGATGTTGATGATGAGTCATGATCAAAAACCATGAAATCTGAATTGGATACAAGATCTCCAAACATAGTTCTGAGTGTAACATCTCCCAGTGGTTCTTGTTCATTTTTATCATATTCTTGTAGCATCATGGTGGAAGGAGATAAATCAGATTCCGTGAGGCCCAATCGACGAAGTGTACGAATGGGCATGAGGTTGACTCCTGAACCATTGTCAATGAAAGCCCTTCGAACATCCACGCCATTGTCCTTTCCAGACAAGTACAATGGTCTAATATGTCCATGCAAAACATCATCTTCATCTTCATCAGTAAAATATATTATTGCATGGTATTCTGCAGGATTATTCTCTATGTGATAGACTTCAACTGCAGCAATTTCAGTTTCAAACTCCTGAGGATTTGACAAAGCCTCGATGAGTGCTTCACGAATATTTTTTGACAGATTCAAAGAATCTAGAATTGATAACTTGGCTGGTACATGGGCCAAGTGTTTCAATATATCATACTTTTGATCCATAGGTCTGTGTTTCCCAATAGGAATATATGGTTTAGCAGGTACCTTTGAAGCAGATGCATTGGAAGTTGATGCATCTTGTATTGGGAAAGAAGTTGGCAATATTCCTGGTTTTGGAAGATTAGACCGATTAGACCCATTTACTTGCTGAGAGGAATAATATGAAACCTTCAACAGGTCTTCCAAAATAACTGTGCCCGGAATGAATTTTCTATTGGTAGAAGAACTTGCTTGTTCTTACTGAGCTCGCCGAAGGGCTCTACAACGAGTTTCTTGTTGCGTACACAGTTCTAGTAGGGGTAGAATTGGAATAGTGGCTTCTGAATGATCCACGTCTTCCCCTGTATCATGATCCCTTGGAACATCCTCTAATTCCTCTGTTTGATACAGGGAATTCAGGCTCAATGAAATCGAAACTGCAACTGGCATATGGATCTGTTAATTGAATCATATTAACAGAACCAAATATTAACTCTTCGTCTGATGAAGACTCTTCCTGATTAGCCTGTTCAGGTTGTGCCTTTAGGTGGGGCGGTGCCCGTGGCTTTGAAGTAGATGGCATGAAGTCTGCGAATGTCAAAGACAACTTAGGCTTTGACACATACTCATCTTCTTCTGATTCTTTTTTTCCTTGAATCATGTCGTTTCTTTGAGGACATTCCCTCTGATGAAGTGGGTTTTTCCACAACATTCATGGCAGAAGATACAATTGGTTTCCTTAATTGTGTTTGAAAAATAGCATGAGTTCAATTGATTGTCTTTCTGACCATCCAATAATCAAACTTCTGTGCATTTTTTCTTTTGACTTCTTACCATCCAACTTCCTCCTCTGGAACTATTGCAGTGACACATGCTACCTGGGCTGAAGAGCCTTTCAATGTCACTTGTCCCGAGTCGACCATATTTTGCTGGAGCTCTTTGAAGAAAAAACACTCCTGGATAGGATGCCCCAACATTTAATGAAAAGGGAAATAATTGGGACGGTCTTCATGTCCTTTCTTATTTGGCCTCTTGGGCATTGGCAATTGAGCCAAATTGTTTTCCAGAGCCGAAATAAAATAACCAGGAACTTGTTCATTTTGGAAAGAGTACGTTTTTCTCTTCAGATCCTCAAATTGTTTTTTCCTTTGATCTTTTTGATCGTCTGGACGAAAAGGACTTTATTTTTGGCGCTCAGAAGGTGGATCCATTCAAGAAGATGAAGGTTTTGAAGTAGAAATAGGTACAAGTGCTTGTTTAAGCATAACTATAGAAGTTTCTGCTTTACCCATTCTCCTTCCTGGTGTTGATGGAATTACATGAGATTTATCCTTAGCCTGTATAAGGGAATCTTTAATCTGCTGAGCGATTGAAGTATGGTCTCAAAACCATCCTGTGTATTCCACATGGATTAACGGTGTGCATAATTCGTCACGAAGATTTTCCACACAGATTGGAAACATGTCTTCTTGAGGGAGTGCTAAACTCAATGAATATGTTAATCCCTTCCATCGAGCAATGAAATAAGAAACCCATTCATTCTCCCTTTTCTTATAGTTTGTAAGATCGAAAACTGTTGTCTTTGGAAAATATGACCTGAACTGAAGGAGGAATTTTTGGCGAAGATCCTCCCATCCAGTAATTTACCAGGATTGTAAGCTTGTATACCAAACAAAAGCTGGTCCTTGCAATGTTCGCACGAAGCATCTGAGTTTCACTTCTTCTTTCTGCTCCGGAGTTCCCATCATAGGATCGCAACAAGACACGTAATGTGTCATATGCTGTTCAGGATCACCTGATCCATTGAAAATAGGGAATACAGGGTTCCCAAAACTGGATGGAGGAGAAACTGAATCTACCCATTCCGGGTAAACTTTTTTTTTCTGGTTGAACATGAACACGCTTCCCTTCCATAGTTTCTAACCGCACTGTTAATGACTCTATAGTAGTTATTAATTTTTGAGAAACAACCTGTTGAACTTGGAAATGGGTAAGTGCAATGACTGGAGCTTGGACATATGTGGTGATTGGTGCTGCAACTGATGGTAGTACTTCCAACTGTTGTTGCACTTGACCCATAGGATTAGACCTGTGAGGGTGTACTAATAGAAGAGGATATTCTTGATCTATCTCAGTAGCTGCAACAAATTCCTTTGGCTAACTAACTCCAGCATACTTAAGAAGAAGACTACTCTGAAGTAGATCTGCATTCATCCTTCTTAATTCCTTCATTTCATCCTCCTATTGTGCAAACCTCTGCTCTAGTGAGAGCGATTGACCTTCTCTAGAGGAAGGATATGTAACCTGGTTCATTCCCTTCCCTTTGTTGGATCCTTTTCAGATAGAGGGAAGTGGGTTACTCAAAGTATTACCTAGGTTCTGAGTAATCCTTTGACTTCGTGTACGCACACCTTCTTCATTTATGTTGGTGCGTACATCTTCTTGAGAAGGAACCTCTTCATCTGAGTCCCCTGAGTGAGCCACATCCGGTGGATCAGCAACAATGGCATTGATGACATTGATTGATGCATAACTCATCACATCCCGTCTATCATCATTTCTGTGATATTGTCTTCTTCCATGTATTTTATGAGACATTTCCTTTTGTTGATTTGATCCCTCAGGAAATTCTTGACGAATCGTAATTTGGAGGCAATCTCCTGATAATTTGGCTATTCGTTCCACATGAGGTTTCATCCCCAATCGAGAAAAGACTGGCTTTCTCTGAGGAGTGGATTGATGATTTGAAAAAGTCCCTAGTACAGTGGACTAGGGCTGTTCCTACTGTTCTTTCTCAACTCCCCGAATCCTTTTTGTTGATTTTGAAGGTTGGTTTAAAAGAGCCCCCAGTATGGCGAGCTGGGGTGGTTCTTGACATGCAATGTTTGAGACTTTCTTGAAAGACCTCCTGATCTTGTGAACCTCAGTCCGGAAATTTGCTGGATGCATTAACCTGTATCTCCTTTTATCACCCGGTTCAAAAGACCATTGGATGATTTCTGACACTTCTGCCACTTGGTGACGTGCTTGCTCAAAACGAGAGGCATGTTCAATATTCTCGTTTGCATGATGCAAGATTAACTTGACAACTTGTTCTCTGTATTATTTAATTTGAGAGGAACTAGTTGAAGCCTGTTCTTGGGAAAGCTTTTGATTACAATCAAAGCCCATTGACTATGGCCAGCCATGGGCAATAACATTTCATGAGACCATTTTCAGTGGGATTTGCTGAATGGAGAGCACCATGAAATTCAGTCCTCCTTGAACACCCCATCCTCTGACACGAATACCATATGGGGCATTAGTAATTAACTAATGTAATCTTCTTAGTGTGCCAAGGCATGAACGTTAAAGGGCTCTCTGCTGATTTTCAGCCTTCAGATATTAAGAGACTGATAGAGATGCCAAATCAATTTGACGTTGTAACCCTTATAATATATTAAGATTATTTTCATATTTATCATAAGATAATAATTTCTTTTTCAACTGAAAAACTGTTCTCCATATATTGAGACGAATATCATGAACTTCATCTTCCATCAACATTTCTGGAATATTATAATGAGAGTCAGTCAGAGGCCAAAACATGACTGGAACATCACCTCTCGCCAGTTGTTTTCTCATGTTCAACATTTCCCCTTTATCATTGGATGAAGATTCTTCTACCTGATTTGACCAGAGTTGGTGTTTCGTGGTTGCTTCATTGGATTCAACAGGATTGGTAGAGAAATTGTTGATCAAACAAGAAGATGTATGACATAGGGGTTGTTCAGAGAATGACATACACCCTGGGCTATCATCTGATTGAGAAAGTATTTCACCTGCTAGCAATGAAGCTTCAGACATGACTGGTTTCAAATTTGCAGGTTCCTCAAGATAAGATGGATTTCTCGGTACTACATTGTCCACTTGAGCATCTTCTGGGCAATGCGCATCACTACTACGGAGAGGACTTTCGCAGCGAAGTTCATTATCAAAGGGAGGACCCCCATAATGGGTTACAACAAAAGATGAGATCTCTTGCTCCTGGTCTTCTGACCACACAGAGGGTTCCTGTGGCTCTCATCTGAAGATGAATCCTCTAGATCGACAGAATTGTCATGAAGCAAGCCTTCATGAGGAAGTGTCTATTGAAGACCTTCGGAATTAATGTTCCCACTATTGGGAAATGAGGGAGTATAATCTTGAATTCCAACAGATAATTTTTTGGGGGCTTCAAGAACTCAAGCATCAAGCAAGGCCTTGTTACAGATTGGATCTTGATCTCCTGACTGTGCTAGGAAGGTATTTATCTTAGACACATTCTTACATGCCTTGGAAACCACTTGTTGACGAAAGTGGCTGCTCTGAGCAGGTGTATATGCCTGATCAGGAAATATGGCCAGGTTAGGCTGACGATATCTACTCAAATCCGGTGTATGTGCCTGACTTGGTTGTTCGTATACTATGGGGGAGTATGCCCCACAACCCTCTTGGACTGGAACAGATATGTGTGTCTGTTTTGGAGTGAATTGTTGATGTATCGCTCCACTTGTAGGGATAGATTTATGTGCCTTTACCTGAGATTCCACTGAAGTTGTTATAATATCCTAGCAGGCATCCATAATATGAACAGTGATTTGCTTCTTCTCTTTCACCATTGATAGAATATGCTTGGTGACTTCAGCTGTTGTAATGGGAATATACGTTAATTCCGGGCTTGGAGAAGGTGAATGTGCCTACTCGTGTCCTCCTTTTCATGTCAGTGAATCCTGACAGTACTCAAGTGTGGGGGAAGAGAGTTGAGTCTGCCTCTTATTTGTTGTCGGGTCTTTCCGACTAACTTCTCCGAATTCTACCAAGAGAGACTGTTGGTAGGGTTGATTAATTCTAGCAGGTGTATGTGCATGCTGATTGCACTTTGCCAAACGTGGTTGACGAGATCCATCATATGTAGTCAAACAAGCCTGCTGACTAGCTGATGATGTATAAACAGGTGTATGTTCCTGCCTATAGTACTCCGCCAGAATTTCCTGGCAGGATTGGCGTGATGCTGCCAGACGAGTCTGCTGGATAGAGGAATTAAAACGGGAAGGTGTGTGTTCATGCTCGTTGCATGCCACCAAGTTAGGTTGCTGTACTTCTCCGGAGATGGTAGAGATGGGAAACTGCTCACTGTTGATTGGATTCCGCCTTAGGTGGTTCGTCTTTCTTGCTCAGGTTTGAGGAACCTGAGCCAATCACCTGGAGTCGGTACCCTCATCATGTTGAGGGTGCACTGTCGCACGAGTCTGGCGGCAATTGTTTGTGGGAGCCCTCAGGAAAGACTTTTGTCTGTTTGAATTAAGGTCCTGAGGGACCTGCTCATTCACCTCCCTAGAATAATGGAGCGAATGGTGATTGTGTTCTATGGATAACAACCTGAAACGGTTGGAGACGGTAGTCAGCACCACCTGCTTCTTGATCACTATTCGTCGTTGTCTGGATGACCGATGTGAGTTGTTTACTTGGAGAGCTTGTCGGGCAGCCTCCAGTGTTGGGATGGTATTGTGTTGATGGTACTCCTTAAACAATGCATTTGATACCCAGTGTTGAAGATGCTGAGTAGGTGATATCATCCTAAAAGCAGATGACGATCCAGCAGGAGTAGCAGTAGTGGCATTTGCAGCAACAGTATTCACAGGTGTGAACTTGAGAGTAGCCATTCTAGAAATGAAGATGGTCGTGGGAAAAAAGTGCATGTTTGATATAACATACGTAATCAAGGTAAATTCAGCCACTACATCTTTTGGATGAGCACATATGTCAATGATTGTTTTTGTTGGCCCTCTCATTGAGTTTTAAATAGGGGCCTAACAAATAAGTAAAATATCTTTTTAACTTGGTTAAGGATTCACGTCGGGTTCACCATTTTTGTTACCCTCAGAATCCGGGGATGACTGCCTTGATGGGAGGTTCAAACATTCCGATCAGTTTCCAACAGGTTTGTTCGTAGAACCGAAAACATCCAATGATTCCACATCCATACGGGCCTACTTTCCAAAGGTAGGTGCTCATTACATTGTGGACTGATGAGGCTTAGGAATTTTAATTGGTCAAGAGGATGGGAGTTCGGACTCATCACACCTTATTGAGGGGAATTATTGTTTACTCCGGGACTCTCTTTATAGATCTATGTTATGTTCGTAAATCCTTATTACATTACCAAGTATATAATGAGATTTCCTTCAGATCTGACAATCAATGATTAAATATGTAGAAATTTAGAGAATCTTTTATATGTATTCGAGGTTCTTCATCGATAGAGAATCATCTGTATTTATTAGAGATTCATGGTCAATGGTACCCTTCGACACATTTATATAGAAGTCTCTTGGTCTTTATGATGACCATGCTAGTTTTAATGCCACTCAATAGGGCACTTGAGGTTTATTGTCCTTCATAAGGACATGGATTATTTTAGAGTTGGGATTGGACCCGTAGTTGGGCTACCTACGTATCCTTTGTTTAGAAAAGGAATCAGAACCCACGTAGTTCGAGTAAGGGAGTATGATGTTTATGATTGATGGCTCAAAGAAGGATGTCACAATTACTTTTACACTCTAAGCTCACGTGAGTCATGCTCGGTGTGAGAAACAAGAGGTATTGGTAAAAATTATACGATTGTGTCATGAAAGATGCAATCATAAGAAATAATGTGGGGCTTATGTATGTATGATTTCCCAAATAAATGAAGGTTAGGATTTACATCAGGGAATAAATCCATGAACAGGGTCCACAAAGGCATATGTGCTTCATGGATATTTTGAATACTCTAAATTGGGGATTAATCCTGAAAAGGAGTCCCAAATTAGGAGAAGACTTATGGTTGGGTTTTACTCCTGAAAAGGAATCCCAGATCAATGGTAAATTAGGACTGGTTAAGAGAAATTTAGACTGGGGATTACTCCTGAAAAAGAGGCCTAGGTCAAGGATTAAGGTCTGGGACTTGCTCTTGAGGAGGATGCCCAAATTAGGGGACTAGGGAATACTCCTAAGGAAGATTCCCAGATTTGGGAACATTATGAATTGGGGCTTACTCCTAAGGAGGATGCCCAAGATAAGAATTATGACTGGGACTTACTCCTGAAAAACAGGCCCATATTTGAGACTGGGGCTTACTCCTGAAAAGGAAGCCCAGGTTAAGAAAATTAAGGTTGGGGCTTACTCCTAAGAGGATGCCCAAATTTGACACTGGGGCTTATTCCTGGAAAGGAAACCCAGGTTACGGGATCTGGGACTTACTCCTAAGAGGATGCCCAAATTTGAGAACATATGACAGCGGATTTTTCCTGGAAAGGAGACCCAGGTTAAGGATTCTATCATCATAAATGATGAGGTTTAATGAATGAAATATCAATCTTTAGTGAAATAAAGATGTGTAAATCACTAGTTTTTGAGAGATATTCCACAGAATTCCTTTCAGATAAGGAATTCAAATCAAGAAATCATGCTATAAATGGCTTTGAAGAGTGTCTTGAAGACTAAATCTTGAATAGGAAAGGTGGAATGTCTTAAAAGGGTTGAAATGGGCAAAAAAGGCACCCAAAAAGGCAGGGGCGTGCAAGTCCTGGCAGACGCGCAGGTACTGCGTGGGTGCGCAAGTCCTGGTCATGCAGGTATGCCTGCGCGACACATGCTGTACTTGCATGACGGTTAACCAGTAGGGTAATACTTGAGCGACTCTTGATTAAAGCCTTTAGAATCTTCTTGAGGTTCTTCCAGAATAGGGGAGCGCAAGTTCTATTGAAGGAGCAAGGTGTCGCGCAAGTGTGGCCTTTTCCCTTAAAGGGCTGGCCACTAAGGCGCGCATGTTTGAATGAGTTTCAACACTTATTCCTTCCTCCCCCTCTTTAGATCTTCCATTCTAGGTATGAAATTTCCTTATAAGTGGTTCGGAAGCTTTGAGAAGAGACTAGGGCTCCGGGAGCTCAAATATGAGTTTCTGGAAAAAAAATCCTCTGAAATGGGGGGCCCACAGGGTCTATTTATAGGCACGAGAAGACCTCAGGTGGTTATTACTTAGGTCTCACAAGTCACTTGCGTGACCACTAGACGGTGCGCCAGTGTACTTGCGCGACAGTGATAGAACATGCGCGACACATGTGCTTTTGATCCCTTGTTCATGTCTTTGTCGATTTTTGATATTTTCTTTAAAGAATGGATCAAATTGTGCTAAGTATTTTCCATTTACATTCCTTTGGACTCTGTGACGAAAAAGGAGCGTCAACAGGGATTTAGCACTATTGTGACCATAGATGGTACGAGATACCACATATAAAGTGCAGGTCATCCAAGAGCAAATGAATACTGCACAAATCAGGAAGATATCATATGCCTAAAAGAGACGAAGATCTCTAATGTTTGAGTATGGTGACCATGTCATTCTATGGGTGTCACCTTGATTAGTTTTGTAATGATTTGTCTAAGACGGTATGTTATCTCAGAGGATAATTGGACATTTTCAGGTCCTCAGCAGAGTTGTTGTGGTGTCATACCACTTATCTCTTACTCCTCAGTTGCACCGTGTGCACGACGTCATCTACATATCCTTGCTGAGGAGATACGTGCATGAAACTTATAACATCATCGACCATCACGAGTGGGGCGTTGATGATGGGGAAACATTTACGGAGCTTCTAGTAGTTATTGAGGCTTTCTAGGAGCGGTTCCTATGTGTATGGATGATACCTTTGGTGCGATTTCACTAGCATGATAGGAACCTCCAGGAGAGAACTTAGGAGTAGGAGGCTCAGATGCATGCTCAGTACCCCCACATGTTTACCTAGTTTGAGTTTTGTCGTACATGGACGTAGATCCCTAAGGTGAGGAGAATGTAAAGGCACATAATTTCCATATAATTGTTTTTAAAAAAAAATGGAATTTTACGAGTCCGAAAAATTTGACAGTGCGTGATTCCGAGGCCCAGAGTTCCTAGAATGAATTTCTAAACATTATTTAGGGTACGTCTAGTAAATGTGCGAGATGGATTTTCAAACATTTGAACCATTTCATGTAATAGAAATATGAGGGCACCATTGAACTCGCAGCACCGATATTCGCTTAAGGATACATTCACCTTGACAGAAGTTGGTCGTGTGTGAATGATAGTGTTGGGTTTTTCAGGTAAGAATAAAATAAAAATAAAAGTTTATGACATTTTTATTTTTATTTGCATCACCCATGTGGGTGTTGGATGGTAGGGTCCACCGGAACTAAACCGCCATTTGGATGTTGAGGTGTGGGTACCGATAGGCCATAACCTCCCATGAGAGGTTATGGTGGTGGGGACCACCAGGGACTAAACCCCCTTTTAATTGAGAGAAACTATCAACCCCCCTCATTAATGTGGAGGAGCCTCTTGACATCCTCCATATTAATTGTGACAACCCACCATTTTAATTATACCAACTATACCATAATAAATTAATCCTTTTTGAACATTATGCAAATGATTTAATAGATATTTTAATCTATTATCATAGGCTAACATTTCATTTTGGGTGGAATTTGGGGAGATAAAGAATTTGGGAGAAATCTCCCAACGAAGAACGCTCCACCGATGAAGAATGCAGATGAGGAATGCCTTCAACTACGAAGAACGACCTCAAATTCGACTTTATTCCTCATAAATTCCTCCAACGTAAGATGTTTTCATCTAAAATGAATTGATGTACGCCTTTTCGCACCAACATCATCCAACGACAAAATAGTATGGGTTTAATGCTATAAGATTATCATATCACAAGTACACCCCCTTTTTATTCTTTTTCAGGATGGGAAGAATCATTTCGGGAGGGTTTGATTTGCTTTGTTCTTGTAAACCTCTTGCTACCACTCTAATGCAGAGAGTTTGGGACAATGTTAGATTGCTCGTCCTCTACGTAATCGTTGTGTTGATTTTTGGTGTTTTTTGAAATAGATAAAGGAGACGAAGGCAATGACGCCGCCCCCCGTGGCCTCTGTGACACGCGCTGCCCCCGCGATGCTCCAACTTCCTATCCAAACCAACCCCACATTGCCGTTGTCCGAAATGGCCCCTAGCTGCACCCTGGCCGCGCCACGCCTCGACCACGCCACCCCTGACCACACAGGACTCCCGGCCGATCCACCCCCCTGGCCGCTCCGGCCTTCCAGTCGCGCCACCCATTGGAAAACTGGCCTCGGCGGCGCCACCCCGGCCCCTGGGCCGAGCTGCCCCGAGTCGTGCAGCCATGGCCCTCCGAGACACACCGGCCCCGCCCTCTGGGCTGGCCACCCACGCAGTTCCCTCTAGGCCAAACAGCCCTTGCCCCAACCCGCGACCGGTCCGCACCTTCATGCATCTCAATAGCCCCTCACGACCTATTGGGCTGGCCCCAATGGGCCAGGCCAAACCCAATGGTCTAGGCCAGGTTGAGCCTAACCGGGTCAGCCCAGGTGGGGTCGGGCCAGGTCGGTCTGACCGGGTCAGACCGCACAAGGGCCCACTACAAACCATTTCTTCTCTTTCAGCCATATATTTGGCACCGAACATTCGTTTGAAGAACCGCCAGCGAGGCTGGAAATAATGGAGTATGATGGTCCCTTTGAGTATACCCCACTAGATTTTGAGGTATAGTATAGATATGTTGAGGTTGGATCATGCACGAATCCCACCGAGCCCCTTGGATTAAAAGGCTAATAACTCACAAACCAGACATCCGATTGACTCAATGTATGTAGCGTTGAGACCCCTATGATGTGGCGAACAATTGAGACACTTCTTCGCTGGACTTCATGACAGTTGGAGTCTTGACCAGCAGCTCATGGAGTGGATCCTTCCTGAGAAAAGCGAGCATATTGTGGAGACCAAGTAGCTGACTGAGACTTGGAGATTGCTAACCGTTTTGACTTTTATTGACACCACTTTCCCATTAGGCTGCACCTTGGTTTCACGAAAGACCCAAAGTGGGGTGTGCCTTGGTGTCACGACAGACCCACGGTACTCGATAGAAGGAGTACCACCTCAGGCAATGAGGGGGAGTGCCCATGGTGACACGGTAGACCCAAGGTTGGTAGCATTATTATTGACGCGGCAGATCCACAGTACTCGATAGGAGAAGTTCCTCAGCAGTCCAAGGTTATTGGAAATCATGCTTGTTGTCATGGTAGGCCCACTGTACTCAATAGAGGAGGAGTTCTCCAGCAGCCGAGGTTTTAACAATGTGACTGGGGATGTTACTTGATACTACCCCCAATAATAAAATCTTGTTGTAAGGTGAGTCAGTTTTTCTGGGGTTTCCTCATGATTGAGTTGGATCACTTGATAACTTAGGTATTTGAATGGGAATATACCTGTGGAAGGTTATCTGTTCATTTCATAATTTTTGCTTCATCCTCATTGTATTTTATGAGACCTTGAGGGTCTCGGGGTCCCTACTAAGTATCGTTACACTCACCCCTTCACGGGGTATTCCTGCACCTTGTTGTGTTGGTTGTAGGCGACAGACAGCGCTGACTGAGCTTGAGAGTACTATGACTAGATGATGCCCAGTGGTGTACCATACGGCGTGTCGGTACTTGGAGGTGTCGGACGGACAAGGATTTCTAAGGTGGTTATTTGTACGCACTCTTCATATAGGAATAATGGAGGACGATCTAGTAGTTGTCTTCCCTTATATTTCAGTTCTATTGTATCACTGTTGTACATGAACTTTCTAGTTGGGAATGTATTTTGTCCCCTTTTCCTTTCAAAACTCTTTTGTTATACAGTTTACTTGGTGTTTCGTCCAGATCTGTGCTTGCTTGTGTGTGTGTTTACAGGTTAAAAGGAAATGCCTTCCCAATTTTAGTGAATTATGCCTTTCGTGTTAATCGCCAGCCACTATCTTATGGAAGTTTGTCTTGGTAAATTCACAGCATGGGCCCCAGGGGACAGGTCATGACACTTATCATAGATACTATATAGCCAACTACTCATAATTTAGACTGTGTCATGTTTTTTTTATTACCTGTGTTAAACCATATGAAATTTATAAGATCGGTCATCACATATATTTTGAGGGTTAAAATGCATTATATGTAATGTATATATCAGCCACATTCCATATAATTTGTAATTGTCCATGTCATTAAAATGGAATTCAATACAGGTCATGAAATAACAATGAATAAAGACAAAACAAATAGCTTTGAATTACATGTTGTGTTTGATCATGTGGGTCTATATGATGTGTATGCATAATTACCCTTTTTAATCCATTTCAATCTATGTTTCATGTTTGTGGTAAATATGTGGTTTGTAATAATGGTTCATACCCAGTAACACTTTGTGCCAAGATAAATACCACTTCCTCCTTTTGTGAGTTGACCATGGGTAAAAGATATGTAAATTAATGTTAGCTGTTATTTATATATGTCATGTATCCAGGGACCATGTCACCTCTAGATGGGACACTAAGTGTTTTTCACATGTATTTGTCTCTTCACAGCCATACTAACATGGTAAAGTATTTTTTCTTGACCATTGGATTGAAACAACGATAAACAAAATTTGTTTTATCCAAACTGTGAATTTCATAACAACACATTTTAAATAATTATAAATTTCATTTTGATTGATCTGATACAACTTAATGGTTTTAAGTAATATCATACTTTTTGGAAGGTGGATAATATTATTATTTCAATGGTTTTAATGGATTAAACATTAATTACCTGAAAAAGTAAAACCCATAATGTTATAAAGTGTTTCATCACATTTAATTTATTATTTTTCTAAAATGATATATTTCTTGATAGTGAAAATAATTTTTATTAATCTTTCATTTTGATGCATAATTCATTTCTATTTGACATAACCATAGTATAGTTAATGGAACAAAAAATTAATTTTCATAATGCAACACAGTTCCATAAAATGGCTGACTCGCATGAGAAGTTTCATAGTAATTCACTTTAATAATCTAATTCACCTATGAACTACTTATTTTTGTTTTTTTGTTTTTTTAATACTACAATAAATTTCAATTTTTATTAATTTATTTAAAAACTAAATGACATTAAATATGAAAATATTAACTTATACACATATCCAATGATAAAAAGAATATTCTAAGAAACAATGAATTTGGTACAAGGTTTGGATTTTGGGTTCCATCAACATTGTAAGTTATTTGTTAAATTTCATTTGATAATACAATCCTGAAATATCATTATTAATTACTATCCATTTGTTTAGAATTTTTGAAATATCAAATTCCTTATATAATATAAATTCTACTTCTTCCTACAATCAAGGATAATGAAACACCTCAGTCAAAGGTGTGATATCTTCTAAGACCCAACTCTATTGAATTTTATTTCATTAATTGATTGTATCAACTCCATCCTGTCATGTGTTATCCAATAAAGTTAAGAAAAATACATAATATACTATAATATAAATATATTTTACATGCATTTCATGGGGTAAGATACCCAAACTCATTCATTCCACTCACATCAACCCCAAACATAAAATAAACATTATGAAATTACTCAATAACACCTTAACCACCCCTGGTCCAAGACACATTTCAGCCTCCCATTATTTGGAGTAAGAAGTCACAATAGTGGAATGATAAAAAATGAATAGAAGAATAAAAATAAAATATGAAAATGAATAACAGATAAAGGAGATAGATATAAGAATAAAATAAAATAGAAAATTGATTAATAATATAATTTGAAAAGTAAACTAATAAACAATATAATAACATTAAAATAAGAATAATTAGTAAAAGAATAATAAAATATAATAAATGGATAAAATATAAAAAAAACACAAGATTAAAAAACAATAAATATGTAGAAAAAAATTAAATGAACAATAAGAAGATGAATAATAAAAAGAAGATGAAAAAACGGTGGATTAAACACATTAAAAAAATCCTGCAGCAAATTATAATAATTTCAGAAAAAAAATTATAATTTCATTTTGAAAAAAATAAATAAATAAACAAATAATTAAATAATGTTTCAGTATCCATGAAAATACCCACCATTGGTTATTCAACTCCACTATGATGCATGTCTGCCTTCACCTTTCATAGGTAGGGAATGACTTTAATATGGACATCATGAGTATCTCCTCAAATATTTTCATTTGGTTTCCTTAATTAAATATTTTTATATTCTTTTACATATCTTGTTTTTGATT
Source organism: Viscum album (assembly GCA_963277665.1). Classification (NCBI taxonomy): domain Eukaryota; kingdom Viridiplantae; phylum Streptophyta; class Magnoliopsida; order Santalales; family Viscaceae; genus Viscum; species Viscum album. Next base: position 538,547,721 of record OY728119.1, read on the forward strand.
TTATAGAACAACCCATTTAATTGGGTGTTTGAACATCGATTCATGGACTAAAATCTATGGGGAGACACCTTTTTTGTGCATGGATATTATGTGTGGCTTGATGTGGCAGTGGTAGGGGATAATTTGATGCTGTAGTGGAGGCTTGTCTTTCTCATACACCCTTATCAATGGTTAGATGAGCCTCAAAATTCCTAATGTTGGTCTAACAAGGGCCCCTAAACCAATATTTGTTGTTCACTAGATTCAATGGTGGACTATGACTCGATCATGAGGTTTCTCATGGCTGGAAATGGAGTCTTTGACATTTTAAAGCGGCATTAGGTGAGTTTCGAGGTCAACAGTGTGGGAGAGATAGTAGTGTAGGGTGAATCTCGGGTGTTTGAGAGAGGGGAGTGTGATTTTAATTGGCAATGAATTGAAACCCATTGGTTCTATCATAGATTGGAATAAAATAGTGGAGTTGAAATTATTAATAAATAAAAGTGTGTAGTACCTAGATAAGACACCTAAAGTGGGGGCAGGCTCCCACAAGACACCGCACACACTAAAATAGGGGTCACACATACATGTAAAATTTCTAGGCTCCATCACAACCCTACAACATGTAGACATGATGTCGAGACCTAATTTTTTCCTTGTATGAATTTTAAATATTCATAAATATTTTTTCACAGTTTATTCACTTACACGGTATATGATTCTGAAGCTCGATGTGTCCAGAATTAAATTTTAGAAAATATTAAATTTAGTACACATTATTTATGTATGGATTCAAACATAAAATTTGATAACTATAAAAAAGAATATTGGATAAGATATCTGAGTCCATATCTGAGTCTATAAATGAATGTTAACACATGGAATGACCAAAAATAGGTTGTCATAGGGTGTTTGGAAATATAGAATGTTGTGGTTGTGTTTATTTAAAATAAATAATTAAATATATTTATCTTAATTAAATTAACATATTCCAATTCCCCTAATTATATAATTATGTAGAATATTATAGGTTTATCAAAATAAACCCTATGTGTATTCAGGGTGTTCCTCCTCTCCTTCCATTAGTGAATCGAATTAGATGACGATGAGACTATGTATCATATAATATCAAATCATAATGAATTCAAAGACATCTCTCAACCATTAGTGAGTGAGTTATTATATGATATGAAATTAAATAACAAGGTAGGACTCTTCATATGAGTATTCTTCTTAGGTTTATTAAATTATATAGAAATATCAATCACTTTATTTGATCTGCACCAATTGTGGAAAATTGCATGAGACCAAGAAGTGATATTAATTTGTTTATTTGTTGATTCTGACCCTAAATATTTCAAATAAATTTTCTATCCATGAATTTTTTACACTGATTGTAGAACTATTTTTCTTGTAATTTTTCCCTTGATATTTCATGACCATCACTGATTGTCCTATGATTCTTCGGTTCAACATTTTTCATTTGTACCGAGCATGAATAGATCCCTAAACTCTCTATGGAATCAAATTCCAAAAACATAATACTGAATTTTGGATGAAATCGATGATTTTACTATTCTTGGGGTAGGGTTTGTTCATGTAGGATCTAAAATGAGACATTGTATTAATGTTAGGCATGTGAGGCACTAGATGTACGTGAGGGAAGTGAAGAACCGAATGAAAATTTTATTTTTGTGACCAATTGGATGGGAATGGGAAATGTTTGGGAGATTTTCCATTTTCGATTGGAGATGTTTCTGAATACAAATGTGGGGATAACATATCTGAAGCGTGGATACCAAACATAAACTTCATGTAATATCCCTACTTTACACAGTGTATTTTGGAAGACCACATGAGGCTGGCCCCTATGCTATGACCAAAAACGTTTTGGCATGATTATAATGATTGGATGGTGTGTAACCCACCTACATATAATGTATCCCTCCCTTAGTTGACATTATGTATGTTGTAGCACACAAGAAAGACCCCATGCGGGAGGAAACATCTATACACACTCCATACACCAAATTATATGGACACGGTCAGTTACAAGGTATGTGGAGAATTAAAAATACATGGTTAGGGAGCGTGATTAGTGATCCCATATGGATTAAAAAAGTTATGTGTACCCCTATACATCATCTAATATTACATTTTTATGAGATGTGTACTGAAAGAGACATGAATAAAAAGATATGTGTGACCAAATGCCATTTTGTATCCTTATAAATTGTGCACCCCTTATTTTCATCTAGGGAAGCATCAACCTCTCAAATGTCCATCATTTGGAATTTTATTTTTTCCCAAAAGATTCTAATATTGAGTTTTTCCCCATTTATAATGTGATGGTGGGATCTGTAGTGGATTTCAATATTTGATGTGATATTTTATAGATGTCATTATTTTGTAGGAGGTGCTTAATGATAACTATGATCAGGCATAGGATCACTAGAGTGGAACCCACCTCACACACAAGTGTGATAATCTGATACATATAGAGTAGAACCACCATGACACACTTAGGAATGGTTAATCAATCTACTGAGTGGACCCTACACTAGATATGGTACGGGACTATAGGACACCAGTGTGGGACCCCCCAAAATTAATAGGGTATAGATCCTTATGAAATATATTGGAATCCCCCCAATGAATTAGGATAAAGGTCCTTTATCGATACATATTGAATGTAGCACATTATGAAAAAACTAGGGCAAAGGTACTATTCATAGAGATTGTGCGCCCTAGACTATGTATCACAAAAACATGATGTGGGCCACCACAATGTTAATTCATTGGAATGAAATGAGATATGCTGGGAATCCTCGATGGTCTTATTGAATTGATGGATCTCATTTTATAGGCTAGTTTGTGTGATAGATATCCCCTTCTCCATCATTTTTGTTTCTTTGGATTAAGCATATGTATATATAAGTCATTGGTGTTGTTTACTATCAGTCCATGTGTTTTTAATTATTATATCTATCTATTCCTATTATGTCTCTAACTTCTTAGAAATTATATTTTTTTGGAATCGTGCAATGTATGTATATACACATACCATCATATTCTATTCTTATAAGTGTTGTGTTTTATGCATAAAATAGAGAGTTTGGTAGTGACTATTGAGGAGATAAAAGTTAAATGGTTCATTAGACCATGTTTGGATGTATGAACATGGGTAATAGTACAAGTAATCTCTCAGAACGTTTACATTCCATTTTTTAAGTTGGGACCTCTTTCTGGTTAGGCATGTATTTATTCCCATTAATTTTTGGTATTCTATATTGTACTCCTGTATACCCTAGAGGATTTGAATGTATGGATTATATTATAGTTATTTCATAATTTTAATATGATTCTTCTATACTTCTATAATGGTATGGTTGGATGTATGCATATAGTTACATTAGAAAAATGACCTCCCATATAGTATATGCCCTTTGGTGCTTCTACCACCCCAGCCTACAGAGGCTGACTCGGTGTTGTTGTGGCTAGAGCCCTAGAAAGTGTCATGTTATGATCGATTTGTATCAGATATTTTGAATACTTGGGTTTGTGTTTCGATTAGTACACTTAAATTGATTTGGATAGTAAATAGAAAAAAAATAATAGTTTCTTGAGAGATGCTCTCGGACTAGGGAATCTAGTGATGTTATGTGAGACCTATTAATCCATTCATCAAGACCGTGACTACATGCTTTTCAACTCATCATACAAATAAATTTTTTTCTGGGATATATATTACATGAATCATATAAGATATAGTACTTGACTATCCTTATTGATTTATTTACCCATTGTATAAATTGATGCTGAAATGAACTTGGTACTTCTTTATTAAATTTTAAAGATTCTTTTCTGATGCCAGTCAGCCTGTTTTCCTATTCCAGATCACGATGAATTTATGATGAGTGATGAGGTATCTATTAAGGATTCATCTTGTCAGATACATCATCTCAATTTAAATTTTACAGCATACCCAATTATTGTGTATCAGATCATACCAGCATGACAGTCTTTGAAAGTGACCAGTCTTAGCGCACTCAATGAGTTTCAACAGTATAGGATTCTAGGGATCCACAGGGAGAATATCCTCAATAAGTGATGGATTTGATATATTGGGTGTTCTTTAACATTAATTTTCTTTGGAACTGAAAAAAGATTGTTTTCTGGAATCTAGGTTTTTTCTAATGATATGGTGGGCGCTAGTGATGTCTTTTATCTTAGATGCATGATGAGATGACACACTCATGACCTGACTTCCAGCCAATGTTTTTAGAGATATTACCCCTCATACGTGGGATTAGTTCGTATTATGGAGAATCTAGATATACATAGTTGAGAGATAATAGTGACTGATTACACACTGATGAACATATACCTTCTTCCATACTCCGTCATCATGATCTGAGATGGCTACTTCTAATCACAAAAGATCAAGATGGGACACCTTAGAGAGATCAATACATGTGTGGTTCATGTTGGTTTCCTTCCTATGTTTGGGAATTGGAGAGAGTACTGGGGAAAGGTAGAGTCCCATTACTACTATTCAATGCTACTAGATATGGAACTATTAGTTTTAGGGATGATCCTTTAGTAACAACTATTAGGTGCTAGTTGATAGGATCTCGATACAAAATACATCAACGTGGTCATACATAGTCATACAGTCATGAAACTCGTGGACTGTGTAAATGACTTGGGAATACCAAATTGGAGCAGGGATATTCTTATGGCTTGTGGGGTTTCATCATGTCTCTTTACCATACCCTACATGCCGAGGAGGGAAAGAAGATATCTGGAAAACCAACATGGCTGAGATAGAACCACGATCAATGATCTTCTTTTATGAGGTTGGGAGGCCCCTAGATAGGGGAAGTAGGTATATCCGTAGGTGAAGAAACAAAAAATGGTGTAATATGTGGTTGAAAATGAAATAATATCCATTTACCACCATCAAGTATCCCATATCATGCTATGAGAGTTGGAGGTCGAGGAGTCAGAAAGCTGCATGATATGGGTGATTATGACATAATGGCACATTAGACGATTAAATCCTTAATCTATGATCATTATAATATTTCCTTGGTATTAGTTGGAAGAAATTATACCTTATTTCTTATCTATACATTTGTCTTGAGATATAGAGCTCTAATAGAGGCTTTATCCTAGTAGCTTCACCTTGAGGATCCTACGGGAAGTGGTTCTTCTATATCATTTACCTGTCGATAGTGAGATCTATCAATTGGAAGAGATAGGTTCATTTGGGACCTATTGGTTGACATGTTGGAACCCGATGAAATTATCATGGGTATTAACTATTTTCCCATTTTCAGATCCTAGATAAAATATCTCTGTAGATGAGTGAGATGCAATCACACTAATGAGATTAATTTCTCTTTTATGGGAGAGTGAAATCTCATGGAAGGGACTGTAGGTTCCACAAGGAGGCTAAAGCATGTCACCCATCAGTTTCATGCTATATCACTTTGTAAAATATTTTTTTCCATGTGTATGGTTACTTCCAGTCATGGTGGAACATATATACATACTCCCTGAAACTTTTCTATGGATACCCCTGATCCAGAAGATGGAGTTTTTGTATCAACTTGCATCTAGGAACAATTTTGAATTCCTATGAGTAATATCATATGGATCATACCTAGATTTGGTATCATTTTTTTGCAGTTAGAGTACATTTGCGAGAATGGATTTATTAGACCCATTGTGTCCCCAAGGAATCCCATGTGTTGGTTATGATAATGGAGTACATGATCTTACAAATTTTCATACAATATCATTGCATGAACCATGCGATGATAGTGAAAAAGTATACCTTATCTAGGATTGATGACCTCTTTGACCAATTTTTTGGAAAAATATGTTTCTCGAAGAATTATCTATAGTCAAACTACTACTAGTAGAGTGATTATGTTTTAATTATTATGTAAAATGAATTCCAATGTCACTAAAAATAATTTTTGTTCTTGGTGATTCCCTTTTTAGTGATGAATTCCTCCTTTGTGTTTAATGATTTTTTGATCTTGATATACAATATGTAATTGGACTATTTTTTGGTAGTATTTATTAATGACATACTCATATACTCTATGTAAAAGTTGGACCATGTAATGCACCGGAGTATGCTCCTAGACTAACATCGGGAGCATTAAACTTATGGAAATCTCTTAAATTTTAAGTTCTGGATTCATAAGGTTAAATTCATTGGGCATGTAATGTATGGGAATGGTTTAGCCATGCTCCCAATATAGATCAGTGTAGTTCATGAATAGGATCCACCCATGATTTTGTTAGTGGTGGGTAGTGTTATTTGATTGGTGGTGTACTACATGAGGTTTTTGGCATGCATTTCCATGATTCAATCCCCATAGACAACCATGATGCAGAAAGTGTATCATTATACCATTACTGATCACTATGAGGGGTTTTAATGGAGTTGATTTTAAGGATAATGAGTGCTTAATTTTGATACTACCATAGGAGGGTGGGGAGTGAATAGTGTATTGAGATTCCTCAAGAGATGGTCTTATCTACATGCAAATGCATCAACAAGCAGTTATCAAATATATGTTGAGATAGTTGAGACCCAATAATTGAAACTATAAAAATATTATCCTAGGTCTAGAATAAGTATTCATATCCCTAAGGTTATGGATGAACTAACGTCTATTGTTGTTATTTATGGTTTATATAGACCATCAATGTCTTAGGCGCGTCTTCACAAATAAAGACATCAACCTGAGACAGTGGTGCAATTTGGATTTCCTACCAAAAATTGATTTTAAGATAGTATATAATATCAGGAGGGGAATAATTGTAGTATTTAACCTTAGTAAGAGGTATCATGATTGTTTATTAAATGAGGATTTAGGGCAGTTGGATTCCATGAAACAAGCCCATGATGAGAAATATGGAGTAACTTTTCTTATGTTTTTTGTGTGGACTCCAATTCTTTGAAACTATCTTAGTGAATTCTAGTTGGGATACATAAAATGTAATTTGTTTTGTGGCCAAATATCCATAAATGATTCAGGGAATATATTTTTTGAATGGGGGAAGTCTTCATCCTATCCCAGTGAAGAATTGTGGTCCAAGTCATGATGTGGGATGAGTTGATAGAGGAGTTTCAAACTTATCTTCAAAATATACATCCTAATGTGGGATTATGTACAGAGACCATAAATGGTAGTTTTTTGAGTTGGAATCTGATGGAGCGTGTTTGATATCATCTCTCAATGTCTCACCTATCATCAGGTGAAGACTGAGAAGCCGGTTATAATAAGTTTGTTGTATCCCCTTTGAGATTTCAAAGTGGAAATGGTACAATATATCTTTGGTGATGTGATAGGGATTGCATATTCATCAAAGGGTCAGGATTCGATCTGAGTGATAGTTGAAAAACTCATGAATTCAGAAAAAAAACATTGATATTATATAGTATTATTAGGTAAATAATTTGGCGAAGATGTACGTATGATATTTTTATCAACTTCATGGTGTTCCATGGATAATAGTCATTAACCGTGATGTGTGGTTTACATCTAGGTTGTGAAGTGTCCTGGAAGAATAATTGGAGACCAATATGAAGCTGAGTATATCCATCCACCCTAAATAGAAGGGAAGGCCATGATAACTATGTATGTGTTAGAGTATATGATGAGTGCTTACAGGTTTGACTTTAGTTGGTGTTAGGAATATCATTGTCCCCATGTAGTATTTTTTTCAATAATAGAAACCACTCTGCCATCAAAATTGAAAATTTCAAGGACCTATATTAGTGAAAATATATGTTACCCATGTGTTGGATTGATATCGGTGGTGAATCTATTGTCACTCCTTGGTTGGAGAAAGTGATTACAGAGAATTTCTAGGTCATCCATGATTGGATGATGAGGTTATAGAAAAGAAAGATATCTTGCACCTGTTGATATCGTAGGCCCTTGGAGTTCAAGTGGGGAGACCATGTTTTTCTATAGTATCCCTAATACAAGGATTACTATGATTCATGTGGGTATTAATGTTGTCCCTAAGCTTCATTGAGTCATTCTAGATCATATAGGTTGTTGGTGAGTTTTTTGATCGCCTCATACTACCCCCATAGTTGGAGTCGGGGCATGACCTCTTTCACATGTCATAGTTAATGAGAGATGTGCATGAAAAATTTACATAATCGAGTGGAGAAAGATGTACATCAAGGATAAGGAAAATTTTAATGTTCACCCAATGGAGATTGATGATTGACCAGAGAGGTCCCAACATGGATGGACCATCCCCTTGGTTCACATGTTGAGGAAGCATATGAATGTACCACATAGCTTATATGAGTGGTAGATCCTGATCCACACTCAGTATCATGATATTTTTTTCACAGTATTTTATTTTTAGGATTATAATCATGAATGAGGGAATTATATTAATACCAATTTTCCACCTATAAGACTTCTAAATATTTCTACATATATTTATTGAGCCATACACTAAGACTGATTGTGATTCCAAGGTCTGATGTGGCCATAATTAATTTTAAAAAAGTATAAAATATATTTTATTTAATGTTTACATAGTTTCATAAAAGAAATGGGATAACACACAAATAGAATATTACTTTAGAAATATGATACCATGGTTGAATTTGGAATTAATTTTTACCCTACGCATGACCTAAAATAGCTCAGCTTGGGGCATTTAGAAATAGTGACCTTTAGTGGGTGCATTTAATTAAAATCAATAATGAATTTTTATTTTTTTCATTTATTTTATCTTATTGTAATTCCAAATATCCACCTCTATATCGAATCCTCTATGTTTATTCACATAAACTATTGGAAGATCAACATCATTATTCCTCTCCTTATATTAGATAATCAAATCAGATGAGGGTGAGACTCAAGATCATAGAATATCAAAGATAAGCAAATGTTATGAGTACCCACAATTATTGGAATGTTTTTTATTCAAGGAAATGTCTTCCAATATCTAGAAAAGGCTCATCCTCTATGGATTCTTCCTAATTTTATTAAATTATTGAGCAATTTAAATCCATTTCATTGATCTATTCGTTGTGTGGATCATTGGTTGTGTCCTAGTATTTAAATTGATTTTTTATTCATTTTTTCTCACATCAGATCTCCAATATGTATTCATTCACCATGAATTCTTAGAAAATAAAATTTAATCCCTTGTTATTCTAATTTCCTCCATTAATTTGTTGCTTCATTCACTGACTTGCCAATGGATCCTCGATTCGATGATTTCAGGTGGTACCGATCCTGATCAAAAAACATGAATTTATGGTTGAATTGAATTTCACAAATAGAAGACCAAATAATGTATGGAATAAAGCGTTTTAGGTGGTGGGAGAAGGTATAGTTTATCTAGTATCTAATTGATTATGTGGAAACGATCAGAGGTGTGTGAGTCAATGGTAGTCATTGCGTGAAGTGATGAATAAAATGAAGACATGATATATGGACATCATATGGCCGGAAATGGTGAACCACTATAAAATCCACTATTTTTCTGAGGATTTGATTCTTGATACAATGGTAGGGATACTAGATGTAATGTTAAAATACAAGATCTACACATCTATAAAAATAAGGACTACATGTTACATATTTTGGAAGAGCATGTGGTGTTTGACACATAGGGTATATCAGCTAGAGTTTTTTTGTATTAGATAAGGATTTAAAGGAGTGTATCCGACCTACATGATGTGTATCTATTCACGGATAGAATTTATATGTGGATAACAACACGATCAATACTCTATGTCAAACAAAACATCTAGGCGCATATAATGTACCAATGTACAAGAACATGACCAAACACACTCCATGTACTGATGTACATATACACAGACTGGGGGAACTAGCAGGGACTGTGAATGTCTTGTACATATTTTTATGTTTTACATAGTAGCTGACCCATGTATGAATAAGGAAATGAACAGGTTGATATGTGGGACCATAGAACCTGTGGAATCATTAAACACTGGTCACCCCTTATTTTCCTATGAGGAAACATCATCCTCTCATATATCCTTTATTTGGAATAAAATATTGAACTCTGACTAGCATATATAGAGATTTATTTCTTTAATAATGTGATGTAGGCCTAAATAATGGATTTTTATATGTGCTGTAAGATGTTCAAAACATGATTTATATTTTGGAGGTACGAAAAAATGGTGTTTATCAGACATTGAATCACCAAAGTGGATCCCGCCTGATGCACCAGGGTTTGGGTCCCTAACCTATAATGTTGATTCCTCAAGAAACCAAGGGTGTGGGTCCTATATCACTTCAGTAGAACCCCCTATTAGATAGGGTATGGGTCCTTGTGTCATAAGAGTGGAACCACCTAGACATAACAATTTGTGGGTCCTCGAACTATAGAGTGGAACCCACCAAATGCACAAGGATGTTGGACATCTTTGCAAACATATTGAGTAACCCTACCCCCATATGGACCATGGTGGAGGTCAACTACTAAGAGATTATACACCTATGACTATTCTGCAATATGGTGATGTGTGCGACTCAAAAACGTTACTCCTATTGTCATATGCGAGACGATGAGAACCATTGATGAACTTATAGAAGTGATGGAACTCCTCTCTTATTCTAGGATGTGAGATAGTGATAATATTCTCTTTCATTTGGGTTTTTTACTTGATCATATATATATATATCCAATTCATTGTTTTTTATCATAATTTTTTATGAGATGTCTTATATCAAGATATTCCAATTTTCTATTTTACTTCATCCTCATTCAACTTTTGTGTTGTCTTACTAGGTATGTATATACTCACACCTTCATGGGAATTTCCCAAAATGTCATGTCTTAGGTAAATGAGGGATAGTTCTGTGGTGGCTACATAGGTGATTAGGGGTACTTGGTGTATTAGACCATGTATGGGGGGAAGATTGTAGATATTTAAATATGGTATCTCTCAATACTTCTACATTCATGTTTTGTCATGTTGGGACCTCTTTCGGGTTTGGAGTGTATTATTTCCTTTTACTTTTTATATTTCACTATGGTTCCCTTATACATCGGAGAGGAATTCAATTATTGTTTTATATTCAAGCTATAACATCCTTTTATTATTATTCCAAGGATATTGTGCATTGATATAGTAGGGTGTGTGAGTAAAATAACATTAGGAAATGTCCTCCCATATAAGATATGGATTTTGGCACTTGTCTCCACCCTTGGATAATGGATGATGTCTTGGTGTAGACATGGAATGTTCCCACATTATGGTTGATTCCTAAAACTTGATCCACATTGGGCCACCTATTCATGGTCTTGAAGCCCCATGCAGCCACCTGTGTGGGCTCTCCTGCATCCCTATAGGCCAGTCAGACCCTACAGTTTTGAAATCATACTATTGGGACTAAGATTGAAGGATTTACATGGTCATTATTTTCTTTTTGAACACATAAAAATAAAACCTATTTCAAATGTATTATTAAAAATTAAACATATCAGATAATTATGTTATAATTTATAAATTAACATTATTTTATTCATTTTAAATTCATTTAGACTATAAATATACAATTTCCATTGTTTTATTTAAATAAATAAATTTAAATGAATATGGATTGAAAATAATTGAAAATCATTATAAAAACATACAAAATTTGCATGATAATATTCAACTCTTAAATGTCCCCACACATAATCCATGCATTTCCTTAAGTAAAAAATCACAAAAGGTAATTTTAGAGGTCACAAATATTACAAATAATTAAATTTATATGAAATAAAATTTAATTGTTATCAAATTTTGATCAAAAATTTAAAAATCCACATAAAATATAAATTTTTTCTAAACAATGAAAGAAACATTAAACTAAAGTATTTCACTCTTCCCTTTTAAAACTGGCTAAAATTTTTCTTTCATCCATTCATGTTCCTCAATTTATTATTATCAAGGATTATAAATCATAATCTACCTACATTTTTTAAATTTTCACTCATCACTCATGATATTAATTATTGAAGATTTATGTTCATATAATGTATAAATTCTATTTATCTATAGGATTCTAAGGTAAATACATTTAGTGTATTGTAAAGAAAACATCAACATAAAATAATGAGGGCTTTTCAATCAACGTTCTTATGCCTTCGGGGTGTCAGCTATGTAGAAATTAATGTTTAAAACTTATGTCACAAGTAGGAGGTTTATATCTTAAAGAATAAATAATAACATAAAATTTGAATGTGTAATGACACTCTCCCCTTCATTGTATCAATTCCCACTTCCCCGAGGACTCATTGTAATGGTTATATTCAATAAAACACATAATGAATGATTTCTCAAACCTCTTGAATATTAATATTCTTTTATATTTTTTTTATTTTCTCAAAATACAAACACACACACACACATACACATATATATATATATATAAAATTTTATTCTTATACAAAACCCCACATCCATGACATAACCACATATGATAAATACTATTGATCCAATCGCTGTGATTTTTCATTCTTTTGAATCACAACACATGCCTATTTTTCATGGGGGAAACAATTAATGATTAAAGAAAAAACCATTATCAGCAAACAAAATTAAGCTCACATAATGTTTTTCATTTCATTTTATATCATTCCTTAATTCATGACATTCCACACTCTAATACATCCACATTACAATACCATAAAATTATTGTGATTACTGTAGGAATAAAAAAATGGTTTGAAATTTCTCCCATTACAAAAATGTATAGCCATGGCTTCTAAGGTATAAAAAAGTTTTTATGAATAGGTGGTCATGAGGATAAGGGATTTTAATAATAGGTCTCATTAATTTTAAATAGATTTTTATATAGATAATGAATTGAAAAATTCAAATGACTGTAATGGTAGTGGGAATGTCCAAAGATCAGTCGTGAAATATGCTATAAATTAATCAAGAATTTATTCTTCTTAAATTACTCTGCATAATAAGGAATTTTATTTTTGTAAACTAACTCTTGACCTGAAAAATAATAACACATCCATTCACATGAATTTTATAAATTCAAAGAACAAATATTTTTCTGATATTTCATTTACTAGAATAATCTAATACCATTAAATCATATATCCATACATAAACATCCTTGAATAATTTTAATCATTAAATTATCCATTTTAATCATTCATCAACACTAATATTTTAATCTAAAACATTGTATCACATGATTCCTATAATATTCAAGACTCATAGATAAGTCATGTAAATCACAATTCAATCACGAGCACACTATTCAATTTTATATCGCCGAATATGTTTCTAAGAAAAAATTCTAGAGATTTTAAAACACAAACATTTAATAATAATTACCTTTCTCAATGTATTTTAACTATCCTACTCCAATTCTTATGGTTACCTTCTTCGATCATGAACCTACAAATGAAAATTACACAATTAAGAATAAGGATGATGTCATTAATGTTCAAAAAGATGGTGTGTAATTTGTGTTTGTAGGTCTAGTTATATGAATGATATTTAAATCTAAATTCATATATAGAGTATTTATATATAATTATTGTTATGATACACATGTGGGTAATGAATTTTTTCTACCACCAAAGGATAGTACCAGTTGTTAGCCATATTCAATTGGCGGATGAAGCTACATTGATTTGAACAAACACATGTGGATTTTCAAATCCTACATTTATTACTTGATTGAGAAGAATGATCCCAAGAGATATTATACAAAATCATTCACATCGATAATTATTTATAGATTTCATGGTTGTTAGGATGATGTATGAACCATCCTTTTTATTTATTTTAACATTTTTTCTGACGTTTTCACCGGGGCATGTGCATCCGTCCCTGCAGGACGCGCAGCTGTTGCCCCGCATTGCCGCTTTCCAAAGCCGGGTGAAATCTGGTCTTTATTCAGGGACATCTGGTACATGATCGAAATAGGATAATGAAATTTTAGTTCTTACTTCCATGGATTCCGTCTTGGAAATCATTACTTAGTCCGGGTCACTCTCATAGATTTAGGATGTTCATCGTGAAACTCTTCAAGGAGCCATATCTTCAAGGATGCCTGTTAATTACACTACTTCTTTCAGGACAATCCAATGGGTTCGGTTATGGAATCAACTATAGGTTGGGGTAGTAGTCACATTGGGCATCACTGGCGTGACTAGAAGCCAGGTGATTGGCGTGTCGGTTTTCAATCAATTATTATAGGGCTTCTTAAGGGTGCGGAAGCTAGAGGCATCCCATGTCGAACGCATGGAATCATATTCCATGGGAATGTATCTAATGTTTTATTCACCTTTCCATTTTTATCATAGGGTATTACACATGTTTAATGTCTAGCGGATATGATCGGGCTGATCAGAACACTAATTAGAGTGAATCAGATGAGTGAGACCCCTGGAGGGAACACTGATGATGGGGATAATGCGTGGTTGACCTCCCAGTTACTGTCAAGGGGAACGAGGTGGCATGATCCCTCCGGGATGTGGCGGCCTGGGTAAGAATTAAGATGGATGATGGAAGGTTTCGTGAGGGGGGTTGTGAATGGGATGGAATCGTCATGAGGATGACGCCAGTTTTTGTGCTTGTGCCTCGAAGAGGATTCCTAAATATCCCCATGGTAGGGAATCAAAGTCCACATAGTTCGTCTGATGGTGGCTTTCCACTGAACGAGGTCATAATGGCGTACCGCTGGATAGGGAATCATAAGTGGAATACAATTTAACATCATAAAGGACAAGGGTGGGATAATGTGAAGTGGTTGGGACTATTAGTTGTTGGGATTGAACCTCAGGGTGGCTTCCCATGTACCCTACCTTAGCAAGGATCTATTACCTCATTGTTCAGGATGGGTGTGGGGATTACACTCAAGGTTTCCCGAGGTGTTGTTGAAATGACGTGATGATGGTCGGAATGACCAGGTGGTGGGCTTGAACCTTGTGGAGGCTTCCTACGTACCCTGCCATAGAAAGGATCGAATACCATGTAGTTCAGGATGGGGAATCAGTTAATAGACATGAAGGAGGACCTGGTGTCCCATGGGTGGTGGGATAGAACCTCAGGGTGACTTCCTACGTACCCTAACTTAGCAAGGATCAAACTCCCCATAGTTTAAATCTGATTTTTGGGGCTTAAACTCTAAAATTACCAAGGTAGGATGTCATGGTCGATTCTTAATCTAATCCCACGTGAGTCATGCCCGGTTTGAGAAACAAGTGGCAGTAGAGACCTGACAATCATGTTGAAAAGCATGCGTCAATGAGAAGTGAAGTGGGGCTTACCTGTGGTGTATGTACCAAACTAGAAACAAGGGCTTATGCATGGTCTACAACCCGGATAGTTTAGGACTTACTCTAGGATGGAGGATTCCTGACAACAAATCCCAATGGGAGAGGGATTTGGCACTGAAGAAAGGAGGGGTCTTTTATCCATCACCCCTGGTCCTTGGGACCGAAGAATAAAGGAGGAGCAGGGAAGCTGCCTCCAGCATGAAAATCTAGGGCTTACACCGAGATGGTCTCCCATTCCCCATAGACAAATGCCACTCTTACAAGGAGGATATCATCCCCTATGGGGAAATATTTCACCCTCATGGAGGCCGATGGGCGTGGAGATTATCCAAGGTGGGGGCACCCCATGTGGGAGGCATGGGGTGAGGTCACAGTTTAACATCATGTGCTGAGAATGACGGTGCGTAGAAGTTTAAAGATCTAGAGTTAAGATGAGGTGGGTTTCCTCTGCACCCCTAGGACATACATAACTGGTACCCTCTGCTCCTTGGTGCAAAGATGGGATAGGCAAAGCCATTGATTTAAGGTGTTATGGAGTGAACCATCTAGGGGTCCAAATTAGAGTGTCTATACAGAGAAAAATTATCCATTAGTATGCCTATGTGAAGAAGCATGAGGCGAAGAAATGAAACAGGAAGTAGTGTCCAAGGGACATTGAAATCACATCGTGAAAACCTCGAGGGTCACACGGGAAAAGGAATTGAAATGCAGAGGAGTACATTGGCATGTGCCTTGTGAATCTCTTCTGCTCTGCATGGAGGAGGGTACTCACGAAGGGGTGTACTTCACGATGTGGGGCACCTCAGCCTAAGCGTAGGTAAGAGGTGCATATGGGATGTGATTCATGAAGTTGAAAGGCATTCACAGAGAACATTCTTGTAGATAAAAGGTGCATCATGAAGCAAGGTATCATGAAGCAATGTGCTTCGCGATGTAAAGTGACCCTGCCTTGGCATGTGGATCATGTGTACATGAACGGGTGTTTTGTGAAGCATAAATGCTCCGTGATGACCTAGGGCCCCATGAGAATCCCCTTCCTTCATGGAATCCCTTAGGCTCTGTGAAAGGCATTCTGCTTGAATGAGGGGATCACAATAAGGCAAAGGGTGGGCACCTCATAGAGCAGAAGTACCTCGCACAACTCATGTTTCACCGAGCAGAAGATCCTTCGTCATTCGGTAGCTAGGATGTTGAAGTGTCGGATTCATCCTCCATGGAAATGGGGGGAGGTCAGTATTTATAGTGGAGAGGTGCTGTGAAGAAGAGCTCACATTATGCGAAGAGGGACATGGTTGCTTCACGACGGGCTCGCAAATGTCAAATGTGTTCATGGAGTGTCCCACCTTCTTGCTTCGCGGCAGGGCCGCGAGGCTACCACAGCTCCGCGAATGGTCTTCGCAAGGCAGCCTTTAGATTCCATACATTTCTTATTTATTCTTCCCACATTTTGGCGGAAACAATTCCCCCCCCCCCCTCACACTTCGAGTCACGTAAAAATCAAGGTTTTATGTCCGAGTATCAATTTCCAAAATCCTTGGTAGTTCGCGAAGATATGTTGCGGAGAGAGCTTCTGAGGTGGATAGGGAATGCGCAGGTCAAGTGCACCGCGGAGCTCCGGAGGTAGTCGCCTATTAATAGGGGATCCTTCCTCTCTTTTTTCCTTTCTCTTTTTCGTGATTTTGTATTTTTGGGCACTTGATTCGTGAAGCTCCGCGTACTCCATGATTGTTCTCCATGAATCAGGTATTTGTGGAGAATATTGAGTCATGACTACACTGTTTCAACTTCGCGATCTCATGCATGAATTCATAGGTAGGGCTCTAGGAATAGTATTCACAAACATTTTTCAAGAATGAGCTTCATGAATGAGCTATGCGAGCCAACCCAAAAATCGTACAAGTTCCAAAATTGAATGGCTTGTCAAGAAGCTACCCAGGGGGTCCCTGCGGATGTCATCCGAATGGATGTGATGGTGAATAGTCTGGGATTATGAGAGTTATTCTGTAGACAATAAGACCACAGTTCATTGGTGGAGATGCTATCGGAGAGCCATAAGAACTAGCCTTTTTGTAAGAGGTTTCCATTGTATGGATTTGGGATGAGGTATGATGTCTTCATCCCTGAAGCAAGTAGGGACTAACTAAATTACTAGTTCAAGAGCATGTCCTGCCAGCACCGATGGTTCAGGGTGGCTGATGGCCATTCATGGGAGGATTTCACAACTGTTAATGCTAATTACTTGTACAACCACCTGAATAATGTCTACAGGAAGGAATTATTGATAGAGACATCTCCCCTATTGTACCATACAATTTTGAGGACAGCTTTGAGGAACCTGAGGAAGGGGTGGTCTGAGGAATGGGACCTGCACCAAGACTGAATCTTCACAAATGATTGGCCCTGGGCCTATTGGGTAGGCACCTTGTGGTAGAAGTTTGGCCCTAATCTGAGGAGAGTGGTTTTGTATGAGGAATCATGGGCATCCTAATTCCACATATATCAATCGAAAGAGATGATGCCAGAGTTGTTGATCAGATGGTCGTTGAGGACTAATACCTTCCACTTACACAATGAGGAGGTCGGTATTAGCTTGTGGGATGTCCAAAAGATCTCGGGGGTCTAGATACTAGGAGAGATGTGTGGAAAATTATCCCTTTTTTTAGTGCATGGGAGGATCTTGAAAAAATGCCATGGCTGAAAATGGTGTGGATGGAGATCATGCCCGGGTAGGACAAGGAAGCAGTATGGGATTCAATCTCTGTGAGTCCCCTCTAGTAATTTGACGACTCTCATCCCCTGACCTTGTTTACTAAAGTCAATGTCCTTTTTTGGGCATACAATTCTTCAAATGGCATGGGTACCCTTAGTGAGGATGGTCAAGGCTTCATACGACATCCCTCCTAGGGGAGTGTCGAAGATCTTGATGGAGGAAAACCAAACCGACTGAGCGGTGGTGCTCCCTATCACTGGTGGGCTGTTAGTGGGGATGAAAATGAGATCGTTGAAGTAGGATCCGATGGTGAGGACCACTCAGACAGCCTAGGTCATTCCACGCCTGATCTAACACCAAACATTGATCCGACTGAAGAGTTCCTGGGGGTGTTCCCCTTGTATGATCCTACCAATCGAGCCAACTGGGATGAGACGACCTCTAACTAAGAGGATAGCAAGATAGTCCATCACCGATCATGGAAGCTGACCATGCGCTTCATCAATGACACCCCCAATCACTATGGTTGGATGATATGGACATACTTTACATGAGACTATGCGACTTGTGTGCTGGGGGAGTGGATGCCCAGCATACTAACATGATCGTCTAAGATCATATGGAAGAAAAGATTTGGGAGTATGACCATGGCCTCTGTGTGGGCTGGCAGGAGAGGAAAGCGGTAAACATAAAGAGGCTCTAGGAGGATGAAGATGAGGTTCAACAGTTGTAGGCCCGAGTGGATGAGTATTCTGCTTTCCTTAACTAGCAATCGAAGCAGGTTTTACGGCTAAAAGCCCTACTGGTGGAGGAAGAAGAGGGCGTGAAGATGGATTCTAAGGAGATGACCATCATTTGAATAGAGGTAGAGCAGTCCCAGATTGCTCCCAATGAATTGCTCCTCACCATTTCCGAGGAGGAGCTAGATCTGAACAAACAGAAGAAACTTCTGGGTGCCACCATCTAGAGGGTCATGGAGACGCTACGCTCTTTTGATGAGGTTAACCCATACTTGGGGGAAAATGAACCTCGGGTACTGTATTGATCTGTAAACCCTCAAAGGTACTTCCATGATTTGACTGTTTGATTCTGTAGCATGAATGAGTTACATTGTTCCATTGGTTTGTTGAATTCTCGTGATATTCATGGAGCATCAAACGATCATTACCTAAACTCGTGTGGGTCGGGCCCGATGTGTGAAACGAGGGATGACCACCTTATCTTCCCATCCAAATTAATGTGTGAAAACCATGATTCGGGCATACAAGGCTTGAACAACCATCTTGGAGTTTCCGGAGGGAATATGAGAGACCATACTAGAGAATGAAGTTCTTAGAGCAGGCGAATTAATGTTTTCCTAGTGTGATCTTGTGCATGAATGGGTTAACGCCAAGGGTGCTGGAATCAATTTGAACAGATGGGAATGGAAGGTGTGAATCATGATACCCTGGATTCAGAACACTGTGGGGGTGGCGTCACAATAAAGAATAACTTTTGACATAATTTGAAATACAGTATCCTTGTTGTGTTATCCAGGAATGGGGATAGCAAATTAGGGTCGACCACTGACCATGTTCGAAGCACAGGGCATGACTCAATATATAAACCATTATTCCATCAGAACATTGGCCCAGAACAATAGGTCGACCATAGGAGGGGAATCCATACTGTTAGGGGGTTTCCTTATACATGATAGAGGATGAGGGTCCGAATAAGGGGCTTGTAAAGCATGGAATGTGGAGTGATGGTTTGTTTGAATAGAATCCAATACTCAAAATTAAACTGCCGTGGTGGAAGCACATTAGATGGGCTCATTGGTTTGATCATTGATCACTCATTATTTTAGATCGGACCTCTCTGGCGAGGGAACTGTCACTTCCCAATGTCATCGTGGGGCATCCCGAACTTTTTCAGGGAAAAGCTACAGTTACATGGTTCCCCATAAGGGGTCAGGCTAGGCGGGGCAAAACTGAGGAGGAATAATATTTATGATTCCTGGGGATTGACCTAAGGAAAAATGCCTAGGTGTCTCTACGTAACCTATAAGGATGGCAATCAAGCCATACATAGTTCTGTAAAATGTTGTGTAGTTTAACGTCGTGCAGAAAGGATGCATAGTGATATTAGTTTATGGTCATAGAGCTCATACCATGGATCGGTAAGAAGTGCATGGTGCACATGGTAAAGTGATTATGAAACCAGATGTGGATGAGGACCCGGATTCCAGATTACTATGTGTTCCCCCAGAAGGTTTTAGGTCGGGGGACCGGAAACGAGAGTTAAGATGGGCCCATGGGTGAATCGATCAGGGATTCCTACTTATCTCATTAGAATGAGAGTCAAGATTTATGTTGTTCTAAGAGGCTTCATAGTAAGGTACTACTGTTGGGGATAAAAGGGGAATGAAGGTGTGGCCCTTGAACCAGAACAAGAGGTATTCGATGTATGTTGTTTTTCCTTTATGGTGAATGGTTTTTTTTGTGAAGTGGCAGGCCTAGGACAACAACCCCCAACATATCCATAACAATCAAGCCGTATGTAGACGTTGATAAATGGTATGGTGTGTGATCAATATTAAACATGGTTTATCCTTGAGTGAGGACATCATAATGCAGTGTCATTGATCGTTGTGGGGCCAGGACGATAATTCCATAGTTTAGGGTCATGTGATGGGACCACGCGTGCATTTTAACATCATGTGGCATAGAAATAGTATAGATGAGGATAAAGGGGGAATTTGCACGGTTTAATAAAACATACCCGATGTGAATGAGGACATAATCCCATACGACACCATATGCAATTATTTGAACGAACCCTTGGTCCAAGGGGCCATAATAGAGGTAAGAGGGTAAGGGGTAGGAGAAACTAGCTACCAACTGAAATGGATGTCAAAATGAGAAGTCAGGGTGCTCCTACATATCCCATAATGATGGGAATCAAGCCACACATAGTTATACAAAGGGGGAAATAAGAAAATATCTTAGTTTAGGGACATTGAACTTGGGCCATGGAGAGGTAGGATTATTCCATGTAAGTGCAGACCTTAACCCGATCCATAAGCTTAAGTGGACAAACTCAGTGTAGGAAACAAGGGCGGGTAAGGTATTTGCAATACGTGAAACACATGCAACGGGGAATTTTGTGGAGCTCCGAATGACTGCCTTATCATGGATTTCTCCTCCTAATGTGTGGATGCGCACAGATGAATAATAAAATGAGTTTCTAAGTTTTATTTGGACATGATGAGGTGGCGATGGATGTGAATCATGTAACTGAAATTTTGGGCTTAATGTGGTTGTTGTGAAGATGGAGTATAACTATTGACCATGTTCAAAACATAGCATCCATATCGCCTAATCCTGAAATGGGGATAATCAAATGAGCATCGACCGCTGACCATATTCAAAATGCGGCATTTTTATCGATTTGTTGTCCGCGACCCTCGAGGATGTTGACCCGTAATGGTAGGAGAGAACATATTCCTAGTATCCATGCCACATAGGGGTCTATTCGGGTGTGAAAGGTGATAGAAATCCCTAATGAAGGGGATCACAAAGCCAGAGAAATGGGTGAAAGCATGTCAGAGTAGATTCCAACATTCTATGTACTTAACCAGAGTACCCTTACGCACATTGGTGAATCGCCTAAGAGGGTCAAAGAGGGTTCCCAACTTGAGAGTCACCGATTGTATGTGATGAGTATAGAATACAGGGATAGAGAACTCCCATGAGGGAGAGGTACGTGGCGTGGTCATTACAAACCCAACATGAGTGAGGACATAATCCCATGCCACACCATATAATCCCCTCCCTGGGAAAGGGTAGGCCACAAGGCCAAGGTAAAAGGGAGATTTCTGAGAGATGGGGCTGGACCCGGAGTCTATACATTAGGTGTAACACCCCATGATTTCATAGTATGTTACTTCTTCATGGTAATTCAATAACTTGCACTACACGCAACATCGAGTTCATTCACACCACGAAATACCTGACTAGCCGTTCAAAAGAGGTTATGAATAGTATTAACTGAATTTTTAATTGTTTATACTCTATATAATTATAACATCCATATTATTTGTTTCTTAAAAATAATATAAGAACAAATTCAAATTTTTAGGTAAAGGAAGTATTTTTTAGAAAATGAAATTTTAATGCCTTTTGAGGGTGAACCCTTTTTAAATCCAATATTTGACACATATATATTCAATTTGACAAAATAAACTTCTTCTTTAGAATTTGGAGATAAAATTTTTTTTTTGAAAAATTTTTAAACTTTTTCTGATAACTATCATATTTTGCGAATAGTTAAAAATACTAAATTTTAATTAAAAACAAATTTTTTAATTGAAATATTTTAGAGTCTAAAATTATGCATTTGATTTGTTTTGAAGAATAATTAGATTACATTTTTATCATTTAATACAATTTAGGTCATTATATTTAATTTTACTTTGAAATTGGACATAAACAACAGTCAATCTTTTGACAGATATTGTTGCTTAAAATCACGAAATTTGGTTTGAAAATGAGAATTAATTTTAAATTAATTAAAGCAACTTATATGTTTTGAATTTGGTAAAATAGAAATCATTTTTGAATTCGGAATATCAAATATTTCTTAGTCTGAATTTTTTGTTTTTTTTCTGAGAACCATAAATTTTTGATGAATAGTGAAAAACACAGAGTTATTGTTTCAAACCGACTTTTTATTTAAATAATTATTTATTTTATTTAAATTTATTTTAGGTAATAATAGATACATAATACCTATATATGTTCAAAATAATTCATTGGTGTCATTTTAAAATAGCTTTAGATATGTAAAAATTTTATTGAACTTTTTACCGTCTTTTACCCACCTCCAAGGAGTATTTTTAAATTTTCATAGAACATAATTATACCCCTTTTTGAGTTTAATTTCATAAATATGAGCGACATGGTTATCCTCAATAGGTAAAATTTGGTTGAATAAGATGAATATAATTTTTTTGAATAGTAAATTTTGACTTTTATTTTCCGCGGTTATAGGTAAATAGGATAATTCAAGGTAAAAATAAAAATTTAATTATTTAAAATTATCTTAACACATGTCCTAATATTATTTAATGAGTAATGGCCGACCGTGAGCATCCTTGGTACAATTTTGGAACTCCATGGAGCCTCTTATGAATGATAATGACACTTTATATTAATTAATTTTAAGTAAAGACAAAATTGACATAAAAAAATCATTTAGTAATTACTTTTTATATGGTGTTATATAAGTACTGTTTTTACTACAAATATTAATTGGAAATATAAAAATATTTCCTTGATTATTGTATTTTTTTATAATTTTTAGACATAGAATAAATTAAATTATTTATGACACAATAATGTTTAAGTATTTACCACATAAATAAATGGTTTAAATAAATTTGATTATAAATATTAAAATAATATCCAAAACATGTCCAACTCTTATTAGCTGAATTTATTTCTACCATTATTCATCTTATATTTGACCATAATGATATTTTAAACTTTTATAAACCGAATATCATTATATAATAAAATATTATTTTCACACTTTCCAAAAGAGCCCATCCTCCCCCTTATAAAAGGAGACCACTTATAACCAATTCATCACACCTCTCAAGCCTTTAATCTCTTCCAAACTCTGCCAAATTAATCTCCCTACATCTCTCTCCTCATCCTATAATACTTACCTTAGGCAGAAGGCACTTCAAGAATTCCTTTTGGTTCAAACCAAAGGAAGTTACCCAAATTAAAGGTAACAGTTTCTCTTAACTTATTTTTGTTTATTTTACGTCTCCAACCCCTAAAAACTTTTTATTACATTTTTTATAATAACTCTAGTATACTCAATATAGTAGGATGTTTTTATGATAAGGATTATAACTACACTTACACACACCTCCATCTAATGGGTGAAGAACATAATGAATTTGTGGATGGCAAACTAAAGCCTCACGAAACGATGATTGTTCAATTACCTCATACCGCCTCTCATGGTAGCCATTATGATGGCACTGTATTTATATATGATATATATTATACTTATGTTTTCTGCATAATTCTTTATTTTTCTTTTATATCATACCTTAATGGTTTCCATTATGGGTAAACACGATAATTTCATTTGAGTAACTGTAGACTACCACCCCCTCAATGTAATAAGACTCGTTAATACCATATGTGGGACATATAAAGGAGGGACTTAATAATATTATATTAGATATTATTTTGGAATTATAATATTCCTATGTATATTTATGTTTTAATTCCATTAAAATATGAAATATAAATGAAAGTAGCATTCATGTGTATGTACGGCTTACCATCTCCATGAACAATGCAATTCATTTCTTACCCCAAAATGATATGTTCTATTATAAATAAATTTATATACTGGATATATATGATATATATGATATTTAAATCATGAATATCGTTTTGTGTATAATGAAAATTTTACTATGTGAACAACTTGTAACTATAATGTGTTCATTTTTGACTCAAGTGCCAAATATGGACAAAACAAACATTATTAACTTAAATGATTAAATAATGTTTATAACATGTAAATAAGTAATATAAATGGAATAATAAACTTGAAAAAGGTTCTTAAGAAATTAGAAATTAAATTTAGTTTATTATTCAGGATATTAAACAACGAACGGGTCATGTCGGACACGAGGTAAGGGGTTCCTTATCTCACTTTTAATTCCATGAGATTTCCAATGTTCACTGCTTATTTATTGCTTGTGGTGTATTGTGTACTGCCATTTGATATATATTATAATAATTATCTTTATATTCATGATATTCTGGGATTCATTTTGGGGTTATTGACTATTTTTTATATGACTCTATTTATTAGAACAATGTAAGGGTTAATTTCACAATCTCTTTATTATACGAAGTTGTTTTTACATTAGTATCTACTGGGATATATTTATTATCCATGTACATGTTACATAAAAGAGTTTTCAAAGAGATTATTTTTAAGGTACTACTTTACTAAAACATCATTTTAAATGTTTTAAATTGTTATTCTTCTAAATAATTATAATTAATGTCCAGGTTTTCACAATTGTTTTTAAGGATATATTTATATGGACATGAATGTTTTCAAAATGTAAATTACTTTGAAAATTTTAAAAGTGGTATGAGACACTTTGATTCAAAAATTTATTTAAATATCATCATTTTTAAATTGTGCGACTTTTAAATTTTTTCATGAAATGAGATATTTCTCTCAAAGTGTTTTATAAATCAATTTCATCTATGTAAACATCCTTTGATGGAATTTTAAACTTGTTTGAATTTGATTTATTATGATACAAAACTACATATTGTATTGAAGATTTTTTTATATGTTTGACAATGGATGTGATATTTTTATACCATTCATGGTTTATGGTTAAAGTATTGACGTTTTGTTTGTTAGTTTTAGTATGAATGTTTATGTTATATTTCATTTTTTACTTATGATGAATATATTGGACTAGTATGTTACGGGTTGGGGGTCGGTAAGAGTAAGACCTCCGAGTTGAGGTACGGTTACAGTAAACCGTCTGGGTTGGGGTCTGGTTACAGAGGCTCTCCAGGTTGGGGTCCAGTTACATTTAGCCCCAATGTCATGGAAAGAGGCCATAACATAGAAATTAATGTCCAGTATTATACATTCCCTAATTATGAATATAATATAGATGATTAATGTAGTCATTCAACTAGTATAATACCCATGGTTATGTTTTATTATGGAATTATTTACTCAGCTCATATTCCTTCCATAAAAGTATTATTGTTTATTATTGGAAAAGGCATGCAGTTTCAATTATTCACCATGATTAATATTTATTTTATCTTATCTTGTATTGATTACCCTAATTAAGCATTTGAGCTAACCCCTTTCTATGTTTTATTTTTCCCAGAATTCCAAGAAGAGTATTATGATTGATATGCTGGGTTAAGCTAAGGGAATAAAGGCATTCATAAAGGATTATTTATGTTGTGTTTTATTTTGTAATGTGTAATGTAACTTTCATTTATGTAATCTATTTTCCAAAACTACTAAACTGATCAGTCCATCGGGACATGATTCCTTGTAATCATGCCAATTTATTAAAATAATGCACTGACTCTGGGAAACTATGGTCAGGGTGTTACAGTTGGTATCACAGGATGTTTAGAAATAACATTGAAAACTTGATTTAGAGAAACTATGATTAGAACACATATCCCTATGAAAGACATTGAGGATTAGTATAGAATAACATCCTATAATTTTGGTAATATAGAGATTTTGTGAGTTTTCCTAGAAAATAAATCCTTGTCTGGATACGAGATGGTAGAGCCGGCTCTGGCATAGAAGTAACTAGGGGTAAAACCCGAAATCACTGCTTTGATCTTGACTCGAACGGGAATTGGTGCACGACAACGGTCCTTGATGCACACATGGTTATGACACTACTGGGGAATATACTTTGTATAATATCATTTTCATTACAAATAAATATGATGTATTTAGGAGTATAAACCTCCTAAAATAAAATACTTTTATGATTATAGATTATATCCATAAACTATTCAATTTACATTAGGTATTTTACATGTTTGTAAATATTCATTATAATACATAAACTGACCTAGTGTATGCCATTGTTAGGAAATGGAACCCAATACAAGGAATGTGAACTCCAAAAATATGTATGATCCAAAAGTAAGAAGGGTCATATCTTACATGGTGTTAAGACAAAATTTATAAGGGAAATTGATTCCCATGTATTCTCAACATATGAATAAATAGTAGCATGTGTTAATAAGATAAGTAAATAATTCTCTATGTTCTATGGCTTTGAAGGGAATCAATAGAAGAAAAGGATGAAAGAGAGAAATATCGATAAAGGGAAGAGGGAAAAGAAGGATATTCCCATATTTGATAACTGTGGAAATAATCACCTTGGTAAACGCTTGAAGGGATTGGGAGTTTGTTATTATCATGGAGAAAATGGACACCAAGTACGTGATTGCAAGGGTAAGAAATTTTTTTCCAATGTACAATGCTTCATCTGCAAGGAGTTAGGACACTATGTGAATCAATGTCCAAATCATTAGAGTATACCCCAAATACTGATATTGGATAATAAAAAAGTTATGATACTACCGTAGATGCAGTGGAATGATTATATTTATTAAATTTTTATTAATGTATTGTGTCATTTGAGTATTGTATTAATGATGTACATATTATAGGAATTATAGAGTATATAAGGATTGTACTGCAGTACTTTTTTATTAAGGACTTGAGATTGTGTGGAGTAGAGAAAATATACTAAATTGTAGGTTAAATTTTTGGAAAATATATGGTTGAGGGAAATATAAACCATAATATGGTTATGAAATTGAGGTATTGATTTTGGAATAAGAGATGTTTTATTAGGATAAATTATATTGGATATTCTTAACTTCCTTGGAACTGATTAATAATTTGTTTATTTCATCATTGTTGGAATATTGAATATTTTATGATATAAGGAATATCTCCAGTATTATATAAAGGATAAGGGAGGATGAATGTAATCAATAATGTATTATGGTAATTAAGGGTGTTACCATGTTTTAAACTAATACATGATGATGGTGTTCAAATTTTATTACGTGCAAAAAAAGATCTTCATTGTGTTTAACATCCTTATTAATTTTGGACTACGAGTTTGGATAGATTTATTTTGGATAATTCTAAATGCTATAATGGATTAAGATAATATTGTTAAGCTTATTTTAGTATTTTTATAAAAATGGCAACATTCGGACCGTGTGATAACCCATCGCGTCAGACAAAGCTGTGGGAATCGAACCCGCAACCATAGTGCGATTGGGATTTATCGCCTACTACTACTGTATGTAAAGTCCTTGGATTGTATAATGTAGTTTCTATTTTTAAAAGGGTATGATAGGTGAGTTATAAATTCATTTTTTGAACTCTAGATTAATAGCATAAATAGAATATTTTTTTAAGTTATATTATCTTTTAGAGTGAAATATGAGTTTGTGGTAGAAATTAGTTAAAGGATGGAACTACCCATGTCAAGTATATATATTTTTCATCTATTATTCGATGAAGAAATTAATTCTTAAACTTGAGGTAAGGGATCTTAAAAATAACAATGTTTTATCCTAGTACTTTAGGTTTTGTTGAACCGATGATATTTTAAATCATCATATATTGATGGCTTTGAGGCCCTGAATTCTACAATTGTTTCTCACTGATTACCTCAATAACTCCCTATAAATATTTACATTTTTACACCAATTATGTGTCTCCAATTTCCACAAATGTTCTTCTAGTTGAGATCATACTTTGGTGGTGACTTTAAAATTCCCCTTTTCCTCTTATTAAGACTAAATTTTGTTAATCCAATTTCCGATGTGTGTTTTCCCACAAAAGTAATTTATATTTTCAGCCTTATATTATAAAAGAACAATTTAAAATTGAGAGGATGAAATTTATTATTCTATGTAATAATGTAGAACCCCAATATTTCATATTATGTTTTTTCTTCAATGTAATTCAATAACATTCACTACACGCAACACCGAGTTTAAGCGCAACACGACTTACAAAACTAGTCGTTCAAAAGAGGTTATGAATAGTATTAACTTCCTTTCAATTTTTTATACTCCATATAATTTTGACATCCATATTATGTGTTTTATAGATCTAATATAACAACAAATTCAATTTTTTAGATAAAGGAAGTATTTCTCAGAAAATGCAATTTTACCGCCTTTTAACGGAGAACCCTTTTTAAATAAAATATTTGACACTTTTATATAATAAATTTGATAAAATAAACTTATTATTTAGAATCGGAAGTTAAAAATTTAGTTTTGATAAATTTTATGATTTTTTCTGATAGGTTTCCTATTTTGGTGAATGGTGAAAAATACTAAATTTTAATAAATAAGAAATTTTTTAATAGAAATAATTTGTAGTGTTAAATATTTCATTTGATTGGTTTTGATGTATAATTAGATTATATTTTTATCATTCAATACAATTTAAGCCATTATAAATAATTTCACTTTGAAATTGGACATAAACAAGTGTCAATCTTTTGAACGATACTGTTGCTTAAAAAGACGCTATTTGTTTTGACAACGGGAATTAATTTTAAATTAATTAATTCAACTTATATGTTTTTAAATTATGTAAAATAGTTATCATTTTTTAATTCAGAATATAAAATATATCTTAGGCTGAATTTTTGGTATTTTTCCGAGAAACAAAATGTTTTTATGAATAGTGAAAAATATTGAGGTATTGGTTAAAACCGAATTTTTATTTAAATAATTATTTATTTTATTTAAATTTATTTTTGTTCAAAATAGATACATAATTATTATATATGTTCAAAATAATTAATTGGCGTCATTTTATAATAAGTTTGGATATATAAAATTTTTATTAAAATTATTACCGTATTTTTCACCCTCCTAAATGTATTTGTAAATTTGCATAAAACATAATTTTATCACCTATCTGAGTTGAATTTCAAAAATCCGAGAGACAAGGTTAACCTCAGTAAGTAAAATGTGGTTCAATAAGATAACAATAATTTTTGGTGAATATTGACTTTTTACTCTTATTTACCGCGGTTAAAGGTAAATAGGGTAATTCAAGGTTAACAGAAATTTTTTATAATTCAAAATTATCTTAACACATGTCTTAATCTTTTTTTATGAGTAATGGCCTACCATGTCCATTCTTCGGTCGATATAAGGACCCATGGTAGCCACTTATAAATGATAATGACAAATTAGATTATTTAATTTAAAGTAAAGACCAAATCGACAACAAGAAAAATCTTTTGGTAATTAATTTTTATATGGTGTTATATAAGTACTCATTTTGACTATAAATATTAATTGGAAAGCTAAAAAGATTTCCTAAATCATGGTATTTTTTTGTATAGTTTTTAGACAACTAATAAAATAAATTATTTATTATAAAATAATGATGACTTATTTACCTCATTAACAAATGGTTTAAATAAATTAGATTATAAATATTATATTAATATCCAAAACAAGTCCAATTTTTATTGGATGATTTTATTTCAACCATGTGTCATATTATTTTTGACCCTAATGATATTTGGACCTTTTGAAACATAATATCATTATATAATAAAATAATATTTTCAAACATTCCTAAAGATCCCCTCCTCCCTCTTATAAAAGTAGACCACTTATAACAAATTCATCATACCTCTCAAGCCTTTAGGATCGTCCAAACTCTACCAAATTAATATCCCTACAACCCCCTCCTCTTCATAGAAACCTTAACTTAGGAAGAAGGCTCTTTAAGAAGTCTTTTTGGTTCAAACCAAAGGATGTTACCCAAATTAAAGGTAATAGTTTGTATTAACTTTTTTTATATTATTTTTTTTCTCCAACACCTAAACTCATTTATCCCTTTCTTTTATAACAACACCAGAATCCGAAATATAATAGGACGTTTTTTGAGAATTATTCGAACTACACTTACACACACCTCCATCTAATGGATGAAGAACATAATGTTTATGTGGATGGAAAACTAAAGCCTCACAAAAAGATGATTGTTCAATTACCTCCTACTGCCTCTCATGGTGTCCATTATGATGGCACTATATTTATATAAGATATATATTATGTTTATTTTTTCTTCATGCTACTGTATTTTTCTTTTATAGAATACCTTAATGGTTTTCTTTATGGGTAAATGCAATAATTTAATTTGAGGAAGTGTGGACTACCGCCCCCTCAAATTAATATGGCTCGTTAATACCATATGTGCGACATATAAAGGACTGAGTTAATGATATTATATATGATATTATACTGGAATTATAATATACCTATGAATCATTATGTCTTAATTCCATTAAAATAAGAAATAGAAATGAATGTAGCGTTCTTTTGTACGTACGGCTTACCGTCTCCATGAACGGTGCATTTCATTTCTTACCCCAAAATGATATGTAATTTAATAAATACATGTATATAACAGATATATATGATATATATGATATCTAAATCATGAATATCATTCTAAATATAATTAACTTTTGACCATGTGAACAACATGTAACTATAAGGAGTTCATTTTCGACTCAAGTGCCAAATATCGACAAAATGAACGTTATTAACGAAAACTATTACATAATTATTATAACATGGTAATAAGTTATATAAAATGAATAATAAACTTGAAAAATGTTCTTAAGAAAGTATAAATAAACTTTATTTTGTTATTCAGGATATTAAAGAACGAACGGGTCAAGTCGGACACGAGGTAAGGGGTTTCTTATCTCACTTTTAATTCCCAGAGATTTCCATTGTTCACCACCAATTTATTGCATGTGGTGTATTGTGTACTAACATTTAATATATATTATCTTGATTATATTTATATTCATTATATTCTGTGATTAATTTGGTGGTTATTGACTATTTTTCATAAGTCTCGATTGATTACAACAAGGTAATGGTTAATTTTAGAATATCTTTATTATCCGAGGTTGTTTTTAAATAAGTGTCTACTATGACATATTTATTATAAATTTACATGTTTCATAATAGAGTTTTCAAAGGGATTATTTTTAATGCAATTCTTTACAAAAAAATGATTTAAAATGTTTTAAATATTTATTCTTATAAATAGTTCTTATTAATGTCCATGTTTTTTAATGGTTTTGAAGGATTTATTTATATAGACATGAATGTTTTTATAATGTTGACTCCGTTGAAAAGTTTCAATCTGGTATGGGACACTTTGATTCAAAAATTTATATAATGTAACACTTTTAAAATTGTGCGACTTTTAAATGTTTTCAGGAAAATGAGATATTTCTCTCAAAGAGTTTTACAAATCAATTTCATCTATGTCAAAATCCATTGATGTATTTTAAACTTGTTTGAAGTTGATTTATTATGATACATAAAATCCATATTGTATAGAAGGCTTTTTGATATGTTTGACTGTGGACGTGCTGTTTTTGTACCATTCATGGTTTATGGTTAAAGTATTGACATTTTGTTCGCGAGTTTTAATATGAATGTTTATGTTATATTTCAACCTTTACATATGATGTATGTATTGGACTAGTATGTTTTGGGTTGGGAACCAGTAAAATTAAGCCGTCCGGGTTGGGGTCCAGTTATAGAAGACCCTTAAGGTTGGGGTCTGGTTATAGAGGCTCTCCAGGTTGGATTCTGGTTACAGAGGCTCTCCGGGTTGGAGTCCAGTTACAGAGGCTCTCTGGGATGGAGTCCAGTTATAGAGGCTCTTTGGGTTGGGGTCCGGTTACAGTTAGCCTTTAGGTCATGGCATGATGCCTTGAAACAAAAATTAATGTCTCGTATTATACATTCCCTCATTATGAAAATTATATTGATGTTTAATATTGTCATTCGACTAGTAGAATATCTATGGTTATGTTTTATTATGAAATTATTTAATCATCTCATATTCCTTCCATAAAATTATTCCTTTTATTATTGGAAAAGTAATTTGGTTTCAATTATTCACCATGCATAATATTTATGTAATCTTCCAATATATTGCTTACCCTTACTAAGCATTTGAGCTCACCACTTTCTATGTTTTATTTTTCCCAGGATTATATGAAGTGTATTGTGATTGATATGCAGGGTTAAGAAAAAATAATAATGGAATTCATAAAAGATTATTTGTGATGTGTTTTATGTTATAAAGTGTAATGTCACATTCATGTATGTGATCTATTTTTCAAGACTGCTAAACTGAGCGGTCCTTCAGGACTTGATTCTTTGCAATCATGCTAATGTATTAAAATAATGCACCGACTCTGGGTAACTGTGGTCTGGGCGTTACATTTGGGCGGTCCTACATATCCCATGAGGATGGGGATCATGCCACGCGTAGTTCTTGAAGGTACATAGGGGTAGAAGATCCTAATGTGTGGGGTGTACGACACGACGAGTAACCTGACATGAATGAATACATAATCACATACCACACCATGCAACCCTAAGTAGGAACTTGGGCCGAGGGGGCCGAAAAGGCCTAGGGTCATGAGGATGGGCCTTATACGGGAAGGCCTAAATGGTCTATAGTTTAACGTCTTACAGTGAGGAAAAAAGTGGTTAAGATACCCCATACACAAGAGGTGCACATCATAGAAAGCAACTCGACGTGAATGAGGACATAATCACATACCACACCGTAAGACCCTAAATGAGAACATGGTCTAGCGGCCAGAAAGGGCCAAGGGGCTAGAGAAGGACTAGGGGCCTTAGTTTGGTCATCTCGATCAATGGTATCCATACGACCTCTTGCACAATCACCGCCTCATCATAGCTCCCAAGCCCACGTGAGTAGTGCTCGGTGTGGGAGACAAGGAGTCGGATTCAGCTCTTCATGCCATACAGTGGTCCAGTAGCTGGCCTCTCCCATGGGGGATTGTCACTTGGATATAGAATGGGGAAGAATTAAACACTACAATGAATTTTAGGGACATATTGGGTTAGTTCTACTGACAAAGGAGAGTTATTGACCATATTTGAAACACATCATCCATAGAGTGACCTGGAATGGGAACAACAAATGAGCATTGATAGCTGACCATGTTCACAATGTGGGACTTGTATCATTTTTTTTCTCAACATCCTCAATGGTGTTGGCCCAAAATGATAGTAAACCCTCTAGGCCTAGCATCCGTGTCGTTCAGGGGCCCTCTGGATGGGAAGGATGTTGGAGTCCTAATCAAAGGAGCGGCTGAAGCATATCTGTAGCCATACATTTCAAAATCATGTAGGGTGGTGAAAGAGGTGGACACCCCTGAGGAGTGGGACGTATGATGGAATCGAGATGAGCTCGATGTGTCTTGAAGCAAGAACCTACACCACACCATATGTCTCGACCCGAGCGGGGTTTTGACGTTTGGTCTAGGCCAACAGAAGAAATGTACATGCGTTCCTATGTATCCCAAAAGGATGAGAATCAAGCCATACGTAGTTGTTGGAGGCCATGCAATTTATCATCATACAGTGAGGACATGGGAGGATTGAAGAATGGGGAGAAGGCATATCGTGTGACCGTTATAATTCTGGTACGAGTGGGGCTAAGGAAGCCTACACCATATCATTCAAGGGTCCTCCGAGAGAACTATACCCAGGGGGGATGGTCAGAGAGAAGAGTTGGGGCTAGGCTCAATATGAAACACTTGATTGTCCCTGCGTATCCCATGTGGATGGTAATCAAGCCATACGTAGTTCTAAGGGCGTAGTTTAATGTATTATGGGATGGTGCATAGTTTAATGTCATATAGGACTGAACAGTTTAAGGTTGTGTCAGACCAGATAGTTTAGGGTAATGTCGAACCAGACAATTCAGGGTCGTGCCAGACCTAATTGCTGAGGAAATGTATTGCTTGAGAAACATGGCATTGGTGGGAGGAGTTATACACTCTCCATCGATGGTCACTAGAGAATATTCTCCGTTGGGGTAAACCCTATGAATTATGTATGGACGTTCCCATTTAGGCTCCATCTTGGGTGGTATCCTGCCGACGATCATTGGCACCTGGGGGGCTAACACTAAGTCTCCTTGCAGGAAAGAGCGGAGGTGATCCTTTTTGTTGAAGGCTCAATCTATATTGTTTTATTTCCTTTCCAGATTGTGCAGGGAATGAAGAAAATTATCGTCAAGTGCTTCCAATGAATCTATACGAATTTCAGCTACCATATATGGAAACTGCTGGTCATAGAACGTTGTGCGTAATGAAGGCAACTGGATCTCGATAGGTAGGGCGACCTTAACTCCATACACCAGGGAACACGGGGTCACCGTGGTGGAATTACGATTCATCATCCGATAGGACCAGAGGGCATTGGGGAGCTTGTCTGGCCAACTCATCTTATTCTGACCTAATATTTTATAAAAAATGATAGAGTGGGTTTTGTTAAGCACCTTGATCTTCCCATTTTCTTACACGTGATTGATGGAGGTATGGTTCGAACAGATGTTGTACTTGGCATTCAATTTTATCAACTCAGCTACTTGGAATTTGGTGCCATAATCGGTGTGGATGGCGTGAGGGACCCCAAACTGGTAGTTGATATTGTAGCTCATGATGTCAATTATAGAACGGGCCCTGACCACCTTGAGCAGAACAGCCTCTGCCAACTAAGAAATGAAATATATGCCAGTCAGGATGAATCTGTACTAGAGAAATGTTTCTGGTGGGTATGGTCCCACGATATCAAGTCCCCATACAGCAAATGGCCATGAGTATTTGGTGGATTGGAGTGGTTTTTACTGCCGATTCATGAAGTTATCATGAATTTGCACGTGTGACATCTCATGGAGAACTCAATGCATTCTTATGTCATGGAAGGCTAGAAGTATCCCAATATCCAAATATGATGCGACAGCTTCAGCCCAATCTGGTGGACGCTGCAGGAACCGGTGTCAACCTTGTGCATGAACTGAGAAATCCTGACTCCTTGGATGCAACGAAGGAAATAACCATTGAACTTGTGCTTTTAGACGATTCGGTCAAGACTTGGACCACTCTGGAGGGTAAACTGCAGTGCACGACATCAGATTCTCTCAGGCTCTACCAGATCAGCTGGGAGGCAAGAATTTTGGGGATACTCAACAAAAGGGGATCTCCAGTCATGGGTCACTGAAACCAAAACATATAAGGGACCTGGGGGCCCTGATGTGGAGGCTACGCCAGTAAGATATCTTACTCGTAGTCTATCGTCATCATCCGGGGTGACTGGAGAAATGACTCTCCGATGTGCCACGTGTATAATTAGATCATCACCATTGGGTTCTTCTTGTGATGCAGCTAGGATGGCCATGTCATCGGCTCGACCATTCTAAGATTGAGGGACATGAGTAACATCTGTCTGAGATGGAAGCAGGGCCATTAGATGGAGGGTGCTCTCGAACAATGGTGTGAGCTCTGGATTTCTGAAGACGTAGTCCCCGTTGATTTACATGATGACCATTTCTGAATCCCATTTCACATGAAAATGGGGCACATTGATCATGAGGGCCAGCTTGAGGCCAGTAATGAGGGATTGATACTCCGCTTCATTGTTGGTACAGACCACTAAAAATAGTAATAGTATGACAGAATGGCTTTCACAGAGGTGATGAAGATGATTCCCATGGCTACTCTGTTGATCATAGGATCACTGAGTCTCCTGTCGATGGGGCTACGGGAGGCACCATCGAAGGGAATCTAAAAACATGGAATGGCAGGATCTACCGAGAGGATTGTCTAGTTGGTATAATCCTGGTCCAAGGAATGGTCCACGAGGGTTGGATGGGAAGCTATAAAATCTTCCAATGTTTGTCCCTTGATAGCCATCTCAGGCATCAACATGATGTCGAACTGCTAGAGGATTACTGCCCACCGTGCTAGATGGCCGGTCAACATAGGGAAGTTCAGAATTTACTTCACCAGGTCTACCCAAGTCAATAGCTATACCTTTTGGTGCCGCTGGTAGTGTCGCAACTTCTACATGGAAAATAAGAGTGCAATGAAACTCTTTTCAATGGGGGAGTATATGTTCTCTTTATACAGGAGCATGAAACTAATGTAGTAGATGTTGTTTTCTGTCCCCTCCTTGTTCTTCTGGGAAAAAGTGTTCCAAGTGATCATTCCAGGGTAGTCACGTATAGGATCTATGGTCTTCCAGGGATGGGTGGTATCAAAAACGGAGGCTGGAGCTGATACTGCTTGATTTCCTCGAATGCGGTCTGGCACTCTTTGTCCCACACATAGGTAGAGACATTCTTTATGAGCTAAGAAAAGGTCTTACATGTTCCATCTAGATTCATAATGAATAGGCTTTTTTAGGCTATGTGGACATGGAAATATGAATGCTATCGAATGTTTCTCAGGGGATACATCTGGATGATGGCCTTGATCTTCGCTAGGCCAGTCTCGATGCCCCGATAAATGACAACAAATCCATGTCATTTTCTAGAGGTGACCTCGAAGGCACACTTCAACGTGTTCATATTCAAGTGGCTGGAACGGAGGAAACCGAACACTTTATCAAGGCCCTCGAGATGGTCGTGGCACTGGCGAGATATTACCACTAGATCTTTCACATATCATTCAACTACTTTCTAGAGGATTGGCTTGAATATGAGGTGCATGGTCTGCTGATACTTGGCACCTTCATTTTTCAGGACGAAGAGCATAACCTGGTAGAAAAAAGTACCTCGGGGTGCCCTGAAATATGTGGACTCCTCATCCTAGTTGGATATTCAGATCCTGTAGTATCTGGATAAACCATCCATGAAAAAGAGATCTTGGAACCCAGCTGTAGCATCGATCAATTATTCTATCACAGGAAGGGGAAAGTCATCCTTTGGACAGTGGCGATTGAGATCACGGAACTTGATGCAGAATCCGATTTGTCCATTCTTCTTCCTGACTAGCACAATGTTGTATAGCCACATGGGGTACTGGACCTCCTTGAAGAAGTTGGATCTGATAATATTTTTGAACTTCAGCCTCATCCATGGCACCGTGAGAAGGGTGCATCTTTCTAAGAGGTTGCGTGAACTCATATTAATTTTCATAGAGACCGAGGTGGTGGACGGATACCTGAGGATCTAGTCCTAAAATCACATCGTAACTCCAGGAAAACATGTCACTGTTCTATTTATGGAATTCCACATGCTGCTGCTGCTCTCCTGGGGACATGGCATCATTGATCAATGTGGGTCTCAGATCTGCCTTGCTAACAAGGTTCACCTGTACGAGTTCATCAACCGTGGCAGTGATTCCCTCTTCAAATGAAGTGGGATAATCCTCCAGATCCTCTTCATCAATTATAGAGTAGGAATCTGTAGAGGGAGGTGATTCCTCTAGGTCGTTAGGTCCTGACGGGAGGATGGTACCAGCCTGGGTAGTAGTGGACCACATATCGGGAGATTCATGTGCTACTGAAACCATAACGATTAAGGCAATTGATCCGATCCCATTTGGTTTTCGGCCCAAGGGGACAAGCTTGATAATATCAAAGAAATAGTTGTGCATTGTCTGGAGTTGATTAATCCTTTCCTAGAAAAACAGGCACGTATGACGTAATGTTGTTGCTATGGGGCGGACATCCCGATACTGTACGGGGGTAGGAGGCTCCGGGATCATCGAGCCTTGTCCGTGTAGGAGGAAAATGTGATTTACCACCATCTCATGGACTTGGAAACATTCTTCCCTATTGTACCGGAGACAAAAACACATTGCCCCATACCTGGGGTTGTGTCATCCAATCGATGGATTGGGAAGACGTAGTCATCGTCCAAACCTGCTGAGGGGTCGGTTTCAACTGGGACGGGTTTGACCTCACTTGCCTTAATCTTATTATCCTTTCTCTTGTAATAGTAAGTGTCCATGTAGCGGGAATCAAAAGAAGTGAAAGGAGATGAATCACCTTGTAGTATTCCTACTTGACCATTAAGGGAGAACTTGAGGAACTGGTGATTGGATGAGTGGACCTCCGCGTGCAGGTGGAGCCATGGCCTGCCCATCAATGAAATGTACGCAGTGTCCGGGGATACAACCATAAACTCGGTGCTGGAAACTAGGCCACTAAACGGGGTCTTTAAATAGATCTTACCGACAGGGGTTTGTTCTATTCTGTCATATCCCTGGATTCATAAATTGATGAAAGTCATGTCATCATTGGATAACCCTAGCTTCCACAGCATTCGCGGTGGGATAAGTTTGATCCCGGAGCTCGTGTCAACAAGACAGTGGTGAACCTCCATTCCATTGAATTGGATAGTGATGTACAATGGGTGGATATGCCCTTGTATGGGTGAGCCTTCATCTTATCTAAAGAACAAAATTATTTCCTGACACTCATCATTTTCGACCGATTCAGCATGAAAGGATTCTACAGCTGCTACCTCTGTCTCAAATTATAGGGGGCCTCTTAAAGACTTAGTTAGGGCCTCACTCATATCTGGAAACAAAAAAAAGGCTTCATGGATGGAAAGCCTCACTGGGATTCTGGTGATGTGATCGAGAACATCATATTTCCATGCCAGGCACGATCTTCTGATTGCAGGAGGCCACTATATGATAAGAGGCATGGTGGGCCCTACCAGCCGAACCAGTGGCTGACTGGTGTTGGGCATGTCCCATTTTTCACTAGTCAAATCCCAAAGAGTAGCTTCCAGATGAGGACCGAACAACAGAGATCGGCCTGTAGCAGGGCGAGACTGGTCACAACATGCTCAAGGTAGTTTTTCCTGATCTAATAGCACAAACGGTTGTGGAGGCAGGCACGACGACATTGAATAAAGAGGCTGCACTTGCTGAGTCATACTCTTGGCGTGCTATTTTGTCTTAGTGGAATGTACAACCTGGCTATAGGTTCCAACTGATGTGCCTCAGTGACCCATATGGTTGCGGCTCTAATGAAGTTGACGTCGACTGGGGACATTGGGGAGGTTCTACTAACGCTCCTCATTGTCGGGTGTCACATATGGGTTTACCAACTACACAGTATTATCCAAAATGTACCCTTGAATTTCACTTGAAGATTCACCCATCACTGAGTGGATTCTTGGAGGGATCCCCATCTCTAGGGGAATAAAGTCCCAGAGATTTCCAGACGATGATGGTATTGGCGGAGCACGTTCCATACCCTTGTGTTGCAGATTCTTGCTCTTCTGGGAAGAGGTTGGCTGAGACGATGATGCAGAAGTAGTGGCTGAAACTTCATATATATTTGAATGATTCAGGCATGCACGAATGATACCATGGGATAGAGAAACCATTTTTCAATCCATCCAGTCATCATTCATCTGGGACCCATGGTTAGAAACCACCTGCCACTCACCTTCACTGTCGCTACTACTGTCTAGCCATACAAAGATGCATGCCACTTGTGTGTGGGATGGGACCAGCCTGACTAAGTTGTTATCGACCTGGTCTTGTATCTAGTATTTTAACACATTGAAATATTTGATGGTGTGCCCCATAATCTGATGATAGGGGCAGTAGTTGGGGTGATCAGTGAGGTTTGCCTCTTCCAACCTTCTTCAATCAGGCAACCACACGATCCCCTATTCTAAGGCACTTATGAAATATCTGACGACCTAATTCTTCGGGAAAGAGTAGGTACAACTTCTTCTATCTAGAATGGGGGCCCTTGGAGCCTAGACATGATGAGGTGCTGGAGGTTCCTATCATGGATGAGAACCTTGATTTTCCCACCTAGGCGGTGGTGGGGCATTCCACGAGGCACTTTCTGATTCTGAGGAGGAAGCTACCAGAAGTGGAGGGCCTCTAAGAGGCTACGGGGCTAGTTCCAGTGGTAGCAATTCTAGTTTCCTAGGGTCTTCTATTTGGGCCACCACAGTAGGTTCATCTATGGAAGCCCTCCTCACTGGAATTACATGGGGAAACGTGCGTTCCTAGATGTCCTTCTACAGAGCTTCCTCTAGGTGCCTAGCCTTATCAGAGATGTCTCAAAATCCTCCAGGTTAGTTTTGGGTGATTATGGAAGGAACTAGTTATGTCCTAACATTCCCTACACACATCGTCAATAATTGATCATGAGTCTGTGGAATGTGAAGGGAGTATGTGAGCCCCTTATACCGGGTGATAAATTATGTGACTCACACATCAGGCCTTTTCATGCACTTAAAGTGATCAGTGATGCTCATTTTCCTGGTGGTAGAGCTAAATTGGTAGAGGAATTTCCTATGATGGTCCTCCCAACTTGTTACGGTTCTGACGGGGAGCTGGTTGTACAAAAGGAATGGCAGTCCCTCTAATGTCTGAACAAAGCAGCAGAGCTTAGTAGCCTCCTGCTATGCTGGAAACCCTATCATGGGCCGACACATTTAGTTGAAGTGGGCCAAGTGCTACGACAGGTCCCCCATCATGTTAAAGGGGGAGAAGGTGGGATTCCCAAAAACCGAAGGTGCCGACACATCATCCACCCATGCCGGATATGGCTTTCCATTAGGTGGGATTACCACCTATCATGTTTCCAATGCCTCAAGGTGGGAAATGAGTGCCTCCATTGGATCATCTGGGTGGGTGTCCCAATCTTGATGGTGATCCCTAACTACGATCGTGTTGTCATGTTCCTCAACATGGTAAATTGGCCTAGCGGCTCGTGTAGCAGTAGGTGGAGCAACAAGCGGGGTAGCTGGGGGAACCTGAGCTGGATTAAATGGATTTTCATGCTGTTTAGGAGGGTTTGGAAATACATACTTTTCCTTATTTCCCTGAGCTCGGGCTTCAGACCTGTCTATGGGAACAACATGATCGGGGTTTCTTGGGGCAGCTCACTGAGGGGAAGTTGTTCTTAGCCCTACTGAAATGTCCTAGGATCGTCGTAGTTCAGCCGTCTCTCTATAGTGGATTCAGCCACGAGTTCATCGTCTAACCGGTACTTCTCGGCAGGTTGTTGGTGCGACTTGACCTTCGTGGGTCCTCCTCTATCTTTTTCACCATGGCGGATGGGTTAGAGTTCTTGACAACTTCGACGTGCTCTTTGCCTTTACTGGAATTCCATTTGAGTACCACCGCCTCAGTGGGTGCAAGGATACCTAGTAGGTTTCTCTAATAAGGAGTAATCCTCCATAATGGGTCCAATATTGGTGGCATGACCACAAGGGGGTAATTCTCCATCGACAAGATCTAGCTCATCCTTCTTGTCTATTATATCGGCCATGTTGACCGTGACCCTTCCCGGGGGCATGTCATTGATGTCTCCCTGCATGTCGGGCTACCACTGTATAGGATTGAATATGAGGGAAGAATATTTCCCCCAACCAGTAATTTGTATGTGGGGGTGTCCTCCTTAATAATTAGGAACATTACCTTGATTCTTTGAACACATTGTTGTTGGAGGGTCGTGCGGTGGCTTGGTGACTCAGGGCACTGGGCCCCCTGGAGAACAGCCTGATTAACCACATGAAATTGTTCACTAATGTCTTTGAAATATAATTGGATCCAATAATAAACCACTTGCCGAAGATTAAGACTAAAATGTGTCACTCATAGGGTGTGGCAGAAAATATCATCTTCCTACGGGGTGAGAGATTCCAATATGCAGAAATTCGGTGCTGCCATGTGCCAGATCTTCATGGGGAAGTGGTCCTTTGTGAGGATGTTATAGAAGCTCCTTGGCTTAGATTCAGGTCTTGGCACATGATTTCCCCACTCATCAACTAAGGGAGGTTGAGGAATTGGCATTGCTATAAAGGCAGACCGATGGGACGACATGAAGGCCGGTGGGGAGTATAGTGAGTGTGCTGACTAGCCGACGAATCTCGGGTTGTCCTCCGAAGACTGTAGTGACATGGACGCTACATCATGATAAGACGGGCTGACGACCACTATTCATGGATCTAGGTCTAGGGCTACCGTTGATGGGCCACAATGTTGTTCACCCACCATCAGTCCCCAGAATAGTTCTCTGCGATCTCTTGTTGAGGTAGAGAGCGCTTCTGGTGACGATGGTGGTGATTTCATGACCGTAACCTATGGGGTATCTAGATTTTCATCCTCCTGGATATAAATGTGAAGGGATTTTGGGATCCTGTGGACCTAAAATTCTAGGAGTACCCGGCTGATTTTCCTCATCCCTACCCTGGCCCTTGGCATAGATGGTCGAAGAGAGGGATCCCGAGTTGAGTCATACGTTACTTCAGAGTCTGAGAAGTGGACCAGTTTGATCTGTGTCTATACCTTCTTTGAATTCCTCCTATGGAGATGAGGACCCAACTTCCTACCCCCCAAGTGGCTCCTCGGGATATGGCTGATTTTTGACACATTTTCCTTTGGCTGCACTGGTGTTGTGGCAGAGGGGGTTTCCATCCGAGAATGCCGGGGTGCGGGGAGCACCAGGAAAAATGTCAAATGTTTCATGGGGAGTACCTCCATTGGTAGCACTGGAGTGGGAATAACCTATACAAGAATAGGAAGAAGCTTGGGGAGGACCTCCACGATTGTTTTCCTAGGGAATATCACTATGAGGAGAGCCTTGTACCGGTCTAGCTGAACACAGGTAGGACCTCTATGCTGGGTGCGGGTGGAGCGAGGCTGGCTCTCACCCCTCTGGTTGCTATGGTGAGGAGGACCTTCACCGGCTGCTGAATGTATATGGGGAGGTTCCCCATGTGGAAGAGATAATGGATGTGCAATGTCTCTGCACCGGCGTTCGGGGAAGGAGGAACGACTCCATACATTTTGTAGTGGGCACGGGAGAGGCTTCCGTACCGAGTAGAATTGTCATGGGGATGTCCCTCACAAGTATTGGGGGTGGCATGGGGTGGACCTCCATGCTGATCCTCGAAGTGGGGAAAGCTCGCACATTTCATGTTAGTAGTTTGGGGAGGACCTCCATACTGTGTTTCATTGTTCCAGGGTGGTTCGCGGTGGCCACTACTTGTGCCAGTGACGGAAAGAGTCAACCCAGCATTCCTGTGGGGAATTTGGGGCATTTATCCCTATCAGTTGTATAACATCCCCTGCTTAGTGTTGGCAGGGTATTGATGATATGCGTTGATGGTGGCTCGGGTCACAGTAATTGTCGGCATTGACACCCCTTGTCAGCTATCCTCCTCAGATTGCGTCCGAAGCTGGTGTCGGGTCGGATGTACCAGGGATGGGGGTGTAGGTAAGTGGCTTACCTTCTCCTCATCTAGCATGATCGGGCAGCGGTGCTGATGCAGCTGGGTGGGAGCGCTTTCTGGGAGCCCCTGAATTGAGACTCTGACCGGGCTGGCTCAGACCTCACCAACCACATCAGCGTAAGGCAGAGAGTCTTCAGGGTGCTTCGGGGATGGGCTCCCAAAGTAGTTGTATGTTGGGGTGGGGAGCAATGGCTCCCTGTGCGGACCTCGGTGTAAGGACCCGACCCCAATTGCCTGGAGCCGGTGCCTTATTTGATTACATTGGAATTCACATTATGAATAAGAATCCCAAAGGACTGAGTAGTTTATTATTATTGGAATCAAGTTACATAAATAAGTTCAAATTTACATCAAGAAACTAAATACAACACTAATTTATTCTATTACAAACATCCATGACTCCTAGATAATGCTTGAAATTCATTCATAATTTAGTTCTTCATATCCTGGGTAAAAAACATAAGAAAGTGGTGTGCTCAAATTCTCAGTAAGAGTAAGCAATACAGCGGATGATAGAATAAACATAAGACATGGTGCATAATTGAAAACACATTCCCTTAAAAGTAAACTTTGACACATTATGGTAGGAATATGAGGTGAGAAAATACTTACATAATAAAACATAATCATGGGTATTATACTAGGTGAATAACCACATGAACTTTCAATTACTTGATTCCTAATGATGGAAGTACATATTCCAGACATTCTAAAACATTTTTTAACTGCCTCGGCCAAGACGTCTAATGATTAAGGCTTTAGAGAAAATCCTTATAACACATTGGGAAAGGCCTCATCCAATTCCACGTCTATTTGTCTCATTAGACATACCAATGCATTGAG
This sequence comes from Viscum album, assembly GCA_963277665.1. Taxonomy (NCBI): domain Eukaryota; kingdom Viridiplantae; phylum Streptophyta; class Magnoliopsida; order Santalales; family Viscaceae; genus Viscum; species Viscum album. The sequence goes on from OY728119.1 coordinate 538,592,317, forward strand.
GGGAAATAGCGGGCCCCACCCATCACATAATAAGTCCAATTAATTCCTCATATGTGCAGGGATAAATCATAAACAATATATAAATTTGTATTGACACTGTCATATTAAATGTAACTATCTTTCCCCTTTCAATAAACATAAAACACTAACCATTCTGAGTAATACGGTGAATGGTTTTACGATAGATCATCTACAATAGAGTTAGTAATAAACCTTTAAATCAAATAAGGAAAATTAATTAATAATTTATTAAACCCAATAATACTATGTAATCAACAATAGTGTTGAATTAGATTGAAACACTCTTATAAAATCTTTATGCAATTATAGAGATAAATACAGTTTTATTTTGAAAAAACAAATTTTGGAAAAAAATTTGTATAAAACCATAAGTGAAGTAAGATATTATTTTCATAATAAAATTTATTAATTTATAATGATAATGGTTTCCAAAAATAATAATAGAGTGCCCTTGAAAATAGGTACACATTTGGGAAATTCCCTTGAATCAGGCTTGTATTTTTTATGCAATTTTGAAAGTTATTTTTAAAACGTGTAACTATCCATAAAATTAGGAAGGATTATTGTTTGTAAACATATATATTATACTCACACGAAATATATGGGTAGTACATAACAATACATAAAAATTTCATTGAGGTAATTATACAATGAAAGTATCTCGAATGAAAATGGATGTTTGGGTGGAAAACCCCTTACCTTAACTCCAAACGTGTTATGATATTGAACATAAGATCCTTGAATATGAAATTATACTTATTAATAACTTATTTAATAACCTATTATACATTTATTTAGTTTACCATTATTCTGTTTAGTTCATTTATACACTTATTTCTATGTTATTAGATTGAATTTCGTTGTCTCGGGGTGTTTGTTTTCTTTATCTTCATAACTGGTTCACTTGTTTTTAATTAATAGAGTTCATGTGGAATGGTAATAAATCTCCAGGATTGACATTATAAATTATTTATGAACATAAATAATTGATAATGGTCATTTGTATCATTTTTTATCATGTAATGAGGGTGAATCATTAGATGACAACCACTTCGATTTTTCGACAGTATTTTAAATATTATGAACAGTTTTTGTCATATAACTTAGTTATATGTACATATTTTGGTTCCAGAATATTAATTACGTTATAATAAATATATTCTAGTCTGGTTCAGCCATAAATATGTTATCATGACCAGTAATTAAGAAGAAATTGAAGAATGGAACTTCTTCATCCACGAAGGCTATAAATTGGAACCTCATGGATGTTGATTTTGTTTATAAAAATAAACAAGAGTGAGTAAGAATATTTATGATGGTTCATCCATTCACATGATATAATTCAGTTATATATATGATACTAGTGTTATCATGATCATTTGGATAGAGGAGGTGAGGTGATTATAGAAAAAAACAAAAATAGAAATGAAACCAAATGAAAAAGAAGGGTGTTTTACCTCTTCAAATAACCTCCTTGAGAATCTCCTTAAGGGAAGGGGTTTTTGTATTTTAGAAAGACTAGAAGATTCTTGGATGTGGGCAGAGACTAGGTAAAGGTAAATGGGCAGAATTTTGAAGGGATTCTTGTCTTTGAGGAGTGAAGAGAATAGGGAGTGGTGAGGGGTTTTTATATTGGAGGAGAGGAGTAAATCATGAATATTTAATTCTTTATTTTATTATATCCCTCAAGATAACCAAATGTGGTGTTTCATGTGACCAATAATAGTAATTAGTGCATTTTAGTTAGAACCAAGTGGCCTTATAGAAATTATGATGTCATTAATAGTTTATTTGACTGATAATTTGTATATAAGGTATTTTATCATATTTCACTATTCATAAAAAATTAATGAATTTCAGAAAAATCCAAAAAATTCACCCCTGCCATTTTTCTATGTGTAGAATTCAAAAGTGAACACCAATTTTATAAAATGATTTTTTAATTATTAATAATTTAAATTTTAAATAATGTCAATGTTAATTCGAAAAATAACAATCTTAGAGGTATAATTAGTTTTATGTGACATTGAAAAATTAATTAATATGCCATTATCATATTACCGTATGAAAATAAAATACAATCATTATTTACTAATAAAAACTTTCACATTACTATTAATATTACAATTCATTAGTGTATGATACTATTCACCAAAAAAATAAAGTTTGTTATATCAGAATCCAAATGACTTACTAAACACAACCCTAGAGAACGATTTTTCGAAATTAAAAACATAGAAGTTGAAGAGTTTTGTTTAATGGATAGATTATAAATTTGCATTCTATTTCTGTTTTCAAAACCTTGGGGTGTTACATTTTCCCCTCCTTAAAAAATTTCATCCTTGATATTTAAAAAATATTATCTATAAATATTCAGGTATGACTTTAACATAAGCTCCCCAGGCTCCCATGTTGCTTCCTCCATCTTATGGTTCCTCCAAAGAACCTTTACTAGACGAGTCATCCAATTTCTCAATTCTTGTTCTCTAGTATCAAGAATTTTTACAGGCCCTACACAATATGATAGATCAGTCTAAAGTTCTACTTCTTCATAAGTGAGTACATGTGTTGGGCCTAGCATGTACTTTCGTAACATCGACATGTGGAACACATTGTGATTCTCTGAGAGACTCTAAGGCATTGTCAAACGATAAGCTACAGATCCAATTCGATCCAGAATTTCAAAAGGTCTGATGTACCTGAGACTTAATTTTCCCTTATTACTGAATCATATTACTCTTCCATGGAGATACCATTAAGAAAACATGATCACCTTCTTGAAATTACAAATCCTTCCTTCGATTATCAACATAGTTTTTTACCTACTTTCAGCTGCTTTGAAATGGTTCTGGATAATATTCACATTTTCCATTGTTTCTTCAACAAGTTTTGGTCCCATGAGCTTTCTTTCACCAAAATCATCCCAACAAGTTGGTGCACAACATCTCCTACCATATACTGCTTCATAGGGTGACATCTGAATACTTGAACAGAATCTATTATTGTTGTAAAATTCCACAATGGGTAAATACTGATCCCACATGCCATGAAAATCACGTGAACAAGACCTCAATAGGTATTCCAATATTTTAATAGTTTGCTCTAATTGTCCGTCAGTTTATGGGTGGTAGGAAGTGCTCAAATGAAGATCAGTATCTATAGAATTATGAAGACTCTTCCAAAATCGTGATGTTAAACGGGGATCACGATTGGAGACAATTGATGCGGGTACACCAGGAAGTCTTAAAACATTCTTAATATAAATTCATGCTAAACATTCAAGCGGTAAATATTTCGTTATATAATAAAAATGTGCATATTTTATAAGAGCAACAATGATGCAGATCGTATCATTATTTCTTGGAGTCTTTGGTAGCCCCATGAAAAATTCAATCGTAATATCATCCCATTTACACATAGGTATAGGAAGGGGTTTCAAGACTCCACCAAGATGTTGTCTTCCTAGCTTTTGCTGTTGACAAAAAAAACATCTCGAGATGAAATCTGTAATCTCCCTCTTTATGTTTTCAGACCAAAAATGTTCCATTAGATCTCTTAACATATTTCTGCTACCAGGGTGTATAGAGAAATTATAGGTATGAGCATCATCCAATAGATCCCTCTTTAGCTCGGGAATAGCGGGAACACAAATCCTTTTTCTGAATTTCAAAATTCCACCTTCATATGAAAATTCATTCAACCACCCCTCATTTATAACTTTTATTTTGTTTTGAAACACTTCATCATCAACCTGAGAACATTTTATGTTTTCCAATAAAGAAGGTTTGGAAACCATTTTAAAAAGTAGTGATGTGTTACCTTCCTTGATAATTCACATATCCATCATTATTAGATCCATGAAAAAAGGATCCCATTCAGCTCTCATCTTCTTCCGAATTATGTATTCCTTTCTAATCAAAGCATCTGCCACCTAATTTGACTTCTTGAGGTAGTAGTGTATTTTTCTATCATAGTCTTTGAGTATCTAGATCTATATACATTGACTCATGTTGTGTTATTTTTTTGAGAATACATATTTCAAACTCTTATAATATGTATATATCTCACATTTCTCACCATAGAGGATATGTCTCCAAATCTTCATAGCAAATATTACTACTGATAACTCATGATCATGAGTTGGATAGTTTTATTCATGAATTACTAGATACCTAGAGTTATTGGAAATCACTCGATCATTCTGTATAAGGACACAACCAAGTCCTTTATTTGATGCATCACTATAGATAACAAACTAATCATTCTCTGATGGTAGGGTTAGGATAGAAGAATTCACTAACCTCCTCTTCAATTATTCAAAACACTCTTCACGTTCCTTGGTCCATAAAAACATAACACATTTTTGGTGATCTTGGTCATTGGGTTAGCCAAACGGGTGATGTTCTGAACAAAACACCAATAATAACATGATAAACCAATAAAACAATGTTTCTCAGTTACGTTCGTTGGAGTAGGACATTCTTTAACAGCCTTTGTCTTCACAATATCTATAGATATACCATCCTTAGTGACAATATGGCCCATAACAGAAACTTATTATATCTAGATCTCACACTTGATGAACTTCCCATATAATTCATTTCTTCTCAGAGTCTCTAGAATGGTGCGCAAGTGATTTTCATGATCTTAATAGATCTTAGAGTAAACCAGGATATTATCGATAAACACCACTACAATGTCATCAAGATATTCCTTGAAGACTCTAATCATGAGATCCATGAAAACAGATGGTTCATTGGTTAGTCCAAAAGGCATTAATCTAAACTCTTAATGCCCGTACATGGTTCAAAATGCTATTTTTGGAATGTCTTCCTTTCTCACAAGTAACTAATGATATCCAGATCGATGATCAGTCTTCAAAAAAAATGGGCTCCATGAATTTGATTGAAGAAATCATCAATTCGTGGTAGAGGATACTTATTCAATATTTTAATAGCATCGATTTACCTATAATCAATACACAACCTCGTAGACCCATTACTCTTCTTAACAAAAAGAATAGGGGCTCCCCATGAAGAGACACTAGGGAGAATAAATCCTTTTTCACTCAATTCCACTATTTGTTTCATTACCTCCACTAACTCCACAGTGGCCATCCTATAAGGTTTCATTGATATGGGCCTTGAACCATGAATTATGTTAATGGAAAACTCAATATCCCGCTATAGAGGTTTTCTAGGTAAATTCTCTGGGAAGAAATCAATATATTCCTGCACAACAGGCACATATTTGATTTGAAAAATATTTCCCCACCCATAGTTATTTTTTTCTCTTCCTCTCTGATATTTGTATTTATTTGAGCTACATGGGGTGGGTCTAGATATGAATCAGGTCGTGACATTTCTGCTCTAAAGATAAGGGACTCCTTATTATCATCAAAATTTTTCTCCTCCTTCGTCTCAGAATAATTTTTCTCATCATGGTCCAAAAGCCAATCCCTAATGAGGATTATATCAAATTAAATCATGGGTATGACATTGAAATCAGCAGATAAAGAACATTTATATGCCCTATTGGGAACTTATTCCAAAAAAATTGATTCAATGATACTTCCCTTATGAGTTTTGACTGTCAAATACCATGTTAATTTAAATTGGAATATATCTAGTTTTCATAGAAAACTGGGAAGATATGAAACAATGCGATGATCTAGAATCAAATAAAGCATTGGATAGGTTTGATGAAATGATCAAAGTACCTACCACTACATCATTCAGAAGTTAAACCTCTATAGTTATGATTCCATAAGCATATCCCAGATCCCTTGGACTTTTCTATTGAATATTTCATTGATTCTTTTGTCAATAATTATCATAATCTCCTATCTCTCTCCAATTATAGCATTGAACATCATTGACTTCCTTGTTCTCTTTGAAATCCCCAAAAATATGGAATTTCTGACCACATTTTTAATGTACTCAATTTTCTTTTAAACATGCACCATGTTGTTTCATTCCACAATTTTCACACGGTGGAAAGTCAACTATTCCCTTCTTCCCCGTTTCATTGTTTCCTATCCCAGGGTTTTCAGCAACCCTCTTCTTTTCTTTCTTTCCCATATAGTCATAATACCTATAGAATTCTATTTTGTCTTGATAACACATGAAAATATATCCTCATATGTTGAAAAACATTGGTAGACCAGTGCCTTCTAGAAGAATGGATTTAGGACATCAAAGAATAGATCAATTTTTCTCCTTGGATTTCATAGGTAGTATACTTCATGCCATTCTATCCTTGTGAAGTTAGCTCCATACTTTGCAACATTCTCAACTTCCTTCAACCGTTGATTCAAGAATTTCCACTCCATATCCACTCTTTGTGCATGAGGAATGTATTTCTCTAGGAATATTTCCATAAAGACCCTACATTCCATCTTCTCTATTTCCTCCACCTCCTTTTTGTTTTGGATTAATTACCACCATTGATTCGCATCTATCGATAGACGATAGACTTCCATAATGACCTTCTCTCTTTCATTACATCCCAAGGTGATAAATATCATCTGAAGGGAACATATCCAATACTCTACTACAAAAGGGTTTGTAGTCTCGTTGAATGATGGAGGTTGTTGAGCATAAAGAGATCTAACATATCTCCTCCACGTGGTGGATCTAGATGCTCCATACAGGTAGGTTTATTATTCATAACCTAAGTACATTGTACAAACATAATTATAAGTTTATCAACACATGGCACGACACTAGAGCCAACATCATTACCTTGCATCGGAGGGAAATACCTACGTGCGTTCATGTGGTTCCCATTCCTTCACCTAGGTTCTATTTCTAAATAACGACATACACTAGATTAGGGTATGTATCCTAATTTATAAAATCAATGAAGAAAAATAAAAATCTTAAATTGAAATTCTACACATAGAAAATATCTTAATCATAAAAATGGCTTCTTTGAGAAACAATTTACTTTTAAATCCTCCATAATGGCTTGTAAAGAAAACATTAATTATCCTAAGCATATACCCCGGGAGTGTCGTAACCAAGAGTGCATCAATGCCCATTTTTATATAACAAGATACCCCGGGTCAAGCCAGAAATTCCTTGCTGGAGGTTTCACTCCTAGGTATATCTATGCCAGATCTAACTCTACCAGCTCATATCCAGACAGGGATGTATTGCTCAGAAGATCCACATAATCTATTACTTAAGTAAATAAAAGGAAGTTCTTGTATATTTATCATCAAAGAATACCTTAAGGACTATTCCCTAATCTATGTTTGATATATATAGTTTCCATGTTTTCTACTAAACTTCCTCTGATACCAATTGTATTGACCCAACCATAGCTGCTCAGAGCCGATGCCTTATTTGATTACGTTGGAATTCATACAAGGAATACGAATACCGAAGGACTGAGTAGTTTAGTATTATTGGAAACAAGATACATAAATAATTTCAATTTTACATCATGGAAGAAAATACAACACTAATTTATTCCATTAGAAACATCAATGCCTCATAGATTATTCTTGGATGTCCTTAATAATTTACTTCTTTATATCCTGGGAAAAATGAAACATAAGAAAGGGGTCAGATCAAATGCTTAGTAAGATTATGCAATACAGCGAATGAAATAATAAACATAATACATGGTGCATAATTGAAAACACATTCCCTTAATAGTAAAATTGAACACATTATGGAAGGAATATGAGATAAGAAAATAATTCCATATTAAAACAAAATCATGGGTATTCTACTAGTCGAATAACCATATTTACTTTCAATTACTAGCTTCATAATAAAGGAAGTACATATGTTGTACATTCTGAAAAAAAATCAAGGCCTCGTCCAAGAATTCTATTGATTAAGGCCTCGACCAAAATCCATATAACCCATTGGGAAAGGCCTCGGCCAATTTTGCGTCTATTTGTCTCATGAGACCTACCGATGCCTATAGGGGCATTAGTGGGCTCCACCATCACATAATAAGTCTAATGAATTCCACATATGAGTGGGGATAAATAATAAAAAACATATACATTCATATTGAAATAATAATATGAAATATGACTATATTTCCCCATTCATTAATCATAAAACACTATCCATTCTGAGTAATATGGTTAAAGGTTTTAGGATTGATAATGTACAATAGAGTTAGTGATAAACCATTAAATAAAATATGGTCGATAAATAATATATGATTTGTAGAGACCTGGTTTATGGCCTAATAAGACTGTGAAATATTTCTAAGAATATTTCCAAAGCTGGGTGCTGAGATGTCGTGCAATTCTGAGGCCCGGTGTGCCCTGAATTAATTTTATAAAAATGATTAGTCTTTTTATATTACGCATGCGTGGTTAACTAAACAAAATGATATATCTCTTAAATAGTTGACCAGATTAAAAATCTGAGACCATGGATGGGTCCGGAACGTAGTGTTTCCCCTAGGAGAAAAATATAATAAGTCGACGCGGGATATTCGGACACCTCACTCAATGGAGATGTATTGAATGGATAGATTAAATTATTAATTTATACATTTAATATCTCAAACCTGAATATCTCTCCAACAGGGACTCGAATGAAAAGGATGAGGCCACCGATGAGCTCAGAATGTATGTTTTACCCTAAGAAAGTTATAACCTTTGTCCGCATCAGGTGTTTGACATATGTGCCATCACGGCATAATAAATAAATAATTAAATAATTTTTTATGTAGTTATTTAATTTATTTCTTTTAACCAGGGAGAATTTATAAATTAGTTGTTTAGATGGGGTTGGCCTCATAATTAATTTTGGCCAACGAATATAAAACCTCCCGGCCTCTCCACTCATCCGCTCCTCGTTGATGAATGACAGATGAAGAACAACGAAGCCTCAGATACAAGCGAGTCGAAGAGTGACGAATGCAATATCTACTTCTCATCATTGTGCAAGTGCGATACTCGTCAACACCGAGCGAATCTTGATGAACTCGATCTTCAGCAATAATCGATCCAAACATGATGTAGGATTTATCTTTGTGGATTCCTTACCTCGATTTAATTTCTCATGATGAACGCGAATTAAATAAATCAATTTTCGGATCGATAAACAATTGATTGAATTAATATTCATATTGTTTATCTTGGATTTGAGATTCTTGAAGCATGATAAATATTTAATTTCAAATCCCCCATGTTCTTGATTCTGAAAAATGATGGCCAAACTAACACGGATATTGATATGCACATAGACCGTGATCTTTCATTATTTGTTTTATGTGCATTCTTTGAATGTTCTTCATCACAAAATTATTAAGCGTGCCATGAACTCAATGCTTCGTTGAGCGCGACTTACGGACGCAAGGATCTCGACATGAAGATCACAGAACCACATTCGTCTCTTTTTCCGATTTAAATTGAATTCGGTGTGGCACGCGGAAGGATCACATGGTGCAGGTTTGATGAGGGTTCTGGCGGTCCAAGGAAAATTTTAAGTTGGGCGAGAAGGTGACCTTGGTGGCTAGTGCAGGTGGAAGGCCGCACGAGCGGGAGACTGGGACAAAAGTATGTTGAAGGCAGCAGATCCGGCGTAGGAGGCAGTCGTGGGAAGGCCAGGTTGGTAGGGTTTGGAGGAGAATAAACCATGAATAAAGAAAGAGATTGGAGAGATAAAAAATAAAATATAACGATGATATATTAATCGAAATAAATGAAAAGTGCTGGTCGGCACATGTATAAGGGGAGACGCTACCCGCACACACAAAATCCTTTTGCACCAATCTCAAATTAGATTGGATAGAGAGAGATTTGGGAAATAAAATAAAAAGAAAAAAATGTCAATAAGGGAGAAGTGATTGAATTCTAGTGCACAAGAGAATCTCTAAATTGTTATTGAATTATGAATTAGAAAAATAAATAAATAAGTAATTATTAATAATACTAAAGTATTGTTATTATTAATTTTGATGATAATACACATTTTTGTCCGCAACTCCTTCGTGCGACCTCGGTTTCACGAACCGCCAGTGGCTGTGCGATCTAGACTTTGAGATAGAATTAATGAGTCCAATATTGGATACTTTTTACAGGTTTTTGGATATGGTACCCGAAGCGCTCGGAAAATAATAGATTTAATAATATTATTAAATCATCGACCCACCATAACTCAAGCATGTGATGCCCGATTGGCTTGCTATCAATGGCGATATAATCCTGTCAATAATATGGTCAATTCAAGTCAAATGTTGCATAATAAATTCAGGTTCATGGATTAGGTCCATGAAACACTGAATAATAATAATATTATTATTATTACGGGATCATGAATCTCACATATCTCCCTCATTAGGTGTCAGAATGACGAACTGTCTATGATGTTGTGACCCTATAATTAAGATAGATGTTTCAAGACCAATTTTGGATATTTATGTTGAGGTAGAGGTGTGGGCCCCATGAGGTCCGGTTCGCGCGTATCACGGGGAAATCCATCTTTTTCACCGGCTATCCGTTTTGGACCAATGGGTAGTCCATCTCATGTGTTTTTCCATAACGATCGCAATGGTGTGACTGGATGGGTTAACCGGTGTTATTCGAAGTACAACCGAGTTGGATCAAGCATGAATCCATCCGAGCCATTGGTAATAAAATGGATATAACTTACAGACTAGGCGTCTGATTGACGCACCGTCTATTGTGTTGGAACCATTATGAAATGGCGGTCCTTGGGTATACTCCCTTATGTCAGTTCGTGGTGGTTGAGGTATGACCGATAACCTGAGGAGAAGAACCAGGTAATTTCTTTTAGTAATAGCTAGGATGAATACCCCCTTGATGATTCAAGGCATGAGGATTCATTACTCCTCTACTCCGGTAGAGAAGAGAATCCTCGCATCATGAGTGTGGGTTCATTTTCCTCTGATATGGTTTCCCTATTTTTGGAGTCGATACTTCTCCTTACGGCCATAACAGGCAGGTTTTATAGGTCACCTTCTGTTTTGATTATACAGGCAGTACCCGGAATCACGGAACACGGTGTGTGATCCTAATACACACCTTGTAACTTGTTTTGAATGGATTGAGCCATTTTTCTTCAGTGACTTGTACTAGCCTTGTTAGGGTTCATTACATTGGTCATTCCCTTGAAGGTTTTTGGTATCATTTCCTATGTACGGGAGTATGATCCCTTCAGTAGGGCTTCCTGAATAGATTTGTTGGAATCCCCTCTATGAGACTTGGATCCGGATCCTCTATTACTTCCTAGTACCCTAGGTAGAGTTCTTGGTATCGACGTGACCAACATTACTAGTGCACCGATCCTCTGCTTAGCAGATTAGTTTAGACTGAGTTGTTGGAATCACCCTGTAGCTATTGGTTGTGATCCTCATCTGAACATCATATTCTTACGCAGTTGTGGAGTGTGTTCTCCCTATTACGAGTACTTATTGTCTCTCTCTTCAGACCTAGGAGTGTGTTCTCCCTATTATGAGTTCTTTGTGTCTCTCTCTTCAGATCTAGGAGTGTGTTCTCCCTATTACGAGTTCTTCGTGTCTCTCTTTTTAGAACTAGGAGTGTTTTCCCCCTTTTTCAAGTACTTCGTGGAACTATTTGGATTGGATCCCTAGTGTGGGTATGTAGTTGTTTAACTTCTCTCTAGACAAAAGGCATGGGTTACGAGTATATCTGGTTTCCCGGGGTATATGTATGGCCATATAGCTTGTGTGAGCTGTGAGATGAAGAGCCCCTTACTCTATCATTTGGGTTTCTTTGAGCGATCATATCTATTACTGGGTAGAGATGTACCCTTTCTGTTCACTCTTGTTGTAACTTATTCTCTCTTACTTCTCCCCTCATCAGTACATCTCTTTTTCTCCCTTGAGCCTTAGGGACATCCTACTGAGTATTCTTATACTCACACCTGCTTGGGCTTTGCCCGCACATGGCGTTCCCCTACAAACGACGGACAGGTTGATCATGACATCAGAGGAGATTTGGGATACGGGGTGCTTGGACCATGTATGGGGGTTGCAGCTTTGGATTCAGTAGTGAGACTCTTCCATCTATTTTACTTTTTCACCTGTTTCATATTTTTTCCACTTTTCATGTTGGGTGTGTATTTTTCAACCATTCCCTTTCAGCTTTACTTTTCTTGTACTTGTACTATTAGAGGTCAATGTTTTTTTGTTTGGTTACCTTTTAATAGTAGTGTGGAACCTCGATTTTTCTTTATCTCCACTTTTTCATTGATTTAGATATCTGTGTATGTACATGTTCTTAGGAAAAGGCCTCCCTGGGTTTGTTGTGCCTTTGGTGCTAGTCACCAACCCCTGTCCTACAAAGGTGGGCTTGGGGTAGTTGTGGCTCGATCCCTGGTACGGGTCGGGTCGTGATAGAGTTATATCAGAGGTGGTTTGACACTTGGGATGTTGTTCGGATGATTCCCTAAAATGGTCTTGTTTGGGTTTTGGGAAATAGGGTCGATGTGTCTCAAGAGCGGCTCTCAGGACAGGGAGTTCCCTGATAGTGCGGGCGGCCGACGTATCCATTCACCAAGACCTTCATTATCCGCATGTCGACTCGGCACCCTGAGACACCTGTTGCGGGGAAAAATGGTACATGCATCATATTTTATTGAGTAATTGACTGTCCTTCTCGAGTCGGCGCCACATCATTGTTGCTATATATAGATATGATCATCTGACTGTGGTACTCCTTGATAAAATTCAGGATGTCTCCATGATGAGAGTCTTCCAGGATACTAACTATGATTCGTGGAAACGATTCCATGAGTGATGAGATATCAGTTCAGGACCCATCAAATGATCCCCTTTCGCCTGGTGGGAAGGTAGCAGTACCCCTACCTGTTGAGAAGAAGACTGCCCCTGTAGAGCAGTATGAGAACGTGCATAGGTTTTGTGCACTTCACGAGTTCCAGCATCAGAGACGGTTGAGGTTCCTCAATAATACATGCCCTCGGACAGTAGAGGATTGGCTAGAGTCAGTGGTACGCTGGTTTATAACGGTAGTTTCTTAAAACAGACGTTCGAGCGGTGACTCTATATGGTGATATATGCTATCATAGTTCCCTTTTGCGTTTCCACATAATACAATGTGTGAGATTAGGAACTAGTGGTAGAAAGCTTCATGTCATGTCATTCATCTTGTTGTGACAGTGAGTGTAATAGAGCTGTGATGCCTACAGTAGCTAGAAGATGCCATAAGATGAGATCTCAACATAGGAGAACTTATCATGATCAGTCACAGGAACATGGTCATATGGGATCCAGGCAGCACATCGAAAGCATGGTGGAAGAATCTCTCGGACTTGTGAACTCAAGATATGGTTATATAGCATATTCTCTTAGAGAGAAGTGCTGTATGTCACAGAATCTCCTAGCGCAGGAAGTTTCAGAGCTGTTAACTTCCCTTCAGTTGGCCTAAGTGGAACATGAGGGTACAAATTTTCCTCAGTTGATGGTGTTGACTCCTTCACTTCTTGAGCATGTAAGAGAGTCTCAGTTGCGATTCATCGACTGTGAAACAGTGGGTGATCAGATATCCTTATGTGTTTCATAATATGGAAATTTTAAAGGAGGGAATCACCATACTTTGTCCTCGTGAAAAAAAGTTATTCCATTTGTGACATGTGATGTATAGGTTCGGTTGGGGAGGCAAACATTCCCCTGAGTTCTATCAAGTCATTTGACACTATACAAGGAGATGGCAAAGTTGCATATCACCTTGCCTTATCCCAAGTAGTTGGAGTGGGTAAACGTTTTCATACACATGTCACAATTAAGAATATATGTGTGTGTTCCTACACATGTCATCGGCTGAATAAATCCTTATGTGGGTGGACCACCCCTTTGGTCCACATTCTTTGGAAGCACAAAAACACACAGGATTCCCTGGGAGCAGGATAGCTAAGTGTGTTCTCAGAATCCCAAGTGGTTTCAATGGTTTTTTCTTTTTGAGGATGAAAAGCATGAAGGAGGGAATAATGTAGATATCTGGTTTTTGGCCTAATAAGACTGTGAAATATTTCTAAGAATATTTCCAAAGCTAGGCGCTGAGATGGCATGCGATTCCGAGGCCCGGTGTGCCCAGAATTAATTGTATAAAATTGTTATGTTCTTTTATATTACGCACACATGGTTAACTAAAGAAAACGAGATATCTCTTAAACAGTTGATTAGATTGGAAATACAAGACCACGGTTGGGTCTGGAACATAGTTTTTCCCCTAGCCGCGACATATAATAAGTCGACACGAGATGTTCTGACCCCTCGCTCGTGGGAAATGCATTGAATGGATAAATTAAATTATTCATTTATTAATTTAATATCTCAAACCTGAATATCTCTCAAAAAGGGACTCAGATGAAACATTTGAGGCCACCGATGAGCTCAGAACATAGGTTTTAACCTATGAAAGGTATAACCTTTGTCTTCATCGGGTGTTTAACATCTGCGCCATTACGGGAGAATAAGTAAATAATTAAATAATTGTTTATTTAGTTATTTAATTTATTTCTTTTAACCTAGAGAGAGGTTATAAATTCTTTTTTAGATGGGGTTGGACCCATAATTCATTTTGGCCAATGACAGGAAACCCTCCCTGCCTCTCCTCTCCTCCTCTCCTCATTGATGAACGACTGACAAAGAGCAACTAAGCCTCTGATCCATGTGAGTCGTAGAGCGACGAACAAAACATCTTCTTCTCATTGTTGTGCAAGTGCGATCCTCATCAAAACTGAGTGGAAAATGAAGAAAACAATCTTCACCAACGATTGATCCAAACTTGAGGTAGGATTTATCATTGTGGATTCCTTAACTCGATTTAATTTCACAGGATGAATGAGAATTAAATAAATTAATTCACAGATCGATAAATAATTGGCTGAATTAATTTTCTTATTGTTTATCTTGGAATTGAGATTCTTGAAGCATGATAAATATTTAATATACAATCCCATATGGTCTGGATTCTCAAAAATGATGGCCAAACTAACACGGCTATTGATCTGGACTTAGACCGTGATCATTCATTTTTCGTTGTCCGTGCTTTCTTCTAATGTTCTTCATCACAAAATTATTAATTGCGCCAAGAACTCAATGATTCTTTGAGCGTTACTTACAGATGCGTAGATCTCAACCTGAAGATCACAGAACCACATTTGTCTCTTTTTTCTGATTTAAATTGAAGTCGGTGTGGCGCGCGGAAGGATCCCGTTGTGAGGGTTCGACGAGGGTTCTGGCGGTCCAAGGTGACGGTTCGGTTGGGCGAGCAGGTGACCATGGTGGTTGGTGTAGGCGGAAGGCAGCGCGAGCAGGAGTCCGGGAAGCTAGTAGGCCGATGGCGGCTGATCCGACGTAAGAGGTAGCCACTGGAAGGCCATGTCGATAGGGTTTGGAGGAGAATAAACGGTGAATGGAGAATGAAATTGGAGAGAGAAAATAAAATAAAATATAATGATGATATATTATTCCAAATAATTGAAAAGGGCTGGTCAGCGCGTGTATAAGGGGAGGCGCTACCCACATGCAAAAATCCTTTTGCACCAATCTCAAATTAGATTGGAGAGAGAGAGAGGTTTTGGAAATAAAAGAAAAAGAAAAAAAGGGAATTAGGGAGAGGTGATTGAATTATAGCGCACAAGAGAATCTCCAAATCGTGATTGAATTTGTAATTAGAAAAATAAATAAATAAGTAATTAATAATAATAATAAAGTATTTTTTTATTAATTTTGATGATAAAACACATTTTTGTCTGCACCACCTTCGTGCGACCTCGGTTTCACGAACCGCCAGCAGCAGTGCGACCCTGACTTCGGGACGGAATTTATGAGTCCAATATTGGATATCTTTTTCTGG
The DNA here is from genome assembly GCA_963277665.1 of Viscum album. NCBI lineage: Eukaryota > Viridiplantae > Streptophyta > Magnoliopsida > Santalales > Viscaceae > Viscum > Viscum album. Next base: position 538,608,179 of record OY728119.1, read on the forward strand.
TTTTTGGATCAGGTACCCAAAGTGCTCGGAAAATAATAGATTTAATATTATTTTTAAATCTTCGACCCGCCATTACTCATGTGTGCGATTCCCAGTTGGCTTGCCATCAATGGTGATGTAATACCGTCATTAATACGGTCGATTCAAGTCTAATATTGGATACTAAATTCTGGTTCATGGCTCGGGTCCACGAAACACCAAATAATAATAATATTATTATTATTACGGGATCTTGAATCTGACATATCTCCCTCATACGGTTTCGGAATGATGAACCGTCTACGACATTGTGACCATAGAAATAAGACGGATGTTTCAAGACCAATTTTGATATTTAAGTCGAGGTCGAGGTGCGGACACCATAAGGCCCGGTTCACACGTGTTGAAGTGAAATGCAACTTTTTCACCGACTTACTATTTAGGGCCAATGGGTAGTCCATCTCATGTGTGTTTCCGTAAGGATCGTAATGGTGTGACCGGTTTGGTTAACTGGTGTCGTTTGAAGTACGACTGGGTTGGATCAATCATGAATCCAACCGGGCCCTTGGTAATAAAATGCCTAAAACATATAGACTAGGCATCCGTTTGAAGCACAATTTGTCGTGTTTGAACCTTTAAGACATGGAGGTCCTTCAGATGGCTCCCTTGTGGAACTTCATGGTGGTTGAGGTATGACCGACAACCTGAGGAGTAGAGCCAGGGTGTTTCTTTTAGTGACAACTAGGATGACTACTCCCTTGATGACTCAAGGCCCGAGGATTCCTTAATACTATGCTCCAGTAGATATGGGACTCCCCACCTCATGAGTGCATGTTCGTTTTCCTATGAGATGGTTTCCCTATCTTTGGATTCGATACTCCACCACACCGCCAGACCAGGCCGATTGCATGGGTCACCTTGTGTTCCGATTACACGGGCAGTACCCGGAGTCAAGGAAAACGACATGTGATCCTAATACACTATGTGTAACTTGTTTTACAAGGCTTCAGCCATTTGTCTTTGTTGACTTGGACTAGAATTCTTAGGGTTCGTACCATTGATCTTTACCCTGAAGGTTTTTGGTATCATTTCCTATGTACAAGAGTATGATCCCTTCAGTAGGACTTCCTGAATAGAGTTGTTGGAATCCCCTCTTTGAGACTCGGAGCCGGATCCTCTCTTCCTTCCTGGTACCCTAGGTAGTGTTCTTGGTATTGATGTGACCACATTTACCGGGGCGCCTATCCGCTGCTTAGAGGATTATATCAGACTGAGTTGTTGGAATCACCTCGCAGCTATTGGTTGTGATCCTCATATGAACATCGTATTCTTAGGAACTTTTCTAGAGTGTTCTCCCTATTACGAGTGCTTCATGTGTCTCTCTTTAGTCCGAGGAGTGTGTTCTCCCTATTACGAGTGCTTCATGTCTCTCTCTTCAGACCTAAGAGTTTTTTCTCCCTATTTTAAGTAATTCGTTGAATTCTTGGGACTGGATCCCTAGTGTAAGTATGTAGTTGTAAAACTTATCTCTAGACTACAGGCCTAGGTTACAAGTATATCTGGTTTCCCTAGGTATATTTATGGGCATATACATGGTGTGAGCTGTGACATGAAGATCCTCTTACTCTATCATTTGGGATTCTTTGAGCGATAATATCTCTTACTGGGTGGAGCTGTACTCTTTTTGTTCACTATTGTTGTACCTTTTTCTCTATTACTGCTCTCCTCTTCAGTATCTCTTGTTTCACCCTCGAACCATTGGGACATCCTACTGAGTATTCTTATACTCACCTCTGCTTGGGCATTGCCCGCACATGGAGTGCCCTTGCAGACGCGGACAGGTTGATCGTGACATCAAAGGATCTTTGGGATACAAGCTGCTTAGACCGCGTGAGATGGTCATAGCTTGGGATTCAGGAGTGAGACTCTTCCAACTGTTTTACTTTTTCACATGTTGTGGGGTTGTGGCACCTTTCTAGTTGGGTGTGTATTTTTTTCCCCATTCCCTTTCAGAAATAATTTTCTTGTACTTATACTATTAGAAGTTGATGATTTTTGTTCCATTTTTATTGTAGTATGGATCCTTGCTTTTTTTTCTTTCTCTGCATTTTTTCATTGAGTTATCTGTTAGTGTGTGTATAGGTTCTTAGGTATAGGCCTTCCCGGGTTTGTTGTGCCTTCGACACTAGTCACCAGCCCCTAGCCTACGGAGGCAGGCTTAAGGTATTTTCTGCTCGAGCCCTGGTACGGGTCGGGTCGTGACATTATTAAAAATAATAATACCATGGAATCAAGAAGAGTGTTGAATTAGACGAAAACACTTTTATTAAATCATTAAGCAATTCTGGAGATAAATACTATTTAATTTTGAAAAGAAGAGTTCATTTGGAAAAATACTTGCATAATACCGGATGTAAAGTAAGATTGTATTTTTATAATAAAATGTGTGATTTTATAAAGATAAAGGTTTCCAAAAAAAATATATAGTTCCCTTTAAAATAGGTAAGAATTTGGGAAATTCCCTTGAATCGGGCTTGTATTTTTGAAGCAATTTTGAATGTTCCTTTTAACACATGTAACATTACATAAAATAAGGAAGGATTATAGTTTTTAAACATATATATGATACTAACACAGAATATAGGAGGAGTACATTACAATACATATGAATTTCATTTTGTTGATTTGATAATGAAAGTACCCCGAATGAAAATGGATGTTCTGGTTGAAAAACCCTTACCTTAACTCCAAACAAGTTCATTTATTGAAATTAAGATCCCAGAATATGAAATTATACTTATTAATAAATTAATTAAGAACCTATTAGATATGTATTTAGTTTATCATAATTCTGTTCAGTTAATTTTTACCCTTATTTCTATGTTATTATATTGAATTTTGTTGTTCTGGGGTGTTTGTTTTCTTTATTTTCATAATCGGTTCACTTGTTTTTAAGTAATGGAGATCATGTGGAATGGTTAAAAATTTCCAATATTATAATTATATATTATTTATGAATATAAAGAATTGATAATGGTCACTTCTATATTTTGGTTACATGTAATGAGGATGAATCAATAGATGACAACCACTTCGATTATTCAGCGGTATTTAGAACACTATGAGCTAGTATTGTCATATAACTTAATTATAAGTACATATTTTGGTTCATGAATATTAATTTGGTTATAATAAATATATTATAGTCTGTTTCAATAATAAATATGTTATCATGTCTAGTAATTAAGAATAAATTTAAGAACGAAACATCGTCGTCCACAAAGGCTATAAATTTGAACCTCATGGATGTTGATTTAATTTATAAAAATAAAAGGGAGGGAGTAAGAATATTTATGAATATTCAACCATTTAAAAGATATTATTATTGTATATATATTATACTGGAGATATCATGATCATTTGGACATAAGAGGTGAGGTGAGGATAGAAAAATAAGATAAATTGAAATGAAACCAAATGAAAAAGAAGGGTTCTTTACCTCATGAAATAACCTCCTTGAGAATCTCCTAAAGGGAAGGTGTTTTGGTCTTTTGGGAATCTATAAGCTTCTTGGAAATGGAGAGAGGCAATGTAAGATTAAATGGGCATAACATTGAGGATATTCAAGGCTTAGAGGTGTGACGAGAAGAGGGAGTGGTGAGGGGTTTTTAAAGTGGAGGAGAGGAGTAAATTTTGAATATTTAATTCATTATTTTATTATATCCCTCAAGACAAGCTATAGAGTTGTTTCATGTTACCCATAATAGTAAAAAGTGCATGTGAGTTCGAACCAAGTGGCCTTAAATTACATATGATTCCATAAATAGTTTATTTAACAGATAATTTGTATATACGGTATTTTATCATATTTCACTATACATCAAAAATTAAAAAATTTCAGAAAAATCCCAAAAATTCACCCCTACCATTTTTCAATGTCTATAATTCAAAAGGGAACTCCATTTTTCAAAAATAATTTTCTAAATATTATTAATATTATTTTTAAATAATGTCCCAGTTAATTCAAAAAATAACAATCTTAGAGGTATTATTAGTTTTATGTGACATTGAAAATTTAATTAAGATCCCATTATCATATTAAATTATAAAAATGAAATTATATCATTATTTACTATTCATAAGGGTCATATTCGTATTCATGTTACTATTCATAAAAAATCAAGTTTCTTCAATCAGGCTCCAAATGAATTACTAAACACAACTGTAGATGACCATTTTTCGAAATTAAAAACATAGAAGAGGAAAAGTTGTGTTTAATGGAAAGATTATAAAATTGATTTCTATATCTATTTTCAAAACATTGGGGTCTTACGCTGAGGGGTGGCATTGATGGTGAGGCGCAAACACCTCTAGATCTAGACGAGCCATATCCTGGGTGAAAATTATGCCCTCCTCATACAGATGCATGAGGGCTTTGATTACCATCCATTTAATAACCTTAGATGGGGATAGGGGGTGTGGACGCCCCATGGCCATAGTTGTAGAGGCTGTCGCGAAACAGGTGGAACTACGCGGGACTGCCGCGTCAGTGCTACCCTGATGCCGATGTGTAGGAGGTGATCACGTTCCAGATGCAACGACCTGATTCCTCAGAGTAGGGAGATTAATTCATCAGTGCATAAAAAAAGGAATAAAAAACCAATGACCCAGCGCCATCTCATATTCCATGGCCATAAGAAGGTTCCACGCTGAAAACATCACAGAATGGGATATCAATCGTTCTAATGCACCAAATTCTGGTGAGTTTCACACCAGGACCACTATTAGCATGGAAGGACCCAACACCGGATATCTAGATCTGGTGACATGTCAATCTATTGAGGCCCCGAGCACTACCAATATTCATATTGAGGAGAAGAGATTCACATCCGGTTCACCATTTATATTTCTGATGCTTTGACTAAGCTGCACACCTCTATCTGTGGAGGATGTGAAGCTGTTTCCCCGCAATCCTGCTTTCCAAAGGCGGGAAGCATCCACACCTTATTCAAGGACGTCTACTCCATGATCGAAACTGGATGATGGAATTTCGGTTCTTCCTTCCATGGATTACTCCTCATAACTCGTTACCTAGTTTGGGTCTCCATTATAGATTTAATACGTTGTCCGTGAAACTCTTCCTGGTGCCATATCTTTATGGATTCCAGTTAATTACACTACTTCTGTCAAGACATTCTAGGAGGTCTGGTCAGGACAACAACCTTTTTTTAGGGGAGTAGTAACGTTGGTCATCACTGGCATGTCTGGACACTGGGGGATTGACCTATAAGTCTTCTGTCCCTTATTGTGGGGCTTCTTGGGGGCGCAAGAGCACAAGGAATCCCACATCGAACGCGGGGGATCATATGCCATGGGCATGTATATGAGGTTTTCCACAACTTCCCATGTTTAACACAGGCCATGCCTCAAGATTAACATCCATCTGAGATGGATTGGGATGATTAGAACAGTGATTATAGTTGATCGGTTGAGTGCGACCCCAGGAGGGAACACTGATGTTGGTGCCAATGTGTGGTCAACCTTTCAGTTACTGTCAAAGAGAATGAGGTGGAATGATCTCACCAAGATGTGGTGGCCCAGGTAAGAATTAGTATGGATGATGGAAGGTTTCATGAAGGGTGGTGAATGGGATGGAACCTTAATGATGATGATAATGGTTTTTGTGATTTTTTCTCAAAGAGGAATCCTACGTATCCCAGTGGCATGGAATCAATGTCCACATAGTTCGTCTGATGGTTTCCTACTGCTGAATAGGGTCACAATGGCTTACCACTGAATAGGGATTCAAAAGTGGAATACATTTTAACTTCATGCAGGACTGGGGTGGGCATACATGATGTGGCTGTGACCATGGGTTGTTGGGCATAATCCTCAGGGAGGCTTCCGACGTAACCTGCATTAGAAAGGATCAAATACAACGTAGTTCAGGATGGGTGTGGGGATTTCTATCTAGGCTGCCCGAGGAGTTGGTGAACTAATGTGAAGATGGTTGGAATGACTGGGCGGTGGGCTTAAACCTCGTGGAGGTTTCTTATGTACCCTTCCATAGCAATGATCGAAGACCAAATAGTTTAGGATGGAGCATTGGTGAACCGACGTGAAGGAGGACCTAGAGTCCGATGGGTGGTGGGCCTGAACCAGAGAGAGGATTTTTATGTACCTTGCCATTGCAAGGAACAAAGTACCCATATTTTAGACCTGATTTGATGGGCTTACACTCTAGGATTCCCAAGGTATGATTTCTTGGTCGATTCTTACTTTAAGACCACGTGATTCATGACCAGTGTGAGAAACCAGAGGCTGCAGAGACCTAACGATCATGTCATGAAAGGTGCATCTGTGAGAAGTGAAGGGGGTATTATCCGTGGTTGACATCCCAAAGAGGAAAAATGGGCTTATTCATGGTCTTTAGCCTGAAGAGGTTGGGAATGACTCCAGGATGGTGGCCCGATGGCAACAATTCCCAGTGGGAGAGGGATTTGGCACCAAATAAAGGTGGGGTCAGGTGTCCATCCCTCCTGGTCCTTGGGACCGAATAAGAATGGAGAATCAGGGATTATTCCTCCAGAAAAAAATGATGGGGCTTACACTAAGATGTTCACCCTTTCCCCACTGACAAACACCACTCTGAAAAAAGGATATCATCCCCTGTAGTTGGAGATTTCACCCTCATGGATACCAATGGGCTGGGAAAATGTCCATGGTTGGGGCACCCCACGTGCGAAGCGTGGGGCGACGTAATAATTTAATGTCATGTGTTTGGACGATGGTTCTTGATAGTTTAACCTCCTACAGCTCAGACGAGGTGGGTTTGCTCTACACCCCTAGGACTTATATAACCAGTACCCTCTACTCCTTGTTGTAGAGAGGGGACAATCAAAGTCGTTGATAGGGGGTGTTATGGAGCGAACCATTGAGGCTTCCAAATTAGCGTGGCTATGTAAAGAAGCTATGGCCTTTAGTGTGCCAATGTGAGGAAGCATGAGGTGAATCAATGCAACGGGAAGTAGTGTCCAAGGGAAATTCAAATAACATCGTGAAAATGAGGAGGGTCGCACATGAAAAGGAATTTCCAAGAAGAGGGGTACAAAGGCAGGGGCCTTTTGATGCTCTGTTGCTCCGCATGGAGGAGGGTACTCACAAAGGGGTGTAAATCACGATATGGGGAAACTCAGCCTATGCATAGGGCAGAGGTGCGTATGGGGGGTGATTTGAGAAGTGTAAAGGAATTCTTGGAGCACTGCCTTGCAGAGAAAGGTGCCTCGTGAAACAAGGAATCATGAAGCAATGTGCTTCTTGAAGAATAGTGACCCTAACTTGGAATGTTTATCATGTGTATAAGAAGGGTGTTTAGCAAAGCATAAATGCTTCTTGATGAACCAGCCCCCCTTGAGTATCCCTTTCCTTCATGGAAGCCCTTAGGCTCTACAAAATGCATCACTCTCAAAAGAGGGGATCAAAACAAGGAAAGGGGTGCACCTCATAGAGCAGAAGTACCTCAAATAGCTCATGTTTCATAGAGCAGATGATTCTTTGTGATTCAGGAGATAAGAAGTTGAAGGGTTGGATTCTTCCTCCATGGACTTCGGGGAGGTCGGTATTTATAAGGGAGAGGCACCATGAAGTAGAGATCACACAGGGTGAAGTAGGACTTAGTTTCTCCGTGATGGGATTGCGAATGTCAAATCCGTTCACAGAGCATCCCGCCTCCTTGCATCGCGGTGGGGTCACGAATGTTAGATGCGTTTGCGGGGAATCCCACCTCCTTGCTTCGGGGTGGGGTCATGAACGTCAGATGCGTTCACGGAGCATCCCACCTCCTTGCTTCGTGGTGGGCTCACGAACATCAGATGTGTTCAAAGAGCATCCTGCCACCTTGCATCGTAGAGGGCTCACTAGGCTACTGGGGCTCCGTGAATGGTCTTTGCAAGGCAGCCTTTGGAGGCCTTCCATTTATTTTTTCTTCTTCCCACATTTTGGCACCAACAAACATGTGTAACATCCTCTATCATTCTTTTATTGTATCAATAGGGACTACATGATTTGATTGATCAATGGGAATGTAAACAAATATTTTCCTTTGATAAAATTAAATTTTAAATTGTTAATAATATATATATCCCATTAAAAATTAAGAGGCTTATATAATTATTTATTTAGTACAAACTATTGAATGTTTTCCATGGGCCCCCTTAAATATATGTTCGTCTAAATTATGTAGCTCGTTATTTTACTCAAAAAGAGTATGTTAAATTTCATCATATCACTATAAGATAAACATATTATTTTCATAATATGAAAATTCAATGATGTGGGAATTAATACTGCATTCATATTGAATAAAATCAAATGAAATATATTTTTCAATGACATAAACTACAGGAATTAGTGAATCTTCAATCTCTTCTTCACTGGATAATGTATCTTTGAATAGGATGGTGGATAGTGGAGATAGGTAGTTGGGATCATCCGCCTTTTATTTAAATTCAACCACATGAGTGTTTTCGTCCACAATATCATGAGATTCTTGTAGTGGTAATATCTCTTATACGTTTTAGGAATCATGGCAATTATGTTTACATAAATCTCATTCCAAAAGACTTCCAATTTTTTCTGATATCGTAGACATATACATACATGGAAGTCTTAGTCATACTAAATCTACTCAAGAGCATCAAGTTAATCTTGGATCTAGTACCTAAAAGGTAATGTTGTTGATATTCCATATGTTTTTAATTAGCTTCGTGGATTTATTTAGTGAAATTGGAAAAACATGGGGCACATCCTTCCTAGCCTCAAATATCGGCATGTCAATTCAGATTTGATCAACAATGACAATAAAATATTGAGTTGAGTGGTCAATTTCTATTAACAAGTGATTCTTCTTGAAAATAATCATAAGAACACTAACCCTTCATTCGAGGGTTTCCTAAAAAATATATATTTCTTATTCTTATACATGTGTGTAATTGATACCTGAATTAAAAAGTATAATAATTTTAAAACATCATGGAAAATTAATTATTTTTTTTAAAAGAAATATATACTATATTTTCTGTGAAAATTGAAAAAACAAATACGCTACTGACTAGGTACAAGTAAGTGGTTGTAGTATTTATGAATTCCTATCATATGGTGTGAAAAAATAATATTTATTTCTTTAATGAATCATAGTGGATGAGCAGGGTCATATCACTTGAGAGGATTCATATTTATTCATTTTCACAATCTAAAACTCCAAATAACTACTTGTTTGTTCATTTTATGAAAGAAATTATAGATTTGGTATTTGATTAATTTCTAGAAAAATGATGTGGACTAAATTAAAAAAATTAAAATATATAAACATTCAATGAAAATCGGAGTGAGTCAAGAATGAAATTATTTGGTCATAGGTTTAGTTTTTGGGTTGCATCATTATTATTATTTATTTTTTAAATTTTTGATTGATAATGCCAACATGAAATGTCAAGATGAATTACTAATAACTTATTTATATATTTGGAAATTACAAATTCCTTACTTAATATAAATTAAACCCATTCCTATCATTTTGGATGATTAAACACGTTAATATAATGTGTGACATCTTACAGGACCAATGTCTATCAAATTTCCATTCATCTATTGATTGGTTCAACTCCATAATCTAAAGCTCAAACTAATTAAGATATGGAAAATAAATGATATGAAAGAATGAAATGAGATTTGAGATTCTTGTAATGGTGTAAAATTACCACGCCAATGAATTCCACTCTTATGTACCACAAATAAAAAATAATGTTTAAGAAAAAGTCAGGAATGCCCTCCCTCCCCTGATTGAAGCCTCAGGTCAGACTCCCATTATTCGGAGAAAGAGTGAACCATGGTGGAATGGGAAATAAAAGAAGAAAATAATAATAAAAATAATAATGAGATAATAAATAGAGGGAGATAAAGAATATTAAAATAATATTGAAACGAAAATTAAAATAAAACAATAAAACTAATCACCTAAAATAATACAATAATAAAAAAATAAATAATAATGAGATGTATAATAGTAAAATATAAGAATGACGTAAAATATAATTAAAACAAATGGAAAAACATGTAATAAAAAGATAATAAAAAAGAGAAGAAGAAGAAGAATAAGTAGAAAATGGGAATTAGGGTGGGTGAAACACATTAATATGTAATAATGCATTACATTATTCATATTTAAAACTAAATTAATATTATATTTAAAAATATGATAAAACTAAAAGAATGGTATAAAAATAGAATATAATCATGCAGATGTAGCCTTAGAATATTCCTCCAGTGGGTGTAAAAATATTATTTGAAGCATGAACATCATTGCATTTTATAGGAAGGAGAGAGTTGTATTCGGTCTTAATGTAGATATACAAAAACATTTTCATTTGGTTATTATGTATTATGATTTTAAAATTCTACAACATTTCATCTGTTTGATTTTGGGAACACCTGATTTCATCTAGTGTTTTAGAAATTAATTGTGTAATGGAATCTATAGAGGGAGTTTCTTCTTTGTTCATGGATCTCATATGTGTCATGACATGGTGTACATTGTCAAGAGATGGTGTTTTCCAATGGATCTCCTTCGATGTCTCTAGAATTTTCAGGTGGTGTCCCGTCTGTCTCAAAGGTGGTAATGTGGAAGAGATGGTGGTGAATGGAATAACTCGGGTTTCAGAGAGTGGGGCATGATATTTTTAAGGGGGTTGAATAAAATGCATTTTTCAATTCCTATATCAGAATTAAATATCATATAGGTGACTCAATATAATATAAAATCATGTTGTACCATAATAAAAGTCTTTTAGTGGTTAAAGGAACTCACAAGACCCTAAACACACTCAAATATGGGCTATAGACACATAGAAATGGGCCATGTAGGATTTTTCCCACCGCCACTCAATTTAGGAAGGATCCCCTATGGGATATCTTTGTACAATCCTAAATCCACAATACATTCTCCAGGAGTGGGTTCTCCCACATCCTTTCTTGGTATGACTACCCTGAGTGGGTGGATATATGGATTTTTAGGTTGTAGTTCAGGTGTTTTATTTGGGCCGACATACATTTATAACACCTAAAAACAAATCTAGTTTTAAATATATTATGTAAAATTTAACCTATTGCATAATTTAATTTAAATTTTTTGAATTACATTATTTTACTAATTTTAAACCCATCTCAAAAAAATAAATTTATTCACATTTTTTAATAAAATAATTAATCATAAATGAATATTAATTAAAACCTATTGAAATTATTTACAAAAAATATAAAATATTCATGATCAAATGGTTCTATTATTGATCTATTGTAGAATACAAATAAGTATTATTATAGGATTAAACAAATATTTAACATGAATATCGTGGACACATTCACAAAATAATTATTGCTAAACTAAATGAACCAAGTTCATTAAGATTTAAAATTTTGATCGTAACATTTATCTTATCTTATTCTATCAATGTTCATGATTGGGTAGTGGAGAAAGAATATTTCTAGGGCTTTAGATAAATTTTATAGGTTTTTTTTTTCAAAACATGTCTCACCACTCTGAATATATTATAACATGGAATTTATATGTAAGGTTAATATAAGATAACTTCATAGTAACATGTAGTCAATTTATTTATTATTTAAATACCAAACATAAATAATTATATTATTATTATTATCATTATTTTGAAATAATTTTATTTAAATATTATTTTATAAATAAGAAAGTTAATATTTATTTAAAGGATATTAAAAAAAATATATCACTTACATCCTGAAATTAACTCTATCAATCAATCCTCCATGGAATTAATAGAAAAATGAATAATCATAAATTTATTAAAATAAATAATATAAAAATAATAAATGAATAAATGTTATTCTCACTAAACTCATGAACAAATATAAATTTTAATTTTTTGTATATTAAAATAAATATTTATGTCAGTTTATTCAATAAAATCGTGAATAATTATTAATTTTTTTATTAACTTCTCAATAAATAAATAATAGTTTAAATTTAAAAATTTTATTCAACACTAAAATATATCAAGATTTAATTTTTATGATATAAAATAATTGAATAATTATTATTCCACAATCATAGAATAATATTATACCTAATAATAAATTCAACAATATTTAATGATTTTACAGAAACACCTAGTGTGAGAAATATGAATGCATCATTCATAGTATTAACATATGAGGATACCTAATTTAACACCCCTAGATTATAGGATATGTCTCTTTTAAAATTTAACATCTTTGTTGGCATATGAATCACTTAGTTTAAAACCATGATATACTATTTAAAATCTAATCATTATAACCAAGACATTAAATTTCTGGGAAGGAGTAGTAATACAAAAATTATTAATGTTATATATTATACAACCAATCATAAAATTTTTCACTCATCCAATTTATTTTTATAGAGATAATATAAGAATAAATTGAACCTTATGCATAAAATGTTATAATTTTCTAAAGGTATTCTTCAAATATTATAACGGTTCACTTGTTTTAAAAGTAAAATTTTATACCTTTATACATTATATTGGACAAAATAAAATTCAATTTTGGAAGAAAATTTTTAAAATTTCATTAGAGTGAAATGTTGGTATTTTCTAATAAAATTATTTCTTCAAGTGAATAGTGAGATATAACGATTTTTATAAAACTCTATGTTTCATTAAATTAATATTCTATTATTTATTTTAATAACAAAATAATGTATCTTAAATAAAATTTAGTTATAAAAACTAATCAATTTTATTTTATTCATCATTATGTGTTATTTTGGTATAATTTCATTTTAGGACTTAAAATGCATTTTCAAAAAATCTATTTATTTTTGTTTTATCATTTTGATATCAAATTAAAATCTACCAATTATCTGTTTTGAATTTTGAAAAATAGATTTCATAATTTTATTCATATATTAAATATTGCGATAATAGAAGCCTTATATATTTTTTGTTAATATGAATAGTGACTTTGTTAATTTTATTACCACAGTAAAGGGTGAATAGGGTACTTTATTTTAAAAATAAAATAATGAGGAATATAAAATTTCCCTAAAATAATCCCAGATATTATTGGATGATTTTTATTTTAACCTTAACACATATGGTTCTAATTGTATTAATTGTGTGTACACTTTTTCATGATAATGACTAATATAATATTTACATTAAAAAATCCCAATTGTTACTTTATTTGTCTTATATATCTCTTATGTGTCAACATGAGAAAAAAAATAGGCTGTGAAAAAATATAAGATTCCATTTTAAATATAATAAAATTATTTTAATTATATAAATATATTTATGTTTTACGTGAAAAATTTGGAATAGATTATGATATTTATAATATTTTAATTAAATAAAAGACAACGACGTCACATTCCTATTTTAATAACCATATTATTTTTAACATTGTTTTATTCAAAATATATCTTTGACTATATAAATCATTTTTAAATATAAAATATTAATATTCTTCATGGTATTATATTTTTTATTTTTAGTGAAGAAATAAATACGTTAAATAATCATACAATGACGATGTAATAATTATTTTATTAACAAAATAATAAAATAAATGATATTTAAAATATTAAAATAAATAAAATAATAAATTAATAAGGGATTAAAAAAATTCTATGAATTATTATGACATATTATGGATGTGTCAATTTTTTAATTTTCTCATACATTCTAGTTTTCCTTAAGGACATTGTAATCAATAGTGTCAAAACTAACACTAGTGACATTTTATCAAAACAATTTATTATTAAATTATTTATATACCATTAAAAATTTTAAATTTTTTTTAATTACTAAGTCCACAAATTGGTAAATTATTCACTCAATTTCCTATTAACATTTTTTATAGAAAAATATCACCTTTTATTATTAAATATATTACTACCATAATTTTAATTTAAATGTAATATTTAATGTCAATCAAAACGGTAACCACTAAAACAATTAAATTTACAAAAAACTACCTAATAAAATTAAAAACTTATCTGATATTATATTTTAATAATTTTCATTCTATTTTTATTTTGATAGAAAATTAATTTATTATTATATAATATTTTGTTTATTTCTGAGGGTATATGTCACCTCAGTTTGAAAACAATAGACCTTCCTTCATATTATTTCTCCATCATGAACATTTTATATCAAGAAAAATCTTTCCATTTATCTTCCCAACATACTTATCCATTTTTTGGTGGTTGATTCCCTTCCAAAAGACCACCCTTAGATCCCTTAATAAGATTTCTAAAGGATGTTCACTGAAGAAGAAGCAATCATCCTTACTACCTCTTTCAAGTATATATATTATTATACTTCCTCTACCTGAGACTTTTAAATTATAAAGTAATAAATATCATATTATATATACTGTGATATGTTACTATGATTATGGTACAACCATTTTCCACCTATTATCTATCCTACAAAAAATGAACACATAGTACGTGTGTACGTATGGCTTACCATCTCCACATCGTGGTGTTATTTTTTTAATCCAATTTTTTCTTGGATGGGTATAATGATGTAAATAATTTATATATATTATAATTGAGGCATTATATTGATTCTATAAAATTAATACACCATTTACCTTTTCACCCTTTAAACATTACGGTAATAATATCCTTAGTCTTGTGTATGTGTGGCCTACCGTCTCCACGATGTGATTTTATTCATATTCCATGTTCACCATTCTAGAATAATTATAATATATATATATATAATGAATAAATATTATATCTATGTCCTTAATATAATTTTATAGATTATGTAACTATATTCTATATAGAAGAACTGATACCAACAGGATAAAAAATGCATAGAAAAATGAAACTATTAACAACTGAAAAAAGGGTAATAAAAAAATATTATTAACACAAAAACTAATAAAATTAAATAATAGAATCATATATGATATAATAAATATAAAAATGGTTCTTATTTTAATAAATTAAAAATGTTAATCCTTTATATAAAAAATTATAAAATATTCAATTAAATGAAAATTGAAGGTAAGAGTATTCTCATCTCACTTTTATTTTTGTAAGATATGCCTTATTCACCAAATATTCCCAAATTGTGGAGTAATTATATTGACCATTTATATATCATATCAGGAAATTCATGATCTTTATGTTATTCAATATTTCATTTTATAATTATTACATTCTTAGGGAATATGATTTTACTGTTTACCAAGTAGAAAGTGATTTATTAACTCAATTATCATTCATTCGGTTATACGCCAACTTCATTGATTATTTTATATCATTTTAATGAGGAGAAACCAAAATTTATTTATTTATGTTGTATATCCACTTTTACATTTTGTGGAAATACATTTTTTACACATAATCACCTCGTTTACAAATTCTCACCTTAATGATACAATCATTTTAAGGGTTTTTTCAACTCACTTTTTTTTCTGTAAGATATTACTTATTAAACACATACTAATAATGTGTAGTTAATGTATACTTCCATATGATATTTCATATCATGATTCTATTTATAATTATGTAATTTAATGTTCCATTTCAACATTATTTACTTATATGTGCCTTAAGAGTAAAAACATTCAATGTTGTATGTAAATGTTTGATTTAATGATATCTTTTTAAATTGATTATTTGATATTTATGTAATGTTATGGATTGGTAGGACATGGTTTGGGGACCATCCAATGTAATCCCTATGGGCTGGGGAACGTTTAATGGAATCCCCTTGATGCATCAGTAGTCTTGTTTGATGAAATTAGTTCATGACAAACCCATTGTATTCTTTTCCAAGTAAAATCAGATAAGTTTCTACCCACATACATAATCTATCTATCCAAAACTCTTTACGATATAATGATTAATTTTCAAGATACATGATGTTCAAAAATTAGTTATTTTAAACATTTATTATTCTTTTATTTTTATCTATAGGATTTCTGATATGAATGAAATATGTTGGTGCACTTTTATTCTTAGTTTATTTATTTCAACATGTATTTTAGTTATTTAACTTTAACTAATATTTTTACTTATTTATTAAATTTTTATTCTGCTATACCTAACCTTATTTATAATTTTATCTCACACATTTATTATGTTTATTTTTCCCTATGTTACCATGAATTTAATTATAATTGATATTAAGGGTTACTCATATGGGATAATGTTCATATAAATGAAATTTTATTTGTAAAAAACGTAATATGAATTTAAATTACGTATATAATTAAAGAATAGTAATAAAATATTTAGTACTTTTGGATTTGATTTCCTGTATCCAATGATAATGAAAAAAAGTAAGGCACTTACTCAGGGATACTCAGTTCGTGGTCTTTAAAAAAAATTCATGATTAGTGTTTTGAAATATTTCATGTAACCTATAGAGAAAGAATTTAATGTCATAAAGAAAACCATAAAATGAATAATAATATGAAGTACAATCACATTCTTCTCTAATACCTCATCATAATGGATGGTATTTATGTTATGAAAATAATAACTTGATTTATAATTATTTCACATTATAAAATGATCATTCCTATTAACAACGTTCGTCATGGATATAAATAAATTATATTAAAGAATTAGATATATCATATTCCATTATAACTCATAATTATATTCACTTTATTTTCTTATTTGATTAATTTCATATTACATAAAAACATTGAATGTATAATAACTCATCATGAGTATATATCGTCAAAACATTCATCTATACATTAAAGTAAATTATTTCATATATATATATATATATATTAATTATAATCTAAAGCCTCTAAACCATTAAACATATTTATAAATTTTTATATATAATGACATATAAAATATGTTTAATTTCTATCGGTATATATTTGCACTTGAACTCCCTTCTTAAGGATCACCGAGTAATAAATTCATTAGAAATACTAACATTATATTATAAGATTCCAACACTTGAGAGTAAAATATTATATATTTCCTAAAATATGTATGGTATCCAGAACAAAAGATATATTTTGGAATACCATAAAACCATATCTAGATTCTCGTTATAGTGGGGAACTTTAAAACTCATTATGTGATAAATACTCATATAATATTAGCGCATTAATTTATAGATGAAAAATTACTATATTTAAGATGTTTATTAACAATATTTTAATCAAACTTATAAATTAATTTGGTTTTATGTAACAATATTAAACCGAAATTATAGTAATTTTCAAAGTGGGGTTGGGTTGTGGTGATGTGTGAGACCATATGGTAAGAGTGTGAGGAGGTTAAGGTACTGGGCTAATGAGAATTTCGTTTTTGGCCTGAAAGTATCCATGGAATCTAGTAATATATATCATATTATCCTCTATAAATTTTAATGCTGATACCTTATATGTGGTAGAGGCCATTTGTGGGTATTTTTGTATTCAGAGGAGTTGAGGTTTACTGGTGGGAAGTGTCATGGGAGTGTCCCTCCTCATCATCATCCTCACAAGAATTATCCTCACAACATGCATAATGTTTCACCATTTTTTATATATTTCCTATTTCATCAAATAAGAGTGGATCAATGTTTGTGGTCTCACAAAATTATGTATGATGAAAATATGAATCATTGATATCTGAGTGCTTTGAAACTTATATGGTTATGTTTCCTACCATAATAGTTCCCTTTTTTATTACTCTCCCTATAGATTTATGTGTAAAATTATTTTTCATGATAAATAATATACATTTTATAGTTTAATATAGAATTATTACACCTGATTACACCTAATTGTATTAGATTTACCCTGTTTTTATCAGAGAATTAGAGCTTTCATGGAGATGAATTTGAATTTTCAGTCTTTTAATATATTTACCTTTAATCATTGATAAATCATGGGAAACTAAATGGTTATCAGCAAATTATCTGTCATTTCAAAAGAGATATATCTTTTTAGACCCCTAATAAACTATTATTCGACCATAAACATAACAATTTTAGAGTTACATATACTCAAGGATACCATAAAAGTATCAAATGATAGTATTTGGTATTTATTAGATAAAATAAACTATATATATCAATTATTATATTGAAATTTTTTTAAAATTAATTTTTAACAATTAAAATGAATCTACCCTCGTATTTAAGATGTGATCTATATAAAACGAGTTATGGGAAATTATTATGGGATTATTTATCCTATCCATACCATGTTGTTCATACCCATGATCCATTTGGTTCTTATTTTTATTGGAGTTCTCTTATTCATTCTTGATTTTATTATTTGAATATGAATCAGATGTAGGGGAAAAGGTGTCTATAGTTATCATACTTCAAAATTAAGTGTAATGTATGGGTTTATATCATGTTTATTGGGTAAGTGATTGGGTATATAATCGTGTTTAAATTATAGTTTTAGAGTATGTGATGTTTACAACACATTTTAAAAATCTCACACATTAGTGGGAAAACATAATTTTAACATAGTGAATGTTTCTATTGTAATATTATGACTTTATTCATCTAGGAATAAATTATTTTCCCTATATTTGAAATATATTATAAATTGAATTTTTTAATTGAATTCAAGCATGTTGGATGATTACATAATTATTTAATTAAAATATCATTCATATTTTTATAGTTTTTTAAAATTGTAAATTACACAAAAATATGATTATGGAATAATATTTTAATATTACCATTCATCGTGAAATGTATTTTTCTATAACATAGGCCATTATCATAATTTAGAGAACCTTCAACATCCATTAATTTTTTAATTAGAAAATTAATTAATTTACTTATTTTTCCCCAAAATTTTTATATTTAATTCAATAAAAAAACATGATGGGTTTCATATTTTCAAATCCACGATACAAAGGAATTTTTTTTTCATTTATCATCAGCATAATTTTATATCAGGCATGGAGCCTATCAAAAGATTTATTTTCATTAAATTTATGGTTTCCCTTATCTAGGAACTTAGTTTCTCCAACAATTAATATATACTAATAGGATTCAATAGAAATAAGGGATAACCATGATTGTGGGGGCACATATAATCTTTTAAGACTACAGAATTACATTCAGAGGGAAGATTTCAAAGATCTCCCATGTAGGATTAAATTCTTATTTCAAATTTTTATTTTATTTTATTCATCTCATATAAAAATTTAATTCATAACATCGTTTTTATGAATTTGGTGACTAATTTAATACAGTTGCGATGATTAGATTTATTATGAACTAATTTTATTATTATTAAATTATTTTCAAAATAATTCCTTTAAAATATATGATTAATCTAATTTTTATATGAAGAAATATTAAACATAATTATAGATAAATATTGATAATTTTTTGGGAAAATATCAATTATTAAGGTACAATATTATAATGTTCATTGTGGGACTCATGTTTGTTAACCCAAAAGTGAACTTCCACCATCACTTGTCGTGGTGGAAGTGATTTCAAGTAGTGAGGCCTTTGTTGGGAATCAGGCATGATGTGGTGACTATTGATATATAAGAATTGAACCAATTATGGCACGATGAATGGGTTTTATTTTTGTACAAATGGGAGGTGGTTACTAGTGTGACAGTCAACCATCAAATATTGAGGTGAAGCGAAATCATTCAAATTGAATGGTGGAGAAAAGAGATATCAGTGGGGGTTGGACCTGAATGTGTCATGTAAGTCAGATGAAGTAATTTAAGATGTTATTTACTCTATATTAACCCTTATGATAAAAAAATTAATAAGAATATACAAAGAGGAAATATTAATTTTTACGTATTAGAATGTAATAAAAAGAAAGAAAATAGAAAAGGTGGAAGCCCATATGGTAAAAGGATTTTCAGGATGTGTATTCATATATCACAATTTAAATTTATATGATAAATATAATTATATTTTTATTAAATAATATAATTTTTCAAATTTTATTATATTAATTAAAATACATATATTAAATTTTTAATTGTTTTTTATGATATGGATAAATAATTTTGATTTATATTTTAATAAGTTTTTTATTTTAAATATTAATGATAATAATAATAATCAAAAAATTGTATATTTATTGAAAATAAGAAACAAAGACCGACACACCATAGAAGAATCATGGGCCATTTTATAAAATAAAAGGAAATATAAAAGTGATAGATGAGTTAAAACAAGTCCAAACTTCCCTCATTCCATAGAAGACCTAAATAGACAAAGCTATTGAGAAAAGAAAATCAATAGTCAAAATATAACAAATATTTTAAAAAATCTAAATATTATTAACATAAAATTGAAATTTCATGTACTTTTATATCATGTTACAATGGTTCTATATATGTTAGAATAATAATTTCATAACCTTTATTTCTTATAGGAGGTACTTGTTAAAAGACATAGTCATTAAGAAAAGTGTTTTTAACAATTTTTTTAAAAAAAATTATATTTTTTACTCTATTTATATGAGTAGTATCGCATCATGTTTACCTATATAACCTAGACCTTATGTAGGTACATATTATTATTTCATAAATCTTGAATTTTTATTTTTTTTGAATCGTTACACCTTCATTTAGGTAATTCAAATACCTAGGAAGTATGTTCAAGATCCTTGGTTTTATTCCCTAAAAATATAATCCAATGATCATCAATCTTCTATGCACCCAATGAATACATATTCTATCGAACTCACATCATATCCACAAGTAACTCCACCCCCATCGGTTATCTTAGTGATTCAACAATATCCTTGTTTCCTTCCACAGTTTCAGTCCCCTAATTATATTTATCAAGCACATTAAAATGTAAAGAACAAATTGTATCCCCATGTTTTATCCCAACATAAAAACCTAATATTCAATAACTTCTTTTGGATTAGTTTCATAGAGATGTATGCACTATCCAATACTAATCCCCCCAATGTTCATTGAAAATCCTAATTCTAAAGACATTATGGCTAGTGAGACTTAGTTATATACTCCTGTATTTCAACTTGATTCTATAAAATTATAGGAGTTATAATATCCCATTATTCATCTCAATTCATTGTATTTTAAATCATTTTAAAATTATTCATATCCTGTCATTTATTTAAAAAATTATGACATTATTTCCACAGAAAAATTATCCAATGAATTCCCAAATCATTGATATGATATATGATATGAAGGAATATTCCTATTCTCAAACTATAAAATATTTTATCCTCAATTGAAAAAGAATGACCATCTATATTAAAATTTCCCTTATGCCCACTTATCTATTAATTATTATGAAATAACTATATATATAAAATTTTTTATCACTATGCATTTTGAATTTAATGAAAACATAATAAGAGACATCAATCAACATATAGGGATTCTGATGGGTGTTTGTGTAAGTATGTATTAAAATGGGGAAAATTATATTATCACCCTCATATATATTTATATTTATTTAACAGTAAGTGTCACCTGAATATATATATATATATATATATATATATCATAGTGATAATAATTTTAGGGATAATAGAATTTATTTCAAATTCATTTTTTTATTTTAAATTTTAATTCATTAATTTATATGGAGTCATTGGCTATGAAAATATTAAAATATACTATTTCTATATTTTTTATGTTAATTTTTCAATACTGAATACTTTATATTTTGTAGATATTTAGAAATAATTAAAAGAATTTTAAAGCACATGAATGCATGCATGTGTAATTTCAGGACTATCATCGCGACTATACTATATAAGGAACTTATAGTGGATCCCTTCACTATAAGAATTATAAAAATGATCTTTATTTATTATTAAATATTAATGATATGAGGGTTTAATGAATTTTTTTCCAAATGTATATAGTCATGAACCATTAGTGAAAAGTTTTCTATGAAATATGATCTTATAGAAAAGTGAGAAAACTAAAAGGATTTAACTTGGTGATTGGGTGTGTGATGTCGACACTTTCCTTTGGTAGAGATATAATTACTCCATATATATAAATATGGGTAAATATTGTGGTATATTTTGTTTTTTGGGTTGATTTTGTGAAATTGAAATATGATATCTGTTTACCTGGAATTTATGTTATTGTTAAAACATAATATCCATTACCATAATTATTAAATGTTATATAGGAGTAGTATATATTAATGGTTATTACCTAATATGTGTAATTTTTTTTCACTCTTATATATTCCTGAAATATAAATTGAGTAGTTAATAATACTATATCTTAATATCATAGACCATGTTTTTAATATAGTTTTACACCAAGAGTGTTATACTCACCATGAAGTTTATTTTCATCCTAACATGCATTGTGTCTGATGATAATGTTAATAAAAATCTCCCAGTTTATTATTTCATTGGTTGTGTTTAGTAAGATAATACTTTCAAGGATATATGTGTTTACAGATTATTTAATATACCACTGAGGTATACTTGTGGTCATGATTCTATGAAATTGTTAGGATTTAATGGTTTTTTTGATACAGTTCTAGTTGAAAATTATTTTTTATTGTAGATATGAAATTCATTCCACATATATGGTTCTGAGACGAGTTCATCATAAATTCCATTTTTTATAGTTTGGGGTTATTCATCGGATTGTATAATTTTTTGTTTTGTTATTTAGAGTATAATAAGTCATAATTTTTGGATTTATAGACTCAATGATAGTTACCGAGCAGAAAAAATTTAGAGGTCGGAATTTAGGGTCACACATAGTTTTATCATTGGCCCAGGTCAGGGTCTTAGTGAAATTATGTTATGATTGGATAGGTAAATTGTAATATTTTTTTAGAGGATTTGTGATGATTTTCATATGTACTTTTTCTCTTTTTTTCGAAATTAATGTTGTATTGATATGTTTCCAATGATTTTATTCTTTTTTGAGTAAGGTTTTATTTTATACTTGAATATCAATGGATATAGTGTACTAGAATGAATTTTATATGGCGTTTGGGTTTGTATATATGGGGTTCTTGGGTTTTTGGTCAACAATGGTTCATGTTCAATTAAAATGTTATAACATTCATTGATTTGTTAAATGGGGTGATTATTGGATTACCAAGGGTTCATGGATAGTGAAAATGAAGTATAGTGTTGTTAAAAATGTTGCCTTGTATATTTATTTCTTCAGGATATTCTGGATAAAATATAGAATAATAGATGATTAAAAATAAGTTTATTTTTTAAATGGGATTTCACAATGCAATAATAGTACTATGAAAAATAATTTAATGTGATTCTGGGAACTATAGAATAATATGATCATCTAAACCATGATTTAATTTATAATAACCTTTTGTTTTAAAAACAATATTGACATATAATAACACATAAATTTTTGTTCTCACCATTATATATATTTTATGTATTATTCAAATTTATCATATGGAATACTTCTACACATAGGTAAAATATATTCAAAAACAAATGTTACTCTTGAGTGTTTTGATTGCAGTGTTTCGGCCCAATTTGTTGATATTATATGTTGTTAAATGTTTTAATTTGTTAATTATTTTACATTTTTTAATTACTAATAGGGGTTGTATCATAGTATGTGGTAATGTTTTTAACATTGAATGTTTCATATAGTTATATGGATGTATTAGATCATAATTTATAGCTTGGGTTATTTATAGTGTATGGATATGGATTATTCCTTGTATTTCACATTGTAATTGAGTGTTATGATTTGGTCTTTGAGAAGTTTCAAAAAAATTTAATTATATATTATAGAATAATGTAATTCCATATTTTGAAATTTGTAATTTTAATTAATTTACACTGGATTATTATAGTGTAATGTGACAAAATGAATTCTTGGGTACATGACCAATATTTTCCCATTTATTATTGTAGATTATATTTTTCAACAATCCATAAAAACATTTTCTAGTTTTATGAAACATATCCTTATCAAATAAAAATAATATGTTGTGATATGATAATTAATATTTAAAATTTTGTTTTTCATTCCCCATTGATCGGGAAATTTTCAGATATTTCTCCAATATGGTTTTCACTGGGCATTGGTTGGGATTTTGAATTTTTAATAAGGATTCACTAAATATAAAAATCAATCCAAAAAGGCATAAAATTGTATCCTAAAGTGAAATTTTAGTAATGGAAATTATAAAGTGATTCTTGGGTTACATACTAATCCAAGATTTATTCGATATCAAAAGTTCAATATTACTAAATTTTCTCAAGTGAAATTCCATTAAACCATTCACCTATGTTGATAATTATTAATGTGGTTTTAAATAATTTTTCATTGACCTTTAAATATCAATCATCCATCATTCGGATTTAGAAAACTCCATGTTACTAAACTCAAACAGTATTAATGGGAAATTACCACATTGACATTATCTTACATAGAAGAAAAATATACACTATAGTTATTTATATGTTAATTTTCTCTTAACTACAATTATACTAATGAGTGTTTTTGTCATTCCACATTTGTTTTTACTCCTTGTAAGTACGATACTTTTTTAAAGATTATCTTTTAATCTCATCCAACTCATTAATAATTTGTGTTAATTTTCTCACACAATTTTATTATCATATATTTAAAATTTTGGATTCCTAATAAAACATTTTTATTAGAATAAATATAATGTTTCATGGATTCCCTTATAAAAAATATAAGGAATATATTTTCATTATTGTTTTCTCAATTTTTTTATTGGCCCAAAAATCAATATTATGTGTTGTAGATGAATTCATCTTACGTTCATTGACAATTATCTATAAAATATTTTTTTGGATCTAATAGATAAATATATACAATGAAATACATATTGTAAGGTTTTATAAGTATCTATTGATATTTTACACTTTTAAATTCTCAACAAAACATATCAAAAATATATAATTGTAATGGTTTCCTATTACATTGATTTGAAGCTCAGGAACACTGAAAAATGAGGATATGTTTTTATTTCCGATAATGTTTTACAAATATAAACTTTTTGGTAAAATAATCATTATAATTAATACATTTAAAAAAAATAAACACACATCATACAATATGAAATGATATTTTAACATGGAAATAGGCCAATGAAATAAATTCCAAAAACATCACATAAATTAACTTTAATGATGGTTTAAAATGTAATTTTCACATTATTTCTAATGTTTCCAATTATGGGTAATCATTTTTCATGATCCATTTGAATATATTAATCTTAGTGAATTGTTTTAAATAAGATTAATTTTTTTAGTATTTATTATTCAATATGTTTAATACCATGTTATCCTCTCATATTTGAAATGTAATAAAATTATAACATGATCTCATGTTATAAATAATTCTTACATTATTGGATAAATTTATTTGAATAATACCTAAATAGTTTTCTATCATTCTAAAAATAATATTTTAATTTATCTAGGATCCACTTTTTTTCGGTGATCAGGGTTATATAATTCGAACAGTGCAGTAAATTATAAGAACCAAAATCAAATATGTTATTATGAACTCTTCCTTTAAATAATTATTCTCCATTAAGTTCATCATTAATTTCAAATGGACCTATTTGTTATACGTTTTATTATTTATAATATGAATTGAATTAAATGTTTTTTAAGAAGATAGTTTCTAATGGTGTTTTAAGTAACCATGCATATTGGATGAGTTCACTAAATGTAATTTTCTCAAGCATGGATTAAATATATATTGAGTTATAAATATTGGAGGAATATTGATGAACACCATGGAGCTTAGAGTTTGAAATGAGTTTATATTATAATTTAAATGTTGAAAAATACTTGTATGAGATTTTATAAGTGTATATGTTTCTATAGAGAAATTTACATATGGAAAATCTTATTGCGTTTGATAGATATTATATTTTTTTTGTAGAATTATATTGTTTTCTAGTATTATTTTCTAAATTAGATATTTATAAAAACTGAAATAATAATTCAAAAATAATATTTACTCAAAATTTTCAATTAATATAGAAGTATTGAAATATTGTTTTTATTTACAATACTAGATGTTATAAAAAGTATGTATTTGGAATAAATATGGGGGAACTAGCTAAATAATTCATCTGATCAAGGAATGTCAACTAGAATATGTGGAAGAAGAGTCATGAACAAGATGTGGAATTCTAAAAGATTAATGGAAGTGGAATCTAGAATATGATAATGAATCCATGTATATATAATGTGTAAGTGTTATGAATTATGATAATTTTTTATGTTGATAAATTCACGTTGTGAATAAAGAAGTTGAAGAAGCATGGTCTAGATTTTTGTGATGTTACGAAAGTTATATGGCTTTAAAGGAATAATTATCGAATCTAAAATGTTATAGAATATTAAACCTTGAATTTAAAATTCTACATAAGATAAATATTCAGGGAAACAAGTTTTATATATGAATAAATTGGTTCTTTGTTATTTTAGTCCTAGTTTTTATGTTCTATGTAATGGTAAAATCATAGAACATAAATCTATGATAGAATATATGGGTTCTCTAAAAATAAACATGGAGAAATATACCAAAATATTATATTTACGAATAGTTTTATTATATTTATATGAAGCAATCGTGGATCACATATTGGAACAACAACATATAAATTTACATATTTGATCTCTATAGTTTACATATATTGACTCCCCCATAGTCTTTGTGTAATAGGATTGATCCTTTGAGGATTAAAAAAACTATCACAGATATAGGTTAAACCATTTTTTAGATTATCAATACTTGTAATAATGGGAAACACCTTATACCAATCATATATAATTGTGGGTATAACCCCTAAAACCATGGTTATAAGTTATTCCCATGGTTTTTGGAACTACAACCGTGGGATTTGTCCAGATTTACATATACCAATGGTTCATAAAACATTGGTGTATCAAGTTTCAATGAAAATACCTATAGCCATGGTTTTAAATAAGAATTATTATATACCTATACACATGGTTTCAACTTATAGTTTGGTCAACCCCTGGGTATAGGTCTTTATTTTAAAAAACTTCCTCCACTGCCCCTTAATCCCAACACCTTCCTCCAACCCTCCAATTACTTTAACACTATCCAACAACATGTTTCTTTTTCATATATTAAAAAATATATATTTGTATATATATATATATTGAATTATTTATCACTATTATTATTACACAATAATAATGGTCCATTTATACCAATGCTTAGGTCAACCCATGGGTATATGTTCTTTTTAATATATATCCTCTACTAGGATTTCATCTGAATACCTCCCACCTAAAGTCCAAAAACATAAACACTATCATATACTATTTATTTTCTTCATACATTCAATATATAATATATATGTATAAATATAAAATTTTATTTATATCGAATTATTTATTATTATTATTATTATTAGAACATAATATGACAACTAATACCCATGGATTTTTCAAATGATGGGAATCATTTTTGTAGCTAAAAACTCCCCACACAAACTATATAAATTTTTTAAAAATATACTATGTATAGGTCATCTCTATGATGTTTTTTCCCTGTGAAAACAAGTCCAATATTTTATAAATACAATGGATATAGGGGTGCTTTATACCAAATGTATTTTGAGAACTGTGGTAATAATTACTTATTGTTAAATTATTTCCCCCATGAAAATTATTTTCAAGGTTTAAAAAAACATAGGCATTGTGTTTACCTATAATTTCAATTTTTTGAACAACCATGGGTTTATCTTTATCTTCAGGTTGTGTTGTATTTTTGGGTTTCCCTATTAAAAGTAATGCTGACATGAAAAAAAGGTCTATATATCTAATACTGATCTGAATCAAATCTCTTACAATTAATTGATGATTCGATATAAGAAATGGTAAATAAGGATGAAAAAAATGTCCCTCTTATGTAAGGAATTACAAATCTATGTATCAATATATTTTATTATAATGAAGTCTAGTCTTTCATTAATGTGAATTACATAGTGGATAAATACACTATTGAGAATATAGAAAATAATTCTACCTTGAATGTTTTAACATTTTCAAATGAAGAATAGGCAACTAATATTTATTTTCAATTTTATCCTTTGGATGAACTATGTGCATTAGAGGAACAACATTCACTATAGCATTTATATCATAATTAATATATTGTTTTAAAAAAACATACAATATTTACTCAATGAAATTTCCACTTTTCTTTTCGGTGCATATTGAAACACATAGGAGGAGATAAACCAACCATAAAAAGATGGTAAAATAATTTATCAATCACTAATATGAAATCAATTCACCTGTTTAGATATCCCCAAAATGATTGGTTCCAAATTTTCAATATTTTGTGATCTCATATTGTTTTTATCCCAAATAATAAATAGATGTCATAAAACTTTTTTGAGACTGGATGAAACATAAATGGTCCAGAAGAAATCATTTTTTCACAAGATTAAAATTAAAAAGATATAATAATTGTTATGAATTCACAAATGGACGTCAAGGAAAAAAAGAAAAAAGATAGCTATATTTTATTTTAAGAGAGGATCAAGATGCATGAAAAATATGTGTCCAATTTTGAGTGAATAAGAATAAAATAAAAATAATGTGTGATTTTAATTGATAATTAGAAAAACAATATTATTTTTATTTTTAATTTGTTTAAGTGAAATTGAAAATTTAGAAAGCTAATATATATTATAATGTAAAAAAACAAAAGAATGTGTTTTTTCCATACATTCATTTGAATAGGATACACCAACAAAATGTCTATTATATTGTTACTATAATATCATGTGATTATAAAATGATAATAATAATTTTACAAGATATTCAAAAAATGTACCATTTTCTGATGAAAATATTTTTTCCCTAATGTTTTTTCATTAAAAGAAGCCTCTAAATTAAAAAATAAATTAAAATATAGATATTGAAAAATAATGAAAAAACCACTAAAACATCAATGGTAAAGGGATTCATGTATTCGAAATTATTCTCCAAAAATGGTTTCCAATTGGAGGATAAAATGAAAAAATAATATAAAAGGTATCAATGTTATTTATATTTTGTATTAAATAATGAAATCAATATTCATTTCCAACAGCTGGTGTTTTGGAAGATATTGGGATAGGGATATTGACCATTGGAATAGTATATTAAACCATGTAATACTATAATGATCTATATAATTTTTTATCATAGCTAGTATAATGAAAATTACATATAAGAAGAATGTGAAGAATCTATCTATCTCAAATATATTTTAAGTCACATTGTTTATTTATTATTCCTTCAATTAATTTCTTCCTTTTGAGATGTGTGCTATTTTAGAACGACCATGAATGATAAGAAATCATTTAAATAATGAGAATAATATTTTTTAATATAATAAAGATAATAAAGTATGTGATTTTTCTTTGGGATATAAGAAAATAAAAACTATAAAACAAATCATGCCCTAGATTCCAAAAATTCATTCTACACCATTGAGAATGAATTTTAACTGTTGTGGTTGTAATGAAAAACAATTTAGTGTTATATTGGATCCATGATTTCTTGTGTTGATGTAGGAAAATTATAATTAATGAATAATAGTTAAAGACATGAAATATTTAAAATTATTATTTTCGTGTAATATAACTATGAAGATGATTTTTAATCTCAAAATAAGTTTTCAAATATAGGATATTATAGATTCCATTAGGTAACATGTGAACGATCTTATAAAGTGGTAAATGTTCATAAATAATTCCTGTTTATTTGACTAAATTAATTGGAAATTGAATGGAATATGATAGTAGCACCTGAGAGTACAATTTTTATAGGGAAATAATAAATTACACATGAAGATGAAATCTAATTTCAATAATGTTTTTTAAAATATGATGGCTCCAATAATTCAACGTTTTTTGGGATTATAAAAGAATGATATTCACAATTCATACTAATTCATTATTATATTATAATATCACGTAGATATATTGAAGTATATATAGAATGAATCAAGAAGTTCATGGAATATGATTTATTAGTTAAATAATGATATTCCACCTAAATAAATATAATTCTTTTTAATAATATCGTGTTTCTCATAGAGTCGCCTACTTTGAAAAATAATTGAATATAGTTGAAAAGTTATATAAATATTTAAATTAAAAACAAATAAGTATCAAGGTTGAGAAGGAACTATCAACCTAGTTTCTCACTCAAATTATTTGTATAGTACTATATCATTCCCAAATGTTTTTAAAAATTTTATATCGATAAAATTAATAGCCATTCAAGAAGGGAGATATTTAATTATAATCAATATATGAAATTATTATAGTAAAATGAGAAATCTATATTTGATATAATCTAATAAATATTCATCATTGAGTTTATTATATGAATATATCATCATTGAGGAAGGATTTGTTGGAATATATACTCGTGAAGGATAATGTATGAGAAACATGCTAGTATTTATTAATTTATGTGAATTTATAATTTATGATTTTTTTTAAAATTATCCAATAAATAGATGTGTTTTTAATATTCTTGTACACTAGTTTTTAAGGAATATATATCAGTTTTAAGGGGAGGGTTTATTTATTTTATAATGGAAAAAATATGTAATTTAATAAATATGTGGCTACAAATTTCATGTTTTGAGAAGTTAATTACTCACATCTGTTTTTTATGTAAATAAATTCTCAAGTAATCATAGTTTTTATTAATATATTACTAATAATTTCATGAATCCATTTTATTTATTATCAATATGTTAGAGAAAATAATTTTTTTAATATATTGACATGCATTTTCAATAAGGGCTTCGATAAAAATTGAATGGTATAGATTGTTGAACCCATTATTGATATATTCTACATGTTGTCAAAATTAATTTCTATCAATATGTGTCGAAATGAAAACCTTGAAGGTGTATAAAGTACCCATTTAAATTAGAATAATTTATAAAGAGTTAGAAACCCTTATAAATACATAATATATGTTGATTTTTAATATTCTATAATGATTGATGAAAAAAACGGATCATTTAGTGTATGGTTAATTATTATCATCATTTATATATGAGAAAGGGTGATATTTGAGATACTTATATTAGAAATATTATTATAAAAAATTAATATGTAGAAATGGTGATTGAGATTAAGGGAGTTTATATATCATCAAAATTATCTAAAAATTTAGTTATAAATATTTTTGATGGTTGGATTATTTTATTATGTTTTTTTCTATTATTAAAAATGATTTTATGTGGATTAGAATTCATGAAGACCATTATAATTGGCTGGGGTTATGTTCTAAATTAAAGATTTCTCAAAAATAGAATAGTATTGAACATGGAGTATAAACTATATTGTTATAACGAATACATAAGAGTCAACTCCCTCAGAAAAGGAATTAAACTAGATGTTTTGCAATGTATTTTTTTTGGGTGGAATTTATCATAAAAAGACAAATTTGATCAATGAAAGTTTCAATGTGTAGGTGGATGTGAATACATGATCTAGAATATTAATCCAAATGTATAATATTGTGGATGTTTCTAGATTATTTGTGACTAATTAGGATAATTATAATGACTAGAATTATATTCATAATGAGAAGAAGTTTATTACAAATAAAGTCTAGATGTATATTTACTATTTCAGACCCCCCTATGGATTTGTCATATTACTCCATTATTTTAAAAAATGATTTATGTTTGGTAATTTGAGATAAAAATATAGAAAATAATATATATGGAAACTACACCATTTATCGATTCCTAAATAAAAAATTTATGAATCATCATATGAAAAAAATTAGTAGATATATGAACTACGAAATATTAAAATTTGGTAAATATTAATAAAAACAGTAATTATGTGATATTATCCCTAGATATATCTGTGATACAAAAGATTATAACTATTTCACATTGATCAACATCAGAATACATAAATACATCAAAATATGAACCCGAAATGATAAAATGCTATGTCAGATTAACTCATTACAATTGAAAATTATCTTTATGTTATTAAGGTTATCAAAAGAAAAACAAACATTCTATGGGAGATTAATATGAAGGTTTTTAGGGCTATATAAAAATAAAATTTTGTTATGATAGATTAATCCAAGATCTATGGAATATTATTTTATGCTCTTAATGGGTATATAATATAACTCTTAATGTTTTATTTTAATAAAAAAAAATTATATAAATCATACGCCAATTCAGTCATAGCTAAGGGAATCATTATAGTTCAAAATATCACAATATTCCCTATAAAATGTGACTCAATCAATTAATATAGATTTCAAATGAAATATAATATAATATATTGAATTTAGTATTAAAAAAATCAAAAATTCATACATGTGAACATGAACTAGTAGAATGTAAGGTATTTTTTTTTTGAGTTTTTTGTAGGAAAGATTTATGTATTTTGGAATAAATAAATGATAAAATTTGTAAACAAAAAATCAGAAATATTTTTAAAAAATTAAAGGAAAATATATTCTTAATTATTTAAAAAATAATTAAATCATATTAATATTGACAAAGATACTTTAATATGGTTATGGAGAAGTAGCCACATGGATTATAAAACATCATGATTAAAAGGAGAAATGTTTTAAGGATTCAATGCTAACATAATTACATGGGTTAATATAAAAATTTTCATTCATGATATTGAATGAGAATTTATGAGTACGAATTATAAATAATTTAATGTCAGGACCATGGATCTGAATATCATGGACGATTCATGTTCAAAATAATTAATTAATAATCACACGATTTTTTGTGAGTTATTTATATACAAAATAAAAAAAATAAATATTGTGGAGAAGAGATCGACTAGCTTGTAAGGAAAATACATTGTGTCAAAGATAGAGAGGGAGGGATTAAACTTTTTTGTTTATAAACTATTATTATTGTAATCTTAAATTGGATTCATTAAAATTTCATAAATATCATAAATATTTTTTTATATAATATTATTGTAATCTTAAATTGGATTCATTAAAATTTCATCATAGGAAAACCTGTGGAAAATAAATATGTTTCAAAATCATTTCATCAATTCATTATAACATAATCAATAAAAAAAGAATTTTTTTTAAAATTATCTTCATCATAATCCTAAACCACCTACTTAAATAAATATAATATAATCATTTGATCATTATCATATTATTAATTATGTTACATAAAGGGATGCAATTTTAGATTAAAAATGGATTTAAAAGACCACTTTGACTATTTCTCGAGGAAAATAATCCTTTTACATTAAAATCACTTCCTTAAACTAAAAAATTGAAATATTATGGAATATATTTTTGTTGAAATGTATCATGTAAATATATAAACTAATCATTCAATTATTTATTTCCAATGATACTAGGTAAATTATTTCATGTTTTATAGGTTCGTTGAAAACATTCCTTCCATACTTTTATAAATAAAGTCATCATGTAGTTATTCAAAATGGAGTGTAGCTTACTTTTAAATTGTCATGTAAAAATTATTACTTTTTTATAAATGACATTAATAAATTTTAGGATAATATTAAAAATATTATTTAAAAATTTATTAGAAAACATGAATTTATATGAAAAACATTATTACTGAAAGAGAGAAATAATGTATGTTTTCATTAAAAATGTTTTTTCAGTCTCATGAAAACAAAAAGCAAGAAAAAATAAAATAAAATGTGATTTATATTAAATCCTAACTCCACCTAAAAACGTCCAAAATGACTCCTATCAAAATATTAGATGCGATAGGGTTGTAATCTCATCAACCAATAAAATTTAGACTTTTTAGGAATTTATTTTAAACATTATCAACTTGATTTATCCTTATTTTTCAATTTAATTTTATTTGTGGTAATAATATTATAAATTTGAAATTATTATAAATAATTACATATGTGTTGTGAATTTTCCATAATTTGATACTTTATGACATTTTCGACCATATAAATTTTAATTTATAATTTTTAATTATTTTTGTGATTTTTAAACAATTTTATAATATGTTATTTTTATAAAATAACCATAGTGTCAATTTTGACACTATTATTTTTTTGAATTTATATAAAATATTTACAGATGATATGTTCAGAATAAAAGTTTTAATAGATTCATAAAATGTAATATATATCTATAAAAATAGTGGATGACATTAAATAGTTCATATAATATTTATTTAAATATTTTTAAAACCATTTATTTGATATTTTAATTAATAAAATAATTTCAACATGAATGTTGTGTCATAATTAATGATACTTATTTAATCCATAAACCATTTAAATAAATTCATATGATGTTGATAATTGTATTAGCTTTCTGGAGACTATTCATTTTCGAAGTTTCATTAATTTTGACACTAAATTAAAATTATTATACTTATAAGATTTAAGAAAGTGACTTGTTGTTACTTTCTTTGGTTTTAATAATAATTAAATTATTTTCATGGAAAAAAGTCCATTAAATAAATATAATCTGACCCTTAGGTGATATGGGTCGACTTTTAGTCATCCAATAGGATTTTAGCAGGTGTTAGGGTAATTATATAATCTTATATTTGCCCTTAATTACACGATTTAGCTTTAAATATGGTAAATAAAATTTACCATAGTTACTATTCATAATGTCCAAAAATAAAAAGTAGCCTATTAAAATAATTTAAACCCACTGATTCCAAATATTGAATCCATTTTTCAAAATTCATATCACATAATTTTCAGTATTTAATTTTAAATTAATCCCATTGTTAAGAAAACGGGTTTTAGAAGTTAAAACATTGCCAAAGATTAAAATGTTTTTACTTATGAATTCAATGTGAAATTAATGCTAATGACATATATTATATTAAATGGTCAAAATATATTCAATTTGTACTTTATAACCATTCAATATTATAATTTAACCATATAAAGTATCTCAATGAAAAAAGTTTTTTTAATTAAAAATTAGCGTATTTTTACTATTCATCAAA
Organism: Viscum album; assembly: GCA_963277665.1. Taxonomy (NCBI): domain Eukaryota; kingdom Viridiplantae; phylum Streptophyta; class Magnoliopsida; order Santalales; family Viscaceae; genus Viscum; species Viscum album. The sequence continues at coordinate 538,643,184 of OY728119.1, forward strand.
ATATGAAAGTTATCAGAAAAATATCAAAAATTTATCCAAAGTAAATTTTTATATCATTATTCCAAATAAGAATTTTATTTTGTCAAATTGAGCATATAAACATGTCAAAAACAAGATTTAATGTTGGTACGCCATCAAAATGCGACAGAACTGTAATTTTTGAAAAATACTTATTTTACCCGAAAAATTTATTTTGTTCTCATTCCATGTTCTAGAAAATGTGTAAGATGAATAATAATGTTACAAAATTAAAAATTTAGTTAATACTATTAATAAAGGCTAGTCTATAATAATACATCGTTGTTTTCTTGAAACCCGGTATTGCGTACTACACATGCTATCGAGGAAGGTCGTGATTGCATGTAATGCAAGACAAGTCAGTATTGTGTTTTAAGAAAGATTACTTTGGTGTTGCTTATAACATAAGACATAAAAAAATATTTCACATAAAATCTTAGTGTGTTACATTCTACCCCCCTTAAAATGAATTTCACCCTCGAAATTTGTCACTTCATTACAAACAGATGAGGATACATCTCCCTCATCATATCCTCAAGTTCCCATGTAGCTTCTTCTAATTGGTGGTTCCTCCATAAAAAATTCACCAATCTGGTGGTCTTGTTCCATAGGACTTTTTCGCTATGATCCAGAATCTCTATCGGTTGTTCTTCATAAGAAATATCTTGCTCCAGCGGTACAACTTCTGAGCTAAGTACATGTGATGGACCAGGTATGTACTTTCTCAGGAGAGATACATGGAACATATCCTGAACATGAGATAGATTCGGTGGAAGAGCCAATCAGTAAGCTACCTTCCAAACATGATCCAGAATTTCAAATGGACTGATATATCTGGGGCTCAACCTTCCCTTCTTTCCAAATCTCATGACCCTCTTCCAGGGAGATATTTGTAAGAACACTTTATCACCCACATCAAGATCTTGGTCTTTTCTTCAGTTGTCGGCATAACTTTTCTGTCGACTCTGAGCTTCTCTTATGTGTTTTTGAATAGATCTGACCTTTTCTGCCATCTCATCAACAAGGTCAGGTCCTAATAGCTTTCTCTCCCCAACATCATCCCATCATGTTGGAGTTCTTCATTTCATTCCATATAGGGTTCATAAGGAGCCATCTGAATACTGGAGTGAAAGATATTATTATAAGAAAATTCCACCAAGGATAGATGTTGATACCAACCACCTCTGAAATCCATAGAGCATGTTCTCAACATGCCTTCTGTAGTTTGAATTGTCCTCTCAGACTGACCGTCTGTCTAAGGATGGTAAGCATTGCTGAAACTCAACTCTGTATCTAGAGCATGCTGAAGACTTTGCCAGAATTTCGAGATAGACCTCGGATCCCGATGAGATATAATGGAAAGTGGTACTCCATAAAATCTTACCACTTTCGTTACATATATCCTGGAAATCTGATCAAAAGAAAATTCTTATCTAATAGCAATGAAGTGTGCCGACTTTGTAAAACGATCAACTATAACCCAGATAGCATTATTTCCTTTGGATGTTTTAGGATGTCCAGTGACAATGTCCATAGTGACGTTTTCCCATATCCATTCTATTATGGGTAATGGTTGTAACATTCCCTTATACTTTTTTCTCATATCATTAACTTGGTGATAAACCAAGCATCGAGAGACATATTTAGCAACATCTCTTCTCATGCCATCCCACCAGAAGTACTCTTTCAGGTCCCTATACATAATTTTACTTCTAGGATGAATAGAAAATGAAGAACTATGAGCCTCCTCCAGCGGATCCTTCTTTAATTCTTGGATGGGAGGAACACAAACCCGATTCCGGAACCTTATTATCCCATCACAATCAAGGTTGAATTCAGGAACATTTCTCACCTTCTTTTGTAACTCTACATCTTCTCTCAATGCCTCTTTAATCTTCACCTGTATAGATGGTTGAAAATTCATTAGTGAAAGGTATGATTTTCCACATTCCATTATAATTCCAAGATCCATCCTTTATAAATCCATAATTTTTTGATATTTTTTGATCCTCATCATGGATTAGCTAGAATGGTCTTGTCGACTTAATGCGCCTGCTACCTTATTTGCTTTCCCATGGTGGTAATTAATTGAGCAGTCATAATCCTTAATTAGCTCCAACCATCTTCATTGATGCATATTCAGCTCCTTTTGTGTAAAAATATACTTTACACTTTTATTATTAGTATAAATATCACATCTTTCACCATAATGGTAATGCCACCAAATCTTTAATGCAAATATTACCACAGCTAACTCCAAATCATGGGTTTTGTAATTTTGCTCATGGATTTTCAACTGTCACGAGGAATATGCTATCACTATATCATTTTTCATGAGAACACACCCTTGTCCCTTCTTGCATGTATCACTGTAGATCATAAACCGTTCTCTACTGCAAGGTAGTGTGATCACAGGTGCACTGGCTAACCTTCTCTTTTGCTCTATGAAATTCTCTTCACATTCCTCCGTCCAAACAAACATAACTCCTTTCCGAGTCAACTTGGTGAGTGGGTTAGATAACCTTGAAAATATTTCACAAAACGTCGGTAATATCTAGCCAAACCAAGAAAAAATTGGATCTCAGTTACTGTTTTTGGTCTCGACCATCTTTCTAAACCTCTGTTTTTGTTGGATCCACAGATATCCCCTCTTTTGAGATTATGTGACCCAAAAATGCAACTTTTTAAAGCCAAAATTCACACTTGGTAAATTTGGAATAATGCTTCTCCTTTCTTAGGGTATTTAATACAATTATCAATTGATCTTCATGTGCTTCCTTTCTCTTTGAATAGACAAGAATATCATCTATAAAGACTACCACAAACTGATCAAGATAGTCTCTAAAGACTCTATTCATCAGATCCACGAATATAGCAGGGGCATTAGTAAGACCAAATCGCATCACTATAAATTCATAGTGTCCATACCTTGTACGGAATGTCGTCTTTGGTATATCCTCCCTTTTGACCCGTAATTGATGATACCCTGAACGAAGATCAATCTTGGAAAAGTATTGAGCTCTGTGTACTTTTTCAAATATGTCATCAATGCGTGGGAGAGGATATTAGTTCTTGATAGTGATCTTCTTATGTTCTCGATAATCAATGTAGAGCCTCATTGATCCATCTTTCTTCTTAACAAAAAGAACATGTTCTCCCCAAGGTGATGCACTAGGGAGTATGAATCCTTTATCAAGATTCTCTTGGAGTTTCTTCTTCAATTCCTTCAACTCAATTGGGGCCACTATATAAGGTGTCTTTGAAATAGGTAAAGCACCTGATACGAGTTCTATTGAAAAATCAACATTACAATTTGGTGGAATACATGGAAATTCCTCTAGAAATACATCATCAAATTCCCGTACAATGGGCATATTATTAATCGTGAGTTTATCTCCAACCATTTGAGATAAATAACCTTTATTTAGTGGAATCAAGACCCATAAGATGGACGAAATTTCCACTGGAAGGTTATGTTCATCCTTGCATCGATAGACAGTCATAGATTGATCTGGAATATGAAATGTGACTTCTATTCATTGGAAATTGATATGATCTCCATATAAAGAAATCCAATCCATGCCAAGAATCACATCAAATTCCACTATAGGAAGGATCAGAAGATTTCTAGGAAGAACTATCCCACAAACATCAATCTGAGAAGACTTGTAAACTTTGGATGCAATCGTTGTGCCCTTAGGGGTTGTCACAGCCAAATCAACATCTAATTGTTGAGGTAATACGGTAATACTCTTAGAAAATTCATCAGAAATAAAATAGTGGGTGGAACCAGAATCAAATAAAACATTTTGTACTTTAGAGTGGATGGTAAGGGTACCTCTCACCACTTCATTGTCATACTCCACATCACCAATAGTAATTGCATGTGACATTCCTTTGTCTTTGGCCTTATGAGTTTGTTGATGTCGATCATCATCATCAACCCTTGGATTTGGGCATTGATTGGCATCACGCCCCATCTCCTTGCAATTGAAACATTGAAGTGTATTAGGTTCATTCTGTGTATCCCTTCCTTTGTTTTCATCATTAGACATCTTCTTCCCATTATTTCGACATTCAATTGCCCGACGACCTTCTTTTCCACACTTATAACATTTTCTTGTCCCCTTAAGACAATTTCCTCCATGATTATTTCCCCACAATGATCATAAGGGAAAACTCATCTTCTTTTCAGTGTGGTATTTAGATTTTCCTTTGAATTCCATTTTCCTCTTCTTATCAAACCCATGTGACTGATGGATTACACGAATCTACATCTCAACCTTGAGAGCACATCGAAAAATTTCCTCATAGCTATAGAAGATCCTTATGGCTAACGCACAGCGAAGACTTGGTTTTAAGCCACTAAAGAATCGATCGATCTTACTCCCAGGTTGGATAATAATTCCGGAAGCATACCTTGCAAGTCTTGTAAAATTTTCTTCATAGGTACCAAAAGATTCATTATACTTTTTCTTCAGTTCGAGAAAATCCTTCTCCATTATTGTTCGAAGAACACGAGGGAAATACTTATTTATAAATAAGTTCTTGAACTCGTCCCATTCCATGGACTCAATTTGATCACTTTACCTCGTATTCTTAATAAGATTCCACCATTGATCAGCATCACCTTCCAAACGATACACTACTAAGATGAAGTTATCATGTTCAGAACATTGAAGAACTGAAATCATCTTTTCAGTGGTACTGATCCATTGTTCATCCACTAATTGATCAGAAGACCCACTGAATGAAGGTGGACGCTGCCTCATGAAGGAATCAATAGAATGTTGCTCCTTCCTTTGCTCGTTTAGAAGTCCTGCATGAATCATATCTTGAGAAAGTTGTGTGAGCATGGATAAAATATTTTTCATTCCATCTCCCATAACAATTGGTTGCTCAGGGGGATAATCATTGCATTTCCCATCACATTCAGCATTAACACAGTTCCTTCGGGTTCCAGTCGTTGACTAAAACCAAGAAGCATAGTGTGAGAAACACTAATCATAATAGGAAAACCACATAATCAAGAATAAAATTTCACACTAAAGGTCTTATCATAGGATGTTCATGGCCATTTTTAAATCACTATGATTGTGTTCTATGCTTAGACTTATCCTTAGGGTTCTTACTAAGGATTTCACGTCCTAGTTTCCATAGGATGACTATACATTTCCTCTCATACCAACTATAACGATTGATAATTTAAATCGATGGTAATTACATCAAAATTGAAGCATAATTATTAAAACATATAAAAAAACCACGAAAGGACCATATATGTATAGTGTATTTAGAAACTAGGAAACATAAACAACTGGTTCATAAATCATCTACATTGTATCCCATTTATCTCATCATACCTAGAGTCCCTTTTTGTCATATCCTACTTAATATCCATCTTCCGGACCTGGGGAAAAGAAAACATACAAAAGGGTGAACTCAAATTCTCATTAAGGGTAAACAAAAGAAATATCAAACATTTCATATTTATAATAACATAACATTTCGAAAATCTTATCCTGCAAAAGAGATCATAACATGGGATAAATAATAGAAGTTAAAAGTAATTCCAATAATCATAACTTAAAACCTGAGGATTTGTGGCATACACACATAATCATAGAAAATAATTTCTTAGTAGTAAAGAATCATTTACAAGACTATCTTAGAGGACAAAGTCCTTTTCTGAACCGTGTTCACTCCTCGTTTCAGTCATGTTTCACTGAACTGGTTTAACCTGTCATTCCAGCCATGTCTGTCTCATTAGATATAAATCTTTACCCAATGCATTGGAGGGAGATATAGGTCCCACCCAAATCATAATGATACTATTCTTATTTGTGCCACAAGATCATAAATCATACATCATCGCATAACCCATGTAATAATAATGGGATTCTGAAACATCATGCCATCATAACATAAATCATATAAGATAAAAGGACTTCATAAAAATAATTCCATTATAATATAATCAAATAAATTTAAAAATAGGTATAGAAGTAGAATCCTATATTATCTTTGATGGAAAATAATTTTGATAAAACACTTGAACTCCATTTTTGAGGAAAATATCCTTTCTACTTCAAAAACATTTTCCTTTCTTAAAATGTCATATAATTTTAAACTAAAATATGTTTATTAAAAATAAACTTGAAAAATTTTAATTTAAGCTTCATGTAAATAAAATTCTAAAAATCCATTCAGGCTGTATAAGTTAAAGAAAGAACATTCTTCTCGTACTTTGGCCGAAAAAGTCAAAAAGTACCTTGTACGAAAAATGACAACAGATTCCTTTCATATATTTTACTAAAAACTCACCAAAGGGTAAAATTGGATTTAAAAAATTATAGTAGGATATAAATAATATTACATATTGAGGAAACATGAATGTGGATGACAAATATTCCATAGTAAATTTGGATGTATAAACAATCTCGGATAAAAATGAGATTGCAAGAATTTCCCTTACCTTAGGACTGATTTGCTTCGTAAGTATCTGAACCTCCTGTATAATGATTTAAACAATGTAATTGACTTATTCCAGAATCATACTTATTTTTATGGCATCGTATATGTTCATATTCTTAGCTTCTTATTAGTAATATTTCATTGCTACTTGTTATTCGGGTGTTTATTGCTTTATGTTCGTATGTGTGTTTTGTCAAATAAATTCTTATTCCTATTTTTAAGTTATAGAAACCTGATTTCCATAATGGTATTAGTGTAATATATATCATATTTATTTATTCAATTCATTTATATAATCATTATGCAATGAAGATCATGAAGAACGAGTCGCATCACATCGTGGAGACGGTATTCCGTACGTACGCACGAGCGATGATATCGTTCGCATGACTATGGAATTTTATTGAAGTGTATGTATACTATTTCAGAATCAATATAACTTTACAATAATCATATATAGTCATTATTTACACCATTATACCCATCCAAGTATGGTGGTGGCGGAAAATAGATTACACCACGTCGTGGAGACGGTATTGCGTACGTACGCACGTGCGGTGATTTCATTTTCCATAGGATGGATAGATAGTGAAATAGGGTTGTTTCATACTTATAATAACATATCAGTATATGAGTTATACTGATGTTATTACTTCATAATTAAACCACTAACGAATAATAATTATAAGAAGAAATAAAGTTGAAAGAATCGGTAACGGACATTACCTCTTCTTTGAAGTGCCTCTTTGAGACCTCCTCTTAGGTAAATAAAATTGGTCTTTGAAGAAGACCAGGACCTATAGGGATATTTCTATGGATGTGGGGAAGTGAAATGGGTAGTGGATGGCCGAGCTTGAAGGCTAAAATTGTTGTGAGTAGGAGAGGGAAGAGGTGCCCTTTTATAAGGGAGGAGAGGGGCACCTTTGGAAATATAAGAAATATTAGTTTATATTAAATCTCAACCCCACTTAAAAACTTAAAAATTGACTCATATCCTAATATTAGATGATATAGGGTTGTAATATAATAATCCAATAAAATTTAGACATATTAGGAATTTATTTTAAACATTATCAACTTGATTTATCCTTATTTATCAATTTAATTTTATTTGTCTTAATAATATTCTAAATTTTAAATTATTATAAATAATTACATATGTGTTGTTAATTTTCCATAATTTGACACTTTATGACATTTTAGACAATATAAATTTTAATTTTAAATTTTTAAATTTTTTTTTGATTTTTAAAAAATTTTATAATATGTTATTTTTATTTAATAACAATAATGTCAATTTTGACAATATTCATTTATTTGAATTTAAATAAAATATATACAGAAGATATATTCAAACTAAAAACTTTAATAGATTAATAAAATTTTATATCTGTCTATAAAATTATAGGGGCACATTAAATAGTTCATATAATATTTATTTTATTATTTTTAAAACCATTTATTTGATATTTTAATTAATAAAATAATTTCAACATGACTATTGTGTCATAATTAATGATAATTATTTAATACATTAAAATTATAAATAAATTCATATGATATAGATAATTATATTATATTTCTGGATACTATTCATGTTCAAAGATTCATTAAGTTTATCACTAAATTAAAATTATTATACTTATAATATTTAAGAAAGTGACATGTTGTCACTTTATTTAGTTTTACTAATAATTAAATTATTTTCACGGACAAAAATCCATTAAATGAATATAATATGATTCTTAGGTGACATGGATCTACTTTTAGTCATAAAATAGAATTTTGGCAGGTGTTAGGATAATTATATAATCTTATATTTACCCTTAATTACCTAATTTACCGTTAACTATGGTAAATAAAATTTACCATAGTTACTATTCATAATGCCCAAAAATAGAAAGTAGCCTATTAACATAATTTGGACCCAGTGATTCCAAATATGGAATCCATTTTTCAAAACTCAAAACACATAAGTTGGAGTAATTAATTTAAAATTAATCTCGTTGTTAAGAAAATGGGTTTTAGAAGATAAAACATTGCCAAAGATTGAAATGTTTTTACCTAAAAATTCAATGTAAAATTAATGCTAATGATATATATTATATTAAATAGTAAAAATATATTCTATTTATACATTAAAACAAATCAATATTATAATATAACCATATAAACTATCTCAATGAAAAAAGTTGTTTTTAATTAACAATTAGGGTATTTTTACTATTCATCCAAATATTAAAGTTATCAGAAAAATATCAAAAATTTATCCGAAGTAAATATTTATATCCTGCTTCAAAATAAGAATTTTATTTTGTCAAATTCAACTTATAAACATGTCAAAACCCTGATTTAATGTGGGTGTGCCATCAAAAGTTGGCAAAACTGCATTTTTTTAAAAATACTTATTTTACCCAAAAAAATTTTTTTGTTCTCTTACCATGTTCTAGAAAATGTGTAAGATGAATAATAATGTTATAAAATTCAAAATTTAGTTAATACTATACATAACGGCTAGTCCATAATAATATATCGTTGTTTAGTGAATCCCGGTATTGTGTACTACACACGCTATCGAGGAAGGTCACGATTGCATGTAATGCAAGCCAAGTCAGTATTCTGTGTTGTGGAAGATTCCTTTGGTGTTGCGTATAACATAAGACATATAAAAATATTTATCATAAAATCTCAGGGTGTTAAAATAATAAACTAAAGTTAATATATACTTTTTAAAGAACATTTTTCATGTTTATTATTCCTTTTATATCACTTATTACCATGTTATTAACTTTATGTAACCATTTAAGTTAATAACATACATTTTGTTGATAGTTGATACTTAAGTCAAAAATGGACTTCTTATAATTAAATGTTTTTCATGTGGTCAATGGTTCATTATATCAAGAATTATATTCATGATTTATATATCATATATATCATATATATCCAGAATATAAATGTATTTATAATAGTACATGGAGGTAAGAAATGAAATGCACCGTTCATGGAGACTGTAGCCCGTACGTACGCATGAACGCTACTTTAATTTATATTTATTATTTTAATGGAATTTAAACATAATGATACATAGTTATATTATAATAATAGTATAATATCATATATAATATCATTAACTCTATCCATTATACAACCCACATAATGAGTTAATGAGTCACATCACTTTGAGGGGGTGGTAGTCCACACTTCCTCAAATGACATTATCGTATTACCCACCATGGAAACCATAAAAGCTTGATATAATTGGGAAATACATAAAAATAAGGAAATAATAAACATAATATATATAATATATAAATACAGTTCCATCATAATGGCCACCATGAGAGGCGGTTGGAGATATTTGAACAATCATCGTTTCGTGAGGCGTTAGTTTGCAATCCACAGAAACATTATGTTCTTCATTCATTAGATAGAGGTGTGTGAAAGTGTAGTTAGATTAATTATTATAAAAACATCCTTGTATATTGAGTATACTAGTTTTGTTACAAAATAATGAAATAAAAAGAGTTTAGGGGTTGGAGATGTCATATAAATGAAAACAATTTAAGAGAAACTATTACCTTTAATTTGGGTAACATCCTTAGGATTGAACCAAAAGGACATCATGAAGTGCCTTCTACCTAAGGTAAGGCTTCTATGAGAAGGATGGGGATGTAGGAAGCTTAATTGGGTAGAGGTTGGATGAGCCAAATGGCTTGATAGGTATGATAAATTGGTTAGAAGTGGTATCCTTTTATAAGGGAGTGGAGGGGCTCTTTAGGAAAATGTGAAAATATTATTTTATAATATAATGATATTCGGCTTATAATGGTTCAAAAATTAGTATAGTCAAAACTACGATGATTCATGGTCGAAATAAAATCATCCAATTAGAATTGGACATGTTTTGGATAATATTTTAATCATTATAATCTTATTTATTTAAATGATTTATTAATGACGTAAATACTACATCATTATTATGTCATAAATAATATAACTTTTTTGTCTAAAAATTATAAAAAAAATACCATGATGTAGGAAATATCTTTAGATTTCCAATTAATATTTATAGATGAAAGTATGACTTATAAAACATCCTATAAAAATTAATTAATAAAAGATATTTGTTAATGTCAATTTTGTCTTTACATTAAATTAATTAATCTAAATTTTCATTATCACACCCAAGTGGTTCAATGGGGTCCCAAAATCGACCCAAAGATGAACATGGTCAAAAATGAATCAACCTATAATGTTTGGGAAAATGTTAAGGTAATTTTGAATTATTATAACATTTGTTTAACCTTGAATTACCCTATTTAACTTTAACAGCGGTAAATAAAAGTCAAAAGTTACTATTCACAAAAAATTATTTTCATCTTAATGAACCCCATTTTACTTCTTGATAAAAAAAATGTATATTTGATTTTTGAAATTAAATTCACAGAATTGGTAAAATATCATTTAAATGAAAAAGTCGATTTTTAACTACCACAAAGTGGATTCACTATTCATCAAAAATTGATGTTTTTCAGAAAAATACCAAAAATTAATCCTAAGATATATTTGATATTCCAAATTCAAAAATGATGTATATTTTTTCAAATTCAAAACATAGATGTGGCATTAATTAATTTTATAATTAATTCCTGTTATCAAAACAAATAGCGTGTTTTTAATAAACAATTACTATCAAAAGATTGATACTTGTTTATGTCCAATTTCAAAGTAAAATTAATTCTGATGACCAAAATTGGATTAAATGGTAAAAATATATTATAATTACACTTTAAATACAATTAAAAAAATAATATAGCCATATAAATAAAATAAATTAAAACATGGTTTTGAATTAAATTCCAATACTTTCACTATTCATTAAAAAATTAACTTTATCGGAAAAATTCCAAACATTTAAAAAAAGTAAATAATGATGTCCCCATTCTAAAGAAGGATTTTATTTTGTTATATAGAATGTATTAAAGTGACCAAAACAAGATTTAAAAATGGTTCTCCATTAAAAGGTGATAAATCGGCATTTTAATGTAAATTATGCTTAAAATTATATTCATTCACATTTTAAGCCTCTAACTTTTATTGGATAATTTAAATACATTTAAAAATCATGTATAATCATATTTTAGTTATTTTCATTCATTACCACCAATAAAATGGCTAGGAGTTAACTACAATTTAAAATAATAATATTATATTATTAGTGTGCAACATAAGATACCAAAAAACCCGTTGTTGCGTATCAGGTATGATATCAAACATAGAAACCTCTTTAAAGTAAAGTTAACATTTAATTCAAAAATATTAAGAAATATTAAAAAAAATATTATTCTTCATTTACTTGGGATGTTGCATCCTTCCCCCCTTTTGAAATTTGCGTCCTCACAATTTTTATTCACTTATCAAAATAAGTGGGGGTATTTATCCATCATAGCATTTTCAGAATTCCATGTTGCTTCTTCAACAATATGGTTTTTCTACAATACCTTTACTTGGTGAATTACCTTATTCCGCAACACATGCTCTCTATGAACAAGAATCTGGACTGGTTGTTCTTTATATGAGAGATTCTCTTCCAACTTAACTACCTCTGGGATCAAAACATGAGATGGATCTGCCATATACTTTCTCAACATCGAAACATGAAAAGCATTCTGTACCTGGGATAAAAATCGAGGTAAAGACACTATATATGCAACTTGTCCAAATTTCTCTAGAATTTTATAAGGTTCAATGAACCTCAGACTCAACTTTCCCTTCTTACCAAAACACATGACACATTTCTATGGAGAAACTTTGAGAAAGAAATGATAACCTACCTCAAAAGAAAGATCCTTCCTCTGGTTACTGGCATAACTTTTTTGTCTTCCCTGAGCAGTTATCATGTGCTTCTGAATCAACTGAACTTTCTCTGCCATCTCTTCTACCAATTCTTGTCCCGTCAGCTTCCTCTCACCTACTTCATCCCAAAAATCTAGAGTTCGAAAACGAATTCCATAAAATTCCTCAAATAGAGCCATCTGTATACTGGAATGAAAACTATTATTATATGAAAATTCAACCAATGAAATATGTTGGTCCCAACATCCGTGATAATCCATCGAGAAAGCATGTAACATATCCTCCAAGGTCTGAATTGTTTTTTCTGACTTCCTATCTGATTGATGGTGAAAAGCTATAATAAAATTTAATTCAGTAACCAATGACTTCTGAGGGCCTTTCCAAAAGATAGAATTAAACATGGGATAACGATCAGATACAATGGAGAGGGGAACTCCATGAAACCAGACTATAATAGTAACATACAATCGAGAAAGTTGATATAAAGACAGAGTATCTTGAATAGAAAGGAAATGAGCCGATTTAGTCAATTGATCAACTATAACCCAGATGAGATTTTTACCTCGACATGTCTTTGGTAATCCCATAATGTAGTCCATGGATATATTTTCCCATTTCCACTCTGGAACCTGTAGAGGCTGAAGCATCCCTTTCGGTAACTGCAGCTCTATTTTAACCTACTGACAAGTCAAACACTTCATAGTAAAATCAGCAATATCTCTTGTCATTCCATCCTACCAGTAATACTCCTGAAGATATCTGTACATCTTAGTACTACCAGGATGAACTAAAAACAAAGAACTACGAGCTTCACATAACAACTCATTCTTCAACTGTGAATCACAAGGTATACAAAATATATTACCAAATCTCAAAACACAATCATTATCAATGATAAATTCGGGAAACTTAACCTTCTGAACCAACTCTATCTTTTTCTGCAACTCACTGTCTTCTTTCAATGCTTTCTTAATTCTGTCTGATAGAGATGATTTCACTGGCACCTGAAACAAAATAGAATAATTTCCTGCAAAAAAAACTTCTATGCAAAAGTTCATCAAATCAAAAACCAAAGAATCTCATTCCAAACGTAGCATGGCTAATGATGTATTACTTTTTCTGCTTAAAGCATCAGCCACTTGATTTGTTTTTTCCGGATTATAAAGGATCATGCAATCATAATCCTCGATTAATTCCAACTATCCCCTCTGTCTCATGTTCCATTTGTTATGAGTGATTATATACTTCAAACTTTTTTGATCAGTATATATTTCACACTACACTCCATACAAATGATGCCTCCAAAATTTTAAAGCAAAAACAAAAACAAATAAATCTAAATCATGTGTAGGTTAATTTAAGTCATGTGGTTTCAACTGACGTGACGCATAAGCAATTACCTGATCATTTTTCATTAGGATACAATCAAGTCCTTTCAACGAAGCATCACTGTAGATAACAAACTCACCATTTCTAGAAGGCAGTCCCAAAAATAAAGCATTCACCAGTCATCTTTTCAATTATTGAAATCAATCATAACATTCTTTTGTCCAGATGAACTTAACTCCTTTTTGAGTTAACTTAGTGATTGGACTAGATAACCGTGCAAAATTTTCATCAAACCTCCTATAATAACCTACCAAACCAAGAAAACTACGAATCTCAGTTATATTTATGGTTCTTGGCCATTATTCAACAACTTTTATTTTATCTAGATCTATAGTTATGCCATTTTCTGAAACAATGTGACCAAGGAAAGAAATTAGTTGTAAATAAAACTCACAGTTGCTGAATTTCCCAAATAATTTCTTTTCTTTTAAGGTTTTAAAGAAAACCCTTAATTGAATTTCATGCTCCTATTTACTTTTAGAATAAACCGAAATATCATCAATGAAAACAACCACAAACTTTTCCATGAACTCATAGAAAATTTTATTCATAAGATCCATGAATATAACAGGTGCATTGGTTAACCCAAAAGGAATAACTACAAATTCATAATGGCCACATTTAGTAAGAAATGCGGTCTTTGGAACGTCTACTTCCTTTACATTCAACTGATGGTACCCCAACATCAATTCAATCATTGAAAAATACTGAGCTCCCTAGATCTGATCAAACAAATCATCGATATGAGGCAAAGGATACTTATTCTTAACAGTGATGTTATTCAATGCTCTATAATCAATTTAAAGTCTCATTGAACCATCTTTATTTTTAACAAACAAGATAGGGGAACCCCATGGTGATATTCTAGGTCGAATGAAACCTTTATATAACAACTCCTGTAATTGCTTCTTTAACTCTAAAAGTTCAATTTTATCCATTCGATAAGGGGGTTTTGAAATTGTATTAGCATCAAGAACTAAGTAAACAGTAAATTCAACTTCCCGATCAGGTATAATACCAGGAAAATCATAAGGAAAAACATCAAGGTACTCATTTACCACTGTCACATCATTAATATGAACAACTCCTTTGTCTTCAACAATATGTGCAAGGTAACATTCATTTCCATCTTTTACTAGTTTCTCAGCTTCATGATATGTTATCAACAGTAAGGGTTAATTTTTGTATAAAAACTGAAAATCATATTGAAAAGAAACCTCTTTATCTCTGCAGTCAATCTTAGCATGATATACATAAATCCAATCCATGCCCAAAATAACATCAAACTCTAGTAGAGGTAAAAATAAGGTTTGCAGGTATATTCTTTCCGCACACAAAGGCAAGAATGTTCTTATGTTTTCTTTTTGTCTCAACATTTCCTCCATGTGTTTTTACCGATAGTTATATATTCATAGATTGATATGGAATTACCAATTTATTAGAAAACTTCTCAGAAATGAATGACTGTGTAGACCCGGAATCAAACAACACATTGGAATAATCTGAACAAACAAAAAGTGTACCTGATACTACTTTGTTTGATGGCCCAACATCTTCTGAAGTTGTTTCAAAGGATATCACCACCCCTTTTTACTTGTATTATGGCTGCTTTCCCTCATTTGAGTTCTTTTCTGGACACTCATTTGCATAATGACCTATTTCATTACACATAAAACATCTTACTGATGGGTTTTCATTTCCCACTTGATCATCTTACTTATAGTTATGAGAAATATGACCAGACATACCACACAAGAAGTACTTTACAGACTTCAATAAACATTCTCCAGGATTCTTTTTACCACACTTCTCACAAGTTGGATATTTAGTTATCGTAACTCCAGGCTTCTGTGATGAATTATCCCCCTTTTCCTTCCAACTGGACCTCTTATTTTTTTGTTTGTCCAAGAACACTTGATCATCGAAAAACTCCATTTCCACCTTCTCTGCACATCGAACATTTTTTTCATAACATATGAACTCACGAGAGGCAAATGATCTTTGATAGCGTGTCTTTAGTCCTGATTAAAATGGATTTATCTTACTATCAAGATCTAGAATGAACTTTGGTGCATACCTTGCCAGTCAGGTGGATTTTTCTTCATAAGAATCCACTGATTCATCCTCCTACCTCTATTCTAGGAATTTGTTTTCCATCTTAAGAGGAACCACCTTAGGAAAATATTTCTCATGAAACATACCTTTGAATTCATCCCAATTTAGAGCATCAATCTCTTCACTATCCCTAATATTTTTCACCATCGACCACCACTGATCAGATTCACCTTCAAAACATTAAACCGTAAGACTAACCTTTTGATGTTCCGAACAAAACGTGACATCAGAAATCATCTCTAGTGCTTTAATCCACCATTCAGCTAGCACATTGTATGATGATCCTCTGAATGATGGGGGATGTTGCCTCATGAAATGCTCCTCTACTGCCATGTTCCTCTGTGGTTGATCTGGATGATCTCGTACATGGATACCACCACCATTTATAGACTTAGTCAACTGTACCATCACTATAAAAAACTATATAGTTCTGATTCTGACCATCCTAGATTTCTGATTTGGAAGGTTATCTTCCTCCTGATGTCGTCCCAACATATCTACCATGTTTCTTCTGCAGAAAACCATTGTGAACACAGAAATACCTTAGGTGAAGAAACATGGTAATCTGTAAATGATACATTATATCGATATTAACATAAATTACTTTATGGATATTAATTTAACAATACCCTAACTACTAAAGTTATCTAAACCGGCCTTTGATACCAACTATAAGGACCCGACCTTAAAACAGACCTAATATTAAATTAAATGAATAATTCACATTGAGGATCTTTTCAGGTTTAGAGTTTTAGAGAGTTAGGCCATAACTATTACATATCAAAATATTTACAAGGTAGAAACTTCTACATAGTTTCTATTTTTTTACAAAACATTAACTCTTGAAAAAAGTGCCATCTATATTTCCATGTTTAAGACAACAAGACATTTCCATGATCCCGTCCTTGACCCTATTCCACATTATGTCCTGGAAAAAACATTTCAAAAACTTGAGATGAGTATAAAAATATAATTAAGGGATACATAAAGAAGGAAAACTGTTATTATTTAAAATTAACAAGTAAACCCTGAATACTTTAACACAAGTAATAATTTTCACCTTTATGAAGTATTAAATACTCTTCACTAAATAAAAGATCATTTCTTACTCTTTTGTAACCAATATATTACCATAAAACCCATATAAAGAACACATAACATATAAAGGTAACTTGGGATCGGAAAATACATAAATGGAATAACCATACTGTCGACTTCCACACATATCACTAAATGGAATAGCCATACGGCCGACTTCCATACATATCACTAAATAGAATAGCCATACTGCTGACTTTCATACCCAATGCATTGGAAGTTATAACATAACCACCCGTCCTAGTATTCACGGCACAAGTTTTCATTTGGTTTATCACGTAACCCCCCGTCAAATGTCCAGTTATCAATATAAAATCATAACACATACAACAAAAATAAATGAAATAAAACATTTCCACATTTCAATCACAATATATCACTTAAATATATTGACATAAGAAATCAATTTCCAAAACCATTTTAAATACAAAAAATACGTAAAAGTGTATAAGGTATTTAGTTTCTTTTAAAAACATTACGTCTTGTTGAGGAAGCCAAAGATCAAATAATAATCACGGCGACGGAAAAGGTCATTGTCACCGCGTATGTTAAAAGAAACATTCTTTTTTGAAGTTTAGTAAAATGATTCATAGAAAAAGATTCCCTTTGAATGAAATTAAACGTAAAATGTGTTTATAAAACGTATAAAATAAATTCTTGTATTAGAACAAAATATGAATCACTTAAAGGAGATTGAGATGAAATCCCTTACCTCGTGTTCAACTTGACCCGTTCGTTCATAAATATCATGAATAATAAACTAAAGTTAATTTATACTTTATTAAGAACCTTTTTCATGTTTATTATTCCTTTTACAACACTTATTACCATGTTGTAAACAATATTTAACCATTTAAGTTAATAACATTCGTTTTGTCGATATTTGGTACTTGAGTCAAAAATGGACTTCTTATAATTACATGTTTCTCATGTGGTCAAAGGTTCATTATATCCAGAATGATATTCATGATTTATATATCATATATATCATATATATCCATCATACACATGTATTTATAATAGTTCATGGAGGTATGAAATGAAATGCATCGTTCATGGAGACGGTAAGCCATACGTACGCATGAACACTACTTTATTTATTTTTATTATTTAATGAAATTTAAACATAATGATAAATAGTAATATAATAATAAAATTATAATATCATATATAATATCATTAACTCTATCCTTTATACATCCCATATAAGTCATTAACGAGTCACATCACTTTGAGGGGGCGGTAGTCCGCACTACCTCAAATGAGATTATCGTATTTACCCACTATGGAAACCATAAACGCTTGATATAATTGGGAAGTATATAAGCCTAAGGAAATCATAAACATAATATATAACATATATAAATATAGTTCCATCATAATGGACACCATGAGAGGCGGTTGGATATATTAGAACAATCATCGTCTCGTGAGGCGTTAGTTTGCCATTCACAGAATCATTATGTTCTTCATCCATTAGATAGAGGTGTGTGTAAGTGTTGTTCAAATAATTCATATAAAAACATACTAGTATATTTATAATACTGGTTTTGTTACAAAATAAATAAATAAAAATAATTTACAGGTTATAGAAGTAAAATAAATGAAAACAATTTAGGAGAAATTGTTACCTTTAATTTGGGTAACTTTCTTTGGTTTGAACCAAAAGGACTTCTTAATGTGACTTATGCCTAAGGTAAGACTTCTAGGGGAGGAGAGGGATTTGGGGAGATTAATTGGGAATAGGTTTGAAGAGAAAAATGGCTTGAGAGGTTTGAGGAATTGGTTAGAAGTGGTATCCTTTTATAAGGGAGAGGAGGGGCTCTTTAGGAAAAAGTGAAAATGTTATTTTATAATATATTGTTATTCGGTTATTAACGGTCAAAAAATTATTATAGTAGAAGATAAGATGATTCATGGTTGAAATAAAATCATCCAATCAGAATTGGACATGTTTTGTATAATATTTTATTCATTATAATCTTATATATTTAAATGATTTATTAATGAGGTAAATACTGCATCATTATTATATCATAAATAATTTATTTTATTTGTTGTCTAAAAATTATAATAAAGATACCATGATTTAGGAAATATTTTTAGATTTCCAATAAATATTTATAGTTGAACTTATGACTTATATAAAACCATATAAAAATTAATTAATAAAATATTTCTGTTAATGTCGATTTTGTCTTACCATTAAATTAATTAATTTAAATTGTCATTATCACAACCAAGTCGTTCAATGGGGTCCCAAAATCAACCCAAAGATGCCCATGGTCTAAATGACCAACCAATAATGTTTGGACAACTGTTAAGGTAATTTTGAATTATTATAATATTCTTTTAACCTTGATTTACCCTATTAACCTTTAACCGTGATAAATAAAAGTCAAAAGTTACTATTCACCAAAAAATATTTTCATCTTAATGAACCAGATTTTACTTCTTGATAACAACCATGAGATTCACATTTTTGAAATTCAATTCACAGAAGTAGTACAATTTCCTTTAAATGAAATAGTCCGTTTTTTTAACTGCCACTTAGTGGTTTCATTATTCATCAAAAATTGATGTTTTTCAGAGAAATATCAAAAATTCAGCCTAAGATATATTTGATATTCCGAATTCAAAAATAATTCCTATTTTAAAAATTCAATACATAGAAGTGGCATTAATTAATTTTAAAATTAATTCCCATTATCAAAACAAATAGTCTGTTTTTAAGAAACAATAACTATCAAATGATTGATACTTGTTTATGTCCAATTTCAATTTGAAGTTAATTACAATGACCAAAATTTTATTAAAAGGTAAAAATATTTTATAATTACACTTTAAAACAAATTAAAAAGATAATCTATCAATATAAATAAATTATATTAAAACTTAGTTTTGAATTAAAATACAATATTTTCACTTTTCATCAAAAAATGAACTTTATCAGAAAAATTCCAAAAATTTACAGAAAGTAAATTTTGATATCCCCATTCTAAATAAGGATTTTATTTGGTCATATAAATTGTATTAAAGTTACCAAAACTATAATTAAAAATGTTTCTCCATTAAAAGGTGATAAATTGGCCTTTTAATGTATATTATCCTTAAAATTAGATTCATTCACATTTTAAGCCTCTAACTTTTTATTAGATAATGTAAATTAATTTAACAATCATGTATAATCATATTTTAGTTATCTTCATTCATTCCCTCCGATAAAATGGCTAGAAGTTAACTAAAATTTAAAATAATAATATTATATTATTAGTGTGCAGAGTAAGATTCCAAATAAACCTATTGTTGCGTATTGGGTATGATATCGAACATAACAACCCCTTTAAAGTAAAATTAATATTTAATTCACAAATATTAATAAATATAAAAATATCTTATTCTTCATTTACTTGGGATGTTACATATATGTTCCATATTAATAATCAAACATAAAAAATACATATATGGATTTCCAATTAAATTAAATGGGATTCATAATAATATCATAAGTCATAAAAAATAGAATATCATAATGGAATCGATGATGGAATAGATTAAAATAATAAATGGACATTAATAAGGGATTTTATGCATAGATCATGATAAATAATTTCTAAATAAATTAAAATCATTTAAAAAGTATATTTTAATAAACCTAAAAATATGAACAACATTGGTACATTTTAAGGGAAAAAATTAAAGAGTCACTAATGAGAATATATGTATAAATTTTTAATAAAATATGGAATGAGATAAGATATCTTTTTTTAATAATTGTCTTATTTTAAAAAAATTGTTTATTAAAATTATTATGGTATGTACTAGAAAATGGTTATGAAATTTAGAAGTCCCCTCTAATCGAGCTTGCTTATCTGGAGGAATTAATAATGCAACCATTTAAAACATGTATTTACATTTAAAAAAACAATGAGTGATCTAGGTAAATACGTTTGGAACACATGCATAGATTATAGAAATAGTAAATAAAAATAATTAATAATTATATATTTTAAAGATATAGAAAGCATAAACTGAAAGAAAAAATAGAGGTTAAGAGAGAATCTATAATCTTATGCCAGAAAGTGGTCAACACATAAATCTAATTTCTTGGATAGTAATCATTGATTCATTAATAAATTAATTCATATCCTACATTACATTAAATTCTTTTGTAAAAATTTTATTAAGTTCATTTATGGTCATTTTGATATGTTATTTTGTTTAATTTTTTTGCTTTTGGAGTTTCGTTTCATGATTTTATAATTCATTCTCTTGAGTTTAATTATAGGTGTCCCTTTACAAAGGAAGAAAAAATCCATATGTGTTAATTTTTGGTATCAATATACATAAATGTTTTTCAAATGTTTGATATTTCATTTTTTAGATATTATAATGATTCATTATATAAAAGATTAATGAAAATTGATTATTTTATTTTAGTGGTCTTATGGTCATTATGGAATATTTTTTTTATTTAATATTGGTCATATATATTAGTTCCAGAACATGAAACAAGTTTTAATATACATTTGAAAAAATATTTTATCCATTATAATAGTTTTATGATCGTCTATGAAGGTGGTAATGGAAAACTAAAACTCATCATCCATGAAGGTGGTCAATTGACACCGCGAAGACTGTGTTTTCATTTTTAGAATAAAAGGATAAGAGAAAAGATTTGTTGAATGATATTACCTTAAAAATAAAATAAAATTATATAAATGAAACTGGAGTAATCACGTAATTTTTTACTATGGTGTAAGGATTTGGTAGAAGAAATAAATAATTAAAATGATAAAGGTGGAGGAATTTACCTCTTGTATGTCATCACCTTGAGAACCTTCTAAGGAACATGGGTATTGTATTTTGGTGAGACGAGAAAGGAAATAATATGGGTAATAGGGAGGGAAGATTAAATGGAAATAATATAATATATATCAAAATATTATAATGCTTGTGGATCGGAGATCATGAGGGGTGGTATTTATAGTGGGAGTAGAAGGGTGTTTTTGATTATTTTATCCATTACATTATTATTTTTGCTGAAAACTATCAATAGTGCGGATTTTTTAAATAATAAAAATAATCTTTTCAGGATTTTTATAAATAATGGATTATTTACTCTTACATACATATTCCATTACCTAATAATTGATGACTTTTTGAAATATTGTAAATTACTGTATTTCACTATTCGTCAAAAATTCAAATATTTTTAAGAGATCCCAAAAATTTACCCCCACTATTTTTTGATGTGTAGACATAAAAATTGGAATTCATTTTAAGAAAATAATTTTTTAAATATAATGATTTTAATTTTATATTTAAATCATCATTTCTTAAAAAAAATATTGAATATAATATTATATGAGATTTTTTGACAGATTGAAAAATTAACCAAGGTCACGTAGAATTAAATTATAATTGTAAGAAAATATATTAATTTATTATTATATTTTATGAAAATATATTTTATTTTACATAATTATATTAATAATAAATTTTTAAAAAAAATTTATGACTTGAAAAATACTAACATTTAATTTATCATGTTTAAAAATTTTATTTACTTTTATCGTGATATGTATATATCATATATTCATTTATTAGATTCTTCAAATTTATTTTAAAAATAATAGGTGATGTTAATATTAAATTTGATGGATTACTATTCATAATGTTTATATTAATACTCTAATAGTTAGTTTAGTCTTCCATTGGTATAGGATCTTTATTTTCAATAAATACCACTCATTTGTTTCTTCATTTTTATGAATAATGTTTCTATGGGGTTCTGTATGTGATTTAATTGTTTTATACTATATAACATAATTTTTTAGAAGGTAAATTTCATTGATAAAATATGGGTTCATTACAAAGGTGACTGTAACAGTTTGTTTTATCCTAAATTAACCTGATTTACCCATTACCAAGGTGATAACTTTTGTGACGTTTATTATACATATTTTCCAAAAATAAAATGGGACTATTTAAAAAAATTAACCTCAAAATTCCAAATCTATAACTACGTTTTTATTAAAAAATTTATATTTATCAGAGGAATTAATTTTAAAATATGTGTACAGAACACGACTACAATTTTTTTTAGAAAAAAACCATTTAGGAATAAATATGGATTTATAATTACACCACGTGCAAAAAATGATAGATAAATTTTTAAACATTTGATTCAATATAAAATGTATAATTTACATTAAAATATTTCACCAATAGTTATAAATATTCATTATTAGGATAAAAACACATTTCACTAATAGAAATATTATTTTAGAAAATGCTTTTTAATGTATACTAATGTTTTCATACTAAATTTAAAAAATAAAATGGATTCAAATAAACATAATAAGATAATTCATAATATTTTAAAACTAATGTTAATTTTGAAATCATTTTGAAACTAATTGTTTCTAATTATATTCTACCGAAAAACAAAATTTTCCATAAAAATCAGTGTTTTTACTATTCAAAAAAATCTTTCTTTTCAAACTATTCTCAAAATTGACCCCATGAAAATTTTGATATGAAGATTCAAAAAATGATGTCTAGTTTTTTAAAATATATTAAATAAAATTTTGAAATAACTAAATATAATATTTTCTTACAAATTAATTAAAATCACTATAGAAATAAACATATTTATTCTGTATAATAAAACAATAAAAAATTTATTTATTAATAATTAGTAATAAATTGGTATTGATTATGAAATATATATATATATATATATAATTTTGATATTTCTATTTATAGCTACCAATCCAGTGATTATGTTTTAATGGTCACAATATTATTTAATGTTAATTTAGCCGTAGTGAATCATTTCATAAATTCCGTCAAACATAATTACCTTTTGTTAAAGGTTAGTGCATTATATTCTATCCCCATTACTAAAATTGAATCCTATAAATTTTAATTTTTTCTTGATAATAATGAATTTTATATTGGAAAAATCCATTTTTGAACAGAGACGTTGATAAAATGGTTAGAAAATCATCCTCTCAAAAAGATGAAAAGTGAAATATGAAGGACATCTGGAATAACACATATCTCGAATTCTAGACAGAAGAACATTTGTATGAATTGAATGTATAGAAATGGAATAAAGACAAAATTTCCATTTAATGATGGAGTGTGATTTTAAATATTGATCACAAGGTATTGAGTGATTAAGATAATGCTAACGACCACAAAACCATAAATCAATATCATCTTAAAAAAACTATGAATTCATCATAATTGACGGAAAAAAATAAAAATTTTATTTTAAAATCATTTTCCATGATTTGTGGCCTTCCATTACCATCTGTAATATAGAAATAAGGAAATATAATTTCTTGACAAGTATAATTTCAACCTTTAATAAATTCTCACCACAATAAAATCTAATTATCCAAATTGATGACTATTTGAGATGTATTTTTGATGTTTGAAATAGTAAAACCAAATTTTAGTGGAATAAAAAGATATATCAAAATATTCCCCTTGTATTTAGATGTTATAAAAAACAAAAAATGTTTAGCACAAGGTTAAATAATCCCCAAAATTAATATTCCTTGAGATAATACGTCTTACATTGAAAATTATAGAATAAAAATTATGGTCCCACATAAATCATTAATAAATAAAACAATATTCCAAATAACCTCAATGAATTCAATAAAAAAATGGTTCAACATAAAATGTGGTCACATGAATTTTATCTTACATATCCAAATTTTTTTTATTTCACTCCTCCCAGATATTAACTTATTAAACCAGGGTTACATATTCTTCAACCCAATGAAACATCTCTCAAATATCAATTATTACCATGATAAATAAATATATAATCTTCTAATATAGTTAAATCACCCAAATTATCATGAATAATCTTTTAATAGAATCCTAAAAGGTATCCCTTAACTTGAATATAAATATCTCATAAAATTTGACCATTTTAATGAATCATTTTTCTGCATCCAATATTATATATACACCTCTATCTAATATACAATAATTAACATATCAATTTATCATATACTATCACAATTGTTTATTTAAACCTCGATAGATTTACCTTATAAAAACCTATTAAATAATTAAAATCACATCAAAATTCCTCCACATAAAACCTCATTGGGAGATTTTTAAGCCCTTGAACATGTTAGAAACCTTAAAACTATAAACTAATGGTTATATCCATAGCTCCAAAGTTAACCTCACAGTAAAATATAAAATATTTAAATAATTAACACAATACTTAATCCTCAAGTAAAATAAAACACCATAAAAATATTCTTTAAATCCATGAATGAAATAAACAGAATCACATATGACCTAAATAACATTATCATCAAATCACTATGCAATTTCATGGTCACGACTAATATTTCATCAATGTTAGAAATATTTTTTTTCCTATATAGACAATATTTTTTATCATATTTATTTTTAATATTCAATATAAATTTTCAAATACTTGTATAAAACTATTTTATAACAATCCATTCATGTTTCATGATTCTTAAATAAAAATTTTAATTGATATTATTACTAAATTCCAATTCATAAACTCTTTAATCTACTCATTTCAGTGATTTTCATGTCCTATGTCTTTCATAGGGATAGTAATTATACCTTATATTGGGTAAATTCTTCCGATAATTGCCACATTCCCCGCACATTAGAAACATTTACAATAAACGGTCTCTAATGGATGAATTAATTTTGATAAATTAAACACTTCATTTTTCATAGATATTAATTTACATATGGCCTTTATTTTCACATAGGAAAAATAATCTTGTTTTCTATTCCAAATATAGACTAAAATCAAAAAATATAGTCTGTAAAATAATTGTAACAGTGAGGATTAATGAAAAATAACGTATATGATATCTAAATTATGACATCATTATTCCAATCAATTAAAAATTATGTCTAAACATGATCATTCATAGGAAACATATATTCAAATCCTTCCTAATGGTTCATAATAAATATAATAATTAACACAATAATATCCCCTAAGAGTGTTAAACAAGGTTCACAATAAAGGAATACTCCTCCTTCACTAGAATGATGGTCGAGATAATCTCATCAAGCACTTTTCATGATAATTAAAATGGGATTCATATTTTTAAAAACAATATTAACATGTAATACCTAATTATTGATGTATTTCTAGAGAAAATACATAATCACTTATTTACCAAAACATTATGATTTCATTATATACATACACTTTTTATGGTTGTCTAGTAATTTTATAAAATCAAAATATCCAAATATTATTAAAACCCAAATATGATATGAACAATAGAAACCGAGACATTTTGTAAATAAAAATAACATATTTAATGTCAATATTTAATAAATAAAATTTTATCCACAAAATACAATAATGATTGAGTTTTTTCGGGAAACATTGATATATAAAGAACTGTTTCATAAAATATATACATCACCTCCCACATTGTTCTTTATAACTAGTACCCTTCTTTAGAATGTCATATGTAAACTATTATTCATATAATGGGGAAAATAAAACGTAATAAATTATCAAATAAGATTCTAGTATGGATAAAAAAGGGTGTTATCAATGATCACATAAGCATAACATGATAAAAACATTTTATAACATGATATTACCATTTGAAAACCATTCCCTACATATCATTGACCATCATCATGATTCATCGAATAATTATTTAGAGTTTATTATAATTATTCATAATTTAACCAATGATCATGAGCCTGGAGAGCATATTAATGGCATAGAAAATTATATGGCATACATATTAGTATAGAAAATCATTTTCTTTATAAACAAGGAATGAATCCATGACTATCATAGTGGATTGGGTTACTTTACAAAACCATCATAGTAGTCATGAATCACTCCCAATACAATTTTATGTGATATAGTAATCCTTTAAATTGGTTTAGAACTCTATTATTTTCATAATAATCTCATGAGATATCAATTTTTCCAATGGGTTTGAGGAATATATAATTATGGGCCCACTATTCACAAAATGAAAATCATTCCTATGTGTTCTATAATAACATAAAACATTCATCATATCATAACCCAATAAAAAAATTTGGTTTCATAAAAATATCATCATGGTATAGTATATGGAAATGAAATGGGTTTTATAAACATTTCATCAATTCAAAATTATATAACATTTGTAAAATTATGGAGTTCCAGAAAAATACTTTCATCCTAACCAACAAATATACATAAAGTAATCAGGATGGAATAATTGTGTTATATCCTCATTAAATATTAAGTAACATTAAATGATGTCGTCTGATACAAAAAATTTCATTAAAAGATCACTTGGAATATTCTTGAGGAAATTAACATCTTCACTTTTAAATCACATCATTAAAATCTAAACATTTTCATAATACTATGGAAACCATTTCTTTTAAAATGAACAATATAAACATATAAATGAATTTTAAAATTCTCATGAAGTATTGATGGAGTGAAATTGTGTTCATGTCGAATATGTTAATTGAAAACATGCCTTTCATGCCACTGTAAATAAAGACAAAAGGTAATTTGTATGGGAAATTTAATCATATAAATTTTTAAAATTAATTTAATAATTAAATAATGGGATAAAAGGGAACTAAAAAATAATAGTATAATATTAAAAACATTATTGAAATAATGTTAAAAAAATTATATGGCTGAAAACACATTTTTGGCCGTAGGAAAAAATGTTGTTGTATTTCCTTAAAAATGTTCCTTCAGTATCCTTTAAAATTAAGGTGAGGAAATTGATTGTAAAACATGTATTCATGATAAATAACCAATGGATAATAAAACTCATTAGAATTATAAGATTTAGATTATAATATTTCATCATTGTAAATATTTTCATCAGCAATCCTGACACACAATGATATTTTAAAATAAAACCCCTACTGATTTGATAACCTTTGAATTGTAATAAACATGAAAGAATAACATAAAATGAAACATTAAATATCTGGAAAATATGAAAATTCATGATATAACATTTTAAAGTTTTTTACATATACACCAAATAATGGAAGATATGTGCATGAAAATACATATTCCACAAAGATGATAATTTGAGAAGATAAAATATTATTTGAAGTTCCAATTGCTTTAAAATCACTCTAATGTACTGTATAATAAATTTAAATTTATTATAATTATATTATAAAACCATTTACTTACTTATAATATCATAAATTATCCATTTCTAACATTTGAACACCAATTTAACAATAATTACTTATTAAAATCATTTTTTATAGTTGTTAACTATTTCATTTTATCAAAATAATTTGTGTTTTGTAGTTGAAATACATTTAATTTTATCATCGTTCCATCATATTCATAATAAAATATTGATATAGAAAAATTAGTTACACTACTCATGGGGAAGGTACGTTTTACATTTTCATGAAATATTTTTCTACTTTTCAATAGAAGGAATGAAACAAACATAAATAATAATTCACATTTAATGAATCATAATTATTCCATATGAATCATATATATTAATTAAATATATATTAATTTGCATCCAATTTAAAAAATGAAAATGAGTCACATCGCTTCGTAGAGGTGGATGTCCACACGTATGAACGAGAGATGTAATTTTTTCTATGGATTATAATGTTTGAAATTATTTATGATATTAAAATCTAAAAAGAATAATTATGTGGTATATTTGATATATAAAAAAAATCCACCATAATACATATCTATAAAATGTGGTGATTAAAATGTAATTGTATCTCTACATGGTGATAGTAAGTCATACATACACAGAAGGGATAATTTCACTTTTAATTTTATGTTAATGATTGTATATACGTGTGTATTTATAGTCAAAATGGTATTTTGGTATATTTTAGATACCTAGTAATTTATTATATGAGAAAACATAAAATTTATAAGAGGTAAAAGAATGAGTAAAAAATAAAGTGATCGAATAAAAAGATTACCTATTCTTCAAAAGAAATCATTTAGATCTATTCTTAAATATTATATAGAAGGTATTTGAGGAAGACAATAACATCTATAATCTATATATAGATTATGGAGAGATATTTTGATAGGTCATGGTAGAGCTGGATGGCTTAGATGGGGTGAGTATGTGAGGGGAGTAGGTTCCCATTATAATTTAGGTGAGAGAAGTATTTTTAATTTCAGGAAGTATTGAATTATAATAAAGTCATTATCAATAAAAACACTTTCAAATAACCATATATTCGATGATAAGATTGGATTTTGTTTTAATACCATCAACCAAAAAAAATTTACATGGATAAGTGGTTTTTAAAAAATATCTTTATGATTAACCTCTTAATTAACCCATTTAAGCCTTAACCATGGTAAACGTTTTTCACTCTTATAGTGTTAAAATTTTACTTATATTACAAATGAATCATAAATAGAGAATATGTTACATTTTAGAGCTTATATTATCTCAATTTTTCTTTTTAAATATTTTTAGAATCTTCAAATAAATTAGTAAAGTATTATTTATATAAAATACTATTTATGTTAATTTTAGAACTATTCATTTGAATTTTCATTACTAAAACCAATAAAAATTAGAAATTATTATATAATCCTTTTACATGTAAATAATATATTACGAAATCATCTTTCTTGTCTACGGTGGACTACCACCTCAAGAATAGATGTCACTCATTATTTCCATTCCCACATCTCATAGATTCGTATGATGATGGATATAAGGTTTATATATTATAACTATAAAGTAATTATACCTATTTAATCATAATATATTAATTTTTTAAACATTCCATTCCGTATTGGAAATGGCTACATCCCTTGTCTCTACAACAAACTACAGCCTTGTGAAGCAAAACGATTCTTTTTTCCCAAACGCTTTGAAAACAAGATAATAAACCTAATGTTAATTATTATATGTGATATGAACTAATTAATTATGATATTAATTTCATTTATATCATTATTAAAATATACTATATCGTTTTCCTCATTTTTTCACTCACAAAATGATTATAATGTCATTCATGTATGCGGTACTACCACCTTGTCGAAGTGATATGACTCTCTATTTTTACAACCACAACATATGTATGATACTTATAAGTATATATAATTAAATTACATGTTATTTATTGTCTTATTATCATTATTTATATAATAAATATTACTTACCTCTTTCTATATTCATAATTGAAAAATGGAAATGTTACTTGTGCAAATGTATGACTTAACATCTCCCTGATCGTAACATATTTCATTTCTAAAAACCATTACTAATGATTGGTAATAAAATTATAGTTGATGAATAAATATGATTATTATTTCATGATTATTACACTGGGTATGATTTAACCATTATCAATATAAGAGGACCGAAAATAACAAATCAAAACATATATGAAAACAAAGCGGTTTTTTCACAAAAATGAAATTATAAAATCGAATTGTTAATAAAATGTTAAAAACATTTCCCAAGTAAATCATATTTGGTTTGATATATATAATCATGGTTATTTAATTTATTTATAATAAACTTATATTGTTTTTATACGTGTTTCTAAACTATTTTAAGGTTGTTGATAATTAAGGTAAAGGATTTATAGTCTCTCCTTTCTTATAGAAGACCGTTATAAATTCACCACTCCTTTATTTTTGTTTGGTGTATATTATGACCCTTTGACATGTTATAAAATTTATATCCTTATAATCATTATATCTAGTGTTTAATTTGACATTATTATTTATTGGTTCTTGTGATCCAAAGTTATACTCTAGCGGTAAGTTATTCTTGTCCCAATTAGTTTTCATCGGGAAATAAGTTTTAATATGCATATATATTATTCAATAAAGTGTATATAATTCGTAGTTCAAATGTTATATAAATAATATATCTCTTTTAATTACATTATAGTTTTAATTTACTATTATTATTTCACGGGGATAATGGTTCATTGTTACTAATGTGAAAGGATTTTTATCGTTCAATCTCATTGATTATTAAGATAGTTTATGACTATGCATCAAAAAATATAATATTTTGTTTTATGTCCATATGACATACTAAATATTCTAATTCATATTTTACGTCATGATAATACATGTTTAAACTTCTTTTGTCATCTATTTATATACTCAAGAGTTTAAAATAATGTTCATAATAAGAATAATTATCTCCTTGGTCGAAAACATATTTTTCATCTAAAAGAATTTTTTTAAAAAATAATTAACATTAAAAAAATTATGAAAGAAAAATTACACTTTTTATATTATTTAAATATATTACATTATTCCTTATTTCATTTTAATAAACAATTCCCATTTTAATTTACTGAAAATGTGAAAGGGATCTCTATTTTATCATGTGAAAAATGAACAGAAATTTACACCATCATGCTAATTATCTTATTTTGATAAATCTTCCTAATTTTTCAAGTTTTCTTTCAAATAAAAATATTTGAAAAATATTTTATTATTTAATAATTTAAACTTTTATTTTAAAAGAAAACAAATCTTCCTCATGAAATTTTTTAACAGAATAATATTTCATATAAGTTCTTCACCAAAGATGGCCTCAATTGATGTTACTTAATTCTTACTGTAGTTATGATCCCATGATATCATTCTAATTATGCCAATAAATGATTTATGATTGTGATGGAATCATGATTATTAAACTCATTTCTATTTCACAGTTTATACCATGATGTAATTCTTATGAAACCCTCTTTTCGTACGGGTTTTGATATGATGAAATTATAAAATTATGATGAATCTTCCCTATTTTACACAAGTTAAAATATGGTGAAGTACATATTTAACAATTCTATTTCATGGGTTCGAATATATTGAATTTTATATAGTCTTTTGGAACAAAAATGTATCATTTTCATTATAAAAAGGGTGGGACCTATATCTCCCTCCAATGTATTGAGTAATGATTAATATTATATGAAATGAAAGAGGATATGAGAGGTTATCCTATTCCATAAAAAGGTAAACATGAATTTAACCCAAGACTAAATGACGGTAAATTTACGGTCATTCTAACCTCAAATAAGGTTCACTAGTGGATAGAAAAATCCAAACATGCTATGAATTTCTTTTTGTGTCTCCTTGCCATATGATTTTATTTGATAATTTTTATATAAAAAATATATTTCTTAAGACATTGTTTTTATATCATGTCCCAAGTACCATGATTCTATTATCATTAATTTATTTTGAATGACCAATATTAATTTAATCATTTATTTTTAGGATCTATGATATTAATGGTATGGTTTTCTGGTTATTCTCAAATTATCTTACACATATCCTCATGTTATGTTGATATCTCCCAAGTTTACAGTTACTGAGAATCTAAACCCACCATTTAATATGTTTCCTTTCCCTATGAAATGTATGAATATATTATGTATGTACAATAAGTGTTCTAGTAATTAATAACATAGTGGGATATTGTGTATCTCATTTCTAGAAATGTTGTTTAGGTATCCAAATTTCAAAAATAACTATACCATTACGATCCTCTTATGGTTGTTTGTGTAATGTAATTAATATTCATCAAAAGAGATATAATATCTGTGTATGATAATAAAGGGACTCCATATGCCTATTCACCAAATTTTAACCTCATGATTACAAATATGAAATCCATTTCCTATGATTAAATTTCTATATGTGACCTAAATATAAAAAAAATCAGTATAAAAATCAAGATGAATACTGTTTTTCAGAAAAGTATAGTTTAATGAATAAAACTGGATTTACTATTTTTCTACACACACAAAAAGCTCGAGGAATGTTAAAATATTTTATTGAATATATTATATTTTTATATTTCATTAATCAGATTCTACAATAGTGGAAAAATCTATTTTTTAATATATAAAAAAAATGTGCTGATAATTTTTTTTTTCGAAATGCATTTTATGCATAAAAATATTTTTATAATAAAATAAGAAAACAAATTGATTTAAATAAATATAACTAATTATTCATAATATAGGAGAAATAATGTTTCTTTGTAGTCATTTAAAAAAAGTTAACTTTGTGAATTTTGGAAAAATAAAATTTTCAATAAAAAGCGGTATATTGCACTATTCATCGAGAAATAAATATTTTTACACAATTCTTAAACATTAACATAATATAAATATAATATTAATATTTAAAAAATGAATGTTATATTTTGAATAAATCTACTAAATTTAAAGTGAAATATTTTTTTCTTAAAAATAAGTAAAAAATAATTTTAGATGAAATGAAATTTTTAAAGCATAAAATAACATGCTGAAAATTGGAATCTTATTTAATAAAAATTAATCAATACATTATTATTTAGTTGGAACATTCTATATATTTTAAAATCTAGTTATTCTTATTTATAGATTAAATACCAATGGATAGGTTTCACTAGAAATATAAAATTTCATTATTATTTAAACTCATTGTTTCGTATCCTATATACTATCAAACATAATGTTATTATTTTAGATTATCAGGGTGTAACACCTATGTTTCCAACAAATATTTTATTTGAACTCTAATCTCATTAGTTTAACATATTTTTTACTTATGTATATAAACTAAATTAATAGTAACTCTTCATAGATGAACTCTTTGATAGTATATAGACTCCATGTCCCTATAGACATCACAATTTTTCTTCTTCAGCACAGAAATTTTATTTTTCATAAAAGGGATTTAGATTATTCCAAAATAACATCAAACAATGTGCATAAATTTCATTAAAAAAAATCATGTATCGTAATACATATCTCGAGTAGGTTTTTTAATACTGAAACTTATGTAATTATATAAGGAAATTCATCATATACCATTTGATATTTCATTAACCACTAAAAATATATCAAAACATCGTTTTTAAACTAAAATAATCATTCAATATACACCAAATCATTTTTTTTATCGATATACCAACATCTCAACACCACACCATAAAATATAGTATTGTTTTTGAGAGAAATATATCTCTCATTAAAAAGAAAAATATTGTCTAAGTGATATGATGTTATCTCACTATGTCCATATACTAACTACCTCTACTAAATTCTATATTTTTACAATAAACATAGCCAATAATTAAAAATGAAATAAAATTTCATCACCGACATTTACAAATTATAGTTTAAACAAGGTATACTAAAATTAGATCCCCCCTCTAACATCCTAATATGAGGATCTATGAAGGTTCACTCTCAAAACATCATAATGATATAGGAGGGTCTAATGAACCATGTTTATACATGATAACACATATGTGTACTTAGGGATAGCATTTGTGAAACTATCAAAAAAATAATCTCAAGAAGGATCTAATTCTTTCTTGATGTCTCTATTAGCCACCGAACCATAAATAAATAAAAATAATATATCAATATTTTAAGACATGGATAGATTTACATGTTTTTTAGAATTTTTTATATAAATTATACTAACATAATGAATTTTGATTGGTTTTTCAACTTCCACCCAAAAATCTACAATGCACTACCACATCTAAGTCATTTTAGTGAAACTACTTATATCATAAATATATTCAAACAATGTAGTGATGAATGTGACTGACTCATGTTTCATAAAATCTCAACTCAATGTGATGTCAACCAAATGAAAAATTACAAATTAAGTAGACCTTAAATCATCAAAATCACCAAACCAATCATCATTTGTAAACTAAAATATATTCAAATTAATTATTCACTAGTAATGAAGATAATAATTCACAATAAATTTGATATTCCTTGGAATGATTTTAGTATCAATTATATTTGAATTATAAGGATACTTATAGTATCTAGCATATAGACTCATGAAATATACAATATAAGTTTTATAGGTTTTGTGATAATGTAGACCCCTAATAATTATTTTAAATTCAATTTTGTTTAAACACAACCTTACACATATTTAAATAATTCTATTCCGACATGAATGAGTGTAGACATTGGATTTGAATCCTTTATATCAAACATTATTAGCAATTCTATAAGGCACATTTCATTAGATAATAAAGTAAAATTTTATCCTTTCATGACTTATGAACCTAATAATTTTATTTGTTTAAAATTTATAGATGTCCCTAAATTTTTTCTCATTTTATTTTCAAAATCATTACAACAATTCTCTAAATAATCAACACATTTTAAATCATCAAAATAAACATTTATAATATTTGTAATTTTATTTATCATATTGATATATATGTTTCTAGAAATTTTTTTTGTTGACAATTTTATTCCATTTTTTATTTATCTACCAAAATATAACATCTCCTTTAGTCCTATTTGAATCTATATAAATTGTTTTTCAATTTATACACTCTTATTAAATCATTGTTGCATATCAAAACATCATGATTCTAAATATATACCTCTGATAAAATTATCTTAATTTAAAAAGGATGATTTTATATAAGTTTGATATATTTCAAATAATTATAATCTCTGAGAGAGAGAAACTTTTTTGTAGCTTCCAATCTTAAAAAAGGGAAAAAATTTCTATAAATTCAATTTCCTGAAATTAGGAATAAATCATGAATGAAATAACAATTTTTATCTTTGATGATTTTCCAATGTAATTTAAATTTTTTCCCACATAACAACCTAGTACAAAGAAGTTTTTTTCAATAAATATTAGAATATGTTCTAAAATGTAATTCTGGTTAATGATGTTTAGCTTCTCATTCAAAAACTCAACACACTATTCAATTTTTAAAAAAAATTCACATATTTAGTTTTAACTAAATAAATTATTGACATTTAAATGTCAAACCACAGTCTTATCTCCATATTATATGATAATGTTTAGTAATGTAACATATTTTCCATATATGTATATGAGAAATTTGGTCTCCAATGATGTTTCATCCATTCCCATGATTTTTAGAACCTTGATTGTTTTATTATATTTTTTGTATCATTTTCCACATCACTAGTCTGATCTAATTATTATTCTTCTATATTTTCTTCTTCCTCAATATATTTTCCCCAAATCTATCAATAATTTATATTTTTAGATTCATCAATTTTAAAAATCTATAATATATATAAGACTATTTATGGGATAATTTTCAATAGTTTTTACATTATGACAATCCATGATTATTTTTAGTTCTTATGTTTTGGAATCTATATTCATTCATACTAGAATGGTATCCAAGAAATATACCCTATTAATCTTGTTCATTAAATATTAGTGGACTTGAGACTTTAATTTTTTTATGTCGGGCTTCCAATGATTCATAAAACACTTTATTAGATTCATTTAATAGAAAATTTCACATGACATTATCTTTTTTTCCACAAAAAACAAATAATTTTGAATATGTACAATAATAAAAATTGATTCCATCAAAAAGAAAATTTATATTCTAAATTTATCAATAAATGTTCTCCATATTTCCACAATGGTTCTATTAGATCTTTATAAATCCCAATTTATATTGTTTTAGGGGGTATTATAGTGATTTTTACTCCCATATATTCTAATATATTTTTGAAACATAATCATGTGTACTCCTTCCAATTATTAGTTCTCTAGTTCATAATGTGAATTCAAATATCCACTTAAAATTTACTACTATAAATTTTAAACATATCCATTTCAAGTGACATATGATTCATAAATAACACATTTGTAATTCTTTTAGAAATCATAACCTAATGTGAGAAAATATAAGTTGAACCATATTTATTTTTTTTCCATATATCTATAAAAATATTTTGAAACTAATTCAAGTAGGCTATTTTATTATGTATATACTATTTTGTACTTCCCTTTTACCACTCTCTCATCATAGATGGTTTTTAAAAAATAAACTATGTAATAGTTAAATTAGGGAAGATCTCTCATAACATATTATTTAGATATTTTAATCATAATATTTTTTCTAATGTTTTTAGGTTTTTTATCAAATAAACAATTTTATTCTCCAGAACTGATACACAATAAATTACTAAGGACTCTAAACAGAAATAATTTCAAAGAAGTTTATTCTAATATTGTAATGATACTTCCATATTCTAAAACATTAAAGACATAATTTTTATTGCTTAAAATAACCCCATTACGATCATAAAATTACTAACAATCGCCAAATATGTTATTATTGATCCCAAAAACAAATAGTACGTCCTATTAATTTACCACTTCATACTCACTCAAAGTTGAATCAACTCAGTTAATTTTAAATAATATATTATTTCAAAAATTCACTACTTCAATATCATGTTATTCAATACATTTAAAGAACCAGGCATCTCCATTAATGTGTGAAGAGAAAACATAATCTAGAATCCCATCCCTAGTCTTCTCATTAGCTTTTGATGCTCTATAAATAATCCATCAATTTCTTATCTTACTTATTTTATATGCCTATTATTATTTTTAAATATATTATTGTTGAAGTATAATTATTGTGATAAACTCATATACACATTGAAATTTCATTTCTTATCTTCCTTGAATATATTCAATCACATCATTAAGATTTAAGATTGATGCACCTTCTATCATATAATAACTAGTTTTATTCTGTATAGATCAGTTATCCATTATCTCTGGGTAGCTCCCTTGTTATTATGATCACCATTAGAACTAATAAATAATAATATTGCTCTAATAAAATAGTAATTTTCCCCTTGTATCACATAAAAACAATTATCACCTTTAATTATATTTCATTATTGAAATTATTGAGATTGTTCCTATAAATAGTTTTACAATTTTGTCGAAAAAATTATAATTCTTTGGGTCTTTGAGAAGGCATGGTTCTTTTAACAATTCTCAACTTCTATTAATATATGATTATTATTCTTACCTTTTTCTCAACCCATTTTGTTATGTCTATAATAAATACATTCATTGTTAGCTAATATGGATTAAATAATTTCATATACTATAAATGATTATTTTCCCCAATCAAATGTATATGGGCGTTTAGTATTTTCTTTTTACTAGCCATGAAATAAATTTTAATTTGATAGTTAATATTAAATTTTTCATGTGTATTTTCAAACTTAATACACTTTTATTTGACCCGAATTATATTTTCCTCTTTAATAGAAAAATGTTTTTTTGATATAGTTATAATCATTTATTTCTCAAGAATACTTTACATTTTGAATTTTTTTTATAAATATATTTATTGTACTTGTAATAGAACTCATATTCTAAATATGTGGAGTTTCTGATATACTTATTAACAAATTTAGACTCCCTTTTATGTTTAGAGTTTCTATCATCGAAAATGTAATGTTTATCCTTCAACCTATTAATCATATTGGCTTCATAATCATTCACTTATTTATATTTCTTGATATATCTCCTCCTAATTGAGTATGAGCCATATAGTTTCAAAAACATTTTGAATAGTATTCCTCTGATTCATTATATGAGAATATAATTTAATATTTATCTTTATATATCATGTTCCATTGCAATTTCATTGATAAATTCCATCAATATTAATCAAATAACTTATAACCTCATGAATTTCATTGAACATCTCATTATCCTATTCATCCTCACAATCTATGTTATTTTAATTATTTTAAAATATATTTTAATGAGTTTAATTTATCCATACATAAAATACTAATGTAGATGGTTTTCTTTATTTTTTCTTTTTCCCTTAATGATGAGTTTTCATATGAGATAAAATTGTATCCTATGTTTTTAATCACTTTCAAAATCTTACTTTGAGTCACATGAGGAAAAATATTTCTCATATTTTTTGATTAGATTATTCCTGGATAAAAATTATATCCTCATTGGTTTTTTTTTAAAAAAATTCTTCTCTCATCTCATAATTCAAATGATTTATTTGTAATTCATCAATACAAAATTCATATATTTTTCCAATATTCTGATCCCATGTTTAATCATATTTAAAATGTTTCCCATACATTTTTTAACTATAATTGAAACATCCAAAAGTCTATCAAAACCATTGATATAAATTACTATCACATTCACCCTTCTTAAATAGTCATCAATATTCTTGTATATAATCATTCTTATGTATTGAAAATATATTCTTGACTTGTAATTTTTCTTCTTTGATATACATATTTTCTTCAGACATATTCTTCAGTTGGTAGAACATATATTTATTTGTTGTTAGTCTTATAAATATGGTTTATAAGTTATCTTACCACTATAATAAAATTGAATTTCATTAATTCCCATAAATTGCATTTTTTAGAAAATAACATAGCTCTACCTCTTGTAATTTATGGACAACCCATACTGACAACATCAATAACATCTTATACATTTTGGAATGAATATCATATCATAACATTATACGACCCTTGAAAATTAGTTCCATTAATATAATGGAAACAACTATTGTTAAATTATCATTGATTTTACGAGATGGACATTAAATGATCATAGTCATAATGGGGACCTCATCTCTGATACCGCTTATAGTTCCATGATCAAAGGGTGTACCACTAAGAGGGGGTGTGAATAAATGGTAATTGGTTTTATAAATTCTATACATTTAAGATGTAAACCTATATTACTTTCAGTATCATGATCATAAAATCACTTCATCACCCATATGTAAGAATGAAATGATGAAATAAACATGTGATTATTGGTTCACAATGATGTCAGAGGAAACATTTTAACATTATCAATAATTTTAGAGCAATAGATTTTAATATTATAGTTTTTTTATTATAAATTTTGAGAAAAGAAATAAAATGATTAAGGAGGAATTATTTATTTCTAATCAAGATCTAATATCGTCCACATCCCATAGTAAATGGGACGTGTTATTTATACTGGTTTCACCAGTTCTTCAACAAATATCTCTGTCACTTGGTTGTACATAAGATCCTTAACAGACCTCTAGATTCATTGAAATCAATAATAATTAGATATTATTTTAATATATCCTCCACATCCATATGAAAAAACGTATGTAGAAGTACGTGTCCCTTATTATTAAGTTTATAAAAATATAAATAACATTCATTGGATGATATTCTTCCTCCTTAGTAAAAAGCCAAAAAATTGTTGAAAATGAAATAGTTTTCCATATCCTCTTGAAACTATAACACATGTAGTGTCGTTTGGATACATCAAATCACTCCTCCTTAGAAAAAATATATTTAGAGTGAATGATTATAAATTATACTTTAAATCTACAAAAATTATATTTCTTATAATTTTCAACTTTTTAAATCTTATCTACAATGTGAAATAATTTCCATAATTTTTAGAAAATTAATAACTATTATAAATTTTACCTTTACTTTCGTTGAAATAAATCCAAATTTTTTTATTTTAATATATAATGAAGAATTAGTAATTTAAAAATCCATATTATAGTAAAAAATACATGATGTTTCTTTCAATAAAATAAATACCATTTAGATGCATTTAATGTCTTCATTATAAGCTTCAATATTTTTTAGAAGTACCTCATTACATAGTAAAGTACGTTATGTGTGGAAAAAATCTTAGAACATATAAATCATCTCATTATTGATTATATCTAACAATATCAAATAATTATTATTTTAAAATATTTCATGAAACCCAACACATTATCAATAACATATATAAATCTATTTTTATTAGAACAA
This sequence comes from Viscum album, assembly GCA_963277665.1. NCBI lineage: Eukaryota > Viridiplantae > Streptophyta > Magnoliopsida > Santalales > Viscaceae > Viscum > Viscum album. Next base: position 538,683,801 of record OY728119.1, read on the forward strand.
ATGTTTCTAGAAAAAATAAATTTTCACAATAAAGACTGCTCAAAATTCAGAAATTGTTGAAATCTGTATTGATGGGAATCAATTCTATGTTCTCAGATGAACTCTATATTGATTCATAATTAACTCTTAATTTCATTCATATTCTATTTTTTTCTTTTTATAACTATATTTTGGCTCAGGTGAACTCTATGTCAAGTCCATTATCTGTTTTTTTTTTATTTTGGATGATCTCAAAATTTTCTCCAAATAATTCTATGTTCTAAATTTATATTACCAAATAAATTTATGTTAATTATTTTTTAGATATTTTAATTCTAACAGCAATTTATAATAAATAATAATTTTACTTCATCTAAATCAATGTTTACACTCGCAATAGAGATTATTTACAACCTATATTTCTACATAAGAAAACAATTCGTTGTCAAATTATCTTAGATATGAGCTCTAAATTCAAATATTTTCTATTTTATACTTTTGGATGAAGCCTACCCTTAAATTAATATTATGATTCTGAAAAACACATCAACATATAAACTCTCAATCACTCCAGACATAACTCATTTTATTATTCCGAAAAAAATTATAAATCGAGTAATAATCATCAAAAAATCCATTAAAAACATTAAAACCATTCAAAATCCAATCCAATATCTCATATTGGGTTTTTAAACATATATATTACAAAATAAAGTAAGTAAATCGAGTTATCATCCAAAATTACATAATGTTCTCCCACCCCATATTGAAAAAGTGTTGTTTTTAACAATACACTATACTATTATGATTATGGGAGATTGTTGAGCATGTTTCAAAAGTACTCTATATTTTTATGATGATTTTAGTTCTCACAAATAACATTGTTTGTTTATCTAATGATTTTACTTTGACTATATTTCAGAAAATTAATATTCTTTATATTTCATTTTGTAATAATATTAAGGTGTTCAATCCACGTGAAATATTTGACAACGTTTTCAGAAATCATTTTAGCATGTTCTAGAAATACAATTCATACCCCGCATTGAAAAGCATAGCGTAATGATAAAATTCTACATTTACATTATAGGAGTTCAGAAAATAATGGATAATCGACCATATTCTATTGGAAAATTATGCTAAGAGAACATTTTTTTTGATGGAACCTTGCATTTGTAATATCATAAAGTATGTTAAAAGAAACATAAGTAATTTTGGAACCTTACGTTTTCTTCACAAAAGTATGGATCGTCAACCATTATTTTATAATTAACCTTACATTCAATTGAAAAGTATGGATGATCAACCTTATGTTTGACATAAACCATATGTTTGAAGAATAAATCATTTACCCTACATTAGTGTTAGAGAATTTAAATATGACTTTATCGTGAAACAGTATTTAAGCGGAATATCAGGTTGATTTCAATCCAGATTCAAATCCAGATATTAAATTACATCTTTGAATTATTTTAATAGTTTTATTTCTGATTCAAAAGATCAATTTAAGTGGATGATTTCAACCCAATTATTAAGGTATGTTACAACTACTCTGTTATTCAAATACATGAATATCAAGATTCTTAAGGAGACATTTGTGGATCAAATTCTGAAAAGGGAAATGCTCGTCCTAATTCTTAATATATCTGTGATATTTTATATTACATATAGATAGAGGAATCATCATGAAAAAGATCATAATATTAAGATCTCGAGTTTTTTAGGACTAAATTTTTTTATAGAGATATACGAGTTACACATATCTTCTGGTACCAACATCTATCATACTATATTTTTCTGAAGAAAAGGAAAAGTTTTAATGATTATTATTATAAACCAAATATCTATCATTAATCTATTGTTGGTATAGTTTCTGATATTATTTCAATATCTATTTGAAACAGGATCGACTCCGAACTACTTTTACCTGAAGTACATTTTTTCTAAAGATGGTGATCCATCTACTAGCAGTTCAGTAACTATATTCTAGTATGAAGCTGTGTATTTAGTTCTATGAATGATCTAGAATAATCTATTTTATCTTTAACTTGTAATAGTGTGAATTGTATGTACTCAGTTGTGGACGATCTATTAATAAGAGGAGCAAATAGTGAAAATCGACAAGCTCATGGATTAATGCATTGGGGGAGTGGACTAGGGGTCTTCTGTTTCTTGAACTAATATACATTCGCACACCCTTCAACATATTTATTTTTCCATGACATAAACATTCTGATAAAGATAATGTATATATTTTTCAATCAATACAATTCTCGAAGAATCTGTAAATGACATAATTCACCCCCACCCCCCTTATTGTGCATATTTGATATAACCCTATCCAAAATTTGTTATCAGAGATGGTTCTTTTGTTAAAGCTATATCAAGCAGAAAGATTCATAGGATTATACTAATGATCTCAATTGATAATACACAAGATGGAATGTCAATGGTTTGAACCCCAAACTTATATGGTGAAAACAAATGATGTTGGAAGCCTAGTATGATCATCTAAATGAAAAATATTGGAGACTGAGTATACTTATAAATACATTCTCCTAATGAAATTTTGGAGGAGCCTAAAACATGGACTGCACCTACTAAAGCATAGTATGACATAAATTCAAAATCTATGAATGATATGATCTATTGACTAGGACTAGATGAACATAAATGAGTATCCTAGTGTTATACTTCTTACGATATGTGGCAGAAAATTGTAGTTTCCTATTATGGAACTGGCAGTGTTAGTAAAATGCGGTATGCTATAACAAAACTGAAATTTGAAATTTGAAATTTATATATGGTGAAAGTATCACTCAGATGAATGGATGTATCACAGATATTGTCAACAACATCACTACCTTGTTAGATCCTAACAATCAAGCAAATCAAGCATTAAAATTACTAAGAGTACTACCACCCAGATGGAATGGTAAATTAGCAGCTATTAAGAAAACAACACCTGTTAAAATTATTACTATGAGAGAATTTATTGTAACCCTGATAATTTATGAAGATAATATGAAAGATGAAGCTAATTATCCTAAAGTCATGATACGAAGATAAAATATTTATTTGAAAGATACATCTGAAAAGAAGAGCAGAAAGATGAAATAATAAATCAAAAACGAGGAAAGTTCTCACTCATTTGATTCAGAAATAGAACTGGCAAAAACGGCATTAAAATTGAGAAAATTATATATAAATAAGAAGGTATTTAGAAAATACATCAATAAAGATGAAAAATATCCAATGTATTCATATTCTATGAATGAAAAAAAGATGGATCACATAAGACTTGACTATCATAAATTAAAAGGAAAAAGAAAAAGAAAAGTTTCAAAAACCATGATTATGAGAAGAAAGATAATAAGGGAAATGAATGCTTCATGAAGTGTTTCTAAAGATATTAGAATCTCATAAAAGTCTGACTTAGAGAACTAATAATTGAATCTAAAAGAGAATATGCACTTTAGGGCCGAAGTTGATGAGGTACAATCTTATTACTAATCTGATTCATACTCTAAATCTAGATTCTCAAATGATAAAATTTTAGCCTAATACAATTTACTGGAAGTGAAATATGATTCCTTATTTTTGAAATATAAATCACAAAAAAATATTCATATATCATTTTTATGAGAAAGAAACACTTTTCTAAAACAACATCAATAGTTAATTGAAAAAAATGTCTCATAAAACAAAAACTGTTGAGATAATAAAACATAAATAAAAACACTACAAACTAAAGTAGAGACATACAAAAAATGAAGCTCTTAATTTTACAAAATGAGAATATTCACTAAATTATAATCTTAAAAATAATTTGATTGAAAAGAATATATATGGAATTGGAAATGAAATTGAGAAACTAAAACTATATGAAATCTATTTTGTTTTGAGTATAAAAGGTATAATTTGCAAATATTGTGGAACAAATGGTCACATATCTAATAACAGATATTTGAGGAAACATTAAAATAAGTGGGATTATAAAAACCTTTGTTTTATGAAGTTTATACGATTCAATTGATTATGGAAATACAAAGCAATTCTAGATCCCCAGATCATTGCTAGCCAACACTACTGGACCAAATACAATATGGGTACCAAAACAAAAAAAATTAAATACCTTTGAAAAAAGTGGGACACATAAGATGGACTAAAATATGTAATATAGACAGTGGATACTCCCAGAATTTTAGTGGGAACTCATCAAATATTTAATCATTAACTGAAAAGGATGGAGGATTAGTCACATTTTGTGACAATGCCAAAGGTATAATAATTAACATTGGAAATTGTAGAGATTCATAAGATGTCTCAATCAATAAAGTAATCTACGTATAAGGGTTGAAACATAACCTGATAAGTATCTCTCAACTATGTGATGATGGTTATTTTGTTGATTTTCTAACAACTATGGTTCTATTTTTAACGATAAATTAGTTAAATTTAGACCACCCAAAATTGAGAAATTTATACTTTGGACATAATTTCATTGTTTAAAAAAAATTAAATTGTTGAACTACTAAGGTAAATGAATCATGGATCTGGCATATTAGACATTGAAATTTCATTATATATTCTTTACATAAGTTATCTAAAAAACTAGTTTCTGATTTACATAGTCTTAAATTTGATAGTGACAAATTTTATGATACACATCATCTTGGTATACAGTACAAATCATCCTTCAAATATATTAATATAAATTCTACATCTAAACCACTAGAACTTATCCATATGGATATTCTTAGACCTTAAATAATTGCATATTTGGAAGGAAAATTATATGTATTGCTATAGTTGATGACAATTCTAGATTTACATGGATTTATTTTCTAAAATATAAATGTGATGATTTTAATGTATTTGAATTTTTTTTAAAGCTGTTCAAAATGAAAAATGTTTTAAAAAAATTTCATTAAGAAAAAATCATGGTGGAGAATTTGAGAATTTGTAATTCCATTATTTTTTCTCAAATTTATATATTAAACACACCTTCTCTGCACCAAGAACGCCTCAACCGAATAATATTGTTGAAAGAAGAAATTGAACTATTCAAGAAGTGGCTAGTACTATACTAAATGCATATAATATTCCTACCTATTTATAGGCAGAAGCTGTATGTACAACCTAGAAAAAAATAAATTGTGTTTTAATAAACAAAAATTCAAAAAGACACCCTATTAACATTGAAATATCAAAAAACCTAGAGTAAAATACTTTAATGTTTTTGGATGTAAGGTTTATATTTTGAACACCACAGACAATAATGGTAAGATTGGTCTAAAATTTAATGAATGCATTTTCTATGTATATTCTGAAACTTCCAAAGTGTACTTAATTTTTAATAAAAGGCATGGATTTTTGAAGAATTAGTCTATGTGAAATTTGATAAATCTGATCCCTTTGAGAAAAGGGAAGATAAATATGATGAATTTGACTCTAGTGATAAAATGAAACTTGAAAACATGAATGATGATTTTTAAAAGGATATAAATAAAATTCATTCCAATTTATAAGAACATGACACTAATGAATCTAATATTATGTTACCTAGACTATCTAGAATCCCAATGAATCATTCTTTACAAACTACTATCGGATACTCATACACATGAAAAAGGACTAGACGAAATATATGAAATCTAGTAGATTTTTCTGCCTTTATATACCAATTAGAACCTAAGACATTAGAAGGAGACTTATTTGTTTAAAGTTGGATGATATCAATGCAAGAAAAATTAAAATAGTTCAAGGGAAATAATGTATGGAATTTTGTTTTAAGGCCACATAATTATCCACTTATATGAACTAAATGGGCCTTTATAAATATACAATATGATCATGGAATAATTACCATAAATGAAGAAATACTAGAAGATAATGCATATAATCAAGAGAAAGTAGATTATGATGGAAACTTTGAACCTATAGCTAGATTAGAAGTCATTAGAATCCTTTTATCCTATTCTTCTCATATGAACATTAAATTATTTTTGATGGATGTTAAGTATATATTTTTAAATGTTTATTGAATGATTTGTTTTAAGTTGATCAACCTCCTTTTTTTTAAAATTCTCAAAATCCAGATTCTATTCTTAAACATACTAAAGCTCTTCTTGGCCTTAAATAAGCACATAAAGTATGGTATTAGAGATTAATTTCATTTCGTTTAAAAAATTATTTTACCGTTGAAATGGAATATCCAACAGTATTTTATAAAACATTAAAATCATAAATTTTAAAGTATTAAATTTTTGTGGATGATATAATTTTTGGATCAAAAAACAAAAAAAATTATGATTTTCTAAATATAATGCAAAAAAAATTTAAAATGAGGATGATGGGGGAATTAAATTTATGTTTAACACATCAAATTTGTCAAAAATATTTTTGAAATTTCTTGAATCAATGAAAATACATTACTAATTTACTGAAAAAAAAATTGGACATGAAAACAATAAGACATATACAACTCCAATGTATACTACTATAAAGCATGATTGGTATGAAACTAGAAAATTAGTAGTCAAAAAGTTATATAGAAGTATGATTGGTAGTTTATTATATTATTTTGTTAGCCGGATAGATATAATGTACTCAGTTAGTCGTTGTGAAAGATTTCAAAAAAATATTATGGAATATCAATTAATTTTTATCAAAGTAATTTTTAGATATTTAAAAAGAACAAATTTTTTTTCTCTTCTCAATCCAAAACCTCTGATTTTAATATAATTTAATATTCAGATGCTGAATTTGGAAGCTGTATATTAGATAGAAGATCACTACAACAAGCTGTAATTTTTTAAGAAAATCATTAGTTTCATGGTATAGTATGAAACTTCAATCATTTTCCTTGTCAAAAGCCGAGACAAAATATATGTCTGTAGGTAGTTTTTGTGCACATTTGTTGTGGATGAAAAAACACACTTATGGACTTTGGAATAAATTTTAATAATACACCTATTTTATGTGATAGTAAAAGTGTAATAAATATTTCAAAAATTTCCACAAATCCTTCTAGGATTTAGAATATTGATGTCATACATCATTTTCGAAGAGTTCGTCTTCTTAAAATTGATATATTCTTAAAATTTGTAAGTACTAAAATTCAATTAGCTGATTTTTTTAATAACCACTTCCCACTAAAAGGGTTAATTTTACTAAGGGTATCTATGTTTATTTAATTTTTTTTATTTTTAATATTACTTATTTGATTATATTAAATCTTATTTTATTTTAATCCTCGTTGTTTTAAATAATTTAGTTATTTTATTTTAGAATAATTTATGATTTTGTCTAAAATGCTATAATTTTTTTTCCACATACATTTTTACATTATTTTAAATAATGTAACGATTATTATGTACGTAATGACATGAGAATAAAGGTTATCAGAACCCCTTTAAAATTACAAACCCATTTATTTTCTTAAAACCATTAGAAACACTCAAAACCCTTACCACCTTATTCTACCTTTGACTGAACCATCATAGTCACAAACATTTGATCCATTAGAACATTGAGACAGAAACATTCAAGACAAAGAGATCGACGAATAAGAATCTATTAAGGCCAAGCGTCAATGTTTGGCATGAAGGAAGGTCTTATTGGGAAATTTAATTGATTTAGAATGGTTATACCTGACCAATATAATACCGAAGCTAGATTTGGATTTTCAGAATCATGAACAAATGTTAACTGATGAAAACACAGAATTTTTTTATGTGGTAATGTTGTGAAATTTTGTTAAATATTTTTAGTTCAGTCTTGGTGATATAGAGGACTCCATATTTGAGAAAATTAAGTATTGGTATTTTTCTATTTTATCAATGGAAATAGATAGAATAATAAACATTCCTCATGAGAGAGTTTATCAGATTTATTTGAAATACATTAGAAAAAATGAACATAAGTCAGAGGAAATTAAGACATTTTTATATAGTTCTATGAATATCAAAAAGATATTAGTCGAGGATCCAGTGAAAGATCATAATATTCATATAAAAATAGGTAAAATAGGGATTACCCCAATGATGTCTCAAATGGAGAAGATTTTATATCCTGATATGTATTTTATGTTTCGGTTTCTGAGTGGCAGCATGTCAAATTTTCCTCATTATATTATATGGTATATGAACTATTGATGTAAATCAGGGGCCAGAATGAACTAATATTCCTATGGTAGGTTCATTTGAAATTCATTGTTTATGTCTGATGTGGTGAGATTAGTAGATTTCAAAGTGTGATACCATCACAGTAACATGTTCAATGTTGGAACATTAAGAAAAATAATATTTTTCTGGAGCACTATGAATAGGAAGATTATGTTTGTTGGTGCTAATGATGATTAGGAGTCTGCTCTGGGAATGTAATCTAGGAAAACCAAAGAAGGAATCGCAGAATCAAGTACTAGTGATGTTTCAAAAACATCAATAAGAATTAGATTTGGAGCAGTCATTGCTACTACTAATTATGGAAGTAAAGAGAGACTTTAGAGGAAAAGACATAGAGTAGCTCAAGATGGTTAGGATCATGGTAAAACAATTTTTGTTACAACGAGGGAACTTTTACAATACATATTTGTAGAATAATAACTTTCTCAGATTGAGGTGGTACCCCAAATGAAATAAGAAGTTGTACCTCAGGAAAAAGAAGACCCTTGAGAAGTTGAAGTGGCTTGAACTAAAACTGTTCAAGAAGAGTTTTCACAACCTACAATGGTTATTTAAGAAGAAAATATTTGAAGAAGAACATATTTTAGATGAATTAAATGAAGATTCTCATGAGGAGAAACAACCTGATGAAAATGTAAATAGATAAAAGAGACCATCTGATGTTCATACTAATGTATTAAAAGAATTTTCTTTGAATTAGTCACTTAATGACTCTAACGAATAATTGGTTGAGAAACTAGTGGATAAGGCTACCGATCAGAGATCTGATTCTCATTAATTACCCTTATTTTTGATAAATTTTGTTTAGAATCAAGCATAGGGTTCATCTGATTCTGAGAATAATTATGTGCATGATTTAATCACAAATTTTAATGGAATTCATGTGGAAAATTCTACTTTGAGAAGAGTATTGAAGAAGGAGAAATAGATAATTTAGAACATGAATGATATTTTAGTTTCAAAAAGGTAAGTGTACGATTTTTTGAAAGAGCTATGAGCTGAAGTTAGAAATTTAAAACCTGAAGATGTACTGCATAAGATTTGGGAGAATTTAAAACTTTAATGTAGAAATAGATATCAACTGTCACAGGAAGTTAAGAAATTACATCTAGTACTTCATCTGATTTGATCAAGAGGTTTCAAGTCATTAAATCTATAATGATCAATATGAATGATAAGTTATAGGATTTATAGTGTAATAGTGCTCCTTTTCTATCTTGTTAGGCAATCAGAAATTCTTTATTGATAGCCATCCCTCAGGTTAACCGAGTATTATACAATCACTATATAGATTCACTAAGAATCTATATTAGTTCATTGGAAAGGAAGAAACATTTCATGAGTTTTTTAATGTCAATCTTATTGAAGATATTCATTTGACTTAGGAATAAAGATATCTAATAATTCAGTTAGGAGATGGATCGATGATGAGGTTGAGAATGTAGTTAGTAGAGCTGAAGGAAGCTTTTCAGAGGCTATAAAACCCATTTTTCAATAAATTTTAGACCAACCTTTATTCTTATATAAAAACTTGTACATATATTTTCAATAAAATATTTTTGAATCTCATTTTATTGTTATTTAATTTGTTTTGTATTTTACCAATGTATGAATGCCAGAATCCAGATTCATCCATTGATAAATAGTTTCTGATAGAATTTACATAATCTTATAGTACATTAAATGTATTATATTCCTTATTCTATCATTAATTTTTATATCAATAAAAGAGAGAGAAATTGGATAAACACAACATTTTATTTTAAGGAAAGGGATAAATATTTTTCTGAAGGGGAGAAATTTGGATACATTATATTGTTTTTATGTTTTATCTTTATGGGAGAAATTTGGATAAGTGAAAAATATTCTTTTCTTTATATTAATTTATAAATGGGTGAGAAATTTCAAAAAAAAATTAAGGAAATTATGGATAACATGTTATTTATTTCTTTGTGAAATAATTCTATTAAAATAAAATATTATATTATCTAGTAAAATTATAAACTATATGCAATTAATTTTTTGTGTCATCTCATGGTTTCGGTGATCATAAAAAAGGGGGTATTGTTGGTAAAGTTCTATTGTCATAAATAATCTATACTATTATGACTAGAAGAGATTTTTGATCATGTTTCGACAATACTCTATATTTTTAGGATGATTTTGATGCTCAAAAATACCCTTGTTTGTTATTCTAAGGATTTTACTTTGAGAATATATCCAGAAATTAATATTCTTTTTATTTATATTTTTTAATAATAATAAAGAGTTTAATCCTCATTTAATATATGGCATAGGGGTCGGAAATCAATTTTTTCATGTTCTAGAAACATTGTTCAAACCCTATATCAAAAATCTTATCGTAAGGATAAAATTATACATTTACATTATATGTGTTCAAAAAAGTATGGTAAATCAACCATATGCTATCAGAAAAATATGGTAAATAAACCTTATATTTGGAAGGAACCTTACATTTGTAAAATTTGAAAAATATGGTAACATAACCTTACCTAAGTATGGAACCTTGCATTTGATTCACTAAATTTTGGATCATCAACCTTAAATTTATAATAAACCTTACATTTTATTAAAAAGTATGGATGATCAACATTATGTATGAGATCAACCATATGTTTGAAGAATAGATCCTTAACCCTACATTTAACATCAGATAATTAAAATACGACTTTATCATGCAATGGACGTTATGTAGAATATAAGGCTGATTTCAATCCAAATTCAAAGCCCGGTATTAAATAACATTTTTGATGTATTTAAAGCCATTTATTTATGATTAAAGGATTTATTTTAGAGGAGTATTTCGTTCTGATTATTAATAGATGTTATGACTTCTCTGTTATTAAAATATTTGAATATCACGATTCTTAAGCAGACATTTGTGGATTTAATTTTAAATAGGAACACACTCATCATTATTCTTTATATATCTATGTTTTTTATATTAAAAATAAAGAGATAAAACATAGTGAAAATTTCATAATAATAATCTCTTATGTTGTTTATAACTACAATTTTTATAGAGATATACAAGTTATATATATCGGCTACAACCAATATCTATGAGACCTTGTTTTTCTAAAGAAAAGGAAAAGCGTTAAAGATTCCTATTCTACATCGAAGATCTATTGTGAATATATTGTGGCTAAATTTTATGATTTTTTTTCAATCTGTATTTTCAACTGGATCGACTCACAACTGATCTTACCTGAAGAACATCTTTTCTATAGATGACGATCTATTTACTATCTATTATGTGCTACTATAACTATGAAGAACAACTAGATTGTATTTTTATACAAATTATCTTTTCATTTTGATTAAATGGATTCTCGTACTAAGCTATATATTTGGTTCAATGCATAAACCAGATGGCTATGTTTTATCCTTCTCTTGTAAATGTGTCAACTATCTGTACTCATTTGTAGACGAACTATTGATAAGAGTACCAGATAGTGAAAACCACTACGGTTTCAGAGTAGAGCTTTCAAGGAGGGGATTGGGGTTATTTGGTGGCCAAAAACACTATACATCTTTGTTTCTATAAATATATTAATTTTTCCCCTACATAGACATTCTAAAAATGATAAATGACATATTTTTCCATCATCACGATTCTCATAGAAATTATAAAAGACACAATTCACCCCCCCCCCTCTTGTGCATATTTGGTAAAACCTGATCCAACACTCCTAATAATTATTCCATGAAATAATCCTTTTTATGCATCAAAACCTCATGATTTTTATTTCTAATCGAATATTACATGATCAAAATAATTCCTCATAACATTGGGGTAATTGCACTGATAAAATCAGGTCATAATGATCCTCTTGATTTCTCAATGTGGAAAATATCAGATGAATGACGGATGGACCTCATGAACAATAGAATGATCATCAAGGCAATTTCAGTATTCATATTTGGTTTTTTTACAAAAAAAAGTGTAGTAAAAAAATGATTCTAACAATTTAATAAATATAAAATAAAAATTACATGAGGAAGTGGTTGGGGTCATAAAAGAAAATTTCCCACATTTAGAAAAAGAGAGAGTTAAATCTCATATTGCGATATATCATTTTCATAATCATTACAATTGGTGGTTTACCACCTATATTGAGAGTTTCATTGATTGAAAATATTAATGATCTATAGATTTTTCCATCATGGTACCTTAGAAGATGATATAGTAGACATGATCCTGTGTAGGATGGAATATTTAATTTGCGACCATATCTTCATATGAGAGGAAGTTAATCCCTCATTGTAAATCACCTTTTTCATTCTATTTTTTTTATAAAATCCTTTTATGAGCCATTTTCACCACCTGAATCCTTATATAGAGTGTTATCATTCAACAAATCATCATTCGAAATTTTCCACCACATATCATTCATTCATGAATAATTAATGAAATTAAATATCTTATAATGATTATTATATTTTTTTGAGCATCATATTAGTTAATATAACTATTTGTAAGATTCCTTAAATATTCCAATTGATTACTCTCACATTGGATATTAGAAAACATGACCAATGTTAGGTAATACTTCCTATCTGAAACCAAACCAACTCAATGTTGAATGCTTCTTCATCATCAACTGGAGGAGAAGAATGAGACATAACATACTCTACCATTTCATTTTCTTAATAAAGAGGCTTCGACTCCTGGGGAGGAACTAAATATGGTAGATCGTTATCCGTTATATTTGAAAAATCTATAAAGGATACTACACAATGTGAATGTTCCTTATCCCATTAAGTCTCAACCACATTTCCTTCATTCCTGAAGAATAGACATGACCATTCAGAATATCTATAGAGCCAGATAAACCTTGATAAAGTAATGACTCTTAAACTAATTAGTCATCAACATAAATATGAAGCTTCCCATATTCATTCACATTCCTTTCATTGGTAGTGTGATACTCAAATCACAATTGACATTTTTTCTTGATTAAGACATAATTTAATATATATAGAGGCTTCATGACTATTATTAATAAAACTTTTATTGGTTATAGACATCCTATAAGAATAATAGGAATTAGATATTCATTGTATGTGAAAAAACTATGGGGATTATCATTAACAACAACAGTGTTCAAATCATATTTTTTTGTGGAGAGAACCACTTTCGTAGCTAGAATGGTTCTCAAAAATACATTCACTAAGACCCTATAAAATATTCAATGATATATTAATATGTGTCTCCATATTATTATATTGAAATCCATGTAGAAGAAACTACATCAAATAGAATCATTTGGTGTTAATTGATTTGATTAAGACCAAAAAATATATCCCAAACACGGGTGGGGGATTTCATAACCTTAGTTGTACTAAAGCTAGAATTGAATTCTTATATCCTCAAACAATCATGCTTCAAAGAAATTGAACCAAATCATTATTCCATCTTCATCAACTCTGAATTGGGAAACATAAATTAGAAAAATCCATGATCTAATAGAATACATTTCCTATATGAAATTTAAAAAATAACGGACATTTTTCCATCCAGTTCCACAAATCTCCTTGGATTTTCCCCATTGGAATGTAGAAAATGTCTGATTAGGGTCTGATTATAAAGAAATGTAATTTCTTAGATTATATATTTCCTCAGGATAACATAATCAGTGTCACCTATTTTAATGATCTGATCGGTGTCGCCATTATAATGTGATGGTGAAAGGCTTCTATTCAGAACTGAGGGACTGACTTTATAAGAAGGTATCTCTTTAGAAGATGAATCAATAAGGATAGGTTAAGAATTTAGTGATGATAAGATCTCCATGTCCTCAACCTAGACCAAAGAGTTCCTCAGCACATGAAGTTCACTATCCATATTCATTTATTTGAAGTATTCCTATCTTTGAGTTGCATGTTGGGTTTTCCTACCAATGATCAGATCAAACCATAAAAATTTTGGTAGAACCATGTAGAATAGTTGACATAAACACCATATTCAGCATCATTCGTAAAACACTAAAGAACATGATCCATCCATGGTTGATTTAGGTTCACACAAAATTTGTAATAGAAATCATCCCATTATTTATTTCCCTAATCAAAAAATGAATGTAAACTGATTTCATCCCTTATAACAGAGTTCATGCGTCCAGATATCATCTTAAATACCACAATATACAAACACACACTATTATTTATTCTACTAAATTGTCCTTGGTGGGAATTAACCCAACAAATGTTTAGTATCTAAGGTAATTCTACAAAATAAATATAAAATAGCTCATGACATATGAATAATTTTAACATTATTATTAGGTGACAACGATCATCCCCACACCCTAATGCAGGACCTAAAACATTCTAAAAGCATGCAACCTAGGAAATGTATGTTTCCATTTATGAAATATTCACTATTTGAAGTAGGGAAATGATATACAACAAATGATATATCCCATTATGTTGTCCTACCAAGGGTTCTCCAAAAAATTAAATAATTCTGATTTCCCTTGACTCCATCCCATTCATTACAACCCTCAATGAATAATGGTGGATTTATTCTGATATGAATCTACTAACAAGGACACCACATTGGTGAGTGGTAAGTCGAGTACAACACCCCAAGACCACCTCTATTTTTTGTGTTTATGTTGACTAGAACCTATAATAAAATACATATATGGGAGACGTTACCTTATATACAATTTAGACATATATGAAGCAAAATGAAAAAGATAAAACAAAAAACCACCATAAATATAAATACTTTTTTAATAGTAGTGCGATGAGAAAAAATTCAAATATAATACCTTTTGGGAAAACCCCATTAGTTTCCCAATACATAAGAAAAACGCACGATGTGTATTGGGAAATTAAAATTTCTTATCTTTTATTATAAAATCATGTCATTAATGACTCATTGATAGTTGTTATATTACAGTATTTAATGATGATGCAATAGATCATGCCTCCCTGGATTTTATTTTTTAGATATACTAGGAGACTATATACATACATTATTTACGCATTATAGTTGAGAATATGAAATAAAACATAAAATTATCTTGATAAATTTATTTTTTCTACTATTTTATCAGTGGAATTATTCATAGATCCATTCGCGGTATCTGGGGGAATGAAAAATATAATGAAAATTTCGAGATTAAGTTCTATGTAATGGAAAGCAGACATAAAAATATATTATATAATAAATAATGAATTAATAAAAAGTGTTGATAAAAAATAATCAAATATTCCATATAACTAATATAATAAAAGGTGAATATATTCATAGACATCATAAGAAAATAATTAATCAAACAGATAATAATATCTATTTACATAATGATATAGTTCATAATTCAATACATCCTAATATTTCTATCATTTCCTTGTGCCAACGAAATTATATTTAAATAAGTATTTTATATTCCAAATACCCAAGATGGTTTGTCTAATGAAACCTAATTATGCATCAAAGAGCTATAAAAGGCTCATAGCATGACTTAATAATTCAAATTAATTCATTATATAAAATAAAGTCATTATAGTTCAATACATAATAAACATCAATGATCATATTTTAAAACTACCATAATAAATATATAAATATTACCAAATCAATCACTAAATATCCTGATCATAATTCATACAAATTAATATGGTGGATAGTATACTTAGATTGTACTAATAGTAAATTATATAAATCATTAAAGGATATTTTTTAATGGAGAAAAATATTTTTTAAATATATACATGAACATTTCATAAGGAAAATACAATATATTCATTTTTAGATAACATATTTAAAATATAAAAAATATCATAACCACACAGAAATTATTTTATTTTAATAGAATATTGGAAACATGTAAATGAATCATAAAATAGAATAACATTCAAGAGGGAAGGAAATTTTTTTAGTTTCATAAATGTAAGAACAATGAATTTATTCACAACTATAGTAAAAATATACTCATTTAGAAAATGAAGAGAATGTTATTTTTTAAAAAAATTAGAAAGTAAAAAATGTGTAAGAATGATTTCCCTAAATCATTTTATAAGAGAAAAAATCCAAATACTTTTTAAAAAAAATAGTTATAATTGTAGAATATTCCAAGCATAATAGAAGAACAAAGTTAATTTTCGAAAAAAAATATTTCAAAATATTCAGTACATAGGGAGGGGAAATTAAAATGAAAACATATTATTAATAAAATAACATGATTTGGTGAAATATATGATGTTTATGATAAAATTTCCATTTTCCCCCCTAAAAAAATAACAGATATTCAATCCAGAATTAGTACGATCTTGTGAAATAAAAACTTATTGATTTAGTAACATTTAAATAAAAAAAATACAATAAATAAAATTACATAAAATGACACATAAAATACATTAATATAAAAAATTTCATGATATTAAATATAAAAGGGTTATTTTATACACAACATGAATGATAGAATTATTAAATATATAATATTCCTCAAAAAATAAATTCAAGATGATTAAAATTTTAAAACATTATAAAATTGATGTCAGAATTAATGAATTATGTTATTTTTTGTAATAAATATAAATCCACCAAAAAAGTGAAATTAAAATATAAAATAATTATAGTGCCTTGCTCACATAATATTGGCATATCATTTAAAATGAATAAGCAACATAACCAAATTAAAAAAAATATTTGAGTTATGAAAACCCATATAACAGAATAACTTTTCAATTAAACCCCTTAAAAGATAAAACAAATTATCACATTAAATAACATGATTAATAATTACTTCATGATAAATTATTTCAGAAACAAAACATATATAAAATATAAATTAAATTAGGTTCATAGTAGAAAATATGTCTCATTGGATCAGAATTGAGATGAAAAATCCATCTCGCATGCCTTACATTCTTCATAAGTGATTTATCCTCAATAAAATTAGATTTATTATACATATATAAAAATTCACATATAAACATAAAATATCATATATTCTCAAATTATATCATTTCAAACCAAATATATTAATAATCCATTATTATTATAATTTTTGTTTTGGATTGTTTATTTATTTGTTTTTATGTTAGTTTTGGTTAAATAGTTTTAGTCCTTGAATATTAATAATGGATTAATAACCACTAAAACATTAAAAATATAATAATTAGAATTTTTAATCGTTATATACCAATTTAACTATTCATATAATGTGGTTATGAATAATGGATTATATCATTCATTGAGGCGGTAGTCTGTATGTACGCATGCATGATCTTTCCATTTTGACGGATACAATGAAATAAAATTAAACAATATTTCATATTTATAAAATAATTATTAATAATTTATTTTCTGTTTATTCATTAAATATATACTTATTACTAGCCATGTGAAATAGATATTTTAAAAAAATTACATCACATTATAGAGGTGGTAGTCCGCAAAAATGCACAAACGATGTGGTTGTTCCCCAAAGAACGGGGGTAAGATGGTTGATAATATTTTATAATTATAGAATAATAATTATGGAAAAAATATAATCGATTAAAATTAAATCAATCATAATAACTTACCATGAAATATGGTGATGGAAAATGAAACACATCGCTATGTAGAAGTGGTAGCCCACTTGTATGAACGATTGATACTTTCATTTCCCATTTCATATAAATGAGTGATAAAATAGTTTTTCCCTATTAACAATGACATATCGGTATATTTATGAAATTGGATTCATTATGTTTGGATGGATATAAAATATTTAAATGAATTATAAGAATAAATAATCATTGAAATATTTTATAAAGGAAACTTCCTCATCGTTGAGATAAATCCTTTATCTTAAACAATATGACTTCATTGGATGGTCTTAAGAGATTACAATAAGCTACAGAATGAAGGAATTGAATCTAGGAAGGTTTTTAGGTTATGATTTTTTGATATATAGTTCTCAATTTATCTAATTAATGGAGTAGGATATGATCTCTATCATAATTTTGGGGTGTGGTATACTTAAAAATAGTAATAACAATAATGTATAATTACAATCCTAATGATATAATGTTTCAACAAATGAACAAAATTTATAATTAATGACATGATTATTTATAAATCCCATCTTCCATAAAATTTATATTTGTTTATGTTTCACTTAAAGACATTTTTTGTTTAACCCCCCATTAACTTTTCATATCCTTAATAGTGGGAACACAACATTCACTCATTGAGGGATATAAATTAATTATAAATTGAATAGTGTATCAAAAATGGTAAATTGTTAAAAATTAATAACATTTAATTTCCAAATTGTTATTTTTAAATAATTTTTTTATTATTTAATTACAAAATAAATTTTTTTATCATAATAAATTTATAATGTAATTGATTGTGACTATTAATTTATTTTAACTTCAAAAATATCAATAAAAGAATATAATTTTAATATGAAAACATTAGCCATTAACTTAATTTAATAATTCCCTGTCAAATTTTGGCATACTATAATTATTGCAGAACACAAGAATTTTATTATTTTACATCATCTAGCTTGGTTTATCTACATTTGGTAGAATATTTGTATCAACATTGCATAAGAAATTAAGATAATTATACCACCCCACTAAAATATAAAAAATTAATTACATAAAACAAATGAAATATTATTAAAATAAATACATTTAAATGATCTTATCATTTTTTTATCCAAATTAATCTATATTAATATATTGAACTAATAAGAGAGATATTTTGAATTAATATTTTATATAAAATATTATAATGGTTACAATTAATGGTAATTGGAATAAAATTTAAAAAAATGAATATAGGGTTTTATTTCCTGAATTAAAATATTCAAATAAAATAATTGTATATTGTTGGAGATATTTTTACACTTTATCTTATGGTTTTAACAATTTTTTCACTATTTTACTGTTCCCAATGAGGAAAATATTTTCCACAGTTACAATTCACGATGACCCAAAAAATAGAACTACAAACCATATGTGAAGCTTCTAATTCAAAATATGTAATCAATTTTAAAATATTAAATTTCTATAATCTCTAAAATTAATATTAATAAAAACGATTTTCCTGATTAATGTGTTTTAAGCCTCAAAATGAGTTTGTAGAAAAATAAAATATATTATTGACTCCTATGGAATTATTTTTTATTTTTTTATTAAAATATATAATATTATACATTAAAACCAAATTCAAAATAGAATTGGTCCTTCAAATTAATTAATTTAGAGAATGTAAAGGATGTTTTTTCATAAATATTCATTTAACACTATTCACTTAAAAATCAATATTTTTTGAAAAACATAAATACTTCATCATCTTCAAAAATAGACATGATGATTTCTAATATGAAATAAATTTTTTATAATTATAATTTACTAAATTTGTTGAAATTAAATACAATATCATGCCAAAAAGTGCAATAAAAACCATTTTTTAAAAAATTTAGTTTTAAAAAAATGTATTTCTAAAATATAAATTCACTTTATTTTCATTAATTTCCTAATGAGCATAATTAAATGATTTAAAATTAATTTAATAAGATATATAATAAACTTAGTTAATTATTATAATTTATCATTAGACATTAATTTCATATATTAAGATAAAAATATAGTGCACTAAATTTTTATTATTATAAATATATCTTTTAGCTATAAAATATTTTTTTTGTTTAGTTATAACAAAATGATAATACATTTATAATTGATTATTCATTTAGTGAATGAAAATTTTATAAATACATTTCATAATATTTTTATTCTAATTCATTCCCACCATATGAATGACTATTTCATAATGGTAATATTTAAATAATAATATTTATATGGTATATTTTTATCCACTTAAACTTAATATTTTGAGTTTCACACAATATAAAATAAATTACTTGAAAAATATATATTGTAAAATCATGTATTTTCACTCTCCTCCCTTTTATAGAAACATAATCCTCTTAAATTTATCTCTTCTATGACAAAAAACAATTTCATACATTTTGAAAAATAAAATGTGTTACAAAATATACATTAAAATTTGGAAAAGGGTAATATGATTTTCTACTAGAGTAAAACGTAATTCTTCTGAAATAAAGAAATCATTGGCCAGAAGTTAAAATATAGATGCGGAGGAGAAAAAACTTCTAAAGAATAATAAAGAGTGATAGAGAAAATTAGCATAATAAAGTTATTGGACATAAAAATATAAATCAATAATTGATATAAAAGGCCATAAAATTATGTTAAATGGATAAAATTTTTATTCCAAGATCATTTTCAAATATTTGAGAGATTAATTTACCATTAAGGTAGATAATGTGAGAAAATATTGTTACAGAATTTATTTATATTCCATAAGTATGTTTGATATTATTAATTTTCACATCATGATTATTTACCACAAATAACTAATCCCACATTTTAAATGATAAATTATGAATTTTTCATTCTTAAAAACTGAAAATTGCATTTAATATATCAAAGTATCCACACATGAATGAAAATGTATTCCTAATATTTCCCTCTATTACCCGAAACCAAGATGATTATCATAAGATAAGATAATATAATATATGAATAAAATTCATATATAACAATACTACATTATTCTCTAAGGGATTCACAATAACACCAAATTATCATTGTAAATTGTTATATAAATAAATGTCCATAAAACACAACAAAATATTCCTAACCATGTTGATAACCAATAAATAGGGGGTATTTGATCATATGTTCTTCCAAGATCAATTAAATATTATCAAAAAATGATATTAATCTCTCATATATTTAAAAAGGAAAAAATTCAAATTCTATAATCAACTATTCTACAAAATGATATAATCTTTTCTATATATAATTAGAATCAACTGAAAATAATTTCTTCTCCCAAATGATAACCATGTTCTCACACCAACAATAAATCAAATTCCACGGACTCTTAGAAATAGTTCCAATCCAAAATTTCAGGGAATCGAGTGTCTGTAAAATATATACAAGTAAAATGATAGATATAATGCTTTTATAAGGTCAATCATCTTCAAAAGGATTAACTTTCATTGAATGGATAGGAAGGAGGTAGCTCACAAAATATTTGGGAGGCTCAGTGTTGAATGGAAGGTGATGTGGCACATAGGTGCAATAGAAATACCATCATTGTGAATGACAATTGGTTCTTGTGTAGGTTGTAGGCCACCATGGTGAATAAAATGGTACAATGGTTCCATAAACTATAGATAATGAAAATCATGTCATGAGTGGAATTTCTTGGTGTTGGATCATGATTTTATCTAAACAATGGTGGTGTATAATGATTTATACAATGTATAATTCTGCTACAACTCAGACTAATATAGTGTAGGGTGATGTTTTTGGCATGGAGTCCTCTCTGAAACCCTTTGGGACTCTGCATCGATAGAAATACATGGATAGAGATACCTATGATCATGTGTCTTTAAAGGTTAAGTTATAATTATAAAACCTTCATAAAGAAATATGAAAACACTTATATAAATCTAAAATTGATAGCTAATGTCATTTCATTAACTTGTCATTAAAATAATAACTCTTCAAGACAAATAGTAACGGAATTCCATCCATAACTAACTCGTAGAAGCTATATGGAATATTAGTTACCACCACTATGCAACCCTCTATTCCATTATGGACACCAAGGTGCAACCTCTATCGGTGAATGACACCATAATGTAGCACTTATCCCTTCAGCAAGGACTTTAGTCGACCACACCACTATGGAATAGTCATATCCACTAATGTGAGTTAGACTACTCCCTTATGTGGTCTTTAACAGTACAGTGTGGCTCCTCTAATTTTAGAAGGAAGCTTTCCCAAAATATAAATAAGCCTCAATAACATCCGAAGTCCCTCAGGTATTAATCCTAATATGAGATTATCATGGTAATAAATTGAGGAATAAGGATTTTAATTATGTAAAAACTGTATTGAAGGATTTATAATTCTCCCACTATTAATGACTTCTTGTCCTTGATATGTATATCTTGGGTTCCTACTTAATCACTTCATTAAATAGAGCTAGAACATCAGTCTCTCACAACCATGTCTTCTCCTAGGTTTTCTCATGCTACCGTCAATTCCAGATGAGTGGTACCTTGATCCCTATAAACATTTATCACTCGAATATAAAATCTATATCAGATGATCCTTCTAATTTTCTTCAGCCTCCAACTCAATGACCTCTCAATATATAAAATTAATATGATCATCCATGTAACTTCAGAGTCGTGACACATGATACAAGTCATCAAAAAACTACACAACATTGATGAAGATTTAGACAATATGAAACTATCACAGACCACTCATTCATCCGGAGGGGTCCATCAAAATTTCGGTCTATCTAACTTGGCTTCTGTAGAAATTAATGACCTAGTCAAGGTGTCACACTCATGAAAAACTGATCTTTCCAAGAATCCTCCAAAGGTATTTTCATATAGTTTTAATATGTTCTATGTCTACTTTGAATGGTTACCAATCTATTTAAAATAATTTATATACCCTTAGATGTCTCCTAAACCATAATGGCCTCCACCACTGCATCCTCAACCACTTCAGGCAAACCAATTGGTGAAAGGCATGGCCTTATTTATAGAGCCACATACGATGTCATCCAAATAAAAGTCATAGTAATTGTTCCATTATGTTATCTCCTAAAAGAATAAATTATTATCGAATTCTCCACTAATGTCTATAATGAAATGTTTGATAATATATTCCAACATGCATATCATATAATTTTTTCTTATCACTATAGATGGTATGTTGTGCTCAATATCGTATGAGTCCCCAGAACATTAAATAATATATGACATAATATTGATGCTTGACATAAATGTTTTACTATTATAGTGACCAATGGATATCCAGGAATGTGTATTATCTCCTGGATATAGATCTTTCCAAGATCCTCCACTATTTGTGTCACTTAAACTAGTAAAAAGTGAGAAACCTATTTTAACTGATCAAACATCTCCTATAATACATCACGACTCCCCTAGGTCATATGTGACACAAACACAAAGTACATCATGACAGAATACAACTTCTACATGTGTAAAATATAAGGAAATATCCAACCACTAGTTGGATGATGCGAAACATTCACACTTTGATGGGTAAGGAATTGGGTGATGAAACTAACATTGTTTCTGCTCACCCCTAGACACAAAAACTGACATCTGAATGCATGATACATCTTGGATGCGCAATATTGTACTGACTATCAATATGTATGGTAATATCTCCTCATTTTATCATTAATAGAAGCATAGACTAATAATCTCCCATCTTCTAGGATCATATCTCTCTAGTCATAGACCATCCTAGTATCGGGTTACCACTAACTTATTATTCCCGCATGAGAACACATCATTTGTTTTAATCAAGAATAATACTCACTAGATAAACTTATAAGGACGTTATTTCTAATGGGGGCCAAATATTAGATACATAATCAAATGAATCATTTCTCCTCTAATCACCCCATAAGTATATCAAATGTCACCACTCCTCTTTTGGTCGCTCACTAAGTTCATGTTCATCTTGAATCATGTAGCTAAGATATTCAACAAATATGACACCATTCCCTATGAATAATACATATCATATTAGAATGTATGTAGATACTCCCTAAAATAACAATGATGTGGGTTTAGGTCATGTTGTATTAAGATATCAGGGAGTTACTTGGGTTTGGTGTGAAAAAAAATAACTCACTGAAGATATAGTTTCTCCAACACATCAGATCATGGAACATAGATAGCATTTCCAGGTCATGTATTAGTTAGTTCCACTCATGGGGTTGTAGTTGATGATTATTATTTTAAATTAAATATTATATACGAATCATTACTTATTCCATACCAATTAATGGTACATTAGAGTACTATACATACCCATATCCAAGATCATTGAGTTTATTTACCAGAGTTATCACAAATCTTCTCGTTAACTCAAGGAATTATTTTTGACACTACTCCTAGCCATTTCCAGGAAAAAATAATTCATGGAAGGAACATACATCATGAATATCATGAACACTATAAAACAAACTGCTTTCATGAAGTGCGCTACCTTAATGAAACACTACGTCTTCATGAAACTCCTTGTCTTCATTAAATTACTATAACCTATCATCGTTATAATATGTGAATACTTTACCATTATTCTCATGATTCTAAAGGTCTTAATTGAAAATGGATTCTAAAATCCCCCATCCTTTAAAATATCAATGTGATTCATCCTTTTCTATAATTCTATTTAGGGGAAATGAAGTGTGGGTATCTACTAACTTATAATCTAAATCATTCATGATGATTTCAAGATCACAGTGGATTTTCAAGAACCGATATATTGATTTTTTGAAATCTTTCTCATTTTTGAACTTCTAGTGAAATATTACCCTTTCAAATTCATTCTTGTACTCACATAGTCTTACCATCACTCCATTTAATATTCATAAATAATCATTTAGTCACAAATATTTATCATATTCCCTTTGCGACATTTGAAATTCTTATTAGTGATGATCCTCATCATTGTGAATATAAACCTTCATGAATACCAATCATTTAAAAATACCTTTACCTTATTAGAGACAATTTAGTCTATAAAAACCACTTTTCAAGAATCCTGTTCATAATTCTCTATGTTATCACAAAAATTTCTCATTAATCTTAATTTTGAGCACAAAATGTTGAAATCACCTGGAAATGATGGCACCATTAACAATGCAGTCATATTATAATGTATGATCAATTACCTTTCAAACTCCTTGATCAACCCAGTGTTTATTGATAAAAAAACTAATTATACAATGTTTCCCGCACTGAAAATCATTGATTCCAAAAATTCTCCCCTTTGAATGTTTTGGAATTCTGTAGATATAGTCAATAAACAATAAACTACAATCAAAACCTGATGGGGGAGAAATTGTTTTTGCATATTTATAAATTAATTCTTTTAGTATAAATTAAGTATAAATAAAAATAAATATTGTTTATAAATAAAAGAGATGATTTTATAAAAACATTATTTTCAAAATGTATTTTAATGTTACGAAATTAAAATAATAACTCATGAATAACCATTTTAATGAAATCTATATATTATAAATCCCATGTATTCAGATTTATTTATTATTTTTCTCTTCATGGGAAATGTTTAATCAAAGCCTTATTTATAAAATTATTTGTTTTTAAAAATTTGTTTTTCTAATATGATGGACTCTTATTTTCTATATTAATTTCTTCTAATTATAGATATGAATTTGATAACATAAAATCAATATTTGGAATAAGTATTTTAGAATTTTGTAAATGGGTCCATTTTTCAAAATGAATAGTGGAAATGGAAAAATATATCAACTCTGTAAAGTGTAAATTAAAGTAATTATTGGTTAAAAAAGGGATAATGACATATGGTTTCCCATAGATTATCATTTTATAAATTTAATTTTACACTTATCACAATAATATTTAAATTATGTTTTTTGGGATTTTCAATCAAAATGACATATATAATATTTAAAGAAATGAATGCTATGAATTCTCACTCTCTTAGTTTAAAATTT
Source organism: Viscum album (assembly GCA_963277665.1). Lineage (NCBI taxonomy): Eukaryota > Viridiplantae > Streptophyta > Magnoliopsida > Santalales > Viscaceae > Viscum > Viscum album. The sequence goes on from OY728119.1 coordinate 538,709,589, forward strand.
CTTATATTAGCATAGAGGGAAAACAATATTTTTTGAATGAATCTATGTGTCTATTTTGAGATTAATGAAATTATATCGATGAAATAGATTTATTATAATTTTTTTGTAAATAACTAATTGCCTTAAATTCTTATACTAGACATATTCATATTTTCTACAATTAATAAATATAAAATAAATCATTTTAAAAATTATAAAAAATTTTAACATTTCAGTGATTTATGTTGTGACAAAAATTTTGTATATAAACAAGAAATAGTAGTGTCATATCGATTAATTATATTTTTATTAAAACTTTCCATTTTTTTCATCAAAACCAAATTAGATTATTCTTTTCTAAATTTAAAATAATAATATTTTAGAAAGAAATTCATTATTAAATTACATAAAAATATTAAAACTATTAAAATAGGTCAAGTGGTAACATATAGAAGACATTTTGGGTTTTTTCTCATTTATAGTCCATTTGGAACCATTTTTTTGATAATAACATTAATATAAATAAGTATTTTATAAAATTTAGAGGGTTCCCCTTGACTCAATTATAAAAGCTCACCCATCCATTATCTTCTTCTGACCACTGTGTACCTTATATTATATCCAAAATCTAAAAAATTATCTTATAATATTTCCTAAAAACATATTATTTGTGTTGTTTTTACAAAAAGTCTAACCCAGTGACCCTTAATAAGTCATATAAAGGGGTGATTTAAAATTATTGGTAATCACCTTAGCTAATCTATATTTTAATTATTATATTACCTCTAGTAAGTATATTATATTTTTCATAGAAAATATGTATTATCAATATATTGAAATTTCATAATTATTGTCAAACCACCATTATTAACTATATTACCATCATATGGTAAGTGAAAATATCACTTGTGCATATGTATGACGTACCATATCCACATAGTGAAACATATCATTTCTAATAATCACAATTGTTCGATGGCTATTATGATGGTTTTGAATTTTATATATAATACTTATGACATAATTATACTTATGTAATGCTAATATCTTATCTACCTTCTTAACATAAAAATAGTTAGAATACAATAATTTCGTTTGTGCTTATAGGTGAACTACCGACACTATAAAGCAATGTCAATAATTTTTAATTTTTTATATAGATGGCAATAAAATTATATTTTATGAATAAATATGATATATAAGATATATATTATTAAATAATTACCATTTAAATGTTTTTTTATCATTTACCATTCTTTCATTTCATCTTTCAAAAAAGTAAAACTTTTCCATGTGTATGTACAACCTACCATATCATTAGAAGGTGTAACACATTTTTGGATATCTATTTATTATGAATGGCTGTAAAAATATGAATAATGAATATATGTGATATTTATATCATTATTTAAAAATATTATATGATATAACCATTATAAAAGTACAAGGGCAAAAACTATTGAACGAAGCCATACTTGAAAAAAAAATTAGATAGAACCTAAAATAGTGGTTTTATTAAATTGTGTTCAAACAAGTGATAAATGTAAATAAGTAAATAATGTTTTTATGATATATTTTTATGTTAACAAGGATGTTTGACCTATTTTAATGGTTTTTCAACTCTCTTTATTTTTTGATGGACACATGTCATATTCACTACTTATTTTTTTGTATTGTATATACTACCCATGAATTTATTTTATGATAAATATTATTAATTTTATGGTGATTTCGATATAAATAGAGGGTTATTTATTTCATGGAGTATATGATTCAGATGTTTCCAAAGTGTTATGAATTTTTAGTTATAATATAACTATTTGTAGGTATTGTTTAAGATAAAATCTCTAATGATGAAATGATATGATCAATATCTCATGAAACTCATGATTTTTATTATAATCTACATATTTACAAATATTACATGATTATTATCCCTTTAATTCACAATATGTAATCAATACAAAAGAAATTTTTTTATTGATGATCTACTTTATTTCTCTCTTTGGTTGAAAAACTATTTCTTCCATATACATGTTTTAAAAAAACAAATGTTATATAAGTGGGTTTTCCTCATATATTATGATTATTTTATGTAATTTGTTACCCATATTTTATTTTTTTTCAAAACAAAAATAAAATAATTATTCATTTCAATTTCCAAGCAACATTCTTCTTTGAATTATTATAAAAGTATTTAATGGATGATTTTTTAACTTTTATAACATGAACATAATTTCACACTATCATGACCCCTAGATTATTTTAAACATCATTTATAATTTTATTTATTTATTATATATGAAATTTTTTTCTTACCATTTAACAATATTATTTTATAATATTTTAAAAAAAATTAAAATGATATTTTCCAAAACAATTTTTAATAATAATTTAATGGTTTCATACTAATCAAGGTCTACAACCCTAGATTTCACATATTACTAACTATGGACATGATCCAAGGATACCATCCTTTTTAATTGTCTAGATAGTTTATGTTTATGATGAAAATATTTTTATGAAATTTCTTCCTTTTCCATGGAATATTCTATGATCAAATGAAGGAATGTTTATGAATCCCTTTTCTTTTCCATTCATTTATGCTATCATAAATTGTTTATGGAACTGATTTATTTTCAAATAATTTTATATGATAATTGTTTTTTGATCTTGTGGAAGACATATTGTTTTTTATTATGTGAATGGTGGGACCTATATCTCCCCAGTATTCATTATATAATGATTAATATCGCATTAGATAAACATCACTATAATGGGGAATGTACCCAATACAGTTAGAGAATTTGACCACTACCATTGTTATAGTAGTGAACCGTTATTATTATGATTTTTTAGGGAGAGGACATTATCCATTGTGATTTTCATGGGTGTAAAACTGGAATACTATGATGTGTTGTTGCGTGAACCCAATCCACTATTATAGTCTTTGAAATAATCCATAACTATTAAAAATGTGTGTAATACTTATGTGTATGCTACATCTCCATTCCTTATGAAAATGTTATTTTTACATGGCCTACATTCTTTGATTCCTTTATGAATCATTTATTATGAACATGTAATATTTATTAAAGGACTAATGATTATGATTAATGATTTTTATGCACTTTTTAGAAAGATATGCTCACATTATAATTCCCATATGTTCATTTTATTAACAAATTATAATTGATATCTACCGTGATTACACTTATTGAGAATCTGATCTCACCCTTTATAATGTTTCCATTCTCCATATTCTGAATAATGATACAAAGAATGATATATTTAATATGGTTTCATTTTATGATGACCTTAGTGGGAAATGATGTAGATCTTTTTTGAATTACATTCTTATGTATCTATCTCCCGAAATTATCTTTATCTATATGATTATGGTGTAGACCTTCATGTTATGTGATTAATATTTATCTAATAAAATGTGATATTTATGTATGAAAATCATAGTTCACTAAAAATTATATTTTTTTAGATATCCTAAACCCTTGGTATGGGATATGTCATTGTAGATGCACTGACCAGGAAATATCCAACTCAAGACATGAAATAATAACAATAAGAGTAAACATTTATCATTATCTTTTATAATATGAATTTATAATTTTTGGAGGATGATACTAGGATTCTTCTAGAGAGCTTAAAAGAGACATTATATCTTCTTGAGATTATTATTCAATATATGCAACTCAAAGATGAGTTGTGTGGAATTATGGACTCTCATTATGGATGGGAGAGCATTAGTCAGTTGTTGTTATATTTTAAGAGTATCTTATGAATATACAGTGTGTATGTCATATATGTTTCATATGAATAATTTTTATTGTGTATTTCTAAAAAACATATATTTTGGTGCACCTTTTCCCAATGAAGGCATTCCAAGATATGAAAAAATGATTCTAGTGGCCAGGTATGAGATGAGATATCACTATTTTTATCTAAAAATAATAATTATCATTATTTTAGGGGAATGAACTAGAAACCATCGGGTTTTATTCAGAATAATCATATTTTTAATTGGATTTTGGGTGGGAGTTCAATTTAATTCATTGTCTATTTTTAGTATACCCCACTAAGAAATATTAAATATTATTTGTGATGGATAAACATTCCTAGTATGATAAAATTAATTGATGTTTTTATACAATAAATGTTGAGGACATTTTATGTTTGTATATTTAAAATAATATCATATTCTATAATGTTCTATATGTTATTACCCCTAGTAATGATCATTGGTTCAGTTATCATTTTTTTGGAGAGGTGTTCTGGAGGCGACAGATCGTAGGTATGTTTGAGCACAACATACCATATTCAAAAGGGTAGACCAATAAAGATTCATCAAGACATGCATAATTGTAAAATTCATGACTTTGGTGGAGATTTTTATATCAATATTGGACTAGTTATGTTTTCCTATACCAATAGTTATCAAACATCCATCATGACAGATCCCTTTTAGACCTTGTATAGACACCCATGTAAATCTTTACTGTATTGGGAAGATATTAGAGACTCTTCATGGGTTAGCCCTCATTTCATTGAAAATTTTATGGAAAATATTTATTTGGTCTATTAGATAATGGTGATTCCTCAACAACGATAAAAATTTTGTGCTAGTCATCAAAGATGTTCTTTAGATTTTTCAATTGCTGACTGTTTTTTATAGATTCACTTTGGTTGGGTCATTGATATATTATAAAACAAATAAATCAATCACAATGATATATACAACTATTTTTAGTTGTTGATTACTTTGGAAAGGTGGATTACAATTTGGATTTCCCATATTAGATGACATATATTCATAACATGATTCGCGTGTCATAATGTCAGATGTATCTCTCTATCCCACTAATGTCCTGTGATGGGAAAACATAGATATGGAACCTTACATATATATGACTATGAAAAACATCTAGATCCTTGATTATAATGTTAATGTTCATCATGTTATATCTAAAAATATAGATCAAATTCTTTAGAAATGTGGTTCTGATCCTAATCAGACATGGGAGCATGATTTACTAATGAGAGTGCAGTGGCATCATGTCGTTGTTTTGGAGTCTTCGTAATATTCATTCTTGGAGAAGAAATAATATATTTTTTGGATATTATAACTCCAAATTTAAATATTCCAGTTACTTAATAACCCTTTTTTTATCATCCATTGATTATATATTTTTGGGGTTGTTTCTGGAATTTTTTTTATACTTTTGGTTGTTTTTTTGTTTATGGTAGGCATATGGTTAGGGAAAACCATTTTATGTTCCATAAAAAGGTTTTAGAGTACGGTTCGTGTTAATTTAAAACCATTCATCCTAACCCACTAACTATGAAGAATGAAACAGTGAATGAGATCATAGTTTGTGCATTAATTCTAAACAATGTATCAAAATAGTGAACCCTTATATAGTGGTCTCAGTAGGAGCACATGTCCAGACCATAAAACATTGTTTATAATCCAAATGGGAGGGTGAAATATTCTTTATCCCTATAGAAAAACCCAAAAAATAATTCTAACCTTTTTTATGATAAAAATAATTATTAATTATTTAATCACCTATTATAAATGTTACACACATTCAAATATAAATGGGTCAGAAATTTTTTATTTCCAAGGATCATTAGAGATTACTTTTTATCCTCCAACCCATTTCATCTAAAATCAATGTGACATTGTATTGGATTGATATCTATTTGTTAAGTATAATCTCCTTGATTTAGAATCATGATTTATTCTATTCTCTCTTTCTTTGAGATTGATGGACCCTCATGTTGTTTTGGAACCATTACTTGATTTCATGGATTGTAATTCTAGGGATTCATCTTTCATCTTCCTCACCTTATAATCTCTATTGTTTATTTACATTTCTAGTGAATCCATTATCATGTGATTTATGGTATGTAGAGTATATTCCCTTCATATGAAACAAGAATTCCATTTTTTTGTGAAATTTATTTTCAAATTAATTATGAACCATGATTTTAGATGATTAAATGATTATTATAATGTGGAATGGAGTTATAGAATATAACCCTTTTCCAATTGCCTTGAAATTATTGGGTGGATATGGATAATATATGGACTAAAATAAAAACACAATTAAGAATTAATATTTGTTGATTATTGAAAATAATGGATCTAAATAGATGATTTTTTAAAAATCATGAACACGAATAACAACTTATTATTGGGTTTTAAAATTAAAATGGAATTTTTGAAACTCAAAAATGAAAATTTTATTTTTGAATTATTAATTTAATTGAAATGAATTATTTTATGAATAATGATTGATTGGTATTGGGAATGAACATGTGAGTCTAATTAATTAGTGGGTGTTTAAGTCAACTAATCTATGACTTTGACACAATATTAATGGAATAAAATTTACAACACTAACTGAAAAATGTTTTGAAATACTTTATATCATTGGTTTTTGATTTATTCTGTCCTAATTTCCTAAGGAACATTTATGTGTTCATGCACAATAAGCTAGGATAAGTTAATGAATTCATGTGAGGATCATATATCTAGAAACCAAATAACCTCCTGGAATATGTCATTGATGATATATTTTATTTTAACAATCTCATGTCAGTGTTTTGTTTAAATGATTTATTAATGTCGCTTTATTTTATTAAAATTTTAATTTTATAGTATTTTTGATATATTATACATCATTCTGATTTGAAACCTTATTAGAATGTTCAAACGGAAACTAATTTTCTATTATTTTTTTAAATTAATATTGAATAATAAATGATTAATTTGTCATATAATTTCTTATTGAACATTTGGTGGAATCATACTAAGATATTTTTACTCAATAACTACCTTTACTATAATGAGTTTTTGGAATATGTTATAAATGTATAGTAAAAGGGAAATAGTTCTTGAGATGTGGTGAGTGTGATTCACTAGTGGGTTCTTTTGTGAGGGTGGTGATATGGGGTGCTATGATACACCCATTAGTTAGAGATAATGAGTTTTCTTCTTGATATATGATGTGTCATTTTATTGGATGATGTACCATTACATATTTATCTATATCCTTTTGTTAAATTACTCCTTGATGAGTGTTTGAAATACAAACTATTATTTGATCTATCTTATACAATTTTAAATGGTCTATATAGATCGTTTTTTATTGGGAAGAAAAAATTTTCTACAATATTTTTTTGATTCCCAAGTGTTTATCATCATCCCATAAGAATTGGCAATTCTATTTGGCCCATGACATTTCAATCTTGGGTAATGATGAAATAGGGTATTTAGGTTGGTTCTTGAAGGAAATTATCCTTTATCAAGGACATTAAAACGATTTACATATTATATTAATGATCTTAATTTTTATTTTAATATATAATAATATCATCGATAAATAAAACTATTAATTGGTCAATGTTGTCACAAAAATTTTATTTATTATATCCATGGATATATAAGTGGAATTTGTAAGTCTAAATGTCATATATATAAACTCATTGTGTCTATAGATTATATGGAATTTCTTACTAGATATATCCTCCCATTAGACCCTTAATAGATGGATTTAAATACAATGTTGATCATTGAGAAGTATTGAGAACCTCATGGTTGATTGAATAAATCATTGATATGGGGTAAAGGATAATTATTTTTCATCATAATTTTATTATGTTTAAAAAATAAATAAAAATTATTATCAATTCATCCTTCTTTTTAACAATGAGGATTTGTTCACTGAACAATAAATAATTGATGAATAGTATACACTTATTCAAATGGTATTTTAGTTTCTTATTTAAATTCTCTAATTCAGTGGGATTTATTCTATATAGACACATTGATACAAGAAAGAAACCAAGTACGAGTTCAATTAAAGTTTAACTCATACATTGGTGGAAGACTATGTAGTTTGTCTTGAAATAAATTAGAATAATCCATTTCAATTGTAATGTTTTTTATTTTGACATATTCTATAATCATCTTAGTCAGGAGAACTTTTATTTGTATCAAAACCCATGTATGATAATTTTACTCCTTATGGAGTTCATAATAATGATTTCATCAACGAATAATAAATGGACGATTTGTAATATGAAGTGAGACTTCCGCATCTAGGTACATGATATGTGCTTTATGCAAGGAATTCTAACCCATAACTAATATTATGTGAAATTTAACCAAAAAATATGATTTAGAACAACATGATGTATCCCCACACAAATAAAAATTAGATAAAACATGTAAATTTTTTACATAATAATTATTCCAATTGGGTTTTTTATTGATAGTTCAATATCAATTTCCTATGGTATTGATTCCACATTTATTGAAAACGTGTATGAAATAAAATAATGTAATAAACTATAATGAAATAATTTATTATTTGATCTAGAAAATAGATCATGTGTTCCTCATATCACTTAATTATCCTAATCGACCTCAGCAGTAGTGGTCATTAATTCAATTCCTTATTACATTGGTTTGGGATATTATTGTTTACTATATTCTTTATATCCTTATGTGTTGGGGAATTAATTCACGTAATGTCAGAAATACTAACACGTGAGGAATTTTAGTGTTGAAGAGTCATTTTCAGGGACCATCTTCACTTTTGTGGAGTTAATCAGCCAATTATACTTTGTAAAATAGTTGTTTTCATAGTATCATACTTTACCAAACCTAACCCAATTTAATTACACCCATAATAAAATTTTAGGTTTCTTCCTCCCACAGTTTATTCATGTAGTAAACTTGGGTTTCTTCCCACCAAGTGTCTTATTATTGGTGCTTTCATGATACTATATATTAAATTTATTTTCTTTATATTATTGAGATTATCAAATTTTCTCCTAAAATATAAGAGAATAATGAAATGTCACACCATTTATTCAAAATTCTATTATGGATATTGATCATTGAAGACTCAACATTAGTCCAATAAAGATAAGATTAATTTTACTCAACATACTATAGATAGAAGTTTATGTATACCTCTCAAGTATTGTAAAATTTGCATATTATTACACAATAGATTCATTCTGGTTTTTATTTTACTCTTATAATTACCACTAAATATTTATCCAATGATTCCATTGAAAATTCTTAGTGAAATAGAATTTAAGAAATCTAAAAATTTCATTAAGTCTATGTCCGACTTTTCAATATTTTTCTTAATGAAACTCCAATAATGGTTTTCATTTCATCTTAATGGATAGGTGAAAAAAAATTATCACAGTCTATGAACTGGTAAATACAATATATATTTTCCATGGAGTTATCCCAATACTCTAAATGTAATGGATTAAAAGACACATCAAAATAAGGTGGAATTTTCATCATTAATAACTCAGTATAATGTTTCTCCCATAATAATGAATTAATGGGATCAACTTGATTTAGGGTTTCCCCTTATCTTGATATAATAGTGTGATCGTTGATAAGTTAGTTTTCATTCTAGATACAATTTCATTAGGTTTCCCACTGTTATAATCTTAACATTATCCATTTCACCCATTTATAGCATTTTTATTTAATGTTCCCATCATTAAATTGACTAAAAGAAAATTGGGAATGAGTATACTAATATTAATTATGTAATATAAAATATTCTTATAAACATATATCATGAATTCCATAAATCGCAATTATACAATAACCTATGAATCTTGACATTTTTAAACTAGTATATCCAAAATTGGTTTTATAATATAATGTTCTTTAAATATATATATTAAAACCCTGTATAGTGATTCATAAAGATAATTTTAATAACCAATGAATATCCCCTGGGATTGGGTAACCTGGTGTGTAATAAGTTTCCATTCACTATGCACCGGAATGATGGATGATATATACTTGACCAACACAATTTGTTGTTTTTACCCCTAGATAAATCTATTTTGAAACAATATCCACTTGTTGTATATAGATGGGTATTTATTTATAGTAAAACCACATAATCCATTCTTTACAAAAACATTGATGAGTTATCTTATGCATGACCACTTCTCTTATAATTTTCCTTAGATTGTTAGTTAATGTTCTATAAACTAATCTCCCGAAATAACTAAATAAATATAAAAAATAACTAAAACATCCTCTCATACCATTTATGGATAACCAATATAAAAAGACAGAAATAATAAATTAATCTTATAGAATTATATAATAAATCTACCAACAATCACATAATCCATAAAATGGAAGGTTTAGTGTCTTTTAAAATAGTTAAATAAACATATTATTTTTCAACACCTCCAAGAAATTTAAATATTTTTTTTCTATAGACCCTTTCATATAAATATCATACGATGTAATAATTTTAATAAACTAGGAGTCGAATCATTATATATAATTAAGATAAAACACTCAGTTAATGAATGGGTATATAATAATGTATTAGGTCATATGCCTGATTAGAATATGAGGAAAAAATAAATATATAAAATGTTATCATAATACTATTTTTTATAATAAAAAAACAGTATATAGCCTCATAATATCTGCAAAATATAATTACATAAAAATTTAAGATAAGACATATAACATGTACAAATAACATATGCATCGGGTTATTTGAAAAGGAATAATCTTGAATACCTAACCATGATTGGGAACAAATCATCTTAAAACATAGAATAACATGATTGACAACTTCTTAATTGTAAATTCCATGATAATCATTAAAATGTATGGCCTGGATAAAAATAGGAAAACATGTGTGATAATGATCTTTATTCCCACACCTATGTGAATGAACATATGATGTCCATGACTAAAAATGTGAGAAGACCCATCATACCATAGCCATTGTAAACTAACCCATTGTTTCCAAAACTGACTAAACCATGTGATATAAGATTGTAATATTTGTTTTATTCTGATAAAATTCTCCTCTCATTATCATATAGTCATGTGAATTCAATTTAAAAAATCATCATTAGAACATAAAAAATAGATTTAAAAAGATAGGGATTATTCATCATTTCTCATGAAATATACTAAAGAAATCACAGGATATAAAAATAACATCATAAAAATGGTTTCATAACAAAATAAAATATAAACGAGAATTTTATGTCTTATATATCATTTAAATATAATGATATCAAAATCCAGAAATTTTTTTATTGAAAAAATTTTGTATTCATCATTGTAAATGTTATAGTTATGATTCCATTTTCCAAATTTCTTTTTATATTTAACATTGATGAAAATTATTCTATATTTGAAATTTATTTTTGTTAAAAAACTCTTTGACACCATTAATATGGATATAAAATCAATAAAAGTGGATTTGCTTGTAAAAATAATGCTAAATAATAAATTTCACAACTCAATGAAAGGAGTTTCAAGTTACCATGACCCTTTACATTACCCTTGATTTCCAAGGAACTTTTCAACCCAATATAGCATAAATATAAAAATATTTTTCAATTATTTATTAGATGTATTCAAATATAATTATATTATACTCTTCATTAATAAAAATTCATTTCTTCAACCCCATGTATCATAAATATAGAAGTCTTAATAATTTATTTTTTAATCTTATTCTTATATAATTTTAATTATACTGTTCATTAATATATTTACCTAAAAATAATTATAATATTATAATTTCATTCAATTATATTTGTAGTCATGTTTCATGAAAAGAAACAAGATGAAGAATTATGGTTTGGTTTTTTACTTATATCGATGAATTATATTATAATGAATTTTTTTTAAATAAAAACCACATTAATTATATAAATTTATTAGTCAAAAAATATATAATTATAAAATATAAATTGAAACCATCCAGATATGGATGTGATGTAAAAATATAGAAACATGTTTATTCATTGATGGGCTAGTCTATGAAACACACAATTCACATTTTTTTTATTGTAGGGGATGCTAATTAATGTTGTCACCATCTTTATATTAAAATAAATTTATAATAACGATAATGTTTTTATCATTTTAATATAATGAGAATAAATTTTATTAATAATCACATCTTATAAATAAATAAATAAAATGAAATAGAGGTTTAAGAATGTATACCTCACTTCTTGAATTATCGCCTTTCTAAAGGGGATTAAACCATTGAGGGGTGGAATTTTGATATGAAAATAACATCACTTATGTATATACATGTGTATATAATAGTTTTTTCCTATTATGTGTTGAAATTTAGTGTTTTCTAGTGGTGGGATGATATGATAGGGGTGACACATTTATAAGTGAAGAGGAGTGTCATTTTTATAAATAGTAAATAATATTCAATAATGTTAAGTCTATCATAAAAAATGATCATCCAAAATTGAAAAATAATGGATTTCATGGATTATAGGTTCAGGTAACACCTCAAATATTCCAATAGAAACATATCTTACACATGATATTCCCATTGCATTTAAGTTTACTCACTTTTTACCATTTTAGTTTCCAACATGGAAACATGTTTTTACCAAGGTAATTTATTATTTATGGACAAAAATAAAATTATAATTATTAACTAATGTCTACACTATAATTATGAATATAAAATATAATTTATCTAATAACAATATAATGTGCATGTAAACATAATTATAACCAAATCTCACAAATAAAAATTTTATAGAAATGTTTATTTTAGGGAATAAATATTTCTTATTATGGTAGAATTATCATATTCCCTTATTTCAATGAATATAAAATAATTTTAACTATTAAAATATTTTTTATTTAATAATAAAACTAATAAAAATATTTATCACAACATTTCATATTGAATTAATGAAAATAGTCAAAAAAAAACTTTCATTAAAATGTAAATCAATATTTCAAAATGTTGTGTATGGGTTCATAAATTCAAAAAAAAATTATTTTAAAATGATTTATTATAATTTATAATATATTATTTAATAGTAACTGGTTTTAAAATAATTCAATGTATTCCTATAATAAAAATATATCTTTAAATGGATGACATTAAAAATCCGTATTTTTTCTATTAACCAAAAAATTCAGTATTTCCCAAAAATAAAACAAAATTGAATGAATATAATATTATTATGATATATCCAAAATTCATATTATGTTTATAAATTCACATGATAAAATTTATAAAATTAATAGTAAATTAAACTCTAATAATATCATAAAAACATCCTTCTATGGGAAATAAATTTATTTTTCATATTAATTATTATCTTAATATTTGAATTAACAATAAATTTACAAAATAGTAAAAATATCCATTTATGAAAATAAATATTATTTATAATAAACTAATTTTTTAGTTTCTTAGATAAATATTTTATTTGATATTCAAAATATATTTTTTTTAAAATATACTTATGTATATATATTTCATAATTTTGTTACTACGATTTATACCTTCTAATTTTAAGGATCCCTTATTATGGTAAATATTTTTATGGACTTGGTTTTTTTATGTGGATAAATTATTCCAACATAGTATTTAATTTTAGAGGAATAAATTTGGTTTCTATAGAATATATTTGTGTCATCTTTTTATATCTGAAAAAATGGTTATAGTGGATTATTCATTTGTTGGATTCTGATACCTAGTCGAGAAGATGTGAAAAAACATTAAAGGAAACATATTTCAGGAAATTTCCTTTTATAAATGTAGTGATTAATCCCTCTATGAATATACCATCAATATCATTATAGGTGTGTTTGATTATGTATATTTTACTAGTTGGTAAATGGATTGATATACGCATGCACGATTAGGGTGTCTAGTCTACTGGACATTATTTCATGTTCCCTAGAACAACACGATATGTACTTAAATAATTCAAAAAATGCGATTTCTTATTCTCCATATAAACCCTAGCCACCAAATTCCGATCATACACAACAAGTAATTTGTGATTACATTTTCTATGATATTAGTCACATACAGAAACTGTATTCATCATAGAAAAAAAAGATGCCATGTTTTTTCAAGACTATAAACCATTTGGTCTGAAAATTTGTTGATTTTAATTATGTCACTATAATTAATAATATCTCTTCCTTTTAATCCCTCAATAAGGTATGAAATTCCATCCAATGTGTCTATCAAAACTAGAAGACACCACCTTAGATTTGTAATCTTTTATCCCTCCTCTGTTTTCCACCACCACCATCCACATGAAACCAATCCACTAAATCCACACCTTTTTACTATTTATGCACATAGAGATGTATTTATGAATCCAATATCATCTTTTGGTCCCATCCATATCAAACAATAGAACCTCCTTTTCATTTCTATAACCGATTATTTTTCCCCAATATCATTGATCCTCTCAATAGTTAAATGTACATCATCATAATGATAACCCAAAAAATAATTAGAGGAGATCAATATTAACAATATGAGAAAATTGATATATAAATATTAAGTAAATATATATTTAGTAACATTCTTCCTACCCTGCATTAATTCATAAATGGACTTGATACTTAATGCACATATTTTTGTAATTACAAGGACATCAATTAAAATTTCTAAAAATTTAATGAATAACAAAAGAAAAATTGTGGTTCCAAAAATAAAATATTAGAAAGTACATTATCTCAAATAACTGTAAAAGGCGTGATTATTAAAAAATTTACTATAAGACAATTTGAATAGAATATTGTTATATCCAACATTAACAATAACAATATGGAGAACATGGAAAGAAATTTATAAAAATATTATTTCATAATTATAATCATTAAAATTTCAAATAATAATTATTCAACAAATAATTAAAGTTATAGATAAATAATATAAATAATGTGAAAATAATAATAAAAAATATAATTATCCCACCTCTTAGTGATAAATTTGATATTTCATTTAACTTGTCAATTCTATTAGGCTTCTATTTTGTTGCTAGATGAGTCTGAATCTAATACGCTAATTAGTTGTCGTATCTACCACAAATAAAAATATCACATATCTTTATCGAAAATTAAACATAGTTTTTATTTAAATGGACTATTTCTAACCAAGGATAAAAAGTGTATTGATTTTATTTTTTATAAAAATATTTCTCAATTTGTAAAAATAATGAAATAATTGGCTACGATCAGTCTGAGACCCATCAATTGAGAAGAAAATTTATACATAATCTAGGAAAAACAACCCCTTCCAATCACAACTATGGTGCCTATATTTCAATCCAATATTCTATTTAATATATATCACTATTCATGGTTACTAGATAAATATGTATTCGTGTAATAAATATAAAATTTCACTCCAAATGAAACAATCATTAAACATCCTCAAATTTTAGTATAACAGTAATAACCATGTAACATAATTAATGTCTAAATCCAAAAAAAATTATTATGTTTATTAATATGGGGAAAAAATCTAACGGACCTGATAATCTGTAACTCCAAAATGGCTCAAGACTCATTCATGTAAAAATCCTAGTCCACTACATTCTTTACACGTTTACACATTTCATACTCAAAATTACAACATAGAATATGTTGATTTTCGATTTTCATAATAAAAAACCTTGCTAAAAAAATTCATCCTCATATTATATTTATTCCCCACTAATGGTCAGGGATCAATATAAATAAAAGAATCCCCAAATAGAAAAATCATTTCAATTTACTCGGCATTCACTATAATTTACATTGTTATATTTCACCTTCTCCAATGAAGTATTATGTTCAAGAACATTATATAAAATCATCAATAAAATATTGATCTCACATTATATGATTCACACTAAGATTAAACACTATGACCAATTGATCCTCATACAACAAATAATAAACTACAATCCATCATCATCTACCATAGAATGGTTTACTAGAAAGGGTGTCATATAAACTAGTGTTATGATTACATCCATTAAATCAAATCCCAAAATCGTCCATACCAGAATAATAATTCAACATAAAACCCTTTCAGACTGTATATAAATTTACAACATAACACCAGACTTATAATAAATTAGAAGAAATTATGATTTTAGCTATTCTTTAACTTATCATCACCACTTGACATGGAATATTCACTAACCCTACTATAAATTAAGAAAATATTTGTCTCTAGAAAATAGTTAAACCCCATCCTTTTCTATTAAAATACTGTATAAAATCAGACCAATGGCCAATAAATATCATGTCGGTCTCTAATGATAAAACAATCATGTTATGATAACAATTTGCAAACAAGACTAAACATGACCCGAACAATTGACACCAACATTCTCTTGTAACTATGTAAAGAACTTTAATCTCTTTGGTGGCCCATTCCAACATGATATGTGGTAGATAATCCTATCCAAATTTGATATCCTTCCTCAATCAGCTCCAGACCCTAGGATAACACCAAATGTAACAAAATAAATTTTAAACCCTAACAAACAGAGTAGATTCCTTCATATTATAGATGATGTAGCAACAAAATAAAAACTAATGATTCGATTTTATTAAAGTTTCATGATTTCATACCCCCATTGGGATGTTATAATCCAAATTTTTTCACCATAACACCCAAGATGTGTCTTAGAAATCATCATTACCCAAACTCAAGGGTACATAAGGTAGAACCCACCCTTTTTAAATTTTCCCAAGAATAATGTCATAAAATAACTAATCACACATGATCCTACACATGATTTTTAGAACATGATCACTCAAACTCATTGAGATATAAGAACCACCACAAAAAATAGAATACATGACCCATATTTTTATTCCAGCAACACTAATTACATCAGCTATAGTTGGTCACATATCTCATCCATAATTTTAGTATAGAGTTACTAATAAGGGGGTTGGATACTTCACCAAATTTGTGCCAATATAGTCAATCAATCCATTTTAGATTCAATATTCTGTTAATAAATAATTTATAGCACCATTTTAAATATCTTTCTGAAACAGATGTATCTAACACATCAAAAACTTAAACATTAATAAATGTTATTAAATATATGCAAATTTTTTGGGAGGTTGTGTTTATTTCAATGTAAATAAAATTATTACAAAAGATATTATATGATTATGGGATTAAAATTAAGACATTTTTGGAAAATAATACAAGAGATAAATTAGATCTTTCTGTAAAAAATGCCACTATATCATAATATGAGTTAATTTTGATAGAGTTCCTAGGAAAAATGATAAATCAATAGACTACCATGTATATTTAATATTTTATAGAAACAAATATACGACTAATTAATGATATATGTGATGTTTAACATATTGTGTCCAGTATATAATAATAGCAACAATGTCACATATTTTTTCACATCATAACACAACTATAGCAGAGGTGTCAGTTAAAAAGGATTTCACAATATATAAATTAATGATGTCGTTGAATCACAGAGGAATTTGGATTTCAGATTTCTGAACGTGATTTTGTATGTTTTATTACGAGATTGTGTTTTTTAGTTTGATTTTTTTATGAATGAAAATATAATAATGTTACTTCATATATAAGATTATATTTTCAATTAGGTAGTGGTTAAACAAAGGATTATCTATATGGTTGAAAACAATAAGGCATTCAATTGTAGCATTTGAAATAGTACCATTCTAATAAAAGGATTTAGAAATTTATGTGGATCTATTATTTTGATGTTTTATACACTTTAATAGATAATTCAGTTATAAAGGTACTGAAGTTTAAATTATTGAATTACAACTATGATAGGAGGGTTGAGTTAGTTATTAACCTTATATATGTTTCAAATCATTTATAATCCAATGACATTTATCCTATTATGATTTATATCCTCATAATCATATAGTTAATATATAAATGCATAAAAATGTATGAAATAAACAAATGCACATAATATTTACATTATTCTGCCTCAGTGTGAGAACCTACGCCCTTCCCATATCCACTCTCATGGGCCTATAGAAATACACTATTATGAATAATTGAATACAACTTGTGACAACTCCCATTAGATACCTTCTATATCTTAGTAAGAAAGATTACAGTAAA
The DNA here is from genome assembly GCA_963277665.1 of Viscum album. NCBI lineage: Eukaryota > Viridiplantae > Streptophyta > Magnoliopsida > Santalales > Viscaceae > Viscum > Viscum album. The sequence continues at coordinate 538,727,549 of OY728119.1, forward strand.
TATTTTCAGTTAACTATGTTTTATTATAAAAATTTTTAGCCAAATAATAGAAAAAAATATTTTTTGTGTCTGCTCTGCAACATGATCATTCCAAATCCTCAGTATATAATCTGTCAGTAAAGATTTATCCAATTATTCATTAATCATAAACACAATAAAAAAATTTATTCATCCTTCAAAGAAAAATTTCACATTTAATTCATTACTGCTCTGCATTTTTTGCATATGTAAATTATGAAAATGAGAAAATGATCTGAGAATGTATTTATATAGAACTCGAAAATCAAAGGCAAGAAAAATGAAATTTGTCCAACTTCATTAATTCTTATAAAACTCAACATATCTCTCACATTTCATGTTACCTATTTGAATTTTTCAAAACTCCTTAAATTTATATGAGATTTATGATTAATATAAATTAAGCTTTTACTTACTAAATATTTCATATTTTTTATAGAACTACAATATTGGATATTTGTTTAGATTTTGGAAGAATATTGATCTTGATTTATGTAGAATGTGATTTTTGATTTTTGTAGAATGTTGGTTTCGATTTTTACAGAATATGGGTTCTAATTTTCATTGAATTCATGTTCTGATATATGTAGAATCGTTGTTCTATTTTTTCATAAAAGAATATTTTTATTTCCTCAGAGTCACGGTTCCATTTTTTCTCAAAAAACTAGTTCTAATTTTATTAGTTGAATGGATTTAGTTTTTGTCGAACCATGGTTTTTTATTAGAAATCATGTTCCAGATTTCTCAAAATATTTGTTCTATTTTTCTCAGAAATCTAAATCAAAATTTCTCAGAAACATGGTTTATATTCATATAGAATCTTAGTTCCATTATTTATCAAAAAAACAAGCCCAATTTTCTCAAAATCATGGTTTATTTTAGCTCAAAATACTTGTTCCAATTTTTATAGAAAGATGGTTCTGATTTATATATAATCTTTGTTCTATTTTTCATAGAAAAATGAATCCAATTTTATTAGAATAATGGTTTCCATTTTTCTCAAAAAACTAGTTTCGATTTTCTCAAAAACTAGGTTCTAATTTTATTATAATACTAGATCTGAATTCGGTAGAATACTGGTTACGTTTTGGGCAGAATGCTGGTTCCATTTTGAGTATAATTCTAGTTCCAAATTGTGCAGAATGTTGTTTTTTTTTCAGATATAAATATTGGATATGATTTTTTTTCTTCCTTTTTGGGATTCATCTTTCTTCAAACATCTCCACCATTTATTCAATATAATTTATCATAATTTTTTCCATGATTTGGGAGAACTTGTTGATCATTAATTCATCAACTGATTGTTTTTAAGAATGTTTCAAAATCCTTATAACTTATAATGTCTCAATCATCATTAACATCCACCTTCTAAACTCATTAGCAACAGAAATACATCTACATCGATCAACATCAAGCTTGAGAAATATCTTTCTTTTTAACTCATAAAATTCATTCATATGAGATAAAAATAATATTATTTTACAGATAAGGTTTTTTCTCATCAAATAAAAAAAAATTAAAAAAAATTATCAAAATTGTAGTTCAACATCCCCCATTGAATTATTTTACAACCCCCGTTTAAAACATTTCCAACTCTCATTTCTTTTATAACTCATATTTTGACAGAAACAATTTCTTTTTAATTTTATCAAAAAAACATTTCTCAAGAGAGAGATTCATGAAAACACATAACAGGATAAGTAATGTTTTTTATAAAATTACATCTCTCGGTGGAAAGGGAATTTTTTATCCATGTAAATATAATCCTCCTCTCTTTTATTATTCTCTCAATATTATCTTTTCCTTTCTCCGAATTATTTTTTTGCCCCCCATTATATGAAAACCACTACATTAGATTAAAACAATAAAGATAAGTAAAACATCTTACAATGTAAAATTTATTAATTTCTATCCCCCTTATTCAAAACAATACAATGAATGGTGTGGGATCTTCCTTTTGAAATTTAGGATGAAATGGGAGGAGACTGAACATGACGTTGCAACCTCAATTCAACAAAACTTCCTTTCAATATAGATTTTTAATGATCTCATCATTTTGATATTTTCTGAAATGTATTTCATAAAAACATCACCAATAGTATCTTTCAATTTTATAAATAATTTCCTTATATCAGTTTTTTTATCTTCAATGTTGGATAGGATTATTAGAAATATCAATTTCACTTTGATTATCAATAAGTATATTCAATGGTTTAGAAATATTTACATTCTAATCCTCCATCTAAACTTTCATCCACAACATTTGGATACAAACCTAAGTGGATGCAACATATTAATATTCTCATATGCTCAATTTCATTGAACATTTATTGTTACTAGTACAACTCAAGAAACAATCACCTAAAAATATGCTCCTCCTGAGGTTGAATTTATATCATTATAATCTTTTTCCTAGTCAGCATCAGCATAACCAACAAACATAAATTAATTGTTTCTTTTGCATAAAAAATCATGTTATGATATTCCTTCAACATATCTCAACATCCTCCTTTCATCCATCATATGCGATTCTTTTTTATAACATTGATATATATAACATAAAGTCATGGTATAGATAATATCGGGCCTTGAAGGTGTAAGGTTATGAAGACTTCCTATCACCTTTAGAAAGTCTTTTTGCTTCACAATTATTCAAGATTCATATTTACTGAACTTTGTACTCACTGAAATAGGAGTTGAATAATATTTGTATTCATCTATCCAAAACATCCTTAACAATTCCCGAGAATTCATTACATGAGACATGAAAATATATTTTTTCTGTTTCCTTAACATGTAATTCAATGAAGAACGTTAATTATACCAACATTTTCATTTCAGAAATCTTCTTCCTTTCTTCATCAAATAATTCACAAACATTTTCTTCATCCCTAGTAATAATTATATCATCCATATAAAAAATTAATTTTAAAGTTACAGAATCAACATCATTCACATAAATTTTGTTGTTAACAGTTCTTATAAAAAATGTTTATCATTATAAAAAACCCCATTATTCTAATACCAATCACAAGGAGATTGTTTCATCCCATTCAAATCCTTCCTCAATTTACAAACATTGTATTCTTCCTCATCTATTGGGAACCCACAAAGTTTCTCAATGTAAACTTCTTCCTCAATATCACCATCTGTGAAAGCTGAAATTACATCTATCTAGTAAATAATGCAATCCATATGAGAATCCACATCAAGAATCATTTGAATCGTGTCTATCCATGCAATGGAGAAAAGGTTTCATCAAAATCCATACCTTCAACCTATGAAAAATGATTAAAAACAAGTCTTTCTTTATTTCATGAAACATCTCCATGATCATTCATCGTTATTCAATAAACCCACATGGTTCCAATATGTTTTTTTATTTTTTGTCCTTGGAACATGTTACCATGTTCCTTCTTCTCAGTCTAATCTATCAATCCATTCATTGAATCTACCAATTCTATATCTTGAATAACCTTTGAAACTGATTCTGGTTCCACTTTTGAGATAGGTGAAGTCTTATTTTCTAATATCAACATTCTTTTGGTCTAAACTGGATCCTTCTAAATCCCAATAATGTTTTTTATTCATTATTTTTTTTATGGTAGGTAATTTCATAGTTTCATTCTCTACTGAAATTTTCTCATCACATGATTCTTTTCTATCCTGACAAGAATGTTTAGAATTATATTCCATATTGTTGGAAATATCAAAATATTCTCCTTGTTAATCTCAAAAACCAATGTTAACAAAATTTTATTTTCAATTACCATCACATAATATGATTCAACCACCTTTTTTAAAGCCTTTTTCTAGTATTTGGAACTTCTTTCATTTGCTGAATACCTCATGAATATTCCTTCCTCAGCTTTATAATAAGGACCTAGCCATATAAATTACATAATATTTAATTAAGTTAATAATTCATAGTGATAATCTTTTCATGTTTAGTGTTTTAGAAAATTAGGCCATAATAATTAAATTACATCTGAAATACTACAAAGTATACACTCATACTCAGTATCCATTTTCTAATAAAATAAAACCCCTTAAAAGAAAAAAATATAATTCCTTTTTTTATATAAATATTCTTGAATTAATCTATTATCTTACCCTTCCTTATACCTAGTGAATTTTTAAAAAAACATGTGATGAACATAAGAACCTCAATAAGGATTATAAGATAAAGAAAGAAAATATTTGTCTATCATTCAAAACATAAGTTCTTTAGAATATCTCTTGAAATAATAAGCATTATTAATAACACATAGGTATCATAAATCAGTAAATGTATCTTGTGGAATACCTAACATACATACATTGTAGCTTTTAGAGCTACATTATGAGTGACCTTTGGAATACCCATAACAGAATATTCCTTAAATATCTTCAACGAAACATTATAGTTTCCCTCTGTCATATTACGCAATGCATTAGAGAACTATCTCTGGCTCACCCACCCCGGGATTATCAAGGAACCACTCGTATAAGTAAATAATGCACAAGAACCAAAACACAATCCTAACACATAAATAAATCATAAAAGAAAGCTATAATTTCCACATTTCAGTCACAATATATCATTTCATGATATTTAAATAATCAATGCTTTCTCAGAACCATTTTCAAAAAACATTAAAAAGGGTATATGTCATTTAATTTTCTTTTAAAAATTTTACGTCATGTTAATGATGCCAAATATGAAATAAATCCAGTGGTGGAAGAATGGTCATTTTCCTAGTGTACATTAAAAATAAACATTCAATTTTTCATTCCGTAAAACACTATGTATAAGAAAGATTCCCTTTGAATGAAATGAATAGTCAATGGGGTTTATAAACTGTAAAAAATAAAGTCATGTATAAAACAATATATGCCTCAATGCATGGTGATTGAGATGAATTCCCTTACCAGGATTGTATATTTATATTAAAGATAAATCAATAACCAAAACAATATGTGAAAACTTAAAATATATCAAATATAAGTCAATATTAAGTGTAAAATAATAAGATTAAATTAACACATATTCATAGAAGTATATAATAAAGATGTATAAGTTTTACCCAAAAAATTTAAATTGTGTTAAGAAGTTATATTACAAAATTTTGGTAGCTTAACATCGTCACTTAACATTCCAGAAAAAGATATGATGATATAAAAAATGACATCTAATCACATGGAAATAAAATATAAATCAATAAGTATATATAATAACATATCCCAACATAATAAATTGTAAATTAAAAGACATATCATAAAATAAGCCTTTGGCTAAAAGATGTGGGTGAAAAGTTCCCTTACCGATTTGGTAACATAGAAAACATACACTACATGAAAGGAGGATCATAAATGAAGATTTAAATACACATAAATTATATTATATTACAAAAATAATATATTCATGGGAAGTAAAAACACAATAAAAAAGAAAATAGCGTCAAAATATCATGAATCTCACATGAATGAAAAGTTAAATGGAAACCCCTTACCTCGTGTCACAATTGGCATTTTCATTATTTAATATCATGAATAATAAACTAAGATTTATTTATAATCTATTAAGAACATTTTCAGGTTTTTTATTGCTTTTATGTTACTTATTAGAACTTTATAAACATTATATAATCATTCAAGTTAATAACCATCATTTTATTGGTATTTCGTAATTTAGAAAAAAATGAACTTCTTATAATTACAAGTTGTCAATCTAGTCAAAAGTCCATTTAACTGGAATTATATTCATGATTTATATATAACATATATAATATATATCTAGTATAATTATTTATTTATAACAGTAAATAACATTTGGTTATAAGGAATGAAATGCACTGTTCATGGAGACGGTAAGTTGTTCATACACATTAATGCTACTTTAATTTATATTTAGTATTTTAATGGAATGAAAAATTAATGATAAATATTTATATTATAATTAATTTATTATATCATATATAATTTCATTAACTCCATCTTTATATTTTCCATGTATATCATGAATGGCACATATCAATTTGAGGGGGCGGTATTCCACACTTCCTCAAATAAAATTATTGAACTTTACCCATTATAGAAACCATAAAGGTATGGAATAAATTAAAAATAAATAATAATAGAAACAATATAATTATATTTTCTTATCACATATAAATATATTTCCATCATAATTTTCACCCTGAGAGGCAGAAAGAGATAATTGAACAATCATCATTTCGTGAGGTAGTAGTTCGATGTCCACAAAAATAGTATGTTCATATCCATTAGATGGAGGAGTGTTGATGTGTAGTTAAAATAATGGTCATAAAAACATCCTTGTATAATGAATATACATGTTTTGTTATGAAATAATGTAATAAATAGATTTTAGGGGGTTGGATAAACAAAAATAAAAGAAAATAACTTTATAAAAAATGATACCCTTAAATTGGGTTACTCCCTTTGGTTTGAACCAAAACGAATTCTTGAATTTCCTTCTACATAGGGTAAGGCTTCTAAGAAGAATAGAGTGATGTTGGGATTTTATTTTGGTTTATGTAGGATGATCCAAGTGGATTTCGAGGTGCGATTAATGGGTTACAGTTTGTGAACTTTTATAAGTTGGAGGAAGGTCTCTTTAGGAATGTTTGAAATGATTCATGGTTTCAAAAGGTCCAAAACATATTTATTTCTAAGGTAAGGTTCTTATAAATTTAAATATAATCATAAAATAAGAATTATATTGATTTTGGATAATTCAATGATCCATATCTTTTTATTTAACCCTTTGATAACTTATTTAACTTTTATCATGTCTTCTTGTATATTCATACTACATGGTTAATATATTCACTATAAAATGCCAAATCCCAAAAAATGAATCATCAATGAAATTTTTTTCTTCATATTTTTCAGTTTTCTGAATCATATATTTTTAGAACTATTTTATCATTTAATAAAATAATCTTCATTTTAAATACTCATTTATGATAATTTATAAACTATTCATATTAATACATTTCTATATTCTATAAAAATTGATTATTTAGAAAAAAAATCTTTAATACAATTATAGAAAGACATTATTATCTATTAAATTCGTGAATGGCCTAAAAAGGTTCATAATAAATCTATTTTAATATTTATAATATCATTTATTTGATCCTTTATTAATGAAGCAATTACTGTGTCACCATTGTGTCACAATTAAATTTATTTATTTATTTTCTAAAATTTATAAATAAAATACCATGATGTAGGAAATATTATTATATTTGAAAATAATATTTATAGTCGAATATAGAACTTATATAACCCCATATAAAATTTTATTTACTAAAAGATATATGTTTTTGTTACTTTTGACTATACTTTATATTATTTAATATAAAGTGTCATTATCACTCCCAAGTGGCTCTATGGAGTCCCAAAATCAACCCCAGGATTCCCTTGGGGAACAATATCTCATCCAATATGGTTAGGAAAAGTGTGTGGATAATTTAGTATTATTATAATAATATTTTTTTACCCTTATTTACCAAATTTACCCATTAACCTTGGTAAATAAAATATTTACTGAAATAAATATTCATAATGTATAAAAATATAAGTTACCTATATACAAAATTTGGAACACCTGATTCTAAATATGGAATCCATTTTTTAAAATTAATAAAAAAATTAGAAGAAATTAATTTAAAATTAATTCATGCGGTCAAAAAAAAAAGTGTTTTTTATAAAATAACACTATCCAAAGATTGAAACTTGTTTATGTCAAATTTGAAATTAGATTTAATTATAATGGCCAATAATGGATTAAATGGTAAAATAATAATGTTAGTAAACATTAAAACCAATTAAAAACATAATATAACTGTATAAATAAATTAGATTAAATTTTTTTTTTGAATTAAAATGTTGTTTTTTCATTATTCATTAGAAAAATGATCTTTATTAGAAAAATACCAAAATTTCATCCAAAGTAAATTTTTATGTCCTTATTTTAGAGGAAAATTGTTTTTTCAAATAAAACATATTAAAGTGACAAAAACTAAATTTAAAAATAGTTCACCATAAAAAATCGGTAAATAAAACTTTTAATTAATATTAGAGTATTTATGCTTAAAATTGGATTCATTCAAAATTTAATCCTCTATACTTTACTGGAAAAATGTTAAAACATATAAACAGCATGTTTAATACATTTTGTAGTTAGTTCATTTCATTCCTATCAATACAACAGTAATGTGTTAACTACCATTTAAAATAATAATATTTTTATATTAATTTTTGGTATAACTCAACGTTGTATGAAATGTAAGATTTCAAAGAAACCAATTTTTGTGTATCGGGTATTCCATCGATCAAAGTATCCCCTTTAAAGTAAAATTAATATTTAATTCACAAATATTAATAAATATTAAAATTTTATATTCTTTTTTTACCATGGATGTTACATTACTTATCAAACATTCACAAACACAACTTTTTTACTTGAGTAAACATGAGCATACTAAAACATTGAAGTATTTAAATAAATGATATATATTATTACACATTTCATAATCTGTTATGCTGGTTTCCGGTCTCTACAAGAATCTATTTTTATAATTTACAACATCACTATCTTCTTCATTCAAAAATAATTTTGAATATTTTTATTCTACTAACATAATTATTCTCATTTCCACCATGATTTTATTATTTATTTATATGAATCAATTTTTTTGGGGATTATAGGGATTCCTACACTGATGGTTAATAAAAAAATTCTCATATAATATTCAAATGAATTATTTTTGAATTCTGTACAATTTTTTTTCTAATAATTTTGTTGGAAACCCCCTATTATTTTTCAACATCTTTTTTGAAGATTTTGAACATTTCATTAGCCTCTAACTCGTGATTTAGGAACATAATGTTATTTATCCCAGCAAAATCATCAAAAAATTGATAATGTATATGTATCCATTTGTTGATAGATGTCTCATTGGTCCACATAAATCTGAATGAATAAGCTCAAGTGGTCAGGTAGATTTAATCTAAACTCATTATTGACTTTTTTAGTCATATTTCCTTCCTGGAAAGTAACACAAAAACATCATATCTTCTATTCAATTCTTGAAAATTCTAGACAGCATCTTATTTAGAATGTTTAATCTTGTTTTTCTTTCCAAGGTGTAAAATAATTCAATGACACATCATGTTTTCATCTTCATCACTCAAGTAACTTGGGTTATTGAATTATCCTATTTAAAATAGATTATTAATGGTTCTTTCTCCTTTTGTAATGAATTTTCCATCAATCATACTTTTCATGATAGAAAAATACTTTTATAATATTACATCTTTTCTATCAACCTAATGGTGACATATAATAAGTACGTTATATTTTAGCTCATCAATAAGTAAATCATCTATTGATTTCAATTTCTCAAATTCATTATCTATCGTTCTTATTCCGCTGATTTTTATGGAAATATAATTTCTCAAACTAACTACTCCACCATCATGTATTTCAACATGTATCATGATTTTTTTATCTCCTATCATATGTGAAGAACAATCACTATCATGCTTCTATGGTTTGTTACTCTTAGTATCTTTAAAATCTATCTAAATAATAAAATCTATTTCCTCAAACATCTTCTTTCCAATCATAATTTAATTTCTATCATAATAATTATGTTCTGGAAGGAGTTTCATACATATTTTGTCATGATGAATAGATTAATCACATATTCCAAAAAAATCTTCCAAACATTCAAATTGATTAATTTTTGGAACATTTTAACATCTTGTGAATTCACCTTATCAACTTCTTATATTTTGGTAAGGATACTCATTCTTCTTGCATTATTTCATTAATTTTTCTCAAACCTTCTTATAGCGAAAGAGAAGTTATACCAGAAACTATAAGCTATGTGCCCATAGATAGTAAAACACCTGCAATAGAAATCAAATCTGGATTTCTATTCATGAATTATCTTTCTCTATTGAATCTTTGTTGAGGTTGGTAACTTCTTTTAGCACTAACATGCTCAGGATGGGGACACTCTTTACTTTTGAGTAGGTTTTCTACTTTTTTATAATTGATAAGTTTCTCAATTACATTCTTTACCCAATATTTCACAAAATGTTTTCTGGAACCTATAATAATAAAGGAATTAGATGATACATTATTTTAGTTAAGATAATATTTCACCTGATTCATGTATTGAGCCTTCTCAACACCATTAGATGTCTCCGATTATACTTCTGAATCATTGTTGAATTTTTCATTCATTTTTCTCAAGGTACTTTCAGACTCATAAAGATTTCATTTCAATTTGTCAAACTATAGTTATATAGTTTCCTTCTTCTTTCTTAGACCCCCTATCATCTTTCCCAGTTCATCAATTCTATGTTTATAACCTACAATCTCTTGAATGTATTCATCCTCCTTCTTGATTACATATTTTCTTCCATCAGTAAATTCTACGCGATATTTCCTCATTTATCTAATTTCATTATTTAATTTGTTTTTCACAATACATGCAATATGTTTTGATCTAATATGAATATATATATAAGATTATTCACCACTTTCATCACTATCTGAGGAATCTTTGGTTTTCTCAACTTTTTCAATGAAGGTTCTAAAATTTTATAAACATCCTTCATCATATAAATTTTTTTAGTTGAATATGATTCAATTTTATTACTCAACATAATTCCTTTGTTTCTATTAAAATTATTATGGTATCTATAGGAAGCCATTTCTTATTTATTATTTTTGTTTCACTTTTTCGATCACTTTTTTTAATTGGAATCATTTTGACATTCTCCAACTATATTCTTAGGGGAATCCATATCTACGTGTCTGATTCCGACACACAGAAAACGTTTGAGAAATCTTTTACCTCTATACATTATTCTTCATCTATTATAGTTTTTTGATATATGTGACATGATTTTTTCATTCATCTCATCTTCCAATTTATCATAAAACTCAGAAGGATTTGGTTCATTATAATCTTGGATTATTGTCTTTATCATAACATCAAAATCAATTTCATCTTTCATCTTATTTTTCTTCAATGGTGATTTCCTCATTTCATATGAAACTAGACTTTTATGCAATCCATCAAGAGATAAATAATCATTATCTTCTAAAGAATAAATTTTAGAAATAAACCAATCTGAAATTTTTCTCATATGGATATTCACAATTTTTGGAGTCTTCCTAATCATCTCTAGATCCCATGATGTTTCATACAATTTCATTTAATTTGGTGATTTATTCATTAATTATTTCCTCATGTCTAATTCTGAAGTCTTTATACTTAGTGTGGGATATTTTTATCTTTACTTCATTAAATATTATATTCCCTTTGAAAACACATTACAGCTTATTCTAAATATTTTTTAATGTTTTGAGACCCATCATCTTGTGAGAATCATTTTCTAATAAAGAATTGATAATATTATTTCTATATTATCCATAAAATAATATATATTTTTATCAGTGAATGTATTAAAAGCGTATTTTTGAATAAGTTGAAAACCAACAATAGAAGCCTCTACAACTTCCAAGACAAGATATTAGAGATAAGGATTCATCCTATTTTTCATTAAATAATAAATTTTCCATAAAATGTAATGATTAATCTACTATTGATAGAATAGATTTAACCCATTATAATGATTCAACCAGGGAACCTGATCACTCTGATACCAATTGAAGTTTCATGGATCAAATAACAATTAAGAAGTGGATGATGAAACAGTCGTTCTGTTTTTATAATTTTTAAAACCTTGAGAAGCATAGCCCCTGTAAATTGTTATGATTTATATCCTTATCAAACGTTAGTAAATAATTATTCATGAAAAGCTAGGAAAAAAATAGATGCACAAAATATTTACATGGTTCAGCATTAGTATGGGAACCTATGACCATTCCATATCCACTCACATGGTTCTATGGAAATCCCATATTCTTAAGAAATGAATACAACTTGTGCCAACAACCATTAGGCACCTTCTATATCTTGATAAGAAATATTTTACTTACTCATCTCAAGTTTATATGCCTGATTATAAAAAAATTGACCCAAACAAAATTAAAGAAATATGGTGGAATCTACTCCACAAAATTATCATTATAAATCCTCGTTTTCTTCTTACTCCTATAATGATGGTCCAATTGTTCTCTTCTAAAAGACTCAATACAAATCTACTTAAACCTGGTGGGATATTTTTAATTTTCATTCCTTAATGCTCCACTATATGATCATATGTAAAAGTTTCCAATGAATTAATGATCTATGAAAATATTTATAGGGAACTTGAAAGTAAAATTCATGAAACATGAAATCTTTTTGACTCCCATAAAACTCAAAAACAGAGAAAATATCTCGAATTTAATGTTCATTATTTAAATTCTCCAAAACTATTAAAATTTCTCTAAGAAATAATAAAAATTGAATTTAAAAATTGACTGCTTCAAAATTTCATATATTTCTCAAAATGATAATGCTAGATCTTGGTTTCAATTTTCACATAATGATGGTTTTGAATTTTGTATAATGTTTGTTTTAATTTCATCAGAATGTTTGTTCCAATTTCTAAAGATTATATGTACTAATTTTTTCATAATTTATGTTCCAATTTCTATATAAACTTAGTTCCGTTTTATCCATGAAAACTACTTCCAATTATCACAAAATCATGGTTACATTTTTTTCATAGAAAAATAGTTCCAATATTCTCAGAAACATAGTTCTAATCTATAGAAAATATTTGTTCCATTTTTTCTCTGAAAACTAGTTCTGATTTTTTTAGAATATGGGTTCCATTTTTTTGTAAAAACTAGTTTTTATTTTCTCAAAAACATTTTTCTAATTTCTTTAGAATCTTGTTTCTATTTCTTCTTAGAAAACTAGGTTTATTTTCTTAGAATATTTGTTCTGTTTTTGCATAGAAAAGATGTTTGATTTTCATAGAAATATGGTTCTGATTTCTACAAAACTTTTGGTCCCATTTTTTCTTAGAAAACATTTAAAGACCCTATTCTTGACGTACATGGACATTACATTACTTTTTTGGAATACTTAGTACAATACAAAAACACACTCATAAGGATCGTTATAGTTTAGTGTCTTTGGAAACTTGGAATATAATCTTCTAATCATGGTGAAAGATCTTCAACATCTCCCATAAAGATCTTCCTTTTTTTCTTGCCTAAAACTTTTCTTTATATCCTGGGGAAAAGAAAACATAAAAGGGGGAGATAAAATGCTCAGTAAGGTTAAACAACATAAATATCAATCACATCATATTCATAACATTTTAGAAATCATACCCTGCAAAAGAGATCATAATTTCATAACATGGGATAAATCATGGTAGTGAAATGTAATCACAATAATCATAACATAAAACATAAAGCATTGTGTAATACACACATAATCATAGAGAATATTTTCTTATTATTCAAGACTCATTTACAAGACCATCTTAGTGGACAAAGTCCATTTCTGAACCGAGTTCATTCCTCGTTTCAGTCCTGTTTAAATGAACTGGTTTAACCTGCCGTTCCAGCCATGTCTATATCATGAGATATAAAATCATTACCCAATGAATTGGAGGGAGATATAGGTCCCACTCATCTCATAATTATACCATTATTATGTGTGCCACAAGATCATAAATCATACATCATTGCATAACCCATGTAATAAAAATGGGATTATTAAACAACATGACATCATAAAAAAATTCATATAAGATAAAGGAATTGATAAAAATAATTCCATCACAACATAATCAAATAAATGTAATAATAGGGATAGAAACCGAACCCTATATTATCTTATATGGAAAATAATTTTGATAAAACACCTGAACTCTATTCTTGAGGAAAATATCCTTTCTACTTCAGAAACATTTTCCTTTCTTAACATGTTATACAATTTTAAACTAAAATAAGATGATTAGAAATAAACATGAAAACTTTTATGGTATGCTTCTTGGAAATAATGTTTTAAAAATCCATTCATGTCTTATAAGTTAAAATAACATTCTTCTCGTACTTTTTTCGGAAAACTCAAAAAGTACCTTGTAGGGTAAATAAAAAAAGATTCATTCCATACCATGGGGTAAAAGTCAAAATGGGTAAAAAGGACTTTAAAAATACAAGAATACACATTTATTAAACATTTACATGGATGATAGCAATAAACCCCAGTAAATACTTGCGAATAAGCAATCTCAGATAAAAATGAGATTTGCAAAATTATCCCTTACCTTAGGTCTGATTTGCTTCATAAGTGTCCGAACCTCTTGTATAATGATTTAAATAATGTTATTGTCTTATTACAGAATCATAATTATTGTTATGATATCATATATGGTCATATTCTTAGCTTCTTAGTAGTAATATTTCATTGCGACTTGTTCATCGGGTGTTTATAATATTTTGTTCTTATGCATATTTTGTTGAATAAATTATTATTCTTATTTTTAGGTTATAGATACCTCGTTTCCAGAATTTTATTAGTGTAATATATATCATATTCATTCATTAAATTCATTTATATAATCATTATTCAATAAAGATCATGTAGAACGAGTCGCATCACATCGTGGAGACAGTATTCCGTACGTACGCACGAGCGATGATATCGTTCCCATGATCATGGAATTGTATTGGAGTGTATATATACTATTTCAAAATCAATATCACTTTACAATAATCATATATAGTCATTATTTACACCATTATACCCATCCAAGTAAGGTGATGGTGGAAAATAGATTACACCACGGCGTGGAGACGGTATTCCGTACGTACGCACGCGCGGTGATTTTGTTTTCCGTAGGATGGATAGATGGTGAAATAGGGTTTTTTCATACATATAATAACATATCATTATATGAGTGATGACGATGTTATTACTTCATAATTAAACAACTAAATAATAATATGTGGAAGAAGAAATAAAGATGAAAGAATCAGTAACGGACATTACCTCTTCTTTGAAGCGCTTCTTTGAGACCTACTTTTAGGGCACTAAAATTGGTCTTTGAAGAAGACCAGGACCTCTAGGATGTCTCTAGGGTAGTGGAGAGAAGAAATTGGCAGAGTTTGGCTGAGCTTGAAGGCTCAAATTGGTGTGATGAGGAGAGGGAGGAGGTTCCCTTTTATAAGAGAGGAGAGGGGCACCTTTGGAATAACTAAAACTATTATTTTATTATAAAGTCATATTAGGTTATTAATAGCTCAAAATTGATATATTTAGAAGCTAAGGTGGATATGGGTCGAAATCCTCTAATCCAATAGAATTTAGACATGTTTAGGTATCAATTTTAACCTTATCATTTAGATTTAACTTTGAGTTAGATAATTTTACTTTTACCGTGTCTTCTTGTTTTCTTACACTATAAGGTTAATAAAATTACTATATCAAGCCAAAAGAACACCAAGTTGTTTATTATTAATATATATAACCTTATATAAGTCATTTGTCCGAACCCTTAGATTTTTAGGAATAAAATAACAATTAATAATATAGTATCTGTTTTAAAAATTATTTTATGTTAATTTTGACACTATTTAGTAATTGATTTTTTCGAAAATCATAACAGAATTATTAGTTCAAAAAAATTAATTAAATCAATAATAAAATTTCATATTAACCTATAAAATTAGTGGAATTCATAAAAAGTCTCAAATTACATTTATTTGGGTATTTATAACATCAATTATGTCAATATTTCATTAATAAGATAATTACTGCATCATCGTTTTGTCATAATTAAATTAAATTATTTAACGTCTAAAAATTACAAATAAAATACGATTATGTAGGAAATAGTTTTAGATTTATAATGAATATTTATAGTCAAATTTATCTTATGTATAACCCCATATTAAAAATTATTTACTTGTTAAACTTTGATTTTAACTATTTTAACCCTTCTTTGAATAAATTAATAATAAATGTCTTAATCTAATCCAAGTGGGACTATATAGTCATATTTTATTCCTAATGTTGTTTTTGGTCTAATTAAACTTATCCAATAGAATTATTACATGTGTTAGGGTAATAATAATATCATTTTTACCCTTAATTACCCTTTTTACTTTTAACCGTGGTAAAAAAAGTAAAAAGTTACTATTCACTAAAAATTATTTTCATCTCATTGAACCATATTTTAGTCCATGATTTTAAAAGTGTCTCTCAGATTTTCGAAATTCCACTCACAGATGCGGTAAATTTACGTTTTATGAAAAATTCAGTTTTTTAACTACCACTTAGTGGTTTCACTATTCATCAAAAAATGAATGTTTCCAGAAAAATACCAAAAATTAGGCCTAAGATATATTTGTTATTATGAATTCAAAAATGATGTCTATTTTACCAAATTCAAAGAATATCATTTACATTAACTAATTTAAAATTTTATTCCCATCGTCAAAACAAATAGTGTGTTTTTTTAAGAGAAATAACTATCAAAAGATTGACACTTGTTTATGTCTGGTTTAAATGTGAAATTACATCCAATGACCAACATTGTATTAAATTGTAAAAATATATTCTAAATATACTTTAAAACCACTCAAATTAATAATTTATCACTATTAATTATTTCGATTAAAAAATTTTCTTTTAAATAAAATTTAGTAATTTTCACTATTCATCAGAATATGAAAGTTATCTGAAAAGTACCAAAATTTCACCCAAAGATAATTTCGATATTCTGAATCCAAAAATGATGTCCATTTTAAAGATAACATTTATAAAATTTCAAAAAGTGGGTATTACTATTCATAACGGCTACTTCATAATAATATTATAATAATATCTCGTTTAGTAAACTCGGTATTGCGTACTACACACGCTATCGAGGAAGGCCGTGATTGTGTGTAATACTACGCAAGTTAGGGATGCGAGTTTTGAATGCTCCTTTTGGTGTAGCGTACAACAAAAGACATTAATGAAATTAAAAAGAATATTTTTTCCAAAAAATCTCGGGGTGTTACATTCTACCCCCCTTAAAATGAATTTCGCCCTCGAAATTCGTCGGGGTTATAACTGGTTTACCACTCGAATGTTTCTTTAATATAAACCCACATCGTAAAAAGAATACCAAAACATGGCTTTAAAAAAATTAATGTATGAAACGTAACGGTTACCCAAATTAACTCATCCTTGGGTTTCCACATAGGAGAACATAGGTGAAAATATGGATATGGAAGAAAAATATAACCATAAAGTTCTGATGGAGAGTGGTAGAGAACATGGCTATGAAAAATACAACAATCACAAAGCCATAAATTTGTGATGATCTAGGGTACCATCTGATTCATCAGATATAAGTGAACTAGGACAACATTTTTGGTTTTCAAGATCATTTCCCTAAAGTTGAAGAATTCTAATTAGAATAAATACTTACTTTATTTTGGTAAAATATCACTGTTGTTCGTACTTTGAACAATTTCCACTTCATATCTTAAAGAAATGATGTTGAATTTGTTATTCATGAAGTGTTAGCAGATCATGTGATAGAATGATGGGGCATTCCATCTGTCTCAAGAAAAAGTTATTAAATATACATAAGTCGATCTATAGTGAGATTAATCATATATGGTTCCTAAAATGGACTTATATATCATATATCATACTGCTTAATATAATAAAACCAGTTTCTACTAAACAGGGACTTCCTGTAGGCCAGTGGTAGGCAATAAGGGCCAGTCGCACTTCGGTTGTGGGTTCATTCCCACAGCCTTGTCCGACGCGATGGGATATCGCTTGTCCTGCAGGTTGTCCTTTTTCTAAAACTACATTACTAGAACATCCCATCAATAATATAGAATAAAGTTATATCTTTAAACAATACTATCTTATGTCCAACATAATCCTTTCCAATCTTCAGGCTTATCCAAAATACTGCTGTCCAATCTCATATTATAGTGAAAATGATTACCAAAGAGTTCATATAACAAGAATGTTAACACCATCGTTGATCCCCGTATGTCATGAGATATGTATTTTTGGTCACATTCCAAACATTTGAAGGCCTTAATCATGTATTCTCTATAAAAATGAATACCCATTGAATCGTAGTGAAAACATGAGTGCTGTAAAAAGTTAACTCTTTTCACATACCAAAACCTCAAACCATGATATAACTATTTCCTTATATCAGTCATGGGCTCATGAATACTGTCAAACATTTCATTTTCTCCTTATCCCTTCCTTATGCGCATATCATCTTTTTTTCCAAAAATATCTCAATCACTTTCCATGGTTATCGATACCATAAAATTATTGAAAACCTTAATAGATCAATACATAAATATTCCAATATTCCACGTTACTATATACAACATTATTTTGGAATCCCATTACATAAACACTTAATCATTCCACCACATCGTTGTCACGTTCAATATCCCCAATAGTGATCGCATGTGACTTCCCTTTGTCCTTTTCATTAAGTGGTTTCTCATATCGATCATCACTAACCCTTGGATTAGGTCATTTATTAGCATAATTCCCCATTTCCTTGCACTTGAAGCATTGAAGTGTTGGTGGTGCATTCTCTGTAGTATTTTCTTTATTCAAATCATTAGAAACCCTTTTTCCATTACATAGACACTAAGCTGCTCAATGACCTTATTTTCCACACTTAAAGCATTTTATAGTCCCTTTATGACAATCTCCACAATGCTTATTTCCACACTTTGAGAATAAGGAAACATTCATCTTCTTTTAACCATTATTCTGATATTTCTCCTTGAACTCCATCTTTCGTTTCTTGTCAAAACAATGAGATTGACAAGTAACACCAAATTCCATTTATACCTTGATAGCACAACGCACAATTTCTTCATAGCTACTGAATTCTTTTATAGTTAATTCCCTTCGAAGATTTGGTTTTAAGCCACTCAAGAATCGATCAACTTTACTTTCAGTTTGGATGATAAAGCCAGATGCATACCTTGAAAGCCTTGTAAAATTTTCTTCGAATACACCAACAGATTCATCATCCTTTTTCTTTAGTTCAAGAAACTCCTTCTCCATATTTATTCAAAGAATACAAGGGAAGTACATATTGAAAAATAAGTTCTTAAACTCGTCCCATTCCATGGACTCAATTTCATCTCTTGGCCTCGTATTCTTGATAAGATTCCACCATTGACCAGCTTCACCTTCCAAATGATATACTGCTAAGATGACTTTATCATGTTATGAACATTGATGAACAGAAAATATCTTTTCAGAGGTACTGATTCATTGTTCAGCAACAAGTGGATCAGAAGACCCACTGAAAGAAGGTGGACGTTGCCTCATGAAGGACTCAATAGAATATTGTTCCCTTCTCTCCTCATTTGGAAGTCCGGAATAATTCACAACTTGTGTAAGTATAGCAATAATATTTTTAACTCCATCTCCCATAACATTTGTTGGTTCAGGAGGACAATCATTGCATTGTCCATTGCATTGATCAACACGGTTCCTTCGGGTTCCAGCCATCGTCTAAAACCCAAAAAGAATAGTGTGAGAGGCAAAAATCATGCTAGGGAAACAACATAATAAAGGGGGATTACCTTCAATATCTAACATCTTAGGTTTAATTCTTAGATCGTTGCCGTAATTATAGGAATATAACCTATACTTATACTTAACCTTAGGGACATCCCTATACATACCTTAGAAATATCTCTAGGGATTTCACTAAAGTTCCTGCATCCTAGTTTCCAAAAGTTGACTAAACAATTCCTCTGATACCAGCTGTAAAGACCCTAAGCTTTACATACATGGACATTACATTACTTTTTCAGAATACTTAATACATTACAAAAACACACTCATAAGGACCGTAATAGTTTAGTGTCTTTGGAAACTCGGAATATAATCTTCTAATCATGGTGAAAGATCTTCAACATCTCCCATAAATATCTTCCTTATTTTCTTACCTAAGACATTTCTTTATATCCTGGGGAAAATAAAACATTAAAGGGTGAGCTCAAATGCGCCATAAGTTTAAACAAAAGAAATATCAATCACATCATATTCATAACAATTTGGAAATCTTACCCTGCAAAAGAGATCATAATTTCATAACATGAGATAAATCATGGTAGTGAAATGTAATCACAATAATCATAACATAAAACATGAAGCTTTGTGGAATACACAAATAATCATAGAGAATCATTTCTTATTAGTCAAGACTCATTGCCAAGACCATATTAGTGGAAAAAGTCGATTTCTGAACCGAGTTCATTCCTCATTTTAGTCCTGTTTCACTGAACCGGTTTAACCTGCCGTTCTAGCCATGTCTATCTCATGAGATATAAAATCTTTTCCCAATGAATTGGAGGGAGATATAGGTCCCACCCATCTCATAATGATACCATTCTTATGTGTTCCACAAAATCATAAATCATACATCAGTTCATAACCCATGTAATAAAAATGGGATTCTTAAACAACTTGACATCATACAACAATTCCTATAAGATAAAGGAATTCATAAAAATAATTTCATCACAACATAATCAAGTCAATGTAATAATATGGATAGAAACAGAACCCTATATTATCTTAGATGGAAAATAATTTTGATAAAACACTTGAACTCCATTCTTGAGGAAAATATCCTTTCTACTCCAAAAACATTTTCCTTTCTTAACATGTCATACAATTTTAAACTAAAAGAATTTGATTAAAAATAAACATGAAAACATGTAATGGAAGCTTCTTGGAAATAATGTTTTAAAAATCCATTCATGACGTATAAGTTAAAAAAACATTCTTCTCGTACTTCTTTCAGAAAAGTCAAAAAGTACCTTGTAGGGTAAATAAATGAAAGATTCCTTCCATACCATGTGGTAAAATTTAAAATGGGTAAAAATGACTTTAAAAATACATGAATACACATTTATAAAACATGGACATGGATGATTGCAATAACCACTAGTAAACACTTACGAATAAGCAATCTCGGATAAAAATGAGATTTGCAAAATTATCCCTTACCTTAGGTCTGATTTGCTTCGTAAGTATCCGAAACTCCTGTATAATGATTTAAATAATGTTATTGACTTATTCCATAATGATAATTATTGTTATTATATCATATATGGTCATATTCTTAGCTTCTTAGTAGTAATATTTCATTTCTACTTGTTATTCGGGTGTTTATAACTTTTTGTTCTTATGCGTGTTTTGTCGAATAAATTCTTATTATTATTTTTAGGTTATAGATACCTCATTTCCAGAATGGTATTAGTGTAATATATATCATATTAATTCATTCAATTCATTTATATAGTCATTATGAAATGAAGATCATGTAGAACCAGTCGCATCACATCGTGGAGACGGTATTCTGTACGTACGCACGAGCGATGATATCGTTCTCATGATCGTGGAATTGTATTGGACTGTATATATACTATTTCAGAATCAATATCACTTTACAATAATCATATATAGTCATTATTTACACCATTATACCCATCCAAGTAAGGTGTTGGTGAAAAATAGATTACACCACGGCGTGGAGACGGTATTCCGTACGTACGCACGCGCGATGATTTCGTTTTCCGTAGGATGGATAGATGGTGAAATAGGGTTGTTTCAAACTTATAATAACATATCATTATATGAGTGATACTGATGTTATTACTTCATAATGAAACAACTAAAGAAGAATAACTGGAAGAAGAAATAATGATGAAAGAATCAGTAACGGACATTACCTCTTCTTTGAAGCGCTTCTTTGAGACCTCCTTTTAGGGAACTAACATTGGTCTTTGAAGAAGACCAGGACCTCTAGGATGTCTCTACGGAAGTGGAGAGAAGAAATTGGCAGGTTTTGGACGAGTTCGAAGGCTCAAATTGGTGTGAGGAGGAGAGGGAGGAGGTGTCCTTTTATAAGGGAGGAGAGGGGCACTTTTGGAATAACTAAAAATATTATTTATTATAAAGTAAAATTCGGTTATTAATAGCTCCAAATTGATATATTTCGAAGCTAAGGTGGGGATGGGTCTAAATCATATCATACAATAGAATTTAGACAAGTTAGGTATCAATTTTAACCTTATCATTTAGATTTATCTTTAAGATAGATAATTTATCTTTTACCATGTCTTCTTGTTTTCTTACACTATAAGGTTAATAAACATACTATATCAAGCCAAAATAACCCCAAGTTGTTTATTATTAATATATATATAACTTTATATGAGTAATTTTGTAGATCCATAGATTTTTAGGAATAAAATAACAATTAATAATATAATATCTGTTTTAAATATTATTTTATGTCAATATTGACACTATTTAGTAATTGATTTTTGTGAAAATCATAACATAATGATTAGTTCAAACACAATTAATTAAATCAATAATAAAATATCATATTAACCTATAAAATTAGTGGAATTCATAAAAAGTCTAAAATTACATTTATTTGGGTATATATAACATCAATTATGTCAATATTTCATTAATAAGATATTTAATACATCATCGTTGTGTCATAAATAAATTAAATTATTTAATGTCTAAAATTTTAAAATAAAACAAAATTATGTAGGAACTGTTTTTAGCTTTTTAATGAATATTTATAGTCAAATTTATCTTTTGTATAACCCCATATTAAAAATGATTTACTTATTAAACGTTGATTTTAACTATTTTAACCCTTCTTTATATAAATTAATAATAAATGTCCTAATCTAATCCAAGTGGGAATAAATTGTCATATGTTATTACTAAGGTTGTTTTTAGTCGAATTACACTTATCCAATAGAATTAAGATATGTGTTCGTGTAATAATAATATCATTTTTACCCTTAATTACCCTATTTATTTTTAACCGTGGTAAAAAAAAAGTAAAAAGTTACTATTCACCAAAAATTATTTTCATCTCATTGAACCACATTTTAGTCCTTGATATTAACAGTGTTTGTCGGATTTTCGAAATTTCACTCACAGAAGTGGTAAAATTACGTTTTATGAAAAATTCAGTTTTTTAACTACCACTTAGTGATTTCACTATTCATCAAAAAATGAAAGTTTCTAGAAAAATACCAAAAATTAGGCCTAAGCTATATTTGATATTATGAATTCAAAAATGATTTCTATTTTTCCAAATTGAAATCATATCAGTTACATTAACTAATTTAAAATTTTATTCCCGTCGTCGAAACTAATAGTGTGTTTTTTTAAGAAAAATAACTATCAAAAGATTGACAGTTGTTTATGTCTGGTTTAAATGTGAAATTACATCCAATGACCAACATTGTATTAAATTGTAATAATATATTCTAAAAAGACTTTAAAACCACTCAAATTAATTATTTATCACTATTAATTATTTCGATTAAAAAAGTTTTTTTAATTAAAATTTAGTAATTGTCACTATTCATCAGAATATGAAAGTTATCTGAAAAGTACCATAATTTCACCCAAAGCTAATTTCGATATTCCGAATCCAAAAATGAAGTCCATTTGAAAGATAATTTTTATAAAATTTCAAAAAGTGGGTATTACTATTCATAACGGCTAGTTCATAATAATATTATAATAATATCTCGTTTAGTGAAACTCGGTATTGCGTACTACACATGCTATCGAGGAAGGTCGCGATTGCGTGTAATGCAAGGCATGTCAGGGATTCGTGTTGTGAAAGATCCTTTTTGTGTAGCGTACAACACAAGACATTAATGAAATTAAATAGAATATTTTTTTTTCATAAAATCTCGGGGTGTTAGAAAACTAATTGCAATTTTCTCAATATCATGGATTTGTTTTTTCTCAGAAAACTAGTACTAATTCTCTCATAAAATAGGTTCCTATTTACACAGAATGCTATATCTGATTTATACAGAATGGTGGTTCAATTATGTGCGTAATTATAGTTCCATTTTGTGCATAATATTGGTTTCAATTTGTGTAGAATGATGGTTTTGATTTTTGAAACATTTTGGTTCTGATTTTCATAGAAAAATGATTGATCTGATTCTTTTAGTAATTTCAATTTCATCAATCATATCCATAATTTCAAAAAATATCATCAATAATCATTGTTTTCATGATTTGTTATTACTTCATGATCAAAAAATCATCATCTGATTGGGTTTAGAATGTTTGAAAATCATTCTAACATCTAACATCTCAATCTTCATCAACATCCTATTTTAAAATTCATTAGTATCAAAATTAATTCTTCATTCAGCAATATATTTCTTGAGAAAATTCATTCATTTTAACTCATCAACATCATTCTTCCTAGATAACAAAAACATTATATACAAAAAAATTATTAAAAAAAATTATAACAAAGATACCTCAGGAACAATATGAATGTTTTCATATTTATATAGTATATGTGACCATTCTAAGAAGGGGTAAGTCACTTTGTCGGATTTTGGTCAAATATGATCCCTATGTGTATATCCATGACATGTCTTATATGGGTGATTCAACAAGTAATGAGATAAAGGATTACACTTTATGGTGGATATTTCTTCACCTTAAAGATTATAGAGATCGAGTTCAAGATTTCAAAGAAACCTGAAGGACATTACATAGAGGTGATTCTCACGTAATGATATTATTGGGATTTCATACGAGAATAATTATATTTCTTATCCTTTATATGATAAATAACAAAATTTAATAGGGTATCTAAACATTGTTTTGAATGAATTATTTGGAGGATATTTTCATTTAATTAAAGGTTAACAAATGGTCACATATTAGGGTAACATGGTTATTCACTGATGATACGAGAGATATAATTCCCATTTAAATGTATGAAATAAGATCTTAGAGGATTCCAAAGAAAAACATAGAGATAAAATAATAGGTTATATAAATTTATGTTGGAACGTCAAAGGAATATTCATGAGTCATTTTTGTTATACATTTTTTTGGATTCATTATTGGATGACATTGGAGAAGAATTGATTCTCCCCTAATAGTTTAAATTCACACAATTGAAGGCTAACACAATAATAATCATAGATGTACTAATATATCTTAGAGGGTTAGAGTAGTGTGATCTATTTTCAATGACAGTTACAAACAAAGAGGATTAGTTTGGCATATTTGAATTATAGAAAAAAGACCGGGAATCGGTGGAAGCCATCCCTTAGAAAATTAAATAAAAAGAGGTAGAGATTAATGAAAACCATTGGTTATTCTAGAAATGAGTGTGTATCACACCCCATCAATCTGCCTCCACAAGTGGGACATAGTAGTCAGGGTCCGTGAAAGACCACATCTTGTTATGTTCAATGAGTTACATTTTTTCCAAAGTATCTGCCACCCGATTGGCCTACCGATTTACATGTGAAACAGCTATATGTGTTTGAGTGAGCATGATAAGATAGTCAACCCACTGAGGTAGCACACACAAGGACACATGACGTGTCCTGGTTCTCAAATCATGAACCTCACTTTGAGAATCATATTCAATCCATATCCATTTCCAATTAAATTGGAAAGTGTTTCTGACATCATAGATCATTTCCCATATTTCATCTTTAAGGGAATTTCAAACTCCAATGAAGTTATAGAAACATCAGTTTAAAATGCACAATAGGAACGGAAAAATCCTCCACAACCCGATGGTCCTAGATCACCCGATGTAGCTCCATTAACGTTCACCTTGAGGCAAGGAACAATGGGTGGTATCCATCAAATATGCTTCAGCATCTGAGGATTGCATGGATGACCAGATACACCAAACATTCTCAGAGTTTGTAAATCAGAAATAGTATTCAACATAGCACCATCATGAAAAATTGAAGTAGCAAACACATCCCTATGAATAGCCACCACACCTTGCTGGACAGTGTGGTGCGTACCACCAAACAACGCAACATTTTGGGCCTCCCAAATGGCAGCAATTATTGCAGCAATATAAACATGTAAATATTTATGAAATTTATGACTACATTGAGCATGATATAGATTAGACATTATGTCAAAAACTTTCTTGCATGTGTCAAATGCCACCCCGAATAGTGATCCCATATAGGCCTAGAGTGTCTTGTCCTGGTCACATTCCAAGAAATCATGTTGTATTGAATCCTCGGTATCCTTACAAAGGGAGCACATATAATTCATATGAATGTTGTCTTCTTTGAGATGAGCAGATATGGGGATTCTGTTTTTCCAGAATCTCCATATCAAAAAAATCAAGAAGGCTAGTTAAATCTGGTTCTGAATTTCATGAGCCTAGAAGGTGGACGAGGTAGTCCCCCATATAGAAACCTATAAAAGTCCATAAAATTAAACTTTTTAGTTCTTCTATGGTTCTATGTCAAAGAGTCACAATCAATAAATGAGTAACTATTGATTTTAATCTATAAATGAGTAGGAATTCAAGAGTCGTGTGAGAGCATCAGTAAAATAATGTCAGAAACGGACAAAGGGGTTGCTTTAGGTGGTACATTCAGATCATAAAAGGGTTTTGTGATCCACTTTATGATCAAACTATTCAAAGTATAGCCCTTGCAAACCAGAAATTTTGTATCTTGGTTGATCCTCACATAGGTATCTTTTAGAGATGCCCAAACCAATGAGGCGAGGTATTATTTGTAGCCATGGAGAATCATTTTTTGAATTTGATCGAAATGAAGTCATTATTAGCATCAGTTGAAATCAGACTCCATGTGAATTTCCCAATAAAACCATCATTGATGATACAAAGATCCTTACATCCTAAGCCCACATCTCCACAGGCTTGATGAATTATTTCTATGAAACTATAATCATCTTCCTTTCATGTGTTGAACCTATCCATATAATGTTTCATATCATGATTTGAGGCTCCTTGAGAAGTCCTCTCAACCATCTATTGAGTGTGATGGAATAGACAAACATTTATGTGATCACTGAGTTCACGAGGAAGACCGTCCCAGCCACGGACATAGCCTCCCCTTTACAGAAGTCCACTTAATGTATATTACAATCATAAATACCTTCCGGATACTTTCTTTTCACATTTCCTTAGAATAGTGGGACCCCAAGATACTGGAAAGGTAGGGATCCCATCCTCACCCTAAGATACCCGATGATCATGTTCCTTTTCCCAGTAGAAATTCTATTCCAAAAAACTATGGAAGTCTTGTCCCAACTAATGGATTGGTGAGAATCCTTCTCATAATGATTGAAAAGTTCTTTGATGTAGGATATGGTTCTTCTTTAATCCTGACCATGCAATAAAACTTCATTGGAGTTTGTATTCTCATTAACACCAGCCCTAATCTGTGTGTAAAGCTCTATTTGAGCATGATCACCGATACATCTACTGATGTAATCCTATGAAATGTAAAAAAGAAACCCAGATAGTGGTTCACCTTGATGTACCCCCCTAGTTGAAGGAAAAAAATCCTCTTAGACACCATCAACAAGAATTGACAGCCCTGAAGATCCGTGTATGGTGTGAATCATGTTTTGAATCCAATTAGGTTGATCATATCCTTAATGAAAATCTATGAGAAATATCCATTTAAGAGTATCGGAATCCTTTAAAATATCGATTTTTTGTGAAGATCCCCCTTCTTTTTTCTTCCTTCTCATTAGGATGACACTCTCTGAGGCCCTGAAGAGACACTTTTGAATGTTTCTTCAAAGGAGAAAGTTTAACTGGTTTGTGTTGGTCTTGCCATCAACTAGTCCACCCTTCTTTCTAATAATAATCTTACAGATACATTTGGGTATTATGTTCCCAAGTGAAACTGTCCTGAAATCCTTAATTTTAAGTGCATTCTCTTTCATTGGAATGAGATAAATAAAGAATGAGTTCATTCCATGGTGCATGTTTGAGTGGTAGAAGAAGGCATTAATGTCGTTCTAAATATAATCCTGAAAAATGTCCCAGTAAAACATAAAATACTTTTTAGTGAATCTATAAGGTCCCATGGAACACTCAAGATTGAGAGAAAGTAGATAATATCTGATTTCCTCTTTGTATGGGGTAGAAATTAAGAGTTTATAGGATTCCTCATCAATGCAAGGGTTGATGCTGGCCACCATGTGATGAGAACATGACTGCCCATTTTTAGAGTCAATTACTTTAATGATATCAACAACAGCTAGTTAAATATCATTTTCATCAATGTAATTATTTCCACCATTATTGATCACCTTGTTCCTTTCATATTACCTCTTTTCATTATGAAATCTATTTAAAAACATGGAGTTTCTATCCCCATATTTTAATCATATCACATTCAGTTGATTTATGACTAATCATTCCTTCATATTTAAGATATCATCAAGATTATTATGGGTTGTAATTTCCACTCATGATAGGGTAGGATGGTGCTCATGATGGATCTGAAACAGGGCTAACTTCTCCTCATATTTCATCATATCCTTATCAATTTTTTAAAATGATTTTCTGCTCAATTCTCTTATCGGCCCCTTAAGATTCTTAAGCTTCTGATCAAGTCCTTGTAGTGGGATCCCAATGGATTAAAACATCCATTACATCCAAGGAAATGTCCATTCATCCTATAATAACAAGCCATCCATTGTTGAATCAAAAAGGAATAGGGGTTGACCTTGTCAGCTGAGTCTTATCATCACAAATAATTGGGATGTGATCAGAGTGATGTTTGGGAAGTGGGAAACTAGAGACTCCATGGGAAGAATCATGGTCATCAATGTGGACATTACATATATCATGATTCCTGGCTTGTTTCCCCACCCATGTGTATCTACACCATTTAAAAATCAGAACTATTAATGGGAACATGATCCAGATTGTAGAAGTTAATGTACTCAAAAAATTCAAAAGTGTCAATCCTATTAAATTAATTTCGAGATTATTTCCTTTGGATTAAAAAATGTGTTGAAATCACAAATAAGATTCCATTTTTTGATCCATCTTCTTAGTGCATACATCGAGATATTCCCATAATTATATCCTCTTAATATAATAGGAGGAAACATAAACAAATGATATTGAAATATTCAGTCAAGCAGTGCTATAATTAACCACAATGCTTTGGGGGCCACAATCATAGGAATAAATATGAATGGTATCATGACATAACAACTAGATGTTGTCTATAGAAGATACATGTAAAGTTCAGGAGACAAATCCTTATCCAAGAATACCACATTTTAATCCCTTCTAGCTTTCAAATAGGATTATGGGTTCAGCAATAATAACCAACATCAATTTGTAGGCCATAATATAATGTCGAAGGGCCCTGGTAGTTCGAAATTTTCACATCTCTTGATAATACCAATATATAATTCATATTCTTTTATTGTCCATGACCCTTGTTAGAGGACTCCCCTTTATCTATTAAGAGGTTTTGATTTTCCCTTTCTTCTCATGGCCTCCCTGCCCGTTCTGCAGACAAGTGTCGTGTCCAGATTTCGTCAAATCACGACCTTCCATGATCACCTTTTTTCCCCACTGGCTTCCTTCTCCCTACTAGTGCACTGATTAGATGAATTAGTGGTAAAATATAGCTCATATGGTCCACCACTGGGGGAAACATTATCTTGAGCTACCACTTCATCTATATAAAGAAAACATAGGGGGGTTTCACACAATGCATCATTGATAGGTTGATTGATTTAATTCAACAACACTCTCGCAAGCTCATGATATCCCCATGCCATAGAAAAATGAATATGTAAATAAAAGGAAAATGGTGGGAGCATCTTGTGATCATAAATATAATTTTATGGGCTTAGCGGATTCATGAAAAAACATAATCGATTCCCAACTTATCCAACTAATTGTGAACTATATCGTTGGTATGTCACCCAAATCATGCGATGAGCCCCGAAAATGGTCTGGCGACTATATGCTTCACCATTATCACCATAAGTAATAATGAATGAGTTTTCCATGAAATTCACATACATAACGAAAGGAACCTTTTTTCTTCATGTGATGCTTCCCAAATGGATAGAGTTATTGTCTTTAACAACACTATTGAAAACTCACATTATCCTTGATCCTTTAAAAAATGAAGATGGGAATAATAATTTGAATTACCCGATCTTCTTGTGGTCATAAAATTCACATGACACACATAGTATATTCATGGGGCACCTTGGCATGATATCCTAATCTCTTGAATGACCCTTGTCAAGCCATCTTTTTCTTTTAAATTATACTAGTAAAGTCACCTAATATCACATGAAAGCTACTTTAGATGGAATCATAATGTCACGAATGCCATTAGAAATGTTGGATTTTCTAGGAAAAAGTCCATTTTTTTACGTCCTCATATCAAAAAAAGACCCATTTATTGAGAAATAATCAAATAAATTGTGCATTGTCGGGATATTCCTTCAATCTATAGATATTGTACAATCCCCTCAATTACTCGTGAAAAGATCGCAAAAAACACATGTAATCTAAGCTATCCACTGACTATACTCATGGTTATCTTGATATGAAATATTAAAAGATTAATATGATCATGGTGGAGAGTCTTATTAATCCCCCACCCTTGTATTAAAAAATGGGGATGGGTTTACGATATCCTGGGAACCTCGCATTGATGCACCCAATCATCAGAACAGATTTCTTAGAATGGCTAATCTCATGATTGGAAATGTTTTTCATCATGTAATATTAAGGGAACCACCTAAGAACACCATGAAACATGTATAAAAACATTTTTTGATCTCTCTAAGATCACTTAAATGACTTATGATAGGTAACATGAAAAACATCCCACAAATATGATCGGTTATATGAGACTTAAACAAGCTAAAACTAAATATACATAAGGCATATCAAAATAATAATAGGTATAAAAGACTATTAAAATATGAGAACCAAGAGAATGTCTTATATTCAAATCCTTATGTGATTAACAGGACTCATTTAGATCATATTACATCACTAGAACATTTCACTCAAATATTGATACATCCTCATGACATAATATTTTAATCTGGTGATGTCCTCTGGACATGTCAAAAATGTTTGGAAACACCCTCTATGCATGAGAACAGAGTTTCACCGAGTCCTCAGGTCTCCCCATATAGATCTTATGATATCATCTTGACATCAACGAACATTAGTTCGATTATGTGATACCCTCCAAGCCTTTAATCTGGTATCATTTGATGGATTCTTGGATCAACCAGTTAGGTCGTCTAATGTCCTATAAACATTCATCCTTGGTCAAGAAACGAGCTTCATACATGCAATCTATATTATGTGATGAACCAAGGAAAAATCAACTGGATCATGTGATTATATTTTGGGCATGATAGGAAGACATACTCTAACAGGTTTGGAATTAAATAAAGCCATGTTTGGGAAATAATCATGATGGTCAAGGAAGGAAACAAGTCTAGGTCAAGTATGCATCCTAAGACATGATAACCTTGTTCAAAAAAGGTGCATAATCCCTAATTGATAGGTAGACTCAGTTTTTAATCCCTTACTAATTACAACTATGTTAACTCTTATTACTACTATAAACATGATATATTGGATTCCTACCATTTTTAGACCTCCTTGATCACCTGGATTCACCATTCCATTTTCGTTATATAAAATGTAAATCTCTTCAATAAACAAAAATAAATCTCTTCCATTTATTAAGATTATTTTCCAAGGCCCAAGCATAATATTTTAAATCCATTGTATCTTCCCATCACATAAGTCCAGGATCTACATACAATAAAATTGATTATTTTCTATACCTTATTTCTCAAATCAAGCATAGATCTCACGAGATAAGGTGGGTGTAATGGAAAAATACTTTATATCTTCTATAAAAGGGAAACCTCAATGTATAATCCTTGATCAATAGAATAATAGAATATGTTCTTCATATAAGGGATACCTTAGTGTGTAATCTCCAATAATTAGGGGAACCACAATGCACAAGCCCTATCAAATTGAACTAAAAGAAATATAATTATTTCAATAACTATGATCTGTAGCACTCTTTTCCAATTCTCTACAATCGTAATAAAATTCCAAAGGGCTATCCTAGTAGATAAGTAGCATTTCTTATTCAATGATTTTGATAACATGCTATACCTTGTTTCTTGAATTGATCATATCTCATGTGGGCTTAAAGACCAGTGATAATCATATCATTCAAATCATAATCCATCACTATCAAGGGAAACCTCATCATGTAATCCCTCGCTATACTAAATTATGAGAACATTAAATCTTGCGATAATTTTGATAAAAAGTAATTTCTTATATGGACAAAGATCATATAAATAGACACTTCGGTGAATGTTTCCGCATGTCTTCGACAGTTTATCCCTCAATGAACAATCTCTTCCATGGGATAATATTTCCCTCTAATCCTCGAATCTATGGATAAGCATACTGAACAACAATGACTCTCATTCCTTCTATAACTTGGATATGTAATATTCATCCTTATAGTTCGATCTCAAATATATGGTTCCTAAGTTCCCCCATATATATGTCCTCTCCACATGATGATAAACAACATTGTATCAACAAACTATAAGTATTTTCATTAATATTTCAAAGGATGATATGTAGTATGCATCATATTAGCTCAATCCCATCCTTTAATATTAACTGCCTCTCTACATGGAAGAAATTTCAAAATTTCCTAGTTATAGGTCTTCAACATATAAGAATCTACCAACTAATGGAAAATGGATTAAATACAAAATATATGTACAGATTAAATCACTAAAACACTACCCTTCAAATAAAAGAGATTTTAACCTATGAAAATTTTCTAGTGTAATTTTTTCAATATAAGGATTATAATTTTATTCACAGACATATCTCAAAAATATAATAGAGTACCGGAGTAAGAAATAATTCCCCCAAAAATGGTGTGATGCGCCTAACCTCAAAAAATGTTAGTTCTTAATTATCTTAGGGTCAAAAACCCCGACTAACTACCCTCCTTTGAAATATATTTTGGTATCCAATTATTGATGCGGGAATCATTGTGAGTTTCTTTAAAAGGATGAAGAAAAAAAGGTCTACAATTTGTGAATGACTATTTAAAACATTTGTAACAAATGAGAAATTTATCAATGAAAATTTCCTTATTATAATTATTTCATATATTATAGATCACTTAAAATCACATAGAGAACAAAATAAAAAATTTATAAATGGATAATTGATGAAATAAGAGGCATTTCTATATGTTTAGCTGCCAATACCAAGGGAATAGATACATGAACCATAAGAATATTAATTTTTTATAGAGAATAGTATCTTCAAACCTAAAAGTATATATTAAAATTTCGAATCCTATAATTAAAATATGATATAATTTTATCACGGAATAAGTAAATATATGATTTATAAATTATTAATTTAGTGTTGATATTTTTTTGTAAAACATTAATAATTATATTCATTTTTATAATTAATATAATTACTTAAAATTAAATTTCATTTCATAATGTTTATTCATAAATTTATATATTGATATATTGTGATTATAATATAATTTTAGGAGGCCTTAATTAATTTTTATAAGTTTTATAAAACCGGAGATAATTTTTTAAATTTTGTATTCTATAAATAAATGATAATTTTAATTAACAAATTTAATGTCTCATAATTAAACTGTTATTTTCATAAAATGGAGTTCATTTTTGAATTCTGAATGTTGAAAAATGGTATGGATGAGGTTATAGGATTTTTTAAAATACATTTTTTTGGAAAATAGTAAAATACAGTAATTTATGATATATATACATTATAAGTTAAGTACAGTATTCCCTGATTCATTGATATTGGAATCACCATAATATCAAACACATCAACATTATTTTTAATATTTCCTTAGAAAATAACCAAACTATTCAAATTCATGAGGGAAAATAATAAAAAATGAATAAAATAATGAGAAAACACGGTTCCCCTCTACTATAAATACTGCACATCACCACCTCTTCTTTTCAAACATATTAAGCTGTCAATATTTTCTAAATTTTCTCCAATAATATTCTCAAGACCCTTCCCCACATCTTGGATGTTATAGTCTCATCAAAATATAAAAACCCTTTTACCAATGGAGGTTCTCATATTGAAGATCACAAGAGGTAAATGCCTCTTTCTTTTTCTGTTAATTTATTTTCAATTACGTTTCATCCCTTTCCTCGCATCACCATACCATATCTAAGTGGCATGATAACTCAAGTAGAATTTATATACAATAATTATATTGTTTGTAAGGAATAACCCATCATAATTTCTCTTCCCCTCCCATTTTATTCAAAAAAGTAAAACATCATCCATGAGGATTTAATTTATCATATTCAAGGAGAATGATATTTCAATTTTCATTAACGCCATAAAACCATTTAATAAAACTATTTTTATTGTCAAACCAGTTCATAATATAAGTATTAATTCCTAATTAATGTTATATAACAATTATATATATATAATATTAATAAATAAAATAAAAATAATTTGTGACGATTGAAAAATAACAAAAATAATCTAAACGATTATCACTAACATATTATCTAATGATTCATCCTCAACCAAAATAAATGAATGAATTATTTAACCATTTAAAATTCAATATGTTAATTAATAAAATATAACTTCAGTTCTAGATATCTATTTTCATTTTACATGATCATTTATAAATTAATTCAATTGAACCAATCATGAAAACCAAGGATAAGAACAGTCCCAAATGAAAAACATTTATCTTATGACTCATATTTATGGACATTAAAAATATAAAGAAAATTATAATAAATAAAATATATGTATAAAATATTCTAAATTAATTAAATTAATATATTCAACTTTATTATTCAAGTCATTAATATCATGTGTAGAATACTTTCAATCATACGGTAATGGATTCATTCCGAACCTCCATTTTTTCTTTCAGTTACACTTAATATCTATTTACCAAGGTAAAAAATTATTTTTGAATAATTATAACACATTTTGGGTATATTTTCTATAATTTTGTATCCTAATAACTTCATCATTCTTTTTTTTGAATATATATGTTTTCAAAAGTATCCCATATCAATTCTTCTTGATATGTAGACCCAATTAATGGGAACCACCTAGTTTATTACAAATTTTAAAGTACACCCAAAAATCTATATTAGCCACTATTTGTTTCAGAAATAAATCACATTATCAAGAATAAATATCATTATTCATTTCTTGTTTTATAAAAATAAATTATGTATTTTTTATTTAAATGAATCCTTAATATTTTCTTTCAAACACACAAAAATATGTTATTTCTAATTTATCTTTAGTACTCTTTTTACATGTTGTAACTTTAGTTTGATATTTCATATCATGATCTATACTTATTTTCTCTTAATAATTTACATGTTTTATTTAAATCCACTATTTCATGGACACCATTATGATATTCCCTTTTTTATGACTTATGACATGATTACAATTCTCATTTCTTTCCATGGGTACCCTTATGTTCATGTTTCATTATTAACATGGAACACATAATCATGAATATATTTTTATGGGTGAACCCTTATAGAACTCAATGTAATTGGGTAAAAGTTAGTCTCATGATATATCTTATGCAATTACATTTGTGGTTATCCTTGACTCATGCTCCATGTTCAACCGTCTTGGTGGTTAGCATTGACTCGTAATCTTTAATGTGAAATAAGACATGAATAATGCATATCTCATGTTTTATGATGGTTTCACATACATATTATTCCTTTATTACCTGATCCCATTTTTTATATGTAATTATTCCATATTTTTATTCATGTTCCATTCCTTTTTTTATCATTATTTTTTTTCTTATAACCCAAGTGGTGTGCTTTATTCTTATGTTTATTCCATTAGTATGATATTTAGATCATCCCTTTGATAATGTATTTACCTATTTATAATATTTATATTTAAGATAAAAAATGTTGTAAGTGTGTCATTATAAAGATTAAAAATAATATGATTTTATTTTGGTTTCATGCCATCTAATTATGTATCATATCTTCCAAAGACACTAAAAATTATGATCGTTGATTCATATTTGACAACAACTTATACTTAAATTCATGTAATATTTTTTTTAAGTATAGGGACATTATAAAATATAACCCCTATAATAAAACCTTTAGGAAACAACAATTCATATCTTTATAACAAAACAAAAATGGAAAACTGAATGTTAACTCTGTCAACTACCTTACTACCATTATAGTACTGAAAATGATTGACAGTCTAGTTCTCGTTAGACCATTTCATTCCCATATCATTGGTGGTCCTTTTACATTATCTACAGTGTATGAATGAATATTTATTATGGTCTTTGATATGATGATTATGGTTTTAAAATCTTATTCTTACATCATCATACCATTATGTTCATTTTATATTTAATTATCTCCCTTGTTTTCCCTAAATGAGCACTGAGATCCCATATTATTATGCCTAATTTCAACATCTTATGAAGCTTTTTGTTATATATGATCCTTATAATAAGTGTGATAGTTGTGAAGAACTTCTTTGGAGATAAAATTGCTCAATTATGGACCAATGTTTAAGTATCCATGTTTCTAAAGTTACTAAAATGTTTTGATTATCAAGTGTGTAGCAATGAAATGAAAAAAAAAATCCCAAAAAATGATGTAATCACTATATATTAAAGGCCTAGGATGTTATAAATAGTATATATGGAAATTTTTAGATACTCTTTGTAAATTAGATTGATAAATCTATAGTTAGTTTCCAAAGGATATGTGTAAAGATCATTCAATGGATGAGTCAAAGAACATGAAAATGTCCATGAATATTGGAAATGGATTTAGTAAATTGTTATAGATAAATGAATCCATAGATAGATACTACAAGAATATTTGAATATTTTAAATATTTACCTATGGTTAAAAGCCTCAGAAACCACATATTGATATATAATCGATCTGGAATAGATGCACGATAGTGGGCCTTGCTGCACAACTAGTATGACATTCCCCCAGGATAAAATTAGGAAATTCACTAAATCATTACCAACTATAATAAGGTATTAAAATATAATGTGGTTATGAATGACCGATTATTAACGTAAGGTGGCCTAGATTATGGAATTTTTCATAACTTATAGATCATTTAAGGGAAATTCATGATTAAGAGGTTTCCGCATATGATTACTATTTCCTACATTATGTTTTTTTATTTTAGTTAGTAGGTGGAACCAAGAGTAACTATGTTAATGCTTTGTTTGACGGCCGATGAAAATATTTTCCTCATGAAAATAAAATTTTTATGGGATATATAATGAAAATAATGTTTTATATGCTCATTGTTTCCTCTGGAATTGAGGATGACCTTGTTGATTGAAGGTTCGAACATTCCAATCGGTTTCTAATGTGTTTGTTCATAGAACCGGAATCATACAATGATTCCATATCCATTTGGAACTACTTTCCTAAGTTAGGCACTCATTTGTTGTGGACTGATCAGGATTAGGAATTTGCATTGTTCTATAGGATGGGAGGTCGAACTCATCACATCTTTTTTAGGAGAATTATTGTCTACTCCAAGACACTCTTTATATATTTAAGTTATGTTCGTGAATCCTTATTACATTACCAAGTATAAAATGAGCCTTCCTTTAGTCTGACAATCAATGATTGATATGTATAAAATTCAGAGAATCTTTTATATGTATTCGAGGTTCTTCATCGATGAAGAATCATCTATATTTGTTAGAGATTCTTAGTTGATGGTATCCTTAAATACATAAAAGTCTCTTTGTCATTATGATGACCATACTTGTTTTAAAGCCACTCAGTGGGGCACATGAATTTTATTGTCATTCAGGAGGACATGGATTATTTCAGTGTTGGGATCATACCCATTGATGGGATACCTACGTATCCTTTGTTTTAGAAAAGGAATCAGAACCCATGTAGTTTGAGTAAGGGAGTATGATGTTTATGCATGATTGATGGCTCAAAGAAAGATGTCATGACTAATTTTACACTCTAAGCTCACGTGAGTCATGATCGGTGTGAGAAACAAGAGGTATTGGTGAAACCTAGAAAACTGTGCCATGAAAGATGCAATGATATGGGGAATATGTGTGTATGACTGCCCAAATAGATAAGAATTATGATTTACTTCAGGGAAGAAATCCAGGAACAGGGTCCATAAAGGTATATATGCTTCATGGGGATTTGGATACTCTAATATTGAGGCTTACTCCTTAGGAAGATGCCCAAATTAGGAGGGGACTTATGATTGGGTTTTACTCCTGAGAAGGAATCCCAGATCAAAAGGAAATTAAGACTGTGGATTACTCCTAAAAAGGAAGCCCAAGATAAAGGGATTTGAAAATTAAAGGGACTTTGGGCTTACTCCTGAGGAGGAGGCCCATATTTGAGACTGGGGCATACTCTTGAAAAGGAGGCCCAGGTGAAGAGAATTATAGTTGGGGATTACTCCTAAGAAGGATGCCCATATTTGGGAATCTTGAGACTGGGGCTTGCTCCAAAAGAGGATGCCCAGATTAGAGGACTTGGGGCATACTCCTAAGGAAGATGCCCAGATTATTAAGGATTTGGCTTGGGGCTTACTCCTGAAAAGGAGTCCCAAGTTAAGGATTCTCTCATCTTAAAGGATGAGGTTGAATGAATGAAATATCAATCTTTAGTGACATAAATATGTGTAAATCACTAGGTTTCGAGAGATTTTCCCTGAAGTTCCTTTCAGATAAGGAAGCCAAATCAAGAAATAATGCCATAAATGGCTTTGAAAAGTGTCTTGAAGATTGAATGTTGAATAGAAAAGTTGGAATGGCATAAGAGGGGTGAAATGGGCCAGAAAGGCACCCAAAAAGATAGGGGCACGCAAGTCCTGGTAAGAGCGCAGGTACTGCGTGGGCATGCAAGTCCTGGTCGTGCAGTTATACCTACGCGGCACATGAGTACATGCGCGATTTTCATCCCTTCGAATAATATTTGGGGGATCCTTGATCAAATCCTTTATAATTATCCCTAGAGTATTTCTAGAAGATGGTGCACAAGTTACGGTGATGAAGTAGGTCGGTGCACATGTGTGTCCATTTCCATTAAGGGTAAAACACTTAGGCGCACAATTGTTAGTGAATTCTAACACTTAGACCTTACTTGTCTTGTTTAGACCTTCCGTTCTAGGTAAAGAATTACCTTATAAGTGTTTGGATGACCTGAAGAAGATACTTGGGCGTTCAAAGCTCTATATCTGAATTATGGAAAAATTCCTCTAGAAATGGGGGGCCCACATGGCCTATTTATAGGCTGGAGAAGACCATGGGAGGTTATCACTTAGGGCGCGCAAGTCACTTACAAATAGTCAGCGCACAATTATACTTGCGTGATGGTAAGGGAACTTGCGCGACACTTGTGAAATGTTCCTCTTATTCATTCCTTTGTAAAGTTTTGATATTTTCTTCAAAGGATGAATCTCTTTGTGCTATGTCATTTCCCTTTCCATTACTTTAGAAAATGTGATGAAAATGAACATAAAAAAAAGTCCCCCCTCAGAGTTGGATCTGGAAGAATAAGGATGTGACTCTGAGGAAAAGAAGAAAACCAAAGGGGAAGGGGCGCACAGGTGTTCACCGCGCAACTGTCATCGTGCAGGTGCGACTCAAGCAACAGTTAGATGCTATTACTGGGGAACATTACCAACTCAATAATTCAATGGAGGGAGATCAAACTAATGGTATGAAGACCATTGCAGATGCCAAGAAGGTAATCCATCAGACTGAAAGGAGTGAAGTTGGTCGAGTGCATAAGTTTCAAGTAGCTTCTGATGAAGCTCGGGATGTGGCTCATCAATTGAAGACTTATGTTGATAGTCTTTTGTAATTTCCTGAAAAAGAGAAGTGACTCCAATATGTTTATGTCCTTCAAATTATTGTGCATCAAATTATAACGACCCATACTTTACATACATTGTTATTACTTAAAAATTGAAGCACACTTATTACAACATATAACAAAACCAGGAAAAGACCGTATAGGTATAGTGTCTTTAGAAACTGGGAAACATAAACAACTGGGTCATAATGCGTCTACAATGTCTCCCATTTATTTCATCATATCTATAGTCCCTTTTGGAATATCTTACTTAATAACCTTCTTCCTGACCTGGGGAAAGAAAACATACAAAAGGGTGAGCTCAAATGCTCAGTAAGTGTAAACAATAGAAATATCAATCACATCATATTCATAAGAACATAACTTTTGGAAATCTTAACTTGCAAAAGAGATCATAATTTCATAACATGGGATAAATGATAGTAGTGAAATTTAATCCCAATAATCATAACATAGAACATGAAACTTTGTGGCATACACACATAATCATATATAATCATTTTTTATTAGTCAATACTCATTGCCAAGACTATCTTAGTGGACAATGTCCATTTCTAAACCGAGTTCACTCCTCATTTCAGTCCTGTTTCACTGAACCGGTTTAACCTTCCATTCTAGCCATGTATATCTCATGAAATATAAAATCTTTACCCAATGCATTGGATGGAGATATAGGTCCCACCCATCTCATAATGATACCATTCTTATGTGTGACACAAACTCATAAACCATACATCGTAGCATAACCCATGTAATAAAATTGGGATTCTTAAACATCGTGACATCATAAAACAATTCATATAAGATAAAGGAATTCATAAAAATAATTCCATCACAACATAATCAAATCAATGTAATAATAGGGATAGAAACATAACCCTTTATTATCTTAGATAGAAAATAATTTTGATAAAATACTTGAACTCCATTCTTGAGGAAAATATCCTTTCTACTTCAAAAATACTTTCCATTTCTTAACATGTCATACAATTCGAAACTAAAAGAAGTTAATTAAAAATAAACCTGAAAACATGTAAAGGAAGCTTCTTAGAAATAATGTTTTAAAAATCCATTCATGTCGTATAAGTGAAAAAAACATTCTTCTCATACTTTTGTCGGAAAAGTCAAAAAGTACCACGTATGAAAAACGAAAAAATATTCCTTTCATATCTTTTACTGAAATCTCACCGAAGGGTAAAATTGGATTTAAAAAATTGTAGGTGGATGGAAATAATATTACATATTGAGGAAACATGGAAGTGGATGATAAAATACACCCCAGTAAATACCAACGTATAAACAATATCGGATAAAATGAGATTGTGATATTTTCCCTTATCATAGGTCTGATTTGCTTCGTAAGTGTCCGAAACTCCTGTATAATGATTTATATAATGTCATTTACTTATTCCAAAATCATATCAATTGTTATTATATCATATGTGGTCATATTTTTAGCATATTATTAGTAATATTTCATTGCTACTTGTTATTCGGGTGTTTAATACTTTTTGTTCTTATGCGTGTTTTGACGGATAAATTCTTATTCATATTTTTAGGTTATAGATATATAATTTCCAGAATGGTATTAGTGTAATATATATCATATTAATTCATTCAATTCAATTATATAATCATTATTCAATGAAGATCATGAAGAACGAGTCGCATCACATCGTGGAGACGGTATTCCGTACGTACGCACGAGCGATGATATCGTTCCCATGATCGTGGAATTGTTTTGGAGTGTATGTATACTATTTCAGAATCAATATCACATTACAATAATCATATATATAATTCATTATTTACACCATTATACCCATCCAAGTAAGGTGGTGGTGGAAAATTGATTACACAACGGTGTGGAGATGGTATTCCGTACGTACGCACGCGCAGTGATTTCATTTTCCGTAGGACGGATAGATGGTGAAATAAGGTTGTTTCAAACATATAATAACATATCAGTATATGAGTGATACTGATGTTATTACTTCATAATGAAACAACTAAAGAAGAAAAAGTTGAAGAAGAAATAAAAATGAAAGAATCGGTAACAGACATTACCTCTTCTTTGGAGAGATTCTTTCAGACCTCCTTTTAGGGCACTAAAATTGGTCTTTGAAAAAGACCAGGACCTCTAGGATGTCTCTAGGGAAGTGGAGAGAAGAAATTGGCAGGGGTTGGCCGAGCTTGAAGGCTCAAAGTGGTGTGAGGAAGAGGGGGAGGAGGTCCCCTATTATAAGGGAGGACATGGGCTCCTTTGGAAAAACTAAAAATATAATTTTATTATAAAGACAAATTCGGTTTTGAATAGCTCCAAATTGATTTCTTTAGAAGATAATGTGGGGATGGGTCGAAAGACTCTCATCCAATAGAATTTAGACAAGTTTAGGTTCCTATTATAACCTTATCATTTAGACTTAACATTAAGTTAAATAATTTTACTTTTACCGTGTCTTCTTGTGTTCTTACACTATAAGGTTAATAAACTTACCATAACAAGCCAAACGAACCCCAAGTTGTTTATTATTAATATATATAACCTTATATAAGTAAGTTGGAAGAACCTTAGATTTTTAGGAATAAAATATCAATTAATAATATAATATTTATTTTAAAAACAATTTTATGTAATTTTTGACACTATTTAGTAATTGATTTTTGTGAAAATCATAACAGAATGATTAGTTAGAAAAAAGTCAATTAAATCCATACTAACATGTCATAATAACCTATAAAATTAGTGGAATCCATAAAAAGTCTCAAATTACATTTATTTGGTATTTATAACATCAATTGTGTCAATATTTCATTAATAAGATAATTACTGCATCATCGTTGTGTCTTAAATAAATTAAATTATTTAATGTCTAAAAATTACAAATAAAATACCATTATGTAGAAAATATTTTTAACATTCTAATTATTATTTATAGTCGAATTGATCTTATGTATAACCCCACATTAAAAATTATTTACTTATTAAACATTGATTTTAACAATTTTAACCCTTCTTTAAATAAATTAATAATAAATGTCCTAATCTAATCCATGTGGGCCTAAATGGTCATATTTTATTCCTATGGTTGTTTTTGGTCGAATTACACTTATCCAATAGAATTAGTACATGTGTTAGGGTAATAATAATATCATTTTTTCCCTTAATTACCCTATTTACTTTTAACCGTGGTAAATAAAAGTAAAAAGTTAATATTCACCAAAAATTATTTTCATCTCATTGAACCACATTTTAGTCTATGATATTAACCGCGTCTCTCAAATTTTCTAAATTCTACTCACAGAAGTGGTAAAATTATGTTTTATGAAAAATTCATTTTTTTAACTACCTCTTAGTGGTTTGACTATTCATCAAAAATTGAAAGTTTTCAGAAAAATACC
This sequence comes from Viscum album, assembly GCA_963277665.1. NCBI lineage: Eukaryota > Viridiplantae > Streptophyta > Magnoliopsida > Santalales > Viscaceae > Viscum > Viscum album. The sequence continues at coordinate 538,770,808 of OY728119.1, forward strand.
AAAATTTCACCCTAGGCTAATTTCGATATTCTGAATCCAAAAATGAAGTCCATTTTGAAAAATAAAATTTATAATATTTCAAAAAGTGGTTATACTAATAATAACAGATGGTTTTAATAATATTGTAATAGCATATCATTGTTTAGTGAAACTCGGTATTGCGTACGACGCAAGCTATCGAGGAAGGCCGCGATTGCGTGTAAAGAAATTCAATCTAGTGTTGTGTGTAGTGAAAGATTCCTTTGATGATTTAAAAACAAAATATTTCTCATAAAAGTCTCGGGCGTTACATTCTACCTCCCTTAAAATAAATTTCTCCCTCGAAATTCGTCACTTTGTAACAAAAAGATTATGGTACCTCTCCCTCATCATATCCTCAAGCTCCCATGTAGCTTCTTCTAATTGGTGGTTCCCCCATAAAACTATCACCAATCGAGTGGTCTTTTTTCATAGGAATTATTCGCTACGATCCAGAATCTCTATCGGCAGTTCTTCATAAGAAAGATCTCGCTATATCGGTACAACTTCTAAGCTGAGTACATGTGAAGGATCAGATATGTACTTTTTCAGGAGAGATACATGGAACACATCGTGAACTTGAGAGAGATTCGGTGGAAGTTCCAACCGGTAAGCTACCTTTCCAACACGATCCAGTATTTCGAAAGGACCGATATATCTAGGTCTCAACTTCCCCTTCTTTCCAAATCTCATGACCCTCTTCCAGGGAGATATTCGTAAGAACACTTTATCACCCACTTCAAACACTAGGTCTTTTTTTCGGTTGTCGCCATAAATTTTCTGTCGACTCTGAGCTTCTCTTATGTGTTTTAGAATAGATCGGACCTTTCCTGCCATCTCATCAACAAGATCATGTCCTAATAGCTTTCTTTCCCCAACTTCATCCCAGCAAGTTGGAGTCCTGCATTTCTTTCCATAGAGAGCTTCATAAGGAGCCATCTGAATACTGGAGTGAAAGCTATTATTATAAGAAAATTCCACCAAAGGTATTTTTTGATCCCAACAACCTTTTAAATCCATAGAGAAAGCTCTCAACATATCTTCTAGAGTTTGAATTGTTCTCTCAGACTGACCGTCTGTCTGAGGATGATAAGCAGTGCTGAAACTCAACTCTGTATCCAGAGTATGCTGAAGACTTCTCCAGAACATTGAGGTAAATATCGGATCCCGATCAGATATAATAGAAAGTGGTACTCCATGCAATCTTACCACTTCCTTTACATATATCCTGGCAATCTGATCTAGATAGAAATCCTCTCTAATAGCAATGAAGTGTGAAGACTTTGTAAGATGATCAAATATGACCCAGATATCATTATTGCCTTTGGATGTTTTAGGAAGTCCTATGAGAAATTCCACAGTGATGTTTTCCCATTTCCATTCGGGTATGGGTAATGGTTGTAACATCCCCTTAGACTTCTGTCTCTCAGCTTTAACTTGCTGACAAACCAAGCATCGAGAGACATATTCAACAACATCTTTGTTCATGCCATCCCACCAGAATTACTCATTCAGGTCCCTATACCTCTTCGTGCTTCAAGGATGAATAGAGAATGAAGAACTATGAGCCTCATCCAGCAGCTCCTTCTTTAATTCGAGGATTGGAGGAACACAAACCCGACTCCTGAACTTTATTATCCCATCACAATCAAGGTTGAATTCATGAACATTTCTCACCTTCTTTTGTGACTCGACATCTTCTTTCTGTGCCTCTTTAATCTTCACATGTATAGATGGTTGAACATTCATTTGAGAAAGATACGTTTTCCCCCTTCCATTATAATTCCAAGATCCATCCTTTGTAAATCCATAAATATTGGATCTTTTGTGATCCTCATCATGGATAAACTGGAATGGTCTTGTTGACTTAATGCATATGCCACCTTGTTTTATTTCCCAGGGTGGTAATGAATTGAGCAGTCTTAATCCTTAATCAGCTCTAACCATCTTCTTTGGCACATATTCAGCTCCTTTAGTGTGAAATTATACTTTAAAATATTATGATCAGTATAAATGTCACACCTTTCTTTATAAAGATAATGCCTCCAAATCATTAATGCCAAGATTACCGTAGCTAACTCCAAATCATGAGTTGGGTAATTTTGCTCATGTATTTTCAACTCTCGTGAGGCATAAGATATCACCATATCATTTTTCATAAGAACACACCCCAATCCCTTCTTGGATGCGTCACTATAGATCACAATCCTTTCTCCACTACAAGGTAGTGTGAGCACAGGTGCACTGGATATCCTTATTTTCAACTCCATGAAATTCTCTTCACATTATTCCGTCCAAAAAAATTAACTCCTTTCCGAGTCAACTTGGTGAGTGGATTAGATAATCGTGAAAAATATTTCAAAAAACGTCGATAATATCCATCCAAACCATGAAAACTTCAGATCTCAGTTACTGTTGTTGGTCTCAACCATCTTTCGATAACCTCTGTTTTTGCTGGATCCAAAGATATCCCCTCTTTTGAGATTATGTGACCCTAAAATGAAACTCTTTGAAGCCAAAATTCACACTTGGTATAATTGTCATAATGATTATCCTTTCTTAGGGTCTTAAATATAATTTTCAAGTGATCTTCATGTTCTTCCTTCACAAAGTGATCCAGATAGTCTCTAAAATCTCTATTCATCAGATCCATGAAGATAGCAGGGGAATTAGTAAGACCAAATGGCATCACTATAAATTCATAGTGTCCATACCTTGTACGCAAATCCGTCTTTGGTATATCCTCCCTTTTGAGCCTTAATTGATGATTCCCTAAATGAAGATCAATCTTGGAAAAGTATTGAGCTCCGCGTAGTTTGTCAAATAATTCATCAATGCGTGGGAGAGGATATTTGTTCTTGATAGTGATCTTGTTAAGTTCTCGATAATCAATGCAGAGTCTCATTGATCCATCTTTCTTCTTAACAAACAGAACAAGTGCTCCCCAAGGTGACACACTAGGGCGTATGAATCCCTTATCAAGATTCTCTTGGAGTTACTTCTTCAATTCCTGCAACTCAATTGAAGACATTCTATAAGGTGTCTTTGAAATAGGTAAAGCACCTGGTATGTGTTCTATTGAAAACTCAACTTCACGCTTTGGTGGAAGATCCGGCAATTCCTCTAGAAAGACATCATCAAACTCCCGTACAATGGGAATATTCTTAATCATGAGTTTCTCACCAACCATTTGAGATAAATAACCTTCATTTAGTGGAATCAAGACCCATAAGATGGACGAAATTTCTACTTGAAGGTTATGTTCGTCCTTGCATCGATAGATGATCATAGATTGATCTGGAATATGAAATGTGACTTCCCTTCTTTGTCAATTGATATGATCTCCATATAAAGAAAGCCAATCCATGCCAAGAATCACATAAAATTCCACTATAGGAAGGATCGCAAGATTTGTAGGAAGCACTTTCCCACAAACTTCAATCGGAGAAGAATTATAAACATTTGATGCGACTGTTATGCCATTAGGTGTTGTCACAGCTAACTCAACATCTAATTGTTGAGGTAATACGGTGATACCCATAGAAATATTTTCAGAAATAAAAGAGTGAGTGGTTCCAGAATCAAATATAACATTTTCTACTTTAGAGTGGATGGTAAGTGTACCTTTCACCACATCGTTATCGTACTCCACATCGCTGATAGAAATTTCATGTGACTTTCCTTTGTCTTTAGCCTTAAGAGTTTGTTCACGTCAACCATCATCATCAACCTTTGGATTTGGGCATTGATTGGCATAATACCCCATCTCCTTGTAATTGATACATTAAAGTTTAGTAGGTTCATTCTGTGTGTCCCTTCCTTTGTTTTCATCATTAGACATCTTTTTCACATCATTGTGGATTTCAAATGCCTGATGACCTTCCTTTCCACATTTGAAACATGTACTTGTCCATTTAAGACAACTCCCTCGATGTTTCTTTCCACACTTTGAGCATAAGGGAAACCTCATCTTCTTTTCAGTGTGCTCTTTATATTTTCTTTTGAATTCCATTTTCCTCTTCTTATCAAACCCATATGGCTAATGTGTTACTCCAATCTCCATCTCAACTTTGAGATCACATCGAACGATTTTCTCATAGCTATAGAAGTCCCTTATGGATAAGGCCCTTCAAAGACTTGGTTTTAAGCCACTAAAGAATCGATTGATCTTAATCTCAGGTTGGATAATAATACCAGAAGCGTACCTTGCAAATCTTGTAAAATTTGCTTCATAGGTACCAACAGATTCATCATCCTTTTTCTTTATTTCAAGAAACTCTTTCTTGATCTTTGTTCGGAGAATACAAGGGAAGTACTTATTGAAAAATGAGTTCTTGAACTCGTCTCATTCCATGGACTCAATTTCATCTCTTTTCCTCATATTCTTGATAAGATTACACCATTGAAAAACATATCCTTCCAAACGATACACTACTAGGATGACTTTATCATGTTCAGAACATTGAAGAAATGAAAATATCTTTTTAGTAGTACTAATCCATTATTCAGCAACTAATGGATCAGTAGACCCGCTGAATAAAGGTGGATGCTGCCTCATGAAGGATTCAACAGAATGTTGCTATTTCTTTTGCTCGTTTGGAAGTCCTGCATGATTCATAGCATGAGAAAGTTGTGTGAGCATGGCTACAAGATTTTTCATTCCAGCTCCCATAACGTTTGGTTGCTCAGGGGGACAATCATTTCATTTCTTGTCACATTCCGCATTAACACGGTTCCTTCGGGTTCCAGCCATTGACTAAAACCAAGAAGAATAGTGTGAGCAACACTAATTATCATAGGAAAACCACATAATCAAGAATAAAATTTCACACTTAAGGTCGTATACTAGGTTATTCATGGCCATTTCTAAAACACTAATATTGTGTTCTATGCTTAGACATATCCTAAGGTTTCATACTAAAGATTTCACATCCTAGTTTCCAAAGGATAACTATACCTTTCCTCTGATACCAACTATAACGACCCATACTTTACAAACATTGTTATTACTTCAAAATTGAAGCACACTTATTAAAACAAATAACAAAACCTGGAAAGGATCCTATAGTTATAGTGTCTTTAGAAATTGGGAAACATAAACAATTGGTTCATAAAGCATCTACACTTTCTCCCATTGATTTCATCATATCTATAGTCCCTTTTGGCACATCTTACTTAATAACCTTCTTCCTGACCTGGGGAAAGAAAACATATAAAATGGTGACCTCAAATGATCATTAAGGGTAAACAAAAGGAATATCAATCACATCATTTTCATAAGAACATAACTTTTGGAAATCTTAACCTGCAAAAGAGATCATAATTTCGTAACATGGGATAAATCATAGTAGTGAAATGTAATCCCAATAATCATAACATAAAACATGAAACATTTTTACATACACACATAATCATATAGAATCATTTCTTATTAGTCATGACTCATTTCCAAGACTATCTTAGTGGACAATGTCCATTTCTGAACCGAGTTCACTCCTCATTTCAGTCCTATTTCACTGAACCGGTTTAACCTGCCATTCCAGCCATGTCTATCTCGTGAGATATAAAATATTTACCCAATGCATTGGAGGGAGATATAGGTCCCACCCATCTCATAATGATATCATTCTTATGTGTGCCACAAAATCATAAACCATACATTGTAGCATAACCCATATAATAAAAATGGGATTCTTAAACATCATGACATCATAAAACAATTCATATAAGATAAAGAAATTCATAAAAATAATTCCATCACAACATAATCAAATCAATGTAATGATACGGTTAGAAAAAGAACCCTTTATTATCTTAGATGGAAAATAATTTTGATAAAATACTTGAACTGCATTCTTGAGGAAAATATCCTTTCTACTTCAAAAACACTTTTCATTTATTAACATGTCATACAATTATAAACTAAAATAATTTGATTAAAATTAAACCTGAAAACTTGTAAAGGAAGTTTCTCGGAAATAAAGTTTTAAAAATACATTCATTTCATATAAGTTAAAAAAACATTCTTCTCTTACTTTTTTCGGAAAAGTCAAAAAGTACCTCATACGAAAAATGACAAAAGATTCCTTTCATATAATTTAATAAAATCTCACCGAAGGGTAAAATTGGATTTAAACAATTGTAGGTGGATGGAAATAATATTACATATCGGGGAAACATGGATGTGGATGATAAAATACACCCCAGTAAATATCAACGTATAAACAATCTCGGATAAGATGAGATTGTGATATTTTCCCTTACCTTAGGTCTGATTTGCTTTGTAAGTGTCTGAACCTCCTGTATAATGATTTAAATAATGTCATTGACTTATTGTAAAATCATACTCATTGTTATGATATCATATATGGTCATATTCTCAGCTTATTATTAGTAATATTTCCTTGCTACTTGTTATTTGGGTGTTTATTACTTTTTTTTCTTTTGCGTGTTCTGTCGAATAAAATATTATTCTTCTTTTTAGGTTATAGATACCACATTTCCAGAATGGTATTAGTGTAATATATATCATATTAATTCATTCAATTCAGTTATATAATCATTATGCAATGAAGATCATGTAGAACGAGTCGCATCACATCGTGGAGACGGTATTCTGTACGTATGCACGAGCGATGATATCGTTCACATGATCATGGAATTGTATTGGAGTGTATGTATACTATTTTAGATTCAATATCACTTTAAAATAATCATATATATTCATTCTTTACACCATTATACCCATCCAAGTAAGGTGGTGGTGGAAAATAGATTACACCACGGCGTGGAGACTGTATTCCGTACATACGCACGCGCGATGATTTCATTTTCCGTAGGATGGATAGATAGTGAAATAGGGTTGTTTCATACTTATAATAAAATATCAGTATATGAGTGATACTGATGTTATTACTTTATAATGAAACAACTAATGATGAAGAAGTGGAATAAGAAATAAAGATGAAAGAATCGGTAACGGACATTACCTCTTCTTTGAAGGGCTTTTTTGAGACCTCCTTTTAAGGCACTAAAATTGGTCTTTGAAGAAGACCAGGACCTCTATGATGTATCTATAGAATTGTAGAGAAGAAATTGGCAGGTTTTTTCCGATCTTGAATGATCAATGTGGTGTGAGGAAGAGGGGGAGGAGGTGCCCTTTTATACGGGATGAGAGGGGCTCCTTTGGAAAAACTAAAAATATTATTTTATTATAAAGCCAAATTCTGTTTTAAATAGCTCGAAATTGATTTATTTCGAAGCTATGGGGGGGATGGGTCAAAATCAGATCATCCAATAGAATTTATACAAGTTTAGGTTCCTATTTTAACCTTATCATTTAGATTTAACATTAAGTTAAATAATTTTACTCTTACAGTGTCTTCTTGTGTTCTTACACTATAAGGTTAATAAACTTACTATAAAAAGACAAAAGAACCCCAAGTTGTTTATTATTAATATAGATAACCTTATCTAAGTTATTTGTCCGATCCTTAGATTTTTATGAATAAAATAACAAATAATAATATAATATTTGTTTTAAAAACTATTTTATGTCAATTTTGACACTACTTAGTAATTGATTTTTGTGAAAATCCTAAGAGAATGAATAGTTCTCAAAAAGTTAATTAAATCAATACTAACATGTCATATTAACCTATTAAATTAGTTTAATTCATAAATAGTCTCAAATTACATTTATTTGGGTATTTTTAACATCAATTCTGTCAATATTTCATTAATAAGATAATTACGGCATCATCATTGTGTCATAAATAAATTAAATTATATAATGTATAAAAATTACAAATAAAATACCATTATGTAGGAAATTATTTTATCTTTCTAATGAATATTTATAGTAGAGCTTATCTTATGTATAACCACATATTAAAAATGATATACTTATTAAACATTGATTTTAACTATTTTATCCCTTCTTTAAATAAATTAATATTAAATGTCCTAATCTAATCCATGTGGTCCTAAATGGTCATATTTTATTCCTAAGGTTGTTTTTGGTCGAATTACACTTATCCAATAGAATTAGTAAATGTGTTCGGGTAATAATAATATCATTTTTACCCTTAATTACCCTATTTACTTTTAACCGTGGTAAATAAAAGTAAAAAGATACTATTCACCAAAAATTATTTTCATCTCATTGAACCACATTTTAGTCCTTGATATTAACCGTGTCTCTCGGATTTATGAAATTCTGCTCACAGATGCGGTAAAATTATGTTTTATGAAAAATTCAGTTTTTTAACTACAACTTAGTGGTTTCACTATTCATCAAAAATTGAAAGTTTTCAGAAAAATACCAAAATTTCACCCTAGGCTAATTTCGATATTCTGAATCCAAAAATGAAGTCCATTTTGAAAAATAAAATTTATAAAATTTCAAAAAGTGGTTATTACTATTCATAACGTCTATTTTTAATAATATTTTAATAACATATCATTGTTTAGTGAAACTCGGTACTGCGTACGACGCAAGATATCAAGGAAGGCCAAGATTGCGTGTAAAGAAAGCCAATCTAGTGTTGTGTGTAGTGAAAGATTCCTTTTATGATTTAAAAACAAAATATTTTTTTCATAAAAGTCTCAGGTATTACACAAATGAAGAACTTTTTCGCCTTTAATGATTTGTGCACCTATTTTCCTGCTACCTGCTTTAAATTTTACCTAAGCCAATGGTCCAAGTAAGCATAGTTTGATTTTTACTTGGTTTAATGTAAATAACCCAACAAACTTTAAATCTTTTAATTGCTCAATATTACCTAAATCATACAAAATGTATGTTTAGTGAGCTGGAACTTGACTTTTATTCAGATTTCCATTGTATTTTGTGGGCAGTTTAAAGTCATGCACGTCGGACATAAAAAGGCTAATGTTTAAGGTTGAAATAGCTTTGACTGAAATGGATTATAATTGACTCAATTCCTTGAATCATTATCTGAAAACACATTACCGTACTCAAGTATGAGGGAAAATATGTAAACTATGACTTAAGAATATTTGAATCTGAGGAATGATATAAAAAAGAACTAAAAGGCATTAGAAGAAGTAGTTTCCAAGAATGAAGATACCAATATTTAACAAACCCATTAGGGGGTTGAATTATATAGGGCCACCTAAGGGCATTGGCTGCATAGTAAAATAAATAGAATCTTTTGGCTAACAAGTCTATTATGTAGATTGTTTATGAAAGGCCGCCTAAGCGCACGTGCTGCATAGTAAGGAAAAAGAACTCTCAGAAATTTACTTTCCCTGTGATAAAAAGCCAGGGAAAGTTTATGAAGATTCAAATTTTTGAAGGTGTATAGTTTGTTTTATGGAAAGAGGTACTTGAATATTGAGAAGATATTTCCAAAGAAGATTATCGAAGAACTGGATGAATATCACTCCTACGAAGGTCTGACCCAAAAGTAGGGAAGGAGAATATAAACCATAGACTTGAATACTTTCAGATCATGAGAAAGGATATGGAACTAGTATGTTAAGGATGGCTATTTTTTGCGGATCCCTACATATTTTCATTATGAAAAATAATGACAAAATAATATTTATTTCTCATGAATGATGTTACCAGTATTTAGAAAACCCGTTAGGGGGTTGAATTATGCAGGGCCACCTAAGGGCATTGACTACATTGTCAAATAAATAGTATATTTTGGCTAACAAGTCGGTTATGTGGACAGTTTATGCAAGGCTGCCTAAGGGCATGTGTTTCATGGTCAGGTAAAAGAATTCTCATAATTAAGGTCCTTTTGTGATTAGAATTCATGAAAAGGGTTGTAAAGATGTATAAGTATTTAAGATTAGGATTATGACACATAAAGATGTGTATTGTCCAATGTATGAAGAGATACACAGATCAATGATAACCACAATCATGTTGTTGTTGGGTCCTGAATGGAAATGTTTGACTTCACTACGTATCCCATAAGGATGGTAATCAAGCCGTACATAGTTATTGATCTACAGTTTAACGTCATGTGGGACAAAAGGAATGGGGATCTTAGTTTAGGGTCATAGAGCTTGGAACATTATAATAAATACACAGTGTGTGTTTTCATGGAGACTTTTCACCCAAGGGGCTGAAAGAGAAATTTTGGGTTAGGCCCAAAAGACTTGGGGCAAGATTCAAGGGACACTCGAACGATCCTATGTATCCCATAAGGATGGGAATGAAGCCCACGTAGTTTTAGATATACCCTCTGTATAAATTTGGTTCGTATCTGCGGAGGGTGAAAAGGGGACTTTAGTGCAATGATGGTTTAACCCAAGATAAAAGGTTCATGTATTTCCATGTATAAACGTAGTCTTTGACATGAAACATAATTGAAAATCAATGTAAATAATGATTCCCTCTCAGGTGAGGGTATCAAAGAATGTTGTAGTTTATTGTCGTACAGGACAAAAAGTGTTGTATAGTTTAAAGTCATATAGCAAGGACGAATGTGAACCAATGTAAAGATATTGATTATAAGGATGGTTTCACAAATCAACATCGTATAAGATGTAGGTGAACCGATGTGAAGAGATTGGTTTTGGGCTTGAACCTTGGGAGGTTTCCTATGTACCCATCCTAGAAGGAAAGGATCAAAGTCTACGTAGTTCAATTAAAGAATGAATCAATGATCAAGTTGTTCTTGGGGACAATGACCTAAAAATGATATTGGGACTTACCCGTGGTTAGCGGCCCAAAGAGTGTGTTATGCTTGAAATTGTCTCTAACCTAATGTGATTCATACTCGGTGTGAGAAACCAGAGGTAATGACAACCTTATCGATGCATATTTTAATGTCATGTAAGACATATGAAGAGACTATGCAGTTTAAATTCGTGCAGTTAGGACTATTGGTGATACACAGTTTAGTGTCATATAGGAGGGATGATGTATAGTTTAATGTCATGTAGGACATATTAAAATACTTTCTTTACAGTTTAGAGTCATGTAGTAAGGACGACGGGGACCATACAGTTTAATGTCATGTTGGACAAAAAGAGGACTGTGCAATTTAATGTCATGCAGAAAGGACAAAATAGTACGCTATTTAACATCATTTTGGACATATTATGGAATTTTTCATAGTTTAACATCATGTTTGACGAAAAAGGTATGATAAAGTTTAGCATCATGTTGGATGTAATTTCCAATAGTTTAAGGTCCTATGCAGGGACTGTTGGTTATGCAGTTTAATGTCTTGCTGGATGTAAGAGACTTTTATACAGTTTAGCATCATGTAGTTAAGACGTCATAGTTTGACGTCATGTTGGACGAATGTAAAAATGGTTTAAGGTCATATGTATGAAACATGGATTTATTTTGTGTTCATACAAAATATTTCTTTAGAAATCTAGCATTGTTTGGAGTAGTGATGAGTTCTCCATCCATTGAGATTAATGAATAAGCTCCATTGGAGTAGACCTTATGTTTTGAGTAAGTTCCTTCCCATTTTGGCTTAAGCTTGTGAGGTTTCTTTCCTGGCATCATTGGAGTTCTGATAACTAATACCAATTTTCCCTGAGTGAATGAATGAAGACGAACCTTTTTGTTGAAAGCTTGCGCTATTCGATTCAGATAGACTTCCAAGTGGTGCAGAGTGCACAATCGTTTCTCATCTAATCATTCCAATTCATCCAATCTCTTTTGAGATTGTTCATCTGTATATGATTGATCACAAATGGCTACTCTGAGCGAAGGTAATTGAACTTCAATGGGAAAGATGGCTTCCATTCCATATATCAGTGAATATGGAGTTGACTGAGTTCCAGTGCGGGTCGTAGTCTGATAAGCCAGTAAAGCATGAAAGAGTTTATCAGGCCATGACTTATTATCTTTATCCACCATCTTTTGCAGTATATTTGATAGTGTCTTGTTGAAAGATTCTATCTGGCCATTGGCCACTGCATGATACCGAGATGAATGATTGGATTTGATGTTGTATTCTTGATACAACTTCTTCACCTCAGATGACCAGAAGTTGGTGCCATTCTCCATCAATATGGTATGTGGAACACCAAATCTTATAATGATGTTATAATTGATGAAGCTAACAATGCTTTTAGAACTAACTTCCTTGAGAGGTACTGCCTCTGCCCATTTGGAAAAGATATCAGTAGCAGTAAGAACATACTTAAACTGCTTGGTTGTAGCTGAAGGGTAAGGTCCCACCACATCCATTCCCCATGTGGAAAATGGCCAAAAGTATTTAGTTGTATGAAGAAACTCTGTAGGTTGATGAATGAAGTTTGAATTTACATGGCATGAATGACACTTCTTTGTGAAATCAACAAAATCTTGTATCATTGAAGGCCAAAAGTATCCATGCCTTTGAATCTGATCAGACAGTCTATGTCCAGACTAGTGGGTACCACAGACTCCTGCATGAACTTCTTTCAGGACAGCCATTGTATCTTCACCATCAATACATCTAAAGTGAAGTCCATCAAAACCACGCTTGTAGAGAATTTTCTCTAAGTGATCTGGGATATCATAAAGAGTAAAGCTGACCACACATCGCCAGATTTGTTCCTTCCCGGATCTATCAGGCGGAAGTGTTCCATTTTAATGGTATTCCTTGATAGGTGACATCCATCCTATAGTATGACCATACGGTTCCGGAATGGGACTAATTTCATTGATTTCCTCTATTCTGGATTGAACATAAGGTGAAATTGTACGATGGTGGGAAATACTGATGGTTATCTCATCCAGATTTGGATCTTCCAGAACTGTGTCTATATTAGCCAGTGCATTATCTTGAGCATTTTGTGATCGTGGGACATAAGGAAATGTCGGTTTCGAAGGGAATCCCTCCATTAACTCTCTGATGTAATAATATAAATGGATTAGTTCTTCTTTTTTGATGGCATAGTCCCCATTTACGTGTTTGACTACCATGTCTGAATCACATTTCACCTTTAAGTGATTCACTTATTCCTGAAGCGTTAACTCCAATCATGCAATGGGAGCTTGGTATTCCACTTTATTATTGGTACCAAATTCCCAAAATAAGAAGGAATAAGGTAACACTGCCTTTTCTGGAGAAATGAGTACAATTCCTAATCCAACTTTGTTGAATTTAGTATTTTCCATTTTCCTCCCTGTTGTACTTCTGGAAGCACTATAAAAGTACATTTCCCATGCCTGAGGACATTCTTGAATAGAGAAGACGTCCTCATCAGGGAGTTCAATATCTGAAGATTAATCTTCCACTGAAGGGTGTTTGTACAGGAAATCATCCAAAGCATGGCCCTTTATTGCCTTTTGAGACACATACTGAATGTAGAATTGCTGCAAAATAACTGCCCACCTTGCCAGACGTCCTGTAAGCATTGGACGACTAAGTATGAATTTGAGCGGGTTATTGGAAGATACCAATTGGACCTCGTGATATTGCAGGAAGTGTCTCAACTTCTGAACTACAAAGATTAATGTCACGTAGCACTTCTCAATACTTTAATACTGGGTTTCTGCTTCAAGCATATTCCGACAGAGGTATTAGAGGTTGTTTTCATTCCCATCATCATTTTCTGAGCAATAAAGGCACCCAATTATTGCTCTAGAACTGTCACGTAGATGATAAGTGGTATTTATTTAACAGGTGGCATGGGTACTAGTGGACTCAAGAGGTATTTCATGAGAATATTGAATGATTCTTGACATTCTTCAGTCCACTGGTAAGTGACTCCCTTCTTCATCAATTTGGTGAAGGGTAAACTTTTGCCTGCAAAATTGGTGATGAAAGTCCGAATATAGGCTATGTGTCCTTGAATTCCTTTTAATACTTTCATGTTTCGAGGAGGTGACATACCAAGGATTGACTTTGTCTTATCAGAATCTACTTCAATACCACGATGGCGTACAACAATGCCGATAAATTTTCTTGAGGTTACACCAAAAGCACATTTTAAGGGGTTCATCTTCAAATTATGTTGTCGAAGCTTGAGGAATGTGACTTCCAAATCATCCAAGTGATTAGAACGTTGTTTGTATTTAACCACAAAATCGTCTACATATCATTCAACAAACTTCACTAGAAAGGGATTGAAGATATGATGCATGGAACACTGATATGTTGTGCCCACATTCTATAAGCCAAAGGGCATTACCCAGTAGCAAAACACACCCTAAGGGGATCTAAAGGCTGTGGATTCCTATTCTTCGGGGGCCATTCGGATTTGATTATATCTGGAATATCCATCCATGAAGGAAAGTGCTTCATATCCAGTTGTTTCATCAATTAAAAGTTCTGTAATCGGAATTGGAAAATCATCCTTAGGACAACGCCGATTAAGATCCCTAAAATCGATGAAAACTCTAATTTGTCCGTTCTTCTTCTTTACAGGGACAATATTAGCCAACCACTTGAGATATTGAACTTCTCTGAGGAAGTTAGTTTTGATAATCATATCCACTTCATCTTCAATTTTGGAAGCATAATTTGGGTGTGTTATTCTTGCGGCTTTCTAAAATCCTCGATGTTCTTCTGTTAAACCCAAATGATGAGTAGCAACCTCAGGATCACGCCCGAGAATCTCTGTATAGTTGAAAACAAATATTTCTCGATTTTTCTTTAAAAAGGAAATATACATATCATGTTATTCAAGGGTCATGGCCGCTTTGATTAAAGTGGGGCATGGATCTTCTTTTGTACCTAGATTTATTTCTCCGAGTTCATCCATGGTGGTAGAGATACCCTCTTCAAATGCTGGAGGAGCATCTTTGAGATCTTCCTCTTATTCTTCAACATGTGTTATTTCTTCTGTTTCTACTTGCATAGTAGATGATGAAGCAGAATTTTCATGATCAAAATAGATGTCAAAAATTTGAACATCTTGAAAAAGAAGCTTCCATTTCTGACCCGATTGACAATGAAGGGTCTTCCTTGGGAAATAAAGTGGAGATGATGGATTGATAATCAAAATCATTGTTCACCTCTGATGTTGCTATAACTTCTTTTGTCCTGATTGGAGAAGTATATACCTGTTGGATTTCAGCAGAGGAAATGATGACATCCCCATTGGGGCTTTCATCACTGCTTGGTGGGTTACCAATTTCTCCCATGTTGTCTGGCTCGATTTCTGTAATTGACATTATGGATATTTCCATAAGAGTATTTTGATTTGGGTCTATCTTGTCAATTTTAATGATAGGAAAAACATAATCTGTACTCCTATGTGTAAATGGATTTACTGGAATCTTCTCCAAACACTATCGAGCATTAACTTTGGTAATCTCTTTTGTTGTGGATTTCTACCTTCCCTTCATTTGATAGAATTCCACCTCAATGTATTGAGACTCACATGTCTTGAATGGGGCCTTATCACCATTCAATGTCTCAACTTGACCATCGAATCAATATTTGAGACATTGATGGTATGATGAAGGGCTAGCCGCATGTTGATGTAGCCAGGGTCTTCCAAGCAGGATGTTGAAGGCTGAGTCTTGATCAACAACCATGAAATCTGAATTGGATACAAGATCTCCAAACTAAGTTCTAAGTGTAACTTCGCCCATTGGTTCTTGTTTATTTTTATCATATCCTTGTAAAATCATAGTTGAAGGAGATAAATCAAATTCCGTGATCCCCAATCGATGAATTGTACGAATGGGCATGAGATTGACTCCTGAACCATTATCAATGAAAGCTCTTCGGACATCTACACCATTGAGCTTTCCAGATAAGTACAATGGTCTAATATGTACATTTCCAAAATCATCTTCATCTTTATCTGTGAAAGATATAACTACATGGCATTCCGTAGGATTATTCTCTATTTGATAGACTTCAGCTGCAGCAATTTCAGTTTCAAACTCTTGAGGACTTGACAAAGCCTCGATGAGTGCCTCTCGAATATCCTTTGAAAGATTCAAAGCATCCAAAATTGATAGTTTGGCCGGTACATGGGCCAGGTGTTTCAATAAATCATACTTTTGATCCAGAGGTCTGTGTTTCCCAACAAGAACATGTGGTTTAGCTGGTGCCTTGGAAGATGATTCATTGGAAGTTGATGCATCTTGTATCGGGATAGAAGTTGGCAATATTCGTGATTTTGGAAGATTTGACCGATTAGACTCATTTAATTATTTAGAGGATGAAGGTGGAACCCCCAACCGATCCTCCAGAATAACTGTACAAGGACTGAATTTTCTATTTGTGGAAGAACTTTCTTGTTCTTGCTGAGATCGCTGAAGGGTCGTACCACGAGTTTCTGCTGTATACACAGTTCTAGCAGGGGTAAAATTTGAATAGTGGATTCTAAAATATCCAAGTCTTCCCCTATATCCTAAGCCTCTAGAACATCCTCTGATTTCTCTGTTTGATACAGGGAATTTATGCTCATCGAAATAAAAACTGCCACTGGCATAAGGATCTGTTAAATGAATCATATTAACAGAACCAAAGATTAACTCTTCATCTGATTAAGAATCTTCCTGACTAGCCAATTTAGGTAGTACCGTTTGGTGGGGAGGTGCTCGTTTCTTCAAAGTAGAAGACATTAAATCTTATAGAGTCAAAGACAGCATAGGCTTTGACACATACTCATCTTCTTCTTATTGTTCCTCTTTCTTGGAATTGTGCCGTTTCGTTGAGGATTTTCCCTCTGATGAAGAGGGTTGTGCTTTGGCATTTAGGGCAGAAGGAACAATTGGTTTCATCAATTGTGTTTGAAAAACAGCCCGAGTTCATTTGATCGTCTTTTTGACCATCCAATCATCATATTTTTTTGCATTTTTGTTTTTAACATCTTGCCACTCGCCTTCCTCCTCTAGATCTGTAGCAGTAACACATGCTATCTGGGCTGAAGGGCCTTTTAGTTTGACTTGTCCCAAGTCGACCAACTTTTGCAGAAGGTATTTGAAGACAAAACACTCCTGGATGGGATGCCCCAACATTTGATGAAAGGGGCAATAATTGGGACGGTCTTCATCTCCTTCCTTGTTTGGCATCTTGGGCCTTGGCAGCTGAGCCAAATTATTCTCCAGGGACGAAATGAAAGAACCATGAACTTGTTCATTTCGGAAAGAATAAACTTTACTCTTCAACTCATCAAACTATTTCCGTCATTGATATCTTTGATCGTCTTGACGAAACAACCTTTTTTGTTGACACTCAGGAGGTGGAGCTCTTCGAGAAGATGAAGGTTTTGAGGTAGAAGCAGGTGTAGGTACTTGTTTAAGAATAACTATAGTAGTTTTTACTTTACCCATTCTTCTTCCTGGAGCTGATGGAATCACACTAGATTTAGCCTTAGTCTGTATAAGGGAAGCTTAAATCTGTTGAGCGATTGAATTAAGGTCTTGAAACCCTCATGTGTATTTCACAGGGATCAGCAGTGTGCGTAATTCGTCACATGGATTTTCCACACAGATTGGAAATAGTTCATCTTGATGGAGTGCTAGGATCAGGGAATATTTTAATCCCTTCCAGCGAGCAATGAAATCTGAGACCCTTTCATTTTCCCTTTTCTTACAGTTTGTAAGATCAAAAACTATTCTCGTTGGAAACATTGAGCTGAATTGGAGAAGCAATCTTTAGTGAAGATCCTCCCATCTGGTAATTGATCGGGATTGCAAGCTTGTTTACCAGACAAAAGATGGTCCTTGCAAGGTTCGCATGAAGCATCTGAGTTTCACTACTTCTTGCTTCTCTGGAGTTCCCATCATAGGATCACAACAAGACATGTAATGCGTCAAATGCTATTTAGGGTCGCCTGATCCATTGAAAATTGGGAATACAGGGTTCCCAAAACATGATGGGGGAGAGACTGAATCTACCCATTCTGGGTAAGCTTTCTTTTCTGGTTGAACCTGCACACGCTTCCCTTCCATAGTCTCTAACCGAGCTATTAATGACTCAAAGGTAGTTATTAACTTTTGAGAAACATCTGATTGAACTTGTACTTGGGAAGGTGAAATGACTGGAGTTTGGACTTGTATGCCAACTAGTACTACAAACGATGGCATTACTGCCAATTGTTGTTTCACTTGACCCATAGGATTAGCCCTATGAGGGTGTAATAATAAAGGAGGATATTCTTGATCCATCTCAATAGCTGCAAAAAACTCCCTTGGCTTATTGACTCCAGCACGCTTAGGAGGAAGGCTACCTTAAAGTAGTTCTGCGTTCAACCTACTCAAATATTTTATTTCTTCCTCTTGTTATGCAAATCTTTGCTCTAGTGAGAGAGATTGGACTTCTCCAAAGGAAGTATATGTAACCTGATTATTTCCCTTCCCCTTGTTTGATCCCTTTCAGAGAGGGGGAAGTGGGTTATTTGAAGGAACACCCAGATTTTTGGTAAACCATTGATTTCATGTACGCACACCTTCTTCATTTTGTCCATGCGTACAACTTCTTGAACATGAACCTCTTCATCTGATCCCTCTAAATGAGCCTCATCTGGTGGATCTACAATAACAACATTGATGACATTAATTGATGCATAATGCATTGCATCCCTTCTATCAGCATTTCTATGATATTGTCTTTGTCTATGTCTCTAATGAGACATTTCCTTTCATTGATTCAATCCCTCAGGAATTTCATGGTGAACCGTGATTTGGAGAGAGTCTCCTAATAATTTGGCTCTTCATTCCTCTGGTGGGTTCTTCCCTAACCTATAGAAGACCGTGTTTCATTGAGAGAGGGATTGAGGACTTGAAAAAGTCCCATGTCCGTTGGACTGGGGTTGTTCCTGCTGTTTTTGATCAACTCCTCGAATCCTATCTGTTGATTCCAAGGGTTGGTTTGAAAGAGTCCCAATCTGGAAAGCTGGGGTGCTCTTGACCTGCTATGTCTAAGAATTTATTAAAAGCTCTCCTGATCTTGCAGACCTTGGTCTGGAAATTAGCTGGATGCATCAACCTGTATCCACTTTTATCACCCGGCTCGAAAGACCGTTGGGTGATTTCTGACACTTCTGTCACTTAATGATGTGCTTGCTCCATACGAGAGGCCTATTAAATATTCTCGTTTGCTTGATGCAGGAGTAATTCAACAACTTGATCTCTGTATTCTTGATTTTTAGAGGAAGTAGTTGAAGCCTGTTCTTGGGAAAGCCTTTGATTACAAACAAAGACAGTTTATTGTGGCTGGCCACGGGCAATAACATTGCATGAGACCCTTTTCGGCGGGCTTTGCTGACTAGAAAGCACGGTGAAATGTAGTGCTCCATGAACACCCCATCCTCTGACATGAATACCAGATGGGGTATTGGAAATTAACTGGCGCAATCTTCTTAGTGCTCCAAGGCATGAACGCTAAAGGGCTCTCTACTGCTTTTCAGACTTCGGATGTCAAGAGACTAATAGAGATGCCAAATCAATCTGACATTGTATCCCTTCTATTATCTTAACATTATATTCATATTCATCAAACGATAATACTTTATTTTTCAAATGACAATGAGTTTTCTCTATGTTGAGATGAATATCATGAATTCCATCTTCTGTCAACATCTCTAGAATGTCATACTGAGAGTCAGCCAGAGGCCGAAACATGACTGGCACATCACCATTCGCTAGCTGTTTTCTCATGTTCATCATTTCCTATTTATCAGTCAATGAAGACTCTTCTACCGGATTTGACCAGAGTTGGTTCTTCCTTGTTAGTTCATCAGATTCAACAAGATTGGTAGAGAAATCACTAATCAAACTAGAAGATGCATAACATAGGGGTGGTTCGGAGAATGGCCTACACCCTGGGCTATCTTCCGATTGAGAAATTATTTCACCTTATATAGATGAAGCATCAGACTTGACTGGTTTCGCATTTTCAAGTGCCTCAAAATAAGACGGCTTTCTCGACACTACATTTTCCACTGAAGCATTTTCTAGGAAATGTGCATCACTACTACGGAGAGGACTTTCTTAGTGAAATTCATCATCATGGGGAGGACTTCCATGGTGGGTTACAACAAAATATGAGATCTCTTGCTCCTTGGTCTTCTGAGTATACAGATGGTTCCTGTGGCTCTCATCTGAAGATGAAACTTCGAGATTGACCGAATTGTCATGAAGCAAGCCTTCATGAGGATGTGTCTGTTAAACACCTTCAGAATTAATGTTAACACTATTTGGAAATGAGGGAGTAGAATCTTTTATTCCAACAGATAACTGTTTGAGGGCCTCAAGAACTCCAGCATTGAGCAAAGCCTTATTATAGATTGGCTCATGATTTCTTGACTGTGCTGGGTGAGTCTTTTTCTTAGACGCCTTCTTACTCGCCTTGGAAACCACTTGTTGATGAAAGTGGATGCTTTGAGCAGGTGTATGTGCCTGATCAAGAGAGATGGCCAGGTTAGCCTGACGATCTCTACTCAAATCAGGTGTATGTACCTGACTTGGTTGTCCGTATGATATGGGGGAGTATGCCCCACAACCCTCTTGGACTGGAACAGATGTGTGTGTCTGTTCCAGAATGAACTGTTAATGTGTCACTCCACTAGTAGGGATATATTTATGTGTCTTTCCCTGAGATTCCGCTGAAGCTATTATAATATAAAGGAAAACATCCAGAATATGAGCATGGATTTGCTTCTGGTGTTTCACCATTGATAGAATATTCTTGGTGGCTTCAGCTGCCGGAACGGGGATATACGTCCATTCCATTCTTGGAGTAGGTGTATGTGACTGCTCCTGTCCTCATTTTCCTGTCAGTGAATCCTGAGAGTACTCAAGTGTGGGGGTAGAGAGTTGAGTCTGCCTCCAGTTTGTCACCGGAGCTTTCTGACTGACTTCTCCGTGTGCTACCAAATGAGACTGTTGGTAGGCTTGATCAATACTATCAGGTGTGTGTTCCTTCTAATTATACTTCACCGAACGTGGTTGAAGAGCTCCATCATATGTAGTCGGACGAGCCTGCTGACTAGCTGATGATGTATAAACAGATATATGTTCCTGCCAATAGTACTCCGCTGAAATTGCCTAGCAGGATTGGCATGATGCTTCCAGACGAGTCTGCTGGATAGTAGAATTAAAATGGGTAGTTGTGTGTGCCCGCACTTTTCTTTCCACCAATGTTGGTTGGTGGACTTCTCCGTAAATGGCAGAGATGAGAACCTGCTCACTGTTGACCGGATTTCGCCTCAGGCGATTTATCTTGCCTGTTTGGGTTCGAGAACCTGAGCCGAACTCCTGGAGTCAACACACTCATCATGTTGAGGGTGCACTTCCACACAAGTCTGGAAGCTATTATTGATGGGATCCCTGAGGAAGGACTCCATCTTATTTAAATTATGGCCCTGAGGGACCGACTCATTCACTTCCCCAGAATAAGGGAGCGAATGGTGATTGCATTCTGGGGATAACGACACGAAACAGTTGGAGACGGTTGTTAGCACCACCTGCTTCTTGATCGCTGGTCATCACTGTCCGGATGACTAGGGTGAATTGTTCACTTGGAGGGAATGTCGAGAAGCCTCCAGAGTTGGAATGGTACTATGTTGACGGTATTCCTTAACCAGTGCATTTGATACCCAGCGTTGAAGATGCTGAGTAAGTGATGTCGTCCTTAGAGCGGACGATGATTCAACCTGAGTAGCAGTAGTGGCATTCACAGCAGCAGTATTCACAGGTGTGAACTTGAGAGTAGCCATTTCATAGAATATAGAAAATCATGGAAAAGAGTCCCCGTTTGATATAACAGACGTAATCAAGATAAATTCAGCCACTACATCTTTTGGATGAGCACATATGTCAATGATTGTTTTTGTTGGACCTCTCATTGAGATTAAATAGGGTCCTAACAAATAACAAAAAAATCATTTTAACTTGGTTAAGGATTCACGTCGGGTTCACCATTTTTTGTATCCTTTATAATTGAGGATGATCTCGTTGATTAAAGGTTCAAACATTCCAATCGGTTTCTAGCGAGTTTGTTTGTAGAACTAGAATCATCCAATGATTTCATATCCATTTGGACCTACTTTCCAAAGGTAGGAGCTTCTTAGTTGTGGACTGATGAGGCGTAGGAATTTTCATTGGTCAAGATGATGGGAGGTCGGACTCATCATACCTTTTTGAGGGGAATTATTGCCTACTCTAGGAATCTCTTTATAGATTTAAGTTATGTTCATGAATCCTTATTACATTATCATGTAAAAAATGAGCTTTCCATTTGTCAAACACTCAATCATTGATATGTAGAAAATTCAGAGAATCTTTTATATGTATTCGAGGTTCTTCATCGATGAAGAATCATCTGTATTTGTTATAGATTCTTAGTTGATGGTATCCTTAAATACATAAAAGTCTCTAGGTCATTATGATGACCACAATAGTATTAAATCCACTCAGTGGGGCACTTTATGTTTATTGTCATTCAGGAGGAAATGGATTATTTTCGAGTTGGGATCATACCCACTGATGGGATACCTATGTATCCTTTGTTTTAGAAAAGGAATCAGAACCCACGTAGTTCGAGTAAGGGAGTATGATGTTTATGCATGATTAATGTCTCAAAGAAAGATGTCATGATTACTTTTACACTCTAAGCTCACGTGATTCATGCTCGATGTGAGAAACAAGAGGTATTGGTGAAACCCGGAAAATTGTTCCACGAAAGATGCAATGATATGGGTCTTATGAGTGTATGACTGCTAAAATAGATAATAATTAAGATTTACTTTATGGAAGAAATCTAGGAACAAGGTACATAAAGGTATATGTGCTTAATGAAGATTTGGATTCTCTAATCTTTGGGCTTACTCCTAAAGAAGATGCCCAAATTAGGAGGGGACTTATGATTGGGTTTTACTTCTGAGAAGGTATCCTAGATCAAAAGAAAATTAAGACTATGGCATACTTCTGAAAAGGAGGCCCAGGTTAAAGGGATTTGAAAATTAAATGGACTTGGGGATTACTAAGGAGGAGGAAGCCCATATTTGAGACTGAGGCTTACTCCGAAAAAGGAGGCCTAGGTTATGAGAATTATGTATGGGGCTTACTCCTAAGGAGGATGCCCATATTTTGGAATTTTGAGACTGGGGCTTACTCCTATGGAGGATTCCCAGATTAGAGGACTTGGGGCTTACTCTTAAGGAAGATTCCCAGATTAATGAGGATTTGGCATGGGGCTTACTCCTAAAAAGGAGGCCCAGTTTAAGGATTCTCTCATCTTAAAGGATGAGGTTGAATGAATGAAATCTCAATCTTTAGTGACATAAAGATGTGTAAATCACTAGGTTTTGAGAGATTTTCCATGGGGTTCCTTTCAGATAAGGAAGAAAAATCAAGAAATCATGTCATAGATGGATTTTAAGAGTGTCTTGAAGACTGAATCTTGAATAGGAGAGGTGGAATGGCATAAGAGGGGTGAAATAGGCAGGAAAGGCACCCAAAGTGATTGGGGTGCGCAAGTCCTGGTAGGCGCACAGGTAATGCGTGGGCGCGCATGTCCTGGTCGCGTAGGTATACCTGCACGACAGATGGATACATGCGCGATTTTCATCCCTTAGAGTAATATTTGGGGGATCCTTGATCAAACCATTTAGAATTTTCCCTAGAGTATTTCCAGAAGATGGTGCACAAGTTACAATGAATAAGTAGGGTGACGTTCAAGTGTGTCCATTTCCCTTAAGGGTAAAACACTTAGGTGTGCAAGTGTTAGTGGATTATAACACTTAGACATTACTTATCTTGTTTAGAACTTCCAATCTAGGTAAAGAATTACCTTATAAGTGTTCAGAAGACCTGAAGAAGAGACTTGGGAGTTCAGAGCTCTATATCTGAATTTTGAAAAAATTCCTCTCAAAATGGGGGGCCCATAGGGTCTATTTATAGGCTATAGAAGACCCTGGGTGATTATCACTTAGGGCGTGCAAGTCACTTGCGCGACAATTAGGCGGCACACAAGTTTTCTTGCATGACAGTAAGGTAACTTGCAAGACCCTTATTAAATGTTCCTCTTATTCATTCCTTTGTCATGTTTTGATATTTTCTTCAAAGGATGAATCTCATTATGCTAAATCATTTACCTTTCCATTCCTTTAGAAAATCTGACGAAAAGGAGCGTCAACACTCACAAAACATTCTCATGCTTTGAATCATATCAGACATCAAAATAAATAATAATGGGAACAACATTCTGTTGAGTCAATCATTATGCAACTCCAACCGAATATTAGTGGGATTTATTTTCCACTTGTTTTTGAACAATGGATTTTTACCTCAAGAAATTTATTCTCCATTATCCATTATTCATATCATGAAAAATTCATTTTATTTTTAAACTATTTGGAAGGTGAATCAAATAAAATGTTTAATCATTTCATGAATATGAGGAATCAAGATAAAATTTACTAAATGGTTTGGGAGGAGGTATAGAACTTATTCTTATATATTTTATTCTTAATTTTTATTTCCATGATGTTGGATAAAGAGTTCCATGATATTAAATAATTTATTATGAATCTATTTGTATCTATAAGGAATGTTTTAAAATAGTTGTGTGGTATGTATGTGGTATTATCATATAACATGAATGTGTGGTTTATTAATTATTTAATGTCTTAAAATAATGTCACTAAATTCCATTGTTGATAAGATAAATTAAATGCTATGAAGATATTTTTCAATGTGAAATCAAGGTGTAAATTGATGTTGGAGTTATATGTCAATCATAACGTTTTGAAAAGAAAATGAAAAATGAGTTCAAAAAAAAAGAACCATGGAGAGAAGAAAATGAAATATAATTAATATACTATGTGTATGAATAATAATGAAATAAATTTTCATATGGTGAATATTAAATTTATTCTGTTAGTAAGGGAAGGTAATTAGGGAACTGAATGTTAAACTAGCATGAACAAATTAACTAATTATATGAATAGAGAGAAAGATGAAAATAATGAACCCCACACACATTAGTGCTTCCAGTGTAAGGATACTAGGCGTTATGCTAACCAGTTCTCAAACCAAATTGTTAATGATTGTGATCGACTTAAATAACCTATTTAGTCAAGGGCTAACAGGTAATATCATGGGATCATTGTTTTTTATGAGGGGTGCGATAATGGTAGGTCAAAAGGTATGATCACCATTCACTCTAGAACTTATACTTTCTTTTCTTACACTATATATAACCTATAATTAATTTACTAAAACTTATAATGTGTATATGTAATCCATCCAAATGATTAGATATGGAATTAGTAGTTAAAATTCTTAATAGTTCGATGATTTTATCTTATGCCTGTGATTCATATCTTATTGATGTTTGTGGGATTGTTCTTGTCTATATCATTTCATTCCCCCTTTGGAATAATTTTATGTCATCCTTGGCATGGATTAGAATTATCTACATAAATACTACATCAATTGTTGAGGATGGGAAGTTTTGTTTGATATTCCAACCCATCCAATGACCATCTATCAATGTGATGATAAGTATGACCCTTTGATCATTAATACATCCATTGTATGGGTATTAATTCACATTTATAAGGGGTGTTTATCTCAAATGGTTGGGTATAAACCCAATATAAATTAAATGCATATTTTTTGAGAATTTCTCTTTGTCATCCCTGATAGATTCCTTTACTTCCACCAAAATTTGAAGTTGTGTTCTCAATATAGCACATACTAGGTTCCACACCAATTTTTATGACTCCATGTTTAATGGATATAACTGAGTTTTAGGAATTGGTAAAGAGAAAAAATGAAAATTTTCATTACGGATTTGTTTTTTCAAGTGTCTCACTATGAGGTGAAGATATTACTTTAGTGAAAAATATGGTTCAAACTCTGAATTGAATATTAGGAGCTAGACAAGATCTTAATTAAGAACATGTATCCTCATCATTATATTAAAGACTTATTTAATCAACTCCATGAAACATAATAAGTCTCTAAAATTTGCCTTTATTCAGGATATCATCAATTATGTTCTAAGAAAGATGATAAACCAAAGATTTAATTCTATACAAGGTATGGAAACTATTAATATATAGGTGGGACTTTCAGTCTTAACAATTCTCATTATGTATATACAGATATAATGAATGGATTATGTATACAATACCAAGATCTATAGTTAAAATTAATCATCTAATATATTTATATACAGAAAATATATTTAAAATTTTTTATACAATATATTTAGTTTAATTATACAACTATTAAACCAATTTATGTCATTTTAATCAATTTCATATTGAGGTTTAATATAAAAAAGTTGTAAAACATTAATATATTTTTATTTAAAATCTAGTTTTCTTGACACATCTACAGAATTAATTTTAATTATTTTTATACAATTATATAAATTTAATTTGGAAAAATTGGATTCAATATTTTGAATTAGAATAATTCAAATGTCATAATAAAAACATAATTTTAACCAAAATAATTAGTGAAAATGGTAAAAATTAGAAATTGGAATTTAGAGAAAAACAAGTTTACTAAGAGACTAATTATTAAGCTTAAGGGGAAAAATTACCTTCAAACATGACTGAAACCCATTTATTTCCATATTTAGACCTCTTAATTTCTATTATTGATAATGATACATTATTGGATCCATTTTACTTGGAAATAATGTTGGTGGAATTATGTTTTTTGAAATATTACAAGAGTGCCACTCGCCTAGCATATAAACGGCCACACTCTCTCCCCCTCTCTTCACACCATCAAAACTAATTGGTTTGACCTAGACTATCCCATATTACTATATAGTTCCATCCTCTTATCATATAATCCTATATTTCAGAATAAATTGGATCTTTTAATTCCACTATAAAAACCAATATGAGATACCTGATGAAGAGGTAAAGTTCCACAATGGACATTTTTGTGTTGTTTCTTCTTCAAACCCCTTAATATATATATATATATATATAGTCCTTATAAAATAGAATCAGTATCATACTTATATTAATATATTTTTATTTTTATTTTAAGACCAACAATCATACACACCTCCATCAAAAGGGCTATGAAATCTTCTTTCATGTGTATACGAACTACCAGCTCACAAACTGAAGTCATTTGTTTTTCAATTACCACCTCTCAACGTTGTTCATAATGATATAAATAATATTTATATATTATATTTATGAAATTATTTATATAATTGTTCCAATGTATTTTTTATATCACACATACCATCCTATTTTACATTTTGTGGGAATATGATAATGGTGTGCATACGTTTGTCTGACTACAATCTCCTAAAGCGATCTCACTCATTCAATAATTATATGGAATATATTATAGATGGGTTTAATAAAAAAGAGATATATATATAAATTAAAATTTATTATGGAAGGATAATATATTATTTATATCTCATTCTTATAAACTGATAATTAATTTAAGAACATTGTTCATGCGTATGTGTGGATAACCATCTCCATTAACAGTGCATTTTCATTCCTGTCCCTAAATTATATGGAATACTATAAATACATATATAGTATATGTACATGATATTTATATAATTTTTTAAATTATATAGATTTTTAAGCCCTGATATAATTAATATTACAAATAATAAAAAGTCACAACATGTAAGTTAAACAAAGAGGATATTACCTGAACCGTAACATTATCATCGAATTATTAATAAACAGTTAACAAAAAGTGATAGGAAAATAATATATGGTATTATATATATATATATATTAATATACTTCTATGAGATATTTATATTAAATATAATTTATTATAAATGTGTTTAAAATGAGCATGGAAAAATTGAATGCATAAGGTAAGAGAATGTATTCTCAATTTTCATTCTTTGATTGGTATGTTATATAATGAACCCATATTATTTCACAAGGTTTACATATTGACATTTGAAATCTAATTTCATGATTTTTTAATCCTCTTCATATATTCTATTTCATTATATGTTACTCCTTAATGGTTATTATGAAGCAATGTTACCAAATTGTTAGAGATTTTATGTTACAATTTTTTCATTTATAGGGATAGTATATGATTAACTGTAAAAATGTTGGAATATCATGATATACCTATCATGAATTCTCATCACCTTTATTATCCTCAAGTTATTTATTATATTTTAATTTAATGGTACCAATTTTACACTCTTTGGAATATAATAAAATTTTGAAAATTCATTTAATAAAATTTTAATTTATTTCTATTTTTGGTATAAAGTTAGTTTCCATTCAAAACTATATTTTCTAAAAACAATTTAAAAAAATTACTCTTTTATTGTTTTAAAAATAAATTTTTACCAATTTTTTTTTATGTTTTAACGAAAAACGTTGAACGATATAATCATGTAAACTTCCAAAACAATTCCCATTTGGATTTTATTGAGGACATTAAAGGAAACTACATTTTAAAATGTACGGCATAAATAGAATTCTATGACGTCATGACCAATCATTTCATCAAATATTCCTTTATTACTTTTCAAAGTTATATTCAATGAATTTTTTTTAATTTTTTTTGTTTTAAAATTTAATTTTTAGCAATAAATTAATATTTTCCCCAAGAAATGTTTTGAATGATCTTCCAAAATTATTTTCCATCTAAGATTACAACGGTTGGTGTTACATATGTCATACTGAGGATAATATCAAATTATAACATTCATATTTTTTCACCAAATGGTTTCTTCTTTGATATAATGATAGTTATAAAACCCATTTCACATCCTTAGTTTATACCATGAAAAAAATAAAATGAAACCTGCTTATTTCTAATGGTTTTGATACAATGAGAATATTATGAAACCTGCCTCTTTTAAATATGTTATTATATGAAAAATATTTTATGATACTCAGATAATTTTTTTGATTATGATATGATGAATTTTATTTATCTTGTGGCACACATATGTATGGTTTAATTACAGTATGAGTAGTACATATATCCCCCACCAATGAATTTGGTAAGTATTTATATCTAATTAGATAGATAGAACTAAAATGGGTAGATAAATCAGTTCAGTATGATTGTTCTATAATGTGATTTTAACGTAGTTCATCAATATAGAGATAGAATATAGACTGAACATGGATTGGTAAAAAACATGTTGAATTATAACAATCTATGTAGTGATCATAGAGTATAATGGAAATTATTTTATATTATTTTTTGTATGTCACAAATTCTATGTCTTATGATCTTGTGGATAATGTTATATGAATCACTTATGAATCAGGTATTATGAACTACCAATATGATTACCATGACTATTGACTCCATCTCCATTTCATTAGTAAATCTAAAAAATAAGAAGTCCCTCAATATGGATATTATTTTCTCTACAAAGTAAATAAAGAAGAAGGTTTATATAACATGTGGGTTGCATAAGCATCCAAAATATTCATGGAATCACTACCTTCATAAGGTCTTATAAATGCGTAATGAGTTTCACATAACATGTATTACATCCCATGAATCCATTTTTAATAGAAATTATTCTATCTTGGAATCATATTAAACATTGGTTGGTCATGTGGTTGTTTCTGAATGAGAATGCCAAAGTCATGAGATTTTTTTAGGAGAAATTTGACCTACAATCCATCCAAAATATTTGAAAAATGGGTGGAAATATCTTAAAGGATGGATCCACTTTCAATCATAAATATAACGTGACATGCCCATGAGATTCATGAGACACCAAAATCACATCAAGACCCCTCCACTCTATTGTTAAAGGACTTTTGGGCATATCACCTTTATCAAAAGATGATCCTCAAAAATGTTCATGTAGTTTTGTACACCCCCATAATCATTATGAAGAAAATATAGGGGGTTTTCATGTTTGGATTCACTGATAGGGAGATAAATTATCTTCTAGAACACTCATCCAATATCATGACATCCCTTTTTCTTAGACAACTAAATAAGAAAATTAAATGGAAAAGGTGAGAGCCTCATTATGTAGTAAATATAATGAGACATGACGATGTTCTTTTTAAGACACTAGAAAAAATGGTGACCAGTCCATCTCATTGTAAAAGAACCCACTGGCATGTCACTCGCAACAGATGAGGATCCCTAAACATGTTCAGGTGGTCATGTAATCCCCCTTTTTCATCATAATTAAAACAAATTGTTTTTCCATGTAATATTAATTCACCCCCATAGTAGCCTAATATTTTCATGAAACTCATCATCAAATGCGGGAGAGATTTTATATGATAACAAACATACAAACTTGCATGATATTTGAACCTTTAACAAATGATGAAGGGAATAAAAACTTTATGGGTGCTTCTCAGGATCATAAAATTCATGTGATTCACCAATGAGATTTGAGAGAAACCGTGTCATGTTATACTGATCCTAGAAAATACCCCTATAAAGGCACTATTTTCTCATGAATTGTTTTATACAAATCCCCCTAGATAGTAGAACATTATTTTCATCAAGCATACTGATCATGAAAATGCCACAAGACACGTGAGTATGGCCTTTAGAAATACAATTTGTAGTTATTAATAATTAATAAATAACCATTTAAATTGAAATTTTCAAATAAATGTGGGAGTTTATGAGATAGTCTCACAATCAAAGGATATTAGGGGATGCCTGCTCTAAAGAACCCGAACTAGATCAAGAATAAAATGTGACATCGAAGCCCTCCACTGACTCCAGCCTTGGATTGTGTGATATACACTACCATATGTTTTGAATAATTGGGGTGGAGAGGAGAATAAATACATCTTCCAATAATCATAATGGGTATTCATTTTTGAGATCTTGAGATAATCACACAAGCGAACCCAAATCATCAGATTGGATTTCTAGCATTGGTCGGTCATAGAATCAGAAATGTTTTATGTCCGGTAAAATATAGGTAACTACTGAAGAAGATCATGTGGAATTCATAGTCTCTTCATGTAATCACTCAAAAATCACATGAATGACTATTGTTAGGTCTTGTAATGAACATATATCATAACTGATCGATCATTTGAGACATAAAAAATCTGACATAGGCCGAATATAAGGTATGTCTCAATAATAACTAAAATAAAAACAAGACATTATAGAGATTGATGTGAAGGACATATATTGTGATCCTTATATGCTTCCCATGAATCATTTTGATATAGTGACAACACATCAAATGGTCACTCAAATCATGTGACATCCTTATTTCATAACCATTGTATTATGTGATGTCCTATGGACATGTCAAAAAAGTCAAGGGACACCCACCGGGCATACCACCTCAGTCTCATAAAATCTTATAGGTTCTCCATCTAGACATTGAGATTTCATCTATATATAACACAGAGGATATGAAGCTTCACCAATGTATTTCATCTAATTATCATGATGGCCCTAGGGAATTGCAGTTGGATCTCACAACATCCACTAGGTAAGCCAACATGATCTTCCCACACCCTCTGGATATGTTGGCTTGCTCTTGTGACATCCCTGAAACAAGTAATTGGGACTTTTATGAAGAAACCCATAAATGTCACCTAGGACATGTCGCACCATCCAGACATGCCACATTGACTATCATGACCCCTTCATAGAATTTCATACACCATTCGGAATGACACCAGGTTTAGTTTACAGGATCATGTTATGCACTCCACTTATTTCAGTCTCGATCAAGTGATGGATTCTAGGATCATTCAACCTGGTCTTGTGATATCATACAGACAAGTCAACTATTGTCATGTTATGGCCTTAAACATGCCATTCAGATTATGTGATATCCCCTAGCGAAGTCAACTAGATCATGTGACTTGTTTTGGAAAATTTTGAAAGACAACCACTAACATGTCAAGAACACAATCATGGAATGCTAGGTATAAAATCAATAAGGTGAGGAAATAGACCAGGCTAGTTCATGTGGGAATCCCAGTATGTGATTACCGTGTTCAACCATAGGGTGTAATCCCAAATTGGTAGGGAAACCTTAGTCTTTGATCCTCGACATACCAGAACTATTAAAACTCTAATTCAATCTATAACTAGGATATGATATATGACTTTTCAAGGACTGATATTCATATTCAACATCCCAATGTACATCCCTGTATAAGTCATGCATCAACATGCTATGAAACTGATTATTTTCTATACCTTTTTTGTCACACTAAGAATAGATCTTATTATCATACAGAGTTGCAAAGGTGAAATCCATTTTCTCTGCTAGACAAGGGAAATAACAGTGTATAAGTTTTAAGAAATTGCATAATATGATGATTTCCACATACAAGTGAATCCACGGTCTGTTAGCCTAGATCAATAGGGAAACCTTGGTGTGTAATACCCGACACATGGAACTACCAGAATACTAATTCCATATATAACCAAGATACATAACACAAATTTCCATGTCCTAACCTCGACAATAAACATCTAAAGGGATGTCCTAGTGAAAAATATCCATATTCAGATTCAATGAGGTTTATTACTTTATATACCTTGTTTCTCACTCTGAGCATATATAATATGGTCTTATGGAGTTAGGATAATTATATCCTTCCCATCATGAACCTTCACCATCCATGGAAACCTCAACCTTTAAGTCCCAACCATATTGACCTCTGAGAACTTGGATTCATGTGATATCGTAGATATATATGATTCATTTCTATGGCTAGATCTCAAATAAATAATCACATGGGTGTATGTTTCCCCATGTCTTCCAATGTTCATCCATTGGGACCCAATTTGTCCCATGTGATAACAATTTTTTACATCCTCTAGTGGATGGAACTGTTGGCGGAACTACGATGACTCTGATTCCTTCCATAAATAGGATACGTAGGATGTATCCTTGAGTTCTAGGC
The DNA here is from genome assembly GCA_963277665.1 of Viscum album. Lineage (NCBI taxonomy): Eukaryota > Viridiplantae > Streptophyta > Magnoliopsida > Santalales > Viscaceae > Viscum > Viscum album. The sequence goes on from OY728119.1 coordinate 538,803,586, forward strand.
TCAAATTTATGGTTTTGATGATCCCCCACATATATTTCTCCAAATAAATATGGTAAACTACATGTGCTTAATGAACTATGGGGGTTTTATTCTTATTATAAAGTAGGATATGTATGGTGTCTTATAATAGATCAATCCCCTCTTTGTAATCTTAATCAAATCCCTACATGGGAGTAAATTCCAAATTGACTAGTTATATGTATTCAACATTTGCGCTTTTATACACCAATGGGAAATGGATGAAGAACTATAGATACATAGAGATGAAATCACTAAAATACTATCCATCCAATAGAAGAGTGTTTAACAAATGATCATTAAGTTAATTTAACTCATTTCATATAATTAATAATAAAATATTAATGAACATATATTAAATCAATAAGAGTGTCCCATAGTATAAAATAATTACCCACAAAGGGTGTGATGAGCTCTAACTTCCATCCTATTGAATAATGTGACTTCCTAGGTTAAATTTGGTCTGAAAACATAACATAGATCCATCCTTTAGAAACAACTTATATACCCAGTTATGTATATGAGAACCATTGTAAATTTAAATGACATGATAAAGAGAAAATGGTGAACCTAAGGTGAATGATTTTTAAAGCATTGATCCCAAACAATCCACACCATGAGAAAAATCCATCATAGTAATTCTGATGAAAAAAATGGTGAACATGATATGAAGTCATTCATCTACAACAGCTCTTTCACAATGAAAAAAAGGTTAGATATCCAGGTTCTCAGTAAAAAAAGTTCCCTACTATATGGGTGGTCCTTTTAACTGCTTTCTGATGAAACAAAAAAGGTGAACATAAGGTGAGACACTCCAATAACAGAGTGATTGGTTAATCATGTGTTAATCCATTTTTTATTGCATATTCTACAGATATAAAATATGACGATCCTGATGTTAGACACTAAAATAACATGGTGATCAGTTTACCATGTGTCGGGCCACTTTTTTCATATCCTACACAAACTGAATTTAGGATCCTGAAATAATTCATATAGTTGATCCTCTATAGCAATGGTTCCAAAGAAATAATTACATCCTTTCATTAACAATTATACATGAGTAGAATTGACAGATTGGGAAAAAATAACATTTATGTTAACCATGCATATCTGATTGAGAATGCATCATGCCTTTGATAGTGAAATGGTTGGGAGCTTGGTGTGTATTTTCTACATTACTACAAATATTTCTCCCATCAAAAACACCATGATCCATTATAATTTCTTCATCAAACAATTATTCTTGCAAATAATTTCTATTTTTAACCCCTATTTCTTATAATATTTCCTAACCACCCTAATAGATTCATCTTATTGTAGAGAATGTAATTATATATGGATAACATCAGCATGGTACTATACTGAAGCATGGAATTCATGCAAGGGTCTCCAAAAGCTAAAACCAATGGGGTTTCACCATATAGGGAATTATTATACAAGGAAACTATACATTGTTTCCATAACCAACCACATTTTAAGAAAATATATGTAGTGAGAAAATACCCAAATTTAGTTTTTGATGAATGTGGACCAGGAGGTCAATTTAGGACGTCTCAATGTTTAGGATCTACTGAGGAAGGCTCCTATCAGCCTTGGTTAACAACCCCATCCCACCAATACCTATCAGTCGCATGCTAAGGGACACACTGCCACCTTTGATACTGATTCATAGGTATCAAGGAGTGTACATTAAGCATGGGAGGATAAGGATAACCATGTGAGTTCACATATACCCTATTTCGCTGATAATTTCTATCGATATATTACAATAGTTTCAAGATACTAGTATCATATCCTTGATCACTCAGATGAAGTCTGAGGGAATATTAGGGTAGTAGGCATGGGAAAGGTGACTATCCCTACCCCCATACATGATGTCATTGTAATATTCTAGTGGATCAAGGTGGAAAACAGTGTGATCAAACCCCAGCTTCAATCGAAGATATATACAAATATATATTGGAGATAGGAATTTTGTGTGCTTCTTTCCTGATGCATACTTTCATATAATACCATTAAATCATAGAAATAACTCTCAAACTACACTATAATATCCCTGAACTTGTACAGATACAAGGGTAGGATCGTATTCCAATTACTTCATCCAAGGCCGCTCAACACTATGATTATCAAAATAAGTGTCTAATATAGAGTAAGCATTCATTTTTAATCATATCTAGGAGTATTATCTTCAAATCCTGGTAAGGGATGTGGAATAATACATGGCTCATATTCCTTTTCCTACCATGCCTCACTAAAATAGAGTGGAACATTCCATAGGACAAGGTCAAATGTGTGTTAAAAATTCTAGTGGAATATCAACGAGTCCCATGAATATGATCATATCCACATTCTTGTCGGGTCTCACTATGTGAGATGTTACATGCCTTGGGATGGACTCATATTTCTATCAAATAATAACAGTGGATTTGTTGAAAATTCCATGTTCGAGATTATATCCCTATTTTGGCTATGGATAACTAATTGAAAATTGAATTATACTTATGGAAAGATCATATTTTTATTAGTGAATATTCTGAGTGTATTGGAACATATCATGGAATCTAGATACATAATCCTACTCTCGTTGATGATCAACTACACTAGTATCTTTCCTTGTAATTATAGGAGGAAACTCATATTCTTACTCCCATTTTGGTGGTATGTCAGCATAGTTTTGATTGGAATGTATATTCGGACAGGTATCATATTCATGTTAAAACCATGCCTCACAAAGTGATAGTGTCACATGCAATGGGGTAGGCTCATATATCACCCATAGAAGAGTAGTGGAATATTCCATAGGCTAAGGATCATGCTCATAATCCAATTTTAACTGAGGCTCCCCAGGTGAGAATGGAAAGTGGCTCAATATATTCACATATTTCATTCAGTGATGAAGAAGATCTTTGGAATATTCAAAAAGATTATCAAAAACAATATTATTCTACTAGAACTCTAGATATTTATATACAGTGTCTGGTAACCATTATACAATAGGTTTAAATCTCTAAACTATTTCAAAATGCATGTTTACATATTCTGACCACGATGAAAAATGAATCCCATATCTCTAACTTTATAATTTCTAGTGTCCTTGAGGTTGTTTGAGAAAAATTACTAACACCCCATGGGTTCTAAAACTCTTTAACAGAAGTATAAGATGATCATTATCATGATAGTCCTCCTCATGAATTTGTGTAGATGTATCATAGAGACATAATTCCTGCCATCCACTATGCTAATCTATCACATGGAGATATCTACTATGGATAAGAAAATCCTCTCCTTTCACAAAAACCTATGTATAGAGAGGTGTCACAAACATATAGATAGGTGCATGAAACATCTGGGCCAACCGTGCATAATTCCCCATCAACTTTAAACATTTCTCTACTTTAGTCTGCATGTGTCCCTATGAAGCACCTTTTGTGGTCTGATCACGAGGAGAAATGAAGGTATGATGAAGAAGAAGCATACATTGATATATGAAGGGAGTTATCCAAAAACAACCTCCCCACCATGTTCTTCACTCTAGATACATCTGACCATGAGATCCCAGATGAGATAAAAAATGAGTTCTTGGATTATCTCTATAGAAATATGTGGGATAATCTTCATAGATTGAATTATAGACACCTACCATATCTAGGATATGAGGGTCACCATCAAACCATCAGGTTAATGTATTATCAGCTCGAAGTGGCTATTCTCACCATGGCCCAATATTGAAAACTGGAAAAACGTCAAAAAAATGAAACATTCATTCCACCATTTCATCACAACACTTCGGTAGATAATATTAGAATCAATGTCATGCATTCATATTCAATGATGGGGAAAGTATAGAGCATTACACACAAACATTCCCCTAGTACAAAAGTACCCCTCAGATACAGAATCATGGAACAACATAACCTTGAGAATAATCATGGGACTGAGTAACACTCGATCCAATTGGTCAATACAGTTCAATTCCCCCACTTCAATAGTGCCTAGAAATCATGAATGAATGAATAGGATATCAAAAATATATTTTAATTTTTTTCCATAGAAATAATGGGAATGAATTTGACACATAAAAGCCAACGTATTGATCAAAAAATCAATTTACCATAGAAATGATTCCCATCATGGGATTCCATTACACCCAGATCCCACATGATCATTGTTTTTTTAGATCAGATGGGTCACTATAGAAGCTTTTAAAGAATCCAGCTAGGAGTGAACACCACACACCGAGTTAGGGGGATATATACCACTACCTCCACCTCTCGGGTCACCAATTCCTAATCAGATTCATGGAATTATGGTAGCATCTGTAAACAAAACCAAAAGAACTGGGATGGGGACAATTATATCTCAATTTTCATCTATAGGTTATTCATTCCAATAGAGGGTCCTTGAGAAATCAATAGTGGTTCCAGATCATCCCCAACCCACTAAGATGGGGGAATTTTTATCTCAATGCTCATCCCATGAATTGTAAAATTCTTGACTGAAAGAATTAGATCCTACATGAAATGAATAATTAATGCTAGTTTTGTTACCTATATATACTTCAACCCCATGAATGTGAGATTTTTTATCATCATCATCATCATCATCAAAAATAGAGTCAGTATTCTCTTTGGTGGGAGGTAAATATTGGCAGTCGACATCCCATTAATTCATCCCACTACAAGACATTTCTCTTGTATTCAGGACCATTTTGGAAACCATGACAAAAAAATACCTCAATGTTATAACTCAAATTAAATGACAGGAGGAACATATAGTGAAAGAAATCGTACACTAATGAGGTCACAATCTAAAATGGAACAATATGGCTAATGCTTTGAGAAATGACCATAACGTAGGAAATGAAGAATCCTCATATTGTGCTAAGTGCAATGGGACAAATACCATTACTTGATATGAATCTATGAATGTTATCACCATTAACATAAAAAATAATGTCAATCATGACACAAATGGACAGGGATGAAATGAACAAAAAATTCACCCTATGAAAAGTGTGATCTGTTTGGACCAATAGGCACTACATGCACTCGAATCTAGAAGAGACACCAAAATCCAGAACCTCTAAATATTAGGTTTCCACTTCTCTGATATAACACTACAAATGATATAGTGAATGGTGTGAACAAACCTCAATCACAAGCATAAATAGTATATTTTCATTCCCTATAGGAAACATTTTCAAAATATAAGAATGGGATAAAAACTCTCAAACAAACCAATGAAGAGATGCTCTTTCGAAATATTCCCATTTGGTGTCTTACTAATGTCGATAAGGATATTCCTCTTCCCATACATCTAGAAAGAGATGATCCACCAACAATAGAGTCATCTATGAGTTGTATTGTATTTTCATCAACACAGTTGATCTATGTCAATGGGGAACTCAAAAAGTTCATGACTTCCTCCCATTATCGTGACAGTGTCTCCCTCACGAGAGAACTTGTTCATTCCTCACACAACTTGAGAATCTATAAGAGATGAAAATGTGGAAAATTCATTAATCCTCATTTTCCACTTATATATGTGAGGTGGATCAGGGTTCAGTACCTCTAGAACTGCAAAGTCTTCATATATCTATATTCTCTAATGGAATTAAAGAAATAGATACATGCACCAGTGTAACATGATAAGATGCCATTTAAAATGTGGATGGATGAAACTTTTTATCAAACAAATTTTGGAAATCCTAAATTCTCAACCAATGATGGTATGTGTGACCCCGAATAGTATATCACCAAATTTGTATCCCAATTTGGTATGATGATAGGCCCTTGAGATCAGTAGTATCTGACAAACCTGAAGTGTTTTGTACAAACACTAATAGGGCTAGACTTTGGTTGGTAGAAAAGTCAACCAGTAAGATCTGTTGTACGATTGGAAGACATTCCCCATCAATTTCTCGATCATTTCAACTCAAAGATAATGAAAAAAACAATAGATGTCCTATGAAACTACAAGAAACAAAAAAAATGAGAGGGTGTCTCACATTATAGCCATATGATAAGGTTTAACGCATCCACTCAACATCCCACTAATAGATGACTAATTTATAGAACTCTATGATAAAAATACTTGGGATGATTTGTAGAAAGTTATGATACTATTTATTTATCTCAGTGGGTTACATGAGTTTAATGAAAAAACACAACAATGGGATTACTCGATTCAGGGAACTAATCCAAATATCAACTCATGCCCTCATCAAAGGGGATACGGCTCAACTAGGTATAGATTGTATATGTCACCCACAAACCAGCTCCAGTGCCTATTCAAGAACCTAGTTACGTACCAAACCACCCTGAAATGCATGTGAAGTGGAAACAACCACAAGATCATGCTCGACCAAAAGCACAGATACATCATGGTTAACAAAAATTTTATGAAATGATGAATTATTCATAGTCATTTTGAAATTATGATAACCTTAGTTATTTCATTAAAATAATGGTCTATAATGTACTCATGTTGCCAAAGCCGAGGAATCCAAATGTGGAAAAACATACCAATATTCCCAACTACTACCCCTTCCATATATGGTTTGGTCATAAAATCTATGACTTCTTCTTGTACATGTTTGTTGTTAAAGGAATGTATGATTCTATACAGGTGATGTTTGATAATTTCATAGAGTAAGTGGCTTGTATAACTATCGCTCGACCAAAAGAAGATGTAGATGAGAAAAACATTTTGTCTACGAAAGGGTGTATGTTTGATAATTGGATGACCCAAAAGACAATTGGCAAATCTCATTCCACCCAAAGTGCACAAATTGATAGAAAAATTTAAGCTCCACCATCCAATAAGGTAGAATCATATATGTCTCCCAGTGGGTGGATGTGACCCTGGGCCTTAGGAAGTGTTATATGGGGAAGAGTTATTTTCTACTCCAAATTAATCTCTAAATCTTGTAGATTTCATTCTTGAAGTATTTTAATAATGGGAACCATCAAACCAAATTGAAACCTTGTAAAACCAATTACATAGATCCTTTTTTCCAATATGATACACTTAGAAACCCCTTCTACGATGTTGATTATTCTTTATAATACAAGTTCCCAACAAACAACCCAAGAACAAGAATTTAGATGTGTAGGAACTGAGGTTATAATGGACAATGCATGTGTGGTTGGATAGAATATTTGGTTCATGTCCCAATAGATGACATATACATAGCATTGAAATGTTGGAATGCACTCCATTAGTATAAAAGAAAATAAAGAGGTGTCCCAGAAACCTTCAATAGTTGCCTTCACCGGGTCGTCTTTCCTGACTTCCTTGTGTGTGGGGGGGGGGGGGTAAGATCACATGATCATCCAAAAGAATAGGGAAATATATCATGAACTATTCCACCAGAGTCATATGTCCCCACAAAATGTTCACATTCTCAATCATAATCCACCTTAAAAACCTAATTTATTAAGTCACATGCTTCATAGAAACCCCACAACATGAGCACCGACTATGGAAATAAGAGTAAAACATTCTGAAATAGCTGGAGGTTTTTCTATCAATGATTTTAATCATAAATTCATTCTATATTTCAAAATAACTTAGGATTGAACTCATTGAGGTCCTATAAATAATACAAGAGTTTGAGACAACCAATTTTTATGGTTATCCAGGGACACATCATGATCATATATGTTTTGTGAAGACTCGGTATTGTTGCTATTAAAAGGGATGTACCAGAAAAGTGTTCTGGGATCAATCTCATTCTAGTTTGAACTATCCTATATCTATGATATAGTGGAGGGGAATTGTCTCCCACAATGATGTCCATTAAAGGTTGTGATAAGATTCAGAATAGACCTATCATTATAATCATGATAAAAACTCAATTTGGGGATCTCACTTCTTTCTATGAAATTATAGTTATCTAGAAATACACTTCATAAATATTTTCAATTAGAAGGTGCTAGCACCATAACATTATTGTGGTACCTTCAACATTCCATCAGTGTCTAAAATACAACATTAGTCAGCATATTACATGGTGATAGTGTACCCTTCAATATTTTTAAAGCTACATATGATGAGGTGTGTTTAAATAAATTATAAGGAAAAAACAATATTAGATAATGATAAAGAGGATCTAAATCCCTATTTCAAGGGGAATGCCCCTAGAAGTCCCAAGATTACGATCAACAAAGACTATGTAATCCCTAGAAATCTAGTTGAAGCAATATTCTATATCTTGAGTGTGAAATAACTTCCTTTTCCTAGTGATATCATGGAATACGGTAGGTCAAGAATCACTCAACAATGACTCGTTCTACAAGGGATGATAATGTCTCCTCTCATGGACTCTCTCACCATAATATTGACATAGAATCCACTAGATGGCCAAATACATATGAATTTTTTTTCACAGACTCAAATGTAGAAGAATAGGAAGATGAACATATGAACTCACCTCCTTTATTTTAGGATGGAATCTCCTCCACCATCGAGGAGCTCAAGATGGTAAATCTGGATGGAGAAGAAGACCTCTTTCCTACACTGATTAGTTTCTACATTGCTATTGAATATAAATAGATGTGAATTTAATTTCTAAAGCTACACTGATAACTTTTTTCATGGAACAATATGGAAATTCAAATATTGAATCTATATTTTTCTATTTACCATGTTTTCCTAAAAAATGTCAATCGAGGCTTTAGGCATATTCCAGGAGAATGTATCAAACTAATTCTACCAATTTATAGGCAAAAGTGTGCAAATTGGTCAAAGATAACATTTTCCAAGAAGTAAAATCACCAATTTTGATTTTCAAACTTCATATCTATAAAAAAAGAATAATGGAAAGATTTGGGACATAATTAATTTAATTGACCTTCATGGTTATTTCCAAAAGGATGATTTCCCATTTCTATTCACAGAACTATTGATTGTTAAAATTTTCAGATTCCAATCCATTTTTATTTGGGATGGGTATTCGTGGTATAGTTAGATAATGATGTCCCTTGGAGATGAGGAGACCACTTCCTTCATATAACCACAAGTGATCATTTTATATAAATTCATTCCTTTTGACTTAAAGAATGTTGGTGCTACATATAAATGTTCTATGCATCACATCTTTAATCCCATCCTAGATAAAGTACTCAAATGTTATGATGTTCAACTAATAGAAAAATCTCAAGTGTGGTGTGATCCCTTCATGGATATTCAAACAGTCATTAACAATCTATGAAATTGCAGTATGAGGATGAATCCACTAAAATTAACCTTCAATCTATCATCATGGAATTTACATGGATTTTTGGTTTTCCACTATGTAATTGAGGTGGACCTATAAAAGAATAGTTTAATTATTGTAATGTCACCCCCCTAAAATCTCAAATAATAGAGGGAACACCAAGTAAACATCACATGAAATTTTTGATTTGTATCCAATCTATCCATTAAATATCTCCCCTTGAAAACAAATAAAGAAGGGAATCACTTATCAAACGTATAATGGCTGCTAACAAGACTTTGGTAATCTCAATAAGTATATACTACAACCACTGGACATGGTGTCATTGGTGGAGGGGATGTCACTCATCCAATATTTGGCCACCATGGTACACTCACTATGTACCCTCCCCGAATAGAAAAATTTCATGGTGACTGAGAACAATCTCAACCACCTTATCCAGACAACAGTAGGTATTAAGACCCCACAAATACAAGTTAAAAGTATGTACCTTTCACTAGTATTTGAATTGAAAAAATTTAGTCATTACATTCTGCACAATGATGTCCACCTACCCAATCATGTTGATCAACTCAAGTACATACTTGGGGGCCCCATTCTGACCCAGTACAGATATTTATGGTATATCATTCTGCTGGAAGATGATATTCAATACGAATCATAGAATTTAGTGAAAGGACATGACTTTGTATATTTCTTTAGTGATCATAATACTATATAAAGTTAACTAGTTGACATCCAGTTTCTATATGTATATCATTTCAATTCCCAAAAAAACTCCAAAAAAATAGGAGATTTACTTCAATGTTACCCCTTCAAGTCGTATCGGTAAAATTATGGATATACAATAATTCAGTTGTGTTGGCCAATGGATTGGATATATCTCTATAGATTAATTATTATTTCCCTACACTTTCTGACTGTCTAAAGGACGTACAAAAAATGAGGAAGCATACCAAGCCCTCATTTCTCTCAGAGAATTGTCCCTATAGCCGAAAATACCCTATGTGAGTATGAAAGGTGACTTGAGGCTATCTATTTAGCATGCTAATAGTTAATATACCATCAAAAAAGAATAATTGGCCCCTATCACTGGAAAAATGATCGGTTTATTGGTAGATGTCCCTCCTGATCCCATATTTCATACCATTCCCTAATAACAAAATTCTTATAGCCACATGATGGATAATGAAACCACAATATTTGCTGACCCTGATCCTTAGCAAGAAATCATATGCATCAATCACTAAATAATGGTCTCATAAATCATCATATGCAACATAGAAGAAATAAATAACATAAAAACTTCCTAAAGAGTGATGAAATGATATCCACCCCTCAATTGATGGATCCCATAAATGGTTATCTCTACAGTGTGACTCCCATAGACGATTGATCCAAAATTGAATAGATTTGATGCCGACCAAAAAACATTACTCTATAGGATGACCGTAAGGATATGAAAGCCATATAAAAGAAAGTATTAGATTAAATTATCCTCATATTCATAGTTTAAAAAAGATATTCCCCCCATCATGGAATAAGTTCAGGTGGGATCTTGTGGAAACCATCAGTCTCGGACCATGTTTCCCATTGTATCATGTTCTTGGGTTAGTATAGGATAACCATGATATAAGACTATGAAAAATTCACTAGGAAATGTATTGAATTTGATATCTATGAAAACATTACTCATCATCCTCTAAAATATATTTATACCACTGAATATTCTTGATCATTTTCAATTTGGGGAATAGATGTTATTAGGCCACATCCCCAAACCACAGCTAGACAGTTCAAGTATATACTAACTAATAATGAATTCTTCTCATATTGGGAAGATACAATACCCCTAAAATAATTCCATATGAAGAATATCAGTAACTTCATAATGTCTCTTATCATCACAAGCTTTTTAGTTCCTCAAATACTATTGAAATTGTACAGCACCAACCTTTGTTCTTGGTCATGGCAAAATTTTACCCGGATTAAAACATTGAGTCCAATCACTCATCTCAATATCATGTCTTAGAAAATGCTCAAATAGTGTCCTCTAATAAAACTCTTTGAAAGACAGTCCAAAATATTCTAAATAGATATAATAATTATTATCTAGATAAGAATCATCGTGGTTTATGGGCCCACAATACCACTATGAGTACTACTACATGAGAAAAGACCGATTCATTGGTATACGAGACTGAGGCAATATTTCCCATATAATTCCAATTACCTTTAATTTAGGTATCCATTTTTAGGACACTCTCAATTGATGATAAATAAAAAATAGTTTCTTGGTCATCTAGAAATACTTCATCGGGGAATGTTTCATACATTGCACAACTTCTAAGACCATCATAATCAGATCCCATGAGCCTTCAACAAAATGGTCGCCTCCATTAATTCCTCAAAGGAGAACTCATTTTTCACTCATAACTCAAATGATACTTGGAATAAAACCCCCAATGATGGAACACAAATCGGAGTAGCCTTATATAATATATAATTCTATCACAATGGAGCGTACTCATTGGATCGAGTAGAGGGGGAGAATGTCCCACCACCTACCAATGAAAGGTTTCTCAAGAATATATTTCACAGAATTCATATAGACAATTTCATCAAAGGAGTATGAAATTAAACTATATGGAATCATCCATCCAAACAACATGTCATTAAACTATAAGGATATTGTTCTTATACCAAGATGTTGAACTGCATGACATTGTTCATTTGGGCCACATTATGTTAAATTATATGGAGCTTGTCCAAGAAGAAATAAGTCAAACTACATGACATATGTCATACTGAACACATTATGTTAAACTATATAGACATCATCATAAATTAAATATTTTAAACTATGTGAAATCATTCATCTGTACCACATGAGGTTAACCTATAATGATCTCATCCTAGTTAAATTACATTAAACTACATGGCATCATTAATTCGTTCCACACTATGTTAAACTATATGGATATCAGCCAAGCAGTAATATATTGAACTACATGGAACCATTCGTTCAGAAAACATGGTATTCTGTGCTAAACTGATCCCAGAACATACATGTTAATAGCAAGGAATCATCTTTTTGGACCAGATGACTTTAAATTTTATAGATCTCATCCTAACACCAATATGCTCAACTGCATGGAATCATTCATCTATACCACATGAATATAAAATGTATGGATGTAATTATATAAGTAAGATGTTAATATACGTGGTTTCATTCTTCTAAACTACATGACATTAAACTGAATGGATATCATCCATGTAGTAAGAAATAAACATGTAATTCATTGTTTTTATAAACCACATGATGTTAAACTGTACACATTTTATCCTAGAAGTATGACATTAAGCTGCACAACACATTAAATCCTAGAATCTTGATTTTAAACCCGAAAGCATCGTTCATCCCAAACACAAGACTTTATTTAATACGAAGCTCCTCATTAGCTCATGATGTTAATAATCATTGAATATGTCCTGGCCATATGATGTTAAACAATAAGGTAATAATTTTCTAACTAATAATTAATCACACAGAAGAAATATCTAAGAAAAATAAATAATAAATGACCTTTTCCCTAAGCTAGAATTTGATCTGAACTTTTAATAACTTAATTTATGGATCCAAAACATTACTCCTCTTCCAGTTCAAGTTACCCGCATCCATATCTCGAGATGTAAAATTGTATAACTTATTTCCCTACCATATGACATTAAAATGTACGAGTTTTATGGAAATCTTTTGGATTGATTATCATTTTTAATTATATATATGGATTACTCAATCTAATATCTTGGCGCAACCACAACATGATACAAAATCACCCTATCATCTCATTAATCACCTCTCTATAGTGAGAGGAACCATTATCATACCTTGTTTCTCTCACTGAGCATATATCACGTGATCTTAGGTAATATGGTAATAAATTTTCTAAAAAAACAAGGAATGTAGCTCATGATAGTGTTATCATGGACCTAGATACATGAACCTAAAAGGAACACAATGATTCCTCACCACATGAAGTTAAACAGCACTGTTGATGCATTCTACATTATGTTAAAATGCACATTTCTGTGGGAATTTCCAATGATAGACACCACCCTTAGTGTTGGTATGAAACCATAAATAATTTAAATACATATGTTTTTCATGATTAATATCATCCTAGGATACGTACTGATGTCATGATCTCTAACAATTCGCCCAGCTACAACAATCAATGGGATCAAATCCCCCTCTATATATGGGATATAATTGTATAAACTTTTTCCCATTATAGAACTTTGTTTGTCTTGATTATTATATTCAAAAGATACTTAGCGACGCCTTGATATCAAACATCAGGTCCATTCATGACTAGTATGCATAGAAAATTCTCCCACCCATTCCATGTACAGGTCAGACCTACATAGGGTGTTACTATTTAAGATCTTCATATGGAATGATTCCTATTACTGTTGGATATGTATTGATGCCTAAAATTCATTTAATGGGACTATGAGAAATATTTTCTTTTCACATTGTGGAACCACCATCCTTACTGGATGATGTTAAAACTCCATGATCCCACAAGAATAATGCATGTCATATTTCCTTCCATCATAGGATACATAGAGACACACATATGTCCAATTATAGGCCCATCTACAACAATATATGTAAGAAAATACACCCCTCACCATATAAGGGCCATGTTATACAAACTAATTTTTCTTATTAATGATTGAGATATTCATGTGGTATAGCTTCCCCTAAAATACATCATGTATAGTTTTTCACATTAGTTCCCACTTCCTTACGACATGAAATTAATCTACATGGAATAAATCTTTATCTCATGAGATTAAAATGCATGGAAGACAACCATACCAAATTACATTAACCTACAATGATAGGAAACAAGTATTCCCTTTCCACATGATATTAAACTGTAAGGAAAAAGTTATGGTCGTATGACATCAAAATCACTCAACAAATATGTCCCTAATACATTATGATAGAAGATGAATACGATCACCCTTATTCTTAATTTACTTGTAGACCACGAGAACCTTACCTCAGTCAACTAGAGTATTGTTTTCTTCTTTCATATTCGAAAAACCATAGTCTATATACCACACATCATGACTTGAATTTATCAGTTTACTATATCCCATTCATAATCCTTGGAAAATAAAAGATATCACTTTGTCTGACAAAGATATCGATGCAAAAGGGATCCAACCAACCAACCGGAGTCATCTTGGCTATTTATGAAGGGATTTATATTCATTCTTTGCCTAAAATCACCATAGAGGAACTCAACCCCTAAGGGTTCTCTGGGATATGACATATATGATTTCCCCATATCATTACTCATGACCTGAGAACCTCAATATCAGATTTACAACATTTTCATCTCTATATTTGAAGATTATTGGAGTACTCAAGACCCTTGGTTTCTAATTTAGATATTTTGTAACATTTCACTCATATCAGGTTCATGTGGGTTATATCCTTAAGCTTCCAACACTTAGGTCAAAGCTATACTACATTATACTCTATCCTTTTTGGTAAAAATCACAATACATTAACTTTTTAGTGATTGAGAGATAAACATTGTTTGGTAGAAACCCCACTAAGGGGGTCCTAATAAACGTTAACTATTCTCTCTCTAAAGACTTAATCTCAATATTTTAGAAGACAATTATGCTACAAATAAATGAGGGCTAATGTTCATTGGGCCTACATGATAGACCAAGTAAAACCTAATATATGTTCTCCAAAGCTCGTTTTCCTGGAAGAAATTTATAATAATGGTTTTTCATATATCCTAACCATGAGAACATGTTCTCTATGTGGAAACACATACTTTTGAGTTCTCTAAACATTCATGAATGTAATATTTTCCTCATGTGACACTTCACTATTTGAGTTTCTCTGGGAACGTAAATCATCCAGGACCCTTTGAAATTGATATCCATCTCCAAGTGATAATTTATTTTGATTATGCATGTATACACATGGATCCTAAATATGTTCCACTAATTTTCAACCAGAACTTTCTCTTTCATAATATTGACATCAAACTCATATGAGCCTTGGAATTATAGTGGGAAAACAAAGCACCTCTATGTTGTCTGGTCCATTCCCAATAAGATTTTCCCACAAAACCCTCTTGACCCAAACACTATGGACCATGATTTAAAATTCTCATAACCAACCAATTCATGTGGAATTGACACCATCGACATTAAGTCACCATTTTTTTACCCTTTCATAAGGATGCGATGTGACAATATATTCTAAATCCTTTTGATGGACCACTTCTCACGATTCAATCCATGGGCTATAAGGTCCAAGATTCACATTTATGATCTATATTTAACTAGGGTTCCAAAACAGATCATATATTGCTTCTCCTAAATTCCCAAAATCATCATCCAACTACTTTAGTTTTCTTAAATCGTTACAACACATCAAAGAAGTGTGGGGACACCTCTTTTTGACCATTCAGTTGATGCATAAGGGATCTGACCTACCAACTATAGGTATCCCCCCATTTCCAGAAAGGAACTCCAATAATTGTGAGGCCTAGAAAAACTATGACAGAAACCAAAACCTTGAGTTGATATGGTTCATCCCTAGAATGTGTACCCTAATCCATATTCATCTATGAAAATGTCCAGGTTTTGACATAAATTATCCTTATTCAAAATATCCTAGTGGGCTTAGCTTCCCACAAATTTGACCCTAAACTGATTATATCCCTCTAAATCTTCCAAGACCCTTGGAAAATAGTGTATAAACCTATGTTTGGCAATGGTAACAGTGCATAAGGGATAATAACTACCAATCAATGCAATATCCTCTTTCAAAGAATGGAACCCCAATTCTATTGATCCCTGGAAACACCGTGACGCGACTTTAAACCCATTTTTTGGAATTTTGGATAATCTCTAACATGTTTTACTCATTTACTATATTAATCCATAATTTCCTTGTAAAAATACACTAAACTGCATAGTATAAGAAGGTCCGAGATAAAATAACCTAAACTACAGTGATAAAAGGTCCGATATAAGAGAACCCATTCTACAAGGATATAAAATATGCGATAAAAACCATAATCTAAAACAATATATTGTATGATATAATATAACATAAAATAAATTTATATAAGGTATAAAAAAGAACCAAAAACTTGCAAATAAACCATTTATTGTTTAAGAATTGAAAATATTCAAATCTTGTCTGGCCCACTATATGGCCTTTGAACAAATCAATCTCAAATCTCTAAGAAAAACAGCATTAGAAAAAAAAATATCACCCTTCTCAAGGGATAGATATACTACCCAAAATATCCTTCTGTGAATTAGGTAGTTCCAAGATAGCTAGAGTATAAATTTCAATGAGTAACTCAATGTTGGAGGGAACTCATGATCATTTACCAAGAAGAAACTATTATGATTTAAACAATAAAATCTATTCATTTAGGTTTATTGGTTATTATGAAAAGTGTCTATTTTATTGATTATTCATATGGTATATATTAACCAAATATCATCCATATCATGAATGAATGAAAACTGGACAAACAATATATATAGTTCATCCGATATATTATTTAATACCATGACAGGATGAGGGATTTACACAATTCAGATCCTCTCCAAATATTTAACCAAGAAGAAATACACATCAACAATAAATCTATTAAAAACTTATTGGATAAGAAGTAAATTTGAAAGATATATAGAGGTTGGGTAGATGGTGAATGATCTTCCCTCCACCCATACTTATAAAGAGTCCTGTCGAATACAAAATGAGACTTGAATGATTAACTGTTTCCTGAGGCACTATTTTTAGAGAGTTATAAATCCATAGGAAGACATTTATATTCTTCAACACATAGAAATTTTCCCCATAGATTTCTCTCTTGTGGGGGAAATTTTATTGATTCCACAAAATTAGCATAAAAAATATGCAAAGGAAAAAATACATGAATATGGGTATTATTTTTAGCAGGATGAAATGGAAGAAATAAGGGATATAACACATGGTTCGCATAAGGATACCAAAGATCCCTTACTGTTAGGCCATCATTGGGTCACGTGAGGGATTTATGCATATAACATCACCTATGAAAGATCCCATTAACCCCCATTGACAATCCATTCTTCTCTCATTAGGGCATACAATAAACTTTCTGATCATGAAGTGGTTTCCAAATGAGAAACATGAATTCATCTTAATTTCCAGGGAGTAGGTGTCTGATAATGCATACAAAATATTTAAAAAATTGGTGGAAACAAACCAGAAGGTTGGAACATCTTGTTGTCATAAATATCACAGGATAAATCCAGGTAGTTTTGTGAGACACTAGAAGCCCCATCATTCGTATTTGCCTTGTTTTGCATGAACATAGAGACATGTCATCCATATCATGTGAAGATCCCCATACATGTCTTGGTGATCTTCCACTACAAATTCATCTATATAAAGAAAATATTGAGGGTCCTCAGACAATGCATCATCGATAGGTAGAGTGATTTAATTCCAAAACACTTGTCTAATCGCGTGATATCCCCAAATCCATAGACAAATAAATATGTAAATATAAGGGAAAATGTGTGAGCACCTTGATGTCATAAATACAATGTGATATGACCCGGTGATTCATGAGAAAAAATAATCCATTCCCGACATATCCTCCGAATTGTGCTAGAGCAAGATGGCATGTCACCAGAGTCATGCAGTAAGCCTAGAACATGTCTATGTGGTCACACCCTCCACCTTTGGCACCATAAGGAAAAGATAATGAGTTATCAATGAAATTTACATCCATAACCAAAAGATTGGCCTTGAAAATACCATTTTCACATCCTCATATCCAAGAAAGACTCATTTAACGAGTCATAATCTAATAAATTGGGCACTTATGGGTTATTCTCACAACCTCGGGAAATTGTGAAATACCCTTGGAGAACTCTTGAATGGATCGTGAAAAAACACATGAAATCTAAGAACTCCACTAACTATAGCCTAGGTTTTCCTGAGATGATCAATGAAAGGTGGAATATAATAAAGGTGGAGAGGCCTATAAATCCCATATCCTTGTACTAAAAATGGGGAACGGTTTTTGGATATATTGGGATCCTCATGCAGATGCACCCAAGCATAAGATCAGATTTCTCAAAGTGGCTAATATCATGATTGAAAAGGTTTTTTGTGAGCTAAAATCTTGGTAACGACCTAAGATCATCAATAAACATGTATAGTCACATTTTATGATCTCTTGAAGATCACTTGATGTGATTTGGTAGGTCACATGAAGATAATCCCACATCTATGATCGGTTATATGAGACATAGACAAGTTAACAATGAAAATATTTAAGGCATAATGCAATAATAACCGAAATAAAAGACAACTAAAATATTAGAATCAAGAGAAGGAAATATATGCAGATCCTTATGTATTTAACATGACTCATTTAGATCATTTGAAATCGCTTGATCTTTTGAATCAAATAGTGATACATACTCATGACATAATATTTAAATCTTTTGATGTCATGTTGAATTATCAATAATGTCTAGAGACGACCTTCAGGCATGACAATAGAGTTTCACAATGTCCTCCAACCTCACTATACAGATCATCTGATTTTCTCTAAACATATCATCCAAGAGATTTGGTTTCACTATTACATGTCATATATGTCTCGTGATGGTGTCTAGGAATGTCCACTGGGTCCCGCGACATCCTTGGGGAAGTTGATGAAATATTTTGGTTCCCTCTAGGTATGTCAAATATCTCTTTCATCGTCACCCGTACATGTCAATCATCCCTTTAAGATAACACCCATAAAATTCAACATTGACATGAAGCACCCTCTATACATCTCACATTAACTCTCATGGAAACTTCCAAGTATGTCATTCATCATTCAAAATGACATCGGGGAAAGTTTGTTGGATTATGTGACTCCCTATAAGAATGTAATCTGATATCTTGTGAGGGATTCTAATATCAACATGGAAGGTCCTGCAATTTCACATAGACAATTCATCATTGTTCATTTATCAAGCTTCAGACATTCTATCATGATTGTGTGATAAAGCCGAGACAAGTCAACTTGATCATTTGATTGTATTTTGGGATTGGTAGAATTACATACTACGACATGGAAGGGATAAAATAACGGCATGTTAGGATGATAATCAAGTAGGTCAAGGAAGAAACTAGTCCAGGTCAAGCGGGAATCCCAAGACATGATAAACTTGTTCCACATCGGTGTATATGCCTCGATCATTAGGGAATCCTCGGTGTGTAAGACCCAACTTACCAGAACTAAGAAATCATGTATTCCTACTATAACCATGATACGAAGGATTCCGTTTATTTTAGGAATCCTTGATCACATGGACTCACATTTACTTTTAACTTATATTTCATGTACTAATCATCATTAAAAAAATTATTATTATTGGTTAGTTATGATTCAATTCTAAAGACTGAGAACAATATTCAACATCCATAGGGTCTTTCCATCAAATAAGTCCTGAATCTACATGAAATAAACTTAATTATTTTCTATATCGTATTTCTCAATCCTAACATAGTTCTCATGATCTTAGGTGACTGTAATTAAAAATACATTATATCTACTAAAAAAGGAAACATAAATTTATAATCCTCGATATATATAATAATATGATATGTTCTACACATAAGGGAAACCTTATTGTGTAAGCACCAATCAGTAGGGGAACCTCAATGTGTATGCCCTGACACATGGAACAACAAGAACTCTAATTATTTAAATAACCAAGACATGTAGGACACCATTACAATTCCTAAGATCCATAATAATTTTCCTAAGAGCTTTCCCAGTAGATAGGCCCCATTTCTTATTCAATGGGTTTGATAACATTCTACACCTTGTTTCTCGTATTGATCATATCTCACATGGGTTTAGGGACTTGTGAAAATAATATCATTCACATCATAATAATTCATTATATTGGGAAACCTCATCATGTAGTCCCTTGCCGTATTTAAATATAAGAACATTAATTCTTGCGATTACAAGGATTGATAAGATTTCATTCTGTGGCCTGAGATCAAATAAATAGTCACATCAGTGAAAGTTTCCACAGGTCTTCGAGAATTCCACCATCAAGGGACTATCTCCCCCATGGTATAATATTTCACTCTCATCCTCCAACAGATGTAGAATCATACTAAACTAAAATTAATCTCATTCCTTCCATAATAAGGTTATGTAGTGTTCCCCTTTATAGTGTGATCTCAAATATATGGTTCCTATGTTCCCCCACATATATGTTCTCTCTGTATGATGATAAATATCATTGTCTCAAGAAACTATATGTGTTTTGATTCCAATAATAAATAAGGATATGTTGGATGCCTCATATTTTCTCTATCCCATCATCAATATATTAACTACCTCCCAGCATGGCATAAAATTATAAATTGCCTGGTTATATATCTTTAACATATACGCATCTATAAACTAATTGAAATGGATTATGGTCCTCAAATACGTACAGATGAAATCACCAAATTAATACCCCTCAAATAGAAGAGAGTGTAACCTATGATCATTTTAGTGTTATTTTTTTCTATATAAGGATTATGAAAATATTCCCAATCATATCCCAAATATACAAGAGATTACCTAGGTATAAAACAAATTTCCCCCCAAAGTGGTGTGATTAGTCGGACCTCCCATCCTATAAAAAATTGTGAGTTTCTAATTATCTTTGGGTACAAAACCTTAACTGACCACCTTCCATTGGAAAATAGATCTTTATCCAATTATGGATGTAGGAACCATTAGGAGTTTCTATATAACTATAGAGAAAAAAAGTTCTACCTTACGTGAATGATTGTGTAAAACATTTGTAACAAACTAAAATTTTATCGATTAAAATTCCATTCATGTAATTATTCCATATGGAATATATCACTAAAAAAGTCACATAGGGAACATAATACAAACATTATAAATGAAGAATGGAATAAATTAGCGTTATTTCTCTATGTTTCGCATTCTATACCAATGGAATAATAATATGACCATTAGGAATATTAATTTTGTATATAGAATAACAAACTCACCCACAAAAGTATGAATTTAAAATTTACATATTTTAATATAAAATATGATATAATTATATCATGGTATAAGTAAATACATTTTTGATAATTAATTAATTGAGTGTTGAAATTATTTATAAAACATAAATAATTACTTCCAATTTTATAATGAATATAATTATTTAAAATAAATTTTATTTTCACATAATTTATTCATAAATTAACATATTTTTGTCGTATTATTATAAAATAACTTTATGATACATTAATTTATTTTTAAAAGTGTTATAACATGAGTTATGATCTTAAAATTGGTATTTTCCAAGTAAATGACAATTTTAATTAGAAATTAAATGTATCCTAATTAGAAAATTATTTTCATAAAATGGAGTTCATTTTTAGAATTATTCGTGGTTATTAATGGAAAAAATGATTTTTTTTGGATTTTTCTAAAATAATTTATTTCTTTGAAAGTAGTAAAATATTGTAATTTTTTGTTAATATACACTATAAGTCATATACAGTATTACTTGATTCAGTGCAAATATAATCACCATAATCACAAACTTAGCTTCATTGTTTTTAATATGACTTGTGATAATACCCAAACCATTCATATTCTTGGGGAAAAATAATTAATCACTGAATAAAATAATGAGAAAACACTACTCTCCTCCATTATAAATACCATTTATCACAACCACTTCTTCTCACACATTTTAATCCTTGAATCTATTCTAAATTTGTCCAATAATCATCCCATGTCCTTTCCCTGAGTCTAGGGTGTTCTTGTCTCATGAAAATACCAAAATCATTTCTCCAATGGAGGTTTTCATAGATTATATATCCATAGGTAAAAGCCTCTTTCTTTTTCTATTAATTTATTTTCAATTTATTTTCTTTAATTTTCCTCGCATCACCTAACCTTGTCCTAGTGACATAATAACTCCAATATCTTTTATATAAATTAGTTTTATTTTATTCATGTAATAACCCATCTTAATTTCTCTTACCCTCCCATTTTCTTCTCAACATGAAAATGTCATCCATTAGATGTTAATTGATTACTTTCAATGAGAAAGATATTAAAATTTTCATTAATGCCTTAAAATATGGCAATAAAACTATTTTCATGGTTACAATATATTATTATATATGTATTACAACCTAATTAATATTCTATAATCATTATATATATATAATATAAATAAATAAAACATAACTATTTTGCGATGACAAAAAAACCACAAAAATATTCCAAATGATTATCACTAACGTCTAATCTAATGAATCATCCTCACCACAAATAAACAAATGAATTATTCAACCATTTAAACTTATGGATGTTTATTAATAAAATATAACTCTTGTTCTGGATATCTGTTCCCATTTTACATGATCTATCAATAATTAATTCAAGAGAACCAATCATGAAAACCAAGGAAATAAACACTCCCAAATGATTAAATTATATCTTACAACTAATAAATAAGGAGATAAATGATCTTAATAAAATCATACTAAATAATATATATATATGTTTTTATTAATTAATTAATTAATGTATTTAATTTTATTATAAAATAAATTACGATCAAGTGCATAACACTTTTAGAAATAAGGTAAGGGATTCTTTATTAACCACCATTTGCCCTTCGAGGTACACATTATCTTAATTAACCAGTAATAACTTACGTAGTTTTTCATAATTCTTAAAGAAATGTTATGTAATCATTTATCCTGATTATTTCAGAATTTTTTTCTAGAGATATATATTTTTTTGAAAAGGATCACTTCTCAATTCTTCCTCGAAAGTAAGCCCGAAGAAAGGGAACTCTTCAGTTTAATACCCATTTTAATGTGCACCCCACAATCTATTTTATCCACCATATTTTTCTAAAACAAATCATTTTATCAATAATTAATCTATTTATTCATTTCTGGTTTAATACAATCAATTATATATTTTCTATTTTGATAAATCTCTAATAATTTTTTAGACCGCAATAAAATGTTTTATATTTAATGTTTCTTCAACACTCTTTTTATGTATTGTAACATTAGTTTGTTATTAAATTACATGATATATAATTTTTTTCTCTTATTAATGTCCACATATTATTTAAATCAATTATTTAATGGACACCATTATGACAGTCCATCTTGTAATGAGCTATGACATGATTTCGATACTCATTTCATTTCATGGGCACCATTATTTTTATGTTTGATTATTAATATTGTGCACATATTGATGAACATATTATAATGGTTTCACCATTATATCACTCCAGTTCATTTGGTAAAAGTTATTCTCATGAGATATCATTTTCCATTGACATGGTGGTTATCCTTGACTCATGCTCCATGTGTAACAATCTTGGTGGTTAGCATTGACTCGTAATCCTCTTTGTGCAATGAGACTTTATCATGATTATGTCATGTTTTATGTTGTTTTCACAATTATATTATTCCATTATTACATGATTATAAGATTCAAATTTAATTATTCTGTATCTTTATTCATGTTCCACTCCTTCTGTATGTCATCATGTTATTCCTTCTATCCCATGTGTCGTACTTTGTTCTTATGTTTATTCCCTTGCAGTGATTTTTAGCTCATCCCTTTGTTCATGAAATTCCTTATTTATCCAATTTATATGTAAGGAATAAAATGGTGTAACATGATCATTGTGAAGATTTAAAAATATATGTTTTTATTATTGTTTCATGATTTCTAATTATGTATCCAATATTCTAAAGACAATAGACTTTATGATCCTTGGTTTTTATTTGAAGGGTAGTTATGATTGAAATCATGTAACAATTTTTGTTCAAGGCTGGGGACATTTTAAATTATAACCCCCATAATATAACACTCCATAAACAACCATCCACATCATTTTAATAAAACAAAAATGAAAAAACAAATGTGAAATCATTCAACAATGATACCTCCTTTATATATATATTAAAAAGGATAGATTGTCTGGTTCTCATTAGACCATTTTGTTCCCATATCATTGGCATTACTTTTACATAATCTCTAATGTATAAATGGCTAATTATTATGGTCTTTTATATTATGGTAATTATTTTAAAATTTTATACTTAGATCCTTGTACCTTTATGTTCATTTTATGTTCATGTATAACCCTTGTTTTCCTTAAATAAACACTTAGCTCAAATATTATCATGCTTTCTAGACCCATGTTATAAAGATAGTTATTATATATGATATTTCCATGAAATATGATAGTTTTAAGAACTTCAAGGGATGTTAAATATCTCAATTATTGACCAATGTTTAAGTATCCATGATTCTGAAGGCAATAAAATATTTTGATTATCATATGTGTATTTTCGAAATGAAATAAAAATTCCACAAAAAATGTTGTAATTAATATGTATTAAAGGCCTTGGATGTTATAATTGGTATAAATGGAATGGTTTAGCTTAACCTTGGAAATATAATGATAAATATTTAGTGAGTTTCATAAGTATGTGTATAAGGATCATTCTAGGTATGAGTCAAATAATATGAAAATGTCCTTGAATATTTGTAATGGATAGAGTAGGTGGATTCTGATAAATGCATCCCTATCTATATACAAAAAAAGGTTACAGATATGAAATATATTTACCTATGGGTAAAAACCTTGAAAACACTATATTGAGATAGACTCACTATGGAATAGGTGCACAATAATGGGAATTTCTTTATATCTAGTTTTACCCTCTTGGGGGATATGATTAGGAAATTCACAAACTCTTTAACAACTATCATGAAGGATTTAAATATAACATTGGCATGGATGACCTATTATAAACCTATGGTGTCATCAATTATAGATGGTTTTATAATTTACACATCATATATGTGATATTGATGATTATTTTTCTTCCAAATATGACTACAATTTCTTACTTTATGTTTTTTGGTTTTAGTTAACTTATGAAATCTAGAAGAACTATGTTAATATATTTTTTTTTCAAGGAAATTATTGTCATCATGAAAATAAAAATTTTAAGGGAGACAAAATTAAAATTTGGGTTGATATTCCTGCAATACTTTCTCAATCTATGAATCATGCCAGACTTCCAAAAAACCAAAATATAGAACAACATTATGGTGAGTATATAATGATGAATCTACTACCTTATATTAGTGGGGTTTATTATCCACTAGTTTTCTGAACAATGTATTTGTACCACTATAAATTTATTTTATGTTATCTAGTGTTCATATCATGGAAAAATACTTTTATTTTTTTACATTTTGGAAGGGGAAGCATATTAATGGTTGAATCAATTCAAGAATATGAGGCAACAAGATGAAATTAACTACATGGATTGGGATGAGTTATTGAAAATATTTTTCTACATACTATTTATTCTTAATATTTTTATGAATTGGGATAAATAGTTCTTTGTGACAAGAAAAAAGTATTATGAATATATTTGTATATATAAATAATTTTTTATAATTATTTGGAGGTATGATTCTGGTATTGTCATCTATCCTAAATGTATGGTTCATTAATTATTAATTATCTTAATGCAATGTCTCCAAAGGACATTATACATAAGATACTTTATATGATTATAAGATATTGTTCGATTTGAAATCAGTGTATAAATGGAAGTTCAATTACATGTCAATCTCAATGTTTTGAAAATAAAAATAAAATAGAGTTCAAAAGAAAATCTAAGAACCATGGAGAGAAGAATATCATATTTACATAATACTATATTTGTGTGATTAAGAATGAAATGAATTTCTATAGGTGGAATAATAAATTTTATATGTTTATAAGAGAAGGAAATCAATGAATTGATTATTAAAGTGGTGGGATGAAATTATCTAATGACATGAATAGAGAAAAAGATGCAAAGAATGAATCCCACACACTTTAGTGATTCATGTTTAAGGATACTAGGAATTATTTTAACTAGTTCCCAAACCCCATCTGTAATGATTATTATCGACTTCAATAACCAATTAAGTCTAGGCCTAAGGGGAAATATCATGGGATCATTATTTCTTATAAGGGGTTTAATAATTACAAGGTAAAAGGTACAATCACCATTCACTCTAGAACTACTACTGTCTTTTTTATTCTTGATCTAACCTATTATTCATATATAAATACTTTTAAAGGGTATCAATATTCTAACCAAATTATTAGATGTAGAATTTGTAGAAAAAATCCATAATGGTATGCTGACCCAATCTTAGGTCTATGATTCATCTCAAGTTTATGTTGGTGGGAATGTGCTTCTATAAACAATTTCATTCTCCCTATGGTATAATTTTATGTTTTCCAAGGAACGGATTATAAATATCTACATAAATACCACATAATTTGTTTAGGATGCGAATTTAATTTTGATATTCCATGCCATCCAATGATCATCTATCAATGTGGTGATAAGTACGAACTTTAGATCAATATTACATCCATTGTATGTTTATTAATTTACATTTATATGGGGTGTTTGTCTCAAATGGTTAAGGATAAAATTGATATAAATTATATGTATATTGTTTGAGAAATAATATATATATCAACCTAGAGAGTTTCCTTTATTTCCACTGAAATGTGAATATGTTTTCTCAGTAGAACACATAACAAGTTCCACACCAATTTTAATAACTCAATTTATAATGGATCTAACTATGTTTCATGAATTGAATAATAAATTCCAAGAAAATTTTGATAAGGAATTAATTTTTCCATGTGTGTCACCTTGGGGTGAACCTATTATTTTAGTGAATAAATATGTATCGAACATTGAATTTATTGTATGGAGATAATGATGATCTCAATTAAGAACAAGTATCTTATTCCTTTTATTATTGATTTTTTTATCAACTGCATGATGCTCAATACTTCTCCAAGATTGGCCTTCATTCCAGATATCATCAATTGGGTGCCAGGAAAGATGATATACCCATGATAGAATTTTAAACAATGTATGGAATATATAAATATATTTTGGGGGGTTTCAATATTAAAAATTCCCATGATAAATTTACATCTTTAATTAATGGATTATATATAGAATGACTTGATAAATTATTGGTAGTATTTATTGATGATATGATTAGATATTTAAAGATAAAGGAGGGGAAAGAAGACCACTTGATAATTTTATTGATGATCCTAAGAAAAAAGAAACTATATAAAAAGTAAAGAAGTGTGAATTTTGGATATAAAATGATTCATTTTATGGGTCACATAATCTAGGTAGAGGGTATATCATTAGATCTATAAAGAATGAGGCTATTGAATGCTGGCCCGTACCAAACTTCATCACTAAGATTCATATTTTTTATTTTATATCTAGATATATTCAATGATTGTTTTGAATTTAACATGAAAATCTAATCCACTGACTGATTTAACTCTGAAGGGAGCCAAGTTCCTTTGTACAAGAGAATGCAATGAAAATTTCATGGAACTGTATAAAAGGTCAGTTATCGCATTTAGGATTACATTACCCTTTAGGGGATAGAGGTTTTTAATCTATTATTTTGGATATATGATGGTATTGGGATGTGTTTTTATACATAATAATATAGCTATAGATTTTTCTTCATGGAAGTTGAAGATTCATGAATAAAACTATCCATCTCATGACTTAGATTTAGCTGTATTTATTTATCATTAATCATATGGAGGCACTATCATTACAGTGAAAATTGTGATATATATATATTTATATATTAATCAAAAAATATTGAAGAATATAATCAAATATTTGTTGTTAAAAATTTCCAGAGAAGATGGTTATAGAAAATAAATAATTATGATTTCTTAATAAATTATAACCCTAGGAAAGAAAAAAATGTTGTCATTGATTTGATTCTATTGGACTCCTCGTGTATTAATCATGATTTAAAGATCACAAATCTCAATAATAATTAAAAATCTTATTAATGATCAAAAATCTCAAAAATCTTATTAACTATGTGTATTTATGTTTCAAGTTATCTCATACATTATAATGGTTAAGCTCAATTCATTTATGTGTATTACTATTTAAGAATGAATACAATTATTTTCCTAAGTACAAGACATTGTGAAGCTTGAAAAAGTATGTCAAACACTGTGAGCAAGACACAAGCACTGTGACCATGAGACACCGTGACCACAAGACACCATAACCACAGACACCGTGACACAGTAATACTGACACCGTGAAGAAAGACACTAAGAACATACACCGTTATCCAGACACTCTATTAGAATAAGTGCCAGACATAGTTATCAAGACACAGTCATCAAGGCACCGTGAATCCAGAAACTATGAGCAAGGCACCAGAAGTCAGACACCGTGACTCAGACACCGTGAAGGAGACACCGTGAAGGAGACACCGTGAAGTAGAAACATTGAAGGAGATACTGTGAAGGGGAATACATTTTCCTATCTACTGTGACGCCATTTCCTAAAATATTTTTTGTTTTTCTATTTAACTTTTTAACGATCATATTTGACACCTTTAATGCACTGACATATTTAATGTTTATTTATCGCCATAGTACGAGGTACGAGGTAAGAGGTATGAAATACATGGAACATATCAGCTAACACTCATGCATTCGAAGATAAAGAGAAGTTTTCCCAGGAAGAAGAAGACATACGACAACTCAAGAAATGCAAGTGCACTGTACTAAACAGAAAAACAACCAGAAAAGCACAACCACGATGAAGATATTTAAAGATCTTCAATGAAGCAATTGTCTCATCCATGAAATCCCACTATACTGAAGAACACACGAAGTACATTGGAATACAGAGAAAATCTTCACTCTTGAAGAACACAAGCTAAACCACAACACATTGTTTTTCAACAGGAAAACAAGAGAAGGACGCAGAAGATTTTCTGTGTTATCCAACGAGTCCAGAGCTGCACTGCTAATCACTAGATCATTATAAACTCACATATACTCTATCTTAGTGAATATTTTGTTTACTTTAGAGTGGTTTGTGTACTATTTATATTTTACACACACACTGACTATTGCGTTGAACTAAAGGATTTCAATATCCTTACACCAAACACTTTACTCATGTTTACCCACGACAACTATGGAAGAGGTCCCAGTGTGGCCTCACGATTATTTTTTTACCCACAAAAACTTTGGAAGAGGTACCTACATGGCATGGATAGTCTATGTACTATTGTTACCCCGACCCATGGTGTGGATCAGAGTTTATTTATATAAGATGCATGGTGGAAGGTGATCACTAAGTGCAGTGGATTAGGTCTCGACTTGATACCGAACCACTTGTTTTATATCTACTGTGAATCATAGATTAAGTCTAATGTATACTATATATATTTTTTATTCCACTGATATTTAATTTGAAATAAAAATATATTTTAATGTCCTTTTGATAGTTAAACTAGAAAGTGTTTGTATGTACTCTAAAGCATTAGGTTAGGTTCGAAAGTTAACTAATAATCATATTTAATTAACTAATAACTAATCAATCTCTTGATAATCTAACTGACCCTTTCCTGTAATACAAATTCACTACAGTTTATCATAGAATTATAATTGGGCTATTTTTTAAGACATATTTTTAACAAAAAATTTAATTGGTACTCAATTCACCCCCCTCTTGAGTAAGCCACTCCAACCAACATTTGGTATCAGAGGTTGTTTTATTTAGAATCTGTTTAATTTTATTCAACTATGATTGTAGTTGTACTTTAAAGATCTGTAAGTTTCTATTAATTCTAAATTTCTAGCTCTTTATAATTAATTTGTTCGTATGGGCAATACACTGCAAGGTGCTGTTACAAACATGCCACCCTTCTTTAATAGTTCAAATTATGCCCAGTGGAAACATAAGATGAAAAATTCACTTAGAGTGTATGGGATTTGACATATGGACTGCTATAGAGACACAATATAATATTCTAGAAACTAAAATAACAACTTAGGATTAACCTACTAAAATTACTTACAATAATAATTGTCAATTTGTGAATATCTTGTATTGTGCATTAGGAGATGAAGAATTTAATCGCATATATACTTGAAAAAATACCTATGAAATTTGGGATACGATGGGTGTTTCTCATGAAGGAACAACCAATGATAGAGAAAAGATATTGAACACTTATACTATTAAATATGATACTTTTAAAATGAAGTTTGATGAACCTATCTCTAACATGTATCTTAGGTTCAATGAAATTGTCAACACTATTAGCTCCCTTGGAAAGGATGTTCTAGCAAAGGAACAAATCATAAGAATACTCAGATGTCTGCCAAACCGATGGAGAGGCACATCTGTCTCAATTAGAGAATCTTGCGATATTGGTACATTACCTGTTACAGAATTAATTGGAAATTTAATGATGTATGAAGAATAATTGAAGGTAAAAAAGTAAGAAGATGATGAACCAAAGAGGAATTCAGTGGCATTTAAATACACTGCCTCAAAGAGAAAGGACAAGGAGAAAGTTCACATACCTAATGAAAGATGGTGTAGTGATGAGACTTCATCTAAATGTGATGCAGAGATATCTCAGTTACCCATGAGATTTGAGAAGTTCTATAGGAAGAATAAATTATTTAGAAAATCAATCTACAAAGGAAAATATGACAACAAAAGAAAATTGGATGAAATATTGCAAGAAAGCTGATAAGAATGAGAAAGTTGTCTACTATGAATGCAATAGAACAGGTTACATAAAAGTTGACTGTCCAAAATTGAAGTTCAAGAAGAAAAATGACTACAAGGATAATAAGTACAAGAAGGAAATGAAATCAACTTGGAGTGCTTCAGAATACACTTCAACTGGTTGTGATTCTACTAAGGATGAAGACTCTCATAAAGTTAACATGTGTTTCCTGAAAAAAACATCTAAGGAAACATTGGATACTCCTGCTTTAAATTCATATTATTCCGGAGTTGAATCTGATTTTGAATCTGAAAATATTTCTAGTGAGGAACTAATTGAATACTTTAACATGCGAGAAGAAACCTGTAATGAGCATAAGGACAAATATAAGACCATGAAGAAACAACATGCTTTGACTCGCTCTGTTAAATCTTCATTTTTTATATAAAAGTAACATATTGATCAATTACTTAAGAAAAATACTGAATAGAAAATGTCTAATGAGAAACTGAGAAAGGAAATAGAAAAATTTACAATTGGAAAAGACACACAAACTCAGATGTTAAGTAAAAAAGTGGAACCAAAATATACCACTGGATTAGGCTATCATCCTAAAAAGAGACAAATCACTATAACTAAATTTGTTCCTAAATCTGGATAGAATATTTTCAGTTCTAGTACTAGAAATTCATTTGTCTCAACTAGTTATTTACATTTTTATAGATCAAATAAAGTTAATAATTCAAAATTCATTGATTCTGTGACTTATATGAGACCCATAAGAAAAATATGGTTTCCTAAATCTTTTTCTCCTAACCTACCTAGACCCAAGAAAATCTAGGTACCAAAATCATTTTACATATCACCCTATTTTGTAGGAAACTTCTTTACAGAGTTCCTGTAGGAAGACATCGTACATGGACAGGGGATGTTCAAGACACATGACAGGAGTCTTATCATGTTTTTAATGTTTAATCAAGGTTTATGGAGGTTATTCCACCTTTGGTGATAATTCTAAAGGAAAGATCATCAGCTTATGCCAATTTGGTAACACTGATTCAGTTTTAATTTCCAAAGTATTATTTGTTGATGGATTAAAATACAATTTTTAAGAATTTTTCAATTATGTGATGATGGCCTTATTGTTAAATTTAAAAATTATTCTTGTAATGTTTTTATTTCTAAAAATGATTTAATATTTTCTGCCTTGAGAAATGAAAATGTTTATGCAGTTGATTTGAATTATTAAGATGAACAAAATATTACATTATTAAATGATTTTAATAAAGAGTCTTATATTTGGAACATAAGATTAGGACACAGAAATATACATTCTCTTAGAAAGATAACTTGAAAATTACTTGTTAAAGAATTACCCAAACATGAGTTTCCAAATGAGAAATTTTTTAATCCCTGTCAAAAGGGAAAACAACACAAAATCTCTTTCAAACAAAAGAAATAAGTTTCTACTACTCAACCACTCGAGTTGGTTCACATGGATTTGTTTGGACCATCTAGAGTTTCTAGCTTAAATGGGAAGCAGTATGTATATGCCTTAGTATATGTCTTTTCTAGATATATGTGGGTATAATTTTTAGCTCACAGAAGTGAAGCTTGTTCTTACTTTATTAAATACTACAAGTCTGTAGAGAAACATAGTGGAATTTAGATTAGGAATTTGAGAAGTGATCATGGTCCTGAGTTCGAAAACAAAGAGTTTGAATTATTTTGCTAAAAATGGTTATAATCACAATTTTATTCCCGTAGAACCCCTCAGTAGAATGTTTTTGTAGAATGAAAAAATAAAGCCCTGCAAGAAATTTATAGAACTATGCTATTTAATACAAATTACCTATTTACTTTTGGGCTGAAGATGCTAACAAATCATGATACATAATCAATAGTGTATTGATTAGACAAATTCTTAAAAAGACCCCATATGAACTCTGGAATAATAGGAATCCTAAGGATAAATATTTTAGAGTTTTTGGCTGCAAAATCATTATTCTCAACACTAAGGATATTATTGAAAAATTTTCATCCAAAAGTGATGAAGTAATTTTCCTACGTTATTCAATATCAAGTAAAGCTTATAGAGTATTCAATAAGAGAAAGAAATGTGTGGAATAATAAGTCCATATAAAGTTTGATGAAACAGATCCACATGAGCCTAGAACCATCCTAGCAAATATGGAGGATGATGTATCAAATCTGAACATCAACTCAAAATCTTCAAATACCTATGTAAAAGAATCTATGAAAACTTCCAATTCTAGAAATTCTATGCAATCGAGCCAATATGATCCGGAATCTGTTTTTGAACATGAAATATCTAGTACCTCTTTTTCTAGAAAGGTTATAACCCTAAGAAACCATCCCTTAGATGTTTTTGTAGGAGATTTAGAGAAAGGAACACAAACTAGAGCTTGTCTTAGAAATCTGGTTGAACATCAAGCCTTCATGTCACATCGTGAACCTAAAATCATTGATGATGCTATCAATGATGAATTTTGGGTAATGTCTATGCAAGAAGAACTCAATTAGTTTGAAAGAATTAATGTTTGGAAACGTGTTGAATGACCCAGGGACACATTCACCATAGGAACTAATCGGGTGTTTAGAAATAAGGTATAAGAAGCTGGAAATACAGTAAGGAACAAGGCTAGATTATGTTCACAAGGATATTGTCAAGTATAAGTAATTGACTATGGGGAGACTTTTTCTCCAGTAGCCAGACTTGAAGCCATTAGAATCCTACATGCTTATGATGCACATCTTAATTTCAAACTATATCAAATAGATGTCAAGAGATCATTTTTAAATGGGTATATAGCTGAGGATATTTTTGTTGAACAACCCCTGGATTTACAAACCCTCATTTTCAAAATCATATTTTCGTACATGAAAAAGAATTATATGGTTTAAAGAAAGCTCCAAGAGCTTGGTATGAGAGATTAAGTACTTTTCTAATTTCCAAAGGTTTTACAAAAGTCATAGCTGATCCTACCCTTTTTATAAAATTTATTACAAAAGATGTTTTAGTTGTTCAAATTTAGGTAGATAATATTATTTTTGGATCTTCAAAAACTTCATTATGTATTGATTTTTATAAAATGCTGCAAAAAAAATTTGAAATGAGTTTAATGGGTGAAATAAAAGTCATTCTTGGATTTAAAATATTTCAAAATAATGATGTAATTGATTTGACTCAAAGTAAATACACTAGAGATCTTCTAAAACGTTTTGGATTGGATAGCACTAAAAGTAGTGAAACTCCCATGAGTACCACCTATAAGCTGGATATTAATGAAGATGGAAAATCTTTTGATCAAACCACTTATAGAGAAATGATTGGAAGTCTACACAATTTAACTGCTATCCATCCGGACATTATGTTTAGTGTGTGTATGTGGGATCATTTTCAATAAATCCTATTGAATAACATTTAAGTTTTTTGAATAGAACATTGAAATACCTCAAGCATACACCCAATTTAAAATGTTCTGCCCTAAGGGATGATCCTTTGAACTAGTTAGTTATTCTGATGCTGACTTCGGAGGCTGTAAGTTAGATAGAAAGAGAACATCTGAAACATGTCACTTTTTAGGCAAGTCACATGTATCATGGTGTAGTGCGAAACAAAACATTGTAGCATTATATACTACAGAAGCTGAATACCTAGCTGCTGGAAGTTGTTGTGCACAAATTTTGTGGATGAAAAACACTTTACTAGATTATGGATATCAATTCAGACATGTAACAATAAATTATGACAACACATGTCCTATTACCATTTCAAAAAATCCTCTTTCACAATCTAGGACAAAACATATTGATATAATACATCAATTTTTGAGGGATCATTATCAAAAAGGTTATTTGACCTTGGAATTAATTGGTACTGAATATAAACATGCTGATATATTCAGTAAAACATTAAATTCTGATAGAATATATTACATCATACATGATCATGGAATGGTCAATCAAAAATAGATATCTTACTTGTCTTACTATTTAATATTTACTATATTTAACTTTACTATTTCATATTCACGGTTTCTTTGTTACTGTCTCATGTTTGTGGTCTCACAGTTAGCACCTTGTGTTCACAGTCTGTCACTTACGATCTCACAGTGACTGAATAGTTTACTTACTGTCTCACCGTGACTGAACAGATCATTCACTGTCTCACCTTGACGACCACTGACTATCTCACCGTGATCACCGCTTACCATCGCACCATAACGACTTTTCATGGTCACACCGTGAATATTATTTTTTGATTTCTTTTAATCCATATCGTGCTAATTATTATTTCACCACTTTTTTACTTTCTCGTGTTTTTACTTTGGGGACATTTGACATTCTCAAATTATAAAACAAAAGGGTTTCACTCGCTTCTTCACTCGGACCTCCTCTCTAGCCCTCTTAAACTTGCAACCTTTCTCTTTCTCTATTTCTCTGACCTCCAGTTGATGCCATGGATGAATAGTCCATCTTTATCTGCTCCTGAGAAGCATAGCTCAAAGAAGAAGAAAATAGCACCAAAGCTGGCACCCGGAGGACCCCTAAATCCAAACATGGTAAACTGTAGTGTTTTACCTGGAAAGGAAATTTTCCCTGAGTGGTTGTTGTCTAGGAAATATCTGGTGTTAAAAGTTTTAAGCGAACAAGGCTGGTTCTAATGGTTCTCAAGGAATGATAGACCCATTTACCCAAGGTTGGTAGCTCAGTTATATCAGTATGTACAGTTTTCTTTTGATTCAGGTGAAGGATTTGTTGTGAGAATTTGGATTAATGGCCAAATATGCTCATTCTCATCGAGGTTATGTGATGCATGCCTTAGGATTCCTCACGTGGGGGTCTGTGATGATTATCAAAGAGATATTCCCCCTACAACCGATTTATTTAACCTAGAAATGCACTAGAAACCATAACTTGAAATGCAACCAAGAGAAGGGCCATCATTGCTGAAGTTTATGGGTAGACAAGACTGTTGATCAAATTTGTTCAAAATATGATCAATCCAAGGAAAGTTGACTTTGATGTCTTAAATTATCATTATGTATTTATGATTCATATTATGAATAATGGAGACAAAATCAATCTGTTCTAATATATCATTCACCATATGTGTGAATTGATTAAGGTCACATCCAAATCCACATCTATGTTCTACTGTAGGCAGATTTCAGCAATGCATGTTGCAAATGGAGTAGTTGGACCCAATGATGAAGTAATCATGGACTATGAATACTGTTTATCCAAAGCTACCATCAGTAGGATGAAAATAAACTGGAACCCCTGGAAGAAGTAGTGGGTTGGAGATAATGATAAGCTCTATGAGATGTTCAATTATATAGATTATCCAACAAGGATGAAGGGTTTTTATGATCATAGTTTGGAATTAGATGAAGTTGTGGAATATTCAGAAGATGAAGAAGAAGAGGAAGAGGCAGATGAAGTACTATATAGAGAAGAGGCTGATACACCTCATTGGGAATAAGATGTTAATGAGAAAGAAAGTATTGTTGTTCCTCCTATTGTTCATCAAGAAGAACCTTCGGTCCCTAGAGGTGTTGTTAATATGGAAACTCAACCTGATGCTGCAAGAGAATTAGTTGTCCCATAAACTGAGCAGCAATTCATGGAAGACACAAATATGGCACGACTCCCTGTTATGGAAGAAGAAAATATAGAAGAACTCCTAGAGGAACAACCTGTTCCTGAGATAATACACTCTACTGAAGAGAGGATGGATATAGCCTTTCAGTTGTCTAGGAATTAAATGGTTTAGTAAATAAGAGATGAACCAGGGGATCTAGAACAAGGTCATGAGCCTCAAGGTCCTGAAAAGGAAGCAGTTATTGAGGGTGAGGAACCTCAAAATCATGAGAATAATAAAACTAGGACTGATGAGGCTGAGTCTGATGAACCATCTAATACTAATGATTCATATTCTATGTACACTCAGTATGTATTCCATAGATTCTATGATGTAAGTGAATCATATAAGGTTATTGCAATTGGAATTGATCCTTCTTCTTTGTTTCAACTGAAATCTACCACATACTTTTCTCTTGAACCCGAACCTCAACCTGAGCATGTGCCTGTATAACTTCCTGCACCTACAACTTTACCTGATCAGTAGTCGTTTGTCAGTAAGGATAATTTGAAAGTATATTGAGACACGATATTAGCTGGAGTTGTGAAAATTATATCCTCCCAACCCCATCATGTGACCAAACTGAGTCAGGAAGATGCCTAACTACTTTTAGAAAATATTATTTGGCACAATCAACCCAAGATTATCAATGAAATTCAAGATGTAATAGTTGAGAATTTGTTGCTTAGTACTAAAGTTCCAACTCTGAAAAGCATGGTTGAAAACCTAAAGAAAGAACTAAATTCTAGATCAGAGCCTTCTCCTTCACATTCTCCTATTTCTCCTGAGCCTACTCTTTCAAAAAACTCTTGAGACATTGTGTCTCAGATTCACCCCTATCTTCTATCCTTTGATGAGAATATTGCTGAAAGGTGCAAACAATTTTTGCAGACCATTAGAGAATGTGTGGTGAATCATAATAAACTCACAGATGAGTAAACATGTTGTCTTCAAAAGGTATTGAACCAACTTAAATCTCTGACCACTGCAATCAAAGATTTTCATTCTTCTGGTCAGACATCTACACATTCCTTGGACCGTACTTTTCTCATATCTATATTCAAGAAAGAAAACCAAAATTCTTTCAGTGGTTTTGATGTGGCTTATTTATCTGAAGGTATTAAGGACAGTGATAGAGTCCTGGACCGTGTTCGGAATCACTCAAAGATTTCCAATTATGCTCAGTAGGAGATCACTAAGAAAGCATATTTTTATTTCAACTGGATTTTCTCAGAGACTGATAAGACCAACAACTTCAAATATCTTGTAGAAAATCTGAGAATACATCATGTGACTCAGGCCATCAAAACACAAGTCCAGAAGCTCACTAAATTTACCAGATTGTTGGACAAGTTCATGGAAAACAAACATGATTTTGAAAAATCCATGCAGTATGGAGGAGAGATTATTGCAGGCATTATTAAACTTCTGAGACAGTATCTTCATGTTCAAATCACAACAACTGTTGCTCCAGCGGCTCCTCCTCTCAGACCAGGATTACCTACTTTCACTTCTTCCTTAGCTTCAATATTCGTGTATGTTGGCCAGGCTCTTAGTCAGATCAGGCCTGTCATCCTTGACCAGAAATTGCATCAATCTTCTATTGCTCCATATTTGGCTCCCTCAATCTTCGAAGGTCTCCCTTTACCTTCACTATCTAACACTTCTATGCCTACTTATACATCATCAACTGCCCCTATGTCTTCCTCTTTTGATAATGAAAAAAGAAAATAGTAGGCCAATCCCTGAATAAGACCAATAACTACTATTTTTTGATAGGGATGTCATTGGTTTTTGTATTTCTACTGCATGTTGTATTCTGAACACTTTCAATGACATATGCACTGTTTTCCCTCTATTCGTTCTTCTTTTTGATAATCCCAATAGGGGGAGAAATATGAAATCTACGTTAACATATGTTATTTTTATATATAGTTTCATTTAATTTACCCTTTACCTGTATATGATTTGTGATCATTAAAAAGGGGGAGATTGTTGGAATCCTCATTTATTAATCATGTTTTTATGATCACAAATCTCAATAATAATTACAAATATTATTAATGATCACAAATGTTACAAATATTATTAATTATGATTATTTATGTTTCAAATTATCTCATACTTTATAACGGTTAAGCTCAATTCATTTTATGCATATTACTGTTTAAGTCTGAATACGGTTATTTGCCTAAGTACAAGACACTGTGAAGCCTGACATAGTATGTCAGACACTGTCATCAAGACACAAACACAATGACCATAAAACACCATGACCACGAGACACCGTGACATAAGAATCTTGACACCGTGAAGCAAGAAACTATGAATAGACACCGTAATCCAGACACTCTGTTTGCATAAGTGCCAGACATAGTTAGCAAGACACAGTCATCAAGGCACCATGAATCCAGAAACTATGAGCAAGGAACCGGATGTCAGACACCATGAATCAGACACCGTGAAGGAGACACCATGAAGGAGAAACCGTGAAGGAGATTCCATGAAGCACACACGATTTTCATACTAATGTGACAACATTTCCTAAATTCTTTTTCTATTTTTCTATTTAACTTTTTAACCGTTATATTTGACGCCTTTAATGAACTAACATATTTAATGTTTATTTATAGCCATAGTATGAGGTACGAGGTACGAAATACATTGAACATGTCTGATAACACTCATGCATTCGAAGATAAGTAGAAGTGTGCATAACATTAAGAAGACACGTGACAACTCAAGAAACACAAGTGCACTGTACTAAATAGAAAAATAAGTTGACCAACACGACCATGATGAAGATATTGAAAGATCTTCAAAGAAGAAATTGTATCATGCATGAAATCCCACTCTAATAATGAAAACATTATGTGCATTGGAATATAGAGAACATCTTCACTCATGAAGAACACAATCTGAACCACGACACTCTATTTTTCAACAGAAAAACAAGACAAGGACGCAGAATCTCTTCTGTGTTATCTAAACAATCCACAAATGCACTACTAATCACTAGAGAATTCTAAAATCACTTATACTCTCTGTTAGTGATTTTTTGTTTACATTAGAGTAGTGTGTGTACTCTGTATATTTTACACACACACTGGCTCTTGCACTGAACTGAATGATTTCAAAATCCTTACACCAAACTCTTTACTCTTGTTTACCCATGACAACTGTGGAAGAGGTCCCTATGTGGCATGGATATTATTTTTTTTACCCATGAATACTGTGGAAGAGTTCCATGCATGGCCTTGACAGTCTATGTATTGTTGTTACCCATATCTAGGGTGTGCATCAGAGTTTATTTATATAAACTACTTGGTGGCCGGTGATCACCAAGTGGAGTGGATTAGGTATCGGCTTGAGACTGAACCACTTGTTTTATATCTACTGTGCATCTTAGATTAAGTCTAAATTATACTATATATTTTATATTCCACTGCTATTTACTTTGAAATAGAAATATATTTTAATGTCACTTTGATAGTTAAACTAGCAAGTGTTTGTATGTACTATAAAGCATTAGTTTAGGTTCGAAAGTTAATTAATCATCAGATTGAAGTAACTGAGAACTAATACATCTCTTATGAATATAAATGTACCTTTATTATCATAAAAATTCACTACAGTTTATCTTAGAATTGTAATTGGGGGATTTTAAAAGAAATATTTTTAACAGAAATTTTAATTGGTACCCAATTCACCCCCCTCTTGAGTAATCCACTCTGACCAACATAGTCAAAAGGATCACACAAGATTATCCAAGATGGGAATCACAAAAATCTAATATTTTTATATTTGAAAATTATGGATAAAGGAATATTTAAGGAAAGGGGAAATTCTTATCTTTCTTAGTTGAATGTTAAACCATCTATCCAATGGAATATTACAGAGGCACATACAAAATATATAGTGCTGTAAAATAGTGTTATAAATATTCTTGAGTTTAACTTAGATCAATATGGAATAATATTGTTTATGAACCAGTTATTTGTTCCTATAATACCAAAAATGATGAAGGATGTTTTAAAAGAATCTCATAGTTATTCATTAACTATTCATCCTAGAAGAAAAAAATTATAGATATTTGAAGGAATAGATTTCATTGGATGACATTAAAACATATATCAGAGAGCATGTATCACATTGCTTAGTGTGTCAAAAGATTAAGGATGAATGAAAAAATTATAAGAGGATGTTTCATCCATTACCCATGCTATAATGGAAAGGGGAGAACATCACTATGGATTTTTTCATTGGACTCCCAAAAACCACAAAAGGGAATAATTCACTATGGTTGGTAGATGATCATCTAACTATGTCGTCACAAATCTTTATTCTCTGATAATACTTCTCTATGGAACATCTCTCTAGGATATAAATTAAGTGGTAATGCTATATGGAGTACTATATTACTTTGTATCTAAATGGGATATGTGGTTTTCTTCAATGTTCTAGTGAAGTCTTCAGTAAGATCCGGGAACATAATTGAGTATCAACACAACATATAATTCAAAATCATGTGATCAGTATGTGAGAATAATTAAAACATTAAGGGTACATTGAGATTATATTCTTTGGATTTCAAAGGTGGTTGGTATCAACACATTTCTCTTATTGAGTCATATTAAAACAATATATATGACTCAGGAATTCAGATGTATCTTTTGAAGTTAAATGTTGAAATAAATGTAGAGCTACAATGTACTGGAATGAATTCAGAGAAATAAATTTATTGGAACATGAGATAGAAAATGAAATGGATGAAATGGTAAAATTTATTCTACAAGAAAATCATGGTAATTCAATATTTGCAGAAAATTTATCGTTCTAATCGTCAAATTTTTCTATAATTTTAAATTGATTATAAGGTATTTCTATAAATATCTATGTGGAAGACGTGTATAATATTCTTAAAGAAATGGAATCTATGTTCTAGTAATATCAGTCCTTTAGAAATTCTTGATCATATTGGGATGGTACCCTATCTATTGGGGATTTGATTGAACCTATCTCAATCAAATGAAGCATTCAAAGTTTCTCTACTGAGGAATTACTTACCAGACCCTTCACATGTTCTGAACTCATAGGCTATACTATTTGAGCATGAGATTTCTTATGATGAAAAATTGATGGAGAGTATAGATCATATAGGGAAACTTCTAAAAAACATGACCACTCACTTAGTCAATGTTTTTCAGCAAAGCCACCAGTTAGATGAATCAATATAGAAACATATTTAACCAATGAGGTAGAAGTATCATCATTTGTTTGTATTATAGTGACAAATTTTGATGGTGAAATTCATTTTATAGTTGAAGTATATAACACAAAAATATTCAATGATAATTTATTTGAATAAATTGAATTTTATCGACTGTTATGGTTAAATATTATATTTATTGGATATTGTTCTACAAAAAACATCAGCTTAGCTTGCATTAGTCACAACATCGTGGTTTCACAAAAAAATGATATATTATTAAAATTGTAATTTAAATAGCATTGTTCTTACATATAAAATAAACGTATTAATATAAATTGTATTAACTATTTATTAAATATAATAATTTTAAAAAATGAAAACTCATTACTTATAAAATATATAATTTTTATTAAAATATTTTTATGTATTTAAAATACAATTTTATCAAAAAACATCTATCTACAAATGTTTTTGATCACTGATAAATATATATTTTTAAAAATTTAGAAATGTATATTGAAAACCTAAAAAACAATTTTCAGTAAACAATTTCAAAATTACCATTGGTTAAATTTTTGGGATTTTTTTTAAATGCAACATTTTGGTTGCTTAGTGAAAAATGTTTAAATTTAATTGAAAATTACTATTTATACAATTTATTTATGTAGATAAATTTTATTTTAGTTTTTAAAATTTAATATAGTTTAATTATACATATATTGTTCCTAATTATGTCTTTTGAATCAATTGAAAATTTAAATTGATTAAAAACATTATAAACTTTTGATTATATTATCATAAAGAACCCTTCATCTCAACAAGTATATAGGATAAATTTTAATTTTATTTCTGAAACCAATATGAGTCGAATTTGAAAAAATTGAATCAAAATTTTGAATTAGAATAATTTATAATTACTAATAATTCCAACTTAATTTTTCACAAAAATTATTATTGAAAACAACAAAAATTAATCGCTATGATTATGGAAGAAACTATTTTACCAAGGCACTATAAATTAGTATTCAATAGAAAATGACCTAAAAATTTGTCCTATAACAGATTGGTTTTTATTTTCATTCATGGGTCTAGTTAATTTATGGGACTCAGATTTTCGCTCATAAACTTGGTGTGACAGGTCTGAATTTTTAAGGTAATTACCTATTTATTCATTGACTAGATTTTTTCCATTGGTTTTTACGTGTGTGTTTTTATAATGAATGGATTATTTGGTACTTATAGTTGGTGGTTCATAGTTGGCACATGGATAGGGGAAACCATAATTCTTCCCAAGAAACAGTGTTGCTTATTGTCATTTTTTCACAGAAGAGAGTTACACTGTTTGTGCATCGTTTGGAGACAATGTGGGATAATTATGTAGTATGTCCCTCATGTAATGTGGAGGCCCATTGTTGCTATATGATTTGATAAACTATGCAAAAAATAGTGCACAGTGCCTTGGTGAATAAAATTTTGAAAACAAAAATTTTGACCTCTCATGTTTTTATCCCACATTCAACCTCTCTCCCCCATTCATGATTTCTAGACCTTAGTTCCACCTTCACCACCCAAGGATCCATTAGATCCTGTATTTTTTGGTGTATTCAGCATAAAACCCCATGGATTTATCATATAAGTCCCTCCTCCTTTGATTTCCTCATCAGCTCTAGGGTTTCTCTTCCACTTTCTTATTGTTTTTTCTCTAGTGTGTTTAGTGAATTATTTTGTGTTAAATATTTATTATCTGTGTTTGAACTTGATTGGTTTGGTCAAAGAATGCCTTAATTGAGTGTTTTGGTGTATAGGTTGGAGTTTTTCATCAATTCTCAGATGTTTCTACAGTGGAGGTATGTGGCTATATTCCCTAACATTATTTAATGATATTATTATTCTTTCTGGGTTAATTATCATTTTTCTAAGATTTATTTACATGTTTAAAACTTATTTAAGGGTTTGACATTCATATGAGATAAAAATTGATTTTTTAAGGGAAATGGTTGTGTTTTGTGTATGTGTTATGGTGGTGTTTCTTGAAAGTGTTTTATGCCTTGTGCGGAAGGTGGTGAGTCTGTTTTTAAAGGATTATATGGTGCAAATGTATTTGAATATAGGGTTTCAATAAAAACATATTATTTTGGCATGATGAAATTTTCTTTGCACTGTTAAATGTGAATTGTGAATTAAATAAATGATGGGAAGCATGTTTTGAAAATGAACATGGTCTATATCTACATTTGAAAGGGGCGTTTCCCATGGAATTGATTGATCAATTGTGGGATTATATTATGTTTTTTCATATAGGGATTCATTATTTTCATAAGTGGATGAAAATTCATTTCAATTAGGATTTGGCGTGTAAAAAATATAATTTTTTTTGTTTTGTGGAAAATAGTGATTTCTTAGTGTATTTATAATACTTGTCATGTGTATATAAATAGGTTGTCTTGTTTGATAGTTGAAATAATAATTTTAGGAAAAAGGGAATGCTAGGTATCAAGGTGGGATAACAAGATCTAGTATATTTGTGATATGGAAGTGTAAAGTCTTGGTTTATTCTTAATGATTGAAACATGTTGATATCGAACTAGAAAATACGGGTTTAACATATCTAGATTTATTATTACACCACTAAATATATTATGATGATAATTGGATACCACTGGGAACATGGGGTGTCCCCTTGTAGTGGCTCGTGTAGGATAAATATGATTTTAATGGTTAATATATGACCATTCACTTAGGTATGATGTTCTAGTGTGTCTCCCAAGCTAGATTACCCTTAGGTATTAACCCATGGTGCTCTCTTGAGACTTTTGCGATGTGGTTCCATCAATTATAATATAGATTAACTACAGTGAATTTTAGTTTTATTCAATTTTATCTTTGTAATGGTTTGCTTTTTAAATGCCACCTTTAAATGTGTTTTTCTTAAATGTGGTGTACTGAAAATATTTTTCCATTAAAATGATTTCATTGTATTGTTCTAAGGT
This sequence comes from Viscum album, assembly GCA_963277665.1. Taxonomy (NCBI): domain Eukaryota; kingdom Viridiplantae; phylum Streptophyta; class Magnoliopsida; order Santalales; family Viscaceae; genus Viscum; species Viscum album. The sequence goes on from OY728119.1 coordinate 538,848,476, forward strand.
TATTTCAAAAAAATTCACGTTAAATAGTATTATTATGTTCTAGTATGGAATTTTTTTATGGAGTCCTACTGGGATTTGGCTCACACTATACATAAAACATTATGTGTAAATAGACAATGTTATGTTTGAACCAGGTAATGTCAGCATATTTCATGGTGATGATAGTTGATCAAGATTCTGGTACTATATGTTTTAGGGTTTTGTGATGGTGTATTGAGTATGAAATTCATATCGTTATATGGAGGTCATTGGGTAGTTTTTTCATTTTTCATTCCATAGTTTTATATTGGTTTTTGGTTAAAGTAGTAAATATTAATCCTAGATATGATAGTACGGTTTTTGGTATTGGTTTTTATACTATATATTTTTTATAGTTTGTTTTTAATGATTATAATAATAGGGGAAATCATTCTCGTATTATATTGATGATACCCAGAAACTAGTTGTCGGCCCATGGTGATCAGGAACACCCTAGGGGTCATGAAACTGACCAAGTCGGGTGTCGGGTTGGATGAAACTCCAGCTTAGTTCATGAAAAAATGGTTTTAGAGAAGGTTTAACTCTTTTGGGTAATTTCATTAGGGGAAGAGTCATGGAATACTAGAGATAGAATTATTGGGATGTGATGATAATATTATGAGTACGGTTTCTAGCGATAAAATCTCATTACAAGATATCATCTTCCTTGGAAATCTGGACTACATTTTGATACTTCGGTTCATGTGGGTATTTTTTTTGTTTGGGAAATGAAAAGAGAGTCAGGTTAGTGGTCTTAGTGAGATCATAGGTCTTGTAAATCTAGGTGGTGTTGGGTACATGGTCCTATGACACTTTTTTATAGTGGTGTGATTGGATTATGGCTTCCAACTATATAGTCATGTCACCAACCAACACTAGTTTACATTGTGAATTGTTTTATGTCTTCGTGGGTTCATAAAATTATTTTGAAGACCCATATTTTGTAATTTTAAAAAATAGAGTTCAAATTTGTAATTTTCCATTTTAGAAATATGGAAAAAAATTTGGTATCATCTTGAAAGTATAATTAAAAAATGTGGTTATTATAAATTTATTTTAAAATAAATCATGGATGAATTATTCAAAAATTGGATTTTTATAATCAGAATTTGTGGTTTATTAAAATTGGTTGTCTAAAATGCATGAACTATTCCAAGGTGAGTCTTGTAAAATTGGTTTATCTATGATTTTTTAGTGTTGTCATGAATTTTTGAAATGGGATGTCAAAATGTTAAAATATAAGAGTGGGTTACATGTTTTGACTTCAAAAGTTTAGAAGTTTGGTATTGACCTGTGGTATTTCCATGAGTCACCATATGCATGATGGTACAGAAAATGTGGGTGGTTAATGAAACTAATCGATGGGTGCCTTCAATGGAAAGAGAATATTCTTGTGTGAGACACAATGGAACACCTTTAGTGTGTACGAAACCCTCTATGATTTTTTTCATTTCAAAAGATCTTTAAAAAGGAGGTGTGATGTTTTGATAACCAGTATTTTTGTGGTGTTTCTCCTTTTTATTTTGGAATATCACTTGCAACGTGTTTTATATTTGATAAATCATTATGTTTGAATTTTGTTTCATGTTTGAGTTCTTATAAATGAGTTTTTTTTATAATGGTTAATGTGTTCTTTTGAGATGTGTTTTAAGAAAACATTGATCTGGTTCCCTTAGTGTGATCGATGTATTTTTATAGTGACCATTGTTCAACGGATCGGTTTGAACTAGATTATCGATAGAATTATTGACTACTATAAAACCCCATAATATACATTGGATATTCGAACTACATCCATAGGTGGCTCACAATTGGAAGACCCAATAGTTGATAAACCCGTATAATTTTTCTTTTTTAAAAAAAATTTGAATCTCACCCTATTTTTCAGTCAGTTGATCCTCTCTATGTAGAATAGTGTATATTTATAATTGATAGGGACTCTAGTTTTCATGAGTTGTCTGAGTATTTAAATATGATGTTCTCTATCCTTATTCCCGATGTTTTGGCTTAAAAACGGTGAAGAGAAATTCCAATAATGGAAAGCAGCCTGAGGCTGTTGGTGATGGCCAAAATCATAAAATGCATTTGGTTCTTTTCTCGATATCCTTTAAGCCTCGGACTAAGGTGTCCCATTAGTGTGGACATTTTTTCATGAGAAGTTGTTATGTCTATTTTTTGAAATAGTGTTTTGATTGGAGAACGGTCTAATGTTTCTTCTGTTGTAATGATTCATTATTGGTAATATTCACGTTCGGTGGTGTTTTTTGGTGTCGTTCTTTCGTTCAAAGGAAAAATTAGATGTTGTTGAATAATTTGAGAACTTTTCTTTTAATAGAACCATGTTTTCTATAATGAATTCATAATTTTTCTATTTTATATTGAGGTGTATTCAGTGTGTTATTTATTTATTTGTTTTTCATTTGAGGTGAAAAGTGATGATGTGTGTGAATATTATATGTCCTTATCATTATGAACTTCCGTGTTGATGGTAAGTCAGTTCCATGGTGTTTTCTGTCCTCTTGGATGGTCTGGGATTACTATGATACTATTTATAGAACCAAAAGGAGTTCTGACTGAGGATCTTAAACTTCTAACTACAAGGTATGATATGCTTCAGTCATCTGGTATACATATATAGGCCCCATAGTGAAGATCATTCATAGTCAAGAGCCATAGCATAGTGATGAACCATGATCTAGGTTTTGACTTTAATGCCGAAAATAGAGTCGATTTAAGCTTATTGTGTATATGATTCATCTTGAGTTGTCCCATTCATTGGGAACAGATATGGAGGATTCATTTTCTCATTGTAAACCATGTGGTTTGACCCCTAATCTTGGTTGTGAGTTGATAGGGTGGTCATGTGTCACCGAAATTCTAGTGGATGAGTTTTACGGATGGGGATCCCTATTCAATTGTCACTCTATAGTTGGCATATACAGAATGGGTTAGGTTATGGCCCATCTGATGGGTGGGTTTTACCCACATCATGTTTTCTTCCCTTGGTGGAGGGGTTTTTACGCTCATGTTTGGTATTCTGAGCTAGTTGGTTTATTTCGATGCATCATTTGGTGTGGAGGACAATTACGGATCTCATTGAGACTTATTCTAGAGTAAATTTGTATAATATCATATCAAATGGTGGAAAGTCCATTTGTGCATCCTCTTGTTGATAATCTAGTATTATTTCTGGTATTTTCTTGAATGTGGGTAATCTATTTTGGAGCAATCTTATTCTGAGTTAATCCTTTCAGTAAACATTGTGGTTGGAGTGAACCAAACGGTTTATTTAAAAAAGGTTGTAGAATTATTCCCTAATAACTATTGTCCACAGATTTTGGATATGATTTGTCCTTTTGAGAAAATTTGGTGACTTTAGAATTAACCCAATGTCCTTGTTTGAATCTAGAGTTAGAAACGTTGTGGTTCATGTTTTTCTACATTCTTAGAATAGTTTTTTTGGATCATTTTTTCATTTTGGATAATTTGTAAGTGTTTTTTTTTAATTTTTATGTTGTTATTATATTAAGTAGAGGGATTATATAGTTTTGATAATTTCATTTCATCTGATTGATCAATTGGAGGTGTTGTAACATTATAGGGGAAGCAGCCGCATTGTAGGGAGACCATTCTGGCCTCCCGAGTTCAAACATATAGACCTGTTTTTCTATCTATGTTTTTTTTATTTTCATCTCATTTGATGTTTTTGGTGATCTCTTTCAGTTGTGTAGGTGAATAATTGTTTTGTATAAACCCTTATTGTGGCTTTATTAAGGAAAAATGGTTCATGTTTTTGATAATTCTCACACACGGTTTTTTGTTTTTGGTCTTGGATTCGGTTCACTTATGGGTCTCGGTTTTTCCATTGGTATCCAGGTGTGATGAGTGTGAATTTTTATGTAAGTTACTATTTATTTTTGTTTTATATTTTTCCATTATGGGTTTTGTTGTTTTTTTTTGAAGAAGAAGAAAACGAAAATTTGGGCCGTATAGTAGTGCATAGTTGGTTCACTATTAGGATTAATCATGTGAAAATGTTTTATTTTGGGACAGATACAAACCACACAGTTTGGAGACCATGCAAACGAACCATGCCAAGTCTCTTTCTCACATAGTGTGGGTTCATGGTTGCTACGTGGTTTGTAAAATCAGGTGGGGAAATTGTTAGTGATTTCCATGTCATTAAAAATTTCAAAATAACCATTGTGTCCTCTTATTTTTTTCCAAATACACCCCTGTCACTCGTCTTCGATTTCTATCGTAGGATCCTCCTCCCAACCCATGGATCCTTTATTTCTCCTCTTTTGTTGGGGATTGGGAATATAATATTTGAGGAATCATTATGTAAGTCCCTCCTCCATCGATTTTATCTTATTTCTAGGGTTTCCTTTCCCCTTGGGGTTTTTTCTTCAATGGGTTGGGTTCCAATTTTAGGTTGAATCTTGATTACTATGGTTCAATAATGATGGTTTTTGTAATATTGTTTCATTCTAAGGTATTGTGGGGGTGTGTTTGTGGTTTCACACAAATTCTACAATGATTTTACACAATAGGTAGGGGTTCTATGAACTATCATTGTTATATGATTTAAATAAGCATTCTTGGTTAATTATATATGATCTAGAATTTATTTTAATGGTCTGAATTTTATTTGGTAGGGTTTGAAATTACTATGTGATAGAAATGGATTTTTATAAAAGAAAATGGTTATGTTTTGTGTCAGCTTAAATGTAGTGGTTCTTTAAATTGTTTATGCACTGTGTTGAAGGTGTGGAATATGTTTTAAAATTAATATATGGTGTGAAAATATTTGAAAGTGGGTTTTCAATTGAAAATGTATTATTTTGACCGGTAGTATTTTTTTGAACCTTTAACTATGAATATTGAATTTTTTAAATGATGTGAAACAAGTTTTTAAAATGAAATTGGGAATTCTTTGGATTTTAAAGGGCCTTGTACCATGTAATTAATTGATCAATTATTTGTTTTCTTGTATTTTTAAATGGGAATTCATGATTTTCATAAATCATGTATGACGTATTCGATTGTGGTTAGGTGTGTGTGAATTGGAAATTGGTCTGGTTTATGAATAATTGGGATTTCATGTTGTATTTATAATTATTAGAATGTGTATGTGAAATGGTTGTTTTATGAGATATTTCACAAGATAATTTCATAACAATAGTTATCATGGGTGTCTTGGTGGGATTAATAGATCTATTAAACTAGTGGTACGAAATTGGAAATTACTGGATTCTTCTTGTGGATTGACACTAATTGATATGGAAGTGGAGAGTCACAATTTCAATAAGTTGCATTGAAGATTATAGTACTAACTAAATTATGATAATTATTGGAGTGTTGGAACAAAGTATTCTGTTTTTAGAAATTGATTATGGTGTGATTTTGTTTTTAATCTATAATTGGAGTATCAAAGAGTTTGTATGAAAAGTGATCTTACAGTACATGTCGAAGAAGGTGGATAAGGTGGTGTAGTTTATAACTATTTTCCAAATTTTTTTATCTAAAAGTAGGGAGTTATTTTTTGAAAAATAAATTTTTTCCACATAAAAGTAAAAATTTCATAGACCACAAATGACATTTCACGGACCTTATAATAGGTATGTGGAACGAAATGGAAAATTGATAAAGGCATGACTCTCGCATAGTGGTGCTATGTGGACCACGAAGCACGTTATCCAGGCCATATAGGGAGATGGTTCGTGGGAGCCTTATAGTTCACAGGAGGATAATAGTTTGAGAGTGGTGAATCATTTGGATATAAGATTTGGAGATCCATTGGCAAAAGAAATTGGTTTCCATGAAGGATGAGTGGCATTAAATAAGATGCATTGGGAAAACGGTTTGAAGAAGATACAGTGGGTGGTGAAGGTTATACTGCATCAAATGTTTATGTAAAATCGATTATCAATATTCTGAATCAATTTTTTTATATAAGTAGAAATCCCTTCATTACATAGAGATATTTTGATTAGAAATTTAGTTGGAATTCGCTGAATTCCAGAGTGGTTTGTGGGAATAGAACTCAATGAAAGGGAAGATGTTTGTGGGGAGGATTCATTAAAAATAATTGTGTTCCATGAAGATAGTTCATGGAAGAAATTTTTTGGGACACTGTATAATGTAATATAAGAAAGATCCAACTAGGAATATTTGTTCTGTTAATGTAGAGGTAGCCAGTGTATGGGAAATAGACCATGAATAAGGGATGGTCCATAGAGGAAGATAATCTGTGGTAGAAGAAGAGGTCTATGGAAGGAGAGAAGGTCTACGGAGGTAGAGGAAGACCATGGAGAAATCAGTGTTCTACAAAGCACAAACAAGACACGATGTAGTTTAGTTCATGGAGGAAACATCCTAGCTCATAGAGGAATAGTTCATGAACTAATAGTATTTGGATAATTGCATTACATCAGTTATTAAAATTGAGACTTCAACTAAGCATCTATATAAATTTTGGGATGAATTATTTAAGGAAAATTAATTTAGCTCATAATCCAGAAACTACATTTGTATTTCTCCCAACATAATGAGCTATGGGGATTAATTTGAAATGTTTTGAGTGATGTAGTTACATATCTTTAAAATATTGTAAATGTAGTTTTCATGGAACAGATTGATTGTGTATAAAATATTTTACTCAACAACTAGTAAAGATTAGTGGATTTAGGTACAATAAAAAGACTTTCTATGTCCGCTTCTTGGACCAGCACATAGTGGTGAACCAAATAAAATCGCTATATTACCTATTTGTATGTATTTTTTTACTAATCATTTATATCACAAATGTTTCGTATCTTCCTAAAAATTTGGGATAAATATCCTTAATATTAGAAAACAAATTTGACACCATGATTCACCCCTCCCCTATCAGGGACTTCTGGGGTCATTTAAGTTGTATCAAAGGGAATTTGTTTCTTTTTTTAATTCTATAATTCTTTTTTTCAGGGAGAATTAAATTAATGTAATGGGAGTACCACATTATTATGGATTTAACATATTGATATAGAAGAACATGATGATATCTCATCCAATATCTCTTCTTATGGAAGTCTTTTTTCCACTATACAAGGAATATAGGTCACTGATCCAACAGTGTTGTCTATGACTCATACAGATAGGAAAATTCTTGATGCGAATACAAATCCACCGAATGCCCTCACTAAAGCTCGTTCTGATCAAATTTATGTAAAGGTTATGAGTAGTACTTTTTTAATGTCTATGTTGTAAAAACTAGAGTATATTTATGAAGGTGACTACAAAGTGAATGAGGTGAAATTTCATGTTCTTCACAATGGGTTTGATGATGTGAATATTCATCCTAATAAAAATTTTGAAACCTTTTCCAATAAAATTACTGATTTTGTGGCAAAAATTGGATGTCTTAGTTCATAAATCGATTGCATTTTCATTGTGAATAGTATTTTGAGAAGGCTTATACCTCTCTAAAATCTGAAAGTATTATACCTTGAAGAAATGGATATTTATAATCTTTATCTACATGATCTGCTGAGAAGTATGGTGACATTTGAAATGAGATTAAAACTTAAAGATTCAATGACTCTAGAGAGAATTTAAATGGCTCTCAAGGTCCTAGAAAACATTTGGTATCTATAGATACAGTCTCTGAAGATAATGAGGAAGATGATATTCTTTCTATTTTTTCAATTAAATTCATGGGAGGAAAAGTATGATTTGATGGAAATATTCCCTTGACTTAGTTTCGTTATGATAGAGTTATACACATTGATTCATGATGGTCAAAAAATCTAAATTTTGATGAAAGTGAAGTTGGAAATTTAACAAAACCTCCCAAAAAAATTCAAAATGTATTCATACAATTTGGAATGAAAGTACAGAGAAAATATTTTTTGTATAAATAATAAGATGAGGACAATTAATTCATTGAAGAATAATAACATGATATTGATTTTGGAACCCACTCATATATGAAGGATAACATTGAAATGTCAGAATCATAAAATGATGAAGCTAGCGATAATCAGATAATTTCTCATAATGATTTCGAGATTCAAAATAAGGATTACATTGGTATGTTTGATAATAAGTTTAATATATGAAAAAATAAATAGTAGTTATGGAAGAATAATTAAAATATTTTGATTGGCTTGATGATGAAATTGAACAACTAGAAAATGAAGTGGAAAAATATTCAACATCATTTTAAATCAATGAAGGTGCAGTAGAACTGATCCATAAAGTTGAATAAAATAGAAATATAATTAATGTCATTATATAAAAACTAGAGGAGAATTATAATACATTCAAAGGACATTAAGAATATTTTTTTTACTCTTATATGTAAACATGACAGTGAATCCAATTCAAAATAAAAAAATCAGAAAATTTAGATTGGAAGATTCTCAGATGCAGAGCTGATTGAGAGAGATAAGTGTCGTTATAAAGCTATAGATAAATACTTGGATGATCAAAGATCTATGGTCATGGTGAAATGAGGAATTTTTTTTTATTTTGAAAGATCTACAGTTGGAAATAAGTTGACCCAAAATAAAGGGAAGCTAAATGTTGGGCATACGACATATTCTATTAGAGTCTTAACAAAGGAAGTTTCAAATCAAACTGAATGGATAACTGAATCATATCCACCAGTTCAATAAAATGATAGGCACAAAAATTATTTTCCTAATTAATGATACACGGGGTGGACTAGATTTGAGATGGAATTTCCTCTTATGAAATTTCAATTTTGAAACTATCATGACCATACCGTGTCATAATCTGAAGAGGCAAGTATCCATTTGAATGAGAAACAACTAGGAAGTCAACAAAGGTGAAATAATTGATATCCTAACTATTTTAGAAGAAATAATTTCTATGAATATTTTTTTCATTGTACTAACATTGGTCATAAAGTTGATTATTTCTAGTAAAGGAAATCCAAGGAAAATTCATACATAACACAAAGAGTGGCCAATACTCATTATCCAGACAATGTTGCTTTTAAAAACATGCTTTCTCTTATAGAATAAGAGTTTTAGTATTTTTAATATGTTAACATGGAATAGATATTTTAATGGGAATATTTATCCTTCTTTCAATCTAATATTTCCTGGAAGGAATGAAAACTGAAAAATCCAACCTTACAGATGTTACACTCAATGCTTTGAAGATCAGCATCACCTGGATTCTTGATAGCAGATACTCATCCCTTATGATGGGAAATGAAGATCTATGAAAAAATGTTAGGAAAAGTGATTCATTAACGATAATATTTTGTAATAATGGTGCTGTGAAGATCAATGTAAGTGGAAATACTAAACTATCTAACATATAGAAACTCTGTGAATATATACTTAATGTGAAATTCAATAAAAAGGGGTGAACTATAAATGTAAAGACAAGGAATAGACTTAGGAAATGATATAGAATATATGGAAATGTATATGGGGTTGATAGTAAAGTGAAAATTTTCTACTTGATTGTTAAATAAGAAAACCACTTAAAACATCGATGGTTGGGCCACATTAATCAAAAATACATGGAAAAGATATCTATGATGAAGATATTCAGGGATATCCCCAATAATAATTTTGAACAGGAAAAGGATTGTGTTTCTTTTATAAGAGGTAATCTGGTCTATAGTTCATATTGGCCAAAAAAGAAAAGGGCATCAGATCATCTTGATCTCATTCATATAGATGTATGTAGTACGATAAATGTTTCTAAAACATATAGGTAATGAAATTTTATACTTACTATTGATGATTATAGTATAGTGTCTTCTGTCATTGTTATACAGAGGAAATTAAAAGTGATTGATTCTTTGAAAACATATCGCTGAATCATGGAGAATGATACTAGATGGAAAATTAATGTATTGTGGTCTAGAAGTGGAGGAGAATACACATAAATTGGGTTTAAAAAAGTACCTAGATAATCATGGAATACAACATGAGGTGGAAACTATGATAACTCCCAAACAAAAACGATTTGTTGTTTGTAGGAATTGACATGTGATCAATACATCCATAACTATACTGATTGACAATTGTATCCTTCAATATTACTCGAAAGAGGTTGTTCAATCTACAGTGTATAATCAAAATTGAACAGGGATTTATATGGGAGAAACCAAGACACCAAATGGGTTGTTCAATGAAAGTAATCCATCATTCATGTATTCCCATATTTTTAAAAGTAAAATTGATATCATAAACAAAGAAGGAAATCAAGGAATGTATGGTGATTTTTTATACGAAGTAATATTTATCATATATTTAATGAATAGAAAATCCAATATAAGCATCAATAACCATCTTGGCAGAATTGTGTGACATGGTGATGTCGTAATAATTAAATATAAGACCATAAATACCTTGAGGCGATTTTATACTGATGTGATTGATGATGTTTAAGATTGTGTACATCGAACATATTTAAATGTAGAAGTAGAGGATGTAGTGAAAAAAAAATCAGAGGTTATAACATGATGTTGATTAAAAAGAAGATTCAGAAGAGGATTCCATGGATGGTGAAAACTCTTCTAAACCTCATATAAAAACTCAAGGAGAAATTTTTGTTCAATACATTATCATTTCATATTATAAAACAACCACATAGATGAGGATAATGGGGAATGATAAACAATTTTTCTCCTTATCGATTTTTGAACAATACTCATTTCAAGAACATTAAAAGGATGAATTAGGGTTGAAATCCATTAATGAAGAGTTGGATAATATTGAAAAGAAATAAACATGGGATCTTGTTGAGTGACCCAAAAAACATAATGTGAATTTTATGACGTGGATTTTATAAAATAAATTCAATGAGGTAGATATTGTGGTCATAAATAATGTGTGATTATTCTGAAAAGAATATTCACATATTGATGGTTTTGATATCAAAATATATTTTTCCTTGGTTTCTATACATGAGACAAATTGATTTTTTCCTTCCATGGAGATTCAAAGAGGATACAATGTGTATCAGATGGACGTAAAAACAACTCTCTTTAATTTTTTACATGAAAAAAAAAGTCTACATAGAACAAATATTGGGTTTTTTTAATTGAAAATGATGAAATTAATGTTTTAATATTAAATAATGAATTCTATAGTTTGAATCACACATCAGGATTGTAATGCCCCGACCCTAGTTACCCAGAGCTGGTCCATTATATTAATACATTGGAATGATTATAAGGAATCAAGTCCTGAAATACCGATCAGTGTAGCAGTCTTGGAAAATATATTACATACATGGACGTTACAATACACTTTCTAATATAAAACACTACATAGATAGTTTTTTGAGAATTCCATTAATCTCTTTAGCTTAACCCTATATATCAATCGTAATACACCTCTTGGAATCCGAGGAAAATAAAACATAATAAAGGAGTTATCTCAGATGCCTAGTAAGGGTAACTAATTTAGCGGAAGCTATAATCATTTAAGAAAATATGTGTGATAAAACAACATCCTTTTTAAACATAAACATGTACATAATATAAAAAATAAATAAATAAAAAATACCATATAAACATGCACAAGGATATTCTACTAGTCGAATAATCACATGTAATAAATAATTTCATAATTAGGGAATACCTAACGACATACATCATTACCACATAGTCAAGGCCTCGTGCCAAGACTACAAATAAAATTTCATTCCAAGCCTTGTTCCAAGACACTAGTTTATCTCATGAGACCACCCAATTCATCGAGGAGCTATGGCGGTCTCCACTTGTCACTTACTATGTTCACAATATTCCTCATATGAAAAGGTTGAAACATAACATAAACATTCATATTAAAACTTGAATAATAAATGTCTATACATTAACCACAAACCATGAATGGTATAAAAATAGAACATCTACAGTAAAACATATCTTAAATCATTCAATACAATGCAGAAGATTGTATTATAATAAATCAACCTCAATCAAAAATAATATCCAGTAAAGGATACTGACAAAGTTGAAAATGATGAGTAAAACTATTTTAGAGAAATATCCTTTATGTAAAAATAATTTAAAAGTCACACATTTATAATGGAAGTAATTTAAAAGAGTTTTTTTAGTCAACGTTTCCCATACCACATTGAATCTTTTGAAAAGAATTATCATTTCAAAACATTCATGTATGTATAAATAAATCCTTAAATTCATTTTGAAAACATGGACATTAATTAAAAAGATTCAGAAAGTTAAATATTTAAAACATTTAAAATTATGATTTTGAAAAAGAGTACCTTTAAAAAATCCTTAAAATTTTCATTTTGAAATCATTTTTATGAAAAATGTACATGGATGAAAAATATTTCCCAGAAAATACTTACACATTAACAATCTCGGATAATAACGAGATTGAGGAATTAACCCTTACCTTGGACATTCCTTTAGTCGAGGGTATGTTTAACCTCATGTATGAAGATCGTAGTATGTTATTAAATTATAACAGAACCATATTAATATTTATGATACCATACATGATTCATTTATGACTTTATACTACCCATTTAATAATAATTTCCACGTTAAGTTAACAATTCAGGTTATAATCGCTTTCTTTATCGTATGTGTTTTAACTTGTTAATCTTGATTGTATCACTTAGATAATGATTTAAATACTTCCAGAATACAGAAAATTATTTATATATCATATATACTTAGAATATTAATATGTATGATAGACAAATATATGAAATGAAAAATACCATTTATGGAGATGGTAGTCCGTATGTAATCATAAACGATGTTTCCATTTTTATATTGTAATAAATATAACTAATTAAATAAGATATATGTAAGTAAATAAATAAATATATATTTATATATATCTCTCTATAGTATCATTATTATGTCATATTTTACATACATATTAGTATTATATATTATTATAATCGTCGATGAATGGTGAACGTGGAAATGAATCTCATCCCGTCATGGAGACGGTAATCCTTACGTACGCACGAGAAAAAATATCATTACCTTAAACGTGTGGAATTAGATGGTAAATTAATTTTACAGAGACATTAGCATGTTATTTTAATTATTTTATACATATTACTCATCATTATATCCATCCAAATAACATATTGTTGAATAACCAATTACACCACGACGTGGAGAGGGTAAGACGTACGTACACACATATGGTGACATTATCATTCATAAGATGGATATAATAATGAATATGGTTGTACCATATTTATAATAAAATCACAGTATATATAAGATACTGATGATAATTTATGAGAATGGAAACAAAAATGAAAAAGTAAGTGGAAGAACAAAGAAACCTCAAAGAGGTGATGAAATATTTACCTCTTCTTTGGGTTATTCATTTTTATTTGATCAAAATGGCTCCTTAGGATGGATTTATGACTAATGTAAGGCCTCTAGGATTAAGAGAGGATTGTAGAGAGGGTATTTTTGAAGGGGGTGGAAGAGCTAATTTGCTTTGGATGTGTGATTTTGAGAGAAGGGGAAGTTCCCTTTTATAAGAGGGGTGAGGGTCACTTTAGAAAGAGATTAAAGTATTAATTTATTAGACAATCATATTCAGTTAATAATGGTTCCAAATGAATTTATTTCTAGTCTTAGGTGGTTATGGGTCGATATCAGCTCAACCAATAGGTTTTAGACATGTTTAGGTTACCATTTTAACCATATCTTTTAGATTTAACTCTTAGTTAAATAGTTTAACTTTTACCGTATCTTCTTGTATTCTTACACTATATGGTTTACAAACATACTCCAAACATCCAAGGGAAACTAAATTGGATTATTAATGACATATGTAATATTATTTAAGCTATTTGGTAGAACCTTACATTTTTATGAATATTATATCAATCAATAATATAGTATTTGTTTGAAATATTTATTTATGTCAATTTTGACACTATTTGGTATTTTGTTTTTTGTGAAAGTCATAAAAACGTGATTATTTTGATCAAGATACATTTAATTATACCAAAAAAGTCATATTAACCTAGAAAATTCGTGTATGTCTTAAAAACGATGAAATTATATTTATTTTAACATTTATTTTATCATTTATTTTATTCCTTCATTAATAAGGTAATTTCTGCATCATCATTGTGTCATAAATTAAATAAATTATTTAATGTATAAAAATTATAAATAAACTACTATTATTTAGGAAATCATTTTAGATTTATAATGAATATTTATAGTCGAATTTTTCTTATGTATATCCTTATATAAAAAATGTTTTAGTCATAAAACATTGATTTTAACTCTTTTATCTCTTCATTGAATTAAATAATAATAAATGCCCTAATCGAATTAATTTTGACCTAATGGATCATATTTTATTCCTAAGATTGAATTTTGTCGAATTTTAGTTATCTGATAGAATTATGAAATGTTTTAGGGTAATAAAAATATCATTTTTACCCTTAACTACCCTATTTACTTTTAACCATGGTAAATAAAAGTAAACAGTTACTATTCAACAAAAATTATTTTTATCTTATTGAACCACATTTTACTTCTTGATATTAAATGTGTCTCTTATATTTTCATAGTTCCACTCACAGAAGCGTTAAATTTATGTTTTATGTGAATTTATAAATTCTCCTAAGATGTGGGTAAAAGACGGTGAAAAGTTAAATTAAATTTAATATATCTAATATTATTACAAAATGACTACTATAAATTAAATTGAACGTATATAGGTATTATGTATATATTTTTACCAAAAATAAATTTAAATAAAATAAATAATTATTTAAATAAAAAGTCTGTTTTAAACAATAACTTAGTGTTTTTCACTATTCATCAAGAATTGAATGTTTTCAGAAAAATACAAAAAATTCACCCTAAGCTAATTTTTATATTTCTAATTCAAAAATGAAGTCTATTTTACCAAATTCAGAACATATAAGTTGCATTTATTATTTTAAAATTAATTCCCGTTGTCAAAACCAAAATGTTTATTTTTATGAAACGATAACTATCAAAAGATTGACACTTGTTTATGTCCAATTTCAAAGTAAAATTATTTATAATGTCCAAGATTGGAATAAATGGTAAAAATATAATCTATTTATACTTCTAAATCATTAAAATATAATATTTAACACTATAAATTATTTTTTATTAAAAAAGATGTTTTCATTTAAAATATAGTATTGTTCACTATTCACCCCAATATGAAAGTTATCAAAAAAACACCAAAAATTCATTGAAACTAAATTCTTATGTCCCTATTCTAAATAAGATTATTATTTTGTCAAATTGAATATATTAAAGGTTCAAATATTTTATTTAAAAAAGATTCACCTTTAAAATGAGTTAAATGTGCATTTTTTGAAAAATGCTTCTTTAATATGAAAAAATGAATTAGTTCTTACATTATATCTATGAAACTCATAGTATGGATTCTAAAATTATATGGATATATAAAGTTCAAGATTCAGTTAATACTATTCATAACATCATTTGAATGACAATTTTGGTTTGTCGTGGTGCACTTGAACTCAGTGTCGCGTGTAGGGAAAGTTATTGAATTACTTTAAAAAAATAACGTACTATGAAATATTGGGGTTTTAAATTATCCACACATTCAATAAATTGCGTCCTCGCAATTTGAATTTGTTCTTCAAAAAAAGGTTGAAAATAGAAAAATTCCTTTGTGGAAAACCTACATATGTAATTGGGTTAATAAAATTTAGTCTTAATAAGAGAGAATGGAAAATGAAAACATTGACACAAAATTATGATCTTAATTAAAAGAACATTGGTGGAAATTATAGACACATAATTTGAGGGAAAATGTAAATACTTATATAGGGTGATTGAGTTCATCAATCATAACATATCATTTAAATATATTGACATAAAAAATCCATTATCAAAACCATTTTCAATACCAAAATACGTAAAAAGAGAATATGATATTTATTTTATTTTTTTAAAACAATTTGGCTTCTTAAGGAAGCCAAAGATCAAATAAAACACGTAGTGGTGGAATGGTTGTTGTCACCACATACGTTAAAAACATTACTTTTTTGTCATTTAGTAAAATGCTTCAAAGAAAAAGATTCCCCTTGAAATGAATATTCAATGGGTTTTATACACCGTATAAAAGATATACATTTGGAAATCAAAGGATTCCTCAATGAAAAGAGATTGTGACGATGTCCCTTTACTAAAGTATAAGAATTAATTTAATCATAGACTAAGAGGGATATATATATATATCTACATACTTGACAGTTAGAGTTACATCCTTTAACTAATTCCTACAACAAACACATCTTTCACTCCAAAAGACTTCAAAAAATATTTTATTTATCCTAATAATATATGATTCAAAAATAATGAATTTATAAATCACATATCAGACCGTTTAAAAAATAAACAACATTATACAATACAGGACATCACGTAGGCTAGTTTTAGGTGATGTACCCTTGTCGCCCTTCTGTTGTAGGTTCAAGTCTCGTGGCCTTTCCAGACGAGACTAGTTGTCACCTGACCACTGGGTTTTTCTTTTTATGACAATTCCAAAAAAAACCTTAAAAATTGTATCCAATTTATAACATAATCAATTCCAACATTTAGACTTATCCAAAACACTTCAATCCAAACTAACAGTCCAAATTTTATAAGGAAGTTAAACACAATGAATATAATTTTTTCCATGTAATAACATGGTAACACCTTCATAATTTATTATTTTAAAACATGGTAACACCATTAATTACCATAAAACCTTATTAATTACATTCACCCTCCATTATCCTTAAAAAAATACTGGATATATTTCTTTTATCCAAATATTTTGAATATTCCAGCAATGAAGAAATAAACAAACTATTAACTAGTTCCAAGGAAGTCAAGAATATCCAATATAATCTATCCAAATCAACCATCTCGTATTCCAAAATCACTACCTCATTATTTGGACCATATTAAGGATTGAATTTCATTCAACCATGTATTTTACAAAAATTGTAGCTTACTATTAAGACACTTTTCTTAGACCCATATTATCTAAAATCCTAAATAAAATAGTACTGCAGTACAATCCTTATTTATCTCCATAGTTCATATAATAAGTATATTGTTGATACCACACTCAAATGAAATAATTTTATAATAAGAACATAAGAACAATAGTCATTCCTCTTCATCAGAGGTAGGATCATAACATGATTATTATCCATTTGCATCATTTAAGGTATACTCTGATGACTGGTATATTGATTCGCATAGTGTCCCAATGCCTTGCAGAGGAACCATTTTACATCCAGAACTTCTTTCTTACCCTTGCAATAACGTATATTGTGTCCTTTTAACCACACTTATAAAAAACTCTCATTCCCTTCAAGCATTTACCAAGTTTATTATTTACACATTAATCATATATGAGAAAATCATTCTGTCCCCCCTTCTCTTTATCCATCTTTCTCTCTACCATCCTTTTCTTTTCGTACTTCCCTTCAAAGCCATAGGAATCAGAAAATTCGTTACTTGTCTTATTAACACAAGTTATTATTTCTTCATATGTTGAGAATAAATGGGAGATTATTTGTATTCTAAATGTCGTCTTAATATCATGAACGATATGATCCTTCTTACTCTTTAGATTATACGTATTCTTGTTGTTCTCATTCCTTCTACTAAGCACCATTTCTATACAATGGCATACACTAGGTTAGTTAATGAATCGCAATGAATAATTACAAACATGTAAAATACTGAACTTTAATTGAACAAATTATGGATATAATTCGTAATCATAAAAATATTTTCTTTGAGGTATATACTCATAAATCCTTCATAATTATTTGTAAATAAAATGAGAATTATCCTAAGCATATCTCCTGGGAGTGTCATAACCAAGAGTGAAGAAAGGATCTTTGTCATCCACCCATTCCCGTTAGAGTCTAGCTCAAAGCAGTGTTTTTTTGCTTTACCCCTAGGTACATCTGTGCCAGAGCCGCCTCTACCTTCTCGTATCCAGATAGGGATATACATGCTTAGAAGAATCACAAAATCTCTATATTACCAAAATTCTAGGATGTTCATTTATATTAATACTCAAAGTCTATCTTAGGGTAATGTGCGCTAATCAGAGTTTATCTAAATCTAGTTTACAAGGTTATTTCTAATCATCCACTGATAATAACTATAACGCCCCGACCCCAGTTACCTAGATCCAATTCATTATTTTAATACCTTATCATGATTACAAGGAATCATGTCCCGAAATACCGATCAGTTTAGCAGTCTTGGAAAATAGATTACATACATGGACGTTACAATACACATTCTTACGTAAAACATATCATAGATTTTTCATTGGGAGTTCCATTATTCCCTTTATCTTAACTTTGAATATCAGTCATAATACACTTATTGGAATCCTAGGAAAATAAAACATAATAAAGTGGTGAGCTCAGATGCCCAGTAAGGGTAAATAATTTAGCGGAATCTATAAACTTTTAAGGCAAGATGTGTGATAAAAACAACATCCTTTTGAAAAATAAACATTAACATAATATGAAAACGAAATAAATCAGACATTACCATATAAACATGGAAATGGACATTCTATTAGTTGAATAATCACATGTAATAACTAATTTCATAACGAGGGAATGCCTAATGACGGAAATCATTACCACATAGTCAAGGCCTCGTGCTAAGACTAAAAATATCATTTTTTTCAAGGCCTTGTGACAAGACATTAGTTTGTCTCATGAGACATACCGATGCATCGATGAGCTATATCGGGGTCCACTAACCACTTACCAAGTCCATTTCATTCCTCGTACTAAAAGGTTGAAACATAACATAAACATTCGTATTAAAACTAGCATACATAAGGTCAATACATTAACCATGAACCATGAATGGTATAAAAATAGAACATCCACAGTTAAACATACTTAAAACATTCAATACAAAATGGATGTTAGTATTATAATAAATTGACTTCAATCAAAAATAATATCCGTTAAACGATGCTGACATAATAAAAAATGATGAGTAAAACTTTTTGAGAGATATATCTGTTTTGTAAAAATCATTTAAAAATCACACAATTATAAATGACTTAATTTAAAATAGATTTTTGAATAAAAGTGTCCCATACCACTTTTACTCATTTGAAAATAATTATCATTTCAAAACATTCTTGTCTATATAAATAAATCCTTAAAATAATTTTGAAAACATGGACATTAATTTAAAAGATTTAGAAAGATAAATCTTTAAAACATTTAAATTTCTGATTTTGATAAAGAGTACCTTTCATAATCCCTTTAAATATTCATTTTGAAATAATTTTTATGAAAAATGTACATGAATGATAAATATGTACCAGAATATACTTACACATAAAAAATCTCGGATAATAATGAGATTGGGGAATTAACCCTTACATTGCTCTTTCCTTTAGTCAAGGGTACATTTATCCTCCTGTATGAAGATCTTAGTATGTTATTAAATTATAAACGAACCATATTAATATTTATGATATCATACATGATTCATTTATTACTTTATACTACCCATTTAATAATAATTTCCATGTTAAATAAACATTTCGGGTAATAATCGCTTTCTTTATCTTAAGTGTTCTTTAACTTGTTACTCATGATTGTATCACATTGATCTAGATTTAAATACTTCTAGAATATAAATCATTATTTATATATCATATATAATTATAATATAAATATGTATAACAGACATATAAATGAAATTAAAAACACCATTTATGGAGATGGTAGTCCGTACGTACGCATAAATGTTGTTTTCGTGTTCATATCATATTGAATGGAACCAAGTGAATCAGATATATGTAAGTACATATATACATATATATATATATATATATATATATATCTCCAGTAACATTGTTATTTCATATATTACATACTTATTAGTAATAAATATTTTTATAATCATCGATGAATGGTGAATGTGGAAATGAATCTCGTCGCGTCGTGGAGATGGTAATCCGTACGTACGCACGAGCGACAATATCATTTCCTTAAAGGTGTGGAATTGGATGGTATATTAATTTTACAGAGACATTATCATGTTATTATCATTATTTATATACATATTACTCATAATTATATCCATTTGAATAACATATTGTTGAATAACAAATTACACCACGGCGTGGAGACGGTAAGCCGTACGTACGCACGCATGGTGACATTATCATTCATAAGATGGATAGAATAATGAATATGGTTGTAACATATTTATAATAAAATCATTTTATATATAAGATACTGAATTTGTTGATTTATAATGGAAACAACAAAGAAATGGTAAGTGGAAGAAGAAAGAAACATGAAAGAGGTGATAAAATATTCACCTCTTCTTCTGGTTCTTCCTTTTTATTTGATCAAAAGGGCTCCTTATTTTGGAATTTTGACTAAATGAGGGCCACTATGTTGAAGTTAGGATTTTTTATATGGTATTTGGGGATGGTTTGGCTGAGCCAAATGGCTTTGGAGGTGTGATTTGGAGAGAAGGGGAAGTGCCCTTTTGAAAGATGGTTGATGGTCACTTTAGGAAAGATTTAAGTGTTAATTTATTATACAATCATATTCGGTTTATAATGGTTCCAAATAAATTTATTTAGAGACTTAGGTGGTTATGGGTTGAAATCATCTCAACTAGTAGTTTTTAGACACATTTAGGTTACCATGTTAACCTTATCTTTTAGATTTAACTTTTGGTTAAATACTTTAACTTTTATCGTGTCTTCTTGTATTTTTACACTGTATGGTTAATAAATTCAATCTAAACTTCCAAGATAACATCGAGTGGCTCATTAATGACATATGTAATATTATTTATGCCCTTTTTCCTAACCTTACATTTTTAGGAATTTTATATCATCCAATAATATCGTATTTGTTTTAAATATTAATTTATGTCAATTTTGACAGTATTTGGTATTTTGTTTTTGTGAAAGTCCTAAAAAATTTATTACTATGAAAAAGATACATTGAATCAGACCTAAAATGTAATATTAACATAGAAAATTCGTGGATGTCATAAAAAATGAAATTATATTTATTGTAATATTTATAATATCATTTATTTGATTCTGTCATTAATTATCTAATTACTGCATCATCATTGTGTCATAAATAAAATTTAATTATTTAATGAAAAAAATTTAGAAATAAAATACCATTAAGTAGGAAATAATTAAACTTTATAATGAATATTTATAGTCTAATTTATCTTATGTATAACCCTATATTAAAATTTGTTTAGTTATAAACATTGATTTTAAATATTTTAACTCTTCTTTGAATTAAATAATAATAAATGTAATAGTCAAATTAAAGTGGACCTAAATGATAATATTTTATTCCTAATGTTGTTTTTGGTCTAATTTAACTAATCTAATAAAATTATGACATGTGTTAGGGTAATAATAATATCATTTTTACCCTTAATTACCATATTTACTTTTAACTGTGGTAAATAAAAGTAAAAAGTTAATATTCACCAAAAATTATTTTTATATTATTGAACCACATTTTACTCTTTGATATTAATTTTGTCTATCATATATTTAAAATTCCACTCACATAAGCGGTAAAATTACGTTTTATGTGAATTTGGAAATTCTCCTAGGACGTGGGTAAAAGACGGTGAAAAGTTAAATAAAATATTATATATCTAATTTTATTAAAAAATGACCTCAATGGATTATGTTGAACATATATAGGTATTATTTATCTATTTTGACCTAAAATCAATTTAAATAAAATAAATAATTATTTAAATAAAAAGTCGGTTTTAAACAATAACTCTGTGTTTTTCACTATTCATCAAAATTCATAGTTTTCAGAAAAATACCAAAAATTCACCCTAAGATAATTTTGATATACGAATTAAAAAATGAAGTCTATTTTACCAAATAAAGAACATGTAAGTTTAATTTATTAATTTAAAATTCATTCGCATTGTCAAAACCAAATGGTGTATTTTTACGAAACAATAACTATCAAAAGATTGACACTTGTTTATGTCAAATTTCAAAGTAAAATTACATATAATGACCATAATTGGATTAAATAGTAAAAATACAATCTATTTATACTTCCAAACCATTAAAATTTATAATTTAACACTATATATTATTTTGATTAAAAATGTTTTTTCAGTAAAAATATAGTATTTTTCACTATTCACCCAAATATGAAAGTTATCAGAAAAACACAAAAAATTCATTGAAAATAAATTCTTGTGTCCTGATTCTAATGAAGAATTTTATTTTATCAAATTAAATATATAAAAGGTTCGAATATTGGATTTAAAAATGTTTCACCTTTAAAAGCTGTTAAAAGATCAATTTTTGAAAAATGATTCTTTTATCTGAAAACAATGATTTAGTTCTTACATTATGTATAAAAAACTCATAACATGTATTCTAAAATTATATGGATATATAGAGATCAAAATTCATTTAATACTATTAATAACCGCTTTTGAATGACTAGTTTGGTATGTCGTGGTGCGCTTGAACTCATTGTCGCGTGTAGTGAATGTTATTGAATTACTTTGAAGAAATAACGTACTTTGAAATATTTGGGTGTTACAATGATCATAGTAATCTCGGTAGGATTATTATTTAAAGAATATGGAATTTAAATGTGGATGAGTGGATCATAATCCCTAGGTAAAAAATTCACAATAATAATAGTCTATGGTATAGGTTTATATATATAATATTATATTTGGTTAAAGTTGGTAGGGATCAGTGGATGAATTTCAAAATCACAGGAAATTAAATTTTCAAATGTCTATGATCTATGAACTGACATAATTCTTGGGGAAACAACTGATTTATAAGAAATAATACACCTTAATTTATCTAGAAAATTATGTAATATTGTGGTTGATGAAATTAAATTTGCATGATTTAATGCCAATTTTGACTCTAATTATGGTTGGAACTATACATGGAAAGCATGGTGATGGGACTTCAATAGATCCCCCCACGTATAAGAGAATGATTGGAAACCTATTGTACTTAACTACAACATGGACAGATATTGTCTTTCCAACATTCTTATCTGCCTTCATTCCATATAATATGAATAAAGAACATATGGAGTATTTTAAACAAATCATGGGGTACATTAAAGGAACTCAAAATTACTTCTTATACATTTCTATAGGAAAATATAATGAATTATCTGCATTTTTTTATGCTGAATTGGCTGGAGATGTAGTAGATAGAAAGTAAAAATGTTGTGGATAATTATTTATTGGTATGAAATGTGTAGAATTTTTGAGTAGGAAATAGTAAATCACTTCTCTTATTACTACTAAATTTGAGTATATCTCCACTAAAAAAGCATTCACTATACTACATTGGAAAAAGAAACAACTGGCCTATATAGGTGATGAGGTGAAACAACCCATGGTGATTCACTATGATAACAATAGTGCAATTGATCTTACAAATTATCATGTTCTATATTCTAATATGAAAAAATTGAAATCGAATATCACTTAATCAACTAAGATGATGATGTAGTCATGATTAAAATTGTTCTTGTTCGAACTGATGATCATGCGGATGGCATACTGTCCAATCTCTTTTGAGAATCATCAGTTGAACCAAGGTGTTCTTCCACCTCCCAGTGCATCAGAAGGTTATGATTGTTCCACTATATATATTCATGTGATTTTTTTAATCTACTTGTGGATGTGATGTAGGTTAAGGGGGGAGATACAATCTTAGGGGAGTGTGTTTGGGAGCTCTAGAATGTAAAAATAATGGTATTTGGTTTATTGTCGATATAGGAGAATGGATAAAATTAAATGGTACATAGGTGGTGTTGGAGAAGCAAAAGGCGTAGACTGAAACATTTATAGTTTTATATCTACCAGAGAATGGAGGATGTCAAATGTATTTTTAGGTTTTTTGACAAACCATGAAATAATTCAGTGACATGATGAGTTTTTGGTAACACAAGGAAACAGTCATAGCTTAGGATGAACATATTTTAGTATTCCAAGACACGAGAACCCAATTTATGATCATCTTGTATTGTACACATGAATTTTCTCATGCATTCTTAGAGTGTTGAATGTTTTGTTTATCACATATCATATTTTGACTTTGACTGAGGGTTCATTAATTTTTATGTATATTCCCAACAAAATCAATGGAGGAGATTGTTGGAATCGAGGTTGTTCTTTTTTGGAAATTGAGTATGGTATATGTTTGCTGTCAATCCACATTAGGTTGATCTTGGAGTTTGAATGATACGTAATCATATAGTACAGGTTGATGTAGGTGTTTAATGTCGCACATTTTTCTAGTATTTGCGAAATATTTCAGCCTCAAAATTAGGGGTTTTTTGGGAAATGGAACATTTTCCATGTAGGCATACATAGTTTGTAGGCTATGAAGGATATTACACAAACCGCATATGAGGTACATGGAATGGCGTGGGAAAAGGAAAGCGTAGGAAATCCGTAAAGTGCTACTATAAAGACCATTAAACATGGTATGTGGACAATATATAGAGATTGTTAGAGGAAGCCTTATTGTTCCCTAGAGGAAAAATATTCATGAGATGCATGTTTTCTATGGATAATAGGTGGAGATTCATTCATAGAATATATTTTCATTGTGAATGAAGACTGGTGGTACATGGACTACACAGGGATGACTATTCATGGAATGAGAAGTATGTGGTGAAGGATGTACGACATCAAATATTTGTGTAAAATGTATTAGTGGGGGTTTTAATCTATTTACCATTATAAGGATAATTAAACCCATAAATACCTAAATATATTTTGACTAAATATATGGTAGAAATCCAGAGAAGTCCAGATTGGTCCATGAGAAGGGAACTCCATGGAGGAGAATAAGATCGTGAGAAGGATTTTGCCAAAGGAAAAGTGCTACGTGGAGATAGTTTGTGGAAGTGGTTTTGTGGGACTCTATAGCCTGTAATGGAAGATGTATCCACATAAAAGATTTTTTTCGTAGAATTAGAGGCTTCCCATAACGGAGAAACAGTCTACGAAGCAGGGATGGTCTGCATAGGAAGTTAGTCTATTGAAGAAGATGTGTTTTGTGGGAGTACAGAAGGTTCCTGGAGGCAGAGGCAGACCATGGAGGAAGTGGTGGTACATAAATCACTGGCGCTATGTAGTGTAGCACATTTCATAGAGGAAGAAGTCTAGTTCATGTAGTAATATTTCATGAAGTAACAGTACATGGAAAAGTGTATTACATCTTCAGGTAAAAATGAGACTTCAACGTATCATATATCTATAATATGGGAAGCATAATTTTATGTAAAATATGGGACCTAAATGTCCACAAAAATTTTATGGATTTCTCCGAATGTAGTGAGATTGGGGGAATCATTCTTAGTGTTTCTGGGGATGTAGTGAGATATCCCTAAAATATTGTAAAGGTAGTGTTCCTATATCAATGTGACTACATATACACTCTTGTACTCCACAAATAGTAAAAATTGGTGGATTTGGCATAGAATGGCACACTGTCTGCGTATTCTCCATGGACTAGCTCATAGTGTATAACCATGTAAAATTGATGTGTTACCCCTTTGAAAATGATTGTTTTTACTGTTCATTCTTATCAAACAAATTTAACATGTTATTACTAATTTGGGAACATGATATGTTATATTAGAATATAAATTTGACACACTAATTCTACCCTCCCCTCTCAGAGGGTTATAGGATCCTTTATAAAGACCACTAGACCCAGGAGGTGTCCACTCCTAGTGGCTCGTGCCTTAGAATGATGATGTTCATTGATCCTATACCACCTTTCATCGAGTTACAAAGTTAAAATGTCTCAATCAAGCTAAGTTACCCCTAGGGATTCACACATGGTTTTCTCTTTCGACTTATGTCATGTTCTTCCATCTGTCAGCATGCGTAGGAACATTGGTGAATTTAATTTTGATGAAATTTTATCATTTTAAGGTATTACTTTTAAAATGATACCTTTAGTTTTCTGTTCCTTATAAATTATGTGTTGAAAATGGATTTCTATTAAAATTATATATTTTGAATTATTAAGTTGTTTTAAAAAAACTAACATGTTCAATTATATTCTAATTTTTTAGGATTAAACCTTTTTCTTTAGGGAAATCCAACTGGTCTTTGGCTCACACCCTACATAAAACATTCGGTGTATTTATATATTGTTATTTATGAACCAGGTAAAGGAAAAATGTGATTTTGTAATGATAGTGTAATGTATATCTTGTACTCTTTTCTGAATTTGTTGGTGGAGGTGTCTTAAAGATGACATCCCTCTCATCATATGGAGGACTTTGGGTTATTTTTTTCATTTTCCATTCCATAGTTTTATGTTGTGGTTTGGTTAATGTTTTAAATGTTATAACTGATAATTGTTGTACCGTGATTGGTTTTGGTTTTTCAGTAATGTATTCATTATTATTGTGGATGAATATGATTATAATATTTGGTGAAATAATTCCCACATTGTATTGTTGATACCTAGACACTCGTTTCTAGCCACTGGGTATTGGGAACGCGCTTCAGGCCATGCAATATACTGGGTAGCCTATCGGGTTGGACGGAACTCTGGTTTGGTTTGGGACATGTCCAACAAAAGTTTTTGGACCATATATAAACATTTTAACTTATAGTAACAATATAGATATATTATTTTATCTACTTGAAATGGAAAAAATGTGGGCGGATTATCTCTTTTAGAAGTTTATATGAGAGCTAGTCACCTCCATTATAAAAGGACATCCCCTATCACCCTCTCCTCAAACCTTAAAAACCAATTGGTATGATAAATAACTAAAAATTAAATATCTAAAAATACATAATATCATCCTATAAGTATTACACTAGGCATAAATTTAACCAATTAATTCCTTTGGTTCCAACCAAAATAAGATACCTGGAGAAGAGGAAATGTTCCTCAATGAATGTCTTTGTTACATTTCATTCTCAAAAACAATAAATTTTTTTCATATAATTATTATATAATAATATAAGAATATTAAATTTACTATGATTTTATTATATTAAGTTTAAAACCGGAAAAGACAAACATTTTCAACAAATGGGCTATGAAATCATTGTTCATGTGTACCGTGGAATATCGCCCCACATACCTATGTCATTCATTTTTCCATTACCAATTATGATGGTTTGGTATAATGATAAAAATAATAGTTAAGTTATGATATTAATTTTATTTATGATATTATTATTCTTATGTAATTATTTTGTCACAAATACCTTCATGCTTTCCATTTTTTCAGAAAATGATAACGACATTTGTCTGTACGAAACACTACCACCTCACAATGTAATGTGATTTTTCCACTCGTTACAAAGAACGTATTAAATATGGGTTTTATAAAAATAATATATATATATATATATAATAAAAATTATTCTTTAATTATAATATATCATTTACCTTTAATTTATTCAAATCGATAAGAAAATAAAAAACATTGGTCATTTGTACGTACGTCATGTCATCTCCATCAACACTGTATTTCATTTATTATGACTAAATTTTATGGATAACTATTAAAAAATATATAATGGATATATTTGATATTTATATCATGTTATAAATTATAGAGATTATGAAATCGTGATCTATTTAATAGGATAAATAATAACAGGTTAAAACAAGTTCAAAAAACAATGTGGTCATTACCCAAAACATATCTTTGTCTTAAAATGGGTAATAAATGGGTAATATAAATCTATAATCTAATAATATATTGTTTCATGTATATGAAAATGGTTCAATTATAAAAGTATAAAAAACATATATTTATTATACCAGAGTTTTGAATGATTATGATTGAATGAAATACTTATGTTATGGGAATTTTTTCCCAATTTTCTTTTTTAAGACGTAAATTATGTTATATACCAATATTATTTCTCGAGGTGTATATAATTCTCTATGATATTTCATAAAATGAATTTAGTTACTTAATTATTTTTCAAGATTCTTTATATTTCATTCTTTTATGTGCTTTATGAATGAATGTTTCTAAAGTGGTATTGATTTTATGTTCAATCTCTTCATTTATCAAGATTGTTTATGATTAAGATTCCAAATGATCATATATCATGATATAACTCCAAAAAATTGTCATAAATTTTATTATTATTTATTTATTAATTATATGTTCAATTAGTTTTTCTATTTTCAAAAAATTATTAATTAATATAATTAAGAAAATAGTTTTAATAAATTCTGAATTTATATATATTTTTCAGTCGGAAATTAATTTTTTTCGAAACCATTTTGTATAAAAAAATTATAAAAACTTAATATAGTTTTAATAGAAACTAATGATTTTTGAACGAAATTATAACGCCTTTTTATCTTATGAAAAATGGTTTTAAAATGAATCTTCATATCATTTTATAAAACAATTCATATTTGGATTTTAAAGAAATTGCGAAATGAATCATCATTTTAACATGTAAGACAAAAAAAGAATTTTTCGATGTCATGACCAAATAATTATTAGATGCTTAAATTATAAGCTCAAAAAGTTATTTTCAATATAAAGGGTTTTTCAAAATTTGGATAATTTTTAAAAAATATTTTCCAAAGCATACATGATTATTTCCTTGAAAACATGTATTAAAGGATCTTATAAATCTATTTTCCAAATAAGATGGCATCTGCTTTTATTTTCAATACATTACTAAGGATGTTATCCAATGATAGAATTATTTTTAATTCTATAATTGGTTTATGTATTGATGTCCTGATATTTAGGAAACATTTTTCTCTCTCATGGGTTATACCATAGTAAAACTGATATGAAAGTCACATCATTATAAGGGTTTAATTAGGATGAAATGATTATGAAACTCATATCCTTCTCATATGTCATGATGTGATAAACTATTTATGATAACCATTTAATTTCATTGGATATGATATTATGAATGTTTATGATATTTTGGAACATATATTGGTAATTTAATTATGGGATGGGTGGGACCAATATCTCCCTCCAATGCATTGGGTAATGATTTATACATCATGTGATATAGAAGATTGAAATGGGGAGTGAGATTCATTTAATAAGATAGGGCTAGAAGAGGAAGTGAACTAATTTTAGTTATATAGAGATATAATGGAGAGTGAACCTATTTTTGTAAAGTAATTTTTCTACTATGATTTTCATTGAAGTTATCCTTGAATAATAGGGAAATTATTTTAAATTCTTATGTGAATGAAAAAAAATTCCACGCCTTATTCTCTCAAGGATCATGTTCATTGATTCCCTTATGAATCATTTATTATAAACTCTCAATATTTATTCAACGACTAATGTTTATAATCATTGACATTTATCATATGGTTTTCAAATGTTATGTTTAGATCCTCATACCCTTCTGATCATGTTATGATTAAGTATCTCCCCTGTTTTCCTTAACTGAGAATCTAAGCTCACCCTTTATTATCATTGTTTCAAAAATATATAAAAATAAGAATTATATTTGATATATATAACAATGTTTCTAATTATGATGAACATAGTTAGAGAAGACAAATCTAAATTATGTACTGGTGTTTATATTTTCATGTTTTTAAAGTTAATAAACTATTACAGTTCTCAGGAGGGTAGTTATGTAATAAAATAAATATTCCAAAAAATGTTGTACTATTAATGTATAAAAATACAAGGTCTATATACACATTATATTGATATAAAATGAAAATAAAATATATTTTTTTATGAATATAGGATGTATCAAGAGTAAAATATTGAGTCAGATCATTCATATTTCTTTCATGCATTGTAAAATGGGCATATAAAGGATTTCAATGAAACTCTATCAAATATAATAAAAATTTATTTCTCAAACATAATACATCCTGTAATAGAACTATTCATATATATTTTTGGGCATATAGTTTCACAACATATAGTATTACACAGGCAACCTCGTATTCCCTAGTAACTGGTACATTATCCATATTTTCCATTGATTTTCATTTTCCTTCCCCCCATATTATAGTTCATAATAAACTATATAATGAATATTAGTCCAAATAGTTTTTTGATAAGTTGAAATGACCCGATGGGAAAAGACGGCATGCCTTAACAAATATTGAGGTTCACCAAAACTGGATACAATAATCCTTCAACAGGAAACATTACCTTCACTCATTACTAAAAGGTGAACTTTTTTTGGTTCTACAAAACCTAAAGATACCTAGAATAAAGCCTTTAAAGCATAAAAAAATAGGGTGCTCCTTTTTATCATCAATTAGTTAAATACCAATGGAACATATATTTTTATTACCCTGTATGGAATGCATACCATACCCCCTATCCATGTGATACTTCTAAAGAAATATTTCATGATCCTAATGACAACATGTCCAAGTCATGTGAACTAAAACTACACGGAAAACCATATCCCCACTATATGATTTTAATCTACACGGTCAGGTCCTTACAACATGAAATTAAAAGATATGATCCTATCACCCTAGTCACAAGATATTAAACATCATGACAGTGTCTTAAGCACAAAGTGTTAAAATGTAGTGATACCCTGTGTCCAATGAATTTGATTCCATTGGTGGTAATCCTATGAACCCTCATGTGGTGAGCATTGGATGTTTCATATGGGATGATTCCTTGAATGTATGGAAAAAATTAATGGGACATAAAACTACCTTTTCACATTGGTTAACATATATCATTTCTTCATGACATTAAACTACATGGGTATCATCTATTTCATATGACAATAAGATACCTATTGATATGACTCTCATCTGAGAGGTTCACCATCCTCAGTGTTGCTCTATCATAATTACCCCAATATTGAACAATGTGTGGATTATTCCATTTTCTCATAGGGAATGTATTGAAGCTTAGATCATATATCCGGGTACATCATAAATAGAGAAAACAAAATTCCCAAATTGTGTATGACCCAAACCTACATAAGAGAGTTTCCATATAAGAACTAGGTATATCTTCATTGTCATACTATCGATATATGTAGTGATTTAGGTATCACTTATTCTAGTCATAAGCGTAACATGATAAAAATTATCATGTACTATCTCCTAATCACCTTAGTTTGGTGATTGAAACCCTTCTAATTCTTTATTTTACACACACATCATAGCCCACATGGTCTTATGAACTTTTGTAAGGTTATCCCTACATGGTCGATATGAATTAGTTCACTTAAAGTACAACATGGTCCTAAATACAACAAATTAAAATACACCCAAGAAATCATTTCTAGATAATTTCAAACCATATATTGGTATGGCCTTCTCTTGAGAGGATCATTATCCTTGATATTAGTCTCCCAGTACACCTCAGTTCTAGAACTATATGTACTGCGATTCTCATCTTGATGAGATACATAGTAACATCTATATTCTCTACCTTGGACAAAAAAACTAAAAAAAGAATCTTTTTAACCCAAATGTGAGTTATATCCATGTATGATACCCATTATTTGTTAATTTGTGGTACTGGTACATTTATAACCATCATATTTGAAAATACTACTTTGAAAATCCCACTTAATGTCATAAGAAACAGAGATCCCCATTATATTTCATTGGATATCATTAATAATAGTGTTTATCTTTGAAGGAATCCTTTTTTTACTATGCATAACATACCTAAAATACATATTTTCCTAATATTCCCCCAAATATAGAATGTCAGTTAGAGCCATGTTTATCCCTATGAGAGAAGCCCTCTTATAAAAATATTATTTGAGGACATGGTAACAATAAAATCTTTTCAAACATTGTCTACATTTTCCCATGTATATTAATGTTTTATATCCCTCATTCAGATATGATATCCCCGATGTATAAATTGACAACATCCCTCCCAATATTCATGTCCAAAACTTATTAGGATATGTTTTTTCAGTTCCCCTTGACCATGTGGTCTATGGAATATTTCCTTTACCATTGGATTGGGCAAACTATATGGCCATAATATATTTAGAGTAGATACCACTTTGTTTTATTTCGTTGTGTATTGATATGTTCTAGGTAAGTAACATTTATTCTAGAACAATGTGTTTCTTGAATATCATTCAAATGATATACATAGTGACTCATAGATATCTCTTTATAGTCCCAACCACCATGACTGAGATGTTTTAACTATATCTTTCCCCACACATGATCCAGATCCATATAAGGAATTCTATGAATGACCTACCTCTTTGATACAATCTTATTGGAATCAAATTCCCTTCCCATATATATAAATAAAATTGATGTGTGGAAGTATACCCATATATTTCCAATGCTAACCTAAATGCATCTTTCATCCCATGACACCTTCTTCTGAAAAAACATATTTCATGGCATCAATAAACTCATATCATTTCAAACATTCCATGTATATCTATAATAATGAAATTAGACGATAAATAAAACCTCTATTTTGAAAAAAATAATATTCCTCATACATAGATTTTCATATTATGCTACCAAACATGTATTTCGGATCAGAGGCATGTTCATTTCCAATAGGAAATATTATAGTTCTCATACAACCCAATAATATTACAATAGTAATTTTTTTTGTAAATGGTCTGTGGTATTTTATAATGTACTCATCACATGTATTTTATCAAGGCTCAAAAATACTACTTTCATTAATAAAAATTGCACTCCTCATATTTAGGATGTGTTGGAACATTATTTCCCTATAAGCCCTACTTGGGTTCTTATCAACATAACTATTGGTCATATATGTTAAACCTAAAACATCAATTTCATTGGTTCATATTTCAATACCTAAAACAACCTATGTAGTGTGACATAATGGTCAATTGGCTAAAAACCTGCCATGAGAACCACAGTTATAAGTTATATCTAATATCTCTCTCCTTGTACTCCACATGATTTTGGAAACAATTATCAATGAAATCTAAAAAAGAAGAGGTATATCAAATTATAGTTTCAAATCCCAAAAAGATGATCCTTAGAGAAATACAAGTCCTTATTAATAAGTCTTATTCATATATTTAATAGTGAAAAATTATGGTGATTAATAAAAAGACATAAAATTTTATAGGATGCATTATGTGATTATTGAAATTGTTGTAAAATTCACTCTAAGTCCAAATACCTATGAAAAAGATTTGTCCACATTCAAATTATTATTGTTGTAATTACAACACACCACCACAACATTGTTCAATCAAATGATTTGGATCCATTGTTATGTTATATTTACATTGATTATTGGAACATTGATATTGTTGACTGAGAATAAATTACTCTTCGTTTAATGATAAAAAATTCATAATAGCATAAAAAATCTAGAGTCTTTCTATCAGGACTTATAGATGGAAATAAACAAAATATTTGATCTATTGAAGGGTATATTTTTCCCTGTATGAAATTTTTATAATTCTGATTATTTATATAGCATCTACTTCCTCATAAGAATAAAGGTTCACCTTTTGCAAAGCAATAGATTCTTTTCCCAGGACTTGGACCCTGTTTTGGGTGTGGTTGAGTAGGAAATGTTCTCCCTTAACAATATCCAACTCCTTATTAAGGAGTATCATCTAAATATATCTCACTTTGATTTCTCACTATCACTCTACGTCTTATTTGGAATGATTAAGATCCACCTAGGATACAACATCTATATGGTTGTCAAATTGGCCAAATAGTTACCCCTCAACTTTTCATGACTTCCATTATTTCTATTTGTGTTGCACAATATCCTTCATGACAGTATGGGTTCATTGAAAATCAAATTTTATAGACCCTAAAGTGGTGAAAATGGATTCATGTTTTTGAAATCTCAAGGAAAAATCCTTATGTGGGGTATTCGAAACAAGACTCCACATTTATATCCAAGTGAATTGGCACGAGATGAAAAATGCATCATGGGACTCTATTCTATGATGAATCAAATTGTTCATTGATATTGGAACATAATTAAAATAAGGACATAAGGGTGACCAAAAAATAGTCAATGAACTAATAGACTAGATGACCAACCATTGGGATTGATTCCTCCCTAGCACCCTTTATCTCAATGGATTGTGTGAGAATCTATTAATGAGAGACATATTCTAGAATTTTCTGATAATATGAGATGGATGTCTTTTGATAATCTCCCACATTGGCCCCATTATCCATTCTTGACATAGAAATGAATGTGGGATGGACCATAATGCACTGGTAATGGATATAATTGGAAATAATTTCTATAGAAAATATGGAAAATTCATTTTCATTGATTTAAAGAATCAAACATATATAGATTAGTTATGTTTGATTACATGAAATGGGAAAACAAATTCCCATTTATTTCCTTATTAAATTCATCAATAATTTTAAGGGTCCATTAAATAAATAATCAATAAAATTTTCATCCATACTCAATATTAAATTATATGATGATTCAATCCTTATAAAATTCTCACTTGTAGGGGTATTAAATATGCTCGGTTCAAAACCTAAATTGGATCCACCATTTAAAATTTGTGAAATGTTCTCTATAGGTGACAATGTTTAAAGCCTCCCTAAATCTTTTTTAGTGCCTATACATTCATCAAATGTTCTGATTCCTTGGTCATCATCCTCCGAGACAGTTACAAGACCAAAAACAGTGGTCAAAAGGTCCTCTAATATATGTGGAGGATCTAAAACATCATTATGAATATAATTAACTTATTAGTACATAACACCTTATGATGCGCATTTGAAATTACGTTTATCATACTCCCTCTATATTGTAATTGTAAAAAATGTGGTATCATCTGTATACATTTATCTTGTGGAATATATGAACTCACCGACAAGAATTTTCCCCCCATTTGGAATATCCACCTCGCTTCTTATAGGGTCATCACAAATCCCACTAAGAGAGGTGATGGGAGTGGGTCATTCAATCCCTGAGCATGATTAGACACTTTTTATAGAAAGATAATGAAAAAAGTATATCCTGAAACTCACCAAGTCTAATGGTCCACATGGAAAAGTTATTTACTCTCCATAATTCCTTCTATATTTATAGAATAAGTATAGCACTTTCCACCAGAACTATAGGTAATGGAGGTGGTTGTTGAGTAGAACTGCCCACCAATCCTCCTCAATCATTCCCTGAACCTAGAACAACTCCAACGAGTCAATAGTAGCTCCCATCAACCTAATGGTGGTTCCCTTCAGGCCATAACTTGGTGATTCTATCTCACTGGCCTCTCTATCTCCCTATAAATGTTAAATATATGTATTGTTTTGGAAACAACACATGATCAATAAAATGTATTGAAATAAGGAAAAGAGATTGAAGAAGCCATACATCCCAAACATTTATGAATTTATCCCCTTATTTGGTGGTTTAATCAGAAACACCTTCAATGGATCCTCAATCCATCATATCCTACACACTTCTTGTAGAGAGGATATAGTAATTAGTGGCATGAATGAGCATCTCCAACTCCTAAATGGGAATCCACACCTATGAAATTATAGAATAAAATTGATTTTAAGGGTGTTCATGAACATCCCCAATCCACAGAATCTGCAATCTAGTTCATATAAATCACTGTAGATACTTATCATATGTAGTATATCCCTTCAATAATTGAACTGCCTCATGATACTCATAATATAGTTTAACTTTATCTATAAGTGAAACTATCCTATCATATCTCAAATTCAGTGGATTTCATGGAAACGCGGTGAAGATAGATCGTTAAACATCTAGCACACGAATCTCTCCCTTGATAGTGGAAACATGATTATCGTAGCTAAATAGGTGTTTTTTAGATCTAACCTACTATATATAATACTTTAGAGATCATTCGGAATATTTTAAGCTTCAACATCCTCATCTTGGGGCTAATCCTTCCTTTCATGCTTCCCCCACCCATAATGTTTTATATCTATAAATTGTGGGATTCTTAATTTCAATTCCCCTTTAGAGTATGATAAAGTACATGTGTCAGAATACTACATGGTCAACCCAATGGAAACACTTGACAGAGGTAGTTTGATTTCCTCTTGGTTTACCTGAAAATCCATGAGGTCCTAGAGTTGGTGGGCCACTATTAGGTTCTTCTCTAATTTTCCATTCACAGGAGAGGATATAGTGTTTTTATTGGGATGTAAATTGGTAGGAAAATTTAAAATGAATATAGGCTTAAAAAACCTCAATATCAATTTGGGATGCAATAACACTATCTTTGAAAGAATTCATACCCAATATCAATTCATCATTAGCCTTCCTTTATCAGTGAGTTCCCCAGTGGAAGATCCTCGTGATAAATAATGATGAATTCTCTCAAAAAAATGAGCTTCATTATCGAATAACTATACATAAAATACAAGTGTTTAATTATATAAATATGTAGAACAGATGGTTGAAAATTTCCTTAATGAACAATTATTTCACTCATTACAACATAAGCCCAAAATTGAGCTGAAATGCACCTCGACAACACCAGAAAAGGACTTAATACATCGAACGGGTACTTCCTTGTATACATATGAAAAAAGAACTGGTGAATCTTACCGAATATTGGAAATTCAATACCTATATGCTTCCCCTCTTCTATATTGGTTTACATTGAAAATTTCCTCAACCACACATCACTATTTGATTTAGAAACTAACAACACGTAGGTACATTACCACATTACTATGAATCAAGAAACATGTGTTCTAGTATAAATTAAACACCTAATGGTATGACCCTATTGAATATATGATATTTTTTACATCATTTTAAAAAATCATATAAGAATTACCAAATTTCCAATTATAGGATATCCTATCTGAAATTTGTGCATAGGGATCTCCCCCTTGGGCTTTAGGTAAATGTTTATTCATGTATCTAAGTGTACAACACCACTTAGGATACGGTCCTCCTTAATGAACTCTTAGGATATATTTTATATCTCATGATTCAAAATATATATCCTTTCAGCATCATCACAAATTTTTTATGGTGAGATATACCCATTATACATCTCTCATAGAATGGTTGATCGAGAGATCATGTAAAAACTCTACAAGAAAGTTGCAACTCCCAAATATATCAAATGGAATGTGTTGGTATATGAATTCCATCAGCGTTATAACACATGGATAATATAAATATTCTATAATACATATGTACGGTCCACCTAGACATCCTCATAGATGTCAGACACCTTTAATTGGAACTCAAATTCAAAACATATATAGAATAACTTGTATACGCACATCTGGTATAGTTTTAATCCTCCTCTAGAGAGGATGCCTCAAAATCCTTTACATCTAATTCATTATTCAGTCATAGAATCATGAAGGACGAATGAGTATCACCACATCATTGATATAGGAGTGTGAGGCATTAAAACCATGTAAAATCACTACAAAAAAACCAGTACATTAGAGGGGCTTATTTAGAGGGGGTTATACACAACCCATTATAAATTCATTTTCTATAACATTAGAGGGGGGTTTTCACCACCCCCACTAATAATCAAATTTAGAGGGATTTCACAACCCCCTCTAACATTTTTATCATTTTTTAAATATGTAGTCGGATTTTAGAGACTATTAAGTTAAAACTGTCGCTACTTTAATAATTAGTTGCATTATATATTCAGTTACATGCATTATATATTTGGTTAGAGGTGATATATATATATATAACTGGATTTTAGAGTTGATATATATGTTTTTGTCTGTGTGTGTGTTATACGGAATTTGTTTTTTATAGAAAATAGTGGGGGTTCACAACCCCCTCTAATGTAAGTCATTGGTGGGGGTTCATAACCCCCTATAATGTAAGACATTAGTGGCAGTTCAAAACCCCCTCTTGAACCCCCAATAATGTCTTACATTAAAGGGGGTTCACAACCCCCTCGTATATAACAGATTAGAGGTGTGGTGAACCCCTACTATTTACATAAAAAAATTATAATATATATATAGTATATATTGTATACATTTATTAATGTATTTATAAATTGTATAATATATTATATTCATATAAATATGTAATATATATATTAATTTTGTACGTATAAATATCAAATGTATATATATATTTTCATAAAATATTTGGGTAAAATATAAATATATATATATATATATTATACGTGTATTCAAATAAATATAAACAGTTACAAATAAATATATAAATACACATTTTCGTTTGTGTGTGTTTGATATAAATGTATTTATAAATACATACATACATAATTTTATTTAAATATATGCAAAAATATATAGTTTATAAAGGTTTGGAGAAAATTTATATATAAATATAGATAACTATTTATATTTATATAAATATATATAAATGTTATTTATTTAAAATATTTAAATATATATTTTACAAATAATGTTTGTCTTAATAAAAATATTAAAATATATAAATAGAAAAATATATAAGTTATATGTGTAAATTTGTTAATATATATATTTTTATTAATATATATGCTTATTTTAATAAACTTATTATATGTATTTATATATATTGTTTTAATAATGATTGATTTTAATAAACATATTAAAATATATAAATTATATGTGTACATTTTTTAATATATATTGGTTTATGAATATTCATATTTTAGTAAACTTATTATATGTATTTAAATATATTATGAAAATAAAGTATATTTTTATAAACTTATCAATATCCATAAATAGTAAAATATATGTGTCATTAAAAAAACTGATTCAGTGTAGTGGTTTTGGGGAAACGTATATAACGCGAGATTCATGGTTTGAATCTCACCTGACATTTATTTTTGAAGAAGACAGAAATGAGACTGGGGTATGCACTGGGGTGCACGAACACGGTGACTCACGTTGCAGACCTGGGAGACGGAGACACCGGGCTGGACAATAAAGACTTGGGGACGGGATAGACACGGATAGGAGGACAGACACCAGCACACACAGGGGAGAGACATGGGATAGGAGTATGGACACTGGATAAGAGGGACCTTGACAGACACTAGGACACGCACCATGACATGGGGACAGACATGAGACACATAGGGGGATAGACGCAGGACACACACACACCGGACACGAGACATGAGGGGACCATGACCGACACTGTGACACATAACACGACCTGGGGATAGACATCGGGACACATAGGGGAAAAACACGGGATAGGATGACCGTCACTGAGACACACACGATGCACAGGGAGGACCCAGACAAATAGTGGAAATGTGCGGGGTTCTACAATGGGAAATTTTTTCTTTAAAAAAAGAGATTCATTAGGGGTGGTTGTGTAAAACCGCCTCTAATGAAATCAAGAATTTGGGGTGGTTTAAAACTTCCCCTAATACCTCTATTATAGGGATTCGTAGTTATAATTGTCACTAATGACACCCATTTCTCAAAAATTTTGAATAACATTATGGGGGTTTAAGCCCCCTCTAATGTAACCGCCGCTAAATTCCCCATGCATTTACCAACGCTTCCTCAAAATAGCCTCTACTAATATTAGGCGGTCACATTAGGGGTGGTTCTTCATAACCTCCGCTAATATCTTTAGAAGGGGTTATAACCCCTTCTAAAGTAAAAAATAACCCCATCTATAGTGGTAATGATTTTTTAGGGAATATACTACAAAGAATAAAAGAGGCAGAGGGTATTGTTCACTCATTGAAATATACTCCCTTTGTTGAGATATTGGATGTGGTAGAATTTGTATACCCTTAAAACGAGGAAGGTGTAATATAATAATTTATCATTCGGAAGAGTACATGGTTTGGGTTTATATTTTCATAAAGCAACAATTGATCACTCTTGGGGTATTCATGATGATTTCACTTCAAATGAATTTCAGAATTAGGGAGAGTGGAGTCACATACATTCTAAGAATCTCGATATATAACACCCCAAATCTCTTTGATGCATTCATTAGCTAGTTCATTAGAGACTATAACATTCTGATCAACCATTGGAAATGTATAGGTAAATACTAATATCTTCATTAGAGTCTAAATTTTTGTTTGGAAAATTCTAAAACATGGAAGATGAGTTTCCTTGTGCAGGCCACTTACCAAGGTGGATAGCTCACGCATATGAAAGAATACTATGTTGATGTGAGTAAATCTTTAGTGGATGGGCTACTCAGATAAACAATACGATAATAGAAGATGACAAGTAGATCATTGAGATAGAGACAATGGACTAAAGATAGGCAATGATTTGTGTAAATGCAAGGGTATCTAGACAACAAGCATGCACGATACACATTCAGTATCCTCAAGTAAGATGGACCTACACGATCAGAAAAAATGGATAATTTATTCACCCATCTATATAAAAATATAAAATTCGTAAATTCCTTCATGCTCGATCATGAATGTACATGACTATTTAGAGGCTAAAAAATTAATGATCCATCCACCTCTATAATTCACTACCTCAGGATCAGACACTCTTCATTTTATTGGATCAAATCCTAAGGGGGATTTTTTTGACACATCCCTTTTCACATGGGAAAGAAATGTTTCAAAATAAAATACAACAAATAACAAAAAAGGGAAAAGGAATCGTTGCTAATATGTGTTCTCTCATGTGTTCTTCAATGAAGATAACCCGCTCACCCAGTATAATCATGCCTAACCAATATGTATAGCGATACATACAATGCAGTTGTATACTATATTGTTCAACAATGGAAATCTACCTTGAGGGATGATATGTGCATGAATTAGTATTTCCAGATACCTATAATAACTGAATATTTTTCCCAAAATCAACAATAAATAATATAAAAGAACATTGAGATCCTTTTTTGAGATGTCTGAAAGGCGGAGGAAAGATGTTAAAGCTATTCTCACCATAGTATTTCATAGAGGCCTTCAAAAACTCATTGTTGTTTCTTCAAACATCAGAATAATATGGGATTATGAAGATTCTATGTATTAGAGTTATTACAATTCATAAAACGTATTATACTTGTGTGAGGATCCACATACCTCTATTCCAGATGTGCTAGATAAATTTCCCCTTACTATGATCGAACATGAATGAGACCCATCTATAGGCACTTGAGTAAAACCTTGGTGGTATGAGAATGTTTTGAGACATGTTTGGTTTTCCATATTTTCTTCACCTAAAATAAAATTTGTATCACCTGTATAAGGAAAACTCTGAGTTCTACAATGTATAACCTATGCATGGAAGCTCCAAATTCTCCCAGTTATCACCTTTTCAAGGAATCTCCTAATTCATCCCAGTATCACCTCCTTGTGGAAGCCACCAACTATCCCAGATATCACATGGGAGAAGCCATTCTTTGATCCCTCTTTCATATCTACAACAACAGGGCTCCACTCTATTTCAGTTCCAAATTTATGTATGACCAATCCAATACTTCCCCCGAAGCCTCTAGATATGTATAATCAGAGATCGTGGTACACAAGTGTGTTATCTGGATGATACATTCCCATTTTTATGGAAGGCCCCTATTATTCATGTATATTTAGTAGGATCAAGATAATGTTATCAATTATACATTCTCATGGTAATGAGGATCCCATCAATATGTATTGTGGTATATGGATTAAAGGTTTGGTTTGTGACATATGTTGCTCATAGCCCCACCATCTTCTTATCTTACACCTATCAAAAGGGGAGGGGCCTTCTATGTGATTCCCTCATGGAGTAAGCCCCTACTTTTTATTTTATGTAATATCCAACATTTCATAATGTTAAAATCATCCCAGAATGAAAAAAGTTGTTTTTATGTATTTAAATAAATTTAACTGCATATTTTTTCTCACACCAAACATGAAATGCATGGGCTTAGAGGATAGTGATGATCATGTAATCTTCATGATCACACACTGTAGACGCCGGAAAAGTCCGTTGTTCCCAAACGAAGCTCCGGATGCGGAAAGCGAGGTCATATTTGGAGTCGGAAGGATGTTTCGGAGGGCCCGGAGGCCTTGCGCGGAATTTCAGAGGCCCGCGCGCAAAGGTGATATTCCGCGCGCAAACCCCCCGGGATGCGCGCAATGCGCCGATCCGGCGCGCAATTTTGCGCGCCGCGGGTCCGCGCGACTCCCTTGCGCGCCGCGCCCGATTCCGCGCCCGCGAGGAGAATTTCGCGCTCGCACCCTGGATTCCGCGCCCGGGGTTGCCTATAAATATAAGGCGACCCCCAACGTTTCAAAGGTTGCTGGAAGTCGAAACGTCTCTCGTGCGCGCAATTCAACCCCTTCCGCGCGCAATGACGAACTTCAGGTAACCTCCTTTCTTTCGCGCAAGAAAGCCTCGGGGTCCGCCTTCGCGCGCAATCCCCTCTGGCTCCTTTCATTTGAATAAAAACTCACCCAAAGGCCTTTGCGCGCAAAAGAACCCGCTTGCGCGCAATTGCCCCCGGGGTGCGTGCAATCCGGCCTGATTGCGCGCACCCCCCCTTCTTCTTTCAAGTGGCCATTCGTTAAAGAATGAGCCGTTGCCCCCGCGCGCTGTCCGAAGCCCGGTGTGAGCAATCTCAAGCATCCGCGCGCAAGGCGCT
This sequence comes from Viscum album, assembly GCA_963277665.1. Lineage (NCBI taxonomy): Eukaryota > Viridiplantae > Streptophyta > Magnoliopsida > Santalales > Viscaceae > Viscum > Viscum album. The sequence goes on from OY728119.1 coordinate 538,891,085, forward strand.
GGCCCAATTGCGCGCCAGCCGCCCCGATTGCGCGCCGGCCCGCAGTATTGCGCGCAAAGCTTCCTTTTTGCGCGCAATCTGCCAGGGTCGTCCCCGTTGACCTCCTAAGGGTACCCTCCTGTGTGGCACACGATGATTCTCATCCCGGGTGCCCGCACCGTGCGTTGTCTTCCCGTGCGGCCCTCCAGGCTCGCGCGAAGTGACACGGGCCTATCAGCAGCTCCTACGTCCTGCACGACGTTAAACTGTACATCGTCCGCGCTGCAAGACGTTAAACTGCCAAGTGCTTCGTCCGGCAACCTATGCCCAGCATGACGTTAAACTGCACATTCGTCCGGCAACCTATGCCCAGCATGACGTTAAACTGCGCATTCGTCCCGCATGACGTTAAACTGCGCACACGTCCAGCATGACGTTAAACTGCATATTCGTCCAGCATGACGTTAAACTGCACATCTGTCCAAGCTGCACGACGTTAAACTGCCTAGCCCCCATCGTCCGCGCTGCAAGACGTTAAACTGCCAAGTGATTCGTCCTCAACACACGACGTTAAACTGTACTTCGTCCGGCAAGACGTTAAACCGTCCGCTTCGTCCTCAACACATGACGTTAAACTGTACTTCGTCTGGCAAGACGCTAAACCGTCCGCAACTTGATCCCGTGCTCCGCACGCAGGGTCTCCCCCGGTTTGGACGTGGCCCCCACCCGCTCGTCTCTGCAGGGATGTCGGGATTGTCCCCCTTTTGGGACGATTTAATGGGAGTGGCTTTTCCCTACGGGGGCAGGGTATTACAAACCCCTAGTTTCTCGTGGGAGGCTGCACATGTGTATCTCCATTGCGCCTCCCCACTGCCGAAGCCAGTAGAGGGTCTGACTGGGATCGAGGTGTCTTCCGCTTTCGGTCCAAGTCCCTTCCAACTGAGTTTTGCAGCATCCGGGCTGCCCCAAGTGCGTAAGTCCTGACAGAATGAACTACGTGGACTTTGATCCCTGTCTTCTATACAGGGTACGTAGGAAGCCTCCCTGAGGTCCAAGCCCACCACCTGGTCATCCCGGTCGTATTTACGTCGGTTCGTCCATCAGTGGACCCCTCCAGGGTTCACGCTTGCGTTGATTCACCTATGAATCCGCCCCTGTGGGAGACTGCCCGTGTGTATCTCCACGGTGCCTCCCCACAGCCCCCCTTTTCCATTTCTTCTTTTATCGTCCAGCATGACGTGAAACTGTGATCCACCCGGCCGTTCCATCCCCCTCCGTGCGAGGTGGTTCGGTTCAATCCTCCGCCCGGCGGCCTCGACCTCTTCGTGAGTCGGCTTGCCGACGTCCAGCATGACGTTAAACTGTATGCCCGAACTACGTTGACTTTGATCCGTGTTAACGCGCGGTACGTAGGAAGCCCCTCTGGGGTCCAAGCTCTTCACTTCATCATCCATCCTGATCCTTACCCGGGCCGCCACATCCCGGTAGGGGTCATGCCACTTCACTCCACTCCACGTTACTTGGGAAGCCGCCCATGTGCTGGCCCCAGCGTCGGAGGTTCCCCGCAAAGGGTTCTGTCATCTGATCCACTTTTCGTGTTGATCGGTCCGATGCCGTCCCCGCTGGACGTTAAACTCGCGGCATACCCCGTGTTAAACATGGGAAGCTGAGGAAAACCTCAGGTGACACAGTTCCCCGCACTCAGTACGGGATGCCTCAGGCCATCATGCCTTCGAGAAGCCCTATTAGGGACGGAAGACAGATGTGCAGAGCCGTAGTGTTACGACACGCCCCCAGCACCCAGAGCCACCCGGCCTTCTCACCGCAGGTTGCCGCCCCGCCCAGACTCCTTGGAACGTCCGGGCGGAAGCAGCGTAATTAACCGGTGTCCATGAAGATATGGCGCCGGGAACGAGATTCACGAACATTCTTAAGTCTATGAGGGAGACCCGGATTAGGCGACAAGTTCCGAGGAGACGTCCAAGGAAGGAGGAGCCGACATCCCATCATCCCGGTTTCGATCAAGGAGCAGACGCCCCTGAATAAGGGACGGATGCCGCCCGCCCTTGGAAAGCGGGACTGCGGGACCACAAGCCGCGCGCCCATCCCCTCGGGTTGACGGGTGCACGCGCGAACGCGTCCTGGCGGAACAGCGTAACCCGACGCACATCCGCACCGAAACAGAAAAATGGTGAACCCGACGTGAATCTCTTCTCCTCGATATGAAGACCGATGGCTTTCAGAGGTGTTGGAAGACCGGCATGTTGCCCGGCCAAGAATTCAGTCTTACCCGCCAGGGGCTGGGGAAGGGAAATCGGGAACTCCGTCTCACGACGTCGATGGCCTGGGTTCCCCCCCCACAGATGGCGGGTGTTGGGTACGCTTCGGTTAACACCGTCGAGCTGGTAAATCCCTTTTCGGTTTCCGACGTTGAAGAACACCAGGTGGACCTCCCTAGTGTCCCCGGTCGTCGCCACCGTCGGAAGAACCGCAGCAGCAGGAGTCGCCGGGGCACAGCCGTCGGTACCTCCGGCCAGGCCGTGCACGCCACTGAGACTAGGCGGCAGGCTCAAGATCGAGCTCAACGTGCGCAGGCTCCCCATCCGGGGATGACGGATTCGCCTCCGCCACTGTTTGTGGTGTGGGACCAGGCAGAACCGCCTCAGCCGCGTCGCGACCAGCTCCGCCCTGCCACAAGTCCATCCCGGCCTCCTGACTCCAGTACGGTGACCATTTCCCGGACTGCGACCAGTGAACAGCGAGATGCGCCAAGTACCAGTCGGCCGCCGATCCAACCGGTAAGGCCCGTCATGCCACCAACCGCAGAGCAACCTCCTGCAACCAGGAGCTCGCGCTTGGCCAAAAAGTATGATGTCCTGAAGCACTTGGCCGACATCCCAGCAAGGCTCTCCATCCTTGAGGCTCTGCGCATGTCATCTGAGATGCGCGAGGCACTCGCTGAAGCCCTGAAGAGCCCCCTCCAGTTTGAGACAGAGGTTGCGGCTGCAGAGGCCTTTCAGGCCGAAACGATCGAGGACGCCGAATGTCAGGCAGTTATCTCGTTCTCTGGTAAGGATGAAGACCCTCCTATACAGGGACATATTCGTCCGCTGTATGTCACTGGCCAGTTCAATGGCCTTGAAGTCCGGCGTTGTCTTGTCGACACGAGGTCCGGGATTAACCTGATTCCAACTCGGACGCTCCGGAGATTGGGGTTGTCTGAGGATGACTTGATTCCCTCCGACCTCAGGATCCAGGGGTACGACCGCACCGAGCAAACCCCGGTCGGCAAGATACGTTTGAAGACCCAGTTCGGTGACTTGGTTGCCAACACCGAATTCATGGTAGTCTCTCAGGACACTGCGTATAACGCATTGATGGGCAGGCCATGGCTTCACCTTCACGCGGCGGTCCCCTCGTCATACCACCAATGCCTCAAATACTCCCTTAATGGTCGAGTAGGCGTGCTTCAAGGAGATGCCTCTCCTTTTGCCTCATGTGAAGCCCGTTATCTGGACGCGGACTATTACAAGAGCAAGGATAAGCAGATCCTGGCAGGTGAGGTTGAGCCTGTCGCTGTTGCAAGTGATCCCTGGGCAAGTCTGGATGACGCTTACGTCCTCCCGATTCACCGGTTGGACGTCGCCATGGTCTCGACGGCCCGCGAGTCTCCTGATGAGATGACCGCGACCGCCCGCGCCAGCACCAGTGGCCCAGCAGGACCTGGTAGCCCCAATGCAGTTTCCAACGCAGTCTCTCCCGTGGATGATCCCTCCCCGAGTGGAGAGGGTATGGAATACGCACCCCCAGCCTTTGAGGAGGGCGTCCCCGCCACGGTCGATGAGTTAATACAGGTGAACCTTGGAACTGAGGCCGATCCAAGACCCACGTTGGTTAGTGCCGACATGCCCTCTGAGGAGCGGCAGCAGTACGTGGACTTTCTCAGGCAGCACCGTGATGTGTTCGCTTGGGGCTATGACGAGATGCCGGGGCTGGATCCTCAGGTAGCCGTCCACCGCCTTGGTCTCCCGGCGAACCATCGCGGGTTCAAGCAGCCTCCCAGGAAGATGCACCCATCCCATGGTGCCATGGTGGAGGCCGAAGTTGACAAGCTTATCAAAGCCAACTTCGTGAGGGAAGTTCAGTACCCCAAATGGCTGGCCAACATTGTGCCGGTCAGGAAGAAGAACGGGCAGATTAGAGTCTGCATCGACTTCCGCGATCTCAACCGCCACTGTCCGAAGGATGATTTTCCCCTTCCAGTGACAGAGCTGTTGATTGATGCCACGGCAGGGTTCCAAGCCCTCTCCTTCATGGATGGATACTCCGGATACACAACCAAATTCGGATGGCCCCTGAGGATGAGGAGTTCACTGCCTTCAGGGCCCCCCAAGGTACCTTTTGCTACCGGGTCATGCCTTTCGGCCTGAAGAATGCAGGTGCCACCTATCAACGGGCGATGCACTGCATATTCAAGCCAATCCTCGGCACACTGGTGGAATGCTACGTCGACGACTTGGTTGTCAAATCGCGCCAGCGTCAGGACCATCTCAAAGATCTTGAGAAAGTGTTCAGCTTCCTCCGGTCTCGCTGCCTGAAGATGAACCCGTTGAAGTGTGCCTTTGGGGTCACCTCCGGAAAGTTCCTTGGATTTGTGGTAAGATACCGGGGTATTGAGATCGACCCAGAGAAAATCAGGGCGATTAGCCAGATGCCTCCCCCGGGTACCGTCCGGGAACTGCAAGGGTTCCAAGGCCACTTAGCCTATATACGCCGATTCATCGCGAATCTGGCCGGCAAGTGTGAGCCCTTTTCTCGGCTTATGAAGAAAGGTGCCACCTATGTATGGGATAAAGAGTGTCAGACCGCTTTCGAGGAAATCAAGCAGTACCTGCTTCAACCTCCGGTCCTGATGCCGCCCGTATCCGGAAAGCCGCTGGTCCTTTATGTGACCGCCCTGGAACGGTCCCTGGGTGCCCTTCTCGCCCAGAAGAACAACGAGGGAACAGAGAATAGCCTCTATTACCTCAGTCGCATGCTCCTCGATGCGGAGGTTAGGTATTCCCCCATCGAGAAGAGCTGTCTGGCGCTCGTATTTGCCGTACAGAAATTACGGCACTACTTGCAGCACCATGAGGTACAGTTGGTTTCTCGGGTAGACCCGTTGAAATATATCCTGAGCCGACCTATGTTGACTGGTCGTCTAGCGCGGTGGGCTGTGATTCTCCAGCAGTTCGACATCAGGTATGTGTCTCAGAAGGCCATCAAAGGGCAAGCGTTGGCAGACTTTCTGGCCGCTCACCCGACCTCCGCGGATCAGCCGCTGGATCTAGGCTTTCCTGATGAGACCATTCTCTCGGTTGATCGAGCCGATCCATGCTGGCAGATGCACTTTGACGGTGCCTCCCGGAGCCCCACCGGTAGAAGACTCGATAATCCTAAGCTCAATAGAGTGGGCTTGGGCATCGTCTTCATTACCCCGGAGCGAGCCGTGCTGCCATACTCTTTCCTGTTGTCAGAGGGCTGTACCAACAATGAGGCGGAATACCATGCCCTCATCACCGGCCTCGAGTTAGCTCTCGAGATCGACGTGCCCCATCTGTGTGTGAAAGGGGACTCCGAGCTGGTCGTTAAGCAGATCAATGGCGACTATGTTGTCAGGAAGCCGGAACTTGTGCCATTGTTGGAGTGCACCCTCCTTCTGATGGCCCGGTTCCCTTCTCGGCCAGAAATTGTCCATATTCCCCGGTCGCAGAACGGTCGAGCAGATGCTTTGGCCAGCCTTGCTGCGTCACTTGCGGAGCCTGAACAGGACAACCTGATCGTCCGCGTGACGCGCCGCAGGCTCATCGCTCCCGTTATCCCGGAAGAAGATCGCGGCCCGTTGGTAAGTAATCTCACCACGGTTGCCCCTATGCCCGGAGCCCCGAGTACCCCAGATATAGCAGTCGAATCAGCCCCTGATTGGAGGACGCCTTTGGTTGAGTACCTCCAACATGGCATTCTTCCGTCAGATCGGGCCGAGCGCGAGCGAGTTCGACGCTGCGCATCGCAGTTTGTCCTCCAGAGCAGTCCCGGTCTGGAGCAGATCCTCTACAAGCGCGGGTTTGATGGTGTTCTCCTCCGTTGCCTTCAGGGAGTCGAGATCCCACGAGTCATGCAAGAGGTTCATGCTGGTTCATGTGGCGCCCACCAGACTGGGCCGAAGCTGTCCCACCAGATTCGGAGGTTGGGATACTTCTGGCCCTCTATGATCCATGACTGCATCGAGTACGCCAGGAGGTGCCATGCGTGCCAGGTTCATGCGAACTTTGTGCATCGGCCGCTGGAGCCTCTCCATACCACAAGGTATTCCTGGCCCTTTGCAGTCTGGGGACTGGACGTTGTGGGACCTTACCCGCCGGCGACAGCTCGCCAGTGCCGGTTCATTCTGACCGCCACGGACTTCTTCTCCAAATGGGCAGAAGCGATTCCGCTCAGAGAGGTCAAATCCTGTTTGATCGCTGACTTCGTGACCTCCAACATCATCTATCGATTTGGAGTGCCCCACGCTATCCTCACGGATAACGGAACCAATTTCCGAGCAGCCGAGTTGAAGAGGTTGTACGCCAAGTATAACATCCGCTCGAACCATACATCTCGCTATCATGCGCAGGCGAATGGACAGATCGAGGCGTTTAACAAAACCCTCTCTAACATTCTGCAAAAGATGGTTGGTCAGAACAAGAAGAGTTGGCCGGACAAGCTCCCCAACGCCCTCTGGGCTTATCGGACGACGACTCGCAATTCCACCCAGATGACCCCTTATTCCCTGGTGTATGGAGCTGAGGCCGTCCTGCCCATCGAGATCCAGTTACCGTCCTTGCGCACTGCGGTCTACGACCAGCAAGCGCCGGGCAGAGTTGCTGAAGCCCGTCTAGTCGAGTTGGAAGCACTGGATGAGAATAGACTTCGCGCTTTGCACAACTTGGAGAGGCATCAAAGCAGGATGGCTCGAGCTTTCAATAAGAAGGTTCGCCTCCGCTCCTTCCTGCAGGGTGATCTAGTGCTAGCCCTAAGAGCACCGATGATCCCCGGCAGGAAGCCGCCCAAGTTGGAGCCCAAGTGGGAGGGACCTTTTGTTGTCCACAAGGTCTATCCCAATGGCGCGTACTCCCTAGCGACTATGGATGGTGAGCGTGTCACTCCTCCCACCAACGCTAGGTTCCTCAAGCAATACTTTGCCTGAGTGTCCGTTCGTCCCGCATGACGCTAAACTGCACTACGTCCGAGCAACAAGACGTTAAACTGTTCAGCATTCGTCCTGCATGACGCTAAACTGCACTTCGTCCTGCATGACGCTAAACTGCACTTCGTCCCGCATGACGCTAAACTGCACTACGTCCGAGCTACAAGACGTTAAACTGTTCAGCATTCGTCCTGCATGACGCTAAACTGCACTTCGTCCTGCATGACGCTAAACTGCACTACGTCCGAGCTACAAGACGTTAAACTGTTCAGCATTCGTCCTGCATGACGCTAAACTGCACTTCGTCCTGCATGACGCTAAACTGCACTTTGTCCCGCATGACGCTAAACTGCACTACGTCCGAGCTACAAGACGTTAAACTGTTCAGCATTCGTCATGCATGACGCTAAACTGCACTTCGTCCTGCATGACGCTAAACTGCACTTCGTCCCGCATGACGCTAAACTGCACTACGTCCGAGCTACAAGACGTTAAACTGTTCAGCATTCGTCCTGCATGACGCTAAACTGCACTTCGTCCTGCATGACGCTAAACTGCACTTCGTCCCGCATGACGCTAAACTGCACTACGTCCGAGCTACAAGACGTTAAACTGTTCAGCATTCGTCCTGCATGACGGAAAACTGCCACTCAAGAACTACGTGCGGCTTGATTCCCATCCTTATGGGATACGTAGGACCGCCTGAACCCTCGTGTTTCAGGCCCAGCCCCATCCTTCGGGAATTTCCATCCCATCTCGGGCCCTTGGCCCAGTTGCCCCCGGGTGTGCGGCGTATGGTGTGAGTGCGGGGCTATGCCCTCATTCACGTCGGTTTGCTCGTCACGCTGTACGCCCCCCCACGTTTGGGGATGCCTTCTGCTCCCCCCTTCTTTTTTCCTCATCGTCCTGCATGACGTTAAACTGCACTTCAAGAACTACGTATGGCTTGATTCCCATCCTTATGGGATACGTAGGACCGCCTGGACATTCATGTTTCAGGCCCAGCCCCATTTCCCGGGAATCCCTATCCCGCGTTGGGCCTCTGGCCCCAGTTCCCCTCCTTTTTGTGCGAGGCGTATCGCGTGAGCGGGGGATTATGTCCTCATTCACGTCGGTCTACTGGCCGCGCCGTACGCCTCCCCCGTGTGTGGGACTACCTCACACCCCTCATCGTCCTGCATGATGTTAAACTGCCTTTCCAGAACTACGTATGGCTTGATTCCCATCCTTATGGGATACGTAGGACCGCCTGGACGCTTGTGTCTCAGGTCCAGCCCCGTCTCTTGGTTGATCACGGGGATCTGCCCCCCTTCGGTTGCTCTCAGGGTGAGTCCTCCGACCCTTTCCGGAGATCTGTTAACATGTTTTGGGTGCTTCGGTCTATGACTCGTAGTGTCAGATTCAATCCCGACAAGTCCTGTGTTGCTTGTCAGGCCCCGCGCTTCCTCTTGTTCGAGCCTTCACTCAAAGGGATCCTCGTTAGCGGTTTGGGTACGATGCCTCAGTGCTCTCCCACCGCTCCGGGTCGATTTACCGGTGGGTCTTGGGCCGCAAATCGATATGAATCCTGCGATTGAGCGGTTGATGCTCGTTTGCTTGCCCCGTTTTAGGCTGACGCGATCAGATGTTGTGTTGCGAATGCGTCAGCAACGTCCTTGATCGCCATGTCAGCTCTCTCAGGCTCTGAACATTGGTTGCGCAGTCCTCATCACACTCCGCCTTTGTGCGTTGTAGTGGAATCTTGACACTCTCTTCATACTGACCTCCGGTACGCCTCTACACGTTAGGCAGACCGACCAGGGTAATGATGTCGTTCGAGGCTCCCATGATCTGAGCACCAAGGATATATGCAGATATCCTCCCTAAGGGCCATGCGTAGCTGGACCCTCGCCCCCATAAGGAGGAGGGAGTCGCCCGAACAATTGCGTTCTGGGCCCAGTATATCTGGAGGCTAGCATCTCTGCCCCTCGGGTGATGGACATATGCAGACCCCTATCCCAAGACTCTTCTCCTGGAATCGTGCGTGACCGCAGGGCTGGGTATGTTCCCACCCCCGCCGTGTCCGCCGTACCGCAATAAGCGGATTCCTCCATGGTCCGAACCACACGACCTTAAACTGTGTTGTCTGGTCCTACCACACGACCGTAAACTGTGATCGTCTTGGCCGCCCGACGAGAAGCGGCACTGCATTGTGATGTCCTCCTCAGGGGACACTCATGTTGGGCGCTGGTTAATGACCACGCCATTCATCAATGCCTTCCATGGCTTGATTATTGTGGCGACGCCAGAGATTTCTCAATCACGGGCATGTCGCCGCACAAAGAAAAACCATTCATCTTTAAGGACAAACAAGAAATATCAAATGCCGCTCCTTTTGTGTGCGAGGGTCAGACCCGCACTCTTCCCCGCGCTGGTGCCCGATTGTGTTGCACCGCGCTTCAAGAACTACGTGCGGCTTGATTCCCATCCTTATGGGATACGTAGGAACGCCCGGATGTTTGAAACTTCGGGTCCAGCCCCCCACCTCTTAGAGATTCCCCCTTCTCTGGGGAATCCGCCGCCTTCAGGTCACCCTCAAGGCGTGTTCCCCGACCCCTTGCCGTGGTCCACCGGTGTCAAGAGTACTCTGGTTTATTGCCAGGAGGGTCAGGATCCGCTTGGTCAGGTTTCCTCCACTTTTCAGGCTTCGTGCTCCCTTTCATTCGGACCCATCGTCTACGCCCTGGGTGGAGCCCCCGTGAACGGTTCGGACACAATGCCTCAGTGCTCTCCCACCGACTCGGGCCGGTACCCCCAATGGCCTCGGGCAGCAAATCGATATGAATCCTGCGATTGAGCGGTCGATGCTCGTTTGCTGCCTCATTCCACCAACGGTTAGTGCGATATTGATGCTGCTTTTCCGCCACGGTCGGCAGTACTCCCATATCGTTACACCGGTGCCCCCAGTCCTTGAGTGAATGGCCGCATGATTCACATTTTCCACCTCCCATTCTGACCAGGCGAAACCTCGACACTCTTGACACTATCCCTCAGTGCATCTTCGCATATCCAGGGGATATGACCACGATGTGGCGTGCTTTGAGTCCTTATGGTCCGAGCTCTAAGACCTTAAACTAAGATCTCCCCTTATGGTCCGAGCTCTAAGACCTTAAACTAAGATCTCTCATTATGGTCCGAGCTCTAAGACCTTAAACTAAGATCTCCCCTTATGGTCCGAGCTCTAAGACCTTAAACTAAGATCTCCCCTTATGGTCCGAGCTCTAAGACCTTAAACTAAGATCTCCCCTTATGGTCCGAGCTCTAAGACCTTAAACTAAGATCTCCCCTTATGGTCCGAGCTCTAAGACCTTAAACTAAGATCTCCCCTTATGGTCCGAGCTCTAAGACCTTAAACTAAGATCTCCCCTTATGGTCCGAGCTCTAAGACCTTAAACTAAGATCTCCCCTTATGGTCCGAGCTCTAAGACCTTAAACTAAGATCTCCCCTTATGGTCCGAGCTCTAAGACCTTAAACTAAGATCTCCCCTTATGGTCCGAGCTCTAAGACCTTAAACTAAGATCTCCCCTTATGGTCCGAGCTCTAAGACCTTAAACTAAGATCTCCCCTTATGGTCCGAGCTCTAAGACCTTAAACTAAGATCTCCCCTTATGGTCCGAGCTCTAAGACCTTAAACTAAGATCTAGCCCTTATGGTCCGAGCTCTAAGACCTTAAACTAAGATCCCCCCTTATGGTCCGAGCTCTAAGACCTTAAACTAAGATCTAGCCCTTATGGTCCGAGCTCTAAGACCTTAAACTAAGATCCCCCCTTATGGTCCGAGCTCTAAGACCTTAAACTAAGATCTAGCCCTTATGGTCCGAGCTCTAAGACCTTAAACTAAGATCCTCTAGCCCTATGGTCCGAGCTCTAAGACCTTAAACTAAGATCCTCCACCTTTATGGTCCGAGCTCTAAGACCTTAAACTAAGATCCAGCCCTTATGGTCCGAGCTCTAAGACCCTAAACTAAGATCTACCCCAAATGGGGTCCTACGTCCTGCATGACGTTAAACTGCACTCTCAGAACTACGTGTGGCTTGATCTCCAGCCTGATGGAGTACGTAGGAACGCCCGGGCATTCCAACTCGGGTCCAGCCTCAGGGATCGCTAAGTCCCGCCCCTCCTCGTCGCCGGCCGTCTGGCCTGACTTCAGGTAGAGTGGTGCAGTTGTGATATTCTCCCCGATTCAGCTCGGGATGCCTCATCGCAAGGATGGGAAGCGACAGTTTCCTCGTTAGAGAGGTGCTGTCTGAGAATTGAGGTGACTCACGGCCAGATTAGTGCATCCGCCTAATACGTTTTCCCCACGGTGGCGCAATTTTGAGAGCGTTGGATTCTGTCCGAACAAATCGTCACTTCGCCCCACGCTTCGCATGCCCTGTTGATCTGGATTTTCCACCCTTGTGTCTGAAGGAACCCCAAAGCGGTATTCATGATGACATGTGGTCCGCCTCCTGCAATATGAATGATGGCCTTTTTCGGTCCGTCTATTGCAGTTGTTATGGTCGATCCACTGTCCGCCTACCGTCTTGGGCATTTCCTGGAAGGCCGGCCGTTGTGGATGTCTGGATTCGGGACACGGGATTCACCCTTTCTCATTTCCCTATGTTCGGATAAAATCTCAACGCCCCTAGCGTTGTCCCGCTCGTGTGTTGGAACAAGTTGGGGGATGATACATTGGTTAGGTCTGAGGTCTCCTTTCCTAGGAATGACCTCCCTCTTTTCTCCAGAAACCCAGGCCCAATTATGGATGCCTGATGCTCGGTTAACACTCCCGCAAGACAACGAATTGTGGTTGAGCATATTAAACCGAAAGACGCAGATAAGTATATTGATTCATACAAATGGATCGAAATATTGAATAACGGAAGCAAAATGTTCTAGGAATGGCAAAAAACAAAGCCCCTAGGGATTAGCGTGCTGGATAAGTCTTTCTAATGCCGCTACCCTTTGGCTGGCGGCCTCCAGGGCTGCTTCTCGTTCTCTGCGTGCCCTCTCCTCGTCGGCGGTCGCAGCACGCAGTTCGTCAATCCTGGCCTGTGCACGCTCCCGCTCGACTTGGAGTGTGACCATCTGTTGGCCCGCCTCCGTCAGCTGTACCTGAGCGTCGATCAGTTGTGCCGATAGTTGCTCCACAAGCTCGGTACATGCTGCGACGAAGGCCTCCTTCTCTGCCGCCTGCCCTTCGAGGCGCCAGACTTCCTGCTCTGCCGCGATGAGCGCCTGCGTGCTCTCCGACATGTCCCGACTTTGTGCGACGTCGGCACGCCGGCGGCTCTCGCGCATCTTCTCGGCCATGAAATCACGGACCGTCAGATGGAGGCGTTGAGCATCAGCTCCCCCGGCACACAGGAAGCGCAGCCAGGTCTGAAGTGATCCCATGCGCCCCAGCCATTCCGATGGGTCTCGCTTGAGGAAGCGCTGGATGCACTTCCACCCCCTGCGTCGCGTTACCCGGCTATCCTCGACCGCCTCCGCGTCCGAGTCATCCATCTCCTCAGGGTCGGCAGGCCGGTAAGCAGGGAAGGCAGCCAGCAGGTCTGCTGCAGGGTCCGCCCCTGGGATGTCCTCATGAGGGATAGGTTCCCCAACATCCGGGCAACCTTCTTCTCTCTCCCCAGCGGCGCTGACACCCTCGTCAGCCCCCAACCTCTCTCCGATGTCAGCACCGCCGATGTCCGGAGCCCCTTGATCAGCAGTTGGTGGGGCCGGCTCGGTTTGGAAGGTCTGTTCCGGAGCAGGCGGCATGTCCACCACTGGTCCACTCGTAGATGGCCCGGGTTCGGCAACCCGACGAGCCTCCAATGTTGAGATCACTGCGCGGGGCATGCCATGGTTAGTCACGGATCGTCAATGGCAAGCACCAGCAGTAAAGTAGGGATACTTACGGGAGTTCGGAGCGTCATCTTCCGCTACCTCGGTCGCCGCAGGAACAGTTGCAGCAGGGGACCCCTTAGCGCTTGACAGTTCGATAATGGGTGCCTGGCCCCCGCCTTGTCCTGCTGGCGCCTCTCCTACTCCTGTTGAGGATGCCTGACCGACATCCGTGTGCTCCTCAGAAGGATGGAGAAACGGGTTAGAAGCTGCATAAGAGAATGGATGAAGCAAGTTGAGTAGGGATAGAAGCGGACCTCGAGGAGCTCAGTGACATCAACGTTGTCAGAGCCGGCCACCTCGCCACTCTCCCGTGGGCTCCCCCGATGGGACCTTCCCTCGGAGCCTTCATCCTCCCCCGTCTCCTCCTCCTCCTCGGAGTCGCTACTGTCATCTTCTCCCGGCGGCATCTGTTCTGGAGCGGGCTCGAGACCGAGCATCACCTTCACCAGAAGGGATGGCTCCGCACGCTGACCACGTTGGCGCGCGTACTCGTCCATGGCCGTCAGATATGCATATTGCCGGTTGAAGTCCACCCTGTCGGTGATCTGGAGGCGCCCGACCTCTGGCAGATAGATTCCTTCTCTGAGTATCTTTCGCCAGATGACGTCGGTCCCCAGTGACTGCCGCAGGGTCATCCAGGCCGACCACAGCGCCGGGAAGACCGCATCGTGGGAGGGTTCGAGCAGACGCCTCACCTGCTTCCCGGGCCGCTCCCCGACCGACGCATGCGCCCCCTCTCTGGCCGCCGAGGTCGTGGCAGCAGCCTGCGATGCGCCCGCCGCCGAAGTCCCTGCTCGCGCCGGCCCCGCTGCTTGGCGCGCCTCCGTTCTCCCCCGTGTGGCGGCGCCTCGCCTCCTCCCTTGACGCCCGGTCTCCGCACGGGTGACCTCGAGCCGCCGAACTGGCTTCCGTAGAAGCCCCTCAGGGTACGCGATGGCCCAGTGTTCGGCATACTCGGTTGCCAAGCCTGCGTCGATCCCGGTAGGAGGGAGAGTGATGACGTCGCCAGAGCCGAAGGCGACGAACATCAGCCACATCTGGCGAAGGACGCAAGGGTTCGTCTCCTCCCGGACAGCAGTGAATACCCTCTTCGGCATCCGTTGAAGGCACCCGAACTGCCTGGCGAACTGGGTCGGCACGTAAGGCTCGCAGATCACCTTCCCGTCGATCCGAGTCACGAGCACCCCGCCCCGCATGTTCAGGAAGTATTCATGCTGCTCCAGCGGGCCCTGTCCGTTGTCGATCATCTGGCCGACGGGAGTGGGGAACGGGCTGAAGTTGAAATTGGCATGATTGCCAATCCGAACCCTCACGCCCTCCTCACTGAGGGTCATCGGAGCGACCCCCGCAATGTTCAGCAGGGAGGGTCGCAGGCCGTTGCCCGGAGGACTGATGGCATTTGGGAACGTATACCCACCAAGGTGAGCAGCCACCCAGCCGTGGAAGAACTGAAAGGGCCCACAGATCCTTCGTGGCGACCCCCCTCGTGAGATGCGTCCCAGAATGGCATACAGCCTCGCCAGTACTGGGACCCCGAGGTTGTATCTCTTGTTGGCAGCCATGGCGCCCGCCATCGCCAGTGTCGCCGGGCGGACGCCCATCCTCGCATCCCGCACTGGCAGGAGCCACCCGCTCAGAAAGGCGGCCAGGAACGCCGCGTACCGGACGTTCGGGTCCCGGGCCTCGATGACGCGGTACCCCCATGAGCGGTAATCGCCCGTCTCCAGGACCCGCCAGTACGACCCGTTCCGGCTCCTCTGAGCTGCGGTCGGGCACCGCTTCCCCCTGCCTGGCATCTTGACCGCCGGGTCATGCTCCAGGAACTGGCCAAACCAATCCTTGTAGGCTATGTCCTTCTGGAAGTCCTGGATCCCGAGCCGCTGCGTAGCCAGGTCAAGAAGATGCCAGGTCAGAATGGGAGTCCGTGACCTGTCCTCCCAGATGTTCTTCGGTGGCAGGAACTCATCGTACTGGTAGCCCTCCAGCGGGATACCTCCGATGCAGTGGATGTCCCAGAGACCGATGCCGACCTCCCCATGGTGAAGATGGAAGGTGTTGGTATCCGGGGACCAGCGAGTGAACAGCTCCGGCCCGAGCTCAGACTGCTGGTAGAAGTGGAACTGCGACGTCCACACCGCCTCGAACAGGCCGATGTACCGCAGCTCCTCTGCGAAGTGATCGCAAGTGTGGCGTACCCAGAACGCCCAGGCCCATTCACTGGTAAAGTTGCCCCCAGATCGCAAGTCCCAGTCCTTCAGCCAGCCCTTGGTGTCGTCAGTGACACTCTGACGGTATGTGCTCGAGTAGAGGGCTGGAGAATTCTCCGCTGTAGGCTCACCCCCATCAATGGTTCGCGTCCTCGGGTTCAGGACGTAGACGTCCAAGTGCCTGGTCTCCCTGGCCGGATGCCCATTGTTGGTGATGTTATAGCGGGGCAGCTCGTCCTCCCGAGTCACCCAGGTTCGCGGCGCATCAACCTCGAACCCTGGCACTGGAACCTCATCCAGGAGGCCAAAGTTCCAGAGCGGCAGGTTGTCTGACAATGGGTATGTCTTCTGGGCCGGCGTTAGTAAGTCGAACAGGGATTGATTGTTAGAAACAATCTCCTTGGCTCCGTAAACCTCCTCGTTCGTCGCCATCTCGGCTCTGCGAGTGGCGGCATCCCCTTCATTTCCTCTGTGCGCGGCCATCTCGGAAGATTCGGGAGTCGTGCGGGTTAAGGGATGAAGCGTGCGGGATCGGACGAGGCTGGTGGAAAAGTTTGAGAGGCGGCGCGCAATCCAAGTGGACGGCGCGCAATTGGGAAGACTGTCGCGCAAAGTTCCGGGTTTTCGCGCAAAAACAGGCGAAATCCGGACGGTTTTGCGCGCCGATCGGGCGAATTTCGCGACCGGAAGAGGCAATTTCGCGCACGAGAGCTTTGGAGCTTATCGCGCGGAAGGCCAGAGTACGGAACGCGGGACCCAGCACCCCTATTTATAGGCGAGGCCGGGTCCGCGCTGCGCGGAAAGCGCTTTGCGCGACCGCAGCGGCGAATTTCGCGACCGGCGCCCCTTTTTGCGCGCCTAAGTCCCGCGCCGCCCAGGACTTCGGCATTCCGGCGTCTCCCTCGGAACCCGATCGTTGCGACCTCTCGCCGATCAGATTCCGAGGGGGGGCTTTTGTAGACGCCGGAAAAGTCCGTTGTTCCCAAACGAAGCTCCGGATGCGGAAAGCGAGGTCATATTTGGAGTCGGAAGGATGTTTCGGAAGGCCCGGAGGCCTTGCGCGGAATTTCAGAGGCCCGCGCGCAAAGGTGATATTCCGCGCGCAAACCCCCCGGGATGCGCGCAATGCGCCGATCCGGCGCGCAATTTTGCGCGCCGCGGGTCCGCGCGACTCCCTTGCGCGCCGCGCCCGATTCCGTGCCCGCGAGGAGAATTTCGCGCTCGCACCCTGGATTCCGCGCCCGGGGTTGCCTATAAATATAAGGCGACCCCCAACGTTTCAAAGGTTGCTGGAAGTCGAAACGTCTCTCGTGCGCGCAATTCAACCCCTTCCGCGCGCAATGACGAACTTCAGGTAACCTCCTTTCTTTCGCGCAAGAAAGCCTCGGGGTCCGCCTTCGCGCGCAATCCCCGCTGGCTCCTTTCATTTGAATAAAAACTCACCCAAAGGCCTTTGCGCGCAAAAGAACCCGCTTGCGCGCAATTGCCCCTGGGGTGCGCGCAATCCGGCCTGATTGCGCGCACCCCCCCTTCTTCTTTCAAGTGGCCATTCGTTAAAGAATGAGCCGTTGCCCCCGCGCGCTGTCCGAAGCCCGGTGTGAGCAATCTCAAGCATCCGCGCGCAAGGCGCTGGCCCAATTGCGCGCCAGCCGCCCCGATTGCGCGCCGGCCCGCAGTATTGCGCGCAAAGCTTCCTTTTTGCGCGCAATCTACCAGGGTCGTCCCCGTTGACCTCCTAAGGGTACCCGCCTGTGTGGCACCCGATGATTCTCATCCCGGGTGCCCGCACCGTGCGTTGTCTTCCCGTGCGGCCCTCCAGGCTCGCGCGAAGTGACACGGGCCTATCAGCAGCTCCTACGTCCTGCACGACGTTAAATTGTACATCGTCCGCGCTGCAAGACGTTAAACTGCCAAGTGCTTCGCCCGGCAACCTATGCCCAGCATGACGTTAAACTGCACATTCGTCCGGCAACCTATGCCCAGCATGACGTTAAACTGCGCATTCGTCCCGCATGACGTTAAACTGCGCACACGTCCAGCATGACGTTAAACTGCATATTCGTCCAACATGACGTTAAACTGCACATCCGTCCAAGCTGCACGACGTTAAACTGCCTAGCCCCCATCGTCCGCGCTGCAAGACGTTAAACTGCCAAGTGCTTCGTCCTCAACACACGACGTTAAACTGTACTTCGTCCGGCAAGACGTTAAACCGTCCGCTTCGTCCTCAACACATGACGTTAAACTGTACTTCGTCTGGCAAGACGCTAAACCGTCCGCAACTTGATCCCGTGCTCCGCACGCAGGGTCTCCCCCGGTTTGGACGTGGCCCCCACCCGCTCGTCTCTGCAGGGATGTCGGGATTGTCCCCCTTTTGGGACGATTTAATGGGAGTGGCTTTTCCCTACGGGGGCAGGGTATTACAAACCCCTAGTTTCTCGTGGGAGGCTGCACATGTGTATCTCCATTGCGCCTCCCCACTGCCGAAGCCAGTAGAGGGTCTGACTGGGATCGAGGTGTCTTCCGCTTTCGGTCCAAGTCCCTTCCAACTGAGTTTTGCAGCATCCGGGCTGCCCCAAGTGCGTAAGTCCTGACAGAATGAACTACGTGGACTTTGATCCCTGTCTTCTATACAGGGTACGTAGGAAGCCTCCCTGAGGTCCAAGCCCGCCACCTGGTCGTCCCGGTCGTATTTACGTCGGTTCGTCCATCAGTGGACCCCTACAGGGTTCACGCTTGCGTTGATTCACCTATGAATCCGCCCCTGTGGGAGACTGCCCGTGTGTATCTCCACGGTGCCTCCCCACAGCCCCCCTTTTCCATTTCTTCTTTTATCGTCCAGCATGACATGAAACTGTGATCCACCCGGCCGTTCCATCCCCCTCCGTGCGAGGTGGTTCGGTTCAATCCTCCGCCCGGCGGCCTCGACCTCTTCGTGAGTCGGCTTGCCGACGTCCAGCATGACGTTAAACTGTATGCCCGAACTACGTTGACTTTGATCCGTGTTAACGCGCGGTACGTAGGAAGCCCCTCTGGGGTCCAAGCTCTTCACTTCATCATCCATCCTGATCCTTACCCGGGCCGCCACATCCCGGTAGGGGTCATGCCACTTCACTCCACTCCATGTTACTTGGGAAGCCGCCCATGTGCTGGCCCCAGCGTCGGAGGTTCCCCGCAAAGGGTTCTGTCATCTGATCCACTTTTCGTGTTGATCGGTCCGATGCCGTCCCCGCTGGACGTTAAACTCGCGGCATACCCCGTGTTAAACATGGGAAGCTGAGGAAAACCTCAGGTGACACAGTTCCCCGCACTCAGTACGGGATGCCTCAGGCCATCATGCCTTCGAGAAGCCCTATTAGGGACGGAAGACAGATGTGCAGAGCCGCAGTGTTACGACACGCCCCCAGCACCCAGAGCCACCCGGCCTTCTCACCGCAGGTTGCCGCCCCGCCCAGACTCCTTGGAACGTCCGGGCGGAAGCCGCGTAATTAACCGGTGTCCATGAAGATATGGCGCCGGGAACAAGATTCACGAACATTCTTAAGTCTATGAGGGAGACCCGGATTAGGCGACAAGTTCCGAGGAGACGTCCAAGGAAGGAGGAGCCGACATCCCATCATCCCAGTTTCGATCAAGGAGCAGACGCCCCTGAATAAGGGACGGATGCCGCCCGCCCTTGGAAAGCGGGACTGCGGGACCACAAGCCGCGCGCCCATCCCCTCGGGTTGACGGGTGCACGCGCGAACGCGTCCTGGCGGAACAGCGTAACCCGACGCACATCCGCACCGAAACACACACCCTTACCGGGCCACCTACTAGTTTTATCCCGCAAACCATGTCATCACACCCATCATAGAGACATATTATATAAGGCCCCATCCTTAAACCTTACTTAATCTTGAGTGATTACAAGATTACACATTGAGGATCTTTTCGGGTTTAGATTTTTAGAGAATTAGATCATAAAACATGCATTACATTCCACATATAAACAAAGTGGTTACATAAAGATAGTATTCTTCATTCCCATCAATGGAAACACATTTAAAATAAAACATTTATTATTTCGTGACACTTCCTTGACACTATCATCATATCATGTACCTTTCCCTTGACCTGTGAAAAACATTTCAAAAAAACATGGGATGAGCATAAAAAGCTCAGTATGGGTTATAAATACATGGAAAGGAAACAAGAGTTCATATATACATAAGAATGAAATCATACTTTACCCATAAAACATAGGGACTTTAACATACCTCATAAAATCATGAACAAATCATAGAAATCATAAGACATAAAGGTAACTTGAGGCATTCATAACATTTTTACGTAGGGAGTAACCCTCTTGGTTACGTTTGGAATACCCATCACAGTATATTCCCTAAATCTCTTCGGAGAAACCTTAACGTTTCACTCCTTCGCGTTACCCAATGCATTGGAGATCTATATCGGGCTCACCCGCCCTTAGTTTATCACGGAACCACCCGTCTTCATAATAATGCCCAAGAACCATAACATAATCGTATCACATAAAACATGCATAAAGGAAACATAAGATTTCCACATTTCAATCACAAGATATCAATACAACACAAAAAACATTGTGAAAACCATTTTCAATACCAAAATAAAATAAAATTAAAACATGGTATTTATTTTTCTTTAAAAAAAAGAAGGTATGGCTTGTAGAGGAAGCCGAAACTAAAATAACGGTCACGACGGCGGAGAAGTCGTTGTCGCCGCATACGTACGACAAAAACATTCCCATTTGTTGTTTAGTAAATGCTTCATATAAAAAATATTCCTTTTGAATAAACGTAAAAGTAAAAGGGGTTTATACACCGTATAAAAGAAAGTTGTGTATAAAATAAAATATGCCTCAATGAAAGGAGATTGAGACGAAGTCCCATACCTCGTATCCGACTTGACCCGACCGTTCTTTAATCTCCTGAATAATAAACTTGAGTTAATCTCTAATTTCTTATGAACCTTTTTCAAGTTCATTATTCCTTTTATATCATGTTATGAACATCATGTAATCATTTAATTTAATAGTGTTCATTTTGTCGGTATTTGGTTCTTAAGTCAAAAATAGACTTCTTACACTTACATGTTGTTAATTTGGTCAAAGGTTCATTATATACAGAATGATATTAATGATTTGGATAACATATATATCATATATATTCATCATATACATGTATTTATAATATTACATCACATTTAGAGGTAAGAAATGAAATGAACCGTTCATGGAGACGGTAAGCCGTACGTACGCATTAATGCTACTTCCATTTCTATTTTGTATTTTTTTGGAATGGAATCATAATGATATAAGATTATATTATAATTCCAGTATAATAACATATATAATATCATTAACTTTATCCTTTACACATCCCACATATGGTATTAACGAATCAAATCACTTTCAGGGGGCGGTAGTCCGCACTTCCTAAAATGAATATATCGTGTTTACCCATAATGGAAACCATAAAGGTATGCCCAAAATGAAAAAAAACAGAAGCTTAAGGAAAACATAAACATATTATATATCATATATAAAAATAGTGACATCATAATGGCCACCTTTTATGGTGTTAAATGAGTATGTAACAATCATCGTTTCGGGAGGCAGAATTTCACCATCCACGAAAACCGTATGTTCTTTAACCATTTGATGTAGTTTTGTGAGATTTTAGCTCAAATAAATATTATAACAACATCCTAGTATAATGAAGATACTGGTGTTGTTACAAAAGAAGTAAATAAAAAGAGTTTAGGGGGTTGTAGTAGCAAAATATAACAAATGAACATGAGAGGATGAATTACCTTTAAAAGTGTAACTTCTTTTGATTTGAGCCTAAAGGCTTCCTTTGAAAGGATTATGCCCAAATGGAATCCTCTAGGATGAGGAGAGGGATGTGGAGAGATTAAATGGGCAGGGGTTGGCCGAGCCAAAGGCTTGAGGAGTGTGTGAAATGAGGTAGAGGTGGGGGCCTTTTATAAGAGGAGAGGAGGGGCACTTTTGGAAAGTAAAGATAAGTTACTTTATTTTAAAAAGAGTTTCGGATTCAAAAGGTTCCACATTGCTATAATTCAAGTATATGGTGATAAGGCTTCGAAATCCACTCATCCAATTGGTTTTGTCCATGTGTAGGTTTTAGATGTTCCATTATCATTCCATTTTATTTAAATCGTTAAATAATGAGGTCATCGCTGTATCATCATGATGTCATAAATAATTTACCTTATATAAAGTCTATAAATTATAAAAAAAATACTATGATGTAGGAAATCTTTTTAGCTTTCCACGGAATATTTATAATAAAAAATATGACTTGTATAACCCCATGTAAAAATTGTTTTAGTAAAATATCTCTTGTTTGTGTCATTTTTACTTTAACATTTAATAAAAATTTATTTATGTCATTTCCCAACCAAAGTGTCTCCATGGGGTCCCCAAGCTGGCCCATGGCTTTTCTTGGTCGGCCATGACACAACCAATAAGGTTAGGACATGTTTCTAGGTCATTTCATATTATTAAAGCATTATTTATACCTTAAACTACCCTAATTACCACTAATCGCGATTAGAAACTTAATAAGTTACTATTCACCAAAAATTATTATAATCTCATTGAACCACATTTTACTTCTTAATGACAACCATGTATGTCGGATTTTTGAAATTCAAAACACAATGATGGAAAAATTTCATTTCAACGGAAAATCAGTCTTTATTAGTACCACTTAGTGGTTTCACTATTCATCAAAAATTGAAGTTTTTCAGAAAATTATCAAAAATTCACCCTAAGCTATATTTGATATTACGAATTCAAAAATGAAGTCTATTTTAAAAAATTCAAAACATATAATTCAAATTAATTAATTTAATAATTAATTCCCACTGTCAGAGCAAAAAGCGTGTTTTTATGAAACAATAAGTATCAAAAGATTGACACTAGTTTGAGTCCAATTTCAAAGTGAAATTGATTCCAATGACCACCATTGGATTAAATTCTAAACATATATTCATATTACACATTAATATCAATTCAAAAGATAATATAATCATATAAATAAATTATATTAAAAAGCAGTTTTGATGTAAAATGCAGTATTTTTCACTATTCATTAAAAAATGAACATTGTCAGAAAAATACCAAAAATTCACACAAAGTAAATTTTGATGTCCCAATAATAAATAATAAGTTTATTTTGACAAACATAGTTTATAAAATTGTCAAAAGATAGATTTAAAAAGGGTTTTCCATCATAAGGCAGTAAAACAATCTTTTAAGAATATTAGTGTATTCTATGCTTAAGATTGGATTTATTTTCATTTTAAGTCTCTAAAACACTATCTTAATCATTAATAGACATAGATAAAAATATCTATTATTCATTACTTACTTGGGATGTTACATCCTTCACCCCTTTAGAAAATTGCATCCCCGCAATTTATTTACTTATCAAATAAATGGGGTACTTATCCCTCATTGCATTTTCAGATTCCCATGTTGCCTCTTCAATCATGTGGTTTTTCCACAAAACCTTTACCTGGTGAATCACTTTATTTCGTAACACGTGCTCCCTATGGTTAAGAATCTGGACCGGTTGTTCCTCATAAGATAGGTTCTCTTCCAGCTGAACTACCTCTAGACTCAAAACATGAGATGGATCTGGCATATACTTTCTCAACATCGAAACGTGAAAAACATTGTGTACCTGAGATAAACTAGGAGGTAAAGCCACACGGTATGAAACTTATCCAACTCTCTCCAGAATTTCGTATGGTCCAACGAACCTTGGACTCAACTTTCCTTTCTTACCAAATCTCATCACACTTTTCCAAGGAGAAACCTTGAGAAAAACATGATCAACTACCTCGAAAGATAGATCCTTCCTCTGGTTATCTGCATAACTCTTCTGCCTGCTCTGAGCTGTTCTCATGTGTTTCTGAATTAGCTGAACTTTTTCTTCTATCTCTTCTACCAATTCTGGTCCCATCAACTTCCTTTCACCCACTTCATCCCAGAATGCTGGAGTTCGACACCGCTTCCCATATAATGCCTGAAATGGTTCCATCTGTATACTGGAATGAAAACTGTTATTATATGAAAATTCAACCAAAGAAAGATGTTGGTCCCAACTTCCCTGATAATCCATAGAACAAGCTCGTATCATATCCTCCAATGTATGAATTGTTCGTTCTGACTGCCCATCTGATTGAGGATGAAAAGCTGTACTAAAATTTAATTCAGTACCCAACGACTTCTGAAGGCCTTTCCAAAAGATAGAAGTAAACCTGGGATCACAATCCGATACAATGGAGAGAGGAACTCCATGTAACCTGACTATCTCTTTAAGATACAAACGGGAAAGTTGATCAAGAGAGAAAGTATCTCGTATAGCAAGGAAATGAGCAGATTTGGTCAAGCGATCAACAATAACCCAGATTGCATTATTACCTCAAGATGTCTTCGGTAATCCAACAACAAAGTCCATGGATATATTCTCCCATTTCCACTCTGGCACTGGTAAAGGCTGAAGCATCCCTTTCGGTAACTACCGCTCTGCTTTAACCTGCTGACAAGTCAAACACTTCACATTAAAATCAGCAATATCTCTTTTCATTACATCCCACCAGTAATACTCCCGCAGATCTCTATACATCTTAGTACTACCTGGATGAACTGAAAATGGAGAACTATGAGCTTCACATAACAACTCTCTCTTCAACTTTGAATCACAAGGCACACACAATCTCTTCCCAAATCTCAAAACACAATCATTATCAATTTTGAATTCAGGAAACTTACCTTTATGAACTAGCTCTACCTTTTTCTGCAACTCACTGTCTTGCGTCTGTGCTTGCTTGATTCTATCTGATAGAGAAGATCTCACTGATACCTGAAACAAAACAGAAGGACTTCCTGCACCAACAACTTCTATGCCAATGTTCATCAAATCCTTAACCAAAGGATCACGTTCCAAACACAACATTGTTAATGAAGCATTACTTTTTCGACTCAAAGCATCAGCCACCTTATTTGATTTTCCTGGATGGTAATGAATTGTACAATCACAATCCTTGATTAATTCCAGCCATCTCCTTTGTCTCATGTTTAACTCTTTCTGAGTGAATATATACTTTAATCTTTTGTGATCGGTATATATTTCACACTTTACTCCATATAAATGATGCCTCCAAATTTTTAAAGCAAAAACAACAGCAGCTAATTCCAAACCATGTGTAGGGTAATTTACCTCATGAGTTTTCAACTGTCGTGAAGCATAAGAAATTACCTGATCATTCTGCATTAGGACGCAACCAAGTCCTTTCAATGAAGCATCACTGTATATAACAGACTCACCATTCCTGGAAGGTAGTGCCAAAACTGGATCATTCACCAATCTTCTTTTCAATTCCTGAAAAAAATCATCACATTCTTTTGTCCAGATAAACTTAACACCCTTCCGAGTTAGCTTAGTCATTGGACTAGATAACTGTGAAAAATTTCTAACAAACCTTGGGTAATAGCCCGCCAAACCAAGGATGCTACGAATATCGGTTACATTTGTGGATCTTGGCCATTCTTCCACAACTTTTGTTTTTGCAGGATCAACAGTTATTCCATCTTTAGAAACAATGTGACCAAGGAAAGAAATTTGTTGCAACCAAAACTCACACATGCTGAATTTCCCATACAGTTTCTTTTCTTTTAAGGTTTGCAAGATAACCCTTAAATGTCTTTCATGCTCCTCTTTACTTTTAGAAAACACCAAAATATCATCAATGAAAACCACCACAAAATTATCCAAGAACTCATGGAAAATTCTATTCATTAAGTCCATGAATACAGTAGGTTCATTTGTTAGCCCAAAAGGCATTACTATAAATTCATAATGGCCATATCTCGTACGGAATGCGGTGTTCGGAATATCTTCCTCCTTTACCTTCAGCTGATGGTACCCCGATCTCAGGTCAATCATTGAAAAAAACTGAGCTCCCTGGAGCTGATCAAACAAATCATCGATATGAGGAAAAGGATATTTGTTCTTAATAGTGATGTTATTCAAGGCTCTATAATCAATGCAAGGTCTCATAGAACCATCGTTCTTTTTAACAAATTAAACAGGAGCACCCCATGGTGATGTGCTAGGTCTAATGAAACCTTTCTCTAATAAATCTTGCAATTGCTCCTTCAACTCTAAAAGTTCAATTTGTGCCATTCGATAAGGGGGTTTTGAAAATTGCTTAGCATCAAGAACAAAGTCAACAGTAAACTCAACTTCCCGATCTGGTATTATTCCAGGAAACTCATCAGGAAAAACATCAGGATATTGATTTACCACTGGCACATCATTAATCTGAACAGTTCCTTTAATTTCAATAACGTGTTCAAGGTAACATTCATTTCCATATTTTACAAGTTTCTCGGCCTCTTGATAAGTTATCAAAAGTAAGGGTTCATTCTTTTAAACAAACCGAAAGTCTTTCTGAAAAGAAACTTCTTTAGCTCTACAGTCAATCTTAGCATGGTAAATAGAGAGCCAATCCATACCCAGGATAACATCAAACTCTACTAGAGGTAGAACAATAAGGTTTGCAAGTAGGTTCTTTCCACAGATAAGGATAGGAAGATTCTAATAAATTCTTTTTGCCTCAACATTTCCCCCAGGTGTTTTTACCAAAAGTTCGGGAGTCATTTCTTGAGATGGTATTCCCATTTTACTATAAAAGGTTTCAGAGATGAAAGAATGTGTAGACCCCGAATCAAACAACACACTGGAATAATCTGAAAAAACAAACAAAGTACCTGATACAACTTCATTTGATGGCCCGACATCTGATGAAGTAGTTGCAAAGGATTTCACCACCCCTTTCTGCTTGTAGTCTTACTGCTTCCCATCACTCAAGCTCTTTGTCGGACACTCGTTTGCATAGTGACCCATCTCATTGCACTTATAACATTTCACTAACTGTAAATCAAATTTGTTCTTACCTTCACCTTGATCCTTTTCAGTGCAATTACGAGCCATATGTCCCATCTTACCACATCGGTAGCACTTTCCAGAATTCAGAAGACATTCCCCAGCATGCCTTTTGCCACATTTATCACAAACTGGAAACTTAGTTCTCTTTCCATCAGACCTTTTTGAAGAATTCTTACCTTTCTCCTGCCACCTCGGTCTCTTCTTCTGTTGGTTGTTATAGAACACTTGATCATCGGCAAACTCCATTTCCACCTTCTCATCACATCGAACAAGCTTTTCATAACTTTTAAACTCACGAGAAGCTAATTCCCTTTGATATTTTGGCTTTAATCCTGAGTAAAAACGATTGATTTTACTATCAAGGTCTCGGATAAAATTTGGAGCATACCTTTCCAATCGAGTGAACCTTTCTTCATAGGCAGCCACTGAGTCTTCCTCTTGCCTCAATTCCAAGAATTTTTTTCCATCCTAAGTCGAACAGCATTAGGAAAATACTTCTCAAGAAACATACCTTTGAATTCATCCCAGTCGAGAGCATCAATCTCATCGGCGTCCCTGATATTTTTAACCATAGACCACCACTGATCTGCTTCACCCTCCAAACGGTAAATAGCAAGACTAACCTTTTGATTGTCTGAACACCCCATGACATCAAAAATCTTCTCCAGTGCTTTAATCCACCCTTCAGTTAGCACAGGGTCAGATGATCCTCCGAATGATGGTGGATGTTGCCTCATGAAATGTTCCACCACTGACATGTTCCTCTGCGGTTGATCTGGCTGATCTAGTGAATGGATACCACCACCATTTATCGCTTGAGTCAACTATGCCATTACTGTAACAAATTGTTCAGTTCCAATTCCGACCATTTTTGGATGCTGATTCGGAAGGTTATTTCCTTCTGTATGCCTTCCTAGCACGGCTTCCCTGTTTCCTCTGCGGAAAACCATTCTGAACAAATATGTCTTAGATGAAGCAACATGATAATCTTCAAATGCTATATCATTTCAAAAAAAATATTTTTGGATAATCATTTAATAGAATTATAACTCCTAAAGTTATCTAAACCGACCTCTGATACCAACTATAAGGCCCCAGCCTTAAACTTTACTTAATCTTGAGTGATTACAAGATTACACATTGAGGATCTTTTTGGGATTAGAGTTTTAGATAATTAGATCATAAAACTTGCATTATATTCCACATATAAACAAAGTGGTTACATAAAGATAGTATTCTTCATTCCCATCAATGGAAACACATTTAAAATAAAACATGGATTATTTCTTGACACTTCCTTGACACTATCATCATATCATGTACCTTTCCCTTGACATGTGAAAAACATTTCAAAAAAACTTGGGATGAGCATAAAAAGCTCAGTATGGGTTATAAAAACATGGAAAGGAAACCTGAGTTCATATATACATAAGAATGAAATCATACTTTACCCATAAAACATCGGCACTTTAACATACCTCATAAAATCATGAATAAATCATAGAAATCATAAGACATAAAGGTAACTTGAGGCATTCATAACATTCTTACGTAGGGAGTAACCCTCTTGGTTACGTTTGGAATACCCATCCCAGTATATTCCCTAAATCTCTTCGGAGAAACCTTAACGTTTCACTCCTTCGCGTTACCCAATGAATTGGAGAGCTATATCGGGCTCACCCGCCCTTAGTTTATCACGGAACCACCCGTCTTCATAATAATGCCCAAGAACCATAACATAATCGTATCACATAAAACATGCATAAAGGAAACATAACATTTCCACATTTCAATCACAAGATATCAATACAACACAAAAAACATTCTGAAAACCATTTTCAATACCAAAATAAAAGAAAAGTAAAACACGGTATTTATTTTTCTTTAAAAAAAAGAAGGTATGGCTTGTAGAGGAAGCCGAAACTCAAATAACGGTCATGATGACGGAGAAGTCATTGTCGCCGCATACGTATGACAAAAACATTCCCTTTTGTCATTTAGTAAACGCTTCGTATAAAAAATACTCCTTTTGAATAAACGTAAAAGTCAAAGGGGTTTATACACCGTATAAAAGAAAGTTGTGTATAACATAAAATATGCCTCAATGAAAGGAGATTGAGACGAAGTCCCATACCTCGTATCCGACTTGACCCAACCGTTCTTTAATCTCCTGAATAATAAACTTCAGTTAATATCTAATTTCTTATGAACCTTTTTCAAGTTCATTATTCCTTTTATACCATGTTATGAACATCATGTAATCATTTAAGTTATAGTGTTTATTTTGTCGGTATTTGGTTCTTAAGTCAAAAATAGACTTCTTACACTTACATGTTGTTAATTTGGTCAATGGTTAGTTATATCCAGAATGATATTAATGATTTGGATAACATATATATCATATATATTCATCATATACATGTATTTATAATATTAAATCATATTTAGAGGTAAGAAATGAACTGCACCGTTCATGGAGACGGTAAGCCGTACGTACGCATGAACGCTACTTCCATTTCTATTTCGTATTTTTTGGAATGGAATCATAATGATATAAGAGTATATTATAATTCTAGTATAATAACATATATAATATCATTAACTTTATCCTTTACACATCCCACATATGGAATTAACGAATCAAATCACTTTCAGGGGGCGGTAGTCCGCACTTCCTAAAATGAAGATATCGTGTTTACCCATAATGGAAACCATAAAGGTATTCCCAAAATGAAAAAAAACAGAATCTTAAGAAAAATATAAACATATTATATATCATATATAAAAATAGTGACATCATAATGGCCACCTTTGAAGGTGTTAAATGAGTATTGAACAATCATCGTTTCAGGAGGCAGAATTTCGCCATCCACGGAAACCGTATGTTTTTTAACCATTTGATGTAGTTGTGAGAGAGTGTAGCTCAAATAAATATTATAACAACATACTAGTATAATGAAGATACTGGTGTTGTTACAAAAGAAGTAAATAAAAAGAGTTTAGGGGGTTGGAGAAGCAAAATAATACAAATGAACATTAGAGAATGAATTACCTTTAAATATGTAACTCCTTTTGATTTGAGCCTAAAGGCTTCCTTTGAAAGGATTCTGCCCAAAGGGAATACTCTAGGATGAGGAGAGGGATTTAGAGAGATTAAATGGGCAGGGGTTGGCTGAGCCAAAGGCTTGAGGAGTTTGTAAAATGAGGTAGAGGTGGGGGCCTATTATAAGAGGACAGGAGGGGCACTTTTGGAAAGTAAAGATAAGTTACTTTATTTTAAAAAGAGTTTCGGATTCAAAAGGTCCCACATTTCTATAATTAGAGGATATGTTGACAAGGCTTCTAAATCCACTCATCCAATTGGTTTTGGCCATGTGTAGGTTTTAGATTTTTCATTATCGTTCCATTTTATTTAAATCGTTAAATAATGAGGTCATCGTTGCAGCATCATGATGTCATAAATAATTTAATCTATTTAAAGTCTAAAAATTATAAATAAAATACCATGATGTAGGAAATATTTTTATCTTTCCAATTAATATTTATAATCAAAATTCAGACTTGTATTACCCCATGTAAATTTTTTTTAGTAAAACATCTCTTGTTTGTGTCATTTTTACTTTAACATTTAATAAAACATTATTTATGTCATTTCCCAACCAATGTGTCTCCATGGGGTCCCCAAGTTGACCCATGGCTTGTCTTGGTCGGCCATGACACAAACAATAAGGCTGGGACATGTGTCTAGGTCATTTCATATTATTAAAGCATTATTTATACCATAAACTACCATAATTACCACTAATCGCGATTAAAAACTTAATAAGTTACTATTCACCAAAAAATTATTATAATCTCATTAAACCACATTTTACTTCTTAATGACAACCATGTATGTCGGATTTTTGAAATTCGAAACACAATGATGGAAAAATTTCATTTAAACAGAAAATCAGTCTTTATAAGTACCACTTAGTGGTTTCACTATTCATAAAAAATTGAAGTTTTTCAGAAAATTACCAAAAATTCACCCTAAGCTATATTTGATATTAAGAATTCAAAAATGAAGTATATTTTACAATATTAAAAACATATAAGTCACATTAATTAATTTAATAATTAATTCCCGCTGTCAGAGCAAATAACGTGTTTTTATGAAACAATAAGTATCAAAAGATTGACACTAGTTTGAGTCCAATTTCAAAGTGAAATTGATTCCAATGACCACCATTGGATTAAATGGTAAAAATATATTCATATTACACATTAAGACCAATTCAAAAGATAATATAATCATATAAATAAATTATATTAAAAATCAGTTTTGATGTAAAATGCAGAATTTTTCATTATTCATTAAAAAAATGAACATTGTCAGAAAAATACCAAAAATACACAAAAAGTAAATTTTGATGTCCCAATAATAAATAATAAGTTTATTTTGACAAAAATAGTTTATAAAATTGTCAAAAGATAAATTTAAAAAGGGTTTTCCATCATAAGGCAGTAAAACAATCTTTTAAAAATATTAGTGTATTCCATGCTTAAGATTGGATTTATTTTCATTTTAAACCTCTAAAACACTATATTAATCATTAATAGACATAGATAAAATATCTATTATTCATTACTTACTTGGTACGTTACATATTACTTGTGTGAAAAATCTTTAATGGTATGTATTATTGATGATGAAAACATTTTTGCATCCCCCATGGGTGCTATCCCAACCAAATTGAACTATATGTTTGTTGATTCTTTTATAAGTGGGATACATAGGAAGCCTCCTTGAGGTTCAAACACAACACCACAAACTCACCACAGTATTCTCTCAGATATATTCTTATTAGGATCATATCCAAATTGAAGGTTCATATTTCATTATTGGTACCTCAAGACACTTTAATATAAGTCCCACAACATCCTTTTCTAAGAATAATCCACCGAAATATCATTTTCATATGATGTTAAACATCATGGTTTGGTCCTTGTCACATGAACTTAAAAGTTATAATGTGTCTTGATATGTGGCACTAAACTATGTGGTTTTCATTCATCTAATGAGGATATATATGAATCCTTTATCATGGTCCTAATCCCAACATTAAAACAACATTTGTCTCCATTTATGATGATGAATTCTAGATATCCCCACTGTGTGGCTTGAAACAAGCATCCCAATACAATAAAAATATCAAAGATGTAGAACCAATGATGCATCCATATGTTTTCCCGAAAATGGATAAAATATGACGCATACATAGAGTTTTCAATTGATTGAAGAACCTCTAATATATACAAAATGTCTCCCATAAAAACATGTCTATAATTGAATGTTAATATATAGAGGTGATTAGTTCTATATTTGGAATATAAATAGGATTCATGAATATGACCAAAATATATATTAGCATCCTGAAGTAGCCAATAATTTCACCCAAATGTTTTTGATTATACCAAAATTCCATCCTATTGAATAATGTGAGTTTTTAAGTACCAGTGGTTATGTTCCCTAGTTACCGAATACCATTGGAAAGTAGTCCCATGAGCCATCAGGGATATGAGTGACATCGAGTGTTTCTTATTCCATGAAAAAACCACAATGATGGATTCCAAAAAAGGGACGTGAAACAGATGCATAATTTTGGTTGTCTACTGAATATATGATGTGTGGGTACAAAGTTTATTTTATTGGTGATTTTATATTTTCTTATGGATTACAGGTGAAGAAAGGAAAAGTAAGAACATTTATTTACAATGTTAAATATTCCAAAATATCCTCTAATAATTTGTAATAAGGGATTCAAGGTGGATAGAACCACTGGAAGCTTCCCAAATGAATATTTTATGAGAGAATGACGGAATGAATGTATATGTAATAAAATATAAGAAAACCATTATAATTTTATTATAGCTAATTGTTATATGGCCCATAATGTTTTTCCACGTATGAAGTAACATTGTGTCAATGTTATCCCATGGAAATTCACATGCTATAAATGAAAATAACACTTCATGATATATATAGATATAGTGGTGTATTTCATTTTAATTTATAATATGACACCAAAAAAGGATTTTTTGAGTTTGGACACCCTGACCCCAGAAGCCCGAAGTCAGGGCCTAAAACATGGTGTGTAATTTTTTCTCATAAAACACACAGATAAAATAAGTTACACATCTCCTTCTATCATAGAGAATTTTTTGGTTTAGGGTATGGAAAACTAGATAAAGTTGTTACATTTTTTCAAAAACATGACAAGGATTATCATTTTATTGTTTCCATCACAAACAAGTTATCAAAGCTTGAAAAATCTACTAATATAGTAAAATAAATTGAAAATTTAGGGTGATCATTTAAAATTATCAGTAAGGGGTTTTAAAAAAATTAATGATATTCATTTCTATAATGAACATCATTGGAAATAATTAAAATTATTTTTTAAAAAGAAAAAAACACTTCATAAAGCACATCATCAGCCTTTTTCTAGTGTTACTTGATGAAATTATCAAAAAAATATATTGACCAATAATTATATATTTACAAAAAAGATACAGGATAAACATATTTTAGAGTGGGCATACATGTACTAAATTTCATGGAATGCTGCATAAACCGGAAATTTATCAAACTCATTTAATGGTTACAAGAATGGTTACATATGATAATTATCACCTAAGTTAGAACTTCCTTAAATTTTCATAAGTAACAAAATCTTGATCCACTTAACAATTTAAATTAAATTCTTGATGTTTTTGATTTAATATAAAATTCTGTATCTAAATTCGGATAATAGATGTTACACTTTCTTTAAAAACATGCCAAGTACACACTTCATTATGCCATATGCATTTATCATCATTATCATAGTAGATTATTTACAAAGGGATATTCTTATATACAAATAATCACTTGGTTTTTCATATAGTAATACATAATGAGGGAATATATAATTCTAGACTTTTTCAACACCTTTTGCAAAGAACGTACATAATTATTCTGTCAAAGACTAATGCCAAGACAATACGGGTAAAAACCCAACATAATTCATCTCTTGATAATTAACTTTACCCAATTCATTGGAGCGCTATATAATTCTGGGCGCACCCATCACATCATATCATTCATATTGCTCTATATAATTTAGGTCGCACCCGTCACATCTTATAAGTCTGATACATCCATCAAATGTCTAGTACAATCTTATATTCATGGTGTCTCATTCCACATTTAATACCTGCATTCTTAACTGATGTGTTATCAAGAGAGATAACTTTTATACTTTCATTAGTTATATGCATATTTAAAAATGATGTTAATTATGCAATAAATATAAAAATACATAGATTTGTTAGTTTTAGGTAATTAATCCATCAAATTTAATAGTGACATTCATGGAATAAAATGACATTATTTTTCACATATAATAAATATTATTCCACATAAAATGATGGATTGTCCCATAAAATAATACCTCTTGCATTACAATCATTTGTCACATGAATGATAACTTTTTTTTACATGAATTTTCATCTTTTTAACATTGGGATAATTGTTATTCTAGGTTAAACCATACACTATTAATAAAAATTTCAAATAGATTAAAACATTAACCTAAATAATTAAAAAAATCATTATGTCAAATACATCATGAATTAAAATAGAAATTATGGATATAAAACCATTATTTCATGTAAAGTATTCATGCATAATAATATAATTAAACACATGTGTTTATGAATGTATATATATTATTTTGTAATCAAATATTATTCCTACCATATATCCTAAAATTTATTTATTGGGAAAGAATGAATGTAACATCAATTTTATTAATAATTTGACGTCTTATTTTATAATTTTTAGGCACAAAGTAACAAAACATAGTTTGTTATAGTTGGTATATATGAAATTTCATCGTGTGTATTGTATAAAATCATAAATAGATTAGTCAAAGCTATATAAATAATTCATGTAATAAATATATGTTATTGTGGTTCTTATATATATATATATATATTTATATTTGAGTTGAAAATTATATAAAACCATATATACAAAAAGTGTATACCTGGGATTTTCACAACCAAAACAAGGTTTAATAATTCCTTATAAATATTTTACACTTCAAAAAAAGATTAATAACTAAATTAGGTTTTAAGAAAACCTAATTCAGATTATAATTAAAAACTATGTGTATATATATATACACACACATGACCATAAATAGACATATATTATTATATGGTCCAATTGACATAACAATGTTGAATCATTACATGATTTACATGTACTTAAGGACATTATTTAAAAACATATCTTAAGCATTCAGAAATCATAAAAAACGAATAGGATTGTTTTATAAATGAATATACATACATAACCGTATATATAAATGTTTTAAACAATGCTTTCTGCATATGGGAAACAAACCAAAATAATCCCTTACATGTATTTTGTGCATCAAAACCTTAACTAAACCCTGGAAAACATCCTTTAAAAAATCTGAAATAGATTTGGTTTTGATTTTATATAAAATTGTATATAAATACATATATATCCATAAAATCAAAATAATAGATATAAGGGATCGAATAATGAAATTGTAGCCTAAATAATCCCTTACAAGCAATATGTGAATCAAAACATCAATTAAACAATGAAAAACACCATTTTAAATGTCTAAAATTGATATGGATTCGAATTTATATAAACCCATATATAAGTAAATATATGGGTTTTTCATATCAAAAACAAGATGAAATAAACCCTTAGAATGTTCTAAGAGAGAGATAGAGCTAAGTAGAATATTCGAGAGGAAATGAGGTAGAATTCTCTATGAAATTACATTTTATATATGATGCATATATCTATATATACCTATATATTTTATACATAATGATTCATACATAAAATTTAAACAAAGTACTATGAAAATAGACTAATAAAATTTAATTCTCACACCCAAATTAAAATAATCTATAATATTATTGGTTATTTTAATATATATATATATATATATATATAAAGTTCATGGGAACATAAACTGGAAGCCATAGAAAGTAAAATAGAAAAAAAGAAGACCAGAATCGGGATTGGAGTTAGAAACCACGGGCTGGGTCTGTGGAGAGTGAGGGAAGATCATAAGAGAAGAAAAAAAGAAAATAAAGAGGATAGAACTATGGTAAAGGCTACTAGTTTGACGTGAGGAATAATTAGAATGAAGAAATGATATGTAGAAAATAAAGGACAAACACGATCAACTAAGATTGATTGGACGACTGTGGATGATTCAACAGTTATAAAAATTGAATAACGGTTGAAATCTAGCATGGAATTAGATCATATAGTCATGGTGACACCGTATATTTCAAAATAGATGAGCGTCTAAGATTAGTTTATTCCTAATCTAATTTCTAAAGATAACACTGAGAAAAGGGTCGCGACAGTGGGATCTAAAGTTGAGACCGGATCATTTAGTCCCGATCATTCATGTATTGATTAAATGGCCAGGATTATACTTCCTTATAAAAATTGCATCCCATGTAAAATTGGATGTGGTTTCTAGACCTCTATATAACCCTTGGTAATCCTGAACTCAGCAGTTAACTCCCTCCCCCTCCCCAATATCACCTCGTGCCAGTTTTCCCCAACAAGCATTCTCTGCACCCACTCTTGCTATCGTGCTTCTGTGCATGGTGGCATCACC
Organism: Viscum album; assembly: GCA_963277665.1. Taxonomy (NCBI): domain Eukaryota; kingdom Viridiplantae; phylum Streptophyta; class Magnoliopsida; order Santalales; family Viscaceae; genus Viscum; species Viscum album. Next base: position 538,927,129 of record OY728119.1, read on the forward strand.
CAGAAAGACTCATGTGACCATGTGGGAGTGCAGACATTCATGGAAGGCCTGTGATAGCTAGGGACCAAGGCTCAGCCACCAGCTCCTTAGGGAGTTGTGCGAGTTGCCTCCCTCAACTGGCTAGAAGCCTAGTCTATGGGTATCCCATTTTTTTATAAATCCTTGCTAAAACATTCCAAGAAAAACAAAATAAACCATATAAGTTATAAAAAACCAAACATATAAATTATACCATGTAATTTATTAACCAAAATTATAACTTTTAATTATTAATAGTATTGTAAAACATGATTTCAAAATCAAATACGTATTTTTTTACCAAAAATAACATACAAAAAATGAGGTTTTCAATATTAATTTTTATTAAATCAAATAATGTCATTAATTTTATTAGTATAAAACATGATTTTAACAATATTCTAAACTCTGAAACATTATAATACACAATTGAAGATATCAATTATACCATGTAATTACTTAACCAAAATTATAACCTCTAATTATTAAGATTATTGTATAACATGATTTCAAATTCAAATGCGTATTTTTAGTATAAAAAATATGTATATTTATATTTATATTTTTTGAAGTAAACATTGAGAATTTTATTTTTATTTTCATTAAAACAGAAATTTCGTGATTTCAAATTCATTTTGTTCTTTAAATCAACATGCTTTCAAAATCTAAATATAATTTCAATTTAAGACATGTTCAAATATACAAATATCATGAATTTAAAAACATTCATAATTCGTAATATAATTAAATACTAAGAATTAATTAAATAATAAAATTATTATCATTAAAAATTATAAAAAAATGGGGCACTACATTATCCCCCACTTAAATGAGTTGTGTCATCACAATTCCATTTGTACTCACAAAAATCCGCAACACTAACATCCAACATTATCTGCAAGCACCCTTCACCAGGTCCAACATAGTGGATGATCTGTTAATGTCCTCAGGTGTATTCCTATGGTAGTTTCTATCCCATCAATCTCCCTATACTATATGAAACTTGATCAATAAGGGTTAAACCTGTGCATATAATACTCAGGATTCTAGAGAGAGGTATGGGAGATATGAAGCCTAAAGATTTCATCATGAACTTTTTCCTTATAGATCGGCCGAACTCTGTCATGCCTGAGAGTTCTAATGTAATATAGCCCCCTATACCTGCTGAATCTCAGAGCTTGGAAGAGATAAACTGCTCAAAGGTAACCCTCCAAATCAGCTTCTCGGACCATTCCTAAGGCTATGAAATTTTTGGATAGATTGAAACATTGGAAGATACATTCATGATACTTTCCCCTATGCCTATACTATGAAAATTTTGTAGTGTCCATACATAGATAAACACAACTTTTTCCCTGATAGGACTAGAGGACATTTGAGCTGATGGACACATGTAGATTCTTTTTAAAGATTAACATAGGTTCACAAAAGAATGGTATGATTACGAACATGAATTTACTGTTATGTTCTTCAGTAATTCAGTTGGGAGAGACCAAAGGATTGTTGGTGAACCTTCTCCTGCCATATGAAAATTATAAGAAATAATTATACTTATCAAGACATAAATAAATTTTAGTATTGTTCTAATTTTCCATAGGTGTCTAAACTGATCCTCTGATACCAACTGTAGTGCCTGGACCATAGAAGCATGGATTCAGTGCTTGAATCATGGTGTGTAATTATTTCACATAAAACATGAAGATAAAAAAAGTACATTTCAAATTTCATCATATAGGATCTTTTTGGATTTGTTTATGGAAAACCAGATATAGTTGTTACATTTCTTCAAAAACATGACAAAGATAAACCTAATTTTTTTCCATCACTTAAGAGTACTCAAATCTTTCCAAATATACAAACCGTGTAAAAATAAATTCAAAATGTTGGGTGAGAATTTAAAATTCTCGGGAATGGGTTTTTAAAAAATAAAATTAATTTTTAGAACAAAAAAACCTTTGAAATAATTACAAATCATTTTCTTAAAAGGAAAAAAACACTTCTTGATGCACGTTATCAAAATTTTTCAAAGGTTATTTGAATACATTTTTAGGAAAATCTCCTACATAAGAATTATAAATTTACTAAAAATATACTGATAAAAAAATATATTAGAGTGTGCATACATGACCTAAAATGCATGGAATGCTCCATAAAACAGATATTGATAAAACTCATTTAATGGTGACATGCAATGTTAGAAGTAAAAATCATCACATAAGTTAACACTTTCTTAGGATTGAATAAGTAACATTATCATGATTCATATAACTCTTTAAATTAAATTCATGGAATGATTGAAATCATATCAACTTCTATATCAAAAGTTTGATAATATATGTTATACTTTTCTTAAAAACATTCCAAGTACATACATCATTATGCCATATGAATTCATCTCTGTTACTATAAATTATTATTAACTTAGGGATATTCTACTCATTAAATAATCACTTGGTTGGTCATATACTAATACATAATGAGGGAATGTATAATTTCAGACGTTTTTATGACCTTTGACCAAGACCGTATATAATTAATCGCGCAATGCCTTGTTCCAATAACATATGGGTAAAAACCAAACATAATTCATCTCATGAGACTTAACTTTACCCAATGCATTAGAGCATAGTATAATTCTGAACACACCCATCACATCATAACATTCATATTACTCTATATTATTCTAGGTGCACCCATCACATCATATAAGTTTAATACATACCTCATATGTATAGTATGGTCTTATATTCATAGTGTCCCATACCACATTAAATAATTAAATTCATAATCCATGAGTTATCAAGTAAGATACCTATTCATATTCAAAAATGAACTGAATTATGCAATAAATATAAAAATGGATATATTTTTAGTATTAGGTTATGGTTACATCAAATTTTACAATGTCATGCATTGGCTAAAAAGACATGATTTTGAACATATGAGAATAACTAGTTCACATAAAATGATGTATTTTAACATAAAATAATTATTCTTTCATTCAAAACCATTTCCACGTGAATGCGACCCTTTCCATACAACAATTTAAAAGTTTTTGACTTTTTGATACATGTTATTCATGTTTATAACATACACTGTTAATAGAAATATCAAATAAATTAAAACATCAACTTAATTAATTAAAAACATTAATTGTGGGAAGTTCACCATGAATTGAAGTAAAAAAGTAAGGATGTAAATTTTTATTTCATGTCTTGTGTTCATTCATAAGAAAATAATTCAAAACATGTGCTTATGCATGTTTATATATTTTTGTGTAATAAAATATTTTTCCAACCTTCTAAACTAAAATTTATAAATTGGGAAGGAATGCATGTAATGTCAATTTTATTAACAAGGAAATGTCTTCTTTTAGTATTTTTAGGCACACATTAACAGAATAGGGATTCTTATTATTGGCCAATATGAAATTTCATTATGCGTATTGTGTAAAATCATCACCAGGTTAATCAAAACATCAAAATAATTCTAAACATGGATATTTGTGATTTTGGTTCTTATATATATGTGATTTTGAAAATTTTATAAAACCACATATACAAAAAGTGTATATTTGGGATTTTCACAACCAAAATAAGGTTTAATAAATCCATATAAATATCATACACTTTAAAAAAAAATTATTAATTAATAAAATAGGTTTCATGAAAAACTAATTCAAATTATAATTAAAACCTATAAGTATATATATACACATAACCATAAATACACACATATGCTTACATAGTCCAATTAAACATAAAAAAGTAGAATCTTATATGATTTACATGTACTTAAATAAATTATTTATAAACATATCTTCAACATTAATAAACTATAAAAATCGAACATATTTGTGTTATAAATGAACATACAAACATAATTGTATATACATAAGTTATAAACATGTTATTTTTAGTATGTAAAACATACCTAAATAATCCATTACATGTATTATGTTCAAAAAATTTTAATTATACAATAAAAAACACCATTTGAAAAATATGAAAAAAATTTGGTTTGGATGTTAAAGAAAATTGTGTACATATATATATTTATATCCAAAAAATAAAAAATATATATATAAGTGTTTGTATATTTAAATCATAGAAAAAATAATACCATAAAAGAATAATGTGCATCAAAACATCAATTAAAAACTAACAATCACAAGTTTAAATGTCTGAAATAGAATTGATTTTGAATTTATATAAAACTGTATATTATAAGTTTATATATGGGATTATCGTATAAAAAACATGATGAACTAAACCCATAATTGGTTACAACAAATATGTAGAGAAGGGCATATTTTTGGAGAGGAAATTGGGTTGAATTATGATTGCAATTAGTTTTTATATATGCTGTGTTTGTAGATATATTGTATAGAGAATGATTCATGCATAAAATATAAACAACGTCCAATGGAAATAGACAAAAATAATTTATGTCCAACACCCTATTTAAAATAAACCATAATGTAATATGTGATTTTAATATATATATATATATATATACATATATATAAGGTTTGTGGAAACTTAGATGGGAATCCATAGAAAATAAACTAAAAAAGGACGACCAGAATAGGGATTATGTATAGAAACCACGGGCTAGGTCCGTGGAGAGTGAGGGAGGGTCACTGAAGAATAAAAAATAAAATAATTTGGGGATAACTATTGTCAAGTACACAGATTCAATTCTAAGAAGAAGAAAAAGGAAGGAAGGAGGTGTAGAAAATAACAGATGGCCACAATCAACTGAGATTGATCGAACAACTGTGGATGATATTGTGGTTATAAAAAATGATGAACGGTTGAGATCAATTATTTCATTGGATCTAATGATTGAGGTGATACCATGGTTTTCAAAATAGATGAGTGGCCAATATAATTTGTGTCCTGATCAGATATCTGATGAAATTGTGGAGGAAATCGTCACAACAGTGGGATTCGAAACTGAGACTGGATTATATGGTTTAGATCTCACACGACGATATTGAATGGTTAGGATTGGACTTCTCTTTAAAATTCACATCCCACATCGAAATAGATAGGGTTTAGAGTCATCAATATAACCCTTAGTGATCCATCACTCAATAATTAACTCCCTCTCCCTCACCCTGGTATTTCCCCACACCGATTGTCCCTTGTGGGCGCGATCTGCGCCCACCCCTGCTGTTATGCCGCCCAACACTGTGGTTTCATCTTGTAACTACAATATGACCTTGTATACATGCATATCCTCACGATCGGCCTATTTTTCCTGGGGACCAAGGCTTATCCTCCCACTCCTTAGAGAGTGGTGCGAGTTTCCTTCATCTGCTAGTGAGAAGGCTAGACTATGGGGACACATTTTTTTATAAACCCTCAACAAAAACATTCCAAAAACCATATATATTTTACACAATCCAACATATAAATTATAAATTTTCATTTCATAACTAAAATATATATTTTAATTATTAATATATTTTTAAAACATTATTTTAAATTCAAATGTGTATTTTTGTATCAAAAAATATATAAAAATGATGTTTTCAGTATTTATTTCCACTAAAATAAGCAATGTACATAATTTTATTATTCTAAAACATGATTTCAACATTATTTTAATCTTTGAAACCTTATAATTAAGAATACAAAATATAAATTACACCATTTAATTACTAAATATAAAGTATATTTTTTAAATTTTATGTGTATTTTAAAACATTATTTGAAATTCAAATATGTATTTTTGTACAAAAATCAATACATATACTTATATTAAAATTTATTGAATTAAAAATTATGTAATTTAATTTATATTTCTATTAAAATAAAAAAGACTTGATTTCAAATTCATTTTAATCATTAAAACATTATGCTTTCAAAATATTAAGAGATGTTTAATTAAAAACATGTTCAAAGATATATCTTTAATGAATTTTCAAAAATTCAGAATTATTAATATACTTAAATACTATGAATTAATAAAATATTTAAATTACTATCATTAAAAAAAATTAATAAAAATCGGGGTGTTACATTTAGATATACAAATAAATATTGGGTTTTTTAGTTTATTCTCTTAAGATAACACACGGAGTATCATTCTTTCTTATAATTTTGTGATTTTACTTTATAAAAAAGAAGTAGGACTACATTTCACATAGCACTGTGATGTATGAATACATTGTGGATAATATAGAATACACTCAGTTACTATGGATGAAGAAAACATAGAGAATTAATTAATTTATGTTAAATCTATAATTGAAATAATACGTGATTACTCAAGTTCTATTAATATTAGTGAACTTTCTTCCAATAGTTCAATGAAAAAAATTAATATAATACATTATTTTATCAAGGAGAAGGGTGAGAAAGGGCGGGTAAAATTTGAGTATATGATAATATAAAATCGGATTGTGGATATTATGAATAAGGAATTATTCAAGGATGAGTTTGAGATGATTTAGATGGATCTTATAGTCTTACCATCTCTATCAAACTAAATAATTCATAGAAAACTAGGTATATATAATGGAATGGAGGATTTTGATATTAATTAGTCAACACATATAGAAAACCCATGAGGAACAAAGAATCCTCAAGCCTTCTGAAATCATTGAGGACTCAGTACACTAGAAAAAGACACGGTCCAAAAAAATCATGATGGTGTTATGATAATGGGGATTGAGTATGAAAAATCATAGGAAGATGGTCCTGCACTCAAGGACCACTCACTATAAATTTTATAAAATTTTAAAAATAAATATTCATTTTAAAAATGTTCAATGAAATGATGAAATAATCATATGATAAATACAATAATTCTATTTCGAATGAATGTATAGAGGTGTGGGGGTTAAATTCAGATTTTTCAACTAAAAATGATGATAAAATAAAGAATACAAATGAACCTTGGGGGCCCAACATAGAAAATTTCTTATTGTACCTTAAAAACATGATGTTTTGTTAATGGATTTTAAAGGTCAAAATTTTATTATGGATGAATAATAATAGGTATGAATCATATTTGGGTATATTTACAATTAGAATTGTTATGAATTCTCTTCATAGAACAAAATAGTGGTTGGATGTTTGGGAAACCTTCTAACCTAAATGTATATTGACTGTTTTGTGATATTTTATTTTTTTTAATCAACATTGAACATGGTTGTGGGTTCCCCCTAAACTTATAAATGGGTTCTTAGACAAGAAAAAAAAAATGTAATTTTAGTGATCTTAGCACATTTGGTATTAGATTTAATGATTACAAAATCATATATACACTATATAAACTAATAAAAAAATAAATTATAAATATATTCAATTCTGATGTTCTTATATTTGAAGGTGTTAGTTATTTTTTGACCATTTTTCAATAAACCAAAAGGTAAATATTGTTAAAAAAACCTCATTGGTGAATTTTTGGATTTTGTTTATTTATAACGATATTGAAAATCCTCCATTGGTGAATATAGGGTGGTGGGATAATCAAGAATGTTTTTTATAAAATCATGGTGCAGTAACATCAATTCTTTCAATAAGATTTATTTTATACTATGATAAAAAACGTTATGTTGTAATGGAGTTAATATGAGAAATAAAAAATTCATAAACTAACATCTATATATATTATAAAATATAATAATACATAACAGTTTCTATGAACTATTTTTTGGTTATACACTTTTTCTATAAAGAAGAATATAAATATCACAATGATGACTCTGGTCACACCGTGAACTTGATTTTGAAATTCATTCAATTCTAAAGGATTTAATCATGGGGATATTAATCCCACTACATGAAATATTAATTATTTTTCCATATAATATATAAATATATTTAGTAAAGTCACACCATGAGAGTCTATATTTCACCACGAATGCGTTTATAGTTGAAACTATTGTGAAAATATTCAATATATAAGATTACTTTTCACAATGGTGAGGGACATCTATAGGATTACAACCATCATTAGAATACAAAATGTGATGAGTATCCCCATGGAGATTATTGACACATCATACAGAAGTTGTTAAATATTTTAGTGGCTTTTCTATTTTGAAATTATCAACTCTATTATAGATCATTGATCAATGGAAACACAATATAAAAGTGTTAACATTTGTAGACTATAGGTTCCCACACCATGATGGGTTATGTTTCACCATATTGTGTGAGTGAAGGATAAATCCTATATTTAGAGACACAATAAATTTTATGGGTGTGAGATGAGAAATTTATAGATGTATAATTGAAATTTGTGATGATTATTTCTACTCTATGGTGATATTGGAGCTCAGATTAATGGTTTTAATAAGTGTTAAAGGTCACACCATGATCTTCAATCTCATGTTTTGAAAATGTTGAATTCAAAAACATGTATATTTATATTTCCTATCCTTGAAGAGATAAATCAGGAATATAATTAGCGGACCATGGATTTTTATAAAGAGGCATTTTGATGAAATTCATCATCATAATTATGGATAATTAGTTATTATTTTGGAGGTAAACACATTGATTCATAAGATATATGAGGGTTGTCTTTATATTAAAAAATGAATTAGTAGGGTTATAGAGGAGTTATAGAAAAAATATATAAAGAACATATTATGTTTTTATACATATTCTAAAACTTTAAAGGGAGAATTGGGAGGCATTCATAATAGATTTTAGTTTCATTCATCTGTGGATAAAATTTGAGAACAATTAATCTACTATTATTGGTGTAAACATTCTCATTATTCATAAATATCAATACAACAACAATCCTACATGTAGTGATCTATTAATGTGGGTGAGAGTAGTGAATTAATTATTTATTTTAGGGTTAAAAACCCTGTGGATAAATGAAGATTCCCAAAATTATAACAAAAAATAAGTGCTCTTGGTGTTTTAAGTTCTCGTCATATTAAAGTTTTATTATTCTTGGACAGTCTTGGTTTGGATTAACTGACTAAATTTCTATGCCCACCCCCTTATTTTAGAGGTATAAATTCATATTAGTCATGAGGGGAAGGACTTATCCTAATAAGAATGTTACTATCTATTTTTTATTTTTGTTACAAAACTAAAAATTCAATGATTTACCCCCCCCCCATAGTATCTACCTACCCACGGACTATATATATTACCTGAAAACATTGTCTCTATAAAATTAAACCAAGAACAACCACAAAATAAATTGGAAAATCACCATATAATTCATCTCAATGATGGTGCAATCAATGAAAACCATTGAAAAGGTTCCATGGTTCAGGTAATAATAAGAATATTTTTCATTACTCCCAAAAACATCACAGGTATTCAAAAATTATTATAGAAATATTTGAATTCTACCAATGGGATTTAATCTACAGAAAACTGAATATGACACAAAAGGGTCATAATATCAACCTACTTTAACAAATTTGTACCATTCCACTATATGTAGAGGACTCAATGGGACCAAAAAAACCTATTTTATCCAACTGTATCTAATCCCCACTATCCTCTCTAAAATCATAGTAATTCCACATAATATACAAAAAGAAATACTTGTATAGTTCCATGAGAAATAAAATTTAGAATACAATCACATGATAAGATAAACTAAGGACCACTGATTCAAAAACATTTATGTGTTCTTCATCAAACAAGATTAACCATCCAACTATAGTATCCAAAACACACCAATCTAAACTATCACACTATGGGATAATCATATACAAACCCAGAAAAAATATCTATTCATATTGGTAGAGGGACCCACATACTAGTTAAGGATAACCAAGGAATCATACAATATATCTAACACACTTCTCAATGATTATTAAACATCTAAATTGCATTATGGAATATGATATAGGGTCTCATCGTAAAAAAAGAGAATATCATAAAATCTATAACATAGTTGATGGAAAACTCAGACTTTTAATCACTACAAGTAAAGGGGAAGTCACCACAATGCAAGTCAATAACTATAATGGTCTGGCTATGATCTCTATTGGAATATTTAACTCTTGAATAAAAGTAAATAATGAAATGAAACATTCACACTAAAATCATTAATTTTTAGACTGAATGAATAAAATATATATTTTACCTCAAACCCTATCAATTACTTCCTAATCAAATCCATCCATAATGTACCACTACCCACAAACCACCATTAACACTCTAAATATGAAAAGTTTCTCCTATATGTTGTGGTATAAATGGTTTGAAACATCTACTGACATGGAATTTCATTACAACCCCAAATCCTCGAGAATATTTCTCTTCTAGAAATTCCATGATATTAATATTGTTAGGTCATTGGTCATTATTTTTCCTTTAATGTGGGAGTTTGTCCATGTTACTATTCCTAATAACTACAATGAAATAAAAACTTTAATTGGTAAAGGGCCCAATACTGATAGATAAATAAAATGTCCCAATGATTTTTTAGGTCATCAATGTAGGTGGTGGATGAAAATGGGAATACAAAACTTTTAAAATATATAATCAAAGGATTCACATAAAATATTGAGCATATAGGAATCCATCTCTGAACCTGTCAATCAGTATTCAAACAACATCTTGTGTCGCTGAAGAGGGTTCTGTATCTTCTCATCTTATATCATCCTAAATGTAAGTAAATAGAACACATGTGACAAAATATCAAACTCTAGAAACTATATGGTGATTTCGTCCAGAGTTCAATGAAACATCAACCAATAAAATATTGAAAAAAATATGAAATTTGAATGAAATTAAATCTATCTAGCTATTGCTTTTCAAAACAATATAAGAAAAATGTGACTTATAATCCAAAAATTCTCCACCATATTAAGACCTCGATCTCCCCACTAAACGCTTTGGTAAATATTATTGGAATTCATAGAGTGAAATCTATATCTATATTTTCATATTTAGATCATTGGGAACTACCCTTAACCTAATAAGGAAGTCTTTACTAAGAAAAAATGTAACTGATTTTCCCTATGTTAAAGTGGAGATTAATCCTCACAATAGGTTGATGTAGTGATGACTCATCACTAAAATGATAAACAGTGAGAGGATAAAACACTAGAACTATCTCATCATAGCCCTATTACTAATCTTTAGTTGGAAATATGTGGGTAACATACTATATTAAATGAGATGAACTTGTATTTAGTAGAGTATTTCCAAATTAAATGACATTGGAATGACATGTGGAAAATTAATGATCATTGTATGATTCAAATACAATATTTCGTAAAAAATTTAAATGATTACACAATGTTATAGTAAAAAAAATTATACATGTCCTGAGATAAGGGATATATCACTCCCAACAAATATGATGGGTTATATAGTCTGATAGCCAAACTGAAGACCCCTTTAAATCATATCCCCAAATTACCAACCAATCCTCATAAGAAAAAGAACTCTAAATTCTATTAGTGATCAAATGACTTTTATAGCATTACGATTTGACATGACCGTATAGAACTGTACATGGTTCAGTGGTTTGTTGAGACTTCCACCTCAATCCCAATTCCAATGGGCCAAGGGATGGTGACTAGAAATAAGATGAAATACCATACATGAGAGAACATAGAATATATAAAACTATAATATATATATATATAATACAATAACCATTATGTAACCAATAACAATTGTTAATGTAAATAAATACATGATCTATATAAAAATGGGAATATAAAAAAACAATATTTCAATACAAACCCCCTCTGAAAAACCCAAACTTTTATAAAACAAATGATAAATACATTTTTTTCAAATTGATAATGGAGATGGTATAAACTCTCCTAAATTAATAAAATCCAAGGAAAATAGACTCTATAAAATAATAATAATTAGGAACCACTATGTTCCATAATTAATTATACATATAGAACATCTCTAGATATATGTTCACCAAGACCATCATAAAACTGTGAAATGTTTACATAGAGCCAACATATTTGGCTACAAGTAATGTACAAGAGTGATTATAAAAAAATCCAATTAAAAACATTGACAAGAAAACAAAAAGGTGAAATAATATATCACTCGAGTCTCTAGAGAAAGTAATAAGACATAAATAAGGAAAACCATATATGATGAATAGTTAAAAAACCCATGGACATAAATAAGTCCATATCATCACCATTAAACACTAAATGCACAAATCATTCACCAATGAAATATCTACTCCCAATAAACCATATACACTAATAGTAGTGTACAAACAAATAGCCTGAACTTGCTATTTTAGTTTAGAGTCACACCACAATAGAGAATAGGGGTGTGGGAGTGAACCCCAATACTAAAAAAACTCCACAAAAAAATATTCCGTAATAAATAAAACATGAGAGAATCAACAAACTGGTGATTTATAAATAACATGTCACCTCATAACTCCCATTTCAAAATTCTAAACCAGAAGAGTTTAATAGTTACTGGTTAATGGAATATTTTCTAGTTTACGGAGTCTCATCCCCTAAGGGGACCCACATACTGATTTGTAGAAGATAAAATACAGTCTAGATAGGGTATCTCACTATAATGTCTTGGTTAATAACTCCACTCCCTTTTCATATTATCTAACCTCCTAGATCAACTTTCACATTATATGTACAGAGGACTGTCACTTATCTGAGGAGTACATGACTTTCGAGGAGTTACCAACAGTTTTGGAGGTCCTACACATAATTGTTTAAATGTTCGTTGGTTGAGGGGGTTTCCAAATCTATAATGTGATTACCCTTAAACATTCATAATAGGGGGTTACCTACTCTACTATGTGTAAAATGAATTTGTTCCCATATATCAATTTACTAAAAAAGGTGTTACCAACTAAATGACTCCTCCAAATATATGCCCAACAACCCATTATCCATATCTTGGTGATATGGAACATAATCCTCTCATATAATCCTTATTAATATCATCTTATGATCATTATATACAAATAAAAACAATATTTAATGAAAAAATCTTGGAATGGAATAATCATGTATCCAGTTATATCACCCTAGTGAGTGGATATGAAAAACATAAAATGATATATAGTATAGGGAATGTAATTTGTTCTACATGGAATGTATTCCATCTATAAATATATAATCACCATCTTTCCATATGGGGAATAACTACACAGAATTTGAAAATGGGTCACATGGCTTGTAAGTACCAATTTTTAATTTTTTGATTACTTAAGTATACAATATTTCATGTGTCATAGAAATTCATAGAATATACTTCTAAAATAATGAAAATATAATCTATTAGACTTCATGAAAACCCTAGAAGTAAACTAATTACCATAAATGTCATGTAATTCAACGTTACATTTTTTTTGTATTTATCTTCAATGGAAACATAATCCATGACATAAAATAAAAGTATATGTCATGTAGTAATCAGACTACATGTGGTATATTTTTTTAAATTACAATATAATATGTTTATCATGATAATTAAAAATTATGTTCATTTTTCTACACTAAAAAATATCCAATATAACCTCTAATGCATCAATTTATTATATAAACCATCGCCTCGCCTCTTTTGGAAACCAATTCCCAATTGGATTCCAATATAATTTTTTATAAGAACCCAAAACTCAAATTCTATAGCATTATTCATAATCAATTCATAATCTTGTTTTCATCAATAATTCTAAACCATTTTACAATAAATTAAATTATTCACTATGGTGTCTTATTTTAATAACATACTCAATTTAGTGTCATCTTCAATGACTTATATCATTCCACCAGTCAAATAACCACCACCAAATAGCTGGCCTAAGAAATGACCAGATGTGATCATTCTATATGAGAGAAATAAAAGTGAAAAATTGATGAAGGAAATATATTTTAGTATAATTCTATCTCACCAGAATTATTTCAAAAAGGTATCAAAAATGAAAAGAACTATTATTAGGAATTGCAATGGCTTTCATAGAAATCGATTCATAAATTATACCAAGAGCATAACTTATACGTCACAACAGAAAAATAAAATTACACATAATAATTATGTTGGAATTTCCATATAAGCTTTAGTTTATGATATATAAATTTTCTCACTCACAGGATAAATATTTATTTTTTAATTGGATATTAAATATTCCCAAAAAGAAACCATCTCCAAACCTCAAAAAATAATTCTAAGATTAAAACCCACGTATTAAGAAAAAATAGTAATAAAAGAATAATTAAGTAGTTTATTATATAAATATTACAGTTTTACCATATTTTAGTGACACATGAATTTGTAACTGAAAACTGGCCTAAGTCTCATCCACATAAAAAATGAGTCTCTAAATATTCTTCTTCATGCAGTTATGGTTCTTATATTAATTCATATTATTGGTGGTGGTGTTTTGGGTTATGGTTTTTGAGATTATATTATATGGTGTTGGGGTACTTATAGTGGTTATGGTTTTCTATGAAAGTTGAAATGGAGGGGAATTCGACGGGTGGTTCCTCGTACCAGTGCTAACAATTTTATGGTCATTATGGTGGATTTATTCCTCTTATCATATTTATGTCTCATTTACTTGAATAAAATATTAAATTGTGAGTTTTTTCATGAGATATTGGATATTTTATTTTAGGTGGTTCTCGATAGTGATCTTTATAATGAAGATGACTTTCCTCTAGGATCAGAAGGATTTTTTTTTGAATACTTAGTTTTGATTAGTGGTATTTAATGATTGTTCTAGGGGTCTCAAGACAACGAGTGACACAAAGGGTCTTGTGGAACTCATTGATCCGGGGAAAATACACACTAGGTTGCTTGATATATTTTCGTGAGCCTATCATACATTAAATGATGGGATTTTCTTGGCTATAGTATTTGGGGTTTGACACAAGTTGTTTTTTGTTATTGTAATTATTATGCGGTATTGAGCCTATTTCCCTGTATTGGTTTCCCAGTCAAAAATAAAATTATTTATATTTATAAAATTCATAAAAAAAATCAATTTGAGTAGGAAGACCCTATATAATCACCAATCCTTGAGTGATTGGAATTTATTATATACAAATGTAACTTTAGTGATCAATGACATGATATCTAATGTGAATAAAAAAGAATAAAAAGTTAAAATAGAAAGATTAAAAAATAAAATATTTTAATCAAACTAACAAATAATATAAATGGTTTCTAGTTTTATAGTGTGTTGCAATTTTATGGTAACATCTTCAGAAAAATTTATTAGTTTCTAGACATCATTATTTCTTAATGATGGTCAATATTTTAAAATTTAAATCTCACAACTAATTAAGCTAAAACATTAATAATATAATATTATTTTGAGTCAATGTGTGATCCATGGGGAATGAAAATCACTATGAATCCTCTAATACGGTAATTATTGATTTTGTACTCTATAAATGTTAATTTAAAATTAATTTATTGAATGTATAAAAAACTAAAAAATAATTACATATTAAAAAATAAAGAGATATAAAATAACATCTAAGGATTAATTTTCATAAAATATAATTTTATACACTTTTGAATAGTATTGAATTAGTCATTTGTAAGATTTATATGCAATTGACACCCATTTTTTCAATTTCAATCAATATTATCCTAATTTTTTAAATTATTTATGATAAAATATTTTCTTTAAAAATAATATATATTAAGATCATATCTTATAAGAATTTTTTTTTCAATTATTATTTCATAATAAAATAATTTTTTATTATAATTTGTTTCTACCCTATTAACACTTTTCTCGAATACATAATAAATTATCATATAGATAAAGAAATTTTATTATGATACTAAACCCAAAAATCATTCCTAATTGAATTAAATATTCAATTATATACCCTTACATTGAATCTTAATTTATAAAACCTTGAGGTGATTACCCACTGATTTTTTAATGATAATCATCCATTATAAACAAAATTCATCTCAAATGTATTAAAAAGTGAAATAAATAATATTGGATGAATAAAGATACTCAATAGAATAAATGATACCAAATAGTTTTAAAATATTTATCCTAACCCTATGAAATCATGTTTTTAACATCCTATATCATTCTAATATAGTGAAATGTGTTCAAAGTATCTAAAACATCAATTAAAATTATAAACTAACTGATATTTATACAACCTAAGAGATCCTTATTTAATCTAGTCATTATGTAGTAATTAGAATATCAAGTAAGAATATCTTATAATTCTTACACTATCCATATCCTGTCACATATATTTGACAATTCAAATATCCTATATTATAGTGTATGTGGAATTGTTGGGTCATAATGAATAAAAATTTATAAAAATATTAGAAATGATCCTTATCAATCAATTAAGAATATCCCTTTTAATTTTTTTCCACCACACATGGCTTCATCGTATTGTATAACGAATTGGGATGGGATTTTCTGGTTACCACGTGGTTTATTATTCCTTGTATTTTGGGTAATGTTAAACTCCTTTTCTTCTCTAACTATTATTCCATGAATGATTCATAATGAAATCTACAATATATCATCATTTAATGGATTTTTATTCATTTAATGATACTAAAATTTATTATAGTATTTATGAATAATAATTTTATATCAATATATAATATTTCTATAAATTTCAAATTTATTTTCCCAAAAAAATTATGGAACATTGTTATATTTTACAACATGATTTTAACTATTCTTACTAAAAAAACATCTAAACATATCAAAATTTCACTCTATTCATTATTATCCCAAAAAAAATCACAAAAAACATATTATTATGAATTATTGTATTTATATAACAAAAATTTTAATGATTAAATTGTTTAATTTTTTTGCTATCATACAAAATATATCTCAACTTAATAATCATTAATGTTGGTAAAATATATTTCCAGAATAGAAATGATAGATGACCTATCAATTTTATAAATTGAGTTATTCCTAATTTATGGTCATTAACTATATTTATAGAATATTCTAATATGTGAATATTATCATAGGGTTGGTTTATTATAGAAATATATAATTCACCAATGATTTAGGAATCTATTTTATTTAATACACCTTGTATACCACATGAAATATTATACATTACTTTTCAATATGTTAGGGACCTGTGTAACATATTTAATACTTTTTAAATAAGTTATACAATATACCTAGAATAAGAGATATTAACATTAATAAATTTCTTATGTTAAACTTTAGGTTTATTTATAATATTATTATTATTAGGTATTTTATTAATCATGTTTTCAGTTGTGGATGAGCCAAGATGGTATTTCATCCCATATGATGTTTTTGTCATCTATGATCCAAATTATAATAGATTGAGGATGTTTGTATCCATAACTATATTAAAAATGTGATATGATTATGTATTTGGGTATGGGGAATCTGATGTGCTCATTTATTTGACTGGATGACAGATACATTTTGCAAATTTAAAGCAATTATATTGTAAAAAAATAATATTATATGAGAATTATATAAAAGATAAAAAATATATAATATATAATAATCACATGATGTTTTGGTAATAGAAATTAATAATTATACATATTATATATGTCATAGTCAGTGGACAAGTCTGTGGAGATATTTTTGTAGTATGGAGGTCATAATAAATACCGTTAAAGATTGAGTTTCACTTATGTTTTCCAAGAAGACACTCTTTCCATAAAATTATATATTATTTAATTCATTATTACAAATAATGATATAATAGACTATGGGGCCACAAAATATAGTTATATGAATAAGGATTATGTTTTTAGAAGACATTATGAGCAAATATAAAAATATATAAAAGGATCTCCAAAATGATTTTTGTGTAAAATTACACAATTTTTTAAGTCTTCCCATTAGGAATATAATAAATTGAGGATTCTTTAATACTATAAGGACTAAATGTACATGTTATATTGATAGAAACATACAATACAGAAAACCCATTATGTGGGTGTATTAATCAAGAAATGTTATGCATTGAAGTAAACCATATAATAGTTATGTGAATGATCATGAATTTGTTATATAAAAATTCATGCGCATTGTTTTTTCTCCCCCCCAAAATATATCATGATTAGTTATAACTTGATTGTATTTTTTTATGAGTTCTAGTATCTATATAAATTATTTTAATGATAAAATTTCAATTTTAATTTGAATCAAATGTAATAAGTAATTGTAATGTTTTGAGAATTTTGTTTTTTAATAAATCAATCTTTTTTATAATTAATGAATAATTTACCATAGTGAATTTATTATAAATGTTATTCATTTTTTAACCAATGATCATGTGTTTATATTGAATAAAATTTGATAAAACTATTTGATGTTAATAATATTTATAACAGTCTTATATTTTGATCAAAGAATTTTGTACTCACATCCAATTAATTTGATTTTAAATTTTAGTATATCTGTATTATTAATTTTTTTCATTAAAAAAATATTAATCCATATTTGGTCATTTTTAGTTATATTTTGATCATGGAACACCACCCAATATTTCTATCATGCATTCAGAACAACACTATGATGTTTTTGTTACTACGAGAAATAAATAAATAATTCTTTATAATTAAATGAATTAAATGAATTCATGTCAACCAATATTTTTTTAACATATTATGGTTCTGTTCAGTAATTTATTTCCCTAAATAGAGCATTAAATCTGTTAATTGGCATTCATCCATGGTTTGGGAAGCTCCTAATTATGGGTCTATATTACACAACATGTTAGTCAAAATGAGATGAAATTATGTGTGATTATATATATGTGTCTGGTAAAAATATCATTAAATATTACTATCTTAAACATATTGATATTCATAGCCATAAATATATGGAATCCCAGGTCATTTGAATTTGAAGAATCTATGGGCCCAGTAATCATGAATTTTTTTACTTATTAATTTTTCTTTCTTTTTCCAATGGGATTAAATTGTTTCAGTAAATCATGAACGGGGATAAGAATGAAATTTTTAATGATAATTATTCAGTATTCAACTATATCATTTGTCAAAAGAGCGTCATATTTTGAATGAAATAATTATTGGTAAAATATCCCCTAATCCCACCATTTCTTATAAATTTGTTCGTCTACATCAATTTAAGGGTAATCATTTTCCAAAGTTGTCGAATGATTTTTTTAATTATTATACCTTGATATAGGGAATGTAATTCCTTATTAAATATATTTACAACTAGATATTACCTTATATTGTCTTATTTATTCATCATTTTTTATTCACTTTATTTTAATTTCATAACAATTTTTTCATTTTTTGTGTAATGTGAATAAAAGTATCCATTTTCTCTTAACTCCAATAATCTTCTATAGTTATATAATAAATTTCTTAAATAGTTTTTAATTTACTTGGAATCCTTATTTATAATTTCATTTATATTCTAACAATACTCTGTGTTGATTCTATCTCATTCATATTAGTGTGATATGTTAGTGTATATATTATATTGGCCTTTTATATTTTTTGTGTCTCACCTCAATAATTGAAATCCTAATACACATTCACAAAATATATATATGATTAAAATATATTTAGTGTGATACCTAGTATAGAGATGTTGAATTATTCAAGAGAAAATGTGCTTAATGGTTATTAAAACAACATTGAGTTACCTTTATCAAGTATATCTGGGATTATTGACATGCTCAATGGAGTCATCAAGTTTCTTGTATTATAAAAATTAATGGGAACATAATGGTTCATTGTTTAAAGCACCATTAATTATCTATATGTTAATACGCAATGAAACCTGAGTTATAGTTTGGATTATAGAAAATACTTTGAAATTTATTGACCCTACCCACATGGTATAATCAATGTTGGTTTGACATAATCACTTTAATTACGCAAACAAATTAATATATTTAAACCTAGTCATTTGTTCTAACCCTAAAAAATCATAAATATTTTCCTTATCATTCATTACATTTTTCATCTATAGTATATCTACAAACCCCCCCCCCCTAATTTCTTGGTAAACAAAGCCACAATTGCTTTCAAAATAATAATATAGTCACCTTTTATTCCACCCATGTTCCACTATATACATTATATCATATAATAAATTATTTGAAATTATATAGTAGATAGTTATTCCATCCTATAATTTCTTCCATTTAAAAGTATTATTTTGTAGGGAATTATTTTCTCCTGGTTGTTTTATAACACAATTCATCATATTTTATTGATAATTTTTTATAAAAATATACCATGCCTATATTTAAAAAAACGTTTCATTGTGAGTGTGTATTCCTTGTGGCATCCCATAAAACTCCATAATTTACATGATACTAAAATTTAGTGTATCAATCATCAAATTAAGAGGGGGGCTATGTTTAAAAAACATACTTTAACCATTTTATATTGAATCATTTGATGTTGAAATAGAAAATCCTATTGGATAAACCATTAATGTATTATTTCAACAAACCAGACTTACTAAACCATTGATATTAAATATTCAAACATAGATGTTAATTTAAATGTAAAATCTTGTTTTATATGTTTTTCACCTTATTATCATGGAACAACTAGATGACCTCCTCACTTTCATCCTAATGAATGTGACTTTTCTATATTCTCATGAAACCAATTTGTACCTATTGAAACATTAGAGATTATAAAATACTATTTTACCCTTAAAAACACTAAATATAATGGATCAATTACATATTATTTGAATCCATAATTTGTTGTAATTTCATGAATAATTTTTTTCATAGAATGATTCCTCCATGTCTCTCAAACTACCTTAATATAAAATTAAATTAATGTCATTATTTAGTACCCTAATGAATTACTTCATGACTATTTTGAATGGATCCTAAAAAATATATCTATATTTCCAATCCAAAAAATAAAAAAACAAGCCATTGTCTAATACTTAAATGAGGGTTTGTTGGCAATGGATTGAAGACTCATTGATTCCACAAGAACTACTTCTCTTATATAAAATAATCATATTCTATCATGAGATGTCATAAGAAACATGGATGAAAATAAAAAACAATCCCATACATGGTAACCCTGTATAGTAAAAATATCCAAAGTTATTTAGACTATACAAACATATAAAATGAAATAATTGATATGTGAGCTCAACGGCCTCATAATAAAACATTTAGTGGTCACCAACTCCCCAATATCTTTTTCTTCTAAATCCCACTTTTCAATTCCCATCATGTTATTTTGTATTTACATTTGATCAATAAATCCAATGAAGTATTATCTAATTTTACTGGATTATATATCAAATTATTCCATTCTGATGGAGATAAATGATTCTTTTTCCAAATACATCACTACACCTAAACCGATAGGTCATTTTGGAAAAAAAAATATAAATAATCCCACAATGATCCCTTCTCTAAATCCAATATTACATTCTTGAAATATAAACTGGTTTGACATGTGGTAATAATGTCCATAAATTCAAAACTATAAATACAATACAATTCCAATCTATCTAATTTGGAAGTCAATTTCAGCAACAATATCTATTAGGAAACTCCTATCAAATTAGTTACCCTCATCCTCTTGGATTCCACACTAAAGTTGAGTCTCCCAAATTCCCAAACCAATTAAATATATTTTTGACAAAGATTAATCTAAAAAATTCATAAATTGGGAATGCCTCATATTTTCAGAAACCATGAATATTTTAAAGACATCCACTTTAAGACTATCTAGCCTACTAAATATTTAAAATAAAATTATAAAAATTTTATCAAATGTAATCCAAAAACCAACAACATATCAATTCCCTTTGAACCACTACCCAACATAAATGGAAATGTTATTAAAATTAAAATTATATTTTGAAAAATATTTTTATTCCTCATGTAAAATCCAATAAAAAACCCCATAATGAAACATAGAAAATAAAAAAAAGATGATTCTTTGAATGTCTATAAATTAATTGGACACCTCCTTGTATTTTCCCAAAAAATCTAATACATTTTCCATAGGCAATATCTGAACCTAAAAAACAATTTTATACTAATAATAAAATTATATAAATTTTATAATGATTTAATTAAACATTAATCCATTGGATTTAATAAAAATACTAATTACATAAATCTTTTGAATTAACTATGTGAACATAAAAGGAAAGTCAAAATAATTGAAAATTTATTCTCTAAAAAATATTTCTCAATGAATTTTATATACTAAATCCTTTACAGTCCCCTTATAAATATGGAACTCATAGTTTTATAATGCACACATTCACCATATTTAATTAATAAATTTTATTCCCAAATAAATATATATTATCATTGATTTATGTACTTAAAAACTATATGTCTATCTATATTATTGTCTAATAATATAAATACAAGTCATAATCGTATTATTGAGGATTCTTTTGTTCATGTTAGTTACCATATCATCCCAAAACATTTATATATCAATGAAATTGATGGTGAAACATCTTCTAGTGGATCTCCATCAACTCATGTAAGACATTTCCTCATAATAGAAAGTACTAAAATCAAATTTCATGTTGGAACTTTATACATGGAATGTGGTCATCAAAAATTCGTGATAAATATTTTCTAATATATGTGATATCATATAAGGAATCACTATAGTGTCTCCATCTATGTATTATAAAATCAGATTGAGAATTAGTTGTACTAAAATGAATTTTTTTAAAACAACTAGAAACCCATATTTGATCTCTTATAATCTATCCCAAATATGGATAACCCACAAGAGATGAATCCTCTATATAAAATTTTAAAATATTAATATATATTGAATTTTTAATCATACCCTTTCATCATCTTTATTTAACTTGATGTAATATAATAATCAATTCTCATTAATTTTCATGAATATAATAAATTATCATTCGATTTGACCACAGGTGTAAAATCTATATTAGCCATTACCTCTTTATAAATAACAAACATCTAGAGTAAGTATCTAAAAATATTAGGCATCCCAAAATAAGACTTACTCTATCCATTAAATAAAAATAATTAAATAAATTTTTAATATTCTAAAGGATTGTTTTATCAACACAATTTATGATAGTGATTTGGTCAATATAATTTGGAAATTCTATAAAGGGTTCACAAATATTTTCTTCCTTTAAAGAGTAGTTATACTAACTTGAGTAGAAAACATGTTGGTTTTTTCATTGTATATAATAAATTATATTATTTACCATGATAAGAACATTACCCACTTACATTTTTTGCCAAAATGTTGGAATGATTTTATAAAAATTTAAAAAATTTGTTTTTAATGGTAATAAATGCTATTTTCAAATCCCAATTCCACCTCGACAACAAGATATATTTGTAACAACATGAACCTATATAATCTATTAATATAGATGAATATTTTTTTTATTACTGTTATAAAATTCCAATGGTTCATGGTGATCATTATCTCTGAATTTATATATCATAGATTCTAATTTTTTAGTGATGGTTTTTCCATTTAATGTGAGTTATTTAAATAATACTTATAATAAATATCCTTCGTCTTAAAAAGAATTGATTGTAAACATTTTTTTAATTATTTAAAAAATTTATTGTATGGTCTAATGTGGGATTATTTTTGGGCACATGATTTATAGTGATGGGATTGTAGTTGATCCTTCTAGAAGAAAGTTATTTTAGTCGATTAATGAACCAATATTATTTCAAAAATACATTCATTACATGGTCGTGATATTTTATATTAGTGCTTAGTTAATTAATTTTTTATGATTTCACATAACATTATTCATTCTATCTAAAAATATATTAAATTTAATTTTGGTAATTCTTTCATGAGATCCTTTATTAAAATAAAAATCATTATATCTTCCATTTTATTCACTGCACACTAAGATTAATCATTATTCATTGAATTAATGGGTTATGTATCTTATAAATCCATTAGCGTTATCATTAGTCAAATAAAAAATTGGTATCCATGCATCATCCATTATTACAAAATTAACGGTGAAACTTAGTCTCACTACAATATTGAAAAAAAGCTTTGGTTGTTCTATTTTATCTACATAATTTAAGCCTATATATCACAGTTACTAAAGAAATTATCCTTAAAAAAAATCAGATATTGTTTATAAAAAAGGGTGATTACAAACCTAAGATAGTCATATTCATATTTATGATTCAAGAGTTTGACATCAAAATTTATGATAGGAATTGAAAATAAAATCTCATTGTTGATCACTAGTTGGGGAATTAAAATTTTACTTACTTTATAATTATTGAACCAAAATTTCACAATCTAAATTTTTATGTTGCAATCCAAAATTATTAATGTTTCCTGCCTTTTTAAATTTTTTTTTCTTTTTCCCAATTTTTTTTAGAATAATAAAAAACATCCATGTGAATAAAAAAATAATTTTGGGAATAAAATAATCATTGTATTAATGGGTATGATATAGTGATTGTGATATTTTTTCATGAAGAGGAACATTCCATTATTTTTGGATTTTCCATTCATTACCAATGGGTAGATTTTTAGGACCGAAAGGACCTCATGTAATGTCTTAGACATTTTATTCTTTTCACCCTCACGCTTTAGGGATTGACATAAAATATTTCAATATTGTATCATATTCTTAGTGATACAAATAGTTTATAAAATAATTGAGATCACCACAAAACCCCTATTATCTTTTTAAATCATTTATTTATGTATATATACCCTTACATTCATTAATATTAGATAATTGAAAAATTTTCATATATCTCTTTGAAGGATGGATGAAATAATTCCAATGTAAATTCTTTCACCAACATGTTTTCACAGTAAAGAACATCCAAGGAGTCCATATCTTTTCATTTATCTTCTCATACCTAGGGCTTAATTATCATGTACCCTTTATTTGGTCTTCATACTCAAGACATCTACCCCATGTCTATGAGTTCAAGTACTCGCCCTTAGGTCTTCATGCTCAGGTCATCATACCCTAGTCTTTTAACCTAAGTCACTATACCCTAGTACTCTTAATAAGGATCTCACACACTGCTCATTCACCATATCTATTCACTAAGATTCCCTTTCATGATGCATTCACCAGGGTGCCAAAATTTTACGACAAATAAATATCAATGGTTCCTTATTTTAAATCCTTGAGAGTCAAATAGATAACATAAAGAACAACTTTCCTAGGTTCCATTTCTCACATAAATTGATTTTAGAGCCTAAATAATTTGGAAAATAACCCTAAAATGAGTTAAATTTTAGTACCTAATGGTTTATGAATTAAAAATTCATGAGATACCTCATCTCCCCTAGTTTAAAAAGACTTGGGTGAATTACCAAATACCGGAATAGACACAGGGCTTCTGTTCACTCACCCCTATATCTGACCAACCACATAACCCATCCCTATTCATGGGTGAAAACATTTCTTAACCTATTACCAAGAAAACATATCATATCCAAATATTAGTGGAAAAACTTCTACTGTCCTCACACATGTTTAAAACCTTTACATTGTCCTACACATAGATCAAATATTACCAATATCCATACTAGGGTTCCACAAATACCATGGTTTTATGGTAAAACATAATTTCACCCAACTCTCCAAATTTAGAAAACATGTTTCATGGGATCATCTATAACCCCTAGAGAAACGCATGATCAGGTCCTCTAGAATCTCATAGGTTCCTCCATTAATCATGGATTCCATTGTTAAAATTATCTTTTTTCCTTTCATCTCTACCATATAAGTCCCTCAAGGGTATTTTAATTACTTAAAATATAGAAAATACGGTCCCGAATCATAATATCATCACTAGAACCCCTCCTACCAAATGGAGTCTAAATTGAGTAACATACATCAAAAACGTTACCATCCCCACCATCTAGTTCACACTTTTCTACTAAATTTAACATGAAGTAATAGGCCTCCCCTTCGTTTTAATACCCAACTAAATTTTAATTGATCACTTAATTGGGATGTCTCATCAATGAGATAGGTATATATTTATAAGGGTAGAACATTCAAAATCCAAATATTTTTCCTCATTGGTCTATATACCCCATGGATATTGTTTTCCATCACTATCCAACCATTAATCTATGAGAATTAAATGGATATATATTCCTCATATATGGTGTATTGGACAACCCATTTATTAAGAAAATATAATATGGTGTAAGACCCAATCAATATATTAATCAAAAGTTTTAAAAATATAGGAATATCATCTAGACTTGTGATATATATCTGAAAAAAATATATCCCATACACATGATATTAAACTAAATTATAACATCCTGGTCATATGATGTAAACAACCCAAACATAGAAACCTAGTGTTAGTGGTTACATTATTACATTGGCACCATATAATAGGAATCACATCCTCAATTATGTAATAGTTTAGTCTTATTGGATGATTATATACATACCTAACATTAATATTAAAAATTAAAACATAAAATAAAACATTGAATTTTATTTTAGAAAACCATTATTCCCCTTAGTATATCAGTTCTTATAAACTATAATACCCTTCATGAGATAATAAAGAAATTTATCATAATAAAGGGGTAAGATATAATTCTCTATAAGGGTATGTGTATAGAAAAATATACTATGAATAAATAAATTTTCATCAATATGGAATGGAAAATAAAAATAAAACTGGTGATTTAATTAATATTTGGAACATAAATAATAATATGGAAAGAATAGAAGATGATAAAATAATTCCTTATGAATAACCACACGAGAATAAAACTTATCCATGCATATTCTAACTAATAAAATAATCACATGGAAATCAATAACTAATCTCATAATGAAGGAATTCAATATTCCTAACATCATTACTATACTATCGAGGCTCATTACATGATATATTATATAAATGGGTAATTCATCTACCTAAATCCCCATCTATTTTGTATCACAAGATTTATAGGTATATAAAGGGGGTATTATAGATCTTTCCAATTACTTAATATTTCCAATGGATACCTCTTATTTAAAGGGTTGAAATATAATCACCATATATATTCATATTTATAGGATAATATAAAATATGATAATAATTTCCTCAAATAAATAAACATAATTCACATTAATGTTCAATGTTGAAAAAAATCATATGAATGTTAATACATTCCTTGATCAATAAACACAAACATAAACCATCTATAGTACTATATAAAATCTTTTCTAAATTTTATTTCCTAGTCAAATGAATCATAAACCGTCTAGAAAAATTATTAATATGGTATCCTTACAACTTATTCCCAATGAATCATATTGTAACACCCTGAATTTTTTTGAGAAAGGTTCTTTTTAATATCTTTTATGTCTTGTGTTGTACGCTACACCATTATTATCTTGTGCTATACGCATCACCATACTAGCTTATAGTATACGAAAACACTATTCTTGGCTTGCGTTACATGCAAGAGCAACCTTCCTCAATAGCATGCATTGTACGCAATCCTGAGTTTCACTAAACAATGATATATTATTATAATATAATGAACTAGCCGTTATGAATATTATTAACTGAATTTTAAATTTTATAACATTATAATTCATCTTACATATTTTCTATAATGAGATGTGAAAACAAAGACAATTTTTCCGATAAAAGAAGTATTTTTCAAAAAATGTAGTTCTACTATCTTTTGATGGTGCACCCATTTAAAATATAATTTTTGACTTGTTTATAAGTTAAATTTTAAACAAGAAACATTTTCATTTGAATCAGGATATAAAAATATACATGGGATAAATTTTTGATACTTTTCTGATTACTTTCATATTTTGATGACTAGTAAAAATACGCTAAATTTTTGTTAAAAACAACATTTTAAATTAAGATAATTTAGATACATAAATGATAAAATTTAGTTGTTTAAAAGTATAAGTAGAATATATTTTTACCATTTAATATAATTCATGTCATTACCATTTATTTTACATTGTATTCATATGTAAAAACATATCAATCTTTGACAATGTTTTATCTTTTAAAACCTGTTTTCTTTATCGACTGGATTAAATTTAAATTAATTACTCCAACTTCTGTGTTTTGAATTTTAAAAAATGGATTCCATATTTGGATTTAGTGGGTCCAATGTTTTTAAATAGGTTACTTTTATTTTTTTTACATTATGAATACTTACTACGGTAATTTTTATTTACTATAGTTAAAGGTAAATTGGGTAATTAAGTGTAAAAATAAGATTATAAAATTACCCTAACACAAAAAAAAATTCTATTGGATAAATAAGAGTCGACCCATATCACCTAAGGGTCGGAATAGATTCATTTTATGTAGTTTTGATCATGAAATTTATATAATTATTACTAAAACTAAATAAAGTGACAACATGTCACTCTTTTATACCTTATAAGTGTAATAATTTCAATTTTGTGATAAACTTCATAAAACATAGAACATGAATAGTATACAAAAATATAATACAATTATCTAAATAATTAGAATTTATTTAAAATTTTAGGGATTAAATAATTATCATTAATGATTAAATAATAGTCATAAAAAATTATTTTATTGATTGAAATATCAAATAAATGGTTTTAAAAATTTTAAAATAAATATTATATGAACTAATTAATTGTCTCCACAAATTTTCTAGATTAATATGACATGTTAGGATTCTATTAAATATTTTTTTAGAATATATCCTCTATGGGGACTTTTTTATATTCAAATAAATGAATAGTGTCAAAATTTACACTACTTTTGTTTTATAAAAATAACATATTATATAATTGTTTAAAAATCACAAAGAATATTTAAAAATTATAAATTGAAATTTATATGGCCTAAAATATTATAAAGTATAAAATTATGGACAATTGACAACACAAATATAATTATTTATAACGATTTAAAATTTAGAATATTATTACCGCAAAAACAATAAATAGATTAAATAAGGATAAATCAAGTTGATAAGTTTGAAAATAATTTCCTAACAAGTTAAATCTTATTATATTACAATATTACAACCCTTTTTCATCTAATATACAGATTTGATTCATTTTTGGAGGGTTTTAAGTGGGTTTTCAATTTATTAAAAATTAATATTTCTTATGTTTCCAAAGGTGCCCCTCACCTCCCTTATAAAAGGGAACCTCCTCCCTCTCCTCTTCACAAAACTTTCAGCCTTCATGCATGGCCAACCCCTTCCCATTTCACTTCTTCACTTCAATAGAAACCTACTAGAGGTTTTGTTCATCTTCAATGTCAATATTTAGTGCCCTAAGAGGAGTTTAAGAGAAGACCCGTTGAAGAATAGGTAATATCTTCTACCGATTCATTCAAGTATCTTTATTCTTATACTTCCTATTATTTAGTTTTTTAATTAGAAACAAATAACATCCATACAACTAATATAATTATATGTTATTATAAATATTAAACAACCCCTATTTCACCTTCAATCCATCCTAAAAAAACGAAATCATCGCGCGTGTGTACGTACGAAATATTGTCTCCACGCTGTGGTGAAACCTGTTTTTCCACCACCACCTTACTTGGATGTGTATAATGTTGTAATGAATAAATATATATGGTTATTATAAAATAATACTGATTATGAGATATTATATCATCCACTCTAATTTCATTTATTAATTATGGGAATGATATCATCGCTCATGCATACGTACGGATTACCGTCTCCACGACGCAATGAGATTCTTTCTCCATGTTAACCGTTCAGGAATGATTATAAATTATATATAATAAGTAATCATGAATGAAATGACATAATAATTATACTATATTTATGTACATATATGTTTCATTTACTTAATTCTATTCAATTCCATGAGGAAACGAATACAGTGTTCATGCGTACGAATGGCATGCCATCTCCATGAACAGGGTATTTCATTCCATTTATCGGTCTATATAATGATATGATGAATATATATATATATATATTATGTTTTAAATTATGGAATTATGTAAATAAGGTTATAATTAATAATATCATGAACAAAAATTCCAAACATTTAAGATAAATGAAACGATTTTACCCAAAATGTTGCTTTAACATGAAATTGAAAAAATAACTGGTTATATAAAGTAATAAGTGAATCATATATAATATCATAAATATTATTATGGTTCTGTTAATAGTTAATAATATTTTCAAACCCACTATACAAGAGTCTCAAAAATATATGGAATAAATTGGACATAAGGTAAGAGATAATTATGAAAACCTCATTTTTATCCGAGATTGCTTATACGTAAGTATTTACTGGGGTTATATTTTTCATTCATGTCCATAAAAATGTATTTCCAAAAAGTGTTTAACATTATTCCAGGTATTTTTAAAGTAACTATTTCACCTCTTTGACTTTTTAATTGTGTTATGGAAGAAATCTTTCTTTTGTTTACCATATTATGAACTTTTTGACTTTTCTAGGAAAATAATGAGGCGAATATTTTTTAACTTATACGGCATGAATGGATATTTAAAATTTCATAACAGCTAATTTTCATTAAAATTCCTCCACAATATTTCATTATTATTTTCAAAGAAATCCCTATTCTTTTAAAATACAATGGTATTTTGTGAAAAGAAATTGATTTTGAAGAAGAAAAGAGATTTTCCTCAAGAATTCATTTCTTGTGTTTTGTCAAAACTATTTCCCATCTATTATGAAATTATTTAGTATTATTATGTTTCAAGTGTAATGTCTCTATAATTTACATGGTTTGATTCTTATTATGGGGAAATGATATCCATTTGTTTTATATTGATTACTTTATGATGGGATGATGTTTATGAGACCCATTTTATTCTTTGGGTTATGATGAATGATTTTTTCTTATTTTATGGAACAAGTAATAATGATTTAATTATGAGATGGTTGGGACCTATATCTCCCTCCAATTAATTGGGTAAAGATTTATATCTCATGAGATAGACATGTCTGGAATGACAAGTGAATCAGGTTCTGTAATACAGGGCTGGAACGGCAAGTAAACCCAGTTCAGTAATGGACTTTGTCCACTATGATGGTCTTGGCAGCAATGCCTTGGATACTATGGAAATAATATCATGTGCTTAATGGTTTTCCACAATTACATGTTTTATTCCCATGTTATTTCATCATTATTTATGTTCTATTATGATTTATGCCTTACGTACTACTATTATTTATTTCACCACTCATGATTTTGATGTTTAAACATTATGTTCAAATGTATATGGTTTGTTTTATTTTCTCCATTGTTACCCTTTTTGAGAATTGGAGCTCACCCTTTATATGTTTTCTTTTCCCCCGGATATAAAGAAAAGTTTTAGGTAAGAAATCAAAAGAGGAAGATCTTTATGCAAGATGTTGAAAATCTTTCACCATGATTAGAAGATTATGTTCCCAGTTTCCAAAGACACTAAACTATTACAGTCCTTAAGTGTATGTTTTTGTTATGTATTCTTTATTCCGCAAAACTGATGTAATGTCCACGTATGTCAAGCTTGGGTCTCTACAATTGGTATCAGTGCAATGATTTAGTTAACCATTGGAAACTATGATGTGAAAACTTTAGTTATATCCCTAGTGATATTTCTATGTTATGTCTAGGGATGTCCATAAGGATAAGTATAAGTTTAGGTTATAGTCCTAGAATTATGGTAACGTTCTTATAATTTAACCAAAAATGTTAGATATTAAAGGTACTCCCCCTTGATTATGTTGTCTTCCTAGTATGATTTTTTCCTCTCACACTATTCTTTTTTGGGATTTATAAAATGGCTAGAAACCGGAAGACTCACGATAATGGAGGATATGATGGACAAAGAATTGATATTAATTCCGTGCAGGCAAACGAAACGGGATTTGGAAGTCCAAACATCATTATTATGCCTAATTAGCAATCTCATAATATGATCAAGAATCTCAACTTTGGTAAGTTTCTTGACTCATATAATAAGAGAAAGATGGAGTTTCATGATGATATTAGAGGAAAGATAGTTCAATTTTCCTCATGTAAATCATGTGGGAAAAGGAATCAGAGAAAATGTTTCAAAGGAACTGGAAGATGCTTTGGGTCTGCAAAAGCAGGACGCAAATATAGTAATTGAAATGTAAATGGTTTAGTTAACACCATAGATAAGGATAATGGTATTTCTAATTCATTAACAATGATTAAATGTTTTGAATGTGGAATGAACATCCATTATGCAAACCAATTCTCTAAGGGAAAGTCTTGTGAAGAGAATCATCATGATCTTATGGTTAGTATTTATTTTGATGATGATGAAGATACTAAAAATGATATGTGAGATAAAATAATTGTTGAATCTCGGTGAATGTTTTAAGATGGTAGTGGAATGATTTATGTTTATCAAGAGTTATGTTGTATAGGTAATGGTACTATGGAATAAAGACAAATCTGAGGATTGTTACACTATTGTTTTACCTAAAGTATTTGAAAGTATATGTTAAATGGTACCGGTAGCCATGAATGGTTATTAAGATATATTTGGAAAGAATATGATATGTGCATAATGAAGGGATACTGAGAAAATGATAGTATTAACAATATCATGACTGATATAAGGAAAAAGTGACATCATGGTTTGATTATATAAGAATTTTGGGATTTTGGTATGTGGAAAGAGTTAAAATTTGACAACAATCATGTTTTAACTAAGGTTATAAGGTAATTCATGTTTCAATAATACATGATTAAGGTATTCACCTTTTTCGAATGTGATCAACAAGATATATCTTATGATATATGGGGGATAAATGATGGTATTGAAATGCTTGTTATATGACCTCTTTGGTAATATTTTTCATTATAATATGATATTGGATAAAATTATTTTGGATAAGCCAAAATATTGGACATCAAATGGTATTGTTTAAGGATAGAACCTTTTTTCAATATTATTTTTGAAATGTTATAATGGTGATGTTTTAGAAAAAGGACAACCTGCAGGACAGACGACAACCCATCGTGTCAGAGAAGGTTGCGAGAATCAAACAACCGAAGTGAGACATGCCTTTATCGACTACCACTGGCCTACATGAAGTCCCTGGTTAGTATAAACTAGTTTTACTTTATTATGTCTTATGATAAATGAAGTACACGTCCATTTTTTGAACCATATTTGATTAATCTCACCATAAGATGGACTTATGTATATAACTTTTTCTAACCTTATGTTTTAGTTAGATGGAATGACCTATCATTCTATCGCATGATCTGCTAACATTTCACGAAAGAGAAACTCAACTTCATTTTTTTAAGAGATGAAGTGGAAATTGTTCAAGGCACAAACAACAGTGATATTGTTCCAAAATCATGTATGTATATATTTTAATTCCAAAATTCTTCAACTTTAGGGAAATGATCTTGAAAACCAAAAATGTTGTCAGAGTACCCTCATATTCGGTGAATTAGATGGTACCTTAGAACATCACAAATTTATGGATTTGTGATTGTTGGATTTTTCATAGCCATGTTCTCTTCCACTCTCCATCAGAACTTGATGGTTTAATTTCTCTTCAATATCCATATTTTCACCTATGTTCTCTTTTGTAGAATACCAGTGATGATTTAATTTGGGTAACCTTTATGTTTCATAATTTAGTTTTTAAAATTTACTTTTGGTATTCCTTTTTATGATGTGGGTTTCTATGAAAAAAAACTTTCAAGTAGTAAACCAATTATAACCCCGACGAATTTGGAGGGAAAAATTCATTTTAAGGGGGTAGAATGTAACACCCTAAAATTTTATGAGAAAGATTCTTATTAATTTATTTTATGTATTGTGTTGTTATGCTACACCAATATTAGCTTGCGCTATACGCAACACCATAATTGCTTTTAGTATATGGAAACACTATTCTTGTCTTGCGTTACATGCAAGAGAAACCTTCCTCGATAGCTTGCGTTGTACGCAATACCGAGTTTCACTAAAAATGATATATCATTATAATATCATGAACTAGACGTTATGAATATTATTAACTTAATATTATATTTTATAACATTATAATTCAGCATACAAATTTTCTAGAATGAGATATGAAAACAAAATCAATTTTTCGGATAAAAGAAGTATTTTGAAAAAAAATGCAGTTCTACAATCTTTTGATGGCACACTCATTTTAAATATAATTTTTGACAAGTTTATAAGTTCACTTTTACAGTAGAAACTTCTTCATTTGAATAAGGATATAAAAATTTACACGAGATAATGTTTTGATACTTTTTTGATAAATTTTATATTTTGATGAATAGTAAAATACGCTAATTTTTTCTTAAAAAAAACTTTTTTAATCAAGATAATTTAGACGGTTAATTGATAAAATATAATGGTTTTAAAGTATAAATACAATATATTTTTACCATGTAATATAATTCATGTCATTACCATTAATTTTACATTGAATTCATAGGTAAAAACATTTCAGTCTTTGACAATGTTTTAACTTTTAAAACTTGTTTTCTTAAAAACATGATTAATTTTAAATTAATTATTGCAACTTGTAGGTTTCGAATTTTGAAAAATGGATTCAATATTTGTATTAAATGGGTATAAATTATGTTAATATGTTACTTTTACTTTTTCGACATTATGAATAGTAACTATGGTAATTTTTATTTACTACACTTAAAGGTAAATCGTGTAATTGAGGGTAAAAATAAGATAATAAAATCACCCTAACACCTACCAAAATTCTATTGGATGAATAAAAATAGACCCATATCATCTATGGGTAGTAATAGATTCATTTTCAGGAATTTGGATCATCAAAATTATATAATTATTATTAAAACCAAAGAAAGTGACAACATGTCACTCTCTTATATATTATAAGTTTAATAATTTTAATTTAGTGATAATCTTCATAAACCATAGAACTTGAATAGCCTCCAGAAAGCTAATAAAATTATCTATATCATTAGAATTTATTTTGGATTTTTATGGATTAAATAATTATCATTAATGAGGACACAGTAGTGATGTTGAAATTATTTTATTAACTGAAATATCAAATAAATGGTTTTAAAAATATTTAAATAAATATTATATGAACTAATTAATGTTCTCCATAGATTTTCATGATTAATATGTCATGATAGGATTATATTAAATATTTTTATTTGAATATATCTCTGTGTGGATTTTATTTAAATTCAAATAAATGAATAGTGTCAAAATTGACACTATTGTTGTTTTATAAAAATAACATATTATAAAATTGATTGAAAATAACAAAAATATTTAAAAATTATAAATTGAAATTTATATGGTCAAAAATGTCATAAAGTATAAAATTATGTACAATTCACAACACAAAAGAATTTATTATAACAACTTAAAATTTATAATATTATTACCACAATAAAATTAAATAGATTAAATAAGGATAAATCAAGTTGATAAGGTTTAAAATAATTTCCCAACATGTATAAATATTATTGGATGATGGGATTACCACCCTATATCATCTAAGATTATTATTTGAGTATTTGTTTGGAGGATTTTATGTGGGGTTTGAATTTATTATAATTTAATATTTCTTTTGTTTCCAAAGGTGCCCCTCTCCTCCATTATAAAAGGGCACCTCCTCCATCTCCACTTCACAAAAATTTGAGCCTTCAATATCAGCCAACACCTGCTGATTTCACTTCTAAACATTAATAGAAACCTACTAGAGTACCTTGTCCTTTTCAAATACCATCTTTAGTGCCATAAGAGGAGGTTAAGAGAATGGGCATCGAAGAAGAGGTAATCTCTCCTATTGATTCTTTCAAGCTTATTTATTCTTCTAATTCATATTCTTTAGTTGTTTCATTGTAAAGTATTAAAATAAGTTTAAATAATATATTTATATGTTATTATATATATGAAACAACCCCATTTCACCTTCTATCCATCCTCTAGAAAATGAAATCACCGCGGGTACGTACGTACGGAATAACGTCTCCACACCGTGGTGAAATCTATTTTTCCACCACCACCATACTTAGACGGGTATAATGGTGTAATGAATAACTATATATGGTTATTATAACACCATATTGATTCTGAGATACTATTCCATCCACTCCAATTCCATTTAATTATTATGGGAACATTATCAACGCTCATGCGTACGTAGGGAATACTGTCTCCACGACGCGATGAGATTCATTCTCCATCTTAACAATTCAAGAATGATTATAAATTATATATAATAAGTAATCATGAAATAAATGACATAATCATGATACTGGATTTATGTAAATATATGTTTCATTTACTTAATTCTATTCAATTCACTAAGGAAAATAATACAGCGTTCATGCGTACGAACGGCCTACCGTCTCCAAGGACGGTGTATTTCATTCCATTTATCGATCTATGTATTTATATGATGAATATTATATATATATATATATGTATATATCATGTTTTAAATTCTATAATTATCTAAATCAGGTTATAAGTAATAATATAAATAACAACAAGTCCAAACACATCCGATAAATGGAACGATTTTACCCAAAATGTTGCTTTAACATGCAATTGGCAAAATAAAGGGTAATATAAAGTCATAAGAGAATCATATATGATATCATAAATATTATAATGGTTCTGTTACGAGTTAATAATTTGTTTAAACCCTCTGTATAGGATTCTCAGACACATACGGAAGAAATTGGACATAATGTAAGGGATAATTAGGAAAATCTTATTTTTAACTAAGATTGCTTATACGTAAGTATTTCCAGGGGTTATATTTTTCATCCATTTCCATAAAAATGTTTTTAATAAAAGTGTTTAATATTATCCCATGTTTTTTTAAAGTCATGTTTACCCCAATTTGACTTTTAAATTGTGTTGTGGAAGAAATATTTCTTTTATTTACCATATGAGGAACTTTTTGACTTTTCTGGAAAAAGTACGAGGAGAATTTTTTTATCTTATACGACATGAACGGATTTTTACGATTTCCTAACGCCTAATTTTCATGAATCTTAATCTACAATATTTCACAATTCTTTTCAAAAAAATATCTTTTCTTTAAAATTGAATAGTATTTTGTGAAAAGAAAATGATTTTGGAGAAGAAAGGATATATTTCCTCAAAAATTCAATTCATGTGTTTTGTCAAAACTACTTTCCATCTATGTTTACATTATTTAGTATGATTATGTTTCAAGTATAATGTCTCTATAATTTACATGGTTTGATTCTTATTATAGTGAAATGATATCCATTTGTTTTATATGGATTATGTTATGATGGGATGATGTTTATAAGACCCATATTATTATTTGGGTTATGATTAATGATTTATTTTTATTTTGTGGCACAAGTAATAATGAAATCATTATGAGATGGGTGGGACCTCTATATCCCTCCAATGCATTGGGTAAAGATTTATATCTCATGAGATAGACATGGATGGAATGGAATGTGAATCTGGTTAAGTAATATAGGGATGGAATGGCAATTAATCCCGATTTAGTAATGGACTTTGTCCGCTATAATGATCTTGGTAGCAATGCCATGGCTACTATGGAAATCATATCATGTGCTTAATGGTTTTCCACAATTAAATTTTTTATTACCATGTTATTTTATCATGATTCATGTTCCATTATGATCTATACCTTACGTACAAACATGATTTATTTCACCAATCAAGCTTTTGATGTTTAAACATTATGTCCAAATGTATATGGTTTGTTTTATTTTCTCCATGGTTACCCTTACATATAATTTGAGCTCACTCATTATATTTTTTCTTTTCCCTATGATATAAAGAACGGTTTTAGTTAAGAAATCATAAGGGCAAAATCTTTATGGGAGATGTTGAATATCTTTCACCACGATTAGTAGATTATGTTACGAGTTTCCAAAGACACTAAACTATTACGGTCCTTGACTGTTGGTTTTTGTTATGTATTTTGTTTTCCTCAAGAGTAATGTAATGTCCATGTACGTCAATCTTGGGTCTCTATACATATCGTAAAATAATGATTTTTTTCATTGATGAATAGAAATGCCCTTAAGATTTCATTAAAACAATGTTGAGTAAAATATAATTTTCACTTTAAAAATTTGTCTCCACATCAAAATATTTATTGAATAATAGGGAATGGTTTTAGAAAATAAACTTATAATGTTGTAAAGGATGATTAAAAATGTGTTTTGGTGGTGGAGGTTAATTCTAAAAACATTGTATAAGTATTAAAAACCATTCCTTTCACAATGTTGTCAAACATTTAAAAATTACCTCTTTCAGAAAAAGAAAAGAAAATTCATTTCAAACCATTTTATAAAAATGAATAAATTTGTCAAACTGTATTTAATATAACATTTGGATTGTTTATAAAATACATTTGTAAATATTTTTTGAAATCATGAATATGGATGAAAAATAAATTTTGATCTAAGAGAGAAATAATTTCATCTTTTCTTAAAAAACATTTTACTAACAATTTTAAGCACAAAAGTGATTAAAATGGTAAAATTACATTAAAATTAATTTAATAGATAGAGTATAATAAAATCAATTGATTTTAATATTGAAATATAAAAATATTCCCCCAAAGGAGACTAAAATTTAAATAATCTGGAATAATGATGAGAATTAAGAATAAACCCTTACAATTTTGGTAACATTCCAATCATAATTACCATGAAATAAATAACAAAAAAAGTTATATACCATGAATATAAATTTACTCTAGATATAAAAAATGGATAGTATATACACAACATAAAATAAATAGGTGGTGAATATAGCATATTTCTCATGGACATAAAAGCAAGATCTGAAACACTCCACCACGGTCAGATTTACTTCATACATATTAATAAATTATATATAATAAATATATATTTATTTTACATATATTATAGAAAAATAATCATTTATATCATCACATATATGATTTTCTACTAAATTGTTATCACCCATTTTTTAAGGATTATTTATTAAAAACACTACTCTAAAAGATAACTTCTACATTTTTCTTGTATGTTTTGGTTCATTATTTCTTCCCCTTGTATAGTTATAATAGTTATGTAATATACAAAGTTTTACAAAAAATACATATATAATATATAATATTTATATAGATATTTATTATATGCCACAAATATTATTGTTAGAAAAATGTGTAACACCATTCTTGGAGATGGTAGGTCGTACTTACTCATGAACATTGTTTTCATTTTTCTTGAAGGATGGAAAGATAGATATGTATAAAATATATTTAAAAATTTATGATTAATTATTGTATAATATATATCATATATATTTAATAAATATATTCTTTTTACCATACATTTCAATATATAATAAAAAAATTCACAATTCTTTATGGAGTCAGTAGTGCATGCATACGAACAGGCGACATTATCGTTATACAATAAATTATATGTTTAGAAAGTGGATGTGATTTTATAATTATAAATGATTAACTATAAAATATATATAATATATATACATTATATCCATACTTATATCCAGTAATGGGAGGTGCAGATTGAAAATGGATTACATCGGTTCGTGAGAAGGTCCTCCGTTGTACACACGATTGAGCATTTCATTTAACATTTGATGGAAGAAGATGTAGATATACAACATTAAATTAATAAAAATACATTTCAATATATGCTATATAATGGTTATTATTATTTTCTCATAATTTATGGATATTATAAAGAGTTGAATTAGAAAAATGAAAACCCTTGGTTATGAACTACACCTCTTCATCAAACTACATTTTTATGTTTATAACTAACACATTCCATGATTATATTTACAATAAAAAGTAATATAGGTGTTATTGAGGGATTTTATAAATTTATTTTGGTTGGTATTTTCCAATCCAATGGGTTTTGGAAGTGTGAATAGGGGTGGAGAAGAGGAACCCGTTTTTAAGTGAGGTGATGGGTGCACATGGAATTTTTTAAAAGCATAAATTGTACCTACTTTTTTTACATACCGTATAGATAGAAAATAGCTCACTATAAAACCATAGAAGATATAATGTTAAATTATATCCATTAAATATTAATTATAATATTATTTAGGCCATTTTAACAATTTTATTCTTACTTTATCCCAATGTAAACCCATTTTAACCTAAACCACAATAATTAATATTTCTTGTTTTCACTATTGATTATGATCAAAAATTAAAATGGCCTTATAATATAATATAAATTATTATGAATAAAAAATTTCATAACATTTTCACAAATTCTATTAATATAAGTGGAAGAATTTTATTAAAAATTTAAACGAAATACGCTTTGAAAAACAATTTTCGAAAGGAAAAGATTTCATAAGTATAAGAAGATTTTATATTAAAATATAACATTTCATCCATTAAAATGAACTAAATTTTATCAAATATAATATAATTTAACTATTTTAAATTATATATATATTTTTTAAAAATTGAAACTTGGAAATTCTTTAAACAAAAAGGAAGTTTTTGATAAAAATAATAATTTTTTACTATTCATAAAAAAATAATCTTTTTAAAAATTAAATAGAAACTCAATATAAGATAATATTAAATGATATGTTTAAAAAATGAATTTAATCATTTTAAATATATTTTAAAAAATGGGTAAAATTCAGTTTTAAAATAATCATGCATAATGTGATAAAACCATTTTGTATAAATATAAATTTGTTCATAAATTTATTTTTTCTGTTGAAATGTTTTTTAATTAATAATTTATTTATGACAATGTTATTTATTTATTAAATGAGAGTAAAATATTATTTTGTTTAATTTATATATTAGTATTCATAGTTTTTATTTTAATGGCTAAGTTATAATGGTATACTATTTTATGATTCGTTTACACATGAAGATTCATGTATGAAAACCTATGTAAGATAATGAATTGATATAAATGTAAATATATATTTTAAGGTCTTAGGATACTAAC
This sequence comes from Viscum album, assembly GCA_963277665.1. NCBI lineage: Eukaryota > Viridiplantae > Streptophyta > Magnoliopsida > Santalales > Viscaceae > Viscum > Viscum album. The sequence goes on from OY728119.1 coordinate 538,968,056, forward strand.
CTCATCCCTCCTGAAAAATTTTCATTCCTATAATTTCATTAATTTCACCTCATTAAATTTTTAGGGTAGTTATTCAAAATAACATCCCAAGATTCTCATGTTACCTCTTCTATCATATCATTTCTCCAAGTACCCTTACTAAATGAGTTATATGATTCCATAACACTTATTATCTATTATCCAAAACAAATATTGTCTCCTCATCCTATGATTGATCCAGTTCAAATTAAATTTCTTCTTATGTGAGGACATGTGTTGGTGTATCTTATAATTCATAATCAATTACATGTGGAACTTTTCATGTAATTTAGAGGGGCATAGTAAAATTATCAAATTTTAAGACACAACTCTAATTCTATCCAAGATTTCAAAAGTTACAATGTAACTAGAGCATAGTTTTCCTATCTTATTAGACCTCTTAATAACCCTCAATGGTGATACATTCAAGAGAACTTGATCTCCCACTTTAAAGTCCAATTAATTTGTCCATTTATGGGTATAACTTTTCTTCCTTCATTGATATACTTTAATATGGGTTGGAATAGTCTATACCTTTTAAATTTCCTCCTACAAGGGTTTTGGACTTATAATCTTAATTTCACTAAATTCATCACAATAAGTTAGAGTGTGACATATCTTTTAATATAAGTCTTTAATAATTCCATTTGAATACATGAATGGAAACAAATCTTTTAATAGAATGATATTTAATATAAAAAATTATCCCAAAAATCATGAAACTCAGTATAGAATTATTGAAATATATCTTTGATTGTTTGAATAGTATATTCTAACATTCCAACAGTTATAATGAGACATGTAGTTCTCAAATGATACTCGGTTTATAGATCCTTTATAAGGCTCTTCCAAAATTATTATGTAAATTTCATATCCTGATAAAAAAAATTGATTGAGGTGTTCCTTTAATTATTAAAAAATCACTAACATATAAATATGAAAGGTTATAGATAGGTAAATATTCTCTTATAGAAAGAAAATATATATATTTAGTGATGTGATCTACAAGAACCCTTATTTGATTATACTTTCTAGAATTATTTAGCAATCGAGAGAAAATAACACAGAAATTTCCTCTCATTTCCACTAAAAAATACGAATAGGTTCTATGAATACTTTATCAACATATCTTTCATCCTTATCTTTTTTAAAAACAAATCATCCTGGCATATAATCCATAATTTACCACTTTATATTATCCCACCCAAAATTATCCTTACCATCACTCTAAATCTTGGTGATACCATTGTGCATTGTTATATGATAAATATACAACAATAAGGACCATTAAATCTGGTATAGAATGAACACATAGAATATTTACATATTATGGAATGTGATATTCAAAAATTAATCTACAAATATTTCATCATTCACCAAATCAACTTTATTTTGATGGTTATCATCATCATATTGGGTATTTTTTAAATGTTCCAAAAAATATGGCTGAGAAATAATTTAAAAAATGAAATATATTTCCCATTCTTTAATAATTCTCATATCCTTCTTTAATAAATTCATGAACATAGTATACCTATCGATCCTTGTTCTCATTAGGAATCCATGATCTTCCATCTCAATGAAACCACTGCCTTATTTTCCATCTCAATGTGGTACTATATTAAATAATTATAGTCTTTCAATTGCATGATCTGCCATTTTTTCCTCATGATTAAATCATTCAATGAAAATATGTATTTTATTCCCTTCCGATTTTTATATATCTCACACTTATCACAAATAATATAATGTCTCCATATCATCAAATAAAATATCGCAACTAATAACTCGAGATTAGTGGATGGATAATTTTGTTCATGAATATTTATCTTCCTTGATGATTAGGTTAAAATTGTATGATTCCAAATAAGAACACAACCAACTCCCTTATTTATGCCACACTATATACGTCAAACAGATCATTTCCTGATAGTAGAACCAAAATTGGAGCACTGAACAATCTCCTATACTATTCTTAAAAAAAACTCCCTATAATTTTTTCAATATGAACAGAAACCATTTTTCTGTAACTGTGGTTAACGGGTTATCCAATTAGAAAAATGTTTAAATAAACATACATAGTAACCTACAAAACCAATGAAACTACATACCATTGTTATGTTCACTGGTTTAGGAAATTCATGGACATTATTTTTCTTCATCGGATAAATTAAAATTCAATACATAGAGAAAATATAGGAAATAAAATAAACATTATAAAGAAATAATTCACACTTTCTAAATTTCCCATATTATTGTTTTGTTATTAGAGTATCAAGAGTGCTCTTCAAGTGATTATCAGGGTCCACATAGCTCTAACATTACACCAAGATATCATCAATAGATACAACAATAAAATTATGACGATATTACTTCGAAAAAAAATTAATTATATAGATTATTTTAGATAGTTCATTATTCAATAAAAAGTAAATTACTTGAACTTAAAATGTCCATACCTCGTATAAAAGGATGTATTTTGAATATAATCATTCTTTACTCTCAATTTATGTTACCCATAAAAAAAGTTAATTCTTAAAAAAATATAGAGAATTTTGAAGGTGGTCAATTAAGACATTTAATGGATGTAATGTATACGTTTTCTTTATTATGAATGAATTTATTCACCTATAATCAATGAACAACCACATTGATGAGTCTTTATTCTTAACAAAACTAGTAGGGTCTTCCCATGTTGAAACACTACGGAATATGAATATCTTTTAACACAATTCCTCTTGTTGTTTTTGTCTAATCCATTAATTCCATTATGGCCATTTAATAACCAGTTTTTTATATTTCTCTCCAATCTGAGATTAAATTAATAGAAAATCATCTTCACATTCTGGTAGACGTCCTTGAAATTATTTAATAAATACATCAATGAATTCGTGTACAATAGGTACATACTAAAATTAAATATTTCTTTTCCCATGTATTGAATTTTTTTTTTATTCCCCAATAATCATATTCTGAATTTTATATGGGGTTTGATCTAGACATGAAAAAAAAGACATAATATCTCCTATAAAGATAGGTAATTCTATTTATTCATTACGAATCATAATTTCATTATATTTGTAATAATTTTTTTTATATTTTGAAAGATAGTTAATAAAAAGGATAATATAAAAATCAACCAAAGTTATTATAATGATGTCAACAAAAATAGTAGGTTAATGCATCATAATGGTATCTGAATGATAAATCCTCGTTATGGTGAGACTTCCACTAATATTTTTGACAAATAACTCCATTATTAAGGAACTAGGAAAATAAATAACCTTTCTAGAAAACATGGATGATATAAAAGAGTGAGACAAAACATAATTAAATAAATCATTAGTAAAATTTGAGTATATGAGAAAGTATAATCCACTGCATCATTGGGGAATTAATCCAAGGGATTTTTGATTTCATAATCTTGTCCTTTCCCTATTATCATTTTATAGGGGAAATTTCAGTGACAACTAGTTAATAAATTCTAGATTTTACCATATCCTTATAGTTTAACCATTTTATATTGGAAGATTCTTTCTTTTCCTTGATGTCATGATCATGGGGAACTTTTTATATTCATTTTGAGAACACACCCATTCCCAAAAACCAGTTTCCATAGATTTTCTATCAACATTTTTTAAAATATGTAAATTTCACTCTTACATTATCCACTATCACAATATTCCCCTATCCATAGTGATAATTTTCCATTTTCTTATCTTTAATTCCTTAAAATCCTGAAGAAATTTATAATTTTTTCTTTGTCTTGATAAACAATAAAATTATGTCCTCGTATGATGAAAATTATTGAGACAAAATTTACCTCCAAAGGATTTCCTTAAGCTTATAAAAGGAATTTTCAGTAATCATATTATAGTTATTTATGAAGTCTGTAGCAGCCTATTCTAACCTTGTACAGTTATCTTAATACATAGAAACCTTTTACTCTTATTTTTCTCTCAAACTAATGAATTTATGCTCCATTTCCTTTTATTTCTCATGAGGAAAATATATTTCTATTAAAATTTTATTAAAATACTTCAACCATATGGTTTCTAAATTTTCTTAATCCATGGTTTTTTGAATCATTGACCACCATTTATTTGTATCCTTTGTGAGATGATAAACACCCATGATAACCATATTTCTTACATTAATTGAAAAAGATTAAAACAAATTCTATATATAATTTATCATTTTCTCATCAATGCTTGAATTTTTATTCCCATTAAATGATGGAGGCTAATGATGCAGTAAGTGGTATAGAATTTATTACACTATTTTGTAGATTATTAGTTTACAATGTATAGGAAATGTTATTATACATAACCCAAGTCATCTTCACTAATATAGTTATAATTTTATTAGAACCAATTATATCTCTAGATCCATCATCACTATCTTTCCTGAGGGGGAAAATAACTATATGGATTATACACATTTAGGTTGATACAATTCTGTCCCCTAGGAACAATTTTGATATAGTTTAATATACTATATTTCATCAAGACAATATGTTTCATAATGTATAATTTCTAAAATATTGACACAGTTAAGATAAATTTAATATTATATTCATTTAAAATATCATAATATGAAACAAATATTATTTTAAAAAAATTTAAAATGATAAAAACATTATCAAATCCACCATAATGGTTTCTAATGAAAATTTAAATTAACATACGAATATTCCTTTTGAGTATAAAACTATATGTGTATCATGTCCCATTTTGGTGCACTAGGTGACTATCAAGTCAAGTATTAATGAAAAAAATTTGATTTATTTCCCCTATGTACATCTTGGTCATACCCACATCCACTTTTCGTATTTATCTCGGAATTTATTTTTACAAAATATAGAAAATATATAATTTACCAGAACTTTTGGTTGATATCCTATACTTAGAGATATCCTCAATGTCATTTGTATGGTTATTTTATCTAATCTATGTTTTCCTAAATCTAGTTAACTGGGTTTATGTTAAACCTCTCTCTGATACATTCTATAATGAAATCGACCCTAGTATCCCAATTTCAATTGATACTTTATTATATTGTAACTATATGCAATCAATAACATCCCAAATGACAAATTAGTTTAGTATTCTTGGAGGAAAATATTCATGATTAAATTTAAAATTGTAATTGAAAACATAAAATACAACATTTAATTTTATTTGAGAACACCATTATTCCTTTCATAATATCACAACATATCAATCATAATATTCATCATGGTATCCTATAGAAATGAAAAATTAGAAATGGGTGATCTCTAATGTTCAGTAAGGGTATCTATACAAGATAACCTATCGTGAATAAATAAGGCCTAATAAATTTGGAAAGTTAAATTACATATACACATACCATTTAATAAATAACATTAACATGGTGAATAATGGTAAGAATAAATACTGATCAAATAATTATTTATAAATAATCTCTTGATCTATAAACATATCAATAAATACCCTAACTAATTGAATAATCACATGAATATAAATATCTAATATCATAATGGTAAAATTCATAATGTAGGATATCATTATTATATTAATAATGCCTCATTCTAATAAATTTTACATAAATGGTAATGTCATAGACCAAAAACCCAAGATTTTTTATCTCATTGAAACTATCGATTCATTGTGGAGATATAAAAGGACCCCATCCATGACTTATTATTTCCAATGCATTCCATATATGAATGTGTAGTGATATAATCAATTTAATCATTAATATTCAAAAAAATATAATATTAAAAGTTAATAATTTCAATAAATAAATAAAAATAATCAACAAAAACACTTTTATTAGAACGATTTTATAATGATTTTAATACTTTCCCAAATCAAGAAATCTAAATATAATCCATCCATGGTACTATAGATAATAGTATCTAAATTGTACGTCCTAATCAAATTGAACATAAACTATCTTGATAAATGATAAGTTTGTTATAATTGCAATAAATTACCAATGTATCATATAATAAAATGACGGTTGTTTCATTGATGAATAGAAATACTATAATGATGTCATTATATATTATTAGGGAATATAATTTTCAAATTGAAAGTAAATTTGATAAACGAAAAAAATCTATAAAATTAAGAAGAAAATTTTCTTTAAAAATAACCTTTTATACTTGTAATGTAATCTATAAGACAACTATTTAACATAATCATGAGTAATGTTATACACATCGTATTAGTTAAATACATTACATTCACACTACTGTAAAAAGGTCAAAACATTCATCATTCGGAAAATAACAAGAAGATTATTTTAAATCCATTCCATAAAAATCAAAAAAATTCTAAAACTGTATTTAATAAATCAATTTTTTGATTTTAAAAATATTTTGGAATATATTTTTATAAAACATATATTTGGAAGGAAAATTATTTTCAACAAAAGAGAGATATAATGTTTTCTTCATGTGAAAACATTTTTTCAATAATATTTTGTTCTAGAGAAAATAAAATGGTTATATTAAATGAAATTTTCATTAATATACATGATAGGAGAAAATATATTAGTTTATAGATATTATTGTGGAACAATTTCTCAAATGGATACTAAATATAAAAAATCATGAATAATTATGAGATTGTGAAATAAACTCTTACCTCTTTCATAAAATTTGATTCATAAGCCCCATAAATGAAAAACATATAATGAAAATTTTAAATACCGTAAAGATAAATATATCCATGATATAAAATTTCAAATGGTTTGTATATAAATCATAAATAACAAATAATATATGAATATGGTACATGTCTCACAGAAGTTAAAGTGCGATGAGAAGCTCTTACATTCAGACCGATTTCTTTCATATGTGTCTAAATATTTTGAAAAATAATAATATTTTTATTTTAAATATATTACATAATAAAATTCATACATTTAATTCCATATATAATTTTATTATAACATTTTATCACCTATTTAATAATATTTCCTTATTAAAAACCATATTTAAGATTGTAACTACATCATATTTCACATATGGTTTTCTTTTGTTGTTTAAACCCCTATACATTATCATTTTAGAATCATATAAATAATGTTACCAATGATTTAAATATTAAATATATTTATTATATAATTATTCATAATAGTCCATAAAATTTAGAGGTAGAAAAACAGATTACATCATTCACGGAGAAGGGAGGTCGTTTATAAGCATGAATGTCATTTTCATTTTATGGTAGATGGATAGAAAGAAATCTAAATAATATTTAACCAATGAATAACCATTATTATAATATATATATATATATATATATATTAATTAAATATATCATTCTTTATATCTATTTTAATATAAAATAAAAACATTTCTCATCACTTGGTGGAGGTGGAAGTCCACACATTCATAGGAGTGAAATTAACATTTTAAAATATATTTGAATAAAAGAAGTCAGATGTGGTATTATAATTATTTAAGTTTAATTGTGTCATTAATATAATATATATAAATTAAATCCATCATTAAATGAATAATTAAAATTTGGAGATGAAAAATGATGTACATCGGTTCGTGATGCGATAGTTCACCGTACACATGATCGATGGTTTAGATTCCCATTTGATGGTAGAGTAGATAAATATAGGTCATTACATTAACATAATAAAATATATGTGTCTAGAAGATAATTTTTATATCATTTAAGCAAGTTTTATAAATATTTTAAGGAGTTAAAGGAAGAAATAAAATAAAAACACATGGTTAAGAGCTATACGTCTTCTTCTAACAACCACTTTTGGTTTATATGTAAACCCATAATAGATTAATTTTGTGATAAAAAAATAAATCTAGGTCAGTTTTATAGATTTAATTAGGGAATTTTGGTAGTTTTTATCTTATCTGAATTATTTTTTGAAGTGTGAAGAGTAGAGGATAGGGGTACCCTTTTATAAGTGTGGTGAAGGAAGCACATAGAAATTTTGAAAGGAATAAATTGTACCAACAATTTTAAGATGAAACAATTCCAAAATATGGATCATTATCAAAATATATATGACATAATTTCAAAATATTTCTATCCAATAGAAATTTAAAATTTATTTATCCAATATATACTCATATATTATTTGATTAACACCCCTGCCCCCCCATAAAGTCATTTTGGTCATTAGCTCAGTTATTAATTAGTACATTTTTACAATTACATAACCAAAAAAATTAATTTGAATATATAATATTATATTTATAATACTAATTGAAACTATTTAATTAATTTTATCAAATTCATTTCATAGAAGCACAATAATGTATTTAAATTTAAACTCGTAGATGTAATGAAAAAAACGGTTTTCTAAAGGAAATGTTCTCATAAGTTTAAATGGTTTTTAAATTAAAATTGAACATATAGTTGATTAAAATTATCATAATTATACTAATAATAATATAAGTAATATAGTATTACATTAAATACAATTATAATCAAAATATAACTTTACATATTATTTAGAAAAAAAGATTGTTTTCAATGAAAAACAGTATTTTTCGATTTTCAACAAAAAAATAATATTTAGAAACAATTATCAAACATTCAATAACAGAATGTTTTTAAATGATGATTTAAAAAATTAATTTGAAATATTTAAATAAATTTTCATAAATTTTAAAAATTTAATCATAAGATAATTTTGCAAAACATGAGAAAACGTTTTTTATCAAAATAATGTTTTTTCATAAAAACTTTTATTTTTCATTCAAATGATTATTGTTTTAATTTATACTTAATTTATAACCAATGAATTTATTTAATATATATTAAAATCATATAATTTTATTAATTTATTTTGTATTATTTATAACCACAAATTTGAAGACTTGGTTATGTCAATATACTATTTTATAGTAATTTAGACTATGGTTTTCTATATTGCAATCTATCAAAGAGATTGAATTTATTTAAAAAGAAATATATATCATAAAATCTTGGGTTGTTACATTCGTGACTCATAAAGAAAATCATCCCTTAAATTCCCATAATTTCTCCTAGTGCAATAATTTTAGTAGTTCTTCATAATAACATCCTCAAATACCCACATTGCCTCATCTATCTTATGATTTATCCAATGTAAATTTATTAGTCAAATCATTTGATTCCTAAACAAATTTTTTATTATTTAACGAATATATATCTACCCTTTCCAGAATGGTATATCAGATCTCAATTATATTTCTACATAGGTTATCACATGCATTGGTTCTATAATACACTTCTTTAATGATGATATATAGAATATATCTTGTACATTAGAGAGATGTGGTGACATTACCAAATGATAAACAAAAAATACAATTAGTTATTGTATTTCAAAATGTACAATGTAACTGGGACTTAGTTTACCTTTCTTAAAGAAACTTATAACACACTTTGATAGAGATAATATCAATAGAACAAGATCCCCTTCTTGAAATTTCAAATATTTCCTACAGTTATCTAAAAATATCTTTTTCTTACTTTGAGATGATTTGATATGGGTTCAAATGGTATTTACCTTTTCCTTTGTCTCCTCTAAAAAATTTTAGGCATATAATATTCCAATCAAAAACTTCATGCCTACATGTTAGAATATGAAATATATTTCCATATAATTATTCAGTTGACTTCATGTGAATACTTGAATAGAATCAATTGTTATAATAAAACTCTTCCAAATGTAAATTCTAATCCTACATACCTTGAATTTCATGATTGAAGGACCTAAAGATGTCTTCTAATGTTTGATAATAATTTTGAACTATCCATCATATTTCAGGTGATAAGTTATGCTCAAGTGAATATGGGTATCATGATACATCTAAACCCACATCCATAATTTTGATGAAAATCTTGCATCACTATTTGACAAAATTCATATATTTTCCCCATGAAGTCTTAAAACATCATTAATTTAGAACCATGAAATGTTATTTGAGGGTAAATATTCTCTAATAGTGTATAAATGTGTAGATTTGTTGATGAAATCCTTAATAACCCATATTGCATCATTATTTAAACGTGTAATTAATAATATAAGGAATAATTCCATAAATATTTCACCTCATTTCCAAATAAGAATATGAATACGTTCCATGAATTATTTAAGATGTTCTATTTCTGTCTTCAAATGAGGTAAGTCCGAACATCTTGACACAAAATCGATAATTTTCCCACTTCATATTATCACACCAAAAATGGTCTTTCAAAACATTATACATAATATAGAAACTCTCTCTATGATAATCGCCCAACAATGCACCATTTAGATCAAGTATAGATAGAACACATAATATATTTCAAATTTTATAACACCATATTCAAAAAAACTCATCCAATTTTCAACTTTTCATTGCATCAATTTTGCATTGAATATTATCAACAGCAGGTTAATAAGTTTTAATCATTTCAAATAAATTTGGTTTTGAAATAATTTGAAAAAGACTGATGTTTCACATTCCTAGCTAATAATTATATCTATATTTACTAAATCCATAAAAATTAGATCCATATTGATGCTCATTATAGTCATGACTCCATGTTATTTCTAGATCGAAGCATCTTCTACATTATTTTTGATCCCTAGGTGGTAATGTATTGAGAATTCACAGACCTTAAGTATCCAAAGCCATTTCATTTTCCACATGTTGATCTTTTCTTATGAAAATATTTATTTCAAAGTCATATAATGTAACGCCTCGACCCCAGAATCCCTAAATCAGTTCATTATTACGTATCAATGGCATGTTCACAAAAGATCAAGTCTCAAAATATTAATTAGTTTAGTAGCCTTGGAAGTGCTGCATACATTTTTAAGGATTAAAATACATCATAAAATTGAAAACTTCAACAACAATATTTCCATAGACAATACAAAAATCCCATAGAGTATCCCTGCAGGTCAGCCATAATATACATCTTTGAATCCTGGGAAAAATAAAACATATAAAGTGGTGAGATCAAATGCTCTGTTGGGATAACAATAAAGCAGAAACTTTCATAAATAAGTATAAACATTTAAGGCAAGGTATAAGAAAAAAAGCCTTATAAACATGAACTTTAGTATAATATGGAAAATAAAAAATAAAATAATGCCAATTAATTATTCACAGGGATATTCTACTAGTATAATAATGACATGCAATATCAATACACACATTCATAATGATGGAATGCATAATGCCTGACTTCATAACCACATAGTCAATGCCTTGTGGCCAGACTAAAAATAAGATTTTGTCAAGGCCTTGTGCTAAGAAACATGTTTGTCTCATGAGGCCTAATGATGCATAGAGGAGTGATATTGAGCCCTAACCATCAATTACTAAGTCCAATGAATTCCTCGTATGAAATGTATGAAACATAACATAAACATTCGTGTTAAATCTAGCATACGAAATGCCAATACTTTAACCATAAACCATGAATGGAATAAAAATATCACATCCACATTCAAACAATACTCATTCAATAAAATATGGAAGATTTTATTATAATATATTAACCTCAATTGATAATAATTAAGGATATAGACATAGATGAAAATAATCATCGAAACAATTTGGTAGAAATATCCCCCTTTTTCTTAAATACATTTAAAAGTCACACTATTATCAAGAAGCTATTTAAAATATATTTTTGAATAAAAGTGTCCCATACAAATTTGAAACATCTAAAAAGAATTTTAATTTTAAAACATTAATTTCCATATAAATAAATAATTAAAAACATTTTTAAACCATGGATATTAATGGAAATGATATAAAAGAATAAATCATTAAAACATTTAAGAAGATATTTTAATTATAATTCATAAAAAAATGAAAGACACTTGAATAAAAATAATTGAGGTAATCAAAACTTTATAAAATCATGACAAAAAAGGGATTCATGATATACTATGTCAAAGTACAGTATATACACCAAACAAAAGTGAGTCGGTGCATAACAACAAAGAAGACTCAATGGAATGTATGTTGAGATGAATTCCCTTATAAAGACCGTACCCTTAGGTTAAGGATAAATCAATGACATAATTATGTGTGAAAAATATAGATACCGTCAATATGATGGTATATTAGGTGTAAATAAATAAGAGGATATTTACACATATTCTTGTAAAAACAACATTAATGACATGGATGTTTAACTCAATGAATAAAAATTGAGTTAAAATTAATCTTATCAAGTTTATACTGATGAATTGACAATTTATCAATGGAGTGACTATGTGTATAAAAAGTATATCCACACATAGGGGAGTGTTAATTACTACATAAGTAAATAAATTGTGATTTCACACATAATCTTGGAGTAATGTAATCAATGAAGTTTGCGTAAAACCAAATGAGTGAAAATTGAAATCTGAAATTCTCTTACCGATTTGGTAACATACGAAACATACACCCCATGAAAGAAGTATCATACAATGGTGATATAAACACCCATAAATTAAATTATTTTATGAAAACCATACAGTCATGGGAAGTACATACACCACACAAAAGGTAATAATGGAAAATATAGCATTAATCTCTTGGGAATAAAAGTGAGATGAAAACCCATTACCATGTACTTTTCCATGGTAAAGGGTATGTTAATCACCTGTATAATAGTTAAATAATTGTTATTAAATTATACAATAACCATATACATTAATATGATATCATATATGATCTTATAATATTTATATTTTAGTATTATCGTCGTTTCAGGTGTTAACTGATTCGTTCTCCTTTATATGCTTGGATACGTAATCCATGTTCTTTATGGATTAGATGTATCTTATTAATATTTAGAATGATATTATTTCTTTAAAAATTACTTTTAATCATCAAATGAAAATTATTCTTGAATGTATACGATAGGGAATAAATCTCATTGTGGTCGTGGAGACGGTTATCCGTACGTATGCACGAGTGAAAATATCATTATTTTGATATTAAAATAATATATAATTGGATGGTATATCAGATATAAACAATCATTATCATGTTACCAATTACACATCATTATTATACCAATCCAAATAATAATGTATTGAATAACAATTACACCACGACGTGGACACGGTAAACCATACGTACACACGTATGGTGACATGTCATTCAAAGGTTGGATAGAATAATGAATATGGTTGTACCATATTTATAAAAACATAAAATTATATAAAATATACTCTAGTTATTATTTTACAATGTAAACAACAAAGAAAGAGGAAGTGGAAGAAGAAAGGAACTTGAAAGAGGTGATGAAATATTTAACTCTTCTTCGGGTTCTTCCTTTGGATTTGATCAAAATGGTTTCATAGAATAGATTTCTGACTAAATTAAGGATTCTATGATGAGGAGAGGCAAGTTGGGAGGATATTTGGGTAGGTTTCCACCAGTCCTAAGGAATTTGAAGGTGTTAATTAGAGAGAAGGGGAGCTCCCTTTTATAAGAGGAGTGAGGGGAACCATAGGAAAATCAAGAAATATTATTTTATAATCATTTAATTTCCAATATATAATGGATCCAAAATGAATTATTTAACGGATAAGGTGGGGATGGTTTGAAAACCACTCTAACAATAGTTTTTAGAGAGTTTTGAGACACTATATTAACTTTAACTTTTAGATTTAACTCTTCGTTAAATAGTTTGACATTTACCATGTCTCATTATATTTTTATATTATATGGTTAATAAACTTACTATAAACATTCAAGAGAACCCCAAGTGGTTCCTTAATGACAAAGCTATAATTATATATCTTTTTTCAAAACATTATATTTTTACAAATAGAATATCAATTAATAATATAATATTTGTTTAAAAAACACTTTTTTGTCAATTTTGACACTATTTTGAATTTTGTTTTTGCTAAATTTATAACATCATTATTCATTCAAAAAAAAAATAATCTAACCAGCCCTGACATGTCATATTAAGCTATAAATTTATTTTAATTTATAAAAAGTCTCAAATTACATTTATTTGGTTATTTATAATATCAATGATTTTAATATTTCATTAATTAGGTAATTATTGTATCATCATTGTGTCACAAATAAATTTAATTATATAGTTTCTAAAAATTATAATTAAAATACCAATATATATTAAATCTCTTTAAATTTAAAATGGATATTTACAGTCAAATTTATCTTATGATTAAACCTATATGAAAAAAATAGTTATTAAACTTTCAATTTAATTTTTTTACTATTCTTTGAATTAAATAATATTAAATGCCCTAATCTAATACAAGTTGTCCTAAAGGATCATATTTTGTTACCAAGGTTTTTTTGGTCGAATTACACTTATACAATAGAATTAAAACACGTGTTAGGGTAATAATATTATCATTTTTACCCGTATTTACCATATTTACTTTTAACCATGGTAAATAAATGTAAAAAGTTATTATTCACCAAAAATTATTTTCTTCTTATTTAAACACATTTTACTTAGTGATATCAACCATGTCTCTTGGATTTTTCAAATTCTACACATAGAAGTAATAAAATTATGTTTTATGTAAATTTTAAAATGCTTCAAGGAGGTGTGTAAAAGACAGTAAAAAGTTCAATAAAATTTTATACATCTAAGTTTATTATAAAATGACATCAATTAATTATATTGAACTTATATAGGTAATATATACATATTTTTTACTTAAATATATTTAAAATAAATAAATAACTATTTAAATAAAAAGTTGGTTTTTAACTATGACGCAATGTTTTTTAACTATTCATCAAAAATTGAATGTTTTCAGAAAAATACATAAAAAATTATCCTAAGATATATTTGATATTACAAATTAAAAAATGATGCCAATTTTACTAAATTCAAAACATATATGTTTTATTAATTAATTTAAAATTAATTCCCGTTGTCAAAAAAATCACATGTTTTTAAGTAAGAATAACTATCAAAAGATTTACACTATTTTATATATATTTTCAAAGTGAAAATAATTCCAATGACCGGTACTGGATTAAATGGTAAAAATAAAATATAATTATACTTCAAAACTGTTAAAAGGTATAATTGAAAACTATAAATTATTCTGATTAAATAATATGTTCTCAATTAAAATTTAGTATTTTTCACTATTCACCCAAATATGAAAGTTATCAGAAAAACACTAAAAATTTATCAAAACTAAACATTTAAGTCCCGATTATAAATAAGAATTTTATTTTTTTCAAATTTAATATATAAAAGTGTCAAAAATTGAATTTTAAAGGGTTCACCATTAAAAGGTGGTAATATTGCATTTTTTAAAAATACATCTTTTATTTGAAAATTTGAATTTGTTCTTAAATTATGTAAACAACACATAATATGGATTCTAAAATTATATGGAGTATATAAAATTCAAAATTCGGTTAATACTATTCATAAATGCTTTTGAACGGCTAGTTTGGTAAGTCGTGGTGTGCTCGAACTCGGTGTTGTGTGTAGTGAAAGCTATTTAATTAAATAAAATAACTTACTATGAAATATTGGTGTGTTACATTCTACGCCATTTTGGAAATTGCGTCCACTCAATTTTTAAAATTGGGCTTCGGAACTTCATTGAATGTCCCACATTGGAAAAAGAGTCAATAAAACTATTACATTAAAAGAAAGAAAGACAAGTTCAATGGTCACCCGAGATAACTCATACTATGATTCCATGTAAGATAACATGGATATAGATGATAAAATAAGTGTAATGATCTGATGGAGAGGGATAGAAAACATGATTATGAGAAATTTTACAACAAGAAAATCACAAACTTGTGATGAGATAAATGTTCACTAGTTTCCTAGTAGCAAAAGTAAATAGATAATTTTTTTTGTTTTACGTTCTATTTCATAATGTTGATGAATTTATTTATGATATTGAATAACAACATAAATAGTTATACACAAATTTTATGTAGATTTGTATCCTTTATTAAATTTATACCACTAACTCATCTTTTTTTCAAATGATGAGTATTCAAGAGGACTTGGTCACACTTGAAGTGCTAGAATCAACTTCTAGAGAATCACAGGATCCACAAAGGATAAACTATATATATTTACCATGTCTTTAGAGATTAACAAAATCCAAAATGATTAGTACAAGATCAGATGATCCCCAAAAGGATAATCTTTTATTGAAGTGGATACTTATCTTAATTTCTAAAATTAATCCAACAATACCTGAAGTTCAATAAATAACATTCAATAAATGATTTTCCATAAAATCTATCAATATAATCCAAAATAATATTAAACCCCAAAACATATAATATTTTGATTACACAATCTTCCACATTAAATTATATTTTCCTATTACATTGACTAATCATAAAGTCACGTACTTAAAAGTAATTGACATAATCACATATTCTCTATGATAGGTTAATCATTTACATAAATAACCCAATTCTCTATTAATCCATAATAAAAACCTAGATAAAAATACACCACTACTCCTCAAATGATATCCCATTGTATTCTATTTTCCATAGGCATATAGTATTCCCAACAGAGTGAATGTCTTCCAAAATAACATTTAGCACTTAATCCCTAAATCATTTTCATATAATAATGATATCCATTTTACAAGACATAATATCCCAAATGAATTTATTATTGATTGATAAATTCATTTCACAAAAACAAATTAGTCACACTAAGCTGGTAGTTCACGTAGTCTAGTTGAAGGCGATAAATCCCAATCGCACTATGGTTGTGGGTTTGATTCCGACAACTTTTTCCAATGTGACGGGTTTTCAAACAGTCTTTGTGTTTTCCTTTTTCAAAAAAACATATATATTTTATAATGCTCCCAAAATTACATAAATTCTTCCAAATAACTATAACATAATTGCACCACAAATTTTATCTCATACCCAGCATTTTCATCCAAAAATTTAATAACTTGTAATTGCCTCAAATTCAAGTATCATATAAACCTAAATGGTTATTTATAATTATATCAACAATAGAAAACACAATTCTTCCTAAAATTGCATTTTCACACATAAGAGAATAATCTTGCAAAGCAATCCCATCAACAAAGAGAACTAATACTTTTAAACATTTCACTATCCATTTATTTCCACATATATTCTTTCCCTACCAAGGGGTTATCCTATAGAATAGGGAATTCACACGGGTAATTCCCAGGTCCCCTACATTTACATAAAATTACTTTAAATCGATTCTTGGGATTACATTTATTTTCTACCATCCTAGTCTTCATTTTTACTCAACAATTCTTTACATTATGTCATTATTTCCCACACATAAAGAATCCCTTTGTTATATTAAGATTTTTCGCTAGATGTATCCTTCCACATTTCCTGCATGATGGAAATTGAGCTTTCGTTTTTCCATGGTCTCCACTGCTGGAGCTCTTATCATTCAATACCTTTCTCTCATTTTCTGAGTCTGGGAGTTGGTTAATATACATGTTGTTGATCATATTTTTGGTAAACTGATTCGGCATGAACACAATATCTTTTACACCTATCAATATTCCATTTCATTTCTCATTTCCTCTGATATTCAAACCTTTTACATCATGTTCAATGTTACTATGACTTCCTTGGAATCCATCCATAGACTAAAACACGAAATCATAGTGTGAGTCATAAAATCATTTAGAGAATATCATAACACCTTATTTTCAATCTAAAACACATTAGAATTAATGATGGTTATTTATTATCATATTATATTAAAATCCATCAAATCATTTTGTAAAAAAAATTTGAATTATCCTAAGAATATCCCCTGGGAGTTTCGTAACCAAATGTGCAACAAGGCACATTGTCGGGAACCAAGAAACCCCGAGTAAAGCCTGAAAATCCTTATCAACGTTTTTTTACACCTAGTTATATTTGTGCTAGAGCCACCTCTAATTTCTCGTATCCAGATAGGGATGTATTGTTTATAAAACCCACATAATCTCTACAATACAAAAATTCATGGAAATGATTCTATGTTAATCCACATAGTCTATATTGGGGTAATGTTCTCTAATCATAGTTTATATAAATCTAGATTCCAAGTTTTGTACTAAACATCCTCTAATACCAACTGTAACGCCCTGACCCCAGAATCCCAGATTCGGTGCATTATTACGTTTAATTAGCATGATCAAAAAAGATCAAGTCTCAAAATATCGATTAGTTTAGTATCCTTGTAAGTTCTAGATAAATTCATAATTTTTAAATTACATAAAAAAATGGAAAAATATAACATCATTGTTTTTATAGACAAAACTGATATCCTATATAATATCCCTGAAGGTCAGTCATAATATACATCATCACGTCCTGGTAAAAATAAATCATATAAAGGGCTGAGCTCAGATGCTTAGTAAGGATAACAATAAAACAGAAACATTCATATATAAGCATAAACATTTTTGCCAATGTATATGACTAAAACAAAAGCCTTTTAAACATGAACTTCATTATAATATATAAATTATAAAATCAAATAATTCAAATTAGTTATTAACATGGATATTATACTAGTCGAATAATCACATGAAATATCAATAGCCACTTTTATAATGATGGAATGCATAATTCAATACATCATAACCACATTGTCAAGGCCTTCTGCTAAGACTACAAATATGATTTTTCCAAGGCTTTGTTCCAAGAAAATAGTTTGACTCATGACACCAACCGATACATCGAGGAGCAATAGTGGGATCCACCCATCACTTACTAGATCCAATTCATGCTTCATAAGAAGAGGTTGAAACATAACATAAACATTCGCATTAAAACTATCATATGAAATGTCTATAATTTAACCATAAATCATGAA
This sequence comes from Viscum album, assembly GCA_963277665.1. Taxonomy (NCBI): domain Eukaryota; kingdom Viridiplantae; phylum Streptophyta; class Magnoliopsida; order Santalales; family Viscaceae; genus Viscum; species Viscum album. The sequence continues at coordinate 538,986,892 of OY728119.1, forward strand.
TGGTATAAAAATAGCACATCCACATTCAAACATAACAAATTAAATAGAATATATAAGATTCTATTATAATATGTAAACATCAATTGAGAATAATGAAGGATATTTACATGGATGAAAATAATCATCAAAACTATTTGAGAGAAATATCCCCCTTTTTCTTGAAAACATTTTAAAGTCACACTTTTTTTCAAGAAGCCATTTAAAATAGATTTTGGAATCAAAGATTCCCATAACACATTGAAACATTTAAATGAAATTTTAATTTTAAAACATTAATTTCCATATAAATAAATCCTTAAAAAAATTAACCATGGACCTTAATGAGAGTGATTTGAAATAATGAATATTTAAAACATTTAAAATGATATTTTCATTATAGTTCCAAACGAATCGAAGACACTTGAATACAAATAATTGAGGTAAAAAACATTATAATATCATAAGAATAAAGGGATTCATGATATACTATATCAAAGTACATTATATACACCAAAAAAAGTGAGTTGGTGCCTAACAACAAATAAGACTCAATTTAATGTAAGTTGAGATGAAATCCCTCAAAAAGTATGAATCTGTAGGTTAAGGATAAATCAATGAAAAAATTATGTGTGAAAATAATTAATAAACTCAATATGATTTGATATTCGGTGTAAATAAATCAGAGGATATTCAAATATATTCTTGTAAAAAAACACCAGAGACCTAGATGTTTAACTCAATGAATAGAAATTGATTTAAAATTACTCTTATCAAGTTTATACTGATTAAATGAGATTTTATCAATGTATTGATTATGTGTATCAAAATTATACCCACACAAAGTGGAGTGGAAATTATTACATATGTAAATAAGTAGTGATTTCACACATAATCTAGGAGTAATGTATTCAATAAAGCTTTCATAAAACCGAATGAGTGGAAATTAAAATTTGAAATTACCGTACCGTTTTGGTAACATACAAAACATACACCCCATGAAATTTTGATCATAAAATGATTATTTAAATACCCCTAAATTAATGTATATTACACAAACCATACAATCATGGGTAGTACATACAACACACAAAAGATAGTGGTGGAAAATATAACATGAATCTAAAGGGAATAAAAGTGAGATGAAAACCCCTTACCTTGTACTTTTTCCTTGGTAGAGGGTACGTTAAACTCTTTTATAATGGTGAATTCATTGTTATTAAATTATAAAATAAATATATACATTAATATTATATCATATATGATTTTCTAATATTGATATTTTAGTATTATCATCATTTCGGGGGTTAACTGATTCGTTCTCCTTTATATGCTTGGTTACGTAATCCATGTTTCTTTAAGGATGAGATTAATTTTATTAATATTCATAATTATATTATGTCTTTACACATTATTTTTAATCTTCAAATGAAAATTATTCTTGAATGGATACGATAGGTAATGAATCTTATCGCGTTCGTGAAGACAGTAATACGTACGTATGCACGAGTAACAATATCATTATTTTGATATTAAATCCATATATAATTGGTTGGTATATAATATATACAGAATCATTATCAGGTTTTATTTATTATTTACACCAATTAAACATCATTATTATACTCATCAAAAAAATAATGTATGGAATAACAATTACACCACGATGTGGAGAAGGTAAGGCGTATGTACACACGTATGGTGACATGTAATTCAAAGGATAGATATAATAATGAATATGTTTGAACCATATTTATAATAAATTAACACTATATAGAAGATACTGGAAAGGAAAAAACAAAGAAAGAGGATGTGGATGAAGAAACGAACTTGAAAGAGGTGATGAAATATTTACCTCTTCTTCGAGTTCTTCCTTTTGATTTGATCAAAATGGCTTCTTTGGATGGATTTATGACTAAAGGAATGACACTAGGATTCAGGGAGGATATTTGGAAGGATAAATTGGTCGGGGATGGATGAGCCTAATGGCATTGGTGGTTTGAATTATAGATAAGGGGAACTGCCCTTTTATAAAGGGTGAGGGGAACCATAGGAAAAGCTTGGAATGTTAATTTATAATTAATCCATTTCCATTTTATAATGGATAAAAAATGAATTATTTAAAGGATAAGGTGGGTATGGGTCGAAAAACACTTAACCAATAGGTTTTACAGAGGTTCGAGTCACTATATGAAATTTATCTTCTAGCCTTAACTCTTAGTTAAAAAGTTTGACATTTATCATGGCTCTTTGTATATTTATATTATATGGTTAAAAACATACTATAAACTTTCAGAAGAACCCAAAGTGGTTCATAAATGATACACCTATAATTATATAAGTATTTTGGATGATCCTTAGATTTTTATGAGTTTAATATAAATTAATAATATAATATTTGTTTTAAAAACTTTTTTATTTCAATTTTGATAATATTTGGTATTTTGATTTTGATAAATTCATATCAGAATTATTACTTCACCAAAAATTCACCTAAACAACCCTAAAATGTCATTTTAACCTATAAAATTAATTTAATTAATAAAAAGTCTCAAAATACATTTATTTAGATATTTATAATATCATTTATTTAAATAATTCATTAATCAGGTAATTATTGTATCATCATTGTGTCATAAATAAATTTACATATTTAATGTCTAAAAATTATAAATAAAATACCATTATATAGGAAATATTTTTATCTTTTTAATTCATTTTTATAGTCGAATTTATCTTATGTCTAACCTTAGGTTAAAAATGGTTTAGTCATTAAACATTGAATTTAACACTTTTAACTCTTCTTTGAATTAAATAATAATAAATGTCCTAATCAAATCCAAATGGACCTAAAGTATCATATTTTATTCCTAAGGTTTTTATGGTCTAATTAAACTTATCCAATAGAATTTGTACATGTTTTAGGGTAATAATAATATCATTTTTACCGTTAATTTCCCTATTTACTTTTAACCGTGGTAAATAAAATAAAATTTTTACTATTCACCAAAAAATATTTTCATCTTTTTAAAAAAAATTAATTACTAATATAAACCTTTTTTCTCAGATTTTTGAAATTCAACTCATAGAAGAAGTAAATTTATGTTTTATATAAATTTGCAAATGCTCCTAAGAGGTGGGTAAAAGACGATAAAAAGTTAAATAAAATTTTGCACATCGATTTTTTTATAAAATGAATCCAATTAATTATATTAAACTTATATAGGTATTGTATATATATTTTAACATAATATAAATTTAAATAAATAAATAATTATTTAAATAAAAAGTCTGTTTTATACTATAACGCATTGTTTTTCATTATTCATCAAAAATTGAAAGTTTTCAAAAAAATACCAAAAATTCAGCCTAATCTATATTTGATATACCAAATTCAAAAATGATATATATTTTACAAAATTCAAAAAATATAATTTGTATTAATTAATTTAAAATTTCATCTTGTTGTCAAAAAAAATAGTGTGTTTTTAAGAAACAATTACTATCAAAATATTGACATTATTTTATGTATATTTTCAAAGTGAAATTAATTCCAATGACCAAAATCGGATTCAATGGTTAAAATATAATCTTATTATACTTAAAAACCATTCGAATTTATTATTGAACACTATAAAATATTCATGATTAAAAAGGTTGTTTTCAATTAAAATATAGTATTTTTCACTATTCACCCAAATATAAAAGTTATCAGAAAAACAAAAAAAATTATCAAAACTAAATTTTTATGTCTGGATTCTAAATAAGAATTTTATTTTGTCAAATTTAATATATAAAAGTGTCAAATATTATATTTAAAAGGTTTCATCATTAAATGGTGGTAAAATTGCATTTTTGAAAAATACATCTTTTATCTGAAAAATTGAATTTGTTCTTATATTATGTAAAAAATCATATAATATGGATTATAATATTATATGGAGTATAGAAAGTTAGAAATTTAGTTAATAATATTCATAACTACTTTTGAATGGCTAGTTTGGTAAGTCGTGGTATGCTCGAACTCGGTGTTGCGTGTAGAGCAAGTTAATGAATTTAAAAAAACATACTATGAAATATTGGGGTGTTACATATAATCTGTATATATCTCAGACATTTCATAATTTAGGTAATGTATCCATATCTTCAATGTAATGATTACAACTAGAAACATAGGATCATGGGTGGGATCTTTTTATTCATAATTCATCAACTGCCTTGATGTGTAGTCAATAACATTAACATTCTATATATAGACACCACTATGTCCCTTCTTCAATGAATCACTATATATTCAGAACACATAATTTCATGATGTTAGAGTAAAAATAAGACCATTCACCATTATAATTTTTAATTCTTCAATAAATTATTCACATTCCTTCATCCAAATGAACATAACTCATTTTGAAGTAATATTAGTTAATTGGTTAGGAAATCAAGAAAAATGTTGAACAAGTCACCAATAGTAACCTAATAAATGAATGAAACAATTAACATCAGTTATATTTGTAGGTGTATTATATTAATGGAATGAATTTGTATTCATTGGATCCACTGATATTCCATTCTTGGAGATAATAAGTCTCAGAAAAGAAAAATTCTAAATACATAATTCACACTTAGTTAATTTATCATATAACACATTTCTTATAATAGTGTCATGAATACTACTTAGATGATTCTCATGGTCCTCATAGCTCTTAGAGTATACCAAGATATAATCAATATATAACACAACAAAATTAAAATGATATTCCTTGAATATTATATTCATTAAATCCATAATGATATAGGGATTGTTTTAATCCAAATGGAAGTATTCCGAACTCGTAATGTCAAAATTTTATAAATATTGATATAATTGTAATATATTTCATCTTTACTAATGATTGATGAGACCCAAATCAATATATAATATATTATAAATAATTGTCTCCATTAAGTTGGTTGAATAAGTCATGGACGTGAGGTAAAAGGTAAATTTTCATTATTATGATTTAATTGATTTTCAAAAAATCTATGCACACCCTCATTGATCCATATTTCTTCTTATCAAAAAGATTAGGGGATCCCCTAGGTTAAACACTATGTCATATAAATCAATTATCACAAAACTACTGTTACAGTTAATTAAAATCCACTAAATCTAAAGAAGCAATTTTATAGGGAATATTTGATATTGGTCTATAATTAGGGATTAAATCAAGGGAAAACACAAATTCATGCTCTAGTGGATGTATAGTTAATTACATAAGAAAAACCTTAATGTATTCATGTACAATTGGTACACACTCAATTTTGAGATTATTTTTTCCCTTAGAAGATTTTGTTAGCTCTTCTTCCCTAAGAATCTCATTCTGAAGAGTTACACAGGGTGGACATAAAAATGATTCAAATGATGAATTCTCTCCTATAAAAAATTTAATTTCAATGTCTTCATCATGAATAGTTATTTAACTCTCATTGAAAAAATATTATTCATCATATTTTTAAATACATTCCAAGATAAGAATAATATCAAAATCCCAAATAGGTATAATAATGACTTCATCAAATATGGTTTGTTTCTTCATTATTATAGGAACTAATCGATACATCATTATTATAATGATATTTCAAAAAATCCTGACTGATAACTCTCTTCATAAGGTGCTATAGAAATATTTCAATTACATGGAAATCATGGGTGATATAAGGTTTTAAAAGGCCTTGAATAAAAAAAATCATTATTTAAATTTGAGGATATGATTAATGTATCGTACACTATATTATAATAAGCATTAACCTCATGTGTTGTGATCACGTATGCCATGCTTTTTTCCCTTGTATTTTTTGAGGTAAAATTCCCTTGATTCCATGAACAATCATTTTCATAGTATCCCATCTCATTATATTTATATCAATTCACATTGGTAGATTCATTTTTCCCCTGAAATCCAGAGCATGATGTCCTTTTTCACTACACCTATAGAAAACTCTCATTCCTTGAAATCATGTTCCCTGGATTTTAATTACATATTTTTTAAAACAAAGAAATTAATATCTTTATATATTACATTTTTAGTTCTTTCCTTTTACCAAGTAATCATCTTAACTTTTCTTGTCATGATTTCTTTGACAAACATAATACATGGATAATTTTTTCTCTACCATGACAGCACATGATACTATTTTGAAGTATGTTTAGAATGTTTGGGGAACTAGTACCATTTTTAAGGATTGTATTAATCCATTAAAATAAATTTTCAATATTTATATTATGATTACATATGTATTATAAAGCATGCTTTTTTAACCTTGTACTGTTATCTTAATAATCATAACCATTTTACTTGTACTTTTGCCTCAAACTCAATAATTTTCTCTATATATATTATCACATTTCAGACGAAAAATATTTTTATTAAAATAATAACCTATTATCCTTACAAGCTATGTTTTTTATTCATTATAAAACCTTGGTGCTTTGAATCAATGACCACTATTGACCCAAATCCCATCAGAAAAGGAAAAGTTCCCTGAAAACCTTCTCTCATTCATTGCATTCCAAAGAATGAAATATAGTATCATAGAAACCTATATTCTAATTACTTACAAATGGATTTATATTACCATTAAAAGATTTATATTGATTATAAATAAAGCAGTCTATCATTGTTACTCCACATTGTAGATTAGAAGGATGCTCTGTGTGGGAAATGTTATTAGACATAACCTACGGTAGTTATCTAAATATAGTGATAATTTGATAATATTCACCATAATTAGAATTTATCTGAGGGAAATACCTATATTGATCACACACATTGATATAATTTCAATTATATCCATTATTCAACATTTTTATAAAATGAAATATACTGAATTAGATCAAAAGATTATGTATCAGAATGTATAATTCCAAAACTATTGACATAGAAAACATAATTTCATTATTTTTTTTCATAATTAATCTTATAACCATAAACTATGTATACTTGTAAATGCTTACCAATCATAAAAATATTTTAAAATTCTTGATAATGGTGTGTAATGAAAAATTTAAATATCCCACACATTTACCCCATGAGTGATAACCTATGTGTATAGTATGGACAATTATCATTCAAAGAGTAATGATCAAGTCAAATCCCAATACACCATTTTTTGTGTTATTACACCTATGTACATATATTCTAGATCCACATCCATATATAGTATCTAAAAAGTGATTTATTTCTATGAATTCCACATAGAATTTACCATACCAAAACATTATGATTTTATCCTATATATAGATGTATCCTTAAATTCAGTCATGTGGTTATGTTCTCTAATCTATGGTTTCTAAAATCTAGATCCCATTGTTTCTAATACACCTCTCTATGATACCAACTATAAATAAATTGGCCTTATTATCAAAGAAACTATGTTTCTAAATTACATTGGTAATAGGTACAAGGAATTAGGTCCCAAATGACCAAATAGTTTATCAGTCTTGAAATACTAGATACAGTCTTATATTTTATATTATAATCGAATTCATAAAACACAAAAAAATATCCTTTAATATAACATTATTTCATTAATAATATCCTTTAATATCAATCATAATATACTTCCTAGCATCCTAACTAATTGAAAAATAAGAATGTGGTGAGCTATAATGCTTAGTAAGGGTATAAAAAAATTGGATTCTATCATGAGTAAACAAGGCATAATTAATAATGAAAGCTAAATAATAGAAACATGTCCCATTTAATAAAAAACATAGACATCAATAATAATATATCATTAATTAATGATGATCAAATAAATCTACAAAAATAATCACATGAGCAAGAATCTTACATGTGAATATTATAACTAATATTATAATAACATGGGAATCAATAAAAATATCATAATGAGGGAATTAACAATTCCATACATAATAAAAATTATAACAACGCCTCATTCAAATAAATCATATAATAATGGGTATGTCCTCGGATAAAACCCAATATATATTTGGGCCCCACCTATCACTTACTATGTCTAATTCATTCCTCGTAAGAAAGGATAGAAACATAGTTAATATAAAATATCATATTTAAAAAATATAATTTGATGTGTTAATAATTTCTCCAATTAATAATAATAATGAACCTAAATATTCATATTTTAAAATTGGAAAAATAATATTAGTACGTTCTCTAATGAATAGAGATAATCATAAACAATCCATTATATTATGGCCAATTGTATCAACATAGTACATAAGTATGCATTAATGGTGTTTTTTAATTTTTTATGATTGGAAATAATGAATGGTAAACAATATTTCACATTTATTGAATCATTATTATATCATATATATCTTATTTATTCATTAAATATATCCTTATTAACATCCATGTCAAATGAAAATAAAAAATATTCCACATAAGTTCGTAGAGGCGTTAGTCTACACAGACGCATGAGTGACACTATTGTGCAGAAAGTATTGGAAAGTAAAAAATATTGATGTGCTATTATAATTGAAGAGGTTTAATTATTCCATATATAAATTATATATACACTATATACATCATTTTTCCAACATTTTGAGGTGGTGATGGAAACATATATATATATATATATATATATATATATTCGTGAGGCGGTAGTACACCGTACACTCAATCAAGAGTTTCATTTACCATTTGATCGAAGAGGAGATGGATATAGGTAATTAAATTAATATGATAAAATCTTATTATATGGAAGATACTATTTTTATTATTTTATTATTGTTTATGGAGATTTTATGGATTTGAATAAGGAAATATAATGATAAAACATGGTTAAAAACTATACCACTTCTTCATACAACCTTATTAGATTTATGCATAAATCCTTCCAAGATTAGTTTTATAATAAAAATAGACTATAGGTAATGGGAAGGAATGTAATTATGGTATTTTAGAAATTATTTTCCAAATAATGGTTTCCTTATTATAAATGGGGGAGGAGAGTGGGATTCCTTTTATTAGTGGTGGGAATGACACACTTGGAATTTTTTAAAATATTAAATTAGACCTCTGTTTTCACAAGTCAAAAAGCTCAAAAAATGGATCAGTAACCAAACTTTTAAGAGATAATTTCAAAATATATCATTATAATATAAATTTCGTAGTTTTTATGTAACACACAATGATTTTAAGTTATTTATATTCTTAAATAAATTCGGTTTTTTTCTATTTCTTATGTTCTACGTAATAGCCACTTGAAAGAAAAAAATGAAATATTATTATAACCTTGACATTAAATTAGATAGAATGAATAGTGTTAACCACATTTTTAAATTTTTATAATTAATTTTATTAACAAAATTATTAAATTTATAAATTATATATACATTCAAATTCTCTAACATTCATACAATACATTCGATAGGGATACGATATGAATAATTATATGTATAAAATCCTATATTTTTCTAAAGGAATGTTTCTCATCATTAAATGGTTCACCTGTTTTAGAAATACATTTTTAAAAAATTAAATTATATTTAAAAAAATTCTTCATAATTTTTAAGAAAATATCAAAATTTTCTTTTGTTGAATTTTTTTTATTTTTATAATAAGATTGATTTTTTATGAATATTGAAAAAGAATACATTTTAATTGAAAATTGACTTCTTATAAAAATAAATTATAATGATAATTTATATTTTTAATTTCATTCAATGTAAAATTATATAAATTATATATCTACTAATACTTTTAGTTCATTGGAATCATTTTTATATTGAATTAGGAAATTAAAAAAATTCAAATTCTTGAAAAGTTTTCACTTTATAAAGTAATTTTATCAACACATTTATCAGAGTTATTTTAAATTAATTGAATGCATTAATATTTTTTAAAATTGGAAAAATAGATTCCATATTTTTAATAAGAAATTTAAAATTTATTCAAAAGGAAACTTCCATTTTTGGAGAATAATAATTGTAAACATACTATTTATAATTAACATGGTTAAGGGTAAATCAGGTAATTAGGGGTATTAATATTATTATAAATACTATAAATTGATAGAAACTCTTAACCCAATATTATTTTATGTTTTTTGTTCATACATAATAATTTATGGTTTGGATATATGAACATTTTTTCTATTAGGAAGCGATTATGACTTATAACATTTTATTTAAAGACATATCAATGTTGTCACATTCATTATTTTAATAACAAAATTATATTTTATATATTGTTACCATGAAGTTATCATCAACAGTAAATAGTAATTTGAAATATATATTTTTTATATTCAATAAGGAATTATATTTTTAATTTTTAGGAAATAAATAATTACCTTAATACCTTACACAATGATGACATGGTAATTGTTTAATTAATGGAAATATCAAATAAATGATATTAAAAATATTAAAATAAGTATTATTTGAAATAATTAATGTCATAAAATACTTTTCTAGATGACCATGACATGTTATGGATTCATTAAAAATATTTTTTAAAGTTATCTAATGTATTTATATTTTTAAAATGTTAATTAATGTAATGAATTGTTTCAAAATTTAGATTAATGTTATATTAAAATAAATACTATATAATTAAATGATATAAAATTTATAAAAATGTAAAATTCATTATAATTATTTTTATAAGGTTTAATATGTAGTCCATAGTCCATATATGATCATTTAACATTTTATAGTAACTATATTCACCCATAAGTAGTAAAATGCATGCTCTTTGGGTAAGAGTTAATGGGTTTAAATAATGATTAAAACAAAATGATAAGGGTAATAATGTTACATAAACATCTCTAAATATTATTTCATTAGATTATTTTCAATTTTACCCATATTATATTTTAAATAACTCAGTTTTATCCATTTATAATTGATTAATAATTTATATTAATTTAATATTTTTGAAGTTTCATAATGTGCCCCTCACCTCAATTTTAAAACAGAGCATCTTCCATCACTTAATCAAAACAAATTTATCCTTATATATCAGAAAAAACCCTACGCATTACACATAAAAACTCACTAATAATTTTTTTAGGTCCCGTTCTTCTAAAAATACCATCCTTATATCCCTAAAAGGAGATCTAACGAAGTCTACTAAAGAAGAGGTAATCATGTCTACCTACTCATTCAAGTTCATTTATTATTCTACTTCTTATTCATTATTTTTTTCAATGATAAAATAAAAATATAGTATTATATAAATTTTGATATTTTATTGTGAATATTATACAACCATATTCCACCTTTTATCTATCCTATGAAAAATGAAATCATTGTGCTTGTGTACGTACGACTTTCCATCTCTATGCTATGGTGAAATTTGTTTTTCATTACGATATTACTATGATGGTAATAATAATGTAAATTTTGGATATATATAATAACTATGACAATATATTTTAAAAAAAATTAATATATCATACACTTCCTTAACTTTTAAACCTTATATAAATGATATCATCGCTCGTGCATTTATACAGTTTACCATCTCTATAGATTTATGTGATTCATTATCTATCATAAAAATTAATGAATGATTAAAAATTTATTTAATGATTAAATATTATTCTTCTAAAATTAATACTTTTTAGATGAATAATATGTATCATATGATTGATAATTGGGATTTTCAAGACAAAACAAGCCTGGATAATATGGCATTTATCACCTAAGACAGAGAAATAATTACAATATTTTTTATAAAAGAGTGAAAACATGTTGTAATGGTATAATATATTATATCATAAATATAAATACGTTTTTAGTATAACAATATAATATGGTAAAACCCACTATAGAGTAGGTTTGGAAACATTCGGAGGAAATTAGACCTCATGTAGGTTTTATTTCATAATCCCATATTTATTAAGGATTGATTCTATTTAATACTCCTATATAGAATATTTCTCTTCTGTGTCCATGTTTTCTAAAAATATTTTCTAAATGGGTTTTTAACTATTTTACAATAAATTTTTAATGGATTTTCTTAAACAAGTTTCACATTTTTGAGATATTTTGAAATGAAACATACTAACATCTTCTAAATGGGGTACTTTATGACTTTTTCAGACTAAAAATATTGAAGGAATGGTTTTCATAACATATTCAACATGAGAGTATTTTCCTTTCATCATTATTCATTAATGATTTAAATATTACATTAAAATTATATAATGTTTTTATCAAAGAAAAATTTTCTTTTATCTTTCTAAAACTATTTAAAAAATTATTTCAAAGTAGAAAATAGTATTCCTCTCAACAAAATCATTTATTTTATAAACATATATTCATCTACATTAAAATACTTCATTGAATTCCATGCTTAATTGATTTTATATTTTATGATATCATATAACTTCATTTAACGAATGTTATATGATCTGTTTTACTATGGATGGGCTATTTTGATACCATTAATGGTTTGTTGTTAAACTAACTGATATTTCATATAAAATTCATTAATATTAATTTCTATATTGTTTATGTTTCAACCCATTCATATCAGGAATTAATTGAAAATAATACGTTACAGGTAGGGCCTGCTATAGCCTCTCGATATAGTAGTAGGTCTCATCAGACAAACGTGATCGGGTATTGCCCCAGATATTATCCATTTATGTATGGTGTCTTGGTAAAATCATTGATTATTTGTTTATGATTTCCCTCATTATTCATTCCCACATAATTTTATTGGTTATCTACTCCTATGTGATTGAATGAATGGGTTTTATATCCATTGATATGTTTCAACTCATGTTATAATTTTATTATTTTATTTTAATTCATTTATTCCATTTTTTCTCCAGTTATTTGTTTAATGTCATGGGTTTCAGTCATTTAATATTCCATAATTTCTTATAATTAGGCATGGTAGATTTCTTTGTATGCATACCATTACTGTGAACTTGATCTGAAATGTTTATTATGTATAATTTTATCTCAGTATTCCATGAAGAATATTATTACTAGTATGAAGGGTAATTCTAGGAGAATTGTGGTTTCTTCATTAGATTTACTGTGTTATATTCATAAATCCATCATAATTTAAGATTCTTGTATGTGTCTATTTTTCAATGCAACTCAACTATTTGGTCCTTTGGGATGTGATTCCATGGATTCATATAAATGTAATACAGTATAGAAATTTCTCTCCGCTACTGGGTTTGGGGTCTTTACAATAGGCATCAAAGGATATTTAGTAGAACCATTTGAAACAAGATTTAGAAAACTATATATTATGGAAACATAACCCTATAAGAGACATTAAAAGTATTCCTATAGTATACAATATTGAGATATTGAGATTAGTTATACATAAGTATTCAATTTATTTTAGGTTTTTAATAGTTCAAAAGTAGTCATTATGATTTATAAGCTAATCTAGTGTATTTTGTTGTTTATAAATGGTTCCTAGTGGAAGGAATTTAAAACATATCAATGCACATACTCTCGGTCGAGATTACCCTCCTATTCAAGATAATGATGTCGGAGTTAGAGCTACTACTAGAGCTGATCATCTTATAACTATACTGGGACAGCTGACTATGGTTATTAGAAATAACCATACCCAAAATGATATTTTTTATCCTAAATGTTGAGGAAACATTTTAGACATATTCATGAGACAACAAACTATATAATTTAATGGGAATATAAATCTATTGGTAGCTAATTAATTCATAGGTTTAGTAGAGAAGATATTTTTTAATTTCAGATGTAATGAAAGGGAAAAGGATTTCAATTTATTTTATCATATCTAAGAATATACATATCAATTGTGGAAATTAATTCAAAAAAATAGGATGAAGAAATAGAAAACATGGAATAAAATGATTTTATGGTCATTTTCAAAGAAAAATATTTCCCTCTTGAATAATGAGACAATATAGAGAGGTAATTCATGAATCTAAGGAAAAATAGTATGATAATGTTTCTACATATAAATCCAACATTACATGATTAAGAAGGAATGTTTTTTATTAAATAAAAAAATCCCAAGAGAAATATTAATCAATTTTTTTATGGTATTAATCATGATCTTGAAAGGGAACAATTCTCTTAAACATTCTCACCATATGAGGACATACTATCATGTTTCATAAAGAAAGGGATATAGTCTTCCAAGAATTATGGATTCTATGGGAATAAATAATATAAGAGGGATAATCAGTAATCAAGAAAAGGAAATAAGGTAATGGGAAAGAGGGAAGAGATGAATTTCCATCATGTAATAAATGTGGAAAAAATATTATATAACATGCCTATTGAGCACAATAGCTTGTTACAAGTGTGAAGAAGAAGGCAACCAATACTATGATTTTGTGGGAATTACTGAATCCTATAATGTTTATTGCTTTAGTTGTAAAGATATGGGACACAATGCACATGGTTTTACTTGATACAAAGTAAACATTCCATGAAGAAGGCTATGGAAGCAGGTCGAAGATTATGTGGTCACAACAACTGAGGTTAAACATACTGATGATGTGGATAAAGGTACTTTAATCATCTCATCAAGTTTAGATAATTATTTATTTAAATACATATCATCTCAATATTTTATATATACCAAATATTCCAATAATACTAGATATTTACATTATGATTTAGTAAGGGAGTTGTCTGTTAAAACTTATAAGGGAAGTCTCGATGAAATAATTATGTTTTTGGAAATCCCCATTATGACACAGAAACATGATTTATTTTCTTGGTTATCATCATACATATGGTTGAATTCGATATAAAACATGATATGTAATTGATTTCAAAATATGATGTTAATATTATTAAAATAAGAAGAAAATTGTGATTTTTTAGGATGTTGTATAATTTCTTATCATTAGAGAAGAAATATCCTTATATAATTTTTATCTAAAACAAAACCTACTTGATTTACTAGATGAAATTATTTGGGTGGAATAGAAAAAACATCAACGGATGGAGAAGGTAAAATTATAATTGAGAAATTACATATTGTACTTGAATTATTTGATGTATTTCTTGAGAAATTACATGAACTCCCCCAAGAGTGTGAATATCAGTTTTCTATTGATGAAAGCCTTTATAAAATTCCAATGTCAACGTCTCCTAATATAATGTACATGGGGGAGTTCAAAGAGTTAAAGAAACAAGTAATGGATTTGAGTGGTAGTTTATTTATATTCCCTAGTGTTTCTCCTTGAAGAGGTCATCATCATTTCATTAATAAGAAATATGATTAAATTAGGATATTAATTAAATTTAGGAAATAAAATAAATTTACAATAAAAAATTATCATCTTACTCATACTAAGGATTTATTTGACCAAAATCATGGAGATCTATATTTTTCAAAGATATATCTTCTTTAGGGATATCATGAATTTATTATAATGAATTAAGACATTCTAATGACAATATTTTGAACAAGTTAAGGAAATTGAGTGTTAACAATAAATCCAATTGGGATAAATAATGTAACCTTAGTTTTTATGAATCGCATAAATAGATTATTCAAGGAATATCTTGATAATTTATTTTTGGTATTTATTAATGATATCTTGGTTTAATCCAAAAGCTATGAGGACCATGAGGATCACTTTAGAACAATTCTAAGGGACCCTTATGAAAAAGGCTATCTGGTAAATGTATCATGTGTGGATTTGGGCATCAAAAGTTTTATTTTACTAGCCATTTTGTCTCTAAGGATGGAATCATAGTTTATATTGTGAAGAAAAGGCATACCGCGAATCACCTACACCAACAAACATAATCAAGATAAAAACATTTCATTGGTTTATTAGGTTAATAACGGTGTTTCATTTCGAATTTTCCAAATTGGATAACACATTTACAATTATCACACATAATGTGGTTATGTTCATATGGAAAAAACAAAGCACAAATTTTATTTAAGAATTGGTGAAAATAATATTGTTTACTGCTCCTACTTTGAGTCATTGATCAATAAATGATGGATTTGTTTTATAAAGTGATGAATAAAACCACGTAATTGATTGTGTCCTTATAAAAAATAAAACTACTATTTAATTCGAATTAAGGAAGATTAAGTCTCTTTGAATAAATTATCTAACCCATGATCTTAAGTTTTCAGCAATAATTTTTTCTCTGGTGATATGGAGACATTATCTCTATTAAGAAATATTTGAGATATATACTCATCCCAAAGAGTTTGAAATATATAATATAACAAAAATAACTCATCATGTAAAAAATGTGATGAATCTAGATACAAAAGGATTATTATTTTTTATTATACTACCACTTAGGGAAGGAATATAAGGTAGAAAAAGCATTGATCAGGAAGGATCTTCGAGTTTTGAAAAAAATGAGGATTGAAATAGATATTATTTTCAAAGATAAATTATATGTGGGTATTTGAATAATTAAGGAAATGGAAACATCACTACTTTCTCAAATTGTTCCCAATCAATATTTATTGGGAAATATAAAAATTGATCAGTCTAATGAAGAGAATTTTCAAAAGAAAATTAAATGTGTGAGTGATTGAAAATATGAAGAATTCATATTTGAATGTGGTGTTTTGAAGTATAGAAAGTGGATATTGTTTTTATAAAACTGATCTAAAAAGATAATTATTAGATGATGTATATTACTATAATTTCCCTATACACCATGGTTGTACCAATGAGTATAGATATTTGAAGGAATATTTTTAGTTGGATAATATGAAGTGAGAAATTAAAAAATATGTGTCATTATGGTTAAATTTTAAACAATTGGAGGTTGAGAGAAATCATCCTATAGGAAACATGAAACATACACATATTCCAACATGGATGTTGGATGGAATTACTATACACATTATCACAAGATTACCAAATACGTAAAGAAATAATGATTAAATTTGGATCGTTTTCTATCAACATACCAAATCTACACAATTCTATTATATAAGGGATGAGGTTACACTAGGGTGCCTTGCTCAACTACATATTAATGAAGGTATTACAATTTATGGTTCACCTATTTCAATTTCATCAGATCGTGACCCATAATTTACATTCACATTTT
This sequence comes from Viscum album, assembly GCA_963277665.1. Classification (NCBI taxonomy): domain Eukaryota; kingdom Viridiplantae; phylum Streptophyta; class Magnoliopsida; order Santalales; family Viscaceae; genus Viscum; species Viscum album. The sequence goes on from OY728119.1 coordinate 539,003,909, forward strand.
TTACAATTCTTCAGAAGGAACTTGATATCGAACATCATTTGAACACCACTTGTCCTGCTTAGAGTAAGGGGTTGTCAAAAAAGATGGCCCAAAAATTAGAATACACTTTGAGGTCCCCTTAACTTGACTTTCAAGGTATGTGGTATTATTGTTAACCATTTTTATAAATTTCCTATAACAATTTATTCCATTCAAGTATTCAAATGGCACATTATGTTGTTTTATAAGGGAATATATGTTTTAAACCAAAATGTTTGGATGAAGTTTGTGAGAGGTACATTTTAGGAACATAACATGTGAATGAAACAATGTAAAAGGTAAAAACTATTTGAACACATATTAAAGAAGCATAATCTAGGAAAATGATATTTGTTGATAATTGATGGAAATATTTGAAATTTCATGTGGGAATCACGTTTTCTTGAAATTTTATCCAAGAAATGGTGTTATATTAATTTTAATAATGGAATCGTAATAATAACATATATTGGAGGTTACAAAATTTTTGAAAGAATTGGATTTATGTCTTATCATTTGGAAATTCAACCATTCCATTCTAAAGTACATGATGTGTTTGATATCTCTTTACTAAAGAAATGCATACAAGACACATTGCATGTTATCACTTATAATGAAATAGATTTTGACGAAAATTTATCATACTATGAAAATCATCTCTAGATTCTTGACATAATGGATTATGTGTTGAGGAACATGAAGGTTCATTTATGTATAGTACTTTTGAATAATCTAAATTAAAAGAGGTGGTATGTGAACCATTGGAAATTTTGTTGAATAACTAACCAAATATTTTAATGCAGTGATATTCTTAAAATTTTGATGATTAGTTTTTCTGAATGGGGGAATAATGTAACACAAAAATATTTTATGGTTTCTCTCTTCTTAAATAAATTCAGTTTCATCGATAGTTGATGTTTCTTGCCACACCCAGTTCAAACGAACAATCAAGTTTTAATAAAACCTACTTGTTATATTGGAAGCAATTAATAGTAGTAAAATAATTATAAAAGTTATCTATTTTATATTTATTAAAATGTTTTGAAATTAATCCAAAATATTTGATAGTCATATGATCAGAATAATTTTATGCATAAAGGAGATATTTTTATTATGTTATTTTTGTCACCATTTAATGGAAAACTTTTTTAAAAAGTAAAATTTTAAAGTTTTATAAATTATATTTGAAAAAAGAAACATAATTTTCCGAATTTTAGTATCCAAATTTAACCTATTTAAATATTTATATTTTCCTGATAGGTTTCTTTTTTGTTGAGTGGACAAAAATACTGCATTTTAATTAAAAACTAATATTTCATATAAATATTTATTAATGTGAAATTATAATATAATATATTTTAAAGTAAATTTAGATAAATAATAAATATTTTAGTACAATTTTGGTTATTATAATAATTCATAGATATTATTTTTATTTAAAAACATTTCAATCATTTGAACATTTTCACTTTAAAACATATTTTTCACCCCGTCTATTGGATTAATTTTTAATTAATTATAAAAAATTTCTATGTATGAAATTTTGAAATAGTTATTAAAAAATAGTAATAATAAATATTAATTTTTTAAATATGCCTTTTTTAATTTTGAATCATACGAATAGTAAACATTGTAATTTTAATTTCCACAACTATTGGTAAATTGGTTAATTATGGGTAAAAATATTGTTATAAATATTATAACTCGAACCTAACCCATTCCAAAATTTTATTTGATGATTTATTTTCATCCATAAGAATCTTAGGTTTTGAAATTTGACAATTTTATGTTATTAGTATGTTATTAGGAAACTTATAATGTTCTATTTAAAAAAAGTCCATGTTATAACAATCATGATTTAAATAACTATAAAATATTTAATATTGAGTTTTACTAAAGGTGTATTTGACCATAAATATTAATTTAAAATCTAAAATATCTTTAATAATAATTGTAATTTTTTAAAAAATTTACGAAAAAAATATTTACCTTAAATGTTATAATGTGATGATGTAGTAATTGTTTTATTAATATAAATATCATATAAATGATATTAAAAATATAAAAATCAACATAATTTGACATAATTATGGGTATAAATAAATTTTATGGATTCACTTGACATATTGGGTAAGAAAAAAATATTTTTATATAATTTACCAAGTTTATTGATATTTTTTAAAATCCATTTTAATGAATAGTGTTAAAATTGACAATAATGTTATATTAATAATAATAATATTTTAATATATGATACAAAATATATAAAAATAATTAATTACAGAAAAATATTCGTATGTGGTTTATAATTTCATCCATTATCCATATATATATATATATATTGGAATTTTATAGTAAATATATTTACCCTTAAAGAGTAAAATCTATGTTGTCATGATTAGAGTTAAAAAGATTAAATAAGGGTTTAAATTAAATGATAAGGGTAATAATGGGACCAAAATAAATTTAAAAAAATATTGGATGAGAGTATTGCGACTCATCCTTATATTATCCTTTTTTTAAATCACTTTGTATCAATTTTAACATTGATGTTAACATTAATTATTTTAATATTTGAGAGTTTCTAAAAGTGACTCTCACCTAAATTATAAAAAGAAAACTTGGCATGCACTACTTCACACCACATTGAGCCGTATATATCAACCAAACATTAATATTTATCTTCCCAACATCCCTATATAGGATATGGAGGACCAGCTATTCCAAAAGAAATTAACCCTAGATCCCTTAAGAAAAGAACTAAAAGAAGGTCGTTGAAGAAGTGGAAATCGTGTTTACCAACCCATTCAAGTTCATTTTTTCTTATATATCCTCTACATGTGTTTTTTATATTATAAATTAAAAAATATGGAATAATATATATTATTTTATTTTATTGTGATTAGGAGACAACCATATTCTGTTTTCTCCATCTTATAAAAAATGATGTCACCACGCGTGTGTTTATACGACTTACCATCTCCATGATGTGGTGTAAAATGTTTTCAAAACCATTTTACTAAGATGGTTATAATGATGTAAATAATGGATATATATAATAACAATGACATGATATTGATACTAGAAAATTAATGTACCATCCACTTACCCTTTAGACCATATAAAAATGAAATCATCGCTTTTGCGTTTGTATGGAATATCATCTGCCTGTAGCGATGTGATCCATTATCTATGTTCAAAATTAAACAATGGTTATAAATTGTGTTTAATTATTTAGTTTATGTATATGAAATAAATATTCTCAATATTATGGATCTGTATCATATGAAAAATATTCAAGCTTTCAAGACAAAACAATCAGGCAAAATAGGGCAATTAACACCCGTAGCAACAAAATGAATAAAATTTAATTAATAAGAAATTGAAAAAATGTAATAATGGGATAATATATGGTATAGAAAATATTTATATGATTATATTAAAATATAATAAATTTTTTAAAACCATTATAGTATAGTTTCATACACCTATAGGGAAATCAATCCTAAGGTAATGGTTATTTCACAATCTCATCATTATTCAGTATTATTTTTATTTAAGTTTCTTTTGGGGAATATTTCTTGTCCATTTCCATACATTCTCTAAATGTTTTGAAAATGTTACTTTAAATTTTATACAATGGTTCTTCAAATTCTATTTACACAAGTTTTACTTTTTATTAAATGGTTTGAATGGAATATTTTATTCATTTTCCAAATGAGGCACTTTATGACTTTTTCTGAAAATAATTTAACGAAGGAATGTTTTTTCATTAAATTGATAACATTTTCCATATATCACGAGACATTATTTTTTTATAATAATCCTTTAAATGTATACAATGTTTTAATAGAATATATTTTTTTATTTTATAATACTGTAGATTTTCAAATAAATGATTTTGATGTAGAAAAGTTTATTTCCATCAAAAGATGATGTTTTTATTATAGTATTTTCATCTATATAAGCATTATTTTGTTGAATATTGTGATTAATTGATTATATCTACTATTATATAATCTAACATATTTTATTGAATGTACTATGATAATTTTTACTATGGATGTTCAATTTTGATACCATTCTTGATTTATAGTTAAAGTAATTCACATTTTATATTCTAGATTTTCATATGAATGTATATATTTTTTATCATTCACCCCTTTAATATGAAGAATGTATTGAAATTTGTAAGTGATGGGCGGGTCCTAGTCTATCAACTTGATGAATTGGTAGGTCTCATGAGAAAAATAGATGATTAGGTATTGGGCGAGGAATTACTTGTTTATGTATGATGTCTTAGTTAAAGCCTTGACATAATGTTTATGATGTCTTGCATTATACAGTACCTCATTATGATATTGGTTATTAGTTCCCATGTGACTATATTATTATATTTGATATCCATGTATAGTCATTTGCTCATGTTATTATCGAATTATATAATTAACATTCATTCATACCATATTATTCTAGAGTTATTTTTTAATGGAATGTGTCTTAGTTATTTACATGGTCATAACTTTTTATGATTATTTATGATATATTCCACTATATGCATACTTATACTAAAAACCTTATATCACCTCAATATTATCTTCCATTTCTCCATATTATTCCAAGAAGTATATTATGAATGATATTTATAGTAAATATTGGATATTAATGGTGTTTTCAGTGGAGTTACTATGTTTTATTTTATATTTTAGTCAAAATGTAAGATTGATGTATATATCTAGTTTTTTAAAAAATAATACATTTGGTCCACTGGTATTTTATTCATTATAATCATTTAAATTAAATTATTTAATTCATTTATGTGAGCTACTAGGAATAGGTTCATTATATTTGGTTTCATTTTAACCTTTATCTTCTTAGTATGACCCCTCTGTAAACTCGTTTTAACCGTATGTTTGGTAATTAAATTTTATGTCTTTTCTGTTTATTATTAACTAAAATTATTTTGAAATTATTACTTAATATAAATTATAATGATTTAAAATATTTAATACATTATTAGAAATCAAATTCATAGAAGGTGTAGAATTTAATTTAATATAAATCCTAGAGACATGAGGAAAAATGGGTTTCCTAGGGAATCGTTTTCATATGTATAAAATGATTTTATTTTAAAAAAACTTAAAAATGAATGAAACGACCTAAATTTGATTAATTATAGTCTAACTAAACTAATTTTACGAATAAATCAATTTTCAACAAAATTTGATACTGTAAATTCTTTATATGAAAATGAATTTTTAAATAAAAAATACGTAATTTTCAATATTCCGAAATAAAATTATTTGTTTTAGAAAATTATCATAAATTTAATCTAACATATTTTTAAAATTGTGATTTCAAAAATAAAATCAATTTTTTAAAATACATTTTATAATTGTTTTAAAAATTAATTTTAAATATAACTGTGAAAAATGTGAGGAATATATTTTTTAGAGAAATAATGTTTTTAGAAAAACATTTATTTTTCATTCAAATGTTTTTCATTTTCATTTTTAATTTATTTATTACTAATGAATTTATTTTATAAATTTTTAAATCAAATATTTTTTTAAATTTATTTATTATTATACAAATGATCTAATATAATGGATAGGTTGTAATGGTATACTATATTAAAATTATTTTGGAAGAAGGGTTACATGTATCTAATGATATTAAAGATATTATATTTTTTAAGGAATTATAAATCCTAATTTGTATTGGAGATATATATGATATTAAACTACATTGAAACATCATATTCTCATGATATTAAAATACATGACAACATCCTAACCTCTGGAAGTAGAAATTCATGGAAATATCATTATCGTATGTTGTTTAACTATAGTGTATAATCCTTTAACAGAAAGAAAAACTAAACCAAACAACTATGGGAGCTTTGATTCCTTTTAAACCTGATACATGGGATGCCTATTTGGGTATTAAAATCAAAATCTAAATATTCCTTTTTTTCTTTCCATATTCATTATGAAATCCACCTTACTATATAATTTAATGGGTTATAATCTATAAGAAGACCCACCTCATGGACTATTTTCCCATTATTTATCACAATCCCTTACTCATTAATCAATTTTCTAGATAGGACCCATACATCCACCCATGGAAAATATCTCCGATAAACCCTTCACATTGTTCCATATTATTAATAAGACTATGTCCAAAATCAGCAACCTAATTTCCTCTAAGTTGTACCTCTAGTGGAAATGTATTCTCAATTGGTCACATCCCCTTAATGCTGCCACAATGGGTCATATTCCATACAAGATGAACAAAAAAGGTCACTCATATATAAATATTATGGAATCCATTATATATAATTTTAATCCTAATTCATCAAATGGTATGATGTTATATTACATAGAATAGGGATTGTAGGTATAACATTAAAATGAACATCAATTGTTTTAGGAAGAACAATGATAAATTGCATTGTATTTTCCTTCATCACACAACCATAAGAGGTACAACATTCCCCACTATGTGGAATATAACACTATGTTTTTTGATTGACTTTATATGGTTATATTAGAATCAGTAATTATAGAACCAATCCCTACGTTATAACCCAGACACCCTTCCTAGATCGAAATGAATTCTATATTTCATAGTAAGATGTCATTAAACCACAATGAAATCAATAAATAGTGAAATATGGAAAATAGTTGATATATTTAACATGGATATATTCATTGACAACCAATGATACATATAAATAATCACATTGATATTAAATATTTAATACATAGAGATATCCACATAGAACCACGATATGGATCAAATTATTGGCATAGGTGTAACCATTCTGACACTGGGATTTAAGAATGAAACATAAACACGTATTAAGTCTACAACAGATTATAGGAATAGGCCTTAATTCCCCTAGAAATGGTGTATATGATCATAAAAAACCCATACTCTCTTCCAACACGCATTCCAAGGTGTCACTAATAACGTCTCAAATACCACCTACAATATGAATTTTTGTATTCCTTGATTCAAACCACTATTGTTTGAAAGTATGTAGGAAATAAATATTAACCTAACATCGATTCCATTAAACATGTGTAGTTTATTAATACCAATAATTATATATTTTTTATGAATGATTTCTCATCAGAATTTTTTGAAACGAATTATAATAATTTAAATTTGAAAGAAACTAATCAAACATGTTATTACTTATGATACTGATGTTATAGGTTTTCATTTTTTTCTAATCCTTCATGAGTTTTTTAAATTCTAATAGAAATATAATCAACAAGAAGTGATGGAAGTTTCACAGAAAAATCATGTTAGCATTAAATGTCTTCATTAGACTTGTGTTGTGATAGAAATAATGTTTTTGGAACATCATTTTAGGAGGAAGATCTCACCTTCCAATAAAATTCACCACTTCGTGAAAATATGTGACAATCTGAGAGTATCATCAAAATGATACAATTATAATATTACAGGATGAATGTGAGAGCCATTATAAAATTAAGACTCATTAGTTGTACACTCAATAAATAGTTTTCTAGATGTATGTGGCATATGTATTCACCTCCAAAAACTAAAAGAGTCTCTACCCAGATGGTAACAAATCATAGATCACATGTCTTGCCGATGTGGAGGAAGAAGTCAATCATGGCCACATAATTATCAAGAAGTCAACTACAAGGGATCATTCCACTATTAATCATCACCATTAACACCACATGGAACTAGTTCCTAAATATTTCACTGATGAATTTTATTTTGAATCCCCAGTTATATATATTTAATCCAGGAATCTAAATAAGAAATATCTATATGGGAAGAAAACTCTCCGGATTCAGGAAGTGGCCAATATTCATGTTCCCCATTAAAAATTTCTTCACATTATCCTGATATAGACTAAAGTATAGGATAATTTTTTTATCAAACTTAATAATCCCCCTCATATATTCCAATTACATTATGAGGTTGATAGTGGAATAATACGGTGATAGAAATGGATAAATATCATAATCCTTCTCTCATCACAATAACACATTGGCATATTTTTATGGTAACTAATGGATTGGAATGGACCTATATTCCAATTATAACAGAAGAGTGGGGTTAAATATTTATTCTTATTAGTGAATTCCACTAGAATATTTATAAATAAATGGAAGTGTGTGCATATATACTAGACCAAATATTTTAAAGAATCTAGTTTATTCTTGTAGAAGTAAAATATGATCATCTACATTTTCTAGATACAACTAAGTAGAAGGTCCATATTCCTACACCCTATAATATTGAATAATTTTATTGATATATCCTAATGGATATATCATATTCAGATCATATTCCCACAAAAGAACAACATGACTATCAGTATGTCATATTAAAGAATGAATAATTGGATTCTGTTCAAATACCTATAACAACTGGAGTTTGCGAGAATATTCTAGTAGCCACTTCAGGACATGATCTTATCCATAACATTATCATGGAGGATTGATAATATATTTTAAATATCATATAGAATAATTTCAATATCCATACACATCTTCAGTCCAATGAATCTTTTCAGTATATCCTAATGGATAGAAAGTGGATGGCTAGAATTCTTACATGTTATGAAGAAAACCATTGGTATATTTTGGTGGAAATAAAATGATGGACTCATATTCTTACCCAGTCTCAAAATGTCTATTTTTATAAATGGTTGGAAACATGGGTGTCCTTGATGAGGTATCAATCATATAAAGTTCATTTTTAATTGCACATAACCCTAGACACTCGATAGAGAACATCCAAGAAGAAATATCTTTGAGGGAAAACATTTTACATAAGATCTAGTTCATTTCCCTATCTTCATAGATTTTTATATACCTTAGGTCCTTCAATGAATAAAAATTGAAAAAACTATATCTTTATTATATTGATAAATCACCAATATTCAAGGAGATCTTCTTTATAGTACTATGATCAAAAGCATTGGGGGACCTCCCAGAGTGTTTTCCATGATGGTTATATGGGTGGGAATAAAAAGATTAATCCTGGGAATTATTATGATAGTGTGAGATAAGAAAATACTATAAAAACATGGAAGATTAATCAAAAAACAAATCCCATTAATAATAAATCAAATAACTATAACCATGATGGTCATCCTAATTGGAATTATACCATCCACCTAGAAGGACCTCTCTAGAGAATATGTTATAGTGGCCCCACCTACATCTAGAAATAAATATAAAGTGGAAATAATCTATGTGATTTAAAATATCAGGAAGACCATAGAGGTCATAATTATGAATATATTTTTTATTTTCCTCCTACTAATGATATTAATGTTCAATAATAATGTCTTTACCTTGTCAAGGATTCTCTAAGAACACCACTACTAGAAAAACAGGTATTTGCGACGGGTCATTTGCGACAGCATCCTGTCGCAAATAGCCTTTTGCGATGGGGGTCCATCGCAAATCGCCCGTGGCGGATAACGCCGTCGCAACAACAATTATTTGCGACGAGCCCGTTGCTAAAAATATTATTTGCGACGGGGATCCTTACCGTCGCAAATATTACTCCGTATATTTGTAAAAACTTTTAAAATAGTAATTGCAACGGGCCCCGTCGCAATTACTTTTTTTTAAAAAAAATTAAAAACTATTATTAAATTATTTTAATGGATATAATAATAATACTATTTGCGACGGGCATAGTATCCTGTCGCAAATACTATAAAAAATAAAAAAAAAATTATTAATAAATTATTTTAATTAATATAATAATAATCCAAATATAATTTAAAAATAAAAAATAATAAAATATTAATAAATGATTATAATTAATATAATAATAGAATTATAATTCATAAATAAAAATAATAAATTATTTTAGTTTATATAATAATAATAGAATTATAATTCAAAAATAAAAAATAATAGAATATTAATAAATGATTTAATTAATATAATAATATTAGAATTATAATTCATAAATAAAAAAATATTAATAAGTTATTTTAATTAATATAAAAATAATAGAATTTTTTTACATTCAAATATTAAAATAATTCAAATATTACAAAAAATTATAATTAAATTATAATATTATAAAATTTTAATATATATATATAATTTAATATTATAAAATATAAATAATATTATTATTCATATTAATATTGTTATTTCAAAATATAATACTATTAATATTTTATAATGAGACAGAAACTACGAATAGAAAAAAATCCATATTTTGATTTAACAAACTTTATAACATAAAAAGAAACTCTAATCTGAAGGAGGGGGGAGGGGGGGATCTGCAGATGCTGGTGGAGGAAACTCCATCCCTAAAGAATGAGTGAGTCGGCGCATGTACTCCATCTGCTCCTGGTGCTGCTGCTACCACCGACTCATATGCTCCTCGTACAGCCGCTGCTGGCGTCGACGCTCCTCCTCATGCTGCTGCTGTTGCTGACGCATCTGCTCCTGCTCCTGTCGGAGACTCTCTATCAGTGCAGTCTGAGATCGCAACTGATCCTCATGCTGTGTAGAAGAAAAATATGCACGATCTCCTCTCGAGTTGGACACCGACATCGGAGCACTGCCATAATAATCTCCGGGAGTCATTCGAGAGCTAATACCAACTACCCGGCCCTTCTCGAAGGCATACTGGGTGGCCTGCATCCATGCCGCCTCATCAAACTGACGACTAGTGGTCTGATCTGAGGACTCGGTCTGACTCTCAGGCCGGGTCTGTGACGCTGCGGCCTCATATGACTCTTGTAGTTGCAATTTAAAATTAAAATTGTGAATATATAATATGCAGTTAATTTTTAAATTTGAAAACAAATAATATTGACCACGATGTGATGCTGACGATCACCTCTGAGCTCCTTAGTAGAAGGATCACTATACATCCTCTGATATACGTCGTACTCCGTAATATCGGGGTGCTCGACAGCCTATAAGAATAAAAAATAAACTATTAATATTTATAGTTATATAAAATATTTATAAATAATGTACGTACCAGATGTTGTCTATGAGTACTGAAAGAACGACTCCCAGCTCGATGATTCACCTCATGTCTCCCCCGATTCTGCCTCCCCACCGATGATCTCCTTTGAAAGGCACCACTCAATCAGTGCGCACATAATCCATCCCATACATGGGATGAAATGTACTCTGGTCGGTGTGCTCTTCAAGACTCGTCAAAATCTGACACTCCTGCTTTCTTTGTGGCAGCTTTTCTTAAATGGTGCAAAAACTGACGAAAGCGATCATGCATGGCCACCTCCCATGCCTTGCGGATGGCGTCACGCATGGTATCCTCGATCGGATACCACAAACCCTACAAATAAATCAAAATATCAAGTTGGAAATGAAATAATTTTCAAAATAAAAATTATTTATTTACGTACGTACCAACCAATGGACGAACATGGCCAGCTGTACCTCAATGGGAATCTGCTCCCATATAGTCCACGGCTGAGAGAAATAGATGCGCAAAATAGCGCTGCCCTGTCCGACTGCTATATGCGGAAAACTGTAAAATTAATAAACATTTATTATGTGAATAGTTTAATGAATTCTTAGTCAAATCCACAGATTATCACATAGGTTATCACACCTCTGTTTGCGTGGATCAAACCCAAGACATGGACGTCACTCAGGGACGGGGTCAAGAATCATCAATCATGCAAGATCGTGCCCCCTCCGCGTACTCCCTGGAGCGCCTGCAGGCTGAGGGTCATCTGCCAGTAACTCATCCGCATCGAAAGACATGTCAGCATCCTCCAACTCACAAAATGTCTCGTCGTCCATCTAAAACAGAAAATGTTAATGTTGTTAGCAAATAATTGATAATTACTATTATATATAAATTTATATATATTATGATTGTATATAACTACCATGGAATTCTATCAGTGTTCATCTTCATCATCATCTCCATATATGTCAATGTCATCTTCATATTCCTCCTCAACATCATCCATATCCATTCAAGTTCCAGTTGCTTCATCTCTTACCATTTCAAATTCATATGTGACATCATTAACATCATCGTCATCACCGACTCTTAAATGTGGGGTGTCGTCATCGATACTCATGTCTCTTTGTAAAAAAGATTGATTTTGATGACTCTCTTGAAAAACTTCAATTATTTGCACATCAGCGAAAGCACATTCACTTTGACTAAATTTATTGTCCTTGATTTTTATTTTTATTACACTCCACCAATCAGTCAAGTCTCTTGATGTAGCACAGTACTTTGCATAATAAACTTGATGTGCCTGTTGAGCCAATAAGAATGGTTCATTTACTGCGAGAACACTTTTACATTTAACATCGATGATTCCATGAGTCAGATGAACACGCACGCCTCTCACTATATCCTACCACCGACATTTGAACATGGTTATGTAATGTTGTCCAAGATAACAGAGTTCAACGATTTCATCAAGTATTCCATAAAAGTCAACTTCATTTTCTCGATGATGAGATCCTCTCAAGATAACTCCACTGTTCATTGTTTTTTTTTTGATTCCCCATATGCATGTGTGTGAAATCGAAATCCATTCACCACATATGCAATATAAGTTTTAACAAGTTTGGAAGGTGGGTTACTCTATATACACATCCGTTTGTCGATTTTATCAGCATGTTCAGACACCTGAAAATTTGTGAAATAATTATTAATATAGTAAACTATACATTGAATGAGTTTCTAAAAGATAAAGAATTTATGTTACCAGTTTTTGAAACCACTGAGAGAAATTTTTCAGTCGGCGTTCTTCGAGAGTAGCTGCTTTAATTTGTAGAATTTGTTTTCGTGATATGATTATCATACAACCAATAAAAACCAATGTTATTTAATGTAACATAAATGATAGAATAAGTGATATAAACACTTACAGTACAACTGATTTCATCTCTTCACAGTTGAGAATAAAATACGTGTGAGCTCTGTGATGTTCATCATCGGAAATCCAGCATTCATAAACTCCACCAAAACCAAGCTCTTGCTGGTTGAAAACAGATAATTGATTGTTGATTTCATCAATATTCCTCTCATTCTGTCCCATTCGGTTGTGTTTTGAAGGATACACATATTCAAAATAATGGGAGCAGAAAAAAGATATTTCCACTTGCAAATAAGCTTCTGCAATAGATCCTTCAACAGAAGCTTTGTTACGTACTTTTCTTTTCAATTTTTGCATGCATCTTTCAAATGGGTACATCCATCGAAACTGTACTGGACCTCCACATTTGGCTTCATATGGAAAATGTAACATCAAATGTTCCATTGAGTCGAAGAAAGACGACACAAATATTTTTTCTAGTTTACATATAATTACAACAACATCTTCTTCAAGTTTTCATAGATCATTATAATCTACTGTAGCCGCACAAATTTCCCAAAAAAATTGAGACATGTTGGTTATGGAATCCCAAATCACAGAATTCAACATACCTCTTAATCCAATGGATATAAGTCTTTCCATTATAACATGACAATCATGACATTTTAATCCAGTAATATGACCATTCTTTACACATCTACCCAAATTATAATCACAGCCATCTGGAAGTCTCAAATATGCAACCCACTGACAAAATAATAAATGGTTTTCTTTAGACAGTGTATATGATGCTTTTGGTTTCAGTAACCTTTCTGTTCTGACATTCTCAAACAGTTCCAGTTCTAGATGCCTGCAAATTTTGGCAAGATCTAAATGTGCATTTACATTATCTTTGCTCTTTCTTGGCGTATCCAAAACTATATGAAAAAAATTATCAAAACAGTTATTCTCAATGTGCATGACATCTAACATGTGTCGGACCAACAAATCAGACCAATATGGAAAATCCCTAAATATGTTACGTTTAATCCAATTGTGTTCTTTCCCAAAACCAGAAATTTTCTGTTGGTTTATTGTGGGACCAAAAGTGATGGGAGGTAATGAAAATACAACTGATTTTAACTCCGAACCTGATAGCATTTTTTGAGGTCCATCCCTTTCAACTGTTCCTTTTCTGAAATGAGATCCGTTTCTACGAAAAGGATGATCAGCTGGAAGAAATATGCGATGATAGTCAAAATAACAATGTTTCTTTCCATGAATGAGCAAAAATGCTTTGTTCTCTCCCATACAGTAAGGACATGATTTCTGACCATGTGTACTCCAGCCAGATAACATCCCATAAGTCGGGAAGTCACTAATTTTCCACATCAACGCTGCTCTCAGTATGAAATTATGTTTCGTTGAAACATCATATGTACTGACACCAGTGCTCCACAATAAACTTAATTCATCAATCAATGGTTTCAAATAAACATCAATATTTTTCTTCGGATGTCCTGTAATTAGTAAAGTCAAAAAGATATATGGCTCCTTCATCAACATCCATGGAGGTAAATTGTACGGAGTTAAAAAACAGGCCAACATGAATATTGACTACCATAAGATCTGAACGGACAGAAACCATTAGTGGAAAGGCCCAGTCGAACATTTCTAGCTTCTAAAGCAAAGGATGGATACACTCTATCAAAATGTTTCCATCAATCACCATCGGCTGGATGATTCAAGCTTTTATCGGTTGAAATATTCTCTTTATGACATGACATCATTGTCGTTGTATTCTTAGACATGAATAAACGCTGAAGTCTGGATGTAAGCAGAAAATATCTCAACTATTTTACAGGAATCAAACCAGACTTCCCATGTTGTCCTTCTTTATATCTCAGTTGCCCACATGTGGGACAACTATCCAACGACTCATTTTCCCCAGAATATAAAATGCAGTCATTTGAACATGCATGAATATTCTGACAAGTAAGACCCAAATTTCGAACCAGCCTCTTACTCTCATAGTAATTTGAAGGCAAAACATTTCCTTCTGGTAACAGTGTTTTACGCAAAGGAAATATCTGGTCAAAATAGGTGTTTGACATTCCGTTATCTGATTTGATAGCCATAAATTTTTCAACTGCTTCTAATTTTCTCATCTTGCAGCCAGGATATAATGCATCCTCAGCAGACCTCAACAACTCATAAAATTCAGACAGTTCCAACTCAGGATTTGAAGCTATATCAACCAGAGTAGGTTGATAATTTTGAAAAAGAATTCAAATATTACATGTGGAGATAGAAAACACACAGATGAAATGAGAATTGTATATAATATATAAAATTATATTATTTTAATATTAATAATAAAATATACTAATAATGTAGTAATGTTATTATTCCTAATTATTGGTAATTATTCCTAATTATTGGTAATTATTTCTAATTATTGGTAATTATTCCTATAATTACCAATAATTAGGAATAATTACCAATAATTGTGAATAATAACATTATTACCTTATTAGTATATTTTATTATTAATATTAAAATAATATAATTTTCTATATTATATACAATTCTGCTTTCATCTGTGTGTTTTCTGTCTCCACATACAAATATTACATGTGGAGATAGAAAACACACAGATGAAAGGAGAATTGTATATAATATAAAAAATTATATTATTTTAATATTAATAATAAAATATACTAATAATGTAATAATTTTATTATTCCTAATTATTGGTAATTATTCCTAATTGTTGGTAATTCTTACTAATTATTGATAATTATTACTAATTATTGGTAATCATTACGAATCATTACTAATTATTGGTAATTATTCCTATTTATTGGTAATTATTCCTAATTATTGGTAATTATTGGTAATTATTGGTAATTATTGGTAATTATTTGTAATTATTGGTAATTATTGGTAATTATTGATAATTATTGGTAATTATTGGTAATTATTGGTAATTATTGGTAATTAATGGTAATTATTGGTAATTATTCCTAATTAGTGGTAATTATTCCTAATTATTGGTAATTATTACTAATTATTGGTAATTATTACTAATTATTGGTTATTATTACTAATTATTACTAATTATTAGTAATTATTGGTAATTATTACTAATTATTGGTAATTATTCCTAATTATTGGTAATTATTGGTAATTATTACTAATTATTGGTAATTATTATTAATTATTACTAATTATTGGTAATTATTATTAATTATTACTAATTAGTGTTAATTATTTGTAATTATTACTAATTATTACCAATTATTACTAATTATTGGTAATTATTGGAAATTATTGGTAATTATTACTAATTATGGATAATTATCGGAAATTATTACTAATTATGGATAATTATTGGTATTTATTTCTAACTAATGGTAATTATCGGTAATTATTGGTAATTATTGGTAATTATTATTAATTATTGATAATTATTACTAATTATTGGTAATTATTACTAATTATTGGTAATTATTACTAATTATTGGTAATTATTACTAATTATTGGTAATTATTACTAATTATTACTAATTATTACTAATTATTGGTAATTATTACTAATTATTACGAATTATTGGTAATTTTTATTAATTATTAATAATTATTGGTAATTACTATTAATTATTACTAATTAGTGGTAATTATTGGTAATTATTAATAATTATTACTAATTATTGGTAATTATTATTAATTATTACTAATTAGTGGTAATTATTTGTAATTATTACTAATTATTACCAATTATTACTAATTATTGGTAATTATTTGTAATTATTGGTAATTATTACTAATTATTGGTAATTATTACTAATTATTAGTAATTATTCGTAATTATTGGAAATTATTACTAATTATTGGCAATTATTGGAAATTATTACTAATTATTGGTAATTATTACGAATTATATGTAATTATTACGAATTTTTACTAATTATTGGTAATTATTGGTAATTATTACTAATTATTGGTAATTATTGGTAATTATTACTAATTATTCCTAATTATTGGTATCTATTACTAATTATTAGCTCTTAATTATTGGAAATTATTACTAATTATTCCTAAGTACCATTAACTATTAACAATGAATACTAATAATTTAAATAAGTAACAAAACAATGTAAACATAATTAAATTACAACTAATTAAGTATAATTGAAAATAATAAAAAATTTAAAATAAATATTAAATTAAAATGAACATAAATACATTTAAAATTGATCTGAGGTTCATCTCTAATCGTTGTTGAAAACTTCAATATCAACTCCGGAAAACAAAATTCAACTTAAGAAACGCTGAAATCTAAAAATAGAATTTTGAGAGAAGGAGAAGATTGAGTCTGAGAATGAATGAAAAAAACGAATGAGGGTATTTGTAGGTTAGATCATTTGCGACGGGTCTATTTGCGATGGTACCTGTCGCAAATACCATAGCCCTCATTTATTACGGTCAACAGTTAAATAGTTATTTGTGACGGGTCCCGTCGCAAATAATAACCTGCCGACATACTATTTGCGACGGGGGTAGATTCCCGTCGCAAATAACTTTCCCGCAATTTGGCGCGCAAAGCACCCTAGTCCTTTTGCGACGGGGGAAGCTAACCCGTCGTAAATAACTACTTATTTGCGACGGGTCAATTTTTCTGTCGCAAATAACCCATCGCAAATACCCATTTTTTCCGTAGTGCACCATCATATCTAGTGTAACTCAATAGACAAAGGCCAATAACACTGAGCACCACATCACAGACTTGTGATATCTCATATAATATAAATAATTATATAATGAAATAGTGTATATTTTTCCCGTTTATATTACCTATACTTCAAGGTATTGAGGGTAGATTCGGAATGACCCCACTCCCCCTAATATGAAGGTTGTGAAATAATTGTATTAGTATCATAAATTGCTGGAATACCTCTCAAAAGATGAAGTGAATAACATGGTTATAAAGAATGACCTAGGTTAAGATAATATACCAGTTTTTTTATGGACCATATGCACCTCTCATTATGACATTCAAGATACATTAAAAGAGGAATTCATACCGTATCATCACTTGAATCTATGGAAAACTCTCTGCCATCTCAAGATGATATAAATTTCTTATGGGAAGTATTCTAACCTCATCAATAATATATGTGATCTATATATAAAATTGATAGAGAGACCCTTTTGAATATATAAAATCCAATATTCAGATGTAAACATAGAGATCATCAACATGGCTGCCTCATCACACTAAAGACTTCACACTAATATATTTTTTATGACCCATCTATTGTATACGTTATAGGTTGGGGTGAATATGAAGCAATGAATTTAACCCTAATACATGGATAGAATAGTCCCTTAATGATATTTTCATTAAATTTCACTATATATAAGAATATTATATACCTAGGAACTACATATAACAAATGGTCTATCCCATATAATCACAGACTCTCTAATGAATAGAAATTTAAACTCACAAATTTTGAGCTATCTCAAGAACATATAAAAAATTCTATGAATGTAAAATTGGATTCCCATATAAGGATAATGAATCCCTCGATTATTGATCATCAATCAGTTTATAATATCTCAAATTTGGATAATTCAATGAATACATCTCATATTCAAATAAAATCCAAGAAAATACTGAGGGAATCTATAAGAGATGCCTCTATATTGATAGAAGAGAGGATCAAACACCAATTTATGATGGAATGTTTACCACCACCACCCTTAGGATCATTTATTCCTCAGTTTTTTCAAAATTATTATAATATAATAATTTGTAAACCTCAGTTCATAGGGTTAGTGTAATTTATATTATGAACTCTGCCTCTACCATTGAGATAATTTTTCTCTGAACATAGTCAAACATCAAATTAAAATCATTCACAATTCCTCTCATTGTGAGATATATACTCCTATTTAGGGATGAAATTGGGGAATTTTTTTAAGAATACCATAGTATATAAACTTATTAATCACTACTTTGGGATCAATGGGAAGAAAAGGATTGGCCTCATGGGGGTTTCAAACAAAAATAGTCCCTCAAGAAGAAAAATAGTAATGTGGATATTAGTTTTTCTCACGATAAATAATCAAAGGTTGATAGATCCACATATCCTTATGATAAATACATGGGTAAAATAGAACATTATTCAACATTTCAAATCATCATCATTAGATTTATAGATAACACAATGCAAAATGTTTATGTATAATATCATGATTAAAAAGTCTCTATCCCAAAATCAAGACCATACCAAAATAGTTGAATGAGGTGTGTGTAACCCACAATAGAGATGCAATAAAAATTTATGACATCCTCTAAATACAATGTTTTCACATCTATAAATATATTCTAAAAAGGAAAAGGTGAAATGAGTTTCCACATACCACCAAAAATCCATGGAAAATGACACACTCATTGTTGAGAAAAAACTATCCCTATATGAAGCTACATTGAAGGAGAAATTTAGATTTAATATCAAATTACTCAGTATAAATATTTCCTTTAAGTATAATATTATATAAGAAACAAATATATATCCTCTAATAAATATTTCTCAAAATAAGATAATTAGAAAACATATGAGGTTAGAGTAGAACAATATAATGGTATCTGGGACTAAATAATCGATGTATCTTAACTAAATATCTATAGATGATCAATAATTTCATCCACAAGGATAGAAACCAAACCCATATTGAGAAGGATAAAAATTTCTGATTTTCACTAGATACCAATAGAAAATATAATTAGGTCAGCCATATCAGACTCTTCTCTCCGCCTCGTGTCAAATGTCTACATAGACGTCAGTCCTACTAGAAGTTCTCAACTCTATTGATTCCCTGTCTACATGAATGGATGTTAAGGAAAGATAGATATAATCAATGAAATAGAAAAAGAATCCATATCCTTATATGGTGATTATTAATCCACCCTCAGCTAAATTTGGTAGCCTGACATTCATAATATTCAATGTCACCGATGAACCATAATAGTTCTAGTAATAGATTGTGTTTTTATGTGTCCCTATTATGGGATCACTCAAACAACATGAAACATCCATGATCAGATGCATTTTATAGACTCAAACGGGACTAGCATTTATCTCTTATAGTAACCAACTAGTTTTGTCTATCATAGGATAGGAAGACCTCTATCAGCAGCTCAACTATCAATTCAACTCAATGATGTTAAATAAAATAATAGTTGAACTCTATAATTATATATAACATGGAAATAATAGGGTCTTGGACTTCAATTATTTATAGAAGGGTCTAACCTTATTTTTGAATATGTAACACCCACAGACATATTTACAAGAGATATTCATACAATATCTTCTTGAATTATATCATTAACTTATGGAATGTGGGTTAGTATTGAGGAAGTAAAAAACCATTACCCTTAATCAATCACTAGTTCCAAATCCAACCCCCAAACCATTGTTATATCACATAGTGAACCCCCTAAAATAATAACTACAATAAAGACGCCCATATCAATAGGAAATGAAGGAACTTTTTTTCCAATGATTATAATATTGGAAGAATGGGTTGAATTATTTCTTGAAAGAGATAGCTTCAAGTAACATCTTCACTACTATAAAAATAACATGTTCACGTATCCATAGCCTTGAAATCACAAAGAGATTCGTCTCAATGTCAAAACATTTCTTTCTCATACCATTGTCTTTCAAGACACAAAATTCATGATATCTATGTGATTAAATACATCATCCAAATTATGGTTGAATTATTAAAAATCATGTTTGGAAAAATATTGGAAGAATTTACAAGTGTCTGCACCATCTTATCAAATTAAGAAGGGGAAGGGTATGTAAACATTGATAGAGGTGAGCAAAACAAATTTATTAAATCTCTATGAAATCAATCAATGAGCTAAATTACATTCATAAGGTGAAATAGATTCACCCTCTTGTGATCTCAGTTCCTTCTATGAAGGTGGAGTCTACTTCTTTAGCATCACCACCCTCCAAGAACAAGTGAAACCATAATAAATAGAAAACGTAGTGTTAACAAGAATGTATATAGATTACCATGATATTCCAAACACTTTTTTATTTATTATTCCCTTCCCAAGAATGATTGGAACCACCCCTCTAAATAAAATTTTCATCATATGGGGATTTATAATATTATTAAATCAATATGTTTCACTTTATTAAACCTTATATGATGAAAAATATTCATATTATCCTAAATTCATCATCTAAAATAGAGGAAGAGTCCATAATGGTTGAGGAGTTAAAGGAATATGGGGTCAATATATTATCTCATATTTAATAAATTTCTATATTGAGGATACATATACATAAAATCTGGGATAAAATATCTGCAAAGGGATCATCAAAAGTTGAAATTTAAACATTGTTCATATAGAGCATAACCATAAAAAATTATATTGGATGTCATGACAACATAACCTATTCTAGTATTGTCATCATCTAAATGTGAGATGGTCAACTCAATACAACCCATATAAAATGACTATTTCATTAAATTTTATTCGTGGAGAGGAGATAACAGAATTATAATCTACAATATCCAATCCCATGATGAAAGATAATCCTCATTATAAGAAACTCATTCCCTTGGCTCAAAATTCCCATATTTTAAAATAGCTTCTAGTTATTCCATCCATGATTTTAATCCAAACATTCATTAACCTTTCAAAATAGAATCATGAAGTACTCATCATGGACTTTTTATTTCCTCATGAGTTTGAGGGTGAGGTTATAGTAGTTGAGGTGTATCATGTGATGTCCAGGCCTATTTAATTTTATTTTACCATATACTTTGTAGAAAATTACTAAGAAGATTACGAAGAGGAAAAAAATCAAACCCTTATACATTTTCTATATGGTAAATAAAATTGATGTCAATTAATATCTTATTAATTATATTGTTTTAATCAACCGCATACTATTCCTTACCATTGTTTCCACAATTACTATGTTAATGGAAAATTTATTGTAAAATAAGGTGATAATCCCTCCATTGAGTACTAAAAACTCAGTATATCGGGAAAATATTCTAAAAAAGGGATAAGAAGAAGTCAGTGATATGTAATTCTATCAATATTACTACACCCAATGGTTCATATATTACACCTATAAACCCGTTTAATGATCATATAAATGAATATGTGTTTACCGTGATTTTAATTGAGGTAATTACTATAAATTTAGAAAGTCACCATGTCACATAGAGAACCACCTTCCTCATGATATTAGTTACATTGAATGAACCTCTCTAGATGGTAGAAGGGTATAAATTTAGTGAGAAAATTATTTTCATATATATGAATGATCCCTCATTATCCTCATAATATAAAGAGCCCATGTATTTGTATTAAATATCTAAGGACACTTTATATCATCCAAAAGTGAAAAAATTCCCACATATCATCTTATTAATATCACAATGTTATTACATCATCTGAACCAAATAATAGTGGTGTATAAAAATAATTTTTATAGGATTACCCACATTATAATGCCCCTATATCAGCACCATCGGGGTCTAGAGGAGCCTCTAGATAATATATAGAAGATAAGAATATCCATACATAGTTTTCTAAATCCAAAAAAGTCCCTTTATATCCCACCTCTACTGATATTATGACATAATAAGGTAAGTAATTTTCTCATAATGATACCCCTATGGAATTTGAGGAAGTCATAAATACCGATGTTGATGATCAAAATCATGTGAAACATGGTATAGATAAAGATTCATGACCCACATGAATTAGTTTTTTCATGAATCATGAATTTTAGTAGACATATATCTTTCATAAAGAATAACAAATACATATTCAATTTTAACTAATAAAATATACTTTGACTGGATCTTGATGTATATACAACTCATTTGGGTCGTTCCAATGTTCCTTGTAGTTATAAATAGTCATCCGAGAGAATGTATCTTACACATATTTCTTGGTTATAAGATAATGTTGATAATATTCTATAAAAGGGATAAGAATAAGTCAGTGATATATAATTCTATCAAAATTACTACACCCAATGGTTCATATATTACGCCTATAATTTTTTTTAATGAATTTGGAAATGAATATGTGTTTACCATGATTTTAATTGAGGTAATTAGTATAAATTTTCAATGTCACGATGTCACATAGATCACCACCTTCCCCATGATATTATTTATATTAAATGAACTTATCTAGATGGTAGTAGGGTATAAATTTGGTGAGAAAAATAGTATCATATATAGGAATGATCCCTCATTATCCTCGTAATATAAAGAGCCCATGCATATTTCTTAAATATCTAAGGACACTTTATATCATCCAAAAGTGCTAAAATCCCACATATCATCTTATTAATATCACAATGTTATTGCATCATCTGACCCAAATAATATCGATGTATAAAAATAAAATTTACAGGATTCCCCACAAAATAATGCTCATATATCGGCACCCTCAGGGTCTAGAGGTGCCTCTATATAATATATAGAAGATAAGAATATCCCAACATAGTTTTCTAAATCCAAAATTTTTCTTTGTATCCCACATCTTCTGATATTATGCCATAAGAATTTGATTAATTTTCTCATAATGATAGCCTAATGGAATTTGAGGAAGGCATAAATACCACTTTTGATGATCAAAATCATGTGAAACTCGGTATAGAAGAAGATTCACGCCCCACATGAATTAGTTTTTTCATGAATCATGAATTTTAGTAGACATATCTCTTTTATAAACAATAACAAATACATATTCACTTTGAACAAATAAAATATACTTTTATTGGATCTTAATGTATATACAACTCATTTGGGTCTTTCCAGTGTTCCTTGTAGTTATAAATAGGAATCCGAGAGAATTTATCTCATCCATATTTCTTGGTTATAAGATAATGTTGATAATATCATCAAAGAAAACTTGAAGGAAGTTTAATACCAAAAATTATGTTCCATTATTATTCATATGAAGATTAAAAATTGGCATATTACTATTTGAATTAACTTTATAGACCACAACTAGAATTTTATGAAGGATTATTTCATAGTCCATGTTATATTGATTTTTACCAATACGAAAACTTGTTTCTAGGTCCCCTTTGTCATTTATGGCTATGTAGAACATAACAAGATTTTTATGGACCCTAAGGATGATACTTTAACTACTTTTTGTGAACCCTAATAGGTATATTTCTATCATGTAATTCCATTTTTCATTAATAAATCTATTGAAAGATACCAATTACCCATTCACTATATCATCAAACCGTTTATAAGGAATTTTGTTTTATTTTATTGATACTTTGTTAAGCATGGATAAATAGTGATATGATCATCTTTCCAATATTAAGACTGTTTCCAACAATCATTGACAACACATATTATAGATGAGTCCTCTAAAATTTATTTCAATTTGACATCAAGAATATTTATCATCTTTTTGTTGTGCCACCATGGAATCAATGTTCACCATGAGAAGATTAAGGTGACCCTTGACATTACAACACCGAAAAACCATAATGATTTTTGTGGGACACAAGGATATCTTTCTCACATCTTATGTTAAAAAAACATCGCTAACATTGATTTCAAATTAAATATTAATAAAGTAGGGGATCAGCTATCAATGGGAATAAATTTTTTAAAAAGAGTCTAACAATATCAAGAAATTCTGATGTACCCTCGATATTAAGGAAATATGGGGAGAATAAAACAATTATATTTTTCATATTGATTGTTGAGGAATCACCCAGCTCCCCAATTTCAATCAAATTGATGTGGGGAAGAAAAATATTTTCAACTATCATAAAAAAACAATTCTAAATTTTGATAATTAGTAATATTATATGGGGAATAAATATCTCGTTCTTATATTCACATTTTAGATGCTATGAAATATCTTTAGAATCATCATGTCCAATGGGACTCCTTCATTAACCCACTAAAATTCATCCTTAATTATTCAAATCCTATTGGATGTATCACATGGTGGGTGGTCATCCTATATGAATATGATTTTTAATTTTTTATTGAAACATAGTAAAAAGAAATATGTTCATATATTTTTCTATTTTAAAGACGTCCCTAGAAATTAGATTGGTTGATAATAAGATCTAAAATGAATAGGTTTTCTCATTCTTAGGTGCTCCCTGAATGTGGGTTATGTATCTTAATTTTTCTTCCAAAATCCCAAGATGAATAAGGACTCAAAATCCAAAGATTTATCAGGAAGCATGTGTGATTTTGATTTTCTACATTAAAAAATATGTTCTAACTAACTCCATCATTAAATTTAATGTTTTAACCAATAAGGAAGAAAAATATAAAGATATAATTTGAGGCATGGACTTAGCCATGAAAATACCAATGGGCCTTTTGAAAATCAAAGTGGATTTTGAGTTTGTGATTAAGAAGATTAAAGGATACTATTCCATTGAGAAGAGAAAATTAAATCCAATGGTTGATTATATATGAGGTTAGATGGTGAAATTACATTATCATCCAATACTATATCACATTTCACATTTCTTTAATTCTCATGCGGATCAATTTTTTATTGTATCCACAACACTGGAAGATCCCAACCAAAAGGAAACAATCATCCACATCATGCATCATAGGGTGATTTCTACATTCAAAGATAGATACATGGAGTAAATCAATGAGATCAACAACACACAAGATCATGAGTATTTTGATATCTTTGTTAACTAATAATGTCATTTTGAAGGATATCCCATGTAAAAAAATACCTACAAATTAGGGACTATCCATTAGATCGAGTTGCAAAAGAAACGATTTGATGATGTCTAGTGAACAACATATTCAATAATTTCACCAATTCCATGAAATACCTCTAAAAGTTACTCTTTGAAGGATTCCTACTCATATTAATTTAAGTAATAGAAAACCTCACCATTGTACATGAAATCCATGGTTATATTAACCCAATATTTTATTAATGAAAAATCATCTTGATCTAATTAAAAGTTTTATTAAGTAAAATTGTTATATAAAACATATTCACTTCATTGTTTTTATGTTTATGGATTTTAAAAATACAGTTGATAATTATTAACACTTCTAATATAGTCATTGATTAGTTTTAACAATATTAGTATAAATATAAGGATTTAAGAAATCCGATTTACTCAAAAAAAAGGACGCAATGGCCTCATC
This sequence comes from Viscum album, assembly GCA_963277665.1. Taxonomy (NCBI): domain Eukaryota; kingdom Viridiplantae; phylum Streptophyta; class Magnoliopsida; order Santalales; family Viscaceae; genus Viscum; species Viscum album. The sequence goes on from OY728119.1 coordinate 539,029,998, forward strand.
CAGTAGAATTTCTCCATAAGAAGCCCATTTTTTGAAGCTCGGAAAGGAGGTAGTGTCATTTGGCTTCACTCATGTCCATGACCAAGAAGAGCTTCAACATGTTAAGCATGAATGGAACAACCTATGGTAGAAGTGGAAGTTTATAGAGATTACCACCTGAGCAATGATATCTAAACCACTACAAGAGTCTGTCAACATCGCACAACATACCCTTAAGTATTTTGATGGTGTTATAAGGGTTAATTTAACAAGACCATACCACTATGATTATGTGAATTATTTTGTATAAATAATATACACTCATTTTATAATTGTTACTTTATTTTTTTTAATAACAAATAGTATTTTGTACTTTATATTAAAATTCAATTAAGAAATCTATTTTGATGAATTGATGGATTTTTAATTAAATAATATTTTAATAAAAGTCTATTACTAAATTAATTTTTATTAAAAACAAATTATTGTTTAATTTTAAGAAATACAATAGTCATTTTTATTATTGTTTGAAAACAATTTTTTTCAAAACACACAAATTTTGAATAAATGTCATATTTTATTTTAAAATTAAAAATTCATATATTTATCAAAAAAAATTAGTTTAAATGTATATCATTTTGGATTCAGGATGTCAAAATTATCTAACGGGGAATTTTTCATAATTTTTTGAGAGAGCCAATGTTTTGGGAAAAAATTGAATACCATTTAAATATAAAATGTGTTTTATGAAATCATTAAGTCCTAATAGAGATGTAATAAAATATTATAAAATGTTTTTTCATAAAATATATGTTTTATATTTAAAATAATTTTATTTTAAATTTGTTTGATAAGTTTTATGGTGCCTTAGGGGCCCCTCCAAGACATATAAAATATTTTTACTTTTTAAAATGATTTCATTGGTGGAATCACTCCCTCCATATAAGAAAGTATAATATATTAATAAGTTAAGTCATTGAACTTATAAAATTATTTTTTCCCACTCCCCTTTAGAAAATTCAATGGGCAAAAACCATGGTTTGGTTTGTGGTTTTGATTATTTTAATGGGTAGTGTTGAAAACCTAAATAATAAATAATTCCCTCTCTTTTACTATATAAACCAACTCAACGTCCAACTTCTATTCAATCAACACCATTGGAGCTAGACAAAACTATTCCCTCCTCTCTCTATAATCCTCCCAAGGTTCCCCAAGCACCGTATAGGCCTCTCTAAAGCCTCTGCAAAGCCTTTGGGATCACACTTTAATGTAAAGGATTTCTTCCTTTCCCATTTTTGTCCAAAATTATTTATGTTGTTATACCCTTTTAATTTCAATTAAAAATTTTGGGGTATGATTTCATACATCCCATATACTTACCTCCTTAACTTTGAATGATTATAGAGGTATTTCTCTCTCATTAATTCCTCCCATGTACAGCCATTACCATGCAGAAATTCTGTAAGGGATTTCTCTCTCCTCATTTACATTCAAGCAATTCATTTGTATTATGAATATAAATTACATTACATATGTTTGGAAATGTATCTATATTACCACAGTACTATACATTTCATGTATATATGATGATTTACCCCTTTATCTATCATCAACCATTTTTTTGAATTCTTCTGTCACGTCGTTATGCTGCCGAAATTGCATAGCAATTTTCCATGAAAAAATTATTATGTAGTGAATACCATGTCAATTTCTATATCAAGTTTATACATATTTATAAACATTTACAAATTGATTATAGAGTTTCATGTATTTATTCCACATTCAGTTATCATGGAATAAATTATGATGTTGAATGATTCCATGCTGTATGATCCATGAGGCACACTTATGCTTGAAATGAAATTTTTATAAAGGGTGTTCCCTGATAATGCTTCAATGAATTAGATAATGAATTGTATCATGATACCCAAGTTCAATGAGGGTTTAATCTTGTTAATTTAAATTACATTTTCATTTAATCATGATAATTCAAGTGCAATTACTATTTACTCATGCTAATTCAAGTTCAATGTGGGTTTACTCATTCTCCATGTGCAATGAGCCTTGGCTGATGCTAATATCCAGTTAAATGTTGTTACCACATCTAAAAATTATGATAATCATACTATATCATTCCATTATATTCATGTTTTTCATATTCTCTGTTGATATTCCCATTTCCAAACATGTAATGTATTCTTCATGACATTCCTTGTTTACTTTATTACTCGGCTTTATAGCTCACCCAATCTTATGTATATCCTCAGGTTATCCAATAAAATTCTAAGTAATAAGGAATGTTGGGGTCATATAAAATATGTTTTCAGTTAATATGTTGTATTTTTTTTCCTTAAGTTGTCATGTAATGTTCCTTATTTCTGAAGAAACAATACCTCTTGATCCACAGAGTTTTATTAACTGAATGTTTATGCACTAAATAAAGATTAAGTGTGTAATAAAGAGATGGGTTGTTATAATGTAGGAATATGTAAATTATTGTTGGGAAAAAATCCCTCATGGTAACTATGAATAATTTTTGGGTTGATTGTGTTTGTTGACAAAGCAGGTCTTCATGGATATTTTTCATGTTCCCAAGAAGTTGTTGACAATCCTTGTTGACAAAGAACTGTGACAAAGAAAAGGACGATCTGAAGGCGGTAAAAAAGAGCAGTACAAGGTGGCGCCGTTTCCCAGTGTTTTCCAAATTTTTGGGGTCCAAAAATTGGAGTTTGGTGAGAATCTAGAAAATAGGATTTCCATGAAGAGAATAATTTAACATGAAAAAGGCATGAATTTCGCGAAGATAGGATGCATGGTTCGGAAATTGTGAAAACCAGAAGAATGGAGGTCGTGATGTTTCGCGACTACGTCAAGTTTCGCGAACGGAAGAGTTGAAGAGCGTAGCGGCGGTGAAGGGCTTTGCGAGGGAGCTTCGCGGTGAAGGCGCGAATGAATGTTGACGGTAATGCTTCGCGACTACGTCAAGATCCGCGAACAGATACTTGCCGTGGTGCTTCGCGATTTGGACAGAATTTCGGCTGAAACTTTGGAGCTTCGCGATTTGAGATGACGTGGCGTTGACTTCACGCGGAAGGGACAAGGGTCGGTGGAATCGCCTATAAATAGAGGCCGACCCCCTCTAGAGAAGTAGAGAGATATTTCAGAGAAGATCCTTTGCTCTTGATTTGCGAAGGTGGTTCACGGAGCCAGTGTGCTTCGTGAAAGAGGAGCTTCGCGGTGGCTATTGTAGCTCCTCGAAACCTACGAGCTCTGCGTTGGCTTATTAAGCTTCGTGAGGGACGTTGCTTTGCGACGTCTTGAGATTCGCGATAGTTCTTCGTGAAAGTGCTTCACAAAAAGGTAGCAGATTCACGAAGGCTTGTTTGAGATTCGCGAAATTGGGAGCTTTGCGAAGTAGGGTGCTTTGCAAAGGTGTTTCCAAAAGGAATTGCCCAGTGTTCAGAGGCAAAGAGGTATTAATCAGTGGCTGAAATTTGGACATTAACAGAGCATCCTTCATCAGTTAAGGATGCGTGCATTCATGAAAATGAAGAGACCTACAGGTCTATAAACTGTGAGTGAATCTCTACACAGAGCAATGAGGTTAGGAAGAGGAAGAAGGTGATCCTCTCCACCGGCAGTGAGCTAGAGAGAGAGAGAAATAGGGAGTGACCCTTGGGAAAGCAGTGATCTGACCCAAAACATTGTAAAGGCAGTGAGCCTGGGCATTGAAGTGACCTAGCCCGAACATTGTATCCACAGCTAGTGAAGTTTAGTGTAATTGGTACGACCGGCAACTTGTCGGCGTATGCTCCTTGGACTTAGCCCTTTGGGGTGAACCGAGTAAAATTGGTGTGTCCTATGCATGCTTTAATTTCTGTTTACTTTGTGCAATAGGAAAGAGAGATAAGAGTGTTTTGATTAACACCAAAACAAGATCAGAACGGGCGTTAATTTTAAATTACTCATACCCTGATTCACCCCCCCTCTCAGGGTATTAAGCCTTGTGGACCTAACAATCATGTGAACTAATAATTTTGTACATGAATATTACATCATTTTATAAGAATATTATGTATATCTCATAATAATATAATACCTATAATCACAAAGGACTAGTTTCTTGAGAGAGTAAATAAATAATCAAATGATTTCACTAATAATCTAAAAAATATCACACAATGTTATTCTTATATTTTTTCCTTCATAGAAATACCCTATTGAAAATCCTTATTCATAACTAGAAGAAATTTAAACATTCTAAAGGGTGATCTTTGAATCTCAGTAAGCGTAAATATAGGAGATATCAATCAACAATCATAACTGGTCATATGATATGCATACGTTTTTGATAACATAATAATAAATTTTGAAATTCATAAATAATTAGTCAATGATAAATAATTATGATTCATGAATAAATATTTTTCATAACAAAAATAATTAATTAAAAGTATGGAATTGATAATAACCAATCTTGATCCACAAGAACTTATCATAATCATAAAAAATAAACTTTTATCCTATACCTAATCACGGGAAAAAATTGAATTATTTAATGATCACAACGAATTAAATAATAGTTAAAAGATTTGTACTGTTTATTTGGTTCACTCCATATTCACATAATTCCTATAAAAAAGTCTCACAGGCATGACAATCATAGTAGATTGAGTACCATATTGAACCATGTTCAATCCTCATTTTAGTTCATAAGGTCTGTTGAGAAATAATTATTTACACAATGAATTTTTGGGATATATAATTATGGGCCGAAATTATAAATTATTAAAACTATACATAAGTTTGAAATAATATCATAAAAACATCATCATGGAAAAACCATGGAAAAGAAATGGGTTTCATAAATATTTCATTATAAATTAATTATCTTATTCCTAAGTAATTTTTTTTATAGAGTCATCCATAAAACATAGTCATCATCTTCCAACTAGAAAAATAAATTTGACAGTATCATAATAAAATATCTGCATTGAATCATAACAATAATTAAGGTTAGTTGACATAGTTGACAAAACTATTCTACGAAATCATTCAAAATATGATTTGAAAATTAATCGAAAATGCCCCATCTCATTTTTTAATTTTTAAAAGAAAAAGTTTATTTCATAATTAAAATAAATTTTTCTTTAAAAAATATTGAATCTTGTAAATTAATTCTCATTAATAATGTAGGATTTTATACATTTCATATCCACTCATACCATATATGTTAAAAGGGAATATTATTTTCATGCTTCTACAAAAAGTGAAAAGTGATTCATATGAAAAATATTTGAAAATATTAATTTTTTCAATTTTAATAATATTAATATGTGGTCAAATAACATTTCATTAACATTTATTTATATATAAATGATTTCATAAAAAATTTGAACATTTTCGTGCAGTTTAAAGATTCCCAACTCGAAAAAGAAGTATTAATGTCGGTTTTTCATAAAATCATTTTCTTCATAATTTTGATCACAAAAGAGATTAAAATGGTATAAATTCTTTAAAAATGTTTAAATAACCATAAGATAATAAAATATATGAGTTTTAAAATGTTATTATCATAAAATTTTCACCAATGTAAATTTAACATAAGAAATGATATTGTAACATAAATAGATGCCTCAAGTATTGGCTTGATTTTCATGCAATAAAACATCCTATAGAATAAATATATATTTTTAATAAATATTTTATATAATTATATTCATATATATATATATATAACTTTATAGCATTCCCTTATAATTTCTAATTATCCTTTTATTTATAATTCTGAATTTAATTTAATATTAGGGTAAAATGGATTGTTTCTCATTCACGTTTTGGTATGAATGATCTTATATTTGACCCTTTTATATGGATTTAGCATATAAGGAATATTTATAATGTAATAAATTCAAAATTTGACATTATATACAATTTTATAACCAGACAAATAGTGTGTTGATAAAAAAAGAACTGAGTCACATCATAGAGAATCTAGTTTGTACATACGCATGACTAATGTTTCCACTTTTTGATTGGTGGAATGAAAGATAAATATATAATAATTCAACTTCTAATAATCATTATTATATAATATATATCATAAATATCATATATATCCATTAAATTCATCTATATGACCATCCAAGAGGTATTGTGATAAAAAAATAAAATGCATAACTTCTTGGAGATGGATGTTTGTACAAAAACATGAGATATTTTTCATTTTTCATTAGATAAAAAGTATTTATAAAATGGATTTAAAATATACAAAACAAATTAAAACAAAAGACATATCATATTTTATCAGTTTAATATGGTTATATAATATTTGGATATGTTTAAAGAATAAAGAATGATGAAATAGATCATAAAAGATAATTACCCCATCTTCATGTATCTTCCTTCGACTACACGTTAAGCCTTCTTAATGTGATATTTTGGGTATATAAGGAACACTATTTTTTGAGGTGTATTGATAAAACTGGATTTGGTTAAGTATTTTCGGATCTAATTGGACATGTTGTGTGGATAAGTGAGTATAGGAGGTTATCTTTAATAAGTGTGCTGAGTGGAAAACTTCTACATACTTGATATATTATTATATAATATATGTATTACTATATAAAATTAAAGAAATTTTTTAAAAAAAATCAAATATAAAATTGTTATAAAATAAATAAAATGAACTAATAGAATTATTCTAATTGTTTTTTTATTTTAATCAATTTAACACCTCTTTAACCCTTTTAATTTTTAACTTGCTAACAATATTTTTAATATGGAAAATATTATTTATAGACAAAAATTTAGTTAACCATATTACCAAATATAAATTCTTATGATAAAAATATTTAATCAATATTAAGAGATTAAATTTGGATTATTATATTTTTGAATAATTATAATATACATGCAGAAAATGGGTAAACCCATTTTTAATGAAAAATATTTAATCATAAAAATGAATATATTCTCATTATTTTATATATAATAACCAATATATGATTATTAATATATTTAAACCATTAATTTATCATCAGAATACATTATAATTATTCTTTATTTCTTGTTAATTTGATATTAATATCACAAAAATACACTGTGTATATAAGAAAGGTTTGCTAAAAAGTTATTCATTATTACCTTCAAATGATATTATATTTACATCAAAAAAAATTATATTAAATATATTATTTATTATCAAATTTGTTACATTAAATAAAAATTTATATCATCAAAATCCTAGTTTATTAGTGATCAATATATCTACCATCTAGAAAAATAAATTTCTCTGAAAATCGATAAAATGATATTATTTTTTCCATTTAAAATTGAGTACATAGATCATGGGTATTAATCAATATTTTCATTAAAGATAAATTTTATAAATATGTTTTCATTTTTTATTTATTCCAATTCACACACATTAGTCCATTTAGATGTGATAAAATTTATATTTAATAATAATATTTCAGTAGTATTCCATGGTTCATTTAAGTACAATGTAGCGTATAAAGAATTTACTTCAAAACATTGAATAAAAAAATTAATTTATAATATAATATTGATATGTGTTATATTATAGCCCCTTAATAATATTTTCTCCCTTAATATATTTTACCATAATTCAAACAAAATAGGTTATGTATACCTCATCACATCCTTGGGTTCATATATATCTTCCTCAAATTTATGTTTTTTTCACAACAATTTGGTCAGATGAGCGGTCTTTTTATCATCACTTTATCCATTAGATATCAATTATCAACTTGTTATTCCTCACACAAATAATAATTATATAGTGGTACAACCAATCTTTTTGACCATATGAAAATAAAAAATATACTTCATCAAAGAAGATACATGTACTCTCTATCTCCATAAGGAGTTTCAGAAAAATTGATGTCTATATCTTACTGATGATATTAAGAATAAATCCTCCCCCAATTATGAGCTACAATAATGTGTTACTAAGTCTCCCAAAATGTCAATGATATTTACTCAGCTGTCTTAGGTCTCAATAGATTTAATTCTCTAACATCATCCCAACATGTTAGAGTTCATCACTTCCTTCTATAAAGGTCTTCATAAGGATTCATATAAATGCATGAGTAAAATATATTATTTTAAGATAATTATATGAGATAAAGGTGATGATCCCAAATAATTTTTTAATCAATAAAATTATCTATGAGGATTTCTTCTCATGTTTAAATAGTTTTCTCGTGCTAGAAATCTATCTGAGAATGATATGTAGTACTAAAGCTCAATCTTGTATTCAAATACTATTGATGATTTCTCCAAAACTCATGGTAATCTTTGAATCCTGGTAAGATAACATAAAATGTGGTACTCCATGAAAAAATACCTATTCCATAGTTTATATACTAGTAATATCATCAAGAATAAAATCTTTTATCATAGCAATTAAATGTTTTTACTTCCTAAGGAAATCAAGTGAAACCTAAATAAAATTATATCCTTTAGATGTTTTGTGTAGTTCGATCATAAAGTCAATAATAATTGTTTTAAATTTTCAATATAGTATATGTATTGTATAAAATATTCCAATATACATTTTTCTATTTTCATAAACATTATAACATAATAATCATTAAGATGCATACTCAACAACATTTTTATAGGTTTTTCTACCATAAATTATCCTTGATATCTCTATACAACCTCTTAGTTATAGGATAGATTGATATTGATGTGAAATAATATCTATAAAGAAAATAATTATTCAATTTTAGTATTAATGTGATACATACCGAATTCAAAATCCTCATCATTCCATCATAATAATTATTGAACTGAAAATATTATTTATCATCTTCTACAAATCTACAACCCCTGTATTTAATTACATAATATTAACCAAGATAGATGTTTAAATTCTCATCTCATAAGTATTGGATTTTTACCTTTAATCATTATTCCATATCCACATTTTCAAAAAAAAAATATGTATTTGATCTTTTTCAACCATACCAAAGGACAAAACATAAATGTGTTAATAAATCTAAGCATCTATTGCATTCTTCCCCTTCCCAAGCTGGTCATGTTATGAGTAGAGGTCATATTTAATAAAATATAACCACATAATTTTATATATATTCAAATTTTTATATGTGTGTATATAATTCTATCTTTTTTTATTAGTATATGTATCTTACCTTTCACCATATTAATAATTCCTCTATATTTTAAAGGAAAAAATTATGTACTCCACTTATAAATCATGAGTTATATAATTTTCCTCTTAAACCATTAATTATTAGGAAGCATATGATTATATAACATTATTATACATAAGAAAAGGGAATTGATCTAGGAGGGCAGAGAGCGGTGCAGAACCTAGCGATCTCAATCTGGGTTATTCTGCTCCCAGATCGAATGGTGTTGAATTAAAAAAGTCCTATAGTTGCAAATCAGTGGTGGAGGACTGCATTGGTCTCAAAGAATTATATAGTCTTTTTGCGAAAGGTTACCCTAAATCGGGTGCTGCTCGGGATGGTGCTGGAGAGAAGAAAATTTTTGCAGATGCGGGTAAAAATATGGGTAGTTCCTCCTTTATGGATTGTGAATCTGATCCATCAGGTAGGATCATTATAAAAGGGTTTATTTCACATGTTGTGGAAAACCAAAATGATGTTGAAGAACGAGTGAATTTGTGTAAAATTTCCATAATTGCTTGGGTTCTAATTCCGGAAGGGGAGAAACCGTGGAGGTTCAATGAACTCACTAAGAGGATTACAATGTGCTATGGGTTTACTGATTGGAAAATTATGGCGATGTGTTGTGGATTCTATCATATTGTTTTTTCATATGATGAACATAAAAGGCATGCGTGGAGTCTTGGTTCAGTCCCTTTAAATCCTGGATTTCTTCAAATTCATGAATGAGACCATAATTTTCATCTGAATTCTCTAACGAACACATATGCTCAGATATGGATTAGAGTTTGCAATCTTAATTAGATATATTTTCATCCAAAGATATTAAGGGACATTGCTTCATCTATTTCTAATCCAATTTGGTTGGATAAGCAGACTGACAGCCCCTCCTTTGGTCATTATTCTAGGATTTTGGTTGAGTTTGATATGTTTTTCACTCTTGTGGAAGATGTGGTGTTGACCAATAAGGATGATAGTCTTACTCTTGGGATCCTTTATGAGTGGAATCCCTTGTTTTGTTTGAATTTTCATTTATCTGGACATGTGGTCTCAGATTGCAATAGACATAAAATTTGCAGTCTCTGCAAAATTAGAGGGCATGAGGTCTATAACTGCAGGAGAAATAAGGGAAAGGTTACTAAACCTAATCCCTTTGAAGTTAAAGGTGGCTCTGGTAATCATAATGAGAGGGTAACTCACTTGGGGGATCCAGTTTTGAGCTCTATGGGTGATCCCGATCAGGATAAAGAGCCCGATGCATCATCTTCACATGTGGTTGCTGAAGATTCAGATCCTTTGGCCCTATCATGGCGTTTTCATCATGCCCCCTCATTGATAATGCCTGGGAGGACAAGATGAATGATGAGAAGGTTCATACTACCTATGATGATGTACCAGATCTGGTCATTTCTCCTCCTTTGGAACCTGTTTCTAGAGATTCTATGTTCAATAAGTAAATTTATGATGATGTCTCAGAGGATTTTCTCCTCCCATCCAGTGGTGGTGGTGATGTAGAAGCTGATTAGAATTCTGGGAATCAGCCTTAATATGTACCAGATCTGGTCATTTCTGCTTCTTTGGAACCTGTTTCTGGAGATGTTGTGTTCAATAGGGAAACTTCTGACAATGTCTCAACGGATCTTCTCCACCCATCTAGTGGTGGTGGTGATGCAGAAGCAGAGTAGAATTCTGGGAAGCAGCCTGAAGAATTACTCTAGGTATATCCAGATATGATTGGAAAGAGAAGAATCCCTACCACTTTTCATGCTCCTGTTGAATCCTTGAATAGATTCTCATCCCTCAGTCCCAAGACTTCTTGTGAATATAGTGATGAATTGTTTACATTGAATCAAGATTCGGGTGATTCCATCCATGTTGAACTAGATACTGTTACACCTATTGAATACCTGAAAAAATATGATTATGGTCCTAGTACTAGGCTCAGATCAAATAAATGATGATCTTATTTAGGAATTTCCAAGGGATTGGGAATTCTCCCATGGTCAAGTCCCTTAGGCACCACATTTTGACCAATAAGCCTCTATTAATTGGTATTGCTAATCCAGGAATGAAATTTTAAATCTGGTCCTCTTTTAAGTGGTCTTCGTTGGGATATTCCTATGTTTTTAATAATAATCTGGGTGACAATGCTGAATCTTTATGGGTTATGAAGCATCATAGTGTTCTGGTTAACACTCTCAATAATGACAAGAAATTTGTGACTATCTCTTGACACACTAATTATTTCAATCTCTTAGTTACTTTTGTTTATGATTTTATTTTTTATACATGGAGAAGAACTTTTTGGCGGAATCATGAAGATATCTCTGAAAATATCAGTGATAGTTGGATTCTTCTTGGTGATTATAACATAGTTCTAAGTCCTGATGAAAAAAACCGGAGGGAAATTTTGTCATGATTCGACCTCTTATTTTTTGATTTCATTGACAAGTGTGGTTTGGTTCAGGTTCCTATGTCTGGAACTGATTTTACATAGAGCAGGTACACCGTAAATGGATGGCAGGAAAGTAAAATAGATAGATGTTTTGTACAAGTGGATAAGGGCACTAGTTCAATTGATGTGTCGGGAATTTCCTTGCCAAGGATACATTCTGATCACAATCATATTCTTGTTGAGGTTTTTGATAGCATAATGAGGTCATCCCCAATCCCGTTCAAATTCAATAATTTCTGGCTGGTCATTTAATGTTGCAGGGAGATTGTTTTGGATGTCTGGAATTAGCACTTAATGGGAAGTCCCTCCCATATTGTCTGCTCTAAATTAAAATAATTCAAGTCCAGATTAAGGAAATGGGGAAAAGACTCCTTTTCCACCCTTGATAATGACATTAAACGTGAAGAAATTTTCTTGTTGAATCACCAGAAGGTTAATATCCTTCATGATTTCCCCTCACTAGAGGAGATTCGAGGTGCATCAAATCTGGACAATCTTTTGACTCTTAAAGAATGATTAGATCAGAATAAGTTCAATTTTAAATAGTTAAAGGAGGGGGATAGGAATTATAAGTTATTTCATTTTTTTACCTAAGGAAAAGAGAGAAAAAAGGAACCTCAATGCCACTTCAATTAATGTGAATATTTTCTCTTCTGAAAGTGAAATTGTTGAAGCTGTCATGGGATACTTTGAGAAGCTTTAATATGATAATGGAGGTGATCACTCTAAAAAAATTATTCACTATTTTGATCCCTCTATTTCTCATATAGAGAAAAATGGGATCATTGAAACTCCCAATGCTAAGGAGATTTATGATGCTCTTGTATCATTAAATAGTAATAATGTGGAAGCCCCCGATGGCTTCACCAACAAGTTTTTTATGTTCTACTGGCATATTGTAATTCATGATGTTATAAATGCATTAAGGGATTTCTAAAGGTCTTATTTTATTCCTTCTGGGATTAACTCTAATTTTATTGCCTTGATTCATAAGAAGGAGGGTGCCCTTGATATTAAGGACATCAAACCAGTGGCTATTGAGAACACCATACCAATGATTATCATCTATATCATGACCCATAGGTTGGGTTAAATTGCTAAAGCAGTTATTTCTAATAATCATTTTGGTTTTGTACCATGATGGAACATTAAAAATTGACTTTTCACTACTTCTAAATGTGTCAACTCAATGAAGGGGTGGAAAAAGGTTAGTTACATGGCATTGAATATTGATATCTCCGGTGTTTTTGACACTCTTATGTGGAGCATTATTTTCACTATTGCTCAAATTCATGTTTTTTTGCAGAGATTTCTTGTTCTTGTTGGCATTATCTTAGGCAGTGTGAGGCTCTCTGTTCTTATTAATGGATCCCCTAGAGGTTTCTTTTGATGCACATGGGGGTTAATGGAGGGGGATCCACTCTCTGGCCTGCTTTTTGTGATTGCTGAGGATTATTGGAGTTGGTGACTTTATGATCTTTCTAACTTTGGTTGGTTCATGAAGATAAAAATAGGAAGGAGTCTTCTTGCTCTCTCTCACTTGTTCTATGCTAATGACATTCTGCTATTTGGAAAGGTGGAAAATGTACCATTTCCAGTATCAAGGGTATATTTTCACATTATGAGGAGGATTCATGTCAGGTTAGTATTTGTCATAAGTCCTCAGTTATGTTTGGGTAAGTGATCACCATCTCGAAACAGAACAGAATCACTTTGAAACTTGGTATGAAGAGGGGAAATCTACCTTTTAAATATCTTGGTGTACCTTTGTTTTGGGGAAGAGTGAAGTGGTTCTATATTGAGGAAATTGATGTGAATATTGCTAATCAATTAGAAAACTAGAAAGGGAAGAATATGTCTCAATCTGAAAGAATTTTCTTGGTTAATTTAGTGATTAACTCAATGTTTGTCTACTCTATCTCTCTTTACAGATGGCCATGGGAACTTGTTAAAGACATGATGAGAAAGATTAGAATTTTCATATGGACTGGATCAGTTAATGAGATAAATATCATTAAAGTGGCCTGGAAGGATTGTATTAAATCAACCCAAATGTGGGGAATAGGGTTGAAGGACCTGAGGGTCTTCAATGATGCTTTGATTAAGAAGTTTGTATGGGATATGCTATCCAGATCTGACCCATTTGTATAGTTTATCTATTCCATGATTGTTGACAGGATTCAGTATAGATATGGTTATTACATGACCTCATCTATTTGGCCTACCGTTAAGAAGGCTTATATTGGTCTGATAAAAAATTTGAGATGGCTGGTTTGTGAGAATTCCTCTCTAAACATTTGGAAAACTCTTTAGTTTTCCCAGCCCATCTGTGTTGATATTTCTGTTCCTTCATCCCTAATGCATAATGTTATTACCGATATCCATAGTATTGTCAATGTGAATGATTTATTACCTAATAACCTTTTCCTGCAAATATTAAGATAAAATTATGTTGACACGGACACTCTTGTATGCATTCCAAATTTAAATGGAATATTTTCCACTAAGGAGTGTTATGGGGTGTCGTGTGGCCCTTCCCTGAATCAGCCCTCTTGGATAAAAGGCTTTTGGACTGCCTTTATTCCACCTACATCAACAATCATCATATGGAAAATCATGAAATAGTGTCTCCTAGTAAAGCACCTGCTACAGCGCACCGGATTCCAGCTGGCATGTGCTTACTTCCTCTGTCTTGATGCCGATGAAACAAATCAACACTTTTTTATCTCATGCAGATTCAATAATAGGTTTTGGATTTATTTGTATGATATATTTAGGTTATGCTTTAATTTTCAATCTATGGAGGATCTTTTGCAGTCCTTTTGTAGGAAATATTGTAGTGAACAGATTCAATCTCTATTGGTGGCTGTTGTTGTGAGTGTCTTCTCATTTATTTGGAAAGTGAGGAATGATTTGTCTTTCAACAACATTAATCCATCCTTTTGTAATTGTGTTTTGTTCATCCATCGTGCAATTTAGACTGCTTCCCTTATTCAAACAGGTTCTATGAATAATGTTGTTGCTGATCTTGTGCATTTGAGATCACTTGGTGTTCATGGCAGGTCCAAGAAACCATTAATGATGAAGTTTGTTTGATGGATACTGCCCATCACTAATTGGGTCAAAGTCAATGTTGATGGAGTGTCCTCGGGAGCTCTGTGCCTTGCTGGATGGGGTTGTGTTTTATGATCATCCCATGGATTTGTGAAAGGATGCTTCTTCCATTTTATTGGAAACTTTCTTGCAATTGAGACAGAACGTTGGGGTATAATCAAAGCCATCAAGTATGGTGTTCACTTTAATTTGCACCAATTATGGTTGGAGTCCGACTCAACTATTGCTTTTTAAATTCTTCGTGCTCGATCCAGAAATGTTCCATGGAAGATTATGCCTGACTGGATCGAATTTCTACGGCTTACGGAGGTACTCTCTCTTGATGTAATGCATGTTTATCGTGAGTCCAATCGGGTTGTTGATGCTCTTTCCAAGAGAGCAATCATAGAGGTTACTTCCAATTGGTCCTATGTCTTGCCTGATTTTTGCAATGGCCTTATCCAGGCTGATATTTGTGTTGAGGTTTATACCCATCGTTCTTTATCTGTTCTGTGACTCTACATTCCTGTACATTTTTTGTTTTACTTAATATATTTTTTAGTGGCGATTTTCTTGCATGTCTCCTAGGTTTTTGGGTATACATAAAAAAATGTCCCAGTACCTTCTTGGATATATATTTATAGATAAGAAACCCCTTCTACAACATAGGTTACTGAGAGTACAGGTGCATTGACCACCCTTCTTTTCCACACATAGAACTTTTCCACACATTTATGTTCCCAAAAAAACTTAGGACCCACGCATATTCAAATTTTAATTTAATTAGATATCCATGAGGAATTTCACAAATATTATTTATAGTATTTGGCTAATAAATAAAAATATAAATCTTGATCACCATCATTGGTTGCTGTCATTTCCTGATCACTTCAATCGTTGAAGGAACATTCAATATTCCACCAAATGTGATTATATTACCAAATAATGAATATTTATATATCTAGAATTCCCATTTGATAAAGTTATCATACATTTTATTCTTCCTTGATGAATTTAACATAATCAGTAATTAGTATTCACTCTCTTCATTTCACTTTGATGATATAATAATATAATTTACAAGTTTCACCATAAACTGATTTTGATAACTATTATTCCCAAGTGTATGACCATCTCAATTACATGAATTTAGAAAAAAAAAATATTTAATTATAATAAATTTCAAATATATTTTACGTTTATATTTTTAGATAATTATGAAATATATTAACTAACAATGCTAATTACTTTTTCAACTAACCAATATTTTCTCAACTATATATGACGCATATTAAACTATAATAATTCTTAAATTTCTCACAAAAATTCTACACACAGATACTTTTATTGATAAATTTTATATATTAATTTTCCTCATAACATAGGAAAATGGAAACATATAAAAGGGTTGAGCTTGGATTAACAGTAATTATGAAAAAAATCGATACAAATCAAAAAATAATAATTGAACATAAGATGATTATATGTTTAAAATAATGATATATATGAATATACTGCCCAAAAAACATAGGTGAGTTTTTTTTCAAAGAATAAATCTTGGAATAGTATAATACATGAATCAAAATTTTCTAAAACAATATTACAATAATCATGATCCATGAGACCTTATTATAGACGAATAAATAATCCTAAATCTGTAACATGTAAATATAACAAATTTTTTAAATGAAAATCATCATAATGTTATGTAATAACATTGAAAAACTCATTAAGATGGTTCACATCCATAATAAAAGAAAAACCTTGCAATAAAACATGTTATATCCATGCATATGTAAAAAAAATCATTAATTATACATCATAAAATGTTGGAGAACTCAATATGATGACTATTATATGAAACAAAACTCATTATAAACCCCAATAACAATCTCATGAAGTGTGAAATTAAACCCATGATTTAAATACTGATATAGTAACCCACCCATAATCACGCTTACATATTTATTCCATAATAAATCAATCATTTATCATAAAGAATACATGGAAAGAAAAAAATTCTTATCATTCATATATGTTATAAAATTATAATACTTCAACATTTAGATCGATTGATTCAAAAAGATTTAACGTATTTAGAACATGGTATCCCGATGGAAAAAAATGTGTATCCAAGGATATTAAGTAACTATATAATTAAATAACCTAAAAATATGATATCTCGTTGTATTTAGGGGATATATATAAAGGGTATATTGTTTAATCACCATTTTCCCCAATAAATAGATGTGTAAATATCGGGGTGAACACCCTTAAATAAAGGGATTCAAACATAGTGTATTCAAAAGGATATGTAATGGAAGAAAATTCATGGTTATAAACTGATGATAATTTGTCAATAAAAAGGTAGTGATGTGTAATTTATATAATATTAGTTAAAAATCTATCATTTTTGAAAACATAAGTAAAGAATCAATAGGTAGATAAATAATACATTTAGAAGAATATTATAAATTTAATTTGAAATAAATAACTTAAATGACCCCTTTTTAAGAAAACCATTTTAAATAAAACTCATAAAATATTAAAAAAATAATTAGATTTATAAAACAATGGAACAAGGGAAATAAGTTTCAATTTGATGGGAAATATGTTCTTGGGGAAATGTTCTAAATAATAAGTTTCATTTCTATTTTTTACTAATAATTTCTATATGAAACCATTACTCGTTTCATTTGAAAGATCATTTTCCAAATGTTTTTAAATAAATATTTTGAGTGATATTGAAACATAGCTTTTAAAAAATAACATATAATGAATTATTAAAAAATACATAAATTTTTTATTGATAATACCTAGAGTGGAAGAAAAATATTTATATCCACGATATATAAAACCTTTTAATATTTTTATTAACCATCATTGAAACCCCACACTATAAATAATGAATTAAAAAGAAATTTAAAAAGTCATGATTTTATGTAAGGCGATCACATGGATTAATCCATATTTGTGTTCCCAAAAATAGTGTAAATATTTTATTGGAAGAAAAATATGGATATTGATGAGAATGAATTATTGGAAAAAATAGAATTTACTCTTAAACAAATCCAACTTTTATTTGATAGGGTATTTCATCAAAGAATATGATACGCATGAAATAATTTCCTTCACCTAAGAAAATGATAAATTAAAATTTGAAAAAGAAATAAAAGGATAAAATATTATTAGATGATCATAACAATGTGGAGTATTAATGGCTCAATGAGAAATAATTTTAGTTTAAAATCAATAAGGACTTACATAACATGCTAATAAAACCCCATCGAATGAGAGAGGGACACAAAATAAACACTAAACACTAGGAATAATACATAATTCAATAAATAAGAAATAAAATATGTAGTAGCACACTATATAAATAGAAATAGGTGGATAATACAAACTCATATAAAAAGAAGCAGTTTTAGAAAAAAACTCCCTTACCACTTCAGTAATAAATATATTGGAAGAATATAAAGTAGAGATGTAAAAATAAAATTTTAAAACACATTATTCAGGATTATTATTTATCAAATATTTTATTCTGTAGTGGTTACATATTTTAATCTACGATTAAGTGAAATTCATAAAATAATTCTTTATATAAATGTAATTGAGATGACAAACCCATACAAGTATCATAGTATTTAAGGTAAGAGTGACCAGATAATGAAGTTATAAAAAATTGTTCTTGAACCCAATAAAATAACGTGAAATAAAATAAATGTTATTAATTTTCTAGAATAAATGTAAATTGGGACAATATTTTTCAAAAAGAGTGTTTAAAAAATAATGGATAAAAATTGAGTGGGTATAAACACTTATAATTGTCGAGATTCACTCAACGCATGCACAAAAGAATATAAATAATTGGTTTATGTTTATGAAATATCTTATTATGAGACTTATTCATATATATATATAATTTAATTACTACTATTTATTTTACATTCAATTTTTTTATTATCTAGTTTTTTCCTTTGTTTTATATGGAAGGTGGTTCGGTCAATTTCTATGAAACGTTTTTGGAATTTTGACCCTGGTTAAAGGTGTTGTATAAAAAATTCATCATGTCTATAATTTTTGGGGATTATTTAATTTGTTTTTTTATAATCACAAATATTATATAATTAGTAGTTATTTTCACAAATTTACTTAGATTAAGAATGTAATTGAATAAGATCATTTTAGGTGGTTTAGTTTTCTATGACCATTTATTTTTAATATCCATTATAGAACAAAAAATAATATATTTATATAATATCAATAGTGTGATAAAAATATATTTTGTACAAAAAATATATTTTTAAATACTAACTTAATAGTTTGTGAGGGAAAATTAAATATGTCACCCTGTGTAGAAGTACTCCGTATATATGTATCATCGGCATTTATTTATTTTTATGATGGATGTAAATGAATAAATAATTATTTTTTCAATATTATATTAATGCTTCAGTATACAAATGTTATAGAGGTCATTATATTAGTATGTATATGGTAGGTTTTCATGAAAAATATTATGATGAAAAAGATAAGGATTAACTAATACTCACTTTTCGAATTTAAAATTTCTCTTGGAATTATCCTTGGAAATGAAGGGATTAAGATAACTACAATGAAAAAAGTAATTTAGATCGTACAGGGAAATTCCTAGAATGGATAATTTGGATGGTTTTCAAGGGAATTTTGAACGGGATGTTTCACTTTTGATATAGTTCATGTGATCCCATTTTATAAGTGGAGAAAAGACATCTTTTTTTAAAAAATAAATTTTCTAAAATAGTTTGACACTATTCAAGGGTGAATGGTTCAAAAAGAAAAAATTAATAGAGTGTGGGGTCAGATAAGGTTGGTAAATAATTTAAAAAATATTTTCACACACATTTTAAACATGTTTAAATATTTTTATGGAAATAATTTTACATTTTTAATTTTGGTTTTTTACTCTGATAACTAGTTCTTATCATAGTAAAATATATTTTAATAAATGTATAAGGAAATACTTATAAACAAAATTTCATTTCATAATTATAAATTTCAGCTCCATGATGTGGTTGTTTTTCAATTCACTTTTCTATATTTTTTTTTGTATTTTATTAACCTTTTAGTATCAAAATAAATTTTTTAATTAATATTTATTAAATGGTGTACTGTTTGTAAATAATTATTAAAAAATGTTTTTTTTAAATATGCATTTAATTATATATGTTTATATTTTTCATTAATTTTAAAATTATATAATTATTTTTTTAATATTAATTTTTATTCATTTGTTTTTTATTTTAATTATAATTTCTCATTATTTTATTAATTTTATTATTTCAATGTTTTTTGTTTTCCAAATATATTATATCATTTATTCATTATTTCAATTATTTTTTTTATTTTACTAAAAAAATTATTTTTTAATTTATCTTGTTTTTTAATTGATTTAATTTTAATTTTTTTTTCATTTAGTTTTTTTTAATAAATTGTTTTAATATATTTGTTATTGAAATGTTAATGTAACTAATTTTTTACATTGGTTGTTTTGATTATTTTTTTTTTATTTTTTTAATATTGAAAGTTATTTATTTAGTTATATTTCATTGTTCAATGTAATTTTTTTACTACTTCCATCAGCAGAGTTTCTGCCATGTCCTACTATAGCCAGAACATGGTTGGTGGTGCCTAAACCATCCACTCCTGCCACCCAAGCCATGACTTAAAATTGTGTGACCACTCTAAAACAAGAATGGTGACTCAAGATGAGTCACCACCAGCCATTACCAGGATCCACCACCAGTCACAATTATCTACCACCCACCATTTACAACCCCCAACAATTATTCATCCAACCACCATTGTGAACCCAAAATGGTGACTCATCTACCCTCTTTAGATCATTTATTGACCATCATTTTCCACTCTAACCTACCATCACTCACAATCCACCGACGACACCAAACCCTAACTTATTGCAGACCACCAAAATGAAAAATGAGAACCAACAAATTATAGATTCTCAAAATTTCAAGAAAACCAAATCAATAAGAAAATTTATATGTGAAGTTTAATGGAATATGTTCTCTGTGGAAACAGAACCACCACAGCCAATAAAGTAAACTACACCACCCATGGTAAAATAAATTTTCAATCATAGGGAACAACCCTTGACTGGCCAGATCACCCATGAAGAAGCTAATCCCCACTGTGTGGTTGAATGAAAGGTCAAGGTACCCCCTATAGAAGAACGCCACCACATCAATATCACTTTATACATAGTTTACAAACTATTTCCCCACCACTAAATCCACCACTGAATCACCCCATTTCACCCATTATAACTACTAATCAAAACCCATCTCCCTATTCATCAACCAAACCCACCCACCCTCCTCTTACAATCTGAACCCCTCCTTTTTTCTTAATTTTAATATGATATATATAATGTCATATATATATAAATGACAAATATATTGATAATAATATTAATATTAAATACAATATATATATATATATATATATTATTGTAAAAATATAAAAATTAATAAGTTTTTATATGTATTTATTAGCTAATAATATTAATAATACTTAATCTATGTATGTGTATTTCTATATTAATATATATATTAATTTATATATGTATATTTTATTTATAAATATTTTTATATTTATATAAGTAATGATATTAGTATATAGTTACAATTTAATGTAATTTTTTGTAACACCTTCTTTCCATTTCTGTAATCTGCTGGGACTAGTTTGGTTCAATGATCATTTCTGAAGAGATCATGGGAAACATCAAGGAGAAGCATGGGTCATTGAAAGAGTTTGTTACAATTATGGAGCTAAAACTCGAACTAAATAATGAATGTGTAAAAGGATTCCACATGTATTATGCTTCCTATGAGTTAGAGTTTCACTATTTGTTATGTTTTTAAATAAGGGGATCACTCATCCTCGCTGATTCTATTGACAACAGACATAGGAACGGTCATTGACCTTATGTCATGCATCACTTCTTCTTTATTCTTCTTATGCTTTCATTTATTTCCTTCTCAGTTGTTTTCTATAAATATCAGTCTATGGTTTTTTTAATTCAAGTTTGAGGTTTTTCTATCTATTATTTGTTTTTTTATTTTGATCTTGAATATAAAATAAATGGAGAACTAATTTGTGAGTCTTGATCCAGGTGGAGAGATTTGATGTAACATATAGATCTATTGATTAATTATGATCACTACTCCATCTTTAATTTTAGAAGATCATGAATATGAATTCAGGTATAGGAGACCACACACTTTCATATGAATAGATTTTTATTATATTGCCTCTTTAATTATCCATGTCCTCTTTGATTTTCTCAGCTAAAAAATCTATTTTAAGTTGTGTGATATAACTATATGAGTATGATCATTCAATCTTGTGAGATTCTTGGATAGAATGAGTTTGTTGAGTGATTTATATTTTAAACTGTATAAATCCTCAGGTGCTGAGGAACTTCTCTGTTTTAATGTTCATTGTTTAGGTGATATGGGTTTTTCTTCTGAGTTCTTGGTCCTTTATTTAGTAGAGATGATTCATGATGGTGTTATTTAGAATGTCTATGAAGGGTAGTTGATGGTGTATCATCCTGTATTCTTCCTCATCCTAACTAACATTATTCCTTGTCGATATATCATTTCGCATTCATTATTTTGTTTAATTTTCTCTATTTCTTGTTCATTTACAATTTCACCAATATCACTATGTTTTTAAATAATTTTTTCTTGTTATAATTGTTTATTTTAAATATTATAAAATAAACCAAAAAAATTTGGGAAAGACCACTAGGTTATTAGACACTACTTCCTTGAGAGTGACCCAAAGGATAGTCATTATTCTATATCTTAGGTCTTATAAATGTATAATTGGTCGTCCTGGTGATAATTACATCACCCCTCTACACAAAATAATTCAATTTATTTATAAGGGATAAAAAATTGTATAATTAATACATTTAACGTATTGAAGTACAATTTCTCTAACATCATTATCATTTCTAGCATTAAGTACTCTTAATCTTATATAGCATTGATTAAAATTTAAACAATTGATAATTTATTTTTATATTCATAAAACTATTATAAAAGTTATTATATAAAATATATCAATATAATTTCTTAGGTAAAAATAAAATAACTATATGAAATAATTTTTCGAAAATAAATCTTTCAATATTATAGTGGACATTAAATTTAAAATTAGTAATAAAAATTTTATTCGTAAAAATAATATAAAAATTATTAAATAATGTAAACATGTTAATAGAAAATATAAAATCATTTTTCAATATTTTATTTATGAAAAATAATACATTATATAATCAAATAATACAGTTTTTAGAGTAAAATAATACATAAGATTCAAAAAACTTGAACTTGGGTTTTATAAATCAAACATTGTATTTTTTTTAAAATAAATTACTATAATTAATAAATATTTATATTTTTATTATATATAAATTAGTATAGAAACATTTAATTCATAAAACTTATAGTATAAGAAATAACATTATTTTTTTAATATTCACATAAAAGCCATTTATTTTAGAAAAATATTAATAAACCTGTAATCTAATTTTTACATGTTGAATTGAAAAATGAAGTTAATTTTACAAAGTTAAAATTATAATATCAATAATTTAATTTTAAAATGAAAATATAATCTAAATAGAAAATATTATTTTATTGAAAAATTTCCTATTAAATTATTCACTGTTCATAATCTATTTTCAAATTCATTTATAATTTCTTACAATAATTATATATACTAAAGGATTTATTTTTATTAAATTATACTAATAATATTCATAAAATGTGTTGTGTCCCATTTTTTATGAGTGTTTCATGTGAAATAATCTATTGATACAATGTTTTAATAGAAAAGTATACAGTAAAATACTTGGGTGTTACATTCTTTACAACATTTTAAAAATTGTGCCCTCACATTTTCAATTATTCCTAAATAATAAATTATTTAATGCTGTAAATATAGTATACATGATTTTAGATTTAATTTCTAATGATATTTCATCCTAAAAATCCTTGGTATGACTAGTAAACTAATATTTTCTCTTCTAATTGGAATTGAACTTATGTTGAGTTTTCCATTAATCATTTTGGATAAATACCATGATATAATATGAGTAACTTTTCTTAGGTTGTTTGTAGATATCATTTAATTATTATGTTTTCATGGGTTTATTTTTTATATTATTTTCTAATATTGGAAATTATCACGACATCTCTCTTATTATATTCACTCCATTCCAAATATCAAAGAAAATTATACCAAAGAAAACCTAATAATATCATATATGATTAAATTACAATAAAAATATATTATATATCATTTTTATACATTTGATATAATTATCAGAACACTTTAATTTTTAATAATAATTAATCATCTAGTCATAAAGGTAGTAATTTTATGTTTTTATTAAATATTATTGGTATAAGGTGTTGGTTGAACATTATAAAAATACAACATTCATAGTTCTTGAGTGGATAATGATTAATATTCCTCATTCCATATTATTTTGAGAACAAAGTTTCATAGTTATGGTTGTATATGATTTCATATATATTTTATTTTTTGGGTGTCTAACTTCTGTGTCAGTCTTCGAATAGGAAATTGACTTGGATATTTTCTTGGTACATAAAATTTAAAACATTAATCTATTGGGGATAAATCTGGACGAACACAGTTTTATTTAATTGTGTCTTCTGAGATCTTCATTTCCCTCAACAATTATGTGTTATGTGACCTCATTTTCCACACATAAAACAATTCCAAGTTACATTAAACTTACCCCGTGTGGTTCTTACCATATTATTTACATGTAATAAATTTGAATCTTTTTTCATCCATCATATACACCACCTAAATTTCTATTTTACTGCATCCTTATATTTTTTAGTGTGTTTGGGAACTCATCTATGTTCATGTTGTTAATCACAATTCATGAATATTGTATCAACCACTTAATAAAACAATAAAAATCATAAATTTTAGCAACACATGGCTAAATTTTTAGACCATTAATATCAACAACACTCACTAATATATATTCAACCGTAGATATAATTTTAAATTGGTTCATCATGTAAGACCATAAACATTATAGGGAAATATATGTAAAAATATCCATTCTAAAAAATAAAAAATGTTATCTTCATAAAAATTTGAGACTCCACTCACTACAAATTCACCCTGCATGACATGGAAAAAATTGACCATTTGAAATGGATTATGGAAATAATGTTTGGTAAGAAACCTGTAAAGGGTGCCTTTATAAGAAGCTATATTCGTAACCAATTGGTCTTCCACATATTATATGTAAGAAAAATTTAAGATTATTAAAAAATATATTTTAAAATCTTATGGTGTCCACCATATTACCCAAGAATAATTCAATACATGATTGCATTGTACCTTGACCTAGGAACAATTAGATCACCCATATGTTCTTATCATATGTCAGTTTATATATCCTAGGTTAAGTTCATTATGATCTTTCTACTCCCTAAAATATAAACAATCCAACATTATTCAAGTTAATGGTACATATTCCACCAAAATAATCAAAACAACACTAATCATAGAACGTATGTTTATGAAGGATTCTAATTTCACATACCATTATGAAAACCATCATTTATAATGATGTTGTATATGTCTCTATGCCAATCACACCAATATCCATCTAATTTTACATGATTAGAGAATGTTAAATAGGTATCCTTTATCTAATAAGACTTACCACGGTGTATGGGGATGGTATAGATGTCGTTATATCTATATGACCCATATCTATTTGAAGATGCCAGTCAAAAATATAGTCAAATACTTTAGTTTATATACTTGAATCACGTAGTTCAATATCAATATTAATTTTTTTAGTATTCTCATAATCATCACATGGATACATTTATCTTTGTGTTACTCTAATAAATCATAACTGGATATCATAAATGGATTTTCAAAAAAATTAGATACCTAGAGAATTGAATATATTTGAAAAATATAAATTTATTTGTTGATTATAAAATTTGGGGGGGAATATCCATTTATTACCCTATATGATTATTAGTCACTATAATATGCCATTTAAAAAGTATTTTAGTTAATTAATTTATTTCTGTAATTTAGTTACATCTTTTCGATGTTTATCCAAGTCTATAAAATTGTATTCCTTAATAGGATAGCGATTCACTTCCTTATCATCAAAATTATTCTATCGGATCTTGTCTCCCTTATATGGTATTTACTTCCCTACTTGGAACTCCTTAGTTGAATTTGAATCTTATTGGAGTTGGTTCACCTGAATGGATTATTTGTCAATAAGATGTTTCAATTCTATTTACTCCCATATTAAAAATACCATTATTATAACATTAAATATTTAATAATTTTGAATCATTCTTTTATTTTCATCATGAAGAAGAATTTTCATGTTTTGTGCTCTCAATTTCCTCTTTAAATGATCTCTTTCATAGCATAATAGACCATAAAATAATCACACATGATATATCCCAACATCATGAATATACAATAATGATTGTAAATATTAACTGTAAAATCCTATAAGGAGATCCATTAGACCAGCCTCCATATGTCCCACTAGACATATATGCTCGAAATTCATTATACCTAGAAGGCCTCCATGCCATATTCATGTATTCTTTGAAAAGTAAAACATACTTAGGAACCAAATAACCCAATGAGACTGGCT
Organism: Viscum album; assembly: GCA_963277665.1. Taxonomy (NCBI): domain Eukaryota; kingdom Viridiplantae; phylum Streptophyta; class Magnoliopsida; order Santalales; family Viscaceae; genus Viscum; species Viscum album. The sequence continues at coordinate 539,056,474 of OY728119.1, forward strand.
TTACTACTTCCATTGATATTGTATGTCTGAAAGAAATTATAATCTCTATACACTTTTGTTTTTGAGTTTTGGGTGTGGTGGTAGAGATCCATTCAATATGATATTCAATTTTGACTAGTGCCACTATGAATGATGAAATATAATACATGTTTCTATAGCTAAATTTCAAATAGAAATTTAGGGATGTTATAGGAACTCTCTAGCTCCTGGATATTTAGTTTTCATAGAACAATGATGACTGAAAGTGTTATATCCCATGTCCCTCACTCAATAAGGGTCGCATCATTAACAATCAAAGAAACCCAAGGAATCAATGGTGTTTTATTATCTGTTATATTAGGGGTATCATAGCCTCCTACAATATCATGGTTTGTTAGAGGGTCAAGATATTCTTCTAAATTAAAAATCACATTATATTTTAAGTAAAAATAATATTTATGAAATAAATCCAATAAGGAACCATCGAGGTATAGCCTATATGATCCATAAATATCCTCTCTTTATAATTCCTTGGTGGAATATACCTCCCCTTTAATACAAGGGATGTCCCTAGTCTCTTAGTACTAAGTTGACCATGTGATTTTCACTATAAACAGAGTTACAGTGGTCAAAAACATGAATTATCACAAAATAAAAGGATTAATTGATTAAGTGTGTGTAATGGAAACATACCCCCGTCTTGTTCCTTATTAATGATTTTTAACTAATCTATGGAATTCGGGACATGTATAGTTTATAAGAGTTACACCATCATGGTTGTGGATTATACCAATATGTTGACTCCTATAATGATATGTGATGTTGGTAATGGTGATATAGAGACAATATGTGATTCCCCATACTCAGTTCCCTTGTGTGGATCAAACCTTGAGTGCTATAGGGCCTTGAGTACACCTCTTCATACGTTGGAGGATGGTGACTAGCAATGAGAGTATAATAATGGTATAGTGGGGAGACTATAACCCCCAAATTCGTATTAAAAACAACATAAGAATAAATAAAATGAACTACAAGATGATAAAAATATATTCACAACCTGAAAAGTGACAAAAAATCAAACCATGAATGAAAATGGAATACCACATTTATTATTAAGTCCAAATTGATATTTGTTAATAAATATAAGGGGTAAACGGATAAGTGGTTTAATGACCAAACTCTTATTGTATGTTTGAGTACTCACTAAATCCAATGATCCCATACCATGTCTTCTCCCAAGATAATTAATATAAAAGTAGTGAGATAAAAATTTCTAAACAACATCCATGAGACCATCATGGGTAATAAGAGGCGGCCCAAACATGGTGTTATTAAACTAAGTAGTTCACCACTAATAGTTCCAAATGTATTCTCATTTGTGAGTATAAAACATAATAGTGCTTGATATATAAATAAGTAATGAAATAAAGTGTATTTAAACCTAGAAATACCATCTTGTTTATCGAATGCTAGATTTTATATGGCCATAGGAATAGTAATTTAGTTATAGGAACTGTGGATATAAGCCCAAGAATCCAATAACATGTATCCATTTAAATCCACAAAACTAGTCCCAAAAATTACAACGTGTAGTAGCCAAGTGAATCAATGGATTATTCATGGAAATTCCACTTTCATAAATGAGTTTAACTGAGTCTCAATTGAATGTTTGAGGTAATATCAGGATATACATGATTGAAATCCAAAGAGAGAATCCAAGGCATTCCATGTTCGATGACATCAATACGAATCCTTGGAAATCATCCTCAGAATTATAACTTTTTCGAGTTTCCTAGTGATTCATTTGTTCCAGTACAAAAAATTCAAAAATGTAATATAATTAAAATATACAAGGTAATATTACCCCTTGTTGTTTTTAATAATGAATCATGGGGCATTCGTTAGGTTCCTACTTAGCATTAGAATTTGGAATCCATTTTTTACGTATTGAATGTTACGATATAATGATAACCAGAATTATTTTTAATAGGTTTTTTGGATAATATAAATGTAAATAAAATAGGTAAATCAAGTAGTGAAATCTGTATCATGGAATTTAATTAAAATTATAAAAAGCTATTATTAAATATATCTAATTGGGTTACATGTAATTGTTTAGAAATCTATATCATTTAAAAAGGATATAAAAATTTTTCCAACACCATTACCATAATCTATATACCCCATGTATCCCAAATAAATGAGTTATTAGTAAAAATGAATTACAAAAATGAAACCCAAGTTATTCATGTTATAATCCATTGGTTCATGTTAATTAATTATATCAAGGCTTTTATTTAAATTAAATCAAAAAATTAGAGGTGTCTCAAAATATTTTCTATAATGTACCCATTATATATGATAATAATGATAGTCCATTTATTTTTAATAATATATAAAAAATATTGACTTTTTCTTTAACATTTACTCAGGAATCCCTAACTTATTAAAAACGTAAAAGTGACCCAAGACATCCCCATTGACATTCATAGTTTTCTATTATTTATGTGACATTCCAAACACACCCTAAGGGTTGTTTCATTACATAGGGAAAATTAAATAGCATCTTTACATTTTGTTAGGCCTAACACACCATAATAGGGAATCTTGATTTTATAAAATTATGGTTTTCTAAGAGGTTAATCTAAACTCAACCTGAGGGGTGGGCTGATTTGAGGTTTTCAACCTCCTATGTTGTAAAAAAGAAAAATTCTACATTTAGATCAGGAATTATGTGATAAACCAAAGGAATTTTTAATTATATGGGTAATTGTTAGAATTACTTGTGTGTATCACAAAGAAACACTTTATAAATGTAACACCATTTAGGGAATATCATATAGACCCCCTGCCTCATACTTAGTAAGCTCCACTCATCTAGTATCAAACCCCCATTCAAGATAGAATGGAAGATGTTGGAGAATTTAAAAAATATGAAAAATGTGATTTACTATTAAAAAATGGTGGAACACAATATAAAAAAGGAAAATAAATAATGAAAAAGTATATTGAGGATGGATAGAAATATTCAAATCACTTTATTGTAATTGATGACATTTAATTATGACTAATAATGAAGGAGATAACCCATTCAGGAATGGTTAAATAATAGAACATGTGTGGGGGATCTCTTGGATTAATAATGAATAAAAATGGGTAGAAACATTTAATATTGGAGGGAAAAATAGAAGTTTTTTCACTTTTAATATGGTGCATAGTTTGGTCACATTTTTGGGAAAACCATATGCCAACCATGTGGAAGTACTACCTAAAACCACCCCAATTTTCATGGTTATAATTAATGGTATGACATACTCAACACCAACCATATGGATCCCTCTACACTTATTCATAAAAATGCATGGTTTTGGGGGACCCTTGAATGGATTAAACAAATTGTGTTGTTTAACAAACCGTTCATGTGGATATGGGTGAATAGTTAGAACTAACTATTTATAACCATACACCCCATGATATTTTCTCTCTAAATACAGATTTCAAATCCTGAATCACTTGATACATATTTGGTCTCCTGAGACTCCTATAAAGTTTCGTATAACATTCAAAAGTAATAATGTATGGTTCTCAAACTCTCATAATTTTATTTTAAGGATGGAATTTAAAAAATACCCACCCACCATATTCAATATTAATAATTCCAAAAGAATTAGCAAACAATATGAATATTGGATCATACAACTTCTCCACCTTATAACATCGCATCCCTGACAACTAGCAATTGAAATCATGATCACCACCCATACTAATTTGGTTTTCAACTCTCGTTCTAATGTCTCTATTCCATTTTCAATTACTTGACATGGGCCCAAAGTGTAGCACCAAACATTAGGAAAAAGGCCACTTGATTTGATCAAATACTTTTGTTCCTAATAAAAAAATGAGATTATACTCTATAGAAATTTTTTAACCTGAGACGCCTACAATAAATCTCAATGATCTTCACCATAGATCTATGATTACAAGGGAAATGTTTAACCTAGGCACCGTCCACCATCAGAATTTTCAATCAAATAAATCTCAAAGGGGTCCACTGACTAATTAAGAAAGGTATTCAACATACCATACCTTCATATACACGATAGTACCATCTACCAATTACAAAATCTAATTTTTCTATTATAAATCCAAATGAATCTCCTTCACCTCCATGTCACAAACTTATTATTACCCTCATCGCTAAAATGTGTGAATGCACAGGATGATGTGACATCACTACCCGGCTAGGATGTCTTTACCCCAGAGACATCTCTTAATCATATAAGTATGTTCCCTGAGGCTCATACCCAACCCTAAATGAAATTATATTATTCGGATCTCAAATTAAGATACCATGAATTACGTTATGAAAATTTCAATTTTCCCTTCAATAAATTAAGAATATTTCAAATTACGCTTCACCAATGTAAGAGACATTCTAGAAACCCTTCAATAACCTAATAAAACAAAAATGTAAAATTTAGTTACCAAAGAAAACATCATTTTCTCCATCATTAACTAAATAAATATTCATTTTTTCCTGTCAATAAATTAATAAACCTTCATGTTACCCTTCAGTAACATAATAAATCTTCATGTTACCCTTCATTATAGGGGAAACATCTAGTGGTACAGTGACTTTTTATCACAACAATCCCATAGTTTATCTCTGGATACCCAAAAAATATTCTCATTCCCTAAAATAATTATTGAAACACTATGAGAACTGATCTATCTCAGTACACCCCTATCAATTATGATCCCATAACTGAGGCTCCCCTTAAAAAATGTATGTACAAGTCCAATCATTCAATTTACTATGTAATAAATATGTTTCTAGCTCTACTAATTTCCTAGAATCATGAAATCACAATGATATTACCAATAGTTTCCTCTCACATACCATATCCTCCTCACAGACACAAATATTCCCAAGACGATTATCTTTCCCCCCACCATAAGAGTGCCCACACTTTTATGCCACCAAACAATTCATGACCTCTACATACCATGCACTATTAATTGATGAACATGATGGATAAATGGTTCTGAGACTGTTAATCATGGAGAATCCCTCTAGGATACAAAAATATTCTATTCAAATACTATAAAAATGTCACCATGGCCTTTAATCAATATGTTATATGTAAAACAATTCACACCATTAGAAGAATGATGTATTACACCACACCTTCTTATCCATTACAAATTCCTTAATCATTTACCAAAACAGGTCTATCCAAAATGATACATGTGACTCTCTCTATAACCATGATCAAGCATATTATTAGTTCAGGACATTAAATACATTCATCTAACTCATATAAGTAATGTTATAGCATCTGATCCCAATGAATGGTATTCTCCTACACTAGTACAACATAGTTTTGTTTGTATTCCCATGTCACATGAATCTAGAAATGACCCATGAATATAGCGTTCAAAAACCTAAAACCCTTTTACCAGAAGTTGGAAATTAACATTTCTAATGGTATTTCACTATCTTATCACTAAAACAACCTTGAGACTTAATCAATTACCACAAAACCACACATGGCTCATTACACCATTTCATGACTCAGTGTGTATCGTGTGTTTTAGTTCATAGTGACTTGATATTACATAAACACAATGGGAATACCCATTTAATTGATTCATATGTCAAATAAAACCACACATTCTATCTATAAAATAGCCTCTAAAAAAGATCAACTCAGGTAACATTTTGGGACATTACTATTAACCAAGATGACAACTTATTGAGGAATACAACGTGCAAAATTATGTTAATGTGATTAACTAAATTTCCTACCATTACCTTGGAGTTTCATTCCCTTAAACATAAGCATTAATGATACTCATGTCCCCAACAAGTTTCAATAAACTATATGGCCAACCAGGACAGATGGCATCATTGCACAAAATAAGAGTACTACCCAGTCCAAAAAAACAGGGATCTCACTTATTATTCCTAAAAAATAAACAATAAATTATACCAATGCTTTATATTTCCTAGGGTACTACAAAAAATGGAGCTAAAAACTACATTAGAAAATGAATTTTATCAAAGAAAATGGTCTCCGCAAAACGTTTGCTATGATTTCATGTTTATCCTCTTCATGCAATGTAATAAAAGATGAAAAATTAGGTGCATGGGAAATGTACATGTTCCTATCCATGAGAACTTCAAAGGTAACTCTTGAACTAGACCTCAAACTTTGGACTTTCGTATCAACATGACTATAAGGTTTTACTTAATCTATTACACTATATCTCCTTCTATATAAACACTAAAAAAGATCGATGAAATATAATTTCAATTACTAGTCATGGAGGAATACATTTTATAAAATATACTTGATAATTATTTAGTTGATGCTACAAATAATTCTTAGAAAATTATAATATAATTTATTTTTATCTATTTAATTACACATATTCTTTCAAAACAAGGATTTTTTAAATCCAATTTTGTTGGGAAAAAATCCCTCAAGTTATCATTAAAGCATTTTGGAGGTGATTTTGATTCTTGACAATGTGGGTCTCTGTGTTGTGTTTGTTGACAAAGCAAATTGTGAATTCCATTTTTTTGTCAAAGGGGATTTCTTTTGGGCATGTTGAGTTCAATGGATGTTTTTAACAATCCATGTTTGATTCAAGAATGTCGAAAAAGGAACGATCGATCTGGAGGAGGTTCAAAAAGAGCAGATACAAGGTGACGTCGTTTTCCAGTGTTTGCCAAATTTTTGGGGTCTAAAATCGACAAATAGAGAAAAGTGGTTTTAGTAAAGGTACATGTGCGCCGTTTTCATGAAGGAGGGGAAACTTTCGCACCATATGTTTTTCAAGATCAGGACATCAAAATATGGAAATGTAAAATGGGGTGCCCAAGTTTTAGGGTTGGTCGTGCAAGTGACTTGCGCAGTAGAGACTTGTGCGCTGAGACTTACACGTCGTGGGGAGACTTGCGCGCCATCACGCAGGGTGCCCAAATTTATATAAATAGAGTTTGAATCCTCCTGATTCAGTGGATTTTCAACAATTAGGGAAGATCATAACTCCCGTCGTGCAGGTGTGGTGGTCGCGCAACTGGTGGTGTGGTCGTGCAAGTAGAATTTGTGGGTCGGTTGATTGTTGCGTATCCAAAGTGGTTTGGGCGAGAAAGGAAGGGAGTCGCCCATGTTTTGTGTTGAATAAGGGGGTTTCATGCAAGTGGTTTGGTGAAACATTCATGCCAGGTTTTGAATAAGGGCGACAGTTGGTGGTTGCGCGCCAATATTGGTTTGGGCGTAAAAGGGTGTGAGTCGCGCATGTTTCGAGTTGCAGAAGCTAGAGTCGCGCAAGTGGTTGAGGTAAACTTGTGCGCCAGTTTTAACATGCACACCGAGACTTGTGCTCCATCTTGGAGAAGGTCTCCAGGAATGTTTGAAGCATGGTAGTGATTCATGGATGTGTGAAAGATGAATGATTTCCTGATACCTTCGGTGCAACATAAGATTCATCTACGGGTGAAAGTTGGACTTCAATAGAGCATATACTTACAACAGAGGATGTATTCATTATTGATAATAAAGAGACCTACATGTCTATAAACAATGCCTGGATCCTTTCCAGAGTATTGAGAAACGGAAGAGGAAGAAGGTGATACCCTCCACCAGCAGTGAGCCAGAGAGAGTGAAACAGGGAGTGACCCTCGGGAAAGCATTGATTTGACCCAAAACATTGTAAAGTTAGTGAGCTTGGGATTAGAATTGATATATCCCAAACATTGTAGACAGCAGTATTGTTTTAGTGGATTTGGTACATCATCACATTGCCAGTGTATGCTCCTTGGATATAGCCCTGTGAGGGTGAACCAAGTAAACATCGATGTGTCCTGTGCATGCTTTAATTTTTGTTTATATTCTGCTATAGTAAAGAGAGGGAAGAGAATATTTCTTAACAACAAGACAAGATCAGTAGGGGTAGTCATTTTATTCTATCAAACCCTAATTCACCTCCCACTCAGTGTATCTTTCCTTGTGGACCTAACAAATTTCAATCCCAAAATATATAGGCAAACACAATTTAGATTGAAAACTATATTTTAATTAAATTAAACCTCAATAAAAATCCCAAAAACTCAAAAAAGGTATTTTTATCATTTTAATTTTATAATTTAAGTAATATCCCACCATATAATTATAAAAAAACACCATATTATTGGTTTCAGATACTCCAAATAACCATACCATCCAACATAAATATACCCCCAAGGAGTGAAGAACTATGGTATTTAATGATGATATCAACCTATGAGGACCAAGTAATTCAAAACTGGGTTTAGTTATATAGGTATTAATTCCCAATTTATAGTGGTAATGCTCTATAAAATATAATTGGTATCTCATTTAAGCACAACTCTATCATTGTTAATTTATTTATGTTTTTAACACACCCTTAGTGGGTTTATCTCATAGGAATAACATTATAATATTGACCTATATAGTTTGAGTTGAGAATATAAGGATTATATTATAGAGGGTTTTATTCCCATGTTATAGAAGTATTATCATTTATATATTGTAATTGACACACTATTTAACTAGTATCCAACACAAAACATTTCGATTTATTAAAAAACATTACTAATTACCTTAGATTTTAAATATTTTATTATACATACATATACTACTAATATCAACCTATAATGATAAAATCTTGTATGTATGGGTTTGTTTATATAGGAATAAATTTCCATGTTATGGAGGAAACAACTCCACACTGTTTAATTGGAATCCCATTTAACTAGAAACCCTATTAAATCACATTGATTTTTTAAAAACAAATCCTTGTTCATTAACATATAATGTTTTCATTCTAGTTAATTAATTAACTCTTTTATGTCTATTTCATTCCCTTAATGTATTTTAGGTTGGATAGATTTAATTACAACCTCAATATATGTGGTAAAATGTTATTTAGGTTGATGTAGAAACTTTATTTAACCAACCATACACCGCAAATATAAAAAGGCTAGTAACCACGTAAGTAATGAATATAGGTACACAATGTTGTCAGTAAGGAACACAAGTAAAAAAACATTCTTGATATGGAATTTAAATTTCATATATATCCCTATTTACTTATAATGATGTACGAAAAGACATCATCTCTTCTCATAGAAAGACAATATACAATTACTATAAAATATTATCCAAAATAATGATAATAAATCACTATATGTGAAATAATAATCAATTGTAAAAATAAATTACATGAATATCAGTCTCATCCTTAGAAACATGATTCTTCCTCTATGCCTGGGTTTTTCTATTACTAAATAAGAGATATTTACCAAATTATGACACATTCAGTGTCTCATGTTTTCTATTACAAAATAGTAAATAAAATAATATATAATATATAATACTGGTTTGTGACATCCTGGGCTTGATTTTCTATTAACTAACCAAACATGAGGGAGAAATATCTCCAAGTGATACTCTATATGAACTCAAGGTTTCTAACTAGAATTGATGGTCAACTTATGATATTTTCGGAGATTATATCATATATATTGGTAAACAATTATAAAAAAATGAACATGAAGATAATAAAAATGAACTGAAAACATTAAAAATGATAATAAAGTCTGACCATTTAGTAAAATAATATATTAAATGTATATGGAATCCTAAAATAATAACAAGTAATAAGTACATAATGTTTCGATTTATAAGTGAATAATTAAATCAAAAACCCACACTTTTATTTATTTCGTGTACATGCATGGTCCACTTCTCCAATGTGAATTCTTATCCCTAGGCAAGTAACAGTAAATATGAAAAATCCAATGTCATACCAATAACCATGAAATCTACTTGTGTAATAAGAGGAAGGTAAAATAGGATATGAGAAAAAAATAAGTTGGCCACGACCAATGGTGTCTAATGCATTACATTTCATTCGTATAAATCACAGAAGTGTGTAGTATTTAAATAAGGTAAGAAATAAAGTGGAGGTGAATAAAGGAATTCCACACAATTTATCCTATTTTGTACTATCTCTGGTCGTAGGAATTGTAATTTAGTCATAGGACCCATGGATATAATCCAATTAATCTAAAAAAATCTAGGTGAATCAGTGGAATGGGACAACGCATTCCCACATATAAGAACTGAAAAAAATACAATGAGTATTCTAAGGCATTAAACCTTCTAAAAGATATCTAACTGAGCCCAAGGAGGAAGTCCCAGGTTTTCTATAGATAGAATTGATTAGAATCCAAGTTTATAATCCATGGAACATTATGTCCAAGAAAATCATTCTGAATCCAGGGATATCATCCAAGGTATTCTAATTTTCAGGGTTTTATATGTGAATCGTTAATGTTAGACAAATGATTTTAGGAATGTAAGACATTGACCAAATCCAACGTGGGATTACCCATTGGAATTCACATCAATAATCTATGTGGATTCCAACTAGTTCTCACTCAGAAATAAAATATAGAATCCAATTCTTACCCTTGGAATGTACGACTATAACCATAATCGGTCTCATTGTTAACAAGTTTTATGGATAATTTTAAAAGAAAATTTAATTTTAAATTAAGTAGTGTAGTTAGGATCAAAGTCATTCATTAAAATACTATATAAAATCTCATTAATTTTACTCTTTTGGTTCAATTTACATGATTCGATATTTATCTCATTTATGAAGGATATCATAATTTTACCAACACCATTAATTTAATTTAAATATCTTCGGGTTCCTACACAAAATAATCACAACTACAATGGAATTATATAAATAATATCAAACTAATTCTTGGTATAATTCCTACATTAATGAAACAAAATCAGATCAAGGAATTTAATACAATTAGATCAGAACAAGGGAATTGTATCCTAAGGTTTCTCATAACGTACCCATAATATTTGACAAAAAAATTGTCCACATCCTATTATAATTACATAAAAAGAATTGAACTTGGAAATAATATTTAGACATGAATCCTAAAGATATTAAATTTTTTTAATTAACCTAATATATTCACATGGTTTATAAAAAGATTTCAACTATTTAATTGTCATTCCAAACACACCCTAAGGGGTGGTTTCATTACATGTGTGCATGATTAATATTTATAAATTCTACATTCTAATCCAAACACACACTAAGTGTTTGTTTTCTTCCATGATAAGAAATGTTTTGATTGGTGTTAAAACATACTCGACCTATGTGGTGGTCCATGTAAGGTCTTCAAAATCCAATAGTATAAGGGTGGACTGTACTATAACAAGTTCCTGAAATTTATGATAAACTAAAAGAATTATAAATTTCACGGGAAATTATCATAATTATTAGCATATGGAATGATGGATAATTTTATAAATGGTAATAATTTTAGGGAATAACATATATACCACCTACTTAATTCATTGGTTCCTTTACTCATTTAATGACGTCCATTGATTGAATCTATAGTAAAATAAATATGATAACAAGAAAAAAGTCCATAAAAATATGTTATGTTATTCAAAATTGATAGAATTATATATTTAAACAAAATAAATAAGGAAATAAAGTTTCAGGAGGGATAGAATTAGTTGGAGATATTTATTGTAAGCAATGACTTTTGATTCCGACCAATAACAAAGAAGATCTCCCAGAGAGGAAGGGAGTAAGATGATGGTACTTGTTAGGGTCCTCCATCCAGAATTAGGAAGGAAAAGAGATAACACCTATAATTTCATTGGTGGGAATTTTATTTTTACTCATTTAATGAGGTTAATAGTTTGGTATAATGGTTTGAAAAACTATATTCCATCTGTGTTGACTCAATGTCCTAAACACAGCCCACTTCTCACAATTATGTAGGACTTCTTCAAAAATTGGGTCCAAGTCTTGTGGGTCCCTAAGAAATTCTACATATAATTACTTTGTTTTTATGTCGCCTTATAAATCTTGAATAAATGTTGTTCCCTATCTAATAGGTCACATGATTTGGGGTTCACAGTTATCACCAAAAATGCATTAACCATTAACCGTAGTATAATTTCTCTTGAAACTGAGATTCAGATACCCAAAGATCCGATGAATAATCTAGGATCATAATAAACCTATTGGAAGTCAAACCACATCACAAGAACTCTTTAGGGTGCCTTAAAGCTCATAATTTTGTTCAAATTAATGGTTCTAAAAGTAACCCTTCCCCAAAAGTTAAAAATAAAAAAATTGAATTCACAGACCATATGGACATATGATCTTGGACAATATTGAAATATTTCGTCATATTGAATTAATTCATTATTTATGTAGTATATTTGGTTGGTATAACCACTATTATCATTTCTTACACCAATGGTTCACTTCATTCACAAGTAGGTGGTGCAAGTGCACCTTAAACCTCTATTTGGACACACTCGGGCCTACCTCTATAGAGTCCACTTTAGAGGGATTGAATTTATATAATAAAAATTCCATGATGTCAAAATTGGAGTATACATACAAAATATTTATAAAACAAATATGGATTTCGATGTAAATCACTCTTGTCAATAGAAATACACCAAGACAATGGATCTTCCATAGTTATACATAAATTTCGTTTATGAAGGGCTAGGTCATATCTCTGAATGAGTTAGCATAGTTGGTGGAAATTCGTGAAGATAACCCTCTATTTTAATCTCTCACATCATCTATTACTTAGTGGATATGTCATTAATCTAATGAGTAATTTAACCTTTCATAGTGATTCTTTTTTGAGTTCACCATGATATTTTCCATTGAGACATCATTATCACTGTTGTCATCTCCACTCTCTAAAAAAATGTATAGTGAAATATCATAAATAACTCCATATTAGAATGTTGGCTCCCCAAAGAAGCAGTTAGATGAAATCTCAATTTTTTTATGTTTATCCCATGTATTTTTAATATATTTTTTGGTCTCTACATCCATGTTATCTTATTCATCAATCACATAAACTAGTATTGTGATATCAGTACTCGCATCTATTTCATGATCCTTAATTTTCAATTCTCTAAGATATTTCATGGCCTTATAAGGAGTGGTGTCTTAATTGAAATTTGAATGAACATTTATGTTTCCCAGATGAGTAATACATATTCCACTTTGGAAGATATCCCACAACCATGGGACATCATTGTCTAATGGTATCCACAAAAAAGTAATATGTTAATAGATAAAATTAATTGGGAAATGAATCCGTTGGGACATCTCCACATCCTGATGAAGAATCTGGATTTTTCACCTGTAGTTTCTTGTTGAGATTCACATGTGACAAAACTTCATTTCTGTTAACTTGACAGCCTCATTTTTGACCTCTCATGTACTAACATATTAATATGGAGTGCTGAAGAACCCTATGTAAGGGATTAATAAATTGGTGAAGATATTTCACTGGTGGTCCCCATTTATTAGAATTACTCATGGACCATTTTTCACTATCAAGAGCCTCGTATACTGTATCCTTGGGAATATTTTTCATAAGTATATCATTAGAAAATAATGTGTTATACTCACAAGTGTATCAAGGGATCAACCTAATAATAACATCCAATAAATTTAGATAATGTTTACCTGGGAGTTAATGTTGGTACATGAGTATCTAAAACTACCTTTCTATAATACGATGATACACTATTTGGTGTTTATCAATAGAGATACTTCTTGGTTTAGAATACATAAAATTTAGAGAAAAAACAGAGTACAATATGTATGATTTAAAAATAATATCACCATTAATTTTGGTTTCCATAATAATAACCCTTATGACCATCTTGTTTAACAACACTTCATGCTCTCCCATACCATATCTATGATTATACAAACGGAACATTCTCTTTTAAAAAATAATTTGAACTTTGAGTGTCGGCTTAACTGTTTCAAAACCTTATAACCCATCATAGATGGTGGTTGGATAAAATATGTGGATTGAAGGAAAATTTTAAATCAAAATTTTAAATAATATCCTATGTCACTCATATGTATTGAAATGAAAAATTATCTAGCCTCGCGATACTGAAAATAGCCATGGTGTGTGAAAGGGTCCCTTCCCATTGTAAATATGTAGAATAAATTTGTGATTTTATTCCTATTTAGGCACCATCAAGCACATTATTTCCCCATCAATTATCATGGAATTCACCAAAATCATGTTCGATATAACATTTAAATTGGTTTCATGAAACAGAATCATGTATCTGATTGACCATGTGTCTCGAAATACTATATGTTTGGTTTGAGGAGGGATGTCATGGATGAAATAATATCCAAATTTCTCATATCCATACCATTATACCTCTAAATTGTATATGCACAGGGCTCTTTTTTCCTATATTTAGGGACACCGTGTTAAGAATTTTTATATAGGCATATTACCATGAGATACTATATAAATATTGATCTGAAATTTCTAGCCAATAATTTTTCATGGGTGGGGAAACTCCATGGTGATATCGGTGGATTCCTTTATGAGTCCACCCATGCACCCTTTGGGGGTCAAACTGATCATACATGGATATATATATTGTTTTCTATATACATTTTACACATACAATAGGTTTATTCCCACCTCTACGTGGATTTAGTGGAAAATATTTATATGAGGGATCGAACGTATTATCATCTTTCGAATGAGTTCAACATTATAAACAATATAGATATACTAATTCAAAATGGAAATTTAAATCACCACGTCTCTTAGGTCATCCTCAAATGCAGTTCACGTCCTATAGAACATTTAAACCCACATTTAGTGAGGATTCATACCACCATAGGATGTAATTACAAATCATATAACTAGTCATTGAGTTGGTTATTGGATGATTTAAGGAATATTGGGTTGTATTATCATGTTTGAGACTGTTATATTTAGGTGTGATCACCTGATACATATTTGGAATGGTGCATTATATAGGAATTAGTAACCTACCCCTCAATGATATACAATCCCATAGATGATATTTTATTTCTCCCTATGTGTTGAAATAATTTAATCCATTATCTAGGAAAATTAGCCTGAGGCCATGGGATATTCACATTCATTAGAAGACCATGGTTATACAATTGAAGGAAGTCATATTCTGAGTATTATTGGATACACTTCAACATTATATTCAAAAGGGTTTACATGTGTGTCATGTACTAGTGTTGATAATCTGGTTTGACTTCCACAACAATATCTTTAATGTGACAATTGGATACAATATTTGAGACTGTATTCAAAGAATTATATATATCATCCAATAATGATAAGTGTAGTATTTTTAGAACAATGTATAGGAGGAATACACATAAATGTTTTATAGTTATAGACTTGTACGGAATGACAGAAGCATGGAAAAAATTGATTGGGTAAAATTTTCACCATGGTCACCCAACCATGTCATTTTTCTATGTACTTCACCTAGCCTTGTCACTTATGTGATGTCTCCAAATTAACAACATTGTGCTAATCTATGTACACTTAGGTGAGTGTGAAAATCTTAGTGTGTGAAGGATATAGTGAAGGGGACTTCTCATTTTCACCTTACTTTCATTAATGAATTATATAATGCAAGGGTGAGTAGCTTCATCATTCACCCAAGTCAGGGAATGTTTAGAAAGAAAGATGTGGTCTACAACTATTTCTAAAACATTTGTACCCTTTTCCAAGATTCCATCATATAATTTTCGATAAACTAAGCATGATGTTCACCCATATCTCAAAAAACTCTTCAACTATATAATTATGTACAATACATTAATCCCCAACCTAAGAATATATATCTCCCTTGGGTGAAATTTCTATTCTATAATTTCCATTCACCTCATAATTTGATCCTCCTCATGCCAGTTGAATCCAATAATTATAGGTGGAAAATTTTTCTGCCCCATATCATGATGAATGGTCACCCCAAATAAAATTATGAACCTCAAGGTGGAAAGGCTCCAATAACTCCCATGACCACTCTTTAGCCATACTTTTTCTCTTTGTATCCCTCAAAGGTGCATTGGTTTATTCACTTAATTATTAATTCATGTGTATTTAAACCAATGTCATCATAATAATATATTCATTATTAGGTCCTCACAACCATATCTCTCCACTCAACTCCTCGTAGCCTAATATCCAAAGTCATTTTCCCATTCCATGGTCCCTGCACCCATATATTTGTTCCTGATTCCTAACTATAAGGTTGTTTTTCTCAAGTCATGTTCTCTAGTTAGGAACATAGATACACTTTCATGAGTTATATACCTATTTCCAATAATTTTCCGAGAAATACACCTTAATGGGTCCTCATTTGACACCATTGTAAGAAAAACGGATACACTAAAGATATCTTCACCTTGGGCCTCTACACCCCCTTAGAGTGAGTTATTAAGTTTAAAGATAATGGAATATAACCACAAAATTAAGGGAATTATGTTACATGAATGTTAAATATATTAAAACATTATATAGAGACCATTTATCTCCTTGTTATCCAACAATAGGGTGAAGGAACCTATATTAGATGTTTTACTAGAGTCCCATAAGCCCGACCATATATCGTTGAAACCACTTCACTCATCCCTTTATCAGCCAGACCACATCTCCCAAACACTTTTTCGGGGTAACCACACTATTCCAGAACAATATATAAGAACAACATTCAACCTTATTTCATGATAGGATAAATACTTCACCCAAAAATATACATGGGTGGACTATCATCTATATCCACACTAAGGCACCATCCTTCATAGGGTTTCATGGAAAAACTTATTAACACTGAGGTATCCTACCTGAGAACAAAAATTTCATAGATTCATCAAAGACCACGAGATGTAATTGACAAGGTCATCTATATTTTTAGATTTTCCACCTTTTATCATGATTTTTTTTTATAAAAGGCACTTCCTGCCTGTCCTTACATACAGATAGGGCCATCTTGGGTTTTATAATCATGGATCCTCATAATAATATGGGTTAACATCATATGGAAATTAGAAAAAAAACATACCTTGTTCATGTAGTCTACCATAGTTGACCTATATCCAATACTATATCAGACCTACCAACCAGAGGACCCCTTTTCCACTCAATAATCATTAAGGTAATGGGCCTCCTCTTTATGTGTAATCCTCATCCACAATACTATAGTGGATTTAAATACTATGACTCATTGATTATAAAAATAAATATATATAAGGGAATCCCAAGAATATGACCCAATCTCTTCATCTTGGGTCTATATCACCCATGAATATAGTTATCCTTTATTATACAACCATCAATTTACCAGAAGGGAACTCATTTATGGGCCTCCTATTATATGTAATCCCCAACCCATTTCTCAATGGCATCATATTTGGTGTAATCACCAATCAACGTCCTAGTCATGTGATGTAAAACTATATAACTACATCCTAGTCATAAGATATAATACAACATGAAAACTTTTTAATCACACGACGTAAAACTACAGGACAACATCTTAGTCACATGATATAAAATTTCATAAAAAAATCATAGTCACATTATTTAAAACTACACAATAATATCCATGTCTCATGAATTAAAACTACATGGAAATATCATTACAATATGAAACTAAACAATATGGTACACTCCTGTCATAAAACATTAAAATATGAAACCTAATCAATATGGAATTGATTCATATTAACCTGGATATTTTAGAAAACACATCACGTTTTGAACATAATGTCTAAAACATTATTTCCACCAAGACATGTTCATTGTGAGAACACATAAACCATATCATTCACTGGTTCATACACCTTATAAAGAACCCCCTCATCATTCCATATTCACTTTTAGTATCATTATCCCTACCTTGTTTGGCCGTATTTATTAGGGGACACACCCACCCTCATTGGGGTCATATCTCTTATAAACCCTTCTCATTAGGTCTCATTCCTAATGAAACCTTACCCAATATCCGCAACCATATTACCATTGGGACACACACTATAAGACATCATATCATCAATTAATCTTTTTCCTATAAACTTACCTCAATTGTATATATTCCATATGAGATGAACCAAAATAGTCCTCTCATGTGTAATTACCACACAATCCATATATAGGAAAATATTCCCTAATAGTCGAATTTTTATGACTTTAAACAGTATGAAATAGATCTTTAATGCATGACCTTAAAAGAACAATCACTTGGTTATTGTTTCACAAAATAAGAAGAAATGTATTAGTCCTTATCACATGATAATAAAATATATGATGTTTCTAATTAATTAGCCCCAGAAAACATTGGTCGTGACTATTGTTCATGAGTTTTTCATACAATAATATTTGAATTATCAATGTTTTTTATTCTCTAAAATAAACATCTTTGTTTTAATAATTAAATCAATTTATGTGTATTTTAGGATTATATTTATTGAGAAAATTTAATTCTTGAAATATTATTTTGAGATAAAATTTTGTCTAATGTATTTTAGACATTTTTTTCAAAAGTCTGAAAAAATGTTTATACATAATGTTTTAAGTAGAATGTATAATTTTAAAACCATATATTTAGAAATGATATTTATTTTTTACCTTATGTTTGGGGTAAAACTATAGATCATAAATGAAAATTTTATTATCAAACATACATTTGAGAAACTAAATTTCAATTCATTAACCAAATGTTTTTAATTCAATTGTACATTGTCAGTCGTACATTCAATTTCTACCCTATAGTTAACTCATCTAATTATTGTATTTATATTGAATATATTTCTAACAATTTCAAAAATGTTCTCACTTGAATTAATATCTATTTGAAATCAATTTATTTACTAATTCAAATTCCCTTATTAAATAAAATAATTGTACCTATTTTTAAGGGGTTTATTGATTTTCTCTAAGAATTAATACTTAAATTTGGATCTTCTTGAGTAGTTTTATTTTCTTAATTTATCTGATTATATTTTTTGGATTTATTTTTTCATAAGACAAGCATGTTTTGTTATTAAATACCAAAATTTGTATCTTTTTAAAGGTGCAGTGATCTTTTATGTTCATTGATGTATCTATTAATCTAGAGAGATGCACTTTGGAGATATATATCCTTTGGTATTTTGAAATTTCACTATTGTACAATTGATTTTGTGGTAATAATTTATTTTTTGTATCATTTGAAATATCATCTAGAAAAAGTATAATTTTGGGTCTATTCTTTCTTAATGAATTATATATATATATATAAGATAATACTTTATTAGTCAGTTTCATCTATAACTATGATAGGAATTTGTTTTTCAACCAATAAACCAATATTTTTTGTCTGTGTGTCCACTACTCGTGCTCGGTCACCTTGTGGATTCTGCTACTTATACTATGTTTTGTATATTTTATTTCCATGTAACAGAAAAATAAGTCCATGTGAAAGCCTTTTTTTAAAGAGTAAACCTACTTAACTCAGTTTTCTATTTAATAGTATAAGAGGTAATATTTAATGAAAATCACCATCCACTCTAAGATAGAATTTTATAAGTAGACTAAGGTAAATTTGTGCCTTTTACCACATTTAAAAACGTTTTGTTCTTATTATATATTTTTTCACTAAATCATTTTTTCAAATAAAATATAATTGTATATCTTTATAATCCAATAAGAGGGATAAAAATTTATTATATAATTATTTTTAAAAGGATAAAATTCACCCCTACCTCTTGTTTATCTTCATATTTGTTTCTGAAAAAACATTTGGTATCATATGATTTATTTTTGATTAATTTTGATAATATCTTTAAAGCATCATTGAAATTTCTATACACAGAATATTTTATATGGATGAACATAAAAAAGGAATTTAAATTATCTAAGACCCATATATCAATGGGTAAAATATTATTTATTAGAAGCAATGAATTATTATATATTTTAAGAAATTTATTTTAATGTCTATATGAAAAGTATCAAAATTATTAAATTCTGACACAACCAAAGAAGTGGGATATTGGTAAGGAATATAAATAAAATATTAAATCATGATCCATAAATTATATGGAATGTTGACTTAGTCTAGAAGAATTGAATCATGTATCACAACAAGATTCTACATATGATAGTTGAAAACAAATCACAGTTTCAACTATAAGAATTGAATATTTAGGGAAAATAATATATAACAATACTGAGATTAAATTAGAAAATGTTATAGTGTATGATGGAAAACTAATCACATAGATAAATGAAATATTGACTAAAATGGTTGATTGTGTTTCTTATTTGGGAGATCTAATTACTCTAACAGATCAAGCATTAAAATATCTAAGAGTTTTAACCTAAAAATTGAATGAAATATCAACTATAATCATATAATATTATTCTATTAATGAATTTACAAAGATGCAGTTGATTGTCATCATAATGATACATGAAGCATAAATGAATCCTAATATAGAAGATCACAACATGATAAAAAGTTAAAATACATCCCTTAATATAACTACTCAAAAATATAAAAATAAATAAAATGTTGAAGTTGTAACCTCAAATTGTTTAGACAGATCTTATTCTAGAATGGAATTGGATTATCTAGCCTAGATATTGCATAAATATAACTAGAAGAATAAAACATTCAAAAAATTATTTCAACAATGTCAATAAAGATAGATGATGTCTTAAATAAATAAAATTCATTGAATGTAACAAAATGGGATCATATGGGGCCTAATTTTCCACTACTAAATAAATATAAATGATAGAAGAAAAAAATAGATAGGAGGTATAAGGAGAAAAAAATGTATGATCACTAAATTAATAAATCTATGAAGTCTAATTGGTTCATTTATTAGGACTTTAATATATCTTCTTAATCTGATTCATAAAAAGAGATATCCAATCTAAAAAAATATGTAGTTTATAGAAAAAGGTGAAGAACAGGTAAAAAATTATTCTTCTTCTGTATATGACATTGAATATTTTTTAATTATAAATTAAATTTATAATACTAAATGATTGAATAAAATCTTTAATTTATTGTAAGAAAGAATACATCAATAAAGAAAAATTACAGTGTTTGTCTTAAGTTAAAATATTACATGTTAAAATAGAACAGAGATTAAGAAAAAATTTAGAAAATCTATATTCAACTTCACTAAACATGAAATTTAATTTCTAGAGATTCATTATAAGTTAAAACCCTTCAAATACATTACTAGTATATTAAATAAGGGAGAAAATATCTAAAAATAAATCTTGGTAAAAAGGTTCATAAAAAGGAAAAATATAGAATAGTGAGAAATATGGAAAAATATAAATTGAATAAAAATAAATTTATACCCAGTTATAACAATAACATCTTGTCAAGAGTCACTTTCTCTTATTGTCAAATTAATTAAGATTATGAAAATAATTATAATTTCAAAAATTCCTAAATAGGATGTATAAAAAATACTTTGTTTCTAAAAATATTTTTAAAGTTAGTCCTGTAAATTTGTGAAAAATAAGGTAGATCTTTTTACCCAAATACTATATTGATGATACAACTAGACCCAAGATAATTCGGATAAGAAAAGAATTTATTTAATTTTTTAATACGTAAAAGGAAATATTAAAAAATATATAGTATAGTATATAGATAATGTTTTCTTAAGGAACATGAGTAGAGAAAATTCAATATTTCATACACTGGAAAAATAAGATTGATCTATTATTATCCCTGATGATAATGTAAAAAAAATAATTAAAGATGGATTAGTTGGTTATCCAAAATTATTTTTGATCATCATGGTCCTATATTTTCGATATTTAAAGAATAATATGATAATTATTTCTCAACTATGTGATGATGGTTTGTATATTTATTTTTTGAATAATTTCTACTCTCTTTTTAAACATAATATGTATGAGTTTAGATCACCTAAAATTGAAAACTTTTATACTTTGGATCCTAATTCCTTGTCAGAACAAAAATTGATTTGTTTAACCATTGATATGGATGAATCATGGATTTGGAATATGATACTTGTACAATGTAATATATTTTCACTATGAAAATTATCTATAAAAACAATTAGTTTATAATATTCCTAGTCTTAATTTTATTAAGGAAATACTTTTAAATTCATTTCAATGGGCATATAGAAGATTTCATCCTGAAATTATATTATTAGAGCTATTATATCTAAACTGGTAAAACTTATCCATATGGGTTTTTTGGAGAATCCAAGGTAGCATTTTAGGCCAGAAGAACATATTTTTTTCTTTTTGATGATGACTTTTACAAATTTAAAAGGATTCTTTTCATAAAATTTACAAGTACAATCATCTATGTTTTTGAAAGATTCTATAAAATTGTTCCAAAAGTTTAGTTTTTTAATCTTATTTAATTATTAAATGATCATGGAGGATATTTTATGAATGAATATTTTAATTAATTCACCTAATATTTGGGTATTAAATATACCTTCTCTTCTTCATGAACACCATGAAAAACTAGAATTGTAGAAAAAATAAAAATTCCTATTCCTGAAAAGGAAATTACTATATTAAAAGAATATATCCATTGTATATATTTGGAGGAACAAGCTATCAATACCACTTTTCATATCATTTATATAATTTTAAAAAGTACCATTCATAATGATAGACCATATGATTTATGGATGAACAAAAAATATAAATTTACGTACTCTAATGTTTTTAGAGGCAAGGTATATATCTTGAATATTAAGGAAAACACATGTAAACTAACTCCAAAAGATAATAAAGGAATCCTTTTAGGATATTATGCTACTTCTAAATCATATATAGTGTTTAATAAAAATACAAGTTTAGGTGATAAATTTATTCATGTGAATCTTTTTTAATGTAATCCCATTGATCTTAGAAAAAAATGAATTTACTATGTTTTCTAAATGATATTTGACATGAATATCTGGAACATTATTTTAAAAATAAAATAGATTATGATAAAATTATTTCCTGTTTACAAGAACATGAAAATGGTTAAACTAAAAAGATCATACCTATAAAACCTATGTGTTTATTGTACCACCCCTTGGAAATAGTCATAGGAGATCGAGATTAATGATTTATAACTATTTGGAGTGTATTAAACCTAACTAAATTATCTGCATTCTTATCTCAATTAGAACCTAAAACCAAAGAAGTATCATTAAAAGATAAAATTTTGATAATAGATGTGAAAGATGAATATAACCATTTTAAAAGAAATAAATAATGATTATTAGTTTAAAGGCCATAAAAACATCATGTAATAGGATCCAAATGGGTTTTTTATATATAAGAAAGATTACTAAGGGGTATTTAGAAGTTATATGGAAAGATTATCATATAAAGAATGTAGTCATTAAGGGGGGATAGATTATAATTAATCCTTTTCCACACTTTCTAGATTAGAATCCGTTATAAAACTAATACCATATATATCTTATATTAATTTTAAATTATATTAGTTGGACATAAATTATGATTTCAAAAAAAGGATATTTAGTGTATAAAGTATAGTTGAAAAAATCCATGATTTTGAAAATCCTCATCTGAAAAATTCAGTTTTCAAATACACAAAATCTCTTTATGGACATAAATTCTCACCAAGATCTTGGTTTGAAAGTTTAAGTTAATTTATAATGATTAATTACTTTTATGTAGGGTTATAAGAACCTACACTCTTTATGAAAAATGGTTGTTTTAATATTTAATATTTTAAAATTTATATATATGATGTTATATTTGGTTTAACTAATAAAAATCATTTCAATGATATTTAAAAACTTATGAACAAATAATTTAAAATGAGTATAATGGGACATTTAAATTTAATTCATAGTTTTCAAATATATAAAAAATATTTTGGGAATATTAAAAATCAATGTAAATATATTTTTGACATAATGATAATGTTTGGACTTCAAAATGGTAAGCCATATAAAAATCCCCTATGTACTATTATAAAAATTTATTTAGATGAAACTAAAAATCTTATTTACATCATGTTATGTAAATATATGATTGGGTGTTTATTATACATTATTTATAGAAGACCAGATGTTTTTTTATCTTTCTTTGTGTAATATTTCAATCAAACCCAAAAAAATATCATCTTAATAATATAAAAGTAATATATATATATATATATATTAATGGAACTATTTTTCTTTCTTTACATTGTCCATAAACTTCTTATTTAAATTATTCATCATATTTAGATGAATAATTTCCAATTATTATATTAAATGGAAAGATAACCTCAGAAAAATGTCACATTTTTTGGGAAGCCCCTAGAGTTATTTTCTAGTAAGAAACAATATTTTGTTCATTATAAATAGTTGAAGAAAATTTACTTGTGTTGGATTTTTTTGGGCATATATTTTATGGATAAAATATAAGAATTTGTAATTTGGAATAAATTTTTATAATAATATTAATTTATGTGGCAATACATATGTATTTTATATTTTGAAAAAATCTTGTGAGTCAGCAAAGAACTCAGCTTATTGTTATAAGACATCATTTTTATGAGATCATGTCCTCAAAGCTGATATATCCTAGTAATTTTTTAATAATGAATATCAATATAATGATATTTTCAATAAAACATTTCACACAACTATTTTTGAATTTATTAAGGGGGGTCTTTTTATATTTAATTTCAACGGAAAATTTTATTTTTCATAATTAATTAGTTTTTAATAAAAAATTAACATTATAGGTTTTTGAGAGGAATCTCATAATAAAATCTAATATGAAACCATGATCTAGATTATTATGTTTTCGAATTAATTTTCAACGATGAAAATATATTGTATGTTTTCTTTTGTGAGGTGAAATAGTATTATTAAATAACTTAGTTTAGATTTGGTGAAACTGATGATATGGTCTCCTTAACGGTTAGAAATATGGTTTTTCGGTTTCATCAGTAGAAATATCCCAGATTTTTCATTATCCATATGGAGGAGTTATCCACTTCAGTCTTCGATCAATTAGAGATGAAGAGCATAAATCTGAGTATATTTTGATTTTTCTATTCTGTTCTACCCAGTTGAGGAAGATGTTTGTGAAATATCATTAAGTTGACTAGAAAGAGTATTTCATGTTCATTTATATGTTGCAGTAATAAGTACATCCCAATTTGAGAAATTTTTTCCCTTACATAAATATCATGTTTTTTGTTATGTAAAATTAAGTTGAGTTTATATAGATAAATTCTTAGTTGTATGAATAATTATTGTAAAAAAGAGACAATAATTTCCTTCTATCAATATAGAAGGAATGTTTATCTATTTCTATATAAAATAGTTAGATATGTGAAATTCATTAAACTTCCATATGTCACCACAATAACATTATTTATATGGGAAAATTGAGATAATTTTATTTATTTTATAGGACGGAGAATGAAAAAATAGTTCTCGTAGTTGATCAAAATCATGAACAAACTACTGATCATGCTCCGGGGAAGAACAAAATCCAAAATCCTACATGATTTGTGCAGTTTTGTGATGAATAAATTGTTGAATTTAGAACAAAAAAATTTATTGATTCAACTGGGTGAAAACTAAAAGTAGATGTATGTGATCTATTAGTGGAAAGATGTGTTCATCAATATCATCAAAGACCCTTAGGATAAGATAGTGGACCATGTTCACATTCCTATAGAAAGATAATAATATCTGGTTCACGTAGGAGAATATAAGGGTAGAGAATATGAACAAACAATTTTTATATGTGGACCTTTTCTACATGCTTATAAGAAGATAATAACATGTAGTTCATGCAGAAGAAGATGAGGCTATAGAAGTTGAACAATAATTTTTTATATGTGTTTAAGTTATGTTTATGGAAGTAAAAACTAAAATTAGAGATGATCGATAAGAACTTGTTTATGATCATGTGGTTAATATTGTTCAATATGGTGAGCTGGTTCATATATATTTCTCTAAAACTACTAACATGATTGAAAAAAATTGGTTGTTGAAGAATCCATAGAAAATACTATTAGTGAAGTTGGTGATCAAACCAATGATCTTGAAAATTTATCATCTTTATCTAGTGAAAATATTTAAGGATAGTCCCTTCACTTATTTTAAAGAGGATAACCCTCTATAAATAAATATTAATAATATTATGATTCTCTTAATTCTCATATTGAAGATTATTTTCAAATTCAATCGATTAAATTAATATAATTCTCTTTATGAAGGTGAGGTGGATTTTTATATAGAATACTTTATAGAAATAAAAAATTAAATTATTCCATAAACAGAGATAAATTTTTTTCATTCTTAGATTAATATTTTGAGAGAAATTATATTTCCAGAATATCTTTTGATACCATTGAGATAGATATGACTGAACAAATAGGGATACCAATGTCAATGTAATTTTAAAATTATAATTTTAGAAAATTAAGAAAGTATCTGAGAAATAAATTTGAATCATAAATAAGTTGTTCATGTCCAGAATATGCTTTAACATCTAGTCATGAAACTTATAATGATCTATTAAGGAGTTTTTAACAAATTACATATACTTGTTATGGAATAAATGATTGTATTTAAAACATAATGTGTGATAGTATTACACTACACATGTTATTTTACAATGAGAATGATATTGTTGAAATATTTACATTTGATGAACTGGGTATTCAAAACCGGGTATTTAGTCTGGTGATATCATACAAATGTTTTTGTAGTCAGTAGAGACTTTCCATGAATTTTTTAATGTGAATTCATTGGAAGATATGAAAATTTTTCAAGAATAAAAACCATTGAAAAAAATTGGAAGGAACATTGAATCAATATTCTAGGATGAAATTTGGGAACACAAGGTTGTTCAAAATAATCTTCATGATTCTTTTACATTAAAATCTGTATTTGACCTTGATCTTTCACCCTCGTATAGTTATTATTTTTAAAATTTTTAATCCAAATATATCATACAATTAATGAAAATTTTAATCAAATTTATTCATACATTAAACTCAATTAATTCATTTATGGTTAATTATTTCAAATATTTTGATTAATTGTAAAGATATTGAATTACCTTAACAAAAAAATCACTTCAAGTATTGGGAAACAATAATTGTGTAATACTAAACTTTTCAAAATTAATTCTTGATATCACAAAATAGGGTGAATGTATGGGTAAACCAAACATTTACCATGTTTTCTATGACTATGATATGAAATGGTTAGAAATTTTAAAATTCTCTTCATTTTGGAAAAAGAAACCATTATAAATTATTCTTTATAGAATATAAGAATTTAAATAATAAATTCAATTTCTATTGTATTGAAATTTTATATATTTTATATGTGTTTTTTGATATTACAAAAAGAAGTAATTTTTTTTCTATGTGTTATTTCGACAATATTCATTTAATTCACATTGATTTTGATTCCCAAAAATATACATTTCTATTTTTCAAATATTACTAAATTAAATTTTTTTGAAGATTATATTTTTTGATAAATTTACCTTTCTATAATATTATTTTGGGTTAATGTTTTATTTAAAATAATCAGTACTTTTTTAGATGTTTATAAAAACTTTTTATAACCTATGGTTTAATCAGAACTTAAGGTTTTTTTATGCAACTTTCATAAGTGATCCATACTTTTGTACCCTAAAATTGGAGTAACAGTATGGATCAAGAAATATACTTATGGTTTCAAACATAAATTGGGTAAACTAATGAATATTTCATTAACCTGGAATTGTGAATAAAACTATTTATTCTTAATTGTAAATTCAAACTCGACCCTTGGATTGACTCATTCAATTATAGAGTTTTTGTTCAAGATATATCCTATGATTTTTTTAATGGTCTCTCTAGAATTAATATCTCATTGAACAATTTTTAATTACTAATTCAAATTACCTTATTAGATTCATCAATTTATTCCTATTTCTAAGGGAAGTGATGATTTGCTCTGGGTGT
The DNA here is from genome assembly GCA_963277665.1 of Viscum album. NCBI lineage: Eukaryota > Viridiplantae > Streptophyta > Magnoliopsida > Santalales > Viscaceae > Viscum > Viscum album. The sequence goes on from OY728119.1 coordinate 539,084,379, forward strand.
TCAATGTCAAATTCAAATAGTCATGAGTGGTTTTATTATCACGCTTTATCTGGAAATATTTTGGGATCTATTTTAAAAGATGTTAAATTTTTTTTCTTAAATACCATGATTAGTATCCTATGAAATGTTTAATGATTTTGGTGTGAAATGAAATATCTACTATTCTAAAGAGATACACCATCGAGACATACATATTTTGATATTTTGTTTGACTATCATGTTATTGTTATTAAAATAATATTTATATTGTTTTATAACATAAGAAGATAATTTCAAACTGGGATCTCTTTTGATATATTATTTCTTGAATAATTTTATTAATGGATAAGAAGATAATTTATTTATTAGTTCCTACTAAAACTATGAGATAAATATGTTTCCCAACGAATCAACCTATAATTTTATATTGAAGTGACAACTATTTGTACTCAGTCATGGTTGACTATTAGATTATCATAAAAAATTGTGTATATTTTAGTTACATATAAATTTACCAAAATTCCCTATTAGATCCTTGATGTAATGTTTCTATTTTATACACATATTTTTATAGGTCCTAGGACAACATGGAATATTTAGTAAAAAACCAATCTCATTAAGTGGGTATTGATGGGAAGTACTGGAGGATATTTAAGACTCCATGTTATTCTCTATTTTTCCTATGAATAATGTTTTTAACAAAAATAATATTGTAAATCCTTAGAATACATTAACAGGGATAAAATTTTATTCTATTTTGATTTTTAAAATGACACAATTTAACCCCCCCCCACCTTTTTCATCTTTCTATTATTCTAATCTAACATTTATTCCCTTCATAGGGATACATAGGGAATAGTGTTCGTGATCTTGATCCCAACATCATGACACATATGGTCTCCCTATATTGAAATTATTTCCAAAGATCCCAGTTGTATAGATTTAAAAAAATGGGTAATCAACAAATTAGAGAAATATAGAGAACCTATTGTATATATAAAAATGAACCATAAATGGTCCATCGATGGAGAACATTTAATACATATGCATTTCAACATCGATACATGATTTTCATATAATCAATGGCATAAGGGTAACTAGTCTTTCTATAGAATTCTAAATGTAATCACAAATGCATCTTAAATATATAACAGATTTTAGGATTATGAAATAATCTCCACTAAAAATTTCAAGATGATATAATCATCTCATCCTCTTAACCAACTCATATTTTAAGATGTAACTAATAATGTTATATAGGCCACCTACATTTGGAATGAAGGTCCACATTGACTTAAAACATCACAGTCTGTAAAGCCATTAGATGTAAAATTGTTAACCTAATGTTAAATCCATCAACATAAATTATTTTATTAATTGGTATATCTTCCCAACCATATTATGCTTTATAAACAATGGGGTATTTATTTCATGGAGCCCTTCCCTCATTCTACAGGTTTCACAAAAACTCTTATAGCTGATGTCTATGTTTTTTTATGGATAGGGGATAAACCCACTATAAATTCTGATGTGCATACTGTGAGTTATTTCATTAAAAATTACAGCAAAACTATGATTAATACTCCATGAGAATTTTTTAGTGACTTAGGGGCACATTTTTATACTATAACCAGGGAGACTCTTTAAAAAAATAAATTTTTTCATAAAATATCCACATTTTATCACTCACAAACTAATTGATTGGCTAATGTTTCAAATAGAAAATTTGAAATAATTATTAAAATGATTTTTAATCTAATGTTGAAGGATTTCATATAATAACATTTAGATATACATTGTTATAGAAAAATGTTCTACAAGAAACTTATTATGATGTCTCTTTTTAGGATAGTTTTTTATAAAACAGTTCATATACTCGTTGAACATCAAAATATATATTTTATTGTAAATAAAAATGATTTTTTAAAATTTTAGGTTCAGAATGATCTATACAATAAATTGATTTTTATGAGGTTCTAATTGAGTCATATTATAATAACAAACTCTACAGTGAAAATTCTGTGTTACGCCATGTGAAACACATTCTCTGTAAGGTATTTCATGTACTTGATTAAGTATTCATATTTAATTTATTTTTTTAGCTTCATCCTAGTAAGAATCAATCATGATTATATGACCCTTTTATTTGTACTAATTTTATCATTTTAGTGTAGTTCATGTCAAACATCCTTAATTAATTATGAATTTCACTACTCATGGGATGGGATTAATGCTTTAACATGATAGGCCCCAAACATTATGAACCCCCCCCCCTAATCTCCCTCTCCCTTCATCCTCTCTACCAATGTTTTTTTGTTTTCTTATTTTTATGTGGTAATAATAAATAAAATAAAGAAAAATCAAAAGAAAGAGAAACAAATCAATGGTTACTGATAAAAAAAATTTATATTTTATCAAAACATTTTTAGGTAGTTAAATATATCCTTTAGCTTAAATTATTTTATATTTTCTTCAAAAAATTGGAAAAATAATGTTTTTTATTACACACTAAATTGTTAGTTCCCTCATTTTTATTGAGAAACTAATTTTTTCACTAATCTATGAGGTAAAAATGGATCATTCAAGACAATTTCATTTATGAAAATATTTTCTCCATGTGTGTTATTCACCTCCAGTTCTAAATAATGATTTTATTAACATTACAGCTAAATTTCAAAGACCTCTATGTGCCTGAAAATTATAGAGGTTATTTCTCTCCAATATGAGAATCAATTTATCTCAATTACCTCCTATAACTATACATTTAAAAAACTTTTCAAATCCCTAATGATCCATTGAATACCTCATTTTTTATAGCCATATTATGATAATATGACTTTTTCCCACCAAAAAATCACTTGTATATTTCATGGACATATTTTTGGAATATAAGTATCGGGGAAATATTTTTCATCGAGTCTTTACATTTATTAATATTAATTTCAACTTCTTTTTCTTGGTGATAAGAATCATCATAAGTGAGGTAGATATTGTATTGTGTGGATATGATCAACAAAAAAATAATTTATTATTTTCTCATATTTTTAGACATATCATTCAGAATTTTTTCCGAAATTATAAAAATTAATAAATGAATTTGGAAAAATGAAACAAAAAAATTGGAATGCTTTGATTTGTATCATCATGTTTTTTTATTATTTGAGTTCATTATATATATATATATATATTAGGAGTAAATTAGACCCTTTATGTTTGATTTTTCAATTGTTTTCCTCCCTTTCAAATAATATTTTTTGTGGGTCTAATATTGTCCCCTTCTTTAGTCTTACATGATTTTATCCATGGTGACATTTTTTCACCTCTGTCCCACTTTTGGTTATTTTTCCAACCATCCTAGAATCAATATAAAATTCAATTTAAAAATAATCATTGACTAATAATTATATTATTTAGGGAATATAATTTCAATCTCTAAAAACTCATAGATCATCACTCTTCCCTATTGAAATGGTGGACTACATTTAAAAAGTAACAATATTTTTAGATGAAAGAATGGTATATGAAAACATTTTCTAAATATAAATTTGTAAAAGAAAAAATAAAATGGTTTATGACTCAAAATTTAGGAAACAAGTTGTTTTTAAATTATTATTGGATTAGTAAACTTGTTAATAGCCCCTAATTTGAAAACATTTAGGGATTATATAATAGATAATTATAGTTTTTCAGATTCTACGTGTTTTGTTCGGTCGGAGGGTGTGCACTGGCCAAAGTGTGGTGGAGTATACAATTAAATTTAATTAGTAATTTTCTAATATCATATCATAGTGATTTGATAATAAATTTTTACCATTTTACATGTAATTATCTAATTTTTATATTTAATTCAATTGGAGAGGATTGTTTGAATTCATCCACTTTTATAGTAGATCATTAAAGGGGTTAAATAATTTTATATTGTGATATAATTCATGTTTTAATTATTTTTATCAAAAAAATAATTTTTAACATGTATTTAAATTATATAATGAGAATTATTTTTCATTTCGAGATAAAATTAAATCATGGAATAAGACCCTATGTCTTTATCATGCATCCTGGACAAAAATATGATGTTTTTTTATAGTATGAAATCAAAAAGAAAAAATACATGAAATTTTACAAAATTAACAAAAATTTTCATTCATTTATTATATTAAATTATCATGGTTCAATTCATCAATTAAGATCCCCATCCAAACTTTTTAATCAATGCATGTAAATCTATCCACAAAATGGGAAATATTCATTTTTCGGACCATATTTCTCACAATATACGTTCAAATGAGCTCATATTTTTGGAAAAGTTATATAAGAGAAAATAATCAATTTGATTCACTATTATCCACTAATATTCATTCATTTTTATGTTCACAATTCATGGGAAAATAGATTATTGGGGTATGAATAATCTGTAAACCAATAAAATATCACATTAGTATTTTGGTAAAAAATGTTCTAAAGGTTTCAATTATAAAAGTTTTTATAAATATATCATGGGGATAAAAATAACTTCTTAGAACATTATATTTTATGATTCAGTCAAGTTAGGGCTCAAACTTGAATTTAATTTTGATGATATAATTAGATGGAAAACTCAAAACCCATTTCATTAAAAATATGTGTCTCCACTTCAATTCAAGATGTTTGAATTTTCAAAAGTGAAGAAAGGGACTTTTCTATAGAAATTATGATGTCATGGAAATTCACTCTCATATTTGGTTCCATAAAATTATATTTTATATACTTTCTTAAATACTGGTTGTAAAAGACATCATATGACCATCCATAATTACAAAATCAATAATAACAATTAAATATCTTATATCTAAATGGTCATTTTAGGTTTAGAGCATTAGATAATTAGAACACATCATAAACTAATAATTTATATTTATTTACCAAATTGTAGACATTTTTTATAATATATAATAAACTAATAAATGAAAGATAATTCTTTAACATATCCTGTAAAATATTCCTCACATGTTATCCTTTTAAAACTGTCATATGTGCTACTTTCCATCATAAATTGGGGAATAAATACATAAGATATATATGAGATAAAATTCTCAATAAGGGAAAACTATTTTTGAATTAATGATTGTATAAACATTGAATAAATATTATTTAAAGAATAGGTAAACACCATGAAACAAAAATCAAATTAAAATTGGGAGCTTTGAATATCCATTAAATTAAATAAAAACATGTATATCAATAATTATGATTGCATAGTAATGGAATTCATAATTTTAACATAAAAAATCTAGAGTAAATTCATTTTTTCCTAGAGAAATTAATTTTCAATGATACCATAATCAATACATCAAGCTGAATTAAGTAAAAATACAATAAATACCCATTCCTGTTTTTTCCCATCAATCCTATCGATAAATCATGGGGCTATGTAATTGAATAAAATTAATTATCCATTAGAGTATAAAAGACCTTTCATACCATTACCTAATGAACTATTGGTTGAATGAAAACATTTTTATCCACATATTGAATAATATAGAATATTGATATTTTTTAAACCTGTGTTAGTATTCAATGATCATCATGAATGTCAATACATTTACCCTTATTAATAATGGGATAACATGATCACAAACCATTCTTGTAAAAAATGTTAATGGTTAAACAATACATAGTCATCAATGAAATAATCATCTTTATTTGAATACCAATACATTTCCCAATGTTACTAAAAGGGATTACATGATCATAACCCATCTATTAAAAGAGGGTGAATTATTAAAAAATACATAGTAGACTTTCCAATCATCATCTCTATTAGAATTAAAATACTTTTAATCATGTAAATAGAATAAAATTATTTCTAGGTAAGCATCAACCGATTTGATTTATGAAAAATGTAACTTCCACACCATATAGAACACTGAGTATACACAAAATTTAATACTATTATAACATAGTAGACTTTCCAATAATCATATCAGCATGTAGGTCACTTGCGCGGCCCTGATCCCTTTTCCATTTTTTCCATGTTTTGATCTTGAAAAACACATGGCGCACAAGTTTCCTCTCCTTCATGTACACGGCACGCAAGTCTCTTTGCCAAAAACTGTTTTCTCCATTTTTCGATTTTCAAGCCCAAATATTTGGCAAACACTGGGAAATGGAACCACCTTCAAAAATCTTGTCTGCTTGAACTGTATGATCATTTTGTTGGTACACATTATGATCTTACACTGAGGATTGAAAACAAACACAAACCATACTCCTATTCATGCATAGAAGACCATGTTTCCATCAATCTCCCCTTTGGGTTTGATGGAAATCAGAAAATAAATTCAATAGATCCCCATCAAAATGTAAACCAAAAATGAATGAATAACTTAGCCAACACTCTAAGTCTATGTGAGCAATGCTCAGTGTACAAAACAAGAGAGAATGCTTTAATTGGGTTCCCATGTTTTGTAATTCTCAATGACGCCCAAGAAGCATTACATGACCAATGTAAACCAATGCATTCCTTCTCATTCTTCTCGTCACAGAAGCATTATTTTCCTGAACATGCCTGAATTTATTACTTTCTCCCCCATTGACAAGAAACCCAAATATCGGTAATTTGTTCATTGTTCAGCTCAAACCATACTCCCCCTGGATAGTATCTCACCCATAAACATGCATCACATCCATAAATAGATAAAAATAGTTATCATAAATGGGGTGAGGGGATTTTCGTAACCTCCTTACGTACTGGGAGGTGGCCGAACATCGAGGTTCAACCGATGCTTCTCAAACACATCCACTGATAGTGGCTTGGTCAGGATATCTGCCACTTGCTCATCAGTTCCCACATGGTCCATTCTAATCACTCCTTGATCAAATTTTTATCTGATAAAGTGATACCTAATTTCAATATGTTTTGTACGATAATTCTGAACAGGATTATTTGTAAGATCAATTGCGATCTTGTTATCACATTAAATTATCATTGGTTGCTTCACCTCATCACCAATATCTGTTAGTTTTTTCCTCATCCATAGCAATTGAGTGCATGCCTTTGTGGCTGAGATATACTCAGCTACTGCAGTACTAAGAGAAGTACTTTATTGTTTCTTGCTCAACCAGCCAACACATTTCTACCCAATATAGAAGGTTCCACCACTAGTGGACTTTCTATCTACTACAACACCAGCCCAGTCAGCATTAGAAAATGCTCATAATTCACTGTCCCTACCTGCAATAAAAAATAACCCGAATTTATGTGTACCTTGAATGTATCTCATGATTATTTTTACTGCCGCCATATGTTCCTCCTTCATATTATTCTGAAATCAGGCCGCAAGACATGTAGAAAAGACAATATCCGGCCGTGTAGCTGTCAGGTACAGTAGGCTCCCAATTATCCACTTGTACATGGTGGGATAAACACAGGCCCCATCCTCGTGCTTTCCATGTTTAGTTCCAATTGCAATCAGAGTTCACATTGGTTTGGAGTCTTGAAAATTAAACTTCTTCTAAAACTCTCTTGCATACTTTTCATGAGAAATGAAAGTCTATTCCTTCTTTGTAATCATCTGCAGCCCCATGAAATATGTGATCTCCCCAATCATATATAATTCAAATTCCTATTTCATGTGGTTGGAAAATTCGTCCACTGATTTATGTCTGCTGCCACCAAATATGATATCATCAACATATACTAGAACCATTAATTGATATTTTGGAGAATTAATCACATCGAGATTGTGATCTACTCCTCCTCTATTGAATTCCCGCTTCTTGAGATATGAATCCATCCACGAGTAACACACCCGTGGTGCCTGTATCAAACAATATAGAGCTTTCTTCAGTCAGCAGACCTTTGTTTCATCAGTACCTAAAACAAAACCCACTGGTTTTTTAATGTATAATTCCTCTTTGAGTACACCATTCAAGAATGTTTTCTTGACATCCATTTGATATACTCATTATCCTCTTTGGAGTGCCATGGCAAGGAAAAGCCTGATTGACTCCAGTCTAGCCAATGGAGCAAAGGATTCTTCAATATTAATGCCTTTAATCTAGTAGTATCATTTACATACCAGTCATGCCTTGTTTCTGATGAAACTTCCATGCTCATCAACTTATTTTTGAAGATCCATTTCGAACCAATCAAATTGTGACCTTCGGGTCTCTAGAAAAGATCCCATGTATGATTCTTGTCAATCTGATCTAATTCTTCATTCATGGCTTTCACCCAAGATTCATCCTTTTTAGTTTCTTTGAATGATGATGGCTCCACAACTGACGGAAATGCAGATTACATGTCATTCCTCATCCTTCTTGTTTGATTGGGTGCACTCCTTTCCCCAATAATGTTGGATGGATCAATCTCACCTCTTCAATATCTCCTTCGAGGTTCAGTTGCATTCTCTTCAGCCACAGTTTCTTCTTCCGATTCTTCTTCTGATTCAACATCATGATGTGGCTGCTGAGTGTTTTTTACAACTTCCTCTATTTCTGCATTTGTATTTTCTCCATGTTTACATTCTTCGTCACTTTCTATCACCTCAGCATATGACGTCCTTGAATCATTTGTGGTTTTCTCTTCATTTATCTTAAAATCACCACTTTCCACAATCCTTCCTAAATTCATGTTGAAACATTTGTAGGCTTTTCTGTTCCTTGAGTAACCAAGGAAAATTCCTTCATCTACATTGTCGCCATACTTCCCTTGATTTCATTCTGTGTTCTGGATGAATCATTTACTTCCAAAGATACAAATGTTTTTAAATAGGGCATCATTCCATGACACAATTCATATGGTGTCTTCGTCTCACCCATATAAAGTCCTGTTTGATTCTGAATATACAGTGGAGCTTAAATAGCCACTTTCCTGTAATGTCATGGAATACGACTCACAATCAGCATAGTTTTTTCCGTGTTGTTCACCCGTCGATTCCTATGTTCAACAACTCCATTTTTTTGTGGAGTTCTAACAGTAGCTACCTCATGTCGTATCCCATGCTTCTCCAGATAATTTTCAAATTCAATGGACGTGTATTCTCCTCCATTTTCATATCGCAATACTTTGATTGTTCATCTGGTATCATTCCCGGTGATTCACTGATATGTTTTCATGTAGTCAAGGACTTGTCATTTCCTATGAATAACCATCACAAATTCCATTATAATGTAATCATTTATGAAAAGGACAATGTACATTTCTCCATTACTTCCAGCAACATTTATCAGCCCACATAAATCTGTATGAATCAGATCAAGAAGGTGATATTCCCTTTTCCTATTTGGCCGATATGAACTGCAAACCCGCTTCCCACGAATGCAAGCATCACAATATTTTTCACACTCATGCTTTAGGTTGGGAATGTCCATGAGAATTCTCAATTGTGAAATTTTCTACATGTCTTGTTGATTGATGTGTCCCAGTCTCTGATGCCACAAATTTGTTTCTTCAGCAATAGTCATGTAACAGACATTGTAACACCCTGAGATTTTATGAAAAATATTCTTTTTAATTTCATTAATGTCTTGTGTTGTACGCTACACCAAAAGGATCTTTCACAACACGCATCCTTGACTTGCCTTGCATTACACGCAATCGCGACCTTCCTCGATAGCATGTGTAGTACGCAATACCGAGTTTCACTAAACAACAATATGCTATTAAAATATTATTAAAACTAGACGTTATCAATAGTAATAACCACATTTTGAAATTTTGTAAATTTTATTTTTCAAAATGGACTTAATTTTTGGATTCGGAATATCGAAATTAGCTTAGGGTGAAATTTTGGTACTTTTAGGATGACTTTCATATTCTGATGAATAGTGAAAATTACTATATTTTAATTAAAAAAACTTTGTTAATCGAAATAATTAATAGTGATAAATTATTAATTTGAGTGGTTTTAAAGTATATTTAGACTATATTTTTACAATTTAATACAATGTTGTTCATTGGATGTAATTTCGCATTTAAACCAGGCATAAACAAGTGTCAATCTTTTGATAGTTATTATCTCTTAAAAACACGCTATTTGTTTTGACGACGGGAATTATAGTTTAAATTAGTTATTGTAACTGATATTTTTATAATTTGGTAAATTATACATCATTTTGGAATTCATAATATCAAATATAGCTTAGGCCTAATTTTTGGTATTTTTCTGGAAACTTTCATTTTTTGATTAATAGTGAAACCACTAAGTGGTAGTTAAAAAACTGAATTTTTTCATAAAACATAATTTTACCACTTCTGTGAGTGCAATTTCAAAAATCCTAGAGACATGGTTAACATCAAGGACTAAAATGTGGTTCAATGAGACGAAAATAATTTTTTGTGAATAGAAACTTTTTACTTTTTTTACCACGGTTAAAAGTAAATATGGTAGTTTAGGGTAAAAATGATATTATTATAATCCTAACGCATATACTAATTCTATTGTATAATTGTAATTCGACCAAAAACAACCTTAGGAATAAAATATGACCATTTAGGCCCACTTGGATTAGATTAGGATATTTATTATCAATTTATTTTAAGAAAGGTTAAAATAGTTAAAATCAAAATTTAATAACTAAACCATTTTTAATATAGGGATATACAAAAGATAAATTCGACTATAAATATTCATTAGAAAGCTAAATAGATTTTATACATAATGATATTTTATTTTTAATTTTTATACTTTAAATATGTTTATTTATTTATGACACAAAAATGATGCAGTAATTATCCTATTAATGAAATATTGACATAATTGATGTTATAAATACCCAAATAAATGTAATTTGAGACTCTTTATGAATTCCACTAATTTTCTATGTTAATATGAAATTTTTTTATTAATTTAAGTAACTTTTTTCGAACTAATCCTTCTGTTATGATTTTCACAAAAATTAATTACTAAATAGTGTCAAAATTAACATAAAATAGTTTTTTAAAAAAATATTATATTATTAATTGTTATATTATTCCTAAAAATATAAGGTTCGGGAAAATGACTTAGATAAGGTTATTTATATTAATAATAAACGACTTGGGGTTCTTTTGGCTTTTATTGTAATTTTATTAACCTTATAGTTTAAGAACACAAAAAGACACGGTAAAAGTAAAATTATCTAACTTAAAGTTAAATATAAATGATAAGGTTAAAATATGAATCTAAACTTGTCTAAATTCTATTGTATGAGAATCTTGCGAACCATCCACACCTTAGCTTCTAAATAAATCAATTTGAGCTATTTAAAACCGAATATTCCTTTATAATAAAACAATAGTTTTAGTTATTCCAAAGGTGCCCCTCTCCTCCCATATAAAACGACACCTCCTCCCTCTCTTCCTCACACCACTTTGAGACTTCAAGATCGTCCAAACCATGAACAAATCTCTTCTCCACTATCCTAGAAACATCCTAGAGGTTCGGGTCTTCTTCAAAGACCAATTTTAGTGCCCTAAGAGGAGGACTCAAAGAGGCGCTTCAAAGAAGAGGTAATGTCTGTTACTGATTCTTTCAACTTTATTTCTTCTTCCACTTCTTCTTCTTAGGTTGTTTAATTATAAAGTAATAAAATCAGTATCAATAATATACTTATATGTTATTATAAGTATGAAATAACCCTATTTCACCATCTATCCATCCTACGTAAAACGAAATCACCGCGCGTGCGTACGTACGGAATACCATCTCCACGTTGTGGTGTAATCTATTTTCCACCACCACCTTACTTGGATGTGTATAATGGTGTAAATAATAACTATATATGATTATTGTAAAGTGATATTGGTTATTAAATAGTATAAATACACTCCAATACAATTCAATGATCATGAGAATGATATCATCGCTCATGCGTACGTACGGACAACCGTCTCTACGACGCGATGAGATTCATTCTCCATGTTAACCATTTAAGAATGATTATAAAGTATATATAAGAAATAATAAAGAAATATATGACATTAAAAAGCTACTGTATTTATGTATATATATATATGTATGTCATCTACTTAATTCCATTCAACTTAACAAGGAAATGAAAACAACGTTCATGAGTACGTATGGCCTACCGTCTCCATGAACGGTGTATTTCTTTCCATTTATAGATCAACTAAATATATGTATATTATGAATTTATATTATATATAAATCATTTTTTATATTCTATAATTATGTAATCATGATCTAAGTAATCATATGAATAATTACAAGTCAAAACACGGACGAAAAATGAAGCGATTTTACCCAAAACGTTCTTTAACATGGAATTTACAAAAGAACGGGTAATATAAATTCATAAGTAAACCATATATGATATCATAACAATGAATATGATTCTTTAATAAGTCAATAACATTATTTAAATCGTTATACAGGAGGTTCGGACACTTGCGAAGAAAATCGGACCTAAGGTAATGGATAATTTTGCAAATCTCATTTTTATCCGAGATTTCTAATTCATAAGTATTTACTGGGGTTATTGTTATCATCCATGTCCATGTTTTCTAAAATTGTTTTTATTTATGTTTAATGTCCTTTTTACCCATTTTGACCTTTACTACATGGTATTTAAGGAATCTTTTTTTAGTTTACGTTATGAGGTACTTTTTGACTTTTCTGGTAAAAGTAAGAGAAGAATGTTTTTTTAACTTATACGGCATAAAAGTATTTTTACGGTTTTATAAGGCCTTATTTTCCTGAAGATTCCTCCAAATGATTTCATGGCTATTTTCAACAAAATCTCTTTATTTTAAAATTTCATGACGTTTTGTGAAAAAGAAATTGATTTTGAAGAAGAAAGGATATTTTCCTCAAGAATTCATTTCAAGTGTTTTATCAAAACCATTTTCCATCTAAGATGACATTACTTCATATGTGTATGTTTCAAGTATAATGTCTCTATGATTTACATGGATTTAATTTCTTATGATGAAATTTCCATTTGTTTTATAAGGATTATGAAATGATGGGATGATGTTTATGAAACCCATTTAATTCTTTGGGTTATGATGAATGTTTTAAGTTTATTTTGTGGCACAAGTAAGAATGATATAATTATGAGATGGGTGGGACCTATATCTCCCTCCAATGCATTGGGTAAAGATTTATATCTCATGAGATAGACATGGATGGAACGACAAGTGAAACTGGTTCAGTAATACAGGGCTGGAATGAGGAGTGAACTCGATTCAGAAAGGGACTTTGTCCACTAAGATGGTCTTGGCAGCAATGCCTTGGCTAATATAGAAAACATATCATGTGTTTAATGTTTTCCACAATTACATGTTTTATTCCCATGCTATTTTATCATGATTAATGTTTAATTATGATCTATGCCTTACGTACTTCCATGTTTTATGTCATTGCACAAGCATTTGATGTTTAAACATTATGTTCATGTTTATAAGTTCAAATGTATATAGTATGTTTTATTTTATCCATGATTACCCTTACTGAGCATTTGATCTCACCCCTTTTATTTTTTCTTTTCCCCAGGATATAAAGAAAGTTTTTAGGTAAGAAAAAAAGGGGATGATCTTTACTGGGAGATGTTGAAGATCTTTCACCACGATTAGAAGATTTTATTCCGAGTTTCCAAAGACACTAAACTATTACGATGCTTGTGTGTCTGTTTTTATTATGTATTAAGTATTCTTCAAAAGTAATGTAATGTCCATGTACGTCATGCTTCGGGTCTCTACAGTTGGTATCAGAGGGAGGTTTAGTCAACCTTTGGAAACTAGGATGTGAAAACGTTAGTGAGATCCCTAGATATATTTCTAAGGTATATCTAGGGATGTCCCTAATGATAAGTATACGTATATGATATAGTCCTAGAACTAAGTTAAAAATATTATAATTTAACCTAAGATGTTAGATATTGAGGGTCCTCCCCCTTTACTATGTTGTTTTCCCTAGCATCATTTTGGCCTCTCACAAAATTCTTTTTGTGTTTTAGTAAATAGAGGGAACCAGAAGGAATTCGGTTAACATTGAATCCAATGGACAAATTGGTGACTATGAGAAACAAAATTGTGTAATTCCTAGAGAGAAAGATATTGTGATTATGTCGAATCAGTCATCGCGATACATGATTAACAAGGTGAAATTTAGCGGTATGCCTAATTCATCAAATAAGAGGAAAATAAACTTTTATGCATGTTCGCATGTTGAGGAGCAAAAAGAAATGAAGATTGAGATTTCTAAATAAGGTAACAAGAACCTTGAGGAATACCTCAAATGGAGGGACCTATGTTATCTATGTGGAGAAAAGGGTTATATAATGACAGACTGTTATGGAGTTCAATGTCTTATTTGTGGAGAACATGGGCATTACCCAACTCAATGCCCTGACCTAAAAAGTTACTTCTAAATCATGGAAGGAATTATTCAAGGAAAATAATTTAAGAGGATGGATTGATGTTTTTATGTATTGGTATTCAATAATAATGTTGTTGAGGTACTTTTATGGTCTATTAGAATATTTTTGTATTAGTCTACTGTGGTTTTCAATAATTATATGGTACTGGTAACCATGAAAAGTGATTCAAATATTTTTCTAAAGCAGATGATATGTGCATAATGAAGGGATAAGAAGATAGTGAGATGTTTGATTGTATTCATGAGATCATGATTGATATAAGGACTAAGTGATGTCATGGTTTGAGTATATAGAATTTTTGGATTTTGGTATACGGAAAGAGTTAACTTTTTAATCCATTCATGTTTTCACCAAGGTTCAATGGGTATTCATTTTTCAAGAGAATACATGATTAAGGCCTTCGAATGTTTGTAATGTGACCAACAAGACATATCTTATGATATATCGGGATCAACGATGGTATTAAATCTTTGTTAATCATTTTCACTATATTAGGAGAGTGGACTTCAGTATTATGAATAAGCCATATGATTGGAATGGATTACGTTGGACATAAGTTAGTATTAAGGATAGAAGTTTTTCGATATTATTGATGGGATTTTATAATAATATAATTTTAGAAAAAGGACAACCTGCAGGATGGGCGACAACCCATCACGTCGGACAAGGCTGTGGGAATCGAACCCACAACCAAAGTGCGACTTGCCTTTATCGCCTACCATTGGCCTACAGGAAGTCCCTGGTTAGTAGAAACTAGTTTTATTTTATTAAGCAGTATGATATATGAAGTATAAGTTCATTTTTGGAATCGTATATGATTAACCTCACCATAGATGGACTTATGTATATTTGATAACTTTTGATAACCATTTGTTTTAAATAGATAAAAATGACCCATCATTCTATCACATTATCTATTAGCACTTCACGAATAACAAATTCATCTTCATTTCTTTAAGAGATGAAGTGGAAATTGTTCAAAATACGAACAATAGTAAGATTGTACCAAAATTAAGAAAGTATTTCTTCTAATTCAAAATTCTCAACCTTAGGGAAATGATCTTGAAAACCAAAAAATGTTGTCCTAGTGCTGTTATATCTGATGAATCAGATAGTACCTTAGATCGTCACAAATTTATGGCTTTGTGATTGCTGTCTATTTCATAGCCATGTTCTCTACCACTCTCCATCAGAACATGATGGTTAGATTTCTCTTCCATATCCATATTTTCACCTATGTGGAAACCCAGTAATTAGTTTATTTGGGTAACCATTACGTCTCATGGTTTTGTTTTTAAAGATTGGTTTTGGTATTCCTTTTTCCGATGTGGGTTTCTATTAAAGAAACTTTCGAGTAGTAAACCATTTATAAGTCCGATGAATTTCGAGGGCGAAATTCATTTTTAGGGGGGTAGAATGTAACACCCTGAGATTTTATGAAAAATATTATTTTTAATTTCATTAATGTCTTGTGTTGTACACTAAACCAAAAGGAGCTTGCACAACATGTATCCTTGACTTTCTTTGCATTACACGCAATCGCGACCTTCCTCGATAACGTGTGTAGTACGCAATATCGAGTTTCACTAAACAACGATATGCTACTAAAATATTATTAAAACTAGCCGTTATGAATAGTAATAACCTATTTTTGAAATTTTGTAAATTTTATTTTTCAAAATGGACTTAATTTTTGGATTCAGAATATCGAAATTAACTTAGGGTGAAATTTTGGTACTTTTTGGATAACTTTCATATTCTGATGAATAGTGAAAATTACTAAATTTTAATTAAAAACAACTTTTTTAATCGAAAAAATTAATAGTGATAAATTATTAATTTGAGTGGTTTTAAAGTATATTTAGAATATATTTTTACAATTTAATACAATGTTGTTCATTGTATGTAATTTCACATTTAAACCAGACAGAAACAAGTGTCAATCTTTTGATAGTTATTATCTCTTAAAAACACGCTATCTGTTTTGACTATGGGAATTAATTTTTAAATTAGTTAATGTAACTGATATGTTTTGAATTTGGTAAAATAGACATCATTTTTGAATTCATAATATCAAATATATCTTATGCCTAATTTTTGATATTTTTCTGGAAACATTCATTTTTTGATGAATAGTGAAACCACTAAGTGGTAGTTAAAAAACCGAATTTTTTCATAAAACTTAATTTTACCACTTCTGTGAGTGGAATTTTGAAAATCCGAGAGACACGGTTAATATCAAAGACTAAAATGTGGTTCAATGAGACGAAAATAATTTTTGGTGAATAGTAACTTTTAACTTTTTTATCACGGTTAAAAGTAATTAGGGTAGTTTAGGGTAAAAATGATATTATTATTACCCTAACACATGTCCTAATTCTATGGTATAAGTTTAATTCGACCAAAAAAAACCTTAAGAATAAAATATGACCATTTAGGCCCACTTGGATTAGATTAGGACATTTATTATCAATTTATTTAAAGAAGGGTTAAAATAGTTAAAATCAAAGTTTAATAACTAAAGAATTTTTAATATAGGGTTATACATAAGATAAATTCGATTATAAATATTCATTAGAAATATAAATATATTTCCAATATAATAATATTTTATTTTTAATTTTTATACTTTAAATAGGTTAATTTATTTACGACACAAAGATGATGCAGTAATTATCTTATTAATGAAATATTGACATAATTGATGTTATCAATACCCAAATAAATGTATTTTGAGACTTTTTATGAATTAAAATAATTTTCTATGTTAATATGACATGTTAGTATTAATTTATGTAATGTTGTTCGAACTAATCATTCTGTTATGATTTTCACAAAAATAAATTACTAAATAGTGTCAAAATTGACATAAAATAGTTTTTAAAACAAATATTATACTATTAATTGTTATTTTATTCTTAAAAATCTAAGGTTCGGCCACATGACTTAGATACGGTTATATATATTAATAATAAACAACTTGGGGTTCGTTTGGCTTGTTATAGTAAGTTTATTAACCTTATAGTGTAATAACACAAAAAGACACGGTACAAGTAAACTTATCTAACTTAAAGTTAAATATAAATGATAAGGTTAAAATAGGAACCTAAACATGTCTAAATTATATTGGATGAGTGGATTTCGACCCATACCCACCTTAGCTTCTAAATAAATCAATTTGGAACTATTTAAACCGAATATGGATTTATAATAAAATAATATTTTTAGTTATTCCAAAGGTGCCCCCTCTCCTCCCTTATAAAAGAGAACCTCCTCCCTCTCTTCCTCACATCACTTTGAGACTTCAAGCTCGTCCAAACCCTGCCAAATTATTTTCTCCACTTCCCTAGAAACATCCTAGAGGTCCTAGTCTTCTTCAAAGACCAATTTTAGTGCCCTAAGAGGAGGACTCAAAGAGGCGCTTCAAAAAAGAGGTAATGTCTGTTACTGATTCTTTCAACTTTATTTCTTCTTCCACTTCTTCTTATTAGGTTGTTTCATTATGAAGTAATAACATCATTATCAATAATATACTGATATTTTATTATAAGTATGAAACAACCCTATTTCACCATATATCCATCCTACGGAAAACGAAATCACCGCACGTGCGTACGTACGGAATACCGTCTCCACGCCGTGGTGTAATCTATTTTCCACCACCACCTTACTTGGATGGGTATAACGGTTTAAATAATAACTATATATGATTATTTTAAAGTGATATTTATTCTGAAATAGTATACATACACTACAATACAATTCAACGATCATGAGAACAATATCATCGCTCGTGTATACGTACAGACTACCGTCTCCAGACGCGATGAGATTCATTCTCCATGTTAACCATTTAAGAATGATTATAAAGTATATATAAGAAATAATAATGAAATATATGACATTTGAAAGCTACTGGATTTATGTATATATATATATATATGTATGTCATCTACTTAATTCCATTCAACTCAATAAGGAAACGAAAACAGCGTTCATGCATTCGTACAACCTACCGTCTCCATGAATGGTGTATTTATTTCCATTTATTGATCTACTATATATGTGTATATTCTGAATATATATTATATATAAATCATGTTTTATATTTTGGAATTAAGTAATCATGATCTAAGTAATCATAGGAGTAATTACAAGTCAAAACACGGGCGACGAATGAAACGATTTTACCCAAAACACTCTTTAACATGGAATTTACAAAAGAACGGGTAATATAAATTCATAAGTGAACCATATATAATATCATAACAATGAATATGATTCTGTAATAATTCAATAACATTATTTAAATCATTATACAGGAGGTTCGGACACTTACGAAGCAAATCAGACCTATGGTAAGGGATAATTTTGCAAATCTCATTTTTGTCCGAGATTGCATATTCGTAAGTATTTACTGGGGTTATTGTCATCATCCATGTCCATATTTTCTAAAATAGTTTTTATTTATGTTTAATGTCCTTTTTACCCATTTCGATTTTTACTAAATGGTATGTAAGGAATCTTTCTTTTGTTTACGTTACGAGGTACTTTTTGACTTTTCCGGTAAAAGTACGAGAAGAATGATTTTTTAACTTATACGGTATAATAGTATTTTTATGGTTTTATAAAGCCTTATTTTCATGAAGATTCCTCCAAAATATTTCATGACTATATTCAACAAAATATATTTCTTTTAAAATTTCATGATGTTTTGTGAAAAAGAAATTGATTTTGAAGAAGAAAGGATATGTTCCTCAAGAATTCATTTCAAGTGTTTTATCAAAACCATTTTCCATCTAAGATGACATTACTTAATATCTGTATGTTTCAAGTATAATGTCTCTATGATTTAAATGGACTTACTTTCTTATGATGAAATGTCCATTTGTTTTATATGGATTATGAAATGATGGGATGATGTTTATGAAACCCATTTTATTCTTTGGGTTATGATGAATGTTTTAAGTTTATTTTGTGGCACAAGTAAGAATGATTTAATTATGAGATGGGTGGGACCTATATCTCCCTCCAATGAATTGGGTAAAGATTTATATCTCATTAGATAGACATGGCTAGAATGGCAAGTTAAACTGGTTTAGTAATATAGGACTGGAACAAGGAGTGAAATCGATTTAGAAAGAGACTTTCTCCACTAAGATGGTCTTGGCAGCAATGCCATGGCTAATATAGAAATCATATAATGTTCTTAATGGTTGCCACAATTACATGTTTTATTCCCATTCTATTTTATCATGATTAATGTTTCTTTATGATCTATGCCTTATGTACTTCCATGTTTTATGTCATTGCGCATGCTTTTGATGTTTAAACATTATGTTCATGTTTTTATGTTCAAATGTATATAGTATGTTTTATTTTATCCATGATTACCCTTACTGAGCATTTGGGCTCACCCCTTTTATGTGTTTTTTCCCCATGATATAAAGAAAGGTTTTAGGTAAGAAAAAAAGGGGAAGATCTTTACTGGGAGATGTTGAAGATCTTTCACCACGATTAGAATATTTTATTCCGAGTTTCTAAAGACACTAAACAATTACGATCCTTGTGTGTCTGTTTTTATTATGTATTAAGTATTCCGACAAAGTAATGTAATGTCCATGTATGTCAATCTTCAGGTCTCTGCAGACATTTTCTTCACTATCAACCTAATACAAGTTTCCTTCTGTTCTGCATCCCTTCAAAAGTGAATTGATTTTCTTTACCTTGATAGTGCAGCCTTTCTGAATAAATGTAACTATAAGTCCCGAGTCACAGAGTTGACTCACGCTGAGTATATTATGACATAGGCCATCTACATAAAAGACTTTAGACTTCTTTAGTTATCCATTAACTAATTCAGTAATTCTACTCCCTTTCATTTTTAGAGCTCCATCATTACCAAATCGTACTAAACGATCAACCATCCTTTTGATATCTATTAAAAATCTGGCATTACCTGTCTTATGAGATGAACAACCCTTATCCAGAATCCAGTCACTATTGTTCGTTGTAGCTTTGAGGGCCACCTCTATATGGATGGATTTCTCAATCTGCTTCCTTTCCTTCCATGAGACATTAGATTGAGTATAGAGTACTGATGGCCTTTCAATTATCTCTTCCGCGTACCGAGGTTCTTCATAGTCAAAATATTTTTTCAGAGGAGAAAACCTATTTGAAAGAGCAACACTTTCTTACAGACGAGACATGAATTCTCTTGAACTTCGGTATGAGGTGTTCATGTCCTTTCTCTGCCTGCAATTAATAGCCTTATGACCAATTTTAGAACAACAAAAACAATATCCATAGAAATTTTTTCATCTATAGGAATTAGGATATAAATTTTTTCTCCTTTGTTGAACTCCTATATCTTCTCCATTCAGATAGATTCTTGCCTCTTCACAATAAGACATGGTATGGCCCAGATAGGCATAGAACTGACACTTCATGAGAGTAAGTGTCTTCTCACTTGAATTTCTCCTCATGCCTTCTTCCTTGGAATAATAGTTAGACTGTCTATCATTTTTGAATTTTTTAGGATAATTTTCAATTCTCCTTTTAGTTTGGATTGAGGGTTCATTTTTCATCATTTTAGGAAACGTTTCAACTTGTTCAACTTTCATCCTATCTTTATTTTGGATCTTTTTATTTCCAGAAGTTTATTTCATAGCTTCACACCAAATTCCACTCTTTCTCATGCAATAGTGTCTTTGATCACTCAATATTTTTCCAACGACATCTGAACCACACATGGCTCTTTCCAGTAATTCTACTTCTGAGAATCATCCAAACTATATTTTCTTCCTTGATTCTTTTGAAATTGATTCAATCTCAAGTTTACTCCTATGAGTAAAAACATCCTCCACAAGACCCTCAGTAGTCATGGATTTTTCTTCTAGTCTGGAGGTGAGGTCATTAATGACATTTTCCTACTCTTCAATTCTCATCTTCGGATAAACTACTTCATCATTAATTTCAATTATTTTAGACTGTACCTTCAAAAATTCATCCAGTTGTTCAATTTCATCTTCAAGTTGATCAACATATTTAGTTGATTATTCTACAATTGATTTCCACTTATTGAAACTCTTAAATTTAGTCTTAAGATTACTAACAGCATCCTTAAGTTGCATCGCGGGATCTGCACAAGTTTTCAACTATTATTATCCACTGGTAACTTCTGACTTTTCAACAGTGTCCATCATGGAAGCATGGTTCCTAGTTTTGAATTATGGTTCTTCTTCATCACAGAACTCATTATCATCTTCTTCCTCTTCACAGACAAAACTCTTCCTTTGCATTTTCCATCCAGATTTTAAGTCTCCCTTTTTCAAAAACCTTCTCTAAGGATTCTCGAAGCTTTCATCTTCACTCTCTTCATCATTGATCTTTCTTAAGCACTGAGAGGCAATGTGCCCAACTTTTCCACAACAAAAACATGCTAGAGGTAACTTCCCTTTGAATTTACATTTTCCCTTTTGGAACTTCTTTACAATGAGAGAAAGAATTTCTTTTTCTTTTTCATCTTCACCACTACTATATTTTGTAATTTTTAGTTTATCCATGTCCTTAAATGCCATTTCCCTTATCACATGAGTTGTATTATCTTATGGTTTGATTCTCATTTCATATGCTACCATGTTTCTTAGAAGGTCATCCAGAGAATGTTTTGAAAGATCTCTTTCATCAAGGGCTGATACCTTTGCATTGTACATGGGTGGAAGTCTTCTCAGAATTTTTTTCACAATGTCACCGTCTTTGATTTCTTCTTCTAGGCCCCGAATTGATCCTACTACTTTAGTGATTCGATTAAAGAATGGGCATGCATTCTCATCAGGATGCATCTTCAAATCATCGAACCTATTGTGCATCACTTGTAGTTTTGACTCCTTAACTTTTCTATATCCTTCATAAATATTCTCGATTTTATCCCTCATGGATTTTGATGAGGTGAAATTCATCACCTTTACGTAGATCTGATCAGAAAGTACTGTGATGAGTGCATTTTTTTCTTTAGCATCTGTATCAAGAATTTTCTTGTCTGTGTCAGTCATAGCCAGACTTGTTGGATCAGTGACTTTTATTCCTTTAATAGTAGAAAATAGAACTTCCATTCCAAGAGATCTTAGATGAGATCTCATTTTGTTCTTCCGAATCTGAAAATTACTTCCATCGAAGTGAGGGACTCCCCTAACATTGATTGCATTCTCCATGAATACAAAGGACAGATTCAACACCAGCAACCTCTCTTTGATACCACTTGAAGGACTCTGGGACACCCTGAGAGGGGAGGGGTGAATCAGGGTGAAAGATTTTTATTTTAATGTGATGGATCTTGTTCCCATGTTGGTAAAAACTTGTTGAACCTGTATGATGAATATGATCAGAAATCAAACATTCACATGCACAAAGAAGACACAGCACTTTTTAATTGGTTCACCACTAAGGGCTACGCCCAAGGAGCATACGTAGGCAAGTTTTCGGTCGTATCAAATTCCATTAATCTTCACTAGCTATGGATTACAAAGGTTCGGCCATAGTCACTATGTCCCAGGCTCAAAGCCTTTAAAAAAGTTTAGCGATAGCTCTCAGCGTTCCTCGGGTCACTCCCATTGAATCCCCCTAGCTCACTGCCCTTGGTGAAGTCACACTCAGTTTATAGACCTGAAGGTCTCTTCATCATTACAAATTAATGTATCCTTTGTTGAATGTAGATGCTCTGTTGATGTCCAACTTTCACTCGTATACTAATCCCAGTTTCCATTGTAGGAATCAGGCAATCTACCAGTTTTTGTGCAGCTCCAAAAGAACCAGCATACAACAACCTCACCTTGCACACTTATCCAAGACCGGTGTGGACGTTTCAAGAACAGGGCGCAAGTCACCTGCGTGGTACAAATTCGGCGTGTAGGTGACACCAACCTACTTGCGCGACACTGCCTCTTTCAACTAAAAACTTGTGCGACATTGTGCCTTTAACTCCCAAACTGCCTTGGTCACGCAGCCACCAAGTGGCGCGCATCTTCTACATGCGCGACCCAACTACCACTTGCGCGACTCAACCACTTGCATGATGAGAGATCAAAAAATCTCTAAGTCTTGAACTTCGTTGCAAATGAGGAGGGGTGGTCCTCTATTTATAGGCAAACTAGACCCCCTGCGCGGTGGCGCGCAAGTGTCCTCACGGCGCGCAAGTCCCGGTGCACTGCTCCAACCGCCCTAGCCTCAGGCATGCTACTCACTTGCGTGAATACACCAATACTTGTGAGACCTACTTTCGTTTGCCGTATTTTGATGTTCTGATCATGAAGAACAACTGCCACGCAAGTTTCCAAACCTCCTCGGCATCGGTGTGCAAGTCCTTTCTTAGCACGCAGGTCACATGCGCGGCCCTGATCCCTTTTCCATTTTTTCATGTTCTGATCTTGAAAAAATCATGGTGCGCAAGTTTCCTCTCCTTCATATACATGGCGCACAACTCTCTTTTCCAAAAACACGTTTCTCCATTTTTCGATTTTCAGGCCCAAATATTTGGAAAACACTGGCAATCGGCGCCACCTTCAATACTGTTGTCTGCTTGAACTATATGATCATTTTGATGGTACACATTATGATCTTCTACTGAGTATTGACAACAAACACAAACCATACTCCAATTCATGCATACAAGATCATGGTTCCAACATCATGAGGATCTATGTCAACATGATTCTCTCTGATCACATGGTAAGAATTAGGCTGATACTTTTTTCAACTGGGATAAATGGAACACATTATGCACAAACCTAAACCATGATTGTCATTATAATCGATATACCACCTATTTAACCAATTCCTATATCTCAAAAGGTCTTATGTATCTATGAGATAACTTTCCCTGCTTCCCAAAATAACAATGTCCAAGACATAGAGATATCCACAAGAACACATTATCACTTACTACAGAGTAAAAAAGGTCTTCGATGATGATCTACATAAGATTTATGATAAATATGATCAGTCTTAATCCTATTTTTGATCATCTAAATATTCTACATTGTATCTTTGACATGACTAGGTCCAACTAGTGATTTATCACATGTTTTCACCCAACCTAGTGGATAATGACAGGGATTCTAATACAACACTTCAAAAAGAGCCATATGTGTTGAGTCCTAATATATATTATTATATGTGAACTCCACTTAGGGTAAGTGCTCCTCCCATGAACCATAAAAATTATTTAGAAAAGATTGAAAAAATGTCTTCCATCATATATATAATCCATTCATATTTCTCATACATAGTAGAATGATACACTTTACTCATATTTAATTGAGTGACAACGGATTTCTATAAGGATTACAAGAAACAAGACGTGAACCTCCGATCATTGTCTAATAGTATTGACATTGGTATGCCATGCCTCTTTAAAACTTCATGGATATATAATTTTGATAGATCCTCCACCGTATGAGTTTCATAAATAGTGATTAAATGGGTTGAATTTGTAAGATGGTCCACTATCACACATATTCCATCGTGTTTTTGGACCATTCATGGGAGACCAATGACAAAATCCATAGCAATCAACTCCCATTTTCCCAATGGATTTGGTAAAGACTGCAACGTACTCACTGGTCTCTAGTTGTCTGGTTTAACCTTCTGACATGTTATGTTGTGAAAGATAAACTCAACCATCTTTCTTTTCATTCCGCAGCACCAAAATTGCACCTTCAACTCCTTATACATCTTCTATGTTCCTGGATGTACAACCCATCTTGAATATTGGTAAGCATGAAGGATTTATTTAGGAAAAGCCATAGGTATAACCATCTGATCTCTAAAACAAAAAACTAAACTCCCATAAAGTTTCTATCCCTCAATATTCTGCCCACCATTGAGTTTCAAACTCATAACCAGGCATTCTAAATCAACTATTTGTTCCTTTTTTAGCATCCTTACCAAATTAGGAAGAAGCCTAGCTGAAAAGAAAATTGTAACATCACCTCGGTCTTTACATTTCATGTGCTTTTTGGCTAAGACCGACATCAACTATTATTCATTTGATGCTTCTTTTGACAACTAATCATATGACTTCTTGGTCAATGAATCTACAGCCAAATTCTCTTTTCCCAGTGTATACATCGAGTCAAATTCATAAATTTATAGATACTTCATCCAAACACTTTACGTCATATTTAAATATCACTATGGGAAAATATGTTTCAAGATTTTATGGTCTGTAATCACATTAAACTTATCAATGAAGAGATAGTGACATCAAGCATTAAAATCATGGATGACCTCAGCTGACTCCAAATCATTTTTTGTTTAATTTTTTTCATGAAACCTCACCTTCCGTGAACCATAAGCCACATCATGATCTCCATGAATGAGAGCATAGCCCAACTCTGATCCTGAATCTTCAGAGTAGACCACATACCCATGTCTTGGCTCTACAAAAATAAATATATGTGCCGAATTAAGAAGATCTATCAGCTCTTATAAAGACTTATATCATTCTTATGTCCATTGTAATGAAGCATTATTCATTTTTAAAGCTTTCATTGGTGATGCTATCCATGAGAATCCACAAAAACCACATGAGTAATTAACATCTATACCTAGAAAAAATCATATCAACATGATATTCTTTGGATATTTCAACAAGATTACAACTTCTATCATTTAAGGATCCACTAAAACTATAACAACCCTGAACAGTATTACCCACTTAAACATGATTTACTACATAAAAAAAATTCACTTGATAAAACATCGAAAATAGAGAGGTCTAGTGTCTTTGGGTCTTAAGAACATTACATAACAACTTATAACATAGGACACAAAATCTTTATTGAAAACATCCTTTACATGACCACTACATTCCCTAGTACTAAGCACGACATGAGATAACTTGAGGAAATGCCTAAGAAAATGATGAGCTAAAAAACCCAGTAATAGAGTAAACAAGTAATAACATGAAGAATAAAATACATGTTTTTAAATAGGTATATCAATAGTGCATAAGAGAAACATGAACATAAAGGCATGATATAACATGATTAACATAACATGGAAATGTGGCAACAATATTTAGCATGATAGCCTGAGCTAAGGCCCGTTGCACATGGAGCATTATAAAACGCTCCATTCACTTGAAATAGAATGATAAAACCCTCATTTCACTTGACGTATCATGATAGTAATATTTTCCCAATGCAGGGGAGCACTATTAGGGTGCACCATTCTTAAACATTTCATTTCATGCATAAGTGTACCACATGGATCATACAACATTGAATTATTAAAGATTATAATTTATTCCACAATAAAGGAATGTGGAATTCATACATGATACTATAATACAATATGTAAATGTGCGTAAAGGTGAATACCCTTGATAGGTAAATGGTAATGGTATTCATGACACAATGACTTTGGCTTGATAAAAATCGCAGTGCAATTTCGACAGCATAACGGCGTGACGTAAGAATTCATAAAAATTGTGGATGAGAGATAAAGGGGTGTTTCATCATATTTGAATGACATGTACAATATGTGGGTTATATATATTCATTTCCCAACAAATGTAATGGAATTTAGATTCATAATACAAAATAATTGCCTAAATTAGAATTGGAAGAGAGAAATTCCTTACAGAATTTCGACACGGTAATCGGTGTACATGGAAGGAATTAATGAGATAGAAAGGGGTATACCCACCTCAAAAAAATAAGGAGGAAAGTACAGGAGGTGAAATAATACCCCAAAATTTTATAATTGAATGTAAAATGACATAACAATATTATGAAACTTGGATAAAATAAGGAAGTAAGGAATCCATTACTTGGAAGTGTGATCCCAAAGGCTTGGGAGGGGCTTGAGAGAGGCTTCATGGGAGCTTGGGGCGCCTGGGGAGTATTATAGAGATAGGAGGGAAGAGTTTGGATGAACAAAAAAGGCCTTAATTAATGAGGAAGTGGGATCTTGGGTGCGATTATATGGGAAAGTATAGGGAATTCTTTATTATTTGGGTTTGGGACACCACACATTAAACTAATAAAAAACACAAACAATCTCATGGTTTTGCCCATTTTTTTGCCAACAAAGAATGAAAAACAATATTTTATCAGTTGAATGGCCTAAAATATTAAAATAATAGGGTTTCTTAGGTGGAGGAGAGTCACACTCTCAAGAAAATAAATTTAAAATGCTAAAATGATTTATAATTCTTGGAGGGTCAAATATTGCTTTGTAAAATGAACCAAAAAAACACATAATCACATAATGTTAATGTTAAAAAATAAATTGGCCAAAAATTATGTTTATTTTATTTTATTATATCACTATTGGGTCATTATTATGTCATAAAACACATTATAAATTTGAAAGGTATTTAATTTTTTCCCAAAAATTCAACTATCTCATAAAATAATGAAACATTTACCATTGGATAATTTTGATTTTCTGATTCCAAAAATAATATTCATTTTTTCTAAGTAATTTTCTAAATATTTGAATATTTACTTTGAAAATAAAAACTTACATTTATCAGAAATTCATGGGTTTTGACAAAAATAGTTTCCAAACCTTAATAAAAATCACAATTGAATTCAAAATAATTATATGGGCATTTATATTTAAAAAAATTAATTTAGTAATTATATTTTATTAAAACATTATTTAATTCAAAAATCCACAAATTCATTAAAATAGATTTCTTAATTGAATATGTAATAAAAATGCTATTTTTTATTTAAAAAATATTTACAATGTTACAATAATTAAATGAATGTATACTCTTATTAAAAAATAGTCTACACAATAATAGTGCTATATTCTCATTACATAACCCCTTATAACACCTACATAAGACCGAAGGGTAAGGTGTGCGATGGTGACAGACACTTGGGTGGCTCAGATAACATTGTTCGGGTTGTAATCTCTATTAACTTCCACTTCTCTTATAGGTGGTTCTTCCCCGTATTAACATGTTCCAGCTTGGCTTGGGCTTGGTCAATTGTGAATCCCAAATACACCACCTCCATTCCAAGCTCTGAAATATGGGCTTCATATGGAGTAATTCTACAAGATTAGGTCATCGCTGCGTTTTTCTGAGTAAATTAGATTTGTTAAAGCCCTATATTTATACTAATCATGTGATAACTATTCAACGGCTATATTAGAAATGGTCACAATTCCTAATGGTATTTTAATATCCAAAACATAAAACCAATTAATTGCATATATTATATAACCATTTCACATAATAAGATATTTAATTAGATCAAGAGGAATTTCCATTAATAAATGTTTGGGTGTTAAAATATTCCACCTTTAAAAAATCTCACACTCAAATTATCTTTTTTCCCACACTATAACAGATTCACGTAACTCTGCTTCATTACATCATCTGATTCCCACGTGATTATTCAAACATGTGGTTGCGCCACAACACCTTGACGTGGGGATTGTCTTATTTCGTTGAACTTTTTCCCTGTGATCTAATATCTTCACTAGATTCACTTCATTGGAGAGGTCATTCTAAAATGGTACCACCTATGGATTGAGGAAATTTGATGGGTATGGTATGTAAATCCTCAAGAGTTATAAATGTAATGCATCATGTACTTGAGATAGATTTTTTCCAGAGTGCAAGTCAATAGGCCACTGCTCTATTGTGATCATGGGTCTCAAAAGGGACAATGTACATTGGAATAATCATTACCTTCTTCCCAAATCACATAACTCTCTTCCATGAAGATATGAAGAGGAATACCATGTCTCTGTAATCAAACTCTAGGTGTCATCAATGATTATTAGCATAGCTCTTTTGTCAACTCTAGTCATCTTTAATGTACTACTGGATGGTCTTAACCTTATCCACCATTTCTTCGACCATTTCTAGACCTAGGATTTTTTCCTCCCCAACATCATCCAAACATTCCAGTGTTCTACACCTCTTCCCATAAATGGATTCATAAGGATTCATTTAGATGCTTGAGTGGAAACTATTGTTATAGGAGAACACAACTAGAGGAAGATGTTCATCTCATCCTCCATTGAATTACATTGAGAATGATCTAAAATTGTCCTCTAATATCAGGATAGTATCCTCATATTAGTCATGTGTTTGAGGATGATAAGTCATACTGACGTTTATTTAATTATTCACAGCATGTTGGATACTCTTGAAGAACGTATAGGTTAATATTGGATCCCGATTAGATACAATAAATAGTGGTAATCCATGTAGGCTTTCCACAGCTGTGATGTATATCCATTCCATTTTATCCAATTAGAAATCCTCCCAAATCTCGATGAAGTGTTTAGTATTTGAAAGATGATCCACTACAACCCAGATAGAATTTTTTCCTTTGTTTTTCTTCAGAAGTCTGGTGGTAAATTCCATGGGGATGTTCTCCCATTTCCATGCTAGTATGGGTAATGGTTCCATTATCCCCTTAGACTTCGGTATCTTAGCCATCACTTATTGACACACCAGGCACTTTTATGTATATTCAGCGATCTCATTCTCCCAGTTATCCAACCAATAATGCTCTTGGAGATCTCGATACGTCTTTGTGTTTATTGGGTGGATTGAGAAATGTAAACTATGTGCATCATCCAAAATTTCATTCTTCACCTCCAAACATGATGTAACACATATTATTTTCCCAAATATCACAATTCTTTCTTTATTAACATTGAACTCTGAGGATTTCCCTTTTATGATAGCTTCCACTTTCTTCTGAATTCCCACATCATCCTTTTGAGCGTCCCTTAACCTTTATAAAAGATACGGTTGATCAATAATTTGTGAATGGATTGATGATGTTACCTTCTTTATGATTCCCATATCCATATTCACCAAATCTTGGAAGACTAGATCCTTTTCGATTCTCATCAATGATATAATTGTTGGGTTCTTTCTACTTAGAGGATATTCCAACTTGTTAACTTTCCTAGGGTAGTAATGGATTGAGTAGTCATAGACTTTGATCAGCTCTAACAATATTCTTTGGTGCATGTTAAACTCTTTATATGTGAATATATACTTAAGGATTTTGTGACCCGTGTATATTTTACACTTCTCCCCATTGAGGTAATGTCACCAAAACTTTTAAAGAAACTTCCACTGCAGCCAACTCCAGATCATGTTTTTGGATAATTATTCTCATTAATAGTCAATTTCCTTGAAGCATAGGCAATGACTTTTGACATTTTAATTTTTCATCAACACAGAACCCAAGAAATTATTTTAAGAATCTTTAAATATCACAAAACGTTCTCATCTTTTGGGTTGTGTGAGTACGGAAACAATTATAAGCCTTCCTTTCAACTCCTTGAATCTCTCTTCACATTCATCACTCCAAGAACAATTTACTCCCTTCTGAGTTATACTGTTAAAAAGGATGGACATTCATGATGAATTTCTCACAAATCGACGACAATATCCAACTAACCCATGGAATCTACAGATATCCATTATCGATGGGGGCCTCAGTCATCCCTCATTTGTAGCTATCTTGGAGGGATCCACAGATATCTCGTTGCTTGTGATGATATAACCCAAGAATGAGATCTCCTTCAACTAAAACTCAATATTTCTATACTTTTCATAGAGATTCTCTTTCATAAAGGTATCTAGAAAAGTTCATAGATGATCATCATGCATCTCCTTGGTTTTGAAGTATATTTGGATATCGTTTATAAATACTACAAATTTTTTTTTGAGGTAATCTTTAAAGACTTTATTCATCAATCCCTTAAATATTGGTGGAGAATTATTGAGTCCTAAAGGCATTAATATTAATTTATAGTGATCGGACCTTGTACGAAAAGAAGTATTGGGGATACCCTCCTTCTTCACCCATACTTGGTAATATCCTGACTACAAATCCCCCATGGAGAAGTATTGTGCTTCATGTATCTCATTGAATAGGTCATCAATTTGAGGTATAGGATATGTGTCCTTTATCATGATTTTGTTGAGCTCACGATAATCCATGAAAAGTCACATTGAACCATCCTTATTCTTGACGAAGAGGACTAGCACGCCCCATGGTGAAGAACATGGGAGTGTAAACCCTATATATAGATTATCCTGTAGTTTTTTTCATCTCCTCAACTTCCACAACATCCATTAAATATTGTGTCTTGGATATTGTGAACTCCCCAGGTATAATATTAGTTGAGAATTCAACATCTCTTCTAGGAAAAAGACCATGAAATTCTTTAGGAAACATTTTAGTATATTCCCTCACAATAGGCATGACTTCAATGATGGTTACTTCATTGGAATCAATCATTTGAGAAAGATAAGCATGCTAATATGGTAGTAATATCCATGATTGAGATGATGGAGCTAAAGAAGATTAATCCTCCTCATTACACTTGTACAGAATAGAGAGTTTATTCACCATATGGAGAGTTATTTCCCTCTCATGACAATTTATGTTGACTCTATATATGGAAATCCAATCCATGCAACGATTTGCATCAAATTCCACTAGAGGGAGTATGATGCGGTTTTTTTGGGAAGTTCAATCCATAAATTATGACAGGGGATGAGTTATATTCATGGGATGCAATGATTTCCCCATTTTCAACACTCACCGACATCTTTACTTCCATGAAATGTGGTGGTGTTGGGATTGTTCTACTATACTTTTGGAATATAAAATAATGCATAGAACCAAAATCAAAAATTGTGTTCCCTATTCTTGAATTAATAACTACCGTACCTATCACCACTTCATTTTTGGGGTTCACTTCGGCGGTAGTGATGGAAACTTCTCTCCCTTGTTTCCATGGAGGTTTTTGGTTGCCTCAGTAAACCCATAGCTTAGAGAACTAATTTACAAAGTGACCCGGTTCTTTGTAGTTGAAGAATTCAACAATGCGTTCAATGTCGAATGGAGTTTTCCTATCTTCTAGTGCAACTGCATATTTTTCTTGTTGGAAGTTAGCATCATGGTGCCATTCTCTTCCACATCGAAAGCAATTCTTCGTCCACTTCATGAAATTTTTGGGGGTGCTTCATTCCGCACCATTGGTAAGTGGGGTGCAGGATTTTATTAGAACCATTGGATTTCTCCATAGGAACTTCAGAACTGAAGTCCACCATATTCTTCTTATCCCCATGGTACCCCGGATATTCCCTAAACTCCATTTAGACTTTGAGAGAACATTAGAAAATTTCCTCATAACTATCGAACTCATGTATCATTGGGGCTTTCCATAGGATAGGTTTCAGCCCACCAAAGAAGTGGTCAACCTTGCATTCAGGGGTAAGTACAAAGTTGTAGGCATTTCATGCAAGCCTTGTGATTTTTTCCTCATATGATCCAATGGATTTTTCTATATTTCTTGATGGAAAGGAATTACTTTTTCATATTAATTTGGAGGGTGTGAAAAAAATATTTATCAAAAAACATCCTCTGAAAATCCTTCAATTCAAACACCTCAATATCCTCCTCAGGCTTTTTATTTTTTATCAAAGTCCACCATTGATCTGATTCACCCTCTCTATGACAACCAACTAGAAGAACCTTCTATTTTCCTGAACATTTATAGATAGACGATATTTTTTCAATGGATTTTGTCCATTATTCGGAAATTGAAGGATCAGATGATCCATTAAAATAAAGAGGCCATTATCTCATGAAGATCTCGATTATGACTCATTCTTTCATTATGGGGTATTTAATGTTACTCTTGTCCCAAGATTATATTCAAATCATGAGTTAACTAAGATATTATCATGAAAATGTTTGTGATTCCAACTTCTATTGGATTGGGAATCCCATTAGAACTGTCATCACATTGATCTTCGCATCGGTTGTTAGCCTGAGTCCACCTATTACCTGCCATTGGATGTAATAAAAGGAAGGTTAGGGGTAACACATAAATATTAATCCAAATAAAAGAAATATATGACTTATAAATTACTTTTAATTCTTTAAATTATAAATTTATAGGTTTTAATCGATTTTATCCATGATCTACATCCCAAAATATATTCTTAGGGGAATTTTATTATTCATTAACAATGGGTAATACTATTCTTGTGAGTTTACCAAAGAATATACCCCGGGAGTGTCGTAACCAGAAGTGTTTAAAGGCCCGTTGTTGTGTACTACGAAACCCTAGTTTAAGCCGAAAACCCTTTTCCAGAGTTTTCACTCCTAGGTAAATTTGTGCCAGAGTCACATCTACCTATTCGTATCCCGACATGGATGTATTTTATTGATAAACCAGTTACTCAATACTGACAAAAATTTAGGGATGTTTGTATTATACATAGTCTTATCCCTAAGGATTTCAGTAGAATTTTGTTTTCCTAATCCCAAAAATAACAAAACCTAGCCACTAAAACCAACTATGACAACACTGAACTTTATTACACAATTAAACATGAAATATTATATAAAATACATCAATTGATACAACATAGAATATTGAGAATTATAGTGTCTTTGGGGAATAGGAACATTACATAATAACTTAGAACATAATACACAACATCTCTATTGAAAACTTCTTTTAAATGACCACTAAATTTCATAGTACATCGCGTTGTATTGGAAAACCAGAGGAAATTCATATGAAAAAAGTTAGATATAAATCCATGTAAGGGAGTAAACAAGGCAAAACATGAATAATATAGTACATGTTAGGGAATATGCATATCAATGGATCATAAGATAAATATTAACATAAAGGAATGATATAACATGAATAAAATAACATGGAAATGTGGAAACAACATTTAACATGATAGAATGAGCTAAGACCCATTGCATATTGCGCATTAGTAAACACTCATTGCTCTTGAAATAGCTTGATTAAACCCTCATTTCACTTGATGTATCATGATACTAATATTTACCCAATGAATTGGATTGTATCAAGGTGCAACCTTCTTAAACATTTAATATAATGCAAAAGTGTCCCACATGGTTCATACAACATAGAATTATTAAAGATAATAATTTATTTTGTGATAATTGAATTTGGAATTCATACATTAATCTCGATAATCGATAAGTAAATGTGTATAATGTTGAATACCATTGATAGATAAATGGGCATAGTATTCAGGACACAATGACTTTGTCTTGGAAAAACTTTTGGTGCAATTTCTACAGCTTAACGGTGTGACATAAGAATTCATAAAAATATTTTATGAGATAAAAAGGGTTTTCTCATAATATGTGAAAGAAATCGAAAATAAGGGGTTTATATAGATACATGTCCCAAAAAATATAATGGAATTTAGATTCATAATACAAAATAATTTCTTGAATGTGAATTAGAATTAAGAAAATTCTTTACGGAATTGCGCCATGGTAACAGGTGTACATAGAAGGAATTAATGATAGAGAAAGGGGTCACCCATTATTAATACATAAGGATGGATGTATGGGGGTTGTGAGAAATTATACCCCAATATTTACAATTGAATGTAAAATGACATAACAATATTAAGAAACATTGATAAAATTAGGAAGAAAGGAATCCCTTACATAGATTGTGATCCCAAAGGCTTGGTAGGGGCTTGAGAGAGGCTTTTTGGGAGCTTGTGGAGATGTTGGAGGATTCTAGAGATAGTAGGTAAGTGGTTGGAAGAACAAAAAAGGATTTGGGGGAAGAGAAAGTGGGAGATTATGTGGGTTTATATAGGAAGGGGGATTGAATTCATTATTATTTAGGTTTGGGACACTACACATTCAACTAATTAAAAAACAGAAACCAGCCCATGGTTTTTTACCATGGGTTTTCCCAAAGTAGTGTTGAAAACAATATTTTTTATTGAAAATGTCCTAACTTCTTAAAATAATTGAATTGCTTATGTGGAGGTCAGTCACACTCTCAATGAAGTCAATTTAAAAAGCTAAAAAAAATTATTTGTCTTAGAGGGTCCACTAATGCATTGTAAAATAAACCAAATAAACCCAAATTCACATTATTTTAATGGGAAAAAATATATTGTCTCAACATAATGTTTAAAATATTTTATTACATCACTATTGTTTCATTATGATGTCATAAATCACATTATATATTTAAATGTTTTTTAATTTTGTCCCAAAAATTACATTGTCTGAGAAAATTATGAAAAATTATCCATTGGATAATTTAGAAATCCTGCTTCCAAATATAATATTCATTTTATCTAAATAATTTTATAAATATGTCAATTTTTTATTTTAAATTAAAAACTGACATTTATCAAAAAAATCATGGGTCTTGAAATAAATAAGCTTTCCAACATAAATAAAAATCACAATTGAATTCAAAATAATTATATGGTCATTTATATTTAATAAATAATAATTTAGGAATAATATTTTATTAAAACATTATTTAATACCAAAATCTATTAATTCCTAAAAATAGATTTTTTAATTGAATATTAACAAACAAATTCTATTTTTGATTTTAAAACTATTTACAAAGTAACAATAATAAAATGAATGTATATTCTCTATACAAAAATAGTGTACATAATTCTAGTTATAGGTTTTTGTTACATAACCCCTTATAAAACTCATAGTATACTGAAGGGTAAGGTGTGCGATGGTGAAAAACTCATGGGGTGGCCTGGATAACATCGCTCGGGTAGTAATTTCTATTAAACCCAACTTCTCCCATAGGTGGTTCCACTCAGGCTTAAAATGTTCAAGCTCATCTTGGGCTTGGTCAAGAGAAAAGACGAAAGACACAACCTACTTTTTGATCTCTGACAAATAGGCTTCATGCCGATAAATTCTACTAGATGAATCCATCGCTTCCTTTGTCTGAGTAAATTGAATTTGTTAAATCTCTATGTTTGTACTAATCATGTTATTACTATTCAAAGAATATATTAGCAACGACCTCAATTCATAATGGAATTTTAAAACCTGAAACATAAAACAAAACAAGTGAATATGTTATATAATGATTTCATATAATAATAAATTTAATTAGATCAAGAGGAATTTCAATTAATAAAATTTTGGGTCGTTACAAAAAACACATTTTCTTTCTGAAATTACATGGCCAAGAAAGCATACCTCTTGTATCCAAAAATCAAACATAGATAGTTTGGTATACAAATGGTGATCTATAAAGATTTTAACATTTTCACCATCTGTTCCTCATCCTCGTCATTTGTATTTCAATACACCAAGATGTCATCCACAAACACCACAAAAAAAGAGTCTAAATGTCGATGAAATACCCGATCCATCAAATTAATGAAGACCATTGGGGAAATTGTTAGACTTAATGGTATGAATAAATATTTTTAAGGTTCATATCTACTTCTGGAGGTTGTATTTATAATATCTTCCTTCCAAACCTGCAATTGGTGAAATCTAGATCACAAGTTTAATTTATAGAACCATTGGGATCAACTAAATTGATCAGAAAGATCATCAATTAATGGATGTGGATTCAAATTCTTTATCATAACATGTTAAATCTTATTATAATACACACACGAGCAATTTTTTTATCTTTTTCTTAATGAAATAGGCATGTATTTCACATGGATATGTACGTGGCTGAATGAAATCCTTTTTACCAGCTCCTCCAACATTACTTTCAGTTGCCTATAAACTATTGTTGTCATCCTATTATATGGATGGGAAATAGGAATGGTCCCCATATTGAGATTAATTGTAAACTCTACTTCCCATCTTGGTGGTAAACCTGATATGTTATAAGAAAAGACATCTGAAAACTGATCCACCACTACTGTAAAACTGATATCCTAGATCTCTTCCATTGAAGGAAAAGTCAACACCACTAACTAGTAAGAGAACAATCCCACTGCTTGTTCCAACAATCCCATTTCACCTTTCGTTGGAACCTTCTCTCCTCTAAAGACATACTCGACACCATCCACATTTGTGAAACTAATTGTTCATCTATAACAGTCGATGTGATCCTTGAATGTTTCCAATAAATCCCTACCTAGGATTACATCATAGACATAAATCTCTAACATCGAGAAGTACCATTTCATCTCAGCTCCATCAACAGTTATAGAACATGCTCTACAAACAATGGAAATACATTCTCATCCATCTATTAGAGTTTCTAGTTTTTACACATAAGTAATACTTTCTAGTTTTAAACATATCAAATCAATATCATGGGAAATAATGAATGAATACAGTGCAACATTATCATTAAACACATGCACAAAGGTAGAATGAAAAAGAATATTACCTCTCATTGTAGATGGTCCAACCTGATCATCGACAATCATATTCTCAACTACATGAAATTTATTTTTCACTGAACACTTCTCTTTATTCCATTGTTGTAATTACCCTTGCTTAGTTTCCATGGTATTCCTTGAATCACCATGTCTATCTGTGCTGTGTTGATATGTTTGATTTTTATTTCCTTTCCCTATCAATGCAAACAATGCTTGGAGAACATATGAAGTGTCTCGAGTACCTGACCTCAGAGCACTGCAACAAAAGCGATTAAGGTTACCCATATTGTTGAAATTATTTTCTGATCTTGGTGGTGTTTTAGACACCATCTTCATGTGGTTAAATAAACCACATTGGTGATATCTCTCTTGGATATTTGGTCT
Source organism: Viscum album (assembly GCA_963277665.1). Taxonomy (NCBI): domain Eukaryota; kingdom Viridiplantae; phylum Streptophyta; class Magnoliopsida; order Santalales; family Viscaceae; genus Viscum; species Viscum album. The sequence goes on from OY728119.1 coordinate 539,122,309, forward strand.
TGGAGAATGATTTATTGATCTAGTTGTCTGATTATAATTCCTGATCACACCTTGGAAATAGGTGCCTCTCTTTTTCTTGCTCCCAGCATTGGAGTTCCCACCATTTACCATATGTATCATCATAACTCATCCTCCTATATCTCTATAGATTCCCCACATAGAAACTATTGATCTATTAACCATCTCTGTATAATTATTAATACATAGCACCATAATCTTCAATCGAATTTATTGAAATAGCTTTGACTCAATGATGCATTCCTTCAATAAGTCATATTCCACAATTTCTAGTGAAAAGAACCAAAAATTTCATGAATTTATCCACATATTGTGAGATAGAGATATTCTCAAATATTATTATAAAAAAGTATGTCATCATCTGGATCTTAAACATGTGAGGGTATAATTTTTGGTTGAATAATTTGTGAAAATACTTCAATATAGTTCCTTGATCCACTATAGCTTCTGGTAATAGTTCCCACCAATGGTGTGCATGATCCAAAATCATATTTGTTTCCATCTTGACCTTGAGCTCTGATGCTGTTCCAATGAATTTGATGAGACAATTCATTGTGTTCTGCAACACCTCTGCCAATTCTGGTTTAGAATCACCCTAGAAGATGGGTTTGTTCTACGTCATGAACTTAATGGAATGATCTACATGACATGGCTCATCCCTCTAGTTCCCTATGTCCATAGCTTGCAATTTTTTTACAATACATTGAACTAGTACCTGATTAACTTGTGGTTTAGGTAAAACCAAATTCTCCCCATCTTCTTTCAGTTGGTTCCTATCACACATACCATGTTCCATTTTCTAAACAAACAAGAAACTCAATAAGTCTCAGTCTCTAGAAAGTGATGGCTTAGTATTTAAAATTTTATCACATCAATAATCACAAAAATTTTTACCAAAACAACCTTTTTCACATTCAATAATTATGTAAAAAATAATTTCTTTCATTTGGAAATTAAACAATTTTCAGAATTTCATTACCATCTATTATTTCCAAATAATTTCTTTGAAAAACATATCTTACTATTTAAAATTTAAACTCTTTTACAAAACATAAATCATTACTCCAAATGATGTAAGCACTTCTAGTTTCAATTTATTATTCTAATGCATGGAATGATCGTCTCATTGTCCAAACCCATGACAATGAGATTTCAAAATCCATGAGGTATCTCAAAACCCTTATGTTCCTCACACCCTGTTAACTTGAAGTTCAGCATAAATAGGTTAGCTATGTCCTTTTATGATATACCTTTCAAGTTCTGAAAAACCTAATCCTTTATAATATTACATCCAAAAGAATTGATATGGTGAATTAAACTCCAGGGAAGAGTAAATGAAAACTACTTCATAGGAAAGGACTGAACAAGTCGATACATTTGTAATGCCCTGCTAATTCACATTGAATTAATGTTACAGCACGACATTACATAGACTTGGTGACATCCCCAATATGCCAAAGGCTAGAAAAAACTGTCTAAGGGTTTCACATACAAGTGTGGGATGATTTTCCCTTTAAAATATAAAACCATAAACACAAAAATCCATAACCAAATAGCTAGATATATCATTCATGAACAATGAAATACAATTCAACCACTTTATTCATGATAAAAAACATAAAATGGTGCAACAACAAAAGACAACCTATGAATCAAAGTAAATAGAGACATGAAAACAAATGACTCTAATAATACTACATTAATCCATGATCCCAATGATCTAATCCTCAGGATCACCAAATGGCCAATGTATCATGAAGTGGTGTTAAAAACGTGTGAAACGTTACATTTTCCCCAGTCTAAAAATATAGGAAATGCTAATGAACAAAATTTCCAAAGCATGGGTGGGTATAAAACTCAGTATGATTCCCCCAATTACTTCTCTACTCACGAAACTATGATAGAATTGGTAGAAATAATTATATTAAATAGTTTATATAAAACTATTTCTCAAAATAGTTTATAACTAATAAATAACAAGTTTTCAAAAGCACTTTTAACTAAATTATAAAAGTGAGATTTAATCCAATTTTCCAGCAAGTTATTTTTATAGAAAATTATCCTAACAGATATGTAAAAACGTTTCTCAATATTCCCTTAGCATACCCAATCCATTCCACACATCTGCACAACTAACCATGCATACTACGGGATGATAGTTCTAAATTCATGATCAATTTCTCATCGATCTACCAAGTCATCACAAGGTAATTATATCCCATGTTCCATTTGAATTTTTGAACTGATAACAAGGTCATATTTTAACCAAGCCCTAGAAATACAATATTAACAAACACACCAATATTCCCAATGATCATGCTAAAAAAATCAATAAAAAACATTTTTTTTTGAAAACTATTTCCTTCAAAAGCATTTCAATGCCAAACCATTTCAATAAAACACACATTCTATGGTAAACCCAATTTTATAGAAACCCATTTAGATATTCCAAAAAACCCATAATATAAAATCACAATATTAAATTAAATAAACTAAAACAATTTTCACAATAACTCACATAGATTACCTAATTTCACAAAAATAGAAAATCACCACTAAAGAAGATTTATACCATTCATGGAACCAAGATTTCACAATAAATTTCGTTCAATTTAATAAATTTGAATCTTATCCAACCAATTCTATCCACAGGATATGATAGTGAAGCCACCTACTTCAAAGGTTTTGGCAAAACATGACAACAAACAAAGAACACACAATATGTCAGGTCGATTCTCCAAGAAATGGACTTAGATATCTTATCCCAACATAAATGAATACAAATATCATAATATTTCTCATACAAAAATATATATCTACCCATAAAAACATATATCTGAAAATTAAATTGGATATGAGAGGTATATCCAATTAGATATAAGTATATCTAAGATACAATACAGGAATAGTGAAGAACATCACCTACCATCAGATTCGAGCATGAAGATGCCATGGGAGGGCTCCGAATCAGTTAAACAATGATTGTGAGTGGTTCCCCAACCTTAAGTGGAGATAAATTTAAAATTATTACTATTTTGGGTAAAAATAAAGTAGGATAAAAACAAGTAAGATCATAAAAAATTGGATCTTACTTTTTCTGTGCACACGGTTAGACCGCACGGCTAGACAAACCCTACACTAACAATATGTTAGCTAATACCTTAGAGAACCCCATTTATGTACACCTTTCAAGGTCACCAAAACCATTCTCAAACCATTCTAAAGCTACTTCCTTATAACTACAACTGTACAATGTTTATCCTAGGATATTCTTACTGCTTAAACAAATTGTGTCCAACCCGTATACATCTAATTTAGCCTCCAAAAGCTATTAAAAGTTTACCCAACTCTCCAAAACATCTACCTTACATAAAAATAATCCAGTAAGAGTTACATAACAAAAAATTTGGGTACAAAAATTATATATATTTCATCCTACCCCTTCGATAAAATATATACTTCATTTTGAAGGGGATATATCTTCTGTACTCTATACATGGATCATTACTCACTAACAAATAATATATAGAAGTTGGAAAGAGCCACATGCGGTCGTTCAAGTACAAGAAGATCCACCCATTATCTTATAATGGATAAAAATAGGTAATACCCTCCCGAGGCAATAAAATTTCAAGGGCCACTTGGGGGATTATACCAAGACGTATCCCTTTACATTCTTTTTAGTAATTTATATTTCAATTCCATTATTGGGAATAGTAAATCATGCATCCCACACCCTCTTATCCTAATTTTCTTAAATTACATGATACTTGTTCTTAATTGAGTAATTATGATTTATAAGACAATGATGGTACAAGGATTTCCCAAATAGAAGTGCAAGAAATGGGACTAAGCTTCGTTTCAAAATGGAAATCACTTTTATTTTTTATGTTTTAAATTCCATACATTTTTTTGAGATTATAATTTTAGTTTCAAACTGAAATTTCATGCCCATGCTTGAATTTGTTTCTTAATTGACATATATTAGAAACATTAGTTTCTTAAGAATCCTATGATACAATGTTTTATATTTCATGATCAATGAGATTGAAGAATAAAATGAAGAATTTAGTCCTTAAAATGGAGCATGGATATTTAAATAGTGACTTGTGATTTTAAAGAATTTGTTGATTTGTGTAAATCAATTTTCTTGAACATTTTTCATGAATTGAATTTTTTAAATTATTTTGAATTTATTGGTTATTATTATTCATTTCTTTAGTGATTGTACAATATCATATTTCCCACTATCGAGGGTATTTCTTGACCAAATTCATTCTATATTATCTTGATCATATTTCATAAATGATCATGGGACATTCCACCTAAAATAACTTTCAATTGAACTTTTCAGAGCTATGTCTATTAAAAAATATTTTAAATTTATTGAGGAATCATTTAATAATCCATTATACTTGAAAAAAACTTTACAATAATCCTTTTCTAGACGAATGAAACCATGAATTACCTTGTTATGTAAAATCGATGATTCATGACATTTTTATGAATTCCTACCCTCATAATAGTATATTATAGATACTTTAAAATTTTAATCTAGGATTCAAGGGAATCTTGGTAGAAAATATGAAATTAATTTTATGTAAAAGTGTGAGTCTTGGTTTTTTGTTTGTTAATAATGTTTTTTTTAATCATTATAATCTGTATTATTATTCCCTTCATTGATGAAAAATAATAATAAAAAGACTTGGTTGTGACTTGAGGAATAAAAAATAACCATCAATGGACTGATGATTTTTATCATATATGGTTTGGTAGTGTATTATTAGTTTATTATACAAATAAATTTTAAAAAAACATAAAAAGGAAAAATGATACATTGAAAATGGGAAAATGATATAAATCGAGAGAAAATTTAAAGATGGTACACATCATTAATTATTCTTTAATTATTTAGGAATTTTTTATAAAGGGTTGGGGGAAATAGTTATTTCTCATTTTCAGAAGAGAATTTCACTACATTTTTGTTTTTAATATCAATCATTATACATAAGATATAAACCTCCTCCGTAATCCATAACTTTTAAACCGTTAAATCCTACCTACCTTAAGAATCATATTCTTTTTAACCTTTATTTAAAGTCCTCATAATTTTATGTTCCTTTTGTCTTTAAAATGATTAGAATATAGATACATTATAAACCCTATGAATAAGGATCATGTATTAATGATATGTTCATAAATCTATATATATTTTATCAAGAGTGATGAGAGAAGAAAATATATTGTCTGGTAGATAATGATGTGGCATGTTTAATAATAATTAACTGATGAACATAAATGAATGAAATGATATGTTTTATCGTTATTAAAAGGGTAAAGATAAAATACATTCATTGGTTAATTATTTTAAAATTGATAAATTGAATTCATATTCTATGTGAAATTTAAAAAAAATTAACATTAATGATTGTATGATTTTCTTGCTTAGGAATTTGAATATTTGTAACATTGGTTCCCTTTGAATTCCTTGTTGATATTTTATACTTGAGGAAACCAATGGTTTTTGTGTTGGGGATTTGATATAGATAATATTTTCATCATTTTTCATATGTATTTCAATTTTTAAAACCCTTCCTATTTATTAGTTTGATATTATTTGCATTAATTTTTGATTTATGGTGTGTTTTGGGATAAAATGTGAAAATTGATTATTTCACTAATTTTAACAGATTCTAATCAATTTGAAATGTCATGAATAACTTTTAAAATATTGATCCAAGTCAAGTGGTTATTTTATGAGGGTTTTTTTATTTTTGGGATTCAACTTCTTGTTATGTACTAGGATCATATTTCAACATCCATTGGCTCTAAAAATCAATCAATTTGAAAAAAAATTTAGATGATAGTGTTAACCCAACATCATTAGTTTGGTTATAAATCAAGATTAACATCTCCAATAGAGGTGATTAAAATTTTATTTTAAATATAATTCAAAGATTCATTGAGAAATTAAATATAATAGAAATATTTCTTCATCAATATAGTCATTAGATGATCCCACTTGGAGGAATATTTAGAAAATATTCAACCAGAAAGAGAGTGTCTAATTAATTATGTGATAGAATCCTCTATAACTGGCCAATATATTTTTATTTTTTAGGTATGATATAAAATTAGATTTAGAGAATCATATATGAAACACCATTGAAGATATTATGCTATATTCTGGGTATAACTATAGAAAAATTTTAGAGCACAGATTATGGAGGGGGAGTTATTAAATCCATTTCATTTCGCCTTTTTTGTATTTTTTTATTTTCACTTTAGTTTTATTTTAAATATAATATAAATTTATTTTCTTTTGAATAAAATTCATTTAATGCAGGGTTTTTATTTTCCTGTCTTCTTCCCACACCCTTCTTATTCTTCTAATTCTTTTTCACCCTTCTTTTCATATTATCTTTTTCTTTGCTTTCTATTTATAATTTGTGATTTTATGTGTTTGTGTTTATACTTCTTATTTTCTCATCCACATTATTTACCTTTAATTTCTTTTTTTCTCTTTATTTCTCATTATACTATGACCTATTACCCTAAAAAAGTATGTGTTAACCCAAGGGTTGGCCCATTAAAGGTAATAGGAAATTTCATTTTTTTTGCAAATAAATTATTATGTTTTCTTAAATCTCTAATGAAAAAGATTGAGGTTAATATTTTGGGTTTTCTTACACTATGGAACTAAAATAAAACACACTTATATTATTTTGTTAAATCATTTCTTCCCTTCTACTATATACAATCTCTTTATAAAATTTATTTGAGGCATCCAACGGATGAAATGGCATAAAATGGACCCAGGTATTGGAAGATGTCACACTCTTGACTGAGGTGTTCCATCAACATTTATTATAGGATGAGTTAGAACTGAGATTTAAAAATGTATTCAAGATTTCACAACACTTAATTAAATAATATAAATTAATGAATGACATCTATGAATTGAATTATCAAACATAATCTCGACACTAATAAGGAGAGTAGGAGAACCCACAAAGAAATTAAAAAAGTCCAAGTTTTTTTATCACTAATATCATTTTTTCATTCCATTTTAATTTAGTTTTTTCTTTCATTTAAATTTAATTTCTTTACTATATTGAATAAATACAACCAAAAGAAGTAGTTTAGGTGAATTAGATTTAGTGAGTGAACAACTGAGAAAACTCCTCAAGTGAGATGAACCTTTTCATTCTATGTACTACATTTGGAAAATAAATTATTCTTTTTTTGTGCCCTATGATATGCAATAACCAATGGGACTTACAATAATTTTATCTCTTTATTTATATTTCCATGATTTTTTCCATTTATATATTGCGGATTGTTCAGCAGGTGTGAGGTCATCTTTTCCACAAGTTTACCTTATCAGTTTTTTGCATGGTTGGTTTTGTTCCTTTTCAATTCCTACACAGAAAATTGTTTTTTTGATGTAGTTTAGGGTATTATAGCTCAGACCTTTTATTTATGTAGTTTAGTGTCTTCTGGGTGGGAGCTTCAATTATTGTAGTTTAAGGCCTTTTATCACAGATCTTTCGATGTTGTTGTTTATTGTATTTTTCTGATATCTTCTTGCACTGTAGTTTATAATCTTTTAGCTCGGACATTCTATTACACTAGTTTATTATTTTATATATAAAACATTATATCTCTATAATTTTGGTTCTTTTATCTCTGTCCTTCTATTGATCTACTTTATTGTCTTTTATCTCAGACAATTTGTTGTTCTAGATTAGGGCCTTTTAGCTCACACCATTGAGAATCCATGTAGTTTAAATTCATTATGTTAGAACGTGATTGATGAATATGGAATGTGTGGAGGACAAGCCATGTATCATCAAGGACATCCTATGGTTCTGAGTTTTTCCTTGTTGTTGAAAGAGCTCACAAGGATTGGAGCTACTTTCCTATAAGGAGGAGATTCATAGAGTTGGTAGGTCAATGCCATTATGTGTCAGTATTATTTTCAAAAGGAGGTGTATCTACTATTTTATATGGGACATGGATGATTTTTTGGGTGATATTGGTTGATGTTAATATACTAGGAAAGCTGAGTCTACCTGGATAGCTTGAATATAGATGATATACTTCATAACCCCAATGTTTTAGATGATGAATATGTAATGGGGAATACATGATGGGAATGGACTATAACACACTAAAGTGTCATGATCTACCATCGTGTTACCAGGGACAACAGGGGTTGGAGTTCCTTTCTTATAAGTAGTGGTTTCCTTTGGATTGTAGTTATGATCCTTTATGCATCGATCACTTTTTCAAATAGAGGATCCCCTACCCTTTTCCAATGTTCGTGAAATATTTATAAAGAATCAAGAATCTGAAAAATGAATTTGGGTAAGGAGGAAAAGCTGTCTAGAAAGGGTTTTAGAACCGTATGGATATTCAGCTTATAGTTTTTAAGATTGGTCTCTATGTCCTATGGTTTTGAGTCACGGGGTGAGGACCATCAAAAGGTTCAAGAATAGAGGATAGAATTTCATCTATGTGAAATGGTACTAAAAATGGTGATGTAATGTTGGTAATGTCAGCTATGCTTGAATAGTATGGTTATAAGGATCATAGATCATGGTCCAAAGAGCATGGATCATGAAGACGCTGTGAGAAAATTGTGTCGGGAATGGCCCTGAACAGACGAAGGGGTTGGGTTCTTCCATTGTGACATCAGGGCTCACAAGGATTGGGAATCTATTTTTGTAGAGTTGAAAAAAAAATTGTTGGCCCTAGGTTTATATGTATAAGCCAAAGGAATACATTCATAGTCAAACAAATGATCACTTGAGGTCTATTATCATTTTCCATGATTCATGGATGACTTAAGGTGGTATGATGTGCTAAATCAAGGAATTTTATATGTGAAAAACATGTATGTATTAAGAAGTGTTAGAGAACCCTAAATGTTGTCTCTCCACCAAGTGAACATGTTATCACGATGAGGCATTTTGAAAAACCACTACTCTAGTTTCTTCCTATACAAGCATGTCATGTAATCATATATAATTTTTTACTAAGGATATAATGTTAGCCCTAGGAGAATTATTATTTATTTATTTATGTTCTAAATTTTACAAAAAATCCTAAGCTGAAGATTTTATAGAGAATATATTTGAGTTTCACTCAGGGCAACCATTGTGGGTTTTCAACCTAAAAATTTTCGTTTCTCTTTATCTAGTAGTTTATTGTATTGATATTCGGACCATCAAAGGAAAGATTTTGGGTTCTTATAACCTTAACCAATGTACATTCACTTTATGTTTATGACACACCTACACCTAATATGTGAGGAATATAACATAAGAACCGTATTCGGATACCCCCGGTCAATAGTTCTCTAACATGATTCTTAGTAGGAGATGAAAATGTTTTAAATAAAGTCTCTAGGTCCTCAGGTCATGAGAAAAAAATATGGGATAATTATACCAGGAATGGACCAGAACCCCAATAGATGTTGAGTTCCTCCATGGTGATGTCAGGTTCACAAGGATATTAAATCCATATATATAGATCCAGTACAACTCTAGTTGATAGGTTTAAGACATTATTAATCTAAATCATAGTCATGTAGAGAGATATTTTTTCCTTTCCAAGGGCAATAAAAGATTTGTGGAATCCTGAGTTGCTCAAGAAATTCAGTTTGATTTATGGATCGAGGTTCTTAAAAGATGAAGAAAACACTCCATTCAATAGTTGACCAGGGTGAGGTTCTTGTGGACCATTTATAAGGAATAATTATCAGTGATGATATGACCCTTTTAATTTCATGTGGTATGGCTATATGGGTTTCCTTTCTGTTTAATGTCATGTATTAAGGATGTGGGAACTGATGTGAAATATTGAGCAATATTTGTTACATTTGAAACCAGTCCATACGCATATCTAACTCATATATTGTCAAAATGATATTGTATAGATCAACCCTTTCGGAATTAGTGGTGAATTTTTATCCATTATATACCGTGGTTTAACCAAATATTTTGGATATGGGTGTAATAGTGTATCTTTTGATGTTAGGAATCAAGTAATACATAGTTCATGTATAGAAGATCCTTATGCAGGTTTCACCTATACATAGGGTTGGGTGTATTTTTTTTATCATGTATAGACCCAAGAATTGGTTATATGGGTTTCAAAAAATATCTTATGATGTAAAGAATCAAGATACATGTATATCTTGAATAATAAATGCTTTACATTGGTCTGACTCGTATGCATAGGGGGAATTAATCCAATTGATTGTGGTTTTTGGGCCCAGGGTTGGAGGTATGAGCATCACTACATATCTTATGATGACCAGAATCAATCCACACATAGTTATTGAGATTCCATAATGATTAACATCAAGCTCTATGGACTTGGGTTCCCTAATGTGAAAAGGGAATTGTGTAATTGGTCCCATGAATGTAGTTATGGGTGTCTTTATGTATCATATGATATCCAAAATCAAGTCACATGTATTTCATGGATGATAAACTCTATATAAAGGTATGACCCATATGCATAGGGGCATTATTTCTGTTGATTGTTGTCGTTGGACTCTGGATTAGAGATCTGGGCACCACTACAAATCATGTGTTGACTGTAATCAAGCCACATGTAGTTCTTTAATAGATCCATGGTGGGAGACCAACACCATTGATACTGGTCCTCTTGAATGAGGTCCATAAGAATTCTCAGTTTTATGTCAGGAAAGAGACATCAACCTTGCTTTTCAATTCCATCTGGCAAGGACATATGATGTTTATATTGAGTTCTTACATCTAGTATCATGATTAAAATATCATGGGATGATATGGATTTTTCTTATGGGGAATTCCTTACATAAAATCCTAATCTCACATGATCTGTGATCAATGTCCAAAAAAAGGTATGGAAAAGGTTCCCCTTACTATGCGGAGGAAACAAGGATATGATAGGGTAATTTTTCATCATGTAGTGGTTCGACCAAGATAAAGGATTGAGGTTTCCCAATATATATCCTTACAATAAGAATCAATCTATGTATATATCTAGAATCTCGTGAAGTTTAACTTCATGTTTTTTAGAAAGAATGTTACCTAATGTAAAAGAAGAGGAATGTTGTGGCTAGACCCAAAACTGATGTGTGGGTGAAATTACGTACCATGTAATGGAATGAATAAAGCTATGAATGCTTATGGGAAACCTTTATATTAAGTGTTATCGGTAAAGGAGATCAACCATGAACTGTAACATCTTACAGGAAGGACTAGGGCCACTCGACGTGGGGGAACATGAATGTTGGGGATCCCGACAGTTTAATGTCATGCAATGAGGACATCCTTCATTAAGTTTATCATATTATGGTAAGGATGAGAGACTTGTTGTATTTTATCATCATACTTTCATGAAATGATATGTACAGTTTAATGTCATGTGGTTAGGATGTGAGATGCAGTGCATTTTAAGGTATTACAATATGGACTTTTTCTATAGAGTTTAACATCTTATGGTGGGGATTTTTTCTATATAGTTTAATGTCATGTGGTTCGGATGAATTATTAAAAATTAAATGTCTTTAGGTCTAGATGAGATCTACTTTACAGAATCTATGAAATGTATTTCTTATGAATCCTCGCATTGGTGGGGGTTGTGACACATTCCCATCCAATATGGTTAGTGAGTATACTCTATTGTGGTAGACCGTATGTATGATATAAGTCCATTAATATTTGAGTTCTAGGTTATGAGGCTTCATTTCTAGAATCATTGAGGTTCTGAGAGACAATATCAGTTCTCCTTGATTGAATGAATATAGTTATTCCTCTTCATTGAAGACATGTGTGATCTAATTCAGATAACCTTTTGGATTGTGAAATATATGGAACATATTCTCATAAATCCGCTCCATATCATCCATAAATTTTTTCGATTACTCGTCATCGTAGTGTTTTATACCAATAGATATTCAATCTAAGAGAAACTGTAATTATATGGGAAACACTACCTCAGTTGACTACACAAATAAATTGGGTGTTTCTTCTATATTAGTATATATGGTGGTACGGTTATCCCGTTAAGTATAGAGCAGCATGTCCATCCAAGGCATCGTTTCATTATCTACCATATTCTAGAGTATACTCAATATATTCTCATTAATTTCCTCTATTTTTTAATTTTCCATTTCATGATAGCAGGATGAGTGATTTTCCACAATGTTTCCCTCTTAGTACAATTTATTCAACTCTATAGAATAGAATTTGGTGTTTTTTCCTTCAATATTGTGCGAGGAAGTCCAGGAATAGAGATGATATGGGGAATTTATATGATAATGATATTCTTTATCCTAATTTCCTTGTGGTTTATTTACTCGTCCCATTTTGAAATGAAGATCGTAGTAGTAAGGATTTTTTGAACTGCTTATCTGTGGTTGAGGGATATATCCCCACAACGTTCATTCCCCACATGGAGAATGACCATGAAATTTTATCTGTATATATAAATTATAGAGGTTAATGGATGAATTTTTCATGAATTTTGAATCAATGACATTTACTTGTGAAATCCAGATAGTCTTGTATCATGGTTTTACAGTAATAACCCAACCTCCTGATGTGGTGGAAAATATTTTTCCTAGAATGATGAGCATTGAAGAAACCTATGTGAAATTCTTACATGATGGTAGTAATATCTATTTCTCATATGCATCTAATAATGATTTAATCAAATACATCCCTTTAGATGGGTTTCTTCTCATTTCAACAATCATAAGGTGTGATGTTCACTACAAATCATTGGATTTGTTCCTTCTAAGCTCAATCCATCAAGAGAGTCCCATTTTAGAGACAATTAGTTATGGGCTCCATCCATCTAGGGGTGTATATCAGTTCATCATGCTCTAGGGTAGTGTCGAATTAATTTATTTCTTCATTCTCATATATGATGATCGATGAGACCATCCTCTGGTGCGTGATGTGGAAGATCACTTCCTCTGGACTAGGGTCATCCAAGACTATGGCTATATTTTCTAGTCTATTATCATGATCATTCTATGACCGAGGGAAATGATGAAACATGGGATCAAAAGCTAAATCCACCCTTATTCCTCTAACATAGCTAATGAGAGGGTAATATTATTCCTTTTGGGTGGAAATTCTCCATTGATCTTCTTTATGACTATCTTTGAATCCACAGTGATGTTCAGGTAGGATATTTATAGCAGTAGTGATAGTTTCTAATTATTTATGAGGGCTTTGTATTTAATCTCATTATTCATGGAACCTTCAGATAGTGATAATGTGTAGGGGAAACTTTCTTTTATAGGATAGAAAACTAAAAACTCTATGCCAACCCGGTTCAACATTTAATTTTACATGTTTTTTCAATAGGACTTATAGAGGCACAGTTGAAGTATATATTACAGGTATGGGAAGTCTCATGTTCATAGAAAACCTCCTCACATGGATGTTCAATGTCTATTAAGGTAATTTACAGGGAATAATGTGCCGTAAGGAAATCATCTAAGGCTATATCCTTAACTGAAATATATTATACAAACTGAATGTCATAATTTTTTAGAATGAACACCAATTGAGCCAAAATCTTAGTCAACATAGTATGGCCAAGGATTTAATTTATTGGGTCAATATGAGATACCATGTTGAATTATTTGTGTTGCAAGTAATGCCTTCATCTTCCTCACTTAAATGATAAGCACAAAGAGGTTATTATTGACAATATATTATTGGTTATTATTATATATAATCATTATACTGAGGTATTAGAGGATGTTCTCATCCCATGTATCATTTTTTGTGCAAGGAGTGTTCCAAGAGATCGCTCCATGATGACCACATATTGGATGAGTGGATTTCCTTCCACTACCGGCATCAAGACCAGTGGATGTATCATGTATTTATTCGGTCTCTAGAAGAGTTTTTGGTAGTCATCATCTCATTAATAGAAAATTCCCGTATTCATTATCTTGGTGAAAGGGATAGATTTTCTATCAAGGTTTGTTGTGAGATGGAAGACATTGGCGTGGTTCCCCTAAAGTCCCCTTAGTTATTTGTGATTTCTGTGTGTGACATTGATATAATAGAACTAGTATTTTCTATGTATATCTCAATACCATGATGTAATATAAACAATCCAATAAAATTTCCCAGAGTTATAAAAAATGGAATTCCAGTGGATTCATCTTCAGACTATGTGGTCCTAGATTGTCGATGACTGTTCTAAAATCTAGGAAGTGATGACATCACTATCGGGATATGACCACTAGGTCGTCAACGTAAAATTTAGATATACATCACAATAAGGGATTGAATATATGATTCATGGTGTGTTGGTATATAGCACCAGTGTTCTTTAATCCAAATGGAATGACTTGATATAAAAAGATCCTCTAGAGTACTCTACATGAATTTTATTCCTAACAATCAATGGCCATATTTATCTGATAGTACCTTCAATACATATCCACGATGGAGAGGTCTTATAAGATAGTATTTTCCTCTATCAAGATTTATATGATCAATAATAGGAAGTTATTAATTTGGTAATACTGATTAATGTCTCTGAAATCAAGGTAGATCCTAATATACCGAGTATTATTCTTGATAAGGACAATGTTGGTGAAATGTCTTGGGTATTTCACTTATCATACAAATTTATTTTGATAAATTTTTAACATTTTGCCTCTAAATCTGTAACATGAGAGGGATCCATCCTTCTTGCTACCTTCTTGATGCCCTGATGGTCATCAAGTAAGACAATATGTTGCATATTCATATATAGATTTAGTCCAAGAATTTATTTAAAATTCCATAAAAATAAACATTGGTGTTGCCTTAGAAATGTGGAATACTTCTCTTTATCTTCAACAGTCATCAAGGCACTAATCAATATAGGTCAAAGGCCTACTTATATTACTAGATTTATCAGTAAGAGTTCATCAATGGAGATGGATATGAATTTCTAAAATATAAGAGGGGTGTTCTTGATGTCATCCTCATATTCATACACCTATGAGTCTGTAGAGGAATTTTCAGTTGAATTTGGATTTATAAGTTCCCCTCTATAACTATTGGGGTGAGAGAGGCCATGGTAAGAAACATTATAATCCCCTACTTCTAAGGTTATTTCTAATAGATTTGATATCTGGTTTTATTTTTCAATATTACTGGGGATAAAAGTATCATGGTAATATTCGGTAATGTATATTACATAAACTATATGTAGGGGAGATACATAATCTCATTATATTATACTATAGGGATTCATAGGGGTTATTCCCAATCGATTGGGGGATGTGTAGTTTCATCCACCATTGGTTATTTTTCATCCCTTTTATTTAATCATACCATAGAATATATGGTATTTCATGAATCTAAGTGGGAATTTCCAAAATTTAGTATCTTGAACTTTCTCTTCATAGGCTATTCCAAACACTAATGGAATGTTGATGGAACCACGACATCATTGTGAAGACGAGGACTTCTAAGAAGATCATTATATGAAATGTATTTTTGGATAACCATGAACTCATCCTTCGATGTGAGATACCAAAATTTATATTTGATCATGATAATCCTTGGAGGCCATTTCTCAAGCTTGTCATGAATTTTAATTTTCCACATTTAGGGAGTTAAGTCCCCTTCTCTAAATCTCAATGATAAGAAGGTCTGAACTAGGATGAGGATTATCTACACACATTTTCAATCAGATCACTTTGGATGTTGAAATTATCGAGCCTTCAGAAACCATATAGGTTTCTAATGTATCCTTGGATGACCACATCCTGGCCATGTTTTGTGAACACATTATTGATAGGGAAATATAATGGCGTGGTCTCCACTCGATAAACCTTGGCAACAAAAAAAATTATTTTGAACTCTTATGGGCTATGGAGGACATCCAAGAGTGCATACATGATTTCCTTTTAATGATAAAGTGCATATATAATTGACTTGTTATCTAGGATAGCCGCCAATTGGTTAATAAAGACTTAATTTTGTGCTATAATTTTGTATTAAGTGATCTACACATTACCCTTGTTATTATTATTAAGAGGCTAGGTGTTTGAGGTGGATGGGTATGGTTCTTGTACAGAGGTTGTGGAAAATCTACTACCAGTGAAATATTTTGTGCCTGACTTCCTCATTTCCTGGGATGATAAAATTATTTCACCCTTTCTTGGAGATCACATAGGATTAATGGGAATGTATGAATATTATAGGATACTATGACACCTACACATCTCTATTATCCTTTCTAGAACACTATCTCATGGGTCTCATATACATATATTTCCTCTGTTGGGAGGGGACTGAAATACTATTTTTGACCATACCATCATTTTCCGTTGTATCCTTAGTTGTTGTGAATATAACCTCTAGTTCTCCTTATATGTATCAAGAGCTCAAATATTGACGTATATGTATCATCATATAATGGTTAGTCCAAGTGTATCATGTTGATAGAACCAAATATGAGATCTTCATTTGATGGGGGATCCATTTGTTGGGGTGGTTCCTATGATCCAGATGATGCAGGGAAGAAATCTATAACTCTCTAAACATACATCATAGATGAATATGGCTCTTCCAATTATGTCTCTTCTAATGTCTGATGCATGTATCTACCTTCAGGAGGAATATTTTATGTCACTCCCCTAGGTGATGATAAATTTCATTGTTTGTAATGGTGTGCTCTTAGGGTGGCATGATCTCGGTCAACAATTTTTTGAGTCATCAAGTTTTCAAACTTAAACTTTAGTATGAACAAAAGAATTTGTAATCACCTTCTTCTTCTAACTAGGTGATGATTATGCAAGTCAACAACACTAGGGAGTTCTCTAACATCACCTTTCCATAATGGACTATGATTTGGAGGATGCATTTTAGTATAATGTAATTTTGCATGTTATGAACCAACCTCTTAGTGAAATGGTAGTTGTTGGGACTATTAGTGAGGTTGATCTCATTGGGCTTCCTAGGATATAGAATATTGACAAGGTTATTGTCCATGGATACAAGGAGATAATTAGGGACTTGTTAATTTTGTAAAGATTATGTCTTATTCCTCTATTCTTAAAATCACATGACACCCTGATCTCCTTTTTCATTTGATGGAGGGTGATTTTGTTGTTTTTTTGCTCAATGATACATTTTGAGCAATTTGAGATCTTTCTGTGTTCTTTAATAGACATTAATTCTATTTTTGAGTGATATTTGTAGTCTCTCCATTTCCAGTCCTTTTCCTTTTGTTGAATTCATAAGATGATAACTATCTCGGTTTAATAAATTGAATATTCCAAATGTTGTTCCATTTATGTGAACTCGTTTAACCCACATGGATGCTTTATTGGGATCAAATATGTCTGTAACTCATCCCAATGATTTTTGGCACAATTTTGAAGTAATTTCTATTATGAGAGAGGGATGTTTAGTCAATAGGTTAATCTTTTCCATTTGGCTATAAAGATAGACTCTTTCTCATTTTTATATTTCATGTAGTTTGATAGGTAGAGGAGTGTAGTTCTCATAAGTGTGGAACTATAATGGTAAAGGAATTAATGATGAAGATCATCCCATTATTCAATGGATATATCTGATAGACTGGTGTACAAAATAAAGGTTGACCCTATTAGAGTCTATAAGATTCGCCCCTCTTATTGATCTGTAGGTCCCATCATTAGACCATATCTGGATACAAAGTGTGTGAGAAGTTCTTCATGGTCTCCCATAAAGTAAAAGGTAGGAAAGTTAGAATTTATGAAATTTTTCAAAGTAAAAGTGTTATCTATCCATTTGGGATATGGGTTCTATCATATTTAATAGGTGTGTATCTCCCTGACAAGGCATCTATTCAAGTATTCAAGCACTCGATGGCATTAATAAATTTTTTAGTTACTACATTTTGAACCATATCCCATATATAGGGAAAGGGTGGGACCTGTTGGGGTGGCCCTATTTTCATCTCCCATTGATTCTAAATTCATTATAAAATTTAATGATTTCCCTGGTGAGGGAATGGTTTTTGTCTCAATGGCGGGAAGTCATAATAATTTTCAACATCCTCATTTAGGTAGACTATATGCCTAGATCGAAATATAGTTTGATGCTTAGATTCCATTCTATAAGGCATATGATCTATTTCGTGATGTATAGAAGAAGGAATAATTGCCTCATCCTAAAGATGATTCCCAGTGGGAATATTTACCCTAAGTACCTCATAGGTGATTTATCTAATAGATTGTATCTCATTCTCAAATTGTAACAACATTTCCACCGTGGAATGTTTTTTGTCACTTTTGGGAAGTGATTTGAATGTTGCCACATGTTCCAATTTATCATTGGCATTGTTCAATTTTAGATGTGGAGGCTTGATATTCAAATGTTCTAGTTTTTGGAGCCTCCTCTAGTTTAGGGTGTATGAAACCTCAGTGGGTGCATCCAGATCACCTTCCCCTAAAGTTGTATTTTCCATATTTAACCCCTATAAATTTTTCTCTTCATCAATATTATGTTTTCTATTTATGGTGATGAGATTCAAAAAGCTATATCGATCTATGGGAGTTGTCCCATTACATTCAACGCAACAGTCCAATTATTTGCCACATTCATTTCGGTTGTTTCTCAAACCCTTATCCATGTTATACTATATTTAATTGTGACTCCAGAGGGGTTTGATTAACATTCTATATGTTCCTCCTATATTGGAATGTGAGTAGTGAACTTGAGGGAGTTTCTAGTCATATTTGTTGAATGGGCCACAAATATCATAGGGTCTTCTTGAAGAGGATGGAACCGATGGGATTATGATCGTCTATTATTACCTCCCAACCTGGAGAAAACCAATTCCCTATATGGTAATTATTATGGGGAAAATTTCCACAGCCCCATAGGTTGGGAAATATTTAATGACACAATTGGGGTTTTTTATCCTCTTGTTAACAGTCTGATGTTTTTTTTCATGGATTTTATAATTTCTCAAACAAGCATTGAGATACTAATTCCCCCAGCGCATTGGGGTGGGTTTTGTTTGTATCTTCTGTCGATCTTTATGGAATCCTCTCAGGGATGGATTATCTAATGGGTTGAGTCAATGGTATATACTACCCCTGCCCATTGTGATGGGTTTCATCTTATAGAGATGTTATGGTAGGTATTATTGAAAACTTTTGATTTGGTGTCGTTGGGCTCATATGGGAGCGAGGTGAAATGGCATCCCATTATGAGAGTCATTACTTATGGGATGTTTTCTGGTTTGTCAAAATGTCATATTTCTTCTATTAAATGTATTACCATTATTTCGAGGGGGCAATTCAAATATTTGGTAGCTATATTATACCCCTATTTGTTGATTTATTGGAATCCTTAAAGAATGGGTTTTTCATTGTAGTGACCAACTAGATCGAGTATTACTCTATCCTCTGATTTCTCCAGAGGCTATAACATTACAAGACTTAATATATAATGGGATCTATTATTCTAGTGGTGCGGTTCAGTGCAACACTCTATACTTTCCCCTTCATGGAATAACACGTGACAATGATTTGATGATTTTTTTCCGATGAGTTGGGATGAAACAGTAGTAAGCCTAGTTCATATTTTCATTGTGATTTTTAGATTTTGGGTCTTCTATAATGGAGATAGCATTAATGTAAAGTTGAAAATGGAGTATGTTGGTGGTATGATGATTACCCTCATATCTAGTAAAATGTAGGAGTCTACCCTTCATTCAATGATGAGTTTCCCACATATTTTGGCATAGATATGGTAGAGAGTCGCTGTCTAGCTCATCTGTGGTTTTATATTTGGATGTGGAAAGGTACTAGAACATTGTGGAGCTGTTATTTCCTGATAACTCTCTCCATATATCAATGTCTTCTTCCTCTGCATTAGACCTACCTTCCTTTATCTGGTCGGATAATATAAGGTTTTCTTATGGTCGCCTACAGTCCATAGTGTAGTGTTAGTAGTAGTTTACTATGAACTAATTTTTTATGCCCCATATATTTGGAAAACATCTCTATAGGAATGAGTTTGAGTTTTGAGAACCATTATATATGGAAATTTTTGGGTAAGGGGAGGATTTCAGTGTCTATTGGAGATGTCACCATGGTTATTTTGACCACATCTGATTTCAGGAGTATAGTACCTTCGATATATCTCCCCACTATAATGAGGAAGACAATCAAAAAAATGAAAACATTATTCTTCACTTGAAGAGTCGACGAGCCCTTGTTCTGTTGATAATATGTCTCAAACAACCTCAGTGACACTATCATTGAGAATATTAAGGACATGACCTTTATTCTTTTTTTTTTGAAGAGTATTTTGGCCAATGATTTGGGATTGTTAAGGGATATTATTATAAGGACATGGACTTATTACATTAAATAATCATGAATTTATTAAATAATTAACTTCATTTTACAATGATTATCTTTTCATGTTTAGATCTTTAGAGAATTTGGAAATAATACATTCATATCAATACACATTGTTACAGAGTGGATAACATAAACACAGTTTCCATTTTTTCAAATATAAAATATTAAATATTAAAACATTATTTCATTGGGTAATCATAAAATACTTATCATGGATTCCTTATTTTTCTTACTCATCCTTATAATCCGTGAAAATCATTTAAAAATATGGGATTAGCAAAAAATCATATTAAATGATATAAAATAAATAAATAACACATTAATCCCTGAATACTTGTAACGTATGAAATCATTTTCAAAAGACATACTTGTCACGCATATATACATAATTTTTGAAACATCATATTTAGACATGATCCAAAGAAAACATAAGAACATAAATAGAATCATAAAGGTATATTGGTACATTACTTACCTGATCTTTTAACCCTCTCGTCTACCTTATAATTTGTAACCCTCATGGCTACATTACAATTTGTGTAACCATTGCGGTTACACTTGGAGTAACCATACTACCGACCTCAAACTCAAGCATACCCAATGAATTGGAAGGAGATATAGGACCCACCCTTCATCATAAACAATTCCCAAAAACCATAACATAATCATACAACCTTAATAATAGAATAAAACTTTGCTATTGATTTTTGTATAACAGAATTTTAAAAGAGGATTTTAAGAGAAAATACCTTTACCTAAATCATATAATTGAAGCGGGGATTAATAGAGTGGATTGAATATGTATATACACTGTAATTAGAAATTATTCAATAGAATATATACAAAACCCATCACACAATCAATTTTAATACCACATAAATATTGAAGATGAAGGTTAACCCAAAGGATCGAAATTGGGTTAAGAATTCCCTTACTTCGGGTTTTTCTTACTTCCAACTATTTTAAACATATTGTATAATAGTTAAAAGTGTTTTATTAATATAATACATTATCATATACATCTTTATAATACCGCATATGATCATTTCATTACATCATTTCACCCTTTAATTGTTAGTATTTTGTTCCTTTCACTGTTTTGGGTGAGTTCTTTACATAATTTTCCTGATCAGTTCATGATGGATTGTTTTTTTATTGGAAGTGAAAATCCAGAATTAGAATGGGGTAGTATAAACATATTTATAGTGCCATAATTTATACCATTTATCATTTTGAATTATTACATGAGGATGATTCATAAATTAAAACATTAATGATGTCCATTTAGATCATTTTAGCTTTTCTTTGATAATAACGACCTCACTTAGTCTTATAAATTTAAACCATGAGTACAAATGAATTCCATAACCACATATTAGACATCACACATATATTATATCCCGGTTCAACCATAAAAATGGTTTCATGACAACCATTTAAATATTTAATGCGAATCAAAATCACATCGTCAACAGTGTCGGTAATTCTATACATCACAGACAATGTCTTTATTACTTTAATAAGTTGAAGAGGAGAAGAATAATGATGATTATTTTTCCATGAAAAGGAGAACAACCAGAATATACATGATTTCGGGTGTTTTCATTCCTCTTGGGTAAAAGGATATGAGGAAAGGAAAATAAATGAACTCAAAATAAAAGAATAATTGAGAAATCCATTACAAAAGTCTAGTAGCCAAATGACTATGAAACATGGTTTTAGATAACATTAAAAAGAGAGGAGACAAGGGTAACCCATACAGAAATGTATCATAAAATAGAATATATCAACAATAATATGAAAATAAAAACATATTAAGGAATCCTGAAAGTTATACCACATAAAAGAGAACATGAATGGAAAAACAATGAAATTGAGAATTTTCATACCTGGTAGAGTGACTCCTAGAACATCATGGTTGGGACCTTGGGGTGATGAGTAAACTTTTAGAGGACTATTAGTGAGGTAATTAGGCCATAGAATCATTGAGGACAAATTGGGAATGAATTTAATGAAGGAGTGGGTTGGTATTTGTAGCAAAAGTGAGGGATTGTTTTAATTATTTCTGAGGGATACCTCATTAGTGGTATTTAAAAAACCATGGGATTGAACATGGTATTATCCACATGGGACATGTCACATCTTATTTAACTATAAAAAAATTTACAAGATTTACTAATTCATTATTATATCATTAATGATGTCATTATCACACCGAAACTCGAAACTGTATTTTGTACTATTCACCAAAAAATCAACTGTTTCAGAAAATTCCCAAAAATTCACCCTAAACATTTTTCAATGTGTAGAATTAGAAAATGAAATCCATTTTTGAAATTAATTTTCTAGATATAATTAATTTAATTTTTTTTATAAAATCATACTTAATTCAAAAATTAACAATTTCAAAACTACAACTGCTTTTATATCACATTGAAAATTTAACCCAAATTTTATTATCTTCAAGCCTTAAGAAAATAAAATAATAATAAAATTTACTATTAAATATGGTCATATTACAATTCATATTACTATTCATAAGGGAATGTTACTATTCTCCAAAAAAACAAGTTAGTTCCATTAGATTCTAAATAACATACTAGACACAGTTGGAGATGACTGTTTTTAAAAATTCAAGACATAGAAAAAGTAATATTAGGTTTAAAAGCTAGTTAAAAATATACTCTTTAAAAAAATTCATGCATTTCAATTTATTTTTATAAAACCTTGGGGTTTTACATTCTCACCACCTTCTTGAAATTGCATCCTCACAATTTTATTTACTTATTAAACAAGTGAGGGTACTTTTCCTCTTAGCATTTTCAGACTCCCATGTTGCTTATTCTACCATGTTTCTTCTCCGCAAAACCTTTGCTTGGTGTATTAACTTATTCCATAATACATTTTCCCTTCGATCAAAAATATGCACTGGTTTCCCTTCATAAGAAAGGTTCTCTTTAGCAGAAATACTTCTGGGCTCAAGACAAGTGAGGAATCTGGCACACACTTCTTCAATATCGAAACATGAAAAACATTATGTACCTGAGACAAACTCAGATGAAAAGATACTCGGTATGAAACCGGTCCCAATATATCTAGGATTTAAAAAGGATAGATGGACCACAGACTTATCTTCCCTTTCTTACCGAAATGCATCACACTTTTCCAAGGAGATATTTTATGGAAAACACAGTCACCAACATCAAAAGAGAAGTCTTTCATTCTGTTATCTGCATAACATTTCTGTCTGCTCTGAGCTGTCCTCATGTGTTTCAAGATCATCTTCACTTTCTCATTTACTTTTCTAGTAATTCTGTCCCCATCAACATTATTTCACCGAATTCATCCCAAAACACTGGAGTCCGACACTACTTCCCATATAGTGCCTCGAAAGGTTCCATCTGTATACTTGAATGAATACTTTTATTATAATAAAACTCAACTAAAGAGAGATGATGATCCCAACATCTTAGGTAATCCATTGAACAAGATCAAAGAATGTCCTCCAAATTATGAATCATTCATTCGGACAGCCCATCTTATTATGGATGAAAAGCTGTACTGAAATTCTATTTGGTTCCCAATGACTTCTAAAGTACCTTACAAAAGTTTGAAGTGAACCTGTGATTCCGATCAGATACAATGGAAAGAGGAACTCCATGTAACATGAAAATCTATTTTATGTATAGTTATGAATGCTAATCCAAATACATTATATCTCCAATAGAAACAAAATATGTAGATTTTTCATCAAATCTATAATAAACCAAATCACATTGTTACCTCGAGAAGTCTTTGGTAGTCCCACCACAAATTCAATGAGATATATTCTCTCATTTCCACTATAGAACTGGAAGTGGATGAAGCTTCCCCTTCTGTAACTATCGCTCTTCTTTAACTTGTTCACATATCAAGCATTTCACAGTAAAATCAGCATTATCTCATTTCATTCCATCCAACCAATAATACTCTCAAAGGTCTTTGTACATATTAATATTACTTGGATGAACTGAAAATAGAGAACTATGAGATTCAACCAACCATTCTTTCTTAAACTAGAAATCAAAAGGCACACACAACCATTTTTTAAATAAAAAAACACAATATTTATCAACATTAAATTATGGCAACATACCCATTTTAACAAATTCTACATTTTTTTATAGCTCACAGTCTTCCATCTGTACTTTCTTAATTCAATCTGATAACAATGACTGCATTGAAGCCTGAGACAAAATAGAGGTATTTCCTACAACAACAACTTCTAATCCAAAATTCAACAAATCATTTATCAAGGGATCATGTTTTAAATGTAACATGGCTAATGATGTATGATGTTTCCGACTCAAGGAATATACCATGTTGTTTGCTTTTCTGAGATGGTAATTAATTGTGTAATAATAATCTTGTATCAGTTCAAGCCATCTTCTCTACCTCATGTTTAATTCTTTCTGAGTGAATATATACTCTAGACTATTATGGTCTGTATATATTTGACATTTTGATCTGTATAAATGATTCCTCTATATTTTCAAAGAAAAAACCACATATTCTAATTCCAAATCATGTGTGGGATAATTTAAATCATGAGTCTTATGTTTTCTTGAAGTATAAGCAATTACATGATCATTCTGTTTCCAAAAACAACAAAATACCTTCCAAGAAACATTACAGTACATTACAGACTCACCATTTTAGGAAGTCAAGGACACAAATAGAGAATTCCCCAATCTCTTCTTCTGTTCATGAAAACAAACTTCACATTCTTCTGTCCAAATAAATTTAACCCCTTTTCATGTTAAAAAAGCTATCAGGCTAGATAAATATTCAAAGTTCTTAACACATTTTCGGTAATAACCCACCAATCCAAGAAAACTATGAATCTCTATAACTTGTGTAGGTCTTTTCCATTCATCAACTACATTTTCGGGCATTATCAATAGTTATTCTATCCTTATTTAAAATGTTCCCAAGAAAATAAAATTTGTTGCAAACAGAAATCAGACATTTTGAATTTTCCATATAGTTTTTTTCCTTTATGGTTTGTAAAACAACCCTTAGATATTTTTAATGCTCTTCTTTACTCTAGGAAAATTCCAGAATGACATCAGTAAACACAAACAAAAATATATCCAAGAACCCATGAAATATTCTATTTATAAGAATCCTGAATACGGTTGGTGCATTAGTTAGTCCTATGGGCATAACTACAAATTCAAAATCCCCATATCCAGTATGAATGTTTTTTTCAGGATTTAATCCTCCTTCACCTTTAGCTAATTGTATCTTGATCTCTAGTCAATCTTAGAAAAGTATAGAGCTCCCTTTTTCTGATCAAACAAGTCATCGATGTGAGGAAAAAGATACTTTTTTTAAGAATGCGGTTATTCAAATCTATATAGTCAATGAAAATTCTCATGGAACCATCATTCCTTTTAATGAAAAAAATAGGAGCTCCCCATGGTGACTTTCTTGGAAGAATGAATACTTTATCAAGTAAATCATGCAACTAGTTTTTCAATCTATGAAGTTCTATTTGAGAAATATGATAAGGGGGTTTTGAAATTGTCCTAGAATCAGGGAATAAGTCAATTGTGAACTTGACTTCCCGGTCTGGTATGACACTGGTTAACCCATCAGGAAAAATATAAATGTATTCATTTACCACTAGCACATCATTAATCTGAATTGTTCCCATGTTATAAAAAATATGAGCAAGATAACATTCATTTACATATATAAATAGTTTTTCAGCTTCCAAGTATGCTATCAATTATATGGGTTCATTAATGTATGCAAAATGAAAATCTTTCTGAAAAACAACATTTTTAGCTCTACATCCATTCTTAGAATGATAAACAGAAAGCCAATCCATTCCCATAATAACATAAAAATCGACTAAGGGTAAAAAAACAAGGTTTGAAGGTAATGTCCTTCCACAAACCAAAATATAAAGTTTCTTATAATTCCACTTTCATATAATATTTTCCTTGGGTGTTTTACGAAAAATTTCTAGAATTGTTTGTTTTGGTGATATTTCCATTTTACTAGGAAATTTCTCAATGATAAAGAATGGGTAAACTCCATATCAAACAAAACATTAGAAAAATTTGTGTAAACCAACATAGTACCTGATACTACTTCATTGTATGTCTCAACATCTACTTACATAGTCGCAAAGGATCTCACTACACCATTCAGCTTATAGTCTGTCTTCTTTTCATCATTTAGATCTGTCATTAGGTAGGCATTTTCATTGTGACCCATCTCACCACATTTAAAACACTTAATAGTTTTCTTATCAGGATTAGTTTTAGGATCATTTCCATTATAATATCGATCCATATATCCAAACTTACCACATTTAAAACACTTCCCAGTTTTTCTAAGACGTTCCCCTGGGTGCTTCTTGCCACACCTTTCACAAACTGAAAACTGAATTTTATTAGAATCATATTTATTTGGTGGATTCTTACCCATAACTTTCCATATAGACCTCTTCTTCTCCTTATTTCAAAAATGCACATGATCATCATCAAACTTAATCTCTACCCTCTTAGAACATCTTACTAGTTTCTTGTAACATTTTAATTCATAGGAGGCCAACGCCCTTCGATACCTTGGCTTGAATCCTGAGTAATAGAGGGTGATTTTTCTATCAAGATCTCAAATAAGATTTGGGGAATACCACACCAGTCGTGTGAATTTCACTTCATACATAGCCAATGAATCTTTCCTCTTTTTTCATCAATTCATGGAACTTATTCTCAATCCTAAGTCTCACCACCTTAAGAAAATATTTTTCAAGGAAAAGACATTTAAATTCATCCCACTCTAAGGAATCAATATCCTCTCATTCCCTGATATTCTTTACCATTGACCCCCACTTATCATCTTAACCTTCAAAATGATAATTAGAAAGACTTACCTTTTGATTATAAGAACATCCCATAACATCGAATATCTTTTCAAGGGCTTTAATCCATTATTCAGCCACTACTAGTTCAGAAGATCCATTGAAATCAGGAGTGTGATGTCTCATAAAATGTTACATTATTTTCATGTTCAGTTGTGGTACTTATGGCTGTTCTCTTACATGGATGTCACCACAATTTATTTCTTGCATTATCTGATTCATTACTATCATAAACTGCTCAATTCTAATCCCGACCATTCCAGAATGCATATTCGGAAGGATGTCATTCTACCAGTGCCTCTCTACTTCATCTTCTCTATTTCTTTACAGACACCCATTCTAAAAAACATTATCTTAGATGAATCAATGTGGTAATATTTAAATTATATAACATTTCTAATTAATCATAGAGTAAAAATCAATAATATTATTTTTTAACATCATCCTAACCCCTATAGTTATCTAAACCATCCTCTAATACGAACTATAAGGACCTGACCTTACTACATTACATAATCTTGAATTTAGCTAAGAATTAACATCCATTTAAAATGAGGATATTTTCAAGATTAGATATTTTTAGAATTGTTACCTAATACATTCATAACATTACACATTTCCACAGAGTGGATACCATAAAAATAGTTTCCATTTTCTTCAAAATATAAAACATTAAAGGTTAAAACATGATTTCTTTGACTAATCTTAAAACATTTAACGTGGCTTCCTTCTATTTTTTACTCATCCTTATAACCTGTGAAAATCATTTAAAAGTATCGGGATGATCACTAAATCTCAGTAATAAATATAAAACGAAGAAATAACACATTAGTCCTTGAACACTTTTAACATATGAAATCATTTTCAAAAGACATACTTGTCACCCATTTAAACATACTTTATGAAGCATGTGTTTTAGACATGATCCAAACAAAAAATAAGAACATAAATATAATCTGAAAGGTATCCTAAGACATTACATATATAATATTTATCCCTCTCGGCTACCTTCAAATTTTTAAACCTCACGGCTACCATAAAATTTTGGTAAACATCGCAGTTACACATGGAGTAACTATACGGATGACCTCCAACATAGATATACCCAATGCATTATATGGAGATATAGGTCTCAACCTTCATCATAAACAATTCCAAATAACCATAAAATTATCATAAAACCTGAATAATATTATAAAAATTGCTTTTTAATTTTGTAAAATTGAATTTTAAAAGAGGATTTTAAAAGAAAATCCCCTTACATATGTCATATAATTGAATCGGGAATTAATAGAGTGGATGGAATATGAATATACACTATAATTAGGAATAATTAATCATAATATATAAAAATCACATGCCACAATCTATTTTAAGACCATATAAATAATGAAGTAGAATGTTAAACCCAATAGATAGAAATCGGGTTAAGAATTCCCTTACCTAGGGTTTGTCTTACTTTCTACTAGTTTAAACCACATGTATAATATATAAAAAATTGTTATTGATATATTAAATATTCATATATATATTTATAATTACTTATATGATCATTTAATTACATCATTTCACTCTTTAATTGTTAGTATTTTGTTCCTCGCACTGTTTTGGGTGAGTTCTTCACATGATTTTTATGATCAGTTCATGATGGATTGTTATTTTCGATTGGAAGTGAAACTACAAAATTGGAATAGAGTAGTATTTACAAATTTACATTACCATTATTTATACCATTTATAATTTTGAATTATTACATGAGTATGGTTCTTAAATTAAAACATTAATGATGTTTTTTAGATCATTTTAGTGGTTCTTTGATATTAACGACCATCTTTTATCTTCTAAATTAAAACCATGAGTAAAAATATATTCCAGAACAATGGATGAGACATAAAACATATATTATAACCTGGTTTAACCATAAAAATGGTTTCATAACAAGACATGAAATAATTAATGCAAATTGAAATCACATCCTCCACGATGTCCGTAATTCGACACTTAACGGACAATGTTTTTATTCCCCGAATAAGTGGGAGGGGAGAAGAATAATGATGATGAATTTTCCATGAACATGAAAAAATCCAGAATATACATGATTTTTGGATCATTCATGCCTCTTATGGAACAGGATATGATGTATGAAAAATAAATGAAATCAAAATAAAAGAATAATTGAGAAATCCCTTAGAAAAATTCGGCAGCCTAACGGCTATGCAACATGGTTTTAGAGAACATTAAAAAAAGAGATGACAAGGGTCACCCATAAATAAAAGAATCATAAAACATAATATATAATGAATAAGAAGTAAATAAGAACATTTTATGGAAACTATAAAGTTATACCACATAAAAGAGAACATAAATGGAAAAATAAAGAAATTGGGAATTTCCTTACCTTGTAGAGTGACTCCTAGAACATGAAGGTTGGGACATTGGGGGCTTGAAGAAACCATTTAAAGACTAATATGGAGGTAATGATTCCATATATTAATTTATTAATAATTGGTAATGAATTTAATTATGGAGTGGGTTGGTATTCGTAGCAATGGTGAGGGATTATTTTAAAATTTCCAAATAACACCTCATTAGTGGTTTTTTCAAAAAACATTGGCTTTCCTATGGTATTTTCTCATTGTATTAGCCACATGGGACACCTCACATGTTATTTTACTTTACAAAAGTCTACAATATTTATTACATCATTATTACATCATTAATGATGTCATTAACACACAGAAACTCAAAACTGTATTTTTTTACTATTCATCAAAAAATCATTTGTTTCAGAAAAAACCCCAACAATTCACCCTAAAGATTTTTCAATGTATAGAATTCAAAAATGTAATCCATTTCTTAAAAGTAATTTTCTAAATATCATTAATTTAATTTTGAAATAAAATCATACTTAATTAAAAGATTACCAATTTTAAAACTATAATAGATTTTACATCACATAGAAACATTATCCAAAATGTAATTATCTTCAACCACTAATAAAAAAAATAATAAAATTTACTATTAAATATGGTCATATTAGTATTCATATTAATATTAATAAAGGTATTTTACTATTCACCAAAACACTTTTGGTTCTATTAGACTCCGAATAACTTACTCGACACAATTATAGATGACAGTTTTTTCAAAATTCAAAACATAGAAGAAGTAAAATTATATTTAAAGGCTAGTTATAAATATATACTTTAAAAAAACAAATTATTTTCAATTTATTTTTAGAAAACCTTGGTGTGTTAGAATTATATTGTTTTATGAAGGCTACAAAAATATATTGATAATCATCTAGTGTTATGGGAGTGTGATCCCACTACTGAGGAGAAGCAAGAGTATTTCCATGAGACTCTTCATTATTGGTAGGAATATGATCCTTTTGGGAGGTATGTACTAATATCACTTGGTTACACTCGGATAGAATTGGAGTATGATCCCAATCCTGAGTCTTTGTAATATTATGTTGGTCTTTCTAGATACGGATATGACCATGTCCCAAGGCATGAACTGCTCTCACAAGGTGATCCCCTAATGGTATGGGAATATGAGCCAGGTCTAGATATAAATTCTCTAACGTAATCTTCAGATGGTCCTCCTAAATGGGTGAATTAATATATCCTTCCACACGTAGAATATATGACGGTTTATACTACAATCATTCATTAGTGGATGTGTGAATATGACCCTAGATTCGATGAGACATAAAAATATTCCACATAGCTTCAATAATAAAAATATGAGCATGTCATGTGGCATGTTCCACTCTCACTTCGTGAACACTTTCCTAAATAGGGGTATGATCTGAATCTTAGGCCATTAAATTATGCCTCCAGTATTTTTATACAGTAATATGAGCCTCCTATAGGTCATGTACCTCTTTCACTTTGTGATCCTATAAGGAACAAATATATGACCACGATCCTGGGAGTTTTTAATATTCAAGTGGTCAATTTAAAAATGGATATGATCCTTTCTTGAGGCATGTTCCACTCTCACATGGTGATCCTGGGTCAGAATGAGAATATGATCCTGGTATGGTGCCTTTTCCTTTAGTAGAATATAAAGATACACCTCCAAGATCAGGGAAAGAATATGTTCTCGCTCCAGAGAAGAAACTTGTTCATAATGATCAGAGTGTTATTATGCCTTGGATATAGGCATATAAATATGTTCTTTTCCCTACATCATTACCCATTCTAGAATATTCCAACGAAGTTCTTCACTTTTTGTTACGATATAATGAAACTTTTGCAAAGTGTAAATAGTAACTTAGGCCTAAACATTTTTTATCTCCAATATATACTACTATATATCATCATTTAAAGTGGGAATATGATCTTCCTTCTATCCTCCTTATGACATAGAAGTATGCTGATATAATTCATTAGAGGGGATAGGGATATGCACCTCCCCCATTCCTACTAATATAATAAGTTTGATGCCTAGTTCTGAGTGACCAGGGATTTGAGCCAGCTCACAGGTCACCACCATAATATACTAGTGGGATTATTCAGTGGAAGTGGGGATATGATCTCTATCTCGACTGTCCAGATCCTTCCATGCTCAATGTTTCTTCCTTATTGCATGTTCATGGGCATCAAAGTTGGAATGGTTTTAGGTGGATCACTTAGAAGGTGATTGAATGTTACTATTGGCATAGTGATGGTGACAGTGGTTGAAAAAATCCCTCCTCAGTGGATCCTAAACTGGAAGGGAGGTGTAGTTGAATCCTTGGTCTGCTATCATTATATAATAAAGGTTCTGATTATATATCTCTATAGATAACCTTTATAAGTGGTTGGATATTGAAATTACTACTACATGATTTTATAAAACAGAACTTTAATGATGTGGACCCATCCTTTTCAGAACATGGAGTCCCTCACTAGAATACTGAAGGTTCGGTATCTTACCGTATCGATCGTATTTCAAAACCATATCATTTTTCACACATCACTAAAGGTTTTGGGTGGGTGAGGTCATTCTAATACATACAAAGGTTATAGTTGAAACCGATTTACCATAATAGACACTTCATTAAGTCATTATCTATGATCATGGTGTTTTTTGTGAGAGAGGTATTGGCAGTCACACAAATAATAAGGAATGGTGTCACTTAGTAGCTCATCATTGTAGGAAGGGTACATGATAAATTAGATATACATGGGTAACATAATTTTCCTTTACTATTCTTGATATAACCATTCACTAATAAGGACATGTCAAAGAAAGGATAGAAATATTTCATATTAACTCCAAATACAAAGGGTCTCCCATAAGATTCATTACATTTATCCAACATTTGATTGAATTTTTTATAAAAAAATGTTCTGAAATATGGTAAACTAATAATTTTGTTATTTTAAATATTTAATAAGGGTTAACACTTTTCTTTTCAACAAAAATATGATGGTTCTACACCCATATTATAGGAAACAAATCTGACAAGAACTAGGAAATCAATCCATTTTATATTGTGAAAGAGATTATGTTGTTAAATTATGTCCTATTAGGTTTACCATTTTTGTTATAATGAGAAAACAATTTCCTGACAATTGATTGTGTGGGTATTGATTCGGGTATAATAATTCAAATTAGGTAAACCATTTTAATCTTTCAAAGAAACACCCAATGGTTCCCAAATTATTAACTCAGTACAAACCTGCTTTCAAAAGTTTAGTGTTCCTTATGGGTTTCAGAATCAATGATTCTTAAGAACTCACATTAGATGACTGGACGGGAGGTCAGACCCATCACTCCCTTTTGGTGGGTATTTTAACCTACTTCAAGATTATATTATAAATTTAAGATAGGTTTGATAATATATTCATAACCCCAATTCAATGCCATTCATTCTAGAAAAATTATCATCAGTTAGATTCTTTTTTATCAAAAAGGGTAATCAATTAGTGGATCCATTTTTATGTATCTATGATTCTTTATCAATTTCCAATTAATGGGATGCCTTATAAATTTTAAATCCATTTGATCATGCACATGAAAATATATTTTCATTAAAGGAAGAAATTAATATTTCAAGGATGTAATTAAGACATTATGAGGCGTCACACATATCATTTTTATTACAAGAATTAAAACCCAAGTATTTTTTAAACCCTGGAAGTTTAAATTTATACTAAAAAGAAATACATAAGGGAACTTATTAACTGGGTATTTGATATTGGACCTCAAGGATGAATCATATGTATCATAACATTAGAAAGAAACAGATTTTATATAGTTCAGTTGACTACTTAGTCTGAATGTGGATGTGGGGGAAGGATCATCTCATAAAATATATTGAGAGCCAATGGACGAAATATCCCGGATATAGAGGGTAATTGAATTGAAACATATTCCAATTTGATCACAAGCCTTAGGAAGGCATCTTACGTAACTTAATAATAGAGGGAATCTCAGTTCTCGGAGTTCAGTTCACTAGGGCATAAAAAATGTGGCTTCCCTAACTAGTGGAGATTCAAGATGTGGATGATATGTCCATTGAAACATCCTAAATCCATATCATCCATTATTGGTTTGAGAAATAAGGTATTACAATTAATCAGTCTCACAGCATATGGGTACAAGGAATATGTGATGGGATATCCCTTTGGATCATTAATATAGATATAGGGCCTTAGGAAGGCGTCCTACATATCTTGGATAAGGAAAAAATAAGATTCATAATAGATCAATTGTCCTCTCAGAACAACGGTGGTTATGGAAGAAGGATAAATCCATGGGATAGATTGGGTCCCAATAGTTATAATGTCAGAGACATAAGGGGAGACTTTCAGTGAAGAAAATCCCTATTTGAGGTCAAGCCTTAGGAAAGTGTCCTATGTATCGTGGTTATAAAAGGAATCAATATCGTCATGGTTCAGTATGTTCGAGTCTAACACACTAAGGATTCCTTAATATTGTGGCATATTATATTATATCTTTGATCGGGGATTGCACATTGAGGGATATATAATGAATATATAAGTGAGAATAAGAAAACCACTAATGTGATCTATAGAAATAATTTTTAGATCAATCCTCAAAATGTTGTCCAATGTGTCAACTGTAAGGAATGTGGTCACTATAAGAACCAATTCACTAAGGATATTGTTATTGAAGATAACCAATTAACATAAACCCTACGGACAAGTTGAAAAGGGAGGTATTATTCAATCACTATTATAAAGGTTTACCAATTTAATTATGTTGTGGGAGTTATTTTAGTCATTAATTCTTGAATATTGAATGTAAAATTTGATTTTAATTCTACACACCCTCTCATATAATTCATGTTTAGAATAAGTATTCAAAACCACCACAAAACATAGAGTTTAAGTTATCATTGAATAATATTAATGAGGATATTTTTATAGCTAAAGTACATACATGGTACATAGTTGATATATGTGGGATTAATATCCAAAAGAAATTATCATAATCACTTTAGTGGAATTTGATGTTATGGATTTGTTATCTATATATAGAGACCACATCAACATCATAGAGAAGGAAATCACCATCTATAACATGAATTTCCATCTAAATCTATAAAATTGAAAGGATGGTGATGTATATACTTGGGAACATTCTTTATAATTGTGGACACGATTTCTTTCTATGTAATCATATCTATCTCAAATGATTTAATCAAATTCGATGACTACTTTCAAAAACTATCCCATTATAAGGGATTATTTTAATGTATTTTTCTAAAAAAATCATAGTTTTCCTCATGGATGAGACATTAAGTAAAAAATTTAACATATATCTAGATCTAAACCAATATCCCAGACTCTATATATAATGTTCCCTACTAAAATATATTGAATTAGGTGTCAATTACAAGAAAAAATAGACATGGGTTTCATATGCCAGAGTGCTTCACCATGTTATAATACGATGACCTTTTCCATGAACAAATATGGTTTTATGCATCTTTTTATCAATTTTCTGAATTAAAAAATATAAAAATAATTAACAAGTATCATAAACTATTAATTGATTACTTTTTATATTAGTTTTATTAAGCTTAATACTTATTTAAAGTATACCTTTTGTTTAGATATCATTAGTTAAAGGTGAATAAAGGGGATATTACCAAGACCACAATTCATAAAAGGTTTGGGGACTATGACTTCATAGTCAGGCCATTTATAATCCCAAATTATCCAGTTATATTCATGAACTTTATTAATATAGTCTTTATAGATTGCCTTGATATATTTATCTATATCTTCGTAAAAGATATTCTAATATACTCCCAAAACATGGATGAACATGTGAAGGATTTGAATGTTTTGACAAAATCATTGAGGAAGGAAATGTTATATAAATATTATAGAAATTCTGAGCTTTTGATGTTTCTATTAGAATTATTAGAGATTTTCATCATGTTTAAGGGGATATAATGGTTCTATTTGAAGACTAAGGTGATTACGGATTGGACTGTACTATCATATGTTATAAAGATATATAGTTTCCTTAGTTTATCTAGGTAAAATAAATGATTTCTGAGTAACTTATTAGGATTTTCAATCCCATTAACCAAGCTTACTTGAAAGGTACTGAAGTATGTCTATACAGATGAGTGTTAAGATGGATTTAAGTAGCTTAAGAAGAGTCTAACCATAGGTCATTTACCCACAATAACCCTAAGTAGGGTAGTATTTTTTATCTACAATGATGTATAAAAAAGTGTTTTCATTGTGTAATCATATAGAATGATAAAGTGATTGATTATGTATCATGGTAGTTAATGGATAGTGGGAAAAAGAATATGATGGATGATTGGGAGTTGGTTGTGGTAATCATTACATTGAAAATATGTTGTCATTCTCTTTATGGAGATACGAGTGTTATATGTAAAAACCACTAGAGCCTAAAATATATATTCCTAAAGAAGGATATCAATATGTTCTAGTAAAGATGATTATAGCTAATAAAATATTATAATTGTTTAATCCATTACCATCAATATAAGGGAAAAAATTAGTAGATTCTACATATAGAAAATACCACATAACCTTATCAATGGTAAG
Organism: Viscum album; assembly: GCA_963277665.1. Classification (NCBI taxonomy): domain Eukaryota; kingdom Viridiplantae; phylum Streptophyta; class Magnoliopsida; order Santalales; family Viscaceae; genus Viscum; species Viscum album. Next base: position 539,158,685 of record OY728119.1, read on the forward strand.
GATTGAGAAGGATATAATCATCCTGGACATATAAAATACGAGCCTAGGAATCCTAAAGAAACATATACCATATTACCTATATCAAATGATTTATCTTACATCACAGATTGAGAAGATTAAGATTGCTCAATGGGTTGTTGAAGAGATACAGAATAAGGTGGGTCCATAAGGATTGTAGGATCCTATGAGTTCAAGGTTGATGATGAGGGAGTTGTAGAATTTGGGTAATGACTTATCTTTATATTATAGTTAGAGTTAAAGAAATATTTGTTGATTGATTATAATATATTGGAATTATCTATCCACCCAAGAAACATGAAGACGTATAGATATCTCTTAAAATATTTTTGGTTGTAAAAAAAAATGAGATTGTGGAATATACATCAAAGTGGTTAGAGTGTCTATAGGTGAAGGGATAATGAAAATATTTACCATACATACATTGAAATGGGAAAAACATCATTATAGTTTTTTATTGGTTTTCTTAATATATCAAAAGGGAAAAATAGTATGTTTTTTGGGTTGACCACATTATAAAGTAGGTTCACATCATTTTCTATTTATAGGACTTCTCAGTCAATTAACTTGCAAAGATATAAATTATAGAAGTGGTGGGGCTTCACGGAATATGATTATAAATTTTATATGATCGAGTTATATGATTCACCTAAATGTTTTTGAAGTGTATTTATCATTATATAAGAACAAATTCAACCTCAATACAATGTATTATCCCCATATAGGTATCTAATCTTAATGGAATATCTAAACACATAGGGATGTATTTATAGATTACTCTTTGTACATCAAGGGATGTTGGGACCAACATATTACATTGGTTGAGTTATGTTATAATACCTATTGACAATAAAACATTAAAATGTCCCCATATGAAGCCCTCTATTTGAATATATTTATAAAAAAATTAGTGTTAGTATGATGTTGGTGAATGAACGTTTCGAGGATGTGATATGGTCAAAGAAATGGTAAAATGGTCAATTCTATTCAACAACACATTATAATGGATTAAATTTGGTGTAAGAGTTATGAAGATAACCATTGATGATACCTATAGATTGAGGTTGGTAATAAAGTAATCCAATATACATCTTCATAAAAAAGAGTCATGAGATTTGGGGAGAAGGGGAAGTTTTGTCCAAGATACATCAGGCCCTTTCATATTCATGATCACATAAAATATATGGAATACCTACTATATTATCCAAAAAACATGTGCAAATTACATTCTATGATCTAATTATGTATATTATGTAATTACATATTATATCCATCACCAATAAAAAAATTAGTGGTGGTGTAGTTAGGGAATGATCTCTCTTACGATGAGACAGTAGTGATGATCTTGGACCGTAGAGAAAAAGTTATATACAACAAGACAACTCACCTTGTAAAAGTAATTTGGAGAAATTTAAAGTGTGAATATGAAATGAGGGAACCAGAAGAGACCATGAAATAGAATTAACCACATTTGTTCTCCCAAGGGTATGGAATGAAATTTATAAGGTGAAATTTCTTAAGGGAGAATAATGTAATGACCATGAATTTAAATATAGAAATTTCGCTTCTAAATATAGACAGGTTTCCTATAATTTAATATATATCATAAGAACTAACATGTCATTTTCATTAATTTAGAACATTATATTTTTATAATATTAATAATGGGATAAAAATAAAACATTTAGATATATTTCATTATTTACAATGCATTTTATGAAAAATTAAATTTTATTTCATTTTAAGAACTTATATATATAACTAATTATTTTAAATTATTTATGTTGAATATAAAAAATTTACATTCAATTTCGGATTCATCAAATTGAAATTGTATTAGGTTAATGTTTTTTAATAAAAATTATTCTTATATGAAAACTGTAGTTTTTTCTCAAGACTATCACTTTTATCAATATATAAGTGAGGCTTATGATGTTTTGGATCAAATTTTTATTTCAGGAATCAATTAACTAAATTTTAATATATTTTTTAATATTTATAAAACCTATGTTTAACCTTAAATAACAAAAGTAATATTATAATTCAAATAAACACTTTTTTGGTACTTTACTTTAATTAAACATTATTTTTGTAACATTATCTTTTAACATGATTAGAAAGACACATAAAATTTAATTATTTTATAATTAAAAAAAATATTCATTAAAATTTATAAACATTATTAATTTTATCATAAACATAATGTTTAAACTTAAATAATATTTTATGAATTATTTTTTAGTCTTCATTAGTGCTAAGTCTAAAAATAATTTCCCTCACTCTAAGAAATTTCATTTTGTAAAATTATTTTCATCTTTAAAATAATAATTTTACAAATATTAGATAATTCCAATTTTAATTTTCTCTATTATTTTTATTTTTCCAAGGGTGAATATGAAGTTACCATGGTAATGGAAAATTTGGGTAAAAGTCCTTAAACATACTAAAATTGGAAAAAAATGTAGATAAATGTGTGTTATTGGATAGGGGAAAGAGGATCAACCTTATCACTTAACCTAAACAATGATTGGAAATTTATTGGGCATTTTCACTGAAAAATTTTGTAACATTATTGAGAAATATTGAGTTTTTAATAAATTGAAATTTTCATTAATTGTAAAAGGATACTACCTCCTCCCTATTTCTCCACCGATTAAAAATATTGGGCATAACCGAAATACTTCTCTATTATCTCCTAAACCCACAACCCAAACCATTAAAGGCTAGGTTGTAATGACCCAAACATTATTAGTGAATCCTTTTCCTATGATAATTATTTCTCAAAAAATATAGCTTTACACACCAAAAAATTAACATTTTATTCCATTAATTAAGAGCATTTCATTAGTCAACAACTAAACCTATTATAATTAAAAAAATAAAAAAAGGAAAAAATTATAAATTTAGAAATATATATTTGGAAAATTTGGATCATTATAATAATATAGGATGTAATATCCTGAAAACTGCATTATTTTATTAATAGAATTGGTATTTTATAATGAATTTATTATTATGATCACATATAAATAATCTTAAATTTTATGAGAACATTGAACATCATGTGTTGATATAAACTTGTACAACTAGGAATAACAAGGGGAAAGAAACACATACTAGAACCCAATAACACTTTATTACTTTAATTAAGAACAATAAATTAAGTATAATTTAAATACCAATGTAAACCAAAATATTATAATGATAATAAAAATGGATGATAAATAATGTGAAATATAAAATTTTGGGCCACTTGGATCCCCTATAATCATTTCAACCACAAACATCACTATAAAAGAGAAACAAATAATTAGTAATAAAATATTTATTTTGGAAATGATATTGAAAGTAGATTCTAAAAAAAGGTAATGATTAAGAGTGAGAATGATGGTGTATTTATAGGTAAATAGGATAATTAGAATTTATCTTTTTCAACTAATATATTTTAGCATCATTAAGACCATTATTAAATAAAATAGCTTTTTGATATTATTATGGTTACGTAAAAGTATTTTAATGATATTGAGGATTATATAATGATATAACCAAATTAAATTATTTTTGGAGACTATAATCACATTATATTAGTGTATTTTTATTTTTTAAATATTAAATAATAATTTATTTCATGAAAACAGTTTATAAAATCATTTTTAAATTATAATATATTTTAATAAAACCTTAGGTAAATTTTATAAATGGTTAGAAAAGATTAATTTTCTATTAAATGGTTATTTTTCATTAAAATAATTATTTTTAGAAAAATTAAAATGAAAATACATATAGAATTAATTTAATGAAATAAGTTTATTTTTTATACTCAACATGTTAAAATTAGCTAAGGTAATGTTTTGGAAATTATTTGAAAAAGTTAAACATTTGGTGAAATAGTGAAATTTTCCACTTTATAAAGCACTGTGATTTTAAGACATAAATATTATTTTTTAATAACTAAAAATATATAAAAAATATTATTCAAATAAATATCATTTAATAAGTATAAAAATGAATTTAAAAATATTAATTTGAATTTATAAATTTATACAACGCATTTTGGAACCCAAAATTGTAATTTTAAAGCATAATATTATTTTAGCATTGGGTTCATAATTGGGTAGTTTGAAAGGTTTATTTCTATTTAAGATGTCCTTTTACATTCACCTATAATATACCACTCTTTAGAGGTCTAGAAAAATGGTTTTAATTGATTATCCTCACAAGTGATTTTCTTATATAATAAAATAACATATATTTAATTCTTTAAAACCCACCCTCCTCAAATATAAATACCACCCATTCCCTATTTCTCTCCAATAAAACTTGATGTGTGAAAAATATATACTGATTTTACCAATATAAATATCCTCTAATGTGTCCCCATGTTCATATGGTTTCCCCAACATGATTTAGGAAGAAACTCTTTAAGGTAAGGGATCCTCTCTTTCTCTTCTTTATTCAAGCACCTTATTTATGTGATGCACTTTTTATTCCAATTCCTATTGAAGGAATATGATTTTCCACATCTATATTAATTCATAATGATTTCAAAGTTATGATTTACCACTTTAACTCTCACTAATCTTTCATGTGATTCATTATGTACCCCTCTTATGCTTATGAAATTATCCTACAACTTTCCATAGTAAATTTATATTCAAGAACCCACCTTTTTTAGGTCTATTAATTCCAAAATTTTCATGTTTTATTATGATGTATAATTTCTGTCATAAATTGATTTTAAATTCCGTATAATTAGAAACCCATTTATCCCTCATTAAATAATTTTATAAATCATTAAGTACTTCTATAATGCTACCGAAATTTAGTAAGCGAATTCACACCCTCTCATTTTTCATTCAAGTACATCATTATTAGGTTCCTTATAAGTTTATAAATTTTTTCATTTTATTCATTCTCTTTTATTCTTCATTAAACTACTGAAAGTGTTATATAACTATTGAATTAATTCATTCCCCCCATTATTCCCTTTTCATAATCCACAATTTGTACCATCATGTTTCTTAAATCTTTTCTTAAAATGTCTCTTTTTTCAAAGAGAAATTTTCATATTTTGAATTCAAAAATTTATTCCATGGGTATTCACCAATATGTAAACATGTGTTATTGTTTTTTTTATTTAGATATATGAAACCCATATTCCATTTTTAGGGTCTAAAATTTTGTTATATTTAAATATTTAAGTACATGTATGAAATTATTTTTATTTTAAACTCCATCATTTTTAATGGTTATTAATGAAATGTTTTATATGATAAATGGGGCTCACATGAATTAATACATATAAAGGTTTATCCCTAGTAGAACTCTAATTAATTGTGTAATGAATCAATCTCTATATATGACATGTTTTCAGATACAAAGATGATTAACTTTTGTAATTATGTTTTATGATACCATGGTGATAAATAAGAGTGATATGCATTTGAATGTATCATGTTTATTTTTTAGACAAATTTACATGTTATGTATCTTGTATATATGATTTGTATCTCATTATATTCCTTTTTTATTATCCAAGACTATTATTATTATAAATGTTTCTTTATTTCCCCTTACTGGGATTTATGCTAACACTTTTCTTTTGATGTTTATACCCGTGAAATTGTTTACCATGTGGTAACTTAGGACGGAATGAAAAAGGAGTCTCCCAAATGAAATGAAAAGTGTTTATGTGTATGGTATGCTTATATAATTCATGTAATATGTCAATAATATATATTTAACAATACCTAAAAAGATCATCTGAGTTTATTTATATAATATTTTTTTAGGATTTATGTAAAATTATTGTATGTAAAAGGTAGGTCTCCTTAGTTAGTATCAGATGGCAATTTGGTTATTTGATGAAATTAGGATTATAAAACATTACTAAAACCCTATGTATAAGTATATATATAGGAAAACATCATGTTATTTTTCATTATTAAGTAAATGATTTCCAAAAAAATACATCCATGTTTGGATACTACAAGTGGATGTGGATTTTTCATAGAAATGCCAAGAGGTAATGCCCAAAAAGACCATATCTAGCTAGAATCAATTTGTAATTCGTGTAAAACAACAATCCATGGAACACACCTATTTAAGTAATGCTGAGGGATACGCTTTTGTAAATTCAAAAGTTCATTATAAACCATTATTAAGGGGGAAATTGACCATATGAGTTTATGTTAGGAAATAGATTTTCGATAACGTGGATTAAAACACACAAACCATTAATCTATGAAATATATTAAATGATATTTACTTTTATAGATAAAGGATATGCAAAAATTTACGACCATATATTTTCATGATTTTTAGGAAGGTTCATGATAATTTTGGGATATTTATTTACTTAATTGGGTTAATATAATGAGAAAACCCAACCTAAATTAATATGTATTGATCCGAGAGTAATATATTCTATAATATAATAAGACCAGTCAAAGATTTGGTCACATTACACATAAATAATATGGATTATTTAAAATTTGTATACAATATTTTTCAAGAAATTTTTGATCACTCACGATTAGCTATATTCTTTTTATTTGAAGACTAGAAAAATTGTTGTGGATTTAATTATAAGGTAGTGGATAATTCATTTCATGTATGATTTTTTATGTTTCTAAATAGATTAAAAAGTGGAAGGAGGAAGATCTCGAACAAATATTCTCACTCTTCCAAAATATCTACTTGGAAGGATTATCCCAATATCGTGCTCAAATAATTGTGAAAATATTTCTAATTTCCATGTTACCTGAAAAAACATTTTAAGGTTTTCAATACATCTATCATCACCTAATTCTTTCGAGAATCATGTATTTAATGTCGGTGAATCCTTTCCTCTAAACATTCTTACCATTCTAAGTGTGTGAAGTATTATCAGGTTATTTTCAAATTATTCCCATTATTTCAAAAACAATTATTCACTTAATGATTTTCTAGACGCTTTAGATGATTCATAACTATCAACAACATATATGTATGTACTTTTAGATTTCTGTCTTTAGAGAAATATCAAATTTCATTTAAGAAAATTCTTATTTTTTAAATATTTGACGTTGAATTAGGAATATTGGTTTATAAAAAAATCAGTAATATTTTTTAAAATTATATATTAGAAATAATTTTTCATTGATTTATTGATTCTTCCCTTGATGTCATCCAACATTAATATTTCTAATTTGTATAAATGATGTTAATGATTTTAAAAATATAATGAGGTTCCATTGTGATTCATTAACCCTTTCTCCTAGAATGAAACACCAATAGAATAAACTAGATGCCTCATTGAACTCATGAAGGCCTCAAGAATGAATCATGGAATGTGATATTTATGGTTTTTGCATTTATAATATAATAATAATATTTTCGTGGATGAAATTTCTATAAGGGGGAGAATATAATACCCCAAAATACTTTAATGTTATTAATACAACTCTTAATGTATAATGAATTTTTTATGATGATCATATATAAATGGTCATAAATGTTTTCAGAACTATGAACATAATGTGTTGATACGAACTAGTACAACTATGAACATCAGTGGAAAAGAAAAACCATACCAGAAACCAGTAACAATTTATTCAATCATTTATTAACTTTAAATTCAGTCTAAAACAATGCCCAATATCATACAAAATATTACAATAGATAAAAATAGAGAATAAATAAACTAAAATATAAAATTATGGGCCACTTTGATCCCCTAGAATCATTTCACCCCTGAACATCATTATAAAATTAGAACAAGTTTTTATTCATAAAATATTCATTTTTGGAAATGATTTTGAACCATGACTTGAATCAAAGTGAATGGTAACAAGTAAAAATTATGTTGTATTTATAGGGAAATCTGATCATCCAAATTTATGTTTGTAAAAAAAATATAGTATATTAGGATTATGACCATTAGTTAATAAAATAGTTGGCTGTTATTATTATGGGATACAAAGATGCATTTAAATGATCATCAGGATTATTTATTGATATAATCAAAATGTATTTTTTTAGATATTATAGAAACATTCTGTTAAAATTTATTTATGTTGGAATATTAGAAAAAAAATTTCATAAAATAATATTATAAAAGTATTTTTAAATAAAAATATAATTTAATTAATCCCTGTTAAATTTTTATAAATTTTCATAATGAATATTTGTCTATTGAACAGTTATTTTTCATCATAATAATGATATAATTGAAAATTATATTTCTAATAATTATAGGTTTATTTTAAAGAAATAAGTATCAATTTTGGTCAGACCATGTAAACATTACCTTAGGGTGATTTTTTAGGGAATATTCTAACAAAGTTGATTTTTTAGAGAAAAAGAAAAAAATTACAATTTTCAAAGAACTTTGATTTTATGACATCATTGTTATATCATCATGACTAAAAAGTTATGAAAATTTTTATTTAATAAAAATATTATTTAATACTATAAAAATTAATTTATAAATATTAATTTTAATTAATAAATTTCTACCATGCGTATTAGAACCAAAAACATAAATTTTAATGACAAAAATTTACTTTTGATTTGGTTTCATTAATTTGGTAATTTGTAAGGTGTTTTTTGGATGGTCTTTATTGTCCAAACACCCTTTCCCACTCATTAATGGTCTATAAAAATGGTTTCAATTGATTATACTTGCATGTGTTTTGCTTATAAAATAAAATAAACTATATTTAATCCCTTCAAGCACATCCCTCCTAAGGTATAAATATGGCCCATCCCCCATTTCTATCCACTTAAAATTGATAAACCATGAAGTAATTACCAATTATCCTCTCTAAATATAATCCAATGTGTCTCTAATGTGACTCCAAGGACCTATGGTTTCTCCATACATGAATTAGGAAGTGACTCATTATGGTAAGAGAACCTTTCTCTATCCCCATTATTCAAGCACCTTATTCAAATAATTCAATTTTTCATGCCATTACTATTAATGATATATGATTTTACACAACCATATCACATACCTAATGATTTTAAATTTATTATTTACCACTTTCACTCTCATTAATCACTCTCAATATTCCTTATATTACACTGTTATGCTGTCAATGTTATCCTACGATTTTATATGTCAAATTTGTAATGAATAAGCCTCCTTGTATTATTTCTATTAATTCTAAACTTTTAATGTATTATCATTATTAATTTAATTTTTAATACCACGTGATGATAGAACCCTTTCTCATTAAATAGTATTTTTAAACTTTAGGTACCATTGTTATGTAGCTGAAATTTAGTAAGGGGATACTCCTCATCCCTTTTCCCATTCAAGTACATACTTATTATGTTTCATCTAAGTGTCTGTGTGATTTATTTTTATTCATAATATTTTTTCTCAACATTATACTATAAAAATAGTTTTTTAATGATATGATTCCTTCATCCCCTATCATTATTCCATTTTCATAATACACAATGTATATTATCATGTTGTGCAATTCATTTCTTGAAATTTCTCTTTTCTACATGGGAAATTCTCATATTAGGAAAACTCAAATTTCATCCAAGTTTGTTCACCAAGATGGAAACATGTCTTATTTATTTGTTTGTTTACATATACAAAATCCATAATACCTTTTCCTATATTTAAATTGATTTTATGTTAACTTATTTTAGCACATTTATGCAATTTCTTTGATATGAAACTAATTTTTTAATTTCAATGAGTTATTGATGAATTGATTTGTTATGGTAATTATGAATCAAATGAATTAATAAATATATATTTTGTTCCCTAATAGTGATTCAATTCATTAGGTATATAAATAACCTCTATAAAGGACATGTTTTATGATACCATGGTGAATAATCTTCGGGATTATGTGTTAGGATACCTTAGTGATAAACCTCAATTATTTGCTTATGAATGTATAATGTATATATTGAAGCCCTATATCCATATTATATATAATTTATTTATTATTTTATTATCATTGTATGATTCATTTATTAATTTTTACACTGTGAAATGTTTTCTATAAAATTTTCTACATAATTCATGATTTTATCCTCACTTAGACACCAAATATAGAGTTTGAGTAGAATGACATCTTTATGTACAAAAAATGCGAAGATTGGATTTCCATGTACCATAAGAATTATCACATCGAGGGAAGTAGATACCTCATAAACATTACCCCATCCGATGTAATGGTCGTGAGAACCTCCCTCAAAGAGTAGGTTGTGGATTGGGAACGAGATGTCGGGTTGTAGGTGTCATGATAGAAACAACTCTCGAAGTGGCTTAAAAATTCATTATGTGAATACAAATTTTTTATGGGGATAATAGATAGTGGTAAATGGATAGACCAAGGTGATGAGGCTTCATCCTATAACTGATCTCTAGTAGGGGTGTGGGGCTTCATCTTCCCCTGTAGTATGAAGAAGTGAGTTCCCCCAAGTGGTTCTCCCAGTTTTTCATGTGCACACCAGTCCAACCTAACAAGGGCCTGGCATAGGACATTCCTATACAGCCTTGAAGGCACAAATCAATCTATGTTTGGCACTTTCATCCACTAACCCAACACATCAGATGGCCTGCACAACCCCCCATACGTGGCACTTAAATACCAACCACCCTGGCGCTAGGTACCTGTGCTACAGACATGTGGGGGGTAACTCATTCAACCAAGATATCCTATTTTCCAATAAAGAAGATCCTAGGGATCCTCATATAAGTGAAATAAAATCATAAATAACTAATGATTCTTTAATCACCCTATTACTTTTTCCATACCCCCAAAAATATTTTAGGTAGCTCTCCAAAACCTAAAATAAGAGGTAATTAAGGGGTAGTGGAACCAAAGTCCTATGGGGTTCTGAAATTGATAACACCTATGCCTGGAACTCTTTCCCACATTCTTGAAGAACACTAACGCGAGGAAACCTTCCCGGACTAGGGTCCTATGTGAGATACTTCTGCTAAAACCTATGGAAACACTTTATGACTTGAGAAAAGCCTCACCAAAGTGTTTTTTTTCTAGGTGTTTCATCTCCCAAGACACTATTAACTATCCCAAACCAACCAGTGAAAGGCCCATCCAATCCATTAAAAAAACTAATCTACATTTGAACCCCTTTTCTCACCCATCCTCGACCAAGTGTAACCCACATATCATGCCTTATTCCAAGAAACCAATGTCCAGACCCTTCTTCCTTTGAGTACATCATCTAAGAGGGGCCGAATTGAAACCTCCACTAAATCACCCGAACATGAAAAACCATGGTATGAGGAACACTCATGTGTCTCCCATTTGGGTATTTGTTCCTTTATTTAGATGTTTCCCACACATATACTACCTAATGGGTAGGGTCCTCAGGGTGTATGTGAGTATGACTCCCTTTATTTATAAGGACATAGACCATGGAGGAGATGTCGGGAACTCCTAGTCTTGGATGCTACAATTAAGAGAATGTACATCACTAGTTGTAACTAAGACCCATGGACTCTACTTCCAATTCAAGAGACATTGAATGAGATCCTCCTCTCTTCCATTGAACCTGGTTTTAGGGAATCACTCCTAAAGAAAGACCCTATAATTTCTTTTAAACCCACTCATACATCACTACTTTATCTATCTCCATACCCATGGGTCATAGTCGAATATATCATAAAATGTGACTATCTTGGTTAACAACATAAAAAGGTATATCAGTACTTAAAATCCATTCTTTTATCCATATGATTCCATGGTAAAATGACAGGAGAGAAGTGTCGTTGCCATATCATATTCCACTAGTAGATGGAGAATCATGTAGTTTTCTGGATATTTCACTTCCTCTTGTTTCTCAAATTTATGAATGACTCATGTGGTCTTAGAGGTTATCCATAATCATGGAATCTGAACATTCATATGAATATTTTGGGAGATAATCTAATTCCAACTATTCCATTTTCCTTCCTTTAGAGAGCCTCCATAGGCATGGTTTCTTAAGGCCATGTATCCAAACCTAGGGAAAAGCATATTGTGTGGTTTATAAAATACACTTATTCATATTGTTTCTCACACAAAACATGAATAACATAGTATTAGATATTAGCGGTGATAATGATATATTCATGATATCATACCTATTATAATCATTCTATGTATAAGTTATAAGGAATCATTATGAGTGTAATACCCAACCAGAAAAGGGAATCCTGTCATTCAGAATAAGCCCCAATCATAACCAACAATCCAATGGGAATCATTCCAACTGTAATCCCAAACAAACCATCCGGGCATCTTCTTTATGAGTAAACCCCAACCATATCATCGTACTCATCAAAAGGGAATCTTTATTAAGAGTAATCCTAATACAAATCTCTCAAATCCCCAGGGAATCCTCTTTAGGAGTAATCCCCAATACAATCATCTACAAGGTCAATACTCAACTATGAGGAAAACCTTCAGATGGAACCATAGGCATGGGAAATTAAATCAAAACTATATAGGATTTTATTAATCTATAAAATGAAATATCTAGGAAGCCTCTATGAGTTCAAAAACCAACACCCCAAATCCATCATATTTTCTCTTGGCCATATTCCCAGTAGATTTGTATTCATTCTAGGAATCAATTTCCCTTCTAGTTTTCCACAGGTCTCTTTGGAACAAGTATAATAACAAACATTTAATAATCACCTTCCTCCTAGAATTATTTGACTCATAACATTATACTTCATGGTTTGGTCCTTATCACATTCCCTTAAAAGAAATTATGTGTCTTGTTATGTCAAAAAAACTAAATGGGTTTTGATTCCTTTCACAATGATATGGAGGTAGACCTTACATGGTTCTAATCCCGACATAAAAAAATTATAATCAACCTATATGATGATACACTACAAACATCCCCACTACAAGCCTCAAAACTAGAATCATAACAATAAATGATATAAGAATATATAGTCTATATTGAATAGGGAACCATTGATATAGAACCTCAGATACATATATATGTCTCAATTGATGAATAACCTTGGATACATATAGTTTATTCTAATTTCCATGCATGATAATAATGGATATTTTATTCAAGTGTGATCTACATCATACATGGAAATTAATGTAGGATTCATGAACATATATAAAATAACTAAGTGTATCCCAGTGTAGAAAAAAATTACCCACAAAAGGGTATGATAGTTTAGAAATACTATCCTATCAAAAAATTCGATTTCATAAATATCATTGGCTAAGTGCCCCAATGAGAAAATGCCTTTGGAAACTAGGTTCTGGAGTCATCATGGATATATAACTTTTGAGTGTTTTCGGTTCTATGAATAATTCCCATTGTAAATCACCCAAAAGGGTTGTGGATATGTGTTTCACATAAGGGATATTCCACCAACACCATAAATCACCTTTAAATCCTCATATGTAATTTCATGGATGAAACAATTGTCCATGGTTATCATTCATATTCCTTTTCCTTATTTTTACCTTAGTGGGATTTAGACACACCCATTTATTTTGAATTATGTCCCCATGAAATTAAATGAAGTGAGGTGACATAGGATGCAATAACAAAGGATCTTCTCAATAAGATGAATAATATTTATGTTTATGTTATGCTTATGTAATTCATGTAATATGTACTTAATTATCAAGACACTAAACCTAAAAAATATCATTTTATTTTGTTAATGTAATATAGTTATTAAGGATATATGTAAATGTCATGTTTTTAAAAGGTGGGTATCTATATTGGATCATCTCCCCCCCACAAAAACACTATATAAAAGAAGCATAATATTAGTAAACTAATTGATATTTTAGAAAATGATATGAATTATAGTTAATAATGTCCAAATAATTGAAAAGGTATTTATACAAGGTAATATAACTATGGTAGTAGTAATATAACCACCTGTAATTATGAACACTCATCAATATGATTATTGGGAACTGTTGCCATTGTAATAATGTTACCATTATATTTAGTGTTTATGAAGGGAAATGGGAAATGATAATTGTTTTAGAAATGGAAATGATGGCCAAAGCCAGCAGTGTCATGGTGTTTGAATCCCATCTGTTGGAACATGGGGGGAAGTTTTAAAACCATGATATTTTATGAAATACTTTTTTCAATTAAATTTAGTTTCTTCAATAGATTTTGTTACACACAACAATGTGTTTAAATGAACTGTGGTATACTATTAATGTATTTTTATTTAATGGGGAAGATACAACATAGCATTTAAATTTTCTTGAATGAGTTGGATTAAATAATTTATGATATATATATATACATTCTACTCAATAAAAATTTATTGATAAATTATTATTAAATAACAACTCACTTATTAGTAAAGTCATTTTATTCTTCAAAAATATGCTTTCTTTAAAATAATGTTTTTATTGCAATTCTGTGATAAAATATTATGATGAATTTATAAAAAAAGTTGAAAATTTATGTTAAAAAATTAAAAAAATTAAAAAAATAATTATATTAAAATTCTATTAGTATGATTTTTTTAAAATTTCCTAAAAATATTGATTTTCCAGTAAATACTGAAAATGAGAACATTTATTGAATTTTTTTTATTTCAGGTATATAAAAAGTTCTATTGAATTTTAATTTTTAATATTTAAATTTTTCTCTAATATTTTAAATAATACAATTAAGTACATCGTAATAATTTTTATACTTTAATTTATTATAAAAACTATTTTTCACGTAAAAACACATTTTTCTAAAAAACTATTATTATGCACGCAATGTGATTTTATCTTAATAAATTTAATTACCCACTATTGGTGAATTCTTTTAATAAAATTTATTTATTATATTTTCAAATATAATATTTATCATTCATCTAATATTTTTTTCTATTCATAGGTTAAAAATAAATCAGGTTTAATTCTAAAAAATGTTCTTTTATAAAAAGTTTTTTTCATCATGTTTTTCATGCTTATTTTAAAATTAATTTATTACACCTATAGGTATATAATTTGATAAAATTTATTACACACATTGAATTTGGAGGTTTAAAATTTTAAAATAGGCCCCTTTTATTTTTGGTCAATATGAATTTTACCCATTGTAAACATTATCACACTAGTAAAGGGTAAGTTGGGATAATCTATTTTAGAACTGTGTGATATAGCAATTAATATTCATCATAGTTTTTAATTTATGAATAAAATTAATCTCTTATCACCTTATATCTAAATTTAATTGTTTAAGGGATAGTGTTCCATGAAAATTACTTATATGGTATTTAAATTAAATAAATTTACAAAAGGTCAGTCTCTTAGTTATAAAAATCAATGATATATCGAAATAGGCAAAAAGATAGTTATGATTAAATCTAATTGTTTATTTTTAGATTAAGGAAATTATTTTCTTGATATAAATTTATTTATATTTTTAATAATTATATAATGACCTTAAATAATTAGGCAACACCAATACAATATTTATCCAATCAATAAAAATAAGGATTTTAGAAATATTAAAAGTAATTTAATTTGAGTGATTTAATGTGAGCTACAAAATATTTTGAGCAATATGAAATATTTGTGTTATGTTTAATGATTATATTAAAATTAAAAACTTTTTATACAATATAACACAAATTAAATGAATAGTGTTTAAATTGGAAATAATTATATTTTCTGAAAATAATATTTTATTAAATTACATAAAAATGAAAAAATATATTAAAATTTGATAAGTGGGATAATATGTATCCTAAAAGGTCACCCTTTTCCAATTTATAATTCATTTGGAAACATAATTCATGCAAATTAATTTCATAATTTGTCATCTTTTAGGAAATTCAAAGAAAACCCATCCTATAAATTATTAAAGGGACCCCATATTTTGCCTTATTTACACCACTTTGATCCATCTAGATTTATGAAAATATGAAAAATTGTACTCTAGAATCCCGTATAAAAATTAGAGGTTTTTTTCCTTCTAAAATTCCTACCCTAGATCGCTTAATAGGATATATAATAAAGTTGTTCCAAATAATTGGTAATCACCATAACCGATCACTTTATTTTTTTAAATTCTTATTTTACCACCTCTAAAATAGTTATTTACTTCATAAAATAATAAATTCAATATCCTAATTATACATAAATGTTACTATCATTATGCGCCACCTTTTATCCACCCTCCTTCTATAAAATTGTAAGTGAAAATTTTGATCAAGTGTACATACAACTTATAGTCTCCACATGGTGATACAATTTATTTTCCACAACCATATTTCATAGATGGTTATAATGATAGTTTAAATATTTATATATGATATTGATGAAATAATTATTATGTTTTATTGATAATATTATATCTACCTTCTAACATTCCAAAATATTAGAAAATGACCACATCATCTGTGCATAAGTTTTGACTACCACCTCCACAAAGTGATGTAATTTTTTTCATTTTTACTATAATTAAAATATATTAAGGATGTTTTTAATGAATATACATAATATATATGATATAATAATGATGATATATTTTTTATTTTTTATTTACCTTTCTTTTATTCCATCTGTCAAAAAATTAAAATATTGTTCATGCTTATGTATGTCACACCATCTCCATCAATGGTGTAATTCATTTCGTTATATGTACTATTATAATGACTCTAAAAATATATATATTGTATATATATATATATGATATTTATATCATGATTACAATTTTTTATATTATAAAATCATTATCTAGGTATAATGAGCAACAATAAAATTTGGTGGAAAACATTGAGTGGGAATATACACCTACCTTCCCTAATTCAACTATCTAGTAGACTCACCTAGAATCATATAAGGAAACCCATATTTAAAATCAGGTGGTACACTGTGAGAAAGAACACACACCTACCCACACCTACCAATCCTTCTATAAGACTAATCTGAAAAAATTTAATGAATTTTATCGGTCAAATTTGATGGAAAACCATGACCTAGCGCACACACCTGAACTCATTTGTCAACCCTTCCAGCGTTCTCATCTCATAGCACAAAGAGAATTCAGTCAAAAAGTTGCATGAATGAATACAGGATATCCCCAAATCATTTCCCCCACACCAGATTATTTTCAGTATCCACTAATAGGAAATGGAGGATATGAAGGGACACATAACCCTGATCCTGAATCAAAATAGCAATATATTCCCATTCCAATTTCTAATGTCTCTATTAATATACTAGAAATGGTAAAAAGAAGATGAAAATCCATTCTCACATCCTACATACACCTCATGTCATAATAATGATGAAAATATTTGTTCCAAACGGACAGAAATAAAACTTCATCCCCAAAAATGGTGTGGCTCATGAGCATGTCACTCCCGAGTAGATACACACCTTTTCTCATATCTAGAAGGGTCGTGGGGAAAAATCCCCTATGATATATAGACAATTGGATCAGTAACATACACTTATTCTAGTTTTTGGTAATCGGACTATTCTAATTTCCAAACTGATGTATGCACAAACCCCTTTCAAAAAAATATAAAACTATTAGAAAATTCATGATAGGGAAATGAGATCTAGTCAAATAGGATTCTGTACATGAAACCCAATTTCCCCTTCAAGTAGCCCCAGTTGCTCGTAAGTTGGACTTCAAAATGAAGCCTCGGAAGAGACAACTACAAAATTATGATTCAATCAATGGTCTCTCTCTACTAAGCTCTATAGTTGTTGAAGCCCTCGTACATTTATTTGTGGATTCTTTGGATCACACTCTCCCATTTCCATATTATAGAAGCAGTAGGATTAATTATAAAGGACATAATTAGAAACTTGACAATGATGTCCCAAATCATGTCCATAACTTAATGTATCTCAATATACCATGTCATGATGAGAGTCACAGTATCCCTTAATGTTTCCAAAAGATCAAATATAAAGTGGTTCTTCTAGATGATACAATCCACTATGGTAGTCCTCCTATTGATGGTGTTCTCTATGATTGTTATCTCCACCATAGTGTTTAATTTCATTAAAAAGTTATTACCCTTGGAAATTTAATGATTATAAATCCCTAATACCATATAGAAATTGGTAAATCAAATATAGTCATTCTTGATGCCTTATCATTAGCATGTGAATCCTTTATCATCCAAAAGATATCCCAATGAGAGTATCATTCTCCAAGGCACCCTTGGATATCATGCCTTACACTATGATAGAGGATGTCTTTTCCTACCTTAGTGGATATAATAAAAAAGGAGAGAAGCATCTTTTTGTTGAACTAGGTTAACGAACCTCTGGTAAAAGATGAATAATACAAGCTAAACATTAGAAAACTAATGGATAAAGACGACATTCCAGTCATGTTATTGTATATATACACTCAAAAAAATGTCATAAATAGTGAAAAAATCAATACATGTAGGTTATTCAGGTGCACACCAAATGATGTATCCATCCCATGTTTGAACAAAACTCTGTAAAATCTAAAGGGAGGATGAAAAAGTTATAGCCATATAATTCTAAGAATAACCCCAGCCTTCCATACAATGTGATATTTTATCAAAAACATTGAGGTTAGAAAACTAGGAATAAAGACTTGGGAAAGTGGAATGGGTATACACATATTCCTTAGGGTTGGGGGCCATTCACCTCAAAAACATCTTCCTCAATGGAAGTCAATTTTCTCCCAATTAGGTGGAACACTGCAGAAAAACTCCTACCAAATTTTCGCATCCTATGATTCAATATCCTCATTGGGAATGTGCACAAATAAACTATATTTATATTCTCTTTGGATTACCATAATCCAGGTGGTTCTTGGGTAATTGGTGAAAGAGGGGACAAGGCCTCATAGAGGGAATAGAAAAAGACATTCTCACAAATACATAGATAAAATAAATACAATTGAATATGAATCAATGAATTTCATTAATAATACCTATACAAAACCAATAGAAACTGAGACTAATATACAGTATCTTTTGGATGGGGTTTTGGTTCATATTGTGGTTCACACAGAAACAGTTGATGGATATGTGGATACCGAGTACCAATTCCTTTTCGAGAATTTGGTCATTCTTCTAACCATTGCCTTATTACCTCCGTAAATATAATCTAATATAAAAAATGGTAATGGTACTTTTTTGCCTCACCTACCTCCTATATGGGTTAAACCCCTTTAATATGAGGAATCATTTTCTTAGCAAGAGGAAGTGATGAAATAATTGAATATTCTCTATGAAAAACTACTCGAAGACAGTCTTCCTATTGAATATTTCCTATGAATATATCCTCAACATGAACTCCAAATTAGAGAATGTCAACAAAGAGGGTTCACTATAGTAACCAAAGTGGATCAAAGATTTATTATCATTGTGGAGTACCAAAAACCCATACACATAAACCCTAGGGTAGAATATCGAGAGTTCCCTCCATTGGGTTCACAATAAAAATAGGTCCAAGCACATCGTTATAGGCCTTTCTCCATAGGCTACCCATGTTAGATTCTAGAAGTATCACCACAATATCCCTACGAGCTACTTCCCCTATTAAAGATCCTACTCAGCCATACATTCCTCAAGTTCTCAAAAATACTATTGAGTTTTCAAAGGATTGATTAGAATCCCTATAGGAATATTATATGCCAGTACAACCAAAGAATAATACTTTTTCAGAATGGGAAGATCAGACTATTCCACTGTCGAACATTAGGAATCCTACATTTCCAATTTTCTATGGAATATTGTACTTGGAGTAGTACGTGACACATTTCATGTCCTAATGAGGACCCATGAAGGGTACCCCTAAAAAATAGGTAGTAAAAGTCAGGTGCATCATGAAATCACTAAAGGTACAATCCTGTTTGTGGTGAACCATCTTTCGGTCTTGGGAAATTATAGGTTGGAAAGATCTATGTCAGAAGTTTCTCATCTAATTCATCTCAAAATTATAGAATTAAAAAGTATTTGATCTCTCAAACTATAAACATTGGTATACTGAGAGAGTCTCATATTTCATTACATGGTGGATTGGGATGAAATAATCCATAAAACATATAGATTCCTTAAGAATACTTGTTCCCATCTATATAGAAAATCATCCTTATGAGTTTTGAATGCCACTCATACTTATTAAATACACTGGATGGTTTTGGTACCATACCATGATTTTCCAAAGAGTGTAATAATCCCTTGCCTAAACTAATTCTAACTCTTGATTAATTACATCAACTCAAAGAATGAGAATGGGTAAAGTTGAGGTTGTCACTATTACATTTAAACAATCCCCTTCACATGTTCCTACTACTAGTCCTGCACCTATCATATGGTTGAACCTCTTGTGAGTCAGAAATAATACATGTCTCGATAGGATGATCAAATAGTTTAGAGGGAAAAAATATGAGGCGATGATGTAAAAGTTCTATTCTTTACAGAATGGCCATATCCCTGGGTATTTTATCTTAGTATTGTAGAATAACTTGGTCAAGTTTCCAAATAAAAATAATCTGAGTCTAGATGACATTTAATATCTCCAATGTTATTTCCACTTCCATCAATAATGGGGCACAACATCCATGTTTGTTTTGTTTTCAAAGTAATCAATGAAAATATGGTGGAATCTGGAGATGTAATGTTGTGGAATCAACCTTTGAAATTTGCATTCATTTATGGACCTAATCTGGAGGATCATAGTGAAAGGTAGGAAACTAACATAAATTGTCGGTTGAAGTTTTGTGAATATATAGTTAGAAAAATTATCAACTGAATTCATTCTATCCATTGAGAATAGTTACAATAGCTTACTATACCCTACTCTACTTCCTCTATAACACACCTGACTCCCTCAATAGCTTAGTCCTCTGGAAAACAATCTTCTAAAAACAAAATGTCTGGAAGAGAAATATGAAAACATAGGAAGATATTACTATGACATGTTCAATGTTGCCTTTAAATTTATAATTCTTCATTAAAATTGTCTCGGGAGCATGGTCACTGCCCCCACCAAATGGTACAATAAGATTCGACCCACCGGATAGAATCTCCATCAGATGAGGAATTGATCTTGTGTCACATTATAGTGATTATGAACTGAAATTACATACAATTTATTTGTAAACAAGGGGAATAGGTTTTTAGAGTTGAGGATATAAGAGAATAAACTGTCATTATAGAATTCATTACTCTAATCGTGTCCCTATATGAACATTCTATGTAGTTAAAAATCATGGGAGAGCTCTCCAACGATTTCAATAGGAGAAAGGTAGTTCCCCCAAACATTCTAGGGTCTACCCTAACATTCTTTTCCTAGAATAAGGAATAAATTATACTTCATCACCTAATCATCTTTCATGTTTAGAAAAACCATGTTGCCCTAATCAGCCAAGAGCAGAAAAACCTTCAGGTCCTATTTTGAGGGATAATCCATAAAAATTAAGTACTTTATTTTCCAAATCACCTTAAAAAGAGCATTCCCATTTAGGGAATAATAGAACTTTAGAACAATAGTATGAAATTTTTATGAAATTAACCATAATACCAACCATTTTTTTCATTCTTGGATTTCATGAGCCTATCAGAAGAACTTTGGGAAGAACTCATAGAGGCATAGTCATCATATTTTAAAGGCAAGGTAATTTTTGCTGAAGTATATCATGTTGGGAAAAATCTTAATGAATTTCTCAAAATCATATCTTTCTCAAACCATGACCATGTTTCCATAATAAAGGTACATATTAGACCCCTTTATATATCTAGTAGGATAAATGATCATAATATTTGACAATCCTTCCATGACAATGGCTTAGGACTCAACCTCATGCCAATATAAAAACATTCTAAAGTAGAATTAAATGAATATCATCTATCCCCCTCCACTCTAATGTTACAGGGTTTTGACATGAATGATAAATCCTCTGGGTTAAATCAAACTCAAGGCTCAGTTTGGGGATCTTTTGTGGACATAGAATTCATTGTTGTTAGGAATGATACAACCTTCAATGTTCTATTGGGAAGACCTTGGCTACATAAAAATGTGGTTATCCATTAATCATACCACCAATGAAACAAATATTATATAACTAGTCAGATTGAGAATTTCATTGTAAAAACCCCCAATTTAAATTATGGGAATCAGATTACATTGATTTAAGATTCTTCCAGAGGGAAGGAAAATAGTTTAGGACCTTTGATGTTGCTGGAATCAATTCCATGAATGGTCTATATATTATTCCAAATAATCCATTCAATTAGTCCAGTGTGTATGAATTGATCCCCATTAACCAAATGAAAGGGATGGGTCCTAAATTTATCACGCATACAACAAATTCCTTGATGTTTTTTGTGACAACTAAACCTTGCAGTAATTGATAAATTTTCAACTCTCTTAGCATTAATGAATGACCAGATATAAATGCCTTCAATAAATCCCCCAATCATATAAAGGTCACTATCTCATCATATAATTTATTAGAGGATGTCATGGAAATGGAAAAAATATAGATACTCATTCTGAGTACCTTGTCTCCCCTTTAGAGGTCAAAAAAGGACTCACACCATCAATCATGACAAAAGAGGATTCTTCATCTTTTGAATGACCAAGTGTCATATCCTCCCCTAAATCTAATAAAAAAAAATTTGAGAATATATCCAAGGTAAAGTAAGAAGATTTTATGTTGGAGGAAGATAAAGGAGAGGGGGACCTCAAGGATGCAACTCTAGTATTTGAAGAAGTGGTCTCCACCCTTATTAATGAATTGAGAGACATAAATATGGGTATAGAGGAATATTTTTAACCCACATTGATAAGTACATACATGACCTCCAATGAACAATATGTATTTAACTCTTTCCTAAACCAATATTGGGACATGTTCACTTGGAATTACAAAGAGATACCAGTCCTTTATACTGAGGTGTCCACCCACCACTGGGGCTTTCTAGAAGACCACCATTGACACAAATACACAACCAGAAGAAGAAAAATGATTCATGCCTCCAAAATAGATGCTAAATGATAAAATATTATCCAGGAAAACATCATCCAGGAAAATTTAGTAGGCCAAATTGCTAGTTAATATCATCTGAGTAAAGAAGAAAATGGGAAAATCAGGGCCTTCTTAAACATCAGGGTTCTCATCCAACACATTTTGAAATATGACTTCCCTGTTCCAATCAAATATATATTGATTAATGTGATGGATTATTATCATGTCCTATCTTTTATGGATACCTATTCAGGGTACAACCAAATTTATATATCCCCAAAATATGAAGAATTCACTATTTTTAGGGCCCTCAGGGAGTATTTTACAATCATTTAATGCCATATAGCTTAAAGAATTCATGTTCCACATAATAACGTTCCATGCATCACATATTGAAACCCTACCTAGGGATTTATTTAGAATGATATATTGTATATAGTGGTTAACTACTGAAAACTTTTTAAGCACATAGATTATCTTTAGACAATCTTCCTTAATCTATGATAGCATAGCCCAAAAATGAAACCCATAAAATGTGTTTCTGGGGTAACCTCAGTAAAGTTTCTTAGTATTATTTTATGCCATCATGGAATAGAATAATTACTATAGAAAAAAATGATATCTTTAGTATTTCACCTCATCGAAATTTTAATGGGTTGAATGGATTTCAAGGAAACATGGCCTACATCCAACGTTATACATCCATACTCATAGAAGTGTTTTTACCATGACTAATTATTTGAATAAAGGAGTCGTGTATTCGTGGACTAATCATTATCAGGAATAATTAAACCTTCTCAAGATATTTATCTGTCTCCCACCTGTATTAATGCTGAATTTTGAAAGGAATCCACTCATTCTATATTTCACATACCAATAGAGACCACTAGGACCCTTCCTCATATAAAATAATGATGTTTGGAAGGAAAACTACCTCTATAATCTTAGTCAAACCCTGATCGAAACTGAGACTCTCTATTCTGATATCAAGAAGATTTTAACGACATTAATCAATGTCGTTTAGAAACTAGGGAAATAATTACAAAAACATTCATTTCTATTTGGTCTCTCATAGTTACCCAATCAAATATATCACCATTCTTCATATGTGGAAGGGATTTTTGGCACGGTGGGGGGTTATCCTACATTATTTTTTCATACCGTTCATTCCTTATAATGCAGTGAATGTACATGATTTAGTGTATTTTCTGGAATAGCACCTGTCTAGAGAAATGATGTAGTTAAATACTAAATTTATAGATGAAGATACATTTTAAATTAAATAAGGTTCCCAAATGTGGGAAATATAGTTTTATAGGGTATCAATGTTCCTTATAAGGAACAGAGTGGAAAAACCTAAGCTAAAAATATTTGGGTTTGGGATCTTACTCATCTCTACAGTACTGACAGTTTTACCATACTCTGTCACGTTGTTAGAAGGATGTATAAATAATAAGGTGGGATAACAAGCCCTCATTTTTTGGCCTATAATTAGTGCTCTAAACACAAATTATGCACATAGAGGTGAAACGTGGCTTGTATTTGGTGATAAAATAGACCAATGGGGATTATAACTTTAGGAAGAAATATATAATCCCCCTTCTTAACTATATCAGATGTTTAACGGTAGGGTACCCTTCAGAACAAACATATAATCATGTCACAAGATAGTAGAATTTCTAATGATATTCTTTGTCATTTGATTTATATCCCTATCCAATATTGGATAGAATGAAATGGTTATTAGAAATGCACATTGCTAAATGGCTTCACCTTTTGTCAAGTCAAAATAGAGGAGATCAACGAAATAATCCCTTTTAATAAAAATTTAGGACATACAACTATGTGGATGGATGAAATAATGTACTACCTTCAAAATGGAATACTCGCATCAAAACAGTGTTGGAAATGATAAAATCCAACAATGAGCATCAATCTTCACCTTTTATGATGGATAAAATATTAAGAATTATTTTTAATAAAAGCAGCTTTGATGTAGCCCTTATTAGATGTTTTAATGGATAATTGATTGTTTCCATCCTAAAAGAAGTACACGTGGGATACAGTAGTGCTCACTAGTTAGAATACATTATTTCTCTAAAAATGTGAAGGCTTGAATAATTATATCCTTTCATAACCTTGGATTTCATAGAATTCACCAAGAAATGTCCATCCTTCCATGTTCATTCCAACTCCATCCATTGTCTGCATAGTTTCTGCATATAGCTAAATAATTCTGGACATTTTCTATATGGTGAAGTAATATTTTGGGGAAATACCCTCTAGTTATGACCAATCAGTTCAAATATATATTAATTGATATAGATTTATTCTTCAAATGGGTTTAGTAAATACGAATTCAAGAAGTAAGGGGAAATAATTTCCAACTTTTTGAAAGCCAACATCATTACCGGATTTTATGTACCTCATACAATACTGATAGAAAATGGAGCCAATTTCTATTCATCTAATGTGGAAAAGACATAACATGATTACAATATGATATCTGGCCATTCATCTCGCTATCATACAATGCCTAATGCGAAGATATATACCTTAAACAAGACACTATCAACCATAAACCAAAAGATGGTGGATAAGTATAAGAATTCCAAGCCTGATAATTGCTTTCATGACTTATCGGCTTACCGTACTACAACCCATACTGCTACATGGGTGACCCCGTATTCACTGGTATATGGGAGAAATTTTTCTTCCCATCGAGGTCCAATTTCCATCGCTATATATTATTATCTGTCACAATCTATCCATGGAAGAGAAATTACAGAAATGACTAGTTTAATTATTGTGACCCGATGAGATAATACTGAACACCGTGCACCATTTGGAGTTCCATAATAATTGAATATTATGATCCTATTACAGGAAGGTTTACCACTTCTCATTACTCAAAGGAGAACTATCATTGGTCCTCAGAACAATGATGATTCTATTGAAATATTCCTCCAAATCAGGAGTAAAAGTTAGGTGCACCTCACTCCATTCAGAATATTGGATCTAACATAGCTTATTCCATGCTCTTAATTGATGAAGAGATAATTACAACCCCAACCAATGAAAGCTTCTTAAGGAAATATTTTATGCAATCTCACAACTATCATTCTAGAAGTAAGACGTTAAACTGCCCAAAATCATAAATCCCCAGTTGTAAGACTTTAAATTTTATAGTATTCCATCCTGGACATATGATGTTAAACTTCATTGTATATAACTCGGTGTCTTGATGTTAAACTTCATAGTTAGTATTTATTAAATTTCAATAAAAGGCATGAAATTCATCTTATTTGAAATGCGGTTAAATTTCATAGTACTATAATGTCATAGTTGTAGAAATGTAAACTGCATTTCGTGTCCTCCTCACCATATGACGTTAAACAACATGGTATATATCTCATCTAAATTATGTTAAACTATGTAGTCAAACTTTTCATTTGAATTTTAAAGTAATGACAGTTATCCTAGTAGTAAGATGTTAAAATTCATAGCATATATTGTCCATGCTATAAGACTCAAAACTACATATCATATCTTCCTAACTGGGTGAAGTTAAACAACACGGTTCACATCCTTCTTGCATGACATAAAACAACACAACATTTCAATTCAGGTTTGATAGGATCACAATATTCAATGTTTTTACCCCACAACACATTCATTTAATAACTATTTCTGTCTTGGTTCTCATTTTAATGAGATACATAGTGATTCCCAGACCTCACATCTAGGTCCATACATGATAAAAAAATCTCCATTCCCTATGTAATATTCATAAATTTAGAAGGAATATTTCAATAACTATTTTTGGTGAGATTTTTGTTTCAATTGGGTATATATTGGAACCTATACCTTATTTCCTAGTCTTATCCATCATTTTTGAAAGATTCAAAGTCCCATTTTATAACATCAAAACATGAATAATGTGGGGAACAAATGTCATGAACTATGTGTGGCCTGATTCTTACTCCAACAAGATACATAGTGATTCCCATGTCATATACCCTAGTCCAACAATAATTTTCCATTCAACATTGGTAAAACCACGTCCTTACCTTAAGATGTTAAAATACATAGGTAACGGTCTCATTACATGATGATAAACTATATGATCTTTTCAATAACTACATGTTTCTTGATTTTTTCATCGTAGGATACATAGTGATGCCCATATTTCCATCCTTAACATCAACGATGATAGTTCCCCACTATCAGGTTGGTTTATATTTTTTCTCAAGACATGAAATTAAACTGCATGGGATTTCATAACTATAAATGGCTTGATTCTCTTTCAAAGGAGATACGTTGTGATTCCCTAATCTCATATCTCGGTCTAAACTATACAAAACCTAAATTTCCTTATGCTTTACATGTGTTTCCCTTATGTGGTGGAAGAAAACATCACCACTCCTTGTTTCCCACATCGATCAAGTATCATGTGGGATTACGTGTTTTTTTAAAATAATTTGATGTATAGGTAATGCATATCAATTTATATCAAGGTTATCATGGCCATAGAAATAAGACCATAAAAGGAACACTAGATTTCATTATTGTGTGCCTTTAAACTACATGGATTTATAGATAAATACATGTGTCTTAATTATCATTCAAATGAGATACATAGAGATTTATGTATCTTCAATCGTGGGGCCAGCTGCAACATATAACTATAAATGTACCATTATCAAATTTATGATTTAGATCTATATAAGGGGATCCAATGTAGGTTATTTCAAAATCGTTAATCTTTATTCAAACCCCACCCCCATAAAATCCTAATACACAAATCCAATTAGTGGTGGAATTATTTTAAAAAATATGTTTTCTTTATTCTTATTCCAAAAAGATACGTAGTGATCTCGGGGTCATGTGTTCTGGACCATCTGTAATATTTTTTTTTCCATTGAGTAACCCTCATCCATACAGCATGACATTAAACATGATGGATTATGTACTTGATGCATGGATTTTAAATTCATGTTTTCATAAGAACTACATGTCACCTTATTTTCACCCCAATGAGATTTGTAGTAACTCCTATGACTTATGTCCTAGTGTCATCCATTGGGTAAACAAATGTGACCCCCCTCCTACATAAAAATAAAGATGTATCAAGGATATCTTAATTTTTGTTCTCCCATTCAGGGTTTCACTGTGCTAATAGAGATTTAACCACCAATATATGAGTCAGATCAATGCAAAGAGACTCCTCACTTCATGGAAAATTCTCATCCAAATGATTCCTTTATAAATGGAATATTCCTTCCAAACATCATAATCTTAACTAGGGACTCTTTTGTATCTTCATAATCTTTCTCAAGTAATATTTTCTCATATTTCTATTACTTGAGGGCTCTTTTGTCAAACTATGTTATAACACGCCCTAGTGGGATTTGCATAAAGTCACCCACATAGAGGGTCTTCCATCCAAATGATGACAATATTTGATAATGTAGTAACATTGCCTAGATGGATTTTCATAAAGTATCCCAAAATGGGTTTTTTCAAATAGTGATAAATTCATCCTCAGGAGAAGACACTTTTATCTTTGTAAGCCTTGATGAATTTATATTGGAACCTACAATTCGAATTCAGTATCTAGTCCTTCCATACAAATTTTTACCATATCATTTCTTGTGATCTAATAACCCCCAAGATAATTTTTCATGGTTTCTTCCCTCATAATTGAAGTATGGTAGAATGATCTTAGTCCAACATGTCAAAAATTACTTATTTTTTCAATAACATTATGGTTTTAGTTGTAAGACCTAAAATTAGAAGCACTATATTTCCCATGTTTACATCAGACCTATATAAGAAACCTTTTTCCTCATTATCAATTAATTTGGACTTAAAATTATATTCCCATATTGTAGTTATTTTCTTCCAAAAAACAAACTCTGTTTCCAAATTAATATAAATCTCCATAAACATCATTTTTTCATCAGTAATAGAATGGTGGAACTCTATATAAATCCATTTCTTGCCTATATTGTAACACTCCCTAGTTGGTTTCATATAAGTATCCCTTATAAAAGGCATGTCTGTTAGAGGATGATTCTATTTCAATATGTTGTAACACACCCCAATTTTATTTGAATAAATTCTACCTCAAAATAGGTTTTTGACTTGCAGTAACATCACCCTCATGAGGGACCTCCCCTATCAGCTTAATCCTATTAACCAATACCACTATTTAGATCTAGAAATCCCCAACTTATAGCTTAAAAAATTCGCCCACTCATACATGAAAGTTATGGAACCTTTCATGATATATTAACATGAGAGATTGTAATTATTAACCTTTCAGTCAATGAAAAATGACCATAAATTATAGACGACTAATTTCCGTTTTGTATGAAACTAAACTGAACATCATAATTTCCTAATTGTGTGATATTAAAAAGTATATCATACGGTTCTTTTCACAACACACTAAACTATACAGAAACATCCTCAACGTAAGACAATGAACTGCATGTTCAATTTTTTAGTCACATGACATTAAACTGCACAATACTTCAACCCTTATCAAAAGGGGTCATCCCCGTTGACATCAATTATTTAACAAAATGTACACTCCTTTATGTATACCAAATTTTTTGAGTAGGAATTTTCCCTTCATGGAAAATGAAAATATAGATAGTGTAACGCCCCGACCCCAGTTACCCAGAGTCGGTGCATTATTACATAACATTGGCATGATCACAAGAAAGATCAAATCTCGAAAGACCGATTGGTTTAGTAGCCTTGGAAACACTAGATATATTCATAAGTTTTACATTACATCATAAAATGAAAAACTAATACAACAACATAATGTTTCCACAATCCACACTATTAACCCCTCATAAAATCCCTGCAGGTCATTCATAACTTACTTCTTCACATCCTGGGAAAAATAAAACATAGAAAAGGGGTGAGCTCAAATGCCCAGTAAGGATAACAATATAGCGGAAACTTTCATAAATAAGAATAAACATTTAAGGCAATGCATTACTAAAACAAAAGACTTTTAAACTTGAACTTCAACATAGTATGGCAAAAGTAAAAATGAAATAATGCCATTAACTTATTCACATGGATATTCTACTAATCGAATAATCACATGCAAAAATCAATAACCACTTTCATAATGTTGGAATGCATAATGCCAGACTATCATAACCACATAGTCAAGGCCTCGTGCCAAGACTACAAATAAGATTTTGTCAAGGCCTTGTGCCAAGACACTAGTTTGTCTCATGAGACCTACCGATGCATCGAGGAGCTATAGCGGGCTCCACCTGTAACTTATTAAGTCCAATGCATTCCCATATGAAAAGGTTTAAACATAACATAAACATTCGTATTAAAACTAGCATACGAAATGTCAATAATTTGACCATAAACTATGAATGGTATAAAAATAGCACATCCATAGTCAAACATATCACAAAACCTTCAATACAATATAGAAGTTTTGTATCATAATAAATCAACTTCAAATAATCTTAAAATCCATCAAAGGATGTTGACATAGATGAAATCAAAATTCTTTTTAAAGAAATATCACCTTTTATTTTGAAATCATTTAAGATCCATATAAAATAAAACATTTTATTTGAAAATATTCTTATAAGCTTGTAAGGAAAGCTTTGAAGATTTTATAACGGCGTAAAATAACCGCACCCGCCGAATAAGTTAAAAAAAACATTCTTACCTCAATTCTGTCGAAAAGGTTAAAAAGGACCTTGTTTTGAAAATGATGGAAAGATTCCTTTATAAACCACTTATAAAAGTCAAAAAGGGTATAAATGACTTTAACTCATATTTTAGTAAATAATAAAAATGTTTTAAAATACATTTTTAAGAATCATGGATGTGGATGATAAAGAGATCCCAGTAGATTATTACGTATAAACAACCTCGGATAATGAAGAGATTGTGAAATAACCCTTACCTTGTACTTTTCCTTGGTTGGGGTAGGTTAACCTCATGTATAATGGTGAAATAATTGTTATTAAATTATACAAGAATCATATACATTAATATGATATCATATATGATCTTTTAATATTGATTTGATAATAATATCATAGTATTATCGCTGTTTCGGGTGTGAACTTACTTGTTTGCTTTTGTATGTTTTGTTACGTAAGACATGTTTGTAAAGGATAAGTTGTATATTATTCAAATCCAGAATGGTATCAAGTCCTTAAACACCATTTTTAAATCATAAAATGATAATTATACTTGAATGGATACGATGGAGAATGAATCTCATCGCGTTCGTGGAGACGGTAGTCCGTACGTACGCACGAACGCTACTTCCATTTAATTTTTATTTTAAAAGAATCGAATACAAATGATACATAGGTATATTACTATTCCAGTATAATATAATATTTTATACATGTTAATTAAGTTCATTAACACCATCCTATATACGTTCCATGTGTGGTATGAACGAGTCATATCATTTTAAGGGGGCGGTAGTCCGCACTTCCTCAAATTAAATTATCGTATG
Source organism: Viscum album (assembly GCA_963277665.1). Lineage (NCBI taxonomy): Eukaryota > Viridiplantae > Streptophyta > Magnoliopsida > Santalales > Viscaceae > Viscum > Viscum album. The sequence continues at coordinate 539,190,177 of OY728119.1, forward strand.
TATATACAACATGAAACGAATAATGGTATAAAATAAAATGGAATTACAGAAGCTTATATATAAAATATATATCATTAATATCATATCTAATTACAGTTCCATCATAATGGCCACCATGAGAGGCGGTAAGATGTATTTGAACAATCATTGTTTCGTGAGGCGTTAGTTTGCCATCCACAGAAACATTATGTTCATCATCCATTAGATGGAGTTGTGTGTATGTGTAATTTGAATCCTTCTTATAAAAACATCCTAGTATATTGAGGATACTGTTGTTGTTACAAAATAAAGGAAATAAAAAGAGTTTGGGGGTTGAAGAAGCAAAATAAATGAAAATAATTTAAGAGAAATCGTTACCTTTAATTTAGGTAACTCACTTTGGTTGGAACCAAAAGACTTCTTGAAATTCATTCTGCCTAAGGGGAAGCTTCAAGGAGGAGGAGAGGGATGTGGGGAGCTTAGTTGGGCAGAGTTTGGACGAGCCAAGTGGCTTGAGAGGTGTGAGGAATGAGTAGAAGTGGTCTCCTTTTATAAGGGAGAGGAGGGGCTCTTTAGGAAAGTGTGAAAGTATTACTTTATAACATAATTATATTCGGTTTATAATGGTCCAAAAATCATTGAGGTCGAAGATAAGATGACTCATATTCTAAATAACATTAACCAATAAGAATTGGACAGGTTTTAGAAAATATTTTAATCATTATAATCTTATTTATTTAAATGATTTATTAATGAGGTAAACATTGCATCATTATTGTGTCATTAATAATTTAAATTATTTGATGTCTAAAAATTATAAATAAAATATCATTATGTAGGAAATCTTTTTAGCTTTATAATGAATATTTATAATCGAAAATACAACATGTATAACCCTATCTAAAAATTGTTCTTCTAAAAGATGTAAGCTTATGCCATTTTTATTTTTATTTTAACTTTATTAATATAATGTGTCCCTACCACATACAAGTGGCTCCAAGGGGTCCCCAAATTGACCCAAGGATGCCCATGGTCGGGTATGTGTCCACCAATAAGGTTAGGAAACGTTTTAGGGTAATGTTTTATTATTATAATATTATTTTTTAACCCTTATTTACCGGATTTACCCTTTAACCATGGTAAATAAAATATTTACCGCAGTAATTATTCAAAATGTGTAAAAATAAAAGTTACCTATTTACACAATTTGAACATCCTGATTCCAAATATGGAATCCATTTTCCTAAATTCAAAACACATAAGTGGCAGAAATTAATTTAAAATTAATTCCCGTTGTCAAAAAAAAAGCGTGTTTTTAAGAGATAATAACTATCAAAAGATTGACACTTGTTTATGTTCGGTTTAATTGTATAATTATGTCCAATGACCAACATTATATTAAATGGTAAAAATATATTCTAAATATACTTTAGAACCACTCAAATTAATAATTTATCACTATTAATTATTTTGATTAAAAAAGTTGTTTTTAATTAAAATTTAGTAATTTTCACTATTCATCAAAATATGAAAGTTATCCGAAAAGTACCAAAATTTCACCTTAGGCTAAATTCGATATTCCGAATCCAAAAATGAAGTCCATTTCAAAATATAAAATATATATTATTTCAAAATTTTGGTATTTCTATTCATAACGGCCAGTTTGATTGGTTGTGGTGTGTGTTAAAACTCGAAGTTGCGTACAACACACGCTACTGTTTTATTCAAAGGAAAGCGTACCGTGGAAGCTTGGGAAGTTTCATTTTAAATTTTTTGATGTCTCCATTTAGTCAAAACGTTTAAAATATTGTATTTAAAAAGGTTTCACTATCAAAAGTTGATAAAAGTGCAATACTGAAAATGAATCTGTTCTTGCATTATGACTAAGAAACTCATAATATGGATTCTAAAATTATAAAGTTTAAAATTTAGTTAATACTATTCATGAACTCTTTTAATGGATTTTTTTTTGTACGTCATGGTGTGATTGAACTTGGTGTTGCGTGTAGTAAAATTTATTGAATTATTTTGAAGAAATAACACACTATAAAATCTTGGGGTGTTACATTCTCCCCTCCTTCAATAAATTGTGTCCTCGCAATTTGAAATTGTTCTTCAAAAATAAAAGGTTGAAAATATAAAATATATTTGTGGGAAAACCCACATCGGAAATTGGGTTACTAAAATTTAGTCTTAATATGAGGAAAAGAGAAATGAAATGGTCACCACCAAATTATGATCTCGATTAGGAGAACATTGGTGGCAATTAGAGACATATAATCGGAGGAAAAACGTAAATATTTATAGGTAGTGATTGAGGTCATCAATCACAAACAAGTATAAAATTGAGGTCCTTAAATTCATCAATCTATGATGAATTGAAATACCATCGGTTCAACAAAACATAGGGTATTAGGATAACACATTTTTGACGTTTCAAAATATCCTAGTTGAAATCCCACATCGAAAAATGAATTAATGAGGCCTCTATTTAAAATAAAGAGTCGAAAGTATGAAGATTCCCAAAAATAACACATACTAGGGTTCCATGTAGGAAAATATGGATATGGAAGAAAAATCTAACCATCAATTATCTGATGGAGAGTGGTAGAGAACATGGCTATAAAAAGGCCAACAATCCCAAAGCCATAAATTAGTGATGATTTAAGGTACCATCTAGGAAAACATTTTTGTTCAAAGTTGCTTTTCTTAATATTGAGGAATTTATTTATGAGATTGGCTAAGATCATAAGGAGATATACTTACTTTATAATTAGAGTTTTATCCATTAATAAATTTCTACCACAAACTTATCTTTCACTCTAAAAGATAATAGAATGTAAAAAAAATTCTATTTACACTATTCGTATAGGGTTCCAAAATAAACGAATTTATTATTCATCTACATGATCTTTTAATAAAAACTACATTATTTAATCCAGGACATCTCAGGGTCCAATGGTAGGTGATACACCCTTGTCGCCCTTCGGTTGCGGGTTCAAGTCTCGCAGCCTTGCCGGACGCGACGGGTTGCCGCCCGACCTCCGGTTTGTCCTTTTATGGCAATCCAAAATAATCCAAACTAGAACTATCCAAAATACTTCTATCCAAACTCACAGTCTAACATTTATAAAGAAGGTAAACATAATATAGATCCTTTTTACCCCGTAATAGCATATGAATACCTTCATCATGTATTACCATATTCCTTATTGATTACATTCATGCTCCCTTATTCCATATAGAATGCTGGATATACTTCATCAATCCAAAAATGTTTTAAACCCCAACAATGATGGAATATACAAATCATTAATCAGCTCCAAGGTAGTCAAGAATATCCAATATATTTTTTCCAAAATAATCATGTATTATTCGAAAATCACTACCTTGGTATCAGAACTATATTATGGTTTATCATTCTCTCAACCATATATTTTCCAAAAATTTATCCTGCTATTGAGTCACTTTTCTTTGTTCCACGCAATCTCAAGTCCTTAATGAAATAGTACTGCAGTACAATCCTTATATACTCCAAAATTATTATAACAAGTACATTGTTGATACAACACTCAATTGACATAATCAACATAAGAACTCTAATCATTCCTCTTCATCTGTGGTAGTATCATAACTTGATTATTATCCAATAGCATCATTTGCGTCATAGTCTAATGACTGGGACATAGGTTCGCGTAGTGTCCAAACTCCTTACAAATGAAGCATTGTACATTTGAAACCATTTTCTTACCCTTGCAGTCACGTACTTTGTGCCCTTTTCCTCCACACTTATAACAAACTCCCATTCCTTTCAGGCAAGTTCCAGGGTGTTTCTTTCCACAGTTACCACATATGGGAAAATTCTTCTTTTCCCTCTTCCCTTTATCCATCTTTCTCTCTTCTATCCTTTTCTTCTCTTGCTTCCCTTCGAAGCCATAGGACTTAGTAATCTCTTTACTTATCTTATCAATACATGATATTATTTCTTCATATGATGATAATACATGGGAGACTATTTCTCTTATAAATTCTAGCTTAAGACCATGAAAGATATGATTCTTCCTTCTCTTTGTATCATGTGCATTTCTGGAGTTCTCATTCCTTCTACTAGGCGCCATTTCTAAACAATGGCATAAACTAGATCAGTTTATGAATCAAAATACATAATCCCATACTTATAAAACACTTAACATAAATTGAACTATTTATGGATATAATCCATAATCATAAGAATGTTTTCTTTGAGGAAGTATATACTCATAAACCCTTCATAATGATTTGTAAAGAAAATGAGAGTTATCCTAAGCATATCCCCCGGGAGTGTCGTAACCAAGAGTGCAGCAAGGCCCGTTGTCGTGCACCAGTTCCCGTTTGAGTCTAGCTCAAAGCGGTGTTTTCGGGTTTTACCCCTAGGTACATCTGTGCCAGAGCCGCCTCTACCTTCTCGTATCCAGACAGGGATGTATTGCTTGGAAAACTCACAAAATCTCTACAATACCAAAATTCTAGGAAGTTCTTCTATACTAATCCTCAAAGTCCATCTTAGGTTTACGTGCTCTAATCAGAGTTTATCTAAATCTAGCTTCCAAGGTTTGTACTAAACTTCCTCTGATACCAACTGTAACGCCCCGACCCCAGTTACCCAGAGTCGGTGCATTATTACATAACATTGGCATGATCACAAGAAAGATCAAATCTCGAAAGACCGATTGGTTTAGTAGCCTTGGAAACAATAGATATATTCATAAGTTTTACATTACATCATAAAATGAAAAACTAATACAACACCATAATGTTTCCACAATCCACACTATTAACCCCTCATAAAATCTCTGCAGGTCATTCATAACATACTTCTTCACATCCTGGGAAAAATAAAACATAGAAAAGGGGTGAGCTCAAATGCCCAGTAAGGATAACAATATAGCGGAAACTTTCATAAATAAGAATAAACATTTAAGGCAATGCATTACTAAAACAAAAGCCTTTTAAACTTGAACTTCAACATAGTATGGAAAAAGTAAAAATGAAATAATACCATTTACTTATTCACATTGATATTCTACTAATCGAATAATCACATGCAAAAATCAATAACCACTTTCATAATGTTGGAATGCATAATGCCAGACTATCATAACCACATAGTCAAGGCCTCGTGCCAAGACTACAAATAAGATTTTGTCAAGGCCTTGTGCCAAGACAATAGTTTGTCTCATGAGACCTACCGATGCATCGAGGAGCTATAGCGGGCTCCACCCGTCACTTATTAAGTCCAATGCATTCCCATATGAAAAGGTTTAAACATAACATAAACATTCGTATTAAAACTAGCATACGAAATGTCAATAATTTCACCATAAACTATGAATGGTATAAAAATATCACATCCATAGTCAAACATATCACAAAACCTTCAATACAATATAGAAGTTTTGTATCATAATAAATCAACTTCAAATAATCTTAAAATCCATCAAAGGATGTTGACTTAGATGAAATCAAAATTCTTTTTAAAGAAATATCTCCTTTTATTTTGAAATCATTTAAGATCCATATAAAATAAAACATTTTCTTTGAAAATATTCTTATAATCTTGTAAGGAACGCTTTGAAGATTTTATAACGGTGTAAAATAACCGCACCCGCCGAATAAGTTAAAAAAAATATTCTTACCTCAATTCTGTCGAAAAGGTTAAAAAGGACCTTGTTTTGAAAATGATGGAAAGATTCCTTTATAAACCACTTATAAAAGTCAAAAAGGGTATAAATGACTTTAACTCATATTTTAGTAAATAGTAAAAATGTTTTGAAATACATTTTTAAGAAACATGGATGTGGATGATAAAGAGATCCCAGTAGATTATTACGTATAAACAACCTCGGATAATGAAGAGATTGTGAAATAACCCTTACCTTGTACTTTTCCTTGGTTGGGGTAGGTTAACCTCCTTTATAATGGTGAAATAATTGTTATTAAATTATACAAGAATCATATACATTAATATGATATCATATATGATCTTTTAATATTGATTTGATAATAATATCTTAGTATTATCGCTGTTTCGGGTGTGAACTTACTTGTTTGCTTTTGTATGTTTTGTTACGTAAGACATGTTTGTAAAGGATAAGTTGTATATTATTCAAATCCAGAATGGTATCAAGTCCTTAAACACCATTTTTAAATCATCAAATGATAATTATACTTGAATGGATACGATGGAGAATGAATCTCATCGCGTTCGTGGAGACGGTAGTCCGTACGTACGCACGAACGCTACTTCCATTTAATTTTTATTTTAAAAGAATCGAATACAAATGATACATAGGTATATTACTATTCCAGTATAATATAATATTTTATACATGTTACTTAAGTTCATTAACACCATCCTTTATACGTTCCATGTGTGGTATTAACGAGTCATATCATTTTAAGGGGGCGGTAGTCCGCACTTCCTCAAATGAAATTATCGTATGTATATACAACATGAAACGAATAATGGTATAAAATAAAATGGAATTACAGAAGCTTATATATAAAATATATATCATTAATATCATATTTAATTACAGTGCCATCATAATGGCCACCATGAGAGGCGGTAAGATGTATTTGAACAATCATCGTTTCGTGAGGCGTTAGTTTGCCATCCACAGAAACATTATGTTCATCATCCATTAGATAAAGTTGTGTGTATGTGTAGATTGAATCCTTCTTATAACAACATCCTAGTATATTGAGGATACTGGTGTTGTTACAAAAGAAAGGAAATAAAAAGAGTTTGGGGGTTGAAGAAGCAAAATAAATGAAAATAATTTAAGAGAAATCGTTACCTTTAATTTAGGTAACTCACTTTGGTTGGAACCAAAGGACTTCTTGAAATGCTTTCTGCCTAAGGTGAAGCTTCAAGGAGGAGGAGAGGGATGTGGGTAGCTTAGTTGGGCAGAGTTTGGACGAGCCAAGTGGCTTGAGAGGTGTGAGGAATGAGTAGAAGTGGTCTCCTTTTATAAGGGAGAGGAGGGGCTCTTTAGGAAGGTGTGAAAGTATTACTTTATAACATAATTATATTCGGTTTATAATGGTCCAAAAATCATTGAGGTCGAAGATAAGATGACTCATATTCTAAATAACATCAACCAATAAGAATTGGACAGTTTTTAGATAATATGTTAATCATTATAATCTTATTTATTTAAATGATTTATTAATGAGGTAAACATTGCATCATTATTGTGTCATTAATAATTTAAATTATTTGATGTCTAAAAATTATAAATAAAATATCATTAGGTAGGAAATCGTTTTAGCTTTATAATGAATATTTATAATCGAAAATCCAACATGTATAACCCTATGTAAAAATTGTTCTTCTAAAAGATGTAAGCTTATGCCATTTTTATTTTTATTTTAACTTTATTAATATAATGTGTCCCTACCACATACAAGTGGCTCCAAGGGGTCCCCAAATTGACCCAAGGATGCCCATGGTCGGTTATGTGTCCACCAATAAGGTTAGGACACGTTTTAGGGTAATTATTTATTATTATAATATTATTTTTTAACAATTATTTACCGGATTTACCCTTTAACCATGGTAAATAAAATATTTACCGCAGTAATTATTCAAAATGTGTAAAAATAAAAGTTACCTATTTACACAATTTGAACATCCTGATTCCAAATATGGAATCCATTTTACTAAATTCAAAACACAGAAGTGGAAGAAATTAATTTAAAATTAATTCCCGCTGTCAAAACAAAAAGTGTGTTTTTAAGAGATAATAACTATCAAAAGATTGACAGTTGTTTATGTTCGGTTTAATTGTATAATTATGTCCAATGACCAACATTATATTAAATGGTAAAAATATATTCTAAATATACTTTAAAACCACTCAAATTAATAATTTATCACTATTAATTATTTTGATTAAAAAAGTTGTTTTTAATTAAAATTTAGTAATTTTCACTATTCATCAAAATATGAAAGTTATCCGAAAAGTACCAAAATTTCACCTTAGGCTAAATTCGATATTCTGAATCCAAAAATGAAGTCCATTTCAAAATATAAAATATATATTATTTCAAAATTTAGGTATTACTATTCATAACGGCCAGTTTGATTGGTTGTGGTGTGTGTTAAAACTCGAAGTTGCGTACAACACACGCTACTGTTTTATTCAAAGGAAAGCGTACCGTGGAAGCTTGGGAAGTTTCATTTTAAATTTTTTGATGTCTCCATTTAGTCAAAAATTTTAAAATATTGTATTTAAAAAGGTTTCACTATCAAAAGTTGATAAAAGTGCAATACTGAAAATGAATCTGTTCTTGCATTATGACTAAGAAACTCATAATATGGATTCTAAAATTATAAAGTTTAAAATTTAGTTAATACTATTCATGACCTCTTTTAATGGCTTTTTTTTGTACGTCATGGTGTGATTGAACTTGGTGTTGCGTGTAGTGAAAGTTATTGAATTATTTTGAAGAAATAACACACTATAAAATCTTGGGGTGTTACAGATAGTCTCTCCATTCATAAATTCCTTCATGAGGAAAACTCCCCTTTATTGTTTTTTGAAATATGAATCTTCACAAACTCCATAATCATGGGTGGTAAAACGTTGGAATTCCTAATAACATTACTATATAAAAATGCAATAATATTCCCTTGTTGGATATATGGAAATCTACCACATAAAGGTCATGTTAGTTGGAGAATTCCACTGTTTGACTATGCAAAAACATGCCTCAGTTGGATTTTCATAAAGTCTTCTAAAAAATAGGTTTTTTAATAAGTAATAATTTCTTCAAAAACAAAAGACCTCCTCTATTCCCATTATCCCAAAAAGTATTATTCTACAAATATATTTTCAAATTCAAGTCATGGCCATTACTCACATAATTGTTTCATTTTATTTTTTATATTCATAAATTAAAAAATCATGACAGAAAATTCACCGTCATGTATTTGGGGAATGTCAAAATATTATTGGCCCAGAAGACATGTTTGGTTCATAATTTTGAAACTTATAGTCAAAGATGTAGGACATGAAACACCAGTCTCATTTTTCTTCTTTTCAATATGCTAAACTACACAAAAAATATTAATTGTACTCAACATGTTGAAAACCCTCAATGGGAAATCTAAAAAGAAGATGAGACTCAACTCACTAGACATGCACTCTTCATATATTATACACGAGTTTTGAAACAAAAAGATAAAAGCTGAAAAACATCTTAGGTTGAAATCATATAAATGGAATCCTAGGAAAAATTCAGGTCTCACCTACTATGTCATATTTGTATTGGACTAGGTAAATAATTAGGGCATTGAAATAAAAGACAAAAAAATTTCTTGGATTGTCTCCATGCCCTAGAAATAGAAAAACTATGCTTCCTAGGCCCCATGTCTTATGAAGAATTTATATAATCTTTCAATGCATGAGTTATCTCAAAGGCCCCAAAAAGATATTTGAATGCATAACAGTTCCATAAAGTTAATATAGAACTGGATTCTTTTCATTATGAACAATTCTAATTCAGGGGGTTGGTTGACTCTATGAAATGTATTTCAGGAATTTTTTTACTGAATACATTATGTTATCCCCATATGGAACCCAAATGTCTATTTTAAGTAGAAATAATTCATTATATTTAAATAATGAGTGGATTGTATTTCAATGTGTTGTAATAATTTTCACACCTACAGATAGATACTCCTCGGAAACATTTCCCAATCCAATGACATGGTGATGAGAACCTCCCTCTAAAATTATTTCACGAATTATGAATGATAGGTGGGGTTGTATGTTTCATGACCAAAAACACCATTGAACCATCATGAGAAGTTCACATTGTGATTATGCAATTTTAAATGGGGTTAATGAAGGTATAAAAGTGATTGGACTGAAGGTCTGAGACCACATCCCGTAACTAATTCTGTGAAGGGGTGAAGGGGAACAACCGGAATTGTATGATGTAGTTGGTTTTCCAAGGTGGTTCACCGATGTTGTCCTTTATGCACCAGTCCTACACGCCAAGAGGATGGCATAGGCCCTGCCTGTACATCCCAGAAATCGTAGATTTCCATGTGCATGGTACCTTTGTGCACCAAACATGTGCCCTAGAAGTATTGTGAAACCCCCTTGTATGGCATTTAAATACTGACCCCCCCCCCCCTTTGTTGGGTACCTACGCCAGGTATTTGTTCCATGGTCCTACATATGGTAACTCCTTTTACTGAGGTATCTTATTTTTCTATAAATAGGAACTCCTGGATCCTCATTTAAATGATGGAAAATCCGGATGAACTCACAATGCTCTAATCACCCAAATCATTCATCCAGGACATCAAAAAGGTGTTAGGTGGCTATAAAAAATTGAGAGAAGAGGGAATTAATGGGGGCAGTAGAATCAAAGTTCACCCTAGGACTAAAATACATTACACCTATGCAAGGAACCCATGTACCCATGTTTTATTAACATTAGTTTGATGACCCCTTCCCTAAATATAGGCATATGAGATATACTTAGGGGAAAACGTGTCGGAACCCATGATTCCTTGAGAAAATCCATATTCAAGTGTCGTTTCCTAGGTGGTTCTTTTCCCAAGACACCTTCAACTCACCCATTCAAACATGTGTTAATCCCTTCTTGTCCATGCAGTCCTACTATGCGTGATACCCCGTTCTCTGGACTAGCCTCTACCCAGCTCGAGCCACCACTCAAGCCCTATTCTAATCCACTAATGGCAGGTCCCTTTTTCCTTTGTATCTCTATATTGAGAGGGAATAATGAAACCAACATCAAATCCACCAATTCTTCAAAACCATTTTAAGAGTCACACTAGTGTATCTCCCATTTGGTTATGAATTAATTAGATAAAATTTTTCATTCAAATGTCATACCCGATGGGTGGGGTCCTAGGGGAGCATGTGAGTACGCATCCCTTCAGTAATGAGGACCCCAACCCTAGTAATGGGGTCAACCAACCCCCAGTATTGGATTCTATGGTTAGAACCATGTCATTCCCTGATTTCCTATAAGACCCAGGGCCTCTAGTTAGTGGTGGTGAGAAATGAAATGAGATCCTCCTCTATTACCCTTAAACCAAATATAGGAAATACCTCTTGGAGTAAGCCCCAACCCTTTCATCTATAACCTCTTTTTCTTCAATTCTTCCCCTATCTCCATGACCCTAGCTATTAGATGGATATATCAATAAATATTATTATCCTTGTTTCCAAAATATGTGGGAAGATGGGAACTTCAATTCCAATTCTCTCTCCCTTTGTGTCTTGTATACAATAACTGGAAAGAAGTGTCAATTCCCAAGCCTCTTCCAATAGTGGAAGGAAGATCTTGTAGTTTGTCTAATATTTTTCTTCCACTTGTCTCACACATTCAATAATGACTAATTTTGAATTATAGTCTAGACGCAATCATGGAATATATAATGTTATATGAATGTTTTGGAAGATATTCTTATTTTGGATATTTATTTATCCTTCCTTAAGATGGGATCTATATTTATGTGGTTCCTTCAAGAATTGAATCCAAACATAAGTAAAAGATGATTGTGTGGTTTATTGGGTCAACATATTCCTCTTGTTTCAAACATTGAGCATGACTCACATGGCCTTAGTGTTTGGTGGTGATCATTGCCTCTACACATCCCATACCTATGGGCATCATTCCATATTTACATATTAGGGTATCATTTTATGTGTAACCCCAACCAACCAATGAGTCATCCCATTCACTATAATTCCCAATCATAACCAACCAATCAATGTGAATCATTACTAGTGTACTCCGAAACAAACCATCAGGGAATCCTACTTACGAGTAAACCCCAACCGTATCACCATACTCATCCAAAGGGAATCCTCTATTGGACTAAGCCCCAACCAAATATCTCAAATCACAAAGAAATCTTATTTAGGAGTAAGACACAAGAAAATCCTCTCAATGGTCCATACTCCCCAGTGATAAAATCCTTTATAGGGCCTCAATAATTGTTGGCCCTTAAAACTAAACTTCATGGTCTTTGATTCCCATCCAAATGGGAGAAGTTGGAAGCCTCCATGTGGTCCAAACATAACACCCAAATTCAAACCTGTTGTATCTAGTCCACATTCCTAGTAGATCCATACTCATCATCGGAATCTATATCCCTTTATGGTTCCATGGGATACTTTGGCATAATTCCTACACCAAACATTGACTGGGCTTCTTTCCTCCTCAACATTCTTGCTTCATGATATTAAGCAACATGTTCTGGACTTTAAACATTAACATAAAAGGTTTGATTTGTCCTATTAGGTGGCCCCAAACTATGTGGGATCTGATTCCTTTCACAATGATACATAGGAATCATGTACATGAATCTGATCCAAATAACAAAACAAATCCAGTTTCACTGGATGAAGATACACTCCATAGAAACCCTCTATGAGGATCAGGACCCGTATAATAACAAAAAATGAAAAAACAATCCCTAATCAATATTCAATAAGGAACCATTGGTGGAGAACCTCAGATACATACAACTGTCTGCATTAATTAAGAAACATAGATACATACAAATGATTCTAATTTCCATGCATGATAAAAATGGATTGTGAATTCAAGCTTGATAGACATCATAATTGGTAATTAATGATATATTTTCAAAAATATCCTTAATCTATAAGATTTCCCCATTATAGGATAAAATGCCCCCCAAAAGTTTGTGATGATCCCAACCTCCCATCCCCTTGACCAATGCGATTTATTTAGTATAATTGTCCATGTTCCCCAATGTGAACCTACCTTTGAAAATAATTTACTTTAGTCATCACATATATAGAACTATTAGGTGTTTCAGATACCATGAATTGAACCCTTTAAAAACCACTCAAAATGAAAATTAAATTGTGTTTTACATAATTTTTTTTACAAAACCACAAAAAGGGGTCTTTCAATATAAAATGTATAATATTTATTTTTATGTTTTCCTTATGTAATTCATGTCATATGTGCTTAATTTTAAATACACTAGATATAAAAATATCATTTTAGTTAATTAATGTAATATTTTGTTAAGGATTTATTTATAGGTAATTTATTTAAATGGTGGGCCTCCATATGGGATAATCTCCCCCTTTAAAAACACTATATAAATGATGAAAATTATTATTAAGCATATTGATATGTTAGGAAATGAAAAAAAATACATTAAATAATGCATGAAGAATTGAAAAGGTATTTATATGAGGTAATATGTCATATATAATAGTATTCTAACCATTTTTAAACATTACCATTGGTCAATATGATCATTGAAACTATAACTATTGGTAATAATGTTTCCATTGGATTTAGTGTTTTTAAAAGGAAATCAAAAATGATAATTATTGCTGAAGGGATAAATGATGGCCTAAACCAGTAGAGTCATTCCTTTTGATGTTCATTTTTTAAAACATATGAGAGATGTTGTAAGACCCATATATTTTAGAAAAAAAATCAATTAAATCTAATTTCTTTGATTTTTTTTATTACACAAAACACTGGGTATAATTGAATAGTGGAATACTATTAAAATATTATTATTTAATGTAAAAGTTATAACCTAACATTTAAATTGGACGATATGAAAATTATTAAATATATTGTGAAATATATATAAATTTCCTAATAAATAAAAATTTATCAATCAATTATTAGTAAATAATCACTAATTTTTTAGTAGTCATTTTATTCATCAAAAATGTGTTTTATTCAAAAATGGTTTTTATTGTTTTTGTGATAAAATATTTTGACTAAATTATAGAAATTTTAGAAACATTATTTTAATAAATTAAAAAATGTTATATCAAAATATTAAAATTCTCTTAGGATGAATTTTTTAGAATTCTCTAAAATGACTGATTCTCTATTTAATAGTGGAAAATATTGATTTTCAATGGAAAATGTAATGTTATTTCAAGTATTTAAAATGATCAATAGGGTTTTGAAATGCTTTAATAAAACGTGTTCTATAATATTTTAAATAATTTAATTATGATCATTTTAATCAATTTTATACTTGAGTAAATATTCAAAGATATTTATATATAAAAGGCATTTTATAGAAAAAAACAAATTTTTGTGCAGAATGCACTTTGATATTAATAAATTTACTTTTTCAATTTTGGTGAATGTTATTAATGAAATTTATATAATATATATTTAATAAAAAAATTAAATTTATCTAATATTGTTTCTATTCACTGGTCAATAATAAACCATGTTTTATTCAAAAAATAGTGTTTTTTTAAAAGAAGTTTTTATCACAATTTGTTCTTATTTTAAAATTAATTTTTGTAAATTATAGGTTCTGAATTTGACAAAATGTATTACACAATTTTAAATAGTAGGATAAATTTTTTTAAATAGGTTACTTTTATTTATTTCAATATAAATAGTAACCATGTTTAAATTTATCACCTCAGTAAAGGGGAAATTGGGATAATCTAGGTCAAATCATTGTGATATAACCATAATTTTTCATCTTAATTATTATTTAATGAATAAAATTAAACCTTTATCACCTTAGGGTCTAAATTAATTTGTTTAAGGGACACTTTTCCAAGAAAATGACTTAGATGATATTTAAATCCAATAAAGTTCCAAAATTTCACTCTCTTGGTTTTAACTATCAGTCATGTTTCTACATAGGGACAAAAGAAAGGTATGAATAAATCTAAGAGTATATTTTAAGATTAATAAAAATATTTTCATGCAATAAATTTATTTATAATATAATCAATTATCTAATGACACTAAACTCCCGTGAAACACAAATAATGTATTTCTCTAATTAATAAAAATATAATAAATGATTTCAAAAATATTTAAGTAATATGGTTTGAGTGATTTTGTAACATCATTGATTTGTAATCCACTATCCCATTCCCCGAGATGGGTGGCCACATGTTCTCAATCATGCCTCCCTATATTTCAGAGGATTCCAACTATCAATGAGTGTCTAATGGATCACATGGGGAGACTATACCCTCTCTATAAGAGTATTAGACACTATATGACATATAAAATAAATTAAAAAACAAACAAATAACTATAAAAATTCATTACTATCCATTTCCGAAAAAATTGGGAATAAACCACAATGAAATAATTAAATTCCCACGTCGTGCTAATAGTGCCAAAAGTGAATGGAACCAAAAATCAAGAAAAATAGTTGAATCCATAAAATAGGTCCTGAGTCCAAGTATATATCCTCATACATGAACATCCCAATCCCAACACAACTCCATGGCATAGGGAATTTTCCCTTTTATTGAACTACAACCCTGAAATCTTCTCAGGTACCCAATGGCGACACGAGAAAGGTGTGGGAATAACTTAGTATGCCACCACCAATGGTGTCTACAAAATATCTATTCTAAACAAATGGTTCATGCAATCACAAAGTAAATTAAAAGGTAAAAAAACATAGATTGGGTTCCATTAGTTATCAAAATTCACTTAAACCATTTAAATCATCGATTCAATTTCTATCTTTTATAAGATCCTCATTACTTAATTCATTCTCATCACAGGATCCTTGGGTTAGGAAATTACATTATTTACACAGTGGAATAAGCTGGTCGATTATAATACAAGGGTGAAAAATTCAAGTTTCCTATCTCTATAGGGATGAAAATTTCATAAATAATAATAAATCACTTACAATGGACCCTCAATCTAGGTAGTCTCATCTAATTCAATCAGTAGGGAACTATATCATTAGCCTGACTCCCGAATTGATACATTCTATGGTGGGGTTTAGTTCCTCAGTCCAACCTAGCCCATGGGGGGGTCTTCAGTCTATTATCCCACACCACTAATCCATGTTCCCATGATTATTTATCCATTCATCACATATATCATATCACAATCCATTCATAGTTAGTACACATAACATATACAATCCACATTACTTTAAACATTTCAAGCATTATCAAGCCTTAACCCATTATCACATGTACCATTTACTTAGCATTTCCCATTTTATCCATTTCCCTTTTTGTACATTAGCCCATTTAGAATAATGAAAAATTCCAATATATTAGTCCATTTAACATATTTATTAACATTCCTTTAATTAACATAATTACCCCATTTATCATTTCATATTCTATAACCTTTTTACACAATTCCATTACAGTTTCATATTCCATTTGACACATTCACATTAATTCAATTAACCATTTCTCACATCATTCCAAAATATCTATTATGACCTTTCTAAAAACTAGACACAACCACCGTTGGTGCTCCTCAATGTTTTAAATGATATGCCAACATGTTCACAATGTCTTCTAAGTGATCTCAAAACAAAACTCATCTTAACATAAAAAATATCCATGTTTCATAATTCCAGTACACCCCATAGGTGGCCCAAAATCGGTATAATCATCCTCGACCCATCCAATAGGGATTAGGAGGGGTTTAGTTCATCTTTTATCCACCCATATTTTCAAATGTTACTAAAGGCATCAAATTCAAAACATGTGGGAAGAATGTTCATGACCATGCAAGGAGAAATAAACATCAAGACTATGGGAATAACTTGTATACCACCGACCCCAAATTTGGAGAAGAATGGATGCTTGACCTTATCGTTAGATCTAGACTCTAGCACAGCTTGATTCTCAAAACTATAATCCTCTAAAAATGATGGTTTTAGGGACTCATAAGAAGAATAACGAAACCATAATACCAAATCAAGAAAATAGGAGAAATAGAAGTGTTAAAATTACATGGATCTTTAATTATCAATGAAGGAAACCCCAAATATTCTAGAATTGATAGAGATCCACCATTGGGAATATTTAAGAGACATAGTTCATCTCTAGGGATAGGGAGAGTAATAAATTGAGATAAAAGAGGGTGAGAGACTTAAAATCATGAGGGGTAGTTTAGTAAACTCACACTTTTAAATGGGGTGCATGGTTTGGCCACACGGTTCTCCAAACCAAGCAAAAACTATGCACCTACCTCTATCCAAGAGTGGTTCCGTCTCAAGGTTTCTTAGGCAGTCCCATGCAGTTTGAAAACATTGAACCAATAATGTGAAGCCCCTCAGTCCAGGGTTACATTTTTATGCCCCCCCCCCCCACGGTTTTCCATAACTATTTACCCCCTACCTGGCTAGCATGTTTTGGGTGCAAAGTTATCCAAAACCATGAAACATGAACTAGATTTCAAAATTCCTTTTTCTTTCAAGTTATGAACCCCTAAAACAACCATTTACCTCATCATACATCAAATAAATATTCCTTTATCCAAAATTAATATATTTAAACCAAAATTTACAAAAGTACATACCACCACAATTTCGAGAATCTTACAAACACCACACCTAAAAATGGATCATCCTCAAGCCACACTTTCAAGTCTCACTGAACTTGTATCAAAAATGATTAGGCCACTAGGCCTACACATCAGAATAAATTTCCCAATTTTCATCTGAACATTACCATGAAGACAAAAAACATGAACCAAATGAACAATTGTTCCCCATATATATTCTCACTACGATCTAAAATAAGAACAAGATGCTCCGAAAATGACACATCATCCTCAAGCTCAACATCCTCAACATCAATCGCATGACATGGCAAGGGTGATACTACTAAGCTTGTGACACATGAAAAACATCATGCATACCATTATACCATTATAGAATAGATAATAGGTATATCACTAGTATGATCCTCTCTATGATATCCAATGGTCCCACAAACCTAGGTTCCAACATTCCCTGCTTCTGAATCTAATGGTGACCCAACCTAGGTGAAACCCATATAAACACATGACCACCCACCACATACCAAATAAGACTAAATTTCCAATCTGCATACAACTTATTCCATATATAATCCATTTCTTTATTCATCTAAATCAAGTTAACCTTTTCTTATGTCTCTTGCATGAGACTCAGTGACAAAAAATCTGATTCACAAGCCTCTAAACAGCACAATGTAGATTTACATATTCTACCCAAGAGTTACTTATATGGTGTCATTAGAATCATAGCCTGATAACTATTGTGCTAGTAATACTCACCCAATATGATATGTTTTCCCATGATTCATTGAAATCTAGGACACAAGCCCCCAACATGTCCTCTAGTGCCTGAATAGTATTCTCTAACAACCCATCCTTCTATAGGTGGAAGGTTATACTCAGAAACACCAGGGTGCCAAGAATCTTTAGTAATCCATGCCCGAATAATGATGTGAAATGTGGACCATGATCTATAACTATATTCTATTGTACCCCATGAAACATCACTACCTATCGAACATTCTAATCAACCAACAGATCCATGGTGAAATTCTCTTAAATTAGTAATAAATGAGACACCATTGTAAACTTATCTACAACTACACAAACAAAATCGTTCATTAGACACTATAGAAAATTGACTGTTCACGATGGTTAATTTGGGTATGGTAGTGGTTTTAACCGCCACTATATGCTTCAACGGAGGTTTTTGAAAACCTCTACTAAATTGTGTGTCGGGATACTATTGTTGGCGGTTTAATCCATTTAGCGGCGGTTTATAGGAACCTTCATAGTTTGCATAGTTCGTGGCGGTTATGATGTTTTTTTGCTGAGTTTTTCCCAGGTTAGGGGATCACTTTTTTTAGCGGTGGTTAAAACCGCCGTGAACTGCATGCAGAAGATGGGAATTTATAGCTATTTTTATTACCACCTCTAAATTTAAAACCATACCGTCAGTTATAACCGATGCTAATAGAAAAATGCGGACATTTAGCGGCGGTTAAAATTACTTCTATGTATTCTGGTTAAACTTAGAGATGGTTTTGACATACGATAATAGAAAAATACCAAGATATAGTAGTGGTGTTAACCTCTGTGAATTATCCTGGTTACGGTTAGCAGTGGTTAAAACCCCCTGCTAAAAACATATTTACAAAAAATAGTAGTTTTTGCAGCTTCAGTACTAGTTCCCTAAAAATAAAACCATTCCAATAATACCACAAGACCAATAGAATACATCTTACAGTCAATATAAAAATATATGCTTAACCTATAACAACCAAGGGAATTTTGATTCATATATAATAAAAACATGATATGTGGTGTGAGCAATATCTTTTTATAAAATGTCAAACTTCTTTTTCTGGCCTATGAATCTCTACAACATTATCCAAAAGATAAACATTACCCCTATAATGAGTTTGATCATTTTTTCATATATGCATGTTCTTATGAATTGGAGACACAATATCTTGGAGAGATTTTCATGATTTTTATTTATGATAATAGTATTAGAAATATCTTTTCTTATAATTACATGAATCTCAGATAGAAGTGGTGGGTAGACTACCTTTAGACATTCAATTTTCAAATGTCTTACACCGTAGGGAAGAGAGGATTTACACCACTAATGCACTTATTATGAATGTTCCACCACATGAAATTTTAGAATCCATGGAATAGTTGAAGTTGATGGATCTTTTCACTCAAATTCATCTGGATGAACAAGATGATGATTCTAGAGAATATTTCCACCAATTGACTTCCCAGAGATAAAAAAGACATATAGTGAGGAGAATTGTAACATCATGGTTTCTATTTTTAATATATTTTTAATGTTTGATATTTGCAACTTCAGTTTTAGGGAAATTTTAAGGCAATAACTATGTTTTTTTAGGGATTGAATTGGAGAGGAGATCATTTTCACCATAAAGAGTTCCACTGAGGTGTGGACAGGTTAGTTGTTGTGTGTGGGGGGGTGTGTAGAGATGATTTTCATGATACATAAATTTATTCATGAATATATTTTGGAGAAGGGTCACAACATGGACATTGGAGTTCTATAGTGTGGATTGGTGGGCTACGAAATTAGGTCTCATTGGAGAGTTTGGGTTATTCATCCATTTTGGTGATGGCTTAGGAATTGTCACCTTGGTTTTGTTATGGTGTCTGAGGGTGAGTTTTTTTTTTTGGGGGGGGGGGGTTGGGGGTTTTATAAAATTTGGGGTAGTGAATCATGGATTTGGATTATGTCATAAGACCCCCTTCTTAGTTGTGTACTCCAAAATAGATCTCTAGAATATATCATGGACCCTTCAATTATTTTATCAGATCTTCATAACAGATACAACTTCAATTCTCATACGATGCCTTGACCAGCCTCCTTATGGAAAGTTCCTTCCCATTTTTCCATAGACCCCTCCATTTTGAGTAATTCTCTAGAATTGTGTATGGGGCTGCACCATGGTCTTCTATTTTCTAGACCACCTATATATTCTAAAATACCCTTAATCCCCAACATTCTTCAATCTTTTCTATCAGTTCTTAGAAGACCCATGTATATACCAATAATAGTGACCCTCCAGTATGTCTGTGATGAACTAGAAGTGGTGTGCTGCCGCACAACTGATGAGGCTGCTGGAGGGGGAGTCGATGACTCACCTTCTAAAATAATGCTCACAGATAGTGTGAGAGAAGGTGTAGGGGGAGATGGTGTAGGGGGAAGGAAACTGGTGTCTCAGATGCAGTAGGTAGAGATACAGATGGATCGTCATCTGTCAGAGTAGTGGATGAAAGAGTGTATCGCTTCCTCCTTGGAATTCTTGTCATTTAATCAAATAAAATTAAGTTCAGAACATAAATATCCAAAAAAAACTATGAAGAATGTTTTTTTAAAAATGATAATAGATGCTCAGTACTAACAAACAAAATATACATAACAATGATAATGAATGACTGTACAAATGAAATAAGTGGTTGCTGAATGAATAAATAACTATACATACAATCATTTCCCCTTAAATCATGTGTTACACCTACTACATTACTTCATCCACTTCATTCAACCTTTCTAGACTAATATTTTCAATATCATGATGGAAAAATAATTCTGCTTCTTGTTATTGATGAGATTCGATTTCAGAGGTCAAATCTTTCACTTAATCACCGATATCACATAAATATCTTTGTATTACATGAGAAACTACACACCACCCTTAATCCACATCTTCATTCACATAAAATACCATTTATTCTTGCAATGATAAGATATATGGATCATGTAGTTCATGATCACCAACATCCATCAAGAGAGATAATTTTACAGAAGTAAATTTTAAGAAATCTCTTTTAACACCTCTGATAATATTGACCCAATTGCATTTGAATAAAACAACTAACAAATGACTGTTTTATTCTAATTCAATATTATTATTCATCATTCCATATTATTCCACTTCATCTAATGTAAATATACCACTATTATATGTTTTCAAACCCTCTTCTCGGTTGACTGTACAAAATATAAATCCATTCACGTTGTAAGTGTCGAACATTATAACTTGTTTTAGGGGACCTCGAGCCGGAAACATCAAATCTTCTGAAACCTCTACTCGAGTATCAGTATTCATGATCTAAAAACACAAATATACATTATTATATTTTCAAAATATATGTGTCAAACTAATATTCATATTTATTTCAATATTTATGAACTAACATTTCGTGCAAGCCATTCTAAAAGCTCTTTATTAACAAATTTTGTTATATCTTTCTCATTTCATGTTTGGCCTCGCATTCATATCTTTGTTTGTATCCACAACTCTTTAATAAATGGATTTGAAATTTCACTATTCATCATTACATATCTATGTACCTGTAATAATTCCATTTCTGTCAGTGTCACATTTAAGGTCATACCAACTTATTGGCCAATAGAAGGAAATATTTTTGATTTCTGATGTATTTGAGATTGAGTTGATGTGTCACCAACACATCCAACTCAATTAAATATTTTCTCGATATCATCAAAGTATCTATAACAAAAGTTAAGACACTCCTCATCCAAATAGCCTTCAGCAATAGAGCCTTCTAGTTGAGCTTTATTTCTCACGTATGATTTCAAATGCCCAAGATGTCTGTGAAATAAAATAAACATAATTATGCATTTAATTAAGTGTAAAATAATTATTGACATAACTAAAAAACGTAAAAATAAATTACCTCTCAATTGGATACATCCATCAATAATGAATGGGGCCTCCTAATTTAGCATCCTCAACCAAATGCACAGTTAAATGCATCATTATAGTAAAAAAGACAGAGGAATGATAATCTCCATTGCACAAAGGGTCAATAAAAACCTTTCCTGGAGGTTTTCAAGCAGAAATGGATGTAGATATTTCTTAAATAGTTGTCTAAAAAATATGCATAATTAGAGTACAATAGTGGTAATTTTTTAGGTAATAATGTACGAAATGCAAATGGTAGTAGCTGTTGTAACAAAATATGTGAATAATGACTTTTCAATCCATGTAAATTAGGATTCTTCAAGGAAAAACACCTCAAGATATTACTTTAATACCCATAAGATACCATAACATTCTTTAAAATTCGAAGGAATGTATCTTTATCCCTATTTTTCATTTCATAAATTGTCGGAGGATACTTTCCATTATCATCTGGCCATAGATCACATTTTATGTTCATTACTTGTAAGTCTTTGGGAGCATTGAGATGATCCTTCGACATTCCATGCCCATTATGCAATGGAAAAATAAAATTGTCATAGACATTCTTCTCAATATGCATCACATCAATATTATTCCATAACAAATTAAATTCCCAATATGTAAGTTTGAAGAATATACATTTTTTCTTCCATTGTTGTGTTCTAATATCGCTTGATGTTTCACTTTGAACCCATTTCCCAATATAATTAAAATGAAGAACCTTACCAAATTTTGTTTCAACATTTCCATGTTCTATCAATATTTTAGAACTATTTAACAACTTTGGAGGTGTTCTACGATCAATGAAACTGTTAAATTATGATTTGTTCAGCCGAAATCTTTGAGATGCATCGAGAAATATTCAATGGAACAAGAAGCACCATTTTCTACTGTGAGGTAGCCATTTGGTCTCAAAATCATATTTACAAATAGGATAATCCAAACCCATATAAGTGTTCCAACCAGATAAATTCCTTATCCCAGGGAAGTCACTAATTGTCCACATTAAAGCATCATGCATTTTGAACATTCCCTTAGAATAATCATCAATTGTCTCAACACCATTTCTCCACAACTCCTTTAATTATTAAATTAAAGGCTACAAGTATACATAAATAACATTTCTAGGCATTGTTTTCTAGTAATAATCATTGAAATGATAAAAGATGTTTGTTGAATACACATCCATGGAGGCAGATTGTAAGGGATCCAAACAAATGGACAAATTCTATAACTGGTACTCAATTTCCCAAATGGGTTGAATCCATCGGTGGCCAATCCCAATCAAACATTCCTAAGATCAGCCAAAAAATCTAGATGTAATGTTTCAAATTTTATCCATGATTGTGAATCTCATGGATGTCTCATTAACCCATCATTGTTATTATCTATAGAATGCCACTTCATGTGTTTGGTTGTTTTTGATGACATGAATAATGTTTGCAATCGAGGTTTTAATGGAAAGTAATGGAAAACCTTCATTGGTGTGTTACTTTTATTCCTCTTCATGAAATTATGTTGATTCAAACATTATACTGACTGAAAATTATTTTTTTATTACGAAAACCACTTTTGTAGGGAAAGTGAGAAACCATAAAGATTAAAAAAACACCAAATAACCCCAAGAAGAAAAACAGAATCTACCTCTTCCAAGCATAAGCAGCAACTTCCATCTCCAATGAAAGACCACTCAGTGATCCCATGCAAGCATGGTCCCTCCCAATGGCAAAGTCATCCCTCTCAGTCAACCAAATCTCAAATGACCTGCAGAGGAGATAGCAGCGTGCTCTAGCCCATCTGCGTCGGTCCTATCAAAATTCCAGGTGAACGACAACCAAAAATCACACAAAACCCACCAACCGGGTCCTGAAACCCTATATAGAATCTCCTAAACTCCGAAAAAAAGAAAAATTAACTAGAAAAATTAAAGGATAGTTTGAGCTTACCAGACTGTGTTTCCCTAAACAATTTCCAAGATAAGGAAAATACCTGAATGTTTGGAGACTCCAACCACAACTTTTCCAGCTCCAAAGTCCTCTGATCCCAAGTTTGAATATACTCCTCAATGCTAATCTTCCCTTTTTTAAATCCCCCGACAAGGATAAGGTCCTTCCTTTCCACCCAAGCATATTTCTCCTCAGTAAGTGTCATTTTTAACATCCTCCCCATCAATTTAGCTACCTCGTCTTCTGAATCATTTAGCTACATCACTTACTCACTCACTTCCTCTTCAATGCTCAGTAAAGGTTCAAATACATTCTCACCCTGAACATTTGATAGCTGCAAGACCAACTCTTCTAGGGAGTCCTTATTGTCACTATCTTTATTAGAAGACCGAGTTTCCATAGGGGGTGGTAGGCTATAATAGTCTTTCTTGCCCTTCCTTCTCAAACCATCCCTATCCTTATTTGGAATTAGAGTTTCAATAGCTGGAATAATGGGTTCAGGGTCCTCCGAATCATCAGGAAAATATTTGACAACACCTAAATCAACCTCATCCAATCCTTCGAACTGGTTGTTCAGAGGAATTGAGGACAGCCTCTGGATATCCTGAATGTCATGTAAAAAAACCAGTTCATGCAGCTTCCCTTTCTCACCACTATCCTGTGCAGCACCCTCAAGTGGTGGATTCTCCTTACATTGCACTGGATTAATTGTAATAAGCTGCTTTCAAGCCATTGGGTTATTTACACAATTACTATCACATTGTTCCAGACCGTCATCCTTCTCAAAATTACTGAGAGACAGGTGGACAACCACTGGCCCGTCAGCAATTCCATCTTCGTCTAGGCCATGCACAAGAATTTCATGCATTCCCTCAGCCGCTTCACTACACTCTGCCACCAGACGTCCCATAAGCGACACCTCCTGCTGAAGCCAAATTTCCTTCCCCCCAATAATCTCCCTACAAGGTAAAGCCTCTTCCCCTATAATATCAACCAGTTCAGGAGGCCTCTGACCCGCACTTTCCAACTCATCCATCCCCTCATCCTTCCTATTGGATCCAGCAGCCCCTCCCAAGACCACATCCATCCCATTGTTACTCAGCACATAGGGCCTATTCTCGACTACCTCTGGAGCCTTCGCCCTATTCCTTTTGCGACAAAAATCCCTAGAATTCCCCATCAGCTTGCATCCGATGCAAAAGTCGGTCTATGATTCATACACCACATGTTGTTTACATCTATATTCATTACCCACCGTAATCCAAACATACTCAAAAGGATCCCTCGATATATCCATTTCAACACAAATACACTGGTTAATGGGATGACACAACGCCTTAGTGTGACTGTCCGAGCAGAGATACCTGCCAATTAGGTTCCCTAACATACGCGACATAGCAGGATTTTGAAAAGGCAAAGGAAAATTGGGAAGACTTACCCAAATCGCCATCGTCAGGGGATCCCTCTTCATGTCTAAATCGAAGGACCACCGGAGTAGCAAAAATTTGAAGTTGCAAATTTAACGAGGTGCACTTGACCAGGCCTTAATGAGATCGGATTCTGACAAAAAAAATGAACCCTGATTTGCCGCTTGTAAAGAAGCCCCACTGTTGCACGATCTTGTGTACCCCAAGCTTCGAAAATGAGCATGTCGAACCAATCAACTAGAGGATGATGCCTATAGAACCTCACAACCAAGTTGTGCTTCAATAAGTCTGATGAGGCTGAAAACTCTGCAAGAGAACTCGGCAGGTTAGGGAAGCCAGAAAGGAGCTTCGGAACATTCGGGCCCAGAGAAATATGGGGGAAAGGATGCAACGCATCAGGGTTTGAGAAGGGAACAAAGGGGGGAGGAACACCCAAGGAGGGCGGTGAAGGTCCCTCCCCCAACGATGGGGGAGGGACCGCTGCGGAGGCCGTTGCCGCCACGAGAAGCTAGGGTTCACCTGAGGCCTATAGGAGGTAGCCCATAAATGAAAAATTTATTCAAACTTTATACATCACCCATTGACTGCCATCTAGAAGAAGAACATTTTTTAAAATACTATATAATTTAATCCTCTCACCAATAAAACATACAATCATTGTGACATGCATGTATTTTTGTATAATTTAGACCAATCCTGTTTACAATGTTTTTCATATCATAAAAAGACTCGAGGGTGTTGGATTCAGGAAATGCATCACACAACAATTCCAATATCATGGACATTTCCTTATTTATAATTCCACTTAGACATTTTATATGGTAAAACTTCAAAAGAAAATATTGTTTTGAATATTTAAAACATACACTATAGAACTCTTGATTTCCATCATCAACTAAATCATGAAATATATTTCCTCAGTGAAGTTTTATCTTACATTAGTCTCCACCGAATGAAGGGGATGATCCACTGATATGATAAAATCTTGATATGGTTGTCCTATAGTCTCAAAAACGTCACTTGTCTCATTGCTATTTGTTTCACCCTCCTCTAGTTGTTCTGATATGTTTTGATGTTTATGGTTGTGTCTTTTAGTGTCGAATTCATCATTTATAAGGTTTTTCATTTATTTTCGATTATCGACGAAGTTGGGAGATCATTTAGTGGATTAAAGTCAGTGTTCAACCTTTCAGTAATGTTTGATTCTCCATGCCAAATCCTACGCAAATATTGACCAAGTAATTTCTTCAATATTAAATTTTCATAAACTTCAACTCTCTCCAACCATCTTTTAAATTTACATTTAGGACATGGAAATCTTATTCTCCCTTCAACGGATTGATTGGAAATTGAAAAAAAATAAAATCTAATTCAAACCCTAAATATAGTGAGGTGTGTTCCTTAGTAATGTGATCCATTTTTTATCCATGTATATCACAATGTTCCAACACAATATCAAAAATATTAAAACTCATAACTATTACTAAATAGGGAAACAGATTCATATATACTAGTTGAAAAATTGTTTAAATATTTTATGTACGGTTTGTCTATATAAATACATATGGTAAATCACCCACTAGAAAACCAATGTACATATGTGAATGCATGTGTATGCTTATACACATGTGATTACAAAATCACTTGAAGAAATAAGAATATAGTGAGTTTTTTCTTATAAAATATACATTTAAACAAGGTTTTTTCATGATCGGTGATGGTTCAACATATTAAATCTTATTTAATCAATATATTAATTCACATACAAAATTTGGGTCTTGTTATTTTGAATCCCTAGAATACATGATGTAAAATTTGGACCCCCTATATTGAATATCTATGGCCTAAATTTTCATAACACCTACACAAGAAATGTACCCCTATGGGAATTTTGAAATAATTGATGGTTTCTATATATTTAAGATATTAGAATGTAAATGAAAAATATTCTATCTCTATCATTGATGATGTAGTTAGAGGGACTTTCAGTACCAGTTATAAAATTGTAGTGTGAAACATAATAAACAAGCAATGAAAATATGAATCTAAACCCTATGAAAAATAAAATTTAAACTAAATGAGCATTAAATTTGGAGGATGAAGAAAATGGGGGAATCTATCTCTCATATGAAATAAAAGAGAATTAATTTATTGTATTCACTCAATATTAAAATGTAAAAATTGTTCTTGATGGAATTTAAGGAATTATTGTAAGAATAATGCTTAAGTGGTCTCATTTACAAAACTCCAAAGCCTGAGAATAAAACTGCTGTAATTAGCCTTGAATAGAAAAATAAGAAAAACAAAGAGTTCATGGATGTTGCATAGTTTATAAATGGTAGAAATATAAAAAATTAGGATTACACCGAAAACTAGGTTGAATCCCAATAACTAGGACATATATGATTTTAAATTTAACATTAGTGAATAAATGTTTACTAGTGGTGTCATCTAAAGAATTACCACCATAATGGATTAGAATTAAATTGGGAGATAAGGGTGAGTGAACAAATTCCAACCACATTACTCAACTTAAGAATGTTGGAAGTTCCCCTCTCCGATTAAATCAAATAATTCTAACTATTTTTTGAAGTGGCCCAATATTTAGGGGGAGATAAGATCTGTGGGGTGGATGTGCTGATAAAGTAAATGTTATTCGACAAAAGGGAGATCTTATTAAATCTAAAAAATGCATGAAATAAGTTATGTCATAATTATTTCAAGTCTCATTTGATATAAAATATGATCCAAACATGTCATGAATGATCTTGACTCAGCAAGTGGTGTTATGAAACAAATTTGTTTCTTTAAAACTTGATCTAGAAGTTTCATGCTGAAGTAAAGTCACTTGTTGAATCTATAATTACATAAAAATGGATTATTATATAATAAAAGGAGGTTTCCAAGCCTTAACTAAGATAATCAATGATTTCATATTGAATCTGGTTTATAACAATGGATATCAACAATTAATTTAGTAGAATTAGACCACTAATTAATAAGAGGAAAAATTTAGAGGAGGAAGTAGTTACATAGATGAATTTAATATTTATTTATTTATATGTAATAATAAGTGGTATTATATTTTTATGTTTATAGGATACAAAAAATTACCAATCAAAAGGAATTACTCTCATATATTTATATCCCTGAATTAGATAACACTGAAAAAGAAGATTTAGAGTAAATTGGTGATTTCCCTGAACTAACTCGAGTTGATCCAACCCACCACCCAACCAAGCTAACAACAAGGATTGAAGGGAATGCCTAATCCCCATAAAATTTAAACATGTTCTAGGGCATCAAAAAAAATTAATGGGAAAGGTTTTTACATTATAATATAAATAACCACATCGTAGACTCCACCTAAAAATCCAGTATGACCTATCTGTATATCAGACATCTATGCACAAAAATTAATAGTTTTCTGAATATTGAAAGAACCAAGAAGAGTATAACACAATAAAATTAATCAAAAAAACTTATAATCCAACCCATCACATAATCTGAAAATAAAATGAAAAACAATATCCCTTATAAAGGATAAATCAAAAATATAATCTTGGATGAAAAGTCTAATACACAAACATCAAAAAGAAAAAAACATGAAAAACCATACCTGCCACTATGAAAACCAATGGCAGTAGGGGAGGGGAGCTGACCAAAGGTTGGAAGTCGATGGGGTTAGGGGGAGAAGGCGGCGTCGTGGGTGTCGGGGTGAGAAGGGGGGGTCAATGGCGACGGGCGGTGAGGCCACCGGCAGTAAGGGACGGGAGAAGACCTAGGGTTGGGGCTCAATGGGGTTGGGGGAGAAGGCGTGTTTGGGGGGTGAAAGGGGTCGGCTAGGGTGGGGGTGTGGCGACTGTAAAAAAAATAAATGGTTTTAGAGGTAGTTATTAATAAACCACTGCGAAACCCTTTTATGAAAAGGTTTCGCGGTGGTTTTGTAAATAGCTACTAAAAGACCGTCACTAAAGGCAATTTATGTTGTAGTGAGAGGTTTCTATGGGTGCCCCCCCTAGTAAATCAATCAACATGTCCCCCAAATTTCTTTTCTTAATGTTTAGTGGCTACAAAAAAACACTAAGATACAGATTATCATCCTTCACCTACTGACAAATCAGGCTTCGCACCATGGAACCTGCAACAATTTTCTTCATCTTGAGCCACCGATATTTCCTAAGAATATCATGATACATTTTGATCAACCCTAGATAATCAACCCAATTTTATGCATAGAACTCTTTCATTAAATCTTCTTTCATACACATTGGAACAACAACATCTCGATGATTATAAATGATCCCATCACCACTATTGGTCCAAGCAAATTTTGACTCCCCCCCCCCCCCACTAAGACTTTGCCTTAAAGACAATAACTATGAATCATCAGTTCTTATCCTTCATCAAGATCAGAAGTGTAGAATCAACTACAAAGGATGCAAGGGTCATCTTCCATTGAACATCCTACACCACAAGATGCATCTCAGTGAATAACTACATCATCCTCCACTGTGAACATGATTCCTAAACCTCCTATTCTTTAGTCTTGTAACTCAAATAATACACAATACTATTTTCCGTTCCCAGTATTTAACCAACTAAAAGTCAACAAGACATCATGTATTCATTCAATCATCACTACCTAAAATTCGGATAATTCTGGGAGAAATTGTACATAAGTATCATATGATCAGTATACATCATAAATTGTTCCCCCAATAATTACTACTGCCATCACATCAAATAATACTCCAATGAAGCCAACTCTAGGTCATTCTTGGGGTAATTTATTTCATGAGGCCTCAAATATCGTGAACCATATGAAACCACGTGTTCATTATACATCTAAACTACCCTAATCACAATACTATATATATCACAAAATAGGGTATACCCCTTACCTTTCTCAATAAATATCAAAATCAATGTAGTTATCAACTACTTATTTACTTACTATAAGGTATTATCACATGCCAAGGGCCACTCAAACAGGATTCCCTTCTTGTTCAATTCTGATAGTGGTGCTTCCAAATGGAAAAATTCTCTAATGAATCTTCATTAATAACTTTTAAAACCTAGAAAACATTATAAAAATGACCATTTTTGGGCTAATCCCAAGATACAAATGCGTGAAAATTCTCTATCTTAATGGAGACACATTCCTTAGAGGTGATGGGACCCATGAAATTTACCCTATCGATTAAGAAATGATTTTTGGATAGCATCATGTATAGCCTATTCTATATTAGTGTACTCAAGATGATGTCAAGATGTTTAGCACAATCATCACGAGTCTTTGAGTGCCCCAATAAGTCATCAACAATGAAAACCATGAAATGATCTATGTAATGGTGGAAGATTCAGTTTATTAGGTCCATAAACACTGTCGGATATTTGGTCAATCCGAATTGCATAATAACAAACTCAAACAACGTGTACCTTCTCCTCAATGAATTCACTGAAATACCCAAAGGTCTCACCCACAAATGATGATGAAAAAATCTCATATCAATCGTTGAGAACACTGAAACACCACATAGATTATCAAAGATAATATAAATTCTTGGAAGAGGGTATCATTTCTTAATGGTCATCAGATTCAACATTCTATAATCAATGCATAACCACAAATATCCCTCATATTTCTTGGAAAACAACAATGTAGATCCCCAATGTGACATACTATGATGAATAAACCGTTTATTCTCCGAATCCACCAACTTAGTATTAAGTTCCTAAAGTATTGCAGTGCTATTTTATTTAGTAGAATGGGAACTAGTTCTGCTCCTCGTAGAAACTCTATCATAAACTCTACATTTTTCGCAGGAGGTAGCTGAGAGAATTCCTCATGAAACCAATCCTAGAAATGATCCACTATACGATTAATGTCAGGATTCTATCCTACTACATCATCAAACATGATACATGCCACTTGGGTTGTGAGTTAACCCAACTACTGAAAAACTATCATGCAATGGTCTTACCAGACATCTCATTTACCACAATGGACATATGTTTCTCCCTCAAGAGATGTGAGTGTCACCCTATGATGGTAACAATAAATATGGTCTTTTTACAATACTTGACATTACATACCCAAAATAAGATCAAAACTCAATATCACAAGCACAAAAAAGTCCCAATTGAAATGATACCCTCAAAATTCAATAACACACCCCTTACATTGACAGAAATTTTATTCTTCTACTTTTAACACTGTATTAATTAACATAACCCCAAACAGAAGTTCTACCACTTGGCTAAAAACAACTATAAAATGATCAGAAATAAAATTTTGTGAAGTACGTTTTTCATAAAAAGCACTAGAAAGCATGTAATTAAGAAGAATCATACCTCGAGTAGTAAATGTCCCAGTATATAACTTACTATATGTATATGATAAACTATGTGAAACTGACCTTCCCCTCTACCCTATGCCCTTGCCTAGTTTCCTAGAGATACACTGCCTTGCTTATATAAACTTTCTCTCTCCAGAGTACCCCATATGCAACATAAACCAGTACAGCTAGCAGTGCTCCAACTTCCTTCCTAATATGTTGTAACTGCCCCTTACACTACTCTATATTAGCCTTATCCCCCCTAATTAACCACATATCAATGGTTCCTACAGAAAATCTACCCATTTCCCATTTTTCGGCATACTTGGCACTCAACTGGGGGTCGGGGGAACTAATTGTGCCTATGTCATGACCTTCTAAACTGATAAATGAAAGCACGATCCATGATCTGTGGTGCTAGTTCCTTTTTTTAATACCATGTCCACCATGGACCTAGTGTTAACTATCAAAATGGTGCTTCATACCATTTCAATATGGACCACTGGATAACTCAACAAGAACTACATGCCTACCACCCAAAGCCTCCTTTAGTTTCCCTTTTGAAATAAGGTAAATTTCCACTACCTTAGATACTCTATTAAAATAGGAGAAATTCACATAGAACTTTATCTCATGTTGGAGTCCATCATGGAAACATCTTCTCATTGCTTTCTCATCACCAAAAAACTCTGATGAAAATAATTTCAAATCAGTGAAGTGAAAAGCTTACAACATCACAAAAAAATATCCCTCTATCAACCTCATAAACTTTTTAGCCTTCTCCAACAACAAAGTCTCTAGAAAGAAATTTTCTAGATACTTTTCATGGAAATAATTCCATGTTATACCATCATCTTACTAGTTCTAGACCAAAACATACCACCACAACATTTCCTATCCTCGAAAAATATAATACACCAACTTAAATATCCTCTATAAATGAGTCTATATATGATTCAGAATCATTTTTATGGACTCTATCCATAATTCATCTCTATCAGGTCCATTATCTCCCACATAAGTCAGAGGGTGATGCCATTGAAAATCACTAGTTATCTCAAAACATAATTAACACAACATGCCCTAAGTCTTCTCACCTATATCCCAGAATCATCAACTTCTCCCACTCCACCATTTGAGGACTGTTCTATATTAAATCCTTTTATCTACCAACTAGCACATGACTTCATGGTGGCATCTTCCTAAAATTCATAGATCAGATATCATAACACATAAATAAGGATTTCACAATTTACATTAAACGAGGATCTTTATTATCCATAGACAACCCAATTATCATACAATATCCCAATAGAAAACATCATGCACAAAACACTATCCTCTATCATCCCTTGTAAGGTTCATGGATAACATGGGGTAATCAAACATACATAGTGACAAATATTTTATTAGAATCATTTTTAAAACCATTTCCACAATCTCAATTTAATTTCTCCCTCTTAAAAACATTTACCATTTAAGACCATGTTAAAATAAATATTTTAACTCATTTACACCTTTAATTAAGCCCAATTAGTTAACCATCCACTAATTTTATATTTATATAACAATATCAATCATCTTTATTTGACACTATTTTCTTAAAAGTTCTAGGTGAAATTTAATATACTATTTATTTCCTACACCCAGCCTGTGTGTGTATATCATGATGCATTCCAACTATATCCCTAGGATCCTAAAATGATGCATGGAAGAACGACCTCGTGTCATTCTATCCATGAGTAAAATATCATAAACTAGTCACATCACACCATATCGGCATCACCTAATGGTGAAATATCATTAAAATATAAGAACACATTTAAAGAACAACCATTCCCTCCATGGGAACTAGGGTTTTTCCTCGTATATGGGTTGGCTACCCCAATTCATGAGGACATTTCAAAGACCTAACATTTCCTAAATTCCCTCCTAACATCTTGAATATTTATGCATAAAAAGACCAAATTTGAAACTATATTGTAATGTACTACACCAAGAATCAACTAACAGGTAACCTGAGCTGGGTCACCATATAACTACAATAACACTTCCCTATACACCAAAGGTTTTCGATTATCAGTGAGGGTTCAATGGATTATATGGGGATATTATACCATCTCTATTAGAGTATTCCACACTAGATAACATATAAAATAAAGGAAAAAATAAATTAATATAAAAAATCATTACTAACCACTTCCCCAAATATTGTATAACAAAAATGAAATAGAAAAATTGGCATGTCATGCTAACAGTACAAAAAATGAAGTAAGCCCAAAATAAATAAAAAAAAATCTAGTCCCCAAAAGGAGTCCTCACTCTATGTATGGATCATCATCCATGCACACCCCAAGACCAACTGAATACCCTTGCATGTGGCCTTTTCTGTTATCCATGATTACAAACATGTAATACACTCAGGTACACAATGGAATACCAAGTAGGGTGTGAGTACAAATCCTTATGCCACCACCAATGGTGTCTAAAAAATATCATGGGCTAACAAATGGTTCATGCAAGTACAAATTAAATGACAACATAAAAAAATAACTAGGGTTTCAATAGTTAAAATAACTCTTTTTAACCATTTCTATGATCAATTCTTTATCCATAATTTATACCATCATCCTTACTAGATTAATTATCATTACATGATCCATGGGTTAAGAAATTACATTATTTACACAATGTCCTAAGACGTTAAATTAATATTCTTGAGGGAAAAATTCAATTACCTATCTCACTAGGGATTAAAATTTCATAAATAATCATAACACACTTACCTTGGAGCCTCATTATAGGTAGTCTCATACATTTAAACTATTAAAGACCTTGGGCATTAGTCTGACTCCCAAACCAATGTATTCTTGGGTGGGGTTTAGGGATTCAGTCCAACCCGACCTGTAGAAGGTTCCTCAATACTTTTTCAGACACAACCAAGCCATTTGAACATGATTAGTTATCCATTAGTCACATATATAATATCATAAAATATTAAAAATCAATACACATAACATTTAAAATTCTCATTATTTCAATATATCTAGAATCATCAAGACTTATCCCATTATCACATTTACCATTTACTTAGCATAGACCATTTAATCCATTTCCCTTTTTGTACCTTAAACCCATTTAGATAAAATGTTAATTATCATACATTAGTCCATTTAACATGGTTATCAACTTCCCAAGCATTAATCCATTTAACAAATTTATCATTTTATATGCCTCACCCATTTATGCATTTCCATTACCATTTCATAAGCCGTATGACACATGCACACTAATCCATTATACAATTTATCACCAAATCCCCAAAAATACCTTATTCTCTTTATAAAAAAAATACACAACCACCATTTTTTCCCTCTATGATCTAAACTACATGTTAACACCTTTATAATGGCCTCTACATTATCTCAAAATGAAACTAGGAATAACGTCACAAATATGCATGTTTGTTAATTCAAGACCACCCCACAGGTGGCCCAAAATTGGTCCAATTAACCTCAATGCATCTAATAGGTATTCTGATGGGCTCAATTCATCATTTATCTACCCATTTTAATAAATATTACTAAAGGCATCAAATTAAAAATTATTAGGAAGGAAACACATGACCATGAAATCACAAATAAACATCATGATTATGGGATATCACTTGTAGACCACATACTTAAAATCCTAAGATGAAGTCATTATTAAACATAGTATTATATTTTAATTCAATCACCCCAGGAGGACCATAAGTAAAATCTACTTACAAATGGGGTTTTTAGGTCTTCAGAAGAAGAATAACTAAACCACAAGCACTAATCAGAAAATGAGAAGAAGAAGAGAATTAGACTCACCCAGATCAATGATCTATAACCAACAACACTCTAAATAGCCTGGAATCTATGTAGATCCACCATTTTAATGATTTGGGGTCTTGATATCGTCACTTGGTCTGGAGGAGGAATAAATGGGTATAATATTAAGTGAGGGATTTAAAATCCCACTGGGGGTAGTTTTGTAAATTCATGTATTTTAATGGGGTGCACGTTTTAGCTGTACAGTTTTCCAAAAGATGTGCAAAATGTGTGCCTAAATCTGTCCAATAGGGGTAAAGTGACATGATTTCTTTGGGAGTACCGTATGTTTTGAAAACCCATGCATTAACTAGGCATAATTCCACTATCCAAGGTTTCATGGTTTTTCTCTCCCCTAGATTGGTATTTCTTAACTGTTCACCCCCCACCCGCATGGATAGCACGGTTTGAGAACATAGTTATCTATGACCATGATACGGCCATGAAACATGAATTGGATCAAAAAATTCTATTTTCTTTCATTTCAGAAACCCTCGAAACACCCCTTAACCTTCTCAAACATTTGAAAAACATTCTATTAACAAAATTAAGTGATATGACCTAAAATGTACATAAGGACATACCTCCAAAAACTTCATGAACTTACATATTTTATTTGAGCCATGATATTTGTAGATTAATATGACATATGAGTGTTATGTTAAATGATTATATTCAAATTTAAACGTTTTTTTTTTTGTATATTTTATGTCAAATTAAACGCATTGTGTCTAAATTGAAAATAATGATATTTTAAGAAAATAGTATTATTTTAAATTAAAAAAATATTAAAATAAGATATGTGGGATGATAGATGGTCTATAATTACATCCCTACCCCATTTATAGGCCATTTGAAACCATTTTTATTGACAATGACATTAATATATTTTAATATTTTATGAAATTCCCAGGACACCCCTCCCATACATTATAAAAGGGCACCCCTCCTTTCACTTTTTAACACCACTATGATCCATATATATCACCAAAATCTAATAAGTTCACTTATACACCCATGTATCAAATTATTATTGGTTTATGTCTTCCAAACATTCCTACCCTATAACCCTTAAGGGGATATCTAAAATAGTTGTTTCAAAGAAGTTTTATTTACTGTAACCACTCACTTTAATTTTTATTCTTATTTTAAATCCTATAAATATTTTATAGCCTTCATAAAATTATAAATTTTTTATCCTGAATATAATTAATTTTTTAGGATTATTATGACCTTTTATTCACCCTCTTCCCATCAAATGGGATGTGAATGTATCACTCACCTATATGTATGACTTAGAGTCTCTACAAAGTGATACAATTCATTTTACGTCAATTATATTTTATGGATGACTTTTATGATAGGTTTAATATTTATATATTATATTTATTACAACATTATTAAATTTTAGTGCAAAAATTATATTTTCCTTATATATTCCAAACCATTTTAGAACAATAACATTGTTCGTGCATATGTGTTGACTACTACCTCCACCAAGCGATGTGATCTTTTTCATTTTTATTTTACTTGAATGGAAATAAGGAAGTATTTGATGAATATATACTATAAATATTATATAATTATATTGGAATGGTGATTTATTGTTTACATTTAATTTGTTCCATCCCTTAAAAAATTAAAAGAATATTCATTTGTACGTATGACCTATCATTTCCATGAATAGTGTAATTCATTTTTTTATCTATACTATTTTGAATGACTATAAAAATGTATATAATGTATATATATATATAATATTTATATCATCATTAAAATTTTGTATATTCTATAATTATTTTCAAATTTAAGGACTAAAACTACCGAACTTAAACGTATATGAATTATGGAGAAGATGTCACCTTGAACAGTGGTTTCAAAAAATAATTATTAACATACAGATGATAAATGGTTATATGTAAATAATATATTGTATGATATATATAATAATAATATAATTATTATATATTAGTTTCAAATTCATTGTAGGGTCCTGAAAAATCTGCAAAGGAGATTCTACTCAAATCCCCCAAAATAACTGGGGAAAAGAATGGAGAAAATTCAAAGAAGGAAAATAAGAAGGACTGGTCCACGGACCGGTCTAATGAAAACGTGATGTGGACAGGCCCCGCGAAGCACCCCCTCCCCGAACCATCGTCGTTCACGAAATGGAGGCGGAGATCCTCTGCGGTCGCGAGGCAGGATGGGCGCCAATCCGGTTCGTCGTCATGAACTGTCCCAACCGCGGACCGCCTCGACCGGTTCAAGCTACATTCGTTGTCATTCGCGAAATGGAGGCGGAACCCTCCACGGCCGCGAACCACCCCCTATGTTCGGTTCGCGGGGGGGAGAAACACTCAATGCCCCGTGATCTTCATATTGACCAAGTCACCCATGGACCGGGTATTCGGTCAGGGGCCTCTGCAAAAGGTGTAGCGTGACCACAGATACATATCTTCTCCCACTCTATAAAAGGAGATTGATGGTGGAAGGAAGGGAGGATTCGGGCGATTAAAAGGCGAAAGAAGAGAAGAGCAATCAGACTCAGGTGGAAGGATTTCGAAGGAAGGCTTATGATTTCGCAAATAGCGAAGTTTCAGTTCACGAACCAGAGCAGGTATGAACCTGGGAACAAACTAATAAGGAACCGGAAACGCATAATAATTTGGTGAACCAAGAACTCAAAATAACATAAAAAGAGAAGACTGTGAACCATAGCCCCTCTGCAGATGCACACCCTGCGGACCAGGGAGTTTATGCCTCTTTTCTGATCCGCCGCGCCGCGTAGCACCCTCCTACGCGGGCGAAGCCCTGACTGATGAGCCTCCAGCCAGCACCGCACTTGGCCGCCGCTGCCTGCATGGAACCCTCCACGGACCACCCTGGTTCACATATCAAACTCGGAGCTGTGAACCATCTTGGTTCGCGGGATGCCAATTAGTCCGCGGACCCTCCTAGTTCACGGACGGCCAATCAGTCTGCGGTCCCTCCTGGTTTGCGGACAGCCACTCAGTCTGTGGACCCTCCTGGTTCACAGATGACCACTCAGTCCATGGACCCTCCTGGTTCATGGACGGCCAGTCATTCCATGGACCCTCCTGGTTCACGGACGGCCAGTCAGTCCGTGGACCCTCCTGGTTCGCGGACGGACTCTCAGTCCGCGGATCACCCTAGTTCGCGGACGGCCCCTCCAGCCGCGTAGCACTTCCCTACGCGAAGGGCACCAAAACCTTCGGAGTTACCATTCCTCGAGCCACATAAGATCCTCCTGATCTAGCCTGATTCCCCACAACCTCCTCATTGTCCTACTCATCGGCCCCAAGCCGAGGCCTCCACCAGAGCCACCAGATCCGTGTTGTGTAACCCTCAGGCACACCAGCATGCCATTTGAGTTCACATACCCATGGTAAAGAGAGGCGAAGAGGTTTCCTCAAACCTTAAGAATATTCCCAACGAATTCATTGGTACACATTCCGATGGTAATGTGGAGTCTGAGCTCGGGAGTCCCCTTTCCACCCCTCCACTTGTTAAGGGCTCCTTAAGGGTGGTAAAATACCCATCAGAAGGGATCCCTCATGCACTAAAAGAGAGGAGATGGGCACAGGAGAACCCCCTTTCCCTCTCCCGATGCGCTCTATCACTATGGGCCTCCTGAGAGTGTAAGCCCCAATCCACACTATGGGCCGCCCTCATGCGTAAGCCCCACTCCACTTCTCACGGATGCACCTTTCACGGCGTGATCATCCGGTCCCTACTGCCTCTTGTTTCTCACACCGAGCATGACTCACATGGGCTTAAAGTAGGCATCGACCATGACATCCTCTTATGGGCCTCCTCAGAGTGTAAGCCCCGATCCAACATCTTGGGCCTCCTCAAAGTGTAATCCCCAATCCACATCTTTGGCTTCCTTAGAGCGTAAGCCCCACACTAATCCGAACTACGTGGCCTTTGATCCGTGTCTCCTAGGAGGGGTACGTAGGAATCTTCTCCGAGGTTCAAGCCCAATAACGGGTTATTCTGACCCCCTTTCACGTCAGTTTACCAACATATTGGGACTCCTCAGAGTGTAATCCCCAATCCATATCTTGGGCTGCCTCAGAGCGTAAGCCCCGTACTAATACGAACTACAAGGACATTGATTCCCTACCACAGGGATATGTAGGAAGCCTCCCCGAGGTTCAATCCCGATCACAACCGGAACCACGGGTCCACCTTCACATCTGTTCTCTGACACCCCTATTCGAAATACGTGGACTTCGATCCCTGTCTCCTAGGCAGGGTATGTAGGAAGCCTCCCTGAGGTTCTAGTCCAATAACCGGTTGATCCGAATATCTTCCCATCCGTTCACTGAGATTCCCCCGGCACCGTCTCAGTGAGTCCATACTCCTCGGGGTCATTAATCCAACGAGGGATAGTAAACCTCGGGCATAAATGATTCTAAACCCCTGCGTTTAGATGACCATTTCCAATCAAGGGTTAAATCAATGGATACTATGTTTGGGTATAAACCAAAGATTCATGAACATATGAATACATCTTAAATCTATAATAGAGTCCCGAAATAGGCAATAATTCCTCCCAAAAGGGTGCGATGAGCCCGACTTCCCATCCTCTCGACCAATGTGAGTTCTTAAGTGTCGCTGGTCAGATCATCCGTCGAACCCCTACCTTTGGAAAGCAGGTCTGTGCATCATCGGATATAGAGCCATTGGGTGCTTCGAGGCCGAAACTCGCGGAACAAAAATGGTGAACCCGACGTGAATCTTTAACCAAGCAAGACAGATTTAATTTAATCCCACCATGTGCCCCCTTTTACTCACACGGAGGGCCATGAAAGGTCATTGACTACGCATGGGATCATGAGATGCTGCTTTGACGGGTTTTATGCTTGTATTTGGTAAAATGCATTATAGGTACTATATAGAACTCCCTTCGATCTAATGGTGTCCCGAAGGAACTCACAAGTGTGTGCTTCCAACAACGCAATGACGGGACGTCCTAACCGATAGAGGACCCCGTCCCCCACCCATCGTCTTCAATGCTGGGTCTCGGACGCGCTAATACAAGAGTACCACATGAATGATACTCTCCCAATGGTGGAGGCGGCCATGCACGCCCTCCACTCTGCTAGAACTCACCGGTCACCTGCCCAGTAGCAGCCGCAAAGGCAGATACAGACAGCCCCTATTACTGTATCCAACCGTTTCGGGAGTCTATCCCCGGAACGGGAAAACGCGTACCTCCCTTATATTAGGGAGGTGGATGAGGTCGACGTTGAGGACTTCATCCCCACCGAACGGGGGTGCCGCTCCAAGGCCCCCGTCGGCAGACGTCATCACGGTCACGTCGCGATTCAACATCCTCGCGCCGAGGAGGATGTCTCCCCAATGATTCAAGCCCACGATCCCCGAGCTCTGACCCCTCAGACTGCCCGACGAGGGAAGGAGATGTACAATCAGGGACCGGTCATCACCCTGGTACCTGAGGAGGAGATCTGCTGCCCAGCCATGGAGACGTACCATGAACAGGCACCTACACCTGTGCACTCCACCTGAGCCTACCATCCAGACATGACGGCATCATAAAATCCTGTGCGCATCCCAGTCGATCCCCATCAAGCTCGTCGCTCACACAGGACGTCACTTACTTGGCAGACACCTCTCCCTACCCAGGGTCATGAAGCCCACCAACTTGACGTGGTGGCAACCCGGCACCTGCAGGACCAGCTCCTAGTAGTTTCTTCTGACGCCTGCCATCTTGATATGGTAGCGATCAACAAATCCCGCCACCCATATGTGGCGGAAACTCATAGGCGAGCTCGTCTCCCCACCAACGAAGGTCATTGACTCGATACAGTGGGAAGCCAATATATACAGGGCCAGTTCCATGTGGATGCAAGTAAAGTCTGCCACCCAATGTGGCAGCGAACAGATAGATAAACCGGCATATCCCAGTATAGGGGTAGATTCGTTCACCTTCGCCGACACAGGAGAATTTTAAGTACTCACTGACCACCGGAGGACCAGAGCAGGATATTCCTACTCTGATACTAGAATGGGCCTTCATACCAGTTCCAGCCAAAGATGTCTCTCTACATATCTTGGAAATTATGGAGGAGCTGGTATCGATCCCAGATCATATCTTGCAGACTTTCCAGAATGTAATTGCATCAGCGGAAACAGCAAGAACTCGGGCCTGTGATCACGTATGCCCAATTGAGGTGACTCATTTGATAGATGAGATATCCACCTCAGAGCATATATGCATCCATGCTTCTGCCCAGGAGGGTCACCAGCCATATTCCGCAACGCAAGGGAAACCGGATCGAGCAGCTTCACTCGTTCCAACAGGGGGACACCCGTCCATCATGGTGGATTCTCCAGGGAAGGCATATACCCCTGATAAAAGTCAAGATGTTAGTCGACGTATCTCAGCAGCATCATGGGACCCAATTAGACAGGGACCCAAAGTTGAAGGTCATTGTCAACAGTAGACGGTCCCGGAAACCCACAAGAAAGAGCCCCGAACGTGCCAGAGGTATCCAGAAAATAAAGAGCGGGTTCATGACTCTGCTCTGCTGGAAGATGGGGTTCCCAAAGCTACTAAGAAAAGGCTCAGAACCCTGCCATGAGATCGAGCAACAGGAAGGTTCTCCACTTGCTGCGGTCCACCCTGAAGGTCCTCCCCGAGGTATACACTGCAACCACTCTCCAGGCAGTGGGACCAGAGATTATGATAGTAGTCCTCGCTATCATAGTCACAATTGCGGAGGCCCTTCCCGCAGTGACATCTCATCATGACAAGATGGTCCTCCCCTTGTTGTGGCCTACCCTGAAGGTCCTCCCCAGGGGTTACGCTTCAACGACACTCCACGTATCCAGGCATCAGATAACGGTGGTAGACCTCTCCACCCTAATAACGGAGGTCCTCCCCATAGAGATGTCGAGCAACGAGAAGCCCCTCCCCTCATTGCGGTACGTTCTGGAGGCCCTCCCCAGGATGTATCCCACAGATATTCTCCCTACGGCAGCAGTAATGGTAGTCCTATCCATTGCTGCAGTTGTGATGGTAGTCCTCGCCACCACGGTCGCCATTGCGAAGGTCCTCCCCACATTGGCCCCAAGAAATAAGAAGGTCATCCCCTTATCGTAGTGTGTCCTGAAGGCCCTCCCCATGATTCACATCGAATGTCAAGCCATGATGGTCATCCTCACCATGATGGTGGTTGTAGCGAAGGTCCTCCTCGTATCAACGCTACGCAGCCAGATGGTCCTCCCCTTGCTGCGACATGCATTGGATGTCCTCCCCAGGGTGTGCACTGCAAAAGTCCTCTATGCATTCAATCATCAAGCAGTAATGGTAGTCCTCACCATTACGGCTACCATTGTGAAGGTCCTCCCCGCGATGACATATCATATAGACAGAAAGGTCCTCCCCCAGCCGAATCAAGCACCAAAAAGCCCTCGTATGTCGAGGAACTCAGAAGGATGGGATCAAGCATGACAAATTCCCAGTTAGTCGCCAACGACATCCTTCTGCAATCAAGAGATGGTCCAGGGCCGTGTTCATCCTCTAAACCACCTTGGAATCGCCCACATAATGATTCAGCACCTACCGGTCCCACTACCTCCAACCACGTTGGCAGCGAGCGTCTTAGTTGGGCCGACCAGGTAGAGATTTCACTAGCGGATGAGTATGCCGATATGTTGGACCTGAGGAAACGACTGGCCTGGGATGATATACCAATTATGTTTTGGCCTACGTCCACCTCTCAGTTCGACATACCTAGAGAATTGTTGGAAGAATGGGTGCACGACATCCGCCATAATATATAGACATCCCTCTGCTGACTGAAATCAAACTTCCTGCCCTATGATGGGTACGTAGACCATGTCAAGATGATAGGAGACCTCTTGTGTCACATCAACCTGGAAGCTCTTCCTTCAGCACGGCAACAGCGACCCAAGAGGCGTAAAGGAAACATGGAGATAGCCTGCCTTCGTGCGCTGCACTAGCTGCGCTGCCTCATTGGTGACGCTCTGATAAGAGTCCATATCAGGGGATGGGGAGAACATGGAGATTTGCATTTCACTCCACTCCCCGCCCATAAGAATCCGTTTGGAGTGGTGTCTTTTAACGTCATCACGTCAAGATGGAAATCGAGTGGTTTCCCTGTTCAGGAAAGTAAACACACCCAACAAAGTCAGGCCTTGAGTATGACCTAGAAGCGTCAGGCCCGGCGGGAATGAGCCATTCAAAAACTCCTGAATCAGGCCACCAAGAGGATACAACAGGCCTCTCACCTAAGAGAGGCCAATCAGCAATCTTTTCCTGCCTCCCCAGAAGTTATTGATTCACAGAAGAACTCGACACCAAACCTAGTTCACCCCCGAATGGGGGAACGTGAGATCAGGCAGGTCGTGATAACAACAACCACTACCGCAATCCAGGGTCAACCCCATTCTATAGGTCTGGGGGTATTTTTAACAACAAATTCCCCTGTAAGACCAATAAAACCAGGAAGAGACTCAATGACCAAGGAACGGATCCAACCCCAGCCCTCCAAGCTTGGGGAATTATTACCGCCTCAACAACAACCTCCCCCACCAGAGTTAGTGTTCTC
Source organism: Viscum album (assembly GCA_963277665.1). Taxonomy (NCBI): domain Eukaryota; kingdom Viridiplantae; phylum Streptophyta; class Magnoliopsida; order Santalales; family Viscaceae; genus Viscum; species Viscum album. The sequence continues at coordinate 539,234,406 of OY728119.1, forward strand.
TCATATGGGGAGGGAAATCAGAAGAGGAGGTTCATGTCTTATCCTGTCATTTGAATCAGCATCCCCTCCGAGGGGAAGGCGCGTTGTAAGGTCACATCAAAGTACTCTCCACGTCACCCTTCATCAAGAAGTCTGAAGGCAATCCCAGGACACAAAAGGGAAGGCCAGCAGAATATGCGGGAGGTCCTCTTCCCATTTGGAAGATGACATCTTCTCCAGCCCACGATATGCATTCATCAACGCCATAGAGGATAACCCTAGGGGTGAAACTGGGGAAAATGCAAATCCAGATGGATCGAGAGATGATAGTTCCAGTCAGGCTGTGACTCACAATGAACCACCAGGTGTGCACACCCAGAACCAGAGGGCCGCCCTAAATATGGCCGTCCTTCTAGCAAATTCTCCTCTTCCTACCCAGTGAGCTTCCAACAGGGATAAGAACAAAGGACTGGTTACCCTTAACCTGCCTCCTTCTCTCGACAAAGATGAGCCACTCACACTCAGAGAGAGATTCGCTCAACAGGAAGAGGAGATGAAAGAATCGAGGCGGCTTAATTCAAACCTACTATAGAGGAACCGCCTTATTAAAAGTGCGTCCCAGGAAGAGCCACATCATGCACTCCCAGCAAGTGCATCTCAAAGGCTTAGGTTTTCCCTAGAAAACAAAATACGGTCAGGGCTCCCATCCAACGAGGCGCCCGGCCTGTCCAAATACCTAAACGTAGATTCAGATGAATACCAAGACTTCCCTCCACTTAGGAAGCAACCGGAGCGAGTACGCCTGAATCCTCCAAATGTTCCACAAAAGGCACACACACCCCTGGTGCCAGACAATCCAGATCCATAGGCAATACCTCGGGGTACGCCTGCCAAGGATCGGGCCCAACATGATGTAAACCAGGGTCTCACCAACACCATCGAGGCACTAACAGCTCGATTGGAAGGGATGGAAGGTCGACGCGCTCCGATACAGCCAGAGCGGAAACCCTACCCAGATTGGGTGAGAAACACACCACCTCTACCCAATTTTGGAAACCCCGTATTCCCTATCTTCAGTGGATCAGGCGATTTGGAACAGCATTTGATGCACTACACATCCTATTTCGACCCTATGATGGGGACTCCGGAACAGAAAGAAGTATTAAAACTCAGATGCATCGTACGGAACTTGCAAGGATCCACCTTCGTCTGGTACACAAGTCTTCCAGCCCAGTAAATAAAGAGCTAGGAAGACCTTCAGCAGTAGTTCCATTTCCACTTCAGCTCAGCGTTTCCTAAAACAACTGTCAATGATATGATGAACTGAAATAAGAGGGAGAATGAGAGGGTATCATATTTCATCGCCAGATGGAAAGGACTGACCTATTCCATGAACATGCCAATGCCTCAGGATGAGATGCTATCCATATGCATCGACAATCTTCGATATGAGCTGCGAACACCACTCATACCAGTGGAGTGCACCAATGGCTTCTGCCATCTCTCGGCCATTGCCCAGAGAATTGAGGACTCCCTACAGCGGACTAATTTGAAGTCCTGAATAGCCTCGCAGGCTCTTTTGAAAAGAGCCCCTAGAGCTAAAGCATCCGCTGTCACACTCACGTCGGCACCTATGCCCGCTCCACTGCTCAGGCCTCCACCAAATCGTCCTGGGACGCCTTCATATCAGTGGCCACCTCCGCCTAAACGGGACGATCAGCGAGGACCGAAGCGGAACCAGTTTGAGGAATGAAGACAAAAAAGTATACTCGTTCTAGGACGATCAAGTCCACGACTACTTCATTGTGGTCATGAACTGCAACTTGCTTCGCCTCCCGGAGCTGAGGAAACTTGAAGAGCTCGGCCGTGATGATAGGCCAGATTACTACCCTACAATCGGATGTTGGGGCACAGTATCCGAGAATGCTTCATCCTCAAAGACCTCCTACAGAGGATGGTAGACTCTGGATAGGTCGGTCTGGGACCACCTCCACCATATGTGGCTTGTATCTCTACTACCGGTTTCGATAAAGAGGAGGGGTGGCAGAACGTCACCAGCAAGTAGGGGCAGAAATTTGACAACTGGATGACTCAGATGACTATCAACCGAGCCCAGGGAATACTCTGAGCTAAACTATGGCAGCCGGTGTTGCCACTAACAGCCCCTAAAGCTGCAGAGCCGACAGTATTGGCCTCACAAACCTCTATGGTTGCTGCTATACTACAGAAATTCTAATCAAAATTAAACAACTAATTTGACACACTTGACATCACGGTCAACTTTTGGAACCATTTATGGGGATCCAAGATAATTGTTTTCATTATGTCCTTTTATTTTTTTAGTTATTAATATTGACTCTTTTAAATACCACACCACCATTTTATTGTTTTGGTTTTGGTATTTTTTTTCTATTTTTGGTTTATTTTGTGTGTTCTTCCACTCTCTCTCTCTCGAACTTTTTTCTTCTTCTCCATATCAATCCCTAATTTTGTAGTATAAAATTATCTTTTATTTCCTCATTTCATTTCTTAAGTATGTTTATTTTATTCATCTTATATAAAAGAAATTCCAAAAATTTAAAAAAACATTAAACAATCAATCAATCAAACTAGACACCATTGCTTCATGACAAGATCTAGTAAAGAAACACTACTTGAATTTGACCCCGAAATTGAAAAATCACACCATTCACAAATCAATTCACCTAGAGAAGGTAAATAAAGTAACACTAAGGAAACCCTTGTGAAACCTCAGGTGTTCATAAACCAATCAATAATTGGACCCAATCATACCAACGAAAACATTGTTGAAAACAATCAAACCTTAAAAGAACTAATCTCCCCGAATGTGGATTACCAACCTGCGTACATCATATATCCCGAGGAAGTAGCCATCGTTGAGATAAGATCAGGCCACATCCAACTTCTTCTTAAATTCCATGGTATTCCTGGTGAGGACCCTCATAAACACCTTAATGAGTTTCACATATTTTTCTCCATCATGAAACCCCAAAATGTATTTGAGGACCTAATTAATTTTAGGGTCTTCCCTTTATCCCTTGACGGGGTATCCAAATATTTGATATACAATTTTCCTGAAACAATTGGGGGCTCGAATGACATGAAAAAGACTCTTTTTAGATAATGTCTTCCCTGCCTCTTAAACTGGATTAATTAGGAAATAAATTTGTGGAGTTAGGTAATCACAAGGAGAGACCATTCATGAATATTAGGAGAGATTAAAATGAATTTTCTCAAGTTTCTCCCACTATCAAATTAGTAAAAAAATTCTAATTCAAAACTACTACGAGGGACTTTTCCCCATAGATCATGGAATGATAGATGCTACAACTGGTGGTTCTCTTTATGATAAAACTTCTTATGCCTCTCGTGACTTAATAAACAACATGGCTCAAAATTCATAACAATTAGGCACATGAGAAATTGTACTAACCCAAGGAGTTCATGTGGTAAGTCATTCATCCATTGAAAAAAAGGTAGATAATAAACTTGATGAGATTCATACCCTTCTAAGTCAATTATCTCAAGCACAAGGTTATTCACACTCTACTTATGTTACATTTAATTGTTGTATTTGTTTTAATAACACTAATTTTTATAACTTGTTCCCACTATATCAGGATTCATCTAAGTCTTGTGGAGTTTTATTCCTAGGGAATACTTTTCAACAAGCACCACCCATCAAGCAAGAACCATTTAGGCCAAATTCAAACCCCGAGTGGAAAGCACAACTACAATACCAACAAGGAGGCAACCCGAGAAACCCTAAGAAAAATTGTTATCAACAAGGCCAAGGTATGAAATCTTTTTATCATTCATCTTCTTGGAATAATCCTCCTCCTCCTCCAAAATGTGAACCAATCCTCGAGGACATATTGAAGCAAATGACATCCCAAAACCTCTAGTTCCAACAAACCACACAATCATCTATTAAAGACCTGTGAACTCAAGTGGGGAAATTATAAAACACCATTGGTAGGATTGTGATGAAAGATTCTAGAAAACTACAATCCCAACTCATTTCCAATCCAAAGGAAAAATGTAATGTATGTGCAGCTACACTTTATAGTGGTAAAGTAGTTTCTCCTTATACTGATTCTACACAATAAGTATGTCCCCCTCTTTAAAACACTCTTTATCCACCAATAAAAGATTCCAATAAAGAAAAACAAAATAAAAAAGGGTAATAAAATTATAATTGATGATTAAAAAGAACAATCCATTCCTTTTCCTTTCTCCAAAAGACTCTCTAGATCTAAGAAAAATTCTGATAATGAGATTGATAATGAAATAATGGATACATTTAAAAAAGTTCAAGTTATTATTCCTTTTTTGGATATAGTCAATAAAATTCCTCGTTATTCTGAATTTCATAAAGAACATTGAACCCATAGATGAAGGCTGAAGGGGAATGAGAGAGTCAACTTGGGGAGGAATGTATAGACCTTGATTCAACTAGCAATGCCAACCAAATTCAAGGATCTAGTCACATTCACCATACTGTGTACCATAGGGGAGACTTTCTTTTCTAATTCTGTGCTAGATTTAGGTTCTTCCATTAATGTAATGCCTCACACTTTGTATACCTCTCAGCAGGTTGGTGAGATTCAACCAACCATAATTGTCTTGAATGTTTCCAACTGGAGTACACTGCATCCAACATGAGTGATTAAGGATGTCCTTATAATAGTTAAGAATCTCATCTTCCCCGCTGATTAAACATTCTTGATATGGATGATACCCAAACCCAAGGACACATTCCTCTCATACATTGGAGGCCTTCCTCAAAACAACAAAGACGACCATCAATGTTCATAATGGTACATTTTCCATGGAGTTCGGTGGAGAAAAGTTATGTTTTAACATCCTTGAGGATATGAAACGCCCTATTGAAGATCATGCCACTATTCCTATATATTATATGGAAGTTCTCTCAAATGATGCACTATCAAAAAATTCTCTCCACAAACCATACTCTAACTCATTTTCCTCTTCTTCACACATGGATTAATTGATTTTGGATTCATATTTTGAGTGTTGTGTGGGTTCTCAAAAGTGTAAATTTTGTCCATTAATTGATGAGTGTGTTCATTATGAGGTAACCATGACCGTTGATGATTCTGAAAATATAATTTCAATATATTCTTTATCATTAGAGAATATACATGAGCAAATAGACAATTTGATGGATCTCACTCCCCCTAAATCCAACCCCTCATTCAAAAAACCCTCCTTGTTTTAATTAAAACCACATCCTTCTAATTTAAAATATGATTATCTTGAGGTTATTGACCAACTTCCCATCATTATTTCCAATAAACTCTTTCCATAGAAAGAATCAAAATTGATCATCCTTTTGAGAGAGTGTAAAAAAGGTAATAGGATGGACATTGTCCAATATTCCAAGGATTATCCCATCTATTTGTATTCACCATATACTTTTGGATGATGAGGCTAAACCTATAAGACAAACTCAACGCTGGTTGAATCCAACTCTCCTTAAAGTGGTAAAATTAGAAGTTATTAAATTACTTGTTACGGGGATAATTTATCCTATATATGATATTAAATGGGTTAGCCCAGTTAAAATTGTGCCTAAAAATCTGGAATATTAGTACTGTCTAATGAAAGGAATGAATTGGTTCCAACACTTGTGCAAAACAGTTGGTGAGTCTGTATTGACTATCGTCGACTGTGTTAAACCATGCATAAGGACTACTTTCCACTACATTTCATTGAAATAATGTTAAAACAATTGGGTGGTATGTCCCATTATTTATTTTTTATGAATATTCGGGTTATTTTCAAATCAATATAGACCATTAGGATCAAGAAAATTCAGCATTTACCTGTACATTTGGTACATTTTCATACAGAAGGATGCATTTTTTTATTCTTAATGCTCCTAGAACTTTTTAGAGTTGTATGATGAGTATATTTTCAGAGTACATAGAGATTTAAATGGATGTTTGTATAGATTATTTCACAATTTATGGAAATTACTTTAATGATTTTTTGGCTCACTTAGGTTCTATCCTGTATTATTGCATTGAAAAAGATCTTGTATTAAATTATGAGAAATACCATTTCATTGTTGAATGGGGGATAGTTATTAGGAATGCTATTCCAAAATAGGGAATTAAATTGGATAAATCAAAACGTGAATTAATTTCAACACTTCCATATCTAAAATTTTTTCATGAGGTGTGATCTTTCTTTGGTCATGCTGCTTTTTACCGCCGATTCATTAAAGACTTTAGTAAGATCGTAAATTCCTTGTCCCGGTTATTACAAAAATATTTTGAGTTTTTGTTTGATAAAAATTGTGAGGATTATTTCAATTCACTGAAATGGAGTCTCACATCACCTCCTATCATCCAACCACCAAGGTGGGATCTCCCCTATGAACATATGTGTGACGCCTCTAACTTTTCATTTGGGGCAGTTTTATCACAAAGGGTTGATAAAGCTTCTCATATAATTGTGTATGCCTCATGTACACTTGACCATGCACAAGAAAAATACACAACCACTGAAAAATAACTTCTTCTTATTGTGTTTGCATTGGAAAAATTCATTTTGTATCTTATTAGGGCAAAAATCATTGTTTTTTCTGATATTGTTGCCTTTATTCTTATCCTAAAGAAACCTGAAACTAAACCCCACTTCATTTGGTGGATGCTCCTCATCCAGTAGTTTAACCTTGATATTAGAGATAAGAGAAGAGTGGAAATGTGGTAGCTGGCCACATTAGTATGATTTCCCCACCATTTGACCATCATTTTGACTCACCACTGCCAATTGTATTATTCCTCCCTCATGAGAACCTTTGTGATGTTGTGGACCCTACTCCTGGTATAGGGACATTGTGAGTATTCTAGAAGCTTCTTGGGTCCCTACTGATTTCATCACCTTAAAATCCTAGAAACTTAATCATGATTCTCAGTGGTAAATTTGAGATGTCCCATATTTATGGAGAATTTTTGGTGACCATGTAGTTCGTCGGTGTCTCCCTAACCATGAGTCCACCTCTGTTTTGACCTTTTTCCACACTTTGGCATGTGGGGGCCACTTTTCCTCTAAATGTACAGTTTGAAAGGTCCTTAAATCATGAATTTATTGGCCCACATTTTAGAGGTTTTCCCATAGATTTTTCATGTCCTGTATTTGTTTACAATTCAAAGGGAATATATTGAAGAAGAATGAAATGCCCAAACATCCCATTTATTCTATGAATGTTTTGATGTTTGGGGAATTGAATTCATGTTACCTTTTCCAAATTCATTTTTATTTTTTACATATTATTGGCAATTGACTAAGTATCTAAATGGGTGGAAGAAAAGGCCACCATGAGTGATGACTCTTGACTAATTTTGGTGTAACAATCCAAGCTTACACGGTACATTTTCCTTTGAATAATACAATAGCTTGTGTTGTACGCAACTTCGTGTTCAAACACACCACAACCAATCAAACTGGTCGTTATAAATAGTAATACCCACATTTTGATATTTGATAAATTTATCATTAAAATGGACTGCATTTTTGGTTTATAATATAAAAAATATCTTAGGGTGAATTTTTGGAATTTTTTTGAAAACAATTAATTTTTGATGAATAGTGAAAATCAATGTGTTATATTTTAACAAGGGCTTTTTAATTAAATATTTTATTATTTTATTTAATTTTATTTTAGGTCAAAATAGATACATAATACCTCTATATGTTCAATGTAATTCATTGGAGTCATTTTATTATAATTATAGATATATAAAATTTTATTAAACTTTTTACCTTCTTTTACCCACCACCTAGGAGCATTTGTAAATTTGTATAAAACTTATTTTTACAGCTTCTATGAGTCGAATTTCGAAAATACAGGAGACACTATTGATATTAGTAAATAAAATGGGGTTCAATATGATGAAAATAATGTTTGGTGAATAGCAACTTTTTACTTTTATTTACCACGGTTAAAAGTAAATAGGGTAATTAAGGGTAAAAATGAAATTATTATTACCCTAAACAATGTCCTAATTCTATTTTATAAGTTTAATTTGACCAAAAATAACCTTCGGAATAAAATATGAACCTTTTTGTCTACATGGATTAGATTAGGACATTTATTATTATTTTATTTAAAGAATAGTTAAAAGAATTAAAATCAAAGTTTAATAACTAAACAATTTTTAATATAGTGTTATACATAATATAAATTCGTCTATAAATATATATTATAAATATAAAATGATTTAATACATAATTTAATTTTATTTATAATTTTTAGACATTAAATAATTAAATTTATTTATGATACAATGATTATATAGAAATTACATTATTAATGAATGATTAAAATAATTGATATTATAAATATCCAAATAAATATAATTTGAGAATTTTAAAGAATCACACTAATTTAATTTTTTATTATGACCTATTGGGGTTGATTAAGAGAATTTTTTGAAGTAATAATGCTGTTATAAATTTATCAAAAACAAAATACCAAATAGTCTCAAAATTGACGTAAAATTGTTTCTAAAACAACTATTATATTATTAATAGGTATTATATTCCTAAAAATCTAAGGATCTGCCAAAGGGATTAAATAATATTATATATGTCATTAATGAACCATTTTGGGTCCTCTTAGAAGTTTATAGTATGTTTATTAGCCTATAATATAATAATACAAAGAGACATGGTAAATGTAAAACTATTTAACTAAGCGTTAAATCTAAATGATAAGGTTAATATAGTGACCCAAACCAATATAAACCCAGTTGGTTGAGTGGTTTTTGACCCATCCCCACCATATCCTTGAAATATATTATTTTTGAGCCGTTAGAAACTGAAAATTATTTTATTATATAATAATATTTCAATATTTTCCTAAGGTGCCCCTCACCCCACTTATAAAAGAGAACTTCCCCTTCTCTCACATTCACACCATCAAATCCATTTGACTCGACCAAACCCTTCCCAAATATTCTCTCAACTATTCTACCTTAATCCTATAGGCCTTACATTAGTCAAGAATCCAACCTATGGAGACCTTTTGATCAATTCAAAAGGAAGAACCCGAAGAAGAGGTTAATATTTCATCACCTCTTTCAAGTTATTTTCTTTTTCCACTTCCTCTTTAGTTATTATTTCCATTCTAAAATAATAACTCCATTATATTTTATATGTTTTAATGTTATTATAAAAATTGTTCAACCATATTCATTATTCTATCCATCCTATAAATGACAAAGTCATCATACATGCATACGTACGGATTACCATCTCCACGTCGTGGTGTAGTTTGTTATTCAAATACTTCATCATTTGGATGGGTATAATAATGAGTATAAATAATTTAAATAATAAATATAACATGATAATTATTCAGTATATATGATATAACATCCAATTATATATGATTTTAATATCTAAAGAACGATATTGTCGCTCGTGCGTATGTACGGATTACCGTCTCCACAAACCCGATGAGATTCATTCCCCATCGTATCCATTCAAGACTAATTTTAATTTTATTATTAAAAATAATGTTTAAAGACATAATATCATTATAAATATGAATAATATACATACTATCTATAACCAACATTACTTATGTAATAAATCATATGAAGTAAAACGAATCAGTTAACACCCGAAATGATGATACTACTGAAATATCATTAACAAAGCAATATTAGAAGATAATATATGGTATCGTATTTATGTATATAGTTCCTTTATAATTTAATAATTATTATTTAACTATTATAAATGAGGTTAATGTACCCTCAACCAAGGATAAGTACAAGGTAAGGGTTAATTTTACAATCTCTTTATTATTTGAGGTTGTTTTCACCTAAGTATCTACTAGGACCTATTTAACATCCACATCCATGTTTCTTAAAAAAAATTCCAAAACATTTTTAATATTTACTAGACTATGGTTTAACATAATTTATACCCTTATTTTAATTTTTATATAATGGTTTTAAATGAATCATTCTGTCATTTTCCAAACAAGGTACCTTATGATCTTTTCGACAAAATTAAGGTAAGAATGTTTTTTTAAATTATACAACGGGTGCACCTATTTTATGTCATTATAACATCATTGAATCTTCCCTTACAATTTTATAAGAATATTTTCAAAATAAATGTTTTCCTTTATAATTATATGACATGAAATTGTTTTAAATATATAAAGATATATTTATCTAAAAAAAGTTTTGATTTCATCTATGTCTACATCCTTTGATGGATTTTAAGCTTAGTTGATGTTGATTTATTATGATACAAAAAATCCATATTGTATTGAAGGTTTTGTGTAATTTTCAACTGTGGATGTGTTATTATTACACAAATCATTGTTTCTGGATAATGTATTGATATTTCATATGCTAGTTTTAAGACGAATATTTATGTTATGTTTAAACCTTTTCATATGAGGAATGCATTGGATGTAGTAAGTGGTGGGTGGAGCCCGCTATAGCTCCCCGATGCATCGGTAGGTCTCATGAGACAAACTACTATCTTGGAACAGGGCCTTGACAAAATCTTATTTGTAGTCATGGCATAAGGCCTTGACTATGTGGTTATGAAGTCTGGAATTATGCATTCTATCATTGTGAAAGTGGCTATTGATATTGCATGTGATTATTTGACTAGTAGAATATCAATGTGAATAAGTAAATGGCATTATTTGATTTTATCTTTTCTATATTATGCTGAAGTTTACATTTAAAAGTATTTTTGTTTTAGTCTTACATTGACTTAAATGTTTATGCTTATTTATGAAAGTTTCCACTATATTTTTGTCCATAATGAGTTTCTGAGCTCACCCATTTCATTGTTTTATATTTCCCAGGATGTGAAAAAGTATATTATGACTGAACTGTATGGATATTATAAGGGATATGAGTTTGTCCTATAGAGACTATGTTGTTGTAATTTTACATTTTATAATGTAATGTAAAACTTATGAATGTATCTAGTCTTTCCAAGGCTATTAAACTAGTCAGCCTTTTGATACATGATCTTTTTTTATCATGAAAATGTTATGTAATAATGCACCGACTCTAGGTAACTATGGTCAGGGCAATACAGTTGGTTTTATACGATGTTTGTTACAAACCTTGGAATCTATATTTTGAAAAACTATGATTAGAGAACATTAACCTAAAATATACTTTGAGGATTAGTATAGAAGAACATCCTAGAATTTTGTTATTGTAGAGTGTTTGTGAGTTTTCCAAAAAAAAATACATCCATGTCTGGATATGAGCCGGTAGAGCCAGCTCTAGGACAGATGTACCTAGGGGTAAAACCCAAAAACACCACTTTGAGATGGACTCGAATAGGAACTGGTGCATGACAACGGGCCTTGCTGCACTCTTGGTTACAAAACTCTAGGGGGATATGCTTAGGATAATTCTCAATTTATTTAAAACAGTTATGAAGGGTTTATGATTGTATAGTTCCTCAAAGAAAACATTTTTGTGATTATGGATTGTATCCATAAACTTCTCAATTTATGTTAACTGTTTTACAAGTTTGGAATTATGTATTGTGATTCATAAACAAATCTAGTATATGCCATTGTTTCGAAATGGCACCTAGAGGAAGGAATGGAAACCGTATCAACTCACATAATCCATTTAGGTATTTCCCACTTACTCAAGATAATAATAGTCGAGCTAGTGATGAAACTGGTGCTGATAATTTTATCACCATACTAGGAAAACACACTTAGGTTATTAATAATAACCTTACCCATATAGAGCACCCTGATCCACAATGTGGTGGATCAATGTAAGAATAATTCATGAGGCAACAACCACCAACATTCAATGGGACTAAAAATCCATTTACAGTCGAGCAATGAATAAGTTCCTTAGAAAAAATACTCCACACTTTGGGGAGTAGCAAAATGGAAAACATTGTCAAGGCAGTTAATCACCTCACGGGAGATGCAGATCAATGGTGTTTATTGATTCACAAAACAAAGGAAGATGATGAAGTATCAAATATGGAATTAAGGGAGTTTAAATAGAGTTTCTTAGAAAAATAGTTTCCTTGTGACCATCATGCGGATATAGAAAGGCAATTTTTGAGTCTGAGACAAAAGGAGGATGATAATGTCACAAAATATGAGGCTAACTTTACAAGGTTAACAACGCATGCTGCAGATTATATACATAACCCGAGAAGTAAGATTGATCATTTCTTTGATGGGTTAGAACCATTTCTCTGACGATCATTAGTCTCACAATCCTTCTCATTGTATAAAGATATTATCTATTGTGCTATCAAGACCCAAAAAAAATTATCTAAGTCTTATGACTTTAAATCAAAGCAAGAGAAGAAGAGATCTACTGACCACTTTGGAAAGAGAAATAATGGGTAGAAGGGAAAAGATTAATATCCATCCAGTGGTAAATTTGGGAAGAAACACTGTGGTACTTGCCTGAAGGGAATGTGATTCTATTAAAAATGTGGTGAAAAAGGCCACCAAGCTTGTGATTGTATGGGGAAGAAAGAGGTTTTCAATGTTGAATTCTATAATTTTAGAAAAGGGGGGCATTATGTAAATAAATTTCCTATGTACCAAGTAAAATTACCTCAAAAAAGGCCAAGGGATAAAGGCCAAGCTTATTCTATCACTACTGATGAGTTTGAAGCTCCGAAAGACGTGGTGGCAGGTAATTTAATGGTTTCCTCTAGTTTAGAAAATGCTTTATTTGATTCTAGATCATCGCATTGTTTCATATCTTCTCGGTTTGCTAAGAAAATTAGATATTTCTTTATGACATAATACGGGATTTTTCATTAAAAACACCTAAGGGAAGTATCATTGCAATAATGTTTTGGGAATTAGTTACCATTAGGGCATATAAATGTTCTTTATCTACTGATCTCATTGTCATGCCGATGATCGAATTTGATATAATCCTTGGTATGGATTGTCTTTCAGACCATAAAGTGAAAATTTATTGTAAGAAGAAGGATGTTACAATTCTCGATGATGATAAGGTGTGCCTTATCTTTTGAGCTGAAACATCACCACCTAATTCTTATCTAGATCCACCCCCAATAGCTCAACTAAATTCAATTATTGAGGAGTAAGAGAATGAAATAACCATGGTTGAGGAAAGTAATCATTAAATAGAGGATGTACCTATTGGTAAATAATATGTTGATTTATTTCCAGAATATTTATCTGGACATCCTCCAGAACGATAAATTGAGTTTTCCATTGATTTAATTCCTTGTTCAAGGCCCATATCAAAGACCCCTTAGAGAATGGCCACAGTGGAATTAGTTTAAATAAAAAACAACTAGAGGAATTGAGTAACAACAGATTTATTCTCCCTAGTGTTTCTCTATGGGGAGACCTTATTCTTTTTGTTAAGATGCAAGATGGATCTATGTGGTTGTGCATTGACTATAGGGGAATCAATGTTATAACAATAATGAACAGGTATCCCTTACCTCACATTGATGATTTATTCAACCAACTTCATAGAGCTAAATATTTTTCAATGATTGTCATTGGATCTGGATATCATAAATTGTGTGTGAAGAAGGAAGAAATTATGAAAATAGCATTTCAAACCAGGGACGTGCATTAAGAGTTTACAGTTATGCCTTTGGGGTTGATTAATTCACCCTCCGTTTTCATGGATCTAATAAATAATGTTTTCAAGGAATATATTCATAACATTGTAGTGGTATTTATTGATGATATAATAGTATACTTCAAAATCTATGAAGATAATGAAAATCACATATGCATTATTCTAAAGACTCTTAGAGGAAATGAATTATATGGGAAATTTAGAAAGTGTGAATTCTGGATTGATGAGATTTCTTGTCTTGGCCATATTGTCTCAATATATGGAATCTATATTGATCCTTCAAAGACCAAGGCAATCCAAGAATGGCCCACACCAATGCATATAACTGAGGTACACAATTTTATTAGTTTAGCAGGTTATTATTGACATTTCGTCCAGAGTTTTTCTCAGTTTTCTAAGCCCTTAACAAAGCTCACAAGTAAAGGGGTTAAATTTTTTTGGAAAAAAGATTGTGAAGAATGTTTTGAAGAACTGAAGAGAAGATTTTTCAATCCTCATATCCTGACTCTACCATCGGGGAATGATGGGTTTGTTATTTATAGTGAGTCTTCAAAGAAAGGACTTGGTTGTTTCCTTATAGAAATGGTAGAGTTATTGCCTATGCATCAGAAAAGATAAAACATTATGACAAAAACTATCCTAATCATGATATTTAGTTAGCATATGTAATCTTTGCATTGAAGATATAGAGACATTGTTTCTAGGGTAAAAAATGTGAGATATATATCGATCACAAGAGATTTAATTATATTTTCTCAATGAAAGATCTCAACATGAGGCAAAGAAGATGGCTTCAAGTACTAAAGTATTATGATTTCTCTATACACTAGGACCTGGGGAAGGCAAATGAGGTGGCTAATGCTTTGAGTAGAATAGATAATGGAGTTTTGAACAAGATGAGAATTGAAAAGGGTCCTATTTTCATGGATCTAGTAAAGATGGATATGGGAATAACCATGGAAGGTAAAACATAAATTATTTTTTAAATGGTTTCCAAATCATCTTTACTAGAAAGGATAAAAAGTTCTCAGACTAATGATGAGGAACTTCAAATGAAAATTAAGGTTGTGAATGATGGGAGAATGAGTGACTTGTTATATGAATATGGGATTTTGAAATTTTGGAAGAGACTTTGTGTTACTAATTTATCTGATCTAAAAATGGAATTTTTGGATGATGATCATAGCTCCAATTTCTCTATACACCATGGTAGCACTAAGATGTATAGATATTTGATGGAAAATTCTTGCTGGGAAAATATGAAGTGGGAGATTGATGATTTTGTGTCAAGATGTATGGTTTTTCCAACAAGGTAAAGCTGGAAGGCAACAGCCTAGAGGATTCATGCAACCACTTCCCATACCTGAGTGGAAATGGGATAATATTACGATGGACTTTATAATGGGGCTACCAAAGACTCCAAGAAGGAATGATGCCATAGGGGTCATTATTGATCATCTTACCAAGTCAGTACATTTTCTTGCCATAAGATAAGATTTTCTACTTGAATGTCTAGAAATATTATATATTTATGAATTTGTAAGACTTCATGCAGTTCCCTTATCGATTGTTTCTGACCATGATCCCCATTTTGCATCAGGACTCTAGAAAAGTCTTCTGAAAGCCCTAGATACTAAACTTCATTTGAGCACTACCTACCACCCGCAAACTGATGGACAATCATAACAGAATGTTCAAACCTTAGAAGACATGTTGAGATCTTGCTCACTTGACTTTCAAGGTATGTGGGATCAATATTTACCTCTGGTAGAATTTTCTTATAAAAATAGCTTTTATTGAAGTATTCAGATGGAACCATATGAAGCATTGTATAGAAACAGATGTCGCACACCAACTTTTTGGGATATTGATGGTGAAAGAAAACTTGTAGACCCAGAACTTGTTGAGGAAACGATGGAAAAAGTGAAGGTTTTCTAAACCCACTTCAAAGAAGCACAAAGTAGGTAGAAGAGATATACTGATAACCGAAGGAAGGATTTGCAATTTCATGTAGGAGATCATGTTTTCTTGAAGGTATCTCCATGGAAGGGAGTTATACGATTCGGTAAGAATGGTAAATTGAGTCCCAGGTAAATTTTAACTTTTTAAATTCTAGAATGAATTGGGGTTGTAGCTTACCATTTGGAAGTGCTGCCATGTCTCTCCAAATTTAACGATGTGTTCCACATATCCCTATTCAGAAAATACATGAATGACCCAATGCATGTACTCACCTATGAGGAAATTGAACTGGAACCTAATATATCTTATTGTGAAGACCCTGAAAATTTCTTAATACCAGAGAACAAGTTCTTACAAGCTGGATGACTCGTCTTGTAAAAGTTATATTGAGAAATTATAAGATGAAAGAGGCAACTTGGGAACCCAAAGAACTAATGATGAAGAACCACATGAATCTTTTTATGCAGTAATATTATATAAATTTCTAGTATGAAATTATTTTATATATGGGAATATGTAACACCCCAAGCTTCTACAAAACGTTTTCCTCTGAATAATACAATAGCTTGTGTTGTACACAACTTCAAGTTTAAACACACCACAACCAATCAAACTGGCTGTAATGAATAGTAACACACACATTTCTGAAATTTTATAAATTTTATCATTTAAAATTGACTTCATTTTTGGATTCGGAATATCAAAATTTTCTTAGGGTGAGTTTTCGGTATTTTCTTGAAAACATTCAATTTTTTGATGAATAGTGAAAAAACACTACGTTGTTGTTTAAATCTAACTTTTTGCTTAAATAATTAAATTATTTCATTTAAATTTATCTTAGGTCAAAATAGATACAGAATACATACATATATATTCAATGTAATTCATTGGAGTCATTTTATAATAAGTTTAGATATATAAAAATTTATTAAACTTTTTACCATCTTTTACACAGCTCCTAGGAGCATCTGTAAATTTGTATAAAACTTAATTTCACCACATCTATGAGTTGAATTGTAAAATATGAAACACAGGATTTAATAGTAAGTAAAATTTTGTTCAATAAGATGAAAATAATTTTTTGTTAATAGTAACTTTTAACTTTTATTTACCACGGTTAAAGTAAATAGGGTAATTAAGGGTAAAAATGATATTATTATTACCCTAACATGTGTCCCGATTCTATTGGATAAGTTTAATTATACCAAAAACAACATTATGAATAAAATAGGTTCCTTTAGGTACACTTATATTAGATTAAGACATTTATTGTTATTTTCATAAAAGAAGAGTTAAAAGTGTTAAAATCAAAGTTTAAAAACTAAACCATTTTTAATATAGGGTTATACATAAGATAAATTCGACTATAAATATTAATTAGAGAGGTAAAAATATTTCCTACATAATTTTATTTTATCTATAATTGATAGACATTATATAATTAAATTTATTTATGACACAATGATGATGCAGTAATTACCTTATTAATGAATGATTAAATTAATTGATATTATAAATTTTTAAATAAATCTAATTTGATACTTTTAATGAATTACAGTAATTTTATAGGTTAATATTACATGTTTGGTTTTATTAAATGAATTTTTTTATAAGTAATAATTGTGTTATAAATTTATCAAAAACAAAATACCAAATAGTTTCAAAATTTATATAAAAGATTTTTTAAGACAAATATTATATAATTAATTTGAATTCTATTCCTAAAAATATAAGGACCGGAAAAAGGGCATAAATAATATCATATATGTCATTAATGAACCACTATGTATTCACTTGGATGTTTATAGTATGTTTATTGACCATATAATATAAAAATACAAAGAGACATGGTAAATGTCAAACTATTTAACTAAGAGTTAAATCTAAAAGATAAGGTTAATATAGTGATCCAAAACTATCTAAAACCTATTGTTTGAGTGGTTATCGATCCATAACCACCATATTAGTGAAGTAAATCATTTTTGAGACATTAGAAACCGAAAATAAGTTTATTATTAAATAATATCTCAATTATTTCCTAAGGTGCCCCACACCCCTCTTATAAAAGGTCACGTCCCCTTCTCTCAAATTCACACCTTCAAAGCCATTTGGCTCAGAAAAACCCTGCACAAATATCCTCTAAAATATCCTCCCTTTATCCTAGAGGCCTTACTTTAGTCATAAATACAACCTAATGAGATCTTTTGATCAAATCAAAAGGAAGAACCCAAAGAAGATGTAAATATTTCATCCCCTCTTTCAAGATCTTTTCTTCTTCCACTTCTAATTTCTTTATTGTTTCCATTATAAAATAATAAATCCATTATCTTATATATACTGTGATGTTATTATAAAAATAGTACAACTATATTTATTATTCTATCCATCCTATAAATGACAAAGTCACCATACATGCGTATGTACAGATTACCGTCTCCATGTCAAGGTGTAGTTTGTTATTCAAATACATCATCATTTGGATGGGTATAACAATGAGTATAAATTATGTAAATAATATATATAACATGATAATAATTCTTTATATAAGACATAAAATACAATTATATATGATTTTAATATCAAAAGAATGATATTGTCACTCGTGCATACGTATGGATTACCGTCTCCACGAACGCGATGAGATTTATTCCTCATCCTATCCATTCAAGAATAATTTTCATTTGATGATTAAAAATAATGTTTCAAGACTTAATATCATTATGAATATGAATAATCTACATCTAATCTATAATAAACATTACTTATATAACAAATTAGATAAAGGAAAACAAATTAGTTAACATAGGAAATGGTGATATTACTGAAATATCAAAAACAAAGAATTATTAGAAGATCATATATGATATCATATTTATGTATATAGTTCTTTTATATTTTAATATCAATTATTTAACTATTATACAAGAGGTTAACGTACCCTCTACCAAGGTAAAGTACAAGGTACGGGTTAAGTTCACAATCTCTTTATTATTTGAGGTTGTTTTTACGTAAGTATCTATTGGGACCTCTTTATAATCCACATCCATGATTCCTAAAAATGTTTTCCAAAACATTTTTACTATTTACTAGACTATGGGTTAATTTCATTTATACCTTTTTTAATTTTTATTAAATTTTGTGAAAATAATCTTTCTGTCATTTTCTAAACAAGGTACCTTATGACCTTTTCGAAAAAATAATGCAATAATGTTTTTTAACTTATACGGCCGGTGCGACTATTTTTTTCCATTATAAAATTGTTTAAGCTTCCCTTAAAAGCTTATAAGAATATTTTCAAAATAAATTTTTCTTTTATAATTATATGAATTTTAAATATTTCAATATTGAAATAGATATTTCTCTAAAAAAGTTTTGATTTCACCTATGTCTACATCCTTTGATGGATTTTAAGCTTATTTGATGTTGATTTATTATGATACAAACCTTTAATATTATATTGAAGGATTTGTAATATGTTTGACTATGGATGTGTAATTTTTACACCATTCATGGTTTATGGATAAAGTATTGACATTTCATATGATAATTTTAATATGAATTATTATATTATGTTTAAACCTTTTCATATGATGAATGCATTGGATATAGTAAGTGGCAGGTGGAGCCTGCTATAGCTTCTAGATGCATCGGTAGGTCTCATGAGACAAACTAGTGTATTGACACATGTCCTTGACAAAATCTTATTTTTAGTCGTGGTACAATGCCTTGACTATATGGTCATGAAGTCTAGCATTATGCATTCCATCATAATAAAAGTGGATATTGATATTGAATTTGATTATTAGACTAGTAGAATATTCATGTGAATAATTAAATGGAATTATTTGATTTTATCGTTTCCATATTATGCTAAAGTTCAAGTTTAAAAGGCTTTTATTTTAGTCTTACATTTCCATTAATGTTTATGCTTATTTATAAAAGTTTCGGCTATATTTTTATCCTTACTGAGCATTTGTGATAACCCGTTTCTATGTTTTATTTTTTCCAGGATGTGGAGAAGTATATTATAACTGTTCTGGAGGGAATAAGTCATGAGAGAAATTGGGGATAGTTTAGGCCACTTCCTAGACTGGGATTGCTCGAACCTGATACAATGGGGCCCCGTGGTTCGAATTAAGGTGGAAATTGAAGTGTCAGAGACCCTGATGAGGGGAATGTTCATGAAAATCGAGGATGCTAACTCTTGGATATCGTTCAAGTTCGAGAAACTCCCAATCTTCTGCTTCTTTTGTGGTCATCTTGGCCGTCTAGAAAAAATGTGCTCCATAAAACATAAGAGTGAATTAGGCCACATCATCCTCCAGTATGGCCCGTGGCTCCGTACCAAGGAGAATAAATATTCCTTCATTCCTGATATGGAAAAAACAAAAGGATCACGACCGTCTCACGCTGGCACATTCCAACCATGCGGAACCCACACCTGAAAAAGGCCTATTGCTTAGACCAGCGAATTTCCCTAATGCTGGCTCTCCCACTCAGCGAGAAGCTAGAGATCACCCTTACCCCCTATAGGACAATGCTCAAACATATATGAAGTTGGTGATGAAGCAAAACGAACCATCAACACATCTCCCAGAGTCATTGCTGATGCACATCGAACCACCAAACCCGGTCCCTAACCCACAATTGACCACATCAGGCACTCCAATAATGGGGGCTCATGGAATGATGGGAACTCCATTACTGGGACCAATTACCAGTCAAACATGGAAAATGGTTCAATGAGGAGAAAGTGATGGTCACGAGAAAGACCCTAAAACCAGGGTTAGAAAAAGACAAAATGAAACTTGCGAGTCAGGGAGGAATCCAACCAAAAGATGGAAAACAACATGTATAGAAACAAGTCTGGAGGAATCAAAGGTGGCGGCGGGTGAGACCCATGACCACCTTGACCAATGACTATTTTATGCTGGAACTATCGTGGGCTTGGTAACCCACGAATGGTTTGTATGTTACAATGCAACTGCACTCAAAGTCACCCCGATATGGTTTTCCTATCCAAAACCATACTGGAAAACAAGGACACCAATGGTGTTTCCCTGAAATGAAGCTTTCAATGATGCCTCCCAGTCTCTAGACAAGGCCACTTTGGGGGCCTCTGTCTCCTTTGGAAGGAAAATATCGACATCAAGATTTTTCCCTTCTCATCTCACCAAGTGGAAACGACTCTTCAGGCGGGCCATCACCCACCCTAGGCCTTTGTGGGATTTATGTCTGGCCATCCCATAATGATAAGGTGAAGTCATGGTACCTTCTATGAAAGATGTGACAGGACTTACCGAGCCCTATTCTATTAGAAGGAGACTTCAATGAGATTATGTTCAATAAGGAAAATATGGGAGGAACAATCCGATCCTTAGCTTCGATGTCATAATTCAAGGATGTAGTCTCTAGGGCAGACTTGATTGATCTTGGGTACAAAGGTAATCCTTTTACATGGTTCTGCGGCAATACATAAGGTACCCACATTGCTGAGCATATCGATAGATTTCTGGCCTCTGCTGATTGGATTAATATGTTCAGCATGTTTCATATCGACCACATGGACCTCAACTACTCGGACCACTGTCCAATTGTCATTGACTATACACAAGGTGAACAAAATTGAAAATTCAGAAGACCCTTTCGATTTAAGAGCTTCTGGTCAAAAGATCAGGAATGTAAAGAGGTGATCCAATCAAGCTAGAAATGTACTCACAATGATGTTTGCCTCAACCTCCAACATGTCGCATCTGATCTAATGTCTTGGAGAAATAAGAAATTCGGCCACCCTGACCGGCAATGTGGCATCCTTGAAATGAGACTAAACAATCTCTTCAGACAACCCACATCCAATCGCAATCTCTCTAATATTGGAGTCACACAAAGAGAGTTGGACATGACTCTACGTATCAAGGAAAGCTTTTGGGCTATGAGTGTATGGGACATCCGTATTAAAGAATGGGATGATAACACCCAATATTTTCACCAGAACGCTTCAGCCAGGCATCAAAAAAACTCTATTACTTGTATCTCACAACCTGATGGAAGCAAAGTCTCTGACACCAATGGTATCCATGAGACCTTTATAGGATTTTTCCACAACATTTTCTCTGTAGGAACCCCTTTCATGTTTTCCAAGGGGGAAGATTGTATCAGACCTATCATCATTGAAGAGATCAATAGGAATCTCACAAAAGATGTGAAAGATGACGAGATATTCCTGGCTCTGAAACATCTTCATACCACTAAGGTCCCAAGACCGGATGTTTTCCACGCCCTATTTTTTAAGCAATACTGGCACATAATTAGTCATAACATATGCAATATGATTAAAAATATTTGGGCTGACAATACCAGCATTGCAGCGATCAATGAAATTGTCCATTTCCTCATCCCCAAAATTAAGAAACTTCTGGTCATCCCTAACTTTCGACCTATCATCCTCTGCAATGTCTCTTACAATATCTTCTCAAAGATCCTTGTCAATCGGCTGGGACCTTGGCAACCTGATATTGTCTCTGAAAATTAGACTGCCTTCATGGCCAAGGGACTGATCACTGATAATGCGATTGTGTTCCATGAAGTGTTCCATTCCATGAAATCATTCTCCACTGCGAAAAGATGAACCATGGCTAGGAAATTGGATATGACTAAAGCCTACGATAGAGTAGAATGACACTTATTAAGAGGTGTCATGTAGAAAATGGTTTTTTGTGATAAATGGATAGATATGGTCATGAATTGTGTCCCGACCATCTCATTAAAAATCAAGGTCAAGGGGGAGCATACCAGGGAATTCTCCCCATCTCGCGGGCTTCACCATGGAGACCCCCTCTACCCTTTTCTCTTCATACTGGTGGCTGGCGTTTTTTATAATCTTATTTCTAGGGTTGTTTCTTCAAAATCTATTCATGGGGAAAGAGTATGCTGAGTCAGCCCTCCAGTGTCGCATGACTTCTTCACTGATGACTGCCTCCTTTTTTTCATAGCAACAATTAATGAATGTCGGGTGATCTGCCAAGAGATCCGTCAGTATGAGAGGGTGTCTGGACAAACAGTAAATCAAGGAAAATCTGAAATTTCCATCAGTGCATGGGTGACTCCTTCTAAGAGGGGTTAACTTTGTGTATCAGTTGGTATCGATATGGTTGATAAACATCAGAAGTATATCAGTCTCACCACGGTGATTGGCCGGTCCAAAAAAGATATATTCACATCTCCTATGGACATGATTGAGAAAAAAATTCAAGGCTGGACCCCAAAATGAATTTCTAAAGTTGGAAAAGAGACCCTCATCAAAGCTGTCATCCAATCTGTCCCCATCTACTTTTTGTCCCTATTTAAGCTCCCGGTGTCCATCGTCGACCAGATCCACACATGTACCAAAAATTTCCGGTGGGGGAAGAATGATGGAAGGAACCGACCCCACTGGATGGCCTGGGAGAAACTTTGTAGACCCAAATCAGAGGGTGGGATGGCGTTCCAGAATCTGTCTATCTTCAACAACGCGCTATTTTCCAAGCAAGGATTTTTCCTCATTAATAATCCATCATCTCTCTGTGTGTGAGTTATTCGACCTAAGTACTTTCCCCACACAAACTTTCATGCTTCCTCTCTTGGTCCCCGTCCTAGCTTACTCTTGAGAAGAATTTGGGGGGCTAAAATTCTCTTGGATACTGTTATGGGATGGAGGATTGGGACTGGCACATCTACCAAAATATGGACTGGTCCCTAGCTTATTGACAAGGAGGGTATTCGGGCTACATCCTCCGCCCAACCTGGTCTTGAATATGCCACTGTCAGCTGCCTTTTTTCTGACCAGGGACAGGGGTGGTGTTTGGAAAATATCCTTGAATGGTTTAAAGAAAGAGATCAAAGAATTATCCTCGGAATTCCATGGGTACCAAGCCTAGGCCCTGACCATCTCTTCTGGATAAATGACATCTCGAGCGACTACACGGTGAGATCCAGCAATAGACTTGATCTTGGAATCCAATCAGTCAGTCGGGATGAGGGGCCGCAGAAATCAATCTGAACGCTCAACGTCCCCCCAAAAATCTGTCAATTTTTCTGGTAGGTTTGTACAGGAACTCTACCAACAATGAGCCTACTCATTTGCCGACATATGGCCAATTCCGTTATTTTTCCATTCTGCCCGAGCATTCCATAAACTCCTCTACACACTATCATTAACTGTCCGGGAGCTAAAGAAATTTGGAATAAATGGGACCCGGCTTCTGTTGCTTCACTGGCATTGGCCTCTGACCATCCCAATCTCCTTATGCGTTGGTGCTCCTCTCTCCCTTCGGAAAATGTTGGTTCACTCTGCAATTTGGCTTGGATTATTTGGGTCTGGCGCAACGATGTTTTTTTTCATCAAGCTCACAGACCCCCCATCTTCTGGATCGACCGGGCCACTTCATGGATTGAGGGTTGGAAAAGCCACAATAGACATTCTATGTTGGGTTTTACCCCCTTCCATGCCGCTCATTGGAATCCCCCATCGGAAGGAATTCTTAAGATTAACGTGGACGCTTCTCTTCCAAAGGAGGGGCTTGTTTCCCTCGACCTCCTTGCTCGAAATTATCTTGGGAAAATCCTTGCTACTAAATATGATGCACATCATGCATTCTGGGAACCGGCAGTTTCTGAATCCATGACCATCCTTGCTGGTATGATGCTCACTATTGACCGTGGATGGGGTGATAACATTATTGAGTCTGATTGTCTTACCATTATCGATGTTATTAATCACAACTACGGCAAGCTCCAGTCATTCGGAATCATCATCAGGAGAATTCTCTCACATCGCCAATGATTCTCCATACGCGCCTTCTCCTTCACCAAAAGGGAAGGAAACAATGTGTCCCATCAGCTGGAGGCCTCAGGCCCATTCGATACAAACTAGTTTTGGTTAGACAATTTCCCTTCATGGCTTTGCACATGTACTTATACTGATCTTCATCATTAATGATATTTTCTTTTAATCAAAAAAATGTAATGTAAAACTTATGAATGTATCTATTATTTCTAAGGCTAATAAACTAATCGGTATTTTGAGACTTCATATTTTGTGATCATTCTAATGTTATGTAATAATGTACCGACTCTAGGTAACTAGGTTTGGGGCATTACATGTTGACTTTGTAAGGACCCAAATTTTCAATAGGTTTGGATTACCTATATTCATCATTACTGATCAGGGGTCACATTTTTGCAATCGCAACATGAAAATATTTCATCGTAAGTATGGGGTTGTTCATAATGTATCTACAACATATCACCCCTAACTAACGGACATGAAGAAATCTCAAATCGGGAAGTTAAGTGAGTCTTGGATGAAACGGTACAACCCAACAAGAAATATTGTAGTTTGGTCTTGTATGATGCACTTTGGGAATACCATACGACTTTTAAAAACCCAATCAGAATGTCACCATACATAATTGTTTTTAGAGAGGCTTGTCACCTACCAGTGGATGTAGAACACTATTCATATTGCGCTTTTAAAAATATAATATTAATATTTCATAAGCAGGTGACCAAAAGAAGCTATAGATTCCATAATTGGAATAAATTTAATATGATGAATATGAGAAATCTAGGATCTATAAAGAGAAGAAAAAGGCTATCCATGATAGAATGATTCATCAGTGGATGCTTCATATTGGTGAGAAGGTTCTCATGTATAATTTCAGGCTTAAGATCCACCCATGTAAGCTTCATTCTCGATGGCTCGATCATTATACCATTACAGAGGTTTACCCTTTTGGTGCTATACAATTCATTTGGGAGATGAGTGGAAAAGGGATTACTATCCATGGGCAGAGGCTCAAACACATCTATGAGGGTTTTCCAAAGCATTTCGTGGAGGAAATCCAACTGATTGATGCCACATATGACACCACATAGCAGGTTTTTCCTTATCCCTGCCATTATTTACTTATCTATTAATTTAAAATACTTCAATTGAGGACAATGTAACTTTTAGGTGTCGAGGATGGTGACATATCATAGTTAGGATTAAACTAAACAAACCAAACAAACAAACTAAAATATAAAATGTGTTTTCATTTTTTATTTCTTTTTCCTTAATTTTTTGAATCCCACACCTCATTAGCAATGACCAATATTTTAATCCCTTACACGAGAGACATTTTAATCATTTTATTGCATATTATTCCAGTTAATAACATTATTGACAGCCTCATGTCATGTAGAGAAACTAGAACTTTCCTTGATTTAGTATGCAGCCATAAGATTTCATTATGCTACATTCATGATAGAGGCAATAATTCCTTAAAAATACCTTTTTAAAATTATCCTCTCTTTTCGTCACCTTAACATTTTATCCTTATTAAGCCTTGGAGACCATAAAATTCCTTTTAGGTAGCCAATTACAATCTATATTATACCTACTTATCCACCTCTTCTGTATATTCTTGTTTTATTTTCAATAAGTGTGGGATACAGGGTGTTTCCATGGGAATTCTAGGAAGATAATAATTGTAATCGGTTAATATAAATAGAATCAAAATTTTCCTTTGTAAATGAGTTCATAATCTATATTGGATCATTGTATTATACATGTTTTCCTCTTTATCGCCAAAAAAAATAAAAATAAAAAAATATTGTTTTCTATATCTGAAAAAAAACATAGAACAAAATAATAAAATGGAGAAAAAAAGTTGTTTACTCATTATTATTCATCGCTTGGTTGTGACACATACAAATGTACAATGGGGATAGTGAGTGGGTGGTAATATAATTTGTGAGGTGTTGAGTGTGTACATTAGTTGTGAACACTTGATGAGTTTTAACATGTTTTGTACATAAGAGATTAAACACTCCTCTTTAGCCTCGAATTTTTAAACATTAAATCCTACCAAACATTGAACCTCATAACAACCTTTTAGAGGTTTTCTTGAGTAACACACTAGTTTCTATCAGTAGATAATAGAGAATCATGGGAAGCATATGGTAACATCTCATGAAATCAAATAAAATATCATAACTCCACATTCATATATTCCTTGAGTAAACATGGACTTTTTTTAGGTGAGGTAGGTTTCAACATGTTATATGGGTTAACAAAATGAAGTTGAACAAATTTGAAAATGAGAACATCAAAATGATAGGAAAATTGATTCCATAAATGATACATGATGAATTCAATTTCAAAATAATCTTATATGATTTAACACCTTGATTTAGGAATGTTACATGATCAGGATATTATACTTTTCCCATGAGTGAAAATGTTTAGCTGTGGGGGTGTGATCGTACCACAATTCATTTTTTTGTTTCACCCTAATACCAATGTATTAAACTAGAATTGTATTGAAAATTACAATTATAATAACACATTTCACCCCATGTTTGATTCAATTATTTTTTTTAACACTCTTAAAAAGTAAATGATACTTTTTTTGATAATTATATTTTAGGTGGTGGTGATTTGGATTACCCATGATGAAGTCCAAGAAAAATGGGTCAATCTACACATGATCCAAGCACACTAGTGGACTAAAACTAATGATGATTCTAAACTGTGAATTAAAATTGGATGAAACAATATGGTATGGCCATAAATTGAATGAGGTCCATTTGATATGTAGGAACCTAAGCCCAATGCATCAATTAAGAGGCTTAACCAAACTAATCTGTCCAATAAAGTGGATTTGCACGGGGTTAAAAATGTACCAATGTATTTTGGCCATATCTATTATTATCTTCCCTATATGGTTAATATATTTGAAATGGATATAAAAAAAGTTTCATAAAACACCTCTTTAATTTTTTCCAATGTGATTTAAAACTGTCTGAATAGCCAAAACCATGGACCAAGATGATTTTTGAAATCTGAGTGCCCAAAACGACTTCCCACTTTGCTTATAAATTGGAACCTTGGGTTACCCATTTTGTAGTTCGACCAAGAGACAAGGTGCTACCATTTTGGAGTCCCAAAGGTGTCTCCCCAAAATTCCTAGATGTTCTAGAGGTTGTGGTATGTTATAATTTAACATCTTCTTGTTCATCCCCTCCCATGGGTTTCTAAACCCCTTGTGGTCAATCGGGGAGGAACGTGATGTAATCCCATGATTCATCCCTGTATTATTTTGAATGATCATTTTAATTATATGTTTTATGTTTTTTTGTTCACCATATATTTTTATCTTAATTGAGTTATATATTCGTATGTTATACTCAAAATAAATTTATCATGTTTGGGTGTACCCTTTCTTGTGATGTTTCACACACAGTTCATCCCCTTTTCCTCCCTCATTCAATTATAGTGTTTGTGTGGTTCATATTGGTCAATTGGACTCATATAAGAATTGTAAAGGCCATTTAAATTTATGTTATGGTATCAAAAATAATTAAAATACAAACATGGATAGCACATGGAGTTTTTTGTGTGTTTCCTTGGTGAGTTTTAGTTATAAATTCGAACATAAATCACTTAATCATCATCGGAGTCCGCTGAATCTATATGTGTTTCCGAATGAACCCTAGGAGGTATCCTAGTATAAACTCCGTAAAATTATGGTAATGGGTGTTATAAAATATGGATTAAAATATCTATACCATTTCTCTTCAAGCGATTAAGGATGATCATCACGATACGCCCCAGGGTTGATCATGTTTAATTAATCATGTTCATTTCAACTTTGTTTTATAACTTTTATTTTATATTTTCATTATTAATAATCAATCCCAAGTATTATAAAACCACATTTCCATTTTTTAATTTCATAATAAGAACCACATTTATTAATTAATGATCTATGTATCCTTTGAGAGACAAGCTATGGTTGCTGCTATACTGCAGAAATTCTAGTCAAAATTAAACAACTAATTTGAAGTGCTCGACAACACGATCAGGTCTATGTGTATAGACCTTAGTATTGTGTAATATCATTTGAATAAAATAAGTTTATATTTTTTCAATCCTATTTTCTATGTTATTTTTTTACTAAAATATTCTTGAAAATATGTTGAATTTGATAATTTTATTTTTGGAAATAAATAAAATTGTATTCTCAGATAATATAATAATTTTTATAATAAATGAAATTATTTAATACATATATTATTTTAATGAAATATAATTTTTTTAAAAATATTATTTTATTTTAAATGACAATATAAGTTTAGATTGTCTTTGGTAATTCTTTATATGTTTCGTAAATTTGTCTATGTCATAGAAACTGTTAATATTCAATAAATATAGAGTTTTCATTTAAAATTTAACATTAACATATAGATAAATTTTTTTTTATAAAATTGAAATTATATATTAAATAATCACATAGAAATTATTTTAGGGTGAATTTTTCATAATTTTCTAACAAGCATTATTTTTCAATGAATAGTAAAAATACAATTTTGGGGCTCGTTATGTTTTATGACTCATGTGTCTGCAGTAATGATGTAATAATTAACTAAAAAACATAAATGATCTAAAATATTTTATTTTATCAATATTATGAATTTTAATGGATTTAAATCAATTTATAATCCCAAAAATGACATTCTAATGTTTAAAATAGAAATTATGAATTCAAAACTATATTTTATTAAGAAATGAATTTTCCATATCCAAAGTAATATTAAAATATGTATTTAGGTTATAATAGATTAAAAGAATATAATAATGACTTGAATTTCAAAAACAATAATTAAAACCCATTTGAAAGACAATAGTTTTTCATTTTCCATGTAACATAATTCAAATTCATATATTTTTAAATTACTAAAAAATTCCTCTAATTTAACAATAAATAACCACTCATCTCCAATTCCTCCCCACTATAAATCCATAAAATGTTAATCTATAGCCATTTTACCTCCCACGGATTATTTTTAAGGAGTCCTTAAGCCCTCAAGGTTCCATAGTCAGGTTATAGAAGGCAACACTTCAAAGTAAGGGAATTATCCACTTCATATTTTCTATTAAAGTAGATCTTTTGTGTAATTTTTTATAAATGTCATACTAAAATCTTGTTTACCCTTTTTCAATTATCATATTACTACTAAAATAGTGCTTTTTCAATTATATTTCTTCATCCCCTCCGAATATTCTATTTCCTTAATCAACATTTTATACCCTGATGCTTCTAAATTTATATTTTGAGTTTCTATCTTTCACATGAAAAAATATTATATTGTGAATACCCAAACCATTTTATTATCCATAGGTATTCACCTAGATGAAAATATAATTTATTTATTTTAGAATTTACATGTTCAAACCCACATTCTCTTTTCATTGATTAAAAATTATGTAATGTTCCTAATTTTATGTACTTATATACCCAATTATTTTATATGAAATAAATTCTTTATTCTCAATGGTTTATTGATGAAATGAATTATTATTATCAATGTGGCTCATGTTAATTAAGACATATCAAGTATTCACCCTGATAGGGCTCCAATTACTTAGGTATAAAATTAATCTCTAGAGTGGACATGTATTACGATGCCTTTTTGAAAAACCTTATTAATTTTTATTTATTGCACCATGGTGATAAACCTTGGTGATATGCTTATGAATGTATCATTTTCATTTTTAGCCACATTTCCATGTTATTATTCATGGTAGTTCTATTATGATTCACCTCATATTCTTATGATCTTCCCCTATTATTGTTATCCATAGTCATATGGTAAATTTCACCTTTTTTTATTCCCTTGGTAGGATTTATTTTCACCCCCTTATTTTTATGTATTTATGATGGATATGAGATCTAGTAAAATTAAGATAGTATGAAGCTATGAATAATCCATTAAAATATATTATAATATTGTTCATGTTATTCATTTATTCCATTTCTAATTTCTATGAAACTAATCCTCAAAATATCTTGTGAGTTATTGAGTGTTGTACCATGTAATTAAAGTTGTATGTATTAAAAATTTGGAATTCTAGTGTCTGTGTTACTGAATAGATTAGTTATTTATGTAAATTTATGTTAGAAAAAATTATTAAGAACCCTAGGGAATAATCTAAATATAGGAAAACCTCTGGTAATTTTGGTGAAGTATCGAGTGAGTGATTACAAGAAATTAAATCCATGTCTGGATACAATAAGTGGATGTGGATTTTGAATCGTTATACAGGTGGGTAATAACACATAAAATGGTGAATTGGAATTTTTTTCAATTTTCACATAGAGAATGAAAAGGAAGATGGGCTTCACACCTGGTTTCACACTCCTGGTGGATATGATTAGTTAATCACATGATTTTATGAACAATTATGAAGTATATATACAAAATGAAATTTATATTAGAGGATATTAAAAACTATTGTCTTTAATAATGTTGTTTCTGGACATAAACTCCCTTTAGAATTACAAGATAATAATAGTAACAAATTTCTCACAATGGTTTTATTCTATAAAAAATAGTGGGAAATGGGAGTAACTGCATAAATGATGAGTGAAATAGATGATACAATAAATGAAATCTTACCATTATGGAATATGTAATAGAAAATTTAATTATGATGATTAATCCACTATATTGGGTTATGAATAATAATCTAAATCCTATTGAGTGACTATATTTCACGTCGAATGGAACAACTTGTTTTTTATTTCTTCATGCATCAATAACAACCTTAATTTTGTGGATTTTTTTATCTATGAATTTCCAAATAGTGTATTGATGATATAGAAAATTTATTTTCTATACTCCATTGTTAAAATCTAGATAAGTTTACCTTGAAATTATACCACTAATAAGGAGAATTTTATCAGTCATTCACACTGATTAAGATCAAAAATCAAAGCAGGGAGATTCATTCTATAATGTGGTAAGAGTTTAGGAGAATAATTTTAAAAATATATGTGACATGTTCATTGATAACCAAAATATATAAGGAATTAAAAGAGATAAAGAAGAAGTAAAATGAATCAGTTGGAAGCTTTGAAAATAACATTACAATACTTTCTCGAGACACCACGAGAATTGATATGGATCCTAAGAGAATATTTTATAGGTTCATAGTTGGAATGAGACCCCATCTATTGAGAAACCTAGAAAATCGAAATAGTGAAAACTATGAAGGGATACTACACAAAACTATTAAGGTTAAAAAGGTGTTTGGAGATATTCAATGGTCAAATCAAATAAAAAAGAATGCAACAATGGAACAAAACCTGGAGATGATGTTTGGTCATGGAATAGTGGGAAATAAACTACAACTACCCACATGTAAAAAATGTGGAAATAACCATTTGGGTAATTACATTATTGGGAGTGTAAAGTAGAAAAATTGGATAAGATATTGCTATATATTGCAAAATATTTATAGTTGGGTGAAGCATAAACATATCTATACAATGAAAAAGGTAAGATGGTGAAATCATGGCCTAAAGTTCAATGATTCAATTTTTCAAATCATGAGTAGTTTGAAAATAAATGTCCAAATTATAAGATAATGGATATAAACCACCATAAACCATATCATGTACGAGAGAACCAAGGTTGTTCTATATCAATAAAAATGGATGAACAAGAAGCTCCAAATGTTTTTTTGGTGGATACACTCATTATTCTATCAAGGATAAGAATTAATTTATTTAACTATGTGTCTATATATTCTCTTATTTCATCAATTTTTATAAATAATGTAGAATTAAAACCAAGACTACTAGAATTAGAGTTATCAGTTAAAAAATTGGGAGGAATTCTATGAGAATCAAATGTGTATAGAAACTCTGGTATTAACTTTGGTGGGTACAATCTCATCATAAATCGAGTATTCATTCCTATGGTGGGATTTGACACTATACTAGGGATGGAATGGATAAAAATTATTATTATACTATCAACTATATAATCAAGAAAATTTTACTGGTCTTGAGTGTAGAAACTAGAGTAGTTTTCAAAGAATATATATTCCAGCCTGAACTTCTTCTATAAGAGCCTTCTATTACCTTCTCTTTTGATATAATTACTAAGAAGAAAGAAGAAAGGTAATGTGTAAAGATATTAAATGTCCCCAATTTTTGGGAATAAATTTATTTATTCCCTAAGAAGATACTAATAATTCACCTAGAAATAGAGGTCATGTTCTCCATTGAACTCATACCTAGATCGAAGACTATATTAGACACCCTATATAAAATTTCCTGTGTAGAGTTAGAAAAATTCAAGAAGAAACGTCAATATTTTTGAGTAAATATTTTATTCGACCAAGTGTGCATCATTTGAGAGAACATTTTGTCTTTTTAAAGAAGAATGATTCATAAATATGGATATGAATTGATTATATAGAACTTTATGGGATCATACTAAATAATAAATATCATCTTCCATTGATTGATGATTTTTTTTGACAAGTTTCATGCGGCTCAATTATTTTCCTAGATTCACCTCTAATAGGGGCATCATCAGTTAAGGTTAAAGAAAAAAGTTGTCTCGAAGGAACCTTATGAACAAGATATGGACAATATGATTTTGTTTTTATACCTTTTGTCTTGACTAATTCTCCCACCATATTTATGGATTTAATGAATAGTGTATTTATATATTAACCTAATAAAGATTTGGTGTTCATTATTAATGATATTCTGATATATTCCAAAAGATACAAGGATTAGGATAATTATATAATGGTAATATTATAAACTCAAATGAAGTATAAGTTGTTTATTAAATTTAGTAAATGTGAGTTATAGTTACAAGAAGTTTCATTCCTAGGGAACACCATGACTGGTGATGGAATTTCAGTAGATTGGGCCATGAAAATTTTCATGGAGGAGTGTTCATTCCCTATTACTATAGCTGATATTCATTGATTTCCTATGTTTAGTAAGAAACTATTTATGGTTTTTGAAAAACATTTCATGGTTTTATAATAAAATAACCATGTTAACTCAAAATGGAGTTTATTTTATCTAGAAAAAGTAGTTCGAAGAATGTTTTGATGAACTGAAGAAGATGTTAGTTAGATCATCAATGCTAAATTTTCCCTCTAATGGGAAAAATTTTATCTTTTATAGTGATGCATCCTTAGAAGTACATGGATGTGTACTCATGAAAAATGACAAAATTATTTGTTATGCATTTCAAAAGTTAAATCCACATGAATAGAACTATCATACTCATGACCTATATCTAGTTGTAGTCATATTTCCCTTGAAGATAGGGATACACTATTTTTTGTCAAAAATGTGATATATACATAGAAAAAAATTTGAGGTATATATTCACACAAAATTATTTCAACATGTGTTAGAAAATATGGTTAGAGAAAATATAGTACTATGATTACTTTATTCACTACCATCCTAGAATGATGAATAAGGTAATTAGTGCTCTTAGCTAAAAGGGACATGTTAATCTATCCATAATACAGAATGATAAATATCATATCATATTTTATATTATAAATATATATATAGAAATCACAATGGAAATGAATACATCCAATCTTTCCAAAAATTATTTCTCAATAATGTATCAATGAAAGGATCAAGGAGAAAAAAAGGATGTTATGTATCTTTAAATAATGATGATACCAGTAAAAGAGGGGAAACATAATTAATTCCACAATAATGAAGATGGATTCATTCATTTTGGAACTATAATATGGGTTCCATCATCCATGGGAATAGAGAATGATCCATTAGATAATTAACATATCACATCATTCTCCATTCATTCTAATAGTACCAAGATATATTGTGATATTCCAGAGCACTTCTGGTTGGACAAGATAAGAATAAGATTTCTAAGTATACCACAATTTTCTTTGTATTTTAGAAATTTAAAATAATAGAAAATTAATTACCAGACGATGATGAAACTGTTTCCCATACCCACATTTAAATGGTAAAACATCACCCTAGATTGGGTCATTGGACTCTTAAATATGTAAAATTTAAATAATGTGATATGGGTTGGGTTGGATAGACTCACCATGTAACATCCCAGGTAAATGAAGAATAAGACATATTTCATATTTATTAATATTTTTGAGTTAAATATTAATTTTAGATTAAATGGGTTACTATGTTCGATAGCATACCCGATACGCAACAACGGGTTTCTTTGGAATCTTACATTGCACACTAATAATATAATATTATTATTTTAAATGGTAGTTAACTCCTAGCCATTGTATTGGTGGGAATGAATTAAACTAACTACAATATTATTATACCTATTTGTTAAATGTATTTACATTATATAATAAATAGTTAGAGGCATAAAATGTGACTGAATCTAATTTTAAGCGTAATTTACAATAAAAGGCCGATTTATCACCTTTTAATGGCGACCCCTCTTTAAATATATTTTTGGTCACTTTAATGCATTATAATTGACCAAATAAAATCCTTCTTTAGACTGGGGACATAAAATTTTACATTGGGTTAGTTTTTGGTATTTTTCTGATAAAGTTCATTTTTAATGAATAGTGAAAAATATAGTATTTTAATTCAAAGGTGCCTTTTAATATAATTTATTTATATGGTTATATTAAATTATTAGTTGGTTTTAAAGTGAAATTAAAAATATATTTTTACCATTTAATCCAATGTTGGTCATTGGAATTAATTTCAGTTTGAAATTGGACAAAAACGAGTATCAATCTTTTAATAGTTATTGTATCTTAAAAACATGCTATTTGTTTTGATAATGGGAATTAATTTTAAAATTAATTAATTCCACTTCTATGTATTTAATTTGGAAAAATAAAAATAATTTTTGAATTTAGAATATCATATATAGCTTAGCCTGAATTTTTGGTATTTTTCTGGAAAACTTCAATTTTTGATTAATAGTGAAACCACTTAGTGGTGGATAAAAAAACTGACTTTTTCATTTAAATGAAATTTTACCACTTCTGTGAATTAAATTTCAAAAATCCAACATACATGGTTGTTATCAATGATTAATATTTGGTTCATTAAGATGAAAATAATTTTTGGTGAATAGTAACTTTTGACTTTTATTTACCACGGTTAAAGGTAAACATGGTAATTCAAGGGTAAATGAATATTATAATAATTCAAAATTACCTTAACACTTTTCCAAACATTATTTTTTGAGTCATTTACGACCATGGGAATCTTTGGGTCGATTTTGGGACCCCATTGAACAACATGGGTGTGATAATGACAATTTAGACTAATTAATATAATGTAAAGACATAATTGACAATAACAAAATTATTTTAGTAATTAATGTTTATATGGTGTTATATAAGTCATAATTTATACTATATATAGTCATTTGAAATATAAACATATTTCCTACATCATGGTATTTTTTTTATAATTCTTAGACAACAAATAAATTAAATTATTTATGACATAATAATGATGTAGTATTTACCTCATTAATAAATCATTTAAATAAATATGATCATAATTACTGTAATATTATCCAAAACAAGTCCAATTATGATTGGATGATTTTATTTTGACCATTACTCATACTATCTTCGACTATAAGGATTTTTGGACCTTTTGAAACCAAATATCATTATATTATAAAATGATATTTTCACATTTTCTTAAAGAGCCCCTCCTCTCCCTTATAAATGGATACCACTTCTAACCAATTCCTCACACCTATCAAGCTATTTGGATCGTCATAAATCTACCCAATTAAGCTCCCTACATCCCTCTCCTCCACCTATATGGACTAACTTAGTCATAAGGCACTTCAAGAATTCCTTTTGGTTCAAACCAAAAGAGTTACCCAAATTAAAGGTAACGGTATCTCCTAAATTGATTTCATTTATTTTACTTCTACAACCCCTAAAATCTTTTTATTTCTTTCTTTTGTAACAAAAACAGTATCCTAAATATACTTTTATGTTTTTAAAAGAAGGATTATAACTACACTTACACACACCTCCATCTAATGGATGAAAAACATAACGTTTATGTGGATGGAAAACTAATGCCTCACGAAACGATGATTGTTCAGATATATCCAACCGCCTATCATGGTGGCCCTTATGATGAAACTATATTTATATATGATATATATAATTTTTATGATTTCCTTATGCTTTTTTACATCCCAATTATATCAAACCTTTATGGTTTCCATAGTGGGTAAATACCATAATCTCATTTGAGCAAGTGTGGACTACCGCCCCTTCAAAGTGATGTGACTCGTTAATGCCTTTTATGGGATGTATAAAGGATAGGGTTAATGATATTATATATGATATTATACTATTATTATAATATAAATATGTGTAATTATATTTAAATTCCATTAAAATAAGAAATATAAATGAAAGTAGCGTTCATGCATATGTACGGCTTACCGTCTCCATGAACGGTGCATTTCATTTCTTACCTACAAATGTTATGTACTATTATAAATACATGTATATACTAGATATATATGATATATATGATATATTAATCATAAATATCATTCTGAATATAATGGATTATTGACCACATGGACAACTTGTAAATATAAGGTGTTCATTTTTGACTCAAGTACCAAATATCGACAAAATGAACATTATTAACTTAAATGATTACATAATGTTTATAACATGGTAATAAGTGATATAAAAGGAATAATAAACTTTAAAATGGTTCTTACTCAAGTAGAAATTAACTTTAGTTTATTATTCATGAGATTAAATAACGATCGAGTCATGTCGGACACGAGGTAAGGGACTTCGTCTCAATCTCCATTCATTGAGGCATATTTTGTTCTAATAAAAGACTTTATTTTATACGCTGTATAAACACCATTGAATTTTACTTTTATTCAAAAGGAATATTTTTCTATGAAACATTTTACTAAACGACAAAATAGAAATTTTCTTTTAACGTACGTGTTGAGAATGACCTTTTCCACCGCTGCGAGTATTATTTGATCTTTGGCTTCCTCAGAAAGTTGTAATGTTTTTAAAATAAAATAAAAACCTTATACTCTTTTACGTATTTTTGGTATTGAAAATGGTTTTGAAAATTTATTTGTTATGTCATTATATTTAAGTGATATATTGTGATCAAAATGTGAAAATTTTTTCTTTCCTTTATATTTGTTGTATGTGTTATGATTTTATATTGGTACTTGGACATTTGACGAGTGGTTACGTGATAAAGAAAATGAAGGGTGGTTTCGTGAATATCGGGATGGATGGTTACGTTATAACCTCCAATTCATTGGGTATGGAAGTCGGCCGTATGGCTATTTCATTTAGTGATATGTGTGGATGTTGACCGTATGGTTATTCCATTTTTGTATGTTTATGTCCCAAGTTACCTTTATATGTTATGTGTTCTTTATATGGGTTTTATAATAATCTTTTGGTTACAAAAGGTCACATAATGATATTTTATTCTGTGAAGAGTATTTACTACTTCAAAAAGGTGAGAAGTATTACTTGTGTTAAAGTATTCATGGTTTACTTGTTTATTTAAAAAACTAACAGTTTTCCTTGTTTGTGTATCCCTTACTGAGCTTTTTATGCTCATCCCATGTTTTTGAAATTTTTTTCACAGGACATAATGTGGAATAGGGTCAACGATGGGATCAAGGAAAATTTATGTTGTCTTAAACATGTAAATAGACATTAATATTTTTTTCAAGAGTTCATGTTTTGTAAAAATAAAATAGAAACATTGTAGAAGTGTCTACCTTGTAAATCTTTCGATATGTAATAGTTATTTCCTAACTCTCTAAAACTATAAACCTGAAAATATCCTCAATGTGAATTAATCATTTAATTCCATATTATGTATGTTTTAAGGGTGGGTCCTTATAGTTGGTATCAGAGGTCGGTTTTGAAAACATTAGGAGTTAGAGTATTGTTAAATTAATATCCAAAAAGTAATTTATATTAATATTGAAATCATATAGCATTTACAGATTACCATGTTTCTTCACCTTAGATATTTCTGTGTTCACAACGGTTTTCCATACAGGAAACATGGAAGCTATGTTGGGACGACATCAGGAAGAAGACAACCTTCCAAATCAGCAACCTGGGATGGTCAGAATCGGAACTGAATAGTTTGTTACATTGATGGAACAATTGAATCAGGATATAAATGGTGGTGGTATCCATGTATGAGATCAGCCAGATCAACCACATAGGATCATGTCAGTTTTGGAGCATTTAATGAGGCAACATCCCCCATCATTCAGAGGATCATCTGAACCTGTGTTAGCTGAAGGGTGGATTAAAGCACTGGAGAAGATTTTTGATGTCATGGGTTGTTCAGAACATAAAAAGGTTAGTCTTGCTGTTTACCATTTTGAATTTGAAGCTAATCAGTGGTGGTCGATGGTGAAAAATATCAGGGATAGTGAGGATATTGATGCTCTTGATTGGGATTAATTCAAAGGTATTATCTTGAGAAATATTTTCCTAATGTGGTTCATCTTAGGATGGAAAAACAATTCCGAGAATTGAAGTAGGAGGATGACTCAGTGGCTGCTTATGAAGAAACATTCACTTGACAGGAAAAGTATGCACCAAATTTCATCTGAGATCTTGCTATTAAGATAAATTGATTTTACATAGGACTGAATCCACGATATAGAATATAATTAGCCTCTCGTGAGTTCAAAGGTTATGAAAAAATTGTTTGATGTGAAGAGAATGTGGAAATGGAGTTTCTCGATGATCAAGTTTTCTTTGAAAAACAACAGAATAAGAGGTCCAGTTGGTAGACAAAGGGGAAGAATTTATCAAAGAAGCCTGGAGGTAAGATAGCTAAATATCCAACATGTGAGAAGTGTGGTAAAGAACATCCTGTATAATGTTTATCGATGTCTGGAAAGTGCTTCTGGTGTGGTAAGTCTGGTCATATTGCTCGTAACTGTAAGGAAGATAATCAAGCATGAAATGAAAAACCATCGGTAAGATGTTTTATGTGTAATGAAATGGGTCATTATGAAAATTAGTGTCCAGCGAAGAACTCAACTGAGGGAAAGCAGCCAGACTACAATAAAAAAGGGGTGGTGGAATCCTTTGCAACTACTTCAACAGATGTTGGGCCATCAAACGAAGTAGTAACAGGTACACTATTTCTTTCTTCAGATTATTCCAATGTGTTGTTTGATTAAGGGTCTACACACTCTTTAATTTCTGAGAAGATTTATAGTTAATTTGGAATTCCATCTCAATATATTAATACATAACTAACAGTAAAAACACCTAGAGGAAATGTTGAGAAAAAAAGAAAACATAAGAACATTCATGTCTTTGTGTGCGGAAAGAATCTACCTGCAAACCTTATTGTTTTAACTCTAGTAGAGTTTGATGATATTTTGGTCATGGATTGGATTTCATTTCATCATGATTAGATTTAATGCAGAGCTAAAGAGGTTTCTTTTAAGAATGATTTTTATTTTGTATAATAAAAGGAACCCATGCTGTTGATAACATATCAGGAAGCTGAGAGACTATTAAAAGATAGAAATGAATGTTACATTGCACATATTGTTGAAAATAAAGTAACTGTTCATATTAATGATGTGCCAGTGGTAAATGAGTACCTTGATGTTTTTTCTAATGAGTTTCCTGGTATTATACCTGATTAAGAAGTTGAATTTACTATTGACTTAGTTCCTGATGCTAAGACAATTTCAAAACCCCCTTATCGAATAGCTCAAATTGATCTTTTAGAGTTAAAGAAGAAATTGCATGAGTTATTAGATAAAGGTTTCATTCAACATAGCACATCACCATGGGGTGCTCATGTCTTGTTTGATAAAAAGAAATCTGGTTCAATGAGACTTTGCATTGATTATAGAGCATTGAATAACATCACTGTTAAGAATAAGTATCCTTTGCCTCATATCAATGATTTGTTTGATCTGCTCCAGGGAGCTTAGTATTTTTCGAAGATTGATTTGAGGTCAGGGTACCATCAGTTGAAAGTAAAAGAAGATGATATTCCGAAGACCACGTTTCATACTAGATATGGCCATTATGAATTTGTAGTTATGCCTTTTAGTTTAACTAATTCACATACTGTATTCAGGGATCTTATGAATAGAAGTTTCCGTGAGTTCTTGGATAAGTTTTTTGTTGTGTTCATTGATGATATTTTATTTTATTCAAAATGTAAATAGGATCATGAAATTCATTTAATAGTTGTCTTGCAAACCATAAAAGAAAATAAATTATTTGGTAAATTCAGAATGTGTGAGTTTTGGTTACAAAAAATTTCTTTTCTTGGTCACATTGTTTCAACAAATGGCAGAACTGTTGATCTAGCTAAAAAAAGTTGTTGAAGAATGGCCAAGACCCACAAATATAACCAAGATCCATATTTTTCTTGGTTTGGCAGGTTATTACTAGAGGTATGTTGAAATTTTTGCATGGTTATCTAGTCCAATGACTAAGTTAACTCGAAAAGGTGTTAAGTTCATCTGGACAAAACAATGTGATGATTGTTTTCAGGAATTGAAAAAGATATTGACGAATGCTCCAGTTTTGGCACTGCCATCCAGAAATGGTGAGTTTGTTATCTAAATTGATGCTTCATTGAAAGGAATGGAATGTGTCCTAATGCAAAATGATCAGGTAATTGCTTATGCTTCACGTCAGTTGAAACCTCATTAGTAAAATTACACTACAAATGATTTGGAATTAGCTGCTCTTGTTTTTTGGTTTAAAAATTTGGAGGCATCATTTGTATGGAGTGAAGTGTGAAATATATACTGATCACAAAGTTTTGAAGTATATATTCACTCTGAAAGTATTGAACATGAGAAAGGGGAGATGGTTGGAATTAATTAAGGATTATGATTGCACAATCCTTTATCATCCGGGAAAAGAAACTAAATTAGCTGATGATTTGAGTCGAAAAAGTAATGCTTCATTAGCCATGTTACATTTGGAACAAGATCCTTTGGTTTTTGATTTAATAAACTTTGGCATAGATGTTGTTGGTGCAGGAAATTATTCTGTTTTTTATGAGGTGTCAGCGAAATCATCTCTATCAGACATAATTAAGCAAGCGCAGAAGGAAGACAGTGAGTTGCAGAAAAAG
Organism: Viscum album; assembly: GCA_963277665.1. Taxonomy (NCBI): domain Eukaryota; kingdom Viridiplantae; phylum Streptophyta; class Magnoliopsida; order Santalales; family Viscaceae; genus Viscum; species Viscum album. The sequence goes on from OY728119.1 coordinate 539,276,020, forward strand.
GTTTTACTGGCTCAGAAGGGTATGTTTCCTAATTTTAACATTAATAATGATTTTGTTTTGAGATTTGGGAAGGTATTATGTCTACCTTGTGATTCACAGTTGAAGTATGAGTTGTTATGTGAAGCTCATAGTTCTCCGTTTTCAGTTCATCATGGTAGTACTAAGATGTATTGAGATCTTTGGGAGTACTACAAGTGGGATGTAATGAAAAGAGATATTGCTAATTTTACTATGAAGTGTTTGACTTGTCAGCAGGTTAAAGCGGAAGGACAGTTACCGAAAGGAATGCTTCTGCCTTTACCGGTGCCGGATTGGAAATGGGAAAATATATCCATGGACTTTGTTGTGGGATTACCAAATACATCTCTAGGTAATAATGAAATCTATGTTATAGTTGACTGATTGACTAAATATTCAAATTTCCTTCCTTTTAGAGATACTTTGTCTTAAGATCAACTTGCCCGGTTGTATGTTAAAGAGATAGTTAGGTTGCATGGAGTTCCCCTCTACATTGTATCTGATCGTGATCCCAGGTTTACTTCTAACTTTTGGAAAGTCCTTAATATTTAATTGGGTACAGAATTACATTTTAGTACAGCTTTTCATCCTCAATCAGATGGGCAGTCAGAACGAACAATTCAGACCTTGGAGGATATTCTACGTTCTTTATTGATGGATTATCATGGAAGCTAGGACAAACATATTTCTTTGGTTGAATTTTCTTATAATAAAAATTTCCATTCTAATATATAGATGGATCCATTTGAGGCATTATATGTAAAGTGTTATCCAACTCCAGCTTTTTGGGATGAAGTAGGTGAGAGGAAGCTGATGGGACCAGAATTGGTAGAAGAGATGGTAGAGAAAGTTCAGTTGATTCAGAAGCACATGAGAATAGCTTAGAGAAGACAGAAAATTTATGCCGATAACCGAAGAAAGGATCTTTCCTTTGAGGTATGTGATCATGACTTTCTCAAAGTATCTCCATGGAAAAGTGTGATGCGTTTTGGTAAGAATGGAAAGTTGAGTCTGAGGTTCATTGTACCTTATGAAATTCTGGAGAAAGTGGGATCAGTTTCATATAGAGTGGCTTTACCTCCAAGTTTATCCAAGGTACATAGTTTTTTTCATTATTTGATGTTGAGAAAGTATATTCCAGATCCATCTCATATTTTGAGCCCAGAGGTTGCTCAGTTGGAAGAGAATCTCTCTTATAAAGAACAACCTGTTCGGATTCTAGACCGTAGAGAGCAGGTGCTGCAGAATAAGGTAATTTACTAGGTAATGGTTTTGTGGAAAAAACATATGGTTGAAGAGGCAATGTGGGAATCTGAAAATACTATGAGGGATAAATACCCCCCACATATTTTGATAAGTGAAAAAAAATTGTGAGGACGCAATTCCCAAATGGGGAAAAGGATGTAACATCCCAATTAAATGAAGAATAAGACATATTTCATATTTTTTAATATTTGTGAATTAAATATTAATTTTACTTTAAAGGGGTTTCTATGTTCGATAGCGTACCCGATATGCAACAACGGGTTTCTTTGGAATCTTATGTTGTAGACTAATAATATAATATTATTATTTTAAATGGTACTGAACTCCTAGCCGTTGTATTGGTGGGCATGAATGAAACTATCTACAATATGATTATACCTATTTTTTAAATGTATTTACATTATCCAATAAAAAGTTAGAGGCTTAAAATGTGAATGAATCTAATTTTAAGCTTAATTTACATTAAAAGGCCGATTTATTGCCTTTTAAAGGAGAACCCTCATTAAATATAGTTTTTGTCACTTTAATACATTCTAATTGACCAAATACAATCCTTCATTATATTGGGGACATCAAATTTTACTTTGGGTAATTTTTTGGTATTTTTATGATTAAGTTCATTTTTAATGAATAGTGAAAAATATTGTCTTTTAATTCAAAAGTGCCTTTTAATCTAATTTATTTATATGGTTAGATTATCTTTTTAGATGGTTTTAAAGTGAAATTAAAATATATTTTTATCATTTAATCCAATTTTGGTCATTAGAATTAATTTCACTTTGAAATTGGACATAAATGAGTATCAATCTTTTAATAGTTATTATTTAATAAAAACACGTTATTTATTTTGATAACGGGAATTAATTTTAAAGTTAATTAATTCCACTTCAATGTTTTGAATTTGGTAAAATGGACATCATTTTTGAATTCAGAATATCAAATATTTCTTAGGCTGAATTTTTGGTATTTTTCTGAAAAACTTCACTTTTGGTTGAATAGTGAAACCACATTGTGGTAGTTAAAAAAATGACTTCTTCATTTAAATGAAATTTTACCACATCTGTCAATTGAATTTAAAAAATCCAACATACATGGTTGTTATCAAGAATTAAAATGTGGTTCATTAAGATAAAAATATTTTTTGGTGAATAGTAACTTTTGACTTTTATTTACCGCGATTAAAGGTAAATAGGGTAATTCAAGTTTAAAAGAATATTATAATAATTTCAAGTTACCTTAACACTTGTCCTAACATTATTTGATGAGTCATTTCAGACCATGGGCATCTCGGGTTGATTTTGGGACCCCATTGAACCACTTGGGTGTGATAATGACAATTTAGATTAATTAATTTAATGTAAAGACAAAATTGACATTAACAAATATATTTTAGTAATTAATTTTTATTTGGTGTCATATAAGTCATAATTTAAACTATAAATATTCATTGGAAAGGTAAAATTATTTCCTACATCATGGTATTTTTTATAATTTTTAGACAATAAATAAATTAAATTATTTATGACATAATAATTATACGGTATTTACATCATTAATAAATCATTTAAATAAATAAGATTATAATGATTCAAATAGTATTCAAAACAATTCCAATTCTGATTGGATGATTTTATTTATACCATTAATTATATTATATTCTACTATAATGATTTTTGGACTATTCAAAACCAAATATCATTATATTATAAAATAATATTTTCATATTTTCCTAAAGAGCCCCTCCTCTCCCTTATAAAAAGATACCACTTCTAACCAATTCCTCACAACTATCAAGCCATTTGGATTGTCCAAACTCTACCCAATTAAGATCCCTACATCCCACTCCTCCCCCTAGAAGCCTTACCTTAGGCATAATGCACTTCAAGAAGTCCTTTTAGTTCAAACCAAAGGAGTTACCCCAATTAAAGGTAACAGTTTCTCTTAATTTGTTTTCATTTGTTTAACTTCTCCAACCCCTAAAATCTTTTTATTTCATTCTTTTGTAACACAACCAATATCTTAAATATACTGGGATGTTGTTATAATAACTATTTGAACTACACTTACACAAACATCCATCTAATGGATGAAGAACATAATGTTTCTGTGGATGGAAAACTAATGCCTCACGAAACAATGATTGTTCAAATATCTTCAAACACATCTCATGGTGGCCATTATGATGGAAATGTATTTATGTATGATATATATTTTTTTATGATTTCCTTATGCTTCTGTACTTCCCAATTATATCAAGCCTTTATGGTTTCCATAGTGGGTAAATATGATAATCTCATTTGAGGAAGTGCAGACTACCGCCCCCTCAAAGTGATGTGACTCGTTAATGCCTTATGTGGGATGTATAAAGGATATAGTTAAGGATATTATATATGATATTATACTGTTATTATAATATAACTATGTGTCATTAAGTTTAAATTCCATTAAAATAAGAAATAGAAATGAATGTAGCATTCATGCGTATGTACGGCTTACCGTCTCCATGAACAGTGAATTTAATTTCTTACCTAAAAATGTTATGTAGTATTATGAATACATGTATATACAGGATATATATGATATATATGATATCTTAATCATTAAAACCATTCTGGATATAATGGACTGTTGACCACATGGACAACTTGTAAATATAAGTTGTTCATTTTTTGACTCAAGTACAGAATATCGACAAAACGAACATTATTAACATAAATGATTACATAACGTTTATAACATGGTAATAAGTGATAAAAAAAGAATAATAAACTTGAAAAAGGTGTCTAATCAAGTTGAAATTAACTTTAGTTTATTATTCAGGAGATTAAAGAACGATCGAGTCAAGTCGGACATGAGGTAAGGGACTTTGTCTCAATCACCTATCATTGAGGCATATTTTGTTCTAATACAAGAATTTCTTTTATATGCTGTATAAACACCTTTTACTTATCATTTCATTCAAAGGGAATATTTTTATACGAAGAATTTTACTAAAATGACAAAAAAAATGTTTCATTTAACGTACACGGTGACAACGACCTTTTCCGCCACCGCGAGTATTATTTGATCTTTGGATTCCTCAACAAGTCGTAATGTTTTTAAAAGAAAATAAATACCTTATACTATTTTATGTATTTTTTGTATTTAAAATGGTTTTATAAATGGATTTGTTATGTCAATGTATTTAAGTGATATATTGTGAACGAAATGTGGAAATGTTTTCATTCATTTATATTTGTTGTATGTGTTATGATTTTATATTGGTACTTGGACATTTGACAGGTGGTTACGTGATAAAACAAATGACGGGTGGTGTCGTGAATACTAGGACGGGTGGTTACGTTATAACCTCCAATGCATTGGCAATGTATGTCGGCCGTATGGATATTCCATTTAGTGATATGTGTGGAAGTCGACCATATGGTTATTCCATTTTTGTATGTTTATGTCCCAAGTTACCTTTATATGTTATGTGTTCTTTATATAGTTTTTTGGTAATCTTTTGGTTACAAAATGGTAAGTAGTGATATTTTATTTAGTGAAGACTATTTAATACTTAATAAAGGTGAAAAGTATTACTTGTGTTAATGTATTCATGGTTTACTTATTTATTTAAAATACTAAAAGTTTTCCTTCTTTTTGTATCCCTTACTGAGCATTTTATGCTCATCCCAAGTTTTTGAAATGTTTTTCATAGGACATAATGTGGAATAGGGTCAAGGATGGAATCATGTAAAAGTCATGATGTCTTAAACATGGAAATAGACATGACTCTATTTTTCAAGAGTTCATGTTTTGTAAAAAAATAGAAATTGTGTAGAAGTGTCTACCTTGTAAATTTTTTGAGATGTAATAGTGACTCTCTAAAACTCTAAACCTGAAATGATTCTCAATGTGAATTATTCATTTAATTCAATATTAAGTAAGTTTTAAGGCTGGGTCCTTATACACCAATATTACCCACATCATTACCATTTGTAAATATCTATCTCTTAAAAATTGCATGATATATGTAAAGGATGTGGTAAGACTACATGTGGTACCACTATTAATCATTCCAGATCATGATACAATGATCACTTCTAAATTATAGAGAATTATTCAACATTCTATGAATACTTAATTTTATTTCAGTTTGTCATATCACCCCCAGACTATTGAAAATTATTAAAGGACCATCTACACACTTGAATACATAAAGAGATCCTTCATAATATAATTTTAAGTTGTGTGGGATCAACATATCTCATAATTTGTTATCTCTTAAAACAACAGCTTTTAATATTATATTCAAATGGCTCCATATGAATCTCTATAATGGATGCGATGTAGAACACATACATTTTAGGATGAATTCACTGAGTGAAAGATATTTGGTCTTGATATTGGGTAATATATAACAAAAAAGGTTTAATCCATCAAATATTTCCTAATATCATCTTATAGTCAGCATAAGAGATCAGTTGATAATATTTGAATAGACATAGAGATTGATGCTAGAGACCAATATTTTCTTTTAATATCACTATTGAAAAGATTCATTAGGTTTGGAAAGATAATAAATTTTATCCCTAGGTAAAGTGTCCCCTTTGATATCCTTGATAACATAAAAGTATCCTATCGACTAGCACATCTACCAAACATGACACAAGTTTTTCATGTGTTCCAAGAATTACTCTGAAAAAAGTACATAACTAATCTCTCATATGTAATAAATATGATGTAGGTACAATTGGATAATGACCTATCTTATGAGGAGCATATGTTGAATATATTAGACTCTAGAAAAACATTTCTATGTAGAAAATATAACTCACCTAGTTAATGTGTTTTGTAAGAACCATAAATATGAATATGAAACATGGGAACATGGGGAAACATTGAGACAAAATCACCTTAATCTATTACCAATTGAGAATATGAGTTAAAATTTAAAGGATAAAATTTCTTAAGGGGGAGAAAGTAACAACTTAGAATATATTTGTGACTTTGGTTTCTTGAATAACTATTTTTTATATTATATATATTTATACTCATAACAGAAATAAAAAAACATTATATCAATAATGAAAAACATTATATTAGTTAGAAACTAAACCCATGAAAATGAAATACAATTTAATTGGACAAAAATATAAAATAGGAGAAGCAGAATGGGAAAATTTAGATCAATCCAAACTACTAGGATCATCACCACCAAGATCAACGCTATTGAAATAAAATATAATATTAGTAATCTAATTGAAATTTTAGAGAAATTAAAGATATAGATCCTTGAGATTAATTGTAGTGAATAAGATATAAATAAATGAAAATGTTTTTATATAAGGTAATATGAATGTTGTTTTAGTAATTTGACCACTAGCCAATATGACCATTGGGAACTTTTCCAATTGTAAACTATGACTGTTGGTGATAATGTAATCATTATATTTTGTTTTTATAAAAGGAAATGAAAATTGATAATTGATGGAGAATTGTTAAACGATGGATTCAACAAGTAGATACATGCCTTTTGAAGCCCATTTTTCTGAACATGGGGGGGGATGTAGTGTCCCTTGGGTTCACCCGTGACTAGTCCCAAGAAGTGATTCATCAAGTGAGATTTCATCAAAAACAACTACAAGTGGAGTACAAGTTAGTGGAGTTCACCACTATGTCAATGTTAGCCAAACCACCTCATGAAATTACGACCATCACACATCTTACCCTTAGGGTGCATTTCAATGTAATAACTGATTATGTGTCCTAATATTAGTGTCGGAAAATTATAATTTCCTTTGTATAAATTAAATGGTTATTTTTTCAATCTAATTTTCAATATTATTTTTTTAATAAAATACTCATGAAAATTTGACGATTTTGATAACAAAAATGTGGATCAAAATAACATTGTATTCCCAAAAAAAGTGTACTTTTTCAAAATAAACTCAAGTATTCTCTATGATGTTTATTTTCATGAAATTTCCTTTTAAAACACTATTTATTTAAATATAAATGATAATCTAATTTTATAATCTCCATTGAATTTTTTTAATTTGTATCACAAATTTTACTTCATCATAGAAGCTGTTATTTCTCTATTAATACGATTTTTTAATTTAATTGTTCAATTTATCATATTTAGAAAATTATTTTGATAAAATTAAATTTATATTTTAAATCATCATTTTGAAATTTTATTAGGGTGAATTATTGAGAATTTTCTAAATAACTTTACTATTCAATGAATAGTAAAAACAGAGTTCCATATTATTAATATGTTTTATGACTTAATATGTATGTAATAATTATATCATAATTAATTAAATATAATACATGACCTAAAATATGTTATTTTTTTAATATTATGTATTTTATTGGATTTAAATCAATTTCCAAATCTAAAAATGACTTTCTAAAACCTAAATTAAAAATTATGATTTTAAATAATATATTTTATTGAAAATCTATTTTCCAAATCCAAAGTGACATTATAATAAGGATTTATGTTCTAATGGATTAAAATAATATAAAACATGACTAAAATTACCAAAATCATAAATAAAACACATGGAAAAGGAAATAATTTTTAATTTTCCAGATCCTAGAATTTAAAGACTTGTATATAGAAATTAATAAACAATTCCTCATCTATTATTATAAATACCCACTCAACTTCATTTCCCCTCCACTCTAAATCCATAAGAAAAATATTTCTGTCCATTTTACCTTATATATTGTCCCTCAAAGGTTTTGTTATATCATAAAGGTATCATCCTCATGTTTTAGTGAGAAACATTTCAAGGTAAGGGAATTATCCCCTTCCACTTTTGTGTTCCTGTTCCTATTTTGTGGAATGTTTTCTAAATGTTAGATTAAAATATTTTCATAACCTTTTTAAAATATCATATTACCTCCAAAGTAGTTTTTTAACAATGTGAGACTTCCAACCACTCCCATTATTACATTTCCTTAATCCACATTTTACACCATTATGTTGTTGAATTCATTTCTTGAATATCTCTTTCATATAAACAATTATCGTATTGTTAACACCAAAACCATTTATTTATCCATGGGTATTAACCTATATTAAAATATAATTTATTGATTTGGGGATTTACATGTATTATTAAAATAACCCCAACTATATTATCCTAGATCAACTGGTTACATTATTTTGTTGGCACTAATTACATGCAACTGCATCCCAAATGACTTAGTGTATTAATAGTCTTAGTAACCTAGATACATTTGAATCCCACGTTAAAATTGAAAACATGAATTACAACATAGTATTTTTTTTATATCATATATGTTCTCTCTATTATATTCCTTCATATCAATCATAAAATATTTCGTAGAATCTAGGGGAAAAGAAACCAAATAAAGGATTATGATCAGATGATCAATAGGGAATGCACACAGCAGAAACTAAATAAATAATGAATAGTATGGTGGTAATAAACCATGATAAAATAATTATTTATAAATAATCACTTTATTTTGAAACATATAAATGTATATAAAAACTATACAATTAAACTCATCGAAAAAAAAAATAATTTTATAAATATGGAATGTATAATATCTCAAATCTGAAAGTTATCATTGATTCCTTCCAATAAATCTAAAAATACTATATAGGACTCATTCAAAGACATCTATGTAAATAAGTAAGTCTTTGATATAATAACCCATCATGTTTTTCCCATTATACCTAATGATAGATCGAGGGGCTATTTAATACTAGATCCTACCTTTCAGTTAATAAGTCTAATGCATTCACTACATAAATAAACAATATTGCTTTATCAACATGACTTAAAAATCATTAATGGTTTATATTGGAAAAACTAGTATAATAATTATCAACACATTCCCATGGTATGATGGTCATAAAATATCCTTATAAATTTGGTTAATGGGATCATAATATTATGACCTCAATAAAGTATGAAATTAAACAAATTATTTTAACATGGATGATAATACTTTATATGGTATAATTGATATTTTCTAATGGAACATAGATTTTTTACATTGAAAAAACATATTTAAAATTTAAAATTTCCCAAATATTAATACATATTTTCATTTGGTAATATCCTTTTAAAATTTAAAATTAATATTTAATGAAACGAGTGGTTATGATTGAGGTAAATTCTATTCATATCATATAAGTTAAAAAACATTCCTTCCACACTTTTGTAAAAATGTCAGAGAAGACCTTATTTGAAAAATGAAAAGAATATTCATTCTAAACCATTTTGTAACAAAAGTAAAATATTGGAAAAATGATTTTAATAAATCATTTATGAATATTAAAAATGTATGTTCAGACACTTTAAGGAAAATATGGACATAAAATAAAAATATTCCATATTGAGTAGAAAATCAATCGCTTTTCCTTAGAAAATCATTTTTTGTATCTTGAGCACATAATGTGGGAAAATGAAAGTAAATCATTTAATTTATAGAAATAATATGGTTAATATAAAATTTATTGTGTTTAATATATAAAAATAAAATAATTATCCAATAGGGGAATTAAACAAAAATAATCTTGAATAACGATAAGATTGTGAAATAATCCATTACCACATTGAACATTTTTGAATCAGAAGCCCCATGAAAGAATAAATTAAAATTAAACCTTAAATATCATTAAAATAATGATTTTAATTATATAAATTTTAAATTGCCTTTATAAATTCATTATTATAGAAGACAAGTTTATAACATAATATATGTCCCAAAGAAGATAATTTGAAACGGTAAACCCTTACTTATGGTTTTACTTCTTTTGTATGTGTATGAAACTAATGTATAATAAATATAGACTAATTATATATATTATAGAACAATAATTATATATATTACCATATTTATTTAATTATAATCTTTTATCACTCATTTTTTTGATAATCCTTTGTTAAAATCTCTATCCGAGGTAATAATAGCTTCATTTTTCATGCATGTTTTGGTTTGGTAGGATCATTCATTTTACATTAATCATACCTCCATAAAATATAGAATGTTAAATATTATATAAATCTAATATATATATTAATTCTATATTTATTTATTGTAATCCATAAAATATAAATATAGAAAACTGAATTACCCTATTCATGGAGACAACAGGTCATACATACAGATGAATATTGTTTCCACATTTCGATGGATGGAAGGAAATATATGTAAATAATAATTCATATTTATAGATACATTTTATAATATATAAATATTATATATATTTAATAAATATATATTTATTACCATCCCTATAAAATAAAAATTATAAATAGACCAGATCGCTTCGTGGAGGTGGTATCCCACAAGTACACATAAGCGATGTTATCATTTTCCAAAAGATTTCAAGGTATGAAGAAGATATGATATTATTACTATAATAGTATAATTATTTCATAAATATCATATATAAACATTAATCCCATCATAATACCCAACCATAAAATATTATGATGAAATATTAATTATAGCGCTGCATGGAAGTGGTAAGATATATATACGCATGAGCGATACTTTTACATTCTATTTGATTGAAAAGAGGTTTTGTAATTGTGAGTTATAATAATAATAAAATTTAAGAATATTTAGTATACTAAATTTACTATTTCATGATCAATAACTTTGATTTTGGGGATGTAAATAGAAAATAAAGTCAAAGGGTTTGGTAAGACGATTACGTCTTCTTTGGGATACCTCCTTTAGATCCATTCTTATGGAACCTAGGGTTGGGATTTTTAAGAGAAAAGTACCTTTGTAACATGGTTATGGATTTTTAGAAGTGAGATTTTTAGGTATTTTTCGATATAGATTTCTCAAATTTGTTTAAATAATATAAGGCATGACTGCCCTTTAATATGATAGGGAAAGGACACAGTTGGGAATACATAAAAGTTTAAAATATAACTGATTAATTATAAATAAAAATTATTTAAATGTTCATAAATTTATAGATAATGTATTATATGGGTTAAATATAATCAACCAGTAAAATGTTTATCTGTTTAAGTGTTATCTTAACCCTTAGCATTTGGTTTAATGCCCTAGTTAACCTATTTTAATCTTAATTGTGGTCACACCTTTTTCACTCATAAGCGGTTATAAATTTACTTATAAGGTGAATATTGGATCAAAATGGAAAAGCAATGAAATTATAGAACGTATCTTATCCACCTTATACTAATTCAATATTTTAATTATTTTTAATTGATTGAATAATATATTATTTTCATAAAATTTCATTATGGAGATTTTGGATTCAATTCATATAATTTTAATTAAAATACGTCAAGACAATGTTTCAATATGAATATAAACCTCTAAAATGTCCTTAATATTTTATATTTCTTTAAAAAATTCGTGTAACACTATTAGTCACCGAAATTGTATTAATTTTAATAATTTCAGTATCATTTATTTTAGTTTTCCATTAATTGAATGAATATCCTGTCATGGTTTCCAAAGAATATAAGGTAATTATATAATACCTAAAAATTAACAATAAATTAACATAGTGAAAAAAAAATTTATTAGCATAAGAAAAAAATTATTTATTCAATGCTTTCTTTTTTACCTATGTCAGCACATATGACATTTTTAAAAGTAAGAGAGTCACATTTTTTTATTTTTCATTAATTTAAATGTTATAATAGTGATTTTTATAAGCAACTATACATTAAAAAATAAAATTTATAAAATAGGGTTATGAAGGATTAATTAACCTCATAAATAGGAATTTTGATGAAAATTAGTAACCTTAACACTTAGTTCATACCTAGGATAACTCAATTTACGATTTTCTACAGTGATACATTTTAACATATTTATTGTTCATATTGACCAAATATAAAATTAACATATTTAAAAAATTCAAAACTCACTATTACAAATATGGTATCCTTTTTTTATTCAATTTATTCTCAAAAATTCTAAGGACCAGACATGTATAGCCTTAAAACATTATCCAAGAAAAATAAATAAAAGAGAGTCAAGCATTACCAGACATAATGTTTTATCATACCAAAACAATATTGGATGAATTTTAATAATATTTATTGAATATATAATACATAAATTTAATGAAATTCATTCACCAATACTCATTAATTTAATTCTTTAGGATAAAAACATGTTTCACACATAAACACTATTATTTATATAAACCTCTCTTTAATTTTCAAATGATTAGTTTCCATTTTTAATATTATTATAGCCAATTAATTTATTATATGGATTTATAGACCATATAATTTTTATAATTTAGTTATTATTATTCATACAGTCAAATTTAATACCTAGGTTATAATGGTATACTTTATTACATTTCATTTAGACTCAGGGTTGTGTATATCACAATTTATCAAAAAAATATTATGAAAATATATCACAAAATATTGGGGTGTTAGATTATACCCAACATAAAATGAATTTTTGAATAAAAATTAAATTTCATTGATCAAGAAAAATAAGGTAATCTCAACCTCCTTAAACCCTCAGGTTCCCTTGTAGCTTCTTTTAATGTCATATTCCTCCAAATAACATTTCCTTAGTGAGTGATATTTTTCTGTATCTTTTTATCCCTATGGTCCAATATTTCTATTAGTTTTTCCTCATAGGAGAGATAATTATCAAATGGAATATCCTCTTAGTTTAATACATTTGAAGTATCAAGTTTCTACTTCCTTAGGAGAGATACACAAACCACATTGTGAACTTGATAATGATTAGGTGGAAGCATTAAGAGATAAACTATCATCCCGAGGCAATAAATAATTTAAAAGGAGTGATAAATAAAGGGCTCAGATTCCCCTTATATCCAAATCTCATAACCTTGTTCTACATACCAATTCCTAGAAATACGTTCTCATCAACTTTATACTATAGATCTCACTTATAATTATCAACATAGCTCTTTTTTCATATCTGATATGCCCTTATGGGTTGTTGAATTGCTCTAACCTTATATATCAGTTCCTTAACTATATCAGGTCCCAATATGTCATGAACAAAGTCGGGTCGCCATCCGACCTGGTGCCTGACCCAGTCTGCGACATGGCCCGAGGGGCATTCCCAATTCCCACAGGATAACAACCAGTTTCTGGCGTCAAAATAAACCAGTTGGGAATTATTTTGGCCCATACCAAAGATTAATTAACATAAACTAAACAAGAACATAAATAAAGGGAAATAAACCAAACAACTGGGTAGCGGAAAAGGGAATTAATGACGTGACGTGGCATACCTTAGGTGACCCCATGGGTCAACGCGGAACGTAAACCACACTTGCCACCAAAAGAGATCCATGACTGAAACCTACAACTGAAAGGTAAAGTAGGCATGAGCACCGAGATGCTCAGTAGGAATACCAAAATATAACCACGTTCTATGCCCCAGCCTTTAGTAAGAATTCCAATCATGCTAATTTGAAAATAAGGTATAATAAAACAATGTTTCTATTCTTCTTTTCAAATTCAAGTAATGAGTTTTCATTTTCAAGTAAAGCATTTCACTCCCATGGCACTTTCAAAATCGGTTCCAAGCATGCATTAACGTTTAAAAATGAAAAGAAACCAGTTTGGATCAAAATATGGTTTTCACAAACAATACATCGAGTTTGAAACAAGTGAAAAGAAAGTTACATCACTAGAAGCATGTCACAAATGAGAACCAGGGTTAATCACTATAGGTATCTAGAACAAGTGGGAACCTAGAGGCCTCGTACCTCATTGAAACGTGGCTTAGAAGTCCACGACCCTCAGAAAACGTGGCTTAGAAGGCCATGACCCTCATAAAACATGGCATAGAAGACCCGAACCCTCAAAAATTCTTATGTTAAGTTAGTGTTGTTGTGTCAATCCTGCTAGACAAACCGGGATGAACCCCTACCATGTCATCTAGAGTTCTAGTCCTAGTCACCCACCTAGATACCCATGTTTCTCATCGTGCTCTATTCCAAGTGGTGGTGAGTTTTCTTTATCAAGCAAACATATTTGTACATAAAACTTTCTTTTTCTAAAACTCATTCAATATATCACCACCACTCTACCTACATGAGCGTATTCCCACTATTTCACATCACACAATGAATAAACTTCAACGTTAGGAACATCATAATGCTTTCAACATACAAATCATTTTCTAAAACCAAGAGGGCGTGCCTCAAGAGAGGTTTTTCTTTTTCATAAAACATTCTTAAGGTTTCAAACGAGCTTTATTACATAAAGGGAATACTTTTTAGAATTAACCGGCCAAAAGGCCAAACACCTTTAAAAATACACAATACCAATTCAAATCCACTTAGGAAATCAATTTTTCAAGAAAAGGTCACTTAAGACCGATAGCATTAAAAATACATTTCAATTTCCAAAGAAAAGGCATAATCATTTCTAGAAACTGTAACCTAATTTCATATCATGTCTATATAGCGTAAATTTAAAACATATTTTTAAAACAAGAAAGAAATTATTAATCTCAAATTAAAGGCATAGGCATAGAGGATCTACCTCAAACATGTCGTTACTTGTCGATGACCACCCAAACCGACCCTGCACACTTCCATGAACATACATTTATTCAAATATATATAAATACCCCTAGCTTCATTGCACATATTCCCCGCTCCATGAGGGAATATGTACAAAGAGAGCATTTATATATATATGTTTCTTACCTTATTCAGGCACATATAGTCATTCTTGACCCCCGCAACTTGAAACCATACAACATAGTTCAACGTGCTATACAAATAATTCAATAAAACAATTCGACACTTAAAAATCTATGAAAAGTTTCAAAATAACACATAAGAGTTTGCGCTAACGACACACCCTTTTAATATAACACAAGAATCAATCATATAAACCATAATCATCATCTACAACAAGAGATATAAACAAGGGAAATCAATATCACATCACAACTACCCACCGGGCCTTCACTCATTTCATAAACATTTAATAATCCATTTCTAAACAAATCTGAATTTTCATACATAGTTCCAAAGGAAGGAAAAATCATTTTTATGCCTACCCATAGAAATCCAAGGAAACTCCATTTCCATATGATAAAACCAAACACCCTTTTTAAATTAAACAAACCCATCAATCACAAAGATAGCCCACGCTAAAACCCATTTGGCCTAAAGTTCACTCATCAAGTACATTTCACAATGAAAAAATTTATTGTCATTTTTATCAAACATAAAGAATGGATAAATCCCCATTTCAAAACCAAGTTCCATTTTTCAAGGAAATACACCATTTCAAGAAAAAGTGAAAACCCCATTTAAAATCATCTGAGGTCGCAGTTCAATTTAAAACAAACTTCCCATTAGAAGATTTAATAAACCACCTTAAAATTTTATAAAGAAACTCTAATAGGTATCACAAGGATTTGAACATAAACACCCACTCAAAAACTTATTCTAAATCCAAACGCACACCAATCACATGACAAAACAAAATTTATAGCGCTTGTGCAACATAATAAAATACAAAACATGGGTTTTAATCACGAACAAACTCTATTCTATATAAACAATCAACCAAACAAATCAATCACATGGTAACTTTCAAGGAAAACAAAATTTTCACAAAACAAAAAAATTAAAGAACATGATTAATTAATTAAACGAGTAATTTAATTCCACAAATTGCATTTGAATGTGGATCCACCATCCTCGGTATAGACAACTTCAAAAAAAATGGCGCGAATCTCCTGCCGCACGACAATCGCACCTCAAGGGGTCTAATGCAAACCCTAAAAAAAGTATAGAATCAATTGAATTGAAAACAACCCAAATAAGGCACAAAACACTAACCCAACATCCTATAAAAAGGAGGAATGAACATTTTGTGTAATTTTTACCTATGGCGAGGCGGTCTGAGAGGATGGTCTAGTGAGGTAGAACGTGTCGGAAGATATTGTGTCGGCTGGAGAGATGTCAACAAGGGAGAAGGGCCAATGGTTTGGGGAGCATGAGGGTGCGCCGCGGGTCTGGTCATCTAGAGAGAAGCGGGTTGCGGGCCACTGGTGCTGGCCGGGATGAGTGTCGCCAGGGGCGGAAAAGGCACCGGCCGAAGGCTTTTCGGGAGAGGGGTGCGGCCAAGGGATAACCGACAGGAGAAGGAGGCGCGCCGGGGGTTCAATGCAGGGCGGCCGACGGTGTGAGGTGGCACGAGGAGGGGAGTGGGGTGCCAGTTTAGTGGGTCGTTGGAAGGAGGGAGGTGCGCCAGTGGCTTCAGCTGGAGGGGGATAAGGGGAGAGCGAGAAGAAGGGTTGGGGGTAGCACGAACGGGATAAGGTGGGGGGAGGGGGGGTTGGCCGCGTAGGGGTTTAATGGTAAGGGGGAGTTAGGGTTTGAGAGAAAAAAAGAAATAATAATAATAATAATAATGATATAATAAAAGGAATAAATAAAATAGAAGAAAAAAAGGAATACAAAATAAACAAAAATATTAACAAAGAATAATTAACATAATAATAATTTTAACGAACTCTAATAATAATAATAATATTGTTCATAAAAACATAATAATTATTATAATAAACTTGATAATATTAATATTATTAGCCATAATAATAATAACAATAATCACCATTATTATAATTATTAAACTAACTCATTAAAACTCATTTTATTTATTTGTCTTGTACATGAGGCAGGCCGCACGGTGACCCGAGCAAAGTCGTGCGGCTTTGACCATGCTATGACCATAAACATATATGTACATAACACATTATTTTTCTAAAACTCATTCAACATCTCACCACTTCTCTCCCTCCTTGAGGTCATTCCCCATCATTCACGTCACACAATGCATAAACTTTAACTTTAGGCACATCATAACACTTTCAACATAAAAATAATTTTCTAAAACCAAGGGGGCATGCCTCCAGAGAGGCTTTTATTTTTCATAAAACATTCGTATGGTTCCAAGCGAGATTTATTACATAAAGGGAATACTTTTTTTCAATTAGCCGTCCAAAAGGTCAAACACCTTTGGAAATACACATTACCAAATAAAAACCACTTAGGAAATCAATTTTTCAAGAAAATTTCACTTCAGACCGATAGCATTAAAAATACATTTCAATTTCCAAAGAAAAGGCATAATCATTTCTAGCAACATCAACCTGATTTCATAGAATGTGTATATAGCGTAAATGTAAAACATATTTTTAAAACAAGAAAGAAATTATGAATCTCAAATTAAAGGCATAGGCATAGAGGACCTACCTCAAACATGTCATTACTTGTCGATGACCACCCAAACCGACCTCGCGCACTTCCATGCACATACAATTTATACACATATAAATAAATACCCCTAGCGGCATTGCACATATTCCCCGCGCCATGAGGGAATATATAAAAAGAGAGCCTGTATATATATATGTCTTACCTTATGCATGCACATGCCTGAGTTCTTGACACCCGCAACATGAAACCATATAGCATAGTTCAACGTGCTATAAAAATAATTCAACAAAACAATTAGACACTTAAAAATGTACAAAACGTTTCAAAATAACACATAATAGTTTGTGCTAATGACACACCCATTTAATATAACACATGAATCAATAACATAAACCATAATCATCATCTGCAACAGGAGAGCTCAATAAGGGAAATCATTATCACAACACAACTACCATCCGGGCCTTCACTCATTTCACAAACATTTAAAAATCCATTACTAAACAAATCTTAATTTTCATATATAGTTCCAAAGTAAGGAAAACAAATTTTCAAGCGTACCCACATAAATCCAAGGAAACTCTATTTCCTTTTTATAAAACCAAACACCCTTTTTAAATTAAAGAAACCCATGGAACACAAAGACAGCCCACGCTAAAACCCATTTGGCCTAAAGTTCACGCATCAAGTGAATTTCAAAATGAAAACATTTATTGGCATTTTTATCAAAAATAAATAATGGATAAAACGCCATTTCAAAACCAAGTTCCATTTTGCAAAGAAATCCACCATTTCAAATAAAAGTGAAAACCCCATTTCAAATCATGTGAGGTCGCACCTCGATTTAAAACAAACTTCCCATTAAAAGATTTAATAAACCACATAAAAAATTTATGAACCAACTCCAATAGGTATCACAAGGCTTTGAACACAAACATCCACTCAAAAACTTATTCTAAATCCAAATGCACACCAATCACATGACAAAACAGAATTTATAGCGCTTGTGCATCATAATAAAACACTAATAAAATACTAAACACGGGTTTTCATCATGAACACACCCCATTCCATATAAAAAATCAAAAAAAAATCCATCACATGGTAACTTTCAAGGAAAACCAAATTTTTACAAACAAACAAATTAATGAACATGATAAATTAATTAAATGAGTAAAGTAATTCCACAAATTGCATTTTAATGCGGAACCACCAACCTCAGTGTAGACAACATTGCAAAATATGGGGCGAATCTCCTGCCGCACGACAATCGCGCCTCAAGGGGACTAATGTGAACCCTAAAACAAAGTATCGAATAAATTGAATCAAAAACAGACCAAATAAAGCACAAAACATTAACCCAACAACCTATAAAAAGGAGGAATGAACATTTTGGGTAATTTTCACCTATGGAGAGGGGGTCCGAGAGGCTAGTCGGGTGAGGTATAATGTGTCAGAAGATGTTGCGCCAGCTGGAGAGCTGTCAAAAATGGAGAGGCATCGATGGTTAGGGGGAGCATGGGGGTGCGTTGTGCGTCTGGTCGTCTGGAGGGAAGCGGGTTGCGGGCCGCTAGTGCTAGCTGGGATGAGTGTCACTGGGGGTGAAAAAGGGATCGGCCAAAGGATTTCCGGAATAGGGGTGCAGCCATGGGATAGCCGATGGGAGAGGGAGGTGTGCCTGGGTGTCAATCCCGGTCGGTCGATGGTGAGATGTGGCACGAGGAGGGGAGTGGGCTGTCGGTTCAGTGGTTCATCGAAAGGAGGGAGGTGCGCCGGCGGCTTCGGCTGGAGGGGGAGAAGAGAAGCGGGAGAAGAAGGGTAGGGGTATCACGAGCAGGAGAAGGTGGGGGGGTCATCCACGTAGGGGTGTAAGGGTAAGGGGGAGTTAGGGTTTGAGAGAAAAAAGAAATAATAATAATAACAATAATAATAATAATAATAATAATAAAAGTAATAAATAAAAAAGAATAAAAAAAGGAATATATAATAAATAAAAATATTAACAAAGAATAATGAAAATAATAATAATTTTAAAGAACTCTAATTATAATAATAATAATATTGTTCATAACAACTTAATAATTATTATTATAAACATGATAATAATAATATTATTAACCATAATAATAAAAAAATAATCACCATTTTTATAATTATTAAACTAACTCATTGAAACTCAATTTATTTATTTTTCTTGTACATGAGGCAGGCCGCACGGTGACCCGAGCAAAGTCGTGCGGCTCTGAACACGCTCTGCCCATGCATCGAATGTCGTCAAGGGAAATGCATTCATTCATCAAGAAATGCATAAAATTCAAACAGGCTTGGCCCGCAACATGATAGAAAGTTTCAAAGTCTGATAAAATAATAAAATAATATTAATTTAAAAGTTCAGGTGTGACACAATAACTATCTTTCAATAGATTCATTCCAAAAAAAAAATTAATTCTACACTTAATTACTTATATGTCTCCATAATGATCCTTCTAAATATTTTATAGAAATATATTATTGTAAGAAAACTGAACAAGATGAAGGTTTTGATCCCAAACTCCAACAAAATCAATATAAAAAGACCTCAACATATCCTATATAGTTTGAATGGTTCTCCCAAATTGACTAAATTCTAAATGATGAAATGGTGTACTAGAACATACCTCTATATCCTGATATTTTTAAATAATTTTCTAGAACATCAAGGTAAAACTCAAATAGAATTCAGATATAATATACAATGGTACTCCATGATACCTTACCACCTCCTAAAATTATATTATATGAAGTTTATCAAGAGATGAATGATATATGATAGAAATTATGTTTATTGACTTCATAATAAGATATATTATAACCTATTTATAATTATGGTCTTTATATTTTTTGGGTAGCTTGAAGAAAAAATACATTGTGAAATTTTCCCATTTCGGTTCTGGTATTAGTAATTATTGTGACATATCCTTAGACTTCTATCACTCACCCTTCACTTTCTAACTTATAAAGTACCAATATACATACTCTGGAATATCTCTCAAAAACATTTCCAACAATAAATACTCTTTCTTATCTTCATACATCTTCATACATCCATGGTAAATATAGAATGATGAACTATATGTGTCATCCAAAAGACCTTGTTAAAAAATTTTACTCCTTGTAAACATACTCAGTTCCTAAACCTTATCATATTTTTATTCCCATTACTAATGTTAGGAACATTCTTTGCCTTCTTCTGTAATTCCATATCTTCATTTTCTACCTTCTTAATCCTTTTATAGATGTATGGTTCAACCTTCATCTGAGAAATATAATATCTTTCCCCTTTACACTTGATATCAAGATACATCTTCTACAAATCCATCACTTATTCATATCTTTTCATTCTTATCATAGAAAAACATTAATGGTTTCTTCAACTCAAATCATTATCCACTATGTTCCCCTTACCATGGGGTATTGTATTGAGAAATATTAATCTTTTATTAACTATAGCCATTATCTATAGTACATATTCAACCCTTTCTATGTAAATATATACCTCAAGCTTTTATGATTTGTATATATGTTGTACCTTTCACCATAAAGAAAAATCATCTATATTTTCAATCAAATAAATTACTATCACCAATTCCAAATCATGATTTGGGTAATTGTTCTAATTAACCATTAATAAGAATAACATATAAGATATAACCATACCATTTTTCATGAGGATTCATCCCAGTCCCTTCTTTGATACTTCACTATATATCCCACACCCTTATCTACTGCAAGGGTAGTATAAGAATAAGAATGTTGACCCGCCTTCCCATTAGTTATTTGAAACTCTCTTCACATTCTTCTTTAAACAAGAACTTAACACAATTATGAGTCAACATGGTGAGTATATTTGATAGTCTTGAGAAATCTGGCACAATGTTTTATTAGTATCCCAGAAACCCTATAAAACTATGGATTTTGGTTGATATGGTAGGTCTAGTACATTGCTTAATAAATTCCATATTTGAAAGATCCATTGATATACCCTCATTGATAATATATGACCCATAAATTAATGTTTCTTAATTCCAAATTCACACTTGTTAAATTTAACATTCCAATTTTTCATCATCATGGTCTTCAACACCAGTCTTAAAAATTATTCATGATATTCCTTTATGTGTGAATATATAATAATATGGTATATAAATACTACCATAAATATATATATATATATATTATGTATAAAGACTCTATTAATTAACTCCATGAAGATATCAAGATTATTGGTAAGTCCAAATGGAATTATTATGAATTCATAATGACCATACCTTATAATTAAGTTCATCTTGGGTATATCCACCCTCTTGATCCTTTGTTGATGATACCCAAATTTAATATCAGACATGGTAAAATGTATAAATCCTCATATTTGATTAAATAATCCATCAATATGGGGTATAGGATAATTTTTAATAATAATAATTTTGTTATGTTCTTGGTAATAAATGAAAATATGTATTGTCTCATAATTCTTCTTAATAAGAAGAATATGTGCACATCATAGTGATGAACTTGGATGAATGAATCCATTATCCAAATTCTTATATAGTTACTTCCTTAGTTCCTATAACTCAATCAGGTATATTCTATATAGAGTCTTCCATATAACTATAGCACGAGGTTTTTTTAGTATAGAAAACTAAACAACTTGATTTGGGGGATGACTAGGTAGGTCCTCACAAAACACATCATGATATTCTTAAAAAAAGAATATTTTCAATATTGAGTTTCTCCAAAACTATTTAAGATTAATATACCTCATGAAAATGTAAAAAACCCCATTTAAGGGAATGGATTCATGTTGGGTGTTAAGGTTCCTCCTCCCACTGAATGATGTTTTAAGCTTGACTCAGAATATCAAATATAACTTTCCTTCCTTGATAATTGATATGTGATCTATACTGGGAGATTTAATCCACAACCAATATTATTTCAAATTCAACTAGAGGAATAATAACAATATTTATAGAAAAAAACATCCCATGGTCATCTATTATAGATGATTTATAGACATGAGAATAGATCATCCTACCATTATGTGTTTTCAACACTAAATCATTAACTAATCATTGAGGTGGTGATTTGATACTATTAAAAATTCATGAGATATAAATGAGTTGGTATAACTAGAATCAAATGTAAAATTTTCAATTCAAGAGTGGATGAAAATTGAATATTCCACCACACCATTAAGAACTTCCATGTTGGCTATAGTAATTTAATAATCTTGACCTTCTCCCCTTGGATTTTTTTGTGGCGGGTTCCCTTTAGGTTAGGGGAACTGGTTTCAGTAGTGTCCCATCTTATTACAGTTAAATAACTTTACTTTTATGGATTCAATCTTACACATTTCATCATGATAATGATGGAATTTTTCTCAACACTAGAAGAAAAATTCTTCTCCTTTTAGAAATGTTCCAAGGTGATTCCTTCCCCAATTATCAAATGTTGAAATACTATTCTTTCTCTTATTCCCCTGTTACATTTTTTTTCTTTTCCATCCTATTATTCTATTTCTTTACTTTAAAGGTATAATAATTTTATAATTCATCTATTGTGTAGATAGAATATGATATTTTATCGACATATTATAAAAATATTACGGAGACTAGTTCATTTGAAGGATTGGTTTTAACACATCGAATAAATAGTCAATCTTACTCTTTATATTGTGTACATAGTCTAAAGTATTCATTTATAAACATGTAAAGTTTTCTCAATACTTAGAAATACTTTTCCCTCTTTTTTTTCCTAGAGTTAATATTTATCTCTCTATAACCTCTCATTATTAATGTGGAAAGTATTTTTCAATTAAAAATTACATAAAATAATTACATTATATGCTTATTATTTCCTCCACATTCTTAGTGTTTGAATCAATTAACACCATTGATTTGTATCCCCTAAGAGGTGATAAACTGACATGAAAATCATCACCCTTTCCTTACATCCAAAAGAGAGAAATATCTTCTCTAAGACACATATCCATTTCTCTGCTATTAATGGGTTTATAATCATATTAAATGATAAAGGTTTATAATTAATATAGTAGTAAAACATTATAACATTTTTCTATGATTCATAAAATTTCCCCATATGGGAATGTTTACTGGTCATAACGTGATTCAACTACCCTAATATAGTTATAATTTTTTCATCTTCTTCTCTATCTTTATTATTTTTTTGTGGAGGGAAATCCTTGCATAGATTATGTGTATTGATATAGTTTTTATTCCTCTCACAAGGATCCATTTATAAACAATGAAACACACTATATTAGATCATAATATTATCAATCATAATGTATAATTTCAAAAATATTAAAACACTTAACATTATTGAAAATTTATATATAACTAATCTCAAAATCATAATCTCCTTTTCCTTGGGAATATTCTTAGTGACCTTAACAGGTTTGTGTTACCTAAGAAATGTTTTCCTAATTATATTTCCCAATGTTTCTACTAAAAATTATCAGATACTCACAGAAAAATGTCTAACCACAGTGGCCCAAAGTCAGTGGTTACTTTATTATATTGGTGCTATATATAATAAACCTCATCCTAAATAACTGAATATTTTATTAGTCTTGGTAAACTGGATTCATACTTGAATCCAACGTTATTATTTAAAACAAAAAATAAAACATAGTATTTTCTTTGGTATCATTTTTATTCCCTATATAATATCCCTAAAATTTTTCCATGGATCCTAGGGAAATAAAATAGAATAATTGTGTGAACTCAAATTTCATAGTAGTTGAATGTATATATCGTAACCTAAATAAGGCATGTATAATATTTTGGTAATAAATAATGATCAAATAATACCATATAAATAATCGTATGAGTTTTAAACATATTCATGGATATAAAAAATATTCATATAAACTCATGGAAATAAAGAAATTATTTTTTAAAAATGTAATTCATAATCTCAAACCTCTTAGACTTATCTTTGAGGCCTTTACATGATATCTAAAAATATTGTCATGGACCTGTGGTAAGATATCTATATAAATGGGAAATTACATAACCAAATACCCAATATATTTTGTCTCATGTTGCCTACTAATTCATCAATGGGTTGTGTAAATTCAGGCCTCATTCATCACTTAATAAGTACAATTCATTTATCACATAAATAAACAACATTACCTAACAAACATGCCTTAAAATCAATAACAATCGATGATATAAGTACTATAATATAGAATATCAAGACTTTACAAAATAAAGAATATAATTAACCATCGATGAAATATTTTGGATAGTATAATAATATTATAATCTTAGTAAAGAATAATATTCAAAAAAATGATATTGGTATATATGAAATTTTTTTCATAATCTCATAGGAAATGTTTTTGATGGAAATACCCCATTTTACATTGGAAACACTAATTTAAAATCTAAAATTTTACCAATATTAAGTAAAAAACATTGTTTTAAAATAACCATTCAAAACTTAAAAAAAATATTTAAATAAATGGAAGGTCATGATGGTGGGAAACCCCATTCACGATATAAGTATTTAAAAAACCTTACATTCACACTTTTGTAAAATGGACAAAAAGTACCTCGTTTAAAAAATGACAAGGGGATTAATTTATAATAATTAAAAAACAAAAAAATTAATAAAATTAATTTAATAAATTATTGGATTATGTTAAAAATTTATACATTTTTAAGAAAATATGGACATGGAAGAGAATGATTCATGCCTGAGTAGAAAAATAAAATCACTTTTCCATAAAAACATTATTCTTGTATCTTGAGTACTTAAAAAGTTCAAAATAAAATTAAATATTAAAAATTACATAAATTACCATAGTA
Organism: Viscum album; assembly: GCA_963277665.1. Lineage (NCBI taxonomy): Eukaryota > Viridiplantae > Streptophyta > Magnoliopsida > Santalales > Viscaceae > Viscum > Viscum album. The sequence goes on from OY728119.1 coordinate 539,301,394, forward strand.
ATATAAATTCAATTTTCTCAATTTATAAATAAAAAATAATTATCCAATTTGCGAATAAAAATAAACAATAATAAATATTTATTAGATTGTGAAATAAACCTTTTCCACTTTGGTAACTATTGAATTATAATAACCATGAAATAATAAAATAAAATGAAACAATAAATATCATGAAAATAATGTAATTAATGAAATTAAATGTCCAAGGTTCTGTACATACACCTCATAAAATAAGATAGGTTTATAACATAACATGTGTTCCAAAGAGGACAACTTGATATGATAAACCCTTACCTCAGGTTTGACATCTTTAATATTCATTGAATCTACCAGTCTAAAAAATATTTTTATTTTAAATATATTAAATAACCATAATAATATATATAATTCCAAATATTATTTAATTATAATCTTTTATCACCCGTTTATTAGCAATCTGTATATAAAATCAATATTTTAGGTAATAACTGCTTTCTTTTTCAAGTATGTTTTGGTTTAGTAGTTTTAGTAATTTTAATTTTATCATTGTTCCTCTATATATATAAATTTTAACATGATATAAATTTCATATATATTCATTATATGTGTATTTAGAGTAATCAATAAAATATAGGGACATAAATATTAATTACACTGTTCAAGGATATGGTTTGACATACATATTCATGAACATTGTTTTCACATTTTTATGGATGAAATTAACAAAATTTAAATAATAATTAACATCTAAAAATAATAATAATGATATATAAATCATTTTTTCGGTAAATATATCCTTATTACCAAATATTTAAATGAGAATTGAAAAACGGATCACATCACTTCATGGAAATGGTACTCCACCCAAACTCGCGAGTGAAGTTTTTATTTTCAGAAGGACAGTAAGGTAAGAAGGTAGATGTGATATTATAAATATATAGGAATAATTATTTCCAAAATATCATATATAAACATTAATCTCTTAATAATACCCATCCATAATAGATGTTGATGAAAAATGAATTGTATCACTAAGTGGAGGCGGTAATCCATACAAACACATGAGAAATACATTCACATTCCATTTGGTGGAAAAATTATTAATCATTTTTGTCTCATAATAATAAAATTTGTGTATATTTGGGACACTTAAAATAGTATTTTATGGTAAATACTATTGATTTAGAGGTGGAAAAATTAAAAATAAATTAAATGATGTTAGGTAAGATGATTCTTCATGAGACCTCCTTTAGATACTTTCTTATATAACTTAAGGATGCAATTTTGGGAAGAAAATAACCTATATAACATTTATAATGTTGTTTCATTGGTGAAATTTTCATTAAATGGTCAATCTTGGTTACTCAAGGTGGTGTAATTAATAAAATGAATCGGTTTCCTTTTATTAAGAAGGGAAGGTGCACAAATAGAACTATTAAAATTATTAAAATATAAATAATTCCTTCTCAAGAAAGATGATTCCAAATGGAAATATATTATAATATAAGGGAGGATATTGTTCTAATATCATCAGAAAATAAAATATTTTTAATTTTACATTATATTTTAAACCTTATCCTTTAGTTTAACCTCATAGATAAAATATTTTAATCCTAACTCCAATAAAGTCTTTTCATTCTTAATAGGTTATCATCGTACATGTATAGTGAAATATTTCTTATAAATGGAAAATTAATGACAATTAAAACCTTATAATATACCCCCTTGTCCACTTTCCAAATTTTAATGACCTATTAATGATTTAATAAAATATTATTTTCCTAAAATATCATAATATTTTTTTGAAAATGTTCCTTTTATTTGATTTCAATTACATAAATACAAAGTTTTATTTCGAGTATAAATCTTTGACATACCTATAATATGTTATATATATCTATAAAATCTACTTATCATAACAACACACCCAAATTTAAGTACTTTTATTTTTTTGAAATCCTTTATTTAAATTTTTTTAATTGAATAATAATGTTGTCTAACACCCCAAGATTCCACAGTACGTTTCCCTTTGAATAATGCAATGGAGTGCATTGTACGCAACTTTGAAATTCTAACACACCACAACCAATCAAACTAGCCGTTATGAATAGTAATACCTACTTTTTGAAATTTTATAAATTCTATCTCTGAAAATGGACTTCATTTTTAGATTCTGAATATCGAAATTAGCCTAGGGTGAAATTTTGGTACTTTTCGGATAACTTTCATATTTTGAGGAATAGTGAAAATTACTAAATTTTAATTAAAAACATATTTTTTAATCCAAATAATTAATATTGATAAATTAAGAATATGAGTGGTTTTAAAATATTTTTATAATATATTTTTACCATTTAATTCAATTTCTTTCATTGTACATAATTTCACAATTAAACCAGACATAAACAAGTGTCAATCTTTTGATAGTTATTATCTCTTAAAAACACGGTTTTTGTTTTGAAAGTGGGAATTATTTTTAAATTAATTTCTGACACCTCTGTGTTTGTAATTTAGAAAAATGTATTCCATATTTGGAATTATGATGTTCAAATTGTGTAAATAGGTAACTTTTTTTAGACATTTTGAATAATTATTTCGGTAAATATTTTATTTACCATGGTTAAATAGTAATTCCGGTAAATAAGGGTTAAAAAATAATATTATAATAATAAAAATTTCCCTAAAATGTGTCCTAACCTTATTGGTTGATACATTTCTGACCATGGTAATCATTGGGTTTATTTTCGGACCCCATGGTGCCACTTGTAAGTGATAGCGACACTTTATTTTAAATTAAGTTAAAATGAATACACAAATGACACAAGCATATATCTTTTAGAAAAACAATTTTTACATAGGGTTATATATGTTTTATTTTAGACTATAAATATTCATTAGAAATATAAAAATATTTCCTACATAATGGTATTTTATTTATAAATTTTAGTCATTAAATAATTTAATTTATTTATGACACAATGGTGATGCAGTAATTACCATAATAGTTAAAGATTAAAATGATTGATATTGTAGATACCAAAATAAATATAATTTGAAACTTTTAATGAATTCCACTAATTTTATAGGTTAATATGACATGTTAGTAATGATTTAATTAACTTTTTTCTAAGTAATCATTCTGTTATGATTTTTACAAAAATAAATTATTGAATAGTGTCAAAATTGACATAAAAGAGTTTTTAAAACAAATACTATATTATTAATTGATATTAAATTCCTAAAAATCAAAGGGTCAGCAAAACGAATTATATCATGATAGTTGTCTCATTAATGGACCACTTGGGGGTCGCTTGGATGTATATAGTATGTTTATTAACAATATAATATAAAAATACAAAGAGACATTGTAAAAGTGAAACTAATTAACTAAGAGTTAATACTTAATGATAAGGTTAATATAGTAACCCAAACCTGTCTAAATTCTATTGGATGAGTGGTTTTAGACCCCTCGCCACCTTAACCTTTAAATAATTCACTTTGGAGCCATTAGAAACCGAATATGAATTTATTATAAAATAATATTTCTAGCTTTTCCAAAGGTGACCCTCACCCCTCTTATAAAAAGGCACTACCCCTTCTCATTAATTCACACCTTCAAAGCCTTTTGGTTCGGCCAAAACCTGCCCACATACTCTCTCAACTTCCCTAAATTCATCCTAGAGGCCTTTCTTTAGTCAAAAAGCCAACCTAAGGAGCCCTTTTGACCAAATCAAAAGGTAGAACCCGAAGAAGAGGTAATGTTTTCACCACCCTTTTTCACGTTCCTTTCTTCCTCCACTTATTCCTTATTTTTTATTACCATTCTAAAATAATAATTCCAGTATCTTATATATAATGTGATGTTATTATAAATATGGTACAACCATATTCAGTATTCTATCCATCCTTTGAATAACATGTCACCATACGTGCGTACATACGACTTACCGTCTCCACGTCGTGGGGGTAATTGTCATTCAATAAATTATTATTTGGATGGGTATAATAATGATGTTTAATTCATGTAAATAATAAATAAAATATGATAATTATTCTGTCTATATGGTATACCATCCAATTATATATTATTTTAACATCAAGAGAATGATATTGTCGCTCGTGCGTACGTACGGACTACCGTTTCCACGAACGCGATGAGATTCATTCTCCATCGTATCCATTCAAGTATAATTATAATTTTATTATTTAAAAATAATTTTTAAGGACTTGATATCATTCTGGATATGAATAAGATACAACCTATCCATGAAAAACATGGATTACGTAACAAAACATATAAAAGAATACTAGTAAGTTAACACCTGAAACAACGATAATACTAAGATATTATTAACAAATCAATGATAAAAGATCATATATGATATCATATTAATGTAAATGATTCTTTTATAATTAAATAACAATTATTTCACCATTATACAGGAGGTTGACCTACCTTCGACCAAGGAAAAAGTACAAAGTAAGGGGTTTCTTATCTCACTTTTAATTCCGTGAGAATTCCATTGTTCACCACTTATTTATTGCATGTGGTGTGTGTACTTCCCATGATTGTATTCATTTTGTAATATAATACAATTTATAGATATTTACATCATCATTGTATTATCCTTCTTTTATGGGTTTATGTTTCGTATGTTACCAAATTGATATGTGATTTCGACATTTCAATTTCCATTTATTCGGCTTTACGCAAACTTCATTGATTATTTTACTCCGAGATTATGTGTGGAATCACTATTCATTTTCTTATGTAATAATTTCCACTCCCCGTTTATGTGGATATACTTTTGATACACATAATCACTCCATTGATAATTTCTCAAGTCATCGATATGAATTTGATAAGAGTAATTTTAACTCATTCTCCATTGTTGAGTTAAACATCCAATTCATTGGTGTTGTTTTTACAAGATTGTGTATGAATGTCCTTTGATTATTTTGAACTTAATATCCAATCATATTTAGTGTATTTATATTTTTCACACATAACTATGTCGTTGATTTATCCTTAATCTAAGGATACGGCCTTTATGAGAGATTTCATCTCAATTTACATTCCATTGAGGCTTCTTCGTTGTTATACAACAAATCTCTTTTATATGGTGTATATAATGTACATTGACATAGTATATCATGAATACATTTATTATCATGATATTAAAAAGTCTTTTATTACATCAATTATTTTTATTCAATTGTCTCTCCTTTTGTTAGAAACTCTAACTAAAGTATCATTTTTAAATGTTTTGAAGATTTATTCTTCTAAATCTATCTCATTAATGTCCATGTTTTAAAAATGGTTTTAAGGATTTATTTATATGGACATTATGGTTTAAAAATTAAAATTACTTTTAAAAGTTTCAAAGTGGTATGGGACACTTTGATAAAAAAATATGTTTTTAAATGACTTCTTGACAAATAGTGCTAATTTTAATTGATTTCAAGAAAAGGTGGGATATTTATCTCTAATAGTTTTGATGATTATTTTCATCTATCCTTCATCATTCTCTATTGTGGTTAATCTAATACAATACAATCATCCATATTGTATCGAATGAGTTATGTTTTACTGTGGATGTGCTATTTTTATATCATTCATGGTTTGTGGATAAAGTATTGACATTTCGTATGCTAGTTTTAATACAAATGTTTATGATATGTTTCAAACATTTCATATGAGGAATGCATTGGACTTAGTAAGTATAACGACCCATACTTTACATACATTGTTAATACTTCGAAATTGAAGCACACTTATTACAACATATGACAAAACCACAAAGGATCGTATAGGTATAGTGTCTTTAGAAACTGGGAAACATAAACAACTGGTTCATAAATCTTCTACAGTGTCTCCCGTTTATTTCATCATATCTAGGGTCCCTTTTAGCATATTCTATTTAATATCCATCTTCCTGACCTGGGGAAAAGAAAACATAAAAGGGTGAGCTCAAATGCTCAGCAAGGGCAAATAAAGGAAATAACAATCATATCATATCTTTATGAAGATCAAAACCTGCAAAAGAGATCATAATATCTTAACATGGAATAAATCATAGAAGTGAAAATGAGATCCCCATAATCATAACATAAAACTTGAAACTTTGTGGCATGCACACATAATCATGGAAAATCATTTCTTGTTAGTCATGACTCATTGCCAAGACTATATTAGTGGACAAAGTCCCTTTCTGAACCGAGTTCACTCCTCATTTCAGTCCTGTATCACTGAACCGAAATAACCTTCCGTTCCAGCCATGTCTATCTCATGAGATATAAAATCTTTACCCAATGCATTGGAGGGAGATATAGGTCCCACCCATCTTATAATGAATCCTTTCTTATGTGTGCCACATAATCATAAAACATACATCATCGCATAACACATATAACAAAAATGGGATTCTTGAAACATCATGACATCATAAATCAATTCATATATGATAAAGGAATTCATAAACATAATTCCATCACAACATAGTCAAACCAATGTAAAAATATGGATAAAAATAGAACCCTTTATTATCTTAGATGGAAAATAATTTTGATAAAACACTTGTATTGAATTCTTGAGGAAAATATCCTTTCTTCTTCAAAAACATTTTTCCTTTCATAACATGTCATAAAACTTTAAAATAAAAGAAGTTGATTAAAAATAAACTTGAAAACTTGTAAAGGAAGCTTCTTTGAAGTAATGTTTTAAAAATCCATTCATGCCGTATAAGTTAAAAAAACATTCTTCGTACTTTTGTCGGAAAAGTCAAAAAGTACCTCGTACGGAAAAACGACAAAAGATTCCTTTCATATTCTTTACTAAAAACTCACCTAAGGGTAAAATTGGATTTAAACTATTGCAAGTGGATGGAAACAATATTTCATATTGGGGGAACATGGATGTGGATGATAAAATACACCCCAGTAAATACTTACGAATAAACAATCTCGGATAAAAATGAGATTGTGATATTTCCCTTACCTTAGGTCCAATTTGCTTTGTACGTGTCCGAAGCTCCTGTATAATGGTTTAAATAATGTTATTGACTTATTCCAGAATCATAGATCATATATGGTCATATTATTAGCTTCTTGTTAGTAATATTTCATTGTTACTTGTTACTCGGGTTTTTATAACTTTTTGTTCTTATGCGTGTTTTGTCGAATAAATTCTTATTCTTATCTTTCGGTTATAGATAATTCATTTCCAGAATGGTATTAGTGTAGTATATACCATATTCATTCATTCAATTCATTTATATAATCATTATGAAATGAAGATCATGTAGAACGAGTCGCATCACATCGTGGAGACGGTATTCCGTACGTACGCACGAGTGATGATATCATTCCTATGATCGTGGAATTGTATTGGAGTATATATATATATTATTTCAGTATCAATATTACTTAATAATAATCATACATAGTTACTCATTACACCATTATACCCATCCTTGTAAGGTGATGGTGGAAAATAGATGACACCACAGCGTGGAGACGGTATTCCGTACGTACGCACGCGCGGTGATTTCATTTTTCCGTAGGATGGATAGAAGGTGAATTAGGGTTGTTTCATATTTATAATAACATATCAGTATGTAAGTAATACTGATGTTATTACTTTATCATGAAACAACTAAAGAAGAAGAAGTTGAAGAAGAAAGAAATTGAAATGATCGGTAATGGATATTACCTCTTCTTTGGAACGCCTCTTTGAATCCTCCACTTAAGGAACTAAGATTGGTCTTTGGAGAAGACCAGGACCTCTAGGATTATTCTAGGGAAGTGGAGAGGAGAAAATGGCAGGGTTTGGCCGAGCTTGAGAGCTCAATTTGGTGTGAGGAGGAGGGGGAGGAGGTGCCCTTTTATAAGGGAGGAGAGGGGCACCTTAGGAATATCTCAAAATATTATTTTATATTAAAGTCAAAATCGGTTTATAATGGTTCCAAAGGGTCTTATTTCGATGCTAAAGTGGGGATGGGTCGAAATCCTATCAACCAATAGGATTTAGACAAGTTTAGGGTATTATTTTAACCTTATCAATTAGATTTAACTCTAAGTTAATTAATTTAACTTTTACCGTGTCTTTTTGTTTTCTTTCACTATATGGTTAATACACTTACTATAACATGCCAAACGAACCCCAAATTGTTTATTATTAATATATATATCCTTATCTAAGTCATTTGGCCGAACCTTAGATATTTAGGAATAAAATAACAATTAATAATATAATATTTGATTTAAAAACTATTTTGTGTCAATTTTGACACTATTTGATATATGATTTTTGTGAAAGTCATAACAGAATTATATGTTCGAACCAAGTTAATTAAATCATTACTAATATATCATAGTAACCTAAAAAATTAGTGGAATTCATAAAAAGTCTCAAATTACATTTATTTTGGTATTTATATTATCAATTTTGTCAATATTTCATTAATAAGATAATTACTGCATCATCTTTGTGTCATAATTAAATTAAATTATTTGATGTCTAAAAATTACAAATAAAATACCATCATGTAGGAAATATTTTTAGATTTCTAATGAATATTTACAATCGAATTTATCTTATGTATTACCCTATATTAAAAATGATTTACTTATTAAACTTTGATTTTAACTATTTTAACCCTTCTTTAAATAAATTAATAATAAATGTCCTAATTTAATCCAATTGGGCCTAAATGGTCATATTTTATTCCTAAGTTTGTTTTTGGTCGAATTACACTTGTCCAATAGAATTAGGACATGTGTTATGGTAATATTAATATCATATTTACCCTTAGTTACCCTATTTACTATTAACCGCGGTAAAAATAGTAAAAAGTTACTATTCACCAAAAAATTATTTTCATCTCATTGAACCACATTTTAGTCCTTGATATTAACCGTGTCTCTCGGATTTTTGAAATTCCATTCACAGAAGCGGTAAAATTAAGTTTTATGCAAAATTCAGTTTTTAACCTACCACTTAGTGGTTTCACTATTCATCAAAAATTGAAAGTTTTCAGAAAAATACCAAAATTTCACCCTAGGCTAATTTCGATATTCTGAGTCCAAAAATGAAGTCCATTTTGAAAAATAAAATTTATAAAATTTCAAAAAGTGGTTATTACTATTCATAACGGCTAGTTTTAATAGCATATTGTTGTTTAGTGAAACTCGGTATTGCGTACGACGCAAGCTATCGAGGAAGGTCGTGATTGCGTGTAAAGCAAGCCAAGCAAGTGTTGTGTAGAAAAAGATTCCTTTGATGATAACATAAAAGTCTCGGGTGTTACATTCTACCCCCCTTAAAAAGAATTTCGCCCTCGAAATTCGTCACTTTGCAACAAACAAATGAGGATACTTCTCCCTCATCATATCCTCAAGCTCCCATGTAGCTTCTTCAAGTTGGTTGTTTCTCCATAAAACTTTCACCAAGCGAGTGGTCTTGTTTCGTAGGACTTTTTCGCTACGATCCAGAATCTCTATCGGCTGTTCTTCATAAGAAAGATCTTGCTCCAGCGGTACAACTTCTGAGCTGAGTACATGTGAAGGATCTGGTATGTACTTTCTCAGGAGAGATACGTGGAACACATCGTGAACTTGAGAGAGATTCGGTGGAAGCGCCAATCGGTAAGCTACCTTCCCAACACGATCCAGTATTTCAAAAGGACCGATATATCTAGGGCTCAACTTCCCCTTCTTTCCAAATCTCATAACCCTCTTCCAGGGAGATATTCGTAAGAACACTTTATCACCCACTTCAAACTCTAGGTCTTTTCTTCGGTTGTCGGCATAACTTTTCTGTCGACTCTGAGCTGCTCTTATGTGTTGTTGAATAGATCTGACCTTTTCTGCCATTTCATCAACGAGATCAGGTCCTAATAGCTTTCTTTCCCCAACTTCATCCCAGCAAGTTGGAGTCCTTCATTTCTTTCCATAGAGAGCTTCATAAGGAGCCATCTGAATACTGGAGTGAAAGCTATTATTATAAGAAAATTCCACCAAAGGTAGGTGTTGATCCCAACCTCCTTTGAAATCCATAGAGCAAGCTCTCAACATATCTTCTAGGGTTTGAATTGTTCTCTCAGACTGACCGTCTGTCTGGGGATGATAAGCAGTGCTGAAACTCAACTCTGTATCCAGAGTATGCTGAAGACTTTGCCAGAACTTCGAGGTAAATCTCGGATCTCGATCAGATATAATAGAAAGTGGTACTCCATGCAATCTTACCACTTCCTTTACATATATCCTGGCAAGCTGATCTAGAGAGAAATCCTCTCTAATAGCAATGAAGTGTGCAGACTTTGTAAGACGATCAACTATGACCCAGATAGCATTATTGCCTTTGGATGTTTTAGGAAGTCCTGTGACAAAGTCCGTAGTGATGTTTTCCCATTTCCATTCGGGTATGGGTAATGGTTGTAACATCCCCTTAGACTTCTGTCTCTCAGCTTTAACTTGTTGACAAACCAAGCATCGAGAGACATATTCAGCAACATCTCTTTTCATGCCATCCCACCAGAAGTACTCTTTCAGGTCCCTATACATCTTCGTGCTTCCAGGATGAATAGAGAATGATGAACTATGAGCCTCATCCAGTAGCTCATTCTTTAATTCGGGGATGGGAGGAACGCAAACCCGATTCCTGAACTTTATTATCCCATCACAATCAAGGTTGAATTCAGGAACATTTCTCACCTTCTTTTGTAACTCGACATCTTCTTTCTGTGCCTCTTTAATCTTCACATGTATAGATGGTTGAACATTCATTTGAGAAAGATAAGATTTTTCCCGTTCCATTATAACTCCAAGATCCATCCTTTGTAAATCCATAAATATTGGATCTTTTGTGATCCTCATCATGGACAAACTAGCATGGTCTTGTCGACTTAATGCATCTGCCACCTTGTTTGCTTTCCCAGGGTGGTAATGGATTGAGCAGTCATAATCCTTAATCAGCTCCAACCATCTTCTTTGACGCATATTCAACTCCTTTTGTGTGAAAATATACTTTAAACTTTTATGATCAGTATAAATATCACACCTTTCACCATAAAGGTAATGCCTCCAAATCTTTAATGCAAAGATTACTGCAGCCAACTCCAAATCATGTGTTGGGTAATTTTGCTCATGGATTTTCAACTGTCGTGAGGCATAAGCTATCACCATATCATTTTGCAAAAGAACACACCCCAATCCCTTCTTGGATGCATCACTGTAGATCACAAACCTTTCTCCACTACAAGGCAGTGTGAGCACAGGTGCACTGGATAACCTTCTTTTCAACTCCTTGAAATTCTCTTCACATTCCTCTGTCCAGACAAACTTAACTCCTTTCCGAGTCAACTTGGTGAGTGGATTAGATAATCGTGAAAAATCTTTTACAAAACGTCGATAATATCCAGCCAAACCAAGAAAACTTCGGATCTCAGTTACTGTTGTTGGTCTTGACCATCTTTCGATAACCTCTGTTTTTGCTGGATCCACAGATATCCCCTCTTTTGAGATTATATGACCCAAAAATGCAACTTTTTGAAGCCAAAATTCACACTTGGTAAATTTGGCATAAAGCTTCTCCTTTCTCAGGGTCTTCAATATAATTCTCAAGTGATCTTCATGCTCTTCCTTTCTCTTTGAATAGACAAGAATATCTTCTATAAAGACTACCACAAATTGATCAAGATAGTCTCTAAAGACTCTATTCATTAGATCCATGAAGATAGCAAGGGCATTAGTAAGACCAAATGGCATCACTATAAATTCATAGTGTCCATACCTTGTACGGAAAGCCGTCATTGGTATATCCTCCCTTTTGACCCTTAATTGATGATACCCTGAACGAAGATCAATCTTGGAAAAGTATTGAGCTCCGCGTAGTTGGTCAAATAAGTCATCAATGCGTGGGAGAGGATATTTGTTCTTGATAGTGATCTCGTTAAGTTCTCGATAATCAATGCAGAGTCTCATTGATCCATCTTTCTTCTTAACAAATAGAACAGGTGCTCCCTAAGGTGACGCACTAGGGCGTATGAATCCCTTATCAAGATTCTCTTGGAGTTGCTTCTTCAATTCCTGCAACTCAATTGGGGCCATTCTATAAGGTGTCTTTGAAATAGGCAAAGCACCCGGTACGAGTTCTATTGAAAACTCAACTTCACGATTTGGTGGAAGACCCGGTAATTCCTCCGGAAAGGCATCATCAAACTCCCGTACAATGGGCATATTCTTAATCGTGAGTTTCTCACCAACCATTTGAGATAAATAACCTTCATTTAGTGGAATCAATACCCATAAGATGGAAGAAATTTCCACTGGAAGGTTATGTTCATCCTTGCATTGATAGACGATCGTAGATTGATCTGGAATATGAAATGTGACTTCCCTTCTTTGGCAATCGATATGAGCTCCATGTAGAGAAAGCCAATCCATGCCAAGAATCACATCAAATTCTACTAAAGGAAGGATCACAAGATTTGCAGGAAGCACTTTCCCACAAACTTCGATCGGAGAAGAATTATAAACTTCTGATGCGATTGATGTGCCATTAGGTGTTGTCACAGCTAACTCAACATCTAATTGTTGAGGTAATACGGTGATACCCTTAGAAAATTTTTCATAAATAAAAGAGTGGGTGGATCCAGAATCAAATAAAACATTTGCTACTTTAGAGTGGATGGTAAGTGTACCTTTCACCACATCGTTATCGTACTCCACCTCGCTGATAGAAATTGCATGTGACTTTCCTTTGTCTTTAGCCTTAAGAGTTTGTTGACGTCGACCATCATCATCAACCCTTGGATTTGGGCATTGATTGGCATAATGCCCCATCTCCTTGCACTTGAAACATTGAAGTGTTGTAGGTTCATTCTGTGTATCCCTTCCTTTGTTTGCGTCATTAGACATCTTCTTCCCATTATCACGGCATTCAAATGCCCGATGACCTTCCTTTCCACATTTAAAACATTTACTTGTCCCTTTAAGACAACTCCCTCCATGTTTCTTTCCACACTTTGAGCATAAGGGAAAGTTCATCTTCTTTTCTGTGTGCTCTTTAGATTTTTCTTTGAATTCCATCTTCCTCTTCTTATCAAACCCATGTGACTGATGGGTTACTCCAATCTCCATCTCGACTTTGAGAGCACATCGAACGATTTCCTCGTAGCTATTAAAGTCCCTTATGGCTAACGCCCTTCGAAGACTTGGTTTTAAGCCACTAAAGAATCGATCGATCTTACTCTCAGGTTGGATAATAATACCAGAAGCGTACCTTGCAAGTCTTGTAAAATTTGCTTCATAGGTACTAACAGATTCATCATCCCTTTGCTTCAGTTCAAGGAACTCTTTCTCCATCTTTGTTCGGAGAATACGAGGGAAGTACTTATTGAAAAATAAGTTCTTGAACTCGTCCCATTCCATAGACTCAATTTCATCCCTTTGCCTCGTATTCTTAACAAGATTCCACCATTGATCCGCATCTCCTTCCAAACGATACACTGCTAGGATGAATTTATCATGCTCAGAACAGTGAAGAACTGAAAATATCTTTTCAGTAGTACTAATCCATTGTTCAGCAACTAACGGATCAGTAGACCCGCTGAAAGATGGTGGACGCTGCCTCATGAAGGATTCAACAGAATGTTGCTCCCTCCTTTGTTCGTTTGGAAATCCTGCATGATTCATAGCTTGAGAATGTTGTGTGACCATGGCTACAAGATTTTTCATTCCAGCTCCCATATCGTTTGTTTGCTCAGGGGGACAATCATTGCATTGCCCATCGCATTCCGCATTAACACGGTTCCTTCAGGTTCCAGCCATTGACTAAAACCAAGAAGAATAGTGTGAGCAACACTAATTATAATAGGAAACCACATAATTCAAGAATAAAATTTTCATGCTTAAGGTCTTATCCTAGGTTATTCAAGGCCATTTCTAAAACACTAAGATTGTGTTCTATGCTTAGACTTATCCTTAGGGTTCTTACTAAGGCTTTCACATCCTAGTTTCCAAAGGTTGACTATACCTTTCCTCTGATACCAACTATAACGACCCATACTTTACATACATTGTTAATACTTCGAAATTGAAGCACACTTATTACAACATATGACAAAACCACAAAGGATCGTATAGGTATAGTGTCTTTAGAAACTGGGAAACATAAACAAATGGTTCATAAATCTTCTACAGTGTCTCCCGTTTATTTCATCATATCTAGGGTCCCTTTTAGCATATTCTATTTAATATCCATCTTCCTGACCTGGGGAAAAGAAAACATAAAAGGGTGAGCTCAAATGCTCAGCAAGGGCAAATAAAGGAAATAAAAATCATATCATATCTTTATGAAGATCAAAACCTGAAAAAGAGATCATAATATCTTAACATGGAATAAATCATAGAAGTGAAAATGAGATCCCCATAATCATAACATAAAACTTGAAACTTTGTGGCATGCACACATAATCATGGAAAATCATTTCTTGTTAGTCATGACTCATTGCCAAGACTATCTTAGTGGACAAAGTCCCTTTCTGAACCGAGTTCACTCCTCGTTTCAGTCCTGTATCACTGAACCGAAATAACCTTCCGTTCCAGCCATGTCTATCTCATGAGATATAAAATCTTTACCCAATGCATTGGAGGGAGATATAGGTCCCACCCATCTTATAATGAATCCTTTCTTATGTGTGCCACATAATCATAAAACATACATCATCGCATAACACATATAACAATAATGGGATTCTTGAAACATCATGACATCATAAATCAATTCATATATGATAAAGGAATTCATAAACATAATTCCATCACAACATAGTCAAACCAATGTAAAAATATGGATAAAAACAGAACCCTTTATTATCTTAGATGGAAAATAATTTTGATAAAACACTTGTATTGAATTCTTGAGGAAAATATCCTTTCTTCTTCAAAAACATTTTTCCTTTCATAACATGTCATAAAACTTTAAAATAAAAGAAGTTGATTAAAAATAAACTTGAAAACTTGTAAAGGAAGCTTCTTTGAAGTAATGTTTTAAAAATCCATTCATGTCGTATAAGTTAAAAAAAACATTCTTCGTACTTTTGTCGGAAAAGTCAAAAAGTACCTCGTACGGAAAAACGACAAAAGATTCCTTTCATATTCTTTACTAAAAACTCACCTAAGGGTAAAATTGGATTTAAACTATTGCAAGTGGATGGAAACAATATTTCATATTGAGGGAACATGGATGTGGATGATAAAATACACCCCAGTAAATACTTACGAATAAACAATCTCGGATAAAAATGAGATTGTGATATTTCCCTTACCTTAGGTCCAATTTGCTTTGTACGTGTCCGAAGCTCCTGTATAATGGTTTAAATAATGTTATTGACTTATTCCAGAATCATAAATCATATATGGTCATATTATTAGCTTCTTGTTAGTAATATTTCATTGTTACTTGTTACTCGGGTTTTTATAACTTTTTGTTCTTATGCGTGTTTTGTCGAATAAATTCTTATTCTTATCTTTAGGTTATAGATAATTCATTTCCAGAATGGTATTAGTGTAGTATATACCATATTCATTCATTCAATTCATTTATATAATCATTATGAAATGAAGATCATGTAGAACGAGTCGCATCACATCGTGGAGACGGTATTCTGTACGTACGCACGAGTGATGATATCGTTCCTATGATCGTGGAATTGTATTGGAGTATATATATATATTATTTCAGTATCAATATTACTTAATAATAATCATATATAGTTACTCATTACACCATTATACCCATCCTTGTAAGGTGATGGTGGAAAATAGATTACACCACGGCATGGAGACGGTATTCCGTACGTACGCACGCGCGGTGATTTCATTTTTCCGTAGGATGGATAGAAGGTGAATTAGGGTTGTTTCATATTTATAATAACATATCAGTATGTAAGTAATACTTATGTTATTACTTTATCATGAAACAACTAAAGAAGAAGAAGTTGAAGAAGAAAGAAATTGAAAAGATCGGTAATGGATATTACCTCTTCTTTGGAACGCCTCTTTGAATCCTCCACTTAAGGAACTAAGATTGGTCTTTGGAGAAGACCAGGACCTCTAGGATTATTCTAGGGAAGTGGAGAGGAGAAAATGGCAGGGGTTGGCCGAGATTGAGTGCTCAATTTGGTGTGAGGAGGAGGGGGAGGAGGTGCCCTTTTATAAGGGAGGAGAGGGGCACCTTAGGAATATCTCAAAATATTATTTTATATTAAAGTCAAAATCGGTTTATAATGGTTCCAAAGGGTCTTATTTCGAAGCTAAAGTGGGGATGGGTCGAAATCCTATCAACCAATAGGATTTAGACAAGTTTAGGGTATTATTTTAACCTTATCAATTAGATTTAACTCTAAGTTAATTAATTTAACTTTTACCGTGTCTTTTTGTTTTCTTTCACTATATGGTTAATACACTTACTATAACATGCCAAACGAACCCCAAATTGTTTATTATTAATATATATATCCTTATCTAAGTCATTTGGCCGAACCTTAGATTTTTAGGAATAAAATAACAATTAATAATATAATATTTGATTTAAAAACTATTTTGTGTCAATTTTGCCACTATTTGATATATGATTTTTGTGAAAGTCATAACAGAATTATATGTTCGAACCAAGTTAATTAAATCATTACTAATATATCATAGTAACCTAGAAAATTAGTGGAATTCGTAAAAAGTCTCAAATTACATTTATTTTGGTATTTATATTATCAATTTTGTCAATATTTCATTAATAAGATAATTACTGCATCATCTTTGTGTCATAATTAAATTAAATTATTTGATGTCTAAAAATTACAAATAAAATACCATCATGTAGGAAATCTTTTTATCTTTCTAATGAATATTTAAAATCGAATTTATCTTATTTATTACCCTATATTAAAAATGATTTACTTATTAAACTTTGATTTTAACTATTTTAACCCTTCTTTAAATAAATTAATAATAAATGTCCTAATTTAATCCAAGTGGGCCTAAATGGTCATATTTTATTCCTAAGTTTGTTTTTGGTCGAATTACACTTGTCCAATAGAATTAGGACATGTGTTAGGGTAATATTAATATCATATTTACCCTTAGTTACCCTATTTACTATTAACCGCGGTAAAAATAGTAAAAAGTTACTATTCACCAAAAAATTATTTTCATCTCATTGAACCACATTTTAGTCCTTGATATTAACCGTGTCTCTCGGATTTTTGAAATTCCATTCACAGAAGCGGTAAAATTAAGTTTTATGCAAAATTCAGTTTTTAACCTACCACTTAGTGGTTTCACTATTCATCAAAAATTGAAAGTTTTCAGAAAAATACCAAAATTTCACCCTAGGCTAATTTCGATATTCTGAGTCCAAAAATGAAGTCCATTTTGAAAAATAAAATTTATAAAATTTCAAAAAGTGGTTATTACTATTCATAACGGCTAGTTTTAATAGCATATTGTTGTTTAGTGAAACTCGGTATTGCGTACGACGCAAGCTATCGAGGAAGGTCGTGATTGCGTGTAAAGCAAGCCAAGCAAGTGTTGTGTAGAAAAAGATTCCTTTGATGATAACATAAAAGTCTCCGGTGTTACAGTAAGTGACTGGTGGAGCCCGCTATAGATCCTTGATGCATCGGTAGGTCTCATGAGACAAACTAGTGTCTTGGCACAAGGCCTTGACAAAATCTTATTTGTAGTCTTGGCACGAGGCCTTGGCTATGTGGTTATGATAGTCTGGCATTATGCATTCCATAATTATGAAAGTGGGTATTGATATTGCATGTGATTATTCGATTAGTAGAATATCCATGTGAATAAGTAAATGTAATTATTTCATTTTATTTTTTCCATACTATATTGTAGTTCAAGTATAAAAGGCTTTTGTTTTTTTATACATTGCCTTGAATGTTTATTCTTATTTATGAAAGTTTTCGCTATATTGTTATCCTTACTGGGAATTTGAGCTCACCCCTTTTCTATGTTTTATTTTTCCCCGGATGTGAAGAAATAATTTATGAATGACCTGCATGGATAGTATAAGGGGATAAGAGTGTAGACTATGGAGACTATATTGTTGTAGTTTTCATTTTATGATGTAATGTAAAACTTTATGAATATATCTAGTGTTTCCAAGGCTACTAAACTAATCGGTCTTTAGAGAATTGATCTTTCTTGTGATCATGAAAATGTTATGTAATAATTCACCGACTCTGGGTAACTCGGGTCGGGGCGTTGTGGTTGGTATTAGAGGAAGTTTAGTACAAACCTTGGAAGCTAGTTTTAGATAAAATATGATTAGAGCACGTATACCTAAGATGAACTTTGAGGATTAGTATAGAATAACTTCTTAAAATTTTGGTGTTGTAGAGATTTTGTGAGTTTTCCGAGCAATACATCCATGTCTGGAACAAGCAAGTAGAGGAGGCTCTGGCACAGATTTACCTAGGGGTAAAACCCAAAAACACCGCTTTGAGCTGGACTCGAATGGGAACTGGTGCATGACAATGAGCCTTGCTGCACTCTTGGTTATGACACTCCCGGGGGATATGCTTAGGATAATTTACATTTTCTTTACAAAACGATTTGAAGAATTATATATAAGATGAGAGTAAATGACCTTGGTTAATCTTAATGTGTTTCAATTTGAGAATATGGTGACATGTTAATCTCTAAATGATTTTATGACTACTGTTACTCACACAATGCTTTCTGGTTTTAGTCAATTGCAGGATTCCAAGGAAGTTATAGTGACTTTGAGAATGATGTACAAGGGGGAACGGTGGTGGGAATTAGAAACAAAATGGAATGTTGATAGGTGTAAAATATATCATCTTTATGCCAAATAAATTTTCCAAAAATATGATCAACAATATAAATATTAACCAATTCCCGGACTCAACAAAGAAGAGAAAGGTGATGAATGATAAGAGCTCCAGTAGTGGAGACCATGGAGAAAGAAATCCTCAATTTCCATCATGCAGGAAATATGGAAGGAGACACCCAGGAAAGTGTCTCAATGGGACAAAGAAATGATTTAAGAGCAGGAAGGAAGGACATAAAGTGAAGAATTGCCGAAGAAAAATGAAGAGTACTATGGAAGAAGATAAAAATGGTCCCAAGAATCCATTTACATTCATTTTCTTAAATGTAGGGGACCTGGCCATTACCTGAGTGAATGCCCTATTCTATAGGATATTTTCGTGGTCAAAGAAGAATCTATGTGGAAATAAATGGTTGGAGAAATGTTTAAAAAGTATTAGTGCTCCTTGTTGATGGGTTTACTTTTGAATAATTTTCTCTTGTGTTTTTAACCCTGAAGTTTTCCATGTGAGAATGATATTTGAGGAAGAATTATCTTTTCTCTTATGGATATAGTTATAAATAACCATTTGGTTTTATATGATTTTTGGTTTTGAGGCAATTATAAGTTATTATAATTTGGGATGAAAATGCAAGGTATGAGATAAGATTTGTGGTTAAATTATGTTATGGTTATTTTGAGGAATTTATCTCATTTTGGTAATGTTATAAAATATAGTTTTTGAAAATGTACAACATGCAGACCATGTGACAACCCGTCACATCGGACAAAGCTATGGGAATCGAACCCACAACCAATGTGTGATTGGGATTTATCGCATACCACTGGACTACGTGAAGTCCCTGGTTAGTGTGACTATTTTTTAGTTAAATAATTTTATTGATCAATAATAATTTGATTTGGGATCTTGTGTCTTATCAAATAAATACCCTTAGTATAGGAAAATGATTTGGTGATTAAGTGATAAATGTTATTTTGGAATTTGTTCACTTTTTTGTGAACACTATATGCCCATGGAAGATAGAATATTATGGGATTTCATTTGAGGAGTAATGGTGGATTTTTATCTATGTTTTTATTGTGGATTTATAGTGATTTGGGTTATTTATGGAAATGATTAGGTTAATTACTTTTAAGAATGTGACTTTAAGAGTAATTAATGTCATTTGGAGATGCAATTTAATGTGGAAGACTACATTCTTATATGTTTTGGGTTTCAATATTAGTTTGGATTATATTTAAGGATTTTAAGGACAATTGATTATTGAATGGTATTTATTTAACTTTGGGTTATTGATGGTTTAATTTTAGAAATTAAGATTAGTGTTTTTTTTCTCTAATGGAATATCCATTTGGGGGATCATCATATATTATAATAAACATTTTGGTTTTGATTAATCTCTAAAGACAAGGTAAATATATAGTTTATCCTACGTTGATCATGTATTTCTATAGATGTTTATTCTAGCTCTTCTATTGTGACCAAGTCTTCTTGAATACTCATTTTTCAGAAAAAAAATTGAGTTAGTGGTAAAAAGTTATTAAAGAATGAAACTCTACTTAAAAAGTAAGTATATCTCTTTATGTTCTTAGTCAATATCATAAATTAATTCCTTTTCCTTATGTAATGTAACTTAAAACAAAAAAAATGTTGTCTGTTTACTTTTCCTACTGGGAGACTAAGGACCGTTTGTCCCAACACAAGTTTGTGATTTTTTTATTGTTACCCTTCTCCTGATCATGTTTTCTATCCCTCTCCATCAGAACTGAACACGTAGTTTATCATCCATATCCATGTTTTCCTACATGGAATCCTAGTATGGGTTATCTTGGGTTACCTTTATACCTCTCTTGCTTTCTTTTAAAGTGATAGTTTTATTAACTCTTTTTCCGATGTGGGACTTTCCATTATATTATCAATCCCAATTTTAAAAAATTTCGAGGACACAATTTATTTAATGAGGGTAGAATGTAACACCCCAAGATTCCATGGTACGTTTCCCTTTGAATAATGCAATGGCGTGCATTATACTCAACTTTGAGATTCTAACACACCACAACCAATCAAACTATATGTTATGAATAGTAATACCTACTTTTTGATATTTTATAAATTTTATCTCTCAAAATGGACTTCATTTTTCGATTCTTAATATCGAAATTAGCCTCGGGTGAAATTTTGGTACTTTTTGGATATCTTTCATATTTTGATGAATAGTGAAAATTTCTAAATTTTAATTAAAAACAACTTTTTAAATCGAAATAATTAATATTGATAAATTATGAATTTGAGTGGTTATAAAGTATATTTATAATATATTTTTACCAATTGATTCAATTTTTTTCATTGGAAATAATTTCACAACTAAACCAGACATAAACAAGTGCCAATCTTTTTATAGTTATTATCTCTTAAAAACACGCTTTTTGTTTTGACAGCGGTAATTATTTTTAAATTAATTTCTTCCACTTCTGTGTTTGGAATTTGGAAAAATGGATTCCATATTTGGAATCAGGATGTTCAAATTGTGTAAATAGGTATCTTTTATTTTTAGACATTTTGAATAATTACTTGGGTAAATATTTTATTTACCATGGCTAAAGGGTAAATCCGGCAAATAAGGGTAAAAATAATATTATAATAAAACAAATTACCTTAAAACGTGTCCTAACCATATTGGTTGAAACATTTCCGACCATGGTCATCTTTGAGTCGATTTTCAGACCCCATGGTTCCACTTGTAAGTGATAGGGACACTTTATTTTTAATTAAGTTAAAATGAATACAAAAATGACACAAGCATATAGGTTTTAGAAAAACAATTTTTACATAGGGTTATATATTTTGGATTTTCGACTATAAATATTCATTAGAAAGAAAAAACGATTTCCCACATAATGGTATTTTATTTATGATTATTATACATTAAATAATTTAATTTATTTATGACACAATGGTGATGCAATAATTACCATAATAGTGGAAAATTAAAATGATTGATATTGTAGATACCCAAATAAATATAATTTGAGACTTTTTATGAATTACAATAATTTTCAAGGTTAATATGTAATATTAGGAATGATATAAGTAACTTTTTTCGAAGTAATAATTCTTTTATGATTTTTACAAAAATCATTTATTGAATAGTGTCAAAATTGACATAAAAGAGTTTTTAAAACAAATATTATATTATTAAATGATATTAAATTCCTACAAATCTAAGGTTCGGCCAAGAGACTTATATCGGGATATTGGAATCATTAAAGGACCACTTGGGGGTTTCTTGGATGTATATAGTAAATTTATTAACCATATAATATGAAAATACAAAGAGACATTGTAAAAGTGAAACTAATTAACTAAGAGTTAATACTTAATGATAAGGTTAATATAGTAACCCAAACCTGTCTAAATTTTATTTGTTGAGTGGCTTTCGACCCTACCCCACCTTAACCTTTAAATAATCTACTTTGGAGCCATTATAAACCAAATATGAATTTATTATAAAATAATATTTCTAGCTTTTCCAAAGGTTCCCCTCACCACTCTAATAAAAGGGTACTCCCCCTTCTAATTAATTCAAACCTTAAAAGCCTTTTGGTTCGGCCAAACCCTGCCCAAATACTCTATCAACTTCCCTAAATTCATCCTAGATGTCTTCCTTTAGTTATAAATCCATCCTAAGGATCCCTTTTGATCAAATAAAAATGAAGAACCCGAAGAAGATGTAATGTTTTCACCACCCTCTTTCAAGTCCCTTTTTTCTTCCACTTCTTCCTTCTTTGTTATTACCATTCTAAAATAATGATTATAGTATCTTATATATAATGTGATGTTATTATAAATATTGTAAAATCATATTCAGTATTCTATCCATCCTTTTAATAACATGTCACCATACGTGCGTACGTACGACTTACCGTCTCCACGTCGTGGTGTAATTGTCATTCAATAAATTATTATTTGGATGGTTATAATAATGATGTGTAATTCATGTAAATAATAAATATAACATGATAATTATTCTGTATATATGGTATACCATCCAATTATATATTATTTTAACATCAAGAGAATGATATTGTCGCTCGTGTGTATGTACAGACCACCGTCTCCACGAACGCGATGAGATTCATTCTCCATAGTATCCATTCAAGTATAATTATCATTTGATTATTTAAAAATAATGTTTAAGGAATTTATATCATTCTGTATATGAATAATATACAACCTATCCATGAAAAACATGGCTTACTTAACAAAACATATAAAAGAAAACGAGTAAGTTAACACCCGAAACAACCATAGTACTAAGATATTATTAACAAATCAATGTTGAGAGATCATATATGATATCATATTAATGAAAATTATTCTTGTATAATTAAATAATAATTATTTCACCATTATACATGAGGTTAACCTATCGTCGACCAAGGAAAAAGTACAAAGTAAGGGGTTTCTTATCTCACTTTTAATTCCATGAGAATTCCATTGTTCACCACTTATTTATTGCATGTGGTGTGTGTAGTACCCATGATTGTATTAATTTTTTAATATACTATAATTTATAGATATTTAAATCATCATTGTATTATCCTTCTTTCATGGGTGTATGTTTCTTAAGTTACCAAATCGATAAGGGAATTTGAAATTTCAATTTCCATTTATTCGGCTTTACGCAAACTTCATTGATTATTTTACTCTGAGATTATGTGTGGAATCACTATTCATTTGCTTATGTCATAATTTCCACTCCCCTTTTCTCTGGATATACTTTTGATACACATAATCACTCCATTGATAATTTCTCAAGTCATTGATATGAATTTGATAAGAGTAATTTTAACTCATTCTCCATTGTTGAGTTAAACATCCAATTCACTGGTGTTGTTTTTACAAGATTATGTGTGAATTTACTTTGATTGTTTTACACTTAATATCTAATCATATTTAGCATATTTATATTTTTCACACATAACTATGTCGTTGATTTATCCTTAACCTAAGGATATGGACTTTATGAGAGATTTCATCTCAATTTACATTCCATTGAGACTTCTTCGTTGTTATACACCAAATCAATTTTATATGGTGTATATAATGTACTTTGACATAGTATACCATGAATCCCTTTATTCTCATGATATTAAAAATTCTTTGATTACCTCAATTATTTGTATTCAAGTGTCTCTCCTTTGGTTAGAAACTCTAACTAAAGTATAATTTTTAAATGTTTTGAAGATATATTCTTCTAAATATTTCTCATTAATGCCCATGTTTTAAAAATGGTTTTAAGGATTTATTTATATGGACATTATGGTTTTAAAATTAAAATTACTTTTAAAATTTTCAAAGTGGTATGGGAAACTTTGATTCAAAAATATATTTTTAAATGACTTCTTGACAAATAGTACGAATTTTAAATGATTTTAAGAAAAGGTGGGATATTTCTCTCTAATAGTTTTGATGATTATTTTCATCTATCCTTCATCATTATCTATTGAGGTCAATCTAATACAATAAAATTTTCCATATTGTATCGAATGAGTTATGTTTGACTTTGGATGTGCTATTTTTATACCATTCATGGTTTGTGGATAAATTATTGACATTTCGTATGCTAGTTTTAATACAAATGTTTATGTTATGATTCAAAGTTTTCAAATGTGGAATGAATTGGACTTAGTAAGTGACGGGTGGATCCCCCTATAGCTCCTCGATGCATCAGTTGGTCTCATGAGACAAACTAGTGTCTTGGCACAAGCCCTTGAAAAAATCATATTTGTAGTCTTGGCACGAGGCCTTGCCTATGTGGTTATGATAGTCTGGAATTATGCATTCCATTATTATGAAAGTGGTTATTGATATTGCATGTGATTATTCGATTAGTAGAATATCCATGTGAATAAGTAAATGACATTATTTCATTTTATTTTCTCCATACTATGTTGAAGTTCATGTTTAAAAGGCTTTTGTTTTTGTTATACATTGCCTTGAATGTTTATTATTATTTATGAAAGTTTCCGCAATATTTTTATCCTTACTGGGCATTTGAGCTCACCCCTTTTCTATGTTTTATTTTTCCTAGGATGTGATGAAGTAATTTATGAATGACCTGCAGGGATAGTATGAGGGGATAAGAGTGTAGACTATGGAGACTATATTGTTGTAGTTTTCATTTTATGATGTAATGTAAAACTTTATGAATATATCTAATGTTTCCAAGGCTACTAAACTAATCGGTCTTTTGAGATTTGACCTTTCTTGTGATCATGCCAATGTTATGTAATAATGCACCGACTCTAGGTAACTGGGGTTGGGGCGTTACAGTTTCTATCAGAGGAAGTTTAGAACAATCCTTGGAAGCTAGATTTAGATAAACTCTGATTAGAGGACATAGACCTAAGATGAACTTTGAGGATTAGTATAGAAGAACATCCTAAAATTTTTGGTATTGTAGAGATTCTTTGAGTTTTCCAAGAAATACATCCCTGTCTGGATACAAGCAGGTAGAGGCGGCTCTAGCATAGATGTTACTAGGGGTAAAACCCGAAAACACTACTTTAAGATAGACTCGAATGGGAACTCGTGCATGAAAATAGGCCTTGCTGCACTCTTGGTTACAACACTCCTGGGGGGATATGCTTAGGATAATTTACATTTTCTTTACAAACTGATTTGAAGTATAATATATAAGATGAGATTAAATGACCTTGGATAATCCTAATGTGTTTAAAATTGATAATATGGTTACATGTTAATCTCTAAATGATTTTATGACTACTGTTACTCACACAATGATTTCTAGTTTTACTCAATGGCTGGATTCCAAGGAAGTCATAGTGACTTTGAGAATGATGTACAAGGTGGGAACAGTGGTGGCAATGAGAAAAAAATGGAATGTTGATAGGCGTAAGAGATATCTTATTTATGACAAATCAATTTTCAAAAAATATGATCAAAAATATATATATTAACCAATTACTAGTCTCAACAAAGAAGAGAAAGGTGGTGAATGATAAGATCTCCAGTAGTGGAGACCATAGAGAATGAAATCCTCAATTTCCATCATGCAGGAAATGTGGAAGGAGACACCCAGGAATGTGTCTCAATGGGACAAAGAAAGGCTTTACCAGCAGGAAGGAAGGACATAAAGTGAAGAATTTCTGATGAAAAATGAAGAGTACTATGGAAGAAAATAAAAATGGTCCCAAGAATCCATTTACAGTCATTTCCCGTAAATGTAGGGGACCTGGCCATTACCCGAGTGAATGCCCTATTCTATAGGATATTTTCTTGGTCAAAGAAGAAGATATGTGGAAATAAATGGTTGGAGAAATGTTTAAAAATTATTAGTTCTCCTTGTTGAGGGTTTTACATTGGAATAATTTTCTCTTGTATATTTAACCCTGCATTTTTCGATGTGATAATGATATTTGAGGAAAAATTATCTTTTCTCTTGTGGATATAGTTATAAATAACCATTTGGTTTTATATGATCATTGGGTTTGAGGAAATTATAAGTTATTTTAATTTGGGATGAAAATGCAGGGTATGAGATAAGATTTGTGGTTAAATTATGTTATGATTATTTTGAGGAATTTATCTCATTTTGGTAATGTTTTAAAATATAGTTTTTGAAAAAGGACAATACGCAGGCCATGTGAAAACCCGTCACGTCAGACAAAGCTGTGGGAATCGAACCCACAACCAATGTGTGATTGGGAGTTATCACCTACCACTGGACTACGTGAAGTCCCTGGTTAGTGTAACTATTATTTTTAGTTAAATGATTTTATTGATCAATAATAATTTGATTTGGGATCTTGTGTCTTATCAAATAAATACCCTTAGTATAGGAAAATGATTTGGTGATTAAGTGATAAATGTTATTTTAGAAGTTTTTCGCTTTGTTGTGAACACTATATACCCAAGGAAAATATAATATTATGGGATTTCATTTGTGGAGTAATGGTTTTTTTATCTATGTTTTTTTTGTGAATTTATAGTGATTTGTGTTATTTATGGAAATGATTAGGTTAATTACTTTTAAGTATGTGACATTAAGAGTAATTAGTGTCATTTGGAGATACAATTTAACATGGAAGACTACATTCTTATAAGTTTTGGGTTTGAATATTAGTTTGGATTATATAGAAGGATTTTAAGGAAAATTGATTATTGAATGGTATTTATTTAACTTTGGGTTATTGATAGTTTAATTTTAGAAATTAAGATTAATGTTTTTTTTTTCTCTAATGAAATATCCATTTGGGGGATCATCAGATATTATACTAAACATTTTGGTTTTCATTAATCTCTAAAGACAAGGTAAATATATAGTTTATCCTACGTGGATGATTTATTTCTATAGATGTTTATTCTAGCTCTTCCATTATGACCAAGTCTTCTTGAATACCCATTTTTTAAAAAAAATGAGTTAGTGGTAAAAATTTGTTAAAGAATGAAACTCTACTTAAAAAGTAAGTATATATCTTTATTTTCTTAGTCAATATCATAAATTAATTCCTTTTCCTTATGTAATGTAACATAAAACAAAAAAATGTTGTCCGTTTACTTTTCCTACTTGGAGACTAAGGACCATTTGTCCCAACACAAGTTTGTGATTTTCATATTGTTAACTTTCTCCTGATCATGTTTTCTATCCCTCTCCATCAGAACTGAACACTTAGTTTATCATCTATATCCATGTTTTCTTACATCGAATCCTAGTATGGGTTATCTTGGGTGACCTTTATACCTCTCTTCTTTTCTTTTAAAGTGATAGTTTTATTAACTCTTTTTCCGATGTGGGAATTCAATTATATTATCAAGCCCAATTTTAAAAAATTGTGAGGATGCAATTTATTGAAGGAGGAGAGAATGTAACACCCCATGATTCCACGGTACGTTTCCCTTTGAATAATGCAGTGGCGTGCATTGTATGCAACTTTGAGATTCTAACACACCACAACTAATCAAACTAGCCGTTATGAATAGTAATACCTACTTTTGAAATTTTATAAATTCTATATCTCAAAATGGACTTCATTTTTGGATTCGGAATATCGAAATTTTCCTATGGTGAAATTTTTGTAGTTTTAGATAACATTCATATTTTGATGAATAGTAAAAATTACTAAATTTTAATTAAAACAACTTTTTTAATCGAAATAAGTAATATTGATAAATTATGAATTTGAGTGGTTTTAAAGTATATTTAGAATATATATTTTTAACATTTCATTCAATTTTTGTCATTGTTCATAATTTTACAATTAAACCAGACATAAACAAGTGCCAATCTTTTGATAGTTATTATCTCTTAAAAACACACTATTTGTTTTGACAGCGGGAATTAATTTTAAATTAATTTCTGCCACTTCTGTGTTAGGAAATTGGAAAAATGGATTCCATATTTGGAATCAGGATCTTCAAATTGTGTAAATAGGTGACTTTTATTTTTAGACAATTTGAATAATTACTTCGGTAAATATTTTATTTACCATGGTTAAAAGGTAAATCCGGTAAATAAGGGTTAAAAATAATATTATAATAATAAAAAATTACCCTAAAACATGTCCTAACCTTATTGGTTGATACATGTCCGACAATGGGAATCTTTGGGTTGATTTGGGAACCTCATGGTGCCACTTTTAAGTGAGAGGGACACTTTATTTTTAATTAAGTTAAAATGAATACAAAAATGACACAGGCATATAGCTTTTAGAAAAAAAAAATTTACATAGGGTTATATATGTTGGAATTTCGACTATAAATATTAATTAGTAATATAAAACAATTTCCTACATAATGGTATTATATTTATAATTTTTAGTCATTAAATAATTTAATTTATTTATGACACAATGGTGATGCAGTAATTATCATAATAGTGAAAAATTAAAATGATTGATACTGTAGATACCCAAATAAATATAATTTGAGACATTTATAAATTACACTTATTTTATAGGTTAATATGACATGTTAGGAATGATTTAATTAAATTTTTTCTAAGTAATCATTCTGTTATGAGTTTTACAAAAATCAATTATTGAATAGTGTCAAAATTGAAATAAAAGTGTTTTTAAAACAAATATTATATTATTAATTGATATTTAATTCCTAAAAATATAAGGATCAGCAAAGAGACTTATATCATGATATTTGTATCATTAACGGACCACTTGGGGGTCTCTTGGATGTATATAGTATGTTTATTGACCATATAATACAAAAATAGAAAGAGACATTATAAAAGTGAAACTAATTAACTAAGAGTTAATACTTAATGATAAGGTTAATATAGTAACCCAAACCTATCTAAATTCTATTGGTTTAGTTGTTTTAGACCAATCCCCGCCTTAACCTTTAAATAATATTTCTCATTAATTTCCATGTTTTAAAAAAAAATTTAAGGATTTATTTATATGGACATTATGGTTTTAAAATTAAAATTACTTTTAAAAGTTTCAAAGTGGTATGGGAAACTTTGATTCAAAAATATTTTTTTAAATGACTTCTTGCCAAATAGTGAGAATTTTAAATGATTTAAAGAAAAGGTGGGATATTTCTCTCTAATAGTTTTGATGATTATTTTCATCTATCCTTCATCATTCTCTACTGAGGTTAATCTAATACAATTCAATCTTCCATATTGTATCTAATGAGTTATGTTTGACTGTGGATGTGCTAGTTTTATACCATTCATGGTTTGTGGATAAAGTATTGACATTTAGTATGCTAGTTTTAATACAAATGTTTATATTATGTTTCAAACTTTTCATATGAGTAAGGCATTGGACTTAGTAAGTGACGGGTGGACCCCGCTATAGCTCCTCTATAAATCGGTAGGTCTCATGAGACAAACTAGTTTCTTGGCACAAGGCCTTGAAAAAATCTTATTTGTAGTCTTGTCATGAGGCCTTGGCTATGTGGTTATGATAGTCTGGCATTATGCATTCCATAATTATGAAAGTGGTTATTGATATTGCATGTGATTATTTGATTAGTAGAATATCCATGTGAATAAGTAAATGGAATTATTTCATTTTATTTTTCCATACTATGTTGAAGTTCAAGTTTAAAAGGCTTTTGTTTTTGTTATAAATTGCCTTGAATGTTGATTCTTATTTATGAATGTTTCTGCTATATTGTTATCCTTACTGGGCATTTGAGCTCACCCCTTTTCAATGTTTTCTTTTTCCCAGGATGTGAAGAAGTAATTTATGAATGACATGCAGGGATAGTATGAGGCGATAAGAGTGTGTACTATGGAGACTATATTGTTTTAGTTTCCATTTTATTATGTAATGTAAAACTTTATGAATATATCCAGAGTTTCCAAGGCTACTAAACTGATCAGTCTTTCGAGATTTTATCTTTCTTGTGATCATGCCAATTTTATGTAATAATGCACCGACTCTGGGTAACTGGGGTCGGGGCGTTACACGTTGCATCATTATGTAATCATTTAAGGTTATTATATATTACCTAAAAATATTATAAATGAATTATCATCAATAAAATAATTATATTACTCTAAAAATAAAAATATATTTTAATTTTCCACTTTCATTTGACCATGTGTGAACACATAGAATATATTTCAAATTAAAAAATGACATTATGTATTTTTATTTTCTATAAATATTATATAGGTTAGTTTCCTAGAAATCAGTCCCATAAAAATTTATATTTTTAGTCTAAGGTGATGACGATATAAATTACTTCAACAAATTACGATTTGGATGAAAAAATGAGAACATAAAACTTAATTTTAACCTTGGATAACGTGATTTTCCCTTTATAGAAAACATAAATTGTACCACAATAACTATTAATATTAATAAAACAAAGAAAGGAATTATTCACCAAAATTGAAACTACTATTTCCAAATGTAGTATCCATTTTTTAATATTCAATTTATATATGTAAATGAAATTAATTTCCAAAATAAAGTGTCCAAATACGAAGAAACTTTTTTTTGGAAATTTACAGTTCGGAAGAATAAAATTGGATTTATTCATATCCCATACCAAAAATTTATAATATTAATACAAAAATATTTTATTGGACATATAATATAAAAATACCATTAAAATCATTTGAAAATAGTGATTAATATAATTCATTAGCATAACAACATTTTTCCTGCATAAAAAATTTCAGAAAAGTATCTCTTTTAGTTTCAAAAAAATATATTTATATTTATAATAAAATGATAACGAATTAATTTATTTTATACAAGTTTAAACCATACAATTTTCATAATATAGTTAGTCTAATTCATACCCACTAATTTAATATCAAGGTTATAATAGTGTATTATAATATGATTTATTAGGAATTAATGTTGAGTGTATCGCAAGCTATCGAAGAGACTAAATTTATTAAGAAAAGATATCATAAAATCTTGGGTTTTTACAAACGAACCCAAG
The DNA here is from genome assembly GCA_963277665.1 of Viscum album. Classification (NCBI taxonomy): domain Eukaryota; kingdom Viridiplantae; phylum Streptophyta; class Magnoliopsida; order Santalales; family Viscaceae; genus Viscum; species Viscum album. The sequence continues at coordinate 539,332,692 of OY728119.1, forward strand.
ATTAAAATACCATGGATTAAAAATTATGCAATTTTGAAGTAATTATTCAATTATGTACATAATTATTTTATATGAATCTCATTCATCGTGCTCCATGGGTTATTGATGAAATGATTTATTTTGATCAATGTGGCTCATGTGAATTAAGTCATGTGGATGGTGTTCCCTGATATCACACCAATAAATTGGGTAAATAAATAATCTATAAAGATTAAATTATTTATGATAACTTTTTAGTAAACTTTGTAACTATGATTTATGCCATCTGGGTTATAAACCATGGTTATATTTTTATGAATGTCTCTATTTTTATATTATAGACACATTTCGATGTTATGATTAATGATACTTCTAATATGATATCCCTTGTGTTATTATGATCATGGCCAACCTTTATACCTCATGGTCACGTGATAAATATATTCTGTTTTATTCCATTACTGGTCTTTATTCTTACCATTTAAATTAGTGTATGTCCCCAAGATATGAGATAAAGTAAAAGTAACATTGGATGAACCTCTGAAGAAACCTTTCAGATAGATTAGAAGACTGTTCATGTTATTCATGTATTACGTTTATAATTTCCAAGAAACAAACCCATAAAATATGATGTGTTTTATTAAGTGTGTTACCATGAATGAATGTTTTATTTATTTAAAAATGTGGTATGACATATTAGTCTCACCAAATGGCCATGCTAAGGATCCTTAAAAAGTTACCCAATGGATAACTTCCAAGGGATAGGTAATACCCTCAACCCTAATTTTCAATGTTATTTTCTTCTTATACACCACTAAATTCACCAATATACAAGAAGTTATAATAATATACTCATCATTAATTAGATAAAGTATTATTAAACTAGGTGAATATAAATTTTATACTTTTTGTTAAAGGTTTTGATGAAAATAAAAACATTTTCATTACGGTTTGCAAACTACCACGTCTATGAATAACATGTTAGGTTTTCCATTAAAACCAAACATGGTTGAATTTAAAAATTTATTTATTATGTAAAAATGAAATTTTTGATTCTATTAATATTATATAATCAATTTATATTTCAATATATAATTAATAAATATAATAAATGGTTATAGTAACATTAACTGCCTTAAATGGATTTATTAAGGCACTTTTATTAATTTGGAATTTTTGGGATAACCATTGAAACAGTATAAGTATTGTATAAATGGAATAATAAAATAAATAAACCTACATAATTATGAAGGGCATGATTTTTTTTACAACACCTTTACCCACAATCAAAAAACTGATAGTCTTCTAAGGAAATTAACCAAATAACCTCAAGTAACTGATGTTAGTGAAAACTATTTTAAAAATAAATACTAAGAGAAGATATATGGAACTTATAAAATTAAATATATTTGAATATGTTTCATGGTTATATATCTATGTAATATATTTTAATTATTTAGATTGTTATGTACATGTTCATAATCTTTTATACAAAAGGTGAGGGTTTCTATATTAATCACCCTTCATTGAGTCATGCTTTGATATTATCCACCAATTTTAATTTTCATAGTTTAAATAATACACCCATGAATTTTAATATCATATATTACTATTTAAATTCTAAACTTAACTATCATTCATGATCTTCCATGTTTTGTTCTACAATTGATGTTATCCTTAAAATATATGGGTCATTCATCACTCTCTCTAATTTCTTTAGTTATAACGCTTATCCTTCGGTTTTTCCATTAATAGAATATGTTATACAATATTTATATCATGGGAGATAATTTTGACACAAATATTACTTAATGGTGGTTTCTAATTCTTTTTTATATTTCATCTATGTTAAGAATAATTCTCATTTATTTAAACAATGGTTTCCCTTGCTTGTCTACAATTTCCCTTCTCGTTAATGTTCTCCCTTTTAATTAGAAACCATGTTATGTTTCATCACATGTGAATGTCATGTTTACATTATCGTATAATAAAATAAAGTTATATTAAATTATTTTACAAGGTGGTAGTTCAACAAAGGTGTTTTAAAACAAAAACACCACCCTCCTTACTTGTTGGTTACACACTCTATTTTTTCCACCATTTTTATGACATATTATTATTAGAAACTTATTATAATTTTTTATGTAATTACTTTATATATTTAATATGTTAAATATCCTTTTAATTACTAGGTTGATAATTGTTTTAATTGCAATTAAAATTTGAAATTTTATGTTAACCCGATTTAATGGAACTTCCCAGTTTCATATCTCATGCCAAAATTTACAACTATCAATAGTTTTTAAATAATGAATATTTTTTAAAAATATTACTTATTTTACAAATAATAATCTTGGTTCCATTCCAATTTTATAGAAAAAATATTATATTTCCTTTATTAAAAATATTCTTTACTTATTTCATAAAGCATCACCCAGGTGTTATATTTTTATCCTTTCTTTTCATAGGTACTTCTATTGAATTTTTTACATCATAACTCCATGTTCAAGACCTATATTACATTTTAGATTATTAGTTACAAAAATGGATTAATTCATTCTTCTATCTAGAATAATTAGTATATATCCTTTATTTATTTCTTTAATTGTAATTATAAAACCCACTTCCTTCTCATGGGTTTAATCGTGCTATTTATTTAGGGCTTATTTTACTCATTTGGTATGCTTATATATGATTTTCATTTATGTTATGGGTGGTAATAGAATTATTTATTTTTGATTAACCAATATGAGTTAGATTATATAAGATTGATATTTTTTTTGATGACCCAACAATAACATACATATATTTGACATTATACTATTTAATAACATATTAAAAATCACAAAGAAAATGAGGATACAGATCATAGTGGCATAGTATATTTGAATATTAGTTTAATCACTATCTTATTAAACTATAAAGATATCATTTATTCTAAAAAATCCATCATAATTTATTTTTTCCCATATATATCATATGTGACATTATTCTTCATTAGCAAGGGAATATAAAATATAAGAAAATTATGATCTATGGTGATTATTAAAGGGTAGAACAAATGAGATATCAATCACATCAAAATATATTTTTGTAATAATTATCATTAAGTAGTGAGAATAACCCAATCATATAGATATAAAAAGATAATAAAGGTACGTGATAATAATGTAAGTAAATAATACACAATAAAATATTAACTACGGAATCTAAATGTGAATGATAACATAAGGATATTCCCTAACATAATAATTTGGCACATTACTAATCATATAATTCATAACATATGTTTTTTCTCTTTTCTATGTCCATCTTAGTGTAAAAATAAAATTTCATCATGTCTAATAATAACATAGTAAAAAAAATATTCAAATCATTAACATTCAAAACAATGCCATGTCATTAGATATAAATCCATACCAAATACATTATAATGATATAAAATTTTAATTCCATTCATAAAATTATGATTTTATTGTACATATGTGTGCCACATTATCATAAAAACAATTACAAATACTCCTCGTCATGATTAACCTATGAAAATAAAATCATTTAAATAATTATTTTTCCTAAAATATAAAAATATATCATCTAGAGAAAGAAATTGGATGATTTAATGATATAATATCACCATAAAAACTTAGTAAATATTAAATGATCATAACATAAAAGGATATTAACATAAATAAAATACACTTCAGAATAATATAATATATTTTATGAAAATTATGAAAAATTATCCTTCATATTTTAATATTTTTATTTCAAAACACAATTATTAAAAATATATTTTTTAAAATTGGAGGGATAATGGCTGTAATTTTTTTAAGAATCACATAATAAAAAAACATTAAATGTAAGCTTTGTATTGAAAATAGAATAAATTGATGTAAGAATGAATCTGAGTGAGAAATATAAAGGAAGAGTGATAAAAAAATTTCCTTCCCGCACTCATAGATAAGTCAAAAATATTTATAAATATAATTTAATAAATACTATAAATTAATTTAATGATATATAATATGAAAAATAAATAATATAAATAACATAGAGGTGGAAGAAAAATATTAAAACTGAAGAGTCTGATAAATACACATCACACTACAGACGTCATAATGGGTTAAGTATGAATAAGTAAGAGGGTGATAATAAAAAGATATGTATACCCCCAAAAAACCAAATGACAAGTTTAAATTTAATTTAAATCAATTGGGCTTAAAAATTAACCAAATTATGTATAAATATAGTTAATCACTAATAATAATAAAGAATGGAATATAATCCACTTCCCTTTACTCTAAAATATTTCGAATATGATATAACACTAAGTTTAATAAAAAAAATTCATAATCATAGAATTTAGAACCTTATTTATATTTATTATCTTCAATATTAATATATATATATATTCATTTATTATATATAAAATAGTTTTTTATGAATTAGTTTAACTGACATATGTCATTAGTTTTAATTATTTTGTACTTTTTCTTATATAGATGTATTTATAATGGTCCATTAATAATAACTAATTCATATATTGTATTTAAATGTTTATATAAATATAGTTTTTCTATTATTATTAAATCCTTATGTTCAATTCATGGAATTTAGTTATGTAGTTTATAATAATAATTTTCAAAACATGTTTATTTCAAAGAACTTTGTAAATAATAATGACTTACTATAAAATGATAATTAACTTGGGTGTCACCATTAAGTCACTATAAACATTACATAATTTTACCATTTATATGATATTTTAATAGTATTTATATCTATTATACTCATCGATAATGAAAATTAAGAAGGTAGTACAATATTGTTCATGTACGTGGTTGTAGCTACCCTAAGAAAAATATGTTATAATGAATAAATGAGTAAGAGTATTGAATTATATGAAATAAATATAATTTTTATAAATGAATAATGATTTTAATAATAAATATTTAGAGTTTTGAATTATAATTATTAAAATTTAAATATGTAAAGATAAATGAAAATGATAAATAATAAATCATTACTTACTTTGATGAAAAAACATTATTCTTATAAAGACTTCATTTATAATTAAGGATTTATGCCTGTTTATTGTAAAAAAATATATCCAAAACATTAGAGAGGAATTTATGAAAGAATATTTGGTTTTATAGTAAATAAAAAATGTAATAATATTTTTGTTTTGGAATTATTAGTGGATGGGTCCTTTTATAGATGAGATTTAATGGCATATTTATAAATAACAACTTATTGGCAAAGGATTGAAATTTTATTATGTTAAGTGGCCCATAATTATAAAATACGAAGGTCACTAGAAATCCAAGTCATTAGGTTTATTTATTATATTTTTTATAATTGTATACATTAATTTAAACATATATAATATTTTTACTAATTTAAAATTTACTAGTGTAATTCACTTTCTACCTCGATAAATTATTGTTTCATCAAGAAAATAAAATCACACATCTTAACTAATTAAAATGTAATAATTCTAAATATTAATTATATTTTATTAAATTCAATATCTATATGTGATGAAAATAAATTTTAAATAAAATTCCAAAAAATAGACAAATAATTTTTATTGAATAAAAATAATTTCTTATGTAATGAATGATTTTATTTTACACTTAATCATTCCTTATAAATATAATAGATATTAAATAAAATTTTAATATATTATTTATAATAAATTGGAAAAATTTATAAAAGTTGCATATAATCATTATAAAAATAATAATATATTCATTGGTTATGTGCATTTCCAATGGTCCTATATAACCCATTAGCCATATTAATCTTTTTTATTCTTGTATTATTTATTTATCTAAAATTTTTCATCTTACTATTTTATTTATCTCTAAAAATTTATTCCACTATCATAATGTGTATAATTATTTTTACATTTATACTATGTAGTATTATTTTTATAGGTTTCTATGATGATGATTGCTTCAATTCTATGGCATTTTTATTTACCTGTTTTGTTATTTCTGTTGAATTTTTTATTATAATCTTTCATATATATTAAAAAATGTCAAATGTTCCAATTAGATTTATTTTAAAATTATTTTTTGTCTCATTTCATTTTTTAATATTACCCCTTAATTAAATGAAGAATTATTAATTTTTAGTTTGATATTACAAGTGAAATAAGTTATTTAACACATCTTAATTATTGAAAGAAAATTTAAACTACATATTAGGGTGTTAGGTCATACCCCCTTAAAAACTTCTCCCTCAAAATTTCATTTCTATGATGAGAATAGATGAGGTTAATTTTGTCTCATTACATATTTTGGTTCCTAAGTCACTTCCTCAAAGATATTATTTTACATGGTAACATTGACCTGATGAGAAGTCTTAGGTTGTATTACTTTATCACTATTCTCTAATATCTACAAAAGTTATTCAACATTAATTGAATAATTACTGTTTGTGAAACCATTGATTTTAGTACATGTGATGGTTCTTGTATGTACTTTCACAAAAGTGATGCATGGTGTACCACATTCACTTTTGAGTGATTTAGTGGAAGCACTATCTTATATTTTATTGTCCTCATGTGATCAATAATAATAAAGTGGTAACATATCTAAGGATAAAATTTCCTTAATTACTCAATATCCTAACTTTCTTCCATGGTGATATTCAAAGGAATATCATTTCTCTAACCTCAAACTCCAAATATTATAAAAAAAATTCAATATAACTCTTATTTTGGAATTGTGTTACATTAATATAACATTGAATTAAATGAATATTATTTTTAATTGCATGAGTAATATCTAGTACTAATAAATATTTCTCTCAAATGTATCCTTATATGATAAATATATAAATATTTACACATAAGGATACTCATATTGTTCTATTTGAATTCTTTCATGTTAACTTCATTATATATGAACGTTATCGATGATATTTGTTGATCATAACATCCTTCGAAATCCAGCGACAAAGATTTCAATGTATCTACCAACATTTCAAAGGTAATTTTATATAGAAATTTGTATTTGAAGATTATATTAAGTGTTAAATCTCAATTCAATATGTAATTATTTTTAAATAATTCTCCGAAATCATTAGGTGGAAGTCAAATCTTGAGTAGACACTATTGAAATCGGTAATTTATCAAACCTGACTAGTTACTATATGTATATAATAGTATATTGACCAAGTAATATATCACTTAAAATATAAATTAATTGATTCAAAATTTTAAGTCAACCAACAATAACCCAAATAAAATTGTTTCATTTTGATATCTTAGTAAAACCAATGAAAACTCTATATTGATGTTGCCCTATTTCTATATAGGTATAGGTAACGGTTACATAAACCACTTAGACATATAAATTTTAGATGTAACATTCTAAAAAACTGAACAACATAATCTATACTATAAAGTATTCCTCTTAAATTTTTGAAATAAAAATTCTCTCTAAGGTCTCAATACATATTTCTATTTTCATATGAGTGAATAGAGAATGATGGGTTATTTACATCATCCAAAAGTTTCTTATTTAGTTTTTTTAATAATAGAACATATATTCATTTTACAAATATTATAACTCAATCTTCCCCATGGTTAATCTCAAAAATATTTTCACCTTATTTTATAGCTCTTTATCATCTTCTAATTCCTCCTTGGTTTTTTATTAGATAGATTGTGGAGAAATAATTTGGAAAATTAACGATTTTACCACTTCCCTTGTGACTTATATATTAATCTTTTAAATATCCCTACACATTGAATCTATTTAAATCTTCATCATGGATAAGTCATCATAATCATTTGTCCTCAAAGCATCGACCACATTGTTAGCCTTCCTGATATTATAATTTATTGAGAAATCCTGATCCTCATATTCATTGGTGATTAATAATCATCTTTTTTATGAATATATACTTTAATATTTCATGATAAATATATATATCACAATTCTCCCGATAAAAAATTTTTATGAATATTAAATATAAAAATTATTATTGTGAACTCTGTGTCTTGTAATAAGTAATATTTTCTATAGAACATTAAATAATGTGAGGTATAACATGGAACACTATAATTTTTCATAATAATAATCCCTAAAACCTTATATGATACATCATTTCAAATTAAAACCCCTATCCTACATACACTTGTGTGAGTATGGGTGCAGTGATAGACCTCTTCTTAAGATACTTAATTTTTTCTTGACAAAATTTTATACATACAATTTTTACTCCATTCTTAATTGACATGGTTACTATATAAAAAACAACATAAATTTCTCACAAAGATCCTATAGTATTAATATAATATAAAAAACTATGGATCTCTATTATAATAGTTTCTCTTTGTCATTCATTAATCATCTATGTACTTCATGGATTTCAATATATGCCCATTATTGGGATTACGTTGCCCAAGAATGATACTTTTGCGGCTAAAGTACACAATTTTTGAATTTGGCATGAATTTTATCAATTATTTAATTTTTTAACACATTCCTGAAATATTCATCATACTCATCCCCAGTATTGCAATATATGTGAATATAATTGATAAATACAACCAAAAAGTCATCGTGTTTATCTTTAGGGATTCTATTCCTCATGTCCATGAAGATAATGGGGGATTTTGGAAGCCCAAAATTAATCACTATGAATTCATAGTTTCGATATATTTTATATACGTTTATCTTAAGTATATCCTCATGTTTAAGATTATTTGACGATATCTAAATCCAATATCTTCCTTCAAGAAGTATTTATCTCCAAAAATTTGATTAAACAAGTCATTAGTAAGAGGTATTAAATATTTTTTCTGGATCATGATTTTTTTATTCTCATGATAGTAAATGAAAAGAAGAATTTATTCATCCTTATTCATTCTAAAGAGGTACATTGAACCCCATGGGGATATACATTCATGTATAAAACACTTATCCAAAATCTACTGAAGTAGCTTCTTCAATTATTCTTACTCAATAGGGTCTACTGTATAAGGATTATAAAATAGGAATTAAATCATGTATAAGTTATATCAAATACATAACCTCGTTATCTTTGGTAATATCCATAAATACTTCAAGTAATATATCATAATATTCTCTTACAATTGGAATTTCTTGAATATGTAGTTTATCCCGAAATATTTGATCCAAATATCATGTATTATTGAGTATTTGGACCTATATTAATGGATTTGGATTCACTTGATCTTCATAATCACCCATGAATCGATATGTGACCATGGTATGATTTTTTATATTAAATAAAAAATTATATTCTTAATTTATCTGATCTTTTTCTAGAAAGAATAATCCATTCACAATAACGTATCAAATTTAACCAAGGGGTGAATAAAAATATTTTCAAAAAATAGAAAACCATGATTATCTATTGAAGAAGAGTTATATAATTTTTATGTAACCATTGTACCGTAAGGTGTTTTTGATAATAATTAAATTTCCAATCATTGAGGTGGTGAATAAACGATCTACGAAAAAATGTACGATATAAGGTGTCTGTAGAACCAGAAAAAAATAATAAATTTTTAGTTCTTACAATCATGATAAGTGTACATTTCACCACATCATTTTCATGATCAAATTTTGAGGTAGTGATCATATAATATTTCACATTATTCTTTGGTTTTGGATTTTACTTTAATTGATTATCCTAATTAGATATTGTATTTGTGTATTTGAATTCATACAACCAAAAATACTTATAATTTTCACATTGAATTATTTATGGGTAATTATGATGAACATTATTATACTCTATTGTATTTATCAACCTACTATTATCTATTCAGTAATCATTTACTTGATGGAATTCATTTCCATACTTGAATCATTTATTTGTTCCATATAGGAAAGTTCCAAGGTTTTGTTTCATACATTTTTTCCTTATAAGAATGTGAATCTAATTTTTTTATGAGCTTTATCACTTTAATTCCCCTGAAACCCCATTTTCCACTTATTATACACAAATTAATGCTTATAAGAAAGGTTTTACAAGTTTAATTTACACATTAAAATCACATGAAACAAATTCCTCATAGCTTACAGATTCTCATGTAGCTAATATAATTCATAGATTTGTTTTAAGAAATTAAAGAATCAATTAATATTACAGGTAGTATCAATGATAAAAATAAAGGGTTAACTTGAAATTATCATGATGTTCACATTAAAATAACTAATTAATTTATCTTCCTTTTTTTAATAAATTAATTATATATCAATTTTTATACGAATAGTTCGTAGGAATATTTGTTGAAAAATATTTTTTTTAAGAATACAAATCACATGGATTCAATTTCTTCCTATATATTTTGTTTCTTGATGATATTACATCAATGATATGCTTAACCTTCCAACTAATATAAAACCAAAACAAGATTTTAATTCTCTAACACTGAAGAATAGATAATATCATTTTCATTTTGTAGATTCATTGCTTAATAATTAGTGTATTAGATGACCCATGGTGGTTATTATTATTTGGATCACTTAATAAAAATTAGTTCCTTGTTTATAGAATTTTGGAGTTCTGATAAAACACTATTTTGTTTAATATTTTATTGATAATAAATGATATAACTTCCCCACATTGTGCTGAATATATTCATTTATGAAATATTTGGGATTAGATCATTCATTTGAAAATTTGATGAAAATTCTAGTTTTAACATTTTAAAATGCACTATAGTATTTTGAAAATAAATATTTTAATATTTATTATTTGAACTTAATATTTTTTTAAAGTGTTCATCACTTAAGTTTCTACAACTTTTATTCAGGACACTAGAGCTAATAAGTGCATTTGGATGGAGTAAATGGGCCATTAAGACAATGGTGGGCTGGACTCGATAGAATGGACATGGATTATGTATTTGGACCATATGTTCTTTATCTAGGCTTGGATGGAGCCCAACTTTTGAGGAAAGCTCAGGGAAATGATATGGCACAAATCATCCTTCTGTAAGGTCGGTCAAATAACGCGTTTTTGAGGTCAACTAGGTGATGAAACGTGGAATAAAATATTTGGCCGAGTTTTTCATTTCACACTTAAAAAGTTATGTAACCCTAGCCCTCACAAACACTATTTAAAGGGGGTTTTAACTCTTTGGGAGGGCTGGTAGAGGAATTGGGAAGGTGTTTCTGAAATGGTGTCTCTTGGGAGACCCTCACAACTCATGGAAGAAGTAATCCTTTGTGCAAACCTCTCTTCCAAAAAGGCTCTTCTCTCCCACCTCTTCTTTGTATTTCTTTTATTTCATGAATTTTTCATGAATTTTTCTTCAAATAATCTTCTGTGTTCTTTCCTTTTCTTCTTCTCTTACTCTTCTTAATTGGGTTGTAATAAAGAGTGGAGAAAAGATTGGTTTCTACCCTTTCAATCCTTTGTTTATGAAAAATGTATCCACAATGACTACACCGCCAATGGAAGAGTAGTTCTCTTTAGTAATCGATCGACCTCTATCCTTCTTCATTTAATTTTTTTGAATCATTGAGCTAATTTAATTCAATTAATATGATCCATGAATTGTGTTTTAAAATTGTAAGAAACTAATCAAGCAATTGAACAATTAACACAAAACACGCGAGGTCGGGAATTGTGTAAATTATGAGAGCGCGATCTTAATCTGTAATACAAGACCATACGGGATAAATTTGTAGAGTTCAAATATAATCACTAAACACAATTCATCCTCCTTTCCAAAATGGATATGTGCTCTAATTAACCACTGACCATAATCTAAGCTTAGAACAACAATCAATGTAGGGTGCTGCGATTGTGTGTTCCGAAGCTAGCCAAGGGTTTAAGTAATTTCATCTTTGTGGTTAAGTTAACTCTCATAGGGTTCGAGGGATAACAAATTAGGGGATCATAATTAAGTGGGTATTGATTTAAATTATAATTATTATTAAGTGAATGAAGAGGTATAGTTAGATCGATTACGCCTTTTAAAATATTTTCTAAATAACATCTGTTTGTTGTGTCATTTTAATCGAACTTTATTTCAAAACTAAAAACAAAAAAAAACAATCTTCTTCCAGAAAACTTCTTCTAAATTTATAAACTATAAGCAACCACCCCCATCCTTTCAATTATATTTTTTATTCTCTTTCATTTTATTTCTAGACTACCTCTGAAAAGTTGTTTTAATTCACTTCCTCCTTTGACAGATGACCTTGGTCAGCCACTCTGATGCACCTATGTACACCAAAATCACACTAATCATTTGAGGGCGCCCATGACAGCGCTCTTTCATGTTCAATATAGTTCATTTTACTATTAAAAATTATAGATAGTTGGGTAACGATATCCATGATTTATTTTATAAAAACTATAATATTGTATGGTTTTTCATTAAGAAAATAATTGCATTAGTCATCACATTCATTATTCACTTAAATTCTACAATTTTTAGCAATTAAATAAAATAAGGAACTTAAATATGGGTGTTGACCAAAAATATAAATAATAAATAATAATATAATAATGAAAATAAATATAATTTTGACTGAACCTATGATACCATTATTTCAACATATGACACATCTAGTTCAACCAATGATAATTTTTAATTAAACCAATGAAACTTCTAATTCAACGTATTTTTAGAAGACCAAATCATTACATACATATTTTTTGATTCATTTTACTTCATTACACATTACAAATCATAAATAAATTACACTCTTAAAACACAAATATTTAGTCCCTTTTGATATTAGTTACATATACATCATATTTTACAATACAATGTATATTTCAACCTCAAAATAAATTACACGTGATCCCCATGTAGATATATCATTTGAAATATTCTTCTTCGTCACCTAGGAAATGGAAAATAGAAGAAAATGGTGAGTTCGTGAACATATTAAAGGGTTAAACAGATGGGATATCAAGTATCAAAATAGTTTATTATAATTAAGTTCATAAATTTGGGATAATAAAAACATAATTTAAGTAACAAAACATATTCAAGGTATATGAAAATACCATATGTAAATAATTCCCAATGTAATATGAAACATAGAACATAATAATGGATCATACTATAAATATATGAGAGGATTATGGAACATGCATAACCATATAAAATCATAATATATGTTAAGGATCTCTAAAATGAAATCATTGTTGAAAATTCTAACCACATCATGTCCATGTATAACATAGTGAACAAATCTATATATATCATGTTCATGTATAACATAGTCATATCATTAGATAAATCATTACCTGATGCATTAGATGTATATATAATTCTAGTTCCAGCCATCAGATAATGATAGCACCATAGATATGTATTCCTCATGATCCTGAAAGCAAGAATGAATCTATCATAGCATAATTAAATTACTAAATTAAAATAGTTTGAATAAAATTATTCACAGGTAAATAAAAATATATTATAAATATATATAAATTGTAAGATTATATGAAATTATATTACTAGTGAAACATAGGAAATAGAAAATTATTATAACCTCAAAGGATATTAACATAATTATAATCCCTTCAGGGGATAATGATAAATTATATAATTATTAAAAATAATTATTCTTTTTCATTTTATTTTAAATAAAATAAATTATTAATAAATGGTTCTTAACAGGAAAGAGAAAATAAATAAATAAATATCTTAAATAATCATTGAATAATAAAGCATTAAATTTAATTTTTGTGAATAAAATATAATGAACTTGAGTTATAAAGACACTGAGTATGAAATGTAATAAAAGGCGTATAAAAGAATTCCCTTTCCATCATTGTTAATAAGTCAAAGAAATTGAGTGAAACTTTAACAAATCAATTTAATATATGGAAAGATAGAAAATACATCCATAAAATAATATAAAGGACATGGAAAATTTAGACATGAATTCTAACTAAATGGAGGGATAGATAAATTTCCCCATTACAATCATTGGAATAGGTAATATATGAATTAGTAAGTGTAGAATTATAAAACTATATTTAAATATCTATAACTAATCAGAGGAAAAAAATTTATTAGAATTTTAATTGAAATTACCTAAAAATGAACCAAATTAATTTTAAACATATATAATCCTATATATGAATTCCAATGATTAGAGAATCTCCTTACTTTCACACCTGAATTTAGTAAATAATATTCATATATATATATATATTAAACATATAATTATTAATAATATATTTAATAATTTAAATATTTTTAAAAACATATATACTATTTTCTTCTATTCTTTTATTATATATATAGTAGTCAGTTAGAGTTTATTTTACTAATCGTATTATAGTAGCTCTGATTGTTTTTCACTTGTTTAAGTGCAATGTTTCAATTAGTATTATTTGTTAATAATTTTACCATATTTATAATTTTCCATGTAATAGAATTATAAAATTTTAATTATTTTTAAAACCCCATATTCAGTCCTTTAAGTTACTCCTATGATTCATAACAACAATATTCAAAACACCCTCATGTAATGGCCCGGACCCCTCCGATCCATTCCTTTTTTGAAATCGATATGGTCAACACGACGCGCATTGTAATTTTTTTATACTGATGATAACATAAAAATATGTTAAATAATAAAAATGATGACATAAATTGTGTGATTAATTAAACTAAAAAAATAGAATAATCATGATAAAATGATTAAATGGGTGTTATTATTATTAATGATGTGAAGTGGGAAGGTGTGTGACCCATTAGACGTTGATAAATGAAACATTTGGTTTGTCATTAATTGAGAAATTGTTGAAATTAAATTCGAATAATAATAATGTGTGTTGTGTTTTTAATATTATTCATAATATTAATAATAATGAGAAATTAATGAAATGAGTCGTGTTATTTATTCCAAACAAATAAATGAAGATGCGCAGTGGAATCATGGTGGTGCGTTATTAAAATTAAAGGTGGGTTCGTTATTATTATTATGATAAATAATAAAAATAATGGTTGCATAAAAATATGTTGGGTTTAATAAATTGAATTCTTTTCATTTAATAATGGTGCTTTCAATTTAATTAGTGTTAAATAAAAATAAATACAATTAAATAATTAAATTGAAGGATGTTACGCGATATTGAAGTGAAAGTGTCAGATTCAGATATCCAACGGGGTGGTTTAACTTGGTTGATGCGATGAGCGTAAATATTGACTTTATTAAAAAAATACGGTGATGAGTTAATAAAATAAGTTGATAAATTGTTATTATTATTGAAAAACAATAAATAACAATGGTGGCGTAAAACTATGTGCGAGAGGTTAATGAAATTAAATGTCATGACCCATCCTCGGGGACCATGTCGTGACTACCCCAAGCCCACCTCCCATAGGCCAGGGGCTAGTGACTAGCACCAAAGGTGTAAATCCCGAAAAAAAAGGGGAATACATTTCTTTTATAAAGCAAACAAACACCACAGAGTAAGCCAGTATAAGTAAACACTGAGTAAACTGAGTACAAAAGTAAGTGTGGAAAGTAAATGGGCTAGAATACAAACCCAAACTGAAAGTAAAGTTCAACTGGAAAGAAAGTACAGCAACTAAAAGGTAAAGCAGCAATGTTGAGCCATCCACTAGAAGTCCCACCTGAATGGTGGGTACAGATAGTCTCCTCAGCTCCTCGGGTCCAGCCGTCCACTCCGTGTATGTCCCGCCCAGTGGTCCACCTCCAGTTACCGACTTGCTGCACAAGCCTCAATCACGATCAGCGATGTCCGTCGTCTGCATCCAACACAACGTAGTGCGGGGATAGCCTGTGCAGGGGTGAGTATACACTGCTCAGTAGATACCCCGAGACCCCCGAAGGTCTCCCGGAATCCACAAACGATAAACCACAAAGGAAAGATACAACCACGAAGTAACATCAAACACTACTTAGGTATATTCCCATATATATACCTATGTCAGCAATTACAATTTGGCTCCAACATCTGAGACCAAGTTCGATCACGTCCACACAGGATAGTACAACCTAATCCACACAGGAAAGCACAACCAAATCCACACAGGAAAGCAGAACCCAGTCCACATTGGAAAGCAAGTCAATCATATCAAAGATAAAGATTGAAAGTCAAGACTCAGCTCACACATGTATACTTCTTCGTAAGGTGATAGATATGATTAGATGTAACCACTAATTCATCTAAGCTGGGATCCACATAGGATACTAGACCAACTAAGCTGTCAGACCCACATAGGATACAAGACCAGCTACTCTGTCGGACCCACGTAGGATACAAGTACAGAGTTAAATACTGCCGGACCCATGTAGGATACAAGAACAGTAGTACTACTGGACCCACATAGGATACAAGAACAGTAGTCATTGCCATCGAACCCACAGAGGATTTCAGTACGGTCATCATCGTTGCCGAACCCACAAAGGATTTCAGTGCAGTTGTCGTCGCTGCCGAACCCACGGAGGATTTCGGAGCAGTCGTCATCGTCGTCGTAGTCGCAGCCAGCTCTAGGGTTTCCGAAGACAGCATGCTCAATTTCGGGAGGGTCCTCTCCAAGATCCAAGGGGGTTCGTTACATCAACTGACATGTAGTCTGGAGTCGATTTATCCTAAAGTTCTGTCCTGACAAAAAGAACTCAACGTGACAGACGACGCGTCAATCGGACGCCCGGTCTGAGAGTTATTGGCTTTTTCGTTCCCGGGGCCCGGTTAGTTTTTAAGTCAAAACCAACCTGATCGTACTCCAACTGCGTCCAAACATCTATCAGAATAATCCAAAAGGTCTGTCTCACTAAGAGGAATCCAAAAAGTCGACGGCACATCAATCGGACGTCCCGAGCTCAAGTTATAAGCGTTTCCGCTCCGAGGGCCCGGTTGGTTTCATGTTCGAACCAAACCGAACATACCAAAAATTCTCTTAATCCTTGATTGTAATATATCAAAATGACCATATCGATCTAAGGATTGCATCGCAACTGATGGTGCATTGATCGGAGGTCTGTAGCCCATGTTACGGGCATTTAAACTAACCTGACATGTTTTTGGGGGTTTTGGGGCCAGACCGACCCGGCCTAAGACCCCCTGGGTCAACCCAAACCGAGATGACCTGACCTGGTTCCGGGTCCAGCCCATCAGGGCGTGGCCTAGTCTGGCTGGCGCGGCCCAGCCCACCCCGGTGCGGCCCGTCCGCCCTGATGCGGGTGTGGCCCGCGTGGCCAGCGGCTCGGCCGTTTGGCCGACCGGGATGCGGAGGGCGCCGCTGCCCCCCCCCCCCCCTTGAATGAATAAACATCCCTCCATGAGGGTGGCCCGCCTCTTGGCCAGCCAGGGGTTACGACCCCCAGTCCTTCCGAAAGGGTCGGCCCGGCTGGCTGGCCGGTGCTGCCATCGCGGGACCCCGCGGTCCCGCCCCTCCGAAGCGACGGCGGCCAGCTGTTCCAGCCGCCCCTCCTTGCACCGCCGCAGCTTCAATCCGCGGCCTTGTCTGACCGGCGCGGCATGACGGCGCCCCGCCCCTTCGCCGCGACCTAACTCCGGCCCCAGCTCCTTTCGTCCTCAATGGCGTGGCGCGACAGCATCGCGCTTCTTTGTCGCGTTCCTCTTTTTTTCCATGAAGTGCCATTGCACCGTGCTTCCTTTGTTCTTGATGCAACAAATACAACATCAAATGGGGATAACGGTCGGTCGTGTTCATGCGTTCCGACCTCCTCCCGATATAATGATAACTGGTGGCCCAAAAACTAAAATAACTTCGACAAAGAAAGCACAAATTTAATCAATTAAATTTGAACTCAAACCCCTACCTTGATGAAGTTTCGTCGTAGGAAAAGGTCATCGTGGAAGATGGCGTAGCGGAAGACGGCGTCACAGAAGACGGTGTCACGGAAGACGGCGTCGTGAAAGATGGAGTTGCTGAAGACGACACCATATACCTAATCGGTGTTTGCCCGAAGAAGAATGTGGCGCGTCGTCGTTCTCTGAAAAAGGCGTCTCTTACTTTCTATGGAGAGGAGAGGAGACGGAACGGCGATTCCCTTGCGGTGATGGAGTTCTTCATCGTAGACTCGGCGTTCTTCGCGTTCATCGACGAGGAAGAAGATGTTCTTCAGAGCGCAAGAGTCCTCTCCTTGTTTCTTCACAACGAATCAAACCCCAATAAAATAAGACATTCTCTTATTTTATTAACATACGCGCATGCCAACATTAAATTTGAAAACTAAAATTGAATTCTTGAATTAATTAACGTGTGTTGTCCAATTAGTGAGACGTTTAAATGGCATGTAGTTAAACTTGGAAGAGTTGAAAATTAATTGCTAGAGGGGGGGTTCAAAGGGGTGTTGAAGAAATTGAAGGAGGTGGGGGCTTGTGCGGGCCCCACCCCAACATCCTTGCATCTTATATTTCCACACACTTAACCCACTGGTAAAGATATAAAAATAAATTGTAAAACAATTTTATTTTTATTCCTCGCACATTTTATAACATTTCCTCTCGAGAAAATGGAACTCTAGGAAATGTCTTACTATGCAATAATCGGCGCTGCGATTCCATCCATGCCCTCGGATTTCGATTCCGAGCACTAGTTCAAAATATAAGAAAACCCGCTCATTCGTTCATTGAACGTACCTGAGCTAACATTCAGAAATTTATTTCAGGCACACCGGGCCTCAGAATCTGGTGCTGTTAGAAACTGCGTACTCAAAAAATCCAAAAGAAAATTAATAAAATATTTTCCTTGAAATTTACAGGTCTTTACATTACTCCCACCTCAGGGATTTACGTCCCCATAAAGATACATCACAAACTAGGGGATCAAATGAGGGTACTGAGCACGCATCTGAGCCTCTCGCCCCCAAGTGCTCTCCTGGAGGTTCCCGTGTTGCCACCTGATGCGCACTAGAGGAATCGACCGCCCACATAGGACCCGCTCCTATCGATCCTCGATCTCCACCGAGACCTCCGCAAAAGTCGCCACATCGTCAATGTATAGCTCCCCAAAATCGATGATATGCGTCGGGTCATGCATGTACCTCCTCAGCTGAGATACGTGGAAGATGTCGTGCACCCGGTGCAACTGAGGTGGTAGTGCCAAGCGATAAGCCACCTAGCCTATCCTACTGAGAACCTGGAATGGTCCGATTAAGCACGGAGATAACTTGCCACCACGGCCAAATCTCTGTAATCCACGTCGAGGTGATACCCATAAGAAAACATGGTCTCCATCCTCGAACTCCAGTGGTCTCTGCCTCCTGTCAGCATAAGACTTCTATCGGCTCTGAGCTGTCCTCATCTGCTCCTGGATGACCTGGACCTTCTCTGTCGTGGCATGAACCATCTCTTGTCCCACAAGTGCTGACTCCCCGGGGTTTGTCCATCACAGAGGTGATCTGCAACGTCGTCCGTACAATTCCTCGTATGTTGTCATCCCGATGGTGGAGTGGTAGCTGTTGTTTTACGCAAACTCCACCAAGGGTAGGTGGTCCTCCCAGCTGCGACCAAAGTCGAGGACATATGCACGGAGCATGTCCTCGAGAGTTTGAATGGTTCTCTCTGTCTGACCATTTGTCTGAGGGTGAAAGGTGGTGCTCAGACGTATCTACATCCTGAATGCCTCATGCAACCCCTTCCAAAACCAGGAAGTAAAGCGAGCATCTCGATCGGAGATGATAGATGATGGCACACCATGAAGTTGCATGATCTCTTGAATGTAGAGGCATCCCAAGCTCTCCACTGATCCCTGCTCTCTGATGTGTAAGAAGTGGGACGACATGGTGAGTCAGTCGACAATCACCCAAATGGAGTCGTGACCTCTGGAAGTACGTGGAAGTCAAGTCACGATGTCCATAGATATCATGTCCCACTTACACTCCGGGACCTCCAAGGGTTGTACCAAGCCTGCTGGTACCTGGTGCACTGCCTTCACCTGCTGATAGGTGAGGCATTGAGAAACTAACTCTACCACAGCCTTCTTAATACCTGGCCACCAGTGCTATCGTCTGAGATCCTAGTACATCTTCGCCACTCCTGGATGTACCGCTAAAGGGTAAGTGTGAAAATCCCTCAGCACCTCCTCCTGTAAAGCAACTGGTACTATGGTACGTCCTCTGAAAAGTACGTTGTGCTATCCTCCTATAGAGAAACCATCAGGTTCCTGTTCTGAGGATATCTGTGCACGCCGCGCCTCATAGTAAATGTCTCCATGTTGTGCCTCTCTGACCCGCTGCTGTAGTGGAGGAGCGACTGTGAGTGACTGAATAACGGATGCTCCATCTCTATCCACAAAGGATATATGCAAAGCGTATAGCTGCTCTGTTACCACCTCAAGTAGTGGAATGCACGTCCTCCTGCTGAGAGCATCGGCTACTACATTCCCCTTTCCAGGAGTATAGACTATCTCAAAGTCATAGTCTAGGAGGAACTCGAGCCATCACCGTTGTCTCAGGTTCAGGTCTTTCTGCGAGAAGATGTACTTGAGACGTTGGTGGTCAGAGTAGACTACATACCACTGTTGCTAACTCCAGGTCATGGGTACTGTAGTAATGCTCATGCTACCTCAACTATCGTGATCCATAGGCGATCACTGCCCGCTCCTGCATCAGGACACATCGGAGTCCAGTCCCTGATGCATCATAGTAGACTACATACCCTACTACCTCCTCTAGTAGCCTCAAGATAGGTGCACTGGTCAATATCTGTCTCAGCTCCTGGAAGCTCTGATGATATCTATCAGACCATACGAAGGGATTCCACTTATTCTTCAAATATGAATGTGGTGCCGCAACTCTGGAGAAGTCTGGCACAAACCTCTGGTAGTATCCATCTAGACCTAAGAAACTTCGCACCTCCGTCACGCTCCTGGGTGGCTCCCAAGCTAGCACTTCCTCGATCTTCCCAGGATCCACCGCAACTCCTACCTCAGAGATGATGGGTCCCAAGAAGTGGACCTCACTTAACCAGAACTGGACCATCCAGAGCTTAACATAAAGCTGGTGCTTTTGGAATGTGTCTAGTACAACCCGCAAGTAATAGGCATGCTCCTCCTCAGTGGTCGAGTATATCAATATGTCGTCGATGAAGACCACGAAAAATCAATCGATGTATGGCTGAATGATCCTGTTAATGAAACTCATGAACACTGATGGAGCGTTGGTTATGCCGAAAGGCATAACCAGGAACTCATAGTGGACATACCGACATCTGAAGGTCGTCTTCTGCACGTCCTCTGCACGACCTCATCCTGAACTCTGAGCTGATGATAGCATGATCTGAGGTCAATATTTGAGAACCACCATGATCCCTTGAGCTGATCGAAGAGGTCTTCAATCCTCGGTAGCGGATACTTGTTCCTCATGGTCACATGTTTCAGGCGACGATAGTTGACACATAGTCGTAATCTCCCGTCCGACTTCTTGGCGAACAAAATCGGGGAAGCCCAGTGTGAAACACTGGGTCAGATGAATCCCTTGCCCTGCAAGTCCTCCAACTGTACCCGTAGCTCTCGAAGCTCAGCGAGGGCCATCCGATATGCTGGTGTGGATATCGGGGATGTCACGGGGTACAGGTCAATATAGAGGTCTACCTCTCTGCGAGGAGGTAGTCCTGGAATGTCGTCAGGAAAAATGTCGGCATACTGATCCACCACTACAGGAAAACTCGGACTCCGCATGTCAACTACTCCTAGGATGAGGCTAGCCAACTGGTGATTGATCGGCTATCCTCTCCTCTACGTGAGTCCATCTTGTGCTGCAAAGGCTCCCTTCTCCCTGGTGAAGGTGAACCTACTCTCATCGGTGCGAACACATCGCACCTTGCGCCTAATACAGTCGATCTGATCATGGACTGTAGATAACCAATCCATGCCCTAGATGACGTCATAAGGCCTCGATGCTACTACAAAAAGATCCCATTAGAAGATCTCGCCTCCTAGAGTAAGGTCACACTTCCATCACCAGTGTGTAATCGTCGAATCTTCTCCTGTAGGAGTCTCTAGCCATAAAGATCGACCCAACGGCCCCGTCAGAATCTCTGAGCTCCGAACAAGGGAAGCAACAATAAAAGAATGACTCACTCCTGTGTATATAAGAACTGCAGTAAGGGTAGAGTAGACACAGATAGTACCTCGAATCGTCTCTTGTACGCCGTGGTCTTAGGCCTCCGCTGCCTGAAGGTGAGCCTATCTTTGCCCGCCAGCTCCCTGTGGTCGGGGTGGGCCTCCTGGTGGTGGTGGTGGCAATGCCTCAAAGAGTCGCCCACCACCTGCTTCTCAGCCATCTCCTCTGCCTTGTCCGCATACTCTCTACGGACTGCCATGGTCGACCCTATGCCTCTACCTGGGTGGCCCCTCAACCGTCAGCTGCTCCTCTGTATGGCGGATCAGGTAGTCACGAGCCATGTGGCCCTGCCCACTTCATGCGTAGCATTATCTTCTCCTCAGAAGGCTGGCTCTGCGCCGTGTGCCCCGCACCTCTGAGCCAGTGTCCTGAGGGCGTCCGCCTACTGGTCTGGTCCTCCTGGACCCCTATGACGTCCATCGACTGCCAACTGCAGAAGACTCAACTACGTGCTGCCCTCCGGTAGGTCTCGCTGCTGGAGTAGGCTCAGCAAGAAAGCTCTCTATGAGAAGGTCTAACTCCAGTACTCCTGCCTACGTCGAAATGCTGAGGGAGACCATTGATGCCCTGATCTCACGCCTCATCCCATGCTAGAAGGTCTAGGCCTAGAAGAATGGGTCTCGTACCATGTCCGTCGAATAGCGCGATAGAATGGTAAATCTCACCGAGTACTGGGATATTGTCATGCTGTCATGCCGCAACTGTAGTAGCTCCTGGATGCGCACTCCACGGAGGGTGGCTGGGACGAACTATGAGCGGAAGAGGCTCTCAAATTCTGTCCAGAGAAGAGATGCCTCATCATGAACCTGGAGCAACAAGCTCCACCATCTGCCTACTACCGCATGCAGGAGGCTCGCGGCAAGGATCACCATGAGGTCAGCTGGTGTCCCCACTAGCATGAAAACTCGAACTACAACCTCCATCCAATCCTCGGTGCCCTGAGGGTCCGTCTCCCCGCAGAACCTGGGTGGCATCTGATGCTAGAACTGATGCAGTGCATAAGGCGACGTGCACTCTCAGTGGCTAGGCTGGTGGCATCGGTGGCTCGGCAGGTAGAGGTACCACCGGGGCCCCCACTGTAAAAGGGCCCTGCACCGAGGCCTCGTCGCTCGGTGGGCTGCCGTGTAACACCGGAGACTTTTATGAGAAATATTTTGTTTTTATCAAAGGAATATTTCACTACGCACAACACTAGCTTGGATTTCTTTACACGCAACCGCAGCCTTCCTCAATAGCTTGCACCGTACGCAATACCGAGTTTCACTAAACAACGATATGCTATTAAAATATTAATAAAACTAGCCGTTATGAATTTTAATAACCACTTTTTGAAATTTTATAAATTTTATTTTTCAAAATGGACTTCATTTTTGGATTTGGAATATCAAAATTATCCTAGGGTGAAATTTTGGTATTTTTCTGAAAACTTTCAATTTTTGATGAATAGTGAAACCACTAAGTGGTAGTTAAAAAAACTGAATTTTTCATAAAACATAATTTTACCGCTTCTGTGAGTGGAATTTCGAAAATACGAGAGACACGGTTAATATCAAGGACTAAAATGTGGTTCAATGAGATGAAAATAATTTTCGGTGAATAGTATCTTTTTACTTTTTTACCATGGTTAAAAGTAAATAGGGTAATTAAGGGTAAAAGTGTTATTATTATTACCCTAAAAAATGTCCTAATTCTATTGGATGAGAGGATTTAGACCCATACCAACCTTATCTTCTGCATATATCAATTTGGAGCTATTAAAATCGGAATTTCACTTTATAATAAAATAATATTTTTTGTTATTCCAAAGGTGCCCCTCTCCTCCCTTATAAAAGGGCACCTCCTCCTTCTCTTCCTCACACCACATTGAGCCTTGATGCTCGGCCAACCGCTGAAAATTTCTTCTCTCCACTTCCCTAGAGATATCCTAGAGGTCCTGGTCTTCTTCAAAGACCAATTTTAGTGCCCTAAAAGAAGGTCTCGAAGAAGCGCTTCAAAGAAGAGGTAATGTCTGTTACCGATTCTTTCATCTTTATTTCATCTTCCATTTCTTCTTATTTAGTTGTTTCATTATGAATTAATAACATCAGTATCACTCATATACTGATATTTTATTATAAGTATGAAACAACCCTATTTCAGAATCTATCCATCCTACGGAAAACGAAATCACAGCGTGTGCATACGTACGGAATACCGTCTCCACGCTGTGGTGTAATCAATTTTCCACCACCACCTTACTTGGATGGGTATAATGGTGTAAATAATGACTATATATGATTATTGTATAGTGATATTGATTCTGAAATAATATATATACACTCCAATACAATTCCACGATCAAGGGAATGATATCATCGCTCATGCGTACGTACGGAATACCGTCTCCACGATGTAATGTGACTCGTTCTACATGATCTTAATTGCATAATGATTATATAAATGAATTGAATGAATTAATATGATATATATTACACTAATACCATTCTGTAAATGACGTATCTATAACCTAAAATGAAAAATAAGAATTTATTCGACAAAACACGCATAAGAACAAAAAGTAATAAACACCCGAATAACAAGTAGTAATGAAATATTTCTAATAAGAAGCTAAAAATATGACCATATATGATATCATAAAAATAAGTATGATTCTGGAATAAGTCAATAACATTATTTAAATCATCATACATGAGTTTTGGACACTTACGAAGCAAATTGGACCTATGGTAAGGGAAATATCACAATCTCATTTTTATCCGAGATTGTTTATACTTTGGTATTTACTGGGGTGTATTTTATCATCCACATCCATGTTTCCTCAATATGTAATATTATTTCCATCCACCTACAATTGATTAAATCCATTTTTACCCTTTTTTGAGTTTATAGTAAAAGATATTAAAGGAATCTTTTGTCGTTTTTCGTACGAGGTACTTTTTGACTTTTCTTACAAAAGTACGAGAATAATGTTTTTTTAACTTATACGGCATGAATGGATTTTTAAAACAATATTTCCAAAAATCTTACTTTACAATTTTTCAAGTTTGTTTTTAATCAACTTCTTTTAGTTTAAAATTGTATGACATGTTACGAAAGCAAAAATGTTTTTGAAGTATAAAGGATATTTTCCTCAAGAATGGAGTTCAAGTGTTTTATCAAAATTATTTTCCATCTAAGATAATATAGGGTTCTGTTTCTATCCCTATTTTTACATTGATTTGATTATGTTATGATGGAATTATTTTTATGATATCCTTTTATCTTATATGGATTATGTTATGATAGCATGATGTTTAAGATTCCTATTTTTATTACATGGGTTATGCAATGATGTATGATTTTTTTTGATTTTGTGGCACACATAAGAAAGGTATCATTATGAGATGTGTGGGACCTATATCTCCCTCCGATTCATTGGGTAAAGATTTTATATCTCATGAGATAGACATGGCTGGAACGGCAGGTTTAACTGGTTCAGTGAAACAGGACTAAAACGAGGAGTGAACTCGGTTTAGAAATGGACTTTGTCCACTAAGATCGTCTTGGCCATGAGTCTTGACTAATAAGAAATGATTCTCTATGATTATGTGTGTATGCCACAAAGTTTCATGTTTTATGTTATGATTATTGGGATTACATTTCACTACTATGATTTATCCCATGTTATGAAATTATGATCTCTTTTGCAGGGTAAGATTTCCAAAATGTTATGTTTTTATTTTGATGTGATTGATATCTTCTTTTGTTTACTCTTACTGAGAATTTGAGCTCACCCTTTTGAATTTTTTCTTTCCCCAGGTCAGGAAGAAGGTTATTAAGTAAGATATTCCAAATGGGACTATAGATATGATGAAATAAATGGGAGATAGTGTAGACGCTTTATGAACCAGTTGTTTATGTTTCCATGTTTCTAAAGATACTATACCTATATGGTCCATTAATGGTTTTGTTATATGTTGTAATAAGTATGCATCAATTCTGATGTAATAACAATGTATGTAAATTATGGGTCGTTATAGTTGGTATCAGAGGAAAGGTATAATCAACCTTTGGAAACTAGGATGTGAGAGCCTTAGTAAGAACCCTAAGGATAAGTCTAAGCATAGAACGCAATCTTAGTGTTTTAGAAATGGCCATGAATAACCTAGGATAAGACCTTAAGTGTGAAATTTTATTCTTGATTATGTGGTTTTCCTATTATAATTAGTGTCTCTCAAACTATTATTCTTGGTTTTAGTAAATGGCTGGTACCCGAAAGAACCGTGTTAATGCGGAATGCGATGGGAAACGCAATGATTGTCCCCCTGAGCAACCAAACGTTATGGGAGCTGGAATGAAAAATCTTGTAGCCATGCTCACACAACTTTCTCAAGCTATGAATCATGCAGGACATCCAAACGAGCAATGGAAGGAGCAACATTCTTTTGAATCCTTCATGAGGCAGCGTCCACCTTCATTCCGCGGGTCTACTGATCCTTTAGTTGCCGAACAATGGATTAGTACTACTGAGAAGATATTTTCAGTTCTTCAATGCTCTGAACATGATAAAGTCATCTTAGTAGTGTATCATTTGGAAGGTGATGTTGATCAATGGTGGAATCTTATGAAGAATACGAGGTAAAGAGATGAAATTGAGTCCATGGAATGGGACGAGTTCAAGAACTTATTTTTCAATAAGTACTTCCCTCATATTCTCTGAACAATGATGGAGAAGGAGTTTCTTGAACTGAAGCAAAAGGATGATGAATCTGTGGTGCCTATGAAGCAAATTTTACAAGACTTGCAAGGTACGCTTCTAGTATTATTATCCAACCTGAGAGTAAGATCGATCGATTCTTTTGTGGCTTAAAACCAAGTCTTCAAAGGTCTTTATCCATAGGGGAATTCAATAGATACGAGGAAATCATTTGATGTTCTCTCAAAGTTGAGATGGAGATTGGAGTAACCCATCAGTCATATGGGTTTGATAAGAAGAGGAAAATGGAATTCAAAGGAAAATCTAAAGAGCACACTTAAAAGAATATGAGCTTTCCCTAATGCTCAAAGTGTGGAATGAAACATGGAGGTAGTTTTCTTAAAGGGACAAGTAAATGTTTCAAATGTGGAAAGGAAGGTCATCAAGAATTTGAATTCCGCAATGATGGGAAGAAGATGCCTAATGATGCAAACAAAGGAAGGGACACACAGAATGAACCTACTAAACTTCAATGTTTCAAGGTCAAGGAGATGGGGCATTATGTCAATCAATGCCCAAATCAAAGGGTTGATGATGATGGTCGACGTCAACAAACTCTTAAGGCTAAAGACAAAGGATAGTCACATGCAATTTCTATCAGCGATGTGGAGTACGATAAGGATGTGGTGAAAGGTACACTTACCATCCACTCTAAAGTAGCAAATGTTTTATTTGATTCTAGATCCACCCACTCTTTTATTTATGATGATTTTTCTAAGGATTACCTCAGCAATTAGATGTTGATTTAGCTGTGACAACACCTAATGGCACAACAGTCACATCAAAAGTTTATAATTCTTCTCCGATTGAAGTTTGTGGGAAAGTGCATCCTACAAATCGTGTGATCCTTCCTATAGTGGAATTTGATATGATTCTTGGCATGTATTGGCTTTCTTTATATGGAGCTCATATCAATTTCCAATGAAGGGAAGTCACATTTCTTATTCCAGATCAATATATTATCGTCTATCGATGCAAGGATGAACATAACCTTTGAGTGGAAATTTCTTCCATCTTATGGGTCTTGATTCCACTAAATGAAGGTCATTTATCTCAAATGGTTGGTGAGAAACTCATGATTAATAATATGCCCATTGTACAAGAGTTTTATGATGTCTTTCCAGAGGAATTGTTGGGTCTTCCACTAAATCGTGAAGTTGAGTTTTCAATAGAACTCGTACCAGGTGCTTTGCCTATTTCAAAGACACCTTATAGAATGGCCCCAATTGAGTTTCAGGAATTGAAGAAGCAACTCCAGGAGAATCTTGATAAGGGATTCATATGCCCTAGTGCATCACCTTGGGGAGCACCTGTTCTATTTGTTAAGAAGAAAGATGGATCAATGAGTCTCTGCATTGATTATCGATAACATAACAAGATCACTATCAAGAAAAAATATCCTCTCCCATGCATTGGTGACTTATTTGACCAACTACGTGGAGATCAATACTTTTCCAAGATTGATCTTCATTCAGGGTATCATCAATTAAGGGTCAAAAGGGAGGATATACCAAAGATGTCTTTCCGTACAAGGTATGGACACTATGAATTTATAGTGATGCCATTTGGCCCTACTAATGCCCCTACTATCTTCATGGATCTGATGAATAGAGTCTTTAGAGACTATCTTGATCAGTTTG
This sequence comes from Viscum album, assembly GCA_963277665.1. Classification (NCBI taxonomy): domain Eukaryota; kingdom Viridiplantae; phylum Streptophyta; class Magnoliopsida; order Santalales; family Viscaceae; genus Viscum; species Viscum album. The sequence continues at coordinate 539,361,137 of OY728119.1, forward strand.
TGGTAGTCTTTATAGAAGATATTCTGGTATATTCAAAGAGCAAGGAAGAACATGAAGATCGCTTGAGAATTATATTGAAGACCTTGAGAAAGGAGAAGTTTTATGCCAAATTTACCAAGTGTGAATTTTGCCTTCAAAAAGTTTCATTTTTGGGTCACATAATCTCAAAAGAGGGGATATCTGTGGATCCATAAAAAATAGAAGTTATCGAAAGATGGTCGAGACCAACAACAGTAACTGAGATCCGAAGTTTTCTTGGTTTGGCTAGATATTATCGACGTTTTGTTAAAGATTTTTCACGATTATCTAATCCACTCACCAGGCTGACTCAAAAAGGAGTTATGTTAGTTTGGATGGAGGAATGTGAAGAGAATTTCAAGGAGTTGAAAAGAAGGTTATCCAGTGCACCTGTGCTCACACTGCCTTGTAGTGGAGAAAGGTTTGTGAACTACAGTGATGCATCCAAGAAGGGGCTAGGGTGTGTTATTATGCAAAATGATATGGTGATAGCCTATGCCTCACGACAGTTGAAAATCCATGAGCAAAATTACCCAACTCATGATTTGGAGTTAGATGCGGTAATCTTTGCATTAAAGATTTGGAGGTATTATCTTTATGGAGAAAGGTGTGACATTTATACTGATCATAAAAGTTTAAAGTATATTTTCACACAAAACGAGCTGAATATGTGCCAAAGAAGATGGTTGGAGCTGATTAAGGATTACGATTGCTCAATTCATTACCACCCTGGGAAAGAAAACAAGATTGAAGATGCATTAAGTGGACAAGACCATGCCAGTTTATCCATGATGAGGATCACAAAAGATCCAATATTTATGGATTTAAAAAGGATGGATCATGGAATTATAATGGAAAGGAAAAATCGTATCTTTCTCAAATTAATGTTCAACCATCTATACAAGTGATGATTAAAGAGGCGCAGAAATAAGATGTAGAGTTACAAAAGAATGTGAGAAATATTCCTGAATTCAACCATGATTGTGATGGGATAATAAAGTTCAGGAATCGGGTTTGTGTTCCTCCCATCCCCGAATTAAAGGAGCTGATGGATGACGCTCATAGTTTTTCATTTTATATTCATCATGGAAGCACGAAGATGTATAGGGATCTGAAAGAGTACTTCTGGTGGGATGGCATGAAAAGAGATGTTGCTGAATATGTCTCTCGATGCTTGGTTTGTCAGCAAGTTAAAGATGAGAGACAGAAGTCTAATGGGATGTTACAACCATTACCCATACCCGAATGGAAATGGGAAAACATCACTATGGACTTTGTCACAGGACTTCCTAAAACATCCAAAGGCAATAATGTTATCTGGGTCATAGTTGATCGTCTTACAAAGTCTGCAAACTTCATTGTTATTAGAGAGAATTTCTCTCTAGACCAGCTTGCCAGGATATATGTAAAGGAAGTGGTAAGATTGCATGGAGTACCACTTTCTATTATATCGGATCGGGATCCGAGATTTACCTCGAAGTTCTGGCGAAGTCTTTAGCATACTCTGGATACAGAGTTGAGTTTCAGCACTGCTTATCATCCTCAGACAGATGGTCAGTCTGAGAGAACAATTCAAACTCTAGAAGATATTTTGAGAGCTTGCTCTATCAATTTCAAAGGTGGTTGGGATCAATACCTACCTTTGGTGGAATTTTCTTATAATAATAGATTTCACTCCAGTATTCAGATGGATCCTTCTGAAGCTCTCTATGGAAAGAAATGCAGGACTCCAACTTGTTGGGATGAAGTTGGGGAAAGAATGCTATTACGACCTGATCTCGTTAATGAAATGGCAGAAAATGTCAGATCTATTCAACAACACATAAGAGCATCTCAGAGTCGATAGAAAAGTTATGCCAACAACCGAAGAAAAGACCTAGTGCTTGAAGTGGGTGATAAAGTGTTCTTATAAATATCTCCCTGGAAGAGGGTCATGAGATTTGGAAAGAAGGGGAAGTTGAGCCCTAGATATATCGGTCCTTTCGAAATACTGGACCGTGTTGGAAAGGTAGCTTACCGATTGGCGCTTCCACCAAATCTCTCTCAAGTTCACGATGTGTTCCATGTATCTCTCCTCAGAAAGTACATACCTGATCCTTCACATGTACTCAGCTCAGAATTTGTACCGCTGGAGCAAGATCTTTCTTATGAAGAACAACCAATAGAGATTCTGGATCGTAGCGAAAAAGTCCTACGAAACAAGACCACTCTCTTGGTGAATGTTTTATGGAGGAACCACCAATTATAAGAAGCTACATGGGAGATTGAGGATAAGATGAGGGAGAGGTATCCTCATCTTTTTGTTACAAAGTGACGAATTTCGAGGGCGAAATTCATTTTAAGGGGGGTAGAATGTAACGCCCGTGAATTTTATGAGAAATATTTTGTTTTTATCAAAGGAATCTTTCACTATGCACAATACTAGCTTGGCTTGCTTTACACGCAATTGCGGCCTTTCTCCATACCTTGCATCGTACGCAATACCGAGTTTCACTAAACAACGATATGCTATTAAAATATTAATAAAACTAGCCGTTATGAATAGTAATAACCACTTTTTGAAATTTTATAAATTTTATTTTTCAAAATGGACTTCATTTTTGGATTCGGAATATCGAAATTATCCTAGGGTGAAATTTTGGTATTTTTCTAAAAACTTTCAATTTTTGATGAATAGTGAAACCACTAAGTGGTAGTTAAAAAAACTGAATTTTTCATAAAACATAATTTTACCGCATCTGTGAGTGGAATTTTGAAAATCCGAGAGACACGGTTAATATCAAGGACTGAAATTCGGTTCAATGAGATAAAAATAATTTTTGGTGAATAGTAATTTCCTACTTGTTTTTACCACGGTTAAAAGTAAATAGGGTAATTAAGGGTAAAAGTGTTATTATTATTTCCCTAACACATGTCCTAATTCTATTGGATGAGATTATTTTGACCCATACCCACCTTATCTACGAAATATATCAATTTGAAGCTATTAAAAACCGAATTTGACTTTATAATAAAATAATATTTTTAGTTATTCCAAAGGTGCCCCTCTCCTCCCTTATAAAAGGGCACCTCCTCCGTCTCTTCCTCACACCACTTTGAGCCTTCATGCTTGGCCAACCCCTGCCAATTTCTTCTCTACACTTCCCTAGAGACATCCTAGAGGTCCTGGTCTTCTTCAAAGACCAATTTTAGTGCCCTAAAAGGAGGTCTCAAAGAAGCGCTTCAAAGAAGAGGTAATGTCTGTTACCGATTCTTTCATCTTTATTTTTTCTTCCACTTCTTCTTCTATAGTTGTTTCATTATGAATTAATAACACCAGTATCACTCATATACTGATATGTTATTATAAGTATGAAACAACCCTATTTCACCATCTATCCATCCTACGGAAAACGAAATCACCGCGCGTGCGTTCGTACGGAATACCGTCTCCACGTCGCGGTGTAATCTATTTTCCACCACCACCTTACTTGTATGGGTATAATGGTGTAAATAATGACTATATATGATTATTTTAAAGTGATATTGATTCTGAAATAGTATATATACACTCTAATACAATTCCACGATCAAGGGAACGATATCATCGCTCATGCATACGTACGGAATACCGTCTCCACGGTGTAATGCGACTCGTTCTACATGATCTTCATTTCATAATGATTATATAAATGAATTGAATGAATTAATATGATGTATATTACACTAATACCATTCTGGAAATGAGGTATCTATAACCGAAAAAGAAAAATAATAATTTATTCGACAAAACACACATAAGAACAAAAAGTAATGAACACCCGAATAACAAGTAGTAATGAAATATTACTAATAAGAAAGCTAAGAATATGACCATATATGATATCATAAAAATAAGTATGATTCTGGAATAAGTCAATAACATTATTTAAATCATTATACAGGAGGTTCGGACACTTACGAAGCAAATTGGAACTAAGGTAAGGGAAATATCACAATCTCATTTTTATCCGAGATTGTTTATACTTTGTTATTTACTAGGGTGTATTTTATCATCCACATCCATGTTTCCTCAATATGAAATATTATTTCCATCCACCTACAATTGTTTAAATCCATTTTTACCCTTTGGTGAGTTTATAGTAAAACATATGAAAGGAAAATTTTGTCCTTTTTCGTACGAGGTACTTTTTAACTTTTCCGACAAAAGTACGAGAAGAATGTTTTTTTAACATATACGGCATGAATGGATTTTTAAAAAAATATTTCCAAGAATCTTCCTTTACAAGTTTTCAAGTTTGTTTTTAATCAACTTCTTTTAGTTTAAAATTGTATGACATGTTAATAAAGGAAAAATGTTTTTGAAGTAGAAAGGATATTTTCCTCAAGAATGGAGTTCAAGTGTTTTATCAAAATTATTTTCCATCTAAGATAATATAGGGTTCTGTTTCTATCCCTATTTTTACACTGATTTTATTATGTTATGATGGAATTATTTTTATGATGTCCTTTTATCTTATATAGATTATGTTATGATGACATGATGTTTTAGATTCCCATTTTTATTACATTGGTTATGCAATGATGTATGATTTTTTTTTGATTTTGTGGCAGACATAAGAATGGTATCACTATGAGATGGGTGGGACCTATATCTCCCTCCAATGCATTGGGTAAATATTTTATATCTCATGAGATAGACATGGCTGGAATGGCAGGTTAAACCGGTTCAGTGAAACAGGACTGAAACGAGGAGTGAACTCAGTTCAGAAATGGACTTTGTCCACTAAGATAGTGTTGGCCATGAGTCTTGACTAATAAGAAATGATTCTCTATGATTATGTGTGTATGCCACAAAGTTTTATGTTTTAAGTTATGATTATTGGGATTACATTTCACTACTATGATTTATCCCATGTTATGAAATTATGATCTCTTTTGCAGGGTAAGATTTACAAAATGTTATGTTTTTATTTCGATGTGATTGATATTTCTTTTGTTTACCCTTACTGAGCATTTGAGCTCACCCTTTTGAATGTTTTATTTCCCCAGGATAGGAATAAGGTTATTATGTAAGATATGCCAAAAGGGACTATAGATATGATGAAATAAATGGGAGACAGTGTAGACGCTTTACGAACCAGTTGTTTATGTTTCCCAGTTTCTAAAGACACTATACCTATATGGTCCTTTAATGGTTTTGTTATATGTTGTAATAAGTATGATTTAGTTCTGATGTAATAACAATGTATGTAATGTATGGGTCGTTATATGTCGTCTCGCACAAATATTGGAACCCTAGATGGCTTCCATCATCGGGCCATCCTAAAAAGAAACAGGTGCGCCACAGTCAATACAGTATACCTGGTGAGCTGACACAAAGTATCACAAAGAAAACATTGAAACACACATGCAATCAATGTTTTCATACACTGAGTCACAAATCAGAAGTCAGCGTCCTGCTGTACGGATACGTCATCCACTGCACCAACACTAGACTCCATGGACTGAAAACCACACTTAATACCCTTAACACTATTGCGTCACATGGACGAAAGATCAGAGTCCTGAGTTCTACGGTAGAACCGAACTCCTTTGATACTAATTTGTCACGACACGTCCTCGAGGACCATGCCGTGACTACCCCAAACCAACCTCCCATAGGCCAGGGGCTGGAAACTAGCACCAAAGGTGAAAATCCCGAAAAAAGGGGAAGGAATTTCCTTTATAAATTAAAAAACACCACACAGTAAGCTAGCATAAGTAAACACTAAGTAAACTGAGTACAAAAGTAAGTGCAGAAAGTAAATGGGCTAGAATACAAACCCAAACTGAAAGTAAAGTACAACTGGAAAGAAAGTAAAGCAATTAAAAGGTAAACCAGCAATGTCGAGCCATCCACTGGAAGTCCCACCTGAAGGGTGGGTACATATAGTCTCCTCAACTCCTCGGGTCCAGCCGTCCGCTCCGTGTATGTCCCGCCCAGTGGTCCACCTCTAGGTACTAACTTGCTCCACAAGCCTCAATCACGATCAGAGATGTCTGTCGTCTGCATCCAACACAATGTAGTGCGGGTATAGCCCATTCATGGGTGAGTATACACTACTCAGTAGATACCCCGAGACCCCTGAAGGTCTCCTAGAATCCACAAACGATAAACCACAAAGGAAAGATACAACCACGAAGTAACATCCAACACTACTTAGATATATTCCCATACATATACCTAAGTCATCAATTCTAGTTTGGCTCCAACATCCGAGCCCACGTTCGATCACGTCCCCACAGGATAGTACAACCCAATCCACACATGAAAGCACAACCCAATCCACACAAGAAATCACAACCCAATCCACATAGGAAAGCAAGTCAATCATATAGAAGATAAAGATTGAAAGTCAAGACTTAGCTCACACAGGTATACTTCTTCGTAAGGTGATAGAGATGATCAGATATAGCCACTGATTCATCTATGCTGAGACCCACGTAGGATACGAGACCAGCTAAGTTGTCGGACCCACGTAGGATACCAGACCAGCTACTCTACCGGACCAATGTAGGATACAAGTACATAGTCAAATACTGCCGGACCCACGTAGGATACAAGAACAGTAGTACGGTCGGACCCACGTAGGATACAAGAACAATAGTCATCGCCGTCGAACCCATGGAGGATTTCAGTACGGTCGTCATAGCTGCCGAACCCATGAAGGATTTCGGTGCAGTCGTCGTCGCTCCCGAACCCACGGAGGATTTCAGTGCAGTCGTCATCGTCATCGCAGTCGCAGCCAGCACTAGGGTTTCCGCACACAGAATGCTCAATTTCGGGAGGGTCCGCTCTACGAGCCAAGGGAGGTTGTTACATAAACTGACACGTATTCCGGAGTTGATGTATCCCAAGGTTCCATCTCGACAAAAAGAACTCAACGTGACAGAAGGCGCGCCAATCAGACGCCCGGTCTGAGAGTTATTGGCCTTTTGTTCCAGGGGCCTGGTTGGTTTTTAAGTCAAAACCAGCCCGACCATACCCCAACTGCATCCAAACCTCGATCTTTGTAACCCAAAAGGTCTTTCTCACTAAGAGGAATCCAACAAAGTTAATGGAACGTCAACCGGATGTCCGAAGCTCAATTTAAAAGCGTTTCCACTCCGAGGGCCCGGTTGATTTCGTGTTCGAACCAACCGGGCCATACCCAAAGTTCTCCGAAACCTTTAGTGTAATATACCAAAAGGACCAACTCGATCTAAGGATCGCATCGCAACTGACGGTGCGTCGATCAGAGGTCTCTAGCCCAACTTACGGACATTTAAACGAACCTGTCCGGTTTTAGGGGGTTATGGGCCCAGACCGACATGGCCAAAGACCCCCTAGGTCATCCCGAACCGGGCGACCCGACCTAGGTCTGGGTCCAGCCCATCAGGGTGCGGCCCAACCCGGCTGGCATGGCCTAGCCCAGCCGGCATTGCACGACGCGGTAGGCCCGTCCTGGTGCTGTCGGTCCGGCCTAACGCGAGCGCGGCCCGCGTGACCAGCTGCTCGCCCTTTTTGCCAAGCAGGATGCAGAGGGGGGCACTGCCCCCCCCCCCCACCCCCCACCCCCCCCCCCCTTGAATGAAGAAACGGCCCCCATGAGGGGGGCTTTCCTCTTGGCCAGCAAGGGGTTATGACCCCCGGTCGTTCCGAAACGGCCGGCCCGGCTGGCCGGCCGGTGCTTCCACCACGGGACCCCGCAGTCCCGCCCCTCCGAAGCACCGGTGGACGGCGGTTCCGGCTACCCCTCCTTGCACCTCCATGGCCTAACTCCTGCCCCCGGCTTCTTTCGGACTCAACGGCGCAGCCCGACGGCGCCGCGCTTCTTCGCCGCGTTCCTCTTTGTTTCCGCGCAGTGCCGTTGCACCGCGCTACCTTTGTTCGTGCCGCAACAAGTACAACATCAAAGGGGGAGGAGGGTCAGCCATGTTCGTGCAGTATGACCTCCTCCTGTTATAATGATAACTGGGGGCCCATAAATTAAAATAACATCGACAAATCAAGCACAAATTTAATCCATTAAATTTAAACTCAAACCCCTACCTTGATGAAGTTTCGTCGCAGGAAAAGGTCGTCGCGGAAGACGGCATCGCAGAAGACGACGTCATGGAAGACGGCGTCGTGGAAGACGACATCGAGGAAGATAGCTCCGTATACGTCCTCAGTGTTCACCCAAAGAAGAATGCGGCACGTCGTTGTTCTCCTAAGAAGGCGTCTTTTACCGACTACGGAGAGGAGAGGTGACGGCACGACGATTCCCTTGCGATGATGGAGTACTTCGTCGTAAACTCGGTGTTCTTCGCGTTCTTCAACGCGGAAGAAGATGTTCTTCAGAGAGAAAGAGTCCTCTCCTTGATTCCGCACAACGAATCAACCCCCAATAAAATAATACATTCTCTTATTTTATTATCATACACGCATGCCAACATTAAATTTGAAAACTCAAATTGAATTCACGAATTAATTAACGTGTGTTCTCCAATTAATGAGGTGTTTAAATGGCATGTAATTAAACTTGGAGGAGTTTCAAATTAATTTCTAGAGGGGGGGTTCAATGGGGTGTTGAGTAAATTGAAGGAGGTGGGGGCTTGTGGGGTCACCACCCCAACTTCCTTTCATCATCCATTTCCACACACACTTAACCCACCAGTAAAGAAATAAAAATAAATTGTAAAACAATTGTATTTTTATTCCTCACAAATTTTTTAACATTTCCTCCCGAGAAAATGAAACTCCAAGAAAGGTCTTCTGAAGCAATTACCGGCGCTGCGATTCCATCGGTGCCCTCAGATTTCGATTCCGAGTATCGGTTCAAAAGTTAGGAAAACCCGCTCGTTCATTCACTGAACGTACCCGACCTAAACTTTGTAAACTGATTCCAGGAACACCGGGCCTCAGAATCAGGTGTCGTCAGATACTGTATACTCATAAAATCCAAAAGAAAATTAAGAAAAAATTTCCCTTGAAATTTATGGGTCTTTACATTACTCCCACCTCAGTTCTTTACGTCCCCGTAAAGATACATCACAAACTAGGGGAACAAATAAGGGTACTGAGCACGCATCTGAGCCTCATGCTCCCAAGTTCTCTTGTGGAGGTTCTCGTGCTGCCACCTGATTCGCACTAGAGGAATCGACCGCCCATGTAGGACCTGATCCTGTCGATCCTCGATCTCTACCGGGACCTCTGCAAAAGTATCCCCATCGTCAATGTCCATCTCCCCATGGTCGATGATATGCGTCGGGTCGTGCGCGTACCTCCTCAGCTGAGATACGTGGAAGACCTCGTGCACCCAGTGCAACTGAGGTGGTATAGCTAGGAGATATTACACCTCGCCTATCCTTCTGAGAACCTTGAATGGTCTGATGAAGCGCCGAGATAACTTGCCGCCCCAACCAAATATCCGTAATCCAGGTCGAGGTGAGACCTGAAAGAAAACATGGTCACCATCCTCGAACTCTAGTGGTCTCCACCTCCTGTCGGCATAAGACTTCTGTCAGCTCTGAGCTGTCCTCATCCACTCCTGGATGACCTAGACCTTCTCTGTCGTGGCCTGGACCATCTCTGGTCCCACAAGTGCTGACTCCCCAGGGTCTGTCCAGCACAGAGGTGATCTGCAAGGTCGGTCATACAATGCCTCATATGGTGTCATCCCGATGGTGGAGTGGTAGATGTTGTTGTACACAAACTCCACCAAGGGTAGGTGGTCCTCCCAGTTGCGACCAAAGTCTAGGACACATGCACGAAGCATGTCCTCGAGAGTCTGAATGGTCCTCTCTGTCTGAACATCTGTCTGAGGGTGAAAGGCATTGCTCAGACGTAGATACGTCCCGAATGCCTCCTGCAACCCCTTCCAAAGCTAGGAAGCAAAGAGAACATCTCGATCGGATATGATAGATGATGGCACACCATGAAGCCGCACGATCTCCTGAACGTAGAGTCATCCCAAGCTCTCCACTGAGCCCTACTCTCAGATGGGTAAGAAGTGGGCCGACATAGTGAGTCATTAGACAATCACCCAAATGGAGTCGTGACCTCTGGAAGTACCTGGAAGTCCAGTCACGAAGTCCATAGATATCCCGTCCCACTTCCACTCCGGGACCTCCAAAGGCTGCACCAAGCCTGCTGGTACATGGTGCTCCGCCTTCACCTGCTGGTAGGTGAGGCATCGAGAAACGAACACTTCCACAACCTTCTTCATACCCAGCCACTAGTGATGTCGTCTAAAATCCTAGTACATCTTCGCCACTCCTGGATGTACCGCTAAAGGGGAAGTGTGAAACTCCGTCAGCACCTCCTCCTGTAAAGCAGATGGTTCCATGGTAAATCCTATAAAAAGGATGTCGTGGTCTCCTCCTATAGAGAATCCATGAGGTGCCTGTCCTGAGGATATCTGTGCATGCCACCTCTCACAGTCAATGTCTCCACATTGTGCCTCTCTGACCCGCTGCCGTAGTGGAGGAGTGACTGTAAGTGACTGAAGAAAGGCTTCCCCATCTCTATCCATGAAGGATATTTGCAAAGCGGCTAGCTCCTCTGTCACCTCCTCAAGTAGCTGAATGCCCATCCTCCGGCTGAGAGCATCAGCTACTACGTTCTCCTTTCTAGGAGTATAGACTATCTCAAAGTTATAGTCCTGGAGGAACTCAATCCATCGCCGCTGTCTCAGGTTCAGGTCTTTCTGCGAGAAGATGTACCTGAGACTCTAGTGGTCATAGTAGACTGTGAAGCGCTCGCCCATCATATAGTGTCTCCACATCTTTAGAGCGAAGACCACTGCTGTTAACTCCAGGTCATGGGTAGCATAGTTCTGCTCATGCTGCCACAACTATCGTGATCCATAGGCGATCACTGCCCACTCCTGCATCAAGACACATCTGATTCCAGTCCCTGATGCATTGCAGTAGACTACATACCCTACTCCCTCCTATGGTAGCCTCAAGATAGGTGCACTGATCAATCTCTATCTCAGCTCTTGGAATCTCTTCTGACATCTATCTGACCATACGAAGGGTTTCCACTTCTTCTTCAAAGATAAAATTGGAGCCGAAACTCTAGAGAAGTTTGGCACAAACCCCCCGTAGTATCCAGCTACACCCAAGAAACTCTGCACCTCCATCACGCTCCTGGGTGGCTCCCAAGCTAGCACTGCCTCGATCTTCGCAGGATCCACTGCAACTCCAACCTCAGAGATGACGTGTCCCAAGAAGTGGACCTCACATAACCAGAACTGGGACTTCTAGAGCTTTCCAAAAATCTAGTGCTCTCAGAGTAAGTCCAGTACAAAATACAAGTGGTAGGTGTGCTCCTCCTCAGTGGTTGAGTATATCAATATGTCGTCGACGAAGACCATGAAAAATCGATCGAGGTATGGATGAAAGATCATGTTCATGAGACTCATGAACACTGTTGGAGCGTTGGTTACGCCGAAAGGCAAAACCAAGAACTCATAGTGTCCATACCGACATCTGAAGGTTGTCTTCTGCATGTCCTCATCCCGTACTCTGAGCTGATGACAGCCTGATCTGAGGTCCATCTTCAAGAACCACCATGCTCTCTTAAGATGATCGAAGAGGTCGTAAATCCTCAGTAGCGGATACTTGTTCCTCAAGGTCACCTGGTTCAAGCGACGATTGTCGACACACAGTCGTAAGCTCCCGTCCGACTTCTTGGCGAACAAAATCGGGGAAGCCCAGGGTGAAATACTGGGTCAGATGAATCCCTTGCCCTGTAAGTCCTCCAACTATACCTGTAGCTCACGAAGCTCAGCGAGGCCCATATGATATGATGGAGTGGATATCGGGGTTGTACCGGGGTACATTTCAATATTGAAGTCTACCTCTATGTGAGGAGGTAGTCCTAGAACGTCGTCAGGAAAAATGCCCGCTTACTGATCCACCACTAAAGGAAAACATGGACTCCGCACGTCAACTGCTCCTAGGATGAGGCTAGCCACTAAGTGAGTGATCGGTTGTCCTCACCTCTGAGTGAGTCCATCCTGCACTGCAAAGGCTCCCTTCTCACCGGTGAAGGTGAACCTGCTCCCATTGGTGCGAACACATCGCACCTTGCACCTAATACAGTCGATCTGAGCATGGACTGTAGATAACCAATCCATGCCCAAGATGATGTCTTAAGGCCTAGATGCTACTACAAGAAGATCCCAGCCGAAGATCTCGCCTCCTAGAGTAAGCTCACACTGCCGACACCAGTGCGTAATCGTCGAGTCTGCTCACATAGGAGTCTCTAGCCGTAAGGATAGAGCCAACAGATCCGTCATAATCTCCGAGCATCGAACAAGGGAAGCGAAAATAAAAGAATGACTCGCTTTTGTGAATATAAGAACTGAATAAAGGGTAGAGTAGACACAGATAGTACCTTGAATCATCCCTCGCGCACCGTGGTCATAGGTCCCAGCTGCCTGAAGGTGAGCTTGTCTCTGCCCGCTAGCTCCCTGTGGTCGGGGTGGGCCTCCTAGTGGTGGTGGTGGTAAAGCCTAAAAGCGTCACCCACCACCTACTGCTCGGCCAGCTCCTCGGCCTCGTCTGCCTACTCTCTGCAGACTGCCACAGTCTACGTTCTGTCTCTACCTGGGTATCCCCTCAACCGTCTGCTTCTCCTCTGTACGACGGGTCAGGCAGTCACGAGCCATGTGGCCCTGTCCTCCGCATGCGTAGCACTGTATGCTCCTCGGGAGGTTGGCTCTGCTCCATGTTCCCCACACCTCTGAGCCAGTGTCCTAAGGTCGTCCGCTTGCTGGTCTAGTCTGCCTGGACCCCAGTGATGTCCATCGACTTCCACCTGCAGAAGACTCAGCTAAGTGTCGCCCTGCGGTAGGTCTCGCTGCTGGAGTACGCTCAGCAAGAAATCTCTCTATGAGAAGTGATCACTCTAGTACTCCTGCCTGCGTCGGAATGCTGAGGGAGACCATCGATGCCCTGATCTCATGCATCATCCCCTTCTTGAAGGTCTAGGCCCAGAATAATGGGTCACATACCATGTCCGTCGAATAACGTGAGAGATCGGTAAATCTCGCCGAGTACTGGGCTACCGGCATGCCGCAACTGTAGTAGCTCCTGGATGCACACCACACGGAGGGTGGCTGGGACGAACTCTGAGCGGAAGAGGCTCTCAAAGTCCATCCAGAGAAGAGATACCTCGTCATGCACCTGTAGCATCATGCTCCACCATCTGCCTGATACCGCATGTAGGAGGCTCACTGCAAGGATCACCCTGAGGTCAGCTGGTGTCCCCACTAGCCTGAATACTCGAACTACAGCCTTCAGCCAATCCTCGGCAGCCTGAGGGTCCGTCTCCCTGCAAAACCTGGGTGGCCTCTGACGCTGGAACTTCTGGAGTGCACTAAGGCGACGTGCACTCTCAGCGGCTGGAGCTGGTGGCATCAGTTGCTCGGCGGGTAGAGGTACCGCCGGTGCCCCCGCTGTAAAAGGGCCCCACAACGAGGCCTCGTCGCTCTGTCGGCGGTTGTCTCGCACAATTCTTGAAACCCTAGCCGACTACCATCGTGGGGCCATCCCGAAAAGAAACTGGTGCGCCACGGTCAACACATTATACCTGGTGAGCTGACACAAAGTAACCACAAAGAAAACTTTGAAACACACATGCAATCAATGTTTTTGTGCACTGAGTCGGTAATCAGAAGTTAGGGTCCTTGTGTATGGATACGTCGGCCACCGCACCAACACTGGACTCCCTAGACTGATAACCACACTCAATACCCTTAACAATATTGCGTCACATAGAAGAAAGATCAGAGTCCTGAGTTCTGTGGTATAACCGAACTCATTTGATACCAATTTTGCACGACCCCTCCTCAAGGACAATGTCATGACTACCCCAAGCCCAACTCCCATAGGCCAGGGGCTGCCGACTAGAACCAAAGGCGTAAATCCCGAAAAAAGGGGAAGGAATTTACTTTATTAAGTAAACAAACACCACAGAGTAAGCCAGTAGAAGTAAAAACTAAATAAACTGGTTACAAAAGTAAGTGCAGAAAGAAAATGGGCGAGAATACAAACCCAAACTAAAAGTAAAGTACAACTGGAAATAAAGTACAACAACTAAAAGGTAAAGCAGCAACGTCAAGCCATCCACTGGAAGTCCCACATGAAGGGTGGGTACAGATAGTCTCCTCAGCTCCTAGGTTCCAGCCGTCCGCTCCGTGTATGTCCCGCCTAGTGGTCCACCTCCAGGTACCGACTTGATCCACAAGCCTCAATCACGATCAGCGATGTCCCTCGTCTGCATCCAACACAACGTAGTGTGGGCATATCCCGTGCAGGGGTGAGTATACACTACTCAGTAGGGGCCCCGAGACCCCCGAAGGTCTTCCAGAATCCACAAAGGATAAACCACAAAGGAAATATACAACCACGAAGTAACATCCAACACTACTTAGGTATATTCCCATACATATACCTAAGTCATCAATTCTAGTTCGGCTCCACCATCCGAGACCAAGTTCGATCACGTCCATAAAGGATAGTACAACCCAATACACAGAGGAAAGCACAACCCAATCCACACAGGAAAGCACAACCCAATCCATATAGGAAAGAAAGTCAATCATATCGAATATAAAGATTGAAAGTCAAGACTCAGCTCACATAGGTATACTTATTCGTAAGGTGATATAGATGATCAGATGTAACCGCTGATTCATCTAATATGGGTCCCATGTTGGATACTAGATCAGCTAAGCTATAGGACCCATGTAGGATATAAGACCAGCTACTCTGCTGGACCCATGTAGGATACAAGTACAGAGTCAAATACTGCCGGACCCACATAGGATACAAGAACAGTACTACTATCGGACCCACAAAGGATACAAGAACAGTAGTCATCATCATCGAACCCATTGAGGATTTCAGTATGGTCATCATCACTGCCAAACTCACGGAGGATTTCAGTGCAGTCGTCGTCGTTGCCGAAGCCACAGAGGATTTCATTGTAGTCGTCATCGTCATCACAGTCGCAGCCAGCTCTAGGGTTTCCGCACACAGCATGCTTGATTCCGGGAGGGTCCGCTCCACGAGCCAAGTGGGGTCGTTACATCAACTAACACTTAGTTCAAAGATGATGTATCCCATAGTCTCGTCTCAACAAAAAGAACTCAACGTGACAGACGGCGCGTCAATCGGACGCCCGGTCTGAGAGTTATTGGCTTTTTCGTTCCAAGGGCCCGGTTGGTTTTTAAGTCAAAACCAACCCGACCGTACTCCAATTGAATCCAATCCCCGAGCGGAGTAAGTCAAAAGGTCTGTCTCACTAAGAGGAATCTAAAAAAGTCGACGGCACGTTAATCAGACGTCTGGAGCTCAAGTTATAAGTGTTTCCGCTCCGAGGGCCCAGTTGGTTTCGTGTTTGAACCAACCCGTCCATACCCAAAGTTCTCATAAACCTTGAGTGTAATATACCAAAACGACGGTCCCGGTCTAAGGATCTCATTTTAACTGATGGTGCATCAATCGGAGGTCCGTAGCCCAAGTTATGGGCATTTAAACGAACCTGTCCGGTTTTAGGGGGTTTTGGACCCAGACCCACCCGGCCCAAGACCTCCTGGGTCGGCCCGAACCGGGTCGACCCATCCCGGGTCCGGGTCTGGCCCATCATGGTGTGGCCCGGCCCAGCCGGTGCGGCCCGCGGGGCCAGCGGCTCGGCTGTTTGGCCAAGAGGGATGCGGAGTGGGGCGCTACCCCCCCCCCCCCCCCATGAATGAAAAAACAGCCCCCATGAGGGGGGCCCGCCTCTTGGCCAGCCGGGGGTTACGACCTCCGGTCTTTCTGAAACGGCCTGCACGGCTGGCCGGCCGGTGTTGCCGCTGCGGGAACCTATTGTCCCACCCCTCCGAAGCGCTGGCGGCCGGCGGTTCTGGCCACCCCTCATTGCACCATCACGGCTTCAAGCTGCGGCCTTGTCTGACTGGCGCAGCGCGACGGCTCCGCACCCCTCCGCCACGGCCCTTCTCCGGCCACGGAATCTTCGTGGTTCTCCGGCGTGGCACGACGGTGCCATGCCCCTCTACCGCGGCCTTCCTCTGGCCCCGGCTTCTTTCGGCCTCAACGGCGCGGGGTGACGTCGCTGCGCTTCTTCACCGCGTTCCTCTTTGTTTCCACGCGGTGTCGTTGTACCACGCTGCCTTTGTTCATGCCTTAACAAGTACAACATCAAAGGGGGATGATGTTCGGCCATGCTCATGTGGTCCGACCTCCTCCCTTTATAATGATAACAGGCCGCCCAAAAATTAAAATAACTTCGACAAAGCAAGAAAAAATTTAATCCATTAAATTTGAACTCAAACCCCTACCTTGAGGAAGTCATCGAATGAGGTTCGTCGTGGGAAAATTTCGTCGCGGAAGATGGCATTGTGGAATACGGCGCCGTATATGTCGTCGATGTTCGCCCGAAGAAGAATGCGGCGCATCTTCGTTCTCCAAAGAAGGAGACTCTTACCGTCTACAGAGAGGAGAGGAGACGGCACAATGACTCCCTTATGGTGATGGAGTTCTTCGTTGTTGACTCGGCGTTATTCGCATTCTTCGAAGAGGAAGAAGTTGTTCTTTAGAGCGCAAGAGTCCTCTTCTTGTTTCCACACAACGAATCAACCCCCAATAAAATAAGACATTCTCTTATTTTATTAACATACATGAATTCCAACATTAAATTTGAAAACTCAAATTGAATTCACGAATTAATTAACATGTGTTGTCCAATTAATGAGGCGTTTAAATGGCATGTAATTAAACATGGAGGAGGTCAAAATTAATTGCTAGAGGGGGGCTCAAAGGGGTGTTGAGGAAATTGAAGGAGGTGGGGGCTCGTACGGGCCCCACCCCAACTTCCTTGCATCTTCCATTTCCACACACTTAACCCACCGGTAAAGAAATAAAAATAAATTGTAAAACAATTTTATTTTTATTCCTCACACATTTATTAACATTTCCTCTCGAGAAAATGAAACTCCAGGAAAGTTATTCCTAAGAAATTATCGGCACTACGATTCCATCAGTGCCCTCAGATTTTGATTCCGAGCACCGGTTCAAAAGTTAAGAAAACCCGCTCATTCGTTCAGTGAACGTACCCGAGCTAAACTTCGAAAATTTATTCTGGGCACACCGGGCCTCAGAATCAGGGGCCGTTAGAAACTGCGTACTCGTAAAATGCAAAAGAAAATTAAGAAAACATTTCCCTTGAAATTTACGCGTTTTTACATTAAAGGTATTAAAAATGGGATGAATATGTAGTTATATTAATTTTGTTTTGTCATGGAGATGGTTTTAATTAAATGGAATGGATTTTATTTTATATGAGATTAACCATGGTAAACTAATTTAATGAGATTAAATTAGAACATTAATGATGGGTGTTATTATTAATAATAACATGGAAGAGTTATATTAGAGAGAGACTGAGATAATAAAAAATTGAGAAATAAAAAATGAAAAATAAAATAAAAGGCAATCAAGGAGGTGGGGTGTGATTGGCATTGAGTATAGGCAAGGCGCCACTTTTGTGGAGCTTGATAAAATTGTGGAATAAAGATTGAAGATTAGAGAGAGGGAGATATTATATGATAATAATGAAAATAAATAAATAAATATAAAAGGGAGAGTGATTTTCGGCTTGTGTGTGAAGTGTTCCATGCATGGAATGAGTTTAAAGATATTAGATAAATAAACAATTAAATAATAATATAATATTGTTATTATTAATTTTGATGATAAAACACCTATTTGTCCACAACTTCTTCGTGCGATTTCGGATTCACGAACCATCAGCAGCAGTGCGACCCTAACTATGAGATGGAAATTATGAGTCCAATATTGTTTGTCTTTTTCGGGTTTTTGGATCAGGTACCTGAAACGCTCGTGAATTAATAGATTTAATATTATTATTAAATCATCGACCCGCCATAACTCCCAAGTGTGATATCTGATTGACCTGTCGTTAGTGGCGATGTGATCCTATCATTAATATGGTCGATTCAAGTCTAATGTTGGATATTAAATTATGGTTCGTGGCTCGGGTCTAAGAAACAAGCGATAATAATAATATCATTATTATTATGGGATCTTGTATCCAACGTATCTCCCTCATACGATATCGGATTGACGAACCATCAGCGGCAGCGTAACCCTGAAATTATGACGGTCATTATAAGACCAATGATGAATAACTTTTTATGAATCATGTCTCTGTTCAATTAATCACCTATTATCAATTGAAGTTATTGTTATCATTAAACGCATGGAAACCGCGTGACGGGTCGTGTGTTGACTAGTCAAACATCGTAACAGTTGTACGGTCACGTCATGTATTCATTAATACACACTGCGTACTGTTTTACCTTTTAGTTGCCTATATAAGAGAGGGTCATGTGTTATTTATGGACCTGTCTTATTCTCCACACGGTGACGCTCCCAGATGACCTAGAAGTCTTCCTCCTAACTTCTTCATCTGAACTCCGATCGTCGATCTGTCAGTGACTGCGGGATTGTGTCAGTGAGGAGAACATCGTAAACCCTATTTAATTCCCTTTTCTTCAACTTCCCCTCCGCAGTTTCCAACCAAGGATACTTCTGATAATTTACGAGAATGACGGTCTTTGACGAACGACTCTAAAAAGGTATGTTAAACCTCTGTTCTTGTATTCTCTTTCTGATCCTACATCTCTCTTTTTCATTCCATGTTAAGGCATGAGATCTCCGTGTTGAGGGATTTTCTTGTGTTGTTGATTCGGTGGTTCTGTGACGTCCTTGGTTAGTGCATTCATTCAGGGAGAAGCTTGTGATCGTGGTGGTCATGTTCGTAGAAGGACATCAGAACCTGTTGAGGTAGGGATCATATCATCGTCTCTCTAAATTGTGCATCATGTGGGGTGGGTGTCCTGTTGTTTACGTGAAACACATTTGAAATGGTTTAATAATGATAATAACTGTCTTATATAACAAGGATGGGAAGTCTTTGAATGCAGTTAAATTATTTATATCGTGTGATATTATGTTCTGAATTGAATGAGCTTATGCCTACTGAAAATCATGGTCGTTGGGGGCCTTTTCATAAGCAATTAAATGTTTCCCTATCCTTCTGGATTTTCTTATGGATGAAAATTTTATTGAATGTGGAAATTGGTTAATCACGTAAAGTTGGCTGATAAAATACCTGGAACCCTTGTGTGATCACCCTGGTTGAACAAACTGAAATAATAAACATGTAGGTGCTGGTTAGGGTTTATTTATGTGAAGGGGGTGTTTTGTGGGTTGTTGTGGATCGGGTGAGCAGCAGGGCTGCGGTTGGCTTGGTTGTGGGTTGGTGTGAATGCTATGTTGGTGACGGGCAGTGGGGATACGATAAATGGTATCAAAGGGATGATTATGTACGGGTTTCGGTGTGATTTTGGTTATGGTGGTTGGAAGTGGGGCTGCAGGGATGGGTTTTAATGTGAACGAACTATGGGTTGTGAATAATAAATAAAAGTGGAAGAGTTCATGAATGGTGGGGCTTGGTAACAGAACAGGAGTAATAATCAATTGTGTTGGTTGGTTAATAAGAAGGGACTTGTTTGTGTTTCTTCTGTTTTCCTAACTTGATTTGTGGAAGGCTGGGATATGTTTTATAAACGCTTGATCTAGTTTGGTTGGTTGGCCTAGTAGTTAAGGAACTAATAAACTAATTCTGCTCAAACATAAAAACCTATATGGGGTTGGGTTTGTTTGTTGTATACATGCTTCGATATAGCAGTGCCGAGGCACGTGCTCAGTTTCTCTATTTAGAAGCCATAGGTTGGGCTGTGTGTTTGGTATACATATGTATATCATTATCATTGTGTTTTGTCACACCCCACCCAAGTTGAGTACTTAGTGTCGAACACCCCCATTTCATGGGGGAGGGTGTTTTCCCAACACTTCTATTAGTGTCTGGTTATTTGCTCATTTCTCCTCCCTTTCCCGGAAATCCAAAGTATCTTCGGGCAAGATGTGATGGCCTGATGTCTATTATTAGTCCAACAACCTTCGGGCGGGGTAGTGTGGTGGTTATGGGCCAAGTTTGTGCAGGAAGGTTGTTTCCTAAGTGTCTTTTGGATGAGGCCCAGGTGTCGTCGGGCGTGGCAGTGGATCTTCAAGCCCAGGTGTCTTCGGGCATGATGGTGGTTGTTCTAGCCTAGGTGTTTGTAGGCATGGTTACGTGTGATAGTTGTGGCCTAGGTGTTTTCCGGAGGGGTTTGGCTATGGGACTTCGTGAGGATGTGGCCCAGGTGTGTGCGGGAGGTATGAGGCACTGGGACTGTGGTGAGAATGGCGGGATTGGTTCGATGCATAGGATGTCTTCAATAACCAGTGGGAAGGTGGTGTGGGGTACCCATACTCTTATAACATTACTACTATACTCTATTGACTTGTGTTACATGGTGAGTGTGACTGGTGAGGCTGGGTGGATAGATTCCTTTCTAGGTTTTGGTTCTTCTGTTTTCTCACAGGGCATTAGGATGTCTCCCCACTTGTGCACGAGAACTTTAGGTTCCCCTACTGAGTATACTTGTATGCTCACCCTACGTTTGCTTTCAGGTTTTCAGGAGGACTACAGGAACTGTGCGGGACCTTACTAGTCAGGCCGGGGGAGTTGTTGTTGTTTGCTGCTGTTGTTTTCCTTTACTTTTTGGTACAGTACTTTGGAGCTTTTCTGTACTTGTAGTTTTGTTTCACTATTGTATAAAGCATGCATATAGGATTGGTTTTGGGATATTTCTATACATGTTCCTTTTCTTTTTCTTGGTGTTTGACTCATCCTATTTCCCGATCTTAAATTAATAAAAAGGGTAATGCCTCCCATATATGTGAAAAACTCATACCATTGGTGCTAGTCACCACTCCGAGGCCTACTGGAGGCAGGACTCGAGGGTTCATTATCTCCCTTCCACCATTGCCAGCTCAGGAGGGGCATCTTTGGTGGGAGGGGGTCGTGACAGAATGGTATCAGAGGTGATGGTTGAGAGATAGGATGGAGTCTGGAGTTAGGCACAGTGAGGATTTCATGGGATGGTAGGGCAACAGTATTGGTTAATCTTGGTGTGTGACATAGGCCAGGTAAGACTGGCTTGGACACTAGATTTTAGGGCCCCCTTTGATCCGATGCAAGGAATCTGAGCTTACCAAATGACCAAGTAAGACTTCATTGATTGCAGGGTAGAGACCCTAGGAAAGGTACATGCATCATCATGATTTTTGTTTTACTTGATTTGGGTTTTCTGGGAATGAAATCAAAATAAAATGATAAAATTAAACCTTGAGAACATTTCCTTGATACTTGGGCTTAGGTGTTCAATGTTTACCGTACAACTATTGTGCATGGACATAAACAGAGAGGCAGAGGAGTGGGATGTGGACAGTTTCAAGCAACAGAAGCGGAAGCCCTATCAAGGTCAATGATCGAGAGAGATGTTTTCAGTTTTACTTAAATACTCTCGTTTATGTTTTGTTTAAATACAGGAGCATTACACTCCTTTGTTGAACCTCATTCTTGCCCATCCATTGGGCCTAGACATTGTTTTTTAGGAGTCTATAATGCTAAGTTGTTTCCCTCTTTCCTTTAAATGTGTGTGAAGAGTCCTAATATGTGGGGAGAGGAGCACATGATCCCTAATCGAGACGCATTAATGTGGATGCGATTAAACCTGTGCAGGCGATTCAGTGCCCCCTAAAGAGTATAATATCTCGACATGGGAAAAGGAATTCCGCAAGCCATGTGTTCGGGCACTTTATTATTGTTTTGTATGGTGTTGGGGGCAGTGTATGTTTGGAAAATCCTAATATATGGAAGTCAGAAGACCTAATTCTTAATCGAGACGCTTTAATGTGGATGCGATTAAACCTGTGCAGGCGAGTCAGTGCCGCCCAAAGCGGATAATATCTCGATATGGGAGGAGGAATTCCTATCTCAAATAACTAGGGTTGTCAGTTCTTTCCTGTTATGACGAGAGCCTTGAGAGGTATCTTGCAAAGTGGTTGTTCAGATCCATTCTTTTTTTGGGTTGGTTTTTAATTCTCGAGGATGAGAATGTTTTGAGAGGTATCTCATGTAATGGTCCGGACCCCTTCGGTCCATTCCTTTGTTGAAATCGATATAGTCAACACGACGCGCGTTATAATTTTTTTATATGAATTATAACGTAAAAATATGTTAAATAATAATAATGATGACATAAATTGTGTGATTAATTAAACTAAAAAATAGAATAATCATGATAAAATGAATAAATGGGCATTATTATTATTAATTATGTGAAGTGGGAAGGTGTGTGACCAATTAGACGTTGATAAATGAAACATGAGGTTTGTTATTAATTGAGTAATTGTTGAAATTAAATTTGAATAATAATAATGGGTGTTGTGTTATTAATAATATTCATAATATTAATAATAATGAGAAATTAATGAAATGAGTCATGGTATTTATTACAAACAAATAAATGAAGATGCGCAGTGGAAGCATGGTGGTGCGTTATTAAAATTAAAGGTGGGTTCGTTATTATTATTATGTTAAATAATAATAATAATGGTGGCATAAAAATATGTTGGGTTTAATAAATTGAATGGTTTTAATTTAATAAAATTGGTTTCAATTTAATCAGTGTGAAATAAAAATAAATAGAATTAAATAATTAAATTAACGGATGTTACGCGACATTGAAGTGGTAGGGTCAGATTCAGATATCCAACAGGGTGGTTTAACGTGGTCAATGCGATGAGCGTAAATATTATCATTATTAAAAAATATATATACGGTGATGTGTTAATAAAATAAGTTGATAAATTGTTATTATTATTGAAAAACAATAAATAACAATGATGATGTAAAAATATGTGTACGAGGTTAATGAAATTAAAGGTATTAAAAAGGGGATGAATATGTAGTTATATTAATTTTGTTTTGTCATGGAGATGGTTTTAATTAAATGGAATGGTTTTAATTTAATATGAGAATAACCATGGTAAACTAATTTAATGAGATTAAATTAAAACCTTAATGATGGGTGTTATTATTAATAATAACATGGAAGAGTTATATTGGAGAGAGAATGAGATAATAAAAAATTGAGAAATAATAAATGAAAAAAAAGGAAAGGCAATCAAGGAGGTGGGGCGTGATTGGCATGGAGTATAGGAAAGGCGCCACTTTTGTGGAGCTTGATAAAATTGTGGAATAAAGATGGAAGATTGAGGAGAGGGATATATTATATGATAATAATGAAAATAAATAAATAAATATAAAATGGAGAGTGATTTGCAGCTTGTGTGTGAAGTGCTCCATGCGTGGAATTAGTTTAAAGATATGAAATAAATAAACAATTAAAAAATAATATAATATTGTTATTATTAATTTTGATGATAAAACACCTATTTGTCCGCAACTTCTTTGTGCGACCTCCGATTCATGAACCATTAGCGGCAGTGCGACCCTGACTACAAGATGGAAATTATGAGTCCAATATTGGATGTCTTTTTCGGGTTTTTGGATCAGGTACCCGAAACGCTTGTGAATTAATAGATTTAATATTATTATTAAATCTTCGACCCACCGTAACTCCCACGTGCGATATCTGATTGACCTGCCGTCAGTGGTGAAGTGATCATATCATTAATATGGTCGATTCAAGTCTAATGTTGGATATTAAATTATGGTTTGTGGCTTGGGTCCAAGAAACACCCAATAATAATAATATCATTATTATTATAGGATCTTGTATCCAATGTATCTCCCTCATACGGTATCGGATTGAAGAACCGTCAGTGGCAGCGTAACCCAGAAATTACGATGGTAATTTTAAGACCAATGATGAATAAATTTTTATGAATCATGTCTCGGGTCAATTAAACACCTATTATTAATTGAAGTTATTGTTATCATTAAACGCATGGAAACTGCGTGACGTGTCGTGTGTTGACTAGTCAAACAGCGTAATAGTTGTACGGTCACGTCGTGTATTCATTAATACACTCTGCGTATCGTTTTACCTTTTTGTTTCCTATATAAGATAGGGTCACATGTTATTTAGAGACCTCTCTTCTTCTCCGCACAGCAACACTCCTGGATGACCTAGAAGTATTCCTCCTAACTTCTTCATCCGGACTCCGATCGTCGATCTGTCAGTGACTGCGGGATCATGTCAGTGAGGAGAAAATCATACACCCTATTTTGTTCCCCCTTATTCATCTTCTCCTCCATAGTTTCCAACCTAGGAGACTTCTGATAATTGACAGGAACGATGATCTTTGATGAACGACTCTAAAAAGGTATGTTAAACCTCTGTTCTTGTATTCTCTTTTTGATCCTACTTCTCCTGTTTTCTATCCATGTTATGGCATGTGATCTCCATGTTGAGGGAGTTTCTTTTGTTGTTTATTCGGTGGTGTCGCGATGTCCTTGGTGGGTACAGTCGTTCTGGGAGAAGCCTTGTGATCGTGGTGGTCGTGTTCGTAGAAGGACATCAGAACCTGTTGAGGTAGTTATTATACCTTTGTCTCTCTAAATTGTGCATCATGCGGGGTGAGTGTCCTCTTGTTTACGTGAAACACATTTGAACCGGTTTAATAAAGATAATAACTGGCTTATATAATGGGGATGAGAAGTTTGTTAATGCAGTTACATTATTTATATCCTGTGATATTATGTTGTGAATTAAATGAGCTTATGCCTACTGAAAATCATGGTCGTTGGGGGCCTTTGCTTACACAATTAAATGTTGGCCTCTCCTTCTGGATTTTCTTATGGATGAAAATTTTATTGAATGTGTAAATTAGTTAATCACGTAATGTTGGATGATTAAATACTCATAACCCTTGTGTGATCACCCCAGTTGAACAAACTGAAATAATAAACATGTGGGTGCTAGTTAGGGTTTATTTATGTGAAGGGGGTGTTTTGTTGGTTGTAGTGGATCGGGTGAGCAGTGGGGTTGCAGTTGGATTGGTTATGGGTTGGTGTGAATTCTATGTTGGTGACGGGAAGCAGGGCTGTGATAAATGGTATAAAAGGGATGATGATGTATGGGTTTTGGTGTGATTGTGGTTATAGTGGTTGGAAGCAGGGCTGCAAGGATGGTTTTGAATGTGAAAAAACTATGGGTTGTGAATAATAAATAATAGTGGAAGAGTTCATGAATGGTGGGGCTTGGTAACGGAACGGGATAATAATCAATGGGGTTGGTTGGTTAATAAGATGGGACTTGTTTGTGTTGCTTGTGTTTTCATAACTTGATTTGTGGATTGCAGGGATATGTTTTATGAACTCTTGATCAAGTTTGGTTGGTTGTGCCCAGTAGTTAAGGAACTAATAAACTAATTCTAATGAAACATGAAAACCTATATGGGGTTGGGGTTATTTGTTGTATGCATGATTCGGAATAGCAGTGCCAAGGCACATGCTCAGTTTCTCTGTTTAGAATCCATAGGTTGGGTTGTGTGTTTGGTATACATATATATATCTGTATCTTTGTATTTTGTCGCACTCCACCTAAGTTGACCACTTAGTGTTTAACAACCCCATTTCATGGGGGAGGGTGTTTTTCCCAACACTTATATTAGTGGATGGTTATTAGCTCCTTTCTGCTCCCTTTCCCGGATAGCCCAAGTATCTTCAGGCAGGCTGTGATGGCCTGAAGTCCATTATTATCCCAAGAACCTTCGGGTGGGGTATTGTGGTGGTTATGGCCCAGGTGTGTGCGGGCAGGTGGTTTCCAAAGTGTCTTCGAGATGTGGCCCAGGTGTCGTCGGGCGTGGCAGTGGATCTTCTAGCCCAGTTGTCTTCATGAGTGACGGTGGTTCTTCTAACCTAGGTGTTTGCAGGCGTGGTTACATGTGACAGTTGTGGCCCAGGTGTTTGTGGGTGGGGTTTGGCAGTGGGACTACGTGAGGATGTGGCCCATGTGTCTGTAGGCGAGATGAGGAAGTGGGACTGCGGTGAGAATGGCAGGATTAGTTCGATGTGTAGGATGTCTTCAATAACCAGTGGGAAGGTGGTGCAGGGTACCCATACTTTGATAACATTACTACTATACTCTATTGACTTGTGTTACTTGTTGAGTGTGACTGGTGAGGCTGGGTTGATAGATTCCTTTCTAGGTTTTGGTTCTTCTATTTTCTCACAGGGCATTAGGATGTCTCCCCACTTGTGCACGAGGGATTTACGTTTCCCTACTGAGTATACTTGTATGCTCACCCTACGTTTGCTTTCAGGTTTTTAGGAGGACTACAGGGACTGTGTGGGACCTTACTAGTCAGGAAGGGGGAGTTGTTGTTGTTTTCTGTTGTTGTTTTCCTTTACTTTTTGGTACAAATACTTTGGATCTTTTCTTTACTTGTACTTTTGTTTCACTGTTGTATAAAGCATGCATATGGGATTAGTTTTGGGCTATTTCTAAACTTGTTCCTTTTCTTCTTCTTGGTGTTTGTCTCATCCTATTTCCCGATCATAAATTAATAAAAAGGGTAATGCCTCCCATATATGTTAAAAACTCATACCCATGGTGCTAGTCGCCACTCCGGGGCATGCTGGAGGCAGGACTCGGGGTTCATTATCTCCCTTCCACTATTTCCAGCTCAGGAGGGGTATCTTTGGTGGGAGGAGGTCGTGACACCTCATTTGGAGTAATATTACAAAAAATAATGAGTATCTTTATAATGATCATTTATTTGGGTTTCACCATTACATACCAGTAAACATAACATAAATTTATCATTAATAACATATTTTACATTTATTAATTATTTTATTCATCCATAAAGAAAAATTATGAAGCCACAGTTGTGTTTCTTAGGAAAGTGTTCAAATTATCAAAAAACATGTTATTATGATTTAATGAGTATTAGTATGAGGTTATCTCATTATAAAATCGTTTTTATTGAATCATAATGTTATTAATAACGAATTATTAGAGTTTCTAGAATGATTTATAAAGATTTTATTTGATGAGATAAATGAAAAAGATAGATAATAACTCTTTACTTTGATGAAAATCACATTTTCTCACAATTAATTCTTTTATAATGAAGGATTTAAGAATATTTATTATAATAAGAATTTATTGAATATGATAGAATAATTTATAAGAGGAAATATTTCGAGTTATTTAGAAAGAAACCAAATAATATATAGGGTATTGAATGGGTTGAGGAGAGGTATCCTTTTATAAATGAATTTGAGTGGAATATTTGAATTTATTAATTATTTAATTAAAACGAAAGATAATTACGAGTTGTAAAGTGGGACATAAGTGAAAAAATAGTGTCTATAGATTCCCAATATTTTGAAATTTTATTTTAATTATTATAAGTTTATATATTTTTTTAACAATATATTGTATTTTCCAATTTTTACTATTTACTGGTGTGATTTTCTTTTTACACCATTATATTATTTTTTCAATATTTCCAACCAAAAATGGTACCATTTTAGTATAAAGGATCTTATTAATATTTTTTGATAATACTAAATAAAACAAGGAAATTTTTTAATATAAAACAACTTCCTATGTGAACTGTTCATGTTTACTCCGGAATGTGTGTGAACCATACATGATCATGAGAAAGAATTGAAAACCACCCAACTCCTCCACCTGAATGTGTCAATAACACATCGTACCCATATAAAAGTGAAAATCATGGACCCAATTCATAGAAATCCATGATTTTACATCTTCCCATGAAATCACCATAAACCATGAATCCTCTATATATATAAACTTTTCAAATACCCTATATAAATAGGATGTATTCCCTTATTTTAGAGGATTCAGAGAAATAATGTTTACAAATAACTCAACTATATAAGTACTTGAACTTATAAATTATATAATATTGAGTTTTAATTAAATAATTCTTTCTATTTAATTTTTGGACCTTTTCCATTTTATGTTATTTAGAGAAATATGTCATAACTCATAGATAAAAAAACCTTTTAATATAAAGTCAACACTTCTGATCTGTATCCATTATCTCTACAATTTAGAACTTTTAAAATAAACATGATTTCATTTCTTAAAAAATAATCACAAATTTAAATTTTATTTCTCCCCTTACTATCCCTATCCTAAAGACCTATGAGAAAAATTTAAAAAAAAATGTCAAATGGGTGAAAAAATCTCAACCAAAGACATAAAAAATAAAGAAACATTTTTTCAATGAAAAATAATAAAACCCAGAAAAAAAAATTTCATAAAACATACATTTTTTTCAAAAAGGAATTCACCATTACTTTTAAAATTTAGTTATCTTACCTTTGAAATATAAATATTTCCATTAAAACTCATTACTAATAATAGAAAAGTCATGTAGGTTCCTTGGGAAATAATCTCATAAAACCCTTATAAACCCCTTAAGGATTGGAATAATCATAAATCTGACAACCAATATAATTCTCCAAAGAAAATAATCAACAACAAAGGCATTGGAGCCATATCACCCATCATATTTTTTATAACTAAATTTCTCATTAGCTATAATGGTGTTAATCCATTTTTATAAACAATTTCCAAGTACTATATCATGAATAAAAATATTTTATGTTAGAAAGTTTTTATCATAAAACCATTGAAAAATTCTTTTAAACCCATATTAAAAACTCTATTGTGTAGAAAAATTCAATTTTATTTTATACTAAATTACTATGAAAAAGGGAAAGAAATATTTTCATTGAATAAATAATGAACTATTTTAAACGAATATAATCATCAAATAATGGTTACCATTGTGGGAAAAAATTCTTCACATACATTAAAAGATAAAATTATTTCTATCTATTATAAATAAATTTAAACAATAATCAAAATAATACCTTCTTAAATAAAATTTAATGAAAAATAAAATTTCCTTATTTAAAAAATTCATGTATATATATATGAATAAAATAATTTTAAAAATATAGACATTGAGGAAATACTTTTTTAGGGGGACTTTAACAGGTGATTTTAAATAATGTCCCTCAATATATAGAATATAATTATTCCATAATCCCCCTGAAAGAATAATATTAAAAAACATTAAATGTCATGATAATAGATAAATTCATGATATTACATCTCAAAGTTGTTGTGTATACACTTAATAAAATAATATTAGTGCATGACATCAAGATATGCCTCAATGAAAGGATATTGAGATGATGTCCATTACATTGAGTCTGACTCGTCATATATGATATTTGTATTCCTGAATAATAAACTTATGTTAATTCATTCCTTTATTAATAAATTTTTTAAAGGATATAATTTCTTTAATTTTATCTCTTACAATTCAATACATAATTAATTAATCATTTATGTTCACATCCAATGTTTTGGCATTATTCAACTTAGGTGTAAAAATAGATTTGATTGGATAATTATGGTTAAAGAGATAATTATTGAAAAATATGAATAATATTAATCATGACATCATTTTAATTTTATACATCAATTGAACTTTAAATACCAGTCATATTTTATGGTTATAAAAAACTAACTACATTATGATCAAGGAGATGGTAGGTTGTACAAACGCATGAGTAATGCTTCCATATTTCAACGATCATTATGGAAAGAAGGTGGGTAATATTTTATATTTAAATAATGATAATAATATCATAAATACTATATTATTTCTATAAATATACTTATATATCATCTACGTGATGTAGTTATGGAAAAATAATCACACCACTTCATGGACGTGGTAGTCCACACGTACACACAAACGACAGTCTTATTTTTTAATGAGTGGAAATGTAAGAAATAAAATGTTATATTATATTTTTATAATGTTATGTATGTTATTAATATCATAATTATATCATATATATCACATATATTAATTAACATTTTCTTTACTAACGTCCATGTAAATTATTAGTGAAAAATGAATCACATCGGTATGTGAGTTGTCAGCCCATAATACACATGAGTGACGTTATTGTATCCCACACATAATGGAAAGTAATAAGTAATAAGAGATATAATTATTAAATAAGTATAATTATTTTAAAAATAATATATATATATTTCAAATAAATTTTTAAAATAATCCGTTAATGTTTATGATGAAAAATAATTACATCAATTCATGAGCTGGTAGTCCACCATACACATGAAAGTTGGTTTTGTATCCCATTTTATAGAAGAGGAAATAGATTTAGGTTATTCCCATAAAAAAACTAAAATCTTCATATATGTTATAAAATGGTTTTAATATATAATAATAATTAAATAATATTGGAAGGTGGTGGAATAAGAAATAAAATAAAAATTATCGGTTAAACGTGATACCTCTTTTCTGAAAAACAATATTAGGTTAGAAAAAAAAAGATTTCTTAAGATGTATTTATGATCATAATTTTGAATATAGGTCATGGAGAGAGAATTAAAGAAGTTTTTTTTAATTTATTTTTTAATATAATGATAATTTAATGTGTGAAGATGACTGAAGAGGGTGTACCCTTTTATAAGTGATGTGAGTGGAAAAATATATTTTTTAAAAAAGAAAAAGGTGTACCCATGTTTGTAACATGAAAAAGGATACATAATGGAACATTATCAAAAATTAAACATTATATGGTCAAAATATGGCCATATGATATATTTTAGACAAGTTATTAGGTTATTTTGACCCTTACTGTTTTAGTTTAAACCCAGGTAAATCAATTTTTACCTTAACCACTGTAAAATACTTTTACTATTTTCACTATTGATTATGAAAAAAATAAGTTAAAGTTACTAAATAATGTATATTATTATGATTTAAAATATTGAATAAATTTTACAAAACCCAATTCACATAGGTGGAATAATTTAATTTAAAATAAAACCTACAAATGTGGAAAAAATGCATGTTTTCAAGAGATGCATTTTTCAAGAATAAGAAGATTTTATATTAACTCTATGACTTGTAATAATAATTATATGAATATAAATTTATATTTATAGATTCATATTATATAAATTTAATTTAAATAATTCCTCATTAGGATATGTTTTTAATTATTTAATGTGGAGAAACATTATGAACTTTAAAATGGTTTTCAGAAGAAAAAACCAATTTTTAACCCAAAAATCATTTACTAAAATATAGTATAAAGATGATTCAAATTTAATTATGTCAATTAAATTAAAAATTAATTCTTATATAACATTATACCATATTCAAAATGGTTCTGTATCAGAGGAGTAAAGTTTACAGGCGGTGTAGAAATGGTTTGATGATGATCATCACCCGTCCCATTTTTCATAGAGATGGGTTCTCGTTGAGTTTACCATTCCTTTTTTTCGACCCATTCAACATCATTATCCTTTAAAAATGGTTCAATAATCCATTTGGGAACTGTTGGTCCTAAAAAGAGATTGCATAGGGGTTATATACTTCTGAAATCAGTCTTTCATGGATATAACTTCCTCGGATGGTCTCCAACGGGTTAATTCATGGAGCCAAGAATGATCAAAGGCCCAAGTATCCATGATTCATGGACCTTCTTTACAATGGAAAGCGCTCATTGGATGACGCTTTGGACAGCGACACTTAAGGGATCCATTGGTCGAGAGGATGAGAGTTCAGTCTCACCTCACCCTTCCAAGGGAGGATTGTTGAATGTTCTGAGACTCTGTTATAGATTTAAGTTGTGTTCATATGTTTGAGAATCCTTGGTTCATTCCCAGAGAGTGTGTCCATGGGATACCCTTTGTTGGCAAGTTCATCCTAAGCATACATATATTAGATGCTATGTAGGTGATGCTGAATTGATCGATATTATAAGTCACTCTGGATTTTATCATCATCTAGGGGGATAGAAGTTGAGTTCATGTTGGGATCAGGCCCATAAGGAGGGCTTCATATGTATCCTCCGAAGAGGAATCAGATCCCACGTAGTTGGAATTGTTTGGGGATTTTGAATAATATCCTCCCATTTGATATACATGATTTGGTGGACCCCTTAGGATGGGCACCCTTTTGAGATCGATCCTTCTGGTAGACATTCTACATATCCTAATTTGGTTAGGAATCAATGTTCTCATAGTTGAGAATGTGTGGGGCATACACATGGGAGCTTCCCATTTGATGGAACGTGACTAGGTGGAACCTCTTGGATGGTCACCCTTTTGAGCCCAAGCCTTCTGATATGCATTCTATGTATCCAAATTTGATCAAGAATCAGTGTTTTCATAGTTCAGGATGGTGTGGAACTTACTCATGGGAGCTTCCCATTCGATGGAACATGATTGGGTGGACCCTCTTGGATGGGAACCCTTTTGATCTCGGGCCTTCTAATAGGCATACTATGTAACTTGATTTGATCAGGAATTATATTTATCATAGTTCAGAATGGTGTGGATGTTGTAATCATCACAAGACTCTAAGCCCACGCGATTTATTCTCAGTGTGAGAAATAAGAGGATATTAAATATTCAATAATGCTCATGCCTCCTCCACAGTTTTTGGGGGAGGGAGAGCATGCAGTAGAAGAGGCTGGGGAGACCGTGGGAGTGGGCATAGAGCAATGAACCCTTTAATGTGAGATTACATTAAAGGTCACATAATACTGCCCCGGAATATTGGGAACTTAACTCAGTGGGAGGGCCCCGGAGCACGTTATGGGAAGGGAAGGAGTTTCATCCCAATCAAAGGGGGGAGAAAACAAAACCCCTTCGACTGATCAATAAGCCTCATTGAATGGAAAAGAAAGTGATCACCCTTATTATCGAGAATGGGGAGGTTCACATCGGTGTTCCAAGGTTGGTCTCTAGGTAACCATGGGAATCTAGCCTCACAGGCATTCCCAAAGACCAAACTATTGTGGGGAGATCCTTCATGACTCCACTTTCCATGGGTATATTGACTCCTTGGGGATCACTAATGCACCCAGTGGTCTGACCATATAGGCTTGGTGGATTTGGAGGAGGCTTTAGCCTAATGTTGGAGGAATGGATAGCAGAGGGATCATGGAGGACTTAATGGTATTGGAGGTGTAAGGATTTAACTGGAAGGAAAAAAACCGAAAAACACACCATTCAACATATTGATTTTTTAAACATGACGGGGGAGGCTCTACAAACCATAGTTGTATGTCGATAGAGTGGTCGTCCGCATACCGCTATAGTACGTAGGCATGGGTATAGACAACCAGGTACCATCGTGGTATGTGACCTATCATTCTGCTTTAGGTTCCATTCACATACTGATGTAGTGCATGGTGGTGAGTTCATTCCGCGTATCATTACGATATTCGGAGCACCATATTGAAGGAGGGTCTCGACGATCATCATTCGCATGGAGTTCATCCAAAAGAAGGAAGTAGTTCGTGGTTCACTGGTAAGTTTTTTAGTTCTATTATTATTATACAATTGCAACATTTTATGGGTCGCGGTCAGTTGTACCTATGGAGGGATTGGTTCGTGGTTCGGGCTTCACTGATGAAACAAGACAGAAGCTAGAGTGCAACCACAAAGTCTACCTCAAGCTTTCATCGTTTGTCCTTCTATTTATATGTATCTCTCTATGTACTTCTGTTCTTATATTGTGCTCCTTTTATAGAGCAGCAGTGCAATCATATCTATTGGGAACACAGTACCATTTGCAGAGGCCCATTAAAACAATATCATTTCCCACAAAAAACATAGTTAACTGGGGTTTGCGGAGGTTTTAGTTCTCAATAATGGTTCACGGAACCCTATTGGTTCACTTTTTCTGTGATCTGATAAGTTCGTGGAATGGTATGAAAACGGTCATCACACATATGAATTTATCGACAACATGTTTTTTGGTTTACCTCATTTTCTTTCTATCATTCTATAGGACAGTAGTGCGCACATCATTCCATGTACCTGGTTGTTTACGATCTGGCTGGTATGTGTACCGTTCCTGATGATAGTACATGGGCCACTTGAAATGCCATGAAAACATTAATTCGTTCAAGTTTTTTCTAAATATTATTACTCAATTTGAGTCTATTCACCTTACTATACTTTTAAATGTAATTTCTTCCTTATTAAAAGAGCATGTGAGGGTATTTTCTCTCATTGGAGGTATTTTCAGGACCCTACAAATTCCCCCCATCGGAATGGGGTATGTTAAGAATAACAAGGGGACTATTCAAATATAGAAGCATACCTGAACTAAAATGGTCCGCGGTAGAACATATGGACCCAGTGGGAGGGCACCACAACTATATAGAGGTGTCCATTTCATTCGGCTTTTACCATTTCTCATGGCGAAAAGGGATCTCAATCTCACGAGCTTTCTTTTCTCTAACGTACCATTCTCCTTACTAAAATTTCATTCATGAACAACTTCATACATTTTTTGAACCAATTTTCTTCACTAGTTTTCAATCCCTGAAGCATATTTTTGATGATGTGAATGGAAATGTGGAATTTTAAGACTTAAAATCTAGATATCATATAAGATAATGCTACGTGGATAACATTCCCACATACCTCACACGGTTCAGTGAACTATACTTTTAAGAATATTAACAATCGGAACATAAACTCTAACCCCCAATTTCTGAACAAGAACATAATAAACGCCTAGTTTCATGGTCCAACGCCTCATAGATGGTTCGAATTCCATGGTTGTACATGGTAGAACAAGACTATGTTCCATAGCATTAGGAGGTGTTACTTCTGCATATCATGCAGTAAGCAAGATCTGGATACCATGTACCATTTCAAGAATCAATATGTGAAGCTTTATGTGGACATATTTTGAGACCTTCATCCACTCTTCCATAGCCTTTATCCAAAATTTTTTTTTATCAAACTGACTTTCATCAACTTCTGGATCATCTTGTGTAAGAAATAATGGCTACTTCATAGTTCATTACAAATCTGAAAAAGACAAGGGAAACCATGAAAGGGAATAATCATGATCATCTTTGATCCCACATCATTCCTCGTGAGAGATTCTTCAAATACTTTTTTACACTATATCTCTTTTGTTATTAGTTATCCATACAGTTTATGCATTATGGATTTGTTCTTCCTTCTAACGTGCCTCTATCATTACCTGACCCTAACATGGCTTTCATCCTCTTAGGGGCACCACAAGGTCATGATCATGCCAAAATTTCCCTATTAGAAGAAATTATCTCCATTCTGATTCATGAGAACATCTTCATAGTAAGAGGCTCGGATGGACTTAGGGCAACTGTGGGTTCCACAATGGTGTACTGAGACTAGATGTCAGAGAATACCCATCCTTTATCAATATTTCCCAAGAAAATCCTAGTGGTGAGTGCAGCACAAAGTGGGATATTTGGGCCAGAGGATGTTTATCTGAAGAGTGGGAATTAGAGTTCTAGGTGCATTAGACCTGTCTGGAGTCCCCTGACCAACTAGAGGTGGTGGGCTTTCATGAGGAATCCTAGGTTTAATAGTTTTCAATCTTATCTCTAGGTGAAATCTTTTTGTAATTACTGAGCCGCTGGTGTTCGAACACCACCACCTTCCAATTACTGCATGGGAAGGTGGGAGTAGGGTTATGGATATCTACCAGCTTGGATGACTCTCCATCCTTGGAGAAATGTACGATGAGTTTCTCCTGTCATCCATCACATGGAATGACATTGATCATGTGTCTCCTTTGACAAGGAGCTTACTAGTCATGGCAGTAGGATCATTGGATCATCTCCTCAAGTCTCATTCCCTCATCCCATTAGAATCATGGATAAGGTTATTCCTTCAGACAAACAAACACACACTGAGGTCTTTTAGTAGTCAAACTCATCCCACTCACCAGTCCAACCAAACTCCAGGGTCATGTTGTGCTACAATTGTAGTGGGGTGATATACCACATAGTGATATGAGATTTGTTCAGACGTTTCAACATAACTCAGACTAGAATGTTTCTCTTCCATGTTTTTAATTTGATGGCTCTTCACATCTCACGACGTATATATCGGGGTTTGGGACCACACATTGATGATGGTGGACATACTGGAAGAGGGTCGCTCATTAATTTTGGCCCTTTCCTACCCTCGCTCGTCTTTATGAATTGTTTTTAAAGATACAATAATGTTGGCCTCCGCATTGTCTCAGTGGAAAATTGCAATTCTTATATGGGTGGATGGCGGAACACATCCCCTATTATGAAACCTAGCATACTGCACGAGTTCCCCATTCTGACTTTCATCCTTCTCTTCTAAACATTTATACTATAAATACCATGACTCTGAGCATTATTTATGAGATTGGGTTGTTGAATGAAACCTCTCATTTCTCATTTTCACCACATCCTACCCCTCATGGATCATTGAGAGGTGACAGGGGCATTTACTTGGAGGAATACTCATACCTTATCAACCATCAGGATGGGATGCTCACAGATCATGTAGACTGAGTAGTTATTCGTGATCCATACCTCCCCTACCAGTTTCCCAAGAAATTTGGATGCCTTCAATAGAATGTGATGCTTCTGGTTGTTCAATTAAGGGGAGAATCTCATCCTACTGTTCTCCACCAATTATGGCTTATGATGATGCGTGAAGGTTCTGTTAGGGAGATTATCATTCTTAACACAATGGATCCTACCTTTCTATCACTATAGTATGACCAACTATAGGTAGACTGTTACCCTGGCAGGATTCTCAATGAACATGTTTGGCGGGTACCGAAACCCATTACCATTTCCTACCACATCCGTGCCTATGGAAATCACTCCCCATCCTTTTGGAAAAGGAGAAATGAGCCCTGTTGTAGTTCTATCCCAAATCATGATATGTACTCTTCCATTTTATTTAATAATCTGGAGATACATCGAGTTGGGGGTGTTCTTCCATTTTTTCTAACCTTAATGGAACTGATTTGGCTTTTTAATATCTCTCTCTTTAAAATTTCCTATTATGTCGATTGATCAATCAATCATATAGAAATCATTTCAATATGGTATTAATTATAAACCATGATTTCAAACCATTAAACATAAATAATTGAATTGGTCTCTAATTGTTTTCTGAGCTGTGGGACTCAGTGAGAGTAGTTCGACTATTGTTGGTGTTTCATGGAATACCTCATGAACATTTATGTCTTTTTCATTATTACTAAAAAATTTTCCTAAGTCTGCTTAATACGGTCTTGGAAGAAATAACATGGCTTTTTCTTAGGCTTCCCATTGATGGTTTTTTACCTAACAAGCTTTACACCTTTTTTGATGGCTCAATGTTTTACATTTTTAACAAACATGTACTTGAATTTTTACCTTAGGTGCCCATTGAAGATGTTTTTTTTTCTGGATAGTATGATGTCTGTTTTGCTGGCAGTTCACAATCCTTCCAATGAAACTTATTACAGAATTTTTAGTAAAATAACTTTTAACAAACATAATATTGTATGTATATGATTTGGGACCATTAGGTGTGAATGTTCTAGTATCCTTCAAACACAGATTAGGTCTTTTTCTTGACCCTTGATTTGTAGATTTTGGACATGCATGAAGCTCAGAAGCTAGTTTAGGTGTACAGAGGTAGGAAAGGACTATCTTAAGGGATAAATTTCATTTGGTTGACGACCATTATTGTGGGAGACATATGCAGATCCATCGGGTCATAATGTGAATAGTCAATAAAAGGTGTATGGACGACATTTTCCTTCCATTTCCAATGTCCTGGTGGGATTTGCAACATTTTGGATTTATTTTGATGTTGGTAGACACAATGGATGGTTGGGATGATTAGTATTGTCTAAAAACATTATTAACATTCACATCATCGTTGAGTGTGGAATTGTTCCCGCACATTTCTAACTTGTGTGAGGGAGATCTAGTGAATGTTCAGTTTAGTTAAGAGTTTTTTATGTCAGAGTCACTTGGAAATAAGAAGGTACACAATCCTTCATCCATGATTTTTCCAATTCAAGGGGTGTGAAAAGACATGAATGTCATTTGAGTATATGTAATCTATAATGGGATCTCATGGGGATGAATTTTTCTTTTGATTGAAATCAATTTTTGTTAGAAATATATGCATAACCACCAAAGCATAGTATGCATAGTCAAGAAAGGGTGTCCACAGGACATCGTCCTTCTATCTCCGATGGCCATTGAGGCTTATGGAGATTGGGGAATTTCTGAATACAGAATGTGATATTCAACTAGGGGTGCTCCTGAACACAAAAGGTGGCATTTTAACCGGGCTTCTTTAGGGAATCCCAAAAATAAGAGGGGGTACTCTTATTTTTCATGTGGATCAACTCCAAGTATATTGGTGGAATATCTTTAGAAACCACAAAAGGTACTAGAGATGAATTGGGCTCGTATGTTCCGATTTATCTTGGAGGTTTTTATGGAGGATAATGTAAACCATGACATTGAGGGCCCTTGAATCAGGAGGGTTGTAATGGGTCTTGAAAGCCATTGTGCGTACTGAGATAGGAGAGGACTCTCATGGGGAAGAAATTTCCTTTGATTGATGGCCATTTTTATGGGAAACAAATGTAGAGCCACCAGGGAATGATATGAATAGTCAAGAAATGGTTTCCATATGACACTGGCCTCCCATCCCAAATTTCTTTAGAGGGATATGTAGATTCAAGATCCCTCATTGAACGGAGTTTGAAATATTGAATGAATGTTTCCAGACATATTCGGGACATTTGGGTTCTGATTTACCCATGGAATCAGGTGTCCCTTATGTAGATCTGAAATGTACGTAGGGTGGGGCATTTGTTCTGTATTTGGGAAACCTGGTCTTTTAACATCACATGGATAGGACATAGGGTTCCTCTCGGGGGAGGGACTCATGAAAAACCTTTTATGTTCATGCTTCTAGGACTGAATTCTTAGACTGTTCTTTCATAATATCATAGTGCATATCTTATCGAAATCCATAAGCTCGCGTGAGCTATTCTTGGTGTGATGAAAAAGGGATTACTAGGATTCTGTGTCATTAAATATGAATTGAAAAATTGGTATTATATGGAACTTTTGGGCTTAAACTATTGTTATGCATTTTAACATTGTATAATAAGTATGATTTTGGCCTTATATTTTAACATTGTGTAGTGGGGACGTGATGCTATATAGTTTATATTCATGCAGTGAGGATGATTATACTGTCATAAAGATCTTCAATAGATTTAGGTTAATTTCAATCAGGATGTTCCGAAATTCCTTAGATGTGAGTGATGATGGAAGGTGTAAACCATAGTCCTGAGGGAAACATGAATTAGGAGGGATAACATGGGGCTTGAAAGCTATTTGACGTAATGAGATTTGATAGGACTCTACCTAGGATGAATTTTCCTTTGATTAATGTCCTTTTTTGTGGGAAACATATGCAGATCCAGAGTGGAACAATTTTCATAGTCAAGCAAAGGTGTTTGCAGGACACTGGCCTTCCATCCCAGATGGCCTTGGATGATTATGAGGGTCTAAGTTTTCCCAAGTTATGGAGTGTGACATATATGAATGTTGTGCCTGAGAATGTGAGAATAACTCGAAGATAATTAACTATGAACTACTTGGAGATTCCATATAGGTATGACCCATATATATAGGAGGAAGCATGATCATTTTACTTTTCATGACTGAGAGGCATGTGAATAATCTCATAATAATGAGGATTGGTCCACACATAACTCTTGAAGAATTTCATAGTTTATCGTTAGATGATAGAATCTTTTATGGACTCCACATACAAGTCTGACCTATGTATGGGGGAAAGGGGTATGTTTTGATGGTGGCTACGCTGGGATGTCGAATCTGAGTGTCACTATATATCCTACAAGGGTAGGAATCATGCCACACATATTTTTGAATGTTCCCTAAATAATTTTTCTCTATTTCTAGGTACACATGAGGGAATTTTTTTAGTGATGGTGGCTAATATGGTATCTAAGATCTAGGAGTCACTTTATATTCTACGAAGGAAAGAATCATGCCATACATAGTTCTGAAAGTTCCCTATACTGATTTGGCTTGGGCCATGTGTGAGGACATGTGAGGGCATTTTTTTTTCACTTGATATGGGTTCCAGGCCTACCATATTCCCTTATGATTTATTTTCATAAGATAATATTCAGTATTGATCCTAATATCATGTGAGTTATACTATATGTGAGAAACAAGGAGTGTTCATAGAGTCTCCTTCGCAAGTGCGGGGAGGTAGAGAATATGATCGAGG
Organism: Viscum album; assembly: GCA_963277665.1. Taxonomy (NCBI): domain Eukaryota; kingdom Viridiplantae; phylum Streptophyta; class Magnoliopsida; order Santalales; family Viscaceae; genus Viscum; species Viscum album. The sequence continues at coordinate 539,401,321 of OY728119.1, forward strand.
CATTCTCTTTTTCTTTCCTAGTGGGGTTAGGCCAAGATTGCAGATAGAGGAGTCGATACATATCCTTTGTAGGCAGAAATCAAGTTGTACATAGTTCTGTATGTACATTGTACCGATTTGGCTCGGTCCAAGGGGTAGGTGAATTTTTGTTCTATCCATCACGATTGTTATTTCTACTATATTACTTTATAGTTGGGTTTTTGTAAGAGAATACATCCCACTAATCCTAATATCACAGGAGTTATACTCAATGTGATAAACAAGGAGTGATATGGGTTTCTCATATCAATATGAGTAGATATGGGACATGATGGAGGCATTTTTTTATGTTGGGGGCTGGGCCAGGATCAAAGATCAAGGCATCACTACGCATCCTGTAAGGACTGGAATCAATCCATATGTAGTTCTGTAAGATATCATGTAGTTTATTTTCATGTGATTAGGATTTTTTGTGTCATGTAGTTTGACGTCCTATGGCAAGGACATGAGTTATAGTTTATTGTCATGTTTCAGGGATGAGTTCCATACTGTTTAACGTCATGTGGAAAGGACGATGACTTGTAGTTAAGGGTCCTAGAAATTGGACCATGGAATTTCAGTTTAATGTCATATTTTATGGACAAACACCATACCATTTAATGTCATGTGTCTAGGATAATGACTCAATGTTTATGGTCTTATATATTGGACAATAGCATTGGAGTCATTCTTTACTCATATTTTTGGGTCATAGAGCTCAGACCAATGGCATTTGGGGTATTTTTACTCATAGTTTAGGGTCATATATCTTAAACCAATGGCATTTTGGGGTATTTTTATTCATATTTTTGGGTAATAGATCTCATACCAATGCCATTTAGGGTATTTTTTATCATAGTGTAGGGTTATAGATCTTAGGACATGGCATTTTTTGTTGCTATTACATGATGTATTTCTTCAAAAACCATACATTTGTGGGATTCGTGATGAGTTGTTAATCCATATATATTTGGGAATTTTCTCTATTGGAATAGACCCTATGTAAGACATATGGTTTATCCCACATTGGTTAATGCTTTGTGGGACTCTTCTTGAGTATCATCGGGGTTTTGAGGACTAACACCATTTCTCCTTCGAGAAAAGATCGAAGGCGAACATTTTTATTGAAGGCTCGTGCAATCCAGTTTTTGAAGATTTAAAAATGGTGTAAAGTGTGCATCATTTTTTCTTCTAGATCCTCTAATTCATCAAATCATCTCTAGTATTTCTTGTCCACAGACAGTCAATCAAAAATAGACACACAAAGTGACGAACTAAGGATTTCGATATGTAAAACTACCTCCATCCTATATACTAGATAGTACGGGGTTTCTTGGGTGGTTGGGCGGTCATGGTCTGATAATCCCACAAATCATGAAAGGGCTTGTCTGGCCACGATTTTTTATCCTTGTTGAGCAACTTTTGGAGTATGTTGCATAGAGACTTTCTAATAGCCTCTATTTTCCCATTGGTCATTGCATGGTAGTGTGATGACTGACTGGATTTAATTCCATTCTCATGGTATAACTTTTCTATATAAACATAGCAGAAGTTAGTTTCATAGTTCTTCAGGATATTATACGGAACACCAAACCTAGTAATGATTTTGGCCTTCACAAATCTGATGATGTTTTTTCCCCAGACTTCCTTAAGGTGTATGGCTACAGAACATTTAGAAAATAACTCGTCCTCCTTGATTATGAACTTGGATATTCGATCTGTAGTGGTAGAAAATGGTCCCACATAATCCATCACCCATGCAACGATTGACCGGGATTACTTAGTTGTATGAATTTACTCGAGGGTTCAATGTTTGAAATTGGAATGAACATGACATGAATGGAACTTCTTGGTGAATGCGGCACAATCCAATATCATAGTGGTCTAGTAATACTCAAGCCTTTGAATTTGGTTAGAGATATTGGTTGCTGAATAGTGCACTCCATAAGCATCAGCATGCATTTCATTCATGATGGAAGCAGTCTCTTCTCTATCAATACACCTGAGAAGGAATCCTTCAAGGCCTCATTTTTAGATAAACTTTTCTTTTTTTACCCCACTGTACAAGGTAAAATTGACTTTCAATCTTCAGAACAACTCCTTTTCATCCCTATTTGGTGGTAGATTACCATTCTGAAGGTAATTTTTAATGGGCGACATCCAACCAGTGGTATGACCATAAGACTTAGGAATAGGACTAATGTCATCTATTTCCTCTGAATTTTTCTGGATAAATGGAAATACCATCTGGCGGTGAGCAATCCTAATTACTATTTCATCCCATTCGGGATCAGCCAAGGCTATGGCTGCATTTTCCAAAGCATTGGCTTGAGCATTCTATGATCGGGGGACATAAGACAACGTTGGTTCTGATGGGTATTCTACTATTAGGGCTCGAACATGGTTCATCAATGAAACCAATAATTATTTCTTGATAGCATAGTCACTGTTGACCTACTTAATAACTGGCTCTAAATAACCGTTTATTTTTATGTGTTTGGCTTGGACCCGGAGTTCCAATTCCTGGCCTGCAATGAGGGTTTGATACTCCGCTTCATTTTTGTACACCCTTCCAAAAGCAGAAAAGAATAATGAATGATGGCCATTTCTGGAGATATAAGTCTGACCCCCAACCCCACTTTGATGAGTTTGGGATCCTCCATCATTTTTCCCGTTGGGATTCGGGAATCACCGTCGAAGTAAATTTCCCACATCTGGGGGTCCCCCCAAATGGAAAACACTTCTTCATCTAGATGTTCAGAATTCAATGGTGTTGTTTCTTCTGAGGGGCGCTCGGTTAGGATGTCTTCTAACTTCTGGACAATTATGGACTTCTGGGGCATGTACCATACATCGAACTATTTTTGGATGACCACACATTGTGATAGGTGCCCATTTATCATGGGGCGGTTGAGGATATATTTGAGTGGGATGTAGTGGGAGACTACGTGGATGTCATGGTGCTGTAGGTAATGCATGATCTTCTGAACTGTGACGATAAGGGCCATGCAGTTCTTTTTAATCTTCAAATATTGAGTTTCAGTATCAATCATTGTCCGATTGAGGTAGTAGAGGATGTTCTCTCTACTAGTATCATTATTCTGTTTGAGGAAGACACATAATGACCGTTCCAGGGTAGTTACATATTAAATTAGTTTTCTCCCTTCAACTGGTGGCATGAGCACCAATGGGCTTAGGAGATATCTTTTATGATTTTATAACTCTTCTTGTAAATCATATTCCCACTCATACGTAACTCCTTTCATCATGAGCCTAGTGAAAGGTAATCATTTACCTGTTAGGTTGGCTATGAAGAGCTAAATGTAGGAAAGGTTCCCCTGGAGACCTCTCAACTTAGTGAGGCTGTGAGGTGGGGACATGCCAAGAATGGATTTTTTTCTTCTCAGGGTCGACTTCGATGTCGTGATGGCATACGATGAAGCTGAAGAATTTTCCCAAGGTAACACCTAAGGCACATTTAAGGGGTTTCATCATTAAACAGTGTTTTTGAATTTTTTTGAAGAAAGTTTCAAGGTCACCTAGGTGGTTTGACTGTTGTCATGATTTAACCACCAGATCACCGACATAACACTCGACAATTTCTCCCAAGGGCTTGAAGATGCAATGCGTGGAACAGTGATATGTGTTGCCGAAATTATTTTGACCAATGGGAATCAATATATAACAAAACACCCCCTGCGGGGACCTAAAATTAGTATCTTTTTTATCTCCTTGGGCCATCAAGATCTGATTGTATCCAGAATAGCAATCCATGAAAGAGACGGATTTTTATCCATCTATTGGATAGATCAACAATTCTGTGATCTGGACTGAGAAATAATCTTTTAGGAAATGTCAATTAAAGTCCCTGAAGTCAATGTAGATTCTAATATTCCCATTATTATTTTAGATAGGGACTATGTTTTCTAGCTAGACCAGATATTGGACCTCTTGTATGAAGTTGGATTTTATCAATTTGTCAACATTATCCTCTATTCTGGAAGCATGCATTGGGTGGGTCCTTCTGGATATCTTCTTATAGATTCAAATATCTTCTGGTAATCCAATATGATGAGTGGTGACCACAGGATTGAGGCCTGGAATTTCCTTGTAATTTCAGGAAAACACACCTCCATTATTATTTAGAAAGGAGTTATATTCCTCCTACTCCTCAACATGCATAGACACAATGATTAGAGTGGGTCACAGGTCATTTTCAGTGCCCATATTTATCTTCTTATGTTCATGAATTATGGTGGAGACACCTTCTTCTAATACAGGTGGGGAATCTTTGAGGTCTTCTTCCCCTTCTTCTTCTTCTTATTCAACATCTTCATCTTCTTCGTCTTCTGATGGAGAGAGGATTTTATAGGGGAACTCTCCAATGTTGAGAGATATATTGTATTTTGCCTTAGTGAGTATGGTGGGATCAGTTTGAGGTCTTGTGGACCAACATAAAGAATCTTTGATAGGGATTTTCCTGACAACATGGGAGTCTGCCCACTCTTTCGTGTCTTTGAGCTCAGTGGTCATAACAGAGATCATGAAAACAACTGAGTCTACTGACGGGATTTTTTAGGCATTAAAATTGGTTAATGGGTAGTACATATTATTCCCCAAGTTGTTGTAGGGGATAGATGTGATCCATATCCAATCCATTCAGGGCATTGATCCAATCAATTTCACAATCTGAAAGATTCAAAAGTCTCAAATGGGGGTTTATCGGTGTGAAATGTCTTGTTTTTTCCATTAGTGAACTATTTAATGCACTGATGGTATATGGATGGAAATGAAATGTCTTGATGTAGCCAAGGCCTCCATAATATGAAGTTGAAGGCCATACTATTATACACCACCAGGAGCTCAGAATCTGAGACAAGATCTATGAGCCAAGTTTTAACCTTGATTTGTGCCAACAGTTTATGCTTTCTTTGGTCATATCCCTACAGAGTTCTAGTGTAGGGTGTCAGGTTGACTTCATCATATCCCAGTTGATGAAGTGTTCATAGTGAGAGGAGTTTAACTCCTGAGCTATCATCGATTAAGATCCTCTTGACATCAATTCCATTTATCATGTCAGTTACATATAAGGGTTTGATGTGCCCTTGCATGATGGTGTATTAATCCCTGACTATGAAGGAGATCAACACATCACATTCTTCGGGACTGGACTCTATCTGATGGACTTAAGCTGCTGCTACTTCAGCCTTGAACTCCTGGGGACTTATCAAGGCTTTGATTAGTTCCTCATTAGAATCTGTGGACACATTTGATGCATCCAAGATTGATAGCTTTCCTTTCACTGGAGACATATACATTAAAATAACATACTTATTCTATATATTTTGGTGATACCTGGATTCGAAATTATGAATTATAGAAACATTAGGGGTTTAAGAATCTGACATAGTTGGTTTGGACTCTGTAACAGGGGCTGATGGTGATGTATTCTTTTCCATGTTTGGCCTAATTGGTATGCCTGTATACCCTAGGCGGTTTGATATTTTTTCATCCCCAAATAGAAATTCAAAAATAACAGTTCTTGGATTTATTTTAATGGAGATGAAGAAACATTATGATTCTTGTTGTTTCTATCAGAGGGTCCTTCCATGAGTTTCCATGATGTTAATGATTTGACTTGGGGCATGGCTGAGAATTTGACTCCATCCATGATCATGCCTTTCATGAAACCTATGGCCTCTACAGCCTCTTCCCCCATCTCTCCTATTGGGTGTGGGGAATTTGGGTATGTATCCATAGTCTACATCCGAGAAGAGTTCCATAAAGTTAATGATAGTAATGGATATGAAGATCAGTTCTTGATCTGACACTATTTATATCTGACTCTCCTCTTGATGGTGTCTTTTGGCATGGTGGTTCCCATTATACAGTTTGGTGGGGTGGTGCCCACTGTACTATTTGGAGGGGCAGTGCCCATTTTAGTGATTCAATTGGTAAGAAGTCTGAACATGTAAACACTAACTTTGGATTTGGTCCTATCACATATTCATTCTCTTTGATTCTTCCATTCTATCCTTTTGGGGGATTTGGGGATGAGGATGATGATTTTTTTGTATTTAGAGTATTTGGGTGCACATTTTATTGTTTCAGCTACGCCTGGTGGATTCCATGAACTCGATTCAAGGTCTTTTTAGTCATCTATTTGTTGAAAAAAATTTACGTCTTACTAGGGAATTTTTTCCACTTCTATTCTTCTCTTGAGTCTGAGGTGGAAACACACACCACTTATGCTGGTGGTGGGTACAACTTTACTTGCCGGGAATCCACCATCTTTTGTAGAAGATCCTTGAAACAAATCATTCCTGTATGTTGTGTCCTAGTATTTGGTTATATAGAAAATAATTTAGATGGACATCGAGACCTACATTATCGGGCCATTTTGGTTCTGGTAGCCAGAGTAAATTTCAATTCATAGAGACTATGAAATAGCTTTGGACCTAGTCTTCTCGGAATGAATAAACATTATTTTTTTCATTTTTTTTGATCTAATATTTTTTAGCACCCTATCAATCATCTTGTCAAGGCAGGGTTGGATGTTGGCTTATAGAGGGTTCCACACAGTTTGGTGGGGTCCACTGAATTGGATCTGGTGTTGGGGGTGGATTGATCATGATAGAAGCCACTTCATCTTTTCCCATTCTTTTCCCTAGGGCTGATGGGGCCACTTCATACATATGTTTGGTCTGTTTTGAGGATTCTTCTATCCTTTGAGCAATGGAAAAGATGTATTTAAGCCTAGTGGTGTCCCTCACTAGGTTTAGTGGAATTTTTAATTCATCCTGAAGGTTATCAATTCACATGATGAGCATATTATCCTGGGGAAGTGGTCGATTCAAGGAATATGTCAGGCCCTTCCATCTGGAAATGAATTCTGAGAGTCTCTAGTTCTTTCATTGCTTGCAGTTCATGAGGTCACAAACCAATGTATTAGGAATTATTGAGCTGAAGTGGAGGAGAAACTATTGTTGGAGGTCCTCCCATCCTATAATCGAATTGGTTGGTAGGCTAGTATACCATAAAAAGGTCGATCCCTACTGGGTTCATAAGAAGCACATGAGTTTTACAACTTATTTCTACTCTGGATTGCCCATCATGGGGTCACAATAAGAGTTATAGAGCATAAAATTCTGTTATGGATCCCCCGAGCCATTGAATATTGGGAATACAGTGTTCCTGAAGTTTAATGGTTGCAGAACAATGGTCACCCACTCAGGGTAGGGGTTGCACTCTGGATGTATCAGAGTGCACCACCCATCCATGGATTCTGGTCCAGTTGTTAGCAGATCGATGGTGTTTAAGAGCCCTTTATTCATGTCATTTTGGACTTGAGCTCGAGTTGTAGTGAGAGTGGCCAAGACTAGGTGTGTTAGTGCTATTGGAATTTGGGGTTGATACCCAACCGAATGTATCATTTTTGGGTTTACCTGAATATATTCCACCTGTCTTCCCAGTGGGGGGAAGTCTTTATATCCTTCCTAGGTGGGGTTGAATGCACCTCCGAGCATGGATTCATTCAGCTAGATGAGTGAAAGTGTCATGGGAACATCTTCTAGGAGAACATGCTGAAGTTCTGCAGAGGGAACACATCGGTCAAGGTAACTCCCTCTACGTAGCTCAGTGTTAATTCTACTGAGATCTTTCATTTATTTCTCTTACTTGGAGAACCTTTCCTCAAGGGTGAGGTACACACTCTTAGGGGTAGGAGAAGAAAGGTCATAGATGAACTTGGATTTATTTTTCTTCTTTTTGTGGATTTTCATGGGAGGTAATGTCAGATAGACTAAGGGGGAACAATGATTTAGGACCGCCCTCTGGTTCTATGTATGCACTCTGTCATGTTTCATGTGGGATGACTCTAGGAGGGAACTATCTTCCTGCACATCCTCTCCCCCTACATCATTTCCTGTGAGATATGTGGGGTTGATGTTTACCATGTTCAATGAGTCATACTGTAAAGCCTCCACTCTAGGAGTGAACTGTCTTCCTGCACATCCTCTCCCCCTAACAACTCTCTTATTTTGTCGATTTGATAATTGGTCATGGTCCAATAAATCACTGGTATATTATCCCAAGCTTGTTGTCTTATCATAAGCAACAAATCTAGTTATTGTTCTTATAAAGCCTCCACTACTTGATATGCCCATCTCTACTACTTCTTAACAATTTAGTTCCAAGAAACCAGGATGGTGGGAGCCTTGTTGATTTGAAGATGTCGTAGGGGTGGCTCAGAAGATGAGTGTGGCCTCGGGCCATACTCTGGTTGAGAAATAATATATCTCATTATTGACAGAGTTCCCGATGTGTCTGACAACATTCTGAGAACCTAAGAATAGGAGGGATTTATGACATTTGTTCCAGTGGGGGGAGGACCTTCTTACCAATACGATGTTTTATTTCAGGGAGGAGCTCCACAAATGGTGATGGAATGGAGAGCACTATTATTGGAACTTGATGCCCGACTACGGGAATTTTACTTATGGCGTATACCCTAAGGAGGACCTTCGGGGCGGGTTGTAAAAAGGGAAGGACATTCTTGTTACTTTATGTTGGTAAGTGGAGGACCATCATAGCATCCATCATTGTAAGGAGGGCCTTTGCAACCACTGTCATCATGGAGAGGACTACCATCATGACTTGATATCTAGCTGCAGGGAGAATTTCTGCAGTGCACAACTTTGGGAGGGCCTTCAAGATGTACTACAATGAGGGGAGAACCTTCTCATTTCTTGGTGTTACTATGGGGAGGACCTTTTGAGTAACTTACATTGTGGGGAGGGTCGTTTTAATGACTATGGTCATGGTGAGGACTACCATCATGACATGATGTTCGACTGTAAGAAGAAGTATATCTGTAGTGTATACCCTAGGGAGGACCATTATGGGAGATGACAGTAAGGGGAGGACCTTCTTATTGTCTGATATTTTGGTCAAGGGGAGGGCTACCCCAACATGCATAAGGATATAGGCTATCACAATCGATCATTCATGGACCATGGTGTAATCCCCCATGTGTGCTCTATGGAGGACCTTCAAAGCTGCTGGTAGCGATATTACAGGGAGGATCTTCGCAACTGCTAATGCCACTTCCATAATTTGGTAATGGAATGATACGGCCTTGAGCCTTTGCTGATATATGTTTAAATTAATCAAGAACCCCAACTTACTGAAGAGTAATATCATGTATATTCTCTTCATTTTATGGTTGCCTTTGGCTCTTTTCATTTTTGGGCACTCTCTTGTGGGTATCTAGGGCCATCTGCTATTGGTAATGGCCTTAATATACGAATCTTGGTATTGTTGGGTCCTGTGATGTCATTGGGAGACACTGTTGGGCATCTTGGGTTTTGGTAGGGATATATGTCATCCCTAGGGTGTCCACCACGTTAGACCGACATCCACCAGTTAGAACAGATTTTTGTTCCTCATCCGGTTGTCCATGTCTCTTGAGGTATTGTCGTCGACCCTCCTAGACTAGTGCAGGGATGTATAACTACTCCGTAGTGACTAACTCATTTTGGAGGTGATTCATTCTATTCGAGTAAACCAGATCGAGGGCCTAATTTCTTACCTTTGCAGCAAATTGAATGATATCTTGGAATGTTCAGAGGATAAGGCCTGGAATTGATGTCTAATCATCCATCATTTCCAGGATGTGCTGGGATACATCTTTGGATGTAATGGGTATGAAGTCCCATTACGATGTTATATCATGAGTTTGTTCCTGCTCCGGTCCTCCATGAGTTGGCAGTATACACTGGAAATTCTCCTGTGTTAGGATAGAGGAACAAGTCTTTCACCGGTTGACTTCTCTGGTTGTCATAGTATTTGACTGGTGGGCTTCATATTCATGACAAGGGACTATCATTTGCTCTCTTTCCACCATAATTGTCTCACAGGCTTTGTTTTCATCAACATGAATTTTACTCTGCTAGTATTTGGTTGCTTCCATATTTTGATGATAGACTTGATATACCTCCACATGAATTTGTGCCTTTGTATAGCCTATTTTTCCTTATATAGATGTCAGGCTTGAAATGCATTAGCCGGGTTTTGTGCCTACATGTAGATAAGTGACACCCTATTTGGATGGTGGGATTTTTGTGGCTCAGCAAATATCTACATCTGCCTATAGTTTTCCGCTATGTCACCATGATGAGATCATCGAGCATTAAAAGGAACGTGTATCCACTCGTATAGTGCCACCCTATTTCCATGATGGGCATGAGTGGAGGGGGTAGGGTCATAGGTTTTCCCATTAAATTCCACCAAATTATTACAGAGGAGATGATTGTAATGCCCCGACCCCAGTTACCCAGATTCAGTACATTATTACATAAAATTGGTATAATACTAGGAATCATGTCTTGAAAGACAGATCTGTTTAGTAGCCTTGTAAATACTTAATAAATTCCTATATTTTACATTACATGCTAAAATAGAAACATCAACAACACTTTGTCCCCTTTTTGAACACACAAATATCCTCATCTTATCCCTGCAGGTCGACCCTAAAATACTTCTTCACATCCTTGGAAAAATAAAACATAGAAAGGGACAGGGGTGGTGTTTGGAAAAGATCCTTGAATGGTTTAACAAAAGAGATCAAAGAATTATACTTGGAATTCCCTGGGTACCAAGCGCAGGACCTGACCATCTCTTCTGGATAAATGACATCTCGGGCGACTACATGGTGAGATCCGGCAGTAGACTTGATCTTGGAATCCACTCAGTCAGCCAGGATGAGGGGTCATGGAAATCAATCTGAACGCTCAACGTCCCCCCAAAAATCCTTCAATTTTGGTGGTAGGTTTGTATGGGAACTCTACCAACAATGAGACTACTCATTTACCGACAAATGGCCAGTTTCATTATTTTTCCTTTCTTCCCGATCATTACAGAAACTCCTCTACATGCTATCATTAACTGCCCGGGAGCTAAGGAAATTTGGAATAAATGGGACCCGGCTTCTGTTGCTTCACTGGCATTGGCCTCTGGCCATCCCAATCTCCTTCTGTGTTGGTGCTCCTCTCTCCCTTCAGAAAATGTTGGTTCACTCTGCAATTTGGCTTGGATTATTTGGGTTTGGCGCAACAATGTTTTTTTCATCAAGCTCACAGACCCCCCATCTTCTGGATCGACCGGGCCACTTCATGGATTGAGGGTTGGAAAAGCCACAATGGAAATTCTATGTCGGGTTTTACCCCCTTCCATGCTGCTCATTGGAATCCCCCAGCGGAAGTAATTCTTAAGATTAACGTGGACGCATCTCTTCCAAAGGAGGGGCTTCTTTCCCTCGGCCACCTTGCCTAAAATTATCTTGGGAAAATCCTTGCTACTAAATTTGAAGCTCATCATGCATTCTAGGAACCAGCAGTTTCTGAATCCATGACCATCCTTGCTGGTATGATTCACACTATTGACCGTGGATGGGGTGATATCATTATTGAGTCTAATTGTCTTACCATTATCGATGTTGTTAATCACAACTACGGCAAGCTCCAGTCATTCGGAATCATCATCGGGATAATTCTCTCACTTCGCCAATGTTTCTCCATATGCACCTTCTCCTTCACCAAGAGGGAAGGAAACAATGTGTCCCATCAGCTGGAGGCCTCAGGCCCATTCGATACCAACTAGTTCTGGTTGGAAAATTTCCCTTCATGGCTTTCACATGTACTTATGCTGATCTTCGTCATTAATGATATTTGCTTTTAATCAAAAAAATGTAATGTAAAACTTATGAATGTATCTACTATTTCTAAGGCTACTAAACTAATCGGTCTTTTTAGACTTCATATTTTGTGATCATTCTAATGTTATGTAATAACGTACCGACTCTAGGTAACTAGGTTCGGGGAATTACATGTTGACTTTGTAAGGACCCAAATTTTCAATAGTATTGGATTACCTATATTCATCATTACTGATCAGGGTTTACATTTTTGCAATCGCAACATGAAAATATTTCTTCGTAAGTATGGGGTTGTTCATAATGTATCTACAACATATCACCCCTAACTAATGGACATGAAGAAATCTCAAATCAGGATGTTAAGAGAGTCTTGGATGAAACGGTACATCCCAACAAAAAATATTGGAGTTTGGCCTTGTATGATGCACTTTGGGCATACCATACGACTTTTAAAACCCCAATCAGAATGTCACCATACATAATTGTTTTTATAAGGGCTTGTCACCTACGAGTGGAAGTAGAACACTATTCATATTGCGCTTTTAAAAATATAATGTTAATATTTCATAAGCAAGTGACCAAAGGAATCTATAGATTCAATAATTGGAATAAATTTAATATGATGAATATGAGAACTCCAGGATCTATAAAGAGAAGAAAAAGGATATCCATGATAGAATGATTCATCAGTGGATGCTTCATATTGGTGAGAAGGTTCTCATGTATAATTTCAGGCTTAAGCTCCACCCATTTAAGCTTCATTCTCGATGGCTCGATCATTATACCATTACAGAGGTTTACCCTTTTGGTGCTATACAATTCATTTGTGAGATGAGTGGAAAAGGGATTATTATCCATGGGCAGAGGCTCAAACACATCTATGAGGGGTTTCCAAAGCATTTCGTGGAGGAAATCCAACTGATTGATTCCACATATGACACCACATTGTATGTTTTTCATTATCCCTACCATTATTTACTTATCTATTACTTTAAAATACTTTAATTGAGGACAATGTAACTTTTAGGTGTCGAGGATGGTGACATATCATAGTTAGGATTAAACAAAACAAACCGAACAAAAAAAATTATAAAATGTGTTTTCATTTTTTATTTCATTTTCCTTAATTTTTTGAATCCCACACCTCATTAGCAATGACCAATATTTTAATCCCTTACCCGAGAGACATTTTAATCATTTTATTTCATATTCTTCCAGTTAATAACTTTATTGACAGCCTCATGTCATGTAGAGAAACTAGAACTTTCCTTTATTCAGTATGAAGCTATAAGATTTTATTATGCTACATTCATGATAGAGGTAATAATTCCTTAAAAATACCTTTTTAAAATTATCCTCTATTTTCGTCACCTTAACATTTTATCCTTATTAAGCCTTGGAGACCATAAAATTCCTTTTAGGTAGCCAATTATAATCTAAGACATACCTACCTATCCACCTCTTCTGTATATTCTTGTTTTATTTTCAATAAGTGTGGGATACAGGGTGTTTCCATGGGAATTCTGGGAAGACAATAATTGTAATCGGTTAATATAAATGGAAACAACATTTTCCTTTGTAAATGAGTTCATAATCTATATTGGATCATAGTATTATACATGTTTTCCTCTTTATCTCCAAAAAAAATAAAAATAAAAAAATATTGTTTTGTACATCTGAAAAAAAAACATAGAACAAAATAATAAAATGGAGAAAAAAAGATGTTTACTCATTATTATTCATCGCTTGGTTGTGACCGATACAAATGTACAATGGGGATAGTGAGTGGGTGGTAATATAATTTGTGAGGTGTTGAGTGTGTACATTAGTTGTGAACACTTGATGAGTTTTAACATGTTTTGTACATAAGAGATTAAACACTCCTCTTTAGCCTCAGATTTTTAAACATTAAATCCTACCAAACATTGAACCTCATAACAACCTTTTGGAGGTTTTCTTGAGTAACACACTAGTTTCTATCAGTAGATAATAGAGAATAATGGGAAGCATATGGTAAGATCTCATGAAATCAAATAAAATAGCATAACTCCACTTTCATATATTCCTTGAGTAAACATGGAATTTTTTTAGGTGAGGTAGGTTTCAACATGTTGTATGGGTTAACAAATGAAGTTGAACAAATTTAAATATGAGAACATCAAAATGATAGGAAAATTGATTCCATAAACAATACATGATGAATTTAATTTCAAAATAATCTTATATGATTTCACACCTTGATTTAGGAATGTTACATGATCAGGATATTATACTTTTCCCATGAGTGAAAATGTTTAGCTGTGGGGGTGTGATCGTACCACAATTCATTTTTTTGTTTCACCCTTATACCAATGTATTAAACTATAATTGTATTGAAAATTACAATTATAATAACACATTTCACCCCATGTTTGATTCAGTTATTTTGTTGTTAACACTCTTAAAAATTAAATGATACTTGTTTTGATAATTATATTGTAGGTGGTGGTGATTTGGATTACCCATGATGAAGTCTAAGAAAAATGGGTCAATCTACACATGATCCAAGCACACTAGTGGACTAAAACTAATGCTGATACTAAACTATGAATTCAAATTGGATGAAACAATATGGGATTGTCATAAATTGAATGAGGTCCATTTCATATGCAGGAACCTAAGCCCAATGCATCAATTAAGAGGCTTAACCAAACTAATCTGTCCAATAAAGCGGATTTGCACGGGGTCAAAAATGTGGCAATGTATTTTGGCTATATCTCTTATTATCTTACCTATATGGTTACTATATTTGAAATGGATATATAAAAAGTTTCATAAAACAACTCTTTAATTTTTTCCAAAGTGATTTTAAACTGTCTGAATGGCCAAAACCATGGACCAAGATGATTTTTGAAATCTAAGTGCCCAAAACGACTTCCCACTTTGCTTATAAATTGGAACCTTGGGCAACCCATTTTTTAGTTCGACCAAGAGGCAAGGTTCTTCCTTTTTGGAGTCCCAAATGTGTCTCCCCATCATTCCTAGATGTTATAGTGGTTGTGGTATGTTCTAATTCAACATCTTCTTGTTCATCCGCTCCCATGGGTTTCTAAACCCCTTGTGGTCAATCGGGGAGGAACGTGATGTAATCCCATGATACATCCTTGTATTATTTTGAATGATCATTTTAATTATAGGTTTTATGTTTTTTTGTTCATCATATATTTTTTTCTTAATTGAGTTATATATTGGTATTTTATAATGAAAATAAATTTATCATGTTTGGGTGTACCCTTTCTTGTGATGTTTCACACACAGTTCATCCCTTTTTCCTCCCTCATTCAATTATGGTGTTTGTGTGGTTCATATTGGTAAATTGGACTCACATAAGAGTTGTAAAGGCCATTTACATTTATGTCATGGTATCAAAAATAATTAAAATACAAACATAGACAGCACAAGGAGTTTTTTGTGTGTTGCCTTGGTGAGTTTTAGTTATAAATTCGAACACAAATCACTCAATCATCATCGGTGTCCGCTGAATCAATGTGTGTTTCCGAATGAACCCTAAGAGGTATCCTAGTATAAACTCTGTAAAATTATGGTAATGGATGTTATAAAATATGGATTAAAATATCTATACCATTTCTCTTCAAGCGATTAAGGGTGATCATCACGATACGCCCCAGGGTTGATCATGTTTAATTAATAATGTTCATTTCTACTTTGTTTTATCACTTTTATTTTATATATTCATTCTTAATAATCAATCCCAAGTATTATAACACCCCATTTCCCTTTTTAATTTCATAATAATAGCAACATTTTTTAATTAATGATCTATGTATCCTTTGAGAGACAAGCTATGATTGCTGCTATACTGCAGAAGTTCTAGTCAAAATTAAACAACTAATTTGAAGTGCTCGACAACACGATCAGGTCTATGTGTATAGACCTTAGTATTGTGTAATATCATTTGTATAAAATAAGTTTATATTTTTTCAATCCTATTTTCTATGTTATTTTTTTACTAAAATATTCTTGAAAATAAGTTAAATTTGATAATTTTATTTTAGGAAATAAATAAAATTGTATTCTCAGATAATATAATAATTTTTATAATAAATGAAATTATTTAATAAAAATATTATTTTAATGAAATATAATTTTATAACAAATTTAATTTTAATTTAAATGATAATATAAGTTTATATTGTCTTTGGTAATTCTTTATATGTTTCGTAAATTTGACTATGTCATAGAAACTATTAATATTCAATAAATAGAGAGTTTTTATTTAAAATTTAACATTAACATATAGATAAATTTATTTTTATAAAAAAGAAATTATATTTTAAATAATCACATAGAAATTATTTTAGGTTGAAATTTTTATAATTTTCTAACACGCATTATTTTTCAATGAATAGTAAAAACACAATTTTGGGGTTCGTTATGTTTTATGACTCATGTGTCTACAATAATGATGTAATAATTAACTAAAAAACATAAATGACCTAAAATACTTTATTTTATCAATATTATGTATTTTAATGGATTTAAATCAATTTATAATCTCAAAAATGACATTCTAATGTTTAAAATAGAAATTATGAATTCAAAACTATATTTTATTAAGAAATGAATATTCCATATCCAAAGTAATATTAAAATATGTATTTAGGTTATAATAGAATAAAATAATATAATAATGACTTGATTTTCAAAAACAGTAATTAAAAACCATTTGAAAGACAATAGTTTTTCATTTTCCATGTTACGTAATTCAAATTCATATATTTTTAAATTACTAAACAATTCCTCTAGTTTAACAATAAATAACCACTCATCTCCAATTCCTCCCCACTATAAATCCATTATATGATAATCTATAGTCATTTTACCTCCCACAGAGTATTTTTAAGGAGTCCTTAATCCCTCAAGGTTCCATAGTTAGGTTTTAGAAGGCAACACTTCAAAGTAAGGAAATTCTCCACTTCATATTTTCTATTCAAGTAGCTCTTTTGTGTAATGTTTTATAAATGTCATACTAAAATCTTTTTTTACCCTTTTTCAATTATCACATTACTACTAAAATAGTCCTTTTTCAATTATAGTTCTTCATCCCCTCCGAATATTCCATTTCCTTAATCAACATTTTATACCCTGATGCTTCTAAATTTATATTTTGAGTTTCTATCTTTCACATGAAAAAATATTATATTGTGAATACGCAAACCATTTTATTATCCATAGGTATTCACCTAGATGAAAATATAATTTATTTATTTTAGAATTTACATGTTCAAACCCACATTCTCTTTTCATTGTTTAAAAATTATGGAATGTTCCTAATTTTATGTACTTATATACCCAATTATTTTATATGAAATCAATTCTTTATTCTCAATGGTTGATTGATGAAATGAATTATTATTATCAATGTGGCTCATGTTAATTAAGACATATCAAGGTTTCACCCTGATTGGGCTCCAATTACTTAGGTATAAAATTAATCTCTAGAGTGGACATGTATTATGATGCCTTAGTGAAAAAACTTATTAATTTTTATTTATTTCACCATGGTGATAAACCTTGGTGATATGCTTATGAATGTATCATTTTCATTTTTTAGCCACATTTCCATGTTATTATTCACGGTAGTTCTATTATGATTCACCTCATGTTCTTATAATCTTTCCCTATTATTATTATCCATAGTCATATGGTAAATTTCACCTTTTTTTATTCCCTTGGTAGGATTTATTTTCACCCCCTTTTTTTTGTATTTCTGATGGATATGAGATCTAGTAAAATTAAGATAGTATGAACCTATGAATAATCCATTAAAATATATTATAATATTGTTCATGTTATTCATTTATTCCATTTCTAATTTCTATGAAACTAATCCTCAAAATATCTTGTGAGTTATTTAGTGTTGTACCATGTAATTAAAGTTTTATGTATTAAAAATTTTGAATTCTAGTGTCCGTGTTACTGAATAGATTAGTTATTTATGTAAATTTATGTTAGAAAAAATTATTAAGAACCCTATGTAATAATCTAAATATAGGAAAACCTCTGGTAATTTTGGTGAAGTATCGAGTGAGTGATTACAAGAAATTAAATCCATGTCTGCATAAAATAATTGGATGTTGATTTTGAATCGTTATACATGTGGGTAATAACACATAAAATGGTGCATTGGAATTTTTCTCAATTTTCACATAGATAATGAAAAGGAAGATGGGCTTCACATCTGGTTTGACACTCCTGGTGGATATGATTAGTTAAACACATGATTTTTATGAACAATTATGAAGTATATATACAAAATGAAATTGATATTAGAGGATATTAAAAACTATTTTCTTTAATAATGTTTTTTCTGGACATAAACTCCCTTTAGAATTACAAGATAATAATAGTAACAAATTTCTCACAATGGTTTTATTCTATAAAAAATAGTGGGAAATGGGAGGAACTGCATAAATGATGAGTGAAATAGATGACACAATAAATGAAATCTTACCATTATGGAATATGTAATAGAAAATTTAATTATGATGATTAATCCACTATATTGGGTTATGAATAATAATCTAAATCATGTTGAGTGACTATATTTCACGTCGAATGGAACAAATTGTTTTTTATTTCTTCATACATCAATAAAAACCTTCATTTTGGGGATTTTTTTATCTATGAATTTCCAAATAGTGTATTACTGATATAGGCAATTTATTTTCTATACTCCATTGTTAAAATCTAGATAAGGTTACCTTGAAATTATACCACTTATAAGGAGAATTTTATCAGTCATTCACACTGATTAAGATCAAAAATCAAAGCAGGTAGATTCATTCTATAATGTGGTAAGAGTTTAGGAAAATAATGTTAAAAATATATGTGACATGTTCATTGATAACCAAAATATATAAGGAATTAAAAGAGATAAAGAAGAAGTAAAATGAATCAGTTTGATGCTATGAAAATAACATTACAATACTTTCTCGATACACCATGAGAATTGTTATGGATCCTAAGAGAATGTTTTATAGGTTCATTGTTGGAATGAGACCCCATCTATTGAGAAACCTAGAAAATAGAAATAGTGACAACTATGAAGGGATACTGCACAAAAATATTAAGGTTAAAAAGGAGTTTGGAGATATTCAATGGTCAAATCAAATAAAAAAGAATGCAGCAATGGAACAAAACCTAGAGATGATTCTTGGTCATGGAATAGTGGGAAATAAACTACAACTACCCACATGTAACAAATGTGGAAATAACCATTTAGGTAATTACATTATTGGGAGTGTAATGTAGAAAAATTGGATAAGATATTGCTATATTTTGCAAAATATTTATAGTGGGGTGAAGCTAAAACATATCTATACAATGAAAAAGGTAAGATGGTGAAATCGTGGCCTAATGTTCAATGATTCAATTTTTCAAATAATGAGTAGTTTGAAAATAAATGTCCAAATTATAAGATAATGGATATAAAACACCATAAAGCATATCATGTACGGGAGAACCAAGGTTGTTATATATCAATCAAAATGGATGAAGTAGAAGCTCCAAATGTTTTTGTGGTGGATACACTCATTATTCTATCAAGGATAAGAATTACTTTATTTAACTATGTTTCTATATATTCTCTTATTTCTTCAATGTTTATAAATAATGTAGAATTAAAACCAAGACTACTAGAATTAGAGTTATCAGTTAAAAAATTAGGAGGAATTCTATGAGAATCAAATGTGTATAGAAACTCTGGTATCAACTTTGGTGGCTACAATCTCATCATAAATCTAGTATTCATTCCTATGGTGGGATTTGACACTATACTAGGAATGGAATGGATAAAAATTATTATTATACTATCAACTATATAATCAAGAAAATTTCACTGGTCTTGAGTGTATAAACTAGAGTAGTTTTCAAAGAATATATATTCCAGCCTGAACTTCTTCTGTAAGAGCCTTCTATTGCCTTCTCTTTTGATATAATTAGTGAGAAGAAAGAAGAAAGGTAATGTGTAAAGATATTAAATTTCCCCATTTTTCGGGAATAAATTTATTTATTCCCTAAGAAGATACTAATAATTCACCTAGAAATAGAGGTCATGTTCTCCATTGAACTCATACCTAGATCGAAGACTATATTAAAAACCCTATATAAAATTTCCTATATAGATTTAGAAAAATTCAAGAAGAAACGTCAATATTTTTGAGTAAATATTTTATTCGACCAAGTGTGTATCATTTGGGAGAACATTTTCTCTTTTTAAAGAAGAAGGATTCATACATATGGATATGAATTGATTATATAGAACTGTATGGGATCATACTAAATAATAAATATCACCTTCCATTGATTGATGATTTGTTTGACAAGTTTCATGCGGATCAATTATTTTCCTAGATTCACCTCTAATAGGGGCATCATCGGTTAAGGTTAAAGAAAAAAGTTGTCTCAAAGGAACCTTATGAACAAGATATGGACAGTATGAGTTTGTTTTTATACCTTTTTTCTTGACTAATTCTCCCACCATATTTAAGGATTTAATGAATAGTGTATTTATATATTAACCTAATAACGATTTGGTGTTCATTATTAATGATATTCTGATATATTCCAAAAGATACAAGGATTAAGATAATTATATAAGGGTAATATTATAAACTCAAATGAAGTATAATTTGTTTATTAAATTTAGTAAATGTGAGTTATAGTTACAATAAGTTTCATTCCTAGGGAACACCATGACCGGTGAAGGAATTTCAGTAGATTTGGCCAATAAAATTTTCATGGAGGAGTGATCATTCTCTATTACTATAGCTGATATTCATTGATTTCCTAGGTTTAGTAAGAAACTATTTATGGTTTTTGAAAAACTTTTCATGGTTTTATAATAAAATAACCATGTTAACTCAAAATGGAGTTTATTTAATCTAGAAAAAGTAGTTCGAATAATGTTTTGATGAACTGAATAAGATGTTAGTTAGTTCATCAAGGCTAAATTTTCCCTCTAATGGGAAAAAATTTATCTTTTATAGTGATGCATATTTATAAGTACATGGATGTGTAC
Organism: Viscum album; assembly: GCA_963277665.1. Lineage (NCBI taxonomy): Eukaryota > Viridiplantae > Streptophyta > Magnoliopsida > Santalales > Viscaceae > Viscum > Viscum album. The sequence continues at coordinate 539,422,134 of OY728119.1, forward strand.
TCATGAAAAATGACAAAATTATTTCTTATGCATTTCAAAAGTTAAATCCACATGAATAGAACTATCATACTCATGACCTATATCTAGTTGTAGTCATCTTTCCTCTGAAGATTGGGATACACTATTTTTTTGTCAAAAATGTGATATATTCATAGAAAAAAATTCGAGGTATATATTCACTCAAAATTATATCAACATGTGTTAGAAAATGTGGTTAGATAAAATCTAGTATTGTGATTGCTTTATTCACTACCATCCTAGAATGGTGAATAAGGTACTTAGTGCTCTTAGCTAAAAGGAACATGTTACTCTATCCATAATACAGAATGATAAATATCATATCATCTTTTATATTATGAAGATATATATAGAAATCACAATGGAAATGAATACATCCAATCTTTCCAAAATTATTTCTCAATAATGTATCCATGAAAGGATCAAGGAGGCAAAAAGGATGTTATGTATCTTTAAATAATGATGATACTAGTAAAAGAGGGGAAACATTATGAATTCCAAAATAATGAAGATGGATTCATTCATTTTGGAACTATAATATGGGTTACTTCATCCATGGGTATCTAGAATGATCTATTAGATAATTAACATATCACATCATTCTCCATTCATTCTAATAGTACCAAGATATATTGTGATCTTCCAGAGCACTTCTGGTTGGACAAGATAAGAATAAGATTTCTAAGTATACCACAATTTTCTTGGTATTTTAGAAATTTAAAATAATAGAAAACTAATTACCAGATGATGATGAAACTGTTTCCCATACCCACATTTAAATGGTAAAACATCACCCTAGATTGGGTCATTGGTCTCTTAAATATGTAAAATTTAAATAATGTGATATGGGTTGGGTTGGATAGACTCACCATGTAACATCCCAGGTAAATGAAGAATAAGACATATTTCATATTTATAAATATTTTTGAGTTAAATATTAATTTTACATTAAAGGGGTTACTATGTTCGATAGCGTACCCGATACGCAACAATGGGTTTCTTTGGAATCTTACATTGCACACTAATAATATAATATTATTATTTTAAATGGTAGTTAACTCCTAGCCATTGTATTGGTGGGAATGAATGAAACTAACTACAATATGATTATACCTATTTGTTAAATGTATTTACATTATATAATAAAAAGTTAGAGGCATAAAATGTGAATGAATCTAATTTTAAGCATAATTTACAATAAAAGGCCGATTTATCTCCTTTAAATGGAGAAACATCTTTAAATATAGTTTTGGTCATTTTAATGCATTATAATTGACCAAATAAAATCCTTATTTAGACTGGGGACATAAAATTTTAAATTGGGTAAGTTTTTGGTATTTTTCTGATAAAGTTTATTTTTAATGAATAGTGAAAAATATTGTATTTTAATTCAAAGGCGCCTTTTAATATAATTTATTTATATGGTTAGATTATCTTATTAGTTTGTTTTAAATTGAAATTAGAAATATATTTTTACCATTTAATCCAATGTTGTTCATTGGAATTAATTTCAGTTTGAAATTGGACAAAAACGAGTATCAATCTTTTGATAGTTATTGTATCTTAAAAACATGCTATTTGTTTTGATAATGGGAATTAATTTTAAAATTAATTAATTCCACTTCTATGTTTTGAATTTGGTAAAATAAACATCATTTTTGAATTCAGAATATCAAATATAGCTTTGGCTGAATTTTTGGTATTTTTCTCAAAAACATCAATTTTTTATTAATAGTGAAACCACTTAGTGGTGGATAAAAAAACTGAATTTTTCATTTAAATGAAATTTTACCACTTTTGTGAATTAAATTTCAAAAATCTGACATACATGGTTGTTATCAATAATTAAAATTTGGTTCATTAAGATGAAAATAATTTTTGGTGAATAGTAACTTTTGACTTTTATTTACAACAGTTAAAGGTAAACAGGGTAATTCATGGTTAAAATAATATTATAATAATTCAAAATTACCTTAACACGTTTCCAAACATTATTGGTTGAGTCATTTAAGACCATGGGCATCTTTGGGTCGATTTTGGGACCCCATTGAACCACATGGATGTGATAATGACAATTTAGATTAATTAATATAATGTAAAGACATAATTGACAATAACAAAATTATTTTAGTAATTAATTTTTATATGGTGTTATATAAGTCATAATTTCTACTATAAATATTCATTGGAAATATAAACAGATTTCATACATCATGGTATTTTTTTTATAATTTTTAGACAAAAATAAATTAAATTATTTATGACATAATAATGATGTAGTATTTACCTCATTAATAAATCATTTAAATAAATATGATCATAATTATTGTAATATTATCCAAAACAAGTCCAATTATGATTGGATGAATTTATTTCGACCCTGACTCATAATATCTTTGACTATAAGTATTTTTGGACCTTTTGAAACAAAATATCATTATATTATAAAATAATATTTTCACATTTTCTTAAAGAGCCCCTCCTCTCCCTTATAGATGGATACCACTTCTAACCAATTCCTCACACCTCTCAAGCTATTTGGCTTGTCCAAACTCTACCCAATTAAGCTCCCTACATCCCTCTCCTCCACTGAGATGGATTAACTTAGGCATAAGGCACTTCAATAATTCCTTTTTGTTCAAACCAAAAGAGTTACCCAAATTAAAGGTAACGTTATCTCTTAAATTGTTTTCATTTATTTTACTTCTACAACCCCTAAAATATTTTTATTTCATTATTTTGTAACAAAAACTGTATCCTAAATATACTAGTATGTTTTTATAAGAAGGATTCTAACTACACTTACACACACCTCTATCTAATAGAAGAAGAACATAATGTTTCTGTGGATGGAAAACTAATGCCTCACAAAACGATGATTGTTCAAATATATCCAACCGCCTCTCATGGTGGCCCTTATGATGGAACTATATTTATATATGATATATATAATTTTTATGATTTCCTTATGCTTCTTTACATCCCAATTATATCAAACCTTTATGGTTTCCATAGTGGGTAAATACGATAATCTCATTTGAGCAAGTGCGGACTACCGCCCCTTCAAAGTGATGTGACTCGTTAATGCCTTTTGTGGGATGTATAAAGGATAGAGTTAATGATATTATATATGATATTATACTATTATTATAATATAACTATGTTTCATTATATTTAAATTCCATTAAAATAAGAAATATAAATGAAAGTAGTGTTCATGCGTATGTACGGCTACCGTCTCCATGAACGGTGCATTTCATTTCTTACCTACAAATGTTATGTACTATTATAAATAGATGTATATACTGGATATATATGATATATATGATATATTAATCATAAATATCATTCTGAATATAATGGATTATTGACCACATGGACAACTTGTAAATATAAGGTGTTCATTTTTTACTCAAGTACCAAATATCGACAAAACGAACATTATTAACTTAAATGATTACATAATGTTTATAACATGGTAATAAGTGATATAAAAGGAATAATAAACTTGAAAATGGTTCTTAAGAAAGTAGAAATTAACTTCTGTTTATTATTCATGAGATTAAATAACGATCGAGTCATGTCGGACACGAGGTAAGGGACTTCGTCTCAATCTCCATTCATTGAGGCATATTTTGTTCTAATACAAGACTTTATTTTATACACTGTATAAACACATTTGAATTTTACTTTTATTCAAAAGGAATATTTTTCTATGAAACGTTTTACTAAACGACAAAAAAAGAAATTTTCTTTTAACGTACGTGGTGAGAATGACCTTTTCCACCGCCGCGAGTATTATTTGATCTTTGGATTCCTCAACAAGTCGTAATGTTTTTAAAATAAAATAAACACTATATACTCTTTTACGTATTTTTGGTATTGAAAATGGTTTTGAAAATTTATTTGTTATGTCAATATATTTATGTGATATATTGTGATCAAAATTAGTAAATGTTTTCTTTCCTTTATACTTGTTGTATCTGTTATGATTTTATATTGGTACTTGGACATTTGACGAGTGGCTATGTGATAAACCAAATGAAGGGTGGTGTCGTGAATACCGGGATGGATGGTTACGTTATAACCTCCAATTCATTGGGCATGGAAGTCGGCCGTATGGCTATTTCATTTAGTGATATGTGTGGAAGTCGACCGTATGGTTATTCCATTTTTGTATGTTTATGTCCCAAGTTACCTTTATATGTTATGTGTTCATTATTTGGGTTTTATAATAATCCTTTGGTTACAAAAGGTCAAGTAATGATATTTTATTCTGTGAAGAGTATTTACTACTTCAAAAAGGTGAGAAGTATTACTTGTGTTAAAGTATTCATGGCTTACTTGTTTATTTAAAAAACTAACAATTTTCCTTGTTTGTGTATCCCTTACTGAACTTTTTATGCTCATCCCAAGTTTTTGAAATTTTTTTCACAGGACATAATGTGGAATAGGGTCAACGATGGGATCAAGGAAAATTCATGTTGGCTTAAACATGGAAATAGACATGAATATTTTTTTCAAGAGTTCATGTTTTGTAAAAATAAAATAGAAACTTTGTAGAAGTGTCTACCTTGTAAATCATTCAAGATGTAATAGTTATTTCCTAGCCCTCTAAAACTCTAAACCTGAAAAGATCCTCAATGTGAATTATTCATTTAATTCCATATTAAGTATGTTTTAAGGGTGGGTCCTTATAGTTAGTATCAGAGGTCGGTTTAGAAAACATTAGGAGTTAGAGTATTGTTAAATTAATATCGAAAAATTAATTTATATTAATATTGAAATAATATAACATTTACAGATTACCATGTTGCTTCGCCTTTGATATTTCTGTGTTCATAATGGTTTTCCGTAGAGGAAACATGGCAGCTATGTTGGGACGACAACAGGAAGAAGACAACCTTCCAAATCAGCAACCTGGGATGGTCAGAATCGGAACTGAATACTTTGTTACATTTATGGAAGAATTTACTCAGGCTATAAATGGTGGTGGTATCCATGTATGAGATCAGCCAGATCAACCACATAGGATCATGTCAGTTTTGGAGCATTTCATGAGGCAACATCCCCCATCATTCAGAGGATCATCTGAACCTGTGTTAGATGAAGGGTGGATTAAAGCACTGGAGAAGATTTTTGATGTCATGGGTTGTTCAGAACATCAAAAGGTTAGTCTTGCTGTTTACCATTTTGAAGTTGAAGCTAATCAGTGTTGGTCGATGGTGAAAAATATCAGGGATAGTGAGGAGACTGATGCTCTTGATTGGGATGAATTCAAAGTTATTATCTTGAGAAATATTTTCCTAAGGTGGTTCATCTTAGGATGGAAAAACAATTCTGGGAATTGAAGTTTGAGGATGACTCAGTGGCTACTTATGAAGAAACATTCACTCGACATGCAATGTATGCACCAAATTTCATCTGATATCTTGCTAGTAAGATAAATTGATTTTACATAGGACTAAATCCACGATATAGAATATAATTAGCATCTCGTGAGTTCAAAGGTTGTGAAAAATTTGTTTGATGTGAAGAGAAGGTGGAAATGGAGTTTGTCGATGATCAATTTTTCTTTGAAAAATAACAGAATAAGAGGTCCAGTTGGCAGGCAAAGGGGAAGAATTTATCAAAGAAGCCTGGAGGTAAGATAACTAAATATCCAACTTGTGAGAAGTGTGGTAAAAACATCCTGGAAAATGTTTATCGATGTCTGGAAAGTGCTTCTGGTGTGGTAAGTCTGGTCATATTGCTCCTAACTGTAAGGAAGATAATCAAGCATGCAATGAAAAACCATCGGTAAGATGTTTTAAGTGTAATGAAATGGGTCATTATGAGAATTAGTGTGTAGAGAAGAACTCAACTGAGGGAAAGCATCCATACTACAAGAAAAAAGGGGTGGTGGAATCCTTTGCAACTACTTAATCAGATGTTGGGCAATCAAATGAAGTAGTAACAGGTACACTATTTGTTTGTTCAGATTATGCCAATGTGTTGTTTGATTCAGGGTCTACACACTCTTTCATTTCTGAGAAGATTTATAGTTAATTGGGAATTCCATCTCAATATATGAATACATAACTAACAGTAAAAACACCTAGAAGAAATGTTGAGACAAAAATAAAACATAAGAACATTCATGTCTTTGTGTGCGGAAAGAATCTACCTGAAAACATTATTGTTTTACCTCTAGTAGAGTTTGATGTTATTTTGGTCATGGAATGGCTTTCTGTTCATTATGATAAGATTTAATGCAGATCTAAAGAGGTTTCTTTTAAAAATGATTTTTAGTTTGTATACAAAAAGGAACCCATGCTGTTGATAACATATCAGGAAGCTGAGAAACTATTAAAAGATAGAAATGAATGTTACATTTCACATATTGTTGAAAATAAAGGAACTGTTCAGATTAATGATGTTCCAGTGGTAAATGAGTACCTTGATGTTTTTCCTAATGAGTATCCCGGTATTATACCTGATTGCGAAGTTGAATTTACTGTTGACTTAGTTCTTGATGCTAAGATAATTTCAAAACCCCATTATCAAATATCTCAAATTGAACTTCTAGAGTTAAAGAAGAAATTGCATGAGTTATTAGATAAAGGTTTCATTCGACCTAGAACATCACCATGAGGTGCTCCTGTCTTGTTTGATAAAAAGAAATTTGGTTCAATGAGACTTTTCATTGATTATAGAGCATTTAATAACATCATTGTTAAGAATAAGTATCATTTGCCTCATATCAATGATTTGTTTAATCAGCTCCAGGGAGATTAGTATTTTTCGAAAATTGATTTGAGGTCGGGGTACCATCAGTTGAAAGTAAAAGAAGAAGATATTCTGAAGACCACGTTTCATAGTAGATATGGCCATTATGAATTTGTAGTTATGGCTTTTGGTTTAACTAATGCACATACTGTATTCAGGGATCTTATGAATAGAAGTTTCTGTGAGTTCTTGGATAAGTTTTTGGTTGTGTTCATTGATGATATTTTAGTTTATTCAAATAGTAAATAGGAGCATGAAATTCATTTAAGAGTTGTCTTGCAAACCATAAAAGAAAATAAATTATTTGGGAAATTCAAAAAGTGTGAGTTTTGGTTACAACAAATTTCTTTCCTTGGTCACATTGTTTCAAAAAATGGCATAACTGTTGATCTAGCTAAAAAAAGTTGTTGAAGAATGGCCAAGACCCACAAATATAACCAAGATCCGTAGTTTTATTGGTTTAGCAGGTTATTACTAGAGGTTTGTTGAAATTTTTCCATGGTTATCTAGTCCAATGACTAAGTTAACTCGAAAAGGTGTTAAGTTCATCTGGACAAAAGAATGTGATGATAGTTTTCAGGAATTGAAAAAGAGATTGATGAATGCTCCAGTTTTGGCACTGCCATCCAGAAATTGGGAGTTTGTTATCTAAATTGACGCTTCATTGAAAGGAATGGGATGTGTCCTAATGCAGAATGATCAGGTAATTGCTTATGCATCACGTCAGTTGAAACCTCATTAGTAAAATTACACTACACGTGATTTGGAATTAGCTTCTCTTGTTTTTTGGTTTAAAAATTTGGAGGCATCATTTGTATGGAGTGAATTGTGAAATATATTCTGATCACAAAAGTTTGAAGTATATATTCACTCAGAAAGTATTAAACATGAGAAAGGGGAGATGGTTGGAATTAATTAAGGATTATGATTGCACAATCCATTATCATCCGGGAAAAGAAACTAAAGTAGTTAATGCTTTGAGTCGAAAAAGTAATGCTTCATTAGCAATGTTAAGTTTAAAACGAGATCCTTTGGTTTTTGATTTAATAAACTTTGGCATAGAAGTTGTTGGTGTCGGAAATTATTCTATTTTGTATGAGGTGTCAGTGAAATCATCTCTATCAGACATAATTAAGCAAGCGCAGAAGGAAGAAAGTGAGTTGTAGAAAAAGGTTTTTCTGGTTCAAAAGGGTAAGTTTCCTAATTTTAACATTGATAATGATTTTGTTTTGAGATTTGGGAAGGTATTATGTGTACCTTGTGATTGACAGTTGAAGTATGAGTTGTTATGTGAAGCTCATAGTTCTCCGTTTTCAGTTCATCCTGGCAGTACTAAGATGTACCGAGATCTTCGGGAGTACTACAAGTGGGATGGAATGAAAAGAGATATTGCTAATTTTACTATGAAGTGTTTGACTTGTCAGCAGGTTAAAGCAGGGCGACAGTTACCTAAAGGAATGCTTCTTCCTTTACTGGTGCCAGATTGGAAATGGGAAAATATATCCATGGACTTTGTTGTGGGATTTCCAAATACATCTCTAGGTAATAATGAAATCTGGGTTATAGTTGACTGATTGACTAAATATTCACATTTCCTTCCTTTTAGAGATACTTTGTCTTTAGATCAACTTTCTCGGTTGTATGTTAAAGAGATAGTTAGGTTGCATTGAGTTCCCCTCTACATTGTATCTGATCGTGATCCCAGGTTTACTTCTAACTTTTGGAAAGTCCTTCATATTTCATTGGGATAGAATTACATTTTAGTACAGCTTTTCATCCTCAATCAGATGGGTAGTCAGAACGAACAATTCAGACCTTGGAGGATATGCTACGTGCTTTCTTGATGGATTATCATGGAAGTTGGGACCAACATCTTTCTTTGGTTGAATTTTCTTATAATAAAATTTCCATTCCAATATATAGATGGATACATTTGAGGAATTATATGGAAAGTGTTGTCGAACTCCATCTTTTTGGGATGAAGTAGGTAAGAGGAAGCTGATGGGACCATAATTGGTAGAAGAGATGGTGGAGAAAGTTCAATTGATTCAGAAGTACATGAGAATATCTTAGAGCAGACAGAAAAGTTATGCCGATAACCGAAGGAAGGATCTTTCCTTTGAGGTAGGTGATCATGACTTTCTCAATGTTTCTCCATGGAAAAGTGTGATGTGTTTTGGTATGAATGGAAAGTTGAGTCCGAGGTTCATTGGACCCTATAAAATTCTAGAGAAAGTGGGATCAGTTTCGTATAGAGTGGCTTTACCTCCAAGTTTATCCAAGGTACACAGTGTTTTTCATTATTTGATGTTGAGAAAGTATATTCCAGATCCATCTCATGTTTTGATCCGAGAGGTTACTCAGTTGGAAGAGAATCTCTGTTATAAAGAACAACCTGTTCGGATTCTAGAACGTAGAGAGAAGGTGCTGCAGAATAAGGTAATTTACTAGGTAAAGGTTTTATGGAAAAAACATATGGTTGAAGAGGCAATGTGGGAATCTGAAAATGCTATGAGGGATAAATACCCCCACATACTTTGATAAGTGAAAACAAATTGCGAGGACACAATTCCCAAAAGGGGAAAAGGATGTAACATCCCAGGTAAATGAAGAATAAGACATATTTCATATTTTTTAATATTTTTGAATTAAATATTAATTTTACTTTAAAGTGGTTTCTATGTTCGATAGCGTACCCGATATGCAACAACGGGTTTCTTTGGAATCTTATGTTGCACACTAATAATATAATATTATTATTTTAAATTTTAGTGAACTCCTAGCCGTTGTATTGGTGGGAATGAATGAAACTAACTACAATATAATTATACCTATTTTTAAATGTATTTACATTATCCAATAAAAATTTAGAGGCTTAAAATGTGAATGAATCTAATTTTAAGCATAATTTACATTAAAAGGCTGATTAATCGCCTTTTAATAGAGAACCCTCTTTAAATATAGTTTTTGTCACTTTAATACATTCTAATTGACCAAATACAATCCTTCTTTAGACTGGGGACATCAAATTTTACTTTGGGTAATTTTTTGGTATTTTTATGATAAAGTTCATTTTTAATGAATAGTAAAAAATGTTGTCTTTTAATTCAAAAGTGCCTTTTAATCTAATTTATTTATATGGTTCGATTATATTTTTAGTTGGTTTTAAGTGGAATTAAAATATATTTTTATCATTTAATCCAATGTTGGTCATTGGAATTAATTTCACTTTGAAATTGGACATAAACGAGTATCAATCTTTTAATAGTTATTATTTCTTAAAAACACGCTATTTGTTTTGATAACGGGAATTAATTTTAAAATTAATTAATTCCACTTCTATGTTTTGAATTTGGTAAAATTTACATCATTTTTGAATTTGGAATATCAAATATAGCTTCGTCTGGATTTTTGGTATTTTTCTGAAAAACTTCAATTTTGGTTGAATAGTGAAACCACATTGTGGTAGTTAAAAAATGACTTCTTCATTTAAATGAAATTTTACCACATCTGTGAATTGAATTTATAAAATCTGACATACATGGTTGTTATCAAGAAGTAAAATGTGGTTCATTAAGATGAAAATAATTTTTGGTGAATAGTAACTTTTTACTTTTATTTACCGCGGTTAAAGGTAAATAGGGTAATTCAAGGTTAAAAGAATATTATAATAATGCCAAGTTACCTTAACACTTGTCCTAACATTATTTTTTGACTCATTTAAGACCATGGGCATCTTCGGGTTGATTTTGGGACCCCATCTAACCACATGGGTGTGATAATGACAATTTAGATTAATTAATTTAATGTAAAGACAAAATTGACATTAACAAATATATTTTAGTAATTAATTTTATTTGGTGTCATATAAGTCATAATTTAGACTATAAATATTCGTTGGAATGATAAAAATATTTCCTACATCATGGTATTTTTTATAATTTTTAGACATCAAATAAATTAAATTATTTATGACATAATAATTATACGGTATTTACATCATTAATAAATCATATAAATAAATAAGAATATAATGATTCAAATATTATCCAAAACAAGTCCAATTCTGATTGGATGATTTTATTTCTACCATTACTTATATTATATTCTACTATAATTATTTTTGGACCATTCAAAATCAGATATCATTATATTATAAAATAATATTTTCACATTTTCTTAAAGAGCCCCTCCTCTCCCTTATAAAAAGATACCACTTATAACCAATTCCTTACACCTATCAAGCCATTTGGATCGTCCAAACTCCACCCAATTAATATCCCTACATCCCTCTCCTCCCCCTAGAAGCCTTACCTTAGGCAGAAGGCACTTCAAGAAGTCCTTTCAGTTCAAACCAAAGGAGTTACCCCAATTAAAGGTAACAGTTTCTCTTAAATTGTTTTCATTTGTTTTACTTCTCCAACCCCTAAACTCTTTTTATTTCATTATTTTGTAAGAACACCAATATCCTAAATATACTGGGATGTTTTTATAATATCTATTTGAACTATAATTACACAAACATCCATCTAATGGATGAACAACATAATGATTCTATGGATGGAAAACTAATGCCTCACGAAACAATGATTGTTCAAATATCTTCAAACGCATCTCATGATGGCCATTATGATGGAAATGTATTTATGTATGATATATATTTTTTTTATTATTTCCTTATGCTTCTTTAATTCCCAATTATATCAAGCCCTTATGGTTTCCATAGTGGGTAAATACGATAATCTCATTTGAGGAAGTGCAGACTACCGCCCCCTCAAAGTGATGTGACTCGTTAATGCCTTATGTGTGATGTATAAAGGATATAGTTAAGGATATTATATATGATATTATACTGTGATTATAATATAACTATGTGTCATTATGTTTAAATTCCATTAAAATAAGAAATAGAAATGAATGTAGCGTTCATGCGTATGTACGGCTTACCGTCTCCATGAACGGTGAATTTCATTTAATACCTAAAAATGTTATGTAATATTATGAATACATGTATATACCGGATATATATGATATATATGATATCTTAATCATTAATACCATTCTAGATATAATGGACTGTTGACCACATGGACAACTTGTAAATATAAGGTGTTCATTTTTTGACTCAAGTACCAAATATCGACAAAACAAATATTATTAACTTAAATGATTACATAATGTTTATAACATGGTAATAAGTGATATAAAAGGAATAATAAACTTAAAAAATGTGTTTAATCAAGTTAAAATTAACTTTAGTTTATTATTCAGGAGATTAAAGAACGATCGAGTCATGTTGGACACGAGGTAAGGGACTTTGTCTCAATCACCTTTCATTGAGGCATATTTTGTTCTAATACAAGAATTTATTTTATATGTTGTATAAACACCTTTACTTATCATTTCATTCAAAGGGAATATTTTTATATGAATAATTTTACTAAAATGACAAAAAATAATGTTTCATTTAACGTACGCGATGACAACGACCTTTTCCGCCACCGCGAGTATTATTTGATCTTTGGCTTCCTCAACAAGTCGTAATGTTTTTAACAGAAAATAAATACCTTATACTATTTTATGTATTTTTGGTATTGAAAATGGTTTTATAAATGGATTTTTTATGTCAATATATTTAAGTGATATATTGTGAATGATATGTGGAAATGTTTTCATTCATTTATAATTGTTGTATGTGTTATGATTTTATATTGGTACTTGGACATTTGACAGGTGGTTACGTGATAAACCAAATGATGGGTTGTGTCGTGAATACTAGGAAGAGTGGTTATGTTATAACCCCCAATGCATTGGCAATATAATTCGGCCATATGGATATTCCATTTTTTGATATGTGTGGAATTCGACCGTATGGTTATTCCATTTTTATATGTTTATGTCCCAAGTTACCTTTATATGTTATGTGTTCTTTATATAGTTTTTTGGTAATCATTTGGTTACAAAATGGTATGTAATGATATTTTATTTAGTGAAGACTATTTAATACTTCATAAAGGTGAAAAGTATTACTTGTGTTAAAGTATTCATGGTTTACTTATTGATTTAAAATACTAAAAGTTTTCCTTCTTTTTGTATCCCTTACTGGGCATTTTATGCTCATACCAAGTTTTTTAAAAGTATTTCACGGGACATAATGTGGAATAGGGTCAAGGATGGAATCATGTAAAATTCATGATGTCTTAAACATGGAAATAGACATGACTCCCTTTTTCAAGAGTTCATGTTTTGTAAAAAAATAGAAATTGTGTAGAAGTGTCTACCTTGTAAATTTTTTGAGATGTAATAGTTATGGCCTGACTCTATAAAACTCTAAACCTGAAATGATCCTCTATGTGAATTATTCATTTAATTCAATATTAAGTAAGTTTTAAGGCTGGGTCCTTATACACCAATATTACCCACATCATTACCATTTGGAAATATATATCTCTTAAAAATTGCATGATATATGTAAAGGATGTGGTGAGACTACATGTGGTACCACTTTTAATCATTCCAGATCATGATACAATGATCAAATATAAATTATAGAGAAGTCTTCAACATTATATGAATACTTAATTGAATTTCAGTTTGTCATATCTCCCCCAAACTATTGAAAAATTTTAAAGGACCATCTACACACTTGAATACATAAAGAGATCCTTCTTAATATAATTTTAAGTTGTATGGGATCAACATATCTCATAATTTGTTATCTCTTAAAACAATAGCTTTTATTATTATATTCAAATGGATCCATATGAATCTCTATAATGGATGCGATGTAGAACACATACATTTTAGGATGAATTCACTGAGTGAAAGATATTTGGTCTCGATATTGAGTAATATATGATAGAAAAGGTTTAATCCATCAAATATTTCCTAATATCATCTTATAGTCAGTATAAGAGATCAGTTGATAATATTTGAATAATCATAGAGATTGATGTTAGAGACCAATATTTTCTTTGAATATCACTATGGAAAATATTCATTAGGTTTGGAAAGATAATAAATTTTATCCCTAGGTACAGTGTCCCCTTTGATATCCTTGATAACATAAAAGTATCCTATCAACTAGCACATCTACCAAACATGACACAAGTTTTTCATGTGTTCCAAGTATTACTCTGAAAAAAGTACATACCTAATCTCTCATATGTAATAAATATGATGTAGGTACAATTGGATAATGACCTCTCTTATGAGGAGCATATGTTGAATATATTAGACTCTAGAGAAACATTTCTATGCAGAAAATATAACTCACCTAGTCAATGTGTTTTTTAAGAACCATAAATATGAATATGAAACATGGGAACATGAGGAAAAATTGAGACAAAATCGCCTTAATCTATTACCAATTGAGAATATGAGTTGAAATTTAAAGGATAAAATTTCTTAAGGGGGAGAAAGTAACAACTTAGAATATATTTGTGACTTTGGTTTCTTGAATAACTATTTTTATATTATATATATTTATACTCATAACAGAAATAAAAAAACTTTATATCAATAATGAACAACATTATATTAGTTAGAAACTAAACCCATGAAAATGAAATACAATTTAATTGGACAAAAATATAAAATAGGAGAAGTAGAATGGGAAAATTTAGATCATTCCAAACTAATAGGATCATCACCACCAAGATCAACGCTATTGAAATAAAATATAATATTTGTAATCTAATTGAAATTTTAGAGAAAGTAAAGATATAGATCCTTGAGATGAATTGTAGTGAATAAGATATAAAGAAATGAAAAAGTTTTTATATAAGTTAATATGAATGTTGTTTTAGTAATTTGACCACTAGTCAATATGACAATTGGGAAATTTTCCTATTGTAAACTATGACTGTTGGTAATAATGTAATCATTATATTTTGTTTTTATAAAAGGAAATGAAAATTGATAATTGATGGAGAATTGTTAAACAATGGCTTCAACAAGTAGATACATGCCTTTTGAAGCCCATTTTTCTGAACATGGGGGGGATGTAGTGTCCTTGGGGTTCAACTGTGACTAGTCCCAAGAAGTGATTCATCAAGTGAGATTTCATCAAAAACAACTACAAATGAAGTAGATGTTAGTAGAGTTCACCACTATGTCAATGTTAGCCAAACCACCTCATGAAATTACGACCATCACATAACTTACCCTTAGGGTGCATTTCAATGCAATAAGTGATTATGTGTACTAATATTAGTGTCAGAAAATTATAATTTCCTTTGTATAAGTTAAATGGTTATTTTTTCAATCTAATTTTCAATATTATATTTTTAATAAATTACTCATGAAAATTTGATGATTTTGATAACAAAAATGTGGAAAAAAATAACATTGTATTCCCAAAAAAATTGTACTTTTTCAAAATAAACTCAAATACTCTATATGATGATTATTTTCATGAAATTTCCTTTTAAAACACTATTTATTTAAATATAAATGAAAATCTAATTTTATAATCTCCATTGAATTTTTTTAATTTGTATCACAAATTTTACTTCATCATAGAAACTGTTATATTTCAATTAATAAGATTTTTTAACTTAATTGTTCAAATTATAATATTTAGAAAATTATTTTGATAAAATAAAATTTATATTTTAAATCATCATTTTGAAATTTTATTTGGGTGAATTATTGAGAATTTTCTAAATAACTTTAGTGTTCAATGAATAGTAAAAACAGAGTTCCATATTATTAATATGTTTTATGACTTATTATGTATGTAGTAATTATATCATAATTAATTAAATATAATACATGACCTAAAATATTTTATTTTATTAATATTATGTATTTTAGTGGATTTAAATCAATTTCCAAATCTAAAAATGACTTTCTAAAACCTAAATTAAAAAATATGATTTTAAATAATATATTTTATGGAAAATCACTTTTCCAAATCCAAAGTGACATTATAATAAGGATTTATGTTCTAGTGGATTAAAATAATATAAAACATGACTAAAATTCCCAAAACCATAAATAAAACACATGGAAAATCCAATCATTTTTAATTTTCCAGATCATAGAATTTAAAGACTTGTATATAGAAATTAATTACAAATTCCTCATCTATTACTATAAAAACCCACTCAACCTCACATCCTCTCCACTCTAAATCCATAAGAAAAATATTTCTGTCCATTTTACCTTATATATAGTCCCTCAAAGGTTTTTTTATATCATAAAGGTATCATCCTCATGTTTTAGTGAGAAACATTTCAAGGTAAGGGAATTATCCCCTTCCACTTTTGTATTCCTGTTCCTATTTTGTGGAATGGTTTCTAAATGTTAGATTAAAATATTTTCATAACCTTTTTAAAATATCATATTACCTCCAAAGTAGTGTTTTAACAATGGGAGACTTCCAACCACTCCCATTATTACATTTCCTTAATCCGCATTTTACACCATTATATTGTTGAATTCATTTCTTGAATATATCTTTCATATAAACAATTATCATATTGTTAACACCAAAACCATTTATTTATCCATGGGTATTAACCTATATGAAAATATAATTTATTGATTTGGGGATTTACATGTATTATTCAAATAACCCTAACTATATTATCCTAGATCAACTGGTTACATTATTTTGTTGGCACTAAATACATGCAACTGCATCCCAAATGACTTACTGTATTAATAGTCTTAGTAACCTAGATACATTTGAATCCCACATTAAAATTGAAAACATGAAATACAACATAGTATTTTTTTGATATCATATATGTTCTCTCTATTATATTCCTTAATATCAATCATAAAATATTTCCTAGAATCTAGGGGAAAAGAAACCAAATAAAGGATTATGATCAGATGATCAATAGGGAATCCACACAGTAGAAGCTAAATAAAGAATGAATAGTATGGTGGTAATAAACCATGATAAAATAATTATTTATAAATAATCACTTTATTTTCAAACATATAAATGTATATAGAAACTATACAATTAAACTCATCGAAAAAAAGAACTAATTTTATAAATATGGAATGTATAATATCTGACATCTGAAAGTTATCATTGATTCCTTCCAATAAATCTAATAATACCATATAGGACTCATTCCAAGACATCTATGTAAATAAGTAATTCTTTGATATAATAACCCATCCAGGTTTTCCCATTATACCAACAGATACATCAAGGGGCTATTTAATACTAGATCCTACTTTTCAGTTAATAAGTCTAATGCATTCACTACATAAATAAACAATATTGCTTTATCAACATGACTTCAAAATAATTAATGGTTTATATTGGAAGAACTAGTATAAGAATTATCAACACATTCCCATGGTATGATGGTCATAAAATATCATTATAAATTTGGTTAATGGGATCATAATATTATAACCTTAATAAAGTATGAAATTAAACAAATTATTTTAACATGGATGATAATACTTTATAAGGTATAATTGATATTTTCTAATGGAACATAGATTTTTTACATTGAAAAAACATATTTAAAATTTAAAATTTCCCAAATATTAATACATTTTTTCATTTGGTAATATCCTTTTAAAATTTAAAATTAATATTTAATGAAACGAGTGGTTATGATGGAGGTAAATTCTATTCAAATCATATAAGTTAAAAAACATTCCTTTCACACTTTTGTAAAAATGTCAAAGAAGACCTTCTTTGAAAAATGAAATGAATATTCATTCTAATCCATTTTGTAAAAAAAGTAAAATATTGGAAAAATGATTTTAATAAATCATTTATTAATATTAAAAACATATTTTTAGATACTTTAAGAAAAATATGGACATAAAAGAGAAATATTCCAGATTGAGTAGAAAATCAATCGCTTTTCCTTAGAAAATCATTTTTGTATCTTGAGCACTTAATGTGGGAAATTTAAAGTAAATCATTTAATTTATAGAAATAATATGATTAATATAAAATTTATTGTGTTTAATATATAAAAATAAAATAATTATCCGATAGGGGAATTAAACAAAAATAATCTTGAATAACGATAAGATTGTGAAATAATCCATTACTACATTTATCATTTTTGAATCATAAGCCCCATGAAAGAATAAATTAAAATTAAACCTTAAATATCATTAAAATAATGATTTTAATTATATAAATTTTAAATTGCCTTTATAAATTCATTATTATAGAAGACAAGTTTATAACATAATATATGTCCCAAAGATGATAATTTGAAATGATAAACCCTTACTTATGGTTTTACTTCCTTTGTATGTGTATGAAACTAATGTATAATAAATATAGACTAATTATATATATTACAGTACAATAATTATATATATTACCATATTTATTTAATCATAATCTTTTGTCACTCATTTATTGATAATCCTTTGTTAAAATCTCTATCCCAGGTAATAATAGCTTCATTTTTCATGCATGTTTTTGTTTGGTAGGATCATTAATTTTACATTAATCATACCTACATAAAATATAGTATGTTAAATATTATATAAATCTAATATATATATTAATTCTATATTTATTTATTGTAATCCATAAAATATAAATATAGAAAATTGAATGACCCCATTCATGGAGACAACAGGTCGTACATACAGATGAATATTGTTTCCAAATTTCGACGGATGGAAGGAAATATATATAAATAATAATTCATATTTATAGATACATTTTATAATAAATAAATATTATATATATTTAATAAATATATATTTATTACAATCCCTATAAAACAAAAATAATAAATAGACCAGATCGTTTCGTGGAGGTGGTATCCCACAAGTACAAACATGCGATGTTATCATTTTCCAAAAGATTTCAAGGTATGAAGAAGATATGATATTATTTCTATAATAGTATAATTATTTCTTAAATATCATATATAAACATTAATCCCATCATAATACCCAACCATAAAATATTATGATGAAATATTAATTATAGCGCTGCATGGAAGTGGTAAGATATATGTACGCATGAGCGATACTTTTACATTATATTTGATTGAAAAGAGGTTTTATAATTGTGGTTTATAATAATAATAAAATTTAAGGATATTTAGTATACTAAATTTACTATTCACGATCAATAACTTTGATTTTGGGGATGTAAATAGGAAATAAATTCAAAGGGTTTGCTAAGACGATTACATCTTCTTTGGGATACCTCCTTTAGATACATTCTTATGGAACCTAGGGTTGGGATTTTTAGGAGAAAAGTACCTTTGTAACATGGTTATGGTTTTTTAGAAGCGCGATTTTTAGGTATTTTTCGATATAGATTTCTCAAATTTGTTTAAATAAGATAAGGCATGACTTCCCTTTAATATGATAGGGAAAGGACACAGTTGGGAATACATAAAATTTTAAAATATAACTTATTAATTATAAATAAAAATTATTTAAATGTTTATAAATTTATAGATAATGTATTATATGGGTTAAATATAATCAACCAGTAAAATGTTTATCTGTTTAAGTGTTATCTTAACCCTTAGCATTTGGTTTAATGCCTTAGTTAACCTATTTTATTCTTAATTGTGGTAACACCTTTTTCACTTATAGGCGGTTATAAATTTACTTATAAGGTGAATATTGGATCAAAATGGAAAAGTAATGAAATTATAGAACGTATCTTATCCACCTTATATTAATTCAATGTTTTAATTATTTTTAAATTATTTAATAATATATTATTTTCAAAAAAAATCATTATGGAGATTTTGGATTCAATTCATATAATTTTAATTGAAATATGTCAAGACAATGTTTCAATATGAATATAAACCTCTAAAATGTCCCTAATATTTTATATTTCTTTAAAAAAATTTGTGTAACACTATTAGTCACCCAAATTGTATTACTTTTAATAATTTCAATATCATTTATTTTATTTTTCCATTAATTGAATGAATATCATGTCATGGTTTCCAAAGAATATAATGTATTTATATAATTCCTAATAATTAAAAATAAATTAACATAGTGAAAATAATTTTATTATCATAAGAAAAAAATTATTTATTCAATGATTTCTTTTTTTCCTATGTCAGCACATATGAAATTTTTAAAAGTAAGAGAGTCACATTTTTTTATTTTTCATTACTTTAAATGTTATAAAAGTGATTTTCATAAGCAACTATACATTAAAAAATAAAATTTATAAAATATGGTTATGAAGGATTAATTAACCTCATAAATAGGAATTTTGATGAAAATTAGTGACCTTAACACTTAGTTCATACCTAGGATAACTCAATTTACGATTTTCTACAATGATACATTTTAACATATTTATTGTTCATATTGACCAAATATAAAATTAACATATTTAAAAAATTCAAAACTCACTATTACAAATATGGTATCCATTTTTTATTAAATTTATTCTCAAAAATTCTTAGGGCCAGACATGTATAGCCTTAAAACATTATCCAAGAAAAACAAATAAAAGAGAGTAATGCATTACCTGACTTAATGTTTTATCATACCTAAACAATATTGGATGAATTTTAAAAACATTTATTGAATATATAATACATAAATTTAATGAAATTCATTAACCAATACTCATTAATTTAATTCTTCAGGATAAAAACATGTTTCACACATAAACAATATTATTTATATAAACCTCTCTTTAATTTTCAAATGATTAGTTTCCATTTTTAATATTATTATAGCCATTTAATTTATTATATGGATTTGTAGACCATATAATTTTTATAATTTAGTTATTATTATTCATACCGTCAAATTTAATACCTAGGTTATAATGGTATACTTTATTACATTTCATTTAGACTCAGGGTTGTGTATATCACAATTTATCAAAAATATATTATAAAAATATATCACAAAATATTGGGGTGTTAGATTATACCCAACATAAAATGAATTTTTGAATAAAAATTAAATTTCATTGATCAAGAAAAATAAGGTAATCTCAACCTCCTTAAACCCTCGGGTTCCCTTGTAACTTATTTGAATGCCATATTCCTCCAGATAACATTTCCTTAGTGAGTGGTATTTTTCCCTATCTTTTTATCCCTATGGTCCAATATTTATATTAGTTTTTCCTCATAGGAAAGATAATTATCCAATGGTATAACCTCTTAGTTTAATACATTTGAAGTATCAAGTTTCTACTTCCTTAGGAGAGATACACAAACCACATTTTGAACTTGATAATGATTAGGTGGAAGCATTAAGAGATAAACTATCATCCCGATGCAATAAATAATTTAAAAGGAGTGATAAATAAAGGGATCAGATTCCCCTTATATCCAAATATCATAACCTTGTTCTACATACCAATTCCTAGAAATACGTTCTCATCAACTTTATACTATAGATCTCATTTATAATTATCAACATAACTCTTTTTCCATATCTAATATGCCCTTATGGGTTGTTGAATCGCTCTAACCTTCTATATCAGTTCCTTAACTATATCAGGTCCCAATATGTCATGAACCAAGCCGGGTCACCATCTGACCCGGTGCCCGACCTAGTCTGCGACATGGCCCGAGGGGCATTCCCAATCCCCACAGGATAGCAACTAGTTTCGAGCGTCAAAATAAACCAGTTGGGAATGATTTTGGCCCATACCAATGATGAATAAACATAAACTAAACAAGAACATAAATAAAGGGAAATAAACCAAACAACTTGGTAGCGGAAAAAGGAATTAATGAAGTGACGTGGCATACCTTAGGTGACCCCATGGGTCAACGCGGAACCTAAACCACACTTGCTCCCAAAATCAATCCATGACTGAAACCTAGAACAGAAAGGAAAAGTAGGCATGAACACCGAGATGCTCAGTAGGAATACCAAAATATAACCACGTTCTATGCCCCAGCCTTTAGTAAGAATTCCAATCATGCCAATTTGAAAATAAGGTATAATAAAATAATGTTTCTATTCTTCTTTTCAAATTCAAGTAATGAGTTTTCATTTTCAAGTAAAGAATTTCACTCCCATGGAACTCTCAAAATCGGTTCCAAGCATGCATTAACGTTTAAAAATGAAAAGAAACCAGTTTGGATCAAAATATGGTTTCACAAACATGGCATCGAGTATGAAACAAGTGAAAAGAAAGTTACATCACTAGAAGAATGTCACAAATGAGAACTAGGGGTAATCCCTATAGGTAGCTAGAACAAGTGGGAACCTAGAGGCCCCGTACCTCGTTGAAATGTGGCTTAGAAGTCCACGACCCTCAGAAAACGTGGCTTAGAAGGCCACGACCCTCAGAAAACCTGGCTTAGAAGACCAGAACCCTCAAAATTTCATATGTTAAGTTAGTTTTGTTGTGTCAATCCTGCTAGAAAAACCGGGACGAACCCCTACCATGTCATCTAGAGTTCTAGTCCTAGTCACCCACCTAGATACCCATGTTTCTCATTGTGCTCTATTCCAAGTGGTGGTGAGTTTTCTTTATCAAGCAAACATATTTGTACATAAAACTTTCTTTTCCTAAAACTCATTCAACATCTCACCACCACTCTACCTACTTGAGCGTATTCTGACTCTTTCACATCACACAATGAATAAACTTCAACGTTAGGAACATCATAACTCTTTCAACATACAAATCATTTTCTAAAACCAAGGGGGCGCGCCTCAAGAGAGGTTTTTCTTTTTCATAAAACATTCTTAAGGTTTCAAACGAGCTTTATTACATAAAGGGAATACTTTTTAGATTTAACCGGCCAAAAGGCCAAACACCTTTGGAAATACACAATACCAATTCAAAACCACTTAGGAAATCAATTTTTCACGAAAAGGTCACTTAAGACCGATAGCATTAAAAATAAATTTCAATTTCCAAAGAAAAGTCATAATTATTTCTAGCAACTGTAACCTAATTTCATATCATGTCTATATAGCATAAATGTAAAACATATTTTTAAAACAAGAAAGAAATTATTAATCTCAAATTAAAGGCATAGGCATAGAGGACCTACCTCAAACATGTCGTTACATGTCGACGACCACCCAAACCGACCATGCACACTTCCATGCACATACATTTATAAAAATATATATAAATACCCCTAGCTGCATTACACATATTCCCTGCTCCATGAGGGAATATGTACAAAGAGAGCATTTATATATATATGTTTCTTACCTTATTCATGCACATATAGGCATTATTGACACCCCCAACTTGAAACCATACAACATAGTTCAACGTGCTATACAAATAATTCAATAAAACAATTAGACACTTAAAAATCTACGAAACGTTTCAAAATAACACATAACAGTTTGTGCTAACGACACACCCTTTTAATATAACACAAGAATCAATCATATAAACCATAATCATCATCTACAACAAGAGATCTCAACAAGTTAAATCAATATCACATCACAACTACCAACTGGGCCTTCACTCATTTCATAAACATTTAGTAATCCATTTCTAAACAAATCTGAATTTTCATACATAGTTCCAAAGGAAGGAAAAATCATTTTCATGCCTACCCATAGAAATCCAAGGAAACTCCATTTCCATTTTATAAAACCAAACACCCTTTTTAAATTAAACAAACCCATCAATCACAAAGATATCCCACGCTAAAACCCATTTGCCCAAAAGTTCACTCATCAAGTGCATTTCACAATGAAAAAATTTATTGTCATTTTTATCAAACATAAAGAATGGATAAATCCCCATTTCAAAACCAAGTTCCATTTTTCAAGGAAATCCACCATTTCAAGAAAAAGTGAAAACCCCATTTAAAATCATCTGAGGTTGCGGTTCAATTTAAAACAAACTTCCCATTAGAAGATTTAATAAACCACATTAAAATTTTATAAAGTAACTCTAATAGGTATCACAAGGCTTTGAAAACAAACACCCACTCAAAAACATATTCTAAATCCAAACGCACACCAATCACATGACAAAACAGAATTTATAGTGCTTGTGCAACATAATAAAATACTAAACATGGGTTTTCATCACGAACACACTCTATTCCATATAAACAATCAACCAAACTAATCAATCACATGGTAACTTTCAAGGAAAACCAAATTTTCACAAAACAAACAAATTAAAGAACATGATAAATTAATTAAACGAGTAATTTAATTCCACAAATTTCATTTGAATGAGGAACCACCAACCTCGGTATAGACAACTTCAAAAAAAATGGCGTGAATCACCTACCGCACGACAATCGCACCTCAAGGGGTCTAATGCAAACCTTAAAAAAATATCGAATCAATTGAATCGAAAACAAACCAAATAAGGCATAAAACACTAACCCAACAAACTATAAAAATGAGGAATGAACATTTGGGGTAATTTTTACCTATGGCGAGGGGGTTCGAGAGGCTGGTCGGGTGAGGTAGAACGTGTCGGAAGATGTTGCGCCGGCTGGAGAGCTGTCAACAAGGTAGAAGGGCCAATGGTTTGGGGGAGCATAAGGGTGCGTCACGGTTCTGGTCATCTAGAGAGAAGCGGGTTGCGGGCCACTGGTGCTGGCCGGGATGAGTGTCGCCAGGGGCAGAAAAGGCACCGGCCGAAGGCTTTTCGGGAGAGGGGTGCGGCCAAGAGATAATCGACGGGAGAAGGAGGCGCGCTGGGGGTTCAATGCAGGGAAGCCGACGGTGCGAGGAGGTGCGAGGAGGGGAGTGGGGTGCCAGTTTATTAGGTCGTTGGAAGGAGGGAGGCGTGCGAGTGGCTTCAGATGGAGGGGGAGAAGAGGAGAGGGAAAAGAAGGGTAGGGGGTAGCGCGAACAGGAGAAGGTGGGGGGAGGGGGGTTGGCCACGTAGGGGTGTAACGGTAAGGGGGAGTTAGGGTTTGAGAGAAAAAAGAAATAATAATAATAATATAATAATAATAAAAGGAATAAATAAAATAGAAGAAAAAAAGGAATATAAAATAAATAAAAATATTAACAAAGAATAACAAACATAATAATAATTTTAACGAACTCTAATAATAATAATAATATTGTTCATAACAACTTAATAATTATTATAATAAACTTTATAATATTAATATTATTAGCCATAATAATAATAACAATAATCACCATTATTATAATTATTAAACTAACTCATTAAAACTCACTTTATTTATTTGTCTTGTACATGAGGCAGGCCGCACGGTGACCCGAGAAAAGTCGTGCGGCTTTGAACACGCTATTCCCATAAACATATATGTACATAACACTTTCTTTTTCTAAAACTCATTCAACATCTCACCACCGCTCTCCCTCCTTGAGGTCATTCCCCATCTTTCACATCACACAATGCATAAACTTCAACGTTAGGCACATCATAACACTTTCAAAATAAAAATCATTTTCTAAAACCAAGTGGGCATGCCTCAAGAGAGGCTTTTATTTTTCATAAAACATTCTTAAGGTTCTAAACGAGATTTATTACATAAAGGGAATAATTTTTTCAATTAATAGTCCAAAAGTTCAAACACCTTTGGAAATACACATTACCAATTCAAAACCACTTAGGAAATCAATTTTTCAAGAAAATGTCACTTAAGACCGATAGCATTAAAAATACATTTCAATTTCCAAATAAAATGTCACGACCCGCCCTCGGGGTCCGTGCCGTGACTACCCCAAGCTCGCCTTCCATAGGCCAGGGGCTGGGGACTAGCACCAAGGCGTAAATCCCGGTAAAAGGGAAGGCATTGCCTTTGTAAAGTAAACAATCACACAGAGTACAAGCGGAAGAAGTAAACACTGAATACAACAGTAAGTGCGGAAAGTAAAAAGGGGTCGGAAATACAAGCCCAACTGTAAAGTACAACTCGAAAGGGAAAACAACAACTGAAAAGTAAAGCTGGTACGCCGAGTTGTCCACTGGAAATCCCACCTGAAGGGTGGGTACAGATAGCTCCTCTGCTCCTCGGGTCCCGCCGTCCGCTCCGAGTATGTCCCGCCCAGTGGTCCACCTCCGGGTACCGCCTTGTCGTCATGTCCACCTCTGGGTACTGTCCAGTCCTCGAGCACTCGGCCTCTGTCAGCATTGCCCATCGTCTGCAACCAACACAATGAGGTGCGGGCATAGCCCGTGCAGGGATGAGTATAACGATACTCAGTAGGGATCCCGAGACCCTCAAGGTCTCACTAAACCAACAAGGATAACCACAAAGAAGATCTCAACAGATAACCTCTACTTAGGAATATGCCCATACATATACCTAAGTTATCAAGTGACCCATCTCAATCATGAGGTAACACAAAGGTCATGAAAAGTCTCAGCTCAAACCAGGATTTTCATTATCGAAACCGTAACTGTTAAAGAGCTCCGTCTATGGAGTGAAAAGTGGTCCTGTCACAACTCCGAGGTACTGCTCACTAACCTAAGACTGCTGAGGTCCTCCTCCTGACAAGTACCGCGGGCCAGCTGCTACAACCAAGCGCTCCCATGTACCGCTACAACCAAGCGCACCTCTGTCGTGGGTCTGCCGCTACAACCAAGCGCTCCCATGTTCCGCTACAACCAAGCGCACCTCTGTCGTGGGTCTGCCGCTAAAACCAAGCGCTCCCATGTGCCGCTACAACCAAGCGCACCTCTGTCGTGGGTCTGCCGCTACAACCAAGCGCTCCCATGTGCCGCTACAACCAAGCACACCTCTGTCGTGGGTCTGCCGCTACAACCAAGCGCTCCCATGTGCCGCTACAACCAAGCGCACCTCTGTAACACACCGGGTCGTCCGATCAGCAGTCGTTGGGTCTCAGTCAGCTACCCGGTCTCCGTACTCCGCACGCTCGTCTCCGGGAGGGTCCGCTCCACGAGCTACTGGTCGATACTCCAAGTATCTCAAAGTCCCACGAAGAAGAATCTCAAAGGACTGTCTCATCATAGGGGTCTCAACGCAACAGACGGCGCGTCGATCGGACGCCCGGTCTGAGAGTTATTAGCTTTTTCGTCCCAGGGGCCCGGTTGGTTTTTAAGGAAAAACCAACAGGACCGTACTCCTCCTGCGTGCAAACCTCGGGCGGAGTATACCAAAAGATCCGTCTCACTAAGAGGAACACAACAAAGCTGACGGCACGTCAATCGGATGTCCGTAGCTCAAGATATTAGTGTTTCCGCTCCGAGGGCCCGGTTGGTTTCGTGTACGAACCAACCCGGTCGAAGTCAATGTATTCCGAAACATTGAGTGCGATATACCAAAACGACCGTCTCGATCCAAGGATCGCATTTCCGCTTACGGTTCGTCGATCGGAGGTCCGTGCCTCATGTTATGGCCAAAAGACCGAAAACGATTCGAAAACTGGGGGTCCGAGCCCGGGGCGACCCGGCCCGACCCCCCTGGGACAGCCCGAACCGGGTCGACCCGACCCGGGTCCGACCCGGCCCGGCCGGCGCGGTGTCGCGGTCCGGCGTGGCCAGGCGCCGCTTGGTGCCACGCGCGGAAGGCAAGGCCCCCGCTTCTTCATGTTGGCGGCGTGGCTTTTAGCCGCGCCTTTGGAGAACCGCCCCCCCCTCGTGGGGGCCTGCTTTGAGGAAAACCGGGGGGGCCGCCTGCCCCCCTTAAAGAACCCCCCCCCCCCCCCCTCATAAATGGGGGGGCATTTGAGTTGACCGGGGGAATTTAATTCCCCCGGTTTTTCCCTTCCATCCGGCCCACCTGGCCGGCCGGTTCTTCTTCAACGGACCGGCTGCGGCCCGGCGAGCCGCCGGTCTTCCCGTCTCGCCGCGGCCCGAACCCGGCAGCGGTGTTCGTCGTCCGGCGCGGTGCGACGGCACCGCGCCCCTCCGCTACGGCCCTGCTCCGGCCGCGGCGCCTTCGATTCCCTTCGACGCGGCGCGACGGCGTCGCGTTCATGATAAACTTCCTGTGGCGCGGCGCGGCGGCGCCTTGCGATTATGGCCTTGCGATTCCCGCGTGGTGCGACGACACCACGCCATCTGGTACATCTGTAAGGAAATAATATTCAAGAATAGAGGAGGGGGAATTCGGCCGTGTTTGGGTGGTCCGGCCCCCCTCTCGTTAGTCGATAACACTTATCAATAAACCTCAAATTGTCAATCTAGAACCAAGAACGAGAATAAATAAATAAAGCAACAATAAACCCCTACCTTGGTTTCAAGATCGATGATCGTCAACGACCCGCGGAATACAACGTCGCGGAGGTCGGGCGTCGCGGTAATCGTTCGTCAAATCCGTTGACGAAGAGGTACGTCCGAAGAGGTACGTCATTGGCGAATCTTCGTAAGCCGACGAAGGAAGTCCGAGGAGGAAGCGGCGTTCCCTTTCATTGACACGGAAGGCGTCGTCGATCTTCAGAAACAACCGGCTACGAAGAAGAGAGGAGCTGCATTCTTCGTTGGAGCTTGAAGGTTCTTCGCGTTCTTCGTCAAGGCTTGAAGAAGAAGAAGGAACTCCCAAATCCTCTCAAGAGGCTAGAGAATTCTAACCAAATAAAATAAGCTAAGGGATTATTTTATTTACACACTTAACAAATTGAATTTCAAAGGTTTGAAATTCAAATAAAATAACTCCAAATTAATTAACAAGTTTTCATGTCATTTAAAGAGGGGTTAAAGGGAGTTTTGAGAGAAGATGAAAAGTTTGGGTTCGTGTGGGCCCCACCACACTTAATCCTCTCAAGGGAGGTTAAGTGGGTGTGGGTCCCACCCCTAACATCCTTTGAGAGAAGTTAACCAACAAAATAAAAAAAAGTGTTTCCACATTTTTGTTATTTAACTTCTTATAATTTCTCCCAAAACTAAATTTTGTCTCGCATAAAACGCAACCTCGGAAAAGGTCCCCTTAAGCGAATATCGGTGCTGCGAGTTCATCGGTGCCCTCGGAATTTGATTCCAGGCACCGGTTCAAAAGTTAGAAATTCTCGCTCGTTCGTTCACTGAACGTACCCGAGCCAAACTTCGGAAATTGATTCCGGGCACTCCGGGCCTCGGAATCAGGTGCCGTCAGAAACCGCGCTCTTGTAAAATTTCAAAGAAAATTAAGAAAAAATTTCCCTTGAATTTTACGGGTCTTTACAATACTCCCACCTCAGGGCTTTACGTCCCCATAAAGATACATCAAAAACTAGGGAAACAAATGAGGGTACTGACCATGCATCTGAGCCTCCCGCTCTCATGTGCTCTCCTGGAGGTTCCCGTGCTGCCATCTGATGCGCACAAGAGGAATCGATCGCCCACGTAGGACCCGCTCCTGTCGATCCTCTATCTCCACCGGGACCTCTGTAAAAGTCGCCCCATCGTCAACGTCAAGCTCCACATGGTCAATGTTGTGCATCGGGTCGTGCACGTATCTCCTCACCTTAGACACGTGGAAAACGTCGTGCACCCGGTGCAACTGAGGTGGTAGAGCCAGGAGATAAGCCACCTCGCCAATCCTGCTGAGGACCTGGAAGGGTCCGATGAAGCGCAGAGATAACTTGCCGCCACGGCCAAATCTCCGTATACCACGTCGAGGTGAGACCCGCAAGAAGACGTGGTCGCCATCCTCGAACTCAAGTGGCCTCCGCCTCCTGTCAGCGTATGACTTTTGCCGGCTCTGAGCTGTCCTCATCCGCTCCTGGATGACCTGGACCTTCTCTGTCGTGGCCTAGACCACCTCTGGTCCCACAAGAGCTGCTATGATTTCTTCTTTGCCGATAAGAGAAATCTGGTCTCATTCCCTAGATGAACCACGTTCTTCGCCTAATACTGTCAATCCCGACATGGATGATACTAACCCATACCAAGGTTGACGTCGTAAGGCCTCGACGCTACTACAAAGAGATCCAACCTTTACTCTCGCCTACAAGGGTTGAGTCACACTGTCGGCATCAGTGTGTGGTAACTGGGTCTCCTCCATTAGGTACTTCTCAAGTGAGGGTCAAGTCAACGGTATAATCCAGAACCTCTTAGAAACAACATAAGAGAGGACAGGGAAGTAAATGCCATAAGAAAAGGTGTCTTTTATTACTGCAGCTCAAGTACAAAGACTCAAATCATCTACAAACATACATCAACAAAACTAGAAGCAACATGAACAAAAGACTCCTGGTCTGGAGCTAGTCCCGCTCCTGTCCATCTGCTCCCGGAGCCCCATGATCGTTGGCCGGAACTGCCTGAAGCTGATCTCTCCCATGTCCTCCTGTCCCCTACGGTCGGGATGGACCTCCTGGTGGTGGTGGTGGCAACACCCCGAAGCGTCGTCCACCTCCAGCTGCACGGCCAGCTCCCCTGTCATGGCCGCCTGCTCCTTGCGGCCCGCCCTGATCGAACCTCTGCCTCTGCCTGGGGGGTCCTTCGTTCGTCTGCTTGTCATCCGTATGAAGGGTCGGACAGTCACAAGCCATGTGACCAACCCCGCCGCAGGAGTAACACTGCCCTCTCATGGCAAGTCGTTTCCCACCCCGAGTGCCTCGCGCAAACGATCCAGAGTCATGATGTCGACCACCTGTAGGTCCAGTCCTCTTGGACCCCTGCATCATCCGTCTACTGCCCACTGCAGAAGACTCTACCGCATGCCAGTAAGTGGTGGGTCCTGCTGCTGGAGACTGTTCAGCAAGGAAACTCTCCACTAAGAGGGCTCGCTACAACACCCCTGCCTGAGTCGGAATGTTGAGGGAGATCATCGAAGCCCTGATCGCATGCCTCAGTCCCTGCTCGAAGGTCCGGGCCCGGAAGAATGGGTCCCGTACCATGTCGGTCGAGTAGCGTGAAAGATCAGTAAATCTCGCTGATTACTAGGCTACTGTCATGCTGCCCTGCCGCAGCTGTAGTAGCTCCTAAATGCGCACTGCTCGGAGGGTAGCTGGGATGAACTCCGAGCGGATGATGCTCTCAAGTTCGTCCAGAGAAGAGATGTCTCGTCATGCACCTGGAGCATCAAGCTCCACCATCGGCCCGCTGATGCGTGCAGTAGGCTCGTAGCGAGGATCACCATGAGGTCTGCTGGTGTCCTCACTAGCCTGAAAACTCGCACGACTGCCTCCAGCCAGTCCTCGGCTGCCTGAGGGTCTTTCTCCCCGTGGAACATGGGCGTTCGATGGCGCTGAAACTCATGCAGTGCGCTGAGGCGACGTGCATCGTCAGCGGCTGGTGCTAGAAGTATCGGGGACTCGGCGGATAAAACTACCTCCAGTGCCACTGCTGACAAAGGGTCCTGCACCGAGGCCTCTTCGCTCGGCGGGCTGTCGTCACACTCGACTCTCGGAACCCTAGCTGGCTGCCGTCGTGGGGCCATCCTGAAAAGGAATCAGGTGCGCCACGGTCAGAACAGTATACCTGGTGAGCTGATACAAAGTAATCACAAAGAAAACTTTGAAACACACATGCAATCAATGTTTTCGTGCATTAAGTCAGAAATCAGAATTCAGGGTCCTGGTGTACGGATACGTCGGCCGCCGCACCAACACTGGACTCCCTGGACTGATAACCACACTCAATATGCTAAACATTATTTCTTCACAGAGAATAGATCAGAGTTCGCGGTAGAACCGAACTCCTCTGATACCAATTGTCACGACCCTCCCTCGGGGTCCGTGCCGTGACTACCCCAAGCCCGCCTTCCATAGGCCAGGGGCTAGCGACTAGCACCAAGGAATAAATCCCGGAAAAATGGTAGGCATTGCCTTTGTAAAGTAAACAATCACACAGAGTACAAGCGGAAAAATTAAACACTGAATACAACAGTAAGTGCGGAAAGTAAAAAGGGGCCAGAAATACAAGCCCAACTGTAAAGTACAACTCAAAAGGGAAAACAACAACTGAAAAGTAAAGCTGGTACGCCGAGCTGTCCACTGGAAATCCCACCTGAAGGGTGGTTACAGATAGCTCCTCTGCTCCTCGGGTCCCGCCGTCCGCTCCGAGTATGTCCCGCCCAGTGGTCCACCTCCGGGTACCGCCTCGTCGTCATGTCCACCTCTGGGTACTGTCCAGTCCTCGAGCACTCGGCCTCTGTCAGCATTGCCCGTCATCTGCAACCAACACAATGAGGTGCGGGCATAGCCCGTGCAGGGGTGAGTATAACGATACTCAGTAGGGATCCCGAGACCCTCAAGGTCTCACTAAACCAACAAGGATAACCACAAAGAAGATCTCAACAGATAACCTCTACTTAGGAATATGCCCCTACATATCCCTAAGTTATCAAGTGATCCATCTCAACCATGAGGTAAACACAAAGGTCATGAAAAGTCTCAGCTCAAACCAGGATTTTCATTATCGAAACCGTAACTATTAAAGAGATCCGTCTCTGGAGTGTACAGTGGTCCTGTCACAACTCTAAGGTACTGCTCACTAACCTAAGACTGCTGAGGTGCTCCTCCTGACGAGTACCGCAGGCCAGCTGCTACAACCAAGTGCACCTCTGTCGTGGGTCTGCCGCTACAACCAAGCGCTCCCATGTGCCGCTACAACCAAGCACACCTCTGTCGTGGGTCTGCCGCTACAACCAAGTGCTCCCATGTGCCGCTACAACCAAGCGTACCTCTGTCGTGGGTCTGCCGCTACAACCAAGCGCTCCCATGTGCCGCTAAAACCAAGCGCACCTCTGTCGTGGGTCTGCCGCTACAACCAAGCGCTCCCATTTGCCGCTACAACCAAGCGCACCTCTTTCGTGGGTCTGCCGCTACAACCATGCGCTCCCATGTGCCGCTACAACCAAACGCACCTCTGTAACACACCGGGTCGTCCGATCAGCAGTCGTCGGGTCTTAGTCAGCTACCTGGTCTCCATACTCCGCACGCTCGTCTCCGGGAGGGTCCGCTCCACGAGCTACTGGTCGATACTCCAAGTATCTCAAAGTCCCACGAAGAAGAATCTCAAAGGACTGTCTCATCATAGGGGTCTCAACGCAACAGACGGCGCGTCGATCGGACGCCCTGTCTGAGAGTTATTGGCTTTTTCGTCCCAGGGGCCCGGTTGGTTTTTAAGGAAAAACCAACCCGACCGTTCTCCACCTACGTCCAAACCTTGGGTGGAGTATGCCAAAAGATCTGTCTCACTAAGAGGAACACAACAAAGCGGACGGCACGTCAATCGGATGTCCATAGCTCAAGATATGAGCGTTTCCGCTCCGAGGGTCCGGTTGGTTTCGTGTACGAACCAACCCGGCCGAACTCAAAGTATTCCGAAACTTTGAGTGCGATATACCGAAACGACCATCTCGATCCAAGGATTGCATTTCCCCTGACGGTTCATCGATCGGAGGTCCGTGGCTCATGTTATGTCCAAAAGACCGAAAACGATTCGAAAACGGGGGGTCCGGGCCCGGGTCAACCCGACCCGGCCCGGCCGGCGGCGGTCCGGCGCGGCGGCGCGGCCTGGCGCCGCTTGGTGCCACGCGTGGGGGGCAAGGCCCCCGCTTCTTCATGTTGGCGGCGCGGCTTTTAGCCGCGCCTTTGGAGAACCCCCCCCCCCCCCCCCCCCCCCCCGTGGGGGCCTGCTTTGAGGAAAACTGGGGGCCCGCCTGCCCCCCTTAAAGAAACCGCCCCCCCCCCCTCATAAATGGGGGGCATTTGAGTTAACCGGGGGAATTTAATTCCCCCGGTTTTTCCCTTCCGGCCGGCCCACCTGGCCGGCCGGTTCTTCTTCAACGGACCGGAAAAGCCGGTCCCCTTCCAGCTTCCGACACCGGCAGCCCGGCGAACCACCGGTCTTCCCATCTCGCCGCGGCCCGGAGCCGACCGCGGTGTTCGTTGTCCGGCGTGGTACGACGGCACCGCGCCCCTCCGCTGCGGCCCTGCTCTGGCCGCGGTGCCTTCGATTCCCTTCAACGCGGCGGGACGGCGTCGCGTTCATGATAAACTTCCTGTGGCGCGGCGCAACGGCGCCGCGCGATTATGGCCTTGCGATTCCCGCGTGGTGCGACGGCACCACTCCATCTCGTACATCCGCAAAGAAATAATATTCAAGAACAGAGGAGGGGGAATTCGGCCGTGTTTGTGCGGTCCGACCCCCCTCTCGTTAGTCGATAACACTTAACAATAAACCTCAAATTTTCAAGCTAGAACCAAGAACGAGAATAAATAAATAAAGCAACATCAAACCCCTACCTTGGTTTCAAGATCGATGATCGTCAACGACCCGCGGAAGACAACGTCGCGGAGGTCGGGCGTCGCGATAATCGTTCGTCAAATCCGTTGACGAAGAGGTACGTCCGAAGAGGTACGTCGTTGGATAATCTTCGTAAGCCGACGAAGGAAGTCCGAGGAGGAAGCGACGTTCCCTTTCGTTGACATGGAAGGCGTCGTCGATCTTCGGAAACAACCGGCTACGAAGAAAAGAGGAGCGGCGTTCTTCGTTGGAGCTTGAAGGTTCTTCACGTTCTTCGTCAAGGCTTGAAGAATAAGAAGGAGCTCCCAAATCCTCTCAAGAGGCTAGAGAATTCTAACCAAATAAAATAAGCTAAGGTCTTATTTTATTTACACACTTAACAAATTGAATTTCAAAGGTTTGAAATTCAAATAAAACAACTCCAAATTAATTAACAAGTTGTCATGTCATTTAAAGAGGGGTTAAAGGGAGTTTTGAGAGAAGATGAAAAGTTAGGGTTCGTGTGGGCCCCACCACACTTAATCCTCTCAAGGGAGGTTAAGTGGGTGTGGGTCCCACCCCTAACTTCCTTTGAGAGAAGTTAACCAACAAAATAAAAAAAAAGTGTTTCCACATTTTTTTATTTAACTTCTTATAATTTCTCCCAAAACTAAATTTCGTCTCCCATAAAACGCAACCTCGGAAAAGGTCCCCTTAAGCGAATATCGGCGCTGTGAGTTCATCGGTGCCCTCGGAATTTGATTCCGGGCACCGGTTAAAAACTTAGAAATTCCCGCTCGTTCGTTCACTGAACGTACCCGAGCCAAACTTCGGAAATTGATTCCGGGCACTCCGGGCATCAGAATCAGGTGCCGTCAGAACCGCGCTCTTGTAAAATTCCAAAGAAAATTAAGATAAAATTTCCCTTGAATTTTACGGGTCTTTACAGAAAAGGCATAATCATTTCTAGCAACTGTAACCTGATTTCATAGCATGTGTATATAGCGTAAATGTAAAACATATTTTTAAAACAAGCAAGCTATTATGAATCTCAAATTAAAGGCATAGGCATAGAGGACCTACCTTAAACATGTCATTACTTGTCGATGACCACCCAAACCGACCTTGCGCACTTCCATGCACATACAATTTATACACATATATATAAATACCTCTAGCGGCATTGCACATATTCCCCACGCCATGAGGGAATATATACAAAGAGAGCATGTATATATATATGTCTTACCTTATGCATGCACATGCATGAGTTCTTGACACCTGCAACATGAAACCATACAGCATATTTCAACGTGCTATAAAAATAATTCAATAAAACAATTAGACACTTAAAAATGTACAAAACGTTTCAAAATAACACATAATAGTTTGCGCTAATGACACACCCATTTAATATAACACATGAATCAATCACATAAACCATAATCATCATCTACAACAGGAGAGCTCAATAAGGGAAATCAATATCACATCACAACTACCAACCGGGCCTTTACTCATTTCACAAACATTTAAAAATCCATTACTAAACAAATCTGAATTTTCATATATAGTTCCAAAGTAAGGAAAACGCATTTTCAAGCGTACCCACATAAATCCAAGGAAACTCTATTTCCATTTTATAAAACCAAACACCCTTTTTAAATTAAAGAAACCCATGGAAGACAAAGACAGCCCACACTAAAACCCATTTGGCCTAAAGTTCACTCATCAAGTGCATTTCAAAATGAAAACATTTTTTGGAATTTTTATCAAACATAAATAATGGATAAAACCCCATTTCAAAACCAAGTTCCATTTTGCAAAGAAATCCACCATTTCAAATAAAAGTGAAAACCCCATTTCAAATCATCTGAGGTTGCACCTCGATTTAAAACAAACTTCCCTTAAAAAGATTTAATAAACCACATAAAAAATTTATGAAGCAACTCCAATAGGTATCACAGGCTTTGAGCACAAACATCCACTCAAAAACTTATTCTAAATCAAACTGCACACCAATAACATGACAAAACAGAATTTATAGCGCTTGCGCATCATAATAAAACACTAATAAAATACTAAACATGGGTTTTCATCATGAACACACTCCATTCCATATGAATAATCATCCAAAAAAATCCATCACATGGTAACTTTCAAGGAAAACCGAATTTTTACAAACAAACAAATTAAAGAACGTGATAAATTAAATAAATGATTAAAGTAATTCCACAAATTTCATTTGAATGCGGAACCACCAACCTCAGTGTAGACAAATTCCCAAAAAATGGGGCGAATCTCCCGCCGCACAACAATCGCGCCTCAAGGGGTCTAATGTGAACCCTAAAACAAAGTATCGAATAAATTGAATAAAAAACAGACCAAATAAAGCACAAAACTTTAACCCAACAACCTATAATAAGGAGGAATGAACATTTGGGGTAATTTTCACCTCTGGCGAGGGGGTCCGAGAGGCTGGTCAGGTGAGGTATAATGTGTCGAAAGATGTTGCGCCAGCTGGAGAGCTGTCAAAAAGGGAGAGGAGTCAATGGTTAGGGGGAGCATGAGGGTGCATTGTGGGTCTGGTCGTCTGGAGGGAAGCGGGTTGCGGGCCGCTAGTGCTGGATGGGATGAGTGTCACCGGGGGCAGAAAAGGCACCGACCGAAGGATTTTCGGAAGAGGGGTGCAGCCATGGGATAGCCGATGGGAGAGGGAGGCGTGCCTGGGCGTCAATGCAGGTCGGTCGATGGTGCGAGGCGGCACGAGGAGGGGAGTGGGCTGCCGGTTCAGTGGTTCATCGAAAGGAGGGAGGTGCGTCGGCGGCTTCGGCTGGAGGGGGAGAAGAGGAGCGGGAGAAGAAGGGTAGGGGTATCGCGAGCCGGAGAAGGTGGGGGGGTCATCCGCGTAGGGGTGTAAGGGTAAGGGGGAGTTAGGGCTTGAGAGAAAAAAGAAATAATAATAATAACAATAATAATAATAATAATAATAATAAAAGGAATAAATAAAAAAGAATAAAAAAGGAATATAAAATAAATAAAAATATTAACAAAGAATAATGAATATAATAATAATTTTAAAGAACTCTAATAATAATAATAATATTGTTCATAACAACATAATAATAATTATAATAAACATGATGATAATAATATTATTAACCATAATAATAACAAAAATAATCACAATTTTTATAATTATTAAACTAACTCATTAAAACTCACTTTATTTATTTGTCTTGTACATGAGGCAGGCCGCACGGTGACCTGAGCAAAGTCATGCGGCTTTGAACACGCTCTGCCCATGCATCGAATGTCGTCAAGGGAAATGCATTCATTCATCAAGAAATTCAAAAAATTCAAACGGGCTTGGCCCGAAACACGATATAAAGTTTCAAAGTATGATAAAATAATAAAATAATATTAATTTAAAAGTTCAGGTGTGACACAATAACTATCTTTCAATAGATTCATTCCAAAAAAAAATTAATTCTACACTTAATTACTTATATGTCTCCATAATGATCCTTCTAAATATTTTATAGAAATATATTATTGTATGAAAACTGAACTAGAGGAAGGTTTTGATCCCAAACACCAACAAAATCATTATAAAAAGACCTCAACATATCCTATATAGTTTTAATGGTTCTCCCAAATTGACTAAATTCTAAATGATGAAATGGTGTACTAGAACATACCTCTGTATCCTAATATTTTTAAATAATTTTCTAGAACATCAAGGTAAAACTCAAATAGAATTCAGATATAATATACAATGGTACTCCATGATACCTTACCACCTCCTAAAATTATAGTATATTAAGTTTATCAAGAGATGAATGATATATGATAGAAATTATGTTTATTGACTACATAATAAGATATGTTATAACCTATTTATAATTATGGTCTTTATATTTTTTGGGTAGCTTGAAGAAAAAATACATTGTGAAATTTTCCCATTTCGGTTCTGGTATTGGTAATTATTGTGACATATCCTTAGACTTCTATCACTCACCCTTCACTTTCTAACTTACAAAGTACCAATATACATACTCTGGAATATCTCTCAAAAACATTTCCAACAATAAATACTCTTTATTATCTTCATACATCTTCATACATCCATGGTCAATATAGAATGATGATCTATATGTGTCATCCAAAAAAACCTTGTTAAAAAAATTTACTGCTTGTAAACATACTCAGTTTCTAAACCTTATCATATTTTTATGCCCATTACTAATGTTAGGAACATTCTTTGCCTTCTTCTGTAATTCCATATCTTCATTTTGTACCTTCTTAATCCTTTTATAGATGTATGGTTCAACCTTCATCTGAGAAAGATAATATATTTCCCCTTTACACTTGATATCAAGATACATCTTCTACAAATCCATAAATTATGCATATATTTTCATTCTTATCATAGAAAAACATTAATGGTTTTTTCAACTCAATGCATTATCCACTATATTCCCCTTCCCATGGGGTATTGTATTGAGAAATATTAATCTTTTATTAACTATAGCCATTACCTCTAGTACATATTCAACCCTTTCTACGTAAATATATACCTCAAGCTTTTATGATCAGTATATATGTTGTACCGTTCACCATAAAGAAAAATCCTCAATATTTTCAATCAAATAAATTACTATCACCAATTCCAAATCATGATTTTGGTAATTTTTATAATTAACCTTCAATAAAAATAACATATAAGATATAACCATACCATTTTTCATGAGGATTCATCCCATTCCATTCTTTGACACTTCACTATATATCCCACACCCTTCTCTACTGCAAGGGTTGTATAAGAATTAGAATGTTGACCCGCCTTCCCATTAGTTATTTGAAACTCTCTTCACATTCATCTTTCAACAAGAACTTAACACAATTATGAGTCAATATGGTGAGTATATTTGATAGTCATGAGAAATATAGCACAATGTTTTATTAGTATCCCAGAAACCCTATAAAACTATGGATTTTGGTTGATATGGTAGGTCTAGTACATTGCATAATAAATTCCATCTTTGAAAGATCCATTGATATACCCTCATTGATAATATATGACCCATAAATTAATGTTTCTGAATTCCAAATTCACACTTGTTAAATTTAACATTCCAATTTTTCATCATCATGGTCTTCAACACCAGTCTTAAAAATTCTTCATGATATTCCTTTATGTATGAATATATAATAATATGGTATATAAATACTACCATAAATATATATATATATTATGTATAAAGACTCTATTAATTAACTCCATGAAGATATCAAGAGTATTGGTAAGTCCAAATGGAATTATTATGAATTCATAATGACCATACCTTATAATTAAGTTCATCTTGGGTATATCAACCCTCTTGATCCTTGGTTGATGATACCCAAATTTAATATCAGACATGGGAAAATGTATAAATCCTCATAATTGATTAAATAATCCATCAATATGGGGTATAGGATAATTTTTAATAATAATTATTTTGTTATGTTCTCGGTAATAAATGAAAATATGTATTGTCTCATAATTCTTCTTAATAAAAAGAATATGTGCACATCATAGTGATGAACTGGGATGAATGAATACATTATCCAAATTATTATATAGTTTCTTCCTTAGTTCCTATAACTCAATCAAGTAGATTCTATATAGAGTCTTCCATATAACTATAGCACGAGGTATTATTAGTATAGAAAACTAAACAACTTGATTTGGGGGATGACTAGGTAAGTCCTCACAAAACACATCATAATATTCTTAAATAAAAAGAATATTTTCAATATTGTGTTTCTCCAAAACTATTTAAGATTAATATACCTCATGAAAATGTAAAAAACCCATTTAAGGGAATGGATTTATGTTGGGTGTTTAGGTTCCTCCTCCCACTGAATGATGTTTTAAGGTTGACTCGGAATATCAAATATAACTTTCCTTCCTTGATAATTGATATGGGATCTATACTGGGAGATTTAATCCATAACCAATATTATTTAAAATTCAACTAGAGTAATAATAACAATATTTATAGAAAGAAACATCCCATGGTCATCTATTATAGATGATTTATAGACATGAGAAGAGATCATCCTACCATTATGTGTTTTCACCACTAAATCAATATCTAATCATTGATGTGGTGATTTGATACTATTAAAAATTCATGAGATATAAATGAGTTGGTATAACTAGAATCAAATGTAAAATTTTCAATTCATTAGTGGAGGAAAATTGAATATTCCACCACACCATTAAGAACTTACATGTTGGCTATAGTAATTTAATAATCTTGATCTTCTCCCCTTGGATTCTTTTGTAGTGGGTTCCCTTTAGGTTAGGGGAACTGGTTTCAGTAGTGTACCATCTTATTACAGTTAAATAACATTACTTTTATGGATTCAATCTTACACAGCCCATTATGATCATTATGGAATTTTTCTCAACACTAGAAGCAAACTTCTTTTCCTTTTAGAAATGTTCCAAGGTGTTTCCTTCCCCAATTATCAAATGTTGAAATACTATTCTTTCTCTTATTCCCCTATTACATTTTTTTTCTTTTCCATCCTATTATTCTATTTCATTACTTTAAAGGTATAATAATTTTATAATTCCTTTATTGTGTAGATATAATATGATATTTTATCGACATATTATAAAAATATTACGGAGACTAGTTCATTTGAAGGATTGGTTTTAACACATCGAATAAATAGGCACTCTTACTCTTTAGATTGTGTATATAGTCTAAAGAATTCATTTATAAACATGTAAAGTTTTCTCAATACGTAGAAATATTTTTCCCTATTTTTTTCCTAGAGTTAATATTTTTCTCTCTATAACCGCTCATTATTAATGTGGAAAATATTTTTCAATTAAAAATTACATAAAATAATTACATTATATGCTTATTATTTCCTCCACATTATTAGTGTTTGAATCAATTAACACCATTGATTTGTATCCCCTAAGAGGTGATAAACTGACATGAAAATCATCACCCTTTCCTTACATCCAAAAGAGAGAAATATCTTCTCTAAGACACATATTCATTTCTCTGCTATAAATGGGTTTATAATCATATTAAATGATAGAGGTTTATAATTAATATAGTAGTAAAACTTTATAACATTTTTCTATGGATCATAAAATTTCCCCATATGGGAATGTTTACTGGTCATAACGTGATTCAACTACCCTAATATAGTTATAATGTTTTCATATTCTTCTCTATCTTTACTATTTTTTTGAGGAGTGAAATCCTTGCATAGATTATGTGTATTGATATAGTTTTTATTCCTCTCACAAGGATCCATTTATAAACAATGAAACACACTATATTATATCATAATATTATCAATCATAATGTATAATTTCAAAAATATTAAAACACTTAACAATATTGAAAATTTATATATAACTAATCTCAAAATCATAATCTTCTTTTCCTTGGGAATATTCTTAGTGACCTTAATAGGTTTGTGTTACCTAAGAAAGATTTTCCTAAATATATTTCCCAATGTTTCTACTAAAAATTATTAGATACTCACAGAAAAATGTCTAACCATAGTAGCCCAAAGTCAGTGGTTACTGTATTAGATTGGTACTATATATAATAAACCTCATCCTAAATAACTGAATATTTTATTAGTCTTGGTAAACTAGATTCATACTTGAATCCAACGTTATTATTTAAAACAAAAAATAAAACATAATATTTTCTTTGGTATCATTTTTATTCCCTATATAATATCCCTAAAACTTTTCCATGGATCCTTGGGATATAAAATAGAATAATTGGATGAACTCAAATTTCATAGTAATTGAATGCATATATCGTAACCTAAATAAGGCATGT
Source organism: Viscum album (assembly GCA_963277665.1). Taxonomy (NCBI): domain Eukaryota; kingdom Viridiplantae; phylum Streptophyta; class Magnoliopsida; order Santalales; family Viscaceae; genus Viscum; species Viscum album. The sequence goes on from OY728119.1 coordinate 539,463,795, forward strand.
ATAATATTTTGGGAATAAATAATGATCACATAATACCATATAAATAATCATATGAGTTTTAAACATATTCATGGATATAAAAAATATTCAAATAAACTCATGGAAATAAAGAAATTATTTTTTTAAAATGTAATTCATAATCTCAAACCTCTTAGACTTATCATTGAGGCCTTTACATGATATCTAAAAATATTGTCATGGACCTGTGGTAAGACATCTATATAAATGGGAAATTACATAACCAAATACCCAATATATTTTGTCTCATGTTACCTACTAATTAATCAATGGGTTGTGTAATTTCAGGCCTCATTCATCACTTAATAAGTAGAATTCATTTATCACATAAATAAACAACATTACCTAACAAACATGCCTTAAAATCAATAACAATCGATGATATAAGTACTATAATATAGAATATCAAGACTTTACACAATAAAGAATATAGTTAACCATCAATGAAATATTTTGGATGGTATAATAATATTATAATCACAGTAAAGAATAATATTCAAAAAATTGATATTGGTATATATGAAATTTTTTTCAGAATCTCATAGGAAAATTTTTTGATCGAAATACCCCATTTTACATTGGAAACAATAATTTAAAATCTAAAATTTTACCAATATTAAGTAAAAAACATTGTTTTAAAATAACCATTCAAAATTTTAGAAAAATATTTAAATAAATGGAAGGTCATGATGGTGGGAAATCCCATTCACGATATAAATATTTAAAAAACCTAACATTCACACTTTTGTAAAATGGACAAAAAAATCCTCGTTTAGAAAATGACAAGGGGATTAATTTATAATAATTAAAAAAACTAAAAAATTAATAAAATTGATTTAATAAATTATTGGATAATGATAAAAAATTATACATTTTTAAGAAAATATGGACATGGAAGAGAATGATTCATGCCTAAGTAGAAAAATAAAATCACTTTTCCATAAAAACATTATTCTCGTATCTTGAGTACTTAAAAAGTGTAAAATAAAAATAAATATTAAAAATTACATAAATAACCATAGTAATATAAATTAAAGTTTCTCAATTTATAAATAAAAAATAATTCTCCAATTGGGGACTAAAAATAAAAATAAGAAATATTTATTAGATAGTGAAATAAACCCTTGCCACTTTGGTAACTATTGAATTGTAATAACCATGAAATAATAAAATAAAATGAAACAATAAATATCATGAAAATAATGTAATTAATGGAATTAAATCTCCAAGGTTCTGTACATACACCTCATAAAATAAGATAGGTTTATAACATAACATGTGTTCCAAAGAAGACAACTTGATATGATAAACCCTTACCTCAGGTTTGAAATCTTTAATATTCATTGAATCTACCAGTCTAAAAAATATTTTTATTATAAATATATTAAATAACCATAATAATATATATAATTCCAAATATTTTTAAATTATAATCTTTTATCACCCGTTTATTAGAAATCTGTATATAAAATCAATATTTTAGGTAATAACTGCTTTCTTTTTCAAGTATGTTTTGGTTTAGTAGTTTTAGTAATTTTAATTTTATCATTGTTCCTCTATATATATAAATTTTAACATGATATAAATTTCATATATATTCATTATATGTCTATTCAGAGTAATCAATAACATATAGGGACATAAATATTAATTACACTGTTCAAGGATATGGTATGACATACATATTCATGAACATTGTTTTCACATTTTTATGGATGAAATTAACAAAATTTAAATAATAATTAACATTTAAAAATAATTATAATGACATATAAATCATGTTTTCGGTAAATATATCCTTATTAACAAATATTTAAATGAGAATTGAAAAACGGATCACATCACTTCATGGAGATGGTACTCCACACATACTCGCGAGTGAAGTTTTTATTTTCAGAAGGATAGTAAGGTAAGAAGGTATATGTGATATTATAAATATATAGGAATAATTATTTCCAAAATATCATATATAAACATTAATCTCCTAATAATACACATCCATAATAGATGTTGATGAAAAATTAATTGTATCACTAAGTGGAGGCGGTAAGCCATACAAAGACATGAGAAATACATTCACTTTCCATTTGATGGAAAAGTGGTTAATCATTTTTGTCTCATAATAATAAAATTTATGTATATTTGGGATACTTTTATTAGTATTTTATGGTAAATACTATTGATTTAGAGGTGGAAAAATAAAAAATAAATTAAAGGATGTTAGGTAAGATGATTCTTCAGGAGACCTCCTTTAGATACTTTCTTATATAACTTAAGGATGCAATTTTGGGAAGAAAATAACCTATATAACATTTATAATGTTGTTTCATTGGTGAAATTTTCATTACATGGTCAATCTTGGTTACTCAAGGTGGTGTAATTAATAAAAGGAATGGGTTTACTTTTATTAAGAAGGGAAGGTGCACACATAGAACTATTAAAATGATTAAAATATAAATAATTCCTTCTCAAAAAATATAATTCCAAATGGAAATATATTATAATATAAGGTAGTATATTGTTTTAATATCATCAGAAAATAAAATATTTTTATGTTTACATTAGATTTTAAACCCTATCCTTTAGTTTAACCTCATAGCTAAAATATTTTAATCCTAACTCCAATAAAGTCTTTTCATTCTTAATAGGTTATCATAGTACATGTATAGTGAAATATTTCTTATAAATGGAAAATTAATGACAATTAAAACCTTATAATATACTCCCTTGTCCACTTTCCAAATTTTAATGACCTATTAATGATTTAATAAAATATTATTTTCCTAAAATATCATAATATTTTTTTGAAAATGTTCCTTTTATTTGATTTCAATTACATAAATACAAAGTTTTATTTCAAGTATAAATCTTTGACATACCTATAATATGTTATATATATCTATAAAATCTACTTATCATAATAAAACACCCAAATTTTAGTACTTTTATTATTTTGAAATCCTTTATTTAAATTTTTTTTAATTGAATAATAATGGTGTGTAACACCCCAAGATTCCACAGTACGTTTCCCTTTGAATAATGCAATGGCGTGCATTGTACGCAACTTTGAAATTCTAACACACCACAACCAATCAAACTAGCCGTTATGAATAGTAATACATACATTTTGAAATTTTATAAATTCTACCTCTCAAAATGGACTTCATATTTGGATTCGGAATATCGAAATTAGCCTAGAGTGAAATTTTGGTACTTTTCGGATAACATTCATATTTTGATGAATAGTGAAAATTACTAAATTTTAATTAAAAACATCTTTTTTAATCAAAATAATTAATATTGATAAATTAAGAATATGAGTGGTTTTAAAATATATTTAGAATATATTTTTACCATTTAATTCAATTTCTTTCATTGTACATAATTTCACAATTAAACCAGACATAAACAAGTGTCAATATTTTGATAGTTATTATCTCTTAAAAACACGGTTTTTGTTTTGAAAGTGGGAATTAATTTTAAATTAATTTCTTCCACCTCTGTGTTTGGAATTTGGAAAAATGGATTCCATATTTGGAATTAGTAGGTTCAAATTGTGTAAATAGGTAACTTTTTTTAGACATTTTGAATAATTACTTCGGTAAATATTTTATTTACCATGGTTAAAGGGTAATTCTGACAAATAAGGGTTAAAAAATAATATTATAATAATAAATAATTACCCTTAAACGTGTCCTAGACTTATTGGTTGATACATGTTCGACCATGGGCATCATTGGGTTTATTTTCGGACCCCATGGTTCCACTTGTAAGTGATAGGGACACTTTATTTTAAATTAAGTTAAAATGAATACACAAATGACACAAGCATATATCTTTTAGAAAAACAATTTTTTCATAGGGTTATATATGTTGTATTTTCGACTATAAATATTCATTAGAAATATAAAAATATTTCCTTCATAATGTTATTTTATTTATAAATTTCAGTCATTAAATAATTTAATTTATTTATGACAAAATGGTGATGCAGTAATTACCATAATAGTGAAAAATTAAATTGATTGATATTGTAGATACCAAAATAAATATAATTTGAGACTTTTAATGAATTACACTAATTTTATTGGTTAATATGACATGTTATGATTGATTTAATTAAATTTTTTAGAAGTAATCATTCTGTTATGATTTTTCCAAAAATCAATTATTGAATAGTGTCAAAATTGACATAAAAGAGTTTTTAAAACAAATATTATATTATTAATTGATATTAAATTCCTAAAAATCTAAGGGTCGCCCAAAAGACTTATATCATGATATTTTTATCATTAATGGACCACTTGGGGGTCTCTTGGATGTATATAGTATGTTCATTAACCATATAATATAAAAATACAAAGAGACATTGTAAAAGTGAAACTAATTAACAAAGAGTTAATACTTAATGATAAGGTTAATATAGTTACCCAAACCTGTCTAAATTCTATTGGTAGAGTGGTGTTCAACCCCTTCCCACCTTAACCTTTAATTAATCCACTTTGGAGCCATTAAAAATTGAATATGAATTTATTATAAAATAATATTTCTAGCTTTTCCAAAGGTGCCCCTCACCCCTCTTATAAAAAGGCACTACACCTTCTCATTAATTCACACCATCAAAGCCTTTTGGTTCGGCCAAACCCTGCCCAAATACTCTCTCAACTTCCCTAAATTCATCCTAGAGGCCTTCCTTTAGTCAGAAAGCCAACCTATGGAGTCCTTTTGACCAAATCAAAAGGAAGAACCCGAAGAAGAGGTAATGTTTTCACCACCCTTTTTCAAGTTCCTTTCTTCTTCCACTTAATCCTTATTTTTTATTACCATTCTAAAATAATAATTCCAGTATCTTATATATATTGTGATGTTATTATAAATATGGTACAACCATATTCAGTATTCTATCCATCCTTTGAATAACATGTCACCATACGTGCGTACGTACGGCATACCGTCTCCACGTCATGGGGTAATTTTCATTCAATAAATTATTATTTGGATGGGTATAATAATGATGTGTAATTCATGTAAATAATAAATAAAATATGATAATTATTCTGTCTATATGGTATACCATCCAATTATATATTATTTTAACATCAAGAGAATGATATTGTCGCTCGTGCGTACGTACGGACTACCGTCTCCACGAACACGATGAGATTCATTCTCCGTCGTATCCATTCAAGTATAATTATCATTTTATTATTTAGAAATAATGTTTAAGGACTTTATATCATTATGGATATGAATAAGATACAACCTATCCATGAAAAACATGGCTTACGTAAAAAAACATATAAAAGAAAACTAGTAAGTTAACACCTGAAACAACGATAATTCTAAGATATTATTAACAAATCAATGTTAAAAGATCATATATGATATCATATTAATGTAAATGATTCTTGTATAATTCAATAAAAATTATTTCACCATTATACAGGAGGTTAACCTACCGTTTACCGAGGAAAAAGTACAATGTAAGGGCTTTCTTATCTCACTTTTAATTTCTTGAGAATTCCATTGTTCACCACTTATTTATTGCATGTGGTGTGTGTACTGCCCATGATTGTATTCATTATGTAATATACTAAAATTTATAGATATTTACATCATCATTGTATTATCCTTCTTTTATGGGTTTATGTTTCTTATGTTACCAAATCGATAAGTGAATTCGACATTTCAATTTCCATTTATTCGGCTTTACGCAAACTTCATTTATTATTTTACTCCGAGATTATGTGTGGAATCACTATTCATTTGATTATGTCATAATTTCCACTCCCATTTTATGTGGATATAATTTTGATACACATAATCACTCCATTGATAATTTCTCAAGTCATCGATATGAATTTGATAAGAGTAATTTTAACTCATTCTACATTGTTGAGTTAAACATCCAATTCATTGGTGTTGTTTTTACAAGATTATTTATGAATGTCCTTTGATTGTTTTACACTGAATATCCAATCATATTTATTTTATTTATATTTTTCACACATAACTATGTCGTTGATTTATCCTTAATCTAAGGATACGGCCTTTATGAGAGATTTCATCTCAATTTACATTCCATTGAGACTTCTTCGTTGTTATACACCAAATCACTTTTATATGGTGTATATAATGTACTTTGACATAGTATATCATGAATTCCTTTATTCTCATGATATTAAAAAGTCTTTTATTACCTCAATTATTTTTATTCAATTGTCTCTCCTTTGGTCTGAAACTCTAACTAAAGTATCATTTTTAAATGTTTTGAAGATTTATTCTTCTAAATCTCTCTCATTAATGTCCATGTTTTAAAAATGGTTTTAAGGATTTATTTATATAGAAATTATGCTTTTAAAATTAAAATTACTTTTAAAAGTTTCAAAGTGGTATGAGAAACTTTGATTAAAAAATATGTTTTTAAATGTCTTCTTGACAAATAGTGCTAATTTTAATTGATTTCAAGAAAAGGTGGGATATTTCTCTCTAATAGTTTTGATGATTATTTTCATCTATCCTTCATCATTCTCTATTGAGGTTAATCTAATACAATACAATCATCCATATTGTATCGAATGAGTTATGTTTGACTATGGATGTGCTATTTTTATACCATTCATGGTTTGTGGATAAAGTATTGACATTTTGTATGCTAGTTTTAATACAAATGTTTATGATATGTTTCAAACATTTCATATGAGGAATCCATTGGACTTAGTAAGTGACTGGTGGAGCCCGCTATATCTCCTCGATGCATCGGTAGGTCTCATGAGACAAACTACTGTCTTGGCACAAGGCCTTGACAAAATCGTATTTGTAGTCTTGGCACGAGGCCTTGGCTATGTGGTTATGATAGTCTGGCATTATGCATTCCATCATTATGAAAGTGTGTATTGATATTTCATGTGATTATTCGACTAGTATAATATACATGTGAATAAGTAAATGGAATTATTTCATTTTATTTTTTCCATACTATATTCTAGTTCATATTTAAAAGGCTTTTGTTTTTTTATACATTGCCTTGAATGTTTATTCTTATTTATGAAAGTTTCTGCTATATTGTTATCTTTACTGGGCATTTGAGCTCACCCCTTTTCTATGTTTTATTTTTCCCCAGATGTGAAGAAGTAATTTATGAATGACCTGCATGGATAGTATGAGGGGATAAGAGTGTGGACTATTGAGACTATATTGTTGTAGTTTTCATTTTATGATGTAATGTAAAACATTATGAATATATCTTGTGTTTCCAAGGCTACTAAATTAATCGGTCTTTCGAGATTTGATCTTTCTTGTGATCATGACAATGTTATGTAATAATTCACCGACTCTGGGTAACTGGGGTCGGGGCGTTATAGTTGGTATTAGAGGAAGTTTAGTACAAACCTTGGAAGATGGTTTTAGATAAACTCTGATTAGAGCACGTAGACCTAAGATGAACTTTGAGGATTAGTATAGAAGAACGTCCTAAAATTTTGGTGTTGTAGAGATTTTGTGAGTTTTCCGAGCAATACATCCCTGTCTGGATACGAGCAGGTAGAGGCGGCTCTGGCACAGATGTACCTAGGGGTAAAACCCAAAAACACCGCTTTGAGCTGGACTCGAATGGAATCTGGTGCACGACAACGGGCCTTGCTGCAATCTTGGTTACGACACTCCCGTGGGATATGCTTAGGATAATTTACATTTTCTTTAAAAAATGATTTGAAGTATTATATATAAGATGAGAGTAAATGACCTTGGTTAATCCTAATGTGTTTCAAATTCATAATATGGTGACATGTTAATCTCTAAATGATTTTATGACTACTGTTACTCACACAATGCTTTCTGGTTTTAGTCAATGGCTAGATTCCAAGGAAGTTATAGTGACTTTGAGAATGATGTTCAAGGTGGGAAGGATGGTGTCAATTAGAAACAAAATGGAATGTTGATAGGCGTAAAATATATCATCTTTATGCCAAATAAATTTTCCAAAAATATGATCAACAATATAAATATTAACCAATTCCCAGACTCAACAACGAAGAGAAAGGTGATGAATGATAAGAGCTCCAGTAGTGGAGACCATGGAGAAAGAAATCCTCAATTTCCATCATGCAGGAAATATGGAAGGAGACACCCAGGAAAGTGTCTAAATGGGACAAAGAAATGCTTTATGAGCAGGAAGGAAGGACATAAAGTGAAGAATTGCCGAAGAAAATGAAGAGTACTATGGAAGAAGATAAAAATGGTCCCAAGAATCCATTTACAGTCATTTGCCGTAAATGTAGGGGACCTGGCCATTACCTGAGTGAATTCCCTATTCTATAGGATATTTTCTTGGTCAAAGAAGAAGCTATGTGGAAATAAATGGTTGGGGAAATGTTTAAAAAGTATTACTGCTCCTTGTTGATGGGTTTACTTTTGAATAATTTTCTCTTGTGTTTTTAACCCTGCAGTTTTCCATGTGAGAATGATATTTGAGGAAGAATTATCTTTTCTCTTATGGATATAGTTATAAATAACCATTTGATTTTATATGATTGTTGGGTTTGAGGCAATTATAAGTTATTTTAATTTGGGATGAAAATGAAAGGTATGAGATAAGAATTGTGGTTAAATTATGTTATGGTTATTTTGAGGAATTTATCTCATTTTGGTAATGTTATAAAATATAGTTTTTGAAAATGGACAACATGAAGACTGTGTGACAACCCGTCACGTCGGACAAAGATGTGGGAATCGAACCCACAACCAAAGTGTGATTGGGATTTATCTCCTACCACTGGACTACATGAAGTCCTTGGTTAGTGTGACTATTTTTTTTAGTTAAATAATTTTATTGATCAATAATAATTTGATTTGGGATCTTGTGTCTTATCAAATAAATACCCTTAGTATAGGAAAGTGATTTGGTGATTAAGTGATAAATGTTATTTTGGATGTTGTTCGCTTTTTTGTGAACACTATATGCCCATGGAAAATAGAATATTATGGGATTTAATTTGAGGAGTAATTTTGGATTTTTATCTATGTTTTTATTGTGGATTTATAGTGATTTGGGTTATTTATGGAAATGATTAGGTTAATTACTTTTAAGTATGTGACATTAAGAGTAATTAATTTCATTTGGAGATACAATTTAATGTGGAAGACTAAATTCTTATAAGTTTTGGGTTTCAATATTAGTTTGGATTATATTGAAGGATTTTAAGGACAATTGATTATTGAATGGTATTTATTTAACTTTGGGGTATTGATGGTTTAATTTTAGAAATTATGATTAGTGTTTTTTTTCTCTAATGGAATATCCATTTGGGGGATCATCAGATATTATAATAAACATTTTGGTTTTGATTAATCTCTAAAGACAAGGTAAATATATAGTTTATCCTACGTTGATCATGTATTTCTATAGATGTTTATTCTAGATCTTCCATTGTGACCAAGTCTTCTTGAATACTCATTTTAAAAAAAATGAGTTAGTGGTAAAAAGTTATTAAAGAATGAAACTCTACTTAAAAAGTAAGTATATCTCATTATGTTCTTAGTCAATATCATAAATTAATTCCTTCTCCTTATGTAATGTAACTTAAAAAAAATGTTGTCTGTTTACTTTTCCTACTAGGAGACTAAGGACCGTTTGTCCCAACACAAGTTTGTGATTTTCTTATTGCTAACTTTTTCCTGATCATGTTTTCTATCCCTCTCCATCAGAACTGAACACTTAGTTTATCATACATATCCATGTTTTCCTACATGGAATCCTAGTATGGGTTATCTTGGGTTACCTTTATACCTCTTTTCCTTTCTTTTAAAGTGATAGTTTTATTAACTCTTTTTCCGATGTGGGACATTCCATTATATTATCAAGCCCAATTTTAAAAAATTGCGAGGACACAATTTATTTAAGGAGGGTAGAATTTAACACCCCAAGATTCCATGGTATGTTTCACTTTGAATAATGCAATGGCGTTCATTGTACGCAACTTTGAGATTCTAACACACCACAACCAATCAAACTATCCATTATGAATAGTAATACCTACTTTTTAAAATTTTATAAATTTTATCTCTCAAAATGGAATTCATTTTTTGATTCTGAATATTGAAATTAGCCTAGGGTGAAATTTTGGTACTTTTTGGAAAACTTTCATATTTCGATGAATAGTGAAAATTACTAAATTTTAATTAAAAACAACTTTTTAAATCGAAATAATTAATATTGATAAATTATGAATTTGAGTGGTTATAAAGTATATTTAGAATATATTTTTACGATTTGATTGAATTTTTTTCATTGGACATAATTTCACAACTAAACCAGACATAAACAAGTGCCAATCTTTTGATAGTTATTATCTCTTAAAAACACGCTTTTTGTTTTGACAGCGGGAATTATTTTTAAATTAATTTCTGCAACTTATGTGTTTGGAATTTGGAAAAATGGATTCCATATTTGGAATCAGGATGTTAAAATTGTGTAAATTGGTAACTTTTATTTTTAGACATTTTGAATAATTACTTCGGTAAATATTTTATTTACCATGGTTAAAGGGTAAATCCGGTAAATAAGGGTTAAAAAATAATATTATAATAATAAAAAATTACCCTAAAACGTGTCCTAGCCATATTGGTTGATACATGTCCGACCATGGGCATCTTTGGGTCGATTTTGGGACCCCATGGTGCCACTTGTAAGTGATAGGGACACTTTATTTTTAATTAAGTTAAAATGAATACAAAAATGACACAAGCATATAGGTTTTAGAAAAACAATTTTTACATCGGGTTATATATTTTGGATTTTCGACTATAAATATTAATTAGAAATAAAAAACGATTTCCCACATAATGGTATTTTATTTATGATTTTTAGACATTAAATAATTTAATTTATTTATGACACTATGGTGATGCAATAATTACCATAATAGTGAAAAATTAAAATGATTGATATTGTAGATACCCAAATAAATATAATTTTAGAATATTTATGAATTACAATAATTTTATAGGTTAATATGACATATTAGTAATGATATAAGTAACTTGTTTCGAAGTAATAATTCTTTTATGATTTTTACAAAAATCAATTATTGAATAGTGTCAAAATTGGCATAAAAGAGTTTTTAAAACAAATATAATATTATTAATTGATATTAAATTCCTAAAAATATAAGGTTCGGCCAAGAGACTTATATCAGGATATTGGAATCATTAATGGACCACTTGGGGGTTTCTTGGATGTATATAGTAAATTTATTAACCATATAATATGAAAATACAAAGAGACATTGTAAAAGTGAAACTAATTAACTAAGAGTTAATACTTAATGATAAGGTTAATATTGTAACCCAAACCTGTCTAAATTTTATTGGTCGAGTGGCTTTCGACCCATCCCCACCATAACCTTTAAATAATCTACTTTGGAGCCATTATAAACCGAATATGAATATATTATAAAATAATATTTCTAGCTTTTGCAAAGGTGCCCCTCACCCCTCTTATTAAAGGGCACTCCCCCTTCTCATTAATTCACAACGTCAATGCCTTTTGGTTCAGCCAAACCCTGACCAAATACTCTATCAACTTCCCTAACTTCATCCTAGATTTCTTACTTTAGTTATAAATCCATCCTAAGGAGCCCTTTTGATCAAATCAAAATGAAGAACCCGAAGAAGAGGTAATGTTTTCACCACCCTTTTTCAAGTTCCTTTCTTCTTCCACTTCTTCCTTCTTTGTTATTACCATTCTAAAATAATAATTCTAGTATATTATATATAATTTGATTTTATTATAAATATTGTACAACCATATTCAGTATTCTATCCATCCTTTGAATAACATGTCACCATACGTGCGTACGTACGGATTACCGTCTCCACGTCGTGGTGTAATTGCCTTTCAATAGATTATTATTTGGATGGGTATAATAATGATGAGTAATTCATGTAAATAATAAATCTAATATGATAATTATTCTCTCTATATGGTATACCATCCAATTATATATTATTTTAACATCAAGAGAATGATATTGTCGCTCGTACGTACGTACAGACTACCGTCTCCACGAACGCGATGAGATTCATTCTCCATAGTATCCATTCAAGTATAATTATCATTTGATTATTTAAAAATAATGTTTAAGGACTTTATATAATTATGGATATGAATAAGATACAACCTATCCTCGACAAAAATGGCTTACGTAACAAAACATATAAAAGAAAACGAGTAAGTTAACACCCGAAACAACAATAATACTAAGATATTATTAACAAATCAATGTTAAAAGATCGTATGTGATATCATATTAATGAAAATGATTCTTGTATAATTGAATAACAATTATTTCACCATTATACATGAGGTTAACCTATCTTCGACCAAGGAAAAAGTACAAAGTAAGGGGTTTCTTATCTCACTTTTAATTCCGTGAGAATTCCATTGTTCACCACTTATTTATTGCATGTGGTGTGTGTACTACCCATGATTGTATTCATTTTGTAATATACTATAATTTATGGATATTTAAATCATCATTGTATTATCCTTCTTTCATGGGTGTATGTTTCGTAAGTTACCAAATCGATAAGGGAATTTGAAATTTCAATTTCCATTTATTCGGCTTTACGCAAACTTCATTGATTATTTTACTCCGAGATTATGTGTGGAATCCCTATTCATTTGCATATGTCATAATTTCCACTCCCATTTTCTATCGATAAACTTTTGATACACATAATCACTCCATTGATAATTTCTCAAGTCATCGATATGAATTTGATAAGAGTAATTTTAACTCATTCTCCACTGTTGAGTTAAACATCCAATTCATTGGTGTTGTTTTTATAAGAATATGTGTGAATTTACTTTGATTGTTTTAAACTGAATATCTAATCATATTTATTGTATTTATATTTTTCACACATAACTATGTCGTTGATTTATCCTTAACCTAAGGATACGGCCTTTATGAGAGAATTATTCTCAATTTACATTCCATTGAGACTTCATCGTTGTTGTACACCAAATCACATTTATATGGTGTATATAATGTACTTTGACATAGTATATCATGAATCCCTTTATTCTCATGATATTCAAAATTCTTTGATTACCTCAATTATTTGTATTCAAATGTCTCTCCTTTGGTTAGAAACTCTAACTAAAGTATCATTTTTAAATGTTTTGAAGATTTATTCTTCTAAATCTTTCTCATTAATGTCCATGTTTTAAAAATGGTTTTAAGGATTTATTTATATGGACATTATGGTTTTAAAAGTAAAATTACTTTTAAAAGTTTCAAAGTGGTATGGGACACTTTGATTCAAAAATATGTTTTTAAATGACTTGTTGATAAATAGTGCGAATTTTAAATGATTTTAAAAAAAGGTGGGATATTTCACTCTAATAGTTTTGATGATTATTTTCATCTATCCTTCATCATTATCTATTGAGGTTAATCTAATACAATACAATTTTTCATATTGTATCGAATGAGTTATGTTTGACTTTGGATGTGCTATTTTTATACCATTCATGGTTTGTGGATAAATTATTGACATTTCGTATACTAGTTTTAATACAAATGTTTATGTTATGTTTCAAACTTTTCAAATGAGGAATGAATTGGACTTAGTAAGTGACGGGTGGATCCCACTATAGCTCCTCGATGCATCGGTAGGTCTCATGAGACAAACTAGTGTCTTGGCCCAAGGCCTTGACAAAATATTATTTGTAGTCTTGGCACGAGGCCCTGGCTATGTGGTTATGATAGTCTGGCATTATGCATTCCATCATTATGAAAGTGGTTATTGATATTGCATGTGATTATTCGATTAGTAGAATATCCATGTGAATAAGTAAATGGAATTATTTCATTTTATTTTTCCCATAATATGTTGAAGTTCATGTTTAAAAGGATTGTGTTTTTGTTATACATTGCCTTGAATGTTTATTATTATTTATGAAAGTTTCCTCTATATTGTTATCCTTACTAGGCATTTGAGCTCACCCCTTTTCTATGATTTATTTTTCCCAGGATGTGATAAAGTAATTTATGAATGACCTACAGGGATAGTATGAGGGGATAAGAGTGTAGACTATGGAGACTATATTGTTGTAGTTTTCATTTTATGATGTAATGTAAAACTTTATGAAAATATCTAGTGTTTCCAAGGCTACTAAACTAATCGGTCTTTTGAGATTTGATCTTTCTTGTGATCATGCCAATGTTATGTAATAATGCCCCGACTCTAGGTAACTGGGGTTGGGGCGTTACAGTTTGTATCAGAGGAAGTTTAGTACAAACCTTGGAATCTAGATTTAGATAAACTCTGATTATAGCACGTAGACCTAAGATGAACTTTGAGGATTAGTATAGAATAACTTCCTAAAATTTTGGTATTGTAGAGATTTTTTTAGTTTTCCAAGCAATACATCCATGTCTGGATACAAGAAGGTAGAGGCGGCTCTAGCACAGATGTACCTAGGGGTAAAACCCAAAAACACTGATTTGAGCTAGACTCGAACGGGAACTCGTGCATGACAACAGTCCTTGCTGCACTCTTGGTTACAACACTCCCAGGGGGATATGTTTATGATAATTTACATTTTCTTTACAAACCAATTTGAAGTATTATATATAAGATGAGAGTAAATGACCTTGGTTAATCCTAATGTTTTTAAAATTGATAATATGGTGACATGTTAATCTCTAAATGATTTTATGACTACTGTTACTCACACAATGCTTTCTGGTTTTAGTCAATGGATGGATTCCAAGGAAGTCATAGTGACTTGGAGTATGATGTACAAGGTGGGAACGGTGATGGTAATGAGCAACAAAATGGAATGTTGATAGGCGTAAAAGATATCGTATTTATGACAAATCAATTTTCCAAAAATATGATCAAAAATATATATATTAACCAATTCCTGGACTCAACAAAGAAGAGAAAGGTGGTGAATGATAAGAGCTCCAGTAGTGGAGACCATAGAGAAAGAAATCCTAAATTTCCATCATGAAGGAAATGTGGAAGGAGACACCCAGGAATGTGTCTCAATGGGACAAAGAAAGGATTTACGAGCGGGAAGGAAGGACATAAAGTGAACAATTTCCGAAGAAAAATGAAGAGTATTATGGAAGAAAATAAAAATGGTCCCAAGAATCTATTTACAGTCATTTCCCGTAAATGTAGGGGACCTGGCCATTACCCGAGTGAATGCCCTATTCTATAGGATATTTTCTTGGACAAAGAAGAAGCTATGTGGAAATAAATGGTTGGAGAAATGTTTAAAAAGTATTAGTGCTCCTTGTTGAGGGTTTTACATTGGAATAATTTTCTCTTGTATTTTTAACCCTGCATTTTTTCATGTGAGAATGATATTTGAGGAAGAATTAGCTTTTCTCTTGTGGATATAGTTATAAATAACCATTTGGTTTTATATGATCGTTGGGTTTGAGGCAATTATAAGTTATTTTAATTTGGGATGAAAATGCAAGGTATGAGATAGGATTTGTGGTTAAATTATGTTATGGTTGTTTTGAGGAATTTATCTCATTTTGGTAATGTTATAAAATATAGTTTTTAAAAAAGGACAACACGCAGACCATGTGACAACCTGTCACGTCGGACAAAGCTGTGGGAATCGAACCCACAACCAAAGTGTGATTGGGATTTATCACCTACCAATGGACTACGTGAAGTCCCTTTTTAGTGTAAATATTATTTTTAGTTAAATGATTTTATTGGTCAATAATAATTTGATTTGGGATCTTTTGTCTTATCAAATAAATACCCTTAGTATAGGAAAATGATTTGGTGATTAAGTGATAAATGTTATTTTGGAAGTTGTTCGCTTTGTTGTGAACACTATATACCCAAGTAAAATAGAATATTATGGGATTTAATTTGTGGAGTAATTGTGTATTTATATCTATGTTTTTATTGTGGCTTTATAATGATTTGGGTTATTTATGGAAATGATTAGGTTAATTACTTTTAAGTATGTGACATTAAGAGTAATTAATGTCATTTAGAGATTCAATTTAACGTGGAAGACTACATTCTTATAAGTTTTGGGTTTGAATATTAGTTTGGATTATATAGAAGGATTTTAAGGACAATTTATTATTGAATGGTATTTATTTAACTTTGAGGTATTGATGGAGTAATTTTAGAAATTAAGATTAATGTTTTTTTTCTCTAATGAAGTATCCATTTGGGGGATCATCAGATATTATACTAAACATTATGGTTTTGATTAATCTCTAAAGAAAATGTAAATATATAGTTTATCCTACGTGGATGATTTATTTCTATAGATGTTTATTCTAGCTCTTCCATGATGACCAAGTCTTCTTGAATACTCATTTTTCAAAAAAAATGAGTTAGTGGTAAAAAGTTATTAAAGAATGAAACTCTACATAAAAATTAAGTATATATCTTTATGTTCTTAGTCAATATCATAAATTAATTCCATGTCCTTATGTAATGTAACATAAAACAAAAAAAATGTTGTCCGTTTACTTTTCCTACTAGGAGACTAAGGACCATTTGTCCGAACACAAGTTTGTGATTTTCTTATTGTTAAATTTCTCCTAATCTTGTTTTCTATCCCTCTCCATCAGAACTAAACACTTAGTTTATCATCTATATCCATGTTTTCCTACATCGAATCTATGTATGGGTTATCCTGGGTGACCTTTATACCTCTCTTCTTTTCTTTTAAAGTGATAGTTTTATTAACTCTTTTTCCGATGTGGGACATTCCATTATATTATCAAACCCAATTTTAAAAAATTGCGAGGACGTAATTTATTGAAGGAGGGGAGAATGTAACACCCCATGATTCCATGGTACGTTTCCCTTTGAATAATGCAATGGCGTGCATTGTACGCAACTTTGAGATTCTAACACACCACAACCAATCAAACTAGCCGTTATGAATAGTAATACCTACTTTTGAAATTTTATAAATTCTATATCTCAAAATGGACTTCATTTTTGGATTTGTAATATCAAAATTTTCCTAGGGTGCAATTTTTGTAGTTTTAGATAACTTTCATATTTTTATGAATAGTGAAAATTACTAAATTTTAATTAAAAAAACTTTTTTAATCGAAATAATTAATATTGATAAATTATGAATTTGAGTGGTTTTAAAGTATATTTAGAATATATATTTTTACCATTTAATTCATTTTTTTTCATTTTAAATAATTTCACAATTAAACCAGACATAAACAAGTGCCAATCTTTTGATAGTTATTATCTCTTTAAAACACGCTTTTTGTTTTGACAACGGGAATTAATTTTAAATTAATTTTTGCCACTTCTTTGTTAGGAAATTGTAAAAATGGATTCAATATTTAGAATCAGGATGTTCAAATTTTGTAAATTGGTAACTTTTATTTTTAGGCATTTTGAATAATAACTTCGGTAAATATTTTATTTACCATGGTTAAAGGGTAAATCCGGTAAATAAGGGTTAAAAAATAATATTTTAATAATAACAAATTTCCCTAAAACGTGTCCTAAACTTATTTTTTGATACATGTCCGACCATGGGAATCTTTGGGTCGATTTGGGAACCCCATGGTTCCACTTGTAAGTGAGGGGGACACTTTATTTTTAATTAAGTTAAAATGAATACAAAAATGACACATGCATATAGCTTTTAGAAAAAAAAATTTTACATAGGGTTATATATGTTGTAATTTCGACTATAAATATTAATTATAAATATAAAACAATTTCCTACATAATGGTATTTTATTTGTAATTTTTTGACATTAAATAATTTAATTTATTTATGACACAATGGTGATGCAGTAATTATCATAATAGTGAAAAATTAAAATGATTGATACTGTAGATACAAAAATAAATATAATTTGAGACTTTTATAAATTAAAATAATTTTATAGATTAATATGACATGTTAGGAATGATTTAATTAACTTTTTTTGAAGTAATAATTCTTTTATGAGTTTTAAAAAAATCAATTATTGAATTGTGTCAAAATTGACATAAAAGAGTTTTTAAAACAAATATTATATTATTAATTGATATTAAATTCCTAAAAATCTGAGGATCGGCCGAGAGACTTATATCATGATAGTTGTATCTTTAATGGACCACTTGGGGGTCTTTTGGATGTATATAGTAAGTTTATTGACCATATAATATAAAAATACAAAGAGACATTGTAAAAGTTAAACTAATTAACTATGAGTTAATACTTAATGATAAGGTTAATATAGTAACCCAAACCTATCTAAATTCTATTGGTTGAGTTGTTTTCGACCTATCTCCACCTTAACCTTTAAATAATCCACTTTTAAGCCATTAGAAACCGAATATTAATTTATTAGAAAATAATATTTCTAGCTTTTCCAAAGGTGCCCCTCACCCCTCTTATAAAAAGGCACTCCCCCTTCTCATTACTTAACACATTCAAAGCCTTTTGGTTCGGCCAAAACCTGCCCAAATACTCTCTCAACTTCCCCCACTTCATCCTAGAGGCCTTCCTTTAGTCTGAAATCCAACCTATGGAGCCCTTTTGATCAAATCAAAACGAAGAACCCGAAGAAGAGGCAATGTTTTCACCACCCTTTTTCAAGTTCCTTTCTTCTTCCACTTCTCCCTTCTTTTTTATTACCATTATAAAATAATAATTCCAGTATCTTACATATACTATGATGTAATTATAAATATGGTACAACCATATTCAGTATTCTATCCATCCTTTGAATAACATGTCACCATACGTGCATACGTACGGCTTACCGTCTCCACGTCGTGGTGTAATTGTCATTCAATAAATTATTATTTGGATGGGTATAATAATGATGTGTAATTCATGTAAATAATAAATATAACATGATAATTATTCTGTATATATGGTATAACATCCAATTATATATTATTTTAACATCAAAAGAATGATGTTGTCGCTCGTAAGTACGTACGGACTACCGTCTCCACGAACGCGATGAGATTCATTCTCCATCGTATCCATTAAAGTATAATTATCATTTGATTATTTAAAAATAATGTTTAAGGACTTGATATAGTTCTGGATATGAATAAGATACAACCTATCCATGACAAACATGGCTTACGTAACAAAACATATAAAAGAAAACGAGTAAGTTAACACCTGAAACAACGATAATACTGAGATATTATTAACAAATCAATGTTAAAAGATCATATATGATATCATATTAATGTAAATTATTCTTGTATAATTCAATAACAATTATTTCACCATTATATAGGAGTTTAATCTACCTTCGACCAAGGAAAAAGTACAAAGTAAGGGGTTTCTTATCCCACTTTTAATTCCGTGAGAATTCCATTCTTCGCCACTTATTTATTGCTTGTGGTGTGTGTACTACCCATGATTGTATTCATTATGTAATATAAAATAATTTATGGATATTTAAATCATCATTTTATTATACTTCTTCCATGGGTGTATATTTCGTAAGTTACCAAATCGATAAAAGAATTTAAAAATTCAATTTCCATTTATTCGGCTTTACGGAATCTTCATTGATTATTTTACTCAGAGATTATGTGTGGAATCACTATTCATTTGCTTATATCAAAATTTCCACTCCCCTTTTCTGTGGATATACTTTTTATACACATAATCACTCCATTGATAATTTCTCTAGTCATTGATATGAATTTGATAAGAGTAATTTTAACTCATTCTCCATTGTCGAGTTAAACATCCAATTCATTGGTGTTGTTTTTACAAGATTATGTGTGAATTTCCTTTGATTGTTGTACACTGAATATCTAATCATATTTATTGTATTTATATTTTTCACACATAACTATGTCGTTGATTTATCCTTAACCTAAGGATACGGCCTCTATGAGATATTTCATCTCAATTTACATTCCATTGAGACTTCTTCGTTGTTATACACCAAATCACTTTTATATGGTGTATATAATGTACTTTGACATAGTATATCATGAATCCAGTTATTCTCATGATATTAAAAATTCTTTGATTACCTCAATTATTTGTATTCAAGTGTCTCTACTTTGGTTAGAAACTCTAACTAAAGTATCATTTTTAAGTGTTTTGAAGATTTATTCTTCTAAATCATTCTCATTAATGTCCATGTTTTAAAAATGGTTTTAAGCATTTATTTATATGGACATTATGGTTTTAAAATTAAAATTACTTTTAAAACTTTCAAAGTGGTATGGGACACTTTGATTCAAAAATATGTTTTTAAATGACTTCTTGACAAAAAGTGCGAATTTTAAATGATTTCAAGAAAAGGTGGGATATTTCTCTCTAATAGTTTTGATGATTATTTTCATCTATCCTTCATCATTCTCTACTGAGGTTAATCTAATACAATACAATCTTACATATTGTATCTAATGAGTTATGTTTGACTGTGGATGTGCTATTTTTATACCATTCATGGTTTGTGGATAAAGTATTGACATTTCGTATGCTAGTTTTAATACAAATGTTTATGTTATGTTTCAAACTTTTCATATGAAGAAGGAATTGGACTTAGTAAGTGACGGGTGGAGCCCGCTATAGCTCCTCTATGCATCGGTAGGTCTCATGAGACAAACTAGTTTCTTGTCACAAGGCCTTGACAAAATCTTATTTGTAGTCTTGGCATGAGGCCTTGGCTATGTGGTTATGATAGTCTGGAATTATGCATTCCATCATTATGAAAGTGGTTATTGATATTGCATGTGATTATTCGATTAGTAAAATATCCATGTGAATAAGTAAATGGAATTATTTATTTTATTTTTGCCATACTATTTTCATGTTCATGTTTAAAAGGCTTTTGTTTTTGTTATACATTGCCTTGAATTTTTATTCTTATTTATGAAAGTTTCTGCTATATTGTTATCCTTCCTGGGCATTTGAGATCACCCCTTTTCTATGTTTTATTTTTCCCAGGATGTGAAGAAGTAATTTATGAATGACCTGTAGGAATAGTATGAGGCGATAAGAGTGTGGACTATGGAGACTATATTGTTGTAGTTTTCATATTATGATGTAATGTAAATCTTTATGAATATATCTAGTGTTTCCAAGGCTACTAAACTGATCGGTCTTTCGAGATTTGATCTTTCTTGTGATCATGCCAATTTTATGTAATAATTCACCAACTCTATGTAACTAGGGTCGGGGCATTACACATTGCATCATTATGTATGCATTTAAGGTTATTATATATTACCTAAAAATATTATAAATTAATTATCGTCAAGAAAATAATTATATTACTCTAAAAATAAAAATATATTCTAATTTTCCACTTTCATTTGACCATGTGTCAACAGATAGAATATATTTCAAATTAAAAAATGACATTGTGTATTTTTTTTTGCTATAAATATTATATAGGTTAGTTTCCTAGAAAACAGTCCCATAAAAATTTATATTTTTAGCCTAAGGTGATAACGATATAATTTACTTCAACAAATTACGATTTGGATGAAAAAATGAGAACATAACACTTAATTTTAACCTTGGATAACTTGATTTTCCCTTTATAGAAAACATAAATTGTACCATAATAACTGTTAATATTAATAAAACAAAGAAAGGAATTATTCACCAAAATTGAAACTACTATTTCCAAATGTAATATCCATTTTTTAATATTCAATTTATATATGTAAATGAAATTAATTTCCAAAATATAGTGTCCAAATATGAAGAAACATTTTTTTTGGAAATTTAAAGTTCGGAAGAATAAAATTGGATTTATTCATATCCCATACCAAAAACGTATAATATTAATACTAAAATATTTTATTGGACATATAATATAAAAATACCATTAAAATCATTTGAAAATAGTTATTAATATAATTCATTAGCATAACAACATTTTTCCTGCATAAAAAATTTCAGAAAAGTATCTCTTTTATTTTCAAAAAATATATTTATATTTATAATAAAATGATAACAAATTAATTTATTTTATACAAGTTTAAACCACACACTTTTCATAATATAGTTAGTCCAATTCATACCCACTAATTTAATATCATGGTTATAATAGTGTATTATAATATGATTTATTAGGAATTAATGTTGAGTGTATCGCAAGCTATCGAAAAGACTAAATTTATTAAGAAAAGATATCATAAATTCTTGGGTTTTTACAAACAAACCCAAGATTAAAATTCCATGGATTAAAAATTATGCAATTTTGAAGTAATTATTCAATTATGTAGATAATTATTTTATATGAATCTCATTCATCATGCTCCATGGGTTATTGATGAAATGATTTATTTTGATCAATGTGGCTCATGTGAATTAAGTCATTTGAATAGTGTTCCTTGATATCACTCCAATAAATTGGGTAAATAAATAATATCTAAAGATTAAATTATTTATGATAACTTTTTAGTAAACTTTGTAATTATGATTTATGCCACCTGGGTTATAAACCATGGTGATATTTTTATGAATGTCTCTATTTTTATATTATAGACACATTTCGATGTTATGATTAATGATATTTCTAATATGATATCCCTCATGTTATTATGATCATGGTCAACCTTTATACCTCATGGTCACGTGATAAATATATTATTTTTTATTCCATTACTGGTCTTTATTCTTACCATTTCATTTAGTGTATGTCCCCAGGATATGAGATAAAGTAAAAGTAACATTGGATGAACCTCTGAAGAAACCTTTCAGGTAGATTATAAGACTGTTCATGTTATTCATGTATTAAATTTATAATTTCCAAGAAACAAACCCATAAAATATGATGTGTTTTATTAAGTTTGTTACCATGTAATGAATGTTTTATTTATTTAAAAATGTGGGATGACATATTAGTCTCACAAAATGGCCATGCTAAGGATCCTTAAAAAGTTACCCAATGGATAACTTCCAAGGGATAGGTGATACCCTCAACCCTAATTTTCAATGTTATTTTCTTCTTATACACCACTAAATTCACCAATATACATGAAGTTATAATAAAATGCTCATCATTAATTTGATAAAGTATTATTAAACTAGGTGAATATAAATTTTATACTTTTTGTTAAAGGTTTTGATGAAAATAAAAACATTTTCATTGCTGTTTTCTAACTACCACCTCCATGAATAACATGTTATGTTTTCCATTAAAACCAAACATGGTTGAATTTAAAAATTTATTTATTATCTGAAAATGATATTTTTGATTCTATTAATATTATATAATCAAATTATATTTCAATATATAATTAATAAATATAATAAATGGTTATAGTAACATTAACTGCCTTAAATGGATTTATTAAGGCACTTTTATGAATTTGGAATTTTTGGGATAACCATTGAAACAGTATAAGTATTTTATAAATGGAATAATAAAATAAATAAACCTCTATAATTATGAAGGGACCGATTTTTTTACAACACCTTTACACACAATCAAAAAACTGATAGTGTTCTAAGGAAATTAACCAAATAACCTCAAGTAACTGATGTTAGTGAAAACTATTTTAAAAATAAATACTAAGAGAAGATATATGGAACTTATAAAATTAAATATATTTGAATATGTTTCATGGTTATATATCTATGTAATATATTTTAATTATTTATATTGTTATGTACATGTTCAGAATCTTTTATAGAAAAGGTGAGGGTTTCTATATTAATCACCCTTCATTGAGTCATGCTTTGATATTATCCACCAATTTTAATTTTCATAGTTTGAATAATACACCCATGAATTTTAATATCATAGATTACTATTTAAATTCTAAACATAACTATCATTCATGATCTTCCTTGTTTTGTTCTACAATTGATGTTATCCTTCAAATATATGGGTCATTCATCACTCTCTCTAATTTCTTGAGTTATAACGCTTCTTCTTCTGTTTTTCCATTAATAGAATATGTTATACAATATTTATATCATGGGAGATAATTTTGACACAAGTATTACTTAATGGTGGTTTCTAATTCTTTTTTATATTTCATCTATGTTAAGAATAATTCTCATTTATTTAAACAATGGTTTCCCTTGCTTGTCTACAATTTCCCTTCTCGTTAATGTTCTCCTTTTTAATTAGAAACCATGTTATGTTTCATCACATGTGAATGTCATGTTTACATTATCATATAATAAAATAAAGTTATATTAAATTATTTTACAATGTGGTAGTTCAACAAAGGTGTTTTAAAACAAAAACACCACCCTCCTTACTTTTTGGTTACACACTCTATTTTTTCCACCATTTTTATGACATATTCTTATTAGAAACTTCTTATAATTTTTTATGTAAT
The DNA here is from genome assembly GCA_963277665.1 of Viscum album. NCBI lineage: Eukaryota > Viridiplantae > Streptophyta > Magnoliopsida > Santalales > Viscaceae > Viscum > Viscum album. Next base: position 539,488,134 of record OY728119.1, read on the forward strand.
TCCTTTATATATTTAACATGTTAAATATCCTTTTAATTACTAGGTTGATAATTGTTTTAATTCCCTTTAAAATTTTGAATTTTATGTAAACCCGATTTAATGGAACTTCCCAGTTTAATATCTCATGCCAAAATTTACAACTATCAATAGTTTTTAAACAATGAATTTTTTTTAAAAATCTTACTTATTTTACAAATAATAATCTTGGTTCCATTCCAATTTTATAGAAAAAATATGATATTTCCTTTATTAAAAATTTTCTTTACTTATTTAATAAAGCATCCCCCAAGTGTTACATTTTTATCCTTTCTTTTCATAGGTACTTCTGTTGAATATTTTACATCAGAACTCCATGTTCAAGACCTATATTCCATTTTAGATTATTAGTTACAAAAATGGTTTTATTCATTCTTCTATCTATAATAATTAGGATATATCCTTTAGTTATTTCTTTAATTATAATTATAAAACCCACTTCCATCTCATGGGTTTAATCGTGTTATTTATTTAGGGCTTATTTTACTCATGTGGTATGCTTATATATGATTTTCATTTATGTTATGGGTGGTACTGGAATTATTTATTTTTGATTAACCTATATGAGTTAGATTATATAAGATTGAAATTTTTTTGATGACCCAACAATACCATACATATATTTGACATTATACTATTTAATAACATATTAAAAATCACAAAGAAAATGAGGATACAGATCTTAGTGGCATAGTATATTTGAATATTAGTTTAATAACTATCTTATTAAACTATAAAGATATCATTTATTCTAAAAAATACATCACAATTTATTTTTTCCCATATATATCATATGTGACATTATTCTTCATTAGCTAGGGAATATAAAATATAAGAAAATTGTGATCTATGATGATTATTAAAGGGTAGAACAAATGAGATATCAATCACATAAAAATATATTTTTGTAATAATTATCATTAAGTAGTGAGAATAACCCAATCATATAGATATAAAAAGATAATAAAGGTACGTGATAATAATGTAAGTAAATAATACACAATAAAATATTAACTAGGGAATCTAAATGCGAATGATAACATAAGGATATGCCCTAACATCATAATTTGGCACATTACTAATCATATAATTCATAACATATGTTTTTTCTCTTTTCTAAGTCTATCTTAGTGTACAAATAAAATTTCATCATGTCTAATAATAACATAGTAAAAAAATATTCAAATCATTAACATTTAAAACAATGCCATGTCATAAGATATAAATCCTTACCAAATACATTAGAATGATATAAAATTTGAATCCCATTCATAAAATTATGATTTTATTGTACATATGTGTGCCACATTATCATAAAAACAATTACAAATACTCCTCGTTATGATTAACCTATGAAAATAAAATCATTTAAATAATTATTTTTCATAAAATATAAAAATATATCATCTAGAGAAAGAAATTGGATGATTTAATGATATAATATCACTATAAAAACTTATTAAATATTAAATGATTATAACATAAAAGGATATTAACATAAATAAAATACACTTCAGAAGAATATAATATATTTTATGAAAATTATGAAAAATTATCCTTTATATTTTAATATTTTTATTTCAAAACACAATTATTAAAAATATTTTTTTTAAAATTGGAGGGATAATGGCTGTAATTTTTTTAAGAATCACATAATAAAAAAACATTAAATGTAAGCTTTCTATTGAAAATAGAAGAAATCGATGTAAGAATGAATATGAGTGAGAAATATAAAGGAAGAGTGATAAAAATGTTTCCTTCCCACACTCATAGATAAGTCAAAAATATTTATAAATATAATTTAATAAATACTATAAATTAATTTAATGATATATAATATAAAAAATAAATGATATAAATAACATAGACGTGGAAGAAAAATATTAAAACTGAAGAGTCTGATAAATACACATCACACTACAGACGTCATAATGGGTTAAGTATGAATAAGCTAGAGGGTGATAATAAAAAGATATGTAGACCCCCAAAAAACCAAATGACAAGTTTAAATTTAATTTAAATCAATTGGGCTTCAAAATTAACCAAATTATGTATAAATATAGTTAATCACTAATAATAAGAAAGAATGGAATATAATCCACTTCCCTTTACTCTAAAATATTTCAAATATGATATAACACTAAGTTTAAAAAAAATTAATAATCATAGAATTTAGAAACTTATTTATATTTATTATCTTCAATATTAATATATATATATATTCATTTATTATATATAAAATAGTTTTTATGAATTAGTTTAATTAACATATGTCATTAGTTTTTATTATTTTATACTTGTTCTTATATATATGTATTTATAATGGTCCATTAATAATAAGTAATTCATATATTGTATTTAAATGTTTATATAATTATATTTTTTCTATTATTATTAAATCATTATGTTCAATTCATGGAATTTAGTTATGTAGTTTATAATAATAATTTTCAAAACATGTTTATTTCAAAGAACTTTGTAAATAATAATGACTTACTATAAAATGATAATTAACTTGGGTGTCACCATTAAGTCACTATAAACATTACATAATTTTACCATTTATATGATATTTTAATAGTATTTATATATCTTATACTCATCGATAATAAAAATTAAGAAGGTAGTATAATATTGTTCATGTACGTGGTTGCGGCTACCCTAATAAAAACATGTTATAATGAATAAATGAGTAAGAGTATTGAATTATATGAAATAAATATATTTTTTATAAATGAATAATGATTTTAATAATAAATATTTAGAGTTTTGAATTATAATTATTAAAATTTAAATATGTGAAGATAAATGAAAATGATAAATAATAAATCATTACATACTTTGATGAAAAAACCTTCTTCTTATAAAGACTTCATTTATAATTAAGGATTTATGACTCTTTATTGTAAAAAAATATATCCGAAATATTAGAGAGGAATTTATGAAAGAATATTTGGTTTTATAGTAAATAAGAAATGTAATAATATTTTTGTTTTGGAATTATTAGTGGATGGGTCCTTTTATAGATGAGATTTAATGGAATATTTATAAATAACAACTTATTGGCAATGGAATGACATTTTATTATGCTAAGTGGCCCATAATTATAAAATATGAAGGTCACTAGAAATCCAAGTCATTAGGTTTATTTATTATATTTTTTATAATTTTATACATTAATTTAATCATATATAATATTTTTACAAATTTAAAATTTACTAGTGTAATTCACTTTCTACCCCGATAAATTATTGTTTCCTCAAGAAAATAAAATCACACATCTTAACTAATTAAAATTTAATAATTCTAAATATTAATTATATTTTATTAAATTCAATATCTATATGTGATGAAAATAAATTTTAAATAAAATTCTAAAAAATAGACAAATAATTTTTATTGAATAAAAACAATTTCTTATGTAACGAATGATTTTATTTTACACTTAATCATTACTTATAAATATAATAGATATTAAATAAATTTTTAATATATTATTTATAATAAATTGGAAACTTTTATAAAAGTTGCATATAATCATTATAAAAATAATAATATATTCATTGGTTATGTGCATTTCCAATGGTCCTATATAACCCATTAGCCATATTAATCATTTTTATTCTTGTATTAATTATTTATCTAAAATTTTTCATCTTACTATTTTATTTATCTCTAAAAATTTATTCCACTATCATAATGTGTATAATTATTTCTACATTTATACTATGCAGTATTATTTTTATGGGTTTCTATGATGATGAATGCTTCAATTCTATGGAATTTTTATTTACCTGTTTTGTAAGTTCTGTTGAATTTTTTATTATCATCTTTCATATATATTAAAAAATGTCAAATGTTCCAATTACATTTATTTTAAAATTATTTTTTGTCTCATTTCATTTTTTAATATTACCCCTTAATTAAATGAAGAATTATTAATTGTTAGTTTGATATTACAAGTGAAATAAGTTATTTAACACATCTTAATTATTGAAAGAAAATTTAAACTACATATTAGGGTGTTAGGTCATACCCCCTGAAAAACTTCTCCCTCAAAATTTCATTTCTATGATGAGAATAGATAAGGTTAATTTTGTCTCATTACATATTTTGGTTCCTAAGTCACTTCCTCAAAGTTATTATTTTACATGGTAACATTGACCTGATGAGAAGTCTTAGGTTGTATTACTTTATAACTATTATCTAATATCTCCAAAAGTTATTCCACATTAATTGAATTATTACTGTTTGTGAAACCATTGATTTTAGTACATGTGATGGTTCTTGTATGTACTTTCACAAAAGTGATGCATGGTGTACCACATGCACATTTGAGTGATTTAGTGGAAGCACTATATTATATTCTATTGTCCTCATGTGATCAATAATAATAAAGTGGTAACATATCTAAGGCTAAAATTTCCTTAATTACTCAATATCCTAACTTTCTTCCATGGTGATATTCAAAGGAATATCATTTCTCTAACCTCAAACTCCAAATATTATAAACAATTTTCAATATAACTCTTATGTTGGCATTGTGTTACATTAATATAACATTGAATTATATGAATATTATTTTTCATTGCATGAGTAATATCTAGTCCTAATAAATATTTCTCTCAAATTTATCCTTATATGATAAATTTATAAATATTTACACATAAGGATACTCATATGGTTCTATTTGAATTCTTTCATGTTAACTTCATTATATATGAACGTTATCGATGATATTTGTTGATCATAACATCCTTAGAAATCCATCTACCAAGATTTCAATGTATCTACCAACATTTAAAAGGTAATTTTATATATAAATTTGTATTTGAGGATTATAGTAAGTGTTAAATCTCAATTCAATATGTAATTATTTTTAAATAATTCTCCAAAATCTATAGGTGGAAGTCAAATCTTGAGTAGACACTATTGAAATCTGTAATTTATCAAACCTTACTAGTTACTCTATGTATATAATAGTATATTGACCAAGTAATGTATCACTTAAAATATAAATTAATTGATTCAACATTTTAAGTCAACCAACAATAACCCAAATAAAATTGTTTCATTTTGATATCTTAGTAAAACCAATGAAAAATCTATATTGATGTTGCCCTATTTCTATATAGGTATAGGTAATGGTTACATAAACCACTTAGACATATAAATTTTAGATGTAACATACTAAAAAACTGAACAACATAATCTATACTATAATGTATTCCTCTTCAATTTTTGAAATAAAAATTCTCTCTAAGGTCTCAATACATATTTCTGTTTTCATATGAGTGAATAGAGAATGATGGGTTATTTACATCATCCAAAAGTATCTTATTTAGTTTTTTTAATAATAGATCATATATTCATTTTACAAATATTATAACTCAATCTTCCCCATGGTTAATCTCAAAAATATTTTCCACCTTATTTTATAGCTCTTTATCATCTTCTAATTCCTCCTTGGTTTTTTATTAGATAGATTGTGGAGAAATAATTTGAAAAATTAAGGATTTTACCACTTCCCTTGTGACTTATATATTAATCTTTTAAATATCCCTACACGTTGAATCTATTTAAATCTTCATCATGGATAAGTCATCATAATAATTTTTCCTCAAAGCATCGACCACATTGTTAGCCTTCCTGATATTATAATTTATTGAGAAATCATGATCCTCATATTCATTGGTGATTAATAATCATCTTTTTTATGAATATATACTTTAATATTTCATGATAAATATATATATCACAATTCTACCCATAAAATATTTTTATGAATATTAAAAATAAAAATTATTATTGCTAACTATGTGTCTTGTAATAAGTAATATTTTCTATAGAACATTAAATAATGTGAGGTATAAGATGGAACACTATAATTTTTCATAATAATAATCCCTAAAACCTTCTTTGATACATCATTTCAAATTAAAAACCTTATCCTACATACACTTGTGTGAGTATGGGTATAGTGATAGACCTCTTCTTAAGCTACTTAATTTTATCTTGACAAAATTTTATCTATACAATTTTTACTCCATTCTTAATTGACATGGTTACTGTATAAAAAAAATAGAAATTTCTCACAAAGATCCTATAGTATTCATATAATATAAAAAAACTATGGATCTCTATTATAATAGTTTCTCTTTTTCATTCATTAATCATCTATGTATTTCATGGATTTCAATATATACCCATTATTGAGATTACGTTACCCAAGAATGATAATTTTGCGGCTAAAGTACACAATTTTTGAATTTGGAAAGAATTTTATCAATTATTTAATTTTTTAACACATTCCTGAAATATTCATCATACTCATCCCCAGTATTGCAATATATGTGAATATCATTGATAAATAAAACCAAAAAGTCATCATGTTTATCTCTAGGGATTCTATTCCTCATGTCCATGAAGATAATGGGGGATTTTGGAAGCCCAAAATTAATCACTGTGAATTCATAGTTTCGATTTATTTTATATACGTTTATCTTAAGTATATCCTCACGTTTAAGATTATTTGATGATATCTAAATCTAATATCATCCTTCAAGAAGTATTTATCTCCAAAAAATTGATTAAACAAGTCATTAGTAAGAGGTATTAAATATTTTTTCTGGATCATGATTTTGTTATTCTCATGATAGTAAATGAAAAGAAGAATTTATTCATCCTTATTCATTCTAAAGAGGTACATTGAACCCCGTGGGGATATACATTCATGTATAAAACACTTATCCAAAATCTTCTGAAGTAGTTTCTTCAATTATTCTTACTCAATAGGGTCTACTCTATAAGGATTATAATATAGGAATAAAATCGAGTAGAAGTTAAATCAAATACATAACCTCGTTATCTTTGATAATATCCATAAATACTTCAAGTAATATATCATAATATTCTCTTATAATTAGAATTTCTCGAATATGTAGTTTATCCCAAAATATTTGATCCAAATATCATGTATTATTGAGTATTTGGACCTATATTAATGGATTTGGATTCACTTGATCTTCATAATCACCCTTGAATCGATATGTGACCATGGTATGATATTTCATATTAAATAAAAAAATTATATTTTTAATTTATCTGATCTTTTTCAAGAAAGAATAATCCATTCCCAATAACGTATCAAATTTAACAAAGGGGTGAATAAAAATAATTTCAAAAAATAGCAAACCATGATTATCTATTGAAGAAGAGTTATATAATTTTTATGTAACCATTGTACCATAACGAGTTTTTAATAATAATTAAATTTTCAATCATTGAGGTGGTGAATATATGATCTAAGATAAAATGTAAGATATAAGGTGTCTCTAGAACTAGAATAAAATAATAAATTTTTAGTTCTTACAAGGATGATAAGTGTACATTTCACCACATCATTTTCATGATCAAATTTAGAGGTAGTGATCATATAATATTTCACATTATTCTTTGGTTTTGGAGTTTACTTTCATTTATTATCCTAATTAGCTATTTCATTTTTGTATTGGATTTCATACAACCAAAAATACTTATAATTTTCACATTGAATTATTTATGGGTAATTATGATGAACATTATTATACTCTATTGTATTGATCAACCTACTATTATCTATTAAGTAATCATGTACTTGATGGAATTCATTTCCATACTTGAATCATTTATTTGTTCCATATAGGCAAGGTCCAAGGTTTTGTTTCATACATTTTTTCCTTTTAAGAACGTGAATCTACTTTTTTTTATGAGCTTTATCACTTTAATTCCCCTGAAACCCCATTTTCCACTTATTATACACAAATTAATTCTTATAAAAAAGGTTTTACAAGTTTAATTTACACATTAAAATCACATGAAACAAATTCTTCATAGCTTACAGATTCTCATGTAGCTAATATAATTCATAGATTTGTTTTAAGAAATTAAATAATCAATTAATATTACAGTTAGAATCATTGATAAAAATAAAGGGTTAACGTGAAATTATCATGATGTTCACATTAAAATAACTAATTAATTTATCTTCCTTTTTTTAATCAATTAATTATATATCAATTTTTATACGAATAGTTCATAGGAATATTTGTTGAAAAATATTTTTTTAAGAATACAAATCACATGGATTCAATTTCTTGATATATATTTTTTTTTCTTGATGATATTACATTAATGATATGCTTAACCTTCCAACTAATATAAAACCAAAACAAGATTTTAATTCTCTAACACTGAAGAATAGATAATATCATTTTAATTTTGTAGATTCATTGCTTAATATTTAGTGTATTAAATGACCCATGGTGGTTATTATTATTCGGATCACTTAATAAAAATTAGTTCCTTCTTTATAGAATTTTGTAGTTCTGATAAAACACTATTTTGTTTAATATTTTATTGTTAATAAATGATATAACTTCCCCACATTGTGCTAAATATATTCATTTATGAAATATTTGGGATTAGATCATTCTTTTGAAAATTTGATTAAAATTCCTGTTTTAACATTTTAAAATGCACTGTAGTATTTTGAAAATAAATATTTTATTATTTAATATTTGAACTTAATATTTTTTAAAATTGTTCATCACTTAATTTTCTACAACTTTTATTCAGGACACTTGAGCTAATAAGTGCATTTGTATTGAGTAAATGGGCCATTAAGACAATGGTGGGCTGGACTCGGGAGAATGAACATGGATTATGTATTTGGACCATATCTTCTTTATCTAGGCTTGTATGGAGCCCAAAATTTGAGGAAAGCTCAGGGACATGATATGGCACAAATCATCCTTCTATATGGTTGGTCAATTAACGCGTTTCGAGGTCAAATAGGTGATGAAACGTGGAATAAAATATTTGGCCGAGTTTTTCATTTCACACTTAAAAAGTTATGTAACCCTAGCCCTCACAAACTTTTAACTCTTTGGGAGGGATGGTAGAGGAATTGGGAAGGTGTTTCTGAAAGGGTGTCTCTTGGGAGACCCTCACAACTCTTGGAAGAAGTAAGCCTTTGTGCAAACCTCTCTTCCAAAAAGGCTCTCCTCTCCCACCTCTTCTTTGTATTTCTTTTATTTCATGTATGTTTCGTGAATTTTTCTTCAAATAATCTTCTATGTTCTTCCCTTTTCTTCTTCTCTTACTCTTCTTAATTGGGTTGGAATAAAGAGTGGAGACATCATTGGGTTCTACCCTTTCAATCCTTTGTGTATGCAAAATGTATCCACAATGACTACACCGCCAATGGAAGAGTAGTTCTCTTTAGTAATCGATCGACCTCTATCCTTCTTCATTTAATTTTTTTAAATAATTGAGCTAATGTAATTAAATTAATATGATCCATGAATTGTGTTTTTAAATTTTAATAAACTAAGAAAGCAATTGAATAATTAACACAAAACACGCGAGGTTGGGAATTGTGTAAATTGTGAGAGCGTGATCTTAATCTGTAATATAAGACCATACGGGATAAATTTTTAGAGTTAAAATATTATCACTAAAACACAATTCATCCTCATTTCCATAATGTATATGTTCTCTAATTAACCACTGACCATAATCTAGCCATAGAACAATAATTAAAGCAGGGTGCTGCGATTGTGTGTTCCGAAGATAGCCTAGAGTTTAAGTAATTTCATCTTTGTGGTTAACATAACTCTCGTAGGGTTAGAGGGATAACAAAATAGGGGATCATAATTAAGTGGGTATTGATTTAAATTATAATTATTATTAAGTGAATAAAGAGGTATAGTTAGATCCATTACGCCTTTTAAAATATTTTCTAAATAACATCTTTTTGTTGTGTCATTTTAATCGAACTTCATTTCAAAACTAAAAACAAAAAAAATACAATCTTCATCCAGAAAACATATTCTAAATTTATAAACTATAAGCAACCACCCCAATCCTTTAAATTAGTGTTTTTATTCTCTTTCATTTTATTTCTAAATACCTCTGAAAAGTTGTTTTAATTCACTTCCTCCTTTGAGAGACGACCTTGGTCAGCCACTCTGATGCACCTATGTACAACAAAATCACACTAATCATTTGAGGGCACCCATAACAGCGAACTTTCATGTTCAATATAGTTCATGTTACTAGTCAAAATTCTAGATATTTGGGTAACCATATCCATGATTTATTTTATAAAAACTATAATATTGTATGGTTTTTCATTAATAAATTCATTGCATTAGTCGTCACATTCATTATTCACTTAAATTCTACAATTTTTAGCAATTAAATAAAATAAGAAACAAAAATATGGGTGTTGACCAAAAATATCAATAATAAATAATAATATGATAATGAAAATAAATATAATGTTGACCGAACCTATGACACCTTTATTTCAACATATGACACATCTAGTTCAACCAATGATAGTTTTTAATTAAACCAATGAAACTTCTAATTCAACCTATGTTTAGAAGACCAAATCATTACATACATATTTTTTGATTCATTTTACTTCATTACACATTACAAATCATAAATAAATTACACTCTTAGAACACAAATATTTAGTCCCTTTTGATATTAGTTACATATACATCATATTTTACAATACAATGTACATTTCAACCTCAAAATAAATTACACGTGATCCCCATATAGATATATCATTTGAAATATTCTTCTTCGCCACCTAGGAAATGGAAAATAGAAGAAAATGGTGAGTTTGTGAACATATTAAAGGGTTAAACATATGGGATATCAAGTATCAAAATAGTTTATTATAGTTAAGTTCATAAATTTGGGATAATAAAAACATAATTTAAGTAAGAAAAAATATTCAAGGTATATGAAAATACCATATGTAAATAATTCCCAATGGAATATGAAACATAGAACATAATAATGGATCATATTATAAATATATGACAGGATTATGGAACATGCATAACCATATAAAATCATAATATATGTTAAGGATCTCTAAAATGAAATCATTGTTGAAAATGATAACCACATCATGTCCATGTATAACATAGTGAACAAATATATATATATCATGTTCATGTATAACATAGTCATATCATTCGATAAATCATTACCTGATGCATTAGATGTATATATAATTCTAGTTTCAGCCATCAGATAATGATAGCACCATAGATATGTATTCCTCATGATCCTGAAAGCAAGCATGAATCTATCATAGCATAATTAAAATATTAAATTAAAATAGGTTGAATAAAATTATTCATAGGTAAATAAAAATATATTATAAATATATATAAATTGTAAGATTATATGAAATTATATTACTAGTGGAACATAGGAAATATAAAATTATTATAACCACAATAGATATTAACATAATTATAAGCCCTTCAGAGGATAATGAGAAATTATATAATCATTAAAAATAATTATTCTTTTTCAATTTATTTTAAATAAAATAAATTATTAATAAATGGTTCTTAACGGGAAGGAGAAAATAAATAAATAAATATCTTAAAGAATCATTGAATAATAAAGCATTAAATTTAATTTTTGTGAATAAAATATAATGAAGTTGAGTTATAAAGACACTTAGTATGAAATGTAAAAAAAGTCATATAAAAGGATTCCCTTTCCATCATTGTTAATAAGTCAAAGAAATTGAGTGAAACTTTAACAAATCAATTTAATATATGGAAAGATAGAAAATACATCCATAAAATAATATAAAGGATATGGAAAATTTAGACATGAATTCTAACTAAATGGAGGGATAGATAAATTTCCCCATTACAATCATTGGAATAGGTAATATATGAATTAATAAGAGTAGAATCATAAAAATATATTTAAATAGCTATAACTAATCAGAGGAAAAAATTTATTAGAATTTTAATGGAAATTACCTAAAAATGAACCAAATTAATTTTAAACCTATATAATCCTATATATGAATTCCAATGATGATAGAATCTTCTTAATTTCACACTTGAATTTAGTAAATAATATTCATATATATATATAAATTAAACATATAATTTTTAATAATATATTTAATAATTTAAATATTTTTAATAACATATATACTAGTTTCTTCTATTCTTTTATTATATATATAGTAGTCAGTTAGAGTTTATTTTACTAATCGTATTATAGTAGCTTTTATTGTTTTTCACTTGTTTAAGTGCAATGTTTTTATTAGTATTATTTTTTAATAATTTTACAATATTTATAATTTTCCATGTAATAGAATTATAAAATTTTAATAATTTTTAAAACCCCATATTCAGTTTCTTTAAGTTACTCCTATGATTCATAACAACAACATTCAAAACACCCTCATGTAATGGCTCGGACCCCTCCGGTCTATTCCTTTTTTGAAATCGATATGGTCAACACGACACGTGTTATAATTTTTTTATACTGAAGATAACATAAAAATATGTTAAATAATAATAATGACATAAATTGTGTTATTAATTAAACTAAAAAAATAGAATAATCATGATAAAATGATTAAATGGGTGTTATTATTATTAATGATGTGAAGTGGGAAGGTGTGTGACCCATTAGACGTAGATCAATGAAACATGTGGTTTGTCATTAATTGAGAAATTGTTGAAATTAAATTTGAATAATAATAATGGGTGTTGTGTTTTTAATATTATTCATAATATTAATAATAATGAGAAATTAATGAAATGAGTCATGCTATTTATTACAAACAAATAAATGAAGATGCGCAGTGGAAGCATGGTGGTCCGTTATTAAAATTAAAGGTGGGTTCGTTATTATTATTATGTTAAATAATAAAAATAATGGTGGCATAAAAATATGTTGGGTTTAATAAATTGAATGCTTTTCATTTAATAAAAGTTATTTCAATTTAATCAGTGTTAAATAAAAATAAATAGAATTAAATAATTAAATTGACGGATGTTACGCGATATTGAAGTGAAAGTGTCAAATTCAGATATCCAACGGGGTGGTTTAACATGGTCGATACGATGAGCGTAAATATAATCATTATTAAAAAAATATAAGATGATGAGTTAATAAAATAATTTGATAAATTGTTATTATTATTGAAAAACAATAAATAACAATGATGGAGTTAAACTATGTGCGAGAGTTTAATGAAATTAAATGTCACGACCCGTCCTCGGGGCCCATGTCGTGACTACCCCAAGCCTGCCTCCCATAGGCCAGGGGCTGGCGACTAGCACCAAAGGCGTAAATCCCGACAAAAAAGGGAATGCATTGCCTTTATAAAGTAAACAAACACCACAGAGTAAGCCAGTATAAGTAAACACTAAGTAAACTGAGTACAAAAGTAAGTGCGGAAAGTAAATGGGCCAGAATACAAACCCAAACTTAAAGTAAAGTTCAACTGGAAAGAAAGTACAACAACTAAAAGGTAAAGCAGCAATGTTGAGCCATCCACTGGAAGTCCCACATGAAGGGTGGGTATAGATAGTCTCCTCAGCACCTCGGGTCCAGCCGTCCGCTCCATGTATGTCCCGCCCAGTGGTCCACCTCCAGGTACCAACTTGCTCCACAAGCCTCAATCACGATCAGTGATGTCCGTCGTCTACATCCAACACAACGTAGTGAGGGGATAGCCCGTGCAGGGGTGAGTATACGCTACTCAGTAGATACCCAGAGACCCCCGAAGGTCTCCCAGAATCCACAAACGATAAACCACAAAGGAAATATATAACCACGAAGTAACATCCAACACTACTTAGGTATATGCCCATATATATACCTAAGTCATCAATTACAATTTGGCTCAAACATATGAGCCCAAGTTCGATCACGTCCACACAGGATAGTACAACCTAATCCACACAGAAAAGCACAACCAAATCCACACAGGAACCCAATCCACATTGGAAAGCAAGTCAATCATATCGAAGATAAAGATTGAAAGTCAAGACTCAGCTCACACAGGTATACTTCTTCGTAATGTGATAGATATGATTAGATGTAACCACTAATTCATCTAAGCTGGGATCCACATAGGATACTAGACCAACTATGTTGTCAGACCCACATAGGATACAAGACCAGCTACTCTGCTGGACCCACGTAGGATACAAGTACAGAGTTAAATACTGCCGGACCCATGTAGGATACAAGAGCAGTAGTACTGCCGGACCCACATAGGATACAAGAACAGTAGTCATCTCCATTGAACCCACAGAGTATTTCAGTACAGTCGTCATCGCTGCCGAACCCACAAAGGATTTCAGTGCAGTCGTCGTCGCTACCGAACCCACAGAGGATTTCTGTGCAGTCATCATCGTCGTCGTAGTCGTCGCCAGCTCAAGGGTTTCCACGGAAAGCATTCTCAATTTCGGGAGGGTCCGCTCCAAGATCCAAGGGGGTTCGTTACATCAACTGACATGTAGTCTGGAGTCGATGTATCCTAAAGTTCTGTCCTGGCCAAAAGAACTCAACGTGACAGACGGCGCGTCAATCAGACGCCCGGTCTGAGAGTTATTGGCTTTTTCGTTCCAGGGGCCTGGTTGGTTTTTAAGTCAAAAACAACCTGACCGTACTCCAACTACGTCCAAACATCTATCAGAGTAATCCAAAAGGTCTGTCTCACTAAGAGGAATCCAAAAAGTCGACGGCACATCAATCGGACGTCTCGAGCTCAAGTTATAAGTGTTTCCGCTCCGAGGGCCCGGTTGGATTCATGTTCGAACCAAACCGGTCGTACCCAAAGTTCTCCTAATACTTGATTATAATATATCAAAACTACCATCTCGATCTAAGGATCGCATCGAAACTAACGGTGTGTCGATCGTAGGTTTGTAGCCCATGTTACAGACATTTAAACGAACATGTCCGGTTTTAGGGGGGTTTGGGCCCAGACCGACCCGGCCCAAGACCCCCTGGGTCGACCCAAACTGGGACGACCTGACCTGGGTCCGGGTCCATCCCATCAGGGCATGGCCCGGTCCAGCTGGAGCGGCCCAGCCCGCCCCGGTGAGGCCCGTCCGGCCTGACACGGGTGTGGCCCGCGTGGCCAGCGGCTCAGCCGTTTGGCCGAGCGGGATGCGGAGGGCGCCGCTGCCCCCCCCCCCCCCCCCCCTTGAATGAAGAAACAGTCCCCATGAGGGTGGCCCGCCTCTTGGCCAGACAGGGGTTACGACCCCCAGTCCTTCTGAAAGGGTCGGCCCGACTGGCTGTTCGGTGCTGCCATCGCGGGACACCGCGGTCCCGCCCCTCTGAAGTGCCGGTGGCCGGCTATTCCAGCCGCCCCTCCTTGCACCGCCGCGACTTCAAGCCGCATCCTTGTCCGACCGACGCGGCGCGACGGTTCCCCGCCCCTCCGCCACGACCTAACTCCGGCCCCGGCTTCTTTCGGCCTCAATGGCGTGGCGCGACGGTGCCGCGCTTCTTTGTCACGTTCCTCTTTGTTTCCGTGTAGTGCCATTGCACCATGCTTCCTTTGTTCGTGATGCAACAAACACAACATCAAATGGGGATGAGGGTCGTTCATGTTCGTGCGTTCCGACCTCCTCCCGATATAATGATAACTGGTGGCGCAAAAATTAAAATAACTTTGACAAAGAAAGCAAAAATTTAAACCATTAAATTTGAACTCAAACCCCTACCTTGATGAAGTTTCGTCGCAAGAAAAGGTCATCGTGGAAGATGGCGTAGTGGAAGACGGCGTCACGGAAGATGGTGTCACGGAAGACGGCGTCGCGAAAGACGGCATCGCGGAAGACGGCACCATATACGTCATCGGTGTTCTCCCGAAGAAGAATGTGGCACGTTGTCGTTCTCTGAAGAAGGCGTCTCTTACTTGCTATGGAGAGGAGAGGAGACGGCACGACGATTCCCTTACGGTGATGGAGTTCTTCATCGTAGACTCGGTGTTCTTCGCGTTCATCGACGATGAAGAAGATGTTCTTCAGAGCACAAGAGTCCTCTCCTTGTTTCTTCACAATGAATCAACCCCCAATAAAATAAGACATTCTCTTATTTTATTAAAATACGCGCATGCCAACATTAAATTTGAAAACTCAAATTGAATTCATGATTTAATTAACATGCATTGTCCAATTAATGAGACGTTTAAATGGCATGTAATTAAAAATGGAGGAGTTGAAAATTAATTGCTAGAGGGGGGGTTCAAAGGGGTGTTGAAGAAATTGAAGGAGGTGGGGGCTCGTGCCGTCCCCACCCCAACTTCCTTGCATCTTCTATTTCCACACACATAACCCACCGGTAAAGAAATAAAAATAAATTGTAAAACAATTTTATTTTTATTCCTCACACATTTTATAACATTTCCTCCCAAGAAAATGCAACTCTAAGAAAGGTCTTACTATGAAATTACCGGTGCATTGATTCCATTGGTGCCCTCGGATTTCAATTCCGAGCACTAGTTAAAAATATAAGAAAACCCACTCATTTATTCATTGAACGTACCTGAGCTAAACTTCGGAAATTGATTTCAGGCACACCGGGCCTCAGAATCTGGTGCCGTTAGAAACTGCGTACTTGAAAAATCCAAAAGAAAATTAATAAAATATTTTCCTTGAAATTTACGGGTCTTTACATTACTCCCACCTCAGGGATTTACGTCCCCATAAAGATACATCACAAAATAGG
Organism: Viscum album; assembly: GCA_963277665.1. Classification (NCBI taxonomy): domain Eukaryota; kingdom Viridiplantae; phylum Streptophyta; class Magnoliopsida; order Santalales; family Viscaceae; genus Viscum; species Viscum album. Next base: position 539,504,751 of record OY728119.1, read on the forward strand.
GGATCAAATGATGGTACTGAGCACGCATCTGAGCCTCCCGCTCCCAAGTGCTCTCCTGGAGGTTCCTGTGCTGCCACCTGATGTGCACTAGAGGAATCGACCACCCACATAGGACCCGCTCCTGTAGATCCTCGATCTCCACCGAGACCTCTACAAAAGTCGTCCCATCGTCAATGTATATCTCTCCATAATAGATGATATGCATCGGTTCATGCATGTACCTCCTCAGCTGAGATACGTGGAAGATTTCGTGCACCCGGTTCAACTGAGGTGGTAGAGCCAGGCGATAAGCCACCTCGCCTATCCTGCTGAGAACCTAGAATGGTCCGATTAAGCACGGAGATAACTTGCCGCCACAGCCAAATCTCTATAATCCACGTCAAGGTGAGACCAATAAGAAAACATGGTCTCCATCCTCGAACTCCAGTGGTCTCTGCCTACTGTCAGCATAAGACTTCTATCGGCTCTGAGCTGTCCTCATCTGCTCCTGGATGACCTGGACCTTCTCTGTCATGGCCTGGACCATCTCTTGTCCCACAAGTGCTGACTTCCCAGGGTCTATCCAGCACAGAGGTGATCTGCAAGGTCGGTTGTACAATGCCTCGTATGTTGTCATCCCGACGGTAGAGTGGTAGCTGTTGTTGTACGCAAACTCCACCAAGGGTAGGTGGTCCTCCCAGCTGCGACAAAAGACGAGGACACATGCACGGAGCATGTCCTCGAGAGTCTGAATGGTCCTCTCTGTCTGACCATCTGTCTGAGGGTGAAAGGTGGTGCTCAGATGTAGCTACGTCCCGAATGCCTCATGCAACCCCTTCCAAAACCAGGAAGTAAAGTGAGAATCTCGATCAGAGATGATAGATGATGGCACACCATGAAGCTGCATGATCTCCTAAATGTAGAGGCGTCCCAAGCTCTCCACTGAGCCCTGCTCTCTGATGTGTAAGAAGTGGGCCGACTTGGTGAGTCATTCGACAATAACCCAAATGGAGTCGTGACCTCTGGAAGTACGTGGAAGTCCAGTCACGAAGTCCATAGATATCATGTCCCAATTACACTCCGGGACCTCCAAGGGTTGTACTAAGCCTGCTGGTACCTGGTGCTCTTCCTTCACCTGCTGGTAGGTGAGGCATTGAGAAATGAACTCTGCCACAACCTTCTTCATACCCGGCCACCAGTGCTGTCGTCTGGGATCCTAGTACATCTTCACCACTCCTTGATGTACCACTAAAGGGTAAGTGTGAAACTCCCTCATCACCTCCTCTTGTAAAGCAACTGGTACCATGGTACGTTCTCTGAAAAGGACGTCGTGCTCTCCTCCTATAGAGAAACCATCAGGTGCCTATCCTGAGAATATCTGTGCACGCCGCGTCTCACAGTAAACATCTCCATGTTGTGCCTCTCTAACCCGCTGCTGTAGTGGAGCAGCGATTGTGAGTGACTGAATAACGGTTGCTCCATCTCTATCCACAAAGGATATCTGCAAAGCGTATAGCTACTCTGTCGCATACTCAAGTAGTTGAATGCTCGTCCTCCTGCTGAGAGAATCGACTACTACATTTACCTTTTCCAAGAGTATAGACTATCTCAAAGTCATAGTCCAGGAGGAACTCGAGCCATCACCGCTGTCTCAGGTTCAGGTCTTTCTGCGAGAAGATGTACCTGAGACGCTGGTGGTCAGAGTAGACTACATACCACTACTGCTAACTCCAGGTCATGGGTAGCGTAGTTCTGTTCATGCTACCTCAACTATCGTGATCCATAGGCGATCACTGCCCGCTCCTGCATCAGGACACATCAGAGTCCAGTCCCTGATGCATCGTATTAGACTACATACCCTACTCCCTGCTCCAGTAGCCTCAAGATAGGTGCACTGGTCAATCTCTGTCTCAGCTCCTGGAAGCTCTGATGACATCTATCTGACCATATGAAGGGATTACCCTTCTTCTTCAAAGATGAAAGTGGTGACAAAACTCTGGAAAAGTCTGGCACAAACCTCTGGTAGTATCCAGCTAGACCTAAGAAACTCCGCACCTCCGTCACGCTCCTGGGTGGCTCCCAAGCTAGCACTTCCTCGATCTTCCCAGGATCCACCGCAACTCCCGCCTCAAAGATGATGTGTCCCAAGAAGTGGACCTCACTTAACCAGAACTGGACCATTGGGAGCTTAACATAATGTTGGTGCTCTTGGAATGTGTCCAGTACAAACCGCAAGTAGTAGGCGTGCTCCTCCTCAGTGGTCGAGTATATCAATATGTCGTCGATGAAGACCACGAAAAATCAATCGATGTATGGATGAAAGATCCTATTCATGAGACTCATGAACACTGCTGGAGCATTGGTTATGCCGAAAGGCATAACCAATAACTCATAGTGGCCATACCGACATCTGAAGGTCGTCTTCTGCACGTCCTCTGCAGGTCCTCATCCCGAACTCTGGGCTGATGATAGCATGATCTAAGGTCTATCTTCGAGAACCACCGTACTCCCTTGAGCTGATCGAAGAGGTATTCAATCCTCAGTATCGGATACATGTTCCTCGCGGTCACATGTTTCAGGTGACGATAGTCGACACATAGTCGTAATCTCCTGTCTGACTTCTTGGCGAACAAAATCGGGGAAGCCCAAGGTGAAACACTGGGTCGGATGAATCCCTTGCCCTGCAAGTCCTCCAACTATACCCGTAGCTCTCGAAGCTCAGCAGGGGCCATCCGATATTCTGGAGTGGATATTGGGGATGTCACGGGGTACAGGTCAATATAGATGTCTACCTCTCTACGAGAAGGTAGTCCTGGAATGTCGTCAGGAAAAACGTCTGCATACTGATCCACCACTACAGGAAAACTCGGACTCCGCATGTCAACTACTCCTAGGATGAGGCTAGCCAACTGGTGAGTGATCGGTTATCCTCTCCTCTGTGTGAGTCCATCTTGTGTTGCAAAGGCTCCTTTCTCCCTGGTGAAGGTGAACCTGCTCCCATCGGTGTGAACACATCGCACCTTGCTCCTAATACAGTCGATCTGAGCATGGACTGTAGACAACCAATCCATGCCTAAGATGAGGTCATAAGGCCTCGATGCTGCTACAAGAAGATCCCAGTAGAAGATCTCGCCTCCTAGAGTAAGCTCACACTTCCATCACCAGTGTGTAATCGTCGAGTCTTCTCCCGTAGGAGTCTCTAGCGATAAGGATCGATCCAACGGCTCCGTCCGAATCTCCGATCTCCGAACATGGGAAGCGGAAATAAAAGAATGACTCACTCCTGTTTATATATGAAATGCATCAAGGGTAGAGTAGACACAGATAGTACCTTGAATCATCTCTGGTACACCGTGGTCGTAGGCCTCCTCTGCCTGAAGGTGAGTCTATCTCTGCCCGCCAGCTCCCTGTGGTTGGGGTGGGCCTCCTGGTGGTGGTGGTGGTGGTAATGCCTCAAAGCTTCTCCCACCACCTGCTGCTCGGCCATCTCCTCTGCCTCGTCCACATACTCTCTACGGACCGCCATGGTCGACCCTCTACCTCTACCTAGGTGGCCCCTCAACAGTCTGCTGCTCCTCTGTACGGAAGTTCGGGTAGTCACGAGCCATGTGGCCCTGCCCACCGCATGCGTAGCATTATCTGCTCCTCAGAAGGCTGGCTCTGCGCCGTGTGCTCCGCACCTCTGAGCCAGTGTCCTGAGGTCATCCGCCTACTAGTCTTTTCCTCCTGGTCCTCTATGACGTCCATCGACTACCAACTGCAGAAGACTCAACTACGTGCCGCCCTGCGGTAGGTCTTGCTGCTAGAGTAGGCTCAGCAAGAAAGCTCTCTATGAGAAGGTCTCACTCCAGTACTCCTGCCTATGTCGAAATGCTGAGGGAGACCATCGATGCCATAATCTCAGGCCTCAGCCCCTGCTTGAAGGTCTGGGCCCAGAAGAATGGGTCTTGTACCATGTCCGTCGAATAGCGTGATAGATTGGTAAATCTCGCCGAGTACTGGGATATCGTCATGTTGCCACGCTGCAACTGTAGTAGCTCCTGGATGCGCACTGCACGGAGGGTGGCTGGGATGAACTATGAGCGGAAGAGGCTCTCAAAGTCTTTCCAGAGAAGAGATGCCTCGTCATGAACCTGGAGCAACAAGCTCCACCATCTTCCTACTATCGTGTACAGGAGGCTCGCGACAAGGATCACCATGAGGTCAGCTGGTGTCCCCACTAGTATGAAAACTCGAACTACAACCTCCATCCAATCCTCGGTGGCCTGAGGGTCCGTCTCCCCGCAGAACCTGGGTGGCCTCTGATGCTAGAACTCATGCAGTGCATAAGCCTACATGCACTCTCAGTGGCTAGGCTGGTGGCATCGGTGCCTCGGCAGGTAGAGGTACCGCCGGTGCCCCCGCTGTGAAAGGGCCCTGCACTGAGGCCTTGTCGCTCGGTGGGTTGTCGTGTAACGCTCGAGACTTTTATGAGAAATATTTTGTTTTTATCAAAGTAATCATTCACTATGCACAACACTAGCTTGTATTTCTTTACACGCAGCCGCGGCCTTCCTCAATAGCTTGCATCGTACGCAATACCGAGTTTCACTAAACAACGATATGCTATTAAAATATTAATAAAACTAGCCATTATGAATTGTAATAACCACTTTTTGAAATTTTATAAATTTTATTTTTCAAAATGGACTTCATTTTTGGATTTGGGATTTCTAAATTAGCCTAGGGTGAAATTTTGGTATTTTTCTGAAAACATTCAATTTTTTATGAATAGTGAAACCACTAAGTGGTAGTTAAAAAACGAAAATTTTTCATAAAACATAATTTTACCGCTTCTGTGAGGAGAATTTAGAAAATACGAGAGACAAGGTTAATATCAAGGACTAAAATGTGGTTCAATGAGATGAAAATAATTTTTTGTGAATAGTATCTTTTTACTTTTTTTACCACGGTTAAAAGTAAATAGGGTAATTAAGGGTAAAAGTTTTATTATTATTACCCTAACACATGTCCTAATTCTATTGTATGAGAGGATTTTGACCCATACCCACCTTATCTTCTAAATATATCAATTTTGAGCTATTAAAAACCGAATTGGACTTTATAATAAAATAATATTTTTTGTTATTCCAAAGGTGCCCCTCTCCTCCCTTATAAAATGGCACCTCCTCCTTCTTTTCCTCACACCACTTTGAGCCTTGAAGCTCGGCCAACCCCTGCCAATTTCTTCTCTCCACTTCCCTAGAGATATCCTAGAGGTCCTGGTCTTCTTCAAAGACCAATTTTAGTGCCCTAAAAGGAGGTCTCAAAGAAGCGCTTCAAAGAAGAGGTAATGTCGGTTACCGATTCTTTCATCGTTATTTCTTCTTCCACTTATTCTTCTTTAGTTGTTCCATTATGAAGTAATAACATAAGTATCACTCATATACTGATATGTTATTATAAGTATGAAACAACCCTATTTCACTATCTATCCATCCTATGGAAAACAAAATCACCGCATTTGCGTACGTACGGAATACCGTCTCCACGCTGTGGTGTAATCTATTTTCCACCACCACCTTACTTGGATGGGTATAATGGTGTAAATAATGACTATATATGATTATTTTAAAGTGATATTGATTCTTAAATAATATATATACACTCCAATACAATTCCACGATCAAGGGAACGATATCATCGCTCGTGCGTACTTACGGAATACTGTCTCCATGATGTGATGGGACTCGTTCTACATGATCTTAATTGCATAATGATTATATACATGAATTGAATGAATTAATATGATATATATTACACTAATACCATTCTGGAAATGAGGTATCTATAACCTAAAAAAAAATAAGAATTTATTCGACAAAATACGCATGAGAACAAAAAGTAATAAACACCCGAATAACAAGTAGTAATGAAATATTACTAATAAGAAGCTTAGAATATGACCATATATGATATCATAAAAATAAGTATGATTCTGGAATAAGTAAATAACATTATTTAAATCATTATACATGAGTTTCGGACACTTACGAATAAAATTGGACCTATGGTAAGGGAAATATCACAATCTCATTTTTATCCTAGTTTGTTTATACTTTGTTATTTACTGGGGTGATTTTTATCATCCACATCCATGTTTCCTCAATGTGTAATATTATTTCCATCCACCTAAAATTGTTCAAATCCATTTTTACCCTTTGGTGAGTTTATAGTAAAAGATATGAAAGTAATCTTTTGTCGTTTTTCATACGATGTACTTTTTGACTTTTCCGACAAAAGTACGAGAATAATGTTTTTTTAACTTATACGGCATGAATGGATTTTTAAAACAATATTTCAAAAAATCTTAATTTACAAGTTTTCAAGTTTTTTTTAATCAAATTCTTTTAGTTTAAAATTTTATGACATGTTACGAAAGGAAAAATGTTTTTGAAGTAGAAAAGATATTTTCCTCAAGAATGGAGTTCAAGTGTTTTATCAAAATTATTTTCCATCTAAGATAATATGGGGTTCTGTTTCTATCCCTATTTTTACATTGATTTGATTATGTTATGATGGAATTATTTTTATGATGTCCTTTTATATTATATGGATTATGTTATGATGGCATGATGTTTAAGATTGTTATTTTAATTACATGGGTTATGCAATGATGTATGATTTTTTTTGATTTTGTGGCACACATAAGAATGGTATCATTATGAGATGGGTGGGACCTATATATCCCTCCAATTAATTGGGTAATGATTTTATATCTCATGAGATAGACATGGCTGGAATGGCAGGTTAAACCAGTTCAGTGAAACAGGACTGAAACGAGGAGTGAACTCGGTTCAGAAATGGACTCTGTCCACTAAGATAGTCTTGGCCATGAGTCTTGACTAATAAGAAATGATTCTATATGATTATGCATGTATTCCATAATGTTTCATGTTTTACGTTATGATTATTGGGATTACATTTCACTACTATGATTTATCCCATGTTATGAAATTATGATCTCTTTTGCAGGGTAAGATTTCCAAAATGTTATGTTTTTATTTTGATGTGATTGATATTTCGTTTGTTTACTCTTACTGAGCATTTGAGCTCACCCTTTTGAATTTTTTCTTTCCCCAGGTCAGGAAGAAGGTTATTAAGTAAGATATGCCAAAAGGGACTATAGATATGATGAAATAAATGGGAGATAGGGTAGACGCTTTATGACCCAGTTGTTTATGTTTCCAAGTTTCTTAAGACACTATACCTATACGGTCCATTAATGGTTTTGTTATATGTTGTAATAAGTATGCTTCAATTCTGATGTAATAACAATGTATGTAAAGTATGGGTCGTTATAGTTGGTATCAGAGGAAAGGTATAGTCAACCTTTGGAAACTAGGATGTGAAAGCCTTAGTAAGAACCCTAAGGATAAGTCTAAGCATAGAACACAGTCTTAGTGTTTTAGAAATGGCCATGAATATCCTAGGATAAGACCTTAAGTGTGAAATTTTATTCTTGATTATGTGGTTTTCCTATTATAATTAGTGTTTCTCACACTATTATTCTTGGTTTTAGTCAATGGCTGGAACTCGAAATAACTGTGTTAATGCGGAATGCGATGGGCAATGCAATGATTGTCCCCCTGAGTAACCAAACATTATGGGAGCTGGAATGCAAAATCTTGTAGCCATGTTCACACAACTTTCTCAAGCTATGAATCACGCAGGACATCCAAACGAGAAATGGAAGGAGCAACATCTTGTTGAATACTTCATGAGGCAGCGTCCACCTTCATTCAGTGGGTCTACTGATCCATTAGTTGCTGAACAATGGATTAGTACTACTAAAAAGATATTTTCAGTTCTTCAATGCTCTGAACATGATAAAGACATCTTAGCAGTGTTTCGTTTGGAAGGTGATGCTGATCAATGGTGGAATCTTATCAAGAATACGAGGCAAAGATATGAAATTGAGTCCATGGAATGGGACGAGTTCAAGAACTTATTTCTCAATAATTTCTTCCCTCATATTCTCCGAACAATGATGGAGAAGGAGTTTCTTGAACTGAAGCAAAAGGATGATGAATCTGTTGGTACCTATGAAGCAAATTTTACAAGACTTGCAAGGTACACTTCTAGTATTATTATCCAACCTGAGAGTAAGATCGATCGATTCTTTTGTGGCGTAAATGTAGAGACCCGAATCTTGACGTACATTGACATTACATTACATTTACGGAATACTTAGTACATAACAAAAACACACACACAAGGATCGTAATAGTTTAGTGTCTTTGGAAACTCAGAATATAATCTTCTAATCCTGGTGAAAGATCTTCAACATCTCCCATAAAGATATTCTTTTTTTATACCTAAACATTTCTTTATATCCTGGGGAAAAGTAAACATAAAAGGGTGAGCTCAAATGCTTAGTAAGGTTAAACAAAAGAAATATCAATCATATCATATACATAAACACATAACTTTTGGAAATCTTAACCTGTAAAAGAGATCATAATTTCATAACCTGGGATAACTCATGGCAGTGAAATGTAATAACAATAATCATAACTTAAAACATTAAACTTTGTGGCATACACACATAATCATAGAGAATAATTTCTTGTTAGTCAAGACTCATTGCCAAGACTATCTTAGTGGACAAAGTCCCTTTCTGAACCGAGTCACCCTCGTTTCAGTCCTGTTTCACTAAACCGGTATAACCTACCATTCCAGCCATGTCTATCTCATGAGATATAAAATCTTTACCCAATGAATTGGAGGGAGATATAGGTCCCACCCATCTTATAATGATACCATTCTTATGTGTGCCACAAAATCTTAAAACATACATCATTGCATAACCCATGTAATAAAAATGGGAATCTTAAACATCGTGACATCATAAAACAATTCATTTAAGATAATGGAATTCATAAAAAATAATTCCATCACAACATAATCAAATCAATTTAATAATAGGGATAAAAACAGAACCCTTTATTATCTTAAATGGAAAATAATTTTGATATAACAATTGAACTTCATTCTTGAGGAAAATATCATTTCTACATCAAAAACATTTTTCCTTTATTAACATGTCATACAAATTTAAACTAAAAGAAGTTGATTAAAAATAAACTTGAAAACTTGTAAAGGAAGATTCTTGGAAATAATGTTTTAAAAATCCATTCATGCCGTATAAGTTAAATAAACATTCTTCGTACTTTTTTCAGAAAAGTTAAAAAGTACCTCGTACGAAAAACGAAAAAATATTCCTTTCATATTCTTTACTAAAAACTCACCGAAGGGTAAAATTGGATTTAAAAACTTTTAGGTGGATGGAAATAATATTACATATTCAGGAAACATGTATGTGGATGATAAAATACACCCCAGTAAATACTAAAGTATAAACAATCTCGGATAAAAATAAGATTATGATATTTCCCTTACCTTAGGTCTGATTTGCATCGTAAGTGTCTGAAACTACTGTATAATGATTTAAATAATGTCATTGACTTATTACAGAATCATATTAATTGTTATTATATCATATATGGTTCACTTATGACATTATATTACCCGTTCTTTTGTAAGTTCATGTTAAAGTAGTGTTTTGGGTAAAATCGTCTCATTTCTCGTTCATGTTTTAACTTGTAATTATTCATATGATTACATAGATCATTATTAATTATTTATAGAATATAAAACATGATTTATATATAATATATATTCAGAATATGCATATATATAATGGATCAATAAATGGAAAGAAATACACCGTTCATGGAGACGGTAGGCCATACGTACGCATGAACGCTGTTTTCTTTTCGTTGTTGAATTGAGTGGAATTAAGTAGATGAAATACATATATATACACATAAATCCAGTATCTTTATAATGTCATATATTTCATTATTATTGCTTATATATACATTATAATCATTCTTAAATGGTTAACATGGAGAATGAATCTCATCGCGTCGTGGAGACGGTAGTCCGTACGTACGCATGAGTGATGATATCATTTCCATAATTATTGAATTGAATTGAAGTGGATGATACAATATATCATAATAAATATGATTTTCTAATAACTATGTATATTTATTCTTTACACCATTATACCCATCCATGTAAGGTGGTGGTGGAAAATAGATTACACCACGGCGTGGAGACGGTATTCCGTACATACGCACGCGCGGTGATTTCTTTTTCCGTAGGATGGATAGATGGTGAAATAGGGTTGTTTCATACATATAATAACATATCAGTATATGAGTGATACTGATGTTTTTACTTCATAATGAAACAACCTAAGAAGAAGAAGTGGAAGAAGAAATAATGATGAAAGAATCGGTAACAGACATTACCTCTTCTTTGAAGTGCTTCTTTGAGACCTCCTTTTAGGGCAGTAAAATGGGTCTTTGAAGAAGACCAGAACCTCTAGGATGTTTCTAGGGAAGTGGAGAAGAGAATTTGGCATGGGTTGGCCGAGGTTGAAGGCTCAAAATTGTGTGAGGAAGAGAGGGAGGAGGTTCCCTTTTATAAGGGAGGAGAGGGGCTCCTTTGGAAAAACAAAAAATATTATTTTATTATAAAGTCAAGTTCAGTTTTAAATAGCTCCAAATTGATTTATTTAGAGGATAAGGTGGGGATGGGTCTAAATACTCTCATACAATAGAATTTAGACAAGTTTAGGTTCCTATTTTAACCTTATCATTTAGATTTAACATTAAGTTAAATAATTTTACTTTTACCGTGTCTTCTTGTGTTCTTACACTATAAGGTTAATAAACTTACTATAAGAAGCCAAACTAACCCCAAATTGTTTACTATTAATATATATAACCTTATCTAAGTCATTTGTCCGAACCTTAGATTTTTAGGAATAAAATAACAATTAATAATATAATATTTGTTTTCAAAAACTATTTTATGTCAATTTTGACACTATTTAGTAATTGATTTTTGTAAAAATCATAACAGAATGATAAGTTATAAAAACGTTAATTACATCAATACTAACATGTCATATTAACCAATAAAATTAGTTTAATTCATAAAAAGTCTTAAATTACATTTATGTTGGTATTTATAACATCAATTATGTCAATATTTCATAAATAAGATAATTACAGCATCATCTTTGTGTCATAAATAAATTACATTATTTGATGTCTAAAACTTACAAATAAAATAGAATTATGTAGGAAATCTTTTTATCTTACTAATGAATATTTATAGTCGAATATATCTTATGTATAACCCCATATTAAAAATGTTCTAGTAAATAAACTTTGATTTTAACTCTTTTAACCCTTCTTTAAATAAATTAATAATAAATGTCCTAATCTAATCCAAGTGGGCCTAAATGGTCATATTTAATTCCTAAGTTTTTTTTTGACGAATTAAACTTGGCCAATAGAATTAGGACATGTGTTAGGGTAATAATAATATCATTTCTACCCTTAATTACCCTATTTACTTTTAACCGTGGTAAAAACAGTAAAAAGTTACTATTCCCCAAAAATTATTTTCATCTCATTGAACCACATTTTACTTATTAACATCAACCTTGTCTCTCGGATTTTTGAAATTCCACTCACAGAAGCGGTAAAATTAAGTTTTATGAAAAATTCAGTTTTTTTAACTACCACTTAATGGTTTCATTATTCATCAAAAATTGAAAGTTTTCAGAAAAATACCAAAAATTAGGCCTAAGCTATATTTGATATTATGAACTCAAAAATGATTTCTATTTTACCAAATTCAAAACATATCAGTTTCATTAATTAATTTAAAAATTAATTCCTGTCGTCAAAACAAAAGGCGTGTTTTTAAGAGATAATAACTATCAAAAGATTGACACTTGTTTATAACTGGTTTAAATGTGAAATTACATCCAATGACCAACATTGTATTAAATTGTGAAAATATATTCTAAATATACTTTAAAACCACTCAAATTAATAATTTATCACTATTAATTATTTCGATTGAAAAAGTAGTTTTTAATTAAAATTTAGTAATTTTCACTATTCAGCAAAATATGAATGTTATCCGAAAATCACCAAAATTTCACCCTAAGCTAATTTCGATAGTCTGAATCCAAAAATGAAGCCCATTTTGAAAAATAAAATTTACAAAATTTCAATAAGTGGTTATTACTATTCATAACGGCTAGTTTTAATAATATTTTAATTGCATATCGTTGTTTAGCGAAACTTGGTGTTGCGTACAACAAACGCTATCGTGGAAGGTCGCGATTGCGTGTAATTCAAGCCAGGTCAGAGATGTGTGTTGTGAAAGCTCCTTTTGGTGTAGCGTATAACACAAGACATTAAGTAAATTAAAAAGAATATTTTTCATAAAATCTCGGGGTGTTACATTCTACCCCCCTTAAAATTAATTTCACCCTCGAAATTCGTCGGGGTTATAAATGGTTTACTATTCGAAAGTTTCTTTAATCAAAACCCATATCGTAAAAAGGAATACCAAAACCAATTTTTAAAAACAAAATTATGAAACGTAACGGTTACCCAAATAAACTAATCACTGGGTTTCCACATAGGTGAAAATATGGATACGGAAGAGAAATCTAACCATCATGTTCTGATGGAGAGTGGTAGAGAACATGGCTATGGAAAAGCTAGCAATCACAAAGCCATAAATTTGTGATGATCTAAGGTACCATCTGATTAATCAGATATAAGAGCACTAGGAAAACATTTTTGGTTTTCAAGATCGTTTCCCTAAAGTTGAAGAATTTGAATTAGAATAAATACTTACTTTATTTTGGTACAATCTCACTGTTTTTCGTTCCTTGAACAATTTCCACTTCATCTCTTAAATAAATGAAGTTGAATTTGTTATTCGTGAAGTGTTAGTAGATCATGTGATAGAATGACGGGTCATTCCATCTGTCTCAAACAAAAGGTTAGCAAAAGTTATTAAATATACATAAGTCATTATATAGTGAGATTAATCATATATGGTTCCTAAAATGGACTTATACTTCATATATCATACTACTTAATATAATAAAACTATTTTCTACTAAACAGGGACTTCCTGTAGGCCAGTGGTAGGCGATAAAGGCCAGTCGCACTTCGGTTGTGGGTTCGATTCCCACAGCCTTGTCCGACGCGATGGGCTATCACCCATCCTGCAGGTTGTCCTTTTTCTAAAACTACATTACTATAACATCACATAAATAATATCAAAAAAAGTTCTATACTTAAACAATACTAACTTATGGTTAACATAATCCATTCCAATCTTTAGGCTTATCTAAAATACTTCGGTCCAAGATCATAGTATAAAGAAAATGATTACTTGAAATGTCGTCATCCAAGCATGTGAATACCATCATTTATCCCCCATATATCTTGTTGGTCACATTCCAATCATGTGAATACCTTAATGATGCATTCTCTTGAAAAATGAATACCCATTAAACCTTAGTGAAAACATAAATGCTATCAAAAGTTAACTCTTTCCACATACCAGAATCCAAAAATTCTATATACACAAACCATGATATAACCTTCTCCTTATATCAGTCATGAGCTCATGAATACTATCAAACATTTAATTTTCTCCTTATCCCTTCATTATGCACATATCATCTACATTCCAAAAATATCTGAATAACCTTTCATGGATACTGGTAACATTAATCATACACTTTCAAAACTCAAGGAAAGACAACAGTGTAACAATCCATAAATGTCTCTTTATTCCATAGTAGCATGAGATTACTTATACAACATTACACATGATAAACATGTCATCATTCTACTACATTCTTAAACCATTGACCGAGCTTCAACAATTCTTTCATCTCACATATCATTTGTAGTCTCTTCATCATCATCCACATAAATACTACCCATACAACCATAATGATTCTCTTCACGAGACTTTCCCTTAGGGAATTGGTTTGCATAATGCCCGTACATTCTACATTTAAAACATTTAACCATTGCTGATGTCGTAGCAATACCATTATCCTCATCCCTGGTGTTAACTGAACCTTTTCCTTTTCACTTACTGGCTTTGTGTCCTTCTTTTCCACACCCAAAGCATCTTCTATTTCCTTTGAAACATTCTCCTCGATGCCTCTTCCCACATGATATACATAGGGGAAATTGACCTTTCTTTCCTCTATGATCATCATGAAACTCCATCTTTCTCTTATTAGCCGAGTCAGGAAACTTACCAAATTTTACTTTATTGATCATATTATGATATTTTTGATTCGGCAAAATAATGATGTTTGGACTTCCAAATCCCATTTCATTTGGTTGCTCATGAAGAATATCATTCCATTATCCATCATATCCTCCATTATCGTGAATCGTCTTGTTTCCATCCATTTTCTAAAACCCAAAAAGAATAGTGTGAGAGGAAAAAATCATAATAAAGGGGGAGTAAATTAAATATCTTACATCTTTGGTTTAATCTAATATCGTTACCATAGTTCTAGGACTATATCCTATACGTATACTTATCGTTAGGGACATCCCTAGACATACCTTAGAAATGTCTCTAGGGATCTCACTAACGTTTTTGTATCCTAGTTTCCAAAGTTTGACTAAACCTTTCCTCTGATACCAACTGTAGAGACCCGAATCTTGACGTACATTGACATTACATTACCTTTGCGGAATACTTAGTACATAACAAAAACACACACACAAGGATCGTAATAGTTTAGTGTCTTTGGAAACTCGGAATATAATCTTCTAATCCTGGTGAAAGATCTTCAACATCTCCCATAAAGATCTTCTTTTTTTATACCTAAACATTTTTTTATATCCTCGGGAAAAGTAAACATAAAAGGGTGAGCTAAAATGCTCAGTAAGGGTAAACAAAAGAAATATCAATCACATCATATACATAAGCACATAACTTTTGGAAATCTTAACCTGTAAAAGAGATCATAATTTCATAACCTGGGATAACTCATGGTAGTGAAATGTAATAACAATAATCATAACTTAAAACATTAAACTTTGTGGCATACACACATAATCATAGATAATAATTTCTTGTTAGTTAAGAATCATTGCCAAGACTATCTTAGTGGACAAAGTCCCTTTCTGAACCGAGTCACCCTTGTTTCAGTCCTGTTTCGCTGAACCGGTATAACCTACCATTCCAGCCATGTCTATCTCATGAGATATAAAATCTTTACCCAATGCATTGGAGAGATATATATGTCCCACCCATCTTATAATGATACCATTCTTATGTGTGCCACAAAATCTTAAAACATACATCATTGCATAACCCATGTAATAAAAATGGGAATCTTAAACATCGTGACATCATAAAACAATTCATATAAGATAAAGGAATTCATAAAAAATAATTCCATCACAACATAATCAAATCAATGTAATAATAGGGATAAAAATAGAACCCTTTATTATCTTAGATGGAAAATAATTTTGATATAACAATTGAACTTCATTCTTGAGGAAAATATCATTTCTACATCAAATTTTTTTTCCTTTCTTAACATGTCATACAACATTAAACTAAAAGAAGTTTATTAAAAATAAACTTGAAAACTTGTAAAGGGAGCTTCTTGGAAATAATGTTTTAAAAATCCATTCATGCCGTATAAGTTAAAAAAACATTCTTCGTACTTTTTTCGGAAAAGTCAAAAAGTACCTCGTACGAAAAATGACAAAAGATTCCTTTCATATTCTTTACTAAAAACTCGCCGAAGGGTAAAATTAGATTTAAACAATTGTAGGTGGATTGAAATAATATTACATATTCAGGAAACATGTATGTGGATGATAAAATACAACCCAGTAAATACTAAAGTATAAACAATCTCGGATAAAAATGAGATTGTGATATTTCCCTTACCTTAGGTCTGATTTGCTTCGTAAGTGTCCGAACCTCCTGTATAATGATTTAAATAATGTCATTGACTTATTTAAGAATCATATTCATTGTTATTATATCATATATGGTTCACTTATGACTTTATATTACCCGTTCTTTTGTAAGTTCATGTTAAAGTAGCATTTTGGGTAAAATCGTCTCATTTGTCGATTGTGTTTTAACTTGTAATTATTCATATGATTACTTAGATCATTATTACTTAATTATAGAATATAAAACATGATTTATATATAATATATATTCAGAATATACATATATATAATGGATCGATAAATGGAAATAAATATACCGTTCATTGAGACGGTAGGCCATACATACGCATGAACGCTGTTTTCTTTTCGTTATTGAATTGAGTGGAATTAAGTAGATGACATACATATATATAAACATATATCCAGTAGCTTTATAATGTCATATATTTCATTATTATTGCTTATATATACTTTGTAATCATTCTTAAATGGTTAACATGGAGAATGAATCTCATCGCGTCGTGGAGACGGTAGTCCGTACGTACGCACGAGCGATGATATCATTTCCATAATTATTGAATTTAATTGGAGTTGATGATACAATATATAATAATAAAAATGATGTTATAATAACTATTTATAGTTATTCTTTACACCATTATACCCATCCATGTAAGGTGGTGGTGGAAAATAGATTACACCACGGCGTGGAGACGGTATTTCGTACGTACGCACGCGCAGTGATTTCTTTTTCCATAGGATGGATAGATGGTGAAATAGGGTTTTTTCATACTTATAATAACATATCAGTATATGAGTGATACTGATGTTATTACTTCATAATGAAACAACCTAATAAGAAGAAGTGGAAGAAGAAATAATGATGAAAGAATCGGTAACGGACATTACCTCTTCTTTGAAGTGCTTCTTTGAGACCTCCTTTTAGGGCACTAAAATGGGCCTTTAAAGAATACCATAACCTCTAGTATGCTTCTAGGGAAGTGGATAATAGAATTTGGCAGGGGTTGACCGAGCTTGAAGGCTCAAAGTTGTGTGAGGAAGAGAGGGAGGAGGTGCCCTTTTATAAGGGAGGAGAGGGGCTCCTTTGGAAAAACTAAAACTATTATTTTATTATAAAGTCAAGTTCGGTTTTAAATAGCTCCAAATTGATTCATTTTTAGGCTAAGGTGGGTATGGGTCTAAATACTCTCATACAATAGAATTTAGACAAGTTTAGGTTCCTATTTTAACCTTATCATTTAGATTTAACATTAAGTTAAATAATTTTACTTTTACCGTGTCTTCTTGTGTTCTAACACTATAAGGTTAATAAACATACTATAAGAAGCCAAAAGAACCCCAAATTGTTTATTATTAATATATATAACCTTATATAAGTCATTTGGCCGAACCTTAGATTTTTAGGAATAAAATAACAATTGATAATATAATATTTCTTTTAAAACACTATTTTATGTCAATTTTGACACTATTTAGTAATTGATTTTTGTAAAAATCATAACAGAATTATAAGTTCGAACAAAGTTAATTACATCAATACTAACATGTCATATTAACCTATAAAATTAGTGTAATTCATTAAAAGTCTTAAATTATATTTATTTTGGTATTTATAACATCAATTATGTCAATATTTCATTAATAAGATAATTACTGCATCATCTTTGTGTCATAAATAAATTAAATTATTTGATGTCTAAAAATTACAAATAAAATATAATTATGTTTTAAATAGTTTTATATTTCTAATGAATATTTATAGTCGAATTTATCTTATGTATAACCCCATATTAAAAATGTTTTAGTAAATAAACTTTGATTTTAACTCTTTTCACCCTTCTTTAAATAAATTAATAATAAATGTCCTAATCTAAACCAAGTGGGCCTAAATTGTCATATTTTATTCCTAAGTTTGTTTTTTGGCGAATTACACTTTTCCAATAGAATTAGGACATGTGTTAGGGTAATAATAATATCATTTATACCCTTAATTACCCTATTTACTTTTAACCGTGGTAAAAAAGTAAAAAGTTACTATTCACCAAAAATTATTTTCATCTCATTGAACCACATTTTACTTATTTACATCAACCGTGTCTCTGGAATTTTTTAAATTCCACTCACAGAAGCGGTAAAATTAATTTTTATGAAAAATTCAGTTTTTTTTAACTACCACTTAGTGGTTTCACTATTCATCAAAAATTGAATGTTTTCAGACAAATACCAAAAATTAGGCCTAAGCTATATTTGATATTATGAACTCAAAAATGATTTCTATTTTACCAAATTCAAAACATATCAGTTTCATTAATTAATTTAAAAATTAATTCTCGTCGTCAAAACAAAAGGCGTGTTTTTAAGAGATAATAACTATCAAAAGATTGACACTTGTTTATAACTGGTTTAAATGTGAAATTACATCCAATGACCAACATTGTATTAAATTGTAAAAATATATTCTAAATATACTTTAAACCCACTCAAATTAATAATTTATCACTATTAATTATTTCGATTGAAAAATTTGTTTTTAATTAAAATTTAGTAATTTTCACTATTCATCAAAATATGAAAGTTATCCGAAAATCACCAAAATTTCACCCTAAGCTAATTTCGATATTCCGAATCCAAAAATGAAGTCCATTTTGAAAAATAAAATTTACAAAATTTCAAAAAGTGGTTATTACTATTCATAACTGCTAGTTTTTATAATATTTTAATAGCATATCGTTGTTTAGCGAAACTTGGTGTTGCGTACAACACACGCTATCGTGGAAGGTCGCGATTGCGTGTAATTCAAGCCAGGTCAGAGATGTGTGTTGTGAAAGCTCCTTTTGGTGTAGTGTATAACACAAGACATTAATGAAATTAAAAAGAATATTTTTCATAAAATCTCGGGGTGTTACATTAAAACCAAGTCTTCGAAGGTCCTTAGCCATAAGGGACTTCAATAGATATGAGGAAATCATTAGATGTGCTCTCAAAGTTGAGATGGAGATTGGAGTAACCCATCAGTCATATGGGTTTGATAAGAAGAGGAAAATGGAATTCAAAGGAAAATCTAAAGACCACACTGAAAAGAAGATGAGCTTTCCCTTATGCTCAAAGTGTGGAAAGAAACATGGAGGGAGTTGTCTTAAAGGGACAAGTAAATGTTTCAAATGTGGAAAGGAAGGTCATCAAGCATTTGTCTGCCGCAATGATGGGAAGAAGATGTCTAATGATGCAAACAAAGGAAGGGACACACAGAATGAACCTACTACACTTCAATGTTTCAAGGTCAAGGAGATGGGGAATTATGCCAATCAATGGCCAAATCGAAGGGTTGATGATGATGGTCGACATCAACAAAATCTTAAGGCTAAAGACAAAGGAAAGTCACATGCAATTTCTATCAGCGATGTGGAGTACGATAACGATGTGGTGAAAGGTACACTTACCATCCACTCTAAAGTATCAAATGTTTTATTTGATTCTGGATCCACCCACTCTTTTATTTCTGAAGATTTTTCTAAGGATTACCTCAACAATTAGATGTTGATTTAGCTGTGACAACACCTAAGGGCACAACAGTTGCATCAAAAGTTTATAATTCTTCTCCGATTGAAGTTTGTGGGAAAGTGCTTCCTGCAAATCTTGTGATCCTTCCTATAGTGGAATTTGATGTGATTCTTGGCATGGATTGGCTTTCTTTATATGGAGCTCATATCAATTGCCAAAGAAGGGAAGTCACATTTCATATTCCAGATCAATCTATGATCGTCTATCAATGAAAGGATGAACATAACCTTCCAGTGGAAATTTCTTCCCTCTTATGGGTCTTGATTCCACTAAATGAAGATTATTTATCTCAAATGTTTGGTGAGAAAATCACGATTAATAATATGACCATTGTACAGGAGTTTGATGATGTCTTTCCGGAGGAATTACCAGGTCTTCCTCCAAATCGTGAAGTTGAGTTTTCAATAGAACTCGTACCGGGTGCTTTGCCTATTTCAAAGAAACCTTATAGAATGGCCCCAATTGAGTTGCAGGAATTGAAGAAGAAACTCCAAGAGAATCTTGATAAGGGATTCATACGCCCTAGTGCATCACCTTGGGGAGCACCTGTTCTATTTGTTAAGAAGAAATATGGATCAATGAGACTCTGCATTGATTATCAAGAACTTAACAAGATCACAATCAAGAAAAAATATCCTCTCCCATGCATTGGTGACTTATTTGACCAACTACGTGGAGCTCAATACTTTTCCAAGATTGATCTTCATTCAGGGTATCATCAATTAAGGGTCAAAAGGGAGGATATACCAATGACGGATTTCCGTACAAGTTATGGACACTATGAATTTATAGTGATGCCATTTGGTCTTACTAATGCCCCTTCTATCTTCATGGATCTGATGAATAGAGTCTTTAGAGACTATCTTGATCAGTTTGTGGTAGTCTTTATAGACAATATTCTGGTATATTCAAAGAGAAAATAATAACATGAAGATCACTTGAGAATTATATTGAAGACCCTGATAAAGGAGAAGCTTTATGCCAAATTTACCAAGTGTGAATTTTTCCTTCAAAAAGTTTCATTTTTGGGTCACATAATCTCAAAAGAGGGGATATTTGTGGATCCAGAAAAAATAGAAGTTATCGAAAGATGGTCGAGACCAACAACAGCAACTGAGATCCAAAGTTTTCTTGGTTTGGCTAGATATTATCGATGTTTTGTGAAAGATTTTTCACGATTATCTAGTCCACTCACCAGGTTGACTCGAAAAGGAGTTAAGTTTGTTTGGATGGAGGAATGTGAAGAGAATTTCAAGGAGTTAAAAAGTAGGTTATCCAGTGCACCTATGATCACACTACCTTGTAGTGGAGAAAGGTTTGTGATCTACAGTGATGCATCCAAGAAGGGGCTAGGGTGCGTTCTTATGAAAAATGATATGGTGATAGCCTATGCCTCTCGACAGTTGAAAATCCATGAGCAAAATTACACAACTAATGATTTGGAGTTAGCTGCGGTAATCTTTGCATTAAAGATTTAGAGGCATTATCTTTATGGAGAAAGGTGTGACATTTATACTGATCATAAAAGTTTAAAATATATTTTCACACAAAAGGAGATGAATATGTGCCAAAGAAGATGGTTGGAGCTGATTATGGATTACGACTGCTCAATTCATTACCACCCTGGGAAAGCAAACAAGATGGCAGATGCATTAATTCGACACGACCATGCCAGTTTATCCATGATGAGGATAAAAAAGATCCCATATTTATGGATTTACAAAGGATGGATCTTGGAATTATAATGGAAAGGGAAAATCGTATCTTTCTCAAATGAATGTTCAACCATCTATACATGTGAAGATTAAAGAGGCGTAGAAAGAAGATGTAGAGTTACAAAAGAAGGTGAGAAATATTCCTGAATTCAACCTTGATTGTGATGGGATAATAAAGTTCAGGAATCGGGTTTGTGTTCCTCCCATCCCCGAATTAAAGAAGGAGCTACTGGATGAGGCTCATAGTTCTTCATTCTCTATTCATCCTGGAAGCACAAAGATGTATAGGGATCTGAAAGAGTACTTCTGGTGGGATGGCATGAAAAGAGATGTTGCTAAATATGTCTCTCGATACTTGGTTTGTCAACAAGTTAAAGCTGAGAGACAGAAGTCAGTGGGGATGTTACAACCATTACCCATACCTGAATGGAAATGGGAAAACATCACTATGGACTTTGTCACAGGACTTCCTAAAACATCCAAAGGCAATAATGTTATCTGGGTCATAGTTGATCTTCTTACAAAGTCTGTACACTTCATTTCTATTAGAGAGGATTTCTCTCTAGACCAGCTTGCCAGGATATATGTAAAGGAAGTGGTAAGATTTCATGGAGTACCACTTTCTATTATATCTGATCGGGATCTGAGATTTACCTCGAAGTTCTGGAAAATTCATCAGCATACTCTGGATACAGAGTTGAGTTTCAGCACTGCTTATCATCCTCAGACAGACGGTCAGTCTGAGAGAACAATTCAAACTCTAGAAGATATGTTGAGATCTTGCTCTATGGATTTCAAAGGTGGTTGGGATCAACACCTACCTTTGGTGGAATTTTCTTATAATAATAGCTTTCACTCAAGTATTCAGATGGATCCTTCTGAAGATCTCTATGGAAATAAATGCAGGACTCCAACTTGCTGGGATGAAGTTGGGGAAAGAAAGCTATTAGGACCTGATCTCGTTGATGAAATGGCAGAAAAGGTCAGATCTATTCAACAACACATAAGAGCAGCTCAGAGTCGACAGAAAAGTTATGCTGACAACCGAAGAAAAGACCCAGAGTTTTAAGTGGGTGATAAAGTGTTCTTATGAATATCTCCCTAGAAAAGGTTCATGAGATTAAGAAAGAAGGGGAAGTTGAGCCCTAGATATATCGGTCCTTTTGAAATACTGGATCGTGTTGGAAAGGTAGCTTACCGATTGGAGCTTCCACCGAATCTCTCTCAAGTTCACGATGTGTTCCATGTATCTCTCCTGAGAAAGTACATACATGATCCCTCACATGTACTCATCTCAGAATTTGTACCTCTAGAGCAAGATCTTTCTTATGAAGAACAACCGATAGTGATTCTGGATCGTAGCGAAAAAGTCCTACCAAACAATACCACTCTCTTGGTGAATGTTTTATGGAGGAACCACTAATTAGAAGAAGCTACATGGGAGCTTGAGGATATGATGACGGAGAGGTGTCCTCATATTTTTGTTACAAAGTAACGAATTTCGAGGGCCAAATTCATTTTAAGGGGGGTAGAATGTAACGCCCGAGACATTTATGAGTAATATTTTGTTTTTATCAAAGGAATCTTTCACTACGCACAACACTAGCTTGGCTTGCTTTACATGCAATCGCGGCCTTCCTCAATAGCTTGCATCGTACGCAATACTGAGTTTCACTAAACAACGATATGCTATTAAAATATTAATAAAACTAGCCATTATGAATAGTAATAACTGCTTTTTGAAATTTTATAAATTTTATTTTTCAAAATGGACTTTATTTTTTGATTCGGAATATCGATATTATCCTAGGGTGAAATTTTGGTGTTTTTCTGAAAATATTCAAATTTTTATGAATAGTGAAACCACTAAGTGGTAGTTAAAAAAACTGAATTTTTCATAAAGCATAATTTTACCGCTTTTGTGAGTGGAATTTCAAAAATTCGAGAGACATGGTTAATATCAAGGACTAAAATTCGGTTCAATGAGATGAAAATAATTTTTGGTGAATAGTAACTTTCTACATTTTTTTACCACGGTTAAAAGTAAATATGGTAATTAAGGGTAAAAGTGTTATTATTATTGCCCTAACACATGTCCTAATTATATTAGATGAGAGAATTTCGACCCATACCCACCTTATCATCGAAATATATCAATTTTGAGCTATTAAAAACCGAATTTTACTTTATAATAAAATAATATTTTTAGTTATT
This sequence comes from Viscum album, assembly GCA_963277665.1. Taxonomy (NCBI): domain Eukaryota; kingdom Viridiplantae; phylum Streptophyta; class Magnoliopsida; order Santalales; family Viscaceae; genus Viscum; species Viscum album. Next base: position 539,528,128 of record OY728119.1, read on the forward strand.
CCAAAGCTGCCCCTCTCCTCCCTTATAAAAGGGCACCTCCTCCTTCTCTTCCTCACACCACTTTGAGCCTTCATGCTCGACCAAACCCTGCCAATTTCTTCTCTCCACTTCCCTAGAGACATCCTAGAGGTCCTAGTCTTCTTCAAAGACCAATTTTAGTGCCCTAAAAGGAGGTCTCAAAGAAGCGTTTCAAAGAAGAGGTAATGTCCGTTATCGATTATTTCATCTTTATTTTTTCTTCCACTTCTTCTTCTTTAGTTGTTTCATAATGAATTAATAACATCAGTATCACTCATATACTAATATGTTATTATAAGTATGAAACGACCCTATTTCACCATCTATCCATCCTACGGAAAACGAAATCATCGCACGTGCGTTCGTACGGAATACCGTCTCCACGCCGTGGTGTAATCTATTTTCCACCACCACCTTACTTGGATGGGTATAATGGTGTAAATAATGACTATATATGATTATTGTAAAGTTATATTGATTCTGAAATATTATATATACACTCCAATACAATTCAACGATCAAGGGAACGATATCATCGCTCGTGCGTATGTACGGAATACCGTCTCCACGATGTGATGCGACTCGTTCTACAAGATCTTCATTGCATAATGATTATATAAATGAATTGAATGAATTAATATGATATATATTACACTAATACCATTATGTAAATTAGGTATCTATGACCTAAAAAGAAAAATAATAATTTATTCGACAAAACACGCATAAGAACAAAAAGTAATAAACACCCAAATAACAAGTAGTAATGAAATATTACTAATAAGAAGATAAGAATATGACCATATATGATATCATAAAAATAAGTATGATTCTGGAATAAGTCAATAACATTATTTAAATCATTATACATGAGGTTCGGACACTTATGAAGCAAATTGGACCTAAGGTAAGGGAAATATCACAATCTCATTTTTATCCGAGATTGTTTATACTTTGGTATTTACTGGGGTGTATTTTATCATCCACATCCATGTTTCCTCAATATGAAATATTATTTCCATACACCTAAAATTGTTTAAATCCATTTTTACTCTTTGGTGAGTTTATATTGAATGATATGAAATAAATCTTTTGTCCTTTTTTGTACGAGGTACTTTTTGACTTTTCCGACAAAAGTACGAGAAGAATGTTTTTTTTTAACTTATACGGCATGAATGGATTTTTAAAACAATATTTCCAAGAATATTCCTTTATATGTTTTCAAGTTTGTTTTTAATCAACTTATTTTAGTTTAAAATTGTATGACTTGTTAATAAAGGAAAAATGTTTTTGACGTAGAAAGGATATTTTCCTCAAGAATCGAGTTCAAGTGTTTTATCAAAATTATTTTCCATCTAAGATAATTTAGGGTTCTGTTTCTATCCCTATTTTTACATTGATTTGATTATGTTATGATGGAATTATTTTTATGATGTCCTTTTATCTTATATGGATTATGTTATGATGGCATGATGTTTAAGATTCCCATTTTTATTACATGGGTTATGCAATGATGTATGATTTTTTTTTATTTTGTGGCAGACATAAGAATGGTATCACAATGAGATGGGTGGGACCTATATCTCCCTCCAATGCATTGGGTAAATATTTTATATCTCATGAGATAGACATGGTTGGAATGGCAGGTTAAACCGGTTCAGTGAAACAGGACTGAAACGAGGAGTGAACTCGGTTCAGAAATGGACTTTGTCCACTAAGATAGTCTTAGCCATGAGTCTTGACTAATAAGAAATGATTCTCTATGATTATGTGTGTATTCCATAAAGTTTCATGTTTTATGTTATGATTATTGGGATTACATTTCACTACTATGATTTATCCCATGTTATGAAATTATGATCTCGTTTTTAGGGTAAGATTTCCAAAATGTTATGTTTTTATTTTGATGTGATTGATATTTCTTTTGTTTACCCTTACTGAGCATTTGAGCTCACCCTTTTGAATGTTTTCTTTCCCCCGGATAGAAGAAGGTTATTAATTAAGATATGCCAAAAGGGACTATAGATATGATGAAATAAATGGGAGACAATGTAGATGCTTTATGAACCAGTTGTTTATGTTTCGCAGTTTCTAAAGACACTATACCTATATGGTCCTTTAATGGTTTTGTTATATGTTGTAATAAGTATGCTTTAGTTCTGATGTAATAACAAAGTATGTAAAGTATGGGTAGTTATATGTCATCTCTCACAAATCTCGGAACCCTAGCTGGCTTCTATCGTGGGGCCATCCTAAAAAGAAACAGGTGTGCCACGGTCAATACAGTATACCTGGTGAGCTGACACAAAGTAATCACAAAGAAAACATTGAAACACCCATGAAATCAATGTTTTCATACACTGAGTCACAAATCAGAAGTCAGGGTCCTGGTGTACGGATACGTCGGCCGCCACACCAACACTGGACTCCATGGACTGATAACCACACTTAATACCCTTAACACTATTGCGTCACATAGACGAAAGATCAGAGTCCTGAGTTCTGCGGTAGAACCGAAATCCTTTGATACCAATTTGTCACGACACGTCCTCAGGGACCGTGCCGTGACTACCCCAAACCCACCTCCCATAGGCCATGGGCTGGTGACTAGCACCAAAGGTGTAAATCACGAAACAAAGGAGAAGGCATTGCCTTTATAAATTAAAAAACACCACATAGTAAGCTAGCAGAAGTAAACACTAAGTAAACTGAGTACAAAAGTAAGTGCGGAAAGTAAATGGGCCAGAATACAAACCCAAACTGAAAGTAAAGTACAAATGGAAAGAAAGTACAACAACTGAAAGGTAAACCAGCAATGTCGAGCCGTCCACTGGAAGTCCCACCTGAAGGGTGGGTACATATAGTCTCCTCAACTCCTCGGGTCCAGCCGTCCGCTCCGGGTATGTCCCGCCCAGTGGTCCACCTCCAGGTACTTACTTGCTCCACAAGCCTCAATCACGATCAGCGATGTCCATCATCTGCATCCAACCCAACATAGTGCGGGGATAGCCCATGCAGGGTTGAGTATACACTACTCAGTAGATACCCTGAGACCCCCGAAGGTCTCCTAGAATCCACAAATGATAAACCACAAAGGAAAGATACAACCACGAGGTAACATCCAACACTACTTAGATATATGCCCATAAATATACCTAAGACATAAATTCTAGTTCGACTCCAAAATCCGAGCCCACGTTCGATCACGTCCCCACAGGATAGAACAACCCAATCCACACAGGAAAGCACAACCCAATCCACGCAGGAAATCACAACCCAATCCACATAGGAAAGCAAGTCAATCATATCGAAGATAAAGATTGAAAGTCAAGACTTAGCTCACACAGGTATAATTCTTCGTAAGGTGATAGAGATGATCAGATATAGCCACCGATTCATCTAAGCTGAGACCCACATAGGAAACGAGACCAGCTAAGTTGTCGGACCCACGTAGGATACCAGACCAGCTACTCTGCTGGACCAACGTAGGATACAAGTACATAGTCAAATACTGTCGGACCCACGTAGGATACAAGAACAGTAGTACTATCGGACCCACGTAGGATACAAGAACAGTAGTCATCATCGTCGAACCCATGTAGGATTTCAGTACGGTCGTCATAGCTTCCAAACCCATGAAGGATTTCAGTGCAGTCGTCATCGCTGCCGAACCCACGGGGGATTTCAGTGCAGTCATCATCGTCATCACAGTCGCAGCCAGCACTACTGTTTCTGCACACAGTATGCTCAATTCCGGGAGGGTCCGCTCTACGATCCAAGGGGGGTCGTTACATCAACTGACACGTATTCCGGAGTTTATGTATCCCAAAGTTCCGTCTCGACAAGAAGAACTCAACGTGACAAAAGGCACGCCAATCAGACGCCAGGTCTGAGAGTTATTGGCCTTTTCGTTCCAGGGGCCCGGTTGATTTTTAAGTCAAAACCAACCCGACCATACCCCAACTACATCCAAACCTCGATCTTTGTAACCCAAACGGTCTGTCTCACTAAGAGGAATCCAACAAAGTCAATGGCACGTCAACCGGATGTCCGGAGCTCAAGTTATAAGCGTTTCCACTCCGAGGGCCCGGTTGGTTTCATGTTCGAACAAACCCGGCCATACCCAAAGTTCTCCGAAACCTTGATTGTAATATACCAAAACTACCAACTCGATCTAAGGATCACATCGCAACTGACAGTGCGTCGATCGGAGGTCTCTAGCCCATGTTACAGGCATTTAAACGAACCTGTCTGGTTTTAGGGGGTTATGGGCCCGGACCGACATGGCCAAAGACCCCCTAGGTCAGCCCAAACCGGGTCGACCCGACCTGGGTCTGGGTCCAGCCCATCAGGGAGCGGCCCAGCTCTGCTGGCATGGCCTGGCCCAGCCGACACTGCACGGCGCGGTTGGCCCGGCCCGGTGCTGCCGGTTCGGCCTAACGCGAGCGTGGCCCGCGTGGCCAGCTGCTCGGCCGTTTTGACGAGCGAGATGCAGAGGGGGGGCGCTTCCCCCCCTTGAATGAAGAAACGGCCCCCATGAGGGGGGCTTGACTCTTGTCCAACCAGGGGTTACGACCCCCGGTCGTTCCGAAACGGCCGGCCCGGCTGGTCGGCCGGTGCTGTCACAGCGGGACCCCGCAGTCCCGCCCCTCCAAAGCGCCGGCGGCCGGCGGTTCCGGCTGCCCCTCCTTGCACCTCCACGGCCTAACTCCGGCCCTGGCTTCCTTCGGCCTCAACGGTGCGGCCCAACCGCACCGCGCTTCTTCATCGCGTTCCTCTTTTTTTCCGCGAAGTGTCGTTGCATCGCGCTACCTTTGTTCGTGCCGCAACAAGTACAACATCAAAGGGGGAGGAGGGTCGGCTGTGTTCATGCGGTCCGACCTCCTCCTGTTATAATGATAACAGGGGGCCGAAAAATTAAAATAACATCGACAAAGAAATCACAAATTTAATCCATTAAATTTGAACTCAAACCCCTACCTTGATGAAGTTTCGTCGCGGGAAAAGGTCGTCGCGGAAGACGACATCGCAGAAGACGGCGTCAAGGAAGACAACGTCGTGGAAGACGGCATCGAGGAAAACGGAACTGTATACGTCCTTGGTGTTCGTCCAAAGAAGAATGTGGCACGTCGTTGTTCTCCGAAGAAGGCGTCTCTTACCGACTACGGAGATGAGAGGTGACGGCACGACGATTCCCTTGCGGTGATGGAGTTCTTCGTCGTAGACTCGGCGTTCTTCGCGTTCTTCAACAAGGAAGAAGATGTTCTTCAGAGAGAAAGAGTCCTCTCCTTGTTTCCGCACAACAAATCAACCCCCAATACAATAATACATTCTCTTATTTTATTATCATACATGCATTCCAACATTAAATTTGAAAACTCAAATTTAATTCACGAATTAATTAACGTGTGTTCTCCAATTAATGAGGTGTTTAAATGGCATGTAATTAAACTTGGAGGAGTTTCAAATTAATTTCTAGAGGGGGGTTCAAAGGGGTGTTGAGTAAATTGAAGGAGGTGGGGGCTTGTGGGGTCCCCACCCCAACTTCCTTTCATCTTCCATTTCCACACACTTAACCCACCAGTAAAGAAATAAAAATAAATTGTAAAACAATTTTATTTTTATTCCTCACGCATTTTTTAACATTTCCTCCCGAGAAAATGAAACTCCAGGAAAGGTCTTCCAAAGCAATTACCGGCACTGCGATTCCATCGGTGCCCTTAGATTTCGATTCCGAGTATCGTTTCAAAAGTTAGGAAAACCCGCTCGTTCATTCACTGAACGTACCCGACCTAAACTTTGTAAACTGATTCTGGGCACACCAGGGCTCGGAATCAGGTGCCGTCAGAAACTGCGTACTCGTAAAATCCAAAAGAAAATTAAGAAAAAATTTCCCTTGAAATTTATGGGTCTTTACATTACTCCCACCTCAGGGCTTTACATCCCCGTAAAGATACATCACAAACTAGGGGAACAGATAAGGGTACTGAGCATGCATCTGAGCCTCCTGCTCCCAAGTTATCTCGTGGAGGTTCTCGTGCTGCCACCTGATTCACACTAGAGGAATCGACCGCCCATGTAGGACCCGCTCCTATCGATCCTCGATCTCTATCGGGACCTCCGCAAAAGTCGCCCCATCGTCAATGTCCATCTCCCCATGGTCGATGATATGCGTCGGGTCGTCCACGTACCTCCTCAGCTGAGATACGTGGAAGACGTCATGCACCCAGTGCAACTGAGGTGGTATAGCTAGGCGATAATCCACCTCGCCTATCCTTTAAAGAACCTTGAATGGTCTGATTAAGCGCCGAGATAACTTGCTGCCCCAACCAAATCTCCGTAATCCAGGTCGAGGTGAGACCTGAAAGAAAACATGGTCTCCATCCTCGAACTCTAGTGGTCTTCACATCCTGTCAGCATAAGACTTCTGTCGGCTCTGAAATGTCCCCATCTGCTCCTGGATGACCTAGACCTTCTCTGCCGTGGCCTAGACCATATCTGGTCCCACAAGTGCTAACTCCCCAGGGTCTGTCCAGCACAGAGGTGATCTGCAAGGTCGGTCGTACAATGCCTCGTATGGTGTCATCCCGATGGTGGAGTGGTAGATGTTGTTGTACGCAAACTCCACCAAGGGTAGGTGGTCCTCCCAGATGCGACCAAAGTCGAGGACACATGCCCAAAGCATGCCCTCGAGAGTCTGACTGGTCCTCTCTGTCTGACCATCTGTCTGAGGGTGAAAGGCGGTGCTCAGACGTAGCTACGTCCCGAATGCCTCCTGCAACCCCTTCCAAAGCCAGGAAGCAAAGAGATCATCTCGATCGGATATGATAGATGATGGAACACCATGAAGTTGCACGATCTCCTGAACGTAGAGGCGTCCCAAGATCTCCACTGAGCCTTACTCTCTGATGGGTAAGAAGTGGGCCGACTTAGTGAGTCAGTAGACAATCACCCAAATGGAGTCGTGACCTCTAGAAGTACCTGGAAGTCCAGTAACTAAGTCCATAGATATCCCGTCCCACTTCCACTCCGGGACCTCCAAGGGCTACACCAAGCCTGCTGGTACATGGTGCTCCACCTTCACCAGCTGGTAGGTGAGGCATCGAGAAACGAACTCTGCCACAGCCTTCTTCATACCCGGCCACCACTAATGTCGTCTAAGATCCTAGTACATCTCCGCCACTCCTGGATGTACCGCTAAAGGGGATGAGTGAAACTCCCTTAGCACCTCCTCCTGTAATGTATATGGTACCATGGTACATCCTCTAAAAAGGACATCGTGTTCTCCTCCTATAGAGAATCCATGAGGTGCTTATCCTGAGGATATCTGTACACGCCGCCTCTCACAGTCAATGTCTCCACGCTGTGCCTCTCTGACCCACTGTCGTAGTGGAGGAGTGACTGTAAGTGACTGAAGAAAGGCTTCCCCATCTCTATCCATGAAGGATATTTTCAAAGAGGCTAGCTGCTCTGTCGCCTCCTCAAGTAGCTGAATGCCCATCCTCCGGCTGAGAGCATCAGCTACTACGTTCTCCTTTCTAGGAGTATAGACTATCTCAAATTCATAGTCATGGAGGAACTCAAGCCATCGCCGCTGTCTCAGGTTCAGGTCTTTCTGTGAGAATATGTACCTGAGACTCTGGTGGTCATAGTACACTATGAAGCGCTTGCCCATCATATAGTGTCTCCACATCTTTAGAGCGAAGAACACTGCTGCTAACTCCAGGTCATGGGTAGCGTAGTTCTTCTCATGCTTCCACAACTGTCGTGATCCATAGGCGATCACTGCCCACTCCTGCATCAAGACACATCTGATTCCAGTCCCTGATACATTGCAGTAGACTACATACCCTACTCCCTCCTCTGGTAGCCTCAAGATAGGTGCACTGATCAATCTCTGTCTCAGCTCTTGGAAGCTCTGCTGACATCTATCTGACCATACAAACTGTTTACCCTTCTTCGTCAAATATAAAAGTGGAGCTGCAACTCTAGGGAAGTATGCCACAAACCCCCGGCAGTATCCAGCTAGACCCAAGAAACTTTGCACCTCCATCACGCTCCTGGGTGGCTCCCAAGCTAGCACTGCCTCGATCTTCGTAGGATCCACTGCAACTCCAACCTCAGAGATGACGTGTCCCAAGAAGTGGACCTCACATAACCAGAACTAGGACTTCTATAGCTTACCAAAAAGCTAGTGCTCTCAGAGTAAGTCCAGTACAACATGCAAGTGGTAGGTGTGCTCCTTCTCAGTGGTTGAGTATATCAATATCTCGTCGAAGAAGACCATGAAAAATCGATCAAGGTATGGCTGAAATATCCTGTTCATGAGACTCATGAACACTGCTAGAGCATTGGTTACACCGAAAGGCATAACCAAGAACTCATAGTGTCCATACTGACATCTGAAGGTCATCTTCTGCATGTCCTCATCCCGTACTCTGAGCTGATGATAACCTGATCTAAGGTCTATCTTCAAGAACCACCATGCGCCCTTAAGATTATCGAAGAGGTCGTAAATCCTCGGTAGTGGATACATGTTCCTCAAGGTCACCTGGTTCAAGCGACGATAGTTGACACATAGTCGTAAGCTCCCATCCGACTTCTTGGCGAACAAAATTGGGGAAGCCCAGGGTGAAACACTGGGTCAGATGAATCCCTTTCCCTGCAAGTCCTCCAACTATACCTGTAGCTCACGAAGCTCAGTGGGGCCCATATGATATGCTGGAGTGGATATCGGGGTTGTACCGGGGTACAGGTCAATATAGAAGTCTACCTCTCTGTGAGGAGGTTGTCCCGGAACATCGTCAAGAAAAATGTCTGCTTACTGATCCACCACTAAAGGAAAACTTGGACTCCGCAGGTCAACTGCTCCTAGGATGAGGCTATCCAACTAGTGAGTGACCGGTTGTCCTCACCTCTGAGTGAGTCCATCCTGCGCTGCAAAGGCTCCCTTCTCACCGGTGAAGGTTAACCTACTCCCATTTGTGCGAACACATCGCACCTTGTGCCTAATACAGTCGATCGGAGCATGGACTGTGGATAAACAATCCATGCCCAAGATGATGTCTCAAGGCCTAGACGCTACTACAAGAAGATCCCAGCCGAAGATATCGCCTCCTAGAGTAAGCTCACACTACCGACACCAGTGCGTAATCGTCGAGTCTGCTCACGTAGGAGTCTCTAGTCGTAAGGATAGAGCCAACGGATCCGTCATAATCTCCGAGCTCCAAACAAGGGCAGCGAAAATAAAAGAATGACTCGCTTATGTGTCTATAAGAACTGTAGAAAGGGTGGAGTAGAAACATATAGTACCTTGAATCATCCCTCGCGCACCGTGGTCGTAGGTCTCAGCTGCCTGAAGTTGAGCCTGTCTCTGCCCGCCAGCTCCCTGTGGTCGGGGTGGGCCTCCTAGTGGTGGTGGTGGTAAAGCCTAAAAGCATCACTCACCACCTGCTGCTCGGCCAGCTCCTCTGCCTCGTCTGCCTACTCTCTGCAGACTTCCAAGGTCTACCTTCTGTCTCTACCTAGGTAGCCCCTCAACCATCAGCTTCTCCTCTGTACGATGGGTCGGGAAATCATGAGCCATGTGGCCCTGCCCACCGCATGTGTAGCACTGTCTGCTCCTCGGGAGGTTGGCGCTACGCCGTGTGCCCCTCACCTCTGAGCCAATGTCCTAAGGTCGTCCGCTTGCTGGTCTTGTCCTCCTGGACCCATGTGACGTCCGTCGACTGCCAGCTGCAGAAGACTCAGCTACGTGTCGCCCTCCGGTAGGTCTCGCTGCTGGAGTAGGCTCAGCAAGAAAGCTCTCTATAAGAAGGGGTCACTCCAGTACTCCTGCCTACGTCGGAATGCTGAGTGAGACCATCAATGCCCTGATCTCATGCATTAGCCCCTTCTCAAGGGTCGAGGACCAGAAGAATGGGTCACGTACCATGTCTGTCGAATAGCATGAGAGATCGGTAAATCTCGCCGAGTATTGGGCTACCATCATGCTGCCCTGCCACAGCTGTAGTAGCTCCTGGATGCACACCACATGGAGGGTGGCTGGGAAGAACTCTGAGTGGAAGAGGCTCTCAAAGTCCTTCCAGAGAAGAGATGCCTTGTCATGCACCTGGAGAGTCATGCTACACCATCTGCCTGATACCGCGTGTAGGAGGCTCACTGGAAGGATCACCCTGAGGTCAGCTGGTGTCCCCACTAGCCTGAATACTCGAACTACAGCCTCCAGCCAATACTCGGTGGCCTGAGGGTTTGTCTCCCTACAAAACCTAGGTGGCCTCTAACGCTGGAACTTGTGCAGTGCAATAAGGTGACGTGCACTCTCAGCGGCTAGAGTTGGTGGCATCGGTGGCTTGGCGGGTAGAGGGACCACCGGTGCCCCATTGTAAAAGGGCCCCACACCGAGGCCCCGTCGCTCTCTGGGTGGTCGTCTCACACAATTCTTGAAACCCTATCCATCTATCATCGTGGGGACATCCTGAAAAGAAACTGGTGCACCACGGTCAATACAGTATACCTGGTGAGCTGACACAATGTAATCACAAAGAAAACATTGAAACACACAGGAAATCAATGTTTTTGTGCACTGAGTCGGAAATCAGAAGTTAGGGTCCTGGTGTACGGATACGTCGGACACCGCACCAACACTGGACTCCCTAGACTGATAACCACACTCAATACCCTTAACACTATTGTGTCACATAGAAGAAAGATCAGAGTCCTGAGTTCTATGGTAGAACCGAACTCAATTGTTACCAATTTGTCACGACCCCTCCTCAAGGCCCATGCCATGACTACCCCAAGCCCACCTCCCATAGGCCAGGGGCTGGCGACTAGAACCAAAGGCATAAATCCCGAAAAAAAGGGGAAGGAATTGCCTTTATTAAGTAAACAAACACCACAGAGTAAGCCAGTAGAAGTAAACACTAAATAAACTGATTACAAAAGTAAGTGCGGATAGAAAATGGGCCAGAATACAAACCCAAACTAAAAGTTAAGTACAACTGGAAAGAAAGTACAACAACTGAAAGGTAAAGCATCAATGTCGAGCCATCCACTAGAAGTCCCACCTGAAGGGTGGGTACAGATAGTCTCCTCAACTCCTAGGGTCCATCCGTCCGTTCTGTGTATGTCCTGCCTAGTGGTCCACCTCTAGGTACCGACTTGCTCCACAAGCCTCAATCACGATCAGCGTTGTCCCTCGTCTGCATCCAACACAACGTAGTGCGGGCATATCCTGTGTAGGGGTGAGTATACGCTACTCAGTAGGGGCCATGAGACCCCCGAAGGTCTTCCAGAATCCACAATGGATAAACCACAAAGAAAATATACAACCACGAAGTAACGTCCAACACTACTTAGGTATAAGCCCATACATATACCTAAGTCATCAATTTTAGTTCAGATCCACCATCCGAGCCCAAGTTCGATCACATCCATACAGGATAGTACAACCCAATCCACACAGGAAAGCACAACCTAATCCACACAGGAAAGCACAACCAAATCCATATAGGAAACCAAGTCAATCATATCGAAGATAAATATTTAAAGTCAAGACTCAACTCACATAGGTATACTTATTCGTAAGGTGATATAGATGATCAGATGTAACCACTGATTCATCTAAGATGGGTCCAATGTTGGATACTAGATCAGCTAAGCTGTCAGACCCATGTAGGATACAATACCAGCTACTCTGCTGGACCCACGTAGGATATAAGTATAGATTCAAATACTGCCGGACCCACATTGGATACAAGAACAGTAGTAATATCGGACCCACGTAGGATACAAGAACAGTAGTAATCGTCATCGAACCCATGGAGGATTTCAGTACGGTCGTCATCGCTGCCAAACTCACGGAGGATTTCAGTGCAGTCGTCGTCGCTGCCGAACCCACAGAGGATTTCACTGTAGTCGTCATCGTCATCACCGTCGCAGCCAGCTCTAAGGTTTATGCACACAGCATGCTTGATTCCGGAAGGGTCCGCTCCACGAGCCAAGTGGGGTCGTTACATCAACTAACACGTAGTTCAGAGTTGATGTATCCCAAAGTACCGTCTCGACAAAAAGAACTCAACGTGACAGATGACGCGTCAATCGGACGCCCGGTCTGAGAGTTATCGGCCTTTTCGTTCTAGGGGCCCAGTTGGTTTTTAAGTCAAAACCAACCTGACCATACTCCAATTGCATCCAATCCTCAAGTGGAGTAAGACAAAAGGTCTGTCTCACTAAGAGAAATCCAACAAAGTCAATGGCACGTCAATCAGACGTCTGGAACTCAAGTTATAAGTGTTTCCGCTCCGAGGGCCCGGTTGGTTTTGTGTTCGAACCAACCCGGCCATACCCAAAGTTCTCATAAACGTTGAGTGTAAAACACCGAAACGACGGTCTCGATCTAAGGATCGCATTGTAACTAATGGTGCATCGATCGGAGGTCCATAGCCCAAGTTATGGGCATTTAAACGGACCTGTCCGGTTTTAGGGGGTTTTGGGCCCAGAACCACCCGGCCCAAGACCCCCTGGGTCGGCCCGAACCGGGTCGACCCAACCCGGGTCCGAGACTGGCCCTTCATGGCGTGGCCCGGCCCGGTTGGCGCAGCCCGCGGGGCCAGCGGCTCGGCCGTTTGGCCAAGCAGGATGCGGAGGGGGGTGCTACCCCCCCTGAATGAAAAAACAGCCCCCATGAGGGGGGCCCGCCTCTTGGCCAGCCGGGGGTTACGACCTCCGGTCCTTCCGAAATGGCCTGCCCGGCTGGCCGGCCAGTTCTACCACCGCGGGACCCCGTTTTCCCGCCCCTCCGAAGCGTTGGCGGCCGGCGGTTCTGGCCGCCCCTCATTTCACCGTCGCGGCTTCAAGCCGCAGCCTTGTCCGACTGGCGCAGCGCGACGGCGCCGCGCCCCTCCGCCACGGCCCTGCTCCGGCCATGGCATCTTTGTGGTTCTCCGGAAAGGCACGACGGTGCCGCACCCCTCTACCATGGCCTACCTCTGGCACTGGCTTCTTTCGGCACCAACGGCGCGGGGTGACGGTGTCGCGCTTCTTCACTGCGTTCCTCTTTGTTTCCACGCGGTGTCGTTGCACCACGCTGCCTTTGTTCTTGCCGCAAAAAGTACAACATCAAAGGTGGAGGATGTTCGTCCATGCTCATGTGGTCTGACCTCCTCCCTTTATAACGATAACAGGCCACCCAAAAATTAAAATAACTTCGACAAAGCATGAAAAAATTTAATCCATTAAATTTGAACTCAAACCCCTACCTTGATGAAGTCGTCGAACGAGGTTCATCGTGGGAAAAGGTCTTCGTGGAAGATGGCGTTGTGGAAGACCACACCGTATTTGTCGTCGATGTTCGCCCGAAGAAGAATGCGGTGCATCATCGTTCTCCAAAGAAGGCGACTCTTGCCGTCTACAGAGAGGAGAGGAGACGGCACAACAACTCCCATACGGTGATGGAGTTCTTCATTGTAGACTCGGCGTTGTTCGCGTTCTTCGAAGAGGAAGAAGTTGTTCTTCAGAGCGCAAGAGTCCTCTCCTTGTTTCCTCGCAACGAATCAACCCCCAATAAAATAAGACATTCTCTTATTTTATTAACATACATGAATTCCAACATTAAATTTGAAAACTCAAATAGAATTCACGAATTAATTAACATGTGTTGTCTAATTAATTAGGTGTTTAAATGGAATGTAATTAAACATGGAGGAGTTCAAAATTAATTTCTAGAGGGGGGTTCAAATGGGTGTTGAGGAAATTGAAGGAGGTGGGGGCTCGTGTGGGCCCCACCCCAACTTTCTTGCATCTTCCATTACCACACACTTAACCCACCGGTAAAGAAATAAAAATAAATTGTAAGACAATTTTATTTTTATTCCTCACACATTTATTAACATTTCCTCTCGAGAAAATGCAACTCTAGGAAAGGTCTTCCTAAGCAATTATCGGCACTTCGATTCCATTGGTACCCTCAGATTTCGATTCCGAGCACTGGTTCAAAAGTTAAGAAAACCCGCTCATTCGTTCAGTGAACGTACCCGAGCTAAACGTCGAATATTGATTCTGGGCACCCCGAGCCTCAGAATCAGGTGCCGTTAGAAACTGCGTACTCGTAAAATCCAAAAGAAAACTAAGAAAAAATTTCCCTTGAAATTTACGGGTTTCTACATTAAAGGTATTATAAATGGGTTGAATATGTAGTTATATTAATTTTGTTTTGTCATGGAGATGGTTTTAATTAAATGGAATGGATTTTATTTTATATGAGAATAACCATGGTAAACTAATTTAATGAGATTAAATTAGAACATTAATTATGGGTGTTATTATTAATAATAACATGGAAGAGTTAGATTGGAGAGAGAATGAGATAATAAAAAATTGAGAAATAAAAAAAGAAAAATAAAAGAAAAGGCAATCAAGGAGGTGGGGTGTGATTGGCATGGAGTATAGGCAAGGCGCCACTTTTGTGGAGCTTGATAAAATTGTGGAATAAAGATTGAAGATTGGAGAGAGGGAGATATTATATGATAATAATGAAAATAAATAAATAAATATAAAAGGGAGATTGATTTGCGGCTTGTGTGTGAAGTGTTCCATGCATGGAATGAGTTTAAAGATATTAGATAAATAAACAATTAAATAATAATATAATATTTTTATTATTAATTTTGATGATAAAACACCTATCTGTCTGCAACTTCTTCGAGCGATTTCGGATTCACGAACCATCAGCAGCAGTGCGACCCTGACTACGAGATGGAAATTATGAGTCCAATATTGTATGTCCTTTTCGGGTTTTCGGATCGGGTACCTGAAACACTCATGAATTTATAGATTTAATATTATTATTAAATCTTCGACCCGCCATAACTCCCAAGTGCGATATATGATTGACCTGTTGTCAGTGGCGATGTGATCCTGTCATTAATATGGTCTATTCAAGTCTAATGTTGGATATTAAATTATGGTTCGTGGCTCGGGTCCAAGAAACACCCAATAATAATAATATCATTATTATTACGAGATCTTGTATCCAACGTATCTCCTTCATACGATATCGGATTGACGAACCATCAGCGGCAGTGTAACCCTGAGATTATGAAAGTCATTTTAAGACCAATGATGAATAAATTTTTATGAATCATGTCTCGGGTCAATTAAACACCTATTATCAATTGAAGTTATTGTTATCATTAAACGCATGGAAACCGCGTGATGTGTTGTGTGTTGACTAGTCAAACAGCGTAACAGTTGTACGGTCACGTCATGTATTCATTAATACACACTGCGTACCATTTTACCTTTTATTTTCCTATATAAGAGAGGGTCATTTGTTATTTATGGACCTCTCTTATTCTCCGCACGGTGACGCTCCCAGATGACCTAGAATTCTTCCTCCTAACTTCTTCATCCGGACTCCTATCGTCGATATGTCAGTGACTGCAGGATCATGTCAGTGAGGAGAACATTGTAAACCCTGTTTCATTCCCTTTTCTTCAACTTCCCCTCCACATTTTCCAACCGAGGATACTTCTGATAATTGACGAGAATGACGGTATTTGACGAATGACTCTAAAAAGGTATGTTAAACCTCTGTTCTTCTATTCTCTTTCTGATCCTACTTCTCTCGTTTTCATTCCATGTTAAGGAATGAGATCTCTGTGTTGAGGGATTTTCTTGTGTTGTTGATTCGGTGGTTCCGTGACGTCTTTGGTCAGTGCATTCATTCTGGGAGAAGCCTTGTGATCGTGGTGGTCGTGTTCGTAGAAGGACATCAGAACCTGTTGAGGTAGGGATCATACCTTCGTCTCTCTAAATTGTGCATCATGTGGGGTGGGTGTCCTCTTGTTTACGTGAAACACATTTGAACCGGTTTAATAAAGATAATAACTGGCTTATATAACAGGGATGGGAAGTCTGTGAATGAAGTTACATTATTTATATCGTGTGATATTATGTTGTGAATTGAATGTGCTTATGCCTACTGAAAATCATGGTCGTTGGGGGCCTGTTCTTACGCAATTAAATGTTTCCCTATCCTTCTGGATTTTCTTATGGATGAAAATTTTATTGAATATGGAAATTGGTTAATCACGTAATGTTGGCTGATAAAATACCTGGAACCCTTGTGTGATCACCCTGGTTGAACAAACTGAAATAATAAACATGTGGGTGCTGGTTTGGGTTTATTTATGTGAAGGGGGTGTTTTGTGGGTTGTTGTGGATCGGGTGAGCAGCGGGGCTGCGGTTGGCTTGGTTGTGGGTTGGTGTGAATGCTATGTTGGTGACGGGCAGTGGGGCTACGATAAATGGTATCAAAGGGATGATTATGTACGGGTTTCGGTGTGATTGTGGTTATAGTGGTTGGCAGTGGGGCTGCAGGGATGGGTTTTAATGTGAACGAACTATGGGTTGTGAATAATAAATAAAAGTGGAAGAGTTCATGAATGGTGGGGCTTGTTAACAGAACGGGAATAATAATCAATGGGGTTGGTGGGTTAATAAGAAGGGACTTGATTGTGTTTCTTCTGTTTTCCTAACTTGATTTGTGGAAGGCTGGGATATGTTTTATGAACGCTTGATCTAGTTTGGGTGGTTGTGCCTAGTAGTTAAGGAACTAATAAACTAATTCTGCTAAAACATAAAAACCTATATGGGGTTGGGGTTGTTTGTTGTATGCATGCTTCGACATAGCAGTGTCGAGGCACGTGCTCAGTTTCTCTGTTTAGAATCCATAGGTTGGGATGTGTGTTTGGTATACATATGTATATCAGTATCTTTGTGTTTTGTCGCACCCCACCCAAGTTGAGCACTTAGTGCCGAACACCCCCATTTCATGGGGGAGGGTGTTTTCCCAACACTTCTATTAGTGTCTGGTTGTTAGCTCATTTCTGCTCCCTTTCCTGGATATCCCAAGTATCTTCAGGCAGGATGTGATGGCCTGAAGTCCATTATTAGTCCAGCAACCTTTGGGCGGGGTAGTGTGGTGGTTATGGCCCAAGTTTGTGCGGGCAGGTGGTTTCCTATGTGTCTTTGGGATGAGGCCCAGGTGTTGTCGGGCGTGGCAGTGGATCTTCTAGCCCAGGTGTCTTCAGGCATGATGGTGGTTGTTCTATCCTAGGTGTTTGCAGGCATGGTTACGTGTGATAGTTGTGGCCTAGGTGTTTGCCAGAGGGGTTTGGCTATGGGACTTCGTGAGGATGTGGCCCAGGTGTGTGCAGGCGGTGTGAGGCACTGGGACTGCGGTGAGAATGGCGGGATTGGTTCGATGCGTAGGATGTCTTCAATAACCAGTGGGAAGGTGGTGTGGGGTACCCATACTTTGATAAAATTACTACTATACTCTATTGACTTGTGTTACTTGGTGAGTGTGACTGGTGAGGCAGGGTGGATAGATTCCTTACTAGGTTTTGGTTCTTCTGTTTTCTCATGGGGCATTAGGATGTCTCCCCACTTGTTCACGAGAACTTTAGGTTTCCCTAATGAGTATACTTGTATGCTCACCCTACGTTTGCTTTCAGGTTTTCAGGAGGACTACAGGGACTGTGCGGGACCTTACTAGTCAGGCAGGGGGAGTTGTTGTTGTTTGCTGCTGTTGTTTTCCTTTACTTTTTGGTACAATACTTTGGAGATTTTCTGTACTTGTACTTTTGTTTCACTATTGTATAAATCATGCATATAGGATTGGTTTTGGGATATTTCTATACATGTTCCTTTTCTTCTTCTTGGTGTTTGACTCATCCTATTTCGCGATATTAAATTAATAAAAAGGTTAATGCCTCCCATATATGTGAAAAACTCATACCCTTGGTGCTAGTCGCCACTCTGAGGCCTACTGGAGGCGGGACTCGGGGTGTTCATTATCTCCCTTCCACCATTGACAGCTCAGGAGGTGCATCTTTGGTGGGAGGGGGTCGTGAAAGAATGGTATCAGAGGTGATGGTTGAGAGATAGGATGGAGTCTGGAGTTAGACACAGTGAGGATTTCATGGGATGGTAGGGAAACAGTGTTGGTTAATCTTGGTGTGTGACATAGGCCAGGTAAGACTGGCTTGGACACGAGATTTTAGGGGCCCCTGTGATCCGATGCAACGAATCTGAGCTTACCAAATGACCAAGTAAGACTACATTGATTGCAGGGTAGAGACCCTTGGAAAGGTACATGCATCATCATGATTTGTGTTTTACATGATTTGGGTGTTCTAGCAATGAAATCAAAATAAAATGATAAAATGAAACCTTGAGAAAATTTCCTTGATACTTGGGCTTAGGTGTTCTTTGTTTACCATACAACTATGGCGCATGGACATAAATAGAGAGGCAGAGGAGTGGGATGTGGACAGTTTCAAGAAACAGAAGTGGAAACCCTATCAAGGTCGATGATCGAGAGATATGTTTTCGGTTTTACTTAAATACTCTCGTTTATTTTTTGTTTAAATACAGGAGAATTACACTCCTTTGTTGAACCTCATTCTCGCCCATCCTTTGGGCCTAGACATTGTTTTTTAGGAGTCTGTAATGCTTAGTTGTTTCCCTCTTTCTGTTAAATGTGTGTGAAGAGTCCTAACATGTGGGGAGAGGAGCACATGATCCCTAATCGAGATGCATTAATGTGGATGCGATTAAACCTGTGCAGGCAATTTAGTTCCAACCAAAGAGGATAATATCTCGACATGGGAGATGGAATTCCGCAATCCATGTGTTCGGGAAATTTATTATTGTTTTGTATGGTGTTGGGGGTAGTGTAAGTTTGGAAAATCCTAATATATGGAAGTCATAAGACCTAATTCCTAATCGAGACGCTTTAATGTGGATGCGATTAAACCCGCGCAGGCGAGTCAGTGCCACCCAAAGCGGATAATATCTCAATATGGGAGGAGGAATTCCTAACTCAAATAATTAGGGTTGTCAGTTGTTTCCTGTTATGACGAGAGCCCTGAGAGGTATCTTGCGGAGTGGTTGTTCAGATCCATTCTTTTTTTGGGTTGGTTTTTAATTCTCGAGGATGATAATGTTTTGAGAGGTATCTGATGTAATGGTACAGACCCCTCTGGTCCATTCCTTTGTTCAAATCGATATAGTCTACACGACGCGTGTTATAATTTTTTTATATGAATGATAACGTAAAAATATGTTAAATAATAATAATGAGGACATAAATTGTGTGATTAATTAATCTAAAAAAACAGAATAATCATGATAAAATGAATAAATGGGCATTATTATTATTTATTATGTGAAGTGGGAAGGTGTGTGACCCATTAGACGTTGATAAATAAAACATGAGGTTTGTTATTAATTGATTAATTGTTGAAATTAAATTTGAATAATAATAATGGGTGTTGTGTTATTAATAATATTCATAATATTAATAATAATGAGAAATTAATGAAATGAGTCATGGTATTTATTACAAACAAATAAATGAATATGCGCAGTGGAAGCATGGTGGTGCGTTATTAAAATTAAAGGTGGTTTTGTTATTATTATTATGTTAAATAATAATAATAATGGTGGCATAAAAATATGTTGGGTTTAATAAATTGAATGGTTTTAATTTAATAAAATTGGTTTCAATTTAATCAGTTTGAAATAAAAATAAATAGAATTAAATATTTAAATTGACGGATGTTACGCGACATTGAAGTGGTAGGTTCAGATTTAGATATCCAATAGGGTGGTTTTACGTGGTCGATGTGATGAGCGTAAATATTATCATTATTAAAAAATATATATATGGTGATGAGTTAATAAAATAAGTTGATAAATCGTTATTATTATTGAAAAACAATAAATAACAATGATGATATAAAAAATGTGTGCGAGGTTAATGAAATTAAAGGTATTAAAAAGGGGGTGAATATGTAGTTATATTAATTTTGTTTTTTCATAGAGATGGTTTTAATTAAATGGAATGGTTTTAATTTAATATGAGAATAACCATGGTAAACTAATTTAATGAGATTAAATTAGAACATTAATGATGGGTGTTATTATTAATAATAACATGGAAGAGTTATATTGGAGAGAGAATGAGATAATAAAAAATTGAAAAATAATAAATAAATAAAAAGGAAAGTCAATCAAGGAGGTGGGGCGTGATTGTCATGGAGTATAGGCAAGGGGCCACTTTTGTGGAGCTTGATAAAATTGTGGAATAAAGATGGAAGATTGGGGAGAGGGAGATATTATATGATAATAATGAAAATAAATAAATAAATATAAAAGGGAGAGTGATTTGCAGCTTGTGTGTGAAGTGCTCCATGCGTGGAATTAATTTAAAGATATGAAATAAATAAACAATTAAAAAATAATATAATATTGTTATTATTAATTTTGATGATAAAACACCCATTTGTCTGCAACTTCTTTGTGCGACCTCCGATTCATGAACCATCAGCGGCAGTGCGACCCTGGCTACAAGATGGAAATTATGAGTCCAATATTGGATGTCTTTTTCGGGGTTTTGGATTGGGTACCCGAAACGCTTGTGAATTAATAGATTTAAAATTATTATTAAATCTTCGACCCGCCGTAACTCCCTCGTGCGATATCTGATTGACCTGCCGTCAGTGGTGATGTGATCCTATCATTAATATGGTCGATTCAAGTCTATTGTTGGATATTAAATTGTGGTTTGTGTCTTGTGTCCAAGAAACACCCAATAATAATAATATCATTATTATTACGGGATCTTGTATCCAACGTATCTCCCTCATACGGTATCGGATTGATGAACCGTCAGCGGCAGCATAACCCTGAAATTACGATGGTAATTTTAAGACCAATGATGAATACATTTTTATGAATCATGTCTCGGTTCAATTAAACACCTATTATTAATTGAAGTTATTATTATCATTAAACACATGGAAACTGCGTGACGTGTCGTGTGTTGACTAGTCAAACATCGTAACAGTTGTACGGTCACGTCGTGTATTCATTAATACACACTGCGTATCGTTTTACCTTTTTGTTTCCTATATAAGAGAGGGTCACATGTTATTTATAGACCTCTCTTCTTCTCCGCACGACAACACTCCTGGATGACCTAGAAGTATTCCTCCTAACTTCTTCATCCAGACTCCGATCGTCGATCTGTCAGTGACTGCATGATCATGTCAGTGAGGAGAAAATCGTACACCCTATTTCGTTCCCCCTTATTGAACTTCCCATCCATAGTTTCCAACCCAGGATACTTTTGATAATTGATGGGAATGACGGTCTTTGACGAACGACTCTAAAAAGGTATGTTAAACCTCTGTTCTTGTATTCTCTTTTCGATCCTACTTATCCCGTCTTCTATCCATGCTATGGCATGTGATCTCCATGTTGAGGGAGTTTCTTGTGTTGTTGATTCGGTGGTTCCGCGACGTCCTTGGTGGGTGCAGTCGTTCTAGGAGAAGCCTTGTGATCGTGGTGGTTGTGTTCATAGAAGGACATCAGAACCTGTTGAGGTAGGGATTTTACCTTTGTCTCTCTAAATTGTGCATCATGCGGGGTGGGTATCCTCTTTTTTACGTGAAACACATTTGAACCGGTTTAATAAAGATAATAACTGGACTATATAATGGGGATGAGAAGTTTGTGAATGCAGTTACATTATTTATATCCTATGAATTATGTTGTGAATTGAATGAGCTTATGCCTACTGAAAATCATGGTCGTTGGGGGACTTTGAATACACAATTAAATGTTGCCCTCTCCGTCTAGATTTTCTTATGGATGAAAATTTTATTGAATGTGGAAATTAGTTAATCACGTAATGTTGGATGATTAAATACCCAGAACCCTTGTGTGATCACCCCGGTTGAACAAACTGAAATAATAAACATGTGGGTGCTGGTTAGGGTTTATTTATGTGAAGGGGGTGTTTTGTGGGTTGTAGTGGATCGGGTGAGCAGTGGGGTTGCGGTTGGCTTGGTTATGGGTTGGTGTGAATGCTATGTTGGTGACGGGAAGCGGGGCTGTGATAAATGGTATCAAAGGGATGATGATGTATGGGTTTTGGTGTGATTGTGGTTATGGTGGTTGGAAGCGGGGTTGCAAGGATGGTTTTGAATGTGAAAAAACTATGGGTTGGGAATAATAAATAATAGTGGAAGAGTTCATGAATGGTGGGGCTTGGTAACGGAACGGGAATAATAATCAATGGGGTTGGTTGGTTAATAATATGGGACTTTTTTATGTTTCTTGTGTTTTCCTAACTTGATTTATGGATTGCAGGGATATGTTTTATGAACGCTTGATCAAATTTGGTTGGTTGTGCCCAGTAGTTAGGGAACTAATAAACTAATTCTGCTGAAACATGAAAACCTATATGGGGTTGGGGTTGTTTGTTGTATGCATGCTTCGACCTAGCAGTGCCAAGGCACATGCTCAGTTTCTCTGTTTAGAGGCCATAGGTTGGGTTGTGTGTTTGTTATACATATATATATCTGTATAATTGAGTTTTGTCGCACCCCACCTAAGTTGACCACTTAGTGCTGAACAACCCCATTTCATGGGGGAGGGTGTTTTTCCCAACACTTCTATTAGTGGATGGTTATTAGATCCTTTCTGCTCCCTTTCCCGGATAGCCCAAGTATCTTCGGGCAGGCTGTGATGGCCTGAAGTCCATTATTATCCCAAGAACCTTTGGGCGGGGTAGTGTGGTGGTTATGGCCCAGGTTTGTGCGGGCAGGTGGTTTCCAAAGTTTCTTCGAGATGTGGCCCAGGTGTCGTCGGGCGTGGCAATGGATCTTCTAGCCCAGGTGTCTTCAGGCGTGACAGTGGTTGTTCTAACCTAGGTGTTTGCAGGCATGGTTACGTGTGAAAGTTGTGGCCCAGGTGTTTGCGGGTGGGGTTTGGCAGTGGGACTACGTGAGGATGTGGCCCATGTGTGTGCAGGCGGGACGAGGCAGTGGGGCTACGGTGAGAATGGCAGGATTAGTTCGATGCGTAGGATGTCTTCAATAACCAGTGGGAAGGTGGTGCAGGGTACCCATACTTGATAACATTACTATTATACTCTATTGACTTGTGTTACTTGATGAGTGTGACTGGTGAGGCTGGGTGGATAGATTCCTTTCTAGGTTTTGGTTCTTCTGTTTTCTTACGGGGAATTAGGATGTATCCCCACTTGTGCACGAGAGCTTTACGTTTCCCTACTGAGTATACTTGTATGCTCACCCTACGTTTACTTTCAGGTTTTCAGGAGGACTACAGGGACTGTGCGGGACCTTACTAGTCAGTAAGGGGGAGTTGTTGTTATTTTCTGTTGTTTTTTTCCTTTACTTTTTGGTACAGTACTTTGGAGCTTTTCTTTACTTGTACTTTTGTTTCACTGTTGTATAAAGCATGCATATGGGATTAGTTTTGGGCTATTTCTATACTTGTTCCTTTTCTTCTTCTTCGTGTTTGTCTCATCCTATTTCCCGATCGTAAATTAATAAAAAGGGTAATGCCTCCCATATATGTGAAAAACTCATACCCTTGGTGCTAGTCGCCACTCTGGGGAATGCTGGAGGCAGGACTCGGGGTTCATTATCTCCTTTCCACCATTGCCAGCTCAGGAGGGGCATCTTTTGTGGGAGGAGGTCGTGACACCTCATTTGGAGTAATATTACAAATAATAATGATTATCT
This sequence comes from Viscum album, assembly GCA_963277665.1. Classification (NCBI taxonomy): domain Eukaryota; kingdom Viridiplantae; phylum Streptophyta; class Magnoliopsida; order Santalales; family Viscaceae; genus Viscum; species Viscum album. The sequence continues at coordinate 539,551,773 of OY728119.1, forward strand.
TTATAATGATCATTTATTTGGGTTTCACCATTACATACCAGTAAACATAACATAAATTTATCATTAATAACATATTTTACATTTATTAATTTTGTTATTCATCCATAAAGAAAAATTATGAAGCCACAGATGTGTTGTTTAGGAAAGTGTTCAAATTATCAAAAAACATGTTATTATGAATCAATGAGTATGAGTATGAGGTTATCTAATTATAAAATCATTTTTATTAAATCATAATGTTATTAATAAGGAATTATTAGAGTTTATAGAATGATTTATAAAGATTTTATTTTATGAGATAAATGAAAAAGATAGATAATAACTCTTTACTTTGATGAAAATCACATTTTATCACAATTAATTCTTTTATAATGAAGGATTTAAGAATATTTATTATAATAAGAATTTATTAAATATGATAGAATAATTTATAAGAGGAATTATTTCGAGTTATTCAGAAAGAAACCAAATAATATATAGGGTATGAAATGGGTTCAGGATAGGTATCCTTTTATAAATTAATTTTAGTGGAATATTTGAATGTATTAATTATTTAATTAAAAAAAGGATCATTACGAGTTGTAAAGTGGGACATAAGTGAAAAAATAGTGGCTATAGATTCCCAATATTTTGAAATTTTATTTTAATTATTATAAGTTTATATATTGTTTTAACCATATATTGTATTTTCCAATTTTTACTATTTACTGGTGTGATTTTCTTTTTACACCATTAAATTATTTTTTCAATATTTCCAACCAAAAATGGTACCATTTTAGTATAAAGGATCTTATTAATATTTTTTGATAATACTAAATAAAACAAGGAAATTTTTTAATATAAAACAACTTCCTATGTGAACTGTTCATGTTTACTCCGGAATGTGTGTGAACCATACATGATCATGAGAAAGAATTGAAAACCACCCAACTCCTCCACCTGAATGTGTCAATAACACATCGTACCCATATAAAAGTGAAAATCATGGACCATATTCTTATAAATCCATGATTTTACATCTTCCCATGAAATCACCATAAACCATGAATCCTCTATATATATAAACTTTTCAAATTCCCTATAAAATTAGGATGTATTCCTTTATTTTAGAGGATTGAGAGAAAACATGTTTACAAATAACTCATATATATAAGTACTTGAACTTATAAATTATATAATATTGAGTTTTAATTAAATAATTCTTTCTATTTAATTTTTGGACCTTTTTCATTTTATGTTATTTAGAGAAATATGTCATAACTCATAAATAAAAAAACCTTTTAATACAAATTCAACACTTCTGATCTGTATCCATTATCTCTACAATTTAGAACATTTAAAATAAACATGATTTCATTTCTTAAAAAATAATAACAAATTTAAATTTTACTTCTCCCCTTACTATCCCTATCCTAAAGACCTATGAGAAAAATTTAAAAAAATGTCAAATGGGTGCAAAAATCCCAACCAGAGACATAAAATATAAAGAAACATTATTCCAATGAAAAATATTAAAACCCATGAAAAACAGTTCTTAAAACATACATTTTTTTTCAAAAAGGAATTCACCATTACTTTTAAAATTTAGTTATCTTACCTTTGAAATATAAATATTTCCATTAAAACTCATTACTAATAATAGAAAAGTCATGTAGGTTCCTTGGGAAATAATCTCATATAACCCTTAAAAAACCCTCAAGGATTGGAATAATCAAAAATCTGACAACCAATATAATTCTCCAAAGAAAATAATCAACACCAAAGGCATTGGAGCCATATCACCCATCATATTTGTTATAACTAAATTTCTCATTAGCTATAATGGTGTTAATCCATTTTTATAAACAACTTCCAAGTACTATATCATGAATAAAAATATTTTAAGATAGAAAGTTTTTATCATAAAGCCATTGAAAAATTATTTTAAACCCATATTAAAAACTCTTTTGTGTAGAAAAATTCCATTTTATTTTATACTAAATTACTATGAAAAAGGGAAAGAAATATTTTCATTGAATAAATAATGAACTATTTTAAACGAATATAATCATCAAATAATGGTTACCATTGTGGGAAACAATTCGTTATATACATTAAAAGATAAAATTATTTCTATCTATTATAAATAAATTTAAACAATAATCAAAATAATACCTTCTTAAATACAATTTAATGAAAAATAAAATTTCCATTTTTAAAACATTCATGTATATATATATATATATATGAATAAAATAATTTTAAAAATATAGACATTGAGGAAATACTTTTTTAGGGGGACTGTAACAGGTGATTTTAAATAATATCCCTTAATATATAGAAAATAATTAATCCATAATCCCCCTGAAAGAATAATATTAAAAAACATTAAATGTCATGATAATAGATAAATTCATGATATTACATCTCAAATTTGTTGTGTATACACTTAATAAAATAATATTAGTGCATGACATCAAGATATGCCTCAATGAACGGATATTGAGATAATGTCCATTACATTGAGTCTGACTCATCATATATGATATTTGTCTTCCTGAATAATAAACTTATGTTAATTCATTCCTTTATTAATAAATTTTTTAAAGGATATAATTTCTTTAATTTTATCTCTTACAATTCAATACATAATTAATTAATCATTTATGTTCACATCCAATGTTTTGGCATTGTTAAACATAGGTGTAAAAATAGATTTGATTGGATGATTATGGTTAAAGAGATAATTATTGAAAAATATGAAAAATATTAATCATGACATCATTTTAATTTTATACATCAATTGAAATTTTAATACCAGTCATATTTTATGGTTATAAAACACTAACTACATTATGATCAAGGAGATGGTAGGTTGTACAAATGCATGAGTAATGCTTCCATATTTCAACGATCATTATGGAAAGAAGGTGGGTAATATTTTATATTTAAATAATGATAATAATATCATAAATACCATATTATTTCTATAAATATACTTATATATCATCTACGTGATGTAGTTATGGAAAAATAATCACACCACTTCATGGACGTGGTAGTCCACACGTACACACAAATGACGGTCTTATTTTTTTAATGAGTTGAAATGTAAGAAATAAAATGTTATATTATATTTTTATAATGTTATGTATGTTATTAATATCATAATTATATCATATATATCACATATATTAATTAACATTTTCTTTACTAACTTCCATGTAAATTATTAGTGAAAAATGAATCACATCGGTATGTGAGTTGTTAGCCCATAATACACATGAGTGATGTTATTGTATCCCACACATAATGGAAAGTAATAAGTAATAAGAGATATAATTATTAAATAAGTATAATTATTTTAAAAATAATATATATATATTTCAAATAAATTTTTAAAATAATCCGTTAAAGTTTATGATGAAAAATAATTACATCAATTCATGAGCCAGTAGTCCACCATACACATGAAAGTTGGTTTTGTATCCCATTTGATAGAAGAGGAAATAGATTTAGGTTATTCCAATAAAAAACTAAAATATACTTATTTGTTATAAAATGGTTTTAATATATAATAATAATTAAATAATATTTGAAGGTGGTGGAATAATAAATAAAATAAAAATTCTCGGTTAAACGTGATACCTCCTTTTTGAAAAACTATATTAGGTTAGAAAAACAAGATTTCTTAAGATGTATTTATGACCACAATTTAGAATATAGGTCATGGAGAGAGAATTAAAGAAGTTATTTTTTAATTTATTGTTTAATATAATGATAATTTAATGTGTGAAGATGACTGAAGAGGGTGTACCCTTTTATAAGTGATGTGAGTGGAAAAATATATTTTTTTTAAAAGAAAAAGGTGTACCCATGTTTGTAACAAGAAAAAGGATACATAATGGAACATTATCAATAATTAAACATTATATGGTCAAACTATGGCCATATGATAGATTTTAGACAAGTTATTAAGTTATTTTGACCCCTACTGTTTTAGTTTAAACCCAGGTAAATCAATTTTTACCTTAACCACTGTAAAATACTTTTACTATTTTCACTATTGAGAATGAAAAAAACAAGTCGAAGTTACTAAAAAATGTATATTATTATGATTTAAAATATGGAATAAATTTTAAAAAACCCAATTCACATAGGTGGAATAATTTAATTTAAAATAAAACCTACAAATGTGGAAAATATGCGTATTTTCAAGAGATGCATTTTTCAAGAATAAGAAGATTTTATATTAACTCTATGACTTGTAATAATAATTATATGAATATAAATTTATATTTATAGATTCATATTATATAAATTTAATTTAAATAATTCCTCATTATGATATGATTTTAATTATTTAAAGTGGAGAAACAATGTGAACTTTAAAATGGTTTTCAGAAGAAAAAACCAATTTTTATCCCAAAAACCATTTACTAAAATATAGTATAAAGATGATTCAAATTTAATTATGTCTATTAAATTAAAAATTAATTCTTATGTAACATTATACTATATTCAAAATGGTTCTGTATTAGAGGAGACAAGTTTACAGGCGGTGTAGAAATGGTTTGATGACGATCATCACCCGTCCCATTTTTCATAGAGATGGGTTCTCATTGAGTTTACCATTCCTTTTTTCGACCCGTTCAACATCATTATCCATTAAAAATGGTTCAATAATCCATTTTGGGAACTGTTGGTCCTAAAAAGAGATTGTATAGGGGTTATTCACATCTGAAATCAATCTTTCACGGATATAACTTCCTCGGATGGTCTCCAACGGGTTAATTCATGGAGCCAAGAATGATCAAAGGCCCAAGTATCCATGATACATGGACCTTCTTTCCAATGGAAAGCACTCATTGGATGACGCTTTGGCCAGCGACACTTAGGGGATCCACTGGTCGAGAGGATGGGAGTTCAGTCTCACCTCACCCTTCTAGGGGAGGATTGTTGAATGTTCTGAGACTCTGTTATAGATTTAAGATGTGTTCATATGTTTGAGAATCCTTGGTTCATTCCCAAAGAGTGTGTCCATGGGCTACCCTTGGTTGGAAAGTTCATCCTAAGCATACATATATTAGATGCTATGTAGGTGATGCTGACTTGATCCATATTATAAGTCACTCTGGAGTTTATCATCATCTAGGGGATGGAAGGTGAGTTCATGTTGGGATCAGGCCCATAAGGAGGGCTTCATATGTATCCTCAGAAGAGGAATCAGATCGCACATAGTTTGAATTATTTGGGGCTTTTGAATAATATCCTCCCATTTTATATACATGATTTGGTGGACCCTTTAGGATGGGAACCCTTTTGAGATCGATCCTTTTGGTAGGCATTCTACATATCCTAACTTGGTTAGGAATCAATGTTCTCATAGTTGAGAATGTGTGGGGCTTACACATGGGAGCTTCCCATTTGATGGAACGCGACTAGGTGGAACCTCTTGGATGGGCACCCTTTTGAGCTCAGACCTTCTGATATGCATTATATGTATCCTAATTTGATCAAGAATCATAGTTTTCATAGTTCAGGATGGTGTGGAACTTACTCATGGGAGCTTCCCATTCGATGGAACATGATTGGGTGGACCCTCTTGGATGGGAACCCTTTTGATCTCGGGCCTTCTAATAGGCATACTACGTAACTTGATTTGATCATGAATTATATTTCTCATAGTTCGGAATGGTGTGGATGTTGTAATCCTCACAAGCCTCTAAGCCCACGCGATTCATTCTCAGTGTGAGAAATAAGAGGATGTTAAATATTCAATAATGCTCATGCCTCCTCCACGGTTGTTGGGGGAGGGAGAGCATGCAGCAGAAGAGGCTGGGGAGACTGTGGGAGTGGGCATAGAGCAACGAACCCTTTAATGTGAGATTACATTAAAGGTCACACAATACTGCCCCAGAATATTGGGAACTTAACTCAGTGGGAGGGCCCCAGAGCACGTTCTGGGAAGGGAAGGAGTTTCATCCCCATCAAAGGGGGGAGAAAACATAACCCCTTCGACTGATCAATAAGCCTCATTGAATGGAAAAGAAAGTGATCAACCATATTACCCAGAATGGGGAGGTTCACATCGGTGTTCCAAGGTTTTTCTCTGGGTAACCATGGTAATCTAGCCTCATGGGCATTCCCGAAGACCACACTATTGTGGGGAGATCCTTCATGACTCCACTTTCCATGGGTATATTGACTCCATGGGGCTCACTGATGCACCCAGTGGTCTGACCATATAGGCTTGGTGGATTTGGAGGAGGCTTTAGCCTAATGTTGGAGGAATGGATAGCAGAGGGATCATGGAGGACTTAATGGTATTGGAGGTGTAAGGATTTAACTGGAAGGAAAAAAACCCAAAAACACACCATTCTACATATTGATTTTTAAACAAGACGGGGGAGGCTCTGCAAACCATAGTTGTATGTCGATAGAGTGGTCGTCCACATACCGTTATAGTACGTAGGCACGGGTATAGACAACCATGTGCCATTGTGGTATGTGACCTATCATTCTGCTTTAGGTTCCATTCACATACTGATGTAGTGGATGGTGGTGAGTTCAGTCCGCGTATCATTAAGATATGCGGAGCACCATATTGAAGGAGGGTCTCGACGATCATCATTCGCAGGGATTTCATCCAAAAGAAAGAAGTAGTTCTTGGTTCACTGGTAAGATTTTTAGTTCTATTATTATTATACAATTGCAACATTTTATGTGTGGCGGTCAGTTGTACCTATGGAGGGATTGGTTTGTGGTTCGGGCTTCACTGATGAAACAAGACAGAAGCTAGAGTGCAACCACTAAGTCTTCCTCAAGCTTTCATCGTCAGTCCTTCTATCTATATGTATCTCTCTATGTACTTTTGTTCTTATATTGTGCTCCTTTTATAGAGCATCAGTGCAATCATATCTATTGGGAACACAGTACCATTTGCAGAGGCCCATTAAAAAAATATCATTACCCACAAAAAGCTCAGTAAACTGGGGTTTGCGGAGGTTTTAGTTCGCGATAATGGTTCATGGAACCCTATGGGTTCACTTTTTCTGTGAGTTGATAAGTTCGCGGCATGGTATGAAAACGGTCATCACACATATGAATTTATCGACAAAATGTTTTTTGGTTTACCTCATTTTCTTTCTATCATTCTATAGGCCAGTAGTTCGCACATCATTCCATGTACCTGGTTGTTTATGATCTGGCTGGTCTGTGTACCCTTCCCGATGATAGTACATGGGCCACTTGAAATGCCATGAAAACATTAATTCCTTCAAGTTTTTTCTAAATATTATTACTCAATTTGAGTCTATTAACCTTACTATACTTTTAAATGTAATTTCTTCCTTATTAAAAGAGCATGTAAGGGTATTTTCTCTCATTGGAGGTATTTTCAGGACCCTACAAATTCCCCCCATCGGAATGGGGTCTGTTAAGAATAACAAGGGGACTATTCAAATATAGAAGCAGACCTGAACTAAAATGGTCCTCAGTAGAACATATGGACCCAGTGGGAGGGGACCACAACTATATATAGGTGGTCATGTCATTCGGCTTTTACCATTTCTCATGGAGAAAAGTGATCTCAATCTCCCCAGCTTTCTTTTCTCTCACGTACCATTCTCCTTACTAAAATCTCATTCATGAACTGCTTCATACATTTTTTGAACCAATTTCCTCACTATTTTTCAATCCGTGAACCAAATTTTTGATGATGTGAATGGAAATGTGGAATTTTAAGACATAAAATCTAGATATCATATAAGATAATGCTACGTGGATAACATTCCCACATACCTCACATGGTTTGGTGAACTATAATTTTAAGAATATTAACAATCGGAACATAAACTCTAACCCCCAATTTTTGAACAAGAACATAATAAACGTCTTGTTTCATGGTCCAACGCATCATAGATGGTTCGCATTCCATGGTTGTATGTGGTAGAACAAGACTATGTTCCATAGCATTAGGAGGGGTTACTTCTGCATATCATGCAGTAAGCCAGATGTGGATACCACGTACCATTTCAAGAATCCATATGCGAAGCATTATGTGGACATATTTTGAGACCTTCATCCACTCTTCCATAGCCTTTCTCCAAAAAAAAAAATTAATCAAACTGAGTTTTCATCAACTTCTGGATCTTCTTGTGTAGGCAATAATGGCTACTTCATAGTTCATTACAAAACTGACAAAGATAAGGGAAACCATGAAAGGTAATAATGGTGATCATCTTTGAGCCCACATAATTCCTCATCAGAGATTCTTCAAATACTTTTTTACACTATATCTATTTGCTTATTAGTTATCCATACTGTTTCTTCATTATGGATTTTTTATTCCTTCTAACGTGCCTCTATAATTACCTGACCCTGACATGGATTTCATCCTCTTAGGGGCACCACAAGGTCATGATCATGCCAAAATTTCCCAATTAGAAGAAATTATCTCCATTCTGATTCATGATAACATCTTCATAGTAAGAGGCTCAGGATGGACTTAGGGAAATTGTGGGTTCCGCAATGGTGTACTGAGACTAGATGTCAGAGAATACCCATCCTTTATCAATATCTCCCAAGAAAATCCTAGTGGTGAGTGCAGCACAAAGTGGGATATTTGGGCCAGAGGATGTTTATCTGAAGAGTGGGAATTAGAGTTCTAGGTGCATTAGACCTGTCTGGAGTCCCCTGACCAACTAGAGGTGGTGGGATTTCACTAGGAAGCCTAGGTTTAACAGTTTTCAATCTTATCTCAAGGTGAAATCCTTTTGTAATTACTGAGCCACTGGTGTTTGAACACCACCACCTTCCACCTACTGCATGGGGAGTTGGGAGTAGGTTTATGGATATCTTCCAGCTTGGATGACTCTCCATACTTGGAGAAATGTACGATGAGTTTCTCCTGTCACCCATCACATGGAATTACATTGATCATGTGTCTCCTTTGACAAGGAGCTTACTAGTCATGGTAGTAGGATCATTGGATCATCTCCTCAAGTCGTATTCCCTCATCCCATTAGAATCATGGATAAGGTTATTCCTTCAGACAAACAAACCCACACTGAGGTCTTTTAGTAGTCAAACTCATCCCACTCACCAGTCAAACCAAACTGCAGGGTCATATTGTGCTACAATTGTAGCGGGGTGATATACCACATAGGGATATGATATTTGGTCAGACATTTCAACATCACTCAGACTAGAATGTTTCTTTTTCATTTTTTTAATTTGATGGCTCTTAACATCTCACGACGTATATATCGGGGTTTGGGCCCACACATTGATGATGGTGGACATGCTGGAAGAGGGTCGCTCATTAATTTTGGCCCTTTCCTACCCTCGCTCGTCTTTATGAATTCTTTTGAAAGATACAATAATGTTGGCCTCCGCATTGTCTTAGTGGACAGTTCCAATTCTTGTATGGGTGGATGGCGGAACACATCCCCTATTATGAATACTGGAATACTACACGATTTCCCCATTCTGACTTTCATCCTTATCTTCTAAAAATTTATACTATTAATCCCAGGACTCTGAGCATTATTTATGAGATTGGGTTGTTGAATGAAACCTCTCATTTCTCATTTTCACCACATCCTAACCCTCATGGATCATTGAGAGGTGACAGGGGCATTTCCTTGGAGGAATACTCATACCTTATCAACCATCAGGATGGGATTCTCGCAGATCATGTAGACTGAGTAGTTATTCATGATCCATACCTCCCCTACCAGTTTCCCAAGCAATTTGGATGCCTTCAATAGAATGTGCTGCTTCTGGTTGTTCAATTAAGGGGAGAATCGCATCCTACTGTTCTCCACCAATTATGGCTTATGATGATGCATGAAGGTTCTTCTAGGGAGATTATCATTCTTAACACAATTGATCCTACCTTTCTATCACTATAGTATGACCAACTATAGGTAGACTGTTACCCTGGCAGGATTCTCAATGAACATGTTTGGCGGGTGCCGAAACCCATTACCTTTTCCTGCCACATCTGTGCCTATGGAAATCACTCCCCATCCTTTTGGAAAGGGAGAAATGAGCCCTGTTGTAGTTCTATCCCAAATCATGATATGTACTCTTCCATTTTATTTAATAATCTAGAGATACTTCGAGTTGGGGGTGTTCTTCCATTTTTTCTGACCTTAATGGAACTGATTTGGCTTTTAAATATCTCTCTCTTTAAAATTTCCTATTATGTTGATTGATCAATCAATCATATAAACATCATTTCAATCTGGTATTAATTATAAACCATGATTTGAAACCATTAACCATAAATAATTGAATTGGGCTCTAATTTGTTTCTAAGCTGTGGGACTCAGCGAGAGTAGTTCGACTATTGTTGGTGTTTCATGGAATACCTCATGAATATTTATGTATTTTTTATTATTACTAAAAAATTTGCCTAAGCCTGCTTAATACGGTCTTAGAAGAAATAACATGACTTTTTCTTAGGCTTCCCATTGATGGTTTTTTACCTAACAAGATTTAAACCTTTTTTGATGGCTCAATGTTTTACATTTTTAACAAACATGTACTTGAATTTTTCCCTTAGGTGCCCATTGAAGATGTTTTTTTTCTGGATAGTATGCTGTTTGTTTTGCTGGCAGTTCACAATCCTTCCAATCAAACTTATTACAGAATTTTCAGTAAAATAACTTTAAAAAAACATAATATTGTATGGATATGATTTGGGACCATTAGGTGTGAATGATCTAGTATCCTTCAAACATGGATTAGGTCTTTTTCTTGACCCTTGATTTGTAGATTTTGGACATGCATGAAGCTCAGAAGCTAGTTTAGGTGTACAGAGGTAGGAAAGGACTCTCTTAGGGGATAAATTTCATTTGGTTGACGGCCATTATTATGGGCGACATATGCAGAGCCATCGGGGCATAATGTGAATAGTTAATAAAAGGTCTCTGGACGACATTGTCCTTCCATTTCCAATGGACTGGTGGGATTTGCAACATTTCGGATTTATTTTGATGTTGGTAGCCACAATGGATGGTTGGCATGAGTATTATTGTCTAAAAACATTATTAACATTCATATCATCTTTGAGTGGGGAATTGTTCCCACACATTTCTAACTTGTGTGAGGGAGATCTAGTGAATGTTCAGTTTAGTTAAGAGTTTTTTATGTCAGAGTCACTTGGAAATAAGAAGGTACACAATCCTTCATCCATGATTTTTCAAATTTTAGGGGTGTGAAAAGACATGAATGTCATTTGAGTATATGTAAGATATAATGGGATCTCATGGGGATGAATTTTTCTTTTGATTGAAATCAATTTTTGTTAGCAATATATGCATAGCCACCAAAGCATTGTATGCATAGTCAAGAAAAGGTGTCCATAGGAAATCGGTCTTCTATCTCCGATGGCCATTGAGGCTTATAGAGATTGGGAAATTTCTGAATATAGAATGTGATATTCAACGAGGTGTGCTCCTGAACACAAAAGGTGGAATTTTAACCAGTCTTCTTTAGGGAATCCCAAAAATGAGAGGGGGTACTCTTATTTTTCATGTGGATCAACTTCACGTATATTGGTGGAATATCTTTAGAAACCACAAAAGGTACTAGAGATGAATTGGGATCCTATTTTCCGATTTAGCTTGGAGGTTTTTATAGAGGATAATGTAATCCATGACATTGAGGGCCCTTGAATCAGGAGGGTTGTAATGGGTCTTGGAAGCCATTGTGCGTACTGAGATAGGAGAGGACTCTCATGGGGAAAGAACTTGCCTTTGATTGATGGCCATTTTTATGGGAAACAAATGTAGAGCCACCAGGGAATGATATTAATAGTCAAGAAATGATTTCCATATGACACTGGCCTTCCATCCCAGATTTCCTTAGAGGGATATGAAGATTCAAGATCCCTCATTGAACGGAGTTTGAAATACTGAAGGAATGTTTCCTGACATATTCGGGACATTTGGGTTCTGATTTACTCATGGAATCAGGTGTCCCTTATGTAGATCTGAATTGTACGTAGGGTGGGGAATTTGTTCTATATTTGGGATACTTGGTCTTTTAACATCACATGCATAGGACATAGGGTTCCTCTCGGGGGAGGGAATCATGAAACACCTTTTATGGTCATGCTGCTAGGACTGAATTCTTGGACTGTTCTTTCATAATATCATAGTGCATATCTTGTTGAAATCCATAAGCTCGCGTGAGCTATTCTTGGTGTGATAAATAAGGGATTACTAGGATTCTATGTCATTAAATAAGAATTGAAAAATTGGTATTATATGGAACTTTTGGGCTTAAACTATTGTGATGCATTTTAACATTATATAATAAGTATGATTTTGGCCTAATAGTTTAACATTGTGTAGTGGGGACGTGATGCTATATAGTTTAGATTCATGCGGTGAGGATGATTATACTGTCATAAAGATATTCAATAGCTTTAGGTTAATTTCAATCAGGATGTTCTGGCATTCCTTAGATGTGAGTGATGATAGAAGGTGTAAACCATAGTCCTGAGGGAAACATGAATTAGGAGGGATAACATGGGGCTTGAAATCTATTGGACGTAATGAGATCTGATAGGACTCTACCTAGGATTAATTTTCCTTTGATTAATGTCCTTTTATGTGGGAAACATATGCAGAGCCAGAGGGGAACAATTTTCATAGTCAAGCAAAGGTGTTTGCAGGACACTGGCCTTCCATCCCAGATGGCCTTGGATGATTATGAGGGTATAAGTTTTCCCAAGTTATAGAGTGTGACATATGTGAATGGTGTGCCTGAGAATGTGAGAATAACTCAACCATAATTAAATATGAACTACATGGAGATTCCATATAGGTATGACCCATATATATAGGAGGAAGCATGATCATTTTACTTTTCATGACTGAGAGGCATGTGTAGAATCTCATAATAATGAGGATTGGTCCACACATAACTCTTGAAGAATTTCATAGTTTATCGTTAGATGATAGAATCTTTTATGGACTCCACGTACAAGTATGACCTACGTATGGGGGAAAGGGGTATGTTTTGATGGTGGCTACGCTGGGATGTCGAATCCGAGTGTCACTATATATCCTGCAAGGCTAGGAATCATGCCACACATATTTTTGAATGTTCCCTAAATAATTTTTCTCTATTTCTAGGTACACATGAGGGAATATTTTATATGATGGTGGCTAATATGGTATCTAAGATCAAGGATTCACTTTATATTCTACGAAGGAAAGAATCATGCCATACATAGTTCTGAAAGTTCCATATACTGATTTGGATTGGGCCATGTGTGAGGACATGTGAGGGCATTTTTGTTTCACTTGATATGGGTTCCAGGCCTACCATATTCCCCTATGATTTATTTTCATAAGATAATATTCAATATTGATCCTAATCTCATGTGAGTTATACTATATTTGAGAAACAAGGAGTGGTCATAGAGTCTCCTTCGCAAGTGTGGGGAGGTAGAGAATATGATCGAGGCATTTTCTTTTTATTTCCTAGTGGGGTTAGGCCAAGATCGCGGATAGAGGAGTCGCTACATATCCTTTGTGGGCAGCAATCAAGTTGTACATAGTTTTGTATCTACATTGTACCAATTTGGCTCGGTCCAAGGGGTAGGTGAATTTTTGTTCTATCCATCACGGTTGTTATGTGTACTATATTACTCTATAGATGGGTTTTTGTAAGAGAATACATCCCACTAATCCTAATATCACGGTAGTTATACTCAATGTGATAAACAAGGAGTGATATGGGTTTCTCATATCAATATGAGTAGATATGGGACGTGATGGAGGAATTTTTTTATGTTGGGGGCTGGGCCAGGATCAAAGATCAAGGCATCACTACGCATCCTGTAAGGGCTGGAATCAATCCATATGTAGTTCTGTAAGATATCATGTAATTTATTTTCATGTGATTAGGATTTTTTGTGTCATGTAGTTTGACGTCCTACAGCAAGGACATGAGTTATAGTTTATTGTCATGTTTTAGGGATGAGTTCCATACAGTTTAACGTCATGTGGAAAGGACGATGACTAGTAGTTTAGGGTCCTAGCAATTGGACCATGGAATTTCAGTTTAATGTCATATTTCATGGACAAACACCGTACCATTTAATGTCATGTGTCCAGGACAATGACTCAATTTTTATGGTCTTATATATTGGACCATAGCATTGGAGTCATTCTTTACTCATATTTTAGGGTCATAGAGCTCAGACCAATGGCATTTGGGGTATTTTTACTCATAGTTTAGGGTCATATATCTTAAACCAGTGGCATTTTGGGGTATTTTTATTCATATTTTTGGGTAATAGATCTCATACCAATGCCATTTGGGGTATTTTTTATCATAGTGTAGGGTTATAGATCTCAGGCCATGGCATTTTTTGTTGCTATTACATGAATTATTTCTTCAAAAACCTTTCATTTGTGGGATCCGTGATGAGTTTTTCATCCATATATATTTGGTAATTTTCTCTACTGGAATAGGCCCTATGTAAGACATATGGTCCATCCCACTTTGGTTTATGCTTTGTGGGACTCTTCTTGAGTATCATCGGGGTTCTGAGGACTAACACCATTTCTCCTTCGAGAAAAGATCGAAGGCGAACATTTTTATTGAAGGCTCATGCAATCCATTTTTTGAAGATTTAAAAATGGTGTAAAGTGTGCATCATTTTTTCTTCTAGCTCCTCCAATTCTCAAATCATCTCTATTATTTCTTGTCCACAGACAGTCGATCACAAATAGACACACAAAGTGACGAAATAAGGATATCGATATGTAAAACTACCTCCACCCTATATACTAGATAGTACGGGGTTTCCTGGGTGGTAGTGCGGTCATGGTCTGATAATACCACAAATCATGAAAGGGCTTGTCTGGCCACAATTTTTTATCCTTATCGAGCATCTTTTAGAGTATGTTGCATAGAGACTTGCTAAAAGCCTCTATTTTCCCATTGGTCGTTGCATGGTATTGTGATGACTGATTGGCTTTAATTCCATTCTCATGGTATAACTTCTCTATATCAACATAGCAGAAGTTAGTGTCATTGTTCTTCAGGATAGTATACGGCACACCAAACCTAATAATGATTTTGTCCTTCACAAATCTGATGATGTTTTTCCCCAGACTTCCTTGAGGTGTATGGCTACAGAACATTTAGAAAATAATTCATCCTCCTTGAGTATGAACTTGGATATTCGAGATGTATTGGTAGGAAATGGTCCCAAATAATCTATCACCCAGGAAATGATTGACCAGGATTAATTAGTTGTATGAAGTTACTCGAGGGTTCAGTGTTTGAAATTGGCATGAACATGACATGAATGGCACTTCTTGGTGAATGCGGCACAATCCTATATCATAGTGGTCCAGTAATACTCAAGCCTTTGAATTTGGTTAGAGATATTGGTTGCTGAATAGTGCACTCCATAAGCTTCAGCATGCATTTCATTCATGATGGAAGCAGTCTCTTCTCTATCAATACACCTGAGAAGGACTCCTTCAAGGCCTCATTTTTAGATAAACTTTTCTTTTTATACCCCAATGTACAAGGTAAAATTGACTTTCAGTCTTCAGAACAACTCCCTTTCATCCCTATTCGGTGGTAGATTACCATTCTGAAGGTAATTTTTAATGGGTGACATCCAACCAGTGGTATGACCATAAGAATTAGGAATAGGACTACTGTCATCTATTTCCTTCGAATTTTTCTGGATGAATGGAAATACCATCTGGCAGTGAGTAATCCTAATTACTGTTTCATCCCATTCGGGATCGGCCAAGGCTATGGCTGCATTTTCCAAAGCGTTGTCTTGAGCATTCTATGATCGGGGGACATAAGACAATGTTGGTTCTGATGGGTATTCTTCTATTAGGGCTCGAACATGGTTCATCAAGGAAACCAATAATTATTTCTTGATAGCATAGTCACTGTTGACCAACTTAATAACTGGCTCTAAATAACCCTTCATTTTTATGTGTTTGGCATGGAACCGAAGTTCCAATTCCAGGCCTGCAATGAGGGTTTGATACTCCGCTTCATTTTTTGTGCACCCTTCCAAAAGTAGAAAAGAATAATGAAAGATGGCCATTTCTGGAGATATAAGTCTGACCCCCAACCCCACTTTGATGAGTTTGGGATCCTCCATCATTTTTCCCGTTGGGATTTGGGAATCACCATCGAAGTAAATTTCCCACATCTGGGGGTCCCCCCAAATGGAAAACACTTCTTTATCTAGATGTTCAGAATTCAATGGTGGTGTTTCTTCTGAGGGGCGCTAGCTTAGGAAGTCTTCTAACTTCTGGACAATTATGGCCTTCTGGGGCATGTACCATACATCGAACTATTTTTGGATGACAACACATTGTGATTGGTGCCCATTTATCATGGGGCGGTTGAGGATATATTTGAGTGGGATGTAGTGGGAGACTAGGTGGATGTCATGGTGCTGTAGGTAATGCATGATCTTCTGAACTGTGACAATAAGGGCCATGCAGTTCTTTTTAATCTTCAAATATTGAGTTTCAGTATCAATCATTGTCCGACTGAGGTAGTAGAGGTTGTTCTCTCTACTAGTATCATTCTTCTGTTTGAGGAAGGCACATAATGACCGTTCCAGGGTAGTTACATATTAAATGAGTTTTCTCCCTTCAACTGGTGGCATGAGCACCAATGGGCTTAGGAGATATCTTTTATGATTTTATAACTCTTCTTGTAAATCATATTCCCACTCATACGTAACTCCTTTCATCATGAGCCTGGTGAAAGGTAATCATTTACCTGTTAGGTTGGATATGAAGAGCTAAATGTAGGAAAGGTTCCCCTGGAGACCTCTCAACTTAGTGAGGCTGTGAGGTGGGTACATGCCAAGAATGGATTTTTTCTTCTCAGGGTCGACTTCGATGTCGTGATGGCATACGGTGAAGCCGAAGAATTTTCCCAAGGTAACACCTAAGGCACATTTAAGAGGTTTCATCATTAAATGGTATTGTTGAAATTTTTTGAAGAAACTTTCAAGGTCACCTAGGTGGTTTGAGTGCTGTCATGATTTAACCACCAGATCGCCGACATAACACTCGACAATTTCTCCCAAGGGCTTGAAGATGCAATGCATGGCACAGTGATATGTGTCGCTGACATTATTTTGACCAATGGGAATCAATTTATAACAAAACACCCCCGGAGGGGACCTAAAATTAGTATCTTTTTTATCTCCTTGGGCCATTGAGATCTGATTGTCTCCAGAATAACAATCCATGAAAGAGACGGATTTGTATCCATCTATTGGATCGATCAACAATTCTGTGATATGGACTGAGAAATAATCTTTTAATCAATGTCAATTAAAGTCCCTGAAGTCAATTTAGATTCTAATATTCCCATTATTATTTTAGATAGGGACTATTTTTTCTAGCTAGACCAGATATTGGACCTCTTGTATGAAGTTGGATTTTATCAATTTGTCAACATTATCCTCTATTCTGGAATCATGCGTTGGGTGGGTCCTTCTGGTTATCTTCTTATATATTCAAAGATATTCTGGTAATCCCAGATGATGAGTGCTGACCTTAGGATTGAGGCCTGGAATTTCCATGTAATTTCAGGAAAACACACCTCCATTATTATTTATAAAGGAGTTATATTCCTCCTACTCCTCAACAGGCATAGACACAATGATTAGAGTGGGTCACAGGTCATTTTCAGTGCCCATATTTATCTTCTTATGTTCATGAATTATGGTGGAGACACCTTCTTCTAATACAGGCGGGGAATCTTTGAGGTCTTCTTCCCCTTCTTCTTCTTCTTATTCAACATCTTCATCTTCTTCCTCTTCTGATGGAGAGAGGATTTTATAGGAGAACTCTCCAATGTTGAGTGATATATTGTATTTTTCCTTAGTGAGTATGGTGGGATCAGTTTGAGGTCCTGTGGACGATCATAGAGAATCTTTGATAGGGATTTTCCTGACAACATGGGAGTCTGCCCACTCTTTCGTGTCTTTGCGCTCAGTGGTCATAACAGAGATCATGAAAACAAATGAGTCTACTGACGGGATTTTTTAGGCATTAAAATTGGTTAATGGGTAGTACATATTATTCCCCAAGTTGTTGTAGGGGATCGATGAGATCCATATCCAATCCATTCAGTGCATTGATCCAATCAATTTCATAATATGAATGATTCAAAAGTCTCAAATGGGGGTTTATCGGTGGGAAATGTCTTGTTTTTTCCATTAGTGAACTATTTGATGCACTGATGGTATACAGATGGAATTCAAATGTCTTGATGTAGCAAAGGCCTCCCTAATATGAAGTTGAAGTCCATACTATTATACACCCCCAGGAACTCAGAATCTAATACAATATCTCTGAGCCAAGTTTTACCCTTGATTTGTGCCAACAGTTTATGCTTTCTTTGGTCATATCCCTACAGAGTTCTAGTGTAGGGTGTCAATTTGACTTCATCATATCCCAGTTGAAATTGTTTTCATAGTGAGAGGAGTTTAACTCCTGATCTATCGTCGATTAAGATCCTCTTGACATCAATTCCATTTATCATGTCAGACACATATAAGGGTTTGATGTGCCCTTGCATGATGGTGTCTTCATACCTGACTATGAAGGAGATCAACGCATGACATTATTTGGAAATGGTCTCTGTTTGATGGACTTAAGCTGCTGCTACTTCAGCCTTGAACTCATGGGGACTTATCAAGGCTTTGATTAGTTCCTCATTAGAATCTGCGGACACATTTAATGCATCCAAGATTGATATCTTTCCTTTCACTGGAGACATATACATTAAAATATCATACTTATTCTATATATTTTGGTGCTACCTGGCTTCAAAATTATCAATTATAGAAACATTAGGGGTTTAAGAATCTGACATAGTTGGTTTGGACTCTGTAACAGGAGCTGATGGTGATGTATTCTTTTCCATGTTTGGCCTAATTGGTATGCCTGTATACCCTAGGCGGTTTGATATTTTTTCATCCCCAAATGGAAATTCCAAAATAAGTGGTCTTGGATTTATTTTAATGGAGACGAAGAAACATTATGCTTCTTGTTGTGTCTATCAGAGGGTCCTTCCATGAGTTTCCATGATGTTAATGATTTGACTTGGGGCATGGCAGAGAATTTTACTCCATCCATGATCATGCCTTTCATGAAACCTATGGCCTCTACAGCCTCTTCCCCCATCTCTCCTATTGGGTGCGGGGAATTTGGGTATGTAGCCATAGTCTACATCCAAGAAGAGTTCCATCAAGTTAATGATAGTAATGGATACGAAGATCAGTTCTTGATCTGACACTATTTATGTCTGACTCTCCTCTTGATGGTGTCTTTTGGAATTGTGGTGCCCATTATACCGTTTGGTGGGGTGGTGCCCACTGTACTATTTGGTGGGGCAGTGCCCATTTTAGTGATTCTATTGGTAAGAAGTCTGAACATGTAAACAGTAACTTTGGATTTGGTCCTAGAACATCTTCGTTCTCTTTCATTCTTCCATTCTATCCTTTTGAGGGGTTTGGGGATGAGGATGATGATTTTTTTGTATTCAGAGCATTTGGGTGCACATTTTATTGTTTCTTCTATCCCTGGTGGATTCCATGAACTCAATTCAAGGTCTTTTGGCTCATATATTTGTTGAAAAAAAAATTACTTCTTACTAGGGACTTTTTTCCACTTCTATTCTTCTCTTGAGTCTAAGGTGGAAACACACACCACTTGTGCTGGTGGTGGGCACAACTTTACTTGCCGGGAATCCACTATCTTTTGTAGAAGATCCTTGAAAACAAATCATTCCTGTATGGTGTGTCCTAGTATTTGATTATATAGAAAATAATTTAGATGGACATCGAGACCTACATCATTGGGCCATTTTGGTTCTGGTATCCAGGGTAAATTTCAATTCATGGCGGCTATGAAATAGCTTTGGACCCGGTCTTCTCGGAATGAATAAACATTATTTTTTCATTTTTTTGATCTAATATTTTTTAGCACCCTATCACTCATCTTATCGAGGCAGGGTTGGATTTTGGCTTACAGGGGGTTCCACACAGTTTGGTGGGGTCCACTCAATTGGATCTGGTGTTGGGGGTGGATTGAGCATGATAGAAGCCACTTCATCTTTTCCAATTTTTTTCCCTAGGGCTGATGGGGCCACATCATACATAAGTTTGGTCTTTTTTGAGGATTCTTCTATCCTTTGAGCAATAGAAAAGATTTATTTAAGCCCAGTGGTGTCCTTCACTAGGTTTAGTGGAATTTTTAATTCATCCTGAAGGTAATCAATTCACATGATGAGCATCTTATCCTGGGGAAGTGGTCGATTCAAGGAATATGTCAGGCCCTTCCATCTGGAAATGAATTCTGAGAGTCTCTAGTTATTTCATTTCATGCAGTTCATGAGGTCACAAACCAATGTATTAGGAATTATTTAGATGAAGTGGAAGAGAAACTATCATTGGAGGAGCTACCATCCTATAATTGAATTGGTTGGTAGGCTAGTACACCATACAAAGGTCGATCCCTACTGGGTTCATAAGAAGAACATGATTTTTACAACTTCTTTCTACTCTGGAGTACCCATCATGGGGTCACAATAATATTCATAGAGCATAAAATTCTGTTATGGATCCCCCGAGCCATTGAATATTGGGAATACAGTGTTCCTGAAGATAATGGTTACAGAACAATGGTCACCCACTCAGGGTAGGGTTTGCACTCTAGATGTATTAGAGTGCACCGCACATCCATGGCTTTTGGTCTAGTTGTTAGCAGATCGATGGTGTTTAAGAGCCCTTTATTCATGTCATTTTGGACTTGAGCTCGAGCTGTAGTGAGAGTGGCCAAGACTAGGTGTGTTAGTGCTATTGGAATTTGGGGTTGATACCCAACCGAATGTATCATTTGTGGGTTTACCTGAATATATTCCACCTGTCTTACTAGTGGGGGGAAGTATTTATATCCTTCCTAGGTGGGGTTGAATGCACCTCTGAGCATGGCTTCATTCATCTAGATGAGTGCAAGTGGCATGGGAACATCTTCTAGGAGAACATGCTGACGTTCTGCAGAGGGAACACATCGGTCAAGGTAACTCCCTCGACGTAGCTCAGAATTAATTCTACTGAGCTCTTTCATTAATTTCTCTTACTTGGAGATCCTTTACTCAAGGGTGAGGTCCACACTCTTAGGGGTAGGAGAAGCAAGGTCATAGATGACCTTGGATTTATTTTTCTTCTTTTTGTGAATTTTCATGGGAGGTAATGTCAGATAGACTAAGGGGGAACAATGATTTAGGATCGCCCTCTGGTTCTATGTATGCACTCCTTCATGTTTCATGTGGGATGACTCTGGGAGGGAACCGTCTTCCTGCACATCTTCTCCCCCTACATCATTTCCTGTGAGATATGTGGGGTTGATGTTTACCATGTTCAATGAGTCATACCGTAAATCCTCCACTATGGGAGTGAACTGTCTTCCTGCACATCCTCTCCCCCTAACAACTCTCTTAGTTTGTCGATGTGATAATTGATCATGGTCCAATAAATCACTGGTATATTATCCCATGCTAGTTTTCTTATCATAAGCAACAAATCTTGTTATTGTTCTTATAAATACTCCACTACTTGATATTCCCATCTCTACTTCTTCTTAACAATTTAGTTCCAAGAAACCAGGATGGTGGGAGCCTTGTTGATTTGAAGATTCCTTAGGGGTGGCTCAGAAGATGAGTGTGGCCTCAGGCCATACTCTGGTTGAGAAATAATATATCTCATTATTGACAGAGTGCCCGATGTGTCTGACAACATTCTGAGAACCTAAGAATAGGAGGGATTTATGACATTTGTTCCAGTGGGGGGAGGACCTTCTTGCCAATACGATGTTTTATTTCAGGGAGGAGCTCCCCAATTGGTGATGGAATGGAGAGCACTACTATTGGAAGTTGATGCCCGACTGTGGGAATTTTTCTTATGGCGTATACCCTAAGGAGGACCTTCGGGGCGGGTTGTAGAAAGGGAAGGACATTCTTGCTACTTTATGTCGGTAAGTGGAGGACCATCACAGCAGCCATCATTGTAAGGAGGGCCTTCGCAACCACTGTCATCATGGAGAGGACTACCATCCTGACTTGATATCTAGCTGCAGGGAGAATTTCTGCAGTGCACAACATTGGGAGGGCCTTCAAGATGTACTACAATGAGGGGAGAACCTTCTCATTTCTTGGGGTTACTATGGGGAGGACCTTTTGAGTAACTTACATAGTGGGGAGGGTCATTTTAATGACTATGGTCATGGTGAGGACTACCATCATGACATGATGTTTGACTATAAGAAGAAGTATATCTGTAGTGTATACCCTAGGGAGGACCATTATGGGAGATGACAGTAAGGGGTGGACCTTCTTATTGTCTGATATTTAGGTCAAGGGGAGGGCTACCCCGACATGCATCAGGATATAGGCTATCACAATCGATCATTCATGGACCATGGTGTAATCCCCCATGTGTGCTCTATGGAGAACCTTCAGAGCTGCTGGTAGCTATATTACATGGAGGATCTTCGCAACTACTAATGCCACTTCCATAATTTGGTAATGGAATGATACAGTCTTGAGCCTTTTCTGATATATGTTTAAATTAATCAAGAACCCCAACTTCCTGAAGATTAAGATCATGTATATGCTCTTCATTTTATGGTTTCCTTTGGCTCTTTTCATTTTTGGGCACTATGTTGTGGGTATCTAGGGCCATATGCTATTGGTAATGGCCTTCATATATGAATCTTGGTATTGTTGGGTCCTGTTATGTCATTGGGAGACACTGTTGGGCATCTTGTGTTTTGGTAGGGATATATGTCAGCCCTAGGGTGTCCACAACGTTAGACCGACATCCACCAGTTAGAACAGATTTTTGTTCCCCATCTGGTTGTCCATGTCTCTTGAGGTATTGTCATCGACCCTCCTAGACTAGTGTAGGGATGTATAACTGCTCCGTAGTGACTAACTCATTTTGGAGGTGATTCATTCTGTTCGAGTAAACCAAGTCGAGGGCCTAATTTCTTGCCTTTGCTGCAAATTGAATGATATCGTGGAATGTTCAGAGGATAATGCCTAGAATTGATGTCTAATCTTCAATCATTTCCAGGATGTGCTGGGATACATCTTTGGATGTAATGGGTATGAAGTCCCATTACGATGTCATATCATGAGTTTGTTCCTGCTCCGGTCCTCCACGAGTTGGCAGTATATACTGGCAGTTCTCCTGTGTTGGGATAGAGGAACATGTCTTTCACCAGTTGACTTCTCTAGTTCACATAGTATTTGACTGGTGGGCTTCATATTCACGAGAAGGGACTATCATTTTCTCTCTTTCCACCATAATTATCTCACAGGCTTTGTTTTCATCCACATGAATTTTACTCTGCTAGTATCTAGTTGCTCCCATATTTTGATGACAGACTTGATATGCCTCTACAGGAATTTGTGCCTTTGTATATCCCGTTTTTCCTTATATAGATGTCAAGCTTGAAATGCATTAGCCGGGTTTTGTTCCTACATGTAGATAAGTGACGCCCTATTTGGATGGTTGGATTTTTGTGGCTCAGCAAATATCTACATCTGCCTATAGTTTTCCACTATGTCTCCATGATGAGATCATCGAGCATTAGAAGGAACGTGTATCCACTCGTATAGTGCCACCCTATTTCCATGATGGGATTGAGTGGAGGGGGTAGGGTCATAGGTTTTCCCTTTTAATTCCACTGAATTATTACAGAGGAGATGATTGTAATGCCCCGACCCCAGTTACCCAGATTCAGTACATTATTACATAAAATTTGTATAATACTAGGAATCATGTCCCGAAAGACAGATCAGTTTAGTAGCCTTGTAAATACTTAATAAATTTCTATATTTTACATTACATGCTAAAATAAAAACATCAACAACATTTTGTCCCCTTTTTGAACACAAAAATATTCTTAGCTTATCCCTGCAGGTCAACCATAAAATACTTCTTCACATCCTTGGAAAAATAAAACATAGAAAGGGGTGAGCTCAGATTCTCAGTAAGGATAACAATATAGTGGAAACTTTCATAATTAAGCATAAACATTTAAGGCAATGTATAAGACTAAAACAAAAGCTTTTTCAACATAAACATTATCATAATATGGAAAAGGTAAAATCATATAATTCCATTTACTTATTTACATGGATATTCTACTAGTCAAATAATCACATGTGTTTCCCTCGGAATTCGGGGATGACCTCCTGGATGGGAGATTCAAATTTTCCGATCGGTTTCTAACGGGTTTGTTCGTAGAACCGGAAACATCCAATGATTCCACATCCATTTGGACCTACTTTCCAAATGTAATAACTCATTAGCTTGCGGACTGATGAGGCTTAGGAATTTGCATTGGTCGAGAGGATGGGAGGTCGGACTCATCACACCTTTTTGATGGGAATTAATGTCTATTCCGAGACTCTCTTTATAGATTTAAGTTATGTTCATGAATACTTATTACATTACCAAGTATAAAATGAGCTTTTCCTTCAGTTTTTACAATCAATGATTAAATATGTAAGAAATTTAGAGAATATTTTATATGTATTCGAGGTTCTTCATCAATAGAGAATCATCTATATCTATTTAGAGATTCTTGGTCAATGGTAACCTTCAAAACATTTATATAAAATTCTCTTGGTCATTATTATAACCAGGTTGGTTTTAAAGCCACTCAGTAGGGCATTTGATGTTTATTGTCATTCAGAAGGACATGAATTATTTCAGAGTTGGGATCGAACCCATAGATGGGCTACCTACGTATCCTTTGTTTGGGAAAAGGAATCAGAACCCACGTAGTTCGAATAAGGGAGTATAATGTTTATGATTGATGGCTCAAAGAAGGATGTCATAATTACTTTTACTCTCTAAGCTCATGTGAGTCATGCTCGGTGTGAGAAACAAGAGGTATTGGTAAAAAAAGATAATTGGGCCATGAAAAATGTAATCATAAGAAATGGTTTGGGGCTTTTGTATATATGACTTCCCAGATAAATGAAGGTTTGGATTTACTTTAGGGAGAAAATCCAGGAACAGGGTCCATAAAGGTATATGTGCTTCATGGAGATTTGAATACTCTAACTTAGGACTTATTCCTGAAAAGGAAACCCAAATTAGGAGAGGAATGATAAATGGGTTTTACTCCTGAGAAGGAATCCCAGATCAAACGTGAATTAGGAATGGTTAAAGATGATTTAAGGGACTTGGGGCTTATTCCTGAAAAGGATGCCCAAATTAGAGGATCTTGGGCTTACTCCTAAGAAGGATGCCCAAAAATTAGGGGACTTGGGGCTTACTCCGGAAAAGGAAGCCCAAGATTATGACTGGGACTTATTCCGGAAAATGAGACCCAGGTTTAAGGATTCTCTCATCTTAAAGGATGAGGTTGAATGAATGAACTCTCCATATTTGGTGACATAATGATATTTAAATCACTAGATTTTGAGAGATATTCCACAGAATTCCTTTCAAATAAGGAAGTCAAATCAAGAAATCATGCCATAAATGGATTTGAAGAATGTCTTGAAGACTGAATCTTGAAAAGGAAAGGTGTAATGGCTTATGAGGGGTGAAATGGGAATGAAAGGCACCCAAAAAGGAAGGGGAATGCAAGTCTTGGAAGGCGCGTAGGTACTGCAGCGGCACACAAGTATTGGTCGCGTAGGTATACCTGCGTGACATGGTGGGTACTTGCGCGATATTCAACCAGCATTTGAGATACTTGAGCGACTCTTCATTACAGCCTTTAAAATCCTCTTGAGGTTCTTCCAGAAAAGGGACGCGCAAGTTCTATCGAAGGAGTAAGGCGGCGCGCAAGTGTTGTCACTTCCCTTAAGGGCTGGCCAATCAGGCGCGCAAGTGTTGATGAGTTTCAACAATTAGGCCTTCCTCCCTCTCTTTAGATCTTCCGTTCTAGGTAAGAAATTTCCTTAGAAGTGTTCCGGAAGATTTGAGAAGATACTTGGGCGTCAGGATCTTCAATCCATGTTTCTGGAAAAAAGATTCTCCCTCATGGGGGGCCCACAAGGTCTATTTATAGGCAGGATAAGACCCCGGTCAGTTACCGGTCGGTTATCAATTAGGTCGCGCAAGCCACTTGCGTGCCAAGTTGCGTCGCGCAAGTCCACTTGCGTGACCATGAAGGAACATGCGCGGCCTATGTGCAAAGTTTTCCTTGTTCATCCCTTTGTCTATTTTTTATGTTTACTTCAAAGGTTGAATCACTTTGTGCTCATATATTCCCCTTTTCCGATCTTTAGATTCTGTGACGAAAGAAGCGTCAACAAAAGTCCCCCCTCAGAGTTGGATCCGGAGAGAAATAGAGGATATGAATCTGAGGAAATCGAATACATCCAAAGGAAAAGGGGGTGTGCAAGTCTTGATGGCGCAGAGGCGGCACGCAAGTGCGCATCGCACAGGGATACTGCCCTCGATCATGCAGGGTACGACGCGCAGGGTCCCGGCCGCGTCTATAAATAGAGGGCCTCACTTCCGTACAAGAATCCGGATTTCCGGACTTCATACCTTCGATCTCTCACCGCGCAGATCACCTTAGCCATGCAGGTTGCTATGTTTTCCACTATTTTCCTTGATGTCGCGCTACTGTAAAGGTATTTGTACTTGCGCGGTTTATACTTGCGCGTCAAAAACTAGCGCGGCACACGAATACTTGCGCGCCATGTTTCGACTTGTGTGCCTTAATGCCTTAGCCATTTTTTCGAATTCTTTCACAAATTTTATGAAAAATAAACCCATTTAAGAGTTTAATTTATTCAACTTTTGGGTAGATTCAATGGCTCCTAAGGGAATTAAAACTTCTGATGAACTGGCTAGCAAGCGGATTGATGACATGATGAACATCATTGGACATGATTACTATGATATCTGCAACATCACTCTCCCAGATTTGGATAAGCACTTGAAGAAATATTATCTTAATTTCCCACAGAGCATATACCTTCCACTATATGGTCATGGTCACCTGCAATGAGTCAATGTTCCAGATGCAACGAACTATACACCTAAAATGCAGTTGCGCTGCTATTCCTTCATTTCGGTTATGCTGTGCATTAAGAGAAACAAAAATGGTGTGAACTTTCAAATTCTTCCTCCATGTCATTTCCTTGCAGATATGAAAATGGCGAAACCATGGGCTGAAATGTTTTCCACTACCGGTTGGTGGAGAGATGACAAACTTGGTATTAGATCAATATCTGAAAAGAGTAATCTCTCCAAATGGATCTTTACTTCCAATGCTCCATTCTCAAATCCATGTATCCATCTTCCAAGTCTCTTGGACAGAAACAGAGTCACTATTTGATCAGCAGAAAATTTTCTCAAACCGCACTCAAGAACATCCTTTTACAATTCTTCCAAGAAGATCTGGTATCACTGCATCTCTTATTGTATCCAGTTGAATGAATGAATTCTAGGTGGTTGCTGATGAAGCTCGGGATGCCGTAAATCAAATGAATCGTTATGTTGAAAGCCTCTTGTAATTCATGAAAAAGAGAAGAGACTCCAGTCGGTGGATGTCCTTCTAACTCTTGTGCATCAATAAAAAACACTTTCATCTTCAATCATTTGTACCTGCATTCTTTCACTACCTGCTTCAAATTTACTTAAACCAATGGGCCTCGTAAGCATAGTTTGATTTTTACTAGGATTATTACAAATAACCCTACAAACATTGAACCTTTTAATTGCTCAATATTACCTAAATCATACAAAAATGTATATTTAGTGAGCTGGAACTTGACTTTTATTCATAGTTCCTTGGTCTTTTGTGGGAAGTTTAAAGTCATGTGTGTCGGATATAATGGGGCTAATGTTTAAGGTCGAAATAGCTTTGACCAAAATGGATTAACATTGAATCAATTCCTTGACATTTTATCTGAAAACATATTACCATACTCAAGTATGAGAGAAAATATGTAAACTATGGCTTAAGAATATTTGAATCTGAGGAATGATATAAAAAAGAGCTAAAAGGCATTAGAAGAATTAGTTTCCAAGAATGAAGTTACTATTATTTAACAAAACCCGTTAGGGGGTTGAATTATGCAGGGCCACCTAAGGGCATTGGCTGCATGGTCAAATAAATAGCATCTTTTAGCTGACAAGTCTGTTATGTGGACTGTTTATGCAAGGCCACCTATGGGCACGTGCTGCATAGTCAGGCAAAATAACTCTCAGAAATTTACTTTTCTAGTGCTAAAAGCCAGTGAAATTTTATGGAGATTCAAATTTTCTAAAGTATAGAGTTTGTTGTATGGAAATAGGTACTTGAATATAGAGAAGATATTTTCAGAAAAGATTATCGAAGAACTGGATGAATATCACTCCTACGAAGGTCTGACCCAAACGTAGGGAAGAAGAATAAACCATAGACTTGATTACTTTCAGATCATGAAAAGGGATATGGGACAAATATGTTAAGGTTGGCTATTTTTTTCCGGATCCCTACATACTGTCGTTTATGACAAATAAGGAAAAAAGAGGCATTCTTCCCAAGAATGAAGTTACCATCATTTAACAAACCCTTTAGGGGGTTGAATTATGCAGGGCCACCTAAGGGAATTGGCTGCATAGTTAAATAAAATAGTATCTTTTGGCTAACAATTCTGTTATGTAGACTGTTTATGCAAGGCCACCTATGGGCGCGTACTGCATAGTCAGGCAAAAGAATTCTCAGAAGTTTGACATTTTTGTGACTAAAAGTCATGAAAAGGGTTATGAAGATCTGAAAATATTTAAGGTTAGGATTATACCACATAAATACGGGTATTTTCCAATGTATATAGAGATATATAGGTCAATGATAACCATAATCATGTTGTGGCTGGGTCCTGAATTGAAATTTTGGACTTCACTATGTATCTCAATAGAATGAGAATCAAGCCATACGTAGTTCTTGAAATGCAGTTTAATGTCGTGCAGGAAGAAAGTATGAGAGATCTTAGTTTAGGGTCATAGAGTTCGGACCATAATAATGAATACACAGTGTGTGTTTTCATGAGGACTTTTCAGCCAAGGGACTGAAAGTGAAATTTGTGGTTAGGCCCAAAAGACCTGGGGCTGGATTCAAGGGATACTCGAACGTTCCTACGTATCCCATAAGGATGGGAATCAAGCCCACGTAGTTCTAGAACTACCCTTTGTACAAATTTGGTTTGTACATGTGAAGGGTGAAAGGGGACTTTAGTGCAATGATGGTTTAACCTAAGATAAAATGTTTAGGCATTACCATGTATGCACGTAGTCTTTTGAAATGAAACATGATTGAAAAATCAATGTCAATAATAGTTCTCTCTCAAATGAGGAAATCAAAGAGTATTGTAGTTTATTGTTGTACCGGACAAAATTGTTGCATAGTTTAACGTCATATAACAAGGACAAAAGTGAATCAATGTAAAGATATTGATTCTAGGGGTGGTTTCAAGAATCAACATCATATGGGATAGTGGTGAACCGATGTGAAGAGATTGTTTTTGGGCTTGAACCCTGGGAGGTTGCCTACATACCCAGCCTGGAAGGCAAGGATCAAAGTCCATGTAGTTCAATTAAAGAATGAATTAATGATCAAGTTGTTCTTGGGGACAATGATCTAATAAAAAAATGTTGTTGGGACTTATACATGGTTAGCAGCCCAAAGAGAGTGTTACGGTTGAGGTTTTCTCTAAGCTCACGTGAGTCATACTCAGTGTGAGAAACAAGAGGTAACAACAACCTTAACGATGCATAGTTTAATGTCATGTAGGACATATAAAGGGACTATGCAGTTTAAAGTCTTGCAGTTAGGACTATTGGTGCTGCACAGTTTAATGTCATGTAGAAGGGACAAAAATCAGTTTAATGTCATGTAGGACATATCGAGGAATTTCTGTACAGTTTAGCGTCATGTAGTTAGGATGATGGGGACAATACAGTTTAATGTCATGTTGGACAAAAAAAGGGTACTGCACAGTTTAATGTCATGCAGTAAGGACAAATTTTGGACAAAAGGGTGAATAGTTTAAGGTCATATAAATGGATCGTGGATGGTGCAGTTTAATGTCTTGCTGGACGGTGGTGTTGTTTTAAGGCCATACAGGACCTTTGATGATTTTGTAGTTTAACGTCTTTCCGGACGTAAGGGACTTTTATACAGTTTAGCATCAAGTAGTTAGGACGTCACAGTTTAACGTCTTGCTGGACGTAAGGGACTTGCAAATAGTTTAGGGTCATATGCATGGACCGTTGATGATGCAGTTTAAGGTCATACAGGACCTAGTTGCAGTCTAAGGTCATACTGGACCATTTAGGGAACTTTTTCACAGTTTAACATCGTGTGGGAAGAAGTTTCATTTTAAGGTCATACTGGACCGTTGTTGTATAGTTTAACATCATATAGCAAGGATGAACTGGTGCTGCACAGTTTAGTGTCATGTTGCGGGGACATCTTGTGAATACATTGTATTTTATACAAAATATTTCTTCAAAAATCTGGCATTAGTTGGAGTAGTAATGAGTTCTCCATCCATCGAGATTAATGAATAAACTCCATTGGAGTAGACCCTATGTATTGAATAAGGTCATTCCCATTTTGGCTCAATAATGGGAGGTTTCTTTCCTGGTATCATTAGAGTTCTGAGAACTAATACCAATTCTCCCTGAATGAATGAACGAAGATGAACTTTTTTGTTAAAAGCTCGTGCTATTCGATTCTGATAGATTTCCAAGTGGTGCAAAGTGCACAATATTTTCTCATCTAACCATTCCAATTCATTCAATTGCTTTTGGGATTGCTCATATATAGATAACTGATCACAAATGGATACTCTGAGTGAGGGAAATTGAACTTTAATTGGCAAGACTGCTTCTATTCCATATACCAACGAATATGGAGTTGACCGCATTGGGTTGCGGGTGGTAGTCTGATAAGCCCATAAATCATGAAAGAGTTTATCAGGCCATGACCACTTATCTTTATCCACCATCTTTTGCAGTATATTTGAAAGAGTCTTGTTAAAGGCTTTTATTTGGCAATTGGCTGCCGCATGATACCGTGATGAATGGTTGGATTTAATGTTGTATTCTTGATACAATTTCTTCACCTCAGAAGAACAGAAGTTGGTGTTGTTGTCCATCAATATGGTATGAGGTACACCAAATCTAGTAATGATGTTAGACTTGATGAAGCTGACAATGCATTTAGAACTGACTTCTTTGAGAGGTACTACCTCTGCCCATTTGGAAAAGAAATCAGTAGCAGTAAGAATGTACTTAAACTGCTTGGCCGTAGCTGAAGGGTAAGGTCCCACCACATCCATTCCCCATGTGGAAAATGGCCATGAGTATTTAGCTGTATGAAGCAACTCTGGAGGTTGATGAATGAAGTTGAAATGTACTTGACATGAATGACGTTTCTTTGTGAAATCAACACAATCTTGTAACATTGAAGGCCAAAAGTATCCAAGCCATCGAATTTGATCAGACAATCTATGTCCAGACTGGTGGGCACCACAGACTCCTGCATGCACTTCATTCATGACAACCATTGTCTCTTCACCATCAATTCATCTGAAGATAACTCCATCAAAACCACGTTTGTAGAGAATTTTCTCTAGGTGGTTTGGGCCATCATAAAGAGTAAAATTGACCACACGTCACCAGATTTGTTCTTTCTCGGCCCTATCATGTGGAAGTGTTCCATTTTGAAGGTATTCCCTGATATGTGACATCCATCTTGTAGTATGACCATACGGTTCAGGAATGGGACTAATTTCATTAATTTCCTCTATTCTGGCTTGAACAAAAGGTGAAATTGCACGACGGTGGGCAATACTGATGGTTGTCTCATCCCGATTTGGATCTGCTAGAGTTGTGGCTATATTAGCCAGTGCATCAGCTTGAGCATTTTGTGATATTGGGACATAAGAAAATGTCGGTTCTGAAGGGAATTCCGCCATTAACTTTCTTGACGTAATCATACAAAGGGATTAACTCTTCTTTTCTGATGGCATAATCCCCATTGACTTGTTTGATTACTAAGTCTGAATCACCTTTCACCTTTAAGTGATTCACTTGTGCTTGAAGAGCTAACTCCAAGCCTGTGATAAGAGCTTGGTATTTGGATTCATTATTGGTACCACCTTCCCACAATAAAAAGGAATAAGGTAACAATGCCTTATCTGGAGAAATGAGTACAATTCCTAAACCAACATTGTTGAATTTAGGATTTTCCATTTTCTTCCCTGTTGGACTTCTGGAAGCACCATCAAAATACATTTCCCATGTTTGAGGACACATTTGAATAGAAAAAACTTCCTCATCAGGGATTTCAATATCTGAAGACGTGTCTTCCACTGAAGGATGTTCAGCCAGGAAATCAGCCAGAGCTTGGCCATTTATTGCCTTTTGAGATACATACTGAATGTCGAACTGCTGCAAAATAACTGTCCACCTTGCTAGACGTCCTGTAAGCGTTGGACGACTAAGTATGAATTTGAGCGGATTATTGCGAGATACCAATTGGACCTCGTGATGTTGCAGGTAGTGTCTCAGTTTCTGAACTGCAAAGATTAACGCCAGGCAGCACTTCTCAATACGTGAATACAGGGTTTCTGCTTCAATCATAGTTCTACTGAGATAGTAGAGGCTATTTTCATTCCCAGCCTCATTCTTTTGAGTGAGAAAGGCACCCAATGATCGCTCTAGAGCTGTCACATAGAGGATAAGTGGTCTACCTTCAATAGGTGGCATGAGTACTGGTGGACTCAAGAGGTATTTCTTGAGAACATCAAACGCTTCTTGACATTCTTCAGTCCACTGGTAAGTTACTCCTTTTTTCAATAATTTGGTAAAGGGTAAACTTTTTCCTGCCAAATTGGCGATGAAACGCCGAATATAGGCTAAGTGTCCTTGAAGTCCTCTTAATTATTTCAAATTCTGAGGAGGTGACATACCAAGGATTGATTTGGTCTTCTCAGGATCGACTTCAATTCCACGATGGCGTACAACAAAGCCATGTAATTTTCCTGAGGATACCCCAAAAGCACATTTTAAGGGGTTCATCTTCAAATTATGTTGTCGAAGCTTGTGGAATATGACTTCCAAATCAGCCAAGTGATTACAACGTTGTTTGGATTTAACCACCAAATCGTCTACATAGCATTCAACAAACTTCCCTAGGAAAGTTTTGAAGATATGATGCATGGTGCGTTGATATGTTGCACCTGCATTATTTAAACCAAAGGGCATCACCCGGTAACAAAACACACCTTGAGGGGCTCTGCAGGCTGTAGATTCCTCATCTTCTGGGGCCATTCGGATCTGATTATATCCGGAATATCCATCCATGAAGGAAAGTACTTCATAGCCAGTCGTCGCATCAATTAAGAGTTCTGTAATCAGAACTGGAAAATCAACTTTAGGACAATACCGATTAAGATCTCTGAAATCGATGCAAACCCTAATTTTTCCATTCTTCTTCTTTACAGGGACAATATTATCCAACCACTTGGGATACTGAACTTCTCTGATGAAGTTTTCTTTGATCAGCTTATCCACTTCAGCTTCAATTTTGGAAGCATAAGTTGGGTGTGTTCTTCTCGCGGCTTGCTTAAATCCTCGATGTTCTTTTGGTAAACCCAGATGATGAGTAGCAATATCAGGATCAATCCCAGGCATTTCTGTATAGTTCCGAGCAAAAATATCTTTATTTAGATTTAGAAAAGAAGTATACATTTCTTTCTCTACAAGGGTCATGGCCGCACTAATTAAAGTGGGGCGTGGATCTTTCTCTATACCCAGATTTATTTCTCTGAGTTCGTCCACAATGGTAGAGATACCCTCTTCAAATGCTGGAGGGGCATCTCTAAGATATTCCTCTTCCTCTTCATAATGTGCTCTTTCTTCCATTTCTACTTGCATAGTAGATGACAAAATGAAATTTTCATGATCATAAGAGATGTCAAAATTTGCACATTTTGAAGAAGAAGCTTCTATTTCCGACCCTATTGATGATAAGGGGCCTTCTTTGGGAAATAAAGAGGAGATGATGGATTGATAATTGACATCATTATTCACCTCCGATGTTGCTATAACTTCTTCTGGCCTGATTGGCAAAGTATAGACCTGTTGGATTTCAGCAGATGAAATGAAGAGGTCACCACTTGTGCTTTCATCACTGTTTGGTAGGTTACCAATTTCTCCCATGTTGTCTGGCTCAATTGTCGTAATTGACATTATGGATCTTTCCATAACAGTATTTTGATTTGGGCCTATTTTGTCAATTTGACTGATAGGTAACACATAATCTATACTCACATGTGTAAATGGATTTATTGGAATTTTCTCCAAACCATATGGAGCACTAACTTTGGTAATTTCCTTCATTGTGGATTTTTCTATTCCCTTCATGTGATAAAATTCTGCCTCAATGTATTGAGACTCACATGTCTTGAACAGGGTATTATCACCATAAAATTTTCCTACTTGACCATTGAAATAGTATTTGAGACATTGATGGTATGATGAATGGATAGTTGCATGCTGATGTAGCCAGGGTCTTCCAAGCAAGACGTTGAAAGCTGAGTCTTGATCAACAATCATGAAATCCGAATTGGATACAAGATCTCCAAAATGAGTTCTGAGTGTAACTTCGCCCAGTGGTTCTTGTTCATTTTTATCATATCCTTGTAACATCATGGTAGAAGGAGATAAATCATATTCCGTGAGGCCCAATCGATGAAGTGTAAGAATGGGCATGAGGTTGACTCCTGAACCATTGTCAATGAAAGATCTTAGGATATCTACACCATTGAATTTTCCAGATAAGTACAAAGGTTTTATGTTCCCATGCACAACATCATATTCATCTTTATCAGTAAAAGATATCACTGCATGGCATTCTGCAGGATTATTCTCTATGTGATAGACTTCAGCTGCAGCAATTTCAGCTTCAAACTCCTGAGGACTTGACAAAGCTTCGATGAGTGCTTCCCGAAAATCTTTTGACAAATTCAAAGCATCCAAAATTGATAACTTGGATGGTACTTGGGCCAAGTGTTTCAATATATCATACTTTTGATCTAATGGTCTGTGATTCCCAACAGGAATATGCGGTTTAGCAGGTACCTTGGAAGCAGATGCTTTGGAAGCTGATTCATCTTGTATTGGTATAGAAGTTGGCAACATCCTAGGTATTGGAAGATTAGACCAATTAGATCCATTTACTTGCTGAGAGAAAGAAGATGGAACCTTCAATCGGTCTTCTAAAATAACTATGCCAAGACTGAGTTGGCTATTAGCATAAAAACCTGCTTGTTCTTTTTTAGCTCGCTGAAGGGCTCTACGACGAGTTTCTACTGCGTACACAGTGCTAGCAGGGGTAGAATTGGAGTAGTGGCTTCGGAAAGATCCACGTCTTACCCTGTATCCTGAACCTCGGGAACTTCCACGGATTCCCTTATTTGATACAAGGAATTCAGGATCATCAAAATTGAAATTAGGACTGGAATACGGATCTGTTAATTGAACCATATTAACAGAACCGAAGATTAAATCTTCGTCTAATAAAGACTCTGCCTGACTAGCCTATTTAGGCTGTGCCGTTCGATGGGGCGGTGCCCGTGGTTTTGAAGTAGATGGCATAAAGTCTGCCAGAGTCAAAGACAATTTAGGCTTTGACACATACTCATCTTCTTCTGATTCTTTTTTCTTCATTGAATCAAACCGTTTCATTGAGGATTTTCCCTCTGACGAAGAGGGTTTTACCGCAATATTCATGGCAGAAGAAACAATTGGTTTCTTTAATTATGTTATCAAAAATGGCATGAGTCCGGTTGATTGTCTTTCTGACCATCCAATCATCATACTTCTGTGTATTTTTTCTTTTGACTTCTTGCCATTCACCTTCCTCCTCTGGAACTGTAGCAGTAACACATGCTATCTGAGTCGAAGAACCTTTCAACTAGACTTGTCCCAAGTCGACCATCTTTTGCAGGAGGTCTTTAAAGACAAAACACTGCTGGATGGGATGCCCCAACATTTGATGAAAGGGAGAATAATTGGGATGGTCTTCATCTCCTTCCTTGTTTGGCCTCTTGGGCACTGGTATTTGAACCAAATTATTTTCCAGAGCTGAAATGAAGTAACCAGGAACTTGCTCATTTCAGAAAGAGTATGTTTTACTCTTCAAATCCTAAATTTTTTTCATCGTTTATCTCTTTGGTCAATTGGACGAAACGACCTTTTTTGTTGGCATTCAGGAGGTGGATCCCTTTGAGAAGATGAAGGTTTTAAAGTAGAAATAGGTACAGGCGCTTGTTTAAGCATAACTGTAGCAGTTTCTGCTTTACCCATTCTCCTTCCTAAAGCTGATGGAATTACACGAGACTTAACCTTAGCCTGTATAAGGGAATCTTCAATCTGCTGAGCGATTGATGTAATGTCTCAAAACCCTCATGTGTATTTCACAGGGATCAATGGGGTCCGTAATTCGTCACGCAAATTTTCTACACACATTGGCAACAGCTCTTCCTGAGGGAGTGCTAATCTCAGGGAATACGTTAATACCTTCCAGCGAGCAATGAAATCAGAGACTCTTTAATTCTCCCTTTGCTTGCAGTTTGTAAGATCGAAAACTATCGTTTTTGGAAAAGTTGAGCTGAACTGAAGAAGGAATTTTTGACGAAGATCCTCCCATCCGATGATTGACCGGGATTGCAAGCTTGTATACCAGACAAAAGCTGGTCCTTGCAAGGTTCGCATGAAGCATCTGAGTTTCACTGCTTCTTGCTGCTCTGAAGTTCCCATCATAGGATCACAACAAGACACGTAATGCATCAAATGTTGTTCAGGGTCGCCTGATCCATTGAAAGTAGGGAAAACAGGGTTTCCAAAACTAGATGGAGGAGAAATTTAATCTACCCATTCAGGGTAAACATTCTTTTCTGGTTGAACTTGCGCCCGTTTCCCTTCCATAGTTTCTAACCGAGCTGTTAATGACTCAATAGTAGTTATTAACTCTTGACAAACATCAGGTTGAATTTGGTCTTGGGTAGGTGCAATGAATAGAGCTTGGACAGACGTAGTGATTGGTGTTGCAACTGATGGTATCACTGCCAACCGTTGTTGCGTTGGACCTGTAGGATTAGACCTATGAGGGTGTACTGATAAAGGAGGATATTCCTGATCCATCTCAGTAGTTACAACAAATTCCTTCAGCTTTCGGACTTCAGCATTCTTAAGAAGAAGACTACTCTGAAGTAGTTCTGCATTCAACCTTCTTAATTATTTCATTTCTTCCTCTTGTTGGGCAAACCATTGCTCTAACGAGAGCGATTGACCTTCTCCAGAGGAAGGAGATGTAACCCGATTCTTTCCCCTCTCTTTGTTGGATACTTTTTGCAGAGAAAGAAGTGGATTACCTAGGTTCTAAGTAATCCTTTGAATTCGTGTACGCACACCTTCTTCATTTGTATCGGCGCATACATTTTCTTCAGCAGGACGCTCTTCATCTGAGTCCCCTGAGTGAGTCTCCTCTGGTGGATTAGCAACAACGGCATTGATGACATTGATTGATGTATAATGCATCGCATCCCTTCTATCAACATTTCTATGATATTGTCTTCTTTCATGTCTTTGATGAGACATTGCCTTTTGTTGATTTAATCTTTTAGAAACTTCTTGACGAGCTATAACTTGGAGGGAATCTCCTGATAATTTGGCTCTTCATTCCTCTTGGGGATTCTTCCCCAATCGAGAAAAGACTGATATTCTCTGAGAAGGGGATTGATGATTTGAATGAGTCCCCAGTCTTGAGAACTGGTGATGTTCCTGCTGCTTCCGCTCAACTCCTCGAATCCCATTTGTTGATTTTGAGGGTTGGATTAAAGGAGTCCCCAGTATGACAAGCTGGGGTGGCTCTTGACATGCTATGTCTGAGACCTTCTTAAAATCTCTCTTGATCTTACGAATCTTAGTTCGGAAATTAGCTGGATGCATTAGCCTGTATCCACTTTTATCACCAGGTTTAATAGACCGTTGGATGATTTCCGAAACTTCTATCATTTGATGATGTGTTTGCTCCATACGAGAGGCTTGTGCAATATTCTCGCCTGCTTGATATAGGAGTAATTCAACAACTTGTTCTCTATATGCTTGATTTTGAGAGGAACTAGTTGAAGCCTGTTCTTGAGAAAGCTTTTGATTATGAACAAAGCCCATTGAATGTGGCCGGCCATGGGCAATAACATTGCATGAGGCCATTTTCGGCGGGCTTTGCTGACTGGAAAGCACTGTGAAATGTAGTGCTCCGTGAACACCCCATCCTCTGATATGAACACCAGATGGAGCATTGGCAATTAACTGACGCAATTTTCTTAGTGTGCCAAGGCATGAACGTTGAAGGGTTCACTGTTGCTTTTCAGCTTTCAGATACCGAGAGACTAATAGAGATGCCAAATCAATCTGACGGTGTAGCCCTTCTATTATCTTAAGATGATTTTCATATTCATCATAAGATAATACCTTCTTCTTCAATTGACAAAGAGTTTTCCTTATGTTGAGACGAATATCATGGACTCCAGCTTCCGTCAACATCTTTGTAATGTCATACTGGGAGTCAGCCAAAGGCCAAAACATTACTGGTACATCACTTTTCGCCAGTTTTTTCTTCATGTTCAGCATTTCCTCTTTATCATTAAATGAAGATTCTTCTACCTATTTTGACCAGAGTTGGTGTTTCCTTGTTGCTTCATCGGATTCAACAAGATTGGTAGAGAGATCATTGATCAAACTAGAAGATGCATGACTTAGGGGTGGTTCGGAGAATGAACTACACCCTGGTCTATCTTCTGATTGAGAAAGTATTTCACTTGCTAGCGATAAATCATCAGACATGACTGGTTTCGCATTTTCAAGTGCCTCAAGATAAGAGGGCTTTCTCGGCACTACATTGTCCACTGGAGTATTTTCCAGGCAATGTGAATCACTACTGCGGAGAGGACTTTCGCAGTGAAATTCATCATCATGGGGAGGAACACCATAATGGGTTACAGTAAAAGATGATATCTCTTGCTCCTTGGTCTTCTGAACACACAGAGGGTTCCTGTGGCTCTCATCTGAAGAAGAAACTTCAAGATTGACTGAATTTTCATGAAGCAAGCCTTTATGAGGAAGTGTCTGTTGAAGACTTTCGGAATTAATGTTCCTGTTATTGGAAACTGAGGGAGTAGAATCTTGAATTCCAACAAATAAATGTCTGAGGGCTTCAAAAACTCCAACATCGAGCAAGGCCTTGTTACAGATTGGCCTTTGATCTCCTGACTATGTTGGGCGGATCTTTTTCTTAGATGCCTTCTTACTCGCTTTGGAAACCACTTGTTGACGAATGTGGTTACTCTGATCAGGTGTATGTGCCTGATCAGGAAAGATGGTCAGGTTAGGCTGACGATCTCCACTCAAATCAGGTGTATGTGCCTGACTTGGTTGTCCGTATGATATGGGGGAGTATGCCCCAAAACCCTCTTAGACTGGAATAGATGTGTGTGTCTGTTCCGGAGTGAATCGTTGATGTGTCACTCCACTTCTAGGGATAGATTTTTGTGTCTTTCCCTGAGATGAAGCTAAAGCTGTTATGATATCCGGGAAAGCATCCAGAATATGAGCAGGGATTTTCTTCTGCTATTTCACCATTGACAAAATATGTTTGGTGACTTCAGCTGCCGGAACGGGGATATACGTCCATTCCAGGCTTGGAGTAGGTGTATGTGCCTGCTCTGGTCCTCCTTTTCTTGTCAGTGAATCCTGACAGTACTCATGTGTGGAGGCAGAGAGTTGAGTCTGCCTCCTGTTTGTCGTCGGAGCTTTCTGACTGAATTCTCTGTGCACTACCAAGAGAGACTGTTGGTAGGATTGATTAGTACTAGCAGGTGTATGTGCCTGCTGATTACACTTCGCCAAACGCGATTGACGAGATCCATCATATGTAGTCAGGCGATCCTGCTGACTAACTGATGATGTATAAGCAGGTGTATGTTCCTGCATATAGCACTCCACCGGAATTGCCTGGTGGGATTGGCTTGATGCTGCCAGAAAAGTCTGCTGGACAACGGAATTAAAATGGACAGGTGTGTGTTCCTGTTCTTTGTTCGCCACCAAGTTAGGTTGGTGGACTTATCCGGAGATTGCAGGGATGAAAACCTGCCCATTGTTAACTGGATTCCGTCTCTGGTGGTTCGTCTTGCCTGCTCGGGTTCGAGGAACCTGAGCTGAATGCCTGGAGTCAGTACCCTCATCATGTTGAGGGCGCACTGCCACACGAGTCTAGCGGTGATTGTTGATGGGAGCCCTCGGGAAGGACTCCTGTCTTTTTGAATTAAGTCCCTGAGGGACCTGCTCATTCACTTCCTCAGAGTAAGGGAGTGAATGGAAATTGCATTCCGGGGATAACGACCCGAAATGGTTGGAGACGGTAGTCAGAACCACCTGCCTCTTGATCACTGGTCATCATTGTCCGGACGACCTGTGTGAGTTGTTCACTTGGCGGGCCTGTCGGGTAGCCTCTAGAGTTGGGATCGTACCGTGTTGACGGTACTCCTTAACCAGCGCATTTGATACCCAGCGTTGAAGATGCTGAGTAGATGATGTCATCCTCAGAGCGGATGACGATCTAGTAGGAATAGCAGCATTGGTATTTTCAACAGCAGTATTCACATATGTGGATTTGAGAGCAGCCATTATGGAAATACAGAAGATCTTGGAAAAGAGTGCTTGTTTGATATAACAGACGTAATCAAGATAAAATTCAGCCACTTCATCCTTTGGATGAGCACATATGTCAATGATTGTTTTTGTTAGCCCTCTTATTGAGTTTTAAATAGGGGCTTAACAATAGGTAAAACATCATTTTAACTTGGTTAAGGATTCACATCGGGTTCACCATTTTTTGTTTCCCTCAGAATTCGGGGATGACCTCCTAGATGGGAGATTCAAACGTTCTGGTCGGTTTCTAATGGGTTTGTTCGTAGAACCGGAAACATCCAATGATTCCACATCCATTTGGACCTACTTTCCAAAGGTAGGCGCTCATTCGCTTACGGACTGATGAGGCTTAGGAATTTGCATTGGTCGAGAGGATGGGAGGTCGGACTCATCACACCTTTTTGAGGGGAATTATTGTCTATTACGGGACTCTCTTTATAGATTTAAGTTATGTTCATGAATCCTTATTACATTACCAAGTATAAAATGAGATTTTCCTTCAGTTTTGACAATCAATGATTAAATATGTAAGAAATTTAGAGAATCTTTTATATGTATTCGAGGTTCTTCATCAATAGAGAATCATCTATATCTAATTAGATATTCTTGGTCAATGGTAACCTTCAAAACATTTATATAAATGTCTCTTGGTCATTATGATAACCAGGCTGGTTTTAAAGCCACTCAGTGGGGCACTTGATGTTTATTGTCATTCAAAAGGACATGAATTATTTCAGAGTTGGGATCGAACCCAAAGATGGGCTACCTATGTATCCTTTGTTTTGGAAAAGGAATCAGAACCCACGTAGTTCGAATAAGGGAGTATAATGTTTATGATTGATGGCTCAAAGAAGGATGTCATAATTACTTTTACTCTCTAAGCTCACGTGAGTCATGCTCGGTGTGGGAAACAAGAGGTATTGGTAAAAAAAGACAACTGGGCCATGAAAAATGTAATCATAAGAAATGGTTTTGGGCTTATGTATATATGACTACCCAGATAAATGAAGGTTAGGATTTACTTTAGGGAGAAAATCCAGGAACAGGGTCCATAAAGGTATATGTGCTTCATGGAAATTTGAATACTCTAACTTGGGACTTATTCCTGAAAAGGAAACCCAAATTTGGAGAGGATTGATAACTGGGTTTTACTCCTGAGAAGGAATCCCAGATCAAACATAAATTAGGACTGGTTAAAGAGAATTTATGGGACTTGGGGCTTATTCCTGAAAAGGAAGCCCAAATTAGAGGATATGGGGCTTACTCCTAAGAAGGATGCCCAAAAATTAGGGGACTTGGGGATTACTCCTGAAAAGGAATCCCAAGATTATGACTGCGACTTATTCCTGAAAAGGAGACCCAGGTTTAAGGATTCTCTCATCTTAAAGGATGAGGTTGAATGAATGAACTCTCCATATTTGGTGACATAAAGATATTTAAATAACTAGGTTTTGAGAGATATTCCACAGAATTCCTTTCAAATAAGGAAGTCAAATCAAGAAATCAGGCCATAAATGGATTTGAAGAATGTCTTCAAGATTGAATCTTGAAAAGGAAAGGTGTAATGGCTTAAGAGGGGTGAAATGGGCCAGAAAGGCACCCAAAAAGGAAGGGGCGCGCAAGTCTTGGAAGGCGCGCAGGTACTGCGGCGGCGCGCAAGTATTGGTCGTGCAGGTATACCTTAGCGACATGGTGGGTACTTGCGTGATATTCAACCAACATTTGAGATACTTGAGTGACTCTTCATTACAGCCTTTAAAATACTCTTGAGGTTCTTCCAGAAAAGGGACGCGCAAGATCTATCGAAGGAGTAAGGCGGTGCGCAAGTGTGGTCACTTCCCTTAAGGGCTGGCCAATCAGGCGCACAAGTGTTCATGAGTTTCAACACTTAGGCCTTCCTCCCTCTCTTTAGATCTTCCGTTCTAGGTAAGAAATTACCTTAGAAGTGTTCCGGAAGCTTTGAAAAGAGACTTGGGCGTCGGGATATTCAATCCGATTTTCTGGAAAAAAGATCCTCCCTCATGGGGGGCCCACAGGGTCTATTTATAGGTAAGAGAGGACCACGGTCGGTTACCGGGCGGTTATCAATTAGGTC
The DNA here is from genome assembly GCA_963277665.1 of Viscum album. Classification (NCBI taxonomy): domain Eukaryota; kingdom Viridiplantae; phylum Streptophyta; class Magnoliopsida; order Santalales; family Viscaceae; genus Viscum; species Viscum album. The sequence continues at coordinate 539,594,693 of OY728119.1, forward strand.
GCGCAAGTCACTTGTGCGCCAAGTTGCGTCGCGCAAGTTGACTTGCGCGACCATGAAGGAACTTGCATGGCCTATGGGCAAAGTTTTCCTTGTTCATCCCTTTGTCGATTTTTGATGTTTTCTTCAAAGTTTGAATCACTTTGTGCTCATATATTCCCCTTTTCCGATATTTAGATTCTGTGACGAAAGGAGCGTCAACAACATGTAATATCAATAGCCACTTTCATAATGATGGAATGCATAATGACAGACTTAATAACCACATAGTCAAGGCATTGTGCCAAGACTACAAATAATATATTGTCAAGCCCTTGTTCCAAGACACTAGTTTTTCTCCTAATACCTACCAATGAATCGAGGAGCTATAGCGGGCTCCACCTGTCACTTACAAAATCCAATTCATTCCTCATACGAAATGGTTTAAAAATATCATAAACATTTGTATCAAAACTAGCATACAAAATGTCAATACCTTATCCATAAACCAGTAATCCTATAAAAATAACACATCCACATTCAAATATATCACAAAAACCTTAAATATAATATGGAAGAATTTATTATAATAAATCAATTTCAAACAAGTGTAAAATCCATCAAAGGATGTTGACATAGATGAAATCAAAAATATTTGAAAGAAATAATTCTTTCAATTTTAAAACCATTTAAAAGAATACATTTATTTTTTAAATATTATTAGATGCTTTTAATGGAATCATATAATGTGTTATAATGGTATAAAATAGCTGCACCCACTGTATAGGTTACAAAAACATTCTTTCTTTAATTTTGTCGAAAAGTTCATAAAGTACCCTGTTTGGAAAATGATAGAAAATATTAATTTATAAACATATCATAAAAAGTCAAAAAATGGTATAAATTACTTTAACCCATAGTATAGGAAATAATAAAAATGTTTTGAAATACAGTTTAAGAAAGATGGATGTGGATGATAAAGAGGTCTCAGTAGATAAATAAGTTTAAACAACCTTGAATAATGAAGATGTAGTAGAATTAACCCTTACCATGTACTTATCTTTGGTTGATGGTATTTTAACCACATGTATAATAGTTAAATCATTGTTATTTAATTATAAAATAACCATATACATAAATATGATATCATATATGATCTTCAAAATTTAATTTATTAATAATATTTTAGTATTATCATCATTTTGGGTGTTAACTGATTCATTTTACTTTATATGTTTTGTTACATAAGTCATGTTTGTAATGGGAAGGATGTATTTGATTCATATCTAGAATGATATTATGTTCATTAAACATCATTTTTAATCATCAAATGAAAATTAGTATTGAATTCTTACGATGCGGAATAAATCTCATCGCGTTCATGGAGATAGTAATTTGTACGTATACACGAGCAACAATATCATTCATTCGATATTAAAATAATATGTAAATATATTGTATATTATATAAACAGAATCATTAACATGTTATATTTATTATTTATATCAGTTATACATCATTATTATACCCTTCAAAATAATAATTTATTGAATAACAACTACACCACGACGTGGAGATAGTAAGTCGTACGTATGCACATATGGTGACATTGTCATTCATATGATGGATAGAATAATGAATATGGTTGTACCATTTTTATAATAACATCAAAGTATATAGAAGATAGTAGATTTATTATTTAACAATAGAAAAAACAACGATAGAGGAAGTGTAAGAAGAAAAGAACTTGAAGTAGGTGATGAAATATTTACCTCTTCTTCGGGTTATTCCTTTTAATTTGATCAAAAGGGCTCCTTAGTATGGCTTTATGACCAAATAATGGACTCTAGGATTAATTAAGGATAGTTGGTAGGACATTTTGAAAGAGTTTGGACGAGAAATATGGCTTTGTAGGTGTGAATTTTGAGAGAAGGCAAGTGACCTTTTATAAGAGAGGTGAGGGGAACCTTAGGAAAACTTTGAAATATTATTTTATAATAAAATCATTTTCGGTTTCTAATGGATCCATAATAATTTATTTCTAGGATAAGGTGGGGATGGGTCTAAAACATCTCTATAAATAGGTTTTATATAGGTTTGGGTCATCATATTATCCTTATCTTTTAGATTTAACACTTAATTAAACAGTTTGATATTTACCATGTCTCTTTGTATTTTTATATTATATGGTTAATAAATATACAATAAACTTCAAATAGAACCCCAAGTGGTTCATTAATGGTAAATCTATCATTATATAAGTCATTTGGACAATCCTTATATTTTTAGTAATATTATATCAATTAGTAATATAATATATTTGTTTGAAACTCTTTTATGTCAATGTTGACACTATTTGGTATTTTGTTTTTCATAAAGCCATAAAAGCATGATTACTTCGAAAAAAAAATCATTTAATAAACCATAACAAGTCATATTAACCTATAAAATTAGTGGAATGAATCAAAAGTTTCAAATTATATTTATTTCATTATTTATAATGACAATTATTTTAATCATTCATTAATAAGGTAATCACTGCAGCATCATTGTGTCATAAATAAATTTAATTATTTAATGTATAAAATTTATAGATGAAATAAAATTATGTATTAAATCATTTTACCTTTCTAATGAATATTTATAGTCAAATTTATCTTATCTATAACCCTATATTAAAAATGGTTTAGTTATTAAACTTTGAATTTAACACTTTTAACTGTTCTTTAAATAAAATAATAATAAATGTCCTAATCTTACCCAATTGGACCTAAATGATCATATTTTATTCGTAATTTTGTTTTTGGTCGGATAACACTTATCAAATAGAACTAGGACATATGTTAGGGTGATAATAATATCATATTTACCTTTAATTACACTATTTTCTTTTAATCGTGGTAAATAAAAGTTAAAAGTTACTATTTATAAAAATTATTTTTATCTTATTGAACCACATTTTACTTACTAATATCAACCATGTTTCTCAGATTTTTTAAATTCTATTCATAGAAGCGGTAAAATTAATTTTTATGCAAATTTTTAAATGCTCTGAAGAGGTGGGTAAAAGACGGTAAAAAGTTCATTAAAATTTTTATATATCTAAAATTATTATAAACATTCCCTAATGAATTAAATTGAAATTATATAGGTATTATGTATCTATTTTGACCTAAAATAAATTGAAATAAAATAAATATTTATTTAAATAAAATGTCAGTTTTAAACAATAACTCAGTGTTTTCACTATTCATCAAAAATTGAAAATTTTCAATGAAATACCAAACACTCACTGTAAGATAATTTCGATATTTCGAATCCAAAAATGAAGTCCATTTTGACTGATAAAATTTATAAAATTTCAAAATCTATGTATTAATATTCAAAATGTCTATTTTGATTGGTTGTGGTGTGTTTGAACTCGAAGTTGCGTACAACAAAAGGTATTGTAGTATTCAAAGGGAAACGTACCGTAGAAGCTTGAGGTGTTACATTCTCCCCACCTTAAAATTATTTCATCCTGGAAATTTCTAAAATATTACTACATAAAAAGACTCGGGTGGTTCTTCATCGAATGTTCCTCGGTTTCCCACGATGCCTCTTCCATCTTATGATTTCTCCATAAAAATCCTACCAAACGAGTCATCTGGTGTCTCAACACTTGTTTTCTTGTATCAGGAATACTGACAGGCACTTCACAATATGACAGATCAGGTTCCAATTATATTTCTTCATAGTTGAGTTCATTCATTGGGTCTGGTATGTATTTTCTCAGTGGTGATACATGGAACACATCATGTACTTTGGAGAGACTTGGCAACATTGCCAAATAGTAAGCAATATCCCTAATTTATTCTGGAATTTTGAAAGGTATAATGTAACTGGGACTTAATATACCCTTCTTGTCGAATCATATAACTCCCTTCCATGGAGATACCTTCAAGAAAACATGATCTCCTACATGAAATTCCAAATCCTTCCTTCGGTTATCAGAATAGCTCTTTTACCTACATTGAGATACATTGATGTGGGTTTGGATAACCTTCACCTTATCTACCATTTCCTCAACAAGTTATGGGCCTACGAGTTTTCTTTCACCCACATCATCCCAACACGTTCATGTGTGACATCTCTTTCCATATAACGGTTCATATGGTGCCATCTGAATACTTGAATAGAATCTATTGTTATTGTAAAATTCTACTAGAGGTAAGTATTGATCCCACATACCATGAAAGTCAAGTGAGCAAGATATCAACATATCTTCTATGGTTTGAATAGTATGTTCTGATTGTCCATCAGTTTGATGGTGGTATACAGTTCTCAAACAATGTTCTGTATCCAGGGCTTTCTTAAGGGTTTTCCAAAATCATGATGTAAAATGGGGATCACGATCAGAAACAATTGATAGAGGTACTCTATGAAGCCTTATAACTTCATTGATATATAGTCTTGCTATACGTTCAAGTGGTAAATCTTCTCTTATAGTAAGAAAATGTGCTGAAATAGTAATATGATCAACAATAACCTATATTTCATAATTCTTTCTAGGAGTATTTGGTAGTCCCATGAAAAAATTCATCTTAATATTATCCTGTTTCCACATAGTTATAGGAAGAGGTTGCATGACTCCTCCATGATGTTGCCTTCTAGCTTTCACTTCTTGAAAAACCATACATCATGACACAAAATCAATAATATCCCTCTTCATTCAGTCCCACAAAAAATGTTCCTTAAAATCTATATACATATTATTGCTACCATGGTGTATAGATAAATTAGAGCTATGAGAATCATCTAACAATTCCCTTTTCATATCAGGTATATTAGGAATACAATATATCTTTCTAAATTTCAAAATACAGTATTTATATATGAAGTCAATCAATCTCCCATCGTTCACAGCCTTAATTTTCTTTTGAAACACCTCATCATCAGCCTGATAACATCTTATCCTTTCTAGTAAAGATGGTTTGGAAACAATTTAAAATAGTATTAATGTTTCACCTTCCAGGATTATACCCATATCCATTTTCACAATATCCATGAAAATAGGATCCCTTTCAACTCTCATCCTGTTCAAAACTCTATGGTCCTTTCTACTCAAAGCATCTGCCACCTTATTTTCCTTCCCCGGGTGGTAGTATATTTTTCAATTATAATCCTTGAGTACTTCAATCCATCTCCTTTGCCTCATGTAGAGTTCCTTCTGTGAGACAATATAATTCAAACTCTTGTGATCTGTATATATCTCACATTTTTCATCATATATGTAGAATATCAATATCTTCAAAGAAAATATTATAGCTTCTAACTCAAGATCTTGAGTAGGGTAGTTTTGTTCTTGAATTTTTAGTTGTCTTGATGCATAGACAATAACTCTATCATTATACATAATGACACAACCAAGTTGCTTCTTTGAAGCATCAATATAAATAAAAATCCCATCATTCCCCAATGGTAGAGTCAATATATGAGCATTGACTAATCTTCTATTCAGTTCTTCAAAACATTATTCACACTATTTTGTCCAAAAAAATTTATCCTCTTTACATGTGAGCTTGGTTAATGGGTTTTCCAATCGGGCAAAGTTTTGGTCAAAAAGTCGATAATAACCTACTAAACCAATAAAAATGCGTACCTCAGTTATACTCGTCGGTGCCGGAAATTCTTGGATTGCCTTGGTCTTTGAAGGACCAACAGAGATTCCATCATTAGAGACAATATGGCCAAGAAAACAAATCTCTTGAAGCCAGAATTCACAATTTATAAACATCCAATACAATTTGTTTTTTCTAAGAGTATTTAGAATAATGTATAAGTGATTTTCATGATCTTCATGGATTTTATAGTATACCAAGATATCATCAATAAATACGACTACAAAGTCATCAAGATATTTCCTGAAAACTCTATTCATTGGATCCATGAAGACAGAGAGATCATTAGTCAATCCAAAAGGAATTATTGTAAACTCGTAATGCTTATACCTGGTTCGAAATGTTGTCTTCAAAATGTCTTCCTTCTTCACGCACAACAGATGGAATCCAGATCGAATTTAAATCTTTGAAAAATATTGAGCCCCGTGAAGTTGATCAAATAAATCATCAATGCGAGGTACGGGATATTTGTTCTTTACTGTTATAGCATTGATATCCCTGTAGTGAATGCACAACCTCAAGGATCCGTCTTTCTTCTTAACAAAAAGGACAGGGTCTCCCCATAGAGAAACACTAGGGAAATAAATCCTTTATTAATCAATTCCTCTAGTTGATTCTTTACTTCCACTAATTCCATAGTTTCCATTCTATAAGGGGTATTTGATATGGGCCTTGAACCCGGAATTAAATCAATGGAAAACTAAATTTATTTTTCTGGATGATGTCTAGGTAAATCCTCTTGAAACACATCAACATATTCTTGCACAATAAGTATATCCTCTATTTGAAAAATCTTTTCATCACCCATAGTTATCTCATTATCTTCCTCCCCAATAATTGAATTTCTTTGAGATACTAGGGGTGGATCTAGATAAGAATCAGATGGTGATGTTTCTTATTTAAAGATTAGGTGTTCATTATCATCATTAAAGAAAATTGTAACATCCTTCTTCTTACAATAAATGTTTTCATCATGGCCTAAAATCCAATCCATACCGAGGATTATATCAAATTAAATCATGAGTATAATGATGATATCAGAAAACAAATAACCTTTATATTCCTTAATGGGGATTGATTCACAAAAATTTGTTGCAATGATACTTCCCTTAGGAGTTTTGACTGACAACTCACTTGTTAAATCAAATTGTAAATATCTTAATTTCTTAGAAAACTGGTAAGATATGAAACAATGTAATGATCCAAAATCAAATAAATGATTGGATAAACATGAGGAAACCATTAAATTACCTACCACCACATATTAGAGAGCTTTAACTTCAGCAGTAGTGATCTCATAAGCTTGTCCTTTCTCCCAAGGACTTTTTTGAGGTAAGTATCTTTGGCACTTAAAACATTCATTTTCATAATGCCCCTTTTCTCTACAATTTTATCATTCAGCATTGACAGCCTCTTTCTACCCCTTGAAATCATGATCTTAGTGGCCTTTTTCACCACACTTGTAACAGACTCTCATTCCCTTCAGGCAAGTACCAGGGTGTTTCTTCCCACATTTACCAAAGGATGGATATTCAACTTTTCCCTTCTTCCCCTTATTTCCATTTACAAAGTGTTAATCTGATCACTTTTTCTCTTTCTTTTCTTTAAAGTCATAAGATATAGAGAATTCCATTTCTGTCTTGAGAGCGCTTGAGACAATATCTTTGTATGGAGAGAAGGATTTTGAGACTAATTCTTGATGGAGAAATGGTTTTAACCCATCAAAGAATCGATCAATCTTACTCCTTGGGTAATGTATTTAATTTGCTTCATGCCTTGAAAATCATGTGAAATTATCCTCATACTTTGCGACATTCTAATCCTCCTTTTTCCTCAGACTCAGAAATTGTCTTTCCATATCCGCTCGATGGTCATGAGGAAAGTATATTTCTATAAAAATCTCTTTAAACTCCCTCTATTCCATATTTGAAACTTCGTCTTCTTCCTTTGTGTTTTGAATCAATGACCAACATTGATTTTCATCTCTCGTGAGGCGATAAACTGCCATGAAAACATTTTCCATTTCACTACTCCCCAAAGCATGAAATATTTTCTCTAAGGAATTTATCCATGGCTCAGCTGCAAATGGATTTGTACTACCATTGAATGTTGGTGGTTGTTTCCCCATGAAGCGGTCTAACACTGATCCTCCACATTATGGATCAGGGTGCTCAATACAAGTAATGTTATTATTCATAACCTGAGTGAGTTTTCCCAGTATGGTGATAAGTTGATCAGCACCAGTTTATCACTAGATCCACTATAATTATCTTGAGTATGAGGTAAATCCCTACATTGATTTTTTGAATTGATATAATTTCCATTCCTTCTACTAGACACAATTTCTGAACAATGGCATAAACTAGATTAGTTTATGAATCACAATACATGATTCCAAACATGTAAAATGCTTAACATAAATTGAACAGTTTATAGATATAATACATAATGATAAAAATGTTTTCTTTGAGGATGTAAATACTCATAAGTCCTTCATAATGGTTTGTAAAGAAAATGAGAATTGTCCTAAGCATATCCCCCGGGAGTGTCGTAACCAAGAGTGCAGAAAAGCCTGTTGTCGTGCACTAGTTCCTGTTCAAGTCTAGCTCAAAGCGGTTTTTTCAGGTTTTAACCCTAGGTATATTTGTGCCAAAGCTGCCTCTACCTGCTCGTATCTAGACATGGTTGTATTTCCGAGAAAAATCACAAAATATCTACATTACCAAAATTCTAGGACGTTCTTCTATACTAATCCTCAAAGTCTATCTTAGGTTAATGTTCTCTAATCAAAGTTTATCTAAATCTAGCTTCTACGGTTTGTACTAAACATCGTCTAATTCCAACTATAACCCCTCGACCCCAGTTACCCAAATTCAGTACATTATTACATAACATTGGCATGATGCAATGAATCATGTACCGAAAGTCCGATCAGTTTAGTAGCCTTAGAAATACTATATATATTCATAAGTTTCACATTAAATCAGGAAATAAAAACATCAACAAATTTTTTCCACTTTTTTAACACACTCATATCCTTAGCTGATCCCTACAGTTCAACCATAAAATACTTATTCACATCCTGGGAAAAATAATACATAGAAAGGGGTGATCTCAAATAAACAATAAAGATAACAATATAGCAGAAACCTTCATAATTAAGCGTAAACATTTAAGGAAATGTATAAGACTAAAATAAACACCTTTTCAACATAAACATCATCATAAAATGGAAAAGATAAAATCAAATAATTCCAATTACTTATTAACATGGATATTATACTAGTCAAATAATCACCTGCAATATCCATGGCCACATTCGTAATGATGGAATGGATTATGCCAGACTTCATAACCACATAGTCAAGGACTTGTGCCAATAATAAAAATAAGATTTTTTCAAAGCCTTTTTTCAAAACAATATTTTTTCTCATGAGACCTACCGATGCATCTAAGAGCTATAGTGGGCTCCACCCGTCACTTACTATGTCCAAAGCATTCCTCATATGAAAAAGTTTAAACATAACATAAATATTAATATTAAAAATAGCTTATGAAATGTCAATACCTTATCCATAATCCATTAATGGAATAAAAATAACACATCCACATTAAAATATATCAAAAAAACATTCAATACAATATGGAAGATTTTATCATAATAAATAAATTTCAAACAAGTGTAAAATCCATCAAAGGATGTTGACATATATGAAATCAAAACTATTTGAAAGAAATACCTCTTTCTATTTTGAAACAATTTAAAAGAAAACATTTAATTTGTAAATATTATAATAATATTGTAAGGGAATATTATAATGTGTTATAATGGTGGAAAATATATGCACCTACCGTATAAGTTAAAAAAGCATTCCTTCCTTAATTTTGTCGAAAAGGTGGTAAAGTAACTTTTTCGGAAAACGACGTAAAGATTCCTTTATAAACATCTTATAAAAAAGTCAAACAAGGGTATAAATGAATTTAAAAAATAGTCTAGTAAATAGAAAAAATGTTTGGAAATACATTTTAAGAAATATGGATGTGGATGATAAAGAGGTACCAGTTGATAATTACATATAAATAACCTTGGATAATGAAGAGGTTGTAGTATTAACCCTTACCTTGTACTTCTCCTTGGTTGAGGTTATATTAAAATCATATATAATAGTTAATTAATTGTAATTAAATTATACAGGAATCATATATAGAAATATGATATCATATATGATCTTCTAATATTTCATTGTTAATAATATTTTCGTATTACCATCATTTCAGCTGTTAACTATTTTTTTTTAATATATATGTTTTCTTACATAAGTCATGTTTGTTATGAATAGGATATATTTGATTCATATCCACAATTATATTACGTTCTTTAAATATCATTTTTATCATCAAATGAAAATTAGTATTGAATGGTTATGAGGGGGAATTAATCTCATCGCGTTCGTGGAGATGGTAATCCGTATGTACGCACGAGTGACAATATCATTCTTTTGATAGTGAAATCATTAGTAAATAGATGGTATATCATATATACATAATAATTAACATGATATATTTATTATTTACATTTTTTATACATCATTATTATACCCATCCAAATAATAATGTATTGAATAGCAACTACACCACGACGTGGAGACGATAAGCCATCCTTACACATGTATGGTGACTTTTTCATTAATATGATGGATAAAATAATGAATATGGTTGTACAATTTTTATAATAACATCAAATTATATATAAGATACTAGATTTATTATTTTATAATAGAAACAACAAAGGAAGAGTAATTGGAAGAAGAAAATAACATGAAAGAGGTGATGAAATATTTACCTCTTTTTTGGGTTCTTCCTTTTGATTTGATCAAAAGGGATCGATAAGATGGCTTTTTGACCAAATAAAGGCCTCTAGGATGAAGGTAGGATAGTTGGTAGGATATTTGTTAAGGTTTTGGCTGATCCAAATGGCTTCAGAGGTGTGAATTTGAGATAATGGTAAGTTCCCTTTTATAAGAGAGGTGAGGGGCACCATAGAAAAATATTGAAATGTTATTTTATAATAAAATCATTTTCGGTTTCTAATGGCTCAAAAATGATTTATTTAAATGCTAAGCTGGGTAGGGGTCGAAAAAATATCTACAAATAGGTTTTAGATAGGTTTGGGGCATCATAGTAACCTCATCCTTTAGATTTAACTCTTAGTTAAATAGTTTGACATTGACCATGTCTCTTTGCATTTTTATATTATATGGTATATAAACTAACTATAATGTTCCATGAGAACCCGAAGTGGTCATTAAGGATACACCTATCATTATATAAGTCCTTTTTGGGATCATATTATTTTCAGAAATATTATATCATTTAATAATATAATATTTGTTTTTAAAACTCTTTTATGTAAATTTTGACAATATTTGGTATTTTGTTTTTTTAAAGTCGTAACAACATGATTACTTAGACAAATATTCATTTAATACACCATATCATGTCCTATTTACCATTAAAATTAGTTTAATTACTCTAAAGTCTCAAATTATATTTATTTGGTTATTTATAATATCAATTATTTTAATCATTCATTAATATGGTAATTACTGCAACATCATTGTGTCAAAAATAAATTTTGATATTTAATGTCTAAAAATTATAAATAAAATATCATTATGTATGAAATAATTTTATATTTATAATTAATATTTATAGTCTAATTCATCTTATTTATAAACCTATATTAAAAATGGTTTATTTTTTAAACTTTGAATTTAACACTATTAACTCTTCTTTAAATAAAATAATAATAAATGTCCAAATCTAATCCAAGTGGACCTAAAGGATCATATTTTATTCCAAAGGTTGTTTTTGGTCGAATAAAACTTATCCAATAGAATTAGGACATGTGTTAGGGTAATAATAATAATATCATTTTTACCTTTAATTACTCTATTTAATTTTAACCATGGCAAATAAAAGTTAAAAGTTACTATTCACAAAAAAAATTATTTTCATCTTATTGAACGACATTTTACTAAATGATATCAACCATGTCTCTTGGATTTTTGAAATTAAATTCACCGAAGCGGTAAAATTATGTTTTATGTAAATTTTCAAATGCTTTTTGAAGGAGGGTAAAAGACGGTAAAAAGTTCAATAAAATTTATATATATATATAATTATTATAAACTGAATTCAATGAATTACATTGAACTTATATAGGTATTATGTATCTATTTTTTAACTAAAATAAATTTAAATAAAAAATTTATTATTTAAATAATAAGTCAGTTTTAAATAATAACTCAGTGTTTTCACTATTCATCAAAAGTTGATTTTTTTTAGAAAAATACCAAAAATTCACCCTAAGATAATTTCGATATTCTAAGTGCCAAAATGAAGTCCATTTGGAATGATATAATTTATAAAATTTGAAAAAGTAGGTATTATTATTCTTAACGGATAGTTTGATTGGTTGTAGTGTGTTTGAACTCAAAGTTCTGTACAACACAAGCTATTGTATTTTTCAAAGGGAAACGTACCATGGATGCTTGGGGTGTTACACAAATCCTCAAGAACCAGGTTGATAGCATGTCCCAAGTTTTATATTCTCTTCTCTTGGAAGGAAACCCAAGGGTTTGGGGTCTCCTAGACTTTGGTAGGTGCCCTCTGCATAAGGTCCTCCCCGGCAGGCGGAGGCCTAGTCGTCTGGTGTAGGTGGCGGTGCTCTCTAGTGGGGGACCATGGGTAGGAGCCATGTGTAATTAAGATGAATTCATCAACATTGACTTCATTTATCTCCCTCATATAAGGGAGGTACTCCTTGTCACATTCTGGGGATAGGCTCCGGAAATGATTTGAGACGACCATCAAGGCCACCTTGTGATGGGGTACCGACAACAGGTGAAGAGGCAGTTGGAAGACCTTTTTATACTATAGGGATTGTCTTGAGGCCTCTATAATGGTGAGAGTACCATTATAGTGGTACTCTTTGATCAGCGTATTGGATATTGAAAATTAAAGACACTGGGTAGGCGAGGGGGTCCTGCTCTTCGTTGGGGCCCCGACTTCCTTTGGGATCACTGATGTGCATGACTTCATGGGTCTTTGGGATGTCATTTGGATTGAAGGTCCCTATACAGGAATCTAAAATATACATATATGAAATATATACCACAAAACATCATCAAATTTCATTCCTTTAAAATATGCATATCTGGCAATTCAACTTGGTCCCCTTCCCCTTTTTTGGCGACGGGGTGAAGGGGACTGAGATGGGGGAGACTGTCACCTTGGTTAAGGATTCACGTCAAGTTCATCATTATTTTCTGCCTCTAAGGTGGCGTTTTTATCACATATCAAGGTGAAAAAAATGGTCTGATGTGAAGAATAGTTTTTTTTTATCATTGGGGTAGAACCGCCACCTTGGTTAAGGGTTCACGTCGGATTCACCATTTTTGTTCCACATTAGAGGTGGTTCATTTATGGGTTGTGTAGAAATGTCTTGATAAGGATCATCACCCATCCCTTTTTTGTAGATATGAGTTCTCATAAAATTTAACATTCCTTATATTTAACTCGTTCATCATCATTATCCTTTAAAAAATGTTGAATTAACCCTACGGGAACTACTGGTCCCAACGGGCGATTGTGTGGGGGTCATGCACTTGTGCAATCAGTCTTTATCGTATATAACTTCTTCAGATGGCCTCCAATAGGTTAATTTTTGGATATAAAAATTCCCAATGGCCCTAGTATCCATGATTCATGGACCTTCTTTCCAAAGGAAGGTTCTCGTTGGCTAACGATTTGGCCAGTGAAATTTAAGGAAACAATTGGGCAAGAGGATGAGAGTTCAGGCACACCAAACCCTTCAGGGGGAGGATTTTTTCCTATTTCGGGACTCTATTATATATTAAAGTCATGATCATATGTTCGGGAATCCTTGGTTCAATCCAGAAGAGTGTGTCCATGGGTTACCCTTGGTGTCCAAGATCGTCATAAGCATGCATATATTTGATGCTACAGAGGTGATGCTGACTTGAGCCATATTATAAGGTGCTCTAATGTTTATTGTCATATAGGGGGGTTGAAGGTGACATGATGTTGGGATAATTCACACAAGTAGGGCTTCCTATGTATCCTTAGGAGAGGAATCAAAACCCACGTATTTCCAATTGTGTGGGATCATATGTGTAAGAGCATCCCATTTGATAGACATGATTGGGTAAAGCCTTTTGACCTTAGGCCTTCTGGTAGGTGTCCCACATATCCTTATTTGGTTTGAAATCATATATCTGATTTTTTTTAATGTGTGGCTCTAACGCATGGGAGTTTCCCATTTTATGGAACATGATTGGGTGGACCCTCTTGGACGGTCACACTTTTGAGCTCGGGATTACTGATAAGCATCCTATATATCCTTATTTTATTAGGAATAAAATTTATCATAGTTTATAATGGTGTGGAGCTTACACATGATATATTACCATTTGATGGAAAATTATAGGGTGGAACCTCTTGGACGGGCTCCCTTTTGAGCTCGAACCTTCTGATATGCGTCCTAACTATCCTGATTTGATCAAGAATTAGAGTTCTTGTAGTTCAGAATGGTGTGGATGTTGCAATCGTCATAGACCTCTAATACCATGTGATTCATGATCGGTGTGATAAACAAGAGAATGTGAATGATTAAACACTTCACATTCCTCCCCCACAGCTGTTGGGGGGGGATCCCACGGTGGAAGAAGTCGGGAAAATCTTGGGTGAGGGCACAGAGCAAAAAACCCTTTAATGTGAGATGAAATTAAAGGTCATCTATCCCTACCTCAAAATATTAGGGACTTGCCTCAGTGGGAGGGCCCTGAAGCACATTCTGAGAATGGGAGGAGTTTCGTCCTCATAAAAGGGGGGAGCGAACATAATCCCTTCGACTGATCATTATTCCTCATTGAATGGAAAATCAAGTGATCACCCTTAGTCTCAATAATGGAGAGGATCACATCAGTGTCCCATGGTTGGTCTCTAGGTTTCCATGGGAATGTAGCCTCACAGGAATTCTCAAAGACTGAACTGTTGTGGGCAGAGCCTTCGTGACTCCGCTTACCATGGGTATATAGACTCAATGGGGTGCATTGATGCACCTGATGGTCTGATCATACGGGTTTGGTGGATTTATAGGAGGCTTTGTCCTAATGTATGAGGACTGGTTAGAGAAGGGATCATGGAGGACTAGATGGTAGTGGACGGGTGATGTTGGAACCAGAATGAAAAATACCCCAAAACTCCCCATTCCACATATTGACTTTTTTTATGCAGGATGGGAGAGGCATTGCATACCATAGTGGTATGTTGGCAGTGAGTCGGCCATGTACCACTACAGTATGCCAGCATGGGTATAGACAACCGTGTAACATATTTGTATGATGCCTATCATGTTGCTTTAGGTTACATCTACATACTGATGTATTATGTGGCACCAAGTTTAGTTTGTGGATCGTTACGCTATGTGGATCACATAATGAAGGGGGGTCAAGGGATCATCATTTGGGGTGATTTCATCTGCGAGAACAATTCGGTTCATGGTTCACCGGTTAGGTTCTCATTTCTATTATTATTATTCAATTCCCCCATTTAATGGTTCACATCCCATTGTACCCACAGAGAGAGTGGTTGGCAGTTTAGGCTTCATCGATGAAACAAGTCGAAAGCCAAAGTCCAACCTCAAAGTCTCCCTCAAGATTTCGTCATCTTCCCTTCTATATATCTATATCCCTCTATTTTCTTTTGTAATTATAATTTGGACAACTTATATAGAGTCAGGGCAATCGTATCTATTGGGAATGTGACACCATTTGCGGAGGCCCATTGAAGTAATATCCTGACCCACGGAAGACTTGGTCAACTAGGGTTTGCATAGGATTCATCTCGTAATAATGGTTTATAGAACTAAGCTAGTTTGCTTCATCCACAAGCTCATGAGTTCGTAGTATGGTACGTGGACGTTCCTCAGACGTATGAATCCTTCAGTGACACGGTTCATGATTTACCTTGTTCACTGGACATCACTCCATGGGCCTGCAGTTCAAGGATCGTTCCACTCACCTGGTGGTTCATGATCTGGCTAGTCCATATACCCTTCCCAGTGATGGTACTCAAGCCACTTGAAATTCCGTGGAAACATGAATTCCTTCAAGTTTCTTCGAAAGATTGCAAGTCAATTTGAATCTATTCACATTGCTAGACATGTAGAAGTACTTTCTTCCTTCTGCAAAGTTATTGTGGGGGTATTTTATCTCCTTGGTAGAATTTTCAGGACCCTACCAACACATAATGGGAAAATAAAATTTATAATTTATTAAAAATAAATAACATTCTTAGAGAAAATGGTATTATTCACTATTCACCTATTAATCAATATTTTTTAAAAATTCCTAAAATTTCACCCTAATTTAATTTTTAAATTGTAATTTAGAAAATAATATTCATTTTATAAAAATAAATTTCTATAATTTATAAATTAATCTTTTAAATAAACCATTATTATAAATTAGTTTTATTAAATCTATGCCCTTTTTGATTTAAACATTACTTAATATTTTTATAATAAATAAAATTATCTAATACAAATAAATAAACAAGAAAAATATATATTCTATAATTACCATGTATTTTACATTATTCTCCCCTTTCTTAAATTCTATCTTTTGAATTTTTTTTCACTTTTTAAAAATGTGGGGAAATATTTCCCTCATAGAATTTTTAGATTTCAGTGTTTCCTCTTCAACCATATGGTTTTTTAATGGAACCTTAACCAGGTGGATCACCTAATTAAAAAACCCATGATATCTATGGTCAACATCTAAACTACTAGTTCCTCATAATAACGATTCTCTTCCAACTGAACTACTTCAGGGCTCAAAACATGTGATGAATATGACCATGTATCTGAAGCTTTGAAACAAGAAATAAGTTGTGTACCTTGGATAACCTGATAGGAAAATCCAATTGGTAGGGAACTAATCTAACTTTTAATATGATTTAATATGGTCAAATGAACCATGGTCTTAACTTCTCCTTTTTACCAAATTGCATTACACTTTTCCAAGGAGTACATTAAGAAAAATGTGATCACATACCTCGAAAGAAATATCTTTCATCCATTTATCCACATAAATTCTCTTCCTACTATGGTTCATCTTTATATGTTTCTAAATCAACTAAACCTTTTCAAATATTCCCTCTACTAACTTTGGTCCCATCAACATCCTTTCACTTTCTTCGTCCCAATGATCTTTTGTTTGAAATCGCTTTCCATATAATGCCTCAAAAGGTCACATTTGTATAATTGAATGAAAATGATTAATATCAGAACATTAAATGAAGTAAATATGAAGATATAAACTTCCATGATAATATATTAAATAGTAATGAATCATATATTATAATTTTCAATCATTTGTATAGATTTTCCAGAAGATTGAGGATAAAAGGTTGTATTGAAATTTAATTAAGTACCCTAAGATCTCTAAAGGCCTTTCCAATATTTTATGTGAACCTAGGACCACGTTATGATACAATGGAGAGAGTAAATCTATATAACCTATGTATCACCTTGAGATATAGTCAAGAATTCTGATCCAAAGACATTGTATATTTAATGGGATGGAAATGTGCAAATTTAGTTAATCGATAAAAAATAACCCAAATTTCATTTTTTACATAGAGAAGTATTTCGTAATCCCACCCTGAAATCCATAGATATATTTTCCCATTTCTACCCTGTCACTGGAAAATGTTGAAGAATCACCTGTGGTAGTTTTCATTCTTCCTTGACCAGTTTACAAGTCAATCATTTCAATGTATAGTCATTAATATCTCCTTTTATCTTTTCCCACTAGTAATACTCTCAAAGGTCTATACATCTTAGTGCTGCCAGGATGAATGGAAAATCAGGAACTATGATATTCAATAAACAAATCATTATTCAATTGAGTAACACAAGGCATACATAACATTTTTTCCAATAGTAAAGCACCTTCTTTGACAATATTAAATTTTGAAAATTTACCCTTCTTAACAAGCCCTTTCATTTTTTGTAAATCATATTCCTCCTTCTCAGCATGATTAATTTTTTGTGACAGAGATGACCAAACTAACACTTGAATAAAAATAGATGAGGCTCTTATATCCACAAATTATGGGATAAAAAACATCAAATCATTAACAAATGATTAATGTTCCAAATGTAAGATGGTTAATGTATCATTATATTTTTGACTCAAGGAATCAGATACTTATTTACCATTATATAATGATAATGAACCATTCCATCATAATCCTTGATTAGTTACAGCCACAATATCTATCTCATGTTAAATTCATTTTGAGTGATTATACATGTTAAAATTTTGTGATCATTATATGTTTCACACGTTAAACCATATAAATGATGCCACCCGATTTTTGAACCAAAAACCACAACAACTAATGCCATATCATTCTTTGGATAATTCAATGCATGAGGTTCTTGTTTCCATGAATAATAAGCAATTATATTATCATTATTCATTAGGACACAACCATGTCACTTCAACGAATCATTACTAGAGTTGGTAAATTCACCATCACTAGATGGTGAGGATAAAAATAGGGAATTCACCAATCGTCTATTTATTTCTAGAAAATAATCATCACATTTGTTTTCAAGATAAATTTAGCTCTTTTTGGTGTTAACTTATTTAGTGGAATATTCAATAGAAAAAATGTTTCAAAAAACCTCATATAGTAAACCCTTTAATCTAGAAAACTATGAATATTTATTACATGTTTTACTATTGTCCAATATTCAACAACTAAAGATTTAGAAGGTTCAATAGTAATTTCATCTTTAGAAAAAATGTGTTGACGGAAAGAAATTTTTGCAACCAAAATTCAAAATTACTAAATTTTCCATATATTTTAAATTCATTTAATATTTGAATAACTATCCTTAGGTTTCTTCCATTTTCCTCTTTCAATTAGAATATACCAAAATATAATATGTAAATACATCCAAAATATTATCTAATAAATCATGAAACACTCTATTCATAATCTCTATAAATACTCTAGGTTCATTAGAAAACCCAAAGAGAATAAATATAGACTCATAATGCCCATATCTAGTCGAATATATTGTCTTCATAATATCTGCCTCCTTTAATTTCAACTGATCATACCTCTACCTAAGATCAATATTTAAAAAATACACCACTTCTTGGAAGTGATCAAACAAATATTCGATATGAGGGAAATGATGCATGTGGATAATAGTTATTTTACTAAAATAAATATCCTTAATGAATCGTCTCATTAAACCATCATTATTTTAACAAAAAAATTGAACCCCATAGTGCTGTGTTCGGTCAAATGAATACTTTTTCTAGAAACACCTATAATTTATTATTCATTTCTTTAAGTCTACATGATACATTTGATAAGGGGTTTTTGAAATAGTATTAGCATAAAACACTAATTCTATAGTAAATTCAACCTCCTAATTAGAAATAACACCAAGAAAATAATTAGGAAATATAAATGTAAATTCATTTACTATTGGGACATCACTAATCATAATAGTTTATTTCCTTTCAAAAAAATGAGCTAGGTAACTTTAATTTCAATCTCTAATAAATTTCTTAGCTACTTGGTATGTTATAGAAGGTATAAAATCATTTTATAAAACAATTATAGGACATGAAATATATCATATCAAAAAAAACTAAAATCAAATATATACCCAAAAGGATATCAAACTCCACTATGGTTAGTTTGGAAATATTTGAAGGAAAGACCATTCCACTGATAATAATAGGAATATTCTAATAAACATTGGTTTATTTAATACTACCACCATGAGTTTCCACTAAAATTTATATCTTACATTCATGGTTTTATATTTCAAGTATACATAAAAATTTCTTATAAAGGAATGAATGTAAATATTTTCAGTCAAATAGGGTATTGGATTAATTATAATACACAAGAAAGATACCTAGTACCACTTCATTTGACATCACAACATCAACTATAGTAGCAGAAAAAGATTTTTCTACTCCCTTTTGCATACAATATTTATGATTTCTATCCTGAGTTATCATATTTTGGAACACATTATCATAATGATCTAACTCATTGAAACTAAAACATATCATTGTTAGGTAGCTACATATTACCCCATTCTTGGATTCTTCAGGATTCTTTTCATTACAATCACGGTCCATATAACCAAAAATTCCACATTAGTAACATGTCCCTAAAATCATAAGACATTATCCAGGGTACATTTTACCACACTTACTGAAATATGACAACTACTTTTCTTACCATAATATTTCGTTGATTTATGTTTCCCTATCACCTTCATTCATAACAACTTCTTAATTTTGTTATCACGGGGCACATATGTGTTGGAAAATTCAAACCTAACTTTTTCATCAAAAAAAACTTTCTCATATTTTTTAAATTATCTTCTAGAAAAATATATTCATACACTTAGTTTCAATACTGAGTAAAACCTATTAACTTTTCTATAAATGTCTCTAATAAAATCGTGTTCATACTTGGAAAATCATAGAAAATATATATATGTGGTTGTATAATCTTCATCCTTTTTGCATCAATTCTTAGAATTTTTTCTCCATATGAATTCAAAAAAACATAGGTTTATTTCATCTAGATTTGGGTATGACCTTATTGATTAATATTAAAACATTACAAGCGGTTTCTAATGGGTTTGTTCATAAAACCAGAAACATCCAATGATTCCATATCCACTTGGACCTACTTTCCAAAGGCAGGTGATCATTAGTTATGAACTGATGAGGCTTAAGAATTTTCATTGGGTGAGAGAATGGGAGGTCGGACTCATCACACATTTTGAGAGGAATTATTTTCTACTCCGGGACTCTCTTTATAGATTTAAGTTATGTTTGTGATTCCTTATTACATTACCAAGTATGAAAATGAGCTTTCCTTTAGATCTGAAAATCAATAATTATTATGAATGAAATTTAGAGAATATTTTATATGTATTTGAAGTTCTTCATCGATATATAATCATATGTATTTGTTAGATATTCTTAGTCAATGGTTTCCTTCGACACATTATATAGAAATCTCTTGGTCATTATGAAAACCATACTGTTTTTAGAGCCACTCAGTGGGGCACTTGAAGTTTATTTTCATTCATAAGGACATATATTATTTCAGAGTTGGGATCATACGCACAGATCGGCTACCTACGTATCCATTGTTTTGGAAAAGGAATCAGAACCCACGTAGTTCGAGTAAAGAAGTATGGGGTTTATGCATGTTCTATGGCTCAAAGAATGATGTCATAATTACTTTTACACTCTAATATCACGTGATTTATACTCGGTGTGAGAAACAAGAGGTATTGGTAAAACCAGACAATTGTGCCATGAAAGATGCAAAAAACATTATGTGGGGCTTATGTATGTATAGCTGCCCAGATAGATGAATATTAGGATTTATTTCAGAAAAGAAACCCAGGAACAAGGTCCATAAAGGTATATGTGCTTTATGGATATTTGGATACTCTATCTTGGGGATTATTCCTGAGAAGGATGCCCAAATTATGAGGGGACTTATGATTGGGTTTTACTCTTGAGAAATAAGCCCAAGTAAAAAAAGAAAATTAAGACTGGTTAAAGGGAATTATAACTCAGGCTTACTCCTGAAAGGGAAGCCCAGGTTAAGGAAATATGGATTTTGGGAACTTGGGGATTACTACTAAGGAGGATGCCCATATTAAAAGAATTATAGTTGGGGCTTACTCCTATAGAGGATGCCCAAAATTATGGGAACTTGTAGACTGAGGATTACTTTTGAAAAGGAGGCCCAGGTTAGAGGACTTGGGGCTTACTCCTAAGGAGGATGCCTAGATTAAGTGAACTTGGACTGTGGATTACTCCTGAAAAGGGGGTCTAGGTTAAGGATTATCTCATCTTAAAGGATGATGTTGAATGAATGAAATCTATGACCTTAGTGACATTAAGATATGTAAATCACTAAGTTTTAGGAGAAGTTCCACAGAATTCCTTT
This sequence comes from Viscum album, assembly GCA_963277665.1. Classification (NCBI taxonomy): domain Eukaryota; kingdom Viridiplantae; phylum Streptophyta; class Magnoliopsida; order Santalales; family Viscaceae; genus Viscum; species Viscum album. The sequence goes on from OY728119.1 coordinate 539,616,439, forward strand.
CAAATGAGGAAGCCAACAAAGAAATCATGCCATGAATGGATTTGGAGAGAGTTTTGAAGGCTTAATCATGAAGAGGATAGGTGGATAGGAATAAGAGAGGTGAAATAGGTAGGAGGGGCACCCAAAAATAAGGTGGCGCGCAAGTCCTGTGTGGGTGCGCAAGTCCTGGTCACACAAGTATACTTGCGCGATATAAGGGTACTCGCACGACGGTCAACCCTTAGGGTAATAATTGGGAGAGACTTGGATCAATCCCTTGGTAATATCCATAAAGGCTTCCAGAAGAGGGGGCGCATGTTTTATTCAAGGGGTAAGGCAGTACGCAAGTGTGGCTATTTCCCTTATGGTCTGGCCACTTAGGTGCACAATTGTTGATGAGTTTCAACACATAGGCCTTACTCCCCCTCTTTAGATCTTCCGTTCTTGGTAATAAATTACCTTAGAAGTGTTTGGAAGCTTTGAGAAGAGACTACGGCGCAGGGAGCTCAAATATAAGTTTCTAGAATATTTCTTCTCCTGAAATGGGGGGCCCATCAGGGGTATTTATAGGCCAGGGAAGACCTTGAGTGAAAAATCAAAGAAGGTGCAGAAGTCACCTGCACGACCATTGGGCGGCGTGCAAGTATACTTGCGCGACCTTAGTAGAACTTGCGTAGCCCTATTGGAAATGAATATTTGTTCATTCCTTTTTTAATTTTAGATGTTTCTTCAACGGATGAATCACTTTGGGTTCAAGGTATTTCTCTTTTCATTTGTTTAGAATCTGTGATGGAAAGGAGGGTCAACAAAAGTCCCCCCTCAGAGTTGGGTCCGAAAGAAATAAGGATGTGACTCTGAGGTAAAGAAGAAAACCAAGGAATATGTGGCGCGCAGGTGTTGAAAACTCAGATGGTGGTGCGTAAGTGAGAGTCGTGGAGGTGTAGGTGCATAGGGGATGGGGATTGGCCTATATATAGGTAGTCATTCCTTGCACAAAGCACCAAATTTCATATTTTTGTGCTCTCGCCGTGCAAGTTGCCTGCGTCACACACGTTCTCTATTTTCTGCTGGTTTCTTTGTGTCGCGCTGCTGCAAAGGTATTTGGAAATGTGCAGTGATACCAGCGTTCCAAAACATGTGCGACACATTTATACATGCCCACCAACTTTGGGACTTGCACATCTTAATTCCTTAGCCATTTTGTCACTTTTCTTTACAAAATATTATGAAAAAACAACTCACTTAAGAGTTAATTATTCGACCTTTGTACAGATTCAATGGCTCCTAGAAGAATTAGAACAGCTAATGAACTGGATAGAAAGTGGATTGATGACATGATGAACATTGTTGGCCAGGATTACTATGATATCTGAGACATAAATCTTCTAGATTTTTCCATGTACTTGAAGAAGTATCATCTTAATTTCCCACAAAGCATATACTTGCCTCTGTATGGCCATGGTCATCTGCAAGGATTCAACGTTCCAGATGCAAAGAATTATATGGTCGAGATGTAGCTGCACTGTTACTCCTCTATTTTGGTTATGTTGTGCATTAAAAGAAGCATCAATTGTGTGAACTTTCAAATTTTTCCATCATGCCATTTCCTTGCAGATATGAAAATGGAAAACCATGTCCTGATATGTTTTCTGCTGCCGGTTGATGGAGAGAAGACTATCATGACATTAGAAACAATATCTAAAAAGAGTAATCTCTCCAAATGGATCTTTACTTCCAACTACCCATTCTCAAATCCATGTATCCATCTTCCAAGTCTCTTGGACGGAAACATAGTCATTGTTTGATTAGTAGAAAATTTTCTCAAACCGCACTCAAGAAAATTCTTTTAAAATTATTCCAATAAGAGCTGGTATCACTACATGTCTTATTGTATCCAGTTGAAAACATGAATTCCATGTGGTTAATGATGAAGCTTGGGATGTCGTAAATCAAATGAAGATTTATGTTGACAGCCTTTTGTAATTCTTGGAAAAAAGAGAAGAGACTCCAGTCTGTGGAAGTCCATCTAAATTTTGTGCATCAAATGAAAATCACTTTCATCGTCAATCATTCGTGCATGCCTTCTTTTTCTACCTTCTTTAAATTCTTACTTAATCCAATGGGCCTAGTAAGCATAGTATTATTTTTACTAGGATTATAAAAATAAACCTACAAACTTTGAAACTTTTTATTTTCTCATTATTACCTAAAATCATACAAAATGTATGTTTAGTGAGCTGGGACTTGACTTTTATTCAGAGTTCCCTTGTCTTTTGTGGGCAGTTTAAATTCATTCACGTCGCACATAAAAAGGCTAATGTTTATGGTTGAAATATCTTTGACCGAATGGATTAACATTAACTCAATTACTTGATAATTTATCTAAAAACATATTACCATGTTCAAGTATGAGGGAAAATATGTAAACAATGACTAAAAAAATTTTGAATCTAAGGAATGATACGAAAAATGGCTAAATTTCATTAGAAGAAGTAGTTCCCAAGAATAAAGTTACCACTATTTAACAAACCCGTTAGGGGGTTGAATTATGCAGGGCCAGCTAAGGGCATTGGCTGCATAGTCAAATAATAGCATCTTTTGGCTGACAAGTCTGTTCTGTAGACTGTTTATGCAAGGCTTCCTAAGGGCACATGCTGCATAGTCTGGCAAAAGAACACTCAGAAATTTACTTTTATATTTCCAAAAAGCTAGTGGAAGTTTATGGGGATTCAAATTTTCCAAAGCATAGAGTTTGTTGTATGGAGAGAGGTACTTGAATATGGAGAAGATATTTCCCAACAAGATTTTTTAAGAACTGGATGAATTTCACTCCTATGATGGTCTGATCCAAACGTAGGGAAGGGAAATATAAACCATAGACTTGAATACTTTCATATCATGAAAAAGAGTATGGGAAAATTATGTTAAGGATGACTATTTTTTGTGGATCCATACATATCTTCGTTAAAACAACTATGGAAAAAAGAGGTTTTCCTTCTATGAATTAAGTTACCATTATTTGAAAAACCCATTAGGGGGTTCAATTATGCAGGGCCACCTTAGGGCACTGGATTCATAGTCAAATAATAACATATTTTGACTGGCACGTCTGTTATGTAGACTATTTATGCAAGGCCGCCTAAGGGAACGTGCTACATGTTCAGGAAAAAGAACTCTCAAAAATTGGAAATTGGGTGACAAGAAGTCAAGAAAAGTGTTATGGAGATATGGAAGTATTTAAGGTTATGAGTATGACACATAGAAATGGGAATTTGTTCGATGCATGTAGAGATACATAGACCAATGCTAACCATAATCATGTTGTGGCTAGGTCCTGAATTGAGATACTGGACTTCACTACATATCCCATAAGGATGGGAATCAATCCATATGTAGTTCTTGAAATACAGTTTAACATCATGTGGGATGAAATTATGGGAGATATTAGTTTAGGGTCATAGAGTTTGGACCATAATAATGAATACAAAGTGTGTGTTTTCATAGGGACTTTTCAGCCAGGGGATTGAAAATGGAATTTGGTGTTAGACCCAAAGACTTGGGGCTGGATTCAGGGGACACTCGAATGTTCCTACATATCCTATAAGGATAGGAATCAAGCTGCGCGTAGTTCTTGAAATTCCCTCTATACATATTGGTTTGTACAGGTGAAGGGTGAAAGGGGAATTTAGTGCAATGATGGTTTGACCCAAGATAAATGGTTCAGGAATTTCCATGTATGCACGTAGTCTTTAGAATAAAACATGATTGGAGATCAATGTAAATAATGATTCCCTCTCAGGTGAGGGTATCAAAGAATGTTTTAGTTTATTGAAGTACTGGAAAAAATTGTTGTACAGTTTAACATCATGTAGTATGGACAAAGGTGAACCAATTTGAAGAGATTGTTTTTGGGCTTGACCCTCAGGAGGATCCCTACGTACCCAGCCTAGAAGGAAAGGATCAAAGTCCACGTAGTTCAATTAAAGAATGAATTAGTGATCAAGTTGTTCTTGGGGAAAACAACCTAAAAATGATGTTGGGACTTACGCATGGTTAGCGGCCCATAGAGGGTGATATGGTTGAAGTTTACTCTAAGATCATGTGATTCATACTCAGTGTGAGAAACAATAGGTATTAACAACCTTAACAATGCATAGTTTAATGTAATGTAGGACATATGAAGGGACTATGTAGTTTAAAGTCATACAGTGAGGACTATTGGTGCTGCACAGTTTAGTGTCATGTAGCAGGGACAAAATACAGTTTAACGTCATGTAGGATGTATTAAGGGACTTTTGTACAGTTTAGCATCATGTAGCTAGGAAGATGGGGACAATACAGTTCAACGTCATGTTGGATGAAAGGGGGACTGTGCAGTTTAATGTCATGAAGTAAGGACAAAAGAGGACACAGTTTAATGTCATGTTAGATGTATTAGAGACTTTTCCAGTTTTACGTCATGTAGGATGAATGATCAGTACATTTTAACATCATGGAGGGAAAATATAGGGACATAGTTTAACGTCATGTTGGACAATAAGGGTGATGTACAGTTTGGCATCCTGTAGCTATGATAATGGGGAAAATATAGTTTAACATCATGTTCGATGATATGGATGAAAATAGTTTAAAATCATATGCATGGACTGTGGATGATGATGTAGTTTAACGTCTTGCGGGACGATATGAAATGCCAATAGTTTAAGGTCTTATGCATGGACCATGGATGATAATGCAGTTTAACGTCTTACTGGACAATATGAAATGCCAATAGTTTAAGGCTGTAAGCATAGACCGTGGATGATGATTCAGTTTAACGTCTTTCTGGAAAATATTAAATTCCAATATTTTAAGGTCGTCTGCATGGACCGTGGATGATGTATTTTGTGTTTATAAAAAGTACTTCTTCAGAAATATGGCATTGGTTGGAGTAGTGATGAGTTCTCCATCCATTGAGATTAAATAATAAGCTCCATTGGAGTATACCTTATGTATTGAATAAGTTCCTTCCCATTTTGGCTCAATCTTTGGAGGTATCATTCCTGGTATCATTGGAGTTCTGAGAACTAATACCAATTCTCCCTGAAGAAATGAACAAAGATGAAATTTTTTGGTGAAAGCTCATGCTATTCGATTCTGATAGACATCCAAGTGGTGCATCGTGCACAATCTTTTCTCATCTAACAATTCCAATTCATCCAATCGCATTTGAGATTGTTCATCTGTAGATGACTGTTCACAAATGGATACTCTGATCGAGGGTAATTGAACCTCAATGGGAAAGACTACTTCCATTCCATATACCAAGGAATATGGAGTTGACCGTGTTGCTGTGCGGGTGGTAGTTCGATAAGCCCATAAAGCATGAAAAAGTTTATCATGCCATGATTTCTTATATTTATCCACCATCTTTTGCAATATGATTGAAAGAGTATTGTTGAAAGCTTCTATCTGGCCATTGGTCGCTGTATGATACAAAGAGGAATGATTGAATTTAATGTTGTATTCTCGATACAACTTCCTCACCTCAGATGAATAGAATTTGGTGCCATTGCCCGTCAATATGGTATGAGGGACACCGAATCCAGTAATGTTGTTAGAGTTGATGAAGTTAACAATTCATTTAGAACTGACTTCTTTGAGGGGTATTTCATCTACCCATTTGGAAAATAATTCAGTAGTAGTAAGAATATACTTCAACTTCTTAGCAGTAGCCGAAAGATAAGGTCCCACTACATCCATTCCCCATGTGGCAATTGGCCATGAGTATTTAGTTGTCTGAAGCAACTCTGGTGGTTGGTGAATGAAGTTGGCATGTACTTGGCAAGAATGACACTTCTTTGTGAAATCAACACAATCTTGTATCATTGAAGGCCAAAAGTATCCAAGCCTTCTAATTTGATCAGATAGACTCTGTCCATACTGATGGGCACCATTGGCTTCTGCATGCACTTCTTTCATGATAGCCATTGTCTCTTTACCATCAATGCATCTGAAGTGAACTTCATGAAAACCACTGTTGTATAAAACTTTCTCTAAGTAATATATGCTATAAAAAAGAGTTAAATTGACCACACGTCTACAGACTTGTTCTTTCCCGGCTCTATCAGGTGGAAGTGTTCCATGTTTAAGGTATTCCCTGATAGGTGTCAGTCATCCTGTAGTATGACCATATTGTTTAGAGATGGGAATAATTTCATTGATTTCCTCTGTTCTGGCTTGAACATAAGGTGAAATTGTATGATGGTGGGAAATACTGAGACTTTTCTCATCCATATTTGGATCTCCCAGAGTTGTGGCTATATTAGCTAGTGCATCAGCGTGGGCATTTTGTGATCTCGGGACATAAGAAAATGTTAGTTACGAAGGAAATTCCGTCATTAACTCTCTAACGTAATCATACAAATGGATTAATTCTTCTTTTCTAATTGCATAATCCCCATTGACTTTTTTGATTACCAGGTCTGAGTCACCTTTCACCTTTAAGTGATTCACTTGTGGTTGAAGTGCCTACTCCAATCCTGCGATAAGAGCTTGGTATTCTGCTTCATTATTTGTACCACCTCCCAAAAATGAGAAGGAATAATGTAGCACTGCCTTTTCCAAGAAAATGAGTATAACTCCTAACCCAACATTGTTGAACTTAAGATCTTCCATTTTCTTCCCTGTTGGACTTCTGGAAGCACCATCAAAGTACATTTCCCATGGTTGAAGACTACCTTGAATAGAAAATACTTCCTCATTAGGAAGTTCAATATCTAAAGATGTATATTCTACTGAAGGATGTTCAACAAGGAAATCAACCAGGGCTTGGCCCTTTATTCCTTTTTGAGACACATATTGAATATCAAATTGCTGCAAAATAACTTCACACCTTGCCAAACGTCCTGTAAGAATTGGACGACTAAGGATGAATTTGAGCGGGTAATTGCGAGATACCAATTGGACCTCGTGATGTTGCAGATAGTGTCTCAACTTCTATACTGCAAAGATTAATGCTATGAATCACTTCTCAATATTTGAACACTGGGTTTCTGCTTCAAGCATAGTCCGAATAAGATAGTAATGGCTGTTTTCATTCCCAGCATCATCTTTCTGAGCAAGAAAGGCACCCAATGATCGCTCTAAAGTTGTAACATAGAGGATAAGTGGTCTTACTTCAACATGTGGCCTTAACACCGATAGACTTAAGAGATACTTTTTTAGAATATTGAATGCTTATTGACATTCTTCACTCCACTTGTAAGTGACTCCCTTCCTTATCAATTTGGTGAAGGGTAAACTTTTGCCTGCTAAATTGGTGATGAAACGCCAAATATAGGCTAAGTGTCTTTGAAGTCCTCTCAATTACTTTAAATTTCGAGGAGGTGACATACCAAGGATTGACATTGTCTTCTCAGGATCGACATCGATACCATGATGGTGTATAACAAAGTCAAGAAATTTCCTGAGGTTACCCCAAAAGCACATTTTAAGGGGTTCATATTCAAATTATGTTTCTGAAAATTGTGGAATATGATTTCCAAACCAGCCAAGTGATTAGAACGTTTTTTGGATTTAACCACAAAATCATCCACATAACATTCAACAAACTTCACTAAAAAGGGTTTGAAGATATGATGCATGGCACACTGATATGTTGCACCTGCATTCTTCAGGACAAAGGGCATTACCCGATAGCAAAACACACAATGAGGGGCTCCGAAAGCTGTAGATTCTTCATCTTCTGGAGCTATTCGGAATTTATTATATCCAGAATATCCAACCATGAAGGAAATTGCTTCATATTCAGTTGTTGCATCAATTAAGAGTTCTATAATTGGTACTAGAAAATAATCCTTAGGATAATGTCGATTAAGATCTCTGAAATCAATGAAAACTCTAATTTTCCCATTCTTCTTTTTCACTGGGACAATATTAGCCAACCATTTGGGATATTGAAATTATCTGATGAATTTATCTTTGATAATCTTATCCACTTCAGCTTCAATTTTGGAAGCATAGGTTGGGTGTGTTCTTCTAGCGGATTTTTTGAATCCTCTATGTTCTTCTGGAAAACCCAAATGATGATTGGAAACATCCGGATCAAGCCCTGGCATCTCTGTATAGTTCCATGAAAATATATCTCGATTTTTCTTTAAAAAGGAAATATACATCTCATTCTCTTCAAGATTCATGGCGGCACTAATTAAAGTGGGGCGTGGATCTTATTTTGTACCCATACTTATTTCTATGAGTTTATCCACGGTGGTAGAGATACCCTCTTCAAATGCTGGAGGAGTATCCCTAAGATCTTCATCTTCTTCTTCAACATGAGTTATTTCTTTTGTTTCTACTTGTATAGTGAATGAAGTAGCAGAATTTCCATAATCAGAAGAAATGTTAAAATTTGAACATCTTGAAGAAGAAGCTTTCATTTCTAACCTGATTGATGATGAAGGGTCTTCTTTGGGTAATATAGAGGAGATAATGGATTTAGAATCGATATCATTGTTCGCCTATGACATTTCTATAACTTCTTCTGGCCCGATTGGCGAAGTATAGATGTGATGGATTTTAGCGGATGAAATGAAGACATCTCCATTTGAGCTTTCATCATATCATGGTGGGTCACCAATTTCTCCCATGTTGTCTGGCTTGATTGCTGTAATTGAGATAATGGAAGTTTCCCTAAGAGTATTTTTATTTGGGTCTATCCTATCAATTTGACTGATTGGAAATACATAATCTGTACTCACATGTGTAAATGGGTTTACTGGAATCTTTTCCAAACCATATGGAGCATTAACTTAGGTAATCTCCCTTGTTGTGGATTTCTCCTTTCCCTTCATGTGATAGAATTCATCCTCAATGTATTGAGATTCACATGTCGGAACGGGTAATTATCACCTTACAAAGTCCCAATTTGTCCATCGAAACAATATTTGAGACATTGATGGTATGATGAAGGGATAGCGACATGCTGATGTAGCTAGTGTCTACCAAGAATGATGTTGAAGTCTGAGTCTTGATCAACAACAATGAAATATGAATTGGATAAAAGATCTCCAAACTGAGTTCTGAGTGTAATCTCGCCTAGTGGTTCTTGTTCATTTTTATCATATCCTTGTAACATCAAAGTAGAAGGAGATAAATTAGATTCTGTGCGGCCCAATCGATGAAGTGTACGAATAGGGATGAGGTTGACTCCTGAACCATTATCAATGAAGACTCTTCAGACGTCTACACCATTGACCTTTCCAGATAAGTACAAAGGTCTAATATGTCCACGCACGATATCATCTTCATCCTTATCTGTGAATGATATCACTGCATGGAATTCTTCAGGATTATTCTCAACAGGGTAGGCTTTAGCCGCAACAATTTCATTTTCAAACTCCTGAGGACTTGACAAGGCCACGATGAGTGCCTCCCGAAGATCCTTTGATAAATTCAAGGCATCCAGAATTGATAACTTTCCCGGTAAATGGGACAAGTGTTTCAATACATCATACTTTTGATCCAAAGGTATGTGTTTCCCAACAGGAACATGTGGTTTCGCAAGTGCCTTAGAAGTTGATGTTTTGGAAGTTGATTCATCTTGTATCGGGGTAGGATTTGGTAATACTACTGGCTTTGGAAAATTAGACTAATTAGGTCTATTTAATTGCTGAGAGGAAAAAGATGGAACCTCCAACCAATATTCTAGAATAACTGTGACAGGACTGAATCTGCCTTGTGTTGAAGAACATTCTTGTTCTTGTTGAGCTCGTTGAAGGGCTCTGCCACGAGTTTCTCCTGCATACACAGTTCTAGCTGGGGTAGAATTGTAATAGTGGCCTCTGAAAGATCCACATCTTCCCCTGTACCCAGAGCCTCTGAAACTCCCTCTGATTCCTCTGTTTGATACAAGGAATTCAGGATCATCAAAATCGAAACTGCGACTAGCATATGGATCTATTAAGTGAATCATGTTAACAGAACTAAAGATCAACTCTCTGTCTTATGAAGACTCTGCCTGATTAGCCAATTTGGGATATGTCGTTTGGTGGGGCGGTGCCTGTTGCTTCGAAGTAGAAGGCATAAAATCTTCCAGAGTCGAAGAAAACTTAGGCTTTGACACGATTTCATCTTCTTCTGATTGTTCCTCTTTCTTGGAATTATTCCACCCTTTTGAGGATTATCCCTCTGATGAAGAGGGTTTTTCTGTGGCATTCATGGAAGAATACATAATTGGATTATTCAATTGCATTCACAAAATGGCATGAGTTCGGTTGATCGTTTTTCTAACCATCCAATCATCTTATTTTTGTGAATTTTTGTTCTTGACTTCTTGCCACTCGCCTTTTCCTCTGGAACTATAGTAGTAACACATGATACCTGAGCTGAAGAACCTTTTAGTTTGACTTGTCCCAAGTCGACCATTTTTTTGCAGGAGATCCTTGAAGAAAAAACACTCCGGAATGGGATGCCCCAACATCTGATGAAACAAGAAATAGTTCTGATGGTCTTCATCTCCTTCATTGTTTGTCCTCTTGGGCCTTGGCAATTGAACCAAATTATTTTCCAGAGCTGAAATGAAGTAACCAGGAACTTGTTCATTTCAAAAATAGTAAGATTTAATCTTCAGATCCTCAAATTGCTTCTGTCTTTGATCTCTTTGATCATATTGATGAAATAGCCTCTATTGTTGATGCTCAGAAGGTGGATCCCTTCGAGAATATGAAGGCCTTGTAGTAGAAGTAGGTACAGGTGCTTGTTTAAGCATAACTATAGCAGTCTATGATTTACCCATTCTCTTTAATGGAGCAGATGGAATTACACAAGCTTTATCCTTAGTCTTTATAGGAGAATATTTAATCTGTTGAGCGATTGAAGTAAGGTCTTGAAACCCTCCTATGTATTTCACAGGGATCAACAGTGTGCGTAGCTCATCACGTAAATTTTCCACATATATTGGAAACAATTCCTCGGGAGGGAGTACTAATCTCAAGAAATATGTTAATCTCTTCCAGCGAGTAATCAAATCTAAAACCCTTTCATTCTCCCTTTGCTTACAGTTTGTAAGATCGAAAACTGTTGTCTTTGGAAAAGTTGAGCTGAATTGAAGAAGGAATCATTGGTGGAGATCCTCCCATCGGTAATTGACCGGGATTGCAAGCTTATGTACCAGATAAAGGCAGGCCCTTATAATGATTTTAAACAATACTTGAGCTTAACTGCTTCTTTTTTTTAGGGGTTCCCATCATAGGATCACAACGAGAAACAAAATGTGTTAAGTGTTTCTCTGGGTCTCCCGAACCATTAAATATTGGGAATGTGGTACGTGCAAAATTTGATGGGGGAGGAATTGCATCAACCCATTCAGGGTAAGCTCTCTTTTCTGGTTGAATTTGAGCATGCTTTCCCTTCATAGCTTCCAACCGAGCCGTTAATGACTCAATAGTAGTTATTAACCTTTGAGAAACATCTGGTTGATCTTGGACTTGAGCAGGTGAAATGACAGGAGCTTGGACAGATGTTGTGGCTGGTACTGCAACTGATGGTAGCACTGCCGATTGTTGTTACACATGATGCATAGGATTAGACCTATGAGGTTGTACTGGTAGAGGAGGATATTATTGATCTATATCAATAGCCGCAACAAATTACCTTAGATGACTGACTCTAGCACGCTTAGGAGGAAGACTACCCTGAATTAGTTCTGCATTAAACCTCCTCAACTCCTTCATTTCTTCCTCTTGTTGTGAAAATTTGTGCTCTAATTAGAGAGATTGTCCTTCTCCAGAGGAAGGGTATGTAACATGATTCTTTCTATTCCCCTTATTAGATCCCATTTGAAGAGTGGGAAGTGGGTTACTTGAAGGATTACCTAAATTCTTGGTAATCCTCTGATTTCGTGTACGCACACCTTCTTCATTTGTGTTTGTGCATAAAACCTATTGAGCAGGAGATTCCTAATCTGATCCCTCTGAGTGAGCCTTATCTGGGGGATCAGCAATAACGTCATTGATGACACTGATTGATGCATAACACATTGCATCCCTTCTATTGGCATTTTTGAGATATTGTTTACTTCCATGTCCCTGATGAGACATTGCCTTTTGTCGATTTGATCCCTCAGAAACTTCTTTACGAACCATAATTTGGAGGGAATCTCCTGATAATTTATCTCTTCGTTCCTCTTGTGGATTCTTCCCTAATCGAGAGAAGACTAAGTTTCTCTGAGGGAGAGATTGAGGATTTGAAAAAGTCCCCAATCCTGTGGACTGGGGCTATTCCTGCTCAACTCATCGAATCCTATTTGTTGATTCCGAGAGTTGGGTTAAAAGAGTCCCTAGTCTGGAAAGCTAGGGTGGTTCTTGAGTTGCTATATCTGAGACTTTCTTGAAATCTCTCCTGATCTTGTGGACTTTATTCCGGAAATTAGCTGGATGCATCAACCTACATCCACTTTTATCACCCGGATCAAAGGAACGTTGGATGATTTCTGACACTTCAGTCACTTGATGATGTGATTGATCCAAACAAGAGGCCTGTTGAATATTCTCATTTTATTGATGATGGATTAATTCATCAAATTGTTCTCTATATGCCTGATTTTGAGAGGAACTAGTTGAGGCATGTTCTTGAGCGAGCCATTGATTACAAACAAATTCAATTAGTTGCAGCTGGCCATGGGAAATAACATTGTGTGAGACCATTTTGCGGAGGGCTTTGCTGACTGGAGAGTACAGTGAAATGTAGCGCTCCATGAACACCCCATCCCCGAATATAAATACAAGATGGGGCATTGGAAATTAACTACACAATCTTCTCAGTGTTCCAAGGAATGAACGTTGAAGGTCTCTTTTCTACTTTTCAGCCTTTAGATATCGAGAAACTGAGAGAGATTCCAAATCAATTTGGCATTGTAACCCTTCTATTATCTTGACATGATTTTCATATTCATCATAAGATAATATTTTCTTTTTAAACTAAAAATGAGTTTTCCATATGTTGAGATGAATATCATCAATTCCATCTTTCATCAACATCTCTGGAATGTCATACTAAGAATCAGCCAAAGGCCAAAACATAACTGGCACTTCACCTTTCTCCAGTTGTTTTCTCATATTCAGTACTTCCTCTTTATCATTAAATGATGATTATTCTACCTGATTAGACCAGAGTCGGTGCTTCCTTGCTGCATTATCGTATTCAACAAGATTGGTAGAGAATTCACTGATTAAAATAGAAGATGAACGACCCAGGGGTGGTTCGGAGAATGATCTACACCCCAGTCAATCTTCTGATTGAGAAAGTGTTTCACCTGATAGTGGTAAATCATTAAACATGACTGACTTTACATTTTCAAGTGCCTCAAGAAATGAGGTCTTTCTCATCACTACATTGTCCATTGGATAATTTTCTAGGCAATGTACATTATTATTGTGGAGAGGACTTTCACAGCTAAATTCGTCATCATGGGGAGGACCACCATGGTGGGTTACAACAAAATATGAAACATTTTTCTCCTTGATGTTCTAGCCACACATATGGTTCTTATGGCTCTCATCTGAAAATGAAACTTTGAGATTGACCAAATTGTCATGAAGCCAGCCTTCATTAAGAAGTGTTAGGTGCAGACCTTCAAAATTAATGTTCCCACTATTGGGAACTGAGAGAGTAGAATCTTGAGTTGCAACATATAATTGTCTGAGTGCATCAAGAACTCTGGCCTCAAGTAAGGCCTTATTACAGATTGTCCATTGATTTCTTGACTATGTCGGGCGGGTCTTCTTCTTAGATGCCTTCTTACTCACTTTAGGAACCACTTGTTGATGAATGTGGTCATTATGGGAAGGAGTATGTGCCTTCTCAGGAGAAATGATCAGGTTAGGCTAATTTTATCCTCTCAAACTAGGTGTATGTGCTTAACTTGGTTGTCCATATGATATGGGGGAGTATGCCCCACAACCCTCTTGGACTGGAAAAGAGGTGTGTGTCTGTTCCGGAGTGAACTGTTGATGTGTCACTCCACTGGTAGGGATAGATTTTCATTTCTTCCACTGTGATGCTGCTGGATCTGTTATAATATCCTGGCAGTCATCCAGAATATGAGCAGGGATTTTCTTCTGCTCCGTCACCATTGACAGAATGTGCTTGGTGACTTCAGCTGCTAGAATGGGTATATACATCCATTCCGTTCTTGGAGTAGGTGTGTGTCCCTGCTCCTATCCTCCTTTTCCTGTTAGTGAATTCTGATAGTACTCATGTGTGGGGGCAGAGAGTTGAGTTTGCCTCTTGTTTGTCGTTAGAGCTTTCTGACTGAATTCTTTGAATGCTACCAAATTAGACTGTTGGTAGGATTGATCAATACTAGTAGGTGTATGTGCCTACTGATTGCACTCCGCAAAATGTGGTTGATAAACTTCCTTAAATACTGAAAGATGAGGCTGCTGGCAGGACTAATGAGTGTAAGTAGGTGTATGTGCATGTTTTCCAGTTGTCAACACATTGGGCTGGCGGGCTCCATCATATGTATTCAGATGAGTCTGCTGACTAGGTGATGATTTATAGATAGGTGTATGTTCCTGTCTATAGTACTCCAATAGAATTTCCTGGCGGGATTGGCGTGCTGCTGCCAGACGAGTCTGCTGGACAGCGGAATTAAAATGGACTGGTGTGTGTTCCCGCTCATTGCTTGCCACCAAATTAGGTTAGTGGAGTTCTCTGGAAATGTAAGAGATAAGAACCTGCTCACTGTTAACCGGTTTTCTCCTCTGGTGGTTCGTCTTGCCTGCTCGGGTTCGAGGAACCTAAGCCGAACACCTAGAGACGACACCCTCATCATGTTGAGGGCGTACTGATGCACGAGTCTGGCAGCGATTGTTGGTGGAATCCCTCAGGAAGGACTCTTATTTCCTTTAATTAAGGCCCTAAGTGGCCTTCTCATTCACCTCCTTAGAATATGGGAGGGAATGGTTTTTGCGTTCCATGGATAACGACCCGAAACGGTTGGATATGGTGGTTAGAACTGCCGGCTTCTTGATCACTGGTTTTCATTGTCTGGACGACCAGGGTGAGTTGTTCACTTGGAGGGATTTTCGAGCAGCCTCTAGAGTTGGAATGGTACCATGTTGACGGAACTCCTTAACCAGTGCATTTGATACCCAGCGTTGAAGACGCTGAGTAGGTGATGTTTCCCTCAGAGCGGATGATGATACAACAGGAGTAGCAGCAGATGCCTTCACAGCAGAGGTATTAACAGGTGAGGTATTCAGAGGTGTTAATTTAAGAGAGGCCATTTCTATAACGTAGAAGATCTTGGAAAAGAGTGAATGTTTGATATAACAGACGATATCAAGATAATTCCGACCACTACATCTTTTGGATAAGCATATATGTTATTGATTGTTTTTTTGGCCCTCTCATTGAGTTTTAAATAGGGGCCTAAAAAATAAGTAAAACTACATTTTAAATTGGTTAAGGATTCATGTCGGGTTCACAATTTTTTTTTCCTCTGGAATTGGGGATGACCTTATTGATTTAAGATTCAAACATTCCAAATGGATTCTAATGAGTTTGTTCGCAGAACCGGAAACAACCAATTATTCCATATCCATTTGGACCTACATTCCAAAGGTAGGTGATCATTAGATATGAACTGATGAGGCATAATAATTTTCATTGGTCGAGAGGATGGGAGGTCAGACTCATCACACTTTTTTGGGGGGAATTATTGTCTACTCCAGGACTCTATTTATATATTTAAGTTATGTTCTTGAATCCTTATTACATTACCAACTATGAAAATGAGCTTTCCTTTAGTTCTGCCAATCAATAATTAGTATGAATGAAATTTAGAGAATCTTTTATATGTATTAGAGGTTCTTCATCGATAGAGAATCATCTATATTTGTTAGAGATTCTTAGTCAATGGCATCCTTCGACACATTATATAGAAATCTCTTGGTCATTATGATAACCATACTGGTTTTAGAGCCACTCATCGGGGCACGTGAAGTTTATTATCATTCAGAAGGACATAGATTATTTCTGAGTTAGGATTGTACCCGCAGATGGGCTACCTACGTATCCTTTTTTTTAGAAAAGGAATCAGAACCCACGTAGTTCGAGTAAATAAGTATGAGGTTTATGCATGTTCCATGGCCCAAAGAAAGATGTCGTGATTACTTTTAAACTCTAAGCTCACGTGAGTCATACTCAGTGTGAGAAACAAGATGTATTGGTAAGACCAGACAATTGTGCCACAAAAGATAAAAAAAATGAAGTAGGTCTTATGTATGTATAGCAGCCCAGATATATGAATATTAGGATTTATTTCAGAGAAGAAACCCGGGAACAAGGTCCATAAAGGTACATGTTCTTTATGTAGATTTGGATACTCTAACTTGGGGCTTATTCCTGAGAAGGATTCCCAAATTAGGAGGGGACTTATGATTGGGTATTACTCTTGAGAATGAATCCCAAGTCAAAAGTAAATTAAGACTAGTTAAAGGGAATTATGACTTGGTCTTACTCCTGAAAAGGAAGCCCAGGTTAAGGAAATTTGGATTTTGGGAACTTGGGGCTTAATCCTAAGGAGGATGCTCATATTAATAGAATTATGGTGGGGCTTACTCCTAAGGAGGATGCCCAAAATTATAGGAACTTGAAGACTGGGGCTTACTCCTGAAAAAGAGGCCCAGGTTAGGGGACTTGGGGCTTACTCCTAAGGAGGAAGCCCAAATTAAGAGAACTTGGACCGGGGCTTACTCCTGAAAAGGGGGCCCATGTTAAGGATTATCTCATCTTAAAGGATGAGGGTGAATAAATGAAATCTTTGACCTTAGTGACATGAGGATATGTAAATCACTAGGTTTTAAGAGATGTTCCACAGAATTCCTTTCAGATAAGGAAGACAACAAATAAATCATGCCATCAATGCCTTTGGAGTGAGTTATTAAGGCATAATCTTGAATAGGATAGGTGGATAGGCATAAGAGAAGTGAAATAGGAAAGAGGGGCACCCAAAAAAAGGTGGCGGGCAATTTCTGCGTGGTCGCTCAAGTATACTTGCGCGATACAAGGGTAATTGCGTGATGGTCAACCCTTAGGGTAATACTTGGGTGAGACGTGGCTCAATACCTTAGTAATATCCCTAGAGGCTTCCAGAAGAGGGGCGTGAAAGTTCTATTAAAGGGGTAAGGTGGCACGCAAGTGTGGTCATTTCCCTTAAGGGCTGGCCACATAGGCGCACAAGTGTTGATTAGTTTCAACACTTAGGCCTTACTCCCCCTCTTTAGATCTTCTGTTCTAGGTAATAAATTACCATAGAAGTGTTCAGAAGCTTTGAGAAGAGACTAGGGCATCGGGAGCTCAAATCTGAGTTTCTGGAATTTTTCGTCTCTTGAAATGGGGGGCCCACCAGGGGTATTTATAGGCCAGAGAAGACCATGAGTGAAAAAACAAAGAAGGCATGCAAGTCACCTGTGCGAACATTGGGCGGCATGCAAGTATACTTGCGCGACGTTGGTGGAACTTGCGCGACCCAAGTGCAAATGAATCTTTGTTCATTCCATTGTTAATTTTTTATGTTTCTTCAAAGGATGAATCATTTTGGGTTCACGGTATTTCCCTTTTCATTTGTTTAGACTCTGTGACGGAAAGGAGCATCAACAAGGTTTCACAACCACCTCCCCAAATTGTGTACACATCCTCATCCAAAAATTGGAGAATAAATATATGGACTCACAACTCCCACCTCCAGTAGACCCTGAGTTTGCAACATGCACCTAGGGTATAATAAACATGCATATGGGAGTCATTACCCTCTAAGAGAAACACATAGAGAAGAGAGAGATAATATAGACACTAAAAAACTCCTCCTTAGACTAAAATATAAAATGAATCCCAAGTACACATATATAATTTCATTCAAGAACTACTACAATTGAAAGGAAAACTATATGTACCAAATAAAACTAAAGATGGCAGGGACCATGAAGCCTAAATAACTCCTATTAAACCCCACACGATTAGTAACCTACCAGATCTCCAACCTAGTCCAACTGACCAGAAAAATAGTTTATATATATATTTAGGGTGACTATAAAAAAAATTTCTATAGGAACCTCCCTATATCCTATTGTGAAAAAGGTAAAGAAAGCATGCTAAAGCATAGTGAATAACACGTGAAACTAACTCGTCACCTAAATATGTATAATAAGTTCCCAACCACAACATGGATACTCTCATAAAGTATCACATACAAGGGCATGATAAAAAATATAAAGGGTACCCCTCTACCACTTCCCTGCTGGTTTTCCTCTCTGCCCTAATGTTGCATGTTCTGTGCATATCTCTCTAAAAAGGCTAGACTACAGACACCTAGGTGAAGAACCATATCCTTCACCTTGTGCAACACACCACTATGTCCATATAGCCCAAAGTAACC
The DNA here is from genome assembly GCA_963277665.1 of Viscum album. Lineage (NCBI taxonomy): Eukaryota > Viridiplantae > Streptophyta > Magnoliopsida > Santalales > Viscaceae > Viscum > Viscum album. Next base: position 539,634,839 of record OY728119.1, read on the forward strand.
TAGTACTTTATGGGATCAACCACAGCTCTCATAACATGTATCATACATCGGGTATTATTCCTCAATCCAACAAAACCCATACACCGAGTAAGGATTCTCAATCCATCATAACCTATAAATGTTATACCTATAGTAGTCCTTAGGAAAATATATCCAGAATACATGTGCGTGAAATAACAAGAATCCATTATATCTCTCTAGACAAGTATATGGGAAAAACTAACTGTCATGCATACCATCATAAGTAAATACCATGATTATAGAGTTGTGACAAAGGGGGTTTTCAGCCATCCATCCTCCCGCTGGGATGTTTTGAAAAACACCCCCCAGGGCATAGAATCCTTAGGGTGTCAGTTTATCGAATAGACATGGTGGATTATCATATAGAAAAAAAATGTATACATCATATAATAAATCTCACAACAACACTATGGGAATATCCTAGTCTCAGACTCAACTGTAATAGATGTTTCTTGGACTCTCGGCCACCACTATCAAGACCAGATATCCTATAAGCACCGAACAATTTATGTAGCTACATTAAGTTCCTTTATCCCTTTTCATTAGTTTTACAATATGTTACTTAATTATTTAACCATTAATTAACCATTATATTTTTCCACATTAAATTTCATTACAATTTTAACAAAGATCCATTCCATCCAGGTATCAGAAACCTGAGTCCATGGATTCTCATAATTACAACCTCGGCATTGCATCCCAGCAATCTCCAACACCACGGGTTAAACTATAATTCAATTATTAATAACATTAATTTCCATATTACCATGTATTATAGGATTCCATTCTAAACTACAAAATACAAGGGGCAAAACACGATGAGTTGGTTGACTACATGTCGACTCTTCTCAACTTATAGCAGGTGTGTAGACTCATCCAACATCAAGATGATAAACATGGAAATCACAGGGAATACCTCACACATCTTTTCCTCTCTTAGAAGGAGAGTAACCAAAACCGTCATCCTAAAGTAGTGGGGAAAGGAAATAAGATAAGAAAACATACTCATCGGTCAAGAAACTAATTCAAACAAGTATCCAATATTCATATCAAAGAAAAATCCCATAATTAACCCATTATTCTATCTCAGGTGTCCTACCAAACACACTCATGAATATACTGATGCATGTCACCACTCCATGCATCAACTTCTGCCACAAAAATCAGGCCTCCCTACCCCACATACCACGACAACCCTCCAGGCTCATCCATCCCATGATCACATCACATCTATGCCCCCATGTCCCTATAAATCACAACATCCCTCTAGTCTCATCAATACCATGGTTACATCACATCACATACAGTAGGAAACAAACAAGAAATCATGCACTTTTCCTTAAATAAGGAAATCCATACGTTACACACAATTACCTTTCATGACTCCAAAGAACAAGTCAGTTGGCCATTATAAGAAATCATGCATCTCAAAACCTACCAATTCATTATATTTTAACACACAACCAGTTCTTATTTCATAATTAATCAAGAAATTCATTATTCAAAGGTTCCAACTATGGGAAACCTAAGAAAAAATTTATCCTAATCTATTTCAAATTAATTTAACATGCCTTTAAATATTTTCCCAGTAAAAAACATCATGCATCATGGTTATTTAACAATTCAATTAGACATGCACACATACATCAATATTATTATCATAAAATTAAAATAACAACTAGATTCATTAAACAACCCTCCTTATCTTTCTTCCAATTAATTATCAATTAATTCTATCTTTATGTTATTTAAAAATATCCATCAAGAACAACATGATAATACAAAAATTTCATAGCTATCACATTATCTATAAAATCAAGAGGCAATACGTTATCATGGTACAAAGAAGAAACATCTCTAGGAAATCGATACCAATTATTTAATCTAGTTAAAATAATTATTAAACAAATTTAATTGCGATCGAAAGGAAAAATATTGATATCTATATGATTTCACATATATAAATAGGGAAATTAAAAATCCACTTCCTCAAATGGTCATCGACGTTATTCGCATGAGAACAGACCATACAACGGATCTCAATCACCTCTACCGCAACAACTGTATCCAACCAATGATGCAACGACATAACCACACCAACCAAGAACCAAGAAAAAACTATTAAAAACATAAAGATCAAGTTCCATCACATTGAAAGTTTATACATGAGTGACCTGATTAAATAATTCATAAAAATAGAGGTAGAACATACCTCATAACAAAGATGGATCCCTATGTATTGAAGAAGGGAAGCTAGGAATTGATCCTTACTGAAGGAATCCCCAAAATGTCAGATATGTGTCACCAGGTCACCTAGAATCAAGAGGGAGCTGTTGTAGTGATAGGCTTTGACAAACCTAAGCAGATGAAAATACATAAAAAACACTATATTGGGGAATTAAAAGCCTTGTAATCCCCTTTCACGTTGTGTAATCTACTAAATTCAGTTTTAATTGAAAAACAAGTCGCCTATTCTCATTATGTATTTTTTAAACCCTAAAAAAATTACATGTTAAGAAATCCCATTTCGTGTTGTGCAACCTTCATTCATGATGTGATATCTACCCTAGTTTTAGTATCTTTCACCTGAACTCTTCTATACTTTATTCGAGCCTCCCCCAATAACCTCGGTCTTCAGAAATGCACAAAGGGTCTATCCACATAGATCATCCCCCTTACATTAGATACCTCAATAAACATTCTCAACCTCAACAATCCATAACCATTCCAGAGAGGAAATAGAAAAGGATTTATCTGAAGAGCCACCCCATCAGATCTGTCTCAAAATTTCTCACCACCACAAGAGCTCAACCACCATCATCCAATAATAAGGGGATCGACACGGCGAGTAGATAAACTACTCATTGAGTCTTCACCACATATAGTAGGATATTAGACCCATATAACCTAGGGAAGCCAAACATGGAAACAACATGGAATAACACGTGCATATTTCCTTCCCATGGAAAGAGAGTAAGCCATAAAAACTAACATAAGAGAGAGAGCCATATCATAAACCAAAAAAAGTCCTACAACCACAAAACTAACATCTTTACAAGAGATGATATAAAAATCAAATAGAATATGGTTCTGAGTGTGTATCTACGACTCATGTTCTCATGTACTCTCCTCCATGCGAAAATTATACCAAAATAAATTAACCAAGGGGATTCCATACCCATGAAATACCTTCTCCTCGCATTATTGGACCACTACAAGCCACTCCTCAAAGGTCGTATAATCATCAACATCAATCTCACCCCAATTAATGATGTTAGAGTCGTCATGAAGAGAAAAATGGATCTCCGACGTGTGAAAATGTAATGTATCTAGATCATCTATGGGGGATGTTCTATCTGATATGACGTGGCTCCAACAAGAGACAACACCTTTGAATTCACAACAAACTAGTGAGAAATCTTACTACCAAGACCAAAACTTCACTGTCCAATATGAGGAGTCTCCTTCAGAAACACATGATCCCCAATTTTAAATTCCAAATTTCTCCTCCTAAGATCGTCATATGATTTATTATGATCTTAAAATTCATTAAACCTCTCATTAATAACATGAACCATGTATGCCATAATTTATTCTAGTTCTGGCCTAAGAATTTTTAACTATATGATCCCAGTCCATCACAATGGAGAATGGTAACGTCAGATATACAATGCATCAAAAATAACCCTATTGATGATGGAGTAAAAACTATTGTTATAAGAGAACTCTACCAAGGTAATGTGACGCATCCAAGAACCTCCAAATTTAAGGAAATGAGAGTGAAAAATTTATTCAAGAGTCTGGATGGTCTGATCTATCTATTCATCCATCTGCAGAAGAAAAGCAGTGCCTAAGGCATAGCTGAGAACCAAAATAATTTTGGAGACCACTCCAAACCCTTAACGTAAAACATGGATCTTGATTTGAAATTATCATCCCCGGGACTTCGTAGAGTCTCACCACCTCCTACAAATACATCCTTGGCAAAACCTCAACTTAACTAAACTCCTTGATCACTATAAAGTGGGTTTATTTTGTCAAATTATCCACTACCACTTGTATAACATCATAGACTCCCTTAAATCAATGTAAACTGATAACAAAGTTCATCTAAATTTCCTATCACTTCCATTGAGGAACATCTAACAGTTAGAAAAAACCACTAGGAACGTGGTGCTTGGTCTTCACCTTCTGAAAGAAAAAACATTGAGACACAAACCCTACAATTGCATGCTTCAGCCCAGGCCACCAAAAATGACATCTCAAATCTCCATATATCTTTTTCTTACTAGGATGTTCCACCAAATGAGAAATATGGAAGTTTATGAGAACCATATCACCCATCACCAGTGGAATGAAAACCCTTTCTTGAAACAAAACTTAGTGTAGATTAAATTTAGGCCAAACATCAGGGGCCTCTCCACAAACAACTCGGTCTTTCTAGGATTCCACCTATAGATCCCCCATTTGGGTTTCCTCCATCTTATACAGTAGAGATGACTACACCGTCATATGAAAAATAGAACCTATCCCCTATCTTCTCCCATATATATATGGAATGATGAATGTTCTTCCATCACCCTCCAAGAATCACCAGCTTCATGCACTGCATCACTACGTGACATTCTTCTCAACACACTCTCCAGAACATTCCACTTTTCCATGTTTATACTCAATATCACTGTATTAATCCTATAAGAACTCTATCAATAAATACTGATTCATGTTCAAGTCACATTGGGAGAAAAACAATTTAGGCTTTTATGATTGGTGAAGACTACAAAGTGATCACCTATGAGGTGATGTATCTAAAAATTTTGGGAAAACACTACCACTATCAACTTGAGATAGTGGGTTGAATATTTATTCTCATGGGTAAACAACTTCTAAGACCCATAAGAAATGACCAATCTCTCCTGCAGCAGAACACAACCCAACCCAAAACATGAATCATCACATAAAACCTCAAATTGAACTCTTTCTATTGGAAGTAAAAGAAACAGAGCACCCACCAAGTTCCCTTTTTGATAATCAAAACCAGTTTTCACTAATTATTCTACATGAACACCTAGTTAATTCTATTCAATAATGTCAAAGTAGTTGAAAACATGAGATGAATCAGCTATGAACCTCATGTAATAGACTGTAAGACAATGTAACCATCACACATCTTCCACTATCTTGGTGGTTTATAAGGAAATAAATACATCAATATTTAATGGATCCATATCTAATCCATAACGGTATATAACATGATCCAAGAAATAAACTTCTTATGACCAAAACTCACACTTTTTCACCTTCCAAAACAAATTATCACATCAAAGAACTCCCAAAATAGAATGTTGATGCTCTGTATGTTCCTCCTCAGATACAGAGTACACAAGGATTTCATCGATTAAAACCATCATATACAAATCCAAGAACTCACAAAACACAGTGTTCATTAATCCTAGGGAAAATCTAGGGTATTCATCACCCTGAGCAGCATCACAAAAAAATCATAATGATTATGACGACAACAAAAAGTAGCCTTTGGGATATCCTCATCCATTACACGCATCTAATGATGTACTGGCCACAAATAAATCTTCAAGAACCATATTTCTCCCTTTATTTGATCGAATAAATCATAAATGTATGGAATATGATAGTGGTTCTTCACTATCACTTGGTTCAAGTGACAATAATCGATACAAAACTACAAACTACCATCAACCTTCTTCACAAACTAAATTAGTGAACCCCACAAAGACACACTTGGATAAAAAACACACTAAAAAAGACCATTGAGTTGTATACTAGGATCCCAAAAGTCATAAGGCCACATCCTATATGGAAACATTGAGAAATGAGACATTATTGGCTGTAGTAAACTCCAAAACTCGATATCTCATCAAGTGGAAAATGATACAACCTCTTCTTGAAAGACATAAGGGTGCTATTATACAACCCCTGTAACCAATAATTGTTTAATCTCCAACAAACTCAGCATCAGCTCAATAATCAAGGATGATAAGGATAGAAATGTCTTTGATCCATTTAAGGGTCACACTTTCCAAAAAAACAATGTTGGTTCTCCATCAGCATCAAAGAACACAACCTGCCTCCATATGCAATTTGTGATAGTCTTCATTGAATAAAATGAATTCATGTTGAGGATGATTCCATATTGTAGTATTTTAAAACATAGGATATATACCCAAGATCATTGATTCCCCATCACTAGATCACATTCTCTACATACTTCAAATAAGTCAGCTCGACCTCCAACTGATGTAGTCAATGCCAATGGCACTGAATGTATCTATAACTTATGTCCCAAATTGTGGAAAAGGGAACTTCATATGATTTATTGGGTCACTCCTAGATTAAAAAAGGCACTCCCCCAAAGTATAAAACAAGAAAAGGGTACCACAAATCATTTCTAGCTCACCTGGCACTGGAAATGCTAAATTATGAATCTTACCATGACTAGCTTCACGGCCTCTCAAACAATGCTAATTACCACGTCCACAACCCTAATTTTCACTCTTGGGATGGGGATCATTCTGGGGTTGTCCTTTTTCTTCCTCTTATACTCTCTACCTATCAAAAATGGGAGAAACCAACAATTACATCCTCAGTTGGAATTACCATAATAGAGGTACATAGAGGGGAATGCCTAACACAGACTGACTTTTAAGAAATTTATTCAACTATCTCCATTGATGACCTCATCATAAACGATAAAAACATACATATGGTCCCTTGGAATAGGCCTAAGATCCTACACCCCTAGATAAATGAGACATTGAGGGTTGGGACCAACCCATGGATGATCGAAAGTTCCTTTGTCCAAAAAACGGGGAACCCCAGACCACCTCTCTTCTTTGTGAGGAATCATGACGACTCCCCTCTTCTAACGATCCAGTTCTATCCAATACCCTCTAGATGACCTATTCTCTCACTAGAACCTCGAAATACGTCTTCAACAAAATTATTTTTACATGGCAATTGATCTTTGGAATCAAAACCTCCTCAAAATGATTCACTCTGGCTTCCATGTCTGGAAATAAGTCTGAAGCATATCGTTGAGGGTTCTTGAAAGGGATCACGAACTCTCATACACTAGAGATCCCCTAATAATGGGTAAGTAAATCATATCGATAGAACTCCTTCACGTTCGATGAAAGAAACTCAAATATGAACTAGTTTGAGAACCCCTCCAACGAGACAACTGAATCCACATGATCTTTGAGGAAAAATATCCATCATTGCCTTGCTGCCCTATGCATCATCATCACAACCAACGATACGTCATGGTCCTTCCAAGAATATATCAAACTAAAAGATATCACAACCACCTTAAACTAGTATTCTATGAATGCATCTTAATTAGAGCCCTTGTACATATATATACTCCAGCATAAAAAATATTAGAGTTTATTCTTCCATGTTTCATCGTCATCTGCCTCTTCTCTATAACGAACTGTTGAAGCAACCTTCTGAACCTATTCTACGTGAACCTCATGAGGAAGTCAACCTAGAGCCATAACTGTAGAAGAATAAATATTTTTATCTCTTAAAACAAGAATTTGGAAGACTTTAACATCAATTAATTGTTTTCTATTATTGATTTTAAGTTAACTTATCCCAAGTTATACCCATTCAAACACATGTGCAAAGAATAATGTTTCATGATCCTTTCCTAGTTATCAACCCTTCAAATAATATCACATCATTTAGTAGACATTGTATGCTTAAAGTTTATTGTAACAAATTATAGGGGGCCCTAAATACTAGTGTATCAGTTGATCTACTCTATTTACAACACTTGCTAAACATAGCTAATATTTTTCCGTACTAGCCCACATAACCTCACCTATAACTATCTCCATACTATATCCTATCACTCAACATGGCACTAGTACAATTCTATCAAGACCCCTTCCCAACAATTTATACCCCTCCTAGGTTGTAAATGGGAGGAAAGAGATAGTGACCCCCGAGTCCCACCTCTAATAGGCCCTGGGTTGGTGCCTAGCAGCGAGGGTATAACAAACATTCAAATGGGAGGTGTTACCCTCTAAGAGAATCAAAAACAGAAGAGAGATATAAGAGAGTCACCAAAAAACTTCTACTAAAAAAATAAAAAAGGAAAAACTAGTACACAAATGTAATTTCATGCAAGAACTACTACAAATTAAAGGAAAACCGAAAGTACCAAAAGAAAAGTAAAGACATCAGTGACCATGAATCCCAAACTTCTTTTGTCAAACCCCAGAAAAATAGTAACCATTCTGATCTCCAACCTACTCCAACTGACCTGTAAAACTTATTATATATACATAGGGTGATTATAATAGTATACGTAGTAGGATCCTCTCCAGAGCCTCTTGTGAAAATGGAAAATAATGGAAGCTAAAGTATAGTGAACAAAAAATGAAACTAACTCCACACCTGAACTGGTATACTTATTTCCCAGCCTCACCCTACCTACTCTCACCAAGTGTCACATATAATATCATATAACAAATAATATCAAGGTTAACCCACTACCACATCCCTATTGGTCTTCTGATCTGCCCAAACATTACACATCCTTGTCATCTCTCTCCAAAAAGCTGATCCCACAGACACCTGGGTGAAGCAACACAACCTACACCTCAGGCAATAAACTACCCCATCTATAATACCTGAAGTAACCAGGTAGTTTTGGGGAGACACCAAAACTCGTATAATTTATATCATACAATGAGTATTATACCTCAAGTCATCACATCTCATAGACTGAGTAAGGATCCTCAATCCATCACATATTATACACGTTATACCTATAATAGTCGTTAGAAATAAATATCTGGAATACAAGTGTGTGAAATGACAACAAGACATTAAATATTTCTACATGCATATATAGGGAAAATAAATATTCTTTATTCTAGAACAAGTAACTTCCAAGAGAAGAGTGTGGGGACAAAGGGGGTAGTCATCCATCCATCCTCCCACCAAGATGGTGTGGAAAACACCCCCCCCCCCCCCACCTCGGGTGCTCATAATCCTAGGGGTGTTAGTTTCTCTAACCAAAAAGGTTGAGTAGTGTATAGAAACACAAAATTACATGATATAAGATAGCTCACAACCACACTATAGACATATCCTAGAATCATACTAAACTATAGATAACGTCTCTCAGACTCCTCGTTGTCACTAATAAGACTATATATCCTATAAACAGGCAACCATTTAAGGAGATACATTAGGTTACTTTATAAATTTTCATCATTTTAACTTTATGGTAATTCATTCTTTACCAATTAATTTCCATTAACATTTTCCACAGTACATTTTATTACCATTTCAATAAAGATACATGACCAACATGAAAAAGGAAACTAAGTCCATGGCTTCTTAGAGTTTCAACCTCATCATTGCATCCGAGCAAGATCCAAATGGATAGGTTTTTCAATCATTCATTTAATATCAAAATAAATTTCCATTTTAACAAGTATTCTAGGAAAACATTATAATCTACCAAACACAATGGGAAAAACACTATGAGAAGGTGAACTACCCCTCGAGTATTTGCAACCTATAGTAGGAACATATAACCTTCCAAACTCGAGAAGATAAATATAGAAAACATGTGGCATACTCTGCACGTATTCACCTCTCTTGGAAGAATAGTAACCGAAACCATCTACCTTAAAAAGGGGGGAAAGGAAAGTAGATAAAGAACAACTTGGTCATAATCCAAGAAACTAATTCAAACAAGTATCCAACATTCATATAAATGAGTAAGACTAGCTTCAAATCATTCTTACATATGTGGTGTCCTCCCCGACACCCACATGCATATAATAATGCATCCTACCAATCTAATCATCAAATGTTTCCATAGAAACCTGGATTCTATACCCCACATAACACACCAACACTCCTAGATCATCCATCCCAGGATCCCATCCCATTTGGTCCTCCCTACCCCCCACAAAAAACAATATACCTCTAGGTTTAGCCATCGCTGGATCACATCACATCACATGAAGTAAGAACCAAACAAGCAACTAGGATATTGTCCCAAAAGAAAGGAATCCATTCTTAAAACACAATGAGCTCCCACTCTTCCAAAATAGAGGGCACTTGTGCTTCATAGGAAAATAGGAAGCCCATACCTTAAAAAGACATAATCTTTTATCACACAATTGGTTTTTATTCCATCCTGAATTAACTGAATCATTATTCATAGGTTCCAACTATGGGGAACATAATCAACAAGTTATACCAAGATATCACAAATTAAGTAAATAATTAATTTAACATGCCTTCAATTATTTTATCAATAATAATCATCATGCTTTAGGTTCATTATGCAATTAAATTAAATATGACCACTTGTATCAATTTGATTATCGTGAAATTACAACAATAGAATCTAGATTCATTAAACATGACTCTTTATATTTTATCCATTTAATTATTATGTAATTCTAACATTATGTTCTGTACCATTTTCTATAAAAACAACATGAGAATCTATGCAAATCATAGATATCACACTATCAATAAAATAAATAGGAAAACCATTATCACAAAAAAAAGTTTCAACATTGCTATGTGATCAATTCCAATTCTTTAATACGGTTCAATAATTATTAATTCAATGTCATTATGATCCAAATGATATATAATGTTATCTCTATAAATTAACATAAATAAATAGATAATAAATTAATCCCCTACCTCAACAGGTCATTGACATTCATCAAATGAGAATAGACCACACAATGTATCCCAATCACCTCTCCTACAACAACTATATCAACCTAAGGACACGGCTTCACAACCACACTAAGGTCATTATTGAACTAAGATGACTCTAATTCCAGTCATAATCAGGATACTTACGACGTTCCACTGAGACTCGATCGCAAACATTTGGTGTCATGGTACCCACACATATATCCTCTCTGCATGATCCTAAACTGTAAGGGATTAAAAAACTATTGTAGAGTTGATTCCTATAATAACAAAGATACATATGATGCATCATAACAGCTCAATATACACCTCATGATATTATCCACCTCCCCATGTGGTATCACATTATGAAGCATTTGGTCATACATATTCGACACATAAATCTTATATTCACCATTAGAAAAATGGATGAAGAACCAGAGATACACACAAATGGATTCACTAATGAAACCTTACATCCCTTAGTTCATAAATGAGACTCTATTTCTTTTTTAAAATATAAAATTAACCCATGATTCATTTTTTCTGGGTAACTTGTCTCATATCAGGGTTAGGAAGAGATCCACGAACATATATTAAATCATTAAGAGAGTCCCATAGTAGGTAGCACTTCCCCCTAAAATGGAGTGATGAGCCCGACCTCCCATCCTCATGACCAATGTGAGTCCTCAAGAGTCACTAATATTGTAAACCCAAATTACCACTAACCTTTGGAAATAAGTTTTGTACTGAGTTATAGATGGGGGAACCATTGGGAGTTTTGGGAAAAGTTACATTGGTAGCCCGATGATGGAAACCCATTTCATTCCATAAAACCTGATGAAACATACTTTTAAAAGGTCTTTTATATATTCCTCATAAAAGTTTATAAATATATAACATCAAAATATGCCACAATGAAAGGCAATTGAGATAAGGTCCCTTATCTTAAGTCTGAATCGCCTTATATTTTCTTTATCTTCTTGGACAAAAAACATATGTTAACTTTTAAATTTCTTCATAACCCTTTTAAAGTTTATAATTTATTTTATTTTATCTCTTAACATGCTATATATAGTCAACTAATCATTTAAGGTCACTTTGGAAGTTTTGACGGTATTCGCCTTATGTGTCAAAATGACTTAGGTGGGTTGATAATGGTCAAAGAGGTAATTATTCAATCATATTATGAATACTTATAATTAAATATTTATCATTTTTATACAACAATTATATTTTCAAAAAAAATCATGAACGGTGATCATTAAAAATTTAATGCATTGTGATCAGAGATATTGTAGGTCTTATGTCCACATGAGTAACATTTCCATTTTTCAAAAATCGTTATGGAAAGAACGTAAGTAATATTTTATCTTAATAAAATTATAATAATATCATAAATACTGTATTATTTCATTAAATATAATTATAGATATAATCCTTTTTATGTGGTTATGAATGAAAATCACATCACTTCGTGGTGGCGGTAATCCACACGTATGCAGGAACGACATTATCATTTTTATATTAGTAGAAAGGTAACATAATTAAATGTTGTATTATATTCTAATAATAACAAATATTTCAATAATATCATAATTTTATCATATATATATATATATATATATATTCATTAACATTATTCTTATTACATTAAGTAATGGGGTAGTTCACTATACACACAAATGACATTATTGTATCCCATGTGTAATTAAAAGTAAGAAGGTATATGTGATATAACAATTATAGAAATTTAATTATGTTAAAAGGATAATATAAAAATGTATATACTTTAAATATATCTTCATTACAAGACATGATAGGTGATGATGAAAAAATAATTACATTGGTTCGTGAGATGGTAGTCCACTGTACACACGAATGACGATTTTGTTTACCATTTGACGGAATATGGGATATATTTAGGTTATTAAATTAAAAAAATAACATATTATTATATGAGATATTTATTTATTATATCAACATAGTTGAAGAATATTTTACGGAGGTGGAAGAATAAATAAAAAAAAAATGATCAGTTAATCATGATACCTCTTCTTTAGAAAACCATCTTAGTTTAGCACCAAAATCATTCCTAGGATAGATTTCTCACTGAAAAATAGCTCATGATTATTTTAATGGATGTAATTAAATTATTTGAGTAGTTATTAATTTATAAATCTGTATTTTAATGTGTTAAAATGACAGGATAGGGGTGGCCTTTCATAAGTGCGGTGAATGGAACACTAGTCATTTTTTAAAAGAAAAAGGTGTACCCATATTTTTCAAATTAAGAAAGGATAAAAAACGGAAAATTATCAAGAATTATATATTATAAATTTTATATATGGATAGAAAATATATTTTATAAAAAAATGGACCATTTTAATTTGTATATTTTTAGTTTAACCCCTTGGTAAATCTTTTTTTACCTTAACCATGATAAAATGCTTTTACTATTTTCACTCTTCATTATAAACCCAAAAGGTGAAATTGTTAGATAATATAAATAATTATGATTCCAAGTATTTAATACATTTAAAAAAATTTAACTCACATATTTTATTTAATTTAATTTAAAATAAAACACACATATGTGATGAAAACGAGGTTTTCAAGAGTTACATTTTTTAAGAATTAGATGATTTAATATTAACTATATGACGAGTAATAATCATTATATAAATTTATATTCCAATTTAATGTCATATAATCTATAAATTTAATGTAAATAATTCCTCATTAATAGTTTATTAATTAATTAAAATTGAGAGACATTGTGCACTTTAAAAAAGTTTTTAGAAAAAAAAACACATTTTAAGACCAAAAATAAACTTATACTAAAATCATGTATAAAGATGATTAAAATGCATATAAGAGGATTAAATATAACCAAATAATAATTATGTTACATAAAAACATATTAATAATATAATTATATTTTCAAATAATATAATTTATTGACAATAAATGACATTTTTACAAAAATTGGTATTTTTCACTATTCAATAAAAAAAATATTTTCCAAAAAACAAATTTCACTGTAATTTAATTTTTATAAGTTTATTAAACAATGATATTAATTTTTAAAATTAAAATTATTTAATTTATAAATTAATCTTTAAATTAAAACCTCATAATAAAATAGTTTAATAAAAACTATTTCCCTTTTTATTTAAAAAATTACAAAACAAATTATAATGAGTATAACTATCTAATTTGTATTCATAAACAATAAAAAATGTATTCTATAGTTACATCAGTTGTTTTAAAAATTTAATAAATATAAAGTCCATTGGGATAATCTATCTTTTTTTGTTAAATAATTCCACATAAAGGGATTCAGGATTGGTTATGTGAGATAACATCTCTTTGCTCCACTTTCCTAGAATCAATGACTTGTTGATCCCTGAGACTAGTTCTTAACTTTTAGGCCACAAAAAATCCCCAAAAAAATTCAATATATGCAAACAACACATACCACCACCCCTATTTTAATGTATGATGAGTAATTTGGATAAGGTTCTTATCCAATTATGATACCATTCATGAACTTAGCATCTTGTAGTGATGCCATGTTCTAATCATGCTTCCTATGGTGGGACCATTCCCAAACCATGTTTTATAAAATAATATCATGTGAAAACCACACATATAAGATTAAAATATCTATGAACATCATATCCTATAGTGGTAACATGTTTTAACCAAGCATACAATAGAGAAATATTCTTGAATCATGAATTCCTTTGTGGAAACCTCTCTGAACACACATTGAAAATGACAAAATTCACTTGTTTTTAGTTCCTACAGGTCATGTGTTCCTATTTATATACTCCTATAAACTTTTATACCCCATTTCAATCCTTATTTTAATGACTTCTACTCAAATATTATTAATAGATAATGTGATTTTTCACCCCTAATTTGAGAGACTTAAGTACCAGCAATAGGCATCCCACATGGAAAGTTTCTTCCTCTATAGGGTATCAGAGTATGGTCAATTATATACCCCTATAATAATGATCATCTTTTAGATTAACTATTCATGGTTCAATTCTCTATACTAAATTATTATATGGTTTCTGAGGCTTCTAGTTTAATTTCATGGTTGTTGATTTGGTATAAGCCTTATACCTTTCTTTGCCTCTTGTGGTCATGAGTCCCAAGACACCATTCTCTATGTAACTTTCATACTAATTTTCCATAGATTTTACATATAACTACCCTCATACTTGTTTTTAACATGATGCAATACAAATTATTCGATCATTGTTTTACACAACATATACATTTGACATTCCAACCCTAAATATAGTTACCAAAATCTAGAGGATCACACACAAGTGATAAAATATTCAAGAGAAAACCTTTAATTTTCTTACTAGTGTTCATCAGAGAGTTTGAGACCTCATGTCCATTAATCCTTATATAAGTACTATTAACACATCTCCTGACTCTTCAATCAAGTCAAACTAGAGAAGTTTAATCATGCAAATGTTCCACACCAAAACATTTCTAGGTAACTTTAACCTAGTGGACCATTCAAAATGACTTTAACTTACATGGATTTTTTTATAGTTATGTGAAATTAAACTATAAGATATAATGGTCCTAGATACATGATATTAAAAGGTACTACATTATTCATGGTTTCATGACCATAAAAGTCACTATTATGGTCCTTGACACATAACCTTAAAAGGTATGGCATGCCTCTTTAAATAAAACTGAACTACATGGGTTTTTATTCCCTTCATAAGGATATATAGGTAGCCTCTATCTTTGGTAAAATCCTAACTCCAACACAAAAAAAACCTCTTTTAGTACAATAAATACATCCAATATGATATTAGCCTTCAATTTACACTTAATACCTTCTTGGAGACCTTAAATACAAGTATAAAATTTAGCTTTCTAGGATACAAAAAAACTCAAGAACACTTTTAAGTCCTTTTGGGAAACTTGAATCATAGTTAACCATTAAGCCTTAATTGATGTAATGAATCTATAATATACCCACTAATTTCTCATTGGATACCTTAAATAAAAACATACCCCAAAGGCTTATTATATAGAATGAAACAATAGTATAATCATTAACTCCTCATGGGAGACCATAAGTCATAGTATACTCATATGACATTCTTGATGGGATGAAACACTAATGTAACCAAAAAATACTCTCTATATAATCTAAAATATATGAAAATAGTTTTCATTGATCCATGTAAAATATTATATTCCATAGTTTCTTCCTATAAATCTCTAAAAAATAGATTATGTACTCATCTCATATAGAATGGAAACGATTACTAATTATGGGATGATTTGTGTTTAAAAAGAGGTAATTAAAATTCATGAATGATCAATAAATTTATAGAAAATAGGTTTATTCACCACCATTATAGTAAAAGTTGTAAAAATAAATATTTTTACCATGAATTATTTCATGAACATGTTCTTAAATCTATAAGAGAGTATAAAACAAGATGATAAGATTCATTTTGAGATGATTAAACCTTCCATCCTCCTGGTTGTGGAATTTAATGTTCTATGTTTTTTTAATTAATTTTAATGATTTTACACATTTGGAAAGTGGTACTATGATATAATGTAATTGAAAACATGAGAAAAAATATAGTTAATCTAAATTGAATACCTTAACCTATATGAGAGATTGATTGTTTGTGCATATTTGAGATACTTCACAAATAAGTCATTTTATGTGATTTTTATAGATCCAAAATGACTTTTCAGGTGGATGTTGTGTGGATATAATTAATTAGATACCCATAGGGGCCTATATAGAGACATGTTACCCAATATATCATCATCTCAATACGGTTATATCCAATAGCAATTTCATCACCACTTAAATTACTAACATTTTTATAAGGTCTCGATGCCCAATTTCTATAAAATTGAACCTCCATCAAAAGATGGTGATTACCGTTATTTAAATTTATATGCTTTAGGGGGTGATGTTGAATCATGTAATTCTATAGGATAATATCATAAAGTTTAATTGAGGAGGCCAAATCCTAGATAGGGGATCGGTAGGGAGTTGGTGGCCCCTATCCATACATCCAAAATTTTGGGAAGTCTATATCCCATGTGTAATAATAACCTCTCATTATATCTATTGTAGGTTTATTAGGATATCATTTATTCTCCTCACTTATCCTTGGTGATTCCCAGAAGAACTATAACCCAATGATATCATCTCTTGCACTATGTTGTCCCTCAGACCCCAAATGTAATTAGAGATGTTATTTCTCTAGAAACTCAAAATAGGATACCAAGAAACAAATATCACTATGGGTAACTCAATCCATATTATAAGGGAAAATAATACAAATGATCCTATAAATCCTGATTCCTACCCTTAATATTTATGGGTGACTTGGGTAAGGTTCGCAATTACATAGAGAAGTCTTCCCCATATGCCAATTAGGAATGAATTAGAGGCCCCCTAAAATAACCCTACACTATTTGAGGATATAAATACCATAGAGGTAATCCCTATTTTTTTACATCCACCCATCACATGATTATGAATCATGTAGGTTTTAAAAAAATTATATCAGTTATGATCATCTATTTACCTGAATTATCGTGAGATAGGTCCTAGAAATCAATGACTATAATTTATATTGATATAAAACCAAAAAAGAAAAGGTAATTGTTTTCATAACCACTACACCCAAAATCTCAAGTAATAACCAGTGGTTTCGGTGATTGGTTATGGTAAAATAAGATATTCATTCTCATATCATGTCATTTTTATTAAAGATGTACCAGGAGTGCAACATCCACTCAAGACACTTCTGGTACTAATAATTCTGTATCTATGTTGGTGATATTGGAACCACATTAACCAAAAGCTGACTAAGATCTATTAAAGGACCTACTGCTCCAGGAGATCCTCTAGAAACCAGAACTTATTTCATCAAAACTATACTTTTTAGTCCATAGAGAGGTAGCACGCATGCATTCTCCATCATTTGTTTCATCGATAAGGAACATCAAGATCAATGAACTCACAGTTTTGTGATAGAGTGACATATTACATTAATTTTACAATTTTAATTAAATGAATTAATTATCAGTAATATTATAATTAAATATATTTTATCACATATTTATTTTAATGGTTTAATATTGATTTAAATTTAAAAATTTAATAATTTGTGAAATTCATTTCATAAATAATTATCTTGTGCTTAAATGATCATGGTATAGGCATAGAATCAGTTTTTATTGATTTTTAGGTAAAGTTGATCAATCGTACTTATACACATTGGGAGGAAATAAATGATAATAGTGAAAAGTGTGCAAGATATATAAGAAGGTATCCTTTACTACTGAATTGATAATTTGGCTAGTTTGGTAGAAATTTAGTGAAGCACACGTGTCATATTGACTCTAAAGTCATAAAGGGAATAAATAAGTAATTTTTTTATTTATGGATGTTTCCATGATATATAATGAATTTTCCTTTACCTATAATATGGAATATATTGAGTTACATGGGATACATAACTTATATTCAATGATATTTAAGGCTTAAATTCCTATACATAATATAAAATTGGTGATTTATAATATGTTCGTGGAGTTGTAGTGGGATACATATGATTATCTATAAATTATATAAGATTAACCAATATATAAGTATAATAAACTAAAATTTTTTCAATCCATGTAAGGAATTTCACTTATAGATATTTGATCAATCTACTCTTGTAATATTGATATACCAACAGGAACAAGAAATATAGTTGAGATATTTGTAGTGAAGGTGATCTGAACCAATCAAATAGATAATATTTTTCATTCACATGAACTCAATCCACCATAAAACTTATATAAATCAACTCTCAAGCCTTATACATGAAAATTTAATTAAAGCCATATGATCTATTTTCTACAAATATGGAATGCATTTCAAGATTTTTGGTAGAAAATATAATTTTATATATTTATATGACCACATTAATTTAGTTCAACATAGAATAATGAAATAAACGGTTTGATATTATGGAGATTTAAAGAAGTAAATTAACCAAATATCATTAAATATTTTGTGTAACTACGATCTAAGAATAATATAGAATCATGTTTCCTTTTAAAACCTAGTATGTATTCCATTCCCATGTAGAGTTATCCCCATCTGTGTAAAATGTTTCATATTACTATCTATTTAAATATATTAATACCTATATTAAAATCGGATTTAAAACCCTCATCTATCATAATGGGAAATGTATTAATGTAGATTTTATTATATTTTTGTTCTAATTTTTCGAATAATTTTTAATATAGTTTAATTCTATTTTATTTTTTATTTTCTATATTTTTCTCTTCTCTTCTCTATATATACATGTTCAATTCTCATGATGTTGAGTAGATAACATGAGGATAGATCTTCAGGAAAGTTTTAATAGTGTTCTCAAATCTATGTTCTTTATTTCTTAATTTTTAAATTCATTTTTGATGTGGCAGTGGCTGCTTCAGGGATTGGAGTACTGATTTTCCATATTTTCATGTCATATATCCTGGTTTCTTTCCATTATATAATAATTAATCTATCCCTCCCTTCACTCAGAAAACTCTTCATACTATAGAGTTTGTGGATTAGGGATGAAATATGATATAATTTATATGGGTTTAAGATGGTCATGTATACTTAGTTATGATGTGATTATCATTATTTACTATTATAGGATGTGAGTCTTGGTGTGCCGAAGAGATCTCCTAGGTGAACAAAGCCAAAAAAATTAAGTAGGGTGTGGTAACTATTTTATGATGGGATGAGTTATCAAATGAATTGTAAAAAAATAAATTAGATAATGAAAGAACCCATGTAGTTGAACCTAGGATCCACTTCATTCTTTTTGACTTTTTTATTTTATATATTTTTCCTCATTATGTATTATTTCATGCTTAATTTCCTAAAAAAATACCACACATTTTATAATGTAATCCATACGTTTAAAATACCAAAAATATAATAATTGAAAATGAAAATTATGTGATCTAAAATAGGCTCCTTAATAGAAGACTCTTTATAGCCAATTTCCTATTCTATACGTATTATAAATTCAATTTTTCATAACCCATGATAGGTGGTCCAACAATTTGGAATGATTACTAAGGATCCAATTCATCACACATTTTTCTTTTACACCTTGTAAATAATTTTTCACTTGTTTTAATTTTCATTTACGATTTTATTATATTTCATTATATTATTCCATGAATAAATATTTAAAAGGAAGAATATTATGAATAGACAAGATACTCTCATTAAAAAAAGTGTTTATGGTTCATGAAGTTCCCAGTTACAAGTCATTAAGTAATAGATGTGGGACGTGTGGCAACAATATGAACTATAGCTGAGTGTATATAATAATGTAGTGAACAATAGCTTGATAAATAACAACCAGAAGTAGTGGAGGAATAGTTATTCACCCAAATAATTCCTATTAAAGTACCCATTGATGAAAAAAAAGATCATGAAAAACATACTTCGAGGACTCACACCACCACTACCACATACTATCACTGAAGTTGTATTATAGTTGATGTTAGGGTGAGAGATCAATAATATTTTGATGAATTCTTGAATGAATTTATATGATGTAAAATTACATGTGATCCTCCCACCTTGAATAATGAATAATCGATAGCATTATACCTCTCTGTTTACATGAATAAGAAGATATCAATGAGGTGCTGATATTTGAAAAAAATGGATGGCGGAGATTGAATACCTTTCTCCACCTATGACTTGAAAAATCCGAGAGGCATTTCGTAAAGAAGAATAGATTAATGTTGATAATGTTTATAATCTATTTTTAACTCATTCCCATTTAATTTCATTAAAAAAGATTTTATTATTAATTCCCACTACATTAAACATGTATATTTTTCAAACCATTGAACTAACCTATAATGTGATCATGAGGATGATGTACCTATTTTGGAACAAATGGACCTCCCTAAAAATATTTAATATTTAACTGATGAGTACACGAAGGACAAGAATTTCTAGTGGAGTTTCCCAAAGATATGAAGAACCAATTTTTATTGGTAATGGATGAGCATTTGGGTTTAAAATTAATAGGTTTTAATTTAATTAAATGTGAATTATTCCATTGAATTTAACTTTGATGAAACTTTTTAATTGGTACTCACATAGAAGAGCATGTATTTTGAATAATAGTCCATCAAAATAGTGGAAATGTGGATAACCCATAGTTTCTTCAATCCCTATAAACCAAGTTATCCCTCACTACAAATGGGGTAGATAAATAATACCTTAATCCTTGGTAGCTATAGTAATAGAAAAAGATAAATAATTTGATATCCATATGGATGTAGTGATTCCTATCAAACAAACACAATCCTCTCAGGTATTGGGGATAACTAAAAGAATTATTGGTTATTGTAGAAATATCCAATTAGGATATTAGATCAAGCCACCATATATATAATAAATACAAGGTTGTATTTATTTAAATTATAATGTTTATTTCCTAAATTATTGAATTTTATACTTCATGGATAGGTAGTGAACTCTAAGCATGGGGGTGTTTTAAAATGTAATTTAGAGTTTTTTTAGTTTTCAATTTATTTTAATTTTTTTAAAATTTGAGATAAAATTAAAATTCAATTTAATTGTTCATTATTGAGATGATTTATAGACATTTTAAATCATTTTTTAAAAGTGTATTTTAAATTATTATTTATATGGAAGCTTTGTTTGTGCTTTACATTTTATTTCTCTTGATTACAAACATTGGTTATATACTTGGGATTAAGTTGTTTAAATATTTTGTTCCTCTCTTTATTTTAATTATTTAATTTTTTTCACATGTGTTTTTTTAGCCTCATGTGTTTCAATTTTGTAATTGTTTTAAAATTTAAATATTATATATCACATATTTGTTATATGATTATGTGCTTAAATGGTTTATTAATTTCTGTAATAATATCATTTTTTATATTATACCATTATATATATATGTATGTATGTATGTATGTCTTACTCTTATTAATTTTAATATATATATATACATAATATTTATATAATATTCATTTGTGTTAAAAATATATATATTTATATATTTTAATATTTCGGAAATATATATCACTAAAAAATTATATATATTTATATGGAATTATTCTTCCTCTTCAATTATCTTTTTCTTGGGAGCATCATGATCCTCTCAAGATTAATGCATGGATCTCCTCCACTTTAGTGCTACTCTCCTTTAATAGTAGAACATCGTTAGTGTTGCACCTTCATCATGTTGGTCCAACTCCTACATAACCACATTTTTTATAACTTCACTACCTAATTTTCCCTTTACGTGCAACTCAAGGCTTATATTTGGGTCTCACTCCTAATATAATTGTTGCCCCAGTATCTTGTTCCTCTATTCATTAGTGCATTCATGGAATTTGTTTAAATTTAGCTCAATCCTCTCCCTGGAATAGTGACATAGCAATGATGGTAGCGCTACATCGATCAATAGTGGAAGCACGCTTCCCATAAAATATTTGAACTCTTCACATCCTCACATGCAATGGTTTCATGATTTATGTATGATGGAAGCATGGTCCTTTATTTAGTGGTTGCAGGTTCTCTGGTGTGATCGTAGAACAGGTCATCTCCCTTGTTCTTGTAGTAATGTGCACATTGTTTTAAAGTATGATAAACATGTTTTAAAAAAATTTAAATTTATTCTTGACATTCATAGAAACATTCAAGATATATTCTTCTTGACCTGAAATAATTTATTTTTTTGTCAAATTATTTATTTTGATTGTCTCTATGGGATTTTTTAGTATTTTCAAATGATATAAAAGTGTTTTTAATTTATTAAATGAATTACAATTTTGTTTTTATATTTTATCATTAATAAAAAAAAGTTTTCTAGATATTTTATTTGTAGTCAATTTTTATGTGGTGTCTAGGAAATTATTTGACCATGTTTTATGGAATTAATTTGAATAATTTGTTTAATCTATTATAGTAATTTTAATTTTCTCAAATTCTATAATTAAATTGGTTAATTGTCATTATATATTTTTGTAATCTATTATATCTATGATAAAACTAATTACATATACTTTAATTATTTTGAATTTTTCTAATGGATTATTTGTATATGTTTCCCATATAGTTTTCAATTTGAGGGACATGAAGGATTTATGTAATGATATGATTACATACAATGATGATACACACCATTGATATGGAGTGATTCAAAGCATTCATATTATTATGAAAATCAAGTGATCTTGTGATCTGTTTACATATTTTGTGACAAACTCTAAATGGAGAAACAAATATTATTCAACTTTATAACACCTTGTAGAGTTAATTTATACATTTTTTCAAAGGTTTGAAGTACACTTTCTATATCATTCAAAATGGAATGCATCAAATATTTCATCATCAAAAATATTTCATCATCTATCAAGTTGTAATATTTTTACTATCTTTTCTATCTCTATAGAGGTCTACACTTTATCATTTCTCACAATTTTTATACTACCTATAAAATTTATCCCTTTGGTTATTCTTACCTAACTAAACAATAGTACACTTAGGTTGGGTATTCTCATTAAAGAATACCAAGGGTTCTACCTATAATAATAAAAGGCTATGTGGTTAGGTTTGGGGTTTCTCCTCACAAATCCTTCGGTTGGGATTCATCCCATTGTAATATCCTTTTGTATATATTAATCCCATTGTAAAATTATCTCTCTCTCATAGTAGATTCCATACTCCATCAATTGGGGTGTGAATAGTTGACTCGATGAATTACATTGAACAACTATAAAAATTAATTGTATTTTTTATCATTTTACTTTTCACTATATTTTCACTTTATATGTTTATAAGTTATATCCCCCCTCTAGAATAACTATTATCTACTTGTCTGACCTAATAACTGGTATTAGAGGGGAAACTTCTTAATGATTTCCTAGTTCTATTTTTTCTTTTCCTGATACTTAAAATTTAGTATCTAAGGGTGACCACTTTAGATTCATTATATTTAATATCTAATGTCCTTTTAATAATATAATCACTTGGAATCATAGTTTTTATTTAAAATGAAATTTTTTTATATTTTTTAACTAACTTGTATCCTTGTCCCAAACTATACTAAAGAAATTTTTCAGTGAGGGAATTTCTGGAGTTTAAATTATTGAATCCCTTGGGACCACTTCATTTCAATGAATCTGATTAAAGATATTGGAATGATATAACAGAGTAATTTTTTAAAAATATATCTGTTTAATGTTATAATTTCATGGACAAACTATATATAATAACTAAGGTTGATCAAGATAAATTAACTGTAAATGAATCTATATAATATGTCATGAATTAAAAAGTCATGAATTTTATTTATTACTCTCTTAGTAGAAGTGTGTTTATTCATATATATTATTTTAAAATTACTTCTTACATTTAGTGGACTTTAAAAGTAACTCATAAAGTTTCTAAATAATTGTAGAAAACTATGATTGGTATTAACATGGATTAATTTTAAGAATTTCTAATTTATGATCCTGAAAGTGTAAATGATATTTTCATAAGATTCACAAATATTGTAAACAACATGGTAACACTTAGTGAAACTAGGAGGAAAAAATTATTAATTGAAAAAATACATTATTTCTTACCAAATAAGTGGAATTTAAATAAATTATTTATTAAATAATAAAAATATTTTCTTGAATACTCTTAATATGAGTTTATTGGATATCTATTACAATACAATATCGAATTAAAGAATAATAAGCTTCATTCATCTGACAAAAGTTGTAGAGATTATTTTAAATCTAAATATATTTTTTGACTCTTCCTATGATTCCCCATATTCATCTAGCTTAAATAAAAATGATTATTTAAATAAAGTTGAGAAATAAATACAAGGACTCACAAAATAAATCATACAACCAAAATGGTAAAGGGAAAAACAATTGATACAAAAACTTTTTAAAAATAAAAGGAAAGAAATGTAAATCAACTATTATTTTCTATAAATGTAAGATACCCAATGAAACCAAATATGAGTTCTAAATTTCAAATATGAAGGAAAAGGTGAGAATTTCAATAAGGAAATAAAACCCTCTTGTCATTCTTGGTTGAGTTAAACTAAAGAATCGTACTCTATAGATGAATTGAGAAAAAATAAATAGATTGTTAATCTAGATATAATTGAAAAATATCAGCAGGTAATAGATATATTTTATGATATTTTCTTAAATATTGGTCTATGTTTAATGGATGCCTTAAATAAGGTTATCAATATTTTTATTTATAACTCTTATTCTGAATTTTCATCATGTTTTGATTATGTTAAATATAACGTTGTAGAGTTAGGTGAATTATTTGATCAATTTCAATAAGAAATTTCAAGATTATTAAAAAGTAGTAAAATTTGAATAAAGATCATAAAAAGGTTACTAATGTAAATAATAGTATTATTTTAGAAAATGAAAAGTTGAAAAATTCAATTTTGGGGTTTGATAATGAAAATGTTAAAATGATTATTATGGAGAATAATATTTCTAAGATAGAAAATGAATGTCATATTTTGATAAATTTTTCTTTTTCAATAAAATATAAATCTTGTGATGATCTTGAGATTATTTAAATGGTCAATCTTAATATAAAAATGGAAATTTTAAATTTTAAAGAAACACTCCCTATATTTGTTAAAGGATTATAAAAATATTATATTATTACATCTAGGATAAAACAAAATAGAGATAATAATGGTTTTGGTTATAATAATTAAATTCATGATATTTAAAAAAAGAAATTTGTTATGATTTATATTGGACAGGATTCAAAAGATACGTGTTTCAAATATAAATTTCAAGGAAATCATGTCACTGAATGTTCCCTCAAGTAATCATAACATCTCAGCATCACTATAGTTTCTATTTCTAATTTATTTTTTAAAATATGTAATATCCCGACCTAAGATCCACTATGTAGTGCCTCGATCCAATGAGCCACATGGCCTCAAGAGCACCTACCTATATGTCAGAGGTTGTTGACTAGTAGTTTTGACCCAGGGTGTGTTTTTAGGAGGACTATTCCCTCATGTTAGTGTGTAACATAATGGTTGTAATCATATGGGTCAATAGTCAAAGTAATAAATCATCCAGACAGAATATAAACATCTATATAGTAATAAATAATCAATTCCAAAAATTAATCTCATATACTATAGAAAATTTCATGTCATGTCTCTAAATTTTTTGAAAAAATGTATATAGACATCCAGTACAATACATTTAGAAAAATAGATAAAATATCAAAATGATTATCCAATCTAAAATCTTGATCCTAGATTGGTCATTTTATCTACTTATTGTATGTAGAAATAAAACAACCATCATACATTTTATGTTTTCCTGGGTCCTTACATGTATCCATGAAGTATATTCAGGTACCCAATGGTAGCTGGTATAGGGTGTGAGATAACACTCAGTAGTCTGCCACAAATGGTGTCTATAACATGTCTAGTCTATGTGATATAAAAAAAATTTGGAATATATCACAGGTATAATTTTACTAAAATTAATGTGATGCACATCAAGTGGTACTATACATCCTACCAAGGCTCCATGTAAACAATAGTCAATCTCCCATAATTAAGGGTATATAAAAGTTATAAAATCAGGTGTAACCCTATCAATCTACCAACTGTGATCAGATACCCACAACAAGTATATATATAGGGCATGGAAAAATTGTTCACAGTGGCATTGATTTGTAATCCAGTTTAAAAACATCCATGGACACAATGTACAATCTTGTGTATAATATCTATCATGTCCAAAATTTATAATCAAGTTTCATCCACAATGGGAACCCTATGTAATCAAGTATCAAACCACAAAGGGTTGAAACCAAGGTATAGAAGACCAAGGAATCTACATTGAGTCCTAGGATAATCTGAATTGAAAATCAATAAATATGTTGGTGGGGTCCAAGGATAAATTCAACAGGCCTTTTCCACCCTGATCCCAAACAAGTCGGGTCCAAGGGGTAGCAAGTACCTAAGAATTATAAGGAATTCAGATCCAAGGAGTAGACAGATCTAAGGATTTCACTAACACAATCAAGATCCATGGTAGGAACATCCCTGGTATCTAATGGAATCATGATCCGAAGTTATAAAAACCAATTAATCCACTAACATTATCATCTCATCATCTCATTACATTCATCATTCATAAACATTCACATTTGAGGATTTTACCCACTCATTTCCACAATTTATATAAAATCCATTTGAACAAATAAACACTTTATATCATGTCTACACATGGAAATGAAGCCATAATCCTACCCCAAAAATTATAAATTCAATTATCATAAATTTATTAACATATCCCTCTAACTAAGAGATCTCAAATGTACCCCACATGTGGAATAACAAAGGTAAAATTAAAATCACACCCCATGAGTGGTCTAGGTTGGAAAAAAACCTCTAATAATCTCAAAGGAACTAATAGAATTCAATAATAGTTTCCAATTAATTCAATTAAAAAATTTAATTAACTATATGGGAACCTCTAGAAATATTGGTGTACCGAACAATTGCAACTATGCATATAAAACTCCAAACCCTAAGGGAAAAGTATAAACCACCTTCTATAGGTATGTAGTAGAGAACTCATCTAGTATCAATATGTAATTTGTTATAGATCAATTGAATAATTAATAATGGATGAAAATATTGAAAATCATGAATATTATCTTGAACCTACATAACTCTATTGATATGAACACAAATGAATAATGTCATAAGATGATTGAAGAATATACCAGTGCATATCTAATGAGACAAGCGGTGTTTGAATCTGAGTCCAGATCAATAAATATTTGAAAAGCCTATGAAATGTATTTAAATGGATCTCCCAAGATCAATCTACCCATTTAACTAAAAAATAAGAGGGGGTTTGGGTTTTTATTTATTTAAGGGTGAAATGGTATGTTTACCCAACATACCTGGGTTGCACAGTTTTTCCCCACGATTTTCAAAACTATGTGTCAATATTTCACCCTTTACTGTCTTAAGTGGGATTCACACGGTTTAATTTTCCTAGTTAGACTAAATATTCCCAAACTATGCATCACCCTCTAATTAAAATTCTGCAACATTTCACACTAGTGTATGCATGACGTTATTGGGTTTCCTCAAACTGTGTGGCCTCCTAGAACCATCTATTCATCCCCAAATGATTAGTAGTTACCATGATTCCAATCTTTAATTTTTTTATACTAACCATTTAATACTTCTTAACTTTCTAAAAAGTGAGTCTTTTGGAACTAAACAGGCCTTGGGAACCCCTGATACCACCATGACCACATTAAGTATCCATTATAGGTCAAATCAAGGAGTTAAACAAAAAATATATGTACCTAAAAGAAAAAACCCAGATCTTACAATCATCCCCCTTATATAAATTCAACCCTGAAATTGATTTCATAGGGTGGTCATGAATTTCATCAGAATAACTCTATCCACTTATCACATACGTCGACCTCTCACTCCGAAGTCTCTTATTATATATGGGTTTTCTTCCATATCAACCACATTATAGGGAAAAACCCTCAGAGAACCTTATTTATATTTTCAACAATACAAATTGGATTCTCCTTGAAGGATGAATATTCCTATAACTCAACCTCCTAAGGTTGAAAACTGTGAGATGAGTCTAATAGATAATTGTGTTGTTAAGATATGTGGAAGATGTTGTGCATGGCTTAGTACTTAAAAGGTAACTGCAACAAAACGGTTGCTGGCCTGACTGTCTACAGAATCTGTAATGGCCTGACAAACCATAGTGAAAACATACCCATTATCTTCATCCGTCTGGGGCCCATCCTTGCAAAAATATCTGATCCCTAACCTAAAACTCTAGAGGTCATCAAAAGAGATCAACATAAGATTTTTTTCTCTATTGTGCTGTATCCATCCATTTCCAAATCAAATGGAGCAACTCTAATATCTCTTTCATAATACGCGATTCTACTAACACTGCCACACCAGCCTCTAACTAGCACATGGGTGATCGGCATGGCCTACAATACAAATCCTCATAAGGATTAATCTATATAGTCACCAGATATATATTGTTATAGGAAAAAACAATTAAGGTATGTGACGGTCATGACCCGTCCTTGGGGCCCGTGCCGTGACTACCCCAAGCCCGCCTTCCATAGGCCAGGGGCTGGCGACTAGCACCAAAGGCGTAAATCCTGATAACTGGGAAGGCATTGCCTTTATAAAAGTAAACAAAACACCACAGAGTACAAGAGGAAGTAAAACACTAAGTAAAACTGAAAAAATATGAGCTGAAAGTAAAGGGGATGGAAATACAAGCCCAACTGTAAAGTAAAAGGAAAAAGATAAAACAGCTAAAAGGTGACACGAAGCTCCTGGATCGTCCACCAAGAATCCTACCTGAAGGGTAGGTACAGATAGCACAGCTCCTGGATCGTCCACCATAGATCCTACCTGAAGGGTATGTACAGATAGCCTCCACAATGCTCTCTCCCATCAACCTCCTCCGAGTATCGTCTCGTCGTGAAGTCCACCACCCGATACTGTCTCGTCGTGAGGTCCATCTCCGGGTACCGTCCAGTCCTCGAACAATCGGCCTCTGTCTGCATTGCCCGTCATCTGCAACCAACACAATGAGGTGCGAGCATAGCCCGTGTAGGGGTGAGTATAAAGATACTCATTAGGGACCCCGAGACCCTCATGGTCTCACTAAATCCAACAAAGATAACCACAAAGAAGATCTCAACAGATAACCTCTACATAGGTATATTCCCATACATATACCCAAGTTATCAAGTAACCCATCTCAATCATGAGGAAACACAATGATTATTAAATCAACGGATAACCACTACCCAGGTATATGCCTATACATATACCTAAGTTATCAAGTGACCCATCTCAATCATTAGGTAAACACAAAGGTCATAGACTCAACTCAAACCAAACCAGGATTTCATTATCGAAACCATAACTGCTGAAGAGCCCCGTCTCTAGAGTGTACAGTGGTCCTGTCACGACTCCGAGATAATTATCACTAACCTAAGACTGTTGAGGTACTCCTCCTGTCGAGTACCGCGGGTCAGCCAGCCAAACATAGTAGTGCTTCCCAGCGGGGTATGCCACCAAACACAGTAGTGCACACCCCCTAATAGCCTGCAGAGGTACTCTCCGGACAAGTACCGCAGGTCTGCACTGTCGCACAGTAGTGCTCCGTCCGTCATGGGTCTGCACCCAAACAAAGTAGTGCTCTGTCCACTGGGCTAGTCGACTCACTCCAAGTCGAGTTGCTCAAGCAGTCGGCAGGTCTCAGCCGGCTATACGGTCTCTGTACTCCATACACTCGTCTCCAGGAGGGTCCGATCCATGAGCTACAGGTCGATACACCAAGTATCTCAAAGTCCCGCGAAGAAGTATCTCAATGGACCGCCTCGTCATAGGGGTCTCAACGCAACAGACGGCGCGTCAATCGGGCGCCCGGTCTGTGAGTTATTAGACTTTTCGTCCTAGGGGCCTGGTTGGTTTCGTGTGTGAACCAACCCAGCTGTATCTCAACTGTTCCCCGAACTCTCATAGGGTATACTCAAAGGGACCGTTTCTCAACGTGATTTCCAACGCCGCTAACGGTTCGTCAAACAGATGTCCGGTTTGAAAGTTATCGGCTTTTCCGTTCTAGGGGCCCAGTTGGATTTTGGGTACAATCCAACCCGGCCATACTCCAACTGCGTCCAAACCTCAGGTGATGTATGCCAAAAGTTCCGTCTCATCAAGAGGAATCCAACAAAGTCGACGACACATCAATCGGACGCCCGGTCCTTATGTTATAAGCGTTTCTGCTCCGAGGACCCGGTTGGTTTCGGGTTCGAACCAACCCAGTCGTACTTCAAATGACACCGGTTAATCAAACCGGTCACACCATTGCGATCCATATGGAAAAACACATAAGATGTACTACCCATTGGTCCCAAACGGATAGCCTCTTAAAAAGTTTCATTTCACCGCAAAATGCACGAATCGGGCCTCGTGGGGCCCACACCTCGACCTCGACTTAAATATCAAAAATTGGTCTTAAAACATCCATCTTAATTTCAGGGTCGCAACGTTATAGACGGTTTGTCATTACGACATCGTATGAGAGAGATATGTCCGATACAAGATCCCATAATAATAATATTATTATTATTCGGTGTTTCGTGGGCCTGAGCCACGAACCAGAATTTAATATCCAACATTAGACTTGAATCGACCATCTTAAAGACAGAGTCACATCGCGGCTGACGGCGAGCCAATCGGACGTCGCGCGCATGAGTTATGGCGGGTCAAAGATTTAATAATAATATTAAATCTATTATGTACGAGTGTTTCGGGTACCCGATCCAAAAACCCGAAAAGGACATCCAATATTGGACTCATAAATTCCGTCTCGAAGTCAGGGTCGCACTGCCACTAATGGTTCGTGAAATCGAGGTTGCACGAAGAAGATACCGTCAAAATATGTTTTTCCCAAGGAAAATAATAATAACATTTTTATATTATTATTATTATTAATTTAATTTAATTCTTAACTAAACACACCCAATAGTCACGCACCACTACCCGAACTAGCACCTCCTCTTTTTTACGCATGGCCACCACCTTTGGCTGCCCGCCAGCTGCACCTCCAGATCCTTCCACACTCCATTCCGACTTCAATTTAACTCGGAAAAAATATACGAACGCATATCCTTGATCCTCGGGTCGAGATCTTCACGTCTGTATGTCACGCTCAGAGAAACATTGAGTTTCCAGCGTCAATAAATATTTGGATTCCTCCTTCCGCGAGCCATTGCGGCTTCGTTCCAACCCCGAAAAATTAAACGATCGCATATTTGTGATCCTTGCATCGAGGGCTTCGCATCCATATATTGCGCTCAACAAAACACCGTGTTTCCAGCGTCAATAAATATTTGGATATTGAAGAACGCACGAAGAACACGTGAAGAATAAAAAGAAAAAGGAGAATGGTTTATGTGTAGAACGATGATCATGTTCATTTGGTCATCATCTTCGTGAATTTAGGATATGAAGAATCAATAAAACAAATTCAAACATATATAAAAACCCCTATAGTTTTCCCCGCAAACAAGAATTTCCAACCTCCAAACATATTCTTCGCGGATCAACTTAATGATGAATTGATCCAGGTTCAATGTTTTAGAAGGAACAACCAAGGGAATAATACCATTCTCAAATTAATCCCCCTACCTCGATTCACAAAGGTTGATTGCTTGACGAAGAAAAGTAAAGCTCCGTTGTTCCGTAGACGTTGCCACGGGATGACGGAGTCGCTTCGTCAAGCGTCGAGAAAAAGGAAGTCGAGGTTGGCACCGGCCTTCTTCACGTTCTTCAATGATGACGATGGAGTTCTTCGTGGAAGGATGAAACTCTTCAAAAACTAGAACTCTCCCAAAAACTCAATTCCACAAGCTAAAACCATGATAAAATATGACACCTAATGTTTTATTACTTAAGCCATCCATTTCAAAAATCCAAAATTCCAAACCTAACATACATAATTAAATGATCTTAAGTTGACATATTAATTAGTGTTTAGGTGGCATGAATTAATGTGGGAGGTGAGGAGTCACTCAATTAAAGTTTAGAGGGGTTAGGGAATTTGAAAAGGTGGGGGCTCGTGTGGGCCCCACCTCACCCTTAATCCTCTCATGGGAAGTTAACAAATGGTGGGTCCCACTCCAACTCCCAAACCTAGGATCTAACACCTAGAGAAGAGAAATTAAGTTGAGACACAACTTAATTTTCACTTAAACTGCTTAGTGAAGAAATAAAAATAAAACAATTATATTTTTATTCCCCACTTTTTTTTACACCAACACCCTAGCAAACGCACCTTCAGAAAAGGTGTTCCTAAGCAATTATCGGCGCTGTGGTTTCATCGGTTCCCTCAGATTTCGTTTCCGAGTACCGGTTCCAAAGATAGAAAAACCCACACGTACGTTTACTGAACGTAGCCGAAAAAAAGTTCAGAAAATTATTCTCAGTCACCCTTGACCCGCGCCGGTCAAGTTCAGGCTTTGCCTAAGTGAAACACGCCCCAAAAAATCCAACTGTCCTCTCGGATTTTCAATCCGAGTTACCGATTAAAAGATACTAATTTTACAATAAAATAATTGTCATTTAATTATTTTATTTGCGGCCAAAAACTAACTTTTTCGGGTGGCTCGCGCCGGCCAAAGTTATTATCTGCTTAAATAAACCATTCCCTCACGAGTTCAACAGTTTTCTCGGATTTTTAATCCGAGCTACCATTTGTGAGTTATAAGCATTTGAAAAATAAAATAATTTATTTAATTATTTTATTTACGGTTATTCCATTTTGGAATTTCTCACAGGAGGTCCGCGCCGACTATACTTAAGTCGCGCCTAGGGTAAACCCACCATCCTGAGTGAAACGGTGCCCTCATATTTCTGATCCAAGTAACCGTTTAAGAGTTATTACACTTTTTCAGTAAAACTTCTTATGCGCGTTAATTTAATCTTAACAAGACTTTAGAAAGTTATTCCGGGCACACCGGGCCTCGGAATCAGGTGCCGTCATAAACCACGCACTCAAAAAATTCCTAAGAAATTAAGAAAAAAAATTCCTTGAAATTTCCGGGTCTTTACATTACTCCCACCTCAGGGCTTTATGTCCCCATAAAGCTATAACACAAAGTAGGGAAACAAAAGTGGTACTGAGCACGCATCTGAGCCTTCTGCTCCCATGTGCTCTCCTGGAGGTTCCCGTGCTGCTAGTGAAAGCGCACCTGAGGAATCGATCATTCACGTAGGACCCGCTCATGTCAATCCCCAATCTCCACTGGAACCTCCATGCATGTCACCCTGTCATCGACATCCAACTCCCTGAGGTCGATGATGTTTGAAGGATCTTTCACGTATCTCCTCTGCCGAGGTACGTGGAAGATTTCATGCACCCGGTGCAACTGAGGTGGAAAGGTGAAGTGGTAAACAACCTCGCCTACCCTGATGGGGACCTAGAAAGGTCCGTTGAACCTCAGTGATATCTCGCCGCCTCGGCTACATCTCTGTAAACCTCGTCGAGGTGAGACCTGTATAAGAACGTGGTCGCCATCCTCGAACTCTAGAGGTCTCCCTTTCCTGATTAGAACTAAAACTCAAAACTCCTGCTACCACAAGGATAAGGTTGGCTGACCCAAGAATGATCGGATTCACCCTCCCATGCACGAGTTTATCTTGTGATGCCTGGGGTTTCCTTTTTGCTGACCAAGGAAAAGCCATCCCAATGTTTTCCTAATATCTTCAATTTGAGTATGAACAGTGATTGCCCAATCCATACTCAAACTAACGTCGTAAGGCCTAGACGCTGTCCCCAAGAGGTCCCAACCGAGACTCTCACCTCAAGGGTCAGATCACACCGTCGGCGTAAGTGTGACTATCGAGTCTCCTCCCAAAGGTATCTCCAGACGTGAGGGTCAAGTCAATGGCTTAACCGGAAACTCTAGGTCTGGGACTAGATTCATGGAAGGAAGGGATGATTCATATCAATGTCTGTGGCTACGGCAGCTAGTAGAAGACAAAGTCCGCACATCGAATCATCCTTAGAGCCCTTTCGGTCACACTCCTTGACCGCATGCTGCTACTCTCTTCCCCTTCCCTCCAGCTCCCTGAGCCTGGAGGGGACATCAAAGGCAGGGGGTTGTAACATGTTGAAATGTACACCACCCCATGCTGCTCTCCTAGCTCTGCCTCCACGTCTGCTGATCTACAAATTTATCTGTCCTTAACATTTCCTCTTCTTGAAACATTTGTACGCCCATGTATCTGAGACTGGAACCATCTCGCTGCGTTCCGACTTCTAACATTTTCTAGCTATATTCATTCAGCCAAAGAACATTCAGCCTCAAGGTTCTCTCAAGCACCCTAACGTGAGTAGGAATTCATAGAGGAAAAAGTGCTGGCTCGAATATCCTTAAACACACCACGCTCAAAGGTCTGAGCTCTATAGAACTGATCGAATCGTATTCATCGAGTACCCGGAATGTTCGGTACGCCTCGATGAATTCTCAGCTACCGACACATTGTCCTACTGAAGCTGTATAAGCTCTAAAAAACTCTCAGCCACCTCCTCAAGCCAGTCCTCAGCCGCTTGTGAGTCAGGTTCGCCTCAGAACTTGAGGGTATCTGATGTTGGAACACGTATAAGGCAGTAAGCCTACATGTGTCACCTACCGGTACCGCCGGTTGTAACTGCTGACCAACATGTAGTGATGTATAGCTGACACACTACCCGAAGGCACTATCTCAGGCATCAGTCCACGTACCGAAGCCTCATCACTATGCAGAACATCCTCATGGTCATTACTGGAAAACACTAGTGGCCAAGTCCACCATCCACTCCACTAGTGTCTCAGATAGGCGGAAAACTCTAGAAATCGCCTCCAGCCAGTCCTCTGCTGTCTGGGAATCTGCCTCACCTCGTATCCTCAGAGGTCTCTACTGCTGGAACTCGTGCAACGCGCTCTGCCAGCATGCACAATTCACTAGTATAGATGTTGGCATCTTCTGCCCAACAGGTGGTGATGATGCGGGTACACCACCCGAGGGTGCCATCATAGTAAAAAGGGCCCTACACCGGATCCTCGTCACTCGGTGGGCCGCCATCGAGTACAATCTCAGAACTCCAACTGATTATCTGCGTAGAGACATCCTGAACAGATACGACACGGTCAAACGATATATACCTGGTGAGCTGACCTGATTTGAGCTGACTTTAAAACTCTTGGAAGCACACACGCAATCAGTGTTTTCATGTACAAAGTCGGAAATCAGTAGTCAGGGTCCTGGTGTACGGATACATCGGCCGCCACACCAACACTGGACTCCCTGAACTGAAGACCACAATCGGTACACTTAACACTATTGCTTCACAGAGAAAAAGATCAGAATCCTTAGTTCTGCGGTAGAACCAAACTCCTCTGATACCAATTTGTCATGAACCGTCCTCAGGGCCCATGTCGTGACTACCCCAAGCCCTCCTTCCATAGGCCAGGGGCTGGCGACTAGCACCAAAGGCGTAAATCCTGATAAATGGGAAGGCATTTCCTTTATAAAAGTAAACAAAACACCATAGAGTACAAGCAGAAGTAAAACACTATGTAAAACTGAAAAAAGTTGTGCTGAAAGTAAAGGGGCCGAAAATACAAGCCCAACTGTAAAGTACAAGGAAAAAAGATAAAACAGTCGAAAGGTGACAAGCAGCTCCTGGATTGTCCACCAAGGATCCTACCTGAAGGGTAGGTACAGATAGCGCAGCTCCTGGATCGTCCACCACAGATCCTACCTGAAGGGTATGTACAGATAGCCTCCACAACGCTCTCTCCCGTCAACCTTCTCCGAGTATCGTCTCGTCGTGAAGTCCACCACCAGATATTGTCTCGTCGTGAGGTCCACCTCCGGGTACCGTCCAGTCCTCGAACACTCGGCCTCTGTCTGCGCTGCCCGTCGTCTGCAACAAACACAACGAGGTGCGGGCATAGCCCATGCAGGGGTGAGTATAACGATACTCAGTAGGGACCCCGAGACCCTCAAGGTCTCACTAAATCCAACAAATATAACCATAAATAAGATCTCAACAGATAACCTCTACATAGGTATATGGTCATACATATACCCAATTTATCAAGTAACCCATATCAATCATGAGGAAACACAAAGATTATGAAATCAACAGATAACCACTACCCAGGTATATGCCTATACATATACCTAAGTTATCAAGTGACTCATCTCAATCATGAGGTAAACACAAAGGTCATAGAATCAGCTCAAACCAGGATTTTCATTATCGAAACCATAACCGCTGAAGAGCCCCGTCTCTGGAGTGTACAGTGGTCCTGTCACGACTCTGAGGTACTGCTCACTAACCTAAGACTTCTTAGGTACTCCTCCTGTCGAGTACCGCGGGTCAGCCACCCAAACACAGTAGTGCTTCCCGCTGGGGTATTCCACCCAAACACAGTAGTGCACACCCCCTAATAGCCTGCAGAGGTACTCTCCGGACGAGTACCGCAGGTCTGCACTGTCACACATTAGTGCTCCGTCCTCCATGGGTCTGCACCCAAACAAAGTAGTGCTCCGTCCACTGGGCTAGTCGACTCACTCCAAGTCGAGTCGGTCAAGTAGTCGTCAGGTCTCATCCGGGTACACTATCTCTGTACTCCATACGCTCGTCTCTAGGAGGGTCTGCTCCACGAGCTACAGGTCGATACTCCAATTATATCAAAGTCCCACGAAGAAGTATCTCAAAGGACCACCTCGCCATAGGGGTCTCAACGCAACAGGCGGCGCGTCAATCGGACACCCGGTCTGTGAGTTATTATCCTTTTCGTCCCAGGGGCCCGGTTGGTTTCGTGTGCGAACCAACCCGGCTGTATCTCAACTGTACCCCGAACTCTTATAGGGTATACTCAAAGGTACCGTTTCTCAACGTGATTTCCAATGCTGCTGACGGTTCGTCAAAAAGACGTCCAGTTTGAAAGTTATCGGCTTTTCCGTTCCAGGGGCCCAGTTGGATTTTGGGTACAATCCAACCTGGACATACTCCAACTGTGTCCAAACCTTAGGTGATGTATGCCAAAAGTTCCTTCTCATCAAAAGGAATCCAACAAAGTCGACGGCATGTCAATCGGACGCCCGGTCCTTAAGTTATAAGTGTTTCCGCTCCGAGGACCCGGTTAGTTTCGGGTTCGAACCAACCCGGTCATAATTCAAATGACACTGGTTAATCAAACAGGTCACACCATTGCGATCCATACGGAAAAACACACAAGATGGACTACCCATTGGTCCAAAACGGATAGCCGCTGAAAAAGTTTCATTTCACCGTAAAACGCGCGAATCGGGCCTCATGGGGCCCGTGCCTCGACCTCGACTTAAATATCAAAAATTGGTCTTAAAACATCCGTCTTAATTCCAGGGTCACAACGTCGCAGACGGTTCGTCATTCCGACACCGTATGAGAGAGATATGTCTGATACAAGATCCTGTAATAATAATAATATTATTATTATTCAGTGTTTCGTGGGCCTGAGCCACGAACCAGAATTTAATATCCAACATTAGACTTGAATCGACCGTCTTAAAGACAGAGTCACATCGACGCTGACGGCGATCCAATCGGACGTCGCACGCATGAGTTATGGCGGGTCAAAGATTTAATAATAATATTAAATCTATTATGTACGAGTGTTTCGGGTACCCGATCCAAAAACCCGAAAAGGACATCCAATATTGGACTCATAAATTCCGTCTCGATGTCAGGGTCGCACTGCCACTAACGGTTCGTGAAACCGAGGTCGCACGAAGAAGATACCTTCAAAATACGGTTTTCCAAACGAAAATAATAATAACATTATTATATTATTATTATTATTAATTTAATTTAATTCTTAACTTAACACACACAAAAGCCATGCACCACCACCCAAATTAGTGCCTCATCTTCTTTACGCGTGGCCACCACCTTTGGCTACCCGCCAGCTGCACCTCCAGATCCTTCCACACTCCATTCCGACTTCAATTTAACTCGGAAAAAAGATACGAACGCATATCCTTGATCCTCGGGTCGAGATCATCACGTCCGTATGTCACGCTCAGTGAAACATTGAGTTTCCAGCGTCAATAAATATTTGGACGCCTCCTTCCGCGAGCCATTGCAGCTTCGTTCCAAGCCCGAAAAATTAAACGATCGCATATTTGTGATCCTTGCGTCGAGGGATTCGCATCCATATATTGCGCTCAACAAAACTCTGTGTTTCCAGCGTCAATAAATATTTGGATATTGAAGAACGCACGAAGAACACATGAAGAATAAAACGAAAAAGGAGAATGGTTTATGTGTAGAACGATGATCATGTTAATTTGGTCATCATCGTCGTGAATTTAGGATATGAAGAATCAATAAAACGAATTCAAACATATATAAAAACCCTAATAGTTTTCCCCGCAAAAAAGAATTCCCAACCCGCAAACATATTCTTCGCGGATCAACTTAATGATGAGTTGATCCAGGTTCTTTGTTTTAGAAGGAACAACCAAGGGAATAATACCATTCTCAAATTAATCCCCCTACCTCGATTCACAAAGGTTGATTGCTTGACGAAGAAAAGGAAAGCTTCGTTGTTCCGTAGACATTGCTGCGGGATGACGGCGTCGCTTCGTCAATCGTCGAGAAAAAGGAAGCCGAGGTTGGCACCGGCCTTCTTCGCGTTCTTCAACGATGAGGATGGAGTTCTTCGTGGAAGGATGAAACTCTTCAAAAACTAGAACTCTCCCAAAAACTCAACTCCACAAGCTAAAACCCAGATAAAATAAGACACCTCTTATTTTATTACTTAAGCCATCCATTTCAAAAATCCAAAATTCAAAACCTAACATACATAATTAAATGATCTTAAGTTGTCATACTAATTAGTGTTTAGGCGGCATGAATTAATGTGAGAGGTGAGGTGTCACTCAATTAATGTTTATAGGGGTTAGGGAATTTGAAAAGGTGGGGGATCGTGTGGGCCCCACCTCACCCTTAATCCTCTCATGGGAAGTTAACAACCAGTGGGTCCCACTCCAACTCCCACACCTAGGATCTAACACCTAGAGAAGAGAAATTAAGTTGAGAAACAACTTAATTTTCACTTAAACTGCTTA
The DNA here is from genome assembly GCA_963277665.1 of Viscum album. Taxonomy (NCBI): domain Eukaryota; kingdom Viridiplantae; phylum Streptophyta; class Magnoliopsida; order Santalales; family Viscaceae; genus Viscum; species Viscum album. The sequence continues at coordinate 539,674,423 of OY728119.1, forward strand.
GTGAAGAAATAAAAATAAAACAATTATATTTTTATTCCCCACTTTTTTTTACACCAACACCTGAGAAAACGCACCTTCAGAAAAGGTGTTCCTATGCAATTACCGGCACTAAGGTTTCATCGGTTCCCTCATATTTCGATTCCGAGTACTGGTTCAAAATATAGAAAAACCCACACGTACGTTTACTGAACGTACCCGAAAAAAAGTTTGTAAAATTATTCTCAGTCACCCTCGACCTGTGCCGGTCAAGGTCAGGATTTGCCTAAGTGAAACATGCCCAAAACAATCCAATGGTACTCTCGGATTTTCAATCCGAGTTACCGTTTAAAAGATACTAATTTTACAATAAAATAATTGTCATTTAATTATTTTATTTGCGTCCAAAAACTAACTTTTTTTGGTGGCCCGTGCCGGCCAAAGTTAGTATCTGTTTAAATAAACCATTCCCTCACGTGTTCAGCGATTGTATCGGATTTTTAATCCGAGCTACCGTTTTTTGAGTTATAAGAATTTGAAAAATAAAATAATTTATTTAATTATTTTATTTACGGTTATGCCATTTTGGAATTTCTTACAGGAGGCCCACACCGACTAAACATAAGTCGCGCCTAGGGTAGAACCGCCATCCTGAGCACAACGGTGCCCTCATATTTCTGATCCGAGTAACCGTTTAAGAGTTATTACACTTTTTCAGTAAAACTTCTTATGCGTGTTAATTTAATCTTAATAAAACTTCAGAAAATTATTCCAGGCACACTGGGCCTCAGAATCAGGTGCCGTCTGAAACCACGCACTCAAAAAATTCAAAAGAAATTAAGAAAAACATTTCCTTGAAATTTCCGGGTCTTTATAGTGACTCTACCATGATCCCATGAAATCTAGGATGCATTCTCACAATATTTCATCAGTCTCCTAAATCATGCACTTGATTGGATATCAGTCTAAGGGTGGTATGTTGTTCTCAAAAGAACTTATATACCCAACACTCTCTAAAAACTCTTCTCAAGTCGAGATATAAACAAGATATCCCTATATGACACAACCGTATGAGAAATACCTTTAAGACACATTTTCTCACAGATATAAAAATTCCCAATCTCATCCACTGAGAAGGTATCCCTAATAATAAGGAAATGAGAAACATTATGAAGCCTTTCAAAACAACCCAAATGGAATCACTCCCTCACGGTGAAATTGAAAACATAATCCTAAAATCCATTATGACACCTTCCCATTTAAACTCAAGAATGGGTATCTTCTATAAAATTCCATCTAGTCACTAATGTTACATCTTCACCTGATAATAGGTGGAACATATCATGATAAAATCATATACCTCATGTTTCATACTCGACGACTAGTGCAGGTGATGAAAATCACAATACATATTGGTAATTCTAAAATTCGCCGCACCAACTAAGGCATGAAAATATCAGATTAGCTTATCACATATTTCTACTATGATCCATTCATGACCATGAATATGCATAATTTCATCCTCACCTACAATCCAACCAAGAGGTAGGTCCTCTTCTACCACACTCTCATATAGAACTAGTCCCTCAGCATCCGATAACATTCTAATCCTCACTCTATCTAGAATATTTGAAGTCTCTTCCAAGTAATAAATAAATGTTTATCGTTTACCATACTACACCTCTAAGTGTATCTCTAAAAATAATGACACAAGCTTCCACTCGCGACTGGACTCCTAAACTATTTGTATCTGACTCTTCCTACTCAATGTATCAGAAACAACATTTCCCTTAATAGGCATATAGAAACACTCAAATTTGAAACACTATAGTTACTTAACCAACCTTTGTTGCCTCATATTTAGATCATGCTATTTAAATATATTATTGTGGATTTTATTGTCTATGTAAGCCACAAAAATCTATCCCATTAAATAATTCATCCAATAAAAAAAGGCATGTACAACAATGGATAACTCAAGACCGTGTGTTGGGAAATTCCACTCATGTGCCCTCAATTGATTAGACTCATGGTCCATGACTCTATATCCCTACATTAGAACTTCTCATATCCTGATACCTGATGCACTAGAATACATAGTGTTGCTCCTACCTAGCCCTTGAAAAATTAGGGATGACACTGAAGTGAATAGATTTTTTAGATCTTGAAAGCCTATATTATAGGTATATGTCCATAAAAACATCACACACTTCTTAGTCAAGCCCATAAGTGGTGATTATAAGTGTGTGAAGTCCTATATAAAATTCCAATAGTAACTATATATCCCCAATAAACACTTTATATCAATGAAATTATTGGGATGATCCTAGCAAACTATAGCTCTCACCTTCTCTAAGTAAACTGATATTCTTATCTCTGAGATAATATAATGTTGTAAGTAAGTATTATCCATACAGAAGTGTAACTTTTTGATCATTTAATATAACTGATCCTCTATCATTGAATCCAAAATGATCTCATGATTTTTGGCATGGTAATTTCAATTTTTATAATATACAAAGATATCAACCATGAAAACCATCATAAAAAAATTTCTATAACGATGAAAAACTTAGTTCACCGATGCCAAAAAAACTGATATCTCATTTTCAAGATAGAACAACATAATAAAATAGTTTTAAAGACCATACCTACTATGTAAAGACATACGAGGTATGTATATTGTTTGACCATGAACCTAATGATAACCAGATCTCAAATCAATTTTTGAGAACAAACAATTCCATTATATGTTTTCAAAAAAATCATTTATTTGTGGTCAGGGAAACTAGTTATGAACCATCAACTAGTTCATTTTTTGATAATCAGTATATTGCATGAGAGTACCAAATGCCTTTTTATAAAAATGATGGGAATACCCCATGGAGAAGTATTGAGTTCTACAAACAACTTTTCCTCTAAATCCTCCAGATAACTCTTGATCTCATAAAACTCTATAGTAGCCATCCTATGATGATTAATGGATAATGGTGTATCACATGACAATAGCTTGATAGAGAACTCAGCCTCTCTCTCATGAGGTATACTAGAGAATTCATCTAGGAAAACATCTTTGAAGTGATCAACCACTAGAGGGAAATCTTCCTAATGCATTCCTTACTTGTCTAGATATAAACAAGAAATGTGGATTGTCTTCCCACTCACTCCATTATTCTCATGTTTTTCTCTTCCAACCTAGACACCCCATTCACCCTTGTGAAAAAATAAACCACCATCTGGGGATGTGAAATTCACCCTGTAGTGATTGAAATCGACAAGGGCTCAATAACCAACTAGATAGTCCATCTCTAGTACATTGTAAAACCCTGTCATCTCGAGGAAGAAAAGATCACATAAGAAGTGACACCCATCAATATGAACGGGGAACTCCCTAAACTGGTGTATACCCTTTTTTTTAATCCCTAATAGAGTACCCAAGGTCATAACGCCATCTAAAAACTAACTAATGATCCCAAGACACTCCGTAACAGGTACATATATGAAACTATGAGATAATCCTAGATCAAAAATAGAATATAATATTGTAGAGGATACTATGATGGTACCTTTTATTGTAGACGGGCCAACACTCTACACATTAGGGGTAGGTCGTACAGAATAGATCTGGACTAAATTTCAACCCTGTTAAACAACATCTCTACCCAAAGCAAGATTGATCTACTGTCTAGGAAGAACTGGTGCATGGATACCTCGTCCATGACCACCAACTTAGCCTAAATGATCAATACTACTCAAGCTGCCTACCTAATGTGGAGTTTTGAAACCCACTCCTCAACTTGGAGTCCAATCCTATCCCCTTCTAATAATTACTATAGTGAAGGTACTTCAAAAATGTTGTATGTGGCCCATCCTACCTCACACTTAGAACTCAACAAGATATTGATAACACAGATTCTTCATATTTCCCAATCTTCCATAATGGTAATTGAAAACTACACTACCAGCACCAATGGTCTGGCAGGCACTCCCCTCACAAGAGGCATCAAAATTTCCCTTCTTTCCAAAACTCACCAAACTACTCGGTCAAGAGGCTAAACCGACCTTCTCTTCACCCCCATCTCCCCTCAGGTTATAATGTTTAATCAGCTCCTGATTCACTATCTCTATAATAGTAGTCAACCTGAACATGTTCATATGTGATCGAATAGCATGCCTCAGACCTTCCTCAATGTGTCTCACCCTCGATAGATCATCCTTAAGATTAATCGGGTCAAAATTATGAATCTATATAAATCATGAAAAATACTCCCTAAAAATCATTGTTCCCTACTAAGGATGCATAAAATATCAGGCCCACTCTTCTCTCAAAGGCTCTAGGAAAAAGTATTGGAAAACTATAATGGTAAATTGATGCATTCCTATCATAGGGCATGAAAAAAGAAAATTTATTTTCCTAGTGAAACATAGAGGATGACCATTGTCATCTCACTTATGGATATTTCTCAGTTGTTCACCTACTTAATCTAATTCACCAAAACTATATATTCTTGTTTGTTTTTATTATTTTATAAAAATAATGGATTTTCAAAAAATAAATGAAATTATATGTTTTATGTTAACATAAAATTAAAAAAATGTTATTAAAAAGAAATAACATGGACTTTGGGGTCTTTTTTTGGGTTTTATTATCCTACTTTTTAGTGTTTAAATTTAGTTGGTTAATTGAATTCTGATTTCTCATTCTATAATTACTATTCATTCATTTAGTAATGTGAATTCTAGAATTCCTTTATCATTCTTAATAATACCTCACGTAATCAAGGTTGAGTAAACACCTCAATCAAGAATGTGACACCTTCTAGGACCTGATTCCATCATATGTCATTTAATCCATAAAATTTCTCATCATTATCAAATGAAGAGCTTATGTTTCGTGGAAGGTGGGAAAAAGATTTAGATGAAGAGTAGATATGATTTTTAGTTCAGTGTTGTTGTGGACAACTGCAACACTTGTTCACTTCACTCTTTATCATAAAAAACACAATAAAACATAATAATTTAAGATTAGAATGAAATGAAAACACCACTTACCTCCCCTATGAAAATACATTGGTTGTCCCCTCATTTGTTTAGGGTAACTAGTCATTGTGGAAATAAATAGAGAATAAGGATAGAGAATAAATAAAGAAAAATTAATTAATAGAAATAAGAGAGAGAGAGAGGGAAAAATGAAATGGAATGTTAAAATATGATAAGAATAAAAAATAAATAACAAAATTAGAGAAAAAAGAAGATAAGGAGAAGAGAACATGAATGGGTGTAAAAAAATTTGAAGGAAATAATGAATGAATTAATTATTTAATATACTAAATTAAAATTAGATTAACGGTTAAAACTAAAAAAATTAAAAAGAAAACATAAAAATGGTAGCATGTTTTGGTCTTGGTAGCCTCCTCCTCAAGATTATGGGAACTCCCCTCTCCCAATAGTAGATGTATCCTTTTATAGGTAGAAAAGGAGTAATGGGCTCTCATCAAATCAGGATCTTTATGATCTTCATATATTTATTTAATATTTCTCTCAAGACTCGAGAGTGAATGCATGTAAACCCCCATATATCATGAGTCTTGGGTGTGGACTCCTCTTTTGGTGCATGGTGTGCTTGGAAACATGGAAAGAGGGATGTGGCAGTGGTGCTTTGATCACGATAGCAAGTTGCATGGGATGTGGGGAACATGGTAGTGCTTCGGTAGTGGCAGCAAAGAGTTTCCTTTATCTGATCCTTAAAGAGGACTGATGATCCTAAAACTATTTTCTTGGTGGTCAGAAAATAGGCTACATATGTTCCATGTTGACCTTAGGTGATAGAAACATATAATGAGCTCAATCCAATATATCCCGATGTTGGTTATTCCAGTCCCTTCCAAGAAGTAGTGGCATCCAATGAGTATTATGCGGCCAAGGAAATGGAGTATGGTGGATCTCAAGCATCCAAGGGAGTCACAGATAACACTGTGTGGAGATATTTTGTTTTACATAAAAAATAAATAGTAACATAATTCATTTTTCCCACATCAGAATGGATTGTAGAGGCGTGTTGGTTTAAATAACAATTCATACCTCTCCCACAATAATAATGTCACATGAGGGCTGGAGGACCCCCACCCACCACCCTACATCGCCCCGTTTTGGGAAGGGATTCCTCTCATAAATCCATGAATTTCACATCCATGGACTGGCGCTCTTGGGTTTCGGCCTATATACATATTGACCTCGTATTTTATTTACATTGGTCTCACGTGGGTTTTATTCCTTCTTGTAGCCTATTCCATTCCATGAAGGTTGTCCCTACAACCAGTTTGTCTAGCCTTCCCCTTCATGGGGTTGGCTATGTGGTCATGTGTCAATGGTTGAGGACCTACTAGGCTTGGGCCACATTTTTTACCTGAAAAATGTAAACACTTTGATAAGTTTTTTAATGAAATGTAGAAAATAAATTCCCAATTTCAACTTATACTAAATTTATTCTTTTTATAAAAATTTAATTAATATTTCATATTACCCATCATTTAATTAAAACCTTAAAAATTATTAGTTTTTTTCATTTAATAACATTGAAAATCAATAAATTAGCCAACAAAATATGCATCAAAATATTACTATCTTAGAAATACCTCCAAACCATATCTTGTTGCAAGTTATCTTGGTTGAAAACATCCCACCAACACCTCACTACTCCTCAATGAATATATATCATGAGCTTCAATATACTCTCAGGAGGTTTCTCCATAAGCTCGAACATAGAAAATCCATTCTAAAGCCCTAGCTCATCAACCTATAGAACTCTATACCCTAAAAATGTTGGATGATACTACTTCAAGAAGACTTGATTCATCTCTTCCATGGTCTTGGAAAGCTATGGGATTTCCTTAAAAGTCTTCATAAATCATAAGATCCCCTCACAGAATCCGGAATCACCGCCAATTTGTGAAAAAAACATCATTGCTGAAACTAGAACTATAGGATGATCAACTGGATGCCTATGGACCACTACCTCCAGATCATGTTCATCACCATCCTCCTAGAATATGATGGAATATTTTCATGGTTGCATGTCACTACAATTCCAAACACACGCATCATAAAATAATGATAACCAAAAGATCATAGTTTGAAACATAAGACAGGTCAAAAGCTTCAAAAAAACAATCCACACCCATATACATGCTCCTAAAACTAGGATTAGGTATAAATTCTTCATAACCAGCTCCCAACACACTATCTATTTCCCACTCAAAATCTAGGTCTAGGTAAATTTCTCTACATCACCAAATTCAATACCATTATAATGAACATTTATATCAAAATTATCTTTAAGTGGTTGAACCAAATAGATCACAATTATCAATGCATAAGGTCAGATACACCTCATGAATGGAATATGTAATCTAACTAATCTATACAAAAACATGTTCCAATCTATGCGAATAATAGTTCATGACTCAAGGTTCCATACTTGACTTATTAGGGTGTATGCTTCATCCTATGAAGAAAAAACTATTTAAGTTATAGCATCCACTCTAATTATCAACTATGATTCTCTAACCTCTATAAAAAATCTATTAGAAAACATTCATATCACTAAAGGAACATTCAATAATGTCATGCTGTCAGGAAATGCATCTTATATGGCATGGAATAATGTAAGGCATGTGAATCTTAATAGAAGTCTAAGATGATGCATGATATGTATAACCTCATATCATGTCAAATGGTAAATAGATCCTTAATAATATCAATTATAACAACTTCAATTCATTTGAATTACCCAATGGTGGAATAAATTCAACTATTATAGTAAAAATCCAGAAACAAAACAATTTCTATTCCATGAAATTTAGATTTTTAGTATACATGGGTTAGCTACTCCCAGGAACAGATCATTAGAAAATTTTGAATCTCTACAAATATTATGTCTATTGCCTCAAAATAATAAGGATGAAAATAAAACCCATATGATACCACTTTGTAACATCTCGTCTTGAGATCTACTATCTGGTGCCCTAAGCTAGTGTGTCACATGGAATCAAGAATGCCTCCTCGTACACTAGAGGATGCTGACTAGAAACGATTTCCTATGGTGTATATATGGGGAGAATATTATCTCATGTTAGATTGTAACATATTTTCATCAATCATATGGATCAATAATAGAAGCAATAAATAATCTATATATAAGTTAAACATCCAGAAATAAATAAATAAACAATGCCAAAAGTAATCTCATATACAATTTGATGTGTCATGTGCAATCTCTACAAATAAGGAAAATAGTTATAAAAATAGCCAGTAAAATATATGTATTAAAATACCAAAAGACCAAAAATATTTTCTCATCTAGCATCGTGAGCCCAGCTCGGTCTTGGTCTCTCATTATAATATGCAACAAGAAATAAAACATCGCTTAGTGGGTGCTTGATCTGATCCCTACCTATATACATGAAGTCTGTCTAGGTACCTAATTTTGGCCCAAATAGGGTGTATGATAACACTCAATAGGCCACCACCAATGGTTTGTATTATAAAGATAATATGTGTGATATAAAAAATAAGTGTCCAATATATCATATGTTTAAAAGTACTGAAAGTAATGTGATACAAGTAAAGTTGTATTGTATCCTACCAAGGCTCTCTATAAACAATAATCAAGCTCCTATAAACCAGGGAAGTTGGAAAACATAAAATCAGTATTAATACTATCATCATAACTATTTTGATCAAATACCCATACCAGGGCTATATTTAAATCATGGGAAAAATTTCAATACCTGTTTCACTGTGTAATCCTATGTAAATGACTACCACAACAAAATGGATTAATCTTGTTTATAATATTCATCATGGACATGAATTATAGTCAAGTTCCATCCACAATGGTCATGTCATGTAATCAAAGTGTCATACCATGAATGGAGGAATCTAAGGTATAGAAGACAAAGGAATCCATGTCAACCCCAGGAGCATCTCAACGGAACATCATTAAAGATATGGGTGGGTTCCAATGAACATGTCAATAGACCATGTCCACTGTGAGCCCATTTAATTAGATACACGGACTATCAAGGCCCTTGGAATCCAATGGAATCAGTATCCAAGGAGTAAATTGTCCAAGGATCCGCTACTGCAATCAAGATCCATGGGGAAAACATCCGTGGAATATAATGTAATCAATATCCAATGTCTTCCAAACAAGGAATCCACTACCATTATGATCTCACTATATCATTAAATTTGTAATTCCTAAAAAATCACACATGATGAGTTTACCCATTCATTTTCATAGTTGCAATAAAATCCATTTAAACAAATAAATAATTCACATCATGTCAGTACATGGAAAAAGAGGCATAAAATATCTACTAATTGTCTCAATTCAATTATCATAAATTTACTAAGGGATCACTCAAACTAGTTGGGCTCACATGCATCCCAAAGGTGGTATAACAAAGTTAAAATATTAAGGCGTACCTCATGGTTTTCCTAGGATGGGGAAAGAAAATTCATTAATCTCAAAGTTACTAGTGGGAATCCTTAACCAGTCACAGTTCATTTAAATCAATCATTTAATTAATTAAAGTGGTGTGGATGGAATGAATGGTGTATAGTAAAACCGAAAATATTCTTATAAAACACCAAACCCCGAGGTAATAGTATAGAACACTTACCATAGGTATTAAATATAAAACTCATATAGTATTGAGATCTAATTTGATCCAGATCAAAAAAACTAAAAATGGATGAAAATAATAAAAATATGGCATATTATCTTGCACCAAAATAACTCCTTTAATATGAGGACAAATGAATAATGGCATAATGAAACCAATGAACATACCGTCACAGATCCAATGAGACATGTAGTGTAAGAATCTGAGTTTGTATCATGAAATGGGATAAAAGCCTAGGAAATTGCTTCAAAGGGATATTCCCAGATCAATATGTCCACTAGAGATAACTGAATAAGTGGGGGGATTATGATTTAATTAAAGTAAGGTAAAACGAGTCATTTGATCCAAAATATCTAGGTCATGTGATTTTGTCACTGTTGAAAAAAAAATCAAGTGCCAAATGGGCACCCTTCAATGTATTAATGGGGCATCGCCTAGTTTCATGTTCATGGTAAGAATAATCCTGTGAAAAATGTGCGACAACCTAGTATTAAAAGTCTACAACATTTCACATGGGTTAGCACCAGAGGTTTCGTGGTTTCCTTGAACTATGTGGCATCTTTCACCCCTATGTTCTGTCATGAACGGTTAGTAATAACTATGCATCCTATCCAGCATGGTTTCTAATAACCGTGAAACCCTACTTAACATTAAAAAAACTAGGTCTCTATGCTCTAAACAAACCATGTGCACCCTCGATACTCCCATTACCTCATTATGAATCTATAATATGTCAAAATCAAGGATTTAAACGAAAAAAATACCATTAACTTAATGGAAAACCTAGGATCTAACATCATGTACCTTAAAATAAATGTCCTAAATCACCTTGGGTATTTAAATTTTTTATTACAATCCCAATTGGACCAAAAATAAAATGGGTACCAAAAGGTTTTTGTGTTTTATTTTTATAAGAATATTTCATATGTACATAACTGTTTAATCAAGTGGTGTTTTCTTTGAAAATAATATTTCATTCGTTTCAGAATTTAAATTTGGTTTATATATTTTATGTGTTTTATAATGGTGGAAATAATTCTTTGAAGTAAATAAAAAATTAAGGGAGAGCTTTATCATCTTATTTATTATTTTTAGCATGTGATTAATAGTTTAATAATTGAATGCTATTAAGTGAGTTTATGTTTTTTGTTACATAAATTTATATTTTTAAATATTTTTATTTATTTAAATTGGGGGAAATGTTAGATAGTTTTATAACATATGATTAAATAGAATTTTTAATTATTGTTATATTTATTTTGACAAATAAGGAGATTTTTTTTCATTCTTGTGATTAGTTTTTTTAATCAAACAAAAAATGGGGAGATTTTTTTAAACTAATTTGTGTTTTTTTGGATAAAAAATATAGTTTATATACTTTTTATTTATTTGTTTAATTATTTTTTTATTCTCTTTTTGTGAATAATATATATTTTTTACATGTTTTAGTCTCATCTGTTTAACTATTTTAATTTTGTTTATCTTGTTAATATATTATATCATATATTTTTTATACAATCATTTTCTTAAATGGTATATTAATTTGTGTGATCATTTTATTATTTTATATTTTATATCATGTTAAATATATATATTTATATTATTTTTATTCATTTTTATATGTATATTGAATATTTATATCATGTTTATTTATATTTTAAATAAATATTCTTATAATTTTAAAATATATATCACTAAACAGATATATATATATATATATATATAGTATTCTTCTTCTTCTTTGAATTTCTTTGGCTTCATGGAAACATTGTCCTCTAAAGCTTTATGCATGGATATCCTACACTTGAGCACAAATCTCCTTTAACAATAGCATCAAAGTAGTGCCTTCATTAGCTTGGTCTAGCTCCTCCATTTCTACACTAATTCATCACTTCACCATATCCTTTATTCATTACATGTTACACAAAACTATTGTGCATGTCTCCCTCATAGAATCATCATAGCCTCAGTAGTGGGTTCCCCTATTCAATAGTGCAAGCACAACACCATTTTAATGGTAGATCAATCCAATAATCATAATGGTAGAAGAGTGGTGATTATAGAATGCCTATGGATGGTAGTATACTTATACTTCCCTTCAACTGGTTGCAATCTCTGCACATCCTCACATGCATCAGTTTGATGATTCCACATGACTGTGGCATCGTACTTGATCTAGATGTAGTAGGTACTCAGGTACAATAGTAGCACAGTCATCTCCTTTTTTATAGTAGTGGAACATGGTTTGATGGTTCCATACATAGTGCCTCCTCTATTTGAGTTGAAGTACAAACAGTAATGGTATCACTTGGTAGTGGGCACATCTAATTGTAGCAATAGAGGTAGAACCCTCTAATCTAGAGGTAAATATCTTTTAATGGTAAGAGTAGACAACTATTTCCACTGTAACAGCCCGAGATTTTATGAAAAATATTATTTTTTATTTCACTAATGTCTTGTGTTGTATGCTACACCAAAAGGAGCTTGCACAACACGCATCCTTGACTTGCCTTGCATTACACGCAATCGCAACCTTCCTCGATAGCGTGTGTGGTGCGTAATACTGAGTTTCACGAAACAATGATATGCTATTAAAATATTATTAAAACTAGCCGTTATGAATAGTAATAACCACTTTTTAAAATTCTGTAAATCTTATTTTTCATAATGAACTTCATTCTTGGATTCGGAGTATCGAATTTAGCCTAAGGTGAAATTTTGGTACTTTTCGGATAACTTTCACATTCTGATGAATAGTGAAAACTACTAAATTATAATTAAAAACAACTTTTTTAATAGAAATAATTAATAGTGATAAATTATTAATTTGAGTGGTTTTAAAGTATATTTAGAATATATTTTTACAATTTAATACAATGTTGGTCATTGGTTGTAATTTCCCATTTAAACCAGACATAATCAAGTGTCAATCTTTTGATATATATTGTTTCCTAAAAACACGCTATTTATTTTAACAGCGGGATTTAATTATAAAATTAATTAATGCAACTTCTATGTTATGAATTTGGTAAAATAGATTTCATTTTTGAATTCGGAATATGAAATATAGCTTAGGATGAAATTTTGGCATTGTTCTGAAAAACATCAATTTTTGATGAATAGTGAAACTACTAAGTGGTAGGTTAAAAAACTGAATTTTGTATAAAACATAATTTTACCGCTTCTGTGAATGGAATTTTAAAAATCCGACAGACACGGTTAATATCAAGGACTAAAATGTGGTTCAATGAGATGAAAATAATTTTTGGTGAATAGTAACTTTTTACTTTTTTTACCGCGGTTAATAGTAAATAGGGTAACTAAGGGTAAATATGATATTAATATTACCATAACACATGTCCTAATTCTATTGGACAAGTTTAATTCGACCAAAAACAAACTTAGGAATAAAATATGACCATTTAGGCCCACTTGGATTAGATTAGGACATTTATTATTAATTTATTTAAAGAAGGGTTAAAAGAGTTAAAATCAAAGTTTATTTACTAAACCATTTTTAATATGGGGTTATACATAAGATAAATTCGATTGTAAATATTCAATAGAAATATAAAACGATTTCCTACATGATGGTATTTTATTTATAATTTTTATACATCAAATAATTTAATTTATTTATGACACAAAGATGATGCAGTAATTATCTTGTTAACGAAATATTGACATAATTGATGTTATAAACACAAAAATAAATGTAATTTGAGACTTTTTATGAATTACACTAATTTTCTAGGATACTATGATATATTAATGTTGATTTAATCAACTTGGTTCGAACATTTAATTCTGTTATGACTTTCAAAAAAATCATATATCAAATAGTGTCAAAATTGACCCAAAATAGTTTTTAAATCAAATATTATATTATTAATTGTTATTTTATTCCTAAAAATCTAAGGTTCGGCCAAATGACTTAGATAAGGATATATATATTAATAATAAACAATTTGGGGTTCATTTGGCATGTTATAGTAAGTTTATTAACCATATAGTGAAAGAAAACAAAAAGACATGGTAAAAGTTAAATTATTTAACTTAGAGTTAAATCTAATTGATAAGGTTAAAATAATATCCTAAACTTGTCTAAATTCTATTGGTTGATAGTATTTCGACCCATCCCCACTTTAGCTTCGAAATAAGACCCTTTGGAACCATTATAAACCGATTTTGACTTTAATATAAAATAATATTTTGAGATATTCCTAAGGTGCCCCTCTCCTCCCCTATAAAAGGACACCTCCTCCCCCTCCTCCTGACACCAATTTGAGCACTCAAGCTCGGCCAACCCCTGAAAAAATCTCTTCTCCACTTCCCTAGCAACATCCTAGTGGTTCTGGTCTTCCTCAAAGGCCAATTCTAGTGCCCTAAGAGGAGGTCTCAAAGAGGCGCTTCAAAGAAGAGGTAATTACCGTTACCAATTCTTTCATCTTTATTTCTTCTTCCACTTCTTCTTCTTAGGTTGTTTCAGTATGAAGTAATAACATCAGTATCACTCATATACTGATATGTTATTATAAGTATGAAACAACCCTATTTCACCATCTATCCATCCTACGGAAAAAGAAATCACCGCGCGTGCGTACGTACGGAATACCGTCTCCACGCCGTGGTGTAATCTATTTTCCACCACCACCTTACATGGATGGGTATAATGGTGTAAAGAATAACTATACATAGTTATTACAACATCATATTGATTCTGATATATTGTATAATCCAATCCAATTCAATTCAATATTTATAGAAATGATATCATCGCACGTGCGTACGTACGGACTACCGTCTCCACGACGCGATGAGATTCATTCTCCATGTTAACCATTTAAGAATGATTATAATGTATATATAAGAAATAATAATGAAATATATGACATTATAAAGCTACTGGATTTATTTATATATATACATATGTATGTCATCTACTTACTTCCATTTCAAGACAATAAGGAAAGAAAAACAGCGTTCATGCGTACGTACGGACTACCGTCTCCATGAACGGTGTTTTTCATTTTATTTATCTATCTATTATATATATATATATACTGAATATATATGATATATAAATCATATTTTATATTCTGGAAGTAAGTAAATCATGATATAAGTAATAATGATGTCAAGAACAACAAGTCAAAACACCTACGATAAATGAAACGATTTTACCCAAAACGCTTCTTTAACATGGAATTTACAAAAGAACGGGTAATATAATGTCATAAGTGAACAATATATGATATCATAACAATGAATATGATTCTGTAATAAGTCAATGACATTATTTAAATCATTATACAGGAGGTTCGGACACATACGAAGCAAATTGGACCTAAGGTAAGGGAAATATCACAATCTCATTTTTATCCGAGATTGTTTATACGTTGGTATTTACTGGGGTGTATTTTATCATACACATCTATGTTTCCTCAATATGTAATGTTATTTCCATCCACCTACAATTGTTTAAATCCAATTTTACCCTTTGTATAGTTTTTAGTAAAAGATATGAAAGGAATCTTTATCCGTTTTTCATACGAGGTACTTGTTGACTTTTCCGACAAAAGTACAAGAAGAATGTTTTTTTAACTTATACGGCACGAACGGATTTTTACGGTTTTATAAAGCCTTATTTTCATGAAGCTTCCTTCAAAAGATTTCATGACTATTTTCAATAAAATCTCTTTCTTTTAAAATTTCATGACGTTTTTTGAAAAGAAATTGATTTTGAAGAAGAAAGGATATTTTCCTCAAGAATTCATTTCAAGTGTTTTATCAAAATTATTTTCCATCTAAGATAATAAAGGGTTCTGTTTCTATCCATATTTTTACATTGATTTGACTATGTTGTGATGGAATTATGTTTATGAATTCCTTTATCTTATATGAATGGTTTTATGATGTCATGTTGTTTAGGAATCCCATTTTTATTACATGGGTTATGAAATGATGTATGATTTATGATTTTGTGGCACACATAAGAATGGTATCATTATGAGATGGGTGGGACCTATATCTCCCTCCAATGCATTGGGTAAAGATTTTATATCTCATGAGATAGACATGGCTGAAATGGTAGGTTATACCGGTTCAGTGAAACAGGACTGAAACGAGGGTTACTCGATTCAGAAAGGGACTTTGTCCACTAAGATAGTCTTGGCATTGAGTCTTGACTAACAAGAAATGATTATCTATGATTATGTGTGTATGCCACAAAGTTTCATGTTTTAAGTTATGATTATTGGGATTACATTTCACTTCTATGATTTATCCCATGTTATGATATTATGAGCTTTTTTGCAGGTTAAGATTTCCAAAAGCTATGTTCTTATATATATGATGTGATTGATATTTCTTTTGTTTACCCTTACTGAGCATTTGAGCTCACCCTTTTATGTTTTCTTTTCCCCAGGATATAAAGAAAGGTTTTAGGTAAAAAAAAGGGATGACCTTTATGGGAGATATTGAAGAACTTTCACCACGATTAGAAGATTACGTTCCGAGTTTCCAAAGACACTAAACTATTACGATCCTTTAGTGTGTGTTTTTGTTATGTACTAAGTATTCCGCAAAAGTAATGTAATTTCAATGTACGATAAGCTTCGGGTCTCTACAATTGGTATCAGAGGAAAGGTTTAGTCAACCTTTGGAAACTAGGATGCGAAAACGTTAGTAAGATCCCTAGAGATATTTCTAACGTATGTCTAGGGATGTCCCTAAGGATAAGTATACGTATAAGATATAGTCCTAGAACTACGGTAACGATCATAGAATTTAACCTAAGATATTAGATATTGAGGATACTCCCCCTTTATTATGTTGTTTTCCCTAGCATGATTTTTTCCTCTCACACTATTCTTTTTGGGTTTTAGAAAATGGATGGAAACAAGGTGATTCATGATAATGGAGGATATGCTGGACAATGGAATGATATTTTTTTATGAGCAACCAAATGAAATGGGATTTGGAAGTCCAAACATCATTATTATGCCGAATCAGCAATCTCATAATATGATTAATAAAGTAAAATTTGGTAAGTTTCCTGACTCGGCTAATAAGAGAAAGATGGAGTTTCATGATGATCATCGAGGAAAGAAAGTTCAATTTCCCCTATGTAAATCATGTGGGAAGAGGCATCAAGGAGAATGTTTCAAAGGAACTGGAAGATGCTTTGGGTGTGGAAAAGAAGGACACAAAGCAAGTAAATGCAAAGGAAAAGGTTCAGTTAACAACATGGATGATGATAATGGTATTGCTACGACATCAACAATGGTTAAATGTTTTAAATGTGGAATGTGCGGGCATTATGCAAACCAATTCCCTAAGGGAAAGTCTCATGAAGATAATCAGTATGGTCGTATGGGAAGTATTTATGTTGATGATGATGAAGAAACTACAAATGATATCTGAGATGAATGAAATTTTGAAGCTCGGTCAATGGTCTAAGAATGTAGTGGAATGATTACATGTTTATCATGTGTAATGTTGTATAAGTAATCTCGTGGAATAAGGAGACATCTAAGGATTGTTACACTATTGTCTTTCCTTAAGTTTTGATAGTGTATGATGAATGGTACCAGTAACCATGAATTGTTATTTTGGAAAGTAGATTATAAGTGCATAATTAAAGGATAAGAAGATAATGAGATGTTTGATTATATTCATGAGCTCATGATTGATATAAGGACTAAGTGATATCATGGTTTGAGTATATAGAATTTTGAGGATTTTGGTATATGGAAGGTGTTATGTTTTAACTGCATTCATGTTTTCACTAAGGTATTCAAGAGAATACATGATTAAGGACTTTGAATGTTTGGAATGTGACCAACAAGACATATCTTATGGGGATCAACGATGGTATTAAATCTCTGGTAATCATTTTCACTATGTTATGAGAGTGGACTGCAGTATTATGGATAAGCCTAAAGATTAGAATGGATTATGTTGGACATAAGTTAGTATTGTTTAAGGATAAAAGTTTTTTCGATATTATTGATGGGATGTTATAGTAATATAGTTTTATAAAAAGGACAACCTGCAGGATGGGCGACAGCCCATCGCTTCAGACAAGGCTGTAGGAATCGAACCCACAACCGAAGTGCGACTGGCCTTTATCGCCTACCACTGACCTACAGGAAGTCCCTGTTTAGTAGAAACTAGTTTTATTATATTAAGCAGTATGATATATGAAGTATAAGTCCATTTTAGGAACCATATATGATTAATCTCACTATAGATCGATTTATGCTAACCTTTTGTTTGAGACAGATGGAATGACCCGTCATTCTATCACATGATCTGCTAACACTTCACGAATAACAAATTCAACTTCATTTATTTAAGAGATGAAGTGGAAATTGTTCAAGGAACGAACAACAGTGAGATTGTACCAAAATAAAGTAAGTATTTATTCTAATTCAAATTTTCAACTTTAGGGGAAATGATCTTGAAAACCAAAAATGTTGTCCTAGTGATCTTATACCTGATGAATCAGATGGTACCTTATATCGTCACAAATTTATGGATTTGTGATTACTGGCTTTTCCATAGCCATGTTCTCTACCACTCTCCATCAGAACATGATGGTTAGATTTCTCTTCCATATCCATATTTTCACCTATGTGGAAACCCAGTGATTAGTTTATTTGGGTAATCGTTACATTTCATACTTTAGTTATTAAAGCCAAGTTTTGGTATTCCTTTTTACGATGTGGGTTTCTATTAAAGAAACTTTCGAATAGTAAACCATTTATAACCCCGACGAATTTCGAGGGCGAAATTCATTTTAAGGGGGGTAGAATGTAACAGCCCGAGATTTTATGAAAAATATTATTTTTTATTTCACTAATGTCTTCTGTTGTATGCTACACCAAAAGGATCTTGCACAACACGCATCCTTGACTTGCCTTGCATTACACGCAATCTCAACCTTCCTCGATAGCGTGTGTGGTGCGTAATACTGAGTTTCACGAAACAATGATATGCTATTAAAATATTATTAAAACTAGCCGTTATGAATAGTAATAACCACTTTTTAAAATTCTGTAAATCTTATTTTTCAAAATGAACATCATTCTTGGATTCGGAGTATCGAATTTAGCCTAAGGTGAAATTTTGGTACTTTTCGGATAACTTTCACATTCTGATGAATAGTGAAAACTACTAAATTATAATTAAAAACAACTTTTTTAATCGAAATAATTAATAGTGATAAATTATTAATTTGAGTGGTTTTAAAGTATATTTAGAATATATTTTTACAATTTAATACAATGTTGGTCATTGGTTGTAATTTCACATTTAAACCAGACATAATCAAGTGTCAATCTTTTGATATATATTGTTTCCTAAAAACACGCTATTTATTTTAACAGCGGGATTTAATTATAAAATTAATTAATGCAACTTCTATGTTATGAATTTGGTAAAATAGATTTCATTTTTGAATTCGGAATATGAAATATAGCTTAGGATGAAATTTTGGCATTGTTCTGAAAAACATCAATTTTTGATGAATAGTGAAACTACTAAGTGGTAGGTTAAAAAACTGAATTTTGTATAAAACTTAATTTTACCGCTTCTGTGAATGGAATTTTAAAAATCCGACAGACACGGTTAATATCAAGGACTAAAATGTGGTTCAATGAGATGAAAATAATTTTTGGTGAATAGTAACTTTTTACTTTTTTTACCGCGGTTAATAGTAAATAGGGTAACTAAGGGTAAATATGATATTAATATTACCCTAACACATGTCCTAATTCTATTGGACAAGTTTAATTCGACCAAAAACAAACTTAGGAATAAAATATGACCATTTAGGCCCACTTGGATTAGATTAGGACATTTATTATTAATTTATTTAAAGAAGGGTTAAAAGAGTTAAAATCAAAGTTTATTTACTAAACCATTTTTAATATGGGGTTATACATAAGATAAATTCGATTGTAAATATTCATTAGAAATATAAAACGATTTCCTACATGATGGTATTTTATTTATAATTTTTATACATCAAATAATTTAATTTATTTATGACACAAAGATGATGCAGTAATTATCTTGTTAAGGAAATATTGACATAATTGATGTTATAAACACAAAAATAAATGTAATTTGAGACTTTTTATGAATTACACTAATTTTCTAGGATACTATGATATATGAATGTTGATTTAATCAACTTGTTTCGAACATTTAATTCTGTTATGACTTTCACAAAAATCATATATCAAATAGTGTCAAAATTGACACAAAATAGTTTTTAAATCAAATATTATATTATTAATTGTTATTTTATTCCTAAAAATCTAAGGTTCGGCCAAATGACTTAGATAAGGATATATATATTAATAATAAACAATTTGGGGTTCGTTTGGCATGTTATAGTAAGTGTATTAACCATATAGTGAAAGAAAACAAAAAGACATGGTAAAAGTTAAATTATTTAACTTAGAGTTAAATCTAATTGATAAGGTTAAAATAATATCCTAAACTTGTCTAAATTCTATTGGTTGATAGGATTTCGACCCATCCCCACTTTAGCTTCGAAATAAGACCCTTTGGAACCATTATAAACCTATTTTGACTTTAATATAAAATAATATTTTGAGATATTCCTAAGGTGCCCCTCTCCTCCCCAATAAAAGGACACCTCCTCCCCCTCCTCCTCACACCAATTTGAGCACTCAAGCTCGGCCAACCCCTGCCAAAATCTCTTCTCCACTTCCCTAGCAACATCCTAGTGGTTCTGGTCTTCCTCAAAGGCCAATTCTAGTGCCCTAAGAGGAGGTCTCAAAGAGGCGCTTCAAAGAAGAGGTAATTACCGTTACCAATTCTTTCATCTTTATTTCTTCTTCCACTTCTTCTTCTTAGGTTGTTTCATTATGAAGTAATAACATCAGTATCACTCATATACTGATATGTTATTATAAGTATGAAACAACCCTATTTCACCATCTATCCATCCTACGGAAAAAGAAATCACCGCGCGTGCGTACGTACGGAATACCGTCTCCACGCCGTGGTGTAATCTATTTTCCACCACCACCTTACATGGATGGGTATAATGGTGTAAAGAATAACTATACATAGTTATTACAACATCATATTGATTCTGATATATTGTATAATCCACTACAATTCAATTCAATATTTATAGAAATGATATCATCGCTCGTGCGTACGTACGGACTACCGTCTCCACGACGCGATGAGATTCATTCTCCATGTTAACCATTTAAGAATGATTATAATGTATATATAAGAAATAATAATGAAATATATGACATTATAAAGCTACTGGATTTATGTATATATATACATATGTATGTCATCTACTTACTTCCATTTCAAGACAATAAGGAAAGAAAAACAGTGTTCATGCGTACGTACGGACTACCGTCTCCATGAACGGTGTTTTTCATTTTATTTATCTATCTATTATATATATATATATACTGAATATATATGATATATAAATCATATTTTATATTCTAAAAGTAAGTAAATCATGATATAAGTAATAATGATGTCAAGAACAACAAGTCAAAACACCTACGATAAATGAAACGATTTTACCCAAAACGCTTCTTTAACATGGAATTTACAAAAGAACGGGTAATATAATGTCATAAGTGAACAATATATGATATCATAACAATGAATATGATTCTGTAATAAGTCAATGACATTATTTAAATCATTATACAGGAGGTTCGGACACATACGAAGCAAATTGGACCTAAGGTAAGGGAAATATCACAATCTCATTTTTATCCGAGATTGTTTATACGTTGGTATTTACTGGGGTGTATTTTATCATACACATCTATGTTTCCTCAATATGTAATGTTATTTCCATCCACCTACAATTGTTTAAATCCAATTTTACCCTTTGTATAGTTTTTAGTAAAAGATATGAAAGGAATCTTTATCTGTTTTTCATACGAGGTACTTGTTGACTTTTCCGACAAAAGTACAAGAAGAATGTTTTTTTAAACTTATACGGCACGAACGGATTTTTACGGTTTTATAAAGCCTTATTTTCATGAAGCTTCCTTCAAAAGATTTCATGACTATTTTCAATAAAATCTCTTTCTTTTAAAATTTCATGACGGTTTTTGAAAAGAAATTGATTTTAAAGAAGAAAGGATATTTTCCTCAAGAATTCATTTCAAGTGTTTTATCAAAATTATTTTCCATCTAAGATAATAAAGGGTTCTGTTTCTATCCATATTTTTACATCGATTTGACTATGTTGTGATGGAATTATGTTTATGAATTCCTTTATCTTATATGAATGGTTTTATGATGTCATGTTGTTTAAGAATCCCATTTTTATTACATGGGTTATGAAATGATGTATGATTTATGATTTTGTGGCACACATAAGAATGGTATCATTATGAGATGGGTGGGACCTATATCTCCCTCCAATGCATTGGTTAAAGATTTTATATCTCATGAGATAGACATGGCTGAAATGGTAGGTTATACCGGTTCAGTGAAACAGGACTGAAACGAGGGTTACTCGATTCAGAAAGGGACTTTGTCCACTAAGATAGTCTTGGCATTGAGTCTTGAATAACAAGAAATGATTATCTATGATTATGTGTGTATGCCACAAAGTTTCATGTTTTAAGTTATGATTATTGGGATTACATTTCACTTCTATGATTTATCCCATGTTATGATATTATGAGCTTTTTTGCAGGTTAAGATTTCCAAAAGCTATGTTCTTATATATATGATGTGATTGATATTTCTTTTGTTTACCCTTACTGAGCATTTGAGCTCACCCTTTTATGTTTTCTTTTCCCCAGGATATAAAGAAAGGTTTTAGGTAAAAAAAAGGGATGACCTTTATGGGAGATATTGAAGAACTTTCACCACGATTAGAAGATTACGTTCCGAGTTTCCAAAGACACTAAACTATTACGATCCTTTAGTGTGTGTTTTTGTTATGTACTAAGTATTCCGCAAAAGTAATGTAATGTCAATGTACGATAAGCTTCGGGTCTCTACATCCACAGTCATATAAACATTTGTTAACTATATTTTAAAAATATTCCACCACCAGTTAATTTCTATGATCATTATTATGTTACTGTCAGTTATAAATTTTGTGACCACTATGATTTTTTTTCTTTTACCATTCTATGATTTAAATTATTTTCTTTAAAATATTTTCATTGTTTGTTTTTTTATATTTTAGTATTGAAATTAATTTTTTTTTTATTCAGTTTATTTTTTAATTCACTATATATTTAATTTTAATCATGTTTTGTCAATAAAAGTCATTTTCAAGTATTTTAAACACGTTTTAAATAATATTTAAATTTATTATTTATGTTTATAGAAATACATATCATATATTATGCTTGAACAAAAATTATTTATTACTACTCAAATTCTTTGTTTTGATAATTTATAAATTATTTTTTAATATTGTGAAATGTTTTCCAAGTGTTTTTAATGTATTAAATTCATGATGAATTTGTTTTTATATTTCATGCATCAATACATAATTTATTATTTAGTTTTTATTTATAGTCATTTTTTATTTGATATTTATGAAATTATTTAAAATAATTGTATAGAAATAGTTTGAAATATTTATTTAATATATTTGTGTAGTTTGTATTTTTTTCAAATGATATATTTAATTTGGTTTGAATAATTTTGATATATTGGGAATTTTTTATTATCTCTTATAAAAATAATTTGATTTTTTTTATTAATTTGGATTATTCTAATCTCTTATTTGAGTGTGTTTCCCAAATAGTTTCCTATTTAAGGGACTTGAAGGATGCATGGAATGATATTATTATATATGACAATGATACACAACATTGATAGGGAGTGATTAAAATAATTAATAATAATATACAAATTATGTTTTCATGTAATATGTTTATATATCTTTTTAATAATTCTCATGTGGAAAAATGTTATTTTACTTAATAACACATTGAAGAGTTGATCTGTACCTTTTCTGGAATGACCAAAGTATGATGTCGACATAATTTAAAAGGGCGTGAATCAATTACTTCATCAATATAAATATTGATACCTCTATCTAGTTATAATATTAATTCTATATTTTCTATCAAGGTATAGTTCTATAATTAGTCATTTCTCACATAGGTTATACTACCTATAATATTTATTTCTCCTATCATGATTACATGCCCACAAAATATCACAATTAGGTTGGGGATTATCCTTATATAAAATTATAGGTTCCATATCCACCTGTGAAAGCTTGTGTGGTTAGTTTTGTATCTCCTCTTCACAAATTCCTAGGTTTTGATTCATCCCATTATAAAATCCTGGGATTATATTTTTCTCATTATAAAAGTTTCTCTCTATCTCTCATAGTGGGTGTCATACTCCATCATTTGGGGTGTGAAGATTAAACTAGGTTAGTTTAATTGAACCACTATAAAATTTTCTATGTTCATTATCATTTTACTTTTGGAAGCTTTATCACCTTATCTATTTTATAAGGTATATTCCCCCTAGACCATATGTCATTAACTTATCCGACTAAAACATTCTTTTCAATAACTTTTATTTTGAAATAATTTTTATGAGTTTATTTTTTTTAAATTCCATATCCATGAAACATTGATGAGAATTATTTTTCCTATACTGAGTGGTCTATAAATATATTTAACATATAATGTTTAATACTCTCAATTTCTTGAGGGAAACATGTAGATTGTGTGAGAGCTAGAACATGTAATTATTTCTTTTTCAAAGAGTTTGGGTTCATGTGATGTTTTTAATATTATAGAAGAACTTACGTGGCTAGAACACATTTTTCTTTATTACCTTTTATATAAATCCTTATTTGTACATTATAAAACAATTAACACTCTTATATGTTTAATCCACATTACAAGTTGATTATCCTACACATACCATCACTCTTAATATATGTTCAAGATTAGTTCAATTTTGAGTGTGGGGGAATGAAATTTTATGTGTGTTCCTTGGATATCAATTAAATGATTATGTTATGTGAATGTTATATTCCCATAATTTTTGGAATTAAAAAGAGGGTAATGGGAATAAGGGGTCTCTCAAATATATCAATCCCTGCCTCTAACACAATTTAAGGGTAGTTCACACATCATTAAAAAACACACCTTCTAAGCATCCAGATCCATCATATGTCATTCATCCTTTAATTTGTTTCAACCCCACCGTATAAATATATTCCTTATAGAAGGCCATGAGAAAATAAAGTGAAATAATCAAGTGTATCAAATACTGTGAGGAGTTAATGGTGAAAATATCCTACCTGAACTCTTGTATTCTCACTACCCACTATGAGATCAGTAAAAAGCTTAAAGAAATTAAAGAACAAGAAAAAATTTTACACTAGGTTTCCCAACTATCAATATCCTCATTTAGTATCCCACTATAAAGGAATTAGATAATTTTATTGATGGAGAAACATAATAAGAGAAAGATAGGGAGAGAGAGAATAGTTATTGTATTAAAAATTACTAGAAATATAAATATAGAGACCTAAACTACTAGAAAGTAAAAAAGTTTAGGTTCAAAACCCCATTAAAATATTAAGAGTAATACATTTAAATTGATTCAGAGAAATGTTATGTGAATAGGGATGGATCCTTGTTAGAATAACTTATGAAAGTGGATTATTCCACAAAACAATATTCCATGTTTTTCTTAGATTCAAATTTTTTCCAATCATCTGTGATAATTGGATGGAATTATTTCTTTTAAATCCCACATGATATGGATTCTTTATTCTAAATCAATTAAGATATATGTAAATATATTTTTGTATACAAAAAATAAACATATATTTTTTATTCATAAAGGGTTATTGTAAGTATTCTATGTGTGCACATAATAGATATTACTTCCCAAAATATATATTAATGAATATTTACAAGCCTTTAGAGGTGATTTATAGAAGCCTTGTTATCATTTAGGCTTGAAATCATATGAAAAATCAACTCCTTCACTAATATAAAATATACTTTTTTGTGATTGGTTTTATTCTTATTCTTAGTGGATTAATATTATATTGGTAACTTAGTCTAAATTCAATATAAATTAAAAAACATATGTTCCTAACAATATTTTCCAATTATTCATATGTAATATCTATAAAATTTCATGTAGAAGGATTTAAATATTATTTTCACCATTTTGTCTTAGATTACTTATTATGTATCACTGATCAAATTTTATTTATGTTAGTGAGCTCTAAAATAAATATTAAATATTAGTTGGGATCATTATAGATTTTCCAATTTCATTTTCAAATATTCATTATGTATTAAGGAAAATACATTTCATACCACGGTAGTTCATTTGTGTATTCACTTGAATACTTTAGATTTAATGTTAGGTATGAAATTTTCTAAATTTCATCAAGACTAGACCATTTATATATTTGATGTACAATGAAATCTTCTTATGTGTTATCTATAGTTTCAAATTGAATCTTACATTTACTCTTTATTCTTATAAGATTGAATGAATTTATAAAAAACAAAAAAAAATATCATGTAAATTCTTAGATATCAACATTTCATTATTGAATAATTAATTATGAAATGATATTCAAAAATTATATCATTTTCAAATTAAGTAAAAAAATTTAAAATTGTACTGTAAATCTGTGAAAAGTTCTCTTTAGTATTTAAATTCATGGGAATTAATTCCTTTAATTATAAAATAAATTAATTACATATTGAACTCTTTTAATTAGTGATAAATTTTATCATTGTATAACAAATGTGACTATGAAAGGATCTTATGGTCCAACCTCGTGGATGACCTATCAATATAGGGAGAGATTGATCTAGATTACAAGGGGAAGGAGTTAGTTGCTGGGTTTTTGTATGAAAAATATTTTCTGATTATGTGTTGGTATTTTTGATGTTATATTTTTAAATGTACAGACATAAAAACCAGTATAAATCAGTTCACCGTCATAGAGAATGTTCAAATTCAGGTCAGTAGAAGAAGTGGAAATGGAGATGTTCTAGAGTGGGAATGCAGGAGGGCAAAAATCCATACATATTCACTTAGATATTTTTCCAATGAAAATGTCCTTCATGGTGCTAGAATGGTTGATTGTGGGGGGTTTGAATATTTTGTAAATTCATGTTGTTTCCACCACTTTTTTTTCATTACTAAAAACCATGTGGGGTCGGAATGAAATTTTATGGTGTTGGTGGAACAACCCTCGCATTAGACACATATATCCATGTCCTTTTTAGGGGTTTAACAATTGTATTTCTTCATAGAAACAGAAACTTCCAACTGATCTCATTTTAGTGATGACTCATGAACCTTTTTTCCAAAGGTAGGCGCTCATTGGGAGCTTGGACAATGATACCTGAGAACTAAAATTGGTCAGGATAATGGGAGTTTGGTCTCACCACACCCTTTTTTGGGGGAATTGTGGCACACTATGGGACCCTCTTATATAATTAATACATTTTCAAGAATTATTTGTCCATTACCCATGTATTAAGCAAGTAACCCTTGAAGTAAAAAAATCAATTATTATCATGCATGTGTTCGAAATAATTTGTATGTATTTAAGGTTCTCCATTAATGGAGGCATCTATATGTATATGAGGTTATCCATAAATATTACCCATAGAACATAAATCCTAATGTAATTAATTATTACGATGCTGTTTTAAATCTATTCAATGACACTCTCTTGATTTTATTATTTTTCAGTGGTATGGGAGTTGATTTGATGTTGGGATTTAACACCTAAGATGATATTCTTACATATATTTTTAAAAGGAATCATTGCCCATGTTGTTAGGTTCTACTTAAAAGGACACATTATACCTTTCAAGTTCATGTGGTAAGGACCCAACCATGTGGTGTATTGTCCATAGACAAGCACACTTAGGCTAACAGTTTCTAGTCAATGTTTGGTGTGTGACTTATGTTATAGCGACCTCTGGAAACTGGAAGAGATTTTATCTCCCATGTGGGATATGATCTCACTTCGAATATAACCCAATAATAATAGTGATGAAATAGACCTGAAAGTGATATGTCCCTCCATAATGTATGTGACCCTTCTACGGATATCGCCTAGAGAACATTAGGGTTAATTTAGGGTGTTGGGTTTGGACTTAAAGGATGCTTCCTATATAACATGGTTCATCGGGAGTCAAATCCCATGTAGTACAAAAGGTTGTGTCTTACACCTATATAGGAGTCCCATTTGAGTGAGTTTGGATGGGGATTATACTTTCTAGGAGGCCCATATTTCTGAAATCATGAGGAAAGTCTCAACTCAGGGTGATTTGAGGGTTTCATTAGGGATTACACTCAAGATGGTGACCACGGGTTGGGGATTACACCTATCAAGGATGCCTGATTTCTTGGGATATTGGGGACTTCATGATCACCACTTACCTCTAATAATTCATGAGTTATGGTATTAGTGAGAAATAAGAATAAACAGAATATCTAGAAAACTACACAATTTTATGTGCCCGCTGATGAACAAATCCTATCCTAAAGGGTGTAAGAAATGGAATTAAGGTGCCTATATCCCCTCTTATTTTAGTAACCAGGTTAGTTACATAGAATCTTGTATATGAAATGTTTAGGTGAAGTGGATCAATAGTAAAACTTCTTGTAAAAAAGGTTGGATCTTACTATATAAGGGATTCCCGTTAACTAGTTCATGGGGATGAGAGGAGGTTAAGACATTACACCTCAAAGGGAAATCTAGTTCTGATCCTCCCCCTCCCCTCCAGGAATGGGGAGGTCTAAATTATAACCTCTATGGTTAGTACTCTTGTTACCATGGGAATTCATGCTTAAGAACATGCTGAGGATCCCCCTTATTTTAGATGTTAACAATGGGACTCAACTTACCATGGGTATGCATGCTCAAGAGGACACGCTGATGTGTCCAATGATTTGATCATACATATCCAGTTGATTTTAAAGAGGCCTTTTCCTAGTTCTATATACATTGTTTTTAGAGGGGAAAATGTGTTGAAGAATGGTATGTTGAAGGAAATCCGTGAGTGAGGAAGTAAGGAACACCTGAGGATGCCTTATTATACATAGCATATTAGTACGCAATATAGAGTTCCCTCTGCATAGTGTTTTACTACATGGTATGGGGTTCCCTCCACATTGTGTTTTACTATGCGGGATGGGGTTCCCTCCACGTATCACTTCACTAAATGGGTATGGGTTTTTTCTATGTAGTGTTTTTCTACATGGTTTTGGGATTCTTCCATGTAGTGTTGTGTTGTGTGGGAATGAGTTACTTCTAAGTAGAATCTTTCTACATGGGATAGGGATCCCTCCATGAAGTGTTTTAATATGTGGGGTGATGGACATTAAAGGGGCCATCCACTTAGGATTCACGAAATAGTGTATATAAATGTCTTGTTTGTGTTTTTAGATGACCAAGTGAATTTATTTTCTACCTTAATTTTAGGTGTTAAATTTAACTACACAACATTAATAGCGCTCACACATCCCCTTTTTATCAGTGTTTTGGCATATCCTTTTACTAGGATCCCCTTGGTATTTTATTGTGGAATGGGGGAACTGAATATCAGAAGTGTCGGTCATCAGTAGTGTTCCATAGGGATTTATTTTGCGGGATCCTTATAAGTATTTCCTAACCCTCATATGATTTTTTAGGGGGGAAAATAATGGTCTCATCCCATATATGTTTTTTCATTTGTAGGGAATGACCATTTATGTGGGACAAGAAACATTTTTTACCCTTGTAAACATTCAGGTATTTTTTGTGGATGTCGGTGACCATTGTCTTGTCGTATGAACAATTTCGTTTTCAGGATGCCATTTTGAGTGGCAGGATGCCTCATGTAGTGGAGGGATATCTCACGAAGTGGGGTTTTATATATAGATACTTTCTATGTAGACCCAATCCTCCCGTTGAAAATTTTCATCTTTAAACATTTTTCTGTATCTTTTTTATGTTTATTTTACCCAAAATTCGTCAAAGTATTTTTCACCTTCCAAGGGGAGTTTTTTTCAGACCCAACAAATTCCCACCATTGGAATGGTATCTGATCAGGACGAAGAGGAGTAAATGCTTGACTGGATGTTGGTTCATGGATAGATGATTCATGGTCCTACGGTTTTCAGACCAATGATTCAAATTTATTCATGCTTCATCATTTTTATAAAAACTAACACTTTATTTTATGGTTTTTTGTAGAATAAATTAAGTATGGATCTCGTGAAATCCCTTTCCACTACTAATGGTGTTATTTCTGCCACAAGTGCAATGCGTAATGCCATGATTTATTATATTGATAATAATGTTGAAATAAATATTAATACTCTCCATCAATATTTAGTTGGAATTTTGATTGTAGGTCAAAGGGGAAACAAGGTCTTAGATAGGATATCACATTAGGGATTTGGGATTCCATCAAATGCTTCAATCCTAGCACCACATTGAAGAAATAAACCAACAACCTAGATAATCAAGCATTGAAACATTACCAAATCCAAAATCTCATTGAAAATTTCATTCATTGTGTAAACTCATTCCACATGATATCTTTTTTAATGATACTCCTCATTCTCTAGAAGAGACCATGCAGGTACCAAATGAAGACATCCAATGTTGTGACAACATTTCACGAAAGGCCATTGTAAGCAAAAAAATGGGGTGGTCATCAAATACCTTTTCCCAGTTGGATCATTTAGTATAGACTAGGGGTGGCCTTTCTAGGCCCACTAGAATTATAAGTAATTTAAGACTAGGATGAAAGTTATGGAATTTTATGAAGTCATTTGGGTATTGTAGACTTACTCTCATCGCATCCAAATTTGTATCCCACAAATGCTTAGCTAATAGAGTCCTGACACCATTATATACAATCTGGTTCATTGGGAGGTTGGAATTAGTCTTTGGGACAACTGGTGGATCTTGGGAGCATCAATCATGGGCAATATGTATGATTAATTTCAACCACCCTCATTTATGTGGGATGACATGTAAAGGAACTCCTCTCTTGAAAAGAATATTATCGACAAGTTGATGGAGCTTCATCATCATTAACCTTGCCCAAAGTAGGATTGTATATCTTTCGACTTGATTAAGTCCTTCGCTACACCAAGAATCCAGAAACTATATGCAATAAGGTAGTGGACTTCCCCAAATCTTGATACTCGAAGGCATGTTTCTGCCTATGGGAAACAATTAATGAGGGTTAGTTTAATGAGTGTGGTTTGAATATCATTTCCAAATTTGACCAAATGTACTCATTGGAGTTCATTCTCGCAATTTTTTTTAGTGGCTAGCTGCTACCAGTATGTGAATCCCACACCGAGGTTAGAGTCCTAAGTTTTGTCATTATGGATTATATGGCCACGAGAAGGAATATAAATATTATTATTATAACACAAGAAAAGATATAAAAAATTTCAGATTCATTAATGATGGGAATTCATTATACCATATTATGGGAGCCTTACAAGTTATTTAGGCCTGGGCAGAAGTCCATATTGGAGGTTATGGATCCATTAATAGTTAAATAATCCAAAAAGTTAATTGTTTACTGTATCTCTATAGCATAAGAGGGGGAAATTCTATGGACTGAGAAGAGCATGATTTAATGAATCGAATCAATTATCATGATTGTTTCACCTATACTCCTTGCACAACCCCCACTAGTACTATGTTAAATGATGTATCTTTGGATTATGTCATGTGAGGATTTTTTATTTTATTGAAATAGGTAATATTAGTTGTTATAATTTAATGTTAAATTATTTGTGATGGGTATGCACCCTGTATGCTTATGCATCAATTTCACCATGTTAAGATTATGTAACCCCTAACCATCAATAGTGCACTTTAAGAGAAGCATTTAATGGTGTCCTGACAACTCTAGTTGATTCTCACCCAAGAATACACGCAATATCGGATTGGGATTCCAACTTCTATGGGTCTTAAGCCTACAATAACCAAAACATACACCAAATTCTAGAACCAATCATATCCTGGTTATAAATTGTAAAACCAATTTCTCTCATAAAAGGAAAACTAACACCTGAGGATGAGGGCAGTAAATGGAAAACTAATAGACATTCAAGTCTTGGGAAAAATCAAGAAAATATCTTGTTTTTGAATGACCTAATGAAATTTTGGGGATCTAGGGTTCAAATTCCAAGGCTATTGGCACTGCATATCAAGAAATCGTATTTTCCCAACTTGAGGATTCTTATCCAATAACATGGAGGTAGTGGAATACATTGAGGAATTTTACTTCTATTGGTGATCTATGGAACCTTCTTCTAGAAAAAGTGGTTTCATTACATAGATATGGATTCATGTTATCCCCTGCCACTATATCTTACAATAATTACCCCAAGTCGATGGATTAAAATCTTCAATATCTTAACCAATCCATTAATTCCTTTCATTATTGACGTAGATTTACCTAGTGAGTGATTTCAATGGTGAGGCTGGAGTTCAACAACAGTGAAGAAAATGATAGACACCTATGAGGGATCCAATGAAGTTGACCCCCTACTACAACAATAGTTGGGGACATTCTTTCTTCTTCCCAACCGGGGTCTCCTAAGCCCTCAGCCCTCAGGGGTTCCAAGGTGGCTGAGGCACCAAAGAATCATATGTGGTGGCTGGAACCCACCTCACTTCCCATGATGTGTCTTTCATAATTAGATGTTCACATTACTATAGCCTTCCCAAAGGCTTGGAAGGAATGGTATGCTTATAGATCAAGCACATTCACTAAATAAATCTTGGAAGTACTTCAGGTAGATAATTCTTATATTATGGGATTTGGTCTGATCACCTATCTCATGAAAGTCTATTCCTAATAGAATCCTCATTATGTGATCATATATCTTGAAGAGATAGACACCCATATTCATTCATTCAAGGGATGAATTTACTAATATAATATAGTAAATTATATGGTGTTATCCATGGAGATGTCATATGATGCCAATAAAGAGGTAATATAGTTGTTCATATCAACTCATCTTCTTATTATTACTGAAATCATCCCTACTCTATGTACCTATAGATAATTGGGGAGATTCATTCACCTCTTCCTTCCCGAGAGTATAACCCAAGGGGTATTTTTGTTGGGAAGAATAACCCTTTGAGTGAAAGAGTCGCTAGAAAAGGACCTATCAAGGTGATGGAGCACATGGAGGTGGTTCAAAAAAATCCTATATAAACATTTCAACCCCCATCCATACCCATTTTTTCCCCTAGGGGATTATCTAAGTGGAACACTATGAAGTGCTAGAAGGAATGAAGGATATTGATACATCTTCAATTTGTGATAAAAAGCGGTGATTACATCTCTTTATTTGGACATTATGTTGTGTATCTCCATGTTCTAATTAGTTAACTCGCACATGAATTGGTGGAGGTCCATCGATTTAGAAAGAAACAGCTTCCCAGGGGCCTATATATAACGACCCATACTTTACATACATTTTTATTACTTCAGAATTTAAGAACACTTATTGCAACATATAACAAAACCATGAAAGTAATATATAGGTATAGTTTCTTTAGAAACTGGGAAACATAAACAACTGGTTCATAAATCATCTAAATTGTCTCACGTTTATTTCATCATATCTAGAATCCCTTTTGGCATATCCTACTTAATACCCTTCTTCCTGACCTGGGGAAAAGAAAAAATACAAAATGGTGAGCTCAAATGCTCAGTAAGGGTAAATGAAGAAGATGTCAATCATATCATATTTATAATAACATAACATTTTGAAAATATTATCCTACAAAAGAGATCAAAATATCATGACATGGGATAAATCATAGCAGTAGAATGTAATCCCAATAATCATAACATAAAACATGAAACATTTTGGAATACACCCATAATCATAGAAAATCATTTCTTATTAGTCAAGAATCATTTCCAAGACTATCATAGTGGACCAAGTCCATTTCTGAAACGAGTTCACTCCTCGTTCCAGTCCTATATAACTGAACCAAATTAACTTTCCATTCTAGCCATATCTATCTCATGAGATATAAATATTTACCCAATGCATTGGAGGTATATATAGGTCTCACCCATCTCATAATGATACCATTCTTATGTGTGCCACAAAATCATAAATCATACATCATAGTATAACCCATGTAATAAAAATGGGATTCGTAAACATCATGTCATCATAACATAATCCATATAAGATAAAAGGACTTCATAAAAATAATTCCATCATAATATAATCAAATAAATGTAATAATATGAATAGAAATATAACTATATATTATCTTATATGGAAAATAGTTTTGATAAAACACTTGAACTCCATTCTTGAGTAAAATATCCTTTCCACTTCAAAAACATTTTTTCATTCTTAACATGTCATAAAATTTTAAACTAAAAGAAGTTAATTATAAATAAACATGAAAATTTGTAAAGTAAAATTCATGGAAACAATGTTCTATGAAATAATAAAAATTCATTCATGTCTTATAAGTTAAAAAAACATTCTTCTCGTACTTTGGCCGGAAAAGTCAAAAAGTATCTCTTACTGAAAACAACAAAAGATTACTTTCATATCTTTTACTAAAATTCACCAATAGGTAAAATTGGAATTAAACAATTGTAGGAGGATAAAAATAATATTTCATATTTAGGAAACATGGATGTGGATGATAAATATGCACTAGTAAATTATGAAGTATAAACAATCTCAGATAAAAATGAGATTGTGAGATTTTCCCTTACCTTAGGTCTGATATGCTTTGTATGTATCTGAACCTCCCATATAATCATATAAATAATATCATTGATGTATTACAGAATCATATTCATTATTATGATATCATATATTGTAACACCCGAGACTTTTATGTTATATAAACCATCAAAGGAATCTTTTTCTATACAACACTTGCTTGGCTTGCTTTACACGCAATCGCGACCTTCCTCGATAGCTTGCGTCGTACGCAATACCGAGTTTCACTAAACAACAATATGCTATTAAAACTAGCCGTTATGAATAGTAATAATCACTTTTTGAAATTTTATAAATTTTATTTTTCAAAATGGACTTCATTTTTGGACTCAGAATATCGAAATTAGCCTAGGGTGAAATTTTGGTATTTTTCTGAAAACTTACAATTTTTGATGAATAGTGAAACCACTAAGTGGTAGGTTAAAAACTGAATTTTGCATAAAACATAATTTTACCGCTTCTGTGAATGGAATTTCGAAAATCCGACAGACACGGTTGATATCAGTAAGTAAAATGTGGTTCAATGAGATAAAAATAATTTTTTGTTGAACAGTAGCTTTTTACTTTTTTTTACCGCGGTTAATAGTAAATAGGGTAACTAAGGGTAAATATGATATTACTATTACCCTAACACATGTCCTAATTCTATTGGACAAGTGTAATTCGACCAAAAACAAACCTAGGAATAAAATATGACCATTTAGGCCCACTTGGATTAGATTAGGACATTTATTATTAATTTATTTAAAGAAGGGTTAAAATAGTTAAAATCAAAGTTTAATAAGTAAATCATTTATAATATAGGGTTATACATAAGATAAATTCTATTGTAAATATTCATTAGAAAGATAAAAAGATTTCCTACATGATGGTATTTTATTTGTAATTTTTAGACATCAAATAATTTAATTTATTTATGACACAAAGATGATGCAGTAATTATCTTATTAATGAAATATTGACATAATTGATAATATAAATACCAAAATAAATGTAATTTAAGACTTTCTATGAATTCCACTAATTTTCTAGGTTACTATGATATATTAATGTTGATTTAATCAACTTTTTTAGAACATATAATTCTGTTATGACTTTCACAAAAATCATATATCAAATAGTGTCAAAATTGACACAAAATAGTTTTTAAATCAAATATTATATTATTAATTGTTATTTTATTCCTAAAAATCTAAGGTTCGGCCAAATGACTTAGATAAGGATATATATATTAATAATAAACAATTTGGGGTTCTTTTGTCATGTTATAGTAAGTTTATTAACCATATAGTGAAAGCAAACAAAAAGACATGGTAAAAGTTAAATTATTTAACTTAGAGTTAAATCTAATTGATAAGGTTAAAATAATACCCTAAACTTGTCTAAATCCTATTGGTTGATATTATTTCGGCCCATCCCCACCTTATCTTCGAAATAAGACCCTTTGGAGCCATTATAAACCGATTTTGACTTTAATATAAAATAATATTTTGAGATATTCCTAAGGTGCCCCTCTCCTCCCTTATAAAAGGGCACCTCCTCCCCCTCCTCCTCACACCAATTTCAGCACTCAAGCTCGGCCAACCCCTGCCATTTTCCCTTCTCCACTTCCCTAGAAACATCCTAGAGGTTCTGGTCTTCCTCAAAGCCCAATTTTAGTGCCCTAAGATGAGGTCTCAAAGAGGCGCTTCAAAGAAGAGGTAATTACCGTTACCAATTCTTTCATCTTTATTTCTTCTTCCACTTCTTCTTATTAGGTTGTTTCATTATGAAGTAATAACATCAGTATTACTCATATACAGATATGTTATTATAAGTATGAAACCACCCTATTTCACAATCTATCCATCCTATGGAAAAAGAAATCACCGCGCGTGCGTACGTACGGAATACCATCTCCACGCCGTGGTGTAATCTATTTTTCCACCATCACTTTACAAGGATGGGTATAATGGTGTAATGAGTAACTATTTATGATTATTATAAAGTAATATTGATACTGAAATAATATATATATACTCCAATACAGTTCCACGATCATAGGAACGATATCATCACTCGTGCGTACGTACGGAATACCGTCTCCACGATGTGATGCGACTCGTTCTACATGATCATCATTACATAGTAATTATATAAATGAATTGAATATGATATATGTTACACTAATACCATTCTGGATATAAGGTATCTATAACCTTAAAAGAAGAATAAGAATGTATTCGGCAAAACACGCATAAGAACAAAAGGCAATAAAGACCCGAGTAACAAGTAACAATGAAATATTACTAACAAGAAGCTAAGAATATGACCATATATGATATCATATCAATATGTATGATTCTGGAATAAGTCAATAACATTATTTAAACCATTATACAGGAGCTTCGGACACATACAAAGCTAATCGGACCTAAGGTAAGGGAAATATCACAATCTCACTTTTATCCGAGATTGTTTTAACTTTGGTAATTACTGGGGTGTATTTTATCATCCACATCCATGTTTCCTCAATATGTAATATTATTTCCATCCACCTACATTTGTTTATATACAATTTTACCCTTTGGTGAGTTTTTAGTAAAATATATGAAAGGAATCTTTTGTCGTTTTTCGTACGAGGTATTTTTTTGACTTTTCCGACAAAAGTACGAGAAGAATATTTTTTTAACTTATACGGCATGAATGGATTTTTAAAACATTATTTCCAAGAAGCATCCTTTAAAAGTTTTCAAGTTTATTTTTAATCAACTTCTTTTATTTTAAATTCGTATGGCATGTTATGAAAGGAAAAATGTTTTTGAAGAAGAAAAGATATTTTCCTCAAGAATGGAGTTCAAGTGTTTTATCAAAATTATTTTCCATCTAAGATAATAAAGGGTTCTGTTTTTATCCCTATTATTACATTGATTTGATCATGTTGTGATGGAATTATCTTTATGAATTCCTTTATCTTATATGAATTCATTTATGATGTCATGATGTTTAAGATTCCCATTTGTATTACATGGGTTATGCAATGATGTATGATTTATGATTTTGTGGCACACATAAGAATGGTATCATTATGAGATGGGTGGGACCTATATATCCCTCCAATGCATTGGGTAAAGATTTTATATCTCATGAGATAGACATGGCTGGAACGGAAGGTTATTTCGGTTCAGTGATACAGGACTGAAACGAGGAGTGAACTCGGTTCAGAAAGGGACTTCGTCCACTAAGATAGTCTTGGCAATGAGTCATGACTAACAAGAAATGATTTTCCATGATTATGTGTGCATGCCAAAAAGTTTCAAGTTTTATGTTATGATTATGGGGATCTCATTTTCACTTCTATGATTTATTCCATGTTAAGATATTATGATCTCTTTTGCAGGTTTTGATTTTCATAAAGATATGATATGATTTTTATTTCCTTTATTTTCCCTTGCTGAGCATTTGAGCTCACCCTTTTATGTTTTCTTTTCCCCAGGCCAGGAAGATGGATATTAAGTAGAATATTCTAAAAGGGACCCTAGATATGATGAAATAAATGGGAGACACTGTAGAAGATTTATGAACCAGTTGTTTATGTTTCCCAGTTTCTAAAGACACTATACCTATACGGTCCTTTGTGGTTTTGTCATATGTTGTAATAAGTGTGCTTCAATTTTGAAGTATTAAAAATGTATGTAAAGTATGGGTCGTTATATATATGGTCATATTATTATCTTCTTATGAGTAATATTTTATTTCTACCTATTATTCGGCTGTTCATTGCTTTATGTTCTTATGCGTGTTTTGTCGAATAAATTCTTATTCATATTTTTTAGATTATAGATATATCATTTACAGAATGGTATTAGTATAATATATATCATATTTATTCATTCATTTCATTTATATAAGCATTATTCAATGAAGATCGTGTAGAACGAGTCGCATCACATTGTGGAGACGGTAGGTCGTACGTACGCACGAGCGATGATACTGTTCCCATAATTATTGAATGGTATTGGAGTGGATTATGTAATGTCTAAAAATTAGTGTCATGTTATAATAATAATATATAGTTATTATTTACACCATTATACCCATCCATGCAAGGTGGTGGTGGAAAACAGATTACACCACGGTGTGGAGACGGTATTTCGTACGTACACACGCGCGATGATTTCATTTTCAATAGGATGGATAGAAGTTGAAATAGGGTTTTTTCATAGTTATAATGACATATCAGTATATGAGCGATACATGTTTGATTAATTCATGATGAAACATATAAATAATAAGAAGTAGAAGAATAAATAAATTGGAAAGGATCGGTAAAGGATATTACCACTTGTTTGACGCGCCTCTTCTTAACCTCCTCTTAGGACCTTAAAGTTGGTCTTTGAAGAAGATCGGGACCTCTAGTACGTTTATATGGAAGTGGATAAGGGAAATTGGAAGGGTTTGGATGAGTTTTAAGGCTCAAAGTGGTGTGAGGAGGAGAGGGAGGAGGTTCCCTTTTATAAGGGAAGAGATGGGAACCTTAGGAAAAACATAAAATATTATTTTATAATAAACTCATATATGGTTTATAATGGCTCCAAAGTGACTTATTTAGAGTCTAGGTGGGGATGGGTTGAAATAATCTCAACCAATAGGTTTTAGACATGTTTAGGTTACCATTTCAACCTTATCATTTAGATTTAACTCTAAGCTAAATAATTTTACTTTTACAGTGTATTCTTGTATTATTACAATATATGGTAAATAAAATGACTATAAACTACAAATAGAACCCAAATTGGTTAATTAATGTCATATATGTTATTATATATGTCTTTTTTCTGAACTGCATATTTTTAGGAAAATAATGACAATTAATAATATAATATTTTTTTTAAAAACACTTTTATGTCAATTTTGACACTATTTGGTATTTTGTTTTTGATAAATTCATAACAACATTTATAATTTGAAAACAATTCATATAAACAACCCTAATATGTTATAGTATCCATAAAAATAATTTGAATTCATAAAAAGTCTCAAATTACATTTATTTTGGTATTTATAATATCAATTATGTTAATATTTCATTAATAAGGTAATTACTGCATCATCATTGTGTCATAAATAAATTAAATTATTTAATGTCTAAAAATTATAAATAAGATACCATTATATATGAAATATTTTTTTCTTTCTAATTAATATTTATAGTCTAATTTATCTTATGTATAACCCTATATTAAAAATGTTTTACTTAGAAAACTTTGATTTTAACTCTTTTAACTCTTCTTTTAATTAAATATTAATAAATGTCCTAAACTAATCCAAGTGGACCTAAAGGGTTGTATTTTATTCGTAAGGTTGTTTTTTGGTTGAATTAAACTTATCCAATAGAATTATGACATGTGTTAGGGTAATAATAATATCATTTTTACCCTTAATTACCCTATTTACTTTTAACCGTGGTAAATAAAAGCAAACAGTTACTATTCAGAAAAAATTATTTTTATCTTATTGAACCACATTTTACTCCTTGATATTAACCATTCCTCCTGGATTTTTGAAATTCAACTCATAGAGGTGGTAAAATTATTTTTTATGTACAATTACAAATGCTCCTTGGAGGTGGGTAAAAGACGGTAAATAGTATAATAATTTTTTTCATATCTATATTATTATAAAATGACTCCAACAAATTACATTGAACTTATATAGGTATTATGTATCTATTTTACCTATAATAAATTTAAATAAATTAAATTATTATTTAAATAAAAAGTATGTTTTAACCAATAACTCAGTGTTTTCACTATTCATAAAAAATTGAATGTTTTCAGAAAAATACCAAAAAATTCACCCGAGGCTAATTTCGATATTCCAATTCCAAAAATGAAGTCCATTTTGAAAGATAAAATTTATAAATTTTCAAAAAGTGGATATTACTATTCATAATGGCTAGTTTATATAATATTTTAATAACTTATCGTTGTTTAGCGAAACTCGATATTGTGGACAACGCAAGCTATCGAGGAAGGTCGCTCTTGTGTGTAATGCAAGACAAGATAGTGTTGTGTGTTGTGAAAGATTCCTTTGGTTTTGTGTATAATATAATACATAAAAAAAATATTTCCCATAAAATTGTAGGGTGTTACAATATATCCCATGTTTCTTCATAAACTTTTTGATAATGTCGATGGTTGTAGCTGA
The DNA here is from genome assembly GCA_963277665.1 of Viscum album. Classification (NCBI taxonomy): domain Eukaryota; kingdom Viridiplantae; phylum Streptophyta; class Magnoliopsida; order Santalales; family Viscaceae; genus Viscum; species Viscum album. Next base: position 539,715,087 of record OY728119.1, read on the forward strand.
ACCAGATGGGGTCCCAGACCTAATTAAGACATCAAGGAGATTCCAAGACTCATGGGGGAAACATTCCGGACCAAAAAACCTTTTATCCACTATGATAAGATCCTTCACAGGTTAATGTGTCTACCAAGAATACTAATTATACCACTCTGGGGATCATAGTTGTGGAAGAGGCTATACCTCTTGATCAAGGGGAGTAAGACCTGATTATTGCTCCCAGTTTTGTGAACATTGTTACTAAAATATCAGTATTAGTGAGATATCTTCTTGAGGCCATTTATTTGTATGATCATACGTAACCCACACATAAATCCATGGAGGAAACTGAATCTTATCATCTTTATGAGGGCACATCATTGATTTTACTAGTTATTTCTATTGCAGTAGTCAAGGATGTTGGCATCCAAAAAAGTTAAGATTATTTTTATACCTTTATAGAAACTTATTTCTCTTTTGATATGTATTTATTGACTAACGTAATCATCTACGTTTCAGAATACCGCTAAATTCCTCTACAGCTACAATCGCTACTCTGACATCTCAACCCACCGATACTACAAGAGAGTTAGCTGTCGTAGATCCAAGTCAAAATGAAGGTGTTTATTTAGGACCATATCTATTGTCACTAATTACTAAATACAATCTCTAATAAAAGAGTGATTATGAAGTGAATCATGAGTCTCTCAGTAATATTAACATTTCCCAGCAAACTGTTTAGAAGGAAATGTTGAAGTTGATTTCTTAGACCCCTTGTAAAAATTTGTAATGAAACTGACCAAATTAACTAACATGCTTTCATTGCTCGAGTATGGAGGGTTTTATTAACATGATACACATGACATCATAAAGGAGGTGATTTTTGCTCGAGAAAGGGACAACATGCCCTAATATCATCTTTCAACTGCAGATTACTTGGGCCACCTCTCTACATCAAGGATTTTCCTTCTTAAATATGTTTCCAAGCATGTTGGGGTATCTATGGGGTGATAAGGATGCTTCAGGGAGTAGAGGACCCTAGTGGATAGAATTAACTAGGATATGGATCAAATTCTTTAGAAATTGGAGTAGGTTTAGAAATAATTGTCTCATGATGAGGAAACCATTGATGAAGTGAAATAGCTTGTGGAAGAGGCTAAGAAGGTTGGATTGGAAGTTTATTTCATTCCACTGAGAAATAAAAACGTGTTTTCCCTTCATTACATATCCTTCATGTTATCCTTAGATGCTAATAGATCATAACTTATCTTGTTTTGAAAGATAATTTCCTTCATCAACTTAATGGTTTTATCATTAGATAACAATCTCAAACCTAACATAGGATAATTAAGGTGATAAAATATCTTCAAAAGAATTTCTCATGAATGGGTATCGGAGTAACATCAAATCCAACTTGTTTTATCTAGTGTTAGCATTTCTAGTTTTCAACATAAATAGTATTGTGTCTCTTTTTTTTCATTTTAATGTTTGGAAAGAAGGACCAATTAAACTATAAATTTAGGTTAAACAACTTCAACCATGAGTTTTAAAATAATGACCCAAGAACGGATGGCTTCCTGAGAATGTCCCAACACTCTTCAAACATATAATGGTAATTTTTTAGTCATAATTTTGTGATCTCTAGATCTAAATCATGATGTAGGACATGTACATGAGGCGTGACCATGGACCATGTTTTAAAATCATCCTCCAACATGATGCTTTGAATAATTATTGAGATAGAAGGGGTTTCTCCTGAGAATGATTTTTTTTTGTTTGTAGTCTTTCATTTGTGGGAGATTGGTGAAAAGACAACTAGGGTGTGTTATAAATAGTCAAAAAAATGTGTTCTTAGGCCACTAATAATCCATTTCTGATGGTCAGGTACTTTGTGAAGTTATATATTTCTTTTGACCACAAAGAGCAGTTTATCAAGGGAAGGTGTTAGAGAATAGTTGGAGCATCTGTATTAACACTAGAATTGAATGGGAATCTTCTCCTAAATGAATTTGTATTGTAAATAAATAGGTTTGAAGCATAGTTCAATTTAATTTAATACAACTTAGACCTGAATTCATGAGGTTTAACGTCTTACGATGAGGATATTTTAGGGCTACAATTTAAGTTTACATAGCTTTGACAAAAAGGTAAATATTTTCATTTTTCTTAGTAATATGTCCAAGAATGTTCTACCATCTTCTCAGATAAAGAGGGAATATTGGATGATGTAGTCTAGTGGATTCCAAATCTGATAAGTGACATGGGATGAAATAAACTTTAGGTATTATGGAGATAGAATATGTCTCTCTTAATAATGAACTTAACTCTACTTGACAGGCCTTTTTTGTGGGTGATTAATTAAAATCCAACAGGAGTATATTATTCATAGTCAAATAGAGGTTTCATAAGGACACTGACATCCTATTACTGATGGGAAAAAGAAATATTATGGAGATTCAGACTTCCTTGGATGCATATTTTGTTTTTTGTTTTAAAATTGTCGGGATATGTTATGAGAAATACACATCAAAATTACTTGAAAATAGGTAAGAGAATTTTACTCAGGCATGTTTGACCTATATGCATGAAAGGGTATTTTTTAGACTGATCCCCAGACATAAGATCCATGAATTATTTTGTATCTCATCAAAGTGAAAATATTTCCATATATATTTCTATGGTACATTTCCCACACTAACTTAACTATTTGGTGGAGAGATAGTGTGTTTTTTTAATAGAGATGCATGTATGGGGTCAGAACCGATAGTGGAATATCCTATGTAGATATGGCACATATATAATAGAGTGGGGGAATTTTTTATGTTTCATCAAGGTCTATAATTAATGATTAAGGAATCACGATGTATCCTATAATAACATAAATCAAGTGAAATATATTTCTTGGAAATCATGTAGTTTAGTGTCATGTGGTGAGGACATAAACCATGTAGTTTATCATCATATGGTATGGAATATATTATATATTATATCATTATGTGACTATGGTTACATTAATTCTTTAATTTTTAGGTAATACGACTAGTACCATAAGTCATTGAAATAATGAGTGATAGAAGTCTCATCGGGCCAAGATGTTTCAACATGCCTTTGACAAGGAGAGGGAAAATGAAAACCATGATTCTAGGGGATCTCAGATCATGAAAAATAATATGGATAAAAAATTCCATTAGGGGTTATGGATAATGAAGGGGCCTCTCTTATGGATGAATTTGTCTCTGTTTGATAGGCCTTTTAGTGGAAAATTTATTTAATGTCAACTAGCGTGTATTATACATAGTTCAACAGAGGTGTCCATAGAATAGTATCATCCTATAATTGATGGATATATAAATATTATGAAGATCAAAAATTTTCTAGAACATATAAAATGATAGGTTGATGTAAATTATTCGAGTATGTAAGAATAATTCAAACTGATGTTGTCCATGGAGTGTGAATTTTCCAATATAGATCTAAATCTTGTGTAGGAAGGGAAATATTTGTTTCCTTAATGGACCCCTGAATGTGGGAACCCAAATTAAGGTCTCCTATATAGATCCTTGTTTTTATAAATAAGAGTGGAATTTTTTTATTTATCATCTGGCTAAGACTATGACATAAGGTCTAGGTGTCACTACATATCACATTGGAACAAGAATCAAGCCAGACATAGTTCTTGAGAGACCATGTATTTTAATATAATGTGGTATGGATATAATTTCCCAAATGTGAAAAGGAAATATTCTTGATAAACCCAAGATTAAAGACATTGGTGTCACAATTTATCCTATGATGGAAGGAATCGAGCCATCCGTTGTTCATGAATTTGCATCAATCATTCAGTTTAACATCTTGCAGTAAGGGCATCTAGAATTCCATTTAGGGTATTTCAACCATGACCATAGTAACCCAAATTTGAATTTATATTCCTTGTTCTTGTTGGAAATCCTTTACTAAAATTCCTATGTCCATGTGAGCTATTCTTAGTGTGAGAAACAAGGGGTGGGAAGGGTTATTTCACCATATAATGGTGATAAAAAATTAAGGATAAGAGAATTTTGATTTTTCAGTCACTAGACCAAGAAGTAAGATCTAGGTATCACAACATATATCAGTGGAGTGGGAATAAGTTTATATATAGTTCTAGGAAAGGTGTCATGTGCAGGTCTGACCCATACATAGGGAGGTTTATTTTTCTAGGGTATGGTTAGACCCATGATTGGAGATCTAAGTGTCACTGTGTATCCTATGATAATTAGAATCATGTGACACATAGTTCTTGGCATAGAATTTTGGATGACCAATATTTGGAATGGTGGTATTTCTCTCTAGCGAGGACATTGAGGCATCCCAGGAAATTGTGAGGAAAATCGTATTTATGGGTTTGGTTAAGGCTATAATTTACCACGATGATCTATAGACATTATTATTGTTACTTTTCATACTTGGTCACATGAGGTATTCTGGGTTTTCTATGGGGTAATGCTATAGTTTATCATCTCATGGATTTAACAATAATTGGGTGAAACTTTCTTGGTATGGATAATAATTGATGAACTGATGTGAAATAAGGCCAAGGAGGTCACATTGACACACAAACTCCCAAGACATATTACACAGGGTCCACAGTCATGATAACAAATGGAAAGGACATCATGATGTCTTGATGATGGGGATAGACCTGGGATAATGTATTTTGGAATTTCTATATATCTTATGAGGATGGTAATCAATCTATACATAGTTCTAGAAGGGATAACTATGTAGGTATGGACCACAAGTGGGGAAAGGGAATTTTTTGTGTTGAGGCTAAGCCTAGGGTGTAGGATCCCAGAATCAGTATGTATCCCATTATAATGAGAATCAATCAATATGTTTCTCGGGGAAATTATTACATACATAGGTCTATCTAATGTGTAGAGAAAGGTAATTTTTATTAGAACATTCATGTAAGTCAAAGGAACCATGTAGGGGTTCCTTTATTGAATTTTATTATATGTATTGGAGGGAAATTTTCCATATTTGATGGATGGGACCACGACATAGGGTCTAAGAATCACTATGTATCCCATTGTAATGGAAATCATGTCATACTTAGTTCTAGGAACAATGAATTTTATTTTCATGCAGAAAGAACAATAATCATGTTGTTTAATTTCTTGGGGTAAGGATGTCGGTCACCTGATGTGGAAGGAAAGTTTTATTATGGATGAGGAAACAAATATATGTTCTAGCGTCACTATGTATCAATTGATGGTAGGAATCAAGCTACACATATTTCACGAATGAAGAGATTACTTATATGGATCTCTCTACCACACATGGACATGGGCACTTCATTCTCCATTAACACAAATCAATATCGTGTATGGTGGATCATTGGTGATATGAATCTTTCCTTGTAGTTTAATGTCTTACAATGGTGAAAATGATTCTATGTAGTTAAACATCTTACAACAAGGATGTCAGTGTAATACACTTTATCATCTTCTGACACTGACTTTTTACCATGTAGTTTAACATCATAAGATTAGGATGTTTTTCCACAATTTTTTAAGGTTGTATAACAAATATTGGCTATACAGTGAATCTGAATGATGATATTTTATCACATGAAGTATTTCTTGAGGAACATTACATTGGTGGGGGTTGTAGTAAGTTGTGCATCCATTGAGATCGAATACTAATCTCTATTAGAGTATACTCTATATATGGAGTAGGGTCCATCCCACTTTAACTCTAAGTTTAGAGGATTATTTATGGGTATCATCAGAGTCATGAGGACCAAAACCTTTTCTCCCTCAAGGAATGATCATAGATGAACTTTTTTGTTAAGATATCTCACAAATGATTTTTACAGACCTCCAAATGATGAATGGTATGAAATCTTTTATCATCCAATGACTCTAATTCATCCAACCATTTTTGGGATTACTCATATATGGATATATGGTCACGTATGGAAACTATACATGAGGTTATTTGAACATTAATGGGAAGGACAACCTTTATCCCATATACCAATGAGTATGGGGTTTCTTGTGTGGTGGTATGGGTTGTAGTTTTATAATCCCACAAGGAATCCATAATCATATCCAACCTAGAATTTTTATCTTTTCCCGTAATCTTTTGGAGTATCTTTTATAGTGTCTGGTTGAAGATCTTTATCTTTCCATTATTTACTTTATGATAATGGGTTGAATTGTAGGATTTGATATTATACTCCTGATACAGCATCCCCACTCATCGGATCATAAATTGGTGTTATTGTTCATCATTGTTGTATGATAGACACCAAATCAGATAATGATTTTTTCCTTTCATGAAGATAATGATATTACTTTTCCTAAATTAGTTTAGGGTTAGAGATTCATCTCCCTTTAAGAAGAATTCAATTGTATTTAGAATGTTCAAGAACTTCTTATATGTGGTAGGAGGATATGGTCTTATTACATCCATTCCCCATATGGAGAATGGACAAGAGTAATTGGAAGTATGAAAAATGTTTGGGTTTGATGATTGAATATAACATGTTCCTATAATGAATGAAACAATTTGGTAAATTATGTGAAATCAAGTGTCATAGTGTTCCAATAGTATCCCAGCCTCTAAATTTGAAGTAAAATCTTAAACCCTAACTGGTGGTCACCAAAGGCTTTGATGTTCCCTTATTTCATGATAATAGTGGTCCATTATCCATCAATTCACCTAATAATGACCCAATAAAGGATTATATTATAGATAAACTTTTGATTATTTGTTTCGTTGTATGGAATAATGTTAATTGGTCATCTTTATATTTTGTCTTTCTTATATATGTATGATGTGAGTACTCTATTTTGAAGGTAGTTAATGATGAGTATGATCCATCTAGTAGTAGGACCATATGGTTTCTGTATGAGATTAACTTAAATGATTTCATCCATGAAAAATCAAATAAAAGGTGAGACCATCCAACAGTGTGAAATTCTGATGATTGTTTCATCACGGTCTTGATCTACTATGGTCATTACAGAATTTCACAATGCATCATCTTAGGAATTTTTTAACTATGGTATGTTAACAATTTTCCACTCTAAGGTTAATTTCACTAAAACATCTTTGTACATAATCAAGTAGGTGGATCCACTCATTTTTTCTGATATAATAGTCAACATTGACCTCATTCGTGTCAAATTATAAATTAATTTTTATCTTCAGGAGATTTATTTTTACCTGAAGTGTTGACTCTAGCCTTGTAATAAGAGACTGATACTCTGATTCATTGTTTTTTCACCTTTATAATATAACTATGTAGTAAGGTCATATTTTATTTGGTGTGGAAATAATAATGACTCTCAAACCATCTTTTTTTATCTACGGTACTTCCATCATCTTCACTATTTGGATTCTGGATGTGCCATCAAAATATGTATCCCATTTCTGGGGACCCTCTTGAAAAGAGAAGATATATTCATCATGAAATTAAGTATTTAATATTTTTTTCTAATGATGGATTTACTTCTATGATTTCTTCTAGTTCTTGGTCTTTCAAATCATTCTATGTAAGGAACTAGATATTAAACTACTCTAGGATCACCACTCATCAAGGCAGATCTCAAGTCAACATAAAATGACTGAGGATGTATTTGAGTGAGTTTTTGTGAGAGGACAAGTGTAACTTATTATACTATAGGTAATTCCACAATTTATGGAATGAAAATATTGATTCCAGGTAGCTTTTCTCGATATCTTAATAATGAGTCTCAGGGTTGATCATGGTTCGGCTGAGATAATAAAGTCTATTTTCGCTCCTCGTGTCATTCTTCTATACAAGTAAGGAACCCAATAACCTCTCTAAGTATGTCACATAAATAATGACTTACCTTCCCTCAATATGTTTAATCAACATTATGGGTATCAAAATCTATTTCATTAAATCATAAAATGCTTCCTGATAATCATAAGTCGACTAATATGTAATAATGTTTTTCATCAAACTATTGAAGGGAAAACATTTACCCACAAGGTTGGCTATAAAGATTCAAATGTATGCCAATTTTCCATAATATAATTTCAAATATTTACAGTTTACATGATTTGAAATATTTAGTATAACCTTTATTTATCAGAGCCTACATGGATACCATGGTAGCATACGAAGAAGCCAAACAAAATCCTATGGTAATTCAAAAAACACATTTCAACGGGGTTATTTTTAGCTTGTGTTGTTGAAGTTTTTTTAATATAGTTTAAAGATAGTAAAATTGTTCAAAAAAAATTTCCAACAAATTGATAGTGTACTATTTGATAAACATCCCTATGATGGTTCTGAATATGTGATGCATGGCCTGTTGATATGTCGTGTCATCATTATTTAGGCCAAAGGGTATTACCTGATACAAAAATACTCCCTGAGGGGCCCTAATGGGGGTGGATTCTTCATCATATTGGTCCATATGGATTTTATTATATCATTAAGGGAAATACAAGTAGGAAAAGGCATGATATAATGTTGTTGCATTGATCAGTAGATTTGTGATTGGGACTTTTAAGTCATCCTTCAGACAGTGACGATTGAGATCTCTGAAGTCAATGCAGAATCAAATATATATATTCTTATTATTTAATGGGACTATATTGGCGAGCCATTCTAGGTATTGGACCTCACAATTGAATTTTTCCTTAATGATATTGTCAAATTCAACTTCAATGCTGGTAGTGTGAGTTGTACGTGCCCTTCTATATGCCTTATTATAGGCCTGGTGGTTCCCTATAATTCCAAGGTGGTGAGTAGACACCTTAGGGTTATGGCACAAAATTTCCATGTAATTTTAGATGAATACATCCAAGTTATAATTCATAATTATGGTATACAACTATTTCTCTCACAATACATGGATAGGTTGATCAAATTATGCCATGGGTCCTCCTTTATAACATGGTTTACCTCTCCAAATCCATCAATGGTGGAAGAGAAACCCTAATAAAATGCTAGAGGGGTGTCTGTAAGGTCCTCCTCCTATTCTTCTTCCTCCTCTCTATATTACTCTTCTACTTTAGTATTAAGGGGAGTAGGCTATTAACAAAGTTCCTCACTATTAGAACCCGATTTGATATTTTGACATCCTGAAGATGAAGCGACCTCTACTACCCTGATTGATAGTGTGGGGGTAGTTTTAAATCTCTATAAGGGAGATGAGGGAAAGCTAATGAGTATCTTAACCTTCCCATACTAGTATCATGGCAATATATTCTGAGTTAGATGATGAGACATTGATTTCATGAAGCTCAAGGGATAAAATTAGAGAATTTTCATCTGATATTTTACCACTTCCGTGGGAGTCAGTAACTTTTTCGACACTATTGGGCTCAATTATCATGAATGATATCATGATGGTTGTATAATATGAACCTTAATTGTTTCTCCTATACTCTTCCAAATTGATGGGGATTGTGTACTCTTAATCGATCTGTTTGAATGGGTTGGTTGGGATTATTTTTAGACTAGTCAGGGTAGTGACCCAAGAAACACCATTAGCCATGGGTTTCTCTCTAATTGAATCTTTCATCAATATAATGAGATTCATAGGATTCAAATGGGGTCTTAAAATCATGAAATGTAATGATCATTATGTCAATATATTATTTGATACATTGTTGGAATAATGAGGGTATTTTTGTGTGTTGATTCAACAAATGACTTCCAACAAAAACATTTATGGTCATATCTTACTGAACCACTAGAAATAATGAGTCAAATACAAGGTCTCTAAACCGAGCTCTGATCTTGATTTTTCCCTAGGTATTTTCCCATATATTTTTATAGCCATGTAGATTTAGAGAGGAGGGTGATAAGTTATCCTCATTTTATCGCAGCTGATGAAATGTTTGTACTATAATGAGGTTAACTAGCCAATGAAAATATGTCAAAAATCGAAACCGTTCATCTTTCCAGACATGTACAAGGGTCTGATGTGTCCCAATATAATGGAATATTTATCTTTATATGTAGAGGAGAAAACTACAATTAATTTTTTAGGATTGGTCTCTATCTGATAGAACTCTACAATGGAAACCTATTCTTTAATATCCTCGTGGATTAAAAAGCATCTTTTAGTTCTTCCCTGAGAACTTTTGAAAGACTAAGGCCATCCAAAATTGACAACATAACGGAAACTTGGGATTATTAATTCAATATGTAATAAATTATTACAAAAGGCCTATGTTTCCCAGTGTGTGGATTCTCATTCATAGATTCATTAGGAATTGTAGAACTGGATGTAGATGTATCATCCCTCATAAGATAAGTTTAAGGAACTCCTATCTGTGGTGAGTTAGTTTGGGCAGGTCTGCTTTCACACCGAGGGTGATCAGACACATATACCCCCTCCGATTGATATTACAAAATTATTAGGACATGGTGACAATTGGCATATATAGGGGTATTTCCTAGATCCTTTTGGACTCACATGATGGATCTTCCATGAGTTAATTCCACAATGATGGTCCGAGTAGGGACATCGCTAGAAATTTGAATTCTTAAATAACTATATCTTCCCCTATACCATTGGATCCTGTGACCTCTTCCTCTAGTTCACTAGCCATATGTAGGGAATGTGGGTTCATAACCAGACTCATCATCAGAGAAGGGATCTATTAAATTATTGACATTAATGGTGCCAAATAATAAATATTCATTATATGACATCCTTATATGGCTGGAAATTCATTTTGGTACCATTTGGTGGGTTGGTACCCATTATTTCAAATATAATTGAAAAAAGGTAGATAGTGTCAAAGCCCATTTTAGACTTGAAATAGGTTCATCTTTTAAAAATTTCTCTTCACCCTCTCAGCAAAATTGTTTCTTGAAAGACTGGATTCTAGAAGACTATGATGCTGAAGAATTCACTTGTATCATTGTGGATTTGGCCAGAGGAAATTTCAGTAGGCTAAATGATCAGAGGACACCAATAGTTAAATTGATCATCTCTGAAGTCATCTAATCACCAAATTTTTGGGAAACTTTTCTAATAACTTTTTTTCATTCACTTATTTCCTCATGAGAAGTTGCAGAACGTACGTTACTTTTTTTGATGGATTTCCCAACATTACATTCCCAGAGTCCACAATTTTTTTAGGATGTATTTGAAGATTATTCATTCCAAAATGGTTTTTCCCAATGTCTGGAGAAATAGACAATAATATGTATCGTCATCTAGACCAACTTGTTCAGGCCTTTTGGGATCTAGCAGGTATATGAAATCATTATACATAGATGCTATAAATTATTCACTAACTTATTCATCTTGGAATGAGTTAAATTTATTCATTATCTCCTTGAATTGATTTCACCTGGGTCCCTGCTCCATATCCTGGCCTGGTAGGGGTTATTCTTCATTCCCTGGGGGTTCTACATAATATAAAGTGGTTTTCGGAGCATAAGATGATGTAGGGGCTAGATTAAATGTGAATGATGTAGCATCTACCTTTCCTGCTCTTTTCTTCGGTACATGTGGATTAATGCAAGACATGAGATTAGTCCACCATATGTAATCTTCTATTCATTGAGAAATTGTGGAAAGATCCCAAAACCACACTCGTATATATCATAAGGGTGATTGGGATTCACAACTCGTCATAGAGGTTCTCTATGAAATGAGAATGAAGATATTGTTTGGGATGCTAATGGTTTAGGGAGTAAGTCAAACCTTTCCATCTAGAAATTAAATTTTAGTCTCTCTCATTCTCCCTCTATTTGTAGTTTGATAGGTCAACGGTCTTTTTCTTTTATAGCATTGAGATAAATTGAAATAGATACTTTCAATAGAGATATTTCCACCCCATGATTTACTGAGATGGTAGGCTAGTGTACCCCATGAATGCCATCCCTTGTAATATTTTCACGAGTAATCTATGTTTCACTACTTATTTATGTGATGGGGTTCCCATTATGGGATAAAAATGGGACACAAAGTGTTTGTTATTTTTTTCTTGGTCTCCTTATCCATTTAATATTAGATATATATGACTCCCAAAATTCAATAGTTGTGGAATTTTAGTCAACCATTTAGGGTAAGGCTTCAATTCTAGTTATACTAGTTCATGCCATTCCTCTTTGACTTATAATTAGCCAACAATGATTCAATTATTTCAATATGCCCCCGATGAATGTTCAGTAAAATAGGAGCTTGACTAGGGGTGGAAATGGCTTAGGCATGATGCACTTGCTCCGCCAATATCAGGGGATGACATCCATTATGGGGCATCTTTTGTGCTTTCATATATATTTATTTCAATTGTTTCCCTAATGGATGAAATTATTGATATCCTTCCATAATTTGGTCCAGGTAAACTGAGGTCTTGGGTATTGGTTTGAGAGAATGTCCGGGATTTCCTTTATTTATTGAGGTGAACCCTTGATTATGATGTACATTGTTGGATTTTTGAGTTAAGGATTTTCTCTTGCAGTATATTAGGTTGGAGTGATGACCCAAAGAAATTTTTCATTGAGCCTTCTCAACTCTTTCATCTATTCCTACTACTATGAGAATCTTTCCTTGAGGGTGAGGTATCCATCCCCTTTCAGATGAGGGTCATTTGGAACCTAGATTTCTCCCTTTTCACTGGTGGATGTTTATTGAGGAGGTAGTGTTATAGTTGTTGAAGGAAGAACCAGATTCAAGGTGAGTATCTAGTTCTAGGTATGCACACCTCCTTAATTTTTCATAGTGTAGAAAGTGTTCTAGATAGAGCCATCCTCTCTATGCTCAAAAGAATTAGAGTTACCTTCAGTTCCATCTGCGGGATTGATTCCCATGACATTCATTGATGCATTATGATTTTTAGGTATCGTATTGGCTATTGATTAATAGGAGGGTTGTTTGTGTCCTTTACTATACCTCCTCCATAATTTATAATATCTTCTTTGGGATTATTGGAAAAGAATTACTTTAAGGGAATCGTCACACAACTTTATTGTTTTTAAACTTTCTGAGGAAAACAGGTTGTGATACAGGATGAACCAATAGACCTTATTTCATGGTGTTTCCCTTAAATGGTAAAAGATTTATCCCCTTAAAGATGTGTTTGAGGTAAAAATACCCCTATCCCTAGGGGATAATGTTTCTCCCATTCTTCTATTGTTATACCTTGTAATAAATTTTTCTTCTTTGGTAGGGCATTTTGTGTTAGAAATTCCCTCAGCCCTACGGGCTGGGACTGATATTCTACTGTGGAAACTACAAATATTCTTGTCACAAAAATTATATCATGCATCCTTGTTCAAGTATGAGTCAACTATAATTAATGATCTTCATATGAATCACATTATTTCAATGATATTAGTGGTGTGTGTTAATTGGATCACCTTAAGTTAGAAGCCTGGTTAATGTTCTTAGTTGCTCAATTCAATAGTTTTTTTATGATCTTCTCTTTTCAGTCCCGATGGTTTTGAGACTTATTTATGGTCAAATCCTTCTTAGTTCACCATATTTATAGGGAGGGAGTCTTGTTAGGTCACTGCCATAGATTGATGGGATTAAAATATTCTTCTTATGGTGGGTTTTTTACCAATTCATTAGGTGGAGTAAAATTATCCTTTTTCACCTGATCCTCATATGTAAAAACTGTAAGGGGCATCAATGATTAGCTGATACAACTTTTTCATTTCATTGAGGCATTCCAGTTGAATATCATTCTTCCTATTTTTCAATTGTGTACTTTTGGTTGATGTAAGGGATTATAAGTATATCTGATGATAGATCTCTCCCAATATATTAACATGGTTTTCATTCCCATTGTATGGTTGGAACTTCACATTCAGGTGGAAAATATTCTTTAAGAGATTGAGATGGTTATTTTGTATGTATTCTTCTAAAAATGCCTCAGGAACATCAAACTGATAAGTGGATGGGTGAAAAAAATATGGGAATATCATCTTTGGTAAATTTTCTTATCACAAGTAATGTATCTTATTTTTCTTCTTCCAGTGATTCCTATACTCTTTTATCCCAACATGGGGGATTATTGACCATTTTTTTGTAAGGATCTGGTCATGTAGGGGTTTCATTGGCATATAAATATTCCACAGGTGGTTCGGTGGATGATTATTTCCCCAAATCATCTTTTAATTGATAAGGAATGTAACCTATCAATGATAGGGCGTTGATCATGGTCAACCCCATATTTGTAAGTGGCTAAAAATATTAGGTCCTTCCCATATTTTATATGATATGGAGTGGACCTTATTTTTGATTGATTTTCGAGCCAAGAGGATGGTTTTTGAGGAACTCATATAGATATTCATTCTCGTGATTGATCATATTGTTCCCATGTGGTGAGCTTTCATGGTGAATACTTTGGGGTGGACCTATATAGATATTGATAGTAGGGATATGGGTAGGACCTTCAAGATTACTATACCAACTTATTTAATTTTGTGACAAATTAGTAGGATCATGGTCCACCATTGATAGATATTTGATTCCCTCAAGTACCTTATCTTCTAATAGAGAAGGATCATGAGTCTACTCCTCAATCATGGATTATCCAGTGTGGGTTTTATTTTTTGATATTCTCGAATGAGTAGTTGGAACTATGTTTTTTGAATGGTGAACTTCATTCATTGGACGGATTTTGGATGTAACGACCCATAAATTTTGAAAGAAAATTGATTCATAAAAATGAGTTTTATATTATATTGTACACATAAAAACCATATCTCATTAATAATGAAGTGAGTATAAAATTAAATGTAACCATCTCGATTTGATTATTATATAAACATTGGTTAAATATAACCACGAGTTAATAGAAACATTGGAAACTTTACTCTTGATAAAAAATTTAACATTATAATTAGTGTTTATAAGTAAAAATTACATAGTATAATTAATGAAAAAAGGAGAAGTGATGGACTGAACTAGTAGAGTCACATCATATGAAGCCTTTCAAGTGGATTAGAAGAATGTTATAAGTTTTCAGTTATTATGTACATTTTTTCCAAGAAACTAACCATTAAAAGATCCTCTATTCGTATAATTTAATGAATTGTTATTGAACAAAAAGGTGGGATTACATAGTTGGTATTAAAATAAGGATTATTTATTTTGGTAAAATAGGATTTTAAAACATTTGGAAGAACCCTAGTGACAAGTAAAAATATATGAAAAAATACTAGTATTTTGGTGAAATATTAAGTAAGCGGTTTCTGAGAAAATAAATTTCTATCTTGATATGAACAAGTGGATGGGGCTCTGGCAGAAATATATATAGGGGAAAACATAAAAACACCACTTTGTACTGGACTTGAATGGGACCTGTTGCATAACAATGTGCCTTTTTTCACTCCATGTTTGACACTACTAGGGGATATTTTTTGTTAATCACAAGATCTTTCTAAACCATTATGAATGATTTTTAGAAAATGTAATTATTGTTAAAGAATGACATATTTAAGAAGGATTTTTTTATGGAATAAAATCATTTAGAATTATAATATTATTAAAAGAAACACATTTCTCATTGAGTATTTGTTCTTTTAGAAAATGGAGAGAAATAGGAGGAACCATGTAAATGGAGAGTTTAATGGACCATGAATTGACACCCCCCAATGGAATCCAAAATGGAAATTTTCATGATAATGATGAATCAATAAACATGGGTTACGAGAAATAACTTGAATCAAGAAAAGATACTGAATTTTCCTCTAAGGGAAAAACTTTTAGTTGAGTCCTTTATGTATAAACAACCACAATATTTCCATGGATCTACTGAACCATTAATTATTGAATAGTGGATAAGATGTATTGAAAATGTCTTTTGTTGTTAAAAAAAAGATAAATTCACTATGGTTATGTACCTCTTAGAGAGAGAAGCTGATCAATGGTGGATTCGGATTAAAAACAATAAACCAATAAGGGGGATTGATTCTATGGAGTGGGAAGATTTCATAATATGATTTTTCAAAAACTATTTCCCTCATTTGATTCAAACAAAAATAGGGAAGGAAATCCTTGAGCTGAATGAAAAGGAAAAAAAATATGTGGGAATCTATGAGGTGAAATTTACAAGACATTCTCATTGTACTTCTATATTTTTTGTGGGTCATAATAGAAAGTTAAATATATTATTTGATGGAATAATACCCCATATACGAGGTAATATATCTAATCTAGACTATGATAACTATGATAAGATAGTACTGAGTGATATCAAGGTTGAACTAGAGTTTATAGAGAAGCAGTGGTCACACAAATCTACTGAAAATAAAAGATATTTTGATCCAAAGTAAAAGAGAAACATTGATTATGGGAGAGTAGGAAGGAAACTATATCTTTCTACATGCAACAAATGTGGGAATAAGCATTCATGGAAATGCTTGATGGGGAGTGGAAAATGTTACAAGTGTGGAAGATAAGTCCCTATAGCTCAGAATTGTCAAAGGGATGTGAATTCCCAACTTATCAACACTAATGAAAAAGTAATGATTGTGAAATCATAGATTGTGCTCTAATGATCTAAGTGTGGAAAGATTGGGCACATTTTTAATCACTATTAAAATCAGAAGGTAATGGAGGGTAATCACACTAAACATCATCTTAGGACAAGGGAGCATGGTCGGTAATTTACTATCATAATATTATAAGTAGGGTCTCCAAATGATGTGGTGCCATGTACTCTCATTGTTCTCTCAAAGATAGTAATTACGTTATTTTATTTTGTTTCTACACATTCCTTTATTTCCTCTATGTTTGAAAATAATATAGAATCAATACTTAAACTTCTAGAAGTTGAGTTATCAGTCAAGACTCTTGGAGTAATTATACAAGAATCAAAAGTGTAAAAACTCTAGTGTGTAATTTGGAGAGAAAAATATCTTCACTAATATTGTAACACCCTGAGATTTTTTTAGAAATATTTTTTTTATGTCTTATGTTATACGCAACACCAAAGGAATCTTCCATAGCACACAATACGGACTTGGCTTACATTACACGCAATCGCGACCTTCCTCGATAGCGTGTGTAGTACGCAAAACCGGGTTTCACTAAACAATGATATATTGTTATGGACTAGCTGTTATGAATAGTATTAACTAAATTTTGATTTTTATAACATTATTATTTACCTTACACATTTTCTAGAACATGGTAAGAGAACAAAATAAATTTTTCGGGTAAAATAAGTATTTTTCAAAAAATGTAGTTTTGCCGCCTTTTGATGGCTCACCCACATTAAATCTAGTTTTTGACATGTTTATAATTTAAATTTGACAAAATAAAATTCTTCTTTTGAATCAGGGTATAAAAATTTACTTTCGATAAATTTTTGATATTTTTCTGATAACTTTCATATTTTGATGAATAATAAAAATACGCTAATTTTTAATAAAAACCACTTTTTTCATTGAGATAATTTATATGGTTTAATTATAATATTTAATGGTTTTAAAGTATAAATAAAATATATTCTTACCATTTAATATAATTCATGTCATTATCACTAATTTCACATTGAATTCATATGTAAAAACATTTCAATCTTTGGCAATGTTTTAACTTCTAAAACCCGTTTTCTTAACAACGGGATTTATTTTAAAATAATTACAGAAACTTATATGTTTTTAATTTTGAAAAATGGATTGCATATTTGGAATCTGTGGGTCCAAATTATGTTAATAGGCTACTTTTTATTTTTTGGGCATTATGAATAGTAACTATGGTAAATTTTATTTACCATAGTTAAAGGTAAATCGAGTAATTAAGGGTAAATATAAGATTATAAAATTACCCAAACACCTACCAAAATTATATTGGATAACTAAAAGTCGACCCATATGACCTAAGGGTTGGATTAGATTCATTTAATGGACTTTTGTCTATGAAAATAATTTAATTATTATTAAAACCAATGAATGTGACAACATGTCACTTTCTTAAATCTTATAAGTATAATAAATTTAATTTAGTGATAAAATTAATGAAACTTCGAACCTGAATAGTCTACAGAAAGATAATACAATTATATTCATCATATAAATTTATTTATAATTTTTAGGGATTAAATAAATATCATTAATTATTCCACAATAGTGATGTTGAAATTATTTTATTAATTAAAATATCTTATAAATGGTTTTAAAAATATTAAAATAAATATTATATGAACTATTTAATGTACTAAAGTAATTTTCAAGATACATATGAAATTTTATGAATCTATTAATGCTTTTAGTTTGAACATATCTTCTGTATATATTTTATTTAAATTCAAATAAATGAATAATGTTAAAATTGACACTATTGTAGGTTATAAAAATAACATATTATAAAATTGTTTAAAAATCACAAAAATATTTAAAAATTATAAATTAAAATTTATATGGTCTAAAATGTCATAAAGTGTCAAATTATAGAAAATTCACAACATGTATGTAATTATTTATAATAATTTAAAATTTAGAATATTTTTACCACAAATAAAATTAAATTGATAAATAAGGATAAATCAAGTGGATAATATTTAAAATAAATTCCTAACATGTCTAAATTTTATTGGTTGATGTGATTAAAACCCTATCTCATCTAATATTCGGATATGAGTCATTTTGGATGTTTTTATGTGTGGTTGGGGTTTAATACAAAATAATATCTCTTATATTTCCAAAGGTGCCCCTCTCCTCCCTTATAAAAGGGAACCTCCTCCCTCTCCTCCTCACACCAATTTGAGCCTTCAAGCCCGGCCCATCCATGACCATTTCACTTCCCCACCTCCCTAGAAACATCCTAGAGGTCCTGGTCTTCTTCAAAGACCAATTGTAGTGCCCCAAGAGGAGGTCTCAAAGAGGCGCTTCAAAGAAGAGGTAATGTCTGTTACCGATTCTTTAAACTTTATTTCTTCTTCCACTTTTTCTTATTTAATTTTTTAATTATGAATTAATAACATCAGTATCACTCATATACTGATATGTTATTATAAGTATGAAACAACCCTATTTCACCATATATCCATCCTACGAAAAACGAAATTACTGCGCGTGCGTACGTACGGAATATCGTCTCCACGCCGTAGTGTAATCTATTTTCCATCACCACCTTACTTGTATGGGTATAATGGTGAAAATAAATAAATATATATGATTATTTTAAAGTGGTATTGATTCTTAAATAGTATACATACACTCCAATACAATTCCATGATCATGGGAACGATATCATCGCTCGTGCATACGTACGGAATACCGTCTCCATGATGTGATGCGACTCGTTCTACATGATATTCATTGCATAATGATTATATAAATGAATTTAATGAATAAATATGATATATAGTACACTAATAACATTCTGGAAATGAGGTATCTATTACCTAAAGAGAAGAATAAGAATTTATTTGACAAAACACGTATAAGAACAAAAAGTAATAAACACCTGAATAACAAGTTGTAATGAAATATTACTAATAAGAATCTAATAATATGACCATATATGATATCATAACAATAATTATGATTCTGTAATAAGTCAATAACATTATTTAAATCATTACACAGGAGGTTCAGACACTTACGAAGCAAATCGGACCTAAGGTAAGGGAAAATCTCGCAATCTCATTTTAATCCGAGATTGTTTATACTTCAGAATTTACAGGGGAATATTTATCATCCACATCCATGTTTCCTAAATATGTAATATCTATATCCTTCTACAATATTATATGTCCAATTTTACCCTTCGGTGAGTTTTTAGTAAAAGATATGAAAGGAATCTTTTGTCGTTTTTCGTATGAGGAACTTTTTGACTTATCCAACAAAAGTACGAGAAGAATGTTTTTTTGAACTTATACGGCATGAATGTATTTTTAAAACATTATTTACAAGAAGCTTCCTTTACAAGTTTTCATGTTTATTTTTAATCAACTTCTTTTAGTTTAAAATTTTATGACATGTTAAGAAAGGAAAAATGTTTTTTTAGTAGAAAGGATGTTTTCCTCAAGAATAGAGTTCAAGTTTTTTATCAAAATTATTTTCCATCTAAGATAATATAGGGTTCTGTTTCTATCCATATTATTACATTGATTTGATTATGTTGTGATGGAATTATTTTTAAGAATTCTTTTATCTTATATGAATTGTTTTATGAAGTCACGATGTTTAAGAATCCCATTTTTTTTACATGGGTTATGCAATGATGTATGATTTATGATTTTGTGGCACACTTAAGAATGGTATCATTATGAGATGGGTGGGACCTATATTTCCCTCCAATTCATTGGGTAAAGATTTTATATCTCATGAGATAGACATGGCTGGAACAGCAGGTTAAACCGATTCAGTGAAACAGGACTGAAATGAGGAGTGAACTCGGTTCAAAAATGGACTATGTCCACTAAGATAGTCTTGGCAATGAGTCTTGAATAATAAGAAATGATTCTCTATGATTATGTGTGTATGCCAAAAAGTTTCATGTTTTAAGTTATTATTATTGGGATTACATTTCACTTTTATGATTTATCCCATGTTATGATCTCTTTTTTCAAGATAAGATTTTCAAAATGTTATTTTCTTATGAATATGATATGTTTGATATTTCTTTTGTTTACCCTTATTGAGCATTTCAGCTCACCCTTTTGTATACTTTCTTTCCCCAGGTCAGTAAGAAGGGTATTAAGTAAGATATGCCAAAAAGGGACTATAGATATGATGAAATAAATGGGAGACATTGTAGATGCTTTATGAACCAGTTGTTTATGTTTCCCAGTTTCTAAAGACACTATACCTATACGGTCCTTTCATGGTTTTGTTATATGTTGTAATAAGTATGCTTGAATTTTGAATTAATAACCATGTATGTAAAGTATGGGTCATTATATTTGGTATCAGAGGAAATCTATAGTCACCCTTTGGAAACTAGGATGTGAAAGCCTTAGTAAGAAACCTAAGGATATGTCTAATCATAGAACAAAATCTTAGTGTTTTATAAATATCCATGAACAACCTATGGTAAGACCTTAAGTGTGAAATTTTATTCTTGATTATGTGGTTTTCCTATTATAATTAGTGTTTCTCACACAATTATTCTTGGTTTTAGTCAATGGCTGGAACCCGAAGGAACCGTGTTAATGCGGAATGCGACGGGCAATGCAATGACTGTCCCCCTGAGCAACCAAACGTTATGGGAGATGGAATGAAAAATCTTGTAGCCGTTCTCACACAACTTTCTCAAGATATGAATCATGTAGGACTTCCAAATGAGCAAAGGAAGGATCAACATTCTATCGAATTTTTTATGAGGCAGCATCCACCATCATTCAGCGGGTCTTCTGATCCATTAGTGGCTGAACAATGGATCAGTACCACTGAAAAGATATTTTCAGTTCTTCAATGTTCTGAACATGATAAAGTCATCTTAGCAGTGTATCATTTGGAAGGTGATGCTGATAAATGGTGGAATCTTATTAAGAATACGAGGCAAAGGGATGAAATTGATTCCATGGAATGGGACGAGTTCAAGAACTTATTTTTCAATAAGTATTTCCCTCGTATTCTTCAAACAAAGATAGAGAAGGAGTTTCTTGAACTGAAGCAAAATGATAATGAATCCTTTGGTACCTACGAAGTAAATTTTACAAGACTTTCAAGGTACGCTTCTAGTATTATTATCCAACGTCAGAGTAAGATCGATCGATTCTTTAGTGGTTTAAAACCATGTCTTCTAATGGTGTTAGACATAAGGGACTTGAATAGCTATGAGGAAATCGTTCGATGTGCTTTCAAGGTTGAGATGGAGATTGGAGTAACCCATCAGTCATATGGGTTTGATAAGAAGAGGAAAATGGAATTCAAAGGAAAATCTAAAGAGAACACTGAAAAGAAGATGAGCTTTCCCTTATGCTCAATGTGTGGAAAGAAACATGGAGGAAATTGTCTTAAGGGGACAAGTAAATGTTATAAGTGTGGAAAAGAAGGTCATCGGGCAATTGAATGTCGAAATAATGGGAAAAATATGTCTAATGATGCAAACAAAGGAAGGGATACACAAAATGAACCTACTACACTTCAATGTTTCAGGTGCATGGAGATGGGGAATTATGCCAATCAATGCCAAAATCCAAGGGCTGATGATGATGATCGACATCAACAAACTCTTAAGTCCAAAGACAAAGGAAAGTCACATGAAATTACTATCGGCGATGTGGAGTACGACAAAAAAGTGGTGAGAGGTACACTTACCATCCACTCTAAAGTAGAAAATGTTTTATTTGATTCTGGATCCATCCACTCTTTTATTTCTGAATAATTTTCTAAGGGTATCACTGTATTACCTCAACAATTAGATGTTGAGTTGGCTATGAAAACTCCTAATGGAACAACAGCCGCATCAAAAGTTTACAATTCTTCTCCGATTGAAGTTTGTTGGAAAGTGCTTCTTGAAAATCTTGTGATCCTTCTTATAGTGGAATTTGATGTGATTCTTGGCATGGATTGGCTTTCTTTATATGGAGCTCATATCAATTTCCAAATTTGGGAAGTCACATTTCATATTCCAGATCAATCTATGATCGTCTATCGATGAAAGGATGAACATAACCTTCCAGTGGAAATTTCTTCCATCTTATGGGTCTTGATTCCACTAAATGAGGGTTATTTATCTCAAATGGTTGGAGAGAAACTCACAATTAAGAATATGCCCACTGTATGGGATTTTGATGATGTCTTTCCAGAGGAATTTCTATGTCTTCCACCAAATCGTGAAGTCGAGTTTTCAATAGAACTTGTACCAGGTGCTTTGCCTATTTCAAAGACACCTTATAGAATGGCCCCAATTGAGTTGTAGGAATTGAAGAAGAAACTCCAAGAGAATCTTGATAATGGATTCATACGCCCTAGTGCGTCACCTTGGGGAGAACCTGTTCTATTTCTTAAGAAGAAAGATGGATCAATGAGACTCTGCATTGATTATCGAGAACTTAACAAGATCACTATCAAGAACAAATATCCTCTCCCATGCATTGATGACCTATTTGACCAACTACGCAGAGCTCAATACTTTTCCAAGATTGATCTTCGTTCAGGGTATCATCAATTAAGGTTCAAAAGGGAGGATATACCAAAGACGGCTTTCCGTACAAGGTATGGACACTATGAATTTATAGTGATGCCATTTGGTCTTACTAATTCCCCTGCTATCTTCATGGATCTGATGAATAGAGTCTTTAGAGACTATCTTGATCAGCTTGTGGTAGTCTTTATAGATGATATTCTTGTTTATTCAAAGAGAAAGGAAGAACAGGAAGATCACTTGAGAATTGTATTAAATACCCTAAGAAAGGAGAAGATTTATGCCAAATTTACCAAGTGTGAATTTTGGCTTCAAAAAGTTTCATTTTTGGGTCACATAATCTCATAATAGGGGATATCTGTGGGTCCAGCAAAAACATAGGTTATCGAAAGATGGTCGAGACCAATAACAGTTATTGAGATCCGAAGTATTCTTGGTTTGGCTGGATATTACCGACGTTTTGTGAAATATTTTTCAAGGTTATCTAACCCACTCACCAAGTTGACTCGAAAAGGATTTAAGTTTGTTTGGATGGAGGAATGTGAATAAAATTTCAAAGAGCTAAAAATAAGGTTATCCAGTGCACCTATGCTCACACTACCTTGTAGTGGAGAATGGTTTGTGATCTACAGTGATGCAGCCAAGAAGGGATTGGGGTTTGTTCTTATGCAAAATGATATGGTGATAGCTTATGACTCACGATAGTTGAAAATCCATGAGAAAAATTACCCAACTCATGATTTGGAGTTAGCTGTGGTAATATTTGCATTAAAGATTTTGAGGCATTGCCTTTATGGAGAAAGGTGTGATATTTATATTGATCATAAAAGTTTAAAGTATATTTTCACACAAAAGGAGCTGAATATGCACCAAAGAAGATGGTTGGAGCTGATTAAGGATTACGACTGTTCAATTCAATACCACCCTAGGAAAGCAAACAAGGTAGTAGATGCATTAAGTCGACAAGACCATGCTAGCTTATCCATGATGAGGATCACAAAAGATACAATATTTATGGATTTACAAAGGATGGATCTTGGAATTATAATGGAAGGGGAAAATTGTATCTTTCTCAAATGAATGTTCAACCATCTACACATGTGAAGATTAAAGAGGCACAGAAAAAAGATGTAGAGTTACAAAACATGGTGAGAAATGTTCCTGAATTCAATCTTGATTGTGAGGGGATAATAAAGTTCAGGAATCGGGTTTGTGTTCCTCCCATCCCAGAATTAAAGAAGGTGCTGCTGGATGAGGCTCATAGTTCTTCATTCTCTATTCATCCTGGAAGCATGAAGATGTATAGGGATCTGAAAGAGTACTTCTGGTGGGACGACATGAAAAGAGATGTTGCTGAATATGTCTCTCGATGCTTGGTTTGTTAGCAAGTTAAAGCTGAGATATAGAAGTCTAAGGGGATGTTACAACCATTACCCATACCTGAATGGAAATGGGAAAACATCACTATGGACTTTGTCACTGGACTTCCTAAAACATCCAAAGGCAATAATGCTATCTGAGTTATAGTTGATCGTCTTATAAAGTCTGCACACTTCATTGCTATTAGAGATGATTTCTCTCTAGATTAGCTAGCCAGGATATATGTAAAGGAAGTGGTAAGATTTCATGGAGTACCACTTTCTATTATATATGATTGGGATCCAAGGTTTACCTCAAAGTTCTGGCGAAGTCTTCGTCATACTCTGGATATAGAGTTGAGTTTCCGCACTGCTTATCATCCTTAGACAGACGGTCAGTCTGAGAGGACAATTAAAACTCTAGAAGGTATGTTGATACCTTTCTCTATAGATTTCAAAGGTGGTTGGGATCAACACCTACCTTTTGTGGAATTTACTTATTATAATAGCTTTCACTCCAGTATTCAGATGGCTCCTTATGAAGCTCTCTATGGAAAGAAATGCAGGACTCCAACTTACTGGGACGAAGTTGGGGAAAGAAAGCTATTAGGACCTGATATTGTTGATGAAATGGTAGAAAATTTTAGATCTATTCAACAACACATAAGAGCAGCTCAGATTCGACAAAAAAGTTATTCCGACAACCGAAGAAAATACCTAGAGTTTGAAGTGGGTGATAAAGTGTTATTACGAATATCTCCCTGGAAGAGGGTCATGAGATTTGGAAAGAAGGGAAAGTTGATCCCTAGATATATCGGTCCTTTTGAAATTCTGGATCGTGTTGGGAAGGTAGCTTACCGATTGGCTCTTCCACCGAATCTCTCTCAAGTTCACGATGTGTTCTATGTATCTCTCATGAGAAAGTATATACCTTATCCTTCACATGTACTCAGCTCAAAAGTTGTACCACTGGAGCAAGATCATTCTTATGAAGAACAACAAATAGAGATTCTGGATCGTAGCAAAAAAGTCATGTGGAACAAGACCACTCGCTTGGTAAAAGTTTTATGGAGGAGCCACCAATTAGAAGAAGCTACATGGGAACTTGAGGATATGATGAGGGAGAGGTATCCTCATCTGTTTGTAATGAAGTAACGAATTTCGAGGGCGAAATTCATTTTAAGGGGGGTAGAATGTAACACCCTCAGATTTTATGAGAAATGTTTTTTTATGTCTTATGTTATACGAAACACCAAATGAATCTTTCACGGCACACAATACGTACTTGGCTTACATTACACGCAATCGCAACCTTCCTCGATAGCGTGTGTAGTACGCAATACCGGGTTTCACTAAAAAACGATATATTGTTATGGACTAGCCTTTATGAATAGTATTAACTAAATTTTGAATTTTATTACATTATTATTCATCTTAAACATTTTCTAGAACATGGTAAGAGAACAAAATAAATTTTTCGGGTAAAATAAGTATTTTTCAAAAAATACAGTTTTACCGCCTTTTGATGGCGCACCCACATTAAATATAGTTTTTGATATGATTATAAGTTCAATTTGACAAAATTAAATTCTTCTTTTCAATTAGAGTATAAAAATTTACTTTGGATAAATTTTTGATATTTTTCTGATAACTTTCATATTTTGATGAATAGTAAAAATATGATAATTTTTTATTGAATTTTTTTTTTCATTGAGATAATTTATATGGTTAAATTATAATATTGAATGGTTTTAAAGTATAAATAGAATATATTTTTACCATTTAATATAATGTATGTCATTATCACTAATTTCACATTGAATTAATAGGTAAAAACATTTCAATCTTTGGCAATGTTTTATCTTCTAAAACACGTTTTCTTAACAACAGAATTTATTTTAAATTAATTAATGCAACTTATATGTTTTGAATTTTGAAAAATGGATTCCATATTTGGAATCAGTGGGTCCAAATTATGTTAATAGGTTACTTTTTATTTTTTGGGCATTATGAATAGTAACTACGGTACGTTTTATTTACTATAGTTAAAGGTAAATCGAGTAATTAAGGGTAAATATAAGATTATAAAATTACCATAACACCTGCCAAAATTATATTGGATAACTAAAAGTCGAACCATATCACCTAAGGGTCTGATTAGATTCATTTAATGGACTTTTTTCCATGAAAATAATTTAATTATTATTAAAATCAAAGAATGTGACAACATGTCACTTTCTTAAATCTTATAAGTATAATAATTTTAATTTAGTGATAAACTTAATGAGACATCGAACATGAATAGTCTCCAAAAATATAATAAAATTATATAAATCATATGAATTTATTTATAATTTTTAGGGATTAAATAATTATCATTAATTATGCCACAATAGTGATGTTGAAATTCTTTTATTAATTAAAATATCAAATAAATGTTTTAAAAATATTAAAAAAAATATTATATGAACTATTTAATGTGATCCACTAATTTTCTAGATAAATATTACATTTTATGAATCTATTAATGATTTTATTTCGAACATATCCTCTGTATATGTTTTATTTAAATTCAAATAAATGAATAGTGTCAAAATTGACACTGTTGTAGTTTATAAAAATAACATATTTTAAATTTGTTTAAAAATAAAAAAAATATTTAAAAAATATAAATTAAAATTTATATGGTCTAAACTGTCATGAAGTGTCAAATTATGGAAAATTCACAACACATATGTAATTATTTATAATAATTTAAAATTTAGAATATTTTTACCACAAATAAAATTAAATTGATAAATAAGGATAAATCAAGTTGATAATGTGTAAAATAAATTCCTAACATGTCTATATTTTATTGGTTTATGACATTACAACCTTATCTCATCTAATCTTTAGATCTGAGTCATTTTGGAAGTTTTTATGTGGGCATGGGATTTAATATAAACTAATATTTCTTATATTTCCAAAGGTGCCCCTCTCCGCCCTTATAAAAGGGCACCTCCTCCCTCTCCTACTCACATCAATTTGAGGCTTCCATATCAGCCAATCCTTGCCCATTTCACTTCCCCACTTCCCTAGAGACATCCTAGAGGTCCTGGTCTTCTTCAAAGGCCAATTGTAGTGCCCTAAGAGGAGTTCTCCAAGAGGCGCTTCAAAGAAGAGGTAATGTCCGTTACCGATTCATTCAACTTTATTTCTTCATCCACTTCTTCTTCTTTAGTTGTTTAATTATGAATTAATAACATCAGTATCACTAATATATAGATATATTATTATAATTATGAAACAACCCTATTTCACCATATATCCATCCTACGGAAAACGAAATCACCGTGCGTGCGTACGTACGGAATACCGTCTCCACACCGTGGTGTAATCTATTTTCCATAACCACCTTACTTAGATGGGTATAATAATGAAAATAAATAACTATATATGATTATTTTAAAGTGTTATTGATTCGGAAATAGTATACATACACTCCAATTCAATTCCACAATCATGGGAACGATATCATCGCTCGTGCGTACGTACGGAATACAGTCTCCACGATGTGATGCGATTCATTCTACATGATATTCACTGCATAATGTTTATATAAATGAATTGAATGAATAAATATGATATATAGTACACTAATACCATTCTGGAAATGAGGAATCTATAACCTAAAGAGAATAATAAGAATTTATTTGACAAAACACGCATAAGAAAAAAAGTAATAAACACCCGAATAACAAGTAGTAATGAAATATTACGAATAAGAAGCTAAGAATATGACCATATATGATATCATAACAATAATTATGATTCTGGAATAAGGCAATAACATTATTTAAATCATTATACAGGAGGTTCGGACACTTACGAAGAAAATCAGATCTAATGTAAGGGAAAATCTCACAATATCATTTTTACCCGAGATTGTTTATACTTCAGAATTTACTAGGGAATATTTATCATACACATCCATGTTTCCTCAATATGTAATATTTATATCCTTATACAATATTATATGTCCAATTTTACTCTTCAGTGAGTTTTTAGTAAAATATATGAAAGGAATCTTTTGTCGTTTTTCGTACGAGGTACTTTTTGACTTATCCAACAAAAGTACGAGAAGAATGTTTTTTTATCTTATACGGCATGAATGGATTTTTAAAACATTATTTCCAAGAAGATTCTTTTACAAGTTTTCATGTTTATTTTTAGTCAACTTCTTTTAGTTTAAAATTGTATGACATGTTAAGAAAGGAAAAATGTTTTTGAAGTAGAAAGGATATTTTCCTCAAGAATGGAGTTCAAGTTTTTTTATCAAAATTATTTTCCATCTAGGATAATATAGGGTTCTGTTTCTATCCCTATTATTACATTGATTTGATTATTTTGTGATGGAATTATTTTTAAGAATTCCTCTATCTTAAATGAATTGTTTTATGATGTCACGATGTTTAAGAATCCCATTTTTATTACATGGGTTATGCAATGATGTATGATTTATGATTTTGTGGCACACATAATAATGGTATCATTATGAGATGGGTGGGACCTATATCTCCCTCCAATTCATTAGGTAATGATGTTATATCTAATGAGATAGACAAGGCTGGAACGGCAGGTTAAACCAGTTCAGTGAAATAGGAATGAAACGAGGAGTGAACTCGGTTCAGAAATGGACTATGTCCACTAAGATAGTCTTGGAAATGAGTCTTGAATAATATGAAATGATTCTCTATGATTATGTGTGTATTCCACAATGTTTCATGTTTTATGTTATTATTATTGGGATTACATTTCACTTCTATGATTTATCCCATGTTATGATCTCTTTTGCAGGATAAGATTTTCAAAATGTTATGTTCTTATGAATATGATATGTTTGATATTTCTTTTGTTTTCCCTTACTGAGCATTTGAGCTCACCCTTTTGTATTTTTTCTTTCCCCAGGTCAGGAAGAAGGGTATTAAGTAAGATATTCCAAAAAGGAACTATAGATATGATGAAATAAATGCGAGACAATGCAGATTCTTTATGAACTAGTTGTTTATGTTTCCCAGTTTCTAAAGACACTATACCTATACGGTCCTTTCATGGTTTTGTTATATGTTGTAATAAGTATGCTTCAATTTTTAAGTAATAATGATCTATGTAAAGTATGGGTCATTATAAATATATTAATCATTCCCATGTTTGAATTCGACCCTATATTAGGGATGGAATGTCACTCAAAGAAAAATGTTATGATAAACTGTAGAAGAAAGTAAATATCATTAGTCTTGAATGGAAAAACTATTGTTTTTTTCAAAAGGTATATATCTCTACCTAATATTTTTCTATAATCACCTCTCATAGCCTTCTTTATGGAAATGATTAAT
This sequence comes from Viscum album, assembly GCA_963277665.1. Classification (NCBI taxonomy): domain Eukaryota; kingdom Viridiplantae; phylum Streptophyta; class Magnoliopsida; order Santalales; family Viscaceae; genus Viscum; species Viscum album. Next base: position 539,744,841 of record OY728119.1, read on the forward strand.
GAAGATGAAGAAGGAAATGAGAGTATATGAACCAAAAATGTCCCCATCATTCAATAATACATTGAAGTATTTCCTAAAGAGTTACCTAGATCTCCCCAAGAAAGAGAGGTATAGGTTTCAACTGAACCCATGTCTAGATCCAAATGAATATCAAATACCTCGTATAGAATGGAAAATGTAAAGTTGGATGAATTAAATAAATAACTCCAAGATATTTTGGACGTGGGGTTTGTCTAACCAACTGTGTCTCCTTTGGGAACACATGTTCTATTTTTTATGAAGAATGATGGATCAATGTGGCTATGCACTGATTATAGATAACTTAATAGAATCATAGTGAAGAACAAGTACCCTATTCCAAAGATTGATTATTTATTTTTCCTGCTTCATGGGTCTCAATTATTCTCCATGATTGATCTTCGATATGGTTATCATCAATTAAGTATGAATAAAGAAGATATTATGAAGACTACCTTCCGATCAAGATTTAGGAATTATTATTTTGTTTTATACCCTTCTTATTAACTAATGTACCTCTTATATTTATAAATTTTATTAATGGAGTCTTTACACACTACCCTGATAAATTTTTGGAAGTTTTTATTGATAACATTATGATATATTCCAAAATTCATGAGGATCATCTAAGGGTTATATTTCAAACTCTAAGAAAGGATATGATTTTTGGAAAGTTCAAAAAATGTGAATTTGTGTCTCATTAAATTTCGTTCTAGGGAAACATTGTAACCAATGAAGGAACCTTAGATGATGTAACACATCAAATTTTTATGAACCTTTTTTTTGAATAAATGAAATTTTCATCTTTCCATGATTTAATTCAAAAAAAAATTTCATACATCGTGGACTTGGCGTACACTACCCAGAACATTGACATTGCATAAGTAACTTGCAACACTGAACATTCTACGAAATATCATTGTAATGTTATAATTATTTAAATGAGATAATTATTATCTACATATTAAACATAGTTATATAATACTAATTAATACTTTTAAAATATAGTTTTTATATATATATAAGATATTGGTAAAGAAATATATAATTTTTAGTAATGTTATTTTAGGTTTAAAAATATTTTTTTCTCAAACAAACTAATTTTAATGACCTTATGTGGAAAATAATACAATTAATTTTAGACACATTTAGAAATTTATTTTGATATAATAAATTTCATTCCTGATTTTATAATGTCAAAATTATCTTGGGGTTGATTTTTTGGATTTTTCTAAGAAACTTCATTTTTTGGTGAATAGTGAAAATATCTAATTTTAATTCAAAACCAATTTTTAATATAATTTATTTATATGGATAAATTATGTTTCTAATTGGTTTAAAAGATTAATTATATAATATTTTTATCAATCAACACAGTCATGTTCATTGTAATCATTCTTATAATAGAATTAGATATAAAAATTATTGATCTTTTGAATAATGAATTAGCATTAAATGTAATTTTTTTACTTCTATGAATTGAATTTCAAAAAATTAAAATACATGAATATAATCAGTATGAAAAATTTGGTCTAATAGAATCAAAATAGTTTTTTGTTGAATAGTAACCTTTTAATTTTATTTACCATCGTTAAAGTTAAATATTGTGATTAAAGGTAAAAATATTTATATAATAATATAAAATTTCCATAATATTTATCCTAGTTTCATTGGATAAGTGTTTTTAAACCAAATTAAGCCTTATGTAGAAAATATGGTCCTTTTTAATCCACTTGTGTAAGATTATGACCTTTATTATATTTTATTTAATGGAGTATTGAAAATGTCATATTCAAATTTTATAATTATGTCCTTTTTAATTAGAGGTTATATAAGTGATGTGGTTGAATATAAATAGTCATCAGAAATATAAAATGTTTTTCTACATTGAAATAATTTATTTATAATTTTTGGACATTAAATAATTAAATTTAATTGTAACACAATGATGATATAGTAATAGATTTATTAAAGGAAGAATCAAATAAATGATATTAATAATATTAAAATAAGTATCATTTGAGATATTTGATGGCATACACGATTTTTTTTGGATTTCTATACGATTCTAGGGATGATTTCATGCTATTTTTTAAAGTAATAATGTTGTTATGATTTAAAAAAATTCAATAAATAAATAGTTTAAAAATTGACATAAATGAGATTTTTAAAAAATAATTTAATAATAAATGATAAAAAAATTCATAAAAATCTATATTTCATTGAAAAACAATTATAGTTTTAAATATGTAATAAATTATCAAATTGGGGTTCTTTTGAAATTTTATATTAAATATATTAACCCTATAGTGCAAGAATACAAGTTATTACAGTAAGAGTTAAATAATTTAACTAAGGGTTAATGCTGAAATATAAGGTTAATTTTTGACCAAAAAAGAACTAAAATTAATTATTTTTGGGTATTTCCTCATATAAAATATGATATAACTCACTTTGGAGCTTTTATAAATTGAAAATAAATTTATAATAAATTAATAGTCTTAGAGTTTCCTAAAGTGACCCTCCACCCCCTTGTAAAAGGGAACATATCCTTCTCTTTTATTAACACCTATAAAGTATATTGGATCAGGAAAACCCTACCCAATACACTTCACAAAATCCATATCTTTCTCCAAGTATAATTCTCTTGGGAATATGTTAATCCAAGGAATCCTTTTGGGACAAACCAAAAGGAGTTACCTGATCAAGATGTAACGTCTTCTCTCAAGTCCTTTATTTTAATTTCTTTCTCCACCCCTCCACTTTATTTTTTTCTTGATTGTATAAAAACACCAGTATAATCAATATACTATAATGTTTTTATGATAACAATTCAACCTAAAATTACACACACCTCCATATAAGGTATAATGAACATATTTTTTATGTGTACGGTGAACTGTCGCCTCACTAAACGATGATTGTTCAATTTTCCTTTCCACCTCTCACAGTAGAATTTAGAATGGAAAATCCATTTATATATGATATATTTATATTTTATTTATATTTTATTTATTATTATTTAATTTTTATTTATAACATACCTTTATGTTTCCATCTTATGTAAATATGATAATTTCATTTGAGGAAGTGTGGACTACCACCCCCTAAAAGATATAGGATTCAATCATACACTACATGGATTATATTAAGGAAGGTATTAGTACATATATATTACACAGAATATATCATAAATCTACAATAATAAATATATATAAATATATCTTTCTCTCGCTCAATATGACAATTAAATAGATATAGCGCTCATGTGTACATACGGTATACCGTCTCCACGAATAATTTTTTTAATTTCATTCATATATTTTCAATAGATTATTATAATATGAATATTATTTGTATTCATCATATATATATATCATGTTTCACATTATGGAATAATTATATAAGTATAAAGATGAACTATAAAACAAATTAAGACACATGCAAAGAATAAATCAAAATATTTCCCGAAGTGAAAACTTAAGATAGAATCTTTCGTAAGAGGGTTATATAAGGTCATAATAAAAAAAATATTTTATTATATATAATTATATGATTCTATAAATTATTTATAATAAATTAATATTTATTATAATGATTATTTGAGTGAGTACGATGAGATTCAGGATACAAGGTAAGGGGATTTCATCTCATGTTTTATTCCCCTAAGATACATACTATGTTCGCCCCTATTTCCTTTTGTGTAGTGTATATACTACCCATGATTGTATTCAATGTATCTAATAACTAATGTTATGGGTATTAATATATCCATATTATTAACATTCATTCAGGGGTTTTAGTTTTCAAAATATACCAAATCGGTAAATATGTTTTGTCTCAATTTTTCTTCTTTGAGATGCATGTTTTGTTATGCACCAAAAATCATTTTGGAGGAGAATATACTTCCATTTAACATGTTATATCATAAATATAATTCTACTCATGATATTTTAATCTTCATTTAATTTCCTTTTTCAAAATTAAGAGTATGATCCCAATTAACTAAGTGGTATGATTTTATTGAAACTATCTCATCGTGTTTCAAGATTGTTACTGACTATACATCTATGATGAAAAATTATGATCCATCTCCCAAAAATACTCAGAAGTTTCCTTATACTCTATTTATTCTAGATATACTCATGTGTTAGTACCATTTTTTCAAACATTGATAGTTAAGATAATATTTTTAAGTAAAATATGCCCATCACTCTCTTCGATTGGAAATTTGTTGTATTTAAAAACAAGGATTTCAAAAATGTTTCCAAATGATCCTTGAAGATAATTTTCAAAGTAAAAGGATTTTAATTTTTTTACTATTTTCCAAGAATCATTTATAATTTTTAAAATCAAATTTTAATGAAAAATTATCTCAAATTGTTTTATGTTATAAATATAATTTTTCAAATAATAATGGATATGTTCCACAATAAATGTTTTTTATAAGACCTCTCAAATTTATTTTCCATCTAAAATAAACATAAATTGTTGTTACTCATTAATTTATGGGGAAATTATTCAATTTTTCCAGTCATATTCTTTCTCTAAATAGATTGTATTGTGTTGGAATGATTTTTATGAAACACATTTCTCTTTCATGGGTTATATGCTTTTGAAACCCACTTCTTTTCATGGGTTATGTTTATGATGAAATGATTATGAAAAATATCTCTTTTTACAGAATATTATTTCATGTATAATTACCATTTCATTTCATGGGTTATGATATGTTTATTTGAGATCTTATGGAACATATATTTATGATTTTATTATGATATGGGTGGGTACTATATTTCCCTCTAATGCATTGGGTTAAGATTTATATCTCAGTAGATATACTAATATGGTATCGGTAATGAACCTTGACTACTATGTTGGACTTGAGAGTGAACCATGACTATCAAGATTGTAAGAGGACTAAACTCGTGCTACCAATATGGAAATGGGAGTGAACCGTGACTACCAAAATGGTATGAGGAATGAACTCATGCTACCAAGATGGCCATGGGAGTGAACCATGATAACCATGGTGGCATGGGGAGTGAACCTATACTACCAATATGGTATTGTAATAAATGCCTTGGATAATATGTAAATCATATTATATTCTTATATGTCTTCTATAATTCCATGTTTCATTCCAATGTTCTTATTTTATGGAATATATTCTCAATTTCCTTATTATTCAAGTGTTATAAAATCCCAAGATTAATTCCTTGATTTTTTTATATGATCTTTGATATGAACGGTATGATCTTCTCTTTTCATGGTCATGTTCTCTCAACCTTATCCTCATGATTATGCTTTCATGTATCCTATTTTAACCCTTAATTACCATTTTATCTCACCCCTTTTTATGTTTCCTTCCCCAATTTATGAAGATATGTATTATTTTTTATGTGTCTAAGAAGGGTTCCAGTAATAAAGAACCTATTGGGAGATAATGTAGCTCATTTATGTAAAATTTTATAAGTTTCCATGTTTCCAAATGCACTATACTAGTATGGTCTTCATGTGTCTATTTGTGTATTGTTTTATGTATTCCAAAAAAGTTATGTAATGTTAATGAACGTCACGACTGGGTTGATATAGTTAGTATCAGAGGAAAATTTATGTTACAATTTGGAATCATGGATGTGAAAAACATAGTGAGAACCCGATTTACATGTCTAAGGATAAGTATAAGAATGATTCAACATTTAGGAAAATGTACTAGAATTTAAGTAAATGATATAGTGAGATATTTATTAGAAATACATCCATGTCTAGATACTACAACTATATGTGGATCTTTCAGACATGTACTTATGGTTAATAACTCCAAAAATATTATTCAGGCCTGACTTGTGGTAATCTAGTACATGATAACAGGCCTTGCTGGACACCTGGTTTGAAACTCCTAGGGGATATTCTTTGGAAATTCAAAAACTCTTCACAAACCATCCTAAAGGATTTAAATAGATGTTTTTTATGAATAACCTAGGATAAAACTATGGTTTTATAGATTGAGGAAGGTGTTATTAGTTAGAAATCCTATAAGTTATTTTTCATAATAATTTGGTTCCTCAATATGATAACTACTTCTTACTTTATGATTTTGGTTTTAGTCAACGGTTGGAACCTAAAGGAACCACATTAATGGTGATTATGATGGACAATGAAATTATTTCCATATTTATTAACCAGATGTTATAGTAAATGGAATGAAAAACCACGTTGTTGTGCTCACACGGTTTTCTCAATCTATGAATCATAGTGTACTCCCAAATGAGAAAATCCAAAAACAACATTATGTTGAGTGTTTCATGAGGAAACATACACCTTCTTTCAAAGGGTCTTATAATATACTTCTTGATGAACAATGTATCAGTACCTGTAAAAAGATATTCTCCATTATTGAGTGTTTGGAGCATGATAAAGTGGTTCTGAATATATATCGGCTAGAAGGAGAAGTAGACCAATGGTGGAATCTAATCAATAATATGAGTTAGTAAGATGATATTGAATCCATGTAATGGTTTGAGTTCAATAACATATTTATCAATAAGTACTTTCCCCAGATTCATCATACCAGGATGGATAAATAGTTCCTTGAATTAAATAAAATGAATGTTGAATCTATTAGTACCTACGAGGATAATATCATGAGACATGAGAGGTACACTTCAGGAATTTTCATCCAACATGAATGTAAAGTTGGTAGGTTATTTAGTGGCTTAAATCCAATCCTCACAAGGGATTTGGTAATAAGAGAATATAATAGCTATGAGGAGATCATGCATTGTGAAATTAATGTTGAAATGGAGGTTGGAGTAACATATCAATCTCGCGGTTTTGATAAGAATAGGTAGATTTAGTTTAAAGGTATATCTAAAAACCATGAATAAAATAACATGATCTTTCCTTTGTGTTGTATGTGTGCAAAGAAGTATGGAGAAAATTGATTTAATGGATATAATAAATGTTTTAAGTGTGTAAAGTATGGTCACCAGACAATTGGTTGTCTAAGTGATGAGAGCAAGTTAGAAAACATTGGGAATGTAGAAAAATCATCGTAGAATGCTCCTCCCTCAATTTAGTGATACAAGTGTAAGAATAATGGTAATTATACTAACTAATTCCCAAATCTGAGGGATGGTGTTGATGATAGACATCAGAAACCTTTTTATCTAAGGGAAAATGAGAAATCTCATGAAATAATGATTTTTGATGAGGGGTGTGATAATGACATGGTAAAAGGTACACTTAACATCCACTATATAACTACTAATGTCTTATTTGATTATGTATCTACCTAATAATTAATATCTAAAATATTTTCTATGGGTGTTAAGATCTGACCATAATTATATGATTTGGAATTAGTAGTGCAACCCCATAATGGTATGATTATTGAAACCCAAGTCTATGATTCCTCTCTTGTCGACGTTTGTGGTAAATTACTTACTGTGAATCTTTTTATTATTCCTTTATTTTAATTTGATGTAAACATAAGAATAGATTGGATTTATCCCCATAAATATCACATCCATTAATAATAAATGGAAGTTAAATTTGATATTTTAGACCCTCCTATATCATGCATCAATGTTCTGATAATCATTATCTTCCTATTGAAATTGCATTCATTGTATGGTTCCTAATTCCCTTTTACAAGGGTTGTTTGTTTGAAATGATATGGGAGAAAAATAAAATTTATGATATGTGTGTTGTTTGGGAATTTGTGGATGTCTTTGTAGAATAATTTCCTAGACTTATGCCCAAATTTGAAGATGAGTTCTTAATAAAATTCATACCTAGTTCCACACCAATTTCAAATACTCTTTATAGACTTTCCCTGATTGAGTTATAGGAATAGAAAAAGCAACTCCAAGAAATCCTTGATAAGGGATTCATTCACCCAATTTTGTCACCTTAGGGTGCATCGGTTTTTTAAGGAAAATAAATATGAAACAATGTGACTCTGCATTGATTATCAAGAGATGAAAAAATCACAATAAAAAATAGGTTTCCTCTTCCCTGTATTGATGAATTGTTTGATCAACTTCGTGGATCTCAATACTTTTCAAAGAATAACCTTCATTATGGATATCATCAATTGAGGGTCAAGAAGGAGGATATACCCAAGACAACATTCATTACAACATATGGACACTAGGAATATATAGTGATGCCTTTTTGTCTTACTAATTCCCAGGTTATATTCATGTATTTAATGAATACAGTTGTTAGAGATTACCTCGATCAGTTTGTGGCAGTCTTTATAAATTATATTCTTATATATTCAATGAGAAAGGAAGAGCATAAATCCTGCTTTAGAATTTTACTAATGATTGTAAGAAAGAATAAACTTTTTTAAAAATTTACAAAGTATGAATTTTGGCTGAAAAAGGTTTCATTTTTGGGTCACCTAATCTCAATAGATGGAATATTAGTTGATCCATCAAAGATAGAGGCTATTGAAAGATGGACTAGACCAACCACAGTGACTAATAACTATAGATTTCTTGGTTTAGTTGGATATTATTGATGGTTTTTTTAGAACTTATCACAACTATATAATCCTCTAACCGAGTTAACTCATAAGGGTTTCAGGGTTCTATGGATAGATGAATGTGTGAAAAATTTGAACGAACTAAATAGAAGGTTGTTTAGTGAACTTGTGCTTACATTTCCCTGTATTAAAGAGGGGTTTTTAATCTAAAATGATGCATCCAAGAAGTTATTAGGATTTTTTATTATGTATAATTAAATTTTTATAGATTATTCTTCAAGACAGTTGAAGATTCATGAAAAGAATTACCCTACTCTTGATTTGGAGTTAGAAGAGGTAATTTTTTCATTAAAGATATGGAAGCATTATCTTTATAGAGAAAAGTGTGATATATATACCAATCATAAAATTATGAAATATATATTCCTGTAGAATGAGTTTAACATGTTCCAAAGAAGATGGTTAGAGTTGATAAAGTACTATGATGTCTCAATAAATTACCAACCTAGGAAAGTGAACAAGGTGGCTAATGCTTTGATCTGGAAGGCTCATTCAAGCTTATCAATGAGGAGGATCACAAAATATTAAATATTTCTAGATTTACAATGGATGAATCTATAAATATTTAAGGAAGGGGTAAAATATTGTCTTTATTAAATTAATGTTCAACCTTATATCCATGTAAATATAAATGATGTGAAAAAGGAAATTAAAAACCTCAAAATAAAGTTAAAATTGTTCCTGAGCTTTACATTAATTAGGATGGAATGAAATGGTTCAGTAACTATGTATTTGTTCCATATGTACTAGATTTGAAGTGGTATATATTAATGGAAGCTCATAGTTATTAATTATCTATTCATCATGGAAGTATGAAGATGTATAGTGACATTAAGGAATAATTTAGGCGGGATAAAATTATGAGAGATATTGAAAAATTTTTATCTCGGTGCTTGGTATTCCAACATGTTAAGGATGAAAGACAAAAGTCAAAGGGTATGTTTCATCAATTACCCATACCAAAATGAGAATCGGAGAACATCACTATTTATTTTGCCATTAGACTACCCAAAACCTCTAAAGGAGTTAATATGATATGGGTAGTAATTGATATCCTTACTAAGTCAGCACACCTCATCGTTGTTAGTGAAGACTTCTCTCTAAATCATCTTTCTAGGATATATATTAAGGTACTGGTAACTGTTAGGACCAATAGGGGCTTGTATACCCAGAGAGGGTGGGGGGTGAATGAGGTTATGGATATTCTTTTTCAAAATTCTTCATGCCCCACTGGATCTTGACCTATTTATTACAAGGGTCACTTTGTTTGAAATTTTGTGTTTATTATGACCACTTATTTTCTTCTTTATCTGATGATGATGCTTTAAATGCAATGTAGGGAAGTAAGCAAGCAGACACCGGGATTTTTACTTGGTTCACCCTCACTAGGTTGCGTCCAAGGAGAATAAAAAGACAATGTGATGTTGTACCAAATCCATTAAAGCACACTATTTTTCACAAGGTTCTGGCTAGATCACTTTTATGCCTATGCTCACTGGCTTTACAAGGTTTAGGGTCAGCTCACTGCTTTCCCAAGGGTCACTCCTTATTTCTCTCTCTCTGGATCACTGCTGGTAGAGAGGATCACGTTCTTCCTCTTCATGTTCTCACTACTCTAGAAAGGATCCACTCATAGTTTATAGACATGTAGGTCTATTCATTATCACTATTGAATGCCTCCTCCATTGTATGTAGATACTCTGTTGTAGTCCAACTTTCACCCATATAGGAATCTCACTTTTCACCGAAGGTATCGAGCAATCTTCCAACATTCATGCAGCCCTGAATCACTACCGTGCTTCAACCTTACCTGGCGCCCTTCTCCAAGTCGGCGCGCAATTAAAAGTGCGCAAGTTATAACCGGCGCACAATTCCACCTCAACCACTTGCACGACATAATCTTCTTCAACTCTAAACATGTGCAACTCGCACCCTTTTATGCCCAAACCAATTTTGGTGTGCAACCACCAACTTTCGCGCTTCTTCAAAACCTGGAATGAAAGTTTCACCAAACCACTTGCACGACACCCCCTTCTTCAACTCTAAACTTGGGAGACTCCCTTCCTTTATCGCCCAAACCTCTCTGGATGGGAAAGAACCAACTAGCAAGCAACATCAACTTGCGCGACCACACTACTACTTGTGCGACCTCCAAACCTACATGATCGGAGCTCTAATTTTCTCTAAGTGTTGAAATCGTACTAAATGAGTAGGGGTAAACCTCTATTTATAGGCATTTGGACACCCTGCACAACAGTGCGCAAGTCTCCCCTCAGCGCGCAACTTTCGGCGTGCAAGTCTCTGCCACGTAAGTCACTTGCGCGACCAACCCTAAAACATGGGTTACCCTTTTTCCATTGCCATATTTTGATGTTCAGATCTTTAAAAACATATGGTGTGAAAGTTTCCAAGACTCCATGACCTCAGAACACAAGTTCCATTTCCAAAACCACTTTTCTCCATTTTTGATTTTCAGGCCCAAAAATTGGGCAAACACTGGAAAACAGTGCCGCTTTGTATCTTCTCTTTTTGTACTGCCGCCATATCATCCATTACTTTATTGACATTCTTGAATCAAACATGGATTATTAACCACAGTCCTTGAACTAGACATTCCACCAATAAATCCCCTTTGTAAACAAATTTGTACGTCATGGTTTTCGTTTTCAACAATCACAACACAGATGTCCACTTTTTCAACAAACACAATCACCTTAAAAATTCTTCATTGATACCATGAGAGATTTTTGCCCAAAAATCTCCCCCTTTGGGTTTGTTGACTCTTCTATTAAAAGATACATCATTAATTCTTCAGCCACCATTCGCCTATTGCGATTCTGATAGCGATCAAGGATTTACTCCACACATACTCTAAGCCCACATGAACAATGCTCGGCATGAGAAACAAGAGTAAATGAAATGTTCATCAATGAATCACTTCAACTCTGACACCCACTGTTGATAACAAACTAATACCAATTGTTGGAAATATTCGTACCGCATTCCAAAACCACTCTTCTTATTTTATCACGATACTCAGTTATCGTAATATCTATTCTTTGATCGATCACTTCTAGTATCGTTAGATTTAGAACACTCCCCCTATCTGTCTATCTACTAATAGATTTAAATCTTGTCAGCTACAAATCCTCTTTAGCACTACTGCCTGTGTTGTCCAAGCAAAGCTCTAGCTAAGCACTTTGAACTAGCTTCAACTCCCTCTATCTGGCTTCTCATTCAACTCCCCCTAACTGGCTGCTCCACCCCTCATCTTCCCCCCTATCTGTCATGATTTCTCAAATATCCACACTATCGCCCCCTTGAACAACCACTTTTCTCCCCCTTTGTCAACGAACCCAAAGGTCACTCCTTTGCAGTCTGTAACATAGTATAAAACACATATCAACACATTAGGGAAAAACACATCATACCTCAGGGAGAGGGCGGTTCCACATCCACACTCTTTCAAGTTTGGGGAGTCGAATGAACTCCCAGAGCCAGTCGATGTCTCTCAAAAGCTTCCTTGGGTAAGGCCTTTGTTAGAATTTCTACAACCTATAGCTCTGTAGGAACATACTCCAACTTCACAATTATCTGCTCAACCTTCTCCTTGATACTTGATACTTTATCTCAATGTGCATTTTCCTTGAATGATGGATGGGATTTTTTCTAATATTGATAGCACTTGAGTTATCGCACTGGATTCCGATCGGAGACTTCACTTCAACTCCCATATCTTCAAGCTACTACTTCATCCATAATAACTGTGTGCATGCTTGAGTAGCCGCAATATACTCAGCTTCTGTGGTGCTTAATGAAATATAATCATTCTTCATGATTGGCCAAGAAATACACAATCCGCCAAGATAGAAAGCACCACCTGACGTTTATTTCTTATCATCCACTGAACTGGACCAATCGGCATCAGTATATCCCAATAACTCTGTCTGAGATTTATCATTATATGTCAGGACGAAGTCCACCATGCCCTTGATATACCAAAGTATTATTTTCACTACAATAATGTGGATTTCCTTGGTATTACTCTAATATATTTCTGCTTGGTATGTGGAAAAAACAATATCAGGACTTGTTGCAGTCAAAGACAACAAACTTCCAATAATGTTCCTGTAATCTGTGATATTAACTGCCTTTCCATCCTCATCTTTTTATAGTTTCGTCCAGGTAGCAACTGGAGTTTTAATCTCCTTATAATTTTACATTAAAAACCTTTTGAAAACCTCCTTGGAATATTTGGATTGAGAAATGACTGTTCCATTCCTTCCTTGTGTCATCTGTAGACCAAGGAAAAACATTAGCTCTCCAATCATTGACATTTCAAAATCACTTTTCATGAATTTGGAAAACTGTCTGCACTAAGCTTCATTTGATCCACCAAATATTATGTCATCGACATAAACCAACACCATCATCCTTTTATTACTTTAATTGCTGAAATGGAGATTGTAATCAAGTCCCCCACACTAGAAACCAAGCTTCCTCAAGTACTGATCAAGCCTTGACTACCATGCTCTTGGTGCTTGTTTCAGCCCATACAAATCCTTCTTCAATCTGCAAACCTTGTTCCCATCCTCAAGAATGAGAAAACAATTTGGCTGCTCAATATAAACTTTCTCCTCTAGAACCCCATTCAAGAATGCAGATTTGACATCCATCTGGTACACTTTAAACTTTCGTTGCACTACAATGGATTGGAATAATCTGATTGTCTGCATCCTTGCAACTGGGGAAAATGTCTCCTCAATATATATACACTATATCTGGGAGTATCCTTTGCACACTACATGTTATTTGTTTCATACCATTGTGCCATCTTCATTAATATTGTTTTGATAGGCCCATTTAGTCCGGATGACATTTTTATCTGCTGATATTGAAACAATCTCCCACGTCTGGTTCTTCTCAATCTGATCAAGCTCTTCATTTATAGCCTGAACCTAGTTTACATCTTCAGCTACATCATCAAAGAGTTTAGGCTCTTCCTGAGATAGTAAAGATGTTTGGTGCAGTGATTTCATTCTTCTTGTATGAACTGGAGCTGACTGATTACCAATGATATTCTACCTATCAATTTTAGCTCGAATCCTTGGATTTTTGCAGATACATATTTTAATTCCTCGTGCTCATCATCAGTATCTTATTCTTAATCAACATCATCGACTTCTTCTCACCCTGCATTTCTTACTTCCTCATCACATTCATCAAAAATTTTCTCATTGTTTCATTGTTCTGTAGAATCAATTATTTCAAATGCTTTTATGAGATTCTTCTTGAAACATTATTGATACTCTCTTGCAGCTTCTTGGTATCCTAAAAATTGTCATCTAATACCAGTTGTTAGAACGAAATAGATAATCATGAGTGCATAATTATTGATGCTTCTCCTTGTGTTTCTTTCTTCCCTCGATAGGCAACACCTGAGCCAAGTCATCCAATTATTTCATTGATGGCTCTTGCATCTGATTTTGTTATTGAATGCTCCCCCTATGTTATGCAACACTTCCTAGGGTTATGCCCACTGTTTAGACCCATAAACACTCTTCTTCTATTGAATCATTTATTCTCATCTTCCACTCGGCAGTGAGCCATTAAAAAAATATCTAAGCCAACTGAGTTGGAACTCGGTGTAGGAAACAAGACATAAAGTTAATAACATAGTCACTTATTATTCTGCTATGTTGCTCCATTTCCTCTTCATCTTTGGTACCTGATTTGAGTCAATTAAAACTCTGAAGCATATCACATTTCACTGTGCATCTTTAGATTCCACTTCCCCTCAGATTGTATCTCCCTAAAACCTGAAACACATGAATCATCGGTTAATAGCATTTATATAAATAGTGAGAGGGGTTGCTTCTGGAATCCTCAAGATGAGGATTGTGGTTGATCCTGATGGGTCAACCCTTTAATTATTTCTTATAGAGCATCACACTCTTTCCATGATTATTCTAATTTTTTATCCAATTTTAACTGCTCTTGCCATATGACTAAGCATTCTTTACCCACATTCTGTGTCTTTTTCTAATATGTGTACTTTATAGGCTTAGCCTCTCTCATAGTTTGGGGTTTAATCCAACTGGTACACATTTCCTTATTTATTTTTCCAGCAAAATTCAATTTCCCTTGATCCCTTATCTGGGTTAGAATCTTTAAACTTGTCACCTTCCCTTTATTTTTCCACCATTACAGGGGTATTTCTCTTTCCTCTAATTCTTGCTACGGAACACTACATGTGAATTTTTCAATGCTTTCTTTGTTCAAATTTCTTTTATCAGATATCCGAGTCACCAAACTATTTTGCATTGGTGATAGGTCCTCCACTGAACGTACATTCTTCTTACTCACAGCTGTAGAATTTCCTCCCTTTTTCATCTAGATTTGTTCATGTTCTTTCTTAGAGAGCGGTTGTGAGTGTGAAAGAGGAGGTGATTGTACAACTTTTGTTCGGCTCTAAGTGATTCCCCTAAGGCTCTATTCCTATTTTCAAATTTACCACTTTGTCTTCCAGTGTACGATTTCTCATTATACACCACTGGAGTTGTGAATCTCCTTTCAAGTTCCTTTCCCTTTCTTACTTTCTTCTTGCTGCAATGTCTTTCCAAATGCCCATAATCAGAACATATAAAACATTTTCCATTAAAGGCATACTCATTTCAGCATTTCTCTATTGAGATGTTGATGCATCTTGAGTTTTTCCTCTAAAATTGATCTCCTGAGCTTCCTGACACATACTCATGCTGTTTCCCATTCTTCCATAGTAGTAGAATCTAGTAAATGCTTTCCTCTAAGAGGCTCTTCTATCAGATTTCTCATAACACTTCTTCTTATTCTCATATTTAGTAATTTCTCTATTTTCACAGCCCAAAATGTATTCTTAATCCTCTGAACAAAATCTTGATGTGTGGCCATGAATCCCGAAAAAATATAACATGTCGTCACTACTTCTTGTAAATGTCCTCTTAGGCCTATCTCCTGCACCTATAGGATTTTTTTCACATCTGGAACTATTAAAAACTCTCTTTCTATCATGCATGGGAGGTGATTCATCAAATCTAATACCAGTTTTTCACAAACTGTATGGTCTTTGAGCTAAGAAAATTTGTTCTTTGCTCTTTTCAGTTCTTTTCATTTAATCATCACCTGTTAGAGGATAATCAAATAGTAAGTGCAAGGAATCCTTAATTTTAGTCTTTCCTCTAGAAATGGATTTTTCCAATTCCTTCTTTACTGATTCTATCTCTTCATCCAACTTCCAAATCTTCATATCACTTGATTGAAGTTGGGCATTGAGTTCTCTTATGAGATTATTTCCACAAATCATCTAATCTTCCAGTTCTCATGTGAGATTTTCTACCATATCACTTTGTTACTTTACTTTCAATTATTACTATGAAACAGAATTAGAGATAGATAGATTCTTCTGTTGTAGCCATTGATTCTTATGAACTTGTTCAGATAGCTGTGTAGCAAGATCATCATTTCTGGATTTCAGATTCTGAACATCTTCTAACTTTTGATTCTCTTCATAATCATCACCCTTTTGTTTTCCTTTCATTCTATACATATTTTGTACTTCTTCACTTTGAGAATAATTCTTCTCCCTTAGGTCAGTTTCCACATCAATAAGCCTTTCATTTATGCCTCTTAGATTTTTGACCTCAATTTTCAATACCTAGATCTGGATATCTTTAGATTTGACTTCTTCATCCAATTTCTGATCAAATTTCTTTTCCATGTTGACAACATCTACTGGTGGCATCCTTCTTGAAACATCTTCATCATCATTTGTTTCGGTATCACTTTGAAGTTCAAGTACTTCACTCATTCCTACATCATGATTGAGTGAATCAATATTTTCCCTATCAGATTCATACATGCCTTCTTTCAGTAAGCTATTTGATTATTTTAATTGAATCACACTTTTTCCATACACACATCCACACTGAGGAATATCACCTAACTTCTGATTCATATTTGATGTTTTTACCTTCTTTTTCAAAATTCATCCTGTCCCACTGGATCTTGACCTCTTTATTACAAGGGTCAATTTGTTTGCACTTGTATGTTTATTATGACCACTTCTTTCTTCTTTATCTGATGATGATGCTTTAAATGCAATGAAGGGAAGTAAGCAGGCAGACACAGAGATTTTTATGTGGTTCACCCTCACTGGGCTACGTCCAAGGAGCATACAACGGTGATGTGCCACTGTACCAAATCCACTAAAGCACACTGATATTTACAAGGTTCAGGCTAGATCGCTTCTATGCCCAGGATCACTGCCTTAACAAGGTTTAGGGTCATCTCACTTCTTTCCCAAGGGTCACTCCCTGTTTCTCTCTCTCTTTGACTCACTGCTGGTGGAGAGGATCACATTCTTCCTCTTCCTTTTCTCACTACTCTGGAAAGGATCCACTCACTATTTATAGACCTGTAGGTCTCTTCATTTTCATTAATGAATTCATCCTCCGTTGTATGTAGGTGCTTTGTTGAAGTCCAACTTTCACCCGTAGATGAATCTCACTTTGCACCGAATGTATCAGGCAATCTTCCAGCTTTCACGTAGCCCTGAATCACTATTTTTCTTCAACCTTACCTAGTGAACTTCTCCAAGTTGGTGCACAAGTATTGAAATGAAAGTTATAACTGGCACACAATTCCACATCAACCACTTGAGTGACACAAGCTCCTACAACTCCAAACTTGCGCGACTCACACCCTTTTATGCCCAAACGAATGTTGGCGTGCAACCACCAACTGCCATGCTTCTTAAAAACCTGGCATGCAAGTGTCACCAACCCACTTTCACGACACCACCGTCATTAACTCTAAACCTGGGAGACTCCCTTCCTTTCTCACTAAAACCTCTCTGTATGTGAAACAACCAACTGGCGCGCAACTTCAACCTGCACGACCACACCACCACTTGCGCGACCACCACACCTGCGCGACAGGAGATCTTATTTTCTCTAATTATTGAACTCATAATGAATAAGAATGGGTCTACCAATATTTATAGGCATTTGGACACCCTATATGACGGTGCGCAAGTCTCCCCTCAGCGCATAACTTTTGGCGTGCAAGTCTCTGTCGCGCAAGTCACTTGCGCGACCAACCCTAAAACATGGGAGACCCTTTTCCCTTTTCCATATTTTGATGTTCTGATCTTGAAAAACATATGGTGCGAAATTTTCCAAGACTCTAAGACCTCAGCATGCAAGTCCCTTTACCAAAACAACTTTTCTCCATTTGTCAATTTTCATGCCCAAAAATTTGGCAAACACGATGCCACCTTGTATATGCTCTTTTCATACTGCCTCCAGATCATCCATTCCTTTCTCAACGTTCTTGAATCAAATGCGGATCAATAACCACAGCCCTTGAACTCAACATTCCACCAATAAACCCCCTTTTTCAAAAAATTTGTACGTCATGTTTTTCTTTTTCAACAATCACAACACAGATGTACACTTTGTCAACAAACAGAATCACCTTAAAAACTCTTCAATGATGCCTTGAGGGATTTTTTCCCAACAGTAAAATTTCACGGAGTACCACATTCCATTGTATTTGATCTATATATGAGGTTTACCTCAATGTTCTAGAAATGCCTTCAGTAATCCCTTGACACAGAATTGAGTTCTAGCAATGCTTATCATCATCAGAAAGATGGATAGTCTGAAAGAACAATTCAAACCATAGAGGATATATTGAGATCTTGTTCTCTGAATTTCAAAGGTGGTTGGGACCAACACCTTAGTCTAATTCAGTTATCTTTCAACAATATATTTCAGTCAAGAATTCAGATGTCACCTTATAAATCCTTCTATGAGAATAAGTGTATATATCCAACATGATGGGATGATGTTGGAGAAAGAAAGCTATTGGGACCTAAGATTACTAAAGAAATGGTTGATAAAGTTAGATCCATTCAGCAGCATATTAAGGTATCTCAAAGTCGGCAGAAAATTTATAATGATAATTGTCAGTGGGATCTAGAATTTGAAGTTAGTGAAAAGGTGTTTCTATGAATCTCTCTGTAGAATATGCTTATGAGGTTCGGAAAGAAAGGGAAACTATGCCCTAGGTATATCGATCCCTTTGAGATTCTTTATCATATCAAACCGTATCCTATCACTTAGAACTTCTTACAAATATCTCTCAAGTGCATGATGTGTTTCATGTACCTCTCCTGAAAAATTACAAACCAAAACTTTCACATGTACTGAACACAAGTGTCATACCACTAGAGCATGATCTTTTATATAAGGAGAAACCAATTGAAATTACGGACCTTACAAAGAAATTTTTATGAGACAATACCACTAACATGATCAATGTTTTTTAGAGAAACAACCAATTAAAAGAAGCTATATGGGAACATGAGGATGTGATGAAGTAAAAGTATACTTTTTTGTACCAAAATGACGAATTTCAGGGGAAAATTCATTTTAAGTGGGGTAAAATATAACTCCCTAAGTTTTTATGAACATTTTTTTCAAATAAATTAAATTTTCATCTTTCAATGTACTAATTAAAACATTCCTTTAAAACTGTATGTTCTTTTCATATATTACACATAACATCGACTTAGCATACGTTACATGCAACACCAATGTTTCTATGAAAGAAAAATTTAATGTTATAATTGTTTAAATGAGGTAATTATTACCTATTTGTTAAACTTAGTTATATAATTGTAATAACTAATTTGGAAATATTTTTTTTATATAAATAAAACATATTGGTAATGAAAGAAATAATTTTTGGCAAAGTCCCTTTATGTTTTAAAATATTGTTTTCTCAAATAAACTACTTTTAATGACCTTCTGTGGAAAATTATAAAATTAATTTCAGACACATTTGGAAATTGAATTTGATAAAATAAATTTTATTTTTGTATTTAAAATGTCAAAATTATCTTTGGGTGATTTTTTTTATTTTTCGGAGAAACATCACTTTTGGGTGAAAAGTGAAAATACCAGATTTAAATTCAAAACATATTTTTCATATAATTTATTTATAAGGATATATTATACATTTAATTGGTTTCAAATTTAAATTCGATAATATTTGAATAAATTAATAAAATTTAGGTCATTAGAATAAGTCATATAGTAGAATTACATATAAAAAATTATGGAACTTTTGAATACCTCTTTTACCAGCCTTCTAGCCACATTTGTGGTATTAGTATTAAATGAAATTTTACTGCTACTGTGAATTAAATTTTGAAAAATGGACATACATGGTTGTGATCAGTATGAAAAATATGATCTAATATAATCAAAATAATTTTTTATGAATAGTAACTTTTGAAATTTATTTACCACGGTTAAAGGTAAATATGGTAATTAAAGGTAAAAATAATATTATAATAATATAAAATTACTCAAACACTAGTACTAATTTCATTGGATAAGTGTTTTAAAACAATAAAACCTTATGTTAAAAATATGATCCTTTCTAATCCTTTTTTTATATTAGTACCTTTATTATATTTTATTTAAACTACAGCTAAAAATGTCATATTAAACCTTTAATAAAGATATAATTTTTAATTAGAGGTTATATAAGGGATGTGTTCAACTATAAATAGTTATTAGAAATATAAAATAATTATCAATATCATGATAATTTATTTATAATTTTTATACATTAAATCATCAAATTTAATAGTGAAATAATGATGATGTAGTATTAGATTTTTTAAAGGAATAATCAAATAAATGATATTAATTATATTAAAATGTATATAATTTTTTATATTTGATGTCATACACGAATTTTTTGAATGAATAAGGAATTTTAGGGATTATTTAATGTTGTTTTTGTTTAATGAGTCCAGTTGTTATGAATTTATAAAAATACAAGTAATAAATAGTGTCAAAATTGACAAAATGAGATTATAAAATACATAATATTTTATTAAATGATTAAAAAATTCATAAAAATATATATTTCGGCCAAATATCTTTTATAATGTAAAATATTTCGTAAATTATCCAATTTTGGTTCTTTTGGAATTGCATAGTAACTATATTAACCCTATAGTGTAAAAAAGAGAAGTTGGAACAATAAGCTTTACATTGTTTAACTACAGGTTAGAGTCAAAATATAAGGTTAATTTTGTGACCTAAACATGTGTAACTTTCATTTTTTTGAGTTTATTGCGACCCATAGTCATCTTAACTTAGAAATAACTCACTTCGGAACTATTTGAAATTGAAAATAAATTTATAACAAATTAATAGTTTTGGAGTTTTCTAATGTTCCCCCTCCCTCTCTTATAAAAGGTCACATATCCTTCACTTCTATTCACACCTCTAAATCCTTTTGGATCACCCAAACCCTACACAATACACTTCCCAACATCCCTATCTTCCTCCTAGTATCCTTCTCTTGGGCGGAATCCAATCTAAGGAAGCCTTTTGGAACAACCCAAAAGGAGTTACCCAATCCAGAGGTAATGTCTTCTCTCAAGTCCTTTATTTTATTTTATTTCTCCACCCCTACACATTATTTTTTACCATAATTTTATAGAAAAAATATTATCCTAAATATATAGGGATTTTTTATGCTAAGTATT
Source organism: Viscum album (assembly GCA_963277665.1). NCBI lineage: Eukaryota > Viridiplantae > Streptophyta > Magnoliopsida > Santalales > Viscaceae > Viscum > Viscum album. Next base: position 539,766,026 of record OY728119.1, read on the forward strand.
CAACCTACACTTACACAAACCTCCTACTAATGGATAATGAACATATTGCTTATGTTTAAGGCAAATTACAACCTCACTAAACGATGATTGTTCAATATTTCTTTATGGACTCTCATGGTGGAAATTATAGTATAAACTCTATTTATATATGATATATATATTATATTTATAATTTATGTACAGTTATTTAATTTTTATTTATAACATATCTTTATTATTTACATCTTATGTAAATTCAATTATTTCTTTTGAGGCAATGTGGACTATTACCCACTCAATGTGATATCATTCATTCATACACTACATGAAGTGTATTAAGGATGGTATTAGTAAATATATATGATATATATGATATCATAAATCTATTTTAACAATTATATATATATATATATCAACACTACAATTTAATGGAAATAGCATCCATGCATACGTATGGCCTACCATCTCCATGAATTGTGTTTTTTGTTTCAAACATATATATTCTATAGATTAATATAATACACATATATTTTATATACATGATATTTATATCATGTTACACATTATTAAATAATGATATAATTATAAGGACCAACTATATAAAAAATTAAGACACATGTAAAGAACAAAGGGAATATTACACGAAGTAAAACCATAACATATGATATTTAAAAATAAGGTTATATATGGTCATAATAAAAACATATATGGTATTAGATATAATGATATGGTTCTATAAAATATTTATAATGAATTTATATTTATTATATTGTTTTTTCGAGCAATTACGATAAGATTCAATACACAAAGTAAGGGGATTTATCTCACTTTTTATTCCCGTGAGGTACATGCTATGTTCACCACTCATTCATTTTATGTGGTGTATATACAAACCATAATTTAATTATATGTATCAAAAAACTAAATTTATTGGTATTAAAATATCCATTTTATATACTTACATTCATTGGTTTTAGGATTCAAAAGAAACCAAATTGGTAAAAACGTTTTTCTCAATTTTCTTTCAATGAGACGCATGTTTTGTTATACACCTAAACTCTCTATCGAGGTGTATATGATTCCATTTAACATGTTGTATAATGGAGATCCTTCTCTTAATGATATTTTAGGCTTCATTTAATTTCATTTTACTTCATTAAGAGTATGTTCCCATGTAACCAAGTGGTAAGAGTTTATGGAAAAAATCTCATTACTTTCCGAGATTGTTAGTGACTATGCATATTTGATCAAAATATTATGATCCATCTCTCAAGAACACTCATGAGTTTCATTATCATATGTTTATTCCATATAACTTCATGTATTAGTACCATTTTTCACTCTTCGGTGTTTATGATAATATTTTTATGGAAAATCAGATCATCTCTCTCTTCGTTCGAAAATCTATTTTATTCCAAACCCAGGTTTTCAAAAAAAAATTATAATTGTTTTTGAAATATATTGGAAGATCTTTTTCAAGGGGAAAATATTTTTAAAATATTTAACTATTTTAAAAGAATATTTTAAAATTTTTAAAAGATATTTTCAAATAAAAAGTGTTTCAAAAGTTTTAATGTTATAAATAGCATTTTTCAAATAAAAAAGGATATTTTCTTCAAGAACTATTTTTTCAAAAGACCTTTCAATATTATTTCCCATATAAGATAAACATCCATTGGTTTTACTCATGCCTTTATTGTAAAATTATTCAATGCATTAACTCATATTATTTTCTGAATGGATTGTGTTTTAATGGCCTAATATTTATGAAACTTGTTTCTCTTTCATAGGTTATATGATTTTGAAACCCACTTCTTTTCATAGGCTATGTTAATGATGAAATGATTATAAAAACTATCTCTTTCCATGTGATATGATTACATTTTTATAATACCCACTTCATTTAATGGGTTTGATATGTTTAATTATGATCTTGTGTCACATGTATGTATGATTTCATTATGAGATGGGTGGGACCTATATCTCCCTCCAATGCATTTTATGAAGATTTATATCTCACGAGATAGACTAAGATGGTATTTGGAATGAACCTTGAATACTAAGATTCTCATGGGATTGAACCATGACTACAAAGATGGTATGAGGAGTGAACTCATGCTACCAAGATGACCATGGGAGTGAAACATGACTAGAAAGATGGTATGAGGAGTGAACCCATGCTACCAATTTAGTCGTGGGAGTGAACCATGACTACCAAGATGGTATGAGGAGTAAACCTATACTACCAAGACGGTCTTGACAGTGTTTCCTTAGATACTATAGAAATCATATTATAAGATCATATGTCTTCCACAATTCCATTTTTAATTCCTATATTATATTTTCATGGATTATGTTCTCTATTTATTTATTATTCATGTTATATGAATTTCAAAGCTTTATTCCATGATTCTTGTATATGATCTTTGATATGTATGGTATAATATTCTCTTTTCATGATCATGTTCTCATACCCTTTTACTCATGCTTATGCTTACATGTATCCCTTTTTTACCCTTACTGAGTATTTGATCTCACCCCTATTTATATTTCCGTCCCCAGGTTATGAAGATATGTATTATGTTAGACGTGTTTAAGAAGGGTTCTAGTCATGAAAAACATAGTGGGAGATAATACATATCATTTATGTACAAGTGTTTGTTATTCCATGTTTCTAAGGGCACTAGACTATTATGGTATTCATTTGTCCATTTTTTGTATTGTTTTTTTATTCCAAAAAAGTTTTTTAATTGTATGTATGTCAATAATGGGTCGTTATAGTTGACCCTACCAAGAAAAAGGTTGTGGAAGAGTGGCATCATCCTATAATAGTAACTATGTAACGACCCAATGTTTTATAAATGGAAATTAATTTCTTATAAATATGTCATGAAATCACAATGTAATGAACTAATAAGTTCTATGTGACCTTTAAACATAAGTTTTTCACTTATGTGTTTGAAATTTTGAAAATATGACTTACACAGTTTCGATCAGTAAGTTATTTGTAGTCCGATAAGAAGAATATAATTTTTCAGTGAATAGTAACCTAACCTTATGAATATTAATATAACATTATGAATAGTGATATTCCCTAATGAAAAGTAACCTTACCTAAAATAGTATTAAAATAATATTCAATTGAAATTATGATGTACCTATATGTTAGAATAAGTAAATGAATGTTTTAAAACTAGGTTTTTAATAATAAATTATGATTTTAATTAAATATTAAATTAATAATATTTAAAAAATTATTTTTGTAAATTGGACATCATTTTTAGATTCTACATGTCGAAAAATGGTTAGGGTGAATTTTTTGAGATTTTTCTAAAATACTTGAATTTTTTATGAATAGTAAAATACGACAATTTACGATAAATGCTAAATAATGGATTTATTGAGTCATTGATGATTATATGATAATTTAATCCCAATTGGTTATAAGTCACATTAATTTATTACTATTTTTTGTCACAGAATACTTATTATTCCTTGTCTTGTGAATAAATAATAAACTAATGATTAAAAAATTATGAAACCCCTCCTCCCCTTCACTATAACTACCATTCATTCTTACCTCTTCTCTTCACTCCTCTCAAGCCTTGTGCCTTGCCAATAGTCTTCCCTAATAACTCCCTAAGATCCTCCCACGTCCAACATCCCCTAATATCTTCAAAATACTAAAACATATCCCTTAAGAGGTTCTCAAAGGAGGTAAACTCAAGAGGTAAATTCCTCTTTCCAATACTTTCATTTCATTTAAGTTTTTTTTTGTTTATTTCCTCAACTCCCTTCTCCTAAATGGTGTGGTAACTCCCATAAAATAAATATACTATAATTATATTATTCTAATGGGATAATGAATTATCTTCTCCCCTCTTCCCACCTTTTCTTGAAAGAAATGAAAGCACCATTTGAGATGTGCCAATTTAACACATTCAAGGATAGTGGTTTATCAATTTCTTTTGTCATCATTAATTATGGTCATGAAACCATTTGTGTTATGGTTAAACCAGATTATTATATATGTAATATATCCTTGTTATGGTTATGTAATCCTTTTGTACTAATGGTATTAGTTTATAAAGAAAAACATGTTTGTTGTAATCAAAACCCACTGATTAATAAAACGATTATCACGAAGGTTTTATATAATAATTCCATATCACTATGAGTAACCAAATTAAATTTAAAATCATGTAATCCCTGGAATGTTCACTAATATCATATAACATCAATATTGGAAAACAACTTTCATCTTTCATGTTTATTCAAACATGAATATAAGCGAACCGGATATTAAAACGAAGTAAGCAAACAGACCCAAACAATGAAATTGAACCTTATAACCAATCAAAAAGGTCGTGAATGAACTAAAAAGGATATACTAAATAAATTGAATATATAATAGGTTCTGGATTTTTTAATTAATAAACCTAATTTGTTTATTCAGGTCATTAATAACTAGTGGAGAACACTACCAGACTTAAGGCAAGGGATCCTCTCTATTTTACTCTTAATCAAGGTTGTCCTCTATATTATGCATTTTTATGTGTAATCCCAAATTATGGGGTATGTTTTGACACCTCCCACATACATCATTCAAGATATATAAGTGATTATAAACCCCTTTTCTCTCTCATCAATCTCTATTAGGTACACCTGACACCATGCTAATAAACCGTAACGAATTCTACCCGAACCCTTCGTGTCCATTCAGGTTGCCTTATATTTCTTTATATCAAAGTGGAGTAATATTATATATTTTCGTACATATTCTAAATTATGTTTTGTTTTAAAAAATAAATTTATGAATACCCTTTCTTCACTCTCTTTTTGGGATATACATGTTTTTAAAAGATTCCCTCCTTAGAACTTTCTTATAAGCAAACCTGTTTTAAGGGAACATCCCAAATTTTTACCAAATTTAAAGTTAAATATATCTTCTGTTTTAATCCACAATTTTCTTTATAAAACCATCCATTTTATTATGAAACCCTTCTTGGTTCAATTATGGGTTTATATGAAATATTTTCCTCTTTTTTATTTTAAAATCTCTATAGTATTTTCCATAAAACCGCAAAAAAATGTTTTAATACTAATGTTTCTCAAATACATTTCTTATATGTTGTCTCTTATGTTTGACTCCACTTACCATGTTATATAACTGTTTTAAATTATTAACATCCATTTATGTTATAATCCATTTGTTTCATGGACACTTTTGTGATACTCTCATTGGTTATGCTTTATGTCATGATTGTGGTACCAAATTCTTTCCATGGGTATTCTTATGTTTATGTATGTTTGATTATGTGTGATTGTTTATATGGAAATAATATTCATGAAAATGTTGATATTAGTGCATACAGATAGTGATCCAATGTATTTTTTAAAGTTAAGTCTCATGAGATGCGATGTAAAATGGGAAACGGGATTGGCAGTTAGCCTTGAACTGTACTAAAATGGGAAACAGGATTGGCAGTTAGCCTTGAACAATACTAAAATTAGAAAATAAGATTGGATGTTAGCCTTGAACTATAATGAATACTTGTTTTATAATTATTCCACATTTATATGATTCCATGTTTATATGATCCCATTATTATACGATATGATTTTTTATGTTCCATGCTTTGGATATCATTATGTCATACCTCCTAACTCATGTGCTTAAGATATAACCTTATGTTCATTCCCTTACTAGGATTTATAGATCGTCCCTTTGTTCATGTGTTCCCTAGGGTACCCTATGAAGATGTGAGGGCTCAAACTAAGTTAGGATCTTTTATGGAGATTTAATAAAGATGTGTTTTTAGCCCCATTTTTTATGTTTTATGTACCTATTCTTCCAAGACACTAGACTTAATGATCCTTGGCTTGTACTCTGATGTATAATTATGCTTAAAATCATGTAATGTTATATATAAATGTTTTGTGTCACTATAGTTGGTATCAAAGGATGGTCTAGTTATTTTTGGACATTAGGAATAGAGAACCTTAGTGAGAACCTTAAGGATGATACTAAGTATAAGAAAACATTCAAAAAAAATTTGAGTATTGAGTAAGTGTTTTATCAAGAAAACACATCACTGTCTAGATAGGAGTAGGTAAAGGTGGCTCTAGTACAAATGTATCTAGGTTTAAAACCCAAAAACACCACTTTGAGCTAGACTCAAATGGAAACTAGTTCATTAGAACGGGCCTTACTGCACTCTTGGTTATGACACTCCCGGGGGGATAGGCTCTCGTAGATTCATGAGCTTAGTACAAGCCATTATTAAGGGGAGAAACCCCATAAGAATATAAGTTAGTAAATAGATCAAGGATAACCTATTTTGAAACATAGGGAATCACAAGTTAGGATATACTTGTCCTTTACAAGTTTATCCTTTTATGTTCAAAGTTTCTATTTTATAATCAAAATCTAAGTGTTGAATCCCTCTAATTATACATTATTTTTCTTAGTTAATGTCAGGAAATAGAAGAACACATTCCAACAATAAATGTGATAGGAAATGTGAATATTTTCTTAATGATATTCCTGATATGATGTGAGAAGGTTGTAAGAACATCATGATAGTACTTTCTCAGCTGTCTTGAGTTACGAATAATAAATTGATTCATACGGAATTCCCTCCTCCTCCAAGTAAAGATACTGTTGTCATAGAATCCTTTATGTGTAAAAGGCCTCCCATTTTTAGTGGATCTTCTGATCTCATCCTCATGAAAAAATAGATTAACTCCATTGAAATGATATTCTCCATCCTCCATTGCTCGAAAGAATATAAGGTTGTACTTGAGGTCTATTATTTTGATAGGGAAGATGATCAGTGGTTGAAACTGATCAAGAATAAAAACTCCCATGAAGAAATTGATTCCCTAGATTGTGAGGAATTCAAGAGGATGTTTTTTAGAAAGTATTTTCCTCAAAGCCTTCACCTCAATATGGAAAGAGTGTTCCTCAGACCCAAGAAGAAGGAAGATGAGTCCATTGGGGCGTATAAAGCAAACATCACAAGGCATTCATGGTACACCAATGGATTTGTCATGAACATTGAAAGTAAGGTTTATTGCTTCTTTAGTGGACTAAATCCGGGTCTATGGAAACAGTTGGTGATTTGAGACTTGGTGATTCGAGACTTCGACAGTTATAAGGATATTGTATGTTATTCCTTAAAGGTTGAAATAGAGATTAGTTACTCTTATTGGTCTCGTGGAACTGGTGTTAAGAAGCGAAGAATGGAAAAAAACATGGGTGGTTCAACGAACAAATCCCATGATAGGAAGAAGCCTGATTTTTCCCCTTGAAAAATTTGTGGGAAGAAGCATCCCAGTAACTATATCAAGGGAACCAAGAATTGCTTAAAATGTGGAATGTTAGGTCATATAGAGTAAAACTGGATAAAGTATATAAAAAATCCCACTAATGTTAAAGAAGAAAGTAAGGTTCATATCAACACTCTACATGTAGTGCAGTGTTACAACTGCAAGGAGCGTAGGAATTATGCAAACAATTTCCCTAAGATGAGGGTTGTCATGGGCAATCAGTAACAACTTATAAGGTAACAAGGAAAGGATTATGCTATTAAAACTAGTGAGGTGGAGCTGGGAAACAATGTAGTGATAGGTACAATAGTTATTCATTCAATAATAGAGAACATACTATTTGATTCTGGTTCTAAGCATTATTTCAAATCATGCAAGTCTAGTATAACTATTCAAACACCACCTAAAAATTTAGAGGAAAAGTTATATGTGAGAACAGTGGAGGGGGAAATTATTGCGTCCATGGTTTATAACTCCTCTATAGTTAATGTTTGTGGACTAAACCTCCCATAAAATCTCTTCATACTTCCTTTAGTGGAGTTCAACAATGTCATAGGAATGGATTGGCGATATTTATACAAATCCAAAATCAACTATCGGGAAAGGGATATCACTCTTCACGACCCTAAGTATCCTCTAATTCCTTACAAGTGTAAGGAGGAAGATGAATCTCTTTTCGAATCATCATGTCAAGTGTGGATATTGCTGCCTTATGAGTAATCATATCTAGCTATAATGATTCAGATAAAGGATAGAATCATTCTTGAAGACATGCCCATTGTGAGGGATTACACTGATGTATTCCCTAAAGCACTTCCTTGTCTCCCTTCTGATCGTGAGGTTGAGTTCTCAATTGAACTTATCCCTATATCTCTGTCTATATCAAAGACACCTTAGAGAATGGTCACTATAGAGCTATAAGAGTTGAAGAAGTAGTTAAAAGAGAATATAGAGAAGGGTTTGATACACTTGAGTGCTTAATTGTGGGGTGTGCCAGTCCTCTTTGTCATGAAATATCATGGATTAATGTGCTTCTGCATTGATTATTGTGAGCTCAATAAAATGATAATAAAGAACATGTGTCCCCTTCCATGGATATATGACTTGTTGAACCAGATTTGTGGGGCCATTTATTTCTCTAAGGTGTACCTTCGGTTGGGATATCACCAATTAAAGGTGAGGAAGGAAGATATTCCCAATATTTCCTTTTAAATGATGTATGGAAACTATGATTTCATAGTGATTCCCTTCAAACTCAAAAATTCTCCTAAAATTTTCAAGGATTTAATGAATAGAGTCTATATAGATTACCATGAAATTTTTTTGGTAGTATTTTTTGATTATATTCTAATATACTCCAAGAGGGAGGAGGAATATGAGGATCATTTGAATAATATGTTAAAGACTTTGTGAAGGGAGAAGTTGTATGAAACGAATAGTAAATGTGAGTTTTGGATGGAAGTATTATCATTCTTGGGGCTGTTATCACCAGCAAAGGGATATCTTTAGACCCTCCCAAGGAAAAGGAAATTGAATAGGGGCCTAGGAAAACTTCTTTAAAGGAGATCTGTAGGTTTTTGTGTATATCTAGGTATTATCGAAGATTTGTGAATAACTTTCCCTGATTGTCAAACCCAATGACCAAGATGACACGGAAGGGAGTAAAGTTGGTTTGGACTTAGGAATGTGAATATTGTTTAAAGGAGTTGAAAAAGAGGCTTATCACTGTTCCAGTACTCACACTCCCAACATGTGGAGAACTCTTTCTGGTGTACAATTATTCTTAAAAGAATGTATTAGGGTGTGTGATAATTCAAAATGATAAAGTGATAGCCTATGCCTCAAGGCAGCTAAAAATCCATGAGCAAAATTGTCCCACACATGATCTAGATTTGGCAGCTATAATATTTGCATTGAAAATATGGAAGCATTATCTATATGGGGAGAAGTGTGAGATATATACTGACCACAAGAGTCTCAAATATATATTCACACAGAAAGAGCTTAATATATTCCAATAAATGTGGATAGGTCTCATCATGGATTATGACTGCTCAATCCACTACCATCCTGGTAAGGCAAATAAGGTTGAAAATGATCTAAGTAGAAAGGATCCAGCATATTTATCAATGATAATAATTGAAAAAGATCTGATCTTTTTAGATTTACAAAGGATGTACATCGAAATCATTCAAGGAGAAACATCATCAACCCTTTCTCAAATAATTTCTTAACCATCACTCTTGGAGAAAATAAAGGATTCTCAAAGAAATGTGGAAATTCAAAAAAGGGTTGGAGCTATCAGAAATTTTAAATCCTCATATTTAAAGGTGGATGAGGAAGGATTTGTAATATTTGGGTCATGATTATGTGTAACATCAAATGCAAAGATAAAAAGGAGATTCCGAATGATGCACATAGCTCAAACATCTCTATCCACCCAGGGAGAACAAATATGTATCGAGATCTCTAAGAAAACTTTTGGTTGGATAATATGAAAAGGGAGATTGTGGGATACACATTAAAGTGCCTGGTATGTCAAAAAGTGAAGGATGAGAGGAAAAAGTCTAAGGGAATGATGCAACCACTACTCATACCAATGTGTAAGTAGGAGAACATTACCATGGACTTTGTCATTGGACATCCAAGTATATCCAGAGGAAATAATGATATATGGGCCATTGTTGATCATCTTACAAAGACATATCAATTTATAGTGATTTGAGAGGACTTCTCATTGGATCAACTTGCTTGGATTTACATCAAAGAAGTGGTAAGGATGAATGGAGTACCAATATATATTGTATCTGACCATGATCCTTGATTCACCTTGATGTTCTGGAAAAGTCTCCAGCATGCTCTAAGTAATGAATAGAACTTCAGTACGGCCTATCAGCCTCAAACTGATGGTCAATCTGAACGGAATATTATAACACTGGAAGACATGTTGAGAGCATGTTATATGGAATTCAAATGAGGATTAGACCAACATCATCCACTAGTTGAATTATCCTACAAAAAAAGTTTCCACTCGAGCATTTGAATGGTACCATATGATGCCCTTTTTGGGAAAAGGTGAAGAACACTAGAATGTTGGGATGAAGTCAGTGAGCTTAAGCTACTAGGACATGAAATGTTTGATGAAAAGGTGGAGAAGGTGAAAACCATTTAGCAGCATATCATGGAAGCCCAAATTCAACAGAAGAGTTATGCAGATAACTATCGACGATACCTTGAGTTAAAAGATGGAGACATGGTATTTTTACTCATATCTCCATGGAAGAAGGTCATGAGATTTGGGAAGAAAATAATTCTACATACTAGGTATATCAGGCCCTTCGAGATCCTTGATCGAGTCTGAGTTGGGGCCTATCAACTAGAACTTTTACCTAACATGTAGAATGTTCATGATGTTTTTCATGTATCCCTCTTAAGGAAGTACATACCAGACCCTTAACATGTACTCTCTTCAGAGGTGGTATAGTTGGAGGATGATCTTTCCTATGAGTAGAAGCCAGTGAAGATCTTGGATCGTAGGCAACAAGACTACTCATTTGTTCAAGTTACTATGGTGAAACCATAAGTATAAAGAGGCAACATGGGAACTAGAGGAGGTAATGAAGGAAAAAGTACCCACACCTGTTTTTGGCATAGAATGTAAAATGAAATTTAGAGGGAAAAATTTCATAAGGGGGAAGAATGTAATGACCAAATGTATTATAAATGGAAATTAATTTCTTAAAAATATTTCATGAAATCGCAACATAATGTACTAATGAGTGCTATATGACCATTTAAATTATGTTTGTCACTTCTGTGTTTGGAATTTTGAAAATCTGACATACACGGTTACGATTAGTAAGTTATTTGTTGTCCAATAAGAAAACCATAATTTTTTAGTGAATAGTAATATACCCTTAGTAAAATTTATATACCCTTATGAATAGTGATATTCCCAAATGAATTGTAACCTTACCTATGATAGTATTAAAATAATATTCAAGTGAAAATATGATGTACCAATATTATAGAATAAGTAAATGAATGTTTTAAAACTAGGTTTTTAATAATAAATAATATTTTCAATTAAATATTAAATTAATAAAATTTAGAAAATTATTTTTAAAAAATGGACATCATTTTTGGATTCTATACATCAAAAAATGGTTTAGGTGAATTTTTTAGATTTTTCTAAAGTACCTGAATTTTTTGACAAATAGTAAAATACGATAATTTACGATAAATGCTAAATCTTAAACTTATTGAGTCATTGGTGATGATCTGCTGATGTAATCCCAATTGGTTCAATGTCACAATAATTTATTACTATTATGGGTCATGAAATACTTAATATTCCTTGAATTGTGAAGAAATAATAAACTAATGATTAAAAAATTATGAAAACCCTCCTCTCCTCCACTATATATACCACCAATTCTTACCTCTTCTCTTCACTCATCTCAAGCATTTTGCCTTGCCAATATTCTACCAAAATCACTCTGAAATATCATCCCCCACATCCAATATCCCCTAGTCTCTTCAAAATACCAAAACCTCTCCCCTTAAGGGGTTCTCAAAGGAGGTATACTCAAGAGGTAAATTCCTCTTTCCAATTCTTTCATTTCTTTTAAGTTCTTTTCTTTTTGGTTATTTACTCACCTCCCTTCACCGAAATGGTGTGATAACTCCAATAACATACATGCATTGGAATTATATTATTCTAATGGGATACTTCATTATCTTCTCTCTTTTCCACCACCTTTTTTTGAAAGAAAAGAAAGCACCGCTTGACATGTGCTAATTTACCACATTTAAGGACAAGGGTTTATCAATTTCATTTTTCATTTTTAATTCTGGTCAAGAAACCATTTGGGTTATAGTTGAACCAGATTATTATATATGTAATATATCCTTGTTATTTTTCTATAATCATTTTTTACTAATGTTTTTAGGTTATAAAGAAAAAAATGTTCATTGTGATCAAAACCCACCGATTAACAAAATGGTTATCACGAATATTTTATATAATAATTAAACTTCACTCTAAGTAACCAAATTAAATTTGAAACCATGTAATCTTTTATATGTTCTATAATATCATATAACTTCAATTTTTACAACCACTTTCATCTTACTTTTTAATCCAAGCATGAATTTAAGTTATCTGTCATTAAAACCAAGTAAGCAAACGAACCCGAACAATGAAATTGAACCTTATAACCAATCAAAAAGGTCTTGAATGAACTAAAAAGGTTATAATAAATCAATTACATATGAAAGAGGTTTTTAATTTATTAATTAATAAATATAATTTGTTTATTCATGTAATTAATAACAAGTGGAGAACACCACCAGTCCATTCCGAGAATGACGTCATAGCTCGTCATCTCTAAGACATAGAGGTCCCAAAGAAAGTGACACCCACCAACCTCAAGGGGGAACTCCTTACACTGACGCACATCAGCCGTCCTAGTCCACAACAGAGTGTCTAGCATCATGATATCAGAAGAAGTAGAAACATAGAGTCCAAGGATATCTACAACGGGAACAGATATAAAACTATGTGTAGCACCCTTATTGAAAAGTACTGAAGATAAAACAGAAGCTACTAGAATAGTACCTCTGACTGTAGGAGGTCTGGGATCCTGCTTCTGTTGGGTCTGTTGTACTGCATATGCCTGCCCCGTGCCACGGCCCTGTGACATTGTCTGACTACCCTGAGCCGTCCCTCCCTGCTTCCTATGAGATCCTGGTGTCTGGTTACCAAGGCCATGACCACCATCTCTGTCTGCACGCCCTAACGTACTCCAATTCCTGGATTGGTAAGAAGCCACTGGTACTGCTCCCGCACGCGGAGTCTGTACAGAACCCCTCTCACTAGCCACTGGTGTAAACGCCCTGCAGAACTGTTGTAGATGACCCATCTTGCCGCAAGCTCGGCACTCCACTGGGTCTCGTGGATACTACGGTCTCTTGTGTCCCTCTCTAACACACTAGTAGCACCTAATTGGGCCACCTTAAGAAGATGCATGGCTGGTACTGCCACCCTAAGGGAAGTCCATCTATCTCTTCCTCTTGCTAGTAGAAATAGTACCAGTAACTAGTGCTGAACTGCCCTGGCCCACACCGCTAGCTTCCCGCAGGTTCCTCTCTGTAATCAGCGCCAGATTTACAATAGCATGTACTGAAGGTAACCTGAAAACATTCACTAGTGCTCGAATGTCATACCAAAGACCATCCTCAAAACGTCTGGCTCTCAACATCTCATCACCCACCAGAACGGGTGCAAAATGCTGAAGCCCAGTGAAACGAACAGAATACTCCATCACCAACATGGCACCCTTCTGCAGATTCATGAACTCTCGAGCTCTGTCTACCCGCAGTGACTCAGGAAAGAAGAAGTCATAGAATACTGCCTGGAAATCCTCCCACGCCAAGTCCCTGTGATGCTCTGACTGGATGGTAACATCCCACCACCTCTTGGTGGAATCACGCAGCATGTACATCGCGAGCTTGACCCTCCACCCTGGAGGCGTCTCAAGATACTCGAAAATAGTCTTCATCGACCCTAGCCAAGACTCCACAACTTGTGGTCCACTATCCCCTGAAAACGTCAGCAGATGATGCTGCTGGAATATGCACGTCAGCTCATCCATAGATGTTGCAGCCGACGGTGCTCCCTGAAAGGTCTGCATAAACCGCAATAAGCCTTCACGGAACTGCGCCTCCACGCCTGTGTCTGGTATATTTGCTGGTGCCGCATCTGGCTCTGCTAGAGGATCTACTGGTAGCCCATGGCCCACCATCTCTGGAGTATTCTCGTTACCTCTCTCCTGGAAAACAATGCGCGATCGTCTAGGAGGAATGACACTACAAGGTAAAAAACATGCCTTAGATTCAAGATTATCAAAGACTAAAAATGAAGTAACCACAAGGGAACAAGAGGGAGACATCATGTCAAGATTTTCAAAACAAGACTACACTATGTGTATTCTGACTACAGGCGTGTACTTGGATTCCCTTCCCCTGGCTGGGTCCTTCAACACGGCTAAGCCACACGGATCTCATTGAACAAAAAATATACGGCGTGTTTAATATCTACAAGGAGTTTATGGTATTATTTCCAACTTTCTGTGTCATTTGTGACACGGCCGACTACTCGGCTTGACACTACATAGCGTGTTACACCCGCACACGGTGTGTACACTACACCGTTTCCAATCACACGGCTAATGCCACACGGTCTATCCTCAGACAAGACTACACGGCGTGTCCCATAGGTACACGGCGTGTTCAAGGAGAGGTGACACCAACCCGTGTTGTTAGTTACACGGACGAGTCCCCAAGTCACACTACACGGTGTGTTCTTCATTGAAATGACGTGTTCAAGAAATGACTACACCGGCCCATGTTGTTAGATACACGGCTAGGTGTCCGGGTCAACCCTACACGACGTGTACATCCGTTACATGGTGTGTTCACCCCAAGCATTTCCCTACCCTGTGTCTCCACCCACATGGTTTGTGCCACATGAAGAGACTACACTGCGTGTACTCAGAGTACACGACATGTACTTAAAAAGTTCATTTTTCTTCCCGAACAAAAGGCCATACACGGTGTGTTTAAAATAATACATGGAGTGTATACTAGGTTTCCGGACAGTATGCCTCAAAAAATTCCCCAAAACCCAGAAAATACCGAAAACAACACCTAAGTTTCAAATTCCGACCCGTGAGGGACCATACTCCCCCCGAATCAATGTTTGACATCTTATTTATGTTATAAAAAAATAAACAGTCAATGATCTGCCAAGTTCCGGTAAATGGGGGCCCAACTCCCGAAAACCCAAAGTGTGGCATTCATTCAATAAACCGGCTCATAAAAAACTACCATATCACATAGCAGGTAATTATCAAGCAGCTATCACAACAACATGCTTTTCTAATACATCAACTATCACAACAGCATGCAATTTCTAATGCACCTACATGGAATGGAACTATGCATGTCATGTGATTTCTAGCATGTGACTAAATGATGCATGAGAAGGCATACCCTCATCTCATCGGGTTGAAACTAAATAGAACCCACTAATAAATTATAACAACACAATCTCAATTGTGTCACCCAATGGTGAAAACATATCAACTGTAAAATTTTCAAAATCAAAAAATTGAAAAATACGAGGTAGAATGGCTTTTCCCTGTACGCGGGTTAGCTGCGCCCGGGCACAGCTTATTACCAACTATTGTTCCCATCCTATCCCCAAATATGACTCCAAATAGTAAGTCAAAGAAAAGAACCCCTCTGATACCACTTTGTAACATCCCGGTTCTGGGTGCCACACAACGGGTGCCCCGAACCCGGTTCGCCATGTGACCTCAAGTGAATTTCACCAAACTCCAGAGGCTGCTGACTAGTAGTGAGGGACCAGGTCTGATAGTGGGGAAACTATGCCCTCATTTGCCAAAAGTGTAGCGCAACAGAATACAAAATAAAACATACAACGAATAGTGGAAGCATAAAATCATACAAGATTGAAATAAACAACAGTAGTGGATATAACCAACAGTATATAAATAATGATGCTACATGTCACAAGTTATAAGAAAAAATCCAGAACATGTTATACATCCCTACTGTACAACCGAAAGTAGAGTAAAACAAAACAAAGAAAAATAGATGGCAGCAGCATCGCGGGCCTAGGCTCGGTCACATGCCCTCCTACTCCTTAGCAGCAATCATGTACCTGTATAGGGACTCTTTCCCCTATCCACACCTATAGCAACATAATCTTTTTCAGCCGAAAAGCGTGACCCAAACAGGTTGTGAGAAATATATCTCAGTAGGCACCCACCAAAGGCTTGTTCTCAACTACGTGTAAGCATGAAACAACAGTGTGCAATAGTAAAATGCAATAAAGTAAGAAGTACTGAGAAGTAACTAACTTAACAAATAAATTTCCATTTTATTATTCATTTAATCCATTAAAATATTCGAAATCACCACAGTGTATTTATAAGTAAACAGTCCACGTCCTCAAACAAGAAAAACCTTACCCTCAGGTAAGAAGAATCCAACACATAGGTATAGCCCTCAGGCGTAACAGAATTTGCCCTCAGGCATAGGAAGTGTCGCCCTCAGGCACAGAATTCAATCCCTTAGGCACGAAAGGTTTCCCTCATGCAAAATAGAATGTCGCCCTCAGGCTAATCACAATAATTCCCTCATGAAAAACAGGTAACCGAGCCATGCACAACATGTCATTATGCAGTAAACAAGCAATTCCTCTCGAGGTAATTCTACAATTACTACTTTAAAGGCATACCCTCTGGTATCCTGGCCAAACGGCTAAAAAGTGGAACCCCCCCCCCTGGGGTGGTTCCGGATCCAAGAAATAATCCCAACCAGCATTTTAATATCACAATTAATCACCTATTCAATTCTTGGTATTCAAAATTACCATGGCCTCAACCACACGGCACCCCAACATGGGTTCGAGGTACAAAAACACACAAAACGCACATCAGTTGGAAAATTTAACACCAATCCACCTACCTTATATGCCAAAGAATGATATACGCGAATGTTGGTTCCAGAAACGTCCAAGAATGACGCAGATCTGAAGTAAGAAAACTTTCATTCAACCTCAAATAACTCCCACTAGGGAAAGAATTGGTAAGAAAAACTCCAGGAGAAGAGAGGGATTAACCGTGCAGTTCTAACGAGATCGTCCGAAGCAGAATCGGATTCCAGACGAACACCCGTCGGATCTTCAAAGGTTCGTTCATCCCCTCCCGCTCCTTCCTCTAGTTCTAAGCCTTCCCTGAGAACAGGGGAGGATACTGCCCATTTTAAGCGAAAAAAACAAAGTACACGGTGTGTACTCCCAAGTACACGGCGTATACTTCCCATTTTTTAAACTGTTCCTCTAGCGGCTTCCCGCCAGCATGGAACTATTCACTTACTGACATGAGTACACGGCATGTACTCCTGAGTACACAGCGTGTACTATCACCCAGCCGGCAGCTGCTCCACTGCCTTACTGGTTTCTCCTGGTGACTAACTACACGGCGTGTAAAGGACCACTAAATAGAGTGTAGTTGGTTCCTACACCCTTCATCCCTGGCATGGCCACATGCACCGTGTACCCATCTCACAAGGCAAAAAGTATAGGGCGTGTGGACAAAGTACACGGCGTGTACTTCCAAAATTTAGGATTTTCCCCCATTTTCCATATTTTCTCAAAAACACTTAAGGAAAATAGAAAAGAAGAATCTCGTACCTCAGGAATAAGAACCGGGTTCTTACAAATGATTTACAGTGTGGGGTCATTTATAGGGGATAGAAAACACCATCTAATCCCACAAATGATCAGGTATCATTCATGGGTACTGGTGACGACAATCACACCCCACAAATGATTTCATTTTCCGGACACCATACGAAGCAGTGGGATGCCTCACAGAGTAGGGGGTCTCACAGAGTAGGGGAATTCCACATGGAGAAGCAGGATTCCTCATTGAGTGGTGGTATACATAGTGATATTTTCCATGTGAACTCAAACCTACCTTCATGACTTTTCATCTTTAAACATTTTTAAAACACTTATTTGGGTTTATTTTACCCAAAATTAATCTAGGTATTTTCACCTTACATGGATAGTTTTTTTAGGATCCAATATATAGAAACTATATTTTTTATAATGAAGTAATGCAATAGGATGTTCTAGATATGTAATAGATGTTTTATAGGAACTAAGATATTGGAAATATCTATTTCTGGATGATAGGATTTTTGTAGAAGATATAGATAAGGAGTATCTATGGTGTTTTAATGGATAAATCAGAGTAATATGAATTTTTTTATAAGATGACTATGGTAATAATAAAGGATAATATTCACAATGGTATGTGAAAGTGAATATTGAAGGATGCGGTCATGGAATAATTCATATGATGTGTGGAAAGTAGTAAAGGTTCTAGAGAATTATTTATCAAAAGGTTTAGTATAAGCGGTGATTCATAGATGGTTCCCTTGAAATAATAGAGGGATGAACCTAAATGTTAGAAGGTAGTGCATCCAAAATAAGCTACTAAAATTTTTTTGGTACCTCTATAATGGTACTGTGTGACATCACTTTGATCAGTGCAATGAGATCGAGTGACAGTTGATCGAGAAGGAAGATGATAGGAGTGGAATTTCCCCCATTGGTGAATTTCCCAAAAAAGTGTTTATATCTTGAAGGATTTTACAAGATGTATTTTGAGGTTTTTATTTTCTAGGTAGGGTCTTCAAATGTAGGTCCCCTATAAATCATATGTTGGTCTCTATAATGAAATTTGAAGTGTGTTACCCCATGGAGTTGGAATAAAGTCTGAATTGTATAATTTACATGTGTTATGATTATTCCATTGATGTCATGGGTTTTTTATTACATATTTTGGATCAAAATAGTAAATAAGATTGTTACTATTACAAGAGGGGGTAAATTATAGTTTAAAAACTTTAAACTAAAAAAAACATAATACCTCTAAATTTAATATGATCAGACTCACAAATCTTATGATCATTAGAGTATCATAAATTGAACCAGAAAGCATCAGATTATATCGGAGTATATTTTAAACATTATCAAAGATACACTAATAAATAGAATTAATAAGAAATTTTTTTAAAACGTACTTTCTATAATTACATGTATAGTAGAATAAATACTTATAGAAACAATCAATATAATAACATGTAAAAGTAAGAATGACTTAAATTTTTATATAAAATATTTCACTATTTTAACCATAAGCCTAAAGGTAGACAATAACCTTAAAAAAGGTATCCATAGTTTTATATCTGATATAAAGGTATATATTTCCTTACATGTAAATCCCTTGATACAATGATCAGACTCTATCTTAATATCCCTAGAATCCCTCGATATAATGAGTAGTGTTTGTCTTCCTATCCTCGGAATCCCTTGATCATAACAATGATCATCCATAGAATACCAATGAGAATATTCTAAAGAAAATAACCCTGATAATGATTACTTTGAATCAAAACTATCTAAAGAATTCAAAATACTTATAATAAGATGTTCAGTTAGAGAAAATACTAGGAGACTTGAGTTTCTAGAGATATCATCTCCAAACTCTTCAAATGGATGGCTATTTATAGGTGAAGATCCAAAAATCATATTTCGGAGTTTGTTTCAATGGCCTTTTATAGTTGGCACTTGATATCTCATGTGTAAATTAAATCCCAAAACTGTTTTTTAGAACCATTAAATTTCTAAATTTGTATTTCTTATGATAGAAAAGAAAATTAAACAGTTTTTATTATAAATTTAAGATATTATTATGAACTTAATTATAATTTTTCAATGTGATGAACCTCATTAGGATCATACCAATGTATCCATACCATTATCAGTTTGATGGTCTTGAATTTCTTCAATATGATAAAAAAGTAAAATTCTGACCACTTGTTTGAATAAAGGTTAGGCTGACGAGCTGGAATCATCCTTGATTTGATAGATCTTGTTGAAGAGTGATAAGTTCATATTCATAATACATTATAATTATTTTAATTTTGGGTAAAAATTATTATTTTTCTCTATAATAACAGTCTAAAACACCTGATACATAAAACCATAGTGAACATAGTTTTAAGAGAGTTTTTTTTATTTCCAAAACTATAGGTATGAAAAAGTAAGATGTAAAACTTTTAACTCAACAATCTCCCCTTTTTTGGAAATAAAAAACTTCAATACTTAATTGAAAAAATTATAAATTGAAAAACTTAAAGCCCTGAATTATTTTATGAAATTTAATAATATACATCATAACTCCCCCTGAGTTTATAAAACTTTTACGATATGATGGAAAGTATTCATAATTATAAACTTAAAATAAGTACTCTTCCTTTATGAAATTCATAAAGACTTTTCAAAACTCCTCCTAATTTTTTTACCCTTTTTCAAAACTAACCCTTCAATCATATATTCCCCCATTAATCATATCTTATACCTTTAGTCTATCAAAATTTCTCCCCTTTTTATTTAAAAAATGAAATGGAAAAGTACCCAGAGTTTCAGAAAATTTTGGAAGTGATAACATATAAAATAAATATTTATTAATTATCTAATAATCCAAGAAATAATATAAATTACATACATCCAAAATTATTAGAATAAATTCAATTGTTAAATATTAGATAAAAATATAATCACATTATTCAATGATTGAAATTATTTATAAGACTCATTTGAGAGTTTAAAAGTAAAAACATTAACTCATTATTCATCTTTTTTAACAAAAGACTTCATCTTCTTGAACTCCTCATAATCCTTCCCAAAATTTATGATTACTTATTCAATTTCTTCTTTCTTATAAACGTTTAAATTCCTCATTTTCACTTCTTCAAAACACTGAGTATTCTCTTCTACCATAATGATCAATTCCTTTTCACATGATTTTTCCTAATATTATCCAATTCCAAATAAAAAACCTTTTCTTTTATGCCTTTTACTTTATCTGTATGATCATATTTTTTTATCTGTGAATTATTATATTAACTTCACTCAATCAGATATATCAAAAAAAAATTATTTAAGGAATCTCCCATTTTTAGAGTAAGAGTTTTCATTTCCAATAAATAGCCTTTAAGCTCTCTTAATTAATTGTGTACTTGATTCGACCACTTAACCATTTGATTGTATGGGGACTTTTGTGTCATAAAATTTTCTTAATAGAATTCCAAATCCACCATGTTCCCAATCACTAATCCATTAAAAACACATGGTGATTTTATCAGTCATTTAAGGATTCCTAAATCAAATTACATCTTGCCTCTATGTTATGTAGATAAGGAATCTGATCAGTCAACCTTTTCAAGGTAATAAAAATATAATAAAATCCATTTTCATAAATTGTATCTTATGATTCTGATTGATTGACCAAAACCTAACGAGGTTTTGGTCTACAAGTTTTAACGTCAACTAATTTCTATTTATTTTCAACATTCTTTGAAACTTTATTTGTAACTTTTGTTTCTTTTCAAATGTTCATATTATCAGGATCATTGTATGATTTCTCTAAATCATCAGCCTTGGTATTTAATTTTTGGTCAAGTTATTCTTCCTCAGAGGATGGATCTTCCTTATTTTCTAATGTGTATCTTTCTTCCAGTGTCATTGATGATTTTTTTTTGAGATTCGTGTGTGTCTACATCCTTATCAGACTCGGAAGTAAATTTATATGAGTAAGATTCAAATATTTTTTTCTTTTGATCATTAATCAGTCTTAGTATTCTATTTATCTTCTTCCTCCACTTCATTCTCTTGTTTTTATTTATCTTATGTTTCCTCTACTTATATTTATTCATCTTCTTTCCATTCATCTTCTTTTTGTTATGATTCTACTAATTATTAGGATAACTAACAATTTGTTCTAAGTAAACCTTTTCTATTATTTTTCGAGATCGATTACTTTTCAACAGGAAATGCAATTGATTCATCAGTGACTTGTTTTTCCTTTCCCTTATCAACCAATTAAGGAATTATAGATAGTCTTCCATAAGATTCTAGAAACTCAAGGTCAATATCAAGAATTAATTGATCGATATAAAAAATTAGTAGAATAGTATTCTCAGAATCCTTTTCAACATATCTCAAAAAACCTTCACAAAATCATATTTCTATAGGAATATTTTGTCTCTTTATCTTTTTTTCTTATTATAACTATTCTTCCTAAATTCTAAAGTCATTTTCCTCAGTAGGATCAATAAAAAACTCAGGAACCCCTGGTTTATTTTATGCCTTATGAGCTAATTTTTTTCCCAAAATATTAACTGACATTTTTCTTTCGTTATTATTTTTTGATATTGGGGAAGAATTAGCCATTATTATTTTCTTAACATATTCAATTCTAATTAATAAGTGTCCCTCTGATGCACTATAAACCTTTTCAATAATGATTTTTATTTGTAATAAAAAAAATCATTCTTGAAATTGTTTTTTCACTAATGAACAAAATATTCTCTTACTAGGATGGACTTATTCCCAATATTAAAAACTTCCATAAATTTTACTATTAACTTAATAATGAAGGATAGAAACATAATAATATTTTACTTTACAGAATCACATTTAAAATTCTCCAAAGCAATGAAAAAAAATTTCACCATGTCCATTTGACTCATATGGACCAATTAATCTAAAAACATATATAAAAAACATTTAATGTATACATATCACTCTTTTAGGGGATTATATATCATTGCATCTAAAAAAATATTACTTTATTATCTAGTGATAGATATGAAACATTCCTTACTTCCTCATAGCATGCAAACAAAGAACCTTTATCCTTATTCATGTCCAATGTTCTAAGTGTGTATGATAACTTGTGAAATGGTAAATATGCTTTACCATTAGAAGTAATGCCCATAAAGTCTACTAATATCTTGAAATAATTCTTATATCTCTTCAAAAACATGGTAATGGAGACTGTATCCTTACATTATTCTTTAAAAAACTAAATAGAGACAAAAAACTATTTAACCAGTTCCGGATATTACATATTGAAATATTTTTCGAGTTTCTCAACACAGATAATTTCTTAAACTTATAAATAAATGATCCTTTTGAGAGTAGTAACATATTTACCAAACCAATAACTTTAAATGATTATTTCTATGAAAACATACCATTTTTCATATTCTTCTTTGGTTTTCATCATAATAAAAATTTAGCTAAAGATCAGATGAATAGAAAAAGAATTGGACTGAAGACATTGAAGATGTTCAAGAGGAGGTGATGAAAACTCTAGAAACTGGAGTGGGATAGGGGTTGTACAACCCTTATATAGACACTAGGAGAGATAAGGGGTTGTCATACCCTTATTCTTCTTCGTTTTTTGAAAATGATATCAATTTCCATGGTTTTAAAATGAAAACTGATTATGATATTTTTAAAATAAAAACTAATTATGGTAGTTTTAAAAATAAAACTAATTATGATTGTTATAAAATGAAAAATAATTATGATAATTTTAAAATGAATATTGATTATAATAGTTTTGAAATTAAAACAAATTATCCAGAAAAGTTTTGATTAATTTTGAATACACAATTTGAAAAAAAATTAGTAGTTCGGGATGAAATTTTAGAATTATGGCTCCATGTTTTTTTAAAAAGTTTGAGTCTCAAAAATTCATTACGATTAACAAAATTTAGAAAAAAAATTAGGAAACTATAAATTTTATGAAATAATAGTTTTTTTAAAGACAAAAAATATATTCACTCCCCCTTTGAGAAGGAGCATATTAATGTATGTAGATTCTAAAAAAATAATTATATATGAATTATCACTAAACATTGATCATTCCTATCTTTTATTTAATTTATTCAAATCTATCAGAACTAAGGGGTTTGTTAAAAATACCATCAAGTTGTTATTGTGTTATAATGAATTGTAAAATTATATCTCATTTGAGTTTGTGATCCTGAAGGAAATGGTGTCTTATATCTATGTGATTACAATGTGAGTGATTTTTTTGGGTTTTCACTTAAGTAAATGGAACTTCTGTTATCACAAAGTATTTGAGTTTTAGTAAAACACTTTCCATAGTCCATGAGTGAGTGTTTCATCCACAACACTGGATCACAATAACTTCCAGCCACCACATATTCATCTTTAGAAGTATAATGTGATACTGAGTGGAATTTCATATATAACCAAGAAACTAAATAATCTATTAAGAAATGACTTGTTTAGATGTACTTTTTTATCCATTATACATAAACCAAAGTCAACATTCAAAAAACATTTAAGTTCCAAAAACATTTCCAGAAGAATATAATAATGTTAAATCCATAGTTCCCTTAAGGTAAAGGAAAAAAAGAGGTTTATAGCTTTAAGATGGAATTATTTTCTATTGTCTTGATATCTATCACCTAAGAATAATAAAAACCATAAATCTGGAAAAATAGTTGTTTTGTAAAGTAATCTTCCAATAATACCTCAAAACGTTTTCTGATCAACTAGATTCCTAGCGTCATAAAGATATAAAGTATTGGAGGTACCAATGGGAGTACTAATAATTTTAGTTTTTTCATATTAAATAAATATTTTATATATTTATTTTGTGAAATGAATGTACCTTATAATTTTTTGTGAAATCTGAAAACCAATAAAATATGTTAACTCACCCATCATAATCATTTCCAACTCAGAATTCATAAGATCTACAAAGGAAATAGTTAAATATTTTTTAGTTTAAATAAATATAATTTCATCAATATATATTTGTACAATAATAATTATTTTATTCACTTATTTTATAAAAAAATTATATTTGTAACCCCCTTAACAAAATTTTTTTGTAATAAAAATCTAGTTAGCCTATCATACCAAGCTGTGGGGGCCTTTTTAAGTCCCTAATGTTCTCTGGTATGTTTATAAACTTGTACTTGATGTTTTTTATTTTCAAAACCTAGTGCTTGTTCTACATAAAATTCTTCCTAAACATATCAATTAAGTAAATCACACTTCACATCCATTTGAAATAGATTGAAATTAAATAATGTTGTAAAGGCTATAAGTATTTGAATAACATTAATTTTTATTACTGGTGGACAAGTTTCTTCATAAACTATTCTCTTTGGTTGATTATAACACTTAGAATAAATTATAGTATTATTTAAAACTATTACATTATTTCCATCTCACTTATTCTGAAAAAACCGCATTTTACTCCAATTATAAAGGTTTTTTAGGTCATTCAACTAAGGTCCAAACTTGGTTCCTTTCAAACTCATTGAGCTCGTCTTGCACAGTATTTGTCCAATACACATCACATAAAGCCTCATAGGGATTATTAGGTTCAAAATGATATAATAAATCTAGATGTTCAATTTAATTCCTCAAAGAACCTCCAGTCTTAACTGGTAGATCTACATCAAAAATGATACTTTCACTAGGATGATTCCTAAGAAACAAATAAATTCATAGGTTTTCAAATTTTTTTTCTTCAACAATAGGTATACAATATTCTTGAGGAATAACATCATAAATATATTCAGGATTTATTTCTTTATGCGATTAATTTTCTAAAAAAGTTTTAAAATCTGTTTTAGACATATCATCCAGGGATATAGGTTGGGGTTGTTTGAAAATAAATGGATCAGTTTCATTAAATTTAACATATAAAATTTCCTTAACAGTATGTGTATTTTTATTAAAAACGCTCTAAGACTTAGAAATAGTGGTAATAACCTAAAAATATTAATTCTTCATATTTTCATGAAAATTTATATAATTTTCCTTTATTATTCAAGATGAATACCTTGCAACCAAAAATTTTAAAGTAAGAATATTTTGGTTTTCTTCCTGTCCAAAACCCATAAGTTGTTTTATTAAGAAAATGTGTAATTAATACATGATTTATTTTATAATAGGAAGTACTAACTACTTCATCCCAAAAATGTATAACAACTAAGTATTCACTCAGTATTGTTCTAGTTATCTCTTGAATAACTCCATTTTTCATTAAACTACACCAATTTTTTGTGGAGTTCTAGGTTATAAAAAGTTATGTTAAATACCTTTCATACTTCAAAAAGTTTCAAAATCATAATTCTCAATTTCTCTACAATGGTAATTATGAAAGTTATCAAGGGGAGTTTTCCCATTTTTAACTCTGGCTATAAATATTCTAAAATAACTAAAGGCTTAATATTTCTTTATATAAAAATATAAACATGTGTATCTAGTGTAATTATATATAAATACATATATTTAGTATTTTAAAGAAATACATCCAATTTCTATAGGACTAAATAAGTCCATTTCCACTAACTATAAATCATCAGAAGTTGAAACATAACTAATAGATTTAAAACAAGACTTATTCTTCTTATTAAATTAAAACTAATCACACACTTTATAACTTTCAAACCTATTTTTTGGTAATCCCTTAACAAGTCTATTCTTTGTCAACTTATCTGAGTTTCTATGGTTATATTGTCCTTACCTTCTATGTTATAATAACTATTTATTTTTTAGTTTACTAAGGCATATATATCCTTGGATCCTGAGGTCTTCTATATTTATTATGAAAACATTCTCATACTGATTGGAAGAAAGAATAAATTCATATTTTGAACTATGTATTGTACATTAATCATTTATAAAGATAAAAATATAACCTTCATCACATAATTGACTTATTCTTATAAGGTTGTTCTTAAATCCTACAAAAAATAAATCATTTTAATTAAGATATTTTCCAAGAAGTAAAATTTTACCTATACCAATTATTTCTCCTTGATTATTATCTCAGAAACTAACTTTTTCACATTTAATATTGACAATATTATTAAATAGATCTTTATTTATATTCATATGTCTATAACACACACTATATATGTACAAAATATTTCTATTGTCAATACTTTATTTCTTTTCCAAAAAACAAAAAATTCAGTTTTTCAGAACCCAAGCCTTCTTTGGTCTAGTATTATCAGAAAATAGAATTTTAGGTAACCAAATTTTTCCAAATTTTCTTCATTGAGAAAATATCATTTCCTTAGAATGATGGGCCTTATGAAAACCTAAATATTGAACTCTATTTAAAGAACAGCATTTTTTCCAATGTCTACCGCTCTCATCTTATGGAAAAATGGGGCACATTTAAAAAAAGAATCTATTTCTAAAAAAAGTTTTTTATTGGTATAACCCATTATATAAATATTAGTTTGAGGTATAATTTTTTTATACATATTATAGAAGTTTTAATTTATAGAGAAAAGGCTTAGATAAAAAACATTCAGACTAGATATTTCATACTTTAGTTTTTCAACTAGTTTATTTCTTCATTAGTAATAGTGTTAGAACTAAGATTTAAAAAATCATTATGTAAATTAGTTTTCTCAGAAATAATATCTTCAAGATATTTTTTAATATTATCTTCTTCAAAAAAATATCACAATCTTTTGAAGGATCTTATATTTCATTAGTGAAAAGAGTTATTCTTGAATCTACCTTAGAAAGTTTTTTTGGAATTATAATGTTTTTTACAAACTATTCAATTCCCCTTTTAAAAAAATATTTTAAACCTAGAAACCTATTCATAACAAGTTATATTAGTATCCTCATTACATGAGTAAGATTATTAATTGAAATATGGACAATGTTTCTCATTAAAACTTTTAAGATAATTATAATTTAAAGATAAATTGGTAATGGATTCACTAGTGAGTGCCTTATATATTGAATATTGATTTACTATAGGTACTTTTGAAAATAACAAGATATTACTCAATATAGAATTATCATTACCATAACAACTTTCTGAAGAATCTCCACGACTGGCACTCCATGTGTCAGAATCATTCAAACTTTTTTATTCTTAGACTTATAATACTTCTTAATATTTCTTCATGTATTCCTTAATTTCCATTATTTTCTTTTATACTTTCCATAATCTATTTTTATGTTTCCAAAACATCATGAATTCATAATAAGTAACTTCAAAAGATTTCTTTTCATTCTTATCTTTGTGTATTGTACGGTACCTGTACTCGAGATCCTTATTTCTGACAACCTTGTTCATCCTTCTTCTAATATTTTATAATTCATTTCCCGAAGTTGTTGATGAAATAGAATAATATATTATACTAGCATTATTTTAATTATTAGAATTCGATACTTTATATACTTATTAAACATAAGTAGGAATAGTAGAAGTAGTTGAAAAAGAATATCTACTATTAATATTTTTATCCTTTTTAGCATCTCTCTAAAATCTTTCTTCATATTTCATGAGGGTTCCAATTATATCATCAAGAGTTAGATTTTTAATTTTTCTTGTGTCATCTATGATAGTTCTTTTAGATTCCCACTCAATGAGAATTATATCAATAATATTTTCAACAAAAATTTCATCATAAAGACCATTCACTCCAAGATACTATAAAGTATTTATAATATTCCGGAACCATTGGTGAATCTTAGAAACTATATCTCTATATAAAAAATTAAAAGGTTCCTAATCAACACTAAGAATGGATTTCTAAGTTTTAAGGACTTTGGGTGTACCAAAATATGTTAATTAGAACTTAATCCAAGTACTATTGGAAGCCACATAGGATAATATCTGATTTTAGATATTTATCCTCATATAGCTCGATAAAGTATCTCTAACCTTATATTTCAACTGATTTGCTGAATTTTAAGAATTATTAGTTGAAGAAAATTCCATTGTAGGAATATCATAATTCCCAATAAGAATTAAGAAATTATCAACTCCGGTGTTGATCACGATAATTTTCATTCTATCTCTCCAATACTCATAGGTATTCCCATTCAAAATCATTGGACGACTAGGATTTATGTTATTAATAGATCTAATATTCATACCCATCATCATAAAAAAACAAAATAAAACTTTTTTTCGACATAAACATGTTATTGTAACAAGTTTTATAAATAACTAGTTTATACAAAAACTTAAATAAACTTGTAATTGATATGGAAAGAAAAATTATCAATCTATAGTAGTAGAACATTCTCTGATGACAATTTTTTGATCAAAAGAGTCTCTAAGATGGTTACTATTACTATAGGGGTGAATTTTAGTTTAAAAAATTTAAACTAAACAAAACACAATACCTATTAAAGTAATATTATCAAAATCACAGATCATCTAATGATTAGAGTGTTAGAATTGGAACTATAAATCATCTGATTATATCATAGTATGTTTTCATTGATATCAGAGATACATCGATAAAAACAATTGATAAGAAATATTTGTAAAAAAAATTATATCAAAATTTGCATAACATAATAAATACTTATGAAACCAATAAATACAATATCTTTAAAAAGTAATAATGACATATGTTCTATATTTAAAATAATTTACTCTTTTAAACCTAAGAGTAAAGGTAATAAATAACCATGAATAAAGGTACCAACCATTTTCTACTTGTTGTAAAGGTCTATCTTTCCTTACAAGTAAATCCCTCTATATAATGATCAGACTCTATTTTCTTAAACCCAAAATTCCTTGATATAATGATTGGAATCTATATTCATATCCTTAGAATCCCTTGATCCGATGGATCATATTTACTATATTCATATCCACAGATTCCATTAATCTTAATAATGATCAAATACAAAATACAAATTCAAAGGTTCTAAAGAAATAAACCTGAAAAGGATTCCATAGAATGAAAACTCTCTAAATAATTAAAATTACTAGGATTGATATTTCGAAAGGCGTTGTCGTGGGTGTTTTCAAATTATGTTTAGTTTCGGGTTACTTCGGTGTAGCAGAGTGGCTGGCTATGATAATCACCCAAAAGAGGAAGTAAATTAAAACAACTTATTAAATTTATTATAAAAATAAAATAAAAGAGAATAAAAACACTAATTTAAAGGATGGTTGGTTTTTTATAATTTATAAAACTATAATAAGTTTTATGGAAGAATATTTCATTTTTTTTATTTTGAAATGAATGTTGATTAACAAAGCACAATGAGAATATATTTTTTAGAAAACTATTTTCAGAAAGTGTAATCAATCTAACTCTACCTCTTAGATCATTTATTGATCATTATCATTTAAATTAATATCAAATTATTTATTATCCATTAATTTCTTAAATCTTGAACCCTACGAGACTTAACTATACCACAAAGATGAAGTGAATTTAACCCTAGGCTAAATTCTAAACATGCAATCATTGCACCCTGCATTGATTGATGTTATAAGTTAGATTATGGTCAGTGGTAAATTAAGTGAAATATCATCTCTGGAAATTATAATTAATTGAGTTTATGGATTATATTTGAAGACTAAAAATTTATCCCATGTGGTTTTGAATTACCAATTAAGTTCAAACTCTCACAATTCACACAATTCTCGACCTCACATAATTTGGGTTTATTGCTCAATTGCTTGCTTAGTTTTATTTAAATTGATAAATAAATCAATATATAATATTAAATGAATTACATTATCTCATTGATTCAAAATAAATGAATGAAGAAGGTAAGAGATATATTTATTACTAAAAAGATTACTCTTTTATGGGTGGAGTAATCATCGTAGAAGCGAATTTCTTTTGCAATGGTTTATAATGGGCATAACCCAATCACGCTTCTACTAAAGAATTAAATACCAAAGAAGAGAATAAAAAAATATTAAAATTGAGAAAAATAAAAGAAATGTATGATAAAATAATAATTTTATTGAAAGAAAAAACATTACAACAAAGAAAAGGAAGAGAAGAGCATTTTGCAGGAGATCCTAGCTTGAAAGCTTCCCTCTTCTACTGGTTAATTTAAATAGAAAATAACCACTTCACCTATGTTCCCAATCCTCTATGTCACGTCCAACCCCCTCCAAATGAGAAAAATACCAATTTATATAGTGAATGGGAGGGTATGTTACAATTGGTTTCAAGTGTGAATGCCAAAATTCGGCCAAATAGTTTAGTCCAAATTTCACCACCCATTTTACCACCAAAACGTGTGAACCATACCTCTATCTAGTAATTTTATTTCTGGGAAATTTTTTTCCCAAGATCCACTCCAAATTTGAGCCCAATCCAAGTACGGATGTAGGAGTTATGGCCGAAATACAAAACCCATGTCCAATCTCATGTGTCCATCCCACCATTGAATTGATGGCTCATTTACTCCATCCAAATGCACTCTTTAGCTCTAGTTTCCTGAATAAAAGTGGTAGAAAATTACTTGATGAATACTATTACAAAATAAGAGTTAAAATAATTCATATTAAAATATTTATGTTTGAAATACTACAGTGCATTTTAAAAGGGTAAAACATTAATTTTCATCAAATTTTCAAATGAATGATATAATCCAAAATATTTCATAAATGAACATAATTAGCCCAATGTGAGGATATTATTTCATTTATTATCAATATAATATTCAAAAAATAGTGTTTTATCAACTCCCCCACACCTACCCCTTTTCACTCCTGGGAAAAACCACATATCATGTTTTCCAAAAAATAATTGACAAGTAAACATCAATATCAAATCAAAACAAACACATATCCTTGAGAGCCAAAAATTCCACACCAAGAAATAAAGGATATCATGCCTCATAAAAACAAATATTTCAATTTCTCCATTTATATCATTCAATATATTTCCACTTCATTTATCCTCTAATGCACACAAAACTCTTACCTCACTTGAATTTTCTCTTATCACACAAATGTAAATTTTTTAGCAATATCTTTCTTATAAAAATTCCTAAAAGGGTCACCATAGATTTGATAAATTCCTATATTTTCACCCAATGTTAGTCAAGGACATATGTTTATCATGTGGACTTTTCAGGGTTGTTCTGTACCATTCGGTTGGTAGGATTAAGATGTGAAAATTATGAGCCTAAATGAGGGGGATTGACTCTTTTTGAAGAAAAATTGCATTAATCTAATTTTCACTTAAATATAGTATCCTCCTCAATCCCCTTATAATCAAGTCATGTTCATCATCATGAATAATAAAATAATTTTAACACCATTCAACATTTCAGCAGCAAAAATTTCAATCTTCTCAGACATGTTTCTCTCGAAATCTCTAGAATAGGAACAAATTTCTTCCTATGATAGAAGTTCCAGAAAGGTACAACTTCACATATCATGAAATCACTAGAAAAGGAACAAATTTCAATATAATGATTTTCTTCATTAGTAAAGACATCTCTTCATAATTTAATTTTCCACCTAAAGTATCACATAATGTGGTAGCACAACATAAGAAAACTTACCCCACACATAAGTCCAACTAGATTATGCAATTTCACTTCAATATTTGGTTCGATAGAGTAAATTGGCTTCTAATGTGGCTAACCTAATAGGTTGTTCATGAATTCTAAGGGATAAAAGGATTAAATGTTCATGGCTGGCCATTATAAAAATGATTATTGGAAATAGGGGCTTTAATACCAAACAAATTCCTCAATTATTTAAAACATAAGTACCTGAAACCCTAAAGTTTTGACAGTAATAAATCAAATTCTGGTTAAATTGATCATGGTTTGGTTCTCTCAATAAGTGAGGAAAAATGTAAATGATATGAAAATAATGGTTCAGAAGCCTTATGTAAAAGTGATTTCAAATATAAAGACAATGAAATGTGGAATGGGATTCAAAATTCAGAGTTCTTTTCATGAAATTACCAAATATTTAAACTTGAAACAAAGTCATTTTCAGCATTTATTTAAGCTTAGTTTCATGGGATAAATTTTTCCACTTATTGATATGGATTCCAAAATGGTGATGAGAATCATTTCAGCTTAAAAGTTTCAAAAAACACAAAAAACTGAATAATAAACACAAAATAATTTGAAAAAATACACAATTGTTTTTAAATAATTAAAAAATAGGAAAAAATTGAAATTACTAAACTAAAAGGTTCCCTCCTCCACACTTAATATATATAATTTTCCTCAATTTAAACCCATGAGATGATATATGCACATGATATTCAGAATTTTAAATAAGAAAAATAATATAAAAGTGAAAGGGTTATGAATAGCTTGTTATTCCAAGTGATGATGGGATTATGCAGTGTGATTAAATCCACTGTATCGGTAAGAAGTACCTCAATATATCTCTTCAAACATTTCTCACTGACTATAAAGATGCTTCCAGTGTTCTCTTGTGTGATCACCACTTCACTATAAGGAAAATAATTAGTCACAACATAAGGACCTAACCACCTGGAATGCAACTTACCAAGCATCAACTTTAGTTTTGAACTATAGAGAAGGACTTTTTATCCAACATAAAACTCATTTTGTTGGATCATTCTATCATGATATACTTTTTTCCTTTCCTTTTAGAGCCTTGAGTTCTCATATGAAGACAATCAAATCTCCTCAAGCTCTTGAATTTTCAACTTCATTTGGATTCTAACTTGTGCCAAATCCATGTTGCATTTCTTTATAGACAAATAATCCTGATGCTCAAATTCCATGGGGAGATGACATAGTTTCTTAAAAATAATCTGAAATAGGGAAATACCAATGGGTGTCTTGTATGCTATCTTATAAGCCCAAAGTGCATCATCCAAGCTCTTGCTCTAATCTTTCATATTCAGTTTCACAATTTTCTCCAAAATTTGTTTCAACTCCCTATTTGAAACCGTAGTCTGGCCTTTTTTTAGGGTGGTATAGTGTTTATATTTTGTGTGTCACCCCATACTTTTGATGTAAGGAAGTCAAATTCCGATTGCAAAAGTGTGTCCCATGGTCACTGATAATGGCCTTCGGTACTCCAAACCTGGAAAAAATTGGTGATTTGACAAATTCCACAACAACATGAGAATCATCAGTCCTAGTAGCCTTAGCATTTACCCATTTACTCACATAATCAACAGAAACCAAAATATATAAAAAGCCAAAGGAACTAGAAAAAGGACGTCTAAAATCAATTCCCCACACATAAAAAATCTCACATAATTATATGGGTTGTTGAGGCATCTCATGTCTCCTATAAATTTTTCTCGTGTGTTGGAAATGTGAGCATGAATTACAAAACACATGAGCATCAAGGAATAATCTAGTCCAATATAATACAGAGTCTAAAACCTTCCTAGCTGTCTTTTGGGTTCCAATGTGTCCTCCACATGAAAGTGTATAGAAAAAATGCAAAATAGACTCAAACTCATGGTCAGGAACACACCTCCTAATGACTTGATCACTACACATATACCAGAGTTAGGGATCATACCACACATAATACCAAGACTCACTTTTTAATTTTTGGACTTCATGTTTCTTTAAATTTATAGGGATTTTAGATGCAACAAGGTAGTTCACTAAATCATTATACCAAGGATGCATACCTGAGATGGAATAAAGATTCTCATTGGGGAAAGTGTCTCAAAGTGGTACCTAGTCCAAGGTTTCATCCTCAAGTGTGTGAGTAAACCTACTCATGTGGTTTTCCACTAGGTTTTTTGAACACTTCTTGTCCTTTATCTCAATGTTAAATTCTTGAAAGAGTATCCATCAGATTACCCTGGGCTTTGTGCCTGGATTCTTCAAGAGGTACCTCAGAGCTACATGTTCAGAAAAAACAACTACTTTAGATCCCAATAAATATGAATGGAATTTATCTAATGAAAATATAATAGCATGAATCTCCTTTTCCATGGTTGTGTAGTTTTATTGAGCTAAATCCAGTGTCCTTGATGCATAAGAAATCACATATGAATGTCCCTCCACCCTCTGAGATAAGAGATATCCAACAACGAAGTTAGAGGTGTCACACATAATCTCAAAAGGAGTCTCCTACTATGGGGGTTGTATGATATGTGAAGTGGTAATACATTGTTTTAGATCATCCAATGAATTCCTAGAAAAATCATAAAACACAAAATCATAATCCTTTTGAAGTAATCGCGATATAGGAAGAGCAATCTTACTAAAATATTTGATGAAGCACTGATAAATTCATATATTCCATAGGAAAGAACTAACATCATGCACACATGAAGGATAGTTTAAGGATAAAATAATTTCTATCTTAGATCTATCAACCTCTGTCCCATGTTTTTACACTAAATTCCCTAAGACAGTGTCATGCTCTACCATAAAATGACACTTTTCAAAGTTCAATACCAGATTCTTCTCAATACAGTGATTCGACACCTTTCCCAAACTTCTTATAAATTCATAAAATGAGGATCCATAATCTGTAAAATCATCCATAAATACCTATATTCATGTCTCATTAAAATCAAAAAAAAATACTCACCATGCATCTCTAGAAGGTACCAGGGGCGTTGCAAAGTCCAGATGGAATCCTTCGGTAGGCAAACTTACAGAATGGAAAAGTGAATTTTTTCTTCCTCTAATCCTCCAGAGAAATAGGAACCTGAAAATATCCATAAAATCCATCCAAGAAATAGTAGTGTGTTTTCCCTACTAGTCTCTCAAGAATCTGATCAATAAATGGGAGGGGGAAATGGTCTTTACGAGTGGACTGATTTAGTTTCATATAATGAATACACACATGCCATCTGTTTTTCACCCTCATCGGAACTAACTTATATTTCTCATTTTTAACAACTGTAACACCACTTTTCCTAGGCACAACCTAAATAGGACTTACCCACTGTGACTATGAAATGGGATAAAGTATACCTACCTCGAGCAATTTTTCAAACTCTTTTTTAATAACTTCCAGAAGGGTTTAATTGAGTCTCCTTTGAGGTTTCCCCACTAGTTTATCCCCATCTTCCAAAAGAAAACTATGTATGGAAATGGACGGGATAATACCTAAAATGTCAGCCAAGGTCCACCCGATTGCCTTAATGTTTTCCCTCAAAAGATTAAAAAGTTTTCCTTCATGTTCAAAAGGATTATTATTACCAATTATAATAGGTAATCTCTCTCCACTCAATAAGTATGAGTATTTGATATTTGGTGGCAATGGATTGAGCTCCAATGAAGGGGTGTTGTATGGATGGAGACATTGAAGGAACTGAAATATGTGCACAAAGAGTATCAGTGTCAGAATAGAAATAATCACAATCAGATAATAAATAATCAAATCAAACTAAATACTCAATAGCCATGTCATAATCAGAGTTCAAATGATCAATATTATAATATTATTCCATTTCAAAATAAAATCTAAGAGAGTCTTATGCCTTAGAAATAGGTGTGGAATTAATCTTAGATATCAAACTAGAACCAATACTCATAATATCCCTAAGCATAGGACAATCAAATTCCATTGAGTTTTTATTTGGTGGTTCAAAATGGGAGATAAAAAAAATCTAATGGTCTTATGAGGGGTACTTCATGGAGTCCATAACATTAAATATCACAACTTAATCTCAAAACTCCATGTAAAGTGTACTATCATTGACATTTATGATATATTTTTTAGTTTTGAGGAAGGGTCTATATAAGATAATGGGAGAATGTGAACTTACCTGATCGTCCTCCATTTTAAGTATGTAGAAATATGCTAGAAAGACCATGTCTCTTACCTGGACAAGTACATCCTTGAGGACTCCCGATGGATATGTAGTAACTCTATTTTCCAACTACACCACTACCCTTGTTGGATTAAACTCAACAACCTGCCAAGAAGAGAATACAAAGTAAGGAAACACATTTATGGAAGCTCCTAAATCACATAGTGCATCAGAAAATTGTAAATACCCTATGGTGCATGTGGTGGTGAATGTCCTGGGATCCTTTCACTTTTTTGGCATTGCTAGAGTTGGTGTAATGAGTTCTGACACATTACTTCCAAGATTTGTCCTCTCATTTCCCTTGATCCCTCTTCGATTGGTACAAATTTCTTTTAAAAATTTTGCATACCTTGGGATTTTTTTAATGGCTTCAGGTAAATGGATATTGATCTCCACACGCTTGAATGTATCCAAAACATTATTTTTCATCACGTCTTCAGCAAAAAATTTCATTTATACAACCCTGTTTATAAATGAAAGTGTTTTAAGAACAACATCATCAATCTTTTTCTTACCTTTATCTATCTCATTCAGTTTCTCAATAGTTGGTGTGGAATTTAGATTTTAAAGACTTAAGGTGAATCATGGTGGAACGATAGGTGCATATATATCTGTTGTTTTATTTACACTTCTCAATTTGATGGAAATGACATTCCATATGGGATTTAGAGTAGGTTGGGAAGGTAAATTTCCAGAATTCATACATACCAGTTCATAGAGGGCAGTGGAAATCCGGATCATTTGAGTCCTTAACTCCCTCAGCTCTAAACCTTGACACTTCATCTCATTTTGTTGATTAAGAGCAATTTGTTTCAAAAGATCAACAATATTAGAATATACCTTTGGCAAAGAATTACCTTGTTGTTGATTGTTGATTCTTGAGCTTCAAATGAACATTGGGGTTGTCGTAAACCCTGTTGATAAGGTGGATGTTTCTAGATGTTTTATTGAAAGGGGGTCATTTTTTGTTGTCAAGATGCATACCTCATGTCTGGTTGATCATTACAACCATGGTTGTTTTTTGGTGAAAAGGAGTCAAATTCTTTTGGGTATGTGTTTGTTTATATTGTTGATATGGTCTCCTAGGGAATACCGTTTCACAATACTCTATCTCTTGTAACAGGGGAAATGGTCATTTGGGTGGTCTTTAAGTGAAAATTCCACATGGACTTAAAAGAGGTGTTTGGGATGTCCTTTGTGCCAAAGCAATCTGCCTCACCATAGTTTTCAATTGTTCCAACATAGTATCAATCATTTTATTTTCAATAGTGGAAGGACTTACCTAATGTACTCCTCAAACATGTGGTGTACCTTGATCACCAAATTGTTGGGAGTTTTTTTCTATCTTGTCGATCAACACACGTGTAGCTGTTGGTGTTTTTTCGACCAATGATCCTCCAGCCGCAGTATCCACCATGCTCCTCTCCATGGGTGTGAGTCCTTTATAAAATTATTGGATGGGGATTTTCTCATAAATTTGGTGATGTGGGAAGCTTGCACACAACTTCTTTAATCGCTCCCAATACTCATACATTGACTCCCCTTGGGCTTGGTTGATCCTTGAGATCTCCTTTTGAATGGATGTGCTCTTGGATGCTAGAAAAAATACCTTCAAGAAAATACATTGCAAATCCTTGCAACAAGTTACATCTACAGGTTATAAATAATACATCCAATCTTTTGCAGCTCCACCAAGTGAGAATGGGAATGCTATTAGTTTTCTTTGATCTTCAAAAACATTTATTTGTCTTAAGGATAAGAAAACCACATTAAATTATTTCAAATTTTTATTTAGATCCCCACTAGATAATCTACGAAACATTGGTAGAAGGTGAATTAATCCATATTTCAGTTGGAATTTTGATTCGAGATTTGGGTATCCAATGCAATTTGGTTGATAATTAATATCAGTTGCAGCCAATTCTCGGATGGTTATATTAAGTTCATTTCAATTATTTTCATCCATTATTTCTTGTTTTATTTTTTAATTTTAATTTATTCCAATATCAATGTTCTGAGAGTGGAGGAATTCTCTAATTTATTGAATTTTGAAACTTCTCATAGACTGAGAATTTCTGATTTGAGCCCAAAGGCTATGTTCAATCTCATGACAAATATCGAAGAGATATTCGGGATTAGTTCATGTCATAAACCATATGAAAATAAAAATAAGGAAATTGGACCATAATAAAAATGAGAAGTTTGAGTTGATGGTCCAAAAAAATAAGAATAAAATAAAAGAAGAAGAAACAAATTCAAATTGGGTAAAGAAAGAATAAATTATATAACAATAGAATAAAATGTAAGATAAAATAAATGCCTCTAAATTGATGAAATAATTAATTTCCTCCCTATAATTGGTACCAATTGGAAAGGTGTTGTTGTTGGCTCTTTCATATGTTGTTCAGTTTTGGGTTATATAGGTGTCGATGAGTGGCTAACCAAGGTCGTCTCTTAAAGGGGGAATTAAATTAAAACAACTTATTAAAGGTATTACAAAAATAAAATAATATAGAATAAAAACACTACTTGAATGGATGAGTTTTTTTATCATTTATAAAACCATAATATGTTTTATGGATGAAGATTGTAATTTTTTTGTTTTTAATTTTGAAATGAAAGTTGATTAACAAAGCATAATAAGAAGTTGTTTTTTAGAAAACTATTTTTAGAAAGTGTAATAGATCTAAATATAACTATTCAATAATTTATTAATAATTATAATTTAAATTAATATCCACTTAATTATTTTCCCTTAGTTTATTAAATTCCGAACCCTAAGATAATTAACTTTACCACAAAGATGAAGTGAATTTAACACTTCGCTAACTTCGGAACATGCAATCGCAGCACCCTAATTTGATTAATGTTATAAGGTTAGATTGTGGTCAGTGGTAAATTAGGTCACATATCATCTCTATAAATTATAATTAATTGAATTTTTGGATTATATTTGAACACTAAAAATTGATGTTGTGTGGTTTTGAATTGCCAATTAAGATCGCGCTCTCACAATTCACACAATTTTCGACTTTGCGGGATTTTTGTTTATTGTTCAATTGAATGATTAGTTTTATTTAAATTGAAAACTCAATTAATATATCATATTAATTGAATTACAGTATCTCATTGTTCAAAAATAAATTAATGAAGAAGGTAATAGATATATCGATTACTAAGAAGTTCACTCTTCCATGGGTGTCGTAATCATCATAGAAGAGAATTTCATCTGCAATGGTTTATAATGGGTATAACCCAATCACACTTCTAATAAATAATTATAGCCCAAATATGAATATAAAAGAATAATAAAATAGAGAAAAATAAAAGAAATTAAAATAAAATAATAATTTTAATGAAATATCAAAAACATTACAACAAAGAAGAGGAAGATAAGAGCATTTTGGAGGAGCTCCTAGCTTGAAAGAATCCCTCCTCCAGTGGTTAATTTAAATGTAAAATAACCACTTCACCTATTCTATAAATCCTATATGGAACGTCCAACACCATAAAAATGAGAAAAATACTAATTTATAGAGTGAAGGGGAGGCTAGGTTACAAGTGGTTTTATGTGTGAATGGGGAAATTCGGCCAAATATATTAATCCAATGTGAACCACCCATTTGACCACCAGAACACGTGAACCAGCTGTCCATATACAAGGATTGTTTATGAGAAATTTTTTTCCAAAGATACTCTCCATATTTTCTCCCAATCGAAGCACATATGTTGGTGTTATGGCCCAAATACAAAAGCCATGTCCAATCTCACGTGTCCAGCCCACCATTTACTTAATGGCCCATTTACTCTATCCAAATTCACTCATTATCTCTAGTGTCCTTATTAAAAGTTGTATTAGATTAAATGATTAATACTATTACAAAACATTACGTTCAAATAATTCATATTAAAATATATATGTTAGAAATACTACATTGCATTTTAAAAGGGTAAAACTGAAATTTTCATCAAATTTTCTAATGAATGAACTAATACAAAATATTTCATTAATTAACATATTTATCACAATGTGGGGAAATTATACCATTATTTATAAATGAAATGTTCAATTTAATAGTGTTTTCTCAGAATTTCCTATAGAGAAAACTTTGGAAGACTTTAGTAGTGAAATGTATCAGGTGAAAACTCTTTAAATGATTTTCATTTTATAGGTGAAGCTCCAATGGTAATATTTCTGAGTTTTTTTCAATAACCTTAGATAGGTGGCTCCTGATAGATCATCCATAACTGAATGTTTGAATTTATTTTTTTAACACCATTACAATGATAAATTTTTATTTCTTAAGATAGAAATAAATTCTTTACATTTAGGTTATAAACCTGGGATTTTATGATGGACTTACTTATCATTTTTCAATATGATAAACCTTATAAGGATCAGAGAGATGTATCAGTACCATTATCAGTTTTATGGTCATGAATATTTTCAGTATAATAGACAATAAAAAATTCTAACCACTAGTCATAGTAAAGGTCAGAATGATGTATCAGACTCATCCTTGATCTGATTGATCATATTAAATATTGATAAATTCATATTTATAATACATTTGAACTATTTATAGGTTAGGTAAAAATAAATTTTTTCTATAAAAACATTCCAAAACACTTTATAAATTAAAATTTAGTAAAATAGTTTTAAGATATTTTTTCTGATTTTCAAATCTAAAAGAAGAAACTTATTCATTTCTTATAGAATATATTTTCAAAGATCAAGAGATTAATGGTATCAGAGTTAAGAGAAGATCAACATGGTGTTAATGGTTACTTATATTATAAATTTATAATGTTGAATTCTCTAGGGTGTTTTGTGAAATATCAGAACTTATAATGGAATTATTTGACACTTCAGTTTCAAAAATAAATTCTGGTTTTATAATTTTACTTATTTTTAATCACTCGTTCATAATTCCAAATATGTGGTATGAGGCGTATGTTATTTGTATGACCGAGTTAATTCAATATTTACCCAAAAATTGTTATCAGATCTTTATTTTATATTACTTAAAATAGGTTTATCAAGTATCCAAAGGAGATCATGGTTGGAATACTATTTGTAACTTTTGGTTGAGTGGTTTACTATGTTTCTATAACAATTTCTCTAGTAGGATAGTAGTGGTATCATGGTTTATACGTATATCAAAATTTCTAATTATATAAAATTTCTTGAGGCGTGTTCTGTTATTAAGGTGGTGTTTAGATCTTGATTGGAATGCTTTTTAAGACTTTTAGAAGATTGTCATGATACATTATTCTTTTTGGATTCGATGGGATATCGTTGTTTTTGGAAGATGACATTGAAAATAGATAAAGACTATATTAATGTTCAATATAATAAGCTTAAAATTTTAGATAAATATGGTTTCCATAATTCTAGGGAATATTTAATTTTTATTGGTGGTGAATCAGCAAGAAATGAGGTATTTAGAAGAATAAGAAAGCATAATAAGAAAGAATAAAGGTAATGATTCAGAATGTGTACATAGAAGAGATGGAACATGATTTGAATGTTGGATGTTAAAAATTACAATATATTTTTGGATTTTTAACATAAAATCGATTCCATTTGGCTATTAACATTGTTTTATATTTTGAATTATCAAGGTAAAGGGAGATTACAGTATGATTGTTGATACTTAAAGGCATTTTCAAGAAGTAAAATTGTATAACTTCTATAAACTCTATAGGTGAGAGAGATATTTGTTATTTTTATACGATTTTTTGTTCAAACTACTTAATAAAGGTTTTCTCTAGACCTAGGTTTATGATCACTCAATATTGGATATGGGAGAAGGTGTTTGTTTTTTGAGTCTTTGATTAGAGGAGCATGTGACATTGTTGAATTAGTGGTGGTTCTGTCTCCCCTCAGAATAGAATAAAGGAGTATGACATGGTCCCAGTATTATGAACAATAATTTTTTTTTTCAAAGAGTGTGTGGGTTTCTATATAATATTTTATATATGGCATAGTATTCATCCAGGGGGAGTATGGATATGGAAAATTGTGATAAAGGGATGAAAACATTGGTTGTTTAATGTTTTGATAAAAATAAAAATGAGGGATTGCAGAGCATTCATAGAGTGTGATATTCAAATTTATATAGATATATTATTGTTCCAAAACTAGAATGGATGATTTTTTGTTAGTTGAGAGTTTGTATGTAGAGTAGTTTCAGAAGGTCTAGTGGTACAGAGAACTATGGTTTGATGATATTAAACCCGGAACCCTATAGATTGGTTGTTTAGAGAAGATGGTGTTATGTTTGGGGAAGGATATTATAGAGATTCTCCAAGTCTATAAGTATGATGTTTTTTGTTGTCTCACCTGAAAACTCTTTGGTAAATAACCCATGACCACATCAATGATAAAATATGGGAAAACCTAACTCTTGGTCATGTTTTCTTTATTAATGATTGTTTGTGAAGAAAAAAGAAAATTTTGGTTCCTGGGAAATTATTTTCATAAGGTCATTAGAGTTTAAAAATATACTCTATAATGAGGGGATACTTTAATGGTTTGGTAATATGTTATAATACAATGATGGAAATTGACCAATTTTTTCTTTAGTATCACTGGGAAATGTTTTAGTGGGAGATTTTTTGTCCAATGATATCATAATTTTTAAAATAATGTTTAGATTTTTTTTATTCTAATTGTAGCTTTTTAGTTTGATGT
Source organism: Viscum album (assembly GCA_963277665.1). Classification (NCBI taxonomy): domain Eukaryota; kingdom Viridiplantae; phylum Streptophyta; class Magnoliopsida; order Santalales; family Viscaceae; genus Viscum; species Viscum album. Next base: position 539,809,077 of record OY728119.1, read on the forward strand.
ACAAAAAAAATTGTATTACAAAATATTGAGGGAACACTTTTTGGGATTATAGGATCCCTAAAAGAGAAGGCCTATAGAAAAGCTTCATGAAAAATGATTATTGGTGTGAGTTAAATAAATTTGCATGGGTCTATAGACTTTTTTAATTGTAAGAAATTACAAGATCTAGAGGTCATGGTTTGATAAAAATTACATCCTCGGAATGCTTAATTTGTAAACCAAAGTAGGTTGTCTAAATATGAGGTACAACTCTTAACTGAGTTTTTTATAATATATTTTTCTATACCTACTTAAATTGTTATCTAAATATGGTTACATATAAAAATTACTATATCACATATACAATATTTTGTTATGTCGATTTCAGAACCATTATTTATCTCTTTCTAAATCAAATGGGAAATGAAAAAATTATTTGGGCATATTTGCGGACTACTGCCTTTTGAAACATTGTACATTGTTCTTCATGTCCATCATTAATGGTTGGTTGTTTTGATGGATTTAATATTTATATTTTTTGGTAAAATTTGAGCACAAGGGATACTTATTGAAAATAAATAATAGTTAGAAGGGTTGGAAAGAGGTAATTTTACATTTGTCTGTAAATAGGGTTGGCGAGAGATCAAAAGGGAGGGTAGTAGAGCATATGTGTCCCACCTCAGAGAAACCTTTGTTTTTAAGGCCATCGGTAAGTCGGTTGGCCTCCAAAAAGATGTGGTTGATGATGACATTAATTGAGGAGATATTTTCTAAAATTTTACCCCTTTTTTGTTAGCTTCTGTGAGAGATGAATAATTCCCATCATGGTGGATTGAATAATTGTTCTTGAGTCACATTAAAACCATAAGTTTTTTCAACCTTACTGATAAGCATGAGTGACAGCACGAATAAATAATTGTATTTATGCTTCTTAAGTAATCCCATTTCCATAAGGACCATTAATTCATTCCCCCATGTCACTGTTATGGTCCCTAAAATAACTCCATACATAGATGGTCCTTGGTTCCCCCTCGAGGCACCGTCAATGTTACATTTTATCCATTCGGTGAAGTGAGGAAACCAGAAATCATCAATAGTTCCAAGGGGTTTGGGGTAATAACCTTTAATATTCAACCACCTAAGGATGGGGAATTCATTGAAATAATTCTTACAGCAAGTGGTGTGGGATAGATTGACATTATGTAGAGCTGTGATGATAGATTTTAGTACCATCTTTGAATTTAAATGGCTGTTGGTGTGGATTGTTGGATTTCGGCCAATCCATATCACATGAAGTAGTTCTTCACATTCCACTTTCATAAGGGAATGAATATTTATATATATTATTTATTAAATAATTATTCTTTTTTACTATAATATCTTATATATATTTGTACTTTTCTATCTTTTGGGAAATGATGATGTTGCTCATGCATACGTGTTGATTAATACATCCACGAAGCCATGTAATATAGTTTTAATATATAATTTACATAGATGGTAATAAATAAATAAATATATATAAATAATAAATATATAAATTTTTTATTAAATTATAATATGATAGAAATTTCAATTAGTATTAACCTTTCCTTCATCCAAACATCAAAAAATAAAAACATCACTCTTGTGTATATATAGATTACCATCTTCACAAAGTGATGTAATTAATATTTCACTACCAATTTAATGAATGTTTAAAAAGTTTATATGATGAATAAATTTGAAACTAATATCATTAATATTATTATAAAGATAATGAAACCATGACAAAGGTGAAAGTACTAGAACCATCGAACTGAAATCTACGTGGAAAATAGACATGTTTTCCCCTAAGTGTTCATTTTAATAAATAAATTTTCAATAAGGGGATGATTATAAATTATAAAGGAATTATACATACTTTTTTATGAACATGTTACTAGAAAGTATAAATAATAAAACTATATTTATTGTATAGAATATTATAATTCATATGAAGAAAGGAAGGACTTGAGATAAGGGTTTGTGTAATAATCTCGTTTTTTATTTCCTTTAATGAATTTACCTTAAGGGAAATTATATAGATATTATCCTTTAAAACCCATATTTTTTTATTCTATTATAGTTATTCCAATAATTATTTTGTATTAGTACCATTTTTCTCACATTGGTACTTAAAATTAATGAGAAAATATTATTATATAAAATTCAACCTTGTTTCCTATTTAGTCATCAAAAATTTTCATCCATGTCTATGCACATAAAAACAAATTTATTTATGTTTTTACCTATATGCGAATTTTTTTAAAAATATAATTTCAATTGCCTTTTTCTTATTTTACAAATGTTTAAAATTAGTCATTTTAAATAAACCTTTTTTGAACAAGTTGTTTTTTACTTATAAAAAATTATGAAAAGAATTTTATATTTTAAAATATATAGTATGAAAATATTTTACCATCATCCAAAAAATTATTATATTTGAAAAAACATTATAGGTTTACATGGTTATTTTCAATTCAAATCCTTTTCAAAATATTCTAGTAATTTTTCATCAAAATGTTATCAAATGAAAAAGATATTTTTATGTAGTTTTCAAAGAAAAGATTTAATATTAATTTAATGTTATTTTATATATATTTTAATATACTTTAGGTATTATTATGATTTTATATGGATTTGATCTTATGATACCATCCACTTTATTTCTCCAATAGCTAATGATGGTGATGATTTGTGGATGATTCTTTGAAATATATCTCTTTCCCATTGGCTAATTAAGTTATTATTAAACCCCTATGAAACCCATTTATTTTCCATGGGTTTTGATATAATGAATTTAGAAAATTATTATGTAACCCATTTTATTTAAATGAGTTATAATATGATTATATTATAAATTTTTTATCATCTTTTCATACACATATATATGGTTTTCTTTATGTGATGGGTGGCCTCAATATTATATTATCATCAAATGCATTGGGTAAATAAGGATATCTCATTAGATAATAAGGACTATAATACGGATTGAACCTATTTTAGTAAGGGACTCTATCTATTATGAAAGTCTTGGGAGTGAAACATGACTAATAAAATGTTTTAGTGATGAGTGAACCCAATGAAATATGATATCCTTGGAAATGATACTTGTCTAAGAAAATGATTTTATATTCTTATGTGTATGACAAAAAATTATGTATTATGCTTATGATATGTTCTCATGGATTCTGATTAATTATTTAAGACTACATACACTTAGGAATTATGTATTTTTTATGAAAAATCCTTATTCCATGGTTTATGATTAATTATCTTTGAATGATTGGGTAACATCATCATAACTTAAGATCATGTTCACATACCCTTATTCTATTCTTAACCTCGCTTATGATCATTTATTGATGTTTCTTATATTTATTATTTATGAGCATCATATATCACCCTTTATAAAAAAAGGTTTTTCATATGGTATGTGTAATAAGTATACTATGTGAAAAGATTTTTATGGGGGTGATCGTCGATTCAGTGGCCCCTTCTCCATTATTATGAGAGGGGCCTCAACCACCTTCTTGCGCTTCATTACATAAAGATATCTAAGGTAATGGTAGGGCCTTCATTCCATATTATCCATATGAGTGACTCTTGGAAATTCCCATTATCAACAATTCTATAATGTTTCATAGGGTCTATAAAGGTCAACAAAAAGTTCAAATATCTCCTTAGGAGTTACACAAGGATTAGTTAGTTCTCTCTTCATCTTTGGTGGTCAATTTAGTCTAGCTAAATTTTCCTATTGACTTTTTCTATGGGTTAATAAAGAGAGAATAATGATTACGATAAATTACAATTTTTAGGATCATATGGCCAAAAAAGATAATTATTTTCATCACTGATTAGGAGTATATGGAACGGGCTTTGTCTAGGCCTGTAATATTTGTTCATGAATTATATTTTCATCTTATTCGTTGTTCATTCGAACTCTATATGAATCAAGACCCATAAAGTAAAATTAAATGGATTCAACTTACTCTTCTAGCACTTAGTTTTTAGAATCCAACTCTACTATGGTCTATAGGTAACTCCCTCTTTACAATCTTATGTGCTGATCATAGGATATATACTATGAAACACCAAAATGTGGAATGCATTTATGTAAAAATTGATCTCTCACAACCCCCTCTAGAAGTGGTTTGGATTTTGACTAAAGAAGAATATGAGTATTTCCAATATATCCTTTAAGAATCTTAGAAGAATCTCTATTATATCTTTAATAGGTATGGGAATTATCATATTGATTTTTATAAGAGGGATTCAGGTATTCCTTTTTAGGAAAAATCATAGTAACTCGAATTAAACAACAATACTTGTGGTCTAATAATGGATATCAATATTCCATCTCCCCATGTTTTTGAATTTTATTCTTTGATGAAGGTAGGGGTTTCTCCATAAGACAATACTCTCAAGAGTGTTTGGAGATCTCCCCCACCCAAATATGACTAAAGTTTCTATGTCATATTATGTGGAAATTTCACATACTAGTTTCGCTAGGGACAATACAGATCATTTTCATCCTAGAGTTGAGATTCCCTATTAGCATAGAGTTCTCTACCAGTGTGTCCATCAGCTCTCCCCAGTGTTGTAGGAAGAGGAAGATGAATGAGATAAGGATATTTTTGGTAGAGCTAGTAGGCATGTTGTGGAAGGGTATGAGTTTACAATTTCAACATTGAAATAGGGATCACGTAAGGTAATTTAAAGACCAAAGGATGGTTCTAATGTTATGCATAAGAAAAAATTTATAGCCAAGACACTAAATTGATTTAAACTATTATGAGAAGACACAATGGGGAACAAATAATATGAGGGATAAAAATTTGTATTTCCTAAGTGTAAGTGAAATCTAGATAGATCCATGACCTTTGAGTATTTACTTTCATAGGAGGATCTTGAAGGTGATTTGGAGGGATACTCTCAAGAAGGAAAATTTACCTATCAAATCCAAGATCTTCCATAATACTAGAAGAATATAAAATTAGGTTATTTAATTTCATTAGGTATAAAAAATGGGGGGAATAATGGAATTTATTCTGTGGAATATCTTATCCATAAAGAGAGAAAACATGTACTGTAAAAATAATACTGTATTCTTCCGAAACAAGTGGCCACTTGATCAGTGAGAAAATTTAGTATCATTAAGGTGAATAGAAGATCATCCTACATAGTAGAGGTAGAGGTGGGAGATAATATGGATTAGCAAAACCCCATTAATAGAGAAATCATAGTTATTCAATCTGGTCATTGATCCATGAAACTTTTATTGGAGGAAACCCAAGGACTCCCTCCTAGGAAAAGGGACATGATGGGACTAAAATTATAGAACCTTGTAAATTGGATATTCCAATGGAATTATTTAAAGATGTTATCTAAGAACTTATGAAAAAATATTATGATTCAGAGGCCCATGTTTATAAAAAATTGAGGTACTTTTAATTCCCTCGTAATTTCTCAAAAATAATAAATAATATTTTTTTCTAATCTTAAAAGGAAACATAAGAAGCATATCCAATATTGAGGTAAAATTATATCATCCTTTCACCTAATGATATATCCAAAATTCGGCATCTAATACTTCCTTAGGGACACAGCAGTGACACTCAATAATGGTTCATAATTTAGGATGATTACACCCTTGAGAAACTGGATGAGTGCTTCTCATATAAATACTCTATACATCTCATGTACTATATTACATCTATAATAAAATAAAACATGCAGGTCCACCAAAAAAAATATGATCAGGAGACTACCATAGAGATAATAGAACTTTCCTTTATTCCATGAATATGTCTTAGCATATCCTTTTACTCACTGCATCTACTACATCTTATGTACATAACAATTTGGAAAATATTTTTTTTGATGGTTGGCTCTAAACTTTTTTTGTGTTCTCAAGGTTGTATCCTAAACATGGAAGTGGCCTTTCATGCTTAGTATGTGATGAATGTTTTCTTGGATTGTGGAAGATTGGAAAGGTCTCAATAATAAAATTGTAAGATGCATGCAACTTGGTCTCTCATTTCCCTAGGTTGTTTTGTTTTTCTTGATATATTTTCAAGTTGATTTCTTGAATGGTTCCCACTCAATAATAAAGTGGCCTTACTATAAATACAAACAAAAATATTAAAGTTTGATGAACAAGATATTTATAGGAGATGTTGAAGTATTTCATGAAATAAGATGATTATATATCCAGTATCCAAATACAATCAAAATTTACTATTATGGGGAATTTATTTTTATTATATTTATTGTTTTTTAATTTAAAATGATGTGAAATCTATTTATGTTTTCTGCGGTTTTTTCTGTCATAATTAGAGAAGGGTTTATTTAGTTTTGGAGATTAATATTAGTAAACTTTTTTGAAAACCCTGGGGATATTTCTATTTATTGGGTAGAAACCTAATTATTTGGTAAATTAAATATTGTGTGGTTTTATTAAGAAATTCATCCCTATATGAATATTGGAATGTGGATGTGGTTGTGACATAGATGCACCTAGGGGTACAAACATTGAAAAGGGTGGATCGATTGTTAAATCGATCAACATTGGTTCACAATGAGTGGTCCTAAGACTATACACCTAGATTGACACTCCCAGGTGATATGATTAGGTTAATTCACATTTTCTTTATAATCCCTTATGAAGGGTTTTATTATATAATGATCGTGAATGGCCTTGGTTAAACCTATGGTGTCATAGATTGAAAAGGTATCATGAATTATAAATACTATCAATTATGTTTCCTAATTACGTGATTACTAACTATGATTATTATTGCTAAAAATGATCTTTTTAGTATTAGTTAATGGTAAAACCTAAGAGGAACTGTGTTAACACTGAATGCGATGGGAAATGAAATAATTATCCTTTTGAGAAACCAATTTAAATGGAATTTCTGAGGAAAACTATTACAGCTACAATCACCCAACTCTCTCAAGCTATGAACAGTAACATGAATCATGCTGAAATTACAAATAGACAAAGGAAAAATAACACACTCTAGAGTCTTTTATGAAGAAACATCCACATTATTTCATAAGTTACTCTAATCCATGTATTGTTGAGCAATGGATCAATTGTATAGAAAATATATTCTTTATTCACCAATTCTTAAACTATGATAAAATTATTTTTGGTATGTATCCTTTGGAATGTGAATATGATCAACGGTGGAATCTTATCAAGAATAAGAATCAGGAGGTGGAAATATACTTTATTACATGGGAAGACTTTGAGAAGGTATTTTTTAGTATGTAGTTTTCTTAAACACTTCACATGAAAATGGAAAGGAAATTACTAGAATTGAAATAGAAGGATAATGAATCTATCATTACTTATGAGGAAACAATTTCAAGATAGTAATGGTATACTTAAGGTTTTTTCAAGAACCCTGAATGAAAAATAATTCAATTTTATACTGTCTTCAGATCATGTCTCCAAAAAAAAATTTCTATAAGATAATTTGATACAAAAAATAAATTGTTCAATGTTATCTCAATCTAGAAATTGAAATTAGAGACTCTCAGTGGTCTCATGTTTTTGGGTACAAAAAGTGACAGATGCAATTTTTATAAAATAATAATAATAAAACACATGTAGGAAATAAAATTAGCATTCCTTCGTGTTAGATGTTTGAAAGAAATCATGGAATAAATTGTTGTATGGGTTTTATTAAATGATTAAAGTGTGAAAAATAAGGCCATAGAGAAAAAGAATTTTGAATTGATGTGAAGAGGCTAGTCAATGAAAATAATGGAGAAAAAAATCAACCAAATGTGCCACCCACACTCCAATAATATAATTATAAGGTGTATGGATCTTTCAAAAATCAGTGCATAAATCTGAGGGTTAATGAAAATAATAGGTGTTTACAACCTCTTAATCCAGGAGACAAAGGTAAATATCATGTGATTACAACTTCTGAATTAATTCAGGAGAATAAAAAGATGAAATTTAAACTTACCATATACTCTATTACTATTAATGTTTTATTTAATTTTTATCTACCCACTATTTAATATAGGATTAATTTTCTTAGGGTTTCATTGTTCTACCTCAGTGGTTAGTTGTTCAGTTATTAGTAAACAATTCTAACGATATAATTATCGCATCTCAACTATATATTTCCTCTATGATATAAGTGTGTGGGAATTTGTTTCTTGTAAATCAAAAGATTATTCCTCTAGTTGAAGTTGAATTTTCTAAGGAAGGAAAGTAATTTTTGATATTCTGAATCAACCTATGATTGTATATATATGTGAGGTTGGATATTAACTTACAATAGTAGCTACATTAACTTTATGGGTCTTACATCCAATTCATGAGGGATATTTATGTTAAATGGTTGGAGAGAAACTCAACATCAAAGGTATTCTAATTTTTTTGGGATCACGGTGATGAATTTTCTGAACACATTACTAGTATTCTATTGAATTTTATTGTTGATTTTTCAATGGAACTCATAACTGGGTCTACACATATTTCAAAGACTCCATATGTATTTTTCAGGATTTATTTATAGGAATTCATAAAGAAACTCCAGGAGAATGTCGATAAGGGATTTATACACACTAATTTATTTCCATATGGAGAACCTATTCATTTTGTTAATAAGAAATATTGTTCAATGAAAGTTTTCATTGATTATTGAGAAAAATATCACTATCAAGAAAAATATCATCTACCACAAATCACTTACTTGATTGATCAACTTCATGGATATCAATACTTTTCAATGATTCCCTTCATTATAGATACCACCAATTGAGGGTCAAGAAGGATGATATATTCCATATGGTATCCTGTATAAGGTATGAACATTATGAATTTATAGTGACTCTATTTAGACTTACCAATGTCCCACTTTATCTTCATAGATTTAATGAATAAAATATTTATATATAACCTGAATTAGTCTATAGTAGTCTTTATAGATTATATTCTTATATATTCCAAGACAAAGGAGGATCATAATGATCACTTTATAAATTTATTATAGAACCTAAGTAAGTATAATATGTATGAAAAAAATTCAATTGTGAATTTTTTCAACATAATGTTTCATTTTGGTGTTATATAATCTCAAGTGACGGTTTATCAGTGGATACTTCAAAGAAGGCTATTTTTCAGAAATTCCCAAGACCAACAATGGTAACCCAGATCCATAGTTTTCTTTTTTTGGTTAGATAATATTGGAACTTTGTGATGTATTTCATAAAAATATATAATCTAATAACCAAATTTAATTACAAGGGATCCAAGTTCATTTAGATATATAAATGTGAGGAAAAGTTCAGTGAGTTAAAAGAAGGTTGGTCAGTGCACCTCTTCTTAAAATACTATTTAGTGGAGAAGTCTTTGTGATCTATATTTATGCATCGAAGAAGGGAATTTCATTCATCCCCATTTCAAATGAAAGCAGATATATTATACCTCATTCCTATTTAAAATTCCTTAGTAAAACTACCTGACTCATTATTTAGAGTTAACAGTAGTATTTTTTACATTCAATATATAGAAAAATCATGTTTATGGTGAAAGATTATATATATATAATAATAATTAAATATTGAAGAATATAATCACACAAAATGAGTTGAATATGTTCCAAGGTATATGGTTGTAATTAATGAATGATTGTGATTTTTTAATACACTACCTCCCTAGGAAGGAGATCTAGGTGGTCGATGCTTTGATTTGGAAAGGCAATGGTACTTTTTCCCTAATAAGGACTTAAAGAGATCAAATATTTATGTATGTGTAGAATATGGATCTTTAAATCATGATTCTAGGTGATATATCATATATTTTTAATATTAATGTTCAAACATCCATCCATGTGAGGATTAAAGAGGCATAAAAGAAGGAAATGGAATAATAAAAAATGGTGAGATATTTTCCTTAGCTAAACAATGATTATGATGGAATGATAAGGCCTAAAAACTGGGTAAACATCCCATTATAACAGACTTGAAAAAGGAATTTTTTGATAAATCTCATATTTAATCATTCTCTATTCATCTTGTAAGTATGAATATGTATAGATATGTGAATGATTATTTGTGGTGGGATGAAATGAAAACGGGTATTGTAGAGTTTGTACATCGATACTTGATATGTCAGCAAGTTAAGGATGGGATAAAGAATTCAAAGTTGATTTTACAACCATTACCCATATCTGAATGGAAATAGTAAAAAAATACCAAAGATTTCATTGTAGAACTCCCCAAAACATCTAAAGGGAAAATGTTATTTGGTTTATAGTGAATTGCCTTATGAAATTATTATATTTCATTTCCATCTAATAAGATTCATTTATTTATCAAATTTCCAAAATATATATTAAGGATGTGGTAAGGTTTTATAGAGTACCATATTATATTGTATCTGATAAAGATCTAAGGTTCACCTTAATGTTCTAGATAAGTCTTTAGCAGACATAGAATATGAGATTGAGATTTAGTGCTATTAATAATCACTAGAAAAATGGCCAGTCAACAGGAACATTCAACCCTAGATGATATTTTAAGATAGTGTTCAATAAGATTAAAATGTGGTTTGGATCAACACCTTTCTATGATCAATATTTCTAAAAACAATAGCTTTCATTAAAAAATTTAAATGGATACTTGTAAATCCCTCTATTGAAAGAAGTGTGAAATGACAACATGATGGGATGAAGTTGGAAAAAAAATATTGGTACCTTTTCTAGATAACAAAATAGAATATGAGTTTAGATTCATTCAAAATCACATCAAGGTATCTCATAATTAAAAAATATTATACTAACAATCCTCATTAGGATCTAGAGTTCGATGTTATATAGAAGTTATTTTTGTGAATCTCTCCTTGTAAAGTGATTAAGATATTTTGAAATAAGGGAAATCTAAGCTCTAGATATAACATCCCCTTTGAAATTATTGATTTGATCTAGATGGTTTCTTTTTTCGTGGTGATTCCACCGAGCCTCTCCCAAGTTTATGATGTGTTCTATGCATCAATTTATAGGAAGTTCATACCTGATCATTTAAATGCACTAAAATCATAGGTTATACCACTAGAGTATGATATTTATTATGAAGAAAAACTAGATGAAATATTTAATCATAGAGATTAAGTGTTATGGAACAAGACTACTCGCTAAGTTAAAGTTCCCTTAAAGAATCATAAATTCAAAGAAGTTACATGGGAACTGATAGATGTGATAAGGTTGAAGTGTCTTTAGTTTTTTATATTGAAGTGATAAAATTTCAATGGTTAAATTCTTATACGGGTGGTAAAATTTAACACCAATATATTTTATAATGTATTTTAGTTTAAATAAATTTAATTTCTTTGATAGCTTGTAATACATGCAACCCAAAGTCCAAATGAATCATGATATAGTATATCATTATAACATGGCCGTTAAATAAGTGGTATGAATATAAATAACCAAATTATGAAAAAAAATATAAATGTTTTATATAATAAAAATATATTTATTATTTCATGATAAATAATTACTCATTTTTTAGTAGTTAATTTATAATTCAGAAATATGTTTTCTTTAAAATTGATTTTTATTACATGTAGTGTATGAATATTATAATTATTTTCAACAAATTTAAAAAAATTTATTTCACAAAAATGATATTATTTTTGAAATAATCATATTAATATTATCTTTAGGTGTAATTTTAGAATTTTTTTTGAAAAGAATAATTTTTCAAAGAATAGTGGAAAATATCAATTTTATAAAAACCTAAATTTTCCATTAAACCATTTAAGAGGTCTCATTATTCTTTGAATTTATTTTTAAAATTAATTATTTTTTATGGATTAAAAATAATCAAATTAGTGTTTTTATTGTCGAAATTATTCTTAATTTTTTGTATGAAAATATTTTTATACTTAATATTTATTTTCAAAAAAACCTTTTTTCTTTGAATTTTTCACCCTTATTTTAAAATTACATTATTTCAATTATAGAAATTTAATTTTAAAAAAATAATATTGTCAATCATAATTCCCATATTTTGAAATGTTCCCAATTTCATTTTTTGTTTAAAATTTATAGTAAAAATTTCTACCATGGTTCTGGTTAAAATAGATTTAACGAGGGTTAAACAAAGATATAAGGGTAATATTGACCCATAAACTTATCTAATTATAATTTTATGGTGATATTTTGACCCTATATTATCCTACTATTGAATTATTGGCCATTTTCATTCATGTTTCTAGATTCATCCTTTCCTATATTGTGATCTTTTGGAAAATTCCAAGTGTGTCCTCTCCCTCCCTTATAAATGAATACCACCACTACTCCCTTCATCACACTTAATGATGCTTATATATTAGAAAATAACTTCCCTAATAGATTACTTAAATATAAAAACGTTATCTATAGGTACAAAATATCATCCTTATAAGGCTTAAACTGTAAGTCAAATGAGGCTTTCCAAAGAAGAGGTATATCTCTTTACCGAGTGTTTTCATTTTATATATTATTATACCTCTATTAATTATATTCTAAAAATGATGGTAAAATTATGTTAATATTTTTCATATAATGGTATGTTATTATTTATGTTTTTAAACCTTTATTCATCTTCTTCTCGATCAAATGGGATATGAAATCATCATTCTTACGTATATACAGACTATCACCTCGTGAAGTGATGTATTTTTTTCATCACCATCATTCAAGGTAACTTATGATGGATTTAATATTTTTATATAATATGTATAATATATTTATGATATTTTTTAATAATATATTATCTATATTATTACCTTTTTCTATTGGGAAAAAATAATTTTTCTTATGTCTACATGTGGAATACCATCATCATGAAGTGATGTGACCCATTTTTCATTTCCAATTTACATAGTTTGTAATAATAATAGAATTAATTAATATTTATTATATCTATTATATTATAGATATAATGTAATTTTTTTCTTTTATTTTACCCTATCCATCAAAAATAAAAATATCACTCATGTGTTTGTACATATTACCCTCTCAGGATGTGATATAATACACTCATCACCCCAACTTTTATAAATGGTTATAAAATTTTATATAATTAAAAAATATTAAACTTATATCATTTTTAATATTCTATATATGATTAAAGTATGACTATGTTAGAGGTACTAGAACCATTGATTGAAAACATGCATGGAAAACAGACCACTTCTCACCTGAAAGTTCATTTTAATGTAGAAAATAATAATGAAAGGATAATTGGAGATTATAAAGGAAATATAAATATTATTTTATGTGTTAATATATTTTTATAAAATATTTATAATAATTATATATTTATTATAAATTATATTTTAATACGTATGAAGCAAGATGAGACTTTAGGTAAGGGTTTATTTTACAATATCATTTCTTTTGGGGATTACCTATGGAAAATTTTCATTGATAAAAATTATATATATTTTAACCTTTAAACACCATATATTTTCAAATAATCTAGTTATTAAATGACTTTTTATATATTAGTACCATTATAATCTCTTTTTTACTTAAAGTTATTAATAAATTTTTTTGATGAAAAGTCAAACTTATTTCTTCTTTGGTCATAAAATTGTTCGTTTCATGTCCATGCTCTTCAAATTTGTTCAATGAAATTTTTTCCATATATATGAAATATTTTAAAAACATAACTTCCATTACCTTTTAATTTATTTACAATGTTTTAAAATGAATCATTTTTAAAACACGTTTTTTGAAAAAATCCTTTTTGACTTTTTGCAAAAGTGTGATAATAATGTTCATTTTTAACATATATGGTTTGAATGGATTTTCATACCTTCTAGATAGTCATTTGATTGGAATATTAATTTACATATTTCCATTTTTATGTTCAATTAAATTCATTTTCTTAATATTCTTTTAATTTACAATTAAAATTTTTCCAAAGGAAAAGGAAATTTTTCTCATGTTTCCAAATATTGGTTTGATTGATATATAAAGGTATTTTTTAGCTATGTTATCATACTTTATGTATTGTTATGAATTACTAGGGATATGATATTATTATAAAATACAATTTCTTTCTCTGTATGTATGATGTTGATGATAATTATTTAAGGATGATTCTATGAAAACTGTTTCATTCTCATGGGTTAGTTATGTTATGATGAACCCTTTATGAAACTTGTTTCTTCTCATCAGATTATTCTATGATTAAATGATGAGATGTTTATTAAACTCATTTCCTTTCTACGGGTTAAGATATGATGATATTATTAAAGTTTTATGATCTTATGGTGTGCATATATATGGTTTTTATTATGTTATGGGTGGGCCTAGAATTATATATCCCTCCAATGTATTAAGTAATATGGATATCTCATGAGATTACAAGGACTGGAATGGGGAGTGAACCTAGTTTAGTAAGGTACACTATCCACTATGATACTCTTGGGAGTGAACCTTAACTAAGTAAATGATGGAATAACGAATTAACCTAATCCAATATGATTGTCTTGGTAGGGATCCTTAACAAATGATATTATTTTCAATTATTATGTGTATTCCAAAAATCATATTCCTTATGAGTATGATATGTTCTCATGGATCATGATTTATTATTGATTTTTCTTCAAAATTATAACTTATGGTTTTCATTATGAAAAATCCATATTCCATGATTTATGATTAAACATATTTTATTGGTTGGGGATGATTATTTTAAGTTATGATCATATTATAATTACCTTATTATTATCTTATGCTCACTTATGATCATTGATAGATAACTTTTATGTTTACTCTTACTGAGAATATGATATCACCCTTTCTTATGTTTCCTTTCCATTGGTTTTATATAAATATTTTATGAAGGTTGTGTCTATGAATTGAACTATGTGTAAAGATATTTATGAATGATGTTAAATATCTTTCATTAAATAAGATGATTATGTGTCTAGTCTCTAATGAAACTAAACAATTATGGTTCTAGGGAATGTATTATTATGATATGTATTGAATATCCATCTAAAATGTTGTTATATATATGTGTATCATGGTTGGATCACCTCTTTTGGTATCATAGTAGGGTCTAGTTATTTTTCGAGGTTAGTATTAGAGAATGTTTTTAAAAACCCAATGGATAAGTCTATATATATATATATTATATAGACCCATGCTTAACGTACATAGATATTATATTACTTTTGCAGAATACTTAATACATAAAAAAACAGACACCCAAGGCCCCTAATAGTTTAGTGTTTTTGGAAACTCGGAATATAATCTTCTAATCATGGTGAAGGATCTTCAATATATCCTATAAAGATATTCCCCTTTTTTTCTTACCTAAAACCGTTCCTTATATCCTGGGGAAAACAAAACATATAAAGGGTGATCTCAAATGCTCAGTAAAGTTAAACATGGAAAACATTAAACAATCCATAAACATTTGAACGTGAAAACATGAACATAATATTTAAACATCAAAATCACGAGTAATGACATAAAACATTGTAGTATATAAGGCATAGATCATAAATAAACATTAATCATAATAAAATATCATTGGAATAAAACATGTAATTATAGAAAACCATTAATCACAAGATATGATTTTCATAGTATCCAAGGAATTGCAGCCAATAATATAATAGTGGAAAAAGACCATTACTGAACCAGGTTTACTTTTCGTTCGAGTCTTGTATTACTGAACCAGATTTACTTGTCATTCTAGCCATGTTTATCTCATGAGATATGAATCTTTACCCAACGCATTGGAGGAAGATATAGGTCCCACCCATCTCGTAATGAAATCATTCTTACGTGTGCCACAAAATAATCCTAAATCATTCATCATAACCCAAATAATAAATTGGGTTTCGTAAACATCATCCCATATTAACATAATCCATATAAAACAAATGGATACAATTTCATCATAAGGAAAATCAAACCATGTAAATAATAGAGACATTATACTTGAAACATAATAATACTTAATAATGTCATCTTAGTTGGGAAAGTTTTTTGATAAAACACTTCAAATGAATTCTTGAGGAAAATATCCTTTCTTCTTCAAAATTATTTTCTTTTCACAAAATGCCATGTAATTTTAAAAGAAAAGGATTGTGTTGAAAATAGTTATAAAATATTTTAGAGGAATCTTCATATAAATAAGGCGTTATAAAATGGTAAAAATTCATTCATACCGTATAAGTTAAAAAAATTATCCTCGTACTTTTTCCAGAAAAGTCAAAAAATACCTTGTATGGTAAACAAAAGAAATATTCCTTCCATACAATGGGGTAAAAGTAAAAAAAGGGCAAAAATGACTTTAAACATGCATGGAAGAATATTAAACACATTATGAAAAAAAATTTAAGGACATTAATGATAAATATAACCCTAGAAATTACTTATGAATAAATAATCTCTGATAAAAATGAGATTTGAATAATTATCTCTTACCTTAGGTCCAATATGCATTGTATGTATCTGAACCTCCTCTTCTTCCATGCGCCTTCTCTTAACCTTCTATTAGGGCACAAAAGTTGGTCTTTGAAGAATACAAGGACCTATAATAGGTTTCTAGGGAATTGCATTAGTGAAATGGGGAGTGTTTGGATGAATTCGAAAGCTCAAAAATGGTGTGAAGTGGAGAGGGAGGAGGTGCCCTTTTATAAGGGAGGAGAAGGGCACCTTTGGAAACCTGAAAAATATTAATTTATAATAAATTTAAACCCCAATTAAAAACCTCCAAAAATTACTCAATTAAAATTTGAGATGAGATATGGTTATAATCTCATCAACCAATAAAATTTATACATGTTTTAATTTTATTTTAAACCTTACCATTTTTCTTTATCCTTATTTAATCTATTTAATTTTATTTGTGGTAATAATATTCTAAATATTAAATTTTAATAAATACATACTTATATGTTATAAATTTTACATAATTTAATACTTTATAAACTTTTCGACCATATAATTTTCAATTTGTAATTTTTAAATATTTTTGTAACTTTTAAATAATTTAATAATAAGTTATTCTTATAAAATACCAATTTGTGTAAATTTTGACAATATTCATTTATTTGAATTTAAATAAACAACACACAGATGATATATACAAAAAAAATATTTCATAGGTTCCTAACATATCATATTCATCTAGAAAATTAGTGTAGCATATTAATTAGTTTATATAATATTTATTTTAATATTTTTAAAACCATTTATTTGATATTTCTATTAATAAAAAAATTACTAAAACATTTTTGTATAATTATTTAATATAATTATTTGTTTCATAAAATTTAAAAAGAATAATATGATGAATATGAATCTAACAGATTTCATAACAACACTTTTAGTTGAATTTATCTTCTAAAACACCCAACTTTTAAAATGTTATGTTTATTATATTATAAAGGTGAAAACTTTGACATCATTTAAAATAAAATAATATAAGTGTCATAATCACTTTTATAAGGATCCAAATGGTCAACAATTAGACCTTAGGATGATTATGGTTTATATATACGTGACCAATAAGTTCTGGTCAGTTTTTTGGGCCTTTTATGGGTATTATTAGTTTAATAAAAACTATATTATTGATTTTTCACTAAATAAATAATTTCTGCATCATTAATGTATAAGATATTAAGGTAATTATATATTTATTAAAAATTAAAAATAGATTACCATGATAAATAAAGAATTTTATATTTCAAATGAGTACTTATAACCAAATTTATATTCTGTATAACCTAATATTAAAAATAATTTAATTATTAAAGTTTGAGTGAGACATATTTCACTTTCATTTGAAATAAAATAAATTAAAGGTCTTAATCACATACAAGTGGGTTATAATAGAAATAATTTTGACCCAATTATATTTTATGACGAAATATAATCATCCAATTATATTAAGACAAGCGTTAGGGTAATTTTATAATATTATTTTTACCCTTAATTACCTAATTTACCTTTAACTGTGGTAAATAAAATTTAACGTAGTTACTATTCATAATGCCCAAAAATACTATTTATCTTCATAACATAATTTGGACCTACTGATTCCAAATATGGAATCCATTTTTCTAAATTCAAAACACAGAATTTGCAGAAATTAATTTAAAATTAATCCTGTCGTCGAAAAAAAGAGTTCTTATTTAAAACATTGCCAAAGATTGAAATGTTTTTACCTATGAATTCAATATAAAATTAATGATAATGATATAAATTATATTAAATGGTAAAAATTTATTCTATTTATACTTTAAAACCATTCAATATTATAATTTAACCACATAAATTATCTTGATGAATAAAGTTTTTTTTAATTAAAATTTAGCGTATTTTTACTATTCATCAAAATATGAACGTTATCAGAAAAATATCAAAACATTATCCAATGTAAATTTTTATATCCTGATTCATAATAAGAAGTTTATTTTGCCAAATTTAACCTATAAACTTGTTAAAAATTATATTTAAAATAGGTGTGCCATCAAACGGCGGCAAAACTGCATTCTTTGAAAAATACTTATTTTACCTGAAAAATTTATTCTGTTCTCATACCATGATCTAGAAAATGTGTAAAAAATATGATAATGTTATAAAATTCAAAATATGGTTAATACTATTCATAAAGTCTAGTTCTTAATAATATTATATCAATATATCGTTGTTTAGTGAAACTCGGTATTGCGTACAACACACGCTATTGAGGAAGGTCGTTCTTGCATGCAACACAGGCCAAGAATTATGTTTGCGTATAATACAAGATTATACGTTGTTTAGTATAGTGCAAGCTAATATTTCTATAGATTAAAACACAAGACATGAAAGTAATTAAAAATAATATTTCTCATAAAATCTTGGGGTGTTACATTCTACCCCTATTAAAATGAATTTCACCCTCGAAATTCGTCAGGGTTATAAATCGTTTACTACTTATAAGTTTCTTTCATAGAAACCCACATCATAAAAATTAATACTAAAACTTAATTTTAAAAAATAAAGTATGAAACATAATGCTTACCCAAATTAACTCATCACTGGGTTTCCACCAAGGAGAACATAGGTGAAAATATGGACATGGAAGTGAAATCAAACCATGAAGTTATGATGGAGAGTGGTAGGGAACATGGATATGAAAAATCCAACAATAACAAAGCCATAAATTTGTGATTATCTAAGGTACCATCTAATTCATCGGATATGAGTGTACTAGGAAAATGTTTTTGGTTTTCAAGATCATTTCCCTAAAGTTGATAAATTTTTGCACAAGGAGAAATACTTACTCGATTTCAGTGTAATATTATCGTTGGTCATTCCATGAAAAATTTCAACTTCATCTCTTATTGAATGAAATGAAGTTGAATTTTTCATTCTTGAAGTGTTAGTAGATCATGTGATAGAATGATGGGTCATTCCATCTGTCTCAAACAAAAGTTTAGAAAAATTTATCAAATATACATAAGTCCATCTACGGTGATATTAACCGTATATGATTCCAAAAATGGACTTATAATTCATCTATAATGCCTCTTAATAAAAGAAAACTAATTTATACTAATAAGGTACTTTGTTTAGGCCAGTGGTAGGTGATAAAGGCTTATCACACATCGGTTGTGGGTTCGATTCTCGCATCCTTGTCCGACATTGTAACACCCCGAGATTTTATGAAAAATATTATTTTTAATTTCATTGATGTCTTCTGTTGTACGCTACACCAAGATTATCTTGCACTATACGCAACACTGTATTAGCTTGCAGTATACTCAACCCTGACTTGGCATGCATTACACGCAATCACGACCTTCCTAGATAGCGTGTGTTGTACGCAATACCGAGTTTCACTAAACAACGATATAACATTATAATATTATTATGAACTAGCCGTTATAAATAGTATTAACTAAATTTTTAATTTTATAACATTATTATTCATCTTACATATTTTCTAGAACATGGTATAAGAACAAAATAAATTTTTCGGGTAAAATAAGTATTTTTCAAAAAATGCAGTTTTGCCGCCTTTTAATGGAGCACCCACTTTAAATCTAGTTTTTGACATGTTTATAAGTTGAATTTTGACAAAATAAAATTCTTATTTGGAATCAGGAAATAAAAATTTACTTTGGATAAATTTTTCATATTATTCTAGTAACTTTCATATTTTGATGAATAGTAAAAACACGCTATATTTTAATTAAAAACTTTTTTCATCGCAATAATTTATATGGTTAAATTATAATATTGATTTATTTTAAAGTATAAATAGAATATATTTTTACCATTTAATATAATGTATTTCATTAACATTAATTTTACATTGAATTCATAGGTAAAACATTTCAATCTTTTGTAATGTTTTATCTTTTAAAACACGTTTTCTTAACAACGGGATTAATTTTAAATTAATTTCTGAAAATTTTGTGTATTGAATTTAGGAAAATGGATTCCATATTTGGAATCAGTGGGTCCAAATTGTGTTAATAAGCTACTTTTTATTTTTGGGCATTATGAATAGTAACTACGGTCAATTTTATTTACCATAGTAAAAGCTAAATCGGGTAATTAAGGGTAAATATAATATTATAAAATTACCCTAACACTTGTCTTAATATAATTGGATACTTATATTTCGTCTTAAGTAATATTTGGGTCGAAATGGAATCCATTTGAACCCACTTGGAGGTGATTAAGACCTTTAGTTTATTTTATTTAAAGGAAAGTGAAATATGTATCACTCAACTTTAATAATTAAAGTATTTTTATTTTAACTTTATACAGAATATAAATTCGGTTATAAATACTCATTTGAAATATAAAATGTTTTTATTTATCATGGTAATTTATTTGTAATTTTTAAGAGTTATTTATTTAACTTATTATCTTATACATTAATGATGGAGAAATTATTTATTTAGTGAAAAATCAATAATATAGTTTTTATTGAAATATTAATACATCTCAAAAGGCCCAAAAATCTGAAAAAAACTTATTATTAGTGTATATATAAACCCTAATCATTCCCTGGCCAATTTTTTGACCATTTGGATCTTTATTAAGGCGATTATGACACTAATAATATTTTATTTTAAATGATTCCAATGTTGTCACCTTCATAATTTAATAAATATAACAATTTACATGTTGTTATTTTAAGATGATAAATTAGATTAAAATTATTATTATAAAATATTTTATATTTATCTTCATCAAAGGAGTTTATTTTTAATTTTTATGCAACAAATAAGTATATTAAATAATTATACAAAAATTTTGTACTAATTATTTTATTAAGAGATATACCAAATAAATGGTTTTACAAATATTAAAATAAATATTATATGAACTATTTAATGTGCTCCAAAAAAATTCTAGACAAATTTTACATGTTAGTAATATATTAAATATTTTAGTTCGAATATATCCTCCTTTTAGATTTTATTTCAATTCAAATAAATGAATAGTGTCAAAATTGACACTATTGTTATTTTATAAAAATAACATATTATTAAATTGTTTAAAAATCACAAAAATATTTAAAAATTATAAATTGAAATTTATATAATCTACAATGTCATAAAGTATCCAATTATGAAAAATTAACAACACGTAAGTGATTATTTATAACCATTTAGAATTTAGAATTTTATTACCACAAATAAACTTAAATAGATTAAATAAGAATAAATCAAAATGATAAGGTTTAAAATAAGTTCAAAACATGTCTAAATTTTATTGGATGATGATATTACAACCCTATCTCATCTAATATTCTAATTGAGTCATTTTTTGAGGTTTTTATGTGGGGTTTGAATTTATTTTAAACTAATATTTTTGAGGATTCTAAAGGTGCACCTCTCCTCCCTTATAAAAGGGCACCTCCTCTCTCTCTTCCTCACACAATTTAGAGCCTTGAAGCTCGGCCAAACTCTGCCCATTTCACTTCCCCACTTCCCTAAAAACCTTATAGAGGTACTGTTCTTCTCAAAATACCAACCCTAGTGCCCTAAGAAGAAGATTAAAGGAGGTACGTCGAAGAAGAGGTAATCTCTTATACCGATTCTTTCAAGCTTCTTTCTTCTTAAACCTCTTCTTATTTAGTTGTTTCATTATATTTTAATAACATAAGTATCACTAATATACTGATATGTTATTATAAATATGAAACAACCTCATTTCACCTTCTATCCATCCTACGAAAAAAGAAGTAACCGCACGTGCGTACGTACGGAATACCGTCACCACGCCGTGGGGTAATCTGTTTTTCCAACACCACCTTACTTGGATGGGTATAATGTTTTAAAGAATAAATAAATATTATTATTATAACATCATAATGATTCTAAGATATTAGATCATTCACTCCAATTTGATTCAATAAATATGGGAACGATATCATCGCTCGTGCGTACGTACGGATTACCGTCTCCACAACGCGATGAGATTCATTTTCCATGTTAACAATTCAAGAATGGTTATAAATTATATATAATAAGTAATAATGAAATATATGACATAATAATGATACTATATTTATGTATATATATATGTATGTCATATACTTAATTCCATTCAATTCAATAAGGAAACGAAAACAGTGTTCACGCGTACGTACGACCTACCGTCTCCATGAACGGTGTATTTCTTTCCATTTATCAATCTATTATATATATGTATATTTTGACTATATATTTTATATAAATCATGTTTTATATTCTGCAATTAATTAATCATTATCTATGTAATCATATGAATAATTACAAGTCAAAACACGGACGAGAAATGAAACCATTTTACCCAAAACGCTCTTTAACATGGAATTTACAAAAGAAAGGGTAATATAATGTCATAAGTGAACCATATATGATATCATAACAATGAATATGATTCTTTAATAAGTTAATGACATTATTTAAATCATTATATAGGAGTTTCGGATACATACGAAGCATATTGGACATATGGTAAGAGATAATTATTCCAATCTTGTTCTTATCCGAGATTGTTTATTCGTAAGTAATTACGGGGGTTATTGTTATCATCCATGTCCATGTTTTCTAAAAGTTTTTTTATATAGGTGTAAAGTCCTTTTTACCCATTTTAAATTTTACTACATGGTATGTAAATAATCTTTCTTTTACGAGGTACTTTTTGACTTTTCCGGCAAAAGTACAAGAAGAATGTTTTTTTAACTTATACGGCATGAAAGGATTTTTTACGGTTTTATAAAGCCTTATTTTCATGAAGCTTCCTCCAAAAGATTTCATTACTATTTTCAAAAAAATATTTTTCTTTTATAATTGCATGAAATTTTGTGAAAAGAAAATTATTTTCAAGAAGAAAGGATATTTTCCTCAAGAATTCATTTCAAGTGCTTTATCAAAACCATTTTCCATCTAAGATGACATTATTTCATATGTGTATGTTTCAAGTATAATGTCTCTATGATTTTTATGGTTTCTCTTTTCTTATGATTAAATGATATCCATTTGTTTTATATGGATTCTATTATTATGGAATGATGTTTATGAAACCCAATTTATTCTTTGGGTTATGATGAATGATTTATGATTGTTTTGTAGCACATGTAAGAATGATTTCATTATGAGAGGGGTGGGACCTATATCTCCCTCCAATGCATTGGGTAAAGATTTATATCTCATGATATAGACATGGATGGAACAGAAAGTTAAACCGGTTCAGTAATACAGGACTGGAACGAGGAGTGAACTCGATTCAGAAAGGGACTTTGTCCACTAAGATGGTCTTGGCAGCAATGCCTTGGCTAATATGAAAATAATTACATTTTCCTAATGGTTTCCCACAATTACATGATTTATTACAATGATATTTTATCAAGATTGATGTTCCTTTATGATATATTCCTTACATACTTCCAAGATTTATGTCTTTGATCAAGATTTTGATGTTTAGATTTTATGTTCAAGCTTTTGTATTGAAATGATTATGGATTGTTTTATGTTCTCTATGCTTACCCATACTGAGATTTTAAGCTCACCCTTTATATGATTTCTTTTCCCCAGGATTTTAAGAAAGGTTTTAGGTAAGAAAAAAAGGGGAAGACCTTTATGGGAGATGTTGAAGATCTTTCAACATGATTAGAAGATTATTTTCCGAATTTCCAAAGACACTAAACTATTACGGTCCTTGTGTGTCTGTTTTTGTTATGTATTAAGTATTCTGAAAAAGTAATGTAATGTCCTTGTACGTCAAGATTTGGGCCTCTACAGACATGATGGGTTGTCACATGTCTTATGGGTTGTCATTTTTCTAAAACTATACTATCATAGTATAAAAAAGTTCTAGCCTTAAACAATACTATATGATGTCCAACTTAATCCATTCCAATCTTTAGGCTTATCCAAAATACTTCTATCCAATCTCATAGTATGATGAAAAAGATTACTAGAGAGGTCATATACAAAGAACATGATTAACATCATTTTTCACCCATATATCATAAGATATATCTTGTTTTCATATACCAAACATGTGAATACCTTAATTATGTATTTTCATGAAACATGAATTACCATACAACCTTAGAGAAAACATGAATGCTGTGAAAAGTTAATTATTTCTACATACTAAAATCCCTAAATTTCTATATACTCAATCCATGATTTATCTCTGTCCTTATACCAGTCATGAGATCATTAATACTATCAAACATATTATTTTCTCTGTATCACTTCATTATGCGCATATCATCTTCTTTCCAAAAATATTTCAAACACTTTTCATAGTTACTGGTACCATACAATTATTTAAAACCAATACATAGATATTCCAATATTCCATAATACTATAAATGAGATTCCACAACACTATTTTGGAATCCCGTTACATATACACTTAATCATTCCACCACTTCGTTTTCATATTCAAAATCACCAATAGTGATCGTATGTGACTTGCCTTTTTCCTTAGCCTTAAGAGGTTGTTGATGTCGATAATCATTAATCGTTGGATTAGGTCATTGGTTAGCATAATGCCTCGTTTCCTTGCACTTGTAGCAATGAAGTATTGGTGGTGTGTTCTCTTTAGTATTTTATCTATTCACATCATTAGTTACCTTTTTTCCATTACTTCGACACTCATCTTCTCGACGACCATCTTTTCCACACATAAAACATTTTCTAGTCCCATTAGGATAATCTCCAACATGCTTCTTTCCACACATTGAGCATAACGAGACATTTGTCTTCTTTTCACCATTATTTTGAGATTTTTCCTTGAACTCCATCTTTCATTTCTTGTCAAAACAATGAGATGGATATGTAACACCAACTTCTAGTTCTACCTTGATAGCACAATTCACAATTTATTCTTAGCTACTGAAGTCTCTTGTAGCTAATTCCCTTCAAAGACATGGTTTTAACCCACTAAAGAATTGATCAACTTTACTTTTAGGTTGGATGATAAATCCAGATGCATACCTTGAAAGCCTTGTAAAATTCACCTCGTATATATCAACAGATTCATCATCCTTTTTCATAAGCTCAAGGAACTCCTTTTCCATCTTTGTTCGAAAAATATGAGGTAAGTACTTATTTAAAAACAAGTTCTTGAAGTCGCCCTGTTCCATGGATTCAATTTCATCTTGGGTCCTTGTATTCTTAATTAGAGTCTACCACTGGTCTGCTTCACCTTCTAAATGGTAAACAACCAAAATTAATTTTTCATGTTCTAAACAGCGAAGAATGGAAAATATATTTTCAATGGTAATGATCCATTATTCGGCAATAAGTGGATCATAAGACCCATTGAAATAAGGTGGATGTTGCCTCATGAAGGAATCAATAGAATATTGTTTCCTTCTATACTCATTTGGATGTCTATAATGATTCATATCTTGTGTGAGTATAACAATAAGATTTTGCACTCCATTTCCCATAACATTTAGTTGTTATAATGGACAATCATTGCATTGACCAGTGCATTGATCATTAACACGATTCTTTCGGGTTGCAACAATTATCGAAAACCCAAAAATAATATTGTGAGCGGCAAAATTCATACTAGGAAAACAACGTAATCAAGAAGGGGTACCTTCAATATCTAACATCTTAGGTTTAATTATATGATCGTTATCATAATTCTTTGACTATAACTTATACTTATACTTCACCTTAAGGACATCCCTAGACATACCTTAGAAATATCTCTAGGGATCTCACTAATGTTTTCGCATCCTAGCTTCCAAAGGTTAACTAAACCTTTTCTCTGATACCAACTGTAGAGACCCATGCTTGATGTACATGGAAATTACATTACTTTTGAGAAATAATTAATACATGACAAAAGCATACACTCAAGGACTATAATAGTTTAGTGTCTTTGGAAACTTGGAACATAATCTTCTAATCATGGTGAAAGATCTTCAACATCTCCCATAAATATCTTCCCCTTTTGTTTTCTTACATAAAACCATTCCTTATATCCTGGGGAAAAGAAAACATATAAAGGGTGATGTCAAATGCTCCGTAAGGGTAAACAGGGAAAACATAAAACAATCCATAAACATTTGAACGTGAAAACATGAACATAATATTTAAACATCAAAATCATGATCAATGACATAAAACATTACAGTACATAAGGCATAGATCATAATGAAACATTAATCATGATAAAATAACATGGGAATAAAACATGTAATTGTGGAAAACCATTAAGCACATGATATTATTTTCATAATAGCCAAGGTATTTCTTCCAAGACTATCATAGTGGACAAAGTCCATTACTGAACCATGTTTACTTGTCGTTCCAGCCCTGTATTACAAAACCATATTTACTTGTCGATCAATCCATGTTTATCTCATGAGATATAAATTTTTACCCAATAAATTGGAGGGAGATATAGGTTCAACCCATCTCATAATTAAATCATTCTCACGTGTGCCACAAAATAATCATAAATCCTTCCTCACAACCCAGAGAATAAAATGGGTTTCATAAACATCATCTCATCTTAACATAATCCATATAAAACAAATGGATATCATTTAATCATATGAAAAATCAAACCATGTAAATAATAGAGACATTATACTTGAAACATAATAGTACTAAATAATGTCATCTTAGATGGGAAAAAGTTTTGATCAAACACTTGAAATGAGTTCTTGAGGAAAATATCTTTTCTTCTTCAAAATCATTTTCTTTTCACAAAATGCCATGTAATTTTAAAAGAAAAGGATTTTGTTGAAAATAGTCATGAAATCTTGTATAGGAAGCTTCATAAAAATAAGGCGTTATGAAACTGTAAAAATATGTTCATTCCATATAAGATAAAAAACATTCTCCTCATACTTTGTCAAGAAAAGTCAAAAAAGTACCTTGTATGGTAAACAAAAGAAAGATTCCTTCCATATAATGTGGTAAAAGTAAAAAAAGGGAAAATGAATTTAAACATACATGGAAGAATATTAAACACTTTATGAAAACATTTTTATGGACATGGACGATAAATATAACCCCAGTAATTACTTATGAATAAATAATCTTGGATAAGAATGAGATTGGAATATTTGTCCCTTACCTTAGGTCCGATTTGCTTTTTAAGTATCTGAACCTCCTCTTCTTCGACACGCCTCCTCTTAACCTCCTCTTAGGGAAAAAAAGTCGGTCTTATAAGAATACCAGGACCTATAGTAGGTATCTAGGGAAGTGTATGAGTGAAATTGGTGGGGTTTTGATGAATTTTAAAGCTCAAAAATGGTGTGAAGTGGAGAGGGAGGAGGTAACCTTTTATAAGGGAGGAGAGGGGAACCTTTGGAAACCTAAAAAATATTAATTTATAACAAATTCAAAACCCACTTAAAAACTTCCAAAAATGACTCAATTCGATGATGAGATGATATAGGGTTGTAATATCATCAATCAATAAAATTTAGACATGTTTTAAGTTTATTGTAGACCTTATCATTTTGATTTATCCTTATTTAATCTATTTAATTTTATTTGTGGTAATAATATTCTAAATTTTAAATGGCAACAAATACCTACTTATTTGTTTTAAATTTTCTACAATTTGATACTTTATAACCTTTTCAACCATATAAATTTCAATTTGTAATTTTTAAAATTTTTTGTGATTTTTAAATAATTTAATAATAAATTATTTTTATAAAATACAAATAGTGTAAATTTTGACACTATTCATTTATTTGAATTTAAATAAAATACACACATAGAATATATTAGAACCAAAATATTTAATAGGTTTCTGACATGTGATATTCATCTATAAAATTCTTGTATCATAATAATTAGTTCATATAATATTTATTTTAATATTTTTTAAACCATTTATTTGATATTTCTCTTAATAAAATAATTACTACAACATTTTCATATAATTATTTAATATACTTATTTTTTTGCATAAAAAATTAAAACTAAAATAATATGATGAATATAAATCTAATATATTTCATAAAATAATTTTAGTAGAATTTATCTTCTAAAACACCCAACTTTTAAAATATTATGTTTATTAAATTATGAAGGTGAAAACTTTGACATCATTTAAGATAAAATAATATAAGTGTCATAATCACTTTTATAAGGATCCAAATGGTCAATAATTATACCTTTGAATGATTATGGTTTATATGTACACGACAAATAAGTTTTGGTCTGGTTTTTGGGAGTTTTATGGGTATTATTAGTTTAATAAAAACTATATTATTGATTATTCACTAAATAAATAATTTATGCATCATTAATGTATAAGCTATTAATGTAATTGTATATTTCTTAAAAATTACAAATAAATTACCATTGTAAATAAAAACATTTTAGCTTTAAAATGAGTATTTATAAACGAATTTATATTCTCTATAACCTTATATTAAAAATAATTTAATTATTAAAGTTTGAGAGAGACATATTTCACATTCATTTAAATAAAATAAATTAAAGGTCTTAATCACATACAAGTGGGTTCTAATAGATATAATTTCAACACAATTATATTTTAAGATGAAATATAATAATCCAATTATATTAAGACAAGTTTTAGGGTAATTTTATAATATTAATTTTACCGTTAATTACCTAATTTACCTTTCATTGTGGTAAATAAATTTTATCATAGTTACTATTCATAATGCCCAAAAATAAAAAGTAGTCTATTAAAATAATTTAGACCTACTGATTCCAAATATTGAATCCATTTTCCCAAATTAAAAACATATAAGTTTCTGTAATTAATTTAAAATTAATCACGTTGTCAAAAAAATGAGTTTTTATTTAAAACATTGCTAAAGATTGAAATGTTTTTACCTATGAATTCAATGTAAAATTAATGATAATGACATACATTATATTAAATGGTAAAAATATATTCTATATATACTTTAAAAACATTAGATATTATAATTTAATCCTATAAATTATCTTGATGAAAAAATTGTTTTTTATTTAAATTTAGCGTATTTTTACTATTAATCACAATATGAACGTTATCAGAGAAATATCAAAACATTATACAATGTAAACTTTTATATCCTGATTCACAAGAAGAATTTTATTTTGTAAAATTTAAGTTATGAACTTGTTAAAAATTATATTCAAAATAGGTGCGCCATCAAAAGGCGGCAAAACTTCATTTTTTTGAAAAATACTTATTTTACCGGAAACATTTATTTTGTTCTAATACCATGATCTAGGAAATGTGTAAGATGAATTATAATGTAATAAAATTCAAAATGTTTTTAATACTATTCATAATGGCTAGTTCATAATAATATTATAACAATATATCGTTGTTTAGTGAAGCTCGGTATTGCGTACAACACACGCTATTGAGGAAGGCCGCTCTTGCATATAACACAAGCCAAGAATAGTGTTTGTATATAATACAAGATAATACGATGTTGCGTATAGAGAAATCTAATCTTGGTGTATCATAAAACACAAGAAATCAAAGTAATTAAAAATAATATTTCTCATAAAATCTCGGGGTGTTACATATATGATAACTTCATTAATCTTTGGTAAAGTATATATTGTGTAGTTTTCAAAGAAAATATATCCTTGTATAGATACTAGTATGTAGATATGGTTGTTTCAGGGATTCACCAAAGGTTAATAACCATGAATGGGTCATATTGGGTATTAACTCAATCATCACAGATGCCTAATGAGTAACCCTAAGACTTCACACATTGCTAGACACATCTGGGAGATATTCATGGGTTAATTCACATTTTATTTACAAGCCATTATGAATGATTTTAACAGATGATGAACATGAATGAACTAGATTTAAACTAAGGTGTAATATATGGAAAATAATATTTCATTATTTTTATATCATATGAATTATTATTCATGATTACGTGATTACTCACTATGATTATTATTACTCATAATGTGCTCTTTAGTCTTATTCAGTGGAAATATATAGAATGATTCTTGTTAATACTAAATGTGATGGTAAATTCAAAGATAATACTCATGAGAAACTAAATTAAATGTGAAATGGTATGAAACTATTATGTCTATGTTCATCTAACTCTCACAAGATTTTAAGGATAACATGAATCATGTTGAAATTATAAATGACCAAAGTAAGAAGAAACTCACTATAATCTCTTTTATGCAGAAACATCCACCTTTCATTAGTCGTTCCTTTGATCCAGTAATTATTGATAAATGAATCAATTATATACAAAATATTGTTTATTTAATACAATTATCAAACTATGTGAAGGTTATTTTGGCCATGTATCATTCAGAAGGGGAACTTGATCAATGGTGGACTCTTATCAAGAAAAGGAGGTAAGGTGAGGAAATTGAATCCATGACATGGGAATATTTTAAGAATGTATTTTTTAAATATATATTTTACCTAAAATATTCACATTAAAATATAAAGCTAATTAATAGAACTAAAACTGATGGATGATGGATCCATTAGTACCTAGGAGTAAAATTTCATAAGACTTGAAAGGTATGTTTGGGATTTTATCATTGATCCTAAAAGAAAATTGATCTCTTTATTATTGGAATGAGACTAAATCTTTTAAATAAATTGGATATAATAGAATTTTTTATCTGTAATTAATATTTTTAATGTGTTTTCAAGATATAAATGAAAATTGGTAACTCTAAGTGTTCTCATGGTTTTGGGGATAAAAATATAATTATGGAATTTAAAGGAAATTATAATAATAAAAATCATAGAGGAAAAAAAATTAACCCTAATTCATGTTTTAAGTGTGGAAGAAACAATATAATAAATTTCCTTATTATTTATGGTAAATTGTTTAAGTGTGTAAAATAAGGTCATAGATTAAATGAATTTCCATAGTTATGTAAGGAGGCATGTCAATGATTGAAATGGTGAAAAGGCTCAACCAAATGTGTCACCCAAACATTAATGACATTATTGTATGGATTATGGGAATTATGAAAATATTTAAATAAATATGAGGGTTAATGATTATAATTATCATCAAAAACCTCTTAAGATAAGTGAAAAAAATAATCTAATGTGATCACAACTACTAAAATTGGTCACCAGAACAAATTGGTAAAAGGTATACTTACCATCCACTATATAATTGAAAATGTTTTATTTTATTATGTATCTTCCCACTATATTATATCTAAATAATTTTTTATGTTTGTAATGTCACCACCTTAATGATTTGATGTTTAATAATCAATAAAAAAACTCATAATGGTTCAATGATTTCATCTCAGCTATATAGCTCCTCTCCAATAGAAGTGTGTGTGAATGTACATCATCAAATTCTTGTTATTCTCATTCAAGTTGAGTTTGATGTTATTTTGGGAATTTATTATATCTATATATATAGATATCATATCAATTTCCAAGTAAATGAAGTCATTTGTAATATTCTAAATCAACATATGATCGTATTTAATTGTGAGGATGAATATAGACTTTAAATGGAAGTTACCTAAAATATATGGATCTTACTGCCTATTCATGAAGGATATTGATATAAAATTGTTGTAGAGAAGTTCAATATCAAATATATTCCTATTTTTTGGGAATATACTGATGTATTTCATGAATAATTTCTTAGTATTCCCATTAATCATGATGTTGAGTTTTTAATAGAACCAATGTCTGGTGTTGAATCCATTTTAAAGACTTCATATAGAATAGCTCCAATTGAATTGTAGGAACTGAAGAAATAACTCTAACTGAATCTTGGTAATGTATTTATATACCATAGTGTGTCACCATGGTGTGTGTCTATTATTTCTGTTACATGTAAATATGGATCAATGCGTATTTTCAATGATTATCCAGAACATAAAAAATATCACTATTAAGAAAAAGTTTCTTCTACTCCATATTAATGACTTGTTTTATTTTTTTTGGATCTCAACACTTTTCTATGATTTATATTGATTTTGGATATCATTAATTAGGCATAAAAATTAATGATATACCCAATAAATCCTTCTATATGAGGTATAGTCATTATGAATTTATATTTATTCCATTTCGACTTATGAATTCTTCTACTATATTCATGGATTTAATGAATAAAATCTTCAGACGTTACCTCTATCATTTTCTTGTAGACTTTATAGATGATATTATTATATATTATAAGATCAATTATGAGTATAAATATTAGTTTATAATTGAAATGAAGACCCTATAGAAGGATACTTTTTGTGAAAAATTTACCAAGTGTAAATTATTATTTAAAAAGGTTCATTTTTAGGGTATATAATCCTAATCAAGGGTAAATCAATAGATCCTTCAATGATGGATTTTATTTACAAATAGTCTATACAATCCAAGATAACAAAGATCCATTGTTTATAGGTTGGATAGATAATACTAGTTCTCTGTAATGTATTTCTTACAAATATCTAATTTAATAACAATGTTAGCTTAAAAGGGAACCAAGTTCTTTTATATATATTAATGTGAGGAAACTTTCAAGGATCAAAAAAGTATGTTAATCAATTAACTATTACTTACACTACCCTGTATTGTAGAAGGTTTTGTGAACTATAGTGATTCATCAAATAAGTTATTAGCATGAATCCTCATGAAGAATTATATGATGATAGCTTATTCCTCATCCCAATTCAAGACTCATGGGAAAAATTCCAAACTCATTATTTGGTCTTATAAGTAGTAATTTTTCCTTAAAAATATAG
Source organism: Viscum album (assembly GCA_963277665.1). Taxonomy (NCBI): domain Eukaryota; kingdom Viridiplantae; phylum Streptophyta; class Magnoliopsida; order Santalales; family Viscaceae; genus Viscum; species Viscum album. The sequence continues at coordinate 539,842,297 of OY728119.1, forward strand.
AGGCATTATATTCATGGTGAAATATGTGATATATATACTGATAATAAAAGATTTAATTTTATATTTACACAAAAACAAAGTTGAATATATGCCTTGGGATATGATTGAAATTGATTAAAGATTATTACTGCTCAATACATTGCCAACATATGAAGGTGAGAAAGGTAGATGATACTCTAAGTCAAAATTACCATGCTAGTTTTTCTATGGTCAATATTGAAAAGGACCTAATATTTAGGTATTTAGAAAGGATGGGTCTTAAAATTATGAGGAAAGGGGAAAGATCATATCTTTCTCATATGGTTGTTCAATGATCTATCCATTTGAGGATTAAATTGGAATAGAAGGGGGATGTGGAATTACATAAGAATCTGAAACATGTTCTCTAGTTCAAATATTATTATGATAGAATGATATTATTAAAACATTGAGTTTGTGTCTCACCAATACTATACATTAAAAAGGACTTTTTGGATGAAGATCATAGTCCGTCATTCGTTATTCATCCCAGATGTATAAAGATGTTTAGAGATATGAAAAATTATTTTTTATAGGATAACCTGAAAATAGATATTGAAGATTATGTATCTCAATACTTGATGTGTTATAAATTTAAGTATGATACATATATGTTTAATGGGATATTTCAAACATTACCCATGTTATAATAAATTTTTTGAAAATAGTACTATATATTTCACATTTAGAATCCCCAAAACATCTAAAGAGAACAATTTTATTTGGGTGGTCATTGATATTCATTCAAAATCCACACATTTCAATTCCATCAAATAATATTTCTCTCTTAATCATTCTTACATTATATACATTAAATATGTGTTAAGGTTTTATGTATTGTGATATTCCGTTGTATCTGATTGGTATTCAAGGTTAATTTAAATGTTTTGGAATAGTCTTTAGCAGGAATTGAATACAAGATTGATCATTAGCACTGCTTTTCATCCTCAAATAGATGAATTGTCTAATAGGATAATTCAAACCCTATAGGACAAGATGATATCATGTTTTATGGATTTAAAAGGTTCTTAGGATCAATTCCTTTCTTTTTTTAAGTTTTATTACAATAATAGCTTTAACTCGAGCACTCAGATGGCTACTTGTGAATCATTATATGGAAGGAAGTGAAAAAAAGACATTTTGGGATGAATTAGGATAAAGAAATTTATTTTGAACTAAGATATATAAGGAAATGTAAGATAAAGTTAGAGTCATTTAGAAGCACATAAAGGAAGATCAGAGTTGATAGAAAAGTTATGATGACAACCATTGATGACATTTAGGGTTTAATTTTGGTGGAAATTTATTTCTATAAATATCACCTTGGAAGAAGTTTAAGATATTTGGAATGATGGTAAAGATGATCCCTATATATATAAACCCCTTTGAAATTATTTATCAGATGAGGATGGTTTCTTATTTCTTGGCACTTCCATCGAACCTCCCTAAGATTCATGATGTGTTACATGTATCTCTCTAGAAGAGTACATATTTGATCTTTTACATGTACCAAACTCAGATTTTTTTTCCAATGAAGAATTATATTTTATATAAATAAAAACTAGTATAAATATTGGATCAAAAAAATAAAGTGCTATAAAATAATACCACTCAATTGGTAAAAGTTCTCTGTATGAATCAGAAATTTGAAAAAAGATTCACGAGAATATGAAGTTGTTATAAGGTAGAAGTAACCTCAGATTTTCATATTTTAGTTATATAATTTCAATGGTGAAATTATTATAAGGTTTTATAATCTAACATCCATAGATTTTATGGAATATTTCTCCTTAAATAAATTTAATTTCTTTGATAGCATGCTTTACACTAAACCTTGAGTTCAAATGAACCGTGATATAGTATATCATTATAAACAATGAATTAAATTTAAAATATGAATTGGAATAACAAAATTTAAAAAATATATAATGTTTTTATATAATGAAAATTTATGGATTAAAAAAAATAAGTACAAAATTTCCTGTAAAGTCATTTTATTTGTCAAAAATGAGGTTTTATCAGAAATAGTTTTTAATGAATTTCATAAAAAATATTATAATTATTTTCTACTAATTTAAGAAATTTTATTTTATAAAAATGATAGATTTTTTTAAATAATTTTATCAAAACATTCTTAATGTGAATTTTGGGGATTTTTATATAAATATAAAAATTTTAGTGAATTGTGAAAAAATACAAATTTCATAGAAAATTTTCTATTCCATTCATGTATTTAAAAAATAAAAATTTATTTTGAATTGATTTTAAAATATAAATATTTCCTTTTTATTAAAAATAATAGTACAAATTTTGTGGTAATTTAAATTTTTCTTAATTTTTGTATAAAAGCATTTTTATACATAAAAAACGTTTTTTGGAAAATTATTTCTTTTTGAGATTTTGATGCTTATTTTAAAATTTAATTTTTACTCTTAAAAAATTATATTTACAGAATGGATTAAATATTTTTAATTTTGATTTCCAAATTTTTTAATGAGTGCACTTTCATTTTTTCCATAATGAATAGTTAAAATAGTAAACATATGTTACCATCGTTAATGTCAAAACAGGTTTACTAGATATTGGACTAATAGATAAGGGTAATATTTCCACATAAAGATGTATAATATTTATTTTATAGAGATGTTTAGACACCATATGATGCTAAATTATAATCCTTTTACATTTGGAATATTTTTTTTGGGTAAGGTATTAATATATTTTAATATTTTGAAAAATTCAATGTGTGTCCTCTTCCTCCATTATAAAAGCATACCACCACTACTATCATCCATGCACATAATTAGGCTTATAAAATGAAAAATAAATTAAATAATACCTCACTAAAACCCATATTAAATATTTATAGGTCATGTTTTTTTTCAAAATACCATATTTATAAGTCTTAAGATTTAAACCAAAGGAGGTTTTCCAAAGTAGAGGTATATCTCTTAATCAAGTGTTTTCATTTTATATCTTCTTATAACTCTTTAAATTCTATGATAACCATGATTATATAATAAAATCAGTATCTAACATATATATATACTATGTTAATTTCAAAACCATTATTCATCCCCTTCTAGATCAAATGGGAAATTAAAGCATCATTTGTGCATATGTGCGGACTACTGCCCCACGAAGATATGTATTTGATTTTCCATCACTAACATTCATGGTTAGTTATTATTATGGATTTAATTTTTATATATGATATTTATTATATATTAATTATTTTCTAATTATAAGATCTTATCTACCATATAATGTTTCCATCTGTTGGGAAGTGATAACGCCAATCATGTGTATGTATGGACTACCACCTCCACAAAGTGATATAATCCATTTTTCAACTACACTTTATATGGATGGTAATAAGGAAATATTTAATTTATATAAATTATATTTATGATATGATAATTATTTGTTAAAGTTCAATTTTTATTTATCTTTATTTCTTCCCATCCATTAAAAAATAAAAACATCACTCCTGTATACGTACGGTTTACCATCTCCATGAAGTCATGAAATTAATTTTTTATCAACACTTTTATGAATGGTTATAAAATTGTGTACAATGAATAAGTATTTTAATTTTAAAATTATTAATATTCTATGTATGATTAACCAACGAACAAGGTGAATGTATCAAAACCATCGAACATAAACATGCATAAAAAACAGACCAGTTTTCACCCAAATGTTCATTGTAAGGAAAAGATTATTAGTAAAAGGATAATTAGAATTTATAAAAGAATGATAGATAAAAATTTATGTATAAATATGGTTATATAATATATTTATAACAAATATATATTTATTATAAAGGATATTTAAACAAGTTCTTATAAATATGGGACTTTAGGTAAGGGTTTAGGTTACTATCTAATTTCTTTCCAAGATTATCAATGTTGAATTTCCATTGAGAGAAATTATATAAATATTATATTTTAAACATAATTTATTTTATTCTCCACCATTTATTCATAGACATTTTATATGTTAGTTCTATTTTACTCTAGTTTGTACTAAAAATAAATGAGAAATTGATTTTAAATAAATGTCAGCTGTATTTCTTATTTGGTTGTCAAATTCATTATTCAATGTCGATGCTATTAAAAATTATTTTATAGAAATTTTTACCTATACATTAATTATTTTAAAATTATAATTTTAAATACTTTTAAATTTATTTTCAAATGTTTAAAAGAAATCTTTTTAATAATTTTTTTTTGAAAAATTCCTTTTTAACCTTTTGCAAAAGTGTTGAAAAAATTATCCCTTTTAATGTATAATATATAAAAAATCCAATTGTCATGAAAATTATTTTATTTTAATATTACCTTATAAGTTTTCGTGGTTATTTTCAAAGAGAACCATTTATCTATATTTGGTAAATTTTGAATTAAAATGTTATCAAAAGAAAATGATACTCATTTTTTCAAATAAAAGTTTGAAAGTTTTTTTAAAGGTATTTTTCATATATGAAAACATGTTTTAAGGATTGATATTATTCATTGTTGATATAATCATATGATTCCATACACTTTCTTTCTCTTCATATCCTATGATGATGATGATGATTTGAGGATTATCCTATAAAACCATTTATTTCATTTTCTAATTACATTATGATGAAACCTTTATGAAACCCATTTATTTTCCAATTCCTTTACTATGATCAAATAATAAAATTTTATGGAACCTATTTCATTTCAATGTGTTATGATATGATGATATGATGTATGTTTTATGATCTTATGGAACACATATGTATGGTTTTCAATATGTGATAGGTCGACTAGGATTATAAATCTCTCCAATTCATTGGGTAAAGATAGATATATCATGAGATAATAAGCATTATAATAGAGAGTTAACCTAATTTAGTAAGGTAATATATTCACTATTATTGCCTTAGGATGGAACATTGACTAAGTAAATTATAAAATATGGAGTTAACCCAATCCACTATAATAGATATGTCAGTAATCCTTGACTAAGGAAATGATTTCCATGTTTATGTGTATATATAAAACATATATATTATGATTATTATATATGTTCATGGATCATGATTTACTATTGAAGAATATCCATGCTTATAATGTAGGTATTTTTCTTATAAACATCCTTATGTTGTGATTTATGATTTATGATCTTTGATGGATTGGTTTTAATTACATAAGTTGTGATCATGTTCCCATACCATTACGCTTGTCTTAAGCTCACTTACGATCATTGATTGATGTCTCTAATTTTTAACATTAATAAGAATCTAACATCACCCTTTATTATATTTCATTTCCTTAGTTTATGAAGAAAGGATTTATGTTGGGTTTTGTTATAAAGTATACCATGTGATAAGTTATTTGTGTGATATGTTGAGGATATTTCATTAAATAAGATGATTATGTATCTGGTCTAAAAACATGCTAAACCTTTGTAGTTTTAGGGAATGTATTATTATCATATGTATTTTAAATTAATCTAAAATTATTTAATATATAATTATGTTATACTTGTAACTCCTCGGTTTAGGTGAGGTAATTTAGGAGGCAACGATTTTGGATGTATGCACTTGGGGGTAACTTGTTGTGATTTGTGAAGCCTATTCAGGTGTCTGAATTGTCTAAATAGAAAAAGGAACTATAGAAGACCTTTTTTATTATAAAGGTAGTAATAATAGGGATTCATTTGGCTAGGATATATGATCTTTAAACTGATATATGGATGGTGTGGTGAAAACAGTTCACCTGAAGGTGAGCTACACTAATTTCAATTCACAAGGAGGATGTGTTTTTTTCATTTGGATTTCTCTAATAATTATTTTACAGAATTGGAGTAAGACGATGGTGAACTATTATTCTCTAAAATATTTATATTCATACCCTGGAGATCTATATGAGAAAAAAAAATTCTCAAGTCCACTAGATATACCCTATTTAAGGTTAAAGGTCAATGAAAATAGTCTTACTAGTAGATCGCTTATATTAAATAGGGGTGGTAACACCTATATTGTAATTTTTTCAATAGAGTATGTATGTGGAGTACTTGAATGTTTTCAATATTATTAATTATAAATTTATGAACTATAATACCAATAATTTTATCTAAATTAAGATATGAAAGTGTTATTCTATGTATGCAGGCTGAAAAACTAAGACATGAAATATTTATATGTACATTTTAATTTATTTTTAATTATTTTTTTTTCTTCAATATATTTTTGAGTTTTAAAAAATTGTGTGATATAGTGAAATTTAATATGGTGATTAGGGTGTAGTAACCTTCCTAGTTCTGGTACACTAAGGTGATGATAATCTTTATAGTTTAGAAATCCATAATGTTAAACATTCGATGAGTGATATATTCTGGTGAACTCAAGTTTGACATTTCAGTGACTGCGCAGACCCTTTATTCCTAAAACGTTGAATCATAGGTTGGTTTTAGACACACATGATATTAGGTAATATTCACAAATTTATTTGAATTATATTTTTTCTTAGTTTATATTACTATCATTTGAAGACATTATATAAAAATATTTGAAGACTTGGTTTGATAAGTTTAATAAAAAATAATTAAATTTTTGTGGTTGTGTATGGAGGATTATCTCATCCAAAAGTTTTTTAAAATCTTGTTAGGTTGAGTAAATCTAGAAATAATAAATAAAATAGAATGGTAAATTATATATTAAATAAATTATATTAGTGAAGATGTCATTGGAAAGGAATTATAACTTCATTATCTGGGAAAAGAATATAGTAGTTGATTTGATGGAAACACTGGAGAATATTTATTAGAAATAATTGGAATTAAAAAAATTTATTTTTGATGATATTATTGTATAGTTTAAGGTTATCTAAAGTAAATCTAGTGGTAGATAAAGTAAAATAATTCAATATAATATAATGCAATCTTGGATCTGTGATGGTAACATTCACAGATGGTGTATGAACTATTTGAATGCTTCCATCCCTACTAGATACATCCAATAGAATAGTAAAATCTATGAGTAATTACTATGGAAAAATTAGATTTATTTTTTAGGATTTATAAGACCTACTCCTAAATGAATAAGTTGTGAGAAGAAGAGTTCATGTACCTTGTTTCAATGCTTTGAATACTGATAGAAGTGGGAGATCACCTCAGAGGAGAAATTGTCATTGACTAGAATATAAATCTATGGAACAAGGTCAATTTAATCCATTTTTCCCATTCCTACATGTTTGAAATGTTAAAAATTTATGAATATAAAAAAAATAGTTTAGGTGTTTAAAGGATTTCACCAGAAGGACATCTTACAAAGTTTCAAATTCCATAAGCACAAAAGAGGGTGAAAATAATATTCTAATAAATTTAAATGTTCAAATGTATTTATTAGTTGTTGAATCTAGAGAATCATTCCATTAAATGGAATAATTTGGATTCATGGTTTACTATGTATTAGGATTCTTTAGTAGAGTCTATATAGAAAGATTGGTGAAGCTCTAGATTTTTTCAAAAAGGGAGATGTTAACATCTAGATATAGAATGGGTTCTTCTTATGGTTAAATGAAGTGATAAATATTTCAGGTCTAGGAAGAATTTTACTTATGGTGGGTTTTTGGAAGATGTTTCATATGAAACTAATTTTTCTAATAGATATTGGAAATTAACTTGAGGATCCATGGTAGTGGTGCGAGGAGTAAAGGATGGAACACATTACTTCCATCATCCAATGGCCCGAAGGCCTTTATTTTTTTTTATTTTGATAATCCACCTTTCAAGGGGTGAGGTGGAACCCTAATGAGGCCCGTTGGCATAAGTATTACATGGACCGTAGGCCTTAGAAGAATTCATTTTTCTATAGTCTTCAAACATTACATACAACCTAGACTAACTACTTGGAACAACTCCTCCCCAGTATCTTCATCGTGAAATTATCTCTCCACCTTCGCATGGATGCTCGACTAGGCATTCAAGTGCATGCATAGGCTTGTCCCGATGGCAGGTGTCATACCCTATCATTCTTGAAATCTGTTTAGCTTCTACTGTGGTGAAAGATCCTTCCTCATCCTCCTTGTAGAGCTTATTCCTCATAGGTCGTCTGGTTTGCATCTACACTTAAGGGGGCCCAAAGGCCTTGAGGTGGCCCGAAGGCCTTGAAGTGGCCCGAAAGACTTTCTAACCTAAAGGACTGGGTGGCTCGAAGGACTTAAAGGACTCCAGGACCAAATATATGACCCAAAGTCCCAAACAGGGGCATATTCTCGGCTACTACAGGGCCAAACAGTACCTACTACAGTTCCTGCTACAGTACCTACTACAGTAGTACACAGTTCCCGCTACAGTGCCTGCTACATTACTTCTACAGTACCTACTACAGTACTGCTATAGTGCTTCTACAGTACCCCGGAAATAATGTATCTACCTGGATTTGATCCTAGGTCTCCCGGATGCACTTACGGAGTCCTTACCAACTGGGCTAAGGCTCATGTGCGAACACATTACTTAATAGAACGTTATGATTAAATTTAAATTCATGGAATAATAACCTCTAAATATATGAAGGTTTTAATTTTCAACTTGGTAACCTCAGTGATAAGAACATGAATTTTCTATTATGGTAAGTCATACTAATTCTCAATCAAAATATCATTAGAAGTTATAATAGTTTATGTCTTTGAGAAAAAGTGTGTTTCATTCAAATTGAATTTCTAAAATATAAAAATCCCAAAAGAAAAAATTATTTCACTTTGATGTACAAGTTCCATACCCAATTCAATATCATAGAGGATCTATTTACTTCATCAAATTCATTTATTAATAAATATTGAAGGTTTAGGCTTATTTTCATAAAAATAAATCTTCTTTATTTAGTAACATTATAAAGTGTAAATCCATGGTAGAAAGGTAAATTGATTATAAGTTCAAATGTTTCTCATCCTTAAATAGTGAGGAGTATAGTAATATAATCTTTTGGAACTTCCACCATTATAAATGGATCAATATGGAAAAGATAGTACCCTAAAAACCACAAAACAAATAGTGTTTTAGATTGGATGAACTAGACTTTGACTAAAAAGGTGTGATGCATATGGATGAATTCCATAATTCCCATGGCCATTTGGGTGAAAATAATCCAAAAAACCATATATATTGTGAATATAATCTCAACTTCTGAAGTTGAGAAAATTATACTAGAATAACTATAGTTCGATGAGCTACTAGAATTTGACCACATTAAAGTCTTCATAAGTTTTCAATATGATCATATCTATACCATGGATAGGGATAAACCTGATTCTAATTCCATGTTACATTTGTTATTAGATATTGTAATGAATAGTTTGGTTTCAATATATGGTAATATAGAAACAAAACTGAGTCATTATAAATAAAAACATTATATTCAATGAGAATGTTTTACAGAAGGATCAAAACTTGGATAAATCAAAATTTGAGTGCAATAATTCAACAAGTGAAGTTCAAGTTGTTATATATGGAAGCACAGAAACACTTCAAGTTCTAGTAAGATAATATGTCATCATAGATTTACCAAAATTTAGATCAATAGAAAACATTCTATAATAATCATATTCTTCAGAAATCAAATGGAATTTTCTAAAAGATAAGAGATTGGAAAAAATATCTCAAGAGTATAGTTCACTAAAAATAGTGGTACAAGAAATATCAGAGTATCAATCTTAGATGATAATGTCCTCCATATTCCTATGTAAAGTATAATGATACATCAATTATCCGAATTTCCTATATCTAATCGATCTTGGAGAACCCAAATACCCAAAATAATTAATCAAACTTAGTGACATAAAATAGTGGGAGTCTGTCGTGATGGAATAAATTATTTTCATATAGTTTAATCGAACTTATTAGAAAAATTAAATACTATAAATTAAATGGTGACTATAGAAAAAGTAATTATTTTATTTAAAGGAATAATATAGTAAAATTAGAATATAAAATACACCTCTGGTGGAGAAAATATTAAAATAAAAGTACGGAATCAGCTTCTTAGAAAAAAATAACTGGTTGTTAAGCATACCATAATAAAAATAGTATTGAGTTTAATTTATTTTTATAATCTATACTTGGTATAAATTGAAGTAAAGACATCCTTTATTAATAGTGACTCGGAGAAATATATTTACAATATGTATCCAAAGATCTTTGAATATCATAAAAACAATTTTTTGGTTTATAAATTTTATTAATTCTTTATGGATTAAAATTGGAACCTTGATTATTGAATAATAATTTTGATTCATTAATGACTGAAAAAGGTTTCACACATAGTGAATCTGGTAATTTTTTTGTCATAAAACATGGAATTATTATAATTATATAATAATCTTTCTATATGTTGATGATATGTTACTAAAAGGTATATATATTTCACATATTCAGTAGCTGGTGATTATTTTTTCTAGATGTTTTGAAATAATGGACCTTAAACTAGATAAACAATATTGGGGATGAGGATAAAGTGGTATGCGAGAGAAAAAACATTAGTTTTATCCCAAAAATAATATTTCTAGATGATCCTTAAAAATATTAGGATTATCGTATGTAAGTTTGCCTCTACTCCTCTTGACTAGAACTTCAATTTATCTAAAACATAGGGACCAACAACATAAGGTGAGGCCCGATATATGGAAAAAGTATAATTTTCATAAAAATTTTAAAAGTAGGATATACATGATGAATTACACATAGTTATATATTTCATTTTTAGTGGGAGTAGTAAATACCTTAATTTCATTCCCCAGAAGGGAACACTGGGAATCAATTAATTTTATCATCTGATACATGAATGGTTCCGAAGATATAGTGATTTTTTGGATAATATGGTCTATTTCAAGGATTAATGGATGAAATGTTTTCAAGGGATTTAGACACCCATAAAATCATGATAGGATTTTTGTTTAATTTTTTTGGAATGACTATCTATTATATGTTTTGATTAGAACCTATGGTTTCCTTATTGATAAAAGAATTAGAATATAAAGCTACAAAAAAATATAAAAAGTATGTTGTTTTGTTAATGTTATTGTTGAAGGAGCCTAAAAAGAGTTCCAAAGGTGGAATGTTATTCTATAACAGTTAGACTGTAATTCACATTTCCCAAAATCTGGTACTTCATGAAAAAATGAAATATATTTACATGAAATGTCATTTCATCTAAATCCTCATGAAGATAAAATATTAGAGATGAAAAATATTCTTTGGAAGAAAAATCCTACTCATACATTCATAATGATTTTGGTCCAAGAGATCCTAAGGCATCACTATGCCACAATTGGACTCAGGTCAATGGAAGGTTATGGATAAAATTACTTGGATTCTTTGAACTGTTAAGGGATGTTATGATAGTCCTTGAACAAATATGCATGAGCAGCCCCAAACATGCACACCAGATCTTAGTTCTCTAAACACTTACTTTAAACACTGATTTTGATATGAATTGAGGTAAACAAATCTAAAAATATATTTATTTTACTTATATTCCTTAAGTTAAACATTATATATCACAAAAAACACCCAATAAAAATAATATAAGGTTTAATATATTTGAGGATTAGGTACATAAGAAACTAATTTTATAGTACATGTAAACATTTCTCCCTAATTGAGATGCACTGGACTCCCTTCTAGACTTCTCATAAGTTATAATCATCTTCATGGCCTGAAAAATATAAACATGAAAAATGGGCATGATCAAATGCTCAATAAGGGAAAAATTATCAACAAATTTCCAAGGGTTAAATCATAAGCATATAATAAAAATGAGTAGGGGAGAAATAAATTTTTCAAAAAAACCTATAACAATAATAGTTGTCAATAAGTCATGATTTAAGGAAATGTAACCTAAAATGAACAAACTTGTACAATGGAAAAATAGTGTATAATCATGATATAATAAATATGTTTCATGGATAATAATTAATAGAATATGGAATGGAAATGTACCAATCCCTTGAAACATATAATAACAAATAAATTTGGAACAAACATAAAAATAAGGAAATTATAACATTGTTAAAAAAATCTCCATTATTCCTGTTGTAAACAAACAAAATTTTCAAGCTCCTTGTGATGAAAAAATAAATTGCTCATGTTTCCTTTTGTGAACAAACAAAATGTCTATGTATCTTGTTGTAAACAAAAAAATAATGTTTAACATCCTTATATCATGAGATATAAATCATTAATAAATTCATTGGATGTTGATATAGGACCCAACCCCGGAATCATCCCTATATATATGTGCCAATTGAAAACAATAATTCATTATATCATAAATAACTCATGGAATGAAATACTGGTTTCATAACACTTTGAGATGATTTCACAAAAATTGACTTCAAGAAAATAAGAGGTTAATACCCAAAATTCAATATCTCTAAATGATTATTTCATAATAACATTTTTATGGTTATTCACTAAATATAATTTCCATTTAAATAAATTTTTTATAGATAAATAATAAAATTGTAGATAAACTGTAAAATATATTTTAAAAAATGTATATAACATTGTAATAAAATATAATCTTATGGGTCCCTTTTAAAATATTTTTTGTAAAGGTGTTTTGAAAAAGTTTAAAAAAACAGTTTTAAAAATAATCATTAATAATGTATCATGGAAATTAAAACAAAATGGTTATCCCAAGGAAATATGGAGTGGATAATCAATCAAATTTTGATTAAAGGAACCCCATTTTATTAAATTAAAATATCATTATTGAAACACACATCATAAAAAGAGATAACGAATATTCCATTTGAAAATAGGAAAACGTAAATGTGAAGATTGCATGAGATAAAAAAATTGGGTTTTCAAATAGAAAGGATAAAATCTTGGAGAAATTAATATATATAGAAAATAAGGGTAAACCATCATTAATTTGTATGGGTATTATTCTCAAAAATGATATAGTTTTTTAGAAATAAATTCCTTAATGTAAGGGCTCTAAATAAAAGAATTATTTTCTCATAGATAAGAATATAATTTAACATTTAATTAAATCTTAGTGTGGAATAAACCATTCATGTAAGAAATAAATTTAAAAATAATCATTTTAACTCAATGTAGGGGGTTGAGTTAACAACAATCCTTACAAGTTTGTCATCTTTTCAATTGAAACCCCATTCAAGATAAAATTTGTTATGGATTTCTAAATACCTTATATTATATGAAAAATATTTTAAAATGAATCCATTTGCAATATATAAAACAAAAAGTGATATAAATGATAAATATGAGTCATATATCAATGAAGAAAAATTAAGATGCAAAAACCCTTACCAACATCATAATTCATGAAGTATGTAACATTTAAAAAGGTATTTATGTGATATAAATATAAAAACCTAGTAGATAAATATTAATTTAAATATAATAAAATAATATGGAAGAACATATCCAACATATAAGAATAAAGATCAAGAATAAAAATTATAACTCAATAAAAGAAATTTGAGTTAACAAACACCCTTACCCTAGGTCATGATTCATTTTGTACTTGTGCCTGATGTCAGAAATAAAAAAAATATTTTAATTAAAAACATTCTAAATAACTTTTTTCATATATATATATATATTATTTATTAAAGTCTATTTATTATCATATATAATTTCTTATTTAAATAGTATCTACTTATAGTGGTTGCATGAGGTGGTTCAGCCGATTTCAATGATACTTTGTTTATATATTAAACCTAGAAAAAGTTTTTTCAAATGGATTTAAAATATCCATAATTGTATTTTTTTTTTAATTTTATTATTCCATTATCACAAAGTTTATTAAATTTCATAATTTTTCTAAAATTGTACTAAAATTAAGAAATGTTCTTTGATATATTTTTTTTATGTGGTTAAGTTTACTATAACAATTTATTTTTAATATCACTTATAAATATCAAATATCATATTCCTAGAATATTAATATTGTCATAAATATATATTTTATACATTAGATACATTTTAAAAGTCATTTATATGAGGCAATGAATAAAAATAGAAGACATTATTTTTTTAGGTAGTGGTTTTCATGTATGCATAATGACATATTCTTTTTTCAAATGGTTTTAGGGGAGGGTATAAAATGGATGATACATTAGTATAATAACATTTTTTTATATTATTAATACTTATTTTATGATACTTAATGTATATAAAAATTTTTAATGGGTATGTGAAGAAAATAACTAAGAGGGTTTGGTTGAGAATATTACCTCTCCCTTTGGATGTTCTCCATTGAGTAACACATTAAAGCTCCATAGCATGGACGTTTAGAAAGACTAAGGATTATAGGTAGTGTGTAGAGGGTTCAAGAGATACATCAGTAGAGTTTTTTTATGTCTAAATTGTTATAATTGGTGGAGAAATGTGGTTCAATTTAACTCTTTATATAAGTGAATAAAATGGAACTTTGGTAATAACCCATTACTCTTTCAATAATGGCATGACATAATTCAATGTTCAATGGATCCAAAAGAGGTAAATAATGAATTTTTTCGTGATATAAGCTATATAAATCATCTATAATTTATTTTAAAATATGTTTCAAACGTGTTTCAAGTCTTCTACAACTAGACTTTTACACTTCACCATTTTAGTTTTTACCTTCTTAACTAGTTCTTATCCATTTAATTTATATTTTATTAAAAATATATAGTAAAACCTATTGATAAATTTTGATTTTATGAACCTTAATTTAATCTATATATAATATAATTCAAGTTATAAATAAGATAAAATTGTCTTTTAAATTAAAACATTTAATATATATAAAAATTGTGTTATAGAAAAAAAAATTTCACCATTAAGTGTTCTTGATCTTATATACCAGTAATTATTAATTAAATGAGTAATAATATATTTTTTATATATGCTTAAAAGTTATATCTATTTCATTATATAAAATAGATAAAATTAATATATTGGATACAAATTAAACAACCTTAATTAAACAATTTGAAAATAACCCTTTCACTATTATCATAGTAATTAACGTAAATATTAGTAATCATAATATTATAATTAAAAATTAAATTAACCTTAGTAGATAATATTATGTTGTTTTTCTAAAATATTTAATCTATTTTTTATATTCAATTTCTATAAGTAATGATAACTAATTTTTAATATAAGTGAATAAAATCGGATTTTAGTGTAAAATATTAATTATGTTTCCAAAACATTAAATATGGGTTTTTTAAATTTGAAATAGTATTTTTAAATGATTTATCTTAATTTATAAATATATTTTAAGAAAAATTCAAAAACATTTTAGTCAATATTTTACTAATAAATGAGGCAATTTATCAAAATCTGTATTTTTTCCAATATTCCCCCTAAAATCAATTATTTTAGAAAAATATCAAAAAAATAACCATAATATAAATTTTATAGGATCAATTAAAAAATGAAGTTAATTTTACGAAATTAAAAATCAAAAAATTTTAAATTTATCTTTTAAATGAAAATATCATACATAAAGAATAATTATTTTTATTGAAATACCCTTTTATATTTTTTTAAAAAAATCAAGCAACGAGGTTTAGAATTATTAAAAAACAAGTTACACAAGATATAAGGATGAAAGTTTACATTTATCATGTTGAAGTATATTCATCAGCTCATTGGGTATTCTGGTGTATTTAATGCAATTCCCTTTAGATGATTTGTTGTTAATAAGTCGGTTGGCAAGTTGATTTGCCTCACGATAGATGTGGGTGATGATAAAGTTCATGTAGATAAGGTTGCTCGGGAATATTCTCCATTGGGTTGTAAGCTTCCAAGAAAGATGAATCTAGCCCCTCAAAATAGATTTCACAATAGTCGTTGAATCACTTTCAAACCAGACTGAGTCCCAGTTTCGTTGTCGAGCAGTATCAACCACTTTAATAAGACCTTTAATCTCTTCCACAAGTATCATGGAATGTTTGCATGTATCATGACCCCCTATAAAAGTCACCATTGTGATCTCGGAAGACAATACCATAGCTCGCAAGTCCCAAATTTTCCTTTGAGGAATCTTCCGTATTTCACTTAACACAACCTGCAAATGGGGGAACCCATAACACATCAATGGTTATATGTGGTTTTGGAAAATTACTAGGAATTTATAGCCTTCTCAAGACAACTAGGTCTTTCACCGAATTGTTACAGCATTCTGAATGTAGGTTGTTGGCATTTTGAACTGCATGCAAGATGCTGGATAGTGCATCATTGCGATTGGGGACTGCTTTGTCATGCAGTTTTTTGTTTCGTAAAGTCTAGATTTTATGTTTTAGCTCTGCATAGGAAACCACAAAGAGAGAACACACCTATTTGGAGAGATGTATAGCAGCCAAATCTAGCAAGAACTGAGTTATATCATCAGTTTTAGGAGGTTTGATATCAAAGAGTTCAAAAACATAAATCTAGAGAGATGTAGAAGTGTTGCAAGAGAGGAAAAGATGACTAACATCTTCACGATGTTGTTGGCATAGGGAAAATATAGAGAAGATATTGGTACCAACACGTTTCAGATTCACATCAACCTGGATCATTCTAAGGTGAAGTCTCCAGAGAAAAGAAAAACGTGTAGGCAATAGCCATTTTTTATTAAAGGCTTCAATTCATATGCTCTCTCCATGAATAAGGTTATTGTAGTATTCCTTTGAATCAATAATTCCATTTATACTTAATTCCCACAAAAGCATATCATTGTCGTCCAGGAAGTTATAAGTTTCAATCTTAGAAACAATTTAAGGGGGGAGATTATTTCAATGCTCAAGCTGATTTTTAATGGAGTATTCATAATTAGTATTAGGATCTATGATGTCAACACTATAAATTAGTGGAGATCATGTCCAGTTATGTTTCCAAAAACTGAGAGAGGATTGAGCACTGACTATCCAGCGGGATTGACAATTGATATGCTGGAAAAGATCATTGAGACCAGGCCAGATTGAGGATTTAATGTAGCTCATGTTCCCTTCAATAAGTCTCTTGAGTAGCTTAGATCTGATGAATTCCAAGGACTGTGACCTATCATTAATTAGTTTCCATATGAAATTTTCTTTCAAAGCTCGATTTAATGAGTCCGTATTCTTGACTCCAAGACCACCCTTAGCATACGACAAACAACATCGCTTCCAAGAAGAATTAATTAACCGCCATTCCATAATACTACAACTCCACACAAAGTTTCTCATCAAGGTTTTTAAATTTTTAATTATCAAGGTATGATAGTAGTAGACCATAGTGTATTAGACTAGTTTTGAGAAGGCCACATGTTTAATTAGGAAAATTCATCCTACCATTGAGAGAGCCTTGCCTTTCTATGAGGAGAGGGTTCTTCTAACCTGACTCGCAACTTCCACAAAGTGATAGGTCCTAGGTCTACCAAAGAACATGGAGACCCTATGTAGGTAAAGGAGAGAGACCCTTAACGAATTCCAAGATCAGATATCGTATAGGATTTCCTTGTTCCAGTAATGATTTTTACAAAATAAATAAACGCTTTTCCCCAATTTACCACCTCGCCTGAGACATTCTCATAATTGAATAAAGGTTTCTTGAGGTTTTGAATGTTTTTACTATCACCCTGAGTGATATATTAATATCATCGGTAAATAGAAGGTGATAGGGGGAAGGTAGGCTTCTTGAATATCTTATTGTTTTGAGTTCACCCAAATAAGTCATATGGAAGAGAAGTCCACTCCGATAGCCTTTACCAATTGAAAATATAATATTAGAGAGGGGTCACCCTGCCTCACTCCTCTTGAGAACTCTAAATAACCTTATAGAGAACCATTAATGAGAATGGGAATGTTCTTAGAACTAATTAGATATTTGATCCATTGAATAAACCTCATATGTAATCAAAATTTATGGAGTATGCACCCAATGAAATTTTAATCAATCTTATCGAAGGCATTTCTAATATCCAATTTGAATGCAATATTTCCCCCTCAAGTTGACTTATATAGAAAGGTAACACATTTTGAGGTAGTGAGAAGGAATTCCTGGATTTTTCTCCCATTGACGTATCCAAATTGATTCCAAGAGAAGATTTTACCATAAAAATGTAAAAGATGATTATCCCTGGATTTTTTGTTGACCTTGAAGATGGTGTTGACAACAGAAACTGGTCTAAATTGAGCTATATCGCTGAAAGTTTCCACCTTTTGGATAAGGGCAATGAACATAGTATTGCAAGCTTGTGAGAGGGAGCCTTTAGTAAAGAAGTGTTTAACAAGTTTTCAAACATCTGAGTGGTTGCCTCCCAATAAAATTCAAATAAGTGATTAGTGAATCCATCATGTCCCGGAGAACTCCCATTGTTGATCCCAAAAATAGCATATTTCATCTCAGTGTCCAGAGGAATAGAAGTAAGAAAAGTGTTATCAACCTCAGTGACAAGTTTCGGAATAATGTCATCCTTAATAACTTTATTGCTTGTAATACCATTTAATAGGTTCATATAATAGAAAATGATATAATTAGAGGGAATTTTTCTATCCTCTATAATTATATCCTGATCCTTTATTAAGTAAATAGGCCTCTGAACTTTTTTAACTCATTGGTGTTCATTGAAAATTTTGGTATTTCGATTCACATCTGTGAGACACTTGACTTTAAAGAGATCCCTTTGGATATTGTCTTTATGTTTGAGGAGTAAATTGAGTTGGGAGGACATGATGGTTTGCTGTAAAGCATCACTGGTAATGTTGGTCTTAGTGGTTTCCTCTTGAAGATCATGAAGTGAGCTTTCCAGAGAGTCAATTTCATGGTTAATGAGGCTGAATTTTTGCTTACTCTAATGTTGCATGTTAATCTTGAGAGCTTTTATCATGGAAAAACAAGAGAGAGGGTTACCATTATGATCTTCCATATTCTAGGTGTCCTTCACCAGCTAAGAGAATTCATGAAGAATGCTCCAAGAATTATTAAACCTAAATGGAATTGGTATATTTTCTACCTTGGTAGTGAAGGTTGTGAGAATTGGATGGTGATCATAATTGTGCTTCATAAGCGTGACACAAGATATGATTTTCCAACCTTAAAGGAGAGAGTGATTACCAAAGGCATAGTCAATTATATTGGCCTTGGTGCCATTTAGATTCCTTCTATACCAAGTGTATTTAGCACTAATCAGATTGAATTCAATAAGGTTTGATTCCTCTATACATGCTCTGAAATCCCTTATGGGGGTGGCATTAGAGACAAGCCCAATATTCTAATCTATATGTAAAATGGCATTTAAATCTCTCATTATAACCCAGGGGTCTAAAATAACATTGGAAAGATCTTTGATGTGCTTACAAAGAGTTTTTCAATTGATGTAGTAGTTGAAAGCATAAACAACTGAACAAAAAGAGAGATGACACTCCTTTTGGAAGCTGCAAGTGATGATTTGGTTGTCCACATGAACAATAGAAGGATTATTAATAGAATGATTCACAAGAAAAAATGTCTTTAAATACTAGAATGAGTAAATTCAGTTTAATAAATCTTCATTTGGTTGGAATATACAATCCTTAGATGGACACAGACATGTCGTGGTGAAGATTGTTCACTAAAATGGGAGTTACACTAGTGTTAGTTAACCATAAAGAGGATGTTTGGTTTCATTTGGATTTCCCAAATCATGGTTATGAAACAAAAGAGTAATATGATGGTTCAATATTATACTACCAGATATGTGTGGTTAGATCATGGAGATCCTCAAGAGATCGATAATTATTAATATTTAATAGATGGTCCCTCATGAATGTCAATGGTTAGTGAAGTTATTCTGACCAGTTAATCCCTTCTATAAAATAGGTGTTGGACCACATACATTGTAATTTTGTCTTATTTTTAAGTTTGTGAAGTAATTTCATGTTTTACATATTTAAAATTATTGATTTACACACTATAATTCTTATACATCTATAGAAATAATGATTTTTAAGTGTTCTCCTGGGGATATAGGGAGAAATTTTGAACCATGTAATACTTTTACATCTATTTTTTCTTATTGTTTAAATTTATTTAATGTTTTCTATGATATATTTGATGTACTATGTTTTAGGGGTGAAATAAAGTGTGGTGATTAGGATATAATAATCTACCATGTTTTAATATACTAGAGGAATGAGAAGTATTAGAGGTTTAAATTCCATAGTGCTAAACTTTGAATGACTGTGATCTTATTGTGAAATAAATTTCAAATCTCTAGTGAGTGAACAACCCCTTTCCTTTCAAATTTACCATTTTTAAAGGATTTAATAACATAGAATAATGTTATAAATACAACAAAATATTTCTGAAAGAAATGGGATACAGTAGCAACTATTTATAGTTTATAAGAGAGTAGAATCATATATCACTTAGGATTATCCATTTGTATTTTAAAGGTTTCATCAAAGTAATATAATGGTTTTTATAAGATTACATTGGGAATTAAGGAGGGTGATCTAGATGCTAGAATGGGCGTGAATATGTGGATTTATGTGGTTCTAAAATCATGCTTTTGATTCATTAAAAGTGGAATATGTTCTAAATCACTATTTATAGTATGTTCTAGTTGAGGTATGTATGCTCATCTGGTTTACTAGATTGAATAGAGGTACGAACAAAAATTTTATAAGGTATTTTAACCAAAATTAATTGTTGTAAACTGTTTTGTGCCTCTATTAATGGAGGGTGCATACTCACTTTGAGTGGTGTGATGGAATCATGTGAGAATCCATCTCAAAAGAAGAGGATGGGAATTAAGTTTTTCCCATGTGGTGACTTCCCCATAGAAATCATTTTGGCTGAAAAAAGGTCATTGGAGGAATTTATGGGGTTATTTTTTTATATATTTTTTAAACATAGGATCCCTATAACATATATATTTCTCTCGTAAATAAATGATATAATGTGTTTCAATGTGGAAAGGGACTAAAGTATACACCACAAAATTTATATATGTTTTTATTGTTCCATTCATATCATGTTTCTATTCTTTTGGTTTAATATTTATAAAAGATATTATTAAACACCATTAAGTGGTTGAGGTCAAGGTGATTGGAAGATTAACATAGTTTCTATGGTGCCTGGTCTGCAAATTTTCAAACATTGAATTCATAGGGGTGTTATTTGGATTTTCAAACATTATAGTGGCCCTGTTTCACACTTGAGGTCTAAAATTAACATCTGATTATAGAATTTGGTTATTCTGATTCATTGGTTCTAAAAAAATTTTGATGTGTTTTTGTACATTTGGGATTCGAGTGGACATGATTGGGTAAACTTCACCAACATTAATGATTGATCTGATGTCATTCATGTACTAGACTTTGTCCACATAAAAATTCAACATACTCAATCATTTCTTATAGGTTCATATACATCACCTTCAGTAAATTTATAGACAATTTGTAACCATTTTATAGTTATGAATGTACGGTATGATAATTATATGGAGAACATAAATATTATTTATGAATAATGTTGATTAATATACCTTAATTCTCTTTAAATAGTTAGGGGTTCTAAGTCTGACAAGAAGCAGGTATGACTTCGACATGCCTATATTGATAGACTTAAGGAAGATAGACATCTCACTAAATAATCCTCACCTGATATATATATCTTGGGGTGGGGAAAATATACAAAATATCTCTTTTCCTCTTCAAAGTATCATCTAAAAAATTCTTCAAGCCCAATGAAAATATCCACATATCAATAACTATCTAATGAGACTTTTAAGGTTGTCCCTTTTTTCAACGCCTTGAACATGTGCCCAAATGATTATGGGTAGACCACATACTAGTCTCTAAGGAAAAAAAGAAAATTATATTGTTGATATTAATCTGTTAACCACCTTATAAATAAATTCATTTGGGAAATAAAGATGTGCCCAAAAAAATGGAAAGACTTACTAAGGTCAGACCACCCTCCTTGGTGTCTTCCACTAAATCAATATTGACCAATTCTAAGACACTCTCAGTAAAAGAAAACCATCATCCCGGACTCATTATAATACATTATCAATAGTAAAATATGAGACCAACTTAAGTTACAACCATGAATTAGGAGAAACCCAGGTGCACAGGGTTAGGTTCAATCAGACCCAAACCCCAAGAAAGTCACTAACCCATAGGGATGAGGTCATTTATATTCCAAACACAATCAAAAAACCCTTGGGTTTAGTAAAATATAGATTCAACCTCAAAAATTTATCCTCTAATAAAATCAATCTTAATGAGGATGGAATTTTTCCTTGTAGTTGTGAACAAATTATCCCCTCCTGGCCCATAGTTGGTGGGGGTCTATGGGGAATCCCACATAATCACCTACCCTCAAGAATCCTATATTTTCAAAATTAAACCTATTGAATGGGTATATTAAAGAATTGGTAGAAATAAAAAATTGGCAGTCCCACCATTAAGATGACCAATAGATCTAGTGATAATAATATCCTCAGTAAGTTCAACAATCTCTATGAATCTCCCTATTACATGAATGCATATGAGGAATTATCCCCCTTAGGATATACCTTTTTATATATAATTAAGTCTATAAATTGTGATATATTAATGTAGTAGGTTGTAATGGGACCAAAAGGGAATAATACTCAATCTGATAATTTCCCTCATGTAAAATAAAATAAGTAAGGTGCATACATGCACCATCAAAGGTAGAATTAGGACTTGGAATCCCCTCCTAAAATCCCTCTATCAAGTTCTTGGTGATTCAACATCAAGGAATATTATAAGGGAACTACCTCAATACTAGTTCCTCCATCGCCTATAAATATTGAGTCTCTTTTATTTGATGTGAAACTCATAAAATTATATAAATAATACGAAGGGTTGTAGTAGCAGTATGTATATGCATACAAAATAATTGATCTTAGTGAAGATGATATTGGGGGTGAACCAAAAAATTTACGAGCTAACCCAGACTAGATGAAAAGATTTTATCATTCGTCCAAGATAGATTATCATTATTAATAAGCTCCCAATACACATAGAACGATTTTTTAACAACTTTTCTAATGGAATATCATGATTCCCATGGTTAAAATATCGAAAAAAAATTGTCTCTGATGAAATATACATGCCCCACCCTAATTAAAGGTTGGACATTTCAAATTGAGGTGTATAAGGCTATCACCTCCCGATTGGATATGATAAAAATAAATCATTCACCAATGAAAAAAACATTACCATGAATGTTTTGAATTGATTCCTCCACCTCTGAATTTCGGTTACCCCAATTTATCATCCATTACTGAGATAAGGGATCGAAAGTAGCATATCACTCACTTCACCTCCTAGTGTGGCTCGATCTTGGGAACCCTTGACAAATTGGAGGTGCTAGAACCATAATTCCATTTTTTAAACCAATGAATTTCCCATAATTTTCTATTATAGTTTCTTAGAAACTGGTTCTATTTCATGTTCGGAATCCCTCCATTGGAAGTTATATATCAATTCAGTTCAATACTAAGGAATACATGAATTTGTGACCATATAAATTGAAAATATAATTATAATGAGATATTAACTGACTTTATTACCCAATGAAATGGAATGGTATATTCATTGGATATATATATTCCACAGAAGAAATATTTGGATATGTGTATGAAGAACTTATAGGATGATTTATCAGCCATGTTGACCCCACAAAGGTACTCCGGTGGATTTTTAGAGTTTTCCACAATATTGAAATGCCTTTAAGATTCACTCTATTGGTCCAAATTGAAATAATGGAAGGTGTTATTTATGCATAATAATAAATTTTAAAAGGTTAAAATAGGTATCCTCACTATTAAGTAGCTTTCAGTGACACCTTCAACTCTTAAGTGAGTTAGATTCCGTGTAGCATCTCTTCCTAGGCCTCAGAAGAAACTCCAACTTTGCATCATAATAAAAATCCATAGTATTTATACAGAGAACAAAGAAATTGTGATTCTACGTCCAAAATGAATAAGGTTTTCTTTTTCTAAACTGAATAGTTTCTTGGGTACATCACTTATTCCCTTGAGAATAAAAAGATAACCCTAACATAAGCTAGCAATCCCCACATGGTTGGCCTTGAAGATTTTCCCAATCATTACCCCTATCACAAGATGTTAGGGTATATTATCCAAGCTCCTTAACATTTAAGTACCATCTCTCTAAAATTTTTGATGAATGTTTGGTAGATAAATATTATTTTGATTCACATGTGGCCTACATGGGTACTACCCCCTCCAAATTGGAAGGGGTGACAAGAGGCATGGTACCAAGGCATGAAGATGTTTGATAATAGAGACACACAAACATCTTCATCCTAGACACACACTATCATTGATTCATGGACTAATTGACAAACAATGGACCTAACTACCTATGTAACACCATTTTTATGACCCTACATTATTCTACCATCAAATATCATTCACAATATATGTCGGTGGAATAAGAATACAAAAGGTAATCCATACTAATAGTCCATATTTATCGATATTCTTATGGAATTAATTCCACCGAAAGTAGTATCAAAATCATCCTTCTATCAAATGGAACCCTCCTTTGGTGAATTAATCCAATTCACTCCTATTAATTTCATATAATTGATGTGTATATGTGTTATAAGTAGGTAGTTATGGGATTCAAAGGTTTCCAATTATTATCATGGAATGAATCATTGAGGAAGAGGGAACCCTAATGAATAATCATGATTTTGGTAGATATCCTGAAATATATTTTTCATGATACATAAAAAATGAGTATTTAAATGCATATAACTATGTAATTTCAGTGTCTATATCCATGTCCATATGATTTTTTACATTCCCCAATATAGTTATTTTATAATTTTGCCAACAAAAAATCACATACTTAATATCAGGGGGAATGTGGAAAAGAATCATCCATAATCCTACCTCAAGTGTCCCCCACATAGTTCTCTAATAGTACTATCATCATATCCATCTAGTCCCTTTTTCCTTTAATTTAGAGAAAGTTCATAATAGGTATCCTAGAACATTGGCCTAAAAATATGTTGCATTGAAGCATCTTTAAATAATTCCACCATGACTATTGATCTTGTAAACTCTTTCTATTTATAAGGAACTGAGATAATCCCTAATGGAGGAATCAAAAGGTCCATAAAATATTTTGATTAAAGTGTCTACCACCAATGATTTTAATGCTAAACACGAGCACACAAATTTTCGTTCCATGATCTCTTTTATGGATCAAGACTATAGGGTGATCTTATAAGGTAACATCTATCCCTTATATGTTTTTTGAACTGTAATTATTTCTTTATTCACTAATCTATTGTAGATAACATTTTTGTATTCATTTTATCCCTTTTCAAATCCTCTATATAAACGGACTCAAGGAGACTGATTTAACCCATTCAATTTTGACTACCCATGGCTATAATAAAAAAATAATTTGGGAAAGAATTAGTTGAAGACACAATTCAGTTACCTCAAATAACATATGAAATTAATAGTTATAGGTTAGGTCACAACAATCAACTCTTTGGTCAGTTGACCTTGGATGCACTCGCAAATAGTTATGCCTTTATCTTACCACCAATGACTAAAATACCCTATCAGTGTGAAGGTATGGGTGTTTCTTGGTTATGGTTCCCCTTTCAATCTATGTGAGACTCGGTATATCAATTTAAAAAACTATAGGACATATATAAAGTAGGTTTAGAAAAAACATCCTTCATAAGTAACCATACCCAATAGGTTAAGTGTTCTGTCATTCAGCCCCCGAGATGTTTTGGTGGAAAGATTCATACTTCTTATCAATAGGTTTGAGGCAACAAATTACCTTGAAAATAAAATTTTATTCCACTAAAATAGAATTAAAGTTTTAAAATTTTTATAATATATATTTATTCATGATTTTTAAATTAATATCATCCCTAATTTATCATTGAAAATTTCATATTTTGAAATCAATGTTCATGTTTTGTTCATAAACATATCTGAAGAACATTTTCTAAATTCATCAAATTGTAACGAAATTTATTATTATGATTATAAATTTCATATTAATTATCTAAATTATTTTATTTATATTTTTTTATTATTTTGGATTCATGATTGTATAAATCATACATCTAAATAATCATCTAGTTTTCCATTAAGAGGATCATTTTGAGCACACAAAAGATCCCAATGAATATATAAATAAAATTAAGCCAGTACAGATGATTTACATATAATTTTTGTACTAAATATATAAGTCCAATTTTTTTCAAAATTCACTAAAACTTTGAAAACATTATATGCCTACTAAAATAAAAACTTCAATTCCCAAATCATTATATATGTGGCCCAACATAAGGACAAATTTTAATTCAATAAATCTATATGGATTTTAAGGAAAAACAATAGTTTGTGACATTACTCCCAATATAAAATTTAAATTTATCTATAATTAAATGAGAAGAAATTCAAGATATAGGGGGAAACTTTGTATAATATTGGGATTCAAGATGGAGCCATTTTCTATTACTTAAATGCATTCACATTTTTACCTTGGATTAAATCTTAATCTATCGGAATAATAGTAACTTTTTTATTATTTTATCAATATATTTTTCTATAAAATTATAATTGCCAATATTTTTTTGGGTGGATTAAAAAGATATACAAAAATAGAGTTTTAAAATAACCCATTTTTAGATAAGGGTGTCTCTTAAGAAAAAATGGGGTTTCCAACATTCTAAAAAGATTTTGAGGGAAATCAGCCTACCCCCATGGCTATAAATGCATGCCCCTATTTTCATTGAAATTGTTTGGAAATTCAAATGTATAAGGGGAGAATTTTTCACACAAAAAACCATGATTATGTGGATTTAAATAATTTCAAAACTGTATCTCTAAACTAGGGATCCCACTCCTATAATATTCTTTATTGTATTTTATTTTTCTATAATTTATTATTTTATAAGGGTATTTTAATTTTTTTTAATTTTAATGAAATTTTTTTTGTGATATATCTCTCTAAATCCCCATCTTTCAATATTTTTTTTCTTCTAATATAATTTCAATTATTTTAGAACACCCTTCTCAACATTCCTTTTAATTTTCATTGTAAGTTTTTTTTCTTTTCTTTATTCTTCAGTGTGAGTTTTTTATGCATCAATGTTTCCATGTCACATTCATTTTACTTTTATTTCACCTAATCATTATAAACATTCCAACTATATTATGTAATATCTCAATGTATGAGAAATTTTTCATATGGATGAGCCTGAATTTTTTGATGTTAAATGATTGAGAGTTTATCTTGTTTAATATTTTATATGTTAAACAAGATATGTCATAGTTTAATGTCATTTTAAGTTTTACATGTGGATTACATGGTTTAATTGAACTAAAAATAAGGTATCACAAATAATTAAACCTTACATAAATAATAATTGATTATGATCAATATCGTAGAAAAGGTTTGACTATAGCCTAAAAATTTGGGAATTATGTTCAAAATCATCTTTTGAATTGAATATTAATTTAAAGAAATGTTTTTCAAATATCAATAATATAATTAGATTATATCCCATATATAAAACTCACTCAAATAAATAATAAATTTTTTAAATTTGACATTCTTCATCAATAAATTTTCATGATCTCTACAACCCCCCCCCCAATTCAAATGAAAAAAATAAAACAACTAATATCAAAAATATAGTACCACCATTGAATATTTCACATAATTGTCACAATACATATTATAAAATATGGCTGGACATTTGAGGTTAAATTATTTAAAATAAGTTATTCTTCAAGTGGAATCAATTTTTGGGTTGTTTTAAGAAATTATTTATTCTTAATTGTCCTATAAAACAAAACCTAAAAAATCAAAAATAAATAAAATATAAAAGAAATATAAAAAAATAAACTACATTGAAAAAACATAAAAAATAATTATTTTATATCCATTCACCACACATTGTTACCAACAATTTGGACTCGGTGTGAATGCCCCATAGCTTACCCAGTAGTCCAACTTATTTGTTTGACCCAAAAATTGTGCATAATTTATGTTGGATTGTAAGTTAAACTAGGGTGACCAAAACTAAACTGAACCCTTACAAAGTCCTTTCCCAAATCATGAAATTTCCAATCCTATAGAATAATAAATAAAAAAATACTTACCCATTATATGAATTACCAAGATCTTAGCATTCAATATACCAATATATAGGCAAATGTTTTACTCAAGTTGGGTTTTATTCACCTTCTAATGCATTTTTATAGGATGGATGTGGATGATCCTCATCTCCACCTCAAAGAGTTTCTAGTGGTTATATCTATCATGAGTAATCAAGGGCTTTCTTATGAACAAATCAAACCTCAATCATTCCCATTATCCCTAGAAAACAGTATAATGTGATGGATATATTACCTCCCTCTTGGTTACATAAAATCATGGAATGACATGAAGTGATTCTTCTAAGATAAATTCATCCCTCCTTATCAAACCACCTCAATTAAAAAGGAAATTAGTGGAATTATATAATTCCCAAATGAATTACTCCATTAATACTAGGATATATTCAAAAGTATTATAATAACTTTCACATAATAAAAAATACTAGAACAACTCTTATCTTATACTTTTATGAAGAGATATTGGAAGTGGAGATAATCTTCATAGATGATATAAAGGGCAGTTCGCTTATAGAAAAAACCCCTATAAATTTTCATGATCTCATAATAAACATTTATAAAAACACACAATAATTACATACTCAATAACCTACTTGAGATAAAAAATTATTAAGAGATTCAAACCATAGATGCAAATAATATGGATAAGTGAATGAGTGAGATAGATAATAATGTATAATAATCAGTAGTGGATAACTTGTCCCAAAACATTTCTTCTCTTAAATCTCAATTTCATATACTAGTAAAAAATATTATTTATAAGTCACATTCTCATCCATGTGATACGTTTCCATAATTATTGGATGATGTGTCATATTATTCTAGTAAAATAAAGATTAATGAATCATTTTCCCAACAATACACCAAACCTTTAACTTTAGGTCATTTGGTTAGAAATTTTAACCATCCCTAATATCATATTTTATCTCTTACATATAATATAGGATGGATCGACCATACATGCTTGAGTTATATCAATCATGTCTCTCAAACCCTTCAATTTAATCCTCAAATTACAAAAAAAATCTAGTACATTCAACAAGGGAGTAACTTCAAATAACCATATTCATCTATTCATCAACATAAAAGTATTAATAATACTCCTCCTCCTTCTCCTATTGGTTTACAATATTCTAGAAAGTCTTACCAATTAAAAAACTAGTAAAACTAATTTCAAAAAAATAATAAAAAATGAAATTCAAACATTGTACATGATACATCTTTAAATAAACTATAAGAAATTTTTGTGTAATAAATTTCCACATTAACCTGCTCAATAATAAAGAACATTGAGA
Source organism: Viscum album (assembly GCA_963277665.1). Classification (NCBI taxonomy): domain Eukaryota; kingdom Viridiplantae; phylum Streptophyta; class Magnoliopsida; order Santalales; family Viscaceae; genus Viscum; species Viscum album. The sequence goes on from OY728119.1 coordinate 539,871,784, forward strand.
ATAAAATTTTTAAAATTACTTCCCATCTTAGATGAAAAAAGAAAAAAATCCTAACTTTTAGCTTAACTATTTCCCAACCCTAATGTTAATTTAAGTACAGTTTCACTCAGATTAAAAAATAATGTATCCATTCTACATATTGATCCAATTGAAAAACTCCATCTACTGAACATAAAAATAAAAATAAACAAATCATGAAGTAATTTCAAAAAGATTCATCACCTACTTCCACTTTCCTAACCAACCTAATCCATTTTCCCAAATCCATCTCAAATCCTAAGAAACCATTTGAACCTAATTCTAAAATGTTAAACATTTTTACAAGGGTTGAGTTCAACATACATATATTGGATTCTATAAAACATGTTTTTATGTATGGAAATATCCTTAATTAATTGTGAATATATAATATTAAACTCAAAACCATTGAAAATATTCCTTCTCAACAATTAATTCCTATAAAGTGAAAAGAGATCGGAACCTCCATAGTTCTATTACAAATTGGAAGCTCAAATGTTAATGATAAACTCATTTCCAAAGATCCTCAATTAATTTCATTTCTATATACATCTTCTATATTCTTATAATTAATCCCTTACAACCTATAAGTGTAGTCATCTAGTTGGTTAATCGGTGGGCTACTTCACTCAAAGTAATAGTTGATAATAATCTTTTTGAGTCAACAAGATAATTTTACATATTTATTTATATGTTATTAAACTTTAATGTTAGAAATATTCTTTTTGATCACTTTTTATTCTAGGAATACCTTTCTTCAAGAATTACAATACATTTGATAGCCTTTGGAAAATAACTCTTCTATCGAACAATAATTATGAAAACTCACTTGTCAGTGAAGTGAACCTTGAATAATTATTCTTATTCTTTAATAATGAGAGTGTATTTTTTGAGATTTATAACATGATTAACATGGTGAAAAATGTTGAAACTCATATTTACATTTATTGTCTAAGATTCATTGGGTTATATGATCCAAAACACTCCCTCAATTCCAATGTTACCTTTGATACTTACAACTCAATGTTGAAAAATAATTATAAAAATGAGATTAAAATAAATAGAATCACATAATCTAATGCAAACTTTATTATCCCATAAATAAATAATTCTATTGAATTGAAAAAAATTCCCAAACACCTAAAGTTTGAATTCCTCTCATATGATAACTCTTACTTTGTCATCATTTTTTCTTCACTTACTAAAACTGAGGAATTAAATTCATGCATGTGTCATAAGAATATAAAAAAACAAGTTTTACCTTAGATTATATGATCTATATCAATCGAAACCTTTGTAATTATGTTATTAATCTTGAAGATTCACACAAACCCATTAGGCAACCATAAAGATGACTAAATCCACCCATCCTTAAGGTTGTAAGGGAATATATTACCATGTTTCTCAAATACAGTATTATGTACCCTATTTTTAATAGTTATTTGGTTATTACTATTCAATTGGTACATAAAAATTGTTGAAAAACAATTTTCCAAAATAAATATGGAGAACTGGTCCCAACTTGAGTGAAAAATTAGTGGTTTGTGAATTGATTATTGAAATTTGAATTCTAAAACATGAAAATATCACTACTCACTTCCTTTTTTGGAATAATTTCTTGAATTATTATTAGTAACGTTGAATTACTACTTTCTTAATGGTTGTCTAGAATAATTCAAAATACCAATTGCACCTCAGGACCATAAAAAAGAACATTCTCTTACCCTAATAGAACATAATCATATAAGATAATTATTTTTAGACCTTTAAATGCTTGAGTGATATTATATAGGTGAATCATTATAATGTTTTCTAAATTCATTAATAATTTCTTGGAGTTTTTCATTAATGACATTAATATTTGTGGTACTTTTTTTGAATCCTATTTGAATTCACTCTATTTGGTCTTAAAAAATGTTTCAATTGTGACCTTGAACTTTGAATAATGACATGGCATGATTACCTGTGGAATTTCTCTCGAACAAAAAATTACTTAATAGGGTATTAATTTTAATCCTTATATGATTGAGTTAATCCAATAACTTACTAAACTACTTTTAGTTCAATAAATTAAATCCTTTCATTGACATGTTAATTTCTATCAGCAATTCATCCATAATTTTAATGGTATTTTACTCCCTCTCTCTTATTTACTTAAAATGATATTCTACTCATTTTTATTAAGGATCACAATATATCATCCCTTGAATTAAGAAAATACACTCACATATTTCCCAATCATCTAATCTCTTGATTATTCATTTCCATTTGAACATATGTGTCATGTGTCATATGGGGTCATTGGGGTTATCCTTGGTCAAATAAAATATATGATTCCATGTTTAATCTATTATTCCTAAAAAATATTGGATGAAACTCAATCTCATTAAACTTACACTAAAAAATGAATTTTCGTAATGGTTTTTTCTGTAGGTAAATTTTGGCATAGTCTCTATGCTCTAAAATCATAATTTTTATTTAAAGTTTTTACTTAAAAATTTATTCCAAACTGATTCTAATAAGAAAATTTTTAATAATTCATTAATTTTATATTGGGATTAGGTACATATTTTGAAAAGAAAATATCATGGATTGAGAGTAGAATTTCTAATTCTTCTTATTTTGAAATTTTTTATCATGAATTACCTTCTTAACATTACTCATTCTCCACAAAACAATTACCATGGTATAACTCAATTTTAAATTACTTGGTTAATAGAATTTCCCCAGAATATTTATCAAATGAACAAAAAATGAATCAAAAAACTATTTTTTTGATAATAATGAACTATAGAAAACTGTAGCTGAAATGTTAATTAGAAGATGTTTTGCTGAATATGAGAATTCCTAAATATTGGGATTGTGACACTCGTTTCTTAGAGGGGGGAAAATTAGACCATAAAAGAACTCTAATATGGTCATAGACTTAGGATTAATATATTCTTTACTCTTCAATGATTCATATGATCTCTATCAATCATATACCAATTTACAAAAAATTTGTATAATTATCAAAAGGAAATGAGATTCCCATAAAATCGTAAATATTTTATGATTTTTTTTGTCTAGGGTGTTTAATTCATGGGACCCTTCCATCCTTCCAATAGATTTACAAAAACCTTTATTATGATTAACTGTGTTTCTAGGTGGGTTGAGGATAAACCCGCTAGAAATTAGGTGTTACAAGTATTTCATACATTAATTATACATTATTTTATAATATTATTCAATAAATATCAATATAATGCATTCCCTAGAATCATAAAGGTTTAGTGTCTTCAAAGACTAGATACATAAAAAAATTATTTTATGAAATATCTTCAAAATCCCTAAAAATGTTCTTCTCTTATAGTACCCTTCTTAGAAATTCCCTATATAAATACCTTCTTCATTACTGAGGAAGTGGAATCATAATAAAGAGTGATCTCAAATTCTCACTAGGGTTAAATATAGGAGATATCAATCAATGATCATATATGATGTCAAGATATGCATGAGGGCTTGATGACATGATCATAGCTTAATAAATTCCTATCAAATTAGTTCTATATATTTAACCATGAATCCTTGCTTAAGTATTTCTCATAAAAAATACCAGTGTCATATGATTTTGGAGTCATCAATAATCAATAACTATCCATGATAAAATATCATTAGAATAAGAAATAGGTTTATGGCATGCCCATAAGCCTAGAAAATCACTTCCTTAATAAAGGATCGCTACCGGGGATATCGTAGTGGATTGGGATAATTCTAGTCCCATCCATAACAAAATGAAATCCATATATATATATATATATATATGTCATAATATCATAAAATCTTCATTATATCATAACTTGTGTAACAAAAATGGGATTCATTAACATTCCATAATTTCATCATGGTATAACCCATGTAAAAGAAACGGGTTTCGTAATGATTTTGTACTGACCTGAACTTTTGAATAATATTTGTTTCCTGAACATGTGTGTTATTCTATACTCAATAAAACTATATACTTTTATTAATGATGTAAGAATAATTAAAATGACACTTTTGGGTTTCGACAGTTATATGACCATGGGTCAATATGACCATTGGAAAATATACTATAAACGTTGTGATTATTGTTTATAAATATCAATGATCATGGTTAATTAATATAGAAAGAATATTCAATGGCCTCATCTAGTAGACTCTAAGAATACGAAGCCCATCTGTCAGATCTTGGGAAGGAGGTAGCATCAAGTGGATTTTCTCTTGACCAGGCCCAATCCGACCTTCAACGTGTTAATATTGAATGTAATCACCTTTGGGAGAAGTTCAAGCTGATAGAAACCACCACTCGGAAAAAAATTTCTAATCTACCCCAAGATTTTATCACCATTGGACACCTTACTCTTAGGTACTATGCAGCTGTTATAAGGGGCTATGTAACTAGGCCTTAGTAAATTTCTATAATTCTTTTGTATAAATAAAATTTTTATTTTTTATTATAGTAAAATTTTTGAATTTCAAATGTAAAAATAAATATAGGATGAATTTTTATAAGTTTCATATTATTTATGAATATTGTAAAAAATATATTATTTTAAAATATTTTTTATACTATAAATAATTAAAAATGTGAATTGACTTTCCAAAAATGTTCTTATACAATTGTGATCCGCAAGAAATTTACTGTCTAGTAAGATCAACTTATTTTTTGGTGAATATTAATATTACCCTTATGAATAGTAATGTGAACAATGGAATAGTAACCTCACTTAAGAAATTATAAATATAATTAAGGTATCTTTAATGGTAATGTGATATAATAGCATAAATAAATAACTCTTTTAGAAATTATTAGTTAAGTATTAGTATTTTTCAGGTAAATGGTGATTTTATTTATATATTAAATATCTCATTATTAAAAATTATTTTCATAAATGGAGTTGATTTTTGAATTTATAACATCAATATTATGTTATGGTGGATTTAAAAGATTTTTATAAAATGTTTTGTTTTTCGGTGAATAGTAAAAAGATACAGTTTTGAGTTTCGGTATGTTTGATGACATCATTATTGATGTAATAATGATGTAATAATTATGGTAAACTTTTGTTCAGTAAAATATGTTATGAGGTTTCTCAAGTGTCTAATACCATGTAAAATACCATGGGAAAGCCCATGGTTTTACAATTACCACTAATAAGGTGTCCCTTGGAAATTAATAAAATATTCCCTCACTTTTTCTATAAATACTAACTCATTCCTTCATTCCTTTCATTCCAAATTCCTCCTCAATGAATATCGGGTCTTTTAGCCTCCCAAGGAGTCCTCCCAAGGTTCCATTAATCCCCACAAGGTCCCAATATTCATGTTTTTGAAGTTACTTTTCATGGTAAGGGAACCTTTCACCATCCTTTTTAGTCAACACTTCATTTATTTTATGTCTTTGAATTTCCATTTTCATATGTTGGGTTATGATATTATTTATCCCTATTAATGTATTTTTTATGTCCATATAATTATATTCCCTTTTCTCTCTCATCAATTTATTTTCTGAATTTTTAAGTGTTGTCGTTAGGCTACTGAATTTTCGTAAAATAAATCACATCTTCTCTTTTCTTTAAAGTTTCCTTTTCGTGTTGTATGTCATTAAAATATCAATAACATGATCTTATTTATTTATTATTATATCCATATATAGTATTATTTTTTATTTAGGAGTTTTTGACTCTTTTCCCCTCTCTTTTTATTTTTTTCTAAAATGTTGTTATATAGACATTATGCTGTACAGTTTTTAGATAAAAAAATCTCTCTTTTTCTCAAGAAATTCTCTTATTTTATTTATGTAAATACCCAAAACTATTTAATTTATATGGGTATTCATAAATACATAAAATTTATATATTTTATATTGCAATTTACATACATAAAACCCTCTTTTCTTTTCCATGGGTTATAAATGACATAATGATCTTGTTTTGAGCACTTATTAAAACGTTACAATTTTGATATGAAACCCATTTGTTTTATTCTATTTGGGTTATTTATGAAATTTTTTATTATGATATATGTGTATCACATGAATATAAATACATATTAAGGTTATATCCTAATAACACTCCAATGCAATGGGTAAAAAAATTAATCTCTAGAGATGACAAGTTTTATGATACCTTGGTGAATAACCTTGGTAATTCTTATGACACCTTAGGGATAGACCTTGGTGATATTCTTGTGAATGTCTAAATTAAATTTTCTATCCACATTTTCAAGTAATGATTCATGTTATTATTATTATATTCCTCTTTATCCCCATGTTCTAATTGATATCGCTCAAGTTCACATGTATGTTATTTCACTTTCTTTCCTTACTTGGTGGTCTGCTCACCCATTCCTTTGATGTATGTATCTAGGTTATGAGTTGTACTAATTATACTTAGGATGAACTTTTCAAGAATATTTTCAAGTTTATTAAAATAATTTTTCATTTATTCATGTATTATATACCTTTTTCTAAGAAAATATACTTTAAATATCCTCTGTTTTTAAATTGTAATGAAATGTTACGTAATAAAAAGGTTGGATGCCATAGTTGTTATCAAAGGATAGTTTAGTTATTTGTGGAAATTAGGATACAAAAGTCTCAGGAAGAACCACATAGAAATGTTTAAATATATGAAAAATTCATAGTATTTTGGTGAAATATTAATGATGTGGTTTCCAAATAAATAAATCCATATCTAGATACGAACAAGTGGATGTGGATCTGGAATAGATGTATATAGGGGCAAAACCCAAAAACACCACTTTGAGATACACTCGAATGGGAACTGGTGCAAGACAACAGGCCTCGATGAACTCTTATTTTTACACTCCTTGGGGATTTTTTTGGTTAATCACATGCTTTTAATGAATCATTATGAATGATTTATATATAAATGTAATTTTTTAAGCATGAAGTTTTAAGACATAAAATTCATTATAGTTATAATATTGGTAAATAAAATATCCTTCTTACTAAGGTTTTATTATTTTAGAAAATTATAGGAAATAGGAGGAACTATTTAAATGTTTATTGCAATAGACCATGCATTGACAACACTCTAATAGAAGTTAAAATTGAAACTTTCATTAGAATGATGAACTAACAGACTGAAGTTATGGGAAATAACTTAAATAAAGATGAGAGACTGATTTCACCATAAAGGGAACAACTTTCTGTTGAGTCCTTTATGCATCAACGACCACAAATATTCAATAGATCTACCAACCCATTGATTGTTGAATAGGGAATTATCTCTATCAAGAAGATCTTTTCAGTTCTTTGTTGTTCAGAAAAATAGAAGGTCAACCATGTTGTTTACTACTTAGAGGGAGAAGCAGATTAGTGGTGGGAACTGATTAAAAACATGAGGCCAAGATTGTAGGTTTAACATATATAGTGGGAAAAGTTGATATAGATCTTCTTAAATTAGTATTTTCCTTATTCTATGAGAACAAAAATAGAGAAAGAGTTTCTAGAGCTGAAGTAGAAGGAGAATGAATCTATTAGAAGCTATGAGATAAACTTCATAGGACTTTCCCATTACACCTCAAGATTTGTCCTGGTTCATAATGGTAAGGTTGATAAATTCTTTGGTAGACTACGTCCTCATCTAAAGAAGAATCTATCAACTGAGACTATTATTGATATGAGGAGATCATGTGGAGTGCGATGAAAGTCTAACTAGAGTTCGGTGAGATGCAGTGGTCTCATAAATCCAACAGAAAGATGATATCAGTGGATCCCAGCTTAGAGAGGACCTCTTCCATGGAAGAAGAGGCAAGTAATTGAAACATCCCATTTGTAATAAATGTGGGAAGAAGCATTTAAGGAACTGCCTTCTCAGGAGTGGGAAGTGTTTCACGTGTTGAAGAGATGGCCATATCACATAGAATTGTCATAGTGAGGTGAAGCCTCAACTTCACAACACTAAAAACAAAGGGAATATAGTTTAGGCCCTACTTAAATTCCAATGTTTCATGTGTGGATATATTGGACACTTTTACAATCAGTGTCTAAATCCACGTGTGGTGGATGGGAATCATCATCAGCCTCAGCATAGGCTAAGGGAGCAAGGTTGTTCTTTTTCTATCACGATAGCTAATTTTGAAGCTCCAAATGATGTGGTGGAAGTTACACTTGTTGTTCTCTCAAAGATAAAAAATACATTGTTTTATTCTGGTTTTATTCATTCCATTATTTCCTCTATGTTTTCAAGGAATTCAGAATCAACACAAAAATTTCTAAAAGTAGAGTTATCAGTCAAGACTCCTGATTGGATTATCCATGCATCATTAGTGTTTAGATACTCTAGTATTTACTTTAGTTATCACAATATTATCTCAAATCTAGTAGTTATTCCCATTATGGAATATGACATTATACTAGGGATGTACTGACTCTCAAAGTATAATGTTATGTTCAAATACAGAAGTAAGGAAATCTATGTAGTCATGAAAGGAAAACCAATAGTTATCTTCCAAGGTGATATATATCAACCTGATCTTTATCTAAAAGAACCTCATATATCCTTCTTTATGGAGTTGATCAGTGAAGAATAAGAAGGAAATGAGATTATAAGGATATAAAATGTCCCAATCATTCAGGAATGCATTGACATATTTCCTGAGGAGTTACCCAGACCTCCCTCAAAAAGAGAGGTAGAGTTCTCCATTGAACTCATACATGGATCTCATCTGATATCAGAGACCCCGTATAGGATGGAAAATGTAGAGATGGATTAATTAAATAAAAAAATCCAAGATCTTTTGGAGAAGGGGTTTATCCGACCATGTGTGTCTCCTAGGGTAGAACTGGTTCTCTTTGTGAAGAAGAAGGATGGATCTGTGAAGTTATGTATTGATTATATAGAACTCAATGGGGTTACAGTGAAGAACATTTACCATCTTCTAAGAATTGATGACTTATTTAAACAACTTCGTGAGGCTCAATTCTTCTATAATATTGATCTTCAATCTGGTTATCCTCAATTTATGGTGAAGAAGGAAGATATTCTAAAAACTGAATTCTGATCAAGATATGTGCATTATGAGTTTGTTGTTATGCCCTTAGAACTATCTAACGCACCTTCTATTATTATGGATATGAGGAATATAGTCTTTAAGGACTAACTTGATAACTTTGCAGTAGATTTTATTGATGAAATTCTAATATATTCAAAAGTTATTGAGGAGTATGAGGATAATCTAATGGTTATTTTACAAACTCTATGGAAGGAGAGGTTTTTTCGAAATTTCAAAAAATGTGAATTTTTGTTACAACAATTTGATTTCTTGGGGAAAATTATAACAAATTCAGGAATCATAGTTGACCCTGTAATGAAAACGGTTGTAGAGGAGTGGCCTTAGCCTAAAACAATAACTAAGATTTGTAGTTTCCATGGATTAGCAGGATATTATAAATGGTTTGTGAAAAAATTTCCATGAATTTATAAACTATTAACCAAGTTAACTCAAAAATGAGTGATGTTCATCTTGAAAAAAGAGTGTGAGGAAAGTTTCTAATCATGGAAGAATATATTGGTTACTGCACCTCTATTAACTCTTCCCTCAAGAAGAGAAGGATTTTTTATTTTTAGAGATGCATCTTAGAAAGGGCTTGGGTACGTCCTCATGAAAAATTAAAAAGTAATTTCTTATGTTTCTCGACAGTTGACGACTCATGAGAAATACTATCTTATGCATGACCTAGAGCTAGATGCAGTATTATTTTATCTAAAGATATGGAGGCACTATCTTTATAGGGATAAATGTGATATATAAACAAACCATAAAAGTTTGAAGTATATTGTCACACAAATGGAATTGAACATGAGACAGATGAGATGGTTGGAACTTCCTAAAGACTATGATTGTTCAATTCATTATCATCCCAAAAGAGAAAACAAATTCATTGATGCATTAAATAGGAAAGAACCAATTTTTCTAACCATTATGAAAATTCAAATAGATCCCTTGATCCAAGACCTATTGAAAATTGACATGGGAATTATAAGGGAAGGGAAATCATCAACCTTATCCCAAATGATTTCTCAACTATCATTACTAGAGATGATCAAGAAGGATCATAAATAATATCCTTTGTTACAGAAGAATTTTGAGGGTGTGAAGGATGAGATGTTTCTTGAGTTTTATATTGATCAGGAATTTTTACTGAAATTTCATACAATATTATGTGTTTCATCAATTCCTAAAATAATGAAGGAGTTGATGGATGAAACTCATAAATCTACTTTCTCTATACATCCTAAAAGCAATAAAATATATAGGGACCTTTGTGGTCATTATTGGTGGGATAATATGAGAAGGGATATTGCTTACTACACTGCAAGGTGCCTGGTATGTTAGTAAGTGAAGGTAGAGTGACAACTTCTTGAAGGGTTATTACAACCACTACCCATACTCGTATGGAAGTGGGACAATATCACTATGAAATGTTTCTCTAATCTCTTGATAACTTCCAATGGAAAAAATGAGATATAGGTAATAGTGGGCCATCTCACTAAGACTCCCATTTTATCCCTATTCTGGAAGATTTATCTCTTGATCAAATTGCCCAAATTTATGTGAAGAAAGTGGTAAGCCTACATGTTGTTCCACTTTCTATAGTATCTGATCGTGATCCAAGGTTCATATCAAAATTATGAAGAAGTCTTCAACATTCTCTATGTACCGAATTGAATTTTAGTATGACCTATCCCCTTCAAACTTATATCCAATCTGAATGAACTATTTAAAAACATGAGGACATGATGAGAATATTCTCAATGGAGTTAAAAGGTGCATGGTACCAACATCTCCCATTATTTGAGTTCTCTTACAACAATAGCTTCCACTCAATCCTTCAAATGGAACCTCATGAAGCTCTATATGGGAAGCGATGTACAAATATTACTCGTTGCGGTGAATCTAGTGAGAGAAATAATCCTGGGCCTGATCTTGTGTAAGAGATGATAGAAAAGATTCATTCCATCAAGCAATACATTAAGGCTGCTCATAGTCGGCAAAAGGTATATGTTAAAATCTATCTAAGGGACTTGGAGTTTGATTTTGGTTACAAATTATTTATTCTAATATCAACATGGAAGTGAGTCATGAGGTTTGGGAAGAAAGAGAGGCTCAGTACTAGGTATGTTTTCTCCTATGAAATCCTTGATCACCTAAAATTAGTGGCCTATCGGCTTGCACTTCCTCCAAATCTAGCACAAGTTCATGATGTCTCCTGCATATCCCTATTGAGGAAGTACAAACCTGACCCTTCACATGTACTAAATCCATAGGTGGTACAACTGGAACACAACCTCCCTGATGAGGAGTAGCCAATAGAGATCTTGGATTGTAGAGAAAAGTTTCTACGCAACAAGACTAACCACTTTGTTAAGGTTTTATCGATGAATCAAAAATGTGAAAAATCCACATGGGAACCAAAGGAGTCTATGAGGTAGAATTACCCACACCTTTTCTATTCTTAGGGTACGAGTTTAAATTTCAAGAATGAAATTTCTTAAGGGGGGAATAATGTAATGACCTAAACTTTTGAATAATATTTCTTTCCTAAATATGTGTGTTATTCTATACTCAACAAAACTATATCCTTTTTATTAATAAAGTGAGTATAATTAAAATGAGATCGTTGGGTTTCGATTGTTATATGACCATTGGTTAATATGATCGTTGGAGACTATACTCTTAATGTTAAGATTGTTGTTTATAAATACTAATGATCATGGTTAATTAATATATAAAGAAGAGTCGATTGCCTCATCCGGTAGACTCGAGTCATATGAATCCCATTTATTGGATCTTGGGAAGGAGGTAGAATCACTGAGCTTGGCTCTATACCAAGGCCAAGTCGAGCTTCAATACGTTAATATTGAACATAATTTCCTTTGGGAGAAGTTTCAGGTGATAGAAATCACCACTCGGGCAAAGTTGTCTTAGTTTCCCCAAGATTCTATCAACATTTCACACCTTACACATAGGTCCTATGTATGTGTTATAAGGGGCTATGTAACAAGCCCTTGGTTACTTTGTGTAATCCTTTTGTATAAATAAAATTGTTAATTCTTATTATGGTAAAAGTTTTGAATTTTAAATGTAAAAATAAATATAGGATGAATTTTTATAAGTTTTATTATTGATGGATATTGGAAAAAGGAGTATTTTAATATATTTTTTTATACTTTAAATAACTAATAATGTGAAACGATTATCAAAAAATCATCTTATATAGTTGTTATTAGTAATAAATTTAGAGTCTAATAAGATCAAATTAATTTTAGGGGGAATAGTAAATTATGAATAGTAATATTACCCTTATGAAAAGTAATATGACCAATGGAATAGTAACATCACTAAAGAAAGTATAAATATAATTTAGGAATATTTAATGGTAATGTGATATAATATCATAAGTAAATAATTGTTTCAGAAATTATTAGTTAAGTATAATTATTTTTTCGGGTAAATAGTGATTTTACTTAAAAATTAAATATCTCATAAGTAGGAAATTATTTTCAAAAAATGTATCTCATTTTTGAATTTAGAACACCGATTTTAGGTTAGGGTGAATTTATGAGTTTTTTATAAAATATTTTGTATTTCGGTGAATAGTAAAAATACAGTTTTGAGTTTCAGTGTGTTTAATGCCATCATTAATTATGTAATAATTATTTAATAATTAGGGTAGAATTTTGTACAATAAAATATGTTATTATGTGTCCCAAGTGGACAATACCATTGGAAAATACCATGGTCAATCTTGTGGTTTTTAAAATACCACTAATGAGGGGTCCCTTCGAAATTAGTAAAATATTCCCTCAATTTTTCTATAAATATCAACCCATTCCTTCATTCTTTTCCTTCCAAATTTATAATAAAATAATATATGGTATTTTTACCTCCCAAGGAGACCTATAAAGGTTCTATAAATCCCCCCAAGGTCCCAAACCTTAATTTTTTGAAGTTACTCTTCAAGGTAAGGAAACCTTTCACCCTCTTTTTTAGTCAAAACTTCATTTATGTTATGTCTTTGAATTTACATTTTCATATTTTGGGGTATTATATTATATAACCTTCTTAATTTTATTTTTATTTCCATATTTTTATATTCCATTTTTTCTCTCATCAAATCATTTTCATAATTGTTATGTGACACTATTTGGCTGCTGAATTTTCATAAAAAAAAATTGCATCTTATATTTTTTTTTCAAGTTTCCTTTTCATGTTGTATGACATTAAAATATCCATACCATGATATTATGTATTTTTATTATGTAAATATACTGTATTTGGATTTATTTGTGAGTTATTGACCCTTTTTACCTCTCTTTTTAATGTTTTCTAAAACCATGTAATATAGTCGTTATGCTGTAGAAGTTTTGTCTCAAAAACTCTCTCTTTTTCTCAAGAAATTATCTTATTTTATTTATGTGAATACCCAAACCTATTTTATGTCCATGGGTATTCATAAATAAATAAAAATGATATATTTTATTCTTTAATTGACATATATGAAACCCTTATTCTCTTTCCATGGGTTATAAATGACATAATGATCTTGTTTTTAAGCACTTTTTAAAATGTGGCTATTTTGATATGAAACTCATTTATTTTGTTATCTTTGTGATATTGATGAAATGATTTATTATTATCTATGTGGATCAAATAAAAACAAATAAATATTAAGGTTGTGCCCTAATATCACTTTAATGCATTGGGTAAATAAATTAATATCTATAGATGACAAGTTCTATGATACCTTGGTGAATAACCTTGGTAATTTTTATGAAACCTTGGGGATAGACCTTAATGATAATCTTATAAATGTATAAATTAAATTTTGTATCCACATTTTAAAGTTATGTTTCAAGCTATTTTTATTATTATATTCCTCTTTATACCCATGTTCTTATTGATATCACTCAAGTTTACATGTAAATTGTTTCACTTGTTTTCATTACTAGGCCTTATGCTCACCCTTTCCATTGATGTATGTCTCTAGGTAATGAGGTGCAATAATTTTACTTAGGATGAACATTTCAAGAATTTTTTAGAGGAGATTAAAATAATTTTTTGTGTTTTCCTGTATTATGTAACTTTTTTTCAAGAAACTGTACTTTAAAGATCCTCTGTTTGTAAAATGTAATGAAAACTTTTTTAATGAAAAGTTATATAATAAAAAAGGCAGGATTCCCTAGATTTCAACATAACTTAATTAACCCATGGGAAATAAATGGGTTCTATAGAATCATTCTTAAATCATCATCATCATAAGTCATCCGTATAATGAAATTGGATTGTATCATATGATCATATCCCTAGTGAATAATAAAAGTCCTTAGAATATGTTGACATAGACGAAAATACCTTTATAAGCGTATATGAACATTTCTTTGAAAATCATAAAAATACAATTTTCTATATCTATAAAAAACTAAAAAAATCCAAAAAATATTGAGAAAAATATTTTCATTGAAAATAACCATATAAACTAGAAATTTAATATTAATAGAAGATAAAATTCATGAAAAATGTAAAATCCATTCATTCCATATACATTAAATGAGAACATTATTTTCACACATTTTTAAAAAATCAAAAATGACTTGTTCAAAAAACATCTTAAAAATATTCCTTTTAAACTATTGTAAAAAAATTCAATGCAATTGAAAATTAAATTTTTTTTTAAAAAAAAATTATATAGAAACTTCTATATAATAATTCGAAGATCATGGACATGGAAGAAAACGTTTTTCATCCAAAGAATAAATAATTTTGGTTTTTCTTAATAATAGTTTCTCAGTTATTTTAAATACCATAGAGATGAAAATTATACTATTACATGAAAATTATAGGATTAAATTGATAATTGGAAAATATATTATTTTTAAAGGATTATATCCATATAATTTCTCTCAATGGAAACTTATCATAGACAATCCCAAATAGAAATGATATTATAATATAAAACCTTACTCAAGTCTTGTCTTACTTCATACGCATTCAAAAATCCTATATAGTAAATATTTATTTTTTTATACTTATATTGTAAAATAATATTCATACATATGTTACTATGTATCATTGCATTATAATTTACAATTTCCCTTTATTAGTAATTTCGTTATTAAAATAAAAATTCAGGTGAAAATAGATTTGTTTTCCATACATGTTTCAGTTCAATGGTTCCAGTCCTTGCACCTATCTCATAGTTTAATCTTCTCTAGAATATTAACCATGAAATAACTATAATATTTATTAATTTTATTCACTTTTATAACCATTCATTTTAGGTGGTTATGAAAAATTTATTACATCACTTCGGGGGGGTGGTAGGCCACACATATGCATGGGTAGTGTTTTCACTTTTCAATGGATGGAATGAAATAAATGTAAATAATAATTCACCATTATAAAATAATAATTTTATATAAAATATCATATATATATATATAATTTACCCTTATTACCAACCTTTTAAATTAGAAATGAAAAATAAATCACATCACTTCGTGAAGGTGGTAGTCTACACGTATGCACGAATGATGTTATAATTTTCCAATAGATGGGAGGGAAATAAAAAATTATTAAACTATTAACATATAAACATATATTTATACTGAATATAATAATTATATCATGTTAATATAGATATATAACATTTCAAGGAGTCTTAATAATAATTAAACCATAAAAATATTGGTATGAACATATACCTCTTCTTCAGGTATCCTCCTTTTAAAAGAACTGTAATGCTTCTAATGTGGATATTTTTGGAACACCAAAACCTTAATTTCATGGATATGGAATTTGGGAGATTATTGTTTCTAGATATTGGTCAATTTAAATTTATAAAATCGTTTCTATAAGTGATTATAATAGGTTCTATTTTATAAGTTTGGTGGGTGACAAACTTAAAATTATTTGAAACATTATTAAAAAATATAAGTCATACTCAAGATAAGTTGTAAATACCTGACTCCAAAAGCCCAGAGTTAGTGCATTATTATGTATCATTGGAATGATCATAGAATATCAAGTTTCAAATGACCTATTAGTTTAGTAGACTTGTAATAACTAGATATATTCATAAGGTTTACATTACATCATTAAATAGAAAACTACAACAACATTGTCTCTATAGACAACACTAAGATCCCATAGACTATCCCTAGAGGTCAATCATAATATGCTTCTTTGAATCCTTGGAAAAATAAAACATAGAAAGGGGTGAGCTCAGATGCTCAGTAAGGAAAACATTATAGTGGAAACCTTCATAAATAAGTATAAACATTTAAGGCAGTGTATAAGACATGAAAAAAAAGCCTTCTAAACATGAACTTCAGTGTAATATGGAAAAGATAAAATCAAATAATTCCATTTAGTTATTCACATTGATATTATACTAGTCAAATAATCACATGCAATATCAATAACCACTTTTAGAATGATGAAATGCATAATGCCAGACAATCATAACCACATAGTCAAGGCCTTATACCAAGACTAAAAATAAGATTTTGTCAAAGCCTTCTTCCAAGACCCTAGTTTGTCTCATGAGACCTACCGATGCATCAAGGAACTATAGTGGGCTCCACACATCACTTACTAAGTCCAATGCATTCCTCATATGAACAGGTTTAAACATAACATAAACATTCATATTAAAAAAAGCATACGAAATGTCAATACTTTATCCACAAAACATGAATAGTATAAAAATAGCACATCCACAGTCTAACATAACTCATTCAATACAATATAGAAGATTTTATTGTATCATATTAACCTCAATGGATAATAATAAATAATATTGACAGAGATGAAAATAATCATTAAAACTATTAGAGAGAAATATCACCCTTTTCCTTGAAAACATTTAAAAGTCTCATTATTTATCATAAATCCATTTAAAATAGATTTTTGATTCAAAGTGTACCATACCAATTTAAAACTTTTAAAAGGAATTTAAATTTTAAAACATTAATTTCCATATAAATAAATCTTTAAAACCTTTTTTTAAAACCTGGACATTAATGAGAAAGATTTAGAATAATAAATCTTTAAAACATTTTAAGATGATATTTTAGTTAGAGTTCCGAACCAAAAGAGAGACACTTGAATACAAATAATTGAGGTAATAAAAACATTTTAATATCATGAGAGTAAATGTATTCATGATATATTATGTCAAAGTACTTTATATACACCAAATAAAAGTGATTTGGTGTATAACAACAATGAAGTCTCAATGGAATGTAAATTGATATGAAATCTCTTATAAAGACCGTATACTTAGGTTAAGGATAAATCAACGACATAATTATGTGTGAAAAATATAAATACACTCAATATGATTGGATATTCAGTGTAAATCAATCAGAGTACATTCACACATATTCTTGTAAAAACAACACCAATGAATTGGATATTTAACTCAACAAATGGATATTGAGTTAAAATTACTCTTATCAAGTTCATATCGATGACTTGAGAATTTATAAATAGAGTTATTATGTGTATCAAATTTATATCCACAGAAAGGGGAGCAGAAATTATGACATAAGAAAATTAATAGTTATTCCACACATAATCTTGGAGTAAAATAATCACTGAAGTATGCTTAAAGCCGAATGAGTGGAAATTGAAATTTCAAAATTCCCTTATTGATTTGGTAACTTATGAAACATACACCCATGAAAGAAGGATCATAAAATTATGATGTATATATCCATAAATTAAAGTATATTACACAATTACTACAATCATGGGTAGTACACACACCACATGCAATAAATAAGTGGTGAATAATGGAAATCTCATGGAATTAAAAGTGAGATAAGAAACCCCTTACTCTGTAATTTTTACTTGGTCTAGGGTATGTTAACCTCTTTTATAATGGTGAAATAATTGTTATTTTATTATAAAATAATCATATACAATAATATGATATCATATATGATCTTTCAACCTTGATTTGTTAATAATATCTTAGTATTATCGTCGTTTCGGGTGTTAACAGATTCGTTTTACTTTATATTATTTGTTATGTGAGCCATATTTATTATGGATGGGATATATATTATTCATATCCAGAATGATATTAAGTCTTTAAACATTATTTTTAACCATCAAATGAAAATTATTCTTGAATGGATACGATGAGGAATGAATCTCATCGCGTTCGTGGAGACAGTAGTCCATACGTACGCACGGGCGACAGTATCATTATTTTGATATTAAAATAATATATAATTGAATGGTATATCATATATACATAATAATTAAAATTTTATATTTATTATTTAAATGAATTAAACATCATTATTATACCCATCCAAATAATAATTTATTGAATAACAATTACACCACGACGTGGAGATGGTAGGTCATACGTACGCACGTATGGTGACATGTCATTCAAAGGATGGATAGAATAATTAATATGGTTGTATCATATTTATAATAACATCGCAGTATATATAAGATACTTGAGTTATTATTTTATAATGGAAATAACAAAGAAAGAAGAAGTGGAAGAAGAAAGGAACTTGAAAGAGGGTGGTGAAATCATTACCTCTTCTTCGGGTTCTTCCTTTTGATTTGATCAAAAGGGATACTTTAGTTGTATTTCTGACCAAATTATGTCCCCTATGATGAATTTAGGGAAGTTTAGAGGATATTTGGTCTGGGTTTGGCCGGTCCAAATCGCTTGAAAGGTGTGAATTAGAGAGAAGGGGGAGTTCCCTTTTATAAGAGGGGTGAGGGGAACCTTAGGAAAAGGTAGAAATATTATTTTATAATAAATTCATATTCGGTTTCTAATGTCTCCAAAGTGGATTATTTAAAGGATAAGGTGGGATAGGTCAAAAAAACTCAACAAATAGGTTTTAGACAGGTTTGTGTCACTATATTAATTTTATCGTTTTTATTTTACTCTTAGTTAAATAGTTTGACATTTACCATGTCTCTTTGTATTTGTATATTATATAGTTAATAAACTTACTATATACTTCCAAAATACCCCCAGGTGGTCCATTAATGATACACCTATCATTATATAAGTCCTTTTTCTAAACCATAGATTTTTAGGAATCGAATATCAATTAATAATATAATATGTGTTTTAAAAACTCATTTATATCAATTTTGACACTATTTTAAAATTCATTTTCCTTAAAGTCTTAAAAACTTTAATAATTCGAAAAAAATATATTTAAGGAATAGTAACATGTCATATTAACCAAAAAAATTCGTTTATGTCAACAAAACTTTCAAATTATATTTATTTTAACATTTATAATACCAATTATTTGATTATTTCATTAATAAGGAAAATATTGAATCATTATTGTGTCATGAATAAATTTAATTATTAAATGTCTAAAAATTATAAATAAAATACCATTATTTAGTTAATATTTCTATATTTCTAATTAATATTTATAGTATAAAATATAACATATATAACCCTATGTAAAAAGTTTTTTGTAAAAAGATATAGGCTTATGTCATTTTTGTATTTACTTTAACTTAATTAATATAAAGTGTTATTATCACTTACAAGTGGCTCCATTGGGTCCTAAAATCGACTCAAAGACTCCCATGGTAAGAAATGTTTCAACCAATAGGGTTAGGACACGTTTTAGGGTAATTTAATATTATTATTATATTATTTTTTTACCCTTATTTACCGGATTTACCCTTTAACCATGGTAAATAAAATATTTACCGAAGTAATTATTCAAAATGCCTAAAAATAAAATTCACCTATATACACAATTTGGACCTCCTGATTATAAATATGGAATCTATTTTTCTATATTCAAAACATAGAAGTGGCAGAAATTAATTTAAAATTAATTCTCATTGTCAAAACTAAAAATGTGTTTTTAAGAAATAATAACTATCAAAAGATTGGCACTTGCTTATGTCCAGTTTAAATGTGAAATTATGTCCAATGACCAAAATTGGATTAAATGTTAAAAATATAATCTAATTATACTTTAAAATCACTCAAATTCATAATTTATCACTATTAATTATTTCGATTAAAAAAGTTGTTTTTAATTAAAATTTAGTAATTTCCACTATTCATTAAAATATGAAAGTTATCAGAAAATTACCAAAAATTCACCCTAAGATAATTTCTATATTCTGAATCCAAAAATGAATTCCATTTCGAAAGAAAAAATTTATAAAATTTTAAAAAGTGGGTATTACTATTCATAATAGCTATTTTGATTGGTTGTGGTGTGTTAGAACTCGATGTTGCATACAACACACACTACTGTATTATTCAAAGAGAAGCATACCGTGGAATCTTGGGGTGTTACATTTTCCTCTACTTCAATAAATTTCATCCTCGTATTTTTTAAAATTGGGCTTGGGAATATAATGGAAAGTCCCACATCGTAAAATGAGTCAATAAAACTATCACTTTAAAAGAAATAAAGAGAAGTACAAAGGTCACCTGATATAACCTATACTAGGATTACATGAAGAAAAATATAGATATGGATGATAAACTAAGTGTGAAGTTCTGATGGAGAGGGATAGAAAACATGATCAGGATAAAGTTAACAACAAGAAAACCAGAAACTTGTGATGGGACAAATGGTCATTAGTTTCCCAGTAGGAAAAGTACACAGACAACATTTTTATTTTTTTTAAGTTACATTACATAAAGATGAGGAATTAATTTCTATGATTGACTAAGAACTTAAAGAGATATACTTACTTTTTATGTAAAGTTTAATTCTTTAATAAATTTCTACTACTAACTCATTTTTAAACGATGAGTAATCAAGAAGACTTGGACACACTAGAAAAGCTAGAATAAACTTCTTATAGAATCACATGATCCACGAAGGATAAACTATAAATTTACCTTTTATTTAGAGATTAATCAAGACCAAAACAGTTAGTATAAGATCTAATGATCCCCCAAAAGGATATTCCATTAGTGAAAGAAACAAAAATCTTAATTTCTAAAATTAAACCAACAATACCCAAAAGTTAAATAAATAGAATTCAATAAACAATTGTCCTTAAAATCAATCAATATAATCCAAAATAATATTGAAACCCAAAACATTGAATAATTTGGTTATGTTGTCTTCCACGTTAAATTGTATCTCTAAATGACATCAACTACTCTTACAGTCATATTCTTAAAATTAATTAACCTAATCACATATTCTCTATTATAGGTAAATCATTTCCGTAAATAACCCAAATCACTATAAATCCACAATAAAAACATAGATAAAAATACAACATTACTACTCAACTGAAATCCCATAGTATTCTATTTTCCTTGGGCATATAGTGCTCCCAACAAAGCGAACATCTTCCAAAATAACATTTATCACTTAATCACCGAATCATTTTCCTATACTAAGGTTATTCATTTGATAAGACATAAGATCCCAAATGAACTTATTATTGATCAATAAAATCATTTAACTAAAAATAATTAGTCACACTAACCAGGGATTCATGTAGACCAGTGGTAGGCGATAAATCCCAATCACACTTTGGTTGTGGGTTCATTTCCACATCTTTTTCTGATGCGATGGGTTTTCACATGGTCTGTGTGTTTTCCTTGTTCAAAAACTATATTTTATAACATTACCAAAATGAGATAAATTTCTCAAAATAACGATAACATAATTTAACGAAAAATGTTATCTCATACCTTTCATTTTTATCCCAAAATATAATAACTTGTAATTTCTTCAAACCCAATGATCATATAAAACCAAATGGTTATTTATAACTATATCCACAAGAGAAAAGATAAGTATTCCTCAAATATCATTATCACATGGGAAATGGTAGGGTTACAAGTACAAGATAAAATTATTCCATATTAATCTTATCAACAAGAAGAACTGATACTTTTAAACATTTCTCCAACCATTTATTTCCACATAAATTCTTCTTTGACAAAGAAAATATCCTATAGAATATGAAATTTACTCATGTAATGGTCAGGTCCCCTACATTTATGGAAAATGACTATAAATGGATTCTTGGGACCATTTTTATTTTCTTCCAAAGTACTCTTCATTTTTCCTCTGCAATTCTTTACTTTATGTCCTTCTTTCCTACACGTAAAGCATTTATTTGTTCCATTGAGACACTTTCCTGGGTGTCTCCTTCCACATTTCCTGCATGATGTAAATTTAGGATTATTTTCTTCATGGTCTTCACTACTTGAGCTCTTATCATTCATCACCTTTCTCTTCTTTCTTGAGTCCGAGAGCTGGTTAATATATATGTTGTTGATCTTTTTTTTGAAAAACTTGGCATGAACATGATATCTTTTACACCTATAAACATTCCATTTTTTTCCTCATTTCCACCATTGTTCTCACCTTGTACATCATTCTCAAAGTTACTATGACTTCCTTGGAATACATCCATTGACTAAAACTAGAAATCATTGTGTGAGTAATAGTAGTCATAAAATCATTTAGAGAATATCATGACACCATATTCATAATTTGAAACACCTTAGGATTAACCAAGGTCATTTATTTTCATATTATAATAAAATAATTCAAATCGGTTTTTAATGAAAATTTAAATTATCTTAAGAATATCCCCCGAGTGTGCCATGACCAAGAGTGTAGTAAGGCCCGTTGTCGTGCACCAGTTCCCATTTGAGTCTAGCTCAAAGCGGTGTTTTCAAGTTTTACCCCGAGGTGTATATGTGCCAGATCTGGCTCTACCTGCTCATATCCATTCAGGGATGTATTGCTTATAAAACTCAAAAAATCTATACAATACCACAATTTTAGGAAGTTCTTCTATACTAATACTCAAAGTCTATCTTAGGGCTATGTGCTCTAATCAGAGTTTATGTAAATCTAGTTTCCATGGTTTGTACTAAACTTCCTCTGATACCAACTATAATGCCCTGACCCCAGAATCCTAGAGTCATTGCATTATTACGTATCACTGGCATGATCATAAAAGATCAAGTCTCGAAACACCGATTAGTTTAGTAGCCTTGTAAGTACTAGATATATTCATAAGGTTTACATTACATCAGAAAATGGAAAACTACAACAACATTTTCTCCATAGACAAAACTGAAATCCCATAGACTATCCCAGGACGTCAGTCATAATATTCTTCTTTTCATCCTGGGAAAAATAAAACATAGAAAGGGGTGAGCTTAGATGCTCAGTAATGATAACATTATAGAGGAAACTTTCATAAATAAGCATAAACATTTAAGGCAGTGTATAAGACTAGAACAAAAGCATTTTAAACTTGAACTTTAGCATAATATGGAAAAATAAAATCAAATACTGTCATTTACATATTCACATGGATATTCTACTAGTAGAATAATTGCATGCAATATCAATAACCACTTTTAGAATGATGGTATTCATAATGCCAGACCATCATAACGACATAGTCAAGGCCTTGTGTGAAGACTACAAATAAGATTTTCTCAAGGCCTTGTGCCAAGACACTAGTATGTCTCATGATACCTACCGATGCATCGAGGAGCTATAGCGGGCTCCACCTGTCACTTACTAAGTCCAATGCATTCATTATATGAACAGGTTTAAACATAACATAAACATTCGTATTAAAAATAGCATACGAAATGTCAATACTTTATCCACAAACCATGAATGGTATAAAAATAGCACATCTACAGACAAAAATAACTCATTAAATACAATATGGAAGATTTTATTGTATCAGATTAACCTAAATTGAGAATAATGAAGGATATTGACATAGATGAAAATAATCATCAAAACTATTAGAGAGAAATATGACCCTTTACCTTGAAAACATTTAAAAGTCTCACTATTTATCATGAAGCCATTTAAAATAGATTTTTAATCAAAGTTTCTCATACCACTTTGAAACTTTTAAAAGGAATTTAAATTTTAAAACTTTAAAGTACATATAAATAAATCTTTAAAAGCTTTTTTTAAAACATGGATATTAATGAGAAAGATTTAAAATAATAAATCTTTAAAACATTTTAAAATGATATTTTTGTTAGAGTTCCTAAACAAAATAGAGACACTTGAATACAAATAATTGAGTTAATAAAAACGTTTTAATATCATGAGAATAAAGGGATTCATGATATATTATGTCAAAGTACATTATATACACCATATAAAAGTGATTTGGTGTATAACAACAAATAATTCTCAATGGAATGTAAATTGAGATGAAATCTCTTATAAAGACCATATAATTAGGTTAAGGCTATATCAATGACATAATTATGTGTGAAATATATAAATACAGTCAATATGATTGGATATTCCGTGTAAATCAATCATAGGAAATTCACACATATTCTTGTAAAAACAGCACCAATGAATTGGATATTTAACTCAACAAATGGAGATTGAGTTAAAATTACTCTTATAAAGTTCATAGAGATGACTTTTGAATTTATCAATGAATTTATTATGTGTATCAAATGTATATACACAGAAAGGGTAGTGTAAATTATGAAATAAGAAAATGAATAGTTATTCCACACATAATCTTGGAGTAAAATAATCACCGAAGTATGCCTAAAGTCGAATGAGTGGAAATTGAAATTTCAAGATTCCCTTATCGATTTGGTAACTTATGAAACATACAAAAATGAAATAAGGATCATAAAATGATGATTTAGATATCCATAAATTGAAGTATATTACACAATTAATACAATCATGGGCAGTACACACACAACATGCAATAAATAAGTGGTGAATAATGGAAATCTCATGGAATTAAAAGTGAGATAAGAAACCCCTTACTTTGTACTTTTTCCTTGGTCGAGGGTAGGTTAACCTCGGTTATAATGATGAAATAATTGTTATTTAATTATAAAAGAATCATAAAAATTAATATGATATCATATATGTTCTTTTAACATTGATTTGTTAATAATATCTTAGTATCATCTTCGTTTCGGGTGTTAACGGATACATTTTCCTTTATATTATTTGTTATGTGAGCCATATTTATTATGGATGGGATGTATATTATTTATAGCTAGAATGATATTAATTCTTTAAACATTATTTTTAACCATCAAATGAAAATTATTCTTGAATGGGTACGATGGGGAATGAATCTCATTGCGTTCGTGGAGATGGTAGTCCGTACGTACGCACGAGCGACAATATCATTCTTTTAATATTAAAATAATATATAATTGGATGGTATATAATATATACAGGATCATTATCATGTTATATTTATTATTTAAATGAATTACTCAACATTATTATACCCATCCAAATAATAATGTATTGAATAACAATTACACCACGACGTGGAGATGGTAGGCCGTACGTACGCATGTATGGTGACTTGTCATTCAAAGGATGGATAGAATTATTAATATGGTTGT
Organism: Viscum album; assembly: GCA_963277665.1. Classification (NCBI taxonomy): domain Eukaryota; kingdom Viridiplantae; phylum Streptophyta; class Magnoliopsida; order Santalales; family Viscaceae; genus Viscum; species Viscum album. Next base: position 539,897,243 of record OY728119.1, read on the forward strand.
AACATATTTATAATAACATCACATTATATATAAGATACTTGATTTATTATTTTAGAATTTAAATAACAAAGAAAGAAGAAGTGGAAGAAGAAAAGAACTTCAAATAGGGTGGTGAAATCATTACCTCTTCTTCAGGTTCTTTCTTTTGATTTGACCAAAAGGGATCTTTAGGTTGGCTTTCTGACCAAATGAGGGACTCTAGGATAAAGTGAGGGAAGTTTAGAGGATATTTGGGAAGGTTTTGTTTGATCCAAATGGCTTTGAAGGTGTGAATTAAAGATAATAGGGAGTTCCCTTTTATAAGAGGGGTGAGGGGCACGTTAGGAAAAGCTAGAAATATTATTTTATAATAAATTCATATTCAGTTTCTAATAGCTCCAAAGTGGATTATTTAAAGGTTAAGGTGGGATAGGTCAAAAACCACTGAAAAAATAGGTTTTAAATAGGTTTGGGTCACTATATTAACTTTATCATTTTTATTTAACTCTTAGTTAAATAGTTTGACATTTATCAAATCTCTTTGTATTTTTATATTATATAGTTAATAAACTTACTATATAATTCCAAGAGACATCAAAGTGGTCCATTAATGATACACCTATCATTATATAAGTCCATTGGATGAAACTTATATTTTTAGGAATAGAATATCAATTAATTATATAATATATGTTTTAAAAACTCATTTATGTCAATTTTGACACTATTTAATAATTGATTTTTGTTAAAGTCTTAAAAACTTTATTAATTCGAAAAATAATAATTTAAAAAATCATAACATGTCATATTAACCAATAAAATTCGTGTATGTCATCAAAACATTCAAATTATATTTTTTTATCATTTATAATACCAATTATTTGATTCTTTCGTTAATAAAAAAAATACTGCATCATTATTGTGTCATAAATAAATTTAATTATTCAATGTCTAAAAATTATAAATAAAATAAAATTACGTAGGAAATATTTTTATATTTATAATTAATATTTATAGTCTAAAATATAACATATATATCCCTATGTGAAAATTGTTTTTCAAAAAGATATATGCTTATGTCATTTTTGTATTTACTTTAACTTAATTAATATAAAGTGTCATTATCACTTACAAGTGGCTCCATGGGGTCCCAAAATCAACCCAAAGATTCACATGGTCAGAAATGTATCAAAAAATAGGGTTAGGACACGTTTCAGGGAAATTTAATATTATAATAATATTATTTTTTTACCCTTATTTTTCAGATTTACCCTTTAACCATGTTAAATAAAATATTTACCGAAGTAATTATTCAAAATGTCTAAAAATAAAAGTTACCTACATACAAAATTTGGACCTCCTGATTATAAATATGGAATCCATTTTTCTAAATTCAAAACAAAGAATTGGCAAAAATTAATATAAAATTAATTCTAGTTGTCAAAACTAAAATCGCGTTTTTAAGAAATAATAACTATCAAAAGATTGGCACTTGCTTATGTCCATTTTAAATTTGAAATTAAGTCCAATGACCAAAATTGGATTAAATGGTAAAAATATAATCTAATTATACTTTAAAATCACTCAAATTCATAATTTATCACTATTAATCATTTCTATTAAAAAAGTTGTTTTTAATTAAAATTTAGTAATTTCCACTATTCATCAAAATATAAAAGTTATCAGAAAAGTACCAAAAATTCACCCTAAGCAAATTTCGAAATTACGAATCCAAAAATGAAGTCCATTTTGAATGATAAAATTTATAAAATTTCAAAAAGTGGGTATTACTATTCATAACGGCTAGTTTGATTGGCTATGGTGTGTTAGAACTCGAGGTTGCGTACAACACACGCTACTGTATTATTCAAAGAGAAGTGTACCGTAGAAGCTTGGGGTGTTACACAAGTGGCACCAAAATTGAAAATATTATATTATAATATGGTTAAGGTCAAAATATCATAAAAAAATATAATTATATAAAGTTTTGTTTTATATGTTAAAATGTATTCACCGGGTTATCACTTCTTTTAACCCTTTTAACATTTACCTAGAAAAAAAGTTTTGTACCATGGTAACTATTCATTATAGAAAATGATTAATTTTACCTTATTATATGATAATTTTAAGAATTAAAAAAATATAATCCATTTTAAAAGATTTATTTTCTATATTTTTAAAAAATATATTTTAAAATAAGTTTTCAAAACACAACAACAACCATTTTTAGAAAAAAATTAACCATAAAATTTAATTTATTATTATTACTTTCCTAATAAAAACCATTAGATGAAGGTTAAAACATTTTATGGAATATATTATCTAAAAATTTAATTAAAATCATTCATAAATTTATATTAATTTAATTTATTATGATTAAAACACATTTCATGCATAAAAGTAGTTTTCTAAAAAAATCACTTTTTTCCGTCAAATGATTATATATTTATTTATATTTAATTTATATTAAATGAATGAATTATTATTCATTAGTTACCAATATATTTGTATTATGGATATATTTTATTCATATGTTACATTACTTTTTAGTCTTATTTATACCTTTCAATCCAACAGCTATGTCTTATATATTATATTATTTCAAACACGGTTTGTTTCAGTTAAATGTTGAGTGAAAAGAAAAATATCAAAGAAATAAAATTTAATAATGTGATATATATATATTCTATAATCATAGGGTGTTAAATTATACCCCCTTATAATAATTTATCATTATAAAATTCATCACTCTGATATAAACAAATGAGGATACAGATGAATCATCACATCCTTGATTTCCAACGTTGTGTCCTCATATTTATTTCTTCACCAAAAAACATTGACCAAGGGAGCGGTCTTGTTCTGTTACACTTTCTCTCTTCCATCCAACATTTATACTAGTTTTTCCTTATAATAGATTCCAAGCTCCAACGTTTCCATTTATTAGTTAAGAATAAGTTAAGGATTTGTTATATAATTTTTGAGGAGAGTTACATGGAATATAGAAACCCTAGCCTTTTATACAAATTTTTACATGATTTTAATCATAATTAACCATTAAATATGAACCAAGGATCGTAAATTCTAGTGTATTTAGAGTAATAGTTACATAAAACAAAAAACATGAAAATAAAATAAAAATTCATTTTTTTACTCTTTATAAAGTGTTCCTAGCACCATTTCAACCCTTACATCTACAAAGGATAACCAGAGGTAAATACATGAACAAAATCGATGAGCTAAAAATCCCAATAAGGGAATAAAAATAGAACTAAAAACTAACACAAGGGTTAGAAGGTATAACATGATGAAATAAAGACATAGAACATGTATAAACATAAGAAATAATAGCATATATAACATGGTAACATATAACCATGAAATTATATGAATGTGGAAGCATAATATAACAAGAAATAAACATGAGTCAAGGCTAACTACCAAAACTATATCACATGGTGGAAAAAGTCCCATAAATGAATTAGGTTCACTTCATATCCTAACATGACATCTCATGAGACTAAAAATTACCCAATTAATTGGAGTTATATCTTGGAACACCCATCAAAACATGCTCATGCATACGTGTGACACATGAATAATCTTGCATAAGGGTTACCCATGGAAAGAATTGGGTATCAAAATCATGTCATAAGAAATAAAAAAAGGAATATCATAGTGGTGTCCATGAAATAATGGATATAAATCATATATGGACATTAATATGGTAAAATATGCATAGATAATAAAAAATTATGTCCAATTGAAGTGCAATCATGTAAAAAAAGTTCTCAAGAAACTTTAGAAATGAAATATTTGAGTACAGGTTATGGAATATATTAAAGATTAATTAAAGAAAAAAGGCATATTTGTTTTCATAAAACCAATAATGAAAAAAGTTATTTTCTCATGATAAAATGATTTATTTTAGAAAAAAATGGTTTATTGAAACAACTTGTGTATGGTACATTAAAATTGGTAAGAAATTGGGAATTTCCCTTTAATGAGGCTTGCTTATTGGGAACAATTGAGAAGGGAACCTTGTTAAAACATGTATATACTTAAAAATAAGGATTAAATGACCAGGATACATGATTTTAAAACATATTAATATAATTAATAGGAATTATATAATAATAAATAAAATTCACATTATGGTAAATAGATAGAAAGCATAACCCATAAAAAATTGAGATTTAAGAAGAAACTGTTTCCTTTGGTCTAAGAGTATTCTGCAATTGATCTCAATGACCTGGATAATCAAATGAAATCCATTAATTAATTAATTAATAACATTTTTTACATTTATTTTATTTATTTTATTTATAATAATTTTATATAGTTAATTTATGTCCCTTTTAATGAGTTATAAGAAATGAAAAGAACTTGAAAATAAATTAAAATAAAAGAAAGATGATTTTTCCTCTTGAATCCTTCTTCTTGAGAACCTCTTTATGGGTATTTTTTTCTTTTATTAAGACAAAAGGATATTGGATGTATGGGAGGGGATTGGGAAGATATTTGAGTAGAATTCAGAAAAGGATCATGTCTTGAGATGTGTGAGGGGAAGAGGTGGTGAGGGTGGTATTTATAGGGGAGTATAGGGGTGTTTTCTCATTATTTTATTCATTTTTTTACTATTTATCCTCATGAATATGAATAGTTTGAGAAATATTCAGAAATATATTAAAATAATGAATTTATGTTTCAGAATATGGTTCTTACATCTACGGCGACTCTTGGAATAATTTATTAATCATATAATTTATATATACCATGAATTACTATATTTAACTATTCATAAAAACAATTCCCATATTTAAAAAAAACTACCAAAAATTAAACCTAACCATTTTTAGAAGTTTATAATTTAAAAAAGTACTCCATTTTATGAAAATAATTTTCTAAATCTAAGAAATTTAATTTTTAATTAAAATATTCATTTACATTGAAAATACCAATTTTAAAATTATAACTAATTTTATAGCACTTTGAAAAATTATTTAAGTTTTCATAAAATTATATTATAATAATAATAAAACAAAATATTAATTTTTTAATAAATTTTTTGGAAACTAATTTTCCTTTAAAACATTTTATTAATTATAAAATTGAAAATAAACACTTATGTTTTACAAATATCAACACATAATTAATAATTTCAAAAATATTTAATTACTTGTTCTATGACATAATTATATCATATTTTAATTTATAAGATGGAAAAATTTTATTTATACTTTCATAGGTTAGGTTATTATTCTATTCTCTGGTTTACTATTCATAAGGGTCACATTACTATTCGAAAGGTCAAGTTACAGTTCCATTTGTATAGGTTCCTTGACCTATAGAAATTTATCTTATTTAATTCATTATTAATTTATAAAGTTTTTATTGCGTTCTTAATGTGATTTTTTGTGACTATAATATTTTACATAATCATGATAAGGGAATTTTCATTGATAAAAAATTTGGGTCATTACATTCTTTCCCCTTATGAAATTTCTCCCTTGAAATTTCATTTTACAAACTATGGTAAAAACAAGTGACGGTACTACTCCTTCATCACATCCTCTGGTTCCCATGTTGCCTCTTCCAACTTATGGTCCTGCTATATTACATTGACCACGTGAGCAATCTTGTTGCATATAACTTTATCTCTATGATCCAAGATCTTCATCGGCTTCTCCTCGTAAGAGAGATCATTCTCCAACTATACAACCTATAAATTTAGTACATGTGAGGGATCTGGTATGTACTTATTCAAGAGGGATATGTGGAATACATTTTATACTTGAGACAAGGTAGGTGTAAGTTCTAGTTGATAGGTCGCAGCTCTGACACAATCAGGAATATGGAAGGGGTCGATGTACTTAGGACTTAGCTTCCCTTTCTTCCCAAATATCAAGATCTTATTACATGGAGATATGTGTAGGAATACCATAGATCCAACCTTAAACTCCAGGTCCCATTAACGATTATCTTCATAGATCTTCTGTCGACTTTCGGATACCTTGATATGCTGGTGAATGTTTTTCACTTTTTCTACCATTTCTTCGACCATTTTGAGTCTTATTAGCTTACGATCACTAAACTCATTCTTCAATTTTTGTGTTCTATATATTTTCCCATAAATTTCTTCATATTGAGCCATTTGTATGATAAAGATGAAATAATTGTTGTATGGAAATTCAGCCAGAGTTATATGTTGGTCCCATCTTCTAATGAAGTCCATAGTATATTCTCTCAACATGTCTTCTAGTGTCTGAATAGTCTTCTCAGATTGGCCATCATTTTGATAATTATTGGTCATTACTCATGTTCAAATAAATGTTCAGATCATGTTCGAGACCTTTCTATAACTTGGATGTGAATCTTAGATATCTATTAGATACAATCGATAGTGGTACTCCATGTATCCTTACAACTTCTTTGATGTATATCTGTTCCGGTTGATCTAGTGAGAATTCCTCTTGAATTGTAATGAAGTGAGATGTCTTTATGAGGAGATCCATAACAACCCATATAGAAATGTTTCCTATGGATGTACTCAGAAGTTTAGTGAAAAAGTACATGTTGATTTTTTCCCATTTCCATGTTGGTGTGAGTAATAGTTTTTTCATCCCCTTATAATTTTGACTTCAGGCCATCACTTTTTGACACACCAGGAACTTTAATGTATATTCATTGATCTCCTTCTTCATATTGTCCCAAAAATAGTAATCTTGGAGATCTTAATACATCTTTGTGCTACCTAGATGAATATATTAGGTTTATCTATGTGCTTCATTAAGAAGCTCTTTCTTTAGTTGTGGATTATATGGTACACATATTCATGACCCAAATCTCATGAATTCAACCTCATCCATTTTGAACTATAAGGATTTCTCCTTTATGATAGCTTCCACCTTCTTCTTGATTTCCACATTATTTATTTTACTATACTTTATTTTCTCCATGAAGGATGGTTGATCAATCAATTATGAAAGTATTAATTATTTTCCTTCTTTAAAAATTCTCATGACTATAATTTTCAGGTCTAATAAGATTTGATCCTTCTAGATTTGAATTATTGATAAAGTTTCCAGATCATTTCTACTTAGAGTATCCTCCACCTTATTTGACTTACTAGTATATTAGTGTATTGGGAATTCATAATCCTTGAGGATCTCTAACCATATTCACTAGTTCATATCAATCTATTTCTATGTGAATATATATGTGAGACTCTTGGGATTAGTATATATCTCACACTTCTCCCTATAAAGATAGTGCTGTCACATTTTCAATGTAAAGACCAGAGCCTCTAACTCTAGATAAAGCATGGGATTGATTTTCTCATGAATTTTCAACTACCTTGAGGTGTAGGCTATCACTTTATTGTTTTACATTAGTACAAATCATAACACCTTCTTTGAAGAATCATTGTATGTAACGCCCCAAAAATATAAAAAAGGAATTTTGTATTCGATAGCGTGTATAAAAAGAAACACCAATCACAAAAGGGAATTTAATATCCATAGAATTTATAATATATTTAATATTTTATGGAAATTCATTATAATTTTTATCTCGCAGTTCACGTGATAATGAGTTATCATATGACATATGCAACAACAAGTTTCTCCAATGGCTTACGTTACATGCAAGACGGAGATTTAACATAACAATAATATATTATTAAAATATTATTATTTGATATAATAAGATAAAATAAACTAGATTTTATGAATAGTATTAACTAAATTATTAAAATATATTGTTAAAACTACTAATTCATTGGTTACAAATTAATTATTAACGAATATAATATCTAATTGAAAATAAAGGGAATGTTTTATAGAAAACTATTTTTATCCTCACAGAGCTATTTTAACCTAATAAATTAAAATAATTACAATTAGTGAGTGATATTAATGTAATATATATATTTTATATAATAAATATAATATTTTTTATATTCAACCAATTGATTTCATAAGCATAAGATAGGAACAAACCCAATTTTATGCATAAAATTTTATATTTTTATTAAGGTGATTTTAACACGTTTTAATGGAGAACAAATTATAAATCAAAATTTTAGAAATTTTATAAATATAATATTTAAAAATAAACATAATATTTTAAAAAAAATTATGTTTGGGTGATTTTTTCGTATTTCTCTATTAAGTTTCATTTTTAATGAATAGTGAAAAATACTAGAATTTAGTTCAAAACTGATTTTTAATCTAATTTATTTATAATGTGAAATTGAATTTTAAATTTGATTTAAAGTTTAATTAGATATAATTTTTATAAATTAATCCAATTTATTTCTTTGGAATCAATTTTACATTGAATTTGACTATAAAAACATAGAAATCTTTCAAACATTTTTACTTTAAAAACCTACATTTTTGTCCCGTCTATAGGATTAAATTTAAATTAATTTCTACCACTTATGTGATTTAAATTTGGAAAATTTGAATCCATATTTATAATATAAATAATTTCTAATTTCTAATAAGTTCAAATTATGTTTTTACCAAAAATATATGTGAATGAAATTAAAATTAATTACATCGATTAAGGTAAAATTAATCATAACAAGGGACTAAACCTTAATCTTAAGGAGAATAATTACGAATACACATGTCCAAAACCTATTGGATGAACATATTTTGTAAAATAAACATCTAAGTTTCTATAATTATATATTTTTATACTTTGATAATAAGTAATACTTAGAGAACACATAATTATTTTCAAAAATACCAAGTGTGTCCTTTCCCTCCACTATAAAAAGAAATCATATCCTTCCACTTGCTCACACTTCTCAAACCATTTTGGATCATAAAATATCTTAAAAATATAGTCAATTAAAATCTCATCCTCTCATCCTAGAATCCCCACCTTGGTCAGAAATCAATCCAATGAATCCCTTTAGTTCAAACCAAAGGAGTTACCAGATTAAGAGGTAACATCTTTCCTTAAGCTCTTTAGTTTTATTTCAATTATCAACCCCATAAAATATTTTTATTCCATGATTATATAGAAAAAACCAGTATTTAAAATATACTAAGAATTTTTTATACTAATATTTTGACCTACAATCATGCACAATTTCATTTAATGGGTAAAGAACATTTTGTTTATGTGTACGGTGAACTACCACCTCATGAAACTATGATTGTTCATTCTTCCATTACTACCTATCATGGTGGTCACTATTATTTAAAATATATTTATATATTAAATATATGATACATATTATATATTTATGATTCCTTAATTCTTTTATAATACATACCCTTATACATTCCATTTTGTTTAAATATGATAACATCGTTTGTGGAAATGTGGACTACCACCCCTTCAAAGTGATGTGATTTGTTCACATGATCCATGTAATGTATAAAGGTTGATTTTAATCAAAAACATGTGACATATAAATAATATATATTATATTCATTAAATAAATACATTTCTAGATATGTAAAATATATCATTTTCTTTATTACCCTTTCACACCCTTAAAAAGTGATAATGTCGTTTATGGACGTGTGGACTACCACCTCCTTGACATGATGTGATTCATTTTACATCAGAATAATTATATATATAATTATATATTATTAAATAATATGTAATTTATGATATAATTATAATTCTTAAAATATATAATGTTACTTACCTTCTTTTCATAACAATCATTGAAAAATGAGAATGTTACTCATGCATACGTACGGCCTGCCATCTCCATGATTGTAACGTTGATTCATTTTTCAAAACCATGTTTAATTATCAGTTTTAAAATTATAATTTATTTATAACTATTATAATTATTTTATGTTTATTATTCTTCAAATGTTATATAATAACCCCTTTAACCATAGTTCACCTATAAAAGTTGTTTTTGACACAAAAACTGAATTTGGTCAAAACACCCAATATAAACGTAATTGATTAAGTAATTGTATAAAACATGGTAATAAGTAAAATAAAAGTGATGATAATCCTGAAAAAAGGTAATGAATAAATTCAATAATTAACATAATTTTATTATTTAGTAATATAAATACACCAAGGAAAAGTTGGACACATGGTAAGGGATTTCGTCCTAATTTACATTCCATTGAGACTTATTTGTTGTTATAGACTTAGTTTTTTTATATAGTGCATATAATTATTTTTTAGATGATATATCGTGAATATACTTACCCGAGTTATATTATGACCTTCATTTAATTTTATTCCTTCATCGGGACTATGATTTAAAATGATTCAAAGTGGTATGGGAAACTTTAGAATGTTCAAATATTTTTTTTCTTAAATAATAATTTTAATTATATTTTAATGGTATTACATTACAGTAAATTATATGACCATTATTCTATAAAACCATTAATGTTTCTATACTATGTTTTTAATGACCATTTTAAGTTATTAGTACCATTTTCTCGCTATTTGGTACTCAAAATGTTTTAGAAAATGTTTTTAAGAAAGACCAACTTCATTTCTCTCTTTAGTCGGAGAACATATTTTCTTCTAAAACCCTTGTTTTAATAAAATATGTCCGAAATTTATTTTCAAAGAAAAGTTTTTCTAGTTTTTTCTCAAAACAAAATGATATTTTCCTTAACAATGTTTTGAAATGTTATTTTTATAGAATTTCTATTAATCAACGACAGCATCCCCTTATATTTACTCCACATGGGAAATGTTGTTTTGATAACATACTTAATATTCCTCTGGATGGTTTAAAATTGATTTGATCGAGTATATTATTGAAATTAACTTCCTTGGTCCCGTGTATTCCCCTTGATATATTCAATTTCCTATGATCATTTGAAAATTAATGTCACCTAAATATCCATATCATTTTTCATGGATATGACTATTACCTGAACCATATACCTTTTTTTATATGGTGTTTACTTTAAAAATTTATTTGTTTATTTGGGGAAATTTTGATAAATCCATATCCTTTATTCGATAAGGATATTTGATAAGGCATATTTTCTATTAGATATAAGGAATGTTTGGATAGTAATATACGGGTTGGGGACCGTTTGAGGTAAGCCATATGGGTCGGGGACTGGTTAATGAAAACCCCCCAATGCATCTATAATATAATAGGATGAAATTAGGTTAGAAAACCTCTTTTTTTGTAACTAGTATTTTATAAAATCTCTTGTGAATGGTCCTAAGAGTATATTTATGTTTGGACAAACCAAATTGGTTTGTAACCAGTATGTTTTGAACCATATTATGAAAGGTTATGATTGTAATGGTTCTATATAACTAGGAAACATGGAATCTAATAATTAATCATTTCCTTAATTTAGATTCAGTTATTATTTATTCATAATATTTTTCATTGATATATTTATTATTTCATTTAATTCATAGTTCATTGGTTAAATAGAATATGTTTTAAGTTCTAACCTTACCATGTTCATTTTTCCTTATCTAGATATTTGAATTCCATATTACCTTGACATATTGTTTGTGAAATTTGTTATTAGTTTTTTTATTATATGGCATGCATTCTTAGTTATTTACCTTGATATATTGATTATTCTCATTTATTCATTATTTTTTACGTTATACTTTACACTTACTGAGAATTTGATCTCACCCTTATTTTGTTTCCTTTCCCCAAAAATCTAATAAGAGTACTATGAAACATATGCAGAGATATACTAGAAGTAATGAAGTTATTAACATTGAAGTTATTTAGAATATAAATATTATATTGTAATTAGTGTATTAATTTTTAATAAAATTATAATGTTTGTTTCTAGTTTACTAATACTACTAAACTGATCGATCCTTTATGATTTGATTCCTTATAATCATGCCAATGTAATGGTAGTAGACATCGGCTCACTGATTTCAAGGGTTGGGTCACTACAGTTGGTATTAGAGGAAGTGTAGATGAAACATTGGGAACTAGATTTAGGACAACATATATTATATAATGTAACCCTAAGGTATCATTTTAGGATATGTATACAAGAATATCCTAAAGTTTTGATTAGATAGAGATTATGTAGTTTTCCTGGAAAAACATTTATGTCTGGATACTAAAAGATGAAATGGTTCAGGAACAGATGTATCAAAGAGTAATAACTCTAACAAGGTGTGTCGGGATAAAATCAGTATAACTTGGTACACGACAATGTTCCATACTTTGCACTTGGTATGACACTCTTGGGGGATATGCTTAAGATAATTCACATTTACATTACAGACCGCTATGATGTATTTTAATAATGAATATCCTAGGTTAAACCTAAGGTGTTTTAGATTGAAGATAAGTTTTCATGATTTATAAATGCTATAAATGATATTATGGATAAACCCTAGACTAAGAAAGGGCCTATGTAGAAATAAAACAGATGAATTATTGAGGTTTTATTAAAAACATTAGTTAAAATTATATTTAGTGATTAATTTTATTTCAAGGATGTCCATCGTATTTATTTTATAAATTATATTAATATGGTTTTAGAAAAAAAAATAACTTTTATGCTTGGTGAAAACTAATTGTAACAACCCGAGATTTTATGAGATATATTATTTTTTAATTTCATTGATATCTTCTGTTGTATGCTACACCAAGATTATCTTATAGTATATAGAATAATATACTTGTCTTGTGTTTCACACAAGATAACCCTTCCTTGATAGCTTGCATGGTACACAATACCGAGTTTCACTAAACAATGATATATTATAATATTATTATGAACTATCCATTATTAATAGTATAAACTGAGTTTTGAATTTTATACCATTATAATTCATCTTACACATTTTCTAGAACATGGTATAGGAACAAAATCAATTTTTCGTATAAAGGAAGAATTTTTCAAAAAATATTCTGGTTTGCTGCCTTTTGATAGCGAAACCATTATAAATATAATTTTTGAAAATTTTATAAGTTCAATTGCAAAAATAAACTAATTATTTTTAATCATGATATAAAAATTTACTTTGGAAATTTTTTTCATATTTTTATGATAACTTTCATATTTTGATGAACAGTAAAAATATGAAAAATTTTACTTAAAAGAAAATTTTTTCATCGAGATAATTTATATGGTTAAATTATAATATTTAATGGTTTTAAAGTATAAATAGAATATATTATTAACAGTTAATATAATTTATGTCATTATCATTAATTTTACATTGAATTCATAGGAAAAAACATTTCAATCTTTTGCAAAGTTTTAAATAAAAAACCCTTTTTTTGACAATAGGGTTAATTTTAAATTAATTACTGCATCTTCTGTGTTTTTAATTTGGAAAATTAATTCCATATTTGAAATAAGTAGTTCCAAATTATGTTAATAGGATACTTTTATTTTTTTCATTATGAACAGTAACTACGGTAAATTTTATTTACCATAGTTAAAGGTAAATCGGGTAATTAAGAGTAAAAATAATATTATAAAATTACCCTAACACATGTATTAATATAATTGGGTTGAAATTTATCTATTGTAACCAATTATGATGAGATTAAGACATTTAATTTATTTTATTTAAAGGAAAGTGAAATATATCTCACTCAAACTTTAATAATTAAATTATTTTTAATATAAGGTTAAACGAAATATAAATTCGATTATAAATACTCATTTGAAATCTAATTTTTTTTATTTATCACACTAATTTATTTTTAATTTTTATGAAATATATAATTACTTTAATATCTTATACATTAATGATGCAGAAATTAATTATTTAGGGAAAAATCAATAATATAGTTGTTATTAAAATAATAATACCCCTTAAAAGGACCAAAAACTTGACCAAACCTTATTTTTAGAGTATATCTAAACCATAAGCATCCAATGGTCGACTTGTGGACCATTTGGAGACTTAAATATGTGATTATGACACTTATATTATTTATTTTAAATGATGTCAAAATTGTCACCTTCATAATTTAATAAATATAACATTTTAAAAGTTGTTTTTTAGAAGATAAAATAGACTAAAAGTATTTTTATGACATATATTAGATTTATCTTCATCATATTATTTTATTTTTAATTTTTATGCAAAAAATCAGTAGATTAAATCATTATATAAAAATGTTATACTAATTATTTTATCAAGAGAAATATCAAATGAAGAGTTTTAAAATATTAAAATAAATATTATATGATATAATTAATGTTCTCCAAGAATTTTTTTTGATGAATATGACTTGTTAGTAATCTATTAAATATTTTATTTTGAAAATATCTTTTGTTTGTAATTTATTTAAATTCAAATAAATGAATAGTGTCCAAATTGACACTATTGATTTTTTATGAAAATAACATATTATTAAATTGTTTAAAAATAAAAAAAAAATTTAAAAATCAAAAATTAAGATTTATATATTCTACCATGTCATAAAGTATCCAGTTTTGTATAATTAACAACACATAAGTAAGTATTTATAACCATTTAAATTTTATAACTTTATTACCACAAATAAAATTAAATAGATTAAATAAGGATAAATCAAAATGATAAGGTTTAAAATAAAATTAAAACATGTATAAATTTTATTGTTTGATGATATTACAACCATATAACATCTCATCTTATAATTTGAGTAATTTTGGAGGTTTTATATGGGTTTAGTTTTTATAATAAATTAGTATTTTTGAGGTTTTTAAAAGTGCTCCTCTCCTCTCTTATAAAAAGGCACATGTTCCCTCTAATCGTGACTCCATTTTGAGCTTTCAAACTCATCCAAACTCTATCCATTTACCTTATTCACTTATCTATAAACATAATATAGGTCCTTGTCTTTTTCAAAGACTATATTTGGTGTTTTAGGAGGAGGTTTGGAAGAGGCACGTCAAAGAAGAGGTAATATCCTTTACCAATTCTTTCAAACTTCTTTCTTCTTCTAATTCCTATATATGAGTTGTTTAGTTATGAAGTAATAACTCCAGTATCAATTTTATACTGATATTTTATTATGAATATTAAACTACTATATTTCATCTTTTATCCATCCTATGAAAAATAATATCACCACGCGTGCGTACGTACGGCTTACTGCCTCCACGCTGTGGTGTAATCTGTTTTTCATCACCAATATACATGGATGTGTACAATGATGGAATAAATAACTATATGTGATTATTGTAAAATTATACTAATTCTTAAATATTATACACCATACACTTCAATACAATTCCACAATCATGGGAAGGATATCATCACTCGTGCGTACGTACGGTCTACTGTCTCTATGATGTGATGTGATTCGTTCTACGTGATATTCATTGAATAATGATTATAAAAATTAATTGAATTAATTAATATGATATATATTATAATAATACAATTATTTAAATGATATAACTATAAACTAATAATATAAATAAGAATTAATTGGAAAAAACATGCATAATAACATAAAGTAGTTAACACCTGAATAACAAGTGATAATGAAATGTTACTAATAAACTGATAAGAATATGACCATATATGATATCATAAAAACAAATATGAATCTGGAATAAGTCAATTAAATTATTTAAATCATTATATAGGAGGTTCAGATATATACAAAACAATAGACCTAAGATAAAAGATAATTATTCCAATCTCATTTTTATCCAAGATTGTTTATTCGTAAGTATTTGATGTGGTTATATTTATCATCTATGTCCATGTTTTATAAAAAAATTCATAAAAGTTTTTACTATTCTTCCATGTATTTTTAAAGTCTCTTTTACCCATTTTTGACATTTACTGTCTAGTATGGAAGGATTCTTTCTTTGGTTTACCATACGAGGTACTTTTTGACTTTTCAAGAAAAAGTACAAAGAATTTTTTTTTAACTTATACGGCATGAACAGATTTTTATAGTTTTATAACGCCTTATTTACATGAATATTATTCTACAATATTTCATGATTAATTTCAACAAAATTATTTTCTTTTAAAATTGCACGACATTTTGAGAAAGTACAATGTTTTTGAAGAAAAAAGGATATTTTCCTCAAGAACTATGTTCAAGTGTTTTATCAAAATTATTTTCCATCTACAATGATATAGGGTTATTTTTTTATCCCTAGTATTACTTTTATTGGATTATGATGTGATGGAATTATTCTTATTAAGTCCTTTTATCTTATATAGATTATGTTATGATGGCATGATGTTTAAGATCCCATTTTATTAGGTGGGTTATGTTATGATATATGATTTATGATTTTGGGGAACACATAAGAATGGTTACATTATGAGATGTGTGGGACCTATATCTCCCTCCAATTCATTGTGTAATGATTTATATCTAATGATATAGTCATGGCTAGAACGGAAAGTAAATCTGGTTCAGTAATATGGGTCTATACGGCAAGTAAACCCTATTCAGTAATGGACTTTGTCCACTATGATGGACTTGGAAGTAATGCCTTGGATACTATGGAAATAATATCATGTAATTAATGGTTTTACACAATTATATATTTTTTTCCTTTCTATTTTATCATGATTAATTTTCCTTTGTGATCTATGCCTTATGTAATACCAAGATTTATTTCAGGACTCAAGCTTTTTATGTTTAAACTTTTTGTTCTTATTTTTATGTTCAAATATGTATGGTTTGTTTTATTTTATCCATTATTACCCTTACTGAGAATTTTATCTCACCCTTTATATGGTTTCCATTCCCCATGATATAAATAATGGTTTTAGATAAGAAAAAAAGGGGAAGATAATTTTGGGAGATGTTGAAGATCTTTCAGCATGATTAGAAGATTATGTTCTGAGTTCCCAAAGACACTAAACTATTATGATCCTTGTGTGTCTGTTTTTGTTATGTATTAATTATTCCAAAAAATAATGTAATATCCATGTACGTAAAGATTGGGTCTGTTATAGTTGGGATTAGAGGAAAGGTTTAGTTAACCTTTGGAAACTAGGATGTGAAAACATTAGTGAGATCCCTAGAGATATATCTAAGGTATTTCTAGGGATGTCTGTAAGGTTAAGTATAAAGTATAGGTTACAATCCCAGAATTATGATAATGATCATGAATAACCTAGGATTAAACTTAAGATGTTAGAGATTGAACATACTCTCCCTTTATTATGTTGTTTTCCAAGTATGATTTTTGCCTCTCACAAAATTATTTTTGGCTTTTAGAAAATGGAAGGAAATAGGAAGATTCATGTTAATGGAGAATATGATAGATAATGGAATGATATTATTCGTGATCAACCAAATTAAATGGGATTTGGAAGTCCAAACATTGTTATTATGCCTAATCAGCAATCTCATAATATTATCAATAATCTCAACTTTGGTAAGTTTCCTGACTCATCGAATAAGAGAAAGATGGAGTCTCATGATGATCATAGAGGAATGAAAGTTAAATTTCCCTTATGTAAATCATGTGGGAAGAGGCATCAAGGAGAATATTTCAAAGGAACTGGAAGATGCTTTGGTTGTGTAATAGAAGGACAGAAAACTAGTAATTTCAAAGGAAATGGTTCAGTTAACACCATAGACAATGATAATGGTATTTCTAAGACATCAACAATGATTAAATGTTTTAAATGTGGAATGTACATGCATTATTCAAACTAATTCCCTAAGGGAAAATCTCATGATGAGAATCGGCATGGTCATATGGGTAGTATTTATGTTGATGATGATGAAGAGACTACAAATGATATATGACATGAAAGAAGTGTTGAGGAATAAAATGATGAATCTCGTTCAATGGTTTAAGAAGGTAGTGGAATGATTGTATGTTTATCAAGAGTAATGTTGTATAGGTAATTTAATGGTACTGTGGAATAAAGGAACATCTAAGGATTGTTACACTATAGTTTTTTCTAAACTATTTGAAAGTATATGTTGAATGGTAATGGTAACCATAAAAGGTTATTCAGATATTTTTGGAATGTACATGATATGTGTATAATGAAGAGATAAGGAGATAATGAGATGTTTTATAGTATTAATGATCTCATGACTCATATAAATACCTAGTGATATCATGGTTTGAATATATAGATTTTTTTTTGGATTTTGGTTTTTAGAAAGAGTTAAATTTTGACAGCATTCATGCTTTCACTAAGATTCTATGGTAATTCATGTTTCGATAGAATACATGATTAAGGAATTAACATGATTGGTATGTGAACAACAAGATATATTTTATGATATACGGGGGATAAATGATGGTATTCAATGCTTGGTAGATGACCAATCTAGTGATAATTTTATTTATACTATGAGATTGGACAGAAGTATTTTGGATAAGCCTAAAGGTTTGAATGGATTAAGTTGTACATTATATAGTATTGCTCAAGGCTATAAATTTTTTCTAGAATGTTATAATAGTATAGTTTTAGAAAAAAGAAAACCTTCCAGATGAGAGACAACCCATCACGTCGGACAAGGTTGCATGAATCAAACCGACAACTGAAGTGTGACATGCCTTTATCACCTACCACTGGCCTACAGGAAGTCCCTGGTTAGTAAAAATTAGTTTTATTTTATTAATTATTATGATATATGAAGTATAAGTTCATTTTTAGAATAATATACAGTTAATCTCACCATAGATGGACTTATGTATATTTAATAATTTGTACTAACCTTTTTGTGATAAAGATAGATAGAATGACTTATCATTCTATCTCATAATCTGCTAACACTTCAAGGATGAAAAATTCATCAAATAAGAGATGAAGTGGAAATTTTTCTTGGAATGACCAACGATGATATTACACTAAAATAAAGTAAGTATTTATCCTTATGAAAAAATTCAATAACTTTAGGGAAATGATCTTGAAAACCAAAAACGTTGTCTAAGTACCCTCATATTCGATGAATCAGATGGTACCTTAGATCATCACAAATTTAGGGATTTCTAATTGTTCACTTTTTCATAGCCATATTCTCTACCACTCCATCAGAACTTGATGGTTAGATTTCTCTTCCATATCCATGTTTTCACTTATGTTATCCTATGTGGAAACCGAGTGATGAGTTAATTTGGGTAACCATTATGTTTCATACTTTATTTTTCTAAATTAAGTTTTAGTATTCCTTTTTACGATGTGGGTTTATATAAAAATAACTTTCAAGTAGTAATCCATTTATAACCCCGACAAATTTTGAGGGTGAAATTCATTTTAAGGGGGGTAGAATGTAACACCCTGACATTTTATGAGATATATTCTTTTTAATTTATTTGATATCTTCTTGTTGTATGCAACACCAAGATCAGCTTTCATTATACGCAGCAATATACTTGGCTTTTGTTTCACACAAGAGCGACCTTCCTCGATAGCTTGTGTGGTACGCCATACCGAGTTTCACTAAACAATGATATATTATAATATTATTATGAACTATCCATTGTGAATAGTATTAACCGCATTTTAAATTTTATAACATTATAATTCATTTTACACATTTTCTAGAACATGGTATGAGAACAAAATCAATTTTTAATATAAAGGAATTATTTTTCAAAAAAATGGAGTTTTGCTGCCTTTTGATGGTGCACCCATTTTAAATATAATTTTTGACAAGTTTATAAGTTCAATTTGAAAAAATAAACTAATTATTTTGAATTATGATATAAAAAATTACTTTGGAAAATTTTTTCATATTCTTATGATAACTTTCATATTTTTATGAATAGTAAAAATAAGCTAAATTTTACTTAAAAGAAACTTTTTTCATCAAGATAATTTATATGGTTAAATTATAATATTTAATGGTTTTAAATTATAATTAGAATATATTTTTAGCATTTAATATCATGTATTTCATTATCAATAATTTTACATTGAATTCATAGGTAAAAACATTTCAATATTTTGCATTATTTTAAATATAAACCCATTTTTCGACAATAGGATTAATTTTAAATTGATTAAAACATCTTTTATGTTTAGAATTTGTAAAAATTGATTCCATATTTGGAATTAGTACGTCCAAATTATGTTAATAGGATAATTTTATTTTATTTTTCATTATGAATAGTAACTACGGTAAATTTTATTTATCATAGTTAAAGGTAAATCGAGTAATTAAGGGTAAAATTAATATTATAAAATTACCCTAAAACTTGTCTTAATATAATTGGATGATTTTATTTCGTCCAAAAATATACTTGGGTTGAAATGTTATCTATTTTAACCCACCTGGATGAGATTAAGACCTTTAATTTATTTTATTTAAAGGAAAGTGAAATATGTCTCACTCAAACATCAATAATTAAATTATTTTTAATGTAAGGTTAAATGGAATATAAATTAGATTATAAATACTCATTTGAATGATAAAAGTTTTTTATTTTTCATGCTAATTTAGTTGTAATTTTTTAAAATATATAATTATTTTTATAGCTTATACATTAAAGATATAGAAATTATTTATTTAGTGAAAAATCAATAATATAGTTTTTATTAAAATACTAATACCCATTAAAAGAACCAAAAACTTGACCAAACTATATTTTTCTAGAATATATAAACCAAAATCATACAAGGGTTGACTTGTGGGCCATTTGGATCCTTATAAAAGTTATTATGACACTTATAGTTTTTATTTTAAATGATGTCAAAATTGTCACCTTCATAATTTAATAACTATAAAATTTTAAAAGTTTTTTTTTTAGAAGATAAAATAGATTAAAAGTATTATTATGAAATATATTATATTTATAGTTATCATAGTAATTTATTTTTAATTTTTATGCCACAAATAAGTAGGTTAAATAATTATAAAAAAATGTTGAAGTAATTATTTTATCAAGATAAATATCAAATAAATAGTTTTTAAAAAATTAAAATAAAGATTATTTGATATAATTAACGATATTCACGAATTTTTTTGACTAATATTACATGTTATGAATCTATTAAATATTTTTTTTCGAAAATATATTCTATGTGGATTTTATTTAAATTCAAATAAATGAATTGTGTCAAAATTGACTCTATTGATATTTTATGAAAATAACATATTATTAAATTGTTTAAAAATCAAAAAAAAATAAAAATCACAAATTAAAATTTATATGGTCGACCATGTGATAAAGTATCCAATTATTTACAATTAACAACACATAATTAATTATTTATAAGCATTTAAAATTTATAACTTTATTACCATAAATAAAATTAAATAGATTAAATAAGGATAAATCAAAATGATAAGGTTTAAATAAAATCAAAACATGTCTAAATTATATTGGTTAATGAGATTATAACCCTATATCATTTCATCTTCTATTTTGAGTCATTTTTAATGTTTTTATGTGGGGTTGGTTTTTATTATAAATTAATATTTTTGAGGTTTCCAAAAGTGCCCCTCTCCTCTCCTATAAAAGGGAACCCCTTCCCTCTTCTCTTAACTCCATTTTGTGCTTTCAAACTCAGAAAAAACCTATCCATTTACCTTATCCAATTCCATATAAACATATTATAGGTCCTGGTATTCTTCAAATACCAACTTTAGTGTCCTAAGAGGAGGTTTAGAAGAGGCACGTCGAAGAAGAGGTAATATCATTTACTGATTCTTTCAAACTTATTTCTTCTTCTAATTACTCTATATGAGTTGTTTCATTATTAAGTAATAACTCCAGTATAACTTTTATACTGATATGTTATTATGAATATGAAACTTCCATATTCCATCTTTTATCCATCCTATGAAAAATAAAATCACCACGCGTGCATACGTATGACTTACCGTCTCCACGCCAGGGTGTAATCTGTTTTTCATCACCAAAATAATTAGATTTGTATAATTATGGAAGAAATAACTATATGTGATTATTGTAAAATTATAATTATTATGAAATATTATACACCAAACACTTTAATACAATTCCACAATCATGGTAATGATTTCGTCACTCGTGTGTACGTATGGTCTACCATCTCCACAATGTGATGTGATTTGTTTTACATGATATTCATTGAATAATGATAATATAAATGAATAGAATGAATTAATATGATATATATTATACTAATAAAATTCTTTAAATTATATAACTATAACCTAAAAAGATTAATAAGAATTTATTTGACAAAACATGCATAATAACATAAAGTAGTTAACACCCGAATAATGAGTAACAATGAAATATTACTAATAAACCGATAATAATAAGACCATATATGATATCATAAAAATAAATATTATTCTAGAATAATTCAATGGAATTATTTAAATTATTATACAAGTGGTTCGGATATATACAAAGCAATCAGACCTAAGGTAAGGGATAATATTACTAAGCTCATTCTTATTCAAGATTGTTTATTCGTAACTATTTACTGGGGTTATATTTATCATCTATGTCCATGTTTTATAAAAAATATTTTCATAAAGTTATTACTATTATTCCATGTATTTTTAAAGTCATGTTTACCCCTTTTTTACTTTTACTATGTATTATGGATGGAACCTTTCTTTTGTTTACCATACGAGCTACTTTTTTACTTTTCCATAAAAAGTACAAAGAATGTTTTTTTATCTTATACGGCATGAACAGATTTTTATGGTTTCATAATGTCTTATTTCAATGAATATTACTCTACAAGATTTCATTATTATTTTCAACAAAATTATTTTCTTTTAAAATAGCTTGAAATTTTAAAAAAATAAAATGTTTTTAAAGAAGAAAGGATATTTTCCTCAAGAACTATGTTCAAGTGTTTTATCAAAATTATTTTCCATCTAAGATGATATAGGGCTATGTTTTTACCCATATTAATACATTTATTTGATTATGTTATGATGGAATTATTCTTATGAATTACTTTTATCTTATATGTATTGTGTTATGGTGGCATGATGTTTAAGATCCCATTATATTACCTGGGTTATGCTATGATGTTTGATTTATGATTTTTTGGCACACATAAAAATGGTTTCATTATGAGATAGGCATGACCAATATCTCCCTCCAATGCATTGGGTAATGATTTATATCTCATGAGATAGACATGGATGGAATGGAAAGTAAATCTGGTTCAGTAATATAGGGTTGGAACGACAAGTAAACTCGGTTCAATAATGGAATTTGTCCACTATGATGGTCTTGGCAGCAATGCCTTGGCTGCTATGGAAAACATATCATGTGATTAATTGTTTACCCCAATTACATGTTTTGTTCCCATTCTAACTTATCATGATTAATGTTCCTTTGCGATACATTCCTTACATACAGCCAAGATTTATTTCACGACTCAAGATTTTGATGTTTAAACATTATGTTCATGTTGTTTATGTTCAAATGTGTATGGTTTGTTTTATTTTATCCATGCTTACCCTTAATGAGAATTTGAGCTCACCCTTTATATGTTTTCCTTTCCCCAGGATATAAATAAAGGCTTTAGATATGAAAAAAAAAGAAAAAGATCTTTATGGGAGATGTTGAAGATCTTTCACCATGATTAGAAGATTATGTTCTGAGTTTCCAAAGACACTAAACTATTACGGTCATTAGGTGTCTGCTTTTTTTATGTATTAAGTATTCCAAAAAATTAATGTAATATCCATGTACATTAATATTGGGCTTGTTATACTAATCAAATTTAGAAAGGTCGTATGACTTGAACCCATGATTGAAGGACGATAAGGGTTTAATGCCAACAAGTGACCTACACAATTTTCTTATTAATATGTCATTGTTTTTAGTTAAATTATTTGATGAATAAATATTACTGATCAACCATTAGTGTTAATTTTATGGTTTAGAGATTAATTAATTAACCATGTTGTCTTTGGATAATATTTAGAGACAAATAGGTATACTTTTCACACTTTTACAGAACATACGATCTATTAAAAATTTAATTTAGTTCTTAGAGAATCAAAGTTATTTTTTGGATACCCATTTCTTGAAGTAATGGATAAATTTAAATTTGATTAAATTACAAAAAAATGATGAAATTATTCACATTAAATTAAAACTTATCATCTAAGTTAATTTACTTATATTCTTAAGTAGTAAAGGAATTTTTCAACATTATAAAAAGGATCTCAACAAAAATATTATCCTAATACAATTTTTAACTGACAGCCTTCTAAATCATCAAAGAATACGGATTTGAGGCCTTAAAAATTCTATTTATCATTAAATTTTTTGCAATTGATGACCTAAACAACTTCCTATAAATATTTATGTTTTTCCTCCAAGTATTTATCTCTACTTTCAACTAATTTTCTACTACTTAGAGACCTAGTTACATGTTAGTCCATGTGACCATTGTAATTCCCATTCTCTCCTTTCTATAAGATGATTTATGAAACCTTCTCGTGATTTGGGATATTAAAATTAGGAAATATCAAAAAATATATCAATAATATCGAGTTTAAATTTTGATGATGCAATCTATTTAATATGGGGAGAATGTAATGCCCCGAAAATATAAATTATGAACATTGTATTAGATAGCATGTTTAAGAAGCCACACCAAGAACATAAGGGAATATAATATTATGAGAATTTAAAATATATTTACTATTTTAAATAAATTCAATATAATTTATAGATTGTAATTCATGTGATGCTGAGTTATCATATGAAATACAAAATAAATAGTTCCTTCAATGTCTTGCAAGACCGAGTTTTAACCGAACAACAATATATTATTAAAATATTATTATTTAATATAGTAAGATATAATAAACTATCTGTTATAAATAGTATTAACCAAATTATGAAAACATGTGTTTTACTCAACTAATTAATTGGTTAAAAATTAATTAGAAATTAATATAATGTCCAATTGAAAATAAAGGGAATATTTTATCGAAAAATATTTTTATGCTCATAAAGATAATTTTCCCTAATAAATTAAATTCATTACAATTATAAAGTGATATTAATGTAATATATATATATATATATATTATTCAATGTAATATTTTTTATATTCATCCAATTTATTTGGTAAAAATAAGATAAGAACAAACTAAATGTTACGTATAAAATATTATATTTTTGTTAAGTAATTTTTACCGCTTTTTAATGGTGAACCATTTTTAAATCCAATTTTTGAAACTTTTATAAATATTATATGCCAAAATAAACTTAATATTTTAAATATAAACATAAAAATTATATTTGGGTTAATTTTTGGTTTTTTTTTATGTTTCATTTTTTAATTAATAGTTAAAATACAGAATTTTAGTTCAAAACTGCTTTTTTATCTTATTTATTTATAAGGCTAAATTAAATATTAAATTGGTTTTAAAGTGTAAATGGGTAAAAAATTATTAATTAATATAAATTATTTTATTTTAATCAATTTTACATTCAAATTGTTCATAAATCATAGCAAATGTTCAGATGCTTTTACTTTAAAACCCGACAATGTTTTCCCATCTGTGGAATTAAATTTAAATTAATTTCTATCACTTTTGTAATTGTAATTTGAAAAAATGGATTGAATATTTGTATTCATAATCATTTATAATGTCTAATAAGTTCAAATTAGTTCTTGACCAAAAATATTTGTGAAAGTAATTAAAATTAATTACAACGGTTAAGGTAAAATTAAGCATAACAAGGGACTACACCTTAATATTAATCGGAAAATGACTTATACACATATAAAAAACATATTTTATGGACTTATTTCAAAACCTCAACCTACAAGGATCTATAATTATCCATTTTTACACTTTTTAATAAGTAATACTTGGGGAACACACAATTATTTTCAAAAATATCATGTTTGTCCTTTCCCTCCATAATAAAAAGGCATCCTCTCCTCCAACTCTCTCACACCTCTCAAGACACATTATCTCGACCAATATCTGACCAAATAGATCCTAAACATCACTCCCCAAATCATATAATCCTACCCTTATTGAGTAATCAATCAAATTAATCCCTTTGGTTTAAACCAATAGGAGTTACTCGATTGAGAGGAAACATCTTTCCTTACACTCTTCAATTTTATTTCAGTTATCCACACCCTAAAATATTCTTAGTTCATGATTATATAAACAAATTATCATAAATATACTATTATATTTTTATACTAAGTTTTATGCCTACAATCACACACACTTCTATCTAATGGGTACTAAACATACTATTTATATGTACGGAGAACTACCGCCTCACAAAATGATGATTGTTCGTTCTTCCTATACCGCCTCTCATGGTGGTAATTATGATGGAAAATATATTTATATATCGTAATTATGATAATTTTTATGTATTTATTCTTATTTAATTTTTTTATTACCCATACTCTTATACTTTCCATTTTGGATAAATATGACAATGTCGTTTGTGGAAGTATGGACTTTCACCCCCTCAAAGCGATGTGATTCATCAACATGATACATAGAATTTATACAGGATTATTTTAATTAAAACATAAGAAATAGATAATATCTATATTATTTTCATGAAATAATTACCTTTATTTTAATATAATATGTTTCATTTTCTTTATTACCTTTCCACACACTTAAAAAGTGATAATATCATTCGTGGACGTGTGGACTATCACCTCCTCAACATGATTTGATTCCTTTTACATCACAAGAAATATATATATATATATAAGTATATATGATTAAATAAAATTTTATTTATAATATAATGTTCATTCTATAAAGATAAAATGCTACTTAACTTCTTTCCATAATGCTCATTGAAAAATTATAACGTTACTCATGTGTACGTAAGGCTTACCATCTCCATGATTGTAATATTGATTAATTTTCCTTAACCATATTTAATGATTGGTTTTAAAAAAATAATTTTTTTATAAATATTATAAATATTTAAGTATTATTATTCTTGAGATGTTATATAATGACCCCTTTTACCATAGTTGACTTACAAAAGTTTTTTTTGAAATATAAACTGAATTTAGTCAAAAGCACCAAGCATAAACTTAATTACTTATGTAGTTTTATATGTTAGGGAAATAAATTGAAAAAAAAGGTATGATAAGCATGAAAAAATTTCTAAAGTAAGTAAATAATTTACAAAAGTTTATTATATAGTAATATAAAGACACACAATACAAGTCAGACACAACGTAAGGGATTTCGTCACAATTTACATTACCTTGAGTCTTATTTTTTATTATGCACCTAGTTTATTTTATATGGGCTATATAGTGTTAATTTATAGGATATATCATGAATATACTTACTCCCATGATATTATAACGTTTATTTAATTTTATTCCTCCATGATGATTATGATTTAAAATGTCTCAAA
Source organism: Viscum album (assembly GCA_963277665.1). Classification (NCBI taxonomy): domain Eukaryota; kingdom Viridiplantae; phylum Streptophyta; class Magnoliopsida; order Santalales; family Viscaceae; genus Viscum; species Viscum album. The sequence continues at coordinate 539,924,473 of OY728119.1, forward strand.
GTGGTATGACACACTTTGGAATGTTTAAAGATTATTTTCCTTAATAATAATTTTAATAATATTTAAAAGGTATTTACATTCAAGTGAATTATATAATAATTTTTTATAAACCCTTTAATTTTCCTCTCCTATGGTTTTTAATGAAATTTTTCAAGTATTAGTACCACTTTTCAACTCTTTGGTACTCAAAATGTTTTAGAAAATGTTTTTAAAAGACCCCAACTTCATTTCTCTCTTTACTCACAGAAACAATTTTCTTCTAAAAAACATATTTAAATAAAATCTTTTCAAAATTTATTTTCAAAGAAAAGGTTTTTGAAAAACAAAAGGATATTTTAATAGATAATGTTTTTAAAAGTTATTTTTATAGCATTTCAATACATCAATGACAACATACCTTTATTTTACTTCACTTAGGAAATATTGTGTTGATACAATACTTAATATTTCTTTATATGGTTTATAATTGATTCTTCCAAGGATAGTGTTCAAATTCACTTCCTTTTTTCCTTTTATTCCCATTGATATATTTCACTTCCTACGATCATTTGACATTAAATTTCCCCAAAATATCCATATCATTTTTCATGGATATAACTATTTCCTGATCCGTATAACAATTTTTATATAGTGTTTAATATAAAATTTATTTGATTATTTGGGGAAATATTGATTGATATGTATCCTTTATTCAATATGGATATTATATATGGAATAATCTCTATTCAATATTCGTAATTTTTTAGACATGGGTTGAGTACTGTTTGAGGTGAGACCTGTGAGTTAGGGACCTATTAATGAAATCCCCTCGATGCATCGGTAGTATCTTGGGATAAAATTATTTTGGAAAAACCATTTGTATTTTTAACCAGTATGTTATAAACTGTCTTGTGAAAGGTATTGAGAGTACTGTTAAGGCTGGAAAACCAGATTTTTTTGTTACTAGTATGTTTTAAATCGTATTGTGAAAGGTCTTGACGGTAATGGATCTATGTACCTAGGAAACATGGAATCCAATAATTAAGAATTTCCTATAAATTATATTTAGTTATTCTTTATCCATGAGATTTTACATCAACATATATATAGATTCATTTCATTCCTAGTTCATTGATTAAATGGTATGTGTTTCATTTTCTTACCTTTCCATATTATGTTTTTCTTATGTAGTTATTCAAATGACATATTACCATTATCTATTGTTTATTCACTTCCAGATTATCTTTTTGATTATAAGAAATCCATTATTAGTTATTTACCTTTCTATATTTATTATTCTCATTAATTCATTATTTTTTCCACTATATTTTACTCTTACTATGTATTTGAGCTCACAATTATTAGGTTTACTTTCACCAGGAATCCAAGAATAATACTATGAAATTTATACATCGATATACTAGATTTAATTAAATTATTAACCATTAAGTTAGTTATAAGAAAAAAAATGTTGTAATTAGTGTATTAATTTTTAATACAAGCCTCATGTATGTATTTTTTTTTACCAACACTACTAAACTAATAAGTCCTTCGGGATTTTATTCTTTGTAATCATGCCAATGTAATGGTAGTGGACACTGGATTAGGGATTTTTGGGGTCGGGTTGCAAGAATGTACACCCCAAAGAGTTCCCCAATTGTTGGTAGTGTGAGAACTTGTGTAGTGATAAGCCTCTTTTTCAACTCTTTAAATAATTCTTTATAATCACTAGTCCATAAAAAAATTTCTCCCTTCAGATTCATCTTGGTTAATGGGGTTTAAAATCATGATATGTTCTTCAAAAATCTCCAGTAATACCCATCTAGACTAAGGAAGCTACGAATCTCCATTACATATGTTGTTCTATTCCACTCTTTAATTTTATTTTTCTTGGAATGGTCTATAGATATTCTTTTTATGGTGATAACATTCCCCAAGAATGAAATCTCCTCGATCCAAGACTCACATTTATTGCATTTCGCATAAATTTTCACCCTTATCAATATTTTTTAGCACAATATTCAAATTATCCACATGTTCCTCATTGTTCTTGAAGTATATTATAATATCATCAACAAATAATACCAAAAAATTGTCAAGGTAATATCTAAATACTCTATTGATTAGTTCCATGAGAATTTCTAGAGAATTAGTGTATCTAAAGGGAATCACTATAAACCCATAGTGTCCATACCTCGTTCAAAATGCAGTGTTGGTGATAACATCCTTCATCACATTTAATTGGTGATATCCTAATTAAAGGTCCAACCTAGAAAAATAATTGGAACCAAATAACTGATCAAAAAAGTCATATATCTGTGGTAGGGGATACTTGTTCTTTATCATGATTTTATGAGCTCACGATAATCAGTGTAGAGACACATTGATCAATCCTTCTTCTTGACGAAAAGGACCAGTGCACCCCATGGTGAATCACTCAAGCATATAAAAACCTTGTACATATTCTCCTATAATATCTTATTTAGTTCGTCTAGCTCAATGGTGGTCATTCAATAAGGTGTCTTTGATATTGGTATAGATCCAAGAATAAGTTCAATTGATAACTCAACCTCTTGATCAGGGGGAAGACCATAAAATTATTTCAGAGAACCCATCAGTGCAATCCCTCACATTGGGAATATCTTTAAGAATGATTCTCTCCTTTTTCTCAAGCATTTAAGCTAGATATGATTTCTTATAAGGAAAAAATATCTATAATTGAGATGATTATTCTGAAGTATAATCATCTTCCTCCTTACACATATAAATAATTGGAGTATGCTTCAGGATGTGAAGAGTGATCTCCCTTTCCCAATAGTTTATGTTCCATTTATATAAAGATAGCATATCCATTCCTAATATAGCATCAAACTCTACCAAATTAAGTATGAAAAGATTTTTTAGGAGGTTCATTCCATAAATATCAACCAAGGTGGAGATATAAACATTGGAAACAGTAATTTATCCATTTTCTATTCTCACAGATAACTCAACCTCCAAATTTTAAGGGGGTGATTGAATAATTCTATTAAACATAAAAGATATGAAATAATGCATAGAACCATAATCAAAGAGTATGTTCACTATTCTTTAATTAATAAACACCATACCTATAAACACATAATTATTGGGATCTACCTTAGTAGCAGTGATATCATATTCCCTTCCTTGCTAACTTGGAGTTTTTTGTTGTTTATTGCCTCTAATAACCCTTGTCTTAGGAAAATGGCTTCCATAATGCCCATGTTCCTTTCTATTGAAACACTGCACTATAGGTTGAGTGTTTATCTGAACCTTCCTTTCTTCTTTTGCATTAGTGGTATTCTTTATATAAATTTGGAAGTTATATTCTATATAACCTTTTCTTCCACATTTGAAACATATCTTGGGTCCCTTTAAGAAGTTTCCAAGATACTTCTTCCCACAATTTTGACAAATGGGTTGCTGGGTCTTCTTTCCATGATGATATTTATTTATTGATCCACCCATATTAAACTCCATTTTTCTCTTTTTTCCCCAATCCCCAGAGACCACTGATAGTCTTTAATCTTAATTTCAACCTTAATGAAAAAAAAGACAATCCCCTCATGGTTTTTAATGTTTCAAATCACTAAATCTTTTTGTAGACTCTGATTTAGTCTTCTAAATAAGTTACACACATTTTTCAATGTTCATGACAAATTCAAAGGCATATCATGCAATCCCTGTATTGTTTTACTTGTACACCCTAGTTGACTCATATTCCTTTTACCTTAGTATAATTAATTACCTTTCCGTCTTAAGTTTGAGTGTTTGGGGGAAATATTTATTGAAAAATATTTTCATGAAATCCTCCCATTAAATTGAATCAATTTACTCCTTGGACTTTATGTTCTTGATCATTTTCCACCACTGATCAGATTCCCCATAAAAAAATTGACAAACAGTACAAATTTCACTTCTTATGAGCACTAGAAGACACATAATATCTTATCGATGGAGTTATCCATTATTCTATGAGTATGGGATTATAAGATCCACTAAACATGGGAGGCCTTTTCCATTGTAATTATTTGATGGAAACTTTATCTTTTGTAGGATATAGTGGGAGATCCACATGATTCAAGTAATTATTCATAACTTGAGCCAGATGAGAATGTACTTTAATGAAGTTTTAATCACCCATTCCTGTCATATTTGGAAACTCATTATGTAAATACTCACATTTATTATAACACTTATTATTGTAACATGTTCTTATATTTATATCCATTATGGAAGAAAAATACAGTACAAGTAGGGGTCTTGAATACTAAGATAATAATCATGTAAAAAACATTGAACATTGAAGGATAAACTTTTAAATGAAAATTATATACTAGCTTGTAATGACCTATGATTAAATATAGGTTATCCATGGTGATATAATTATTAATAATGTGATAAATTTGTAAACTCCAAAAATAATTATACCTCTCTTTGATACCAAATATTGCTACCCTATCCTTTTACTCAAATTATTACTTTATTTTAAGAATAATTAACCATTAAATACATACCAAGGATTGTAAATTCTAGTTTATTTGAAGGATTAGGTACCTAAAACTGAAAAAATATAACCAAAAAAATAATCTTCATAATGGTCTCCTAACACCCTTGTATCCCTTAAATCTTTATAAGATAACCTAGGAATTTATAAACAAAAGGGATGAGCTAAAAATCCCAATAAGGGAATAAGAATAGTAATAATACATAGCACATGGGTTAGAAGGAATAACATGGTGTAAAAAAGGCATGGAACATGAATAAACATAAAGAATAATAATATGTGTAACATGGGAAGATATAACCCTGACATCATAGAAATTTTGAAACATCGTATAACATGACATAAACATGAGTCAATGCTAACTACATAGACTATATCACATGGTGGACAAAGTCCCATAAAATAATCAGGTTCACTGCATATCCCAACATGAAGCCTCGTGAGACTAAACATTACCCAATTAATTATATCACTATCAAGGCACACCCATCAACACATGTTCATGTATATGTGTTCTACATGAATAATCGAGCATAAGGGATTCCCATAGAAAGAATTGGCTATCATAATCATTTCATAAGGCATAGTAAAAAAGAATATCATAATGGGAACCATGAAAGAATGGATTCAAATCATACATGGGCATTGATATGGTAAAATATGTATGTATAATGATAAATTATTTCTAATTTAAGTGGAAAAATGTAAATAAAGAATTTAATAAACATTATAAAAGAAACATTTTAGTGTAGTTTAAAGAAAATTTTGAAGAGAATTTCAATAGAAAAGGCATATTTATTTTTATAAAACTAGAAATGAACAAAAGAATATTTTCATGACAAAATTTTTTATTTTATAAAATTAATTTTTTCTGACACATATGAAAACTGGACTAGAGGGCCTCTGATCGGCGTCTTCCCGAGCTTCCGCGGCGGCTAGGGTTTCACCTCCTCTCCCTTTCCCCTTCCCCCTCTAGCCTGGATCGGCTCGGCTCCTTCGGCCCCCGGGTCGGCGTGGCGTTCATGTATGACGCGTCTGGGTTCCGAGGGTCCTTCTCCGGCTCCCGCTCCCGGTGTCGCCAGATCGGTGGTGTTCCGGAGTGCGGCTCGGCGTGCTCGTGCCTTCCGACGACGACGTGTTCTACGAAGTCTCTGTGGTGCTTCGCTCAGATCTGTCGAATCGTCCACCGGCGACAAATGTGTTCCATCTCGGTTCTTCCGTCGCATCCTGGCGTCGCCTCGAGTGGTTCCGGCGGGTTTCCGTGGGGCGCGATGTCGATCTGCAGTTCCGGAGGGGGGAGGTTTTTTATCTTGCTGCTGTGTTTTTTCTGCAGGGTTTATGCTTGGCTAATTCTGGATGATGTTGGTTTGTGGTTTGGATCTGGGTTTATGGTTTGCGATTGGACTGTTCCGGCGTTGTGGCAGCGACATGTTCCGACAATAGTGGAGCATGATGGATGGTTTTGTGATTTTCTGTAGTTTAACGGAGGAGTTGCAACTGTGTACCTGTTGGTTGTTTGTGTCAATTTAAACGATGTGCTAGTTGATGTGGATGAGGTCATTCGATTCGCGGCTGACTGTGGTTTGACGTCGCAGATCGGGCGTTTTGGTGGATCGTGGCGATTGATGTCGACTGTGGTTGTTTTATGCTTTGATTTTGTTTTTATGGTGGGATGTGATGAAGATGGCGGTTTGTCGTTGTCCCGGCGTTTCTCGCTGGCGATGTTTGTAAGGCGGGGAGTATCTCGGATTCACGGTGATGCCAGAGGGGGTCTCGCCGCCGATGAACAGTCTGGTTGGTGACGGTGAAGCAAATGGGTTTGATGGTTGGGTGAGTTTCGAGATGTGAGCGGCCCGAGGAGGCATGGAAAGGTGTGCGGTAATGGCATGATGATCGAGGATAGCTGGATGGTTTTGTGAGTTTGAAATTTGAAAGTTGTTTTGAAATGTATGGCGCGGGGATGTTTTGTAATGGGTACCGGCAACCCTTAAACCGGTTTTCTTTCTCTTTTTAATAAATGGTCAGAGGGTTATCCTCTGACGGCTTTTCTGGTAAAATTAATTTTTTCTTTAAATATATTATGTATGGAACTTGAAAATAAGTATGAAATTGGGAAGTTCCCTTTAATCAGGCGTTCTTATCGGGAGGAATTGAGAAGGGAACCTTACTAAAACATGTATATCCCTAAAAAGGAAGGATTAAATGGTATGTATACATGATTTTGGAACATATAAATCAAAATTAGAATAATTATATAATAATAGAGAATATTTACATTAAGTTAAAGAGAGATAAATCGTAGCGCAATGGAAAAAATGGATATTCAGGAAGAAACTCTTACCATATGTCTAAAAGTGTTCTATAATTGATCTTAATGTCATGGATAATCAAATTAAATCCATTAATTAATTAATTAATAATATTTATACTTTTATTTTAATTATTATAATTTTATTAAGTTATTTGATGACCCTTTTATGATTTATAAGATACAATTTCATCATTTTGGAGTATTCGTTTCCATGGTTTTCATGATCAGTTGCTTGTATACATGTATGAAAAATCATACAAAATGAGAATTTTTTTAACATAATTGATGTTATATTTTATTAATGAAAATCCATAAGATTAAATGGTTATATAAATTATTTGGTAATTTGGGGTGAGTATGAATCATTATATAATACATTAGTTATAATCATTTAGATTATTTTGGAGGTTTTTTTATCATCACAAACTAGTTTTGTTTTATTAATTAATTTTATGTATATAAAATAGTTATGAAACATTAAATAGGATGTGACATATATATTATAAAAATTTAAACCATAATTTTTTTATATGATCAATCTTGAAGGAGGGAATGGAAATTGAAAACGGTAGCATCCTTGAATGTGATAAATTAACACATCATGGATGATGTTTTCATTTTTAGTAAAAAATTAGAAGGGAGGGAAATGATGATGGATTATTACATTAGAATAATAAAATTTTAGTATATTTAAGGTACTATAGTTATCAAACCATTTGTATGATAAGAGGTTATAACATAATAAGAAGAGTAAAGAACTTTAAAAGAAATTAAAATAAAAGAAAGAGTATTTTACCTCTTGAATCTTCTTCTTGAGAACCTCCTTAGGCGGATTGGTTTTGGTATTTTGTCGATAGTAAAGGATATTGGATGTGGTTTAGAGGATAGGTAAGATATTTGAGCATAATTTTTACAAGGCTCAAGGATTTAGAGGTGTTAGGAGAAGTGGTGGTGAGGGGTGGTATTTATAGGGGAGGAGAGGGGTATTTTCTCATTATTTTATTCATTAGTTTATTATTTTGCCTCAAGACTGTGAATAGCCTGAGAAATATTCATAAATATATTAAAATAATTAAGTTAATTTATATATTATGTTTCATACATTAGTGATGACATAAATAATAGTGTATTTAACTTATAATGTATAAATATTGTAAATTACCATATTTCACTATTCACCCAAAATCTAACTATTTTAGAATAGTCCCAAATATTCAAATTAAACATTTTTTGACATGTAGAAGTAAAATATGGACTCGATTTTATGAAAATAATTTTATAAATATGAGAAATTTAATTTTTAATTAAAATCATCATTTTCTTGGAAAATAGAATTTTTAAAATTATAACTGATTTTGGGACACTTTGAAAATTTAATTAAGGCCTCATAAAATTATCTTATAATCATAATGAAATAAAATATTAATGTATGAATATATTTTATGGAAATAAATTTTATTTTAAAACATTATATTAATTATAAAATTGAAAATAAACACTTATGTCTTAAAATTTTCAAATTTTAATTAATAATTTCTAAAACATTTATTTGCTTATAATATGATATAATTATATCTTATTTTCATTTATAAGATAGATAAATATTTTTTATACTTCTATAGGTGATTTTACTATTCTATTATCTGTTTTACTATTCATAAGGGGCATATTACAATTCCAAAGGTCAAGTTATTATTCCATTTGTATAGGTTCCTTAACTTATATAAATACCTATTATTTCATTCATTACTCATTTAAAATTTTGGTAATTTTTTCTTAATGTGTTTTAATGTTATTATACTATATGACTTAATTGTGAGAAGGTAATTTCCATTAATTAATATTTTTGGTTATTACATGGAATACATCATGAACTTGAGAGAGATTAAGTGGAAGTGGAAAGTGATGATCTACCATCCTGATATGATAAATGATATCAAAGGGAACAACATATATAGTGATCATATTACCATTATTTATAAATATCACAACCTTCTTCCAAGGAGTTTTTTTAGGAATATCTTGTTACCAATTTCAAACTCGATATGTCATTGATGACTGTCATCATGACTTTCCTATCAACACCAAGCTAGCCCAATGTGTTGCTGAATAGATATAATCTTCTATTATATTTATTTTGGTATCTCAAGTCCTAAAAGATTTTATTCTCTTACTTAATCACAAAACATAAGAGTTATGTACTTATTTCTATAGAGGTCATCATAAAGATTCATCTAAATGTTTTGAGTGAAAGAAATTTTTGAATAAAAATTGGACCAGTGAAAGGTGTTGATCCCAACCACCATTTAAATCCATATAATATTATATCAAAATATATTTTTGGTTTTTAATGGTCCTATAAAATTAACCATTTATTTGAGGATGTTTTTTTGTGTTAAATTTCAACTCTGTATTCAGACCATACTGAATACTTCTCTAGAACATTGAGGTAAACTTCACATCCTTATTATATAAAATAAAATGTGGTTCTCCATAAAACTTTACTACTTCTTTAATTTATATCATATATAGTTGATCATGATATAAATTTTATCTTATTACAAAGAAATGTGCACACTCTGTAAGTTGATTGAGTACATACCAAATAAAATTATATCCTTTTAATGTTTTGGGGAGTCTATGATTTAATCTGTAGTGTTGTTTTTCTATTTCAATTCTGGTATGAGTAATAGTTATAACATCCCCTTTGAATTATGTCTCACAACCTTAGCATGTTTACATACCAGTAATAAACATATATACTCTGAAATATACATTTTCATTTTTTCCAATCGAAATACACTTATAGATCACTATATATATTCGCACTTCTAGGATGAATAAAGACTGATGAACTATGATTTTTATCCAATAGCTCCTTCAAATCAGGTATTGACATGACACATACTCGGTTCCTAAATCATATCATTCCATCATAGTCATGGTTGAACTTAAGAACATTCCTCAATTTATTCTATAGTTCTACATCTTTTTTTCACATATTTAAAACTTCCATGGATAGATGGTTGGAAATACATCTAATAAATTAATGATTTATACCCTTCCCTTGTAATTTCATGATAATTATTTTAAAAATCCATAAATATTTGATCTCTTTTGATCCTAATCATGGAAAAACTAGCATATTATTTCCCACTCCAAGGGTGGTAGTGTATTGAGTATTTATAATCCTTAATCCACCCAAACCATATCCTTTGGTGAATATTAAACTCTTTCTCTTTGAATATATACTTCAAGATTGTATAATTATTATATATATATCACATAATTAACTATAAATATAAAGCCTTTATATTTTCAATTCAATAAATACTTTTAATAACTCCAAATCATGAGTTGGTTAATTTTTCTCCTGAGTTTTCATTGAGAGTGAGGCATAATATATCACCATATAATTATGCATGAGGATGTAGCCTAGTCTCCTCTTGAATACATCACTATAGATCACAAAATCTTCTCCACTAGAGGGAAGTTTAAGAACAAGTGTAAAAATAAACTTAATATTTTAAATAGAAAAAGAAAAATTAGGTTTGGGTTTTTTTTGTTAAGTTTTATTTTTTAATGAATAGTGAAAATACTGAATTTTAGTTAAAAACTTCTTTTTTATCTTATTTTTTTATAAGGTTAAATTAAATTTTAAATTAGTTTTAATGTGTAATTAGGTAAAAAAAATTATTAATTAATCCAATATATTTCATTGTAATCAATTTTACTTTTAAATTGACTATAAAACATAGCAAACATTCAGATGATTTGACATTAAAACCCGGCAATGTTGTCTGATCTGCGGAATTAAATTTAAATTAATTTCTGCCACCTTTGTAATTGAAATTTGAAAAAATGGATTGAATATTTAGAGTCGGAATAATTTATAATTTCTAATAAGTTCAAATTAGTTCTTGACCAAAAATATTTGTGGAATTAATTAAAATTAATTACATTGATTAAGGTAAAATTAATCTTAACAAGAGACTACACCTTAATATTAATTGGAAAATGACCTATACACGTATAAAAAAACCTATTTATGGCCATATTTCCTAAATTCTACTTACAAGGTTCCATAATTAACCATTTTTACACTTTTTTAATAAGTAATACTTGGGGAACACACAATTATTTTCAAAAATATCATGTGTTCCCTTTCCCTCCATAATAAAAAGGATACCTCTCCTACCACTCTCTCACACCTCTCAAAACACTTTATATCGACCAATATCTTACCAAATAGATCTTAAAAATCCCTCCCCAAGTCCAATAATCCTCACCTTGGTGAGGAATCAATCTAAGGAATCCCTTTGGTTTAAACCAAAAGGAGTTACTCGATTGAGAGGTAATATCTTTCCTTACGCTCTTCAGTTTTATTTCAATTATCCACACCCTAAAATCTTCTTATTTCATTATTATATAAAAAAATTATCCTAAATATACTAGGATATTTTAATACTAAGTTTTATTCCTACACTCACACACACTTATATCAAATGGGTATTGAACATGCTATTTATATGTATGGAGAACTACCGCCACATGAAATGATGATTGTTTGTTCTTCCCATACTACCTCTCATGGTGGTATTTATGATGGAAAATATATTTATATATGATAATTATTATGTATTTATTCTTATTTAATTCTTTTATTACACATACTCTTATACTTTCCATTTTGTGTAAATATGACAATGTCGTTTGTGGAAGTATGGACTTTCGCCCCCTCAAAGCAATGTGATTCATCAACATGATACATGGAATAAATAAATGATGATTTTAATTTTTTTTATCAAAAGGAGGCATAGAATTAATGATGAAGATCAGAAGACATACAAATGCAAAGCCATGAAGGGAAATTGGCCAGCCATAGCTGGTTGTCATCGAAGGGGCCTGAGGCTGCCAACTGACGGGCCACATTGTTTCCTTCCCTTTTGGTAAAGGAGAAGCTATAGTAGGGGAAGCCTTGGAGAAGCAAATGAATTATCATGGTAATGCATACAAATGACTGGAGTCCGCCTTCGTTATGATTAATAGCATCGATAATGGTGAGGCATTCAGACTCAATGATGATATCATCCCATCCACGTTCCACAGTGAACATCATTCCTACAAGAATGGTGGACGCTTCAGTAACTACAGGTTCCCATAAGGCATGATGTGATTCATATTTTTCAAAAATAATTTCCCTAGATGATTTTGGTCCAGGAGACCGAGCGCAACAATCCCATCCTTTGGGAGAGACGCATCCATGTTAATCTTAAGAATCCCTTACATTGGGGGATTCCAATGAGGAAGACAGGAGGGGTTAACACTTGGCATATAGTTTCCTTTATGGTCCTTCCAGTTCTTGATCCATGAAATGGCCTGTTCAATCCAGAAAACGGGAGGTTTATGAATGTGTTTAAAAACTATGTCGTTATGCTGGACCCAGATGATCCAAGCCAGAGTGCAAAGTGATCCTTCATTATTCGATGAGAGAGAGGAGATCCAATTCCTCAGTAGATCGGGGAGGTCAGAGGCAATGTCCAATGAATCTTTCGAAGCCGAGCCCCATTTATTCCAAATTAATTTAGATCCTGGGTAGTTAATGATGGCGTGCAAAGGGGTTTTAGTAACATTCGGACAAAAAGGGCAGGTCTCATCATTGGCCATATGACGGAAAACGAGAAGACTCTTGGTAGGGAAGGGTTCCCGTACACACATACCACCAAAAGTGGAAAATTTATGGGGGAACATTGAGAATCCAAAGAGATTTCTATGGTCCCTCTCCCTGATCAGCTTAACGGTTTCCAAGAGAAAGTCTATAACCGAATCTCACTGTGTAGTCTCCTGACATGTCATTGGTCTAGAAGAGATGGTTGGGGCCTGCATCTGGGACCCAAGGAATGCTCAGGATAATTCTTTGGTCTCGGTAATTAAACCATTCATGGATATTTTCCATGAAGCACCCCAGTCCCTAGTCTAAATGGATGTAGCTGACAGTACAGTCCTCAAGGCCTGGTTGGGCGGGGGATGTAGCCTGCATCCCATTCTTATCGATCATCCATGGATTGGTCCAGATATTGACAGATAGGCCATTCCCAATCCTCCAGCCCAACCCTTTTTCCAGGAGAGTACGGTCCCCCCAAAGGCTTCTCTATAGGAAGCTAGGATGGGATCCAAGAGATGAACCACGGATCTCCGTGTGGGGAAAGTACTTCGCTCAGAGTACCCACGCACAAAGAGATGATGGGCGGTTAATGAGGTGCCATCCTTGTTTGGACAAGAGTGCGTCAATGGAGAGGAGAAGGTTCCGGAAACCCATCCCTCCCTCTGATTTGTGTTTGCATAGTATCTCTAAGGACATCAAATCCGGTATATTCCTTCCATCATTTTTCCCCACCATAAGATGGCAGTTCGAGACTGGATCAGATTGACGATGGTCACCGGGAGCTTAGTGGATGTGTGGACTACTGCCTTCTCAACATGATTTGATTCCTTTTACATCATAAGAATTATGTATATATATAAGTACATATGATTAAATAAAATGGTATTTATGAAATAATGGTCATTATGGAAAGATAAAATGCTACTTAACTTCTTTCTGTAATGCTCATTGAAAAATTATAACGTTAGTCATGCGTACGTATGGACTACTGTCTTCATGATCATAACATTGATTCATTTTCCATAAACATATTTAATGATAGGTTTTAAAAATATAATTTATGTATAAATATTATAAATATTTTATTTTTATTATTCTTGAGATGTTATATAATTACCCCTTTGACCATAGTTGACTTACAAAAGTTGTTTTTGAAACAGAGACCGAATTTAGTCAAAAACACCCAGCATAAAGTTAATTATTTAAGTAGTTTTATATGGGAGGGAAATAATTTAAAAAATTTATGATAAGTATGAAAATCTCATGAATATCGTTACATTACATAGAGACTTATTTTTTATTATGCACCTAGTATATTTTATATGGGCTATATAGTGTTAATTTACATGATATATCATGAATATCCTTACACCCATGATATTATAACTTTTATTTATTTTTATTCCTTCATGATGAATATGATTTAAAATGTTTTAAAGTGTCATGAGACACTTTGGAATGTTTAAAGATTTTTTCCCTCAATAATAATTTTAATGATCTTTTAATGGTATTTACATTTGATGAAATTATATAATCATTGTTCTATAAACCCTTTAATTTTCCTCTCCTATGGGTTTTAATGATCTTTTTCAAGTATTAGTACCGTTTTTCAACTCTTTGGTACTCAAAATGTTTTGGAAAATGTTTTTAAGAGACCCCAACTTCATTTCTCCCTTTACTCAAAGAAACAGTTTTCTTATAAAAACATATTTTATTAAAATGTTTTCAAAATTTATTTTCAAAGAAAAGGTTTTTAAAAAACATAATGATATTTTCATTGATGATGTTTTTAAAAGTTATTTTTATAGAATTTCTATACAATAATGAAAAAAATCCTTTATTTTACTCCACTTGGGAAATATTGTGTTGATACAATAATTAATATTTCTTTATATGGTTTATAATTGATTTTTACAAGGATAGTATTCACATTCACTTCCTTGTTTCCTTTTAGTGCTCTTGATATATTTAACATCCTACGATCATTTGACATTGAATTTCCCCAAAATATCCATATCATTTTTCATGGATACAACTATTTCCTGAACCATAAACCAATATTTATATAGTGTTTACTTTGAAAATTATTTGATTATTTGGGGAAATATTGATTGATATGTATCCTTTATTCAATATGGATATTAGATATGGAATAATATCTATTCAATATTAGTAATGTTTTGGACATGGGTTGAGGACCGTTTGAGGTGAGACCTGTGGGTTAGGGACCTGTTAATCAAATCGCTTCGATGCATCAGTAGTCTCATGGGACAAAATTATTTCGGAAAAACCATTTGGGTTTGTAAATAGTATGTTATAAACTATCTTTTGAAAGGTATTGACAGTAGTTTTAAGGTTAGAGAAACCATATTGGTTTGTAACTAGTATGTTTTAAATTGTATTTTGAAATGTCTTAACAGTAATGGTTCTATGTAACTAAGAAACATGGCATCCAATACTTAAGAATTTTCTATAAATTATATTCAGTTGTTCTTTATCCATGAGATTTTACAGTGAAATATATATATATATTAATTTTATTCCTATTTCATTGATTAAATGGTATGTGTTTCATTTTCTTACCTTTCCATATTATGGTTTTCTTATCTAGTTATTCAAATTCCATATTACCTTTCTCTATTGTTTATTCACTTTCATACTATATTTTTTATTACATGGCATGCATTATTAGTTATTTACCTTTCTATATTGATTATTCTCTTTAATTCATTATTTTTTCCACTATATTTTTCTCTTACTAAGTATTTGATCTCACAATTATTATGTTTCCTTTCACCAAGAATCCAAGAATAATACTACGAAAGATATACATGTATATACTATATGTAATTTAATTATTAACCTTGAAGTTATTTAGAAGGAAACAAATATATTGCAATTAGTGTATTAATTTGTAATACAAGCCTCATGTACGTATTTTTTTCCAAGACTACTAAACTAATAGGTAATTTGGGATTTTATTCTTTGTAATAATTCCAATGTAATGGTAGTGGACACTAGCTTAAGGATTTTTGGGGTCGGGTCGCAAGACTATACACCCCCAAAGAGTTCCCCAATTTTTGGTAGTGTGAGAACTGGTGTAGTGATATGCCACTTTTTCAAATCTTTAAATAATTCTCCATAGTCACAAGTCCATAAAAACCTTTCTCCCTTCATATTCATAATGGTTAGTGGGGTTGAAAATCATTAGAATTTCTTTAAAAATATCCAGTAATACCCATCTAGACTAAGGAAGCTGTGAATCTCCATTACAGATGATGTTCTAGTCCACTCTTTAATTTTATTTATCTTGGAATGGTCAATAGATAATCCTTTTATGGTGAAAACATTCCCCAAGAATGAAATATCCTCAATCCAGAACTCGTATTTATTGAATTTTGCATATATTTTCTCTCTATGGAATATTTTTTAGCACAATATTCAAATTATCCACATGTTCCTCCTTGTTCTTGAATATTGGTCGAAGTGGATACTCAAGAGGGGGTGAATTGAGTTCCAATTAATATTTATGTTAAAATATTGTCTATTTAAAATCCCCCAATTTAAAAAATAAGTTAAACTGTAGTGAATTTATAAAGATTGTAAATGTTCACTTAGCTTCTCAAAGATTGATTAGGTCTCAGTTAATTTAACCACAAGATCAAACTAACTTTTGAAGATAACCTACAAATTTAAAATAAGTGTAAACACTTTCTAATTTAACTATCAAAGTAGCTTTAAAATAGTTTTGTATTTTAAAGTAATAGCAGCGGAATAAATAAGATATATGTAATATACTTTGAACTTAAAAAAAAGATTCACAACACATATAACAAGAGGTTCAATCTCAAGCTGAGACTTAGTCCTCTCAAATTTATATAAAAAATTGATCCACACCCTGGATTGGGGTTAACAACAGTTTACAAAACTGTCCAGGCCATGCAGGGACCTCTACCATTGTTCTTCATGGGAAACAAAACAAAGACTAGGACAAACAAGGACCTCTTCTACAGTTGACGTGGGTAAACAAGAGATAAGAGATTTGGAGTGAGGATTTTGATATCCTCTAGTTCAGTGTAGGAGACAGTGTGTGTATAAAAAATACAAAGTACACCACACTGCTCGAAAGTTAATAAAACAATCACTTAGAGAGAATAGATAAGAGTTTAGAAAGATCTAGTGATTATCAATGCATCTCTGGACTCTTTGTATTCAGCAGAAATGCTTCTGAGTCCTTCCCTAGTTTTTCTATTGAAAAACAGAGTGTTGTAGTTCAGCTTGTATTCTTTAGGAATGAAAAAGATCTCTTGATTTGTCGTGTGTTCTTCAGTGGTGTTAGATTACATTCATGAGAATTTTTTGAAGGTTTGGAAATCTCTTTCTTGCTCAGGATTGTTCTTCTTGTTCAGCACAATGCTCTCGGGTTTATGTAAGTTCTTCTTGTTGTATCGCCACACTTTTTTTTGCATCACTGCTTGCACGCGTACTGCATCTCAATCTTCCTTATATGCCACGAGTTCTGGTAGTAGGAATGACTCTCTTTTTATAGGTACAAGATAAGGTTTCCTGACATGACAACAACTATCATTAATTAACATTAAATGTATTAAAAACATCAAATATGACCGTTAGAATTATTTAAATAATATTGACAAAAATTTAAGAGACGGTGTCACAGTGATTATGTAAACAGTGTCTTCTTCATGGTATGAGGTTCACGGTATGAGCTTCACGATATGAGCTTCACTGTATGAGCTTCACAATATGAGCTTCATATTATGAGCTTCACGGTGTCTGGGTCATGGTGAGTCCTTCACAGTGTCTGGGTCACGGTGAGTCCTTCAGGGTGTCTGGGTCACGGTGAGTCCTTCACGGTGTCTGGGTCACGATGAGTCCTTCACAGTGTCTGGGTCACATTGAGTCCTTCACGGTGTCTGGTTCACGGTGAGTCCATCACGATGTCTGGGCCACGGTGAGTCCTTCAAGGTGTCTGGGTCATGGTGAGTCCTTCACAGTGTCTGGGTCACGGTGAGTCCATACATAGACAATTATCTGTATTTGAACTTACACAGTAATATGCAGAATATGGATTAAGTTTAATCATTAGAGAGTAAGATAACTTGAATCATAAACATAAAGGCTTGATAATATATGTGAGATTTGTGATCATGCATAATATTTGTAAATAATAAAGAGAGTAATTAACATCCATAATATTTTTTATCATTAAAACATGATGAGAATATCGAGATTAATTAACAGTAATAAGATTTGTGATCATTAAAACATGATTAACACATGAGGAGTCCAATAATCTCCCCCTTTTGATGATCAAAAATCATATATAGTTAGAATATAAATGAAATGTAACATTAAAGATACTATCATAGCAAAAAAAACATTATAGAACTGACACTTGTAGTTTGTCTCCCCCATTTATACTTGTAAAGTTTTCTCCCCCTTTTGGGATTATCAAAAAGTATAGAAAATGAAATGAAACTCGGCATTTTTCATTAAGAAAAGGGTTCATAATAGAACATATAGGAGAAGTACAAATAGTAAAAAAGAAATGACAACCCAACAAAAAGAAAACAGTCACTAGACTCTTCAGGGATCCATCTTTTCCTTTCCTTTATCAGCAGCAGGAGCCGGTGCTGAAGTAGAAGAAGGCATAGATGTGGTAGACAAAGAGGGTAAGGGTAGACCTTCAAAAACAGATGGAGCCAAAGTTGGAGTAGTAGAAGATCTAGGCTTAGGTTGGTCAAGGATGACTGTCCGGATCTGAGAAAGAGCTTGGATGACTGACATGGAAGTTGAGGATAAGGCAGGTAAACCAGGTCTAAGGGGTGCAGCAGCTGGAGCAACAATAGCAGTACTCTGCACATGAAGATACGGCTTCAAAAGATTGATGAAATCAGTAATGATTTCACCACCATATTGCATAGCCTTTTCAAAATCATCCTTATTCTCCATAAACATGTCCAAAAATCTGGTGAACTCTGTACGTTTCTAAACTTGGGCTTTAAAAGATTGAGTCACTGGAGGAATTCTCAAATTTTCAACAAGATATCTAAAGTGATCGGTCATATCACTTTTAGATAAAATCCAGGAGAGATAAAGATCTATTTTCTTGGTGATCTCTTGTTGAGCATCATTGGCTATCTTAGAATGGATCCTAACCAAGTCCAATCCTCTATCACTGTTCTTAACCACTTCTGACAAAGAAGATAAATCCAAGCCACTGAAGGCACTCTGAAGTTCTTCCTTGATTTTGGATCTCAGCATAGAATCATCCAAAGAAGATGTGGAGGTCTGACCAGAAGCAGGTGAAGCCTTGACAGCTTCAGTTAAAACTTTGAGCTGTTTCAACACTTTTTGCAGGCATCCAGTGTATTCATCTGTAAGATTATTCAGATTTTCCATAAGATCTCTCATGCATTACAGCATCTTGGTGTGTAATTTTCAAATCTTTTCATCAAAAGAAATCAGGTATGGATGAACTTGAGACACAATATCCCTAGAAAGGAGGGAATCAGATGTCTCAGGAGAAGCAGCAACAGGTACAGGAGCAGAAACAGGAGCAAGCTCTGATCTTAAAGATAACTCATTCTGCAAATTTGCTATCATATTTTTCAGATTTGCAACATCAGCACTCAAAAGCTTATTCATAACTCTGACTTCTTGAATTTCTTGGATCATCCTTAGTTGAATATGCAAGATAATATTTTCCAAGAGAATTGATGAATCTTCTTGACATAACTGAGTCACTGGACAAGGTTGAGTGGAGACAATTTTCTCAACTCTAGATAACAGAGTTTCTCTAAAAAATTTCAGATCATCTTTAGTCACAAAGGAGTGATGCTCGGGTAAGGGTGCAGGTAAAGGTAGTGGTTCAGATTATGGTTGAGGTTCAGAGTCATCTTTAGACTCAGATTCTGATTCGGATTGAGGTTGGGGATCCGGTTCTGGTACTGGATGAGCTAAAAACTTTAGTTGAAACAAAGAAGAAAGATCCATTCTAGTTGTAGATACTTTCTCAGACTCATTCACATCAAAAAATCTTGGGAAAAAAATGGGTGTGCACAGAGTATGAGACAGAAGGTTGAGAAGCTTCAGCAGATCCAGCTTCTATGATCTCAAGGTTTTAAGGTTCCTCCCCCTCAAATTGTGCTTCCCTTTAAGATTCTTGAGGCTCAGGAACATAGAAAAGATCCACAGGATCATCCCTGATCTCTTCAGCAAACTCTTGCCTTTCCAGCTGAAAGGCAATTTCCATCCTCTCTTCAGCAGAGAGAATAATCTCACGAACCGATTGTTCCACTAGTTAAACTTATAGACTTGCTTCTATTTCCACATAAAGATCCTCTCCAACAGGATCATCCTCTAAGGTTACTTGTTGTTCTGAATCAGTAAAAACCAACTTCCTTGCAGAATTAGGATGAGCTTCTGGATTGACATCCGCACTATAAGCATGAGATTCCTCTTCTCTCAAACTAACACCAACTTCCTCTTCTTGAGGTAATTCAGCAGGGATAACAGTGGGGACAACAGTCCTTTCTTTTTCAACAGGAGTTGTTTCCATTTGAGGTCTTCTAGCTTCTTCTCTTGGAGATACTCCAGCTGTTACTTCCTCTTCTTCTTCTTCTTCTGAATACTCAGCCACTTCATCTAGTTCCAAACCAGGATCAGATAGATTCTTAGGCCTTCTTGGATAGTCAACAGGATTAAACTTTTTATAGATTTGATCATTATCCTCAACCCACTGCTTCTTCTAGGGGTTCCAACTAATCTTCATCCTTCTGATGATAGGCACAGAATGGCAGAAATCAAAGTCCTAAACCTTTTCTTCATTTGATCTAACCATCCCATTTGGAAATTAACATAGCTGAAATCATCCTTGAGTAAAACAAGAAGGTGGATTTGGAAGTGACTTTGATCAGCTCACAGATATGGTTGATAACATACTTACAAAGATCGACCTTATGGACATTCTTCAACAGGTGAATCAGGAACACATCTTGATACTTCATTACAGAAAAATATCCTTTTCACGAGATAATCAAATTCTGAACAAATTTGAATAGTAGTCTAGTCTCCCCATCTAATTTAGCAGTTGTGGCCCTTCGCTTGGTGCCATTTCCAGTCAGGATTTCCAAAGCATTCTCCAAGTCAAAGATGTTGGTTGTTGGAGGAGGGTCTCTTTAGTAATCCTCACAAACTCCTTCATGTGGAATCCCTAGGCATGCAGCCCACAACCTTGAAGAGAAAGAGCACGTTTGACCACTTATCCAGCTGGTCACCATAAATCTTTCTCCAAAATCAAAAGAAAACTTCACATATTGATAGAATTGATATACCAACCTCGGGTAAATCGGTCTATTCTATTTAGTGAACCATTCAAGCCATCCTTGTTCTCTTAAAACTTTCAAAACTAAAAAACTACTAGACATCAACCACTCTGGGCAAACCTATTTTTCAGGTGCAACTGCACGACTTACCAGGTTTGGGTTCAGAGGTCATTTGGGAGCTATCCTCGGTATCCTCTTCTGTTTCTTAGAGCGGCGCTTCTCAAATGAGGGTGAAGATGGATGCTTCATCCTTGGCATTCACTGGAGGTTCGGGTGAGAGGGAAGAGAAGGTTCGGGTGAGAGTTCGGGTAAGGAATCGAATGAAACCCTTGAGTTTTATCATTTGGTAATGTCAAATGTCATAAAAACAAAAACTCTGGAAAAAAATAGCGGTGAAATAAAAATTACCGTGATACAGGTTAAAAATAAAAATAAAATAATATTCATGGTGAGACCATGAGTATGCATTACGGTGCGATGAAAACTAGTCATCATGGTGAGACAGTTGGTAGTCATCACGGTGAGACAGTGATCATTCTGTGTAGTCACGGTGAGACAGTGAGTTGATAGATCGTGTGCATAAAGTCTTGACGGTGAGACCATGAACATAAAACAGTAACTTAGAAACAGGGACCATGAAACCGTAAAGTAAAATACAGTAAAGTATTAAATATTAAGATCAGTAGAATTTTTACTTATGATTAATCATACCAAGATCATGTTTGATGTAGTCTAATCTTTTAGAATTTATTGGTTTAGTGAATATATCAGCAAGTTGATATTCAGTACCAATAAATTCCAAAGTGATATCACCTTTTTGATAATGATCCCTCAAAAATTGATGTCTTACATCAATATGTTTTGTCCTAGAATGAGAAACAGGATTCTTAGAAATGTTAATAGCACTTGTGTTGTCACAATTTATTGGGACATGTCTGAATTGATATCCATAGTCTAGTAATGTGTGTTTCATCCACAAAATATTTGCACAACAACTTCCAGCAGCTTTGTATTCAGCTTCTGTAGTAGATAATACAACAGAATTTTGTTTCTTACTACACCATGATACTAGTAACTTTCCTAAAAGGTGACACATTCCAGAGGTGCTTTTTCTATCTAACTTACATCCAGCAAAATCATAATCAGAATAACTAACTAATTAAAATTATTGTCCTTTGGGATAGAATAGTCCTAAATTTGGAGTATGCTTGAGGTATTTGAAAATTCTCTTTACAGCATTTAAATGTGACTCTTTAGGGTTTGCCTGAAAATGAGAACACATACACACACTAAACATAATGTCAGGACGACTAGAAGTCAGGTAGAGTAGACTTCCAATCATTCCTCTATAAGTGATTTGATCAACAGATTTACCATTTTCATCAAGATCCATCTTACAGGTGGTACTCATGGGAGTGTCACTACTCTTTGTGCTATCAAATCCAAAAAAGTTTTAAAAGATATATAGTATATTTACTTTGAGTTAAAATAATTCCATCATCATTTTTAAAGATTTGAAATCCAAGAAAGAATTTAAGTTCACCCATTAAACTCATTTAAAATTCATTTTACATCATTTTGGAAAAATTAGTACATAGGGAATTTCTTGAAGATTCGAAAATAATATCATCTACATAAATTTTTACAACTAAAACATCTTTAGAAATTCATTTTATAAATAGATTAGGATCAACTATTCCTTTTGTAAAACTTTTAGAAATTAGAAAAGTACTTAATCTATCCTACCAAGCTCTTGGAGCTTGAATTAAACCATATAAAGCTTTTGATAATTTGAAAATATGATTTGGAAAATGGGGGTTTGAAAATCCAGGTGGTTTTTCAACAAAAACATCCTCAACAATATATCCATTCATGAATGCACTCTTGACATCCATTTGATATAGTTTGAAATTTAGATGAGTAGCATAAGCAAGTAAAATCCTAATAGCTTCTAATCTGGATACTGGCGAAAAATTCTCCTCATAGTCAATACATTCTTTTTGACTATAGCCTTGTGTAACTAGCCTAGATTTATTTCTAACTATGTTTCCAGATTCATCTACTTTATTTCTAAACACCCATTTAGTGCCTATTGTGAAAGTGTCATTAGGTCTTTCAACAAGATTCCAAACTTTATTTCTTTCAAATTGATTGACTTCTTCTTGCATAGCAATTACCCAAAATTCATCATTAATAGCATCATTAATGATTTTAGGTTCAAGCTGTGACAAGAAGGCTTGATGTTTAACATGATTTCTAAGAGAATCTATAGTCCATTTCCCTCTATCAAGATTTCCTACAACATCATCTAAAGGATGATTCTTTATAATTCAAGTTGATCTAGTAAAGGTAGGACTAGAAATTTCAGGTTCTTCTCTGGGTTCAGGTTCATTAGGAACAGATTCTGGGATAAGTCCATAACTGTTTGTCTTTATAGCAGGTTCATTAGATTTTTCATTAAGGTCCAGAACAGATAAATCTTCTTCAAGATTTTCAAGAGATGTTTTAGGATCATGCGGATCTGTTTCATCAAACTTGATGTGAACAGATTCTTCCACACACTTGGTTCTTTTGTTAAAGACTCTATAGGCTTTGCTGGTTAATGAATATCCTAAAAATATTCCTTTATCACTCTTAGAAGAAAACTTATCAAGATTATCTTTTGTATTGAGAACAAAGACATTGCACCCAAAGACTCTAAAGTAAATAACTTTAGCTTTTCTATTATTCCACAACTCATATGGGTTTTTCTTAAGAACTGGTCTAATTAATACTCTATTAATAATATAACATGTTTTATTCACAGTTTCAGCCCAAAAGTAAATAGGTAGGTCATATTCATTAATCATAGTTCTAGCAATTTCTTGCAGGGTTCTATTTCTCCTTTCTACTACACCATTCTGTTGAGGTGTCCTAGGGGCAGAAAAGTTATGACTATAGACATTGTGTGAGCAGTAGGATTCAAATTCATGATTTTCAAACTCACAGCCATGATCACTTTTTAGGGTTTTAATCTTAAGTCCACTAAGATTTTCTACAGATTTGGAGTATTTAACAAAGTAAGAATAAGCTCCACTTTTGTGAGCTAAGAAGTATACCCAAGTATATCTAGAAAATTCATCTACGATGACATAGACATAGTGCTTACCATTTAATCTAGAAACTCTAGATGGTCCAAAAAATCCATGTGAACCAACTCGAGAGGTTGAGAAGTTGAAACTTCTTTCTTTGATTTAAAAGAAACCTTATGTTGCTTTCCCTTTTGACAGGGATTACAAACTTTTTCATTTGGAAACTCAAGTTTAGTTAGGTCTATAACTAAGTTTTTCCTAGTTAGTTTTCTAAGTGAGTGTAAATTTCAGTGTCCTAATCTTCTATTCCATAACCAGGACTCTTTATGAAAAGCATTTAAACAAGTAACATTTTTCTTAGCTAAGGAATTTAAATCAATAGCATAAACATTATCATTTCTTAGAGTAGAAAAGACTAAAAAAATTTAGAATTAAAAACATTACAAGAATCATTTTCAAATTTGACATTAAAACCATCATCACATAACTGAGAAATACTTAATAGATTATATTTAATTCCATTAACAAACAAAACTTTAGAAATTAAAACTAAATCAGTGTTACCAATTTGTCCTAGGTCGATTATCATTACTTTAGAATTATCACCAAAGGTGACATGACCTCTATCAACATTTATTAAAATCTTGAAGCATGAGTAATCCCCATACATATGTCTTGAACATCCACTGTCCAAATACCATGTCTTCTTGTGTGAACTCTTCAAGAAGGTTTCCTACAAAACATATTTAGGTAGGAAATGACTTTGGTACCTAGATCTTCTTGGGTCCAGACAGGTTAGCAATCAACACTTTTAGTACCCAAATTTGTCTTATGGGTCTCAAATAATTTACAGAATCACAAGATTTTGAAAGATAAACTCTATTTGATTTGTAACTATGTGAATAACTAGTTGAAGTATATAAATGTCCAGAACTATAACTAGTAGTATTCTATCCAGATTTAGAAATAAATCTATTCTTAGTAAGTTGTCTCTGTCCAGGTTTGTAGCCTATTCCAGTAGTGTATTTTGGTGCAACTTGCTTTCCTAGCATTTGAGTTAGTGTATCTTTTCCATTTGTGAACTTCTCTAAGACTTTTCTAAGTTGATCATTAGACATTTTCAGTTCAGTGTTCTCCTTTAATAGTTGATCATTTTTCTCTTTTTCAATAGTAAGTTTAGTTTTAACACAAGTAGTGAGAGCATTTTGTTTCATTAATGATTTGTATTTATCCTTAAGTTCATTGAATGTCTCTTCCAGCATATTACAGTATTCAAATAATTCCTCACTAGTCATGTTTTTAGAATCAGAATCAGATTTTGCATCATCTCTAGAATAATAAAAATTTAAAACAGGAGTATCTAAGGTTACCCCAGATGTGTTTTTCATGAAACACATGTTGGCACGATTTCTTTCGGAATCAGACATTTCAGATTCACTTGTGCTGTCTTCAGAAGCACTCTAGTTATCCTACATATCCTTTTTGTACTTACTATCCTTGTAATCACATTTCTTCTTGAATTTCAGCTTTGGGAAGTCCGCTTTAATGTGTCCTTTTCTTTTGCATTCATAGCAGACAACTTCATCACTTTTATCAGATTTCTTCTAGTCCTTTTCTAGTGTCCCTTATTGTCATAATTTCCTTTGTAATTTAATTTTCTGAAAAATTCCTTCTTCCTATAAAATTTCTTAAACCTTATGGCTATCTGATCCATTTCAGAATCACTATCAGAGTCTGAATTTTCACTGGTTGAACTGTAAGTTTGTATTTGAGCTTTATCTTTGTCCTTACTCTTTGAAGCAGTAGTCTTGAAAGCCACATATTTTCTCTTAGGTTCATCATCTTCTTCTTTATTCACCTTGAGTTCTTCCTCATACATCATAAGCTTACCAATGAGTTCTTTGACAGGCAGAGCATCAATGTCACAAGACTCTCTAATTGAAACAGATGTGCCTCTCCATCGGTCTGGTAAACATCTCAAGATTCTCATAATTTGTTCCTTTGCTGGAATATCCTTTATGAGTGAATTCATTGTATTGACTATCTCATTAAACCTGAGATACATATCAGATATAGGTTCATCAGTCTTCATTTTAAAATTATCATATTTAATAGTATAAGTATTTAATATCATTTCTCACTACTGGAAAAATACCCTATACCAATGATTTGTAACTGTTGGTATAAGTCCCCAAACCGTTGTTATAAGCTATACCAACGGTTTGGAGGACCGTTGGCAAGTAAGCCGTGAAAATAGGTCTATACGAACGGTTTTGGTAAAACCGTTGGTATAGGTTCTATACCAACGGTTTTGAAAACCGTTGGTATAAGTAATTAGAAAATCTATACCAACGGTTCTCAAAACCGTTGGTATATGTATTTCAAAAAAGAAACATCTGGTGGGATTTGATCCTAGGACCTCTAGTTTATAACGGAATGACTTAACCACTAAACTAACATGACTTTTGTTAACATAATTTCATAAATATCTATATATATATGTATTATTCTAATTATTTTAAATTTTGATTTATATAATGTTCTCTATAGGTAGATTCCAAAAAAATCAAAGGACTTTTCCCAACAGTTTGCAAAACCGTTGGGAAAGGTCTTGCTTTTTTTTGGGTATTCTGGCCGAAGGTTGAATTGTGGACACCCTTTCCCAACGGTTTGGGAAAACTGTTGGGATAGGATACCCTTTCCCAACGGTTTTTCCAAACCGTTGGGATAGGCTAACCTTTCCCAACGGTTTGGCCAAACCGTTGGGAAAGGTGGCCAAAAAATGGGCTTTCCCAATGGTTTGGCCAAACCGTTGGGAAAGGATACCTATACCAACGGTTTTTACAAAACATTGGTATAGAAGCGTTGGGAAAAATCATTTTTCCAGTAGTGTCTTTAACATTGGTTGTTCCCTCATGAGAAACACCCACAGTATCCCAAATTTCAAAAGCAGTTTTTCAATCAGAAATTCTGTTAAACTCTTCATCTCATAAAGCACAGTACAGGGCATTCATAGATTTATAGTTATTATTGTAAGCAGTCATTGTAGGTTTATCCCATGTTTTTCGTTCAGTTTCTGGAATTTTATATTGAGACTCTATAGCAGTCCAGATATCAAAACCCATGCTTTCTAAATGAATTTTCATTTTGAGTTTCCACTGAGCATAGTTTGTACCATTGAATAAAGGTGGCATGTTAATAGCATCACCCTCTAGTCTATTATCCATAGCTAGATTTTAGAAAGATAATTTAAAGAGATAAAATTTAGAACTAACAGAAATTTAAGATCTTTAAACATGCAACTAAAATAACAGTTGAAAAACAGAGTATTTCAAATGTCCTTAAACAAAAAACAATCCTCTGATACCAAATGTTGGTCGGAGTGGATACTCAAGAGGGGGGTGAATTGAGTTCCAATTAAACTTTCTGTTAAAATATTGTCTATTTAAAATCCCCCAATTTATAAAACAAGTTAAACTATAGTGAATTTATACTGATTGTAAATTTTCACTTAGCTTCTCAAAGATTGATTAGGTCTCAGTGAATTTAACCACAACATTAAACTAACTTTTGATGCTAACCTACTGATTTACAATAATTGTAAACACTTGATAATTTAACTATAAAAGTAGCTTTAAAATAGTTTTGTATTTTAAAGTAATAGCAGCGGAATAAATAAGATATATGTTGTATACTTTGAACTTAAACAAAATATGCATAGCACATATAACAAGAGGTTCAGTCTCAAGCCAAGACTTAGTCCTCTCAAATATATATAAAAAATTGATCCACACCCTGGATTGGGGTTTACAACAGTTTACAAAACTGTCCAGGCCATGAAGGGACCTCTACCATTGTTCTTCATGGGAAACAAAACAAAGACCAGGCCACACAAGGACCTCTTCCACAATTTATGTGGGTAGACAAGAGATAAGATATTTAAAGTGAGGCTTTTGATATCCTCAAGTTCAGTGTCGGAGACAGTGTGTGTATAAGAAATAAAGAGTACACCACACTGCTCGAAAGTTAATAAAACAATCACTTAGAGAGAATAGATGAGAGTTTAGAAAGCTCTAGTGATTATCAATGTAGCTCTAGACTCGTTGGATTCAGCAGGAATCCTTCTGAGTCCTTCTCTGGTTTTTCTGTTGAAAAACAGTGTGTCTTAGTTCAGCTTGTATTCTTCAGGAATGAAAAATATCTCTTGATTAATCGTGTGTTCTTCAGTGGTGTTAGATTGCATTCATGAGAATTCTTTGAAGGTCTGGAAATCTCTTTCTTGCTCAGGATTGTTCTTCTTGTTCAACACAGTGCTCTCGGGTGTGTGTAAGTTCTTCTTGTTGTATCATCACACTTTTTTTTTCTTCACTACTTGAACATGTAGTTCATCTCAATCTTCCTTATATTCCAAATGTTATGGTAGTAGGAATGATTATCTTTTCATAGGTACGAGATACGGTTTCCTGACATGCCAACAACTATCATTAATTAACATTAAATGAATTAAAAACATCAAATATGGCCGTTAGCATTATTTAAATAATATTGACAAAAAGTTAAGAGACGGTGTCACAGTGATTATGTAAACAATGTCTTCTTCATGGTATGAGGTTCATTGTATGAGCTTCAAGGTATGAGCTTCACGGTATGAGCATCACGGTGTCTGGGTCACGGTGACTCCTTCACGGTGTCTGGGTCATGGTGAGTCCTTCACGGTGTCTGGGTCATGGTTAGTCCTTCATGGTGCCTGGGTCACGGTGAGTCCATCACGGTGTCTGGGTCACGGTGAGTCCTTCACGGTGTCTGGGTCACGGTGAGTCCTTCACAGTGTCTGGGTCACGGTGAGTCCTTCACGGTGAGTCCATACTTAGACAAATATCTGTATTTGAACTTACATAGTAATATGTAGAATATGGATTAAGTATAATCATTAGAGAGTAAGAGAACTTGAATCATAAACTTAAACCCTTGATAATATGTGTGAGATTTGTGATCATGCATAAGATTTGTAAATAATAAAGAGAGTAATTACAATCCATAAGATTTGTTATCATTAAAACATGATGAGTAGATCGAGATTAATTAACAGTAATAATATTTGTGATCATTAAAACATGATTAACACATAAGGAGTCCAACATTGAATAATATTATAATATCATCAATAAGTAATTCCAAAAAATTGTCAAGGTAGTCTATTAAAAATCTTTTCATTAGGACCATGAGAATTTCTGGAGAATTAGTGTTTCTGAAGGGAATCACTATGAACTCATAGTTTCCATGCCTCATGCAAAAGGTTGTCTTTGGAATAACATCCTTCATCACATTTAATTGGTGATATCCTGATTGAAGGTCCAACTTAGAGAAATAATTTGAACCAAATAACTTATCAAACAAGTCATATATTTGTGGTAGGGGATACTTGTTCTTTATCATCATTTTTTTGAGCTCACAGTAATCAATGTAGAGACACATTAATCAATCCTTCTTCTGGACAAAGAGGACCAGCGCACCCCATGGTGAATCACTCAGGAATATAAAAACATTGTACATATTCTCCTATAATTTCTTATTTAGTTCTTCTATCTCAATGGTGGTCACTCAATAAGGTGTCCTTGATATTGGTATAAATATAAGAATAAGTTCAATTGAGAACTAAACCTCTTGATCAGGGGGAAGACCATAAAATTTCATCAGGGAACACATCAGTGAAATCCCTCACATTGGAAATGAATTCAAGAAGTATTATCTCCTTTTTCTCAATAATTTAATCTATATATGATCAATTATAAGGAAAAAATATCCATAATTGAGATGATTATTTGGATGGAGATTCATATTACTCCTTACACGTATACATAATTCTAGGATGCTTCAGGATGTGAAGAGTTATCTCCCCTTACCAATAGTTGATGTTGGATTTATATAAAGATAGCCTATTCATTCCTAATATTGCATCAAACTCTACCAAACAAAGTATGACAATATTTTTTAAGAGGTTCAGTCCATAAACATTAACCAAGGAGGAGTTATAAACTTTGGATATAGTAATTTATCCATTATCTATTCTCACAGATAACTCAACCTCAAAATTTTGAGGTTGTGATTGAATAGTTCTACTAAACATAAATGATATGAAAGAATGAGTAGAACAATAATAAAATAGTATATTCACTATTCTTTAATTAATAAACACCATACCTATCAACACATAATTTATGGGATCCACCTTAGTAGTAGTGATAGTATATTCCCTTCCTTGCTACATTGGAGTTTGTTGTTGTTTATTTCCTCTAATAACCCTTGGCTTATGAAAATGGCTTGCATAATTCCCATGTTCCTTTCTATTGAAACACTACACTACAAGTTGAGTATTTATTTGAACCTTCCTTTCTTCTTCTACATTAGTGGTATTATTTATATACCTTTGATAGTTATATTATATATATCCTTATCTTTCACATTTGAAACATATCTTGGTTCCCTTTAAGTAGTTCCTAAGATACTTCTACCCATACTTTTTACTTGTGGGTTGCTGGGTCATCTATCCATCATGGGATTTATCTATTGATCCACCCATATTAAACTTCATTTTTCTCTTTTTTTCCCCCAATCCTAGGAGACCGCTGAGAGTCTTTAATCTAAATTTTGACCTTAAGGAAATAACAGACAATATCCTCGTAGTTTTCAAAGTTTCAAATCTCCAAAGCTTTTTTTAGACTCTGATTTAGTCGTTTAAATAAGTAACCCACATTTTTTCAATTTTCATGAAACAGTATGAGGCATATCGTGAAATCCTTGTAATTTTTTCCTTGTACACCCTAGTATACTCATATTCCTTTTACCTTAGTCCTAGGAATTACCTTTCCATATTAAAAAGGAGTATTTGGGTAAAATATATATTGAAAAATATTTTCATGAAATCCTCCCATTACATGGAATCAATGTACTCCTTGGACTTTATGTTCTTGATCATTTTCCACCACTAATCAGATTCCCCATCAAAGCAATCAACTGATAGTACAAATTTATCTTCTTCTGACCACCGGAGGACACAGAATTTCTTATAAATGGAGTTAATCCATTATTCTACAAGGAGGGGATTATAAGATCCACTAAACATGGGAGGAATTTTCCATAGTAATTATTTTATGGAAACTTTATATTTTGTAGGATATGTTTGGATTTCCACATGATTCAAGTTTTTATTAATAACTTGAACCAGATGAGAATGTACTTTCATGAAGTTTTGATCACCCATTCATTTCATAATTGGAAACTCATTAAGTAAATACTCACATTTACTAACACACTTATTATTGTAACATTTTCTTCTATTTTTCTCCATTAACTAAGAAAAATACAGTACAATTAGGGGTATTGAATACTTAGATAATAAGCATGTAAAAAAACATTGAACATTGAAGGATAAACTTGTAAATGAAAAGTATATACTAACTTGTGATGCCCTATGATTCAATATAGGTTATCCATAGTGATATAATTATTAATAATGTGATAAATTTGTAAACTCCAAAAATAAATATACCTTTCTGTAATACCAACTATTGCTACCCTAGCCTTTTACACAAATTATTACTTGATTTTAAGTATAATTAACCATTAAATACAAACCAAGTATTGTAAATTATAGTATCTATGGAGGATTATGTACGTAAAACTGAAAAAATGAAACCAAAATAATAAAAAATTATTTAATATTCATAATCATCTCCTAACACCCTTTTATCCATTAAATCATTATAAGATAACCTAAGTAATTCATAATGAAAAGGGATGAGCTAAATAATCCTAATAAGGGAATATGCATATGAATAAAATATAGCGCATGGGTTAGAAAAAATAACATAGTGACAAAAAGGCATGTAACATGAATAAACATAAGGAAGAATAACATGTGTAACATGGGAACATATAACCTTGACATCATAGAAATTTTGAAACATCATATAACATGACATAAACATGAGTCAATGCTAACTACCAAGACTATATCACATGGTAAACAAAGTCCCATAAAAGAATCAGGTTCACAACCTATCCCAACAAGAAGCCTCATGAGACTAAACATTGCCCAATTAATTGTATCACTATTAAGGAACACCCATAAAAACATGTTCATATATATGTGGTCTACATGAATAATCGATCATAAGGGTTTCCCATAGAAATAATTGGGTATCATAATCATGTCATAAGGTGTAGTAAAAAGGACTATCATAATTGTGACCATAAAATAGTGGATTTATGTCATAAATGGGCATTTATATGGTAAAATATGTATATATAATGATAAATTATGTCCAATGTAAGTGGAAAAAATGTAAATAAATAATTTAATAAACTTTATTAAAGAAACATTTTAGTGTAGTTTTAGGAAAATATTTAAGAGAATTTCAATAGAAAAGGTATATTTATTTTTATAAAAATAGAAATGAACAAAGGAATATTTTCCAGATAAAATGAATTATTTTATAAAATTAATTTTTCTTTAAATATATTATCTATGGTACTTGAAAATGGGTATGAAATTGGGAAGTTCCCTTTAATCGGGAGTTTTTATCGGGGGGAATTGAGAAGGGAACCTTACTAAAACATGTATATCCCTTAAAAGGAAGGATTAAATGGTATGTATACATGATTTTGGAACATATAAATCTAAATTAAAATAATTATATAAAAATAGAGAATATTTACATTAGGTTAAAGAAAGATAAATCATAGCGCAAAGGAAAAAATGGATGTTCAGAAGGAAACTCTTACCTTATCTCTGAAAGTATTCTATAATCGATCTTAATGTCATGGATAGTCAAATTAAATAAATTAATTAATTAATTAATAAGATTTTATACTTGTATTTTATTTATTATAATTTTATTAAGTTATTTTATGGCCCTTTTGATGAGTTATAAGATATAATTTCATCATTTTGGAGTATTCGTTTCCTTGGTTCTCATGATCAGTTGCTTGTATACATGTATGAAAAATCTTGTAATATGAGAATTTTTTTACACAATTGATGTTATATTTTATTAATTAAAATCCATAAGATTAAATGGTTTTATAAATTATTTTGTAATTTGGGGTGAGGGTGAATCATTATATAAGACATTAGTCATAATAGTTTAGATTATTTTGGATGTTTGTTATCATCACAAACTAGTTTTGTTTTATTAATTTGTATTATGTATATAAAATAGTTATGAAACATTAAATAGGAAGTAATATATATATTATAAAAAATTTAACCATAAAATGATTTTTTGATTAATCTAGAAGGGTGGAATGGAAATTGAAAACCTTAGCATCCTTAAATGTGATAAATTAACACATCATGGATGATGTTTCCATTTTTAGTAAAAAATGAGAGGGGAGAGAAATTATGATGGATTATTACATTAGAATAATAAAATTTTAGTATATTTAAGGTACTAGATTTATCATACCATTTGTATGATAGGAGGTTAGGACATAATAAGAAGAGTAAAGAACTTGGAAACAAATTAAAATAAAAGAAAGAGGATTTTACCTCTTGAATTCTTCTTCTTGAGAACCTCCTTAGGGGGATTGGTTTTGGTATTTCGTTTATACTAAAGGATATTGGATGTGTTTTAGGGGATAGGTAAGATATTTGAGCATAATTTTTACAAGGATCAAGGCTTTAGAGGTTTTAGGAGAAGAGGTGGTGAGGGGTGGTATTTATAGGGGAGGAGAGGGTTATTTTCTCATTATTATATTCATTAGTTTATTATTTTTCCTCAATACTATGAATAACCTGATAAATATTCATAAATATATTAAAATAATTAAGGTAATTTATACATTATGGTTCATACATTAGCGATGACATAAGTAATAGTGTATTTAACTTATAATGTATAAATATCATAAATTACCATATTTCACTATTCACCTAAAATCTATCTATTTTAGAACAGTCCCAAATATTCAACTTAAAAAATATTTGACATGTAGAATTAAAAAAGGGACTCAATTTTATGAAAATAATTTTCTAAATATGAGAAATTTAATTTTTAATTAAAATCATCATTTTCATGGAAAATAGAAAATTTAAAATTATAACTGATTTTGTGACACTTTGGAAAATTAATTAAGGTATCATAAAATTATCTTATAATCATAAGGAAATAAAATATTAATCTATGAAAATATTTTAGGGAAATAAATTTTCTTTTAAAACATTATATTAATTATAAAATTGAAAATAAACACTTATGTTTTAAAAATTTCAAAATTTAATTAATAATTTCTAAAACATTTATTTGATTATACTATGATATAATTATATCATATTTTCATTTATAAGTTAATTAAATATTTTTTATACTTATATAGGTGATTTTACTATTCTATTATTTGTTTAACTATTCATAAGGGGCATATTACTATTCCAAAGGTCAAGTTACTATTCCATTTTTATAGGTTCCTTTACTTATATAAATACCTATTATATCATTCATTATTCATTTATAATTTTTG
Organism: Viscum album; assembly: GCA_963277665.1. Taxonomy (NCBI): domain Eukaryota; kingdom Viridiplantae; phylum Streptophyta; class Magnoliopsida; order Santalales; family Viscaceae; genus Viscum; species Viscum album. The sequence goes on from OY728119.1 coordinate 539,958,896, forward strand.
TATTTTTTTCTTAATGTGATTTAATGTGATTATACTATATGACATAATTGTGAGAAGGTAATTTCCATTAATTAATATTTTTGGTCATTACATGGAATACATCTTGAACTTGAGAGAGATTAGGTGGAAGTGAAAATTGATGATCTACCATCTTGATATGATCTATGATATCAAAGGGACCAACATATATAGTGATCATATTACCCTTATTTTCAAATATCTCTACGTTCTTCCAAGGAGTTTTTTGAAGAATATCGTGTTACCAATTCCAAACTCGATATGTCATTGATGACTGTCATCATGAATTTTCTGTCAACACTAAGCTAGTCCAATGTGCTGCTGAATGGATATAATCTTATCTAATATTTATTTTGGTATCACAATTCCTAATAGATTTTATTATCCAACTTAATCACAAAACACTAAAGTTTTGTACTTTATTCCATAGAGGTCATCATAAAGAGTCATCTAAATGTTTTGAGTGAATGTTATTTTTTAATAAAAATTGGACCAGTGAAAGGTGTTGATCCCAAACACCATTTAAATCCATATAGTATTCTATGAAAATATATTTTAGGGTTTTAATGGTCCTATAAAATTAACCATTTATTTGATAATGTTATTTTGTGTTAAATTTCAACTCTTTATCCAAAACATACTGAATACTTCTCTAGAACACTATGGTAAACCTCATATCCTTGTTATATACAATAAAATGTGGTACTCCATAAAAATTTACTAATTCTTTAATGTATATCATATATAGTTGACCAAGATATAAATGTTATCTTATTACAATGAAATGTGCACACATTGTAAGTTGATTGAGTACATACCAAATAAAATTATGGCCTTTTAATGTTTTGGGGAGTCTATGATTTAATCTATGGTGTTGTTTTTCTATTTCAATTCTGGTATGAGTAATAGTTATAACATCCCCTTAGAATTATGTCTCTCAACATTAACATTTTTACATACCAGGAATCAACACATATACTCTAAAATATCCATTTTCATTTTTTCCACTCGAAATAATCTTATATATCATTATATATCTTCTCACTTCTAGGATTAATAAATACTGAGGAACTATGACCTTTATCCAATAGCTCCATTAAGTCTAGTATTGACATGAAACATACTTGGTTCCTAAAACATATCATTCCATCATAATCTTGGTTAAACTTAAGAACATTACTCAATTTATTATATAGTTCTACATCTTATTTTTGCACATATTTAAAACTCACACGGATGTATGGTTGGAAATATATCTAATAAATTAATGATTTGTACCCTTACCTCATTATTCCATGATAAATATTTTGAAAATCCATAAATATTTGATCTCTTTTAATCCTAATCTTGGAAAAACTATCATAGTATTTCCCACTCCAAGGGTAGTAGTGTGTTGAGTATTTATAATACTTAATCCACTCTAACCATATCCTTTGGTGAATATTCAACTCTTTATCTTCAAATATATACTTCAAGATTTTATAATTAGAATATATATCACATCTTTAACTATAAAGATAATGGCTTTATATTTTTAATGCAAGAAATACTTCTGATAACTCCAAATCATGAGTCGGGTAATTTTTCTCCTCAGTTTTTAATTAGAGTGTGGCATAATATATCACCATATAATTATGCATGAGGTTGTAGCTTATTCCCCTCTTTAATACATCACTACAGATCACAAAATCTTCTCCACTAGAGGGAATTGTAAGAACAAGTGTAATGACAAACCTTATCTTTATCTATTTAAAATTACATATACATTCATCCATATAGTTCAACTTGGATACCATCTATATAAAATTGGTTATTAGATTAGACATCCATGAAAAAAACACAAATAATTGATATTATCAATCCAACCTAAGAAAACTATGGATCTTAGGCATCGTGTTTAGTCAAGTTCATTGCTCAATAATATTCATCCTGGTGGGATCCATTGATATACCCTAACTTTATATTATATGGCCTAGGAATTAAACTTTATATAGCCATAAATCTTACTTTATGAATTTATCATACATCTTTACTGTCCCCAAGATTTTCAATACAATCCTCAATGTTCATCATTCTTTTATTTTCTCTTGGAATTTGTAAGAATTTCATAAATAAAGACTACCAAAAACAGATCGAGGTAACATCTAGATATATTATACATTTAATCCATGAAGGTAGTGGGGTAATTGGAAATTCCAAATGGAATAACTATAAATTAATAATGACCATACCTCATATATAAGAATGGATTAGGTATATCCATCTTCATAACCCTCAATTGATGATATCTAGAATGAAATTCAATCTTTAAAATTTATTGATTTTCACATAGTTGATCAAACAAGTCATCAATATAGGGTAAATGATATTTCTTCTTGATATTTATCTTTCTAAGTTCTTGATAATCAATGAAAATATATATCAAAACAACTTTCTTCTTAACAAAAGAAATGAGTACACCCCATGTTGATGCACTAGGGAATATGAATCCATTATCTAGATTCTCTTGGAGTTGCTTCTTCAATTCCTAAAACTCAATCAGAGCCATTTTATATATATTCTATGACATAAGTGTTGTATCATCCACGACCCGATTAGCCACCCAAAAAATACTATTGGGTTGGGTGCCACTGAACTTAATACCACCTACCTAAATGCAAAAAGTTGAGAGGGTCATTGGCCCCTAGCCCAAGGTACCTCTGATATTATATAGCTCTATTGAACCCTCATGTTTATCCTCAATCAATTAACCTGGAACCACATTTCTCCTAACATATCATGTCTAAAATAGATCACTAAAGTCCTGAAGGGATGCCCAAACAAGTAACTGGTTTCTCATACCCATGCTTGAAATCATACATCAGCCCATGGCCTGATATATAGAGGCACAACGATATCTATCCTCAAATAAAATTCATAGTTGGATCTTAGCATGACGTCTCAAGAAACAATGATATTTGATCTCCCAAATATATCTAAGAGAATGTTCTCAATATAGTAAGACCCATCCTTCAACTTATATCCTCATCCCTATCAAATGAAGGCTCCTCATCTTCCATGTGGATTTCTACGAAATGCACCCCTAAACCATAAACACCTAATCTGCAACTATCAGGGGCCTCTACCAACACGTTTAGTCAGAACCAACTCATCACGGAGTCAACTTGTGTGCACACGAATCAATTATTTTCTTTTTCCATCACGAGTGAGTGGAAATCACCAAATAAATACCTAATACACATAAAACTGGGACCTTGTTCCCCTATAACCATGTCGCACAAAACTGATGGTCATGTCTTGTAATATCCTGGGTTAGGCCCCAACCTGATGGACTCGCCACCTCAGTATCACATCCATGATGCCCAATTGGTGATCACATCACCAAAGTAATTTTGTCCAATCACAACTATATGATAAACATCGCTTCAATACCTATTGTCATTCCATTCCAATTTCTCAGTTCAAGCCCCTCATAGCCCCATGGATTTCATCAATATATCATAGGCATCATATATAAATGATTCACTTATTAAATAATTAAATTTAAAATTATTGAATTGAAAAACATTAATAAACACATCAATACAACTTATATTAATTGACTAACTCAAACACATATAATCAATTCAATAAAAATTAATAACCAATTCATTGTAATTGATTTTCAAAATTCCAATTTTAGAAAAAAAAATTAAATTTTAACCAAAAACACACCCTGGACAAAACACCAAAGGAGGTCGACAACCTCTAACCTAGTGTCATACCTATGGAAAAGGTTAAGGCGTGTCTATAATTATCCTATATAGTTATACATTCAAATTAATATCCAATAACAGGGTCTCGCTCAAAACCCAACAATGCACTAAAAATACACACCCCCAAATTAGCCATGAAAACACAAAGGAAGGTAAGCACCACCTACCTTGTACTTGTAGATGTAGGCACACCCGATATCAATCTCTATCTCGAAGTAGATTGGAAGAGATCTGAGTTTCTATGGTATGTGCTGAAAATTGGCTAAAACAGATCAAACAGATTTTGTGCTATATGAGTCAAAAACAAATGATAAGAGAAGTATGGGTGTGATTAGCCTTACTAAGGTGGTTCCAATGCACCTGATGTATCTTAAAAGTGATCAAAGATGGTGGAGATAGATCAAGATGAAGAGGATGAGGAAAGGAGGGAGCTTCACCATTCTATGTGCGCGAGCAAGGATAAAGAAGGTGATAAAGGGAAGAGAAAAGGAAAAAATATGGTAAAAAATAATTTTTCCTCATTAAAGGAACCTCCTAGTTTACTCACATTTTCTTTCAAACCGTGAGAAAACTATGCGAGATACATTGCATAGGTACTGCCTAAGTGGCAGTACTCGTACAACTATCTACACTATTTACATTAATCATGCACAAACATTGTAGTAGCTGTGAAAAACTATAGATTCCCTCTCACATTCATGCACCACCCTTTCACAATTTATCCAAATCATACGGTATTTCAAAATTGGGACACAGGATTAGTTGGATGAGGCCGCATGGTTTACCCTAAACTGTGCACCTTTGTCTGTAACCACAAAACAAGCCTTCAGGACTTTGATGCTCCAAAATTCCATCTAAACCACCTGAGGAACTCTCGAAGTCTCTAAACCCTTGTAAAAAATATATAAAGCTGATGGAACTCATGAAATTTTACTCTGATCAACAAAAAATAAAGTTGTATAGCCACTAATTGAAAAACTGGAAAAGGGAGTGGTTTTCAACCCAATTTAAAAACCAAAGATGTTACAATCTCCCCACCTTAACATTTCTCATCCCTAGGCTATAAAACCTAACAAAGAGATGGAACTAAACATACCTATCCTGTTAAAATAAACCCGCACTACCCTGATCTCAAGGGTATAAGTAAACTTACCTGAAGGGGGATCCCCACCTTAAGAGTGACCTACCCCGATCCATCCCGACCAAAAAATAAAATAATATAATGGTTCATCGATCATTCTAGGACTTATATTTCTTCTCATTAGGTATCATCACTCATGCACCTCATCAGGTGCTCTCACATCATTCCAGACATGAAAATCAAATACCGCATCATATCGATGCCTGCCTCAAGTGCATGTTACATATGGAACTAACAAGGTCCTGCATCACCATAGATTCTAAAAATAGTCTCAATGCCTAACGCACCAATCAAGTATTGCATCCCAATGATGCCCAAATGCTTCGTACCTCAAGTAACCCACATCTTTGATGCCCTGATGCCAACTTAACTCAGAAGAACATATCCAATTAGGCTCAATAAATAGTGCCTAGTTCCTCATACCTTACACAATCTATGAACCCATGGTGCTCAAAAATAGAACCTAGTGCCATGCACCTCATATATATCAACTTTACACCAGATCTAGTTCTAACCTACTAACCAGAGTCTAGTAATACCATACATATATATCTTGTTCACCTTAAGAACCAAAATGGACATGCCTCAACAGTCCATGAAAAAGTAAAAAAAAAGTATAGTGTTATGCCCATGGAGTACCTCTAACCATCATCATCTCACCGGCCTAGTCATCCCCTGATATCTCTTCAGTTTGCACCTATCCTGTTTCTTGGTTGTGTGAAGCCTAACCTAACTATTGTACCACACCATCCACTAGCCACTAACCCCAATAATGGGTCTCACTTCCTCTTCCATAACCTCTACATGAAACTATTTCTTGGCTATACTCACCCGGTGCTGATCCTGAACTAATCTCAGAGCCCTGATTCTTCCCTCATCCCTTACTACTATTTTTCTGAGAAGGATTCCTATAGAACCTCTCGAGATTCTAAACCTATCCACATGACAATAACTCTTTTGTAGGACAATCACTGTAATGCCCCGACCCCATTTACCGAGATTCAGAGTTGTCATGATCACAAGGGATCAAATCTCGAAAGACAGATTAGTTTAGTAGCCTTGGAAACACTAGATACATTCATAAGGATTACATTACATCATAAAATGGAAAACTATAACAATATTATTTCCATAGAAAACACTGAGATCCCAAATACTATACTTGCAGGTCAGTCATAATATACTTCTTCACATCCTGAGAAAAATAAAACACAGAAAGGGGTGAGCTCAGATGCTCAGTAAGGATAACAATATAGCAGAAACTTTCATAAATAAGCATAAACATTTAAGGCAATGTATAAAACTAAAACAAATCCTTTTAAACATAAAATTAATCATAATATGGAAAATATAAATCAAAATAATTCCATTTACTTACTCACATGGATATTTTACTTGTTTAATAATCACATGAAATATCAAATAGCCACTTTCATAAGGATGGAATGCATAATTCCATACTATCATAACCACATAGTCAAGGCCTTGTGTTGAGACTGCAAATAATATTTTGTCAAGGCCATGTTCCAAGACACTAGTTTGTCTCATGATACCTACCGATGCATCGAGGAGCTATAACGGGCTCCACCCATCACTTACTAAGTCCAATGTATTCCTCATATGAACAGGTTTAAACATAACATAAACATTCGTATTAAGACTAGCATACGAAATGTCAATACTTTATCCATAAACCATGAATGGTGTAAAAATAACACATCCATAGTCAAACATATCACAAAACCATCAATAAAATATGGAAGTTTTGTATCATAATAAATCAACTTCAAATAATCTTAAAATCCATCAAAGGATGTTGACATAGATGAAATCAAAACTATTTGAGAGAAAGACATTCTTACCTTAATTCTGTCGAAAACGCTAAAAAGGACCTTGTTTGGAAAACGATGCAAAGATTCCTTATAAACATCTTATAAAAAGTCAAAAGAGAGTACAAATTACTTTAACACATATACTATAAAATATTAAGAATGTTTTGAAAAACATTTTTAAGAAACATGGATGTGCATGATAAGGAGGTCCCAGTAGATAATTACGTATAAACAACCTCGGATAATGGAGAGATTGTGAAATAAACCCTTACCTTGTACTTTTCCTTAGTCGAGGGTAGGTTAACCTCCTGTATAATGGTGAAATAATTGTAATTAAATTATACAATAATCATATAAATTAATATGATATCATATATGATCTTTTAACATAGCTTTTTTAATAATATCTTAGTATTATCGTCGTTTCGGGTGTTAACTTACTCATTTTATTTTATTTGTTTTGTTAAATAAGTCATGTTTGTTATGGATAGGTTGTATATTATTCATATCCAGAATTATATAAAGTCTTCAAACATTATTTTTAATCATCATGTGAGAATTAGACTTTAATGGATATCATTGGGAATGAATCTCATCGCGTTCGTGGAGACGGTAGTTCGTACGTACGCACGGGAGACAATATCATTCTTTTGATATTAAAATAATATATAATTGGATGGTATGTCATATATACAGAATCATTATAATGTTATATTTATTATTTACTTCAATTACACATAATTATCATACCCATCCAAATAATAATGTTTCGAATAACAATTACACCGCGACATGGAGACGGTAAGCCGTACGTACGCACGTATGGTGACATGTCATTCAAAGGATGGATAGAATATTGAATATGGTTGTACCATATTTATAATAACATAATAGTATATAGAAGATACTGGATTTATTATTTTAAAATGTAATTAACAAATAAAGAATAAGTGGAAGAAGAAAGGAACTTGAAAGAGGGTGGTGAAATCATTACCTCTTATTCGGGTTCTTCCTTTTGATTTGATCGAAAGGGATCCTTATGTTGGATTTATAATCAAAATAAGGCCTCTATGTTAAATTTATAGTAGCTAATAGGATATTTGGACAGGGTTCGGTCGATCCAAATGACTTTTAAGGTGTTAATTAGAGATAAGGGGGTGCCCTTTTATAAGAGGGCTGAGGGGTACCTTAGGAAAAGCTAGAAATATTATTTTATAATAAATTAATATTCGGTTTATAATGGATCAAAAGTGACTTAATTCTAGGATAAGGTGGTGATGGTTCGAAATCCACTCAACCAATGGGTTTTCTACATGTTTGGGTCATTATATTAACCTCATCTTTTAGTTTTAACTCTTAGTTAATTAGCTTGACATTTACCATGTCTCTTTGTATTTTCATATTATATGGTTAATAAACATACTATAAACTTCCAATAGAACCCCAAGTGGTTCATTAATGATACTATTATCATTATATAAGTCTCTTGGTCGAACTGTATATTTTTAGGAATAGAATATCAATTAATAATATAATATTTGTTTTAAAAAACTCTTTTATGTTTATTTTGACACTATTTGGTAATTGATTTTTGTTAAAGTCCTAACAACTTTATTAGTTCGAACTAAAATAAATTGATCAATTATAACATATCATATTAACCTATAAAATTCTTGGATGGCATCAAAACTTTCAAATTATATTTATTTTTACATTTATAATACCATTTATTTTATTCTTTCATTAATAATGAAAATACTGCATCATCATTGCGTCATAAATAACTTTATTTATTAAATGTATAAAAATTATAAATAAAATACCATTGTGTAAGAAATATTTTTATATTTCTAATTAATAGTTATAGTTGAAAAAATAACATATATAACTCTATGTAAAAATTGTTTTAATAAAAGATATTTGTTTCAGTCGTTTTTTGTATTTATCTTAACTTAATTATTATAACGTGTCATTTTCACTTACAAGTGGCTCCATGGGGTCCCAAATTCGGCCCAAGGATGAAAATGGTCGGAAATGTATCATACAATAGGTTTAGGACATGTTTTATGGTAATTTAATATTATTATAATATTATTTCTTTACCCTTATTTACCGGATTTACCCTTTAACCGTGGTAAATAAAATATTTACCGAAGTAATTATTCAAAATATCTAAAAATAAAAGTTAACTATTTACACAATTTGGAAATCTTGATTCCAAATATAGAATCCATTTTTCTAAATTCAAAACACAGAAGTGGCAGAAATTAAGTTAAAATTAATTCCCGTTGTCAAAACAAAAAGCGTGTTTTTAAAAAATAATAACTATCAAAAGATTGACACTAGTTTATGTCCTGTTTAAATGTAAAATTATGTCCAATAACCATCATTGGGTTAAATGGAAAAAATATAATCTAATTATACTTCCAAACCATTAAAATTAATAATTGAACACAATAAATTATTTTGATTAAAAAAGTTGTTTTCAGTTAAAATTTAGTATTTTTCACTATTCACCCAAATATGAAAGTTATCAGAAAAATACCAAAAATTTATTGAAACTAAATTTTTATGTCTCAATTATAAATAAGAAGTTTACCTTTTCAAATTGGATATATAAATGTTTCAAATATTTTATTTAAAAAAGGTTCGCTATTAAAAGGCGGTAAAATTGCATTTTTTGAAAAATACTTCTTTTATCTGAAAAAAATGAATTTGTTCTTATATTATGTCTAAGAAACTCATAATATGGAATCTAAAATTATAAGGATTATATAATGTTCAAAATTCAGTTAATACTATTCATAACTGCTTTTGAACGGCTAGTTTGGTAAGTGGTGGTTCGCTTGAACTCGTTGTTGCATGTAGTGCATGTTATTGAATTACTTTGAAGAAATAACATACTATGAAATCTTCAGGTGTTACATTCTCCCCTCCTTCAATAAATTGTGTCCTCTCAATTTGAAATTGTTCTTCAAAAATAAAATGTTGAAAATAGAAAACACCTTTGTGGAAAACCCACATCAGAAATTGGGTTAATAAAATTTAGTCTTAACAAAAGGTAAAGAGAAATGAAAATCTCACCACCAAATTATGGTCTAGATTAGGATAACATTTGTGGTAATTAGATACACATAATTGGAGAAAAAAATGTAAATATTTATAGGGATTGATTGAGGTCATCAATCACAAACAAGTGTAAAATTGAGGGCCTCAAAGCCATCAATCTATGATGATTTAAAATATCATCGGTTAAACATAAGGTTTTAGGGTAACACATTTTTTTTTATGATTCCTTCCCTAAATTTCAAGAATAGAATAAGAAAAAAATATATATATACCTGACAAGTATAGTTTGTTCCTTCAACTAATTCCTACCACAAGTTCATCTTTCATTCCAAAAGATTTCAAAAATATTATATTTATCCTAATCATTTAGGGTTCCAAAATAATGAATTTATAATTCATTTCTAAGACTACTAAAAAAACTACATTATACAAACCAAGACATCACGCAGGTCAGTGGTAGGTGATGAACACTTGTCTCCCTTTAGTTGCGGGTTCAAGTCTCGCGGCTTTGCCTGACGTGACAGGTTGTCGCCCAACCTCCAGGTTGTCCTTTTTATAACAATCCAAAAATAATCTTCATAAATGCTTTAACCATAACAATAGTATCAAATGTAAAATATAATCCATTCCAACCTTTAGAATTAATCAAATTACTTTTTTCTAAAATCACAGTCCAAAATTTATAAAGAAGGTAAATATAATGAAGATCTTTTTTCCACGTAATAACATGTGAATACCTTCATCATGTATTCTTTTAAAATATGGTAACACCCTAAATTAACATAAAAACATATTGATTACATTCATTCTCCATTATTCCTTATAGAATATGATATATATTCCTTATATCCAAAAACTTTGAATACTCCAACAATGATGAAATAAACAATCCATTAATCAGTGCCAAGGTAGTCAAGAATATCCAATATAATTTATCCAAATCAACGATATATTATTCCAAAATTACTACCTCATTATCAAGACCATATTAACGATTACCTTTCCTTCAACCATGTATTTTTAAGAAAAAAATTTAACCTGCTGTTGAGTCACTTTTCATAGTACCATATAATCTCAAATCCTCAATGAAATAGTACCGCAGTACAATCCTTATTTATCTCCATAATTCATATAACCAGTACATCGTTGATACAACACTCAAATGAAATAATTCTTTAATAACAACATAAGAACACTAGTCATTCCTCTTCATCTGTGGTAGTATCATAACTTTATTATTATCCAATAGCATCATTTGGGGCATACTCTGATGATTTGAACATTGATTTGCGTAGTGTCCCTACTCCTTGCAGATGAAGCATTGTACATTTGAAACCTTTTTCTTACCCTCATAATCACGAATGTGGTGTCCTTTTTCTCTACACTTATAACATACTCCCATTCCCTTCAAACATTTTCCAATGTGATTCTTTCCACAGTTATCACATATGGGAAAATACTTCTTTACATTCTTCCATTTATCTGTCCTTCTATCTACCATCCTTTTCTTCTTTGGCTTCCCTTCAAAGCCATATGACTCCAAGAATTATTACTTATCTTATAAACACATGATACTATTTCTTCATATGATGATAATACGTGGGAGACTATTTACCTTCTAAATTATGGCTTAAGACCATGAAAGATATGATCATTCTTACTATTTGGATCATGCGTATTGTTGGAGTTATCATTCCTTCCACTGGGCGCCATTTCTAAACAATGGCATACACTAGATTAGTTTATGAATCGCAATACCTAATCCCAAACTTGTAAAACACTTAACATAAATTAAACAGTTTATGGATATAATCCATAATCATAAAAATGTCTTCTTTGAATAAGTATATACTAATAAACCCTTTATAATGGTTTGTAGCAAAAATAAGAATTATTCTAAGCATATCCCCCAGGAGTGTCGTAACTAAGAGTGCATCAAGTCCCATTGTTGTCCACTAGTTCACGTTCGAGTCTAGCTCAAAGTGGTGTTTTCAGGTTTTACCCCTAGGTACATCTGTGCCAGAGCCGCCTCTACCTTCTCGTATCCAGACAGGGATGTATTGCTCAGAAAACTCAAAAAATATCCACAATACCAAAATTCTAGCAAATTATTATACACTAATACTCAAAGTCTATCTTAGGGCTATGTGATCTAATCAGAGTTTATATAAATATAGCTTCCAAGATTTGTACTAAACTTCCTATGATACCAACTGTAACACCCCAACCCCAGTTACCCAGTGTCAGTGCATTATTACGTATCGTTGTCATGATCACAAGGGATCAAATCTCGAAAGACTGATTAGTTTAGTAGCCTTGGAAACACTAGACACATTCATAAGGTTTACATTACATCATAAAATGGAAAACTAAAACAACATTGTTTCCATAGACAACACTGATATCCCATAGACTATCCCTGTAAGTCAGTCATAATATACTTCTTCACATTATGGGAAAAATAAAACATAGAAAGGGGTGAGCTCAGATGCTTAGTAAGGATAACAATATGCAGAAACTTTCATAAATAAGCATAAACATTTAAGGCAATGTATAAAACTAAAACAAAGCCTTTTCAACATAAACTTAATCATAATATGGAAAATAAAAATCAAAATAATTCCATTTACTTACTCACATGGATATTATACTAGTCGAATAATCACATGCAATATTAAATAGCCACTTTCATAATGATGGAATGCATAATGCCATACTATCATAACCACATAGTCAAGGCCTTGTGCCATGACTACAAATAAGATTTTGCCAAGGCCTTGTGACAAGACACTATTTTTTATCTTGAGACCTACCGATGCATCAAGGAGATATAGTGGGCTCTACCCGTCACTTACTAAGTCCAATGCATTCCTCATATGAACAGGTTTGAACATAACACAAACATTCGTATTCAGACTAGCATACGAAATTACAATACTTTATCCATAAACCAGGAATGGTATAAAAATAACAAATCCATATTAAAACATATAACAAAACATTCAATACAATATGGAAGTTTTTTATCATAATAAATCAACTTCAAATAATCTTAAAATCCATCAAAGGAAGTTAAAATAGATGAAATCAAAACTATTTGAGAGAAATATCTATTTTTTGAAATCATTTAAAAGTCACATAATTATAAAAGAATAAATTTAATTTTAAAATATTCTTATAAGATTGTAAGGGAAGATTCTATGATTTTATAATGGTGTAAAATAGTTACACCTTCCGTATAAGTTAAAAAAGACATTCTTACCTTGATTCTGTCGAAAAGGTTAAAAAAGACCTTGTTTGGAAAACGATGGAAATATTCCTTATAAACATCTTATAAAAAGTTAAACAAGGGTATAAATGACTTTAACCCATAGTCTATAAAATATTAATAATGTTTTGAAATACATTTTTATGAAACATGGATGTGGATGATAAAGAGGTCCCAATAGATAATTACGTATAAACAACCTCGGATAATGGAGAGATTGAGAAATAAACCCTTACCTTGTCCTTTTATTTGTTTGATAATAGGTTAACCTCCTTTATATTGGTTAAATAATTGTTATTAAATTATACAAGAATCATATAAATTAATATGATATCATATATGATCTTTTAACATTGCTTTATTAATAATATCTTAGTATTATCGTCGTTTCGGGTGTTAACTTACTCATTTTATTTTATATGTATTGTTACATAAGACATGTTTGTTATTGATAGGTTGTATCTTATTCATATAAATAATGATATCTAGTCCTTAAACATTATTTTTAATCACAAAATAAGAATTATACTTGAATGGATACGATTGGGAAGGAATCTCATCGCGTTCGTGGAGATGGTAGTCCGTACGTATGCACGAGTGAAAATATCAATATTTTGATATTAAAATAATATATAATTGGATGGTATATCATATATACAGAATAATTATAATGTTATATTTATTATTTACTTCAATTAAACTTCATTATCATACTCATCCAAATAATAATGTTTTGAATAATAATTACACCACGATGTAGAGACAGTAAGTCGTACGTACGCGCGTATGGTGACATGTCATTCGAAGGATGAATTGAATAATAAATATGGTTGTACCATATTTATAATAACATCACAGTATATATAAAATACTGGATTTATTATTTTAGAATGGAAATAACAAATAAAGAAGAAGTGGAAGAAGAAAAGAACTTGAAAGAGGGTAGTGAAATCCTTACCTCTTCTTCGGGTTCTTCCTTTTGATTTGATCAAAAGGGATCCTTAGGTTTCATTTATTATCAAAATAAGGCCTCTAGGTTGAAGTTATGGAAGATAAGAGGATATTTCTGAAGGTTTTAGCCGAGACAAATAGCTTTTAATGTGTGAATTAGAGAGAAGGGGTGCTCTTTTATAAGAGGGGTGAGGGGCACCTTAAGAAAAGCTAGAAATGTTATTTTATAATAAATTCAAATTCGGTTTATAATGGCTCAAAAGTGACTTATTTCTGGTATAAGGTGGGTATTGGTCGAAATACACTCAACCAATTGGTTTTAGACAGGTTTGGTTTATTATATTAACCTCATCTTTTAGTTTTAACTCTTAGTTAATTAGTTTGACATTTACCATGTCTCTTTGTATTTTTATATTATATGGTGAATAAACATACTATAAAATTCAAAGATAACCCCAAGTGGTTCATTATTGATAAAACTATCATTATATAAGTCTATTGGCCTAACCTTAGATTTTTATGAATAGAATATCAATTAATAATATAATATTTGTTTTAAAAAACTCTTTTATGTCAATTTTGACACTATTTTGTAATTGATTTTTTTAAAGTCATAAAAACATTACTAGTTCAAAAATAAAATCATTTGATCAATCCAAAAATGTCATATTAACCTATATAATTCGTTTATGGCATCAAAAGTTTCAAATTTTATATATTTTAACATTTATAATACCATTTAATTGATTCTTTCATTAATAATGAAAATACTGCATCATCATTGTGTCATAAATAACATTAATTATTCAATGTCTAAAAACTATAATTAAAATACCATTATGTATGAAATATTTTTATATTTCTAACAAATATTTATAGTCGAATATATAACATATATAACTCTATATAAAAATTGTTTTACTAAAAGATATATGCTTGTCATTTTTTGTATTTAACTTAACTTAATTATTAAGTGTCATTTTCACTTACAAGTGGCTCCATGGGGTCCCAAATTCGACCCAAGGATTACCATGGTCGGAAATTTATCATCCAATAAGGTTAGGAAATGTGTTAGGGTAATTTAGTATTATTATAATATTATTTATTTACCCTTATTTACCGGATTTACCCTTTAACCATGGTAAATAAAATATTTATCGAAGTAATTATTCGAAATATATAAAAAGAAAAGTTAACTATTTACACAATTTGTAAATCCTGATTACAAATATGGAATCCATTTTTCTAAATTAAAAATACATAAGTGACAGAAATTAAGTTAAAATTAATTCTCGTTGTCAAAACAAAAAGCATGTTTTTAAGAAATAATAACTATCAAAAGATTGACACTTGTTTATGTCCAGTTTAAATGTGAAATTATGTTCAATGACCAAAATTGGGTTACATGGTAAAAATATAATCTAATTATACTTCCAAACCATTAAAATTAATAATTGAACACAATAAATTATTTTTATTAAAAAAGTTGTTTTAAGTTAAAATATAGTATTTTTCACTATTCACCCAAATATGAAAGTTATTAGAAAAATACCAAAAATTTATTTAAACTAAATTTTTATGTCTCGATTCTAATTAATAAGTTTATTTTGTCAAATTGGATATATAAAAGTTTCAAATATTGTATTTAAAAAAGGTTCTTGATTAAAAGGCGGTAAAATTGCATTTTTTGAAAAATACTTCTTTTATATGAAAAAAAATGAATTTGTTCTTACATTATGTATAAGAAACTAATAATATGGATTCTAAAATTATAAGGATTATATAAAGTTCAAAAATTAGTTAATACTATTCATAACCGCTTTCGAACGGCTAGTTTGGTAAGTGGTGGTTCGCTTGAACTCGGTGTTATGTGTAGTGCAAGTTATTGAATTACTTTGAAGAAATAACGTACTATGAAATCTTCGAGTGTTACAATAACACTAAGGTCATACATTTCATGGATGACCACACTGAAATAAAACCTTGGACTTCCCACTACGAAGTGGTCTAGCCAAGTCATTGGCCTATCTCTCTACAAGAACTCATCTCAACCTCGCTTCCTATTATTTGAATCATCATCACTAAAATCACATGATGTCACTAACTGACTTAGGTAAGACTTGTCTATCAGGTTACCATTGTCTATAAGCACCTGGTTCACCACCTCTAAGAATGATTCCAACCTAAACACATTTACCTTCACTTAAATAGATTACCATAAACTATCCTCAAACTATCTCACTCTCAAGGTGTCATCGCTCACCATGCTTGAAGAAAAGTGAGACAATTCAGTGAACTTAATTTCCTAGTCCATGTTAGACATGTCTCCCTACTGAATGCTCAAGAAATATAGATCTCTTTATACCCACATCATCCCTAAGAAGAAATTATCAAAGAACCATTCCTCAAAGTACTTCTAGATTGGTCCTTCATGTCAACTAGACAACACCTATATGTCCCAGAAAAATTTAGTTGGCCCTCTAAGCATGTTGGTTGTCATCTTCTCCATTTTCCCTAGAGGCATATATAACTACTCGTAGTCATCTTCATCAAATTGATCAAGTTCTCAGCTTCTTATAGACCACCCTCACCCTAAGAAAGCATCGGGTGTTGTGAATGTAACTCTCAAGTAATATAATTCATGAAGGTATCATCTCCCTGAGCACCCATGCCGATACCCTATAGCACACGTACCAAGCTTGCTAAGAGTTACTAATCAAGACACTGTCCACACGTAGTCATATATGGAGGCTGCCCTAAGTACACTGGAACCTAATAATGTACCTAAATCTCATGCTCTACAAGACCCTCAGGTCCCTCAACCTGATCATGCTCTAGCGGCACTAATCCATCACCCACCTGATGCTCCATTCGAGCCTTCTACGAGGAACCCACTGAATACCATTAAAATGGTCAAATGTCATACATCATGTGTGTGTATATATATAATGCAGATAAGAAAAGTAGTTATTAGTAGTGCATCCTCACTACCCTTACCCTTTCTTACCATAGTAACACAACATAACATGGAATCACGGCCTCATAGCCTCCTTACTCGCCCTCAATTGAGCCAAGTATCAAAATATACCACGGGCCATGCCTGTCTTGACAACCAACATTGCCTAAATCTGATGACCATGTATCTCATCCTAGGGATCAACATCACCTCATTTAATCATACTTTCCTACTCATATAATATCCAGGCCCACTTCACACATCACATGAAATTTATATTTATATTACATGGCCCTTCACATCACATGGCATAATAAATTTTATTCCAAGGAATACCACATTTAACAAATTGTTTTCTCATGGAATAAGAATATTTAGAATTTAGAAAATCCTAATGTGTGCCCAATAAAAGCATAAACATGCATCTCAACATCACAAACATCCCTTTCCAGACTGGGCCAAGGGTTAAATTTCATAACAATTAACCATAACATTTCAAATAAGCCACTCTATGTAGAAATTAAACCAACTATAATCTGAGAAAAATAGAACAAAAATTACCACCCCATAGTAACTTCGTTTGTCCCTTATACATGGGGTTTTAGGCACCCAAGTATGATTTATCAACTAAGTTCTGACTACACCTAGTCTCCATCATTCCATAATCGAAATAGTAAGACTATCAGAAAAGAAAAGGCATTATGGATCTCATTAGTATCTTGTTAAATAGTGCTACTAAATCCTACTCAAGGACTTCTCTGATACCACTTACAGCATCCCAGACCCAATTATCCACCGAAATAGTGCTATCGGACTGGGTTCCACTAGCCTTAAGCATGCCTCCCAAAACAAAAAGTCTTATGACTATCATTGAGGGTGTAAAATAGGTATAGTGGGGAGGTAATAACCTATAGGGATGATGTAATACTGGTATGAGTGGATAAATATAACATGAAGTGAAAAAGTAAGACTCAGAAAAAATCCAACCAGACCCTCCAAAGGTGGAAGAACAGTCAATATCAATAAATAGTGGAATAAATATAATCATAAGAAATGTAAAATAAATAAACATGTTAGTATACCACATGTAGCACAAAACTAAAACAGGCATGAAAATCCAAACGGGTCATACAGATCAATATACAAAAGAGGTCGCCAATGGAAATCCAAAATACAGTACACTCATATATCAAAAGAAACATAGTGAACAAAAAAGAAACAAAAGAAGAAATTATTGCAAAGGTAGGAACCTCAAGGTCACCTTTCAATATCCCATGCAAAGCAGCACTATGATAAATCTCTTGAAGTTGATCCTTTAGCTGAACATAAATACATAAAGTCTAAATGCATCCCAAAGGGACTGTATAGGGTGTTAGAATGTGTCTCATTACTATACAACCCAAAGGTTCATACCAAGAATAAGTGTTTAAGAAGTCATGATATATAGATAAATGAAACAGTATAATGAAATAACTAAACAATGATTCCCTAGTGCTCAACAGCCACCAAGAATCCATCACCTACCACAACCAATGTCAGAATATAATAAGTAGATAGTTTCATTCACCCATGGACCAAGGTACCCTTGATGTCATATATCTTAGGTGAACCCTCGGGTTCTACCTCAGACAAGATACTCGGCACCACATGCCTCCTGACACCTCATGTATCAAATAAATCACTAACATCCAAAAAGAATTCACAAATAAGTAACTGGTCCCTTAGACCCCTGTTTGAAAGCACATGTTATCCCATGTCCTAAAATACAGAGTAAAAACAATATCTATCCTTAAATGAAATTCAATGTTGACTCTCATTAGGACATCTTGATAAAATATGATATATGTTCTCCCAAATCAATCCAATAACAGAGCCTCAATATGAAAATCCTAATCCCCTATTGATATCCTCATCTCTATCAACTAAAGGCTCCTCACATTACATGTGGCTTTTTATGGAAAGCACCCCCAAAGAATAAACACCTAAGACTCAACTCTTAGGAGCCTCTACCCATTTGACTGGTCAAAACCACATCATCACAGATTCAACCTGTGTACACATGACTCATTTCAACACCTTGGCTGTCACGGGTGAGAAAAAATAACCCAATACATACCTAAGACACATTAAATTGGAACCTGGTTCCCCTACGACCATGTCTCTCAAAAATGATGGACATTCCTCAACCTGATAGCCTTTCCACCTCAATACGATGTCCAAATTGCCCAACCAGTGATCACATCACTCAAGTAATTTGGACCAATTCCAACCATACGATCAGAATCACCTCAATCCTGATGGTAATTCCATCCCAATTCTTCAGGCTAATCTTATAACGACCCTATAGGACTCATATTTATCTCACAATAGTTATATATAAATGAATCACTTATTAAACAATTCAATTTAAAAAGATTGAATTTTCCAAATTTAATAAACACATAAACACAACTTATATGAATTGGATAACTCGAATCCATATAATCAATTAAATAAAAATGAACAACCAATTAAATGTAATTGATTTTAAAAAATCAAATTTTAACAAACAATTTAATTTTAACCAAAAACACACCTCGGCCAAAACACTAAAGGTGGTTGACAGCCTCTAACCCAACCTTGCACCTATGGAAAATGTTAAGTCATGACTATAGGTATCCCATATACTCATATGGTAAATTTAATATTCAATAAAATGGTCTCTCTCATAACTCAATGATGAACTAATAAGACTCACCCCCAAATTGGCCACTAAAACACAAAGTAATCTATGCATCACCTACCTTTAACTCAAAGAAATAGGCACATACAATATCAATCTTTAACTCTAAGAGAATTGGAAGAGATATGAGTTTCATTCATATGCTCTAAAAATAGGGGAAAATGGATCAAATGGATGTAGAACTCCATGAGTCAAAAACAGAGGAGAATATAAGGATGGGTGTGATTATCCTTATCATGGTGCTTCCAATGCACATGATAGTTCTGAAAATGGATCAAAGATGGAGGAGACAGATCAAGGAGAATAGGAGGAGGAAAAGAGGGAGACTCATCCTACTATGTGCACGAAAAAGGAGAAATAATTGTAGAAAGGGAAGAAAAAAGTAAAAATAAAAGAGGGATAATTGTAATTTTTCCTCATAAAATGGTTCACAAGGTTTACTCACATGGTTTTCTAAATTGTGAGCAATAGTGCATAGGTACTACCTAAATGGTAGTACATGTGTAGTTATCTTCAATTTTTTCATTAATCATGTGAAAATCATGTGATAGCCTTTGAAAAACTGCATATCCCCTCACACAGCCATGCGCCACCCTTTCATGGTTTATCAAAACAGTCCATCAGTTCAAAACTAGGTTGCATGGTTAGATGGACGAGGCCACACAGTTTACTGTAAACTATGTGCCTTTTTTTGCACCTCCAAAATAGTCCTGGAGGCCTTTGATGCTCTTGAATCCTTTAAAACACTTTATTCATTCTTTAATCCTCTAAAAAATGTAAAAACATGATAAAAATCTAGTGGAAATCATAGAATTTTATTCTGTACAACAAAACAAAAAGTGGCATAGCCACTAATTGAAAAATTGGAAAAGGGAGATGTTTTTTTCCATATTCAAAAACCTAAGACATTATAAGTGTAGCATTGGGTAGGAGTTATATTTAAAACTCAACTTCATGGTTTCGAGAAATACTAGGAATTTATTCAATAAATACCTCATAATATTCCTAAAAAAAATTATATCTTCAATTTTGAGTTTCTCCCCAACCATTTGAGGTAAATATCCCCTATGAATATGTAGTAAGACTAATAAAATAGAATTAATTTACAATGGAATTCCATATTCATCCTCACACTAAAATATAATCAAAGGTTGATTAAGATTATCAGATATAAATTATATTCATCAACAGTTGATTTGGGATCTATATTAATAGAGCTAATCGATGATAAAAAATATATCATATTATACAAAGTGGTGAATAATAATATTTTCATAGGGCTCATTCTTACAAATTTTAACATGGAATCCCCAACTTTGCAGTGGATGATAAGTGTGCCTTAACCATCATAATACACTTAAATGATTATAAAATAATAGTCCCTTTATTTATCTACCAATTATACAATGGATTAGGGTATTGAATCATATAATTCCCAAGTTTTATACACATAGTCTATCAAACATTTAATTATACCATTGGATGAAATTTATTTTCCTCCATTGAACTATTAGTGGTTCTTTAGTATGAACTATATTTCCCTACATTGAACTCTTTATTTTTCATCAAAATGTGTTTCTCTATTCCCTTCTTTTCTATACATAAAAAATATTCTTGTTTTTTTGAGTCATTTACCTAGGTTCTTCTTCCCACATTCTTAACTTGTGGGAAGATGAATCTTCTTCCCTCTATGGTCCTTATCACCTGAACATTCCTAAAATACTATTTTTCCTTTTTTAAAAAAAATTATAAATTTACCTACGTTCTGGATATTAATTAGAATTTGAGATAATTCGTTAGGTATAATCATAATGATTCGTATTCCATCTCCTATTTAATTTGGTTTCTCATGAGGATGGTCATTGAATTGTCCATTACATTAGGTATTGACACAATTCCTTCTAGTTCCACCCATTTACTAAATCCAAAAACATATTTTTATCCTAAATCTATAATAATAAGTGTGATAAATCATATAATCATGAAAATAATTATGGAGATGTCCTAAATTATGAACCCCTTCATTCAACCCATGAAACATTAAGGTCATTTCAAACCACTTTGTATTGTCATAATTATTCATGGATTTTATCTTCTCATTAATCATAATTATATATAAAGATAATATAAACTATCCAAATCATATCACTTAGGAGTGTATAGTCAGGTGTGAAGTCTTTGGCCCACTCATTATGCACTGGACGAAGATCTAGTTGATACACAGATAGCCTTTTTTAGGGTGTTCACCCCTAGGTTAATTTGTGTCATATCCATATATTCTTTCAATTATATAAATAAGGATTTAATTTATGGTAAACAATATAATATTTACCTTAAAAAAATTTCATGAAATTATATTATACTTAAACTTCTCCCCAAGGTTTTCACCAAATATTTCTAAGACTAATCTCTAAAAATCACTAATCCCTTCTCTGATAAAAACTTAAGAGACCCAAAATTTTCATACATAAATATAAAATATTTTTATATGAATATTTAATACACATCAATATAATACATTTTTATTACCATAAATTTTTTGTGTATTTGAAGAATAGATACATAATAAACTTATTTCATGAAAGATTATCAATATCTCTCACAAGGTTCTTTTGTAAGATCCCAACCTTATGTGAAGGTCTATACTAATTTATATTTTGGTCAAAATACATTTTTAATGGTTAATAAAGTGGTCATTCAGTGTATTGGATGTTCCTATGATGTTTCGGGGGATCGAGACCCAAAAAATAGAAGAAAATAGGCTAAATAGTGTTCAGCACATGGTTGGTGTGTGGTCAGTACAAACCATGTGCCTGGATAGATAAACCATGTGTCCAGACATACTCTCAAATATAGGATAGAGCATGGGTTGTGCATAGTTTTCCAAATCATTTGGGTTTTTCTAGGAAACCATGTGGTTTGGCCCCTCTTGGATAGAGGTTGTTGTATGGTTGGCACACAGTTTGGCTAACCATGCGGCCAAACCGTGTGGCCCTTAAAAAGTGGTAAATTACCATTCCCCCCCCCCCCCATTTTTATTTCCTTCTCCATTAATTTTTCCTCTCATTCAACCCCCTCTATCTTGGGTGATGAACCGGCAGCCTCCTCCTCTTCCATGGGTGATTGTCCTTCAATTTATTGAAATTTGTAGTGCCTTTTAGTGTGAATTAAATATAAGGATTAATTTACCACTCCTATTTTCTCAATTTAATAGATTAGGGATTATAGAATATTTTCTCTCCTACTGAATCCCTAAAAATATATTATTTTTATGGTTTCTATTTTTGATATTTAAAAGTGGTTTTTTTCCAAATCAAAGGCTAATGTTGACGTGCGATTTTCTCCAAAATCGATGTGGGTGGTCTAAAATCCTTTTCCTATGGTTTCATTTTTATATATGTTTATATAGTTTTGAAATTGTAATTATTTATAGTTTTTTTATTTCCTTGATTATGGAAGGTGATTTTGGGCCTTATCTTGAGGTTTTACACCCTTCACAGACCCTAATGGATTCATTAATGATGTGATCCCAAACCTAGGGTTACCCTTGGGGTAAGCTGAACCTTTTCTATTGGTGTCATAAATTGGTAAACATTGAGATAAGGGAAATATGAGATATAATGGGTTGTGAATTGTAATCAGGCATGTGGCCATGGTTTAAGGGAGAATTTCATTGATTATATGTTGAATTTTTTGAAATTCCTAAGGGGATTTTGAAGCTGTTTAAATAATGTGTTTTGGATTTTTTTTCCCTATTATAGTTTTTAAATGAAGAACATAATGTTTGAAGTGGTTAATGTTTTAGAATGAGGATTGGACTCAAGTAGATTTACGAATGTGG
Source organism: Viscum album (assembly GCA_963277665.1). NCBI lineage: Eukaryota > Viridiplantae > Streptophyta > Magnoliopsida > Santalales > Viscaceae > Viscum > Viscum album. The sequence continues at coordinate 539,982,449 of OY728119.1, forward strand.
TTTTCCTTATAGATTTAAATTTATGTTTTTAAATGAGGGCCTACTCCCATTTTGTGAAAATTACTTAACTATTATTTCAAATGGTTGGAAATGGGAATGAAATCCTTAGGAGATGGTTTATTTATTCAAAAGGGAAGACTAATGTTGTAAAGGATGTCTTCAAGATTATTTTTAAATCGGTTTTTTGACTTTTTTGTTATCATGGATTATGAAATTAATTTGGCCTTGATTTTTTCCTAGTTTAATATAGCATAATGGGGTGTTTGGCATAATGGTATATGTGTTAATGGGTTATTCCTTATTAGTGGGTTGTGTACATTGAGTTATAATTATAAATTCAGGTTTTGTTTAATGGTTGTGGATTTTTTGGTAAATGTGCTATAATTAAAGAATCATGTGCACATGGATTGGTGGTATGTGGGTATTGAACTGAGGCTCCTCCCATGGGTTGGGTTAGACTGAGGCTCTAAACCCCACCCCTATAATTTATGGGTTAGGGAGTAAGACTGAGGCTCTAGGCCCCTAATGGTTTCATTTGGTGACACTACCTAGACTAAGGCTCAAAGGTAAGTGTTGTGTAATATATAGTTTGGATATCATATTGAGACTCTATGCTTCCCAATTAATGTTCATGGTGTGGGTTTGGATGTCAGACTGAGGCTCTATGCTTCCCAAACATATGGACATGACTTGATTATCTAAATGAGGCTTCATGGTATTTTTAAAAATTGTGATTAATTACCCCCCCCCCCCCCATGTGATTAAAAGTGTGTGTAACCCCTTATTCTAGGACTTAGGATCCTGGTGCGATATGATCTAGTTTAGTTGGGTTGGTTTACCCTAAAGAACTTGATGGATAAAATGGTTAAGTAGTGATTGTTTAAAATTGAAACCTATTTCTTGATGAAAGTGAGTTAAATGGGTAATTGTTAAATGTGAAACATGTTTCTTTATTTCCATGCTTATTTATGGCACTTGTTCCCTATATACATTATTTTATAGACTGGTTATTTATTTAGACATCGTTGGTGGTGGCCTACTGAGTTATACTCACACCCTGCTTAGGCTGCCATGGAACTATAGTACCTATGCATATGTTACGTTTTTCTATGTATAGGTTCAAGATAGGGACCTAGTGTTTGTTTCATGAAGGGGTTGTCTTCTTGGAGAATGGGATGTTGGCACTGGGTTGGGAATTGGTTTCATGCTTGGTATCCTTTGGTAGTTTGGTTTGGGGGTCTGTTTGTAAGACTTATTGACATGTAGTGTATTCATAATATTTTTATGGCATATTTTTCTTAGTTTCTTATTTAATTCCATCTCATTATTTATATTTGTTTATTACTATTGGTTATTATATTTGTTGGTATTGTTTCTATATGATTGTTCTCTGATAAGTGGGTATAGTCTCTTTATTTTACTCTTATAGACATATACTTCTAGTTGATAGCCTTTGGCATATGAGGAGGCGTGCTTGAGGCCATGTGATAACCCCACTCAGGGCACCAGTTCGATGGATACTAAGCCAAGGACATTACAAAGGGGTATCAGAGTGGTTATTTTTTCTTGAAATTTTGGGCATGGTATATAGGAGACTAAGATCTTTTTCATACCCAGTAATGAGCTCATTCGGGGATACCTAAAGCCCCACATATAAGGGAAAATCCAAGTTTCCATGGGTGGGAATTGATGTTTGGTTTTCTGATTTTACTTTTGATTGTTATTTCCACCTCATGTGGCACACATGGATGTGATATTATTTGTTTATGAGGTATTATATCTTGTCTCGATATGAAAATAGATGGTGTGTGAGTTCATGCATCATTCTAGGAACATATGATTGGTAGGTCATCTGTATGTTGTCTATGATTGATAGTTACATGGTATTCATATGTTGATAGTGTACCTTCCTTATTGTGGTTTTTTCTTATTGATATTTCATTGAAATGTTTTATAAATTAATTGTTTTTAAATTTTTACTTAAATAAATCTTGTATTTTTGAAATGTTGGGTTAAAAAAATGCTTTTGAAAATATAAATCCTTGGGTTTTGAAATGGAATGTTTGAAATTTTTTTAAATATGAAACCTCAGGTTTTAAATGGTAAGGTTTAAATTAATAAGGTGGATGGGAAAATGATGGAACTTTCAGGACACATGTGGTGGGTATCCCTCCTATTGGTTGTTGACCCAGTGTATGGGTGGTTTGGGCAGTGATAATGCCTTAGTTTTTAGACCTCGTGTTATGGGATGTGAGTCCTTGATGGGTTTAGATTTCCTTATTAATGGAACGATGTTGGATGTATCTTTGGTTAGGTTGTGACCTCAATGTTTTGAAATAATTGTTTTTAATGTGGTTGTGGTGAATCTTGTGGGTTGAGACATTAAGAGTTGTGTTGTGGACCCTAGATTGGGTATTTAGATCATGGTTCTGATGTACATGGGTGGGTATCATTGGTGTGGAACTAAGAGTAAATGGTTTCTTGGTGCATTTGATGCAATGTGTTTGGAATGAGGGTATTATTTGTTCTTGTGAGCATCAGTTTTTTTAGGGTTGTATGCATATTGATTGGATGTAGATCCAAAGAACTTTGTTATGTGTGACTTTGGTTTAGTGAGTTAGTATCATTTGACACACATGTTGGCCTGGGAGAGGGGTCGACTGGGTTTGCTAGTTCTTTTCGGTGCGTGTGGAAGAATTAGATGTTTTTTAATTTGGCATTAGAACAAGGTAAGTGTATTATAGTGTGGGTTTGTCTTAGAGGGATAAGTGGTAAGGTTGGTTGTTTTAGAAATTTTACTCATGTTATGGATGTGAGTTTAAGGTTTCAAAAAATTGAGGGTAGCCTTAGGGGAGTATGGGCCAGTGTTGTAGGTGACTTGAAATATGTATCATAGGTGGTTTATTTAGAAATGGAATCGATGCACGGTGGGTGGTTGTGAATAGTAATATTGTTCTAAGACCTAGCCCTGGTGTTTTTATTGTGTTGATGCAGAAATCAATGTTGATTTTAGATGAACTAGAAAAGGGTGACCAAAGTGTGGATGGAATCTTTTTGTATGGAAGTGACACTTAAGGTGGTGATGGTTTTGTGGTTAGGATTTCTTTCATAAATGGTTAGTTTATTGAATGTTAATGTTTGGAGTTCCTCGATCCCAATGAGGATGACAGACCAAGAGGAATGGTGAGTAGTGTAATAAGGTGTTGGGCCTATCTCTGGTGTTGAATGACTCATGTGATATAGATTCAGGTTTAGCATGTAATTTCAGGAAATTCAAAGACCTTGAGGCATTTGAGGAGGTCCGGATGTGGGAATGTGTTGGGAGGGAACAATGCCTTTTGGTATGGGTGAACAAGTGACTTAGAATGAGTGCTCCTCATTTTCTTTTAAACCAAAGGGGAAAGCATGGTGGTGCGCAGACCATTGATTTTTTTGTGGTGAATCTTTTTGTTTCTATTGTGAATCATTGGGGTTGTGTTGGAAGAACTCGAGAGGTGTGTCAGGGGAAGTGTCACAGGAGATTTTGGTTCACGATTGCTTGGTAGAGAGTCATGAAATGGTGTTGAGTCAGCTAGAAATATCACTTGAGTCTTAAAGGTCAAGTTTTAATGAGATGTTGGTGGGTATGTAATCATAGGACTTTGAAAAGGGAAAGGTTCTGCATAGGGGGAGGTTACTTCAGTGATGGATAATATGTGGTGCTTTTCGTTGAAAACTTCTTAGCATACTTCTAGCTAAAGATGATCATTAATAATATCTTAACATCATCCTGGGTATACTGATATATCTCTAGATTAATTCCTAGCTACATAAATGTGATTTGGATAGAAATAGAGCCTCTTGAAGGATACACTCATGGAGATGTGTGTGTGTGGGAACCATATGGGGGGGAAGTACACCACCTACCAATTATGTGTGTGGTCCTTGGGATGGATTGGATGTCGATGAATGACATGGGTGCTGTTCTTGGAAGCTAGGAGCAAGTAATGGGTGATTTTTTTCAGTGGAGTACCTTAAGTTGAAGGTTATTCTTGGGTTGTGCTATGAGTGTTTGGATATAGTGTAAGATTGTTGGACCTAAATTTGTAGTTTGATGTAGGCAGGAAAATGTTATTGGAATCTGGATGATCCTTCTAGGGATTCCCTACTTGGGACACTGCTATAACTTTGAAATAATTTGGTGAGATGGTGCCATGTAATTAAATCAATGAATTTTGGAGAGGACCAAACTGAGGGTGTTATGGTTATATCTTCAATGGTAATGTTGTTCTTTTTCATTTTCCTTTAGTATGGTGGTTTAGTGGTGTAACCCATAATTTTCTCTCATGATTATTTGGGGGATGATGAGTTGAGGTAGTTGTGTTCCTAGGGAGCATTGGGTTCGTAGTTATGGATTTCAGTGGGGTAAGTTTCTTCCGGAATATATTGTTTCATTGTTCCAAGTGTGTTGATGTAGTGGATGTTTTCAGTAGGGAAGCTTGGGAGGTGAAGGTTGGTAGGTGGGCCCCATGTCCTGACCTTTTGGTCTTGAAGGCTCAGTAAGGCTTGGAAGTGCAACTCTAGGACAAGCTTTCATTAGGTAGGGAGGTTGTAAGATATCAATATTGTATGGATTTACGTGATTATTTAAATTTTTACCGAACTCTCTTTTTTTTAGTTAATTAATTGGTTCTTGGGTGTATGGGAAGTTTCTAGGATGTCCTAATGGATTGGGACCCTTAAAAAGGGAATAAATGAGTCTAAAAGTGTGTAGTGAATGGTTGGTGTGTGGTTAGTACAAACTGTGCACTTGGCCTGGGAAATCATGTGGCCAGAACTCCACTCCAATAGTGGCTGGTATATAGGCTCTTCTTGGTTTTACAAAACATGTGGGCTCTTTTGGGAAACCGTTCAGCTTTTCCCCACTTAGAGAGAGGGAGCAGCATGATTAGTGCATGGTTTGGATAATCCTGTGGCCAAACTATGTGGCCCTTAAAAGGTGTTAAAATTTTATTTTTTCCCTCCCAATAATATTTCCTTCTCCCCTAATTTTTCCTCTCATTAGAACCCCTCCAAATTGGTTGTTGAACCATCAGCCTCCTCTTCCTCCAAAGGTGATTCTCCTTCGATTGTTGGGCATTTGGAATGTCTTTTGTGTGAATTGAAGGTCCATGTGAGTCTAACACTTCTATTTTATCTATTTTACGGATTATGGATTGTAGAATCTATTATCTCCTATGGAATCCCTAAAACCCTCTTTTCCATTGGTTTCTAGGTTGGTGATTTAAAGGTGGTGTTTTCAAATAAAAGTCTAAGGTCATTATTTGGTTGTCTCTATAATTGAGGTAGGTGGTATTAAATCTTTTTAACAAAGTCTCATTGTTATATATATTTATGGAGTTGTGAAATTGTACTTCCTTTTTTCATTTTAATTTCCTTGATTATGGAAAGTGATTTTGGGCCTTAGATTGAGGTTAAGGATCCTTCATAGACCCTATTGGGTTCATTGATGATGTGACACCAAACCTAGGTCTCCCTATGGTGTATGTTGAACCTTTGATATTGGTGTCATAAATTGGTCAACGTTGAGATAGGGGAAATATGAGAGATAATAGGTTTTGAATTGTAATCGAGCATGTGGGCTTGATTTAAGGGTGAATTAGATTTATTATATATTAGATTTTTTGAAATGCCTAATGGGATTTGAAAATAGATTAAATAAAGCATTTTGGATTTTTGATCTGGTTATTCTTTTTAAACAAATAATATGATGTATTAAGTGGTAAATGTTTTAAAAGGATGTTTTTCCTCAAGGTGATTTATAAATTTTTTCCCTTATATATTTTAAATGATGGTTTTAAATGAGGGTTTGCACCCATTTTTGGGAAAATTCCATAATAATTATTTGAAATGGTTGGAAATGGGAATGAAATCCTTGGATCATGGTTTAATTTTTCATAAGGGAAGACATGTATTGTAAAGGGTGGATTCAAGATAATTTTTAAATGAGGTTTTTGACTTGTATGTTATCATAGATTTTGAAATGAATTTGATGTTGATTATTTCCCAGTTTAATATAGCATAAGGGGTGTTTTTCATAATGGTATATGTGTTAATGGGTTATTCCTTGTAAGTGGGATGTGTACTTTAATTTATAATTGTAAATGATGGTTTTTTTATTGTTAATGGTTTGTGTTGGGTAAATGTGTTATCATTAAAGAAGCATGTGCACATGGATTGGTGGTATGTGGGTATTGGACTGAGGCTCCTCCCATAGATCAGGCTAGACTGAGGCTCTAAACACTACAACTATAATGCATGGATTAGTGATTTGGACTGAGGCTATAGGACCCTAATTGTTGTATTTGGTGAACCACCTGTATTGAAGATTCAAGGTAAGTGTGATGCAATATATGATAGGGATTAAAAACTAAGTCCCTATGATTCCCAAATAATGGCCATGGTGTGGGTTGGTATGCCATATTATGGAACTATACTTACCAAACACATACATGTGACTTGATTACAGGAATAAGGATCTAGGATATGTTGAAAAAATGTGATTAATGAATCTACCCCCTTGTGATTAAAAGTGTGTGTAACCCTTTATGTTATTACTTAGGCTACCAGTGTGATAGGATCTAGTTTAGTTGGGTTGGTTGAACCTAAATACCTAGATGGATAAAATGGTTAAATAGTGGTTATTTAAAAGTGGAATGTAATTATTCATGAAAGTGAGTTAAATGGGTGATTGGTAAATGTGAAACATGTTCTTTTATTCACATATTTATTTACTACACTTCTCACCTGCATACACTATTGTACAGACTGGTTATATTTTTAGACACCATTTGTGGTGGTCTACTATGTTGTACTCTCACCCTACTCAGGCTTCCATGGAACTTGGGTACCCAAGAAGATGTTTCTTGTTTATAGGTAGAGGTTCAAGATAGGGACCCGGTATTTGGTTTATACAGGGGTTTTCTATTCAGATAATGGGTTGCAGGGTTCGAGTTGGGACTCAAGTTCATGTTTTGGATCTTTTGGTAGTTTGGTTTTGGGGGTTTATTTTTAAGACAACTTTACTTGTAGTGTATATATCATATTGTTTTTTCATGTATTTCTTGGTTACTTATTTAATTTTCTCCCAAGTTTTCCATTTCTTTATTATCATTAGTTATTATACTTTTTGATATTTTTTATGATGTGGTTTTACTCTAATAAGTGGGTATAGTCTCTTCATTCTACCCTTATAGACCCATGATACAGTTCAGCAGCCTCTGGCATATGAGGAGACGCACTTGAGGTCATGTGGAGACCCATCTCAGGGAACTAGTTCAGTGGCTACTGAGTGAGGGATGTTACATATTCTCACAGTACACCCTTATTAGACATACCCTACTTAAAAACTCTTTTCATAACCTAGGTAAATAGAAACATAATAAAGGTTGATATCAGTTTCCCAATAAGGGTAAACATATGAGATATTGATCAATAATCATATGTGAGTATAATCTTATCATGTGGGTATAAGAACATGATCATCACTTTCATACCCAATCACCTATATATATATTTAATCATGAATAATTGAATAAGGATTTGTCCTAAAAAAGACATAAGTCATAAGATTTTGGAATCATCAATAATAAATGATGATCCATGAGAATATATAATAATCATAAGACATAGTTTTGTGGCATACACATCAGTATAGAAAATAATTTCTTTAGTCAAGGATCACTGCCAAGACTATCAAAGTTGATTGGGTTCACTCCTCATTCCATCATTTACATAGTCAAGGTTAACTCCTAAGACAATAATATTGGGCAGTGACCCTTACTGAACTTGGTGCACTCCAAATTCCAATCCATATTGTCTCATGAGATATAAATCTATACATAATGCATTGAAGGAATATATAATTTAAGGCGCACCCATACCATAATGAAAACCATACATATGTGTGAAATAAGACAAAAAATATATTCATAATATCATATATCCTGTAAATAAAATTGTTTTCATAAACATTACATCATTTCATCAAAGCATAACCCATGGAAAAGAAATGGGTTTCATAAATATTTCATCCAAGAATAATTAACCTTAGTGAAAGAAATAAACTTCATCGAATCATTATTAAATCATCATCAGCATAAGTCATTTAGAGAAAAAAATAAGATGGTGTCATAATATAATGTCCCTTACTGAATCATAACAATACATAAATGATGTAGGCATATGTGAAAAATTTTCTTTTAAAGAGCATTTTAAAATTTCTTTCAAAATAAAGAAATACGCTTTTTAGAGTCTATAAAAAACTAAAAATTCAAGGAATATTGTGAAAAATAATTTAATTAAAAATAACCATAGAAAATATTAAATTAACATTAATATAAATTAATATTATTTATTTCAATAAAATAAATTCATCTCATATATGTTAAAAGACAATATTTTTTCACACTTTTGTAAAAAAAAAATAAATTACTTGCTCATAAAACTATGTAAAATGATTCCTTTTTAAAATTTGTAAATAAAGTCCAAGGTAGTAAAAATTAAAATTTAAAAAAATCAAATTATTTATATAAACTATCATAAAACAATTTTAGGTTCATATATATCGAAGAAATAGTTCATCAAGCAAAGAATAAATAAGGTCAGTTATTCTTAAAAAATATTTTATTGATCATTTTAAGAACCAAAGAGAGGAAAATGGTTATATTAATTGAAAATTACATGAATAACCAGATGATAAAATAATATATGGGTTTTAATGGATAATATCCATATAATTTTTATCAATGTAAATTTATCATAGATAATCTTGAAAATACATGAGATTGTAACATAAACCCTTACCTCAAGTCTTGTCTTGATTAAAACGCACACACAAAAATCTACATAATATATATATTATATATATATATATATATTATTATTATTATATTATATGACCATGTTCATATATAAATTACTATGTATCATTCCTCTATAATTTCCAACTATCATGTTATTAACAATTTCTTTATTAAAATGGACATTTTGGAAAAAATTGGTCTATTTTCCATGCATGTTTTAGTTAGATGGTTCTGGTTCATGCACCTTGGTCATGTTTAAATCATCTATAGAGTTTTATTAAATAAATAAATATAGTATATCTTAATTATATAAATTTTTTTAATCATTCATGTAAATTAGTGATGAAAAATGAATTACATCACTTCAGGTGGGTGTTAGTCCACATATACGCATGGGTGATGTTTTCACTTTTTAATGGATTAAATCAAAGAAAGATAAATAATAATTATATATTATAGAATTATAAATATATAATATATATATAATATATATTAATTTAATTTTTCCTTATGAACATTCATGTAAATAGGAAATGAAAAATGAAACACATCGCCATGTGGAGGTGGTAGTCCACACATACACACGAGTGACATTATCATTTTTTTAATGATGGGAATAAAATAGATAACGAATATTCCATTAACATAAAAACATTAAATTATAGTAAATATATTTATTCCATATTTTTAATATGGTTATAGAACATTTTTATTAGGTTTAAGAATACAGAAACATTAAAAATATTGGTAAGAACATATACCTTTTCTCCAGGTATCCTCCTTTAAAAAGCACCTTAAGGCTTCATTAATGGGTCTTTTTGGAAGAAAACAATATCAAGGTAGTGGATAAGGATGTTTATATAATATTTGGTGCGATCATGGTCAATATAAAGGGCTCAAGTGGTTTATACAATAGATTATAGGATGTTTTGTTTTAAAATTGACGTGGGTGGAAAAGTTGTAAATACATGAAACTTTATTAAATAATATATGTATTGCTCAAGTAAAGTGTATAAAAATTTCAAAATATTATAATATAATAAATATAAGATATAAATAACCATAAAAATTAAATTAAAGTAATTTTTTGTAAAATTTTAATCCTTATCTCTTAGGATATCCACTCTTTTAACCCTTTTAACCATTACTATGGTAACAAGATTTTTACCATGGTAACTATTCAATATGTAAAAAAATTAAATTGAACTTATTCTCTAATATTTATTATTCTAATTCCATATATTTAATATATTTTTCGATATTAATTTTCTATAATGGTTATAAATCCAATTTAAAATAAGTGTGTAGAGAGCAATGAAAACTCGTTTTAGAAAAGTGCATTTTTAACAATAAAACAGAATTTATTCTTATTCCATACCAAGTAAAAAGCATTAGATAAATGTTAAAACATTTAATTGATTATATTATATAAAAAATTCATTAAAAAAATTCTTCAAAATTTATTTATTTAATTTTTTAAGATAAAAATATATTACGTACATAAAAGCAGTTTTCTGAAAAATAACCCTTTTATATTAAAAACGTTTTTTCTTTATTTATAGTTAATTGATAGAAAATTAATGAGTGGTTATTAATTCATCAAAAATATATTTTTATTAATTAAATACTTTGTTCATATATTTCATAATCTGGTTATCCTTATTCATACTCTCCAATCCAATAGTGAGGTCAAATATAATATAGTATTTCAATCGGGGTGTATTTTAGTTCGGGATAGACATAAAATTTAATAAAGGAAATATATATTATAAAATATTGAGGTGTTAAAAGAAATGATTATAAACATAATATTAATTATTTCCTTAAAAAAACATTTTTCATTAATTTGGAAACCCACATTCCTTTCTAATTTACTTAGGAAACCATTTATGTAATCAAACCATGGAGTGAATTTTGAAAAAAAAACATAGGGATTTATATAAAACATCAAATGTATATCACACCCAAACTAATGTATTGGATGAATTTTAAAATATTTAATTCAAAATATTTTTTAGGGAATTTTTAATCCCACATTAAATGATTGTTCTGAAAAACATGGTGAGGAACTTTGGGTTTATCAAACTACCTCTATAACAATCATTGGGATTTCACTATTTAAGATTTTTTCATAAAGAATTCCATTTACTAGTTGAAATTCAACATAACCAATTTTGGGATATTAAAATGTTTAATTTTTATGCTATTTTTTTAAGACATATTTCTACAATTATATAGACTGGAAGAATATCAACTTGATTCCTATGATAAATCCAAACTCTATATGATAATGACTAAGGTACTCATGAAAAACACATCCTTTGAAAGGAATTTAATAATGGTGATAAGGTAGTTCTCTTAAATTTTTTATTTAAACTTCATTAGTGTAAGATTAATTTTTTATGGTAAGGTCCTTTTTTATTACTAATGTCTATACTTTGGTGCAGTATAGGTTGAAGTCATTTATACCCCAATGAAGTTTACAAAAAACTAAACATCAACTAAATTTCTTCCATTAAAGGAATTTTGAATTAAGAACCTCCTGGAATTGTGTAAAACTCACTTATACTTCCAAGGACACACTAATGGATGGATTTGGTGACCTGCCGAATAAAAACCATAAATATTGTTACCCATAATTTTTGTACATTAATATTACATAATTTTTAAGTGAATATTCCCTACTTAGACCTTTATTTATAGCCTAGGGAATAGAAATATAAGAAAGTGTGAGCTTAGATGCTTAGTAAAGGAAAACATGGGAGATATAAATCAATAATAATATGAAATAATAATAAAAGAATAAAGGTATTAGATTATAACCATTAATTACAATTTTCATACAAAATATATCAAATATCATAAACATGACTCATTGATTAAAGCATTATCATTTCAAAATCCATGAATCATAAGAGATATAAGTCTTTATAAATCAATCATGAACCATAAGTTCTTGTACTTTGATCACGGTTCCATAATCTAGAGAAATATATTCATGATATAAATATTATATATATATATATTATTTATATATTTATATTCATCTATAAAGGATATATATAGAAAAAATTAATTGTACTATTCATGGATAAGATAGGTCGTACATATGCATGAATGTTGTTTTCATTTTTCAATATATGGAATGAAAGACAGGTAAATAATAATTCACCATTATAAAATAATTATTATGTCATATAAATCATTTATTTTAATTTAATCCATCCATATTACCATAAAATTAAAATGTAAATGAAAAACAAATCACATCACTTCATGGAGGTGGTAGTCCACACGAATGAACAAACGATGTCATCGTTTTCCAATGAATTGGAAGGTAAGAATGTAGATGTGATATTATAATTTCAAAAGTATAATTATATCTTAATTATCATATATAATTATTAAACCCATAATAATACCCATCCATAAAATATTATTTTTGATAATTAATATTATCTCTGCGTGGAGACGGTAAGTCGTACGTATGCACAAGCGATATTTTCACCTCACATTTGATGGGAAAGATAATGGATAATGATGATTTTATAATAATAAAAAAATTATATTGAGGATACTTAATTTATTATTTCATGATAAATATAATTTATTTAGATGATTTAAAAAAGAATTAATAAAATTAAATTGATCGGTTAAGGAAATTATCTCTTCTTTGAGAGAACTCATTTAGATCTCCTCTTAAGGATCGTAGGGTTGGTTTGTTTAGAACACCATAACTTATAGAATGTGTCTAATGATATTAGGTATGGATTTTTCTAGAGTATTGGTGAGATATATTTCCCTAAATGTGTGAATAAGTGAGGGGATGAGGTTCCCTTTTATAATTATGGTGAGCGGCACTATTGAAATTTCTTAAAATATTAAATTATAATAAATTAATTCTTAATAAAATGCATTCAAATGGCCATAGATTTAAAATATAATATAGTATGTCATCGTAATTCCATAAATCCGTATAATTTAAAAATGTTTAAGTGGTGTTATAAACCTTATATTTTGGTTTAACCCCTTAGTTAACCCATTTTAACTTTAACTACAGCAACAACAGTTTCACTCTTAAAGAGTTATAATTTTATTTGTAAAGTAACTATTCACTCGTAAATGGAAATGTATAAAACTTCAGACCATATATTATCCTAATTTTTTTCTTCTAATATTTTAATAATTTTAAATAATTTAATAACATATTATTCCCATAAAATAACATTAATTTCATTTCTTAAACTATTTATTTAATTTTACTTTTAATAACATCATGAAAATGATATAATTCTAATATAAACATTTCACACATTCATAATATGTAATTATTATCTTCAAAATTTATGGTAGACACTAACTTTTATAAATTACACTACATTTTATATTTTTAAAATCATTTATTTTATTTTTCTATTAATTGAATAAATATTTTATAAGCATTTCATAATATTTTAAGGTAATTATTTCATTCCTAAAAATTATAAAAATTTCTATTATAAAAACAAATAATTTTTATTTAATATACCCATTTAGAACTGAAGTTATACTATTTTTTTCTTATATATTAATTTAAGAGATATTAAAAGAAACAAAATGAAATTTTTGACTTTATATTTTACTTCAACAATAGTTCCAGGGGTGGTGTATTATTTAAATAATGATACAAATGGAGAGGTTTGAAATTAATACCTCCTCAACTCACCACCACAGATATAGCAGGGGAATTACCATTGAACTATGACCCATGGAAAAATAGTGCCAAAATGCCATATTTTCAATAATTGGATAGTCTTTTACAATATAGACTCATCAAAAGGGATAGATTCAAGTTTTTAGTCGATCTTGAGACCTTATTATATTAGTTTTAACCCTAATGAACCCAATTTATCTTTATTGTGATAATTAAAACTTACTATGGTTACTATTCGTTATAACTAAAAGTAAAAGTGACCTATTTACAAAATTTGAACCTCCTAATTCCAAATAAGAAACCCATTTTTCAAGATTCAAATTCCTTAAGTGGTGGAAATTAAGTTAAAATTTAAGCAAGAAAAATGTGATGAAGCCCTCTTTTTAGAAAAAAGCATTTTTAAGTATAAAACTCAGTTTATTATTAAATCAAACATAGAAAAATATTAAATGAATACTAAAAAAATTTATTGAATATAGAATATATAAATTAAATTAAATTCATTCACTAATAGGTATTAATTTAATTTATTAATATAAAAATATATTGCGCACATAAAAATAGTATTTCAGAAAAAATGCCTTTTATGTATAAAAATGTTTTTACACTTAATTAAATAATAAAATATATTCTATTGGACTTAATAAGATTATCCATAATATAATAGAACTAATTTTACTTTGAAATAATTTTAAAAAAATAAATTTTTAATTGATGAAATTAAAATACAAATTCCAATAAAAATATGTATTTTTCAATATTCATCAAAAAAGCATAATTTTCAAAACCTTATCAAAAAATCATTATATATTAACATTAAAATAATAAATTAAAAAATTATATCATTCTCATTAAATATAATTTCAAAAAATTTCATAAATAAATCATAACAATCATTCACAAAAGGTATAAAACCCAATTTTTTTAAGAACACATATTTTTAAGGAATAAAATGACTTTACAAAAAAATGGGTTCTTATTTTGTAATAAATTATCGATACATTATTATTGATAAGATCCTTTATATATTTAATAATTTGGTTAATCCTATTTATACCCACAAATTCAAAGACTATGTAATAACGATCATAAAATAATAATATTTCATGTTTCATTTTAGCTTGGTTTTGCGTATTGTATATTATATTGAACATATTGTTATATAAAAAATATTGGGGTGTAAAATTATCCCATATTTAATAAATTGTGTCATTATAATTTGAACTTGGCCTCAGTAATGAAGGGTTTTAAATTTAAAGATTCTTCTACAGAAAACTCACATTGTAAAATGGGCTAATAAAAATTTCCCTTAAAAATAGTGAAAGATAATTATTAAAGTTATATGTAATAACACATATCTTGGTTTTTATATGGGTGTATATTAGTGGGAAGTGAAAATATGGTCATGAAAGAGAAAAAAATTCCCCAGGACTAATAGATAGTGATATAGAACATACTTAGAATAAAGTTAACAACCACAAAACTATAAATCTATAATGAGTGAAAAGACCATTGATTCATCAAAAATGAAGGCTAAAGTATAGAATTTTATTTCAAGATACATTTATTATAGTTGAGATATTATTTTACTGTCAATATAGAGAACATGAGAAAATATACTTTCTTGATTTCTTTATATATCATAAGAAAATATTTACCATTTAGTTGTTCTTTAATCAATTTCCACTTCATCTATAACTACAAGAAATGAATATTAAATATGTATTTGTTTATGCGTGAATTTAAAAATTAACTTTTAACATATTGAAAAATTATATCAATATATTCCTTCTGAATTTATACATTAATAAAAACCAATAATGGTTAAAAAAGGTAATATAATTACCAAAATTAAAAAACATTCATATAAATAAATACAACATTAATCTCTGAATCCTAAATAATAAAACAAAAGGTTAGACTCAATAAATAATCCTACATCCCAAATTACCTCAATAACCATAACTTTAAAGAATATTTTAATGGATATGTCTATGTCATAACCTTCATATTACATCTTCAAAAAATTAATTTCTTTCTTACCAAATAATATTTCATATAAAATCACCTCTTAAACATAAGGGTTACATATACCTTAACCCAATGAAACAACACCCAAAATATCACTATAAATCACTATATAATATTTTAATTTTGTTAAATTCACAAAAATATCATGAATCAATTTTAGATACTAACCTGAATGTTAATCCTTAACTTGACTATAAATATCTATAAAAATACCACCTTGTCAATGAACCAGTTTTCAAACATCGAGATTATATATATCCCACTATCAAATACATGATAACATTAAATGATATTTTAACCAAGAGTGTTATTTTAATGTCAATAGAGTTTTCTTCCTAAAACCTAGTAAAAGATTCAAAATTCATCAAATTACCATCACATAAAACCTCAAAAAAATATGTATAGGCTTTTTAACTTATGATCAACCTTAAACCTATAAAACAATTATGGTATTCATAACTCTTAAGTTAACCTCACATAAAAACATGAAATCTTCCAAAAAGTATTAAATCGTTATTCCTCAAAAAAATGAAAGACTAATGATATATTCCATCAATCAAAAAATGAAATAAAATTCATTAAATATAACCAAAATCACTTTATCATCTAATCACTAACCAATTTCAAGGTCACCAATATTATCCCAACAATGATAATCATATCTTTATCCCAACTAAATATTATCAATTTTCTTGGTTATTGTCACTGTTAGACATATGTTATAAAATTCTTAAATAAAACTATTGTGAAATAATACTCAAATATTTTAGGATAATTATATCCAAATTTCATTGATATAGTTATTTAATCCAAATAAAAACACTTAAAATGTTGGAATAGCATAGTTATTTCATTGGTCTACGAGTTAAACCTTGGAATAGAGAATTGGCTTGGATAATTCCCATATTCCCCACATATGAGGATCTAAACTATAAATATTACCTTAGGATGGACTACATGTTCCATCATAGAACATTTTATTTTTCATCATAAATTACTTCTTATATACAATTCATTTCCACATATAAAATGTCTTCTTGTTCCTGTGAGACATTCACTTGAGTGCTTCTTCCCACATTCTTGATATATAGGAATCTCAATCTTCTATCCTTCAAGATTTCTACTACCCGAGCTCTCAATGAACTATATAATCCTATTATTTTGTGAGTATATGAGTTCCTTAAAGTTTAATTTATTAATTATATGTTTTGATAACTAATTAGGAATAATAGCAGTATATTTAACTCCATTTATCATCCCATTTGGTTTCTCATGATCACATTTTCAATCACATTTAACAATAACATGGTTCCTCCTAGATCCATTCACTGAATAAAACCAAAAATCATAGTGTGATAAATAGTAATTATAGTGAGAAATCATGAAATATTATTTGTAGGATGTCTAAATAATGACAACTCCTTTTCAATATATGGAACCTTAGGCTTAATCTAGGTCATTAATGATCGTAATTTATTCAAATACTTCTTGATGATTCATAAATAAAATTTTAATTGACCCAATCATGTCCCCGGAAGTGTCAAACCAGGTGAACAATAAGGGAACACTCACTATGCGTCATAATTATGGATGAGATATTCTCAACAAACTATTTTTTGGGTAATTTACCCTAGATTTATCTCTTCCAAATCCACATACACTTATAGTAACTTGAAATGGATACATTTATTTTAAAATTACATAATCTCTATATTACTAAAACATTAGGATGTTATCATATACTTATGGTTATCCTTAGGGTATTTATGAACGTTTTATCATCCTGATCTCTAATGATTGTCTAAACCCTACTCTAATACCATCTATAGTGAGCCATACATTTTATACATAAATATGACATCATTTTATATAATTATTCCATATATAATATCATGATCCATGCCAAGACCATGATGTTTTAGTATATTTGGAGACTTGAAACATAAATATGTTATTTAGATACATTCTTTATTATCACTAATAATGTTCTTACCACTTTATTCCTATATTTACATACCCTACATAAACCATTATTAATGACCTAGGGAAAAGAGACATAAGAAAGGGTGAGCTCATATGCTCATTAAGGGAAAACATGTGTGATATCAATCGACGGTCATATAAAATAATAATATAATCATAAAGGTATTATATCATAACTATAACATTAAGTAAATATCCAATCTATAAAATATCATAAACATGATTCATGTTATAGAGAATTATTATTTCGAAATACATGAATCATAAGAGTGATAAATCTTCAAAAATCAATCATGAACCATAAATTTATGCCATAAATTATGGTATTATCATAGTTATAACAACTATTTCATATTTCATGGTTAACTACCAAGATGTCAAATCATAATGGATAAAGACTCAACACATGTTTCCTATAGTGTATCAAGAACATTGACGTGTTTCCTATAATTGGTCAAACACGTCATCTTTTTTACTATAATGGATCAAGAACATTGACTTGCTTCCTATAATCGATTAAGAACTTTGAATTATTTCCTATATTAATATCATGAGATATAAAACATTACCCAATTAATTGAAAAAATATACAATTCTAGGCCAACCCATCACATAATGAAAACCATACATATGTGTGCCAAAAGATCTAAAAACAATCATCATATAATCATATCATATCCCTTGTAAATAAATTTTTTTTCATAAACACATCATAATCTCATTATAGCATAACCATTGGAAAATAAACAGTTTTTAAAACATATGATCATAATAACCATAAACCATATAGAGAATGAATAATAATGGAATAATTGGATCATATACCGAATATAACATAATTATCATGAGAATACGTTAATATATATGATAATTCAATTAAAACAATCATTAGAATACTTCTTGAGGAAAATACCCTTTTCATTTTGAAATCACTTATTTAAAATATAAAAAATTTACAAATATTAAGGGAAAATTTTATTTTAAAATAACCTTATAAAATTTTAAAGGTTTTTTCAATTCATTTATCAGTAATTATTGTGTTAAATTATATTCATTATATATAAGTTAAAATAGAACATTCATTATGCACTTTTGTAAAAACTAAAAATGTACTTCATTCAAAAAATGATATGAATATTCATTTTAAACTATTTTTAAAAAATTAAACAATGGGTAAAAATGAGTTTAATAATAATATAATAAAATTAAAAAACATTCTTGAATTTTTTTTAGAAAATATAGATATGGAAAAAACCATTTTTTTAACTGAACATTAAAACGTAGTCGGGTTTCCTTAAAAATAATCTTTCGATCTCATGAGTTTTTTAATTGATGAAAATGAAAATAAAATATATATTCTCAATAAATAACCTTAGTATAATAAAATTAAAATAAATTTATCATATAATTATTATATAATTTCCTCAATAAAAATTCAAGAAAAAGTAATCCTGATTAAAATAGGATTGAAACATAAATCCCTTACCTAAAGTCTCTTCATTCTTCATGCTTGTTCAAACCTCCTATATAATAAATATATATTTATTATAATTTTATTATATATCCATAATCATATATATCATATCATTTATTATATACTTATTTCATCGTATCCCCCTTTTATTAAATTTATTTTATTAAAAATCACAATTCATGGGGATAATTGTTTCATTTTTCATGCATGTTTTCGTTCGAAAGTCCCAGTCCTAGTACTTTTATCATGGATAAATCATATTTATAACTTTAATAATGATATAAATATCATATATATTAATTATATAAATATATATAGTCATAAATAAATTATTTAAATATAATTATTAATTACATCTTTCATGGACATGGTAGGTCATACGTACACATGAATGTTGTTTTCACTTTTCAAAAAATAAAGTGAAAGAAAGGTAAATAACAAATTTAAATTTATAGAAAAATTATTATATCTTATAAATCATGTATATTAATTAAATCTTTTTTTATTAGTATCTATGTAAAACATAAATGAAGAACCAATCATATCACTTTGTGGAGGTGGTAGTCCACACATACGCACGAACAACATTATTGTTTTCCAACAGATTAGAAGTTAAGAAGTTAGGAGTGATATTATAATTAAGTTTAATAATTTCATATTATATATAAATATTAAGACCATTATAGTACCCATCCTTAAAAGTTGGTTATGAAAAATTAATAGTGTCTCTTTGTGGAGACAGTAAGTTGTGAGTACACACGAGTGATTCTTTCATGTCGTATTTGATGGGGGATAAGGGGTATAGTCATGATTTAATACTAATTATAACATTTTATTATATTGAGGATAATTAATTTTTTATTTTATTATAAATAAATTTTATTTATAGGAGGTAAATAAGAAGTGAAAAATAAAGTGATCAGTTATGGAAATGGTCTCTTTTTTTAAAGAACTTCTTCATATATCCTTTAAAGATCCTAGGGTTTCTATTTTAGGAATATATTTTCCTATATAATTTTTATAAGTATGTTTTTTAGTTATTGTTTTAGGTATTTTGGAGCTAAATGGATTAAAATATGTAAAGAAGTGATGGGAAGAGGTTTCCTTTTATAATTGAGGTGACGAGCACTTTTGGCATTAAATTATAATAAATTAATTATGAATAAAAATGATTCTAAAAGGATATAGATTCTAAGATAAGATAGTATTTGGTAATAATACCATAAACCAATATAATATGGAAATATTTAAGTGTTCTTTTAATCCTAATATTTTTTTTAACCCCTTAGATAACATTTTTTAACCTTAACCATGACAACAACTTTTTCAATCTTAAAGAGTTATAATTTTACTAATATGGTAACTATTGACTCATAAATGGAAAAAGGATAAAAATTTAGATCATATGTTATCATAAAATTCTACTAGAAATATTTTTATAATTTTTAAATAATTTAATAAAATATTATTTATATATAATGTCATTAATGTCATTTTGGAAACTATTAATTTAATTTGATTCTTAATGACATAAATAAAAATATTTAGTTAAAATATAGACCTTTAAAAAAAATTGAAAATAAGTAATAATTATATAATAATTTCTTGGGATACAATAATTTTTTTGAATTAAATTATTGAAAATATTTTTAAAATATTTTATTTTTTTCTAATTAATTGAATTAATATTGTGTTAGCGCTTTGTAAAAATTTAAGGTAACTATTTCATTAATAAAAATATAAATAAATTACCATGATAAAAAAATAATTTATCTTTAAAAACCCCCATTTTTAACAAAAATTATACTCTATTTTCCTTATGTGGTAATTTAATAGATATTAAATTCAAGAGAATGATATTTTTTAAATTATCTTTTACTTAAATATTAAAAATGCCAATATTAATGGAAAATGGTACCAAAATGATATATGTTCGAGACTTGAATGTAATGGGTCAAAATAAACTAATATAATTGGATATATTAATGTTTTGGGTTGATTTTCATACTTTATTTTATTAGTTTTAACATTAATTAGCTCATTTTACCTTTATGAACATAGTAAAAATTAACTGATATTACTATTCATTATGACTGAAAGTAAAAGTGGCCTATTTAAAAAATTTATAAATCTTGGAAAAAAATATTTAATTCATTAACCATGATTTAATTTATATAATTGGATGATATTTATTTAGAAATAAGCACACAAAACATGATGAAAACCTGCTCTTTATAAAAATAAATATAAGAAAAAAAGTTAGTTTATTCTAATTCCATTCTTAAAAAAAATATTAAAAAAATGTTAAAACATTTTAGTTAATATATAATATATACATTTAATTAAAATCATTCACCAATACTAATTGGTTTAATTTATCAAGATAAAAATACATTTCACACATAAAAATAGTTTTCAGCAAAAATTGTATTTTTATATATTAATATGTTTTTATACTAAATTAAAAAATAAAATTGATTCTAATAAATTTAATAGGATTAATAATAATATAATATAACTTATTTAATTTTAAATAATTTTAAAACAAAATGTAACTTTCTAAATTCTTGAAAAGAAAATATAGTTTTCAATAAAAATTGGTTCTTTTACTATTCATTGAAAAATCCTATTTTCGGAAAATTTTCAAAAAATCATCATAGGAGAACTTTGAAATGATGAATTAAAAATTATATATTTTTTATAAAATATAATTTCTAAAATTTCCATAAATTATTCATAATATTTGTTCACAAAAAAATAATAAAAACCCATTTTTTAAAGAAACCATATTTTTTAAAAATAAATTAACTTCACAAATATATTGGTGCTTATTTGATAATAATTAATCAGTAAATTTGTATTAATAATTTCATTTATATATATATTATAGTTAATTTAATCTTATTCATGTTCTAAAATTCAACAACTATGTTATAACGATCATAAAATAATAATATTTTATATTTCATTTAAGCTTGGAATTGCATGTTATATACACTATAGGACATAGTGTTTTCTTATAAATATTATGTTAGTACATTATCCCCCCCCCAAAAAATCATCTCATCAATTTTAACTTGTGTTCGATAATCAAGGGTTTGATATTTGAAAATTCCTTCATGAAAAAAAACACATCGTAAAAAGGGTTAACAAAACACCATGTTAAAAAGAGGGAAATTGAAATATGAACATTATCTATAATTATACATATCTAGATTTCCAGATAAATGAACATTATTAGTAAGTGAAAATATGGACATTTAAGAGAAAAATAACACTCAATGACTAATATAGAGTGATAGAGAACATGTTTAGGAGAAAGTTAACAACCACAAACCCATAGATATATTATGGGAAAAAAGACCTCTGATTCATCAGATATAGAGATAAAAGAATAATAATTTATTTAAAAATCCTTTTCTTAATGTTGAGATAACATTTTACTATTAATACTTAAAACATGATAAAATATAAAAACTTGATTTCCTTACATATCATTAGTATAATTTCATCCTTTGGTTACGTTTTGATCAATATTTCCTTTATCTCTCACTACAAGAAATGAATATTGAAGATGATTTTTTTTTACTAGAGAACTAAAATTAACTTTTAACATTTCTAAAACTATACAAAAAATTCCTCTTAGATTTATGAATTAATCAAAACAAAAAATGGTTAGCAAAAGGTATGGTAATTACCAAAATTAATAGACACTCATATAAATAAATACAACATTAATCTCTAAAGCCTTAATAATAACACCCAATGTTTGACTCAATAAATAATCCTACATAAAAAATTACTTCCATAACCTCAACATTAAATAATTTTTTACCTCAACGTCTATGTCATACTCGTCATATTACATCTTAAAAATGTAATTAAATTATTCCCAAATAATCATTCATGTTAAATTACTTGTCAAACGTAATGGTCACATATTCCTCAACCTGATGAAACATTTCCCAAAATATCATTAATAACTATGATAAATACCTATATAATATTTTAATGTAGTTAAATTCACAAAAATATCATGAATCAAACTTAGATACTGACCATAAAGGTAATCCTTAATTTGACCATAAATATCTCTGAAAATGTCACATTTTCGATGAATCATTTTTCCACCTTAATTATTATCAATATCCCACAATCCAATAGACCATGACATTAAATCATATACTAAAACAAATTTTTATTTAATCCTAAATAGTTTTTTCTTCCTAAAACCCTGTAAAAGATTTAAGTCACCTCAAAATAACATCACATAAAACCTTTAAAAGGGGTGTCTAAGAATTTGGAATTATGATCAACCTTAGACCTATAAACCAATGATGGTATCCATAAATCCTAAGTTAACCTCAAATGAAAACATACAATCTTTTAAAAATTAACAAAATCTTTATTCCTCAAATAAAATCATACACTATTGAATATATTACATTAGTCCAAACATGAAAAAAATCATCAAAGATGGACTAAATCACTTTATCATCAAATCACTGACCTATTTCAAGCCCCCAAATAATATCCCATCAATGTTAATCATATATTTATCTCAAATAATCATTATCAATTTTATTATTTAGTGGTACCATTCAACATATCTTATCAAATCATTAAACAAAACTATTTTGGAACAATCCTTAAATTTTTCATGATTTTTATGTCCCAAATATAATTGATATAATTATTTAATATAAATACAAAAGAACTTAAATCCATTCACTTTAGATATTTTAATAGCATGGGTCCTTCCTTGTCCTATTATTTAAACCTTGGATTGGTTAATTGGCTCAGATAATCTATATATTCACCATACATGAGACATTGATCTATAAATGGAACCATAGGAAGGATTTAATAACCCTTCTTCAAACTCTTCATTTTTCTTTGAAAATTACGTTATTTATTACCTTTATTTAAATATAAAAATCGTCTTCATGTTCCTATGAAACATTCACTTGAGTGATTATTCCCACATTCTTGACATATATGAAGCTAAATATTCTTTCCTTCATAATCTCCACCACCCTAGATCTCAGTGAACTTTATCCTTGTCTTATTCAGTGAGTCTAAGAGTTAGTTAAAGTGGAAGTTGTTAGTCATATATCATGATAAATTATTAGGAATAATATTAATATATTTTACTCTATTAATCATCCCATTTCGTTTCCCATCATCACATCATCCATCACATTCAATGTTAATATGTTTCATATGGTTCCATCCATTGACTAAAACAAAAAATAATAATGTGATAAATAATAATCATTGTGATAAATCATGAAATATAATGCATAGGATTTATAAATCATCATTTCTTATTTTAAATATATTACACATTAATATTAATCTAGATCATAAATTATCATCATCTATTCAAATCCTTTATAACGGTTCATAAAGAAAATTTTAATTAACCCAATCATATCTCATAGGAGTGTCAAACTATCTGCAAAGTAAGCACACTCTCATTTTTAAGTAGAATGATGGATGAGATTGTTTCGCGCGGAATCCGGGGATGACCTCCTGGACGGGAGATTCAAACGTTCTGATCGGTTTCTAATGGGTTTGTTCGTAGAACCGGAAACATCCAATGATTCCACATCCATTTGGACCTACTTTCCAAAGGCAGGCGCTCATTAGCTTGTGGGCTAATGAGGCTTAGGAATTTGCATTGGTCGAGAGGATGGGAGGTCGGACTCATCACACCTTTTTTTAGGGGAATTATTGTCTACTCCGGGACTCTCTTTATAGATTTAAGTTAAGTTCGTGAATCCTTATTACATTACCAAGTATAAAATGAGCTTTCCTTTAGTTTTAACAATCAATGATTAAATATGCAAGAAATTTAGAGAATCTTTTATATGTATTCGAGGTTCTTCATCAATATAGAATCATCTATATTTGTTTAGAGATTCTTGGTCAATTTTATCCTTCAAAACATTTATATAAAAGTCTCTTGGTCATTTTGATGACCAGGCTGGTTTTAAAGCCACTCAGTGGGGCACTTGAAGTTTATCGTCATTTAGAAGGACAGAGATTATTTCAATGTTGGGATCGAACCCATAAATGGGCTACCTACGTATCCTTTGTTTTGAAAAAGGAATCAGAACCCACGTAGTTCGAGGAATGGGATATGATGTTTATGATTGATGGCTCAAAGATGAATGTCATAATTACTTTTACACTCTAAGCTCACGTGAGTCATGCTCGGTGTGAGAAACAAGAGGTATTGGTAAAATTTAGACAATTGTGCCATAAAAGATGCAATCATAAGAATTTTTTTTGGGGCTTATGTATAGATGACTGGCCAGATAGACGAAGGTTTAGGATTTACTTTTAGGGAGAAAATCCAAGAACAGGGTCCACAAAGTTATATGTGCTTCATGGAGATTTGAATACTCTAATCTTGGGGCTTACTCCTAAGGAGGATGCCCAAGTTAGGAGGGGACTTATGATTGGGTTTTATTCCTGAAAAGGAAACCCAAATCAAAGGTAATTTATGACTGGTTAAGAGAAGTTTTAAGAGACTTGGGGCTTACTCCTAAGAAGGATGCCCAAGATTTATGACTAGGACTTATTCCTGAGAAGGAAGCCTAGGTTAGGGGACTTGGGGCTTACTCCTGAAAAGGAAGCCCAAGGTTATGACTGAGTCTTATTCCTGAAAAGGGGACCCAGGTTAGGGATTAAGGTTTGGGGCTTACTCCTGAGGAGGATGCCCATATTTGAGTTTGGGGCTTATTCTTAAGAAAGATGCCCATATTTGAGGTTGGGGCTTATTCTTAAGAAAGATGCCCAAGATTAGAGGACTTTGATTGGGGCTTACTCCTGAGGAAGATGCCCAGATCAAAGATTTTATAACTGGGAATTATTCCTGAAAAGGAGACCCAGGTTAAGATTCTCTCATCTTAAAGGATGAGGTTGAATGAATGAACTCTCAATCTTTGGTGACATAAAGATGTTTAAATCACTAGGTTTTGAGAGATATTTCACAGAATTCCTTTCATATAAGGATGTCAAATCAAGAAATCATGCCATAAATGGCTTTGAAGAGTATCTTGAAGACTGAATCTTGAATAGGAAAGGTGAAATGGCTTAAGAAGGGTAAAAATGGGCAAGATGGGCACCCAAAAAGATAGGGGCGCGCAAGTCTTGAAAGGCGCGCAAGTCCTGTGGCGGCGCGCAAGTATTGGTCGCGCAAGTATACTTGCACGACATGGAGGGTACTTGCGCGATTTTCAATCAATATTGAAATACTTGAGCGACTCTTTATTAAACCCTTTCCCATCCTCTTGATATTCTTCCAGAGAAGGGACGCGCAAGTTATATTGAAGGAATTAAGTCGGCGCGCAAGTGTTTGATAAGTTTCAACACTTAGGCCTTCCTTCTTCTCTTTAGATCTTCCATTCTAGGTAAGAAATTACCTTAGAAGTGTTCTGGAAGCTTTGAGAAGAGACTTGGGCGTCGGGAGCTTCGATCCGAGTTTCTGGAAAAAGATCCTCTCGAATGGGGGGCCACAGGGTCTATTTATAGGCAAAAGAAGACCCAGGGCGGTTACCGGGCGGTTACCAATTAGGTCGCGCAAGTCACCTGCGCGACCAAGGTAGTCGCGCAAGTGTACTTGCGCGACAGTGGTAAAACTTGCGCGGTGAATTGGCTTTTGATCCTTTGTTCATGCCTTTGTCGATTTTTAATGTTTTCTTCAAAGGATGAATCACTTTCAGCTGAGATATTCCCTTTTCCGATCTTTAGATTCTGTGACGAAAGGAGCGTCAACAAAAGTCCCCCCTCAGAGTTGGATCCGGAGGAAAATGAGGATTTGACTCTGAGGAAATCGAATCCCTCTAAAGGAAAAGGGCGGCGCGCAAGTCTTCAGTGCACAGAAGTCGGCGCGCAAGTCTTCGTCGCGCAGGCATTGAGCGCTCTGGATGCTATATATCAAATGAAGACTTATGTTGACAATCTTCTGTAATTCTTGAAAAAGAGAAGAGATTCCAGTCTGTGGATGTCCTTCTAACTCTTGTGTATCAATGAAAAACACTTTTGTCTTCAATCATTCGTACTTGCATTCTTCCATTACCTGCTTCAAATTTACTTAAGCCAATGGGCTTAGTAAGCATAGTTTGATTTTTACTAGGATTATTAAAAATAACCCTACAAACTTTGAACCTTTTAACTGCTCAATATTACCTAAATCATACAAAAAAATGTATATTTAGTGAGCTGGAACTTGACTTTTATTCAGAGTTCCTTTGTCTTTTGTGTGGGCAGTTTAAAGTCATGCACGCCGGACATAAAGGGGCTAATGTTTAAGGTCGAAATAGCTTTGACCGAAAATGGATTAAAATGGATTCAATTCCTTGACAATTTATCTGAAAACATATTTACCATACTCAAGTATGAGGGAAAAAATGTAAACGATGGCTTAAGAATATTTGAATCTGAGGAATGATATGAAAAAAGAGCTAAAAGGCATTAGAAGAAGTAGTTTCCAAGAATGAAGTTACTATTATTTAACAAAACCCGTTAGGGGGTTGAAATATGCAGGGCCACCTATGGGCATTGGCTGCATAGTCAAATAAAATAGCATCTTTTGGCTGACAAGTCTGTTATGTGGACTGTTTATGCAAGGCCACCTATGGGCACGTGCTGCATAGTCAGGCAAAAGAACTCCCAGAAATTTACTTTCCTAGTGCTAAAAGCCAGTGAAAGTTTATGGAGATTCAAATTTTATAAAGCATAGAGTTTGTTGTATGGAAAGAGGTACTTGAATATGGAGAAGATATTTCCAAACAAGAATATCGAAGAACTGGATGAATATCACTCCTACGAAGGTCTGACCCAAACGTAGGGAAGAAGAATAAACCATAGACTTGAATACTTTCATATCATGAAAAAGGATATGGGACAAATACGTTAAGGATGGATTATTTTTGCGGATCCCTACATACTTTCGTTTAAGACAAATAAGGACAAAAGAGGCATTCTTCCCAAGAATGAAGTTACTATTATTTAACAAACCCGTTAGGGGGTTGAAAACATGCAGGGCCACCTATGGGCATTGGCTGCATGGTCAAATAAATAGCATCTCTTGGCTGACAAGTCTTTTATGTGGACTGTTTATGCAAGGCCACCTATGGGCACGTGCTGCATAGTCAGGCAAAAGAATTCTCAGAAGTTTGACATTTTTGTGACTAGAAGTCATGAAAAGGTTTATGAAGATCTGAAAATATTTAAGGTTATGATTATAATACATAAAGATGGGTATTTTCCAATGTATATAGAGATACATAGGTCAATGAAAACCATAATCATGTTGTGGCTGGGTCCTGAATTGAAACTTGGACTTCACTACGTATCTCATAAGAATGAGAATCAAGCCATACGTAGTTCTTGAAATGCAGTTTAACGTCGTGCAGGACGAAAGTATGAGTAATCTTAGTTTAGGGTCATAGAATTCGAACCATAATAATGAATACACAGTGTGTGTTTTCATGAGGACTTTTCAGCTAAGGGACTGAAAGTGAAATTTGGGGTTAGGCCCAAAAGACTTGGGACTGGATTCAAGGGACACTCGAATGTTCCTACGTATCCCATAAGGATGGGAATCAAGTCCACGTAGTTCTAGAACTACCCTTTGTACAAATTTGGTTCGTACATGTGAAGTGTGAAAAGGGGACTTTAGTGAAATGATGGTTTTAACCTAAAATAAAAAGTTTAGGCATTACCATGTATGTAAGTAGTCTTTTGAAAAATGAAAACCATGATTGAAAAAAGAATCAATGTTAATAATGGTTCCTTCTCAAATGAGGAAATCAAAGAATATTGTAGTTTATTGTCGTACCGGACAAAAGTGTTGTATAGTTTAACGTCATATAACAAGGACGAAAGTGAATCAATGTAAAGATATTGATTCCAGGGGTGGTTTCACAAATCATAATCATATGAGATGGTGGTGAACCAATGTGAAGAGATTGTTTTTGGGCTTGAACCTTTGGGAGGTTGCCTACATACCCAGCCTAGAGGGCAAGGATCAAAGTCTGTGTAGTTCAATTAAAGAATGAATTAATGACCAAGTTGTTCTTGTGGACAATGATCTAAAAAAAATGTTGTTGGGACTTACACATGGTTAGTGGCCCAAAGGGAGTGTTATGGTTGATGTTCGCTCTAAGCTCACGTGAGTCATACTCGGTGTGAGAAACAAGAGGTAATAACAACCTTAACGATGCACAGTTTAATGTCATGTAGGACATATCAAGGACTTTCTGTACAGTTTAGCGTCATGTAGTTAGGACGATGGGGACAATACAGTTTAACGTCATATTGGACGAAAGGGGGATTGTGCAGTTTTAATGTCATGCTGGACTTTTGATGATTATATAGTTTAACGTCTTTCCGGACGTGAGGGACTTTTATACAGTTTAGCGTCATGTAGTTAGGACGTCACAGTTTAACGTCTTGCTGGACATATTTGCAAATAGTTTAGGGTCATATACATGGACCAGGGATGATGCAGTTTAAAGTCATACGGGACCATTGCTGTATAGTTTAACGTCATATAGCAAGGACGAACTGGTGTTGTACAGTTTAAAGTCATGTAGCTAGGACTAAGGTGAACCAATATGAGGATATCAGTTCTGGGGATTTTTTTTTACAGTTTAATGTCATGCTGGACGATGAAAGTGCCACACAGTTTAATGTCATGTTGCTAGGACACAATATAGTTTAATGTCATCTCGGACAAAATATAGTTTAATGTCATCTCGGACATATACAGTTTAGTGTCATGTAGGACATATTAGTAACCAATGTGACAGTTTAACGTCATGTTGGACGATAAGGGAACTGACACAGTTTAACGTCATGTTGGACGATGAAAGTGCCACACAGTTTAATGTCATGTTGCTAGGACACAATATAGTTTAATGTCATCTCGGACAAAATATAGGAACTTCTATACAGTTTATTGTCATGTAGGACAAAATCAGGGACTATGCAGTTTAAAGTCTTGCAGTTAGGACTATTGGTGCTGCACAGTTTAGTGTCATATTGCAGGGACATAAGTGCGAATAGTTTAAGGTCATATGCATGGACCGTACAGTTTATCGTCATGTTGGACGTATTATAGTTTAATGTCATCTCGGACAGAAGTGTGACACAGTTTAATGTCATGTTGGACGAAGTTGTAGTTTAAGGTCATACTGGACCATTGCTGTATGAACCAAATGTAAGAGTCTTGGTTCTGGGAACATTATTTTGTGTTTATACAAAATACTTCTTCAGAAATATGGCATTAGTTGGAGTCATGATGTGTTCTCCATCCATTGAGATTAGAGAATACACTCCATTGGAGTAGACCTTATGTATTGAATAAGGTCCTTCCCATTTTGGTTCAAGCTTGGGAGGTTTCTTTCCTGGTATCATTGGTGCTTTAAGAACCAATACCAATTCTCCCTGAATGAATGAACGAAGACGAACTTTTTTGTTAAAAGCTCGTGCTATCCGATTCTGATAGATTTCCAAGTGGTGCAAAGTGCACAATCTCTTCTCATCTAACTGTTCCAATTCATTCAAACGCTTTTGGGATTGCTCATCTGTTGATAACTGATCACAAATGGCTATTCTGAGTGAGGGCAATTGAACTTCAATTGGCAAGACTGCTTCTGTTCCATATACCAATGAATATGGAGTAGACCGCGTTGCATTGCGAGTGGTAGTCCGATAAGCCCATAAAGCATGATAGAGTTTATCAGGCCATGACCTCTTATCTTTATCCACCATCTTTTGCAGTATATTTGAAAGAGTCTTGTTGAAGGCCTCTATCTGGCCATTAGCCGCTGCATGATATCGAGATGAATGGTTGGACTTAATGTTGTATTCTTGATACAATCTCTTTACCTCAGAAGAACAGAAGTTGGTGCCGTTGTCCGTCAATATGGTATGAGGGACACCAAATATAGTAATGATGTTAGACTTGATGAAGCTAACAATGCATTTAGAACTGACTTCTTTGAGAGGTACTGCCTCTGCCCATTTGAGGATTTGTCCTTTGATGGAGGCTTTACTGCAGCTTTTGTAGGAGACACAATTGGCTTATTCAATTGTGTTCGCAAAATGGAATGGGTCCGATTGATTGTCTTTCTGACCATCCAATCATCATATTTTTTCGCAGTTTTGCTTTTGAATTCCTGCCACTCGCCTCCTTCCTCTGGATCTGTAGCGGTAATATATGCTACATGAGCTGAAGAACCCTTCAATTTGACTTGTCCCAAATCGACCATCTTTTGCAGGAGGTCTTTAAAGACAAAACACTCCTGGATGGGATGTCCCAACATTTGATGAAAGGGACAATAATTCGGACGGTCTTCATCTCCTTCCTTGTTTGGTCTCTTCGGCACTGGTAATTGAACCAAATTATTTTCCAGAGCTGAAATGAAGTAACCAGGAACTTTCTCACTTCGGAAAGAGTATGTTTTACTCTTCATATCCTCAAATTGTTTTCGTCGTTGATCTTTTTGATCATTTGGACGAAACAGCCTTTGTTGTTGGTGTTCAGGAGGTGGAGCCCTTCGAGAAGATGAAGGTTTTGAAGTAGAAATAGGTACAGGTGCCTGTTTAAGCATAACTGTAGCAGTTTCTGCTTTACCCATTCTTCTTCCTGGAGCTGATGGAATTACACGAGATTTAACCTTAGCCTGTATAAGGGAATCTTCAATCTGTTGAGCGATTGAAGTAAGGTCTCGAAACCCTCCTGTGTATTTCACAGGGATCAATGGCGTGCGTAATTCGTCACGCAAATTTGCCACACAGATTGGCAACAATTCCTCCTGAGGGAGTGATAAACTCAAGGAATATGTTAATCCCTTCCAACGAGCAATGAAATCAGAGACTCTTTCATTCTCCCTTTTCTTGCAGTTTGTAAGATCAAAAACTGTCGTTTTGGGAAAAGTTGAGCTAAACTGAAGAAGGAATTTTTGACGAAGATCCTCCCATCCGATGACTGACCGGGATTTCAAGCTTGTATACCAGACAAAAGCTGGTCCTTGCAAGGTTCGCACGAAGCATCTGAGTTTCACTGCTTCTTGTTGCTCTGGAGTTCCCATCATAGGATCACAACAAGACACGTAATGCGTCAAATGTTGTTCAGGGTCGCCTGATCTATTGAAAGTAGGGAAAATAGGGTTTCCAAAACTGGATGGAGGAGAAATTGAATCTACCCATTCAGGGTAAACTTTCTTTTCAGGTTGAACTTGCGCCCGTTTCCCTTCCATAGTTTCTAACCGAGCTGTTAATGACTCAATAGTAGTTATTAACTTTTGAGAAACGTCAGGTTGAACTTGGTTTTGGGTAGGTGCAATGAATGGAGCTTGGACAGCCGTGGAGGTTGGTGCTGCAACTAATGGTAGTGCTGCCAACCGTTGTTGCGTTTGACCCGTAGGATTAGACCTCTGTGGGTGTACTGATAAAGGAGGATATTCCTGATCCATCTCAGTAGTTACAACAAATTCCTTCGGTTGTCGGACATCAGCATTCTTAAGAAGAAGACTACCCTGAAGTAGTTCTGCATTCAACCTTTTTAATTCTTTCATCTCCTCCTCCTGTTGTGCAAACCTTTGCTCTAATGAGAGTGATTGACCTCCTTCAGAGGAATGGTGAGAAGTAACCTGATTCTTACCTTTCCCCTTATTGGATCCTTTTCGGAGAGGGGGAAGTGGGTTACTTGAAGGAATACCCAGATTTTGGGTAAGCCTTTGATTACGTGTGCGCACACCTTCTTCATTTAGGTCTGTGTGCGCGACTTCTTGAGCAGGAACCTCTTCATCTGATCCCTCTGATTGAGCCTCATCTGGTGAATCAGCAGCAACGGCAGTGATGACATTAATGGATGCATATTGCATGGAATCCTTTCTATCAGCATTTCTGTGATATTGTCTCCTTCTATGTCCATGATAAGGCATGGCATTCCGTTGACTTGATCCCTCAGGAATTTCTTGGAGAACCGTCACTTGGAGAGAATCTCCTGACATCTTGGCTCTTCGTTCCTCTTGAGGCTTATTCCCTAATCGAGAGAATACTGACTTTCTCTGAGGGAGGGATTGAAGATTTGAAAAAGTCCCCAGTCCGGTGGACTGGGGGTGTTCCTGTTGCTTCCGCTCAACTCCTCGAATCCCATTCATTGATTCTGAGGGTTGGTTTAGAGAAGTCCCCAGTCTGGCAATCTGGGGTGTCTCTTGACATGCTATGTCTGAGATCTTTTTAAAATCTCTCTTGATCTTGCGAATCTTAGTTCGGAAATTAGCTGGATGCATTAACCTGTATCCACTTTTATCACCTGGTTCAACAGACCGTTGGATGATTTCCGAAACTTCTATCATTTGATGACGTGTTTGCTCCAGACGAGAGGCTTGCGCAATATTCTCGCCTTCTTGATGTAGGAGCAATTCAACAACCTGTTCTCTATATACTTGATTTTGAGAGGAACTAGTTGAAGCTTGATCTCGAGAAAACTTTTGATTATGAACAAAGCCCATTGATTGTGGCCGGCCATGGGCAATAACATTGCATGAGACCATTTTCGGTGGGCTTTGCTGACCGAAAAGCACTGTGAAATGTAGTGCTCCGTGAACACCCCATCCTCTGATATGAACATTAGATGGAGCATTAGAAATTAACTGACGCAATCTTCTTAGTGCGCCAAGGCATGAACGTTGAAGGGTTCTCTGTTGCTTTTCAGCCTTCGGATACCGAGAGACTGATAGAGATGCCAAATCAATCTGGCGTTGTAACCCTTCTATTATCTTAAGATGATTTTCATATTCATCGTAAGATAATACCTTCTTCTTTAATTGACAAAGAGTTTTCCATATGTTGAGACGAATATCATGGATTCCATCATCCGTCAACATTTTTGGAATGTCGTACTAGGAGTCAGCCAAAGGCCAAAACATGACTGGTACTTCACCTTTTGCCAGTTTTTTTCTCATGTTCAACATTTCCTCTTTATCATTAAATGAAGATTCTTCTACCTGTTTGGACCAGAGTTGGTGTTTCCTTGTTGCTTCATCGGATTCAACAATATTGGTAGAGAAATCACTATTCATGCTAGAAGATGAATGACCCAGGGAAGGTTCGGAGAAAAACCTGAACCCCAGGCTATCTCATGATGGAGAAAGAGTTTCACCTGCCGATAGTAAAGCATCAGACATGACTGGTTTTACGTTTGCAAGTGCCTCGAGATAGGAGGGCTTTCTCGTCACTACATTGCCTTCTGAAGAATTTTCGAGACAATGTGAATCACTACTGCGGAGAGGACTTTCGCAGCGAAGTTCATCACCATGAGGAGGACCATCATGATGGGTTACAGAAAAAGATGAAATCTCTTGCTCCTTGGCCTTCTAACCACACAGAGGGTTCCTGTGGCTCTCATCTGAAGAAGAAACTTCAAGATTGACCGAATTTTCATGAAGCAAGTCTTCATGAGGAAGTGTCTATTGAAGACCTTCAGGATTAATGTTCCTGTTATTGGGAACTGAGGGAGTAGAATCTTGAATTCCGACAGATAAATGTCTGAGGGCTTCAAGAACTCCAGCATTGAGCAAGGCCTTGTTGCAGATTGGCCTTTGATCTCCTGACTGTGCTGGGCGGATCTTTTTCTTAGATGCCTTCTTACTCGCTTTAGAAACCACTTGATGACGAAAGTGATTGCTCTGAGCAGTTGTATGTGCCTGATCAGGAAAGATGGTCAGGTTAGGCTGACGATCATCGCTCAAATCAGGTGTATGTGCCTGACTTGGTTGTCCATATGATATGGGGGAGTAGGCCCCACAACCCTCTTGGACTGGAACAGATGTGTGTGTCTATTCCGGAGTGAATTGTTGATGTGTCACTCCACTGCTAGAGATAGATTTATGTGTCTGTCCCTGAGATGATGCTGAAGCTGTTATGATATCCTGGCAAGCATCCAGAATATGAGCAGGAATTTTCTTCTTCTCTTTCACCATTGACAAAATATGTTTGGTGACTTCAGCCGCCGGAACAGGGATATACGTCCATTCCGGGCTTGGAGTAGGTGTATGTGCCTGCTCCTGTCCTCCTTTTCCTGTCAGTGAATCCTGACAGTACTCAAGTGTGGAGGCAGAGAGTTTAGTCTGCCTCCTGTTTGTCGTCGGGGCTTTCCGACTGACTTCTCCGTGTGCTACCAAGTGAGACTGTTGGTAGGCTTGATTAGTATTAGCAGGTGTATGTGCCTGCTGATTACACTTCGCCAAACGCGGTTGACGAGATCCATCATATGTAGTCAGACGAGCCTGCTGACTAACTGCTGATGTATAAGCAGGTGTATGTTCCTGCCTATGGTACTCCGCCGGAATTGCCTGGCGGGATCGGCTTGATGCTGCCAGACGAGTCTGCTGGACAGCGGGATTAAAACGAACAGGTGTGTATGCCTGCTCGTTATTTGCCACCAAGTTAGGTTGGTGGACTTCTCCGGAGATGGCAGGGATGACAACCTGCCTATTGTTAACCGGATTCCGTCTCTGGCGGTTCATCTTGCCTGCTCGGGTTCGAGGAACCTGAGCTGAATGCCTGGAGTCGGTACCCTCATCATGTTGAGGGTGCACTACCGCACGAGTCTGGCGGCGATTGTTGATGGGAGCCTTTGAGAAGGACTCCTGTATTTTTGAATTAAGGTCCTGCGGGACCTGCTCATTCACTTCCTCGGAGTAAGGGAGTGAATGGAAATTGCGTTCCGGGGATAACGACCCGAAACGGTTGGAGACGGTAGTCAGCACCGTCTGCTTCTTGATTGCTGGTCGCCATTGTCCGGATGACCAGGTAGAATTGTTAACTTGGAGGGCTTGACGAGCGGCCTCCAGAGTTGGGATAGTACCGTTGCGACGGTACTCCTTAACCAGTGCATTAGAAACACAGCGTTGAAGACGCTGAGTTGGTGATGTCATCCTCAGAGCGGATGACGTTCCAGCAGGAGTAGCAGCATTGGTTTTCACAGCAGCAGACCTCGCAGTAGAGGTGTTCCCAGCAGCAGTATTCACAGGGGTGAATTTAAGGAAAGCCATTTTTGTAGAAGATCTTGAAAAAAGAGTGCCTGTTCCAAGTAACAGACATAATCAAGATGAATCTGGCTACTGCATCTTTTGTATGATCATATGTCAATGATTGCCTTGTTGGACCAAAGGGCCTAACAGATAAGAAGAACATCACTTTAACTTGGTTAAGGATTCACGTCGGGTTCACCATTTTTGTTTCACGCGGAATCCGGGGATGACCTCCTGGACGGGAGATTCAAACGTTCCGATCGGTTTCTAATGGGTTTGTTCGTAGAACCGGAAACATCCAATGATTCCACATCCGTTTGGACCTACTTTCCAAAGGCAGGCGCTCATTAGCTTGTGGGCTAATGAGGCTTAGGAATTTGCATTGGTCTAGAGGATGGGAGGTCGGACTCATCAGACCTTTTTTGAGGAGAATTATTGTCTACTCCGGGACTCTCTTTATAGATTTAAGTTAAGTTCGTGAATCCTTATTACATTACCAAGTATAAAATGAGCTTTCCTTTAGTTTTAACAATCAATGATTAAATATGCAAGAAATTTAGAGAATCTTTTATATGTATTCGAGGTTCTTCATCAATATAGAATCATCTATATTTGTTTAGAGATTCTTGGTCAATGGTATCCTTCAAAACATTTATATAAAAGTCTCTTGGTCATTTTGATGACCAGGCTGGTTTTAAAGCCACTCAGTGGGGCACTTGAAGTTTATCGTCATTCAGAAGGACAGAGATTATTTCAATGTTGGGATCGAACCCATAAATGGGATACCTACGTATCCTTTGTTTTGAAAAAGGAATCAGAACCCATGTAGTTCGAGGAATGGGATATGATGTTTATGATTGATGGCTCAAAGATGAATGTCATAATTACTTTTACACTCTAAGCTCACATGAGTCATGCTCGGTGTGAGAAACAAGAGGTATTGGTAAAATTTAGACAATTGTGCCATAAAAGATGCAATCATAAGAATTTGTTTTGGGGCTTATGTATAGATGACTGCCCAGATAGACGAAGGTTTAGGATTTACTTTTAGGGAGAAAATCCAAGAACAGGGTCCACAAAGTTATATGTGCTTCATGGAGATTTGAATACTCTAATCTTGGGGCTTACTCCTAAGGAGGATGCCCAAGTTAGGAGGGGACTTATGATTGGGTTTTATTCCTGAAAAGGAAACCCAAATCAAAGGTAATTTATGACTGGTTAAGAGAAGTTTTAAGAGACTTGGGGCTTACTCCTAAGAAGGATGCCCAAGATTTATGACTAGGACTTATTCCTGAGAAGGAAGCCTAGGTTAGGGGACTTGGGGCTTACTCCTGAAAAGGAAGCCCAAGGTTATGACTGAGTCTTATTCCTGAAAAGGAGACCCAGGTTAGGGATTAAGGTTTGGGGATTACTCCTGAGGAGGATGCCCATATTTGAGGTTGGGGCTTATTCTTAAGAAAGATGCCCATATTTGAGGTTGGGGCTTATTCTTAAGAAAGATGCCCAAGATTAGAGGACTTTGATTGGGGCTTACTCCTGAGGAAGATGCCCAGATCAAAGATTTTATAACTGGGGATTATTCCTGAAAAGGAGACCCAGGTTAAGATTCTCTCATCTTAAAGGATGAGGTTGAATGAATGAACTCTCAATCTTTGGTGACATAAAGATGTTTAAATCACTAGGTTTTGAGAGATATTTCACAGAATTCCTTTCAGATAAGGATGTCAAATCAAGAAATCATGCCATAAATGGCTTTGAAGAGTATCTTGAAGACTGAATCTTGAATAGGAAGGGTGAAATGGCTTAAGAGGGGTAAAAATGGGCAAGATGGGCACCCAAAAAGATAGTGGCGCGCAAGTCTTGAAAGGCGCGCAAGTCCTGCGGCGGCGCGCAAGTATTGGTCGCGCAAGTATACTTGCGCGACATGGAGGGTACTTGCGCGATTTTCAATCAATATTGAAATACTTGAGCGACTCTTTATTAAACCCTTTCCCATCCTCTTGAGATTCTTCCAGAGAAGGGACGCGCAAGTTATATTGAAGGAATTAAGTCGGCGCGCAAGTGTTTGATAAGTTTCAACACTTAGGCCTTCCTTCTTCTCTTTAGATCTTCCATTCTAGGTAATAAATTACCTTAGAAGTGTTCTGGAAGCTTTGAGAAGAGACTTGGGCATCGGGAGCTTCGATCCGAGTTTCTGGAAAAAGATCCTCTCGAATGGGGGGCCCACAGGGTCTATTTATAGGCAAAAAAAGACCCAGGGCGGTTACCGGGCGGTTACCAATTAGGTCGCGCAAGTCACCTGCGCGACCAAGGTAGTCGCGCAAGTGTACTTGCGCGACAGTGGTAAAACTTGCGCGGTGAATTGGCTTTTGATCCTTTGTTCATGCCTTTGTCGATTTTTGATGTTTTCTTCAAAGGATGAATCACTTTCAGCTGAGATATTCCCTTTTCCGATCTTTAGATTCTGTGACGAAAGGAGCGTCAACAGAGATATTATCAACTAACTCTTCTATAGGTTATTAGACCTAGATTAATATATTCCAAAGCCACATCCATATATAGTATCCACATATATATTTTTTTCCAGGAAAACCATATAATCTTTGTCTAAAAAAACTTTAGGATGTTATCCTATACTTGGGATTATACCCAGGGTATTTACCAAAGTTCTCTAATCCTAATCTCTAAATGTTGACTAAACACTACTATGATATCAACTATAGTGACACATACTTTTCATTTATAAATATTACATATTTTTAGATAATATTCCATATATAATAACCTGATCCACGATAGAACCATGAAGGGTTAGTATATTTAGGGACTAGATACGTAAAAATATTATTTAGACACATTCTTTATCATGTCTCGTAATGTTCTTCCCACATTGTAACCTTCTTGAAATTCCCTACATAAAACATTCTTCATAACATATAGAAAAAAGAAACATAAGAAAGGGTGAGCTCATTTTCTCAGTAAGGGAAAACATAGGAAATATCAATCTATGACCATATAAAATCATAAGATAAGAATAAAGTTATGGGATCATAACCATAACATACAAAGTTCATACCAAATATATCAAATATCATAAACAATATTCATGTAATAAATCATTATTTTTTCAAAATAAATGAGTTATAAGTATTTATAAATCAATCATGAACCATAATCTCATGTCATAAAAGTGAGGCACTATCATAAGTATAAAAACCATTTCATATGTCAAGGTTAACAACCAAGACAATAAATCATGATGGATTATTCCTCAACACCTATATCCTATATGGTATCAATCACATCAACGTTTTTCCTATAATGGAACAAGCACATCAACTTGTTTTACATAACATATCAAGAACATCGAATTGTCTCTCGTAATGGATAAAGTGCATCAAATTATTTCCCATAGTTATATCATGAAATAGAATACTTTACCCAATTCATGGGATAGATATATAATTTTTTTCCCACCAAACAAAAATCATACATATGTGTGCTACAAGATCATAAAACATTCATCGTATCATAACTCGTGAAAAGAAAATGGGTTTTATAAACATTCTATAATCTCATCAAAGAAAAACCCATGAAAAATAAATGGGTTTCATAAATATATCATCATCATAATCATAAACCATTCATAGAAATAATAATGAGGGTATCATTAGATCATTCACCTAGTAAAAAATAATTAACATCAAAGGATGTTATCATAGATGATAATTCCTTTAAAAGAATCATTATAACCTTTTTTGAGGAAAGAACCCTTTTCATTTTGAAATAACATTTTTAAAATATAAAAATATCCAAAATATTAAGGAATAAATTTTGTTTTAAAATAACCTTAGAAAAATTTAAAGGAATATTTTAATAATTGAGTATTAATGATGGAGTTAAATTCTATTCATGTTGTTTAAAATATAACAAAACATTCCTTTCACACTTTTGTAAGATCTCAAAAAGTTACTCATTTAGAAAATTACAATAAGATTAATTTTAAACCATTTGTTAATAATTAAATAATTAGTAGAAACAATTTAGCAATAAAAGTATAGTATTAAAACCTTCTTGAAAACATTTTTTATAAAATATAGATATGGAAGGAAAAGTTTTTTAAACCGAATAGTAAAACATAGTCAATTTTACTTAAAAACATTCTTTTGATATATTGAGTACATAAAGTGAGTAAAATTAAAGGAAAACATATATTATTAGGAAATAACCATAGGATAATATAAAAAACATATATTTATCAGATAATGATCATATAATTTTTTTCAATGAAAATTTAAGCATGAATAATAACAATTAAAATAGGGTTGAAGCATGATTCCCTTACCTCAAGTATGTTCTTACTTTGTACATGTTATAACCTCATATTTAATAAATATAAATTTAGTATATACTTATTATATAAACATAATCGTATAAATAATACCATGTATGATTTACTGATGACATTTTATCACTCATTTATTAACAGTTTTTAATAAAAACAGTTTGTGGTGATAACTACTTCATTTTTCATACATGTTTCAGTTCAGCAGGCCCAATCCTTTTACATTGATCATGGTTCTATAATCTTAAAACAATTAATCATGATATAAATATAATATATATTCATTACATATATATTTATATTCATCCATAAAGGATAGAGTAAAAAATGAATTAAACCATTCATTGACACGGTAGACTGTACGTACGCATGAAAGTTGTTTTCACTTTTTAGTAGATGGAACAAAAGAAAGGAAAATAATAATTTTCCTTAAAATAATTATTATTATATAATATAAATATTTTATATTGATGAAATATATCCTTATTATCATCTAGTAAAATTGAAATGAAAAAAATATCACATCACTTCATGTATGTGGTAGTCCACAAGTACTTGCGAACGATGTTAGCATTTTCTAATTGATAAGAAGATAAGAATGTAGATGTGATATTATAAATACATAAGTATAATAATTTAATAATTATTATATATAAATATTAAACCCAACATAATATCCATCCATAAAATATGGTGATGAAAAATGAATAGTATCTCTACATAGAGATATTAAGCCATATGTACGCCCGAGCAATACTTTCACTTCCCTTTTGATGTGAAAGAGGGTATATAATAGTGATTACATAATAATAATAAAATTTTATTATATTTATGATAATAAAGTAATTATTTTATGATTAATACAAAAAAAATTTATAGGTAAAGAATAATTAAAATATAAAGTGATCAGTTAAGGAAATTACCTCTTCATTGAAAGATATCCTCTTAAGGATATTAGGTTTTGTATTTTGGAAGGACCATAACCTATAGAATTTGTATAATAAAGTATTGGAGGTATTTTTCTAGGTTTTTTTGAGATATATGTCTTAAAATGTGATAATAAGTTATGGGGTATGTTCCCTTTTATAATTGAGGTGAGGGGCACTTTTGGAATTCCAAAAAATATTAAATTATAATAATGTCATTATCAGAACAAATTCTTCTATATAGACATATATTAAAATATAATAAATTATGTGGTTGTAATACCATAAACAAATATAATTTTTATAGTTTTAACTGGTGTTTTAAACCATATCTTTTGGTTTAACCTGTTAGTTAACCCTTTTTTACTACCACATGGCAGGAAGGTAATATGATCTTGGACTTCCTGACCTGCTGGGACACCACTGATAACTCATATAACATATTTAATAATATAGTATCCCTTACCCCATAATGTGTTAACCTTGTGAGATCAAGTTCTCTTAGACTCTATTATTTTAGTCCCTTGTGACCTTTTGGGCTCCCCCCTATTTCAGTAAAAAAAGTTATTATTAGATGGATCTATTAACTCATAAATGGAAAAGCGATGAAATTTTAGATTATATATTATCCTAATTGTTATCTTGTAATATGTTTATAATTTCTAAAAAAATTAATAAAATATTATATCAAAAAAATATCATTAATTCCATTTTTAAACTATTCATTAAATTTTTATTTTAATAAAACTAATAAATGATTAAAATCTAATATAAACATTTAAAACATTCATAATAAGTAATAATTATTCACAAAATTCATTGTAAAAACTAATGCTTCCAAATTACATAACTTTTAATATTTTTTAAATCATTTATTTTATTTTCCAGCTAATTGAATAAATATTGTATTATTTTTGTGTTAGAATTTAATGTAATTAATTATTTATTATAAATTATAAATAAATTAACATGATAAAAAATTATTTATCTTTAAAATACACATTTATAATACAACTTACACTATTTGTTTCCATGTGTACTAATTTAAGAGATTTTGAAGTCAAGAGAATAAACTTTTTGACGTTATCTTTTACTTATATATTATAAATGACCTTATGAAGGTAAAACAGAACCAAAATTCAATATTTTATAGATTTTTATGAAATTTTCCTATCTACACTCATAATATATGATGGATTTAAGTTTTGTGTTGATTTTAAGACCTTTTTATATTAGTTTTAACCCTAATTAACTCATTGTACCTTTACTATGATAATAAAAATTTACATTGGTTACTATTAATTATGACCAAAAGTAAAAGCAACCTATTTAAAAAAATTACTGCATAATTCAAAATATTTCAAGATTAAATTTCTAAAATAAGTGTGTAAAATGCGACGAAACCCACTTTTTAGAAAAATACATTTTAAAACATAAATCTTTGTTTATTATTTTCTCGTGATTAGAAAAATATTAAATGATTTTTACAAAAATTATTGAATATATAATATATGAATTTCATAAAATATTTCACAAATAGTTATTCATTTAATTTATTAATATAAAAAACATTATGCACATAAAAACTGTTTTTCAGATAATTGCATTTTAAGTATAATATTTTTTTCAAAATTAG
The DNA here is from genome assembly GCA_963277665.1 of Viscum album. Classification (NCBI taxonomy): domain Eukaryota; kingdom Viridiplantae; phylum Streptophyta; class Magnoliopsida; order Santalales; family Viscaceae; genus Viscum; species Viscum album. The sequence continues at coordinate 540,025,443 of OY728119.1, forward strand.
AAAATAAAATTGATTATAATAAACTTAATTATATTATTAATAATTCTAAATAACTAATTTTAATTTTAAATAATTTTAAAAAATGGAACTTTGTAAATTCTTGAAATGAAAATATAGTTTTCAAAAAAAAAAGTATCGTTCACTATTCATTGAAAAATAATATTTTTAGAAAATTCTCAAATAATTATCCTAAGATAAATTTTATATAATGAATTAAAAAATTAAATCCTTTTTATCAAATATATTTTCAAAAATTTTGATAAATTAATCATAATATTCATTCACAAAAATTAATGAAACCCATTTTTAAAGAAAACATATATTTTAAAATAAAATGAATTTAGAAAAAAAAGGTGATTATTTAGTAATAATTAATAAATAAAATTTTATTAATAAGAAACTTTATATGTATTTCATAATTCATTTAATATTATTCATACCTTCTCATTTATTGATTAGGTAGTAACGGTCATAAAAAAATAATATTTCACATTTCATTTAATATCGATGTTGTGTGTTGTATATGTTATCAAACATAATGTTCTCTAAAAAATACTAAGGTGTTATAAGGAATCACTGATTTCAATTTGAAAATACCCCTCTTTCTCCTTCTCCTTCTCTATACCTTGTTCTCTCTTTATCTCTCTTTCTTCTTCTTTAATTATTTTCTTGTCTCTCTATTTATTTAGTTTTTTATGTCGTTATTTATCCAACATTTCATTTTTGTCTATTTTTTATCTTCTTGTTTTTCAAAAACAAATCATTATTACTCACCATCCATTTTCTTTAAAAAAATTAACCATTTTTTGGTAGTAAAGATACTTTTTTTCAACTCAAATGTTTTTTATTTTCACCAAAATCTTAGAGAATTTATTTCATGTCAATAATAATATATTTTGGATGCTCAATTTTTAAATGGAAAATGATTTTCCCCTACATATGAGAAATATATTAATATTTCATGTCAAAGTGACCAATGACCATATTTTCTTCTTATCTATTTTTCACCCTTGACTTTGAGTCTTTAGTTTATTAACCTTTGAGATGAATTTAGTAATTTTCTTTTCATTAATATGATAAAGGAATTTTTTTGACCACATGAGAATCAAAATATCAAAATATCCTCCCTATACCCACATTTCAAACATTGATCTTATGAAAATCCATTTTTTATATCAACATTACAAGCCTCAAACCTTATCCCACCATAAATTTATAAGTATTTTTATTGAATGAATTATTTTTAAATTTAAGTAAGAGGTAATGTATTTTATTTTGGTCTTATATTCATTGATTTTTAATTTTTATTCATATGCTTGAGGATATTCATCCTTTAAAGTGTGGGGGAGTGGTGATCATTGGGTGAGGTTTGAGAAGGGTATCCATTTATTGTATTTTTTATAAATCTAATTGAAATATGTTTAATAAAATGAAAAAGGGTAAAAATGGAAAAAATTATAAAAACATTAAAAACATTAAATATATATATATAAGATAATAAAAAAAGAAAAATTTCATCATTTTTTATTTAGTAATTATGATGAGTTTTGAATTTTGTATATAGATTTTATTTTTATCCTCTTCCATTTCTCTCTCTCTATTGTATCTTTCTTCGTATATTTTTTCCTGTCTAAAAAAGTTTTTCTATACCATTACATGTCCAATTTCATTAATTGTGTATATATTTTCCCATGTTGATGTTTTTACCTCTCATTTCCAGTCTTTAGTCCATATTACAACCATCCTATATCCATTGAAACCCCTTTTAAAAGGCATCTTGATTTATGTTCACATTAGGGTGGAAATGGAAGTGAGGCCTCTTACAAACTCTTAGATCATCACATTTTATTAGTGAATGATTAATCCTCATTGATAACTTTGAATCATTGTGAGAGGAATGAATTTTTAGTATCTCTATTTTTAAATTATAATTTTGAAAATTAAAAATTATCTTTTTATATCGGATTATAGAAACCATTTATATTATAATTAATTATAGAAAATTTAACCAGTCTAAACCCCTGATTAGAGACAATAAAATATTAATATTTGTTGGTTATTGAAAATTATTTTTTTGTCTTTATGTTTCTTATGACTATGGTCATGAACTCATATAACTGAGGGGGTGAATATTATTTATTTATTTCTTTTTTTTTAACTGGCCTCATCACTAATTTTTTATTAAAAAATGCATATTTTAAAATCAATGCTCATGTTTTGATCATTAACAGAAATTTAAATCAATATTCAAATTCATCAAATTAAAATATAGTTTACTATTTAAATTATATAATCCATATTACTGATCCAAATTTTGTGATTTCTATTTTTTAAGCTTTCAAATTCATGATTTCATATAACATTCAATTGGATCATAGTCTATTTTGGCTATTTTGAGGGTCACTTGGAGCACAAAACAAGGCTTATTAAATCTATTAAGAAAATTAGATCCATGTATATTATTTAATTTATGGTCTAAATATAGAATTCCAAGTTCATTAAAACTTCAGAAGAAGTAAAAAAACATTCTGGAATTACTTGGATAAAAATTTAAAGCCCCAAATAATTATATATGTGTCCCAACATAAGCATAAAATTCAATACTAAAATTATGTATGCATTTGAAGGAAACCCAACAATTCTTAACTTTACACCCTATAAAATTATTAAATTGAGCTATATTTTTATGGGAATGAATTTTTTATATAAGGTAATAACTTTTTATAAGAGTTTTATTTGATATAGATATATTTTTTATGGATGAAATGATTTCACATTTAGAACTTGGAAGAAATCAAAATCTACCAGCATAGCAGAAACATGTTTAATATTTTACCCATATAATTAAATAAAAAATTACAATGTTTGGGTGCTTTTTGTGGGTGGATATTAATGATACATATAGAAATATTTTTATAATAACACATTCCATATAATGTAATCTCATGGATCAAGAGAGGATTCAAACTTTCTAGAAAAGTTTAAATGGAAAACATACCAACCACCTTGGCTATAAATACATTCCCTTATTCTCCATGAAAATGGTTGGAAAATTGGAAATATAAAGGGATAATTCAACATTGAAAAAACATTGATTGATGGGATATAAGGACTTTTTAAGCTCTATTTCTCAACTAGAGATCATGTTCCTCCAATATTTTTCAACCCATTTTCTTTTCCCAGAATTTCTTATATTATATGTTTGTTGTAATTTTATTTAAATCTTAATTAAAATTATATTGTTTTTTATTTATTTTAATCCACATAATTTGATATATTTTTATGTTTCTAATATAATTTTTATTATTTTGAACCCTTTTTCCCTAAATCTTACTTTGATTTTATTGAAATCATGAGTTATTTTCTTTGTTTTTTTGTGTGTGAGTGTTATGTCTTCAACTTATTTCCTATCTAATTGAAAATAATTTTATTTTACCTCATTATCATAAAACATTACAACCTGATTGTTTACCATCTTAATGGATTATTAATTATCCTATTGTAGTGATTTGTAATTTTGGTATGCTAAGTGATTGAGAAGTTTTTTCCATTTAATTTTCATTAAACTAACATTGCGTATGTTGAGCTAGATATGCCATGGGATTATTTCATTTACTGTTTTATATGAGTATTAAATGTATTATTGAGATGAAAAATACACAAGGTATAATGAATTATTTAACCATCCATAAACAAGAATTTATTAATAATGATATCGTAGTCAAGGCTTAAAATAAAACATAAACATTTGGGGATTTTGATAAAAATCATCTTGTGAACTGAATGTTTGTTTAATATAATGTTTTAAAAATATCAATGATATCATAATATTATATCCCCAATATTAAACTCAACCCAATACATAACAAATTTTTAAATTAAACTTTCTTTATTAATTAGTTTACATAATATCTGTAGGAAAATAACCTCTCCCCCCATTTATAAAGAAAATGATAATAATTGATTCCAAAACTATAGTACCATTCTTGAGGATTCAACTGGAGTGACATTATACACATTATAAAAGAGTACTAGAACAATGATGATCGAGAGGTGAAAATAAATCATGCTTAAATTTCTATGTTACCATCTTTATAGACTCTAAATAGATATAATACTCTTCACAAAAGGATGATAATAATTCCCATAAATAAAATAACCATAATGGAGAAAGTATAGGCATAATTCCTTTATATAAAACACCAAAGGAAGATAAATCCTCATCCTTATATTTTTTTAATATATATGAATTTTTTGATGTTATGCCTTCCTTTAGGGAAATAATTTCAATGACCATTGATGAGTTCACACAAGTAAGCCTAGGAACCAAATAAGATCCACAACACATGTTAATGTGTGTGGTAATACCCACTAAAGATTGGGATTAGTATACCACTTTCCTAAAGAAACATATTTATTTTTCACATGTAATTTCATAGAAATTATAGGATTGAACCCCCATGTGGTAATTCACAACCTTTTTCTCCCATTAATTAATCATAGTTACAAATAATCCAATGGGAGAATGTAATCATCTCACAGTTCCATAGTAGAGGCAATGGTGTACAAGCTAATCAATTCTCTCTTCATCTGGTAGGTTCAGTTCCCCAAATGGAAAGAAAATTTTTTCCATGTCAGGAAGAATAATGTACATATCAGAGTCTTTATTTTAATGAAATTAATTTCCATTTTTTAAAGGATGAATTTCCAATCCCGGTCATAGATGTGTTGTTTAGCACAACAGTTTATTTCAAGGCTCTCTCATTCAAGTATTAATACTCCAGAAAAAATTAAATCTTGATGTCCCCTAAAGATGAAGATATCATAGTTTTATGATAACCTAAAGGGGTATAATATTATCTTGTGATACTCTATGGTTTAAATAATATCATGGATACCCATTTGTGTGTCATGAACAACATTTTAAAGTCTTTTCTTAGGAAGAAAGTGGAGTACATTATGGATGACCTCATAGTCAAATATTTCCAATATTATGACTATTTTCTTAACCTTGATTTAGTTTTCACCAAACTATAATAACATGTTTTTAGGGTGAATATTCCCAAATGAATATTTATAATCATTTTAAAAAAATTATTATATTTTTGGTTAACCATCTAGGCATTATGGTCAATCTTGAAAATTATTAGGTGATCCTCAAAATAACCCCTCCTTGAAATCTCTAAGAGTATTGAGGTATCTAAAGAAACCTCACATACATTAATAATTTCATTGAGAATCTCACATATAAGTGATTACAATTTACCAAACTAATTATGAAACGAACCACTTACTAATGTGATGAATATTTCCCAAGAACATTAAATAATATAAAACAATACATTTCCCTCCCTCTAGTATTCATACTACCCATAGATGGGAATAATATTATCCTTTACCTGGAAGTTTTGGAGTGGTATCTCAGTGATATTACTACTTATAATAATAATTAGGTCCAAGAAAGTATCTTATATTACCTCATCCATAATATATTTGAGGTTTCAGGTAGGTGTAGTATGGTTGAGAAGAATTTCCTCACCCTAATCTTCCTTGTGAATTTTTTTTCATTACCTTCAGTATCTCAACATACACCTAGTATCCCATGTCAATCCTCTCAAGTAAATTCTCTATTAACCCAAGTTAACTAGGAATTTATTCAAATGGTTCATCTTGTTTTAGTAATTTGGAATCTAATCCAAATATTATAAGGTCATTAAAAAACAGGTGATTGTGCAATTTCTGGAAACTCATGCAACTTTATATGAAGTTCATATCAACATCGAACTTCTGAATGAAGTGATATTATATATCAATAATACATCTCAATCATGGGTTATGTATTTTTATAGAACATCCTAGAGCCCAACTAGAAATAGAATGGAATACACTAAGCTAAAAAAGGTTGGATTGGGGGTTGTACCTATCTCCCTTATAAATACATCCCTTCCAAGATCATATATCCTTGATAGGGTTGTACTAACAATGAGATATAATACCAATCCATGATCATAGGTCTATAATTTTCTCTAAAAGTCTTAGTTTCCCACTTAAATTTCAAGGGTGATTCAATGTTTTTCATTAAAAAAAATGGGAAGTATTCCATCAAGAAGAAGAAACCAATTATTATACTTGATTACACATGACAATTAATGGAATAATTCTCAAATAATATAGTATTTCCTACATATTATGGTAGCATAAGTCCTTCATAGACATGGTATCTAATTTGACAGCTTCCATTTCCAATCTATAAAAATATGAAATTATCATTTCTCTTTTGAATCAGAATGTATTTTCCATTTTTTCAATAAAGAGATAACAGTAGTGGAAAAATATAGTCCTGCTATGAATCAATATGAACCCACACTATAATAAATGGTAGATTTAGTCACTTATATATGTCCAGTAATTTATTATCTCTATTATGGTACTCTTTGACAAGACTAAACTAGAAAAATAGAAAATCCATAAATAAGTAATGAATTCCATCCTCTAAGAAGGATTATATTCCATAATACCACTCTGTTTTCATAGATCAGGGAAGGTTCAAATCGGGTGTATTTAAGTATGATACACCATTGAAGTTATAAATTTAGTTCATTCTTGATAATTTAGGGCTCACCCAGTAGGGACCAAAGTCTCACATAAAATTAGAAGACATGGGTTCTATATGATCTTAATAATTCATGGTTATTAAGACTTATCCATGAAATTTCATGCATTTAAGATTCACATTAATTTAATTGAACAACTATTGTATAGACTATATTCTACATGTTTTTCCTATCAATTTTTTAATTTTAGTTTGGATGTTGTGAGACTGTATCCCCCATCAATAGTTTTATGGTTCATGTTCTTCCTAATGGCCACTAATTCTTCTCTAAGTGAGTTGAAATGGTAGCCTTAAAGGGGGTTAGGATAAATTCCATAATTTATTTAATTAATTATATCTTCATTAGCATATTTTTAATCCCCCATATCATTCTCTTGGATAATGGAATGAATTTTTTCACACATGTGTTGTGAAACCTCTATAAAAATCATGTAATCCTTTTTAACCATTATTCCCACTACCATGCACCTATTAATGAGAATATAGAGGCCTTCAACATAAACCAATTAAAAATTTTACAAAATATAGTGAGTGAAAATAGTTGTTCCTAGGTATATGGAAATAATTTAATAGAGGCCAGTTGGATATTCCATTAAAACTTTTAGCATAAATTATTACTCATAATTTCAATATTGAATAAATAAATAGTATAGTGCAATGTTATAAATATAATTCAGTGGAAATAAAATATAAACATAGTATTTTTATAGTATATGGATCATAAAGATCCTACTCTACTCTTAAATATTATATACTAATAAATAAGATCAGTACCCACTAAGAAACCTTAATTTTAAATATGTGATAACATGTTTAAAGGATTTGCCTTTTAGAATACCCAGAGGAACAACCATCTTGACTTTTTATGAGAGTCATAACCAATACTAACTTAACGTTTTTTAGGATCCATAAACCAAGGACATTCCTTTTGGTTTGTACAATAATTAATACTATACTTTCTTTTGATTGTGAGAAGCCTAAACAAAACATTACAATTACAAACTGATGAAGTAAAGTGTGACATGATAAAAACCAAAAAATAATAAATATATATAAAGAATATAAGATATAGAAGTATATTTATCTCTATGGTATCTAAACAATTTAGTAGTAGAGATTAAAATGATTAACTTCCTTAGTGATCTCACTAATACAACAGTAGTCATAGCTGATATCAGTCGTGTGTCAAGAAATTACTTTAATTACATGTTGTAGTCTTTATTTATAGATAAATTACCAACATTCATCAAGATACTCTAATTCAAATTTAATGGGAGTATCCTAAACTCATTGGATCCATTCAAGGAAAATAAAAATATATAAAAAGATGTCATTTCCTATTTAAATATTATGAATAATCAAATAATAATATTGGAATGACCTAATACCTATATTAAACTCAGTAAAACAACTTCAAATATTCTTATTAGATTATAGGAAATATTTTCAAATAAATTAAACAAATAAAAACCACTTTAAAAAACTTTTAGTGATTTGATAATAAAAATATATATATATAAACATTGTAAAGAATAAAAAAATTAATCATTAATTCTAGAAATATTTCCCATGATATATCTTTTCTAAAAAAAATCAGTCTAGTCATTAGATAATACGTGTATTTTCAAAAACAAATAAAATTAGTCAAAATAAATTGAATAAAATTTTAATTTATTAAAAAAATTTAACATTACTAAAACAACATATTGTTACACAAGTACTACATGTGTGTTTGAATAAAGAATTTATGTATAAAAATTTAATCAAACATCTATTATTATATTTTTTATAAAATATAATGAGTTAATAAATTAAAGTAACAATTAAAATATTTTCAATAGTTTATAGTAATTAAAAATGAAAAGAATTAAAATATAATCTGTGTAAAAATAAAAATAACCTAGGAAGAGTTCAAGCATTACGAAACAAATCATCTGGTATTATTACATTACTAGAAGAGTGAAACTAGGAAGGATGAAGGTGTGATACTATTACATGGGTGAGTGATGCCATTAAAGCTAGTACTGCTGAAGTACTACAATTGAATTGGATTAGAGGACTACTACCTTCCAATTAGAGGAGCACCACAACCATTAGAAATAGAGCTACCATGGATGGAAGAGGACTTCTTATACTCCCATCATGGTCTTGCTTTTACTACCATCAATATTTTTCTTCCACTAAATTTTTATTAATATATCATGAATATTAATGAAATAACTAAACCAAGGTTTCCAAGTGAAATAGACATGATGATACTATATACTACCATCAACTAGACTACTTACACTATCATGGATAGACACATGTGTTGTAGTGAAGAAGTGATAATCTGATGAAGTTGAGGATAATAATTCCATGGGAGGACGTAGGATATTGCTAATCTGATATCATGGAGAGAAGCATCACATTTCTTCAATAATCTATGTATATCAATGAATGTATGAATAAGGAATCAATGCAATCGTGTGATATTGATGCATGGCTGAATGGAATTTTCTACTATGAAGGGTCAATGATAAAGGTATTTTACATCAGTGGTGGTACAATGGAATTGGGAATCTAAGATTGGAGGAAGGTTGTTGAAGAAATACTATCATGAATTAATATATATATATATATATATAATTATAAAATTAAAAAAAATTATAGTCATAAAAAAATCTCCATATCGTTATTAAAATAAAAAAAAGATAGCAAGAGAGGTGAATAGGGTCAAACAAATAGACTTTACCTCATCTAAAAAACCCATATTAGTAATCGTAATAGTTAGGATCATTCCCATAGTCATTATTAGATTAATTTGTAGAAACCCACTCTAACTATGAGTTACCTTGATTTAGAATCATAAAAATCCCTACTTTGGTCCTTTCTTACTCTAGGGTGAGCATGACCTCTGAAGCTTTGGAAGAAAATATGGTAGACACATTCTTGGTAGATTTTGAATAATCCTTTTGTGGCCTTAATTTTGGAAGATCACTATTTCCTCTTCCAACGGAAATATCATTAAAATAAATAGCACTTGAAGGGATGAGATGAGTGGTGTCTAATAACACCAATAATTATTCATTATCACTGCCATCATCAGAAATGTTACCCCACTTTCCAATTCCTGTAGAGAAGAATACATTCTGAATCTCCTGATGATAATTTATATCTTGTTGAATATAAGATAGCCTAGACCCATCATCATGTAAACCATGTCCTAAGAAATCCATTTTCAATAGTGGAATGATACAACCTTGACCTTTAGATTGTGAAATTGTAACCTCTGGTGTGTCCCACTAAAAAAGACCCTCATTTGTAGACTCTTTTAGTTCTACACCTTGTTAAATGTTAGCCCATGTATTCTTCCCATGTATTACCATTCCATTAGAAGTAGAGGGACTATGTAAAGAATCAAAGATAGAGAAATTTTTTGTCCTCTTTCCACCATCAATATTTATTTTTCCAGCAAAAACATATTCATTTCCCTTATCAGTAGGGGATTTCTTGTCTCCAGTAAATATTATATTATTCTGTATAGTTTACCTCCTTATTTTTTTCATACAAAATTCCTTAAGATGTAATTTTAATGCACAAAAATGAGAAAATAATATTTTAGGACACTTACCCTTAACATGAGTAATATTTTTTCAATATGAATAGAAATTAAGATATCTTTCTTATTCTACTTTAAAAGGGATGTCGTCATCTAGTGCTGACAGAACAATATTATAAATAAAGAAACATCTTAAGTCAATCTTTTCCATAACTCTAGAATAATGACCAAATTTGGATACCTCAGTGGCCCAATCCATTTTGATCTGGATTCCTATAGTAGAATAAATATCAAATAAAATCTTATGATGCTATAGGATCTGGTTAAGACCAACATTTTTAATACAGAATTGAGCTCTAGTATTTTATATTGAAAATGGGTTAAAACAAAAATATAATTCTTCAAAGAAACCCATACCTATATTTAAGGAAATGATCTGACCCCCCAAGCTATACACTTTAGCTCCTCATATGGAAAAATTATGTGAAAAGGTCCTGACCCACAGTAATACAACTCATGTCATAAGAACCCCATATAGAAGATAGCTTACAAACCAGAATTTCATTTTTTCCAAAAAAAAATCTAGTAGTAAGAACCTGCCTAGTGATGATTCAGTGCTTACAAATATTGAATATCTCAATAATAGCCTCATTGATAGAAGTAAACAGGTAGTGTAACGTCTCTTAACAATTCGTTTGGGAATAAAATCCTTCAGATCCATGAAATATCTCTTTTGAAATCACCATCAATCACTAGATGGACATAAAAGGAACTTTGCCTTGCTATCAGAATAAATCGTCCCACCCTCATTGCCTTAAATGCTGCCATAGAACTAGGATGAGGTATTCCACCAACCTCATCATCCAAGACCACTATAGGTCTATAATTTTATCACTAATAATGACATATTTTATCTGTGATTTTTTAGGCCCACCCTTGATTCGAGACCCACGAGGTATCCCACTCTTAAATTATCCTTTATACGCATGCTATAGGCCAAAATCTAGGGTGTATAGATAATCAATTTTTTATTATTTTCATGGAACTAGCATGTATGATCTCTCTTCTATGTTTTTTGGATTTGTTTAAGGTAGAGTTGGGCCTCCCTTATTAAAAGTTGTGAATTGTATGTAGTTTTTTCCTATTGTTATATCTTTAATTTTTTATTTGTTTATTTAATGGTATTTTAATTCATGTCTTAGAATTATAATAACAGTATTAATTTTGTTAGTTGAATCCATAGAATTGAAGAAATGTTTTCTTTATATTTATAATGAATGTGAAATATTTTTATATTATAAAAATTTATGTTTTAAAAAAAATTTCAATTACCTTATACACCATGTGTTTATTAAATTTATTGAATAACCCTTATGAAGGAAGTGTGTAATTTTAAAAAGGTTTTCTTGTTTTCAAAAATTATTTTAATTTGGTTCTTAATTTTTACTTTTAATTTTAAATAAAAATTGAAATTCAAAGTGTTTATAAAGTGTTTCAAGTTTAGTTTTTAAAAAAAATATAAGGTATAAAAATGTCATTCGAAATATTTTAACTATTTCAAGTAGATAATTGAAATTTTTATATGATTTTAAATGAATATACTTTTATAAATGTAATAGTATATCATATTATACTAATATAATTTAATAATAGTTTTTTAATAAAAATTTATACTTTTATAGTTTTATTCATTTATAAATTTTATACTTTTAAAACAATTATAGTATATAAGATTTACATATATAGTTTAAACATAAAATATTGTTAATTATTTATAATTTTATAGTATTCTAGATTTATAAATTAATATAAAATTATAGTTTTATTGATTATAAATTATTATACTTTTATAATTGCATAAATTTTAATTTAAAATTTTATAAATTTGTAAAAATATATACTTCTATAAACTATGTATACTTTTATAACATATATGTATTTTTATATAGTCTTATAAATTTATATGTATTTATAAATTATATATATTTTCTTAAAATATTTATTATTTTATAAATTATATATAATTTTATACTTATATATACATCTATAATTTTATATACTGACACATAGTGTGATCAGTATAACTCCCAGTGTGTCTTTTTATTTAAAATTGACATTAATTTTAGTAAAAAGAACAAGTTAAATATTCAAAACTGGTAAAATTAATTTGTATTATTTTTATACTTTATAAAATGATCCATAAGTCATTTTTGATGTGTATGAATCAACCACACCTAATTATGATGCATGTTGTGACTCATATAACTCCAAGTTTGTCATTTTATTTAAAATTGGCATTAATTTTAGTTAAAATAACAACCGACATACTTAAAACCAAGAAAATTCATATGGATTATTTTAATACTTTAGAAAAACTATATATATATCATTTTTGATGTGTAATAATCAACTGCACCTCATTCTGATGAATGGTGTGATCGGTATGACTCCAAGTGTTTCTTTTTATATAAAATAAACATTAATTTTAGTAAAAATAACAAGTAACATATTGAAAACTGAGAAAACACATTCATATCGTTTTTATGATTTATAAAAATGATCCATAAATCATTTTTGACATGTATGAATGAACTGCACCTCAATATGATACACGGTGTGACCAATATGACTCAAGGTGTGTCTTTTTATTTAAAATTGACATTAATTTTAGTAAAAAGAATAAGTTACATATTTAAAACCAATAAAAAACATTTTGTTTGTTTTGATACTCTAGGAAAAGAATCCATATGTCATTTTTGACATGTAGTAATAAACCCCACATCAATATGATGGACGGTGTGACCGGTATAACTCCAAGTGTGTCCTTTTATTTAAAATTGGCATTAATTTTAGTAAAAAGAAAAAGTGACATAATGTTACCAACTAAATGAATTAGTAATATTTTTATATGTTATTAAAATTTTTCCTAAGTAATTTTTGATATGAAAGAATAAAATACACCTCAATCTGAAACATGGTGTTACCAATGTGACTAAAAGTGTGAATTTTTATTGAAATTTGACATTAATTTTGTAATAAGAATAAGTGACATTCTAAAAACCAAGAAAATGCATTTTTATTTTTTTGATAGTTTATGAAAATGATACATAAGTCATTCTTAATGTGTATAAATAAACAGATCCTCAATCTGACACACTTTGTAACCGGTATGACTCAAATTTTTCGCCATCAGTTTAAAATTGACATTTTAGTTAAAAACATGTGTCACTCACTAAAAACCAATCAAACACACTCTCATTGTATTGATAATTTAGTAAAATAATTTATAAGTCATTTTTGACTTGTATGAAGCAGGAACACATCAAACCAACACACGATGTGACTGGTATGACTCAAATTGCATGTTTTTAGTTTGAAATGACATTTTAGTAAAAAAGACAAGTGTCATACTCAAAACTGATAAAACACATTCAGATTATTTTTATACTTTAGGAAAAGGATCTGTAATTCATTTTTTATGTGTAAGAATTAGACTCACCTCAATATTATACATAGTGTGACTGGTATGACTCCAAGTGTGTCTTTTTACTTAAAATTGACAATATTTTTAGTAAAAATAATAATTAACATACTGAAACCCAATAAAATTCATTCAGATTTCTTTTATACATTAGTAAAATTACCTATAAGTCATTTTTTACATGTAAGAATCACCCCCACCTAAATCTGACATACGGTGTGACAAGTATAATTCTATGTGTGTACTTTTATGTAAAATTAACTATTTATTAATGTATTCTTTTATATTTATGTTCTATTTATTTATTTATACTATTACTAACATAAAATTTATTTTTTTATATAGGTGGATTACTTTTCTCGGGTTGGGTTGGTTATTTTGGAAACTAATACTATGGTCAGTCTTTTTTGAGAGGTGTCATGAGAGTACCAAAGATGATGAAACATTAATTTTTTTCAATGTTTTTGGATAGTAATTTCAAATTTATTTATACAAATCATTGTTTGAAATATATATAGTAGTGTTTTTTTATTTTTGATGTAAATTTTATTTCAATTCAATTATGTATTTGAAAACTTGTGTATTTGGATACATATTATAAGTGTATTTCCTGCAATGAAGTTATTAAAATAGTGCACTATAGTAGGTTAGATTTATTAATATAATTTTTAGTGATAATAAAGGCCCCTCTTTATCAGAAATAATAATAGAGGTGATAAAGGGGGTCCTTTATCAGCACTGTTTTAACACTGATAACCCCCCCCCCCACACACACACACACACACCTTAAAGGTAGTGAGCAGAACATCACTCTTTTAGTGTTGTTAATGGGATAAATTGTGGTACTGATTAAAAAAATATTCAAATAAATAAATTAAAAGAGTAAATATTATTAATTATGAAAACCATGCATTTATTAAAAACTTAAACATGATTTATTACATAAAACATCACTTGATACAACAACTAAGATCGATAGGTTTAGTGTCTTTGGGGCTTAGGATCATTACATAAAAACTTACAACATGAAATAAAACATCTTTATTGAAAACTTTCTTTACATGACCACTTCATTCCCTCGTACTTAGCATTACATGAGATAACCTGAGGACATGAATAAGAAATGGGTGAGCTATAAAGCCCAGTAAGGGAGTACACATGGAATAACATGAGGAGTACAATACATATTAGGCAATAGGCATATCAATAGATCATAAAAGAAACATGAACATAAAGGCATGATAATTCATGATAATTATAACATGGAAATGTGGTAACAACACATAACATGGAATTAGCATGAGCCAAGGCTCATTTCACATGGAGCATGAGTAAATCTTCATTGCACATAAAGCACGAGTAAACCCTCATTGCACTTGAATTAGCATGACTCAACAATCATTGCACATGACGTATCATGATACTATACTTTACCCAATGCATTGGAGCACTATAAGGGCGCACCCTTCTTAAACATTTCATTTCATGCATAAGTGTGCCACATGAATCATAAAACATGGATTCATAAAACATAATAATTTATTCCACGATAAAGGAATGTGGAATTCATACATGAAACTTTATAATCAATAATTAAATGTGCATAAAGGTGAATACCCTTGATGGATAAATGGGAATGGTATTCATTACACAATGACATTGGCTTAGAAAATCGATGCGATTTCGGCAGCGTAACGGCGTGACATAAGAATTCATAAAAATGGTTGATGAGAGAGAAAGGGGTTACTCATAATATTAACATGTAATGTACAGTAATGAGGTCATGTAGATACATTTCACAAAAATTGTAATGGAATTTAGATTCATGGTACAAAAGTATTGCTTTAATGTAAATGAGGAGAGAGAGGTTCCTTTTGGAATTTCGGCATAGTAACGGGTGTACATGGGAGGCATTTAATGAGAGAGAAAGGGTCTCCCATCATTAAAACATAAATAGGGAAGTATGAGGGACGTGATAAACTATTCCCCAATAGTCATAATTGAAATTAAAAGGGTAAAACAACTTAAAGAAAATTGGACAAAAATGAGAAAGGAAGAAAAAAACCCTTACTTGGAAGTGTGCTTCCAAACGCTAGAGAGAGGCTTATGAGAGGCTTATTGGGAGCTTGGGGCACTATGGGAGGATTCTAGAGATAGTATGGAAGAGGTTGGAAGAACTCCAAAGTCTTTTATTGAGGAGGATGTGGGATCTTGGGTGGGTTTATATAGGAAAGGTGAGGGAATTCTTTATTATTTAGGTTTGGGACCCCTTATATTAAATTAGTCCAAACCACAAACCATACCATGATTTTTTCCCATAGTTTTTGGAAAAGGGAAGAGAAAAAAAAATATTTTATAAGGACAAAGTCTGAACTTCTTGAAATAATAGGGTTGCTTATGTGGAGGTGTGTCACACTCCCATGGAAAACAATTTAAAAAGACAAGGTGTTTAATAAGTCTTGAAGGGTCCATTAATGCTTTGAAAAGTAAGTCAAACAAAACCAAAATCACATTAGTTTAATGTTAAAACATATATTGTCCGAACATAAGGATTATAGTATTTTATTACATCACTATTGGGTCATTATGATGTCATAAAACACATTATATATTTAAACAGTATTTAATTTTTACCCAAAGAAATTGACTGTCTCCGAAAATTATGAAAAATTCACCGTTGGATAATTTCGATGTCCTGATTCCAGAAATTGCATCTATTTTTTCTAAATAATTTTCTAAATATGTTAATTTTAACTTTTAAAATAAAAACCGACATTTATTGAAAATTCACGGGTTTTGACAAAAAATGGATTTCAAACATTAATAAAAATTACAATTGCATTCATAAAATTATATGATCATAAAATTAATTTAATAATAATAATAATAATTTATTAAAATATTATTTAATTTAAAAATCTCTTAATTTAATAAAATATATTTCTTAATTAAATAATAACTAAAAAACACTATTTTCACTTTAAAAACTATTTACAATGTATCCATAATGACAAGAAAGTATATTCATTATTATATACAAAAAATAATTTACATTAACATAGTACTAGTGATTTGTTACATAACCCCTTAAAACAGCCGCATAAGACCTAAGGGTAAGGTGTACGATGGTGACAGACTCTTGGGGTGGCTCGGATAACATTGCTCGAGTGGTAATTTCTATCAACTTCCACTTTTCCCGTAGAAGGTCATGTTCGAGCTTGACATGATGAAGCTCAGCTTGGGCTTGGTCAAGAGCAAATCCCAAAGATGCCACCTATTTTCCGAGCTCCGACTAATGGTCTTCATATGGATAAATTCTACTAGATTAGGCCATCGCTTCCTTTTTCTGAGTAAATTGGATTTGTTAAAGCCCTATATTTATACTAATCATCTGATCACTGTTCAACAGCTATAAAAGCAACAGTCACAATTCTCAACATAAAACCAAAGAAGTTGACATTTTATATAAAAACTTTTACATAAAAAGACATTTAACTAGATCAAGAGGGATTTCCATTAGTGAAACTTTGGGTCATTACAATATTCCCCCCTTAAGATTTTTCGCCCTTGAAATTTCCTTTTTCCCACACTAAAACAGATGTGGGTAACTCAGCTTCATCATTTCCTCTGATTCCCAAGTCGCTTCTTCAAACATGTGGTTTCTCCACAACACCTTGACAAGGGGAATTGTCTTATTTTATAGAACTTTTTCTCTACGGTCTAAGATCTTCACTGGTTTCTCCTCATAAGAAAGATCATCTTCTAATTGTACCACCTTAGAAGAGAGTACATGTGAAGGGCATGGTATGTACTTCCTTAAGAGGGATACATTAAAGACATCATGTTCTTTTCCCATGGTAGGTGGAAGTGCTAGTCGATAGGCCACAGCCCTGACACGATCAAGAATCTCGAATGGGCCGATGTACCTTGGACTTAACATACCTTTCTTTCCAAACCTCATGACCTTCTTCCACGGAGATATGCATAGAAAACCCATGTCTCCAACTTTAAACTGAAGGTCTCGTCGACGATTATCTGTATAACTCTTCTGTCAACTTTGGGCTGCCTTGATATGATGCTGAATGGTTTTCACCTTCTCCACCATTTCCTCGACCATTTCTAGTCCAAGCAGCTTACGTTCACCAACCTCATCCCAACATGCCGGTGTTCTACACCTTTTCCCATACATGGCTTCATATTGTGCCATTTGGATGCTCGAGTGGAAACTACTATTATAAGAGAACTCAACTAGAGGAATATATTGATCTCATCCTCCTTTAAAGTCCATTGATCACGCTCTCAACATATCCTCAAGTGTTTGGATAGTCCGCTCGAATTGGCCATCAGTTTGAGGATGATAGGCCGTACTGAAGTTCGGTTCAGTATTCAGAGCATGTTGAAGACTCTTCCAAAACATAGAGGTGAATCTTGGATCTCGGTCAGACACAATAGATAGTGGTACTCCATGCAACCTTACCACTTCCCTGATATATATCTGTTCTAGTTGATCCAATGACAAATCATGCCGAATAGAAATGAAGTGTGTAGTCTTTGTAAGATAATCCCCAACAACCCAGATTGCATTGTTGCCTTTGGATGTCCTTAGAAATCTGGTGACAGAGTCTATGGTGATGTTCTCCCATTTCCATTCTTGTATGGGAAATGGTTGCATCATCCCCTTAGACTTCTGCCTCTTTGCCTTCACTTGCTGGCACACCAGGTAATTTGATGTATATTCAGCGATATCCTTCTTCATATTATCCCACCAAAAGTTTTCTCATAGATCTCGATACATCTTTGTGCTCCCTAGGTGAATAGAGAAATTTTAACTATGTGCATCATCCAAAAGTTCCTTCTTCAGCTCCGGACTTGATGGAACACATAGTCTTTTCCCAAACCACACAATTCCTTCTTCATTAACATTAAACTCTGAGGATTTCCCTTTTTAGATAGCTTCTACTTTTTCTTGAATTCCCACATCATCCTTTTGATCATCCTTTAACCTTTCCAAAAGAGACAGTTGAGCAATCATTTGTGAAATGATTTATGATGTTCCCTTCTCTATGATTCCCATGTCCATCTTCATCAAGTCTAAGAATATTGGAACCTTCTCAATTCTCATCATTGATAGAATCGCTGGATCCTTTCTACTTAGGGAATCTACTACCTTGTTCGCTTTCCCAGGGTGGTAATGGATTGAACAGTCATAATCCTTGATGAGCTCTACCCATCATCTCTGGTTCATATTAAGCTCTTTCTCTGTGAATTTATATTTAAGACTCTTGTGGTCAGTATATATCTCACATTTCTCTCCATAGAGATAATGCCACCAGATTTTCAAGGAAAATATCACCGCTGCCAATGCCAGATCATGCGTTGGATAGTTTCGCTCATGGATTTTCAACTTCCTTGAGGCATAGGATATCACTTTATCATTCTGCATCAGCACATAGCCTAATCCCTTCTTTGAAGAATCACTAAATACCACAAAAAGTTTCCCACTTGTGGGTAAAGTGAGCACGGGCGTAGTGATAAGCCTTCTTTTCAACTCCTTGAAGCTTTCTTCGCATTCATCACTCCAAGTAAACTTTACTCCCTTTCGAGTTAGCTTGGTAAGAGGGTTGGACAATCGTGAGAAATTTCTCACAAATCGTCGATAATATCCAGCTAACCCCAAGAAGCTATGGATATTCGTTACCGATGTTGGCCTCGGACATCCCTCAATTGCATCTGTTTTGGAGGGATCCACAGATATCATATTGCTTGTGATGATATGGCCCAAGAATGATCCTTACTTCAACCAGAACTCACACTAGTTGTACTTTTCATAGAGATTCTCCTTGTGAAAAGTCTCCAGTACAGTTCTTAAATGCTCCTCATGATCCTCCTTCGTTTTGGAGTATATTAGAATATCATCTATAAATACTATGACAAATTTGTCTAGGTAATCTCTAAATAATCTATTCATTAAGTATATGAAGATTTCTGGAGCATTAGTGAGTCTGAAAGGAATTACTATTAATTCATAGTGCCCGTATCTTGTGCGAAAAGCAGTATTGGGGATATCTTCCTTCTTCACCCTTACTTGATAATATCCCGACCAAAAGTCCACCATGGATAAGTATTGTGATCCACGCAGCTGATCGAACAATTCATCAATTCTTGGGAGAGGATACTTGTTCTTTATCTTGATTTTGTTGAGCTCACGATAATCGATGCAAAGGCGCATTGACCCATCCTTCTTCTTGATGAAGAGGACTGGTGCACCCCATGGTGAAGCACTTGGGCGTATAAACCCTTTATCTAGATTCTCCTGTAGTTATTTCTTCATCTCTTAAAGCTCTACAATGGTCATTTTATATGGAGTCTTGGATATTGGTAAATCCCCGGGTATAAGTTCAATTGAGAATTCAACATCTCTTCTAGGAGGAAGACCAGACAGTTCCTCGGGAAACACTTCAGTGAATTCTCTCATAATAGGAATTTCTTTAAAGATGGTTTCATCCTTGGACTCAATCATCTGAGCTAGATACGCGTGCTCATAGGGAAGTAATATCCATGCTTGAGATGATAGAGCTAAAGAAGATTGATCTTCCTCATTACACTTGTAAATAATCGGGGGTCGATTCACCATATGGAGTGTGATTTCCCTCTCCCGACAATTTATGTTGGATCTATATAAGGAAATTCAATCCATGCCAAGAATTGCATAAAATTCCACCAGAGGGAGTATGAAGAGGTTCGCTGGGAAATTCAATCCACAGATTATAATAGGGGATGACTTATATTCATGGTATGCAATGATTACCCCATTTATCGTACTCACCGACATCTTCACTTCCATGATTTGTGGTGGTGCAGGGATTGTTCTACTAAACTTTTGAGATATAAAAGAATGCGTAGAACCTGAATCAAAAAGTACATTCTCTATTCTTGAATGAATAACTAGTGTACCTATCACTAATTCATTGTCGGGGTTCACTTTGGTAGAAGTGATGGACAAAGCTCTTCCTTGCTGCCTTAGAGGTTGTTGGTTGCCTCTGAAAACCCTTGGATTAGGGCACTGATTTGAAAAATGTCCTGGTTCTTTTCATTTGTAGCATTGAACAATGCGTTGAGGTTCGAACGGAGTGTTCCTCTCCTCTGTCGCAGCTGCGGGTATTTCTTGCCGACAGTTAATAGCTACGTGCCCTTCTCTTCCACACCTGAAGCATTTCCTCGTCCCCTTAAGGCAATTTCCAGGGTTCTTCTTTCCACAATTTTGGCAAGTGGGGTGCTGGATATTTTTAGCACCGTTGGATTTATCCATCGGACCACCAGCATTAAATTCCACACTACGATTCTTATCCCCATGATACCCTTGTGATTGTTTGATCTCCATTTCGACCTTGAGGGAACATCGGACAATTTCCTCATATCTGTCGAAGTCACGGATCACCAATGCTTTCCGTAGGCTAGGCTTCATCCCACCAAAGAAGTAGTTAACTTTGCATTCTAGGGTAACGACAAAGCCGGAAGCATATCATGAAAGCCTTGTGAAGTTTTCCTCGTACTCTCCAACAGATTCTTTGTCTTTTTTCTTGAGGGAAAGGAAGTCCCTTTCCATCTTAAGCCGAAGGGTGCGCGGAAAATATTTATCGAAAAACATCTTTCGGAAATCTTTCCATTCCAAAGCCTCGATATCCTCCTCAAGCTTCATATTTTTTATCAACATCCACCATTGATCAGCTTCTCCCTCCATATGATAAGCCTCCAGGAGAACCTTCTCTTGTTATGATCATTGAAGGATGGAGAAGATCTTTTCAATGGAGTTGATCCATTGTTCAACGATCGTGGGATCGAATGATTCACTAAAGGTAGGAGGCCTTTGTCTCATGAAGCTCTCGATAGCGACTTGTTCTTTCTTAGGGGGGGTTGAATGTTCCTCTTGACCCGTGTTTCTATTCAAAACCTGAGTTAGTTGAGAGAGAAGAGTGACAAAGTTCATTATTCCCGCTCCCATTGGATTGGGCATCTCATTAGTATAGTCATCACACTGATCTTCACAACTGTTGTTAGCCCGAGTCCTCCTATTACCAGCCATTGGCTGGAATAAAAAGAAATTTAGGGGTAACACATAAAGGGTAATCCAAAGACAAAAGTTAATGACTTATAAATAAACTTTTATTTCCTTAACTTATGAGTATATAGGCTTCAATCTAGGCTTTTCATGATCTACTTTCTAGCATATATTCTTAGAGGAATTTTCTTTTTATTCCCTTAATAAGGGTTCATACTAAGATTGTGAATTTATCAAAACATATCCCATAGGAGTGTCATAACCAAGAGTGCAGCAAGGCCCGTTGTTATGCACCAGTTCCCGTTCGAGTCTATCTCAAAGTGGTGTTTTAGAGTTTTACCCCTAGGATACATCAGTGCAAGAGCTGCCTCTACCTGCTTGTATGCAGACAGGGACGTATTTGTTTGATAAACCACTTACTCAGTACTTACCAAAACTTAGGGATGTTTTTATTATACTTAGTCTTGTCTCTAAGGCTTTACTAGGGTTTTCTAATCCTAATCCCAAACATAACTAAACCTATCCTCTGATACCAACTATGACAACCCTGCTTTTATTACAAACTTAAACATGATTTATTACATAAAACTTCAATTGATACAAAAAACAAGATCGAGAGGTTTAGTGTCTTTGGGGCTTAGGATAATTACATAAAAACTTAAAACATGAAATGCAACATATTTATTGAAAACATCCTTTACATGACCACTACATTCCCTTGTACTTAGCATTGCATGGGATAACCTAAGGACATGCATAAGAAAAGGGTGAGCTATAAAGCCCAGTAAGGGAGTACACATGGAATAACATGAGGAGTAAAATAAATTTTAGGAAATAGTAATATCAATAGAGCATAAGAGAAACATGAACATAAATTCATGATAAAGCATGATAATCATAACATGGAAATGTGGCAACAACACTTAACATGGAATTAGCATGAGCCAAGGCTCATTGCACATGGATCATGAGTAAATCCTCATTGAACATAAAGCACAAGTAAACCCTCATTTCACTTTAATTAGAATTATTCAACACTCATTGCACATGACGTATCATGATACTATACTTTACCCAATGCATTGGAGCGCTATAAGGGTGCACCCTTCTTAAACATTTCATTTCATGCATAAGTGTGCCACATGGATCATAAAACATGGATTCATAAAACATAATCATTTATTTCACGATAAAGGAATGTTGAATTAATTCATGAAACTTTATAATCATTAAGTAAATGTGCATAAATTTGAATACCCTTGATGGATAAATGGGCATGGTATTCACTACACAATGACATTGGCTTAGAAAATCGGTGCGATTTCGGCAGCATAACAGCATGACATAAGAATTCATAAAAATGGTTGATGAGAGAGAAAGGGGTTACTAATAATATTAACTTGTAATGGACAGTAATGAGGTCATATAGATACATGTCCCAACAATTTTAATGGAATTTAGATTCATGATACAAAAGTATTTCTTGAATGTAAATGAGGAGAGAGAAGTTCCTTTCAGAATTTCGGCATAGTAACAGGTGTACATGGGAGGCATTTAATGAGAGAGAAAGGGTCTCCCATCATTAAAAAATAAAGAGGGAAGTTTGAGGGAGGTTATAAACCATACCCCAACATTCATAATTGAAATTAAAAGGGAAAAACAACTTAATGAAAATTGGAAAAAAATGAGAAAAGAAGAAAAAAACTCTTACTTGGAAGTGTGCCTCAAAACGCTAGAGAGAGGCTTGTGAGAGGCTTCATGGGATCTTAGGGCACCCTGGGAGGATTCTAGAGAGATTAGGGTAGAGTTTGGACAAACTCCAAAGGCTTTTATTGAAGAGGAAGTGGGATCTTGGGTGGGTGTATATAAGAAAGGTGAGGGAATTCTTTATTATTTAGGTTTGGGATCCCTTATATTAAATTAGTCCAAACCACAAATCATCCCATGGTTTTTGCCCATCGTTTTTGGAAAAGGGAAGAGGAAAAAAATATTTTATAAGGCCGAAGTCCTAACTTCTTAAAATAATAGGGTTTCTTATGTGGACGTGAGTCACACTCCCAAGGAAAACAATTTAAAAATACAAGTTGTTTAATAAGTCTTGAAGGGTCCATTAATGCTTTGAAAAGTAAGTCAAAAAAACCCAAAATCACATTATTTTAATTTTAAAACATATATTGGCCAAACATAAAGCTTATATTATTTTATTACATCACTATTGGGTCATTATGATGTCAAAAAACAAATTATATATTTAAACAGTATTTAATTTTTACCCAAAGAAATTGACTGTCTCAGAAAATTATGAAAAATTCATCGTTGGATAATTTCGACGTCCTGATTCCAGAAATTACATTTATTTTATCTAAATAATTTTCTAAATATGTTAATTTTAACTTTTAAAATAAAAACTGACATTTATCGAAAATTCACGGGTTTTGACAAAAATGGCTTTCAAACCTTAATAAAAATTAAAATTGCATTCATAAAATTATATGATCATAAAATTAATTTAATAATTATTATTATTATTATTATTAAAATATTATTTAATTCAAAAATCCATTAATTTAATAAAATATAATTCTTAATTAAATAATAACTAAAAAACACTATTTTCACTTTAAAAACTATTTTCAATGTATCAATAATGAAAAGAAAGTATATTCATTATTATATACAAAAAATTAATTTACATGAACATAGTACTAGAAATTTGTAACATAACCCCTTAAAATAACTGCATAAGACCTAAGGGTAAGGTGTGTGATGGTGAGAGGCTCTTGGGGTGGCTCGGATAACATCGCTCGAGTGGTAATTTCTATCAACTTCCACTTTTCCCATAGATGTCCACGTTCGAGCTTGACATGATGAAGCTCAGCTCGGGCTTGGTCAAGAGCGAAGTCCAATGATGTCACCTCTTATCCAATCTCTGACAAATGGGCTTCGTATGGAGCAATTCTATTGGATTAGGCCATCGCTTCCTTTTTCTGAGTAAATTGGATTTGTTAAAGCCCAATATTTATACTAATCATCAGATCACTATTCAACAGCTATAAAAGCAACAGTCACAATTCTCAACATAAAACCAAATAAGTTTGCATTTTATATAAAAAAATTTACATAAAAAGACATTTAACTAGATCAAGAGGGATTTCCATTAGTGAAACTTTCGGTCATTACATTAATCATTTACAAATAAATTATTTCAATAAATATATTTAAATAAAGGGTATTAAAATTTCATAAAACAAACAAAGAAATAATACAAAATACCAAAACTCCCTACACTAAAAACCTCCCCCTTTTTTAAATTTCAAAACTAAACTTTTCATTTTAAAAGTCCAAACTTTCTCCCCCTTTTTGAAATTTAAAAAAGGATAAAAATAATTAAAACTCTAAAAACATTATCTTATTTTTATAAATTAACCCAAAATTATATATATTAAACTCTCCATATATAAATAAATATACTATTAAAAGAGAAAAAATCAATACCATCTCTCAATGGAAAAAATAGTAAATGTCATCCTAATTTGTT
The DNA here is from genome assembly GCA_963277665.1 of Viscum album. Lineage (NCBI taxonomy): Eukaryota > Viridiplantae > Streptophyta > Magnoliopsida > Santalales > Viscaceae > Viscum > Viscum album. The sequence goes on from OY728119.1 coordinate 540,050,675, forward strand.
ACATAGATTACATATGACTATTAAAATATATATATCCAAAAAACATATAAAAATCTTATCATTTAAAATGATTTATATCATGAAATAAAAATACTTTAATGAAAATTTAACTAATAAAATATTATGCTTCTAACATATTATTTCCCATAAAAATTATAAAGAAATTTTCTTTAAGGATTTAAAAAGAAACTCCCCCAGATTTAAAAATTAAATCAAGATTAGATTGTTAGTATAATTAAAATATTTATCACCTTATATTAAAAATTATGGTATAGTTGATACCAATGTGAATGTAACATTAAAAAAATATTTAGATTATAAAAAAATACAAACAAGTTTGATTGGGTTTTAATAAGTGATTAAAAAACGGAATTTATCTAAATTTGAAATAATAAAATATTAAGTTATCCTTTTAAAGAATAAAACAATTTTTTACATGATTCGACAATATGAAAAATGTTTATAATTTTGAATATATTTAAATTAAATACTAATATAAACTAAATTGTAATACATAAAATACATATATAAGTTTATAAAATACTTCCCTCAATCAGGAGTGTTCAAAAATTGTATTTCAAGGAACCACTTAAAGAAATAATCTATTAAAATAGAAGGTGGTTAACTAGTTTAAAAATAAAAACTTCCCACCCCTAATGTATAATAAATCAATTTGATAGATTATAGCAAATAATAAACTATTTCATTCCAAAACTTCGATCAATTATTGAAAAATATTTCAAACAGATTAATCAAAACTGAAATATTCATATACTAACTATTCGAAAAAATGTTTTAAAAACTAAATAAAATTATATTAATTAATTTAACAAACAAGGGGTAACTACACCTAAATTCATGCTTTTATAAAGATAGATAAAAAATATTAAAACTTTTTTATAGGAAGTATAAATATATAATCATTATATATGAAACAAAAAATTTATACTATATAAATACAATATATTTACTTGGAAAAACATTAATAAATAAAAATAAGTTATATTAATCAAAACCAGAAATTAAAACAAAATGATAAAGGATATTATATTTTATACATAACCACATACTATTTTATGATACATTAGAGAACATTTATGTTATCCAATAGAAAAATAATTAACTGGTCAAGTTGACCATCTTAAGTATAATAATATTTGAGAAATATATTTTTTACACCCAAGTTGTATTGGATTAAATTAAATTGATAGTATAACTTTTGGCCACCCAAATATATTTCAAACATTTAGTTTTGAGAATTTATGAAAATAAACTCTTAGAGATAAATGTTTTAGAAAGTAAAAATTATTGTGTAAATCTCAAAGAGAAATCATTAGCATTATTCCCATACACTCTCAATTTAAATCTCATTACACTTGAAATTCAAAATTTTGAACTTTTCATAAAAGTAGTCTTATTCAATCTCGGTGAAAAGTTTTCACAACCAAAATCATTCCTTTTATTATTTTGTTTTTTCATATAAACCATTTTTGAATATTTCTATTTTCCTTGATCAATGTTATGTAAAGTTTCTTAAAGATTAGAAAACTTATTTTTCAAATATAAATTATATTTTTGAATAGATTTTGAATCAGTATAGAGTTTTTTATTAGAACCAAATGTTGTATTTCTTAATTTATATTTTCTTTATTGGCCTTCTTACACTCATTCTCAACTTTATTCATATCATCCATGGGTAAATTAAACCTTATTTAATGATCTTTATCATTTAGTAACAAAAAATATTTAATTTGATCATTTATTATTTTAGTTTCAATATCTCATAATCACAAAAGAAAAATATATTCCTCATTTTGGGAAATAATGATATTTATATTTTTACATTTCCTATTAAGTTTCTAATTTTCTTTTATCAATTGCTTATTTTTAATTTTTATGTCAATATATTTTCAAGATTCCTAACACTATAATTCATTAAATATTTTTTCTCTTTAAACATTTTTTAATAATATAATTCAACGAATCATAATAACAACTTGAATCAAAATCAATTTCTTTATCTTTACCATTATTAGCATCATGATCAACATTTGTGGGTCTCATTGTAAAATGTGCTTCAGGTTCCTTAAAAATTCAGCCATTAAACAATTATTAGTAAGTTTTTATAATTTTATAAATAATTAATAGAGTACCTCACAGTGTGAAACCATCAGAGCATGGTTGTTTGTTTCATGTTCACTTCCTAATTCATTTCTTGAATTATATGTGTTTGAACAATACCATACTCCAAAAAATGATTTATTTTCCTTTCTTATTTTTTCTTTATCTTTATTTAAATTTTTAATCTAAGGAAAATCATTCCTAATGCATATTTTCTTTCTACACTCCTAACACGTTGGATATGAAACATCCTTTTATTTCTAGTATTACCTTTATTTTAATATTTTTTATTATTTCTTCTAAAATGTTTCTTGAATTATTTTTTTAATATATTTGAAACCCTTTGTGCTTATTTAAGACACATCTCTATCACTTTATAATGACTCATATTCATAATAGTTAGATAATTCATTTTTATTTTACTTAAAAACAGTACCTTTCTTATTTATAGAATCCTCTTCAACAATATTTTGCAATTCATGTTTACATTACAACAAAGAACCAATTAATTCATCTAAATTATACTCTTTAGAATTATTACTTTCATCGATACCCATGTTCTTTTATTCTATTTTTTTGGTAATTACCTATATATCCTTTCAAATAGATTTTTATTTTCTAGTGCTTCACCCAGTGCACTCATTCTATATGTACTGCATCTATACTGGGGAAACATCAGGTTCACTGACTCATCTTCTCCAATCTTGAAATCTAGTTATTATGCTTGAAGTATTCCCAGATTAGTTCTTTTAAGCTTTTTTATCCCATAATGAGTAACTTATAGAATTATCCAAATATTTTGAACTAAATTATAGTCCAAAACATGGCTAAACACACTTCTACTTATAGAAAATAAAAAAATATTTATTTATAGTTCAAAACATACTTTTCCGTATCGTTACCTACAAGTATATCTATATCATCCTCAGGTAATTAATATGGTTTCTCTATAATTCTCTAATGATCCACAATTAATGTCTTTATGCATGCTTCCATTCAGTACTTCTAGTACACATAATCACTTCCATTTAAAAATGGATGATTTTGAGGTATCCATCTATCATTTTCATTAATACTTACTCTCTTCAAGGATTTTATTCATTAAATATTTAGGTTTAGGATATTCAGGTTAGTATAAAAAATAATAATAAATAAAACCTATATCATAAAGGATTTCCTATGATATCATTTATTGGTCCTAAGTATATGGAAATAATATACTAGAGGTAGTGAATAGTCTTTAAAAACTTTTAACAAAAATAATTATTTGGAGTTTTAATACTGAATAAATAAATAGTGCAGTTCATTGTTTAGAATATAATATAGAAAAAATAAAACATGAACATGGTATTTGTATAGTATTTTGGATTGACAAGACACTACATCACTCTTCAATATTCTTCAATTGGTGATAAGATTGGTACCCACTAAGAAATATCACTTTTGAAGGTATGATAACATATTTACACCCTTTTAAAATAACTGGAGGCACATCCAACCTAAATTTTTATAGGACTCACAACCTGTACTAACCTATATTTTTTTAGAAGTCACAACCCAAGGTCCTTCCTTTTGATTGGTAGAATAACCAATACCTGACATGATTTTGATTGGGGAATCATAAAACAATTATTAGAATTACAAATAGATAAAGTAAAATATAACATGGTAAAAACCATAAAATAATGAAGATTAGTAGAGAAAAAAATATATAAGTCTATATATCTCGATGATCCCTAACCACATTGGTAGTATATAGTCAAACATTGAAATTACTTTGTGATAGAACCAATGAAATATTAGTCACAATAGATGCAATCCATGTGTCAAGTAAGTACTCACAATACATGTCATGGTAATGGTCATCAATCTCCTTTGATTCTCATTATGCGAGAGTTTCCTAAACTCATCACTACCATTCAACGGTTTGAAATTAAAAAAAATTATAGATACATGTCATTACCTATTTAAATATTTCACAAAATCAAAGAATAATTTTGGTGTGATCTAATTCTTCCATTGAAGTCAATAAAATAACTTCTAATATTCTCATTAGGTTATATGAAATATTTTCAAACAAGTAAACCAACAAAAACAACATTAAAAATCTTGAAGTAATTTGATAATCCAAATAATAATAATAAAATTTAATATAATAAATAATTTGTGAATCATTAATTTTGAAAATATTTAACATGATATTTTTCTAAAAAAATATAGTCATTTTATTATACATGTATTTTCTAAATAAATAAAACAACTAAAACAAATTATATAATATTTTAATTTATCAAAATATCAAAACATTAGTAAAACGGATCATTGTTACAAAATTACTGCACGTGCTTTTAAATAAATAATTTATGTATAAAATAATTAATTTAACATCTATTAATATTTTATTTATAAAATATAATCAGTTATTAAACTAAAGTAACAATTAAATTATTTTCTATAATCTGAATCAATTAAAAATGTAAAGCATAAAAAATGTAAACCATGAAAAAAATAATTCATGAAGAGTGATACCATTATGAAATAAATGATATGTTATCATTATATTACCATAAGAGTAGTATTATGAAGTCTGAATGTGTGCTACCGTTACAAAGGTGAATGTTACCCCTGAATCTTATACCGCTGAAGCAAAACCATTGAAGCAGAGCATAGGTTTGATACCATCAAACTAAAGGAGCACAAATACCGTTTCAAATAGATATAACATTGATAGAAGAGGATTTCTTCTGCTATCTTCATGGACCTACTTCTACTACCTTAAATATTTTTCTTCCACTAGATTTTTCATCTGTTATCGTGTTTTTTTATTCTACCACTAAACAATTAGGTAGATGTTCCTATATAACCTGGGAAAAAATACAAAAAACTTATATTGGGAAACCAATTTAAAGTCTGCCGATGAAGTGGAGGGGGTTCTAGTTTAGAAGGATCGGTGATGTCTGAGACATCCCCCTCTTCAAAAATATTATAAAGGTAATTTCTGAGAAAACACCTTCTTTATAAATGCTCTGAAGAATACATCGTTCAGGGCAGTGTCTTCTTATAAAACTTTTTAAAGAAGTCGTTATTTGAAAAAAAACCACCACTTATATTTTTTAAATTTTATTTTTATTTTTATTTTTTTCTGTTTCTGTTTCTTCTTTATATATAAATAAAACAAATTTAAAAAAATAGTATCCAACTATTTTTATATTCAATGTTACTTTTAGAAAATTATTCCAAATACATTTTGTAAAATTTCACCCAACCTCCACTTTTATAAGGGTGTAATGCTCGACAAATTTTCACTATTTATGATATGGAATTTAAACACCATGTTTCCTTCATTTAATGAATAATATATTATTTTTAATAACGCATTAACGAAAAATATTATTAATTATAAAATATTTTCAATTGATAATTATTACTTGATAATGTAATAAATAATAACTAATAAATTCATAATGATGATTACCAAAAATATCAATAATTTTGTTAAAATTATAATTAAAATTTTAAGAAAATGTATTTAATTAATGAGACTTATAATGTAGTTAATAATAAAAATATAATTATTAATAATTTATAATACTTACCAATGGTCGAAGAGGGAGACATAAAAATAATATATAATTTATAATATCAAATATAAAAATATTTAATTATAAGGACAATTAATTCATTATTTCAAAATAATTAGTAATAATTAATTATCTAACTAATATGAATTATTATTAATAAATAAAGTTTTATGTCATGTAAATTGTTTTTTCTTATTACAATTTGGAATAATAATAAAAATAATAATACATATATATAATATAATTTAAATAAAATAATATTATTATTATTATTTAATATAAAATTTATAATATAAAAAATTGATTATAAAATTTTTAAAAAATATTTTTTCTATTTTTTTAAAAAAATTAATATTTTCTTCTTATTGTAAAATAAATTAAAATCATGTTATTATTAAATAATAATTATGTTCATAAATGCATTTTGACTTAATGATTATCTATAATAAATAAAATTATTAATTATCTTATTATTAAGTATTATTAAATACATAAATTATTATATTATATATAAAATTTAAAATAATTAATTAATTATATTTTTAGTATTAAAATATTAATTATATTACTATTATTTTTATTATAAATGATTATTTAATGTATTATAAATTATTAATAATTAAATTATTTTTAAGAATTGTATTTTCTTTATTAATAGTTTAATTAATATTTAATTTTAATTATATTATTAATTAATTTAATAGTTACATTAAGTATTATATTATTTACATCATTATTCATAATTATTATTTTAATTATTAAAAATATTTTATAATATAATTAATATTTATTAAAAATATAATATGTAATATTTAACAAGAAAAACATAATTAATAATACTTCTTAATAATATAATTGATAATATAATACTTAATAAGAATTATGACCATAAATTTTTTGATGCGTAAATGTTTTTTTTTTAATCATAAAATCATGTTTCGTGTAAATTAGTTTTTGTTTTTTGTATTTATGAATTTTTTTTACATTTCACTTATCTTGTACATGTTCAATCCATGTTCCAATTTTCATTAAGATTTTATTTATATTTTATATTTTATAGGCCTACAAAGTCACCTACTTGAAACGTAATAATATTTCAAGGGGGTGAATTTGAAAGCCTAAAAATTATAAAGTATAAATAAAATATATCTAAAATTTGAAATATTTCATAAAAAACATAAAAAACAAAAATAAAAAAAATTGCAAAAAAATTGATGAGAAATAATTTCAATTGCACAGAATATTATTATTTCAAAGTATAAAATTTTAACTTATAAATTATTATTTTAGAAAAAGAAATCAATAAATTAAATTTTTTGTTAATTATTTTTTTTACTATTTATTTATTTTAAACTAATTTTTATTTTTATAATCAAAGTTTTAAAATTCATTTATATTTTATTTATACTATATTTTATATGCATAATTTTTTAAGTATAAATCTTATGTTTTTAATCATTAAAGTTTCTGCCATGTAAATTAATTTTTTTTGTTTTATTTGTGACTTTATTTTACATTTCATTTAATTTTTATATGTTCAATCCATGTTTTAAGTTTCATTTAGACTGTATATATAGTTTATATTTTATAGGCCTCCAAATTCACCTACTTGAGGCGTAATAATGTTTCATGGAGGGGACTTTGAAATACTATGAATTATAAAGTATAAATAAAATTTAAAATAATGACTAAACATATAAAAAATATTTAAAAATCAAAATTATTTCATTAAAAAATAAAGAAAAATAATTTCAATAGCATAGAATATTGTTGTTTTGAAACATAATATTCGGGCTTATAAATTATTTTTGTAGCAAAAATTTTTTATGTAAATTAATTTTTTTATTTATTTCGTTGACAATATTTTTATTTTTAATTATTTTTTATTTATATAGTCAATGTTTTGAATTTCATTTAGATTTTATATATACTATATTTTATGTGCCTAAATTTTTTTGATAGTAAATATTATGTTTTTAATCGATAAATTTTGTGTCATGTAAATTAATTTTTGTTTTTTATATTTATGAAATTATATTACATTTATGTTAATTTTTATATTTTTAATCTATTCATTAAGTTTCATCTAGATTGTACTTATAGTTTATATTTTATAGGCCCCCAATGTCACCTTCTTCAAACATAATAATGTTTCAATTAGGTGACCTTAAATGACTATAAATTATAAAGTATAAATATTATATAAATAAAATTGGAAAAATTGATTCAAAATTTAAAAAATAATTCAAAGAAATTATTATAAAATTGATGAAAAACAATTTCAATTGCACAAAATAATATTCTTTCAAAACAAAACATTTTCACTTATAAATTATTTTCCAGCAAACATTTTTTGTGTAAATTAAAACCATTATATTATTTTTGCAGCAAAAATTTTTTATGATGAATTTATTATCTTTTAGTAATTATCATGAATTTATTATCTTCTAATAATTATCATTAATTTATTATCTTTTACTTTTGAATCCTTATACTTGTGTGTTGTGAATTTATTATTAATAATGTTATTTTCATGAATTTATTATCAACTTTATTATTAAGATTTTTTTATTATCAGGACTTTATTAGCCTAACATTATTATTCATGGTCAAGTCCTTAGATACGTGTATTTTCTTGGTATCTGAGTGCATATGTAACAGTCATTAATTAATAATAATGATATTATTATTATTTATAAATATAATAAACAAAAGAAAAATAATTTACATGAAATAAAAAAATTTGTTTATTAATAATATTTATATTAATATTTTTTATTATTATTGATTATTATTATATTTTAATAATTTTATTATTATTGTTTTTTAATTAAATTATTATTATTAAAATAATTATTAACTTTATCTATTTTATTTTTATTAATTATTTTTTTAATTATAACTAATTATTTTTTAATATCAAAATAATTATATTATTAATTATAAGTAATTGCATTATTATTAATTATTAATAATTTCTTAAGATTCATTATTTATTATCAATAATTTGTTATTATAAAAAAATATTGTTCATTTATTGATGGAAAATATGTGTTTTATCCTATATCAAAAATCTGGAAGATATTTGAAGAGGTACACCCTTATAAAAGGGGTTGTTTCGGTGAGATTTTATTTAATATATTAAGAATACTTGAATTAAAAGTAATAAAAAATAAAAACAGTGAAATAATGTTTTTATTTTTTTGTTTATATATATATAAACAAATAAAAAAATAAAAAAATCTTAGAAGGGAGGGTGCTTTCCTATAAATTGCCTTCCTAGAAACACATTCAAGGAGTGCTCTTTTCAGCAAAGTGTCTTCCTTGACATATTTTTGAAAAGGGAACTTTCCAAGACAGTTCCTTCTTTGAAAATGTTTCAAGGAAGGTGCTTTCTGAAAAAAAAATATTCCTCTATTAAAATATTAATAAGGATCCTTTCAATATAGTGTCCACCTTTCTACACCTAGCTTCCTGAATACATCCCTAGATTGGGAAATAATTTCCCAATTTATGTATTTTGGAATATATTTTTTCCCATTGTATCGGAAAGAACCCAAACCAATGCTTCCAAGTTAATAGACCTGATGTTTCGACATGCTACTATCGATGAGGCTACTTCCTCTACTGTGGATAGAACCATGTGCTAACATAAAGAATTAATAATCGGATGAATTTTGGGTTTTTTTGATTCTATAATATAATGGAGATCAAGGTCATGAAACTTCTACCATTGAAGTGCATTTATGCATGGATGAAGAAGGAATATGTGTTATTTTGTAATGGTGATGCATGGTTGAAGTAAATTTTCTTGTATGGAGGGCCAATGATAAATTTTTCAGAGGTCAGTGGTGATACTATGGGGATGAGATTCCATGATTTGAGGAATCTTACTGAACCACTTTCATCGTAAGTATATGATTTTCATGATCGAAGGTGTGGTTGGTTTTTTTGAAAGTGCATAGTATGAAGGAGATGAATTATCAATGCTTCCATGACTAAACCTAACCCACTACCTATCAAAGTGAATATCATGCACACAGATAGAGTAAATGTTGAGTTACAATGCATGGATGAACTTATCTTCACACAAACTGATGGTGGAGATGTCGTTGATCTCATAATGGAATATATTTCATGGATGTAGGGATGAAATCAATTTTTCCTATTAAAATCCAGTTTCCCTCACTATAAATATCTATTTATGACTAGTTAATTAAAGATGATTAATAAAAAATCCATTTTAATTAATTGTAAATCCTTAATAAGAAGAGGTTGCAAGGATTTAAAATTGTTAAGGTATACTAGATTTAGGAATCCCTTGAATTAAATAATAATTCCATCCTTTGATCATTCATTTAGGTTGATATGGTTTTAGATCTAAGGAAATCAATGATATTAGAGAAAAATCCTCTAAAATTAGAATCAAAAGGGGAAGGGCCTTACATCATTCACAGGGAATATCCTAACAATGAATATTCCCTTATCGCTATGAAAAGATAGTATATCACACCTCCCACTAATGAAGATGTCCTAAAAAATTACTTCACATATATTCACATTAGTCAGCAAAGTCCTTCTCAAAATATGTTAAACTATATGACATTAAGCCCTTGCTGCATAACATATGGTCTCTATCACAAAACATTAAGATGAATGGAATTACCACCTTTTTTATAATATATTAAATTAAATTACATGAATATAAATCCTTGTGATCGATAAACTTCTTGGATTGGTTTGTCTCATATGAACTTATTCCCTTACATGAGTTTCATATCATTGTAAGATTTCTTAGTTTATGGTTCCCTCCATCCGTAAGCCTCTACTAGAGAAAAATTCATTTTTAAAAAATAGTGTGTGGCTATATTTATATGCTTTATGAGATATATAGCGATCCCTTGGCGTCTTTTCTTCTGTTCAATTTAAAATTTCATCCTCTTGAAATTCTTATTCCATCCTAGTATTTGATACCTCTCCTATTCACATTACGTTTCCTTAAATGAATTAGTACTTGGATAAAACCACATTATCCTCTCTTGTATATTAGTTAGGTCTACATAGAGACATTTTCCTAAAGTCCTCACTATATGAATTTAAACTATACAACAAAATTTCCTTGTATCAATAAATTAAACTATATAACTTGAATGTTTATTTTGTATGAATGATAAATTTCTTAGAGTGGTTTATTCCATTTGCCCTTATTTTCTTACGTAATAACTTAATAAATGTTAGATTTATTAGTGTATGGTTTACCCTATCCATAATCCTATATTACGATAAAAGTTCCTCTTTGGAAAAGAACTATATATATATTCATTACTATTCTTATAGGATAGGTAGATATGGATAAATATTCAATCATGGGACTATCCACAAGTATTTTTACCCTATAAATTTATACTCCATCCAAGTGAGTGGCTCCACTTTTTATAATTTAGGTCAGGTCTCTTCCAATTACCTTCAATTAGGATAGAGTTATTTTATCCTTATCCTACACATAATCGATATATATGATGAGTTCCTTACCTAGAACAATGTGTGGCTTAATTCCTATTCTCATGTTATATATTTGTTTCCGACGCTTTCGCCGAGGCGCGCACCTCCGTTCATGGAGGACGCCCAGTTGTTGCCCCGCATTCCCGCTTTCCAAAGGCGGGCGACATTCGCTCCTTGTTTAGGGACGTCTGCTCCTTGATCGAAACGGGATGATGGGATATCGGTTCTTCCTTCCGTGGATTCCTCCTCGGAACTCGTCACCTAGTCTGGGTCTCCCTCATAGATTTAATACGTTGTTCGTGAATCTCATTCCTGGTGCCATATCTTCATGGACGCCGGTTAATTACACTACTTCCGTCAAGACATTCCATGGGGTCTTGACATGGTAGCGACCTTCGGTCGGAGTAAACGGCAACATCAGGCATGTCAGGGCATCTCTTGGTGCATGGAAATAGGGGAACCTGTATTCTTCCTCATAAGAGGGCATCTCAAGGGTACAAAACCTGAGGCATGTATCTGAGGTTTTCCTCAGCTTCCCATGTTTAACACAGGGTATGTTGCAAGATTAACATCTAGCTGATACGGTTACACCAAAGGCGTGTCATCTGAGGTTTTCCTCAGGAATCTCATGTTTATCACGAGGTAGGTTGTGAGTTTAACGTCTTACGGAGACGGAATGAGGCTGATCAGAACGTCCCCTAGAGACGGATCAGATTGGTATATCCCAAAGGGAAAACACCTGGAAGATGGATGGATCAGAATGCCCAATGGGGATGGATTCGAGGTGGTGCACTCCCTAGAGGGGATATGTCACACCGTAATGGCTGATCTGAACACCATTGAGGGCGGATCAGGGGAAGTGTGCCCCAGGATGGGGGACACCATGGATTACCATTGGTTTGGATTGAACCTCTTGGAGGTTTCCTACATACCCTGTGTAGAGGACAGGGATCAAAACCCACGTAGTTCAAAAGGGTGATGAATCGGGGTGTACACAGAGTACAACGACCCGGAGGTATGCTGGGGATTACACGTGGAAAGCGGCCCATGCGCCGCTAGGAGCAGCGAGGAGGTGGATGGAATGATATCACCGGGATGTGGCGGCCTGGGTGAGAATCAGGATGGGTGATGGATGGATGAATGAAGTGTAGGGGGAATGAAATGGGTCCATCGCAGGGGCGACAGTGAAGTTGGGCTTGAGCCTTGAGGAGGCTTCCTACGTATCCATGTGGCAGGGAATCAAAGTCCGCGTAGTTCGGGATGGTGCTGGTAAACCGACATGAAGGTGGACCTTGGCCCGATGAATTTCATCAGCGAACCGACGTGAAGGTGGACCTTGGTCCGATCGGCATCATCAGCGTACCGACGTGAAGGTGGACCTTGGTCCGATGAGAGATGGGCTTGATCCTCGGGGAGGCTTCCTACGTACCATGCCTTGACGTGGATCAAAGGCCTTGTAGTTCAGAGGGTTTCATCAGTGAACCGACGTGAAAGTAGACACGTGGGTCCACTAGTGGTGGGCTTTAACCTTGGGAAGGTTTCCTACGTACCATGCCTTGACATGGATCAAAGTCCTCATAGTTCAAAGGATTGATGGAATCCAGTTTAACGTCATGCGGGACGATAGTGAACCCTGACGTGAATAAACGACGGGCGGTGGGTGTCGACGAACCGACATAAATGAGGGACCTCGGTCCAATGGGATATGGGCTTGAACCTCTGGGAGGATTCCTACGTACCATGCCTTGACATGGATCAAAGTCCTCGTAGTTTGGGTTGTGGAGTACAGTTTAACATCATGCGGGACGGGGGTGAACCGACGTGAATGAGGTCGGAACGACCGGAAGGTGGGTTTGAACCTCGTAGAGGCTTCCTACGTACCATTCCTTGACACGGATCAAAGACCATGTAGTTTGGGTTAGTCACAACGGCTTGCCGTCGGACTAGGATGCAGTTTAAAGTCATGTTGGACGAAGGTAGAACTCGACGTGAATTATGATGGGTGGGCTTGAACCTCAGGAAGGCTTCCTACGTACCATGCCTTGACATGCATCAAAGACCTTGTAGTTCATATGGGGCTTTATCGGCGAACTAACATGAAGGTGGACCTTGATCCAATGAGTGGTGGGCTTGAACCTCTGGAAGGCTTCCTACGTACCATGCCTTGACATGGATCAAAGACCTCATAGTTCAGGTTGTGAATGGGTTTGTAGTTTAATGTCATGTGGGACGAAGGGGCATACAGTTTAACATCATGCTGGACGAGAGAATGACGTTTAACGTCATGCGGGATGGGGCGTGCAGTTTAACGTCATGCTGGACGAGGGCGAAACTCGACGTGAATGAACGACCGAGCAATGTGGCTTGAACCTCATGGAGGCTTCCTACGTACCATACCTTGACATGGATCAAAGTACTCGTAGTTCGCTAAGGGTAAGGGTCAGGGTCGGTGCTCACTCTAAGCCCACGTGAGTCATGCTCGGTGTGAGAAACAAGAGGTTGCAAGGACCTGACGATCACGTCGCGAAGGATGTGTCCGTGAGAAGCGAAGAGGGGCTTACGCGTTAGGCGGCCCATGGTGCTGGGACTTACTCCAGGATGGAGGCCCAGAGACAAGGATGACGATAGTTTTGGGGCTGGGCCTCATGGAGGCTTCCTACGTATCCCTGTGGCAGGGAATCAAACTCCGCATAGTTCTCCAGATCATGGCTTACCGCCGATTGGGGGTTTAAACGGCTTACCACTGGATTGGGACACAACGGCTTACCGCTGAATGGGATGTCAATGGCTTACCGCTGGATGAGATCAAAACGGATTACCGCTGGATAAGGATCACAACGGCTTACCACTGGATAAGGATCACAACGGCTTACCGCTGTATGGGGTCGCAACGGCTTACCGCTGGATTGGGTCACAACGGCTTACTGCTAGAAAATGATGTCAACGGCTTACCGTTGAATGGGTTCGCAGCAGCTTACCGCTGGATTGGGTCACAACGGATTACCGCCGGAAAAGGATCACAACGGCTTACCGCTGGATAAGGATCACAACGGCTTACCGCTGGAAAAAGAGGTCAACGGCTTACCGCTGTATAGGGTCACAACGGCTTACCGCTGATTGGGATCACAACAGTGGATGGGGCTTACGCGAGGAAGCTTCCCGGGTGCCGCTATGGAGGGGCAATGGTAAATGGGGCTTACGCAATGAAGTTTCCCGTAGTTTCTTCCTCATGTCTGGCCATGAGGGCATCCCAACTCACTGGTGGGTTGAGGCCTTCTCCTATGCGCTAGTTCACAAGCGGGATAGCGCCAAGGGGAGTTGGAATCATGCCACTACAGTCATGGCGTTAGGCATCTTATACTTGGAGCATAAGGCATCTCTTTTTTAATGGAAGAGGCATCCTATGTTTGGAACATAGGGATTACTACAGTTTAAAGTCATGTAGATAGGACTGTTAGCATCTCATGCTTGGAGCACAAGGAATCCTATCATTTGTTAGACAGGGGGAACTATGGTTTAGAGTCATATAGATAGGACTATTGGCATCTCATGCTTGGAGCATAAGGCATCTCTCGTATTGGGCAAGAGGCATCCTATGTGTGGATCATAGGGAGAATACTACAGTTTAGAGTCATGTAGGTAGGACTGTTGGCATCTCAGGCTTGGAGCATGAGGCATCTCTCGTATAGGGCGAGAGGCATCCTATTGTTTGTTAGATAGGGAGTACTATAGTTTATAGTCTTGTAGATAAAACTATTAGGCAGAAGGTGCCTAGAAATGGTTGGTGTTGGGACTTACGCAAGGGCGGCCCTTTCTGGTTCAACCTGGCATAGGAGCCAAGTGATTGGGTTTGGAGGAGTTTCCTGAGGAATGGTTCGACTCAAGGTACTCGGGGAACTGATGATGAGAACCTCAACTCACACCATAGAAAACAAACCAAGAGGAATACATCAACTCGAGGTGTTTCATGGTGTGTGGAGGAGTGTATCAAATCATGGTATTCCATAGGTTGAAGGTGGGAGCGCATAAGGGTGCAATGGAAAATCCCGGCATCCCGGCCCGAAAAGTTCGCGGTGCGACTCTCCATTTTTCATGGGGGTTTGTGAAGGTAGCAAAGGGACCGGCCCGGAGGGCCAGGACCGCAGCCCGGCACTGACCTTGAGCGAGGGTGCGGGGGCACAGCCCCCGCGGTATGGACCGGTGGGCGCGAAGGTAGGATCCTTGAAAAGGATAGGTCTTCGTGAAGTAGCTTCGCGGAGCACGGCCTCGCGGAGCAATGGTCTCTCGCGGAGCAAAGGGGCTCTCGCGAAGCTTGGTCTCGTGGAGCAAAGGGACTCTCGCGAAGCTTGGTCTCGCGGAGCAAAGGGGTCTCGTGGAGCTTGGTCTCGCGGAGCATCATCGCGGAGCTTGGTCTCACGGAGCAGCATCGCGGAGCATTGGCTCGCGGATCATGGTCTCGCGGAGCAGCATCGCGGAGCATGGGCTCGCGGAGCTTGGTCTCGCGGAGCCGCAACGCGAAGGAAGCTGGTCGCGGAGCATGGCTTCGCGGAGCCGTAATGCGGAGCTCTGCTCGGCCTCCCAAGGGGCGAAGTGGCCGTGGCCATCCTCCTGGAGAAGGGGGTGAGCTGGGTATTTATAGGCAAGGGCGCCGCGAAGAAGAACTCCCGCTCCGCCTCAGGTGCTTCGCGGTGCGCTCGCGAACGTCAAATTCATTCGTGGAGAGGTACCGCCTCCGGAGCTTCACGGCGGGCTCGCGAACGTCAAATGCGTTCGCGGAGAGTTACCGCCTCCGGAGCTTCGCAGGACCATGATGCTCGTGTGCTTCGCATCGGTGCTTCGTGAGGGGTCTTCGCGGTGCATCGTGAACGTCAAACGGGTTCGCGGAGCCTCTCGCTTCATTACTTCGCGGCGGTGCTCCGCGATCACGGAGGGGGCTTTGTGAATGGGCTTCGCGAACCAGATTTCCAGCCCAACTTTAAATGTCCATAACTCCTATTCCGTAGCTCCGTTCGGGCCCTGCGACCTACCAAATCGAAGCTTAAGAAATGTTCAATGATCTTGGATCGTTTATGGAAGCGTTTGGAAAATTTCAGGAACGCGTTTTCCTGGGTCTACAAAAGCCACCCCTAAGAATGGGGTCCCACGAGGACGAGAAGGGCGAGGCAGACCGCGTTCTGAGGAAAAGACTGAGGAAAACGCGTGCATTGGGGTCCATTGTACCTCGATTGCATTGAGGATAAAATCAACTAAATCTCTAAGCCTGCGTGAGTTATGCTCGGTGCAGGAAACAAGAGATAATAAGAGCTCATGTACGAGAGTGTAAAACAACGGAAGGTGCAAGGGGATCGACATGGGACATCAATCACCATTTGGGGGAATCCTGAAAGAGAGAGGGGTCACAGGGCTCTCTGAACAGCCGACCTACTTTTCCTACCCTGCTCTAGTGTACGAGCTGGGTAACGCCAGTGGCGTTAGAATCAATCCAAACAGAGGGAAGTGGGATGTGTGAATCACGATACCCAAAATCCGGAACACTATGGAGGCGGCGTGACAATAAAGGACAACCGTTAGCCGTGGCGGAGAAACGGTATCCTTACGGCGTTAGCCTGAAATGGGGACAACAAATGAGGGTCAACCGTTGACCATGTTCAAAACACGGGACCATGTCACAAATGTTGTTGATCAATCCTTCGGGACGTTGGCCCAGGACAGTTGGCGGACCATAGGTCAAACATCCATACTGTTAGGGGGTCCTTCCAAACATGACCAGTCTTCCGGAACGTTGGCCCGGGATGGTAGGTGAGCCGATGTGGCATGAGACCAGGCTGTTAGGGGGTTCCTTTAGACATGAAAGAGGGCAAAGGTCCGAATAAGGGTCACGCAAAGCGTGAAATATGGAGTGATGGTTTGTCTTAATAGAATCCAACACTTATGTAATTACACCACCATGGTGGGAGCACGCCATATGGGCACATTGGTATGATCATGGATCATTCCTTCTTTGGGACAGGGCCTCTCTGGCGAGGGGATCTGTCACTTCCCAATGGGATCTTGGGGCATCCTGAACTTGTTCAGGGAAGAACTGTAGTTTAGTGTCATGCGTTGAGGACACATGGACTCCTGTAGTTTAACGTCATACTATAGGACGCGGAATAAAAGGGAAGATCCCAGGGAACGTGTGGTGCGGTAGATATGAAACCGACGTGAATGAGGACTTGGAGTCCAAATCACACCACGTACTCCCGGAGGAAACTCTTCAGGTCGAGGGACCAAGAGTGAGGATTAAGTTGGGCCCGAAGCAGAGTGGTCGGGCGTTCCTACGTACCCCATGAGGATGGGAATCAAGCCATACGTAGTTCTGGAAGCACGGTTTAACGTCATGCGGGACGAGGAGCAGCCTAGCCGTGTTGGTACACATCTCTCCAAAGCTACTAAGCCCACGTGAGTCGTGCTCGGTGTGGGAAACAAGCAGTAGTGGTGGGAATTTCCCGACACATAAAGGGGCAGGTTAGGGAAAAGGGACGCTCGGTGAATACCGGCCCAATGACACTAACACGATCATTTAGCGCACCTAGATGCGCGAAGAGAAAGAGCCGAGTATGATGGAATTCCACTTGAACATGAGGAAGTGGAAAACATGTGAATCATGGCACTCGAGATTCAGATCACGATGATGGCGGCGTGACGATGGAGGATAACTGTTGACCGTATTCGCAACACAGCATCCTGTCGCGTTAGCCTAGAATGGGGACAGACAAATGAGGGTTGACCGTTGACCATGTTCGAAACACGGGACCATGTCACAAATGTTGTCAAATATCCATAGGGACGTTGGCCCGAAATGATTGGAGGGCCCTTAGGTCCAGCATTCATGGAGAGCCCTTAAGCCTAGTATCCATGTCGTCCGAGGGTCCTTTTGGATGTGGAAGAGGATGAGGATCCAAATAGCGAGCTCACGAAGCTTGGTCATGGGACGAGGGGAATTTCCCTGTGAAAAGCCCACACTTCGGGCTCTTTACCGAAACACATCTGAATACGGAAAAGAGACGTATCAGAGAGAGGGAGAAGATTCCTTTCCCATGGGGAGATCTTAGTTTAGGGTCATAGAATTCGGACCATGGATGGGAGGAGACATAAGAGGCACATGGTGGAGTAGATCAAACACCTGGCGTGAATGGGAATAGGGGGTGTGTGCGGTGAGATGAACAACCTGACGTGAATGAGGACGTAATCCCATATCACATCGCATGACCCCCTTTGGGAGAGGTTTTTTTTTTGTCAGGGTACCGAAAGAGAAAGTTACGCTGGGCCCGCGGGGAAGTGCCCGGGCGCTCCTACGTATCTCATTAGGATGAGAATCAAGCCTCACGTAGTTCTTGATGGAACTTAGACCATAAATGGGTAAAGGGAGCAGGGGACGCATGGCATCAAGACCCGGCGTGAAGGAGGACCTAAGCCCTACTTACCATGCATTCTCTGGGGATATGATCGAGTCGAGGGACCGAACACAAAGGTTAGGCTGGGCCCACGGGGAAGTGCTCGGGCGCTCCTACGTATCTCATAAGGATGAGAATCAAGCCATACGTAGTTCTGGAAGACGGCGCGGTAAGGTACCAGTGCCAGGGGAAAAGGGGAGTGCGGGCGTGGCCCTTGCACTAAAAGAAGCAGAATTTGATAAATCTTGTTTGTTCTTTAAGGTGAAGGATTTTCTTTTGTGAAGCGACAGGCCTAGAATAGTAGGTCGTGATGTCGCCACAAGGATCAAGCCGTGATGGGCATTGACAAATGGCATGGCACATGACCAAGACCCAACGTGATGTCCTCTACAACGAGGTCACCACAATGCAGTGCCGTTTTTTGTCGTGTGGCCAGGACGATAATGTCACAGTTTAGGGTCATATGATAGGACCAAGCATGCATTTTATCGTCATGCAGCGCAGATGTAGCAGAGATGATACTAGGCGGGAAATTTGCGTAGTGTTATAAAACAAAATTGATGGAGACATGATCCCGCATCACATTGTACGCCATTTAGAGAGGGAGACTTTAGGCCGAGGGGCCTATATAGAGGTAAGAGGTGAAACATGGGGAGAGACTGGCTCCCTAAATGGGTTGTTCCCGAAGACAGGGCGTCCGGGCGGTCCTACATATCCCATGAGGATGGGAATCAAGCCACACGTAGTTCTGAAGGGTGCCATTTAATTTCATGCTGGACAAGGAATGGGAGGGCTAACCCTCAGAATGGTGGTGTGCATGGTGCAGCCATTGCAAACCCGACGTGAATGAGGACACAGTCCCACACTACGCCACGCGGTCCCGTAGTCGGGGTCCTGTAGGCAGGACCAAAGAGGTGAACTCGCTGAACTCAAGCTGGACCCAAAGACAAGGGGTCTGGGAATTCCTACGTATCCTATCAAGATAGGAATCAAGCTGAATGTAGTTCCAGATGAGAATCTTAGTTTATGGTCTTAGTGCTCGGACCGTGAATGGTGACGACTTCCCGAGTAAGCACAGATGTCAACCCGATCCCTAAGCCCACGTGAGATAAACTCGGTGTGAGAAACAAGGGGGGAAGATTCTTATCGCAATACTTGGGGCACCCATCAAAGGGGAGTCGGCAGAGAGCCCCGAAGGACACCTTTTATGCGGCTTGTTCCCCCAATGCGCAGACATGCTCGGAGGAAAAGTACCAAGAGTTCTGAGATTCTACTCGGACACGGTGAAGTGATGAAGGGTGTGAATTGTGCACCTGACATTTTGGGCCTAATGGGATTGCGTGGCAATAGAGGAAAACTGTTAACCACGGTGGAGACGTAGCGTGCATATCACGTTAGCCTGAGGTGGGAACAACAAACGAGCATCGACCGCTGACCATATTCGCAATGTGGGATTTTATCGATTCGTTGTCCGAAACCCTCGGGGGAGTAGGCCCGTAACGGTAGGAGAGCCCTTGGGCGTAGTATCCAGGCCATTCTTGGGGGTCCCTCCGAGTGTGAAAGATGATGAAAGCCCTGATGCAGGGATACACAAAGCCTGGAAAGCGGGTGCGGACGTGTCCGAGTAAAGCTTGGCGTTCCGGGTAATAAACCAGAGTACTCTTAGGCACATCGGTGAACTGCCGAAAAGGGATCGACGAAACAGCTCATGAGGGAGAGGTACATGGCGTGGTCATTACGAGACTGACGTGAATGAGGACGTAGTCCTACACCACACTATATAATCCCCCTCATGGAAGAAGGATAGGCCAAGGGGCCAATATGGGATGAAGATTCCCGAGGGATGGGGCTGGACCTGAATCTTGGACGTTCAGGTGGTCCTACGTATCCCATGAGGATGGGAATCAAGACACACGTAGTTCTCTAAATGTAGTTTAACGTCATACGGGACGAGAAGGGGAGTAATATTCCCCTAAACAAGGGAGGTGTATGGTATGGCAAAGAAGCCAATGTGAATGAGGATTTAGTCCCACACCACACCGTATACCCCTATAAGAGAGGACCTGGGTCGTGGCCCGGAAAGGCCAAGGGGCCTGATGGTTAGGCATTGGTTAGGAAGGCCTGACTGGTTTGCAGTTTAACGTCTTACATGTGGACGGGGGTCGGGGACCCGAGAAGGCCAAGGGGCCTGAGGCTGGGCCTCGTAAGAGGAGGCGTACGGCATGGTACATGATCCCGACGTGAATGAGGACGTATTCCTACACCACACCGTACACTCCGGGTAAGAGGTGACCTGGGTCGGGGGGCCCGAGAAGGTCAGGTATCAGTCAGGAAGGCCTGACGGGTGTGCAGTTTAACGTCTTACATGAGGACGGGGGTCAGGGACCCGAGGAGGCCAAGAGGCCTGAGGCTGGACCTCGTAAGAGTAGGCGTACGGCAGGGTACATGATCCCGACGTGAATGAGGACGTAGTCATACACCACACCGTACACTCCGGGGGAATCGGGGTCGTGGGCCCGATTGCTGGCACCACCTGGGGGGAAGTTTGTCGCCTCGGGATGGGGCAGAACGAATCACTGCACTCGATGTCTGGGACATTTCGGGGTGGACCCGAAGATCCAGGACACTGTTGACCATGTTCGAAACACGGCGTTCCTATGGTGACTTGGTATGGGAGCAACAAATGAGCGTCGACCGCTGACCAAATTCGCAACGCGGGACTTGTATCGGCTTGTTGCTTGAAAACCCTCGGGGGCGTTGGCCCGTAATGGTAGGAGATCCCTTGGGCGTAGTATCCAGGTCGTTCTTGGGGGTCCCTCTGGGTGTGAAAAATGATGGAATCCCAGTCAAGGAGTGGGTGAAGCATAGTTGTATCCATCCACGAAAGAGGCAAACATCTCCAGGGGGGATGTGCAGCCGGGTCGAGGCTTGCTCGATGTGAGTTGGGGAAAAAGTGTGAACCCTGCCATGTCTTGACCCGAGGGGAAGATTTTGGCTTTTGGGCTGGGCCAACGGACGAAATGTCCGGGCATTCCTACGTATCCCATTAGGACGGGAATCAAGCTATACGTAGTTCTTGATGGCCATGCAGTTTAATGTCATGCTGGACAAAGGATGCATCTCATTTGGGGATATGTACGGTACGAAAAGTAATCTGACGTGAATGAGGACGTAGTCCCACACCGCACTATAAAATCCCGTAAGAGGGTGAGTTGGGGAAAACCAAGGGGCCTGAGGCCGGACCGCGGTCAGGGAGACCTGACCATCTTGCGGTTTAACGTCTCACAGAGAAGACGGGGACCGTGGGCCAGAGGAGGCCAAGGGGCCTAAGGCTGAACCTTGGTCAGGAAGGCCTGACTGGCTGCAGTTTAACGTCTTGTAGTAAGGACGGAGGTCAGGGCCCGAGGAGGCCAAAGGGCCTGAGGCTGAGCCTCGGTCAGGAAGGCCTGACTGGCTTGCAGTTTAACGTCTTTCAATAAGGATGGGGGCCGGGGGCCCGAGGAGGCCGAGGGGCCTGAGGATGAGCCTCGGTCAGGGAGGCCTGACTGGCTGTAGTTTAACGTCTTGCAGTAAGGATGGAGGCCGAGGCCCGAGGAGGCCAAGGGGCCTGAGGCTGAGCCTCGGTCAGGAAGGCCTGACTAGCTTGCAGTTTAACGTCTTGCAATAAGGACGGGGGCTGGGGGCCCGAGGAGAACGAGGGGCCTGAGGCTGAGCCTCGATCAGGAAGTCCTGACTGGTTGTAGTTTAACGCCTTGCATTAAGGATGGGGGCTGGGGGCCCGAGGAGGCTGAGGGGACTGAGGCTGATCCTCAGTTAGGAAGGCCTAACTGGCTTCCAGTTTAACGTCTTGCATTAAGGACGGGGGTCGGGGGCCCGAGGAGGCCGAGGGGCCTGAGGCTGAGCCTCGGTCATGAAGGCCTGACTGGATTGCAGTTTAACGTCTTGCAGTAAGGACGGGGGGCCAGGGTCCCAAGGAGGCCAAGGGGCCTGAGGCTAAACCTCAGTCAGGAAGGCCTGACTGGCTTGCAGTTTAACGTCTTGCAGTAAGGACAGGGGTCCAGGGGCCCAGGCTGGGCCTCGTCCAGGAAGGCCTGACTGGCTTGCAGTTTAACGTCTTGCAGTAAGGACAGGGGCCAGGGGCCCAAGGAGGCCAAGGGGCCTGAGGCTGGGCCTCGTCCAGGAAGGCATGACTGGCTTGCAGTTTAATGTCTTGCAGTAAGGATGGGGGTCGGGGGCCCGAGGAGGCCGAGGGGCCTGAGGCTGAGCCTCAGTCAGGAAGGCCTGACTGGCTTGCAGTTTAACGTCTTGCATTAAGGACGGGGGTCGGGGGCCCGAGGAGGCTGAGGGGCCTGACTGGCTTGCAGTTTAACGTCTTGCATTAAGGATGGGGGTCGAGGGCCTGAGGAGGCCGAGGGGCCTGAGGCTGAGCCTCAGTCAGGAAGGCCTGACTGGCTTGCATTTTAACGTCTTGCATTAAGGATGGGGGCCAGGGGCCCGATGAGGCCGAGGGGCCTGAGGCTGAGCCTCGGTCAGGAAGGCCTGACTGGCTTTCATTTTAACGTCTTGCATTAAGGACGGGGGCCGGGGGGCCGAGGAGGCCGAGGGGGCTGAGGCTGAGCCTCAGTCAGGAAGGCCTGACTGGCTTGCAGTTTAATTACTTGCATTAAGGACGGGGGTCGGGGGCCCGAGGACGCCGATGGGCCTGAGGCTGAGCCTCGGTCAGGAAGGCCTGACTGGCTGCAGTTTAATGTCTTGCAGTAAGGACAGAGGCCGGGACACGAGGAGGCAAAAGGGCATGAGGCTGAGCCTCGGTCAGGAAGGCCTGACTGGCTTGCAGTTTAACGTCTTGCAGTAAGGACGGGGGGAGATCTTAGTTTATGGTCATAAAGCTTGGACCACTTTGTAGTTTATCGTCTTACAGGACGAAGATGCAGTTTAAGGTCGTGCAGGACCCTACAGTTTAAGGTCGTGCTGGACCATACAGTTTAAGGTCGTGTTGGACCTAGGTGCAGTTTAAAGTCTTGCTGGACGATAATGTGCAGTTTTACGTCATGACGGATGAAGATGAGCAGTTTAATGTCATGCAGGACGATGATGAACAGTTTTACGTCATGCAGGAAGATTGTGCAGTTTAATGTCATGCAGGACGATAATGTGCAGTTTTACGTCATGACGGACCAAGATGAGTAGTTTTACGTCATGCAGGATGATGATGCAGTTTAACATCATGCAAGACGATAATGTGGAGTTTTACGTCATGACGGACGATAATGTGCAGTTTTACGTCATGACGGACGAAGAAGAGAAGTTTTACGTCATGCAGGATGATGATGCAGTTTAATGTCATGCAGGACGATAATGTGCAGTTTTACGTCATGAAGGACGAAGATGAACAGTTTAACGTCATGCAGGATGATGATGTAGTTTAATGTCGTGCAGGACGATAATGATCAGTTTAACATCATGACGGACGAAGATGAACAGTTTAATGTCATGCAGGACGATGATGCAGTTTAATGTCGTGCAGGACGATAATGATCAGTTTAACGTCATGACGGACGAAGATGAGCAGTTTAATGTCATGCAGGACGATGATGTAGTTTAATGTCGTGCAGGACGATAATGATCAGTTTAACGTCATGACAGACGAAGATGAACAGTTTAACGTCATGCAGGACGATGATGCAGTTTAATGTCGAGCAGGACGATAATGATCAGTTTAACGTCATGACGGACGAAGATGAATAGTTTAATGTCATGCAGGACGATGATACAGTTTAATGTCATGCAGGACAATAATGATCAGTTTAACGTCATGAAGGACTAAGATGAACAGTTTAATGTCATGCAGGACGATGATGCAGTTTAATGTCGTGCAGGACGATAATGATCAGTTTAATGTCATGACGGACGAAGATGAGCAGTTTAACGTCATGCAGGATGATGATGCAGTTTAATGTCGTGCAGGACGATAATGATCAGTTTAACGTCATGACGGACGAAGATGAACAGTTTAACGTCATGTAGGACAATGATGCAGTTTAATGTCGTGCAGGACGATAATGATCAGTTTAACGTCATGACGGACGAAGATGAACAGTTTAACGTCATGCAGGACGATGATGCAGTTTAATGTCATGCAGGACGATAATGATCAGTTTAACATCATGATGGACGAAGATGAACAGTTTAACGTCATGCAGGACGATGATGCAGTTTAATGTCGTGCAGGACGATAATGATCAGTTTAACATCATGACGGACGAAGATGAGCAGTTTAACATCATGCAGGACGATGATGCAGTTTAATGTCGTGTAGGACGATAATGATCAGTTTTACGTCATGACGGACGAAGATGAGAAGTTTAACATCATGCAGGACGATGATGCAGTTTAATGTCGTGCAGGACGATAATGATCAGTTTTACGTCATGACGGACGAAGATTGTTATGCAGTTTAACGTCGTTCAACAAGGACGTGGTTGTCACGCAGTTTAACGTCATGCAACTTGGACATTGAACCACACGAATTGTGTCGGTAGAGGAATGGTCATCTCTACTCCATTCTAGTGGTCTGGGATAAGGGGGTCTATATGATGGGAATTCCCTAAAATCCCCTGATCATGATGATCCTTCCACAAGCTGGTTTCAAGGCCACTGGGAGGACATCTATGGTTGATGCAACGTGGTAGTTGGGATGACACATAGTGTCTCAAGGGTAGTAGGGATGACTACATTACCTCGACCTGTAGCGGAGAAGAAGCCAGGAGCGTCGGTACGACGGGGCGATGGAGCCCGCAAGGTGTGGAAGCCTGGAGCGTCTGTATGACGAGGCGAATGAGCCTGGAAGGCGTGGAAGCCTCGACGTCAGTACGACGGGGTGATGAAGCCCAGAAGGCGTGGAATCCTAGACGTCGGTACGACGGGGTGAAGGATCCCAGAAGGCGTGGAAGCCTGGATGTCGGCACGACGGGGCGAAGGAGCCCGGAAGGCATGGAAGCCTGGACGTCGGGACGACGGGGCGAAGGGGCCCAGAAGGCGTGGAAGCCTCAAGCGTCGGTACGATAGGGGCGACAGAGCCCGGAAGGTGTGGAAGCCTAGACATCGGGACGACGGGGCGAAGGATCCCATAAGGCGTGGAAGCCTCGAACGTCGGTACGACGGGGCGATGGAGCCCAGAAGGCGTGGAAGCCTCGAACGTCGGTACGACGGGGCGACGGAGCCCAGAAATCTGGGAATCCTTCGTGCCAGACGATGGTGGTATGAGGAGCACCTCCATAGTTGCCGGTGAAAATAGAGCGGGGACGACAAATTGCCGATAGAGTTGGGGAAGGATTCCCCCTTCGTAGCCTCATGAGGCGGCCAACTCGGCGAGGAGTCGATGGAGATGGGTGGACGATCCACCTGTGCGGCCTCTTGATGCGGCAAAGTCGGCGAGGAGCCGATGGAGTCGGGTGGCGTAGCCACCTGCGCGGCCTCTTGAGGCGGCGGAGTCAGCGAGGAGCCAATGGAGTGGGGTGGCGGAGCCACCTACGCGGCATCTTGAGATGGCGGAGTCGGAGAGGAGCCGATGGAGATGGGTGGCGGAGCCACCTGCGCGGCCTCTTGAGACGGCGGAGTTGGTGAGGAGATGATGGAGATGGGTGGCCGATGCCACCTGCGCGGCCTCTTGAGGTCGTAGATTCAGCGAGGAGCCGATGGAGATGGGTGGCTGATGCCACCTGCGCGGACTCTTGAGGCGGAGGAGTCGGCGAGGAGCTGATGGAGTCGGGTGGCGGAGCCACCTGCGCGGTCTCTTGAGGTGGCGGAGTCGGCGAGGAGCCGATGGAGTCGGGTGGCGGAGCCACCTGCGCGGCCTCTTGAGGCGGCAGAGTCGGTGAGGAGCCGATGGAGTCAGGTGGCAGAGCCACCTGCGCGGCCTCTTGAGGCGGTGGAGTCGGCGAGGAGTCGATGGAGTCAGGTGGCGGAGCCACCTGCGCGGCCTCTTGAGGCGGCAGAGTCGGCGAGGAGCTGATGGAGATGGGTGGTCGATGCCACCTATGCGGCCTCTTGAGGCGGCGGAGTCGGCGAGGAGCTGATGGAGATGGGTGGCCGATGCCACCTGCGCGGCCTCTTGAGGCGGCGGAGTCGGCGAGGAGCCGATGGAGATGGGTGGCCGATGCAACCTGTGCGGCCTCTTGAGGCGGCGGAGTCGGCGAGGAGCCAATGGAGTTGGGTGGCGTAGCCACCTGCGCGGCCTCTTGAGGCGGCGGAAGTCGGCGAGGAGCCGATGGAGATGGGTGGCGGAGCCACCTGCGCGGCCTCTTGAGGAGGCGGAGTCGGCAAGGAGCTGATGGATATGGGTGGCGGAGCCACCTCCGCGGCCTCTTGAGGCGGCGGAGTCGGCGAGGAGTCGATGGAGTTGGGTGGCAGAGCCACCTGTGAGGCCTCTTGAGGTGGCAGAGTCGGTGAGGAGCCGATGGAGATGGGTGGCGGAGCCACCTGCGCGGCCTCTTGAGGCGGCGGAGTCGGCGAGGAGCCGATGGATTTGGGTGGCAGAGCCACCTGCGCGGCCTCTTGAGGCGGCAGAAGTCGGCGAGGAGCCGATAGAGATTGGTGGTGGAGCCACCTGCGCGGCCTCTTGAGGCGGCGGAGTTGGCGAGGAGCCGATGGATTGGGGTGGCGGAGCCACCTGCGCGGCCTCTTGAGGCGGCGGAGTCGGCGAAGAGCTGATGGAGTCGGGTGGCTGAGCCACCTGTGCGGCCTCTTGAGGATGTGGAGTCGGTGAGGAGCCAATGGAGTCGGGTGGCGGAGCCACCTGCGCGGCCTCTTGAGGCGGCACAGTCGGCGAGGAGCCGATGGAGTCGGGTGGCGGAGCCACCTGCGCGGCCACTTGAGGAGGCGGAGTCGGCGAGGAGCTGATGGAGTCGGGTGGCGGAGCCACCTGCGCGGCCTCTTGAGGCGGCGGAGTCGGCGAGGAGCCGATGGAGATGGGTGGCCGATGCCACCTGCGCGGCCTCTTGAGGCGGCGGAGTCGGCGAGGAGCCGATGGAGATGGGTGGCCGATGCCACCTGCGCGGCCTCTTGATGCGGCGAAGTCGGAGAGGAGCCGATGGACATGTGTGGTTGATGCCACCTGCGCGGAGGCGGCGGAGTCGGCGAGGAGCCGATGGAGATAGGTGGCGGAGCCACCTATGCGGCCTCTTGAGGCGGCGGAGTCGGTGAGGAGCCGATGGATTTGGGTGGCAGAGCCACCTGCGCGGCCTCTTGAGGTGGCAGAGTCGGTGAGGAGCCGATGGAGATGGGTGGCGGAGCCACCTGTGCGGCCTCTTGAGGCGGCGGAGTCGGCGAGGAGCCGATGGAGTTGGCTGGCGAGCCACCTGCGCGACCTCTTGAGGCGGTGGAAGTCGGCGAGGACCCGATGGAGATGGGTGGTGTAGCCACCTGCGCAGCCTCTTGAGGCGGCAGAGTCGGCGAGGAGTCGATGGATTGGGGTGGCGGAGCCACCTGCGTGGCCTCTTGAGGCGGCGGAGTCGGCGAGGAGCCGATGGAGTCGGGTGGCGGAGCCACCTACGCGGCCTCTTGAGGCGGCGGAGTCGGCGAGGAGCCGATGGAGTCGGGTGGCGGAGCCACCTGCGCGGTCTCTTGAGGCGGCGGATTCGGCGAGGAGCCGATGGAGTCAGGTGGCGGAGCCACCTGCGCGGCCTCTTGAGGCGGCGGAGTCAGCGAGGAGCCGATGGAGTCGGGTGGCGGATCCACCTGCGCGGCCTCTTGAGGCGGAGGATTCGGCGAGGAGACAATGGATATGGGTGGCCGATGCCACCTGCGCGGCCTCTTGAGGCGGCAGAGTCGGCGAGCAGCCGATGGAGATGGGTGGCCGATGCCACCTGCGCGACCTCTTGAGGCGGCGGAGTCGGCGAGGAGCCGATGGAGATGGGTGGCCGATGCCACCTGCGCGGCCTCTTGAGGCGGCGTAGTCGGCGAGGAGCCGATGGAGTCGGGTGGCGGAGCCACCTGCGCGGCCTCTTGAGGCGGCGGAGTCGGCGAGGAGCCGATGGAGTCGGGTGGCGGAGCCACCTGCGCGGCCTGTTGAGGCGGCAGAGTCGGCGAGGAGCCGATGGACCGTAGTATTTAAGCACCGGATGTTACTCATCCTCTCTCATACAATGGAGAGGGGATTCACAGGGGTGATGCCTCAATCTTCCCGAAACATTTGGTGTACTCACTATTGAAGGAGCAGAGATTCACGTCGGGTTCACCATTTCTGTTTCCGACGCTTTCGTCGGGGCGCGCGCATCCGTCCGTGGAGGATGCGCAGCTGTTTCCCCGCATTCCCGCTTTCCAAAGGTGGGCGGCATTCGCTCCTTGTTCAGGGATGTCTGCTCCTTGATCGAAACGGGATGATGGGATGTCGGTTCTTCCTTTCATGGATTCCTCCTCGGAACTCGTCACCTAGTCTGGGTCTCCCTCATAGATTTAATACGTTATTCGTGAATCTCATTCTCGGTGCCATATCTTCATGGACTCCGGTTAATTACACTACTTCCGTCAAGACATTCCATGGGGTCTTGACATGGTAGTGACCTTCGGTCGGAGTAAACGGCAACATCAGGCATGTCAGGGCATCTCTCAGTGCATGGACATAGGGGAACCTGTATTCTTCCTCATAAGAGGGAATCTCAAGGGTACATAACCTGAGGAATATATCTGAGGTTTTCCTCAGCTTCCCATGTTTAACACAGGGTATGTTGCAAGATTAACGTCTAGCAGAGACAGTTACACCAAAGGCGTGTCATCCGAGGTTTTCCTCAGGAATCTCATGTTTATCACGAGGTAGGCTGTGAGTTTAATGTCTTACGAAGAAGGAATGAGGCTGATCATAACATCTCCTAGAGACGGATCCAATTGGTATATCCCAAAGGGAAAACACCTGGAAGATGGATGGATCAGAATGCCCAATGGGGACGGATCCAAGGTGGTTCACTCCCTAGAGGGGATATGTCACACCGTAATGGCTGATCTGAACACCACTGAGGGCGGATCAGGGGAAGTGTGCCCCAGGATGGGGGACACCATGGATTACCATTGGTTGGGATTGAACCTCTTGGAGGTTTCCTACATACCCTGTGTAGAGGACAGGGATCAAAACCCACGTAGTTCGAAAGGGTGATGAATCGGGGTGTACACAGAGTACAACAACCCGGAGGTATGCTGGGGCTTACACGTGGAAAGCGGCCCATGCGCCGCTTGGAGCAGCGAGGAGGTGTATGGAATGATCCCACCGGGATGTGGCGGCCTGGGTGAGAATCAGGATGGGTGATGGATGGATGAATTAAGTGGAGGGGGAATGAAATGGGGCCATCGCAGGGGCAACAGTGAAGTTGGGCTTGAGCCTTGAGGAGGCTTCCTACGTATCCCCGTGGCAGGGAATCAAAGTCCGCGTAGTTCGGGATGGTGCCGGTAAACCGACGTGAAGGTGGACCTTGGCCCGATGAATGTCATCAGCAAACCGACATGAAGGTGGACTTTGGTCCGATGGACATCATCAGTGTACTGACGTGAAGGTGGACCTTGGTCCGATGAGAGATGGAATTGATCCTCAGGGAGGCTTCCTACGTACCATGCCTTGACGTGGATCAAAGTCCTCGTAGTTCAAAGGGTTTCATCGGTGAACCGACGTGAAAGTAGACCCGTGGGTCCACTAGTGGGGTGCTTGAACCTTGGGAAGGTTTCCTTCGTACCATGCCTTGGCATGGATCAAAGTCCTCGTAGTTCAAAGGATTGATGGAATACATCTTAACGTCATGCGGGACGATAGTGAACCCTGACGTGAATAAACGACAGGTGGTGGGTGTCGGCAAACCAAC
Source organism: Viscum album (assembly GCA_963277665.1). Lineage (NCBI taxonomy): Eukaryota > Viridiplantae > Streptophyta > Magnoliopsida > Santalales > Viscaceae > Viscum > Viscum album. The sequence goes on from OY728119.1 coordinate 540,081,161, forward strand.
ATAAATGAGGGACCTTGGTCCAATGGGAGATGGGCATGAACCTCTGGGAGGATTCCTACGTACCATGCCTTGACATGGATCAAAGTCCTCGTAGTTCGGGTTGTGGAGTACAGTTTAACGTCATGCGGGACGGGGGTGAACCGACGTGAATGAGGTCGGAATGACCGGAAGGTGGTTTTGAACCTTGTAGAGGCTTCCTACGTATCATGCCTTGACACGGATCAAAGACCTCGTAGTTCGGTTTAGTCACAACGGCTTGTCGTCGGACAAGGATGCAGTTTAAAGTCATGTTGGACGAAGGTAGAACTCGACGTGAATTATGATGGGTGGGCTTGAACCTCAGGAAGGCTTCCTACGTACCATGCCTTGACATGGATCAAAGACCTCGTAGTTCATATGGGGCTTTATCGGCGAACCGACGTGAAGGTGGACCTTTATCCAATGAGTGGTGGGCTTGAACCTCTGGAAAGCTTCATACGTACCATGCCTTGACATGGATCAATGACCTCGTAGTTCAGGTTGTGAATGGGTGTGCAGTTTAATGTCATGCGGGACGAAGGGACATACAGTTTAACGTCATGCTGGACGAGAGCATGCAGTTTAACTTCATGCGGGACGGGGCATATAGTTTAACGTCATGCTGGACGAGGTCGAAACTCAACGTGAATGAACGACCGAGCAATGTGGCTTGAACCTCATGGAGGCTTCCTACGTACCATGCCTTGACATGGATCAAAGTCCTCGTAGTTCGCTAAGGGTAGGGGTCAGGGTCGGTGCTCACTCTAAGCCCACGTGAGTCATGCTCGGTGTGAGAAACAAGAGGTTGCAAGGACCTGACGATCACATCGCGAAGGATGCGTCCGTGAGAAGCGAAGAGGGGCTTACGCATTAGGTGGCCCATGGTGCTGGGACTTACTCTAGGATTGAGGCCCAGAGACAAGGGTGACGATATTTTTGGGCCTGGGACTCATGGAGGCTTCCTACATATCCCTGTGATAGGGAATCAAAGTCCGCGTAGTTCTCCAGATGACGTCTTACCGCCGATTGGTGGTTTAAATGGCTTACCATGGGATTGGGACACAATGGCTTACCGCTGAATGGGGTGTCAACGGCTTACCGCTGGATGAGATCAAAATGGATTACCTCTAGATAAGGATCACAACGGCTTACCACTGGATAAGGATCACAACGGCTTACCGTTGTATGGGGTCGCAACGGCTTACCGCTGGATTGGGTCACAACGGCTTACTGCTGGAAAATGATGTCAACGGCTTACCGTTGAATGGGTTCGCAGCAGCTTACCGCTGGATTGGGTCACAATGGCTTACCGCTGGAAAGGGATCACAACGGCTTACCACTGGATAAGGATCACAACGGCTTACCGCTGGAAAAAGATGTCAACGGCTTACCGCTGCATAGGGTCACAACAGCTTACCGCTGATTGGGATCACAACAGTGGATGGGGCTTACGCGAGGAAGCTGCCCAGGTTCCGCTATAGAGGGGCAATGGTAAATGGGGCTTACGCAATGAAGTTGCCCGTAGTTTCTTCCTCATGTCTGGCCATGAGGGCATCCCAACTCACTGGTGGGTTGAGGCCTTCACCTATGCGCTAGTACACAAGCAGGATAGCGCCAAGGGGCATTGGAATCATGCCACTATAGTCATGGTGTTAGGCGTCTTATGCTTGGAGCATAAGGCATCTCTTGTTTAATGGAAGAGGCATCCTATGTTTGGAACATAGGGATTACAACAGTTTAAAGTCATGTATATAAGACTGTTAGCATCTCATGCTTGGATCACAAGGCATCCTATCATTTGTTAGACAGGGGGAACTACGGTTTAGAGTCATGTAGATAGGACTGTTGGCATCTCATGCTTGGAGAATAAGGCATCTATCGTATTGGGCAAGAGGCATCCTATGTGTGGATCATAGGGAGAATACTACAGTTTAGAGTCATAGAGGTAGGATTGTTGGCATCTCAGGCTTGGAGCATGAGGCATCTCTCGTATAGGGCGAGAGGCATCCTATCATTTGTTAGATAGGGAGTACTACAGTTTATAGTCCTGTAGATAGGACTATTAGGCAGAAGGTTCCTAGAAATGGTTGGTGTCGGGACTTACGCAAGGGCGGCCCTTTCTGGTTCAACCTGGCATAGGAGCCAAGTGATTGGGTTTGGAGGAGTTGCCTGAGGAATGGTTCGACTCAAGGTACTCGGGGAACTGATGATGAGAACCTCAACTCACGCCATAGGAAACAAACAAAGAGGAATATATCAACTCGAGGTGTTTCATGGTGTGTGGAGGAGTGTATCAAATCATGGTATTCCATAGGTTGAAGGTGGGAGCGCATAAGGGTGCAATGGAAAATCCCGGCATCCCGGCCCAAAAAGTTCGTGGTGCGACTCTCCATTTTTCATGGGGGTCTGTGACGGTAGCGAAGGGACCGGCCCGGAGGGCCGGGACCGCACCCCGGCACTGACCCTGAGCGGGGGTGCGGGGGCACAGCCCCCGCGGTATGGACCGGTGGGTGCGAAGGCAGGATCCTTGCAAAGGATAGGTCTTCGTGAAGTAGCTTCGCGGAGCACGGCCTCGCAGAGCAATGGTCTCTCGCGGAGCAAAGGGGCTCTCGCGAAGCTTGGTCTCGCGGAGCAAAGGGGCTCTCGCGAAGCTTGGTCTCGCAGAGCAAAGGGGTCTCGCGGAGCTTGGTCTCGCGGAGCAGCATCGCGGAGCTTGGTCTCGCGGAGCAGCATCGCAGAGCTTGGTCTCGCGGAGCATGGTCTCGCGGAGTAGCATCGCGGAACATGGGCTCGCGGAGCTTGGTCTCGCGAAGCAGCAATGCGAAGGAAGCTGCTCGCGGAGCATGGCTTTGCGGAGCCGCAATGTGGAGCTCCGCTCGGCCGCCCAAGGGGTGAAGTGGCCGTGGTCGTCCTCCTGGAGAAGGGGGTGAGCTGGGTATTTATAGGCAGGGGCGCCGCGAAGCAGAACTCCCGTGCCGCCTCAGGTGCTTCGCGGCACGCTCGCGAACTTCAAATTCGTTCACGGAGAGGTATCGCCTCCGGAGCTTCGTGGCGGGCTCGCGAACGTCAAATGCGTTCGCAGAGAGTTACCGCCTCCGAAGCTTTGCGGGACCGCGATGCTCGGGTGCTTCGCATCGGTGCTTTGTGAGGGGTCTTCGCGGCGCATCGCGAACGTCAAACGGGTTCACGGAGCCTCTCGCTTCATTACTTCACGGCGGTGCTCCGTGATCACGGAGGGGGCTTCGCGAATGGGGTTCATGAACCAGATTTCCAACCCAACTTCAATTGTCCATAACTCCTATTCCGTAGCTCCGTTCGGGCCCTGCGACCTACCAAATCGAATCTTAAGAAAAGTTCTAAGATCTTGGATCGTGTATGGAAGCATTTGGAAAATTTCATGAACATGTTTTTCGGGGTCTACAATATAGTGACATTATATTTTCCATTATAATCCCAACCATAAATTTCATCTTCAAAACCACCCACCCCCCTTCCAGTGTATGGTCACCTCAATCACATTGAGTATTTCTACATTCGACTCAATACTTGGACAACATTTTTTTCTATATACAAATATATGTGTCTTGATTATAATTACCATAAGATATGTGGAGTTTCATATTTCCCTTACACCAAGACCAGACATAATTATTCACTAATAACATGTCCCTCATGTTACCCCAAAAATAAAACCCTAACCAGTTCACATCATTCCTTCTTTTGTTATCTTGTCACATGGGTCATCCTACTTTTCTCCTATGTATGGGATATATTTATACAATGAACTTTATAAAACATTATATTGAATTATTATTTTCATCATAGGATATATAGTGATTCTTAGATCCTCCTTCTTGAGGCCCTTCCACAAAACCTACCTTCATGTTCCCCATGAATTAGTTCAAGTACTATGACCTTAAATTATGTGTAAAATATCCCCCATTTGGTCCTTATACCAGTATTGGATTCTACTACTTTACTTTGGGTTCTTACTTCCATTTAACTAGATAGGTCACCTCACTCCATATTTTGGTCTAATCTAAATGAACTTAAACTTTATCCATGTTTTGTTCTAATTTATACAACCCTAAAATTCACTCGTATTTTGATCCAAGATATATGAACTTAAAGTCAACCATTTTTTGGTACAATTTGTATGATCTTAAACATTATCCATGTTTGAGTCCAACCTATATGACCATAAACTTCAAACATATTTTAGTTTAGAAACTAAGATCTTAAACTAATTGGTGAAATTGGTCCTAAAATATGGACATTGAACTATTATATAAATATATTTAAATATTTTCAAGTTTAAATCATATAAAATTAATCCTAATAAAAAGTATATTTCTCATCAGTTGATCCAAATATTTTCAAAAAAATAAAAAATTATGGCATATAGAAAAAGGTAATAAGCTCTTGGTATTGGAATTTACTACTGTAAAATTCAATCCATGCTTGATAGAACCATTGGTCTATGAAAAAGAAAGATTTCTCACTTTTTATTTATACTATGTCATTTTGGTGGCCTGAAATTTGTGATAATTTTTTCATTTTGGGGTTCTCAAAGCCCTTTTGAAAATTCCATCCTTTTCCATGACACTCACTTCATGATTTCAACCCCCCTGAGTGTTTAAACATTTCTCATTTATAAAGTTCAAATATTGGTTTATAATAAAGGAACGTGTGACTCATATATATGGAATGCCTATACTCATCCAAGTTCAAATTTCCCAAAGTAAATCAACCCATCATTTATCTAAAAAGATCAACCTTATCTTATGGTGATGGGACATGTACCCCATATATGGACCACCAATACCTATTTGTTCCCCCTATAAATTATTTCCCATAATTTATGTTTGGATATGAATAATCATTCTAAAGGTGGGTGGTTGTTAGGATATGATAAAAATGCTTTAAATTGTATCTTAATGTTGAGAGGATGGGGGTTTGGATCATCCCATGAGAGTCTTATTTGTTGGTTTGGGATTCTCTTATATATTTAGGACATTTTCATGAAATCCTTATTACTAACAATACAAGTTTCCATAGTTATAAAAATAATCAATTGGTACCATGCATCTATGTGAATATATATGTGAATCAGAGGATCTTAATCTATGTGTATGAAAATTTATTTATCTTACCTCTCATAGATTACATATACTATGGTTAAAATCCAAATAAGTCATGGCTCTGGAATTTATAACCATCCATGGAGGAAAGTGGTGTTGTGGACTTGGGATCAGGCACATAAAATGGGTTTCCTACATATCATTATAAACATAACTATAACCCACAGAGTTCAATCCCATATAATGGGACATGTCTTGTAATGCATCGACCCTATAATCCCATAGCTGGTGTATTATTTTATTAGATTGGATTGATTATAATGAATCAAATCTCAAAGGATCGACCAGTTTTGCAGTCTTGGAAATCCAAATTACATACATGATACGCATAATATATTGGGAAATAGGAAATAAAAAACATGATACATAATAAAAATAAATAAATAGAATCCTTGAATGATTATACAAATATTTCTTCTTCATATCCTATAGAAAGGAAACATAATAATGTTGAGATCAAATTCTCAATAAAGCTAAGTAAAGTAGAATAAATAATTAATCAATGAGAATAAATCAACATGGAAAGGTAAATAACTGATATTACATTCCATTAAAATAACTATATAAGAAAAATTAAATATATAAAGGTACGAAACTAAAATTCATTCCATCTAAATCAATAAATTTATAATGAAATTTATCTATAGATATGTCGATACAAAATCTAATGGATGGATAATAAGTGAATCTAAATGAGGGAAATGCTTAATTATTGGATTCCATGTTTCCTTGGTACATGGTACCTTTACCATCAAGACCTTTAACAATATGTTTTACAATATATCGTGTAAAAACCCATCTAATTTGGATAAATGATTCATCTCATGGAACTACTAATGCATTGAGGGGCTATCTATAACCGCGCCCTACCCATGTCGTACCAGTCCAAAGAATTCCTCATATTCATGAAAAATGGTCTTCATAAAAATATACACATTGAATAGAAGATATGGATTTATAACTAATTTATTAGTGAACTCTAATTAAAAACATGGGTTTTTTAAATTAATGAATGAAAATATCATTGAAATATCACAAAAACAATCTTGAAGTAAATGATAATTAAAACATTCAAATGTGTCCCATAACACATTGAAACATTTAAATCATAAACCCTAATAATAAATAATTTTAAATAAAACATATAATATCATGAGGGTAAGTATATTCATGATATAAAAAGTTAAAGTTCAGTAAATACATGAAATAATATTTAATCGGTGCATAATAACAAATAAGTCTCAATTGAATGTAAATTGAGATGAAATCTCTTACCTTAACCTTACTTTTGTTTTCTGGTAGTTATACTACTATATAGTGGTTTAAAATATGTTAATAACTTATACTAGAAACATATTAATGTTTATAATATTATATATCAACTTCTTATAACATCTTATTACCCATTTGTTAATAATCTTTCATTATTTTCACTATTTCAGGAGTTAATCGCCTAGTTTTCTCAAGTATCTTTTGAATTGTTATTTTCTTCTCATATTAATTAGATAATGATTTCATAATATTAATAATTTAAACCATGAATTAATTATCATATATATTCAGTAAATATTTATTTATAATAATCTATAAATTTTGAAGATAATAAATGAAATACATGGTTCATGGAGATGGTTGTCTTACGTACACATGAATGATACTTTAATTTCATTGTTGTATTAAAATAATTTAAAGTAAATGATTTATATATTATAATTACAGTATCATATATATTTTATATATGTAACATAGTTTTATTAATACCATCCTTTATACATTCCATGTATGGCATGAACAAGCCACATTGCTTTGAGGGGGGGTAGTCCACACTTAAAACAAATTATCATATTTACACAAGATAGAAAGCATAAAGGTATGTTCTAACTAAAAATTAAAAAATCATAAATACATCAAAAATATCATATATATCATATATAAACATATTTTTTATCATAAATTCCACCATGAGATTTGTTAAACGAATAAATGAATACTCATTTTTTCGTGAGGCAGTAGTTCACCGTACACAGAAAACAGTATGGTTATTACCCATTAGGTGGAGGTGTTTGTAACTGTATATAGAAATAATTAAATAAAAATATCCTAGTATATTTAGGATAATAGTTTTTTTATATAATAATGGAATAAGAATATTATAAGTAGTGGATAGTCAAATGAAATAAAAGATATCGTTGGAAAACATTACCTTAAAATCGGGTAACTCCTTTTGGTTTATACCAAAGGGATTACTTGGAAGGATTTACTCCCAAAGGGTGGACTCAAGGTCAAGGGTAGGGATTTTGGGAAGATATTTGGGCATATATTTTCTAAACCTAGGTGTTTTTAGAGGTTTGACCAATGGGGAGAAGTGGTGTCCTTTTATAATAGAGGAGGAGTGTCCCTCTTGTAATATTTTGGAAAAGGAATTACTACCACTTTTTATGTTTAAAGTGGATCCAATAATGGTAAATGTTATATAAAAGTGATTATAGGGTCTACATATGGTCATAAAATACCTCTTTAACATTTTTATAGGTCATTTTGGGCCTTAAGGTTAAGGTTTAGTCCCTTATTAATTATATTTTAACCTCAATCGTTGTAATTAATTTTAATCACTTTCAGAAATATTAATGGTAAAAAAAAATTGGTATTATTATAGATTATAAATTATTCTCATTATAAATATAGAGTAAATTTTTCCAAATTCCAATCATATAAGCGGAAGAAATTAATTTAAATTTAATCTTGTTGACGGGACGATAATGCGAGTTTTTTTAACATAAAAATATAAGGAAGTTTGCTATGTTTTTATAATCAATTTAAACGTGAAATTGGTTAAAATTACCTAAATTATATTAATTGATAAAAATATTATCTAAATAAACATTAAAACAATTAAAATTATAATTTGTGCTTATAAATAAATTAGATGAAAAGGCAGCTTTGAACTAAAATTCAATATTTTTAACTATTCATTAAAAAATGAAACTTTACAAAAAAATACCAACAAATAAAACTAACATAATTTTTATGTATTTAATTAAAATATGAAGTTTATTTTTACATATTAAATTTATAAAATTTTCAAAAATTTGGTTTAAAATCGGTTCTCCATTAAAAGGCGGTAAAAATGCCTTAATAAAAATATAGTATTTTATGAATAAAATTGGGTTTATTCTTATCAAATGGTTATCAAATCTATTGGATTAATATAAAAAAATATTGTATTTAATAATATATTTATATATATATCATTAATATCACTCACTAATTTTATTTAATTTTATTATTAGGGTAAAACGGCTTTTTGAGAATAAAAATTGTTTTCTATAAAAATATTCTTTTTATAAACAACTGGTTCTTATACTCATTTATAACTAATTTGTAACCAATGAATTAATTTTGTAAACTATATATTTTCATTATTTATTATATAATATTCATAATGGATAGTTTATATCTTATTATATTAACAAATAATGTTTTGATAATATATTATTTTTCGGTAAAACTAGGTCTTGCGTGTAACGCAATCCATAGAAGAATATTTCTCTTGCGTGTAACGCAAGTTAACTCGGTGTTGCATGAATTACCAAATGTTTAATATATCAAATATATTTAAAATAGTAAATATATTTTAAGGTATCAGGGTATTATATTCCCTTACATTCTTGGTGTCGCGTGTCATACATGCCATCGAATACAATATTCATACTCTAGAATTTCGGGGTGTTACATTCTCCCCAACTTAATTAAATTTCATACGCACAATTTAAAATTTATCTCAGTAATCTAGGTATTAAAAATAAACTATTTTTGAAAGTCCCACATCATAAAAAGGTTTAATATCACCTCTTATTAATAAAAGAGAAAGGAGAGTACAAGAGTCACATATCTAGGTTCCATTATAGGAGAAAATTGGTGGGAAATGGAAACATGGATATGGAAGGAAAGTCCAAAAATAAAGTTTTAATAGAGAAATATAGATAACATGTTCAAATGAAAGTTTTTTACCACAAAACCATAAACCATAGGTGTGATTAAAGGTCATTTATAACATGAAAAATGATGATAATAGGACAACATTTTTGTTTCAAAACTATTTTTTTATATAGATACGGAATTGTTTCATTATATAAGAGTATAAGTAATAATATGTTTCTATAAACATAATATTTTCCTTTGATTATGCCTTGAAATTGTTCTACTTCATTTCTTAGCACATGATGAATCGTATGGTGAAGTAATACATTAACCTCTAAACTCTCATCTAATGATCATCTTAAACCATTTCATAAACGGTTCACTTTTCAAACAGATTATGATCTGACACATTAGAAATATGGTTGCTGAATTTCCAAAATGAACTTATCATTGTACTTTAATCAACATAAAGAAGCTTGAAATTTTCACATTCCAAACATGTTAATAACTCAATCATGTATCCTCTTAAAATATGTTAATAACTCAAGTTACCATAAAACATTATTGGAAACATGCATTCTTCTTTATTCCTTAAGTAAAACACTTGTTATTGCATATATTCCTTAAATAAAAAAAAGTGTTGTAATCTCCATCAGTGATATAATCAACCACTTGTTGAAAATTTGTTAATCAATTTCAAGGTAGTCATCATTTATCCATATCAACAATTTCTTAGTTATTATCTCAATATTAGAAACATATTAAGGGGTTTCTTTCCCTCAATCATGTGTTTTATGAAAATTTTAACTTTCTACTGAATAACTTTTCTTTATACCATTCAATATATGGTCTCAAATATTTATTTAAGAAGTATTTTATTACAATACTTATATATTTAAGAATTCATATGATGATAACATCATCAATGAAATACTTTTACAATATATTTCTTTGATCCAAATAAAGAAGTACATTATTCATTCCACTTCAGTCATGTCATTAACATATTCTTGACCATGACCCCTTTGCTTATTCAGAGGTATATTACCCTGATGCTTGGGGAATTCATTTTCATAGTGCCTTATCTCCTTACTATTGTAACAATGAATTGCAGTTTTTTCATTCTTTCCTTTATATTATTTTTCCAGGTGGCCCATTTCTCTGAACTCATAACAAACCCCCAATCCTTTCAGTAATTTACCAAGGTTATTCTTTCCACAGTTATTAAAATATGGAAAATACTTCTTTCCATTTATTTTATTTGACTAATTTCCTTTTTCATAGTGTTCAGAAGACCTCTTCTTCTCTTGGTTTCCCTTGAAGCCATAGAACTTGGATAATTATTTCTCTGTCTTGATAGAAAATGAAACTATCTCTTCATATAATGATAAATTATGAGAAACCATCACCCTTAGAATATTTTTATTAAGAAATTTAAATAAGTGGTCAATATTGCACTCTATTTTACGTATGTAATCTATATCATACCTGGATAACCTAGTAAAGGAGGCATCATTATCGAAAATAATCTATTCTTCATTTTTCTTTAAGATAAGAAAATTTATCTTCATTACAATTTGATGATCATGAGGGAAGTATTTATTAAAGAATATATCCTTAAAATTCCTCTATTCTATGAGTTAGATTTCTTCTTCCACTCTTATATTGTGGATTAGAGACCACTACTGATCAGCATCACCTTGGAGACAATATACTGTAATTGTAACCATTTCCATTTAATTTCATTGTAAGACAGTAAATATTTTCTCCAAATACTTAATCCATTTCTCAGCTTCCATTAGATCTATAGTCCCACTAAATTATGGGGGCCTTTGTCACATAAATTTATCCAACATATAAAATTATCTCTATGGAATAGTTTTACCCATTTGGAAAAGGTTATTTGTTATAACCTGACTAAGTTTCCCTAATATAACCTTAACATACTCAGTTTTAATATTAGTTACATTTAATTTATCTACAAGTAAACCTTTACATTGTGCATGAGTATTGATACTATTCTTCCTTCTATGCTCCATTTCTAAACAATAACATATACTAGATTAAATCATAAAATAATTTTTAATCACAAAACTAGTGAAACACTTAAAATAAATTGGAAAAATTATACATAGATAGTCTTATAATCATAAACATGAATTATTTGAGAATATATTTACTTATAAATCCTCTATAATGGTTTGCAAGGAAAATGTGAATTATCCTAAGAATATCCCCCAAGAGTGTCAAACCATGTGCATAGTAATGTCTATTTTCGTGTACCATGTTACCCCAAATTAGGTCCAGAATAGCTTTTCAGATTTAATACCCCTAGGGATATCTATTTTCAAACCACTTCCAAAAGTATTATCCAGATATAGATTTATTTTTAAGAATACCCACATAATCAGTATTATACCAAAATTATTGGATGTTCTTGTACACTAATCCTCACTGTCTATTTTAGGGTTATGCTCCCAAATATAAATTTTCTAAATCTAGTTTCCCATGTTGTTGTTAAAATTCCTTTGATAGAAATTGTAATGCCTCGATCCCAAAATCCTGAATCTAGAGTATTATTTTATTACATTGGAATGATTACAAGTATTCAAATCCTAAGGGACCAATCAGTTTAGCAGTCTTGGAAAGCAATATTACAAACATTATACTCATAAAACATTGGGAAATAGGAAATACAAACATGGTACATAATAAAAAGAAATAAAAAAATCCTTGAATTATTATTCAAATATTTCTTCATCATAACATGGGTAAAGGAAACATAATAAGGGTGATCTCAAATTCTCAGTAAGGTTACCTAAATAGAAGAAATAATGAGTCAATGAAAATAAATCAACATGGAAAGAAATATAAATGATAACACATGTAATTCAAATTACTATATAAGGAAAATTAAATATGGAAAGGTAATAAATTGAAACTTATGCCATCTAAATCAATAAAATGAGAATGAAATGTACTCATAGATAGGCTGATGCAAAATCTCATGGATGAATAATAACCGAATCTAAATGAGGGAAATGCTTAATTATTGGATGTCATGTTTCCTTAGTATATAGTACCTTTACCATCAGGACCTTTCACAAGATGGTTTACAAAATATCGGTGAAAAATGATCTAATTTTGCCAATTTATTCATCTCATGAGACTACTGATTCATCAAGGTGCTATCTATAACTGGGCCCCACTTGTGTCATACTATTCCAAATCATTCCTCATATTCATGAAAAATGTTCCTTGTCAAAATATATACATTTAATAAAAGATAAATATTTATCAATAATTACACATTGGAGGCTAAGTAACAATAAGGTTTTTTGATATTAATTAATGGAAATACCATTGAAATATTATAAAAACTAATCTTCAGGGAAATGAAATTTTAAACATTACAATGTGGCTCATACCACATTGAAACATTTAAATCATGAATTTGAGGAATTAATAGTATTAAATGAAACTTTGAATATCATAAGGTTAATTATATTCCGGATATAACATGTTAAAGTTCATTAAATATACCAAATAAAATTGAATTGGGTCATAATAACAAATAAGTCTCAATGGAATGGAAATTAAGATGAGATCCCTTATCTTAACCTTATATTTTTGGTGTGGTATTTATACTCCTATATATTGGTTTAAAATATATTAATAACATATTAAAAAACGTAATCATGTTTATGATATTTAATTTCATCTTCTTATAATGTCTTATTACCTGTTTTTTAGTAATCTTTCATTATTTTCACTATTTCTAGAGTTAATGGCCTAATTTTCTCAAGTAGGATTTGACTTGTTATTTTCTTATACTATTACTTAGATAATGATTTCATCATATAAATAATGTAGAACATGAATTAGTTATATATTAATTACATATATATTTAGAATTATCTATAAATTTTGAAGATAATAAATGTAATGCATCATTCATGGAGACGGTAGGTTGTACGTATACATGAACGATACATTTATTTCTTTTTTGTATTAAAGGAATTAAAAGTAAATGATATATGTATATTATAATTAAAGTATCATATATATGTTATATATTTTGAATCTTTTTATTCATACCATTCCTTTATACATTCCATTTATGGAATGAAGAATTCGCATCATTTTGAGGGGGTGGTAGTCCACACTTCCTCAAACAAAATTGTCATATTTACAAAAGATATAAGGCATAAAGGTATGTTATAAATAAAAATTTTAAAAAAATAAATACATTATAAATATCATATATATAATATATAAACATATTTTACATGATAATGGTAACCATGAGACGTGGTAAAGAAAAAAATACACAATCATTGTTTCGTGAGGTAGCAGTTCTCTGTACAAAGAAACAGTATGTTCGTTACCTGTTAGATGGAGGTGTGTGTAAGTGTAGGTATAAATAAAAAGATAAAAAATCCTAGTATATTTAGGATAATTTATTTTTTAGTTAATAATTTAATAATAAGATTATATGGAGTGGATAAGAAAATGAAAGAAAACAGATCGTTGGAAAACGTTTCCTTAAAATCGGGTAACTCCTTTTGGTTTATACAAAAGGGATTCCTTGGAAGTCTTTCTGCCAAAAGGAGGGATTCAAGGTCTAGGGTATGGATTTTAGGAATCTATTTTGGTAGATATTAGATAAACCTTAGTTTTTTTAGAGGTTTTAGTAATGGGGAGAAGTTGTGGCATTTTATAGTGGACGAGGAGTGGCACTCTAGTAATATTTTTACAAGGGAAATTCCTACCATGATTTTTATATTGAAAGTAGATCCAATAGTAATTAACTTTTGAGAAAAGAGATTATAGGGTCAAAATATTTCCATAAAATATCTCTTTTACAAATTAATAGGTCTTTTTGGTCATTAAGGTTATTGTTTAGTTTCTTATTAATCTTAATTTAACATTAATCGTTGTAATTAATTTTAAACACTTTCACTAATATGTTTTGTAAAAAAATGTGGTATTATTAAACATTAGAAATTATGATAATTAAAAATACTTAATCCATTTTTCCAAATTCTAAATCACATAAGTGGCAGAAATTAGTTTAAATCTAATCCTGTAGATGAGATGAAAATGTGAGTTTTTTAAAGTAAAAACTTCTGAAAGTTTCCTCTGTTTTTATAATAAATTTCAAAGTGAAATTGATTACAATAAAATAAATTGTATTAATGAAAAAAAAATTATCTAATTAAACTTTAAAACTAGTTACAATTATAATTTAACCCTATAAATAAATAAGATGAAAAGGCGGTTTTGAACTAAAAAACAATATTTTTTACTATTCATTAAAAAATAAAACTTCATAGAAAATACAAAAAAAATAAATCTAACCTAATATTTATGCTTTTATTTAAAATAATAAGTTAATTTTGAAATATTAAATTTATAAAATTTTCAAAAATTATGTTTAAAATGGGTTTTACATTTAACGACTACAAAAATGCCATAATAAAAATATAATATTTTATAAATAAAATTGGGTTTGTTATTATCTTATTCTTATTAAATATATTGGATTAATATAAAAAATATTATATTAAAAATATATAATATATATATTACATTAATATCACCCACTAATTTTAATTAATTTAATTTATAAGGGTAAAACTTCTTTTTGAGAGAAAAACAATTTATAAAAATATTCTCTTTATATTTAATTGGTTCTTATACTCATTTATAATTAATTTGTAAACAATTAATTAATTGTGTAAACTATATATTTTAATTAGTTAGTTAATAATATTCCTAATGGCTAGTTTATGTCTTATTATATTAAATAATAATGTTTTAATAATATATTATTTATTAATAAAACTAGGTCATGTGTGTAACGCAAGCCATCGAAAAAGGTTTCTATTGCATTTAAAACAAGCTAACTCAGTGTTATGTGTGTTATCAATTAGAGGAATATAAAATCTATTTAAAATATTAAATATATTTTAAGGTATCAGGGTATTATATTCCCTTACGTGCTTGGTGTCGTGTGTCATACACGCTATCGAATATAATATTCATACTCTAGAATTTAGGGGTGTTACACATATTACCTTTTAATGTAGTGTGATAAGGAAAAATATATTACCTTTTATAGTCATATAACCATGAACAAATAAATTTATTTTTAGGTCATGCATCTAGAACTAATGTGCCTTTTTAGTTTAATATTATATTCCAAGGACCTATTATGATAAATTTAAAGTCATGTAGAATAGACTACTGTTTGAAAGTGGCCTGGAAATGTTTTATGTGGTATATACACATGAGAAGACCTTTCTGGTACTTCCTCTCTATTGGTAACTAAAAATGAGAGGGTATGGTTGGGGATTATATTTAGTATAAGGCCCATAGTATTTGTGGCTAATTTATTTATAAAATAGATTATATTATCAATGAGAACATGGTCAGTTCTTAAACTTATTAACAGACATATATATGTTGTTTCACCTTTGGTATGTCGATAACTAGGTAAGATATATTGATTGGATACAAATATGATGTCAACCAGCATAAATGGTTTCTAACTTACTCAAAATTATAATCTTATTCATGTATATATCTCATTTATTATATATAAGGGATTCCAATAAAAATGATTTTCCATTCACTGAGTGGACATAGAAATAGTCTAAAATGAGTAGTGGAGAGGATTTTGATATGTTAATCCAAAAGGGTAAAATCTATGGTTTATTAAATGGAAAAAAGAAGTTATCTGGATACTCAAAAGCTATGGGATTTTGTACACATTAGATAAGATGAGTGTCCATGGTCTGGGAGATATTACACCAATTCCCCAAGAATAAGGGCCCACATTATTGATGAAATAAAATATTGTGAATACCCTAATGATTATATTGGTTAGAGAGAAAAAAGAGTGGTACATCAGTTATAACATACCTAATTCCAATTATCAAATGAATGTTTGATTTAAAGGGAAAACATAAACATGTATAGTAACCCGATCATGAAAGTTCAGTGGTATTTGTGGACTATATGATATAATATGCCTTTTGGGGTTTTTATCTTTCTTGAAAGAGTCCAATATGGTTACTTGGATAATAAATTCAACCTAGGAAAGTGACATATTCAAACAAGATTCCATTAAGAATCCTCATATATCAACAACTGGGGTATGACATGAAGTAACTAACATGAGGTCAAATATTACATAGTGATCGACTATTTAGAAGAGGCCACAACATATTTTAATAGGAATGTGTTTCACATAATATTAAGATTCTATGTGAATAGGTGGGGTCTAATAAATGTGTGTATGTTTATGTCTGACCATCACATATGATTTATGAGGTGGGTAACCCTCCAGATAAAAATTATATAGGTATCCTTTAGAGAGGATCTTATGTGGGTAGTGCATTGTGATTTTATATGTGGGAGGAATTTACATGGAGATCTTACATGGTTTCATTCCCCCTATATCAATCCAAGATTAAAAATATACCAGGTATAATTCTTTAAAATATTTTTCAAAGAAATATTTTTTGAATGATTATTTTTTTCTCATAATTTATTCCATAGAAAATTACTCTTCCTTGAAATGTGTTTCAAGGTATTATTTATAGACAAATTTCTTAATTTCTCCTCTAGAATCTATGGAAATGTTATAGTATTTTAAGTACATGGCCACCAAGAATTTACACCTCCACCACAAAAAAAATTATGATCTAAAAGTATTTTACATGGCCTTATGGAACACTAACTCAATGATGAAAACAATTCGATCACCCATAATATTTCTCTACACTCACAAGGGAATACTACCTTAACACTAAAAATGATGTCAATGACCACATGATTTCAATGAATTCACAAGGTGATGTTGCTTGGACTCAACAAATGATACCCTTTAAATGTGTGTATATTTTCACTATAGTTTTAATAGATTAATGGTTTTAATTCTTCTTAGTCTTATGTAATTTTTATGATTTTAAAATATTAGTGATTATAAGAATAATTAGATATTTTCTTAACAATTTTAGGAGGATTTATTATTTTTCACACCACAACTGATGTATTGACTATGTGATAAGGTTGAATATAGAAAAAGATCATGACACGTGATTAAGACACATGGATTGATAAAGATACATGTGATTAAACATAACTAGAATTAGAAAAAATCATGTCACAAGTTGTGTTATTCACACTATAGTTCTTTGTGTATGGATTAATTAGGTGGTGATAAGGAAGTTTTCATTGAGAAAAAGGATATCACACTGCAACACACCTAAAACAAAGGTAATGTAGGATTATAGAACAAAGATCTATGTTAGTTTAAATGGATATGTAGTGTGTGGCCACCTGGAGTTATGTCTGATTAGCTTGAAGATATTGAAAATACATTGGTCCATGAAGGATGTTTTTATCCCATAATGGTCTATCAATATGAATATAATTAGAAGTATCTACAAGATTCCAATACATGGTTGGTATTAGTTGATCTATGAGCTAGTGAATCTTAGAAAAGTAGGTAAATCCTTAATAATATTTCCATAGATATATCCTCCTTCAAATCATTACAAATTTTTTATTGAATAATGTGAGTAGATACATGATGATTTATTGGTGTTTCATACCATGATTTGTAAAGTATTCAAAATTTATAATGAGAAGATAAATTAGCCACATCATAATAGTGATTTACATTCCATAATAGTTCCAAATAGAGAGATTACATAGTATCCTTTTTTTGATTTGACATATTCATACCATGATGCCTATGATTGAAAAGCGATTTTTAGGGTGTCTATAATTGGAAGGTTTTTTCCAGTTCTGGAAAAAAATGCCACTTGTTCTAAATTTTATTTGTCTTTTAATGTTATTTTATGATTCTTTCAATTACATAACTTTTCTTTCAATTTTCAACGACTAATTCAACTAATTCCTTTATTCTTTAATTTTATTTGTTTTTTAATTGTTCTTTATTTTCGTAAATAGCTTATTAATATGTTTTAATCATGTGTGTTTGGTTTATCCCATACCATGTGTGGTTGATTATATTAAGGAGTGTGGGGTAAATATTGTAAGTATGGATGAATAAATTCTTAAAAATTTTGTTTAAGAACGATTCATTTTTATTTGGAATCATATTGAATTATAAAATTGTCATATTTATTTATATGTCATCAACCAAGTGATGTGTGAAGAGATGGAACCCAAAGAGATTAATAAAATTGAGATATTACCAATAACATGGATTAATCACTTTCCCTAAAGATTTAACTTAATTCACATAGGGTAATACATTTCCCTAGTCAAAATATTTTTATTAACCTAGTAAGAATAAATGAACTTGACCATAAGGATTTAGTAATTTTATAATAACTTTGAAATAAATTGAATTTACTAATTCATTATTGATAACGGTATCATTATTTGATAATATCCTTCAAAATTGATCATGTTCCCCTGGTCTAATGAGTTTATTTTAATCATCAGGAATTCTGTTTTAATTTTTTTCCACTATTTTTAGTAAATGATTGGGTTGACAACAAGAATACAAAAACTCTTGTCGATCAAAAGTATTTCTCATGGTGACAACCTAGAACTTATAATGTAAGTATTTTTGTGCTAAATAAACTAGTGGGTCCAAAAATAAAATGATATTAAGCTGTAATATTTTCATTCACTCACAAGGGAACACTGCCTTGACATTAAAAATGAAATCCATGAAGGATCATTGTATACTTTTTATATGGGCGATCTATAATTCTTATGGTAAATGGTATTCTTATATACTATGGATATAAATAATTTTAAAAGTGTTTATGGGCTATTTTAGACATCAATAAATCCCCCCTAGAATTGGATCCAATCAGAATGAAGAGAATTTAATTCTGATGAAAATAAGGTGGGATATATAATATTTACATTGGTTTTGATAATATTATAATATCAAAGGTAACCCTAATACCTTAAAATACACTGAAGAAGGCCATACACTTCACACTATAGTCATGTTGTAATTCTTTGAAGCTTCTCTCTCCAATATAGGAAACTATTTTCACTATATAAATCAAAAACATTGCATAAAAATTTTCAAACTTTAAACTGTTTAAATAACTACACAAATTCTATGTTTATGTTTCTCCATCGCAAACCATCCACTTGGAATTAACTTAACCATATAGATATTATATAGTGAACTCCCCATGTGATTTCAAGTAAAAATATCATTCTTTTAAAAAAATAGACTTATTCCATTTGAATCCTTATTTCAAACTAATTTTATCTCATACATTATATTTGTTTTCCTTTGTAGAAATTACTTTGGAATAGGTTGTTTGGTTTTCTACTATGAGTAGGCTGAGAATGATCAATGATGTTAAGGTCATCCAACATCTGTGTATCCACCCAAGTCATATATTTCTTTCAAACATGATGGGTGGGTCTATAAAATTACCTTTCATTAGAGATGTTGGGATTGTTAATCCTATTAAATTCATCAAAATCAATTAACCAAAATGATAAACTATGGAATACCACTTTGTTATTATAAAATAAATGGTAGTTAATGTCTTTATCATGTGGTTATATTTATCATATAACCATGAACTTATGATGAGTTAGTGGGTAATACCATTACAGGTTTACTGGATGAAATGATTTAGGTAGAATAAGCTACAAGGAATTAGAAGTTGACTAACTCCAATGTTGGGTAGACTACAATCTTCAATTAGAGATTCAACTTGTTCCACTGGTAGAGAGCCTCTATAAAATAGAGGTAGGACTATTTTCTAATGTATATTATAATGAATCAAATTGTAACATTGTCTCCTTAGCTATAGTGTTCATAGTCTTTGTTTATATAATAATATAATAGTTTTTAGTGTTATCTTAGGGGTATAGGATGAAAATCCAAACCAAATAATCTTGTGTGTTCACTTTAATTTTCTCATTTATTTATTTGGTTGTATTCTTTATTGTGTGAATTATTTATATAGTTTGAGAGTAGTGTGACTTAATAATTTTAGTGGGTCTATATCTTTCCCATCCTTGGATATAATAAGTTCAAGGGGAAATGCAAGTGTTTTTACTTTTATGGTGAAAAACCTCTAGAGTGTGTGGTATTTCAATGGATTGGAGTTCTATCTTTTGATGGTTACAAATACTATACTTCCCTAACAAGTTGTATTAGAGATCATCGGTTCACACTCAAATGCAAGCTCAGTTATTATTCACTCTTACTTTAGTATTGTATTGATTCGAGTTGAATTTAGTCCCATTAGAAGATATGAATGTGGAAGAAGTAAAAATTTGAATCGGTCAATTCGACACAATTGATTATGAAATGAATATAGTGGAAAATATCTTCAAAAATTATCTAAACCTTTTATTGGGTGGGGAGAAACCTGAAAATAGGTAGAAAGGGAATGGGATAATATGGATAGGAAATCACTTGGATTAGTAAGGATGTCATTGGCATGAAATATAGTCTTCAACATCTTAGAGAATATTATTATTGTTGACCAAATGGTGGAATGAGAGAATATATATGAGAAACAAATGACACTAAAAAAATTATTCCTAATATGACACTTGTTTAGTATAAGGTTATTATAAGGAAGTTCAATAGTATACCATATGAATGAACTCAAAATGATCCAGAGCTAACTTGAAGTAGTGAAAGTCACTTTCATGGATGATGTGTGGGAAATTATTCTATTCTCCTCACTATCAGAATAATGGGATAAAATACCTACTATGGTTAGTAATTTCTATGAGAATAAAGATATGGGGTTCAAATAAATCCCAAATTTTATCCTCAATAATGAAATCTAAAGAAGATAGGAACAATAACCTTATGATAATTACCTAGATACTGAGGGAAGGATATGATCACCTTAGAAAATATATCATCAATGTATTAAATATAAATATAAGGAGAGAAGTTTCAAAAAGTTTACTGGTCTAAGAATCACTTGCTGGAATTTTTGAAATTGTGGAAATATTGGGAGGAATTGTATGAATCAAAATGAAGTCACTATAAAAAAGGGTTCTAGAAATTGAAATTATACTAACATAATGTAAGGGGTGAAATTATACTTTTAAGTGTTAATGTTCCAATTGATTCATGGGTGGTTAACTTTATGAATCATTCCATTAAATGGATGAATGTGGGTGAATCATTGACTATGTATCTGGAAACTTTGAAAAATTTCATATGGTGGGTGATGATTCACTAAAAGTGGTCAAAAAGGGAGATATAAACATCTAAATATATAATGGATGTTTCCTATGATTGAAGTAAGTGAGACATGTTGGTGGTAATAAACACAAAGACATGAGAAGTGGGTGAATTATGTCCTTTATTAGAACATATCCCCCTTTGTGATTTAGAAATTAATAATGCTCTATTTTTGTCAAATAAATTAATTAGTGTGATAACTACAAAAAAGAAAATAACAATTTTTATAGTGTGTTTCCCTCAGAATCCAGGGATGACCGCCTTGATGGGAGGTTCAAACATTCCGATCGGTTTCTAACGGGTTTGTTCATAGAACCTGAAATATCCAATGATTCCATATCCATTCAGACCTACTTTCCAAAGGTATATGCTCATTAGTTTGTGGACTGATGAGGCTTAGGAATTTGAATTGGTCGAGAGGATGGGAGGTCAGACTCATCATACCTTTTTGAGGGGAATTATTGTCTACTCTGGGACTCTCTTTATAGATCTAAGTTATGTTCGTAAATCCTTATTACATTACCAAGTATAAAATAAGATTTCCTTTAGATCTGACAATCAATGAATAAATATGTAGAAAATTTAGAGAATCTTTTATATGTATTCAAGGTTCTTCATCGATAGAGAATCATCTGTATTTATTAGAGATTCTTGGTCAATGGTACCCTTCGACACATTTATATAGAAGTCTCTTGGTCATTATGATGACCATGCTGGTTTTAAAGCCACTCAGTGGGGCACTTGAGGTTTATTGTCATTCAGAACGACATGGATTATTTTATAGTTGGGATCGGACCCGTAGACGGGCTACCTACGTATCCTTTGTTTAGAAAAGGAATTAGAACCCACGTAGTTCGAGTAAGGGAGTATGATGTTTATGATTGATGGCTCAAAGAAGGATGTCACAATTACTTTTACACTCTAAGCTCACGTGAGTCATGCTCGGTGTGAGAAACAAGAGGTATTGGTAAAAATTAGACAATTGTTCCATGAAAGATGCAATCATAAGAAATAATGTGGGGCTTATTTATGTATGACTAACCAGATAAATGAAGGTTAGGATTTACTTCAGGGATGAAATCCAGGAACAGGGTTCATAAAGGTATGTGTGCTTCATGGAGATTTTGAATACTCTAACTTGGGGCTTACTACTGAAAAGGAGGCCCAAATTAGGAGAAGACTTATGATTGGGTTTTACTCATGAAAAGGAATCCCATATCAAAGGAAAATTAGGACTGGTTAAGAGAAATTAAGACTGGGGCTTACTTCTAAAAAAGAGGCCCAGTTCAAGGATTAATGTTTGGGGCTTACTCCTGAGGAGGATGCCCAAATTAGGGGACTAGGGCTTACTCCTAAGTAGGATGCCCAGATTTGGGAACTTTAAGAATTGGGGCTTACTCCTAAAGAGGATTCCCAAGTTAAGAATTATGACTGGGACTTACTCCTAAAAAGGATGCCCATATTTGAGACTGGGGCTTACTCCTGAAAAGGAATCCCAGGTTAAGAGAATTAAGGTTGGGGCTTACTCCTAAGAGGATGCCCAAATTTGAGAATGGGGCTTATTCCTGGAAAGGAAACCCAGGTTAGGGGATCTGGGGCTTTCTCCCAAGAGGATGCCCAAATTTGAGATTGGGGCTTATTCCTGGAAAGGAAACCCAGGTTAGGGGATCTAGGGATTACTACTAAGAGGATGCCCAAATTAGAGGACTTATGACTGGGGATTATTCCTGAAAAGGAGACCCAGGTTAAGGATTCTCTCATCTTAAAGGATGAGGTTGAATGAATGAAATCTCAATCTTTAGTGACATAAAGATGTGTAAATCACTAGGTTTTGAGAGATATTCCACAGAATTCCTTTCAGATAAGGAATTAAAATCAAGAAATCATGCCATAAATGGATTTGAAGAGTGTCTTGAAGACTGAATCTTGAATAGGAAAGGTGGAATGGCTTAATAGGGGTGAAATGGGAAAGAAAGGCACACAAAAAGGCAGGGGCGCGCAAGTCCTGGTAGGCGCGCAAGTCCTGGTCGCACAGGTATGCCTGCACGACACATGATGTACTTGCGTGACAGTTAACCAGTAGGGTAATACTTGAGTGACTCTTGATTAAATCCTTTAGAATCCTCTTGAGGTTCTTCCAGAAGAGGGGAGCGCAAGTTCTATTGAAGGAGCAAGGCGTCGCGCAAGTGTGTCCTTTTCCCTTAAAGGGTTGGCCACTCAGGTGTGAAAGTGTTGATGAGTTTCAACACTTAGGCCTTCCTCCCCCTCTTTAGATCTTCCGTTCTAGGTAAGAAATTACCATAGAAGTGCTTCGGAAGCTTTGAGAAGAGACTAGGGCGTCGGGAGATCAAATCTGGTTTTCTAGAAAAAAATCATCTTCGAATGGGGGTCCACATGGTCTATTTATAGGTAGGAGAAGACCCCGGTCGGTTATTACTTAGGTTTCGCAAGTCACTTGCATGACCACTAGATGCCACGCAAGTGGACTTGCGCGATAGTGATATAACTTGCGTGGCACATGTGATTTTGATCCCTTGTTCATGCCATTTTCGATTTTTGATATTTTCTTCAAAGGATGGATCAATTTGTGCTAAGTATTTCCATTTACATTCCTTTGGACTCTGTGAAGAAAAAGGAGCGTCAACAAAAGTACCCCCTCAGAGTTGAATCCGGAGTGAAAAGAGGGTTTGACTCTGAGGAAAAAAGAGAAACCAGGGGTCTTTGTGGTTATTGGAAGTTTAAAGTCATGCATTTCGGACATAAAGAGGCTAATGTTTAAGGTCGAAATAGCTTTGACCGAAATGGATTAGAATTGACTCAATTCCTTGAAAATTCATCTAAAAACATATTACCATACTCAAGTATGAGGTAAAATATGTAAGCTATGACTTAAGAATATTTGAATCTAAGGAATGATATGAAAAATAGCTAAAAGTCATTAGAAGAAGTAGTTTCTAAGAATGAAGTTACCATTATTTAACAAACCCGTTAGGGGGTTGAATTATGCAGGGCCACCTAAGGGCATTGGCTGTATAGTTAAATAAAATAGTATCTTTTGGATAACAAGTTTGTTATGTAGACTATTTATGCAAGGCCGCCTATGAGCACGTGCTGCATATTCAGGAAAAATAACTCTCAGAAATTTACTTTCCTAGTGCTAAAACCCAGTGAAAGTTTATGGAGATTCAAATCTTTCAAAGTATAGAGTTTTCTATATGGAAAGAGGTACTTGAATATGGAGAAGATATTTCCAAACAAGATTATCAAAGAACTGGATGAGTATCACTCCTACAAAGGTCTGACCCAAACATAGGGAAGGATAATATAAACCATAGACTTGAATACTTTCCGATCATGAAAAAGGATATGGAAAAAATATGTTAAGGATGGCTATTTTTGCGGATCCCTACATACTGTCGTTTAAGAAAAATAAGGACAAAAGAGGCATTATTCCCAAGAATGAAGTTACCATTATCCGACAAACCCGTTAGGGGGTTTAATTATGTAGGGAAACCTAAGGGCATTGGATGCATAGTCAAATAATAGTATCTTTTGGCAAACAAGTCTGTTATGTAGACTGTTTATGCAAGGCCGCCTATGGGCACATGCTGCATAGTCAGACAAAAGAACTCTTAGAAGTTTGACATTTTTGTGACTAGAACTCATGAAAAGGGTTATGAGGATCTGAAAATATTTAAGGTTAGGATTATGAAACATAAAGATGGGTATTTTTCAATGTATACAGAGATACATAGATCAATGATAACCATAATCATGTTGTGGATGGGTCCTGAATTGAAAAGTTGGACTTAACTACGTATCCCATAATGATGAGAATCAAGCCATACATAGTTCTTAAACTACAGTTTAACGTCGTGTGGGACAAAAGGATTAGAGATCTAAGTTTAGGGTCATAGAGCTTGGACCATTGTAAGAAATACACAGTGTGTGTTTTCATGGGGACTTTTCAGCCAAGGGACTGAAAATGGAATTTGGGGTTAGGCCCAAAGACTTGGGGCTGGATTCGGGGGACACTCGAACGTTCCTACGTATCCCATAAGGATGGGAATCAAGCCCACGTAGTTCTATAAATACCCTCTATACAAATTTGGTTCGTACATGTGAAGGTTGAAAGGGGACTTTCGTGCAATGGTGGTTTAACCCAAGATAAAAGGTTCTGGCATTTCCATGTATGCATGTAGTCTTTGAAATGAAACATGATTGAAAAATCAATGAAAATAATGGTTCCCTCTCAGGTGAGGGTATCAAAGAAATTTGTAGTTTATTGTCATATTGGACAAAAGTGTTGTATAGTTTAACGTCATATAACAAGGACGAAAGTGAACCAATGTAAAGATATTGATTCTAAGGGCAGTTTCATGAATTAACATCATATGAGATGGAGATGAACCGACGTGAAGAGATTGGTTTCGGGATTGAACCTTAGGAGGTTTCCTACATACCCAGCCTAGAAGGAAAGGATCAAAGTCCATGTAGTTCAATTAAAGGATGAATTAATGATCAAGTTGTTCTTGGGGACAATGACCTAAAAGATGATGTTAGGACTTACACATGGTTAGCGGCCCAGAGAGAGTGTTATGGTTGAGGTTTGCTCTAAGCTTACGTGAGTCATACTCAGTGTGAGAAACAATAGGTAACAACAACCTTAACGATGCATAGTTTAATGTCATGTAGAACATATAAAGGGACTATGCAGTTTAAAGTCTTGCAGTTAGGACTATTAGTGCTGCACAGTTTAGTGTCATGTAGCAGGGAAAAAATACAGTTTAATGTCATGTAAGACATATTACGGACTTTCTGTACAGTTTAGCATCATGTAGTTAGGATGATGGGGACAATAGAGCTTAACTTCATGTTGGACGAAAGGGGGACTATGCAGTTTAATGTCATGCAGGGAGGACAAAATAGTACACCATTTTAACGTCTTGTTGGACGCATTGGGGATTTTTTTTCCACAGTTTAACGTCATGTTGGATGAAAGTGCGAATAGTTTAAGGTAATACAAGACCTTTGATGATTATATAGTTTAACGTCTTTCCGGACGTAAGGGACTTTTATACAGTTTAGCGTCATGTAGTTAGGACGTTACAGTTTAACGTCTTGCTGGACATAAGGGACTTGCAAATAGTTTAGGGTTATATGAATGGACTATTGATGATGCATTTTAAGTTCATACATGACCTAGTTGTAGTTTAAGGTCATACTAGACCATTTAGGGAACTTTTTCATAGTTTAACGTCGTGTGGGATGAAAGTACAAATAGTTTAAGGTCATATGTATGGACCGTTGATGTATAGTTTAACGTCATATAGCAAAGACGAGAAAGGTACTTTGCAGTTTAAGGTCATACTAGACCAAGTTGCAGTTTAAGGTCATACTGGACCATTGCTGTATAGTTTAACGTCATATAGCAAGGACAAGAAAGGGACTTTGCAGTTTAATGTCATGCAGTGAGGACAAATTAGGAAAAAAAAATTCATAGTTTAATGTCGTGTGGGACGAAATTAATACAAATAGTTTAAGGTCATATGTATGTATCATTTCTATATAGTTTAACGTCATATAGAAAGGACGAGAAAGGGACTTTGCAGTTTAATGTCATGCAGTGAGGACAAATTAGGGAATTTTTTTTTCATAGTTTAACCTCATGTGGGACGAAATTAATACAAATAGTTTAAGGTCATATGTATAGACCGTTGCTGTATAGTTTAACATCATATAGCGAGGACGAGAAAGGTACTTTGCAGTTTAAGGTCATACTAGACCAAGTTGCATTTTAAGTTCATACTGGACCATTGTTGTATAGTTTAATGTCATATAGAAAGGACAAGAAAGGGACTTTGCAGTTTAATGTCATGCAGTGAAAACAAATTAGGGAATTGTTTTTCATAGTTTAACGTCGTGTGGGACAAAATTAAAACAAATAGTTTAAGGTCATATGTATGGACCGTTGCTGTATAGTTTAATGTCATATAGCAAGGACGAGAAAGGTACTTTGCAGTTTAATGTCATGCAGTGAGGACAAATTAGGGAATTTTTTTTTCATAGTTTAACGTTGTGTGGGAAGAAATTAATACAAATAGTTTAAGGTCATATTTATGGACCGTTGATGTATATTTTAACGTCATATAGAAAGGATGATAAAGGTACTTTGCAGTTTATACAAAATACTTCTTCTAAAATATGGCATTGGTTGGAGTAGTGATGAGTTCTCCATCCATTAAGATTAATGAATAAGCTCCATTGGAGTAGACCCTATGTATTGAATAAAGTCCTTCTCATTTTGGCTGAAGCTTGGGTGGTTTCTTTCCTGGTATCATTGGAGTTATGAGAACTAATACCAATTCTCCCTGAGTGAATGAATGAAGACGAACTTTTTTGTTAAAAGCTCGTGCTATTCGATTCTGATAGACTTCCAATTGGTGCAAAGTGCACAATCTTTTCTCATCTAACCGTTCCAATTCATTCAATCACTTTTGAGATTGTTCATCTGTAGATGATTGATCACAAATGGAAACTCTGAGCGAGGGTAGTTGAACTTCAATGGTCAAGATGGATTCCGTTCCATATAACAATGAATATGGAGTTGACCGAGTTGCAGTGCGGTTGGTAGTCTGATAAGCCCATAAAGCATGAAAGAGTTTATCAGGCCATGACCTCTTATCTTTATCCACCATCTTTTGCAGTATATTTGATAGAGTCTTGTTAAAGGATTCTATCTGGCCGTTGGCCGCTGCATGATACCGAGATGAATGGTTGGATTTGATGTTGTATTCTTGATACAACTTCTTCACCTCGAATGAACAGAAATTGGTGCCATTGTCCGTCAATATGGTATGAGGGACACCAAATCTGATAATGATGTTAGACTTGATGAAGCTAACAACGCATTTAGAACTGACTTCCTTGAGAGGTATTGCCTCTTCCCATTTGGAAAAGAAGTCAGTAGCAATAAGAATGTACTTAAACTGCTTGGTTGTAGCCGAAGGGTAAGGTCCCACCACATCCATTCCCCATGTGGAAAATGGCCATGAGTATTTAGTTGTATGAAGCAACTCTAGAGGTTGATGAATGAAGTTGGAATGTACTTGTAATGAATGACACTTGTTTGTGAAATCGACACAATCTTGTATCATTGAAGGCCAAAAGTATCCAAGCCTTCGAATCTGATCAAACAGTCTATGTCCAGACTGGTGGGCACCACAGACTCCTGCATGCACTTCTTTCATGATATCCATTGTATCTTCACCATCAATACATCTGAAGAGAACTCCATCAAAACCATGTTTTAGAGAATTTTCTCTAGGTGATATGGGATATCATAAAGAGTAAAATTAACCACACGTCGCCAGATTTGTTCTTTTTCATCTTTATCAGGTGGAAGTGTTCCATTTTGAAGGTATTCCCTGATGGGTGACATCCATCCTGTAGTATGACCATACGGTTCAGGAATGGGACAAATATCATTAATTTCCTCTATTCTGATCTGAACATAAGGTGAATTTGCACGATGGTGGGCAATACTAATGGTTGTCTCGTCCCGATTTGGATCTACCAGAGCTGTGGCTATATTAGCCAATGCATCAGCTTGAGCATTTTGTGATCTTGGGACATAAGAGAATGTTGGTTCCAAAGGGAATTCCGCCATTAATTCTCTGATGTAATCATACAAAGGTATTAGTTCTTATTTTCTGATGGCATAATCCCCATTTAATTGTTTGATTACCAGGTCTGAATCACCTTTCACCTTTAAGTGATTCACTTGTGCTTGAAGTGATAATTCCAAACCTACGATGAGAGCTTGGTATTCTGCTTCATTATCGATACCACCTTCCCACAATAAGAAGGAATAAGGTAACACTGCCTTTTCTGGAGAAATGAGCATAATTCCTAAGCCAACTTTGTTGAATTTAGGATTTTCCATTTTCCTCCCTGTTGGACTTCTGAAAGAACCATCAAAATACATTTCCCATGCCTGAGGACTTTCTTTAATAGAGAAGTCTTCCTCGTCAGGGAGTTCAATATCTGAAGATATGTCTTCCACTAAAGGGTGTTCATCTAGGAAATCATCCAGAGCTTGGCCCTTTATCACCTTTTGAGACACATACTGAATGTCGAATTTCTGCAAAATAACTTCCCACCTTGCCAGACGTCCTGTAAGCATTGGACGACTTAGGATAAATTTGAGCGGGTTATTGCGAGATACCAATTGGACCTCGTGATTTTGAAGGTAGTGTCTCAACTTCTGAACTACAAATATTAATGCCAGGCAGCACTTCTCAATACTTGAACACCTAGTTTCTTCTTCAAGCATGGTTCTACTGAGATAGTATAGGTTGTTTTCATTCCTAGCATCATTATTTTGAGCAAGGAAGGCACCCAATGATCGCTCTAGAGATATCACATAGAGGATAAGTGGTCTTCCTTCAACAAGTGGCATGAGTACTGGTGGACTCAAGAGGTATTTCTTGAGAATATCGAATGATTCTTGACATTCTTCAGTCCACTGATAAGTGACTCCCTTCTTCATCAATTTGGTGAAGGGTAAACTTTTGCCTGCTAAATTGGAGATGAAATGCCAAATATAGGCTAAGTGTCCTTGAAGTCCTCTTAATTATTTCAAATTTTTAGGAGGTGACATACCCAGGATTGACTTGGTCTTCTCAGGATCGACTTCAATACCACGATGGCATACAACAAAGCCAATAAATTTTCCTGAGGTTACCCCAAAAGCACATTTTAAGGGGTTCATCTTCAAATTATGTTGTCGAAACTTACAGAATATGACTTCCAAATCAGCCAAGTGATTAGAACGTTGTTTGGATTTAACAACCAAATCATCTACATAGCATTCAACAAACTTCCCTATGAAGGGTTTGAATATACGATGCATGGAACGCTGATAAGTTGCACTTGCATTCTTTAAGCCAAAGGGCATTACCTGGTAGAAAAACACACCCTGAGGGGCTCTGAAGGCTGTAGATTCCTTGTCTTTTAGGGCCATTCGGATCTAATTATATCTGAAATATCCATCCATGAAGGAAAGTCCTTCATAGCCAGCTGTTTCATCAATTAGAAGTTATGTAATCGGAATTGGGAAATAATCCTTAGGACAATGCCGATTAAGATCTCTGAAATCGATGCAAACTCTAATTTTTCCGTTATTTTTCTTTACAGGGACAATATTAGCCAACCATTTGGGATATTGAACTTCTCTAACGAAGTTATCTTTGATAAGCTTATCCACTTCAGCTTCAATTTTGGAATCATAAGTTGGGTGTGTTCTTCTTGCAGCTTGCTTAAATCCTCGATGTTCTTCAGGTAAACCCAAATTATGAGTAGCAACATCAGGATCAAGCCCGAGAATTTCTGTATAGTTCCAGGAAAATATATCTCTATTTTTCTTTAGAAAATAAATATACATCTCCTGCTCTTCAAGAGTCATGGCTGCACTGATTAAAGTGGGGCGTGGATCTCCTTTTGTACCCAGATTTATTTCTCTGAGTTCATCCACAGTGGTAGAGATACCCTCTTCAAATGTTGGAGGAGCATCTCTGAGATCTTCTTCTTCTTCTTCATCATGTGTTATTTCTTCCATTTCTACTTGCATAGTAGATGATAAAGTATAATTCTCATGATCTGAAGAGATGTCAAAATTTGCATATCTTGAAGAAGAAGCTTCCATTTCTGACCTGATTGATGATGAAGGGTCTTCTTTGGGTAATAAATATGAGATGATGGATTGAGAATCGACATCATTGTTCACCTTCGATGTTGCTATAACTTCTTCTGGCCTAATTGGTGAAGTATAGACTTGTTGGATTTTAGCAGATGAAATGAAGATGTCACCATTTGTGCTTTCATCACTACTTGGTAGATTACCAATTTCTCCCATGTTGTCTGACTCGATTGTCGTAATTGACATTATGGATCTTTCCATAAGAGTATTTTGATTTGGGTCTATCTTTTCAATTTGACTGATAGGAAACACATAATCTGTACTCACATGTGTAAATGGATTTACTGGAATTTTTTCCAAACCATATGGAGCATTAACTTTGGTAATCTCCTTTGTTATGGATTTCTCCCTTTGCTTCATGTGATAGAATTTCGGCTCAATGTATTGAGACCCACATGTCTTGAACGGGGCCTTATCACCATACAATGTCCCAAATTGACCATTGAAACAATATTTGAGACATTAATGGTATGATGAAGGGATAGCCACATATTGATGTAGCCAGGGTCTTCCAAGCAATATGTTTATGGCTGAGTCTTGATCAACACCCATGAAATCTAAATTGGATACAAGGTCTCCAAACTGAGTTCTGAGTGTAACTTCACCCAGTGGTTCTTGTTCATTTTTATCATATCCCTGTAGCATCATGGTGGAAGGAGATAAATCAGATTCCATGAGGCCCAATCGACGAAGTGTACGAATGGGCATGAGGTTGACTCCTGAACCATTGTCAATGAAACCCCTTTGAACATCCACGCCATTGACCTTGAAAGACAAGTACAATGGTCTAATATGTCGATGCAAAACATCATCTTCATCTTCATCAGTAAAAGATATTATTGCATGTAATTCTATAGGATTATTCTCTATGTAATAGACTTTAGCTGCAGCAATTTCAGTTTCAAAATCCTAAGGATTTGACAAAGCCTCGATGAGTGCTTCCCGAAGATCTTTTGACAGATTCAGATCATCCAGAATTGATAACTTGGCTGGTACTTGGGCCAAGTGTTTCAATATATCATACATTTGATCTAGAGGTCTGTGTTTCCCAATAGGAATATATGGTTTAGAAGGTACCTTGGAAGCAGATGCTTTGGAAGTTGATGCATCTTGTATTGGGAAAGGAGTTGGCAATATTCATGGTTTTGGAATATTAGACTGATTAGACCCATTTACTTGCTGAGAGGAAGAATATGGAACCTTCAACCGGTCTTCCAAAATAACTGTTCCAGGACTGAATTATCTATTGGTAGAAG
Organism: Viscum album; assembly: GCA_963277665.1. NCBI lineage: Eukaryota > Viridiplantae > Streptophyta > Magnoliopsida > Santalales > Viscaceae > Viscum > Viscum album. Next base: position 540,113,492 of record OY728119.1, read on the forward strand.
AACTTTCTTGTTCTTGCTGAGCTCACTGAAGGGCTCTACCACGAGTTTCTGTTACGTACACAGTTCTAGCAGGGGTAGAATTGGAATAGTGGATTCTGAAAGATCCATGTCTTCCCCTGTATCCTGAGCCCCTGGAACTTCCTCTAATTCCTCTGTTTGATACAGGGAATTCAGTCTCAATGAAATCGAAACTACGACTGGCATATGGATCTGTTAATTGAATCATATTAACAGAACCAAAGATTAACTCTTCGTCTGATGAAGACTCTACCTGATTAGCCTGTTCAGGCTGTGCCGTTTGGTGGGGCAGTGCCCATGGATTTGAAGTAGATGGCATGAAGTCTGCCAAAGTCAAAGACAACTTAGGCTTTGACACATACTCATCTTCTTCTGATTCTTTTTTTTTTCTTTTAATCATGCCGTTTCTTTGAGGACTTTCCCTCTGACGAAGAGGGTTTTTCCGCAACATTCATGGCAGAAGACACAATTGGTTTCTTTAATTGTGTTCACAAAATAGCATGAGTTCGATTGATTGTCTTTCTAACCATCCAATCATAATAATTCTGTGCATTTTTGCTTTTGACTTCTTGCCATTCACCTTCCTCCTCTGGAACTGTAGCAGTGACACATGCTACCTGGGCTGAGGAGCCTTTCAATGTGACTTGTCCCGAGTTAACCATCTTTTGCATGAGGTCTTTGAAGACAAAACACTCTTGGATGGGATGCCCCAACATTTGATGAAAAGGGCAATAATTGGGACGGTCTTCATCTCCTTTCTTGTTTGGCCTCTTGGGCATTGGAAATTGAACCAAATTGTTTTCCAGAGCCAAAATGAAATAACCAGGAACTTGTTCATTTAGGAAAGATTATGTTTTACTCTTCAGATCTTCAAATTGTTTTTACCTTTGATCTTTTTGATCATCTGGACAAAAAGCTCTTTTTTGTTGGCGCTCGGAAGGTGGAGCCCTTCGAGAAGATGAAGGTTTTGAGGTAGAAATAGGTACAGGTTCTTGTTTAAGAATAACTGTAGCAGTTTCTTCTTTACCCATTATCCTTCCTGGAGCTGATGGAATTATACGAGATTTATCCTTAGCCTATATAAGGGAATCTTCAATCTGCTGAGCGATTGAAGTAAGGTCTTGAAACCCTCCTGTGTATTTCACAGGGATTAACGGCGTGTGTAATTCGTCGTGTAGATTTTCCACACAGATTGGAAACAATTCTTCTTGAGTGAGTTCTAAACTCAAGGAATATGTTAATCCCTTCCATCGAGCAATGAAATCAGAAACCCTTTCATTCTCCCTCTGCTTACAGTTTGTAAGATCGAAAACAGTTGTCTTTGGAAAAGTTGAACTGAACTGTTGGAGGAATTTTTGACGAAGATCCTCCCATCCGGTAATTGACCAGGATTGCAAGCTTGTATACCAAACAAAATCTGTTCCTTGCAAGGTATGCATGAAGCATCTGAGTTTCACTGATTCTTGCTGCTCTGGAGTTCCCATCATAGGATCGCAACAAGACACGTAATGCGTCAAATGCTATTTAGGATCACCTGATCCATTGAAAATGGGGAATATAGGGTTCCCAAAACTAGATGGAGGAGAAATTGAATCTACCCATTCAGGGTAAACTTTCTTTTCTGGTTGAACTTGCGCACGCTTCCCTTCCATAGTTTCTAACTGAGCTGTTAATGACTCAATAGTAGTTATTAATTTTTGAGAAACATCCAGTTGAACTTGGACTTGGGTAGGTGTAATGACTGGAGCTTGGATAGATGTGGCGATTGGTGCTGCAACTGATGGTAGTACTGCCAACTGTTGTTGCACTTGACCCGTAGGATTAGACCTGTGAGGGTGTACTGATAGAGGAGGATATTCTTGATCTATCTGAGTAGCTGCAACAAATTCCTTTGGCTGACTAACTCCAGAATGCTTAAGAAGAAGACTACTTTGAAGTAGTTCTGTATTCAACCTTCTTAATTCCTTCATTTCTTCCTCCTGTTGTGCAAACCTCTACTCTAGTGAGAGCGATTGACCTTCTCCAGAGGAAGGATATGTAACCTGGTTCTTTCCCTTCCCTTTTTGGATCCTTTTTGGAGATGGGGAAGTGGGTTACTCGAAGGATTACCTAGGTTCTAATTAATCCTTTGACTTCATGTACACACACCTTCTTCATTTGTGTCAGTGCGTACATCTTCTTGAGCAGGAACCTCTTCATCTGAGTCCCCTGAGTGAGCCTCATCTGGTGGATCAGCAACAACGGCATTGATGACATTGATTTATTCATAACTCATTGCATCCCTTCTATCATCATTTCTGTGATATTGTCTTCTTCTATGTCTTTGATGAGACATTTCCTTTTGTTGATTCGATCCCTCAGGAACTTCTTGACGAACCGTAATTTGGAGAGAATCTCCTGATAATTTGTCTCTTCGTTCCTCTTGAGGTTTCTTCCCCATTCGAGAAAAGACTAACTTTCTCTGAGGAGGGGATTGATGATTTGAAAAAGTCCCCAGTCCAGTGGACTGGGGCTGTTCCTACTGTTCTCGCTCAACTCCCCAAATCCTTTTTGTTGATTCTGAAGGTTGGTTTAAAAGAGCCCCCAGTCTGGCAAGCTGGGGTGGTTCTTGACATGTTATGTCTGAGACTTTCTTGAAAGTCCTCCTGATCTTGCGAACCTTAGTCCGGAAATTAGCTGGATTCATTAACCTATATCTGCTTTTATCACCCGTTTCAAAATACCATTGGATGATTTCCGACACTTCTGTCACTTGGTGACGTGCCTGCTCCAAATGAGAGGCTTATTCAATATTCTCGTTTGCTTGATGCAAGAGTAATTCGACAACTTGTTCTCTGTATTCTTGATTTTAAGAGGAACTAGTTGAAGCCTATTATTGAGTAAGATTTTGATTACAAACAAAGCCCATTGACTGTGGCCGGCCATGGGAAATAACATTGCATGAGACCGTATTCGGCGGGCTTTGCTGACTGGAGAGCACCGTGAAATGAAATGCTCCATGAACACCCCATCCTCTGACACGAATACTAGATGGGTAATTGGTAATTAACTGACGCAATCTTCTTAGTGCGCCAAGGAATAAACGTTGAAGGGCTCTCTGATGCTTTTCAGCCTTCGGATATCAAGAGACTGATAGAGACGCCAAATAAATCTGACGTTGTAACCCTTCTATTATCTTAAGATGATTTTCATATTCATTATAAGATAATACTTTATTTTTCAACTGAAAAAGAGTTTTCCATATGTTAAGACGAATATCATGAGCTTCATTTTCCATCAACATTTCTGGAATATTATACTGAGAGTCAGCCAGAGGCCAAAACATGAATGGCACTTCACCTTTCGCCATTTGTTTTCTCATGTTCAGCATTTCCTCTTTATCATTTGATGAAGATTCTTCTACCTGATTTGACCAGATTTGGTGTTTCCTGGTTGCTTCATTAGATTCAATAGGATTGGTAGAGAAATCATTGATCAAACTAAAAGATGCATGACTTAGGGGTGATTCAGAGAATGACCTACACCCTGGGCTATCTTCTGATTGAGAAAGTATTTCACCTGCTAGTGATGAAGCTTCAGACATTACTGGTTTTGCATTTTCAAGTTCCTCAAGATAAGAGGGCTTTCTCGGCACTACATTTTCCACTGGAGAATTTTCCAGGCAATGCGCATCACTACTACGGAGAGGACTTTTGCAGCGAAATTCATCATCATGGGGAGGACCACCATAATGGGTTACAGCAAAAGATGAGATCTCTTGCTCCTTGGTCTTCTGACCACATAGAGGGTTCCTGTGGCACTCATCTGAAGATGAAACTTTGAGATCGACCGAATTGTCATGAAGCAAGCCTTCATGAGGAAGTGTCTGTTGAAGACCTTCAGAATTAATGTTCCCAGTATTGGGAAATGAGGGAGTAGAATCTTGAATTTCAACATATAATTGTCTGAGGGCTTCAAGAACTCCAGCATCGAGCAAGGCCTTGTTACAGATTGTCTCTTGATCTCCTAACTGTGTTGGGCGGGTCTTTTTCTTAGACGCCTTCTTACTCGCCTTGGAAACCACTTGTTGATGAAAGTGGCTGCTCTGAGAAGGTGTATATGCTTGATCAGGAAAGATGGAAAGGTTAGGCTGACGATCTCTACTCAAATAAGGTGTATGTGCCTGGCTTGTTTGTCCGTATGCTATGGGGGAGTATTCCCCACAACCCTCTTGGACTGGAACAGATGTGTGTGTCTATTCCAGAGTGAATTGCTGATGTATCACTCCACTGGTAGGGATAGATTTATGTGTCTTTCCCTGAGATGCCACTGAAGTTGTTATAATATCCTGGCAGGCATCCAGAATATGAACAGGGATTTGCTTCTGCTCTTTCACCGTTGATAGAATGTGCTTGGTGCCTTCAGCTGCCGGAACAGGAATATACGTCCATTCCGGGCTTGGAGCAGGTGTATGTGCCTGCTCGTGTCCTCCTTTTCGTGTCAGTGAATCCTGACAGTACTCAAGTGTGGGGGCAGAGAGTTGAGTCTACCTCCTATTTGTTGTCGGGGCTTTTCGACTAACTTCTCCAAATGATACCAAGCGATACTGTTGGTAGGATTGATTAATACTAGTAGGTGTATGTGCCTACTGATTGCACTTTGCCAAATGTGGTTGACAAGATCTATCATATGTACTCAGACGAGCCTGCTGACTAGCTGATGATGTATAAACAGGTGTATGTTCCTGCCTATAGTACTCTGCCGTAATTGCCTGGAGGGATTGGCGTGATGCTTCCAGACGAGTCTGCTGGACAGTGGAATTAAAACGGGCAGGTGTGTGTTCCTGCTCATTGCTTGCCGCCAAGTTAGGTTGGTGGACTTCTCCGGAGATGGCAGAGATGAGAACCTACTCACTGTTGACCGGATTCCGCCTCTAGTGGTTCGTCTTGCTTGCTCGGGTTCGAGGAACCTGAGCCGAACGCCTGGAGTCGGTACCCTCATCATGTTGAGGGCACACTGCCGCACGAGTCTGGCAGCGATTGTTGGTGGGAGCCCTCAGGAAGGACTCCTGTCTGTTTGAATTAAGGTCCTGAGGGACCTGCTCATTCACCTCAACAGAATAAGGGAGAGAATGGTGATTGCGTTCTGGGGATAACGACCCGAAATGGTTGGAGACGGTATTCAGCACCGCCTGCTTCTTGATCACTGGTCGTCGTTGTCTGGATGACCAATGTGAGTTGTTTACTTTGAGGGCTTGTCGGGAAGCCTCCAGAGTTGGGATGTTACCGTGTTGATGGTACTCTTTAACCAGTGCATTTGATACCCAGCGTTGAAGACGTTGAGTAGGTGATATCGTCCTAAAAGCGGACGAAGATCCAGCAAGATTAGCAGCAGTGGCATTTACAGCAGCAATATTCATAGGTGTGAACTTGAGAGCAGCCATTCTAGAAATGTAGAAGGTCTTGGGAAAAGAGTGCTTGTTTGATATAATAGACGTAATCAAGGTAAATTCATCCACTACATCTTTTGGATGAGCACATATGTCAATTATTTTTTTTGGTGGCCCCCTCATTGAGTTTTAAATAGGGACCTAACAAATAGGTAAAATATCATTTTAACTTGGTTAAGGATTCACGTCGGGTTCACCATTTTTGTTTCCCTCGGAATCCGGGGATGACCACCTTGATGGGAGGTTCAAACATTCCGATTGGTTTCTAACGGGTTTGTTCGTTGAACCGGAAACATCCAATGATTCCACATTCATTCGGACCTACTTTCCAAAGGTAGGTTCTCATTAGTTTGTGGACTGATGAGGCCTAGGAATTTGCATTGGTCGAGAGGATGGGAGGTCGGACTCATCACACCTTTTTGAGGGGAATTATTTTCTACTCCGGGACTCTCTTTATAGATCTAAGTTATGTTCGTGAATCCTTATTACATTACCAAGTATAAAATGATCTTTCCTTCAGATCTGACAATCAATGATTAAATATGTAGGAAATTTAGAGAATCTTTTATATGTATTTGAGGTTCTTCATCGATAGAGAATCATCTGTATTTTTTAGAGATTATTGGTCAATGGTACCCTTAGACACATTTATATAGAAGTCTCTTGGTCATTATGATGACCATGCTGGTTTTAAAGCCACTCAGTGGGGAACTTGAGGTTTATTGTCATTCAGAAAGACATGGATTATTTTAGAGTTGGGATCGGACCCGTAGACGGGCTACCTACGTATCCTTTGTTTATAAAATGAATCAGAACCCACGTAGTTCGAGTAAGGGAGTATGATGTTTATGATTGATGGATCAGAGAAGGATGTCACAATTACGTTTACACTCTAAGCTCATGTGAGTCATGCTCGGTGTGAGAAACAAGAGGTATTGGTAAAAATTAGACAATTGTGCCATGAAAGATGCAATCATAAGAAATAATGTGAGGCTTATGTATGTATGACTGCCCAAATAAATGAAGGTTAGGATTTACTTCAGGGAAGAAATCCAGGAACAGGGTCCATAATGGTATATGTGCTTCATGGAGATTTTGAATACTCTAACTTGGGGCTTACTCCTGAAAAGGAGGCCCAAATTAGGAGAAGACTTATGATTGGGTTTTACTCCTGAAAAGGAATCCCATATCAAAGGTAAATTAGGACTGGTTAAGAGAAATTAATACTGGGGCTTACTCCTGAAAAAGAGGCCCAGGTCAAGGATTAAGGTTTAGGGCATACTCCTGAGGAGGATGCCCAAATTAGGGGACTGGGGCTTACTCCTAAGGAGGATTCCCAGATTTGGGAACTTTAAGAATTGGGGCTTACTCCTAAGGAGGATGCCCAAGTTAAGAATTATGACTGGGACTTACTCCTGAAAAGGAGGCCCATATTTAAGACTGGGGCTTACTCCTGAAAAGGAATCCCAGGTTAAGAGAATTAAGGTTGGGGCTTACTCCTAAGAGGATGCCCAAATTTGAGACTGGGGCTTATTCCTGGAAAGGAAACACAGGTTAGGGGATCTGGGGATTACTCCTAAGAGGATGCCCAAATTTGAGACTAGGGCTTATTCCTGGAAAGGAAACCTAGGTTAGGGGATCTGGGGCTTACTCCTAAGAGGATGCCCAAATTAGAGGACTTATGACTGGGGATTATTCCTGAAAAGGAGACCCAGGTTAAGGATTCTCTCATCTTAAAGGATGAGGTTGAATGAATGAAATCTCAATCTTTAGTGACATAAAGATGTGTAAATCACTAGGTTTTGAGAGATATTCCACAGAATTCTTTTCAGATAAGGAAGTCAAATCAAGAAATCATTCCATAAATGGCTTTGAAGAGTGTCTTGAAGACTGAATCTTGAATAGTAAAGGTGTAATGGCTTAAGAGGGGTGAAATGGTCAAGAAAGGCACCCAAAAAGGCAGGGGCGCGCAAGTCCTGGCAGGCCCGCAGGTACTGCGTGGGCGCGCAAGTCCTGGTTGCGCAGGTATGCCTGCGCGACACATGTTGTACTTGCGCGACGGTTAACCAGCAGGGTAATACTTGAGCGAATCTTGATTAAAGCCTTTAGAATCCTCTTGAGGTTCTTCCAGAAGAGGGGAGCGCAAGTTCTATTGAAGGAGAAAGGCGTCGCTCAAGTGTGGCCTTTTCCCTTAAAAGGCTGGAAACTCAGGCGCACAAGTGTTGATGAGTTTCAACACTTAGGCCTTCCTCCCCCTCTTTAGATCTTCCGTTCTAGGTAAGAAATTACCTTAGAAGTGCTTCGGAAGCTTTGAGAAGAGACTAGGGCGCCGGGAGCTCAAATCTGGGTTTCTGGAAAAAATCCTCTTCGAATGGGGGGCCCACATGGTCTATTTATAGGCAGTAGAAGACCCCGGGCGGGTATTACTTAGGTCGCGCAAGTCACTTGTGCGACCACTAGACAGCGTGCAAGTGGACTTGCGCGACAGTGATAGAACTTGCGCGGCATATGTGCTTTTGATCCCTTGTTCATGCCTTTGTTGATTTTTGATATTTTGTTCAAAGTATAGATCAATTTGTGCTAAGTCTTTTCCCTTTACATTACTTTGGACTCTGTGACAAAAAAGGAGCGTCAACATAGTGGTTCAGGGTAAAAATTCCCCTTAGTCCACTCCAATAACACTCTCTTTGTCAACTTGGTGATTTTAACTAAATGGGTCCTTTTATCTGGGGACCTCAATAACTGAGTATATGAAGTCGACACCTTATAACAGGTCATATTATTTTATAGAGAATCTAAACAACCATATATTATTATGAGAAGCTAACACTCAACCAAAACTAAGTACAAGTAGTCTACACTTAAATAAAGTAGAATATGTATAGATTTTTTTAATACTAGTTTAGCTAAAAGTTAGCTCCACAATTGATAAAATAATCAATATTAAAATGATTATAAGAATGAATTCTCAACAGAATCCTTTTACAGAAAAACTCACTTTTTGTAGTGAGTGTCCAGATGACGCAACAATAAAAAAAATTACTTCTTAGCAGTAGGAAAAAACACACAATAGTAGTTTATAACATGTCTTTCTCCAAAATTTATTCTTCTGAAAGAACATCAACGTACTATAGAAGATTATAATATATAGAAATAGAAGTATAAGAAATAGAGAAATTAATATCATAAGACTAAACATAACATTCCCTTATATCACTCAACTGGTGGACCAAAACACAAACCCCTACCTCTATATATGTTAACTTCTCAACTAACTCTATGAATTTTGAACAATGTGTAAAATGACACATTATCACACTATAAACATTTAATTCTCATATCCATGGTATCAATATAAAATAATAACAACTCTATTTTTATCAAAACACATATAGATCCTGATCCACTTAAATTATAACCTTTACCTTTACTTTAAATAGCTTTTATAGACACAAATTTATTGATATAATCTTTTTTAGATCACTAATATCTGATTTAGAAACAATTTTACTTCTAATATATACAACTTAATCAGTTATATCTCTCTTAAAAGAAACAAAATATTTCATTGATATTGAACATTCCTTTAAACTATAATACTTATTTTTAGGATATTAAAACTCTATTTGGGAAATATATGAATTTATTATATCTTTAATAACCTTTTGAAAACTCTTTAGTTCATCTTGAAGGTTCATGACTTTATCCTTTAACATATCAAACTTGAAGAGAATAATTTCAAAAAAAACATTTCACTTGACCATCAAAATTGGAATCATCTTTAGATTTCAAAAGTACTTCCTTATCCTTTTTATAATGATATATAACCTTAACTAACTGAATTGATTAAACTTCAACATCATCACCAAGATGAGAGTATAGTTCTTAAATAATATGAGTACCTTAAATAGAATCTTAAAATGACTTCTATAAAGACTTTTAAAAAGTATAAACTAATTTATCCCTGATCCATTTAGTTGCATATTCCATAGGGGTACTTTTTTTTCTTAGTAGATAGAGTCTCCTATACATGAATTTCTTTAGTTATTTGAGAACCAGAATAATGAGAAGTTTCATGTACTAGTTGTTCTTCCTATTTAGCTACCTTCTCAACTCTTTCCTCAACTTTATAGATTTTAGCATCTCTTTTTATAGCTTCATCACCCTGCTACACATCCTACCTAACACTAGAATCAACCACTTTCTCTACTAGTGAAAGACCTTCTCTTCTTCTTTGATGTGGAACCAACACAACCTCGTGATCTTCCTCAAAAAATGTTTTTTAATAATCCCTTATAAGTTGAATTATTCCTTAAACCCTAATAAGAATATTCTATTACACTAATATCCTCCTTATTGTAATAATAGGAATATTTTCACCACAAACCGAAGAGTCTTCTAAATATCCATCCACTTGAGGTAAACTAGTTATACCTTCTGCACAAGATTCTATAACTTCTTAAGCATTAGGTATAGCAGAAATTTCTGATTTAAATATTTTATGATCCCCCTAAGTATGAGAAACTTATTTTAATTCCTCATCATCTCCAATAGGTATCGACTTACCCTTAGTTATGCTAACGAAAAATCCAAACTTCCTTAAAGTTCCAATATAAAAGATGTTGTTATGATGACATCTAATCGTAGTTTGGATGTCAGTGATCATCCCTCTCTTATATATAACAATATATTTCAACCTCCTGATAGAAATAAATTCTAGTATCATTCTGCAAAAATGGTTTGTGTACCTCAACATGTACCTAATAATGATGATATTTATGTTACTAAGCAACAAAAACATGATATATCTATCTAGAAAGAGGATTTTCTCCAATTCAATAATACTTGGAACAACTACAATATGAATAAACTTAGACAAGACTTTCTGGTCAGCCTCTAAATAATTCAAGAGGGTTTTAATGACTTGGTTTGTTCCAAAGAGAAGTGGAAAACACCCTCATACTTGTAAATAATTTCCCCAATTAATATTAAACTGAAATAAAAATGTCCTTTATGATGACACTTAAAGTTATGTTCCATATCTACTGAAGAAATATGAAATTCATTATCATTTACCTTAGAAGATATGACATATTTACTATCTCCAAAACTAAATTGTGCATTCTCATAAAACTATTTTACCTCTTTCTCATAGACTTAATTGGTAATACCACCATCAAACATGAATTTTAATACTTAAAACCTCATCACCTACATCAATATCAAATATTTTTGAAACAGCCACATAAACACTATGAATTTTCCTTGAAGAACTTTTTTTCTAAACTAGAAGACATATGCCTCTTAGTTCCACTCAAACCATCTTCATTTGTTCTCCTAGTCTTTACTATCATGATAATTAGAAGGTTTATGGTCTGAAAATGAGGTTTTTAAAGTGATTAAGATCTTAAGAAATTGAAAGGGAATAGGTTTGAAGGTAGGGAACAAATAGATATTAAATCTGAAGATTTTTTGAATAATTTTCAGTTTTAAATCCAATTTTATAATGTAATCATTTGGGTTTTTAAAATAAAATAATTTTTCATAAACATAAAATTCTCAAGTGAAATTTTAATCTAACAAATTCAAAATATGAATAAAAAAATATATAAAAAACATTAAAAAACTTCAGAATAAAACCAATTATTAAACTAAAAATTTATTAATAAGAAAATTAAAATATTTACTTAAAATTAAATAAATCTGCCCCCCCCCCCCTTTAATAAAATAAAATATATATATATATAGTAGGAAGTGATTTAGTGAAATGTTAGCAAGTTGATAATCAATATTAACAAATTATAAAGATATATCCACTTTTGGTCATGATATCCTAAAAAATGATTCTAGAGATCAATATTCTTAGTCCTATTTGAACACCCCAAGCTTCCACAGTATGCTTCTTTTAAAATAATTCAATATCTTGTATTGCATGCAACACCAATTTCGAGCACACCATGACCTATCAAACTAGCCGTTTAAAAAAGGTTATGAATAGTATAAACCACATTATGAAATTTATAAAAAAAATTCAAAATAGACTTCATTTTTTAATTCGGAATATAAAAATTATCTTATGGTGAATTTTTGGTGTTTTTCTAAAAAGTTTGAATTTTTTGATAAATAGTGAAAAATACTACATTTATGTTAGAAGTCAACTTTTTCATTCCGAAAATTCTTTTACTTTAAATTTATTTTAAAGTCACAATAGATAAATAATACATATATTAACCCAATTTCGGTTATTGGAATAATTTTTATAATAGAATTAGATGTAAAAATAAATTGAACTTTTTAACATTGCTTTTACCTACCTTCTAACCATATCTGTGGATTAGCATTAAATATAATTTTATTTCTTCCATGAATTGAATTTAGAGAAATAGACATAAATGGTTGTAATCAGTATTAAAAATGTGGTCTAATAGTATTGAAATAATTTTTAGTGAATAGTGACTTTTGGATTTTTTTTACCACGGTTAAAGGTAAATAGGGTAATTAAAGGTAAAAAAATATTATAATAATATAAAAATACCCTAACACTTGTAATAATTTCATTGGAAAATTTTATTTAGACCAAAATCAACCTTAGGTCTAAAATATGATCATTTTTATTCCACTTGTGTTAGATTATGACATTTATTATATTTTATTTAAAGAGGAGTTAAAAATGTCATATTAAAATTTTAATAACAATATTATTTTTAATATGAGGTCATATAAGTGTTATAGTCTACTATAAATAGTATTTATAAATATAAAATGTTTATATAAATAATGGTAGTTTTTTATATTTTTTAAATTAACAATTAAATTAAATGATGACAGAATGATGATGTAGTAATTAATTTATTAAAGAAAGAATCAATTAAAAGATATTAATAATTTTAAAATAAATATACTTTTAAGTATTTTATACCATAAAATAATTGTTTAGTTTACATTGACATTTTAGGGATGAGTTAATGTAGTTTTTTCTAAGTAATAAAGTTGTTATGACTTTAACAAAAATCATGTATTAAATAGTGTCAAAATTGACAAAAATGAGAATTTAAAATAAATACTATTTTATTAAATGATTTAAATGACATAAAAATATAAGGTTTTTGAAACTAGATTTATAATGTTAAATATTTCATAAATTATCCAATTAGGTTTATTTTTAAATTTTATAGTAACTATATTAACCCTATAGTATAAAAAGACAAGTAGACACGGTAAGAGTTAAACTATTTAACTAAGGGTTAAACCCAAAGGATAAGGTTAATTTTGTGACCTAAACTTGTCTAAAAAATATTTTATGAGATTATTTCGACCCATATTCATATTATCCTATAAATAACTCAATTTGGACATATTTTAAATCTAAAATAAATTTATATTAAATTAATAGTTTTGGAGTTTCCAAAACTTCCCCTCCTCTCTCTTATAAAAGGGAACCTCTACTTCTCTTTTATTCACACCTATAAATCACTTTGTCTTGGTAAAACCCTACCCAATTATCCTCCAAACTTCCCTCAATTAATCTTAAAGGCCATTAATTGGGTATAAATCCAACCTATGGATCCCTTTTTTTCAAATCAAAAGGAGATACCCGAAAAAGAGGTAATTGTTTTATCAACTCTTTCAAAGTTCTTTTCTTCTTCTACTTCCTATTATTATGTTGTTTACATACTAAAACAATAAATACAGTATCAGATACATTCTAAGATGTTATTATAACTATGTTTAAACCATATTCCTTCTTTTATTCATCCTATGAATAATAATATCACTTTGTGTGCGTACGTAATGCTTACCATCTCCACGTCGTTGTGTAATTTGTTATTCAACACTACTTTATTTGGATGGGTATAATGATGAGTATAAAAAATATAAATAATTAATATAAAATAATAATTATTATATATAAATAATATCCCATCCAATTCCATACCATTTAACTATTTATGGAATTAAATCGTTGTTCGTGCTTACGTACTCCATACCATCTCCACGATGCGATGAGATTCATCAATCACTACAACCATTTAAGAATGATTATGAAAACGTATATAATGAATTAATTTAATATTTATAAACTTAATATAATTATGGATATTAATAAGATATATCTTATTCATAATAAACATAACTAACAAGATAAAACAAACATAGAAAAACAAGGAAGTTAACACCCAAGATAATGGTAATACTGAAATATTATTAACAAAAATATATTATAGGATCATATATGATATAATAAATATGAATATGGTCCTATTATAATTTAATGACATGATTTAACCATTATAAATGTGGTTAAATCACCCTCGACTAAAGTAAAGTATGATCTAAGGTTTAATTTTTCACAATCTCATTGTTATCTGAGGTTGTTTATACATAAGTATCTACTGAGACATCTTTATCATCCATTCCATGTTTCTAAAAATGTCTTTTAAAATAGTATCTAAAATTGATTAGAGTCATTTTTACCCATTTTTTAATTATTATAAAACATTTTTGTAAAGACCCTGAATTTCCATGTAAATATTTTTTAAATATATGGAAATTTTACGAGTCCACGAAAAATTGACAGCGCATGATTCCGAGGCCCGGAGTGCCTGAAATCAATTTCTAAAGTTTTGTTCAGGAACATTCAGTAAATGTATGAGCAGGTTTTTTTAACTTTTGAACTGGTGCTCGGAATTGAAATTTGAGGGAATCGTTGAACTCGCAGTGCTGGTATTCTCTTAAGAAGACTTTCACCTCGACAGTTGTTAGTCGAGGGTGAAAGTTAGTTTTGGGTTTTTCTTGGAATTAATAAAATAAAATAAACACATGTTTTATTTTATCTTATCTATTATAACCACCCATGTAGAAGTTGGAGGTGGGGACAACCACACCTCAACCTCCCATAAGAGGTTATGGTGGTGGGGCCCACCCAAACCTAACCTCCCACGAGAGGTTACGGTGTGGGGACCACCCAGGACTAAACCCCCCATTTAATTGAAGAAAACCTCTCAACTCCCTCATAAATGAGGGAGAGCCTCTTGAACTCCTCTACCATTAATGGTGTCACCACCTCCCTTAATTTAATTATGTCAATCCACCCTAATTAATATTGCCAACCTAGGTGTTTAATTAGGCTAATTTGAAATTGGTGCCAATGACTTAATAAGATATTTTTATCTATTATCTTTGGATACTATTTCATTTGTTTGGAAAAGTAATATTGGGGATAGGAGAGAGCTTGGGAGAAATAAAGTTCTCCAATGAAGAACTTCATCTCCCAATGAAGAACACTGCACTGAAGAAGAACGACCTCGACCTCGACTTTCTTCCTCAGAACCTCCTTCGACGTAGGATGTGTTCGTCTACAATGAATTTATTTCTGCCTTTTCATGCCAATGTCAACAAACAACAAACAAGTAGGGATTTTATTTAAGTATGATATTATTCCCTTGATTCTTTCCTTCTAAAACAAAGAATGCAGACCAAATTATTATCAAGTTGATCCGCAGATGTTTTTCCTTGAGGGTTGGGAATATATTGTTAACGAGGGATTATGGGAATTGATACTTTTAAGATATCTTCCATGCTCATTATTTTTTATGTTCTTGATGAACCAATTGATACCACCCTAATCTTTTAGGGTGCGGGACAAACTAACATGGCCCAACCCCACTCTGTCGTTCTTCTTTGTGATGTTCTTTGGCATGGCGACGAGGCGACGAGGCAATGAAGGCAATGGTCATACTACCCGTAGCCCCCACGATCCACGTCGCCTGCTGGCCAAACTAGCCCCGGCCACCACAGCCTTGCAGCGCCCTCCCAGCTGAACCAGCCCTGCGCTCGCTAGTCGGGCCCCGCTGGTCGAGCCACCTCGGTCGCGCTGCCCGCCAGCTGCACCCTCCTCCAGGCCAAACTAGCCCCATGGCGCCCTCTTGATTCGCCTCGGCCACACTAGCTGTCGGCCTCCCGAGCACCCTGGCTGAACCGTGCTAGCCTGCCACTCTCCTAAGCACCCTGTCTGAACTGGCCCCTCGCGGAACCCCAGCCAAGCCAGCCTCTCGCACCCCTCGCGGTGCGCCGACTAAACCGGCCTCTCGCTCCCCTCGCAGTGCCCTCTGGGCCGAGTCTCCCACACGGTTCCCTCAGGGCCGAGCCACCCTCGCACCGACCTGCGGTCGGTCCACGCCCTCGCGACCGGTCCGCGCCCTCACAGCACTCCACGGCCCCTTGCGGCTAGCTGGGCTGGGCCCAGCGAGCCTGACCAAACCCAATGGGCTGGCCAACCCAACGGGCCTGGCCAGACCCAACAGGTCAGGCCGGGTCGACCCGAATCGGGTTAGCCAAGACTGGGTCGGGTCGGGTCGAACCGGACCCAGACCCACTATGACCCATTTACGCACCTTCACCCATATCTTTGGCATCGGACGTCTGTTGAATGAACCGTTAGCGAAATTGCTTTTCTTGGAGCATGACGGTCCCTTTGAGTATACCCCACTGGATTTGGGGTATATTTGAGATATGGTCTGGTCGGATCGTGTACGAATCCAACCAGGCCACCGGGACTAAAAGGCTAATAACTCACAGACTGGGCATCTGATTGATGCACCATCAATTGCATTAATACCCATATGACGTGGAGGACCTTTGGGATACTTCTTTGTGGGACTTCATGATAGTGGATCATCGACCAGTAGCTTGTAGAGTATATATTCCGGAGACAAGCAAGCTTTTGTGCAGGAACCTAGTAGCTAGATGAGACTTGGTGATTGTTGAACGTTTGAATCAGAGTGACTCAAATGGCCCAATGGGGAGCACCTAGTTGTGGCGGAAGACTCATGATGGAGAAGCATGCTTGGTGATGCGGAAGACCCACGGTACTCGACAGGAGGAGTACCTCTGCAGGCTATGAGGGGGAGCGCTTGGGTGTGGCGGTAGACCTATGGTGGGGAGCGCCTCTGTGTGACGTAGCAAACCCACAGTACTCTACAGGAGGAGTACCTCAGTAGTCCAAGGTTAGTGGGAAGCGCCTCAGTGTGATGCAGTAGGCCCATTGTACTCGATTGAGCAGGAGT
The DNA here is from genome assembly GCA_963277665.1 of Viscum album. Taxonomy (NCBI): domain Eukaryota; kingdom Viridiplantae; phylum Streptophyta; class Magnoliopsida; order Santalales; family Viscaceae; genus Viscum; species Viscum album. The sequence goes on from OY728119.1 coordinate 540,130,004, forward strand.
TCTCTAGCAGCTGAGGTTTCAATAATGTGAATAAAATCCTGGTTGAGATGAGTCAGTTTTTTCTGTGTTTTCCTCATGATTGAGATGGATCACTTGATAACTTAGGTTTATGTGTGGGCATATACATAAGTAAGGTTATCTGTTGATTTCATACATTGTGGTTTATCCTTGTTGTATTTTGTGATACCTTAAGGGTCTCAGGGTCCCTACTAAGTATCGTTATACTCACCCCTACATGGGCTATGCCCGCACCTTGGTGTTTTGGTTGCAGACGACGAACAGCGATGACTGATGTTGAGAGTAACAGGACAGGACGGTACGAGTAGGTGGACCATATGGCGAGTCAGTACACATAGGAGATGGATGGACCTAGAGTTATGAGGAGGTGATCTGTACCTACCCTTCAGGTAGGAACCTCAGAGGACGACCCAATGACAGTTTTTCTTTTCTTCATTTGTACTTTCAGTTTCTTGTACTTTACAGTTGGGCTTGTATTTCTGGCCCCTATCACTTTCAGCACCCTTTTTTATACAGTTTTACTTAGTGTTTTGTATCAATCTTTTTGCTCTTTTGTTTGTTTATACATGTTATAAAGGCAATGCCTTCCCAGTTTTAGGGAACTACACCTTTGGTGCTAGTCTCCAGCCCCTGTCCTATGGAAGGCGTGCTTGGGGTAGTCCCGGCATGGGCCTCAGGGGACGGGTCATGAAAAATTGGTATCAGATGAGTCAGTTATACCATAGAAATTAAGACTTTGATATTTCTTTTCTATGAAGCAATAGTGTTAAGGGTAATGAGTGTGGTTCTCTGTTTAGGGAGTCCAGTGTTGGTGCGAAGGTCGGCGTATCCATACACCAGGACCCTAACTTCAGATTTCCGACTTAGTGCATGGAAACACTAATTGCGTGTGTGTTTTCAAAAGTTTTCTTTACGTCAGCTCAACCAGGTCAGCTCACCAGGTATAAATTTTAACCATAGCACACCTGTTTCTTTTCAAGATGCCTCCACGAAAACATCCCACTAGAGTTCCGAGAGTTGTACGCACCGATATCCCACTAAGTGACAACTCCTAGGTACAAGTCCATTTCCCAGCAGAGGCACCAGCAGTACCACTCCATGTTGGGCCACTGAGGAAACCAGTCCCAAAAGCAGATGAAGCATGCTTCTTGAGTGCATCTCATGAGTTCTAGCACCATAGGCCACCCAGGTTTAGGGGAGATACAGACCCATAGGCGGCTAAGGATTGGCTAGAGGCTATGGTGAGAGTTTTCCGACTAGTAGGGACACCAGCCGATTTCATGGTGATCCTTGCTGCTAGACTTCTATAGGTATCAGTAGGCAGATGGTGGATCTTGATGCTCCAGGTCCATGACAAGATGACCCTTCTCTAGGCTGACTTCGAGATCCTGTTTCGGGTAGAGTTTGTCCCAGCGACTCTTTGCCCAGTGCGCTTACAGGAGCTACTTCATCTGCGGGAGGGCAGCATGATTGTAGCTCAATACTCAATGAGGTTCACAGACCTCTCGCGCTACTCCACCGATATGCTGTGGGACTCATTCTTCAGGGCCCGTACATTTGAGCAGGGGATCAAACGAGAGATTAGAGCTTCCATGGTCTCACTTAGCATCTCGACACAGGTGGGGGTGTTAGAGAGAGCCCTCCTAGTGGAGATTTTCCTTGCTGAGTAGTGTTCAGTAGTGAGATCTACCACCAGTCTACACATAGAGGAGTCTTCTATAGCTGGAAGCAGATAGCTTTCACAGAGGTCCAAGAGGACTAGACCTACAGGTGGACGACCGCATGACTCAGGATCGGTTGTGCAGGGCAGCCGAAGTGGAGATAGACATGCCTGGAGTGGGTAGTGTTACTCATGTGGCGGGTAGGGTCACATGGATCATGATTGTCTAACCCTTTGTATAGATGATCATAAGACGATCGAAGGACCACCCAGGCAGATATAGAGATTTTATCGAGGAAATATGTAGGGCTTAGGCAGACATGGAAAAGGAGATGGTCATGCAGCTATCAGTGGACAATGTTTCGAGGTATTACTGCCACCACCACCAGGAGGCCCATCCCCGATTGCAAGGAGCAGGTGGATTGAGTAGAGCTCAGCTCCAGGAAAGTGATTCTTATGATCATGGAGCTTTGGAGATGATTCGAGGTACGATTTTTGTCTACTCCACCATAGTTTCAGAACTTATAGACACAGGTTCTAGTCATTCTTTTATTGTCACTACCCTTGTTCTAGTCTCAGAGATTCCGACAGAGTCGTTGGCTCAATCCTTATGGCTAGATACTTCTAGGGGAATAGATTCGATGATTACACACTGGTTCCGGCAGTGTGAGCTTACTCTAAGAGGCTAGATCTTCAACTAGGATCTTCTAGTAGTGGCGTCGAGGCCTTATGGCGTCATCTTGGGTATGGAATGGCTATCTACATTCCATGCTTAGATTGACTGTATTAGACACAAAGTGTGGTTTGTCCGCATAGATGGGACCAGGTTTACCTTCACCGACGAGAAGGGGACCTTTGTAGCACATGATGGACTTACTTAGAGGAGATTTCAGCCGAACACTCATCAGTTGGCTAGCCTTACCCTCAGAGCAGTTGATGTGGAGAGTCCGATCTATCCAGTAGTGGTGGACTAATGCGGATATTTTCCCTGATGATGTCCCGAGTCTACCTCCTCACAGAGAGGTGGAATTTTACATTGACTTGTACCCTGAGACGGAACCTATATCTACTCTAGAGTATTGTATGTATCCCACAGATCTTTGAAATATGTGAGTATATCTAGAGGACTTGTAGGGGAAGGGATTCATCTAGCCCAGTGTTTCTCCCTAGCCAGCCCCGATTCTGTTCGCCAAGAAGGCGGATGGAAACTTGAGGCTTTTTGTTGACTATCGGTGCCTGAACTAGGTGACCGTGAAGAACAAGTACTCACTCCTGAGGATTTATGACCTCTTTGATTAGTTTAAGGGAGCACGGTGGTTCTCAAAGAACGACCTCAGATCAGGCTATCAACAGCTCAGATTTCGAGATGAGGATGTGAAGAAGATGGCTTTTAGATGTTGGTACGGCCACTACAAGTTCTTGGTTATGCCTTTAAGTGTACCAATGCCCTAGTATTGTTCATGGGACTCATGAACAGGGTATTTCATCCATACCTTGACTGCTTTTTCATAGTCTTTATTGACGACATTCTGATCTACTCCACTACTGAGGAGGAGAGTGCCTATCACTTGTAGGTAGTACTGGACACACTCCGAGAGCACCATCTTTATGGTAAGATCTTGAAGTTCCAGTTCTGGATCCAAGAGGTTCACTTTCTAGGACATTTCATCTCGTAGGCTGGAGTTTTAGTGAATTTAGAGAAGATTGAGGTGGTACTTGCTTGGGATCCACCCAGGAGTGTGACGGAGGTACAGAGTTTCTTGGGTTTGGCTGGTTATTACCGGAGGTTTGTACCAGACTTCTCCAGAGTTGCAGAACCACTATCAGCCTTGATGAAGAAGGGGCAACCCTTTGTGTGGTTGGAGAGATGCCAGCAGAGCTTTCAGTAGATGTGGCAGAGGCTAACTAGTGCCCCCATCTTGAGGCTTCCAGAGGAAGGCGTAGGGTACGTAGTCTACTACGACGCATCAGGGACCAGACTCAGATGTGTCCTAATGCAATAGAGATCAGTGATCGCATATGGTTCACAGAAGCTGAGACAGCACGAGCAGAACTATGCTACCCATGACCTGGAGCTAGCAGCAGTGGTCTTCGCCTTGAATATGTGGTGACACTATCTGATGGGCGAGCATTTTAACGTGTACTCTGATCGCAAGAGTTTCAGATATATCTTCTCTCAGAAGGACTTGAACCTAAGATAGTGATGTTGGCTTGAGTTCCTCCAGGACTATGACTTCGAGATAGTCTATACTCCTAGGAAGGTGAACATTGTTGCAGATGCACTCAGTAGGAGATCTGATATACAGCTTCTAGGTGAGGTGACAGAGCATATGGATTCTTTGTAGATATCCTTCATGGATGGAGATGGAGCATCTTTTATTTAGTATCTTGCAGTAACTCCCCCACTTCTTTAGTGATTCAAGGAGTCACAGTATGGAGACACTGACTGCAAGACACGGTGTGCTCAGATATCAACAAGACAGGCACCTGATGGATTTTCTGAAGGTGGGGATCACATCATCATCTTCAGAGGATGTACCACAGTACCAGTGTCACTTCAGGAGGAAGTGTTGAGGTAGTTCTACATATCCCCTCAAGTGGTACATCCAGGAGTGTAGAAGATGTATGAGGATCTTTGATGACAACATTGGTGGCTGGGAATGAAGAAAGTAGTTGTAGAGTTTGTCTCTCAATGCCTCACTTGTCAGTAAGTGAAGTTGGAGAATTAGGTACCAACAGGCTTGGTTTAGACTTTAGAGGTCCCATTGTGGAATTGGGATGGGATATCCCTGGACTTCATGACAGTACTTCCATGTACATCTAGAGTACATGACTCGATTGGGTGATCATCGACCGACTCACCAAGTCGTACCACTTCTTATCGATCAGAGAGTAGGGTTCAGTAGAGATCATGGGACACCTCTATGTGTAGAAGATTGTGCGGCTACATGGAGTACCCACAATTATTTTCTCCAATCATGATGTACATTTTACTTCCCAACTATGGGAGGGGTTGCAGGAGGCTTTCGGGATGCATATTTGTTCGAGCACCACCTTCCATCCTCAGACAGATGGTCAGACTGAGTGGACCATTCAAACCCTCGAGGACATGTTGTGTGCTTGTGTCCTCAACTTTGGTCATAGCTGGGAGGATCACTTGCCTTTGGTGGAGTTTTCGTACAACAACATCTATCACTCCACCATTAGGATGGCCCCTTTTTAGGCATTATACGAGCGACCTTGCATATCACCTTTTTGCTAGATAGACCCAGGGGATTCAGCACTAGTGGGGCCAGAGATGGTATGGGCTACCACGGAGAAGGTGCAGATCATCCAGGGGTGGATGAAGACTGCACAGAGCTGGCAGAAGTCATATGCTGACAAGAGATAGAGACCTCTAGAGATCTAGGATGGTGACCACGTCTTTTTACAAGTCTTACACTGACGAGGTCTATGGAGATTTGGCCGAGGCATCAAGTTATCTCTGAGATTCATCAGACCTTTTCAGGTCCTCATCAGAGTTGGCGAGTTGTCTTACCGCTTAGCTCTTCCACCTCAGTCACACCGGGTGCATGACATCTTCAATGTATCCTAGTTGAGGAGATATGTTCACGACCCTTCTCACATCATCAACCATGGAGAACTGGACATCGACGATGGGGTGACGTTTATAAAGGTTCCAGTAGAGATTGAGGATCGACAGGAGTGGTTCCTTTGTGGATGGTTGATACCTCTGGTGTGTGTTTGCTGGTAGCATACGAACCTCCAGGAGAGCACATGGGAGCGGGAGGCTCAGATGCATGCTCAGTAACCCCACTTGTTCCCTTTGTTTGAGTTGTGTCTTATGTGGATGTAAATCCCTGAGGTGGGGAGAATGTAAAGACCCATAATTTCCATGTAATTTTTTTTAAATATATGGGAATTTTATGAGTCCGTGAAAAATTGACGGTGCGTGATTTCGAGGCCCGGAGTGCCCAGAATCAATTTCTGAAGTTTGGTTCAGGTACGTTCAGTAAACATACAAGCGGTTTTTTCTAAATTTTGAACCGGTGCTTAGAATTGAAATCTGAGGGCACCGTTGAACTCTCAACGCCGGTATTCGATTAAGAAGACTTTCACCTTGACAATAGTTGGATGAGGGTGAAAGTTAGTTTTTGGGTTTTTCTTGGAAATAATAAAATAAAATAAATGCATGTTTTATTTTATTTTATCTATTATAACCACCCATGTAGAATTTGGTGGTGTGGACCACCACACCTTAACCTCCCATGAAAGGTTATCATGGTCGGTCCCACCAAAACCTAACCTCCCAAGAGAGGTTACAGTGTGGGGACCACCCAGGACTAAACCCCCGATTTAATTGAGGAAAACCTCTCAAATAACTCATAAATTAGGGAGAGACTCTTGACCTCCTCTACCATTAATGGTGCCACCATCTCCCTTAATTTAATTCTGCCAATCTACACTAATTAATCTTGCCAACCTAGGTGTTTAATTTGGATAATTTGAAATTGGTTCCAACAAATTAATAAGATATTTTAATCTATTATATTTGGCTACCATTTCATTTGTTTGGAAAAGGAGGATTGGGGAGAGGAGAGAGCTTTGGAGAAATAAAGTTATCCAACGAATAACTTCATCTCCCAATGAAGAACTCTCCACAAACGAAGAACGACCTCGACCTTGACTTTCTTCCTTGGAAACTCCTTTGACATAGGATGTGTTCTTCTACAATGAATCGACATCCACCTTCTCATGAAAATGTCGACAATCAACGAACAAGTAGGGATTTTATTTAAGAATGATATTATTCCCTTGATTCTTTCCTTCTAAAACAAAGAACGTGGAGCAACTTATTATCAAGTTAATTTGAGGATGTATTTCCTTGTGGATTGGGAATATATTGTTAATGAGGGATTATGGGAATTGACAATTTTAAGATATCTTCCATGCTCCACGACCCATGACGCCCGCTGGCCGAAGCGGCCCTGGCCACCCCAGCCTCGCGGCGCCCTCCCGGCCGAACCGGCCCCGCGCCCGCCGGTCGCGCCCCACCGGCCAAGCCCCCCCCCCCCCCAGTCATGCTACCTGCCAACCGCGCCACCCTCTATGCCGAAATGTCCCAGTGGTTCCCTCCTGATCCGCCCCTGTTGCGCTAGCCGTCGGCCTCCCGAGCACCCTTGCCGAACCGCACCGACCCGCCAGTCTCCTAAGCGTCGCGGTCGAACCGCCCTCCCGCACCACTCACAGCACCCTGGCCGAACTGGCATGTGCCCTCACAGTGCCCTCGAGGATGAGTCCCCCATGCGGCTCCCTCTGGGCCAAGTCACCCTCGCGCTGACCCACGGCCGGTCTGTGCCCTCATGACTAGTCTGCACCCTCACGGCCCTCTGCGGCCCCTCACGGCCTGCTGGGCTGGGCCGAGTGGGTCGGGCCAAACCCAATGGGCTGGCCCACCCAACAGGTCGACCCAAATTGGTTCGACCCAGACTAAGTCAAGCTGGGTCGGTCTGACTAGTTCAGACTAGACCTGGGCCCACTAGGACACATTTACTCTCCTTCGACCATATCTTTGGCACTCGACGTCCATTTGAAGAACTGTCAGTGGCGCTAGTTTTATTTCAGCATGACGGTCCCTTTGATTATACCCCACTATATTTTGGGGTATAGTTGAGATACGGTCAGGTCGGATCGTCCACGAATCCAACCGAGCCTCTGGGACTTAAAGGCTAATAACTCACAGATCGGGCGTCCGATTGATGCACCATCTGTTGTGTTAAGACCCCTATGATGTGGTGGACCTTTGGGATACTTCTTCATGGGACTTCATTATAGTGGAGAATCAATCAGTATCTTGTGTAGAGGATCTTATGGATATGAGCGAGCTTTTGTGCGGGAACCTAGTAGCTGGCTGAGACTTGATGACTGCTGATTGTTTGACTCGGAGTGACTCGACTGGCCCAGTGGGGAGCATCTAGTTTTGGTGGCAGACCCACAGTGGAGGAGTGAGCTTGGTTACATGGAAGACCCACAGTACTCAACAAGAGGAGTACCTCTGCAGTCTATGAGGGGGATCGCCTAGGTGTGGTGGCAGACCCACAGTGGGTAGTGCCTTTGTGTGATGCAGCAGGCCCACGATACTCGACAAGAGGAGTACCTCAGTAGTCCAAGGTTAGTGGGAAGTTCCTCTATGTGATGCAGTAGGCCCACTGTAATTGGTTGGGAAGGAATTCTCCAATATCCGAGGTTTTGATAATGTGAATAAAATCCTGGTTGAGCAGAGTCAGTTTTTTCTGTGTTTTCTTCATGATTGAGATGTATCACTTGATAACTTAGGTATATGTATGGGCATATACCTAAGTAAGGTTATCTATTGATTTCATACTTTTTGGTTTATCCTTGTTGAATTTTGTGAAACATTGAGGGTCTCAGGGTCCCTATTGAGTATCAGTATACTCACCCCTATACGGGTTATGCCCGCACCTTGTTGTGTTGGTTTTAGACAATGGACAATGCTTACTGAGGCTGAGAGTACCATGACTGGATGGTACCTAGAGGTGGACCATATGGCGAGTCGGTACATGAAAGAGATGGATGGACCTGGAGTGCTAAGGAGGTGATCTGTACCTACCCTTCAGGTAGGAACCTCATAGGATGACCCAGTGGTAGTTTTTCTTTTCTTCGATTGTACTTTCAGTTCCTTGTACTTTACAGTTGGTCTTGTATTTCTGGACCCTATTACTTTCATCACTATTCTGTTATATTGTTTTACTGAGTGTTTTGTATCCAACTTTATGCTCTGTTGTGTGTTCATATAGGTTATAAAGGCAATTACTTCCCAGTTTTAGGTAATTACACCTTTGGTGCTAGTCACCAGCCCCTGGCCTATAGAAGGCGGGCTTGGGGTGGTCACGGCACAGGCCCAGAGGGATGGGTCATGAAAATTTTCAAAGGAATATTTTCATCATTTTCCAAATGTGTTACTTTATGACCCTGTTGAAAATTAAGTAAATAATGTTTTTTAACTTATACAGCATGATTGACTATTTTCTGTCGTTATGACGCATTACCATTTTGAAGCTTCCCTTACAAGGTTATTTTTAAAATAAATTTTTTCTTTTATAATTTCATGGGTTTTAAATGATTTCAAAGTAAAAAATAGATATTTCTATTAAAGATTTTAAATGAATTTATTAGATTATTTTCATTTATGTCAACATCCTTTGTTAGATATTATTCTTGATTGAGGTTGATCTCTTATGATATCATTTACAATATTTTATTGAATGTTTTATAATCAATTTGATTGTGGATGTGCTATTTTTATACCATTCTTGGTTTATGGTTAATCTATTAACATTTCATATACTAGTTTTATTAAGAATTTTTATGTTATGCTTCACTCTTTTCTTATCGGGAATGTATTGGACTTAGTAAGTGGTGGGTGGAGGTCGTTACAGCTCCTTGATGCATCAGTAGGTCTCATGAGACAAACTAGTTTGGGTTTTTACTCGTTTATGTATGATCTTGTCATAAGGCCTTGATAGTATGTTTATGATGTATGGAATTATTTATTCCCTCATTATGAGATTAATTATTGATATTACATGTGATTATTTGACTAGTAAAAAATCCATCTGAATGTTTAAATATAATTATTTGATTTATTCTTTACACATTATGTTTAATATTATGTTTTAAAAGTCTTTTGTTTCAGTTTTATACCTTACCTTAAATGTTTATACATATTTATGATAGATTCCACTATATTGTTATCCTTACTAAGAATTTGAGCTCACCCATTTCATATGTTTCATTTTTTTCCCAGGATGCGAAGAAGTATATTATGACTAACCTGTAGGAATAGTCTAAGGGATTTGAGTGTTTTTAAAGGATATACTATGTTGTTTTTTATTTCATGATGTAATGTAAAACTTATGTTTGTATCTAGTTTTTTCAAGGCTACTAAATTTATTAGTCCTTATGAATTTGATTTGTTGTGATCATGAAAATGTAATAAAATAATGCACCGACTCTAGGAAACTAGGGTCAGGGAATTATATTTGGCATAAGAGGAATTTTAGTACAAACCTTTGAAACTAGATTTATAAAAACATTGATTAGGGAACATTACCCTAAGATATACTTTGAGTATAAGTATAAAATAACATCTAACATTTTTTTCAATTTAGATATTATGTGGGTATTACAAAAAACAATATGTCCCTACGTGGATACTATAAGTGGTCATGGTTCTAGCATAGATGTACCTAGGAGTAAAAACTCTAACAAGGTGTTTTGGGCCTGACTCAGGGTAACCTGCTACATGAAAATGGGCCTTACTGCATTTCTAGTTTGACACTCCCAGGGGATATCCTTAAGATAATTCACATTTCCTTTAAAAATAATTATGAAATATTTATGAGTAAATATGTCCCCAAAGAATCCATTTTTATGATTATAGATTAGATCTGTATAAACTTTTCAATTTATGTTAAGTATTTTACTAGTTTGGAATTATGAATTATGATTCATAACCTAATCTAGTGTATGACATTGTTTAGAAATGGTGCCCAGTGGAAGGAATGTAAAATATATTAATGAACATAATCTATATAGGTATTTACCTCTAATGAAAGATAATAACATTGGATATGGTGATACAACTGGTGTTGAATAGCTTATAACCATATCAGGACAACTGACTAAGGTTATGAATAATAACATTACCAATATTTAAAACCCGTATCCACAACGTAGAAGATCATTATTATGTCTCTTCATGAAATAACAACCTCAAAAATTCAATGGGATTACCAATCCATTTGTGTCTAAACAATGGATAAGTTCCTTAGAAGAAATATTTCTTTCTTTAGGGAGGAATGAAAGGGAAAAAGTTGTCATGGCATCTTATCTCCTATTAGGAGATGCGGATCAATGGTGGTTGTTAATTAAAAATATTAAGGAAGGTAAATAATTAGTAAATATGGATTGAAGGTAGTTTAAAGAACTTTTATTTGAAGAATACTTTCCTCGTGAACAATAATCTGACATAGAAAGGAAACTTCTGACTCTAAGGAAAAAGGATGATGAGAATGTTGCAAAGTATGAGGCTAACTTCACAAGGTTAGAAAGGCATGCTTCAAAATACATACATAACCCAATAAGTAAGAATGATCGATTATTTTAGGGGTTAAAACCATTCCTTAGATGGGCACTCATCTCACAGTCTTTCTCATTGTACAAAGATATAGTCTCGTGTTCTATCAAGATGGAAAAGTAATTATATAAGTCTTATGACTTTAAAGGAAATAAAGAGAATAATAGGGCCACTAAACACTCTAGAAAAGGAAGTAAGGGGAAGAATGAAAATTTTGACTTTACACCTTGTTGTAATTATGGGAAGAAATTCACTGGTACTTTCCTAAATGGGATTGTAGTTTGTTACAAGTGTGGAGAAAAAGGCCACCAAGATTGTGATTGCAAGAGTAAGGAAGAAGCATCCAATGTTCAATGATATAATTGTAAATATATGGGCATTATGAAAATGATTGTACTAAGAATCAAAGAACTTTTCCCCACAAAATTCCAAGGGATCAAGGCTAAGATTTTGCGATCACAACTACTGAGGTTTAAGTTCCTAAGATGTGGTGGTGGGTACTTTAATTATCTCCTGAAATTTAGAAAAGGCTTTATTTGATTCTGGATCATCACATTCATTTATATCTTCCTATTTTTCTTTGAAAAATATATATTTTCGATTCACATTAACAATGTATTTTTTTAGTCAAAACCCCTAAAAGAAGTTTCATTGTAACAAATATGTGTTAGACAGCTCCTATTATGGCATATAAACATTCCTTATCAGTTGAAATTATCATCATACCTATGGTCGACTTTGATAAAATCTTTAGTATGTATTGGATATCAAAATATGATGAGAAAATATATTTCAAGAAGAAGGAAGTTACGATTTGTGAGGAAGATGTATAATCCATTATCTTTAGAGTAGAAACTTCATCACCTGATTCTTATCAAAACCTACCCCCAGTAGCTTTACTGAATGAGATTCTTGGGGAGGAAGAGGAAATAACATCTATGTAAGAATAAAGAAATATTCAAATTAAGTTTGTACCTATTGTAAAGGAATAAATTGATGTTTGTCCCTAACATTTACCTGGACACCCCCCAGAGCATGAAGTTGATTTTTGTATTAATTTAATCCCTAATGAAAGAAAAATATTAAAGACTTATTATAGAATGGATACAGTGGAATTAGTAGATCTGAAGAACCAAATATAGTAGTTGAGTAATAAGGTATTTATTCACCTAAGTATTTTCCATGGGGATCCCCTATTCATTTTTTAAGAATAAAGATGAATCGTTGAGGTTATTCATTGACTATAGAGAAATCAATGCTATTTCAATAAACAACAAGTATCCTTTGGCTCGCATGGATGATTTTTTTATCAAATTTATAGAGCTCAATAATTTTCAATGATTTAACTTCATTATGGATATCATCAATTATGTGTAAAGAAGTAAGATATTCTAAAGATAACATTTCAAACCAAGTATGGGAATTATGAGTTTACAATAATGTCATTCAGACTAACTAATGCACATTCTGTTTTCACGGATCTAATGAACTGAGTGTTCAAGGAATATCTTGATAATTTTTTCATAGTATTTATTGATAATATCTAGGTATACTTTAAAATCTATTAATACCATGATAAACACTTTTGGATTATTCTGAAGACTCTTGGAATAAATGAGCTATATGGAAATTTTAAAAAGTGTGAATTCTGGATTCAAGAAATTTCTTTTCTTGATCTTATTTTCTCAAAGTATAGAATATTTTTTGATCTTACAAAGACAAAGGAAATGCAATAATGGGTAGTATCTATGATTATAACTGAGGTATGTATTTTTATTTGTTTAGTAGGTTACTATCGGTGTTTTATCCAGAATTTTGCTCAATTAGATAACCCATTAACTAATGTCACACATAAATGGGTTAAATTCATTTGAAAAAAAATAAAGATTTTTTTGAAGAATTGAATATAATATTATTAAATTATTTTATTTTTACCTTACCATATAAAAACAATGGGTTTGTTATTTATAGTGATGCATCAAGGAAAAGACTCGGTTGTGTCCTTATTCAGAATGATAGATTCATTTCTTATCCATCAAGGAAATTAAAAATTCATTAAAAAAACTAACCAAGTCATGATTTTAAGTTATCAGTAGTAATATTTTCTCTAAATATATGGAGACACTATCTCTATGGTGAAATATGTGAGATATATACAGATCATAAGAGTTTGAAATATATTTTCTCATAGAAATAACTAAACATGAGACAAAGGAGATGGCTTAAGATACTCAAGGATTATGATTTCACAATAAACTTACACTCAAGGGAGGAAAATAAGGTGAAATATTCTTTAAGTCATAATAACCATGGAGTTTTGAATAGAATGAGAGTTAAAATGGGTCTTTTGTTCATGGATCTAGTAAATATGGATATGGGAATTATCATGGAAGGTGAAACATCACTAATTTTTTAAATGGTTTCCAAACCATCTTTACTAGAAAGGATAAAAATTTCTTAGTTTAATGATGAGTATTTTCAAAAGAAAATTTAATCTTTGAAAGATGGTAGATTGATATACTTTATATATGAAGATGGAGTTTTGAAATTTGGAAAGAGGTTGTGTGTTCCATTTATAACTAAGATAAAAAGTGAATTATTAGATGATGCTCATAGCTCCAATTTCTCTATACACCTTGGTGGCACTAATATGTATAGATACTTGAAGGAACATTTTTTGTGGGATAAAATAAATATGGATATTTCTAATTATGTGTCAAGATGTTTGGTTTTTCAACAGGTGAAGGCTAGAAGACAAAATCCTAGAAGATTCATATATCCTCATCCTATACCTATGTGGAAATGGGATGATATTATGATGTACTTTTTCATGGGGCTACTAAAGACTCCCATAATAAATGATGCGATATGGGTTATTGTAGATCATCTTACCAAATAATTACATTTTTCTTGTTAAAAGATAAGATTTACCACTTGAACATTTAGAAATAATTTACATTAATAAAGTTTTAAGACTTCATGGAGTACCCCTATTGATTGTTTTTTATCGTGATCCCCATTTTAAATCAATATCCTGGAAAGGTATTCAGAAATCTCTAGATACTGATCTTCGTTAGAGCACTTCATACCACCCTCGAATTGATGGAAAATCAAAAAGGACTATTCAAACTTTAGAAGACATGTTGAGCTCTTTCTCACATGACTTTCAAGGTATATGGGATCAGTATTTACCTCTAGTATAATTCTCATATAACAATATATTCCATTCATGTATTCAGACAGCACCATCTAAAGTGTTATATGGAAAGAGATGTCATACATCAACTTGTTGGGATGATGTTGGTGAAAGAACACTCATAGGCCTAGAACTTGTTGAGGAAACAATGAAAAAGGTGAAAGTTATTCAAACCCATATCAATGAAGCTCAAAGTATTCAAATGAGATTTATTGATAATTGTAGGAAGGATTGATAATTTCAAGTAGGAGATCATGTTTTCTTGAAGTTATCTCCATGGATGGTTATAATACGATTCAGAAAGAAAGGGACACTGAGCCCAAGATACATCAAACCTTTTGAAATTATAGAACTAATTGGAGTTGTAGCTTACCTTTTAGCAATGCAGCCAAGTCTCTACAAAGGTCATGATTTTTTCCACATATCATAGTTAAGGAAATACATGTCAGAACCAATGCATGTACTCACCTATAAAGAAGTAGAATTGGAACCTGATCTATCTTACTATGAAGATAATATTGAGATTCTTGACACTAGAGAACAAGTGTTGAGGAATCAAATGACATGACTGGTAATGGTTTTTTGGAGAAACCATAAAATGGAAGAGGCAACGTGGGAACCTGAAGAACTTATGATGAAGAACCACCTGAATATTTTTATGAAGTGATTTTCCTGGAATTTCAAGGATGAAATTATTTTAAGGATGGAATAATTTAACACCTCAAGCTTCCACGATATGCTTGTTTTTAAATAATTCAATATCTTTTGTTGCATGCAACACCGAGTTCAAGCGTACCATGACCTATCAAACTATCCATTTAAAAAAAAGTTATGAATAGTATTAAAGTCATTATAAAATTTATACATTTTATTTTTCAAAATAGACTTCATTTTTTAATTCATAATATCAAAATTATCTTATGGTAAATTTTTGGTATTTTTCTGAAAAGTTTCAATTTTTGATAAATCGTGAAAAATACTGCATTTATGTTAAAATTTGAATTTTTCATTTAAATAATTATTTAAATTTAAATTTATTATAAAGTCACAATATATAAATAATATATATATTAACCCAATTTAGGTTATTATATCCATTTTTATAATATAATTAGATTTAAAAATTTATTATCTTTTGAATGTCACTTTTACCCACCTTCAAACCACATCTGCAGATTAGCATTAAACGTAATTTTACCACTTCTATGAATTGAATTTCAAAAAAATTACATACATGGTTGTAATCAGTAATAAAAATTTGGTCTAATAGGATCAAAATAATTTTTTGTGAATAGTAACTATTGGATTTTATTTACCATGGTTAAAGGTAAATTGGGTAATTAAAGGTAAAAAAATATTATAATAATATAAAAATACCCTAACACTTGTCTGAATTTCATCAGATAAGTTTTTTTCGACCAAAATTATCCTTAGGTCTAAAATATGATTTTTTTTTTAATCTAATTTTGTTAGATTAAGACATTTATTATATTTTATTTAAAGAAGAGTTAAAATTTTCATATTCAAATTTTAATAACTATATCATTTTTAATTTGAGGTTATAAAAGTGATATGGTCTACTATAAATATTATTTAGAAAGATAAATTGTTTATCTACATAATTTTAAGTTATATATAATTTTAGGAAATAAATAATTAAATTAAATGATGGCATAATGACGATGTTGTAATAGTTTTATTAAAAGAGGAATCAATTAAATCAAATTAATAATATTAAAATAAATATAATTTGAAATATTTGATGTCATCCATGAATTTTTTTAGATTAAATTTACATGTTATGGATTATTTAATGTAGTTTTTCAAATAAATAAAGTTTTTATGACTTTAACAAAAATCATGTATTAAATAGTGTAAAATTTGATATAAATGAGATTTTAAAATAAATACTATTTTATTAAATGATATAAAAGTAATAAAAATATATTGTTTGGAAACATAACTTGTATAATGTAAAAAATTTCAAACATTATCCAATTGGCGTTATTTTTCCATTTTATAATAACTATATTAACCCTATAGTACAAAAATACAAGTAGACACGATAAGAGTTAAACTGTTTAACTAAGGGTTAAAACCAAAAGATAATGTTATTTTTGTGACCAAAACTTGTATAAAAATAACTATTTGAGATAATTTCTACCCATAATAATATTATCATCTAAATAAATCACTTTGGATCGATTTTTAATCAAAACTAAATTTATATTAAGTTAATATTTTTGCAGTTTCCAAAAGTACCCATCCCCTCTCTTATAAAAGGGAACTTATCCTTATCTTTTATTCACACCTATAAAGCCCTTTGTAATGAAGAAACCCTACCAAAATATCCTCCAAACATTCCTCATATAATCCAATATTCCATACTTTGGGAAAAAATCCAACCTAAGGAGTCACTTTGTTCAAATCAAAAGGAGATACCAAGAAAAGAGGGAATGATTTTATCAACTCTTTCAAAGTTTTTTTCTTCTTCTACTTCCTATTACAATATTGTTTCTATACTAAAGTAATAAATCCATTATTATATACATTCTGATAATTATTTATAATTATTGGGCAACCATATTCCTTTTTTTTCTTGTATTGATGAATGCAAAGAGTGCTTCAAAGAGTTGAAAAGGAGGCTCATCACTACGCTCGTGCTCACATTACCCACAAGTGGAGAAAGTTTTGTGGTATTCAGTGATGATTTGAATAAGGGATTGGGTTGTGTGTTGATGTAAAATTACTAATTCATTGACTATGATTCAAGGAAATTGAAAGTTCATGGGAAAAAATATCCAACACATAATCTGGAGTTGGCTGCAATAATCTTCCCTT
This sequence comes from Viscum album, assembly GCA_963277665.1. Taxonomy (NCBI): domain Eukaryota; kingdom Viridiplantae; phylum Streptophyta; class Magnoliopsida; order Santalales; family Viscaceae; genus Viscum; species Viscum album. The sequence continues at coordinate 540,146,879 of OY728119.1, forward strand.
TGAAAATTTGGCAACATTACCTCTTTGGGGAGAAGTGTGAAATATACACAGATCACAAAATCCTCAAGTATATATTCACACAGAAAGAGTTTAATATGCACCAACAAATATGGTTAGAGCTAATAAAAGACTATGATTTCTCAATCCAATACCACCCTGGGAAAGTGAACAAGGTGGTAGACGCTCTAAGTAGAAGGGACCCAGCAATTCTATCATTGATGATAATTGAAAAGGATCCAATCTTCTTGGATTTGATGAAGATAGAAATAGGAATCATAAATAAGAGAACATCCTAAATCATTTCACAAATTATTACTCAACCATATCTTTTGGAAAGGTTAAAGGATGTTCAAAATGATGATGTGGTAATTTAGAAGAAAGTGGAAACTATAATAAAAGGGAAATCCTCGGAGTTCAATGTTAATGAAGAAGGAATTGTGAGATTTGGGAAAAGACTATGTGTTCCATAAAGTCTGAAGATGAATAGGGAACTTTTGGATGATGCACATAGTTCCACTTTCTCCATTAACCAATAATACAAAAAGTGTATCAATATATTTGAGGGATTTATTTGTGGGATAACATAAAGAAAGATATTGATGAGTATACATAAAAGTCCCTAGTATGTCAGAAAGTGAATGGTGATAGGTATAAGTCTAAGAGGATGATGAAACCATTACCCATACCTATATATAAATGAGAGAACATCACCATAGACTTTGTCACCAGACTTCCAATGACATCCAAAGGAAACAATACTATCTGGGTTGTTGTGGATAATATTACAAGGACTAAAAACTTCGTTGCAATTCGAGAGGATATATAATTTGATCAATTGCCATGGATATACATAAGATAAGTGGTAAGGCTGTATGAAGTATGATCACGTTGTCATGACACGTCAAATTGATAGTGATTTGAAGAAGATTTTGTAGTCTAGGGAAGACCCTAGGTCATCTCTCAAGGAGAGTTGGTAGCTTATAGTGTGTATTTTTATTAAAAATTACTAAAAGAGGGGGTGAATTTGAAAACAATTTTAACAAAATGACTTAACATAAAGAATTTCATAGTTGATAAATAAAGTTGGTGTTTTAGAATTTTGAGATAAGGAGATCATTTCAAGTTCACTACAAATCTTGGTGAGTTCATTATTCTGAAAAATACATAGGGTTTAAGGGAACCCTTTGGTTGAGGGTTGTCAATATCTTGACTTTACTCTTTCCTTTTAAACTGATGCTCAAAGTACCACCCCTTGACACAACAATCATGTTGTCAGGGTTTGCGTATGAAACATAAAAAAGAAATGAAACCAAAGAATACAGAGATATTGTGTATATTTGAGATAAATAGGACTCATGTCTTGTCCAATTGGAACAATACAAGATTCCCACTTGAAATATCAACCCAATCGGGGTTGAGATAAAAAGTGTTTCACTTAATTATAATGAACGAAATGTATTCCAAGGAGAAGTGCATAAAAGTTAAACATAAGTAAAATATTTATCACACAAATTATATAAAACCAATAGAATATCATTTGTCATAACTCCCTCCCAAGTATTTGTAGCTCCCTCAAAATGAGCGTCCACTGTTTAGCTCAACATTGGGAGGAGGAGGAAGCTCGGGTGGAACTCCTTCTTCATCCATGGTCCCCCTATGAGGATAGGGCCTCCAGAACATATAGAATGAGGAGAGGTCTCCTCTAGAACTCCAAATGTTCATCACTTCACTCCTTTTGTGAACTACCAAATGGGGTCCCCAAGGTGCCTTTTTATAGCCAAAATGGAAAATGATTTTGGGCACCCAAATTTTGATAAACCACTTGGAGGATGGTTTTTGGTGGCCAGAAAGTCTTATCACACTTTTAAAAAAAATTGAAAAGTTGTATCCCCACTTCCTGACTATCACAAATGAACTTTTGGCATACTTTATACAATCACATCTTGAGATATTGACATATTACAGAACACCACTTTTGACTTTGTACCTATTTGGTGTATTGTACATATTGGTTCGTATGGACACCTTATAAGCCGAATTAGGATTGGGTTCCTTGAGATGAAATGTATCCTATAAAATTTTGGACCAGAAAACAAAATTTCAACCCATATGGATGCATTTTCTAGTATTAGTGTGAGGATTAATCCACTGGTGTGCTTGAATCCTACACAGTTTGGCCCATTTTTCTTGGACATCATCATGGTTCCTCCAAATCATCTCCACCTTCAATTAAATTATCAAAACAAGTAACATTTCCCTTTTTAAAATTAATAAAAGATAAATAATTTAATCAAACATGAAGTGAATTTTTTTATTATAATTTGAATTTACAATACAAATTCAGTTTAATACAATGGTGTAAGGGTGAAAATGACCCAATGAATCATGGTATGATCACACCCCCACACCTAAAAATTTTCACTGCTTGGAAAAGTCCTATTTCCAAAAATTATGCATGTATATATTACCAACATCATGAAGATTTAACATTTGAGAAAATTTTAATTCATTAAAGTAATGTGATCAATACACGAATTACACCAAGGAGTTTTTCCTAGTGAAAATGGAAATATATGTCTCATAAATCGTATCACAATGAAATTGAAAGAGATTTATGACACCAAATTGAGAATGGAATTCAAAATTTAACCATTCCACTAACTATCCATGTGTGTGTGTGGAAACCATTACATGTTATTCTTTCCGATTTCTATCCAATAAATATAGGTTATTTTAACATTTTTCAACTTAAATGTTTTTTTCCACCGAGCCTGCCCTACATCCTTTGAAAGCATATTTCAAGACACACTAACCTAAGAATTCCTATAAGTCAAACCATAATATCCTGACCTATATATCCCCATATGTTGCACATTTCATCACCCCCCTTGTTTATTATTTTTTTTCAGAAGTTTCATTTGGAACAAATATCAAACTCATCTCTCAACCCTTGTTTTATCTCCTCGTGACACTAATTGAAGTAGTTATAATAAGATCAAAGGTTCAGGAGGAGTGGTTTTTGACCTACCCAAGACACAACCCAATTTTTGTTTTGATTTTTTTTAGGGCGTACAACAGTCGGATATTAGGTACACACGCATAGGTCAATCTAGTACAGTAATGAAACAGATTGGATAAGGAACTAATGTATGGAGATATAATTTTAAGCTTAAAAATATTAATCTAACATATATTTAACTTCTATTAAGTAATAAATATTCACACTTTGTGGTTTTGTGAAAAAATGTGTGGAGATACTAGTGACACAATTTTCCCAAAAACTACTCACAGAAGGGGCATCAATAATCTTAGAGGTTTCACAAAGATACAACCATTTATATCATTGAAATAAAACCAATTCAATAAAAATCACTCCCTAATGTTAAATTGAAACAAACATTCATTCTATAACAGTGTCAGGTTTTCATCAAATGTTAAATCATCATGGAATCAAAAATTTCAACATGCATTTCAGTAAGTTCCATGATTTTGTGACCATCAGGGGGGGAAGTAAATATACCATAAAGAAAGAGAAAAATATAATAAAGAATAAAGACAATTAAAAACATAATGAAATAAACAAGATGGGGAAAATTGAAAATACCATAAAGAAGTTGAAAAAGAGAAGAAGAAGAAAGACGATGAAAACCCTAACTAACCCAGGAATGTACCCATCCCCCCACAGCTAAAGTGTGAAGTTTCCTCACTGTAATAGAAGAGAATGTGGGAAGGAAGGATAAAACCTGGTGGTTGTCATTCATATATTACTACTTGAACATGGAGTTCCTCCATTGGGGACTCCTAAATGGATTCATGGAAGTGTTTCAGCCGTTTCCCATTGACAGTGAAGGTTTGTTTGGTTTCTTCATTTTGAACCTAGAAAACACCAAATGGAGAGACATTAGTAACAGTGTATGGTCCAAAACAATGGGAATGATTCTTACCTATATGAAACTTCAGCCTTGCATTGTATAGGAGGACCTTCTACCCAATGTGAAATTGACGATGAAGGATGAGACGGTCATGGGAATCCTTGGTTCTCTCCTTATAAATCCTAGAGTTCTCATATATATCTCTTCTCATTTCCTCCTTCTCCTGAATCTACAACTTCTTTTGAGAACCTGCACCTGAAATATTAGAATTGCATTGTTTGATGGCCTAGTAGGCTCGGTGCTCAATCTCAACAGGGAGCTGACAACTCTTTCCAAACATTATCCAATACGATGACATGTTAATGGGAGTCTTAAAAGCAGTACGGTAAGCCCATAATGAATCATCAAGTCTAAGACTCCAATCTTTTCTATTGGGATGAACAGTTTTTTCAAGAATTTGTTTACCTCTCTATTTTACACCTCGGCTTGACCATTGGTTTGTGGGTGATATGCATTAGAAAATCGATGACCAACCCCATACAGACGAAAAAGTGATTGCATTTTTCGGTTGCAGAAATGGAAACCCTGGTCACAGATGATGAACCTAGGTAAGCCAAACCTACAGAAGATTTGGGTTCTCAAAAATTATACAACTACCTTAGAATCATCATTCCTTGTAGCTCATTCCTCTACCCATTTTGATACGTAATCAACTACCAGAATAATGTAGAATTTACCAAAGGAATTTGGAAATGGTCTCATAAATTCAATACCCCAAACATCAAAAATGTCATTAAAGAGTAATGGTTGTTGTAGAATTTCATTTCTTTTAGAGACATTACCCATTCTTTGACAGTGAGGACAATATTTAAAAAAGTCATGGGAATCCCAAAAAAGTGTTGGCCAAAATAGAATAGAATCAAGAATTTTGTGAGCAGCCCGTTGGGGACCAAAGTGGCCCCCACAAGCAAGAGTGTGATAGAATCTAAGGATAGACTAAAACTCTCTATCAAAAACACAATGCCTAAGGACTTGATCACTACATGTGCACTAAAGGTATGGGTCATCCCAAATGTACCAACAAGACTCATGTTTTAGATGACTAACTTGGTTTTTATTGAAATTAGTAGGAATGAAAGATGCTACCAAATAATTTACAATTTCATCATACCAAGGAATAACATCTTGCACTCGGTATAATTGCTCATCAGGAAACATATCATTTATAAGAATACATGGGGATGATTCAATGTTTGAGGATGGGGGAATCCTACTGATATGGTCAGCCACCACATTCTATACTCCTTTTTTATCTCTAATTTCTAAATTTAATTCTTAAAGGAGGAGCATCCAGTGAATGAGACGTGGTTTGGATTTCAGTTTCTTAAGGACATATCGGAGGGCTGCATGGTCTGATAAAATAGTGACTTTGGACCCTAAAAGGTATGACCATAATTTTTCAAAGGAAAACAAAATGGAAAGGAATTATTTTTCAGTTTTGGTGTAGTTTTCTTAATCAAGGTCCAATGTATGTGAGGAATAGGAAATGAAATATGGAGCTCGATCGACCCTTTGTGACAAAACTTCCCCAACTGCATAGTTAGAGGCATCACACATGAGCTCAAATGGTAAATCCCACTGAGGTGGCTGGATTACCAGGGGTGATGTGAGAATCCATTTTAACTTATTAAAATCTTCCTCACATTCATTATCAAAAACAACTTCCTTTTATTTTTGGAGAAATTGGGAGAGGGGGTGCAATTTTACTAAAGTCACGAATGAAATGATGGTAAAATCCAGCATGACCTAGGAAAGACAGCACATACTATACATTTTTGGGGAATGGTAGGGAATAAATGACATCCAATTTTGATTTATATACTTGGATACCATCCCCATAAATGAAATGCCCCAAAACTTTACCTTGTCTCACCATGAAATGGAATTTATCATCCTTTAATACGAGATTATTTTCAATACAGTGATGTAGGACTAAACCAAGACTACTCAAACATTCATCAAAAGAGGATACATAAATAGTGAAATAATCCATGAATACTTCCATGAAATTATCTAGGTAATCCAAAAAAATACTAACCATACATCGCTAGAAAGTACCTGGAGCATTGCACATACCAAATAGTATCCTACTCTATGCAAATGTGATAAAGGGGCAACCGAAGGTTGTATTTTTCTGATCCTTGGGGAAAATATGGATTTGAAAATATCCAGAATACTCTTCCAGAAAATAGTAGAGGGACTTACCTGCTAACCTCTCTAGAATTTGGTCAATGAATGGCAAAGGGAAATGGTCATTCCTAGTGTGTGGGTTTATTCGGTGATAGTATATGCATACACGCCAACTATTCTGCACACAAGTTGGAACCAATTCATTATTTTCATTTTTGATTATAGTAAGGATAGTTTTTTTAGGAAATAATTGAATGATATGGACCTATTGGCTGTCAAAGATGGGTTAAATGATTCCAGTAGCCAATAATTTCGTTACATCCTTTTTCACAACTTCTAGGAGGTTTGGGTTCAGTCCATGTTGTGCCTGCCTCACTAGTTTAGACTCATCATTTAATAAAATATGATGTGTACAAATTGATTGTATAATACTAGTAATTTCATCAAGTTTCCATCCCAAATCTTGTTTATACTCCCTCAAAAGTTTAAGAAGTCTAAATTCATGCTCAGGAGGGAGTGAACAAGCAATGATGACACGCAACATGTGTCCATTATCAAGATATGAATATTTTAAATCTTGATGCAGTTGTTTTAGTTCCAATTTAGGTAGATTTTGGATTTATGGGAGTGTGTTTGAAAGAGAGAGATCACTGATCTCATCTAACTGCTCAATGGTTTCATCCTCAGATGAAAAATGAGCTTTTATAAGCTTAGCAATATCATCGATGGTCATTGAATCATTTGTGTTCAATAAATAATCAATCAATGAACATGCATGACACTTTTCTAGGCCACTAAAAAATCAATGCATGATTCATTACCTAGAATTTCAATCAGGGAAGACAAATCAGAAATAGGATAGGGAGAAATAAAAGTTGTTTTTTCTTGGGAAGGGAGTACATCAATTGAATTAATAGAGAGAGAGGAATGTTATTATGAGGGGTGATTCATGGAATCAGGGATGTGGAAATGGACTTTTTCACCACCAAATTCCATATATAATGTACCATTATGGACATTAATTATGGCTTTGGTGGTTTTCAAGAAATTTATCCCCAATATAATCGGGGCATGTCCATTCATCCTATCATTCTCCATTTTAAGCACATAAAAGTCAGAAGGAAAAATTAAAATTTTCACCCTCACAATAACATCCTCTAACACACCAGAAGGGTGTGCGGTACTTTAGTTGGCCAGTTGAACAAAAATTCTAGTAGGATTTAGTTCCCAAAACTACAATGTAGATTAAATGGAGTGATGAATCACATTTATAGAACCACCTAAATCAAGCATGGCATTAGAAAATTAATACTCCCCTATAGTGCATGGAATCGATAATGTCCTAGGATCGTTGCACTTGGTTGGAAGTGATGGCTCTATCGGTGCTGATATGTTCCTCCCCAAGCTCACGTTTTCATCTCCATTAAGTCACCTTAGTTGTGTACACATCTCCTTCAGAAACTTTGTGTATCATATAATTTTCTTCACAACATAAATCAATGGAATATTAACCTACACTTTTTTAAAAGTTTCCAATATTTATTTATCAAGTTCAGTTTCCTTTTTTTTCTTAGTTGGGTGGCCCTTTGGGGAAATGGAAGAGGAATGGTTGGGATAGAAGACTCATCAGAAGACACACTCTTTCCTTTAGAATGTATTTTCTCAGGACAAGGGTTTTCATCATTTGGAATATTTTTAATGAGTGGGATGGAGGTTTCCTAAAGAGGGGATGACTCTAATAGAGGAATCATCTTTTTTCCACTCCTAAGGGTTATAGTACTAACATTTCCTTTATCTCTATGGTTGACTAATGGTTGAGATGATATTTTACCTGGCCCATGAATTTGAATTTCCCCCACCGAGTTAGCTAGTTGGCCTAATTGGTTTTTGAGGTCTTGTATGGATACTTGGGTGGTTTCCTAGAATTGAAGATTATTGGTATCCATTTTTTTCATTATATCTTCAAGGATAGGCTCAGGTTTTAGAGGGGGTTGTTGGAAAATACTTTGGGGTGGATGAGGATTTCTGAGTGGTGGTGGTGGATGAATACTCTGACCCTGTTGGTTCCATTGTTGTTGAGGTTGGTTTGAATACCCCTTTATCTATAAGCTTGGTTTTCTTTCCACCCAGATTTGGATGGATAGTATGGTTCTTTCCTAAAGGTTTGGTTATAGGGGTGACCTGGAAAGATTTCCTCACAACTCTCAGAAGTTTCTCTCAATTGAGGACATTGGTCAGAATAATGGGTGTCAGAAGAGCAGATTCCATAATGGATGGGAGGAGGAGATTGATATTTCCCTTGGGATAGAGTGAGTTGTTGTAAAAGGGTGCTTACATCTTCAAACTTTTTGTCCACCTTCTTCTCAAATTCAGTACTTTTCACCTCATGGACACTTTAAATGGGTACACTGGACCTTGTATCGAATTGTTGAGTGTTTTGGGTCATGTTCTCAATTAAGGTCCTTGCAGCAATTGGGGTCTTATCTACCAGTGCACCACCTGCAGCAGCATCAATCATGTTTCTATCAATAGGTATTAAACCTTTATAAAAATATTGTATTAAAAAATTTTCACTTATTTGGTGGTGTGAACAACTTGAACATAAACTTTTAAATATTTCCCAATATTAATGAAGTGTCTCCCCTTTATATTTTCTTATACCACATATTTCCTTCTTTATTGTTGTAGTTCAAGAGGTTGGGAAATATTTTTCAAGAAAAAGGCCTTTCATGTCTGCCCAGCCTCTTATTGGTGAATTAATATAATAAATCCAATCTTTCACAGTGTCTTATAATGATAATGGAAATTACCTAAGCTTTACTTGTTCTTAATCCACATTTTCAGTTTTTTATGTTGAACCCACAATATGAAATTATTTTAAATTTTTATGTGGGTCTTCTCTTGTGAGTCCATGAAATATAGGCAACAAGTTAATTAGACCAGATTTTAATTCAAAATTGGGTGCCTCGCCTGGCATTTGAATTTATGTGGTTTGGATGTCAACATCAGTCCAGGTTAGTTATTTTATTTTTAAATTGGTTTTTTCCATTTTATTGTCATTAATTTAAGGTTCTAATTTGGTTCCAGAATAATATGGGTTTATAAAAGTGTCAAGTTGTGGTGTGTCCTCCTTCAAAGAGTTTTCTTGTGCGTCTTGGGGCCACTGACGTAAGATCCTCTCCAGTTTAGGTTCGACATGTGGTAAATCTCCTGGATTAGAACGCATAATGCACAAAACCTGCACAAGAAATAAATTAGAACACAACGATATAGGTAAAGGTATAAGATAAAACAAATAAATATTCACAAAATTTACAAAAATCTTATCAAAAATACACACTAAAAACCAAAGCGCTCCCCAGCAACGGCGCCAAAATTTGACTACGTTGTCATGACACATCAAATCGATTGTTATTTAAAGAAGCTTTTATAGTCTAGGGAAAAATCTAGGTCATATCTCAAGGAGATTTGGTAGCTTATAGTGTGTATTTTTAATAAAGATTAATAAAATAGGGGGTGAATTTAAAAAAATTAACAAAATGACTTAACTTAAAGACTTTAATAGTGGATAAATAAAGTTTCTATTTTAGACTTATCAGATAAGGAGATCATTTCAATTTCACTAAACATCTTAGTGAGTTCATAATTCTGAAAAACATCCATGGTTTAATGGAACCCTTTGGTTTAGGGTTGTCAACATCTTGACTTTCCTCTTGCCTCTTAAAATGATGCTCAAAGTACCACCCCTTGACACAAAAATCATGTTGTCAAGGTTTGGGTATAAATCATAGAAAGGAAAGGCTCCCAAATCATACTGAAATCTTATGAATGTGTGGGATAAATAGGTCTCTTGTCTTTCCCAATCGGAACAATAAAATATTCCCACTTGAAATCTCAACCCAATCGGTGTTGAGATAAAAAGTATTTCACTTAATTATAATGAAATAAATGTATTCAGAGGAGAATTGAATCAAAGTTAACCATAAGTGAAATAGTTTTCACACAAATCATAGAAAACTAGTATAATATCAAGTGTCTTAACTCCCTCCCAAGTATGTGAAGCTCCCTCAAAATTATAGTCCACCATTTATCTTGACATCAGGAGGAGGAGGAAGCTCAGGTATAACTCCTTCTTCATCCTTGATCCCCTTATGAGGATAGGTGCCTACAGAACTTCTAGGATGAGGATAGGAATCCTCTGAAACTCCAAATGGATAGCAATTCACTCCTTGTCCGAACTACCAAATGGGGTGCCCAATGTGCCTTTTTATAGCCAAAATGAAAAATGGTTTTGGTCACCCATATTTTGATAAACCACTAAGAGGATGGTTTTTTGTGGCTAGAAATTCCTCTCTCACTTTTTGACAAAACTAAAAATTTGTATCCCCACTTCATAAATATCACCACCAAACGTTTGGCATACTTTAGACAATCACATATCCAGATATTGACATATTATAGAACTCCACTTTTGACTTTGTGCATGTTCGGTGGCTTGGACAGATCGGTTTGGATGGGCCCCTTAGAAGCCGAATCAGGATTGGGTTCATTGAGATTAAATACAGCCTATTAAATTTTGGACCAGACCAAAAAAATTCAATTCATAGGGAGGCACGTTCTAGTATAAGTATGTGGATTAATGCACTGGTGTTCTTGAATCATGTGCAGTTAGGGCCATTTTTCTTGGACTTTATCATGGGTCCTCCAAATCATCTCCAACTTCAATGAAATTATCAAAACAAGTAACATTTCCCTTTTTTACAGTGATAAAAACAAAGTAATTAAATCGAACATGAAGTTCATTTTGTTATTATATTTTTAATTTACAATACAAATTTAGTTTAATACAATGGTGTAAGGGTGAAAATGACATAATGAATCATGGTACAATCAGAGTACCACTATCTATTGTATCTGATCAAGATCCAAGATTCACCTCTAAGTTTTGGAAGAGTATTCAATATGCTCTGGATACTGAGCTAAACTTTTTTCACGACCCGTCCTCAGGGCCCGTGTTGTGACTACCCCAAGCCCGCCTTCCATAGGCCAGGGGCTGGCGACTAGCACCAAAGGCGTAAGTCACGGTAAAAGGGAAGGCATTGCCTTTAAAAAGTAAACAAACACCACAGAGTATGCAAGTTGAAGTAAACACTAAGTAAACTGAGTACAAAAGTAAGTGCTAGAAAGTAAATGGGAAAGAATACAAACCCAACTGTAAGTAAAGTACAACTGAAATGAAAGTACAGCAACTGAAAAGTAAAGTAGTAAGTCCGAGCCGTCCTCTGGAAATCCCACCTGAAGGGTGGGTCCAGATATTCTCCTCTACTCCTCGTCTTCAGTTGTCCGCTCTGAGTATGTCCCATCCCGTGATCCACCTCTAGGTACCGTCCAGCTCCACGAGCTCCCACCTCAATCAGTGTTTTTCGTCGTCTGTATCCAACACAATGTAGTGCGGGCATAGCCCGTGCAGGGGTGAGTATACGCTACTCAGTAGGGACCCCGAGACCCCCGAAGGACTCCTAGAATCCACAAAGGATAAACCACAAAGTAAAGATACAATCACGAAGTAACAACCAATGCTACTTAGGTATATGCCTATATATATACCTAAGTCGTCACTTCCAGCTCAGCTCTAGCACATGAGCCCAAAATTACAACCCAGTCCACATAGGAAAAACATAACCCATTCCACATAGGAATTCCCAACCCAATCCACACAGGAAAGAACAACCCAATCCACATAGGAAAGCACAACAATCATATCGATGATATTGATTGTAAGTAAAGACTCATCTCACACAGGTATACTTCTTCGTAAGGCGATTGAGATGATCAGATATAGCCACTGATTTATCTAAGTTGTCGGACCCACATAGCATACAAGACCAGCTAAGCTTTAGGACCCACAAAGGATACAAGACCAGCTAATCTCCCAGACCCACATAGGATAAAATAAAAATAGTCATCGTCGTCGAACCCACGGAGTATTCCAGTATGGTCTTCGTCGCTGCCGAACCCACATAGGATCCCAGTACAGTCGTCATCGTCGTCGCAGTCGCAGCCAGCTCTAGGGTTCCCGCACACAGCATGCTCGATTCTAGGAAGGTCCGCTCCACGAGCCAAGGGGGTCGATACATCAATTGACACGAAGTCCAGAGTTGATGTATCCCAAAGTTCTGTCTTGTCAATAGGAACTCAATGCGACAGAAGGCGCGTCAATCGGACGCCCGGTCTGAGAGTTATTGGATTTTTCACCCTAGGGGCCCGGTTGGTTTTTAAGATAAAACCAACCGGACCATAATCCAGCTACGTCCAAACCTCAAGTGGAGTAATACAAAAGAACCGTCTCACTAAGAGGAATCCAACAAAGTTGACAGCACGTCAATCGGACGTCCGGAGCTCAAGTTATAAGCGGTTCTGCTCCGAGGGCTCGGTTGGTTTCGTGTTTGAACCAACCTGACCGTACCCAAAGTTCTCCAAAATCTTGAGTGTAATATACCGAAATGACCGCCTCGATCCAAGGATCTCTACGCAACTAACAATGCCTCGATCGGAGGTTTGTATCCCATGTTATGGGCATTTGAACGGAACTGTCCAGAAATAGGGGGTTTGGGCCCTGTCCGACCAGGCCCAATACCCCCTTGGTCGGCTCGAACCAGTTTGACCCGACCCGGGTCTGGGTCCGGCCTGGTTGGGTGCGGCCCGTCTTGGTGCGGGGGTCCGGCCCAGCGCGGGCGGCCTGGCCCGGTGCGGCCGATCCGGGCGCCCGCGCGCTGCGCCGACGCGGAAGGGGGGGGGGGGCGTTGCCCCCTGTTTTCCTGAAACGGTGGACCCCTCTGGGGTCCTCCCTAGGTGTGCTAGTTGGGGGTTACGACCCCCAGAATTCCCGAATCGGCAGACCGTAATGGCCGGCCGGAGTTTCCGTGGGACCTGCTGGTCCCGCCTCCTGGAACACCGGCGACCGGTGGAGTCTAGCCACCCTCCTCTGCACCGTCGCGGCCCACCCAATCTGCGACCCTCCATCGTGCTCCGGCGCGGCGCGACGGCACCGCGCCCCTCTTCCGCGACCCGTTCTGGCCACGGTTCCCTCGTCCTCTCGCGGTGCAACGGTTCCACCTCCATTTCAAGCCATGAAGAAAAATCAATCAACAAAAAGGGGAGGAGGTTCGGACATGTTCGTGTGGTCCGACCTCCTCCCGTTATATTGATAACAGGCGGCCAATATTTATGATGAACGTCTAAATAATCATGAACATGAAAACAACCCCTACCTCGATTCACAAAGGTTGATCGCTTGACGAAGTAAGTGAATGCCCCACTGTTCCGTAGACGTTGCCGCGGAATGACGGTGTTGCTTCGTCAAGGGTCGAGAAGAAGGAATTTGAGGTTGGCACCGGCGTTCTTCGTGTTCTTCAATGTAGAAGATGAATATCTTCAAGACAGTGAGTATTATCTACCAAGTCTCCACACAACGAAACAACCAAAAATAAAATAAGGCTTTTGCCTTATTTTATTACTTTTTCCAACAATTTTAAAATTTCAAAAGTTGAAATTACTTAATTAATTAATCTTGTGTTGTCAAAATTAATGGGGGAATAAGTTGGCATCATTAATGTGGAAGAGGAGTTAAGTAAAAATTGAAGGGGTGGGGATCGTGTGGGCCCCACCTCACTAATATCCTATTAAGAGGATTTAGGTTCAATTGGATCCCACTCAACTCCCACACATGGGGTTAAACCACTTGGATGTGAAATAAAATTATAACGCAATTTTTATTTCACGTTAAACTTAATCCATTTTTTAAAAAACTCTTCCCGAGCAAACGCAACTCCAGAAAAGGTCTTCTTAAGTAATTACCGGCGTTGCGGTTTCATCGGTGCCCTCGGATTTCGATTCCGAGCACCGGTTCAAAAGTTAGAAAAAACAGCTCGTTCGTTCACTGAATGTACCCGAGCTAAACTTCGGAAGTTGATTCCGGGCACACCGGGCCTCAGAATCAGGTGCCATCAGAAATTTCGTACTCGTAAAATCCCAAATAAATTAAGAAAAAAAATTCCTTGAAATTTACGGGTCTTTACATTACTACCACCTCAGGGCTTTACATCCCCGTAAAGATACATCACAGACTAGGGGAACAAATGAGGGTACTGATCACGCATATGAGCCTCCCGCTCCCAAGTGCTCTCCTGGAGGTTCCAATGATGCCACTTTATTTGCACTAGAGGAATTGACCACCCACGTAGGACCCGCTTTTGTCGATCCTCGATCTCCACTGGGACCTCTGCAAAAGTCGATGCGTCATCAATGTCCGGCTCCCCATGGTCGATGATATGCGTCGGGTCGTGCACGTATCTCTTCAGCTGAGATACGTGGAAGACATTGTGCACCCGGTGCAACTGAGGTGGTAGAGCCAGGCGATAAGCCACCTCGCCTATCCTACTGAGAACCTGGAATGGTCCGATGAAGCGTGGAGATAACTTGCCACCCCGTCCAAATCTCCGCAATCCACCTCGAGGTGAGACCCGTAAGAAAACGTGGTCGCTATCCTCGAATTCTAGTGGTCTCCGCCTCCCGTAAGTATAAGACTTCTGTCGGCTCTGAGCTGTCCTCATCTGCTCCTGGATGACCTGGACCTTCTCTTTCGTGGCATGGACCATCTCTGGTCCCACAAGTGCTGACTGCCCAGGGTCTGTCCAGCATAGAGGTGATCTGAAAGGTCGGTCGTACAATGCCTCGTATGGTGCCTTCCCAATGGTGGAGTGGTAGTTGTTGTTGTACGCAAGCTCCACCAATGGTAGGTGTTCCTCTCAGTTGCGACCAAAGTCGAGAACACATGCACGGAGCATGTCCTCGAGAGTCTGAATGGTCCTCTCCATCTGACCATCTGTCTGAGGGTGAAAGGCAGTGCTCAGGCATAGTTGTGTCCCAAAAGCCTCCTGGAACCCCTTCTAAAGCCAGGAAGTAAAGTGATCATCTCGATCAGAGATGATAGATGATGGCACACCATGAAGCCGTACGATCTCCTGAATGTAGAGGCGTCCCAAGCTATCTACTGAGCCCTGCTATCTGATGGGTAAGAAGTGGGCCGACTTGGTGAGTCGGTCGAAAATCACCCAAATGTAGTCGTGACCACTGGAAGTACGTGGAAGTCCAGTCACGAAATCCATAGATATCCCATCCCACTTCCACTCCGGGACCTCCAAGGGTTGTACCAAGCCTGCTGGTACTTGGTGCTCCGCCTTCACCTGCTGGTAGGTGAGGCATCGAGAAACAAACTCTGCGACGCCCTTCTTCATACCCGGCCACCAGTGTTATCATCTGAGATCCTTGTACATCTTCGTTACCCCTGGATGTACCTCCAAAGGGGAAGTGTGAAACTCTCTCAGCACCTCATCCTGTAATGTATCTGGTACCATGGTACGTCCTCTGAAAAGGACGACGTGCTCTCCTCCTATAAAAAAACCATCAGGTGCCTGTACTATGGAAATCAGTGCACGTCGCATCTCACAGTCAATGTCTCCATGTTGTGCCTCTCTGACCTGCTGAATAAGTGGAGGTGTGACTATGAGCGACTGAAGGAAGGTTGCCCTGTCTCTATCCATGAAGGATATCTGCAAAGCGGCTAACTAATCTGTCGCCTCTCCAAGAAGCTGAATGTCCATACTCCTGCTAAGAGCATCAACTACTACTTTCCCCTTCCTAGGAGTATAGACTATCTCAAAGTCATAGTCCTATAGGAAGTTGATCCATCGCCGCTGTCTCAGGTTCAGGTCCTTCTGCGAGAAGATGTACTTGAGAATCTGGTGGTCAGAATAGACTGTAAAGCACTCGCTCATCATATAGTGTTGTCACATCTTCAGGGTGAAGACCACTACTGCTAACTCCAGGTCAGGGGTAGAATATTTCTGCTCGTGCTGCCTCAACTGTCGTGATCCATATGCGATCACTGCCCGCTCCTGCATCAGGACACACCCGAGTCCAGTCCCTGATGCATCGCAGTAGACTATGTACCCCACTCCCTCCTCGAGTAGCCTCAAGATGGGTGCACTGGTCAATCTCTATCTCAGCTCCTAGAAGCTCTTCTGACATCTATCTAACCACATGAAGGGTTTCCCCTTCTTCGTCAAAGCTGAAAGCGGTGATGATAATCTGGATAAGTCTGGCACAAATCTCCGATAGTACCCTGCTAAACCTAGGAAAATCCGCACCTCCGTCACGCTCTAGGGTGGCTCCCAAGCTAGCGCTGCCTCGATCTTCACAGGATCCACCACAAATCCTGCCTCAGAGATGACGTGTCCTAAGAAGTGGACCTCACATATCCATAACTGACACTTCGAGAGCTTACCATAAAGCTGTTG
Organism: Viscum album; assembly: GCA_963277665.1. NCBI lineage: Eukaryota > Viridiplantae > Streptophyta > Magnoliopsida > Santalales > Viscaceae > Viscum > Viscum album. Next base: position 540,163,299 of record OY728119.1, read on the forward strand.
CTCTCGAAGTGTGTCCATTACAACCCTCAAATGGTAGGCGTGCTCCTCCTCAGTAGTCAAGTAAATAAATATGTCATTGATGAAGACTATGACAAATCGATCAAGTTAAGGCTGGAAGATCCTGTTCATGAGACTCATGAACACTGCTGGAGCATTGGTTACGCCGAAATGCATAACCAATAACTCATAGTGGCCATATCAACACCTGAAGTCCGTCTTCTATACATCCTCATCTCGAACTCTGAGCTGATGATAGCCTGACCTGAGGTCTATCTTTGAGAACCACCGTGCTCCCTTGAGCTGATCAAAGAGGTCGTCAATCCTCAGAAGCGAATACTTGTTCTTCACGGTCACCTGGTTCAGGCGACGATAATCTACACACATTCGCAAGCTCCTATCCGCCTTCTTGGCGAACAAAATCGGGGAAGACCGGGGTGAAACATTGGGTTGAATAAATCCCTTGCCCTGCAAGTCCTCCAGCTATACCCGTAGCTCTCGAAGATAAGTGGGATCCATCTGATATTCTGGAGTAGATATCGGGGTTGTCCCGGGGTACAGGTCAATATATAAGTCTACCTCTCTGTGAGGAGGTAGTCCAGGAACATTGTCAGGAAAAACGTCCGCATACTGATCCACCACAATAGGGAAACTCGGACTCCGCACGTCAACTACTCCTAGGATGAGGCTAGCTAACTGATGAGTGATTGGTTGTCCTCTCCTATGTTTGAGTACATTCTATGCTACAAAGGCTCCCTTCTCATTGGTGAAGGTGAACTTACTCCCATCGGTGCGGACACACCACACCTAGAGCCTAATATAGTCGATCTGAGCATGGACAGTAGATAACCAATCCATGCACAAGATGACGTTGCAAGGCCTCGACGCCGCTACAAGAAGATCCCAGCTGAAGATCTCACCTCCTAGAGTAAGCTCACAATACTGGAACCAGTGAATAATCATCGAGTCTACTCTTATAAGAGTATCTAGCCGTAAGGATCGAGCCAACAGCTCTGTCGGAATCTCTGAGTTCCGAACAAGGGAAGCGGCAATGAAAGAATGACTCGCTCCTGTGTTTATAAGAACTGCAGCAAGGGTGGAATAGATACAGATAGTACCTTGAATCATCTCAGGTATTCCGTGGTCATAAGACTCCACTGCCTGAAGCTGAGCCTGCCTCTGTCCGCCAGCTCCCTGTGGTTGGGGTGGACCTCCTGGTGGTGGTGGTGGTAGAGTCTCAAAACGTCATCCACCACCCGCTGCTCGGCCAGCTCCTCTGCCTCGTCCGCCTGATCCCTACAGAACACCACGGTTGAACCTCTACCTATTCCTGGGTGGTCCCTCAACTGTCAATTTCTCCTCTGCATGGAGGGTCGGACAGTCCCGAGCCATGTGGCCATGTCCGCCGCATGCATAGCATTGTCGGCCTCTCGTATAACTAGCTCTACTGCATGTGCCCCACACCTCTGATCCAGTGAGATCGTCTGCCTGATGGTCTGGTCCTCTTGGACCCCTATGAAATCCGTCGACTGCCAGCTGCAGAATACTCCACTACATGCCACCCTATGGTAGGTCTCGCTGCTGGTGTAGGTTCAGCAAGAAAGCTCTCCACAAGAAGGGATCACTCCAGTACTCCTTCTTATGTTGGAATGCTGAGGGAGATCATCAAAGCCCTGATCTCATGCCTCAGTCCCTGCTCAAAGGTTTGGGCCTAGAAGAATGGGTCCTATACCATGTACGTGGAGTAGCACGAGAGGTCGGTAAATCTCACCGAGTACTGAGCTACTGTCATGATGCCCTGCCGCAGCTATAGTAGCTCATGAATGCACACCGCACGGAGGGTGGCTGGAACGAACTCCGAGTGGAAGAGGCTCTTGAAGTCCGTCCAAAGTAAAGATGTCTCGTCGTGCACCTGGATCATTAGGCTCCACCATCTACATGTTGTCGCGTGCAGGAGACTCGCTGCAAGGATCACCATGAGGTCAGATGGTGTCCCCACTAACCTGAAAACTCATACAATAGCCTCTAGCCAATCATTGGCTGCCTGAGGGTCCGTCTCCCCGTAGAACCTGGGAAGTCTCTAAAGCTGAAACTCGTGCAGTGCACTAAGGTGACGTGTACTCTCAGCGGCTGGGGCTGGTGGCATCGGTGGCTCGTCGGGTAAAGATACCGTCGGTGCCTCCACTATAATAGGGACCTACACCGAGGCCTCATCGCTCGGTGGGCTATCGTCTCGTACAAAGCTCAGAACCCTAGCTGGCTACCATCGTGGGGCCATCCTGAAAAGAGACAGGCGTGCCACGGTCAATATAGTATACCTGGTGAGATGACACTAAGTGATTACAAAGAATACTTTTGAAACACACATGCAATCAATGTTTTCGGGTATTGAGTCGGAAATCAGAATTCATGGTCCTGGTGTATGGATACGTCGGCTGCCGCACCAACACTAGACTCCCTGGACTCATAAACACACTCAATACCCTTAAAACTATTGCTTCTCATAGAATAAAGATCAGAGTCCTGAGTTCTGCGGTAGAACCGAACTCCTCTAATACCAATTTGTCACGACCCGTCCTCGGGGCCCGTGCCGTGACTACCTCAAGCCCGCCTTCCATAGGCCAGGGGCTGGCGACTAGCACTAAAGGCGTAAATCCAGATAAAAGGGAAGTAATTTCCTTTAGAAAGTAAATAAACACCACAGAGTATGCAAGCTGAAGTAAACACTAAGTAAACTGAGTACAAAACTAAGTGCTGGAAAGTAAATGGGCCAGAATACAAACCCAACTGTAAGTAAAGTACAATTGAAATGAAAGTACAGCAACTGCAAAGTAAAATAGCGAGTCCAAGCCATCCTCTGGAAATCCCACCTGAAGGGTGGGTACAGATAGTCTTCTATGCTCCTCATCTCCAGGCGTCCGCTCCGAGTACGTCTCGTTCAGTGATCCACCTCCAGGTATGGTCCAGCTCCACGAGCTCCCACCTCGATCAGCGTTGTCCGTCATCTGCATCCAAAAAAACGTATCTCGGGCATAGCCCATGTAGGAGTGAGTATACGCTACTTAGTAGGGACCCCGAGACCCCCGAAGGTCTCCCAGAATCCACGAAGGATAAACCACAAAGGAAAGATACAATCACAAAGTAACAACCAACTCTACTTAGGTATATGCCCATACATATACCTAAGTCATCAATTACAGCTCGGCTCCAGCACACAAGCCCAAATTACAACCCAGTCCACACAGGAAAAACATAACCCATTCCACATAGGAATTCACAACCCAATCCACATAGGAAAGCACAACCCAATCCACATAGGAAAGCACAAAAATCATATCGATGATATTGATTGTAAGTTAAGACTCATCTCACACAGGTATAGTTCTTTGTAAGGTGGTAGAGATGATCAGATGTAGCCACTGATTCATCTAAGCTGTCGGACCCACATAGGATACAAGACCAGCTAAGCTGTCAGACCCACAAAGGATACAAGACCAACTACTCTGTCAGACCCACATAGGATACAAGTACAGAGTCAAATACTGTCGGACCCACATAGGATACAAGAACAGTCGTCAAGTACTGCCGGACCCACATAGGATACAAGAACAGTAGTCATCACCATCGAACCCACAGAGGATTCCAGTACGGTCATCGTCGATGCCGAACCCACGGAGGATCCTAGTACAGTCGTCATCGTCGTCGCAGTCGCAGCCAACTCTAAGGTTCCCGCTCAGATCGATTCTGGGAGGGTCCGCTCCATGAGCCAAGGGGTTCAATACATCAAATGACACGCAGTCCGTAGTTGATGTATCCCAAAGTTCCGTCTCGTCAAAGGGAACTCAACGTGATAGACGGCGCATCAATCGGATGCCCGGTCTGAGAGTTATTGGCTTTTTCGCCCCAGGGGGCCGGTTGGTTTTTAAGCTAAAACCAACCCGACCATACTCCAGCTGTATCCAAACCTCAAGAATAGTAAGCCAAAAGAACCGTCTCACTAAGAGGAATCCAACAAAGTCTATGTCATGTCAATCAGACATCTGGAGCTCAAGTTATAAACGTTTCCGCTCTGAGGGCCCGGTTGGTTTCGTGTTCAAACCAACCCGGCCATACCCAAAGTTCTCCTAAATCTTTATTGTAATATACTGAAACAACCGTCGTGATCCAAGGATCGCTACGCAATTTATGTTGCATCGATCGGAGGTTCTTAACCCAAGATATGGGCGTTTGAACGGAACTGTCCGGAAACAGGGGGTTTGGGCCCGGTCCGACCCGGCCCAATACCCCCTGGGTCGGCCCGAACCGGGTCGACCCGACCCGGCTGGCGTGGCCCGGCCCAGCACTGGTTTCTGGCCCGGTGCAGGCGGTCTGGCCTGGCGCAGGCGGTCCGGCCCGGCGCAGGCGGTCCGGCCCGGCGCAGGCGGTCCGGCCCGGCGCAGGCGGACCGGCCCGGCGCAGGCGGTCCGGCCCGGCGCAGGCGGTCCGGCCCGGCGCAGGCGGTCCGGCCCGGCGCAGGCGGTCCGGCCCGGCGCAGGCAGTTCGGCTCGGTGCAGGCGCCCGCGCGCTGAGCGGACGCGGAAGGGGGGCGCTGACCCCTGTTTACTCGAAACGGCGGACCCCTATGGGGTCCGCCCTAGGTGCGATGGTCGGGGGTTACGACCCCCGAACTTCCAAAATCCGCCAGCCATAATGGCCAACCAGAGCTGCCGCGGGACCTGCTATTCCATCCTCCTGGAACGCCGGCGGCCGACGGAGTCCAGCCGCCCTCCTCTGCACCGCCGCGGCCTTAGGCCACGGCCCTTGTCCGACCGGAGCCACACAACGGTGCCGCGCCCCTCCGCCGCGGCCCGCCCTGGCTGTGGCCCTCCATCATGCTCCGGCATGGCGCGACGGTGTCGCGCCCCTTCGCTGCGACCCGCTCCGGTCGCGGTTTCCTCGTCCTCTCACGGTGCAACGGTTTCGCCTCCGTTTCAAGCCACGAAGAAAAATCAATCAACAAAAAGGAGAGGAGGTTCGGTCGTGTTCATGCGGTCCGACCTCCTCCCATTATATTGATAACAAGCGGCCAATATTTAAGATGAACGTGGAAATAATCATGAACGTGAAAACAACCCCTACCTTGATTCACGAAGGTTGATCGCTTGACGAAGTAAGGGAATGCCCCACTATTCCATAGACATTTTCGCGGAATGACGGCATTGCTTCGTCAAGCTTCGAGAAGAAGGAAGTCGAGGTTTGCATCAGCGTTCTTCGCGTTCTTCAACATAGAAGATGAAGATCTTCAAGACTTTGAGTATTCTCTCCCAAGTATTCACACAATGAAACAACCAAAAATAAAATAAGGCCTTTTCCTTATTTTATTACTTTTTCCAACACTTTTAAAATTTCAAAAGTTTAAATTACTTAATTAATTAATCTTGTATTGTCAAAATTAATGAAGGAATAAGTTGTCATCATTAATGTGGAAGAGGAGTTAAGGGAAAATTGAAGGGGTGGGGATCATGTGGGCCCCACCTCACTAATATCCTATTAAGAGGATTTAGGTTCAAGTGGATCCCACTCAACTCCCACACATGGGGTTAAACCACTTGGATGTGAAATAAAATTGTAACACAATTTTTATTTCACATTAAACTTAATCCATTTTTTTAACAACTCTTATCGAGTAAACGCAACTCTAGAAAAGGTCTTCTTAAGAAATTACCGGTGATGCAGTTTCATCGGTGCCCTCAGATTTCGATTCCGAGTACCGGTTCAAAAGTTAGAAAAACCCGCTCATTCTTTCACTGAAGGTACCCGAGCTAAACTTCGGAAATTGATTCCGGGCTCATCGGGACTCGGAATCAGGTGCTGTTAGAAACTGCGTACTCGTAAAATACCAAATAAATTAAAAAAAATTCCTTGAAATTTATCGTTCTTTACAACTTTTGTATGGATTATCATCCTCAAACTGATGGACAATCTAAGAATACTATCCAAACACTTGAGGACGTATTGATAGAATACTCAATGGACTTCAAAGGAGGATGGGATCAACATCTTCCTCTAGTTGAGTTCTCTTAAAAAAACAGTTGCCACTCAAGAATCAAATTGGATACTTTTGAAGCCCTGTATGGGAAGAGGTGCAGAACACTGGCATGTTGTGATGAAGTTTAGGACAGAAAACTCCTAGGTCCATAGATGGTTAAAGAAATGGTGAAGAAGGTTAATACCACCCAGCCACACATTAAAGCTGCTTAGAGTTGAAAAAATAGCTATTCTAATAATCGTAGATGATGAAAAGAGTTTGATGTCGGAGACATGGTTTTCCTCTACATATCATAGTGGAAAAGAGTTATGAGATTTGTGAAGAAGGGAAAGCTTATTCCAAGGTACATCGGCCCTTTTGTGATCCTTGATCGCATTGGAGCAGTGGCCTATTGTAATGACCCGAAATTTTGAATAAATCTTATTTCCTAATTTTATGTGTCATTTTATTTTATTTTTTATACTCAAAAAAATGTTTCATTTGATAACATGATTATAATTAAAATGAGACCGTTGGGTTTTGACTGTTATATGGCCATTGGTCAATATGACCGCTGGAAACTAAACGTTTCGATTATTGTCTCTAAATACAAGTAATCTTGGTTAATTATTATAAAAGGAAGATTTGATGGCCTCACCCAGTAGTCTTGGACCGATTGAAGCCCATCTAACAGAACTTGGGAAAGAGGTAGCACCACTGGGCTTTACTCTGGACCAAACCCAAGCCGAACTTCATCGTGTGAAACTAGAACGGAATCGCCTTTGTGAGAAGTTCAAACTAATAGAAATTACTACTCGTGCGATGTTGGCCGAGCCTCCCTCAGATTCTCTCACCTTAGCACACCTTACACTTAGGTCCTACGCTGGTGTAATAAGGGACTATGTAAGCAGACCGTAACTGCCTTGTGTAATCCTTTGTTTTAAATAAAAAGTGGGATTTATTCTTATGATGAAGTTTATGAATTTTCAAATGACCGGATAAATATAGTATTCATATTTTTGATGAATTTTAGAAAAAGGATATTTTTAAAAATGTTTATGTAAACCTTAAATAATTAAAAATGTGTAATGATTTTCAAAAAATTGTCTTCTACAATTATGTTCAGTACGAAATTTAGAGTCTAATAAGATCAACTTGTTTTTTGATGAATAGTAAATTATGAATAGTGATTTTATGCTTAGGATTATTAATGTGACCAAATAGATTAGTAACCTCACTTAAAGAAAGTATTAAAATAATCAAGGCACCTTGATTAAGTAATGTGATTCAATAAAATGGTTAAATAACGGTTTCAAAAATTATTATTCAAGTATTAGTTTTTTTGGGTGAATAGTGTTTTTTAATTAAAAATTAAATTAAAAATATTTAGAAAATTATTTTTGTAAAATGGATTTCATTTTTGAACTAAGATCATCGATATTATGTCAAGGTAATTTTTGGGGTTTTTCTGAAAAAAATGAATTTTCGATGAATAGTGTATTTATTTAAAAATAAAATTAAAAATATTTAGAAAATTATTTTTATAAAATTGAGTTCATTTTTGAAATCAGAGCATTGATATTTGGTTAATGTGAAATTTTGGTATTTTTCTGAGAAAGTTGAATTTTCAGTGAATAGTAAAAATACAGTTTTAGGGTTTCGGTATGTTTAGTGACATCATAACTGTGTCATGGTGATGTCATGAGATATTTTAAGGGTTGGCCGACCTAAGGTGATGGATATTTGTATTGGGGGCCCCATGTGTCCAAACTTAATGGGAAATATCATGAGAGGGCACATGGTTTTGAGAAAAGCACATGTGAGGTGTCCATTGGCCATTAATGCCTTGTCCCCTCACTTTCCCTATAAATACCAAGCCCTCCTCTCATCCTTTCGACTCCAAAACCATCCTCAACGAAGTTAGGGTCTCCTTACCTCCCAAGGAGTCCTCCCAAGGTGCCCCCAAGCCCTCAAGGTCCAAACCTTTGAGTTTTAAGAGTTGCATTTTAAGGTAAGGGATCCGACCTCTCTCTTTCTTTTCAAGTAATCTCTTTTATGTAATTCCTTTTATGCTCCATGTTCTTATGTTGGAGTATGTTATTTTATACTCCTCTTACTTCCCTTTTAATGTTCATATAATGATATATCCCCTCTTACTCTCATTATTTCGTTTTATGAAGTTTTAAGTGGCGCCGTTAGGCTGCCGAAATTTTTGTAACGGATTCTTTCTCCCTTCTCATTTTTCAAGATATATTCTCATGTAAAGTATTTCAAGTTCCATTTTTATGTTGGGGTATGATCTCTAAATTTATCATACTGATCGTTTATGATCATATGATGAGAGACCCCATTTGATCTCTTCAATTCAGTATTTTTAAGTTTTAAGTGGCGCCGTTAGGCTGCCGAATTTTTAAGTGGTTCTTCACCCTTCTCGTTTTGAAGTTCTACTTTCATGTCAATTCTTTCAAGTTACTTTTTTTTTATGTTGGGGTATGATCTCTATATCTATAATACTGATCTTTTATGACCACATGATGAAAGACCCCATTTGATCTCTTCAATTCAGTATTTTGATGTTTAAGTGGCGTCGTTAGGTTCCGGAATTTTTAAGTGGTCCTTGCACCTTTCTCCCTTTTCAAAGTTCTAATTCCATGTCAAGTCTTGAAAGTTCCTTTTTATTATGTTGGGGTATGATCTCTATATCTATCATACTTATCTTTTATGTTCATATGATGAGAGACCCTATTTGATCTCATTAATTCATTCTTGGTTAAAGTTTATGTAACGCTGTTAGGCTGCCGAATTTTCATAAGAGAAATCTTATTTTTGTCTTCCTTTCATGTTCTTGATTTCATATGGTATATTTTCAAATTTCATTACCATGTTCTTAAATCCCTTATATTCTATCCCTCTAATGTTCTTTGGATCATTTATTAGTGGGTGACCCATGTCCCCTCACTTTTCAATGTTTTCTAAATCCATGTATCATAGCTGTTATGCTACATAATTTTCGTCTCAAAATGCCTCCCTCTTTATCTCAAAATTATTTTTTGTTATTAAGTGAATACTTAAAGCTCTTATTTCTACAGGGGTATTTACATATATATCAAAATATTCTATTTTAAATTCTGGGTTTTACATACATGAAACCTGCTTTCCCTTTCTGTGGGTTTAAAGTGACATAAAGATCATGTCTTTAAAGCAGTTTTTAAAACGTTATGATTATGAAATGAAAAGCATTTCATTTATGATATATGGGTTGTTTATGAAATGATTGATGATGATATATGTGGCTCACATGATAATAAATACGTGTCAAGGGTGTTCCCAGATAGCGCTCCAATGCATTGGGTAAAGACTTAATCTCTAGAGATGACTTTTTAGACTGATACCTTGGTGAATAACCTTGGTAATTTTTAATGACACCTTGGGGATGGACCTTGGTGAAACGAAATGATTGTCAATATTAAATGTTGCAGCCACATCTTAATGTTATGAAAAAATTTATTTTTATTATGATATGCCTCATGATTTCACTCTCACGCCTTAAAGTTCTTTTCATGACCTTATTGAAGTATCTCAAGTTCACATGTAAAATGTTTCTCTTGTTTCCCTTACTGGGTCTTCTCCTCACCCTTTCTTTTGATGTATGTCCCCAGGTTATGAGATGCAGTAATGAACCTAGGATGAACATAAGAAGAATCCTTTCAAGTGTTTAAGAAGAATGTTTTTTTGTTTTATGTATTAATTTCCTGGTTTCCAAGACACTAAACCTTAAAGATCCTCATTTTTGTCAAATGTAATGAAAGTTTATGTGATAAAAAGGCAGGATGCTATAGTTGGTATCAAAGGATGGTTTAGTTATTTGTGGAAATTAGGATATGAAAACTCTAGGAATAATCCTATAGAAAATTTTATATATAGGAAATATTCCTGGTATTTTGGTGAGTATTGAGTAATGGGTTTCCAAGCAAATACATTCATGTCTGGATACGAGCAGGTAGAGGTGGCTCTTGCACAGATATACATAGGGGTAAAACCCGAAAACACCGCTTTGAGCTAGACTCGAACGGGAACTGGTACACGGCAATGGGCCTTTGCTGCACTCTTGGTTATGACACTCCCGAGGAATATGATTTGGTAAATTAATAAGCTTAGTATGGACCATTGTTAAAGGAAACAAAGATAAAATAAAATAAAGATTCACATAAGAATATATGATCATGGATAACCTAGATGGGAACCTAGGGGATCACAAGTTAGGGTATACTTTCCTTCTACAAGTTTATCCTTCTATGCTTAAAGTTTCCTTTAAATGATTATTGGCTAAGTATTCAAGCCCCTAATTGTACTTTCTTTTCGTAGTTAATGGCGGGAAATGGAAGAACATGTCCCAACAACCAATGTGATAGGAAATGCAACTATTTCTGTATTAATATGACATAGATGATTAGGGGATTAAAAGATTATTATTATTTTGGAAGACGTTCACTATTTTGGGGACCCTATATGATCGAGGTAAATAGATTACTACGGTATTTTCATTGAGGAGTGAGGTTAAATTATATTTTTAAGAATCGGTAAATTTAAGGTGGACTTATAGTAATTTAGGTTACTTATGGAAATTATTAACCTATCTTGGGTAAAATATTTTTAGGTTATCTAATTTTGTTATAAGATGTTAGGAGTGTTTGATGTTGTTTTGAGATGAACAATGAAGTTTATTTTGGAAGACTATGTTATCAAATCCCTCTTGTATTTGGGTTTCAATCTTAGTTTGGTTTATTTTGAGTAATTTTAAGGACCGTTATTTATGGAATGGTCTATGATGAACTTTGGGTAGTACCATGGAACTTTGAAGATTTAAAAGTAGTTTCTATTCCTATGGGATTCTTTCTTTTTGAATAGTTTTTTTACCTTACCCTTTCTGTTTTTGGGATAATCTTTAAAGATAGAAGAAATGGATAATTAATCTTTTGTGGATTATGTGATTCCAAGTTTTTTTTGAATGCTCATCGTTTGGATAAAAGATTAGTTTTGGGTAGAAACTTATTAAAGGATGAAACTCTATATAAAGGTAGGTATATTTTCTATGTAGTAAATGAATTCCTCAAAATTATGAAAAGGAAAGTAAAACAAAAACGTTGTTGGTTTACGTTTCCTACTAGGTAATCAAAGACTGTTTACACACATCATAAGTTTGGGATTTTCTTATGGTTAACTTTCTCCTAATCATGTTTTCTATCACTCTCCCCCAGAACTTGACCCTTTGTTTTTTCTTCCATATCCATGTTTTCCTCCATGGAATCCTAGTATGGTTTAACTCGGGTGACCTTTTTACTTCCCTTAATTTCTTTTAAAGTAATAGTTTTACTGGTTCCTTTTCCAGTGTGGGACTTTCAATGAAATTTCAAAACCCAGTTTTAAAAATTGCGAGGACGCAATTTCTTAAGGGGGAAGATTGTAACGACCCGAAATTTTGAATAAATCTTATTTCCTAATTTTATGTGTCATTTTATTTTATTTTTTATACTCAAAAAAAATGTTTCATTTGATAACATGATTATAATTAAAATGAGACCGTTGGGTTTTGACTGTTATATGACCATTGGTCAATATGACCGCTGGAAACTAAACTTTTCGATTATTGTCTCTAAATACAAGTAATCTTGGTTAATTATTATAGAAAGAAGATTTGATGGCCTCACCCAGTAGTCTTTGACCGATCGAAGCCCATCTAACAGAACTTGGGAAAGAGGTAGCACCACTGAGCTTTGCTCTGGACCAAACCCAAGCCGAACTTCATCGTGTGAAACTAGAACGGAATCGCCTTTGCGAGAAGTTCAAACTAAAAGAAATTACTACTCGTGCGATGTTGGTCGAGCCTCCCTTAGATTCTCTCACCTTATCACACCTTACACTTAGGTCCTATGCTGGTGTGATAAGGGACTATGTAAGGAGACCGTAACTCCTTGTGTAATCCTTTGTTTTAAATAAAAAGTGGGATTTATTCTTATGATGAAGTTTATGAATTTTCAAATGACCGGATAAATATAGTATGCATATTTTTGATGAATTTTAGAAAAAGGATATTTTTTAAAATGTTTATGTAAACCTTGAATAATTAAAAATGTGTAATGATTTTCAAAAAATTGTCTTCTACAATTATGTTCAGTACGAAATTTAGAGTCTAATAAGATCAACTTGTTTTTTGATGAATAGTAAATTATGAATAGTGATTTTATGCTTAGGATTATTAATGTGACCAAATAGATTAGTAACCTCACTTAAAGAAAGTATTAAAATAATCAAGGCACCTTGATTAAGTAATGTGAATCAATAAAATGGTTAAATAACGGTTTCAAAAATTATTATTCAAGTATTAGTTTTTTTGGGTGAATAGTGTTTTTTAATTAAAAATTAAATTAAAAATATTTAGAAAATTATTTTTGTAAAATGGATTTCATTTTTGAACTCAGAGCATCGATATTATGTCAAGGTAATTTTTGGGGTTTTTTCTGAAAAAAATGAATTTTCGGTGAATAGTGTATTTATTTAAAAATAAAATTAAAAATATTTAGAAAATTATTTTTATAAAATTGAGTTCATTTTTGAAATCAGAGAATTGATATTTGGTTAATGTGAAATTTTGGGATTTTTCTGAGAAAGTTGAATTTTCAGTGAATAGTAAAAATACAGTTTTAGGGTTTCGGTATGTTTAGTGACATCATAACTGTGTCATGGTGATTTCATGAGATATTTTAAGGGTTGTCCGACCTAAGTTGATGGATATTTGTATTGGGGGCCCCATGTGGCCAAACTTAATGGGAAATATCATGAGAGAGCACATGGTTTTGAGAAAAGCACATGTGAGGTGTCCCTTGGCCATTAATGCCTTGTCCCCTCACTTTCCCTATAAATACCAAGACCTCCTCTCATCCTTTCGACTCCAAAACCATCCTCAACTAAGTTCTGGTCTTCTTACCTCCCAAGGAGTCCTCCCAAGGTGCCCCCAAGCCCTCAAGGTCCCAACCTTTGAGTTTTAAGAGTTGCATTTTAAGGTAAGGGATCCGACCTCTCTCTTTCTTTTCAAGTAATCTCTTTTATGTAATTCCTTTTATGCTCCATGTTCTTATGTTGGAGGATGTTCTTTTATACTCCACTTACTGCCCTTTTAATTTTCATACAGTGAGAGATCCCCTATTACTCTCATTATTTCGTTTTATGAAGTTTTAAGTGGCGCCGTTAGGCTGCCAAAAGTTTTGTAACGGATTCTTTCTCCCTTCTCATTTTTCAAGATATATTCTCATGTAAAGTATTTCAAGTTCCCTTTTTTATGTTGGGGTATGATCTCTAAATTTTTCATACTGATATTTTATGATCATATGATGAGATACCCCATTTGATCTCTTCAATTCAGTATTTTTATGTTTTAAGTGGCACCGTTAGGCTGCTGAATTTTTAAGTGGTTCTTCACCCTTCTCGTTTTGAAGTTCTACTTTCATGTCAATTATTTCAAGTTACTTTTTGTTATGTTGTGGTATGATCTCTATATCTATCATACTGATCTTTTATTACCACATGATGAGATACCCCATTTGATCTCTTCAATTCATTATTTTGATGTTTAAGTGGTGTCGTTAGGCTGCTGAATTTTTAAGTGGTCCTTGCACCTTTCTCCCTTTTCAAAGTTCTAATTCCATGTCAAGTCTTGAAAGTTCCTTTTTATTATGTTGGGGTATGATCTCTATATCTATCATACTTATCTTTTATGTTCATATGATGAGATACCCTATTTTATCTCATCAATTCATTTTTGGTTGATGTTTATGTAACGTTGTTAGCCTGCCGAATTTTCATAAGAGAAATCTTATTTTTGTCTTCCTTTCATGTTCTTCATTTCATATGGTATATTTTCAAATTTCATTACCATGTTCTTAAATCCCTTATATTCTGTCCCTATACTGTTCTTTGGATCATTTATTAGTGGGTGACCCATGTCCCCTCACTTTTCAATGTTTTCTAAATCCATGTATCATAGCCGTTATGTTGCATAATTTTCATTTCAAAATGCCTCCCTCTTTATCTCAAAATTATTTTATGTTATTAAGTGAATACTCAATGATCTTATTTCTATAGGTGTATTTACATATATATCAAAATTTTCTATTTTAAATTATGGGTTTTACATACATGAAACCCGCTTTCCCTTTCCGTGGGTTTAAAGTGACATAAAGATCATGTCTTTAAAGCAGTTTTTAAAACGTTATGATTATGAAATGAAAACCATTTCATTTATGCTATATGGGTTGTTTATGAAATGATTGATGATGATATATGTGGCTCACATGATAATAAATACATTTCAAGGGTTCGCCCAGATAGCGCTCCAATGCATTGGGTAAAGACTTAATCTTTAGAGATGACTTTTTAGACTGATACCTTGGTGAATAACCTTGGTAATTTTTAATGACACCTTGGGGATGGACCTTGGTAAAACGAAATGATTTTCAATATTAAATGTTGCAGCAACATCTTAATGTTATGAAAAATTTTATTTTTATTATGATATGCCTCATGATTTCACTCTCACGCCTTAAAGTTCTTTTCATGACCTTATTGAAGTATCTCAAGTTCACATGTAAAATGTTTCTCTTGTTTCCCTTACTGGGCCTTATGCTCACCCTTTCTTTTGATGTATGTCCCCAGGTTATGAGATGCAGTAATGAACCTTGGATGAACATAAGGAGAATCCTTTCAAGTGTTTAATAAGAATGTTTTTTTTTTGTTTCATGTATTAAGTTCCTGGTTTCCAAGACACTAAACCTTAAAGATCCTTGTTTTTGTAAAATGTAATGAAAGTTTATGTGATAAAAGGCAGGATGCTATACCTATCAACTAGAACTCCCACCGAACAAGTCTTAAGTACATGATGTATTCTATATATCACTCTTGAGGAAGTACATACCTAACCCATTACATGTACTCAATCCATAGGTGGTACCATTGGAGAATGACCTCTCCTTTTAAGAGAAGTCGGTGAAGATCTTAGATAATAAGGAAACATTTCTACGAAATAAGACAACACCCCTTGTCAAGGTGTTCTGGCGAAACCACAAGTTTGAAGAGACAACAGGTTAATCAGAGGAAGTGATGACGAAGAGTTACCCTTATCTATTTTAGGGTGGGAAAAGGAAATTTTGAGGGTGAAATTTTTTAAGGGGGGAAGATTGTAATGACCCAAACTTTTATTAATGAAAATTCCTCTTGATATAATTAAATGTATTATTATATAAAATGGTTATATAACATATTAACTTCTTTATTTTTATGATTTTTGATTTTAAAATATCGTTAATATATGTGACCGTTGATAATATATCCATTAAATAGTGATCACATGATTAGTATAAATATAGGGCTTTACAAAATCCAATTTACTCAGAAAAAGGAAGTGATGGCCTCATCTAGTAGAATTGATCCATACAAAGCTCATTTATTGGAGATCATAAAGTAAGTGGAATCACCAGGCTTAGTTATTGACCAATCCCAAGCCGATCTTCAACATGTGAAGCTTAAATGGAATCTCCTACAGGATAAGTGGAAGTTGATAGATATTACCACCCGAGCGATGTTATCCGAGCCTCCCCAAGAGTCTATCACCATCGAAAACCTTACCCTTAGGTCTTATGCGGATTTTATAAGGGGTTATGTAACAATACCCTAGAACTATGATTATGTGCATTATGTTTTTATATATATAATATACATTCATTTTATTATTGTTACATTGTAAATGGTTTTTAAAGAACAAATAGTATTTTTGGTTAATATTCAATTACGAAATCTATTTTGATGAATTAATGGATTTTTGAATTAAATGAAATTTTTGTAAAATATTATTAATAAATTATTTTTTATTAAATATAAATGATCGTATAATTTTTATGAATACAATTGTAATTTTTATTAAGCTTTGAAAAACTGTTTTTGTCAAGACCCATAAATTTTTTATAAATGTCAATTTTTATTTTAAAAGTAAAAATTCACATATTTAGAAAATTATTTAGATAAAATTATTATTATTTTTGTAATTAGGACAATGAAATTATCCAATGGTGAACTTTTCATAATTTTTTGAGACAGTCGAATTTTTTGGTAAAAATTAAATACCGTTTAAATATATAATGTTTTTTATGACATCATAATGACCCAATACTGATGTAGTAAAATACTATAAATGATTTTTCGGCCAATATATGTTTTATCTTTAAAATAATCCGATTTTACATTTTTTTGATTAATTTTATGGTGCCTTAGTGGACCCTCCAAGACTTATAAAATATTTTAACTTTTTAAATTGATTATCTTGAGAGTGTTACTCACCTTCACATAATAAAACCTAATATTTTAATAATTTTGGACATTGGACTTATCAAATAATTTTTTCCAATCCCCTTTTTCAAAATCCATGGGTTGTTTTGTGGTTTTGAATAGTTTAATGTGTGGTGGCCAAAACCTAAATAATAAAGAATTCCCTCTCTTTTCCTATATAAACTCACCCAAGCTATCACTTCCTCTTTAATCAAATCCTATGGAGCTAGACCAAACCCTTCCATAATCTCTCTATAATACTTTTCAGTTGCCTCAATCTCCTAATAATCCTCTCTCAATCCACTCCCAAGCCTTTGGGATCACACTTCCAAGTAAAGGATTTCTTCCTTTCTCATTTTTGTCCAAATTTCTTGATGTTGTTATGCCCTTTTATTTTCAATTAAATATTTTGGTGTATGATTTCACACCTCCCCCATACTTCCCTCCTTATTTTTGAATGATTATAGACCCCTTTCTCTCATTAGTTCCTCACAAGTACACTTGTTACCATGATAAAATTTTGTAAGGAATTTCTCTCTTCTCATTCACATTCAAGCAATTATTTTGTGTTGTGAATATAAATTTCATTAAATATGTTGGGACATGTATATATATTTCCCCCATACAGTAAATTTCATGTACATATGATGAGACACCCCTTTCTCTCTCATAAACAATTTTTATGAATTCTTATGTCACAATGTTATGCTGTCGAAATTGCACTGCGATTTTCCAAGCCAAAGTCATTGTGTAGTGAATACCATTCCCATTTCTCTATCAAGGGTATTTACCTTTATGCACAGTTACTTATTGATTATAGAGTTTCATTTATGCATTCCACATTCCTTTATCATTGAGTAAATTATAATGTTTAATTATTCCATGTTGTATGATCTATATGGCACACTTATGCATGAAATGAAATGATTAAGAAGGGTGCGCCCTAATAGCGCTCCAATGCATTGGGTAAAGATTAGTATCATGATACATAAAGTTAAATGAGGTTTTACTCATGATAATTCAAGTGAAATGAGGTTTTAATCATGCTCTATGTGCAATTATCCTTGTATCATTCTAATATCATTTTAAATGTTGGTGCCACATTTCCATGTTAGGATATTCATGCTATATCAGGCCTTTATGTTCATATTTCTCTTATGATCCATTGATATGTCTGTTGCTTAAAATGTATTGTATTCTTCAGGTTATACCTTTTTTAATACCTTACTGAGCTTTATATATCACCCCTTTTTATTCATGTCCTCATGTTATCCCATGAAATGCTACGTATGAGGGAATGTAGTGGTCATGTAAAGGAAGTTTTCAATAAAGATGTTGTGTTTCATGTTATAAGTTGTTGTGTAATGTTCCTAAGACCCAAATACACTAGACCTCTCGATATTCTATGTTGTATCAATTGAATATTTTATGTAAAAAATCATGTTTAAGTGTGTAATAAAAATAAGGGTTTTTATACTTTGTACCCCCTTTGAATTGCCATGACAAGAAACATTCTAATTGACTCTGTTATATCTACCCAAGAAAATGTTTATTCGACATCAATTCCTTCAATATATACATGGCCTTTACACACTAGACGTGTGTGTTTTCAGATCAAATTTCCATTCTCATCGAATTTGTTTTTTAAGATCCATTTGGTTCCAATCATATTTTGATTCTTAGGTTTGTTAACAAGATCTCATGTCTGGTTCTTATCAATATGATCTAGTTCTTCACTGATGGATTTAACCCATGATTAATTATTCATACCTTCTTCAAAATAGGTTGGTTTTATAATTGATAGGAAGGTATATTGTTCATCATTCATCTTTCTCCTTATCTGTGTGGGTGAATTCCAATCCCCAATAATGTTGGATTGATCAATTTATGCTCTTTGTTTTCTCCTATGAGGTTCAGAATAATTTTATTCATCAATGGTTTTCTCTTCTGATTCTTCTTCTGAGTCAACATCATGATGTGACTCTAGAATTTTTTCACACCTTCCTCTACTTATATATTTATATTTATTAAATGTCCACATTTTTTCTCATCTTTTATAATATCATCATAAAAATTACTTGATGCATTTTTGGTTTTATCTTTAATGATCCTTACATCACTACTTTCCAAAAAAAATCCAAGATGATTATTAAAAAATTTGTAGACTTTTATCTTCAATGGATATCCAACAAATATTCCCTCATATTTAACATCACCACACTTCCCTTTATTTCCTTCTTTATTTCGGATGAAATGTTTACTTTTGAAAACATGAAAATACTTCAAATAGGGTGTCCTTCCATGAAATAAATCATATGGTGTTTTTGTTTCTCTCTCATATAAATCCTTGCTCAATTTTGAGTATACACTACAACTTTAACAACCACTTTCCAGTAATGAAGAGAGATACAAATCCCAATCAGCATTGGTCTAGACATATTATTTACATATCGATTATCATTCTTAAAAAAATAATTTTTTTGTGGAGTTCTTACATCAGCTACCTCATGTCATATTCCATGTTTCTCTTGGTAATTTTAAAATTCAATGGATATGTATTCCCATCTATTTTCAGAACACAAAACTTTGATTATACGGCATATATCATTCTCAACAATATGTTGATAAATTTTCAAGAAATCAAACACTTGATGTTTCCTATGAATAACCATTACACAATCTATTCTATTATAATCATCAATAAACATAATGAAGTGCCTATCTTTATATGTTCCAGCCACCTTTATCAGTCCACATACATTTGTTTGGATGAGATCAAGAATATTTGATGACCTTTTCTTCTTTGTAAAATATAAACTACAATACAACATTCCTTACATATAAGTATCACAATTATTTTCCCATTCATGCTTCATATTGGGGATATTAATAACTATTTTCATCTTATATAACTTTTCCTTGTCTTGTTGATTAATGTGACCCAACCTATGATTCGACAAGTTTTTCTATTCTTCAATTTCCATGTATCAAATGTTCTCTATACTATCAACTTGATATAAGTTTCCATATATTCTTCATCCTTTCATGAAATAATTCCTTTTACTTTCTTTTATAGTGCACCCATTTTGATTGAATGTCACTATAAGTACTAAGTCACATAGTTGACTCACACTTAGAATATTGTGGAACAAACCATCCACATAAAGGACTTTAGTTTTCTTAAGCTCATCAATTTCCAGTTCTATACTCCCACTAACTTGGATCTTCAAAGCACCATCATTTCCAAACCTAAATGTTCTATCAACCCTTTTATTTACATTATTTAATAAATCTACATTTCTAATCATATGGGATGAGAATCCACTATCAAGACTCCAATCACTATTATTCTTGGTAGCTTTGAGAGCGACTTCTGTAAGATTGGATTTCCATGTTTTCTTCTTTTCCTTGCATGAAATGTTATATTGAGTGAAGGATAAAATCATCTTTCAAATCCCTTTTCCACATGCGTTGGTTCATCGTAATCATACTCCTCTTCCAGAGGAGAAAAATTCTTTGTAAGAGAAACATTGTCTGGTTGACATGTTTGGATTGTCTCTGAGTTCTATATGTATTGTTACTACCTTTCTTCTGCCTACAACAAATAACTTTATGAACAAATTTAGAATAATGTAAACAATATCCATATAAAATATTTCTTCTATAAGAATTAGGATATGATTTTTTTCTCCTTTTTTGACTTCCTAGATCTTCCCCATTCAAATATCTCCTTGCCTCTTCACAATATGACATGGTATGGACCAGATAGCCATATAATTGAAATTTCATATGAGAAAATGCATTCTCACTTATATTCCTCCTCATGTATCCTTCCTTAGAAATTTTTTTGACTACCTATCATTTCATGAAACTTGTGGGTAGGATTAGTTTTTCCTTTAAAATTTATTTAAGGCTCTCTTTGTTAGGAATTCAAGTGTCTTTGTGATATTCTCAACTTTTGATTTCCCTTTTCTTGGGTTCATCATATTTCTAGTCTTGGATGTTTCAACATCACAACCAATTACAATATTTACCATGCATGTGGATCATTAATCATTCAAAAAAATTGATACTCTATTAGAACCACACTAATCTCTCTTAAGTAGATCATCATATGAGAATATTCAAATTCACTTTCATGTTTACACCTTAGAATAATAACTACTTCTTCAACTCCCTAAAAAATCTTGGACTTCTCCTCTAGTATGGATGTAAGGTCATTGATGACCTTTGATTGTTCTTAAATTCTGAGAATTAGTTCCACTATATCTTCTTTTATTTCAAAAATAGTTAAATTTTCCTTTACTACTTCTTCCAATTGATCAATTTATGCTTCAATCCAATAAATGTATTCTGATTATTCTTCCAAGATTTCTCTATACCTTTTGTTTCTATTTCTTTGATTATCAATCTTATGAAGAGAATCCTCAAGTTCCTTCTTGAGATAATCATCAGCAGTCAACTGATTATCTCCTTATTTGTCTTTTGATGGTCCTGATTTTTCAATTGTATCTATAATGGGTTATTGGGTTCCAAATTTAAACTCTGCTTCTTTATCCTCAAATAATTCATTATAATCATCTTCTTATTTTAAAAAAATCTGTGTACTTTCCTTTCATATTTTAAGTCTCCATTTTGAGAAAACCTTTTATAAGGCTTCTACATTTTTGTAGGTTTGCCTTCTTCATCATCGAACTTTCTTGAGAATTAAATGGCAATGTTCCTAAATCTACCATAATGAAAACAATACATAGGTATCTATCCTTAAAATACACCTTTTCCTTTATTGAATTTCTTAGAAATTAGAGAAAGAATATCATTTTCCTGATTATCTTTATCAAAAAAATATCTTGAAATCTCAAGTTTTTTCATGTCTTTAAATTCCATTTCCTTACTTACTAGAGTCATTTCATCTTACATTTTGACTATCATTTCATAAGCCACCTGACTACTCAGAATATCATCCAAATAAATTTTCGATGGATCCCTTTCCTCAAGGGATAACACTTTTGGATTGTAGAGAGGTGGAAGCCTTCTAAAAAATTTCTTCACATTTTTTATGTCCTTAACTTCTTCACCAAGTCCCCGTATAGCTCCAAAAAATTTAGTAATCCGATTAAAAAAAGTATCTTCATTTTCATCCATATGCATTTTAAATTCATCAAACAGATTATGCAGGACTTGTAGTTTTTCCTCCTTAACTTTGTTGTCACCTTCATATATATTATCCAATTTTTTACACAAAGAATTTATTGAACTACAACTCATCACCTTTATATATATTGGATCATGAAGATTTGTAGTGAGGGAAATTTGTGCTTTAGCATCTCCATCAAGCATTTTTCTATCTGTATCAATCATAGGAATCCCTGTTACATCAGAAACCTATATCCCTTGTGTAGTGGAAAAAATAACTTCCATTCCAAGAGATATTATATGAGATATCATCCTATTTTTCTAAATCATTAATTTTCTTCCATAAAATAGGGTAAGCCCCTAACATTTTCTGAATTATACATGACAATAAAAGAGAACTGATTTAACTCAACTAACCTACCTCAAATACCACTTATTGGAAACTAGAAAACCTAAGAGGGGAGGGGTGAATCATGGTGTAAAATTTTTATTTTTAATGTAATGGATCCGGTTCCCATGTTGGTAGGAACCCATTAAACCTATATGATGGATCTGATTAGAAATCAAACATTCACATTTAGAAAGGTAAAATGATAGTTTTACTTGGTTCACCACTAAGGTCTATTCCAAGGAGAATACGCCAAAAGTTTGTCAGTCATACCTAAATAAACTAATATTCACTAGTTTTATAATGTAATAGTTCATACACCGTCACTCTATTCTAGGGACATGGCCTTTATAAGATTTTAGGGATATCACACAACATCCATTGGAATAATTTCATAGAATCCCCCTAGCTCATTATCATGGGTGAATTCTTAATAAGTTTATCGAATTGAAGTTCACTTCATTTGATTGGGATTAAATTATTTTTCATTATCTAACATAAGACTCTTCTTTCACTATAGACCTGAGTTGATGCACTTTCAAATCACTATTACTTAAAAACCAGGTGTTCAAAACTTCCATTCACAAAGTTCACTACCTTCGCAAAGCACCCTGCCTTTATGGAGCTCACA
This sequence comes from Viscum album, assembly GCA_963277665.1. Taxonomy (NCBI): domain Eukaryota; kingdom Viridiplantae; phylum Streptophyta; class Magnoliopsida; order Santalales; family Viscaceae; genus Viscum; species Viscum album. The sequence continues at coordinate 540,185,832 of OY728119.1, forward strand.
AATTAAATACGGAATACTCAGTCATCTCAAAGCACCCATTAATTAGAAGAATTGTCATCATACAATAATAAAATATTCTTTTTGTGTTCCTTAAGCTCACATAGAAATCCAGATACACTGAGCTCCCCTAGCTTCGTGAAAGTAGAGTGATCCTGTATTTTCCTTGAAAATGTAACGTTAGATAAAGTGGGGGTAGAATTATATTTATAGGGGCAGCCATTCATGATTATCCATCACCTCCAATTCATTTTTCGGATCTTTCAAAAATAACTTCATAGTACTCCCCCATTCATGAATCTCCACTGAGATTTAGCATTGTCCTGAAGCTTTCTATCAAACATCATGCACTCCTGATACTCCAATTCTTGTAATAATTGAGAATACTGTCACATATCACAATGCTCTACATCATCGTGAATATCATCCCATTCTACATGAAAGCATTTTCTTTTCCATTTTTATGAATTTTTTATTCCAAAAAACAACCTTTCATGATGTTATCTCTTCCTTTGAATTTTGATCCCAAACTTTTGGCAAACACTGGGAAATGACATCACCTTCAATATTATTGTCATATTTTATTGTATGATCACTCTCCTTGAAAACTTTATGATAATCCAAGTGTGAATTGAAAAAAAAACACAAACCAGAATCCATTTATAGAAAAGATCAACCTTGGTTCCAACAATCTTCCACTTTGTATTTTTTGGAAATCTATAAATAAATTCAATAAAGCACCACTCACTGTCAAAACCAGGTACTTAAGAACCAACTTATCCAACACTCTAAGTATACATGAGAAATTCTTGGTGTAGAAAATAAGAGGTGAGGCATTAATTGGGGCCTCATGTTTTGGAATGCTTAAATATGTCCAAGATAAGCTCTAGCTATTTCCTCATAACACAAAATTGTTTTCTCCATTCTCATTATCCCCCTTTATAACTCATTATATTTTTTCACATAACACCTAAAATATTGAATTTATATATTTCACCATTATACCCCATTGGAAATAAACCCAAATAACCTGATTTTTACTTTTAGAGCTCAAAAAACACACTCACCATGGATCGTATCTCCCCCATAAACTTTCATCACTTCTAAAAATAGATTAAAACAGTTAACACAACTAGGGAGAGGGGATCACTTGTGAAATCCTCATACATTGGGAGGTAGTCGAGCACTGAGGTTCAACATATTTTTCTCAAACACGTGTGTTTCCAATGGCTTGTTCAGGATTTCATCCATTCGTTAAATAGTTCCAACATGGTTCATTTTAATCACATCTTGATCAAATTTTTCTTTGATAAAGTGATATTGAATTTCAATATGTTTTGTATAATAATGTTGAACTAGATTATTCATAATATTGATTTCACTTTAGTTATCACCCTGAATCACCATTGGTTGTTTCACATCATTGCTAATATCAGTGAGTTTATGTTTCATCCATAGTAGATAAGTGTAGGCCTTTGTAGTAGAGATATACTCTACTTCAACTATACTAAGAGAAGTACTTTCCTATTTCTTACTCAATCATCCCACACATTTCTTAACAATAAATAATTATCCACCACTTGTGGGCATTCTATCCACCATATCTCTAGCCCATTCATCATCAAAAAATGTTGATAAATCATTATCATTTCCTGTTGTAAGTATAAGACATAATTGTTAGTGCCTTGAATGTATCTCATGATTCTTTTTACTCTCATTAAATTTTGTTCCCTTGGATTACTCTAAAAGAGGGCCACTAGTAATGTTTCAAATATAATATATGGCCTTATTGTAGTCAAGTTCAATGAACTTCTAAGGATTCTCCTATACATGGTGGGATCCACAGTAGTCCCATCCTCATTATTTCTAAGTTTTTTTCCAACTGAAAGCAGAGTAAACATTGGTTTGGAGTCATACATATTGAATTTCTTCAGCAACTCAATTGTATACTTTTCCTAAGAAATAAAAGTGTAGTCTTTCCTCTAAATCACTTGTAGCACTAAGAAGTATGTGATTTAACCAATCATAGAAATTTCAAATAATGATTTCATGTGATTAGAAAATTTATCCACTAATCCCTACCTTCTTCCACCAAATTTAATATCATCTACATAAACCAGTACAATAAACTGATCTTTTTTAGAATTATTCACATAGATATTGTGATCCAATCCTCCTCTTTTAAAATAGATATTCTTTAAATAATAATCCAGTCTGGAATACCAGGCTTTTGGTTCCTGATTCAAACCATAAAGGGCCTTCTTTAATCTATAAACCTTTATTTCATCATTACCAAGCATAAAACCCATGTGATGTCCAATTTAGACTTATTCTTCAAGAACTCCATTTAAGAAAGCTATTTTAACATCCATTTGATAAACTTTGTACCCCATATGAATTACCATGGAAATAAAAATCCTGATTGACTCCATTTTATCTACTAGAGAAAATGTTTCTTTGATATCAATTCTTTAAATTTTTGTATAGCCTTCACACACTATATGTGCCTTGTTTCTAATCACATTTCCATTCTCATCGAATTTTTTTGAAGATCCATTTTGTTCTAGTCACAATGTGATTCTAAAGTATATTAACAATATCCCATGTCTGGTTCTTGTCAATATGATCTAGTTCTTCATTCATGGATTTAACCCATGATTCATCCTTATCAGCTTCTTCAAATGAGATTAGTTTCATAACTGATAGGAAGGAATATTATGAATCATTCCTTGTTATAATTTTCTATGTGGGTGACTTTCAATACCTAATAATGTTGGATTGATCAATTTCACCTCTTCGATTTCTCCTATGAGGTCCAGAGGAATTTTCTTCAGCCTTGGTTTCTTCTTCTGATTCTTCTTCTAATTCAATATCATGATGTGACTCCTTAATGTTTTTAACACCTTCATATACTTCTATATTTGGATTTTTTCCATTTTCACATTCATCCTCATCTTCTATCAAATCAATATAAAAATTCCTTAAGTCATTTATCTTAAATTATATTTTCGTCACTACTTTCCACAATTTTTTCAAGATGATTATCAAAACATTTGTTGGATTTTACCTTCATTGAATATCCAAGGAAAATTCTCTCATCTGAAGAATCAGCATACTTCCCTTTATTTCCTTCTTTGTTTCGGATGAAACATTTACTTTTGAAAACACAAAAATACTTAAAATAGGGATTCCTTCCATGACACAACTCATATAGTGTTTTTTTCTCTCATATAAATCCCCATTAAATTTTATGTATACACTATAGCTTGAATAGAATCTTTCTAGTAATGGTGAGAGATGCGGCTCTCAATCAGTATAGTTCTGACTATATTGTTTACCTATCAATTCCTATGCTCAATAGATCCATTTTTATGTGGGGTTCTTACAGTATCCACCTCATTTTTTATTCCATGTTTCTCTAGGTAATTTTTAAATTAAATGGATAATTATTCCCCTCCATTATCATATCATAGAACTTTTATTTTATGTCCTATATCATTATCAGCAATACATCGATTACTTTTTAGGAAATAAACCACTTGTCATTTCCTATGAATAGCCATTATACAAGAAATTCTACTATAATCATAAATAAACAGAATAAAGTGCCCCTCTCCATATGTTCTAGACACATTTATTGGTCCACATACATCTGTATGGATGAGATCAAGATGATTTTATGCCTTTTTCTTCTTGGGATGATATAAACTCGAAGCCAAATTTACATGTATGAAATAATCATAAATCTTTTCCCATTCATGCTTCATATTGGGTATATCCATGAATATATTCATCTAATATATATTTTCCATGTCTTTTTTATTAATGTGACCCAACCTCTGGTGCCGCAAGTTTTTCTCTTCTTCAACTGCCATGTAGAAAATGTTCTATTTAATATCAACCTGATATAAGTTTTCATATATTCTGGATCCTTTCAATAGAGAATTTCATGTCCTTCCTTTTATAGTTCACCCCTTTTGACTGAATTTTACTATAATTTTGAAGTCATATAGTTGACTCACACTCAGGATATTGTGATGAAAACTGTCCACATAAAGGACATCAATTTTCTTAAGCTCATCACATGCCAGTTCTATACTCTCACTACCTTTGATCTTCAAAGAACCATCATTTCTGAAATTTACTATTCTATCAACCATTTTCATTACATTTTTTAATAAATATGCATTTCTCATCATATGGGATGAGCATCCACTATCAAGAATCCAGGTTCTGCTATTCTTGGTAGCATTGAGAGCAACATTTTCAAGATTGGATTTCTCTAATTTCTTATTTTACTTCCATGAAATATTAGACTAGGTGTAGGATAAAGATGTCCTTTCAAATCTCTTTTCCATGTGCATGGGTTCATCATATTCATACTATTATTCTAGATTAGAAAACTTGTTTGTAAGAGTAACACTGTCTGGTTGATGAGTATTGTATTGTCTCTGAGTTCTGTGTGTACTGATCCTGCCTTTCCACTTCTTACAATAAATAAATTGATGACCAAAGTTAGAATAATAAATACAATATCCATAGAAAATATTTATTCTATAAGAAGTATTATATGAATTCATTCTCCTTTTTTAATTCCTAGCTCTTTTCAATTCAAATAACTCTTTGCCTCTTTATAGTATCACATAGTATGGACCATACAGCCACAGAATAGACATTTCATAAGAGTAAATTTCTTCTTACTTTTATTCCTCCTCATATCTTCTTCCTTAAGAAATTTTTTTGACAACCTATCATTTTGGGAAACTTGTGGTTAGGATTCAGTTCTCCTTTAAAACTGATTTAAGGCTCTCTTTGTTAAGACTTCAAGTGAATTTTTGATATGCTCAACTTTTGATTTCCCTTTTCTTTGGATCACCATATTTACAACCTTATATGTTTCAACATCACAACCAATTCCACTATTTCCCATCCATGTGAATCTTTGATCATTCAAAACATTTTCTAAACCATTAGAACCCTAATTATATTTCTCTAGCATATTATCATCTGATAATCTTCCAAACTATATTTTCTTATTTGTTTCCTATGAATTTGATTCACTTTCAAGTTTACTCCTTAGTGTAAAAACTTCTTCTTAAATTCCCTGAATAGTCTTTGATTTCTCCTCCAGTCTGGATGTATGGTCATTGATAACCTTTTCCTATTGTTCAATTCTAAGATTTAGTTATACTATAAATTTTGTGCTTTCAAAAAAAATTGAATGTTATTTTATTACTTCTTCTAGTTAATCAATTTTTGATTCAAGCCGATCAATGTATTCTAATGATTCTTTTAGGAATACACTCCACGTTTTTTCTATCTCTTTGATTATCAAGCTTTCTAAGAGAATCCTGAAGTTCCTTATTGGGATCAGCATCAATAGTCAACTGATTATCTACTACTTTATCCTTTTATGGTTTTGATTTTTCAACTATATCCATCATGGATGCTTGGATTACATACAAAAACTCTACTTCTTCATCCTCTAATAATTCATTATAATCATCTTCTTCTTTATAGAAAAAACTCTTTCTCTGTACTTTCTTTTCAAATTTGAATTCTCCATTTTGAGAAAACCTTATATGAGTATTCTACATGTTTCCAGGTTCACTTTATTTATCATTGAACTTTCTTGATCACCGAGAGGCAATGTTCCCAAATCTACAACAACGAAAACAATCCATAGGTAACGTTCCTTCAAATACCCATTTTTCTTTTTAAAATTTCTTAGCAACAAGAGAAATAAGTTCATATTCCTCATTGTCTTCATCAAAAATATCTTCTAAAATATAAAGTTTTTTCATGTATTTGAATTTCATTTCCTTTCTTACTTGAGTCATTGTATCTTCTGATTTGACTCTCATTTCATAAGACACCATAATTCTCAGCAAATAATCTAAAGAAAGTTTAGATAGATCCCTTTCCTCAAGGGCTGACCCTTTTAGATGGTATATAGGTGGAATTATTCTCAATATTTTGTTCACAATGTCAATGTATTGGATTTCTTCACCAAATCCTCATATATATCCAAAAACTTTAGTAATCTGATTAAAATAGGTCTCTTCCTTTTCATCAAGATGCATTTTCAAGTCATCAAACCTATTATGTAGGACTTGTAGTTTCACCTCATTCACTTTTTTATCACCTTCATATATATTCTTTAGTTTTTCCCACATATACTTTTATGAAGTAAAAATCTTCACCATTATATATTTTGATCAAAAATAGTTGTAGTGAATGAATTATGTTATTTAGCATCTACATCAAGCATTTTCTTTCTTATATCAATCATAGACAGACCTAATACATCAGAAACCTATATACCTTATGTAGTGGAAAAAATAACTTCCATTACAAGAGATATTAGATGAGATATCATCCTATTTTTTCAAATCAATAATTTTCTTCCATCAAATAGGGGAACTCCACCAACATTTACTGAATTCTCCATGATAGTAAAAGAGAATAAATTTGACTCAAGTAACCTACCTCTGATACCACTTATAGGACCCCCAAACACCTTGAGAGGTGAGAGGTGTTTCAGGGTGTCAAATTTTTATTTTTAATTTTATGTATCTCATTCCCACATTGGTAGGAAATTATTAAACTTGTATGATGTATTCGATTAGAAATAAAAAATTCACATGTAGAAAGGAAACACAACTATTCTACTTGGTTCACCACTAAGGGCTAGTCCAAGGAGTATACTCCAATAGTGTGTCATTAATACCTAAATCTACTAATCCTCTCTAGTTTTGGAATATAAGAGTTCAAGCACAGTCACTATGTTCCAGGCACACTGCATTTAGAAGATTTTAGGGATAGCTCATTGTGTCCCTCAGAACACTTCTGTCGACTCCTCCTAGCTCATGCCTTGGGTGAAGTCTTACTTATTTTATCGGCGTGAAGGTTGCTTAAATGGGTTGGAATTAAAATATTTATCAATATCTAGCACAAACGTCTTCTTTCACCATAGACCTGAGTTAATGCACTCTGAAATCACTATTCACTAAAAACCAAATGTTCAAAACTGTCATTTGTGAGGCACCTTCATGAAGATAAATACCTTCGTGAAGCACACTACCTTTGTGGAGATCAATAATTTAACATGTAATACCCATTAATTTTGAATAAAACATTACTCAAAATCATTGGAATTAGTCAAGACTAAACTAGTCTTTTCGGGATTCTCAAGCTCGCGTAGAAATCCATATTCCTGAAGCTCCCCTAGCTTCGTGAAATCAGAGCGATTATATATTTTCCTAGAAAATTTTCATGTGAAATGAAGTTGGGTAGCCTTATATTTATAGGCTTAGCCATTCGTGATGCTACACCACCTCCAAATCATTTTTCAGATATTTCAAAAACGTCTTTGTGGAACTCCTCTATTCATAAAGCTCTATTTATATTTGACATTGTGGTGAAGATTTTAGTCAAAACATCACACACTCATGATGATCCAATTCTCATAATCACAGAGAATACCATCATAGATTTAGATGCTCCACATCCTCGTGAATATCATTCCAGTCTTCATGAAACCCACTACTTTACCATTTTTATAATGTATCGATTCCAAAAAATAACCATTCACGATGATACCCCTTCCACAGGATTTTAGGCCCAAAAATTTGGTAAACACTAGGAAATGATGCCAACTTAAATATTGTTTTCATGTTGTACTATAAGATCACTATCCATGCAAAATATCTAATCATCCAAGTGTGTATTTCCAATAAACACAAACCAGACTCCATTTCCAGCAAATATCAACCTTGGTTTCAATAATCTCCCCCTTTGGGTTTGTTGTCAATCTGCAGATAAATTCAATAAAGCACCAGCCACTATCAAAACCTGATATTCAAGAAATAACTCATCTAATACTATAAGTCTACATGAGAAATGGTCAGTATATAAAACAATAGTGGAAGCATGAATTGGTTTCTCATGTTTTGGAAAGCTTAAAGATGTCTAATCTAAGCTCTGTCTATTTCCTCATAACATCGAATTGTTTTCCCCATTCTCATTCTCACCCTGTGGAAATCTTTCTCTACTTCCTTATAACACCAAAAATGTTGAATTTATCTATTTATCCATTCTCCACCTTTGTAAATAAACCCAAAGAAGCTGATTTTTACTTATAGATCTCAAAAACCACACTCACCCTGGATCATATCTCCCCCCATAAACTTGCATCACTTCTAAAAACAGATTATAATAGTTAACAAAACTGGGAATAGAGGATCACTCTTGACCTCCTCATACACTGGGAGGTGGTTGAACACTGAGGTTCAACTTATTTTTCTCAAACACTTGGGGTGCCAATGGCTTGGTCAGGATGTCAGCCACTTGGTCATCAGTTCTAATAAGATCTATTTTAATCATTCCTTGATCAACTTTTTCTTTAATGAAGTAATATCAAATTTTAATATGTTTTGTACAATAATTATAAAACATATTCTTCATGATTTTATTATCACAGTGAATTGTCATTGGTTTCTTCACCTCATCATCAATATCAGTCAGTTGTTGTTTCATCAATAGTAGCTGAATGTAGGCCTTGTAGAAGAGATATAATCTGCTCTAGTGGTACTAAGAGAAGTAATTTTATGTTTCCTACTCAATAAACCTACACATTTATTACTAATAATGAATGCTCCACCACTTGTGGACTTTCTGTCCACCACATATCCATCCCAGATAGCATCAAAAAACATTCATAGATCATTTTATTTTCCAACATCCAAGTATAATCCATAATTGTGAGTGCCTTTAATGTACCTCAATATTCTTTTTACTATCAAAAAATGTTCTCCCTTCATATTACTCTGAAAGTGGGCCACTAATAATGTTGAAAAGACAATATCTAGACTTGTTTTAGTTAAGTATAATATGCTTCCATTAATTCTCCATTATATGGTGTGATCCACAGAAGTCTCGTCCTCATTATTTCCTAGTTTTTTTTCAAATGAAATCGGATTCATCATTGGTTTGGAGTCATTCATATTGAATTTTTTGAAATATATCTTGTATACTTTTATTGAGAAATAAAAATTTAGTATTTCCTCTGAATAACTTGTAGCCCCAAGAAGTATGTGAGTTAACCAATCACATACATTTAAAATTATAATTTCATGTAATTGGAAATTCATCCCCTGATCCTGGCCTACTTCCACTAAATATAATATCATCTACATACACCAATACCATCAACTACTCTTTTAGAGAATTATTCACATATAGATTGTGATATACTCCTACTCTTTTAAATTTGAGCTTCTTTAAATAAGAATCCAATCGACAATACCATGATCATGGTGCCTGCTTCAAACCCTATAGGGCCTTATTTAATCTATAAACCTTCCTTTCGTCTTTACCAATCAGAAAACCCACTGTTTGTTCAATGTAGACTTCTTCATTAAGAACACTATTTATTAAATCTATTTTGACATCCATTTGATACACTTTGTATCCTATTTGAATTTCTATGGAAAGAAAAATCTTGATTGACTCTAGTTTAGATACTAGAGAAAATGTTTCTTTGACATCAATTACTTCAACTTTGCATATCCTTTACACACTAGACATACCTTATTTATGATCACATTTTCATTCTCATCAAATTATTTTTTTAAGATCCATTTTCTTCCAATCATATTGTGATTATCAGGTCTATTAACAATATCCTATGTTTGGTTCTTATCAAATTGGTCAATTTCTATTGTTTGATTTCACTTGTGAGTTTCAGAATAATTTTCTTCATCCATGGTTTCCTCTTATTATTCTTCTTCTGAGTCAGCATCGTGATGTGACTTCTGAATGTTTTTCACACCATCCTCTACTTGTGTATTTTTATTTTTTTTTCATGTCCACATTCTTCCTCATATTATATCATATCAGAATAATAATTCCTCAAGTAATTTGTGGTTTTAAATTCAATGATCTTTACATCGTTTATTTTCAAAAAAATTCCAAGATGATTATTAAAACATTTGTATTCTTTTCTCTTCATTGAATATCCAAGAAATATTCCCTCATCTACAGTTTCACCATACTTCCCTTGATTTCCTTCATTTCTTCAGATGAAACATTTTTTTCCCAAAACATGAAAATAATTCAAATAGGGATTACTTTTATGCAAAAAATCATATGGTTTATTTATTCAATATAAATTCTTATTCGATTTGGTGTATACAATCCATCTTTAATAACCTCTTTCCATTAATGGAAAGAGATACAGCTCTTAATCAGTATAGTTGTGGCCATATTGTTTAATCATCGATTCTTGTGCTAAACAACTTCATTTTTCTATGGGGTTCTTACAAAATCCACCTCATGGTGTATTACATGTTTCCTAAGGTAATTTTCAAATTCAATGGACATGTATTCCCATCCATTTTCAGATCGTGTAACTTTAATTGTATGACCTATATCATTATCAGCAATATGTCGATAACTTTTTATGAAATCAAGAATTTTTTTTTCCTGTGAATAACCATTATACAATCCATTCTACTATAATCATCAATAAATATAATGAATCACCTTTACCCATATGTTTTGGCCACATTCATCAGCCCACATACATCAATATAGATGAGATCAATAAGATTTGATTCCCTTTTCTTCTTTGGATGATATAAACTGCAAATCAACTTTCCTCATATGCAATATTCACAAGTCTTTTACAATTAACACTTCATATTGGGTATATCTATGACTATCTTCATCTTATATATCTTTCTCATGTATTTTTTATTAATGTGACCCAACCTCTGGTTCCAAAAGTTGTTAATTCATCAACTTCCATGTAGAAAATGTTCTCTTTACAATCAACCTGATATAAGTTTCCATTTATTCTACATCCTTTCAAGAGATAATTCTATATCCATCCTTTTATAGTGCACCCCTTTTGATTTAATTTCATTATAATTCATAACCCATATAGTTGACTCGCACTCGGGATATTGTGATGAAAACCGTCCACATAAAGGTCTTTAGTTTTCTTAAGCTTATCACTGGCCATTTCTATACTCCCACTACCTTTGATCTTAAAAGTTTCAACATTTCCAAACTTGACTATTCCATCAACCCTTTTCTTTATATTCTTTAATAAATCTTCATTTCTCTTCATATAGTACGACCATACACTATCAAGAATCATGGAGATACTATTCTTGTTAGCTTTGAGAGTGACTTCTCTAAGATAATATTTCTCTATTTTCTTATTTTCCTTTCATTAAATATTAGATTAATCGAAGGATAAATATGGCCATTCAATTATATTTTCTACATTCCCAGATTCATTATACTCATACTCATCTTCCATAGGATAAAACATACTTGGAAGAGAAACATCATCTAGTGGAAAAGTATTGGCTTGTCTCTTAGTTCTATATGTATTGTTCCTTTCTTTCCTTTACCTATAGTAAACATCTTTATGACCAAAGTTTGAACATTGAAAACAATATCAATAGAAACTATTTCTTCTATAATAAGTGAGACATGAATTCATTATCCTTTTTTGACTTCCTAACCCTTTCCCATTCAAATAGATCCTTTCTTTTTCACAGTATGACATGGTTTGTCCAAAATATCCATAGAATTTAAATTTCATAAGAGGAAATACCTTATCACTTCCATTACTCCTCATGTATCCTTCCTTGGTAAAATTATTTTTCTTTTTATCATTTCAAGAAACTTGTGGGTAGGATTCAGTTCTACTTTCAAATTGATTTGAGGTTCTCTTTGTTAAGACTTTAGGTGACTTTGTGATATACTCTACTATCGATTTCCCTTTGCTCTAGTTCATTATATTTCAAGCCATGTATGTTTCAGCATCACAACTAATTTCATTGTTTCCCATGTGTGTGGATATTTGATCATTCAAAACATTTTCTAATACATTAGAATCTATCTTAGCTCTCTCTAGTAGCTCAACATCTGAGAATCTTCTAACCTATATTTTCTTCTTTTTTTCCTTTGAATTTGATTCACTTTTAAGTTTAATCCTTAGAGTAAAAATTTATTCTTCAAATCCCTCAACAGTCTTGGACTTATCCTCCAGTCTGTATATAAGTATTGGAAACATGACCTTTATCTATAGGAAATGGAGTATGGTTTGTTTTTTTGGTCAATCCTCATTGTAATGTCATAATGTTTTACAGTAAAGGGATTATACAGTTCAAGGTGACAGCAATACTAAAGGTGGCATCATTTTCCAGTGTTTTCCAAATTTTTGGGCCTAAAAAATCGGAAAATGGAGAGATGTGTTTTTCTCAAAGGAAGGTGCATGAAATATTTTATTGGTGCACAAAAAACAAATATTGTGTTATAAATTGGTTTTGTGCACAATAGTGAAAGTAGGTTGGTTTTTTTCACACAAAAGTTGATTTGGGATCAGAACGCTGAAAAATGGAAAAGGCATGAGGTGTGTAGAAAATCTGGAAATGTGTGAGAAAAATGGTTCTTGCTCCAATGTCCCGAAGGCCTTCATTTTTTGTTGATTTTAATAATCCACCTTTCAAGGGGGTGAGGTGGAACCCTTATAAGGCCCATAGGCATAAGTATTACATGGCCCATAGGCCTTAGAGGTGACCCTCCTCATTCAGTACGCTTGAAGACTTATAGAAGATTCGAGTTCTGATGCATGTAAAAGATGAATGAAAAAAAAGTTGCAGAGAAAGGTTAAAGGTGCGCGGAAAAGTAGAAGTTGTGTGTAAAAGTTGAAGTTTCACGGAAATTTTGTTGTTGTGCAGAAAAGATAAAGTTTCATGTAAAGGTTGATGTTATGTGTAAAAGTTGATGTTGTGTGGAAAAGTTGAAGTTGCGTGCAAAAGTTCATGTTGCGTGTAAAGGGTGTAGTTGTGTGAAATATTTTCTGCGCAAAAATAAAATCTTGCGCACAAAAGTAAGAACTTGCACACACAGGGTTGGTGTTTTGTGCAATTGCCATTATAGACTGAATACATGTTCTAAATATCTGGTACTGGGGTTTAGTGCATTCAAGTGCATCAATCCAGGTCTTCGATGTAAGCAGTGTCTTGTGCTGAACACAGACAAAGACTTCAATGAAAATCTATTGAAGAAACCTTCAAGTCAATTAACTGAGTTTGAATTATCTCAAGGTAGTGAGATAGGGTGAGTTAAGGGAAGTGATCTGAGGGACGCAGTGAGCTATCCCTGAACATTTGTAAAGGTAGTGTGTCTGGGACAGAGTTACTGCACCCAAATCTTGTAATCCACAGGTAGTGAAGTTTATTGGAATTATTTATGACCAAAAACCTGTCAGTGTATGATCCTTGTATGTGGACCTTAATGGTGAACCAAGTAAAAGTGTTGTGTGGTCTCTTTGTGGTTATTTACTTTCTATTCCCATCAGTCTTACAGGTTTAACAAGTTCCTACCACCATGGGAACAAGATAATTGTTTTAAAAGAAAAATTTGACACCTTGATTCACCCATCCCCTCTTAGGGTGTCTTGGGGTCCTACAAGTGGTATTAGAGGGAGGTTACAGATGTTAGATCTATCCTTTTCCATCATGGAGAATGCAGTCAATGATAGGGGAATCCCTCTCTTAGATGAAAGTAATTTCTAGATTTGGAAGAACATAATGATATCTCAATTAATATCCCTTATAATAGAAGTCCTCTTTTCTATTGTTCAAGGAATACAAGTTACTAATCCAACAGGGCTTCCTATGACTGATATAGACAAGAAAGTTCTTCATGTTGATTCTAAAGCCCAGAATTCTATCACTATGGCTCTTTTAGATCATATTTATCTAAATGTGATTATTTGCACCTAATAAAATTCTATGTGGGATAAACTTGAAAATATTTATAAAGGAGATAGCAAAGTGAAGGAGGAAAATATTCAAGTCCTGCACAAAAGGTTCAACGGTCTAAAGATGCATCCTGATGAGAATGCAAATTCATTCTTCAACCAAATTACTGAAGTAGTGGGAGCAATTCGAGGTCTTGGAGAGGAAATCAAAGACATTGATATTGTAAATAAAATCTTTAGAAGACTTCCAATTATGTACAATGAAAATTTGTCAGACCTTGAAGAAATATATCTATCTAAACTATCTATGGATTATCTTCTAAGTAGTCTAGTGGCATATGAGATGAGAGTCAAACCAGAAGATGATACAACTCGTGTTAGCAAGGAAATTACATTTAAAGCCATAGAAAATTTGAAAATTTTAGTAGATAGTGGTGGTGAAGATGATGAGGAAAAATAAATTCTTTCTCTCATTTCCAAGAAGCTGAAGAAGGGAAAAGGTAAATTTAAAGGTAAGTTACCTTTGGCATGTTTTCATTGTGGAAGAGTTGGGCACATTGCCTCTCAGGGACAAAGAAAGTTCGATGATGAAGAGAGAGAATAAAAAGACATTGAGAAGCCTTGAAAAATGTTTTTCAAAAAGGGAAACTTCAAATATGGAAGGAAGGTGTAGAAGAATAGTTTTTTATGTGAAGATGAAGATGATGATATTGAATTCTGTGAATAAGAAGAACCAAAATTTAAAACTAGAAATCATGCTTCCATGATGGCTACCATTAAAAAGTCAGAACCCTCAATCGATAAAGGCAGAGATAAAAATATGACTTCTAATGGTGATCCCAAGTTGCAAATTAAGGATTCATTTTCCAAGCTTGAGAATAAATGTAATATATGGAATAAGTGGAAATAAATGGTGGAATAATCATCAAGATATATTGATGAGCTTGAAGTTGAAATTGAACGACTAGAAGAACTAGTGAGTGTATAGTCTTCAGACCTTGAAATCACAGATGACGTTGTGGAAATAAAGCTGAGAATTGAAGAACAAGAAAAGGTCATAAATGTCCTTAGGTCTAGACTGAAAGAGAAGTCCAAGAATGTTGAGGAAAAACACCATCATGGATCGTTATTTTAAATTTTCCTTGAATACTTTCATGTGAAATGAAGTGGGGGTAGCCTTATATTTGTAGGGTTTTCCATTCTCGATGATCCACCACCTCCAACTCATTTTTTGGATCTTTCAAAAACATCTTCATGGAGATCCCCCATTCATGATGCTCTATTGAGATTTGAAATTTTTGTGAAGCTTTAAATAAAAACATCATACCCTCATAATGCTCCAATTCTCATAATCATGTAGAATAGTGTCATGGATCGCAATTCACCACATCTTCACGAATATCATGACATATTTTGGGGAGGAGCAGTTCCAATTTGTCTTGTCTGGGTGATTCCCTTAGAGACCTATGGGTCAGGTAATTGTCTCTAAGCCTTCAGGCCTTGTAAGGGTTCCAAATCACCCCTTGAAAGGTGGATTATCAAAAATAAAAAAAATTAAGGCCTTTGGGATATTCCGACTGAAAAAACCCATGCCTTTAACATTTTAATGAAATTTTGATTCCAAAAAACAACATTTCATGATGCTAGCCTTTCCTCTAGATTTTGAGCCCAAAAATTTTTCAAACACTAGGAAAAAAATCCACCTTCAATATTATTGTCATCTTGTAATATAATATCAATCTCCATGCCAATACCTGATTATCCAAGTGCAGATTGAAAAAAAAACACAAACCAAACTCCATTCCTAACAAATATCAATCTTGATTCCAACTAAAGGATCCTAATGCCTTCCATAATAGCTATCAGGGAAAAGGTTTCATCATCGTTTATTCCTTCCTCTTAGTTGTAAACCTTAGCATCTAGACTATCCTTATTCATATTAATTATACCGTGATCATTCTTCTTGTTTCTAAAGACCCATTTCCTTCCTATCACTAGATAGTTCATGGGACTATCAACTAATTCCCAAAATTCATTCCAATTAAACTTGTAAAGACCCGTAAAATTCAAGGGAAATTTTTTCTTAATTTTCTTTGGAATTTTACAAGAGTGCGGTTTCTGACGGCACCTGATTCCGAGGCCCGGAGTGCCCGGAATTAATTTCCGAAGTTTGGCTCGGGTACGTTCAGTGAACGAACAAACGGGGATTTCTAACTTCTGATCCGGTGCTCGGAATTGAAATCTGATGACACCGATGAACTCGCAGCGCCGATATTCGCTTAAGGAGACCTTTTCCGAAGTTGCGTTTATTGCGGTACGAAAGTTAGTTTTTGGGAGAATTATAAGAAGTTAAATAAAAATGTGGAACACATTTTATTTTTCTTACTTGTTTGTTAACTCCTCTCAAAGGAACTTAGGGGTGGGACTCACACCCACTTAACCTCCCTTGAGAGGATTAAGTGTGGTGGGGCCCACACGAACCCCAAATTTTCATCTCCTCTCAAAACTCCCTTAACTCCCCTTTTTAAATGAATTTGACAACTTAGCTTATTAATTGGGTTGAGTTGTTTAAATCTTTTTCAAACCTTTGAATTTCAAAAGGTTTGGTTGAGTAAATAAAATAAGCTCTTAGCTTATTTTATTTGGTTAGAATTCTCTAGCCTCTTGAGAGTTTTGAAGCCTTCTCCTTCTTCTTCTTCTTCTTCTTCTTCTTCTTCAAGCTTGACGAAGAACGCGAAGAACCTTCGAGCTCCGACGAAGAACGCCACTCCTCTCTTCTTCGTGGCCGGTTGTCTCCGAAGATCAAAGATGTCTTCCGTGTCAACGAAAGGGAACGTCGCTTCCTCCTCGGACTTCCTTCGTCGGCTTACAAAGATTCGCCAACGACGTACCTCTTCGGACGTACCTCTTCGTCAACGGTTTGACGAACAATTACCGCGACGCCCGACCTCCGCGACGTTGTATTCCGTGGGTCGTTGACGATCATCGATCTTGAAACCAAGGTAGGGGTTTGTTGTGGATTATTTTATTTACTCTCGTTCTTGGATTTAGCATGATAATATTGTGGATAAATATTTGAGGGTTACCATCTAACGAGAGGGGGGTCGGACCACACAAACACGGCCGAATCCCCCCTCCTTTGTTCATGATTATTATTATTTTTCTTGTGGATGGCAAGATGGTGTGGTGTCGTCGCACCACGCGGGAATTCGCACGGTTGTATTGCGCGACGCCGTCGCGCCGCGCCGTGGAAGGATCATCATGAACGCGACGCCGTCGCGCCGCGTCGAAGAAAACCGAAGGCGCCGCGACCGGAGCGGGGCCGCGGTGGAAGGGCGCGGTGCCGTCGCACCGCGCCGGACGACGAACACCGCGGCCGGTTTCGGGCCGCGGCGGGATGAGAAGACCAGCGGCTCACCGGGCCGCCGGTGTCGGAAGCCGGAAGGGGACCGGCTTTGCCGGTCCGTTGAAGAAGAACCGGCCGGCCAGGTGGGCCGGCCGGAAGGGAAAAACCAGGGGAATTTAATTCCCCCGGCCAACACAAATGCCCCCCCCCCCATTTATGAGGGGGGCGGTTTCATTAAGGGGGGCAGGAGGCCCCCCGGTTTTCCTCAAAGCAGGCCCCCACGAGGGGGGGCCGGTTCTCCAAAGGCGCGGCTAAAAGCCGCGCCGTCAGTTGGGAAGCGGGGGCCATGCCCCCCATGCGCTGCACCCGTGCGGCGCCAAGCCGCACCGCCGCCGGCCGCGCCGCGCCGGACCGCGCCGCCGCAGGCCGGGCCGGGTCGGCCCGGACCCGGACCCCCCGTTTTCGAATCGTTTTCGGTCTTTTGGCCATAACTTGAGCCACGGACCTCCGATCGACAAACCTTCAGCGGCAATGCGATCCTTGGATCGAGGCGGTCGTTTCGGTATATCGCACTCAAAGTTTCGGAATACTTTGAGTTCGGCCGGGTTGGTTCGTCCACAAAACCAACCGGGCCTTCGGAGCGGAAACGCTCATATCTTGAGCTACGGACGTCCGATTGACGTGCCGTCAGATTTTTTGTATTCCTCTTAGTGAGACGGTTCTTTTGGCATACTCTGCCCGAGGTTTGGACGCAGGTGGAGTACGGTCAGGTTGGTTTTGCCTTAAAAACCAACCGGGCCCCTGGGACGAAAAAGCCAATAACTCTCAGACCGGGCGTCTGATCGACGCGCCGTCTGTTGCGTTGAGTTCCTGTTGACATTACGAAACTTTTGGATACATCAACTCTGGACTTGTGACAGTTGATGTATCAGCATCTCGGCTCGTGGAGCGGACCCTCCCGAACGAGCTTGCTGTGTGCGGGAACCCTAGTGCTGGCTGCGACTGTGACTACTACTGCTACTGCTACTGCTTTTGTGACTGCGACGACGACAGTACAGAGATCCTGTGTGGATTCGACGACGACTACAACACTCATCGATCCTACGTGGATCAGTGCTACAGGTCCTGTGTGGGCCCGATCCTGTGTGGGTCTTTGCGCTCAGCGGTCCTATGTGAACCAGCGCCTACAGGTCCTATGTGGGCCCGATCCTGTGTGGGTCTTTGCGGGGGTTAGTTACCTATCGATCCTTCGTGGGTCCGACGACTTAGATGGATCAGAGATCATCTTTATCGTCTTTCGAAGAAGTATACCTGTGTGAGCTGAATCCAGTTGCTTTCCTGTGTGGATTGTGTTGTGCTATCCTGTGTGGATTTCATTTTGCTTTCCTGTGTGGAATACGTTTACTTTCCTGTGTGGACTGAGTTGTACTTGGGCTCGGAGGTTGGAGCGTATTGGAATTGATGACTTAGGTATATGTATGGGCATATACCTAAGCAGTGTCGGTTGTTACTTTGTGTTTGTATCTTCCTTTGTGGTTTATCCTTTGTGGATTTTGTGAGACCTTCGGGGGTCTCGGGGTCCCTACTGAGTAGCTTATACTCACCCCTGCACGGGCTATGCCCGCACTACGTTGTGTTGGTTGCGAACGACGGACATCGTTGATCTTGGCAGAGGCTTACAGAGCAGGACGGTACCTGGAGGTGGACCACTGGGCGGGACGTACTCGGAGCGGACGGTGGGACCCAAGGAGCAGTGGAGCTATCTGTACCCACCCTTCAGGTGGGATTTCCAGTGGACAGCTCGGTGTAGCAGCTTTTACTTTACAGTTGATGTTTTCCCTTTCGAGTTGTACTTTACTTTCAGTTTGGGTTTGTATACTGGCCCACTTACTTTTCCGCACTTTCAGTTGTACTCTGTTTTTACTTAGTGTTTACTTTCCGCTAGCTTACTCTGTGGTGTTTGTTTACTTTACAAAGGCAATGCCTTCCCTTTTTACCGGGATTTACGCCTTGGTGCTAGTCGCCAGCCCCTGGCCTATGGAAGGCGGGCTTGGGGTAGTCACGGCACGGACCCCGAGGGAGGGTCATGACAAATTGGTATCAGAGGAGTTCGGTTCTACCGCAAACTCTGATCTTTTCTATGTGAAGCAATAATGTCTAGCGTATTGAGTGTGGTTCTCAGTCCAGGGAGTCCAGTGTTGGTGCGACGGCTGACGTATCCGTACACCAGGACCCTGACTTCTGATTTCTGACTTAATGCACGAAAACATTGATTGCGTGTGTGTTTCAAAGTTTTCTTTGTGATTACTTATATCAGCTCACCAGGTATACTGTTCTGACCGTGGCGCACCTGTTTCCTTTTCAGGATGGCCCCACGACGGCAGCCAGCTAGGGTTTCGAGAGTCGAGTGTGACGACAGCCCACCGAGCGACGAGGCCTCGGTGTAGGGCCCTTTGTCAGTAGTGGCACCGGCAGTAGCTCTACCCGTCGAGCCACTGATACTTCCAGCACCAGCCGCTAACGATGCACGTCGCCTCAGCGCACTGCATGAGTCTCAGCGCCAGCGACCACCCAGGTTTCATGGGGAGACGGGTCCCCAGGCAGCCGAGGACTGGCTGGAGGCAGTGGTACGTGTGTTTAGGATAGTGAGGACACCAGCAGACCTCATGGTGATCCTCGCTGCGAGCCTACTACACGCAGCAGCAGGACGATGGTGGAGCTTGATGCTCCAGGTGCACGATGAGGCATCTCTTCTATGAACGGACTTTGAGAGCCTCTTCCGCTCGGAGTTCGTCCCAGCCACCCTTCGTGCGGTGCGTATCCAGGAGCTTCTCCAGCTGCGGCAGGGCAGCATGACGGTCGCTCAGTACTCGGCGAGATTTACCGATCTCTCGCGCTACTCGACCAACATGGTACGGGACCCATTCTTTCGGGCCCGGACCTTCGAGCAGGGTTTGAGACACGAGATCAGGGCATCGCTGATCTCCCTCAGCATACCGACTCAGACAGGAGTACTGGAGCGGGCCCTTTTGATCGAGAGCTTCCTTGCTGAGTCTACACCAGCACCGAGACCCACCGCAGGGCGGCACGTGGCAGAGTCATCTGCAGCAGGCAGTCGACGGATGACTCAGGGGTCCAGGCAGACCAAACCTTCAGGCAGACGACCTCAGGACACTGGCTCAGCAGTGCGGGGCACACAGCGAGGAGCCAGTCTTTCGAGAGGCAGGCAGTGCTACTCGTGCGGCGGGCAGGGCCACATGGCTCGTGACTGCCCGACCCGCCGTGCCGAGGAGCAGCAGACAGTTGAGGGACCACCGAGGCAGAGGTATAGGGTCGACCATGGCGGTCCGCAGGGAGGAGGCGGACGAGGTAGAGGAGCTGGCCGAGCAGCAGGTGGTGGGCGACGCTTTGAGGCTCTGCCACCACCACCACCAGGAGGTCCACCCCGACCACAGGGAGCTGGCGGGCAGAGACAGGCACAAATCCAGGCAGCAGAGTCCTATGACCACGGCGCACCCTATATGATTCGAGATACTATCTTTGTCTATTCCACCCTTGCTGCAGTTCTTATAGACACAGGAGCGAGTCACTATTTCATAGCCGCTGCCCTTGTTCGGAGCTCGGAGATTCCGACAGAGCCATTGGCTCGATCCTTACGGCTAGAGACTCCTACGGGAGCAGACTCGATGATTATGCACTGGTGCCGGTAGTGTGAGCTTACTCTAGGAGGCAAGAGCTTCGGCTGGGATCTTCTTGTAGCAGCGTCGAGGCCTTACGACGTCATCTTGGTCATGGATTGGTTATCTACGGTCCATGCGTAGATTGACTGTTTTAGGTGCAAGGTGCGATGTGTACGCACCGACGGGAGCAGGTTCACCTTCACCAGCGAGAAGGGAGCCTTTGCAGCACAGGATGGACTTCCACGGAGGAGAGGACAGCCCATCACTCATCAGTTGGCTAGCCTCATCATTGGAGCAGTTGACGTGCGGAGTCCTGGTTTTCCTGTAGTGGTGGATCAGTTTGCGGACGTTTTTCCCGACGACGTTCCAGGGATACCTCCTCGCAGAGAGGTAGACTTTTATATTGACTTGTACCCCGGGACAGCCCCGATATCGACTCCAGCATATCGGATGGCCCCCGCCGAGCTTCGAGAGCTACGGGTATAGTTGGAGGACTTGCAGGGCAAGGGGTTCATCCGACCCAGTGTTTCACCCTGGGCTTCCCCGATATTGTTTTCCAAGAAGGCGGATGGGAGCTTGCGACTTTGTGTTGACTATCGTCGCCTGAACCAGGTGACAGTGAGGAACAAGTATCCTCTACCGAGGATTGATGACCTCTTTGATCAGCTCAAGGGAGCACGGTGGTTCTCGAAGTTAGACCTCAGGTCAGGCTATCATCAGCTCAGAGTCAGAGACAAGGACGTGCAGAAGACGGCCTTCAGATGTCGGTATGGCCATTATGAGTTCTTGGTTATGCCTTTCGGCGTAACCAATACTCCAGCAGTGTGCATGGCCCTCATGAACAGGATCTTTCAGCCATACCTTGATCGATTCATCGTAGTCTTCATTGACGACATTCTGATTTACTCTTCGACTGAGGAGGAGCACGCATACCACTTGCGAGTTGTACTAGACACACTCCGAGAGCACCATCTTTATGGTAAGCTCTCGAAGTGCCAGTTCTGGATACGAGAGGTCCACTTCTTTGGACACGTTATCTCTGAGGCGGGAGTTGCAGTGGATCCTGCGAAGATCGAGGCTGTGTTAGCATGGGAGCCACCCAGGAGCGTGACTGAGGTTCGGAGTATCTTGGGATTAGCTGGATACTATCGTAGATTTGTGCAGGACTTCTCTAGAGTTTTGGAACCACTCACAGCTTTGACGAAGAAGGGGAAACCCTTCGTGTGGTCAGACAGATGTCAGAAGAGCTTCCAGGAGCTGAGACAGAGATTGACCAGCGCACCTATCTTGAGGTTTCCTAAGGAGGGAGTAGGGTACGTAGTCTACTGCGATGCATCAGGGACCGGACTCAGATGTGTTCTGATGCAGGAGCGGGCAGTGATCGCCTATGGATCACGTCAGTTGAGGCCGCATGAGCAGAACTATGCTACCCATGACCTGGAGTTAGCAGTAGTGGTCTTCGCTCTGAAGACATGGCGACACTATCTGATGGGCGAGCGCTTTATAGTCTTTTCTGATCATCAGAGTCTCAGGTATATCTTCTCGCAGAAGGACCTGAACCTGAGATAGCGGCGATGGCTCGAGTTCCTCCAGGACTATGACTTTGAGATAGTTTATACTCCTAGGAAGGGAAACGTGGTAGCCAATGCCCTCAGCAGGAGGACGGGCATTCAGCTACTTGAGGAGGCAACGGAGCAGCTAGCCTCTTTACAGATATCCTTCGTGGATAGAGATGGAGCAGCCTTCCTTCAGTCTCTCACAGTCACCCCTCCACTACTGTAGCGGGTCAGAGGGGCACAGCGTGAGGACGCTGACAGTGAGACACGGCGTACACAGATATCCTCGGGACAGGAACCTGATGGTTTCTCCCTTGGAGCAGAGCACGACATCCTTTTCAGAGGACGTACCATGGTACCAGTCGCTTTGCGAGAGGAAGTGCTGAGAGAGTTTCACACTTCTCCTTTGGCAGTACATCCTGGAGTGGCGAAGATGTACCAGGACCTCAGACGATAGCACTGGTGGCCAGGCATGAAGAAGGTTGTAGCAGAGTTCGTTTCTCGATACCTCACCTACCAGCAGGTGAAGGCAGAGCATCAGGTACCAGCAGGATTGTTACAGCCCTTGGAGGTCCCGGAGTGGAAGTGGGACGGGATATCTATGGACTTCATGACTGGACTTCCACGCACTTTCAGAGGTCACGACTCCATCTGGGTGATTGTTGACCGACTCACCAAGTCGGCACACTTCTTACCCATCAGAGAGCAGGGCTCAGTGGAGAGCTTGGGACGTCTCTACGTTCAGGAGATTGTGCGACTCCACGGCATGCCATCATCTATCGTCTCCGATCGAGATGCTCGCTTTACTTCCCGTCTTTGGAAGGGGTTACAGGAGGCGTTCGGGACACAGCTACGTCTGAGCACAGCCTTTCACCCTCAGACGGATGGTCAGACGGAGAGGACCATTCAGACTCTCGAGGACATGCTCCGCGCATGTGTCCTCGACTTTGGTCGTAGCTGGGAGGACCACCTACCCTTGGTGGAGTTTACGTACAACAACAACTATCACTCCACCATCGGGATGGCACCGTACGAGGCGTTGTACGGCCGACCTTGTAGATCTCTTTTGTGCTGGACAGACCCTGGGGAGTCAGCACTTGTGGGACCGGAGATGGTCCAGGCCACGACAGAGAAGGTCCAGGAAATCCAAGAGCGGATAAGGACAGCACAGAGCTGGCAGAAGTTATACGCTGACAGGAGGTGGAGGCCACTGGAGTTCGAGGATGGCGACCACGTCTTCTTGCGGGTCTCACCTCGACGTGGTATACGGAGATTTGTCCGTGGCGGCAAGTTATCTCCGTGCTTCATCGGACCCTTCCAGGTCCTCAGCAGGATTGGCGAGGTGGCTTATCGCTTGTCTCTACCACCTCAGTTGCACCGGGTACACGACGTCTTCCACGTATCTCAGCTGAGGAGGTACGTGCACGACCCGACGCACATCATTGACCATGGGGAGCTTGACGTTGACGATGGGGCGAATTTTACGGAGGTCCCGATGGAGATAGAGGATCGACAGGAGCGGGTCCTACATGGGCGATCGATTCCTCTTGTGCGCATCAGATGGCAGCACGGGAACCTCCAGGAGAGCACATGGGAGCGGGAGGCTCAGATGCGTGCTCAGTACCCTCATTTGTTTCCCTAGTTTTTGATGTATCTTTACGGGGACGTAAAGCCCTGAGGTGGGAGTAATGTAAAGACCCGTAAAATTCAAGGGAAATTTTTTCTTAATTTTCTTTGGAATTTTACAAGAGCGCGGTTTCTGACGGCACCTGATTCCGAGGCCCGGAGTGCCCGGAATTAATTTCCGAAGTTTGGCTCGGGTACGTTTAGTGAACGAACGAGCGGGAATTTCTGACTTCTGATCCAGTGCTCGGAATTGAAATCCGAGGACACCGATGAACTCGCAGCGCTGATATTCGCTTAAGGAGACCTTTTCCGAAGTTGCGTTTATTGCGGGATGAAAGTTAGTTTTTGGGAGAATTATAAGAAGTTAAATAAAAATGTGGAACACATTTTATTTTTCTTACTTGTTTGTTAACTCCTCTCAAAGGAAGTTAGGGGTGGGACCCATACCCACTTAACCTCCCTTGAGAGGATTAAGTGTGGTGGGGCCCACACGAACCCCAACTTTTCATCTCCTCTCAAAACTCCCTTAACTCCCCTTTTTAAATGAATTTGACAACTTAGCTTATTAATTGGGTTGAGTTGTTTAAATCTTTTTCAAACCTTTGAATTTCAAAAGGTTTGGTTGAGTAAATAAAATAATCTCTTAGCTTATTTTATTTGGTTAGAATTCTCTAGCCTCTTAAGAGTTTTGAAGCCTTCTCCTTCTTCTTCTTCTTCTTCTTCTTCTTCTTCTTCAAGCTTGACGAAGAACGCGAAGAACCTTCGAGCTCCGACGAAGAACGCCGCTCCTCTCTTCTTTGTGGCCAGTTGTCTTCGAAGATCAACGACGTCTTCCGTGTCAATGAAAGGGAACGCCGCTTCCTCCTCGGACTTCCTTCATCGTCTTACAAAGATTCGCCAACGACGTACCTCTTCGGACGTACCTCTTCGTCAACGGTTTGACGAACCATTACCGCGACGCCCGACCTCCGCGACGTTGTCTTCCGCGGGTCGTTGACGATCATCGATCTTGAAACCAATGTAGGGGTTTGTTGTGGATTATTTTATTTACTCTCGTTCTTGGATTTAGCATGATAATCTTGTGGATAAATATTTGAGGGTTACCATCTAACGAGAGGGGGGTCGGACCGCACAAACACGGCCGAATCCCCCCTCCTTTGTTCGTGATTATTATTATTTTTCTTGTGGATGACGAGATGGCGTGGTGTCGTCGCACCACGCGGGAATTCGCACGGTTGTATTGCGTGACACCGTCGCGCCACGCCATGGAAGGATCATCATGAACAAGACGACGTCGCGCCGCGTCGAAGAAAACCGAAGGCGCCGCGGACGGAGCGGGGCCGCGGCGGAAGGGCGCGGTGCCGTTGCACCGCGCCGGACGACGAACACCGCGGCCGGTTCCGGGCCGCGGTGGGACGAGAAGACCGGCGGCTCGCCGGGCCGCCGGTGTCGGAAGCCGGAAGGGGACTGGCTTTTCCGGTCCGTTGAAGAAGAACCGGCCGGCCAGGTGGGCCGGCCGGAAGGGAAAAACCGGGGGAATTTAATTCCCCCGGCCAACACAAATGCCCCCCCATTTATGAGGGGGGGCGGTTTCATTAAGGGGGGTAGGCGGCCCCCCGGTTTTCCTCAAAGAAGGCCCCCACGAGGTGGGGCCAGTTCTCCAAAGGCACGGCTAAAAGTCGCGCCGCCAGTTGGGAAGCGGGGGCCATGCCCCCCGCGCGCTGCACCCGTGCGGCGCCAGGCCGCACCGCCGCCGGCCGGGCCGCGCCGCCGCGCCGGACCGCCGCTGGCCGGGCCGGGTCGGACCCGAGTCGGGTCGACCCGGTTCGGGCCGACCCAGGGGGGTCGGGCCGGGTCGGCCCGGACCCGGACCCCCCGTTTTCGAATCGTTTTCGGTCTTTTGTCCATAACTTAAGCCACGGACCTCCGATCGACGAACCGTCAGCAGCAATGCGATCCTTGGATCGAGACGGTCGTTTCGGTATATCGCACTCAAAGTTTCGGAATACTTTGAGTTCGGCCAGGTTGGTTCGTCCACGAAACCAACCGGGCCTTCGGAGCGGAAACGCTCATATCTTGAGCTACGGACTTCCGATTGACGTGCCGTCAGATTTGTTGTATTCCTCTTAGTGAGACGGTTCTTTTGGCATACTCCGCCCGAGGTTTGGACGCAGGTGGAGTACGGTCGGGTTGGTTTTGCCTTAAAAACCAACCGGGACCCTGGGACGAAAAAGCCAATAACTCTCAGACCGGGCGTCCGATCGACGCGCCGTCTGTTGCGTTGAGTTCCTGTTGACGTTACGGAACTTTTGATACATCAACTCTGGACTTGTGACAGTTGATGTATCAGCCTCTCGGCTCGTGGAGCGGACCCTCCCGAACGAGCTTGCTGTGTGCGGGAACCCTAGTGTTGGCTGTGACTGTGACTACTACTGCTACTGCTACTGCTTTTGTGACTGCGACAACGACAGTACAGAGATCCTGTGTGGATTCGACGATGACTACAGCACTCAGCGATCCTACGTGGATCAGTGCTACAGTTCCTGTGTGGGCTCGATCCTGTGTGGGTCTTTGCGCTCAGCGGTCCTGTGTGAACCAGCGCCTACAGGTCCTGTGTGGGCCCGATCCTATGTGGGTCTTTGCGGGGGTTAGTTACCTATCGATTCTTCGTGGGTCCGACGACTTAGATGGATCAGAGATCATCTTTATCGTCTTTCTAAGAAGTATACTTGTGTGAACTGAATCCAGTTGCTTTCTTGTGTGGATTGTGTTGTGCTATCCTGTGTGGATTTCGTTTTGCTTTCCTGTGTGGAATACGTTTACTTTCCTGTGTGGACTGAGTTGTACTTGGGCTCGGAGGTTGGAGCGTATTGGAATTGATGAATTAGGTATATGTATGGGCATATACCTAAGCAGTGTCGGTTGTTACTTTGTGTTTGTATCTTCCTTTGTGGTTTATCCTTTGTGGATTTTGTGAGACCTTCGGGGGTCTCGGGGTCCCTACTGAGAAGCTTATACTCACCCCTGCACGGGCTATGCACGCACTACGTTGTGTTGGTTTCAGACGACGGACAGCGTTGATCTTGGCAGAGGCTTACAGAGCAGGACGGTACCTGGAGGTGGACCACTGGGCGGGACGTACTCGGAGCGGACGGCGGGACCCGAGGAGCAGTGGAGCTATCTGTACCCACCCTTCAGGTGGGATTTCCAGTGGACAACTCGGTGTAGCATCTTTTACTTTACAATTGTTGTTTTCCCTTTCGAGTTGTACTTTACTTTCATTTTGGGTTTGTATACTGGCCCACTTACTTTTCCGCACTTTCAGTTGTACTCTGTTTTTACTTAGTGTTTACTTTCCGCTTGCTTACTCTGTGGTGTTTGTTTACTTTACAAAGGCAATGCCTTCCCTTTTTACCGGGAATTACGTCTTGGTGCTAGTCGCCAGCCCCTGGCCTATGGAAGGCGGGCTTGGGGTAGTCACGGCACGGACCCCAAGGGCGGGTCGTGACAAAACTAGTTTAACTCTTCCAACATATATAGCATCCTATTATCATTGTATAAGGCTTATTC
The DNA here is from genome assembly GCA_963277665.1 of Viscum album. Lineage (NCBI taxonomy): Eukaryota > Viridiplantae > Streptophyta > Magnoliopsida > Santalales > Viscaceae > Viscum > Viscum album. Next base: position 540,213,393 of record OY728119.1, read on the forward strand.
TACAATATTAGGTTCAAAACATGATTTGAATTCATATATCTTGGCTAGGTTTCTAACATTCCTTCTAGTCCTAACTCATTTGTTTGGGTCTCCTATAATAGTCTCTAAAGGATAGTCCATTAAGGTTATAGTATGTCTAGGAAAGATACTATTAGGTTCCAAAATTTTATTATCTTCAAATCTATACCAATTCTGATCATATTCTAATTTACTTTCAAACACATCTTTATAATAAATAAATCTTAATTTATTAAAATAATTAGTAACTTCATCTATTTGAATTCTATTTTGATCAAAAGGGTCAATTTTATCAAATTTCACATGAACGGATTTTTCAACTATCCTTGACTTTATATTAAACACTCAATCATCTTAAGAATTAGAAAAATACTTGAGAAATATTCCATTATCATCCTTTGTATTAAACTCACAAAACTTTTCCTTATAATTTAAGATATATACCTTGTATCCAAAAACATTAAGGTATCCAACTTTAGATTTTCTTATATTTCATAACTGATAAGGTGTTTTTTTAATAAAAGGCCTGTATTAAAACTATATTCATGACATGGAAAGATATATTAAAATATTATACCTAAAAATAGGTTGGTAAAATATTTATTCAATATATTTATTTCCATTTATTGAATATTTCTATTTCTAAATTCAAAATTTTCATTTTTAGGTGTTCTTGGAGCATAAAAAGTATATTTAATACCTAGGTTTGAGAAAAAATAATTGAATTCTTGATGCTATAAATCTCCTCTAGGATTAATTCTCAATGAAATTATTTTAAAATATTTTTCATTTTGAACAAACTTTAAAACACTCAAAAATATTGAAAAAGGTTCAATTTAAAATTTTAAAAAATAAACCAAATTAAATCTAGAAAATCATCAACTAAAACAAATAAAATGATTATAAAATCCAATATTTCTACACTTTAGGGTCTAAACAAATCCACATGGATAATTAATAAAGGTCTAGATGTATACACCTTGTTAGTTAATTTAGAAGATTACTTATATTTCTTACCTATTTAGCATGAATTCCAAATTCTATTCACATAAAACTTAAGATTGGGAAAATCTAAAACAAAATTCTTCATAGATTACTTAGAGAGGGAAAATATATTGAAATGACTAAGTATCCTATTATATATATAGGTTTCACTTATATTAGAACTTAAACAGTTCATTTTCTATTCACATAAAGAATCAAGGTACAAAGTATAAACGTTTCTAATTTTATGATCTCTGAACTCAACCAAATTATCTTTAGAGATTGAACAAGTATTTTTAGATAAATCAATAGAAATTTCATCATCATAAATTTGAGATATACTTTATCAAATATTTCTACAACGCTTGAACATTGAGAAATTAATTTATCAAGATTATTATTGGATCTCTAACTGGTCCAATTCCAATAATCATTCCATTAAAATTATCCCTAAAGGTAACCAAGCCTCCATCTACTTTTGATAGTGAATGTAAATTTGAAAACTCTCTACTCATTTACCTTGAGTAGGCACAATCCATATACCATTTTTCATTTCTATCATGGTGTCTTTTCACCTAATAAAATTTCAAAAACTTTTTTTCGTACCCAGTTCTCTTGGGTCCTACATTATTAGCGATAAAAGATCTGGTCAACTAGATTTATTTGACCTTACAAGAATAAAATTTATATAAATCTATTAAAATATAAGCCTTTTGAGACTACTGATATGAAAATTGTTTAGGCAATAGTGATTAGAATAATTTCCTCTAGTTACATATTAAAAGTAGGTAACTCTATACATGTAATTATTCTTTAAAGTAGAAACAAAATAGTTTTTATATAACTTGGGATTCTCACAGTTACTTCCAATAATGTAACTATATTTTCTACTAAAATTATTTACAAGAATCTTGTTTAAATATTCTTCTCCCTTAGTAAACATGCTATAAGTACTTTTAAAATATTCTACTTCAACCAGTAACTCTTTAATTTTATTTTCATGCATAGTAAATCTTGAAGTATATTTTATTTATTTTTCATTAAATTTTTTACATTGTTTTAACATGGAAGATTTTTCACTCAAGAAATAATTATTAATATTATTTAATGATTTATTTTTTCACTAGGGATTTATATTTTTCTTCAAGAATAGAATAGTATTCATATAATTTACCATTTGAGTATATATCAGAATCAAAAGAAATGGAATAGTATGAGCATACCTCTTCTTACTTAGCCATAAATCAAATGTTTGAATTTATATTTGATTGTACCTGTTCTAAATAAGAATGTGAATAGATTTTTGAGTCATTAGAAACACTCCACATAGACTTTATATTCTTATTTCCTTTATACTCATTGTCATATTTCATTTGATTCTTCTTCTCCATTTTTCATTTCTTCACCTTCAGTTATTGTAAATTAGGTATGATATTACCCATCTTTTTGCATTTATAACATATGATCTCTAACCATTATTCTTGTAATAATTAAAATAATTTTTGCATAATTTCATCATTTTGTAGAATTTATTGAATCTTATAGATAGGTGATCCAGTTCTACTCCAGAGTTTGAACAACTTGAATCACTTAAGGATATAACATCCTACATTAACTTCTTTTTACTTTTAAATATAGAAACTTTTAGAGTTGTATTATGTTTTTTTATTATTCTTTGATCTCCATCCTTGTATTTCAATTCAGCTTCATACATCATTATAGTATTTATCAATTCCTTAATTATTGGATTTTTAACAAGTATTGATTATCTAATTACAGTCGATATCCCATTTCACTTAGAAGGTAAAAATATAAGTATATTTAATGAATGATCTGCTTTTGGAATTGGAGCTCCAAATGTAGCAACGCTATTGAAAATTTTATTTATACTTATATTCATCTGGGTAATACTCTCTACTTCATACATTATGAACTCATAAAAATTTAATTTAGTGATATTTTAACTCACATTTCTAACATTATCAATTAATTTATAGGAAAATACAATTGTATACCACATATCAAATGTAGTAGGGAAGTGAGAGACACTATTGAATTCATCGGGTTATGTTCCAAAAAGGATTGTATTCAAGGATCTTGAATTTACATCATACTCACCTTCTTTGGTAGTATCCCACTTTTTTGGTTCTTCCTTGGGGATATCATAAGGTTTAAAAACCTTTATATAAACATTTAACTGAGATTATTTAAGTAGATAATCATACAAGATTTCAAGTATCTGTTATTTACTCTATTAAAATATAGAATTCTAATCATTTATATTCACTCTTTCAGTTTAACCATTGAAATTTTTCTTCATATAGACCTTTAGATCAAGATTACTAGAGATTAAAATGATTCTTCAAAGAGCACTCCTTTGAAACCAATTTTTGGTTAGAATAAACACAAATACATAAGAGGGGGTGAATTGTTTACTTTATTAAAATTGATCCCCCTTTGTGATTTAGAAACTAATACTATTCTATTTTCTTTAAAATAGATTAATTCATGGGATAATAAATAAAATAAATAGTAATTTTTATAGTGGTTTGGGGAACAAAAGTCCCCTAGTCCAATCCACCAATACTCTATCCATGATACTAGTGATTTTAATTAAATATGACCTTTTATTTGGGGACCTCTATAAATAATTTCAAGTAGTTGAAGCTTCATAACAAGACAGATTATTTTATAGGGAATCTAGAAAACCATAGCTTAGTACGAGAAGAAAACACTCCACTATGATTGATTATAAGTATTCGACACATAAATAAAGTAGAATAGATATATATTGTTGAATACTGATTCATCTCATAAATTCCTCATTAATTGGAAAAATAAGAGTTATTCATAGGAATATAAGAATGAATTCTCAACACAGTCCTTCTGATGAAACTATGGGTTGTTATAGAGAATATCCATATGAAATAGAATCAGAAAAAAACATCATATTAGTTGGAAAAAATACACATCAGAAGTTTATAACTTGAATGTCTCCAAAGTTTAGTCTTAAGAAATAACTTTTACTAAAAAATAGTATTATAACATATAGATACAATAGTAAAAGCATCAAAAATAATCTCAAAAAGTCATGATGAAAATTTAAAAGATAATCAGCTTGAATAACTTCATAGAGTCATATATTTTCTCAACAAAGATTCAACACCTAACTCCACAAACGAGAAAATCAATCCATTGATAATAAATAAGAAGACCAGTTTTATTCTAATCAAGTAGATTTGAAAATATGATAAGGTAAATCCATATTTTAAAAATCAAGAACACGTTTTAAATTTTAATTTAATCATCTATTGAAAATCATAAATCCCCATATAAATAAGAATGATTTTATCTATTTATAAAGAGCCTTTGAAACGTTATTTGAATATATTTTATTGATATATTTTCTCTGGTAAAACCACTGTATAAATATAAAAAATATATAAAATTCAAATTTCATAGACAACTAATTCAATATTGGAGATCTATGTGTAAAAATAACTCCAAGAGTATAGTTGAAAATGTATGGTTAACTCCAAACATTATATTATCTAACTAATTGTTAGATAATCAAATGTAGGGTTACTCACAAAAGTTAGGTTCTCAATCCTAATTAATTTCTCAAACATAAGGTTCCAAAAGTAATATTCCTTATCAAAAGTTAGGTTCCAAAACATAACATTCACCTTAAACATAGGGTCTTTAATAGTGATTCCAAACTAATTAAAAATGTCTAGAATACTTAATAAATAAAACATCATCTGAATTATAATGAAATTACTTCCACAATTCCAAAGAAAATAAAATAAATATTATAATAAATATAATCCTAAAATCAACTTAAAGAAAATTAATTAGTAAAACAAATGAGGGTGTCTGTGAGAATCAAAATCAATAACAAATTAATGAAATTATAGGGTCAATATTAATATTCCCAACAAAAAACATTCCAATTCTCTAGAAGAATCTAATTTCTATAGAATAATTAAAAGATACAGGCTACAAAATGAAGTTCACCAATAAAGTCAAGAAAGTGACTCAAGGGTCTATGGTTGTGGTATGAGGGGTAAAAAATGGAATGTTTCACATAACTATAAATTCATAAATAAATTAAATGGATGGAATTTCAACCTTAGTAGATCTAGAGTTTTGGAATTGTAGGTTGGTTCACCTTAGTATTAATAATAATAATTTTATAGTAGGTAAGAAAATATTAAATATCGATCATAAAATCATTAGAAGTTTTGAGAGTTATATTTTAGAGAAGTAGAAGTGGACTCCTTAAACTTTAATGGCTAGAATATCATACCCTAGAAGCTAGTATTAATTCACTTGGATGTATGAGGTTTATCCCCATTCTAATCTCATGGAATTTGTATTTACTTCATTATATTCATTTATGAAGTGTCTAGGAAGTTATATGTGTATTTCCTTAATCATAAATTTGATGTGTTTAATGCCTTTGTATAGTGTAAAGCCATGGAATAAAGGAAAAGTGGCTAGAAGTTAAATTATCTTGGATTTGAAAATGACAGAGAATATAGCAGAAGAAACTTTTGAAAATTCTATCATAAGAAGGTGATAATGCTTAAAAGGATAGTGCCTTGAACACCATAGTAAAATGTTTTGAATGAAAATATGAACCAAACCTTAAATGATAAATAAATATATATGTGTATACACTCTAAAATTCCAAATTCCATTTTGTTGGAAGAAAAAAACATTGTTTCATACATATCCAACAAAATTCTATCATCTATTAAGGGATAGATATTATAGAAAGATATATGGCCTAATAATTTATCATAATTTGGGAACCTTAAATTATTTGTAAGTTATACTATACTCTCATTGATTAAAAGGATAAATAAAAGTAAAATGAAAATTCCAAAGCTTGTTTTCTCATGGTGTATAAGAATGGATACATTGGTTCTAGAATGTGGGATGATGAAAAATACCAAGTCATCATAAGTCAAAATTATCTATATAATGAGAAGATTTGGTGGAAGGATTTAAACCTGGTTGAATCACCAGATGAGAGGAAGAATCCAAGTAATGATTTTCAAGTTAATATGGATGATATCACCAAAAAAAAGTTTTAAGGAAACTAAATATCAGTACAAATTATTCCAAATCTAGACTACTGGTATATGTTACAGAATGATCTAGGACTATTAAATCTTGAGGAAAATATCTTAAAGTTAAGAAAACTATTTTTGGTTCACTAAAAAAATATGGCACCAGAAATAAAAACACTAGAAATAGAAGAATCTCAAGATGAATAGAGAAGATCTTTGAGATTCAAGAAACCATTACAAAGATATGAAGATGATATAAACTTATTACTTCTAATAGATTTTGGAGATCCTAAGTGCATAGAATAAGTAATATCCCTTAATGACTTAAATTAGTGGGAGTCAATAATGAATAAAAAATGGATTCCTTGAATTTTTAAGAGAAATTGTGAGTTAGTTGAACTACTAAAAGGGAATATAGCAATAGAGAATAAATGGGTCTTTCGTTTGAATGAGGAATCTAAATAAATTATAAGATACAAGGTAAGGATGGTGGAGAAAGGATTATAATAGAAGGAAGGGATTTATTTCACAGAAATGTTTTCAATAGTAGTTAAGCATATTACCATCTAAATAATGGTAAGTTTAGTTTCTTTATATGGTCTACACTTAGAGAATATGGATGTTAGGACTTCATTTATTCATGGATACTTTAATAAGAAGATATACATGAAGCATACCAAGGGCCTTAAAACCCTTTAGAAGGAGGGACTTGATTATAAGTTGAAGTGAATACTTTATGGCTTGAAACAGACACCTCTATAGTGGAATTGAAATTTTTATACTTTCATAAAAAAAAGTAAGGTTCAAAAAAATTCCATTTTGATAATTTCTATTATCAAATGTTGTGGAATGGTGGGGATTGCATTATAATCCTATTTTACATGGATGGCATATTGTTGGTGGATTTATATATTCAATGAATTTAAGATCTGAAATGTAAATTTTATAAAATATTTGAAATAAATTATATTTACCATGCCAAAAAAATCTTGGGGATGAGGATAGTGAGGGAAGAAAAACTAGGACATTGGTATTATCCTAGAAAGTGTACATATAAAAGATCATTGAAAAAATTAAAATGAATTTACATAAGTCTATATTAACCCCCCCCCCCCTCATCGGGCACTTTATATATTCCAAGGAATAGGAAACATTATAGAAGAATGAGGCCCAATACATAGAGAAAGTATCATATGAATCATTTTCCATAATCTTAATGTATGTGATGATTTTTATGTGTCCAAACATTACCTTTACATTGGGAGTAGTAAGTAAATTCATGCCAAACCCTATAAGGGATTATTGGGAAGAAATTAAGTGGATCATTTGATACTTGAAGGGATTATAAGATATAGTTATGTGTTTTGGGGAATATGATCCTCTATAAGGATTCATGAATGTGTATTTTTCTATGAATTAAGATATCTAGAAGTGAAAAACATGATTTGTTTTTAAAATTTATAGAATAGTAGTCTGTAGGATGTATCAACTGAAGAATGTGGTCAATTTATCTAAAATGAAAAAATAATACATAGTAGGTTTGGAATATGAAAAGGTTTTAATCTAGTTAATTCACTTTCTAAATGAGAATTTAAATTCATCAGGAGGAGTGTTATTTTTTGATAGCTAGAGTGTGATTCACCTTGTTCAAAATCTAGTGTTTCATGCAAGAAAAAACACATTGACTTGAAATTCCATTTCTTCTGAAATTTTATAAAATACAAGGTGTTAGATCTATGGAATATTTCTTGGAAGAAAAATCTAGTTGACATTTTCCTGATGGTATTAGTCCTTGAAATCCTGAGGTAGCATTTTTCCTTGATTGGAAACACATAAATAGAATTTGGTTGAGAAAATTTAATGAGTGAGGATAAATGATGAGTTTTACTTAAGGGTTTTAGGATGTAGAAAATATCCTTGAAGTGTTCATGAAGTGGTATATTATCGGGATTGTGAATTTTCTTCAAGTTATTGTAATTAGTTTACCTAAAAGATAAACATCGGAATCCAACTTCGATATTAGAAAGAAGGTTGAAGTTGATTCCTTAATTATTTGGTAATGTTTATTAGATTATCATGAATTTATGATGAGATGGTGGTGAAGCCTAGTGGAGTTTTACCAGATGCAATAGTTATGGTAGTGGAATATACAGGGAATCAGAGGCAGACCTACTCTCATAGTGGGTTGATTGAAATCTTTATTTGGTGGTGAAACTTATTCCACTAGAATTGAACCTTTATAAAATAAAATTAGGATATGTTTTTTATGTATCTTATACTGAATGAAATTGAAAAACATTCTAACTATATATAGAGTTTTTAATCCTTGTTTTTTTAATATAGGATTTTTCAGTGTTATCCCATGGATGTAAAAAAAATCTCTAACCACACAATCTTGTGTGTCCACTTTACTTTTATCATTGATTTCTTTAGTTGAATACTTTTTTTTGGGATTTTCAGAGAGTGTGTGATCATTACGATACAGTTATTGGGGTTTAAGGTCTTTCAATCTTCTAGTACACTATGTTCAAGGATAAATTTCACTGGTTTTATTTCTAAAATGTAGAACCTCTAGAGTGTGATATCTTCAAGTGTATTGGAGTTATATATTCACATGTTTTAATGGATGGTCCTTACCTAATAAGATAGTCTACCCCTTTATGTTTTGGTCTATAGAATGACACCCCCATCCCCGAATTCAACATCCCAAGATTTTAGTGTGTGTTTACCTTTAAATAAATACTTTTTTAAATAGATTGTATCAGATGTAACACCAAACTAAAATGAACCAGGTTATATTTTACAATTCAAGATAAACATTAATACATCATGGGAATAAAATTTTAAATATCATTAAGAAAATTATAATAAGAGTAAAATTTTAAGTGAATAAAAAGATAGTTAAAATGATTTATTTTAATTTCTTAGATATTATTATTATTGGTTTAAATAATAATTTTATATGTTTTAATACCAATGAATTGAATAAATTTTATGGTTATAAGGTAAACAATTAAATTCAATGGGAAGTGATTAAAATCATTTACTGTTAAAAATACCTATGTTTTAAAGATTTTTATTTTTCTATGTATTACATATTTTTATCTTATTAAATTAAATTAAACACTTTTAAAGGATTTTTATAATTAAATTTTTCAATGTAAAAACTAATAAAATAACACTCATTTAATAATTAATAGATATTAAATAATATTAACAACACTTATAGTTAAAAAAGTTATTTTCTTTAATAAAAACATTTTTTCATTATATTATATATTTCATTTAAAATATAAAATCCTAAATTTATAATCTCAATTTGATAAAAAGGAATTCATTTTTTGTATCATAATTTAAAAATTAACTTTGGTTAAATTTTTTATATTTTTCTAAGGAAGTTTATTTTTTGGTGAATAGTGAAAAATACAATTTTTAAACAAATATTAAAACTTTCATGACATCATCATGATGTAATAATGATGTAAAAATTTATGAAACATTTTTCTTGAAAAAAATATATTTAAGGAGAGAAGTAATTCATTTAAAAAAATTATTGAATTTAAAATCTAATGTTTGATGTTTTGGAACCTAAGTTATATTTTATTCTAATAAAAAACAATTATTAATAATTTAAATTTAAATAATTATTTACATTATTCCATTTATTTCTAGCTTGGTTTTAAATTAAAATAACCCTAATTTATTTAATTATAAACGAATGAATTTTTTGGGAATTAATAATTTACAAAACTCATAAGCCTAAATGATAAAATAATTATAACGTCCTGAATTTTCTCAATGGTATATACCATTAAACTTTTTGTTTAACTCCTTAAAAGTCCCTTTTAATTATACCTAAGAGGTTAAAGGAGGTCCCAGGTGCGTCTAGGGCTTGTTTTAAGCTTGGAGTATCTGAAAATGGGGAAACAGACTGGGCCACGCTGTTTTTTTCTAGTCGTGTGACCCAGGGCGCACAGCGGTGCAAGTGCTGTAGGTTTTGGGATAGATCCCAAACACATGATTTGCACATGGTTAGTCAAACTATGTTCCAAGCTCATACAAGATTCCCCTTAGAGCAGAACTGGGTTCATGGTTGGTGCACAGTTTGTTAATCATACAAACTAAACCATATGCATGGGTAAAAATGGGTGAAATTACATGTTTCCCATATTTAATGATTTATTTATCCCCCTTATTTCTTTTCTTCCTTATCTATAGGGTTTTATTTCTTCTCTTCATGTCTGAGCTTCCTCCTCCCTCATCAATAGGGTTTTTGTGGTATATCCTTCATCAGGCACTCAAATCCTTCAACATCAGAAGCTAGGAAACCATCTTTGTAATATCTACCTTCTACGCCCATCTATTTCTAATTTCCTCTTCCATCTATTGCAATATTTTTGTGCATAAAATTTTTTCCCCTATTTCCATGAATTTTAAAAATCCTTTTATTTCTTTTATTTTAGGTCTAATCATGGCCTGAAAATTGATGGGTGGAGCGATACTATGTCTAGTTAGGGTTTCTACGCCTTTCATGTTCATTTCATCACATTTTTAATATTGTGTTGTTGTGTCGTGCACGGTATTATTACATTGCCACTTCGTCTTTGTTTATAAATTAAATTTACTATTTTCAAATATCCATAATGGCCCTAGCTTATGAATAAACCCATATGGGGGTGTTCACCTTGACTTTGAACACCCCTTTGGGCATTCCATCCATAATGGACTAAATTTATCATATTTATTGAGTTTTGTTTCACCTTGGGAGTGTGTATTTCACCTTGGTTTAATGTTTTAAATTAGTAAACAGAATTAGATGAATGATAAACCATGAGTTGGATTCCATTGGTAGGTCCTATGCTTAATTCCCATTATTTGGACCATGTGTAATGCATTATGCCTTTGATCACACTCATTGATATATGTTCTTACTTAGTAGCCTAGTTCCAAATACTTATGCTCATTTTCTATGATGTTCCTTGTACCTTATTTCCTTGTTTTTTTCTTGATTCCTTATGAGGATGATCATAACCTCTTTCCCATGTTATACACATTTTTCATGCCATGTGCATTATACCTTAATCATTCTACTTGGTTCCTTATACATTCCATTATGAAATAATTTATTTTCTTGAATTAAATTCCATATTTGGACAATATTGTTAGCTTGGACTATTGAAATACCATTTTTTACATGTGTTTATATACATGTTATGCCTTGTAGTTTATGCCCCATGCCATGCCTTTTTATTATTTAATGCTTTATGCCTTACCGTACCAGTTTTTTTTGGACTAAATTTCGTAGTTGGTTATCTTGGTGAGAATGAGGTAATGAGATGGTTATTTTATGTCATGTAATTATAAATATATTACTTGTCTCATGATATTCCTTGATTGATATGGCTCAGTTCCTAAGGGTCGAGAGTGAACATGGGTCCCAAGTTAAGGACTCCATGGATGGATTCATCGTGCTTTGTTGGATACTCTTAACATGTCAGGAGTGATACTTTGGATTTCTAGGTATGGGTTCACCATGAGGATTTTACTTATACACATGAGTGAGGTTGGTTCCCTGGGGGAGAAACTGAGGAAGTACATGTTTGGCAAGATGGATATTCCATGCCTCGGGTGATACATTATCCCATGTCCGAGATACCTTATCCCCTGTGTGAGATACTTGGTAGGGACTCAGAGTCATCGTATCATGAGTGATACAAGGGATGATTCATGGGTTACCTTGTATGTACATGATGACATTGGTTATATTGGATGTTCCATAGTGACCCTTGGTATTCTGTTTAGATCATCTTAGAGAGGCTTGGACTCAACAATGAAAATTGATAGATTGTTTGATTTTCTCATTTCATATGTGATGAAACTTTTGTAATTATAATTATTATGAGCAATTGTATGGTGACATTTAAATTAGACCATAATATGAAGAACAATATTGGGGTGTGATTTCTTGGGCTACATTGTTTACTTTGGCCCTTGTATAAATATTACGCCTTGTACGGGTACTCCTTTTCAAACTTTCAAATTAGGCCGAAGTAGATGGTATGGGAAAGGTTTACATTTAGGAACTCAAACCAAGTATTATGTGTTTTATTTATTTAATTCTCTACTTTTATTTATATTTTAAAACTTTCAATTATTTACGACATGAAATGGATTGTCCTAGACATCATGGGTTCGGGCCAACTAAGATTATATCTCACACCCTGCTTGGGTGTCATTTGGTACTTGAGTAGACATTATGATCATGGTTATGGATAAAGGTAAGTGTTCTAATTCTGAAGCTTGATTTACTTGCTTCTTATTATGGAGTTGGTGGTAGAGTAATGATCATTTTCTTGAGATGTTGTGTAGCAGTTTTTGAACTTTTGTAGTTTTTTTATAGGATGCAATATATGTTTTATATCCCATGGTCCCCTATGATCACATTTTTTATAGAATCATGACATGTAAATAATCTTGTGTATCCATTTATTTATTAATCTTCAAATTAGTTATTTATTCTACTTTTATTTTTTCATTACTTCTACTTATGCCTGCTTATTATTAAGGTTCCATTATTTATTACTTATTAATGTGGATACTCTGATCTATGAGTGAATAGTCTCCCAATGAACACACCCTAGGACCTTTCTACTAATTGGTAGCCTATAGAGTTTGGGGAGATGATATTGAGATCATGTATCCTACCATCTCAAGGAACTGTTGAGTGGAACTTGGGATGGGATCCTACAATAATAAATATTTTAACCAAAAAAATACCCTTTTCCTCAAGTATAAATACCCCCCTCTTATTTCCTTAGGAAAATAACTATACATACACTTATAAAATCCCATGATCCACCCATTTCCCCTATAATAATAATTTTATTACCCTTATGTATATTTTTGAGTTACCCAACCGCAAGCCTTGGTGGATTTAGTAAAGGATTAAATGTTCAACGAAGAGGTTAACCCTGTTCTCCTTCATTTTTTTCTCTCTTATTATTTCTAATCCCCCAATCAATTTCACTTTTTATACCTCTATAAAATATTTCATATATAATTATATAACTATAAATATTATTATGAAACTGGTATAACTAATTTAATCTATTTATATATTATACTCTATCCCCATCTCCTATGACACATCCTGAAAATGGAAAATGTCATCCACCTATGATGAAGTCGTAAATACCTTATTTATCACCACCCACATATATTGTTAGTGTATATTATGTAATATAAATTTATTTAAATTTATTCTCAAATTATTTAAAAAAAATTACAATATGATAAATAAAAAATAATCAAAATCAATAAATCAAAATAAAACGGGATAATTTTTAAAAAATTATGTCATCAATCCATTCTCTCTTCAGAAAGAATTGTAATAAAAAAATATAATGATTATAACTGATAAATAATAAAAAATTAATATAATTTAATTCAGTATTCATGTTTTAATAAAAAAACTTATTTATACAAGTGGGACAGACATGACAAAATAAAAGGGGTCCTAAGGTAAGGGTTCTTTGTCTTAGTTTCAATTCCTTGAGGCATGTTTTATATTGGGCGCCATGTTTTACTTAATATAGTGAAATTAATACCCTCTTGTCTTTATGTATAATAAAAATATTTTATTTCATTAAAATTTAAATTCCATATCATGATATCACTTTCATGTTCTTCTTATTTATACAATACTATTTTTATAGGAGTTTCTCATCTCAAATTTCCTTCTTTGGACATGTTTTTCTTTATGAACTTATTTTCTTTTATATGATTTATATATAGAGTATTTTATATATTTTAACATTATTATATCATTATTAATGTTATTTAATGTTTTATTTTAGGTCATCTCTTTCAAGGTTCTTTAATCCAAATGATATAAAATTCGTAAGGGTTTTTTTTCAATCTCACTTTGATTCTGATATTTTTTATATCTAGGTTCATAATTGATGTAATTGTATGTTTTTTGTCTATAAAACTAATTTATTTCATTATCCTATGGTTATTTATGGGTTTTAAATTCCATGTTATTGTTTCACTTCCCTTTAGTTCACAATTTAACTAAAAGGTTTCCTATCAGTGAAACCGAACCTATTTTTCTTTTTAGTCAAGAATATTTTTCCTCCATATCCATATTTTTTGTGATTTTTCAAGAATTTTATACTATATAATTTAATTATTTTTAAGGAACATTTTAAATTTTCTTTGAATTTATTTTAAAAAAAAGGGTTATTTTTAACGTTTTCACATGGGTTATTTTTTGGAATTTCTTTACAAAAGTGTAAAAATAATCTCTTTTTTAACAATTTATGCTAGAATGCATTTTCCAACCAATATGTTTATTCTTAATTATCAATCATCCTTTCTAATTTTTCATGATTTTAAAAATCACTCTTTATTCCCATTTTTTTGTGAATTTTTCATTAAAGTTTTAGAAGAATGAATAAAGATATTTCATTCCACTTATGTATAATTTTATCTTCCATATAAAAGTTCTTATCTTTAACTTCATTACTTTTGAAAATTTCAATATTTAAAATTATTTTAAAATTAGGGTTTTTAATATCCAATTTTCTTCCTTATGAAATGTATTTTTAAAGTGACTTATAATTTTTCTTTTACAACTTTGTTACAAAATAATTATGAAAATTATTTTATAATTTCGCTTTCATTTTACTCTAAATTCATAAATGATCTATCTAAATTAGGGTTATGTTTCAAGTTTTACTATTTAATTTCTCTTATGTACTTATTGTACATACGTCACCTTTTTCATAAGGGTTATGTTCTCTATCACTCTTCATCTCTCTGTTGAATTTATTTTCCTCCTTCTTGTTTATGTTCATTAATTTCATGGATATATTCAATATCACTTCCAAAATTTCTATATTATATTTAATAGTATATAATTAACTATATAACTATTATTATATATGTTTTTAGTTTGATGGGTGCTTACCAACAAATTTGTTCCATTTTTTGACTGGGGAAATATTCACATTTTGTATACTTGTTCTTTCAATATAGATTCTTATTGATTACTAAGGCATGTTGGTTATATATTTTATTATTTATTCATTCCGTAATATGATGAATGCGTTGGATTTTATTAATGATGGGTCAGTATTAGGATTATATAGACACTCGATACATCAATAGGTATCATAAGACAAAATATCCTAGGTATTTAGTGTAATCCTTGCCTATTTATATAGGATTTATTAGGATGAGGCCTTAATGGTATGTTTATAATGTTCAAAATTATGAATTCCATTACTATGAAATCAATTATTATTGTCCATGTGATTATTTAAATTTTTATATTATCTATGAATATATTACATGCTCATGTTATCAGTTATATATAATTTTTTTATTATTATTTATTCATTCCACAATATTCATTACTTGTTTATTCCTTAATATATTCTATTGTACACTACCCCTTACTGAGTACTTAAGATCATAATACTTATGTTTTCTTTTACCCAGGTTATAATAAATGTTATTAAGTATGATATGTATAAATAGGTGTAATGTGTGGATAATTTTATGGGATATATTGAAAAAATATTATAAAATAAGGAATCATTTGTTTAGTGGGAAAAAAGTCTATTTTATTAGAAAGATATGGATTTTTCACTTTGGAGGTAATTTTCAAATTCTATAAAAATATAAACCTAAAAGTTATTAGGTATGTAAATAATGAAATATTTGTTATTGGTGTTTTATTTATGGATGGTTAAGTTTGTTTCACATCAGTCGGTATCAAAACTTGTTTTTTATTGATATTTTATTCTACGATCATAGGTTTTAATGAATTTTGGGTTTCAAATGTAGAAATAAAGATCTTGATAAATTTATGATTAATTATTATTAGGAATTAAGACTAGGATTCATTATTGTAAACCCCAGTGATAAATATAAATATAGAAAAACATCCTAAAATTATGGTAAAGAGTATGTAGTCACCTATAAACGATATCACTATCTGGATACTACAAGTGGATACAGGATATATATCTAATGAACCTAGGGGTAATAACCCAAGAAAAGGGTTGGTTGGATATTAACTCAATCTTCACTCAGTTCACAACAAAGAGGGCATAAATGCACACCTGGTTTTAAGGTCCTAGGGTATATGATTTATGTTGTTTATAAGATATTTAAAAACTATTATAAATGATTTAAATGCATTATTATATCAATATTTAGGACTATATTAAGAATACCCTCATCTATTTTCATTATCAAGGATGCAATTTATTTAAGGGGGTAAAATTTAACAACTTGAGATTTTCATATGTGTTTTCGATTAAATAAATACTATGTTGAATAGTTGGTATCATTCACAACATAAAACTAAAATGAACTATAGTATATTTTATAATCAAAAAAAAACATTAATACATCATGAGATTAAAATGTGAAATAATAATAAGAAAACTATAAGAAGATAAAAACCTCAAGTAAATAAAAATATATCTAAAATTATTTATTTTAATTCCTTACATATTATTATTATTTTTATAAAGATTAATTTGATGTGTGTTAATACCAATGAATTAAATAAATTTAATTTTAATAATATAAATAATTAAATTCAATGGGATGATTAAAATAATTTAGTGTTAAAAGGGATTTTTTTAAGAAATTTATTTTCATATATATTATGTATTTCTATCTTAATAAATTAAATAGAACATGTTTAAGGGATTATTCTAATTAATGTTTTTAGTATATAGATTAATAGATTAAAACTTATTTAATTATTAATAGATATGAAATTATATTAAGTATACTTAAAGTTTAAAAAGACATTTTCATTAATAAAAAAACTTTTCAATATATTATATGTTTTCATTGAAAAGTTAAATTTCTAACTTTTAGAATTAAAATTTTTTAAAAATTAATTTATTTTTGGTATAAACATATAGAAATTATCTTAAGCTGAATTTTTGGGATTTTTTTAAGGGAGTTTATTTTTTGTTAAATAGTAAAAAATACCATTTTCTACAAATATTACAATTTTCATGGAAACATCATGATGTAAGCATTAATTAAATTTTTTGAAACTTTCTTATTGACTAAATATGTATTTAGTGAGTAAAATAATGATTTTAAAAATAATATATTGAATTTAAAAACCTATGTTTGATATTTTGAACCTAAGTTATATTTTATTCCAATAAAAAAATATTATTGATGATTTACCTTTAAATAATTATTTCTAGGAATTAATTATATTTTTTCTTAGTTTTAAGGTCAAATAAACCTATTTTATTTAATTATAAACTAATAAATTTCATTAGAAACAATACTTGTAGAACTTATTTTTTCTAAATGATAAAATAATCAATATTTTAACCCAAAAATAAACCTCTCAACCCCATATCTCTATATTTTCCCTCCAAAATGCCTCTTAGAATCCTTATGAACATTTTTGAGTTACCTGATCTCAAGACTTCAAGGATTTAGTAGAGGATTAAATTTTTAATAGAGAGTTAACCCTGATTCTCTTTAAAAAAATCCTCTTCTTCTTTCTAATCCCCCAATCAATTTCCATTTTTCTACCTCTATAAAATATCATATATATAATAATATAATATATTAATTTTATTATGGTATTATTACAACTATTTTAATCTATTTATATCATATACTCTCTATCTCTCTCCTCTCTTTTGATATGTTATAATAATGGTTAGTTTCATATGCCTCTGAGGATGTTGTAAATACTTTACTTATCACCACCTACATGGAAGGTTAGTGTATATTATTTAATTTAAATTAATTTTAATATATTATAATCTTCTGTAAATAATTTTAAAAAAATGATTATCTGAAAATAATTAAAATCATTAAATCAAAACCGAATGAGATAATTTAAAAAGAAAACATCTCTTCAAAATATTGTCTCTTCAAAAAAAAGTAATAAATAAATTACAATGATTATAACTAGGGGTATTGATTGGAAATTTTGGGTGGGTTTGGGGATTTTTTGGACTCGACCTACCAAAAGAGGTCGGGTCAGGTTGGGTCGGGTCAGGTCAGGTTGAGGGAATTTTTTGTTTCATACCCGACCCAACCCAACCCATCTCAGATTAGGTTGGGGTGGTTAGGTCGATCAAGTGTTGTAAAAAAATAGGTTCCTAGATTAATATCCCACTGCATGGTTTCATTCCCTTCATTCAGTGGTTTATCTTCCTCATCATGCTAGGAGGACCTCAATGACAAATCCACCCCTAATTCCAATTGTAGATGATGGAAATTCCCCTAATTCTCGATCTTCATAGAATCATATGTCTACCATCGATCCCCTTCGATGACTGTCTTGTCCCACCAATGTATTCCTTCCCCTACCTTATGCTACCAACTCGTATAATATTCAAGACCCACTAACATCTGTTTTCCCTAGCTGAAGTCTGAGACCCAAAGCTTTTCCACATCGTGCCTACCTTCCCCTATAACCCACCAAGATGACCTCATATTCCTTGATTGGTATTGATTATTTATTTAATTTTATATATTTATTTTGTATAATTTATTTTTTTATCATATTAGGATGGGTTCTTTGAGGTCATGGTGGTGGATTCAGAGGTGGAGGCGAAGGTGGGAGGGGGTGGTCTCTAATGGTTCTAGGGTTACGATGGTTACAGTGGAGAGGTGGATGCGAAGGTGTAGAGAGCAGTCTCTTTGGAGGATTTGGGTTTACGACAGTCGTGTTGGAGACACTAGAGGTGGAGGAAAAGGTAGTGGGAGTAGTCTTCGATGGATCTGGATGGGGTCACGATGGTCACACCATGCAGTGGAGGTAGTGGAAGAGGAATATTGATGTGAGGGTGAAGAAGCACATGGAAATAGTAACAATGGGAGATGGTGCATGCAGGAAGTGTAGGGGTATTCCGTTGGTTTGGTTGGATTGGGTTGGACTAATTTTTTCCCAACCCAACCCAAACACGGGTCAACCTAAAAAGATCCAACCCTTGCATATGAAATTTTGAACCTGAACCTACCCGGTCAGGTCGGGTCATGTTGGGTTGGGTTTTTAAACCCCTAATTATAACTAATAAATAATAAACTAATTAATATAATTAACTTTTGGATTAATATTTTAATAAACATACATTTATTATAAATGAGGTCCAAATTTGATAAAAAAAATTGGACCTATGGTAAGGGTTCTTTGACATAATTTTAATTCTTTGGGACATGTTTCATTTTGTGCACAAAGTTTTATTTTATATAGTGTAATTACTAAATTATTGTCTTAATGTATAATAAAACAATTTTATTTTATTATATTTAAAGTTCCTTAAGTGGGACTTATGCATATAAGTCTGCCCTGGATTGTCTGATTGGGAATGTGGCCCTTTGAGCAAGGATGAGATGTAATCCGACTTATTTACCAATGAATGTCCCTCTCTGAGGGATTCTAATTGTGTTGTTGGTACAATAATTTTTAATCTCTAATCTTCCATGAGTCATGCTCTATGTGAGAAACAACAGATGGTGGAATATCAGAAACAATGCATGATAGGATGTTTGAATTAGGGGATTACACGTTAACGTTTCCCTTTGAGAGGTATAATTTTACATCTTGGGGAGGATGTGGTATAGATCTAGAGCCTTGGGAAGGTGTCTTACATATCCTATTTTATAACAGGAATTAGAGTCATCATAGTTCAGTTGGATTCTTATTCTGCTGATGGATGAGGTAAAAGATCAACCCATGGGAATGATTGGGTCTCGATGGTTTAAATGTTAGAGACATGAGTGAACTTATACTAAATTGGATGCCCATTGGAGACCAGACCATAGGAAGGTATTCTACATGTCCTATTTTTATAGGAATTAGAGTTATCAGTGTTCATTGGTTGTGGCTTACACACTGAGGTTTCCTTTATTGGCCTTTCCTGCTTGTCTTCCTGAAATGCATTGATTTTCAACTTTACATGCCTTGGTTGTCTACTTGATGTGTTAGAGAATGTATTCCTAACATGTGAAATGTAAATCACATGATCTAGTTGAGTTTTAAAAGGGATGAAATATAATATGGATGGTGTGTCCAAATTTTATCTTGTGATTAAGGCTAAATTTTCTGAAGGACATCAAAAGACATGATGTTCTTGTCTTTGAATCCATCACATAACCTCAGTTGGCTTGTCTAGAAAATATCTTATGACCTCAGATGGATTTTCTAGAGGTAATCACGTGATCCAACTTACTTTCCCTAGTGTCATCATGAAATCTGGATGAACACTTTGAGGGCATCGTGAGAGTTAATGAGACATGTCAGGATGGTGCCTCTTGTCCTAGCTAAATTGTCTGAGTGTCATCGTAAGACTTGGTCAGTTTGTATTGGAAGCCATCACATGAACTTGTATGGCTTATCTAGAATCCATCACATGACCTCGACTGTCTTGTCTATAGGGTGTTTTATGATCCTATTGAATTTACCTAGTGTCATCATGAAAGATGTCTAACATGCTTGGAGGGTTTCATGAGAGTTAATGCAACACGTCAGGAGGGTGTCGTGTGAATTGGATGACTTGTCCAGGTGTCATCGCGAGAGATGGTTTTAATGTCTGAGGTACATCACAAGAGTTAGCTGACATTCCCTGGTTCTATCATGAGACCCATATGACATGTACGAATGTCTCCATATGATTTGGGTGACATTTCTAAATGTCATTATGAGGTTTGGATACCTAACCTAGAGGGTTTCATGAGACTTGGGTGTCATGACCATGGGGAACCATATGACTTGATCGACATGTCCAGGGGACTTTTCATAATCCAAATAATATTCCAAAGGAGTTTCACATGATCTGGGCGACATGTCATGGTGTTTTCTCATGACCCGGATGGTTTATGCGAAGCGCGTGAGGATCATCATATATATTCTTTATATAAGTCTCTTGTATTTTAGTATTTATTCTAGATGTTATATTTTTAATTCCTTAGATTTGTTCAATGTTATCTTGTTTTAACTCCCACATAATTTAGATTATATGTAGGATGTTCTTCACATGCTCCACCAGAAGTCCTTTGTGTGATATATCATTGATCACGTGCGGCGCCTATGCATGTTTCATGATCACTCTGTTAGTTCACTAGTATATTACCTAAAGGAAAAACTACCATTAGTGAGATCATTCACTCTGGGAAATCCACTCTGATGTTTATGTGAGTTTCCAAGGATTTTTTGTCCATGCTCTCCACCCTATTTTTCATATTGGGGTGGGTGATTTATAAAACTCACCACCTTGGTTATTATCCTCTTTTTATGGTGTTTATCCCATCAATCTATTATAGTCTTGTGAGCACGAACAACTATTTCCAAATAAAATAACTCTCCTCATCGGTGATGCATCACATTACTAATAAAAGGTCCTAAGGATATTTGTGAACATTTCATAGAAAATACCATCTGTTTTCCTATAGAGCAAATGGGAGTGAGAGACTTCCTAGACATGTCCAAATAATTTCCCGTGAAGGGGGTTACATTCCAGTGGGATCTTATGTGACCAAGTGAACATGTCACCAAGGCTTCAATGGTGTCTTGCGGGTTGCATGGGTGTGTCTCACGAGTTTTATGACCGCAACAGGCTCTCTAATTTCTCCCTTTTTATTTCCTTTTCTTATTTTACAAAGGTTTGGTATCTCACAAGATTGTATGAATTTTTTTGAGGACATTAATTCTTTCCATTGATGATGAATCACATGACAAATAAAGGGTCTTGTAGTTATGCACAAGAATTTTATGGAAAAAAACGTTTTTTGTCTTATGGAGCCAAATGGGAAGTGTGAGACTGCTTGGACATGTCCAAATCCTTTCATGTGATGGGGGTGACATGCCAGTGGGCTCTTGCGTGACTAGTCAGACATGTCACCGGGGATTCTGCAGTGTCTTTCAAGATTAATGGGTGTGTTGGGTGAGTAACAAAGGTTCTTGTGGTGATGAGTGATCACTTCATGTAAAAACCCTTCTTTTTTCTTATGGATCCAGAAGGGGGCACAAGAGAGCCTATACATGTCCAAATCCTTTTGTGTGATGGGGGTGACATGCTAGTGGGATCTTTAATGACCAGGAGGACATATCATTGGGGCCTATGTAGTGTCTCACAAGATACATGGGTGCATCGTGTGAGTTTTACGACTATAAGAGGCTCCCTCATTTCTCCCTTTTTATTTCATTTTCTTATTTTAAAAATGTTGGGGACTATGCGTGATTGTTTAATGTTTTCTTGGATAATAATTCTCCCCAGGAGTGATGTGTCTCATGTTCATTTATAGATATCATGAGTAAATGAAAACATTTTCAAGGATAGTCACTTTTCTCACCTTTTATGTATCACGTATTCAATTATGGATCTCACAATGGCTTGCGGACATTGTCATGGATGGTGATTTTTCTCACCTTTGTTGTGTCACATGTTTATTGATAGATCTCATGATGAAATTAAAACATTATCAATGATAGTCATTTTTCTCTCCAATGATGTGCCATGTATTCAATGATGGATATCACGATGGCAAGAAGACATTTTCAGGGACAATTTCTTTGATCACCTATGATGTGTCCCATGTTCATTGATAGATCTCACAAATACATGAAAATATTTTCAAGGATATTCACTTTACTCACCTTTGATGTGTTAGGTATTCAATGATGGATCTCATGATGTAATACATACATTTTTAGGGTTAGTCACTCTACTGGCCTTTGATGTGCCTCATGTTATTTGATAGATCTCACGATGAAATGAAAACATTTTCAAGGATAATCTCTTTTCTCACCTTTGATGTGTCATATATTCAATGATGAATATCATTAAGGAATGTGGACATTGTTAAGGATAGTCACTTTTCTTTCCTTTGATGTGTCACGTGTTCATTGATAGATCTTGGGATGACATGAAACCATTTTTAAGGATAGTCACTTTACTTGAATTTGATTTGTTAAGTTTTCAATGATGGATATTTTGATGAAATACAGACATGGTCAGGGATAGTCACTTTTCTCACATTTGATGTGTCTCATGTTCATTGATAGATATCATGATGATATGAAAACATTTTCAAGAACAGACGCTTTTCTCACCTTTTATGTGTCATGTATTCAATGATAGATCTTATGACGGCATGTGGACATTATCAGGGATAGTATATCTGCTCGCCTTTGATGTGCTACGTGTTCATTTATAGATCTTGTTATGACATGTAAACATTATCAAGGGAAGTCACTTTTTTTTCCTTTTATGTTTCACGTATTCAATAACGGATATCGCGAAGGTATGCAGACATTGTCAGGGATAGTTTCTTTGTTCTCCTTTGATGTGTCTGATGTTCATTGATAGATCTTGTGAATACATGCAAGAATTATCAAGGATAATCTCTTTGATTAGATTTTTTGTGTCATGTTTTCAATTATGGATCTCACGAAAGCATGTAGACATTTTCAGGGATGGTTTATTAGCTCTCCTTTGATGTGTAATGTATTCAATGATGGATCTCATGAAGTCGTGTGAACATCATTAGGGACAGTCATTTTTTTCACCTTTGATGTGTCATGTGTTCATTGATATATATCACAATTACATGAGAATAATGTCAAGGATAGTCTCTTTTCTATCCTTTGATGTGTCACATTTTAAATGTTGGATCTGGCAATGGCATGAGGACATTGTTAGGGATAGTCACTTTTCTCACCTTTGATATGTCTCATATTCATGTTTGTATGATTCCATAGTATGACAGAGGGTGTTTTAATTTCAAATATATATGCTAAAGGGTTCATGGATAGTGTTGCAAGTTATTGAATATCCCAATCCCATGACACATGTACAAGAAATATTTATCCTCTTCACATGAAGATATCAATCATGGTGGGGAGATCCTCATGCCACATGAATTTTTCATGTGAGTGGTATGGAATTCCATATAATTGGGATGATGTATTGAGTATTTAATGTTATTTATGCTTTAATTTCATAGTGAATTACATAAATTATTTATTACTTGATCATATCCATATGCTGAGTCACTTTCCAGAATTATTCACATAACTAGTTATGTGGTAATTTAATCTTCCTTTGGTCAGAGATTGGAGTGTGGCATGTTCTTGGTTCTGTGTTCACATAATAGAAATCTTAAATATGAGATCTAGGATAAAAATGACCCTAAATCTCACTTATTCATCATGTGATATTCCCTACATGTGTCCTCCCATGGAAAAGTGTGTGATACACAATTATGAGTGTCAAAAATCCCCCCCCCCTTAGAATTAGATTCATTCGACGTGAAAATAATATGATTCTAAGGTAAATGTAGATCTATTTGCTGCATGTCTAAATATCTGATGGACTATGATACTGAGCCTCATCAGAGGATTTTTTCCAAGTATTTCACTAATTAATTTGAGTTTCTATCCATATGTTACTTATGACTGTGATTTCTTGGCTAAATCTAAGACAGGAAGTGTCTCTGGATTTGGTTATGGATACCTTGAAATTGGAATGTGTATTAATTCTAGAATGGAACATGGATTGGGTGAAAAGGAACCTATGTCTAGATCTAAAGTAAGGTACTTGGACATCGCTACATATCCTATGAGAATGGGAATCAAGTCATACATGGTTCTAAAATATACCACTATACAGATCAAACTCATGCATAAGGAGGATAGGTTCATAGATAAATAAGTCTATCATTAATTTCCTTACTTAGATCTAGATCATATGTAGGAAGGGAAATGTCACAATTTTGTGATGAAATCCTGGGAAAAGATCTATGATTTGATGGAAATATCACTCAGATCATTCACAATATCCATCCTTTGTGTGTAACACTAAATTGATCCAATCACCTAGATTTGAGTGCTTAACTTACAAAAGGATGCTCTTGAGAAATTTTCATTAATTCCCACCTATATGAAATTATTCATTGATGCACCTACTCTAATTTTCTTGAGATCATCTGATTTATAAGGAAAATTTGGGTATGGTATCCACTATAGAGGGATAATTATCTGACTTCTACCTAATTCAGGGTACTGAGTGAGTATAGCTTAACTTTTTCTAAGGCCATATGGTGGGACCCACAATTTATGTTCCTATTTATTTATTTTTCCCTAAATTTTTCCTAATCTTCATATGGAAGAAATCTTAGTGGGCATGGAATTTTCTTCTACTCAGGTCTCCTTCTTACGGGTTTTTGACATGGAAAGTTTTGTGCCACTTCTGTTTTATAGATGCTTTATATTTTCAAGATCACTCAAAGTTCATTTCTAGTGAGTAGAGACCTAAATTTTTTCCCATTATACCCTTATCTAGTTTTTAACCTATCGATAATTATGTATCTTTCAATTTTTTTTTTTTGAGGTCTTACAATCTAGATCATCACTATGTTTTAGTTTAGAGTCTTTTAGCTCAGACCTTTTTTGTACTGTAGTTTAGTGTATTCTATCTCATACCTTTGATGTGTTGTAGTTTAATATCATCTATCTTGGACCTATATTGAACTATATTTTAAGGTATTCCATTATTTACCTTTGATGTGATGTAGTTTAAGGTGTTCTATCTTGTACCTTGGATGTGATGTAGTTTAAGTTATTCTAACTTATACCTTGGATGTGTTGTATTTTAAGGTCTTCTAGCTTGGACCTTGAGATGATATGAAATTTAAATTCCTGATGTTATGAATTGATTGATGAATATGTAATGGAGAACACATTACAGGAATGACGCATAACACCCCAAGGTTCCAAGTTCCTCTGTGGGGTTTCCAAGGCTCATGAGGATTGGAGTTCCTTTGTTAGAAGGAGGAGATACCTCTGGTTGGTAGGTCATAACCCTTATGCATCGCCATCATTGACAAACAAAGGGGTCCCCAATCTTTTCCAAGGGTCATGGAATATTTATGGGGGTAATATGGTTGAGGGTAAAATATTAGGGAAGCTAGGCCCACCTGGATAGTTGGAATATGGGTCACGTAAATCATAACCCAAAATTTTGAGCCAATGAATATGGGATGGGTCAGGCATGCCAGTGATAACCTATAACACCATGAGGTACCAAGTCCTTCCACGGTGTCATTAGGGCTCATTATTGTTAGATTACATTTCTTATAAGGAGGATATGACTGTAATTGGTAGGTCAAAGCCCTTATGTATGAGTCCATATGTATTACATTAATGGCCAAGTAGAGTTGATCCCCACTCTTTTCAAAGGTCCATGGAAGGTTTTTAA
Organism: Viscum album; assembly: GCA_963277665.1. Lineage (NCBI taxonomy): Eukaryota > Viridiplantae > Streptophyta > Magnoliopsida > Santalales > Viscaceae > Viscum > Viscum album. The sequence goes on from OY728119.1 coordinate 540,239,737, forward strand.
AGACTCAAGCATCTAAACAATGAATTTGGGTAAAGAATAAATTTTATCCACAAAGGGCTCTGGAACTCTGGGGAAATTTAGATCCTAATGTGAAGCTTGATCCCTACATCCTGTGGTTTTGAATGAGTTTTGGGCCATTAAAGGTTTTAGAATGTAGTGTTGCATTCTTATTTTGAGAAAGGGTACAAAACATGGTGATGTAACATCAAGGATGTTGAATCCACTTGAATATTCTAGTTAAGGTAATTATAAATCATGATCTAAAGTTCTCAATTCATGAGGAAGGTATGGGACAATCATTCTGGGAATGACCTAAAACACCCTTAGGTTCTGGGTTCTTCCATAGTGATGTCAGGCTCACAAGAATTATAAATCCCTCTATACTGAGTGAATATGTCTCTATTTGGTGTGTCTAATCCCTTATGTATTAATATAATGGATAAATCAAGAGATCTATTTTCTTTTACAAGGTCTATGAAAAGTTTTTGATGACTAGAGGTGCTCAAAACATGAAGTGTGATTTATGGAAAATGTAATATTAAAGAAGGTTTTGAGTACCCTAAAATTTGTTCCACCACCTATTAAACACGTTATCATGAAAAGGATATGTGAAAACCCATTACTCTAACTTTTTCCTAGACCATGGATCCAGTGAGCATAGCTTGGATTTTATTAGGTCCATAAAGTGGGCCCTATGAGCTTTATGATTTATTTATTTTCACCCTAATTGTTTCCTAAAATCTAGATATGTAGAGTTCATCAAGTGAAGAATTGAATTTTTCTTAGAATTCCATTTTTCGGTATTCAACCTAAAAAGTTTTTTGTCTCTTTCTCCATCAGTTTATGGTCTTGTGGTTTGGACCATTTTAGGCTAGATTTTAAGGTCGTACAACTTTTACCAAAGTGAAAACAGTTTAAGTTCATGATGCACATGGACCTGATATGGGGGATGTTACACAATAGCTCAATTAGGATACCCAAGATCAAGATCACTCCAATATCCTTCTTATAAGAAGTTGAAAATATTTTAAATCATGGATTGAGGTTCTCGGTCCATGAGTAATGATATGGTACAATCATATTGGGGATGACCCAAAACACCCTTGGGTGCTGAGTTCCTCCATGGTGGAATTAGGCTCACAAGAATCCTAAATCCATTTATACTGGTTCAAGATGTCTCTAGTTGGTAGGTCTAAGAACTTCTACAGCAATATCATGGACAAAATGAGAGATCTATTTTCCTTTCTAAGGTCCATGAAAGGTTTTCAGCAACCCGAGGTGCTGAAGACATGAAGTGTGGCGTATGGATTGAGGTGCTTTAAAAGATGGAGGAAGAACCCCATACTCTGTTTGATTGGGTTATGTTCTATATGGTACTTTAATAAGCGATTATGATGGGTGATGGTCTACATAGTTTAACATCATGTGGTGGGGATGTATTTGTCTCTGTGCAGTCTAACGTCATGCGGTAAGGATGTTTTCCTTGCATTTTAATATCATGTGGTATGGATGTTTTCCTTATAGTTTAACATCATATGGTAAGTATGTATTTGTTTTCTTGTAGTTTTAAGTCATGTGGTAGGGATTTGGGAACCAACGTGAAAAACAATATTCCATATTACATGAACAAGAAGGTCGTATGTAGATTTGACTCATACGTAGGAAAACTAGTCATGAACGAATCAACCCCCATATAGTTGGGGTTAATTTTTTTCTCCTATTAGTTGTTGTATCTAGGCCTAGGATTTGATATATGGGTTTCACTATGTATCCCATGGTGATAGGTATCAAGACACACATAGTTCTTGAGGGGTCATGTGGTTTAACATCATGTGGTAAGGATGTGGGTTCCCTAATGTGAAAAGGGAGTATTGCAGCTGGGACCATCAATGGAATTTTGGGTGTCACCACATATCCTATGGTAATAGGAATCATTCCACATGTATTTATTAAATAGGATATCCCTACATAGGTTTGTCCCATACACAGAAAAGGGGGTATTTTCTATGTTTATTTTTCATGATTGGACTTGGGGTTGGAAATTTGGGCATCACTACATATCCTATGAGGGAAGGAATCGAGTAACATGTAGTTCTTTAATAGAAAACATTCTATATAGGTCTAGCCCATATGAAAAATTCGGTATTGTTTCTATTGATTATTGTGGCTAGGATTGGGATTGGAGATATGGGCATCACTACATATCCTGTGATGATAGGACTCAAGTCACATGTAGTTCTTGAAAATTGTATAGTTTAATATCATGCAGAGAGGACATAAATCATGCAGTTTAACCTCATATGGTGAGGACTACCAGTATTCCTTTTAAGGTCTTGCATCCAGGACCATCATAACCCTATTGTAAGATATATTCCTTGTTTATTCAGGGAAGCCCTTACCAAAATTCCTATTCTCATGTGATCTGTGATTGGTGTGAGAAACAAGGAATGGAAAGGGTTACTCTCACCATGCAGAGTTGATTAATGATAAGAGAGGGGGATTTTATATCATATAGTGGATGGACCAAGATATAATATTGAAGCATACCTACGTATCTCATTAAAAATGATAATCAAGTAGTACATAGTTCTATAAACCCATGTAGTTTAGTGTTAAGTAGTAAGGAAAACAGCTCTCCAATTTAACGTCTTGAGGTAAGGACATGGGTGACTCGACATGAATGAAGATGGATATCATGGATCAATGTAGTTTTTCATCATGTGGTAAGGATGTTCACCAGGCAGTTTAACTTCATGTTTTAAGGATAATAATCACCTGATATAGAGGGAAAGTAATATCATGGATGAGCCCCATAATGGAAGTTTGGTAATCGTTATGTATTTCACAATGATTGGAATCAAGCCACACATATCTCTTGGATGAAAGAATCCCCTATGTGGTTCGGACTCCCACATGGGGATAGGTGCATCTCATTTTCATTCTGCATATATCTATCTTGTATGTGGTGAATCATTTTTGAGATGGTGTTTCCCATTCAGTTTAGTATCATGTGGTAAGGATGCCTTTTGTGTAGTTTAATGTCATGCAGTAAGGGCATGGGTTGTTGTGCAGTTTTAACATCTTTCTTCCAAGACGAGATTCACTCGATGTGAATAAATATGAAAATTGGGGATCTATTAAGTTTAATTCCATGCGACCAGGATGGGATCCGTATAGTTTAACATCATGTGGTCAGGACGTGAGACGATGTACAGTTTAAAGTCTTATATCTAGGACTTGAGATGTTGTGAAATTTAACATCTTTCTACCAGGATGATCTCTGTATAGTTTAAAATCATGTGGTTAGGAAAAAAATCCATAAATTTTAACTTTATGTGGTTATAAATAACTTTATATTGTTTAACATCATGTGGTTAGGAAAAAATCCTTATAGTTTAACATCAAGTAGTTAGGATGAACTTCATATAGTTTAATGTCATGTGGTTAGGATAAACTCTGAAAACCACTTTTTTAACCACCTGGGATCTTGTAATTGTAATTTTCAATGGTTATGTTCATTTTTTGGGAGGTTACTTTTGTTTAACACTCCCCATATCTCTATTTAATCCACTTCTTCATCGGATCTATATGTATTTATCAGGTCATACCACAGTGGTTGCCTCTCTAGGTTTCCTTCTAACCATGGTGAAGTGTTTATGATGGTTTATGGGGTACTATATATGGTTTAACCCCAGTATTATGAGAATATTTATATATGGATGTGCTTGATACTTTTAAGAACCTCTCTATACAAAGGTGTCTGGGAAAGAGAAGGATTTACTTTTTGTGGGAGATATCACTGTTGGAAGGTTGACCATGGTGAATTTCAGGTTTAGAGTCCCTAAAATATATCTCCACACTACCATGAGGAGTATTTTCATGATAATGATCATATTATTCTTCAGTTAAGGATTTTATGGAATCTTGAGGTGTTGATAATGCGTCTCAAGAAACCTTAAGGACTTTGGCAATGAGAATATTAGGGACATGGGCCTCATTCTACATCATGGCTGGAATATGTCAACCTGCCTTTTGGAACTGTACAGATATATGATCCTACTGTATGATGGTTGTCAAAACTTTTTTATAACCATCTAGTGTCACAGGAGTATGATCCCATTACCGAGAAGCTGCTGGAATATTCTAATGAGATTCTTCATGATTGACATGAGTATGATCTTGTCCTGAGGCATGTTCCATTCTCACTATGTGAGCCTCTATTAGAATGATAGTATGATCCTAGTCATGATTCTTTATAATATTCCACTGGTCTTTTGTGGTAGGGATATGAGCCTACCCTTAGGCATGTACCACACTCACTTTGTGATCCCTAGTTGGAATAGGAATACGATCCCGGTCCAAATATGAATTCCCCATCGAAATATGTCAACAAACCTCTAAAATATGAGAAGGGATATGAGACTCATCTTGTATTGCCTCAAAAGTATTATAGCATAGTTTTTTGTCAATAGAAGTAAGAATATATTCCTGGAATCCATGATCTACTAGAATATTCTAGGTAGAATCACTTAGAAAAATATGATCCTATCCCGAGGCACGTTCCATTCTCACTTGGTAAGACCCGACTAAAATGGGTATATAAGCCCAATCCTAGTCCTTTTGAGTATGCCTCTAGTCTTCTTAAATAGGAATATGGGCATTCCCCAAGGCGTGTTTCCCTTTCACTTGGTGATCCCCGGCCAAAATAGGGATTTGATAATGATCATGGGCCTTTGGAATATGCCACTGAACTTTTGTAGAAAGGATATGAGCCTGACCCGAGGAATGTTCCACTCTCACTTGGTGATCCCCAATTGGAATTGAAATATGAACCCAGTATAATGTCTCTCCCTTTACTAGGATATGATGATAATCCTCCTGGACAAGAGAAATAATATGCGCTTACTCCAAAATATCCACTTGTTAACGATGATTTGAGTGTTGAGATGTCCTAGTTGTAGGGATTGGAATATTTATTTGTCCCTATATTTGTACCAGTTCTAAGATATGATAGTGTATTTCTTCAACTTTTTCAAAAATACAAGGGAATTTTAACAAAGTGTTTATAGGAATATATGTCTGCACGTTTTTTTCCACTATGTACTAGAATATATCTTCGATTGAAGTAGGTATATGATTCCACTTCTTTCCACATTATGCCATAGGAATATGTTGATGGATTCATGCATGGGGGTAGGGATATGTGCCTCCCCCTACCTGTTGCCAGAGTATTACCACATACTTGTCTGAACTAGAGGAGGTATGTTCTTACTCCCTATGGTCTATAGCTTTTCACATTTGACAAGGTACTTGATTCCCAGATCTAAGTGTTTGGGGAGGAGACCTATTGGAGAATTACTTTAGCAGGAGACTAAGGGGTATTGTAATTTTTTTAATATAGATGGGATTGAGATTGTACTATATCGGTGGTGCTTCTCGAAACTATAATTTCAACATTATGTTGATTATGTCTCTTGAATATTGAAATTTCACACAATCTTTTTTTCCTATGATCAGGATGTGTTCTATTTATTTTAATTTCATTCATTTAGTAAGTGAACCATTCATTTTAATTTTGTGCGGAAAGGACTTAAACTATGCAGTTTAACTTAATGAGGGGATAACTAATGTCCATGAAGTTTAATGTCTTGTGGTAAGGATATTTTTTGGGTATTTTACTATCTTGAGGTAAGTATTTCAGTTGTGCAGTTTAATTTTTTGAGGTAAGGACAATGTCCATGCAGTTTAACAGTTTTTAGTAAGGAATTCAACCATGAAGTTTAATTTCCTTTAGTAAAGATGATGTCCTTGTAGTTTAATTTCTTATAGTAATAACAATAGAGATTAAGTTTAATATCTTATGTTAGGGACGATGGACATACTATTTAACATCTTGCAGTAAGGATGATGCCCGTATAGCTTAACATCCTACCATAAGGACGATGTCTATATAGTTTAATGTCTTACAGTAAGGACGTCATCCATGCAGTTTAACATATTATGGTAAGGACATCAGTCGTGAATTTTAACATATTATGGTAAGGACATCAGCCACGAAGTTTAATATATTTTGGTAAGGACTTAGACCATGTATTTTAACATCTTGCAGTAAGGACATCGGCATGTTTTTTAACATATTTCAGTAAGAACTCTATTCATGTAGTTTAACTTCTTATAGTAAGGATTTCATCCATGTAGTTTAACCTCTTGTGGTAAGGATGCCAGCCATGCATTTTAACGTCTTATGGTAAGGAAATCATCCATGAAATTAAATGTATAGTGGTAAGTAAATCATCTATGTTTTTTAACATCTTACAGTAAGGAAATCATCCATTCAGTTTAACATATTAAAGTAAGGACATTGTCCATGTAGTTTAACATCTTATGGTAAGGATGTTGGAGAATAATCTATCAGGAGAGTAGATCATCTGATGGATATTGTATAAATCTTATGCATATTTCACTAGTTTTAGGATCCTTAAACTTTATTAATCCTTCACTTACATATCCCTCCAAATAATCTTTGAAGACAAAGAAGCTCTCTATTGTGTTCCTGAGACATCTATAGTAGGAAAAATGGTTTTCATGGCCTATCAACCCTACCTCATTCGGCTTCCTTATTGCTAGAAGTTCCATCAAACCATTTTCCATGGCACAATAAAAATACCTAGGGGACAATTTTATTTGGAAATAATTGGCTTTTTTAAATCTCATATTGAAAAATGGTCGCTTATCCCTAGGAGTTATGTGGTTCATGCTCTACCGCACAACTTGTGTGTCTTACTCATAGTGCTCAAATGACTAGGGTAGGGATTCAAGTGTTAGTGGTTATAATATACCCATGTCCATCAGTACCTAAATCTAGTATTTAAAGGAAAATAAACCTCCTATCATGTTTATGAGACGTAGATGGTAGGGTCAATGATTGTCATGGACTATCATCCTTACCTCACCTAACTTTCTCATTTCAGCGAGCTCTATAAAACCATTTTCCATGGCATAGTTGAAATACCTAGGAAAATTTATTGATTGGAAGGAATATAATTTTTGTTGTCTCTCATCAAGATATAGACGAGAATTTTACTTCTCCTATGTGATACCTTCATCGGTATGGACTCAAGGGTGAGTTTGGGGTCCGGGGTGCAGAATCTCAGCCTTTATTTCTCTGGGGGTAGGTGCTGAATCATTGGGGGTCTAAGATGACATAGACTCTTCCCATTGATTAAAATGTCCCATATATCCTATAGGATTTGTGTCAACGTCTGTGGTCAGACATTTTCTATAATATTCCCAATGAGGAGGCGGAAAATATGGAATTTTCTCCAGCCCTGTGGGCTTGGGAGAGGTTGAATAATGTATAGATTTCAACTAATGAGGGAATGAATAATATGAAAATTCCTCTAGGCCTATGGTATGGGGTACTTCACTATAAGGTGGGCTTCTATAGGCAGGTATTGGTACATCATCCTGAGGTAGAGATATCATAATTATTACCTCAATTATTTCCCAAATATCCAAAATCTCTCATTTGAGTTGGGTGATCCATTATTCTATAGGAATTTCCTTTTCATATTTAAGGGGTTGGAGGTCATGAGCCATGAAAATACCCTCTCCTCTACTGGTGGGTGGGTGACTGGATGATGATGGTAGTTTTGATATGGACCCCAGAGACTGAATCCACTATTTTCATTATCCATATTCTCTATTTTCATTACCCTCTGAAATACAAACTTAGTTGGTAACTCCTTATGTAGATGCCTGATAGATATCTATTATCCTTTATTCTCCTGTGCCAATAGTAGAATATAGGACAACCTACTGTGTCTCAGATGAATGTAGGAGGGTATGATTGTACTCTTAAGAAGTATGCTTATCTAGATATAATGAGAAGTCTTCAGATTTGATTGATATCATATTGATAGATATATATAAGTGGGTTGGTGTTCCTCTTCAACAGAGTGTGTCGTTTGGCAGTTTGGTTCTGAATATGTTGTTTAGAAAGTTTTTTTCCATTATACCATTTGAGGGTTTGCTGACCATGATACATTTTGAGGTGTTAATTCCCATGATACTATTTGAGGGGTCAGTTACCATGATACCATTTGAGGGGTCAGTGCCCCTACCACTATTTGATGGGTTAGTTCTTATGATACCATTTCAGGTTTTGGTGCCCATGATACCATTTGAGGAGTTGGTTCCCATGCATAATATGATCCCAGGGTAATATATGATAAAAATTCCCCCATACCTATGGTATGGGGTGCTCCTTGGGATTCCACAGTCACCAAGTCTTCCTATAATGAAGTCAGAGGCTCCTGAATAGTGATGATCTAGTATTGATTTTGATCCACTATTAAGATACATTGGTGGGCCTCAAATAGATTTTCTATAGTAAGGATATAAGACTTACCTAGATCTATATTACTTGGATTCCCATGGTAGGCTCTCCTACTGGGTTCCTCGACTTGGAAAATTGGTGTAGGAACAACCTATTCTACAGCTCCTTATATAATCATGGTCACATATCGGTGATGATGACCAGAAATGATGGGATCCCTTCTAGGTAGATCTTGATTGATTGATTTGGCATGATTATTTTCCACATACACCTCCCTAAGGTATGGAATGTATGCATTGTTTCACTATAAGGATAGACTCCTAAAGCATTTGAATGTGTTAACAATGGCCACTTTATCTCCTATGTCCAATCATGGGAAAGATGGCCAATGGGAAATCTTCCTCAGAATTATTTCATGGGCCGATTCCAGAGTCAAGAAAAAGAAGTTGATGTGGTATTCTCAAAGAAATACATTCACCAATTGGTACGAGAGGTATTATTTTGTTGATAGTGTATGTGAGGGACTAGGGTATTGAGCATCTTGTCCAACGATCACAGAATCTTTTGGCACATTTGATGATGTTATTTCAGTTGTAAGGAATCTGAAAAGTCTAGAGAAGAAACCAAAAAACTTATTAGTGAACCATCATATATAATATTATATTTTTTATTAATAACTTTCACATTTTAAAGGATAAATAGGTGGTACCTTATTTTTATTTTAGGTTTAGTGCAAATAAAATAAATGTGTTGGGTTCGTAATTTTGGTGCGCAATGAGTGCATAAAAAACTGGTCGGAAAAGAACTAGACAATACATCCTTTTTAACCTATGAAATGAATGAAATAATTAAATAAATTCCTTTCAGGTTCACCATTTATGTTTCAATGGAAAAGAGACTGTTGGGATCCATCATTGAACAGAAAAGATGGTTTGGTGAGAACCAATCAGTATATCCTTCTTATGTAGTGAAGTAAATTCCAGGCTCAGTTAATTTCACACCTGATTCACCATTTTTGTGTTTTGAAAAAAAAAATGTGTCGATGGGAGTGGGTTTGTTTTGGTGTGATGATTGATTTTAAGGGGTTTGACTTCTTGTACAATAATTGATGTTGGGTTACCTTTTTCATTCTTAATGGAAACTCTCAATGGTTCCCATATCCAAAATTAGGTAAAGTCCTACTTTCCAAAGTTAGGTGGTTAGTTGGGGTTTCAGACCCAGCAATGCTTTGGGACTCACATTGGTCAAGAGGACAGGAGTTTGAGCTCATCATACCCTTATGGAAGGGATTTCACCTACTTATAAACTCTATTATATATTTAAGATGTGTTTCTGAAATTGTCCCACACTTTGATATGAAGGTGGTTACCCCTATTTCAACCACTTGATTTAAGAACATGTATTGATAGAAAAAAATGTGTGCATACCATGGGTTCTCTATCACTCTCTTATTCACTTATGATACTTTGGGTTATGGCTATATTCAGGTACTATAGAGTTTATTTCCATCTAGGAAGGTGTTAGGTGTATTGGATATGGAATTGGACCTCTACGAGGCATCCTATGTTTCCTACTAAAATAGGAATCAAACCCCACATGGTTAATTTGGAATATTTTAAGGTCATGTGTTTGGACCGATTCATATGGATTAACATCATGTGGTAGAGAAATGAATATCAGGATCAGACATCAGTGAGGCATCCTATGTATCCTATTTGAGACAGAAATTAGAGTCAACATAGTTCTTATATGAGCATATTCATTATGAGAGATACAACAACAAAGTCCTCAAGTGGGACTTATGCATATAAGGATACCCTGGATTGTCTGGTTGATAATGTGGCCCATTGAGAAAGGATTATATGTAATCATATTTACATACCAAAGGCCTCTCCTAGGGGGATTCTCGTCATTTTTTTGGTATAATAATTTCTAATATCTAATCCCACATGAGTCATTCTTAGTGTGAGAAACAAGAGATGGCATAATACTGGACATAGTGCATGAGAGGATGTTTGAATGAGGGGATTACACATTAAAGTTTCCCTTTGAGAGGTATGATTTCCCATCTCATGGAGGATGTGGTATGGATATTGGGCCTTGGGAAGGCATCATATATATCCTATTTTATAACAGGAATCAGAGTCATCGTAGTTCAGTTGAATTCACAGTCTGCTGATGGATGAGGTGGAATGATCATCCCATAGGAATGATTAGGTCCCAGTGGTTGAAATGTTGGAGACTTTAGGTGACTTACACCAAATTTAATTACCATTAGATCATGGGATATAGGAAGGAATCCTATGTATCCTATTTGGATAGGAATCAGAATTATCATGGTTCATTGTTCGGGGCTTACACACTAAGGTTTTCCTTATTGGCCTATCCTTCTTGTCTTTCTGAGATGTGTTGATTGTTCGCTCAACATGACTTGGTTTTCTTCTTAACATGTCATATAATATATTATTTATGTGTCCAAAGGTAATCACATGATCCATTTTACTTGTTCAAGGGACATCATATAATCTGGATGGTGTTTCTGAAGGTTGTTTCATGATCAAGGCTAACTTATACGGAGGACCTCACATGACGCATTCATCATGTCTTGGAAGTATCGCATGACCTCAGTTGGATTGTCTAGAAACCATCGTATGACCTCCACTGGATTTTTTAGAGGGTGTCACATGATCCATTTGTGTTTCCCAGGTTTCATCATGAAAGTTTTTTTACATCCTTTGAGGGCATCGTGAGAGTCAATGTGACATGTTTGGAGGGTACTGCATGTCTCGGCTGACTTGTACGGGTGTCATCACAAGACCTAGTCAGTTTGTCTTGGAATCTATTGCATGACCTTAGATTTCTTTTATATAATAAATCACAATAACTAGAGTATATTTTTTATAGGGTTTCTCATGATCCATCTAAATTTACCTACTATCATCATAAAAGATGGATGACACTATTGAATAGAATCGTAAGATTCAATGGTATATGTCTGGAGGGTGCCACATGTCCTGGATGATTTATTCGAGTGTCATCGCTAGAGATGACTATCATGTGTGGGGGGTGTCTCAAGGGCCAGTTAACATGCACTGGTGCTATCATGACACTCATATCACATGTAATGATATCGATATATGATCAGGTTGACATGTCTAGAGGGAATTGCGAGGCTTGGGTGGTTTGCCCAGATGGTTTTGCGAGACATGGGTGGCATGCCTATAGGGTGCCATATTACTTTCTCTAACATGTATAGGGTACTTCACATGATCCAAATTGTATGCCAAAGGAGTGTATCATAATCTGGGTGACATGTCCCAGTGTTATCACATGACTCAGATGGTTCATATGAAGTGTATGAGCAATAGCGTATATATTCTTCACATAAGTCTCCCGGATTTTAGTATTTGTTCTAGCCTTTATATTGAGAATGCCTTAATTTTTTCAGAGTTAGCTCATTTTAAGTCATGCCTGATTTATCATATATGCGGGATGTTCTTCCTGTGATATTTCAGAATTCCTTCCATGATCTATGAGTGATCACATCAAGAACCTAAGCATGTTGCATGATTACTCTGGCTATTCATTGGTATATTACCTAATAGAAAACTTCCCAATTACGAGATCAGCCACTCCAAAAAATCCAAAAGTCCTCTGTGATTTATCATATATGCAGGATATTCTTCCCATGCTCTTCCAAAATTCATTTTCATTATCTATGAGTGATCACATCAAGTTCCTAAGCAATTTTCATGATCACTCTGAATATTCGTTGGTATATTACCTAACAAAAAAATTATCTATTATGAGATCAGCCGCTCTAATAAATCCACTCGAATTCTGATGTGAGGTTCTAATGACTGCTCTTACAATCCTGTCCCCCATTTTTCATGCTGGTATTAGGATTTATAACCCTCTCCACCCCAATTATTCACCATTTTGTGTGACAAGTATCATGTGAATCCAAGTTGGTCTTGCGATCATTTGCAAGTGTTTTTGAAGACAATCACTCTCCCCATTGGTGATGTATCGCATGACCAATAAAAGGTCCTAGGGAGATGTGTGAGCATTTCATGGAAAATACCATATGTTTGTCCTATGGACCAAAAGTCTAGCATGATATTTCCTAGACATATCCAAATCCTTTTACGTGATGGGGGTGACATGCTAGTGGGATCTTGTGTGATGAAGCATACATGTCACTAAGGCTTCCACGGTGTCTCACAGGATGCATGGGTGCATCATGTGAGTTTTATGGATACAAGAGGCTCCATTTTTTCTACCTTTTTATTTCCTTTTCTTATTTTACAAAGGTTTTGGATCTCATGAGATTGTATGAATGTAATTGAGGATAGTCATTCTCCCCATTAGTGATGCATCACGTTACAAACAAAGGGTCTTTTGGTGATGCGCAATAACTCCATGGACAAACACATATGTTGTTCTTATGGAGCCAAAGTGGGAGTGTGAGACTACCTAGACATTTCAAAATCCTTTTTCATGATGGGGGTGACATGTGAGTGGGATCTTGCGTGACTAGTATTACATGTCACTAGGGATTTCACAATGTATTGCAGGCTGCACGGGTGTGTTGCATGAGTTTTATGACTGCAAAAGGCTCCCACCATTCTCCCTTTACATTTCCTATAAGATCTATTCCTTTTTTAAGGTATTACTCTTTTAAAAAAATTGGTGAATATGGGTTTTATTTGTCTTAATTCGCAAAAATGATTTATCAACAAAATTTTGATAAATGTGTTAAAGGTATTAAATTCCAGTTAGCATATTGTAATATTCAATTGAATATTTTTGGAGTTAAGTACTGAGTTAGTGTGACATTTTGAGGCCTAAAGGGTCTCACTTTATACATAATAAAAATATTAAGTATAATATATTAAGCACACACTTTTTATTCAAAATAACCGAATAACTACAAAATGGTGTGTGGTATGGGAAATCTAAGACCACCATTGTGTATAGAACATGGTTTTTACCCTTGGTGGGGGATAATATTTGGAATCATTGGATGTTTAGACGTCTCACTCACATAAATAAACTTTTTATATTTAATTAATTTTTTAATCCATTTTTTTAATATTAAATAATTACTATCTCTCAAAAATTGTGTTGTATAAGAAATCAGAGACCACCATTGGGTCCAGAATGGGGGTTTTACCCTATTTAGGGTATGAATTTTATGCTAAATGGGTGTTTGATGTTATTTAATTTTTAAGATTAATTGATTTTCAAATTAATTGAGATAATTAATTGATTAATTAAATAATAGGATTGATGAGATTAATTATTTTTCAAATTAATTAATGAGTATTTTTGTTTTGATCCAATTGAAGTGATTAATGGGGATTTTGTGTAGATGAAATTGAAATAATTAGATAATTAATTGAATAATTAGTTACTAGATATTGAGATTATTGAATTATGATAATTAATTGATGAATTAATTATTATATATTGAAATTTGAGAATTGATATAATTAATTATGGAATTATTGATGAAATATTTAGATTGTGAATGATATAATTAATTGTGGAATTAATTATGTGATTTTGAGTTCATGGATATTGATTAAATAATTGATGGATTAATTAATGATATTGCTATAGTTAATTAATTTGGGAATTAATTAAGGGTATTTATGTGACAACATAATTGTTGTCAAAACACCATTTTAGTCATAATTATTTCGTATGGTGTTAGATTGACATGCCATCAATGGCAGGGTTATCCTAAAATTGAGGTGGTCATTTTAAGACCAATGTTGAATATTTAATTCAGGATCATGGTTCAGGTCCTTGAAACACCCAAAATGGTGATGGGTTGACACATGAAATTAATAGGATAGATTAATAAATAAATTATTCAATTAATAAATGTAACTAAATTAATTGATGAAAAAGTATTATAAATTGGATTTAGGGTGGTGCGCATAGCATGGGTAGGAAGCCCATTATTTATGACATGCCCCCTCTCTCCTCTCCCTATCTCTCCTTTTAGACTTCAATAATCAATATCTTTTTCGATATTGATCAAATTGACATGCCTTCAGTGGAATTGGATTCATCTTGATAATGGTATGGTGTGTATCAAAAAATTTTTCATAGAAAATGAAGTATTTTGAGCATGTTTTTTTATTAAACCAGATATTCTTAATTATTTAATTTCTCTTTCGATAGTCATCGGAATAACACACCAACAAAAATTATGGATTCATATCACATGTTCATCATATTTGATGTAGGTGGTCTAAAATTAAAATCTCATAGTCTTTATTATCAATTACATGTATGTTATTATAGAATTTCTACGGTTTTTTTAGAAATTGGAATTCTAAGTTGAATTAACTAATGTGGTCAATCAATTAATTTAGGAATTGGATATTTGAGTGAATAATGGAAATTATTTAATGTGGATAATTAATTGGTAAAATTGATTATTAAAGTATTTAATTGGGAAATTGGGAATAATTAATTGTTGAATTAATTACTAAATTATTGAGACCATTGAACATGATTAATTAATTGTAGAATTAATTAATGTGAATGGTTAGAATTATAAAATTTTGATTTGTTATAATTAAATTTTGAATTAATTATGGGGAGATAGATATTGTTGAAATTTAATAATTAACTATGTGGTTATTGCATTAAGTGAGTTGAAATAATTAATTGGTTAATTAATTATGCAGTTATTAAATTAAGTTATATGGAATAATTAATTAGTGAATTAATTATGGTGTTATTTAATTAAGTGAGTTAAAATAATTAATTGAGGAATTAATTAGGTTTATTGAATCGATTAAAATGGAACAATTAATTGTTTAATTAATTGAGAAGATTGAGTTAGATTAATTTATTAAATAATTAATTAATGGAGTTTAAGTGAATAATTAATCAGTAACATAATTTTAGGGATAGAGTTAGATTAATTAATTATAGAATTAATTAATCGAGTTGATGTAAACAATTAATTAGTGAATTAATTTTATGGATTGAATGTGATTGATTAATTTTGAATTAATTAATGAGAGTTGGCATGAACAATTAATTATTGAATTAATTTAATGGATTAAGTTAGATTAATTAATTTTGAAATTAATTAATGGAAATTATTTTGATAAATTAATTGGTAAATTAATTAATATGGATTATTGAGATAATGAATTGATATAATTGGATAATTAATTGATGAATTAATTATTAGATATTGAGATTTAATAATTGATATAATCAACCATGGAATTAATTATGAAATATCAAATTTTGGATTGAAAAAATTAATTGATGAATTAATTATGAGATGTTGAGTTTGGTAATTAAGATAATTAATTGATGAATTAATTATGAGTAAGTGACTGATTAACGGTTGGGTTAATTAAAGAGATTGATGTGCTTAATTAATTGTTGAATTTATTAGGGGGTTTTATTTTAAGGCTAATTGTTGAATTAGCAATAAGGGTGAGTGGATTAATTAATTAATAAATTAATTTGATATTGGTGTAAGAGGTTTAATGTTGATTAATCCTGCCTGATGTGATGATGTTCTATATGTGATAATGGGGTTAATAATTGATTAACCTTGATAAATAAGATACATGTGATATATGTAAATGGTTAATTATGTATTATTAAATGCTGAGTGGTAACATGCTCATTCAGAAAACTATTAAGAATGGTATCACAGACATTCATGGGTGTTTGAGTATGGAATAGTAACATGGACATTCATGGGTTCCTGAGCATGGGATGGTAATATGGAAATTCATGGGTGTGTGAGTATGGAATGGTAACATGGACATTCATGGGTGCATGAATATGGAATGGTAACATGGAAATTCATGGGTGTGTGAGTAGGGAATGGTAACATGAACATTCATGGGTGCGTGAGTACGGAATGGTAACATGGACATTCAAGTGTATGTGAGTTATGGAATGGTAACATAGTCATTAAAATGGGTGGAAAGTAAGAATGGTAACATGGACATTCATGGGTGCGTGAGTATGGAATGGTAACATAGACATTCATGGGTACGTGAGTATAGAATGGTAATATAGACATTCAAGTGTGTGTGAGTTATGGGATGGTAAAATAATCATTCAAATGGGTGGAAAATAATAATGGTAACATGGACATTCTCAGGTGCATGAGTATGGAATGGTAACATGGAAATTCATGGTTGTGTGAGTACAAAATGGTAACATGGACATTAAAGTTTGTGTGAGTTATGGAATGGTAACATAGTCATTCAAATGGGTGGAAAATAAGAATGGTAACATGCACATTCAATTATGGGGTTGAATAAAGAATATCAATTAATGAGATAAACTATTTAATTATGAATTGTAATTACTTTATTTATACAACTAAATACACTTTATATTGACTGGATTTGTTTTAAATGATGTTGGTGGTGGCCTACTGAGTTGTACTCACACCCTATTTGGGTTTCCTGATCAGTACATGAATAGACTTTGTTGTTATAGGACAGGTTAAGGGAAAAGGCCCTAGATTAGATAGATGATTAGGGATGGAGTATTGATAAAGGGAACCATACAAGTTTTTGGACCCTCTTTGTAGTCTTTGGTGTCTTTATTTTATAGTTATACATATTGAAAATTGGCATGTATGTTGGCATGGCATGTTTCCCTTTCAGTTGAATACTGTATTTGTAGATTTTTTTACCTTGTGACATTAGTATTATTATGATTTTATATGCTTCCTCTACTACTTTATTTAATTCATCTAGTGTTTTACTCTGATAAGAGTGGGTATAGTCTCCCTATTACTAACTTACTAGACCCACGCTGCTAGTCGGCAGCCTCTAGCGTACGAAGTGGCGTGCCTGAAGTCATGTAGTGAACCTACTCAGGGCATCGGTACATGGCACCCAAGATGGGATGTTATATTTACTTTTTTTATTTTAAAAAGTTTTGGGATCTCATGATATTTTATGAATGTTTTAAATGAAAATCATTATACCCATAATTGATGTGTCGCATGACCAAAAAATGGTCTTGTGGAAATACATGAGCACTTCATGGAAAAACCTTTTGTTTGTCTTATGGATCCAAAGTGGGAGCACAATATTGGTTGGAAATGTCCAAATCCTTTCATGTTATGGGATTGACATGCCAGTGGGCTCTTTCATGACTAGGTAGACATGTCACTAGGGATTATTCAATGTCTCATGGGTTTCATGGGCGCATCAAGTGAGTTTTACAACCACAAGAGGTTCCCTCCTTTCTCCCTTTTTATTTTATTTTATTATTTTACAAATCTTGTGTGTCTCATGAGATTGTATGAATGTTGTTGAGGGAAATCATTATCCCCATCAGCGATGTGATGCATGTTCATTGATATATCTCACAATGACATGAAAACATTGTCAAGGATAGTCACTTTTCTCTCCTTTGATGTGTCTTAAATTCAATGATGGATCTTGTGACGACATGTGGACAATGTTAGGGACAGTATATCTATTCTACTTTAATTTGTCATGTGTTAATTAATATATCTCTCAATGACATGAAATCATTTTCAAGTAAAGTTGCTTTTCTCGCCTTTGATGTGTCACATATTCAATGATGGATCTCACAACGACATGCAGAAATTGTCAGGGAAATTTTATTCTCTCACCATTGATGTGTCACATGTTCATTAATAGATCTCATCATGAAATCCAATAATTTTCAAGGACAATATCTTTTCTCACCTTTGATGCATCACATATTTAATGATGTATCTTCTGATGGCATGTAAACCTTGAAATGGAATACCTCTCTTCTCAACTTTGATGTGTCATGTGTTCATTGATAGATCTTGTGATGACATGAAAACATTATCATGATAGTTTCTTTTCTCACCTTTGATGTGTCACATATTCAATAATGGATCTCATGATGGCATGTGGACATTGTTAGGGATAATCGCTTTCTTCACCTTTGATGTGTCACATGTTTATTGATATATCTCACAACAACATGTAAAAATTTTCAAGGACAGTCACTTTTCTCACCTTTGATGTGTTTCATTTTCAATGATGGATCTCATTAAGGAATGCAGACATTTTCAGGGAAAGTTCCTTTTCTTACCTTTGATGTGTCGTGTGTTCATTCATAGATCTTGGGATGACATGAAAAAAATTTCAAGGACAGTCTATTTTCTATCCTTTGATGTGTTCTGCATTCAATGATGGATCTATTTATGGAATGCATACATTATCAGGAACATTATCTCTACTCTCCTTTAATGTTTCACATATTCATTGATAGATCTTGTGACAACATACAAATATAGTCAAGGAGAATCACTTTGATCTCCTTTGATGTTTCATGTATTCAATAATGGATCTCATGATGGAATAAGGACAATATCATGGGTTGTAGCTTTTCTCACCTTTTATATTTCATTTTTTTATTGATAGATCTCATGATGACATAAAAACATTTTCAAGGAAGTCACTTTTCTCACTTTTGATGTGTCATGTTTTCAATAATGGATCTCAAGACCACATGCAGACATTGTGAGGGATAGTTTCTTTTCTCACCTTTGATGTATCATGTATTCAATGATGGATCTCATGCAGGCTTGCAGACATCATCAAGGATAGTCTATTTTCTCTCCTTTTATGGTTCTCCTGTTCATTTATAGATCTCATGACGACATACAAACATTGTCAAGGACAAACGCTTTACTCACCTTTGATGTGTCGCATTTTCAATGATGGATATAATGATGGAATGTGGCCATTATTAGGGATAATATATTTTCTCTCCTTTGTTGTTCCATGTATTCATGGTTGTATGATTCTATAGTATGGTCGAGGTTTTTTTCATATCAAGGTTTTATGCCAAAGGGTGTAGGGATAGTGTTGCAATCTATTGAATAAATGTCGCATATCCCAATGCCATGACACACGTATAAGGAATATTTTTCCTCTTCAAATTAATATATCAAGTGTGGCGTGGAGATTATAATTCACACATGAATATTTCATGTGTGGAGTATAGAATTTTATAAGATTTTCATGGTGCATCGAGTCTTGAATGTTATTTATGCTTGGATTTTATGGTGCATAAAATAAATTATTTAGGACTTGATCATATCTATACACTGAGATTTTTTTGACAATTATTCACATAAATAGGTATGTGGTAATTTAATCTTCCTCTGTGAAGAGTTGGGACCATGATATGTGCTTAGTTCCATGTTCTCATGATGTAAAGCTGGCATCTGAGCACTAGGTTGAAGATGACCCTAAATTTAAATTATCCATCATGTGATATACTGGAAATGCATCCTCCCATGGAAAATTTTGTGATATGAAATTATGAGAATCAAAAATATTAAATAATTATTATTGTATTATTAATGTAATTTAATGTTTTATTTTATGTTCTCTTTTTATGAGACTTTGATCCAAAAGCTATAAAAGACATAGGGGTTACTTTTTCCAATCTCACTTTAACTTCAAGAATCATTATTTCTAAGTTCCTACTTGAGGTAATTGTATGTTAATTTTCTTTAAAAAAACGATTTATTTAATTATTTTCTAGTTATTTATATGATTTACATTTCTTCTTATCATTTTATTTTTATTTGGATCATAATTCAACCAAAAAAAATCTTGTGAGTGAAACAGACCTTGTCTTTTCTTTTCGATCGGGAATCTTTTAAATCCATGTCAATATTTTTTATAAAGTTTCAATAATTTTCTTCTTTATAATTAAATTATTTTTTAATTTTATTTTACACACTCTTTAAATTTATTCAAAAAAATTTAAATGGAATCATTTTAACATTTTCTGTATGGGTTGTTTTTTTCACTTTCTTTGAAAAAGTGTGAAAATAATCTCTTTTTTTAACTTTTTTCTTCATAAAAAAAATTTCTTACTATTATTTATATTTTTCATTATCAATATTATTTTCCAAGTTTTCAGGTTTTTGCAAAGTAATATTTATTCACATTTGTTTTTAAATTTTTAATTAATGTTTTATAAGAATAAATAAAGGTATTCTATTACACTTATATATATTTTAATATTTCACTCCACATTTCTTATGTTTAACTTCCATTATCTTAAAGGATTGAATATTTTGAATTCTGTTAAAATTATGGTTTTAAGTGTTCAATTTTAATTTTTTTAAATTCATTTTTAATCTACTTTTGAGTTTCTTTGCATCCATGTTGAAAAATATTTATAGAAAATATTTTTATAATTTCTCTTTCATTTTTCTCTAAAACTCTAAATGAACTATCTCATTTGGGGTTGTGTTTCATGTATTTCCCTCTAAATTATCTTATGGATTTATAGTTCATACTTCACCTTATTCATAAGTTTTATGTTCTCTATTACTATTTATCTCTCTATACATTATATTTCTCCTTTGTGTAAATGTTCTTTAATTTAAAATTTATATTCTATATCACTTACACTATTTCTATTTTTTTCTAGAATTAACTTAATCATACGCCCATTTTTATATATGGTGTCTATTTTAAGGGTCTTACCAAGAAAGTTACTCTATTTTTTAAAAAGGAAATATTTAAATTCAATATGCTTGTTATTTTAAAATTGGTGTTTATTGATTACTAATTCATATTGGTTATTTATTGTTTTGTTTATTTATTCATCCATAATATGAATTCATTGGAATTAATTAGTGATGGGTGGAGCCTAGAATTATATAGCCACTTGATGCATCAATAAGTCTCATGAGATAAAATAGTTTGGGTATTTAGTGTATCCCTTACCTAATTATGTATGATGTCTTGGAATAAGTACTTGATAGAGTGTTTATGATACTTTACATTATGAATTTCATCACTATGATATTATTTATTATTTTATAGATGATTATTTACATTGTTATATTATCCATGGATATAATATATTTTCATGTTATCATTTATATGGAATTATTTGATTATTATTTATTCTTTTTATATTAGTCATTCCTTGTTTATTCCATGATAACTTTTGTTTTACATTACCCCTTATTGAGATCTCACCTTTCTTATGTTTACTATTCCCTGGGTTATAAAGAAGAGTATTAGGTATGATATGTCTATATGTATATCAAGTGTGGAGATTTTTGTGGGAGATGTTGAAGAGTTATTATAAATGTAACACCTCAACTATATTAACCCATAGATAGTGGTTATATTACTACATTGGCATAAGATGCAAGAGATCTCATCCCAAAGGATTAAATAGTTTAGAAATCTTGGGTGAATAAATATATACATGACAGTCACATTAATTCTGAAATCATAAAATAAAACATTAAACTCTAGTGATAACTTTATTATTTATTCTAATATATACCTGGAATCATTCATATATCCCTTAGTAGTATCTTGGGGAAAGTAAAACATCATAAATGGTGACCTTATAGGCTCAATAATAGAAATAATACAACAAAATCTATCAAATAATAAATAAAGTATGAATAATATGTAAGGGATAAACAATAATAAAATATTCCATATAACTAATATCATAAAATTAGAATCTATAAATTGATATTAATGGATGGAATAACAACTTAAATAATCACATAGATAAAAATAACTAGTTTCATAATGATATATTTCAAAATATTGGACATCATAAAAGGGGTGAATAATCAATACAATACATAATCAACATAAATATCATTATTTAAAAACTAGCATATATAAGGTAAATATATTTCACCAATAAAAAATAGAACAACAAAATCATAATCAATCCATAGTAATATGGTGGATGGTATCATTAGATTATATCCCTAGTAAAACATAATATTCATCAATGTATGTTGACATGGATGAAAATACTTTTAAAAGAACATTTGAACCTTTAATTGAAGATGTGACAAAAATAACTTTTTCTTTTGATAATATTTTAAACTAAAATTTCCAAGATATTTATAAAATTGATTTATTTAAAAATAAATATGTAATATTATAAAGTAATGTTCAAATAAAATTAATTTTATAATGGTATAAAACTTTGTTACTATGGTAAATGTTAAAACAATGATTCCTTTTTCGCTTTTGGTAAAAATTAAAAAGTAACATGTTTAAAAAATGATAAAAAGATTCATTTTAAAACATTTAAAATAAAGTAAAACAAGGTTTAAAATGGATTTAAATACTCATTAGATCATAGAAAATAAAATTCCATAAAAAATTTTATTAAACATGGACATGGAAGAAAAAGTATATCGATCAAAGAAGAAATAAGGTTAGCTTTTCTTAAAAAATATTTTATAGATCATATTAAGTACCAAAAGTGTAAAATGATGTAAACACCATATATAACCATATTAAAATAAAATATATATAGTTTAAAATAGAAATAAATTATAATTCCCTTTAATAGAAAATTTAACATAAACAATCTCAAATAAAAATTATATTGTAGAATAAACTCTTACCTCAAGTCCAACTTTTATCATAAATTATTTTAACCACATCTATAATAACATTAAATTTATTAATATTTTATTCCCTAATAATATTCATATTTATAATATTTAGATAATTTTATGTGGAATTTTTACCCTTAACTCTTAGTTTAACCCCCCCCCCCCCTCCCGATAAAACTTTTAACCTTAATCGTGGTAACAAATTTTTACTATTTTTATTATTCATTATGAAATAAAATTAAGTTAAATTTATAAGATAATATTAATTATAATGATAAAAAATATGTAATCCATTTTAAAATTATCAATTTTAAAAATAGGTACAAATTAATTTTAAGATATGTTCGTAAAATGCAGAGAAAACCATTTTTAGAAAAATGATTTCTAAGAATAAAAATGATTTTACTAAAAAATAAAATATAATGATGCTTCAAATGGAATTAATTATATTATGTTAAATCAAATGAGTCTTTTTTTATTTAAAATTTAAAATTCTAAAGAAACCTTGTAAATACTTGATTAAGAGAGAAGAACTAAAAATAGTTTTTATTTTATCAAAAACATTATTTAGATTTCCAAAATATTAAGAAAATATTTCTAAGTTAAAAATTATATTTTTATATAAATTATATTACTTGCTTAATATTTTTTTCGAGAAAAATTTTTCATAAACTTTTATGTTATTCTTATATCATTATAATTTCATAAAACTGATAGATTTTTGTAAAATCAATATTTTTCACAATTCATTTAAAAATAAACTATTTTTGAAATATCTCAAAAAATCACCCTATGATAATTTTGACATGCTAAATTCAAAAATTGGAATTCATTTCATTAAATTAAATTTAAAAAAATTGGTAATTTAGTTTTGAATCACTTAATTGAATAATTTTATGTGCATTATGATATAGTTTCTTAGAAAAGAAAAGTTTTCTTACAATAATTGAAGCTTGAGTATTAAAGTAAAATAAGGAATCCTTGGTTCAGTGGGAAAAATTTCCATTTTATGGGAAGGATGTGGATTTTTTTAGTTAGTGGTTATTTCCAAATTCTCTAAAACTTTAAACTTAAAATGACTTGTGCATGTGAGTGACTCTATTTATTATTGATATTATAATTATGTATGGTTAAGTTTGGGTTACTTCGATCAGTATCAAAATTATATTATAAATAATATGTTTTTATCTCTAGATCCTGGAGTGTGGGTCTGGGAAATATCATCAAACCTCAACTGGGAATGAACCAACCATTATACTAGGTTAACAACCATCATGATATCACTCGATCTAGTATCTCTATATTTGGATGCTTCATCAAATGATGGATTATTATGAGGGGATTGTCCTTATTAATACTTCAGTGAACTTAAAAGAAACGGCTAATATTCCAGAGACAAAGGTTCACAACTATGCATCCATCCTATGAAGATACATATCCAACCAAATACTATAGTGGAATTTAAGTTAGAACCAATTCCCTAGATGTTTCTTTGGCAAATACTAGGGGTGACCTTACTTGGTATGTTGAAGCTGTGTAGAGTTTGAAATAGAACTTAGGGTATTGGGATTATATAAAGTAGCATGGGTGTCACAATCATTTTCTCACTATAATAATAAGATCATCCCAAACCTAATCAATAGATGAAGTCTGGATAAAAACACATTTCACTTTATTCATGGAGAGTTTAGGATAAGACTATAAAATTTGAACATCACTAGTGGGGATATTATTCTCATAGATCTATATAATGATTTTATCCCTCTAAATTATATATAGGAAATGTGTAAATGAATCCTCCACTCACAGGGGATCTACTTTGGTAGGTGAAAAATTCCATGTAATTAGATCTTTATCATTGAATTGATATTCACTTTGGAACATGGTAAGAACTCTTCATCATCTCGAATGTTTGAGATACATAGATAAGGTGGCCTTAAAGGTGAACATCTTGAAAGAAAAATGTTATTTAAAGTTTCTATTGAACAATAATAAAATAAGGAAGATATATTAAGTACGTTTGAGAGGTTACCCCTAAGGTCATCCTACTTGTTCACCTAGAAGATTTATTTTCCATGTTCATCAGTGGATATCTCCTTTCAGTTCATGAGTCCCACAATAAAGTAAGAATTTAATAATGTCTCGGTTGAAGAGTGGTTGGATGATCAAATTGTTGGTGCTGATCTTGGCCTAGTTATATTTTCATTTCAAGGAAATCTATAGGTTAAGGTATCATTCAGACTTTTTGGACAAATCTAAGTGTTCTTGGGATTGATGATAGCTCACTTAGGAGGATATAAATTCATAAATGACCAATAAATTTTAAGAACCTTATTCAAGTCATATCTTCATAAACTTTTTGGGGTTAATACATTCCCACTCAATGAACAAGATATGGAAAACATTATAAATTTACACTATTGATTTATTTTCATAAAATATTTTAACCTAAATGGAGAAATCATAGATAATGTAACTATCATTCTTGAATAATTTTCCTTCTTAATCACACTGGTAGAGGGAATAATGGTGTACGAAATTGAGGGGGAAATGATTTTCATGGTATATTCCCCTTTCCAATTTGGTAGATGGTCCCACTACATATAGAAGATATGTCCTACACTACCTTTAAGAATATTGGATGAGTAGAATAATATGGTTATATAATAGTTTTAGATGATGATTATATTTGAGGAAATAGTTATAGAAGTCATGTTCCAACCAAATAATTATATCATCATGATATTAATTGAGTACATCAAGACTTGGATAAGGTAATATCATAGAATCCAGTTGATAGATTAAGTGACACATATCAAGGTTCAATTAGTGACTGAAGTAATTTTAATTGTATCCTATCGACCTTTCAAGGGTCTTATGCATTTCTAATGTGTATAGAAACACTCGGGTCTAATCCTTAGCAATGGTACTTTTTTATAGTCTATTGTTTTTATGATTTGGATTTTTAATGGGGGGGTTTGTTTGTAGAGCTAAAATGAAATGATTTATTTATTTTTATTGATTTAATAATTTAATAATGATTACAGTGAGTTCCTAATTAGGTATTTAATATTGTGATATCCTTTATATTTGCATTATGTTGATTAAATTAATGCCCACTTCACAAGATGACTTTGATCGGAATTCCCAAGTGTTATGGATTTAATCCAAGCCTTAAATTAACTGGGGTTATAATATAAATCATTAATTTTTTATGGTAGTATATTTATGTTTCCAATAATACATGGAATCCACGTGTTAAACAAAAAAATTCATTAATCCATGACATTTTAAGTTTAACATACACAATGTTAACCTAAAGAATACTCAGCAAGAAAAACATCTCAATCACTTAACATCCTCAAATTTTTACTCACCATAATGATAGATTTACTCATCCATTAAGATTGATAATAATATATTTATATATTTTTTATTTTGGTGAATTATAAATATAACAAAAATAATGGGATAAGAAAAGAGTTGTGCACTGAATACACACACGAATAGTGAGGAAACTTAAAATAAAATTTTGATTGAATGGGAAAGTAAAAAATGGGAAATAGATTTTAACTTGATTTAAAATATTTTAAGACCATTGATATTAAACAATAGAGGTTTTATGAGAATAATATGTGATTAAGAGGAAACATTCATTAAAATAAAATTACAACACAAACACTTTCAAGATTATAAATGAAGAAGAAGAAAAGGTAAATAAAAAAAATCATGGAGGAATAGTATCTCAAGTAGGAACATGAGTATGTAAGATCATCCCAAGACTTAGTAAAATCCTTGTTCATTCCAACCTATCCTCCTTTGCTCTGAAATTCCATCTCCTTACAAGGAGAGGAGGGGGATGTATTTATATCCCAAGAAGTTGGACTATTTTCATTCCAAATTTGACCCTCAAATTTGATTGATGATTGGACCAAACATACAAAAACAATCTTGAGATATCTTCTCATAACAACTTGTATATATGGATATTTTCTGACTACTCTGAAAATTTTGGGGCCAGTGGACTTAAATATCCAAATTTATGGTTGTTTTCATAAAAAAAATTAATCTTTCAATTTCTATCTATTCTTTTTTGAAGACCAAAATGTGAATGGGTTTTTTAATAGAAAGATTACCTCAAATATAAACGATTTATCCTAAAACTTAGGACACCTATATATTTTATTTAACACTGAAAAATCTCAAATCTAATTGATGTCTATATCAAGATAAAAATCAATAATGGTGTGCTTATTTTAAATTTCAGGCAGAATGGTGCGTTGTAATTAAAATCATATGTTGGGAACCTTTTTGTTGGAGTTGGGATTAAAAAAATTTATCCATGATTAATTTGGATAATAAAGATCATATATTGTAGTTTCATCAAATTTGGTTTTCTGTATTGATCCTATAAATTTGAGCATCATGGATGGTCCAGTTTCTTCACAAATTCTTTGGGCCTTCTTGTGTGGACCATATGACCCTTCAAATGACCGAATTGGACCAAACTTCAGTCTAATGACTTGTAGGAAATTGAATAAGGAACCATAAAAAATAATAATCATACAATTTTGATAAGTAGGGTGAGATTTATAATTAAAATAGTTAACTGGATCGATTGTATTAATTCAAATAATGCTCAAAAGTTATATTTAGTATTAAAATATTGGTATTTCATACCAATTATGCACTTTAACATGAAAATTAGTAAATGGGGTAGAAAAAAAATTATTAATAAATGAATAACATAAAATCTCCCTAAACTTAGTCTTGTGAATGTCCTCATATAAATCAAATAAAAACATAACTAAATCATTTTTTACTCACTAACAAATATTAAGATTTTATTTTTCCCAATCACAGGAGGTTTATACCATTTCAATCATCCATATTGAATTACACCAAAATTTTTCATAGAAACAATGTTCCAAAAACAATTCATTTCTCATTCTCAAATTTAGAAATGGAAAATGTGGGTACTCATAACACATACCTCTCAATATGATAAACAATTATTTTTGGAGGTTCACTCATTAACCAACCAAAAGTGAAAATCTTATAGTTTGAAAGAGCTCTAAACTTTCATTATCTATCCTAAAGTGAATAATAATCAACAAGTATTTTTGGGGATTTTTCTATGGATATGGGATGGTGGAAATTTAATGTAAAAAATAGAGGAAAATATGGGTAAAACAGTAATATGGAAAAGGAAATGCGCAATTTGAAATAAGACATGGATGGTTATGGAAACACATATTTACAAGGAAATGATTGTATGAAGGGTGACACAAAATAGATGGATAAAAGTTTAAGGGGATAAAAAGGTAAAATATGTACAAGACACAAAACATCTCCCAATGACACAAGAATATGTAATTCAAGTGTTAATTTTTTCTTTTCTTTTTTTTTATGATTTTTTTTTAAAGTTGAACTTGAAACACATCTCACACTAATCTACCAACCCCTATTTGGTCTCCTTGGGACACTAATTTTAATATTTATAACAAGATCAATGGTTGAGGAAGAGTTATTTTTACCTACCTAAGACACAAACCTTTTTTTATTTTTTTCAATTTTTTTTTGAACACTTTTTAATAACATTTACAAAATTACATAAATGAAACTCCATTCCCCAAACTAACTGAATACCAACATCTCCCCACACTTAAATAGATGTGTTCCCTCAAGAATAAGATAACATGTTGAAAATCAAGAAATTGACACCTAAAATGAAATCCATTCCCACCACACTTAAATTTTAATGAATTATGAAATGTAATTCCATGTATATGTTAGGTGGGACAAGGTATTGGTCTTGTAATGTGTATATCAAAGAAAGGGTTTTCATAGGAATGAAGGGTGTAACACCCCAAAATTTTGAAAATAAATTTAATATTGAATTAATGAAACACTAAGTCTCTACAAAACACAACTTTTTTTTATAACCTAGCCAGTAAACATAATTATTCCACCACTTTTATTTGAATTTCAAAAAACAAACATATACGGTTGCGTTTAGAAAGATATTTCGAGTCTGATAAGAAAAACTTAATATTTAGTGAATAGTAGCATACCCTTATGAATAGAAATATAGATAGTAATATGACCCTTATGAATAGTAAATCATATTATTATTTTATTTTATTAATTTAATAAGATAATGAGATCTTGATTAATTTTTCAAGGTGATATAAAACAAATTATAGTTTTAAAATTGTTATTTTTTGAATAAATTATGATTTTATTTAAAAATTAAATTAATAATATTTAGAAAATTATTTTCAAAAAATTGAAATCATTTTTTAATTCTAAACTTCAAATAATGGTTAGGGTAAATTTTTGGTATTTTTCTAAAATACTCACATTTTTTATGAATAGTAACATACGGTAATTTACTGTATATGTACATTATCAGTTAAATTAACTATTCCAAGAATCATGGATGAAGTAATCACACTTGTTTAACACTCACATGAAAATATTACTATTATTGGACACAATAATCAATACTATTGGTTTTCTTTGGAAAAATAATAAAATAATGAGTAAAATAATGGGAAAACCCTCCTCTCATTCACTATAACCCCCCCCCCCCCCCCCACTCCCTCTTCTCTTTAATCCTCTCAAGACATGTTTATTTTACTGATAAAATATCCTTACAATATACTCCCCCATGTTTATAAACCCTTGTTTTTATAAAAATACCAAAACCTCTCCCCTAAATAGGATCTCAAGGAAGATTACTTCAAGAGGTAAATTCCTCTTTTCATTTCTTTTATTTCAAGTTCCTTTCTTTTCTTTTTTATTTCATAACCTCATTTCATCAAAATGTTGTGATGACTCCAGTACCTTAAATGTACTGTAATTTTGTTGTGATAAAGGAATAATTATTTATCATCTCTCATTTCCCATTTTATACTAGAAATGAAAACACCATCTGAGATGTGTTAATTTATCACATTCAAGGATGACGGGTTTTCAATTTCTATTACCATCTTCAATTATGGTAATGAAACCATTTTTGATGGTTTAAAAATACAATTATATTTTTATTATAACTTATTTAAGGTTATTTAATCCTTTTTTACACATTATATTAATTTATAAATCAAAATGAGTTTGTTGTGATAAAAAAACAGCCAATTAACCCGAACAATTGTCATTAAAGTTTTATATAATGATTCGTATTCGCTCCTAATAATGAATTGAATTTTATAACCATATAATATTCTTGATGTTCACTAATAACATACAACTTCTATTCCAGACAACCATTCTCATTCTACATGTTTATCTGTAAATGAATATAAGTAAATCAATCGTGAAAATCAAGGAAAAAATACTCCCAAACAATGAAATTGAATCTCTTAACCCATAAAAAGGCTATTAATTAACCTAATAAGGTTATAATAAATCAATTAAATGTATATTAAGTTCTTTAATTATTAATTTATGAACCTAAATTTGATTATTCAAGTCATTAAGATCAAGTGAGGAACACCTTCAGACTTAAGGTAAGGGTTTTCCACCCGAACCTCCATTTTCATAAGATTACTTTTATTATATACTTACCTAAATTAAATTATTATTCATTCATATGTACTCCTCATAATTTATGTTTGAATTTTCTATATATGTGTTCCAACCAAAATCCTACCTTCATTTATGGGGATTTATATTCTTCCCATAATACAAGCCCAATTCAAGGTAACTTCTCAAACTCTTACCTATTTTAAAGGGCACTATATAATCTATTTTTAGCAAGCATTATATTTCTAAAATCACACATTTTGTTATGAAAATACTATCTTACTTCACTTATAGTTTTATATAAATATTTTTCCGAAATAACTCTTCTTTTAAAAGTAAAATAGACTTTATCTAAAGAATTAGTCGATGATTTTATAAGAGTATCTTCTTCTGTTTCAATGTTCTTGTTAATTCTTATGTATTTTTGGAATTAATATTTTATGAAATCATCAGCCATATTTAATTGAATGTTTTATTATTAGTTTTACTATGGATGTTCTATCTTAATAACATTCACCAATTTACTCCAAATGGTTAGTGTTTATACTTAATGTTTGGGGAAAGTTATTTACATTTCATATGTTAGTTTCAACATGAATGTATATGTTCTTTATGTTTATCCCCATTCATATGGGAAATGAATTGGACTTATTATTTGATGGTTGGGGACCTCTATAAACCTTATATTCATCGGTAGGTCTCATGAGACAAATAGATATGGACTTGGCTAAGGCCTTTCCCATTTTTAGATATGGTTTTGGCTGAGGCCTTAATCATTTTTAGATGCCTTGGAAGATGCCTTGACAGTATGTTTCATAATGTATGGAATATTCATTTCCCTCATTATGAATCTATTAATTGAAAGTTCATTTGGTTATTTTACTAGTATAATACCCATGATTATGTTTTATTATGGTATTATTTACTCATCCCATATTCCTGCCATAATGTGTTCAAGTTTATTATTTGTAGAGGCATGTGTTTTCAATTATTCACCATGCCTAATGTTTATGTTTATAATATATTATGATATATTTCTTACCCTTATTGAGAATCTGAGATCACCCCTTCTTATGTTTTATTTTTTCTAGGACATGAAGAGGTATATTATTATTGACTTGTAGGGATAATCTTAGAGTGGTGGATGTTCCCAATGGAACTTATTTTTATTTTTCATTTCAAGTTGTCATGATTGAACTTATGTATGTATCTAGATTTCCAAATCTACTAAACTATATGGTCCTTTGGGATACTACTTTCTTGTAATCATTACAATGTAATGTAACAAGGTACCAACTTCGTACAATTGGGATCGGGTCTTTATAGTTGATATTAGAAGAAGTTTAGTAGAATACTTGGAAACTAGATTTAGAAAATGTAGATTTGTGGAAAATCCTAAGATAGTATTTTAGGATAAAACATACAAGAACATCCTTGAATTTTTGTTAAGGAATAGATAATAAGTATACTTCTAGAAAATAAATACCTATCTAGATACTACAAGTGGACGTGGTTCTGACATAGATGTTCCTAGGAATAACCACTCCAATAAGAAGTTTTGAGCTTGACTAGGGACATCCTGCTACACAATAACGGGCCTTACTATGCACTTGGTTTGACATTCTCAAAGTATATGCTTAGGATAATTAAAATTTTCTTTAAAATACATTATTAAGGATTTAAATATAAATTTTTCCTCAAAGAAACCATGTTTGTGATTATGAGATTAGCTATGTATAGAATTTCAATTTATGCTAAGTATTTTTCTAGGTTGATATTAAATATTATGATTCATAACCTAATCTAGTTTATGCAATTATTTAGAAATGACTCCTAGTGGAAGGAATGGAAACCACATGAACATGTGTATCCCATATAAGGATTTCCCTCCTATGTAAGATAATGATGTTGGATCTAGAGATGTGACTAGTGATGAGTAGCATTTAACTATATCAGGACAGTTAAATCAAGTTATGAACAACAACCTTATCATATGGATCATCCAGATCCACAATGTGGAGGAGCTATGTTAGACCACTTTATGTGATAACTGTTGTACCCCACACTCTTTGATTTTCATGATCACAATCACTTTCATATGTGTCTAACATTGTTTTTAAGTGTTGTGGATGATAGGAAAAAGATTGCCAAAGGATTGGCCCAAGAATGGACAAGAAATGGACTGAAATTCAGTCCACCGGCCAACCGGTGTGATAGCACCGGCCAGCCGGTGGAACTGGCAGAGGGATTGCCCACTGCCAGGTTCCACCGGTCGACCGGTGGCTCTGTCACTGGTCGACCTGTGGCACCCAGCCCAAATAGTATTTGCTACTGTCTTGCCACCGGCCAGCCGGTGGCTCCTCCACCGGTCGACCGGTAGAGCCTGGATCAAGACTCTTCTTCTCTACCAAGGCACCGGCCAGCCGGTGGAGCTGTACCGGCCAGCCGGTAGCCCAGTCAAACTAGCCGTTGGGTTTGACCAGTCAACCCTCTTTTGGCCTCCAACGGCTCCGAAGACCTCTCCAACGGCTCCGAAGCCTCCCCAAGGGTTCCATGCCTATAAATAAAGGCCAAGGAAGCCCCGGACACCAACCGGAACGATACGGAAGCCCACGGACACCTTGTTGATCATTTGGCGTACCTCCGGTGCATTCCTCCAAGGGAACCCCAAGTGCTCCATCCAATTCCACATTCAAGATCACCCTCAAGAAGCTTGGGAGAGCACGCTACATCAGCTCCATCATCCAATTGGCACCCAAGTCTTCCTCCAATACGGTTTTTATTTTATATTCATTTTGAGATTTAAAATTGGGTTTGTGCCTACAAACCCCAAACCCTTTTCTCATCCCCCTTTCTTTTGGGTTCTCACACCACCATTAAGGTGTGAAGAGGTTATTCAAGCCTTTCCTTTTAAAAGGCTTGAGTTTTCGGTGAGCTAGCCTTCACCCGTTAAAAAGGCTAGTGGGTTCTTGCTAAACCAATCAAAAGCAAGTGGGTTCTTGCTAAACCAATAAAAGCAAGTTGTAATAGGTCCTAGTGCTACCTCAAAGCCTAGTGGGTTTCTTGCTAAAACCATTGAAAAGCAAGCGGTAGGAATCTCTCAACGGTTGAGTTGGGAGCGGAGACGTAGGCCGGGTTTTGGCCGAACTCCGTTATCAATTTCGTGTGTCTTGCCTCTTTACTTTCCGCTGCATTCTTTCACTTTGATTTTAATTTGTTAATCTTTTTTAAAAAGGCAATTCACCCCCCCTCTTGCCATCATTCCTCGCTTTCTTCCGACCCATCAATTGGTATCAGAGGGAGTATTTGAATAATTCCCTAACCGGTTTCAAATTAAAGATCCTTTTTGATGGCTTCTACCGCTTCAACCTCTTACGCCCCCGAAGGTTTTTCTTTGGATCGTGCTCCATTCTTTGATGGAGCCGATTATTCTTTTTGGAAAACCCGCATGACTACATTTCTTAAAAGCATTAGTTATCCTATTTTTAAAATTTTCATGCATGGTTATTCACTTTCTACTCCCGATGAATCTAAATGGACCCCCGTAGACATTGCAAATTTCGAGCTTGATGGAAAAGCCATGAATGCTCTACATTGTGGGTTAGATCGTAATGTTTTTGATTGTATTTCTTCTTGCACATCTTCTCATGATATTTGGAAGTTTTTAGAACTAACCTATGAAGGTACTAGCGAGGCTCCAAAGCAAGAACCCGCTCAAAAGCAAGAACCCGATGAAAAATCCGTGCCCGCATGCCCACTTCACAAGAAAAGGGCCAAGAAAAAGGTGAAGAAGAAGGCTTCAAAGGCAACATGGAGTGATAGCTCCACCTCTTCATTCTCCTCCTTCTCCTCGAGCGACCAAGGTAAAAAATGCCTAATGGCAAAACATGAGGTATCTTCCTCCTCTTCCTCCTCTTCCTCCTCTTGCTCTTCAAATTCCAATTCTTTAAATCATTTGTCATATGAAGAACTCTCACATGCTAGAGATCAATTAGAAAAAGGTTTTCATGAACTTTCTTCAAAATTTGTTTCTTTGAAAAAATCTTTCAAAAAACTCTCCTCCGAAAAAGAACAACTTCTCAAAGAGAAGGAGGAACTCTCCCGAAAAATCCAAAATTTTCCAAATGTTGATTCTATGGAATCAACCATCAAAGATTTAAAAGATTCCCTAGCCAAGTTCACCCAAGGTGAACAAAATTTGTCCAAACTCTTAGGTTCCCAACGAATATCTAGAACCACCCAAGGGCTAGGATATACCAACCAAGCTTCCTCCTCCCATGCACCCACTGTTTTTGTAAGGGGGAGCTCTAGTTTTAAATTTTGCAATTATTGTAAAAAACCCGGGCACCTCATTTATGAGTGTGATTGCAAAAATGCCCGGTACGGCCAACCCAAGTCTTTTTTCTTTTCCGATGAATTCTATAGGAGAAGACCCGCTATGAGACAAGTTTGGATTGAAAAATCCCTTCTTGCGAGTCTCTCCGGGCCAAAAATAGTTTCCTTTCCCCGGTGATTTATTGTTTTTATTTAGGGGGAGTTAGGATTGATTAAGCTTTTCATTTTCAAATTTTATTCAAACTTTCAATTTCAACTCTTGGTTTCAAATTTCAAAATTCAATTGGTTTTTGATTCAAAACTTTCAATTCAAACTGTTATTCAATTTTTGATTCAAATCATTCAATTTCCAAACTTTTCAATTGATTTTCAAATCCCATCTCTTGTTTTTCAAATTCCCTCAATCAAGTTTTATGCCCCATTCTATTTTGATAATCACAAAGGGGGAGAATTTCTTGATTGATTGGGGGAGAATCCTTTTGATCGTTCTTAGCATTTACTTTCTTTAAGCATGTCTCTCATTTAAGTTTTTTCATTGCATAGATAAGTGATTGTGATCATCAAAATAGGGGGAGATTTTTGTACCCCACACTCTTTGATTTTCATGATCACAATCACTTTCATATGTGTCTAACATTGTTTTTAAGTGTTGTGGATGATAGGAAAAAGATTGCCAAAGGATTGGCCCAAGAATGGACAAGAAATGGACTGAAATTCAGTCCACCGGCCAACCGGTGTGATAGCACCGGCCAGCCGGTGGAACTGGCAGAGGGATTGCCCACTGCCAGGTTCCACCGGTCGACCGGTGGCTCTGTCACCGGTCGACCTGTGGCACCCAGCCCAAATAGTATTTGCTACTGTCTTGCCACCGGCCAGCCGGTGGCTCCTCCACCGGTCGACCGGTAGAGCCTGGATCAAGACTCTTCTTCTCTACCAAGGCACCGGCCAGCCGGTGGAGCTGTACCGGCCAGCCGGTAGCCCAGTCAAACTAGCCGTTGGGTTTGACCAGTCAACCCTCTTTTGGCCTCCAACGGCTCCGAAGACCTCTCCAACGGCTCCGAAGCCTCCCCAAGGGTTCCATGCCTATAAATAAAGGCCAAGGAAGCCCCGGACACCAACCGGAACGATACGGAAGCCCACGGACACCTTGTTGATCATTTGGCGTACCTCCGGTGCATTCCTCCAAGGGAACCCCAAGTGCTCCATCCAATTCCACATTCAAGAGCACCCTCAAGAAGCTTGGGAGAGCACGCTACATCAGCTCCATCATCCAATTGGCACCCAAGTCTTCCTCCAATACGGTTTTTATTTTATATTCATTTTGAGATTTAAAATTGGGTTTGTGCCTACAAACCCCAAACCCTTTTCTCATCCCCCTTTCTTTTGGGTTCTCACACCACCATTAAGGTGTGAAGAGGTTATTCAAGCCTTTCCTTTTAAAAGGCTTGAGTTTTCGGTGAGCTAGCCTTCACCCGTTAAAAAGGCTAGTGGGTTCTTGCTAAACCAATCAAAAGCAAGTGGGTTCTTGCTAAACCAATAAAAGCAAGCTGTAATAGGTCCTAGTGCTACCTCAAAGCCTAGTGGGTTTCTTGCTAAAACCATTGAAAAGCAAGCGGTAGGAATCTCTCAACGGTTGAGTTGGGAGCGGAGACGTAGGCCGGGTTTTGGCCGAACTCCGTTATCAATTTCGTGTGTCTTGCCTCTTTACTTTCCGCTGCATTCTTTCACTTTGATTTTAATTTGTTAATCTTTTTTAAAAAGGCAATTCACCCCCCCTCTTGCCATCATTCGATAACAACCTCCATCATTCAATTGGACTACAAACCCATTTGTAGCTGAGCAGTGGATAAGTTCCCTAGAGAAGATATTTCTTTATTTAGGATGTAATGAAAGAGATAAGGTTGTCATAGTAGTTTATCATCTATCGGGGGATTTGGATCAGTGGTGGTCATTTATCCAAAACACAAATGAGGAGGAAGAAATATAAGATATTTAATGGAGGGATTTTAAGGTAAATTTCCTAAAAAAATACTTCCCTCATGAACAGTGAGTAGATATGGCGAGGCAGTTTCTGAATCTGAAGTAAAAAGAGGATGAGAATGTTGCAGAGTATGAAGATAACATCACGAGGTTATTAAGGCATGTCGCGTACTACATACATGATCCAAGTAGCAATATTGATTGATTTTTTGATGGTCTAAAACCATTCCTCCAAAGGGAACTTGTATCACAGAATTTATCATCATATGAAGATATAGTCTCATGTGCTATCAAGATAGAAAAATAATTTTTAAAGTCTTATGAATTTAAAGGAAAGAAAGAGAAGAATAGGTATGATGAAAACTCTATAAAAGGAAATAATGAAATGGGGAAGAATGGAAGAGTTGAAATTCCACCCTATGATAATTGTGGAAGGAAACACCATGGTTCCTGCTTAAAATGAAAAGGGGTATGATACAAGTTTGGATAGAAAGGCCATCATTATGGTGATTTTAAGGGAAAAAAATAAGCTATTAATTTTCAATGTTATAATTTTAGGGAGATGGGCCACTATGCTAATGATTGTCCAAAGCGTCAAGGAAATGTGCCTCAAAGAAGGACAAGGGAGCAAGGACAAGCTTATGTGATCACAACTGCTGGTATTAAAGTTCTTAATGACATGATGGTAGGTACTTTAATCATTTCCTTAAACTTAGTCAATGCTTTATTTTATTCCGGATCATCACATTCTTTCATATCTTCCTATTTTTCCAAGAAAATTAGATATTTCCAATTTGATTTAATAAGGGAGTTGTCAGTCAAAACTCTAAGGGAAGTATCATTGCAACAAATTTGTGTCAAGAAGTCCCCATTATGGCATATAAACGTGCTTTATCATTTGATTTTATTATCATACCCATTATTGATTTTGATATAATCCTTAGTATGTATTGGATTTCAAACCCTGATGAGAAAATTTATTGCAAGAAGTAGGAGGTTTCAATTTTTTAGGAAAATTTGGAATCCCATATCTTTAGAGAAGAAGCATCACCATTTGATTCACATCTAAATCCACCACCAGTAGCTCTATTGAATTAAATTATTAGGGAGTAAGGGAATGCAATAACTATGGGTGAGGAAAGGAATGTTCAAATAGAGGGCATACCTATGGTTCAAGAATATGTTGATGTATTTCTAGAGGATTTACATGAACATCCTCTAGAGCAGGAAATTGTGTTTTCCATTAACTTGATTCTTGATTGAAGGCCCATATCAAAGCCCTCTTATAGAATGGACACTTTTTAATTAGTGTAAATTAAGAAAAAACTTGAGGAATTGAGTGATAAAGTATTTATTCACTCGAGTTTTTCTCTTTGGAGATCCCTTGTTTTTTTCATTAAGAAGAAAGATGGATCTATGTGGTTGTACATTGACTATAGGGAGATCAATGCTATAACAATAAAGAACAAGTATCACCTACCTCGCATTAATGATTTATTTGATCAACTTAATGGAGCCCAATATTTTTCAAAGATTGATCTTTGATTTGGATATCATCATTTGTGTGTGAGGAAGGAAGATATTCCAAAGATAGAATTTCAAACCAGGTATGGGCATTAGGAGTTTACAGTAATTCCTTTTAGACTGACTAATGAACCCTATGTCTTCATGGATCTAATGAATAGGGTTTTAAAGGAATATCTTGATGACTTTGTGGTGGTATTTATTGATGATATCTTGGTATACTCCAAAATCTACAAAGATCATGAAAATCATTTGTGCACTATTCTGAAGACTCTTAGAAGAAATAAATTATATGGGAAGTTTAGAAAGTGTTAATTTTTACTTCAATCAGTTTCATTTATTGGACATATTTTCTATAATTATGTAATATCTATTGATCCTACAAAGACAAAGGTTGTGAAATAATGTCCTACTCCAACGACCATAACTGAGGTGTGTATTTTTATTGGTTTAGTAGGTTATTATTAGCATTTTGTTCAGAATGTTGCACGTTTAGCCAAACCAATGACCTAGATTACACATAAAGGGGTTAAGTTTGTATGGACAAAAGAATGTGAGAAATTGTTTGAGGAATTTAAGGGGAGATTAGTGAATGCTCTGATACAAACTCTATCAATGAGAAATGATGGGTTTGTGATCTATAGTGATGCATCAAAGAAAGGAATTAGTTGTATCCTTATGCAGAATGATAGAGTTATTTCCCATGCATAAAGGTAGTTAAAAATTCATGAACAAAAATATACTACTCATGATCTTGAGTTAGCTATTGTGATCTTATCTCTAAAAATATGGAGACATTATCTCTATGGTGAAAGATGTGAGATTTATACGGATCACAAGAGTCTGAAGTATATCATTTCATAGAAAGAACTCAACATGAGGTAAAGGCAATGGATTTAACTACTCAAGGATTATGATTTTTCCATACACTACCACCCAAGAAAGGAAAATAAGGGTAGCTGATGCATTGAGTAGGAAGGATCATGGAGTTCTCAACAAAATGAGGATTGAAAAGGATCCTTTGTACATGGATCTAGTGAGGATGGTTATGGGAATTATCAAAGAAGGTGAAACATCACTAATTTTTCAAATGGTTTCCCAAAAATATATATTGGAAATAATTACAGCTTCATAGTCTAATGACAAGAATATTCAAAAGATAATTAATGTTATGAAAGATGGTAAGTTGGATGACTCCATGTGTGAAGATGGAATTCTGAAATTTGAGAAGATTCTTTGTGTTATAGTTATACCCGAGCTAAAAAGTGAGTTATTCGATGATTCACATAGTTCAAATTTCTCTATACATCCTTGTATTACTATGATGTATTGAGATTTGAAGGAACATTTCTTGTGGGACAACATGAAGTGGGAAATTGCTGATTATGTATCAAGATGTTTTGTCTATTAACAAGTGAAAGTTGAACGACAACATCTTATAGGAGTCATGAAACCTCTACCTATTCCTACATGGAAATGGGATGAAATAACTATGGATTTTTGTCATTGGATTACCCAAAAATCTAATAAATAATGATGTAATATGGGTAATTTTTGATCTAATTATGAAATATGCACATTTCCTCACTATAAGGGAGGATTTTCCACTTGTGTGCCTTGATCGACTCTATATTAATGAAGTTGTGATACTTCTTGGAGAACCTATATCAATTATGTCTGATCGTGGTCCATGATTTACATCGAAATTCTGGAAAATTCTTTAGAAATATTTGGATATTGAGATTCTATTGGGTACTTCTTACCACCCACAAACTGATGGGCTATTAGAAAGGATGATCCAAAACTTAGAGGACATGTTGATATCATGTTAAATTGAATTACAAGGTATTTAGGATCAATATTTACCTTTAGTGTAGTTTTCCTATAATAATAGTTTCCATTAAAGTATTCAAATGGGACTATATAAAGCATTGTATAGAAAGATATGTCGCACACCAACATGTTAGGATGAAGTTGGTGAAAGGAAGATAGTGTCCCAGAGCTTGTAGAGGAAACAAAATAAAAGGTAAAAACTATTCAATGCCATATCAAAGAAACTCCAAGAAGACAAAAACGTTATGCTGATAATCGAAGAAAGGATTTGGAATTTCAAGTGGGAGATCATGTTTTCTTAAAAGTATCTCCATGGAAGGGTGTTATAAGATTTGGGAAGAAATAGAAATCGAGCCCTAGGTACATAGGCTCTTTTGAAATTATGGAGAGAATTGGAGATGTTTCATATCATTTGGTTATTCCATATAGCCTCTCTAAAGTACACAATGTGTTCCATGTCTCATTGTTGAGAAAGTACATGCTAGACCCAATACATGTCCTCACTTCTAAAGGTATAGAATTGGAACCAGACCTATCGTACTGTGAAGAGGCAATCCAGACTCTGGATACTGAAGAACAATTATTGAGGAATTATATGACTTGACTGGTAAAGATACTTTGGAAAAATCATAAAATCAAAGAGAAGACATGAGATCATGAGGAGCTTATGGGGAAGAACTACCCAGATCTTTTTGTGAGGTAACATTCTGGTAATTTAGAGGATGATATTTTTGTAAGGAGGGGATAATGTAACACCCCAAGATTTGACAAAAAATAATATTGAATACATGAAACACTGAGTCTCTACAAAACACTAATTTGTTATAACCTAGTCAATAAACATAATTTTTTCACCTCTGTGATTTGACTTTTGAAAAACTGACATACACGGTTGCGTTTAGTAAGATATTTAGAGTCTGATAAGACAAACTTAATTTTTGGTGAATAGTAATGTGCCCTTATGAATAGTAATATGAATAGTAATATGTACCTTATGAATAGTAATATGAATAGTAATATGGACCTTATGAATAGTAAATCATATTATTATTTTATTATGTTAAGGTTATAAGATAATGAGATCTTGATTAATTTTTCAAGGTGATATAAAATGAATTATGGTTTTAAAATTGTAATTTGAAAATAAATTATGATTTTATTTATAAATTAAATTAATAATATTTAGAAAACTGTTTTCAAAAAATAGAGTTCATTTTTGAATTCTACACGTTGAAAAATTTTTAGGGTGAATTTTTGGCACTACTGGAAATATAGGATTTCTCAACGGTTTAGAACTATTGGGAAAGGCTGCAGAACCCTTGGTATATGTTATACCAACGGTTCTAAAAACCGTAGGGAAGTAAGCCATTGGGAAATCTTTTCCCAACGGTTTACAGTGAACCGTTGGGATAGGGTGGAGAAAAATTACCCTATCCCAACAGTTCTGGAAAACCGTTGGGAAAGCTTTTTCCCAACGGTTTACAACTGTTGGGATAGAGTGGAGAAAACTACCAAGTTTTTCCCAACAGTTTGGCCAAACCATTGGGAAAACCCAAGGTCTCCTCTTTCCCAACAGTTTCTAAACCGTTGGGAAAAGTTTTTTACCAACGGTTCATATAACCGTTGGTAAAAAAAACCCAGACATGTTATGCCAATGGTTTCAAACCGTTGGCATAGCCTATGCTGGGGAAAATTGCACAGCAGCTCTGCAATTTTCCCAACAGCTCTATAATTTGACCACCAGGTCTCATTTTGTGGGTTCCCTCTCATTTTCAATCCAATTATTGTACCTGCAATAAACTAACACATACATATACAATTATTGTACCTACAATAACCAACTAACACTTACATATAGAGAACAAATTCATACACATTTAACATATAATGCTGGAACTATACACATCCATAATTAAATTAGAATTCATAACGTAATTATAAACATACATAATTCATTTAGAATTCAATTTAAAATTTAGATGAAAATTATATGTGGAATCTGGAAGTCAATTCATAATTTGATTGGTTTTTTGTATACCATATATTTTTACCTGAAATGATGTCCATTTTAAACAAAATACATACACCGGGAGTGCTACCGACCACACCGCGCCTCGTATTGAGGCAAGGTTGACTCGTACACGTCGCATATGACCCATGGATCGTTGTGCTAAAGTATCGACACAATCCGAATGTGTTTGGTCGGTTTTCCGTATGCCAGTTGATGTTTCTCAATTAAAATGACGTCTTTTTAAAACAAAAGGCAGACACTTTGAGTGGTGTTGGCCACACCACGTCTCAGATTGAGGCGAGTTTGATTCTTACACATCACATATGACTCATGGATCGTTCTCCTAAAGTTTCAACGGAAACCGAATGCATTTGGTCGGTTTTCTGTATGTACTTAAAATGTTGTCCATTTTAAACAAAAGAGAGACACTTAGAGTGATTCCGGTCACACCGTGCCTCCGATTAAGGTGGGGTTGACTCTTACACGTCACATATGACCCATGGATCGTTGTGATAAAGTATTGACACAATCTGAATGCGTTTGGTCAGTTTTCCGTATGTCAGTTGATGTTTTTCACTTAAAATGGCGTCCTTTTGAAACAAAAGACAGACACTTTGAGTGGTGGCGGCCACATTGTGCCTCGTATTGAGGCGGGGTTGACTCGTACACGTCACATATGACCCATGAATCATTTTGCTAAAGTATAGACACAATCTGAATGCGTTTTTTCGGTTTTCCGTATGCCAGTTGATGTTTTTCAATTAAAATGACGTCCTTTTGAAACAAAAGGCAGACACTTTGAGTGGTGTCGGCCACACCGCATCTCAGATTGAGGCGGGGTTGATTCTTACACGTCACATATGACCCATTGATCATTCTCCTAAAGTTTCAACGGAAACCGAATGCATTTGGTTGATTTTTCGTATGTACTTAAAATGTTGTCCATTTTAAACAAAAGAGAGACACTTAGAGTGATTATGGCCACACCATGCCTCCTATTAAGGTGGGGTTGACTCTTACATGTCACATATGACCCATGGATCGTTTTTCTAAAGTATCAACACAATCCGAATGTGTTTGGTCGGTTTTCCGTATGCCAGTTGATGTTTTTCACTTAAAATGACGTCCTTTTAAAACAAAAGATAGACACTTTGAGTGGTGGAGGCCACACCGCGCCTTGGATTGAGGCGGGGTTGACTTGTACACATCACATATGACCCACGGATCATTTTTCTAAACTATCGACACAATCCGAATTCATTTGGTCAGTTTTCCGTATGCCAGTTGATGTTTTTCAATTAAAATGACGTCCTTTTGAAACAAAAGGCAGAAACTTTGACTGGTGCCAGCCACACTACGTCTCAGATTGAGGTGAGGTTGATTTTTACACATCACATATGACCGATGAATTTTTCTCCTAAAGTTTCAACGGAAACTGAATGCGTTTGGTCGGTTTTCCATATGTACTTAAAATGTTGTCCATTTTAAACAAAAGAGAGCCACTTAGAGTGATTCCGGACACACCGTGGCTCAGATTAAGGCGGGGTTGACTTGTACACGTCATATATGACCCATGGATCGTTTTTATAAAGTATCAACACAATCCGAATGTGTTTGGTCACTTTTCTGTATTCTAGTTGATATTTTTCACTTAAAATGATGTCCTTTTGAAACAAAAGACAGACACTTTGAGTGGTGGCAGCCACACCGCGCCTCGGATTGAGGCGGGGTTGACTCGTACACGTCACATATGACCCATGGATCATTGTACTAAAGTATCGACACAATACGAATGTGTTTGGTCGATTTTCTGTATGCCAGTTGATGTTTTTCACTTAAAATGACGTCCTTTTGAAACAAAAGACAGACACTTTGAGTGGTGGCGGCCACACTGTACATCAGATTGAGGCGGGGTTGACTCGTACATGTCACATATGACCCGTGGATCATTTTTCTAAAGTATCGACACAATATGAATGCATTTGGTCAGTTTTCCGTATGCCAGTTGATGTTTTTCAATTAAAATGACGTCCTTTTGAAACAAAAGGCAGACACTTTGAGTGGTTCCGGCCACACCGCATCTCAGATTGAGGTAGGGTTGCTTTGTACACGTCACATATGACCCATGAATCGTTTTTCTAAATTTTCAATTGAAACTAAATGCGTTTGGTCGGTTTTCCGTATGTACTTAAAATGTTGTCCATTTTAAACAAAAGAGAGCCACTTAGAGTGATTCTATCCACACCGTGCCTCCGATTAAGGCGAAGTTGACTCGTACACATCACATATGACCCATTGATCGTTTTTCTAAAGTATCAACACAATATGAATGCGTTTGGTTGGTTTTCCGTATGCCAGTTGATGTTTTTCACTTAAAATGACGTCCTTTTGAAACAAAAGACAGCTCCTTTGAGTGGTGGCGGCCACACCGCTCCTCGGATTGAGGTGGGGTTGACTCATACACATCACATATGACCCATGGATCGTTGTGCTAAAGTATCGACACAATACAAATACG
Source organism: Viscum album (assembly GCA_963277665.1). NCBI lineage: Eukaryota > Viridiplantae > Streptophyta > Magnoliopsida > Santalales > Viscaceae > Viscum > Viscum album. Next base: position 540,284,240 of record OY728119.1, read on the forward strand.
TTTGGTTGGTTTTTCGTATGCCAGTTGATGTTTTTCAATTAAAATGACGTCCTTTTGAAACAAAAGGTAGACACTTTGAGTGGTACCGGCCACACCGTGCCTCAGATTGAGACGAGGTTGACTCTTACACATCACATATGACCCATGGATCGTTGTGCTAAATTATCGACACAATCCGAATGCATTTGGTCAGTTTTCCGTATGCCAATTGATGTTTTTCAATTAAAATGACGTCCTTTTGAAACAAAAGGCAGACACTTTGAGTGGTGCCGGCCACACCACATCTCAGATTGAGGCGGGGTTGATTCTTACATGTCACATATGACCCATGAATAGTTCTCCTAAAGTTTCAATGGAAACCGAATGCGTTTGGTCAGTTTTCCATATGTACTTAAAATGTTGTCCATTTTAAACAAAAGAGAGCCACTTGGAGTGATTATGGCCACATTGTGCCTCCGATTAAGGTGGGGTTGACTCGTAAACGTCACATATGACCCATGGATCGTTGTTCTAAATTATCGACACAATCTGAATGCATTTTGTCGGTTTTTCGTATGCCAGTTGATTTAAAATGACGTCCTTTTGAAACAAAAGACAGACACTTTGAGTGGTGGTAGCCACACCATGCCTCGGATTGAGGCGGGGTTGACTCGTACACGTCACATATGACCCATGGATCATTGTGATAAAGTATAGACACAATCCGAATGGGTTTGTCGGTTTTCCGTATGCCAGTTGATGTTTTTCAATTAGAATGACTTCCTTTTGAAACAAAAGACAGACACTTTGAGTGGTGGTGGCCACACCGCACCTCGGATTGAGGTGGGGTTGACTCGTACATGTCATATATGACCCATGGATCGTTGTGCTAAATTATCGACCCAATCTGAATGCGTTTGGTTGGTTTTTTATATATACTTAAAATGTTGTCCATTTTAAACAAAAGAGAGCCACTTAGAGTGATTCCAGCCACACTGTGACTCAGATTAAGGCGGGGTTGACTCATAAACATCACATATGACCCATGGATCGTTGTTCTAAGGTATCGACACAATCCAAATGCGTTTGGTCAGTTTTCTGTATACCGGTTGATGTTTTTCAATTAAAATGACGTCCTTTTGAAACAAAAGGCAGACAATTTGACTGGTGGCAGCCACACCGCGCCTCGGATTGAGGCGGGGTTGACTCGTACATGTCACATATGACCCATGAATTTTTGTGCAAATGTATCGACATAATCCAAATGCGTTTGTTCATTTTTCTGTATGCCAGTTGATGTTTTTGAATTAAAATGACGTCCTTTTGAAACAGAAGATAGACACTTTGAGTGGTGTCGGCCACACCGCATCTCAGATTGAGGCAGGGTTGATTCTTAAATGTCACATATGACCCATGAATCGTTCTCCTAAAGCATCAACACATTTCTAATGTTTTTGGTTAGTTGTTCGTATTTCAGTTGTTGTTTTCACTTAAAATGATGTCTATTTTAAACAAAAGAGAGATACTATGAATGGTTTCGGCCACACCGAACCTCGGATTGAGACGAGGTTGACTCGTACACATCACATATGACCCATGGATCGTTTTGCTAAAGTATCGACACAATCAGAATCTGTTTGGTCAGTTTTCCGTATGCTAGTTTTTGTTTTCACTTAAAATAAAGTCCATTTTAAACAAAAGAGAGACACATTGAGTGGTGTCAGCCACACCACGCCTCGGATTGAGACTCAGTTGACTCGTACACATCACATATGACACATGGATCGTTCTCCTAAAGTTTCAACGAAAACTGAATGTGTTTGGTCAGTTTTCCATATGTACTTAAAATGTTGTCCTTTTTAAACAAAAAAGAGACACTTAGAGTGATCCCGGCCACACCGCAACTCGGATTGAGCCCGGGTTGGCTCGCACACGTCACATATGACCCATGGATCGTTTTGATAAATTATCAATAGAATCTGAAGGTGTTTGGTCAGTTTTCCGTTTGTTAGTTGTTCTTTTCACTTATAATCCGAAAGCGTTTGGTCTATTTTCCGTATGCCAGTTGATGTTTTTCAATTAAAATGATGTCCTTTTGAAACAAAAGATAGACACTTTGAGTGGTGCCGGCCACACCACGTCTCAGATTAAGGCAGGGTTGATTCGTACACGTCACATATGACCCATGGATCATTCTCCTAAAGTTTCAATGGAAACCGAATGTGTTTGGTCGGTTTTCTAGTAGTAAATGAAATCAAGGAGGGTGGGGGATGTCCGGCGGGGCTGTCCGGTGGGTGTTTAGGGGGCTGTTTGGGGACCAAGGAGGAGGGTGGGGGGCTATGCAGGGGTCTGTCCAGGGGGGTTGTTCGGGGGGTTGTCCGGGGTCCAAGGAAGAGGGTGGGGGGGCTGTCCGAGGGGTTGTCTGGGGGTGTCTGGGGTCCAAGGAGGATGGTGGGGGTTGTCCAGGGTCCAGGAAGGAGGGGGGTTCCTAAACACATAACCACTAAAAGACAACAACATCCATAAAAATGGATAATATATAAAAATAACTCAACTCCAATACTATACTACGAGTCTAGATAAAACCAACAACTAGAATAGATTAAATATCAAATCTCAGTAATATCAGTCAAAAATGTAATGGATCAATTTGTTCTACATCACCATCACCATCATCATCACCTTCATCCTTGTCCCCATCACCGTCCTCGCCCTCCTCATCTCCCTCCTCCTCACCCTCGCCCTCCTCCTCGCCCTCGCCACCCGCCTCGCCCTCCTCCTCTCCCTCATCTTCCGCATCAGACTCCTTGCCATCATCATCGTCAAGCTGGACATCGTTCTGACCACCACTAGAACTTCCACCTGGTGCACCATATATAGAATTTATTGACGACATATACTCATCAAAAGCTAGGTTGGCCTCTGCTGGAAGTGTTGGACGTAGAACTTCAATAAATTTCATAAACGCACTGTTTGCCCTAGCAGAATGTTCTGCCGTCTCTGTGGCCCTTTTCTTATCCTGTTCTGCCTGTTCCCTAACTTTCTACAGCTCAGTGGAACTACAGCTCATACCTGAGGAGGGCCAATACCTCTTCGGGGCTATCCTAGGTCGGTAGTGTACTCTGCCAGGATGCTCCTCTCCCAACACCTCATGTAAATGATCTGTTGGCCCAAAATTGTCTGGTTCTTGGGCATAGAGGGCCTCTAAAGCAACCTGTTACAAATATAAATATATTATTAAGTTACAAAATAGATATTAAAATATAAAATCAATAGATTAAAACTTACAATCTACTGCTGAGTCGTTTCGTTGACGGCACTTCCATCCTTCTTCCGTCTACTCGAGCAAAACAGTTTTGCTCGAGGCACACGTCCTTCAATATTCTGTATTTGCCTCTATAATTTCATTGAAAAATAAAGTTATATGAAAACTTTAGAAAATGATTAAATAATTGAGAAAACAAAATAAAATTTAATTTGTAAATAAAACTTATAAAAAATTTCCATACCTGCTTCCTCTCATGATCTGGCATCATCGTACGTCCTAGTGTGTGGAGGTATTTTTTTGCATCAATGTTTTTTTTATTTTTTCCAGATGATTCCTAAATAAAATTCAATAATTTAAACGATAATATTAATTCAAAACATGAAAGTTAATATTTAAATACCTCAAATGTAATTCATACCTTAAATTGGGTACTCGTCCAATGAGTAATCATCTGACGATACTGCTCTATAAGACAATCATCCAAGACTGGTACCGCCTCCAACTCAATGCCAACTCTAGCATACCAGACAATATAAAACTCATTCTTGTAGGCTCTCCAAATCTCGCCTAAATCCTTTAGACGATCCGCTCGAGCACCCTCACCATCGGAAAAATTAAATCAAAGCTGGCATCAAAATATTAATTCATATAAATACAAAAATAATTCATGGCATTAAATAAAACAGATTTTTTTACCCATATCTCTGCCCAAGCTCTATCCTTGAACTCATGTGGAAAATGTCTCCATGATAGCAGGCTGATGGGAATGATCTCGGAGTATTTGGCAAGCGTCGCCAAAAAACTCCGACATTACTACCCTGATTTCTCAACCATTTGGTTGTCTTCATTATAATCCACCATAACCTGTGTGCGGCGGTTCCACACCGAACGCATGCGTGTACGCCCCCTCCCCCGCCTCCTATCAGTAGATGTATCTTTCATAAAATAAAAACAAATATTTTATCAAAACATGTTATAATGAAAATAAATATTGCTATAAAAATTTGTAAGGTTTTTATTTATATACCTGTGCCAGTCTGATCGCGGAGCGCCGCCGGATCCCCAGAAAATAATGGAACACCCTGTGGTGGAACAGGAGTCGAAGATGATGGAATATAGAAGCTTGGAGAGACAGAAGTAGAAGGAAAAGAAGATGGGACAGCAGTATGATCAGATTCTGACTGGGGAGTGGGAATCATCATGGGATGTGAAAATGATGGAGCAGAAGATGCAGAAGGTAGCGAAAACATGGGAGGCCTAAATATCGCGTGTGTCCCTAATGACACACTAGGATCATAATATGGGAATTATGACATGTCAGTGGGAGGGGCAGGGTCTAGTCGGGCACGCGCAGCTGATCGTCCACCTCTAGTACGAACCCTCCTCGTACCACCGGCCTGAGTACTAGGACCAGTACTAGGCTCCTCGTCGAATAACTGTCGACATATAGGTGGATCCTATAAAAATGTTTACAAAAATATTAATCACATGACATTATATATTCTTTAAATATATATATATATTTGAAATAAAGTACTCACAATAGGCACTAATGGTGGAACGCCCATCTCTGTCATCCGATGATTGTTCTCCATCATTTTTTTCCTTCGTCTCTCTTCAATTGGCTGCATTTCCTACTTTTGAAAACAAATATGTAATTAATTAGAAAAATGAAACTAATGTGTAAACCAAAAAACTAAATATATGAGGAAATAGGGGGATTCATTGGTAATTTAGCTATCAATTTTTCTAGAAGAGCTTGAATGAATTTAATAAATCATACAAGTTGTAATGTTCACCAAGTTAGAAATATTGTTTGACTAGTTTTGAATAAAGTTCAATTCCAAATTATAAAATGCAATTCAAATAAAACAAGAACCAATAAACATTGAAAATTCACATAACGGTCAAGTTAGCTAAAACATATTTGTGATCAATACTAAATCAATTTGAATATTACCAACCTTAACAACCCAACTCGAGGTAAAGCAAAAGAATTGAGAACATGGATGAATGATTCTATATATTTCCAACCACAACTTCAGGTTCACAATCAACTCTGACAATTGAGATATTGGAGTCATCAAAAGAAATAAATGGATCGGTTCCAATGGAAATAGGGACAATGTCAATTCCATCATCACCATCATCAAAAATATGTCTTGGAATTACTTCAACTATGACACCAAATTCAGGTCCAAGTTGGTCTTTGACATAAAAAACTTGTTTATCCATTGATACCAAAACATATGGTTCTTCGGTAGTAAGAGTGCGAGTCATATTAATTACTCGAAATCCACAATCATCAATAAATGTGCCATGTCTCGTCATCGAATCAAACCAATGGCATTTCATCATTGTGACTCATCCATGAGAGTAATAATCCAATATTATTATTTTCTCAACGACTCCATAATAACCCACATTTTCAAATCATGGTCTAATATCTCATGCACTGGCATAACAATCTATTGTGGCAGTAACCATAACACCTTCATGTTGTGTTCTCATGTTCTTTGCTCGTTTAGTGATAATAAATTTGTACCCATTGATAACAATTGATTTATAGTCACGAACCACGGTATTAGGACCAAAAGCCAAAGCTCTTATTTCCTCAGAGACAGAGTCAGCAGACAAACTCAATACCTGCAATATAAATGACTGTTAAACTTAATTAAATATTGAAATAATTAATTTAAACAATAATATTTTTACCTTCAATTTTAACCAAGCAGAAAACTCTTTACTATGCAAAGTCTCTCTCCTTCTCAAAGATAAAGAATGATGCTTCCTATTTATCATTGTTTTATGTTCCTTGTAGATAAAAAATATGAATAGTTTAATAGATATATATATAAGATATACATAATTAATTTATTTACCTGATATAGTCATCGAACAAATCACAGTTGAACAAAACTGTGCGATGTGCCATCTCCCGCTCTTCATGGATTAATATATTCAATGTATATGATCCAGGAATTCCTCCTATTTGAGGAAGTGATGGAAACTGGGTTCAATTTTCTCATACAGTTCTTCTTCATTTCTCATTGGTCTGTTCAATCTTGTAGTAAGATCAGACAAATACATCGAGCAAAAATCCATACATTCTTGAGCCAGGTAACCGTTCACGATAGAACCCTCGGGATGATTTCTGTTTTGGACATAAGACTTTAATGTGAACATATTTCTTTCAGTTGGATACATGCAATGAAAAGAAATAGGTCCTCCAAGAAGTATTTCAGTGGGAATATGGATAGTCAGATGCAGCCTGCATGTGAAAAATGATGGAGGAAATATTTTCTCCAACTCACACAAAATTAATGGGGCATCTGTCAACATTTTTTGGAAGAAAGACTTGGACAACTTCTTAGCACAAAGATCTATAAACAAATGGCACAACTGAATAACAGCCACCCTTACATTATAGGACAAAAGATGACGGATTTATATTAGAAGCAACTCATGTAGTAGAATGTGATAATCATGAGTCTTCAAATATTTTAGCTTCAACTCTCTTTTGTTGACCCGTTTAGATATGTTTCTTGAATAACCATTAGGAACTCTAATAGTCTCTAATACTTCTAGAAATTGTTTTTTTTTCATAGGTGTCATCACATAAGAAGCACATGGAAGTTTCCATTTATTTTCACTAATACGCACAGGATACAATTCTAGTCTGATGCTCCAATCCACCAAGTCACGCCGAGATCATAAATCATATTTTGTCTTCCCCTTGACATTTAGAAGAACTGAAAGCAAAATTTCGCATATATTATTTTCAATATGCATTACGTCTAAGAAATGACGTAACAAATTGCTTGACCAATAAGGAAAATCAAAAAAGATACTCCTCTTTCTCCAATTGTAACAGGTTTCAGTGGCAACATTCTTTCTCTTTCTAGATTTCATTTGACCCTTCCCGAACGAAAAACTGAAATCTTTCAATTCATTAAGCACATCAGTTCCGGACATAAGCTGAGGTGGATCATCAGTCTCTATGGTATTATCAAATCTTCGACGATTCATTCTATATGGATGATCCTTTGGCAAGAATCATTGATGTCCCATAAAACTAAAACTACAGTGATGTTTCAGTCTTCTGGATCGTGTATTCTTCATACAAACTGGACATGACAGTTTTCCCTTCGTGCTTCATCCAGACATCATTGCATAAGCCGGAAAATCATTGATCGTCCACATAAGCACAACACGCATCTGAAATATATCTTTCGAACATGCATCGTATGTGCGCACACCCACATCCCAAAGAAGTTTCAACTATTTTATTAAAGGTTTCATGTATACACCAATATCAATTTCGGGATCAGAAGGACCAGATATGAGTATACTCATGGAAGTGAAAGGTTTTTTCATACACAACCATGGGGAAGATTATAAATGTGTATAAAAACTGTTCATGTGCTGTGCGAAGTAAGCATCTTCCCAAACGGATTAAAATCGTCGCATGAAAGACCCAGCCTCACATTACGCACGTCAGCTGAAAAATCAGGATGTCGAGCATCAAATCTCTGCCATGCAAATCCATCTGCAGGATGAACCAACTCATCATTAGTCTTCTTTCTCTCGGTATCATGCCATCTAAGTTTTATTGATATGTCATCAGACACAAAAAGATTCTGGAGTCTGGAGATCAATGGAAAGTGCCACATTACTTTTTGTGGAACGCGGGGTGGTGTTCCATCATATTTTGACTTCTAGCGGGATGTACCACATTTTATACAATCATTTCGTTCAGTGGTTTCCTCCCAGAATAAACTGCAATCTTTCGGGCAAGCATGAATTTTGTTTCTTGAAAATCCAAGTTCCTCAACTAACTTCCATGCCATATAGTGGTTTGAGGGAATATCTGCATCATCTGGAAGTAAATACTTCAAGAGGGTAAGAATGTAATCGATTTCTATATTAGAAATCCCATACATAGTTTTCCCATGAAACAATCGGATTAAAAATTCCATCTTTTTTATTTTATCGCATTGTCGATATACTGGAGTCGTGGCAGCATCATTCAATTTTTCACCCTATCAATATCATCATTTTCACTAGATGCATCAGTTGTCCTCTTATCGAAGTCTTCTTGAGTAAAAATCCTTTCTTTTTCATGATGAAGAATAAACGGAAACCGATCATCTAACAAATTCTCTATTCCAGTCCTTTCATTTTGATCATCACCAATTTGAGATTTCATTTTCTCCCCATTGTGATACCACACAAAGTAGTTTACTTGAAAACCATTTTTGGTTATGTGGTAGCTGACTTCTTCACGGCTCAACCAAGGTCTACCAACACAATTGGAACATGGGCAGTGTATGCGACCACTATCTGAAGCATTGTGAAATGCAAAATCTATAAAGCTCTCTAAATTGTTTTGAAAATTTCTTAAGATCCAATCGTTTTCATACATCCAACTTTTGTCCATTCTATAAAAAGAATTTATATAAGTCATTTTGTCATAAACAATTCAATAGTATTGAACTTTAATAGAAAATACATTTAAGTAAACGATAAAGGAATGAGTTTCTAATTGATGTAGTAAACTATTAAAACAATGTAAAGATATACTAATTAATTCAGTTATGTGTGCCTAGATTTGAGGTGAGATGTGTTTTGTAATTTTTTCATTTCTCACATACCAAGAAGACACCATAGACCTGATAAAACATTTTTCAAGATATTACAAAGTGAAGGATTTTCATGAAAGATGCAGAATGTGTAAAGAGAGTTTTTTAGATAAGTTATTGATTCTAAAAAATGGAAATATTGTGAAAAGTTAGTACATTTCATAACACCCAAACTAAAGTCCACAGAAAGTACCATATCACCCCACTAAAAAAAAGGAAAACCACCTACCCCACTACCCCAACCATGTCAATTACCTCAATGATGGATTCTATGTCTGTATTTGGGAAGAGGTTGAAGAAGTCTAACCTAGATGCGGGAGTTACAGTCGATCAGATGGAAGACCTTAGGTTAGGGTTCACCTGCACGGGGGATTCTGGAAATCGGGGGAAATGCAGAGTTATTTGCTTCTGTGTAATCGGGGGCGGGCTATCCACGGGGGTGGCAGGGTTGTCCAGGGGGTATGGGGTGTCCAGGGGGGTGGGCGGGCTATCCATGAGGGTGGCGGGGCTGTCTAGGGGGAGGGGGTGTCCAGGGGGTGTGGGGCTTTCCAGGGGGTACAAGGTGTCTAGGGGTGGGGGTGTCCGGGGGGGTGGGGGGAGTGTCCAGGGGGTGGGCAGGCTGTCCACGGGGTTGGGGGCTGTCCAGGGAGTAGGGGGTGTCCAGGGGGTGGGCAGGCTTTCTACGGGGGTGGCGGGTTTGTCCAGGGGGTACAAGGTGTCCGGGGGGTGGGCGGACTATTCACGAGGGTGGAAGGGTTGTCCAGGGGGTAGGGGGTGTCCAGGGGGTGGGTGAGCTGTCCACAGGGGTGTGACTGAGAGATATGAGATTTAATTGGGTTTTCATTCATGTTATGAAAAACAAAATATGGGTGTTAAGGATTAGAATAGTATTTTTTAGTGAAAATCCAATTTGGTAGGATTAGTGACTTGATAACATGATGGTATCAAGTTTGCAATTGGGAAAATGTTGGGGCATTGGATTCTAAAATGCTCCCACAACCTTCCAAGGATATATTATTTCTAGAAAAATGTGTTGTGGGAGAAAGAATTCATCCTATATAGTTGATGTCACTTTTAGATCATGTGATGCCTTACTCATCAAGATGACTAGACAAGAACCAAAACCAAAGAGGCCTCAAAACTATCCAAATCTCTAGAAGTGATGAATTCCCTGTGCTTATTGGTGAACTATGGAAGTGATGAATTCCCACCTGCACAGCCCTCCTCCCCACCTCACCCCCAACAGACTCCCCCTGCACAACCCCCCTCCCATCCACCGACTGCACAACCCCCCCCCCCCCCACCCACCTGCACCCCCACTTGAACAACCCCCCCTCCCCCACCCCCACCTGTACAGCCCCCTCCCATCCACCCACTGCACACCCCCCCCCCCCACCTGCACCCCCCACCTGCACAACCCCCCTCCCCCCACCCCACCCCCACCCCCACCTGTACACCCCCCAACCTCACCCCCCAACATACTCCCACCTGCCCAGCCCACCCCCAACCTACACACCCCCCCACCCACTTGAATAGCCACCCCCCCACCTACACCCCCCCCCCACTTGCACAACCCCCCTCCCTCCACCCCCACCTGCACAGCCCCCCTCCCCCCACCACCACCTATACACCCCACCCCCCACCTCACCCCCAACAGACTCCCACCTGCCCAGCCCACCCCCCCCCCCCCAACCTGCACACTCCCCTCCCCCCACCTACTTGCACAGCACCCCCCTCCACTTTCACCCCCCACTTGAACAGCCCAACCTCCCCCACCCCCACCTGCACAACCCACCCCCACCCCCCACTTGTACAACCCCCACCTCACACCCCCCCAACAGACTCCGACCTGCCCAGCCCACCCCCCCCCCCCCAACCTGCACACTCCCCTCCCCTCACCCACTTTCACAATAACCCCCCTCCACTTACACCCCCACCTGCACAATCCACCCCTCCCCCCACGCCCACCTGCACTACCCACCCCCACCCCCACTTGTACAACCCCCCACCTCAACACCCCACCAGCACACCCCCTCCCCCCACCTAAACACCCCACCATCACACCCCCTCCCCCCACCTACTGCACCCCCATCACCTCCCACCAGAACAAAAAACATAAAACAAAAACATAACAAAAAATTGATTCACACATGACACCAGAACAAAAACAGAAAACAAATAACAAATCGAATTGAAATTGTTGGGTATACCATACTGCACGAACCTTAGGTTTAAGCCAAATAAAAACAGAAAAGAAAAAAATTAGATGAAAAACATTAAACATAACGTACTACTTATAGATTTGAAGTGTAGAACAAAACAGCTTTGTGATTGAATATGGATCTGGTGGAAAGATTTTCCAAGCGAGAGAGATCTTAGGTCTCAACATTAGCAGTTCAATCGCATGGATGGGATATTGGGTTTACTGGGATTTTAGGGGAAAACTTTCCCAACGGTTTTTTAAAACCATTGGGAAAGGTGAGCTTTACCAACGGTTTACACAAACCATTGGGAAAGCGTTCCTAAGTCATGGCCTTTACCAACGGTTTGTAAAAACCGTTGGGAAAGGGAGAAAAAAATTTAGATTTCCCAACGGTTTATTCAAACCGTTAAGAAATACTTGTTTTATACCCCTATACCGACGGTTCTATTAAACCGTTGGCATACAAGCGTTGGAAAAACCTAGCTTCCCAGTAGTGTGGGATTTTTCTGAAATACTCGATTTTTTTATGAATAGTAAAATACGGTAATTTAACGTATATATACATTATTAGTTAAATTCACTATTACCAGTATCATTTCTGATTTAAGAACACTTTTTTAGAACTCACATTCACATATTACTATTCTTGATCACAAGAATCAATACTATTGGTTTTCTTTGGAAAAATAATAAAATAATGAGTAAAATAATGTGAAAACCCTCCTCTCCTCCACTATAAAAACCCCCCTCACTCCCTCTTCTCTTCACTCCTCAAAAGACTTTTTCCTTGTATAAATTAAACTAAAATATCCTCCCAAGATCCTTCCACACATCCATCATCCATTTTTCTTAAAAAAAAGACCAAAATCTCTCCCTTAAAGAGGCTCTCAAGGAAGATTGCTTCAAGAGGTAAATTTCTCTTTTCATTTCTTTTATTTCAAGTTCATTTCTTTTATTTTTATTTCCTAACCTCATTTCATCAAAATGTTGTGATGACTCTAATACCTTAAATTTACTATAATGTTTTTATGATAAAGCAATAATTATTCATCATCTCTCATTTCCCCTTCTTTTATACTAGAAATGAAAACATCATCCGAGATGTGTTAATTTATCACATTCAAGGACGACGGGTTTTGAGTTTCTATTACCATATTCAATTATGGTCATGAAGCCATTTTTTATGGTTTAACCAGACTATAATATATGTATTATAACTTATTTAAGGTTCTGTAATCCTTTTTTACGCATGATATTAATTTATAAATCAAAATGAGTTCGTTGTGATCAAAAAACCGCCAATTAACCAAAACAATTGTCATTAAAGTTTTATATAATGATTCATCTTCACTTCCAATAACCAAACTAATTTTATAACCATTTAATATTCTGGTTTTTCACTAATAACATACAACTTCTATTTTGGTCAACCATTCTCATTCTATATTTTTATCTGTACATGAATATAAGTAAATCAATCATGAAAACCAAGGAATAAAACCCTCCCAAACAATGAAATTGAATCACTTAACCCATAAAAAGGCCATGAATGAACCTAATAAGGTTATAATAAATAAATTAAATGTATAAAATTTTCTTTAATAATTAATTTATGAACCTAAATTTTATTATCCAGGTCAGTAAGATCAAGTGAGGAACACCTTCAGACTTAAGGTAAGGGTTTTCCACCAGTACCTCCATTTTCATTCGGGTTACATTTATTATATACTTACCTCAATTAAATTATTATTAATTAATATGTAATGCTCATAATTTCTATGTGAATGTTCTATTTATGTGTTCCAACCATAATCCTACCTTCATTTATGGGGATTTATATTCTTTTTGTAATACAAGCCCGATTCAAGGGAACTTCTCAAACTCTTACCTATTTTCAAGGGAACTATATAATATATTTTAGAAACCATTATATTTATAAAGTCACTAATTTAATTATGAATATAATATATTACTTTACTTCTGGTTTTATACAAATAATTTTCCAAAATAACTATTCTTTTCAAAGTAAAAGAGTATTTATCTAAAGAATTACTCGATGATTTTATAAGAGTATCTTCTTCTATTTCAACACTTTTGTTGATTCTTATGTATTTTTAGGATTCATATTTTATGAAATCATCAACCATATTTAATTGAATTGTTTAAGATTATTTTTATTATGGATGTTCTATCTTAAAACCATTCACCAATTTACTCCTAATGGTCAGTGTTTATACTTAATGTTTGGGGAAATTTATTTACATTTCATATGTTAGTTTCAAAATGAATGTATATATTGTTTACATTTAGCCCCATTCATATGAGGAATGAATTAGACTTATTATTTGATGGGTGGATCCCATTATATCACCTTGATGCATCGGTAGGTCTCATTATACAAATAGATATATACATGGTTGATACCTTGACCATTTTTATATATGGTTTTGGCCAAGGCCTTAATCATTTTTAGATGCCTTGGAAGATGCCTTGATGGTATGTTTCAAAATGTCTGGCATATGAATTTCCATCATTATGAAGCTAGTAATTGAATTTTCATGTGTTTATTTGACTAGTAGAATACCCATGATTATATTTTATTATCGCATTATTTACTCAGCTCATATTCCTTTCATAATGTGTTAAAATTTATTATTTGTAGAGACATGTGTTTTCAATTACTCAACATGCCTAATGTTTATGTTTATAATATATTCCACTATATTTATTACCCTTACTGAGCATATAAGATCACCCCTTCTTATGTTTCATTTTCCCTAAGACATGAAGAGGTATATTATGATTGACTTGCAGAGATAATCCTAGAGTGGTGGATGTTCCCAATGGAAATTTTTTGTTGTTTTTCATTTAAATTTGTAATGATCGAACATATATATGTATCTGGATTTCCAAATCTACTAAATTATTCATTCCTTTGGTATGTGACTTTATTTTAATCATGCCAATGTAATTTAATAGTGCACCAACTCTGAGAAACCGGGGTTGGGTTATTACAATGGGGATTTCAAAATGAGGATTAATGTAAGGTTAATGGGAGGCTATTTGGATATTATGATGCTCATATAATTTAGAAAATTAATCTATAATATTAATTTATGATAAATTAGTATATTAAACTCTATGTTCTACAAACTCTAGACTCACAATAGGGGGTAAAAAACACACATTTTGAAAATATGGTCATAGGTGACCGTGGCATGAAAGTTAATGTTGTTCCTTATAGTTGGGGAAGAATCATTTTCTAAATAAAAAATGTACAATTAAAATTTTTTTGGTTTTTAAACAAGATTATTTTTCCAAATTTATGATCAAAATGAAAAAAAAAATTATATTAAAACATGTCTTTTTACTCCCCAAAATGGTTGGAAAATTTTCAAAAGTGAATGGTGAGTATTTATGACTCTTTTTTCATATATATTTTTAGTTTTTTTTAGTTTATTAGCTTTTTATAAATACACACCCACAAAAAAGAGTAATATTAAATAAAAATTTATATGAGTAATGTGGTAAAAAAATGAAAATGAGATATGAAGAAGAAGAAAGAGAGAAAGAGAGGAAGATAAAAATAGGGATAGAGGGAGGGAGAGAGAGTTAAAGGGAAAGAGGTACCCCCTGGTTTAGATTTGGTGGTTCATCATCTCCATCTAGTGGTGGGTCAACTGTAGAGATTTGGGATCTGATGGAAGTCAATTTGGTCCCTAGGATGTGTTTCCTCTCATGGTAATGTTTTAACGGATGTCTGTTAACTATGAATGTATTTTTAAAAGAGGGGTATTGGACTTGCACCGCACCAAATTGGTAAAAATTGGTAATAATAAAAGGGCCTTCCCAATGAGAATTAATCTTACTTTGGTGAATCCTAAATTTATAATTGAAGAGCATTATCTTTTCACCTTCATGAAATACCTTTCGTAGGATGTGTTTTTCATGGAGTAATTTTTTCCTTTCTTTGTAGAGATTGAAATTCTCATAGGAATCAAGTCAAATCTCCTCCAATTCATTCAACTGCAATAATATTTATTCACTAGATTTTTCATAATCAAAATTACATGTTTTCACAACCCAAAATGACTTATGTTTGGTTTTAACTAGTAAATGAAATACTTTACCAAAAACTAGCCTAAATGGATACATCCCAATGTGTGTTTTATAGGCAGTTCAATAAGCTCAAAGTGCTTCACCAATTCTTTCAGTACAGTCTTTTTTGGTGGGATTTACTATTATATCAATCACTTTTTTCACTTCTCTATTAGAAATTTCATCCATTACATTTGTTTTGGGGTGATAAGAATTTGAAGTTTTATGTATAACCCCATTTGTTTTCAAAATAGATTTCATGGTCTGATTTCTGAAATGAGTTCTTAAGTCACTTATCAAAGCACGTGGTGTTTCTAATCGATGAAAAATGTGGCATTTTAGGAACTCACTAATAGTATTTGAATCATCCTTTCTAGTGGTTTTGGTCTCAACCCACCTAAAAACGTAATCAATGTCCAGAAGAATATATGATAATCCATTGGAAGGGGGAAATGGTCCCATAAAATCGATACCCCAAACATCGAAGATCTCATTGAAGATTAATGTATTTTGGGTCATTTCATTTATTTGGGAAATTGTTCCAAACTTTTGGCAAGTGGGAAATTATTCAAAGAAATCATGTAAGTCCTTGAAGAGTTAAGGCCAGAATAATCATGATTCAAGGACCTTTCGGGAGGTCCTTTGTGGTCCAAAGTGGACACTACCAGGCATTGAGTGACTAAATTCCAAGATGGATGAATGTTCATCTTCATCGACACAACTCCTAATTACCATGTCATCCCTAGTTTTATAAAGTTTATTATCTTCCCAAAAATATAATTTTGAATCAATTTTTAGCTTTAATTTTTTTCTTTTGGAAATTTTCAAGAAAAACACCATCAACCAAGTAGTTTACAATTAGGGCATACCATGGTAACTATGGAGTGATATATGAGAGGTGTTTGGTTGGAAATTTAGGATCAATTATTTGAGAATGAGAAGAATTATAAATTCTAATCAGGTGACCATCCATAGGTTTTTCTTTTCTATGTATATATTTAATCACAATTTTAAACTCTTAGAGCATTAAGATCCATCTTATTATCCTCGGTTTGGAATCACTTTTCTTGAGTACAAACTTTATAGAATAATGGTCTATAAAGATGATGATTTTAGAACCTAAGAGATAGGGCCAGAATTTATCTAAGTCAAAAACCACAGCTAAAAGTTCCTTCTCGGTCATAGTATAGTGATATTGAGTTTCATCCAATTTTTCTGACACAGAATATATTACATGAGGAATATTTTCTCTTCTTTGACCAATAACGGACCCATTGGCTATATCAAAAGCATCACACATCAATTCAAAAGGTAATGAAAAATATAGGGGTTGGATTATCTGGTAATATGTAAGAACTTATTTGAGTTAGATGAAGGATATCTTGAAATCTTCATCAAAATGGAATGTGGCATCATGTTGGAGTATCTGAGTGAGTGGGAGTGAAATCCTACTAATGTTATGGATGAATCGCCGATAGAAACCGGCATGACCAAGGAATGAATAGATGTGTCAAACTGTTGTGGGTTCATGAAGAGATTGGATCGCCTCAATTTAATCAAGATTGAATTGAATACCATATTGTGAAATTATGTTCCCTGGAACAATCTAATTAGAAACCATGAAGTGAAATTTTTCATAATTCAACACAAGGTTACATTTGACACACTTTTGAAGGACTAGAGAGATTGAATGCAAGAAGGATTCAAATGAATCACCATAAATGGTAAATTCATCCATGAATACCTCCATGCAGTGCTCAATGAATTCTAAAAATATACTCATCATAAATCTTTGTAATGTTATAAGAGTATTTAAAATGAAAAAAAGTATTCTCCTATATGAATATGTTCCAAAGAGACAAGTGAATGTAGTCTTTTTTTGTCTTGAGGTGAGATTGGGATTTTAAAGTAGCTGGTGTATCCATCAAGAAAGAAATAATGTGAATTTACAACTAATTGTTATAACAATTTATCATGTAATGGAAGAGGGTAGTGATAATTTCATGTTTCGGTATTCAATTTTTAGTAGTCAATGCACACAAGCCATTTGTTTTTTCACTCGAGTTGTGACCACCACTCCTTGTTCATTTGTGACAATAGGTATCCCAACATTCTTTGTGACCACTTGAATTGGAATAGCCCATTCACTGTCAGAAATTGGGAAGATAATACCAACCTAAAGTATCTTGGTGATATCTTCCCTAACTACCTCAAGGATGAGTGTATTGAGTCTTCTTTGTAGTTTTATTATTGGTTTGGATGTCTCCTCAAGATGTATGTGATACATTCAAAGAGAAAGTTTGGTTCTTAGTATGTCATTTAGGTTCTAACCTATGGCCTTTTTTTTCTCCAATACCTAAACAAGTTTGGACTCCTCAGTTTCAGTAAGTGTAGAAGAGACAATGATAGGATAAGAGTGATCATAGAAGAGAAATTCATATTTCAAGTGTGAAGGAAGAGGTTTAATATTAGTCACATCTTTCATTTGTGGTCCAGACAACTCAGTAACAGGGGAAGGTATTTTATTTGGTTTTGGATCATTTTCCTCAATAATATCCAAGGTGTAACAGTAGAGATCAGAGCTGAGATGGGATTCAAGAGAGTTTTCAAGATCCTTTATATTGAAGGATTATATGAATTAATGGTCAACATCAACTTCCCAATTTATGACTTGGTTAATCATGGTGATAATTTAATAAGCTCCACTCTCATTAGAACATGATGGACATGATGTAATGGGGTTTAATTGACTCTCAAAAGTTTCCTCAGAAGTATGGATTGATAAGGAATAATGATCATCATATGGCTATCTCATGGCTTGAAAAATGTTGAACTTGACCAGTTAGTCACTGAATTCCATGGATTGGATTCCCACATGGACTTCAATCTCAGTTATATCTATTAAGAGGAATGGTATTCCTATAATTAAGGGAGATCGAGAAGAGGTCATCTCACCTTCCATGTCAAGGACATAGAAATCATCTAGGAAGATAATATCATTAACTCGGACAAGGAAATCCCCAATTATTCCCTTAGTACTATTTGTGCTTTTATTGTTTAACTAGATGACAACACCTATTCGGTTCAAGGGACCTAGACTAAGGTTGGAGAAGATGTATTTGGGCATGAAATTTATCAAGGCTCCTAGGTTTATGATTTCATCATTGAAGTTGGAACTCCCTATTTGGCATGGAATAGTAAATGTCCCTTAGTATTTGCACTTCATGGTTATAGACTATTGGTTTAAAACATTATCAATGGTCCTAAGTTGTCTATTATGGGTGTATAAATCCTTAAGAAACTTTCCATACTTAGGGATTTTTTTGATGGCATATAAGAGGGGAATATTGGATTCAACATGTCTAAACATTTCAAGCATTTCAGGATCAGGTTTAAAGGACTTACTTATCTTAGAAATGACTTGAGGAAAAGGAATTGGGTTCCTTAGAGAGATGGAAGTAGGTTAGGGAGTTCCTTCAAGTTCTTTTTATAGATTTTTTTTCATTTCATTTTAAATCTCAATATTCAAATATTCATTTAAGGATCCATCATGAGGTATGGAAATTTTTCTTATTTATCGAAGTGTAATTGTACTTAAATTAACCTTGGGATTGGGAAATGGTTGAACTAGGAGTTGGGAATAATTTGGTGGTTTTGTCTGGATAATGTGGGATGCAATTTGACTAATTTGAGTATCAATATTTTTAAGTCTATAAAAGGTGGAGGGAATATCTTCCACAGTGCTTTCCCATGGTTTCTTCAAAGAATAGGCTTGTCCCGAATTGAGATTGCCTTGATTTTGGATCTATGGAAAATACTTGTATTGGGTTGAGAATTGGGAAGGCTCATTAGGATAGTGCAATCTAAGAGGAGAAAGAGGAGTATTGATCATTTGATGTTGAGAAACAAAAGGGAAAGGTTTTTGGAAGTTACCACCACCTTGAACATATTGAAATTGGTTTGGATTTTGAGGGAACTGAGGGAGATGAGAAATGGGATTAATATACCTCAAACCTGGGTTATAGGTAGAAGATAAGGTCTCAGAGTGGGGTTGGTTGAAGTTTCTAATGAACTGACCAAATTGTTGAGGGTTGGTGTTCCTCTAATAATATGTTGCATTAAGATCCATTGGAATAAATGAATCGCATGAATCCTCTTGAATTTGTGGACATGTGTCTATTTTATGAGCTGGTGAGATATAGATTCCACAGCTTTTAATAGGTCTAGGGAACATAGATTGTGGAGAAGATGAGGTTTGGGCATTGGCAGCCACTTCTAGTTGTCACACAAGACCTATAAGTTCACTCATTCACTCGGTCATCTTATTAGGATCTATGAATTGATTCTATTATACTTGTTTGAATTTATCATGTGCTCAAGTATTGACTTGTTGTGTGTTTGCATCCATGTTTCTTATGAGACATCATGTAGATATAGGGGTTTTATCAATAAAATAACTGCCACTTGAAGCATCAATGAGAGTTCTCTCTATAGCCAATAACCCCTCATGGAAGTATTAGATCAAGAGTTGGTTAGGTATTTGGTGATGTGGTAAGGTTTCCACAAGACTTTTTAACCTCTACCAGTACTCATGGAGTGATTCATTAGGGAATTTATGGATACCACTTATTTCCTTTTGGATATAAATCATACAAGAATCAGGAAATAATTTCTCTAAGAAGAGTTGCTTCATGTCATTCCATGTGGTTATGGAACCTAGAGGGAGGTAGTAAAGTCATGACTTGTTGGAGTCATCTAGGGAGAAAGGGAATTATTGAAGTTTTATTTGTTCTTCATAAACCCCTTCAGGATTCATAATAGAGAACCCAACTTTGAAATCTTTGAGATGAAGATGTGGATCCTCACCAGCTAGCCCATGGAAATGTGGTAGAAGATGAATCAAACCTAGTTTGAGTTTGAAATAATCCTCAATATTTGGATATTGAATACCAAGGGGTTCATAATTCATATTAGGGGTAGAAAGTTCCTTAAGGGTTTGTTCCTCATGATTTTCCATATCTAGTTTAATTGGTTGGAAAATTATTGGATCTTGAGTGATTTGATTATCCCTAATGTTTCTCCTAAGTTGGCGAAGAGTTCACTCTATTTTAGGTTCAAATATATCTAATGGATTGTTTGGGAGTCTATGGGGAATTTAGAGATAATTTTTAAATATTATGAAGGTGGTTTTTTCTTTTTGGTTTTTTTATTTATCATTTTTATGATTAAGGTGAGTTTTTATTTCGTTTTTTATATTTTTCTATTTATTTTTTTGTACTTTTTTTGTTTTTTTTAAATAAAAAACTACAGACTACTTAATGAACCATCTGTATAAAAAATTCTATTTGAAGTTTGGATAATTGTCTCATATTGGCCGTTCAAGGGTCTGGGGCTCTGCTAATGTGTATATCATCACTCGGGTTGAATCCTCGATGATGGTGCTTTTTTATATTTGATTATTTTTCTGATTTGGATTTTTAATGGGGGGTTTGTTTGTAGATCTAAAATGAAATGATTTATTGATGTATATTTATTTATCAATTTAATAATTATTGGGGTGAGTTAATAATTAGGTATTTAATCTTTTTATACCCTTGAGTTTTTCTTTATATTGCATTAAATTAACACCCACTTCACAAGATGAATTTGATCGAAATTCCCAAGTGTTAAGAATTTAATCCAAGGCTTAAATTAATTAGGGTTCTAATCTCAATCAGTACTTGTTTATGGTAGGGTATTTATAGTTCCATTAATCCATGTAATCCACACATTAAACAAAACATGTCATTGATCCATGACATTTTAAGTTTAACATACACAATGTTAACCTAAAGAATACTCAACAAGCAAAAGCTCTAAATCACTTAACATCCCAAAATTATTGCTCACCCCAATGGTAGATTTAACCAGACATTGAGATTGATAGTAATATTTTTATATATTTTTTATGGTGTAGAATTATAAATATAATGAAAATAATAGGATAAGAAAAGAGTTGTGTGTCGAATACACACATAAACGGTGAGGAAACTTAAAATGTACTTTTGATTTAATGAGAAAGTAAAAAAATGGAAAAGATATTTTAAGTTTGTTTAAACTATTTTAAGATCATTAATATTACATAACATAGGATGGATGAGAATAATAGGTAATGAATATGAAACATTCATTAAAATAAAATTACAACACAAACACTTACAAGATTACAAATAAAGAAGAACACAAAAGTAAATCAAAAGAATCATGGAGGAATGGTATATAAAATATGAACTTGAGTATGGAATATCATCCCAAGCCTTTGAAAAATCCATGGTTTTTCCAAACTATCCTCATTTTCTCTGAAATTCCAACTTCTTGCAAGGAGAAGAGGGGGGTGTATTTATAGTGCAAGTAGTTGGACTATTTGTATTCCAAATATTCCCCTCTACTTTGATCTACGATTGGACCATCCAAATAGTAGAATCTTGAGATATCTTCTTCTTACAACTTTTTTATATTTATATTTTCTATCTACTCTGGAAATTTGGTTTCCATTGTACTTAATAATCCAATTTTGTGGTGGTTTTAATGAACAATTTTAATCTACCCATTTCCATCCATGCTTTTTTGAAGAACAAAATGTGAATGGGTTTTTGAATAGAAAGATGACCTCAAATATAAACCATTTATTCAAAAAAAATTACTTCTATATCTTTCATTTCACACTGAAAAATCTCATCTCAAGTTGATTTATATATCATGAGAAAATTCAATGATGGTGTATTGGTTTTAAATTCAGGACAAATTGGTGGGCTGGAATTAAAAGCATATGTTGGGTACCTTTTTGTTATATTTGGGCCTTAACATTTTTATCCATTATTATTTTAGATAATAAAGATAATATTCTTAATTTTTGTAAAATTTGGGCTTCTGGATTGAGCCCCAAAATTCAAGCATCATGGATGGTTTAGTTTCTTCACAGATTCTTGGGGCCTTCTTGTGTGGACCATATGACCATTCAAATGGCCTAATTTGCCCAAACTCAAGCCTAATGATTTGTAGAAATATAAGAAACCCTAAAAAATAAAAATAATACATTTTGGATAAGTATTGTGAGATTTATAATTAAAATAGTAAACTGACTCGATTAGATTAATTCAAATAATGATCAAAATTATATTTAGTATTAAAACATGGGTATTTCACACCAATTATGCACTTTTACATGAAAATTAATTAAGTGAGTAGACAAAAATTTATTAATGAATGAATAAAATTAGTGAATAAATTCAAAGGAGAACTATATGGATAGGAAAATGTGGGGAGAACTTATAATAGGCCCATGCTAAATAAGTCATTAGTGAGTCAGATATCAAGGAAATGGTTAAGGAACATGGACCCTTTTTATTCGAAGGTTAGGGTGGTACTTTTACTATATATCACCTCAAATTCCTAGTTTCAGAAAGTGTGTATTGAGTGGGAATTATAGAAGTACACTCCATCCATGAAGGAAGTATGGGATTCCCTTATGGTTAAAGAAATCATCTTAAAATAACCTATCTAAATTACTATATCATCCAACATATCTTAAAAGAATCAGTCTGATGAGGTAGGATCTTATTTCAGATATTTTGAGGTTATAGTTCACATAGTTGAGGGTTGATCCTTCTATTTTAATCAATTAATTAAAATAATAGATATTGATTTTAAGGGTGATATCATCCATGATGATGGACATGATGGTGACAATGATAAAGATGATGATGACCATGATGGCAGTGCTTTATAGGTGAAATATATAATCAATGGGAGGAGGATGACTAGATATCCTCCCAATAAAAGGCAATTAATAGTAACATTTTATGTTTCATGTCATCCCTGGTGTAATATATGATCTTTTACTTTATTATTTTTAGTACGGTGGATAGTTTTTCCATCGTGTTAGATCACTATAATACACACCATGGGATACATTGGTTGAGCCATAGGTTGACCTAATAGACAAGGTTTATGAAGATACATCCCCTACCTGTATATCCCAACTGATGTCTATGGCCTATAACCCTCTAAGGGTGTTCCCGATACTACCACTGGTAATCCTCCACATTGATCTATCTTTTGAAGAGTTTCGCAAGTGGGAGCAGGTGAGGTAGCTGGAACTCCATCTCCACTCAAGACTAGAAGGTACATTCAACATCTATACATTAATTTTCCAATTCCCTTTTATAATTTCATACTAATCCCTTGTCTATTTATAATTTTGATACAATATTTATTGGTTTAAGAACAATGGATTCCAATGAGCACACAGTCTTTGTGCACTAGGGAGTAACTTCCATTGAAGTAGCTGCTAGTGAATCCACAAAAAGACCACAATTAACTTTCTATTTGAATATTTCATCCATTGTTTCAACCTAATCAGGTTCAATAGATGATATTGTTACAATGTATACCTATTTTTGAATTTTGAATTTGAGTTTGTTTCATTATTGTATTCTCTATTTGAAGGTTTTTTATCTTGACACCGACACTTTGTTTATCATCCATAATAATCGATATTATTATTTATATGAAATCCTTCACAGGGTCATTCAAAAAATGTTTGGATCAAAGACTTACCCATGGAGCTATGTCTCCAATGAAGGTTGTAATTCCTCTACGGAATAATATAGCTACAAAATATCCTATACATGTATCAATGTAAGGGGTTTCTGATCTAGAATGAATAGATATAATAGTTCCTATAAATGAAAAGTATCAAGTTATGGTATACAAATTGGAAATTATAGTAAGATAAAATATCTTGGTTTCACTGTATGATATGGTAATAGCTAAAGAAGTTAGTGTCTTTGTTGGTGAAGTAGATAATTCATAATTCTCTTAATCAATTCATATTCTATATTACTAACATATTTTATGTCACATGTAGTAGTGCTACCATAAAAAATGATGGAACGGGTTGACCAAGATATCATTTCAATACCTAAATTTATAGAGATCATGAAGGGTGGATCTTTTCCAATTTCAGTAAACTTGGGGAGTGGTTGAAATGTAGTTCCCTTGGGTGAACTAGTTTTGGGATGTGTTTTAGTATCTTAGAGAGACTCTGATCCTAAACCTGAGTCTATTAATTTCTATAAGTTTTCAATAAAGTGTGTTTTGAATTATATATATAAGTAAATATATAAAACCCCCATGGAGGTTATACATATAAAATTTCATAGGATTATATATATGATCACAAGCCTGGGATATAGAAGGTTTGATTGTCATGAAATCTATGATATTGTACAAGAGTTTATTACTACACAAGAGAGAACCAGGATACTTTAGTCAACAATTTTGATAGACCTTATAACTATGATTTTTTGGGACACATATCAATATATAGAGGTGGAATAAGATCAGTAAAATCATGTCATGGAGGGAAGATCCTTTGTTGACCAACTTCATCAAGAGTTAGACACAGTTGATAAAGCAGTAGATGATCTCTAAAATATGGTCGAAGAGGATGAGAAATTTTGTATGGATATTGTTACATAGGAAGAGTCTTTGTGTCTTGATGAAGATATAGAAGCCACAAGGTTATTTAAACTAAATCTAGAAAAAAAATTACTAAAATAAATCAATGATCCAAATTTGGGAGTAAATTGAGTGAACCTTATAAGTGTATTCCAATTAATTCCTCATTTTGTACATGATTAAAGAGAGACTCCAAATTTTAGATTCCCCTATCCTTTTTTATTTTCTCAATGAATTATAAAATATTTTGAATAAAAATATCAACATTTTGTTATGAACTTTATTTCTTCAACTGATGATCCATAATAATATATGAATTCTCACATGAAGTAATATAAAAATAATTGAATACATTAGAAAATTAAATATATATGAGTCTGATAAATAAAAATATCAAAATACTCAAGTTAAATGATAAATAGGGGGTCAATCAATCATTTATAAGGAACATATTCCTAGGAATATATATATAGGTTGGGTACATAGTATTTGGGTAGGATCACTATAAGGATATGTGAACATGTTAGATAGAAGATAAAAAAAATTGGATTCCCATAAAACTTATACTCTTGGAAATATATAGGTGGGCCTAATACATGAAACTTTTACCATCACCATATCCAAGGTTATTCTATTAAAATATAAGGGGAAGAATGATTTATAAAAACAATAATTATTAAATGGGTAATTTATGGGAGTAAAAATACTAAAGAGGGTTCAATTACCTTAAAATTACAACTTCGTTCATTCTGAATAGATTATCTGAACCAATATCTAAGGAATAAGAGCATTATATAACTTTTACTAAGATCAGTAAACCTATAGAGCGTGGTTTGAAATTTTTTAGTGCCAAATGGTGGTTTATAAAATATTTACGCCTTTTTCTTTTAGCCCTAACTTTTTCCCAATCCATAAGAGGGAGAGGATTAACATTTAAGAACTTTTATTTTACTCAATATTCTCTTTTCTAGTTTTCAACCTTATAATATTTGTTCATTTTTCTCTTCTAAATCATTATAATGTTTCCTAGGATGTGTGGGGTGTAGTCCTAGCGAGTGGGGAATTAAATTTTTCCCAAGACACCCTTTGTGAGTTTTAACCCTAGAGAGTACCATGTATCTTTGCTTTTGTAATTTAAGGTCTTGAAATTTAGTCCAATTGGGATAATATTTAAGGTTTAATATCTTTGACCAAAATTTTCTATGGTTTATAGTCATTCAACTTTAACTGAATTCTTTTGGGTTTTAATTTCATTCAACTTTGATTGATAATGAGGGATGAGTTTTTATGTATAAAATATAGGTGAAAATCAACTGGAATAAATTGATATGCTTTAGGCTAGTATAATATACTTTTATAAGTAAATATACATTTGTATTAAGTTTATAATGAGAAAACTGATGCAGGGGTTATTTTAGATCACACAACTCTGATTAAAAGATGAGTCGGTCTAGAAATAAAGGTAAGGTAAACCCAAAATTAATAATTAAGGGGTTTTACTATTATATAAAACCTTGAGGAGAGGTGAATGTAGCTTGAGATTATAATTCTTGAACCAATGTGAGTTATAGAAACCCAAATGCTGGTTTTGAGAGCTAGGTTTATTTCAATCCCCTTGAACAAGGGATGGGAAAAATGTAAATCATAAAATGAATTATTTGAATAAGGATATTATGAAATAAGATAAGAATAATAATGATGATAGATTACCGTATTCTAATGATTATTTTCACTCAAATACTATCAATGATGCATAGGTTTATAGGATCTTATCATTAGGATGAAAAAATTCATTTGGTTGGTTAAAAGTGGTCCAAATATATAGCACAAATTCTATACCAAGAAAAGGGTTCCTTTTTGGAAATGGTTTTCTATATTTTCAATAGACTTTAAAGGTTTATAGTTATTAAAATTTTTAAGTAAAAAAACATGTTATATGGGAAGAGGATATTTATAAGGTGGTTGAAACACTATAATTCAAAAACTGACAACATTTGGGTTGTTATGGGTTCTTAAAATATAATAAAGGTACATAAAGATTTATTGTTCATTTTAGGGAAGATAACAAAAATATATATCTATTTATATTGTAGAAATAGGAATTAATCCATACATCATTCTCAAAAGAAGATATATGTTATCCCAGTGTATATTCAAATATATAAAAACTCAAAATTAAATACAGGAAGTTATATTTTATGAGAATAGATTCAGTGAGAATGGAATTTGTGGTTGAGTCAAACAAAGGTGATCTACTCATCACTATATATCTTGTAGAAGTAGGAATCAAACCATAAATAGTTATTAGAAATGAAATAGAAATTATCATCCCAATATAGGGTTAATTAAGGAAAACATGATGTAAATGAGTAAGTTCCCACATTCTAGGGTGGGTTAATGGAATGGAAATAGAATTTGTGGTTGGGTCTAAGATAGGTGATTTGTACAACACAGTGTATCATAAAATGACAAGAATAAACCCATACATATTTCTTAGAAGGTTTATGTATAGTTCTAACTCATATTTAGGGGAAAAGGAATAAAAAGGATCTATCTTGGTGTGGCAACAAAGGAGTTATAGACTCAATTTAATTTCATGAGTCTTAATACCAATATGTAATATGAAATAGAATTAAGAAATACATTATAATTAGGCCCAAGGGATTTAATCATTATTGTGTATCTTGTAAGAATAGGAATAAATCCATGTGTATTTCTTTGGAGATATCTCTACATGTATCTAACTTATATTCAAGAGAAAAAAAAGTAATGAAACGGATGGGATCCCTTATTAGAGAGGTAAGAAAAACTTAGGTGAACTGATGAAGTTCCAACACCAAGACAAAGAGAAATGGTTCTATCCAAATATAGGTCCATTATAAGACTCAAGACGAATGATTGGGGGGATATACTAGGATTAAGGTTTATGGTATTCATAGATGGGACTGAAATAATAAATATGGATGTCCCTATGTGTTCTATGAGAAATGGAATCAATCAATATATATTTCTTAAATATAAGGGGTATTTTTATCCTAGAATTGAATTTTCCATGTGTATAATTTCATCATAAGAATATTATATAGATCAGACACTCATTTAATGGGATTATTTCATATAATACATACCATTAAATTTAGTTTAAAAGTTCATATTATAAGGACCTGTGTCTTTTTGGACTGCAATTTTGTGTAGAAATTTGAATTTTTTTTCTTTTAAATGCTTGTAAAAGGGTAAAATGGTCTTTTCCCCTAGAATATGAACTAGGATAATTTTTTTGACCACTCTTTTGGTCATATAATAGGTTTTTTACTATAGGATAGGAGTTTGGTAGGAATCTGAGTTGTTTGAATTTTGGCAGAATAATTAATATTTAATATTTAATAAATTAAATATTAAATTTTTCTCATAGGTTCATTCAGAATTACCTTTTAAATAAAGGTTCATATTGATATTTTTTCTCTATATTTGAGTTTGGAATAGGGATTTTAATCTAGGTGAGGCATAAACTTGAGTTGGGCACTGGGGTCGACCTGACCCCTCTTTCTTTTCTTTTTATTTTTATTTCTTTTCATTATTTTATTTTTCTTTATTTATTTTCCCTCCTTATACTTATTTTGTATGCCCCTAAGAGGGATACTACATCATTTGATCGAGAGAGGATAGGGATAGGGAGAAATGTAGAGATAGAGGAAGAGAGGTAGGAGTCATCACAGAGCCTTCGACGCGCCGAATCACCGTGCGATAGCCGTGGGTCACAGAATTGAATGAAGCTTTGGTGGTTTCTTCCCAAAGGTGATCCATTTTTAAGATTTACCGAAAAAACCACTTTAGATTCGTTTTCTTATAAATTTAAATCCCTATTATTCTTACCTGTTTCCTTTAGTGGATAGATCTTTTTATTTGAGGGTTTAAATGGGGGTTTCAGGAGATTCTGAGGGTTTTCCATTCGTGAAAACCCTATAACATGGCGTGTGGTTTAGGGGAACATGCTATGTGTTCTTCCTGTTTGGGGAAGATGATTTTTAAGGGGTACACAACATGTATAGGGGTGTACAAATTGTGTACTGGTACATGGTCGTGTAGCTGAGTACCCAGGAATAGCTACCCGTGTAGGGGTACATGGCTGTGTAGAGTACACGGCCAAACCCCATGTGGGTTTCATTCCATGTAAAAGTACATGGCTTGGCCAAGTAGATGGTCAGACCAGTTGAGGGACATGGTCATGTACCATTTTTTGGGTACACTTCGTGTACCCTACTTTTACGTCATGTACCTGGGCTGTTTACATGCCTAGGATAATAGGAGTACACACCCATGTGGTGATCTGAGGGTACATGTGGTATATGGTCTCTACACATCGTGTACTCCTCCCTTAGTACCCTTTGAGGGAATTTTCCTATTTTATGCCCCTGTGTTGGAATTGGACCTATGAGTAGTCTATTCTGAGTAGTTTTCCAAATATATCATGATGATGGAACACATGAAGCATTTTGAGGACTCCTAATGGGTGTTTTGGGGCTTCAATCTAAATAGAGAGGTTTCTCCTCCAATAACTAAATTCAGTCATCTTCTAATAGAGAGAGCAGAATGTGAGTGATTGGTTGGGTATTTGAACCAACCTAGTTGAGACCTTTGACCACATATGATATATATGGGATATCTACTATGATATTTTTCTTTTGAGGACATCTCCCTTGTGAGATGTTCCCTTATGGAATAAGAGTTCATGAGAACAATTACTATCAAGGATCCCGTGTAAGATGACTCTATCTTTTATCTAGAAACCAAGGATCCCTTGAGAAATTCCTTTTCTTATATGTTGATCTAGAGAGTCCCTTATAGGATCCCCCACCTGTATATAATTTATAAGATCCCTATTATTGGATTACTCTATTTTTTATCCTTCTAGGATCTTGTGTAGGTATCCTCCTTTACATTTTAGCTAAGGATCTCATGTAGGTTGTCTTCACTCGTGGTTACCTAGAGGATACTAAGTATAATACCTCTCAGTATTTTAATTGATGGACCCAAAGGGTTCCCTTTGATTGACCAACCTTGAGTTGTATTTTTGTTTTGGGTATATATGGTGTTTGGGAGTCACCTTAGAACCTATACCAAACTTTTAAGCACTTGGGGTTGTGTTAGTAGTGTTGGGTTGGGAATTCAGGCCATGATCACTCCTTGTTTATATCTTTGACATGGTTATTTACTGATGTAGCAATGTTAATAGAGGTTCTTCCTAGTTGGTGGATTTTGAGCCTGGCATGAGGGGTCTTTATTTCTTTTGGTTTGCCCAGATGTTCTTCTTAGGATCTATATTTCTTATTGAGATGCCTAGACATGCTTTCCTAGGATCGAGCTTCTGAGCCATATTATTTATGATATTTATTGGTATACCCATAGGTACTACTTGGGACTTGGCTATTGAGCCTAGATGTGTGTGTGTGTGTGTGTCTATATATATATATATATATATATATTGTGATATATATTTTTTTGGGATGTCCAGAGGTGTTTCCTAGTATCCAGTTGTTGAGCCTTACATGTTGAATTGTATGCTCTGGTTGATACTTGGATTTTTGTTATAGTAATTCCTTGGATGGACTCAGATGGATGATGAATTATACACCTTTAGTGATACCTAGATTACTGTTTTAGGAATTCCTTGGAAAGATTCATAGGAAGAATGATATATTATGAGAATGATTATGCTCTTTCGGATCAGTTACATGACTCGAGGGGTGTAGCATGGAATCTCACCAGGGATTTCTCTCCTTATAAAGGCATGGAAACCCAAGACTCGTGGTAGATTATGCTCTCCCAATTAGTAGGGATGATTACGATATCCTTAGCCTATGATCATAATTATTACACTCTTCTGAATCAATTACAAAACTCGAGGTGTGGAGCATAGAGTCTCACCGGTGATTTCTCTCTTTACAGATTGCCTAAGGGTAAGCCCCTTAGGGTTCCTCTGAGTTTCAAATGTTGTGACTGCCTATGGACTGTGACCTAGGGCTCAGACTTTGGACTGGATTTATAGGACTGGACATCATGGCGACTAACTCAGTGATCTTAAATAGAATGTCCATACATACTCCCTATAATCCTTCTTTATAGGATTGACTGTCGGTAAGTGGTATCCTTCTTTACAGGATTGACCATTAGTATGTGATATCCTTCTTTATAGGATTTATCATTGGAATAAATAATCCTAGTTAGTTATTGGAGGCAAGTATGGGTGATCCCATGTGTAAACAAGTATCCCCCTATGGGGACGCATCTTGCTCAGAGATATAAATTCGATGTTCACCAAAGAAGGTATATGTCGATTGGGATTACAGACCCAAAAATTGACTTAATGATACCCTGATTGAGTGGCAGAATTTCCATCACAATTCCCTTGCACAAGATGTCTAGGATATCAGAATTACAGACTCAATGATTGACTACTAATGTGGTTTCATGTTGTTTGATTCACATACTCATGAATATTCATATTTATGTATATATTTAAAGGTATGGGACTATACATGTATACATATATAGATATAGACATACATTGTGGAACTTTCCAAGCTGACTGGTATTACAGACTCGAGGTTCAGCTATGGTTTCACATTTTTGTGACTTATCTTTAGTTGTGCCTCAGCTAGGCTGAGCACATTGATTTTTCATACACATATAGCAGCATGTTTATAGGTTTCTTGTCAGGGTGGCCTATTGAAATTCTTTCTCACCCCTACAAGTACACCTCAGTGTATGTGTAGACCTTATGTATGCTTTTTAGATTTAGAATGAATTGCATGGTGGATAAGGCTGAGGCCTAGAGTTGAATGTTCAAGTGGATCTTCTCATGAGTTCTTCTGATTGGGTTGGTATAGTTCGATAGTGTCTGGAGACTAGGTATGTGTTCTAGCTCAGAGTTGGTAGTATATCCTTGTACCTTTACTTTTATTTTATTTGTAGTCTTATATCTTTATGGTCGGCCCAGTGGGTGACCAGTGTTGTATTGTATGTAATAGATGTTATACCTTTTATAAAATTTCATTTATTATTATAGTATGTTCTTTTTAAGTTTTAACTGCTTCTACACTTTGTTTAATTTCTATTGTGTATGGTACTTAGCTATTTATGCTATTTTATTACTCTGGTATGAGGGCATAGTCTCCCCACTATCACACCCTAGGCCCTCACTGCTAGTTGGCATCCATTGGAATACAGGGAGATGTGCTTGATTCCTGGTAACCAACTAGATCAGGCACCAGTTTAGTGGAATCTAGGTTAGGATGTTACAAAGTGG
Organism: Viscum album; assembly: GCA_963277665.1. NCBI lineage: Eukaryota > Viridiplantae > Streptophyta > Magnoliopsida > Santalales > Viscaceae > Viscum > Viscum album. The sequence goes on from OY728119.1 coordinate 540,316,237, forward strand.
TATCAGAGTTATTCTTTTCTCAGTCCTTACTATTTGGTATAGAAAATATTATTAATAATGTGTTGGAACCTATGATGGATATTGTACTGGTGTGTCGAGAACACTTGTTTTGGTAGGAAGTCCTAGTTTCCATGGGATGGGATTTTTGTTCTAATCTAAGATGTTACAGTTGAATATAATCTTCTCCTTGAGTGATGTTCATGTTGTGTGGATGTTATGATTTACTATGGATTTATGGATCTTGTTCATTAGAAAGAGGTCAGGAATGGATTTTTACTATTGGATGACAAAGGAAAGAGGTGTCTCATGCATCTTTTTTGTCACATAGGATTTGCATAATATATTCCTGCTAGTGTGCAATTTTACTGACGAATGAGGCCTATTTAGTTGGGCCTAATTATGTATATATTTTATTCTGATGGTAGGTTATGTGGATCTACATTTATGCATTTTGGTTTGAGTATGATGACTCGGTCCTCATGTCTAGGAGGTGTAGTGACCTAGTAGGTCATTATGGAATGTGATTACTTTCTATTGTAACCCTTACAGGGTGTTGTTTCTTAGGTTTGTGGTTTTCTAGTCAGATCACTGAGTACAATTCTGATAGTTACCATGACTTTTCTTATAAACTAGACCTCCGGGGGTATTTTAATATATGGATACCTAATGAGCGCCAGTTCAGTTTTTCTTTTATGTTGGTTTTGTGAACTCAAGGGATCAGTTCCTTTTGAGTATTCTCAGAGAAAATTAGGCCCTTCTAGTCCATGTTTTTAGTTTTTACCCTTATTGTTCATTGTGATTTTTACATAATTTGAGAGTTTGGATATTTTGGGCTCGGTGGTTGGACCTTGGGACCTAGTTGTGAGGCTTTTTTTCTATGGGTCTGGGTGGGATACATAGAGGACCTTAATTTGACTCAAACCCTTTTCGGTTGACATCTATTTTGTTCTAGGGAAACCTGTGTGAGAGTGGATGGACCATGTTTTCTTATTCCTTTTTAGGTAGTGATCTTGGTTTTAAGCTTGTTTTGAGATCGAGGCATAATAGGTGATCGAGTTTTGCGTTATAGGCATGTTGATGCCTTTAGATTTTGATGAAGTACCTTGGGTTCTTGTTTTTAAAGACTGGATTTGATGGGAAGGATTGTTCGGGTGCCTAGCCTAGTCAGCCAGTGTTTCCATTATTACTAATGTAGTCATGGAATGGGTAGATTCTTGTGACTAGAATAATGTTTATTTATGGGTAGTCATCGAATAAATAATGGCACATGTGAGGTGCCCAATTTTGAAGATGATTTCTAAGAGAACTTCTAGATTAATGATTCTGAAATTTCATGTAGCATGGTTAGCTTAGCCTTGTAATGGATAGCACACTATAGTACAAGTCAGTTGATAAATATACATATTGGTTGTGTCTGTTATAATTTGAATTTGAATTGGTGAATGGCCATGTGTGAGCCAAGGACTAATATATCAAGAATTTCTATGGGATTTGATCCTAAAAGTTGGATTGGAATGTCCCTTCATGGTAGAGGTGACATTGTGAAATGATGGGTTATTGTGAGACGGTTGACCCGTGGCTAAATCTTGATTAGTTTTTGATAGGATGTGAGTGTGTCTTAGAGGGAGTTATACAGGATCTTTTTATAGAATCTTAGTGTACTCCTGTGAGAGATGGTCATTCTCTATCTTGATTCCTCTTGAGTATGCTAAGAGAGCATCATCCCTACATTAATATCCTTTCCTTTTTAAATGTATTTCCTAGTTAGGAAGAGGAAACCTGTAACACCCCTAGATTTTATAAAAAATATTCTTTTTAATTTCATTGATGTCTTCTGTTGTACGCTACACCAAGATTATCTTGCACTATACGCAACACTGTATTAGCTTGCAGTATACGTAACCCTGACTTGGCTTGCATTACACGCAATCATGACCTTCCTCGATAGCGTGTGTTGTACGCAATATTGAGTTTCACTAAACAACGATATATGGTTATAATATTATTATGAACTAGCCTTTATAAATAGTATTAACTAAATTTTGAATTTTATAACATTATTATTCATCTTACACATTTTCTATAACATGGTATAAGAACAAAATAAATTTTTCAGGTAAAATAAGTATTTTTCAAAAAATGCAGTTTTGCCGCCTTTTGATGGCGCACTCACTTTAAATCTAGTTTTTGACATGTTTATAAGTTAAATTTGACAAAATAAAATTATTCTTTGGAATTAGGAAATAAAAATTTACTTTGGATAAATTTTTCATATTATTCTGGTAACTTTCATATTTTGATGAATAGTAAAAACACGCTATATTTTAATTAAAAACAACTTTTTTCATCGCAATAATTTATATGGTTAAATTATAATATTGAATGGTTTTAAAGTATAAATAGAATATATTTTTACCATTTAATATAATTTATGTCATTAACATTAATTTTACATTGAATTCATAGGTAAAAACATTTCAATCTTTTGCAATGTTTTAACTTTTAAAACACGTTTTCTTAACAACGGGATTAATTTTAAATTAATTTATGAAACTTTTGTGTATTGAATTTAGAAAAATGGATTCCATATTTGGAATCAGTAGGTCAAAATTATGTTAATAATCTGATTTTTATTTTTGGGCATTATGAATAATAACTACGGTAAATTTTATTTACCATAGTAAAAGGTAAATCGGGTAATTAAGGGTAAATATAATATTATAAAATTACCCTAACACTTGTCTTAATATAATTGGATACTTATATTTCATCCTAAGTCATATTTGGGTCGAAATGGAATCCATTGGAACCCACTTGGAGGTGATTAAGACCTTTAGTTTATTTTATTTAAAGGAAAGTGAAATATGTCTCACTCAACTTTAATAATTAAAGTATTTTTATTATAAATTTATACAGAATATAAATTCGGTTATAAATACTCATTTGAAATATAAAATTTTTTTATTTATCATGGTAATTTATTGGTAATTTTTAAAAGTTATTTAATTACCTTATTATCTTATACATTAATGATACAGAAATTATTTATTTAGTGAAAATCAATAATATAGTTTTTATTGAAATAGTAATACATATCAAAAGGCCCAAAAATCTGAACAAAACTCATTATTAGTGTATATGTAAACCCTAATAATCCACTGGACGAATTGTTGACCATTTGGATCCTTATTAAGCCGATTATGACACTTATAATATTTTATTTTAAATGATTCCAAAGTTGTCACCTTCATAATTTAATAAATATAACAATTTACATGTTGTTATTTTAAGATATTAAATTCGATTAAAATTATTATTATAAAATCTTTGATATTTATCTCAATCAAATGATTTTATTTTTGATTTTTATGCAACAAATAAGTATATTAAATAATTATACAAAAATGTTGTACTAATTATTTTATTAAGATATATACCAAATAAATGGTTTTAAAAATATTAAAATAAATATTATATGAACTATTTAATGTGATCCACTAATTTTCTAGACAAATTTGACATGTTAGGAATCTATTAAATATTTTATTTCTAATATATCCTCTTTTTAGATTTTATTTAAATTCAAATAAATGAATTGTGTCAAAATTGACACTATTGTTATTTTATAAAGATAACATATTATTAAATTGTTTAAAAATCACAAAAATATTTAAAAATTATAAATTGAAATTTATATAGTCTAAAATGTCATAAAGTATCCAATTATGAAAAATTAACAACACATAAGTGATTATTTATAACCATTTAAAATTTAGAATTTTATTACCAAAAATAAACTTAAATAGATTAAATAAGGATAAATAAAAATGATAAGGCTTAACATAAGATAAAAACATGTCTAAATTTGATTGGTTGATGATATTACAACCCTATCTCATCTAATATTATAATTGAGTCATTTTTGGAGGTTTTTATGTGGGTTTTGAATTTATATTAAACTAATATGTTTGAGGATTCCAAAAGTGCCCCTCCCCTCCCTTATAAAAGGTCACCTCCTCCCTCTCCTCCTCACACCACTTTGAGCCTTAAAGCTCATCCAACCCCTGCCAATTTATCTTCTCCACTTCCCTAGAAACATCCTAGAGTTCCTGGTCTAGTTCAAAGACCAATCTTAGTGCCCTAAGAGGAGGTTTCAAAGAGGCGTATCGAAGAAGAGGTAATATCTGTTACCGATTCTTTCAAATTTATTTCTTCTTCTACCTACTCTTCTTTAGTTGTTTAATTATATTGTAATAACATAAGTATCATTAATATACTGATATGTTATTATAAATATGAAACAACCCCATTTCACCTTCTATCCATCCTACGGAAAACGAAATCACTGCGCGTGTGTACGTACAGAATACCGTCTCCACGCCGTGGTGTAATTTGTTTTTCCACCACCACCTTACTTGGATGGGTATAATGGTGTAAATAATAAATACATATGATTATTATAACATCATACTGATTCTAATATATTATATCATTCACTCCAATTCGATTCAATAAATATGTGAACGATATCATCGCTCGTGCATACGTACGGATTACCGTCTCCACGACGCGATGAGATTCATTTTCCATGTTAACAATTCAAGAATGATTATAAAGTATATATAATAAGTAATAATGAAATATATGAAATAAAAATTCTACTTCATTTATGTATATATATATGTATGTCATATACTTAATTCCATTCAATTCAATAAGGAAACGAAAACAGCGTTCATGCGTACGTACGGCCTACCGTCTTCATGAACGGTGTATTTCTTTCCATTTATAGATCTATTATATATATGTATATTATGAATATATATTATATATAAATCATGTTTTATATTCTGTAATTAAGTAATCATGATCTAATTAATCATATGAATAATTACAAGTCAAAACACGGACGACAAATGAAACAATTTTACCCAAAACGCTCTTTAACATGGAATTTACAAAAGAACGGGTAATATAAAGTCATAAGTGAACCATATATGATATCATAACAATGAATATGATTCTTTAATAAGTCAATGACATTATTTAAATCATTATACAGGAGTTTCGGATACATACGAAGCATATTGGACATAAGGTAAGGGATAATTATTCCAATCTCATTCTTATCTGAGATTGTTTATTCGTAAGTAATTACGGGGGTTATTGTTATCATCCATGTCCATATTTTATAAAAGAGTTTTTATGTATGTGTAATGTCCTTTTTACCCATTTTGACTTTTACTACATGGTATGTAAAGAATCTTTCTTTTACAAGGTACTTTTTGACTTTTCCGGCAAAAGTACGAGAAGAATGTTTTTTTTACTTATATGGCATGAAAGGATTTTTTTACGGTTTTATAAACCCTTATTTTCATGAAGATTCCTCCAAAATATTTCATTACTATTTTCAAGAAAAATCCTTTTCTTTTATAATTGCATGACATTTTGTGAAAAGAAAATGATTTTCAATAATAGAGGATATTTTCCTCAAGAATTCATTTCAAGTGCTTTATCAAAACCATTTTCCATCTAAGATGACATTATTTCATATGTGTATGTTTCAAGTATAATGTCTCTATGATTTTTATGGTTTCACTTTTCTTATTATGAAATGATATCTATTTGTTTTATATGGATTATGTTATGATGGAATGATGTTTATGAAACCCAATTTATTCTTTGGGTTATGATGAATGATTTATGATTGTTTTGTGGCACATGTAAAAATGATTTCAATATGAGATGGGTGGGACCTATATATACCTCCAATGCATTGGGTAAAGATTTATATCTCATGATATAGACATGGCTGGAATGGTAAGTTAATCTGGTTCAGTGATACAGGACTGGAACGAGGAGTGAACTCGATTCAGAAAGGGTTTTTGTCCACTAAGATGGTCTTGGCAGCAATATACTGGCTACTATGGAAATCATAACAAGTGTTGAATGGTTTCCACAATTACATGATTTATTCCCATGCTATTTTATCAAGATTGATGTTCCATTATGATACATGCCTTACGTACTTCCAAGATTTATGTCTTTGCTCACGATTTTGATGTTTAAACATTATGTTCATGTTTTTAAGTTCAAATGTATATGGTTTGTTTTATTTTCTCCATGCTTACCCTTACTGAGCATTTGAGCTCACCCTTTATATGTTTTCTTTTCCCCAGGATTTCAAGAAAGGTTTTAGGTAAGAAAACCAAAATGGGAAGATCTTTATGTGATATGTTGAAGATCTTTCACCATGGTTAGAAGATTACATTCCAAGTTTCCAAAGACACTAAACTATTACGGTCCTTTGGTGTCTGTTTTTGTTATGTATTAAGTATTCCGCAAAAGTAATGTAATTTCTATGTACGTCAAGATTTGGGTCTCTACAGTTGGTATCAGAGGGAAGGGTTTAGTCAACCTTTGGAAACTAGGATTCGAAAACTTTAGTGAGATCCCTAGAGATATTTCTAAGGTATACCTAGGGATGTCTCTAAGGTTAGGTATAAGTATAGGTTATAGTCCTAGAATTATGATAACGATATTATAATTAAACCTAGGGTGTTAGATATGGAAGGTAATCCACCTTTATTATGTTGTTTTCCCTATCATTATGTTTGCCTCACACTATTCTTTTTGGGTTTTAGGAAATGGCAGGAAATAAGAGGATTCATGTTAATAGAGAATATGATGGAAAATGGAATGGTATTCTTCATGAGCAACCAAATGAAACGGGATTTGGATGTCCAAACATCGTTATTATGCCTAATCAAAAATATTATAATATGATCAATAATCTTAACTTTGGTAAGATTCCTGACTCAACTAATAAGAGGAATATGGAGTTTCATGATAATCATAGAGGAAAGAAAGTTCAATTTCCCTCATGTAAGTCATGTGGGAAGAGGCATCAAGGAGAATGTTTCAAAGGAACTGGAAGATGCTTTGGGTGTGGAAAAGGACACAAAGCCAGTAATTGCAAAGTAAAAGGATCGGTTAACATAATGGACAAGGATAATGGTATTTCTAATACATCAACAATGGTTAAATGCTTTAAATGTGGAATGTACGGGCATTATGCAAATCGATGCCCTATGGAAAAATCTCATGAAGAGAATCAGCATGGTTGTATGGGTAGTATTTATGTTTATGATGATGAAGAGACTACAAATGATATGTGAGATGAAAGAAGTGTTGAGGAATAAATTGATAAAGCTCGGTCAATGTTTTATGAAGGTAGTGGAATGATTGTATGTTTATCAAGAGTTATGGTGTATAGGTAATTTAATGGTACTATGGAATAAAGAAACATCTAAGGATTGTTACACTATTGTTTTTCTTAAAGTATTTGAAAGTATATGTTGAATGGTACTGGTAACCATGAAAGGTTATTCAGATGTTTTTGGAAAGAAGAAGATATGTGCATGATGAAAGGATACGGAGAAAATAATATGTTTGATAGTATTCATGAGCTCATGATTGATATAAGGACAAAGTGATATCATGGTTTGAGTATATAGAATTTTTGGGATTTTTGGTATGTGGAAAGAGTTAACTTTTGACAGCATTCATTTTTTCACTAAGGTTCAATGAGTATTCATTTTTCAAGAGAATAAATGATTAAGGTATTCACATGTTTGGAATACGAACAACAAGATATATCTTATGATATATGGGGGATAAATGATGGTATTCATGTGCTTGTTATGTGACCTTTCCAGTAATCATTTTCCTTATACTATGAGATTGGACAGATGTATTTTGGATAAGCCTAAAGATTGGAATGGATTATGTTGGACATAAGTTAGTATTGTTTAAGGCTAGAAATTTTTTCGATATTATTTCTGGAATGTTGTAATAGTATAGTTTTAGAAAAAGGACAACTTGTAGGACGGGCGACTATCCATCGCGTCGGACAAGGTTGCGGGAATCAAACCCACAACCGAAGTGCGACAGCCTTTATTTCCTACCACTGGCCTACAGGAAGTCCCTGGTTAGTATAAACTAGTTTTATTTTATTAAGTGGTATTATAGATGAAGTATAAGTCCATTTATGGAACGATATACGATATATGGACTTATGTATATAACTATTGTTAACCTTTTGATTGAGACAGATGGAATGACCCATCATTCTATCACATGATCTGCTAACACTTCATCAATGAAAAATTCAACTTCATTTATTTAAGAGATGAAGTGGAAATTGTTCAAGGCACAAACAACGGTGAGATTATATCTAAATAAAGTAAGTATTTTTCTAATTCAAATTCTTCAACTTTAGGGAAATGATCTTGAAAACCAAAAATGTTGTCCTAGTGCCCTTATATCTGATGAATCATATTCTACCTTAGATCATCACAAATTTATGGCTTTTTGATTTTTGGTGTTTTCATAGCCATGTTCTCTACCACTCTCCATCAAAACTTGATGGTTAGATTTCTCTTCCATATCCATATTTTCACCTATGTTCTCCTGCGTGGAAACCCAGTGATGAGTTAATTTGGGTAACCGTTATGTTTCATACTTCACTTTTTAAAATTAAGTTTTAGTATTCCTTTTAAGATGTGGGTTTTTATGAATGAAACATTCAAGTAGTAAACAATTTATAACCCCGACGAATTTTGAGGACGAAATTCATTTTAAGGGGGGTAGAATGTAACACCCCGAGATTTTATGAAAAATATTATTTTTAATTTCATTGATATCTTTTGTTGTACGCTACACCAAGATTATCTTGCACTATACACAACACTGTATTAGCTTGCAGTATACGCAACCCTGACTTGGCTTTCATTACACGTAATCGCGACCTTCCTCGATAGCGTGTGTTGTACGCAATACCGAGTTTCACTAAACAACGATATATGGTTATACTATTATTATGAACTAGCCATTATAAATAGTATTAACTAAATTTTGAATTTTATAACATTATTATTCATCTTACACATTTTCTAGAACATGGTATAAGAACAAAATAAATTTTTTGGGTAAAATAAGTATTTTTCAAAAAATGCAGTTTTGCCGCCTTTTGATGGCGCACCCACTTTAAATCTAGTTTTTGACATGTTTATAAGTTAAATTTGACAAAATAAAATTATTATTTGGAATCAAGAAATAAAAATTTACTTTGGATAAATTTTTCATATTATTCTAGTAACTTTCATATTCTGATGAATAGTAAAAACACGCTATATTTTAATTAAAAACAACTTTTTTCATCACAATAATTTATATGGTTAAATTATAATATTGAATGGTTTTAAAGTATAAATAGAATATATTTTTACCATTTAATATAATGTATGTCATTAACATTAATTTTACATTGAATTCATAGGTAAAAACATTTCAATCTTTTGCAATGTTTTAACATTTAAAACACGTTTTCTTAACAACGGGATTAATTTTAAATTAATTTATTCAACTTTTGTGTATTGAATTTAGAAAAATGGATTCCATATTTGGAATCAGTGGATCCAAATTATGTTAATAAGCTACTTTTTATTTTTGGGCATTATGAATAGTAACTACGGTAAATTTTATTTACCATAGTAAAAGGTAAATCGCGTAATTAAGGGTAAATATAATATTATAAAATTACTATAATACTTGTCTTAATATAATTTTATACTTATATTTCGTCCTAAGTCATATTTGGGTCGAAATGGAATCCATTGGAACCCACTTAGAGGTGATTAAGACCTTTAGTTTATTTTATTTAAAGGAAAGTGAAATATGTCTCACTCAACTTTAATAATTAAAGTATTTTTATTATAAATTTATACAGAAAATAAATTCGGTTATAAATACTCATTTGAAATATAAAATTTTTTTCTTTATCATGGTAATTTATTTGTAATTTTTAAGAGTTATTTAATTACCTTATTATCTTATACATTAATGATGTAGAAATTATTTATTTAGTGAAAAATCAATAATATATTTTTTATTGAAATCGTAATACATATCCAAAGGCCCAAAAATCTACAAAAAACTTATTATTAGTATATATATAAACCATAATAATCCACTGGCCAAATTTTTGACCATTTGGATCCTTATTAAGGTGATTATGACACTTATAATATTTTATTTTAAATGATTCCAAAGTTGTCACCTTCATAATTTAATAAATATAAAAATTTACATGTTGTTATTTTAAGATGATAAATTCGATTAAAATTATTATTATAAAATATTTGATATTTATCTTCATCAAATGATTTTATTTTTAATTTTTATGCAACAAATAAGTATATTAAATTATTATACAAAAATGTTGTACTAATTATTTTATTAAGAGATATACCAAATAAATGGTTTTAAAAATATTAAAATAAATATTATATGAACTATTTAATGTGCTCCACTAATTTTATAGACAAATGTAACATGTTATTAATCTATTAAATATTTTAGTTCGAATATATCCTCTTTTTAGATTTTATTTAAATTCAAATAAATGAATAGTGTCAAAATTGACACTATTGTTATTTTATAAAAATAACATATTATTAAATTGTTTAAAAGTCACAAAAATATTTAAAAATTATAAATTGAAATTTATGTAGTCTAAAATGTCATAAAGTATCCAATTATGAAAAATTAACAACACATAAGTTATTATTTATAACCATTTAAAATTTAGAATTTCATTACCACAAACAAACTTAAATAGATTAAGTAAGGATAAATCAAAATGATAAGGTTTAAAATAATATAAAAACATGTCTAAATTTGATTTTTTTTATTATATTACAACCATATATCATCTAATATTCTAATTGAGTCATTTTTGGAGGTTTTTATGTGGGGTTTGAATTTATATTAAACTAATATTTTTGAGGATTCCAAAGGTGCCCCTCTCCTCCCTTATAAAAGGGCACCTCCTCCCTCTCCTCCTCACACCACTTTAAGCCTTAAAGATCGGACAACCCCTGACAATTTATCTTATCCAATTCCCTAGTAACATCCTAGAGGTCCTGTTCTACTTCAAATACCAATCTTAGTTCCCTAAGAGGAGGTTTCAAAGAGGCGTATCAAAGAAGAGGTAATATCCGTTACCGATTCTTTAAAATTTATTTCTTCTTCTACCTCATCTTCTTTAGTTGTTTCATTATATTATAATAACATAAGTATCACTAATATACTTATATGTTATTATAAATATGAAACAACCTCATTTCACCTTCTATCCATCCTAAGGAAAACGAAATCACTGCGCATGCGTACGTACGGAATACCGTCTCCACGCCGTGGTGTAATCTATTTTTCCACCACCACCTTACTTGGATGGGTATAATGGTGTAAAGAATAAATAAATAAGATTATTATAACATCATACCGATTCTAAGATATTTGATCATTCACTCCAATTCGATTAAATAAATATGGGAACGATATCATCGCTCGTGCGTACGTACGGATTACCGTCTCCACGACGCGATGAGATTCATTTTCCATGTTAACAATTCAAGAATGATTATAAAGTATATATAATAAGTAATCATGAAATATATGACATAATAATGCTACTGGATTTATGTATATATATATGTATGCCATATACTTAATTCCATTCAATTCAATAAGGAAACGACAACAGTGTTCATGCGTACGTACGGCCTACCGTCTCCATGAACAGTGTATTTCTTTCCATTTATCGATCTATTATATATATGTATATTCTGAATATATATTATATATAAATCATGTTTTATATTCTGGAATTAATTAATCATGATCTAAGTAATCATATGAATAATTACAAGTCAAAACACGGACGACAAATGAAACGATTTTACCCAAAACTCTCTTTAACATGGAATTTACAAAAGAATGGGTAATATAAAGTCATAAGTGAACCATATATGATATCATAACAATGAATATAATTCTGTAATAAGTCAATGACATTATGTAAATCATTATACAGGAGTTTTGGATACATATGAAGCATATTGGACATAAGGTAAGGGATAATTATTCCAATCTCGTTCTTATCCGAGATTGTTTATTCGTAAGTAATTGCGGGGGTTATTGTTATCATCCATGTCCATGTTTTATAAAAGTTTTTTTATGTATGTGTAAATTCCTTTTTACCCATTTTGACTTTTACTACATGGTATGTAAAGAATCTTTCTTTTACGAGGTACTTTTTGACTTTTCTGGCAAAAGTATGAGAAGAATGTTTTTTTAACTTATACGACATGAAAGGATTTTTTACGGTTTTATAAAGCCTTATTTTCATGAAGATTCCTCCAAAATATTTCATTACTATTTTCAACAAAATCCTTTTCTTTTATAATTTCATGACATTTTGTGAAAATAAAATGATTTTCAAGAAGAAAGGATATTTTCCTCAAGAATTTATTTAAAGTGCTTTATCAAAACCATTTTCCATCTAAGATAACATTATTTCATATGTGTAGGCTTCAAGTATAATGTATCTATGATTTTTATGGTTTCACTTTTCTTATGATGAAATGATATCCATTTGTTTTATATGGATTATGTTATGATGGAATGATTTTTATGAAACCCAATTTATTCTTTGGGTTATGATGAATGATTTATGATTGTTTTGTGGCACATGTAAGAATGATTTCAATATGAGATGGGTGGGACCTATATCTCCCTCCAATGCATTGGGTAAAGATTTATATATCATGAGATATACATGGATGGAACGGTAAGTTAATCCGGTTCAATGATACAGGACTGGAACGAGGAGTGAACTCGATTCAGAAAGGGACTTTGTCCACTAAGATGGTCTTGGCAGCAATGCCTTGGCTACTATAGAAATCATAAAAAGTGCTGAATGGTTTCCACAATTACATGATTTATTCCCATGTTATTTTATCAAGATTGATGTTCCATTATGATACATGCCTTACGTACTTCCAAGATTTATGTCTTTGCTCACGATTTTGATGTTTAAACATTATGTTCATGTTGTTAAGTTCAAATGTATATGGTTTGTTTTATTTTATTCATGTTTACCCTTACTGAGAATTTGAGCTCACCCTTTATATGTTTTCTTTTCCACAGGATTTCAAGAAAGGTTTAAGTAAGAAAACCAAAATGGGAAGATCTTTATGGGAGATGTTGAAGATCTTTCACCATGGTTAGAAGATTGTGTTCCAAGTTTCCAAAGACACTAAACTATTACGGTCCTCTGGTGTTTGTTTTTGTTATGTATTAAGTATTCCAAAAAAGTAATGTAATGTCTATGTACGTCAAACTTTGGGTCTCTATAAAACCAGTTGAGGTTTCTCTCTAGGAGTGGTGTCTTTTGTATCCATGAGGCCACCAAGTGCCCAGTACTAGACTGCCGAGTGCATGGTGGCTTATGTATCCATGAAAAAAGTCATGACACTAAGACCGCCTTACCAAAACTGGTCCCTAACCATTCACCTACCCCTATAACACCAAAAATGCACCAAATTATTGAGAATTATGCCAAAATTAACTTCAAATTACCTCATCCAAATACCTGAGTTGTAACAAAATTCCTACTATAAAACAACTTATCCTCAAGTTGTCTCTGACCATGATATAAATTAACCCTAACCAAAACCTGAGCATCCCACTCATCACATTCCTTAAATTCCAAGATAGTTTCAAATGAATCCATATATTCTCGGTTACCATGACTAATAGACTTAAAGCCTAACTCCATTCATGTGTAATCTCAACCATAGGAATCGTCAACCTAGTCATATTAAAACTAATATACCTTGAATGATGATGGTAGCATGCCTGAGTATCAACCCGAATTCCGCACATACTAATCATCAACATAGGCATAGTGTATCATACCTAATTCCCAAACCTCAACCATTTCATGGTCAATAATTTCCATATAACATACATTTTTCACCATCACCCATCATGAAAACTATAATCAATATAATCATGGCATACCTCTAACCAAAAAATCTCTCTAGTCTACTCAAAACAATCAAATAAACTATATGAAATTATCCTAAGCCCCAACCTCCAAATGACCGACCTCTCTATAGAGTCATACTCTACATAATTCACTACCCCCACTATTAACCACCTTATCATATTAAAATTTTTGATAATTCATAAAACCTCTAGCTACTTCCCTTAACACTACTTTTAGTTCCACCTCATATTCCTAAGTCAAACTATATCACTAACTACCAAGTATCAAATCACCCAGCAGAACCTCTCTAGGTTCCATCCATCTGCAATCCCAGAAGTCCTTAGTTAGTCCATCACATTGTGTCTGAATATGTCCTTCCTACCCGCACTAGTAGCATTTCTAGGATGACCCACCATGAGGTTGCAAAGATGATCCCCTACTATGACCATTCTACTAGGTCTCATCATACCCTTGATTCTAACTTCCTAAAGACTCGCTACCTATCTTATGGCTAGGTTCACCACCATTATTCCAATTATGATCCATTATCTAGGTATGGTTTACCTCCTTGGAAAATGAACTCAACCTGAAAATGTTAACCAATAACCTAATAGAAAGTCGAATACCATCCTCAAATTGCAACACCATGGTGATATTATCCCCTATTAATGTTTGTGAAAAATTAAATATATCCATAAATAAAGATATATAATCCATGATCAATATCTCTCCCTATATAAAATTCAAGAACTCACAATCCTTCCCTATCATCCACATATCAAAGAAAAGCACTTGAAGAACCCTTCCTTAAAGTCTTTCCAAGACATACCTTCATGTATATCTATATTTACAAGAACGTCCCACCAAAGTTTCATTTTTCCATTGATCATGTATGTCACTAGATTTTCCCTCACCATGGAGTGTAACGACCCGAAATTTTTATTAATATTTGTTTCCTAAATTTGTGTGTTATTTTATTTTATACTCAACAAAACTATATTCTTTAATTAATGAAGTGAGTATAATTAAATAATATTGTTGGGTTTTGACTGTTATATGACCGTTGGAATCTAAACTCTTAACATTTCAATTTTTGTTTATAAATACAAGTGATCTTGGTTAGTTAATACAAAAAGAAGATTTGATGGCCTCATCCAGTAGACTCGGGTCATTCGAAGCCCATATGACAGAACTTGGGAAGGAGGTAGTACCACTGGGCTTTACTCTAGACCAATCCCAAGCCGAACTTTATCATGTGAAGCTTGAACGAAATCACCTACGGGAGAAGTTCAAGCTCATAGAGGTCACCACTCGGGCAATGTTGGCCAAGCCACCCCAAGATTCTATCACCTTAGCACGCCTTACACTTAGGTCCTATGCTGCTATTATAAGGGGCTATGTAACCAGACCTCGGCTGCTTTGTGTAATCCTTTGATATAAATAAAAATTTTATTTCTTTTTATGGTAAATTTTATAAATTTCAAATGTCCGGATAAATATAGGATGTATATTATTGATGAATTTTGAAAAAGAAAGAAAAAAGGGATATTTTAAAATATTTATGTAAACATTAAATAATTAATAATGTGTAATGATTTTCAAAAAATGGTCTTCTACAGTTGTGTTTAGTAAGAAATTTAGATTCTAATAAGATCAACTTAATTTTTGGTGAATAGTAAACTATGAATAGTAATTTTACGCTTATGAATAGTAATGTGGCCAAATGGAAGAGTAAACTCACTTAATAAATTATTAATATATTTTAGGCACCTTGATTAGGTAATGTGATTCAATAAAATAAGTAAATAATTGTTTCAGAAATTATTAGTTAAGAATTAGTTTTTTTCGGGTGAATAGTGTTTTTATTTAAAAATTTAATTAAAAATATTTAGAAAACTATTTTCGTAAAATGGAGTTCATTTTAGAATTTGGAGCATCGATTTTAGGTTAAGGTGAATTTTTGGTATTTTTTGAAAACAGTTGAATTTTCAGTGAATAGTAAAAATACAGTTTTGAGTTTCGGGTGTTTAATGAAATCATTAATTATGTAATGATGATGTAATAATTTTGGTTGAATTATGAATAGTGATATGTTATATGAGGTGTCCCAAGTGTCCAATACCATGGTCAAGCCCATGGTTTTGCAAATACCACCGATGAGGTGTCCCTTGGAAATTAATAATTTATTCCCTCACCTTTCCTATAAATACCAAGCCATTCCCTCATTCATTTCATTCCAAAATCCTACTCAACAAAGATATGGTCTATTTACCTTCCAAGGAGTCCTCCCAAGGTTCCCTCAAGCCTCCCAAGGTCCCGACCTTCAAGCTTTCGAAATTACTCTTCAAGGTAAGGGAAACTCTCACCCTCTTCTTTTAAGTCATAACTTCTTATGTTATGTCTTATAGTTCTATTTTATTATGTGGGGGATTGTTCTTCTATATTTTTACTATATTAAATTTCATTTCTAAATGATTAGAGACCATTTCCACTCTCATTAATTGATTTTTTGAATTTTTAAGTGACGTCGTTAGGATGCCGAAATCTCGTAAAGGAAATCGTGTTTTCTCTCTCCTTTCAAGTTTCCTTTTCATGTGGTGTGTCATTAAAATGTTGTAAGAACCCGGTTCTTATTTTTAGGTGTAGGTTTATTCTTTTCCCTTTTCCTTAAGTGTTTTTGAGAAAATATGGAAATGGGGAACAATCCTAAATTTTGGAAGTACACGTCGTGTACTTTTTTCCACACGTCGTGTACTTTTGGCCGTGTGGGATGAGTACACAGGGCGTGTGGCCATGTCGATGATGAAGGGTGTAGGAACTGACTACACGCCATTTAGTGGTCCCTTACACGCTGTGTAGTCAGTCGGCAGGTGAATAGTAAGGCGGTGGCCAGCTATGGTGCAGCACACGTTGTGTGCTCATGAAGACACGTCATGTAGTCATGTCGGCAGGTGAATAGTGCCTCGTTGGAGGGAAGCCGCCAGGGGAACAATTTAAAAAATGGGAAGTACACACTGTGTACTTGGAAGTACATGCCGTGTACTTTGTTTTTTTCGCTTAAAATGGGCAGTAGCCTCCCCTATTCACAGGTAAAGATTAGAATGGGAGGAGAGCTCAGGAGAGGAAGGTCAGAGCTTCGGAGATCCATCGATCGTGAACTGGGAATCCGTTTCCGCCTCGGATGATCTCGTTGGAACCACACGGGTAAGGGATTCCATCTCCTTGGATACTTCTTACCAATTCTTCTCCTAACGGGAGTTATTTGGGTTTGAACGGTTTATCTTTTACCTCAGATCTACATCATATTTGGGCGTTTCTGGGATCGACGATCATGTATACCGCTCATTGGTGTTAAAGGTAGGTGGCTTGGTGTTTATTTCCAACTATCGTGCGTTTTTGTGCGTTTTTAGTGCCATGAACCCATGTTGGGGTGTCGTGTGGCTGAGGCCATATCTATTTTAAATACCTAGAATTTAATAGGTAGTTAATTGTGATAACAAAATGCTGTTTGGGATCGTGCTTGGAACCAGGACCACCCCGGGGGGTGCGTTCCTCTATTTAGCCATTTGGCCAGGATACCTGAGGGTATGCCTTGTTTAATTTATGCCTTTAATGAAATGATTATGGAATTTCCTTGAGATGAATTTCTTGTTTTCTTCTTGTTTGCATGTTGGGCTCGGCCCGGTTACCTGTTTAGCCTGAGGGCAGTGTTGTAATTA
This sequence comes from Viscum album, assembly GCA_963277665.1. Taxonomy (NCBI): domain Eukaryota; kingdom Viridiplantae; phylum Streptophyta; class Magnoliopsida; order Santalales; family Viscaceae; genus Viscum; species Viscum album. The sequence goes on from OY728119.1 coordinate 540,333,853, forward strand.
GCCTGTGGGCATTGTTCTACCTAGCCTGTGGGAAACTTCTTCTATGCATGTGGGAAGCTGATTATGTGCTTGTGGGCGATACTTCTTACGCATGTGGGCAATATCCATGTGCCTGTGGGAAAATTCTTGTGCTAGATACTCTTTACCCAAGGGTAGGGGTTTACGTGTCTGAGGACATTAGCTGCTTACTTAGAATATTCACTGTGGTGATATTTAAAATTAAATGATTAAATGAATATTAAAATGGAAATATAATTGGTTAAGTTAGTTACTTTTTATTACTGCTTACTTTATTGCATTTTACTACAGCACGCCATTGTTGCATGTTTTACACACAGTTGAGCATGGGCCTTTGGTGGGTGCCTACTGAGATGTATTTCTCACACCCTATTTGGGTCACGCTTTTCGGCCCAAACAGATTATGTTTCTGCAGGTGTAGATAAGGGCAAATGTCCTTATACAGGTGTTTGATTACTGCTGAGGTGTAGGAGAGCATGGGACTGAGCACTGGCTCGTGATGCCACTGGCTATTCTGTTTTGTTTTCTGTACTTGTACTCTGTATTATATTGTACTGCAGTGTAACATGTTCTGGCTGCTTTCATAGAACTGAGGCATGTTGCATCATATCTATATTTTCTGGTTGGTTATAGCTACTGAAATTTTTATTCCAGTTGTGTATGGTTTACTGCTTCCGATGTTGCTATATATTTATTTATATTCCATTGTGCTACACTTTGAAAAATGAGGGAATAGTTTCCCCACTATCAGACCTGGGCCCTCGCTGCTAGTCGGCAGCCTCTGGCGTTTGGGGAAATGTGCTTGAGGTCACGTGGCGAACCGGGTTTGGGGCACCCATTGAGTGGCACCCAGAACCGGGATGTTACAAAGTGGTATCAGAGGGGTTCTTTTCTTTGACTTACTATTTGGAGCCTTAGTCAGGGATAGGACGGAATGGTAGTTGGTAATAAGTTGTGCCTGGGCGTAGCTAACCCGTGTACAGGGAAAATCTAATTTACCTCATATCGCAATTTTACTGATTTTTCAATTTAAAGTTGATTTGATTTCACTAAAGGGTGACGCACTTGTATTGTGTTGTTTACATGTTATTCATGGGTTCTATTTAGTGGAAACCTGATGAGATGAGGGTATTCCATCTCATGCATCATTTAGGAACATGCTAGAAATCACATTCCATGCATAGTTTCATGTCATGTAGGTGCATTAGAAATTGCATGTTGTTGTGATAGTTTATATGCTAGAAAAGCATGTTGTTGTGATAGCTGCTTGATAAATACCTGCTATATGATAGGGTACTGTTGTATAAACTCGTTAAAAGAATGGACGCCAAACTTCGGTTTTTGAGGAGTATGGGCCCCCATTTACCGGAATTTGGTGGATCATTGACTTTTTATTTTGTTATAACACAGATAAGAGGTCGAATTTTGATTCGTGGGGTGTATGGGCCCTCACGGATCGGAATTTGGCACTTAGGTGTTGTTTTTCAGTGTTTTCTGGGTTCCGGGGAAGTTTCTGAGGCATACTGTCCGGAATTTCCAGTATACACGCCGTGTAGTACCTTCAACACGCCATGTATGGTCTTATATTCGGGAAGAAAAATAAACTTTTTGAGTACACATCGTGTACCCTAATTACACGCTATGTAGTCTCTTCCCGTGTCACAAACCGTTTGGGCGGCGACATGGGGAAGGTAAATGCTTGGGTAAAACACGCCGTGTAGCTTCTGTAAACACCATGTAGTGATGACCCGGTGTCCGTTGTGTAACTAACAAACACGGGCGGAGGAAACCTTAAGACATACACATCGTGTCAATGCAGAACATGCCGTATAGTGTGACCTGGGAACCCGGCCGTGTAACTAACAACACGGGTCGGGGTAATCCTTTCGAGTACACGCCGTGTGTATATAGCACATGCCATGTGAGTTGAGCCGTGTACCCAGCCGTGTAACTAACAACATGGGTCGGTGGAGCTCATCTAGTACACGCCGTGTACCTGTGGGAACATGTTGTGTAGTCTTGTCTGAGGACAGACCGTGTGGACTTATCCATGTGACTAGGAAATAGGGTAGTGTACACACCGTGTGCGGGTGTAACACGCTGTGTAGTGTCAAGCCGAGTAGTCGGCTGTGTCACAAGTGACACGGGAAGTTGGAAAATAACACCATACACGTCGTGTAGATGATATACACACCGTGTAGTTTGTTCAAATGGGAGCCGTGTGGCATAGCCGTGCAGAAGGACCCGGGCAGGGGAAGGGAAGTCAAGTACACACCGTGTAGTCGGTATACACGCCATGTAGTCTTATTGTGCAATTTTGAATGCCTTTTTCCTCCTATTCCCTTTTGGGTTTCTTCAGTTTCAGTCTTGATAACCTTGAATATAATGTGTTTTTTTTGACCATGTAGTGTCATGCCGCCTAAACGACCACGCGTTGTTCGCCAGGAGAGCGGAAACGAGTATACTCCAGAGATAGTGGGCTATGGGCTACCAGTTGATCCTTTAGAAGAGCTAGATGCAGCACCAGCTGGTATACCAGACACAGGTGCATAGGTGCAGTTCCGTGAAGGCTTATTGCGGTTCATGCAGACCTTTCAAGGAGCACCGCAGGCTGCCACATCTATGGCCGAACTAACTCATATCTTCTAGCAGTAGCATCCGCCTACATTTTCAGGGGATGGTGGACCACAGGCTACGGAGTCTTGGCTAGGATCGATGTATACTATTTTCGAGCATCTTGAGATGCCTCCAGGGTGGAGGGTCAAGCTCGCGACATACATGCTGCGTGATTCCGCCAAGAGGTGATGGGATGTTACCACCCAGTCAGAGCATCACATAGACATGGCGTGGGAGGATTTCCATGCAGTCTTCTATGACTTCTTCTTTCCCGAGACGCTGAGGGCAGACAGAGCTCAAGAGTTCATGAATCTGCAGTAGGGCGCTATGTCGGTGATGGACTATTCTACTCGTTTTACCGAGCTTCAGTGCTTTGCACCCGTGATGGTGGGTGATGAGATGCTGAGAGATAGTTGTTTTGAGGATGGTCTTCATTATGAAATCTGAGCGCTGGTGAATGTTTTCAGTTTTCCTACTATACATGCTATTTTAAACCAGGCGTTGATTATAGAGAGGAACCTTTGGGATTCTAGTGGTGTGGGCCAGGGTGGTGCAGCACCAGTTACCTGTACTTTTTCTGCTGGCAATAGGAAGAGAGAGATGGACTTCTCTCAGGGTGGCAGTACCAGTCAGAAGAATGCTTTAGGTGGCCAGGTCATGTGCTAACAGTGTGTTAGAGAGGGGCACAAGAGGCCACAGTGTCGACGAGACCCATTGGAGTGTCGAGCTTGCGGCAGGATGGGTCATCTGCAGCGCTTTTGTATGGAGTTTTCACCAGTGGCTAGTGAGAGGGGTTCTGTGCAGACTCCGTGTGCTGGAGCAGGACCAGCAGCTTCTTACTAGTCAGGGGACTGGAATACGTCAGGGCGTGCAGGCAGAGATGGTGGTCGTGACCGTGGTAGCCAGACACCAGGATCTCAGAGGCAGCAGGGTGGGACAGCTCAGGGTAGCCAGGCTGTGTCGCAGGGCTACGGCACTGGGCAGGCATATGCAGTGCAACAGACCCAGCAGGAGAAAGATCCCAGAACTTCTACAGTCAGAAGTACTATTCTAGTAGCTTCTGTTTTATCTTCAGTACTTTTCGATACGGGTTCTATACATGGTTTCATATCTGTAACTGTTATGGATAGCCTTAGCCTCTGTGTTTCTCCTTCTTCTGATATCATGACGTTATACACTCTGTTGGGTGCTAGAACGGATGGTGTGCGTCAGTGCAAGGAGTGCCCCCTTGAGGTTGGTGGGTGTCACTTCCTTTGGGACCTCTATGTCTTAGAGATGACAGCTTATGACATCATTCTCAGGATGGACTAGTTGGTTCCCTTTAGATCCTTTGTATACTGCTATCATCGTAGGGTGAGTTTCACGTCACCAGAGGGCGGAGAGTTTCTATACAAGGGCGAATGGGATGTTCAGGCGAGTCGAGCTGGACTAGAGCATCGTGGGCAAGGTGGTATCACAGCCCAGATTGTGAGCTTATATATGGATGACCAGGGGAATTGTCAGACAGATTTACCTCCAGTGGTAGATCGTTTCATGGATGTCTTCCTGGATGACTTTTCAGGTCTTCCTCCGGAGCGTGAGGTGGATTTCTCTATTGAGCTTGTGTCAGGAGCAACACCGGTGTCCATTCCTCCTTATAGGATAGCTACACCTGAGTTGTAGGAGCTCAAGAGGCAGTTAGAGGAGTTATAGGAAAAGGGTTTTATCTGACCCAGTACTTCTCCATGGGGTTCTCTGGTCCTTTTGCAAAAAAGGAGGATGGTACCCTCAGACTTTGTGTGGATTATTGGAAGCTGAACCAGTTTACGGTTAAGAACCGATATCCCTTACTGAGGATTGATGATCTTTTTGATCAACTTCATGGAGCTTGAGTGTTCTTGAAGATTGACTTGAGATCAAGATATCATCAGCTGCGCATTAGACCATCTGATATACCTCTCACAGCTTTCAGGAGCAGGTATAGTCTATATGAGTATACGGTTATGCAGTTCGGACTCATGAACGTGCCAGCGGTTTTCATGGATCTGATGAATCATGTGTTCCATCTGTATTTGTATTCTTTTGTGGTAGTATTCATGGATGAAATCTTGGTGTACTCTCACACTCGACACGACAATGCCACCCATCTTGAGATCGTATTGAGTACACTGAGAGTGCATTGGCTATATGCTAAGCTCTCAAAGTGCCACTTTTAGATGGACCAGATTCACTTCCTGGGTCATATCATCTCAGAGGAAGGAGTTTCAGTAGACCCAGATAAGGTGAGAGCAGTAGTTTCCTAGGAGTAGCCTAAGAACATGTTTGAGATACGGAGTTTCATGGGGATGGATGGTTACTACATGCATTTCATCCAGGACTTCTCCCACTTAACATCACCATTGACGGGTCTGACTAAGAAGGGTGTGAATTTCGTTTGGTCAGAATCTTGTGAGACAGCCTTTCAGGACCTGAAGGTAAGATTGACATTAGCACTGATCCTGATACTCCCAGAGGAGGGGAAAAGCTATACAGTTTACTGTGATGCATCAGGTATTGGGCTGGGAGCAGTGTTGATGCAGGGTGATCGAGTTGTTGCGCACGGGTCTCGGAAGTTGAGGCCTCATGAGAGGAATTACCCGACGCATGATCTCAAGTTGGCTGCAGTTGTGCATGCGTTGCGCTGTTGGAGACACTATCTATTGGGAGATCATTTTGTGTTTTTCACCGACCACAAAAGCCTCAAGTATATCTTTACTCAGCGTGACCTAAATCTGAGGAAGAGAAGGTGGGTCGAGTACCTACAATCCTTCGATTTTGAGCTTGCCTATACACCTAGTAAAGGTAATGTAGTAGCTGATGCACTGAGCAGGAAGACTCAGATACAGGCGGTGCAGGAGGCCAGTGGTGAGTGGAAACTTATGGCCTTATTCTCTAAGATGCATCTGGAGGTGCATGATAGTCAGGGGCAGACTTATCTTTCATCTTTAGCTGTGAATTCTACCCTCCTAGATAGAGTGAGGATGGGACAACTATCTGATCTAGGAGACCTAGTTCTATAGGATTCGGTGGCAGGTGAGGACTCTCCTCCTGGTTGGACGATAGGAGATGATGAAGTTCTGCGTTTCCATGGATGCGTATGGGTTCTAGGGGATATACGTGAGGAGATGATGCAGAAGTTTCATGCTTCAGCTTGGTTAGTTCATCCCGGGGTTACCAAGATGTACCGGGACTTGAGACGTCAGTACTGGTGGTCGGGTATGAAGAGAGATGTAGCTGGTTTTGTTACGAGATGTTCCACCTGTCAGCAGGTGAAGGCAGAGCCTCAGAGACCAGCTGGACTGTTACAGCAGTTAACCATTCCAGAGTGGAAATGGAATGATGTCGCGATGGATTTCGTGACTGGATTACCGAGGTCACCTCGTGTCAATGACGTCATCTGGGTTATTGTGGACAGACTCATGAAGGTAGCTCACTTCTTACCGATCAAGGAGACCTTCGGTGTTGACGATCTCGGAAGGCTATATATCCGAGAGATCGTGCATCTTCATGGGTTCCCTCGTTCTATCGTTTCAGATAGGGACGCCCTCTTTACGTCGCGTTTCTGGCAGAGTTTTCAGAGGGCACTGGGTACACCGGGGCTTCTGAGCACAACATACCACCCTCAGACAGATGGCCGGTTAGAGCATACGATACAGGTTCTAGAGGACATGTTGTGTGCATGCATCCTAGACTTTGGGGGCTCTTGGGAGAAGCATATACCCTTAGTCGAGTTTTCCTATAACAATAGATTTCAGGCGACTATTGAGATGGCACCATACGAAGATTTATATGGTAGGCCATGCCGATCACCCTTGTGCTGGTTAGAGGTAGGTGAGGCAGCTCGACTGGGACCATGTCTTGTGCAGGAGACTTCTGAGCAGGTCCAGTTGATTCAGAAGCAGATTTCTACCACTCAGTCTCGTCAGAAATCTTATGCTGATCTCCGCAGATGACCCTTGGAGTTCGTGGTCGGGGATCAGGTTTTCTTGCGTGTTTCACCAAGGCTGGGACACAAGCGGATCAGGAGACAGGGTAAACTCTCACCAAGGTATGTGGGGCCATTTGAGGTTCTGGAGAGAGTCGGGCTGGTTTCCTATTGGTTTCATTTACCTCAGAGGTACCACGCCATGCACGACGTCTTCCATGTATCACAGTTACGCCGCTATCATTCAGACCCATCTCACATCTTTCAACCCGAGGAGGTTGAGCTTCAGATGTATGTGTCCTTTGAGGAGCATCTGATTCGTATTGTTGATAGGAGCTTGAAGGTTCTCTGAGGCCGGTCAGTTCCTCTCGTACGGGTGCTATGGCATCATGGCCGAGTGCAGGAAGAAACCTGGGAGAGGGAGACTGACGTATGTGCTCAGTGGCCAGAGTTATTCTCAGCTATATCTTCGCCACCCTTGGAAGGGAAATTCGGGGACGAATTTATTTAATGGGGGAAGTTTTTAAGAACCTGGTTCTTATTTTGAGGTACGGGTTTCTTCTTTTCTCTTTTCCTTAAGTGTTTTTGAGAAAATATGGAAAATGGGGAACAATCCTAAATTTTGGAAGTACACGCCGTATACTTTTTTCCACACGTCGTGTACTTTTGGAAGTGTGGGATGAGTACATAGGGCATGTGGCCATGTCAGTGATGAAGGGTGTAGGAACCGACTACACGTCGTGTAGTGGTCCCTTACACGCCATGTAGTCAGTCAACAGGCGAATAGTAAGGCGGTGGCTAGCTGTGGGGCAGCACACGCCGTGTGCTCATGAAGACACGCCGTGTAGTCATGTCGGCAGGTGAACAGTGCCTCGCTGGCGGGAAGCCGCCAGGGGAACAGTTTAAAAAATGGGAATTACACACCGTGTACTTGGAAGTACATGTCGTGTACTTTGTTTTTCTCACTTAAAATGGGCAGTAGCCTCCCCTGTTCACAAGGAAAGCTTAGAATGGGAGGAGAGCTCGGGAGAGTAAGGCCAGAGCTTTGGAGATCCTTCGATCGTGAACCGGGAATCCGTTTCCTCCTCGGACAATCTCGTTGGAACCGCATGGGTAAGGTATTTCATCTCCTTGGATACTTCTTACCAATTATTCTCCTAACAGGAGTTATTTGGGTTTGAACGGTTTATCTTTTACCTCATATCTACGTCATATTTGGGCATTTCTTGGATCGACGATCATGTATACCGCTCGTTGGTGTTAAAGGTAGGTGGATTGGTGTTTATTTCCAACTGTCGTGCATTTTTGTGCGTTTTTAGTTCCAAAAACCTATGTTGGGGTGTCGTGTGGCTAAGGCCATAGCTATTTTAAATACCTAGAATTTAATAGGTAATTAATTGTGATAACAAAATGCTGTTTAGGATCGGGCTTGGATCCAGGACCACCCCGGGGGGTGCGTTCCTCTGTTTAGCCGTTTGGCCAGGATACCCGAGGGTATTCCTTGTTTAATTTATGCCTTTAATGAAATCATTATGGAATTTCCTTGAGAGTAATTGCTTGTTTTCTGCTTGTTTTCATGTTGGGCTCAGCCCGGTTACCTGTTTAGCCTGAGGGCGATGTTGTAATTAGCATGTGGGCATTGTTATACCTAGCCTATGGGAAACTTCTTCCGTGCTTGTGGGTAGCTGATTATATCCCTGTGGGTGACACTTCTTACGCCTGTGGGCAATATCCGTGTGTCTGTGGGCAGATTCTTGTGTTAGATACTCTTTACCCGAGGGTAGGGGTTTACGTGTCTGAGGAAATTAGATGCTTACTTAGAATATTCACTGTGGTGATATTTAAAATTAAATTATTAAATGAATATTAAAATGGAAATATAATTGGTTAAGTTAGTTACGTTTTAGTACTGCTTACTTTATTGCATTTTACTACTGCACACCATTGTTGCATGTTTTACAAACAGTTGAGCACGGGCCTTTGGTGGGTGGCTACTGAGATATATTTCTCACACCCTATTTGGTTCATGCTTTTCGGCTCAAACAGATTACGTTTCTATAGGTGTAGATAAGGGAAAAGGTCCTTATACAGGTATTTGATTGCTACTGAGGTGTAGGAGAGAATGGGAACGAGCACTGGCTCGTGATGCCAATGGCTGTTCTATTTTGTTTTTTATACTTGTACTCTATATTATATTGTACTGTAGTGTAACATGTTCTGGCTTCTTTCATAGAACTGAGGCATGTTGCATCATATCTATATTTTCTGGTTGGTTATAGCTACTGAAATTGTTATTCCAGTTTTGTATAGTTTACTTCTTTCGTTGTTTCTGTATGTTTATTTATATTCCATTGTGCTACACTTTGAAAAATGAGGGCATAGTTTCCCCACTATCAGATATGGGCCCTCACTGCTAGTCGGCAGCCTCTGGCATTTGGGGAAATGCGCTTGAGGTCACGTGGCGAACCGGGTTCAGGGCACCCGTTGAGTGGAACCCGAAACCGAGACATTACAAATGTACACTCCATTATCATATTTATTTTTATTATGTCCCTATAATGGAAAATGATTCATTTATTGATGGGAGACCCTTGTCCCCTCTCTTTTTATTATTTTAAAAAACCATGATATATAGCTGTTATGCTGTAGAAATTTTGCCCCAAAATTTCTCTCTCTTTCTCTCTTATTTTATTTATGTGAATACCCAGACCTGTCTTGTTTTTATGGGTGTTCATAAATATAAAAATATGATATATTTTATTCTGGAATTTACATACATATAACCCTCACTCCCTTCCATTTGGTTATAAATGACATAATGATCTTATTTTTAAGAACTTTTAAAACGTCACGATTTTAAAATGAAACTCATTTCTTTTATTCTATATGATTTATTTATGAAATGTTTTATTATGATCTATGTGGATCACATGAAAGTAAAGATATATTAAGGGTGTTCCCTAATAGCACTCCAATGCATTGGGTAAATAATTAATCTCTAGAGATGATAAGTTTAAGATACCTTGGTGAATAACCTTGGTAATTTTTATGGCACCTTGGGGATGAACCTTGGTGATATGTACATGAATGTATAAATGAAATTTTGTTTCTGAATATTCAATTTATGTTTCAATTTATTTTTATTATGATATGTCTATACTTTCATTTCTCATGTCTTTATGTTTTTATCAAGTTCTTGTTGATATCACAAGTAAACTCATTCCCTTGTTTACCCTTACTGGGCCTTCTGCTCACCCTTTCCTTTGATGTATCGCACCATGTTATGACATGAAGTAATAATACTTAGTATGAACTTATGATGAATCCTTATAAGTGGTTTAGATGGATGTTTTATATTTTCATGTATTTTTTTCTCTAATTTCCAAGACACTTACTTTAAAGGTTTTTTGTTTGTAAAATGTAATGAAAAGTAATGTAATAAAATCGCGGGATTCCATAGTTGGTATCAAAGGATAGTTTATTTATTTATGGAAATTAGGATATGAAAACCTTAGGAAGAACCCTATATAAAATTTTAAATATAGGAAAACTTCTTGGTATTTTGGTGAGTATTTAGTAAGTGTTTTATCAAGCAAATACATCCTTGTCTGGATACGAGCAGGTAGAGGCAGCTCTGGTACACATGTACATAGGGGTAAAACCTGAAAACACCTCTTTGAGCTAGACTCGAACGGGAACTGGTACACAAAAATGGGCCTTTCTATACTCTTGGTTATGACACTCCTGGGGGATATTTTTGGTTAATAATAATATTTTTATGAATCATTAGGAAGGATTTATAGAGAAATGTAATTGTTTAAAGCATGAAGTTTTAAGGCATAAAATCCTTTATAGTTAAAATATTAATAAATAAAATAAGTTTCTCACTAAGGTTTTATTATTTTAGAAAATGGTGGGAAATTGGAGGAACTGTGCAAATGGTGATCTCAATGGACCATGCACTGACGGCCCTCCGATGGAATCCAGAATGGAAACATTCATGTGAATGATGAACCAACTGACTCAAGTTATGGGAAATAACTTGAATCAATATTAGGGACCGATATCACCACGAAGGGAACAAAATTATGTTGAGTCCTTTATGCATCAAAGACCACCAACCTTCAGTGGATCGACTGACCCATTGATTGCTGAGCAGTGGATCAGCTCCATCAAGAAGATCTTTTCTGTGCTCCACTGTTCAGAGTAAGAGAAGGTCACCCTGACTGTCTATCGCTTAGAAAGATAAGCTAATCAATGGTGGGAACTGATTAAAAACACAAGGCAAAGAGTATAGTTTGAAGTTATGGAGTGGGAAGAGTTCATAGGGATCTTTTTCAGTAAGTATTTCCCTTGTTCCATGAGAACAAGAATAGAGAAGGAGTTTCTCAGGATGAAGCATAAGGAGAATGAATCTGTCGGAAGCTATGATATAAACTTCACCCGGATTTCACATTATACCTCAAGAAGTTTCATGGATCCTAGTGGTAAGGTTGATAGATTCTTCATTGGACTGAGACCTCATCTGTGGAAGAATCTAGCCAACTGGGACTATGATAGCTATGAGGAGATCGTGTGGAGTGTGATGAAAGTTGAGAAGGAGTTTGGGGAGACGCAATGGTCTCATAAATCAAATGACAAGAATAGATCGATGGAGCCCAGCTTAGGGAGGACCTTTGATCAAGGAAGAGGAGGAAATAAAGTGAAACATCCCACATGAAATAAATGTGGGAAGAAGCATTCGGGGAACTACCTGCTCGGGAGTGGGAAATGCTACAAGTGTGGAAGAGATGGCCATATTGCGAGGAATTGTCATAGTGAGGTGAAACCTAAAATTCCAAACACAAACGACAAGGGGAAGATGGTGCAGGCCCTACCTGATTTCCAGTGCTTTAAGTGTGGACAACTTGGTCACTTTTCCAATCACTGTCTAAATCTGAGGGTAGTGAAAGGGAACCACCATCAGACTCAGCAACAACCAAGAGAACAAGGTCATACTTTTGAAATCACGATAGCTAAAGTTGAAGCGCCAAATGATGTGGTGGAAGGTACTCTTGTTTTTCTCTCAAATCTAGAAAGTACTTTGTTTGATTCTAGTTCTACGCATTCCTTTATTTCCTCCAAGTTTGCAAAGAATTTAGAATCAACTCCTGATTTTCTAAAAGTAGAGTTATCAGTCAAGACTCCTGGTGGGATTATCCAAGCATCATCAGTGTTTAGAAACTCTAGTATTTACTTTAGTGAGCACAATCTTATCACAAATCTAGCAGTCATTCCCATGGTGGAATTCGACATTATACTAAGGATGGACTGGATCTCAAAGCATAATGATAATATCAAATATAGAAGCAAGGAAATCTCAGTATTCTTGAATGGAAAACCTACAGTTATCTTCCAAGGAGAGATATCCCAACCTGATCTATGTCTATAAGAACCTTCTATATCCTTCTTTATGGAGTTTATCATTGAAGAAGAAGAATTATATGAGAGTTTAAGGATAGAAAATGTACCCATCATACAAGAATACATTGACGTATTTCCTAATGAGTTAGCCGGACCTCCCCTAGAAATAGAGGTAGAGTTTTCCATTGAACTCATACCTGGATCTCATCTGATATCAAAGATCCCTTATAGGATGGAAAGTGTGGAGATGGAGGAATTAAAGAAACAACTCCAAGATATATGGGAGAAAGGGTTTATCTGACCGAGTGTGTCTCCTTGGGGTGCACCAGTTCTCTTTGTGAAGAAGAAGGATGGATCAATGCAGCTGTGCATTGATTATATATAGTGAAGAACAAATACCCTCTTCTAAGAATTAATGCCCTATTTGACCAACTTCAGGGGACCCAATTCTTATCTAAGATTGATCTTTGATCTGTTTATCATCAATTGAAGGTGAAGAAAGAAGATATTCCAAAAACTACCTTTCTATCAAGATATGGTAATTATGAGTTTGTTTTTATGCCCTTCAGACTGATTAATGCACCTTCTATTTTTATGGATTTGATTAATAGAGTCTTCAAGGACTACCTTGATAACTTTTTGGTAGTTTTTATTGATGATGTGCTGATATATTTCAAAAGTAGTGAGGAACATGAATACCATCTAAGGGTTATTTTTCAAACTCTATGGAAGGAGAGAATTTTTGGAAAGTTCAGTAAATGTGAATTCTGGTTACAACAGGTTGATTTCTTGGGGCACATTGTAACCAATGAAGGAATCACAGTTGACCCTACAAAGACCAAAGTTTTAGAGTAGTGGCCTCATCCTACAACAATAATTGAGATTCGAAGTTTCCTTGGATTAGTAGGATATTATAGGAGGTTTGTGAAAAACTTTTCATGACTTTCTAATCCATTAACCAAGTTAACTCAAAAAGGGGTCAAGTTCATCTGGAGAAAGTAGTGTGAGGAAAGTTTCCAAGAGCAGAAGAAGAGATTGGTTACTACACCCATGTTAACTCTTCCCTCAAGTGGAGAAGGATTCATTATTTTTAGTGATGCATCTCTCAAGGGGCTTGGGTGAGTCCTCATGAAAAATGAGTCATTTCTTATGAATCTCGACAGTTGAAGACTCATGAGTAGAACTATCATACGCATGATCTCGAGCTAGCTGCTGTCGTTTTTGCTCTGAAGATATGGAGGCACTATCTTTATGGGGAGAAATGTGATCTATACACAGACCATCAAAGTTTGAAGTATATTTTCACACAAAATTAATTGAACATGAGACAAAGTAGATGGTTGTAACTTCTTAAAGACTATGATTGTTCAATTCATTATCATCCTAGAAGAGCAAACAAATTTGTTGATGCATTAAGTAGGAAAGGCCCAGTTGTTATTTCCATGATGAGGATTCAAAAATATCCTTTGATCAATGACCTGGTAAATATGGACATGGGAATTATAAGGTAAGGGACATCATCAACCCTAACCCAAATAATTTCTCAATCGTCATTACTAGATAAGATCAAGAAATCTTAGAAAGAAGATCATTTGTTATAGAAGAAGTTTGAGGCTATAAAGGATGGAAAGTTTCCTGAGTTCAATATTGATCAAGATGGTATACGGAAATTTCATACAAGACTATGTGTTCTATCTATTCTAGAAATAAAGAAGGAGCTAATGGATGAAGCTCATAGCTCTACTTTCTCTATACATCCTAGGAGCACAAAAATGTATAGGGGAATTTGTGATCATTATTGGTGGGATAATATGAAAAGGGAGATTTATGACTACACTTCAAGGTTCCTGGTATGTTAACAAGTGAAGGCAGAGCAACAACTTCCTAAAGGGGTATTACAACCACTACCCATACCAGCATGGAAGTGGGACAATATCACTATGGACTTCATCACTGGTATCCTGAGAACTTCTAAAGGAAATAATGTGATATGGGTTATTGTGGGTCGTCTCACCAAGACTACCCATTTTATCTCTATTCAGGAAGATTTCTCTCTTGATCAACTTTCCAGGATTTACGTGAAGGAAGTGGTAAGGCTGCATGGAGTTCCACTTTCTATCGTATCTGATCGTGATCCAAGGTTCACATCAAAATTCTGAAGAGAAGTCTTCAACATGATCTGATCACTGAATTGAATTTTAGTACAGCCTATCACCCCCAAACTGATGGCCAATCTGAAAGGACTATTCAAACACTCGAGGACATGTTAAGAACATTCTCAATAGAATTTAAAGGTGGATGGGACCAACATCTTCCTCTAGTTGAGTTCTCTTACAACAATATCTTACACTCGAGCATTCAAATGGCACCCTATGAATCTCTATATGGGAAGTGATGTATAATTCCTATGTGTTGGAATGAAGCTGGTGAGAGAAATATTCTTGGGCCTAATCTTGTGTAAGATATGACAAAAAAATCCATGCCATCTAACAACACATTATGGATGCTCAGATTCGGCAAAAGAGCTATGCTGATAACCGTCGAAGGGACTTGGAGTTTTATGTCAGTGACAAGGTATTTCTTCGAATTTCACCTTGGAAGAGAGTCATGAGGTTTGGTAAGAAAGGTAAACTAATCCCTATGTACATTGGCCCCTATGAAATCCTTGATCGTGTGGGAGCAGTGGCCTATCGGCTTTCACTTCCTCCAAATCTATCACATTTTCAGGATGTATTTCATGTATCCCTCTTGATGAAGTACATACCTGACCCTTCATATGTACTAAACCAAGAGGTGGTACAACTGGAACATGACCTCTCTTATAAGGATCATCTGGTGGAGATCTTGGATCGTAGAGACAAGGTTCTATGCAACATGACTACCCACCTTGTTAAGGTGTTGTGGAGGAACCACAAATACGAAGAAGCCACGTGGGAACCAGAGGAGTCTATGAGGAATAAGTACCCACACCTTTTATTTTCTGAGGGTACGAGTTGAAATATTAGGTATGAAATTTCTTAAAGGGGGGAGAATGTAATGACTCGAACTTTTTATTAATATTTGTTTCCTAAATTTGTGAGTTATTTTATTTTATACTCAACAAAACTATATTCTTTAATTAATAAAGTGAGTATAATTAAATGAGACTATTGGGTTTCGACTGTTATATGACTATTTTCCAGTATAACCATTGGAAGATAAACTCTTAACGTTATAATTTTTGTTTATAAATACAATTGATCTTGGTTAGTTAATACAAAAAGAATATTTAATGGCCTCATCCAGTAGACTCAAGCCGTTTGAAGCCCATATGATGGAACTTGGGAAGGAGGTAGCACCACTGGGCTTTGCTCTAGACCAAGACCAAGCCAAACTTCATCATGTGAATCTTGAACAGAATTGCCTATGAGATAAGTTGAAGATGATAGAGGTCACCACTTGGGAAATGTTGGTCGAGCCACCCCAAGATTCTATCACCTTAGTACACCTTAAACTTAGGTCATATGCTGGTGTTATAAGGGGATATGTAACGAGACCTTAGTTTCCTTGTGTAATCCTTTGATATAAATAAAATTGTTATTTCTTTTTATGGTAAATTTTTTAAATTTCAAATGTCTGGATAAATATAGGATGTATATTATTGATGAATTTTGAAAAAAAATAAAGAAGGTAAATTTTAAAATAATTATTTAAACCTTAAATAATTAATAATGTGTAATGATTTTTAAAAAATGGTCTTCTACAGTTGTGTTCAGTAAGAAATTTAGAGTCTAATAAGATCAAATTAATTTTTGGTGAATGGTAAACTATGAATAATAATTTTATGCTTATGAATAGTGATATGACCAAATGGAATAGTAAAATCACTTAATAAAGTATTAATATATTTTAGGCACCTTGATTAGGTAATTTGATTCAATAAAATAAGTAAATAACTGTTTCAGAAATTATTAGTTAAGTATTAGTTTTTTCAGGTGAATAGTGTTTTTATTCAAAAATTAAATTAAAAATATTTAGAAAATTATTTTTAGAAAATGGAGTTAATTTTTGAATTTGGATCATTGATATTAGGTTAAGAAGAATTTTTGGGATTTTTCTGAAATAGTTGAATTTTCAGTGAATAATAAAAATACAGTTTTGAGTTTCGGGTGTTTAATGACATCATTAATGATGTAATAATGATGTAATAATTTTGGTTGACTTATGAATAGTGATATATTCTATGATTTTTCCCAAGTGGACAATACTATGGGAAAATACCATGGGCAATCCCATGGTTTTTCAAATACCACTGATGAGGTGTCCCTTGGAAATTAATAATTTATTCCCTCACTTTTCCTATAAATACAAAGTCATTCCCTCATTCATTTCATTCCAAAATCATCATCAACTAAGATCTGGTCTATTTACCTACCAATTAGTCCTACCAAGGTTCCCTCAATCCTCCCAAGGTCCCGACCTTCAAGATTTCAAAGTTACTCTTCAAGGTAAGGGAAACTTTCACCCTCTTCTTTTAAGTCATGACTTCCTTTATGTTATGTATTATAGTTCCATTTTATTATGTGGGGGATTGTTATTATATATTTTTACTACTGTAAATTTTATGTTCAAATGATGAGATACCCTTTCCGCTCTCATCAATTTATTTTCTGGATTTTTAAGTGACACTGTTATGCTGCCGAAATTTCGTAAAAGAAATTGTGCTTTCTCTCTCCTTTCAAGTTTCCTTTTCATGTGGTGTGTCATTCAAATGTCCACACCATGATAATATTTATTTTTATTCTATCCCTCTGCTAAAAATGATTCATTTATGGATGAGAGACCCTTTTCCCCTCTCTTTTTACTATTTTCCAAAACCATAATATATAGTTGTTATGCTGTAGAAATTTCGCCTCAAAATTTCTCTCTCTTTCTCTCTTGTTTTATTTATGTGAATACCCAGACCTATATTGTTTCTATGGGTGTTCATAAATATAAAAAAAAGATATATATTTGATTCTGTAATTGACATACATATAACCCTCACACCCTTTCCTTGGGTTATAAATGACATAATGATCTTATTTTTATGAACTTTTAAAACGTCACAATTTTAAAATGAAACTCATTTCTTTTATTCTCTATGGGTTATTTATGAAATGTTTTATTATGATCTATTTGGATCACATAAAAGTAAATAAATATTAAGGTTTCAACCTGATATCTCTCTAATGCATTGGGTAAAGAATTAATCTCTAGAAATACAAGTTCAAGATACCTTGGTGAATAACCTCAGTAATTTTTATGACACCTTGGGGATAAAACTGGGTGATATGTACATGAATGTATAAATGAAATGTAGTCACCAAATATTCAAGTTATGTTTCAAGTTATTTTTATTATGATATTCCTATACTTCCATTGCTCATGTCTTTATGTTTTTATCAAGTTCTTATTGATATCACTAGTAAACTGATTCCCTTGTTTACCCTTACTAGGCCTTCTGCTCACCCTTTCCTTTGATGTATGTCTCCAGGTTATAACATGAAATAATCATACTTTATATGAACTTATGATAAATCCTTACAAGTTGTTTAGATGAATTTTTTATGTTTTTATGTATTTTTGTCCCTGATTTCCAAGACACTAGACTTTAAAGATCCTCTTTTTGTAAAATGTAATGAAAAGTAATGTAATAAAATGGCGGGATGCCATATGGAGGCATATCGATATGATTGAATATGATCCAAAAATATCAATCTAGAACTCAAATATCTAAGTTCTTCCTCTTCTTAGAATATAGGATACTAATACTAGAAATCCCTATTAAAATATTCCATGTATGAATCAACTCTATAATTCTCCCTATTGATACTCTGAATGAATCATATAAGACCCATTCTCACCAAATAAACAAATAGATATTCTATACTAACCTTATACTTTGGCTGCCTCAACACCCCCATATATATCTCATACTCATCTTCACACTTAGAGGTTTTAACTAGATCATGCCCCAATGTTACCACATTTCTGCCCACCTGAAACTCTAATAAAGTTCATTGAGGTATTATATTTCTTGAAACCAAATACCATACTCAATACAAATATAACAACCCAATTATAATAAATATGGAAATATATAAAAATTAGCACATCCCACTAGCCCATAACATTCCCTATCAGTACCCAAGTCTCACACCATCTAGACTCATGGACCCTCCTACTTGTTCTAGGATCAAGCACCACACACACCACATACACTCTGGATCAATATATCCATCAACACTAGGAGTCGATAACCCAATTTAGATGAGTATAATTCCACTAGGAAGCTATCTAGGTAAACATTTTTTTTATCCATTTTTGAAACTTTAAATAGATAAACTCTCATTTTCTCTTCTAGAGCCTTGTAACCAATCACATGCAAGCATATTCATTTCATGTAAACCTTACATTCAAAAAATGATTCATGAATACACACCTATCACCTCTACAAGAAAAGAGAAAATCTATAAATTAATAACATCCAAACATAATGATTATCTTGGTTAATAACTTAACTTTAATAATGAATAACCAAAAAACACAGATTCCCTAGAAACATGGATTATATCCTGCACTTGTTCTATCCAAGCATACAATATGGAATCCATCCTGAGTCACGACACATCCCTAGATCTCCAACTACTATACCCAAAATAATATAATAATAACCCTACTCTAGTACCACTTTTAAACATCCCCATATTGATTATCCTAAATGAATTCAAGTCAGAGGGTTCCACATGACCTCAAGAATGCCTCCTCATGTTCTATAGGTTTCTAACTAGAGTTGAGGGTCTATGAGGTGATAGTGTTGAGATTATACCCTCTATATATATATATATACAATAGTGTAAATGATATAAATAACATCCAAAAGTATAACCATATTTATATGAGCATAAAAATAGGTATATAACACATGCATTACAAAATGACTATATATAAAAGCATACAATTCATACTAAATCCATATGGATTTCTCATAGGACAATCATATAAATACATGTCTAAAATTATAAAAAAAACACCAACATGAAACCAAGGATCCACCCATTCCATATCCCAAAAACCATTAATGTTATACCATGTATCCAATGCACCACCAGATAGCTATACATCGGTCATAGGGCCCCTTCCCTTTCCTATATCACAAGACATGAAGTTTTCATGAAATTTTGAGGGCCTGTGAATGGTGTTGGTATGAACCCAATAATACACCACAAATTGTGTCCTTAGATAATATCCAAAAGTATATGGGTTCATGAAAAGTGAATCTTATGAAAACTAAATA
Source organism: Viscum album (assembly GCA_963277665.1). Classification (NCBI taxonomy): domain Eukaryota; kingdom Viridiplantae; phylum Streptophyta; class Magnoliopsida; order Santalales; family Viscaceae; genus Viscum; species Viscum album. The sequence continues at coordinate 540,353,151 of OY728119.1, forward strand.
GATAATAATTCATGCTTCACTATGTGCTCAATAATCCATGAGTGAAGTGTCTACCTACTTTATTCAATTATATAGTTGAAAAATACACCCATGGTCTCTACAAACCCTAAGGAAACTCAAATATCTCTAGGTAAATCCTCCCAACTAATACCACCCAATAAATTTTATATAAGTATCATGTCAACAAACTAGATACCATTCTTCATTTTCCATGACTATCTTATTATACCCAACAAACTCCACACATATGGTGAGTTTATCACCCCAATAGGTTATCATAATCAGCCTCCATTACCTATGTCCACCCTAATCTACTCATCTATAGATGATAACACCATACATGTGGTTAACACTGCCTCATGGGCCACTCTTGTGTGTATTAACCCTAATAACCTTAGCCCCATGATGATCAACATCACCAATCTCCTACAACCATAACCCAAAAAACCTTGGTTTCCCCACCATCAGAGAAAAAGATATCACCATTTCCATACTAGTAAATCATGTTTCAATATAACCATATAAAATACACCCATCACATTCCCAAGTAACCTCATCACGAAACACATCCCATAAGTTATCACTTAAAAATACACTACAACTTGATAAGCAGTCCCCATAGACAACAACTTATACATAACTTATCCATACATAACCCATTTCAACCCCTCATGAGAGAACCCCTAGGTTTCACCCTTGATATGTGGAAACCAAAAGTGGTTCTATTATTAGTCATACAGAATACCCTTCCTATGCCTGCAAATCACATAAATCATAAACACACATTTAAAAATGGAAATATCTAGAAACTACCTACCTATTTTTGTAAGGATATTAAGAATCAAGATTTGTGATTAGATTATACTCTAGGAGGAAGAAATTTAGAACCCAAATAAAAATGTCTTAAAACCAATATTTTAGTTGAAATTTGTTGCAATGATAAAAACCCAAGAATAGACAATAGAGGACATTGATCCTTACTTGTGGTGACTCCTAAATACTGATGACTTGAATAGTATATGATAAAAAAATGTGATATCACCAGAGGAAGAAGAGGGAACTAATAGAGGGAGTGGGATGAGCTCTCAGTTTAGCTAGGATAGAAATGAGACTCATCCTAATTTAAAAAAATAAATAATTAATTAATTAAAATATAAAAAAATAATTGGGTACCAACCGGGTACCTGGTCACCTTATTTTGGGTACCCAGTACCCATTACCTACCAAATACCTATTATGAGTCTATTGTGTGGCTAATGGACCTCATAGAATAATCCCATCAGGTACTTGTTACTAACCCACTGTGTATATGGTAGATTTTTTCTTCAAAACAAAAGTCCCAACACTATAACCACTTTCTTGAAACCACCCCTAGGAATTCATTAAACCCTATTATGCCTTAAATATTCCCAATTACACATGATTTTTCTGAACTTAACCTCAAATTACCTCACACAAATACATAGAACATCACTTATATCTTTTTGTTTTATTCCTTACCCTTTTTTGAGGGTATTCTTATTTCCTATTAAAATTGATAAAACTCCACTTGAATTCAATCATGATTATTTAGTTAAGGATTTTATTCATTTATTTACTCCTTAAAAGTAGTCTTATAAATATTTAATATTATTTGAACCATAATATGGAAATAAAATATCGTCTTCTTAATCCTCTATTTTATTTAGTAAAAATCCTTTGAAATCTTCCTCAATATGTTCCTTAAATTATTAATAAAAAAATATATTGAATGAACTATAATTTTATTATTTTAAATAATTTCATTATATATCTCATATACTTATGATTTTATATCAAACATTTAATCATTTAATATTATCTCACTTGAATTTGAAATTTTTTTCACACAAAACTTTTTAGTTAATATAAAATTTTTCATGAAATATTTTTCATCCTCAGTATATATCTTAAAAAAATAATGGTTTATCTTATGAATCCCTTACTCTATCTTACACATCTTCAATTAAATTTCATTCATATATAGCTTTATATAATAAAACTCTTGAAAATTATCTCACACATATGTCTGCATTGAGTAACTTATTTCAAACTATCATAAGAATATTTTTACATTGAGTGATCTTTACCAAACTATATCATATATATTTTAATAGGTTTAAATATTTTATGGTTTCTATAGTCTATCTATAATATTATCTATAAAATATTATCATCCTTAGGGTGAAAAAAATACAAAAAATTAAAATTTTATTAGGTCCAAAAATCTTCCCGTTTGGATTTTTGTTTTGTCCTCAATCATAACTCGTCCCCAAAAACTTTCTCAAACAACCTATCTCCCAATTTAATGCAAATATCCAAATAATATTTCTATTTTTACATTTATATTATCACTTAATAAAATTAGAAATGTTTTTTATCATTTTCTTTAAAATTACTTGAGTCAAATGTCAGTGTGAGAAACAAGATAGAGTTTATTTTAAGTTCAATGTGTTGTAATAAAGTTCATACCTAAATAAAATTTACCATATATTTATATAGAGTCACTCCCCATGAGTTCATAATATATATTTTTTACATTTCATGTCATGAAATTTAAATTAAAAATATATTTCTTCCATTGTAACTTTCTCATGGATTACATTTCCCCTTTAATTCATAATCACTTTTCCAAAAAATCAAATATGATTTATAAGAAAACTCAATAAAAGTTATGAAAATATATAGATTGGGATATGGGGTTTCTACTCAAGATCCTTAATTTTAGATATATTCAATCCAAGGGGGAAATAATTCTTCTCAATTAATGGTTTTTATATAAGTTTCATTAACTTTTATACCACCTGATCACTTGTTCTAATATGTTTTACTTTGAAAATACTTTTCTTCACCTTATCTTTTATGAATTTATACTAAATCTAAATGTTATTTTTATATGAGTGTTTTATTATATTATTTTTAAGATCAATTAAACATTTTTCTGACATAATATCACTATAGTCATCTTTATATTCTCACTAATATCTTTCAACTATTTCTTCATTCAAATCAGTTGGATACATATCTATATAACTAAAATGTACTCAAATTAAATGATAGTGAGAGATGTAATATCCTATTTCTTTATTAGAAATTAAATACCCTTATTACCAATGTAAAAATGATCTTTTACTTGTATATTTTTTATCCACTATATTAATAATCCAATTTGGATATCTATATTTTATTAACTTTTGATTCTTTCCTGGTACATACATCAAAAAAAATTATAAGAACCTCTCACATGGATCTATTTGTTTCACTACCATGGTGTGTTCTTCCTTGAGATAGTTCTAATAATTATTTTCCTAACATGTTTATATACTACATATTTTCTTATTTACATTAAGTAAAGTAGGTTAAAAAATTCTATGATAAAGTGTTGAATATTTTAAATTTCTAGTATTAGTATTTCTAATTTTTATTAAAAATATTATAGGAGTTAAGAAAAGTATTCTATCTTGAATTATAAACTTTTTCAAAATTTTATTATCAAACATTGTTTAAGATATAAAAAAGTACTCATTATGTTGTATTGATTTCAATATGAAGGAGTACTTGAGTTATCTAGTCATAAACATATTGAGTTATGGTTTAATGAATTTTTCATACTTCTTATATGTATTGATATTTATTCCACTAAATTTTATATAATAAATATAAAAAAGTATCATAAATTATTCTCACTTTGTAATTTTTACATGTAAATTGTGTTCAACACCACTTATCTTAAATTCTATCTTCTTTGAGAACGAATCTATTTGATCATGAAAATCACTAGGTGATTACTTCAATCCATATAATTATTTTTTTAAGTGACACAACCTCATAACATAATAATTAATTTTAAATTTGTATAATTTTTCAATGAAAACTTATTCATTGATTATTCTATTAAAAAAATATTCACATTAATATGATAGATTTTGATTCTTCTTTAGAAGGACACTATAAAAAATAATTGAATTGCTTCAGGAATTTCTACTATTTTGAATGTATCATACACATCAACAAATTTAATCTAATCATATCCTTTATATATAAGTTATTCTTTATATATCACTAATTTTCCAGGTTTATCTAATTTTCTCTGTAACATCCATTTTATTCCAATGAGTTTTTTTTCACATGTTATTTTCACTTATTCTCATATTTTTTCTATTAAATTTGATCAAAATATTCATTCATGTATTGGACATATCATGTATTCACCCATATATAGGTGATATACACAATTCCACCCCAACCAGGTCAAGGGATAGCAACTAGCACTGAGGTATCCACACACATAATGTGAAGAATTTACCTAGTAAATAATTTGTCTATAAAACATAAAACTATATGAAATTTAAATATAAAATAATGTTATACATCACCCAAAAAACCCCATGGTAAATATCTCATCCAAAAAAATGAATATAAAATAAGACTTAAAATGAGAAATATTAATTTTATACTTGAACACCATAATCTTCCCACTACCAATCTATCATTGTCCTAATGCACCTCTTAGCTACACCTATTGGTTTTCATGAATAGAAGAGCATGTAATTGTTGGTTCCCATTCAAGGGTGAGTGATAATACTTGGTATAGTCATATCAGGAAATGATCTGAACCCTATATAAAACTAATAACAGTTCACATAAATTAATACAAAATGTGTAATAGAATGAAACATTCCCAAATACATTAAGTTAATATCCTCAAACACAATTCATTTAATATTTAAGATACACATAGCTCACCAAAATCACACTCACTATATATATTTAATTAACTCCTCATGATATTATAATATAATGGTCGTTGTATACTAAATACTTATAAATTCTACCCAAAACTCATGCACTACCTCTATTATTCCCATATTTTCTTGAGGAGGGGAAATAATTGTTGGTTGGAGTGCATACTCAAGAGAGGGGTGAATTGAGTTCCAATTAAAAATTTCTGTTATAACTTTATGATTAAAAATCCTAAATAAAACAGCCCAGTTAATTAAGGTAGTAGAGATATAAATGTTTAACTGCTCAATAAGTTTCTCAAAGGTTTATTATCCTCAGTTGAATCAGTGTGAACACTTATTCATCTTTTGAAACAGATTTACTAAATTAATCATATACATACACTAACCAAAACTAACTATCAGAGTGGATGCAAAAATGATTTTTTGTCTTTGAAAAAATAAGCAGCGGATAGTTGAAAAATAGATCACTTGAAAGTAAAGCACACAAAAATTTAAACAATAGGTTCGGTCTCAAGCCAAGACTTAATCCTCTCCACTTAGTGATCACCTTCCACCAAGCAGTTTTATATTTAAACTTGATACACAGCTTGTATCGAGCTTTACAATAGTTTTAACAAACTATATAGGTTTTCCAACCTCTGCCACAGTTCTTTGTGGGAAAACTACTAACCAAACCACACCAGGCTTCTTCCACAGTTATGTGTGGGAAACAACAGGTAAAGAGAGTTTGGAGTGAGGATTTTTAGTATCCCCCAGATTAAGTATAGGATATAATGTGTGTGTAATAAGCACACTCTTCTTTGAAATGTAAAAAGAGAACACAATAGATCTAAATATATTAAGGTCAAGTTTAGAATGCTTTATGTGTTTGCAGATCAGCTATGGACTTCTTGGGATGAGGAAAGAGAAGTTTTAGTCGTTCTTTGTAATTTTCCTCCAAAAGAGAGTGTCGCAACTCTGGGTCCAGGTAATAAGATGTTCAAATTCTTGGTTTAGGGAGTTGATGAAGAACAGCAGGACAGCCTTGAGTATGTTCTTCAATATGATCTTTGTGAAGCTCTAGGATTATCAGATTAAAATACTAGAGAGTTCTTCTTGCTTCCTTTTTGTATGGTGTATCATATAACACTCTATTTTTCACCTTGGCACACTGTATTTTGGATCAGTATTTCCCTTTTTAATACTACTAAGCCTTCAAGAGGAATGATCACACCACATGCGATCTTCCTCATACCTCGTACAGTTTCTGACATGTCTGCAAATAATATTAATTAATGTCAGACACATTAAATTATCCAAATGTGACCATTATAATATTCTTAAAACAATGGACAGAGTTGAGAATATGATATCAGTAGACTGTAATGGTAGATCTGTAGTAGTATCCTTCTCAATGGCAGACTTGTCAACAGTAGGATTCTCTAATAGTGAACTTATCAGTTGTAGACTTCCATCAGTGAACCTGTACCAGTAAGTAGCTAGTGGTAGCTCTACACCAGCAGGGTTCCAGTGGTAGGTCTTTCAGCGGTAGACACTCAATGGTAAGTCTTTTATCAGAAGACTTCCAACAGAAACTCTTTATAATAGAAACCTTGTTACACTAGGCTGAAAACAGTGACCTTCTGATAGTAACTCTACATTTGTGTACTTCGATAAGTATTTCAATGGTAGGCTTCATAACAGTAACCTTGTACTGATAACCTTCAATATTAACTCCATAACAGAATCTCTTGAGCGATAGGCTTATAGTAGTGAACTTGCAGTAACCTTCAACAATAGGATCTTCAACGGTGAAGTTCTTAGCATTGACCTCTATCAGTGAGTTCTTTAATGGTAACCTTGAAAGTAACCTATACCAGTGACCTTTAGACAGAAGGATCTTAACAGTAACCTTCAACAGTGACCTTTTACATAAAAGATTTTATACTGTAAACTAATTCTAGTAAAGTCATGATCTTGAAGATACATACTTTGTACATGATAAAAACTATAAAAAAATTATCATATAATTTAAATATTATTATCAAGGAATAGAATTATGATTTGGGATTATCAAAACAGGTGATTCCAACAATCTCACCATTTTTGATAATCACAAATTATGCCACTAAAAGTAAGAACAATTACAACTTTATTAGAGATAATTAATCTTAGATATAACTTAGGAAAATAAATATTGTAGGAGAAATAAGCACATGGTATCATAGAACATGGACATGGAAATAATTTTGGTGGATTTTCTCCCCATTTGTGATTCACAAAAAAGAAAGAAAATAATAGACAAAAGAGATTGTTTTTGTATTAATGAAACAGGAGTACAAGAGACAAAAATAAATTCAAAAAATTCCTATCAAAAGATAATGCCACACTCAATCCACATCAGAAACATTCAAAGAGTCTATGCCCTTGGAAGAATAATGGGTAGGGTCTGTAGGTGGAGGTGTAGGCCAAGGAATAGCAGCAAGGATGGTAGGAGGAGCTGCAACAGAAGCTTCAGTGGCTCTATAGTGAGTGACTCACTAAGGAATCATTGGAGTCAAGCTTCTGATGGCTTGAGTAGGAGACATCATAGTAGCAGCACTAGTCGAGGATAAGGTAGTGGAGGCATAAGGTAATGCTGGAGGAACAATGATGGGGGTGAAATCCACATGGAGGAAAGGTAGAAGAAGGTTCTTGAAATCCATGATGATGATGCCACCTATCTCCATGGATGAGATAAAGTCATCCTTATTCTCATTAAATTTATCCAAGGTAGGAGTCAACTGTCCCAGTTTTCTGACATGATCCTTAAAATCTCTGGTGACAGGAGGTATCCTCAGGTTTTCCAAGAGAAAATTGAAGTTCCCATCCATATTATTCTTAGTATAAAACCTTTTGTAATAAAAAACAATTTACACTTTAATGGTCTTCTGGTCTTGATCAGCCTCCTTCATGAAATTAATTACTACATTTTGAATGTCTCTAGTGATGGTAACAATCTGGGTCAGGGATTGAGGATCATGTGCACTTGCACCAGAAACCTTGGCCACTTCTTCACTAACCACAAACCTGAAGGTTGAGAGGTCAATTGGAGGTGAGGCTGAAGATGATGTAGAATCACTCAGAGGTTCTATGGTGAAAGATACTATTTTATTGAAGGACTTGGTCAGTCCACTGATCATTCTCTTCACATCATCATATTGGCTCTACACATGGTATTCAATAGACTTCTTAAAGTCCTCAAATATTGTAACCATCTGTTTTACTAAACCCCTAGTAAACCGAACATCCTTGTACACCTGAGCTCTCGAGGCCATGAGAGAATTCAGGTTGACAACAGATTGTTTCAGAAGCTCTGCAGACTCTATCATCTCACTCATTTGACTCTGACACTTCTTTACTTCCTGGAGTAGATTAGATTGAATACTAAATTGAATTTTAGCCAACTCAGATGTTAAATGATCCTGAACTTGAGCAACAACCTTTTCCATCTCAAAATTCATATCCTAAGACATTCTCTGCAAGTCGAATTTCAAGGATTCAAGTTCAGACCTACTGACATAGTCTTGAGGGAAAGAGATTACTAGAGGTAAAAAATGAAGTCTGAAATAGAAGGCACTAGAGGTCTTCTGTTGGGAATTTTATCTTCAGAGTCATCATAATCTAGACCCAACACCAGAAACCCAGGGTCCTTAGACCAGCCTTCAATTTCATGCATAACATATATTGATCCTTTGGAAAAAGGATGATCCCCCTCACATGGAGCTACCTCCTAGACAATAATATCATCCTCTTCCAGCCTTGCAACCTCATCAGTTGATTCTGCTTGATCAACTGACTCATTATTAGAGTGATCAACTGCATCTACTGAGTCATCCAAAATTTCTATAGAAAGGGAAGTAGATACAACTTCTTCTTCTTATTCACTTATTGCCCTTTCAGTTACACCTATGATAGGACTCAAACTGAGTTCCTCTCCTTCACTGTCCTCATTAGAAGTAGTCTCATATTCCTCATGGTCAGAATGACCAGACTCAGTAACTTCCTCTTATTCTGATGTATCTCTATTAGTGATATGAGCCTCATTATATTCTTCTTCATTGGTTTCTTTATCCTCATTATCCCTTAGGATAGATTCTCTGATGGGAAACTCTCTTGGAGGAATAGGCTCACCACAAGCCACAATTCCAACTATTGGAATAGCTGGTAGATCATGATCACTCCTGTCATCTGTAGGGGTATCCTCTCTCTCATTCACTATAGACTTCTCAATTTCTTCATTAGAATACTTATTCTCTTCTTCATAAAGTTTTATACTTGGATCCCTCTTATCCTTTGGCCTATAAGGATGGGTAATATGGTTTAAATCCTCATAAATTTTTCCCTCATCATTCACCCATTCTCTTTTCCAGGGATTCCAATTTATCTTCATGAACTTTAAAATTAGCTTTGAGATGTAGAAGCAATTCTTGGCCACTATGGTTTCCTATTTATCTCCAGCAATACTCTTTACTTTTATCATTATAGAAATTAGATTTGCTTGGAACAGAGCACTTGACTTAGAACTTGGCCTGGTCGTATCTTCTAACTAAACCATCAGCTGTATGCATAGATTGATCCTATGCCCATGTTTCATTAGATGCATTAGAAACACATCCTAATACTTCAATATAGAAAATTCCCCTCTCTTGGGACTCACAATGTGATGGATAAACTTAAATGGAAATTTATCCTCCTCATTCATTTCAATAGCAATCACCTTCATAGGGACTCCATTCCTTGATAGTTTAGTCAAATCTTCTTCATAGAAAAAGAAGTCACTATCTAGAGGAGGTACTCCAGAGTAGTAATCAAAGATTCCCTCATGTGGGACTTTCAGACATTCATCCCATTCTACAGATGAGAAGCTTACTCCAATCCCATTTACTCTAGATAGCATTCATTTCTCTTCATCAGAATTCTCAAATCACAGAAACTCATAAAATTATTTGACTAACTTTGGATAATAAGACCCATTATTATTTGCAAAACACTCCACCCAACCCTGAGTTTATAGCGCTTCTAGCACCAAATATTTTCTCAAAAGCAACCAGTCTTCGCTCAATTCCTTTTCTGGAATAATCTTCCTCTTTGACATATGCGGATTAACTAACTTCTTTATAGTATTGCTTCCACCACTGAACTCGGCTTAAGGTCTCCTGGGGTTTGGCGCATCTCCATCACCAACCGTTGATCGTTTTACTCTTTCCATTTGTGAGATGATGCGGTTTGAGGATTTAGCAAAGAGTTGAGGTTTAATTATTTTGAGAGAAAAGGTTCGAGAGTGAAGAAGGGAGTGTATTAAAATGTGATTGTATTCTGATTTTATCATTTAGGGATCGAAACAAAAACAAATCAATAAAAAAAATGGTTCATATTATGCAGAAAGAATGAAGTAAACTAATAGTAAAGTCCAACAGTGGAGTGTTCTAACAGTGAGGTGTTCTAACAGTGAGGTCTAATAGTGAGGTCTAACAGTGAGGTGTTCTAACAGTGAGGTATAACAATGAGGTGTTCTAATAGTGAGGTCTAACAGTGACGTGCTCTAATAGTGAGGTCTAACGGTGAGGTATTCTATACTAAAATTAATCATACCTAACTCATGTTTGATAAAATTTAACCTTTAAGAATTCAAAGTCTTTGTGAATATATCATCCAATTGATGTTCAGTTCCAATGAATTCAAGAGTGATATCACCCTTTTGATAATGATATCTCAAAAAGTGATGCCTCACATCAATGTGCTTTTTCCTAACATGAGATACTGGATTTTTAGAGATGTTAATATCACTTGTATTATCAAACTTTATAGATACATGTTTTAATTGATATCCATAATCTAGAAAAGTTTGATTCATCCACAGAATTTGAGCACAAAAACTACCAGCAGCTATATATTCAGCTTCAGCAGTGGATAAAGCAACAGAATTCTATTTTTTACTATACCATGATACTAGTGACTTGCCTAAAATGTGACATGTTTCAAAGGTTCTTTTTCTGTCTAGCTTGCAACCAGCAAAGTTAGCATCAAAATAACTTATCAAATCAAATGATTGTTCTTTTGGATAAAAAATTCCTAAGTTTGGAGTATACTTAAGATATTTAAAAATCCTTTTAATATCATTTAAATGAGATTCTTTGGGATTAGCTTGAAAATGACCACACAGGCATACATTGAACATAATATCAGGTTTTCTAGCTGTATGGTAGAGCAGACTCCATATCATACCTCTATAGTTGGTTTGATCCACTGGCTCACTAGTTTCATCAGCATTCAACTTACATGTGGTACTCATAGGTGTATCACTACCTTTATTACTATCCAGACCAAAATGTTTTAAAATATCCTTAATGTATTTACTTTGATTCAAAACAATTCCATTTTTATTTTGAAAAATCTGAAATCCAAGGAAAATTTTAAGTTTCCTCATTAAACTCATTTCAAAATCATTTTTCATTATCTTTGAAAAATATGTACATAAATAATTTTTAGAGGATCCAAAAATAATGTCATCTACGTAAATTTTTACTATTAAAACATCTTTTTAAATTCTTTTAATAAAAATAGTATGATCAGCTATCCCTTTTTTAAAATCTTTTGAAATAAGAAAAGAGTTGAGCCTATCATACCAAGCTCTAGGATCATGTTTTAACCCATATAAGGCTTTATAAAGTTTAAAAACATGATTTGAAAAATGGGGATTTGTAAATCCAGGGGGTTGTTCAACAAACACATCCTCAACTATATACTTATTTAGAAAAGAACTTTTAACATCCATTTGATAAAGTTTAAAATTCAGATGAGCTGCATAAGAAAGTAGTATCCTAATGGCCTCTAACCTAGCTACAGGTGAAAAGGTATCCTCATAGTCTATTCCTTCCTCTTGACTATACCCTTGTGCAACTAACCTAGCTTTGTTTCTAACTATATTTTCAGACTCATCAACTTTGTTCCTAAATACCCATTTAGTGCCTATTGTCAAAGTGTCCTTAAGTCTTTCCACTAATTCCAAAACTTTGTTTCTTTCAAACTTATTTAGTTCTTCTTTCATAGCCATCATCCAAAATTCATCATTGATAGCATCATTAATATTTTTGGGTTCAAGTTGTGAGATAAAAGCTTGATGTTCAACCTCATTTCTCAAAGAAGCTCTAGTTTGTGTTCCCCTATTTAGATCACCTACAACAGTATCTAAAGGATGATTCTTAAGAGTCTTAATGCCTCTAGAAAAGGTCAAACTAGATTCCTCAAGGTTTTCTATTGGTTCAGACTCAACAAGTGCAGATTCTAGAAGATTCCCAAAACTGGTTAATTTTACAGGGGGTTCTCTATTTTTATCATTAAGGTCCAGAATTGACATATCTTCCTCAATATAATCAAGAGACATTTTAGGTTTATGTGGATTAGTCTCATAAAATTTGACATTAACTAATTCTTCCACAAATTTGGATTTCTTATTGAATACTCTATAGGATTTACTCAATATTGAGTAACCTAGGAAAAATTCCCTCATCACTTTTGGGAGAAAACTTGTCAAGATTATCTTTAGTGTTAAGAATAAATACTTTGCAACCGAATACTCTAAGGTAATTAACCTTAGTATTCCTATTATTCCATAGTTAATAAGGGGTTTTATTAAGAAGATTTCTAATTAAAACTCTATTGATGATATAACAGGATATATTTACAGCCTTAACCCAAAAATAAATTGGAAAATCATATTCATTGAGAATTGTCCTAGAAATCTCTTGAAGGGTCTTATTTCTTCTTTCCATGACTCCATTATGTTGAGGTGTTCTAGGAGCATAGAAATTTTGACTATATCCATTATGTGAGAAATAATATTAAAACTCCTGATTTTTAAAATCACGGCCATGATCACTTCTCAAGGTCTTAATTCTAAGTCCACTAAGATTTTCTACAGACTTGGAGTATTTGATAAAATAAGAACAGGCTTCACTTTTGTGAGCCAGAAAGTATACTCAAGTGTATCTAGAAAAATCATCTATAAGAACATAAACATAGTGCTTCCCATTTAAACTTGAAACTCTTGATGGTCCAAAAAAATCCATGTGAACCAACTTAAGTGGTTGAGAAGTAGATACTTATTTCTTTGGTTTGAATGAAACTTTGTGTTGTTTTCCCTTTTGATAGGGATTACACACTTTTTCAATTGGTAATTCTAATTTAGGTAAGTCTCTAAATAAACATTTCTTAGATAGTTTCCTAAGAGAGTGCACATTGCAGTGTCCTAATATTCTATGCCATAACCAAGATTCCTTATGAAAAACATTTAAGCAAGAAACATTTTGCTTGGATAAGGAATTTAAATCAACAGCATACACATTTTTATTTCTACAGGCAGTGAAAAATAAATCATTCTTGGAATCAAAAACATTCCATGCATCATTTTCAAACTTAACATTAAAACCATCATCATACAACTAAGAGATACTAAGTAAATTTTACTTCAATCCATCAACAAAAATTACTTTGGAAATTAATATTATATTAGGGTTACCAATCTATCCTAATCCGATGATTTTTCCCTTAGAATTGTCACCAAAGGTGACATGTCCACCATCAAATTTGATTAAGATCTTAAAGAAAGAATAGTATCCTATCATATTTCTTGAACATCCACTATCCAAGTACCATAAGGTTTTATAGGAACTCTTTAAGCAATTTTCTTGCAAAATAGTTTAAGCATGGGGTAACTTTGGTACCCAGATTTTCTTGGGTCCATAAAGGTTAGCAAGTAGAACTTTGGGAACCCATATTTGTTTTATAGATTTCCTATAATCAACAGATATGTTTTGAGACATAAATACTTTGTTAGGTCCTTTGGAAAATTTTATTTCAAAAGATGGTCCATAACTGTAACTAGCAGTGAACTATTCAGATTTTGGAATAAATTTAGTTTTGATAATTCTTCTCCGTCCTAGTTGATATCCTAAACCAGTTGTGTATTTTGGGGCAATTTGTTTTCCTAGAAACTGAGTCAAGGTCTCTTTACCAGTAGTAAAATTTTCCAAGTCCTTTTTTAATTTCTCATTTAATAAATTGAGTTCAGTATTTTCTTTTAATAGCTTAGCACATTTTTCTTTCTCAATATCCAGATTAGATTTGTAATTAGAATTTAAATCATGTTGTCTTTTCAATAGTTTATATTAATCCTTGAGCTCATTAAAGGTATCCTCAAGCATTACATAGTATTTAAATAGTTTATCCTTAGTCATATTTTTATCATTTTTTGATTCACTTTCATTCCCATAATAATAAGCATTGGGTATAGGGGAATTGGGTGTTACCTCGAATGTTTCTGTCATGAAACACAGATTTTCATGTTTGGTCTTGTCAGCATCAGAAGTTTCAGATCCACTTGATCTATCTTCTGAGGCACTGCAAGTAGCTTTAATAGCCTTTTTATAACCCTTTCCCTTGTCTTCATACTTCTTAAATTTAATCTTGGGGGAATCATCCTTTACATGGCCTTTTCATTTACACTCATAACAGACTATATCAGTTGTGTTATCATTCCATTTTTTGTCCTTTTTCCATTGTACTTTATTATCATACCTTCATTTATAGTTTCATTTTCTAAATAACTTTTTCTTTTGGTATAATTTCTTGAATCTCTTTACAATATGATCCATCTTATCATTACTATCAGAGTTTGAGTCTTCACTTGTGGAAGTGTCTATAGGAGCTTGAACTTTTTATTTTTCTCTGTTCTTTGAGGTAGCAGACTTGAATGCTACAGATTTCTTCCTTGGTTCTTCATCTACTTATTGATTCACCTTAAGTTCTTATTAATACATCATAGTCTTTCCAATTAACTCCTTTACTGGTAGTTTTCCTATGTCATAATATTCTCGAATAGAAACAGTGGTTCCTCTCCATTTGTCAGGTAATCATCAAAGCAGTCTCATAATCTGATCTTTGTTGTCCACTGGTTTCCCAAGTAGACTCATGGTATTCACTATTTCATTGAACTTGAGATACATTTCAGAGATAGTTTCATCAAGCCTCATTTTAAAATTATCATATTTAATAGTATATGTATTTAATCTCATTTCTTTAATATTAGTTGTTCCCTCATGAGATACAGCCAAAGTATCCCAAATTTCATATGAAATTTTACAAGAAGATATTCTATTGAATTCATCATCACCTAGAGAACAGTACAATGCATTCATTTCTTTATATTTATTATTATATGTAGCTTTATTCAATTAAGACCATGTGTCTCTAGTAGCAGTAGACAATACATGTTGTTCTTCAATTGTATCCCAGATTTTAGGACATATTCTCTCTAGATACATTTTCATTTTTAATTTCCACTGACCATAATTATTGCCATTAAAGAAAGGTGTCTTGTTAGTAGTAGCACCCTAAACTCTATTATCCATAGTTAATTATAATTTAAAGAACTAAAAATTTAGATATGACATAAATTTTAAGATCTTTAAGATACAAATAAATCACAGTTGAAAAGAATTTGAAAACTTGAAAATAAAAATCCTCTAATACCAAATGTTGGTTAGAGTGGATACTCAAGAGGGGGGTGAATTGAGTTCCAATTAAAAATTTCTGTTAAAAATTTATTATTAAAAACCCAAAATAAAACAACCTAGTTAATTAAGGCAGTGGAGATGTAAATGTTTAACCACTCAAAAATTTTCTCAAAGGTTGATTAGTCCTCAGTTGAATCAGTGTGAACACTTATTCAGATTTTGAAACAGATTTTCTAAATTAAGCATATACATACACTAACTAAAACTAACTATCAGAGTGGATGCAAAAATGGTTTTCTGTCTTTGAAAAGATAATCAGAAGATGGTTGAAAAATAGAGCACTTGAAAGTAAAGCACACAACAATTAAAAAAATAGGTTCAGTCTCAACCCGATACTTAATCCTCTCCACTTGGTGATCACCTGCCACCAAGTAATTTTATATTAAAACTTGATACACAGCCTAAATTGGGATTTACAATAGTTTTAACAAACTATCTAGGTTTTCCAACCTCTGCCACAGTTCTTCATGGGAAAAGAACTAACCAAGCCACACCAAGCTTCTTCCACAGTTATGCGTGGGAAACAACAGGTAAATAGAGTTTGGAGTGAGGATTTTTAGTATCCCCCAGATTAAGTACAGGAGACAGTGTGTGTGTAACAAGAACACTCTGCTCAAAAATGTAAAAGGAGAACAAAATAGAGCTAAATATATTAAGGTCGAGTTTAGAATGCTCTATGTGTTTTCAGATCAGCTCTGGACTTCTTGGGATGAGGAAAGAGAAGTTTTATTCATTCTCTGCAAGTTGCCTCCAAAACAGAGTGTCACAACTCCGGGTCCAGGTACTAAGATGTTCAACTTTTTGGTTTACGGAGTTGATGAAGCATAGCAGGACATCCTTGAGTATGTTCTACAATATGATCTTTGTGAATCTCTTGGATTATCAGAGTAAAATATTGGAGATTTCTTCTTGCTTCCTTTTTGTATAGTGTATCATAGCACACTCTATTTCACACCTTGGCACACTATAGTTTTGCTCAGTATTTCCCTTTTTAATACCACTGAGCCTTCAAGAGGAATGATTACACCATGTGTGATCTTCCTCATACCTCGTACGGTTTTCAACATGTCTTCAAATAATATTAATTAATGTCAGATGCATTAAATTATCCAAATGTGACCGTTATAATATTATTAAAACAATGGAAAGAGTTGAGAGTATGATATCAGTAGACTGTAACGCTAGATCCATAGCAGTAGCCTTCTCAACGGTAAACTTGTCAACAGTAGGCTTCTCCAATGGTGAACTTATCAGCTGTAGACTTCCATCAGTGACCCTGTACCAGTAAGAAACTAGTGGTATCTCTACACCAGTAGGCTTCCAATGATAATTATTTCAGCGGTGGACACTCAATGGTAATTCTTTCATTAGAAGACTTCCAATAGAAACTCTTTATAACAGCAACCTTGCTACAATAGGCTGATAATAGTGACCTTCTGATAGTAACTCTGCATCTGTGTACTTCGATAAGTATTCCAATAGTAGGCTTAATAACAATAACCTTGTACTGATAACCTTCAACAGTATCTCCATAACAGAAGCTCTTTAGTGATAGGCTTGCATTAGTGAACTTGCATTAACCTTCAATAGTAGGGTCTTCAACGGTGATGTTCTCAGCAGTGACCTCTATTAGTGAGTTCCTTAATGGTAACCCTGACAGTAACCTATACCAGTGACCTTTCAACAGAAGGATCTTAATAGTAACCTTCAACAGTGACCTTTTACATAGAAGATTTTATACTGTAAACTGATTCCAATAAAGTCATGAGCTTGAAGATACATACTTTGTACATGATAAAAACTATAAAAACATTATCATATAATTTACATATTATTATGAAAGAATGGAAACATGATTTGGGATTATCAAAATAGATGAGTCCAACAATAATCATACCAATCCATCCATCCAAACACACAAAACACATCCATCAAAGGATTTTAAACTCACCCATCATGTGTGCAGATGGAAGTCGTGTAATGTGATGTGTCCCCACTGGTCTTCCACAACAAAACCCATGGTAAGAGTATCATCACTCTAATATAATTCATAAATATCATCATATAATCATAGAGTGATTAACATTTAATAATTTTCCACATTTATTGAATCTCTCAAGATAAATATCATCAATATCATGTTGTGTAAATATATCTATGAATAATATACCTTAAATATAAAGTAATTAGTGAGCAAAGATAATAAGTACTTAGGGGTATCACTTTCAACAAATTTAATCCCTTGAAAACTATATCCTACTAAAGTATCATGGTGTGTTTCTATAGTAAATTCCATTTTCCAACCTGAATTATTTAGTTTGGGTTTTTAATTTTTTCACACCATAACCAAAATTCATTGATAAGTCCATATCATAATCACTAGAAGTTTATATCACCATCACGAGAACCCCACACTATCGTTATGAGAAATAAACATCCACAAAATGATAATTCCTAATCATAATCATAATAATATCACATAATTTCTATAATAAGTTCATCTCATCCCTAGAAAAATTTTACATCGTTATCATGAGTATTTTATCAAAAGTATGTATATCAGTACATCAACATGTGCACACAAAACTCTTATAAAGTAAACTATTCTAATTATACCACCAAACATTACCAAAATTTTCTAAATAAGATTTAATTAGGTTGTTAAGTTAAAAATTATCACAAATATTCTTTTGGTATCCAATTAGGAGTCCCCATGTTCCTCCCCCATCTCAGATACCTAGGGGTTCCATGTGGAACCCCTATGTGACCATGTGTAAATTGTTAAGCAGGATCCACCATTGTTATCTGCCATTATCAATATTCTTAATCCTAAATTTCATTATCCCAAATCATTGAAAAAATTATACAATAGATCCATCCTATTAAAAAATGAAAAAAATATTTGACATAAATCAAATTTTAAGCCTTCCATAAGATATAGAGAAGTTATAATTTGATCAAAATTTTCATTAATATATATTTAAATTTATAGACCAAAATGACATGATCTTGGTGTTGTTGGATTTTTCTTAAAAATATCTTAAATATAATTTATATTAAATATCATGATTCAATACTTATTATCACACTTTGATGAAAGTCAATGTAAAAACTTCTCATTAGAATATATCTAGAACCATATATTGAATCTTCAAGATTATTGTATACATGGGCTCATCTTATTGATATATATACATTAATATAAGCTAAATGTCATGAATTAATGAATAACTAATTTTTTCTAACTTTGAACATAAATGATAAATAATCCATGAAAAATAATAAGAACCAGTTCATAAGCAAGGAACCATGCCTCATTATGAATTCCCAATGATCTTCCTTCAGATTTAAGGTGGTCTCACCCACCTCGGTCATTGGATCCTTAAGATAATAAAAGTGAAAGGCTATATTTTATATCAATAAATATATAATATAATATTTATAGATTTAATATTAGGTTTTTTATTTTTTATTTTATTTCATTTTTAAAATTGCTAATGACACTAAAATTTCAATTGTATGAGATCAATAACAAAATTATACCCTAATAAAAATTTATTTTATTTTTTTAAATAGTGAAATATGTTTTTTGATTTAATACTCCATTTTGGAGAAAATTAGAGTTTTAGAATTAGTGTTCTCATGATCCCAATATCAATATTTTTGTCTAAACTACTCATGGTGTTTAATTAAAATTTTAAAGGATTCCATTAAAAAATATTGGCACAAACAAAATCCAATGAAAGCCAAACTATAAGTACAAGAAAACTCATTCTTAAAAAAACTTGTATACTAAAACTTCTCCACCTTAAAATTTTATATCCATAAAATTAAAACATGAAATGAATTGAAAAGAAAGTATATAATAAATGACCAAGTCACTACATCCTCAACACACTTTAAAAAATTTCACCATCAAAAAAGAAATAAGTATATTTGAAATATAAAGAAGTCCAAATAGATACCTAACATAAAAATTTAAGTATACTAAACTCAAATTTGTTCATATATCTATCATGTTCTCTATTTTAGGCATTTTTTCCTATAAAACACTCACACCAGAGAGATCATCCATCCTTATAGAATCTTATTTTAATGGTCTTGATGCTCTATAGGCTTCTCCATGAATGTGGCATCCTCATCTAAAAATAACTCACTCAAATCCATCAAATAATAAGGGTAAAATAAATACATGTGTGGTTATGATATGTAGAACATAGTTTACACCCACTCTAGATGGGGTGGTGGTGTTAGGTGGTAAGACACCTCTCTAATATGCTCTAGGATGTCAAAAGGTCGCATGAACCTTGGAGAAAACTTACTCCCCTTAACAAACCACCCTTTTCCTATAATTCCCTGAATGAAAGTGATAAATATGAATATATGTATCATAACTATGGTGAGTAAAATTAACCCACCCACAATATATAAATTATGCATAAAGATAAGTAAAAGGATGAAAAACCTAAATGATTATTGAAGTAAAAAATGAACTCACACACACAGTATACACTAACATGACCGCACCCACTTACCTATAATCGACAGCATAAACACTAATAAAACCAAACAATATGGAATTCCATAAAACACACTCTCATGAAATCTATATTGAGAAATCCTAGACTCTCAACCCAAGATATAATTCTTTACTTAATACATTCATTAAAAAACTTGAAAATTATTACATATAAATGATTTCAAAAATATATAAATTCAGTTTCTTTGGGAAATGAGATATAATATATGAAAATTAATACCCCTAGAATTTATATTATCATCTTATAGATATATCTGTTAATCCTTAGTTTTTTTATCCTTTATAATATACTTTATTTACTAAGTATTTTGGAAAACATAAGAAAAAGGGTGAGCTCGGGTGCTCAGTAAGAGTAAAAATAAACATGGTAGTGGGTTGATGAAGATATCTCCATAAATCATTTCATAATCATAATAAATAGAATGATACATAAGGAAAACTTGATCTATATAGAAATAATGATACATAATTAAATCATGAAACTAGAAAATCATAAACATGTGGTCAGTGAACTATGATGGAAAGACTATATTAGATCCCAAATATAGTCGTAGGTTGTCAATGTAAAATACTTGAAGCTGGTTGATATTATAATTTATTATTTCTTAACATGATCCCCTCAACCTCTTAACTTTTAAAAACATCAAAACACAGCAATAAATTTTATGAACATGGAATTAAATCATAATCTCCATGTTTTATTATTAAGATCTCATTATTAATTTTTATTTTCAATAAGATACAAATTATTCCAAACTATTAAAAATATAGTAAATGATCATTCTTTATTATTTTGGAAGGGATATAAATAATGAATTATAAGAGAAAATATGGAAAATTTGTGTTAAATCACTCCCCCACACTTATCTCTTTGCACTCATGGGAAAATAACTCATATCAAGGTTTAATAAAATTTCACAGGGTATTTATGTAAAAAAAATTCAATTGTTACATCCTTATATCTATCATGATTATTACATTAATTTCATATTTCCAATTCCTTTATATTCATGAAAATTCATTCAATCTTTTTTTCTATCTATGAATAGTTTGTACCTACATTCCTGGAAATGTACCTCTCTTCATTCAAGGAATTTTGTATGAATATTTTCTCATTTTTATGTACATGCTCAATTTTCAAAGTTTTTCTACTATTATAGTTTCTATACTTAGTATAGTTACAAGAGTGTGTCAATTATGAGGGCTTGAAAAGTGTTATTTTATGGTTTAATGTGGGTGGTTTGGATGTGAAATTTAAAGGTTGAAAGAGTTTTATTGAATCATTAAAGCATGAAACTTAATGTAAAAGGGTGAAACTCAATGTAATATTCCTCACTCAATCCCATTAAAATGATTTGACCGTCCCAACATGTCCCTTTCATGGAGGTCCTCATATTAAGAGTCAATAGTGAACGGGTATTACTATATTCTCTCTCTTTTTAATTTTGCTAACTTTATTTTTATACTAATATTTTTTAGAGGAATTTGATACCATAGAATATAGTAAATTCTCTTGCCCTAAATGTGATGGAATCCCCTAAACATCTTCTCATCAAATTATTTTTTCTCCATGAAGTATATTAACCCCTGCACCCCCACCCTCCACCCCCACACACACACTTTATTTTAATGAAATAATGTATAATTCTAAAGATTAGGTTAGGTATGGATGATAAGTGTAAAATGAATCTACATAACTAGATATTCATGGGTTATAGGGGGATTATAAAAAGGATTGTATATAAGGGAAATATCAAAAGAGAGTGATATTTCAAAAGATCATTTCAAAATGTCACCTTGATCATTTTTGAAACAACTAATTATCTATAATAGTTTTAAAAAGATAACAAAATCAAGTTATAGATATCATGTATTAACTCAAGACTCTCAAGAAAAATAAAAATGAATTATAATGCCAAAAAGGTTTAGAAACCTCTTAGGTTGATAAGATTAAAATTGGAAAAAACTTATGCACATGAGTTTCACATTTGATCAACGTTCATTAAATGTGTAAATTGGAAACTAGGGAGAAAATCCATTTCATAAATCATTTGAACCTTTATATTCTCAAATAAATAATTTTTCCAAATATTCTGTGATAATATAATTATAGTAAGGTGTTTGGTTTATCTCGAGACATGCTAAAAACATTCAAAAATAGAGAAAAAAACAAACATGAAATACCTATATAAGGTAAGTATCATACCCCACAAACTTATATCATAGCACTATTATTTTCAACTCCTTCATAATCAAAGGGTTAAGGAATATAAAACTAATGATAATGATAGACACTACATGATTATTTCATAGTGGAAGCCCAATTTAGTCTCTTATCCACTTCTATATACATCCATATAAAGAAAAAAAATCAATATAAGTACTTTTTAAAAAAAATAAGATAAATTAAATGAAAGATAAAGGGAAATAAGACTTGGTTTCACCCCCTCAACTGGGTAATAGGTTTATGCTGCCTCCAACTAGACAGTTTTGAGATCATCCCCAATCTAAATGGGTATTTTTTTTCTATGAAACAAAACCAACATATATGGTCAGTTCAGATGCTCCTTCTTGAAAAAAAACAAATATTCCCTGAATAAGGTATTGTGAATTCACTGAGTATATTCATTCTACTGTAGGAGGTTTCTTGTATTTTGGTTAATTTTGACCAGATTGTTTGTTGATCATGTTCATCTATTTTCCCTCCTCTTTATATGTAATAGTGGGAAATATAATCTCCACTTCCAAAAATACCACTTCACTTATAGATTTTTCATTACATGTGCCTATGGTTAGATTTATAGGTGTTGAATCTACATTCTCGACATAGGGAGTGTTAGTAAATAGTTCTATTTTAATAAAATTATAATACAATAAATTCATTTTGTAATTATCTCCTTTATTTTTATCTACTAAATTTTTTGTCTCATTGTTTAAAGCCATTGGAAATTTTTATTCTAGTACCTCATCGGGTGAAATTTATTCTTCTTTGAAAATTACCACATTTTTCATGGTGGTATCTTATTTTTTACAAAAATCTAGGGTCTATAAACTATATATTTAATCTATATTTTTAAAGCATGAGTGATAAATGGAGAGTTTAATTTCAATTAAATCAGAAATATATGAGTTCAATGTAGATATTTATTCCTCATTTTTATCAGTTGGGATCTCTTTATCATCATGAAAAATCTATGTAAATCCATTTTTTGGGATAATAAGTGGCTAATTATCTTTAATATTTTCTTATACTTCTTATATTTCAAATATAAGTAGTTTTGATACAGCTTACTCTTAAATATGAGGTCATTATGATATTTATATGTTCATACTTTGGAGATTTGAAATAATTTATACAATCTACCCCTTCATCTCTTCTATATCACCTTTTAGGAGAGTTAGCTATTACTCCTTGTGCATCTATAATAGTTTGTCAATGAGTATATTTTTTCTTGATAGAATAGGGGAATTGATTTATCATAGTTATAGTCTTGGTTCTCCTCCCACCTAAAGTATTGCACTAAATATTTATTTTTCTCCCATTGGAAGTTCCTAACTTGAGGTTATTCTTATTCTTGAATTATGGTAGTGAGTTATCCCAATTTTTTTAATCTCCAACATGTCATCCTTAATCCCCAGTAACTCATAGTTCCTTTTTTCACTATCAATTTCATGCACCTGTGAGTATTGATTCCATGCATATAGTTGATCTTTATAGGAATTTATCATAGATATATTCAAAACAAACTAAAAATTAAACAAGGATAAACTATTTATAGTGATAAAATTAGAAAATGAGAGATCAGTTCCTAGGAAACATCACCAAATTTGAGTGCATCCTATCATTAGCCTCAAATCAATAAAAAATTATAATCTCAATAATAGTGCATTATAGTGCAACCTTTGGGTCTTCTCCAAGGAACCTTGTCAATCACTCACTATTTTAATCTTCTTTTTAATGTTTTTATTGTTTTTAATATTTAAAACTTATAAATGGTGGGTTGGTTGTATGATAAAGATAAGGAATAAATTGAAGTAGTAAAATGATAGTGAAAATCAGTGGTTACACTTGGGTGGATTTATAGTCCATCTTATCACTTACTACAATTGGAATTCCAAACTATTACTCACACTCAATGGGAGAATCCATGATCTTAAACCAATCACTCTTGAATTAATTTTATAATTTTTTTCCACCTACTCTAACATATAAGTGAATGTTTCTTATATCAACTCAATAACTTCATACACAAATATTACATATTGTTATATGGATATTCATTACATATCATTACGATCAATGCTAAAACCATAGAGGTTTAGTGTCTTCGAAAACTTAGATATATAAACAATTGGTTCATAAAAATCTACAACATCTCCCACTTCACATATAGTACCCTTCATAGGTATATAATACTTAAAATATTTCTTCATATCCTATGGAATAGAAAACATAATAAAGGGTGAGATTAGATGCTCGATAAGGGTAAACATGGGAGATATCATTCAATGATCATTTGTATGAATAAAAAGAGCATAAGGGTGTGATAAAATGATCAGAATAATAGAAAATCATACCAAACAATTCATAGATTATAATCATGAGTCATGGAATAAAGCTTGGAAGTTTATAAGAAAATAATCATAAGAGAATCAAAATACATGATCCATGAGAACATATCATAAGCATGTGATCAAATCATAAAAGAGTGGTATAAATTGTGTAATAATCATAATCATATAATGATAAGGCACACTTCCAAGACCATCATTTCATACTGTAAAATCTTCTCACATAGTACACTTCTTAGGCATAACCTATATAAAACCTTTATTTATAATATAGGTAAATTAAACATAAGAAAGGGTGAGCTCAAATTCCCTGTAAGGTTAAACATAGGGGATAACAATCAATTATATTAAGTGAGAATAATCATAAGGGTATAATAATTCGATCATAACTTAACAAATCATAACCAATCAGTTAAATATTTTAAATCATGAATCATGTCCTATAGTTTTATCATAAAAAAATAAAAAATACATAAGAGTATAGAATCATAAATAATCAATCATGATCAATTAGATCATTTAATAAACATAATAATATGGCATAAGCATAAGCTTTAACACTTTGAACATGTATAAATAATAATAGGTTAACTCGTTAAGTTAAGGAAATGAAATCATGTCCTCATATAAACTTATGGACATAAAAACAGGTCCACACATAAACTTATGGACATGAAACCAAGATCATGCATAAAATTATGTACATGAAACTATGTCTACACCTAATGTTGTGAACATGAAATAGGTTTTATGAAAAACATAGTTATCTCATGATTTATCCATATATACCCAATTCATTTGAGGGATATATAATTTCAGGCCCACCTATCACATAATAATAATACATTAATATGTATTCCATAATATCATAAAAAATTCATCATATCATCTTAGCATAACCTATGTAAAATAAATGGGTTTTGTAAACATCTCATCACTATAATCATAAAATAATTCATTATGGATTAAATGACCCATGAAAAGAAAATGGGTTTCATGTCAATTCCCACATTATCATAAACCATCCAAAGAAATAATATAGATGGAATTATAAGAACATATCCTTATTGGATCATAAAAACATAAAAGGATGGTGACTTAGATGAAATTTTTATTTAAAAGAAAATTTAATACATTTCTTTGAAAACAATGAAAATATCATTTTATTATGGTGTCATTAAAACTAAAAAATAAAAAAAATATTTAAAAAAATGGTTTTATTTGAAAATTTATATGGATACTCTTAAAGGAAGCTTCAAGGAAAATGAATTTAATGATTCTGGGAAAATCTACTCATTCCATGTACATTAAATAACGTTATTTTCACACTTCGGTAAAAATTAAAAAAGTTACACATTCAGAAAATGGTAATAAGGTTCTATTTAAAAAAAATAAAAACTAAAACATAGTTAAAAATGACTATAAAAATCATTAGATCATAGAAATTAACTTTCTTTAAAACATTTTAGAAATTATAGACATAAAAGAAAAATATTCACAACTATAATGATAAATAAGGTTGGTTTTACATGAAAACAATCTTTCAGTTATATTTGAGTACTAAAGAGAGTAAAATGATACTAAAACATGAAAATTTAATAATTAATTAGAGTATAATAAAAAAATAGTATTTTATAATAGTAAAATCATATAATTCCCCCAAATTAAATTTAAACATAAACATCCTCAATTAAAAGTGAGATCTAAAAGTTAACCCTTACCACTTTGGTAACTTTTGAATCATAATCCCTATGAAAGTATAAATTAAAATAAAACATTAAATATCATAAACATAATTATATTCATGATATAAAATTTAAAATTACTATTATTTACACCTTATAAAATAATATGGTGTATAACATAACATGTGTCTGAGAGAAGATTATTTTAGATGATAAATCCTTACCATTTTGGTAAATTTCGAATAAAAACCCCTTTGATGAAATAATTTCAACTATAAATTTAAATAAAACGAATTAATAAGGATCCAATATATACACCTCATAAACATAAATAGGTTCATAACATCAAACATGTCTCAATGAAATAATATTTTGATGAAAAAACCTTACCTCAAGTTTGAATTACTTCATAAGCGCTTTAATCTCCTATATAATAAATTTAAATTTATCATAATTATATAATATAAACATATAAATACTTATAATATTATATATTATCCAATTATTATATTTCAACACTAGTCTATTAATAATTATTTACTAAAATCCTTGTTTTTAGGTGATAAATGTTTCATTTTTCATGTATGTTTCAGTTTGATATTTATGGTCCTTTCACTTTGATCATGGTTCCATTATGTCTAGAATTTTATTCATGTAATAAATATAATATTTTATAATTATATACACTTTTATAAACATTCATATAAATTTGTGATGAAAAATGAATTACATTACTTCATGGATACGGTAGTCTGTAAGTGCGTACGTGTGATGTTTCCACTTTTTGATTAATGGAATGAAAGAAAGGTGAATAATAATTAACCTTTATAAAAAAGTATCATAAATATCATATGTATTAATTAAATATATTCTTATTACCATAGAAGTAAATAAGTAATGAAAATCAAATCACATCTCTTTGTGGAGGTGGTAGTCCACATGTACACATGAGTGACGTTATCATTTTACAACAGATGGGATGGTAAGATGGTACATAAGATATTATAGTTAAATAATAATAATTATATAATAAATATAATATATAAACATTAAATCCATCATAATAACTAACCATAAAATATGGTAATGAAAAATGAATCATAACACTACATGGAGGTGGTAGTCCACACATACGTACGAGTGATAATTTTATTTCTCATTTAACACAAAGGAGGTGTAAAATGGTTACATAGTCATCAAAATAACTTCTCATTATATTTATAAAATTTTATTTATAATTTTATGATGAATATAATTTTATTAGATAATTTTTAAGAAGAAATAAAATTGAAATTACTCAGTTAAGACTTATACCTCTTTGTTGAGAGGCATTCTTTGCCTTATAGCTCAAGCCTTGAAATAATGGTATTATGATCAAATCAGGGCCTCTAGAAAATTTTGATTGATGTTAAGAAATTATTTGGGTAGGTATATGCCAATATAATATTCTCTTGAAGTGTTTATAATACAGTATATATTATTTCCTTTTATAAGGGAGGTAGGGGACACACTTGAAATTTTTCAAAAGATTAAAATATATTAATGTCGTACTCAAGAAAAATACTTCCAAATTACTCATATTCAAATGGTAAATGATATAAGGTTAAAATATGATCATAAAATAGTATTTACACAATATTAAATGGAAATCATACTCTTATATATTGGTTTAACCCCCCTGATAAACCCGTTTTAACCTTAACTATGGTAACAATATTTTACTATTTATACTATTCTTATAAAAAAATAAGTTAACCCTATTAAATTATATTAATTATTATGATTAAAAATATGGAATATATTTTAACAAATTAAATTTCTATAAATGGAATAATTTAATTTTAAATATGTGTGAAAAATTAAACTATTTCTAACAGATTTCGCACCCGTGCTCATTTCGGGTTGGTGCAGACCTGCTTTCCAAAGGTAGACGATCACTTGGATTTTTCCACTGATACCTTTAGAAAATTAGTTGGCAGATAGTATGGTATTTTGGTATCATCACTCACTTTTTGGGGGAATTATTTCCTACTCTAGGACTCTTATATATTTAAAATGTATTCATGAATCCTTACCAAATCCTAGTGTGAGATCGGTTAAACCTATAATAATGATCTGATTGGTACCATGTATTCAATGTAAACTGATATATATTCTATAAGTTCAACATATACTCTTATTAATTTGTGATAATTTTCTTTAAGTTCGGCTAGTTGGGACCTCGGGAGTTTATTACCATTCAGGGAGTCAGTTGGTGTTTTGGTGTTGGGATATGGCCCATGAGATGGGCTTCCTATATAACCTTGTGAAAGGAATAAAAACCCACATAGTTAAATTTCACATAAAGGGACACATATTACCTTTTAATTTCATGTGAAAAGGACCAAACCATGTAGTTTAACATCATATGGTAAGGACATCTAGGTAGAAGGATCCTAGTCAAGGCTAGTGTGGGACTTATGTTAAAGTAGCCTAGGTGACCTGGAGGGGATTTTACCTCAAATTTTAGATATTAATCAACTATTAATAAGTCCCATATAATATTAGGGTGATTTTTGGGTGTTGGGTTTGGATCTTATGGAGTCTTCCTACATATCCCATTTGGTCTGGAATCAAATCCCACATAGTTTGGAAGGTTGGGTATTAAACCTGATAGGAGGCCCATAATGGAGGAACATTCATATTAAATATTTGATGATCATCATAGATGTATAATCCCATGTGATTCATCCTCAGTGTGAGAAATAATATATGGTATAATATTAGTCACACTGCATGAGAGCGTACCACGTGATTTAAAGGTTTGGTTAGGGATTACACCTAGAAAGATTCCCATGTGTTTGTAACCATTAGGAGTGTCTTGACTTGTGATTATTTAAAGGTTTGGTTGGGGCTTACACCTAAGAGTATTACCATGTTTTTTAAACCATGATTATAATCTCAACTCATAATAATTTCAAGGTTTGGTTGGGGCTTACAGCTAGGAGGATGCCCATAGTTCTGGAACCATGAGGAGAATCTAAACTCATGGTAATTTATGGGTTTGGTTTGGGCTTACACTTAGGAGGATTAACATAATTCTAGAACCATAAATATAATCTCAAATCATGGTAATTTATGTTTTGTTGGGTCTTACGCCTATGAGTATGCCTATAATTATGGAACCATGAGGAGAATCTCAACTCATGGTGATTTGGAGGTTTGGTTGGGGCTTACACCTAAGAGGATGCCCATGTTTTTGGAACCACAAGGAGAATCTCATCTCATGGTAATTTAGGTTTGTTTGGGTCTTAAACCTAGGAGGATGCCCAAAATTTTGGAACCATTATGAGAACCTCAACTCATGGTAATTTGGGTTTGGTTAGGGTTACACCTAGGAGGATGCCCATAATTCTATAACCATGAGAAAAATCTCAACTCATGGTAATTTAGGTTTGGTTGGGGATTACACCTAAGAGTATTTACATAATTCTAGAACCATTATAATAATATAAAGTCTTGGTAATTTAGGTTTGGTTGGTTCTTACACCTAGAATGATTCCCATAATTCTAGAACCATAAGGAGAATCTCAACTCAAGCTAATTCAGGTTTGGTTAGGGATTGCACCTAGGAGGATTCCAATGTGTCTGGAACCATGAGGATCATATCGACTCATGGTGATTTGAAGGTTTTTTTGGGGATTACACCTAGGATGATTCCCATGTTTATAAAACCATGAGTAGAATCTAAAATCATGGTAATTAGGAGGTTTGGTTGGGGATTACTCCTAGGAGTATTCTCATGTTACTGGAACCATGAGAAGAATCTCAACTCATAGTAATTTATGTTTGGTTGGGGATTACATCTAGGAGGATGACCATAATTTTGGAACCATGAGGATAATCACAACTCATGGAAATTCGGGGTTGGTTAGGGATTACACCTAGGAGGATGCCCATAATTCTGGAAACATGAGGATAATATCAACTCATGGTGATTTAGGTTTTGTTGGGGATTATACCTAGTAGTATAAGCATAATTCTAGAACTATAAAAATAATCTCAACTCATGGTAATTTACTTCTGGTTAGGGCTTACACCTAGGAGGATTCCCATATTTATGGAACCATGAGGAGAATCTCAACTCATGGTAATTTAGGTTTGGTTGGGGCTTACACCAAGGTGGATTCCCATGTGTTTGGAACCATGAGGAGTATCTGTACTCATGGTTATTTGAAGGTTTGGTTGGGGCTTACACCTAGGAGGATACCCATGTTTCTAGAACCACAAGGAGAATATCAACTCATGGTAATTTAGAAGTTTTTTTGGGACTTACACCTAGTAGGATGCCTATAATTTTGGAACCATGAGAATAATATCATCTCAAGATGATTTAGGGGTTTGGTTTGGGATTACACCTAATAGGATGACCATAATTACAAAACCATTAGTAGAATATCAAATCATATTAATTTTGAGGTTTGGTTGGGGCTTATACCTTAGAGTATTCCCATGTTTCTAGAACCATGAGGAGAATCTCAACTCATGGTAATTCATATTTGGTTGGGGAATACACCTAGAAGGATGCCCCTAATTCTGGAATCATGAAGAGAATATCAACTCATGGTAATTTAGGTTTGGTTGGGGCTTACACCTGGGATGATACCCATAATTCTATAACCATGAAGAGAATCTCAACTCATGGTAATTCAGGTTTGGTTGGGGATTACACCTAGGAGGATTCCCATTATTCTAGAACCATGAGGATAATCTCAACTCATGGTAATTTAGGTTTGGTTGTGTCTTACACCTAGAAGTATGCCCATAATTATGAAAAACCATGAGGATAATCTCAACTCATGGTAATTTAGGTTTATTTGGGGTTGACACTTAGGAGGATTCCCATAATTATGGAAGCATGAAGAGAATCTCAACCCATGGTTATTTGGAGGTTTGGTTGGGGCATACACCTAGTATGATTCCCATGTTTCTGGAACCATAAGGAGAATCTCAACTCATGGTAATTCAGTTTTGGTTGGGGATTACAACTATGAGGATGCCCATAATTATGGAACCATTGGGATAATCTCAACACATGGAAATTCAAGTATGGTTGGGGTTTACACCTATGATTATTCCCATAATTCTCAAACCATGATGAGAATATCTACTCGTGGTAATTCGGGTTTGGTTGGGGGTTACACCTAGGAGGATTCCAAAAATTCTAGAACTATGAAGGGAATCTCAACTCATGGTAATTCAGGTTTGGTTAGGGATTACACTTAATAGGATTACCATAATTTTGTAACCATGAGTAGAATCTAAACTCATGGTAATTTAGGTTTGGTTGGGGCTTACATCTAGGAGGAGTCCCATAATTATGGAACCATGAGGAGAATCTCAACTCATGGTAATTTAGGTTTGGTTGGGTATTACACCTAAGAGGATGTCCATGTGTATAGAACCATGAAGATTATATCAACTCATGGTGATTTTAATGTTTGGTTGTGTATTAAACCTACAAGGATACCCATGTTTCTATAACTATGAATAGAATCTCAACTCATGGTAATTTGGAGGTTTGGTTGGGGCTTACACCTAGGAGGATGACCATAATTCTGGAACCATGAGGAGAATCTCAAATCATGGTAATTTAGGGGTTTGGTTGGGGCTTAAACCTGGGAATAATCCCAAAATTTTGGAACCATGAGTAGAATATCAACTCATGGTAATTTATCTTTGGTTGGGGCTTACACCTAGGAGGATGTCTATAATTATGGAACCATGAGGAGAATCTCAACTCATGGTGATTTAGAGTTTTTTTTGTGTGCTTAAAATTAGGAGGATGCCCATGTTTTTTGGAACAATGAGAAGAATATCAACTCATGGTAATTTAGGTTTGGTTGGAGCTTACACCTAGGAGGATTCCCATGATTCTAGAACCATGAGGATAATCCCACCTCATAATAATAAATGGGGCAGAAGTTAAGGATATATAAGACGCAATACAGGGGTGTGGTGTAAATCCAATTAGCTTCTTCTTGCAGCATGGAGACATATCCTTTCTCAAACATAGCAAGTGTTTTCCAAGTGAGGATAGTATCACGGGTCATGTGGAAAAGTGCATGGCATGAATTTTTTGATGCCAACAGCAATAAAAAAAAATTTATAAATTTTTTTTTTAAGTATAAAACTAAATTTAATTATATTCCTTGCATTATAAAAACCATAAAATCAATTTTAAAATATTTGATTTAATATATAATCTAAAAATTTCAATAAAACCATTAATCAATATATATTAAAAATTTATTGATATAAAAACATATTGTGCATATAAAAACAATTTTTAGAAAAATGTGTTTTAAATCCCAAAAATGGAATTATAGAAAAATAAAATATAATAATAATACCTATATAATTAATTATAATATTTATAACTAAAATATAATTACATTACTTTAAGATCATATTCAAAGAATAATGGAACTTCGATTGGAAAAGAAATGGTAGTTTTACAAAAATTGGTATTTTTCAATGTTCACTAAAAATTAATTGTTTTAGAAAAACCCTAAAAAAACACCCTAAGATAATATTGACATGATGATTTAAAAAATTATATTCATTACATAAAATTAAATTTCTAAAAATATTGTAAATTAATTATATTTTCATGCACAAAATGAAATAAAAATGATTTTGAAAGAAAATATATTTTTGAAGCATAAAATGACTTTATTGAAAATTTTATACTTATTTATTAGGAATAAAATAATAAATTTTTATTATTTAAAACCTTTATAAATATTTTTTCATAATTTTTTTATTACCATTTAAATCTACCAATTTAACGGCTGCATTATAACAGTCACATTTAAATAATATTATTTTTATAATATATCATAGTTTGCTTAAAGCTTGGTGTTGCATGTTAAGCAAGATATTGAGCATGGTATTCTTTTAAACTAAATTTTTAGGTTATTACATCCCCCACCCCTCCCTAAATAAATTTTTTCCTCAAAATTTTTATCTTAATAATCAAGGGTTTAATATTTCAAAACACCTTTACTGAAAACCCATATCGTACAGAGGGATAATAAAACTTACTTTAAAAAGGGGAAGTAGTAATCATAAGGGATACCTAAAATAACCCATAAATAGGTTCCCAGATAAATTGAAAATAATATGGAAGTTAAAATATGTAAATTGAGGAGAAATATAATATCTAAATAATAATATATAGTGATAGAGAACATGATCTTGAGAAAGTTAATGACCACAAAAACATAAATCAGTAAGGGCTAAAAAGGTCGTCAATTCATCAAAAATGAAGGTAAGAGGATAAATTTATTACTTCAAGATCCTTTTACTAAATTTTAGGGATGTTTTAAATCAATATAGAGAATATAATAAAATATACTTTATTTTTGTTTCATAAGCACTG
Source organism: Viscum album (assembly GCA_963277665.1). Lineage (NCBI taxonomy): Eukaryota > Viridiplantae > Streptophyta > Magnoliopsida > Santalales > Viscaceae > Viscum > Viscum album. The sequence continues at coordinate 540,386,729 of OY728119.1, forward strand.
TTTCATCATTTGGTTGTGCTTTGATCAATTTCCACTTAATCAATTTGATTACTCTATTTTATATCTATATATTAATGGGTTTTTATATGCAAATTTATTTAATATAAATTGATTAAATTTGAGATTCATGGAGAATATTTATGTATTATGTATTGTTATTCATAATAAGAATTTAGAGAAATACCAAGGAAACCATGCGATTCAGGAATAAAAAGGCACTTTGTGCCGAGAGGTGAAGTGGATCAGTATGACAATAGAAATATGATAAATTTGAGATTGAATATTAAATAAAAATAGACCAATACATGCATTGAATAAAGTTTTACCATGATTTTGGATGGTTACAGGAGGTTCTGGAGACATAAAACCGAAGAACCAAAGAAAAAAAGATCTTTCAGAGATGGAAACACACTTTACCCATCATGTAAAGTCATTACATGATGTTGAAGTTGCAATCCATAAACCATTTATAGGCTTTGAAGAAAATGAAAATAGCATTCCATGAAACTTTTAAGGCTCTCACATTACACATCATGTAATATTTACATGATGTGTAAGTATCTGACACAACAGAAAAATGTCGATTTCCAGTGTATCTTTGATAGGATTTTTACCCTTGATGACCTGAACGGACATTAAAACATTCTATTGGTATGTTGATCCAATTAATGACGTAGAGATATATAAATAAGGAGTGTATCCAAGAGATATTCCTTCCATTAAAAATTTAGAGATGATCGACTATTGGGAGGATATCGCAGGGTTCTGACCCACCATTTATCGTAGATTGGTTTCTGTTTTTCTTTTCTCTTCTTTTTCCAACTTTAATCTAATGTTTATTTTATCATTAGTTTAATTACAATATATTTATTTTATTCATTATCCTTCTAAATCATTTGTATGTTTCCACATTCTTCATTATTTCTCTATTCAAAATAGTTTTTTAATCAATTTTTCATTATTACAATTATGGACTACCTTTTTTTGAATCATTTAATATTTATATCGATCATGATATTCATTTCCATGGTTTCATTCAATTATATCATGCAAATATAATCTTCTTAGGGTAGGGTTTGATAGTAGAGTTGGTTTAAACATATTGAACATTAAGATTGAAACTGGTCAAACCTATGGCTAGTAACTAGGTTTAGAACAATTTTCAATATCATTATTCTTCATTATCCCTAACCATCGGAAGTGAAAATTCAATGACCATGACCTAGTTGTAGAAGATTAGGGTAGGACCAATATCCTATAATTATTTATACCTATAAGCTAAGGTTCTTATGATTAGGTTTTAAATTACTCTAGACTTAGGAGTCTTTTCATGATTATGTTGATCCAATTGGTTGGACCAAGGTCAATTGGTGTCTTTCTCTCCACTTTGCAACCTACTCCATGGGTATATCCCAAGTTAGATTGAGGTGTACCATTTTTCTATACCCTAAAATTGAACCTCATCCCTTCTTGTCTTTCTTCCTAAATTTAATTATTTAATTTTTTTATTTAATTAGTTTAATGAAATAAAACTGAAATTGGAGTGACCTGACCTTTTTTTAAGAATTTTTTGCCACATACCCCACTCTCTGTGGGTTCTACCTTGTACTTCCATTTTACCATGCCTTTGTAGTTAGTGTTGTTCTGTATAAAATAAACTTATTTTTTATTAGACATGAGGGAAATAATGATGCCCTTTGGACCTGTAAAAACTGGCGCCATTGTCGGGGAGTGGTGGAGCATTGAAGATGACTCGAGACTGATTGTTTAGGTCAAAGACTTTTCTTATCCTATTTCTATTTATTGATTTTAATTTAGCTATTTTTTTCTTTCATTTGTTATTATTATTATATTACTCTTGTGGTATTTTTTGGTGTTGTATAGGATGGAATACATGACTCGTCAATATTATGTCGCACCACTATCGAAGTACAATGAATTTTAGGAATATCCAATTGTATGGGAATCAATGAATTCATGATGGTGGTCATTTTAAGTAATGAGTTGGGATGATTTGTATTCTTTTGAATATGATAAATTCCAACATCATTAGATGATTTCCAACTACTATCAACCATGTAGAGGAGACCCATATTCAAAACTACCAAGGTGGATCATAGGCCAACAATCACTCATATGAAAGACTTTTCAGATTTCTTGCATAGTAAACTGAAGTGTTGGACAAAATGATGAACCATCATGAGGCCCAACCCAGTGAGAAGAGATAATTTACTACTCACCCTACTCAAGTCATTTTGAATTTTAATTCTCTTGTTAGTATCATACCAATAGTTTCTGATATAGATAAAGGTTGGTTTGAAGATGATGATTGTCAAGAATCAGAATAAGTCCAAGTTGTTGACAAAAAAGAACCTCAAGAGTAGTAAATTCAAGAAGACCATTCCTTTCAATATTCTCATTGGTATAATTCAGATGTAAGACTAGCCATAATTCTCACTAATTAAATTCCAATTTTGGATAAGTGATTAAATTCCAATTTTGGATAAGTGGATAGATGATCATGAATCCAAACTCAGTGAGAAAGGATAATTGACTACTCGACTTTTTCAAGTTATTTCAAATTTAAAATCCCTTGTGAATAATCTAACTTTTATTTATAATATAGATATCAAATGGTTTGAATATTAAAAAGATCAAAAAGTTGTTTAGGAATTTCAAACTATTGAAAGAAACATAATATATATAATTTATTGGATGGATGAGGATAAATATGAAAAGGACGTTGGAGAAAAATAAGTGATAGACTCAAAAGAAGAAGAAAAATTGAAGGAAGATGATGTTTATCAAACATACATCAACCTCACTGGTATTATCAAGACTAAAGAAGAATCGGACCCCCTCCCACACTTTCAAGAAAAATAGGAGAACACTGAGTATCCAATTAAAGAAGTTATTCCAGAAACTCAGACTAGGGAAAATAAGGAAAAGGATATGGTGGTGTATGAGAACTATAAAATCTAGTCAAATTTTGATTTCCTTGTATTTTCATTAAATTTTTCCTCAATATGCAGCCCACCACAAGTACCAATTAAATAAAACCAATAGAGGAGGAAGTGAAATACTACCCTAGATGCATAGTAAATTTAGAATTGGTTAAATCCAAGATGGTTAGATTTTTACCATGTTTCAATTATCCAATGAAGGAAAAGGTCAAGGTAAACAACCATAAAAAGAGCAGAAACTTGGATTTTAAAATTTATTTCTAGGGATTAGATTTTATTTTATTTTATTAGCTTAAATAAATCCCTAATTGGTTGACCTCTTTATCTATTTAATCTAAAAAATTAAAATTTTAAAAGTTCATGTACTTTCACTATATATTTTTATTTTTTAGGACTATGGAAACAAGAATAGGTAAGAAAATGAAGTGTTGCAAACTAAATCAATTCACATTATGAGATCCATTCATATCATAAGTTAAAAATAACATTGTGAGATCACTCTTCGCATCGTGAACCTAATTAAGATAGAACCTGAGTATCTCATTCAAAAGAATCAATGTAAGAGGAGAACTATTTTTACTTATTGATATTTTTACATCCCTGATTTTTTTACACATGATTGAAAAAAATAGAGAGGATGAAAATGAAGAAATTGAATTATTGCATGAACTAAAAATGATTGAATTTTTTTTCTTGTACTCACTGATCTCGGAGACATCATAAATTAGTATAATTATGTTGAAATGTTTGAACATTTGAAATATAATTCCCATAAATGAAAAATATATAAATAGAAATTTTAGAAGTCACACACTTACTTCAATTTTGATTTTCTTAAAAATGATTGCTGATATGATTTGATTTCTTGATGTTGATTTCTAGAAGCGTATATTGTGTAAAATTATTATTAATTTTAATTCCATGACCTAATTTACTAATACTCTATTCCAATTCTAGAGAGGAATATAGACCAAAAATTTTCTATATTTCTAAGCACATTTCTTGAGTGGAACTTGTTGAATGTAAATCGAATTGAACTTGAATTAATATATTATAGAATCTATAACTAAAAAATCACTTTTGAAATGATTGAGGTATTTTATTAATGATCCCTTTTATCCTAATATCCACCTATAAATTGATCCTTATTTATCCTATAGAATCCATGTATAACCTTAATAGTATTAAGCCACGTTACATTCCATTATTTTTCTTTCCTACCTTGATCTTCATATTTTACATGATATTCAATTTAATGAGTGTGGGGGAGGTGTTGTTCATGGTGGATATGTGATATTGTTATTAAGAGGTGACTATAAGGTGTTTCTATGAGATTTTGGGGAAGGTTTGTATTTACATTCATTATATTCCATTATATATCCCCCTTATTATTAAAAAAATAAGAAAAAAATGAAAAAATGGTTTGTTTCTTAGGTAGTTCAAAAATCACTATTTCTAGACTGATGATCTCAAAATTATATGTGGTTAGGTGGAGGATGTAAGACTTTTTCTAATCATAGATTTTTAAAAAAATAAAAAAAAATGGGTTGTGAATTAGGAGAATAAAAAATCTCCATTATCAGATAAATGATTTTTATCATATGTGGATAGGTTGTGGATGTGAGGTTTATTCCAATCATGAATTTTGAAAAAAAAATAGAGGGTTATATTTCATTATGATTATATTTTCCATGAGCCTTTACTTTACATGGTGTGAGATGGAATTATTTTGGTGGGGAGCATTTCATAATTTAGTCTTTTTAATATCATGTATTATAAATTAGATTTTATCCTCATCCTTTTTCCTTACTTGATTTTCAACATTTTTACCAACCTACCCTCATCCTCAGAAACATTTTATCCTAATTGAAAATCCCTCATGATTAATTGTGATATTGTATTTATGCGGTAGAGAAAGTAGATTTAATATAAGCATATGGTTAGGATCATGTACTTGAGTTATGAGTATAACTCCAATTAAATTATGACCTTGAGTGATAGGTGAAAAAAATAATGATGAGGTAAATCAAAAATGGAATGGGTGTTGATGAAAAGTTTAAATCTATGATTGAAAAGGAGAAAATGTCTTGAATTACAAATTATAAATGAAGTATGATTTTTTTATTCTTTATTGGGTATGCATTGTGATTTTAAAATATTCAGTTATAACTTGTTTTTATGAGCATAATAATTTGAAAATTCCCTTATTAATTTATGGATCCTTGGTGTTTTAATGTTGAGGTTTTTCTCAAGGGCGAGTAAATATTTGAGTGTAGGGGTATTGGATCACTCTATTTTATATCTATATATTGATGGGTTTTTATATGTTAATTAATTGAAAATAAATTAATTAAAGTTGATTTTCATGGATAATGTTGATGTATTGATTATTGTTATATAGAACCACCATTTGGGGAAATACCAAGGAAACATGGAAATTAAGGAACAAAAAGGCACTTCACACCTAACGGCGAAGCGTCTCGACGTGACAATGGAAATATAAAGAATTTTAGACTGAATATTGAATCCAAATAGACCATTACATACATTTAATAAAGGTTTCCCATGATGTTGGATGGTCATAAGAGGTTCAAGAGGCACAAAACTGAATAACCAAATAAAAACAGAGCTTTCGGAGCTGGAAACACACTTTACACATCGTTTGAATTTATTACACAATGTGAAGTTGCAATCCATGAACCATTTAAAGTATATGAAAAAAAATAAACCATCGTAATATGAAACTTTTGAGGCCTGAACATTACACATTGTGTAATCTTTACACGATGTGTAAGTGTCAGACACAGTAGAAAAATGTCGATTTCCATCATATCTTTAACGGGATTTTTATCCTTGATGACCCAAATGGTAATTAAAACATTCTATTGACCTATTGAATCTAATTAATGACATAAAGGATTATAAATAAGTATTATAACCAAGATATATTCCTTCCATTCCAGATGTGGAGAGGACCGACTGTCGAGAGACTGTTGTAGGGTTCTGACCCACTGTTCTTCATAGATAGGTTTTTGTTTTGTTTTTATTTTCTTTTTCTAGCTTTAATAAAATATTGGTTTTATAATTATATTAATTCCAATATCTTTATTTTATTAATTATCCTTATTAATAATTCATTATTTTTTTCATTCATCATTCTTTCTTTGTCCAAAATAGTTTTTGATTGATTTTTCATTATTTCAATTGTGGATTGCCTTATTTTGAATTGTTTAATCTTTATGTCGAGCATGCCATTTGTTTCCTTGATTTCATTTGATACTATCATGTGTGGATAATCTAATTAGGTTAGGGGTCAATGTTATGGGTGTTTTGAACCTATTTAACATCTAAGATCAAAATTTGGAAACTCTATGGCTTGTAACTAGGTTTAGAATAATTGTCAATATAATCATTTTTCATTATCCCTAATCATCAGAAGTGTAATTGAATGACCATGACTTAGTTAGAAAAGATAAAGGTAGTAACAATATCCTATAACTATTTATTCCTAGAAACTAATCTTACTACACTTAGGTTGTCAATTACTCTGGATGAAGGAGTCTTTTCCAGCTCAGGTTGATCCAATTGGTTGGACCAAGGTTAATTGGTGTCTTTTTCACTGCTTTGTATCCTACACTATAGGTTTATACCAAGTTAGATTGAGGAGTACCCTTTTCCTATAGCCTTAAATTGGCCTTTATCCCTTATTGTCTTTCTTCCAGCATTTAATTATTTAATTTGATTCATTTAATTAGTTTAATAAAATCAAACTAAAATTGGAGTGACCTAACCTTTGGTTAAGAATTTTCTGTTGTGTTCGCCACTCTCTGTCGGTTCAATGTTGTACCACTACTTTACTATGAATTTTTAGTTAGTTTTTTTCAGGATAAAATAAATTTCTTTTTGGTTATACTTGAGGAAAACAAAGAGTCCCTTTGGAACTGTCACTCTTACTCCAGGAAATGAGTATTCAAGAAGAATTTTTCATTCTTACAGAACTAAAATTAACTTTTAATGGATAATACGATCTATAAAATAATGAAAGACCATTATTCCTATATATATATATATATATTTACCAATACCAAAATGGTTATCAAAGGTTACCCAATATGGATAAATATTTATGTAATTAAATAATACAGTAATCTCTAAAACCTTAACAATAACACCCAAAGTTCAAATTTAACCATTCCATAAGTAGTTAAGCCTAAGACTCCACCAAAATATGTCTGTCCAAATTCAAAAACCAATTTTTTAGAAATAAGTTCACTAAATTTCCAAAATCAACTAACTTTAATCCCCAATAACATAAAGTATATCTTAATTTCACAAACCAAATAAGTGAACTCTTTGATCATATATTCTTCTAAAATATGTTAATAACCTAAATAAATATAAAACATCTATGAAAAAATATATTATTTCAAAAAAACTATATCATTTTTCATAAAATGAAATCATATTTTTTCCACCATATTCTGTAAATCCAAAAAATGGAAAAAAAAACATCGTCAAAGATAACATAAATCACATTGTCACCAAATCACTTATAAATTCTGAGGTCACCAATACCATCAAATTTAATTTATCAATATCAATTATCTATTTATAATAATTAAACATTATTATATTAATAATAGGAACATATTAAGGGTTATCATTCCCCCAATCATGTATTCTCCAAAAATATCACCTTGCCACTAAATCACATTTCTAGGTTAAGAGTACCACGCAACATATTCTTAAAAATACTTAAAGAAAATATACTATAAAACAATAAATAGATTTTTTATGATTATTATAATGAGAATATCATTGATAAAACACTTCTATAAAATTATTCTTGAGTCCCTAAACAAAAACTCTCTAATCATTCCACTTTCTTCTTAAACAATTAACTAAGTTTCATCACCTTATTTCTTAATACTTTCTTCTTAAAATATAATATATGAATCATGTCTTAAGATTTATCAACCTCAATTAAATCATTTTTATTACTTTTAACATAATAAATACTATTAAAATAATTCATACCTTTCATATTTCATTTATGGTCTCTTCATAATCTGCAGTAAAACCTTTACTTGTACAACCTTGGTGATCCTCTTCTTGATATTTCCCCTTAGGACATAAATTTGAATAATGTACATAATTTCCACATTTAAAACATCCATCAATAAAAAGATAACTTATAGAAACCATTATTCTCATCCATTTTGTTAACAAAACTTTTCATTTTTCCATGGAAATTACATTCTCTGTCTTTTTCCACACATAAAACGTCTTTTCATTCCCTTGAGACATTTCCCTAGGTTCTTCTTCCCAAATTCTTGACATGTATAAATCTTAATATAATTTTCTCCATGGTCTTCATGAAACTCAATTTTTCTCTTATTTAGTTTATCTAGAAACTTTCTTATATTCCATTTTTTAATCATATGTTGAGATATCTAGTTAGGAATAATCACAAGCTTTCACATTCCATCTACCATTTCATCTAATTGATCATGATGAAAATCAGATCATCATTCATCACATTCAATGTTAACATGATCTATCCTTATTCCATCCATTAAAAAACACCAAAATCATAGTTTTAGAAATAATAATCATAGTGAGTGATCATAAAATCATAAAAAATATTTTATATGATGTTTAATTGTAACAACTTCTTTTCAATATTTGACAACTTAGGTTTAACCTAGTTTATCCATTTTCATTATCTATCCAAATCCTTCATAATGGATCATAAGGAAAATTTGAATTAACCTAATAATATCCCCTAGGAGTGTCTAGTTAAGTGTTTAGTCTTAGGCCCTCTCATTGTGTATTGGTGAAGATAAAGTTAATACTCAATCCACCTCATTTGAAGTTGTTACCCCTAGGTGCATCTGTGGGAAAGCCTCATTCACTTGATAGTATCTGTATAGGGAAGTATTTTATAATAAAATAACACCCTTTATTAACTATAACTTAGGATGTTCTCCTATACTTAGGTCTATTATAAGGGTTTTCACTAAATTTTTCTCATCCTAGTTTCTAAAAATAACTAAACCATTCTCTGATACCAACTATAGAGACCCAACCAATTCATACATAAATATTACATATTATTAGATTAATATTCATTACATATCATTATGATCCATGCTATAACTATATAGGTTTAGTGTATTTGGAAACTTAGATACATAAAAAATTGGTTCATAAAAATCTACACCATCTCCCACTTCACATCTAGTAATCTTCTTAAGCATAACATACTTAAAACCTTTCTTCATATACTAGGGAATAAAAAAACATAAGAAAGGGTGATCTCATATGCCCAATAAGGGTGAACATGGGATATATTAGTCGATGATCATTTATAATCATAAAAATAACATAAATATATGAGAACATGAGCATAATAATAGAAAATCATACCCAAAAATTCATAGATCGTAATCATGATTCATGGAATAAATCTTTCCAGTTAATAAGACATGAATCATAAGAGAAAAAAATCCATCATCTATAAGAACATGTCATAAGAATGTGATCAAATCATAAAATAGTGGAATAAAGTGTGGCATAATCATAATCATATAAATCATATGTCAAGGCTCGCTACTAAGACCATCATTTCTTAGTGGATTATATTCTCACATAATAAACTTTTTAGACATACCCTATATAAAAAATTTCTTTAAAACCTAGGGAAAGGAAATATAATAAAGGGTATTTAAGGGTAAACATGGGTGATATCAATTAATAATATTAAGTGATCATTATAATAAAGGTATGATAACATGATCATAACTTAGTAAGGTCATGCCCAATCAGTAAAAGATATTAAATCATGAATCATGGCATAGGGTTTTGTCATAATAAACAAAAAATAAATAAGAGTAAAGAATCATAAATAATCAATCATGATTTGTGAGAGAATACCATAAACATAGGAATGTGGCATAATCATAAGCTTATAAAATTTTAAACATGTATAAATAGTAACAGGTACATTCATTCGGTTATGGATATGAAATCAGCTCATTGCATAAACTTATGAGCATTAAAATAGGTCTATACATAAACTTATGGACATAAAACCAGGTAATCCAGAAACTTATGGACATGAAACTAGGTCTACACATAATTTTTTGAACATGAAATTAGTTTCAGACATAACATAGTTATTTCATGATTTATCCATATTTATCAAATGCATTGGAGGGATATATAATTTCGATCCCACCCGTCACATAATCATAATGCATTTATATGTATTATATAAGATCATAAAACATTTATCATATCATCTTAGCATAACTCATGGAAAATAAATATTTTTTATAAATATATCATCAACATAATAATAAAAGTACTCATCACAACTTTATTAACCCATAGAAAGGAAACATATTTCATATCAATTCCCACATCATAATAAACCTTAAAGAGAAATAATATAGATGGTATCATAAGAACATATTCCCATTGGATCATAAGAAACATCAAATGATGGTGAATTAGATGAAAAAATCCTTTAAAATAACATTTTTAACATTTCTTTGAAAACTAGGAAAATATTATTTTATTTTGATATCTTTAAAACTAAAAATTCTCATAATATTGAAAAAATTATTTTCTTTGAAAATAGACATTGAAACTTATAAATGAATCTTTAAGGCACATAAATTTCATGATAATAAGAAAATTTTCTCATGCCGTGTATATTAAAAAAATATTCTTTTTATACTTTGGTGAGAAGTAAAAAAGTAACTCATTCAAAAAATAGTAAGAAGATTCCATTTTAAAAAATAAAAATAAAAACATAGTTAAAAGTTACTTGAAACAATCATTAGAGCATATAAAATAAATTTCTTTAAAAAAATTTATAAATTATAGACATAGAGGAAAAATATTCCCAACCATAAGTAGAAATAAGGTTGGTTTTCTTTAAAAACATTCTTTTGGTTCTCTTTTAGTAGAAAAGATATAAAATGAGAAAAAATAATGAAAAATTAATAATTAACCAGAGGATAATAAAATAAATTCTATTTTATAATATTTAAAGTATAAAATTCCCCTAAAGGAAATTTAAACATAAACATTCTATATTAAAAGTGAGATTAAATAATTAACCCTTACTACTTTGGTAGCTTTTGAATCATAAGCCCCATGAAAGGATAACTTTAAATATCATGAACATAATTATATTCATGATATGACATGTTAAATTGGTATTATTTACACCTCATAAAATAAGATATTTGTATAATATAACATGTGTCCCAAAGAAGATGATTTGAGATGAAAAACCCTTACCACTTTGGTTACTTTCGAATCAAAAACCCTTGGATGTAATAATCTCAATTATAAATTTAAATACCATGAATTGATAATTATATGGGATATATCATTTCAATTTTTGTAGTATATACACCTCATAAACATAAATAGTTGCATAATATCAAATATTTCTCAATGAAACAATATTGAGATGAAGAACCTTTACCTCAAGTTGGACTTGATTCATAAGCACTCTAACATCATGTATAATAAATTTAAATTTATAAAACTTATATAAAATAAAAATATAAATACTTATAGTAATATATATTATCCTATTATAATATTTTAATGCCTTTTTCTTCATAATTATTCACTAAGATCCTCATTTTCGGGTGATAATGGTTTTGTTTTTCATATATGCTTCGATTCATTAGTTATGGTCATTGCACTTTAATCATATTCCATAATATATAGATTTTAATTCATGTAATAATTATCATATTAAATCATTATATACACTTTTATAACCATTCATATAAATTGGTGATGAAAAATTAATTACATCACTTTGTGAAGATGGTAATCCATATGTACACTTGAGTAATGTTTCCACTTTTCGATGGGTGGAACAAAATAAAGGTAAATAATAATTAAACTTTATAGAATCATTATTATGTCATGATTATTATATATATTCATAAAATTTATCCTTATTACCATTAAAGTAAAACAATAATGAAAAATGAATCATATCGCTTCATGGAGGTGGTAGCCCACAGGTACTCACGAACGACATTATCATTTTCCAACGAATAGGGTGGAAAGAAGTTAGATATATATTTTAATTATATAAGAATATTTATTTAAAAAATATAATATATAAATATTAAATCCATCATAATAATATACTATGAAATATGGTAATGGAAAATGAATCATATCGCTACGTGGAGGCGGTGGTCCACATATACACACGGGCGATACATTCATTTCCCTTTTGATGGAAAGGAGGTGGAAAATGGTTGTTCCATCATCACAATAAAATATAAATATATTTATGATATTTTATTCATCATGTTATTATGGATACAATAGGTTTAGATAAGTTTGAAGAAGAAATAAAATTGAAAGTACTCAGTTAAGAGTTATACCTCTTCGTTGAGAGACCTCCTTTGGTTTACACCTTATGCCTTGAAAGGATGGTATTCTGACCAAACTATGAACTCTAAGATGTGGGTATTAATTTTAGGAAATTATTTAGGTATTTATTTCCTAATATAATAGGCTCTTTAAGTGTAGAGAAGAGTGTATAGGTGGTGTCCTTTTATAAGGGAGCGAGAGGGCACGCATGGAATTTTTTATTAGATTAAAATATATTAATGGAATACTCAAGAAAAATGGTTCCAATTGACTCATATTAAAATTTTATATTATATAGTATCAAAATATGACCATATAGAATGATTTATATAAGTTTAAGTGGTAATATTATCCTTATATCCTAGTTTAATCTCCCCCCCCCCTCCTTGGTAAACCTGTTTTAACATTAACCATGGTAAAAAAATATTTTTTTTACTATTCATTATGATAAAAAATTAAGTTAAAAACATATTAAATTATATTAATTATTATGATTAAAAATATTTAAAACATTTTAATAGATTTAATTTTTAAAATTTTCATAATTTAATTTTAAATATGCATGCAAAACAAAACGAAAACCAGTTTTTAGAAAAATGAATTTTTAGACATAAAACTAAATTTACTTCCATTACTTTCCTTGTAAAACCCATAAAATTAATGTTAAAATATATTAATGAACATATAATCTATAAATTTCATTAAACTCAATAATTAATAGATATTATTTTAATTTATTAAGATAAAAATACTTTGTGCGCATAAAAAATAATTTTTAGAAAAAATGTGTTTTAAAGCCCAAAAGTGAAATTATACCAAAATAAAGTATAATGATGATACCTATATAATTATTTATATTATTTATAATTAAAATAGTCTTATGTTACTTTAAGATAATATTTAAAAAATAATGATAGTTCTACTTGGAAAGAAATTATAATTTTACAAAAATATGTATTTTTTACTATTCAAAAAAACTTTTTAGAAAAATCATAAAAATTCACCCTAATATAATAGTGACATGATGATTTCAAAAATTATATTCATTAACTAAAATTAAAATTTCTAAAAAATTTATAAATTAATTATAATATTTTTGCACAAAACGTAATAAAAATCATTTTTGAAGAAAATGCATTTTTGAAGCATAAAATAACTTTACTGAAAAGTACATACCTATTTATTATAAATAAATAAATAAATTTTAATTATTTATAACCTATATAAATATTTTTTATAATGTTTTTATTACTATTCATGTCTGTTAATTTAATAGATAGGTTATAATGGTCATATTAGAATAATATTAATTTTATAATATATCACAGTTTGCTTAAAGATTGGTGTTGCATGTTAAGAAAACTATGGAGCATAGTATTATTTTAAACTAAATTTTCAGGGTGTTAAGTTCTTTTTCCCTATGTGAATAGGTTATTTTCATAGCAATTTGAAATATTCTCATAGAACATTGAATCCCACTGAATAGGAAAATCCTGATCAAGTGAAGTAAACCCTAAATAGTGAAGACTGCCAACCTTGTTTCCCATCCACTTTCATATGATTGTGCAACACTTCACTACCTAAATCACCCCATTACAGTGTGTATGGAATGATATAGATACAGGGTATTATTATTTTATCAAAATAAGGAAACTAAAATGTCCTAATAATGAAGTGACACGTGAAAATTTCTTATACTACGCCCATCCCAACTCACTATAAATGTAGAATATGAATAAACAAGAGAAGGTGTTTACATTAAAATATAATAAGGTATTAAATAATACATTGGGTATTTACATTAAAATATAATGAGGTATCAAATAATATAGTGGCTCTCACCTTATATATCAACCTCCAATTATGGTTATTAATCCATGAAACAAGATAGAGCAAGGGGAGCATAAAGAAAACACAAAATATAGTAAAACCTAAGCTAATACGAAGATCTAAAATCTTAGAATAAATTTCCATAGGGAATGGTACTCTATTTAATATCTCTTTTTTATGCCTCGAGTGCATGAGATTCTTCCACATGTCTCCTTCTATTTATCTCTAATATTTTTCCTTTGTGGGATTTAGTTCCCACGATCATCAACTCCCTAGATCTTCTTCCACATGGTATGTTTTTAAGTGCTTAATCAATTTAATTAGACAATGTTTAAGGGGAATATTTGGTGTTTCTTGGGGTATTCATGTGTTCTATGAGGTTTTATCCTTCATCAATGGATGAGATCTCTCTATTTTGAGTGAAACTTGGAATCTTATGAGGAAAATTAGGGTGGCAGTGTTGGACATCCAACATATTCCCATGTTGAAAGCCAAGAGCGTGTTGGGGTGAGTTCATAATATTGAGTGTTGGCTCATGACTACATTGGTGGGTGAATGGTGTATCATAGAAGAATATGAGGTATCATTTAGGACTGGATAGATGTTGGAGTTTTCCACTAATAATTTATTGTCATGCCTTGAGGTTACATTAATGATTCGTTCAAAGATCCCATAATATAGAGTATCATATTGGAGTGACTTTGTAATGTGCATTGGGGGGTTGAGGTGCCAATGGTTATGTGGCATAGTGTCATGGTAAATTGTAGTAATCTATTAGTACTAGAACATAACATGGGGAGCATTGATGAGGATACATTTTCTAGAGATGCTAGGTACACTGGATGGAGAGATTATATTGAGAAGTGGACATAGCCTTGAGTGTTTCTACAAGGTTTTGTTGGAACAACAATGCCTTCTCAAGTTCATTCGCCAAGCTACGTTGATATGATGGTGTATTCTTATGGGATGGCATGGCTACCATTGGTTCTTAAATTCCATCTCATGTTGTGGCCTTGAAACTACATTGGATGCATGAAACCCTCTCAAGGACCAACGTATTCTATGTTGGCTCCCCAACATAGACTTAGGTTTCTAATGTAAAATAATACTAGTCAATTGATCTTATCATTTGGTCTTCCTCATCCTACTCCCCCGACCTCTGCCTATAGAAACATCAAAACACACCATCAGAAGTATGACCATGACATTAAATAATTGTTTCCCCATTTTATCATTAAGATCTCATTATTAGGTCATGTTTTCAATAAGGTCCCAATTATTCCAAACTACTAAAAAATATTAAATTACCATTCTTTGTGATATTGTTAGGGATATAAAGAATGAATTACAAGAGAAAATATGGAAAAAATTATTGAATCAATAATATATTTCATGCAACATTGTTTATCCTTGGATTCTATCTCACACAAGTCATAGATGATCTCAAGCATTTCCTAGTCTTCTCATGCATCTCCTAATATATATTAAACATCTTATAGTTTATCTGAGGAAACTCCCAAAAGTTATCTCATGCATCTTTATACATTGAGCAACTTTTGTCGAATTGTCTCACATGTCTTATTGTGTCAAGTAATCTTTAACAAACTATCTCACACATATTTCCATATCTTCGGAACTTTTATGACTGTTAAATTTTCTCTCTAATATTCCATATCAAATACTCTCATCCTTGGTTTAAAATAAATATGAAACATCTAAAATACATTGAATCCAACAATTTTTCATGTTGTATGAAGATAAATCTAGTGAATTGTTTTATGAAAATATATTTGTTTAATAGAGATCATGTTATATCCCTTTTTATATTAAGTAGCAATGATGTTTTGTTATTTTCCACCCTTTATTTATAGTTATGAATTATAAAATCATAAGTGTTGTAAATTCTATATAATCTCACAAGGTCTATTTTAATGAATATTTAATTTTGTTACACTGCATTATCTAAAATTAGGTAAGTTTTTATGATATCTTATCCAAAGGAGTTTTAAATTTTAACCAAAAAAAATAGAAATTATTTTAGTAAGTGCCCTATACTCTAGACAATGTCTTAGTATAGTTCTCAAATTTATTCACACCATTTTTTATGGTTTAGGGTAAGGGTGCCATGGTTACATAGTTGGGAAAACCAAGAAGGGTGCACAACACATTTCAGGGATTCCTAAATTGAAAACGAAATCAAAAAGTTTTGGGCATAGTTTCACAATTTTTTACATATAATGTAACATTATATAAAGAATGAATAAAGCCTTTAAGGCTTTAATGAAAGTGGGATATTGAAAGAGAGGATGTCATCAAACTCATTGATGTGCTTGTATGCATGGGTCATCTTCATATTCAAAATTACATTGAAAATTATTTTTAAGTTCACCTGTCATGAATTTACAACCTTAACATGTTTTAATAGCTGAGGGTTAGTCATCCAATGAAGAAATGTTAACATTTGGCATGAACCAATAATTTCGGAGGAAAATCATAGGCGTTTGGACCCATTTTACATGGTTCATAGTTTTAAGTCTCCTAAACCATGAACCCTAGCCCTTGAAACCATGTGTGACACTTTTTGAGAAGTTAGAACTATATGCAAGGTTTCCACATGGTTATTAAAATCGTGTGAACTAACCCTCAAACCATGTGAGATGAATCCGTAGGAGGCAGTGTCGATTTCATAGTCTCCACATAGTTATTCAAATCATATAGAACTACCAATAAACCGTGTGATTTGAAGAATGCTTGGATGGAACAAATAGCACTGTTGGTGCATGGTTTAACTAATTTTTCACCTTAACCATGCACTGGTCAATAAACAGCCACCTACCTTTCATATACCCCCCATATCCACACTTTTACTAGGGATTATGACTCCTAACCACCCTTAGAAAT
This sequence comes from Viscum album, assembly GCA_963277665.1. NCBI lineage: Eukaryota > Viridiplantae > Streptophyta > Magnoliopsida > Santalales > Viscaceae > Viscum > Viscum album. The sequence goes on from OY728119.1 coordinate 540,403,843, forward strand.
TGGGTCCGACTAATAATAGATATCTGGCCATTTTGGGGGAGGACCAATCATCTAGGAGGTATTCATCTTGGGGGGAGGAGAGCTTGAAACTCATTCTATACAATTTTTGGATATTTATTTTAAAGGCAGCTTGTGTTATCCTTCTTCATGTTGTTATAATGAACACTAGAGGTAATATGAGCTTGTTTGATGTCATCTATTCCATGAGTAGCTAATTCTTTTTGTTCTCTGGGGTTATGGATGAATATGAAGAATGTTTTGGGTAATTGATTTATTTGTGTTGTGTTTGTGTCGTTAATTTTATCATTTCATAATCCCCTTGAGTTTTATCACTTTGATTCACTAGTTACATCATATTAGATCAAGAATAGTTTTTCTAGGGATCTCCGAGGGAATTAAGATAAATAATCCCATGACTATCGGGTACATTTGTCATCTTCAATGGGTTTTCTTTCTTGAATTAGCATATGAAAAACTCACTCGAGGATGGGTGATGCTCCCGCGATCCTTTGCGAAGGTGCTTGCTGGCTCTTCTAGAGTGGCTTTTGATAAGATCAGGTGTATTCCCCCAATTTTTTTGGCTCCTCGATGCATGAGCAAAGTGGAAGGCTGTCCGGCAGTGGATTTCTCGAAGGAGGAATTTAGAGAGGCAGTGGCTTTTCACAATCTAACGCTGGTGGTATCTTTCGGGCGTGAAAAACCATCTCTTGATTTCTTCAGAGCTTTTGTTGATTTGTGGGGGCTTTGAAATCAGGTTTCTATCTCAGTTTTATCTATATCTTCTTTCTGTATTCAGTTGGATTCATGGGAGGATTTTGTGGTTGTTTGGTCTAGGGAGATTCGTCGGTGTGGTTCTTGGAGATTCTTGTTATCCAGGTGGTCTTGGGGCAACCATTTTGGTAAGGAGTCGAGCTTGGAGGCACTATGGGTCAGACTGCCTGGTCTGCCTTTGCCTCTTCAGAACCCTTAGATGCTTTAAGAGATTGGTAATGTGCTGGGGAATTTCATGTTCTCAGATGCTGATACTTAGAGGTTACAGTCAATGGTCATCCCAAGGATCTGTGTTGAGGTTGATTTAGCTTTCCCCTTACCAGAGCGGTTGCTAGTTAAGGCCGGTGAAGACTTCTCCTAGTGGAAGAGGTTACTTTTCTTGAACAACCCATTCTTTTGTGGGTCTTACTATAGGCAAGGGCATTCAACGAACTTCTGTCGTCGGAGAGTTTTGGTATCGTCTGGGTTCAAGAATTCCAAATTGGAGTCTCTGCCGAGTTCCATTCTGGGCCTTAGTGATTTTCTGGGACAATCGGCCGCTGATCAGGTGAGGCCACCAGTATCGTCTCCGGATTTGGACCGGGGTCTTCCTAATAAGAGGGTTTTGACAAATTTCAAAGAAGCGCGGCATGCGCCTATTGTTTGTGATCGCTTCTCAGCGGAGGTGTCAGCTCTGTCTGAGGCTATGACTGAGGCAATGGAAGATCATACCATTATATTGAAGATGCAGGATCCTCAAATGGTCTCATCAGGTGAGCAACCCAGTTCCTCAGTTCTTCTAGGGAGTGTTTTCTTTGTCAAGGAATCCACTGAAGATGTGCATGTCGAGGGTCAGCAAGATGCTCAAAGTCCGGTATTAGTAGGAGAGCAGCCCAGTTCTACAGATCTTCTAGGGAATGCTTGTTTGGTCCAAGAATCCAATGGAAATGTGCATTCTAAGGATCAGCATGTTTCTCAGAGTTGGGTTTTGGAGGTTTCGGTCCTGCATTCTGATGGCACATTGCGGTCAAAAGTGAAGTCAAAGGAAGGTGTTTTATCTAAACTGGTCATAACGGGAAGTCCTCTTTTGGAGTATGAAGGTCACACTAGTCCTCCTGCTTCTGATATGGTTTCACTTTATCTCAATCTGCAAAAGAGGTGTGCTTCGGCAACTTTGTCCTCTGAGGAGATACAATCCAATAGTATGGCGGCTTTGGATGTTTTAGCTTCAAAAAAGAGTTCTTCAGATGCCATGGAGCTCAGGGCTAACGTAAGTGGGAAAGTCTGCTTGACACCAGTGAGTAGAAAACCAGTTACTCAAGAATGTATAAAGATATTCTTATTTCCAATTCAAGTGAAAAGATTGAAGCATTTTCAAGTATCAAGGCCACCCTTTCTCGGTTTTAATGGATTCGGTGATGATATGGAATGCCAGAGGTCTCGGGGTGAAAGATAAATCGGCTTATGTTTGTGAGGAGGTTCAATGGATTAAGGTCTCTATCTTAGCGATTCTTAAACCCAAAAAAAACATGGATCGCCTAGCTACTTCTGCAAGGAAAATGGGGTTTTCTACCTACATGCATGCGAATTTTTGTAATCCTCATATATGGATTTTTTGGAAGTGCGCGGATTCTATAGAGTATGTGGATGCATCATCCCAGCACATCACAGTAAAGGTAATCACAAAAGGTATGGAGTTTATATTTACTTTTGTTTATGAAAAATTTGATGTTGTAGAGAGAACAAATATGTGGCAACATTTATCCAACTTCCAATCAGGTAGTTACGCCTGGTTTATTGGAGGTGATTTTAACACGATAGCAGACAGTTTGGAGAAAAAAGGTGGTGAGGTTTACTTGAGTACCGCCACACAAGATTTTAAAATTTTCATGTCTTCTAATGGTCTCATGGATCTGGGTTTTGTTGGTAGTAGATTTACCTGGTGTAACAACCGCAAGGGGTCTAGTAGAATTTGGTGTTGGTTAGACCAGTGTTTAGTGAATTTGTAAGGTCCGGAATCCTTCCCTCATACTATGGTCACTCACCTATCTCGTTCTTTATCAGACCATAATCCTTTAGTGGTTTCTATCAATAAAGAAGTGAAAAGGAAGGATAGGTTTGTCTACTCATCCAACTGGGCGAGGATGGAAGGATTTCAGCAGCTGGTTAGTAATTACTGGGGACAGCAGGTCAGTAGGGACCCATGGGTGGACTTAACTTTTCGTCTTAAGCGGTTAAAGAGGGGTCTCCAAGATTGGGCTTATAACACAGAAAATGAAGAGTCCAGTGTGGATGGTCTTAAAAGAGAGATAGATAGCATTGAAGAGAATCTACAGCAGCATTGGGATGATGACACTTTTATCAAGCTCAATGAGAAGAGAACTAAATTTGCTGAAAAGATGCTAGCCATTGAAAGATCCTATAGGGAAAGATCTTGGTCGATATGGCTAAGAGAGTTAGATCGAAATACGGTCTATTTTAAGGACTATCTAAAGGAAAAGAAATTTACCAAGAAGATCAATTTGAAGATGACAGATGGGACTTATACGGGTGATGTTAATGTTGTTGGCAAGTTGGCGCTGGATCATTTTAGGAACTTGATGGCAGAATCGAGATCAAGCGACAACCTAAGTGATTTTTTTGGGATTCCCAACACAATTAACTACATCCCATGACTGATAGAGGATGCAGACAGTGAGCTATTGGAAGGTATGCCTAAGGAAGAGGAGATCAAAGAAGCAGTTTTCAGCATGAAACCAGATAGTGCTCCAGGGCCGGATTGGTTCCCGAAATCTTTTTTCATGGATACTTGGGATATCATCAAAGAGAAGATTAAGGCGGCTATCAGTGATTTTTTCAAGGGTGGTGTGCTTCCCAGAGCAGTGAGTGCATCCAAGGTCATTCTGATCCCCAAGACCCAACAGCCTGATTCGATGAATCAATTTTGACCCATTTGTATTTGCAACTACATTTACAAAATCTTGTCAAATATCTTAAACAAAAGGGTTGGAAGGGTCATCTCAAAGCTTGTTTCGAATGAACAGCATGGATTCATTAAGGGTAGAAGCATTCAGGGTGTTGTGGGGATTGCTAAAGGCATGGTTGAAGATATTAATAAGAAGATGATTGGCTCCAATGTTATCGTTCAAATTGATATGGATAAGGTGTATGATAGGATCGAGTGGGGTTTCATCATCAAAGTCATGAAGAAATTTGGATTCTCTGAGGGAGCTTGTGATCTATTTTTTCGATGTTATTCCACCCCTTGGATCACCCTATCCATCATGGGAAAATGTTTTGGCTTTTTCAAGACCGTGAGGGACCTAAGACAAGGGGATCCTATATCCTCGAGTTTATTTGTCTTGGCTTAGGATGTGTTATCAAGGAGGATCAATAATAGCGTGGATGAGGGTGTTATTCAGCCATACAAAAACCAATCAGGGGTGAGTATCATTTCTCATATCATGTTTACAGATGACATCTTGTTGTTTATGAATGGAAGATTGAAATCCATTAATGTTCCAAGATAGATCTTGGAAGAGTACGGTTCCCAAAGTAGACAAAGAATCAGCCAAGGGAAGAGCAAAGACTTCATTTCAAAAAAATGTTCGGAAAGGCACGGCAAGAGAATCCTAAGTAAACTGGGTATGTAGAGGCACTTTTTCCCTATGGAGTACCTGGGAGATTTCATTTCAGATGGTATAATAAAAAAGGATCATTTTGAAGGCATCATTTACAAACTTATGGGGCGTATTTGCAATTGGAAAAACAGGTTTCTTTCTTTTGGAGGCTGTATTACCTTGATCAATAGTGTACTCACTTCAATCTCAATGAATGTGTTATCAATTATTAAAGCTCCAAAGGGGAAGATTGATAGAATGGAGAAGATCATGAAAAATTTCATCCGGGATGCAGATCAGAATGGACGGTGCCATTGGGCTTCTTAGAAGAGACTGGTGAGGCCCATAGAGGAGGGAGGGATCAACCTTTGGAATGTTACTTAAACCATGCATGCCATGAAAGCCAAACTGGCATGGGAGATCATTGAAGGTAACACTCTTTGGGCTGCTTTCATGTTAAATAGGCATCGTAAGGATTGGATGGAGTGGGATAATAATTCGAGAAAAATGACTGGGCTGGAAAAAATCATGGTAGATCACTTGGAGACTCTCGATGAGAAAGCAAGATGGGTGGTAGGTCGGGGCGAGTTAAATGTCTGGAAAATCAACTGGTGTGGTGAGTGGATTTATTTTCCAATTTGTCCAGTACCTGATATGATGTTCAAGGAAGCGGAATTGTTTCCACATTTTACCAAGGCAGTCCTAAATGAACAACAGCAGGCTGTTTTCAATAGTATATGCATGAATGAGGAAACTGACAGGTGTGTTTTTGGCATCTGTTCTTTTGAGGTGCTTGGGCCACTTACTTTTGGAACTTTCTTGAGATGGAAATGGGTATTGCAGTGTAGGGTGAGTCGATAACAGAAGTTGTGGCATCCTGGTTTTGGGGAGTGGAACTCATATTTGCGGAACAGAAGGCACGCAGCATGATCTTTTCGGCGGTATGTTGGGTCATTTGGGAGGCCTGAAACAAAGCAAGGTAAGGGAAATTTATCTCACAACAACTTATCCATATCCAGTTTAAATCATTAGTGAATGAGTTGGGCAGTCTGATTTCCAACATAAACGCATCGGTGTCCCTGAGACGCCTCTCTCCAAGAGTTGTGATAGACAATGGAATAGCTACAATCAACCGTGGGATGTGGGTTATATGGAATCCACTAAGGGCTGGATTCAAGTTAAATATTAACAGATCCTATTGCTCAGGTGTTATGACGGGAGGGGGCTTGGTGAGAGACTAAAGAGGATCTGTCATTCTCATTTTTAGCTGCTGTTATGGTCTCAGAAATTCCATGGAAGCTGAAGCAAGGGCCATGTTAAGCGGAGTAAAGTGGTGAAGGTTGTTTAATATTGATATTGCAGATGTAGAATCCGATTGCAGTGTCCTGGTTAGTCTAATACAAGGGTGGTATATCCCACCTTGGAGCCTGGATTATCTAATTCGAAAAGTCAGAACTATCATGAATCAACGTAATGAGGTGAAGCACATATGGAGAGAAGGCAACTTCGCAGCTGACGCTTTGGCAAGATTGGGAGATCTCAATGCTCCTAGTATTGTTTATTTTTTATTTGGATCCCTCCCAAAAGACTGTATGTTGATTGTAAAAGGGGACGCAATTGGTCTTCACCATTTCCGACCCCCGTGAGGTTTGTTTGTTCCCTTTCCTTTTTTCATAATAAAAAGACAATGTTCTGTTCAATGGGTTTTCTTTCATAAAAGTTTTCAATAATTAATTATTAGGCCAAGAAATTGATTTTTGTGAACATAAGAAAAACTGGACAGGCCAAGAAGGTTTCAAAACAACTAAATCTCATGCATGAGATTTATCATAAATGACACAAAACATAAAGTATATTCATTTCCAAGGGCCTTCATAAAATTTCACACCCTCAATGCATTCTCATTATCAAGTTTTAAAATCTATTTTTGTGTCATTCTATTTTAATTGACAAAAATATCTAAAGAGCTTTAGAATTGGGTCAACTAAGGTCTAAAAAATCATAAAACCATCAATAAATAAATTTTAATTTAATTAAATCTTCAATTAGTTATCCGAGAACTCAAGTTAATAAATTTCCCAAGTTTCCCTATGGATCAACATCATACTCTCACCGTTCTCTTTGTAAAGTTGGCAAATATTCAATTAGGGATACTGAAAGTAACCATTCAATCGGAATGACACCAAATTATGGTGTTTTTGTTTAGTAACACTTTGAAATGTGTTACTTAAATTAGAGTTTTGGTTTATTGAGATGAAAGAAAAAAATCAAAAATTCTAAAAAAAATGTTCTTTATCTCATTTTTGTTTTTTATTATTACTTTTTTTCCTTTTACGCTTTGTGTGTTGTTTGATGTTGTGCAGAATCATAGGTGCATGAGATATTGCATCACTCATTCCAAGAGTTTTGATTCAGCATAAACACTTTATTTTGACCCCAATATCAAACGAATGATATTGAGGCAACATCAAGCAATTATGGGTGAGCATCACCAAAATGATCCCTTGTCAAACATGGAATTGGTGGGGTTTTTTTAATACATTTTTTTTAAAAAAAAATCAAAAAACGATTTAAGTTGATTTTTTTTTTTCAAAATGCGCCTCAAAGGCGGCATCTGTGATGCCACCTTTGCATTACGGATGAAAGGCGGCATCCGCGATGCCGCCTTTGCACTGTGGCATAAAGGTGGCACCCGCGATGCCGCCTTTCCCCTAAGAAAAAAAAAATTGAAATTTTTTTTTGTTTTGTTTATATATTTATTTATATACATAATTCATAAAAAATGTTCAGGAGAATTCCGCCTTTCACCTAACAAAAAAAATTATTAGTTTTTAAAATTTTGTTTCAAAATCGCAAAGTCAAAAATGTTTCAAGTACGTGACTTTGAAAGACTATAAAATATAAACCATAAGACCAATCTAAACGAAACTTTAAACATTTATTAAATATATAACCAATTGTTGTAAACACAAATCATTTCATAACAACTGTTCATGAAAAATAAATTATTAGCTTTCAAAACCGCCTATTTGAAAGTTAAAAATGTTTCAAGTACGTGACTTTGAAGGACTATAAAATATAAACCATAAGACCAATCTAAACGAAATCTTGAACATGCATTAAACATATAACCAATTATTGTAAACACAAATCATTTCATAACAACTGTTCATGAAAAATAAATTATTAGCTTTCAAAACCGCCTATTTGAAAGTTAAAAATGTTTCAAGTACGTGACTTTGAAGGACTATAAAATATAAAGCATAAGACCAATCTAAACGAAACTTTAAACATTCATTAAACATATAGCCAATTGTTGTAAACACAAATCATTTCATAACAACTGTTCATGAAAAATAAATTATTAGATTTCAAAACCGCCTATTTGAAAGATAAAAATGTTTCAAGTACGTGACTTTAAAGGGCTATAAAATATAAATCATAAGACCAATCTAAACGAAACCTTAAACATTCATTAAACATATATGAGTTAACCCTGCATCAATAGGATGCACGTTGTCGCTAGTATCACATACATCTATAATCTTTGATGCATGAAAACATGTTCTCTCTCCTTTCATGGAACAACAAAATACATTCTTCCACCCGTCATATCCATATCCATATCAACATCCGGCCGCATAAGGGTATGTTCAAAGATATGCCACATGAAATTATCATACGTTCGCATTCCTGCAAATATCAATCCCTTCAACACCACAATGCATCCAACCATTATAATTTTTCTACAATTGTCACCCCATTTCCGCACGTCTAGTTGATCAGATGAAAACACCAGCGATTCCACATAGCTCATTGAACTCTTCATCATCAAATCTTTATCTTTTATCATCTTCAAAAGCCCACTATAGGACTTCCTTAATCTATCTGTTCCAAACACTCACATACAAGTATACTATAAGCATAAAAACCAACAAGTTTTCAGGTTTTTATGTTTATAGTATACTTGTATGTGAGTGTTTAGAATGGATAGATCAAGGAGGTCCTACAGTGACCTTTTGAAGAAGATAAAAGATAAAGATTTGGTGATGAAGAGTTCAATGGGCTATGTGGAATCGTTGGTGTTTTCATCTGATCAACTGGACATGCGGAAATGTCACCTCCACATGTCCAGTTGATCAGATGAAAACACCAACGATTCCACATAGCTTATTGAACTCTTCATCACCAAATCTTTATCTTTTATCATCTTCAAAAGACCATTGTAGGACCTCCTTGATCTATCCATTCCAAACACTCACATACAAGTATACTATAAGCATAAAAACCAACAAGTTTTCAGGTTTTTATGTTTATAGTATACTTGTATGTGAGTGTTTGGAATGGATAGATTAAGGAAGTCCTACAGCGGCCTTTTGAAAATGATAAAAGATAAAGATTTGGTGATGAAGAGTTCAATGGGCTATGTGGAATCACTGGTGTTTTCATCTGATCAACTAGACGTGCGGAAATGGGGTGACAATTGTAGAAAAATTATAGTGGTTGGATGCATTGTGGTGTTGAAGGGGTTGATATTTGCAGGAATGCGAACGTATGACAATTTCATGTGGCATATCTTTGAACATACCCTTATGCGGCCGGATGTTGATATGGATATGGACATGGCGGGTGGAAGAATGGATTTCGTTGTTCCATGAAAGGAGAGATAACATGTTTTCATGCATCAAAGATTATAGATACTGTGATACTAGCGACAACGTGCATCCTATTGATGCGGGGTTGACTCATATATGTTTAATGAATGTTTAAAGTTTCGTTTAGATTGGTCTTATGGTTTATATTTTATAGTTTTTCAAAGTCACGTACTTGAAACATTTCTAAGTTTCAAGTAGGCGGTTTTGAAAGCTAATAAATTATTTTTCATGAACAGTTGTTATGAAATGATTTGTGTTTACAACAATTGGTTATATGTTTAATGAATGTTTAAAGTTTCGTTTAGATTGGTCTTATGGTTTATATTTTATAGTCCTTCAAAGTCACGTACTTGAAACATTTTTAACTTTCAAATAGGCGGTTTTGAAAGCTAATAATTTATTTTTCATGAATAGTTGTTATGAAATGATTTGTGTTTACAACAATTGGTTATATGTTTAATGTATGTTTAAGGTTTCGTTTAGATTGGTCTTATGGTTTATATTTTATAGTCTTTCAAAGTCACGTACTTGAAACATTTCTAAGTTTCAAATAGGCGGTTTTGAAAGCTAATAATTTATTTTTCATGAACAGTTGTTATGAAATGATTTGTGTTTACAACAATTGGTTATATGTTTAATGAATGTTTAACATTTTGTTTAGATTGGTCTTATGGTTTATATTTTATAGTTATAATGGCCCGGACCTCTCCAGCCCATTCCTTTGTCAAAAAGAAGGTCAAGAAGTGTTCTGGAGGGTAAAATGAACTTTTCCCACACTTTCCAGAATTTTGAAACTACACGCCGTGTAGTTTGAGTACACGCCGTGTAACCCCTTCCCGGGTATACCCCGTGTTGCAGACCGTGTCCTTGCTGTGTGGAATAATGGGTGCACGCCGTGTGTCCAGTTCTACACGCCGTGTAGTCCTTCCCCGCGTACGCGTTACCAGTCAACGGCCGTGTACTGTGTTGGAGTCGTGTCCTTGCCGTGTGCAATAAATGAGTACACGTCGTGTGTCTAAACTACACGTCGTGTAGTCCTTCTCCGCGTATGCGTTACCCTCAAATCGTGTGTTGACCAGTCAACGGCCGCAGAGCCGTGTTGGAAGCCGTGTGGAGACCGTGTGAAAGAACCGAGTACACGCCGTGTACTTTTGCTTTTCACGCCTATAAAAGGAGGGGTCCCCTCCTCCTTTTAACTCACTCCTCACCTCTCCTCCCCTCTCCTCTGAGCAGAGCTCTCTCAAGAGACTCGAAGACTCTTCCTTCCATAACTTCTTCGTTCGAGCTCTGATTTACGATCTGTCAGCGGTCACGGGATCGTAACGACGAGGCGGAACTTCTGATCTTGGATCTGTTGTCTTTCCTTCGGCCTTTCCTTTCTGACTTCCACCCGAGGAGGTTTTGCCGGGACCCGACAGAAGTGACGGATGCTGACGGACTTCTTCTAAAGTTGATCCGGGGGAGCGCTGTGATCAGAACCTGTTGAGGTAGGGATTTTACCTTCGTCTCTCTAATTTGTGCATCATGCGGGGTGGGTGTTCTGTTGTTTACGTGAAACATTTTTGAACCGGTTTAATAAAGATAATAACTGGCTTATATAACGGGGATGGGAAGTTTGTGATTGCTGTTACTTTACCTTTTACATCCTGTAATATTATGTTGTGAATTGAATGAGCTTCTGCCTATGGAAAATCATGGTCGTTGGGGGCCTTTGCTTACGCAATTAAATGTTGCCCTCTCCTTCTGGATTTTCTTATGAATGGAACTTTGTGGAATGTGGAAATTGGTTAATCACGTAAAGTTGGATGTTTAAATAAAAAATCTGGAACCCTTGTGTGATCACCCCAGTTGAACCAAAATGGAATAATGAACATGTGGGTTTTGGCTTTGTTACGTGGCATGTGATGGGGGTGTTTTGTGGGTTGTTGTGGTTTGGGTGAGCAGCGGGGTTGCGGTTGGCTTGGTTGTGGGTTGGTGTGAATGCTATGATGGTGATGGGCAGTGGGGATGCAATAAATGGTATTAAAGAGATGATGATGTATGGTGTGGTTATGGTGGTTGGCAGTGGGGCTGCAGGGATGAGTTTAAATGTGAACGGACTATGGGTTGTGTTTAATAATTAATGTGGAAGAGTTAATGAATGATGGAGCTTGGTAATGAAATGGAAATAATAATCAATGGGTTGGTTGGTTAATAAGAAGGAACTTGCTGTGTTGTTGTGTTTTTCCTAACTTGCTTTGTGGATGGCAGGGATATGCTTACGAACGATCGTTGTGGTTAGTTGTGGATAGTTGCCCAGTAGTTAAGGAACTAAATAAGCTAATTTCTGTTGAGATGTGAAAACCTAAATGGGGTTGGGGTTGTTTGTTGTATGCATGCTTCGTGGTAGTAGTGCCGAGGCACGTGCTAAGTTTCTCTGTTTAGAAGCCATAGGTTGGGTTGAGTGGTAGCTATATATATATATATGTATGTATGTATCTTTTGTGTTATATCGCACCGCACCCATGTTGAGCACTTAGTGCCGAACACTCCCATTTCATGGGAGAGGGTGTTTTCCCATAGTTACTAGCTCTTTCCTGCTCCTTCTCCCCTAGGTTGTGATGGCTTGAGGCGACCTTACACCCAAGACTCTTCGGGTAGGTTTCGATTGGGGTGGTTAGGCCCAAGACTCTTCGGGCAGACTTATAGGCTGTGATGGCTTGAGGCGACCTTACACCTAAGACTCTTCAGGTAGGTTTCGATTTCAGGCCCAGGTGTCTTCGGGAGAGAGTTCTGTTACTATTACTATTCCCAAGAATCTTCGGGATGAGGCTCAGGTGTCTTCGGGCGGGGATGTGGTTGTGGTTGTGAGCCCCAGGTGTGTGTGGTCGGGATGTGTGGTTGTGAGGCCCAGGTGTGTGCGGGCGGGATGTGTGGTTGTGAGGCCCAGGTGTATGCGGGCGGGATGCGTGGTGGTGAGGCTCAGGTGTGTGCGGGCGGGATACGTGGTTGTGAGGCCCAGGCGTGTGCGGGCGGGGAAAGTGTGGCAGTGACAAGACGTTCAGCTAACTAATGGGAAATGGTGCGGGGTACCCAATACTTGTTCTTATACTACTACTACCTGTTGTGTTTGTGTTTTGGTGAGTGTGGCTGGTAAGGTTGGTTGGATAGTTTTCCTTGTTAGGTTTCTTCTGTTGTTCTCACAGGACATTAAGATGTCTCCCCACTTGTGCACGAGAGCTTTAGGTTTCCCTGCTGAGTATACTTGTATGCTCACCCTACGTTTACTTTCAGGTTTCCAGGAGGACTACCAGGGTCGTGCGGGACCCTACTAGTCGGACAGTTGGAGTTGTTGCTGTTGTTGTACCTTTGTTTTCTTTTGGTAGTGTACTTTGAGCTTTCTTGTACTTGTACCTTGTTATAAAATTGTTTAAACATGCATGTGGGCTTGGTTTGGGGTTATTTCTATACACTTGTTCTTTTTTCTTTTTGGTGGTTGACTTGTCCTATTTCCCGATCTTTAAAAATAAAAAGGGTAATGCCTCCCATACTTGTGAAAAACTCATACCCTTGGTGCTAGTCGCCATCCTGGGGCCTACTGGAGGCGGGACTCGGGGGTCATTATCTCCCTTTCACCATTGCCAGCTCAGGAGGGGCATCTTTGGTGGGAGGGGGTCATGACAGAATGGTATCAGAGCTGATGGTTGAGAGATAGGATGGAGTCTGGAGTTAGGCATAGTGAGTATTGCATGGGATGGTAGGGCAACAGTGTTAGTCAATCTTGGTGTGTGGCATAGGCCAGGGAAGACCGGCTAGGACACGGGATTTTAGGGGCCCCCGTGATCCGATGCAAGGACTCTGAGCCTACCGAACGACCAAGTGAGACTACATTGATTGCAGGGTAGAGACCCTAGGGAAGGTACATGCATCATCATGATTGTGTTTTACTTGATTTGGGTGTTCTGGGAAATAAATTAAAATAAAATGATAAAATGAAACCTTGGGTTTTCCTTACTACTTGGGCTTAGGCGATCCTTGTTTACTGTACAGCTATGGCACCTGGACGTCGTCCCCGGGTGGCTCAGACGGCCGAGGCCCAGCAGATTCAGGCGGTCGATCAGTTGAGGATTGACCGAGAGGAGGAAGATAGCCAGTGGCAGAAGACTCTCCATTCTTTCCAACGGCAGACCCTTAAGAAGTACGAGGGTAGTACTTCAGATACGGAGACGGAGGGGTGGCTTGAGGAGCTAGGGATCACTTTTACCTTGATCCGTGCTCCGAGGGAGTACTGGGTTCCCCTAGCAGTCAGTCAGCTGAGAGGTGCGGCGCGACAGTGGTAGACGCTCTACCTCGGAGAGAGGATAGAGGCAGAGGTTCCATGGGCTGACTTTGAGAAGGAATTCTGAGAGGAATTCCTTTCTTCCATGATCAAGGCGAAGAAGTGGCAGGAGTTACTCTCCCTTCAGCAGGGGAGTATGTCGGTACGAGAGCTGGGGATCAAGTTCAAGGATCTCCTGCGCTTTGCTCCGGATCTCTTTCTGGATGAGGAGTCTCGGGTGAGACGTTTGGAGGAGGCGCTTCGTCCTTCGCTCCAGTATGTTGTCACCCCCTTCACCCTTCCGACGTACTTGGCGGTACAGAAGAAGGCAGAGGTTGTAGAGAGGATGCACTCGTTGGGAGGTGCACCCCGAGAGGGGATCCAGCCAGGCTCGTCGAAGGGGAAGGCAGTCAGCAGCAGGTCCCCTGCGACGGGACCTTCCAGGTTCAGGCTAGTGGGGAGCAGGCCCCAACAGTTCCAGTTCAGATCTTCGGGTCCTCGTCCCTTTTTCACGAGCCCGGGACCGAGGTGTTTATCTTGTGGAGGTTTCGGGCACGTTCAGAGTCGGTGCCCGACCCGAGCTCAGTAGGGTGGAGGTGGGCAGGTTCAGCGCCCACCTCAGCAGCACCAGTTGCCAGCGAGGCCCTTCCAGCAGCAGCAGGACCATGCTCCTCCGAGGGCAGACTTTGCGGGAGGAGGCCGACCTCAGGGTGCTCCTCAGGGACCTCGACCAGGGCGTGGTCGGGGAGGTGGACGACATCAGAGAGGCAGAGGAGCTGGGCATGGACAGTTGCACGCAGCAGAGTTGGCGGCTCCAGCGGGACCAGAGGTGGTACGAGGTAAGATTTGTTTGTTCAGCACTCTTGTTTCTGCTTTGTTCGATTCGGGAGCCTCGCACTCTTTTGTTGCACCTAGTCTAGCCCATGCTTTGGGACTAGACGTAGAGAGACTTTCCATACCACTGGTACTGAGTACACCAGTTGGAGGCCAGACCAGCGTATCTTGTGTTTGCCGGGGATGCGGGATGATGTTGGGACCACATCGATCTAGTGGGGACCTTCTTCTGTTACAGATGAAGCCATACGATGTCATCCTATGCATCGACTGGTTGTTTTCTGTTAGTGCCATTATCGACTGCTTCCGGAGAAGAGTTGTGTTCTCCGACGTGGATGGGCAACGCGTATCTTTTGTTGGCGAGAGGAGCTATCAGGCGGGAAGCCGGCGTGTGGAGCCTCTCCTTTCCTTGTTGGGCGGGTTATCAGTGGTTCCAACTGATACAGAGATGATGGATGTCCCGGAGGTTGTTGGGAAGTTCCTAGATGTTTTTCCTGAGGAGGTTGTGACTCTACCCCCCCCCCCGACGTGACGTTGAGTTCGGGATAGACTTACAGCCTGGTGCCTGTCCGATTTCGATGGCCCCTTATCGGATGGCACCTTCGGAGTTGCGGGAGTTGCGAATTCAGATTGACGATCTGATGGAGAAGGGTTTTGTTCGACCCAGTGTATCGCCATGGGATGCTCCAGTTTTGTTCGTGAAGAAGGCAGATGGTGGTCTCAGGCTATGCATAGACTACCGAAGGTTGAACCAGGTAACAATCAAGAACCGCTATCCCCTCCCAATGATAGATGATCTCTTTGACCAACTGAGGGGAGCAGGTTGGTTTTCCAAGATTGATCTACGATCTGGATATCATCAGCTAAGGGTAAAGGACAGTGACATCTCGAAGACGGCTTTCAGGTGCAGGTATGGGCACTTCGAGTTTGTGGTGATGCCGTTTGGAGTTACAAATTCACCGGCTGTGTTCATGGGACTTATGAACTTTGTCTTCCGAGAGTTTCTGGACCGGTTTGTCGTTGTGTTTATCGATGACATCCTGATCTACTCAAGATCAGAGGAGGAGCACGTTGAGCATCTCAGGGCAGTCTTGGGAGTCCTTCGACACCACCAGCTTTATGGGAAATTGTCGAAGTGTAAGTTCTTGACACAAGAAGTACACTTCATTGGGCACGTATTGTCTCAGCGTGGAGTGTCAGTAGACCCGTCGAAGGTGGAGGCAGTTGTTTTTTGGGCAGCACCCAAGAGCGTGGCAGAAGTTCGTAGTTTCCTGGGGTTTGCAGGTTACTATCGGAGGTTCGTTTCGGACTTCTCTCGAGTTACTGCTCCATTGACAGCTTTGACTAGGAAGAACCAGGTCTTCCTATGGAGCGAGCAGTGCCAGAGGGCTTTCGACTACCTGAAGGAGAAGTTGGTCAGTGCTCCCGTACTCAGGTTGCCAGAGGAAGGGGTGTTATATGAGGTGTTTTTTGATGCTTCTGGCCTTGGTCTGGGGTGCGTGCTGATGCAGAAGAAGGGAGTGATTTGTTATGGGTCTAGGCAGTTGCGCCCTCACGAGCGTAACTATGCCACCCATGACCTAGAGCTTGCTGCAGTAGTGTTCGCACTGAAGTTGTGGCGACATTACCTCTTTGGGGAGCGCTTCGTGGTCTTCTCAGATCACAAGAGCCTGCGTTATATCTTCTCCCAGCGTGACCTGAACTTACGGCAGCGGAGATGGGTCGAGTTTCTCCAAGACTATGACTTTGAGATCTCTTACACTGAAGGTAAGGGCAACATTGTGGCTGATTCCCTGAGCAGGAAGTCGCATCAGGAAGTAGTTCGGGAATCCACTGATGCTTGGAAGGCGATGGGAGAGTTGGCTTCCTTGCACTTGGATGCTAGGGTAGAAGGTGTTAGAGGCTGTTTGTTTCAGATGACGGTGCAGTCCTCCTTGTTGCAGCAGGTGGAAGAGTCCCAGTGGGGGGACTCCGAGGAGGAAGTGATGTGGGATCGTGTCGATCAGGGGAACGCTCCAGAAGGATGGTTAGAGGACAGCCGACATCGGATGCTCTTCCATGGAAGGTTGTTTGTTCCGGAGGCAATGCGTGAGGGAGTTCTCCGTGAGTTCCATAGCTCAGCCTTAGCGGTACATCCTGGAGTTTCGAAAATGTACCGAGGCCTGAGGGAATAGTTTTGGTGGCCCAGGGTGAAACGGGCAGTGGCGGAGTTTGTGGCTAGATGCCTAGTGTGTCAGCAAGTGAAGGCTGAACACCGTGTTCCCAGTGGTTTGTTGCATCCTTTAGATGTCCTCGAGTGGAAGTGGGATGACATCTCAATGGACTTCGTCACAGGACTACCCAGAGCTCAGGGTGGTTATGATGCTATCTGGGTGGTGGTGGATCGACTGACGAAATCAGCTCACTTCTTAGCAATCAAGGAGTCGGGCCCGGTGAGTACCTTAGCACAGAGGTATGTAGACGAGGTGGTGCGTTTGCATGGAGTCCCGAAGACTATCGTCTCAGATCGGGATACTCGGTTTACCTCATGAGTCTGGAGGGGGCTACAACATGATTTTGGCACCCAGCTACGCCTTAGCACTGCTTTCCACCCCCAGACCGATGGGCAGACGGAGCAGACTATCCAGACGTTAGAGGACATGTTGTGAGCATGCGTTCTAGATTTCGGAGGATCATGGGTACGACACTTGCCTTTAGTAGAGTTTTCCTACAACAACAGCTTCCACTCTACTATTAGCATGGCACCGTTTGAGGCTTTGTATCGAAGGCCATGTTGTTCACCCATTTGCTGGGCAGAGGTTGGTGAGACAGGTGCTCTTGGGCCAGAGGTAGTGCAGAGCACCACAGAGAAAGTCCATCTTGTTCGTGAGAGGATGAAAGCTGCTCAGGACCGACAGAAGTATTATGCTAATCGTCGGAGGAGGCCCTTGGAGTTCGAGGTGGGAGATCATGTGTTCTTGAAGGTTTCCCCTCGACGGGGGCAACGGAGGTTTGGGAAAGGGAGAAAGCTCTCACCCAGGTTCATCGGACCTTTTGAGGTGTTGAGACGAGTCGGCGAGGTGGCATATCAGCTGGCCCTGCCACCTCAGTTGGAGAAGGTTCATGACGTCTTCCACGTCTCCCAGCTTCGTCGGTACTTACACGAAGACTCCCACGTTATTGACTGGGGAGAGTTAGATATGGGAGACGATGCGACCTTCAAGGAACGGCCAGTCAGAATCGAAGATCGTAAAGAGAAGGTGCTCCATGGACGAACCATTCCCTTGGTTCGTGTGTTGTGGAGGCATGGCGGTCTCGAGGAGAGCACTTGGGAGCGGGAGACCCAGATGCACGCTCAGTACCCGGAGTTGTTTTGACTTGTGTTTTTCCCTTGTTCTTCTGAGCTTTGTGTTGATATTGTACTTTGTACCCTTGTTATGGAATTCTTGGCTTGTTAGTTGTGAGACCTTTTGTTTCTTTGTTCCCTGGTAATGTGTAACATGTCTGGATGTGTGGGAAAGGGAAAAACCTGACCCTTAATCGAGACGCATTAATGTGGATGCGATTGAACCCGTGCGGGCGAGTCAGTGCCGCCTAAAGCGGATAATATATCGACATAGGTGAAGGAATTTCCCAAACCCACGTGTTCAGGCAGTGTGTTGGTTGTGTGGTGTTGGGAAGACCCAATTCTTAATCGAGACGTATTAATGAGGATGCGATTAAACCCGTGCAGGCGAGTCAGTACCGCCTAAAGCGGATAATATCTCGACATAGGAGAAGGAATTCCTAACACATATGATTAGGGTTGTTGGCTGGGTTCCTGTTATAACGAGAACCCTAAGAGGTATCTTGTGGGGTTCCTCTGGGTTGGTTTTTGAATTCTCGGGGACGAGAATGTTTTAAGAGGTATCTGATGTAATGGCCTGGACCTCTCCAGCCCATTCCTTTGTCAAAAAGAAGGTCAAAAAGTGTTCTGGAGGGTAAAATGGACTTTTCCCACACTTTCCAGAATTTTGAAACTGCACGCCGTGTAGTTTGAGTACACGCCGTGTAGTTTGAGTACACACCGTGTACCCCCTTCCCGGGTATACCCCGTGTTGCAGACCGTGTCCTTGCTGTGTGGAATAATGGGTGCACACCCTGTGTCCAGTTCTACACGTCGTGTAGTCCTTCCCCGCTTATGTGTTACCAGTCAACGGTCGTGTACCGTGTTGGAGTCGTGTCCTTGTCGTGTGCAATAAATGAGTACATGTCGTGTGTCTAAACTACACGCCGTGTAGTCCTTCTCCGCGTATGCGTTACCCTCAAACCGTGTGTTGGCCAGTCAATGGCCGCGAAGCCGTGTTGGAAGTCGCGTGGAGACCGTGTGAAAGAACCGAGTACACGCCGTGTACCATAAAGTACACGTCGTGTACTTTTGCTTTTCACGCCTATAAAAGGAGGGGTCCCCTCCTCCTTTCAACTCACTTCTCACCTCTCCTCCCCTCTCCTCTGAGCAGAGCTCTCTCAAGAGACTCGAAGGCTCTTCCTTCTATAACTTCTTCGTCTGAGCTCTGATTTACGATCCGTCAGCGGCCACGGGATCGTAACGACGAGGCGGAACTTCCGAGCTTGGATCCGCTGTCTTTCCTTCGGCCTTTCCTTTCCGACTTCCACCCGAGGAGGTTTTGCCGGGACCCGACAGAAGTGACGGACGCCGACAGACTTCTTCTAAAGTTGATCCGGGGGAGCGCTGTGATCAGAACCTGTCGAGGTAGGGATTTTACCTTCGTCTCTCTAATTTGTGCATCATGCGGGGTGAGTGTTCTATTGTTTACGTGAAACACTTTTGAACCGGTTTAATAAAGATAATAACTGGCTTATATAACGGGGATGGGAAGTTTGTGATTGCTGTTACTTTACCTTTTATATCCTGTAATATTATGTTGTGAATTGAATGAGCTTCTGCCTATGGAAAATCACGGTCGTTGGGGGCCTTTGCTTACGCAATTAAATGTTGCCCTCTCCTTATGGATTTTCTTATGGATGGAACTTTGTGGAATGTGGAAATTGGTTAATCATGTAAAGTTGGTTGTTTAAATAAAAAATCCGGAACCCTTGTGTGATCACCCCGGTTGAACCAAAATGGAATAATGAACATGTGGGTGTTGGCTTGGTTACGTGGCATGTGATGGGGGTGTTTTGTGGGTTGTTGTGGTTTGGGTGAGCAGCGGGGCTGCGGTTGGCTTGGTTGTGGGTTGGTGTGAATGCTATGATGGTGATGGGCAGTGGGGCTACAATAAATGGTATTAAAGAGATGATGATGTATGGTGTGGTTATGGTGGTTGGCAGCGGGGCTGCAGGGATGAGTTTAAATGTGAACGGACTATGGGTTGTGTTTAATAATTAATGTGGAAGAGTTAATGAATGATGGGGCTTGGTAATGAAACGAAAATAATAATCAATGGGTTGGTTGGTTAATAAGAAGGAACTTGATGTGTTGCTGTGTTTTTCCTAACTTGCTTTGTGGATGGCAGGGATATGCTTATGAATGATCGTTGTGGTTAGTTGTGGATAGTTTCCCAGTAGTTAAGGAACTAAATAATCTAATTTCTGTTGAGATGTGAAAACCTAAATGGGGTTGGGGTTGTTTGTTGTATGCATGCTTTGTGGTAGCAGTGCCGAGGCACGTGCTTAGTTTCTCTGTTTAGAAGCCATAGGTTGGGTTGAGTGGTTGTTATATATATATGTATCTTTTGTGTTATATCGCACCGCACCCATGTTGAGCACTTAGTACTGAACACTCCCATTTCATGGGAGAGGGTGTTTCCCCATAGTTACTAGCTCTTTCCTGCTCCTTCTCCCCTAGGCTGTGATGGCTTGAGGCGACCTTACACCCAAGACTCTTCGGGTAGGTTTCGATTGGGGTGGTTAGGCCCAAGACTCTTCGGGCAGACTTATAGGCTGTGATGGCTTGAGGCGACCTTACACCTAAGACTCTTCAGGTAGGTTTCGATTTCAGGCCCAGGTGTCTTTGGGCGAGAGTTCTGTTACTATTACTATTCCCAAGAATCTTCGGGATGAGGCCCAGGTGTCTTCGGGCGGGGATGTGGTTGTGGTTGTGAGGCCCAGGTGTGTGTGGGCGGGATGTGTGGTTGTGAGTCCCAGGTGTGTGCGGGCGGGATGTGTGGTTGTGAGGCCCAGGTGTGTGCGGGCGGGATGCGTGGTGGTGAGGCCCAGGTGTGTGCGGGCGGGATACGCGGTTGTGAGGCCCAGGCGTGTGCGGGCGGGGAAAGTGTGGTAGTGACAGGACGTTCAGCTAACTAATGGGAAATGGTGCGGGGTACCCAATACTTGTTCTTATACTACTACTACCTGTTGTGTTTGTTTTTTGGTGAGTGTGGCTGGTAAGGTTGGTTGGATAGTTTTCCTTGTTAGGTTTCTTCTGTTGTTCTCACGGGACATTAGGATGTCTCCCCACTTGTGCACGAGAGCTTTAGGTTTCCCTACTGAGTATACATGTATGCTCACCCTACGTTTACTTTCAGGTTTCCAGGAGGACTACCAGGGCCGTGCGGGACCCTACTAGTCGGACAGTTGGAGTTGTCGCTGTTGATGTACCTTTGTTTTCTTTTGGTATTGTACTTTGAGCTTTCTTGTACTTGTACCTTGTTATAAAATTGTTTAAACATGCATGTGGGCTTGGTTTGGGGTTATTTCTATACGCTTGTTCATTTTCCTTTTTGGTGGTTGACTTGTCCTATTTCCCGATCTTTAAAAATAAAAAGGGTAATGCCTCCTATACTTGTGAAAAACTCATACCCTTGGTGCTAGTCGCCACCCCGGGGCCTACTGGAGGCGGGACTCGGGGGTCATTATCTCCCTTTCACCACTGCCAGCTCAGGAGGGGCATCTTTGGTGGGAGGGGGTCGTGACAATAGTCCTTCAAAGTCATGTACTTGAAACATTTTTAACTTTCAAGTAGGCGGTTTTGAAAGCTAATAATTTATTTTTCATTTCTATAGACATAAAACATATAAATGAACATAAACAATCAATGTCTATGTCTACAGTGAGGAGATCATGTCCCACATGGTGGTCTAACACAAATCATTTCATAAAATATAGTTTTTCATTTCCATAGTCATAAAACATATAAATGAGCATAAACAATCAATATCTATGTCTACGGTGAGGAGATCCTGTCCCACATGGTGGTCTAATAATAGGACGTCCGCGGCGAGATCTCTGGGGAGTCTGATGACCTGGAGAGGGCTGGTACTCGGGTGCTGGAACGTCGACTGTCATATCCTCCACCTCTGTGCCAGTGGGAGAAAATGTCAACTCCACCTCGTACGACCCTCCTGATCCTTCTCCCACCTCCATGGTAGAAGAACCCGACATCATCGCAGTGGGGAACAAATCATATGGTGATGTTGTACCCCAACTCTGCGATGGGTCTGGACCCCAAGGCTGCGATGACACTGGACTGAAAGGTTGCGCTCCATATGGGCCCCACGATGGAGAAAACTGAGGATATGTTGTCAAAAAGGATGGATCTAATGACGGCTGAGGCAGATCCTGCATTGGCTCAGATTGGACTACTAGAGGCCCGACCTCTGCCTGTGGAACTGGTGAGGCCTGATGTGCAGGACGACGCTATTTACGTCGCCGTGGTCGTGGCTCCTCAGCACCAGCAGCTGCTACAGGATCTTCCTCTACGGTAAGAACCTGTTGTCTCTGTGCCGGACGCTCGAAGAGGCTCTCGGCAAACGCACGAACAGATGACCTCAGCTCCAATGTTTGATCATGAACGGCTTCCCGGCTGAAGACTCTATCCTCAGCCTCATCACTCATATCAATAAGTCTGTCTGTCTGACTCTCCTGTAAATATATTAAAAATGAATTAGAAAATAACTCAACAAACATAGTAATATAATTTAATTGACTTACAATCGTATGCATCTCTTTGTCGGCTCGGGTAAGATACAGTATAGACTTCAGTCTATACCATGGCTCATACTCGTGCTGCGCTGAAAGAGAGAACTGCACTGTAGGAACTCCCTGGATGCGAAACTCTGTGTGGCTGTGCCAACAGTCGAGAAATACAGCATGTAATCGACGCCAGTCGTCATCCTGCCTCCCTGTCAGCTTCATCCCATGAAGTTGATCTGTCTGCCTCGACGGTAATGGAATCCGTTGAGTGAAGAGAAACTGGCGCATGACTCTGTCAGGCTGGTGCCACTCAACAATATGAAAGTGAATGAGTGGCACTACAGCTGTAACATCGTCAAGACCAACCGTGCAGTATGGAGGCAACTGGTCCATAAAAGACCAGTATGGAACCCATAAAATCTGAAATAACATATTAACCTTGTTAGAAAAACTGTTAACTAAAAAAATGATGTTATTATTAAATTTTTTAGACAGTTATAGATTTTATATACATACCTGATGGGGTAAGAGAAAGTCCAACTCGAGCCGATATATGGCCAAATCGTGTCTCGGAATCGTATTGAAATTGTGGCGCTGACACCACCTAAAAATTACAACATCGACAGTGATAAATAATGAGAAATTAAAGTCAATAACTTGTAGTAGCATCAGAAACTGCTAGAAATGAGTGATCATACCAGCATCCACGCGGCGCATCATGCAGCACCGCCATCTCGACCGGCGGACCCGCAAGATCAGGGCAGAATGCAGGGAAGTGCTCTCATGCCCACATCTGAATAAGGATGACACATCCCCCGAGACATGTGCACCTCCTGTCAGATATCCTGCATAATGCTCTGTATGTGTATGCCAAGCAGGCGGATCCCCATCTGTACGTCCCCGCCCGATCAAAATCCTCTAGCAGGGGTAGATACATCATGTGCACGTGCATCCCTGAATGATCCGTACACATGGTCCCTCCAATAAGTAGTAATATATATGCACGTGCATAAGGTATCACCGTCTTCTCGTCAGCATCATCAGCTAAAACTGGAATCTGTGCCTCCAGCCTAGGCATGGATATCGATGCTCCATCAGTAGCACTACGATCAGACAAAATGTCAATGCCTAACAAGCACTACTAGAAAAACAGGTATTTGCGACGGGCGATTTGCGACGGGATCCCGTCGCAAATGGCTTTTGGCGATGGGGGCCCGTCGCAAATCGCCAGTTGCGGAAAACGCCGTCGCAACAACAACTATTTGCGACGGGCCCGTCGCTAAAGCTAGTAGTTGCGACGGGGATACTTCCCGTCGCAAATCTTACTCCATATTTTTTGTAAAAACTTTTAAAACAGTAATTGCGATGGGGCCCGTCGCAACACGTATTTGCGACGGGGCCCGTCGCAAATACTATTTTTTAGAAAAAAATAAAAAACTATTATTAAATTATTTTAATGAATATAATAATAATAATATTTGCGACGGGCATAGTATCCCGTCGCAAATACTATAAAAAAATAAAAAAAATAAATTATTAATAAATTATTTTAATTAATATAATAATAATCCAATTATAATTCAAAAATAAAAAATAATAAAATATTAATAAATGATTTTAATTAATATAATAATAGAATTATAATTCAAAAATAAAAATAATAAATTATTAATAAATTATTTTAATTAATATAATAATAATAGAATTATAATTCAAAAATAAAAAATAATAGAATATTAATAAATGATTTAATTAATATAATAATATTAGAATTATAATTCATAAATAAAAAAATATTAATAAGTTATTTTAATTAATATAAAAATAATAGAATTATTTTACATTCAAATATTAAAATAATTCAAATATTACAAAAAAATATAATTAAATTATAATATTATAAAATTTTAATATATATATATATAATTTAATATTATAAAATATAAATAATATTATTATTCATATTAATATTTTATAATGAGACAGAAACTACGAATAGAAAAAAAATTATATTTGATTTTACAAACTTTATAACATAAAAACAAACTCTAATCTGAAGGAGGGGGGGAGGGGGGGATCTGCAGATACTGGTGGAGGAAACTCCATCCCTAAAACATGAGTGAGTCGGCGCATGTACTCCATCTGCTCCTGGTGTTGCTGCTGCTGCTGCCACCGACTCATCTGCTCCTCGTACAGCTGCTGCTGGTGTCGATGCTCCTCCTCATGCTGCTGGTGCTGCTGACGCATCTGCTCCTGCTCCTGTCGGAGACTCTCTATCAGTGCAGTCTGAGATCGCAACTGATCCTCATACTGTGTAGCAGAAGAAGATGCACGAGCTCCTCTCGAGCTGGACGCCGACATCGCAGCACTGCCATAATAATCTCCGGGAGTCAGTCGAGAGCTAATACCAACTACCCGGCCCTTCTCGAAGGCATACTGGGTGGCCTGCATCCATGCCGCCTCATCAAACTGACGGCCAGTGGTCTGATCTGATGACCCGGCCTGACTCTCAGGCCAGGTCTGTGACGCTGCGGCCTCATATGACTCCTGTAGTTGCAATTTAAAATTAAAATTGTGAATATATTATATGCAGTTAATTTTTAAACTTGAAAACAAATAATACTGACCACGATGTGATGTTGACGATCACCTCTGAGCTCCCCAGTAGCAGGATCACTATACATCCTCTGATATACGTCGTACTCTGTAATATCGGGGTGCTCGACAGCCTATAAGAATAAAAAATAAACTGTTAATATTTATAGTTATATAAAATATTTATTGGTAATTATCGGTAATTATTGGTAATTATCGGTAATTATTGGTAATTATCCATAATTATTACTAATTATCGGTAATTATTGGTAATTATTGGTAATTATTACTAATTATTGGTAATTATTACTAATTATTGGTAATTATTACTAATTATTACTAATTATTACTAATTATTGGTAAATATTACTAATTATTACTAATTATTGGTAATTATTACTAATTATTACTAATTATTGGTAATTATTACTAATTATTACTAATTATTGGTAATTATTACTAATTATTACTAATTATTACTAATTATTGGTAATTATTACTAATTATTACTAATTATTGGTAATTATTCCTAATTATTACTAATTATTACTAATTATCGGTAATTATTGGTAATTATTGGTAATTATTCCTAATTATTGGTAATTATTACTAATTATTGGTAATTATTACTAATTATTGGTAATTATTACTAATTATTGGTAATTATTACTAATTATTACTAATTATTACTAATTATTACTAATTATAGGTAATTATTACTAATTATTACTAATTATTACTAATTATTGGTAATTATTACTAATTATTACTAATTATTGGTAATTATTACTAATTATTACTAATTATTGGTAATTATTCCTAATTATTACTAATTATTACTAATTATTGGTAATTATTCCTAATTATTGGTAATTATTCCTAATTATTGGTAATTATTCCTAATTATTGGTAATTATCGGTAATTATTGATAATTATTGGTAATTATTACTAATTATTGGTAATTATTACCAATTATTAGTAATTATTAGTAATTATTCCTAATTATTACTAATTATTACTAATTATCGGTAATTATTGGTAATTATTGATAATTATTACTAATTATTGGTAATTATTACTAATTATTGGTAATTATTGGTAATTATTAATAATTATTGGTAATTATTCCTAATTATTGGTAATTATTCCTAATTATTGGTAATTATCGGTAATTATGGGTAATTATTGGTAATTATTACTAATTATTGGTAATTATTACTAATTATTGGTAATTATTACTAATTATTACTAATTATTGGTAATTATTCCTAATTATCGATAATTATTACTAATTATCGGTAATTATTGGTAATTATTGGTAATTATTGGTAATTATTACTAATTATTGGTAATTATTGGTAATTATTCCTAATTATTGGTAATTATTTCTAATTATTGGTAATTATCGATAATTATTGGTAATTATTGGTAATTATTGGTAATTATTACTAATTATTACTAATTATTGGTAATTATTACTAATTATTGGTAATTATTACTAATTATTACTAATTATTGGTAATTATTCCTAATTATCGGTAATTATTACTAATTATTGGTAATTATTGGTAATTATTGGTAATTATTGGTAATTATTGGTAATTATTACTAATTATTACTAATTATTGGTAATTATTCCTAATTATTGGTAATTATCGGTAATTATTGGTAATTATTGGTAATTATTACTAATTATTACCAATTATTACTAATTATTGGTAATTATTCCTAATTATTGGTAATTATTCCTAATTATTGATAATTATTCCTAATTATTGGTAATTATCGGTAATTATTGGTAATTATTGGTAATTATTACTAATTATTGGTAATTATTACTAATTATTACTAATTATTACTAATTATTGGTAATTATTACTAATTATTACTAATTATTACTAATTATTGTTAATTATTACTAATTATTACTAATTATTGGTAATTATTACTAATTATTACTAATTATTGGTAATTATTCCTAATTATTACTAATTATTACTAATTATTGGTAATTATTCCTAATTATTGGTAATTATTCCTAATTATTGGTAATTATTCCTAATTATTGGTAATTATTCCTAATTATTGGTAATTATCGGTAATTATTGATAATTATCGGTAATTATTACTAATTATTGGTAATTATTACTAATTATTGGTAATTATTACTAATTATTCCTAATTATTACTAATTATTACTAATTATTACTAATTATTGGTAATTATTCCTAATTATTACTAATTATTACTAATTAGTGGTAATTATTAGTAATTATTACTAATTATTACTAGTTATTACTAATTATTACTAATTATTGATTATTATTGATAATTATTACTAATTATTATTAATTATTGGTAATTATTACTAATTATTGGTAATTATTACTAATTATTTGTAATTATTACTAATTATTACTAATTATTCCTAATTATTGCTAATTATTGGTAATTATTCCAAATTATTGGTAATTATATGAATAATTACCAATAATTAGGAATAATTACCAATAATTAGGAATAATAACATTATTAGTATATTTTATTATTAATATTAAAATAATATAATTTTCTATATTATATACAATTCTCCTTTCATCTGTGTGTTTTCTGTTTCCACATACAAATATTACACGTGGAGACAGAAAACACACAGATGAAAGGAGAATTGTATATAATATAAAAAAATATATTACTTTAATATTAATAATAAAATATACTAATAATGTAATAATGTTATTATTCCTAATTATTGGTATTTATTACTAATTATTAGCATTTATTCTTAATTATTGAAAATTATTACTAATTATTCCTAATTACCATTAACTATGAACAATACTAATAATTTAAATTTATTAAGTAACAAAACAATGTAAACATAATTAAATTACAACAAATTAAGAATAATTGAAACTAATAAAAAATTTAAAATAAATATTAAATTAAAATGAACATAAATACCTTTAAAATTGATCTGTGGTTGATCTCTGATCGTTCTTGAAAACTTTAATATCAACTCCGGAGAAAAAAATTAAACTTAACAAATGCTGAACTCTAGAAATATAATTTTGAGAGAAGGAGAAGATGGAGTTTGAGAATGAATTGAAAAAAACGGATGGGGGTATTTATAGGTTAGATTATTTGCGACGGGTATCCCGTCGCAAATACCTTAGCCATCATTTAGTACGGTCAACGGTTAAATAGTTATTTGCGATGGGACCCGTCGCAAATAATAACCTGCCGACATACTATTTGCGACGGGGGTATATTCCCGTCGCAAATACCTTTTTCCGCCGCCGGTTATTTGCGACGGGCAATAACCGCCCATCGCAAATACGTTTCCCGCGATTTGGCGCGCAAAGCGCGCCAGTTCTTTTGCGACTGGGAAAGCTAACCCATCGCAAAAGACTACTTATTTGCGACGGGCAAATACCCCCGTCACAAATAAATTTTTAATAGGGCTATTTGCGACGGGATTTATCCCCGTCGCAAATACCCATTTTTTCCGTAGTGAAGCGCTGAGCAAGGTCGGGCCAAGCTGCCCGAGTGGATCCAATAACGGGTCTCCCCTGGATAGGAAGACCAAAAAGCACAGCCACATCCCGGAGGGTGATGGTCATCTCTCCCTTAGGCAGGTGGAATGTGTGTGTCTCTGGTCTCCACCTCTCCACGAGTGCAGCTAGCAGGTGATGGTCTACAAATGTAAAATCGGATACTACAATACCATAGAAACCAGCACGACGCAAGTATGGTATAATGGCAGGAGGAGGCTCTGTGTGATGAAAATGGTGCGCTCGACGCACCCTGGTCAATCGATCTGGACCACCCTCTATCACAACCTGTGAACAATGGGTAGCCTGCTGACTGAGTAGTATGGTGTCAGTCATCTGCATATAAACAAATAAAGTTTTATCAAGGATTCACATCATGGATCATTCACGACCTATAAATGGTTCTGTCTCTAATCTATGTTGGATGAATCATGATTTCACTTTGTTTTATAAATTGTTTTATAAAATAATTGGCATGCAATTTTTATTTTCTGAAAAGGGTTTTTGATAAAATATGGTTTCCCCTAATTTTGGTAAATAGAAGGGTGTTTTTAAAGAATTGTGAAATAAAGTGTGAACTAGTTTTCAAAGAATGTTTTTATATCAAGAAAGGGTGTTTTTTTTATTTTAGAATGTTATAATGCCCTTTCAAAATAATTTTATGTATATCTCAAATGTGATCCTTGGGTATACAGGTGGAAGGTGTAGTACTAGGGCTCATATTTTGATATTGTAAGAGAGTTCGCTTTTTGGGGTGTTATTCTATTACTAGATCAAGATTCATTTGTCTCTATGACTTCATTAACAATGTAGGAGGGTTCAATTTCTGGGGTGCTCCTTTATTCCCTAAAACTTTATGCACGAGTTATAGGGATTTGTAGGGCATATTAGTCATATTGATATATGATTGTACAAGACAATCTGGTTATATGTTTCATGATTATTTTCTCAATCACATAATGTTTTGAAAACCGATGTAAAGGGAATATGTTTTTGGGCTTACGGTTCATGTTTTCAATTTTAGGATTTAAATATTAGGGTTTCACATTTTACCTTTTGGAACTAGGCTTTTGGATTTATTTTAACATTTTATGATTTAGGTTAATGATTTGAGAAAAGATTTTCAGGATTATGGTTTAGATTGTTAGGATTACGGTATAAAAAGGATGTTTATGGGTTTACTGTTATGATTTTCAGTTTTGGGGGTTAGAAAATAGAGGTAAAATGAAGAGATTACAACATAAAATTTACAATATGAGAATCTCTCAATAACGACAATACATCATTGTGGCTTAAGAGTGTGAACTCGACCCAACAATGTTAGGGCATCGTTTCCGATTATGACCTTCTTGATGACATACGGTGCATCTCAAACTCTATCTTTGTTCTTGAGGCCAGTCCATCTCATTTCGCATCCTGCTGGCCTTCGGTCTCCCACGGGGACGCAACCGATTCATATCAGGTACCACTATCAGCTGACCTTCGGGCATTGGAAAATAACGAAACTCGCCAATAGGTGTCCATGGTGCAGCGTAACAATTAGCAATGGTGTTCATCCGGTACACTGGATCAACATATGCTTCCCATGATATGTTAACAGAGGCACATGCTGCGATGGCGTGTGAGCATGGAAACCGTAAGGCCTGAAAGCTTCCACATTGACATTGCCTCGTTTCTAGTAATACCACCACTTTTTCACCAATGCTATTTGTGGTGGGGTTTGACTTCTCTTGAACTTCAAATCGAAAGTCTTCTCGTCGAAATAGGCAGACTTGATAACCAGAAGCTTCTTCAATATTCTTTTCAATCTCTCGTTGAACATGTCTTCCATACGTTAGCCCCTAATTTATTCCATCCGATGCTAGTTTTTCTCTATCAACAAAGTACTTCACACAACGATATAATGTCTCTTGAACTAGGGCAGTTATAGGTAGCTTGCGAATCCCTTTGAAGACACCATTGATGCACTCTACAATGTTGGTCGTCATGTGTCCATACCTCTTCCCCCCATCATATGCCAATGTCCATTTTTCTTTTGGAATTCGCATCATTTAATCGTAAACTTCTTCATTAACCTAACGGATTTGTTCGAAACGTTCTTCAAACCGTCTTTGATCGGACTCATATGCTACACAGAATAAATGATATTTCACATATTTTGAATTTATCTTTACGTTGATATACAAAAAAATGAATACAATGCGTACCAAGTCTGGTGATTGCCTTCTTCATCGGTTCGTTGTGGAATTTTTTATGCAAGTTGCTAGAAATGTGTCTAATGCAGAACCGATGATGTGCATTTGGGTAACGCCGTGTATCAGGATCCGCATTAATTGCCTCATTAATTGCCCGGTGCCGATCAGATATCAAACAAACACCCCGAATGTTGGGGAAATGGGTGTTGATACATGCCAAAAACCAACTCCGTGATTCATAGTTTTCTTTCTCTACAATGGAAAAGGCAAGCGGAAGAGGTGAACGGTTTCCATCTTGGGTTGCCACAATCAACAATACACCCTTGTATTTTCCATACAGAAATGTTCCATCAATCTGAATAAACTGTTTGCATAAATGAAAGGCGGAGATACAGGGAAGGAATGCCCAGAACAACCGATGAAATTGAACACGAGATGGATCAAGTCGGTTATCGTGAGACACATGTTCATTTGTATCCAGATGGAAGACAACTTGGTTATGATGCCTCAATATGGCTAGCAATTGCGGCAACACCCAATATGAGTCATCCCAATCACCATAGACCTTCACAATTGCCTTCTGTTTCGCCTTCCATGCCTTATTATAAGATATCTTATAACCGAATGTCTGTTGTATCCTCTCTTGCACAAGGGCTATCGAAACATCTTGACATGTTCTAATCGTCTCAACAACAATGGATGACACAAATTCTGCATCCAATGAAGTATGATCTTGTGTCAGGCTTGGCTGAACGTAAGTATGAGCTGCCTCAATCCTCGAGATTCTCCAACCTCCAAATGCAATGTCCGAAATCGCCCTCAATCAAAATCTACAATCATCCCCATACTTCTCGCATCGTATGCCATATTTTCTACGATCTGATTCGTAAACTAAATAGCTACAGTGTCTCTCAATGTGAAATCTCTTTAGCGTATTTTTTAATGCATCTTTACTTGGAAAATTCCTTCCAACATATAAAGTTTTGTCCATCTCACTAAACCTATCTTGTATAAATCTGGGAAACTCAGTTGCCGGTGTGAGAACATTATCTTCAAATTTAGGCACACGTGTTATTGCTTCTGACCAAGATGTAAAGAGCGGTGGATGATTTATTGTAGGTCGAGCATGCTGTACAACTAATGCATTTCTCGAAACTTCTGTTGTTCCTTCCTCATCAGCACTACTATCACCATCTGTTTCGTTATTACGAAACTCCTCATCAGATGTCGGGTTAACATGTATATCCGGGAGATCAAGTAGGTTGTCCTCTGCATCATTTGGAATAGTCTGAACTTCATGGGGCAGACTATCTTCAACGACTCTTGTAAGTCTACGTCTATGTACAATTGGATGTTGTTGTTGTACAGTAGAAACGTCAATATATAACTCCATCATGGTACCATCGGACCGTTGAGAAAAAAAATTAATTGTTTGGATCCATTGTGCATCATCAACCAATGGACAAGCTAGATGCCACAATGTTGACGGGAACTGCAAATGTCTATAACTCATTGACTTGATCTTCTGATCGGGTCCTAGATTTAATGAGCCATGAATTTTGTCTTGAAGGTCACTTAGGGTTACACAGTCAGTTGTATTAACCACTGTTATTGGTTGTGTACTGTAAGAAGCTCCTTGCTTAGTTTGAATAACCTCCCCATAGCAATACACACAGGCAAACATTCCGCTCTACGTAAATAAAGTTTTCTGATCAATATTTTGATAATGTAAGTGACATTCAGAATAATGGTTACCAATATAAGTTGGATTTTATACTTTGAAGCTGTAATTAAACAGCTTATTAAAAATAAGTTGGATTTTACCTCACGTTCAAATAATAACTATTACTTCTAAACTATACAATCTTTATGATACTTAAATTTTAAAAGATCTTATATCCTAAACTAGGATATTTCTTAGTACACTTTCTAATTAGTGAGTTAAAATATAAATAACATCAAGTTAAAAAATAAATAAGAGAATGTTTTCAGCTTCTAGGTTTTCTTGCAGTGAATTGGATATCAAAATTTCAAAAAACCCGTGATTTCTGAAATTTTGATATTCAATTCACTGTAAGAAAAGCAAGAAGCTCGAAACATTCTCTTATTTATATTTTAACTCCATGTTATTTATATTTTAACATTCTGTAATTTAACTCTATGTTGTTTATATTTTAACTCTATGTTATTTATATATGTTATTTATATTTTAACTCTATGTTATTTATATATGTTATTTATATTTTAACTCTATGTTATTTATATATGTTATTTATATTTTAACTCTATGTTATTTATATTTTAACATGCTGTTATTTATATTTAAACTTCATGTTATTTATATTTTAACATGCTGTTATTTATATTTTAACATGCTGTTATTTATATTTTAACATGCTGTTATTTATATTTTAACATGCTGTTATTTATATTTTAACTTCATGTTATTTATATTTTAATTCCATGTTATTTATATTTTAACTTCATCTTATTTATATTTTAACTCCATCTTATTTATTTTTAACTCTATTTATTAATTAATTTTTAATTAATCATTCCTAATAATAAATATCAACATCATTACTAAATTATCAATTTACCATTTCTTTTCTTAGATATTTTAGTAGTTTATAAAGAAATATGTATATCTTAAGCATATCCTCCGGGAGTGTCAAACTAGAATGCAGCAAGGCCCGTTGTCGTGCACCAGTTCCAGTTCGAGTCTAGCTCAAATCGGTGTTTTTGGGTTTTACCCCTAGGTACATCTGTGCCAAAGCCACATTCACTTGTTTGTATCCAGACAAGGTTTTGATTTCTTAGATAACATACTCTTTATGCTACCAAAATTTCATTAAAAGAATCCTAAATTAATTTATACTAATGCCAATTATAATTCCTAAATATATATAAACAATATAATAAACAAAAAAATTTAAAACTAACTAAACTATTAAAGATTTAAAATATTTAACTATAAACAATTCAACTAAATAAAAAACATTAAAATTATAAAAATATTTAACTAAAAATAATTCTACAAAATAAAAAACATTAAATTTAAAAAACATACCTCTAAAAGCTTTCCAAAAATTTCAAACCACAGAACGCCGCCACAAAAGAGAGAATTTGAGAGAGGATGAATGCTTGGAAGTGAGGAGAAGGGGAGGGGGGCGCTGCCCTTTTATAGGGCGCGGAGGCAAAGGCGGCACCGCGGGTGCCGCCTTTCGCAATGACGTCAGGCGAAAGGCGGTACCCGCGGGGCCCCCTTTCGGATGACATGATACAGAAAGGCGGCACTGCGGGTACCGCCTTTGCCACATCACCAATCCGTGCCAGTAGTGCAAAGGTGGCATCCGCGATGCCGCCTTTGAGGCGCAATTTGAAAAAAAAATCGACCTAACCGTTTTTTAAAAAATATATTTTTTTTAAATGTATTAAAAAAACTCATAATTGGTAGACTTGGCTGCTTTCCATGGTGTTGGAGAGCAGTTTTTTCTTAATGAAAATCAGAACCAATTTCCTGTAGCTAAAGGTAAAAAAAATTAGCATTCACTTGCTCTTTTTATGGAGTATACTTCACAAAAACATCATCAACGACCACTGACTCAATTTTTGTTGGGATATGTGCAACAACGGCTGCAACAATATCATCCACATAGATATAATAATATGTTCCCTATAATTAATGGTTTTATTTCTCATAGGAGGAGTAATATATACCACAACCTCCTCAAGAATAGTTATCACAGCTTCATGATCTTAAGGAGTACAGATTGCCCTCAATTCATAGAGCTAATACATGCATTTCTAGGACATTGGTGTAAACATTACACTTTCAAATTAAGCCTTACATCATGCATCTCATTCAAAATATAGTTCAGTTCATAGGATTGTCAATTGAAGATCCCAATTATCATATTTCAAACTTTCTGGAGATATGTGACATGTTTCGTTACCACAAAGTGTCAAAAGATGTCATTAGACACTGCATCTTTCCCATTTCATTAAGGGATAAATCCAAGGATTGGATCAAATAGTTTCCACAATATTCCATCCTCACATGGGAATCATTGGCTCAAGATTTCTTAGAAAAATGCTTTCCTCTATTTAATATGGTGACATTGAGGAATGAAATCCACAAATTCCAGTAGCATGAGAGTGAATCCTTGTATGAATCATGGGAGTTATTCGAGGAAATGTTGAGAAACTTATCTCACCATGGACTTCCATTGTGGATGAAAGTTGAGAAATTTTATAGAGGTGTCACAAAAAATACAATGTCTTTAGTGGATGCAGCAGCTGGAGGGACTGTTATGAGAAAATCACTAGAATAATTGTCTAATCTATTGGAGGATATGTTTTCAAATAGCTTCCAAATCCATTTTGAGTGGGGAACTCAGAAAAGAGGCATGAACAATGTCTATGCCACTATCTTTATTACTTATCAATTAGATTCAACATCAAAGAAAATTTACATTCTTAATCTCAATACAAGTGCTCAAGTTCAAGCGGTTCAATATTTATCTTTAAGAAAATGTGGTGACAACCACGTCATAGGTGAATGTATGAGAACGAGTGATGGGACCTCTGTAATAAAAGTGATTTATGTCTCTCAAAACCATAGATCGATAATATTTATATAATATGAAAATCCTATATATAATGGAAATACGAATTTTGGTTGGGGATAGTTACAACAAAACCCTCAACCAAGACCTCAGAAACCACTCGATTATGGGCAACCACAATATCAAAATCTGTACCCGAGACAATAGTATATAAATAAATACCTGCAGGGGAAATACTCACAATAAGGATATCAAAACCTTCATCAAGAGCAACCCCCTCATCAACAACAACAGTATCAATTAATTCAATAACAACTGTAGTAATAACCAACTTCAAAATTGGAAGAGATGATGTCCAAGTTCAACGCCATTATTAAAACCAGATCCTAGAATCAAGAGGTATCCATTCAAAGACTTGAAAACAGATTGGGAATATTTCCAATCAACTCTTAGCAAGGAATCCCAGTACATTGTTAGGTAACACCAATAAAACCCCCAATAAGAATCCAAGGTTGTTTAAGAAGTGTTAAATAACTATAACAACTAACCTCAACAAATCAAAGAACAATGGAGAAGGAAAAACAAGATAAATCTTATCAACTAGTAGAAGAAGATAATAAACCAAATTTTGTGTCATTAGAAAAATAAAAATTAAAAGGAAAGTAAGTAGCGCAAGGAAAAGAGAAAGAATTCGTGAAACCATATGTCTAACTATTTCCATTTCTAGATCAAATGAAGCAAAGGAAGCTGAATTAGTACTTCAAAAAGTTCATGTAAGTGTTTCATAAGATTTATATCAATATCCTATTTGCTGAAGCACCAACTCAAATGCCTACCAATGCTAAATTTATGAAGTATATTCTCTCAAACAAGAGAAAGATAGAGAATTTAGGCACTATTTCCACTAAAAAGGAATGTTTGGAAGTGTTACAACACATGATTCCCCTGAAATTTCAAGACACAAGGAGATTATCTATTCCTTGCACTATTGGCCTATGTGAATTTGGAAAAGAATTATGTGACTTGGGTGCAAGCGTGAACTTAATTTCATTCAAAGTCTTTAAGAAATTGGGGCTTGGAGAGTTGAAACCCACTCATGTGGTAATGCAATTGGCCAATATTTTTATCAAGTATCCTAAAGTAATTTTTAAATATGTCTTGGTAAAAGTTGGGAAGTTCATTTTTTCAGCTGATTTCATTATTCTCAATATAGAAGAATATATAAAAGTACCATTAATTTTTGAAAGGACCCTTTTAGCATTAGGAAAGGGTCTGATCGATGTTCACCAAGGAGAGACCATCTTTCATCTGGGTGATGATAAAAGTATCATACAATGTGTTCAATGTTATGAAGCACACCACCTTGATGGAACATGAGGAATTCAACACAATCTATACATTAGAAAACTATCTTGGATGTATAGAAGTTGGTACGATCTGTTTGTAATCAATTGAAGAATATGTGTTGTAGTTGGGGTTTGGCTTAGTGGTAAGCACCCTGTAATCCTACATGAAAAATGGGGGTTCAAAACCCATTGGGCACAGGGCATTATAGCAGTACTGTAGCAGCGGCAACACTGTAGTAACGACGGACACTGTAGCGGCGGTAGGTCATTGTAGTGGCGGCAGATACTGGGCAGTACTGTAGCAGCAGAGTACTATAGCAGTACTATTCACGAAATGGGCCTTGGGCCAAAAAATTGGGCATACGGGCCATGTAATGGGCTATATGCCCACTGGGCCTTCGGGCTATATAATGGGTCTCCCTCTACCCAATTAAAAGAGGTATTTTCTTTGCTTTAAATAATAAAAGAGGCTTCGACCCCAACTTTAAAAAAAATTGAAGAATATGTAGATGAAGAATCACAAATTGATGATAAATAAAAGAATTGGAATATATATCATGCTAGGATGGTCATTATTGGAAAAGAGAGGTAATTTCAGACAGATTGGAAAGAGAGAATATGGATCCCTTGGTGCCTTTTATTTTAAAGGAACCTCAACTAGAGTTGAAACCCCTTATATCAATATTGAAATGTGGTTATTTAGGGGGGAAAGAAACATTTTTGGTTTCATTTAATTACTCTCAAGATACTGAGTAAGGATAAAAGTTTTTGTGAGTGTTAAAGAGAAGAAGGAAAGTTATTGGGTGGATGGTGGTTGGCCTCAAGTAAATCAGCCCTAGTATTTTTGTTCACAAGTTGTTTTTAGAAGAAGGGGTCAAGCCTTTTAGGAAAACCCAGCAAAGACTAAAACCACCGATGAAAGAATTTGTCAAGAAGGAATTGGTCAAGCTCATATATGCTGGAATCATTTACCCAATATCAGATAGTTCATGGTTAAGCCCGTTGTGAGTTATTCCAAAGAAAGGCGGTCTTACAGTTATTTCAAATGAAAATAATGAGTTTATTCTGACGCGAATTGTCATGGGTTGTTGGGTTTGTGTAGATTATCATAAGCTAAATGATTCCACCCACAAAGACCATTTCCCACTGCCATTCATGGATTAAATGTTAGTGTGATTAGTGAGACATGACTTATATAGTTTCCTTGATGGTTATTTAGGTTATAACTAGATTTCAATTGCACTTATGGGGCAAGAGAAAAGCACTTTCACATGCCCCCATGGGGCATTTTCCTATCGCGGCATGTATTTTGGCATGTGCAATGGTCCTTCCACCATCCAAAACTGCATGTCAGAAATTTTTTATGACATGGTGGAGTAATTCTTAGAGGTCTTCATGGACTAATTCTTGGTATATGGAAGGTCATTAAACATGTTCTTGGAGAATCATAAGCTTGTTATGGAGAGATGTGAACAAACCAACTTGGTCTTAAATTGGAAGAAATTCCACTTCATGGTGCATGATGGAATTGTCTTAATACATAGAATATCTAGAAAAGGGATTGAGATAGACCTAGCTAAGATTGAAGTGATATCAAATCTTCTCATTCTAGAATTAGTTCAAGACATCCAAATTTTCCTAGGGCATGTAGGTTTTTATCGAAGGTTTGTTAGTGACTTCTCTAAAATTGCTCATCCCTTGATGAGTCTTCTAACTAAGGATATAGTTTTTGAATTTAATTATCCATGCTTTAATTCATTTTAGTTGTTAAATAAAAAGATAGTGGAAGCACCAATCATGATCATCCCAAATTAGAATGAATCATTCGAGTTGATCTGTGACACAAGTGATTATGCAGTTGGGGTGGTCCTTAGACAGAGGGTTGAATTTATATTTCACCCTATTTATTATAAAGTTTATATATTAAATAAAGCCCAAGTGAACTACATCACCATCAAAAATGAAATATTGGTGATGGTATTTTCATTTGAAAGATTCCATTCATACTTGGTGTTTTCAAAAGTCATTATCTTCATAGATTATGAAGCACTCAAGTACCTCTTAAATAAGAAATATACTAAGCCACATCTGATTCTCAAGGTACTCTTACTCCAAGAATTTGACTTGGAAATTTGTGACAAGAAAGGGAGTTAGAACCTAATCATAGATCACCTTTCTTGCTTCAAGTTACCTCTTCTAGATGTATAAGAGGACCGAGAAATTCAAGGAGATTTTCCAAAAGAACACATTTTTGTGGTAATGGAAATTCCTAGACCATGGTTTTCTAATATTTTTAACTTTTTAGCCTGGTCTATCATTTCAAAAAAGGAAATATTTGTTGTCCAATGTGAAGCATTATTTATGGGAAGACACACTATTATTTAGATCCTTTGTAGATGGAATCATTTGTGGGTGTGTATGAGAGGTGGAAGTTCCAAATATTCTTGAATTTGATCATTCATCTCCATTTGGTAGCCATCATGGGCTAGACTGTACTATTTCCAAGATACTACAATTTGTATTTTTCTGGCCTACGATACATAAGGATGCACAAAGCTTCATTGAAAATTGTGATTGATGCCAACACAGTAGAAATATTAGGAAGTGAGTTGAGATTCCCCAACAACCCAGACTCAAACACTACAAAAAACTGTAATTTAGCGTTGTTTTTTTAGCGAAATTTTTCGGGAAACAACGCTAAATTAGTGATGTTTTGTGAAAAGCGCTAAATTAGCGACATTTCCTAAAAAGTGTCACTAATTTAGCAATATTTCTTGAAAAATGTATCTCAATTAGCGATGTGTCCAAAAAAGTGTCACTAAATTAGAGACATTTTCTGAAAAACATCATTAAATTAGCAATGTTTCGTGAAAAGCGTCGCTAATTTAGCGATGTTCTGTGAAAAGAGTCGCTAATATAGCGACGTTCTTTGAAAAGCACCGCTAATTTAGCAACATTTTGTGAAAAGCACCACTAATTTAGCAACCTTCCATGAAAATCGTTACTAAATTAGCGACGTTTCCTGAAAAGCATTGCTAAATTAGCGACGTTTTATGAAAAATGTTACTAAATTAACGACGTTAATATATATATATATATATATATTTATTTATTTATTTATATATATTTATACACACACACACACACACCGATATATATATATATATATACATATATTTATATATATATATATAAGATATATATTTTAAATTTAGTCATGTTTTTAAAAAAAATGTGGCTATTTTAGTGATATTTTTACCAATATTTTAAAACGTGGATAATTATATATATGTATACATACACATATATATTTACGTGTGCGAGCGCGCACACACACACATATATAAACATATATACATATATGCATATAAACATATATATATATATATACATATATATATGACCATATATATATAATATAAACACACACACACATATATAATATAAACATATATATATAATAATATAAATATATAAATAAACATAAAACATAAACATATATATATAATATAAACACACACACACACACACATATATATAATAGAAACATATATATAAATATAATATAATATAAACACATATATATACATAAAATATAAAATATATATATCTTAATATATGTATATTAATATATAAAATATGTATATATATAATATTAAATTTTAAATATTGAAATGTTTATATATATATATATATAAATACAACATAATATAATTAAATATTTTAAATTTAGTCATGTTTTTTAGAAAATGTGACTATTTTAGTGATATTTGTTCCAGTGTTTTAAAAAGTGGCTAATTATAATACACTCACGCACACATATATATAAGCATATATATATATATTAATATAAACAGATAATATATTAAAAATATATATATATATATAATAAAAACATATATAAATATATGTATATTAATATAAATAAATATATATATATATATATATAACAAAATAAAAATACTTACAAAG
The DNA here is from genome assembly GCA_963277665.1 of Viscum album. Lineage (NCBI taxonomy): Eukaryota > Viridiplantae > Streptophyta > Magnoliopsida > Santalales > Viscaceae > Viscum > Viscum album. The sequence goes on from OY728119.1 coordinate 540,444,123, forward strand.
AACTCAAGTTGTTGGGTTGGTATAGTCATTACCTGAGGGTCTGTAGATCACGTTTTCGATTCCTGCAGGGTTCCATTTTACCTGGGTGTCGGAGCATGGTAGTACGGGACGTGTGAGGAAATAGGTTACTGGAGGAGGTGGAGCGGGCAAGGCAGGTACGGGACGCGTGAGGAAGCAGGTTACTGAGGTGAGGTGAGGTGGGGCGAGCAAGGCATGGCAGGTACGAGAGATGTAGGTGGGTAGGTAGAAAATACATAGGGGCGTGAGAAAACTCTCTCTAAGGAACTCGGTAAAATAGCCCTATAAATTTGGGATAAGGAGTGCCTCATCACAAAGGAGGTCGCAGTGGCCTGGCCCGGGCGACTGTTTACCAAAAACACATGTCTTCGCAAAGTCGTAAGACCATGTATGGGGGATGACGCCTGCCCAGTGTCGGAAGGTCAAGGAAGTGGGTGAGAGGCGAGGCAGATACTAGAGGGGGTGGACGGGTATTATAAAAAATAGACATTTAAAAAAAACAAAATTACACATGAGGAAGCAGGTTACTGAGGTGAGGTGGGGAGGGCAAGGTTCATCCATGGAGGGTGAGTCAGGGCCTAAGATCAGGCCGAAAGGTGTAGTTGATGGACAATTGGTGAATATTCATGTACTGCCCCTTGTTGGTCCCAAGGGACGGAGGAGTATAGGTTAGCCGAAAGATGGTTATCGGTTCAAGGACGCATGGTGACCTTGCTTTTTCAGGAAAATGAAGCGGTGGAAAAAATACCTTGAGCCAATGTTTGAGTACCAGGTGTGACGGCGCTGTAGTAACCCATTTCATACTCCCAAGAAAAGATCAAACGACCTTCAACCAAAGGGTACCTATACCCGAAACCGAAACAGGTGGGTAGGTAGAAAATACATAGGGGCGTGAGAAAACTCTCTCTAAGGAACTCGGTAAAATAGCCCTGTAAATTTGGGATAAGGAGTGCCTCATCACAAAGGAGGTCGCAGTGGCCTAGCCCGGGCGACTGTTTACCAAAAACACATGTCTTCGCAAAGTCGTAAGACCATGTATGGGGGATGACGCCTGCCCAGTGTCGGAAGGTCAAGGAATTGGGTGACCTCATGATAGAGGAGTCGGCGACCGAAGCCCCGGTGAACGGTGGTCGTAACTATAACGATCCTAAGGTAGCGAAACTCCTTGTCGGGTAAGTTCTGACCCGCACGAAAGGCGTAATGATCTGGGCACTGTCTCAGAGAGGGGCTTGGTAAAATAGACATGCCTATGAAGATGTGAACTCTCTACACTTGGACAAAAAGACGTTGTGAAGCTTCACTGTTCCCTGGGATTGAGTTTGGGCCTCTCCTGCGTAGCTTAGGTGGATGGTGAAGAAGGCCTCCTTCTGGGGGAGTCAAGCCATCAATGAGATACCACTATGGAAGAGCTAGAATTCTTACCATGTGTCAGGACCTATGGGCCAAGGGATAGTCTCATGTAGACAATTTCTATGGGGTATAGACCTCCCAAAAGGTAACAGAGGTGCACAAAGGTTTCCTCAGGCCGAATAGATTGGCCCTCGAGTACAAAGGCAGAAGGGAACTTGACTGTAAGACCCACCCCTCGAGTAGGGACGAAAGTCGGCCTTAGTGATCCGACGATGCCGAGTGGAAGGGTCATCGCTCAACAGATAAATGTTACTCTAGGGATAACATGTTGATCTCCCCCAAGATCTCACATTGATGAGAAGGTTTGGCACCTCGATGTCAGATCTTCGCCACCTGGGGATGTAGTATGTTCCAAGGGTTGAGATGTTCGCCCATGAAAGCGGTACGTGAGCTGGTTTCAGAACTTCATGAGACATTTCAGTGCATATATGGTGTGGGAGTTAGAGCATTGAGAGGACCTTTCCCTAATATGAGATTACCGGGAAGGACACACATTCGGTGTACTAGTTATCGTGTCCACGATAAACGCTGGGTAGCCAAGTGTGGAGCGGATAACTATTGAAAGCACCTAAGTAGTAAGCCCAATCCAAGATGAGTGTTCTCCTATTCCTACTTCTCCAAACCCTCCGATATCACAGCCGATACAGCAACAGGTTCTCTGCCCCTGCGGGGATGAAGTGACAAAAGTTTTGAGAATTCAAGATAAGGTCACGACAATACGAGTCGTTTTTCATTATGATAGGTTTCAAGTGGAAGTGCAGTGATGTATGCAGCTGAGGCATCCTAACAGACCGGTAGACTTGAACCTTGTTCATGACATGATCAATTCGATTAGTCACTTTCCATCTTCTATTTTGTGCATCATTCAATCCTTTGACAACATGAAAAAACCAAAAGTCCTTCTTAGCCTACCTTGGATGGAGAGGGAGGGGGCATGGCAGCAGTATCCCCTCCCTAGTTAACAATAAGATAAGGGGCCTCACAAACGACCCAATATTTTATTTATTCATTCATGTTTCTATATTTTGACATTTTAGGAATAGAGGAACCACACCAATCCATCCTGAACTTGGTGGTTAAACTCTGTTGCGGTGACGATACTGTAGGGGAGGTCCTGTGGAATAATAGATCGATGCCAGGATGTTAAAAAGATTAACACCTCTCATTATTATTATATATAATCAAAAAAATGAAAATAAGGTCGTATTATTCAAAAACCCAATTCAAACCCTCTATGCCACTTCATCAACGCACCATTTTGTTCTCTATAGTCTATAGTAAACTTTCACATCTTCTTAACCCAAAATAGAAATGGTTGGGGAGAGGAAAGGGGTGAGTTGAGGGAGGGTACTACTGGGAACAGACTCAGTGGAGACAGGGCCTGTAGCTCAAAGAATTAGAGCACATGGCTATGAACCACGGTGTCGGGGGTTCGAATCCCCCCTTGCCCACAACTGGGCCAAATAAGCTTATTGGGGGTAGGAAATCATGATCGGGATAGCAGGCCCAAAAAAAAATCTATGGAACATGGCTCTTTTGTCAAAATGGAATGCCTTACTGATTCTTTTTAGTGAATCCATAATCAAGAATCATTCATTTCATATAGTATGTAAAAAATTGTATAATTAGTAGATTGTTTTTATTTGATGCCTCATATAATTCTTCAGCCAAGCTTTTTAGGAAGAATAGCAAAAAAAAGTATACATTTTTCCTCGTCATTCATATGCTTGCTCATAGTCATTGTAGCTTCTCAGGAGAATCGATGACCGCATCACTAGTCTACATCTAATCATTCTTCTAATTGGCGACTAGTTGTAAATATCCTCCCCCCCCCCACCCAGGACTATGGAACAAATGATTCTCCTGGACCGTCCTGAGGTATGGTATTTCTCAAATCACGCAGTAAATCACGTGAGTCTATGAAAAATAGAATGCACAATCAAAAAAGACAGTGAACATACTCTTAATGGTCAGAGCAAGCCTCTTATTTTCATTCTTATTTCATGAAGAATGAATCAAAGAATCTCCCCAAGTAGGATTCAAACCTACGACCAGTCAGTTAACAGTTGACCGCTCTACCACTGAGCTACTGAGGAAAAATGGGAGATTGGATTTAATAGAGTCAATTCATCAACCCAACCCATATGACTCTTCCTTCTTAACTCCCATATTTTTTTTCATGAGTCTCCTCATTATTTAATGAGGTAACTTAAATAAGAAAGTGGGATCTATTTATTTTTTAATATACCATATAGAATAGATGTTCATTAATAGAAGCTGAAAACAATCATATGTAATAATCCATAAATTGTACACAGAAAAGGGAGGTTTGTGATGATTTATCAATATTTTCTACTAGATAATAAAATATTATCTTCTTTATTTATGAATCTAAGCATGAGAAATTCAATAGTTTTTGTGGTATTTGTAGGAATCTATTATGGGTTTATTACTATATTTTCTATAGGTCCTTATATATATTTTTTATTCAGATCTAATAAGTTTAAAGAAGGAAATGATAAAGTATCAGCAACTACATGTTTTATTAATAGACAACTAGGAATGTTCATATCAATCTTGTTAGCCCCTTTGCATCTATAATTGAGTAGACCTCATACAATCACCGTCCTGGCTCTACCTTATATTTTTTTCATTTATTTTGGGATAATAAAAAATATTTTTTTGATTATTTTCCTACCCTTCGATCCATAAAATCAATACGTAGATTAAGCATTCCATGTATATTCCTTAATAATCTCATTTTTCAATTTTTAAACCTATTGTTGTTGCCAAGTTCCGTGTTAACCAGAGTTTCCATATTAATATTTTTCGATGCAATAAAAAGATTTTATTTATGACAATTAGTTTTATTGGTTGGATAATAGGTCTGATTCTATTGATGAAATTTGTTAGATTAGAGTATATACGTAAAAAAGTGAATGAATCAAAGAATACTATTGGATACATACAATGTTTTTTTGCAGGTACTGGTATAAATAAGATTTACATATCTATTGTATCGCAGTTCTTGGAGAATATTACCAAATTTTTCTGATCAAATACTTTATACTATAGTAGATTAGTTTAAAAAATTGTATCATAATTGATTACTGATATGGTTCAAATCTTAAGTGTTCTCTTATTTATCACTTGTGTATACTATTTAGTAAGAATACCTTCACCTATCCTGGGTAAAAAGGGTAAAAAAATTCAGAAATGGTAGAAAGTATAATAGAAGAAGAAGTAGAAATAGAAAAAAAAATTCTGGGATGAAAGATTCACAAGATATATCTCTCAAAGAGACTCATAGTTTCCTTTTTCAGATGAATCAGATGAAATAGGGGATCAGGAAAGAATGGATGAAACGGAAAAAGAAAGAGGAATTGAAAAAAACATGAATTATATGTGAAAGCATCTTATAAAGAAAGTAGAGTATTTTATTATCTTAAAAATAATACAAAATTCACGTTAGAAAAAAAATATTATAATTTCATATTTGAAAAAACTCTTGTAACTCTTCTGTTCAACTATCAATAGTGGAATCATCCATTACGATATATAAAAAACTATAAATTTGAAAAGAATGTAAGAAATGGAATGTCACAATATTTCTTTCATACATGTCCAAGTGATGGAAAATTAAAAATATCTTTTACATATTTATCCAATTTGTTGACTTTTTTGGAAATGATACAACGATATATTTCTTTGTCCACAATACATTTATATAAAAAAATTATTTGATATCCACTAAGAAACAAGAAAAGATAAAACAAAGAAATGATTTTTTCAAACGAATGAATGCTTTATAAAACAAAAAACATTTTAAAAATGTATTAAAAAATCGATTATGTAATAATGATAAAAAACGAACACTTACCAAATATATACGATCCTTTAGTCAAAGGATCATATCATGGAATAACCAAAAAATTGGGTTCACCCCCCATAAGTAATTTTTTTATAGAAAATTCAATTTGGCTAAATAAAATACATGGTATATTTATAAAAGATTATTAAATTTTGGAACAAAATAAACAATATGAAAATGAAACATTTGATAAAAAATTATTACAAATTAAAAAAGTACACTTGTTAAATTTTATTCTTCAATTTGATCAAAAAGAGCAATTTACACTTCATTCCTACTATTGGAAAGATCTTTTTTTATTTCCAGAACTAGTAAAAATGAATTCTAAATATCGATCAAAAAAATATTTAAAAATGATATTGAACAGAACCTTAATGAGATAAAAATATATTGGAGTAAAAAGAATATGTAAAAAAGTACCAAAATGGTTATACAAATTAATTGACGAGTTGGAACAATAGTTGGGAGAAAAAAATATATCTGAGGATTGGTATGAGATTCGATTAAGAAAAGCCAAGCGTATAATGATCTTTACGGATAACTATCAGAAAACCTATTCTTATTATAATTCCAAAAAACCGATGATCCTGATCAAGTTGATGAAGTGGCATTGATACGTTATTCACAACAATCAGACTTTCGTCAAGAGATTATCAAAGGTACCATGCAAACTCAAAGATGTAAAACAATTATTTGGAAAAAAATTCAAGCAAATATACATTCTCCTATTTTTTTGGAAAGAAAAATTAAAATATTTTTTTTCATTTTGAAAGTTTTAAATGGATTCAATTCCTTTTCATAAAAGGCATGGGTAAACTTTCAAAAAAAAATTACAAAATAGAAAAAAATAAAAGAAATGGATCAAAAAGGGGATGGGGATAAAGTAGCAGAGAAAATAAGGATAGAAATAGCAGAATCCTGGGATATCATTCTATTTGCTCAAGGAATATGAAGTTGTATGTTAATAATACTGTTAAACCCTATTTTTATTATTCTGGATATTTCTGAGTCCCACATCGGAATACTCCTGTATGTATTCTGTATCCTCAATCTATAAAAGGAGGCCTCTGCCTCACTTTGAGGTAAGGGGGTTTTCCCATTTTACATGGTATCAGAGGGTAAATCCCATCATAATTTTTTTCATCTCCTTCCAGGTCTGGCCTACGCAGCCACCCCCTCCCCTACTGCGGGTCTGCCTGCCCTTATGGTATTGACTATTTTGATACCTTCTCTCCAGTTTCCAAGATGGCCTCCGTTCGGTTATTCATCTCACTGGCGGCTCATCATCATTGACATCTTCATCAATTGGATGTCAAGAATACCTTCCTCCATGGATTTCTTGAGGAATAGGTTTATCTGTAACAGCCCCCCAGATTTTGTGCTTTCGGCGCCGAGTCTCAAGTCCATCGACTCTGCCACTCTCTTTACAGCCTCAAGCAGTCTCCTCGTGATTGGTTCACCCGCTTCAGCACTGTCATCACCGACTTTAATCTCTCTCACAGCATGAAGGACCACATTGTGTTCTACAAGACGACCTCCGCTGGTTCCATCCTATTGGTCGTTTATGTGGATGATATCATCATCACCAGCACCGACTCTGCTAGTATCACCAACCTCAAGGGGCATCTTCACCAGCACTTCCACACTAAGAATTTCGGTCCTCTCGCATACTCCCTAGGCATCGAGGTATCCTATTCTCCGGACACCATCTCCCTCTTCCAATGGAAATATGCGTTGGATATTCTGCAGGATGTTGGGCAGACACAAGCCACGGCTATGGACACTCCTCTAGTGCCTGGGGAATTGTCTCTTTATGCCTCCTCGAAACCATATTCACACCTTGGAGATTTGGATCTCTATTTTATCATTAAACATGGTATCAGAGGGTAAATCCCATTAGATTTTTTTCCTCTCCTTCTGGGTCTGTCCTACGCGGCCACCCCCTCCCCTCCTGTGGGTCTGCCTGCCTTACACGACCACCCCCTCCCCTCCTGCGGGTCTTCCCTACATGGCCACCCCAGCTCTACCCTATGTGGCACCTCCTCCGCCTCACCCTTTTTTTATATATTGAGGATACATAATACATATAGGAGTATTATGATGTGGGACTCAGAAATACCCAGAATAATAAAAATAGGGTTTAACACTCCCCCTCAAGCTCGACATGCCCAGCTTGGACAAATATAATCAACTATTCAAAAATATATTTCTCTACATTTTTTTATAATAGTTAAAAATTGCACTCACATGTTATTATTCCAATCTCCTAAGTGGTCAGATGATTTTAAAGAATGGAAAAGATAGATTCATGTTAAATGTTCCTATAATGGTGTTCAATTATCAGAAAACAAATTTCCAAAAAACTAGTTAACCAATGGTCTTTAAATAAAGATATTATTTCCTTTTTGTTTGAAACCTTGGAAAATATCAATATCTTATTCTAAATATATGATAATAAAAAAAAGAAAAATATATTTTTTGTTTTTTAATAGTTTGGGGAATGGAAACTAAACTTCTTTTTGGTTCTCCCCAAAAAAAACCTTCTTTTTTTGTTCCTATTTTAAAAAAAATAAAAAAACAATTATAAAATTTATCAAACATAAATTTTTTCTAGTTCAAAAAATTTTCAAAGAAAGAAAATTAATTCAAAAGATCTCCAAAAAAACAAAAGAAAATGGTTTTTAAAAAATATTTTATTTAAAATAATTAAAAAGATATTTAAAGATGATAGTTTTTTATTTGGATTGAAATAAGATGCAGTAAGGCAAACAAAATACGAAAAATATTCAAAAACAAATCGGATGATTCATGAATCATCCATTTCTTCAAGATGGATAAATTTGGAAGAATCTCTATTTCCCGAACCTAAAATAAAAAATATTATAGATCAAACAAACAAAATAAAAAATAAAAAATAATTAATTAAAAAACGTATATAAAAAATATAAAAAAATCCTAAAAAAAGTACGATTAAAATAATACTTGAATTACCAAGAAATATTTTTAAAATATTGACAAAAAAGACTCAATTAATAAATATTTCTTGGTAATTCAAGTATTATTTTATGTATAATTATAAATCTAAATAGTAACTGTCTTAATACAAAACATTTTTTCAATCAAAAATAAAAATATATAGTGAGAAAAAGAAAGAAAAAAATAGATAAAAAACCAAAAAAAAATTAATTTGATGATTTTAACTCTAAAAGATTCAATTTCTATTATCAATTGTAAGAAAAGTTCACATATTTTTTTGATTTTTACTTATCACAAACATATTTATTTTATAAATTTTCAAAAATTAAAATGCTAAACTTGAATAAGTTTAGATATATCCTTCAATATCATGGAACATCCCTATTTCTTAAAAAAGAAACAAAGAATTTTTTTTAAAAATCAATTCTGATTTTAAATTAAGAATCAGACTTTATAAGCCTAAAAAGGCACAATGGAAAAAATTGGTTTTTACGAGATCATTTTCAATATGATCTATCCCCAATTAGATGGTCTCAACTATCAAAAAATAGAAAATAAATAGAGTCGTAAATAAATACTGTAACATTATTTATTAAAAAAACAATTGTTTATATGATGATAAAGTAAAATTCATTCATTATGATAAAAAAGATTAAAAAACCAAGGATTTCACATTGTAAAGATGTTGAATGGATGTTCATGTACCTTTATCTTTAGAAGCTCAAGCAGAGGCTTGTTTACTTATGTTTTCTTATATAAATATCTTGTCCCCATCAATAGGTGATCCCATTTTCATACCAACTCAAGATATGCTTATTGGACTCTATGTATTGATGATTGCAAGCCGGGGTATTTTTGCAAATTGATATAGCAGTCCATGTAATTGTAGAAACTTTCAAAATGAAATAATTGATGATAATAATTATGAGACATGTACAAAACCTCTTTTTTCTAATTCTTATGATGTCATTGGAGATTTTTGGTAGAAAAGAATCCATTTTGATGGTATTTTATGGCTTCGGTGGCGACTAGATCAACGCGTTATTGCTTCAAGAGAAGTTCCCATCGAAGTTCATTATGAATCTTTGGGTATCTATCATGAAATTCATGAGCACTATCTAAAAAAAGGAAATTTTCAATAAACTTTTTGTATATACATTCAAACCATGGTTGGTCATATTTATCTTTATCAAGAAATAGAAGAAGCCATACAAGGCTTTTCCTGGGCCTATTCATATGGTACCTAATCTAGATATTTATCTAACTTGTTCTATGATGCTATCGGTGAAAATTCATGTCTATCTGGTTCAAAAACTAGGATCATAGTTCCTTACTTTTTACTTTATTGACTACACGAATCAAGATCAAGAAAAGGAAGTTTTCTAATCACTAACTAAAATCATTTTAAAATCCTACTCATCCGCAGAAGGGAGTACTTATGCTAGAATAGGGTGCCCCTTTGGTCTTTCACAATAAAAAAAATAGATGGCACTGCCATGAAACGACTAATTAGCAGATACACAGAACATTTTGGAATGACATATACATCACACATCCTGGATCAAGTGAAGACTCTGGGTTTCCATCAAGCTACTAAAATATCTATTTCATTAGGAATAAAATATCTTTTAATAATACCATCGAATGGATGGGTAGTCCAAGATATTAAAAAACAAAGTTTCAGTTTGGAAAAACACCATCATTATGGGAATATACATGCACTCGAAAAATTGCGTCAATATATTGAGATATGGTATGAAACAAGTGAGTTTTTGCGACACGAAATGAATCCTAATTTTAGGATGACTGATCTTTTTAATAATGTCTATATAATTTGTTTTTTGGGAGCTAGAGGAAATGCATCTCAGGTACACCAATTAGTAGGTATGAGAGGATTAATGTCGGATCCACAAGGACAAATTATAGATTTACCCATTCAAAGAAATTTACGCAAAGGAATTTATGTAACAGAATATATCATTTCTTGCTATGGATCCTAAAAAGGAGTTGTGGATACAACTGTACGAACATCAGATGTTGGATATCTCATGCGCAGACTTGTGGAAGTAGTTCATCACATGGTAGTACGTAGAATAGATTGTTGTACCATATATGGTATTTCTTTGAGTCCCTAAAAGGGATGCTGGAAATCAATTTTATCCAAACATCCATTGGTCATGTATTAGCAGATGATATCTATATGGATCAACGATGTATTTCCACTTGAAATCAAGATATTGGGATGAAAATTTTATATTGATTCATAACCTTGAGAGTAAAATTCATATCTGTTTGAACCCCATTTACTTGTAGGGGTATGCCGTGGATCTATAGATTATGTTATGGTCAGATTACTACTCATGGCGACCTGGTCAACTTAGGAGAAGTTGTAGGTATTCTTGCAGGTCAATCTATTGGACAGTCGGGGACTCAATTAACATTAAGAACTTTTCATACCGGTGGAGTATTCATGGGGGATATTGGAGAACATATAATACGAGCCTCTTCTAATGGAAAAATAACATTCAATGAGGATTGGATTCATCCCACATGTACACGTCATGGATATCCTACTTGTGTATGTTACATCGACTTGTATGTTCATATTGATATTTAAGAAGAGATGATGACACATAACATGAAAATTCCACCTAAAAGCTTTCTTTTAGTTTGAAATGATCAATATGTCAAATCAAAACAGGCGATTACTAAAATTTGTATGGGAACATCTACTTTGAAATTGAAAGAGAGGGTTTGAAAACATATCTATTCTTACTCCAAGGGAGAAATGCATTAGAGTACCGATGTGTACCATGCACCTGAATTTACATATAGTGATGTTCATCTATTACCAAAAAAAATCATTTATGGATATTATCAAGAATTCTATTGAACATAGACTTATCTCTCTATAAGGATCAAGATAAAATAAAGGTTTCTTCTCATTCTGTCAAACAAAGATCTCTTTTGAACCTTCAATTTACTAATGATCAAGTTATCAACAAATTATTTTGTTGAGATTTTTTTGGTAAAAACGAATACAGGACTGATTATTTAGAACTCAATTGAATCATATGCACGGATCGTTGTGATCTTCCTGTCATTCTACACAAAAATTTTGATTTATTGGCAAAGAGGCTATGAAAGAGATTCAACATTCCATTCCAATGGATTCTATAAGGTTATAAAGAACTAATCCCCCTCGCAAGTATCTTGATTGATATACCTATCAATGTTATTTTCTATAGAAAAAGTATTCTTTCTTATTTTGATGATCCTCAATACAAAATAAAAATTTCTGTAATTACTAAATATGGGATAGAGGCTCATTCAATTGTTAAAAAAAAGAAAATTTTGAGATTGAGTGTCAAAGAGTCCAAACATTTAGTCCAAAGTACCAAAAGAAAGTAGATCAATTTTTTTTCATTCCTGAAGAAGTGAATCTATTACCTGGATATTCTTTTATAATGGTATGGAAAAATAGTCTCATTGGATTCTATACATGAATCTCTTTGAATACAAGAATCTGGTTAAGTGGATAGGTCTGAGTGCAGAGAAAAAAAAGGATTGAACTTAAAATATTTTTTGGAGAGATCCATTTTCTTGGAGAGACAGATAATATATGCTACCACAATGACATTTCGATACCACCAGGTGGAGGAATGGGAAAAAAATCCAAGGAATTCAAAAAACTCAAAAATTGGATCTATGTCCAATGGATTACACCTACAAAAAAAATTTTGTTCGGCCCGTAGTCACATATGAAATAGAAAACGGTATCAATTTATCAACACATTTTCCACAGGTATTTTATGAGAAAGGGATCATGTGAAACTTCAAGGTTTCAATTATATCTTAAGTAAAAAACAACTCATAATGGGGGAAATTTATGGCACAAGTCTTTCATTCGTTCGGACGTGTTTAGTGCTGAACCAAGACAAAAAAATCTCTTCGAAAGAGGCATAGGCTTATTTTTCTGAAGTAAGGAATAACGGTTTGATTCAAGATTTATTAATAATTGACTTAGCGAAAGACCCCTTTTTCGTATACCGGAAAAAGGAATAATCCATTGGGATGGATCTCTGAGAATGTATCAGATGGCACTAATATCAATTCATTTTATTATAAGGCAACAATGAGGATTCAATAATCCCTTAGCCTAAAAAATAAAGGAACCATTAGTACGTTATTGAATAAAAAGAAAGAATGTCAATCTTTGATCATTTTGTCATCAGCCAATTTTTTTCAAATGGGTCCATTTGTTGGTGTCAAAAAATATCACAATGCAATAAAAAATCATAAATAAAAAAATCCATCATTCCAATTAGGGATTCATTAGGTCCTTTTGGAATTGAACTTTTCATTGTTCATTTGTATTCATTTAACTATTCTTTAATAACTCATAATCAGGCCTTGGTAACTCACTATTTTCTCCTTGACAATTTAAAACAGAGTTTTCAAGGACTAAAAAAATATTTTTTCATAGAAGAAAATGGGATAATTTATAATCTTGATCCATGCAGTCACATCATTTTGAATCCATTCCATTTGAATTGGTATTTTCCCTATCAAAATTATTTTGAAGAGACATCCATCTATTCGCTTGGTCAGTTTATTTGTGAAAATGTATGGATAGCTAAAAATAAAACACTCAAATCGGGTCAAGTTCTAATTTTTCAAGTTTACTCTTTAGTAATAAGATCAGCTAAGTCTTATTTATCCACTCCCATATCAACTATTTGTGGCCATTATGGGTCTATCATATACAAAGAAAACACATTAGTAACATTTATATATAAAAAATCAAAATCGGGTGATATAATGCAAGGTCTCCCAAAAGTCGAACGCATACTAGAAGTTCACTCTATTGATTCCATATTGAGGAACCTAGAATCAAGGGTGAAGAGTTGGAATGAACGTATAAAAATAATTATTGTAAATCCTTGGGTTTTCTTGATTGGTGTTGAGATAACTATTGTGCAAATTCGTATTTATTTGGTGAATAAAATCCAAACTCTTTATCAATCCCAGGGAGTGAAAATTCATACTAAACATATAAAAATGATTGTACGTCAAATAACATCAAAAGTTTTGGTTTCATAAGATGGAATGTATCATTTTATTTTACTCAGGGAACTTATTTTATTTTTACGAACGGAACGAATGGGGCATGCTTTGGAAGAAGTTGTCTATTATCAAGTGATCTTATTGGGAATAATGAGAACATCTTTGAATACTCAAAGTTTAATATCTGAATCCAGTTTCCATGGGGTAGAACCTCCTCAAGGAATATAAGGTTTTCATGAGGCTGATCTTGAGTTTCCATCCAAGCATGAATACCTTCGTTTAATAGAATATTTTTGGTGTAAAAAGTCTCAAATTCAAGATCTTCCACTGAATGGATTTTCTGGGAAACAAAGTCATAGGCATGTAGGTTCAGAGCCAGACCGATGAATCCAAGAGCACTCATCCATAAACTAGTTACAGGTACAAATAACATAAAGAAATGTAACCAATGTTTATTGGAAAAAGCAACCCCAAATATTTGGGACCAAAATAGATTAGCAGTTACCATTGAATAAGTTTATTCAGCTTGGGTGGGGTTAAAAGCATGGAATATGTTTGCACCATCCTCATCTTCAAATAAAGTATTTTCTACAATAGTACCATGAATAGTGCATAGCAGGGCGGCACCCAATACCCCAGAAACCCCCATCATATGAAATGGGTTCAATGTATAATTACGAAACCCTTGAAAAAATAGGATAAATTGAAATATAGCTGCTATGCCAAAACTAGGTGCAAAGAACCAATGTGACTGACCTAGTGGATAAATCAGAAATATAGAAACAAAAACTGCAATGGGTGTAGAGAATGTGATTTCATTAAAAGGTTACAATTTAACAGATCGAGCAAGTTTGAATTGATGTAACATAAAACCTATTAGTCTGAAAGCGCTGTGAAGAGAAATAAAAGTCCACAAACCGCCTAATTGACACCAACGAGTAAAATCCCCTTGTGCTTCGGGGGCCCATAGTAACAAGAAAGAGTGAGCTAAACTATTAGCAGGAGTTGAAACTGCAGAGGTTAAGAAGTTGTAGCCTTCCAAGTAGGAACTGGCCAATCCATGAGTATACCATGATGTTACAAAGGTTTTACCTGTGAACCAACCTCCTAAAGAGAAATAGGAACAAGGAAAGAGCAAGAGACTGGACCAACCTACAAAAATGAAACGATCCCTGTGTAGCCAGTCATCCATAATATCAAATAAATCATTTTTGTCTTTGGTCAATTTACCAAGGGAAATAGTCATTTGATCCTCCTATTCACAACCAATTAAACCATGTTCTAACACCTTCGCTTTTCACTGCTTATGATTATTTTATTGATATGATTTCTCGTACACTACACTTTACAGTTTGTTGTTTCAAAGAAAAAAATGTTATCGTTCCTACTTATAATTGAGGCTTAGTATACATATGTATATATAATATATTAGTATATATGCATATATGATATAGTGATGACTCATTCATTATAATTATAGAATATAATTCTAATTTAATACATATTATTTTTTATATATTTCATTTTTTATATATTTCATATAATATATTTTCATATAATATATTTATAAATTATAAATGTTTTTTTATATTTTATTTTTGTTGAAAGGTGAAAATAAATTCTATTTTAAAAAGAAATGAAAGTAAAAAATTTAATTGTAAATCGATCGATTCTTGTGGAGTCAAATGAAATCAATATACAATTCAAATTTTATCTCTATCAAATTTATCAGATATCAGAATAGTAGATAGAGTCGTGATTCAATAGATCAGATCCACTCACTTTTTTGAGTTTTTCTATTTTCTAATTGGTATAAAAATGATTGATTTGATGAGACAAAATAGGGAATTTGATCCATTTAAGAGATGATTTAATCGTGATTTTTTAATCTAATGATTAAAGATTCAATTTTTTTACAAAGAATAAAGAATAAACAACTTACTTTTTACAAAAAAAACTTATAATATTATAAAAAAATCCCCTTATTGGATTTGAACTGATGAATTACGCCTTACCATGATGTTACTCTACCACTAAGTTAAATGGGCTTTGAATTCATTATGCGGATGAAGTCATATACAAAAAAGTAAAGTACATACAGTTTTAGAAAGCAATTTTTTATTGACTCAGTGATTTTAGGGTCAAAAAAATGTTTTATTCTATTTTTTTTATCCAATCTACTAATAAATAAATACATTGGATTGTTTCAATCAGGATCAACTCTCATTTTTTTCTTTGAGTGACTCTGAAAATAATGATGGACTTTGAATTGAAACATGTACCAATTCAACATCTTTACAATTGGTGAAGAAAGTAGGAAACATGTACCAATTTAAAATGAAAAAATTAAAACTTTCAAAGGATAATTCTTGAAGAATTGGGGAAAGTGATCGAGAAAGATCTCTTTTTATTATTATTTATAAGATTGTGATTGGATCTGAATAGGTTTGGTAAAAAGAATAATCTTATCCTTTGAGAATCAAAATGGAAAGTGTTTCATTGGAACATGAAAATGTGACTGAATGGGTCCTATACTTACTTAGGACAGAGTAAGGAAGATTCCTGAATGCAGAAAAGGATCCTATGACTTCGAAGGAATTGAATGAGGAGTTGTATGAGGTGAAAATATCATGTACGGTTCTGTAGAGTGGCAGTCAGGGTGACCTATCTGTCAACTTTTCTATTATCACCCCCAAAAAACCAAACTCTTCCCCACGTAAAGTTTCCAGAGTAAAATTAACCTCTGAATTTGAAATCATTGCTTATATATCTGGTATTGGCCATAATTGAGAAGAACATTATGTAGTCTTAGTAAAAGGGGGGAGGGTTAAGGATTTACCCGACGTGAGATATCACATTGTTCAAGGAACCCTAGATGTTGTTGGAGTCAAGGATCGTCAACAAGGGCATTCTAGTGTGTTTTATATTCTTATCCAATACTTGTATCATTTGATGATGCCATGTGAACAAACATGTGAATTGTATGGCTAAACCAATCACGAAGGTTTCGTAAGGGGATAAGCAGGCTACCATGATGAGACAAAAGATATTCTTTCTAAATAGATTTGATTCGGAACGATTATATGTCCAAGGTCCATACAATAATCAAAAAATAATTTAAGAGGTTTTCCCTGACTTTATCATCAACAAACCATTTGAAAAACCTCAACTTTTTAGAACAGGTCCGAGTAAAATAGCAATGATTCGAAGCACTTATGATGGTTATTATTATTACATTATTTTGAAAACCCAAGGACTCAACGGATGGTATGGATATGTAAAATATAGGATTTCCAATCCTAGAAGGAAAAAAAAGAGGGAAACAGATACTACAAATGGAAAGTGAGTAAACAGAATTTCATACTCGATCTCATAGAGAAATATCGAATTCTGTGGAAAGTTGTATTCGATGAAAGTCGTATGTATGGATTGGAGGGAGATCTTTCATATCTTTTGAGATCCACCCTACAATATGGATTAAAGAAGACAAAATAAGTGTGTACCCTTCCTTATATATAAATAAATGGATTCTTGAACCCCCCCCCCCCCCCATTCATGCTCATGTCACATTGAGGTACTACAGAAGAAAAAACTGCAAAATTCGATCAAATTTATCATAATCGATTAGTTAACATGTTGGTGAACCGTATTCTTAAACACGGAAAAAAATAATTGGCTTATCAAATTATCTATCGAGCCTTGAAAAAGATTCAACAAAAGATAGAAAGAAATCCACTATCTGTTTTACATCAAGCAATACGTGGAGTCAGTCCCGATATCGCAATAAAAACAAAACATGTAGGCAGATCGACGAATCAAGTTCCCATTGAAATAGGATCCACACAAGGAAAAGCACTTCATGTTCATTGGTTATTAGAGGCATCCCAGAAACATCTGGGTAGAAATACGGCTTTCAAATTAAGTTCTGAATTAGTGGATTCTTCCAAAGGGAGTGGCGATTCCATACGCAAAAAAGAAGATACTTATCGAAGGGTAGAGGAAAATTGATATTTTGCACATTTTTGTTAATCCTGGATCTATTATACATCTCGATCAGAAAAGAATACATAGTTGAATCAAAAATCATAATTATTAATCCAAACAAACTAAAAGGAAATGAAAGAAACATCAAAAAAAGAAATGGATCAACAAAAAAAGGAGGGGACTTGATTAAGATTAATAAGTAGAGTCATCTCATGTCAATACCATGGAATAAGGTTTGATCCCATGATATGAGGATTCTATAAATATTCCATTCCAATAGAAATCAAAATGATTGGGATTTTTTTGGAGATTAGATGTAGTTACTAATTCACGATATGGCATGTACACAATGAAAACTTCATTCTCAATTCTAAGATCATTTTGTTGATGAAGTTGTTTTTTCTTCTCTTCGATGGTTTTATTTTCCCAGAATGTCTCCTCATTTTTGGTCTCATTCTTCTCGATTTAGCCTCTGATAAAATGATAAAAAGAGTAGCACCCTGGTCCCTGGTTCTATTTTATCTCTTAAAAACAAGTTGAGTCATGAGTAAGCATAAAAGGCCATTCAGTATTATACATACATGAGGAAGGGAATCAAAAAAAAATTAACAAGTAATGACTAGATGAAACTGAGAAAAGAGATCCCCCCACGTAAATGAGCTACTTAAGATCAAACAATTCCATTGAATGGAGTGAGATAGGCGTAGCACCACAAGCCTGCTTTTGAAATCTCTCATTCACGACCCTATTCACCACTCTTCTTTGGGCATCATTTATATTGTGATAAATTGGTTTGAGTCTATCTTTTGATTCAAATCGAAGAAATTGGATGTCTTACTCAGGATTATGAATGACATGATCAATCAATCGAAATACTCCAACACATCAACACCTTTTTCATATATTTCACCATACATCCAATACGATTCACTTTCAAGATGCCTTTTTGGTGAAATGGTAGACAGGCAAGACTCAAAATCTCGTGCTACAGAGCATGGAGGTCCGAGTCCTCTTCAAGGAAAATTCATGGAGAATGTTCGTTCAATGAGAAAGTAGTGGTGGTGATCTTCTCTTATTTTAAGTTATTATTCAGTGAAACCAATGATTAGTTCTTGGAGAAGATAGCAACCATTTCATACATGTGTATTTTTTATTTTCATATGTTACATCTTTCATGGAAATTTTTGGATGTAGTGATCAATAAGAATATCAAAGGATCTAGTTGTTCGTTGTTTAAGAATTATTGTTTAGGCAGTGAATCCATACACAGTGTTTTGATCGAATTTAAATTCTTCCATGTTTCATCAATAATATCATATTGTTCCATAGAACATAGGTCCAAAATATGGAATAAACAAGTTTTTTCATGACTCTAACCCCCACATTCTGTTCCACTGAATCCCTCTTTCATGGCCACATTTATTTTCAGCTAAGAAATGGAAATATTTCTACTGTTACATGATGAATTCAATTTTCATTTCATCCAGGAAAAGCCATATTTTTCTCAATAATGTCTTTGTCATTTGATCCAATAGTGTTCCATTAGATAGGAACAGATTTGATAAATACAGAAAAATATTGAATGGAGTTTTATTCAAACGGAAAGATCCATTTGATAATGAACGATTGGTTCTAAGCAATCTATGGCGATTGATCAGAAATTTGAAGATATTTTCTTACATATTCTTGATAAACCAGCATTCATATATAGATGTAGGAGGATCTGTTTGGGAAGTAAGAAGTACTTTTAACATCTCTTCATCTACAAAGAATTATCGATGTGAAAACACAGAGACAAAGGGTGGATCTTTGAATAGGAAAAAGAGTGGATCTGTGGGGTCCCAAAAGGGTCTTATTTGAAAAAACTATTGTTCTTTGGAAGCTCTGTCTCATGTCTGGTACTGCATGGTTCCACTCTACAAGAACTCCAAATTATTCTCTAGAAGCTCGTCCTCTTCTTCATAAATGATCCACTTTCCCCGAAATTTTTCCCCCTCATAGTGAAATCCCAATGAATTGGGTTCGATACAATCTAATAGAAATCCCTTAGGCTGTCATATACTAGGAGCCCAAAAAAATTGATTACATGAATCCTCCTCTATTATCTGTTGTGGTTTGAAGGATCCTTCCCCTTCTTCAAACTTTGATTCGTATTTTTCATAGAGAAATCTTTGATCAACGATAGAACAAGATCCATTTTGTATATTGAAGGGGTTCCTTAGTTCGTGCCGAAGCAATGTCACTCCTCAGTCATTATCAAATGGACTGTAATCTTTTTTTGTATGTGAGGATCCCGTCAGAGTGCCTTCTATTTCTAATAATAAGCCATGAACTAGATCAAAATCATTCTCAACGAGTCCATGAGAAGTGATCCCATTTATTTCATTAGGTCCCGGGTAGAGATCAAAGATCTTGAGCAACCCATTTGGCAAAACAACTCAAAAGATAAATAAGTATCGTAAATTTCTTCATGCTCGTTCCAAGTTCGAAGTAAAATTTTTACAAATAAGAACCCTATTCATTACATGATTCCTTCATATACATATAGATAGAATATATTTGAATAGGTCAATGACTTAGAAGTACATTTTTTGCAATAGCCCTTCCTATCTGATAGAAAAGGATTACATGATCCTGAACCGATCTGACCTGGGATCGCAAATACCATGTTTGTCTATGAAGAGAGGATCTCATTATATTATAGTCTATAATTTATTTATTCTGTATAATACGAATTGATAGGGCCTCATTGGTAAGTACTATAAGATCTAGTGCATTGGAACCCATTGTGATGGTCCCAAATCCATTTGTATGGAACATTTGATTTTCAAAGTAAAAACCCTTAGTATATATTAGAGTGAAAAATTGATTTCGTTGTTGTGGAATAAGAAGCCTTCGTATCTTAATGAATGTATTTAAATGATTTAGAGCTATTAGAGCGGGATCCACTTTTTGGAGTTTATGAGTCGAAGCAATAACAGCATTTTTTCTAGTAAAACTTCTTTCAAAATACCTGGAGAGAAAATTCACTAATAGACCGAGGGATAAGGAATTCGAATTATTAACATCTAGATCATGAATGTTTGGAATCCATATTATGCAAGGAGACATTGCTTTTACTAATTCGAATTGAAGGGTGATATAAAATCGGTCTATTTTCAACATCATATCAATAGTTAGTGCATTCATCATAGTAAGCAGATCCAGCTCCATCTCAAGATCCATATCATCATTGCTCTCCATATCGTCATCACTCTCCATGTTTTCATCACTCTCCATATCGTCATCACTATCATCCATAAGAAAACCATTTTTTTATCCAAAAACTTGTTCAAAAATACCATAAGAAAAGGAACATAGGAGTTTGTAGCTAGGTATTTAACCCAATAGGATCGTCCAATTCCTATAGAACCTATCACTAATATACCCCTAAAGGGGGATGATAGGGCTGCTAAGTGGAGCAAAAAGGGTTTTCCATGAGATGGGTAATGAAAACGATTATCCCCACATGAGGTTTGTGAATAATTGATTATCTGATAATGAGCAAGGAATATTCATCTTTCTTCTAAATAGGATGTATGAAACTCATAATTCATGAGATGCTTATTATGAATCTCAAATAAGTATCGTAAATAAATTTCTCTCGGTTGTTCAATGATTTGATAACCAGATTCATTCTTTGATAAATGATAACGATGAGTCAAACTCCATAGAATTTGATCAATCCTTTTTTCTATCGTTAAGGTGGAGAATTGAACCAATAATTCTCTTTCTTCATCATCCATTGAATCATTGTTCGTGAGCCAGGATTCTATTTTATCATCCATCCAATCATCATTCAAGTTTTTCCTCTTATCAATGAATAGAGATCTTTAATTGTATGAATTATATCTCTCGTATTTCTCAAAAAAGTGATTCGATAGATAGGATTTGGTATGATGATACTTATGATGAGATCAATGATATTGATGAGATGGATATTCCAATCTTTCTTAGAGCATTTGACCCCATAAGAGAGATCAACCAAAAACAAGTTTCTGATAGAAGAACTACGTATTTCTTCTTTTAAATAATCTCTATAATTGTTCCAAAACAACTAGAACAATTTTTTTGAACCTGAAAGGAATTCAGCTCAGATGTAGGATACCTATCTAGAAGTTTTTGGAACTCCATCATCAATGATGGAATCATCAAATATTTGACCTTGTTGAACTCTGTATGTAACTCAGAGGCTCAGAAAACAAATAGAATATGTGTACGAATGATATAGCCATCAACAAAAAGAAAGATAAGGATGGAATAGAGGAACTCCCAGACATTTGGTGATCTCAGATGTGCCGATATCGATGACTCATTCTTTCGATGAATCATTTCTTCGGATAGAAGATTATGTAAACACTGACTCGAAATCTCACTTATCAGATTCCATTGTGGAAGACACAATTTTTTATGAAGAATCATTCGCCATGATATATATGATCCATGAATCGTATCATGAAAAATGGATACAAATTGTTGACTGCTACTTCGTATCGGTAATAGGTCTGAAAAGGGATCTAAAAATATCAAATATAGATATTTATACCTTGTCGAAGTAAGGAACCATGTCATAAATGTTTGGAATAGATTCCATTTTGAGAGAGTTGAAAAAGTACTTTCCTGTGGAAAGGTTCTATCCTTCTGCCCTTTCTCAACGCATTAATTTAAACAAAGACTCTGTTTTTTCCTCTTTTCGGATGGTACATCTTTCTCGGAACGTTGAATGGGAATCAAACTCATGTTTGAATTGAAATGGAGATACAAATGCAAGTGAATCCCTTCTGAATAATCATCAGATAGATTCATATCTAAAATATGTTGACAATAAGTGCTTTCAAAATAGACGACTCTTGGTCCATCTTTTAGAGGTGTTCTAGAAATTTTTTCAATCGAGTCAATAACTCTACGAGTGAATGGATCGGTACGAGGAAAATGGAAAGATTTGTACAATCTATTCATTTCGTCACCAATTTTTGGAAAATCATTAGGTACTGGAGGGGGCGGATGGGTATTATAAAAAATAGACATTTCAAAAACATACACATTTTTATACATTTAAAAAAACAGCAATTGACGTCTCTTATTTAGTGACATTTATTTACCGACATTTCTATAAAATTACACATGAGGAAGCATATAACTAAGGTATGGTGAGGTGAGGCGGGGTGGGGCAAGCAAGGAAGGGCAGATATGAGAGATGCGGATGAGACATGTTGAGAGGGGGTGTCGGAGCGCAGCAGTATGGGACGCATGAGGAAAAAGGTTACTGGAGGAGGTTGGGTGGGCAAGGTAGATATGCGGGATGCATAAGGAAGCAAGTTACTGATATGATGTGAGGGGTGGGTGAAGTAGGTTGCTGAGGTGAGGTGAGGTGGGGCAGGTAGCGCAGGGCAGGTACGGGAGATGCGGACGAGGCGTGTTGAGAGGGGGCGGGCGAAGGTAGGGCAGGGTGAGAGGGGAGACAGGTACTGGAGGGGCGGACGGGTATTGTAAAAAATAAACATTTCAAAAAATAGAATTACACATTTTTATACATTTAAAAAAATGGAAACGGACGTCTCTCATTTAGCGACATTTATTTACCGACATTTCTAGAAAATGTTGGGAAATGATGTTTCGCTAAATAGCGACACCTTAAAACGTTGCTAATTTAGCGACGTTTATTTACCGATGTTTCTAGAAAACATTAGCAAGTGTGGTGTCACTAATTATCAATGTTTTAAAACATCGTGAATTTAGCATCGCTAATTGGAGACATTTATAAACGTCGCTAAATTAGCGACACCTAATTTAGTTACATTTTGGAGAGACGTTGTCGTTAAATAGCATTTTTCCTATGGTGGAAGTGTAAGTCTTCGATGTTTGGGGCATCTACTTCTTGCGTTTGTTTCCACCCTCTTATGGAAACACCTACATTCTTGTATGTGTGGATTAGGTCTTGAAATGGGTGGAGGTCATTGCAACATCCCAAAACACGGCACAGGTAGTTGTGTCATTTCTGGAAAAGCATATACTCAACTACATTGGAGTTCTAAGGATGTTGATCAGTAACCGAGGAACTCATTTTGACAATAATTTTTTGAAATATGTCGTGGAAAATGTGAAGTAAAGCATAAAATTAGCTCCTCCTATCACCCGAAAACAAGTGGTCAAGTGGAGGTGTCAAATCGAGAGCTCAAGCAAACTCTTGAAAAGATAGTTGGAGCCTCAGGGAAGGATTTTTCTAAAAAGCTTGATGACGCATTAGGGGAAACCAAATAGCTTACAACTATCCTCTTGCCATGTCACCTTTCCGATTGGTTTACATGAATAAATTCCACTTTTCATTCAAGTTAGAACATAAGGCATATTGGGTAGTTAAATCATTGAATTTTGATCTCAAATCTGCTAAGGAGAAAATCCATTTACAACTAGTGAACTTGATGAAATCAGACGAGAGGCATATGAAAATGCCAAGTTGTACAAGAAAAAGATAAAGGCGGTCCATGATTGTATGATCTCCCGAAATTCATTTTGGCCCAGTAATTAGGTGTTTCTCTTTAATGCCAAATTAATAATTTTTCTAGGAAAATTGAAGTCTCAATGGTCTCGACCCTTTAAAGTACTTAAATTCGTCAATCATGGAATAGTGGAGATTTTGGGAGAAGAAGCAAAACCTTTTAAGGTAAACGGGCAGTGCCTCAAACCTTATTATCAAATGCATGACATAATGGGAACGGTCTCTGCCATTCTCTTCAACAAAATAAAAGGATTAGGTACATCTAGATTAAGACGTTAAATGTAGAACTTACTAGGAGGTTTACCTGGCATTTCATAAAAATTCATAAAAATATTTGTTTGTTTTTATTAGGAAATCTTGCTAGTGTGTCTTAATTTTAGTATAAATGTGTAGTGAGAATTTTATAATTGAATTTCAATCATGAAAATCCTAAGGAGATTCTCATAATGGCCTTAATTTTTTTCAAAATCATTGGGGAACTTAAATTTTCATTTTAGGGGAAGCAAATAATTTCAAAAATGGGGAGGAACAAAAATTTTCAAAGATAGACCCACACGCATGATTTACTCATGATTAACCAAACTGTGTGCCTTAACCGTGTGGGATGGGAATTTATATTCCATAAGAAAACACACCGGTTGTGTATGGTTAAACAAACTGTGTGCTTCAACCATGTAAGGGGACTTCTGTTCTAGTGGCATGTGAACGATTAGCTCATGGTTTAACAAATCATGTGCATCAATCATGTGACTTTTAAAAAACCCCCAAATTTTCAAAACTCAAAACATAAATCCCCCATTTTAACCCCAAAATCATGTACCCCCCTCCACCCAGCCTATGCACCTCACCTCTCTCATCCCTCTCCTCTTTCCCTCTCATACCTTTCCCTTTCATCCTCCCTTCTATCCATTCACACAGTGGATCAAGGTATGTTTCTTCTTCTTCTTCTTATTATTACTCTTTCCACTTCTCCTCTTGATTTTATTCTTCTTTTTCCCATAGGTTAGGGTTGTCCCTCTCATCTCCCACCCCCCTTTTCAATTTTCTTCCAAATCATCACTTCGTACTCACACTGCACAACATGTTTTTCAAAAACCCCAATAACTTCTTCAGGTAAATTGTTGAATTAGGTCTTCCGTGTGATTATTCTTATGATTTATTTGTTTTAATTCAATTATAAAATTTTTACTTTGTATTGTGTGCAATTTCTCTGTGCTTTCCCCTTGCAGGATAACCTACCACTCTTTCACACTCTCCATGGCCTACTCCAAGCATTCTCATGGTTCAGGTTTGGACAACTTTCTTGACCTCCATCTTAATTTATTTTATTTTTTAAGAAGGTGGTGCTTTGGTCAAATGACCAAAGCAAATTTTATTTAAAAAATGAAAGATTACATGAGTCTAAAAGACGAGATCATATTACAATCTTTAACATGAAGAGGAAGAAAATTTTCGGGAACCTCCTCGAGCTAGGTTATGTCTTGCGCAACCCCTTTATTAGCGAGTCCATCTGTAACCATATTCATCTCACGATAGGTGTGGGTTGCAATGTAGTTGATGTCATGGAGAGAATGAAGGCAATTCATCCAGCAAGTAGTAATCGGCCAAGCTAGATGAATCACCTCGTTCCAAATGGCCTGCACTACAGTAGTAGAATCACTTTCAATCCATAAGTTGATCCAACCATTGTGCAGGGTGAAAGAGATGGCATGGATCACACTCAGCATTTCAGCTTCCAGATAGGTTGCAATACCACAGCCTCCAAAAAACACCCAACGATCTGACCAAGGTGGTTTCTGAAGATGGTGCCACATCCTGCGGGCCCCAGATTTCCTTTAGAGGCACCATCCACGTTGATTTTGGTCCATCCTGGGAGCGGAGGTCTCCAAAAAAACCTCAAACGTGTGTCTTGACTGGTAATAAATAGCATCAACCTGAAGTCATCTCAGGGTCATAAAATTAGCCACAGAGTTGTTGCAGCTCCCTCTCTGAATCAACGCAGCTTCCCAAATAGCAATGAGAATCTACATTTTACCTGCATTAATGTTAAGTGAGCAATTATTGTGAAAAAATGAATTTCTATCATACCAGATCACATGATGTAGCTCTGAAACCCCAGCAAGAAACAAGTTCTTGATTTGTTGGGAGTTATCCATATCTACGCAATGTTTTAGCTGGTCATTAATAGAGTCAAGGATCAGCCATCTGTAGTCAAAGATGTTAAAAATATAGTTCCAAAGAGCAGTGGCAATAGCACAAGACAGAAATAAATTATTTGCATCTTCTCTATGCTGATTACAAATACGGCATTTAGAGAAAAGCTAAATCCCAAAAAGTTGAAAGCAAGCATCAGTGGGAACCCTATTATAGGCAAGACGCCAAATAAGAGTGAGTCTTGAAGGCTTTATCCAGGACTTATCAAAGTATTTAATCCATTTAAAGTCATTTTCGGAGTTATGGAAGGTATGGTTATAGAAATTTTTGAATTCAATAACCCATTGTGAGCAGGTTCCCAAATCAAAAAATCCTACGAGAAAGAAAATAGGTAATTATCAATTATTTGAACAACATTAACAGGAAGTGTCAATATGAGAAGCAAGAACATTGCTAACATTGCTAACAGTGTTGTTGATATTAGCAGGAGAACAGTCAGGAGGAATCAGGGAGATTAGAGGAGCACCAGTCCAGTTGTCCAACTAGAATCTCATAGAGGAGTTTCTAGAAACCATCCATCTAGAATTGTTCATGATGTTTTCGTACATGTTTTTTACAGAGGGCCAAATGGAAGAGATCGGGAAATTCTTGTTATCGCTTTTCAATCTGTCAAGGAACCTATTTTTGGTGAGCGCAGTCGAGGGGGAGTCATTGTGAATCAGGTTCCAAGTTAATCTGGCTTGTAGTGCCTCATTAAAAAGCATTAAGTTTTTTATTCCAAGACCACCCTTGTCTAAAGGTTTACAACAAGTAGTCCGAGGAATAGTCATAAGTTTCCTGTCCAAGGTGCTACCGGTCCAAACAAAATTTTTGATGTAAACATTCATTTTTTTATAAGACCATATGGTCATTTATAGACCATCATAGAGTAGACCAATTTGGAGACAATGACAGATTTGACAAGACAAACTCTTCCCGCCATGGAAAGAGATTTGCCCTTCCAAGTAGAGAGCTGATTAAGAATTTGATCAACAATGTTAGAGAAGTAGCTTGCTTTGGGTCTGCCCCAAAAGATGGGAACCCCAAGGTATTTGAAGGGAATAGTTCCTTCTTTGATGTCAAGATCATTGATGATACCATTTTTTCTACAAGAAGGAAAGTTTTTCCCAAAGTAGATGAAGGATTTGTGCTAGCCAATGACTTGACCCGAGACCTCCTAATAGCGAGCAAGAGCAGTTTTGAGAGTTTTGATGTTCCTTTTATCCTCCTTTAAGAAAAGAATGATGTCATCAGCATATAGGAGGTGAGTGGGAGCATTGACATTCCTGTAAGCAAGAATAGGTTTGAGCTTGTTTTGGTCAACCAGATGAGTGAGCAGATGACTTAAATAGTCCTCTGCAATAGAAAAAAGGATTGTAGATAGGAGGTCACCTTGTCGGACACCTTTGGAGCAATTAAAGTAGCCTTTGGGAGATCCATTGATCAAGATGGAAATATGTGCAGAGTTGAAGAGGATTTTAATTTTAGATATGAAGATATTGTTGAAACCAAAGTTTTGTAAAACTTTGAAGATGAAATTCCAATCCATGGTGTCAAAGGTCTTCCTAATATCAAGTTGAATGGAAATGTTATCACCTCTATTCTTATTGTTCAACATGTTAGAGAATTCAGAGGCGAGACAAATACAGTCTTGGATGGATCTTCCCTTGACAAAACCAAATTGATTCCAGGAGATAATTTTATCTATGATAGTGGAAAGTCTATTCGCAATCAGTTTGGTGATAATTTTGTAAAGAGTGTTGATAAGAGAAATGGGTCGAAAGAGATGAATTTCATAGTCATTCTATCTTAATTTATTTAATAGAGAGGAGAATCAATGATACCAAGTCCTTTCCACTCGAGAATTCATCCCTCGCTGTAGTTTTGAACCCCCCCTACCTTGTTGCACTTAGCATCACCGAAGAGCTCCAAAGCTTAATTGCCGCCGGTAACCTTATTGAGGCCCTCTCCGTGCACAACCCAAATTACAGAGAGCTTGTACTAGAGTCTGCAACAACATTTCGATGTTGAGATCGTTATTCTACTAATGATAATGGGGAGCTGATCGAGGTAGAAGGCGGTGTGTCATTCCACCTTCTCAAGAAACACTATAGTTTGCAACTGGGGCATTTTTTCTACTTTGATCGGCAATTATGAGGATGGTTTTGTGAACAGTGTGGATTATATCGAGGTTTCCCTAACTTGGGACCCCAATGTCGCTTGAGAATTTTGGGCCACCATGGCCAGTGTGTATTCCCCAAACCGCTAATGCCTCAAAATTAATCAACTCAGCCCATTGTGTCCTTTATTGAGTCCTTACCACTTGTTTTACTACCCGCTCAGATAGTGAGAAGAATATGACACTAAGGGGCCTATTTTTACTTTATTCCATGATTTCTGGGCCGCTCATAAATTTGGATTACGTTTTCTCCCAATATTTGATGCACATGTTAACTAAGTCTAAGAGAGACATCTTTGGTGGCCCCTAAATTACGCTCTTGTTTGAGTGTCTTAGACTCCATTTTGACAAGGAGGTCTTCACTAAGCCCAGGAGGTGACCCAGGAAGAGCCCCAAGAAGTCCTCCCTTGTATCTTCACACTGCACCCCTCCTAAGGAGTCCCATCATTCCCCATCTCCCACTAAATCAGCCCACCCAACCCACCCTTCCACTCACATGCCTCCACCACCATTCCCCTACTATGCCACCCACTCAGATTTACAGGGGACTTCGTATAATGACATGGATCTCCAGTAGAAGCGAGATTAAGACATGTATGCCATTTACAACTGGAAACTTGTGTAAAGACCCGTAAATTTCAAGGAAATTTTTTTCTTAATTTTCTTTGGAATTTTACAAGAGCGTAGTTTCTGATAGCACCTGATTCCGAGGCCCGGTGTGCCCGGAATCATTTTCCGAAGTTTGGCTCGGGTACGTTCAGTGAATGGACGAGCGGGTTTTTCTAAATTTTGAACTGGTGCTCGGAATCGAATTCTGAGGGCACCGATAGAATCGCAGCGCCGGTACTTGCTTAGAAACGCCTCTTCCGGAGTTGCGTTTGCTCAGGTGTGGTTTTTAATTTTCGGGCTTAAAGTTAAGAAATAAAATAATTGTACGACAAACTTTATTTTATTTCACTTAAGCCACTTGGAAGCCACTTGAAGCCACTTAAAGCGGCTTAAGCTGAGTTGATGCGGATAGGGTGCTATCCAAAAATATCCTACCCTCTTGGTAGGATATTTGTGAGGTGGGACCCGCACGAGCCCCACCGTTTCTTTTCCGCTAAGTAACGCACCCGCGAAAACCCGTCATCATGAAAGTCAATTGACGCTTTTTCTTAATTTCTTAACGCACCAACTAATTGGGCGGTTTTATTCGTTGAATTAAATGGGTGGTTTATTCGTTGAAATTAATTCTATGAATTAATTTCATTCGTTTCTTAACCTGTTAGAAATCTGTTGGCGTAATAATAAAATAAGACCAACGCACGACTTCTGGAAAAATGTTCGTTGGGAGGATTTGACAGAAACCAAGAATTCTTCATCCTCTTTTGCGAAGAACGTGAAGAACGCGAAGAACGCCGGCCTCCGACGAAGAACGCCGAACCCGCGGAAATCGACGACGCGACGCCGTGTGCTGCGACGCCGACGTTTCCTCTCCCGCGACGTTCTTCGGCGACGTTTCCTCTCCTGCGACGCGGATTTGGTGGGCGATGACAAAACGTGCCGCAAAGGCAATTTGATGATTCCGCAGAGAAGAACGGGTCTCGGGAGGAGCAGCGGCGCAGACGGGAAGGAAAACGGACCACCGGAGCAACTCCGGTGGCCCGTGGAAGTCTCTGGTGGCGCGGGTCCCCGGCGCGGCGGCGCCGGCGGCCGGAGGCGGCGGCGGCCAGCGGACCCGCGACCACGTGGGTCCGGCTCACATGCACGGGATGCGGCCTTTGCCGCGTCCGTTGACTCCAGCGCGACCCCTCGAGGGTTGCGGCTTCTTCATCCTGCGGGGGCTGCGCCCCGTAGCTCCCTCGGTCGGCCGCTCGGCCGAGCCGAGTCGGGCCGGTCCGACCGGTCGGGCCGCGCCCTGGCCGAATCGGACCGGTTCGGGTAGACCCGGTTCGGCCGACCCAGGGGGGGTCGGCCCGGGCCCAGACCCCCCCCCCCCCCCCGTCTTCGGACCGTTTTGGTCTTTTGCCCGTAACTTGAGCTACGGGCCTACGAACGACGCGCTGTCAGCGGCGATGCAATCCTTGGATCGAGACGGTCGTTTTGGTATACCGCACTCAAGGTTTCGGGAAACTTTGGGTTCAGCCGGGTTGGTTCGTTCACGAAACCAACCGGGCCCTCGGAGCGGAAACACTCATATCTTGAGC
Source organism: Viscum album (assembly GCA_963277665.1). Classification (NCBI taxonomy): domain Eukaryota; kingdom Viridiplantae; phylum Streptophyta; class Magnoliopsida; order Santalales; family Viscaceae; genus Viscum; species Viscum album. The sequence continues at coordinate 540,474,548 of OY728119.1, forward strand.
TTCGGACGTCCGATTGACGTGTCGTCGACTTCGTTGAATTCCTCTAAGTGAGACGGATCTTTTGGCATACTCCGCCCGAGGTTTGGACGCAGGTGGAGTACAGTCGGGTTGGTTTTGCCTTAAAAACCAACCGAGCCCCTGGGACGAAAAAGCCAATAACTCTCAGACAGGGCGTCCGATTGACGCGCCGTCTGCGACGTTGAGTTCCTGTTGACGATACGGAACTTTTGGATACATAAACTTCAGACTTTGTGTCAGTTGATGTATCAGCCTCTCGGCTCGTGGAGCGGACCCTCCCGAATGAGCTTGCTGTGTGCGGGAACCCTAGAGCTGGCTGCGAATGCTACTGTGACTGCGACGACGACTGTGTAGAGATCCTCAGTGGACTGCGACGACTACAGCACTCAGCGATCCTTTGTGGGTCAGTGCTACAGGTCCTGTGTGGGCCCGATCCTGTGTGGGTCTTTGCGGGGGTTAGTACCTTTCGATCCTTTGTGGGTCTGACGACTTAGATGGATCAGTGATCATCTTTATCGTCATACAAGAAGTATACCTGTGTGATCTGAAACACTGTTTTACTTTCCTTTGTGGATTGTGTTGTGCTATCCTGTGTGGATTTACGTTTTACTTTCCTTTGTGGATTGTGTTGAGCTATCCTGTGTGGATTTCACGTTTTGTTTTCCTGTATGGACTGGGTTGTACTTGAGCTCGGATGTTGGAGCCGAGCAAGAATTGATGACTTAGGTATATGTATGGGCATATACCTAAGCCGTGTCGGATGTTACTTCATGATTGTATCTTTCCTTTGTGGATTATCCTTTGTGGATTCTGGGAGACCTTCGGGGGTCTCGGGGTCCCTACTGAGTAGCTTATACTCACCCCTGCACGGGCTATGCCCGCACTACGTTGTGTTGGTTGCAGACGACGGACAACGCTGATCGTGGTGGAGGCTTACGGAGCAGGACGGTACCTGGAGGTGGACCACTAGGCGGGGTGTACTCGGAGCGGTAGGCTGGACCCGAGGAGTAGTAGAGGCTTTCTATACCCACCCTTCAGGTGGGACTTCCAGAGGACGGCTCGACGTTGCGGCTTTACTTTTCAGTTGTTGTTTTTCCCCTTTCAGTTGTACTTTACAGTTGGGCTTGTATTTCCGGCCCCCTTTACTTTTCCGCACTTACTGTTGTACCAGCTTTTACTTAGTGTTTACCTTTCCGCTTGCTTACTCTGTAGTGCTTGTTTACTTTACAAAGGCAATGCCTTCCCTTTTTACCGTGATTTACGCCTTGGTGCTAGTCGCCAGCCCCTGGCCTATGGAAAGGCGGGCTTGGGGTAGTCACGGCACGGGTCCCGAGGACGGGTCGTGACAAATTGGTATCAAAGGTGGTTGGTTCTACTGCAGACTCTGATCTTTCTTCTATGTGAAGCAATAGTGTTTAGCGTATTGGGTATGGTTATCAGTCCAGGGAGTCCAGTGTTGGTGCGACGGCCGACGTATCCGTACACCAGGACCCTGACTTCTGATTTCCGACTTAATGCACGAAAACATTGATTGCATGTGTGTTTCAAGTTTTCTTTGTGATTACTTCATATCAGCTCACCAGGTATATTGTTCTGACCGTGGCGCACTTGTTTCCTTTTCAGGATGGCCCCACGACGGCAGCGAGCTAGGGTTCTGAGAGTAGAGTGCGACGACAGCCCGCCGAGCAACGAGGCCTCGGTACAGGGCCCGTTGACAGCAGAGGCACCGGCGGTACCTTTACCCGCCGAGACCCCGATGCTTCCAGCACCGACCGCGGACGATGCACGTCGCCTCGGAGCTCTTCACGAGTTCCAGCGCCAGCGACCACCCAGGTTTCATGGGGAGACGGACCCCCAGGCAGCCGAGGACTGGCTGGAGGCGGTCGTTCGAGTTTTCAGGCTAGTGAGGACACCAGCAGACCTCATGGTGATCCTCGCAGCGAGCCTACTGCACGCAGCAGCGGGCCGATGGTGGAGCTTGATGCTCCAGGTGCACGATGAGGCATCTCTTCTTTGGACGGACTTCGAGAGCCTTTTCCGCTCAGAGTTCGTCCCGGCCACCCTCCGTGCAGTGCGCATCCAGGAGCTTCTTCAGCTGCGGCAGGGCAGCTTGACGATCGCCCAGTACGCGGCGAGGTTTACCGATCTTTCTCGCTACTCGACCGACATGGTACGGGACCCCTTCTTCCGGGCCCGGACCTTTGAGCAGGGTTTGAGACACGAGATCAGGGCATCGCTGATCTCCCTCAGCATCCCAACCCAGGCAGGAGTACTGGAGCGAGCCCTTCTGATCGAGATCTTTCTGGCTGAGTCCACAGCGAGACCTACCGCAGGGCGGCAGGTAGCGGAGTCTTCGGCAGCAGGTAGCCGACGGATGACTCAGGGTTCCAGGCAGACCAGACCCTCTCGTAGACGACCTCAGGACACTGGCTCAGAAGTGCGGGGCACACAGTGCGGAGCCAGTCTTCCGAGAGGCAGGCAGTGCTATGCCTACGGCGGGCAGGGCCACATGGCTCGTGACTGCCCGACCCGCCGTACCGAGGAGCAGCAGACGGTGGAGGGGCCACCTAGGCAGTGGCAGAGGGTCGACCGTGGTGGTCCGCAGGGAGGAGGCAGACGAGGCAGAGGAGCTGGCCGAGCAGCAGGTGGTGGGCGACGCTTTGAGGCTCTACCACCACCACCACCAGGAGGCCCGCCCCGACCACAGGGAGCTGGCGGGCAGAGACAGGCACAGCTCCAGGCAGCGGAGGCCTACGACCACGGCGCGCCAGAGATGATTCGAGGTACGATCTGTGTCTATTCCACCCTTGCTGCAGTTCTTATAGACACAGGAGCGAGTCACTCTTTCATAGCTGCTGCCCTTGTTCGGAGCTCGGAGATTCCGACAGAGCCGTTGGCTCGATCCTTATGGCTAGAGACCCCTACGGGAGCAGACTCGACGATTACGCACTGGTGCCGGCAGTGTGAGCTTACTCTAGGAGGCGAGAGCTTCGGCTGAGATCTTCTTGTAGCGGCGTCGAGGCCTTACGACGTCATCTTGGGAATGGATTGGTTATCTACAGTCCATGCTCAGATTGACTGTTTTAGGCACAAGGTGCGATGTGTACGCACCGACGGGAGCAGGTTCACCTTCACCGGCGAGAAGGGAGCCTTCGTAGCACAGGATGGACTTCCGTAGAGGAGAGGACAGCCCATCACTCATCAGTTGGCTAGTCTCATCCTAGGAGCAGTGGACGTGCGGAGTCCTAGTTTTCCTGCAGTGGTGGATCAGTACGCGGACGTCTTTCCCGATGACGTTCCAGGGCTACCTCCTCATAGAGAGGTAGACTTTTATATTGATCTGTAACCCGGGACAGCCCCGATATCCACTCCAGCATATCAGATGGCCCCCGCTGAGCTTCGAGAGCTGCGGGTACAGTTGGAGGACTTGCAGGGCAAGGGGTTCATCCGACCCAGTGTTTCACCCTGGGCTTCCCCGATATTGTTCGCCAAGAAGGCGGACGGGAGCTTGCGAATGTGTGTCGACTATCGTCGCCTGAACCAGGTGACAGTGAGGAACAAGTATCCGCTACTGAGGATTGATGACCTCTTCGATCAGCTCAAGGGAGCACGGTGGTTCTCGAAGATAGACCTCAGGTCAGGCTATCATCAGCTCAGAGTTCGAGACGAGGACGTGCAGAAGACGACCTTCAGGTGTCGGTATGGCCAATATGAGTTCTTGGTTATGCCATTCGGCGTAAGCAATGCTCCAGTAGTGTTCATGAGCCTCATGAACAGGATCTTCCAGCCATACCTCGATCGATTTGTCGTGGTCTTCATCGACGACATTTTGGTATACTCGACCATGGAGGAGGAGCACGCCTACCACTTGCGGGTTGTACTAGACACACTCCGAGAGCACCAGCTTTATGGAAAGCTCTCTAAGTGACAGTTCTGGTTACGTGAGGTCCACTTCTTGGGGCACGTCATTTCTGAGGCGGGAGTTGCGGTGGATCCCGCGAAGATCGAGGCAGTGCTAGCTTGGGAGCCACCCAGGAGCGTGACGGAGGTGCGGAGTTTCTTGGGTCTAGCCGGATACTATCGGAGATTCGTGCCGGACTTCTCCAGAGTTGCGGCGCCACTCTCAGCTTTGACGAAGAAGGGGAAACCCTTTGTGTGGTCAGACAGATGTCAGCAGAGCTTCCAAGAGCTGAGACAGAGATTGACCAGCGCACCTATCTTGAGGTTGCCTGAGGAGGGAGTTGGATACGTAGTCTACTGCGATGCATCAGGGACCGGACTCGGATGTGTCCTGATGCAGGAGCGGGCCGTGATTGCCTATGGATCACGTCAGTTGAGGTCGCATGAGCAAAACTACGCTACCCATGACCTGGAGTTAGCAGCAGTGGTCTTCGCTCTGAAGACATGGCGGCACTATCTGATGGGCGAGCGCTTTACAGTCTTTTCTGACCACCAGAGTCTCAGGTACATCTTCTCGCAGAAGGACCTGAACCTGAGACAGCGGCGATGGCTCGATTTTCTCCAGGACTATGACTTTGAGATAGTCTATACTCCTGGGAAGGGGAACGTAGTAGCTGATGCCCTCAGCAGGAGGACGGGAATTCAGCTACTTGAGGAGGCGACAGAGAAGCTAGCCACCTTGCAGATATCCTTCGTGGATAGAGATGGATCAGCCTTCCTCCAGTCTCTCATAGTCACCCCTCCACTATTGCAGCGGGTCAGAGAGACACAGCGTGAGGACGCTGACTGTGAGACGCGGCGTGCACAGTTATCCTCAGAACAGGCACCTGATGGATTCTCCTTTGGAGCAGGGCACGACATCCTTTTCATAGGACGTACCTTGGTACCAGTCGATTTACGAGAGGAGGTGCTGAGAGAGTTTCACACTTCTCCTTTGGCGGTACATCCTGGAGTGGAGAAGATGTATCAGGACCTCAGACGACATCACTGGTGGCCAGGCATGAAGAAGGCTGTGACAAAGTTTGTTTCTCGATGCCTCACCTGCCAGCAGGTGAAGGCAGAGCATCAGGTACCAGCAGGCTTGGTACAGCCCTTGGAGGTCCCGGAGTGGAAGTGGGACGGGATATCTATGAACTTCGTGACTGGACTTCCACGCACTTCCAGAGGTCACGACTCCATCTGGGTGATTGTCGACCGACTCACCAAGTCGGCTCACTTCTTACCCATCAGAGATTAGGGCTCAGTGGAGAGCTTGGGGCGTCTCTATGTTCAGGAGATTGTACGGCTTCACGGTGTGCCATCATCTATCATCTCCGATCGAGACGCTCGCTTTACTTCCTGGCTTTGGAAGGGGTTGCAGGAGGCGTTTGGGACACGGCTATATCTGAGCACCGCCTTTCACCCTCAGACGGATGGTCAGACGGAGAGGACCATTCAGACTCTCGAGGACATGCTCCGCGCATGTGTCCTCGACTTTGGTCGCAGCTGGGAGGATCACCTACCCTTGGTGGAGTTCGCGTATAACAACAGCTACCACTCCACCATCGGGATGGCACCATACGAGGTGTTATACGGCAAACCTTGCAGATCTCCTTTGTGCTGGACAGACCCTGGGGAGTCAGCACTTGTGGGACCAGAGATGGTCCGGGCCACGACAGAGAAGGTCCAGGTCATCCAGGAGCGGATGAGGACAGCTCAGAGCCGGCAGAAGTCTTATGCTGACCAAAGGCGGAGGCCACTAGAGTTCGAGGATGGCGACCACGTCTTCTTGCGTGTCTCACCTCGACGTGGATTACGGAGATTTGGCCGAGGCGGCAAGTTGTCTCCACGCTTCATCGGACCATTCCAGGTCATCAGCAGGATTGGCGAGGTAGCTTATCGCCTAGCTCTACCACCTCAGTTGCACAAGGTGCACGACGTCTTCCACGTATCCCAGCTGTGGAGATACGTGCATGACCCGATGCACATCATTGACCATGGGGAGATAGACGTGGATGATGGGGTGACTTTTACGGAGGTTTCGGTGGAGATAGAGGATCAACAGGAGCAGATCCTACGTGGCCGATCGATTCCTCTTGTGCGCATCAGATGGCAGCACGGGAACCTCCAAGAGAGCACTTGGGAGCGGGAGGCTCAGATGCGTGCTCAGTAGCCACATTTGTTTCCCTAGTTTATGATGTATCTTTACGGGGACGTAAAGCCCTGAGGTGGGAGTGATGTAAAGACCCGTAAATTTCAAGGAAATTTTTTTCTTAATTTTCTTTGGATTTTTACAAGAGCGCAGTTTCTGACGGCTCCTGATTCCGAGGCCCGGTGTGCCCGGAATCATTTTCTGAAGTTTGGCTCGGGTACGTTCAGTGAACGGACGAGCGGGTTTTCTAACTTTTGAACCGGTGCTCGGAATCGAATTCTGAGGGCACCGATGGAATCGAAGCGCCGGTACTTGCTTAGAAACGCCTCTCCCGGAGTTGCGTTTGCTCGGGTGTGGTTTTTAATTTTCGGGCTTAAAGTTAAGAAATAAAATAATTGTACGACAAACTTTATTTTATTTCACTTAAGCCACTTGGAAGCCACTTGAAGCCACTTAAAGTGGCTTAAGCTGAGTTGATGCGGATAGGGTGCTATCCAAAAATATCCTACCCTCTTGGTAGGATATTTGTGAGGTGGGACCCGCATGAGCCCCACCGTTTCTTTTCCGCTAAGTAACGCACCCGCGAAAACCCGTCATCATGAAAGTCAACTGACGCGTTTTCTTAATTTCTTAACGCACCAATTAATTGGGCGGTTTTATTCGTTGAATTAAATGGGCGATTTATTCGTTGAAATTAATTCTATGAATTAATTTCATTTGTTTCTTAACCTGTTTGAAATCTGTTGGCGTAATAATAAAATAAGACCAACGCACGACTTCTGGAAAAATGTTCGTTGGGAGGATTTGACAGAAACCAAGAATTCTTCATCCTCTTTCGCGAAGAACGCGAAGAACGCCGGCCTCCGATGAAGAACGCCGAACCCGCAAAAATCGACGACGCGACGCCGTGTGCCGCGACGCTGACGTTTCCTCTCCCGCGACGTTCTTCGGCGATGTTCCTTAATCCGCAACAAAATCTTCGATCATCCGTTGAGGTGAGAGATTGCGGTTCTTTAGTTTTCTTTGTGGTTTAAAACGACAATATGGGTTTAATTATTATTAATTAAATCTATATGTTCTTGAACCTCGGAGTTCGTCGACGCGCACCGTATTCCGCGATGACGCGACGCCCTTCCGCGACGACGCGACGCCTTCCGCGACGCGACGATCGCCTCCTTCCGCGGCGATCAATTCCGCGAAGAACGCGCGTGCGACGACTTGACGAGGTAGGGATTTTATTTTGGAAATACCTTTTTATATCCCCGTGATTGTTTCTTTTAAAACAAGAACCTGAATCAAGTACAATTTTAAATTATTAAAATTGTTTTTGATACGTTTATTATGTGTTGATTTATCCTCCTGATTGATACCGTCTAACGCGGAGGGTGCGGGCCAAACAAACACGGCCCGACAACCCTCCGTCGTTCTTCGTTGTTGTGCGGATTTGGCGGGCGACGAAAAAACGTGCCGCAAAGGCAATTTGATGATTCCGCAGAGAAGAACGGGTCCCGGGAGGAGCAGCGGCGCAGACGGGAAGGAAAACGGACCACCGGAGCAACTCCGGTGGCCCGCGGAAGTCTCCGGCGGTGCCGGCGGCCGGAGGCGGCGGCGCCCCGGCGCGTCGCCGGACAGGGCCGTCGCGGCTGAAGCCGCGGCCGCGCGGGTCCGGCTCACACGCACGGGACGCGGCCTTTGTCACGTCCGTTGACTCCAGCGCGGCCCCTCGAGGGCCGCGGCTTCTTCATCCCGCGGGGGCAGCGCCCCGCGACTCCCTCGGTCGGCCGCTCGGCCGAGCCGAGCCGAGCCGGGCCGCGCCCTGGCCGGACCGGATCGGGTCCAGCCGGATTGGACCGGTTCAGGTCGACCCGGTTCGGCTGACCCAGGGGGGGTCGGGCCGGGTCGGCCCGAGCCCAGACCCCCCCCCCCCCGTCTTCGGACCGTTTCGGTCTTTTGCCCGTAACTTGAGCTACGGGCCTCCGAACGACGCGCCGTCAGCGGCGATGTGATCCTTGGATCGAGACGGTCGTTTCGGTATATCGCACTCAAGGTTTCGGGAAACTTTGGGTGCGGCCGGGTTGGTTCGTTCACGAAACCAACCGGGCCCTCGGAGCGGAAACGCTCATATCTTGAGCTTCGGACGTCCGATTGACGTGTCGTCGATTTCGTTGAATTCCTCTAAGTGAGACGGATCTTTTGGCATACTCCGCCCAAGGTTTGGACGCAAGTGGAGTACGGTCGGGTTGGTTTTGCCTTAAAAACCAACCGGGCCCTTGGGACGAAAAAGCCAATAACTCTCAGACCGGGCGTCCGATTGACACGCCGTCTGCGACGTTGAGTTCCTGTTGACGATACGGAACTTTTGGATACATCAACTTCGGACTTTGTGTCAGTTGATGTATCAGCCTCTCGGTTCGTGGAGTGGACCCTCCCGAACGAGCTTGCTGTGTGCGGGAACCCTAGAGCTGGCTGCGAATGCTACTGTGACTGCGACGACGACTGTGCAGAGATCCTCAGTGGACTGCGACGACTACAGCACTCAGCGATCCTTTGTGGGTCAGTGCTACAGGTCCTGTGTGGGCCCGATCCTTTGTGGGTCTGATCCTGTGTGGGTCAGCGCTCAGCGGTTCTGTGTGAGCCAGCGCCTATAGGTCCTGTGTGGGCCCGATCCTGTGTGGGTCTTTGCGGGGGTTAGTACCTTTCGATCCTTTGTGGGTCCGACGACTTAGATGGATCAGTGATCATCTTTATCGTCATACAAGAAGTATACATGTGTGAGCTGAAACTTTGTTTTACTTTCCTTTGTGGATTGTGTTGTGTTATCCTGTGTGGATTTACGTTTTACTTTCCTTTGTGGATTGTGTTGAGCTATCCTGTGTGGATTTCACGTTTTGTTTTCCTGTGTGGACTGGGTTGTACTTGAGCTCGGATGTTGGAGCCGAGCAAGAATTGATGACTTAGGTATATGTATGGGCATATACCTAAGCCGTGTCGGATGTTACTTCGTGATTGTATCTTTCCTTTGTGGATTATCCTTTGTGGATTCTGGGAGACCTTCGGGGGTCTCGGGGTCCCTACTGAGTAGCTTATACTCACCCCTGCACGGGCTATGCCCGCACTACGTTGTGTTGGTTGCAGACGACGGACAGCGCTGATCGTGGTGGAGGCTTACGGAGCAGGACGGTACCTGGAGGTGGACCACTAGGCGGGGTGTACTCGGAGCGGTAGGCTGGACCCGAGGAGTAGTGGAGGCTTTCTGTACCCACCCTTCAGGTGGGACTTCCAGAGGACGGCTCGACGTTGCGGCTTTACTTTTCAGTTGCTTTTTTTCCCCTTTCAGTTGTACTTTACAGTTGGGCTTGTATTTCCGGCCCCTTTTACTTTTCCGCACTTACTGTTGTACCAGCTTTTACTTAGTGTTTACCTTTCTGCTTGCTTACTCTGTAGTGCTTGTTTACTTTACAAAGGCAATGTCTTCCCTTTTTACCGGGATTTACGCCTTGGTGCTAGTCGCCAGCCCCTGGCCTATGGAAGGCGGGCTTGGGGTAGTCACGGCACGGGTCCCGAGGACGGGTTGTGACAACTTGAGTACGCTCACTGCCAGTTTGAGGGTGTCATTATACAAGATTTCCCTTCTCCCACCCTTGTAACCCCTACCCAACCAGCCCCCTTCCTACTACATTTGTGATGGTGATTCCTCACATCCAGGTGCATCTTGGGCTTCTTATCCAATGGTTGAGCTGCCGATGGTGGTTGCTGAAGAGAACAGTCGTACAGCTCCCTTGATGATTGAGGGCATGGACTATGAGCCAGCAATGGCAGATCCGACTTGGGATAAGGCTGCCCATGCAGAATTTAGGGACCCCTTTGACATAGTCCCTCCCATGGGCTAGCAGTGGTATTTTCTTTCCCTTACACTTGCTTGTTGTGCCTCACACTTGGACTACATTCCTTCACTGCTGCCTATGTTTAGTGTTGAATAACCTAGTTTTTGTTTGATATTATTTCTTGGTGTGATTGTGTGCTACTATTATTTGTCCCCTTCACTTGCACTGCTTGTTTTTTCTTCACTCTTGTTTTTCTAGCTAAGACAGCAGGTGGAATCCTTTATTTTTAGCACACTCTTCTGTTCGATGGGTTCTCACACACTGATTTCACTCACCATAGTAGGCTACATTCTTTCCATCATTTTTATTCTTTCATTGTTTAATTTTTTAATCCCCTTTCCTGTGATTATTTGCTCAGCCTTCTCCACCTTAACAGGATCATGGGGGCCATGCTCGGGTCATAAGTATGGGGGAGGGCACCTTAAATTTTGGCACCCCATTTGGTCATTACCTTGGCCTTGCCAAAGATAGCATGTTTTTTAGAGACCATTTAAGGGTCGGTATAGATGTCACACATTCATATTAATTAAAAGAAAATGGCTTTTGATGAATTATCATATGTTTGGATTGATAAGCCAATTTTTGATGTGAATGGGCATTGGAACACTCGAGGAGAATTCTTTAAATTCTCATTCTTAAAACATTGTGTTTGAGGATGAATTTTTTAATTAAGTAGTTTAAATTAAGGAACCTCTTAAAATTGAAGTCAATTTATGCATAAGGGGAAGTAAAACTTTGAAATTATTGATATCACACGCGTGGTTATTACATAGTCTTAATTACATGACCTCTTGACTTGCTCAAAAAATCCATTTAGGTGATTCATTGGTAAAATATGGGTACTGAAATTCATTCCTAGTTTCTCGCATCAATGAAAATTTGATATATGCAAAAAGGAATACCAAAAATGATAATGACCCACCATTTTGCATCAAAGTTGTAAATCAATGAGGTTACGTGACCTATAAAAGTGATATCCCACCATTTGGTGTTGATGAGATCTTGGCCTAACCTACACGAGTGTGTGATGAGATGGAAACAGATTATGGAACTTTCTTTTAAATGAATAAGGACAATTTCATATTTAAACAAACAAAAATTTAAGTATGAAAATTTGGAAGTTTTGAATTGAGTCTGCTTTGTTTGTTTCAAGGATTGATGAGTCTTGAAGGAAGTATGTAGGATTTTCAATAATAATTCATTCAAAACTCACATTCGTTTGGTTGATATACCCTGTAACATTTCTACATGTTTCTTTGGTGGTCTCTTTGAGATGATTGTCTAGGTAATTGTTTGAAGAAAAACAATTGATTAAGTGTGGAGAAGTTTGATGCACTTGTATGCATGGGTCATTTTCATATTCAAAATTACATTGAAAATGCTTTTTAATCTCACTTATCATGCATTTACAACCTTAACATGTTTTGATAAGTGGGGATTGATCATCCTATGAAGAACTGATTAGATTTGGCATGAACCGGGCATTTCATAGGAAAATCGAAGGCGTTTAAACCCATTTTCCATGGTGCATGGTTTCTTCTAAGTCACCCAAACCGTGCACCCCAGCCCACGAAATCGTATGGGATGCCTTTTAAGGAGAAAAAACCACATGCACGATTTTCGCACAGTTATTCAAATCATGTGAGATGGAGCCAGAGGAGGCAATGCCGATTACACGGTCTCTGCACAGTTGTTCAAATCATGTGGACATACCATGAAATTGTGCGATTTGATGAATGCTTGGAAAGATTGAACAACATAGTTAGCGCATGGTTTAACTAATTGGGTGCTTTAACTGTGTACCAGTCAACAAGCAGCCACATACCTTTCATCTACCCCCATAACCACTCTTTGACCTGAGATTATGACTCCTAACCACCCCTAGACACTAGAGGATGACTAATAATGGATCTCTTAATGTTTTGGGGGAGGACCAATCATTTGTGAGGTATTCATCTTAGGGGGAGGAGAGCTTGAAACCCATTCTAAGAAATTTTTGGAGATTTCTCTTAAAGGTGGCTTGTGTTCCCCTTCTTGTTGTTGTAATGAACACCAGAGGTAATTTGAGCTTGTTTGTTGCCATTTATTCCAGGAGTAGCTAATTCTTTCTGTTCATTGGGGTTGTGGATGATGATGAAGAATCTGGATAATTGATTTATTTATGTTGTGTTTGTGTTGTTCATTTTAGCATTTCATAATCCCCTTGAGTTTTCTCTCTTTGATTCACTTGTTACACCGTAAAAGATCAAGTATGGTGTTTCCAAAGATCTCCGAAGGAATTACAATGAATAATCTCACAACGATTGGGTGCACTTGTGTCTCCAATGGGTTTGCTTTCATAAAAGTTTTCAAGAATTAATTGTCAAGCCAAGAAATTAATTTTTGTGAACTTAAACAAAACCTACCAGACCAAGGAGGTTTCGACACAATTGAATCCCGGACATGAGATTTATCATGAACAACACGGCACATAAAGTAGATTGCTTTCCAGTGGCCTTCATCAAATTTCACAGTCCAAACGCATTTCCATTATTGAGATTTAAAATCTGTTTTTGTGTTATTCTGTTTTAAGTGACAAAAATCTCTAAAAAGCTTTAGAATTAGGTCAACCAAGGTCTCAAACAATTCATACAACCATCAATCGACAATTTTTAATTCAGTTAAATATTCAATTAGTTAATTGAGAACTCAAGTTAGTAAAGACCCCAAGTTTCCTCGTTGATCGACCTCATACTCTCAATATACTCATTGTGAAGTTTAGAAATATTCAATTTGGGTCCCCGAAAGTAATCATTCGGTCGGAAAAACACCACCCATGATGTCTGGTTTATTATAGCTTATGTAATATATATCACACGGTGTGATAAACATGCATAGGGAAACATTATAGAGTGTATTGTCCGACGCGATATACTTTGTTAGGTTATATATTGTATATCACACTACTACCATATCATCCCATGGAGCTATTATATGATCGACTTAGATGTCATAAGATGATGTGTCTAAATGGAGTTGCATATTATTGCATTAATTCAATGTTAAACGGATTAATAAAGTCTTCGTTGTGGATGACAATAAGTACCCATTAATCGAAAACCCAATCAGATTAAGTAGGGTCGTGGTAGTAGTTAATCGGGTTTTTATATGGTTAGAATAGTGAATTCAAAACCCAATTGATAAACAAGTAGGGTTAAACTAGTAGTGTTGGGGTATTCCAAAATTCAAACCCAATTAAATTAATTGTTGTCAATTTATTAATTATATATTTTTTTAATAATAACAATATGATAAAATATATTTATCTATTTTGATTTTGTCACATATTAGATTTGTAAATGAATTTTAAACCAAAATTCGATTAAATTATTTTTTTTAGTTCATTAACTTGATTTTTTTAAAGAATTATAAACTACATTTATTTAACATTCATTTTAAATTTTGAAATAAATTTTGAAATTTTCAAATTATAAATAGTTATTTAAAATTATTAAGGCAGTTGAAAGGGTATTTCAAAATGTAATAGAGTATGGTTAGGGTAATACATTTAAAAAATAAATGAGTTATAAACGGGTTTGGGTTTTAAAAAATTAAACGGGTTAGGGTTCAAATACCTCAAATTTCACATGTACCCGGCCATTTGTCGTCCCCAGTCTCTGCTAATACAAACTTGTACGTGTTGTTGAGCCTTCTCAGCCCCAAAAGCTAGCTCCTGAGATGAGAGTATCTCACACTATTTAAACCATGGTGTTAACCTATGTGACTGCAACTTGGTTTGTATCCTTTCTTTGAAGCTTACTGCAACTTTTAAACATGTCAAACTTCAAGCATTTTCCAAACTTAAATCATGACCTCAAAACTCAATTGCATCAACAAGTTGTCAACAAACACAAATACCAAAGTTGGGTTTAACACAACATGATCACACCAGTTCGGTGTCATCTGTTGAGTTCAGGGACAGGAAGCCCATTAATCTGCATCTGCTTATACAACCACAGTCGGTTCTCCGGCGTCAGCTCGCCGCCAAGGGCACGAGTCACGGATCCGCCACTGCATGAGCCGACCCGGCAACACTCCTCGAGCGATAGCCCTTTAACCAGTCCGTATATAAACCCACTTGCAAAAAGGTCCCCGGCTCCAGTGGCATCAACCACATTAGTTGCCCCGATGGCCGGAACTCGAACCACCTAAAAACCAGAGAAGTTAGAAGACATCAGATAGTGCACCATGCCATCATACAATGCATATGTTGCACATATCTTGAAAATAGTCAAAGTTGATCCTTGGCCAAATCAAATGAGTAGATTGTGTCACACACACAGTTTACTGGGTCTCACTAAAATCCCTTGGATTGGGCCGAGAACCATCCGAGCCAAAGAGATCACTTACCTGTTTGCCGTGCTTGGCAATGCAGCCATTGGAGCCTAAAGTCACAACCACCCATCGGGAATGTCGGGCCAGAAACTCGAGAGCAGCCTCAGGATCGTTCCGTTCTTCACCCCTTAACAGCTCTGTCGCTTCATCTTCATTTGCAAAGCACACGTCAACATCTCCAGACTCTAGTAATTGCAATAAAGGTAATCTAAAGTTTCTGACCATCTGGATTAACAAAATAAAAAATAAAAAAACATTATCATAATATACTCCGATACTGGTAAACTTGCCAATACAAGCAGATGACAAATTTCTTAGGTTGCAGCTGGCTAGCAGATGCCAATCTTTGATGTTTCTGCTCTTCTTGTGTTCTATGGTTCTTTTCCTTTTTTATGTTGGTGTTAGATGTGGCAATTTTGAAACCGACAGGATAACAAGACACGACACAGCACAAGTTAAACAGGTTTGAGTCATGCATAAATGGGTTCAGGTTGTAATAGGATTGTGTAATCCAACACAAATAATATTCGGATCAGTTTCGAGTTGACCATTCATAACCCGTCTAATCTGTGTAATCAGATTAAAATATAGTGATAATACAAAATATTAAAAATATAATAATAATTAATTTTATAATATATTTTATTCTTATAATCAACTTAATTTGAAATAATTCAACGAGTTTATAAGACATTATTTATTTTAAATGGTTTAAGAGGATTGAGTTGGGGCATGGATAACATATGTTTCATATTAATTATGTTATTTTTAATCTAAATGCAAGAACTCAGTTTGGTTGGGACATTGAGTTTATGTAATTTGAACTTCTTGGACATGTCATGATACAGTCTGTTAAATATTTAAAGTTAAAAGAGTTGGCGGGTCGGGCTAGGGTTGACCCTTTCATAGGACAGCCAACCCAAAACGAACCCGACCTGTGAACCTGAATTGCCACTTCTAGTGGCAGGATTAGCTTGGCTTCCAACTAGGAAGTTAAACAATGGTACCTCAAAACTGGCCAAATCCAGAGAGACAAGAAGGCCTTCCTGTTTTGCAACTTGAATTGCAGCCCGAATAACTTGCAAGTTGAGTATCCCATACCTTAGTATCAACCACTGTCATATAAACAAACAAGTAAATTTAGAATGACGATTCAAGTGGCAGCTTCTTGTTGAAGCAGCACCTGAAAACTAGATAAATCAAGCTTATACAAAGAGAAAGACACTGCATTAAGCCATTGAGGGAAGTCATATATGGATGAGACAATGACCATATGCCTATAAATTTATCAACTTGTTGCTGACTTGAGGCTAGGGAAACCATACCATAGATCCTTTAAAATCTTCTCGTTCCAGTCCATCCGCCTGTAAGTAAACAAGATAAATATAACAAATGCAGGTTTCCTAATAAGTGTCAATGGGCCAAATCTTAAACAGGATACCTGAAGCCTAACAGTGTGAGAAAAACAAGGTCTCATGGTGCGATTACCAGCTTCATCAACCAAGCAAATGCACTGCCGTATACCATGGCACCAATGAACAAACTTTTGGCAACAATTATCACAAGTTTGATCAGAGACAAACCTGAGGAGTGGTTCCATTCATCCTTCTCAATCTAGAGAGGTTAACTCCGTTGGAGCTCATGTTACTCACAAACAGGCGGCCTTGCTCATCATCCCCACAGGCCCCAATTATTCCACTGGTGATCCCAAAGGCTGAGCTCAGGCCTCTAAGGGTGTTGGCAACACTGCCCCCAGCTATTGTCCTTACAGGAGATGGATATTCGGGGAAAGAGAGGATATGGTCATTCACAGCCCCGAGTATGTGCTCCATCTCTTCAATGTCAATCTGATCAGATTTGACAGGACCACAGCACTCAGTGGTATTAAAAATCAGCTGCAACAGAAATAAATATAAATGGAGATGAACGAAGAGAGATTGTTGGTTATGGGGAAAGATCCAGCTGATCAACCGCCATGGAAAACAGATTCGGGACTTCGAGCAACGCAAAACCCTGTATCATAGTTCAAACGACTCTGAGCCTCTTCAAATCAATGCAACCATTCCCATATAAACCACGATCAGGAAGCACAAGCATATGAAGAAGATAATCAAATTACAGGAGACATTACAGTTCGACATCCCAAAATAGACCAAACCAACCAAAGCAACGCAGAGCCGCAAGTCGAAACAATTTAGAGCAAGTGCTTAACCTAGGTGCTACGACATTGCGAATGCTTGCGTGTGTGTGAGTGTGTGTGTGAGAAAGAGAGAGAAACAGGGAGAGGAAGAGAGTGCTACTGGGATAGAGCCGCCGGGGTCACCAGGGATTTGGTGGAGGAGGGACCAATCGACGCGGGCGACGTGGTCGACGAGGGCGGAGGGTTGAAGTCCGAGAATGAGAGGAGCGGCGCCCTGCTGCAGCACTTCATGGATGGCCTCCTCGGGCTGGGATTCCGCCCCCATGCCCAGCCCCACTCACTTCCGCCGCCTCCCCACTTCAAGCTCCTCCGCCTCCGCTTCCTCTCTCTCCCCAACTCTTCCCGCAGCTCGGCAAGTTGCGTGCCGCAATCGAGGATGGCTGGCCCACCAAACCCGGAGTCCAGAGCTGCAACACCGGCATTGTCTCCCCAAACTGCCCTTCCAATCTCTTCCGCTTTTCCCGCGAAGCAAGACGGCCTCCATTCGAGGTTTCATGCGGCCCCGACCCGGATGATTGGACCCTCTCCATCCGATAATTTTTTTAAATGGGTTTTTTTTTTAAATGATAGGATTTGGGATATTTTTTAAAATGGATTTGAAGAAGAGTGGACCGGTTCACTCTTCTCCCCTCCACGAAACGTGGACGGGTTTCACGTTTCCTTTGGGAATTTTCTAAATGAAGAGTGAACGGCGTCCACTTTTCCTCCAGATATTTTTTAATAATAAATATTACTAAATAAATAAATATATATATATATATATCTGATTAAATATCAAAATTAATATTAATAAAAATTAACTAAATATTAATAAATACTAATTAAATATTAATAAATATTAATAAAAAGTTCATCAATATTAATAAAATGTCAATAAAGATTAATTAAATATTTATAAATATTAAAAAATATTAATAAACATTAAATAAATATTCATTAATATTGATAATAAAAATAAATATTGATAAATATTGATTAAATATTAAATAAATATCCCTAAATAATAATTAAATATTAATTAATATTAATGAATATAAACAAATGTAAATAAATATTAATAAATATAAATAAATCGTAAAAAAATAGTAATAAAATATTAATTAATATTAATTAATTATTCACAAATATTAACTAAATATTAATAAATATTCATAAATATTCATAAATACTACAAAAATATTAATAAATACTAGTAAATATTAACAAATCTTAATAAATATTAAATAAAAATTAATAAATATTAAAAAACATTAGATAAATATTCATAAATATTAATTAAATATTCATAAATATTAATGTGTATAAATTAATATTAATAAATATTAACTAAATATTAATAAATGTTAACTAAATATCATTAGATATAAATAAATATTAATAAATAATAGATATGTATAAAATAAATATTAATAAATATTAAATAAATATTAATAAACATTAAATAGATATTATTAAATATGACTAAATATCAATTAAATATTCATAAACATTCATAAATATTGATAATATTACTAAATGTTACTAAATGCTAATAAATATTCATAAATATTAATATTTACTTATATTTAGTAATATTTATTAATATTGATGAATATTTATTTAATGGATATCTATTATTTATTAATATTTATTAATAATTATAAACATTTATTAATATTTATTTAAATTTTATTAATATTTAATTAATATTTATTTATATTCATTAATATTTAATTAATATTCTTAATAAAAGAGGGCTTGACCCTCAACCTGTTAAAAAATATTAAAATTTATGAATATTTATTTAATATTTATTAATATTCACGTATATTTATTAATATTTTTTTAATGTTTATTAAAGTTTATTAATTTTTTATTAATATTTATAAATGGAGAAAAATATTTTGTTCCTATTTATTAATATTTACTAGTATTTTATTTATATTTATTGATATTTATTGGTATTTATGAGTATTGATGAATATTTAATAAAATTTTATTACTTTTTATGAATATTTATTAATATTTGATTGATATTTATGTAATGTCCCGGAATTTCTGTATATATTTATTTTAAATTGTATGGAATTATTTCAAGACAAGACGCTTTGACGACACGTGATTCCGAGACCCGGTGAGCCCATAATGGAATTTTGAACTTTTTTTAAGTTCGTTTAAGTAAACATGTTAGCGGGTTTTCTAACTTTTGAATCGGTGCTCGGATCAAAAATATGAGGACACCGTTGAACTCAGAATGTCGGGATTCGCCTAGAAAGGACCTAACTTCGACTGACAAGGGTCGGACGGAAAAGTTAATTTTCGGACTTTTCGAGAAAAAAATAAAAAGCTTAAAAGATATTTTATTTTGTTTTTCGAAACCGTTGGGCGAGCGGATGGCAGCGCTGTGATGCGACGACGAGGCGCATTAAAGGAAGTTCATTAATGGCTCATAAATGTGTAGCGTAACGAAGCATTAAATAGAGCGTAATAGATACGGTGTTTCATAAATGAAACAGCGTAACGACGCGACGATGCAACATAACAGAAACGCTGCAACGTGTTTTCTTTTTAATAGGTTAACACGTTGGAGAAACGAGAATTAAACCGTAGAAATTCTCTGACGAACTTACGCCAAGAAATCTCTCCAACGACGAACATCGAACGCTGGCGAACCTCTAACGACATCGACGAAGAACGGGACCGGTGAGTGACAAACGTTGACGGCTTCGATCGGAACCTAAACCCCCGCGGACCGAACGCTCCAGTGACAAATGTCAATCGAGGTAGGGGTTTGATTTATTTTAAGTTTTTCCTCATTCTTCATTCTAAAACAACGAATGTGGGTCAACCCACGAACATGTTGACCCACGGATCGCTCATCAATGTGGGAGGGTGCCTTTTTCTTAGGGGACTTTTGAATCAGGATTTAATTATTTTGTTTGATAGAACATCATCCCCGAACCTCCCCCTGTTTTGAAATTCCAACGCGGATGGCGCGGGCCGACACGAACAAAGCTCGAGCCCCTCTGCTTGTGTGATCTTCGTGATCAAGTTTTCGAAATTGCGGCAAAGCGGATTTGAGGCTTTCGCAGAGAAGGCGACACCCCACGGAGGTCGGGGGGCACAAACAACGCGAAGAACGGATCATCGGTGCGGACCCGGTGCTCCGCGGAAGGACCCACTGGCGACGGCGGTAGCCGTAGGCGGGTGGCGGCGCACACCGACGGCGCGCCGGTGAACGCAGTCGTGGGAGGAGCTGCCGATCGGGCCGACAGCTGGTGGAAGGACGCAGCCTGCAGCCACGGGCTGCAGTTCTCGGGGCACGCGGTCCCCTGACCGTGTGCGGAAGGCCGATCCACCGCGTGGGGGCGCCCCGGACGCGTCGTGCGTTCGGGCTGGAGGAGGCGACCCGCGGGGCAGGAGGGGGACGCTGCTGCCTGCTGCGTCCCGGCGAGTCAGGGCCCACCCTAGGCGGGTCGGGCAGGGGGTGGTCCGGACCCGCCCCAACGAGCCGGATCCGCCCCTTTGGGCTGGGCCGGACGAGACCGGGTCACCGGGCGACCCGACAAGCTAGATCCTCGGCCAAACCGGGCAGGGTCCAGCGAGGCCCAATGGGCCTGGCCCACTTGTCAGGCCGAACCAGACTGACTCAGACCCAAATCGAGTCAAGTCGGGTCAGTTGAATCAAACCAGGGCATGTGGGGCCCACTGGCCGGTTTGGTCGGGTCTGTCTGATCAGATCGGATCGGGCCCAAACACAATCAGCCCTTGTTTACTAAAACACTAATAACTTGTAAATGGGGCGTCCGATTGACGAGCCGTTTGTGGCGTTGAAACCCTCACGACGAGCCAAATCTTTTGGTATACTCTAAGGAGGATTTCATGGAAGTTGATATACGACGAATGGCTTGGGGAGCGGTTCTCCCGAGATCAAGTGTGCTGCGTGCAGAAACCCTATAGTTGGATGAGACCTGAAGACTGCTGACAGGAGACCCTATGTGGATTAGCAATGATGGCCCAGTGGGAAGTGGCTCTGTGTGACCCGACAGACCCATGGCGGGGAGCGACTCTGTGTGACTCGACAGACCCATGGTACACGTTGGGGAAGAGTACCTTAGTATGACTATGGTGGGAAGCGGCTCCGTATGACCCAACAGACCCATGATGGGGGAGCGACTCTGTGTGACTCAGCATGCCCACGATACTCATTAGGGATGAGTACCACAACAATCCAAGGTTAGTGAGAAGCGACTTTTGTGTGACCCGACAGACCCACTGTACTCATTGAGGAGGAGTTCTCCAGCAGCCGAGGTGTTCGATGATATGACTAATGATTCTACTTTCCTACTCTAGATTATACCTGGTGTGAGCCATCTTGCTTCATGATCATGCTTCGTGGTTTGCATTGTGGATTGCTTTGTGGTCTTTCATTCGTGGTTTGGGGTCCCTACTGAGTATTTTGTTACTTACCTCTGCACGGGCTTCGCCCGCACGTGTTGTATCTGGTGCAGATGACCGCCGCTTTGACGGAGGGCTTGGTGGCCCAGGACTCGGTGGTGCCCAGTGAGACTAGGTAGGCAGGGCGTGCTTTTACGACTTCCAGCACCTACTTTACACTTACCCATCAGGTGGGGTTTCCAGCGGATGACTTTCAGAGTTTCCATTGTACTTCCTTGTTTTCAGTTTATATTTTGTTGGGTTTGTATTCTGGTCCATTTGACCTACAGTTTGTACTTTTACTCAGTGTCTGTGTTAGTGACATGCATGTTTACTTTTCCAGCTTTGGGATGTGGTTGTGTGTGCATGCGTACAGATACTCAGACAAATGCCTCTCACTTGTAGGTTGATGACTTCGTCGCTAGTCACCAACCCCTGGCATTCGGGAGGCGGGCTTGGGGTATGTCACGACACTGGCCACGGGGGAAGAGTCATGAAAAACTGGTATCAGAGCACGGTCGGTTCTACCTCAAATACCGAGATTCTGTTGTTTTTTGGGCAACAATGTTGAATGTTTTGAGTTTGACTTTCAGATTCGGGGAGTCCAGTGTTGGTGCGGCGACCGACGTATCCATACACCAGGACCCTGAATTCTGTTTTTTAGCTCTATACATGAAAACACTTGTTGCATAAGTGTCTCTTTATGATCTTCTTGAGTAAGATTCAGATCACCAGGTATAATCTTCTGACTGTGGTACATCTTGATCTATTTTAGGATGCCTCCACGCAGACAGTCGACTAGGCTTTCGATATGTGATCATGTGGACAACCCTCCTAGCGATGAGGCATCGACTCGTGGACTAGTGCTGGAGATGGCCCCGTCAGGTGGTGCACCGGTGTTGCCACCACCCATTGATCAACAGTTACTACTGGCATTACCGGTAGAGGATGTACGCAGACTCAGTGCCTTGCACGAGTTTCAGAGACATAGACCTACCAAGTTTAGGGGAGAGACAGATCCTTAGATCGTTGAGGACTGACTGGAGGCAGTGAAGTGGGTCTTCTGCTTAGTGAAGACACCACTTGACCAGATGGCGATCTTGTCCGCGAGCCTTCTGTAGGGCTTGGTAGGGAGATAGTGGAGCTTGACCATCCAAACGCATGATGAGCCGACCCTCACCTAGAAAGACTTTGAGTGGCTTTTCTGGGAGGATTTTTTCTCCGCAACTTTGCGCTCTATGTGCATTCAAGAGCTACTTCACCTATAGTAGGGAGCCAGGATTTGCTACATGTGCGGAGGGTAGGGACACATGGCTCGTGACTACCCAAACCGCCATACAAATGATCAACGGATGGTCAAGGGACCGCCGAGGCGAGGCAGAGGTTTGAGTGAGGAGGTCCGCAAGGCAGCGAACATGGAAGGCGAGCAGGCCGAGCAACAGGTGGTGGGCGATGATTTGAGGTACCACCACCACCACCCCCAGGTGGTCTACCCTGACCTCAGGGAGTAAGTGGACATGGGCAAGCTCAGCTTCAGGTAGTAGAGCCTTATGACCATGGTGCTCCGAATATGATAAGATGTATGATCTATGCCTTCTCCACCTTAGCTACAGTTCTTATAGACACAGGTGATAGTCACTCTTTCCTTTCCACGACTCTCGTTCAGAGCTCAAAGATTTCGGTGGAGCCGTTGGCTCGGTCCTTATGACTAGATACTCCTATAGGAGGGGATTCGACGATTACACACTGGTGCTGGCAGTGTGAGCTAACTCTTGGAGATGAGAGCTTCGGTTGGGATATCCTAGTAGCGGCATCAAGGACTTATGATTTCATCTTGGGTATGAAATGGTTATCCACAGTCCATTCTTAGATCGACTGTTTTAGGCGTATAGTGAGGTGTGTTTGCAAGGATGAGATCGAGTTTTCCTTCACTAGTGAGAAGGAAACTTTTGCAGCATAGGACAAACTTTCTCATAGGAGGGTGCGGCCGATCAATCACTAGTTGGCTAGCCTCACCCTCGGTGTGGTGGACGAGAGGAGTCCAAGATTTCCTGTAGTGGTGGATGAGTATAAAGATGTCTTTCTTGAGGATGGTCCAGGACTACCTTTTCATAGGGAGGTATATTTCTGCATCGACCTGTACCCCAGGACGACACCAATATCCACACTAGCATATCAGATGGCTCCTGCAGAGCTACGTGAGTTAAGGGTATAGTTGGAGGACTTGCAGGAGAAGGGGTTTTTAAGGCCCAGTGTTTCACCATGGGTAGACCCGGTGTTGTTTGCTAAGAATGCAGATGTGAGTTTGAGGCTGTGCATGGACTTCTGGTGCTTAAAGGTGATCGTGAATAACAAGTATCCACTATCAAGGATTTATACCTCTTTGATTAGCTAAAGGGAGCGAGATGGTTCTCGAAGATAAACCTCAGGTCTGGCTATCATCAGCTTTGGGTACAATATAAGGATATACCGAAGACAACTTTTAGATGCTGGTATAGACACTATGAGTTTTTGTTGATGCCTTTTGACGTGACCAATGCCCCAGTAGTGTTCATGGTACTGATGAACATGATCTTCCAGCCTTACCTCGATCATTTTTTTTGTGGTCTTCATTGATGACATCTTGGTGTACTCGGTGTCAGAGGAGGAGCACGCTACACACTTGTGAATAGTCCTAGATACACTCTGAGAGCACCAAATTTAAGGTAAGCTCTCGAAGTTCTAGTTCTGGATACGAGAGGTCCACTTTCTGGGACATTTTATCTCGGAGGCTGGAGTTGTAGTGGATCCAGCAAAGATTGAGGCAATGCTTTCTTGGGAGCCACCTGGGAGCATGACTGAGGTTCAAAGTTTCTTGGGGTTGGATGGATACTACCTTAAGTTCGTGCCTGACTTTTCCAGGGTAGCATCACCCTTATCAGCTTTGAAATGGAAGGGATGACCCTTCGTGTGGATGAAGAAGTGCCAATATAGTTTCTGGGAGCTGAGACAGAGACTGACGAGTGCCCCCATCTTGAGACTACCAGAGGAGGAAGTTGGGTATGTAGTTTTCTGCGACGCATTTAGGACCAGAATGGGTTGTGTCCTGATACAGGAGCGAGCAATGATCGCTTATAGCTCACAACAGTTGAGTTAGAATGAGTATAACTACACGACCCATGACCTGGAGTTAGCAGTAGTGGTCTTTTCCTTGAATATGTGGTGGCATTACTTGAAGGGTGAATAGTTTACCGTCTACTCCAACCACAAGAGTCTCAGGTATATCTTCTCCCAGAAGGACCTGAACCGGAGACAGCGGCAATGACTAGAGTTCTTCCAGTACTACGACTTCAAGATATTCTATACTCCTAGGAAGGGGAACCTGGTGGCAGATGCGCTCAGTAGGAGGTCTGGTTTACAGCTACTGAGTGAGGCGATAGAGCAGCTAGCCGTGATGCAGATATCCTTCATGGATGATGATGAAACAACTTATCTTCAGTCAATGATTGTCCCTCCCCCACTATACAGCGAGTTAGGGAGGCACAACTTGTGGATGTTGACTACAAGTCCTGACATGCTCAGTTATCCTCAGAACAGGCTCCTGATGGATTTTTGATAGGTGGGGAGCACGTCATCCTTTTCAGAGGGAACACCGTAGTACCAGTGATGTTGCAGGGGTAGGTGTTGAGGGAGTTCCATACATATCCTTTGGCAGTACAGCTAGGATTGGTGAAGATGTACTAATACCTATGACGTCAGTACAGTGGCCAGGGATGAAGAAAGCAGTGGTAGAGTTCATTTCACAGTGCCTCACTTGCCATCAAGTGAAGGATGAGTATCAGGTTCCAGCAGGCTTGGCCCAACCACTTGAGGTACTGGAGTGGAAATGAGATGGTATATCGATGGACTTCATGATAGGATTACCGTGCACATCCAAGGTCCATGATTCTATCTCGGTAATCGTTGACCGACTCACCAAGTCGTCTCACTTCCTACCCATTTGGGAGTATGGATTGGTAGAGGGTTTGGGATACCTCTACATCCAGGAGATAGTGCGGCTTCATGGGGTGCCTTCGACGATCATCTCGGACTATGATGCACACTTTACATCCCGATTGTGAAAGGGATTACAGGAGGTGTTTGGGACTCAGCTGCACTTGAGCACAACTTTTCATCCTCAGATAGATAGTCAGACATAGCAGACTATACAAACCTTAGAGTACATGCTTCATGACTACATTCTAGATTTTGGTCATAGTTGGGAGGACTACCTACCTCTGGTGGAGTTTGAATACAACAAAAGTTATCACTCCACCATTTACATGACACCGTTTGAGGATTTTTACATGTGGCCTTGCAGATCACCTTTATACTAGGCAGACCCAGGGGAGTCAACACTCATGGGTCCATAGTTGGTATGAGCTACCACCGAGAAGGTACAAATAATATAGGATAAGATGAGGACTGCACAAAGCAGACAAAAATCTTATGCCGATTGGATACGGAGACCCTTGGAGTTTGAGGAGGGATACCATGTGTTCCTTTGGGTCTCACCCTGGTAAGGATTGAAAAGATTTGGTTGGGGCAACAAGCTATCTCCAAGGTTCATTAAACCTTTTCATATTTTGAGTAGAGTTGGTGAGGTGGCAAACCTCCTAGCTCTTCCCCCACAGATGCACCGGTGCATGATGTTTTCCACGTGTCGTAGCTGAGGAGGTACGTGCATGATCCATCACATGTCATCAACCAGGGCGAGCTGGACATTGACGATGGGGTGACATTTGCAGAGTTCTTGGTGGTGATAGAGGACCGACAGGATTAGGTCCTTCATGGACTGTTGATTCCTCTAGTGCACGTTCGGTGGTAGCTTGAGAATCTTCAGGAGAGCACATAGTAGTGGGAGGATCAGATTCGTGCTCAGTACCCCCATTTGTTTGATTAGCTCTTGTTTTGGATTTCGGGGATGTAAATACCTAAGGTAGGGATAATGTAATGTCCCGTAATATCCATATACTTTTTTAAATTGTATGGAATTATTTCAAGACAAGAAGCTTTGACGACACATGATTCCAAGGCCCGGTGAGCCCAGAATGAAATTTTAAACTTTTTTTAAGTTCTTTTAAGTAAACGTGCGAGTGGGGTTTTCTAAATTTTGAACCGGTGCTCAGATCAAAAATATGAGGGCATTGTTGAACTCAAAATGCAAAGATTCACCTAGAAAGGACCTAACTTTGACCGACAAGGGTCGGACGAAAAAGTTAAATTTCATACTTTTCGGAAAAAAAATAACTTAAAAGATATTTTATTTTATTTTTTGAAATCATTGGGCGAGCAGACGACAGTGATGTGGTGTGATGACGAGGTTAATTAAAGGAATCTCATTAATGGCTTGTAAATGTGTAGCGTAACGACGCATTAAATGGAGTGTAACAACGCGATGACACAACGTAACAGAAACACTGCAACGTGTTTTCTTTTTAATAGGTTAACACATTGAAGAAATGAGAAATAAACTATGAAAATTCTCTAAAAAACTTACGCCAAGAAATCTCTCCAACAACAAATGTCGAATGCCGGCGAACCTCTAATGGTATCGACTAAGAATGAGATTGGTGAGAGACGAACGCTGACGACTTCGATCAGAACCTAAATCCCTGCGAATGGAACGATCCAATGATGAACATCAATCGAGGTAGGGGTTTGATTTATTTTAAGTTTTTCCCTGCTCTTCATTCTAAAACGATGAATGCAGGTCAACCCATGAATAGGTTGACCCGCAGATCACTCATCAATGCGGGAGGGTGCCTTTTTCTTGGGGTATTTTTTGTATTGAGATTTAATTATTTTGTTTGATAGAAAACTATTCTAGAAACTCCCCCTATTTTGAAATTCTAATGCGAAGGGTGTGGGAAGACACAAACAAGGCCCAAGCCCCTCTTCTTGTGCGTTCTTCATGATCAAGTTTTCGAAATGGCGACAAAGCTGATTTGAGGTCTTAGTAGGGAAGACGAAACCCCACAGAGGCTGGAGGTGCAAACAATGCGAAGAAAGAACCACCAGTGCAGACTCGCCAGTGATGATGGCCACGGGCGGGTGGTGGCGCGCCACGACGACACGTCGGTGAAGGCAACTGCGACCAGCTCGGGCCACAGCGCAACGGGAGGAGCCGTCGGTCGGGATGACAACTAGCAGAAGGACGCGACCCCTCAGCCGCATCGGTGGAGCGGCCTGCATCCGTGGGCCACGGTTCTCAGGGTAGGTGGTCCCTTGACCATGTGAATTAGGCCGACCTGCTATTTGAAAGGCCTCATGGTGACTCCCTAGACACATCGTGCGTCTAGGCTGGAGGTGGTGGCCCCGTGGCGACCTGTGGGGTAGGAGGGGGATGTGGCCGCCTGCCGCATCCCGGCCAGACAGGGCCCACCCTAGGTGGGCTGGGCAGGGGGTGGGCCACCCTCGGAAGGCCGGACCTACACCCAGCAAGCCAGACCTGCCCCTTCGGGCTGAGTCGGACGAGTCCGGGTCACCGGATGACTCGGTAGGCTGGAGCCTTGGCCAAACCGGGCCGGGTCCAGCGAGGCCCAATGGGCCTGACCCACTATCTAGGTCGGACCAGACTGACCTAGACTTGAATTGGGTCATTTTAGGTTAGTAAAATCAAACTGGGGAATGTGGGGCCCCCGGTCCGGGTTGTTCAGGTCAATCCGACTGGGTCGGACTAGGGCCAGACGCAACCGACCTCTGTTTACTAAAACGCTAATAAATTGCAAACCGGGAATTCGATTGATGATCCATTTGCAGCGTTGAAACCCTCTTGATGAGGTAGATATTTTTGTATACTCTAAGGATGATTTAATTGAAATTTAAATATGAATAATGACTTGGGGGTCAGTTCTTACGAGATCAAGCGTGCTACGTGCGTAAACCCTAAGGTTGGCTGAGGCTTGAAGACTGCTGACAAGCGACCCTATGTGGATCGGATATAATGTCCTAGTGTGAAGCCAATATGTGTGACCCGACAGGCCCACAGTGGGGAGCAACTCTGTGTGACTCGGCAGACCCACGATACATGACGGAGAGGAGTACCTCAGTATGGCCAAGGTGGGAAGCGGCTCTGTGTAACCTGAAAGACCCATGATGGGGAGAAAATTTGCGTGACTCGTCATACCCATGGTACTCATCAGGGATGAGTACCACAACAATCCAAGGTTAGTGGGAAGTGAATTTTGTGTGACCCGACATACCCAATGTACTCATTGAGGAGGATTTCTCCAGCAGTCGATGTGTTCGATGATATGAATGATGATTATACCTTCCTACTCTAGATTATACCTGGTGTGAGCTGTCATGCTTCATGACCATGCTTCATGGTTTGATTTATGGATCACTTTGTGGTCTTTCCTTTGTGGTTTGGGGTACCTATTGAGTATTTTGTTACTCACCCCTGCACGGTCTTCGCCTGCACGTGTTGTGTCTGGTGCAGACAACCACCGCCTTGACATAGGACTTGGTGGCCCAGGACTCGGTGGTGCCCAATGAGACTAGGCAGGCAGGGCATGCTTCTACGACTTCTAGTAGCTACTCTACACTTACCCATCATGTGAGTTTTCCAGCGGATGACTTTCAGAGTTTCCCTTATACTTCCCTATTTTCAGTTTATCTTTTGTTGGGTTTGTATTCTGGCCCATTTGACCTATAGTTTGTACTTTTACTCAGTGGCTGTTTAGTGGCATGCATGTTTACCTTTCTAGCTTTGGGACGTGGTTGTGTGTGCATGCATACAGGTACTCAAGCAAATGTATCTGACTTGCAGGTTGATGCCTTCGACACTAGTCACCAACCCCTGGTATTCGGGAGGTGGGCTTGGGGTATGTCACGGTACGGGCCTCGGGGGATGAGTCGTGAAAATTTATGAATATTTATTTAATATTTATTAAAATTTGTTAACATTTAATTAATATTTTTAAATATTTATTTAATATTTATTATAATTTGTTAATATTTGTTAGTATTTATTTATATTTTTATAGTATTTATGAATATTTATGAATATTTATTAATAATTAATCAATATTTTCGAATAATTAATTAATATTTATCAATATTTTATTACTATTTTTTTACTATTTATTTATATTTATTAATATTTATTTACATATGTTTATATTCATTAATATTAATTAATATTTAATTATTATTTAGGAATAATTATTTAATATTTAATCAATATTTATTAATATGTATTTGTATTATTAATATTTATGAATATTTATTTAATGTTTATTAATATTTTTAGCCCCAAAATCCCTTTTTTAATTTTCTGAATAAACCACTTTATGGTTGAGTGAGAACCTCACAATAATGGATAAAAAATTTCAAACACCACAAACATTAACAGCATACAGGCTCCAATATCCAACCCAAAGTATCAAAATTCAATTTTAAATTTCAAATTCAAAATAGGACACAACATTGAAAAAATCCACACATCAACACCTCGGGCCGAGAACCGCCTTGAGCCATGCTCCCTGATTCAAAACCCTGAATCACAATCATCCCATCATCGTCATCAGCATCTCTGGTGATCAAAATCCATCGGAGCAACACACATCTCCATTGGCGAAACTTAAGAAACTGCCACACTGGCGAGAACACCGACAACACCATAGAATCCAAAACAAACTCCCCAATATCAAACAGATCTGGAAATTGAAGCAACTTCATCGACCAAATAATAAATAAAACAATCCAAAACAAACAATGCCTAACAATCCATCTTCAACGATTAAACTATAAGAAGAATCACCAACAAGGACCAAAGGGAGAGAAGCCTGTGTCAGACACACCTCCTAGAAACCGTCGATCGCTCGAACATCACATCCCAAAACCACTATGGAGGCCACAACACTAGACCGACCTGAAAAGAGTAATGAACCAATCAGTTAGAGCATATTTGAGTGGATGAAGGCCTTGGTAGAGGTCCGCGCTACATAGGAAGCATAAGAATGAAGCCTCTTGGAATTTCATCGCCTGCTGCAAATCACGCCTCCTGGTAAAATGATGACGCTTTAGCCAGAACATCCCAAACTATCTCGGAAGATAGCTCTCCAGACCTGAAATAAGTCAGAACATATAACTAGATGGTAATAGTAAAAGAAGATGCACCAACATCAGTAAATTATAGACTGACCATGAAGAGCACCAAAGACCGAATCCATGCCTACAAAGAATGCCAACCTAGAAGAAGAAACCCAAACCTGAACAAGGAACCACCGCTGAAAAGAGAGAACCAATACCAAGAGAGACGAGTGCCAAAGGACATCAGAAGGAGGAAGTAAAAGAAGCGGAGAGGGGGTGGTTATCACTACCCATCATAGTGGGGCTCGTGTTGTGACTCCCCAAGCCCACCTCCAATAGGCCAGAGGCTAGTGACTAACACCAAGTAGGCATATCACTAACATGGGAGGCATTTCCTATGTACCTATACACACACACCCATATCCAAGCCCACAAAATGCTGAAATGTAAAAACCACTAAGTAACCAATGCATGCATACATCTATATCCCACAACCAAAGTACGACAGGAAGTAAAGTAAAGTAAATAGGATCAAATACAATCCCACCACAAAGAGTCTATAAACACAAGTATAACCTATAAGTAAAGGTATTGTAATTTCTATTTGAAGCCGTAAGAACACAACTCGGTCTGTTTGGTCTCACAAAGAACCGTCTGGTCCTGGTCCACCTAGGAATCAATCAAAAGGTGTATCCTCTACACAAGACATGACATGTGCGGGAAAAGCCCGTACAAGGGTGAGTATAACAATACTTAGTAGGACAACCTGAAACCACAAAGAAATATAACAAAGGAAAATAAAATCATCTCTACATAGGTATACATCCACAACACATATAAAAATAATATTCAGATATAATCCATCTAAGACACATAGTCTAGAAGTAATCCACAACCATAGTATACCAGCCTTAGGATTTTAGTTTGAAGATTCCACAAAGCACTCATCCGGGAGAACACACTCCTGAGTCTGATAGCACTAATGACATCCACCTGAGAGGTACTACTCGTTAGGTCTTTCCATGAGATAGATACACTGATAGTTAAAAAAGGATATGATACATAAACTAGGATCATAGCTAGGTCCATGGGGTGATATCGAAAACCCAATCTGGATTAACTCGCTAAGTAGAGGATCAACGCTCGCATATTATTGGTCACTTCAATACCAAGAACTCCACCTAGGGAATGAATATGAATAAAGGATCCCACTCCATGCCTTTTAGGGGGGGGGGACTCCAAAAACTCTATCCAGAAAGTCCTTATGAAGGGATAATAGTCCTAGGAGTAGGAAACAATTCACACCAACCTTCAGAGAAACAATAAAGAGAACAAACCCTAACAAAACTTGTCCAAGATACGGTGGACAAGAGATTTAATCCATATAGAAAGGGGTACACAACATGTAGTAAGGGTACATGTTGTGTCCCTTAACCATGGGTACTACCTGTGTAAACGAACCATGTCATTCAAACCATGTCATGTAAAAGAGTACACGACATGTGGAAGGGTTACACGCTGTGTCCCTGTATCTGAGGTTCTGTCTATGTACTCCAGTTGTATTCCAGTACATGACGTCTTCTCATGTATATGTGGCTGTGTACTAGTACACAGGGTAGACCATGTACATGGTCCAAGCCATGCCATGTGGGGGAGTACACGCCATGTAGGAAACCCATGTACTCCACCCTGTGTATGTGTACTCCTTTAAGTACATGTTGATTCATTCAAAGGGGGGTACATGTCGCGTAGTTAAGGAATACATGTCGTGTGTATCAAGTTTTTCCATAACCTATCTTCTTCCTCCTGCTTATTTCAGTTGATCTTTTGGCTTCTGTTATGGTGGTTAGTTCACCTTGAAGCCCAAGATCCAAGATTTTTGATTCATGTCGTCACCAAATCGACGCATTTCATCTTCTGATCTGGCCACAAAATGGATTTAAATCGTTGTTCTTTGTTCCATGCTGAAGAATGATAATTTAGGGATCCATCATCATCTGAATCACTCCATCCATGTTGTAGCACCTCTTTTGTGTTGTTTCAATCCTAGATCTATGATATTAGATCGTTGTGTCAAGAATTAGGTGCGCAATGATCGATTAATCGGGATGCGTCGAGTCACAACCCAAGCGAAGAACACTTGCGACAAACGATGAATGGGGGGGGGGGCACAAGAACTAAAAAGAGGAATGAACCTTGTCAATGTTCATGTAGATCTTAATTAGTCACCATTTGAATGACAATTGAATAAAAAAATAATCACAAAGATTAATCTCCCATCAAAACCCCACAAAAATAACCCATCCATCAAATATGATCGAACCACGGATCAATATATTCGTTGATTGGTCCGAGTTCATCATGGAATTCAAGAATGGGGTAAACCAAATCAAAATCACATGTGTACCTCAATTTGGATCGATTGATGATGAAGAATGAAGCTGCATTTCATTTGTTGGGGAGATCCTTCAAAATTGATGTGTTTTGATCGTCGATCTTCGATCTGTCGTCATTCATTAGAAAGGATTTCTCAAAGATCTCTCCAATGATCCTATATAATTTACAGGGTTATGTGGATAACCTTATAATTCTAACATAAGGATACATTTAAATAAAATCAAGTCACTGCATCAACACAACAAATTAAAATAATTTTATTAAATAATTTTATTTATTTTATGCCCACAACAAAATTTTCACAAATGACCTATGTCAACCAATGTTAGGTCACACCTAGAGTAAAAATTATATTCTAAACTCAATGATGCCATCAGATTTCTGATATGGACACCGATTTAGAATATATTCCACTTTTTCAGGAAAACCGTGTGCGCTTTCTATTTAATATTTTAATATTTTCAAACATTTATTTTGGGTACAATAGGCCTTAGAATAGCATGTCGTCTCAACACTTAGTCTCAAAATTAATCCATATAATATTTAAAAATAATACATGGAAAATCTAAGACATTACATTCTCTCCACCTTGGGGCTTTACATCACCGAAAATCCAAAACAAAGGATACTAAAAAAGATGTGGGTATTGAGCATGAATTTGAGACTCCTACTCCTAAGTTCTCTCCTGGAGATTCTTGTGCTGCCACCAGACACACACCAAAGGAACCAATCACCTATAAAGGATCCTCTCCCATTGATCCTCAATCTCCACTGGGTACTCAGCAAATGTCTATTCATCCTCGATGTCTATCTCACCCTAATCGATAGTGTGTGGTTAGTTGTGTAGGTACCCCCTTAGCTGCGACACGTGGAAGATGTCGTGTACTCAGTCTAACTATAAAGGTAGAGCTAAGTGGTAAACCACCTCACCAACTTTATGTAGTATCTGGAAAGGGACAATGAATCTCAAAGATAGCTTGTCTCCCCAGCCATATCACCGTAATTCATGTCAAGGTGAAACCCATAGGAACACATGGTATCCCTCCTAAAAATCCAAAGGATTCCATCATCTTTTAGCATAAGACTTATGATGAATCTATGTAGTCTTCATCCAATCCTAGATGATCTACACCTTCTATGTTATAGCTCGCACCAACTTTGGGCCCATGAGTACTGACTCTCTTGGGCTAGTCCAGCAAAGTGGTGACCTAAAGGGTCACCCATACAAAGCCTAAAATAGTGCCATACCGATGGCGGAATGGTAGCTATTTTTGTACACAAACTCCACCAGTGGTATGTGATTCTCCCAAATATGGCCAAAGTCTAACATGCAAGCTCACAACATATCCTCCATAACTTGAATGGTCCTCTCTATCTAGCCATCAGTTTGCGGGTGAAACACTGTTCTCAAGCATAACTGAGTCCCAAAATCCTTCTGTAATCCCTTCCACAACCATGATATAAAGAGAGAATCATGATCAGAAACAATCATTGATGTAACTCCATAGAGTCGAACTATCTTCTGAACGTAGAGGCGTCTCAAGCTCTCTACTAAACTCTGGTCTTAGATCGCTGGGAAGTGGGCCGACTTGGTGAGTTAGTCAATGATCACCCAGATGGAATTATGTCCCCTAAATGTATGTGGTAATCCCATCATGAAGTCCATATATATCTCATCCCACCTCCAATTTGGTACCTTAAGGGGTTGAACTAAACCTAATGGAACTTGGTGCTCAGCCTTGACTTGATGACAAGTAAGGCATTGGGTTATAAAATCTACAACTCCTTTCTTTATCCCTAGACACCAAAACTAATGTCAGAGGTCCTTGTACATGTTTTACACACCTAGATGTACTGCTAAAGGGGACGTATAAAACTCCCTCAAAACCTCTTCCTATAACTCCACCGGTACCATTGAGCATTCTATGAAAATAACGACGTGCTCCCCACCTTTTGAAAATACATCAGGAGAATTCCCTATGGATATCTGATCCCGTAGGGTCTCACCATCAATATCTCTAATTTGTGCCTCCCAAACTCACTATAAGAGTGGAGGGGTGACAACCATTGACTAGAGGTAAGCTGCTCTATCTCTATCCACAAAGGATAGCTGCAACGAGACTAACTGCTCAGATGCCTCATTCAAAAACTATGAACTAGATCTCCTGTTGAGATCATATCTACCATGTTCCTCTTCTCAGGAGTATAGAAAATTTTAAAGTCATAATCCTAGAGTAACTCTAGCCATCGCCTCTATCTCAAGTTGAGATCCTTCTAAGAGAAGATATACTTGAGACTCTTGTGATCAGAGTAGATGATAAATCGCTTGCCCATTAGGTAGTGTTACCACATCTTCAAAGTGAATATTATTGTTGCTATCTTAAGATCATGGGTCACGTAGTTCTACTCATGTGATCTCAACTAGCATAAACCATAGGCAATCACCACTCACCTATACATTAGAACACAACCAAGACCAGTTCCTGATGCATCACAAAACACTACATACTCGACACCTTCCTCCGATAATCTAAAGATGGGAGTGCTCGTCAAACTTTTCCTCAGCTGCTAAAAATATTGACGACACCTTTATATCCACATGAAAGGATTCCACTTTCAATTCAAAAGCTATTATGGGTGCTAATATCCTAGATAAATTAGGTATAAATCTCCGGTAATATCCTACCAACCCAAGGAAGATCCACACCTCCATCATGTTCTTAGGTGGCTCTCATGCTAACACTACCTCAACCTTGGCTGGGTCCACTGCCACTTTATCTACTGAGATAACATGTCCCATAAAGTAGACTACTTGAATCCAAAACTAGAACTTTGGGATATTTCCATAAAGATGGTGCTCTCGAAGTACGTCTAGAACTATCTTTAAGTGTCTCACATGCTCCTCCTCAGACGCCAAGTACATAAGGATATAGTCGAAGAAGACTACTATGAACTGGTCTAAGTGAAGTTGAAAATTTTGATTCATGAGTCCCATGAAAACTGATGGGGCATTCATCATGCCAAAACGTATCACCAAGTACTCATAGTGACTGTAGAGACATCAGAATGTTGTCTTCGGTATATCAGCATCCCGTACTTGTAGTTGGTGATAGCCTGATTTGAGGTCAACCTTCAAGAACCATCGTGCCCTTATCAACTAATAAAAGAGGTCATCGATCCTTGGTATTGAATACTTATTCTTCACAGTCACCTTATTAAAGTGTCGGTAGGTCACAAACAACCTCAATCTCCCGTCTTCCTTCTTGGAAAACAAAACTAGGGCTACTTAGGGCGAAACACTAGGTTTCGTAAATCCCTTCCTCTAAAAGTCCTCCAGATTCACCCTCAGCTTGCAAAGATCTATGGGAGTCATCTGATATGCTGGCGTATATATCAGTGCTGTCTCAAGGTGTATATCAATGCATAAGTCTATCTCTCAGTAGGGATGTAAACCTGAAACATCTTCAGGAAATATGTCCTAATACTCTGCCACTAGTGTAGGAAACTGGGAACTCATAACATCAACCACACCAAGGGTTAGTCTAGACAATTGATGAGTAATCAACTAAACCCTCCTATGCATGAGTTAATCCAGTGCTACATGGGTTTCCTTTTCTATGACAAAGGAAAACCCAGGTACATTACTGCAGACACATCACACCCTTCACTTAAAATAGTTAATCTTGGAATAAACTATAGATAACCAATCCATACCAAGAATGATATCGTAAGGCCTAAACGATGCTACCAAGATATTCCAACAAAAACTTTCACCTCCAAGAGTCAGGTCACACTACTAGCATAAGTGTGTGATCTTTGAGTCTTATCTAGTAGGATTCTCCAAGCACAAGGGTCGAGTCAACGATTTAACTAGAATTTCTAAGTCTTGTACAAGGTACGTGACAAGAAAGGAATGGATAACACCTGTGTCTGTTGACACTCATTTTCGTCACATTGTCTAAAAGAATGAAAAGGGAAATGACTTAGTACAAATTGATTCATCCTTTGAAGAAAACATCAAAGATCGACAAAGGCATGAACAAGGCTTTAAAAGCACATGTGCCGCGCAAGTTCCATCACTGTCGCGCAAGTCCACTTGCGCGACACCTAATGGTCGCACAAGTGACTTGCGCACCCTAAAGGATAATCTCCCGGGTCTTCTTCAGCCTATAAATAGACCCTGTAGGCCCCCCATTCGGGAGGGAATTTTTTTTCCAGAAACTCAGATTTGAGCTCCCAGTGCCCTAGTCTCTTCTCAAAGCTTCCGAAACACTTCTAAGGTAATTTCTTACCTAGAACGGAAGATCTAAAGAGGGGGGGGGGGTATTAAGTGTTGAAAATCACCAACACTTGCGCGCCTGAGTGGCCAACCCGTAAGGGAAATGGCCACACTTGCGTGCCGCCTAACTCCTCCAAAAGAACTTGCGCGCCACTCTTCTGGAAGAACCTCAAGATGATTCTGAAGGCTTTAACCAAGAGTCACTCAAGTATTACCCTACTGGTTAACTGTTGTGCAAGTACCCATGTGTCGCGCAGGTATACCTGTGCGACCGAACTTGCGCGCCCATGCAGTACCTGCGCTCCTGCCAGGACTTGCACACCCCTACCTTTTTGGGTGCCCTTATTGCCCATTTCACCCCTCTTAATCCATTCCACCTCTCATATTCAAGATTCAGTCTTGAAGACACTCTTCAAAGCCATTTATGGCATGGTTTCTTGATTTTACTTCCTTATCTGAAAGGAATCCTGTGGAATATCTCTCAAAAACTAGTGATTTAGACATCTTTATGTCACTAAAGATTGAGATTTCATTCATCCAACCACATCCTTTAAGATGAGATAACTCATTTACCTGGGCCTCCTTTTCAGGAATAAGCCCCAGTCATAATTCTTAATTTGGGACTCCTTTTCAGGAATAAGCCCCAGTCTCAAATCTGGGCATCCTCCTTAGGAGTAAGCCCCAAGTCTTCATTAACCTGGACCTCCTTTTCAGGAATAATCCCCAGTCTCAAATCTGGGCATCCTCCTTAGGAGTAAGCCCCAAGTCTTAAATATGGGAATCCTCTTTAGGAGTAAGCCCCGAGTCCCTTATTTTTTCAAGTCTCTTAACCTGGGCCTCCTTTTCAGGAGTAAGCCCCAGTATTAATTTCTCTTAACTAATCCTGATTTACCTTTGATCCGGGATTCCTTCTCAGGAGTAAAACCCAATCATAAGTCCTCTCCTAATTTGGGCCTCCTTTTCAGGAGTAAGCCCCAAGTTATAGTATTCAAATCTCCATGAAGAACATATAACTTTATGGACCCTGTTCCTGGATTTCTTCCATGAAGTTAATCCTAATCTTCATTTATCTGGGCAGTCATACACACATAAGTCCCACATTATTTCTTATGATTGCATCTTTCATGGCACAATTGTCTAATTTTTACCAATACCTCTTGTTTCTCACACCGAGCATGACTCACGTGAGCTTAGAGTGTAAAAGTAATTATGACATCCTTCTTTGATCCATCAATCATAAACATCATACTCCCTTACTCGA
This sequence comes from Viscum album, assembly GCA_963277665.1. Classification (NCBI taxonomy): domain Eukaryota; kingdom Viridiplantae; phylum Streptophyta; class Magnoliopsida; order Santalales; family Viscaceae; genus Viscum; species Viscum album. Next base: position 540,512,525 of record OY728119.1, read on the forward strand.
ACTATGTGGGATCTAATTCCTTTTCTAAACAAAGGATACGTAGGTAGCCCATCTGCGGGTTCGATCCCAACTCTGAAATAATCCATGTCCTTCTGAATGACAATAAACTTCAAGTGCCCCACTGAGTGGCTTTAAAACCAGCATGGTCATCATAATGACCAAGATACTTCTATATAAATGTGTCTAAGGATACCATTGACCAAGAATCTCTAATAAATACAGATGATTCTCTATCGATGAAGAACCTCGAATAAATATAAAATATTCTCTAAATTTCCTACATATTTAATCATTGATTGTCAAATCTGAAGGAAAGATCATTTTATACTTGGTAATGTAATAAGGATTCACGAACATAACTTAAATCTATAAAGAGAGTCCCGAAGTAGACAATAATTCCCCTCAAAAAGGTGTGATGAGTCCGACCTCCCATCCTCTCAACCAATGAAAATTCCTAAGCCTCATCAGTCCACAAACTAATGAACACCTACCTTTGTAAAGTAGGTCCAAATGGATATGGAATCATTGGATGTTTCCAGTTCTACGAACAAACCCGTTAGAAACCGATTGGAATGTTTGAACCTCCCATCAAAGAGGTCATCCCCAAATTCCGAGGGAAACAAAAAATGGTGAACCCGACGTGAATACTTAACCAAGTTAAAATGACGTTTTACCTATTTGTTAGGCCCCTATTTAAAAATCAATGAGAGGCCCAACAAAAACAATCATTGACATATGTTCTTATACAAAAGATGTAGTGGCTAAATTTATCTTGATTACGTCTGTTATATCAAATAGGAACTCTTTTCCAAGATCTTCTGCATTTCCAGAATGGCTGCTCTCAAGTTCACACCTGTGAATACCGCTGCTGCAAATGCCACTGCTGCTACTCCTACTGGATCGTCATCCGCTATGAGGATGACATCACCTACCCAGCGTCTTCAACGCTGGGTCTCAACTGCGCTGGTTAAAGAGTACCGTCAATACGGTACCATACCAACTCGGGAGGCTACCCGACAAGCCCTCCAAGTGAACAAATCACACCGGTCGTCTGAACAACGATGACCAGTGATCAAGAAGCAGGCGGTGCTAACCACCATATCCAACTTTTTTGGGTCGTTATCCTCAAAACACAATCACCATTCACTCCCATATTCTAGGGAGGTGAATGAGCAGGTCCCTCATGGCCTTAATTCAAAGAAGTAGGAGTTATTCCTGAGGGATCCTATCAACAATCGCCACCAGACTCGTGCAGCAGTACGCCCTCAACATGATGAGGGTACCAACTCCAGGCGTTCGGCTCAGGTTCCTCGAACCCGAGCAGGTAATATGAACCACCAGAGGCGGAATCCGGTCAACAGTGAGCAGGTTCTCATCTCTGCCATCTCCGGAGAAGTCCACCAACCTAACTTGGTGGAAAGCAACGAGCGGGCACACACACCTGCCTGTTTTAATTACGTTGTCCAGCAGACTCGTCTGGCAGCATCACACCAATCCCATCAGGAAATTCCGGCAGAGTATTATAGACAGGAACAAACACCTATTTATACATCATCAGCTAGTCAGCAGGCTCGTTTGACTATATATGATGGAGCTCGTCAACCACATTCAGCGAAGTACAATCAGTAGGCACATACACTTGCTAGTATTAATCAAGCCTACCAACAGTCTTTCTTGGTAGCACACAGAGAAGTCATTCGGAAAGCTTCAGTGACAAACAGGAGGCAGACTCAACTCTCTGCCCCCACACTTGAGTACTGTCAGGATTCACTGACAGGAAAAGGAGGATAGGAGCAGGCACATACACCTACTCCAAGCACGGAATGGACGTATATCCCTGTTCCGGTAGCCGAAGTCACCAAGCATATTCTATCAATGGTGAAAGAGCAGAAGAAAATCCCTGCTCATATTCTGGATGCTTTCCAGGATATTATAACAGCTTCAACATCATCTCAAGGAAAGACACATAAATCTATCCCTACCAGTGGAGTGACACATCAACAGTTCACTCTGGAACAGACACACACATCTGTTCCAGTCCAAGAGGGTTGTGGGGCATACTCCCCCATATCATACGGACAATCAAGTCAGGCACATACACCTGATTTGAGTGGAGATCGTCAGCCTAACCTGACCATCTTTCCTAATCAGGCACATACACCTGCTCAGAGCAGCCACTTTCGTCAACAAGTGGTTTCCAAAGCGAGTAAGAAGGCGTCTAAGAAAAAGACCCGCCCAGCACAGTCAGGAGATCAAGAGCCAATATGTAACAAGGCCTTGCTCGATGCTGGAGTTCTTGAAGCCCTCAGACAATTATATGTTGGAATCCAAGATTATACTCCCTCATTTCCCAATAGTGGGAACATTAATTCTGAAGGTCTTCAACAGACACTTCCTCATGAAGTCTTGCTTCATGACAATTCGGTCGATCTCGAAGTTTCATCTTCAGATGAGAGCCATAGGAACCCTCTGTGTGGTCAGAAGACCAAGGATCAAGAGATCTCATCTTTTGCTGTAACCCATTATGGTGGTCCTCCCCATGATGATGAATTTCACTGCAAAAGTCCTCTCCGTAGTAGTGATTTACATTGCCCAGAAAATGCTCCAGTGGACAATGTAGTGCCGAGAAAGCCCTCTTATCTTGAGGCACTTGCAAATGCGAAACCAGTCATGTTTGATGCTTCATCGCTAGCAGGTGAAATACTTTCTCAATCAGAAGATAGCCCAGGGTGTAGGTCATTCTCCGAACCACCCCTAAGTCATGCATCTTCTAGTTTAATCAATGATTTCTCTACCAATCTTGTTGAATCTGATGAAGCAACAAGGAAACACCAACTTTGGTCAAATCATGTAGAAGAATCTCTATTGAATGATAAAGAGGAAATGCTGAACATGAGAAAACAACTGGCAAAAGGTGAAGTACCAGTCATGTTTTGGCCTCTGGCTAACTCTCAGTATGACATTCCAAAGATGTTGAAGGAATATGGAATTCATGATATTCGTCTCAACATATGGAAAACTCTTTGTTAGTTGAATAAGAAAGTATTATCTTATGATGAATATGAAAATCATATTAGGATAATAGAAGGGTTACAACGTCAGATTGATTTGGCATCTCTATCAGTCTCTCGATATCTGAAGGCTGAAAAGCAGTAGAGATCCCTTCAACGTTCATGCCTTGGCGCACTAAGAAGATTGCGTCAGTTAATTTCCAATGCCCCATCTGGTATTCATGTCAGAGGATGGGGTGTTCATGGAGCACTACATTTCACGGTGCTCTCCAGTCAGTAAAGCCCGCCGAAAATGGTCTCATGCAATGTTATTGCCCATGGCCGGCCACAGTCAATGAGATTTGTTTGTAATCAAAAGCTTGCCCAAGAACAGGATTCAACTAGTTCCTCTCAAAATCAAGCATACAGAGAACAAGTTGTTGAATTAATCCTGCATCAAGCAAACGAGAATATTGAACATGCCTCTCGTATGGAGCAAGCACATCATCAAGTGACAGAAGTGTCAGAAATCATCCAATGGTCTTTTGAACCAGGTGATAAAATTGGATACAGGTTAATGCATCCGGCTAATTTCCGGACTCAGGTTCGCAAGATCAGGAGAGCTTTTAAGAAATTCTCAGACATAGCATGTTAAGAGCCACCCCAGCCTTCCAGACTGGGGACTCTTTTAAACCAACCCTTGGAATCAACAAATAGGATTCGAGGAGTTGAGCGGGAACAGCAGGAACAGCCCCAGTCCACCGGACTGGGGACTTTTTCAAATCATCAAACCCCTCCTCATAGAAAGTTGGTCTTTTCTCGATTGGGTAAGAAGCCTCAAGAGAAACAAAGAGCCAAATTATCAGGAGATTCCCTCCAAATTACGGTTCGTCAAGAAGTTCCTGAGGGATCAAATCAACAAAAGACAATGTCTCATCAAAGACATGGAAGAATACAATATCACAAAAATGCTGATAGAAGGGATGCGATGCGTTATGCATCAATCAATTTCATCAATGCCATTGTTGCTGATCCACAAAATGAGGCTCACTCAGGGGACTCAGATGAAGAGGTTCCTGCTCAAGAAGCTGTACGCACTGACACAAATGAAGAAGGTGTGCGTACACAAAATCAAAGGATTACTCAGAACCTAGGTAATCCTTCGAGTAACCCACTTCCCCCTCCCTGAAAAGGATCCAACAAAGGGAGGGGAAAGAATCAGGTTACATATCCTTCCTCTGGAGAAGGCTAATCGCTCTCACTAGAGAAAAGGTTTTCATAACAAGAGGAAGAAATGAAGGAATTAAGGAGGTTGAATGTAGAACTACTTCAGAGTAGTCTTCTTCTTAAGCATGATGGAGTCAGTCAGCCAAAGGAATTTTTTGCAGCTACTGAGATGGATCAAGAATATCCTCCTCTATCAGTACACCCTCACAGGTCTAATCCTATGGGTCAAGTGCAACAACAGTTGGCAGTGCTACCATCAGTTGCAGCACCAACCATCACATCTGTCCAAGCTCCAGTCATTGCACCTACCCAATTCCAAGTTCAACTGGATGTTTCTCAAAAGTTAATAACTACTATTGAGTCATTAATAGCTCGGTTAGAAACTATGGAAGGGAAACATGTGCAGGTTCAACTAGAAAAGAAAGTTTACCCTAAATGGGCAGATTCAATCTCTCCTCCATCCAGTTTTGGAAACCCTGTATTCCCTATTTTCAATGGATCAAGTGATCCTGAACAACATTTGATGCATTACGTGTCTTATTGTGATCCTATGATGGGAACTCCGGAGCAGCAAGAAGCAGTAAAAATCAGATGCTTCGTACAGACCTTACAAGGAACAGCCTTTGTCTGGTATACAAGCTTTCAATCTCGGTCAATTACTGGATGGGAAGATCTCTGTCAACAATTCCTTCTTCAGTTCAGATCAACTTTGCCAAAGACAACAGTTTTTGATCTTACAAACTGTAAGCAAAGGGAGAATGAAAGGGTCTTAGATTTCATTGCTCGCTGGAATGGATTAACATATTCCCTAAGATTAGCACTCCCTCAAGAATAATTGTTGCCAATATTTGTGGCAAATTTGTGTGACGAGTTACGAACGCCGTTGATACCTATGAAATACACAGGAGCGTTTTGATACCTTACTTCAATCGCTCAGCAGATTGAAGATTCCCTTATACAGGCTAAGGCTAAATCTCGTGTAATTCCATCAGATCCAGGAAGGAGAATGGGTAAAGAAGAAACTGCTATAGTTATGCTTAAACAAGAACCTGTACCTGTTTATACTTCAAGACCTTCATCTTCTCAAAGGGATCCACCTCCTGAGCACCAACAACAAAGACCATTTCGTCCAGATGATCAAAGAGATCAAAGAAGAAAACAATTTGAGGATCTGAAGATAAAAACATACTCTTTCTAAAATGAACAAGTTCCTGGTTATTTCATTTTGTCCCTATAGAATAATTTGGTTTAGCTGCCAAAGCCCAAGAGGCCAAACAAGGAAGGAGTTTAAGACCGTCCCAATTATTACCCCTTTCATCAAATGTTGGGGCATCCCATCCAGGAGTGTTTTGTATTCAAAGACCTCCTGCAAAAGATGGTCGACTCGGGACAAGTCAAACTGAAAGGATCTTCAGCCCAGGTAGCATGTGTCACTGCTACAGTTCCAGAGGAGGAAAGAAAATGGAAAGAAGTCAAAATCAAAAATGCACAAAAGTATGATGATTGGATGGTTAGAAAGATAATCAACCGAACTCATTCTATTTTGCGAACACAATTAAAGAAACCGATTGTGTCTTCTGCCATGAATGTTGCGGAAAAACCCTCTTCATCAAAGGGAAAGTCCTCAAAGAAACGACATGATTCAAAGAAAGAAAAAGAATGAGAAGAATATGAGTATGTGTCAAAGCCTAAGTTGTCTTTGACTCTGGCAGACTTCATTCCATCTACTTCAAAGCCACAGGCACCGCCCCACTAAACGACACAGCCTAAACAGGCTAATCAGGCAGAGTCTTCATCAGACGAAGAGTTAATCTTTGGTTCTGTTAATATGATTCAATTAACAAACCTATATGCCAGTCGCAGTTTCGATTTCGATGAGCCTGAATTCCCTGTGTCAAACAGGGGAATCATAGGAAGTTCCAGAGGCTCAGGATACAGGGGAAGATGTGGATCTTTCAAAAGCCACTACTCCAATTCTACCCCTGCTAGAACCGTGTACGCAACAGAAACTTGTGGTAGAGCCCTTCAGTGTGCTCAGTAAGAACAAGCAAGTTCTTCTACCAATAGAAAATTCAGTCCTGGCACAGTTATTTTGGAAGACCGATTGAAGGTTCCATCTTCTTCCTTTCAGCAAGTAAATGGATCTAATCGGTCTAATCTTCCAAAACTAGGAATATTGCCAACTCCTATCCCAATACAAGATGAATCAACTTCCAAAGCATCTGCTTCCAAGGTACCTGCTAAACCACATATTCCTGTTGGGAAACGCAGACCTCTGGATCAAAAGTATGATGTATTGAAACACTTGGCCCAAGTACCGGCCAAGTTATCAATTCTGGATGCTCTGAATCTGTCAAAAGATCTTCGGGAATCACTCATCGAGGCTTTGTCAAGTCCTCAAGAGTTTGAAACTGAAATTGTTGCAGCTGAAGTCTATCACATAGAGAATAATCCTGCAGAATGCCATGCAATAATATCTTTTACTGATGAAGATGAAGATGATTTTGTGCATGGGCATATTAGACCTTTGTACTTATCTGGCAAGGTCAATGGCGTAGACATCCGAAGAGCTTTCATTGACAATGGTTCAGGAGTCAACCTCATACCCATTTGTACACTTCATTGATTGGGCCTCACGGAATCTGATTTATCTCCTTCTACCATGATGTTACAAGGATATGATAAAAGTGAACAAGAACCACTGGGCGAAGTTACACTCAGAACTCAATTTGGAGATCTTGTATCCAATTCGGATTTCATGGTTGTTGATCAAGACTCAGCTTTCAGCATCTTGCTTGGAAGACCCTGACTACATCAGCATGCGGCTATCCCTTCATCATACCATCAATGTCTCAAATATTGTTTCGATGGTCAAGTTGGGACATTGTATGGTGATAAGTTCCCGTTCAAGACATGTGAGTCTCAATACATTGAGGCGGGATTCTATCACATGAAGGGAAGGGAGAAATCCACAACAAAGGAGATTACCAAAGTTAATGCTCCATATGGTTTGGAGAAGATTCCAGTAAATCCATTTACACATGTGAGTACAGATTATGTGTTGTCTATCAGTCAAATTGAAAAGATAGACCCAAATTAAAATACTCTTATGGAAAGATCCATAATTTCAATTACGACAATCGAGCCAGACAACATGGGAGAAATTGGTAACCCACCAAGCAGTGATGAAAGTACAAATGGTGACGTCTTCATTTCATCTGCTGAAATCTAACAAGTCTATACTTTTCCAATTAGTCCAGAAGAAGTTATAGCAACATCGAAGGTGAACAATGATGTCGATTTTCAATCCATCATCTCCTCTTTATTACCCAAAGAAGACTCTTCATCATCAATCGGGTCGGAAATGGAAGCTTCTTCTTCAAGATGTGCAAATTTTGACATCTCGTCTGATCATGAAAATTTTGCTTTATCATCTACTATGCAAGTGGAAATGGAAGAAATAACACATGATGAAGAAAAAGAGGAAGATCTCAGAGATTCTCCTCCAGCATTTGAAGAGGGTATCTCTACCACTGTGGATGAACTTAGAGAAATAAATCTAGGTACAAAAGAAGATCCACGCCCCACTTTAATAAGTGAGGCCATGACTCTTGAAGATCAAGAGATTTATATTTATTTTCTAAAGAAAATTAGAGATATATTTGCTTGGAACTATACAGAAATGCCCGGGCTTGATCCTGATGTTGCTACTCATCATTTGGGTTTACCAGAAGAACATCGAGGATTTAAGCAAGCCGCGAGAAGAACACACCCAATTTATGCTTCTAAAATTGAAGTTGAAGTGGATAAGCTTATCAAATCTAACTTTTTCAGAGAAGTTCAGTATCCCAAGTGGTTGGCTAATATTGTCCCTATAAAGAAGAAGAACAGACAAATTAGAGTTTGCATCTATTTCAGAGATCTTAATCGGCATTGTCCTAAGGATGATTTCCCAATTCCGATTACAAAACTTTTAATTGATACAACAGTTGGCTATGAAGCACTTTCCTTCATGTATGGATATTTCGGATATAATCAGATCCAAATGGCCCCAAAAGACAAGGAATCCACAGCCTTAAAAGCCCCTCAGGGTGTGTTTTGCTACCGGGTAACGCCCTTTGGCTTAAAGAATGCAGGTGCAACATATCAGCGTGCCATGCATCATATCTTCAAACCCTTCTTAGGGAAGTTTGTTGAATGCTATGTAGACGATTTGGTGGTTAAATTCAAACAATGTTCTAATCACTTGGCTGATTTAGAAGTCATATTCCACAAGCTTCGACAACATAATTTGAAGATGAACCCCTTAAAATGTGCTTTTGGGGTAACCTTAGGAAAATTTCTCAGCTTTGTTGTACACCATCGTGGTATTGAAGTCGATCCTGAGAAGACCAAGTCTATCCTTGGTATGTCACCTTCTCTAAATTTGAAATAATTAAGAGGACTTCAAGGACACTTAGTCTATATTCTGCGTTTCATCGCCAATTTGGTAGGCAAAAGTTTACCCTTCACCAAATTGATGAAGAAGGGAGTCACTTACCAGTGGACTGAAGAATGTCAAGAAGAATTCGATATTCTCAAGAAATACCTCTTGAGTACACCGGTACTCATGCCACCTGTTGAAGAAAGACCACTTATCCTCTACGTGACAGCTCTAGAGCGATCATTGGGTGCCTTTCTTGCTCAAAAGAATGATGCTGGGAATGAAAACAACCTCTACTATCTCAGTCGAACTATGCTTGAAACAGAAACCCGATATTCAAGTATTGAGAAGTGCTACCTGGCATTAATCTTTGCAGTTCAGAAGTTGAGACACTACCTGCAACATCACGAGGTCCAATTGATATCTCACAATAACCCGCTCAAATTCATCCTTAGTCGTCCGATGCTTAAAGGACGTCTGGCAAGGTGGGAAGTTATTTTGCAGCAATTCGACATTCAGTATGTGTCTCAAAAGGCGATAAAGGGAAAAGCTCTGGCTGATTTCCTGGCTGAACACCCTTCAGTGGAAGACACATCTTCAGATATTGAACTCCCTGATGAGGAAGTCTTCTCTATTCAAGAAATTCCTCAGGCATGGGAAATGTATTTTGATAGTGCTTCCAGAAGTCCAACAGGGAGGAAAATAGAAAATCCTAAATTCAACAAAGTTGGCTTAGGAATTGTGCTCATTTCTCCAGAAAAGGCAGTGTTACCTTATTCCTTCTTATTGTGGGAAGGTGGTACTGATAATGAAGCAGAATACCAAGCTCTCATCACAGGCTTGGAATTAGCGCTTCAAGCACAAGTGAATCACTTAAAGGTGAAAGGTGATTCAGACCTGGTAATCAAACAAGTCAATGGGGATTATGCCATCAGAAAAGAAGAACTAATCCCTTTGTATGATTACATCAGAGAGTTAATGGAGGAATTCCCTTCGGAACCGACATTTTCTTATGTCCCAAGATCACAAAATGCTCAAGCTGATGCACTGGCTAATATAGCCACAACTCTGGAAGATCCAAATCGGGATGAGACAACTATCAGTATTGCCCACTGTCGTGCAATTTCACCTTATGTTTGAATCAGAATAGAGGAAATTAATGAAATTAGTCCCATTCCTGAACCGTATGGTCATACTACAGGATGGATGTCACCTATCAGGGAATACCTTCAAAATGGAACACTTCCACCTGATAGAGCCAAGAAAGAACAAATCCGGCGACATGTGGTCAATTTTACTCTTTATGATAGCCCAGATCACCTAGAGAAAATTCTCTACAAACGTGGTTTTGATGGAGTTCTCTTCAGATGCATTGATGGTGAAGAGACAATGGCTGTCATAAAATAAGTGCATGCAGGAGTCTGTGGTGCCCACCAGTCTGGACATAGACTGTCTGATCAGATTTGAAGGCTTGGATACTTTTGGCCTTCAATGATACACGATTGTGTCGATTTCACAAAGAAGTGTCATTCATGCCAAGTACATGCCAACTTCATTCATCAACCTCCAAATTTTCTTCATACAGCTAAATACTCATGTCCATTTGCCACATGGGGAATGGATGTGGTGAGACCTTACCCTTCGGCTACGGCCAAACAGTTTAAGAACATTCTTACTGCTACTGACTTCTTTTCCAAATGGGCAGAGGAAATACCTCTCAAGGAAGTCAGTTCTAAATGTGTTGTTAGCTTCATCAAGTCTAACATCATTACCAGATTTGGTGTCCCTCATACCATATTGACGGACAATGGCACCAACTTCTATTCATCCGAGGTGAAGAAGTTGTATCAAGAATACAACATCAAATCCAACCATTCATCTCGGTATCATGCAGCGGCCAATGGCCAGATAGAAGCCTTCAATAAGACTCTTTCAAATATACTGCAAAAGATGGTGGATAAAGATAAGAAGTCATGGCCTGATAAACTCTTTCATGCTTTATGGGCTTATCGGACTACCACCCGCACTGCAACTCGGTCAACTCCATATTCACTGGTATATGGAACAGAAGCCGTCTTTCCCATTGAAGTTCAACTACCCTCGCTCAGAGTTTCCATTTGTGATCAATCATCTACAGATGAACAATCTCAAAAGCGATTGAATGAATTGGAATGATTAGATGAGAAAAGATTGTGCACTTTGCACCACTTGGAAGTCTATCAGAATCGAATAACACAAGATTTTAACAAAAAAGTTCATCTTCATTCATTCACTCAGGGAGAATTGGTATTAGTTCTCAGAACTCCAATGATACCAGGAAAGAAACCTCCCAAGCTTGATCCAAAATGGGAAGGGCCTTACTCAATACATAAGGTCTACTCCAATGGAGCTTATTCCTTAATCTCGATGGATGGAGAACTCATCACTACTCCAACCAATGCCAGATTTTTGAAGAAATATTTTGTATAAACACAAAATATATCATAAATGGTCCAGTATGACCTTAAACTGAAGGACCCCGGGACACCCTGAGAGGGGAGGGGTGAATCAGGGTGACAACTTTTTCTTTTAATGTTATGGATCTTGTTCCCACGTTGGTAGGAACTTGTTGAACCTGTAAGATGAATATGATCAGAAAGCAAACATTCACATGCACAGAGAAGACACAACACTTTTTACTTGGTTCACCACTAAGGGCTACATCCAAGGAGCATACACCGACAAGTTGTCAGTCATACCTAATTCCACTAATCTTCACTAGCTGTGGATTACAAAGGTTGGGGCACAATCACTCTGTCCCAGGCTCACTGCCTTTACAAAGGTTCAGGGATAGCTTACTGCTTCCCTCAGGTCACTCCCATTGACTCCCCCTGGTTCACTGCCATTGGTGAAGTCCCGCTCAGTTTATAGACATGAAGGTCTCTTCAATAGATAGACATGAAGTTCTTTGTCTCCTGTTCAACATGAGACTTTGCTTGCATCAGAGTCACGAGTTGATGCTCTGTTAAAGTCCAAATTTCATCCACTGATGAATACCTCTTTTTCCCTTGTCCACTGGGAAAACAACCTTTATAAAGGGCCTTTGCAAAGTACCCTACATCTCAATGCTCCCAATTTTTCAAAGCTCAAACAAGCCTTCGTGGAGTCCCTGCCTTTTCGCGAAGCTCAATCGCGAAGCACTCCCGCGATGCACAAGCCTTCGTAATGCTTGGCTGTCACGGAGCTCCTGCCTCTTCACGAAGCTCACCGAACCAACGCGGGGCGCACGACTTTCGCGGAGCTAGAATAGCCACCGCGAAGCTCCTCTTTTGCGAAGCACACTGCCTTCGCAAGTGACCTTTGCGAATCGAGAGCAAATGATTTTCGTAGAGATCTCTCTTCATTTCTCTCGAGGGGGTTGACCTGTATTTATAGGTGATTCCACCGACCCTTGACCCTTCTGCGTGAAGTCAGCGCCATGTCAGCTCAAATCACGAAGCTCTGAAGTTCCCGCTGAAAATCTCTCAAAATCGCGAAGCACTACGGCAATTTTCCATTCGCAGATCTCATCGTAATCGCGGAGTGTTCCGTCATTTCATTCACGCCTTCACTGCGAAGCTCCCTCGCAAAGATCTTCGTCGCTGCGATGCTCTTCATCCTCTACCGTTCACGAAGCTTTGACGTAATTGCGAAGAATCACCGCCTCCATAATTCTGGTCTTCACGAATTCCAAACCATTAAGCCACTCTTCGCGAAATTCATTCCATTGCCATATTTAATTATGATCTTCATGGAAATCCTATTTTCGGGATGCTCACAAACTTCCAAATTTTGGACCCCAAAAATTTGGCAAACACTGGGAAACGGCACCACCTTCAATACTGTTGTCTACTTGAACTGTATGATCTCTTTGCTGGTACACGTTCCGAACTTCCATTGAGGATTGATAACAAACACAAACCATACTCCAAATCATGCATAGAAGACCATGGTTCCAAAAATCTCCCCCTTTGGGTTTGTTGGAAATCAGAAAATAAATTCAATAGATCTCTATCCATGTGAAAACCAAAAACGCAGGAATCAACTCAGCCAACACTCTAAGTCTACGTGAGCAATGCTCAGTGTAGAAAACAAGAGAGGAGGCTTGAATTGGGTTCCACTGTTTTCCTTCCCATTCTTCTCATCACAGAAGTTGCCTGAATTTATTCCTTTCTCCTTTCTCCCCCATTGACAATAAATCCAAAGAATAGTAATTTGTTCAACGTTCATCTCAAACCATACTCCCCCTGGATAGTATCTCCCCCATAAACCTGCATCATAGCCATAAATAGATAAAAACAGTTATCACAAACGAGGAGAGGGGTATTGCGTAACCTCCTTATGTACTGGGAGGTGGCTGAACACCGAGGTTAAACCGATGCTTCTCAAACACAGCCGCTGACAGTGGCTTGGTCAAGATATCAGCCACTTGCTTATCAGTTCCCACATGATCCATTCTAATCACTCCTTGTTCAACTTTTTCTTTGATAAAGTGATACCTGATTTCAATATGTTTTGTACGGGAATGATGAATAGGATTCTTCGTAAGATCAATTGCGCTCTTGTTATCACAGTAAATCACCATTGGTTGCTTTACCTCATCACCAATATCTGTTAACTGTTGCCTCATCCATAAAAGTTGAGTGCATGCCTTTGTGGAAGAGATATACTTAGCTTCAATAGTACTAAGAGAAGTACTTTCTTGTTTCTTGCTCAACCAACCAACACATTTCTACCCAATATATAAAGCTCCACCACTAGTGGACTTTCTTTCTACTACATCACCAGCCCAGTCAGCATCAGAAAATGTTGATAATTCACTGTCCCTACCCGCAACAAAAAATAACCCGAAGTTATGTGTACCTTGAATATACCTCATGATTCTGTTTACTGCCGCCATATGTTCCTCCTTTGGATTACTTTGAAAGCGGGCCGCAAGGCATGTGGAAAAGACAATATCTGGCCGTGTCGCTGTCAGGTACAGTAGGCTCCCAATGATCCTCCTGTACATGGTGGGATCAACAGAGTCCCCATCCTCATGCTTTCCAAGTTTAGTTCCAACTGCAATCGGAGTTGACATTGGTTTGGAGTCTTGAATATTAAAATTCTTCAGCAGATCTCTTGCATATTTTTCCTGAGAAATGAAAGTGTATTCCTTATTTTGAATCACCTGCAGCCCCAAGAAATATGTGAGATCCCCAATCATAGACATTTCAAATTTTGATTTCATGTGGTTGGCAAATTCGTTCACTGATTTCTGCCTGCTGCCACCAAATATGATATCATCAATGTATACTAGAACCATGAATTGATCTTTTGGAGAATTCTTCACATAGAGATTGTGATCAACTCCTACTCTTTTTAATTTTAGCTTCTTGAGATATGAATCTAGCCGTGAGTACCACGCCCGTAGTGCCTGCTTCAAACCACATAGAGCTTTCTTCAGTTTGCAGACATTTATTTCATCAGTACCCAAAACAAAGCCCACTGGTTGTTCAATGTAGACTTCTTCTTCGAGTACACCATTCAAGAATGCTGTCTTGACATCCATTTGATATACTTTATATCCTCTTTGGAGTGCCATGGAAAGGAAAAGCCTGATTGACTCCAGTCTAGCCACTGGAGCAAAGGTTTCTTCAACATCAATGCCTTCAATCTGGGAGTATCCTTTACATACCAGTCGTGCCTTATTTCTAATGACACTTCCATGCTCATCAAACTTATTTTTGAAGATCCATTTGGTACTAATCACATTGTGACCTTTGGGTCTCTGGACAAGATCCCATTTCTGATTCTTGTCAATCTGATCTAATTCATCATTCATGGCTTTCACCCAAGATTCATCATTTGCAGCTTCTTCGAATGAGGATGGCTCTACAACTGATAGAAATGTAGATTGCGTGTTATTCCTCATCCTTCTTATTTGAGTGGGTGCACTCCTGTCCCCAATTATGTTGGATGGATCAATCTCGGCTCTTTGATTTCTCCTGGGAGGTTCAGTAGCATTCTCTTCAGCCACAGTTTCTTCTTCAGATTCTTCTTCTAAGTCAACATCATGATGTGACTGCTGAGTGCTTTGAACAACTTCCTCTATTTCTGCATTTGTATTTTCTTTACGCTCACTTTCTTCCTGACTTTCTATCACATCAGCATATGACGTCCTTAAAGCATTTGTGCTTTTATCTTCTATTATCTTAACATCAATACTTTCCAAAATCCTTCCTAAACGCTTGTTGAAACATATGTAGGCTTTGCTGTTCATTGAGTAACCGAGGAAAATTCCTTCATCTGCATTGTCGCCATATTTCCCTTGATTTCCTTCTTTGTTCCTAATGAAGAATTTACTTCCAAAGACACGAAAGTATTTTAAAGAAGGCTTCCATCCATGCCACAATTCATATGGTGTCTTTGTCTCACCCATATATAGTCCTGTTTGATTCTGGATGTACACTGTAACTTGAACAACCTATTTCCAGTAATGTCGTGGAATACGACTCTCAATCAGCATAGTTCGTGCCATGTTGTTCACCTGTAGATTCCTACGTTCAACAACTCCATTTTGTTGTGGAGTTCTCACAACAGCTACCTCATGCTATATCTCATGCTTCTCCAGATAATTTTCAAATTCAATGGATGTGTATTCTCCTCCATTTTCAGATCACAACACTTTGATTGTTCGTCCGGTATCATTCTCGGTGATTCACCGATATGTTTTCATGCAGTCAAGGACTTGTCGTTTCCTATGAATGACCATCACACATGCCATTCTACTGTAATCATCTATTAAAAGGACAAAGTACCTTTCTCCATGAGTTCCAGCAACATTTATCAGCCCACATACATCTGTATGAATCAGATCAAGAAGGTGAGATGCCCTTTTCTTCTTTGGCCGATATGAACTACAGACTAGCTTCCCACGAATGCAAGCATCACAAGATTTTTCACGCTCACGCTTCAGGTTGGGAATATCCATGAAAATTCTCAATTTTGATATTTTCTCTATGTCTTGTTGATTGATGTGTCCCAGTCTCCGATGCCAAAAATTGTTTTCTTCTTCAACAGTCATGTAATATACATTTTCTTCACCATCAACCTGATACAAGTTGCCTTCTATTCTGCATCCCTTCATAAGTGAATTGCCTGTCTTTCCCTTAATAGTGTAGCCTTTCTGATTAAAAGTAACTATAAGTCCCGAGTCACAGAGTTGACTCACGCTGAGGAGATTATGATGTAGGCCATCTACGTAAAGGACTTCAGTCTTCTTTAGTTCTCCATTAGCTAATTCGGTACTTCCACTCCCTTTGATTTTCAGAGCCCCATCATTACCAAATCGTACTGTACCATCAGCCGTCCTTTTGATATCTGTTAGCAGGCCCGTATTACCTATCATATGAGATGAACAACCACTATCCAGAATCCAGGTACTGTTGTTCTTTGTAGCATTGATGGCCACCTCTGCAAGGTTGGATTTCTCAATCTTCTTCCTTTCCTTCCATGAGACATTGGATTGAGTATATAGTACTGATGGCCTTTCAATTATCTCTTCCGCATACCCAGGTTCTTTATAGTCAAAATCTTCTTTGAGAGGAGAAAACCTGTTTGAAAGAGCAACACTGTCTTGCTGACGATACTTGACTTGTCTTGAACTTCAGTATGAGGTGTCCATGTCCCTTCTCTTCCTGCAATTAACAGCCTTATGACCAAATTTAGAACAACAATAACAATATCCATAGAAATTGTTTCTTCTATAAGAATTAGGATATGAATTTGTTCTCCTTTTTTGAACTTCTATATCTTCTCCATTCAGATAGATTCTTACCTCTTCACAATAAGACATGGTATGGCCCAGATAGCCACAGAACTGACACTTCATCAGAGGAAATGTCTTCTCACTTGAATTTCTCCTCATACCTTCTTCCTTGGGAGAAAAGTAAGACTGTCTGTAATTTCTGAATTTTCGAGGATAATTTTCAGTTCTCCTTTTAGTTTGGATTGAGGGTTCCTTTTTAGGCACTTTAGGTAACGTTTCAACATGTTCAACTTTCATATTATCTTTCTTTTAGATCTTTTCACTTCCAGCAATTGATGTCTCAGCCTCACAACCAATTCCACTCTTTCCCATGCAAGTGGTTCTTTGATCACTTAAGATTTTCCCAACCCCATCTGAACAACACTTGGCTCTAGCTAGTAATTCTGCATCTGAGAATCTTCCAAACTGTATTTTCTTCCTCGATTATTTTGGAATTGATTCAGTCTCAAGTTTACTCCTTAGAGTAACAACTTCCTCTTCAAGTCCCTCAACAGTCTTGGATTTTTCATCAAGTCTGGAGGTGAGGTCATTGATGACCTTTGCCTGCTCTTCAATTATCAGCTTCAGATCCACTACATCATCATTGCTTTCAATTATTTTAGACTGTACCTTCACAAATTCTTCTTGTTGTTCAATTTTAGCTTCAATTTGGTCAATGTATTTAGTTGATTCTTCTACAATTGATTTCCACTTATTGCAACTCTTACATTTAATCTTAAGCTTACTAACGGAATCCTTAAGTTGCATCTTGGGAACTACACAAGTTCTCACTTTTTCTTCTCCACCAGTATCTTCTGACTTTTCAACAGTGGCCATCATGGAAGCATAGTTCCCAGTTTTGAATTCTGGTTCTTCTTTATCACAGAATTCATTATCATCTAGTTCCTCTTCACAGAAAAAACTCTTCCTTTGCATTTTCTTTCCAGATTTGAAGTCTCCCTTTTTGAAGAAACTTCTCCGATGATTCTCGAAGTTTTCATCTTCACTATCTTCATCATTGATATTTCTTAATCACTGAGAGGCAATGTGACCAACTTTTCTACAATGGAAACATGCGAGAGGTAACTTCCCTTTGAATTTCCCTTTCCCCTTCTGGAACTTATTTGAAATGAGAGAAAGAATTTCCTTTTCTTCTTCATCTTCATTACTACTATATTTTGATATTTTCAGTTTATCCATGGCCTTGAATGCCATTTCCTTACTCACACGAGTCGTAGCATCTTCTGGTTTGACTCTCATTTCATATGCTACCAAGCTGCTAAGTAGATCATCCAGAGAAAGTTTTGAAAGATCTCTTTCCTCAAGGGATGACACCTTTGCATTGTACAGAGGTGGAAGTATTCTTAATATTTTATTTACAATATCAATGTCTTTGATTTCTTCACCTAGACCCCGAATTTCTCCAACCACTTCAGTAATTCGATTGAAGAAAGAGTCTGCATTCTCGTCTGGATTCATCTTCAGATCATCAAACCGATTGTGCAGCACTTGTAGTTTCGCCTCCTTCACTTTGCTATATCCTTCAAAAATATTCTCGAGTTTATCCCACATGGGTTTTTCTGAGGTGCAATTCATCACCTTTAGGTAGATCTGATCAGAAAGGGCTGTAGTAAGTTCATTTTGTGCTTTAGCATCTACATCAAGAATTTTCCTGTCTGTTTCAGTCATAGCCAGGCCTGTTGGGTCAGTGACTTGTATTCCTTGCACAGTAGAAAAGAGAAATTCCATTCCAAGAGATCTTAGATGAGATCTCATTCTGTTCTTCCAGATCTGGAAATTACTTCCATCGAAGTTAGGGACTCCCCTAACATTGACTGCATTCTCCATGACGATAAAGGACAGATTCAACACCAGCAACCTTTACCCTCTGATACCACTTGAAAGACCCTGGGACACCCTGAGAGGGGAGGGGTGAATCAGGGTGACAACATTTTCTTTTAATGTTATGGATCTTGTTCCCACGTTGGTAGGAACTTTTTGAACCTGTGAGATGAATATGATCAGAAAGCAAACATTCACATGCACAGAGAAGACACAACACTTTTTACTTGGTTCACCGCTAAGGGCTACGTCCAAGGAGCATACGCCGACAAGTTGTCAGTCGTACCTAATTCCACTAATCTTCACTAGCTGTGGATTACAAAGGTTGGGGCACAATCACTCTATCCCAGGCTCACTTCCTTTACAAAGGTTCAGGGATAGCTTACTGCTTCCCTCAGGTCACTCCCATTGACTCCCCTTGGCTCACTGCCGTTGGTGAAGTCCCGCTCAGTTTATAGACATGAAGGTCTCTTTAATAGATAGACATGAAGTTCTTTGTCTCCTATTCAACATGAGACTTTTCTTGCATTAGAGTCCTGAGTTGATGCTCTGTTAAAGTCCAAATTTCATCCACTGATGAATACCTCTTTTTACCTTGTCCACTGGGAAAACAACCTTTGGAAAGGGCCTTCACAAAGTACCCTACTTCACAAGGCTCCCAATTTTGCAAAGCTCAAACAAGCCTTTGCGGAGTCCCTGCCTTTTCGCGAAGCTCAATCGCGAAGCACTCCCGCGATGCACAAGCCTTCGCAATGCTTGGCTGTCACGGAGCTCCTACCTCTTCGCGAAGCTCACTGAACCAACATGGGGCGCACGACTTTCGTGGAGCTAGAATAGCCGCCGCGAAGCTCCTCTTTCACGAAGCACACTGCCTTCGCAAGTGACCTTTGCGAACCGAGAGCAAAGGATTTTCGTTGAGAGCTCTCTTCATTTCTCTCGAGGGGGTCGACCTGTATTTATAGGTGATTCCACTGACCCTCGACCCTTCCACGCGAAGTCAGCACCATGTCAGCTCAAATCGCAAAGCTCCGAAGTTCCTACTGAAAATCTCTCAAAATTGCGAAGCACTACGGAAATTTTCCATTCGCGGAGCTCGTCTTAATCGTGGAGTGTTCTGTCATTTCATTCGTGCCTTCGCCGCGAATCTCCCTCGCAAAGATCTTTGTCGCCGCGATGCTCTTAATCCTTTTCCATTCGCAAAGCTTTGACGTAATCGCGAAGAATCACCACCTCCATAATTATGGTATTCGCAAATTCCAAACCATTAAGCCACTCTTTGAGAAATTCATGCCATTGCCATATTTAATTTTGCTCTTCATGAAAATCCTATTTTCGCGATTCTCACCAACTTCCAAATTTTGGACCCCAAAAATTTGGCAAACACTGGGAAACGACGCCACCTTCAATACTGTTGTCTGCTTGAACTGTATGATCTCTTTGCTGGTACACGTTCCGAACTTCCATTGAGGATTGACAACAAACACAAACCATACTCCAAATCATGCATAGAAGACCATGGTTCCAATATAAAATTCACCACTATCCAGCAATATGTTAAACTACATCATCAATGGTCCATACATATGACCTTAAACTATTTGTACTTTCATCCCACACGACGTTAAACTGTGAAAAAGTTCCCTAAATGGTCCGGTATGACCTTAAACTGCACCACCGTCCAGAAATATATTAAACTGCATCATCAATGGTCCATACATATGACCTTAAACTATTTGTACTTTCATCCCACACGACGTTAAACTGTGAAAAAGTTCCCTAAATGGTCCGGTATGACCTTAAACTGCACCACCATCCAGCAAGACGTTAAACTGCATCATCAATGGTCCATACATATGACCTTAAACTATTTGTATTCCTTTCATCTCACATGACGTTAAACTGTGAAGTCCTAACTACATGATGCTAAACTGTACATAAGTCCCTTACTTCCAGCATGACATTAAACTGCACCATCCACGGTCCATGCATATGACCTTAAACTATTCACACTTTCATCCAACATGACGCTAAACTGTATCATCCCTTTTTCGTCTAACATGACGTTAAACTATCCCCTTTATCGTCCTAACTACATGACACTAAACTATACAGAAGTCCCTTACGTCCAGCATGACATTAAACTGCACCATCCACGGTCCATGCATATGACCTTAAACTGTTCGCACTTTTGTCCAACATGACGCTAAACTGTATCATCCCTTTTTCTTCTAACATGACATTAAACTATCCCCTTCATCGTCCTTGATATATGATGCTAAACTGTACAAAAAGTCCTTGATACGTCCTACATGACATTAAACTGTACTTTGTCCCTGCTACATGACATTAAACTGTGCATCACCAATAGTCCTAACTATAAGTCTTTAAACTGCATAGTCCCTTCATACGTCCTACATGATGTTAAACTGTGTATTTTTAAGGTTGTTTCTACCTCTTGTTTCTCACACCGAGTATGACTCATGTGAGCTTAGAGTAAACTTCAACCATAACACCCTCTCTGGGCCGCTAACCATGTGTAAGTCCCAACATCATTTTTTTAGGTCGTTGTCCCCAAAAACAACTTGATCACTAATTAATTCTTCAATTGAACTACGCGGACTTTGATCCTTGCCTTCCAGGCTGGGAACGTAGGCAACCTCCCAAGGTTCAAGCCCAAAATCAATCTCTTCACATCGGTTCACCTCCATCTCATACGATGTTGATTCGTGAAACCGCCCCTAGAATCAATATCTTTACATTGGTTCACTTTCGTCCTTGTTATACGACGTTAAACTATACAACACTTTTGTACAGTATGACAATAAACTACAATATTCTTTGATACCCTCACCTGAGAGGGAACCATTATTTACATTTATTTTTCAATCATGTTTCATTTCAAAGACTATGTACATACATGACAATGCCCAAACCTTTTATCTTGGGTTAAACCATCATTGTACTAAAGTCTCCTTTCACCCTTCACATGTACGAACCAAATTTGTACAGAGGGTATTTCTAGAACTATGTGGGCTTGATTACCATCCTTATGGGATACGTAATAACATTTGAGTGTCCCTCGAATCCAGCCCCAAGTCTTTTGGGCCTAACCCCAAATTCCACTTTCAGTCCCTTGGCTGAAAAGTCCCCATGAAAACACACACTGTGTATTTCTTACAATGGTCCAAGCTCTATGACCCTAAACTAAGATCTCTAATACCTTTTTCCCATATGACGTTAAACTATAGTTTAAGAACTATGTATGGATTGATTCCCATCCTTATGGGATACGTAGTGAAGTCCAACATTTCCAGTCAGGACCCAGCCACAACATGATTATGGTTAGCATTGATCTGTGTATCTCTGTATACATTGAACAATACCCATATTTATGTGTCATAATCCTAACCTTAAATATTTTCAGATCTTAATAGCCCTTTTCTTGACTTCTAGTCACAAAAATGTCAAACTTCTGAGAGTTCTTTTTCCTGAATATGCAGCATGTGCCCATAGGTGGCCTTGCATAAACAGTCTACATAATAGACTTGTCAGCCAAAAGATACTATTATCTGACTATGCAGCCAATTCCCTTAGGTGGCCCTGCATAATTCAACCCCCTAACGGGTTTTTTGGATACTGGTAACTTCATTCTTAGGAAGAAATCCTCTTTTGTCCTTATTGGTCTTAAAATGATAGTATGTAGGGATCCACAAAAATAGCCATCCTTAACATATTTGTCCCATATCCTTTTTCATGATCTGAAAATATTCAAGTTTATGGTTTATATTCTCCTTCCCTACATTTGGGTCAGACCTTCGTAGAAGTGATATCCATCCAGTTCTTAGATATTATTGTTTGGAAATATCTTCTCCATATTCAAGTACCTCTTTCCATACAACAAACTCTATACTTTGGAAAATTTGAATCTCCATAAACCTTCACTGGCTTTTAGTACTAGGAAAGTAAATTTATGAGAGTTCTTTTTCCTGACTATGCAGCACGTACCCATAGGCGGCCTTGCATAAACAGTCTATATAACAGACTTGTTATCCAAAAGATACTATTTATTTGACTATGCAGCCAATGCCCTTAGGTGGCCCTGCATAATTCAACCCCCTAATGGGTTTGTTAAATAATGGTAACTTAATTCTTGGAAACTACTTCTTATAATGCCTTTTAGCTCTTTTTCATATCATTACTCAGGTTCAAATATTCTTAAGTTATAGTTTACATATTTTCCCTCATACTTGAGTATGGTACTATGTTTTCAGATAAATTGTCAAAGAATTGAGTCAATTCTAATTCATTCGGTCAAATCTATTTAGACCTTAAACATTATCCTCTTTAAGTCCGACGTGCATGACTTTAAACTGCCCACAAAAGACAAGGGAACTCTGAATAAAAGTCAAGTTCCAGCTCACTAAACATACATTTTGTATGATTTAGGTAATATTGAGCAATTAAGAGTTTTAAAGTTTGTAGGGTTATTTATAATAATCCTATTAAATATCAAACTATGCTTACTATGCCATTGGCTTAGGTAAAATTTAAAGCAGATAGAAAAAGATAATGCAGGTACAAATTATTGAAGGTGAAAGTGTTTTTCATTGATGCACAAGAGTTAGAAGGACATCCACAGAATGAAGTCTCTTCTATTTTTCAAGAATTACAAAAGACTTTCAACATAACTCTTCATTTGATTTACGACATCCCGAGCTTCATCAGCAGCCACCTGGAATTCATTTATTCAACTGGATACCATAAGAGATGCAGTGATACCAGCTCTTCTTGGAACAATTGTAAAAGAATGTTCTTGAGTGCGGTTTGAGAAAATTTTCTGCTGATCAAACAGTGACTCTATTTCTATCCAAGAGAATTAGAAGATGGATACATGGATTTGAGAATAAAGCATTGGAAGTAAAGAGCCATTTGGAGAGAGTGCTATTTTCATATATTGTTCTAATACCATATTTGTCTTCTCTCCACCAAACAGCAGTGGAAAACATTTTAGCCCATGGGTTTTCCATTTTCATATCTGCATAGAAATGGCATGCAGGAAAAATTTGAAAGTTCATGCCAATGTTGTTGCTCTTAATGCACAACATAACCGAAATAGAGGAGTATCAGTGCAGCTGCATCTTAGGCATATAGTTATTTGCATCTGAAACATTGACTCCTTTCAGATGTCCATGACCATATAGAGGCAGGTAGATGCTCTGTGGGAAATCACGATGATATTTCTTCAAGTACTTATCCAAATCTGGGAGAGTGCTGGCACAGATATCATAGTAATCGTGGCCAATGATGTTCATCATATCATCAATCCTCTTGCTAGCCAGTTCATCAACTATTCCAGGTCTAAGAGCCATTGATTCTGCACAAAAGTTGAATAAATTAACATTTAAGTAAGTTGATTTTTCTTAAAATTTGTGAAGGAATTTCAGAAAAATGGCAAAGGCATTAAGGCGCGCAAGTATGGATGTGGCGCACAAGTATGGATGTGTGGCACAAGTTTTGATGAAGTCACGAAAGTTTTGGCACACAAGTATCACTGCGCAAGTCCTATTACCTTGAAAAAAGTGCGAAAACGAAGAAACAATGGAAAATGAGCAACTTGCGCGGCGAAGGGGACCTGCGAGGCGAGAGCTCGAGAATCCAGAATCAGATGCTATGCGCGGAAAATGACCAAGTATTTATAGGCCAGGCGGCCCATCTGCGTGCCTACACCCAGTGCACTCCAGCCCTGCACGACTCTAACCTACGCGCTAAGTGTTGTGCACTAAAAGACTTGCGCGCCACCTTTCATTTGGTTTTCTTCTTTTCCTCAGAGTCACATCCTCATTTCTTTCGGATCCAACTATGAGGGGGGACTTTTGTTGACGCTCCTTTTTCGTCACATTGTCTAAAAGAATGAAAAGGGAAATTACTTAGCACAAATTGATTCATCCTTTGAAGAAAACATCAAAAATCGATAAAGGCATGAACAAGGCTTCAAAAGCACATGTGCCATGCAAGTTCTATCACTGTCGCGCAAGTCCACTTGCGCGACACCTAATGGTCGCGCAAGTGACTTGCGCGCCCTAAAGGATAACCGCCCAGGTCTTCTTCAGCCTATAAATAGACCCTATAGGCCCCCCATTCGGGAGGGAATTTTTTTCCAGAAACTCAGATTTGAGATCCCAGCACCCTAGTCTCTTCTTAAAGCTTCCGAAAAACTTATAAGGTAATTTCTTACCTAGAAATGAAGATCTAAAGAGGGGGAGGAAGGATTAAGTGTTGAAAATCATCAACACTTGCGCGCCTGAGTGGCCAGCCCATAAGGGAAATGACCACACTTGCGCGCTGCCTAACTCCTCCAAAAGAACTTGCGCGCCACTCTTCTGGAAGAACCTCAAGATGATTCTGAAGGCTTTAACCAAGAGTCGCTCAAGTATTACCCTACTGGTTAACTATCGCGCAAGTACCCATGTGTCGCGCAGGTATACCTGTGCGACCGAACTTGCGCGCCCACGCAGTACCTACGCGCCTGCCAGGACTTGCGCGCCCCTACCTTTTTGGGTGCCCTTCTTGCCCATTTCACCCCTCTTAAGCCATTCCACCTCTCCTATTCAAGATTCAGTCTTTAAGACACTCTTCAAATCCATTTATGGCATGGTTTATTGATTTGAATTCCTTATCTGAAAGGAATTCTATGGAATATCTCTCAAAACCTAGTGATTTACACATCTTTATATCACTAAAGATTGAGATTTCATTCATTCAACCTCATCCTTTAAGATTAGAGAACTCATTTACTTGGGCCTCCTTTCCAGGAATAATCCCCAGTCATAATTCTTAATTTGGGCCTCCTTTTCAGGAATAAGCCCCAGTCTCAAATCTGGGCATCCTCCTTAGGATTAAGCCCCAAGTCTTCATTAACCTGGGCCTCCTTTTCAGGAATTATCCCCAGTCATAATCATTAACCTGGGCCTCCTTTTTCGGAGTAAGCCCCAGTCATAATTCTTAATTTGGGCCTCCTTTTTAGGAATAAGCCCTAGTCTCAAATCTGGGCATCCTTCTTAGGAGTAAGCCCCAAGTCTTAAATATGGGCATCCTCTTCAGGAGTAAGCCCCAAGTCCCTTATTTTTTCAAGTCTCTTAACCTGGGCCTCCTTTTCAGGAGTAAGCCCCGGTCTTAATTTCTCTTAACCAGTCCTAATTTACCTTTGATCCGGGATTCCTTCTCAGGAGTAAAACCCAATCATAAGTCCTCTCCTAATTTGGGACTCCTTTTCAGGAGTAAGCCCCAAGTTAGAGTATTCAAATATCCATGAAGCACATATACCTTTATGGACCCTGTTCTTGGATTTCTTCCCTGAATTTAATCCTAATCTTCATTTATCTGGGTAGTCATACACACACAAGTCCCACATTATTTCTTATGATTGCATCTTTCATGGCACAATTGTCTAATTTTTACCAATACCTATTGTTTCTCACACCGAGCATGAATCATGTGAGCTTAGAGTGTAAAAGTAATTATGAAATCCTTATTTGAGCCATCAATCATAAACATCATACTCCCCTACTTGAACTACGTGGGTTCTAATTCCTTTTCTAAACAAAGGATACGTAGGTAGCCCATCTGCGGGTTCGATCCCAACTCTGAAATAATCCATGTCCTTCTGAATGACAATAAACTTCAAGTGCCCCACTGAGTGGCTTTAAAACCAGCATGGTCATCATAATGACCAAGAGACTTCTATATAAATGTGTCGAAGGATACCATTGACCAAGAATCTCTAATAAATACAGATGATTCTCTATCGATGAAGAACCTCGAATACATATAAAAGATTCTCTAAATTTCCTACATATTTAATCATTTATTGTCAAATCTGAAGGAAATCTCATTTTATACTTGGTAATGTAATAAGAATTCATGAACATAACTTAAATCTATAAAGAGAGTCCCGGAGTAGACAATAATTCCCCTCAAAAAGGTGTGATGAGTCCGACCTCCCATCTTCTCAACCAATGAAAATTCCTAAGCCTCATAAGTCCACAAACTAATGAATGCCTACCTTTGGAAAGTAGGTCCAAATGGATATGGAATCATTGGATGTTTCTGATTCTACGAACAAACCCGTTAGAAACCGATTGTAATGTTTGAACCTCCCATCAAAGAGGTCATCCCCAAATTCTGAGGGAAACAGTGTCTATAAGTACTAAAAATAAAGTATAAAAGACATAGATCATACCTAAAATCATTCATGAAAACCCTAGGTCATAATCCTCAACCGTCTGCAGTTGTCCCTGCCCCTGTCCTCCAGCTACTTGAGCCTGACATGGACCACCTGAGGGTGGTGGTGGTAATAAGTCGAAACATCAACCACCTCATTATACTCTCCCAACTCCTCTACCACATCCACCACCTTGAGGATCTTCCTTCTACTAACACTGACTCTACCTAGGTGGTCTATCCACAATCTCTCTGTCAGCTATATAGTGGGTTGGACAACCTCAAGCGAGATGTACCCTACCATCACATGAGTAGAACCTCCTCTCTCTAGGATAACTGGACCCACCATGTGAGCCCTGAACTAAAAATCCTCTATTCTGGGACATCCTCCTGAAAAGTCTCCCACATCCAGGTACCTGAGGCTGGCATCAACTCCCTACCACTGAGGTCTTTAGTCCTGCTTGTCCACTGCTAACAGTCACCGGCTGTTTCGGTTCAGCCAAGAATCTTTCAACCACCAAAACTTTCTCGAGCACCCCATCATAAGTAGGAATGAATAGAGGTATAACATTGGCTCAAATATCTCTACACAGACTTTGTTTGAAGGTCCAATCCTTGAAGTACTGATCTCAAACCATATCTATCGAGTAATTGGAAAGGTCAGTAAACCTTGATGAATAATGATCCACTGACATGCTGCCCTGCTAGCGCTAAAGAAGCTCCTAGATACACACAACCCTTAGCATAACTGGTGAGAAATCCTCTCTAAAAAGTTTCTCAAACTCTATCCACAAAAGATTCACCTCATCATAAGTCTGGGTAACCAAACTATACCATCATCCTGCTGATCTGTGTAGAAGGTTCGCTTCCAAAACCACCATCTGATCTACTGGTGTCGTGACTAGATGGAAAACTCAGGTCACCACCTCAAGCCAATTCTCATCCGCCTGTGGGTTAGTCTTGCCTTAGAACCTGAGGGGACTCTTTCACTGAAACTTGTGAAGTGCACTCAGCCTACGCACCTCATCTACTAGTACTGTGGGTACCACATGCTGCTCTACAGGTGGCGGTATGGCTGGTGCACCACCTAGAGGTAACATCTTGGGAACCAGTCCTTGTATCAAATCCTTGTCACTGAGGAGGTCATCCTCATGATCAAGATATTGAATCCTAGTAGGTATGTGTCATAGAGGCATCCTAAAAGTAAACAATATGTACCACGATCAATGAATATATCTAGAGAGATGACTCAAGAAGGACATGAAAACCAAAAATCATTAATATATGATTCATGTACCATTGTTTCCCCTGTAACCAGTGTTATCATGCACTGAGTCAAAAAGTAGGTGATCAGTGTCCTGGTGTATGGATAGGTCGGTTGTCGCACCAACACTAGAGTCCCTAGCATGAAAGTCAAACTTGAAACACTTAAACACTGTTTCCCTATACCAATCTCATATACTCCTAGTCCTAAAATAGAACTAATGGCTCTCATACCACTCTATCATGACCCATCCCAGTGGGGCCCGTGCTGTGACTCCTCAAGACCGCATCCAATAGGACAAGGGCTGGTGACTAGTACTGAGTAGGCATATCACTAACATGGGAGAATTTGCCTATGTACCTACACACACACACACACATCTCCAAGCCCAAAAAATGCTAAAATGTAAAAACCACTAAGTAACCAATGCATGCATACATCTATATCCCGCAACCAGAGTATAACAGGAAGTAAAGTAAATAGGTAAAAATATAAACCCACCACAAATAGTCTGTAAAAACAAGTCCAACATGTAAGTAAAAGTACTGAGACTGCTGTCTGAAGTTATAAGAACACACCTCAGTTTGTCTGGTCTCAGAAAGCACTGCCTGCTCCTGGTCCACCAAGGCCTTCATCAAAAGGTCGATCATCTCCACAAGACACGACACGTGCGGGAAAAGATCGTACATGGGTGATTTTAACAATACTCAGTAGGACACCATGAAACCATAAATAAATATAAAAAAGAAAAGTACAGTCAGATCTACACAGGTATATGTCTATAGAACATATAATAAGAATATCCATATATACTACATCCAAGACACACAATTTAGAAGTAAGCCACAACCATAGTATACCAGCCTTATGATTTTAGTTCAAAGATTCCATAAAGAACTAATATAGGAGAACACACTCTTAAGTCTGATAGCATTGATGATGTCCATCTGAGAGGTACTTCTCGTCAGGTCTCGCCATGAGAGAGATATAATGATAGTCTGAAAAGGATAAGATACATAGACGAGGATCACAGCTAGGGCCATGGGGTGATACCAAAAACCCAATATAGATTAACCCACTAAGTAGAAGGATCAGTGCCCACATAGTGTTGGTGAAAGGGCACTATCATGGGCACTCTCAAATGATGATCGATTTCGGGTTATTTAGGTGCAATAGAGTGGCTGACTAAGACCGTCTCTCAAAGGAGGAAGTAATTTAAAACAACATATTAAATGTATTTTGAAAATAAAATAAAATAAAATAAAATAAAATAAAAAACTTATAAGGATGGTGGTTGGGGTTTGTTAAATGTTTATAAAATAAGAATAAGAAGTATGCTGGAATAAGATTTTATTTTTTTTCTTTGTTTTTTAAATGAAATTTGATTAATAAAACACATTGAGAAGATTTTTTAGAAAACCATTTTAAAAAGAATAACCGATCTGAATCCACCTCTTCAATTACTTATTAGTCATTATAATTTAAATTAAAATCCACATAATTAAAATCCCCAAATTTTCTAACCCTCAAACTCTGTGGGAGTTAACTTAACCATAACGATGAAATGAATTGAACCCTAGGCTAGTTTCAGAACATGCAACCATAACACCCTGTGTTGATTGTCATTCTAATACTATCTTATGGTCAGTGGTAAATTAGGGAATATATAAATTTTTTAAATGAGGATGAATTCAGTTTAGAGATTATATTTGAACTCTACAAATTAATCTCATGTGTTTTTGTATCACTGATTAAGGTCGTACTCTCACAATTCACACAATTCTTGACCTCACGTGATTTTACGTGAATCTTTAAATTGCTTGCTTATTTTATTTTAATTGAAAAACACATTTAATAAATCATAATATGTGAATTATAATGGCCCATTAATTCAAAATAATTAAGTGAAAATGGTTATAGTTAGATTGATTACTAAAAAGAATTACTCTTCTATGGGCGGTGTAGTCATCATAGAAACATTTTGCATTTTTAAAAGGTCATTAAAAGGGTATAACCCAATAATGTTTCTACTATTAATTTATAGACCAAATATTAAGATTAATAGAAGACAAAAATTGAAAATAACAGAAGAAATGTAAGATAAAATAATAGTTTATTGAAAGTACAACAATATTACAAAGGGAAGAAGAAGAAGAAGGCTTTGATGAAAAGATCCTAGCTTCAAAAGATCCCCCTCTTGAAATGTCTAGATAAATGGAGAGAAACCAATTATCCCCTTAATTAAATCTCCAAATTCAAGTCCCCAATCCCTCAAAATGAGAAAAATACCAATTTATAGAGTGGAGGAGAGGCTAGGTTTTAAGAGGTTTCACACGTGAATGGGGAAATTCATCCAAATAAATTAATCCAAGTTTAACTGCCTATTTGACCATCAAAAAATGTGAATAATTTGTCCTTACAGAAGGATTATTTGTTCTAAATTAGTTCATAGATCTCCTATCCAAATTTGGGCCCATTACAAGCACGAATGAAAATGTTATGGCCCAAATACTGAAGTGATTTCCAATCTGACGACTCCAACCCAACTTTGACTTCATTGACCATTTTCTCCAACCAAATGCACGATTTAGCTCAGATGTTCTAAATAAAAGTTATATCCAATTAATTCAAGAACACAGTTACAAAATATTAAGTTCATATAATTCAAATAAAATTATTTATTTTCGAAATACTACAGTGAACTTGTAAAGGGTAAAACTAGAATTTTCATCAAAATTTCAAATAAATGATATAATCACAAATATTTTATAAATAAACATATTTAAACAATGTGAGATTTTTTTCCATTTATTATCAATAAAATAATCATCAAAATTTTGTTTTATCAACTCTCCCACACTTACCATTTTTCACTCCTAGGCAAAACCTCATATCATGCATTTGAAAAAATTGTGACAAGATATGCATGATCATATTTCTCAATCCATAGTGAAAATATAGAAAAAGTAAGAATCCCATAAAGATTCAATATCAATAAATTTTAAAGTCATTGTCTCATAAATTGTGTCAAAACAAAATCTAGTGAGATTCATAACACTAATCATAGCGAAACAAGTCATGGGTCTACCATGCCACTAATTATCCACATGTGTGTGTGCCAACCATTCCAAGATCATAAATCCACTCTTTATTAAGTATATTTAGGTCAAGTAAAACAATTATTCTTACCTGGTTTAATTCACTAAACCTGTTCTACATTCCTTTGTAATCATATTTCAAGACCCACTCACTTAAGCATTCCCTAAATTCAAACCTTAAGCTCCTAACCTAGATATCCCCATATGTTGTGTAATTCATCACTCTCCTCATTTATTATTATTTTTGTTTTTTTTAAGTTTCACTTGGAAAAAATATCACACTCATCTCTCAACCCATGTTTGATCTCATCACGACACTAATTTTAATAGTTATAATAAGATCAAAGGTTGAGAAAGAGTGGTTTTTGACCTGCCCAAGACAGAACCCATATTTTTGATTTTTTTTGTTTTTTGAGGGTGTATAATAGTCAGATAACAGGTACACACACATAGGTCAATTCGGTATAGTAATGAAACCGATCGGAAGAGAAACAAACATATGGATCAACCGATGAATTTTTTTTACCTAACTTGACTATACCTTCAATTGAGTAAGAAAAATTTCACAAGTCATGGTTGAGTGAAAAGTCGTGTGGAGAAATCAATGATGCAATTTACTATAAACAAATATCACAAATAATGGTGTCAAAATATAAAAGGTTTTATAATGACACAACCAATCATATCATCGATGACTTCAATTTTTATAAAAATCAACCCATGATGATGAAATATTACTCGTGCTTATCATTCTACCAATGAATTTTGAAAACATGTATTTTCCATATGTTCCACATGAGAATGTTACATGATATAATTTTCTTTTTTTTATTTACTTTTTGTGAAAATTTTAACCAAAAACTTAATAAAAAACACACACAAAACACACAAATGAAAATCCTAAATATCTACCCCAAAATGTTGTCCCCTCCCCCACACTTAAAATATTGCATTGTCCTCAATGTGAACTTATTAAATGATATGTGCACATGAAATGTAGAATTTTAAGCAGGACAAAAGAATATAAAAGTGAAAGGGTTAGGAACAACCTGATATTCTCAAGTGATGATAGGGTCATGCAGTGTGATGAAATCCACTACATCAATAAAAAGTCCATCAATGTATTTCTTCAAGCGTTGTTCGTTGAATATAAAGCTCCTTCTAGTGTCCTCTTGTGTGATCTCCACTACACCATAAGGAAAAACATTAGATACAACATAAGGACCTAACCATCTGGAATGCAACTTATCAGGAATAAGCTTCAATCGTGAATTGTAGAGTAGGACTTTATATCCAATATGAAACTCCCTTTATTGGATCATTCTATCATGAGATGATTTTGATATTTCTTTACAGAGCCTTAAGTTTTCATAGGATGACAGTAAAATCTCCTCATGATCTTGAATTTTCAGCTTTTAATTCCATATTGGGCCAACTCTATGTTACATTTCTTTATAGCCCAATATGCCCGATGCTAGACTTCCACTGGGAGATTGCATGATTTCCCAAAAATAATTCGAAATGGGGACATATTGGTGGGTGTCTTGTATGATGTCCTATAATCCCAAAGTGCATTATCCAAGTGCTTTCTCTAATCCTTCCTATTCGGATGCATCATTTTCTCCAAAATTTGTTTCAACTCCCAATTTGAAACCTCATCCTGACCATTTGTTTGGGGAAGGTATGATGTTTATGTTTTTTGTGTCACCCCATAATTTAGAAAGAGGGAATCCAAATTCTGATTTCAAAAGTGTTTGCATTGATCACTGATGATAAACTTTGGTACTCCAAACCTACAAAAAATATATGCCTTTACAAAGTCTACTATAACATGAGAGTTATCAGTCCTAGTGTCCTTAGCCTCCAACCATTTTCTAACATAATAAAAAACAACCAAAATATACAAAAAACCAAATTAACTAGGAAAATGACCCATAAAATCAATGCACCATACATAACAAATCTCACAAAATAATATGGATTTTTGGGACATCTTGTGTCACCTAGAAATTTTCCTAGTGTGTTGGAAATGTGATCATGACTTACAAAACACATGAGCATCATGAAATAATCTAGGACAATATAATCCAGAGTCTAAGACTTTACTAGCTATTCTTTGGGGTCCAAAGTGTCCTCCACGTGAAAGTGCATGACAGAAATATAGAACAGACTCAAAATCATGATCAGGAACAAACCTCCTAATAACTTGATCACTACACATGCTCTAGATGTATGGATCATCCCAAACATAAAATCGATACTCACTCTTTAACTATTGGACTTGATGTTTCTTTAAATTTTTAGGAATTTTAGAGGAAACAAGGTAGTTAACTAAATCAACATACTAAGGATGTGTACCTGAGATGGAATAAATATGATCATTAGGGAAAGTGTCCTAAAGTGGTACTTAGTTCATGGTGTTAGACTAAAATGTGTGAGTAAGAATACTCATGTGTTCTACCACCAAGTTCTCTAAAACCTTATTATCCTTTATCTCGATATCAAATTCTTAAAGAAGCATCATCCATCGGATAAGCCTGGGATTTACATATAGATTCTACAAGAGGTACCTCCGATCTGCTTGGTCAGAAAAAAAAACCACTTTAGATCCCAATAAATATGAATGAAATTTATCTAAAGAAAATATGATAGCAAGAAACTTCTTTTCTATGGTTGTTTAGTTTGATTGGGCTGAATCCAATGTCCTTGAAGCATAAGCAATCACATGTGAACGTCCCTCCACCCTCTTTAATAAGACTACTCCAACTACGAAGTTTGAACCATCACACATCAGCTCAAATATAATGTACCATCGTGGGGGATGTATGATTGATGGAGTGGTCAGAAACTGCTTTAGATCATCAAAGAAAGTCCTGCAAGAATCATCAGACACAAAATTAGAATCCTTTTTAAGTAATCGTGGCATAGGAAGATAAATCTTACTAAAATATTTAATGAAGTGCCAATAAAATCATGCATTCCCTAGGAAAGATCTAACATCACACACACACACGAAGGATAGGGTAAGGATGAATTAATATCTACTTTAGATCTATCAACCTCTATCCCATGTTTTAACACTACATACCCTAAGACAATTCCATGATCTACCATGAAATTCCACTTTTCAAAGTTCAAGATCAAATTATTCTCAATAAAATGATTCAAAACCTTTCCCAAACTAGAGATACAATAATAAAATGAAGACTCGTACACTATAAAATCATCCATAAATACCTTCATGCTAGTCTTAATAAAATCATAAAAAATACTCACCATGCATCTCTAGAAGATACTTAGGGCGTTGCAAAGCCCAAATGGAATCCTCCGGTAGGAAAATGTGCTGAATGGACAAGTGAATGTTGTATTCTATTAATCCTATAGGGCTATAAGAACTTGAAAATATCTATAAAATCCATAAAAGAAATAATATAATGTTTTCCCATCTAGTCTCTCAAGTATTTGATCAATAAATGGGAGGGAGAAATGATCCTTATGAGTGGATTGATTTAGTTTCCTATAATAAATACACACATGCCAACTATTTTTCACCCTCATTAGAACTAAATACTCTCTCTCATTTTTAACAACTATAACACCACTTTTCTTAGGCACAACCTGAATAGGGATCACCCACCGGGAATCTGAAATGGGATAGATTATACCTACCTCAAGAAAATTTTCAAGCTCTTTTTTAAAAACTTCTAGAAGAGTTGGATTCAGTCTCCTTTGTGGATGCCTAACTGGTTTAGTACCATCCTCTAAAATAATCCTATACATGAAAATATAGGGGCTAATACCTGATATTTCATCCAAGGTCCTCCCGATTTCCCTAATGTTCTCCCTCAATAGATTTAAAAGTTTTTCTTCATGTTCAAAAGGGAGATTGTTAGCAATTATAACAGGTAATATCTCACCACTCAACAATTATGAGTATTTTAGATTTGGTGGCAATGGCTTGAGTTCTAGTGTAGGGGGGTGATGTATAGATGGAGAAATTAAAGGAATTGAAATATGTGCACAATGAACATTAGTATCAGAATACACATCATCAAAATCAGAGAATAAATCATAAAATCCATTAGCATACTTAAAAGCCATGTCATAATCAGAGTTCACATGATCAAAATCAAAATATGAATCCATTTCAAAATCAAATCTAATAGAGGGTTGTGCATTAGGAACCGATGTGTAAGTGATCCTAGATATCACACTAAAACCAATAATCATAATCTCCCTAAGCATAGTACAATCAAATTTCATGGGGTTTTTATTTGGTGGTTCAAAATGGGAGATAAAAAATGCAGAATGGTCCTCTAAGGGGTACTTCATGGAGTAAATAACAGTAAATATCACAACTTCATCTCCAAACTCCATCGAAAGTGTACCCTCATGGAAATTTATGATTGTTTTTCAGTTTTGAGGAAGGTCCCACCTATGATAACTGGATCATGAGAACTTATACGATCATCCTCCATGTTAAGCACATAGAAATCTACTAGAAATATCATGTCTCTTACCTGAACAAGTACATCCTCAAGGACTCCTACTGGATATGTTGTAGCTTTATTCTCTAACTACACCACTACTCTTATCGGATTCAACTCACCAAACTATAAATAAGATAATACAAAGTGGGACATCACATTTATAGAAGAGAATAAATCACATAAAACATCTGAAAAGTGTAACTCTCCTATGGTGCAGGGCATGGTGAATGTCCTGGGATCCTTGCACTTTGTTGGCATTGCTAGAGTTGGTGTAATGAGTTCTGACACATTCCTTCCAATATTTATCCTCTCATTTCCCTTGATCCCTCTTTGATTAGTATAAAGTTCTTTTAAGAATTTGACATACCTTGGTATTTGTTTAATGGATTAAAGTAGAGGGATGCTAATCTCCACATGCTTGAATGTGTCCAAAGCCTCTTTTTACATCGCCTCTTCAGCCAGTTTTTTGGGTTGCACAACTCTATTTGAAAATGGAATGGTTTTAAGAGGAACATCATCAATATTTTTCTTACCTTTGTCATTATCCTTGGTCTTCTCATCAGTGGTTATTGAATGAGAATTCTTCGGAGTTGAGGTGAATCCCGGTGGAATGGTAGGTGCAGAAGTATCAGTTTTTTGCTTCCCTCTTCTCAATGTGATGGAACTAACATTCTCCTTGGGATTTGGAGTAGGTTTGGAAGGAATATTTCCAGAGCTCTTACTTACCATTTCATGGAGGGTAGTGTAAATATGGCTCATTTGTGTCTTAAAACCCCTCAACTCTGAACCTTGACTCTTCATCTCATTATATTGATTAATAACAATTTGTTTCAAAAGATTATCAGTATTAGAATATACCTTTGGTTGAGAATTCCCTTTTTGTTGAATTTTTGATGCTTGGGATTCAAATCTTCTTTGTGGGTTTTGGAAACCCTTTTGGTAAGGCGGATATTGCTAGAAATTTTGTTGAAAAGGGCCTCTTTGTTGTTGTCCAGTGCCATACCTCATGTTCAATTGATCCTTCCACCCTTGTTTGTATGTTGGTGAAAAGGAATCATGCTTATTCTTGGGATGTGGTTGTTGTTGCTGTTGATACGGTCTTTTAGAGAATACTACCGTGCAATCCTCTGTCTCTTGTAATTGGGGGTAACAATCAATCTAGTGGTCTGTTTCAGTGAAAATTCCACAAGACCTTATAGGAGAGGGTTGGGATATCTTTTTTGACAAAGTAGTCCATCTCACCATAGTGGTCAATTATTCCAACTTTGTATCAATTAAACAACTTTCAAGAGAAGTTGGACTTACATGATGTACTCCTTTAACATGTAGTGTACCTTGATCTCCAAATTGTTGGGAGTTTTGTGTCATCTTGTTGATCAACACACGTGTAACTACTGGTGTTTTTTCGGCCAATGACCCTCTAGCTGTGACATCCACCATACTTATCTCCATAGGTGTGAGTCCTTCATAGAAGTATTGGATGATTAGTTTCTCACTAATTTGGTGATGTGGGCATCTTGCACACAACTTATTGAATCACTCCCAGTACTCATACATTTACTCCTTTTATTCTTGATTGATCCCTAAGATCTCATTATGAATGGAAGTGATCCTTGATGTTGGAAAAAATCTCTTCAAGAAAAGACGTTTTAAATCATTCCAATACGTTACATCTTATAAATAATACATTCAATCCTTTTCAGCTCCATTAAGTGAAAATGATAATGCTCTTAGTTTGATTTGATATTTAGATAAATTTATTTGTTTTAGTGTTGAGTAAACCACATTAAATTATTTTAAATGTTTGTTTGGATCCACACTATATAATCCATGAAATTTTGGAAGTATGTGAATTAAACCAGATTTTAGTTCAAAGTCTGATTCGAGATTTGGGTATGCAATACATTTTAGTTGATAGTTAATATCTGTTGCAACCAATTCTCAAATAGTTCTATTAAGTTCATTTTTATTTTTTTCATCCATTGGTTCCTATTTTATGTTTGAATTAGAATTTATTCCAATTTCATTATTACCATAATGAATAAATTATACAATTGGTTGAATTTTGAAACTTCTCGTAGACTAAGAATGTCGGATTCGATCCCTAAGGTTGCGCTCAATCTCTGGGTCAAGATCTAAGAGATCCTCAGGATTAGTTCATGTCATAAATCAAATAAAAATAAAAAAAAATAAAAGTGGACCATAATAAAATAAAAATTAGAATTTTTAGTTGATGGTCTAAAAAAAATAAGAATATGAAAACAAAATAAGAAGAAAAAATTCAGATTGGGTAAAGAAGGAAAAAAGAAGAGAAGAAGAGAATAAAATGAAAAATAAAAGAAATGACTATAATTGGTTGAAATAATTACTTGCCTCCCTGGAAATAACACAAATTTTAAAGGGAGATATTGTGGGTGCTCTCAAATGATGTTCGATTTTGGTTTATTTAGGTGCAGTAGAGTGGCTGACCAAAATAGTATCTCAAAGGAGGAAGTAATTTAAAACATATTAAAGGTATTTTGAAAATAAAATAAAATAATATAATATGAACAACTTATAAGGATGGTGTGTGGTGTTTTTTAAATTTTTATAAAAGAAGAAGAAGAATTATTCTGGATAAATATTGTATTTTTTTTATTTTTGTTTTTGAAATGAAATTTGATTAATAAAACATAACGAGAAGATTTTTTAGAAAACTATTTTAAAAAGAGTAACCGATCTGAATCTAATTATTCAATTAATTATTAATAATTATCATTTAAATTAAAATCCACATAATTATTATCCCCTAATTTTCTATACCTTGAACTCTACTGGAGTTAACTTAACCACAATGATTAAATGAATTGAACCCTAGGATAGTTTTGGAACATGCAATCATAGCACCCTGCGTTGATTGTCATTTCAATACTAGATTATGGTCAGTGGTAAATTAGGGAATATATAAATTCTAGAAATGAGGATGAATTGAGTCTATAGATTATATTTGAACTCTACAAATTAATATCATGTGGTTTTTTATCACCGATTAAGGTCTCTCTCTCACAATTCACACAATTCTTGAGCTCGCGTGATTTTGCATGAATTGTTCAATTGATCGATTAATTTCTTTTAATTAAAAAAAATTCATAAATAATAATATGTGAATTATAGAAGATCATTTATTCAAAATAATTAAGTGAATATGGTTAGATTTAGATCGATTACTAAGAATAATTACTCTTCCATGGGCGGTGTAGTCATCATAGACACGTTTTTCATTTGCAAAAGGTCATTGAAAGGGTATAACACAACAATGTTTCTACTATTGATTTATATACCAAGTATGAAGATTAATATAAGAATAAAATTGAAAATAATAGAATAAATGGAAGAGAATCTAAGAGTTTATTGAAAGCACAACAATATTACAAAGTAAAGAAGAAGAAGACTTCGATGAAGGGATCCTAGCTTCAAAAGATCTCCCTCTTGAAATGCCAAGAGAAATGGAGTGAAACAAAATTCTACTATACCTTCAATCTCCCAATGCAATTACCCAATCCCTAAAAATTAGAAAACACCAATTTATAGAGTGGAGGGAGGCTAGGTTTTAAGAGGTTTCAAGTGTGAATGGGAAAATTCGTCCAAATAAATTAATCCAACTTTCACCACTTGTTTAACCATAAAAAAACATGAATCAACTGTCTTTAAAAAATTATTATTTGTTAAAAATTGGGTCCTAAATATTATATTCAAATTTTATCCCATTCCAATAAAGGATGAAAATGTTATGGCCCAAATACTAAAGTGATGTACAATATGACGAGTCCAGCCAAACTTTGATTTCATGGCCCATTTTCTCGAACCAAATGCACGATTTAGCTAATATTTCATGCATAAAAGTTATATCCAATTAGGTTAGGAATAAAATTAAAAAAAACATGAAGTTAAAATAATTCAAATTAAATTATTCATGTTCGAAATACTACAGTGAATTTGTAAAGAGTAAAACTGGAATTTTAATAAAATTTTCAAATGAATGATCTAATCTAAAATATTTTATAAATAAACATATTTAACATAATGTGAGAATTTTTTTTCATTTATAATCAATAAAATATTCAACAAAATTATGTTTTATCAGTTGGTCACATCGATACCAAGAACTCCACCTAGGGCATGAAGATGAATAAAGGATCCCACTCTGGGCCTCTCGGGGGGGGGGGGGGGATTCCAAAAACCCTATCTAGGAAGTCCTGATAAAGGGATAATAGTCCTAGGAGTAGGAAAATATCCCCACAAAACTTTAGAAGAACGATAAAGGGAACAAACCGTAATGAAACTTGTCTAAGATACAGTGGACAAGAGATTTAAGCCTTGTAGAAAGGGGTATATGGCGTGCAGTAAGGGTACACACCGTGTCCCTTGACCTCGAGTACTGCCCATATAAATAGCCAATGTCATTAAAACCATATTTTGTATAAGA
The DNA here is from genome assembly GCA_963277665.1 of Viscum album. Classification (NCBI taxonomy): domain Eukaryota; kingdom Viridiplantae; phylum Streptophyta; class Magnoliopsida; order Santalales; family Viscaceae; genus Viscum; species Viscum album. Next base: position 540,552,351 of record OY728119.1, read on the forward strand.
GTACATGGTGTGTGGAAGGGTTACATGCCGTGTCCCTATCTCTGGGGTCCTGCCCGTGTACTCTAATTGTTTTCCAGTACATGACGTCATCCCGTGTATCTGTGCTCGTGTACCAGTACATGGGGTAGCCCATGTACATGGTCCCGTCCATGTCGTGTGAGAAAGTAAAAGTTGTGCAGGCAACCCATGTACTCCACCCTATGTCTATGTACTCCTTCATGTACATGTCGAGTCTTTCAAAGGGGGCTACACACCGTGTAGTCAAGGACTACATGCTGTGTGTATCGGGTTTTTCCATAAATCGTCTTCTTCCTCCTGCTAATGCTGGTCAATATTCAGAATTCCATTCTGGTGGTTGGTTTTCCTCAAAACTCAAGATCCAAAGTCATTGAGTCATGCCACCGCCAAATCGACATTTTTTGTCTTCCGATCTGATCGCTAAACAGATTTAAATCATCGTTCTATGTTTTGCATTGAAGAATGCTGAAGAACGTGAATTTAGGGATCCACCATTGTCTGAATTTCTTCATATCTATCATTGTACCTTCGCCATGCCATGTCGATCCCTTATTTGTGATACCAGATTGTTGTTCCATGAATAGGGTGCGCAAAAATTGATTGATCAGGATATGTTGAGTTTCGGGCCAAGCGAAGAACGCCCGCGATGAACGATGAACAGGGGGGGCATAAGAACTAAAGATAGGAATGAATCTTGATCAATTTATGTGTTAATCTCGATCCTTGTCCATTAGAATGACAATAGAATGAACAAATAATCACAAATGTTAATCTCCCGTAAAAACCCTGCAAAAATAACACATCCCACAAATACAATCAAACTGCAGATCAATCTATTAATTGATTGGTTCGCGTTCATCATGGAATTCAAGAACTGGGAAAATAAAATCAAAATCACATGCTCTACCTTGATTTGGATCAATCAATGATGAAGAATAAAGCTATGTTTCATTCGATGGTGTGATCCTTTAAAATCGATGTGTGTCGATCCTTGATCCTCGATCCGTCGTCGTTCGTCAGAAAAGATTTCCAAGATCTCTCTCCAATGATTCTACAGAAGTTTTAGGGTTATGTGGATAACCCTGAAATTCTAACATAAGGATACATTTAAAGAAAATCAAGCTGCTACGTCAACATAATGAATTAAAATAATTTTATTCATTTTACATCTGCGATAACTTTTTCATAAAAAACCCATGTCGGAAAATGCTAGGTTGTGTCTAGGGTAAAACCGTCATTCTAAACTCAACAACGTCCTTAGATTTCTAATCTGGACACCTATTTAGAAGATATTCCACTTTTTAGGAAAACCGCACACGTGTGCTATTTAATATTTTAATATTTTTAAACAATTATTCCAAGCACACCGGGGCTCAGAATCACACGTCGTCTCAGTACTTGATCTCAAAATTAATCTATATAATATATAAAAATAATACACAGAAAATCTGAGATATTCAGAGGCACTATCAAAGGATACAAGCCTCCCTCGACCAAATCACCGTAGAGGGAACCCTAGAGTTGGAAGAAAGGGTTAATATTTTTTAATATTTATAAATATTTAATTAATATTTATTGATATTTTATTAATATTGATGAATTTTTAATTAATATTTATTTATATTTAATTACTATTTATTAATATTTAATTACTTTTTATTACTTTTTATTAATATTTATTTTAATATTTAATTAGATATCTATTTATATATATATATTTACTAATATTTATTATTAAAAAATCTAGAGGAAGAGTGAATTCCATTCACTCTTCTTTCAAAAAAATCCCAAAGGAAATGTAAACCCCGTTCATGCTTCCTGGTGAGGGGAGAAGAGTGAACGAGGTTCACTCTTCTTCAAACCCATTTTTAAAAATATCCCCAACCCTATCCTTTTTACATAAAAAAAATTAAAAACCCATTTTAAAAAATCATCCCACTATACCACTACACTATTAAATAGTAATCTAGACATTTTTAGAGGTGGACGGGGTGAGTCGGTCTGTAGAAGGTGCATTTTATTAAACGATCTGGTCTAGTTCTCAAAGGACGCAGACTTAAAAAATAAAAGTCCAACCCTATTCATATGAGACTCGCGGACTAACGGGCTGACCCATGAACTTAAAGAAAATAATATATATATATTTTTTTCTTAGTGAACCATAATAAAGTGTAGCAAGAAATAAGAAAAGTTTGAGATTGAGTAACAATATTTAGTTTTCAATTAACAATGACCCTAACAACAACAACCCTTAAACAATAATATATTTAACGATTTATTTATGATTGTATTAGGTGAGTATAAACTTGAACTTTTTTCCCACACTCATGTTAATTTATCTGGCTGAATTTTTTATTTGGGTTTTTAAAATTTTTATTTAGTTTTATGGGTTTAGAATTTTAAATTTTGGGGACATGGGTTTCCCAGGGAATTGACTTCATGGTCGATATCAGTTCACTTGATGCTGCTTAATTCCCCCCCTTTTTTAGTTATTTGGCCTTTGAAACATTTGTAAAAATGTTTTATTAATAATTTAAAAATGTGTTATAAAACATTTGTAAAATAATTTTTTTTAAAATGTTTTGAAACATTTTATTTTTTAAAAAGGTTTTTAATATTTTTTAAAAGTTAAAATTTATTTTTAAAATAAAATTTTAATAAAAATAATAAAAATTGATATAAAAAAATATTTATTAATAATTAATAATTTTATTGTTTATTAATAATTTAAATATAAAAAAATAGAAACATTTTTGTCTCTGTAATCTGGTGCCTGCACATTCACAAATATAATTAATCATATAATTAATATAAATTTTAAAAAAATAATTATAAATAATTATATTGAAAATTGTATTATAAATTATAAATTATTATTATATATTTATTTATTGTATAAATTATATTATAAATTATTAGTAATAGTGAATTATTAATAATAGTAGATTATATTTAAAATTATGTAAATTATATAATGTTATATATTATAAAAATCATATTATAAATTATTAATAATTAAAAATAATAGGAATAAAAATAATATTATAAATACTTATTATATTATAAATAATTTAATTCCTAATTATTAATTTTTAATGAATAATTTTGTTAATTAATTAATTATATAATTAATTTTATGATTAATATGATTAATTATTAATTATTAATTGATAGTTATTAATTTATAATTATTAAATTATATTATTAATTAAAAATTATTATTTATTACATTAATTATAATAATAATAATAATAATTAAAAATATTCTTGATTATTAAATATAAATTATTTTAGTTATTTATTATTAATCGTTTTTTAATTATTATTAATATTATTAATAAATAATTATATTATTAATTATTTATCATATTAATTATATTAATAAATAATTTAGAGTATTATTAATTATTTATTTTCATCATAATTTTTTTTAATGTTAGTTATTAATTATGTTTTTTATTTTTAATATTTAGATTATTAATAAATAATTATACTATTCGTTAGTGATTAGTAATTATGATATTCATTATATTAATAATATTGTTAATTATTTATTTTTAGTTTTTTAGTTATTAATTATTTATCATTTTAGTAATTGTTGATGATAATATTAAAAAATAATTATATTATTATTTAATATTTTTTATGTTAATTATTAGTATATTATAAATTTTTAATAGAGATGGTGGAGGCAATGGTCTGGGAGCTCTACTCTAATAACATATCGATTTAGGGTTTCTTCATACCGATATCATTTCCACATTATTTTGGGCATAATATTTTGGCCGCCGGTGAGAAGGTTGCTCGGAAGGACGTCGCGAGATTAACTGAAGTGGTGCATCATGATACAACAGTGGTGATCCAAGGTGATACATGTTTGAACACTGGAGGTGTCGACGTGCATCGAGATTATGTGAACCGAGTGGGTGATGTGCTTACAGATCCACCTGGTACTCGAAGGGTTGATGCGAGGTTGGGGGAAGGTGCACTATTTTCTAGAGAGGGTGGATCTCGTCTGAATTATGTGGGTTCGGATGCTTAGAAGGATATTGTGAGGTCGTCTATTCTATGCAGCGTGAGTCCTGATGTGAATTAGGATGATGTGAGTTTGGATGCTCGGAATTATCTGCCGAATGGAGGTGTTGGAGCGCATCAAGATGTGGTGATAGATGATGCGGTGGTGAATGAAAGAGGATTCCCAGTTTCATATTTGAATTTAAAGGCACTTTGACAATCCATGGGAGTGTCAGCTTTATATGGAATTTCTAGTAAGATCCTAAAGCTGGATCTTGATAATCGACGATGTCCATTGGCTACCTTTAAAGGATCCTCCTATGGTAGGATCCACAGGAATGGATTGGTTTCTCATGTAGAGGCCAATTTTGATGCTTTCTCATAAAGGATAGCCATGGGAGAACACTCCTTGATTGTACAGGTTTTCCTTCCAAAAGGTGTGAATCCTTGGCAACTACAAGATCTGAGTCAAAGGATCTCGTTTCTCTAAGGGTTATCCAATTGGAGATGCATTTCTATAGGCAAAGGTTTTTTTTTTCACTACCACTTTCAGTCGGAGGACAGTAGATCTCGAGCATGGGCTGCTGGTCCCTTGTTATTGAAGCCTGGGATGGTTCATCTTAATGAATGCTCCACATATTTCAATGTGATTCAGGTTAATAATAACTTCACACATGTATGGGTGAGGCTTCTTGGTCTCAACTAGATTACGTGGCACCAAAAATTTTTGCATGACATTGCATCTGCAGTTGGTGTCCCAATTCGTTTAGACAAGGGAAAAAAAATTTGTTAGGTATGGATACTTTGCAAGGATTATAGTTGAGATTGATCTTAGTTCCACCCTTGTTGATAATTTTATTTTATCTACATCAACTGATGACATTTAAATCAAGGTTGAGTATGAAAAATGTCTATATTTTTGCTGTGTATGTAATTTTATTGGGAATTTGGCTCAGAATTATAGGAGGAGGATTTGCGAATTATGTGGCTCGAAGGGACATTCTGTTATGGATTATGCTACTAAAACCAAAGGGAAGCAGGTTCTGAAGTCTTCACAACATGGTATTTCCTCTAATTTTCCCAAACATAGGGTGAAGCCAATGGCATACAGAGCTGATCATCCTTCATCGGGTTTGGAAGGCATGGTGCCAATGTTGCAAGGCCAGGCCTTCGGGGCTAAGACAATTGTTGATCTTGAGCCATAGGTAGGTGATTACTCTGACCTTGCTAGAGATGATGTGGGGGATGGAGTGGAACAGAATCATGATGATAATGTTACTAGTGTGCCTACTGTTGGGAATGAGGAACCAACTTGCAGGAGTAGTGATGGTGTTCCCATGTGCGTGATTGAGTATGGAGCCCCATCCGAACCCATTCTTTTAGAGAATTCTATAGATAAGGCTGGTGTGGTGCCCAATTTCTCACTTTCACCAATTGATGAGAAAGGTTTCTCTGTGAAACCATTGAATGTTGATTTTTTTGGGCATCTTAAACATAATGATGGGATAAGATAATCTAAGGTGCAAAGTGTGGATTTTTTTAGGAGATTCATAATGTCTTCAGCTCTTCAGGATTGTCTAGAAAATGGGGTAATATTTCAGATTATGAAAGTGATAAGGGAAAATAGATGGATTTTCTAGACACCACTCATCTTAGATCTATGAGTAGCAGTAATCCAGTCTCTTTTAAAGATGTTGTTTTAAGTGGAAAGGACAAGATGGTCAGTAGTGAAGGTCTTGCTCTAATTCCTCCAAAAAGAAGTCCATGAAAAGACTATTCCAATATGCATAGGAATGTGTCTACTTGATCATCTTCCAAGGTATCACAGATTCATCTTACCCTGGAGCAAGAAAAGAACAAGGAGAGGATCCTTGTGATTATTAATCAAGGAAATTCACAGTCTGAATGGGATACTACAGATGACGATGATGATGATTCTGATTCTGATTACGAGAATGATCTGACTTTCCTTGACATGTAATTTTATTATATGGATGAGGTCTTGGCGCAATATATGACCCATCTATTGTCTTTCTTTTCTGATTTCATTTTTATTTCATCTTTAATAAATGGTTAGGAGCTTTGGCTTCCGACCAGAACTTTTTCGTAAAGTTTTAATATTTCAATAATTAATAAATAAATATATTATTAATTATTGATTATTGATTATCATATTAATTATATTAATAATATTCATATTATTTAAATTATTAATAGATAATTAAATTATTAATTATAAATAAATATTTATTATTTTTCATGTTAAGTATTAATTTTTTTAGTAAAATTTTATTTTAAAAACAATATAAAAAGTTTAAAAAATTATAATAGCATTCTTAAAAAGTAAAATGTCTCCAAATTGTTTAAAATTGTTTTTACAAACATTTTATAAAAAATTATAAATTATAAATTATTATTTTATATTATGTCTTTATTAATTATAAAAATTAAATTATAAATTATTAATAATTTTAAATTATATTTTAAATATTGTAAATTATATTATGATATAAATTAAATTATAAATTATTAATAATTATAAATTATTAATAATTATAAATAATATCAATTATCTATTAAAAATCTAATTAATTATAAATAATTTTATTATTAGTTATTAATTTTTAATTGATAATATTGTTCATTAATTAAATCATAATTCTTTTAGTTTATTATTTATTATTTTTTAATTATTAATAAAATTAGTAATCAATAATTATATTGCTAATTATTTATCATATTAAGTACATCAATAAATTATTAAAAATATTATTAATTATTATTGTTCATGTTAATTGTTAATTATGCTAAAAAAATTGTATTTAAATTATTAATAAATATTTAAATTTTTAATTAGTAATTATTAATTATCATATTAACTATATTATTAATATTTTTATTTATTTATTTTTAGTTCTTTGGTTATTACTTATTTATTATATTATTAATTATTGATAATAATATTATTGAATAATTATATTATTATTTATTAATTTTCATGTTGATTATTATTTTTTTTTTATTTTTTAATATTCAAATTATTAAAAAATAATTATACTACTAATTATTAATAATTAATTATCATATTAATTATATTAACAATATTGTTAATAATAATTAAATTATTATTTATTAAAAAATATTTATTATTTTTCTTGTTGATGGTCACTTTTTTAGTAAAATGTTATTTTAAAAATAAAATAAAAAAAAATGGAAAAAAAGAAAACAAAAAAGAACATAACAAAACACAAAAAAATCCAAAATGCAACAAAAAAGAAAAATTAAAAAGGGCTAGCGTCAAAACGCAAAAAAAAATTCTATTGACACCACCCATGTCGTTAATTATTTTGATGCAAGGGCAACCTAGAAATCAAAATAAAATAAACCAAAACCTAAAAAATTAAATAAAAAAATAATTTAACCCACATAAAAAATGTAGTCTAATTTATCGTATTACATTATTTTATTTTTCAAACATAACTTTTTGGAACCTTACTTATAATTAAGGGTCAAACGGGACTCACAGACACCCGGTAGGCTAGTTTGTGCAGGCTGCGGGTTTCATGGGTTGAATCAAATGCAGTTTGAATTTCTATGGGCATAAATATTCAAATCCCTAACCCACATAAATCCACAGGCTAACGGATTAACCCACGATCTTGTGGATTTCTTGACAGGTATAGACATTGGGAAATGTTTGAGGTTGATCCTCGAGGAGTGAGGATCCCATCGACATTGATGACTACATTTTTACAGTATTTTTTTAATTTAATCTTTATTATTTATTGTTATAATGTTTTAATTTTAATTTGGTAGTTGATGGTTTAAGGTTCTTTTTTGTTATAAATGTTATTAAGTTGCATGTTTAATTATATAATATTAATAATTTGAATGTTTAATTATTAGAAATATGCCCCATGGGTGTAGCCTAGTGTTTATGCCCTTGAGGTGACTTGGGGATCTTAGGGTCAAGTCTCCCCCTATAGTTTATAGGCGATGATAGTTTTTTTGTATTTTTCCTCCTTCCCCCTGAATCAATGAAAATAATTAGAAATATTAATGAATTTCAAAGTTGCATGTTTAAATATTAGTTTAATATTATTATAATGTTTTATAAATTTTAATAATTTTCATGTTTAATTATTAGAAATATTATTGAATTTCATGTTTATTATTAGTAGTGTTGTGTTATAAAGCTGCATGTATGGATAAATTTCATGTTTAATATTTAATAACATGTTTAATTTAAATATTAGTAATGATTAATTATCATATGTTATGATAATGTAAAAATATTAAATTGTTTGTTACATGTTTAATTATTAGTTTAATGTTGCAATTATTATTATTACAATGTTTTATTTGATAGTTTAAAATGTTTTATTATTTAATTTCATGATTAATATTAGTAAATTGCATCCATTTGATTCTAGATCGCATTATTATTATGTTATTTATCTTAAAAATGATGTAATAATCATATATGAAAAAGGTGGGTTGGTATAGTTGATATCATAGCAATGTTTAATTACTTATGGGAATTAGGACCTGAAAACATTAGTAAAATCCCTAATAGTAAGTCTAAAAATAGGAAAACATACTAAAATGTTGATAAAATAAAAATTGTATGGTTTTCTAACAAATACATCTCTATCTAGATACAAACAAGTGGATGCAGATTCTAACACATATGCACTTAAGGGGGACAACCCTAAAAAATGTCTATTGGGGATTAACTTAATCTTCACTCTGTGCATGATAAGGAGGTCTAACTGTAGACCTGGTCTAACACTCCCAATAGATATGCCTTGGATTATTCACATTCACTATACGAACCATAATGCAGATCTGGGGGAATCTCAGTTGGGATCTCTAGTGTTTACTCCACCAGACTCACATTAAGTAATATCTTTACAAACTGCTAGTTAGAAGATCCATAATTAAAATAAAATATTTAAATATTTTAAATTCATATTATATTTCTTTGATCATATATAATTAATAACTAAGTTTTATTATAGATAAAAAAGATGTCTGCATATATTTATTACAACGATTAAATAATTTATATTGAATAAGGTGCTAGAATGAAATCCTTAGGGATTGTACAACTTTGGAATCCATTTAGAGAAAAAAATTCATCGATGGTTAAAAGTCACGGTTAACCAAGTGTTATAATCTATCATATATATAAATCTATAATTTAAAGATAGGTGATGATATGTAACCTATCTAATTATCAAAAATGAGAAATGTGAACATATATTGTCACTGATTAAGAACCAACCCAAAGATCAAATGGAGTTGTATGTCAGTATATCTACTGTAGAAGTTCCATCGACATTGGAAGTTGGTCCATCATAGTTTCTGGATAAAGTGTCACATCCTCAGGTTGATACATCTCAAAAAGTTCCATCAAGGTTGGAATTTGGTCCATCATAGCCTCAAGATACAATGTCATATCCTTAGGCTATGAAATTTCATATAGAAATTATAGTTTTTAGGGATAGTCCTCAACATAATATAGATTTAATAGTGGAAAATTTTGAGGATAATGAAAATTCAGAACAAGAAGATGACGATGAGGATGCCAAACACGAACAAAATATTGAAAAACATTTCAATCCCACCCCTATGACATGACATTGACCATTGAAGCATCCTCCTCCATTGGCATCATGGGTGAAATAAGGTATGACATGCTTAACACAATTTTATTAGTCAATTACTACTCTCAGTATGGAATTTCTAGGAATTATTAGTGGCACAAATCGAGTGTCAGATGAAGGTGTTTTGTACATTAGAATATATATTGATAGAAAAGAAGGAATTAATACTATGATAAATGAGTATCACATTGAGTGACATTATAATTATGTCATAGAAGAGTTAAAAAAGCTCGTTATATGATTTAGTGCGAAAAATTTGATTCGTACTGTCAGATGTGTTTGTGATAAATAATTGATAATAATTTCCATTGTTGGTACATATCTAGATTTAATCCACAAGAATGTGTGAACAAAATACTATTACAGGATCACTTGATCATAGATGATGAATTAATTTCAACTATTATTATTTAAATGATAAGATCATGTTAATACATTCTAGTAGTTCTGGTGGTACAGAGAATCAAACAACTTTTTGGGTATCATATTTCTTACATAAAGGCATGGGTCACAAGAAAAAAGGATATTGTAAAGGTTTATGTTGATTGGGATGACTCTTATTGAGTTTTACTAAAACTTATAGAGCTTTTTCATCACAATAATCAAGTTTCACATCGATTACATACAACTGAATATGTTCACCAACACAACCAAGTTGATCAGTCAGATGTAATGTTTGATAAATTATTTTGATCATTCTTACTATGTGTGGTTACTTTTAGTCATTGTAAGAATTTTATCCAGATTTATGACATATTTTTGTATGGAAATAATACAAGAACATTATTGATTTATCCCACATAGGATGGTAATTGTGCCCATGTACCTTTAGTATTTTCTATTATTGAGAAGAAGAACTTCTCACCATCGAGTTGGTTCCTGGATTTCCTTTGAGAGTTTGTGACTGACATAGAAAGAAATTGTCTTAATTTTGATTTGAATCGAGTGATCAAGGAGGTAGTATAGTCTTAGGGTCTTTCAGGGAGATCACCCCATGCCTATCGTCGATACTATATTAGACACATTGCAAGCAATGTGTGAAAGAAGTTCAAGGATGAGTCCATGAAGGAATCAATCATAAAGCTTGGTATGTATATGTTTTTTGTTGAAAAATCCTTGAAATAACTACTTTCACATATTTTTTATATTATTTATCATTTATTAGAATACAATCCTCTATAATAAAGGATGGAAGATCATTTTAAAGGTATTCTGTAACACCTCAAAAATTTTAAAAGAAGAATATTATGTTTGATAGTGTAAACAATACACAACAATGATGTTAGATGAGAATGTAACACCCCAAAATTATAAAAGAATAAAATTGTATTCGATAACATATGTTACATGAAACACTAAGTTATCTTATGTTACATTCAATAATTATTTTCTTTGATAGCTTGCATTACACATAGTACCGAGTTTTACAGATTAACAATATCAGATTAAAATTATTCTTTAATATATCACCAAGACTTTAGAATGGAGGGTATGAATAGGATTAAATAACTTGTGAAAATATATAGTTTACACACATTTATTAGTTATCTATTGATTAATTATAAATAAGAATCATTTAAAATAAAAATAAATATTTTCTGAAAAACTATATTTTTCTAAAAGACGGATTAATGGCGCTTTGTACACATAATTTAAAATTAATATTTAAAACTTTTATAAATTTTATTTGAAAAATAAACTTCATTTTTTAAATCAGAATATCAAAATTATCTTAGTGTCATTTTTTAGTATTTTTCTAAAATGTTTCATTTTTCGATAAATAGTGAAAATATTGAATTTCAATTAAAAACTACCTTTTCGTTTGGATTATTTATAATGTTAAAGTATAACTAGAATTAGGTTTAAAGTAAAATTAGTTAAATTTTATATTAATTAATCCAATTTATGTCATTAGAATCATTTTTATGTTTAATTTTTATATAAAAACTTATTAAACTTTTGAACATTTTCTCTTTAAAAAAATCCGCATTCTTGTTGCATATGCGGGATTGATTTTAAATTAAATTATGTAAATTATGTGAATTTAATTTAAAAAAATGGGTTCCATATTTGGAATCATAATAATATATATTATATAATAAGTTCAACTTAATTTTTGATCATAATTATTAGTGAAAACAGTTAAAATCAATTACCATGATTAAGGTTAAAATGGAGTTTTGCGCAATACATGCATTTATATTAAAATTAATTTCACACACACATAATATTTTTATTTAATAATTTTTTTTCATATTTATAACAAGTAAGTATAAATTATCTAATAATTATCATTTTAATTTTTGTCTTATAGTGAAGGACCCTAGACCACCCCGAGAGGGGGGGGGGGTGAATCAGGGTGTCAACATTTTTCCTTCTTTATTGGATCTTGTTCCTAAATCGGTAGAAAAATGTTTAAACCTATATGATGGATATTTTAAATAATTAAAATATTCACATGCAGAAGGAAAACATAACACTTTTACTTGGTTCACCACTAAGGGATACATCCAAGGAGTATACGCCGACAGGTTGTCGGTCGTACCAAATTCCACTAATCTTCACTAGTTGTGGATTACAAAGGTTTAGGCACAATCACTCTGTCCCAGGAAAACTGCCCATAAAAAGGTTTAGGGATATATCATTACTTTTCTCAGATCAATTCTGTTGACTCCCCTAGCTCACTGCCTTTGGAGAAGTCTCAACTAGTTTATCGATTTGAAGGTTTCTTTAATTAATATGCATAAAAGTGTTTGTCTCCTATACAACATGAGACTTTTCTTGCATCAAGGTCCAGAGTTGAAGCTATTTTATGTTCAATATTCTTCTTTAGTACAACAATTGAATGCACTAATTATTCTTCTTCTTTTTGTTAGAATCACAAAATCCCTTTTTGATGTTTATACTTCCATGAACGGTCCCTAATTCTGTGGATTGTCTTGGATCTGCGTACCACTCCTGCTCTGTATAATGCATCTGCTCCATGTACCCCTTCTGGTCAGTGCACCGCACCTACTCTGTGTACCACACCTACTCTGAGTACCATGCTTGTTCTGCATACCGCACCTTCTTCATGTACCGCACCTGCTTCGCGTACCACGCCTTCTCTGCGTACCACACCTTCTCTACGTACCACACCTTCTCCGCGTACCACCTCCGCCTACTGCCTCTGTGTACCGCCTGTATCATCCCAGGTAAATAAAGAATATGAAATTTTTCATATTTATTAATATTTTTGAATTAAATATTAATTTTAATTTAAAGGGGATTATATATTCGATGGCGTACCCGATATCCAACAACGAGTTTCTTTGAAATCTTACGCTGCACACAACGTTGAGTTATAGTGAAAAACAATAATATAATATTATTATTTTAAATGGTAGTTAACGCATAACCATTATATTGGTGGGAATGAATAAAACTTACTATAATATGATTACACATGTTTGTTAAATGTTTTTACTTTTATCCAATAAAAGTTAGAGGCTTAAAATGTGAATGAATCCAATTTTAAGCATAAATACTCTAATATTTTTTTAAAGGTCGATTTACCGCCTTTTGATGGAAAACCCTATTTTAAATATATTTTTGTCACTTTTATATATTCTATTTGAAAAAATAAAATTCTTCTTTATAACCGGGACATCAAAATTTACTTTGGGTGAATTTTTGGTATTTTTCTGAAAACATTCAATTTTTGATGAATAGTGAAAACACTGTATAGTAGTTAAAAAACAAAATTTTTCATTTAAATGAAATTTTACCTCTTCTGTGAATTGAATTTCAAAAATCCGAAATACATGGTTGTCATCAGTGAGTAAAATGTGGTTCAATAGGATGAAAATATTTTTTGATGAATAGTAACTTGTGATTTTTATTTACCGCAGTTAAAGGTAAATAAGGTAATTCTAGGTAAAAATAATATTATAATAATATAAAATTACCTTAACACTTGTCATAAACTTATTGGATGAGTAATTTCTGACCAAGAAAATCCTTGTGTGAGACTTTTGTCCTTTGAAAGCCACTTGGGTAAGATAATGACATTAATAACTTTTTATTTAAAGTAAAAATAAAAATAACATAAACATGAATCTTTTTACTAAAATTTTTTTTATATGGGGTTATATAAGTAATATCTTTGACTATAAATATTCATTGGAAATATAAAAATATTTCCTACATCATGGTATTTTATTTATAATTTTTATACATTAAATAAATAAATTTAATTACGACGCAATGGTAATACATTAATTGATTCATTAATAAAGGATTCAAATAAATGATATTATAAATATTAAAATAAATTTATTTTGAACCTTTTTATAACATCCAAGAATTTTATATATTATAATGATTTTTTATCTTTGAATTAATGAAGTTTTTTTGAAATAATAAAGTTGGTTTGGATTTTTTAAAAGTCACGATATGAATAGTATAAAAATTAACAAAAATGAGTTTTTAAATCAATTAATATTTTATTAAATGATAAAATAGTCCTAAAAATCTAATATTCGGAAAAATGACATATATGATGTTAAAAATATAATTAATGATTCATTTTGGGTCTCTTTTAATTTTATAGAAAATATATTAACCATATAGTATGAATGTACAAGAAGACATGGTAAAAGTTAAATAAGAGTAAAAAAGGGTTAAATAAAAAATATAAGGATTAAAAAATATACAAAACCTGTAAAATTCTTATTGGATAATTTTATTTTGACTTATATGAACCTTATATTTGAATAAAATAATTTTTGGACCTTTTGAAACCGAAAGTAATTTTATAATAAAATAATACTTTCAAACTTTCCTAAAGAGCTCCCCCCTCTTATAAAAGACCACAACCTCTAACCAATTAAACCCAACTCTCAAGCCCCTTGGATCGTCAAACCTATGAAAAAATAATCTCCCAACATCTATAGCTTCCTCTTAGAAGAATTCACCTAGGCAGAAGACAATTCAAGAAAGTTTTTTGGTTCAAACCAAAGAGAGTTACCTGATTTAAATGTAATATCTTCTCTCAAGTTCTTTTCTATTATTTTCATTCTCCAACCCCCTAAACTCTATTACATTATTTTATAAAAACACCAGTATCCTAAATATACTGGTATTTTTTTATTAGAAGTATTCAAACTACACTTCCACACACCTCCATCTAATGAATACGAACATACTATTTCTATGGACGACGAACTACTGCCTCACGAAACGATGATTGTTCAAATACCTCCTACCGAATCTCATGGTGGACATTATGATGACACTATATTTATATGTGATATATATATGATATATATATTGTCTCTATTCTTCTTTATTTTTCATTTATAACATACCTTTATGGTTTCCATAATGGGTAAATACGATAATTTCATTTGAGGAAGTGCGGACTACCTCCCCCTCAAAGTGATATAACTTTTCCATGCCATAAATGGAACGTATAAAGGATAGAGTTAATGAAATTATATATGATATTATACTATAATTATAATATACTTATGTATCATTAAGTTTTTATTCCATTAAATATGAAATATAAAAGAAAGTAGCGTTCATGCGTACGTACGACTTACCGTCTCTATGAATGGTTCATTTCATTTATTATCTCCAAATGTTATGTACTGTTATAAATACATATAGATACTGGATATATATGATATATATGTTATCTAAATCATTAATATCATTTTGGAGATAATTTAATTTTGACCACATAGACAACTTGTAATTATAAGAAGTTCATTTTTGACTCAAGTACCAAATATCGACAAAATGACCGTTATTAACTTAAATGATTATGTAATGTTTATAACATGGTAATAAGTGATATAAAAGGAATAATAAACATAAAAAATATTCTAAAGAAAGTATAAATTAACTTTATTATTCAGGAAATTAAAGAACGAACGAGTCAAGTCAGATAGGAGGTAAGGGACTTCGTCTCAATCTCCTTTCATTGAGGCATATTTTGATTTATACACGACTTTTTTTATATAGTGTATAAAAACCTTTGACTTTTCATTTCATTCAAAGGGAATATTTTTCTATGTAGCATTTTACTAAATTAAAAAGGGAATGTTTCTTTTTAATGTACGTGGTGACAACGACCTTTCCACCACTGCAAGCATTATTTGATATTTGACTTCCTTCACAAGCCGTAATGTTTTTAAAAGGAAAATAAAAACTATATACTCTTTTTTACATATTTTGGTATTAAAAATGGTTTTGAGATTGGATTTATTATGTCAATATATTGAAATTTTATATTGTGATTGCAATATGGAAATTTTATCTTTCCTTTATGCTTGTTTATGTGTTATGATTATGTTATGGTTCTTGGGAATTTTTTACGCATAAGGGTGGTTCCATGATAAAACTAGGGTGGGTGAGCCCAAGATAGATCTATAATTTATTGGGTAATGTGACAGAGGTAAACATTAATGTTTCTCCTAAGAGATTTAGGGAATATACTGTGATGAGTATTGAAAATGTAACTCCCTACGTAGTTGTGAAAGCTACAATGTAAGTATGATATGGATGCCACAAGTTATCTTTATGATTAATGATTTCTACATGTTATTCATAAATATTATGATTTCATGAGGTATGTTAAAGAGATTATGTTTTTTATTTATTGATGGACTAATGATTTATTTCTTTATTTTATAACCTTTACTGATCTTTTTATGATCATCCCAAGTTTTTGAAATGTTTTTCATAGGGTATAAGGCAGGGTAATAGAAATGAATAATTCAAGAAGATTTATATCAAGAAAATAATTATTGTTTTATTTTTAGAATTTTTATTTTATTAAAAAATGGATACTGAGTAAAAGTGTCTACTTAGTAATATTTGAGATGTAATTTAATAGTTATGGCTTAATTCTCTAAAACTATAAACCTAAAACGATCCTCAATGTGAATTATTAACTTAATTCAAGATTATGTAATGTTTAAGGCTGGGGCCATATAGTTGGTATCAGAGGTCGATTTAGATAACTTTAGGAGTTAGGATATTGTTAAATTAATATCCATAAATTAATTTATGGTAATATTGAAATGATATAGCATTTACAAATTACCATGTTGCTTCGCCTAAGATATTTTTGTGTTCAGAATGGTTTTATGTAGAGGAAACATGACAACTATGATGGTACGACATCAGGAGGAAGAAAACCTTCCAAATTAGAAACCTGAGATGGTCAGAATCTGAACTGAAGAGTTTGTTACAGTGAGAGAATAGTTTATTTAGGCTATAAATGGTGGTGGTATCCATGCATGAGATCATTTAGATCAACCACAGAGGAACATGTAAATAGCAGAACATTTCATGAGGCAATATCCTCCTTCATTTAGAGGATCATCTGGACCTATTCAAGATTAAGGGTGGATTAAAGCACTGGAAAAGATTTTTTATGTCATAGGGTGTTTAGAACATCAAAAGGTTAGTATTGCAGTTTACCATTTTGAAGGTGAAGCTGATCAGTGGTGGTCGATGGTGAAAAATATCAAGGATAGTGAGGAGATTGATGATCTTTATTGGGATGAATTCAAAGGTATTTTTCTTGAGAAATATTTTCCTAAGGTGGTTCATTTTAGGATGGAAAAACAATTCTTGGAATTGAGGAAGGAGGATGAATCAGTGGCTACTTATGAAGCAAAATTCACTTGACTGGAAAGGTATACTCCAAATTTCATACGAGATCTTGATAGTAAAATCAATCATTTTTACTCACGATTAAATCCAAAGTATCGAAGGGCTTTAGATTCTTTTGAGTTAAAAGTTATAAAAAACTTGTTCAATGTGCGGAGAATGTGGAAATGGAGTTTGTCGATGATCAGGTGTTCTTTAAAAAACAATAGAATAAGAGGTCGAGCTGGTAGACGAAAGGGAATAACTCTTCAAAAAAGTCTGATGGTAAGAAACTTAAGTTTACAGTTTGTGAAAATTGTGGTAAAAATCATGCTAGGGAATGTATTTTGAATTTTGGTAAGTGCTATAGATGTGATAAAATGGGGAATAAGGCTCGTAATTGCACTGAAAAAGATCAGGGTAATGGTAAGACAAAATCGGATTTACAGTTAGTAAAATGTTTTAAGTAAAATGAAATGGGTCCTTATGAAAATGAGTGTCTAACGATGAACTCAACTGAGAGAAAGCAGTTGAACTACAAGCAGATAGGGGTGGTAAAATACTTTGCAACTACTTCAGTAGATGTTGGGCCATCGAATGAAGTAGTATAAGGTACACTGTTTGTTTATTCAGATTATGCCAATGTGTTGTTTGATTCAGGGTCTACACATTCTTTTATTTCTGAGAAGTTTTATAGTAAATTAGAAATTACATCTCAAGATATGAATCCTAAACTTATGGTAAAAACATCACGAGGAAATGTTGAGACAAAAATAAATTATAAGAACCTTCCTGTCCTTGTGTGCAGAAAGAATCTACCTGAAAACCTTATTGTTTTGAATCTAGTAGAGTTTGATGTTATTTTGGGTATGGATTTACTTTCCATTTATTATGATAAGATTGACTGTAGATCTAAAGAGGTTTCTTTTCAGAAATAATTTAATTTTGTGTACAAGAATGAACCCTTACTTTTGATAATATATCAGGAAGCTGATAAACTAGTAAAAGATGGAAATGAATGTTACCTTACACATATTATTGAAAACAAATAACTGTTCAAATTAATGATGTTCCAGTGGTAAATGAGTATCTTTATGTTTTTCCTAATGAGTTTCCTGATATAATAACTGACCAGTAAGTTGAATTTACTATTGACTTAGTTCCTGATCCTAATCCAATTTCAAAAACCCCTCATCGAATGGCTCAAATTGAATTTTTAAAGTTAAAGAATAAATTGTAGGAGTTATTAGATAAAGGTTTCATTAGACCTTGCACATCACCATGGAGTGCTCTTGTCTTGTTTTTTAAAAAGAAATTTGGTTCAATGAGACTTTACATTTATTATAGAGCATTGAATAACATCACTGTTATGAATAAGTATCCTTTGCCTCATATCAATGATTTGTTTGATCAGCTCCAGGGAGCTTAGTATTTTTTGAAGATTGATTTGAGGTTGGGGTACCATCAGTTGAAAGTAAAGGAAACAGACATTCCGAAGACCGCGTTTCGTACTAGATATGGACATTATGAATTTGTAGTTATGCCTTTTGGGTTAACCAATGCACCTGTTGTATTCACGGATCTTATGAATAGAATTTTCCATGAGTTCTTGGATAAGTTTATGGTTGTGTTTATTGATGATATTTTGGTTTATTATAAAATTAAAGAGGAGCATGAAATTCATTTGAGGGTTGTCTTGTAAACTTTAAAAGAAAAGAAATTTTATGGGAAATTCAGAAAGTGTGAGTTTTGGTTACAACAAATTTCATTTCTTGGTCACATAGTTTCAAAAAATGGCATAATTTTTGATCCTGCTAAAACAAAAGTTATTGAAGAATGGCCAATACCTACAAATATAACCGATATTCATAGTTTTCTTAGTTTATTAGGTTATTACTAAAGGTTTATTGAAATTTTTTCACAGTTATCTAACACACTAACTAAGTTGAATCAAAAAGATGTTAAGTTATCTTGGACAAAAGAATGTGATGATTGTTTTTAGGAATTGAAAAGAAGATCAGTGAATGCTCCAGTTTTGGAATTACCTTCCAGAGATGGTGAATTTGTTATCTACAGTGATGTTTCGTTGAAAGAACTTGGTTGTGTCCTAATGCATAATGATCAGGTAATTGCTTATGATTCATGTCAGTTGAAACCTCATTAGTTAAATTACCCTACACATGATTTGGAATTATCTATTGTTGTTTTTTATTTAAAAATTCGGAGGCATCATCTGTATGGAGTAAAATTTGAAATATATATTGACCACAAATGTTTGAAGTATATATTTACTCATAAAGAAATGAACATGAGACAGAGGAGATAACTGGAATTAATCAATGATTATGATTACATGATTCATTACCATCCAGGAAAACCAAATAATGTGGATGATGATTTGAGTCAGAAAAGTAATCCTACATTAACCATGTTACATTTAGAACAAGATCATTTAATTAAAGATTTGATTAACTTTTTCATAAAAGTTGTTGGTACAGGAAATTACTTTGTTTTGTTTCAAGTGTCAGTGAAATCATCTCTATCACACAGAATTAAACAAGCACAGAAGGAAGACATTGAGTTGAAGAAAAAGGTATAATTGGTTCTGAAGAGTAAGTTAACTAAATTTAACATTGATAAAGATTGTGTTTTGAGGTTTGGGAAGAGATTATGTGTGCCTTGTGATTCACAGTTAAAGAAAGAGTTATTATGTGAAGCTCATAGTTCTCTGTTTTCAGTTCATCCTAGAAATACTAAGATGTACAGAGATCTTTGGGAGTATTACTGGTGGGATGGAATGAAAAGAGATACTACTAACTTTACTATAAAGTGTTTGACTTATTAACAGGTTAAATCAGATCGATAGTTACCGAGAGGGATACTTCAGTCATTTCCAGTGCCAGAGTGGAAATGGGAAAATATATCCACGGATTTTATTGTGGGATTATCGAATACATCTAGAGATAAAAATGAAATCAGAGTTATTATTGATCAATTGACTAAATCTGCTTATTTCCTTCCTATTAAAGACACTTTGTCTCTAGATCAAATTTATCATTTTTATGTTAAAGAGATAGGTTTCATGGAGTTACCCTCTCCATTGTATCTGATCGTGATCCTAAGTTTACTTATAACTTTTGGAAAGGCCTTCAAAAGTTGTTGGGTACTGAATTAACATTTAGTACAGCTTTTCATCCTTAATCAGATGGGAAATCAGAATGAACAATTCCGACTTTAGAAGTTATGTTACGTGCTTGGTCAATGGATTACTAGGGAAGTTGGGACCAACATCTTTATTTGGTTGAATTTTCTTATAATAACAGTTTTCATTCCAGTATACAGATGGCTCTGTTTGAGGCATTATATGGAAAGCGGTGTCGAACTCCATCTTTTTGGGATGAAGTAGGTGAAATGAAGTTGATGGGAATAGAATTGGTAGAAGAGATGGAAGAAAAAGTTAAATTGATTCAGAATCACATGAGAACAGATCAGAGTAGGCCGAAAAGTTATGTGGATAACCAAAGTAAGGATCTTTCTTTTGAGGTAGGTGATCATGTATTTCTCAAAGTTTCTCTATAGAAAAGTGTGATGCATTTTGGTAATAAGGGAAAGCTGAGTCTGAGGTTCATTAGACCCTATGAAATCCTAGAGAAGGTTAGATCAGTTGCCTATAGAGTGGCTTTACCTCCAATGTTATCCTAGGTACACAATTTTTTTCATGTTTCAACGTTGAGAAAGTATTTTCTGGATCCATTTCATGTTTTGAGTCTAGAGGTAGTTTAGTTGGAAGAGAATCTTTCATATGAGGAGAAACCAGTCCAGATTCTTGACCGAAGAGAGTAAGTGTTGCAGAATAAGGTAATTCATCAGGTAAAGGTTTTTTGGAAAAACCATATGGTTGAAGAGGCAACATGGGAATCTGAAAATGATATAAGGGATAAATACCCCCATTTATTTGATAAGTGAATAAAATTGTGAGGACATAATTTCCAAAAGGGGGGAAGGATGTAACATCCCAGGTAAATAAAGAATATGACATTTTCATATTTATTAATATTTTTGAATTAAATATTAATTTTAGTTTAAAGGGGATGGTATGTTTGATGGCATAACCAATACACAACAATGAGTTTCTTTGAAATCTTACGTTGCACACAACGTTGAGTTATACTGAAAAATAATAATATAATATTATTATTTTAAATGGTAGTTAACGTATATCCGTTGTATTGGCAGGAATGAATAGTTTTAACTACAATATGATTACACATGTTTGTTAAATGTTTTTACATTTATCCAATAAAATTAGGAGGCTTAAAATGTGAATGAATCCAATTTTAAGCATAAATACTCTAATATTCTTTAAAAGGCCAATTTACCACCTTTTGATGGCAAAACCTTTTTTAAATATAGTTTTTGTTACTTTTATATATTTTATTTGACAAAATAAAATTATTCTTTAGAATCAAAACATCAAAATTTACTTTGGGTGAGATCTTGGTATTTTTCTGAAAACGTTCAATTTTTGATGAATAGTGAAAAACACTACATAGTAGTTAAAAAACCGAATTTTTCATTTAAATGAAAATTTACCGCTTTTGTGAATTGAATTCCAAAAATCCGACATACATGGTTGTCATCAGTAAGTAAAATTTGGTTCAATAGGATGAAAATATTTTTTTGTGAATATTAACTTTTGATTTTTATTTACCGCGGTAAAAAGGTAAATGGGGCAATTCAAGGTAAAATAAATATTATAATAATATAAAATTATCTTAACATTTGTAATAACCTTATTGGATGAGTAATGGCCGACCAAGAAAATCCTTGTGTGAGACTTTTGGCCTTTGAAAGCCACTTGGGTAAGATAATGACATTAATAACTTTTTATTTAAAGTAAAAATAAAAATATCATAAACATGAATATTTTTAATAAATTTTTTTATATGGGGTTATATAAGTGATATCTTCAACTATAAATATTAATTAGAAAGATAAAAATATTTCCTACATCATGGTATTTTATTTATAATTTTTATACATTAAATAAATAAATTTAATTATGACATAATAGTGATGCAGTAATTACTTCATTAATAAATGATTCAAATAAATAATATTATAAATATTAAAATAAATTTATTTTGAACCTTTTTATGCCATCCAAGAATTTTATATATTAAAACGACTTGTTATATTTTAATTGATTATGGATTTTCGAAAGAATCAAGTTGGTTTGGATTTTTTAAAAAGTCAAGATATGAATAGTATAAAAATTGACATAAATGAGTTTTTAAATCAATTAGTATTTTATTAAATGATAAAATAGTCCTAAAAATATAATATTCAGAAAAATGAAATATATGATGTTAAATATTTAATTAATGATCCATTTTGGGTTTCTTGTAATTTTATAGTAAATAAGTTAACCATGTAGTATGAATATACAAGAAGACATGTTAAAAGTTAAATAAGAGTAAAAAAGGGTTAAATAAAAAAGATAAGGATTAAAAAATATCCAAAACCTATCCAATTATTATTGGATGATTTTATTTCAACTTATATTCACCTTATATTCTAATAAAATAAGTTTTGTACCTTTTGAAAGCCAAAATCATTTTATAATAAAATAATACTTTCAAACTTTCCTAAAGAGCCCCTCCTCCTTATAAAAGGCCACCACATCTGACCCATTAAACACACCTCTAAAGCCCCATGGATCATCCAAAATCTACCCAAATAATCTACCAACATCCATATATTCCTCCTAGAATCCTTCCCATAGTCATAATACAATTCAAGAAAGCCTTTTGGTTCAAACCAAAGGGAGTTACCCGATTTAAAGGTAACATCTTCTCTCAAGTTCTTTTCTTTTGTTTTCCTTATCCAACCCCATAAAATCTATTTATTCCATTATTTTATAACAAAACCAGTATCCTAAATATACTAGGATGTTGTTATGATAAGGATTATAACTACACTTTCACACACCACCATCTAATGGATACGAACATACTGTTTCTGTGGACGGTGAGCTACTACCTCACGAAACGATGATTGTTCAAATATCTCCTACCGCCTCTCATGATGGCCATTATAATGACACTATATTTATATGTGATATATATATGATATTTATATTGTCTATATTATTCTGTATTTTTTATTTATATCATACCTTTATGGTTTCCATAATGGGTAAATACAATAATTTCATTTGAGGAAGTGCGGACTACCGCCCCCTCAAAGTGATATGCCTCGTTCATTACATACATGGAATGTATAAAGGATGGATTTAATTAAATTATATATGATATTATACTAGAATTATAATACACCTATTTATCATTAAGTTTTCATTCCATTAAATATGAAATATAAATGAAAGTAGCGTTCATGCATACGTACAGCTTACCGTCTCCATGAACAGTGCATTTCATTTCTTATATCCAAATGTTATGTACTATTATAAATACATATATATACTGGATATATATGATTTATATGATATCTAAATAATTAATATCATTATGGAGATAATGTACTTTTTACCACATAGACAACTTGTAATTATAAGAAGTTCATTTTTAACTCAAGTACCAAATATCGACAAAATGATCGTTATTAACTTAAATGATTATGTAATGTTTATAATGTGGAAATAAGTGATATAAATGGAATAATAAACTTTAAAAGGGTTCTGAATCAAGTAGAAATTAAATTTAGTTTATTATTTAGGATATTAAAGAACGAATGAGTCAAGTCCGACACGAGGTAAGGGACTTCGTCTCAATATCCTTTCATTGAGGAATATTTTGATTTATACACAACTTTCTTTTATATAGTGTATAAATACATTTGAATTTTAATTTAATTCAAATGGAATATTTTTCTACATGGAATTTTACTAAATGAAAAAGGGAATGTTTCTTTTTAACGTATGCGGTGACAATGACCTTTCCGCCGCCGCGAGCATTATTTGATATTTGGATTCCTTGACAAGCTGTAATGTTTTTAAAAGGAAAATAAATACCATATACTCTTTTTATGTATTTTGGTATTGAAAATGGTTTTGAGAATTGATTGATTATGTCAATATATTGAAATGTTATATTGTGATTTTAATATGGAAATGTTATCTTTCCTTTATGCTTGTTCATGTGTTATGATTATGTTATGGTTATTGGGCATTTTTTACGCATATGGGTGGTTCCGTGATAAAACTAGGGTGGGTGAGCTCGAGATAGATCTCTAATGCACTGGGTAATGTGATGAAGTTAAACGTTAATGTTTCTTCTAAGAGATTTAGAGAATATACTATGATGGGTATTCCAAACGTAACTCCCTATGTAGCTGTGAAAGCTATAACATAAGTATGATATGGAAGCCACAAGTTACCTTTATCATTTATGATTTCTATTTGTTATTCATAAATCTTATGATTTCATGAGGTATGTTAAAGAGATTATGTTTTGTATGTATTTATGAACTAATGATTTCTTTCTTTATTTTATAACCCTTACTGAGCTTTTTTATCCTCATCCCAAGTTTTTGAAATGTTTTTTATAGGGTATAAGGCATGGTAAGAGAAAGGAATAATTCAAGAAGATTTATATTAAGAAAAGAATTCTTGTTTTCTTTTAAGAATTTTTATTTTATGAAAAAAATGAATACTGAGTAGATGTGTCTAATTTATAATATTTGATATATAATGTAATAGTTACTGCCTAATTATCTAAAACTCTAAACCTAAAAAGATTCTCAATGTGAATTATTAACTTAATTTAACATTATGTAATGTTTAAGGCTGGGGACTTATACTGCCTCCACGTACCACCTCCGCAAACCGCCTCTACGTATCACCTTAGCATACAGTTTCTTCACAATACTTATACTTTGGCAGAATTCATTCTTCTGTGGACTGTTCCTTCATATTCTGAAAACTTTTTCTTCCTTATGCTGACATCTTCTTCATATTCTATAAATCTTTTTGTCTCCTGCATACCACTTTTTCATACACAGAATCTCTTCCATGGAATGATCCTTCTAATTCTGAAAACGGTTTTGTCTTCCACATACCACTTCTTCCTATGAAAAATCTCTCCTACGTACCACTTTACTTTGTAGAATTCTTTATGCGAGAACACTTTCAGACCTGACCGAGTTATTCCACAATGATGATATTTTCTTATTGAATTCTCTCATTATTAATTATGGGACTATCACTCCTTATATAGGAAAATAACTTGGAAAATTTTTCTAATCTGATTTACCTAAATTTTAAATGTGGGACAATGATTAGCCACTAAATGAGGCTAATATTCATTGTTAATATATATATTATTCATGTTCTTTATTATTCATAAACACCATTTTAGTGCATTTTACACTTTGTATATCATTTCACATTATGATTGTAATACCTTCTTAAAATGCACTATTATGTGGTACATTTTTGAGAATCATTTGAAGTACCCAATGATTCATCTAATTATACATATTTTAATTTGATATTTTTGGAAATTTATCTAAACTCCAATATGAACATGTTTCATTCAGGGATCAATGGAGAATTCATGGAGGATGATGGAGATATTTGGCAATGAAAGGAAGCAATTTTGGAGAAGGCAGATTGGACACCATCCCACTGATGAGACGGTGGGGACCAACATACAGGCCCAATGAATACCAAATTTCGTGGGATGATAGAAGAAATGTATAGGAAAAAATCACCCTTCAGGATATAATCCTAATTCGGGCTCCATGGTGTCCATTTAGGCGGCCCAAGTTAGAGATAAAATTATGGGCCAGATTCTGCGGCCCAGAAAAACAGCCCACTAATTAAACCATATCTCGAAAACCATAACTCCTTTTGGTCTGATATTTTACAGTATGTTAGGGGACATCCTGAGATTAATTTAAGTATTTTATGGACTACCCAAAGTCGTCCATATAGAAGGTGTTTCAAGCGCGTCTGTTTGGTGTATGAAAGCTGGATGCCTTTTCGGGTCAAGGGTGGAAAGTATTCTTTCCACAAACTTTCCACCACCCTAGACCTACCATACTCAAGTGGGATGACTTGTACTATTGGAGGCTCGACCCAAGGGCTCAAAAATTCCTATTTAAGGCAGTGGTGTTTGAGGATTTGGGAATCTTTGAGCTTGTTTTCATCTTAATGTTATGCTGCCAACTTCTCTTTGTAATGTTCTTCCTTCAAATGTAAGTTGTTTTAATTCATCATTGTTTCTTAATAAAAGTTCTTATTCTCTTATTATTATGTTCTTCTCCTTATCACTTTGATACCGTTGGTTCAAGGTGTGAACTTTTTCATACCAAACCTTGTGATATTATCACACAACGGTGGAGTGATTGTTATTTTATTGCGTTTTTTTTACTTCTCCATTTCCTCCCCCATGAGTCTACTTTCCGCTTCCATTGAAACCATAGAATCAATGGAGGGATAACCCAATTATGGGTTAATCCAAGGGATTATCAAGGGGATGTATTGGATATTATTTATCACCTCATTAATGTATAATCACTTCTTTAATTGAGATTTTTATTTGATGATTTTTAAACTCCATCGTCCTTGTTGAATTTAAGGCCACACACTTCAAGTGCTAATACGAACCTTTACCTTGAAGTGCTCAAAACTTTGATCCTTCAAGTGTATAGGTGATTAGTATTAAAGGGTTTAGGCATTAAACCAGTAAGTGATGATGTTGTTTTATCTCCTTAAATGAACCCATCTCAAATTTACGAAATTGAAATCATTAAAAAGAAAATACGTCCAATCCACCCCGAGTGATAACCTAGGATCAACTCATTCTTTTAAATTGAATTCACTTAAATCTGTTAGTTATACTTTAAAACCATATAAATTCAACCCAAGTTGGCCACTTCATAGCCAAAAACATTCCATAGAATGTATGTGTCTATAGGTTTCTTCTTAGGTCTCTGAGGATTCGATAACCCAAGCTAAACTACAAGGACCGTTCTACCTTCATCTCTTGGGTAAATTTGAGCAAGAATCAAATTTTGGCACCGTTGCCGGGGACCTAAGTAAGTTTTCTTAGACATTATCATTCTTTTTCTTCATCCCTCTTCTCTTTTCTCACCCCTCACTCCTATGGAAGTCAATTTTGAACAATTCCAAACATGGGAAACCTATCCCCACTTTGATCACCCAACCCCATGTGTGATGTACAATGACCATCCTAATTTCTACATGTGGGATCATCAAAAACATAATGAACCACATTGTTTTTACCCCTATAATCCAAAAAACATCCCAACATATAATGAGTTTCAATCACCATAAAGCCAATATGAACACCCTCTTGTGCAATTCCAACAACTTAATTATCCACCTGAAATAGACCATATTTCTCAACCCCTTACCCATAATGATCCAAAAACGTTACTTGAAAAATTGTGTCAACAAATGGAAATAATTAATTTTTAGGTTTCATCATTGAGGTTAGAACTGAAAAACATTAAAAATTGCGAGGAACCCATCCCTACACAAACTGTCCCTTCCATAACCTTATGTGAAGTGTCAAGTTTCCCAAAAACCTCTCATGAATTTATTGAAGAACCAACCTTTGGATTTGGGATAGATGAAGAGGATCAAGGAATTTTTGAAGGGTCTTTAAATTAGGAGAAAATTAACTTTTTGGATTCAAAATAGGAGAATTTGACATCATGGATTGAGTCTCCTAAGTATAACTCCATTGATGAATTTTCAAAAACACAAATCACTGAACCATTAAGAGAAATCACAAACTTTGAGTCCATACCCATTCCTGAAACTGATCTTTCCAATTTGGTGGTTGAATCTTCTATTCAAAAGGAAAAAATTCTGTTAAGAAATTTTGAAAATGAAATTGATTTTGATTCAAAGTTCCAACCTATGTCTGAAAGTGTTAGCCTACCCGAACTTGAATGAAAGGACTTTCCATCCACCCTCAAGTTTCCATTCATTGAGTATAGCCAAAAAATTCCAATTTTCACAATTTCTTATCTTGAAACAAATAAAGAAGTAATGATTCTTAATGTCTTTGGAAATACTAAAAAGGAAACTAGATTAACCATTCCTGATATTCCTTGGATTTTACCAATCATTATAGAACATAGGTTTGTACATGACAAAAATTATAAACCTAGAATCAATCTCAACCTAGTAGAATTGATGAAATATGGGGTCCTTAAAATGTTAAAAGTTGGTATTGGATAAGTTGGGGGGTTCAAGTCGAGCTAACGACCTTAAACAAAGCACTGCATGGGAGGCAACCCATGGTTTTCATCTTTACAAATCATCTTTTTTTTAAATAGGATTAATGAATCATTTTTATAAATAAAAAAATAGACTGTTGAAGTGTTCTTCTATTATGAGTATGGATGGGTATGAAAGGGGAGCACCATATTCATCCATGTCACGTGGTGTGATCCTTGAGTAATACCTTACCCAGAAATTTAAAAAGAAGACAATGTATCATCAGTTTATTTTATTTTATATATATACTTATATTTTACTTATATATATATATATACTCTTTTGTTTTGTTTGGTTGTTTCCTTTTTCCACTAGGGAACTCTGTAAGCGACATGGATGTCAAAGGACTAAATTGGAGCAGCAAGAACTTCAAACTTCAACCACCAAGTGACTTCATTCCATGACCCTCATTTTCAATTTCTTTTTTGAACTTTCATTCTCTACCTCTACCCCCTTATAAATTTTCTTTTCTTTAAACACTGTGGATAGTGTTATTTTAAGTTGGGGGGGAGATAAAATAAAAAATGATTTTGTGTAAAAAAAATGAATGATTCGAAAAAAAATGTGTAAATAGAAGGAAAAATTCCTTTAACTTTGAACATGGTAATACACATTGCACAATTTGAAACTGAATATCAAATAATTTAGCATGCCCTGATTCTGATTTTAATCCTTGTATAATTTCATGAGCATAGATTTTGGAAAGTGTGGCTGTCCAATGTAATATTTCATTGTTTATATTTTCATCCAAATAAAAAAAAAGATCACAATGCACGTCCTTTGGATAGTGGGGTATTATTTTAAGTTCATGGGCTCCCCCAAATAAATAACATATGTTTGGTGATCATTTTAGTTTAATATGAGTATTCAAAAAAAAATTAAAAATTAAAAAAAAAAATTGCGCGTAGAGCAATGAAATGACCTAATGCGTGGCTTTCGGCACTTGGGGATCGTGACTCCATAGTTGTCTGGCCCAGAGTTAGTAATTTTATCTCTATTTTTGGTAATTTGAATTTGTTTTTGACTGAGTTAACTCAAGATGATGCCCAAGTATGTGGGCTTCACTTGGTGCCCTAAGGTCTTTGAGCCTGGGAGTCATCGGCAAAGTCTCGCTACAGGGGTTGACTCTTTTGAGTGAAACTTCAATTACCATGGAAAAATTGCAAAAAAAAAAAAAAATACAAAAAAATGAATAATCATCTTAATATTGAAATGTGATTCCACCTAGCGCTTCCGTAATTTCCCCCTTGAATAAAGATGAACCCCCATGTCTATTGTGATGCACAACACATCCTCATACTTAATTGATATTGGATGAAATATAGCAATGAATTTGAAAAAAGGAATGGGCTTGGGATTGGGATCTACTTATGAAACTATCTTGTATTAAAATATTTTGATGGGTTTCATGATTGTTTGGTATAAGGTTTTTTGGTGATCATTGTGTATTAAAATGTTTTTGGAAAAGGGAATTCAAATTTCATATTGTTGAGATATATTTTGCTCGGGACTAGAAAAACTCAAGTTGGGGGGTGTGATTAGCCACTAAATGAGGATAATATTCGTTTTTAATATATATAATATTCATGTTATTTGTTATTCATAAACACCATTTTAGTGCATTTTACACTTTGAACATCATTTCACATTATGATTGTAATACCTTCTTAAAATGCACTATTATGTGGTACATTTTTTAGCATCATTTGAAGCACCCAATGATTCATCTAATTATACATATTTTAATTTTATATTTTTGGAAATTTATCTAAACTCTAATATGAACATGTTTCATTCAGGGATCAATGGATAATTCATGGAGGATGATGGAGATATTTGGCAATGAAAGGAAGCAATTCTGGAGAAGGCAGATTGGACACCAGCCCACGGATGAGATGGTGGATCC
Source organism: Viscum album (assembly GCA_963277665.1). NCBI lineage: Eukaryota > Viridiplantae > Streptophyta > Magnoliopsida > Santalales > Viscaceae > Viscum > Viscum album. The sequence continues at coordinate 540,582,877 of OY728119.1, forward strand.
TATAATACAAGCCCAATGAATCCCAAATTTCGTGGGATGATATAAGACATGTCTAGGAACAAATAACCCTTCATGATCCAATGCTAATTCGGCCTCCATGGTGTCCATTTAGGCGGCCCAAGTTAGAGATAAAATTATGGTCCAGATTCTGCGGCCTAGAAAAACAGCCCACCAATTAAACCATATCTCGAAAACCATAACTCCTTTTGGGATGAGATTTTACAGGATGTTATGGGACATCAGGATATTAATTTAATTATTATATGGACTACCCAAATTCGGCCATCTAGAAGGTGTTTCAAGCGCATCTGTTCGGTGCATGAAAGCTGGATGCCTTTTCGGGTCAAGGGTGGAAAGTCTTCTTTCCACAAACTTTCCACCACCCTATACCTTCCATACTCAAGTGGGATGACTTGTACTATTGGAGGTTCGACCCAAGGGCTCAAAAATTCCTATTTAAGGCAGTGGTGTTTGAGGATTTGGGAATATTTGAGTTTGTTTTCATCTTAATGTTATGCTGCCAATTTCTCTTTGTAATGTTCTTCCTTCACATGTAAGTTGTTTTAATTCATCCTTGTTTCTTAATAAAAGTTCTTATTCTCTTATTATTATATTCTTCTCCTTATCACTTTGATACCGTTGGTTCAAGGTGTGAACTTTTTCATACCAAACCTTGTGAGATTATCACACAACGGTGGAGTGATTGTTATTTTATTGCGTTTTTTTACTTCTCCATTTCCTCCCTCATGAGTCTACTTTCCACTTCCATTGAAACCATAGAATCAATGGAGGGCTAACCCACTTATGGGTTGATCCAAGGGAGTATAAAGGGGCTGGATTGGATGTTATTTATCACCTCATTAATGTATAATCACTTCTTTAATTGAGATTTTTATTTGATGATTTTTAAACTCCATCGTCCTTGTTGAATTTAAGGCCACACACTTCAAGTGCTAATACAAACCTTTACCTTGAAGTGCTCAAAACTTTGATCCTTTAAGTGTATAGGTGATTAGTATTAAAGGGTGTAGGTATTAAACCAGTAAGTGATGATGTTGTTTTATCTCCTTAAATGAACCCATCTCAAATTTAAGAAATTAAAATCATTAAAAAGAAAATATGTCCAATACACCCCGAGTGATAACCTAGGATCAACTCAATATTTTAAATTGAATTCACTTAAATCTGTTAGTTATAATTTAAAACCATATAAAATCAACCCAATTTGGCCAATTCATAGCCAAAAACAGTCCATAGAATGTACGTGTCTATAGGTTTCTTCTTAGGTCTCTGAGGATTCGATAAACCAAGCTAAACTACAAGGACTGTTCTACCTTCATATCTTGGGTAAATTTGAGTGAGAATCAGACAATATTCACTGCATACTGAACTCCATCAGCGTACTGTAAGCCTCCACCGTGTACTGCGATTCTCCGGTGAACTGTAAACCATTACCGCGTACCATTAACCTCCCATGTATTGTAAGCCTACTAGTGCATGTACTGCATCTATTTCTCCAATGACAAGCCATCCCATATACCACGACTCCTTCCGTCGCGAACCATTTTCAATACTGTGGCCGATTCTACAAACCGTCCCGCATACCTTTCTTGTTATATGGTATGCAGCCACGAACCGTTCTTGGACATGGTACACGGTCCATGTTCCGAGGTATGTAGTTTGCTTCCTTTACCAATTTCCTTCACCACTCCAAATATCATTCAGTCCTATGCAGAAATCCTTCCATTTCCTAAAACAAAATCCCAATTTGGAGGTCCAAAAATTTGGAAAATACTAGGAAACATCACTACATTAAATATCTACTTCGGAAAGAGCACCCATTCTTCTTCACTATCATCTTACCCCAAATGGCCCGAAGGACTTCATTTTTATTGATTTTTGATAACCCCCTTTAAAGGGATGAGGGGGAACTCTTACAAGCTCCATAGGCTCAGAGATTACATGACCCGTAGGCTTAGGAGATTACATGACCTGAAGGTCTTAGGGAATTCAACTAGACTATCTACAAGGAACTACCCCTCCCCAATATATGAATCTTGATATTAGCTCTCCACCTTCACATGGCTGTCTGGCTAGGCTTCCCGTGCAAGCACAGGCTGGTCCCGATGGCATATCCATACCCTATCATTCTGACAAATCCATTTGGCTCTGCTCTGGTGAGTGAACCTTCTCTGAATCCTCTTTTTGGGATACTCCTTTTTTATAGTCTGTCTGGGGAAACTGCATGTGGCCCAAAGGCCTTAAGGTGGCCTGAAATCCCTACTGGCCTGAAGTCCTGGGTGGCCCAAAATCCTTAAGGACTCTAAGCCCAAACCGGTGGCCCAAGGTGAATAGTTCCAGCTGCTACAGTACCAAACAGTACCTGCTACAGTACTACTACAGTACCCACATAGTGTACAGTCTGCTATAGTACCTATATAGTGTATAGTTTGCTACAATCCCGCACAGTTTATAGTCTCTAATACAATACCTACATAGTGTACATTCTGCTATAGTACTGCTATAGTGCCCGCTGCAGTACTGCTATAGCCCCCCCAGAAATATGCCTCTACCTGGTTTTGAACCTGGGTCTTGTGGATGCACTTAATGATACCTCACCAACTGGGTTGAGGCTCATGTGCTCTTCACTATCATCTTTCTTCTTTAATAATCAACTACTTTCATCATGAACCATATCTATCATGATATATAGTTTTTTATCGATCACATTTTCTCCCATTTTCCTTAATAAGGCTTGCATCACAAGTTCTCCAAAATTATGATATTCAAAAAATAAAAATGAGAAAAGCAACGCCTGATTTACCAATCTCAATAACTTTGGAGTTCTTCATCATCTACTTCTTCATTTTGATCTTTATTGACAAATATTGACAAAAAATAAAACCTTATACACAAAGTGGTCCCAACAATCTCCCCCCTTTTATTTTGTTGTCAATACCTTAAAGTCCTCCTCAAATTAATGTGTCAATATCAAAATTATAATCTTCTCTCTCCCCTTTTTTCATTTTCTTTATCTCCACCTTTCAAACTTTAATTTCACTTTCTCTCCCCCTTATTGAAAAGAAATACAAAGTTCATGGGAAAAGGGTATCATTCCTTTCTTAAGAAATGTGCCATAAATCATTTCACTCTAAGTCTACTTGATCAATGCTATATGTAGAAAATAATAGGATTTGATTTAGACAACAAGGATGTCCATTATTCATAGATCATGATACCACATGAGATGAGAACTCATGTGCTTTGTTTTCAAGGGTTTTACACTTTCATTCTAGGATGAAGATATTAAATGTGATAGGAAATAATCAACCTAAAACTTCTGCACTCACTTCAACAAACAGATCAAAAACATTCAAGTACAATTGGCAGGATAAGTGGCCTTGGGGAACTTCCATTCTTCTCATGTCACTGATTAATTCAGTTACTTCCCCTTTGTAAAATGATCTTCATTCTGAGTAACCAAGGACAAGAGATTGATAAATGACATACCTTTTCCAATGACATGTTATTTAAGCAATTTCTAGATTAATTGAATTTAATACCAACTGAAGTTGATACTGATTGAAAAAATAACTATAGAATCTTCTTCATTTGTCTCCCCCTCAAGGTAAACACTCCTCATCATCTTCATCAAGGGTTATCCTTTATCATTTTAATCTTTTAATTTCAATTGAAGAATTTTCCATGGATGGAAACTTCTTCAAATTAGCTATCAAGAGTTGAAAACATTCACTAATTCTCAGTTTCTCCCCCTGAGATCATGCTTCACCTTCAATTACTTGTATTATCAGCACAAATACAATACAAAAATGATTAAGGGAATAAGGCAGTTCCTCCCTGCCTCTTCAATTTGAGTAGAAAGGCTGGTATGGTTTCCTCAACCAAGATGCTCCATTTTCTCCAGTCTTCATGCTTGTATATATGAACATATTTTCTGATCTATGCTGATGTGACATGGATCTCTTCACATTCTCTTATGATTTGTGTGGAGAGTTGTTCTTCTTAATAGCCATCATGAATGATACATTCTTACTCATTTTAAGGTCTGCTTCTTGTTCTGGTATTAATGTTAGAAAACCTTTTGTAATGTGACAAGATTTCATACATCTCTCACATGAAACTTCTTTAACACATGTGTTTCCTTTGGTTTACACTCTTTCATGCACTTTATCTTCATCACGTAAAATTTTTCCTTTTCCTTTAGCACCATATATGATCTTTTCATCTTCAAGTTTCCTTATTATTTCCAAATCTTCTGTCCAGATGACCAACATGTCATTTGGAACTATTTCTGTAGGTTTGGATCTTTGACATGGGTTCATTTGAGTGTCATCCCTCTTAGTTTCTCTTTTGGATGAATTTACCTTCAATTTCATGGATCTAAAATCTAGGGTCTTCTCAGCTTCCCTACTTGAGATCTTCTTGGGGAAATTTTTATTCACAATATTCTTCTATCTTCTTCCCAAGGAAGGTGATTCATACTTAGCCAGTGTCAGAGGTCTTATTTTCTTATCCATGATGAATGCATGTTGAGATGGGAATGTACCTACCTTGTGACCATTTCCATTGCATACATAACAGATGTTATCAAGCATTCCAAATATGTTTGTGGTAAATAGATGCTTCTGGACCTGCAGATGTTGCTTCTTCTTCTATGGATTTCTTCCTCATGAGGTCGGATTTCTTTGTGATTTTACATTATAAGGATTGTACCAACAGTTTATTGCACAATTCCCAAATCTGTTGCAACACCAACATTGACCCAAAAATCTTGATTTCTTTGTATTATGTTTCCGGTCTATCTTCTTGAGTTTTTTGTACACTGTGGAGAACCACCTTCCACCTTCTTCTTCCTATTCACCCCAAACATAGTGATAGGCAGCTCCTCACCTTTTCTCATCTATACTTGTTTTGAATTTCCCTTCCACCCTGCACTCCTTGTGGAAAAATATTTAGAAACATGAGTACAAGATGGTTTGGATGGTACCCTATTCTTCTCATCTAATTATGATAGATCAATGAGTGAATCCTTTATATTATTATCACATGTTAGAGGTATTTTGATTGTAGAATAATCCAGTGAGCATTGAGTAGAAACATACACTATTTCTTGAGATAGATAATCGAGAGTTTTCATAATCTTCTTGTCACATGTTGTAGGTATTTTAGCTTTAGAATCCTCCAGTGAGCATTGCATACCAGCATCAACTGTTTCATTCTTTTGTGAAGTCTCAATGTGTGTCTTCTCATGATTGGTCAACTGAGCATCCAATTCTAGACATTTCCTATTGATAATGACCTTATGATCTTCAATCATAACCATATTCTCTTCACAATACTTATTCATTCTAACAAATTCTTCCTCACGCAATATCATTTTATTCTGAATCAAAGAGTCATGTTCCTTGATCTTCTTGGATATCCCTTCCAATTGTAGACCCTTGACATCAGTGCAATTTTTTAGTTTCCCTTGAAGAACATGGATATTTTCTTTAATATACACTACTGGAAAATGGACCTATCCCCATGGTTTTCCCCAAAACCATGGGGATAGGTACCCCTATACCCACAGTTTTTGAAAAACACGGGCATAGGTAACTTTTCAAGACCTATACCCATGGTTTTCCAAAACCGTGGGTATAGGCAGGGTCTATCCCCATGGATTTCCAAAACCGTGGGGATAGGTCCTGAAAAGTCACCTATACCCACGGTTTTGGAAAATCGTGGGTATAGGGGTACCTATCCCCATGGTTTTCCCCAAAACCATGGGGATAGGTCTGGGCTAAAATACATATACCCATGGTTATGAAAAACCGTGGGTATAGGTTTCCCGTGTGTGCGTGGGAATTTTTTTTTCTGCGGGAATGAATTTTTTTTGGTGGGAGTCCTATACCCACGGTTCTTCCCTCTATACCCACGATTTATATAACTATATTTAACTAAATATAAATATATATACACATAGGTGATGTTAGGGTAGTGGTTAGACGCAATGTTTGCAGTGAAGAGGTTGCGGGATCAAAACTCACCGCCTGCATTATTTTAGGATCTATACCCACGGTTTTGAAACTGTGGGGAAAAGACTTTGACACCATGGAAATTGGGTTTGTTTCGTTGACACGGTGTCAGAACACCTATACCCATGATTTTTGAAAACCGTGGGTATAGGCTGGGGATCTATACCGACGTCGTTCCAGCCCACGATTCCCAAAACCGTGGGTATAGCCTATACCCAGCCTATAACCACGGTTTTGAACTGTGGGTATAGGCTATTTTTCCAGTAGTGATAATTTCTGAATCTCTCTTCCTCTTCAAATTCTTTGATAAATTTTGATGTATTTATTTCATGTTTCCTCCTTGTTTCTTCAAAGGATTCAATCTGTTTGGAGAGCTATAACATTCTGAAATTTTCTTTACCAAGCATTCCTCCATAGAATCTACTTCTTTTCTCATCTAGGTGATTTCCTCCTGTATACATTGAAATATTCTGTAAATACTGATGAATCTATCTACAGAGATATCATAAAGGTATTTTCATAGTCTGTCAATTTCATCTGAGGATGAAGATTGATCAAGGGTGCAAACACATACCTCCTGATCTCCTTGATCTTTTCTTTCCATGCCTGAAACATCATCATTTTTTGAATGGAATGGAGAACTAGATACTACCTCTTCTTTCAACTGTCTCTTCTATTTATTTTTTTCTATTCATCATGGTCTTGATAGGTATAGAATTCTTCTCAGAGGTAACTGCACTTTCATCAAGACTACTCTTCATTGTTGACCCAGGAAAGAAAACTCAAATCATCTTTTGAATAGACCTACTGAAGTGTATCCAACATATGTAAACCTTTCCCTATCAAACCAATTGAAGGACCCTAGACCACCCTAAGATATGGAGGGGGTGAATTAGGGTGTCAATGTTTTCTCTTCTTTACTAGATATTGTTCCCACATTGGGAGGAACTTATTCAAACCTATATGATGGATATGTGCAGTAATTAAAACATTCACATGCAGAATGAAAACAAATAACTTTTACTTGGTTCAACACTAAGGGCTACATCTAAGGTGCATACACTGACAAGTTTCCAATCGTACCAAATTCCACTAATATTCACTAGCTATAGATTAAAAAGGTTTGGGAATAGTCACTCTATCCCAGGCACACTATCCATACAAAGGTTCAGGGAAAACTCACTACTTCCCCCAGATCACTTCCGTTGAATCCCCTTAGCTCACTAACTTTGGAGAAGTCTTACTCAGTATATTGACTTAAAGGTATCTTCAATGAATAGACATAAAAATATTTGTCTCCTATTTAGTATGATACATTTCTTGCATCAAGTTCTAGAGTTGAAGATCTTTTATGTTCAATATTCTTATTTAGTTAAACAACTAAATGTATTAAATATTATTCTTCTTTTTTCTAGAATCACAAACTCCCTTTATGATGTTTCTACTTCAGTGAACTATTCCTGATTCTATGGATTATCTCAGATCTGCGTACCACGCCTGCTCTGTATACCACATTTTCTCCACGTACCCCATCTGCTCCATGTACCGCACCTGCTCTGCGTACCGCGCCTACTCTACGTACTATGTTTGCTCTATATACTTTACCTACTACACATACCACGTCTCCTCTACATACTATGCCTACTCTACGTACTGTTCTTTCTCCACGTACCGTGCCTGCTCCACTTACTGCCTGCTCCGCACACCACCTGTGTAAGAACCCAAATCTTCTTTTCAGGTACGTTTTTCTCTTTTCTAGTGTTTTTGAGAAAAAGAGGAGTTTATGGAAATGTTTGAAGTACACGCTGTGTACTTGTATGTACATGCCGTGTAATCTTTTACTGCATGTAGCTGTGTGATGGCCGTGTAACGGCCAAGCACACAGCCGTGTGTGGTGACCTGGAGACTACCTAATGCGGGTGCCGGTAAGGGCAAGTACACGCCGTGTACTTCTAAAGTACACATTGTGCACTTTCTTTTTTTTCTTCATTAAATAGACTGGGGTTGCTTACAATCGAAAGATGTGTCTTCTTCTTCACCTTCTTTGATCAAGAGCATCCGTACGATACCAATCCTTCTCTGAGCCCCCGATCGAGCATCCGTTCTCTAAATCAAACTCCATCAGTTGAGTTGGAATCAAATCGGTGAGTTCTCTCTTCTTCTTGAACCTCATTTCTTAATTTCTCCTCTTTCTAAAGTTATCATTGGTTGAAAATTTTAGATGTTTTTGTAGATATACCACTTTCTAGGTTGATCCAAGGGCCAACGCTAGGGTATATCAATCATATGACACCGAGGTAGGTGGTTTATGCCTTTCCGTAGATAGTCTTTAAGTTGTATGTGAAAAAGTTCCCAATATCCTTGATTGGGGTATTGCGTGTTTATGGTTTTAACCTCGTTATTGCCTGCTATGATTTATATGCTTGAGTAGAGGTCAATTGAATGTGAATAGGGTTAATTGCTATGCTATGTATGTGTTTCCCATTCTTATTTTGTTTATGACCATTTGGTATTTCTTAGCCTGTTTGGCTAGTTTCTTTCCATTCCTAGTGCTGATTGGATGGAGTGATATTATTTATTTATCTGAGATGCTGTTATGCTGTAGACTATTTAGATAATTAGTTATTGAGGTATACTTTGGCCGTTATATATCACTGTGCTCGATTGACTTACACAGGGCCATGAGAACTTGGTGTGGTAGACCATAGGGAGAATGGACATTGAGGGCTTCTCCGGAGTGTTTTTTTACTATTACGATGCGAGACCATAGGGGGAATGGACGTAAGTGCTTCCTCAGAGTGTCTGTAGTTCCTCAATGTAGGCCATAGGTGGAATTGGATGTTGAGTGCTTCCCCATAGTTCCTTTTAGTTGCCTATATGAGACTATAATGGGGATTGACGGTGAGTGTTTTCTCAGAGAGTCTATGAAAAAGATGAACCAGAGGGGTTAGACTGTGTGTACTTCCTAGAGGGTTGCTTGTGTTGTTTTGGTTGGACTAGAGGGGTTAGGCTGTGAGTACTTCCCCGAGGGTTCCCTGCTTATGATTAGCTGCGTACTTGATATCTGATAATTGAATGCATTTGAAACTGTAGGATTTTTTACTTTTGAGTACTTCCTTGTTTACTACTTCATTTTGATTATATCCTTCCATATATATTCATTGACTATTAGGCACAGATATTTGGGTGGTTTCCTACTATGATTTAGTCTCACACCCTGTTTGGGTCATGCTTTTGGGCCCAAACAGATTATATTGCTGCAGGTATAGATAAGGGCAAGAACCCTTCTACTTCTGGTACTTGATTGATACAGATCTAGGGAGCATGGGACCAAGATGAGGCTTGCGATGCTGTTAGAGTTTATCTGTTTTATTTTTACTTTGGTTATTTATGTATTCTATCATTGTGACTTATTTGGCTGCTTTCCTATACATTGTATCATGCATCATTTATACATATGTGCTCCAGTTGTTTATTACCTCAGTCTTCTACTGTTTACTGTTGTATGGTATTATACTACTTCCACTATTTCTATATGTTTACTTCTGCTGTGTTACTCTATCAATGAGGGAATAGTTTCCCTACTATCACATCCAACACCCTCGTTGCTAGTCATTAACCTCTAGCATTTGGGGAAATGCGCTTGAGGCCATGTGACCAATCTGGTATGGGGTACCTCTAGGCGGCTTCCAGAACCGGGACATTACAAAGTGTTATAAAAGGATTTCTTTTCTTCTTGACTTACTGTTTGGAGCCTATATCCAAGGATAGGAAGGAATAGGTACTTGGTAATAAGTTGTGCCCAGGAGTAGCTAACCCGTGTATAGGGAAAAGCCAATCTACCTTGTTATTGCAATTTTTCTGGTTTTGAAATTTTACAGTTGATTTGATTTCACTGTGTGGTGATTCACATGTTGTGTGCTATTATTTTTGATGTTATTGAGGTTCTATTTTTGTTGCAACCCGATGAGATGAGGGTATTCCATCTCATGCATCATATAGGAACTTGTTAGAAATCACATGTCATGCATTCCTACCATGCCATTTAGGGTGCATTAGTGATTGCATGTTGTTGTGATAGATGTTGTGCTAGATATACGGAATATTGTGATAGATTCTTTGATAGAATACCTGCTATTTGATAGTGCATTGAATTGTATAAAGACTTGTTGGAATGGATGCCAAAATTTGGTTCTTGAGTTGTTATGGGCCCTCATGGATCAAAATTTGGTGGATCATTGTATTATTTTCCTTGAATATGACATGTATAAGATGCCAAGCTTTGATTTGCGGGGAGTATGGTCCCTCATGGATCAAAATTTGTCACTTTAATATTCTTTTTAGTATTTTATGGGCTTCCAGAGTAGTTTCTGAGGATTACTATCCAAAAAAACCCAGAATACATGACGTGTAATGATGAATGCATGCCATGTGTCCTTCTTTTTGGGAAGGAACTGTTTTTCTTAAGTACATGCCGTGTACTACATGTACACTCTGTGTAGTCTCTAACTGTTTCACTGACTGTGTGGGCAGAGACATGGGGTTGAGAAATATTTGGTGGGACACGCCGTGTACTAGATGTACACGCAGTGTTACATATACCATGTGTCCACCCGTGTGACTAATGACACAGATAGATGAAAACTTAAGTTGTACACACTGTGTCAAGCTTGAACACACCGTGTAGTGTAACCTTTGTATCTGATAGTGTAACTAACAACACGGGTCGGTGAGGTTTGTCTAGTACATGCCATGTCTAGCACTAACATGCTGTGTAGTCTTTTTATATGAAAACTGTGTGGATTATCCATATAGAAGAACTTGGGAAGGGGAAGAGGATTTAAGTACACACCATGTTTTAGGACAACACGCCATGTGTATAGGGTGTTACATGACCTGTGTTGGCAGAAGTACACGCCCATGTGAAGGCTTAAGGGAACATGCTGTGTAGGCATTATACACACTGTGTATCCATGTTTTGAAAAACTTGAATACTTTATTTCTATTGTTCCCTCCTTACACTTCTAAGTTTCAGTACCTATTAATTTTGATCTAAGGTGTGTGCTTGACCTTGCAGAGTCATGCCACCGAGACGTCCTTTGGTTGTCCGCCAGTTATAGGGCAGTGATTAGACACCAGATATGGCTGATCAGGGACTTCTTATAGATCCTTCAGTTGTTCCAGTCTTGGCACCAGCCGTTATCCCGGATATAGGTGCCGATGCACTATTCTGAGAGGGATTTATGAGGTTTATGCAGAACTTCTAAGGAGTACCGCATCCTACCCATTCTATGGCAGAGTTGACTCTGGTTTTATAGCAGTATCATCCTCCCACCTTCACAGGGGAAGGAGGACCTCATACTACAGAGTCATGGTTAGAAGCCATGCTTTCTATCTTCAATCATCTAGAGACACCTCCAGAGAGGAGGGTCAAACTTGCTACATATATGCTTTCGGACTCCACCAAGAGATGGTGGGATGTGATCTCATAGGCAGGACGCCAGCAGGTTATGGCGTGGGATGAGTTCCAGCGTGTCTTCTATGAATACTTCTACCTAGAGACTTTGAGGGCCAATCGAGCCCGAGAGTTCATGAGTCTGGAGCGGGGTACTCTTTCTGTTATGGAGTATTCTTCTCGCTTCACAGAGCTGCAGCACTTCATTCCTATTCCAGGAGGTGATCAGTTATTTTTGGAAAGAAAGTTTGAGAATGGTCTCAGGAATGAAATCTGATCTCAGGTGAACATCTTCAGGTTGACTTACATCACTTACATAGTCAACTAGACACTGATCATAAAGCACAATCTGAGGGATTCTGGAGTGGTGAGCCAGGGCGGCTCAACATCCAGGGTTGGTATCCCTCCTACTGACAGCAGGAAGTGCCGCAGGGATTCTTTGCGTGGAGATCCGAGGAGACATGACACTTCTTCTGGTAGCCATGTCGTGTGCTGACAGTGCGGGAAGAGTGGGCATACGAGGCCATATTTCCCGAGAGACCCATTGGAGTGCCGATCATGCGTCAATATGGGACACCTTAAGCGCTTCTGTCAGTTTTTATCACCAGAAGCTAGTGATAGGGGCTCTTCTATGAATCCTCATTCGGGAGCAGCACCGCCAGTTTCTCACCATTCTGGGAACTAGAGTTCTTCCGATTGTTCAGGCCGAGGTGGAGGTCATGGCCATGGTATCCAGTCTCTAGGATTTCTGCGACAACAGGGTGGATCAGCTTAGAGTGGTCAGACAGGGTCACAGGGCCACAATGTAGGTCAGAATTTTGCAGTGGAGCAGACCCAGCAGGAGCGGGATCCTGGACCCTCTACAGTTCTAGGTACAATCCTAGTTGCCTCAGTTTTAGCTTTTGATCTTTTTTGATATGGGGGCTTCCCATAACTTTATATCTATTGCTGTTGTGGAGAGACTTGGGCTCTGTATCTTTTCTTCTGTTGATATCTTAACGCTAGACACACCATTGGGGACAAGAACGACTAGTGTATGGCAGTGCAAGGAGTGACCTCTAGAGGTTGGTGGGTGTCACTTCATATGGGAACTTTATATCCTAGAGATGATAGGCTATGATGTCATTCTCGGAATGGACTGGTTAGTTCCCTTCTAAGATTTTGCCAATTGTTATCACCGTAGGGTGAGTTTCACATCACTGTAGGGTGGATCGTTTCTTCATAAGAGATAATGGGATGTCCAGGTGAGCAGGGTGGGACCCGAGCATCATCAGTTAGGAGGAGTTACAACCCAGATTTCTACTCTATATCTGGATGACCAGGGGACTTCATAGATGGACTTTACTCTAGTGGTAGATCATTTCAGGGACTTCTTTCCAGATAACTTTTCAGGTTTTCCTCCAGAAAGTGAGGTATAATTTTCTATTGAGATCGTACTAGGAGTGGCACCGGTGTCCATTCCACCTTATAGGATTGCTAAACCCGAGTTATGGGAGCTCAAGAAGTAGTTGGAGGAGTTGTAGGAAAAGGGTTTCATCCGACCCAATACTTCTCCTTGGGGTTCACCTGTCTTGTTTGCGAAGAAGGAAGAAGGTACCCTCTGGCTTTGTGTGGATTATTAGAAGTTGAACTAGTTAACGGTCAAGAACCGATATCCCTTTCCGAGTATTGATGATCTATTTGATCAACTTTGAGGAGCCCGGGTGTTCTCAAATATTTACTTGAGATCCGATTATCATCAGTTGCTTTTTAGACCATCAGACGTACCTCTTACAGCCTTTCGGAGCAGGTATGGTCTATACGAGTATGTGGTTATGCTGTTTGGTCTCATGAACGCACCTTCAATTTTCATGGAACTAATGAACCAAGTATTTCATCTATACTTGGATTATTTTGTGGTAGTATTCATGGAAGATATCTTGGTGTACTCTTACACTCGACACGAACATGCCACACATCTAGAGGTTGTTTTGAGTACACTGAGAGAGAATCAGTTATATACTAAGCTCTCAAAATGCCATTTTTGGATGAACCAAATTCACTTCTTGGGTCATGTTATCTCAGAGGAAAGAGTATCAGTAGACCCAGAGAAAGTGAGAGTAGTAGTTTCCTGGGAGCAGCCAAAGAATGTCTTTGAGGTACGGAGTTTTCTAAGGATGGCTGGATACTACAAGCATTTTATACAGGACTTTTCGTGCTTACCAGTGCCACTGACGGGCCTGACTAAGAAGGTTGCGAAGTACACGTGGTCAGATTCTTGTGAGTCAGCCTTTTAGGAGCTAAAAGGTAGGTTGGATTCAGCACTGATACTAGTATTTCCAAAGATGGGAAAATCTATATTGTATACTGTGATTCATTAGGTATCGGGCTAGGATTGATGGTTATACAGGGAGAAGGAGTCGTTGTGTATGGTTCTCAGAAGTTGAGGCCACATGAGAGGAACTACCCGACGCACGATCTTGAACTAGCTGCAGTTGTTCATGCCTTACGCTGTTGGAGACATTATCTTCTCAGAGAGCATTTTGTGGTTTTCACCAACCACAAGAGTCTGAAGTATATCTTCACTCAGCATGACCTAAATTTGAGACAGAGAAGGTTGGTTGAGTACCTTTTGTCCTTTGACTTTGAGATTGCCTACACGCCTAGGAAAGTCAACTCTGTGGCTGATGCATTGAGTGGGAGGACTCAAATACAGGCAGTTCAGGAGGCCAGTAGTGAGTGTAAGCTTATGGATCTGTTCTCTGAGATGCATTTAGAGGTGCACGATAGTCAAGGGTATAAATTTTTATCTTCTATAGCTATTACCTCTAATCTTCTTGATCGAGTGTGAATGAGACAGTTATCAGTTTCTAAAGGCCTAGTCCTATGGGAGAGTGTTTTAGGAGAGGACCCTATTCCTGGATGGACAGTAGGCAAGGATGAGATATTGCATTTTCATGGGCGTGCATGGGTGCCAGCGGACATACGTGAAGAGATGATGCGAGACTTTTATTCCTTGGTTTGGGCAGTTCATCTTGGTGTCATGAAGATGTATCGTGATCTATACCATTAGTATTGGTGTACAGGTATGAAAATAGGTGTTTCTAGGTTTGTCATAAGATGTTCCACCTGTCAGCAGGTGAAGGCAGAGCATCAATGACCAACAGGGATTTTGTAGCAGTTACCTATTCCTGAGTGGAAGTGGAATGATGTCGCGATGGATTTCATGATAGGTTTACCGAGGTCATCTTGAGGGAATGATGTAGTATGGGTTGTCATTGGCAGAGTCATGAAGGTTTCTCACTTCTTACCGATCAAGGATACCTTTAGTGTTGATGAGATGGGAAGGTTATACATCCGAGAGATTGTGTGTTTACATGGAGTTCTACACTCCATTGTTTCAGACAGGGATGCCCATTTTACTTCTTAGGTCTGGTAGGGACTTCAAAGGGATTTGGGTACATAGGTACTTTTGAGTACAACTTACCATCCCCAAAAAAATTTCCAGTCCGAGCGTACGATTCAGGTGCTTGAGGACATGCTTTGAGCATGCATCTTGGATTATGGAGGTTCTTGGGAGAAGCACATACCTCTTGTGGAGTTTTCCTATAATAATAGTTTTCAAGAAACTATTCAGATGACACCTTATGAGGCTTTGTACGGTAGGCCATGCCGATCACCCTTATGCTGGCTAGAGGCAGGAGAGGCAGCTATGTTGGGACCTTGACTTGTTCAGGAGACCACAGAGCAGATAGAGTTGATACGGAAGAGGATGACTACTGCATAGTCTCGACAGAAGTCTTATACTGATTGATAGAGATGACCTTTGGAGTTCGAGGTCAGAGATCATGTTTTCCTATGTGTCACACCGAGATTGGTACATAGGAGGATTAGGAGGTTGGGTAATCTTTAACTGAGGTACGTTGGTCCTTTTGAGGTGTTGGAGAGAGTCGGTCCGGTTTCCTATCAGTTTTAGTTACCTCAGATGTACCGGACTATGAACGATATCTTCCACATTTCTCAGCTTTGACATTACTTCTTAGACCCGTCTCAAGTTTTTTAACCCAAGGAGGTTGAGTTAGAGGTGGATGCCTCATTTGAGGAGAATCCTATCCAGATTTTTGATCGAAGTACGAAAGTTCTTCGTGGCCGGTCTATTCATCTGGTACGAGTGCTATGGCAGCATGGTCGAGTACAGGATGAGACCTGGGAGAGGGAGGATGATGTACGATCACATTGTCTGGAGTTTTTCAAGGATTCTTCTTCTACGCCACCTTGCTAGGGAAATTCAGGGACAAATTTCTTTAAGGGGGGAAGTTTGTAAGAACCCGTATCTTTTTCTCAGGTACGTTTTTCTCTTTTCTGGTGTTTTTGATAAAAAGTGGGGTTTTTGGAAATTTTTGAAGCACACACTGTTTAATATTTTTCCACACATAGCCATGTGCTGGCCATATAATGGATGAGCACACAACCATGTGTGGTGACCTGGAGACCGCCTAATGCAGGGGATGGTAAGGGAAAGTACATGCCATGTACTTCTAAAGTACACATAGTGTACTTTATTTTTTTCATTAAACAGACCGGGGTCGTGTCTAATTGGCTGAAGTGTCTTCTTCTTCACCTTCTTTGACCGAGAGCATCCGTACGACGTCGATCATTCCCCAAGCCCCCGATCGAGCATCCTTTCTTTGAATTGAACTCCGTCAGTTGCGTTGGAATCCCATCGGTGAGTTCTCTCTTCTTCTTGAACCTCGTTTCTTGATTTTTACTCTTTCTCAAGTTATATTTAGTTGAACATTTTAGATGTTTTTTGTAGATCTACCACGTTATAGGTCAATCTAAGGGCTGACACTAGGGTATATTGATCATATGACGCCGAGGTAGGTGGTTTGTGCCTTTCCATAGATTGAGTTATATGTGCAAAAGTGCCCAATACCCTTGATTGGGGTATTGCGTGTTTATGGTTTTAACCCTGTTATTGCATGCTCTGATTTATATGCTTGAGTAGAGGTCAATTGAATGTGAATAGGGTTAATTGATATTCTATGGATGTGTTTCCCATGCTTGTTTTGTTTATGAACATTTGGTCTTACTTAGCTTGTTAGGCTAGTTGCTTTCCATTCCTAGTGTTGATAGGATGGAATGATACTATTTATTTATCTGACAGGCTATTATAATGTAGACTATTTAGCCAAGTAGTTCTTGAGGTATACTTTGTCCGTTATATATCACTGTGCTCGATTGACTTACACAGGGCCATGATAACCTGGTGTAGTAGACTATAAGGAGAATGGACGTTGAGAGTTTCTCCAGAGTGTCTGTTTACAGGTCCGATGCGAGACCATAGGGGGAATGGATGTAAGTGCTTTCTCAGAGTGTCTGTAGTTCCTAGATGCGGGTCACAGGGGGAATTGGACGTTGAGTGCTTCCCCAAAGAACCTTTTAGTTACCAATACGAGACTATATGGGGAATTGACGGTGAGTGCTTCCTCAGAGAGTTAGTGCAAAAGATGAACCAGAGGGGTTAGACTGTGTCTACTTTCCTAAGGGTTTCTTGTGTTGTTTTGGTTGGACTAGAGGGGTTAGGCTATGAGTACTTCCCAGAGGGTTCCCTGCTTATGATTATCTGCTTACTTGATATTTGATAATTGAATTCATTTGAAACTGTAGGATTGTTTACTTTTGATTACTTCCTTGTTTACTGCTTCATTTTGATTATAGCCTGCCATATATATTCACTGACTGTTAGGCATAGATCTTTGGGTGGTTGCCTACTGGGATTTAGTCTCACACCTTTTTTGGGTCATGTTTTTGGGCCCAAACAAATTATATTATTGTAGGTATAGATGAGGGAAAGCGCCCTTCTACTTCAGGTACTTGATTGTTACGGAGCTTGGGAGCATGGGACCAAGCTTAGGCTTGCGATTCTTTTGGAGTTTATCTTTTTTTTTTGTGCTTTGGTTATTTATGTATTCCAGCATTGTAACTTGTTTGGCTGTTTTCCTAGACATTGTATCATGCATCATTTATACATATGTGCTCCACTACTAGAATTCTAGGTATTTGGGAAGGGTTATTTGTGACGAGATCCCGTCGCAAATAGCCCGTGGCAGAAAACGGCGTTGCAAAAAATATTATTTGTGATGGGCCCGTCACAAATAATATTTTTTGCAACAGACTACTTCACCGTCGCAAATAAGTCCCCGATTATTTACTTTATATAAATATAAACTTTTTTGTGATGGGCCTGTCACAAAAAGTATTTACAACAGGCCCATCGTCCTATCGCAAATACTTTTAAAAAAAATTTATTTAGACTATTTGCGATGGGTCCGTCACAAATACTTTTTGTGACGGGTCCCTAATCCCGTCGCAAATACTTTTAAAAAAAAATTATTTAGACTATTTGCGATGGGAACCCATCACAACAGATCCCGTCGCAAATAATAAATAAATTTTTTAAAAAATAAATTTAATAAAATTATGATTACTGAAAAATTAATTTTAATATTATTAAAATAATTAAAATAAAAATATATTAAAATTCTCAATATTCACAAAAAAATTTAAAAAAATCATAAATTATTATTATTATTATTATTATTATTATTATTAGTAAAATAAACAAACATTAAAAAATATAATACTGAAAAAATATATTTAATAAAATTATGATTAATGAAACAATAATATTAATATTATTAAAATAATAAAAAAATAAAAATTATAAAAATTATTAAAATTCTCAATATTCACAAAAAAAATCACAAAATATTAAAAATTAAATTATCTAATATTCACACCAATATAAAAGACATAAATTTTAAATAGTTCATATTACAATAAATGTTAAATTCAAATGTTTTTAACATAAAAAAAATCACTGAGGGGGAGGGGGTCGTCTTCTGGATGAGGTGGAGGAGCTGAAGGAGATGGTGGAGGAAACTCCATCCCCAAACTACGAGTCAGACGATGCATGTACTCCATTTTCTCCTGATGCTGTTACTGCCATCAACGCATCTCCTCCTCGTGCTATTGCTTCTGCTGCTACTGCTGCAGACACATCTCTTCTTGCTGCTTCTACAAACTCTCTATAAGGTTAGTCTGAGCTCGTAACTGCTCCTGATACTGTGAGGCAGAAGATGATGCCTCTCCATGAGCTCCTCTTGAGCTGGACACCGACATCGCAGCTGTACCATAATAAGTACCAGGAGTCGCATGAGAGCCGATACCAACTACTTGGCCCTTCTCAAAGCCATACCGAGTCGCCTGCATCCATGCCACCTTGTCGAAATGGTGTGCACTGGTCAGATCAGTCACCTCGTCCTAACCCCAAGCTCGTGTCTGAGAGGTCTCATCCTCATATGACTCCTTCAATTCTAATTTGAAATTAAAATTGTGAAAATATTTTATGCAGTTAATTGTCAATCTGAAAAAATAATACTAACCACAATCCGACGCTGGCGATCACCTCTAATCTCTCCAGTGGCTGGAACACTATACATCCTCCGATAAACGTCGAACTCTGTAATATCAGGATTCTCAACTACCTACATAAATATAAAATAAAATGTTTATATTTAAAGTTATATAATTTTTTTAAAAAATATACTTACCAGATGCTCTCTATGCGTACTGAATGTACGACTACCAGCTCGATGTGTCACCTCCTGTCTCCCCCGGTTCTGCCAACCCAATGAAGACCTCCTCTGAAATCCACCACCCAACCAGTGTGCACATAATCCATCCCAAACCTGAGATGAAATGTACTCTGGTCGGTGGGCTCTACACGACTCATCAAATACTGTCACTTCTACTTTCTTAATGTCTTTATTTATTAAATTGTGCAAAAACTAATACAAATGCTCACGCATAGCCACCACCCATGCTGCAGGGATAGCGTCATACATTCTATCATCGATGGGATACCATAAACCCTACAAATAATTTATAATATCAAGTTCTTAATAACATAAATTTCAAAATAAATATTATTTATCTATGTACCAACCAATGATTGTACATGTCAAGCTACACATCAATGGGAACCTATTCCCATGTGATCCATGGCTGAGAAAAACAATTGCGCAAGATAGCGCTCCCCTATCCAACAACTACATGCACAAAACTGTGAAAAAATAATAAATAATAAAATGATTAGTATATATATAAGTAAATTAATGAAAAATCTAACTAAAATATATAGGTTATCATACCTTCATGTGCGTGGATCGAAGCCAAGACCTGGACATCGCTCGGGGATAGGGTCAGAAATCATCAGTCGTGCAAGACCGCGCCCCCTCCGCATACCTCCTGAACCACTAGTAGGCTGAGGGTCAGATGATCCCATATCCCTCTCATCCAAAGGTAGATCAACCTCCTGCAACTCGCGAAATAGATTAGGATCCATCCAAAACAGAAAATGATTGTTGTTAGAAGATAATTGAAAATAACTATCATATATAGATATATATTAATTATGATCATAACTAGCATTTAACTATGTCAATGTTCACCTTCATCATCATCTTCATATCTGACGATGTCAATGTCTTCATATTCCTCCTCGGCATCATCAATATCCATATGAGTTTCACTTTCACAATCCCTTGTCATTTTAAATTCATTTGTAACATAATTAACATCTTCATCACCATCGACCCTTAATTGTGGGGTGTCATCATCGATATTCACCTTTCTTTGTGAAAAATATGGATTTTGAGTAGTATCTTGAAAAATTTCAATTCTTTCCACTTCAGCAGAACCACATCCAGTTTTAGTAAATTGATTTTCTTTAGATTTCATTTTTATTATACTCCACCAATCACTCAGGTATCTTGAAGTAGCACAATACTTTGCGTAATAAATTTGATGTGCCTGTTAAGCTAGTAAAAATGGTTCATTTACTACAAGAAGACTTTTATATTTAATATCGATGATTCCATGAGTCAGATGAAAATGCAAGCCTCTCTCAGTATCCAACCACCAGCATTTAAACATTTTTATGTAATTCTTTCCAAGATAACATAGCTAAATAATTTCATCCAGAATACTGTAAAAGTCAACTTCAATTTCTCTATGATGCGATCCTCTCAAAAAAACTCCACTATTCATTGTTTTTTTTGATTCCCCATATGCATGTTTATGAAATCGAAAACCATTCACCACATATGAATTATAATATTTAACCATTTTGGATGGTGGGTTACTCAATATACACAATCGCTTATCAATTTTATCAGCATGTTGAGACACCTAATTTTTTTAAAAAAATTATCAATATAATAAATAATAAACTGAATTGATATTAAACCCTCAATAATTTATATTTCCAGTTTTTGAAACCATTGAGAATTTTTTTTTGTCTGCGTTCTTCAAGAGCAGCTGCTGTAATTTGTGGAAGTTGTTTCTTGATATGATTATCATATAACCTACAAATAAAATAAGTTTATATACTGTAACAAAAATTATAAAATAAGTGATATAAGTACTCATAGTACAAATGCTATCATTTCTTCACAGTTGAGCAGAACATATGTATGAGCTCTGTGATGTTCATCGTTTGAAAGCCATCATTCTTAAACTCCACCGAAGCCAATATTTGGCTGATTAAAAATTGATAATTGATTTTCCATTTCATCATTAATATTTCCCTCATTACATCCCATGTGGTTTTGTTTTGAGGGATATTCAGATTCAAAATAGTGAGAGTATAAAAAAGCAATTTCCTCTTGAAAATAAGCTTCAGTAATTGAGCCTTCAACTGAAGCTTTGTTACATACTTTTTTCTTCAATTTATGCATGAATCTCTCGAATGGGTACATCCATCAAAACTGTACTGGACCTCCATATTTAGCTTCATGTGGAAAATGTAATACCAGATGTTCCATTGAGTCAAAGAAATCAGGCGGAAATATTTTTTCTAGTTTACATATAATTACAACAACATCTTCTTCTGGATTTCTTAGCGCATCGTATTCTATTTTCGCTGCACAAATGTCTCGAAAAAAATATGATATGTCTATTATCAAATCCCAAATCATAGAATTCAACAAACCTCTAAATCCAATCGGCATAAGTATTTCCATTATAACATGACAATCATGAATTTTTAATCCGGTAATATGACCATTCTTAACACATCTGCCCAAATTGGAAGCATAGTAATCTGGAAGTCTCAAATCTGAAATCCACTGAAAAAATAATAAGCGACTCTCTCTGGACAGTGTATAAGCTTCTTTTGGATTCATTAACCTCTATGATCTGACATTTTCAAATAGTTCAAGTTCTGGTCGCCTATAAATTTGGGCAAGATCTAATCATGCTTTTATAGTATCTTTGGTCTTACCTGGTGTATCCAAAAAAAATATGAAATAAATTATCAAAACAGTTCTTCTCAATATGCATGACATCCAACATGTGGCGGACCAACAAATCAGACCAATATGGGAGATCCTAAAAAATGCTTCGTTTTATTAAATTATGTTCTTTCCCAAAGCCATGAATTTTCTGTTGGTTTACTATTGGACCAAATGTGACGGGAGGCAATGAAAATACAACAGATTTTAACTCTTTACCTGAGATCATTTTTGGAGGTTCATCCCTTTCAATTGTGCCTTTTATGAAATGAGATTTATTCCTTCGAAAAGGATGATCGGTTGGAAGAAATCTACAATGACAGTCAAAATAGCAAGGTTTTTTTCCATTGATGAGCATAAAAGCTTTGTTGTATTTCATACAGTAAGGACATGATTTTGGACCATGTGTACTCCATCCAGATAACATTCCATATGCTAGAAAGTCACTAATCTTCCACATAAATGCAGCTTTTAATGTGAAATTTTGTTTCACAGCAACATCATATGTATTAACACCATTACTCCTCAATACATTTAACTCATCAATCAATGGTTTCAAATAAACATCAATATTCTTTTTTGGATGTCCTGGGATTAATAAGGTCAAAAAGATATAGGGCTCCTTCATCAACATCCATGGAGGTAGATTGTACGGAGTTATAAAGATAGACCAACATGAATACTAACTACCATAAGAACCAAACGGACTGAAACTGTCAGTAGAAAGACCCAATCACACGTTTCGGGATTCTAAAGTAAAAGATGGATGCAGACGATCAAAATGTTTCCATGAATCACCATCAAATGGATGATTCAATATTTTAATAGTTGAAATATTGGTTTTGTGCCATGACATCATTGACGTTGTGTTATGAGACATAAATAAACGTTGCATCCTGGGTGTAAGGGGGAAATATCTCAACTGTTTTACAGGAATCGATCCATACTTCCCTGGTTGAGATTCTTTATACCTCGATTTTCCACATGTGGGAAAACTATCCAATGACTAATTTTCACCAGAATATAAGATGCAATCATTTTAACATGCATGAATCTTCCGATAACTAAGGCCCAGATTACAAACCAGCCTCTTGCTCTCATAGTAATTTGCAGGCAACACATTTCCTTCTGGTAACAATGTTTTAACCAAAGAAAATATCTGATCAAAAGAGTTGTTTGACATTGCATTATCTGATTTAATAGCCATAAAATTTTCAACCGCTTCTAATTTTCTTATCTTGTATCCAGGATATAATGCATCCTCAGTAGACCTCAATAACTCATAAAATTCAGACGATACCAACTTAGGAGTTAAATCGATATCATTGTGAGTTTCAGTTTGTTGAAGAGATGGACCTGCAACATCATGTACTAAATTTTGGAACCGTGATGGATCTGGAATCAAGTAATTAGTATCTTATTTGGAACTAACTTCACCGTGTTGATACCAAAAAACATAATCTGGTTGAAAACCAAACCGCAAGAGATGTCCCCTAACATTTTCAAATGTGTCAAACGTTCTCAGAGCACATTTTTTACAAGGACACTTAATTGTGCCTTCTAAAACATATTCTGGTTTTGATGATGCAAATGCTAATAAAGCTTCAACACCCTCAATATATACAGGATTTAAACCAAAACCATTTGGATTTCTGTGCTGATTCATCCAAGCACGATCATCTAATAATGACTGATGTCGACTTCCTTGTTCTATATTTTTGTACAAAATATAAAATCATCATTGTTTTTGAATAATTTGAAATTATAAAAACACTATCTAAAAAAAATATGACTAATTACTACTACTTCTTAATAATTACCATTAATTAAGGGTGACATAATTTCCAGTGGATTGACAACTACTCTTTTTTCCAACGCCTCATTTACTTGCATCTTTCTCACACTGAAATCACAATGAAGAATCTGGTCATAGGTACGTATATTCATTCTCATATGAATGAGAATGAATATGCGTATCTCCGATGAGATTCTTCATTTTGATTTGAGTGTAAGAAAGATGCAAGTAAATGAGCCGTCAGACAAAAGTGCCCCCTTTTCGTCAATGAATCGTTTTCTTCTAATTTTCACCGCCTGAAAACATTATAAAAAATGTCATCCTACAAATGCATATCCAATCTCATGAATACGAGATTGAATATTCCTATGTAGCAGTACATTTTTCATAATGTTTTGAGTCGGTGAGAGTTGAAAGGAGAAAAGTCATCAAGTAAAAGGAGTGCCGTCAATCCACTAGAAATTGTGCCAAGTTCTTAAAATTTATTAAAATTTATTAAAATTTCTTTCTAACTGTTCCTAACTGTTCCTAACTAATTATTCCTATTTATTACTAATTATTCATATTTATTACTAATTATTCCTATTTATTACTAACTATTTCCATTTATTATTAACTATTCCTATTTATTATTAACTATTACTATTTATTACTAACTATTACTATTTATTACTAACTATTACTATTTATTACATATTATTACTATTTATTACTAACTATTACTATTTATTACTAACTATTACTATTTATTACTAATTATTACTATTTATTACTATTTATTCCTATTTATTACTAATTATTATTAATTATTACTAATTATTACTAATTATTCCTATTTATTCCTATTTATTCCTAATTATTCCTAATTATTACTAATTATTACTAATTATTACTAATTATTACTAATTATTACTAATTATTACTAATTATTACTAATTATTACTAATTATTCCTAATCATTACTAATTATTCTTATTTATTACTAATTATCCCTATTTATTTCTAGTTATTTCTAATTATTTCTAATTATTGCTAAGTGTTCCTAATTATCAGTATTTATTCGTAATTATTAGTAATTATTAGCATTTATTACTAATTATTACAATTTATTACTAATTATTACAATTTATTACTAATTATTATCAACTATTCCTAATTATTATCAATTATTCCTAATTATTATCAATTATTCATATTTATTACTAATTATTCCTATTTATTCCTAATTATTCATAATTATTACAAATTATTACTAATTATTACTAATTATTACTAATTATTACTAATTATTCCTATTTATTCCTAATTATTCCTATTTATTCCTAATTATTCCTAATTATTCCTATTTATTTCTAATTATTTCTAATTATTGCTAAGTATCCCTAATTATTAGTATTTATTCCTAATTATTAGTATTTAATCGTAATTATTAGTAATTATTAGTATTTATCACTAATCATTACAATTTATTACTAATTATTACAATTTATTAATAATTATTATCAATTATTCCTAATTATGATCAATTATTCCTAAATATTCCTAAATATTCCTAAATATTCCTAATTATTTCTCTTTATTACTAATTATTACTAATTATTTCTCTTTATTACTAATTATTGCAATTTATTGCAATTTATTGCTAATTATTCCTAATTATTGCTATTTATTGCTAATTATTACTAATTATTAGTAATTATTGCTAATTATTAGTATTTATTCCTAATTATTACTAATTATTCCTATTTATTCCTATTAATTACTATTTATTCCTAATTATTGCTAATTATTCCTATTTATTGCTAATTGCTCCTAATTATTACTAATTATTCCTATTTACGGCTAATTATTCCTATTTATTCCTAATTATTCTTATTTATTGCTAATTATTCCTATTTATTGCTAATTATTCCTATTTATTCCTAATTATTCCTATTTATTGCTAATTGTTACTAATTATTCTAAATTATTGCTAATTATCAATAATTATTACAATTTATTAATAACTATTACAATTTATTAATGATTATTACTAATCTACTATATCTACTAATTCTGGCTTCTCAACTGCCACGTGTCTGTCTCACATTCCTCCACATATTCTTTTCCATACGTGTCCTCTCTCCGGTACACCACGTCGCCCCTAATCTCGGTTATTCAGAATTTCTCCGCCTCCCGCATCCCGCATCCCGCATCCCGCCTCCATCTATCGCTCCCAGTCATAAAAATTCTCCCCCCTCCTACTGTTTCTGCTCGCCTCTCGCTCGCAACTTTTATCTCCGCTCGTAGGGTTTCCTCTTAGCTCCCTCCGTCGCACCGTCTATTCCGCCTTCGGCTACTCATCGTTGGGCCACTCCACCTCAAGTTCCTCCTCCACTGACTCCTTTGAATCTATATCCTACGTATTCGACTGCTCCGACTACACGTACTCCAGGTAAGGCTGCTCTGACTACTCTAACTACAGCTAGGGATGCTCCGACTCCACCAAGTCCTCCTCTAGCTGGTCCAGCTACGACTCTTTTACCCCATCCATCCGTATCTCAGTCTCCCGATTCCAGTTGCCTCCCCATCCCCCTCTCCTCGCCATCTTCAATGTGATTCATTGATGAGCATAAGGGTTTCAATAAAATACTCTTCGTAAACCTGGAAATGCAAGATTGGTGTCAGATCCAAGCTCGGGTAGGCCTTCAAATGCCGACGGCTCGTCTTCATCGATTAGGTATGCCGTTTCATGAATTAGATCTGGTTAAATGAAAATTATTTTTTGGATCCACTTTTGAGGTTTCAGTTTCAATTTAGGCTTCGAACTGAAATTATGGTGGTGCTTCGAACGTCGGTGACTCGTCTTCAAACAGTATGTTCACATCCAGTTTCAATTTTTGTGTGAAGTATATTCTTTTTCTTCAAACTGTATGCACCATGTTGTAAATTGTTTCTTAGACCATTGATTTGTTTTTTGTTTTGGCATACTTTTGGATATGTAACTCTCTATTCATGGAACTTTTTTGAGCTTATATATGAATAGATATTTGATTGTGTTTGGTGTCATGATTGAATGAAATTCTTTGCATTTGAGTTTCAGTTATGGACTTCCTGAGATCTATGCTTGCCTGCAGGTATGTTTCAATAATAATGTAGTTGTTTTATTACATTCACATACATGTTCTGTAGGGTGTATTCGATATTTCTGAGGTGGATGCAGACTTCAATTAATTTTCAAGTTCCTGTTTGACCTACAGCTACTCATATCATCTCCATAGTTCTTTATCAAGTTTCTATTAAGTTACCTTTATCTGCATCTCCAGTTTTTAATGCAATGTTAACAGTAATTCCTGTTAATTTTTCATTGAAGCAATTATTTCATTTCTAATTCTATATTCATAAATTGATGTGGTTTCCTTAATCAAAAATAGTATTAATTTTTCAAACCATGTTTTTCACAGGGATTAACATACCACTATTTTGGTCAGAGATCCAAAGGTGAGAAAGTCATTTTATCATTGTCATCAATTTTGTATAAGCATGACCATGTGGTATATTTTTTTCTTACTTCTCCTACTATCTTACTGTATTTATTCTAATCTAAAGTTTTGTCACTTCTGCTGCTTACTCGGGCATGTGACATGCAATACCTCCTCTGTAGTGATGATTTTTTTGTGTAAGTTGTTTTTTATGTCCCTACTACTCCACACCACCCCAAAAATTATTTACATAATGAAAGCCCACATATATTAGCACATACACAACGTCATACAATATGAGTTTTCATTTTGAAGACGAAATTAATGGTATGGTTACATACTACATTTGTAAATCCCCTTTTTTTCATCTTTGACAACATTTACCTCTCTAATATATCATCTATTAATCTATTGTATAGTCTAAAGATGGGTACCTCATCCTAGACACATCACATCTACAATGTTCCACATCACCAAAAAAACACCCATCCTTTCATCTCTTCCTTGCATCTCATTCACATTAAAATGAGCTATAGTTGGATGATGTTTCAGAGTAATCACACTACCAGGTATAGGTGGCGTACTCCAAACTAATGGTTCCATCTTCTGGGAGAATATGATGATGCATACCAGGAAATGAAATAATCAGGTAATGTTGTAGATAATTTGAGGTATTATATGCATATTCCTTATATTATCAACTGTTTATCTACTCTACCAACTATACTAATCCTAGGTACCCTTTCTTACCACGTGTCATATGTTACTATTTCACCAATCAACTTCACCAATAAACTTCCATTGATTTTCATTATCCTGCATTTCCTTTTTTAATGATTTTGTTCTCTTCCCTAGAGTCGTTCATCATCTACATCTCCAAAGTTATTTGACTTCATTTTTGTTGGAAATGAGGTATGAGTCCGTTACTATTTTATCTTCTTAATGACAACATGGTGCTCCCTAATCACTGTTGTTTAGCTTAGTTAAAAAATATCTACTTCTATTCACTATTTGTATATCATCTTCACTGTTAGTCTGTTGTAATTACTATATGTGTTTCCTATTCCTATGATTTTGGTTCCATCATTATTTTTTGGTTTATAGTGTTTCATATTTTTATTTAGTTATTCTATTATAATATTACTTATATGGATCAAATTATCATTAATGTTTGAAATCCTTCTTGAAGTGGTCAAAACCTAAATCCTTGATTCTTTCCACCACTTAAAAATGAATGTTGATGGTAGGTTCCCACCAAGGAATGCTAGTCAAATCATAGTTGTAAGAAATTATAATTCATTTTAGAATATACTCATACTTTTCATCTTTCATTGATGTGTTCACAATACCTTTTACATTTTAACATGTTCAAAGGGATGCCTTTTTTCCAGGTTGTTCTAACATACCTTTCAGGGACCCTATGTTTCATTATGAAACAAATGTTAATGAAATGGTTGATGGTTCACATTTATAGGTATGTTATTGAGCAGTTTAACATGAAAAATAGTTTGATTAGTTGTCTAATAATATATGCTTTTATTCATAGTAGTATATTGATATATTTATATTATTTTGTATCAAGAATTTGGTATAGAAACATTGTTCGCTATAATTTAATGCAACTAATGTGATTTGTGCACTATACATAATTGATTTAGGTAGTAGTGAATGTAATAAACACTATTGATTAATAGAATAAACACCATTGTAATTTGTGAATTATACAGATTTAGTTATTTTCTAAATGACAAAAAAACTCAAATTTTTTATTTTCAAATATTTTGAATGATGTTTTACAGCTTTTTGATACCAAAATACAATTCTGTCATTCTATTATAACTTTCTTATTTTAGGTGATGAGAGATAAATGAACAGAGCTCAACAAGAGACTAAAGGGCTGTGTAGGGGAGCTACTAAGTTGTTCCATTCGATGACCAGTTGATTTCTATCACTGAAAAATCATCAGGTTATGTGGTTTGTATATTTCACAGTATTTTTCAAGAGAATTACTTTCTTTGGAATACTAAATAATATTGTTGTACTAGAAGAAATAGTGTTTATTTTTGGTTTCGAATAGTTACATACATTCGAGTTTACCCAACTATTATTCTAATGATTTTTCACACAGTTATTTTGCTTTTTTGCACAGTTTTCTAAATCCTTTATATATTTTCTCTTCGAGGGACATGTTTGCTCATAGATTGCTTCCAGGGTTTGCTTCTGTTATCTTAGAAACATGTTTTAAGTTTCTTTTTACTATTTTCCTCATCCCATCTGTATGGAAAGATTAAATGACTTCATGACTGGTAAGTCTCTGTATCCTCATTATCCCTGATCCAGTGAACCCATAGTTGATGTGTTTGTTTAACACTGCTAGTCTGAGTGAAGACAATGCCTTCACAAATGTGCTAACCTACAGTAATACCGACACACATAAGGAGTTCAATCACTATTTAATAATTTTTTTCCTGTTTACTGGTCAACATTATAGCAGGAAACCAAGTCAAGCACCTGTTAAAGATCAAATAATTCTATTGCTGGAAGCAGAAATATACATCAAGGTAACTGTGATTACATAGAATTCAATGTAAATGATAGTTTCCAGCTTCCTCTTGAAAGTGTATGCAATACATTGTCGTTTTAATCTGCACATATCTTTATTATATTGTAAATGTGCAGGTATCATGTCTCTTATTTCCAAGATTTCATTAACTCATCTCTATGTTTGAGACACTTAGTAGGTAAATATATCCTCTGTTGGTTTCCATGATGATTGATATTGAATTAATCTAGTTCGTATTTAGAGCTAACAGAACATCTAATCTCCCCCCTCAATACATAGACATCATTTCTTTTATTCTGAATGAGAAAACTAAATCTTCATCTATGGGTTCAACTGATTTTAGGAATTTGCAGGATATGTTGGTTACTTTTTCTGCTACATTCATCTGTAATTATGATCATTGAGGTGGATTACTACATCTAGCAGCTCATATGCAAGACCAGAATCATCTTCAGTGCCGGGGAACCTGGATATGTTCTCAGAACCTGGAACCTGGATATTTTCTTAGAACCTGGATATGTTCTGAGAACCTACATCAAGCAGCTCATATGCTGGTTACTTTTTCCTTCACCATCCACTGCACTGGAATTTTTATATGTTCTGAAACCACAGTAATCTTCAGTGTTGGCGAACTGTACTCCTGCATTACCTTGATGGCCTTATAATGCACCACAATCTACAGCTATGCATGCAGAGAAAGGTTGTATTTAATTACATTTCCATCACCACGATGGCCTACCTTTTTCTTGAATCAATTCTCCTCATGTTTCTAAAGTTCACTGAATTTTGGAAATTGGGTGTTAAAAACATGAATCATTGAATGGGTTTTCATCTGTCCCCTAAATCATCTTCATTTCAGTGGGTATGCTCCTCTAATTTACTTTATGATGTTTTCAACCCAACAAATATTGTCCCTTTTAATTTATTTTCTTTCCTTTACATATTTTAGTATTTAATAACATTTTATTTCTGTTTTATGGGTAGGAAAATAGATGGACAACACTCCACCCACCTCTTATCCAAGATGTGATTTACTGATCTTTTTAATGGAAATTTGTGAGACTATTCAGGTAAATATCTCCTTGGTTGATGCAGTCCACTACGAATGTTGTTCCAATTTAGAAAACTAATCAAAAAATATTATTGCACTTGACCTTTATACTAAGTGCTCCCATACAATTTTATTATCTGAATTTCTAATTAAAGATGTCTGTTTTTACCATTTATTTAAATTATTTTATTCTGAATAAGGTTCACATGAAGATGGGAGATGGGGCATGGTGTCTAGATGGTCAGGAGTGGGCGGTCGCAAGCAACAACCACCAGTACGTAGTATGGAAGCGTACCAAAACCTCATATACTCCAACAACTGGAGGTTAATGATGCTTTTGGGTTTTAGTAACCTAATGATAATAATTCACGTCAGGATCATTTGTTGAGGTCAACGTTCTAACTCCAATGAATTGAGTGGAGAGAAGTCTCTTGACATTTACTGAAGGAACAACCATTTTCAATTTTTCTTCATCTATTTTATATTCAATTAGACGTTAAGTATTATGAAGTGGTTGTTGAATATCTATCTGTATGTATTTATTTTATTCAATAACATTCTCTATTTCAACTTTTTCTCTGATATTTTTGTCAACTACTTGAATGATGTATTCATATTCTATGCCCTCTTATTCCATTAGCAGAGAACATTACTTTCTAATAATAATTTATTCAACATATGTTTTCTTCTTAATATTTATAAATATTAATATCTTATTAGAAGAAAAACCATTAATTGAATACGCCATGCAATAGCACGGGCGAGTACTAGTTATTAATAATTATTACTAATTATTACTAATTATTACTAATTATTACTAATTATTACTAATTATTACTAATTATTACTAATTATTACTAATTATTACTAATTATTACTAATTATTACTAATTATAAGTATTTATTAATAAATATTACTAATTATTACTAATTATTAGTATTTATTAATAAATATTACTATTTATTACTAATTATTACAATTTATTAGTAATTATTACAATTTATTAGTAATTATTATTGTTTACTACTAATTATTACAATTTTTTACTAATTATTACAATTTATTACTAATTATTAAAATTTATTACTAATTAATACAATTTATTACTAATTATTACAATTTATTACTAATTAATACAATTTATTACAATTTATTACTAATTAATACAATTTATTACTAATTATTACAATTTATTACTAATTATTACAATTTATTACAATTTATTACTAATTATTACAATTTATTACAATTTATTACTAATTATTACAATTTATTACTAATTATTACAATTTATTACTAATTAATACAATTTATTACAATTTATTACTAATTATTACAATTTATTACTCATTATTACAATTTATTACTAATTATTACAATTTAGTACTAATTATTACAATTTATTACTAATTATTATAATTTATTACTAATTATTACAATTTATTACTAATTATTACAATTTATTACTAATTATTACAATTTGTTAGTAATTATTATAATTTATTACTATTTATTACTCATTAATACTCATTATTACTATTTATTAATAATTATTAATATTTTTTATTATTTATTACCAATTATTAGTAATTACTACAAATTAATATATATATTACTAATTATAGTTAATAATTACTAATTACTACTAATTATTAAAAACTAATACTAAAAATTTCAATTTATTAGTACAAATAAATAGTCATGGCAAAACAAATTAAATTCAATTTAATTACAACTAATCAACAATAATAAAAATTAACATAAAAAATTGAAATAAATAATAAATTAAATAAAACATAAATACCTTTAATCTTGACTTGCTATTGATGTAGACGGCTTCACAATTTTTTTCGGGACAAAAAAAATCAACTTAAAAAAATTTTCCCTATGAAATCAGAGTTTAGAGAGAAACAAGATCTAGAAATTGAGAGGAATTAGAAGAAAAACAGATGGGGGGTATATATAGGTTAGATTATTTGTGACGGGTTACCCGTTGGAAATAGTATCTTTTGCGACGGGTCCCGTCGCAAATACTTACGCCCACATAAATTACTATCGGCAGTTAAAAAGTTATTTGCGACGGGTCCCGTCACAAATAGTCCCTGCCGACACACCTTTTGCGACGGGAGGACATCCCGTCACAAAAAGCTACTAACCGCCGCCGGGTATTTGCGACGGGGCCCGTTGCAAATACTTCACTATTTAGGACGGGGGGATCCCCCCATCGCAAATAAACTTCGCGTGGTTTGGCGCACTACCCACGCCAAAACTTTTGCGACGAGACACAAAATCCCGTCGCAAATAATCGGTTATTTGCGACGGGTTGTTACCCCCGTCGCAAATAACCTCTTGGACAGACTTTTTGGGACATGATTTATTCCCGTCTTAAAAAGCCCATCGCAAAAAGTCCTTTTTCCCGTAGTGCTCCAGTTGTTTGTTATCTCCATCTTCCACTGTTTACTGTTGTATGGTATTATACTGCTTCCGCTTTTGCTATCTGTTTGCTTCCACTATGTTACTCTGCCAATGAGGGCATAGTTTTCCCACTATCACACCCAACACCCTCGCTGCTAGTCGACAGTCTCTGACGTTCGGAGAAATGCGTTTGATGCCATGTGACCAACCGGGTATGGGGCACCTCTGGGAAACTTCCGGAACCGGGACATTACAAGCTACTCAGTGTACCGCCTCTAGGCATCGCCTCGGTATACTGTTTCTGTGTACGACTTCTACTTTGGCGGAATTCCTTCTTTTGTGGACCGTTCCTTCCTATTCTGAAAACCGGTTCTTCCTTTTACGGACTTCTTCAAATTATACAAATCATTTCATCTCCTGCATACCACTTTGTCCTACATAGAATCTCTTCCACGGACTGCTCCTTCCAATTCTGCGAACCATTTCGTCTTCCGTGTACCACTTCGTCCTACACGTAATCTCTCCCACGTACCACTTTCCTTTCACATAATTATTCTTGCAAGAACACTTTCGGACCTGGATGAGTTCTTCCACAATGATGGTCTTTCCTTATCGAATTCACTAATGATTAATGATGGGATTAACACTCCTTATATAGGAAAAAACTCTAAATTTTTTGCTAATCTGATTTACCCAAATTTTCAATGTGGGACAATCTTCTCCGCATACTGAACTCCATCCGTATACTGTTAGCCACCACTGCATACTGCGATCCTCCGGTGATCTGTGAACTTTTACCGCATACTGTTAACCTTCTGCATACCATAAGCCTACTAGTCTGCGTACTACATCTCTTCTGCCAATGACGAGCCATCCCACACACCGCAACTCCTTCCGTCACAAACCATTTTCAGTACTACAACCCATTTCACGAACTGTCCCATGTACCTTTCCTACTATATGGTACGTGACTACGAATCGTTCCCGAACATGGTACACGATCTATATTCCAAGGTATATGGTTTGCTTCCTTTTCCTATTTCCTTCACCATTCCGCATCTCATTCACTCCTATACAGAAATCCTTCCATTTCCAAAAACAAAATCCTGATTTGGAGGTCCAAAAATTTGGTAAATACTGGGAAACAACACCGCATTAAATATATTCTTCGGCAAGAACACCCATTCTTCTTCACTATCATATTTCCTCTTCAATAAACAGCTTCTTTCATCACGAACCTTATCTATCATGATATTTATTCTTTGATCAATCAACTTTTCTCCCCCTTTCCTTCATAAGGCTTGCATTACAAGTTCTCTAAACTTATGATATTCGAGAAATACAAATCAGCAAAGCATCGTCTGATTTACCAATATCAATAACTTTAGAGTTCTTTACCATATCCTTCTTCATTTTGATCTTCATTGACAACTATTGACAAAAAATATAACCTTATATGCAAAGTATTCCCAACATATAGGATAAATTACCTAGGTAAATAAAAATATACAAGTTACCGTGGTAAAAAAACTAAAAGAGGTAAAATTGAGTAAAATTAAAGACTAAGGAATAAAATGATAAAAAATTTGTTTATTTTGTGTGGTAGAGGTTTTTATGGAACAAATAATCCCTACACTACATCATTTATTTGTTTTTGAGGAATTTTAGGTAAGAATTACCTCCCAATAGTGATGACTTTTGGGTATTTACAAGAATTCCACTCACCCTAAATTACAAAAGGGAAATCACTCCCCTCACTTATTCACACATATCAAGCCATTTGGATTGACCAAAACCTACCCAAATCACATTCCAATTTACCTACTCTCATACTATAATCCTTAGTTTGGGAACTAATCCAACCTAGGAAGGATTTTGGTTCAAACCTAAGAAGGTTACCAGAAGAAGAGGTAATATTCTTAAACGAGCATTTTTATTTTATTTCTTCCTCCACCCCCTTCAATTATTCTTAAACCATGATTATATAAAAACCTCAGTATATTATATATAATGATATATTATTAAGTTAATTTAATATCTTAAATAATTCTCCACTTCCATAAAATGGGTTATGAAATCATCATTCGTGTGTACAGCAGACCACCGCCTCACGAACTGATGTTATTCGTTTTTTCATCACCACCTATCATGGTTGGGAATGATGATGGATATAAATTTTACACATATATATGATATTTATAAAATAATTATACCTTTGGATTCTTTATATCATATATAACCTTTTTACTTTTCATTATATATGGGATACGATAGCATCACTCGTATGTACAATGAACTACCACCTCACGAAGTGATGTGATTCGTTTTTCACTAACGCTTTACATGGAAGGTAATAAGGGTAAAGGTAATGAACATATGTGATATACATGAAATAAATATAATATAAATCACATATTTATCATTTTTAAAATATAATATATCATTTTATTTCTTACCTTTCCACTCACTAAAAAATGATAACAACATTCGTGCTACGTGTGGACTATCCCCTCCCACGAAGTGATGTGACTCTTTTTTCTTCACTAAATCACATGGATGATATATATAAGTGTATTTAAATAAGTAATATGGTATTTATGATATTATTATAATTTTTTAAATATAAAATAATATATTCCTCCTTTCCAAAATAATCATTGAAAAATGAAAATGTTACTCATGCATACGTACGGCCTACCGTCTCCATGATCGTAACATAATTCATTTTTCATAAACATATTTCATGATTGGTATTAAAATTATAATTTATGTATAAATATGATAATTATTTCATGATTATTATTCTTAATATATTTAAATAATGACCTATTTGACAATGGTCAACCTACAAAATTCATTTTTTACATATAAGATGAATATGGTCAAAACATATTACTTAAACTTAGTTGATTAAGTAATTGTATATAACATGGTACTAAGTGAAATAAAAGTAATAATAAAATTGAAAAAGGTTATAAAAAAAATTAAATAGTTAGCATAAGTTTATTATTTAGTAAGATAAAGACACACACAATAAGTCATACTCAAGGTAAGAGACTTCATCTCAATTTCCTTTCATCGAGGAATTTTTTTGATGTTATGAACCTATATTATTTTAAAAGGTGTATATACAGACCCTTTGACATGATATATCATGAATTTATCTATTATCATGATATTTAAAGTTTTTTAATGTTATTATTTAATGGGGTTTATGATTCAAGTGTTTCCCAAGTGATAAGGGACTTTCCTTTAAAAAAAATCTCTTTTAATGTTTTCCTTCCAACTCTTTATCTTCTATGTCCATGTTTTTAAAATTATTTTATGAAAGTTTTTATATGGAAATAAAATATTTATAAATTAAATTTTATGTCTCTTTTTTACTTTATTTTAAAAGGTTTTCAAAATAAATATTTTTATGTGTTTTATATGGAACGTTTTGACAAATGACAAAAGGAATGTTCTATTATTAATGCACATAGAGACGGTGAATTTTTCCACCAACAAGACCATTATTATATTTATGTATTCTTTTTAAAGATTTCATGTTTTCTTAAATGAAAAACCTATTTCCTTTTTAGGTATTTTGGTATTGAAAATTGTTTTTCAAAAGAAAAGTGTGTTTTGAATGGGGTTTTAAAAGAAAAGTGTATTTTGATATCCAAAAAGGTTTTTTCATACAAGTTTAAAAGGGTTTATTTACAAAAGGGTTTTATGATGAATAATTTCAAGAATTAATGTATTATTCATGATATGGTACTTGAGCATTATATTAAAAAATGTGTGATCCTAAAATAACTTATACAAAGGGTGAGCCCTATTATAGCTCACGAGTGATCCCAATATAGATTGTATGAAAAGTTGAGCCCCATTATGGCTAATGGAAAATGGGTGAGCCCGATATAGATAATACAAAGTTTTGAGCCCCATTATAGCTCACAGGTGATCCTGATATAGAATATATGAAGGGTGAACCCCATTATAGCTCTCCAATGCTTTGGGTAATGATTATAATGTAAGTCGGCCATATAGTTATTACAATTAAGAGGGTTTTGAAAGGGTTTTATGAATATGATGCTCTAATTTATCTAAAAGGGTTTTAATTTATTGCTATGGGTTTTAAATGTTTTATTTTAGAAAAAGGTGTGAAAGGCGCTGTCGGGGGCTCTTTCAAATGATGTTTGGTTTCGGGTTACTTAGGTGCAGTAGAGTGGTTGACCAATGTCGTCTCTCAAAGGAGGAAGTAAATTAGAAAAAATTCTTAAAGGTATTATAAAAATAAAATAAAAGAAATAATAAAAAAAATACTTGAAATGATGGGGGGGGGGGTTGTTTATCATTTATAAAACTAGAATAAGTTTGTTGGAAGAAGATTTCATTTTTTTTGTTTTTAATTTTGAAATGAAATTCGACGCAACAAGAAGATATTTTTTAAGAAAATATTTTTAAAGGCATAATAAATCTAACTCTACCTATTAATTTACTTATTAATAATTAACATTTAAATTAATACCAACTTAATTATGATCCCCTAATTTTTTAACCCTCAAACCCTATGAGAGTTACTTAACCACAAAGATGAAATTACTTAAACCCAAGGCTAGCTTCAGAACACGCAATCGCAGCACCCTGATTTGATTAATGTTCTAAGGTAAGCTTATGGTAAGTGATTAATTAGAGAACATATCCATTTTGTAGATGAGGATTAATTAATTTTAGATATTATATTTTAACTCTAAAAACTTATCCCGTGTGGTCTTATATTACCGATTAAGATCGTGCTCTCACAATTCACACAATACTCAACCTCATGTGTTTTTATGTTAATTGTTTAATTGATTTCTTAGTTTCTTATAATTTAAAACTTAATTCATGGATCATATTAAGTTAATAAAAGTATCTCAATGATTCAAAATAATTAAATGAAGAGGGTAGAAGATAGATCGATCACTTAGAAAACTACTATTCCATGGGCGGTGTGGTCATCATGGAGACGTTTTGCATGAGCAAAGGATCGAAAGGGTAGAACCCAATATCATATCCACTCTTGAATTCCAGCCCAAATAAGAGAATAATAAGATTAAAAGGAAAAAACATAGAAGATTAATTGAAGAAAAATTCAAGATATGAGCATGAAATCAATGAAATACAAAAAGGAGGTGGGAGAGGAGAGCCTTTTTGGAAGAGATGTTTTCACAAGGCATTACTTCTTCAAAGAGTTGTGAGGGGATCCAAAGAGACAACATTTCTGCCAAAACTTCCCAATTCCTCTAAAAACCATTCCAAAGTTTTAAAACACCGATTTATAGAGTGGTGGGGAGGCTAGGTTCAAAGTGGTTTCAAGTGTGAATGGGGAATCTCGGCCAAATATTTTATACCAACTTGTACTGACCATTTGACCTTCAAAACACGTGAACCATCTGTTCTTGCAGAAGTATAATTTGTGAGAAATTGGGTTTTAGATCTCCTCTAAAAATTTGGTCTCAATCCATGTGCGTATATAGATGTTATGGTGTAAATACAAAACCCATGTCCAATCTGGCGAGTACAGCCCAACTTTGACTTCATGTCCCATTTTCACCAACCAAATGCATGATTTAGATCCAATGTCCTAAATGAAAGTTGTAGAAAATTAATTCAGTAACAAATTTAAAAAAATTAAGTTCAAATAATTCAAATAAAATTATTTATGTTCGAAATACTATAGTAAATATTTAAAGGGTAAAACTGGAATTTTCATCAAATTTCCAAATGAATGATCTAATCCCAAATATTCCATAAATGAACATAGTTACCATAATGTGAGGAAATTATATCATTTATTATCAATAAAATATTAAATAAAATTGTGTTTTATCAAATCCCCCACACTTACCCTTTTTCACTCCTTGGAAAAACTTCATATCATGTATTCTGAAAAATTATGACAAGTAAACATCAATATCAAATCAAAACAAATTTTAAAACAAAAATCCTTGAGATCCAACAATTCCAAACCAAGAAAAAAAATTTATCATGCCTCATAAAAAACTATTATTTCAAGTTCTCCCTTTATATCATTCAATATATTTCCACTTCATTTATCCTCCCATGCACAAAACACTTACCTCACTTGAATTTTCTCTTATCACACAAATGAAAAATTTTCAGTAATGTCTTTCCCATCCAAACTCATTCAAGGGTCACCATAGGCTTGATAAATTCCTACATCACCACCTGATATGAGTCAAGAAAATATGTTTATCATGATAACTTACCAAGGTTGTTATGTGGCTTTTGGTTGGTAGGATTTTGATGTGAAAAATTCTGAGGCTGAATGAGGGGGGCTTGACTCTTTTTGAAGAAAAATTGCATTAATATAATTTTCACTTACATATAGTCTCCTACTCAATCCCCATAACATTAATTCATATTCATCATCATGAAAAATAAAGGAATGTTCACACCATTCAATATTTCAGTAGTAAAATGTCAATATTCTCAAACGTGATTTTCTTGAAAGCTCCAGATAGGCACAACTTTCTTCCTTTATTAGAAGCTCTAGAAAGGCACAAATTCAATTATCATGAAAGCTCCAGAAAAGGCACAACTTTCAATATAATGATTTTATTCAGTAGAAAAAACATCTCTTCAGAATTTAATTTTCCACCTAAAGTATCACAGAATGTGGTAGCACAACACAAGACAACTTCCCCCACACTTAAGTTCAACTATATTATGCAATTTCACTTCAAGAGTTAGTTGGATATGGAAAATTGGATTGTAATGTATCTAACCTAACAGTCTGTTTATGAATTTTAAGGGTTACAAGGATTAAATGTTCAAGGTAGGCCATTATAATAAATGATTCTTTGAAATAGGGGCTTTAATACCAAACAAATGCATAAATCATTTAAACATAAGTACCTCAAACCCTCAAGTTTTTACAGGAATAAATAAAATTTTGGTTAAATCAAGCATGATTTGGTTCTCTCAATAAGTGAGGTAAATGTAAATAATATGAAAATAATGGTTCAGAATCCTCACAGGAAAGTGATTTCAAATATAAAGACAATGAGATGTGTCATGAGATTCAAAATTCAGAGTACTTTTCATAAAATTACTAAAGATTTGAACTTGAAACAAATTTATTTTTAGTATCATTTAATCTCAGTTTCATGAAATAAATTGTTTCACTTATTTATATGAATTTAAAAATGGTGATGCGAATCATTTTAGCTCAAAAGTTTCAAAAAATAAACAAAAAATTGAAAAACAAACACAAAAAATTTGAAAAACACGCTATTTTTTTAAATCATTGAAAAAAAGGAAAACAATTGAAATTACTAAACTAAAAGGTTCCCTCCCCCACACTTAAAAATATTGTATTTTCCTCCATGTAAACCCATGAGATGATATATGCACATGAAATGTATAATTTTAAATAGGAAAAAGAATAAAGAAGTGAAAGGGTTAGGAATAGCCTAATATGCTTAAGTGATGATGGGGTCATGTAGTGTGATGAAATCCACTGCATCAATAGGAAGTCCCTCAATGCATTTCTTCAAATATTTCCCATTGAATGTAAAGATCCTTCCCGTGTCCTCTTGTGTGTTCTCCACTGCGCCATAAGGAAAAACATTAGTCACAACATAAGGACTTAACCATCTGAAATGAAACTTACCAGGCATCAGCTTCAGTCATGAACTATAGATAAGGAATTTCTCTCCAACATGAAAATCCCTTTGTTGGATAATTTTATCATGAGATACTTTTGATCTTTCCATGAAGAGCCTTGATTTCTCATATGAAGGCAATCGAATCTCCTCAAGCTCTTGAATTTTCAACTTCTTTTGGATTCCATCTAGTGCCAAATCCATGTTGCATTTCTTTATAGCCCAATAAGCCCTATGATCAACTTCCATGGGGAAATGACATGCTTTCCCAAAAAAAATCTGAAATGGGGACATACCAATGGGTGTCTTGTATGCAATCCTACAATCCCAAAGCACATCATCCAAGTGCTTTATCTAATATTTCCTATTCGGCTGCACATTTTTCTCCAAAATTTTATTCAATTCACGATTTGAAACCTCAGCCTGGCCATTTGTTTGGGGGTGGTATGGTGTTGATGTTTTGTGTGTCACCCCATACTTATGAAGGAGGGAATCCAAATTCCGATTGTAGAAGTGTGTCCCTTGGTCACTAATTATGGACTTTGGTACTCCAAACCTACAAAAAATCTGTTTCTTGACAAAGTCCACTACAACATGAGAATCATTAATCCTGGTGGCGTTGGCCTCCACACATTTACTCACATAATCAACATAAACCAAAATATACAAAAACCCAAATGAACTAGGAAAAGGAACCATAAAATCGATGCCCCATACATAAAAAATTTCACATAATAATATCGGTTGTTGGGGCATCTCATGTCTCCTAGAAATTTTCCTAGTGTTTTGGAAACAAGAGCATGATTTAAAAAACACACGATCATAATGGAATAATATAGGACAATATAATACAGAGTCTAATACTTTCCTAGCTGTTTGTTGGGGTCCAAAGTGTCCACCACAAGCAAGTGTATGACGAAATTTTAGAACAGATTCAAACTCATGATCAGAAACAAACCTCCTAATAACTTGGTCACTACACATGCGCCATAGGTAGAGGTAATCCCACACATAAAACCTAGAATCACTCTTTAATTTTTGTACTTGATGTTTCTCTAAATTTTTAGGGATTTCATATGCAACAAGGTAGTTTACTAAATCAGAATACCAAGGATGTGTACTTGATATGGAATAAAGATGCTCATTAGGGTAAGTGTCCTGAAGAGGTACCTAGTCTAAGGTGTTATCATCTAGTGTGTGAGTAAGCCTAATCATGTATTCCACTACTAGGTTTTACAAAACCTTCTTGTCCTTTATCTCAATGTCAAATTCATGAAAAAGGAGCATCCATTAGATTAGCCTAGTCATTGCATCTGGCTTCTTCAAGAGGTACCTCAGAGCTGCATGGTTAGAAAGAACAACTACTTTAGATCCCAATAAATATGAACAAAATTTATCTAAAGTGAATATGACAGTAAGAAACTCCTTTTCTATGGTTGTGTAGTTTGATTGGGATGAATCTAATGTCCTTGATGCATAGGCAATCACATGTGAACGTCCCTCAACCCTCTGAGATAAGAAAAATCCAACCACAAAGTTGGAGGCGTCACACATAAGCTCAAAAGGAATGCCCCATTATGAGGGCTGTATGATCGGTGGAGTATTCAGACACTTCTTCAACTCATAAAATGCAACCCTGCATGAATCATCAAACACAAAATCAGAATCTTTTTGAAGTAATCGTGACAAAGGAAGAGCAATCTCACTGAAATATTTGATGAAGCACCGATAAAAGCCTGCATTCCCTAGGAAATATCTAATATAATGCACACATGAAGGATAGGGTATGGATAAAATAATGTCTATCTTGGATCTATCAACCTCTATCCCATGTTTTGATACTATATGCCCTAAGATAATGCCATGCTCTACCATGAAATGTCATTTTCAAAGTTTAAGACCAGATTCTTCTCAATATAATGATTCAACAGCTTTCCCAAACTACTTAGATATTCATCAAATGAGGATCCATACACTGTAAAATCATCCATTAATACCTCAATGTAGGTCTTAATAAAATCATAAAAAATACTCACCATGCATCTCTAGAAGGTACTTGGGGCATTACAAAGTCCAAATGGAATCCTATGGTAGGCAAATGTACTGAATAGACAAGTGATTTCTAGAAGATTTAGATTCAGTCTCCTTTGTGGCCACCTAACTGGTTTAGCCCCATCCTCAAAAAGAATCCTATGCATGAAAATGGAGGGGCTAATACCTGATATGTCATCCAAGGTCCACCTGATTGCCTTAATGTTCTCACTTAAATGATTCAATTTTTTTTCTTTATGTTCAAAAGGGAGATTGTTAGAAATGATAACAGGTAATTTCTCACCACTTAACAAGTATGCGTATTTGAGATTAGGAGTCAATGGATTGAGTTCCAATGTAGGGTGGTGATGTATGGATGGAGAAATTTAAGGAACTGAAATATGTGCACAATAAACATCAGTATTAGAATATACATCATCAAAATCAGAGAATAAAGCATCAAATCCATCAGCATACTTAACAGCCATGTCATCATCAGAGTTCACACGATCAAAATCACAATATGATTCCATTTCAAAATCAAATATAGAAGTGTCTTGTGTGTTATAAATAGGTTTTGAAGTACTCTTAGATATCAAACAAGAACCAATACTCATAATCTACCTAAGAATAGGACAATCAAATTATATGGGGTTTTTATTTTTTGGTTCAAAATGGGAGATAACAAATGCAGAATGGTCCTATGAGGGGTACTTCATGGATTTCATAACATTAAATATCACAAATTCATCCCCAAAATCCATGTAAAGTGTACCCTAATTGACATTTATGATAGTTTTTTAAGTTTTGAGGAAGATTCTACCTAAGATAATGGGAGTATGTGAGCCTACCTGATCATCTTTCATGTTAAGCACATAGAAATCTGTTGGAAAGATCATGTCTCTTACCCAGACAAGTACATTCTCAAGGACTCCTGCTGGATATGCTATAGCACTATTCTCCAACTGTACCACTACTCTTGTCTGCTTCATCTCACCAACCTGCAAAGAGGAGAATATAGAGTGAGACATCACATTTATGGAAGATCCTAAATCACAAACAGAATCAGAAAAGTGAAACTCCCCTATGGTGCATGGGATAGTGAATATCCCTGGATCCTTGCACTTTGTTGGCATTTCTATAGTTGGTGTAATGAGTACTGACACATCCCTTCCAAGATTTATCCTCTCATTTCCCTTGAGTCATCTTCGATTGGTACAAAGTTCCTTTAAGAATTTCACATACCTTGGTATTTTCTTGACGGATTCAAGTAGAAGGATGTTGATCTCCACATGCTTAAATGTGTCCAAAACCTCTTTTTTCATTGCCTCGTCAACCATTTTCTTGGTTTGTACAACCCTGTTTGGAAATGGAAGGTGTTTGGGAGGAACATCATCAATATTTTTCTTACCTTTATCTTTCTCCTTGGGTTGCTCATCAGCTGGTTTTGAATGGGTCTTCTTTGGAGTTGAGGTGAATCTCGATGGAAGGATAAGTATAGATGTATCAGTTGTTTTCTTACCACTTATCAATGTGATGGCACTGACATTACCCTTGGTATTTGGAGTAGTTTGGGAAGGTAGATTTCCAGAATTCTTACTTACCAGTTCATAGAGGGCGGTGGCAATCTGGCTCATTTGAGTCTTCAACTCCCTTAGCTTCGAACCTTGACTCTTCAGCTCATTCTGTTGATTAAGAAAAATTTGATTCAAAAGGTCAACAATGTTATAATATACCTTTGGTTGAGAGTTCCTTTTTTGTTTACTTGTTGATGTTTGAGCTTCAAATCACCTTTGGGGTTGTTGGAAACCCTGTTGGTAAGGTGGAGGCTGCTGGAAGTTTTGTTGAAAAGGGGGCCTTTTTGTTGTCCAGAGCTGTACCTCATGTTCAATTGATACTTCCACCCTTGGTTATATGTTGGTGCAAAGGAATCAAGATTCTTTTGGGGATATGGTTGTTTCTACTTCTGATATTTTCACC
Organism: Viscum album; assembly: GCA_963277665.1. NCBI lineage: Eukaryota > Viridiplantae > Streptophyta > Magnoliopsida > Santalales > Viscaceae > Viscum > Viscum album. Next base: position 540,627,659 of record OY728119.1, read on the forward strand.
TAGGAAACACTGCTGCGCAATCTTCTATTTCCTATAGTTGGGGGAAACAGCCAGTTGTGTGGCTTGTATTAGTTCAAATGCCACAAGGCCTTGAAGGAGGGGGTTGGGATGTATTTTTTGCCAAAGAAATATGACTCACCATAGTGGTCAATTCTTCCAAATTAGTATCAATTAAATGATTTTCAAGAGAGGAAGGACTTACTTGATGTACTCCCCAGACATGTGGTGTACCTCGATCGCCAAATTGTTGGGAGTTTTGTGCCATATTGTCAATAAATGCATGTGTAGCTACTGGTGTCTTTTCTACCAATTCCCCTCCAGATGCAACATCCACCATGCTCCTCTCCATAGGTTTGAGTCCTTCATAGAAGTATTAGATGAGGAGTTGGTCACTGATTTGGTGATGTGGGCAGCTTGCACACAACTTCTTGAATCACTCCCTGTACTCATACATTGACTCCCCTTGCACTTTCTTGATCCCCAATATCTCCTTAAAAATATAATTGGTCCTTGATTCTGGAAAAAATATTTGCAATAAAAGATGTTTCAAATCATTCCAACAAGTCACATCTTCAGGTTGTAAATAATACATCCAGTCTTTTGCAGCTCCATCAAGTAAGAATGGTAATGCTCTTAGTTTGATTTCATCTTCAGAAACATTTCATGTTTTTAAGGTTGAGAAAACAACATTAAATTATTTTAAAAGTTTATTTGGATCCTCACCAGATAATCCGTGAAATTTTGGAAGAAGTTGAATTAATCTTGATTTCAGTTCAAAGTCCGATTCGAGATTTGGGTATGCAATGAAATTTGGTTGATAATTAATATCAGGTGCTGCCAATAATTGAATGGTTATATTAAGTTAATTTTCATTATTTTCAGCCATTAGTTCTAGTTTTATGTTTGAATTTGAATTTATTCCAATTTCAATGTTCTAAGAGTGAAGGAATTCTCTAACTGGTTGAATGATGAAACTTCCCGTAGATTGAGAATGTCTGATTCGAGCCCGAATGCTATGTTCAATATCAGGATCAAGATCTAAGAGATATTCAGGATTAGTTCATGTCATAAATCATATAAAAATAAAAATAAGTAAAGTGGACCATAATAAAAATGAGAAGTTTGAGTTGATGGTCCAAAAAGAAGAAGAAGAAAATAAAAGAAGAAGAAAAAATTCAGATTGGGTAAAGAAGGAAGAAAGAAGATAAGAATAGAATAAAATGTAAAATAAAATAAATACCTCTAAATGGTTGAAATAATTAATTTACTTCATGTAAAAGTCACCAATTTTAAAGGCGCTATCGTGGGCGCTTTCAAATGATGTTCAGTTTTGGGTTACTTAGGTGCAGCAGAGTGGCTGACCAAGGTCGTCTCTCAAAGGGGGAAGTAAATTAGAACAACTTATTAAAGGTATTATAAAAATAAAATAATAATAATAATAAAAACCCTACTTTAAAGGATGGTGGGGGGGGGGGGGTTATCGTTTATAAAACTAGAATAAGTTTGCTGGAAGAAGATTGCATTTTTTTTGTTTTTAAATTTGAAATGAAATTCGACGCAACAAGAATATGTTTTTTTAGAAAATATTTTATAAGGTGTAATCAATCTAAATCTACCTATTCATTTAACTATTAACCATTATAATTTAAATTAATACCTACTTAATCATAATCCCCTAATTTTTTAACCCTCAAACCCTACGAGATTTAACTTTAACACAAAGATGAAATTACTTAAACCCTAGGCTAACTTCAGAACACGCAATCAAATATCCCTACTTTGATTGATGTTATAAGGTTAGATTATGGTAAGTGATTAATTAGAGAACATATCCATTCTGGATATGAGGATTAATTGAGTTTAGGGATTATATTTGAACTCTATAAACTTATCCCGTGTGGTCTTGTATTACCGATTAAGATCGCGCTCTCACAATTCACACAATACTCGACCTCGTGTGTTTTGGTGTTAATTGTTAAATTTCTTGATTAGTTACTTCTAATTTAAAAACTAAATTCATGTATCATATTAAATTAATTACATTATCTCAATGATTCAAAATAATTAAATGAAGAGGGTAAAAGATAGATCGATCACTAAGAAAACTACTCTTCCATGGGTGGTGTGGTCATCGTGCAGACGTTTTGCAAGAGAAAAGTATTGAAAGGGTAGAACCCAATATCATTTTCACTCTTGAATTTCAGACCAAATAGGAAGATAAAAATATGAAAAGGAAAAAACACAAAATATTAATTGAAGAAAAATTCAAGATACAAGCATGAAAGCAAAGAAATACAAAGAGGAGGTGGGAGAGGAGAGCCTTTTTGGAAGAGATATTTTCCCAAGGACTTACTTCTTCCAAGAGTTGTGAGGGGCTCCCAAGAGACAAAATTTAGGCCAAACCTTACCAATTACTCGACCAACCATTAAAAAGAGTGAAAAAACCAATTTATAGAGTGGTGGGGAGGCTAGGTTCAAAGTGGTTTCAAGTGTGAATGGGGAATCTCCACCAAATATTTTATACCAACTTGCACTGCCCATTTGACCTTAAAAACTCATGAACCATCTATTCTTCTAGAAGTATAATTTGTGAGAAATTGTTTTTTAGATATCCTCTCAAAATTTGGGCTCAATCCATGCACTTATTTAGAAGTTATGACCCAAATACAGAACCCATGTCCAATCTGGCGAGTCCAACCCAACTTTGGATTCATGGCCCATTTTCACCCACCAATTGCATGATTTATCTCTAATGTACTAAATTAAAGTTGTATAAAATTAATTCAGGAATAAATTTAAAAAATATTAAGTTAAAATAATTTAAATAAAATTATTTATGTTTGAAATACTACAGTAAAAATTTTAAGGGTAAAATTGAAATTTTCATCAAATTTCCAAATGAATGATCTAATCCCAAATATTCCATAAATGAACATAGTTACCATAATTTGAGGAAATTATATCATTTATTATCAATAAAATATTCAATAAAATTTTGTTTTATCAATGTGTGTGTGTTTTTCATGTTAAAATGTTTTACTTCTTAGACTCAAAGAACATTGAAGGTAATGGTAAACGTTATATGAGTATTCATGTTTTTCATTAGACTATGTTTATTTTCTTTTTATATAACTTACTGTGAGTTTTGTGATCATACCAAATTTTAAAATGTTTTTAATAGGATTTATGTATGGTTAAGGGAAAGGAAGAATTCAAGTTTAAAGTCATGGATATTTTCAATGAAAAGAAATCATGATTTATTTTAAAAGTTTTATATTATGGAAAAAATGGATACTAATTGGAAGTGTCCATTTTTTATTTTACGAGTTTTTTATGTATGAGTTATGGCCAAATTCTCTAAAACTATCAACCTTAAAAGAACCTAAAATGTAAGAGATTAAACTATTAAATTAAAACTCAATCTTATGTAATGTTTAAGGAGGAGTACTTATAGTTGGCATCAAAGGATATTTTAGATAACTTTAGAGGTTAGGATAATGTTAATATAATTACCTTGAAATATTTTAATTTATGGTTAAGTTTAAATGATATGGAATTTTAATATTACCATGTTGATTCTTCTAAGCTATGCCTATTCAAAATGTTTTCCGTAGAGGAAACCTGGAAGCTATAATGGGAAGGAACTGAGATAAAAATATCCTTCCAAATTAGAATCCCAAGACAGTTAGAATTGGAATAGAATTTTTTTGTAGTGATGAATCAGTTAAAACAAGATATTAATGGTGGTGGTATCCATGATATATAGGAACCTACTTTACCATGAAATAACATGTCAATAGTGGAACATTTCATGAGACAACATCCCCCATCATTCGGTGGATCATCTGACCCAGTTGAAAAAATGGATTCAATATTTGGAATCAAAATAATTTATATTATTTAATAATATCAACTTAATTTTTTTAACATAATTATTAGTTAAAATTGTTAAAATAGTTAAAATTAATTACCACTATTAAAGTTAAAATGGGGTTTTGAGAAATACATGTGTTTTTATTAAAATTAATTTTACACACACATAATATTTTTATTTAATAAATTAGATTTAATATTTAGAATCATTAGGTAAAAATTATCTAATAAATATAATTTTAATTTTAGTCTTAAAGTATAAATTACCTAGTTAAATAAAAAGACACAAGTTACCGTGGTAAAAAAACTGAAAGAGGTAAAATTGAGTAAACTTAAAGACTAAGGAATAACATGATAAAAAATGTGTTTATTTTGTATGGTGGAGGTTTTTATCAACCAAATAATTCCTCCAATACATTATTTATCTATTTTTGAGGTACACATGGTAAGAGAGACCTTTTAATAGTAAATAATTTTGGGTATTTATAATAATTCCACTTCTCCTCAATTATAAAAGGGCACACACTCCCCTTACTTATTAACACCTCTCAATCCATTTGGATTGATAAAAACCTGAAAAAATAAATTATAAATTTACCTCATCTCATACTATAATCCTTAGTTTGGGCATAAATCCAACCTAGGATGGATTTTTGTGCAAACCTAAAGAGGTTATCCAAAGAAGAGGTAACGCTCTTCAACGAGCACTTTTATTTTATTTCTTCCACCACCCCATTAAATTCTTATTAAAACATGATTATATAATAAAATAAGTATATTAAATATAATTATATGTTATTATATTAATTTAATAACCTAAATTATTCTCCACTTCCATTAAATGGGTTATGAAATCATCATTCATGTGTACAACGGACTACCGCCTCGCGAACCGATTTCATTCATTTTTCCATTACCACCTCTCATGGTTGGGTATGATGATGAATATAAAGTATATATATGATATTTATAAAATAATTATACCTCTAGATTCATTATATCATATATAATTTTTTTATTTTTTATTCTATAGGGGACATAAAAACGTCACTCGTGTGTACGATGGACTACTGCCTTGCGAAGCGATGTGATTCGTTTTTTCACTAATGCTTTACATGGAAGGTAATAATGGTAAATATAATAAATATATGTGATATAAATGATATAATTATTATATTAATGAAATATTTATAATTTTTAAAAGATAACATATCATTTTCTTTCCTACCTTTTCACTCATTGAAAAATGATAACGTCCTTCATGTTATGTGTGGACTATCGCCTCCCATGTAGCGATGTGACTCTTTTTTCATCACTAAAACACATAGATGATATATATATATATAAATAAATAATATTTTATTTATGAAATTATTATCATTATTTAAATATAAAATAATACATACCTTATTTTCATAACGATCGTTGAAAAATGAAAATGTTACTCTGGGTATGTATGGTCTACCATCTCCAGGATAATAACATAGTTTATTTTTCATAATAGTATTTAATGATTGGTATTAAAAGTATAATTTATTTATAATTATGATAATTATTCTGTGATTATTATTCTATAGATGTTAAAATAATGATATCTTTGACCATAGTCAACCCACCAAAGTTATTTTTGACACATAATCCAAATATGGTCAAAACATCCGATGTAAACTTAATTGATTAAGTAATTGTATATAACATGGTAATAAGTGAAATAAAATTAATAATAAAATTTAAAAATTTTCTCAAGAATGTAAATAATTAATGTAAGTTTATTATTCAGGAAGATAAAGACACACGTGATAAGTCAGACTCAAGGTAAGGGACTTCATCTCAATTTTCTTTCATTGAGGCATTTTTTTGATGTTATACACCTATATTCTTTTATAAGGTGTATATACATCCAATTTTACATTATATATTTTAAATTTATCTATTCTATGAATATTTAAGGTTTTTTATTGTTATTATTTAATGGGTTTTACAATTCAACTGTTTCCCAAGTGATAAGGGACTTTTCTTTAAAAAATACTCTTTTAATGTTTTCCTTCCAAATATTTATCTTCCATGTCCAAATTTTTAAAATTATTTTATGAAAATTTTAACATGTAAATAAAATATTTATAAAGTAAAATTTATGTCACTTTTTTTACTTTATTTTAAAAGGTTTTCAAAATAATTATTTTTACATGTTTAATACGGAGCATTTTGTCAAATGACAAAAGGAATGTTCAATTCTTAACATACATGAAGATAATGAATATTTCCACCACCATGGAAATTATTTTATTTATTAATTCCTTTTAAATCTTTAATGTTTTCTTCAATGAAAAAATCTATTTCCTTTTTGGGTATCTTTATAATACCTTAATATTTCATGGTATGTATCCTCTTAAATAAATTCAATTCATTCAATAGATTAAATTGCACAAAAAATTATTTCATATAGTATAAATCATATAAAATCACAAATATAACACAAAACAAACTCTATAATGAAGAAATAATGAAATAGGAGGCTTTTTCTAGAAATTAAGAACATATACCAATTAAATAGTAACTTGACTTTTGGAATAGTAATGTGACCTTTATGAATATTAATTTGGCCAATGGAATAGTAACTTCACCTACGAAAGAATAAATAAAATTTATATGTTATATAAATAGTAATATGATATAATTATAACATATTATAAGTAAATAAATGTTTTAGAAATTTTTAATTAAGTATTGATATTTTTTTAAAACATAAATGTTTATTTACAATTTTATAATCAATGTAATGATTTAAAAGAAAATTTATTTACATAAAATAGAATGATAAATTAATATTTTTTTGTATTATGATTATAAGATAATTTTATGAGACCTTAGTTAATTTTTCAAAGTGTTATAAAATCAGTTATAATTTTAAAATTGGTATTTTTTGAGTAAATGATGATTTTAATTAAAAATTAAAATTCTCATATTTAGAAAATTGATTTCATAAAATGGAGCTCATTTTTTAATTCTATACATTAAAAAAATTCTTGAGGTGATTTTTTGGGTTTTTTTTTTAAATAGTTGAATTTTTGGTGAATAGTGAAAGATGGTAATTTACGGTATAAGCTAAATAAATGAATTATTGAGTCATAGGTGATGTATGAATGATTTAAGACCATAATCTCAAAACATAATTAATTTTTTTAATATATTTAGTGATAATTCTCTAACTATTTAGTCTTGAGCCAAAATAATAAACAAATGAATAAAATAACGAGAAAACACCCCTCTCCTCCATTATAAATACCTCCCCTCAGCACCACTTCTCTTCAAAACTTCCAAGATTTGAGAATTTTTCAATTTATATTAAATCCACTTCCCAAACCTATCCCACACTTTCAGGATCCCTTGGTCTCAACAAAATACCAACACCAATTTCTTTAAGGAGGTTCTCAAGGAGAGGAATTCAAGACAAAAATTCCTCTTTCTTTTTCTTTTATTTTCCTTTAAATTTCATTTATTTTCTTATTATATAATAATATCCCCTTATTAAAGTGGAATAATAACTCCATTATCACATATATACTGTATTTTTATTATGTTAATGTAATAATCTATCATCATTTCTCTTCCCCTCTCCTTTTGTACTAAAAATGAAAACATCGTCCGTGAGGTGCCGATTCACCACCTTCATGGATGATGATTGTTAATTTTCTATTTCAACTTCAAGGATGGTAATAAAAGCCTATTTATGTATAAAAAATACTATAATATATGTATTATAATTTATTTAATATTCTATAACCAGTATATATACATAATATGAATTCATAAGACAAAACTAGTTCACGATGATCGAAAAAATGCCAAAATAATCTAAATGATTATCACTAACATTTTATCTAAATTATTCATCCTAATAACATATAACTGAATGAAATATATAAACATTAAATATTCTATAATTTCATTAATAACATATAATTTCAATTCTTGATAACTATTCTCATTTTACATGATTTTCCATACATATATACAAGTAAACCGATCATGAAAACCAAGGAAATGAACATCCCCAAATAATAAAATTGTACTTTATAACTCATCGAAAAGGCCATAAATGAACTTAATAAAAGTATACTAAATAAAATACATGTATAAAATATTATTAATTAATTAATTAATTTATTTAATATGATTATCCCGGACATTATGATCAAGTGCATAACACAATCAGACATAAGGTAAGGGACTTTGTCTCAATTTCCATTTCATCAAGAATTACTTGGTATTATGCACCTAATCATTTTTATGTGGGGTATATAATACCCATTTGAGATAATTTTTCATTTGAAATTATATTTCTATTAAATATCCATATTCTTGTATCATAGATATGATTATTGTCTAAGCCGTATACCATTTTACAGACGGTGTTTATTTTGAATATTGTTTTTACTAGGGAAATATTGATGAATATGTATCCTATAATCAATACGAATATTGATAAGGAATATTTTTCTTGAATTAAATATATTTATGAATAATTATTTGGACTTGTAGTGATAGACGGTCCTGTTATATCCCCTCGAAGCATCGACGGGTCTCATGAGACAAAACAGTTGGCGACAAACCCTTCATGTTTATTTTCAAATAAAATAAGACATGTATCTAACCATAGAATTAAATTGTATTGAAGGTATTATGGTCTATGTTATAGATACATGATTTCCAAATAATAATCATTTTCTTTATTTAGTATTTGGTTATTAATTTCCATGAGGTTTTCACTATGAAGAAATCTATGGATGCATTTTCATTCTCAGTTTATTGATGGAATGTGTTTTTAAGTTATTCAACATGCCATATTGATTATGTCCAATGGATTATGATTCACTTATTGTTGATTCATTATTCCACTATATGTAACCCTTACCGAGTATTTGATATCACCCTTTTATTTATTTTCCTTGCTCGGGTTGTGAAGATGATAAATTCGAATAACTGAAAAGGAATCAGTTTATTTTATTTTTTACGTACTATGTTTAAATTACTAATGTAATAAGGGAACCATGTATACATATAGTTTCTTCAATAATAATAAACTGATCGATCCTTGGTGATGTGATCTCTTGTATCTATGCCATTGAAATAAAATGACCACCGACTCTGGGCTACTGGGGTTTAGGTTGTTACAGTTGGTATCAGAGAAGGTTTAATAGAAACCTTGGGAACTAGATTTAGAAAACATAATTTAGGGAATATAACCATAAGTTATACTTTAAGGATAATCATAGAATAACATCTTATAATTTTGGTAAGTTAGAGATCATGTGGTTATTCCTAGCATACATCCCTGTTTAGATACCACAAGTGGACATGGTTCTGTTATAGATGTACCTAGGGGTAACAACTCTGAAAAGGTGTCTTGGACCTGACTCACATTAACCTGGTACATGATAGCAGGCCTTATTGTGCACCTTATTTGAAACTCCCAAGGGTATTCTTAGGATAATTAACTTTCTCTTTACATACCATTATTAAGTATTTAAAAATAAATATTGACCAAATAAACTATGTTTATGATTATGAGATTAACTATATAATTTATGTTTTTATAGTTCAAAATTATGTATTATGATTCATAACCTAATTTAGTGTATTCCATTATTTAGAAATGAACCTAATGGAAGGAAAGGAATCAATACCCAAAAACAATGTAGGTATTTTACCACTGAGCAAGTCAACACAGTTTGTTTTGGAGCTGATCAGTTCATGACCATATTAGGAAAAATTACTCAAGTTATGAAAATAATCATACTACACCTATATTAGATTATTTTATGTGGTATAAGACCCCATATTTTAGTGTAACTACTAATACAATGGTAGATGAGCAATGGATCAAGTCCCTTGAAAAGATATTTCTAGCATTGAGATACAATGAGAACAAAAAGGTAATACTGATAGTATATTATCTCAAGGGTGATGCTAATCAATGATGGCCTTTGATCTAAAATACTAAGGAGGAAGATGAAATATAAGACAAGTAATGAAGAACTTTTAAGGAAATATTCTTCAATAAATACTGCCCTCATGAGAAACAAACTAAAATGAAGAGAAAATTCATGAGCATAAAGTAAAGGGAAGAATAGAGTGTTGTGGAGTATGAGGCTACCTTCAAAAGACAAGAAGAGTATTCTATAGATTACATACGTGATTCAGAAGACAATATTGATAATTTCTTTCAATGTTTTAATCCAAGTATCTAAATATCACTATCTTTGTAAAAATTTTCATCGTATGATGAAATAGTATTAAGTTCTATCAAAACAGAGAAGGAATTTTCTAGATCTTATATGTTCAATAGAAATTAGTATAAGAATATGTCTTCTGATAACTATGGAAAAGGTAAAGCATCAAAGAATAAAAATGGAATGAATCAATTTACATTATGTAAAAATTGTGGAAAGAATCATACTAGGAAATGATTGAAATGCATGAGAATTTGCAATAAGTGTGGAGAAAAGGGTCATAAATATAATTATTTCAAGGGGAAGAAACAAATAAATGATTTTCAATGCTTCAACTATAATTAAATGGGTCATTATTCAAATTTGTGTCCCAAGCATCGGGAGAATTTACCACAGAAGTGTCCAAGGGGAGATGACCAAGCTTATGCGATCACAACTGTAGAGGTTGAAGCCCATAATGATGTGGTGGTAGGTACATTAATCGTTTTATAAAACTTATCCAATGATTTATTTAATTATATACAATCACATTTTTTTATATCTTCCCAATTTTCTAAGAAAATCATACATTTCCATTTTGATTTAATAAAGGAGTTATGGAGTTATGAGTAAAAACTCCTAAGGGATGTATTGTTGCAACAAAGATGTGTCAGTCAGTCGCCTTTATGACACATAAACATGATTTAGTTTCAAAACTTATCATCATACCTATGTTTGGTTTTTATACAATCCTTGATATAGTCCGTATTTCAAAATATGATGTGAAAATCTATTGAAATAATAAGGAAGTTACAATTTGTGAGGAAGATGTAGAATCCCTTATCTTTAGAGTAGAAATATCAACATCTAGTTCTTATCCAGATCCACCCCCATCAGCTCTATTAAATGAAATTATTGGACTGGAAGAGTAAACAAAATCTAAGGATGAGGAAATTAATATTTTAATTGATGATGTACCAATTGTGCAAGAATATATTAATGTATTTCTAGAGGATTTACCTGGACATCCTCTAGAGAGGGAAGTCAAGTTCTCTATTGATTTAATTCCTGGTGCAATACCTATATCGAAGAATCCCTATAGAATGTAAATTGTGGAATTAATAGAGCTCAAGAAACAACTAGAGGAATTGAGTGACAAGGTATTTATTCACCCTAGTGTTTCTCTATGGGGAGCCCCTGTTCTCTTTTTCAAGAAGAAATATGGATCCATAAGGCTGTACATTGATTATAAAGAAATCAATGCTACTACAATAAAGAAAAAGTATAACACCCCATGATTTCATAGTACATTATTTCTTCAAAGTAATTCAATAACCTGCAATACACGCAACACCGAGTTCTAGCACACAATGACTTAACAAACAAGTCGTTCAAAAGCGGTTATGAATAGTATTAACTTAATTTTGAACTTTATATAATCCTTATAATTTTAGAATCCATATTATGATTTTCTTAGACATAATGTAAGAACAAATACATTTTTTCAAATAAAAGAAGTATTTTTCAAAAAATGAAATTTTACCGCCTTTTAATGGCGAAGCCTTTTTAAATAAAATATTTAAAACTTTTATATATTCAATTTGAAAAAATAAACTTCTTCTATAGAACCGGGAAATAATAATTTAGTTTTAATAAAGTTTTGGTGTTTTTCTGATAACTTTCATATTTGTGTGAATAGTGAAAAATACTATATTTTAACTGAAAACAACTTTTTAAATCAAAATAATTTATATTGTTAAATTATAAATTTTAATGGTTTGGAAGTACAAATAGATTATATTTTTACCATTTAATCCAATGATGGTCATTTTAAGTAATTTCACTTTGAAATTGGATATAAACAAGTGTCAAACTTTTGGTAGTTATTATTTCTTAAAAATACGCCTTTTGGTTTTGACAGTGGGAATTAATTTTAAATTAATAAATGAAACTTCTATGTTTTTAATTTGGTAAAATATACTTCATTATTGAATTCATAATATCAAAATTAGCTTAGGTTAAAGTTTTGGTATTTTTCTGAAAACATTCAATTTTTGATGAATAGTGAAAAAACACTAAGTTATAGTTTAAAACCAAATTTTTATTTAAATAATTATTTATTTTATTTAAATTTAATTAAGGTAAAAATAGATATATAATACCTATATAAGTTCAATGTAATTCATTGGATTTAGTTTAGAATAATTTTAGATATATAAAAATTTTATTGAACTTTTCACCGTCTTTTACCCACCTCCTAGAATAATTTAGAAATTCACATAAAACTTAATTTTACCGCTCTTGTGAGTGGAATTTTGAAAATATGAGAGACACGGTTAATATCAAGGAGTAAAATGTGGTTCAATAAGATAAAAATAATTTTTGGTAAATAGTAACCTTTTACTTTTATTTACCACGGTAAAAAGTAAATAGGGCAATTAAGGGTAAAAATGATATTATTATTACCCTAACACATGTCCTAATTCTATTGGCTAAGTATAATTCGACAAAAAAAAGCCTTAGGAATAAAATATCATCATTTAGGTCCACTTGGATTAGATTAGGACATTTATTATTATTTAATTCAAAGAAGAGTTAAAAGAGTTGAAATCAAAGTTTAATTACTAAAACATTTTTTAATATAGGGTTATAAATAAGATAAATTCAATTATAAATATTCATTAGAAATCTAAAAATATTTCTTACATAATGGTATTTTATTTATAATTTTTAGACATTAAATAATTTAATTTATTTATGACACAATGGTGATGCAGTAATTACCTAATTAATGAAATAATAAAATAATTGATATTGTAAATATTAAAATAAATGTAATTTGAGACTTTTTATGAATTAAACTAATTTTATAGGTTAATATGACATGTTCGTATTTATTTAATTAAGTTTTTTTTAAGTAATCATGCTGTTATGATTTTCACAAAAATCAAATACCAAATAGTGTCAAAATTGACATTAAAGAGTTTTTAAAACAAATATTATATTATTAATTGATATTCTATTCTTAAAAACCTAAGGTTTGGCCAAAGGACTTATATAATTATATTTTTATTATTACTAGACCAATTGGGGGTCGATTGGAAGATTATAGTAAGTTTATTAACCATATAATATAAAAATACAAAGAGACATGGTAAATGTCAAAATATTTAACTAAGAGTTAAATATAAATGATAAGGTTAATATAGTAACCCAAACCTGTCTAAAATCTATTGGTTGAAAGGATTTAGACCCATCCCCACCTTAAAATTTAAATAATCTACTTTGGAGCCATTAGAAACCGAATATGAATTTATTATAAAATAATATTTCTAGTTTTTCCAAAGGTGCCCCACACCCCTCTTATAAAAGGGAACTACCCTTTCTCTCTAATTCACACCTTAAAGCCTTTTGTCTCAGCCAAAACCTGCCCAAACATTCTCTCAACTTCCCTCACTTCAACCTAGAGGCCTTATTTTGATCAGAAATTCAACCTAAGGAGCCCTTTTGATCAAATCAAAAGGAAGAACCCGAAGTAGAGGTAATGTTTTCACCACCCTCTTTCAAGTTCCTTTCTTCTTCAACTTCTTCTTTCTTTGTCATTACCATTATAAAATAATAACTCCAGTATCTTATATATACTATGATGTTATTATAAATATGGTACAACCATATTCAGTATTCTATCCATCCCTTGAATGACATGTCACCATACGTGTGTACGTATGGCTTACCATCTCCACGTCGTGGTGTAATTGTTATTCAAAACATTATTATTTGGATGGGTATAATAATGATGTGTAATTCATGTAAATAATAAATATAACATTATAATTATTCTTTATATATTATATACTATCCAATAATATATTATTTTAATATCAAAAGAATGATATTGTCACTCATGCGTAAGTACGGACTACCGTCTCCACGAACGTGATGAGATTCATTCCCCATCGTATCCATTCAAGAATAATTTTCATTTGATGGTTAAAAATAATGTTTAAAGACTTAATATCATTCCGGATATGAATAAGATACAACCTATCCATAACAAACACAACTTACATAACAAATTATATAAAGGAAAACGAATCAGTTAACACCCGAAACAACGATAATAAAAAGATATTACTAAAAAAGCATTGTTAAAAGATCATATATGATATCATATTAATGTATATGATTCTTGAATAATTTAATAACAATTATTTCACCATTATACATAAGGGTAACCTACCCTCAACCAAGGAAAAGTACAAGTTAATGGTTTATTTCACAATCTTTTCATTATCTGAGGTTGTTTATACGTAATTATCTACTGGGACCTCTTTATCATCCACATACATGTTTCTTAAAAATATATTTCAAATCATTCTTACTATTTTACAGACTATGGGTTAAATTCATTTATACGCTCATTGAATTTTTATAAGAAGTTTATAAAGGAATATTTCTATCATTTTCCAATCAATGTCCTTTTTAACCCTTTTGACAGAATTGAGGTAAGAATGTCTTTTTTAACTTATATGGTGGGTGCGGCTATTTTCCACCATTATAAAATCATAGAAGCTTCCCTTACAATCTTATAAGATTATTTTCAAAGTAAACGTTTTATTTTATAATTACGTGACTTTTAAATGATTTCAGAAAAGAGATATTTCTCTCAAATAGTTTTGATTTCATCTATGTCAACATCCTTTGATGGATTTTAAGCTTATTTGAAGTTTATTTATTATGATACAAAACTTTCATATTGTATTGAATGTTTTGTGATATGTTTAACTGTGGATGTGTTATTTTTATACCATTCATGGTTTATGGAGAAAGTATTGATATTTCGTATGCTAGTTTTAATATGAATGTTTATGTTATGTTTAAACATGTTCATATGAGGAATGCATTGGACTTAATTAGTGACGGGTGGAGCCCACTATAGCTCCTAGATGCATCGGTAGGTCTCATGAGACAAACTAGTGTCTTGGTACGAGGCCTTGACAAAATCTTATTTGTAGTCTTGGCAGGAGGCCTTGGCTACGTGGTTATGATAGTCTGACATTATGAATTCCATCATTATGAAAGTGGATATTGATATTGCATGTGATTATTCGACTAGTAGAATATCCATGTGAATAAGTAAATGACATTATTTCATTTTATTTCTGACATATTATGCTTAAGTTCAAGTTTAAAAGGCTTTTTGTTTTAGTTATACATTTCCTTAAATGTTTATGCTTATTTATGAAAGTTTCCGCTATATTGTCATCCTTACTGGGCATCTGAGGTCACCCATTTCTATGTTTTATTTTTCCCAGGATGTGAAGAAGTATTTTATGAATGACCTATAGGGATATTAAGAGGGGATATGAGTGTGGACTATGGAGACTATGTTGTTGTAGTTTTCATTTTATGATGTAATGTAAACTTTATGAATGTATCTAGTGATTCCAAGGCTACTAAACTAATCGGTCTTTCAAGACTTGATCTTTTGTAATCATGCCAATGTTATGTAATAATGCACTGACTCTGGGTAACTGGGGTCGGAAAATTACAGTTGGTATCATAGGAAGTTTATTACAAACCTTGTAAGCTATATTTAGATAAAATCTGATTAGAGCACATAGACCTAAGATGGAATTTGAGGATTAGTATAGAAGAACTTCCTAGAATTTTGGTATTGTAGAGATTTTGTGAGTTTTTTGAGCAATAAATCCCTATATGGATACAAGCAGGTAGAGGTAGATCTGGCACAAATGTACCTAGGGGTAAAACCTGAAAACACCGCTTTGAGCTAGACTCGAACGGGAACTGGTGCACGAAAACGGGGCTTGCTGTACTCTTGGTTACGACACTCCCGGGAGATATGCTTAGGATAATTCTCATTTTCTTTACAAATCATTATGAAGGGTTTATAAGTATATAATTCCTCAATGAAAACATCTTTATGATTATGGATTATATCCATAAACCATTCAATTTACGTTAGGTATTTTACAAGTTTGGAATTATTCATTTCAATTCATAAACTGACCTAGTTTATGCTATTATATAGAAATGGCGCCCAGTAGAAGGAATGTGAACTCCAACAATAAGTATGATCCAAAGAGTAATAAGGATCATATCTTTCACAGTATTAAGCCAACATTTAGAAGGTAAATAGTCTCCCATGTATTCTCAACATATGAATAAATAGTATCATGTGTTAATAAGATAAGTAAAGAATTCTCTAAGTCCTATGGCTTTGAATGGAAGCAAGAGAAGAAAAGGATGTAAGAGAGAAAGATGGATAAAGGGAAGAGGGAAAAGAAGAATTTTCCCATATGTGATAACTGTGGGAAGAAACACCCTGGAACTTGCCTGAAGGGAATGAGAGTTTGTTTTAAGTGTGGATAAAAAGGACACCATGTACGCGACTGCAAGGGTAAGAAAAAGGTTTCAAATGTACAATGCTTCATCTGCAAGGATTTGGGAAACTACGCGAATCAATGTCCCATTCATAAGAGTATACCACAAATGATGTTATTGGATAATAATCAAGTTATGATACTACCACAAATGAGGAGGAATCATTAGAGTTCTTATGTTGTTATTAAGGAATTATGTCATTTGAGTGTTGTATCAACAATGTACTGGTTATAATAATTATGGAGTATATAATGATTGTACTACAATACTATTTCATTAAGGACTTGATATTGTGTGGAACCAAGAAAAGTGACTCAATAGCAGGTTAATTTTTTGGAAAATATATGGTTGAGAGAAAGATAAACGATAATATGGTTCTGATACCGAGGTAGTGATTTTGGAATAATACATGATTGATTTGGATAAATTATATTGGATATTCTTGATTACCTTGAAACTGATTAATGATTTGTATATTCCATCATTGTTGGAGTTTAAAACATTTTTGGATAGAAGGATTATATCCAGTATTCTATAAGGAATAAGGGATCATGAATGTAATCAATAAGTTTTTATGATAATTCAGGATGTTGTAGTGTTCTAAAAGAATACATGATGAAGGTATTCACATGTTATTACACGGAAAAAAGGATCTTCATTATGTTTACCTTACTTATAAATTTTGGACTGTGAGTTTGGAGATTAGTATTTTGGATAATTCTAGTTTGAGATTTTTTTTGGATTGCCATAAAAGGACAACCCGAAGGTTGGGCGACAACCCATTGCGTCCGGTAAGGCCGCGATACTTGAACCCACAACCGAAGGGCGACAAGGGTGTATCACCTACCAATGGCCCACGTGATGTCCTGGATTGAATAATGTAGTATTTTTTTAAAAAAAAATCTGGTAGATGAATTATAAATTCATTTTTTGAACCCTATACGAATAGAATAAATATAATATTATTTTTAAGTTATATTATCTTTTAGAGTGGAAGATGAGTTTGTGGTAGAAATTAGTTAAAGGATGGGACTCTACTTGTCAAGTATATATTTTTCTTCTTCTCTTATTCTATGAAGAAATTAATTCTTATACTTAAGTGAAGGGATATTAAAACAAAAAAATGTGTTATCCTAATACCATATGTTTTGTTGAACCGATGGTATTTTAAATCATCATAGATTGATGAATTTAAGGCCCTTAATTTTACACTTGTTTGTGATTTATGACCTCAATAACTACCTATAAATATTTACGTTTTTTCTCAAATTATATGTCTCTAATTTCCACCAATGTTCTCCTAATCGAGATCATAATTTGGTGGTGTCCCTTTCATTTCCGTTTTCCTCTTATTAAGACTAAATTTTATTAACCTAATTTTCGATGTGGGTTTTACCAAAAAGATTTTCTATTTTCAACCTTTTATTTTCGAAAAATAATTTCAAATTGCGAGGATGCAATTTATTGAATGAGGGAAGAATGTAACACCCCAAGATTTCAAAGTATGTTATTTTTTCAAAGTAATTCAATAACTTGAACTACACGCAACACTGAGTTATAGCGCACCATGACTTACCAAACAAGTTGTTCAAAAGGGGTTTTGAATAGTATTAACTGAATTTTGAACTTTATATAATAATTATAATTTTAGAATCCATATTATGAGTTTCTTGGACATAATGTAAGAACAAATACTTTTTTTCAGATAAAAGAATTATTTTTCAAAAAATGAAATTTTACTGCCTTTTAATGGCGAAGCCTTTTTAAATACAATATTTGAAACCTTTATATATTCAATTTAAAAAAATAAAATTCTTCTTTAGAATCATGACATAATAATTTAGTTTCAATAAAGTTTTTTTGTTTTTCTGATAACTTTCATATTTGGGTGAATAGTGAAAAATACTATATTTTAACTGAAAACAAATTTTAAATCAAAATAATTTATATTGTTAAATTATACATTTTAATGGTTTGGAAGTATAAATAGATTATATTTTTAACATTTAATCCAATGATGGTTATTGTAAGTAATTTCACTTTGAAATTGGACATAAACAAGTGTCAAACTTTTGGTAGTTATTATTTCTTAAAAATACGCCTTTTGGTTTTGACAGCGGGAATTAATTTTAAATTAACAAATGCAACTTATATGTTTTGAATTTGGTAAAATAGACTTCATTATTGAATTTGGAATACCAAAATTAGCTTAGGGTAAATTTTTGGTATTTTTTCTGAAAACATTCAATTTTTGATGAATAGTGAAAAACACTGAGTTATAGTTTAAAACCAAATTTTTATTTATATAATTATTTATTTTATTTAAATTTAATTAAGGTAAAAAAGGATACATAATACCTATATAAGTTGAATGTAATTCATTAGAGTTAGTTTAGAATAATTTTAGATCTATAAAAATTTTATTGAACTTTTCACCGTCTTTTACCCACCTCCTAGAATAATTTGGAAATTCACATAAAACTTAATTTTACCACTTTTGTGAGTGGATTTTAAAAAATATGAGATACATGGTTAATATCAAGGAGTAAAATGTGGTTCAATAAGATAAAAATAATTTTTGGTGAATAGTTACTTTTTACTTTTATTTACCACGGTAAAAAGTAAATAGGGTAATTAAGGGTAAAAATGATATTATTATTACCCTAACACATGTCCTAATTCTATTGGCTAAGTATAATTCGACCAAAACAACCTTAGGAATAAAATATTATCATTTAGGTCCACTTGGATTAGATTAGGACATTTATTATTATTTAATTCAAAGAAGAGTTAAAAGAGTTAAAATCAATGTTTAATTACTAAAACATTTTTCATATAGGGTTATACATAAGAAAAATATCATTATAAATATTCATTAGAAAGCTAAAAATATTTCCTACATAATGGTATTTTATTTATAATTTTTATACATTAAATAATTTAATTTATTTATGACACAATGGTGATGAAGTAATTACCTAATTAATGAAATAATAAAATAATTGATATTATAAATATCCAAATAAATGTAATTTGAGACTTTTTATGAATTAAAATAATTTTATAGGTTAATATGACATGTTAGTATTGATTTAATTAAGTTTTTTCGAATTAATCATGCTGTTATGAGTTTCACAAAAATCAAATACCAAATAGTGTCAAAATTGACATTAAAGATTTTTTAAAACAAATATTATATTATTAATTGATATTCTATTCCTAAAAATCTAAGGTTAGGCCAAAGAAACTATAAAATGATATTTTTATTATTAATGGACCACTTGGGGTCTATTGTAAGTTTATAGTAAGTTTATTAACCATATAATATAAAAATACAAAGAGATATGGTAAATATCAAAATATTTAACTAAGAGTTAAATATAAATGATAAGGTTAATATAGTAATCCAAACCTGTCTAAAATATATTGGTTGAAAGGATTTAGACCCATAACCACATTAAACTTTAAATAATCTACTTTTGAGCCATTAGAAACCGAATATTAATTTATTATAAAATAATATTTCTAGCTTTTCCAAAGGTGCCCCTCACCCCTCTTATAAAAGGGCACTCCACTTTCTCTCTAATTCACAACTTCAAAGCCTTTTGGCTCGGCCAAACCCTACCCAAATATTCCATAAACTTTCCTCAATTCAACATAGAGGCCTTAGTTTGATCATAAAGCCAACCTAAGGATCCCTTTTGATCAAATCAAAAGGAAGAACCCGAATTAGAGGTAATGTTTTCACCACCCTCTTTCAAGTTCCTTTCTTCTTCAACTTCTTATTTTTTTGTTATTACCATTATAAAATAATAACTCCAATATCTTCTATATAATATGATGTTATTATAAATATGGTAAAACCATATTCAGTATTCTATCCATCCCTTGAATGACATGTCACCATACGTGCGTACGTACGGCTTACCGTCTCCACGTCGTGGTGTAATTGTTATTCAAAACATTATTATTTGGATGGATATAATAATGATGTGTAATTCATGTAAATAATAAATATAAAATGATAATTATTATTTATATATGATATACTATCCAATTATATATTATTTTAATATCAAAAGAATGATATTGTCGCTCATGCGTACATACGGACTACCTTCTCCACGAACGCGATGAGATTCATTCCCCATCGTATCCATTCAAGAATAATTTTCATTTGCTGGTTAAAAATATTGTTTAAAGGCTTAATATCATTCTGGATATGAATAATATACAACCTATCCATAAAAAACAGGACTTACATAACAAATTATATAAAGGAAAACGAATCAGTTAACACCCGAAACAATGATAATACAAAGATATTAATAAGAAAACAATGTTAAAAGATCATTTATGATATCATATTAATGTATATGGTTCTTTAATAATTTAATAACAATTATTTCACCATTATATAGGAGGTTAACCTACCCTCAACCAAGGAAAAGTACAAGGTAAGGGTTTATTTCACAATCTCGTCATTATCTGAGGTTGTTTATACATAATGATCTACTGAGACATCTTTATCATCCACATCCATGTTTCTTAAAAATGTATTTCAAATAATTCTTAATATTTTACAGACAATGGGTTAAAGTCATTTATACCCTCGTTGACTTTTTATAAGAAGTTTATAAAGGAATATTTCTTTCGTTTTCCAAACAAGGTCCTTTTTAATTTTTCGACAGAATTGAGGTAAGAATGTATTTTTTAACTTATACGGCAGGTGCGGATATTTTCCACCATTATAAAATCGTGAAAGCTTACCTTACAAGCTTATAATAATATTTTCAAAGTAAATGTTTTCTTTTATAATTATGTGACTTTTAAATGATTTCAAAAAAGATATATTTCTCGCAAATAGTTTTGATTTCATCTATGTCAACATCCTTTGATGGATTTTAAGCTTATTTGAAGTTTATTTATTATGATACAAAACTTTCATATTGTATTGAAGGTTTTGTGATATGTTTGACTGTGGATGTGTTATTTTTATACCATTCATGGTTTATGGAGAAAGTATTGACATTTTTTATGCTAGTTTTAATACGAATGTTTATGTTATGTTTAAACCTGTTCATATGAGGAATGAATTGGACTTAATAAGTGACGGGTGGAGCCCGCTATAGATTCTCGATGCATCGATAGGTATCATGAGAAAAAATAGTGTCTTGGCACGAGGCCTTGACAAAATCTTTTTTGTAGTCTTGGCACGATGCCTTGGCTACGTGGTTATGATAGTCTGGCATTATGTATTCCATCATTATGAAAGTGGTTATTGATATTTCATGTGATTATTAGACTAGTAGAATATCCATGTGAATAAGTAAATGGAATTATTTCATTTTATTTCTGCCATATTATGCTGAATTTCAAGTTTAAATGGCTTTTTTAGTTATACATTGCCTTAAATGTTTATACTTATTTATGAAAGTTTCTGCTATATTGTTATCCTTACTGGGCATCTGAGCTCACCCCTTTCTATGTTTTATTTTTCCCAGGATGTGAAGAAGTATTTTAAGAATGACCTGAAGGGATAGTAATAGGGGATATGGGTGTGGACTATGGAGACTATATTTTTGTAGTTTTCATTTTGTGATGTAATGTAAACTTTATGAATGTATTTAGTGATTCCAAGGCTACTAAACTAATCAGTCTTTTGAGACTTGATCTTTTGTGATCATGCCAATGTTATATAATAATGCACTGACTCTGGGTAACTGGGGTCGGGGCATTACAAAAAGCATCCTCTACCTCACATTGATGATTTATTTTATCAAATTCTCAGAGCTCAATATTTTTCGAAGATTTACCTTCAAAATGGATATCATCAATTGCGTGTGAGGAAGGAAGATATTCCCAAGACAACATTTCGAACAAGGTTTAGACATTACGAGTTTACAGTAATGCCATTTGGACTAACTAATGCACCCTCTGTTTTCATGGATCTAATGAACAATGTTTTCAAGGAATATATTGATTATTTTTTTGTGGTATTTATTGATGATATCTTGATATATTATAAAAGATATGATGACCATGAGAACCACTTCTAGGATGTTTTGGAGACTCTTATAAGGAAAGAGTTATATGGGATGGTTATTAAGTATGGATTATGGATTTAAAAAATTTCTTTTTTGGTCCATATTGTCTCTAAGGATGGAATCTCAATTGATCCTGCATAGACAAAGGTAATCCAAGAATGGCCTAAACCAATGAATATAATCGAGGTATGTAGTTTTATTGGATTATCAGGCTACTATCGGCGTTTCATTTAAAATTTTCCCCAATTGGCTAACCCACTAACCAAGCTCCCACATAAAGGGGTTAATTTCATATGGACAAAATAATATACATAATGTTTTGAAGAATTGAAGAGAATATTGGTTAATGCTCCAATTTTTACTCTTCTATCTAGAAATGATGTGTTTTTGATATATAATGATGCATCAAAGAATGTATTGGGTTGTGTCCTTATGCAAAATGATAAAAGTATTTCTTATGAATCAAGTCAGTTGAAGACACATGAAAAAAATTATCTAACTCATGATCTTGAGTTAGCATCTATAATATTTGTTCTGAAAATATGGAGACACTATCTCTATGGTGAAATATGTGAGATATATATAGATCATAAGATTTTGAAATAATTTTTTACATATAAATAACTCAACATGATGCAAAGTAGATGACTCGAGTTACTCAAAGATTATGACTGTTCAATACACTACCACCCACGAAAGGAAAATAAGGCAACATATGCATTAAGAAGGAAAAAATGGACTTCTAACCTAAATGAGGATTTAGAAAGATCCTATGTTCATGGATAAAGTAAAGATGGATATGGGAATTGTTAATGAAGGAAAAACATCATTCCTTTTTTAAATAATTGCTAAACCATATTTATTGGAGAAGATAAAAATCACTCAATACAATGAGGAGAATTTTTAAAAGAAAATTAAAGCCATTAAGGATGGAATATTGTCAGACTTCATATATGAGGATGGAGTTCTAAAATTTGGAAAGAGGTTATGTGTTCCATCAATACCAGAGCTAAAAATGGAACTATTATATGATTCTCATAGCTTAACTTTTTCTATACACCCAGGTAGTACCAAGATGTATAGAGACCTGAAGTAACATTTTTGGTGGGATAATATGGATCGGGAAATTGCTGAATATGTGTCAAGGTGTCTAGTTTTTCAACAAGTTAAGGTCAAGATACAAAATCTTAGAGGATTCATGTAACCTCAACCTATTATTATATAGAATTGAGATGAAATTATGATGTAATTTTTCACAGGACTATTGAGGACACCTAGAAGGAATGATGCAATATGGGTAATTGTTGATCTACTTATCAAATCTTCACATTTCCTTTCTATAAAATAAGATTTACCATTTTAATTCCAAGAAATAATCTATATTAATGAAGTTTTAAGACTTTATGGTGCTCCTTAATCAATCGTGTTCAATCAAGATCCTTGATTTACATCAAAATTATAAAATATTATTTAGAAGGATTTGGATATTGAGCTTCATATGAGTACTGCTTATCACCCTCAAACCGATGGATAGTCTGAAAGGATTATTCAAACATTGGAATACAGTTTAGATCTTTCTCACTTGACTTTCAAGGTATGTGGTATCAGTAATTAACTTTGGTAGAATTTGCTTACAATAATAGTTTCCATTCTAGTATTCAAATAGTGCCATATGAAGCATTATATGGAAAGAGATATCTAACTACAACTTATTGGGATGAAGTTGGTGAGAGGAAACTTATTGTAACGACCCGAAATTTTTTTAAATAAATTTTGTTTCCCAATTTTATGTGTTAATGTTATAATCAACAAAAACGTTTTATTTGATAAACATGATTATAATTAAAATGAGATCAGTGGGTTTTGACTATTATATAACCATCGGTCAATATGACCGCTGTGAACAAAATGTTTTGATATAAGTAATCTTGGTTAATTATTATAGAAAGAAGATTCGATGGCCTCACCTAGTAGTCTTGGACCGATCGAAGCCCATTTAACAGAGATTGGGAAGGAGGTAGCACCACTGGGCTTTGCTCTGGATCAAATCCAAGCCGAACTTCATCATGTGAAGCTGGAACGGAATCGCCTTCGTGAGAAGTTCAAACTGATAGAAATTACTACTCGGGCAATGTTGACTGAGCCGCCCCAAGCTTCTATCACCCTAGCACACCTTACTCTTAGGTCCTATGCTGGTATTATAAGGGGTTATGTAACGAGACCGTAACTACCTTGTGTAATCCTTGTTTTAAATAAAAATTGGGATTTCTTCTTATGATGAAGTTTATGAATTTTGAAATGACCGGATAAATATAGTATGCATATTTTTGATGAATTTTAGAAAAAGGATATTTTAAATATGTTTATTTAAACCCTAAATAATTAAAAATGTGTAATGATTTTCAAAAAAAGGTCTTCTGCAATTATGTTCAGTACAAAATTTAGAGTCTAATAAGATCAACTTGATTTTTGATGAATAGTAAATTATGAATAGTGATTTTATGATTAGGATTAGTAATATGACCAAATGGATTAGTAATCTCACTTAAAGAAAGTTTTAAAATGATCTAGGCACCTTGATTAAGTAATGTGATTCAATAAAATAGTTAAATAACGGTTTCATTAATTATTATTCAAGTATTAGTTTTTTCGGGTGAATAGTGTTTTTTAATTAAAAATTTAATTAAAAATAATTAGAAAATTATTTTTTATAAAAATGACTTTATTTTTGAACTCAGAGCATCGATATTATGTTATGGTAAATTTTGGGGTTTTTTCTAAAAAAAATGAATTTTCGATGAATAGTGTTTTTATTTAAAAATTAAATTAAAAATATTTAGAAAATTATTTTTATAAAATGGATTTCATTTTTGAAATCATAGCATTGATATTTGGTTAATGTGAAATTTTGGGATTTTTCTGAGAAAGTTGAATTTTCAGTGAATAGTAAAAATACAGTTTTAGGGTTTCGGTATGTTTAATGACATCATAACGGTGTCATGAGGATGTCATGAGATATTTTGAGGGTTGGCCGGCCAAGGGTGATGAATTATTGTTTTGGGGGCCCCATGTGGCCTAACTCCATGATAAATGACAAGGGAGAGCACATGGGTTTGAGAAAAGCACATGTGAGGTGTCCCATGGCCATTAATGCCTTGTCCCCTCACTTTTCCTATAAATACCAAGCCCTTCTCTCATCCATTCGACTCCCCACTCTTTCCCAACGAATTTCTGGTCTCATTACCTCCCAAGGAGTCCTCCCAAGGTGCCCCCAAGCCCTCAAGGTCCCAACCTTTGAGGTTTAAGAGTTACATTTTAAGGTAAGGGATCCGACCCCTCTCTTTCTTTTCAAGTAATCTCTTTTATGTCATTTCTTTTATACTCCATGTTCTTATGTTGGAGGATGTTCTTTTATATTCATCCTACTGCATATTTCATGTTCATATGATGAGAGACCCCCCTTTCTCTCATCAATTCATTTTAAGAATGATTAAGTGGCGCCGTTAGGCTGCCGAATTTTTAAGAGATTCTTTCACCTTCCTCGTTTTCAAGTTCTATTTTCATTCAAGTCTTTCATGTTCCTTTTTATTATGTTGGGGTATGATCTCTAAATTATCATACTGATCTTTTATGATCATATGATTAGAGACCCCATTTGATCGCTTCAATTCAGTATTTTGAAGTTTTAAGTGGCGCCGTTAGGCTGCCGAATTTTTAAGTGGTTCTTCACCCTTCTCGTTTTGAAGTTCTACTTTCATGTAAATTATTTCAAGTTACTTTTTGTTATATTGGGGTATGATCTCTATATATATCATACTGGACTCTTATGTTCATATGATGAGAGACCCCATTTGATCTCTTCAATTCAGTATTTTGATGTTTTAAGTGGCGCCGTTAGGCTGCCGAATTTTTAAGTGATTCTTCACCCTTCTCGTTTTGAAGTTCTACTTTCATGTCAATTATTTCAAGTTCCTTTTTGTTATATTGGCGTATGATCTCTATATATATCATACTGGACTCTTATGTTCATATGATGAGAGACCCCATTTGATCTCTTCAATTCAGTATTTTGATGTTTTAAGTGGCGCCGTTAGGCTGCCGAATTTTGAAGTGGTTCTTCACCCTTCTCGTTTTGAAGTTCTACTTTCATGTCAATTATTTCAAGTTCCTTTTTGTTATATTGGGGTATGATCTCTATATATATCATACTGGACTCTTATGTTCATATGATGAGAGACCCCATTTTATCTCTTCAATTCAGTATTTTGATGTTTTAAGTGGCGCCGTTAGGCTGCCGAGTTTTTAAGTGGTTCTTCACCCTTCTCGTTTTGAAGTTCTACTTTCATGTCAATTCTTTCAAGTTCCTTTTTGTTATGTTGGGGAATTATCTCTATATCTATCATACTGATCTCTTATGATCATATGATGAGGGACCCTATTTGATCTTGTCAAATCATTTTCTTTTGAAGTTAAGTGACGCCGTAAGGCTGCCGAATTTTCATAAGAGAAATCTAATTTTTTTCTTCCTTCCATGTTTTTCATTTCAAATGGTATGTCCTTGAAATTTCATTACCATGATCATGTATCCTTCTTATTCTGTCCATGTACTATTTTATGGGTCATTTATGAATGTTTGACCCATTTTACCTCTCTTTTAATGTCTTCTAAGACCTCGGAACATTGCCATTATGCTGCAGAATTTCTGTCTCAAAATGTCTATCTCTTTTTCTAAAGTTCTTTTATTTTATTAAGTGAATACTCAAAGATCTTTCTTATAAAGGGGTATTCACATATATACCAAAATGTTCTATTTTAAATTCTGGGATTTACATACATGAGACCCACCTTCCTTTTCTGTGGGTTTTAAAGTGATATAAAGATCATGTCTTTAAAGCAGTTTTTAAAAAGTTATGATTATGAAATGAAACCCATTTGCTTTATGCTATATGGGTTATTCATGAAATGTTTGATGATGATATATGTGGCTCACATGATAATAAAGGAAAATTTAAGGGTGCGCCCTGATAGCGCTCCAATGCATTGGGTAATGATGTAACCACTAGAGATTACAATTTTCACGATACCTTGGTGAATAACCTTGGTAATTTTAAAATGACACCTTGGGGATGGACCTTGGTGATATGTTCATGATTGTCTATGTTAAATGATGTAGCCACATATTCAAGTTATGAAAAAGTTTTATTTTTATTATGATATGCCTCATGATTTCATTTTCATGCCTTAAAGTTCTTTTCATGACTTTATTGATGTATCTCAAGTTCATATGTAAAATGTTTCACTTGTTTCCCTTGCTGGGCCTTCTGCTCACCCTTCCTTTTGATGTATGTCCCCAGGTTATGGGATGCAGTAATGAGCCTAGGGTGAACATGAGGATAATCCTTTCAAGTGTTTAATAAGAATGTTTTTTTTTCATGTTTTATGTTCCTTGTTTCCAAGACACTAAACCTTAAAGATCCTCAGTTCCGTGTAATGGAATGAAAAGTTATGTTATAAAAAGACGGGATGTTATAGTTGGTATCAAAGGATGGTTTAGTTATTTGTGGAAATTAGGATATGAAAACTCTAGGAGGAACCCTATAGAAAAGTTTAATATAGGAAATATTCCTGATATTTTGGTGAGTATTGAGTAAGGGGTTTCCAAGCAAATACATCCCTGTCTGGATATGAGCAGGTAGAGGTGGCTCTGGCACAGATGTACATAGGGGTAAAACCCGAAAACACCGCTTTGAGCTAGACTCAAATGGGAACTGGTACACGACAACGGGCCCTGCTGCACTCTTGGTTACGACACTCCCGGGGGATATGCTTTGGTTAATTCATAAGCTTGGTATGAACCATTGTTAAAGGAACAAAGATAAAATAAAATAAAGGTTCACATAAGAATATATGATCATTCATAACCTAGATGGGAACCTAGGAGATCACAAGTTAGGGTATACCTTTCATATACAAGTTATCCTTATATGCTTTCAGTTCCTTTTCATGATTATTAGCTAAGTACTTAAGCCCCTAATTATGCTTTCTCTTCTTAGTTAATGGTGGGAAATGGAAGAACATGTTCCGACAACCAATGTGATAGGAAATGCGACGATTTTCGTATTAATATGACAGGGATGATTAGGGGATTAAAATATGATTATTATTTTGGAAGACGTTCATTATTTTGGGAACCATATTTGATCGAGGTAAATAGATTACTACGGTATTTTCATTGAGGAGTAAGGTTGACTTATATTTTGAAGAATCGATGAATTTAAGGTGAACTTATAGTAATTTAGGTTACTTATGGGAATGACTAACCTATCTTGGGTAAAATATGTTTAGGTTAGCTACTTTTTTTATAAGATGTTAGGAGTGGTTGATGTTGTCTGGAGATGAACAATGAAGTTGTTTTGGAAGACTATGTTATCAAATCCTTATTGTATTTTGGTTTCAATCTTAGTTTGGTTTGTTTTGAGGAATTTTAAGGACCGTTATTTAGGGAATGGTATATGATGAAATTTGGGTAGTACCATGGAACTTTGATGATTTAAAAGTAGTATCCATTCCTATGGGATTATTTCTTTTTTGAAGAGTTGTTTTACCTTAACCTTTCTGTTTTTGGGATAATGTTTAAAGATAGAAGAAATAGATAGTTAATCTTTTGTAGATTATGTGATTCTATAGAAGATAATTCTTGTGCTTTTATGAGACCAAGTGTTTTTGAATTCTCATCATTTGGAGAAAAGATTAGTGTTGGTAGGGACTTGTTAAAGGATGAAACTCTACCTGAAGGTAGGTATATTTTCTTATGTTTTTGTTCTATGTAGTAAATGAAATCCTCAAAATTATGAAAAGAAACATAAAACAAAAATGTTGTTGGTTTACGTTTCTTACTAGGTAATCAAAGACCGTTTACACACATCATAAGTTTGGGATTTTCTCATGGTTAACTTTCTCCTAATCATGTTCTCTATCACTCTCCCTCAGAACTTGACCCTTGGTTTTCTCCTCCATGTCCATGTTTTCCTACATGGAATCCTAGTGTGGGTTAACTCGGGTGACCTTTGTACTTCCCTTTCTTTATTTTAAAGTAATAGTTTTACTGACTCCTTTTCCGATGTGGGACTTTCAATGAAATTTCAAAACCCAATTTTAAAATTGCGAGGACGCAATTTCTTAAGGGGGGAAGATTGTAACGACCCGAAATTTTTTTAAATAAATTTTGTTTCCCAATTTTATGTGTTAATGTTATAATCAACAAAAACGTTTTATTTGATAAACATGATTATAATTAAAATGAGATCAGTGGGTTTTGACTATTATATAACCATCGGTCAATATGACCGCTGTGAACAAAATGTTTTGATATAAGTAATCTTGGTTAATTATTATAGAAAGAAGATTCGATGGCCTCACCTAGTAGTCTTGGACCGATCGAAGCCCATCTAACAGAGATTGGGAAGGAGGTAGCACCACTGGGCTTTGCTCTGGATCAAATCCAAGCCGAACTTCATCATGTGAAGCTGGAACGGAATCGCCTTCGTGAGAAGTTCAAACTGATAGAAATTACTACTCGGGCAATGTTGACTGAGCCGCCCCAAGCTTCT
The DNA here is from genome assembly GCA_963277665.1 of Viscum album. Lineage (NCBI taxonomy): Eukaryota > Viridiplantae > Streptophyta > Magnoliopsida > Santalales > Viscaceae > Viscum > Viscum album. The sequence continues at coordinate 540,657,806 of OY728119.1, forward strand.
ATCACCCTAGCACACCTTACTCTTAGGTCCTATGCTGGTATTATAAGGGGTTATGTAACGAGACCGTAACTACCTTGTGTAATCCTTGTTTTAAATAAAAATTGGGATTTCTTCTTATGATGAAGTTTATGAATTTTGAAATGACCGGATAAATATAGTATGCATATTTTTGATGAATTTTAGAAAAAGGATATTTTAAATATGTTTATTTAAACCCTAAATAATTAAAAATGTGTAATGATTTTCAAAAAAAGGTCTTCTGCAATTATGTTCAGTACAAAATTTAGAGTCTAATAAGATCAACTTGATTTTTGATGAATAGTAAATTATGAATAGTGATTTTATGATTAGGATTAGTAATATGACCAAATGGATTAGTAATCTCACTTAAAGAAAGTTTTAAAATGATCTAGGCACCTTGATTAAGTAATGTGATTCAATAAAATAGTTAAATAACGGTTTCATTAATTATTATTCAAGTATTAGTTTTTTCGGGTGAATAGTGTTTTTTAATTAAAAATTTAATTAAAAATAATTAGAAAATTATTTTTTATAAAAATGACTTTATTTTTGAACTCAGAGCATCGATATTATGTTATGGTAAATTTTGGGGTTTTTTCTAAAAAAAATGAATTTTCGATGAATAGTGTTTTTATTTAAAAATTAAATTAAAAATATTTAGAAAATTATTTTTATAAAATGGATTTCATTTTTGAAATCATAGCATTGATATTTGGTTAATGTGAAATTTTGGGATTTTTCTGAGAAAGTTGAATTTTCAGTGAATAGTAAAAATACAGTTTTAGGGTTTCGGTATGTTTAATGACATCATAACGGTGTCATGAGGATGTCATGAGATATTTTGAGGGTTGGCCGGCCAAGGGCGATGAATTATTGTTTTGGGGGCCCCATGTGGCCTAACTCCATGATAAATGACAAGGGAGAGCACATGGGTTTGAGAAAAGCACATGTGAGGTGTCCCATGGCCATTAATGCCTTGTCCCCTCACTTTTCCTATAAATACCAAGCCCTTCTCTCATCCATTCGACTCCCCACTCTTTCCCAACGAATTTCTGGTCTCATTACCTCCCAAGGAGTCCTCCCAAGGTGCCCCCAAGCCCTCAAGGTCCCAACCTTTGAGGTTTAAGAGTTACATTTTAAGGTAAGGGATCCGACCCCTCTCTTTCTTTTCAAGTAATCTCTTTTATGTCATTTCTTTTATACTCCATGTTCTTATGTTGGAGGATGTTCTTTTATATTCATCCTACTGCCTATTTCATGTTCATATGATGAGAGACCCCCCTTTCTCTCATCAATTCATTTTAAGAATGTTTAAGTGGCGCCGTTAGGCTGCCGAATTTTTAAGGGATTCTTTCACCTTCCTCGTTTTCAAGTTCTATTTTCATTCAAGTCTTTCATGTTCCTTTTTATTATGTTGGGGTATGATCTCTAAATTATCATACTGATCTTTTATGATCATATGATGAGAGACCCCATTTGATCACTTCAATTCAGTATTTTGAAGTTTTAAGCGGCGCCGTTAGGCTGCCGAATTTTTAAGTGGTTCTTCACCCTTCTCGTTTTGAAGTTCTACTTTCATGTAAATTATTTCAAGTTCCTTTTTGTTATATTGGGGTATGATCTCTATATATATCATACTGGACTCTTATTTTCATATGATGAGAGACCCCATTTGATCTATTCAATTCAGTATTTTGATGTTTTAAGTGGCGCCGTTAGGCTGCCGAATTTTTAAGTGATTCTTCACCCTTCTCGTTTTGAAGTTCTACTTTCATGTCAATTATTTCAAGTTCCTTTTTGTTATATTGGCGTATGATCTCTATATATATCATACTGGACTCTTATGTTCATATGATGAGAGACCCCATTTGATCTCTTCAATTCAGTATTTTGATGTTTTAAGTGGCGCCGTTAGGCTGCCGAATTTTGAAGTGGTTCTTCACCCTTCTCGTTTTGAAGTTCTACTTTCATGTCAATTATTTCAAGTTCCTTTCTGTTATATTGGGGTATGATCTCTATATATATCATACTGGACTCTTATGTTCATATGATGAGAGACCCCATTTTATCTCTTCAATTCAGTATTTTGATGTTTTAAGTGGCGCCGTTAGGCTGCCGAGTTTTTAAGTGGTTCTTCACCCTTCTCGTTTTGAAGTTCTACTTTCATGTCAATTCTTTCAAGTTCCTTTTTGTTATGTTGGGGAATTATCTCTATATCTATCATACTGATCTCTTATGATCATATGATGAGGGACCCTATTTGATCTTGTCAAATCATTTTCTTTTGAAGTTAAGTGACGCCGTAAGGCTGCCGAATTTTCATAAGAGAAATCTAATTTTTTTCTTCCTTCCATGTTTTTCATTTCAAATGGTATGTCCTTGAAATTTCATTACCATGATCATGTATCCTTCTTATTCTGTCCATGTACTATTTTATGGGTCATTTATGAATGTTTGACCCATTTTACCTCTCTTTTAATGTCTTCTAAGACCTCGGAACATTGCCATTATGCTGCAGAATTTCTGTCTCAAAATGTCTATCTCTTTTTCTAAAGTTCTTTTATTTTATTAAGTGAATACTCAAAGCTCTTTCTTATAAAGGGGTATTCACATATATACCAAAATGTTCTATTTTAAATTCTGGGATTTACATACATGAGACCCACCTTCCTTTTCTGTGGGTTTTAAAGTGATATAAAGATCATGTCTTTAAAGCAGTTTTTAAAAAGTTATGATTATGAAATGAAACCCATTTGCTTTATGCTATATGGGTTATTCATGAAATGTTTGATGATGATATATGTGGCTCACATGATAATAAAGGCAAATTTAAGGGTGCGCCCTGATAGCGCTCCAATGCATTGGGTAATGATGTAACCACTAGAGATTACAATTTTCACGATACCTTGGTGAATAACCTTGGTAATTTTAAAATGACACCTTGGGGATGGACCTTGGTGATATGTTCATGATTGTCTATGTTAAATGATGTAGCCACATATTCAAGTTATGAAAAAGTTTTATTTTTATTATGATATGCCTCATGATTTCATTTTCATGCCTTAAAGTTCTTTTCATGACTTTATTGATGTATCTCAAGTTCATATGTAAAATGTTTCACTTGTTTCCCTTGCTGGGCCTTCTGCTCACCCTTCCTTTTGATGTATGTCCCCAGGTTATGGGATGCAGTAATGAGCCTAGGGTGAACATGAGGAGAAGCCTTTCAAGTGTTTAATAAGAATGTTTTTTTTTCATGTTTTATGTTCCTTGTTTCCAAGACACTAAACCTTAAAGATCCTCAGTTCCGTGTAATGGAATGAAAAGTTATGTTATAAAAAGACGGGATGTTATACTTATAGGCCTAGAACTTATTAAAGAGACAATGAAAAAGGTAAAGACTATTCATAATCATATTAAAGTAACTCAAAGTAGACAAAAGTTTTATGCTGAAAACTAGAGAAAGTATTTGGAATTTCAAGTGGGAGATCATGTCTTTCTAAAAGTATCTCCATGGAAGGGTGTATTAAGGTTTGGTAAGAAAGAGAAAATAAGCACCCGGTACATCAGAACATTTGAAATTCTAGAAATAACTAGAGTTGTAGCTTACTGTTTAGAAATGATTCCACGTCTCTCCAAACTACATGATGTTTTCCAAAATTCATTGTTAAAAAATTACATGCCAAACCCAACACATGTACTCACATATGAAGAAATAGAACTGGAACCTAATTTATCTTACTGGGAAGATTCTATAGAGATTCTTGACACTAGAGAGCAAGTATTGAAAAATCAGATGACTCAAATGGTAAATATTCTCTAGAGAAACCATAAAATGGAAGAAGCAATGAGAGAACCTGAGGATGTTATGAAGAAGAACCACGCTCATCTGTTTAGAAGGAAATATTCCTAAAAATTTTGAGGATGAAATTTCTGAAGGAGGGAAGAATATAACACCTCAATATTTCACGGTATGTATCCTCTTAAATAAATCCAATTCATTCAATAGCTTACATTGCACACAAAATTATTTCATATAGTATAAATTATATAAAATCACATAGAGAACACAAAACAAACTCTATAATGAAGAATGAATAAAATAGGTATCCTTTTCTTGAAATTAAGAACATATACCAATGAAATAGAAACTTGACCTTTGGAATAGTAATATGACCCTTATGAATAGTAATTCAGCCAATAGAATAGTAACCTCACCTATGGAACTATAAATAAAATTTAGGCATCTTATAAATTCTAATATGATATAATTATATCATAGTATAATTAAATAAATGTTTTATAAATTATTAATTACGTATTGAATTTTTTATAAAAAATAAATGTTTATTTAAAATTTTATAATCAATATAATGATTTAAAAGAAAATTTATTTTCATAAACCAGAATCATAAATTAATATATTTTTTGATTATAAGATAATTTTATGAGACCTTAGTTAAATTTTCAAAGTTTTATAAAATCAGATATAATTTTAAAATTGGTATTTTTCAAGTAAATGACGATTTAATTAAAAATTAAATTTATCATATTTATAGAATTATTTTCATAAAATGGAGTTCATTTTTGAATTCTAAACATTGAAAAATGGTTAGGGTGAATTTTTCGGATTTTCTAAAATGGTTGAATTTTTGGTAAATAGTGAAATATGGTAATTTACAGTATAAGCTAAATAAATGAATTATTGAGTAATAGGTGATGTATGAATAATTTAAGACTATAATCTCAAACCATCGTTAATTATTTTAATATATTTAGTGATAATTCTCAAACTATTCATAGTCTTGTGTCAAAATAATAAACTAATGAATAAAATAACGAGAAAACACCTCTCTCCTCCACTATAAATACCCCCTCACTACCTCTTCTCCTTAAACCTTACAAGATTTTAGATTTATCCAATTTATACCTAATCCTCTTCCCAAAACTCTCCCCCATGTCCAGGAGCCCTTGGTCTTAACAAAAGACCACAACCAATTTCCTTAAGGTGGTTCTCAAGGAGAGGAATTCAAGAGGTAAATTCCTCTTTCTATTTCTTTTATTTTCCTTTCAATTTAATTTCTTTTATTATTATCTCATAATATCCCCTTATCCAAGTGGAATGGTAATTTAAGTATCACATTTATACTGGTTTTTTATTACTCTAATGTAATAATCAATCGTCATTTCTCTTCCCCTCTCCTTTTGTACTAAAAATGAAAACATCATCCCTGAGGTGCTGATTAACCACCTTCATGGATAATGATTGTTAATTTTATAATTTCACCTTCAAGGATGGTTATAAAACAATTTTTATGGATAAAAATACTATAATATATTTATTATAACTTATTTAATATTCTAGAACCAGTATATATACATAATATGAATTCATAAGACAAAACTAGTTCGTGATGATAAAAGAACACCAAAATAATCTAAATGATTATCACTAACATTTTATATAAATGATTCATCCTAATACCATATTAAAAAATGAAATATATAACCATTAAATATTATATAATTTCATTAATAACATTTAATTTCAATTCTAGACAACTATTCTAATTTTACATGATTTTCCATACATATATTCAAGTAAACTGATCATGAAAACCAAGGAAATGAATGCTCTTGAATAATAAAATTGTACTTTATAACTCATCAAAAGGCCATAAATGAACTTAATAAATTTATAATAAATCAAATACATGTATAAAATGTTATTAATTAATAAATTAATGGAATTAATCTGATTATCTTGTCTATTAATATCAAGTGCAGAATACATTCATACATAAGGTAATGAACTTTGTATCAATTTCAATTTCATTGAGACTTACTTGGTATTATGCACCTAATCATTTTTTTGTGGTGTATCTACTGCCCCTTTGATAAATTTTTTCATTTGAAAATATATTTCTAGTAAATATCCACATTCTTGTATCATGGATATGATTATCATCTTAGCTGTATACCATTTTACATACGGTGTTCATTTTGAATGTTGATTTAAATGGGGAAATATTAATGAATACATATCCTCTACTCAATACAGATATTGATAAGGCAGATTTTTATTTAATAAAATATATGTATGAATAATTATTTGGAATTTTAGTGATGGTTGGGGCCTGTTATAGCCCCTCAATGCATCGATAGGTCTCATGAGACAAAATAGTTGGTGAAAAACCCTTCTTGTTTGTTTCCAAACAGAATCAAACGAGTACCTACCCACATACTTAAACCGTCTTGAAAATATGATGGTTCATGTTACAGATACATTATATCCAAATAATAAGAATTTTATTTATTAAATATTCAATTATTACTTTCCATGAGGCTTTCACTATGGAGAAATCTATGGATGTATTTTCATTCCCAATTTATTGATGGCGTGTGTTTTTCAGTTATTCACCATACCATATTTTTCACATCTATATCCTTATTTTAAGTTACTTTTTTCTCTTATATTCTTGACCTAACTTCCCACCCTAGGTTTTCCTTATCTCACCTTGAATTTGGAATAATTTTGACATGTTTTTAGTGGACAAAACTGGGTGTATGGTTTGTGTGCACGATTTACTAAACTGTGTAGGAAAACCATGCACAGCTCTGCAGCTCATTAAAAATATTTTGTTTTTCCAATTTTTACCTTTAGGAATTAACCACAGTGCACCCATTTCTTCCCCATTTCGTGACTTACAGACATAGAAGGCTTCCAAGCTTCTTCAAGCTCTCTTGGAAGCCATTTTAAGGGGTTTTTGGTGGTGGAACTTCAAGATATTTCAAGTAAGTGATTCCCTCTCTTTTTTATTTCATTATTCTTAGGGTTTATTCCTTATTTATTAAATTTTCACTTGTAAAGTATCTAGGGATTAGTACATATGGTTTGATTTTAGATTTCTTGGTCCAATCTTGTGAATTTAGGTTTATTTCCACTCCCTTGTTGTGTTGCGGTGGTGCGGTAGAAGTTTCACATAAGGATTTGGGGTTTTTGATATATAAGGCAGATCATTCCATGTGTAGACATTCTTGGATGAATTTACCTTGATTTTTTAACATATTTATCATGTTTTCAATCCTTTGTGTGTGGCGTAAAAGTCATTTTTGGTAGCATTTATTGAGCATTTAATTTTAAATTTGCATTTTGACATGAAAATGGGTGTTTTTCATGTGTATTCAATGTTGTATCATTTGGGGTTATTTTTTGATCCATGAATTTTTTTTATTAAATGTTTTTTGGGCTAAAAAATCTGTTTGGATATGGTATTGGTGTACATTTTTCCTTAAAATAGGGGTTTTAAATGGATTTGGTGTGCAAAACCCTATTTTAATACTTGAAGTTGTTTTGTGAAAATTTTGAATGGTTTATTGAGTTACAAAAAGGTTGAAAAGGAATGTTGGGTACTTTTTTGTGTGTTTATGTTAGATAAATGGTGTTTTTATGTGAAAATGGTATTCTTTAACATGTGTAACTTCTTTGAGCACAAAGAGGGAAACTCGAGTATCTAGGCGGAAAGACTATGACTAGTATTCTAGTGATCTGGAGTGGTATCATCTTGTTTTACTTAGAAAGTTTGACTATGACAACACTAACTAAACTTTTATGATTTTTGAGACCACTAGTTCATTGGGGTTTCCCCTCCTAGTGGATCGTGCACGATAAGTATATTGATTATGGTTACTTTTACACCGAGATACGTTGTACCTAGGGACCACAACTAGCTAGTGACTAGGGGTGTTCCTGTGATTAATTCTCATCAAATATATTGTACTTACCATCTACATATGGTGTTATTTTCTAGAAAATTAAGTATCATGGATATTTTATTTAAAAGTATTCATTTCTTAAATTTTCTTCCTTAAAAATTATTTTCATTTGAAGTTGCATCCTTTTAAAATCATTACTAGCATTTCTTATTTGTAAGATTTCTAAGATATATTTGTCTTAAAATGTTTATCACATGGAATATTTTTGGGTGGAATACTTTTGGGATTAGGCTCAGTCCCTACTTACACCTTTGGGTGTAAGTAGACTTGGTTATGTTTGACACAGGTAAGGGCAAGGTCCTTAGAGACGGCGGTTCAGGTTGTTAGCTTCCATCCTTGATGCAGTTTTGTGGAGAAGGCTTGGGGATAATGGATCATTTACATTTGGTGGTTATAGAGTTATAGTTGCTGCTACTTTTGAGTTTTGTAACTCTCGAGCTTTGTCTAAAACCATGTATTTCAGTGCTGAATTTTATTACAGGCTTGTTTTGACTAAATTTTCAGATTCAGCTCATTTATTGTTTTTGGTTGTTTAATCATTCTAAACTTAGGTAAATTATTCCCAAAAAATTATTCATGATACTTGGGAACTTATGTCTACCTATGGGGATTGGGAACGCCCTTCGGGCCTTTCCATATACTAGGTCGGGTGCTGGTTTTGATGGCGACCATATCTGATTCGTGACAAAATGGTATCAGATCATGGTTAAGATCTTGGGTCATATTATTTGGGATGAGTCTGGTTATATAGGAGTTAGAACTATTAGGGATCATAGTTATAGATACGAGTAGGGTACCTATCCCACACCTCTTATGACAGACCTCAAGTCTCTATGGGATGTTGGGTTTGTATGTTTTACTTCTCTTCGAGGTGGGACGTGTAGGCTGGGGATTGCACATGGACATTGGGTGTGAGTGAAGTAAATGTTTATTTCATTATTATGATGAGTTTGATTTATTCATATTTGACCTTGTTGCTGAAATTTTTCATAACTGTTGTACTAATTTTTTCTCTTGTGACTGTTGCCTTTTGTAGCAACATGCCTCCCCAGAAAGCTCCCATGCACCCATTGGAGGAAGCCAGAGAGAGTTCTCCCTCACCTCTTGATTAGAGGTTGGTTGAAGCTGTGGTCTGGGATATCCAGGCTCTAGGATAGGTAGCAACTCTTGATCATGTTCTTACTACTATTCTAGATAGAGAAGATGAGTCTGGTCATAGGAAGGACAAAGCCTAGGAGTTTCTAAAAAACAAACCCCCTACCTTCTGAGGTAGCCCAAAACCCCAGGAAGTAGAGGAGTGGCTTGAGAAGACTGAGTTCATGTTTGAGTTCCTTGATAGACCTGAGGAGGTAGGAGTGAAATTTTCCTCATTTCTATTAGAGGGTCTCATCCACAAGTGGTGGGAACCAGTGCTTCAAGATGGGAAGCATGAGAAGATGAGCTGGAAGGACTTCAAGGTTACCTTCAATAACTAATACTGTACTGAAGCCTTGGATTATTCTAGATCCTGAGGGTTTATGGAACTTGTCCAGTGGGATTAGTTAGTGATAGAGTATGCCAAAACCTTCACCAATCTAGTCTGATATGAACCCGAAATGGTCTCCAATGAGCAGATAATGGCCCAAAAGTTTGAGATGGGTTTGTGGATGGAGATCTATTCTTAGGTATTCCTATTGAAGATGAAGACCTATGCAGAGGTGGTTGATCAGGATTGTATGGTGGAGATTGATCACAAGGGAAGGTATGATTTCTTTGGGATGGTATTAGTGATGGGGAATGGTAGTTTATCTGAGAAGAAAGGGAAGCGAGAGGAGTAGGGGAATAAGGGAAGTGGTAGTTTAGGCTATCCTCATAGGCAGTTCTCATCTATGGCTTCTGATGTGAGGTCAGTTGTGTGCCACCAATGTGGGAGGCCAGGGAACACTTGAACTACATGTACATCTCATCCGAAGCCTTTTTTATCAATGTAGAGCTATGGGAAAATTGTAGTTCTTTTGCAAGGTGTCACGTCCACTGCAGAGTGGGGCAGAATCCATGGATTCTAGGGGAGTTCCAGTTTAGTTAGAGTCATCAAGGATGGGGGGATCTCAGTTTTGTGACCATGGTGGCAGGGCTAGATCATGTTCTTGGAAGATCCAGTTTAGGGTAGATCCACAGGTGAGTGTTCGTTTTTAGGCATATAGTCTAGGCATCTTTATGCGGTGGATCATGCACCTGCGGGGTCAGATGTAGGACCTTCGATAGTTTGAGGTACTATTTTGATTTCATCATCTACACCCGCCATTATTTTTGATACTGGTGCTTATATTTCTTTTATCTCTACCCGTAGTGTGAAACTGCTAAATTTTACAATTGATTTGTTGTCCTTTACGATGGAGTTGGTGATGCTGTTGGGTAAGAAGATGGAGAAAGGTCTCAGGTGCCCATTGTGTGCACTTTCTATGTTAGGGGTTGAGATGGAGTGGGGCCTCTTGGTATTGTATATGGAACTTTTTGATGTAATCCTCATCATGGATTGGTTAGTGCACTTTCAAGCGCATATCGATTTCTATAGGTGGCAGGTGAGTTTCATGGCACCTGATGGGAGTCAGATTTTTCTTGGGGAATGGGATCCTTGGTCGGGTGGTGTGGGACCTCCACTCCTAGAGTTGGGGAATATTGCCTTCCAGTTATTATCACTCATTCTAGATGATGATGGTCATGCTCTTGAGGTTGGATTACCTTATGTAGTGGATGAGTTCCCAAAGGTATTTCCAAATGACTTTTCAAGATTACCCTCAGAGCCATACATTGAGTTCTCAATTGATTTGGCACCAAGAACACATCCAATATCCCTTCCCTCATATTGTATGGACCCACTGAGTTGAGGGAATTAAATATATAGCTGGAAAAATTGGAATCCAAAGGATTCATTAACCCGAGAATCTCTCCTTGGTTCGCTCCTATTCTTTTTGTGAATAAGGCTGAATGATCTCTCCAATTGTGCATTGATTACCATAATCTAAATAAGATAACCATCAAGAACAAGTATCCTTTTCCCTAAATAGATGACTTGTTTGACCAGATGAAGGGGGAAAAGTGTTTTTCTAAAATATAATTGCGCTCGGGTTACCACCAAGTCAGGGTGAGAGAGGTGGATATCCTAAAGAGAGACTTTTGAAGCAGGTACGACCACTTTGAGTACTTGGTCATGCCTTTTGGATTGACCAATGCTCCATCGGTCTTTATAGAATTCATGAATAGGTTGTTCCACAAGTATCTTGATTCTTTAATCGTGGTATTCATGGATGACATCCTGGTTTACTCTAGATTCTAGGAAGAGCATAAGAATCACTTGCGGATCATTTTGGGCACTCTGTTGGATCATCACCTTTATGAAAAGTTGTCGAAGCGCACCTTATGGATTAGGAAAGTGAAGTTTCTAGGCCACATGATCTTGGAGCATGGGGTTTCAGTGGACCCTGAGAAGATCACTATAGTTATGTCATGGGAGTAGCAAAGGAATGTGCTCGAGATCAGAAGTTCCCTCATCCTGGAAGGTTACTATAGGCAGTTTGTTCGAGATTTCTCTCACCCTACTTCGCCCATGACTACACTCACCCAGAAAGGGGTGAAGTTTGAATGGGATCCAAAATTCCAGGCATCCTTCGAGGAGAGGAAGCGGTGGTTGACTACCACCCCATGTTGATCATTCCATAATATTGAAAGGGATATGTGGTGTATTGTGATGCTTCAATTGTGGGTCTTAGGTGTGTGCTTATGCAGGGTGATCATGTGGTGGTGCATAGCTCTCACCAACTCTGACCACATGAAAAGAATTACCCAGCCTATGAATTGGAGTTAATAGCAGTGATTCATGATTTGAAGACTTGTCTTCACTACATATTTTGGGAGAAGTTTGTGGTATACTATGATCATAAGAGTTTAGCCTACATTTTCTCGTAGAAGGATCTTAATATGAGGAAACACTATTGGATTGAATATCTGGAGGGATTCAAATTCTATATCATCTATACCCCAGGAATGGGTAATGTTCTGGCTGATACCTTGAGCAGAAGAGTACCGATATAGGCTTTGATGAAGTCTAGTGATGAGTGGAATCTGATGGGGATCTTTACTCAGATGCATGTGGAGACCAAGGAGCATAGTGGAGGTGTGTTCTTGGAAAGTGTTTAGTTTAATCCTTCTATTTTAGAGTTTATTCATTGGGAGCATACTAGTGATGAGATATGTCAGCAGTAGATGCAGTTTCTTCATGGTGGGGAGATAACCTCTGATTGGTCTTTGTCTCTCGAGGGAATCTTGTACTTTAAGGTCTGTTCAGTGGTACCGTTATCTCTGAGGAAGGTGGTGATTCATGATATCCACTAGTCTCAGTGGTCCATTAATCCTGAAGCTACCAAAATGTACTATAATGTTAATCAGTAGTTTTGGTGGCCAGATTTGAGGTAGGATATAGCTGATTTCATGTTGAGATGCAATACATGTCAATAGGTGAATACAAAGCATCAAAGGCCCTTTGGTTTGCTCCAGCCGTTACCCATTCCTACCTGGAAGTGGGATGAAGTCTCCATTGAATTCATCATCGACTTACCTTGTACACCTTGGGGTAATAATTCTATCTGGGTAGTGATTGATCATCTGACCAAATCATCCAAATTCATTTCGATTAGGGATAAAACCAAAGTGGACTCACTTTAACTCTCGGTTTTGGGAAGTCCTTTAAAAGTCTTTGGGGTCATAGATTAAGATGAGTACAACATACCATCCTCAGACAGATGGTCAGACAGAGTGAGAAAATCATATTCTGGAAGTCATGTTCTGTGCATGTGTCTTGGAATTAGGTGGTTCATGAGATAACCATTTAGGATTGGTTGAGTTTTCTTATAATAACAGTTACCAATTCTCGATTCGAATGGATCCTTTTAAGGTTCTCTATGGTCAACCTTATCGCCCCCCCCTGTGTTGGGATGAGGTAGGAGTGACTACACTATTAGGGCTGAGCCTTGTGAAAGAGATGCATGAGAAGGTTAAGTTGATTAGGAAGTGGTTATTGATAGATCAGAGTTTCCAAAAATCTTATACTGACCAGAGTTTTCTAGATCTAGAGTTTTCTATGGGTGATCGGGTATTTTTGAAAGTGGCCCCTCGTCTGGGTCACCGTCATTTGGGAAAGTAAGAAAATATAACACTGAGGTATATAAGACCTTTTGAGATCAATGAGTGCATTGGAAAGGTGGCATAAAAGTTGAATTTTACCTCTCAGCTTATATATATTCATGACATATTCCATGTATCCTAGTTGAGGAAGTAAAATCTGGATCTGTCTCAGGTGTTAAATTGGGAAGAGTTAGAGATAAATCTTGATTTATCAGTATTTGAGCAGCTGGTGTGAATAATGGAGTTTCAAGAGAAGTTTCTTTGAGGGAAGTCTATTCCCCTAGTCCAGGTCCTTTAAAAGAATGGTAATGATGTGCATGAGACTTGGGGGTGGAATTTTTGGATTGATCAGGAGTCCCCATTCTTATTTTCTGACCGAGCTTTGAGTTGACTTTCTGGGGTGGAAAGTTTTCATGGTGGGGAGAATTGTCACATATATATCCTTATTTTAAGGTATTTTTTTCTCTTCTATTCTTGGCCCAAATTCCCCCTAGGTTTACCCTTAGCCACCCCTTTAATTTGGAATAATTTGGACATGTTTTGAGTGGACAAAACTGGGTGCACAGTTTGTGTACATGATTTACTTAACTGTGAATGAAAACTGTGCACAACTATCCATCTCATTAAAAATATTTTGTTTTTCCAATTTTTCCCTTCTAGGATTAACCCTAGTGCACCCATTGCTTCCCCCTTTCGTGCCTTACATCCATGGAATGATTCAAAGCTCCCTAAATCTCTCTTGGAATCCATTTTTGAAGGGGTTTTTGGTAGTGGAACTTCAAGATCTTTCAAGTAAGTGATTCCCTCTCTTGTTTCTTTCATTCTACTTAGGGGTTTTCCCTCTTTCTTGAAGTTCCACTTGTCCATAATCTAGGGCTTCATACATAGGTTTTGATTTTGGGTTTCTTGTTCCAATCTTGTAAATTTAGGTTCGTTTTCACTCCCTTGTGGTATGATGGTGGTGCAGTTGAAGTTTCACACAAGGATTTAGGATTTTTGACATATAAGGTAGGTGATTCCATATGTATACATTCATAGATGAATTTACCTTGCTTGTTTAACCATTTTAGCATGTTTTCTATCTTTTATGTGTGGTGTGGAAGTCATTTTTGGTAGTTTTCATTGAGTGTTTAATTTTAAAGTTTCATTTTAATTGAAATGGGTGTTTTTCAAGTGTATTCAATGTTGTATCATTTGGGGTTATTTGGTGATCCATGAAATTGTTTTATTAAATGTTATTTGTATAGGTTCTGGTAATAGTGTAAGTATAGGATGGGTGTGTACCCAACATTGAAAATTTCCACGATCGATGATTAATCCGAGATCAATACGACAATAAATGCCAGTATCCATAGAATTGAATCAAAGATAAAAGACAAAGGAGGGAACCTGGAATTGAGATGAGAATATTGGCATATTTTGTTTATAATTAATTTAATTTAATTAAATAATTACCTCCAAGGTGATTCTTTCTTCATTGATACGTTCAACCATGGTTCCGAGGTGTGACTTCGTTGTGATGTAGAATCCAAAGATATGATCCTCTAGTGGTGATCCACATGTGATCCATGTATCTTCGGATGTCGCTGAAGGAGTCTTCAGGTGATAGCATAGAAGATCCTTTCGCTTTTGGTGTCCACCTTTGATCACCTTGAGAATCACTTCTAAAGCGTTCTCCTAGATCCGATGGAGGAGGATCTCTCTCGTTCTTGAGATCATTCTTGGAGAGGGAAGAGTTCTCTAGGCTCGAGAGATTTTCTCTAAGGATGTTGTGCACACGACCATTGGTTATCCAGTGGGATGACCCCATGGCTAATTATAGAATAATAACATAATGAGGAATTTAATTCACCAGGTAATAATAAATAATTAGCACAAGTTTCATTAATTATTTTATTATTCCTTGTGAAGCCCCATGTCAAATAATAATATAAATGCTATTATTTCCATGACACGTTCTTAACTTGCAAATTATATTTAAATATTATTTAACCAAATAATATTTAATATTATTTCTCATTGGACCCATAGATTGGTCCACTAATCCTCCAGAATATTTACCGAGCCTTAAATAATGACTATTTATTTATTAAATAAATATAACTACATTATTTGCTGATAAATAAATATTTCATCCGCAATATATTCTCTCGAATAAGTAGAGAAGAAATAAATGTGATCATGAATACTTGAATAATTATTAAACCACAACCTGGAATAATATTTTTTCAACTTGTTAAATAATAAATTATTTAAATGAGATACTAGCTACACTTAGTGTGTGACTCTCTAGGCCTCTTTCTCATTGGCACTAGGCGGGCTTGCCTAAAGTCCAAGATTACAATCTAGAAACGAGTCAAGGAACCCAAGAGAAACAAGTTGATGTCACAATGACATGTAAGCTCATACAAATTCTTACCATGTAATATAATCCCTTTGTCTCGATATCTCCAATCAATAGGGTTTCATGCAAGTGACATTAACCCATGTGGTCTATTTCTCATTCTTTGACTTCCCAGAATTGAAATTTCCTAGAGAAAACCATGGACATGGATTTAGTTAGGCTATATCATTTCCATCAAAAGGCCTGAGATATCTACTTCCATAGAAGTGACAAATCCTTTCTCGCATTATTCATTAATGTAGTATTACTCATGACACACCCAACATAGCCTACCTCACAGTGAACATCTATCGTCATGGTTTTCATCAATACATCTAAGTGAATGAGTCATAATACCCATTAATAATAATATTAAAGTCTAAGGACCAATACACATGTACAAAGTTAGGAACATCCAATGAAACTTATAAATGTGGATTTCCTACTAGTGGGTCTTGTTCTCCTAATACCCTCCTGGATATTACCAAGGGCGCACACCATGAGAAGGCACCTCAAAGTTTTATGAGTCCCCACCCTTAATAGCCTGTATCATTTGTGTCCCTTCAAATGATATCATCCATCCACAGAACATATATTCAAGAATAGTGTCATGGAACTTCTGGGTTCTCATCATAGCAGGGATCCACTATGACCTTTTAGTGCGAAAACTATTCTTAGGATATTATCACATACTATGTCACACAGAAGAACAATCATGATGTGATAAGGGGTTTATTAATATTCATCCAATGAATACAAGTTTATCATGAAGTAAAAATAAGTTGGTTTCTAGGGAACTAACTCCAACAGACTCCCACTTTCACTAGAGCTAACTGCTAACAACCTTTAGTCTGCTAGCTCTCACATGTTATTAATACTTCTTATTAGATAAGCCTTTAGTAAAGGGGTCCAACACACTCTCTTCTGTGGTTACTCTTCTCACTGCAACTTCATCCCTTTGATATAAATTCCTCAAGAGGTGATACTTTTGAAGTATGTTCTTTTTTCCTTTGATGTGACCTTAACGCCTTTTCAAAATCCACCACTATAGTATTATCACAATACAATGTAATGGTATACTTACTACTAGGTACCATATCAAGCTCTTGGACAAAGTTTCGAATCTAGATGGATTCCTTGGATACATCAAAAGCCACTATATATTCAGACTCTACTATAGAATCAGTGAAAACTGGATTCTTTGAACTCTTCCAGCTCACATCTCCTCCTTTGAGATAGAAAACATATCCCGATTGAGACTTCAAATCATTATGATCTGTCTAAAAACTAACATCAACATACCATATGATGAAAAGCTCCTCGTCTCCTCCATACACTAGGAACATATACTTAGTTTTTTTCAGATACTTAAGGATAGTCTTGATAGTAGTCCAATGTTTTTCTCCTTGATCTACTTGATATATGCCTACCATGCTCAGTGCATAGGTAATATCAAGTTTAGTACATAACATGGAATAACTAATAGATCCTATCACTAAAATGTATGGAATATTACTCATCCTATCTTTCTCATGTAGTGTATGGGGACACATTTTCTTGGAAATATGTGTACCCTGTAACACTAAATCTAATTCCCTCTTGGATTATTCCATACTAAATCTCTTAAGTATCTGGTCAATGTATGTACTTTGACTTATTCTAAGCAACCTCTTGGATCTATCACAAATGATCATGATCCCTAGAATGTAGGCTACTTCACCTAAGTACTTCATGGAGAAGCACTTGTTCAACCAATCCTTGACTTACTTCAAGACTGGTATGCCATTTCCAATAAATAATATGTCGTTAATATGCACTACTAAGATAATGACCATATTCGCATTAAAATTCTTGTAAACACATGGCTCACATTCATTCTTAATGAAACCAAATTATCTTATGGCTTCATTGAATCCAATGATCCATGATCTATATGATTTATTTAATCCATAAATGGATCTCTATAACTTGAATACCCTTTTAGCATCACATGGTATCACAAAACCTTCTAGTTGTTTCATATAGATATCTTCCTGAAGGTCCCCATTAAGGAATATAGTTTTGACATCCATCTACCAAATATCATAGTCATAGAAAGATGCCATGGAAATCATGATTCTTGTGGATTTAAACATGGAAATTAGTGAAAAGGTTTCATCATAGTAAATTCCTTAATGATGCTTAAAAATTTTATCCCCTAACCTTTCTTTATAGGTACTAACTTGACCTTCTATGTCGAGTTTCTTCTTGAATAATCATTTACACCCAACACGATTTACATCAACTGGAACATCGACCAGAACCCATATTTGGTTTTGATACATGGAATCCATCTTAGAATTCATAGCTTATAGCCATCTTACAACTTTTTATCTCTCTACTAATTCCTTATAGGAGATAGGTTCATCATTGTCCAACAATAATGAGTCACCATCCCCAGTGACAAGGAAACCATATCTCTCTGGTTCCCTTACCTCACTTGTACTCCTACACAGTACTTGTGTTTCAAGAACCACCTCTTCCACGAGGACCTGTGGAACTTGTTCCTGTACCATCTCCTATATATCTTGAGCATCAAATTCATCGAAGTTAATCTTTCTCCCACTATTCTTTTAGAGTATGTGATCCCTCTTAAGGAAGATGAACTATCTAGAAACAATCACTTTCTTTTCCTAGGGGTTTTATAGGTAGTATCCCTTTGTTTCCTTGGGATACCCTATAAAGATACACTTCGTGCCCCAGGGTGCTAGTTTGTTGCCTAAGAAAGAATTAAAAAATGCTTCGCATCCCCATACACATGTATTCAATAAAGTGGGTTCCTTTATGCTCCATATCTCAAAGGGAATCCCATTTTCTGCCTTAGTTGTTTTTTGGTTTAATGTGTATACCACAGTTTGCAATGAATATCCCCAAAAGGATAATGGAAGATCTGCATGACTCATCATCGACCTTACCATGCCCAATGAGGTATGGTTACTCCTTTCACAAAAACAATTCCACTATGGTGTATAAGGTGGAGTGAGTTGAGATAGAATCCCAGACACCTATAAAAGGTCAATGAACTCTTGGTTTTGATATTATCCACCTCAATATGACCAAATCTTCTTTATCTTCTTACCAAGACGATTCTCTACTTCATTCTTGAACTACTTGAATTTATCAACGAAATTAGACTTATACCTCATTAAGTAGACATATCCATATCTAATCAAGTCATCAGTAAAAGTAATTAAGTAAGAATATCCATCTCTAGCTTCTATTGGAAATGGTCCACACACATTAGTGTGTACCAATCCTAGAAGATCTGTGGCCCTTTCACCCTATCCACCATCTCGAAAGAGCTTTGTTAGGCGCTTATCATTTACATGACCAAGGTGGTGATTCCACAACTAGGTGTTGTATGAGTCATGTGAAATTGGTTCATTATCAATTTCCATCACTTGGTTCTCATAATTTAAAACATACATACCATTATTTAAATGTGCCATACCATAAAAAATGTTGTCCTTACAAAAGTAACAAAATTTATTTCAAAACTTCAAAAATAAATCCATCTGTATCTAAAATCGATACAAAAATTATGTTCTTGGTAACACTAGGTACATAATAACATCCATGTAAAACCAAAATAATTCTCATTGGAAATGTGAGGTGGTAGTCACCAATGGAAAGAGCATCCAACCTCTCACTATTGGCAGCTCCCAGATCCACCTTTCCTCTGGAATTTTTTTGAAATCTACTTGGTTTCTGTATTTGAATATAGATGTGATCCCCAAAAGCTATATCTAATACCAAATGTGTAGAAATGGAAATATTACACTCGATAACAAATTCACATTTGGCTTCCCCTTACCTTTGGGTGCAGTTCCTCTTCTAGTGGCCTGACTTGCCACATGCAAAGCATACTGCCTCCTTTTCCTTTCCTTGCCTCTGGATCTTCTTCTTCTTGGTTGGAAGGTGCTCAGAGGATTTATATTGTTTATAAATATTAGGACCCTTTTCCTTGTCCTTCCTCTTCCTATTCACCACAAGGACTGCAGGTTTTTCATGCCCCATGTCCTTATCCACTTAGAGAATCAGGGTATGAAGCTCTGATAGAATCTTCTCATTATTTCTCATATTATAATTCAAAATAAAACTAGAGAAGGTCTTGGGATGTGATGATAGTATGATATTTGTATGAAAATAATCTGGTAATTTAATCCCTATGATGTCCAGATGCACAATGTAGCCAATAAGCTTGACTACACGTGGTCTAGCTGACATAGACTCTCCAAGATTAGTAATGAACAAAGCATTGTAGATCTCATATATCTCCAGTATCACCTTATCTTGATAGAGATCCTAAAGGTGATACATAATGCTATAAGCATCCATTTATTCATGTTTATTCAAGATATCATTGGTCATGGATGATAGAATGAGGCACTAAACATCCGTAGCATTATTAAGATGTTTCTCGTACACAGAGTTCCTCATTACTCAACTCATTTCTAGGTGCAACTGGTAAAGGATCTTCTAGTACATAATGTTTCCTCTCATGGAGAAAGATAACCCTAAGGTGCCTTTACCACTACTAGAAATTAGTGCTGGTGAGAAGGTTTTTCTTCTTGAATATGGATCACAATGATATGTTTGATTTCATTTTTGATACTATTTCTACAAATAAGATGAACAAAGATTCAGTACTTTATCTTGATAAATATAGACAAATAAATAAATTAATATTTATTAGTCTTCCACTATTTTGTCGAAACCCAATAGACCTCATAATTAGCTTCAGAATATCCTATTTCCTGGACATTCTAGTGGTAAGGATCCATATTTCCTTTCACATTACCCCAACTAGGGTTTGTCAAGAAACTTGAAAGGTTTTAGGTAGGCATTCCAAATTCCAACTGCATTAATTCACATCTCCTTGATTAGTTGAGTGGACTCCATAATATCAAAATACTTAATTTTGGATTTCCTCAACCTTTGTCTCTTAGTTTCACCAATTCTTACTAGGGAATTAAACCCTTGATGTAAACTATGTTAAGTTAACTGGTTCATGCCCAAATTTACCCAAGAGAAGAAGGGTAGAACGGTCCTTGTAGTGTAGCTTGGGTTGTCGATTCCACAGAGACCTAAGAAGATACCTACGATACACAACCTAAGGGATGGATTTTTGGCTATGAAGTGGCCAACATGGATTTGTTTTTAAGTGTTTTGGGGGAAGACTAATAAGCTTAGTTGATTTCAATTATAATGAAATGGGTTGATCTTAGGGTTACACTTTGAGTGGATTGAATGCATTTTATTTCCTTAGACAAATTTTTGGTTTTATTAATTCTTGATGAAACCATTCTTCAAAATAACACTACCTTCATCATTTTCTGGTTAGATACTAACTAAACTCAATTACTAGTCACCAACACACTTAGAGAACCATATTAATGATCTCTCCAAGGTATATGGTCAATTTAGTAATTGGAATTAGCTTTCTCAAACACAGTGAAGATGAGGAGTGAAAATAATTGAAGAATGGAAGTCTTGAATTATTTAACCAATTAACAACAATTCGTGCATTAAATAACATTAAATCCAGCCTTTGCATCTTCCTAAGATCAACCCATTAAAGGGTTATCCCTCCATTGATGATATACTATGAATGGTGGCGGAAGACGGCTTACAAGAATTGAATTGAAGAGATTAAAACCGCGGAAATAACGAGCACTCCTCCGTGTGTGTGAATGGAATTCACACCTATGTGTGAACTATATCACCAACACATAGAGTTATCACTGTGATTTTGTGATTTTAGAGATTTAAGTATAGAAATTGGAAGAAGAGAAGAGAAGGAATTGGATTAAGAACTTAGAAATACAAAAAGAAACTTACATGGGGAAAATGAAAGCATTACAACGAAAATTGAGCATAATAACATTACATGAAAGAAGGTATGAGTTCCAACTCACCACCACTACCTTAAATAGGAAAATTTGGATCCTTAGGCCGAGATCCAATAGTCCAAGTCATCCCAATCAATGAGGGTAGTCATAGGTGGTGGAAAGTAGGTGGAGAGGAGACTTCTCCACCCTTGACCCGAGATGACATCCAGCTTGCATCCACTTTACAGATCCGCTTCAAAGTCCTTCTAGATGGCCGATTTGGAGTGGTCCATAGAAGACAAAAATGAATCCCCGGATGTCTTCTAATAGTCTGTAAAATATCATCCCAATTTACGTTGTGGTTCGGGATATATGGAAGATTCATTGGGATGACAATCTGGGCCGCAGATTCTGGCCCAGATTCTGATCTTCCATTTGGGCTGCCTTGATCACCATCATGGAAACCGAATTAGCACTTCATCCTGAAGAATGATTTGTTACCCTGTATTTATTCTATCATAACAAGAGATTTGGGCTTCATTGGTCCAGTATTGTGGGACCCACATCATCAACAGTGGGTTGGTGTCCAATCTGCCTTCACCAGAATTGTCTCCTTTCATCACCAAATATCTTCATCATCCTTTATGAATCTTTCCTTGCTCCCTGAATGAGAAACATTTAAATTTGAAGTGAAGATAAATTTCCAAAAATATAATATTAAAACATGAATAATTACATTCAATAGAATCAGATGATTCATTGGGCCTAAATTGGTGTACATTAGGCAGGAAGTGCACAATTGATGAGAGTGGATGTTTAAAATTAAAATGTACTAACTTAGGCCCATATGATCAAAAATGAACTTTTAATACCAATAAAATGTAATTATAAAATGTGTTTTTATTGTCTAATCACACCCCCCAACTTGAGATTTGCTAGTCCCGAGAAAATAACTCAAAGATTATGAAAATCAAATTCCCTTTTCCAAAAACATTTTAATAAACAATGCTCACCAAAATACCTCATACCAAAAAAATTATGCATCACATCAAAATATTTTAATACGAGATAGTTTAATAAGCAGATCCCAATCCCAAGCCCATTCCTTTGATCAAATCCATCATCATTCTTCATCCAACTCAATTAGGTGTAATGATGTGTTGTGAATCACAATAGATATGGGGGTTCATTTTCATTCAAGGGGAAAATCATGGAAGCGCTAGGTGGAATCAAATTTAATCCTAATATGAGTATTCTTCATCCCTCTTTTTTTTTTGTTTTTTTTGCAATATTGCTATAGTAATTGAGATTGCAATTAATCAAATTAACCCATGTAGCAAGACTTTGCCGATGACTCCCAGACTCAAAGGCCTTAGGGCACCAAGTGAAGCCCACATACTCGGGAATCATCTCGAGTTAACTTAATCAAAAACAAAGTCATATTACCATAAATAGAGATATATTGAAAAACTCAGGGCTAGACAACTCTGGAGTCACGATCCCCAAGTGCCGAAAGCCTCGCATTTTATCAATCCATTGCTCTACACGCAAATTTTTATTTTTTAATAATTTTTTTAATTTTTTTTTTGAATACTCATATTATTCATTAAAATAAAACCATCCTATGCTATTTATTATGGGACCCAAAAATTCAAATTATTACCCCACAGTCTAGAGGATGTGCATTGTGACATTTTTTTTTATTTGGATGAAAATATAAACGATGAAATATCACATTGGACAGCCACACTTTCCAAAATCTATGCTCATGAAATTATACAAGGATTAAAATTAGAATCAGGGCAAGCTAAATTATTTGATATTTAGTTTCAAAGTGTGCAATGTGTATTACCATGTTCAGAGTTAAAGGAATTTTTCCTTCCATTTACTTTTTTTTTTCAAATCATTCAATTTTGTTTTTGACACAAAAGCATTTTTTTTATTTTATCTCCCCCCCCCAACTTAAAACAACACTGTCCCCAGTGTTTGAAGAAATGAAAAATTAGAAGGAGTAGAGGTAGGGAATAAAAATTTAAAAAGGAAATTGAAAATGAGGATTATGGAATGAAGTCACCTGGTGGTTTAAGTTTGAAGTTCTTGCCGCTCGAATTTATTCCTCTGATATCCATGTCGCTTGCAAAGTTCCCTAGTGGAAAAAGGAAAAAACAAAACAAACAAAACAAACAAAACAAACAAAAACAAACAATATAAATATATATATTTATATAATAAAGGAAGTAAAATATAAGAATATATATAAAAATTATAGAATAAGGTAGCACAAGAAGCCGCAGGTCAGTGGTAAGTGCGCGCCCCTGTCTCCCTTCGGTCTCGGGTTCGAGTCCCCGCGGCTTCGCCGGTTGTGACGGGGTTTTCCCCACGGCCTATGGCGTGGAATTTTTTTTTGTATTATTATATTTTTATTTTATTTTTTTTCTTAACCTATTAAATAATAAAAACAAAATAAACTGATGATACATTGTCTTCTTTTTAAATTTCTGGGTAAGGTATTACTCAAGGATCACACCACGTGACACGGATGAATATGGTGCTCCTCTTTCGTACCCATCCATACTCATAATAGAAGAACAGGTCAAAAGTCTATTTTTTTTTATTTTTAAATATAAAAATGATTAAGTAATATTATTTGAAAAATAAAGATAATTCAGAAAGATTAGAAACATAAAAACCACGGGTTGCCTCCCGTGCAGTGCTTTGTTTAACGTCGTTAGCCCGACATAGATCCCAAATTTATCAATTTTTTCCTGGTTCATAGATTGGATCAATTAACTCAACATCTATTTCCTGTTTATTGAATGATTCAACGAATGTTTTTAACCTTTGACCATTGAACTTGAAAATGTGACCACTTGTGGGATCTTGAATCTCTACTGCCCCATGGGGGAATACATGATGCACTATGAAAGGTCCTGACCATCTAGACCTTAACTTTCCCGGATGTAAATGAAGTTTTGAACTATACAAGAGCACAAGTTTTCCCGGTTCAAAATGTTTGACCTTGATATTCCTAGATTGGTAGGCTTGAACTCTAGCTTTATTGATCCTTGAATTTTCATAAGCCTCCATCCTTAGTTCCTCCAGTTCATTGAGATCTAATTTCCTTTTTGTTCTAGCCAATGAGAGATCATAATCCATTTTCTTAATTGCCCAAAAGGCCTTATGTTCAATCTCCACTGGCAAATGGCATGCTTTACCATAAACCAACCTATATGGGGACATTCCTAAAATGGTTTTATATGCAGTTCTATAGGCCCAAAGAGCATCTAAGAGTTTCTCAGACCAATCTTTCCTAGAGGGGTTGACAGTTTTTTCAAGAATTTTCTTAATTTCACGATTGGCTAACTCAGCTTGACCATTGGTCTGTGGGTGGTAAGCAGTGGACACTTTGTGAGAAATTCCATATTTTTCCATGAGTGATGAGAATTGACGATTGCAAAAATGAGTTCCACGATCACTTATGATAGCCCTAGGAATTCCAAATCTAGAGAATATGTTTTCTTTTAAGAATCTAATCACAGTTTGATGATCATTGGATTTTGTGGGAATGGACTCAACACATTTTGAGACATAATCAACAGCTAAGAGTATGTAGAGGTATCCCCGAGAGTTTGGGAAGAGACCCATGAAATCAATTCCCCAACAGTCAAAGATTTCAACCACTAAGATGGGAGTGAGTGGCATTTGATTCCTTTTTGTGATGGACCCTACTTGTTGACACGTAGGACAACTTTGACAAAATCTGTAGGAGTCCCTTGAGAGGGTGGGCCAGAAAAGACCACATTGAAGAATCTTAGCAGATGTTTTCTTAGAGGAAAAGTGACCTCCACATGCCTCACTATGACAGAATTTAAGGATGGACTCTTGTTCAGATTCTGGAACACACCTCCTAATGACTTGGTCAGGGCAGAACTTATAGAGGTATGGATCATCAAACACATAGTGTCTAACATCAGAAAGGAATTTCCTTCGAGCTTGAGTCCCTAAGAATTTTGGAATGACTCCTGTCACTAAGAAATTTGCTATGTCAGCATACCAAGGGCAGTCACTCACAGGGTATAAGTGTTCATCAGGAAACGAATCAGACACAGAAAGGTGATTTGAGTTGTCTTTGAATTCCATCCTAGAGAGGTGATCAACTACAACATTTTCAACTCCCTTTTTATCCTTGATTGTGAGGTCAAATTCTTGTAAGAGAAGGACCCACCTAATCAGTCTAGCCTTAGCATCTTGTTTTTGGAAGAGGTATTTTAGTGCAGAATGGTCAGTGAACACAGTGATGGGTGATCCTAAGAGGTAGGACCTAAACTTCTCTAAGGCAAACACAATAGAAAGTAACTCCTTTTCAGTGGTGGTGTAGTTGATTTGGGCATCATTTAAGGATTTTCTTGCATAAGCAATGACATAAGGAGTTTTATCACAACGTTGTCCTAACACAGCTCCAACAGCAAAGTCACTGGAATCACACATAAGTTCAAAAGGAAGGTTCCAATTTGGAGATTTCATAATGGGAGGAGAGGTGAGAGAGGATTTGAGGGTTGATAATGAACCCTCACAGCTTTCTGTCCAAACAAATGGAGCATCCTTTACTAAGAGAGCACAAAGGGGACGGGATATTGAACTAAAGTCCTTGATGAATCTTCTATAGAAACCAGCATGTCCTAAGAAATACCTCACTTCCTTGACAGTTTTGGGTGATGGAAGGTGACGAATGATGTCAACCTTTGCTTTATCAACTTCAATTCCCCTACCCGAGACTATATGGCCAAGGACTAACCCCTCTTTTACCATGAAATGGCATTTTTCCCAGTTTAGGACCAGATTATTTTCTTCACATCTTGACAAAACTCTCTCCACATTCCTAAGACATCCCTCAAATGTATCCCCAAAGACAGAGAAGTCATCCATGAAGACCTCTAGAAAATCCCCTACCATATCTGAGAAGATTCCCATCATGCACCGCTGGAAGGTTCCAGGGGCATTGCATAACCCGAACGACATGCGTTTGAAGGAAAAGGTGCCGAATGGACAGGTGAAGGTTGTCTTCCCTTGATCCTCCAAGGAGACCTCGATTTGATTGTACCCTGAGTACCCATCTAGGAAGCAATAGAATTGATGACCCGCCACTCGCTCGAGGACTTGATCAATAAAGGGAAAGGGAAAATGGTCCTTCTTGGTACAAGAGTTGAGCTTCCTATAGTCAATACAGACTCTCCAGCCACTACTCACCCTAGTTGGAAGAATTTCCCCATCCTTATTAGTGATCACAGTGATTCCAGCTTTCTTTGGGACAACTTGAATTGGGCTTACCCACTCACTCTCAGCTATGGGGTAGATGATACCAGCTTTCAACAACTTAAGAAGTTATTTCCTTACCACATCTATAAGATTTGGATTGAGTCTCCTATGAGGTTGACGACATGGTTTGGATTCAGATTCAAGAGTAATCCTATGAGTTCTAATAAGTGGGCTAATCCCAGGAATATCAGACAGGGTCCAACCAATGGCTTTCTTGTGTTTCCTAAGGACATCTAGAAGCATCCCCTCATGATTGGCTTCAAGAGAAGAAGATATGACTATAGGATGTGTTTGATTTTCCCCTAGGAATGCATACTTGAGGGAAGTAGGAAGTTCCTTTAATTCAAGATCTGGTTGATTCATAATTTCAGCAGAAGATTGGGGCATTGGATCAAGATCAAATTTGTTTCCTAGATTTTCAGATTGAATTGATTCCCCATGTGTAGAAGTTTCAGCCAAAAGATTGTATTGACCTGGGTTAGGGAAGGGAGTTTGAGTTGTCTCCATGAATGTGGTTTCCTGAAAGGTTTCACTGATTGTTGGTCCTAAGACATCATCATAGGAGCAATTTGAAAATGATTTGAGCCAAGGAGATAAACTTCCTTCATGTGAACAAAGGAAATCAATCTCATCCTGACTTAAACATCCATCAAATATTTCTTGATGTTCTATGGATTCATTTTCAATGCTTCCTAACATGTTTACTTCATGAATGTCCTCGTCATCTCCTATTTGTGAGCTTGCATTATAAATGTTCATGTCTAGACTCATGTTCCCAAAGGTGATGGTCATGTTCCCATTTCAGACTCGGATAACAGAGTTGATTGTTGCAAGGAAAGGACGACCAAGGATGATTGGGGTTTGTTCCTTATTTCCTAAATTTGGATGGTTGTCAAGGACAATGAAATCACCAGGGTAGATGAAGTTTTCAACCTTTACCAAAACGTCCTTTAAAATCCCCTTTGGAACCCTAATGCTACGATCAGCAAGCTGAAGTGTGACAGATGTGGGTTGGAGCTCTTCTAGGCCTAACTAGCAGTACACAGCATATGGGATGAGATTGACACTAGCACCTAGGTCACACAAGGCCTTGACAACTTTTCTTTCTCCTAGTTCAACATTGATGTAAGGGCAAACTGGGTCTTTTAACTTAGGAGGAATGGTCCCTTGAATGGTGGTACTCACATTAGCAGCCAAAAGGACTTGGTTTTTATGTGAAAATTTTCTTTTAAAAGTGCACAAGTCCTTAAGGTACTTTGAGTAGACAGGTATAGTTTGGATGGCATCGAGAAGGGGTATGTTCAACTTGACTTGTGAAAATATTTCCCTCAATGTTTCACTCAGTTCAGGCTTGGTTTTCCCCCTCATGCATTGAGGAAATGGTGCAGGTTTTGGGGTTGTTTGTTGAAGAGTTGTTTCCTTGACAATGTTATCAGTTTCCTCAGTTTGGTCTTGTGGTTCATTTGAATTTCCATCCAAGTTTGAATCTTCAGGTGGGTTCTGAATTAGTTGTTCAGGTTTCTCAATTGATTTCCCACTTCTTAAAACAGTCACATCCTTTAGTTGTTGATGAGTTGTTTGAGCACAACTTGACTCTCCCCTTGAAGTTGAGGATGGCACCGCCTGAGTAGGCATGGGTGCCTTTCCTGTTTTGATGGTTTGAAGTTCTTGTTTTAGGGAAGAGACTTCTGAGTTCATCCTCTCCATTTGTTTGCATAGTTGTTCTAGTAGGCTTTGTGGAACAGTTTGGGTTGGTGCTTGAGTAGGTTGGTTTATCCCAGGGGGATATTTTGGAGGTGGTATGGTTTGTTGAAAATGGACCGGTGGCTGTTGGTATTGGATAGGTTTGGTTTGGAATTGGTTATGGGTTTGGTAGTTCTGTTGAGGGTAAGGATTTTGCCCTTGTGGTTGGCTATGTTGTTGGTTATCCTTCCATCGGAAGCCTGGGTGGTCATTGTACCTTGGATTGAAGGTGTTTTGGTATTGGGGCTTTTTAAAGTTTAGGGCATTGACTTCCGCTGGGGGTCCTCCTAGAAGAACATCCTTGATGGATGGAATGGTTGGGCAGTTGTCTGTTTTATGGTCATATTTGTCACAAATTGTGCAAACATGGTCTACATTTTGGATTTCATGGACTTTCCTAAGGTCTATCTCTTCAACCTTCCTAGAGAGTGCTGCGAGTTTAGCCCTAAGGCTTTCCTCTTCTCTAAGTGTATGAATTCCAGTGGTTCTTTGTGGCTTTTCAGAATAAGGTGAAGTTCCCCAAGTTTGGTTTTGTTCAGCCAGACTTTCCAGATACTCGTAAGCATCATTTGGGGCCTTGTTTTTAAAAGTTCCATTACACATCATGTCAATGAATTGTTTATTACCCGGACCCAACCCTTTATAGAAAATTATCACTTGTTCAGGTATGGAAAACCCATGGTGTGGAACCATGTTTAGGGTGTCTTTGAACCTCTCCCATGTTTCATAAAATGACTCTCCCTCTTTTTCAAAAAAAGTTTTGTATGCTCTTTTTAAGTGCAATTGTTTTGTGATGAGGGAAGTATTTTTTGTAGAATTCTCTTTGCAGTTGGTCCCAAGAGTGGATTGATGCAGGTCTCAAGTTGTTTATCCAATTTTTAGCTCGATCCTTTATTGAAAAAGGAAATAGCCTCATCTTAGCAGATTCTAGTTGATGTGGGGGACACATGGTTTCAACAATGTCATTGAACTCTTTGACATGAAGGTATGGCATTTCTGACTCCATCCCATGAAAGGTTGGAAGGTGGTTGAGGACATGGGGTTTGAATATGTAGTTTGTGTCTCCTATGGAATTGTGTCTAATGCATGAGGGGGAATTGGTCCAAGCTGGAGTGAGGTAGTCGTTCATGGTTTGATCAACTACATTCCCTAAGTTTGGAGCTTCTTGGTTTTGGTTTCCCATTTGATTCCCCCCAGGGTTTACAATTTGATTTTGTGGATGACCCTCCATTGGACTTGTTTCAAGTTCTAACTTTGGGGTTTCAAGAGTATTTGAATCTGATTTAAACAATCCCTTAGGTGCACTTGACTCCCCTATCCTAGTACTTTCCACCCTAACTAGTCTGTTTGAGAAATCGCGGGTGTAGGCGGACATGCGCCAAAAAAAAAAAGCGAGAAAGGGACAAGATAAGAGATCTTGGGTGAGAGTAGAAGAATGGAGGTGAGGAAAGAAGGTTTTTTTTTTGGATCTAAGGTACTTACTTGGTCCCCGGCAACGACGCCAAAATTTGGTTCACGCCCAAATTTACCCAAGAGAAGAAGGGTAGAACGGTCCTTGTAGTGTAGCTTGGGTTGTCGATTCCACAGAGACCTAAGAAGATACCTAAGATACACAACCTAAGGGATGGATTTTTGGCTATGAAGTGGCCAACATGGATTTGTTTTTAAGTGTTTTGGGGGAAGACTAATAAGCTTAGTTGAGTTCAATTATAATGAAATGGGTTGATCTTAGGGTTACGCTTTGAGTGGATTGAATGCATTTTATTTCCTTAGACAAATTTTGGGTTTTATTAATTCTTGATGAAACCATTCTTCAAAATAACACTACCTTCATCATTTTCTGGTTAGATACTAACTAAACTCAATTACTAGTCACCAACACACTTAGAGAACCATATTCATGATCTCTCCAAGGTATATGGTCAATTTAGTAATTGGAATTAGCTTTCTCAAACACAGTGAAGATGAGGAGCGAAAATAATTGAAGAATGGAAGTCTTGAATTATTTAACCAATTAACAACAATTCGTGCATTAAATAACATTAAATCCAGCCTTTTCATCTTCCTAAGATCAACCCATTAAAGGGTTAGCCCTCCATTGATGATATACTATGAATGGTGGGCGGAAGACGACTTACAAGAATTGAATTGAAGAGATTAAAACCGCGGAAATAACGAGCACTCCTCCGTGTGTGTGAATGGAATTCACAACTATGTGTGAACTATATCACCAACACATAGAGTTATCACTGTGCTTTTGTGATTTTAGAGATTTAAGTATAGAAATTGGAAGAAGAGAAGAGAAGGAATTGGATTATGAACTTAGAAATACAAAAAGAAACTTACATGGGGAAAATGAAAGCATTACAACGAAAATTGAGCATAATAACATTACATGAAAGAAGGTATGAGTTCCACCTCACCACCACTGCCTTAAATAGGAAAATTTGGATCCCTAGGCCGAGCTCCAATAGTCCAAGTCATCCCAATCAATGAAGGTAGGCATAGGTGGTGGAAAGTAGGTGGAGAGGAGACTTCTCCACCCTTGACCCGAGATGACATCCAGCTTGCATCCACTTTACAGATCCGCTTCAAAGTCCTTCTATATGGCCGATTTGGAGTGGGCCATAGAAGACAAAAATGAAGCCCCGGATGTCTTCTAATAGTATGTAAAATATCAGCCCAATTTACGTTGTGGTTCTGGAGATATGGAAGATTCATTGGGATGACAATCTGGGCCGCAGATTCTGGCCCAGATTCTGATCTTCCATTTGGGCTGCCTTGATCACCATCATGGAAACCGAATTAGCACTTCGTCCTGAAGAATTATTTGTTACCCTGTATGTATTCTATCATAACAAGAGATTTGGGCTTCATTGGTCCAGTATTGTGGGACCCACATCATCAACAGTGGGTTGGTGTCCAATCTGCCTTCACCAGAATTGTCTCCTTTCATCACCAAATATCTTCATCATCCTTTATGAATCTTTCCTTGCTCCCTGAATGAGAAACATTTAAATTTGAAGTGAAGATAAATTTCCAAAAATATAATATTAAAATATGAATAATTACATTCAATAGAATCAGATGATTCATTGGGCCTAAATTGGTGTACATTAGGCACGAAGTGCACAATTGATGAGAGTGGATGTTTAAAATTAAAATGTACTAACTCAGGCCCATATGATCAAAAATGAACTTTTAATACCAATAAAATGTAATTATAAAATGTGTTTTTATTGTATAATCATTAACCCAAAACCTCAAATTATAATTCCCTGATAATTGAAAGAACCCCAACTAGGGTTGGTCAAGCACTTTGAACTATGGTTCGATTCTAACCAAAGTAATGGAAGGCTATACTGTCTTAATATTTAATTGAGGGATTTTATCCTTTATGCATAAATTTTTACTTATTCTATTTTCACATTCTTGTTAATATTAAGTGTGATATACTTAAGTGATTAACCATGTATATATAATATTTACGCATAATCCATTTTATTTTAGTTCCATATTGTATGCTTGTTAGTTCATTAATTATGTGATCACATCAAACATCCATAATGAATAACCATACAAATGAAAGAAATAAATAAAGGGTATGATCATGAGGTTTACTATTAGTTAGTTTATCTAGAGGTTGATAAACTAACCCTAACCTATGGGAGAAACACCTTGAACCATTTAAGATTTGTGTTTACAGATTTCCACCTGTCCACCTTTGTATGTCCTTGGATTGGTTTCTCCTCAGCTCCAAACTTTAACCTCCTCTAATAGATTGGGAGATATATCCATTACATATGATTTTTACTCACACGCAGGTGAGGGGTAAAATGGGGTTTACATAAAAGAAACCATGGGCACACAGACCCTATATATAAATGAGGAGAAGGCACACATGCCAACAATTTTAATTTAATAAATAAATTAAAAGGGAACCAATCAAATACAAAGGTCTGGTCTATCTCATGATCATCCACATACATGTAACAAATTAAACATTTAATAAAACTATCATTAAAATATTTATTTGTTCTTATTAAGATAAATTATGCTCAAAATTGATTAATCATTATCTTTAATTAATTTATCCTTTTTATCTTAATCCTTTTATAAATTTCCTTGAGATTCTCATACATAACCTTGTACATAACTTTTACCTTGGAGGCACCCTGGTGAACACCCATCCAAAACTACCCAGCATGTATTATACTTATAAACACTTTAATCTTTAAGACATGTAGCATGCACATAGAATTATAATTTTAACACAACTCATTCATGATGTGAAAATATTTGAACATTACACAGATGTTAATTAAACACACACACACACACACACATATATATATATATATATATATAACACCTATCACATGTTGTGTCCCAGTTTTATGCCCACATGAAGGTACATGTCTCAAGGGTTACATAATATAATAATAAAATTTTAAATCTGTGTAATCTGAAAAAAGTACACAACGTATAGATCTGACTACATGGTATGTACCCTCCTCACTGTACATTCGAAGTACATGACCACACTTTCCTGAAAAATCAAATTTATTATGATTTTAAGGTTGATTTATAGTCTAGGGAAGACCCTAGGTCATCTCTCAAAGAGTGTTCGTGGGTTTAGAGTGTGCATTTTTAATAAGAATTACTAAAAAGGGGTGTCTTTAAAAGAGTTTAAAGAAAATGAATTGATTTAAAGAGTTTAATAGTTGATAAATAAAATTGGTGTTTTAGAATTATGAGATAAAGAGATAATTTCAAGTTCACTACACATCTTGGTGATTTCATTATTTTGAAAAATACACATGGTTTAATGGAATCCTTTGGTTGAGGGTTGTTAAGATCTCAACTTCCCTCTTGCCTCTTAAACGATGATCAAAGAACCACCCCTTGGCACAAAAATTGTGTTGTCAAGGTTTGGGTATCAAGAATAGAGAATAAAGGATACCAAATAATACTGAACTATTATGCATGTGTGAGATAAATAGGACTCTTGTCTTGTCCAATCAAAATAACCCAAGACTTCCACTTGAAATCTCAACCCAATCGGTGTTGAAATAAAAAGTGTTTCACTTAATTTTAACAATAGAAATGAAATAATAGGAGAATCATGTCATGATAAGAAATAATTGAAATATTTAGCACAAAAATTACACAAAACCATTAGAAGAGTAAGTGATGGAACTCCCTCCCAAGTGTGTGTAGCTACCTCAAAATGACCGTCCACCGTTTAGCTCAACATCGGGAGGAGGAGGAAGCTCGGGTGGAACTTTGACTTCATCCTTGATCCCCCTATGAGGATAGGGGCCTCCATAACTCCTTGGATGATTAGAGGACTCCTTTTGGTCTCCAAAATATCAGATCTTTGCCTCCTGGATGAACTTACAAATGGGGATCCCAAGGTGCCATTTTATTGGAAAATGGGAAGGTGGTTTTGAGCACACAGATTTCTGAAAACCACTTGTCATATGGGTTTATACCTCCAGACAACATTATCTCTATTTGGAGAAAATAAAAACGTTTTATCCCTACCTATTGAATGTATCCACCTAAATTTTGGAACCCTTTGGACAAGTGGAGCATGGGATATGGATAGATCACAACACACCACTTTTGACTTCGTGAAGATTCAGTGTTCTGGAAAGATTAGGTCGGTTGGGCCAACATATGGAAAAATGATTATTGTATTCCTTAATATGAAATTTATCCCAATGAATTTTGGACCATCCCACAAAATTTCAGCCCATTTGGATGCACGGTTCAGGATAAGTGCACAGATGAGTCCACTGGTGTGCATGGATCTTGCGCAGTTCGACCCATTTTTCTTGGACATCATCATGGGTCCTCCAAATCACCTCCTCCTGCAATGGAATCATCAAAAAAAGTAACATTGAAATTTCTAAACATGATAAACAAAAAATAAACGATTCAAAAATGGAATTCAATTTTTTATTATTTTTATAACTTTCAATATAAAACATGTTTAGCACAGTGGTGTAAGGGTGAAGATGAAACAGTGAATCGCAGTGCGATCACACCACCACACCTAAAAATTTGCACTCTTGGGAAAATTAATAATTCCAAAAATTATGCATGTAGATATTTAAAACTTCATAAATATTTAAAATTAAATAAAAATTTAATTCCTAATAGAAATGTGATCAAATCAAAAATCACACCTAGGAGTTATTCTCAGTGATCATGGAAAAAAGACATCTCAAAAATTGTATCCAAATGAAATTACAAGAGATACATGATACCAATAAAAATAATAATTCAAAAGTTAATCATGTCACTAATTATCCACATGTGTTTGTGACAACCATTTCATGCTATTCTTTCCACTTTTTATCTAGTAAATATATGTTATTTTAATAATTGTCTAATTACCAGATCCTTTCCATTGAACTTGCCCCACATATTTTGTAATCAAATTTCAAGACCCACTCACTTAAGGATTCCAAAAATTCAAACCATAATCTCCCAACCTAGATATCCCCATATGTTGTACATTTCATCACTCCCCTCATTTATTAAATTTTCAAAAGTTTCACTTGGAACAAATCTCATATTCTTCTCCCAACCCATGTTTGATCTCCTCAAGACACTAATTATAATAGTTATAACAAGATCAAAAGTTGAGGAAGGTTGGTTTTTGACCTGCCTAATATACTACCTTTTTTTGAGGGCATACAACTGTCGGATAACAAGTACACACGCCTAGGTCAATTTGGTATAGTAATGAAATAGATCGGATAAGGAACTAATGTATGGAAGAATGATTTTGGGAAGTAGAGAAAAATCAACCTAACTTATATTTACCTTCCATTAAGTAAGAAATTTTCACATTTCATGGTTGGGTGCAAAAATATGTGGGGAGATTAAGTGACACAATTTTCCCTTAAACTATTCACAAAAAGGGCACCATTATTCTCAAAGGTTTTAAAATGATACAACCATTTATATCATCGGCAAAGAACTAAATTTTAAAATAAAGTCACACAACAGTATTGAATTCTTGCATAAATGCACATTTCATCAAAAAAAATTTAAATGTTAAAACAACATGAAATATGGACATTCCACATGCATTTTCAATAACTTCCATGATTAAACGGGCATCGTTTTACACGATAAAGTGGG
Organism: Viscum album; assembly: GCA_963277665.1. Classification (NCBI taxonomy): domain Eukaryota; kingdom Viridiplantae; phylum Streptophyta; class Magnoliopsida; order Santalales; family Viscaceae; genus Viscum; species Viscum album. The sequence continues at coordinate 540,693,230 of OY728119.1, forward strand.
AATAAAAAAAGTAATATTCACGCAAAAAAGTGAGGGGGAGGGAAGGGGGAAAGTAACAATTGAATTCAACAAGATAAAAAGAGAAAAAGAAGAAAGATGATGAAAATTCCTAACTAACCTAGGAATATACACATCCCCCACACCTAAAGTTTGTAGTGTACTCACTGTAAGAAAAGATAATGTGGAAAGGAAGGATAAAACCTGGTGAGTTTAATTAATAGATTTCTTCTTAAACATGGAGTTCCTCTATCGGGGACTCCGAAATGTATTCATGGAAGTGCTTCAGCCGCTGCCCAATGACAATGAAGGTTTTCTTGGTTTCTTCATTTTGAAACTGAACAATACCAAATGGAGAGACGTTAGTAATAGTGTATGGTCCAAACTAGTGGGAACGAAGCTTACCTAGATGCAACTTCAGCCTTTCATTGTAGAGGAGGACCTTCTGCCAAATTTGGAACTGGAAATTAAGGATAAGACGGTCGTTGGCAGCCTTGGTTTGCTCCTTACAAATCCTAGAGTTCTCATATGCATCTCTTCTCATTTCCTCCATCTCCTGAATCTACAACTTCCTTTGAGCACCTACACCATAAAGATTATAATTGCATTGTTTGATGGCACAGTAGGCCCGATGCTCAATCTCAACAGGGAGGTGAGAAATCTTTCCAAACACTAGCCAATATGGTGACATGACAATGGGGGTTTTGAAAATAGTATGGTAAGCCCATAATGAATCGTCAAGTCTAAGACTTCAATATTTTCTATTGGGTTGAACCATTTTTTCAAGAATTTGTTTTACCTCTCTATTTGACACCTCAGCTTGACCATTGGTCTGTGGGTGATAAGTAGTAGACACTCGACGACCGACTCCATACTGATGCAAAATTGAGTGCATTGTTCGGTTGCAGAAATGAGAACCCTGGCCACTAATGATGAACCTAGGTAAGCCAAACCTACAGAAGATTTGGGTTCTCAAAAATTATACAGCTACCTTAGAATCATCTATCCTTGTAGCTTGTGCCTCTACCCATTTGACATGTAATCAACTACCATAAGAATGTACAAGTTGCCAAAGGAATTGGGAAATGGTCCCATAAAGTCAATTCCCCAAACATAAAAAATGTCATTAAAAAGAAATGGTTTTTGTGGAATTTAATTTATTTTAGATAAATTACTTATTATTTGACAACAAGGATAAGATTTGAAAAATTCATGGGCATCCCAAAAAAGTGCTGGCCAAAAGAGACCAGAATCAAGGACCTTGCAAGCAGTCTATTAGAGACCAAAGTGGCCCCCACAATCAAGAGTGTGGAAAAATATAAGGACAGACTGAAAATCACTATCGAGAACACAACGCCTGAGGAAATGATCACTACATGTGCGCCAAAGGTAGGTGTCATTCCAAATGTACCAATAAGACTCATATTTTAGACGGTCGGCCTGGTTTTTATTGAAATCAGTAGGAATGCAAGATGATACCAAATAATTTACAATTTTAGCACACCAAGGAATAACATCTTTCACTCGTTACAATTTCTCATCAGGAAACATGTAATTTATGGGAATACAGGGGGATGAGTCAATGTCTAAAGATGGGTGAATCCTACTGATATGGTCAGCCACCACATTTTCTACTCCTTTTTTATCTCTAATTTCTAAATTGAATTCCTGAAGGAGGAGCATCCAATGAATGAGACGTGGTTTGGCTTTTGGTTTCTTAAGGAGATACTGGAGGGCTACATGGTCTGAGAACACAATGAATTTAAACCCTAAAAGATATGACTTAAATTTTTCCAAGGCAAACATAATGGAAAGAAATTCTTTTTCAGTTGTGGTGTAGTTTACTTGGGCAGGGTCCAAAGTACATGAGGGATAGGAAATTCCACGTAGAGCTCGATCGATCCATTGTGATAGGACTGCCCCAACTACATAGTTAGAGGCATCACACATGAGCTCAAATGGTAAATCCAACCGAGGTGGTTTGATTATCAGGGGTGACGTGAGACTCCATTTTAACTTATTAAAATATTCTTCACATTCTTTATCAAAAACAAATTCTTTTTTTGGAGTAATCGGAAGAGGGGGAGGGAAATTTTACTAAAGTCATGAATGAAATGACGGTAAAATACTATATGACCTAGGAAAGACCGCACATCCCATACATTTTTGGGGAATTTTAGGGAAGAAATGACATCCAATTTTAATTTATCTACTTGGATACCATCCCTAGAAATGACATGTCCCAAAACTATACCTTATCGTATAATGAAATAGTATTTCTCATAATTTAATATGATATTATTTTCAATAGAGTGACGTAGGACTAAAGAAAGACTACTCAAAAATTCATCAAAAGAAGAGCCATAAATAGTGAAATCATCTATGAATACTTCCATGCAATTCTCCAGGTAATCCGAAAAAATACTAACCATACATCGCTGGAAAGTACCTAGAGCATTGCACAGACCAAATGACATCCTTCTATAGGAAAATGTGCCAAAGGGGCAAGTGAAGGTCATCTTTTCTTGGTCCTCTGGGGAAATATGGATTTGAAAGTATCCAAAATACCCATCAATGAAATAGTAGTGGGACTTCCACTAGCCTCTCTAGAATTTTTTCAATGAATGGAAAAAGGAAATGGCCCTTCTTAGTGTGTTGGTTTAGTTGATGATAGTCTATGCAGACCCGCCAACTATCCTGCACACGAGTTGGAACCAATTCATTATTTTCATTTTTGATTACTGTAAGGCCAATTTTTTTAGGAACTACTTGAATGGGACTAACCCATTGACTGTCAGAGATGGGATGAATGATTCCAACAACCAATAATTTTGTTACATCCTTTTTCACAACTTCTAGGTGGTTTGGGTTTAATCGACGTTGTGCCTGCCTCACTGGTTTAGACTTATCATTTAATAAAATATGATGTGTGAAAATTGATGGTCCAATACCAGGAATATCAGCAAGTTTCCATCCCAATGCTTGTTTATACTCCCTCAAAAGTTCAAGTAGTTGTAATTCATGCTCAGGAGGGAGTGAACTAGCAATGATGACGGGCAACTTATTTCCATTCTTAAGGTATGGATATTTTAAATCTTTAGGCAGCTGTTTTAGTTCCAATTCAGGTGGATTTTGGATTTATGGGATTGTGTGTGAAAGTGAGAGGTCACTGATCTCATCTAACTACTCAATGGTATCATCCTTAGATTAGGAATGAGCTTTTACAAGCTTATCAATTTCATCGATGGTCATTGGATCCTCATTGTTCAAGAAATCATCAATTAAAAAACATGCCTTACATTTCTCTAGACCACTACAACAATCAATGCATGATTCATTACCAAGAATTTCAATCAAGGATGAAAACTCAGAAATGGGATTGGGGGAATGATAAGAAGTGTTGTCAGGAGAAGGGAGTACATCAATTGAATTAACAGAGAGAGAGGAATGTTCTTCTGAGGGGTGCTTCATGGCATCAAGGATGTTGAAATGGACTATGTCACCACTAAATTCCATAGATAATGTACCATTATGGACATTAATTATGGTTTTGGAGATTTTCAATAAGGGTCTCCCCAATATAATTGGGGAATTTCCATTCATCCTATCATCTTCCATTTTTATCACATAAAAATAAGCTGAAAAAATTAAAATTTTCGCCCTCACAAGAACATCCTCTAACACACTAGAAGGGTGTGCGGTACTCCAGTTGGCCATTTGAACAAAAATTCCAGTGGTCTTTAGTTACACAACTTTTAATGAAGAGTAATTGGAGTGAGGCATCACGTTTATATAATCACCTAAATTAAGCATAGCATTGGAAAATGAATACTCCCCTATGGTGCATGGAATTAATAAGATTCCAAGATCATTGCATTTGGTAGGAAGTGATGGTTCTATCAATGCTGAGACATTCCCCCCAAGCTTACCTTATCATCACTATGAAGTCTCCTTTAGTGTGTACACATATCCTTTAGAAACTTGGCGTATCTTGGAATTTGCTTCACGACATCAATCAAAGGAATGTTAACCTGCACTTTTTTTAAAGTTTCCAATATTTCCTTCTCAAGTTTAGTTTCCTTTTGTTTTCTCGATTGGGTGCCCATTTGGGGAAATGGAAGAGGAATGTTTGGGATAGGAGACTCATTGAAATACACACTATTTCCTTTGGAAGGACTTCTCTCAGGATAAGGATTTTATTCTCTTGGACCATTTTCAGCAGTTGGGATGGTGGTTTCTTGAGGAGTGGATGAATATAATGGAGGGTTCATTTGGGTTTTAAGTTATTTACTACTCCTAATGGTGATGGAACTAACATTTCATTTATCCCTAGGGTTAATTATTGGTTGAGAGGGTAGTTTACCTAACCCATGACTTTGAATTTCCCCCAATGAGTTAGCTAGTTGGCCTAATTGGGTTTTGAGGTCTTGTATGGCTACCTGAGTGGTTTGTTGGAATTAGATATTGTTGGTATCCATTTGTTTCATCATATCTTCTAGGATAGTCTTAGGTTTTGGATGGGTTTTTTGGAAAGGACTTTAGGGTGGTTGGGGATTTCTGGGTGGTGGTGGTGGATGACTACTATGACCTTGTTGGTTACATGGTTGATGGGGATGGTTTGAATACCTCCCTTGACTATAGGCTTGGTTTTCTTTCCACCCAGGGTTTGATGGATAATAAGGTTCTTGCATAAAGGGTTGGTTATAGGGGTGGCCTGGAAAGATTGCCTCACAACTCTCAGAATTTTCTCTCAATTAGGGGCATTGGTCAGTGTAGTGAGTGTAAGAAGAACATATACCACAATAGATGGGAGGAGGAGATTGGGATTTACCTTGGGAAAGATAAAGTTGTTGAAGAAGGGTACTTACCTCTTTGAATTTCGTGTCTACCTTCCTCTTGAATTTAGTACTTTGTACCTCATGGACACCTCAAATGGTTACATTGGACCTTGTACAAAATTGTTGAGTGTTCTATGCCATGTTATAAATCAGGTTCCTTATAACAATTGGGGTCTTATCTAAAAACGCACCACCTACAACAACATCAATCATGTTTCTATCAATAGGAATTAAACCTTTATAAAAATATTGAATTAAAAGTTGACCACTTATTTGGGGGTGTGGGAAACTTGAACATAAAATTTTAAAGAATTCCCAATATTCATGTAATTTTTCCCCTTATGAATGCCTTATACCACAAATTTTTTTCCTTATAGTTGCAGTTCGAGAGGCTGAGAAATATTTTTCAAGAAAAAGGCATTTCATGTCTGCCCAACCTCTAATTGGTGAATTAACGCAGTAAATCCAGTCTTTTGTAGTGTCTTCTAATGACAATGGGAATTCTATGATCTTTACTTGTTCTTTATCCACATTTTCAGGTTTTAATGTAGAACACATATTATGAAATTATTTTAAGTGTTTATGTGGACATTCTCGAGGAAGCCCATGAAATCTTGGTAATAAATGATTAGACCAGATTTTAGTTCAAAATTGGGTGCCTCTCCTTGCATTTGAATGTAAGTGGGTTGGATATCAACATCATTCGAGGTTATTTATTTTAATGTCTAGTTATTTTCATCCATTTTATGCAAGTTTATTTCAGTTTTGATGTTTGTTTTGGAAGAAGAAGAGGAAGGATCAAGAAGAGTGTCAATGTTTTGTGTGTCCTCCTTCGAAGAGTTCTCTTCTGTGTCTCGGTGTCGCTGACGTATGATCTTCTCTGGTTCGGGTTCAAAAGGATGTAAATATCCCTGATTAGAATGTGTCATGCACCAAACCTACACAACAAATAAATCAGAACACAAAAGGATTGAAAAGGTAAATAAATATTCACAAAATTTACAAATATCTTTTAAAAAACACGCACTAAAAACAGAAGCGCTCCCCGGAAACGACGCCAAAATTTGACTGCACTGTCATGACATGTCAAATTTATTATGATTTTAAGGTTGATTTATAGTCTAGGGAAGACTCTAGTTCGTCTCTCATGGAGCATTTGTGGGTTTAGAGTGTTCTTTTTTAATAAGAAGTACTAAAAAAGGGTTGGTTTTAAAACAGTTTACAGAAAATGACTTGATTTAAAGAGTTTAATAGTTGATAAATAAAAGTGGTCTTTTAGAATTATGAGATAAGGATATCATTTCAAGTTCACTACACATATTAGTGAGTTTATCATTCTAAAAAATACACATGGTTTAATGTAATCCTTTGGTTGAGGGTTGTCAAGATCTCAACTTCCCTCTTGCCTCTTAAACGATGCTCAAAGAACCACCTCTTGACACAACAATCGTGTTGTCAAGGTTTTGGTATCAAGCATAGAGAATAAAGGCTACCAAATAATACTAAAATCTTATGTATGTGTGAGATAAATAAGAATCTTGTCTTGTTCAATTGGAACAACCCAAGATTCCCACTTGAAATCTCAACCCAATCGGTGTTGAAATAAAAAGGGTTTCACTTAATTTTAACAAAAGAAATCAATCAGAGGAGAATCATGTCAAGATAATAAATGAGTGAAATATTTATCACACAAATTACAAATAACCAGTAGAAGAAAAAGTGCTAGAACTCCCTCCCAAGTGTGTGTAGCTCCCTCGAAATGACCGTCCACCGTTTAGCTCGACATCGGGAGGAGGAGGAAGCTCGGGTGGAACTTCGCCTTCATCATTGATCCCCTATGAGGATAGGGCCCTCCATAACTCCTTGGATGATGAAAAGAATCCTTTGGGTCTCCAAAATACTAGAGATTTTCCTCCTGACCGAACTTACAAATTGGGATCCCAAGGTGCCATTTTATAGGAAAATGGGAAGGTGGTTTTGAGCACATAGATTTCTAAAACCACTTGTCACATGGGTTTAGAACTCCAAACATCATTATATCGCTTTTGAGAAAAAAAATTTGTATCAACACCTTTTTAATGTCTCCATAAAAATTTTTGAACCCTTTGTACAAGTGGAGCTTGAGATATGGACAGATCACAACATACCACTTTTAACTTCGTGCAGATTCGGTGTGCTGGACAGATCAGGTCGGTTGGGCCACCATATGGCCGAATGAGTTTTGGGTTACTTCATATGAAATTTATCCCAATTAATTTTGGACTATCCCATAACATTTTAACCCATTTGGATGCATGGTTCAGAAGAAGTGCATGGATGAGTCCACTGATGTGCATGGATCATGCGCAGTTTGGCTCATTTTTCGTGGACATCATCATGGGTCCTCCAAATCACCTCCTCCTGCAATGGAATCATAAAAACAAGTAACATTGAACTTTTTAACAGTGATAAACACAAAATAAAATTTTCAAACATGGAATGTAATTTGTTATTATTTTTATAACTTTCAATATAAAACAAGTTTAGCACAGTGGTGTAAGGGTGAAAATGAAACTGTGAATCACGGTGAAATAAACACACACATGGGGAAATGGAATGTGAGGTGTAATTTAGAATTATCCAGAGTACACAGTGTGTCCAGTGGGCTACACTATGTGTTGACTCCCCATTACACAGTCACCATTTGGGAAATCAGTGTATGGGATACATGACTTAACTCTGAACTGAAGGGACTACACGCCGTGTTCAGTGGGCCACACAGCATGTAGTCTAGATGACCATGCGCCATTCTTTCCTGGTAAACACATGGTTTAATAATTAACTACACTGCATGTCATTAATGCACACATATTGAGTAATTTACGAATTACTCATGATGCACCAAACTCAACTACACAGTGTGTGATCCGGATTAAATGATGTGTATGGAAGATAACACAACGTGTAACTTCAAATACACGATGTGTACTGTCATGTTACCTGGACAGAAACGTCGATGCCTCCTGATGATATCCTCAATTTAATTTTAATCATAAATTTTTTTTTCTGTTAGATCTGTGAGAAATGAAAAAGGAATAACATATATCTAAATTCAGATTACAAGAATGATTAAACATGAATTGACAAACTAAATTATTATAAAAAACCATGACCCCTCTGATACAACTTGTAGGTTTCAGGTGAAACAAAATCACAGGATGGGCATGTACCCAAATTTGAAAATTGACATGATCAATGATTAATATGGGATCAATACGATGATAAACTCCAGTATCCAAGAAATTTAATCAAAGATAAAAGATAAAGGAGAGAACCTAGAACTAAGAAAATAGGATCAACATATATTTTTTATAATTAATTAAATTAAATTAAATAATTACCTCTAAGGTGATTCTTTCTTCATTGATGCGTTTGACCATGGGTCCAAGGCACAACTTTATTGTGATGTATAATCCAAGGATAATATTATTTTAGTGGTGATCCATATGTGCTCTATATATCTCTGGACATCACCGAAGGAGTCTCTAGGTGCTGGCATGGAAGATCCTTTCGCTTGAGATGTACTCCTTAGATCACCTTCAAAATTGCTTCCAAAGCATTCTCTTAGATCTGGTGGAGGAGGATCTCTCTCGTTCTTGTGAGCGTTCTTGTAGAGGGAAGAGTTCTCTGGGCTCGAGAGCTTTTCTCCAAGGATGTTGTGCACACAACCATTAGTTAGACGGTGAGATGAACCCTTTGATAATTAGAGAATAAAAAAAATAATGGGGAATTTAATTCACCAGGTAATAATAAATAATTATCATAAGTGTCGTTACTTATTTTATTATTCCATGTGAAACCCCATATCAAATAATAATATCAATGATATTATTTCCATGACATGTGCTTAACTTTCATGTCATATTTAAATATTATTTAACCAAATAATATTTAATATTATTTCTCATCAGACCAATTTATTGGTCCGCCAATCCTCCTAAATATTTATTGAGCCTTGAATAAAGACTATTTATTTATTAAATAAATATATCTACATTATTCACCGATAAATAAATATTTTGTCCACAATATATTCTCTTGAATAACTAGAAAAAAAAATATGACCAGGCATACTTGAATAATTATTAATCCAAAAATAGGAATAATATATATTCAACTTGTTAAATAATAAATTATTTAATTGAGATACTGGCTACACTTAGTGTGTGAACCTCTAGGCCTCTTTCTCATTGGCATTAGGCGAGATTTCCTAAAGTCCAAGATTACTGTCTAGCCATGGGTCAAGACACCTAATAGAAAGATGTTGATGTTACAATGACATGTCACCTCATATAAAAGCTTAATGTGTAATATAATCCCTTTTTCCTGATATCTCCAATCAAGCGGGTTGCATGCAAGTTCCACCAACCCATGTGCTTGATTTCTCATTCACTGACTTCTCAGAATTGAACTTTCCTAGAGAACACAATGACCATGGATTTTGTTAGGCTATATAATTTCTATCAAAGGGCCTGAGATATCTACTTCTGTAGAAGTGAAAAATCCTTTCTCATATTATTCATTAATGTAGTATTACTCATGATGAACCCAACATATCCTACCTCACTATGAACATCTGTCATCACCATTTTTGTCAATACATCTAAGTGCGTGAGTCATAATACCCATTAATAATAATATTAAAGTCTAAGGACCAATATAAACGTCTACAGATAGGAACATCCAATGACAATTATGAATGTGGATTTCCTACTGGCGGGTCTTGTTCTCATAATATCCTCCTAGATATTACCAAGGGTGCACACCATGAGAAGGTGACTCAAAGTTTCATGAGTCCCCACCCTTGATAGCCTGTATCATTTGTGTTCCTACAAATGATATCATCTGGCCCTAGAACATATATTCAAGAATAGTGTCATTTCACTTTTGGGTTCTCATCATAGCATGGATCCACTATAACCTTATAGTGTGATAGATATTCTTAGGACATTATCACATACTATGTAACACATAAGAACAAATATGATGTGATAAGGAGTTTATTAATATTCATCCAATGAATACATGTTTATCATAAAATAAAAATAAGTTGGTTTCTAAGGAACCAAATCTAATAGTTTGGGCTGAAAAATATGGTTGGGTATGGTATTGGTGTACATTTGGCCATTAAAGAGGGGTTTTAAATGGATTAGGTGTGAAAAACCTTATTTTACTAATTGAAGTTGTTTTGTAAAAATTTTGAATGGTTTATTGAGTTACATAAAGGGTGAAAAAGAATGTTGGGTACTGTTTGGTGTGTGTATGTTACAAAAATGGTGTTTTTATGTTTAAATGGTATTCTTTAACATGTGGAAAGTGTTTTATCACAAAGAGGGAAACTCAGGTATCTAGGTGGGAAGATTAGGACTAGTATGCTTGTGATCCGGAGTGGTATCATCCCTATTTGACTTAGAAAGTTTGATGATGATAACACTAAATAAATATTGATAATGTTAGGGACCACAAGGATATTGGGGTTTCCCCTCCTAGTGGCCCATTCATGAGAAATATATTGATTGTGGTTACTTTTACAATGAGATATGATGTACCTAGGGCCCATAGCTAGCTAGTGACTAGGGGTGTTCCCATGATTAATGCTCATAAAATATATTGTAAGTACCATCAACATATAGTGTGATTGGATGGAAAATTTAGTAGCATGATATTTTCTTTAAAAGTGTTCATTTCTTAAAGTTTCTTCCTTAAAAATTGTTTTCATTTGAAGTTGAATACTTTTAAAATTATTACTAGCATTTATTTTTTATAAGACTTGCAAGATTTATTTATCTTAAAATGTTTATCACAGTGAATCTTTTTGGGTGGAATCCTATTGGGATTAGGATCAAACCCTAATTACACCTTTGGGTGTAAGTAGACTTGGTTATGTTTGACATAAGTAAGGGAAAGGTCCTTAGAGATGATAGTTCGGGTTGTTAGCTTCCATCCTTGATGCAGTGTGGTGGAGAAGGCTTGGGGATGATGGCCCCTTGCTGTGTAGTAGTTATAGAGTTGTAGTTGATTCTAATTTTGAGTTTTAGACCTCTTGGGATTTGTATAAAACCCTGTATTTCTATTATGAATTTTATTATAGGCTTGTTTGGACTAAATTTTCAGATTCAGTTTATTTACTGTTTTGGTTGTTTAATGCTTCTAAACTCGGGTAAATCATTCCCAAACCATTATTCATGATACCCAGGCACTTGTGCATGCTTGTGGGGATTGGGAATTCCCTTATGGCCTTACCATAGACCGGGTTGGGTGCTGGTTTTGATGGCGACCAGATCTGGTTTGTGATAATATTGATTATGTATAATTGATTATGATTCACTTATTAGTGATTCATGCTTCCACTATATATATATATCCCTTATTGAGCATTTTATCTAAACTTTTTTTCCTTACCTAGGTTGTGAAGATGATAATTTGAACAAGTTATAAGGAAGAAGTTTATTTTCATTTGTTACCTACTATGTTTAAATTACCAATGTAATAATTGAACCATGTATGTATCTAGTTTCTTCAAGACTACTAAACTGATCGATCCTTGGTGATGTTATCTCTTGTATATATGCCATTATAATAAAATAACCACCCAATCTGGTCTACTGGGGTCTGGGTTGTTACAATTTCAGTATTTAAAATGTATTTTCAAAAGAAAATGGTATTTTAATATTCAAAAAAGTTTTCATATGAGTTTTAAAGGGGTTATTTAAAAGGGTTTTATGATGAAATATTACAATAATAAAATGTATTATTCATGATATGGTACTTGAGCATTATGTAAAAAAACTGGTGAGCCCGATATAACTAATACGAAGGGTGGGCTTCATTATAGCTCATGGGTGATCCCGATATAGATTTTATGAATGGTTGAGACCCATTATAGCTCATGAAAAATGGGTGCTCTTGATATAGATTATAAAAAGGTTTGATCCCCATTATATCTCATGGGTAATCCCAATATAGCTTATATGAGGGGTTCCCCATTATAGATCTCTAATGTATTGAGAAATGATTATATCGGAAGTTGGTTGTATGGTTATTCCAATTAAAAGGATTTTGAAATGGTTTTATGAATATGATGCTCAACATTATCGAAAAGTGTTTTGATTGATTTATATTAGTTTTAAATTATTTCTTTTAGAAAAATGTGTGTGTGTTTTTCATGTGAAAATGTTTTACTTTATACACTCAAAAAACATTGAAGGTAAAGGTAAATGTTATATGATTATTAAAAATTTTCATTAGACTAATTTCTTTCTTTCTTTTTATGTCCCTTATTGATATTTTTGTGCTCATCCCATATTTTAAAATAGTTTTCATACAGTTTAATGATGGGAAAGGGAAAGAAATAAGTAAAGTTAAAAGTTTTGGAGATTTTCCATGAAAATAAATCATAATTTATTTCAAAATTTTTATATTATGGGAAGAATGGATTCCAATTTGAAGTGTCAACTTTGTATTTTATAGTTTTTTTATGTATCTATTATGGCCTAATTCCTTATAACTCTAAAATTGAAAAGTTCTTCAAATGTAAGAGAATGAATTCTTGAATTAAAGCCAAATATTATGTAATGTTTAAGGTTTGGTCCTTATATTTGGTATAAAAGTATATTTTAGATAACTTTAGAGGTTAGGATAATGTTAATATTATGCCCTTAGAAGATTTTAATTTATGGTTAAGATGAAATGATATAGAATTTGAAGATTACTATTTTGATTCGTCTAAAATATGTCTATTAAGAATGGTTTTCCATAGAGGAAACATGGAATATATAGTATAATGAAATCTAGAGGAAAATATCCTTCCAAATCATCATCCTGAGATGGTTGGGATTGGAACAAAATAGTTTGTTGTGGTGATTAATCAATTAACATAAGCTATTAATGGTGGTGATATATGTAACAACCCATAATTATATCAATGAAATTTTTATTATTATAATTATTTCATATATTATAAATCACATAAATTCACTTATATAACACAATGATAACTTTAAAAATGAATAATGAATGAAATAAGAGGTTTTTTAGAAGTTAAGAAACCTATGCTGATGAAATAGTAACTTGACCTTAGGAATAGTAATATGACCCTTATGAATAGTAAATAGTCCAAATGAATAACAACCTCACCCATAAAATTATAAATTAAATTTAGGAATCTTATAAATTAAATAATTATATAATTATATCATAGTATAAGTAAATGAATATTTTAAAAATTATTAATTAAGTGTTGGTATTTTTATAAGTCATAAATATTTAATTAAAATTTTATAATTAATAAAATGATATAAAAGAAATTTTATTTTCATAAAATTTATTCATGAATTAATATTTTTTTTCTCTTATTATTTTAGAATAATTTTTTGAGACCTTAGTTTATTTTTTAGAGTGTTATAAAATCAGTTATAAATTTAGAATCTGTATTTTTTGAGTAAATAATTATTTTAGTTAAAAATTAAATTTCTTATATTTAGAAAATTATTTTCATAAAATAGAGTTCATTTTTTAATTCTACATGTTGAAAAAATGGGTTAGATGATTTTTTTGGATTTTTATAAAATACTTGAATGTTTGGTGAATAGTAAAATACGATAATTTATGATAAATGTTAAATACATGAATTATTGATTCATAGGTGATGTATGGATGATGTAAGACCATAATCCTGAAATTACATTAATTATTTTAATATATTTTTTGATAATTCTTAAACTATTCATAGTCTTGAGACAAAATAATAAACAAATAAATAAAATATTCAAAAAACACCCCTCTCCACCACTATAAGTACCACCTCTCATCACCCCTTCTCCTCACACCTTCCAAGATTTGAGCTTAAAATGTCTACCCAATACTCTTTATAAGACCCTCCCACATGTACAATAGCATTTTGTCTTAACAAAAGACCAAAACCAATCCCATTAAAGAGGTTATCAAGGAGGAGAATTCAAGAGGTAATAATCCTATTTCTTTTCTTTTCGATTTATTTCAATTTCTTAATATTCCCTAACCTACCCTTTACAAAGTGACATAATAACTCCATTATCATTTATATACTAGAATTATATCATGTTAACAGAATATTTATCATCAAAATCCTTTATCTCTCTCTTTTATTCTATAAATGAAAACATCGTCCGTGATGTACCAATTTACCGACATCATGGACAATGCATTTTCAATTCCCATTAAATCCTTCAAGGATGGTAATAAAACCATTTTTGTGGTTAAAAAAATTATAATATATTTATTAAATCCTATTTATTTTTCTCGAAACATTATATATACATGATGTTAATTAATAAAACAAAACTAGTTTGTGATGATCGATAACCGCCAAAATAATGTAAACGATTATAACTAACATCTTATCTAATGATTCATCCTCATAGAAAATAACCAAATGAATTATATAACCTTTTAATATTATAGATGTCCATTAATAAAATATAACTTCAATTATGGATATCTATTTCTATTTTACATGAACATCCATACTTATATACAAGTAAACCGATCATGAAAATCAAGGAAACGAACGCCCCCGAATGATAAAACTGTATCTTATAACTCATCAAAAAGACCACAAATGAACTTGATAAAATTATAATTAATAAAAAAATGTATAAAAAGTTATGTATTAATAAATTAATGGATTTAATTTGATTATACATAACATTAAGGTCAAGTGCAGAACACTTTCATACATTAAGGTCAAGTGCAGAACACGTTCAGACATAAGGTAAGGATTTTCTCATCTTACTTTTATTTTTTGTGAGATATGCCTTATTCACCACTATTTATTTTTGTGGTGTATGTATAATTCTTATTTATTTATCATATCATGATTATATTTATCTTCATTGTATTAAATGTATTATTTAATGATCATTAATTTTATGGGGCATATGGTTTGACTGTTTGCAAAGTGGTAAGGGATTCTCCCCGAAATTCAATTTTTCATTTGGGTTACGCTTTATCTCTTCTTACACCAATGAAATTATTCATTATTTTTATATAATTTTTATAAATTCTATGCATATGTTCCAAACTCATGTATCAATATCATTTCATCTTTCTTTTATGGGGAAATACATATTTTATAAGTTTCCCTTCTCAATTTCTTCCAATAAGCAAGCCCGATTTAAGGGAACTTCCCAATTTCATATTCATTTTCAAGTGCACTACATAATATATTTTTATCCAATATTATTTTTATAAAATCACTCATTTTATCATGGAAAACTATATTTTTTCATTTTTGGTTGTATAAACACAATTATTCATTTTTCCTTTTTAAAGAATCTTTAATATTATCCTTAAAATACATTAAAGAGGCTCATTTATAAAGTATATTAAACACTCTTTTTACATGTTTTCACTTCAGTTAGACATTATTTATGATTTAAATATAATTTCATTATCCTTCCATTTTCTTTTCTGGGATATAAATTTTTACAATATGTTTTTATGATAAATACAAATGAATTTCCAAAAGAACTCTTCTTTCTAAAGTAAAAAAGGGTTTTTATTATCCCACTTTTACTTCTATGAGATTTATGCCTTCTTCGTCACTTATTCCTTGAATGTGGTGTATATAATGACCTTTAATATATCAAATCACGATTATTATTATTATTATGATATTATATGTTTTATTTAATGTTATTCCTTTATAGGGACTAAGATTTAAATGTTTTAAAGTGGTATGGGACACTTTGGAATGTTTAAATATTATTTTTCTTAAGAATTTATCAATGATTTTACAGATTATTTTCATCTATGATTAAGATTAAAATATTTCAATGTGATATGAGACAATTTTATTTAAATATATCTTTTTATTGGACATATGAGGAATGCATTAGACTTAGTAAGTGATGGGAGATGCCAGCTGTATCCCATATATGCATTGATAAGTCTCATGACATGAAATCAGTTGGTGAAAAATCCTTTACATTTGTTTCCAAGAAATTTTAAATTTTCAGGAGGATAGATCTTGACACAAACCAAACATGTTTTTACCCACATACTTAAACTGTATTGAGGATAGATCTTGGAAGTAACTATATTGAGGATAGATCTTGATAGTGCAGACGTCCAATATTATGTATTCCATCATTATTATTACACCATGTGATTATTTTATTAGTTGTAGTATCCATGGTTAATTTTTCCTAATCATATGATTATTTAAATAGCATGTGTTTAAGTTATTTACCTTGAAATATTGTTTATTCTATATTTACTCATAGCTTTCTCTATACGTTTACCCCTACTAAGAATTTGAGCTCACCCCTTTCATATGTTTAATTTTTTTTCTAGGATTATAAGAAGTATGTTATGACTAATATGAAAGACTAAAAAAAATTAAAATAATTGTAGACTCAATGAAATTATTTATGTATTTTATGTTTCAAAATGAAATATGGATTACAAGTATATATCTAGATTACCAAGACTACTAAACTATTTGGTCCCTTAGGATGTGATTCCTTGTATCTTATACCAATGTATTAAAGTAAGGAACCCGCTCTGGTAAACTGGGGTTTGGGTATTTATAGTTGGTATAAGAGAAAGTTTAGTAGAAACCTTGGAAACTAGATTTAGATAACATAGTTTACAGAACATAACCCTAAGATAGACTTTGAGGATAAGAAAAGAAGAACATCCTATAATTTTGGTAAGGAAGAGAATATGTGGGTCTTCCTAGAAATACATCCCTATATAGATACTAAAAGTGTACATGGTTCTAAAACATATGTACCTAGGGGTAACAACTCAAAAAAGGTATCCCAGGTCTGACTCGGGGTAACCTAGCACACGACAACGTGCCTTACTATGCACCTGGTTTGACACTCCTAGGGGATATGCTTAGGATAATTCACATTTTCTTTAAAATCCATTATAAAGGATTTAAAATTAAATATATCCCTAAAGAAACCATGGTTATGATTATGAGATTAGCTATGTATAAATTACCAATCTATGTTAAGTGTTTTCCTATTTCAAAATTATGCATTATGATTTATAACCTAATTTAGTGCATGACATTGTTTATAAATAGCACCTAGTGGAAGGAATGGAAACTGTATCAATGCACGTATTCCATATAGAGATTTCCTTCCTATGCAATATAATGATGTTGGAACTGGAGCTAACACTATTTCTAAACAACTTATAACCATATTGGGACAATTGAATTAGGCTATGAAAAATAAACTCTCTCATATAGAGCATCTTGATCCACAATATGGAGGAATAATGTTAGACCGCTTCACGAGACAATAACCTCCATCATTCATTGGGACTAAAAATCCATTTGTAGCTAAGCAATGTATATATTTGTTAGAAAAGATATTTCTTTCTTTGGGAAGTAATGAAAGGGAGAAGGTTGTCTTGGCAGTTTATCACCTCTCAGAATATGTAGATCAATGGTTGTTATTAATTCAAAACATAATGGAGGAATAAATAAAAAACATGGAGTGGAAGAAATTTAAGTAACTTTTTTTGGAAAAATATTTCCCTATTGAATAGTGAACGGGTATGGAGAGACAATTTCAGACTATGTGGAAAAAGGGGGATGAGAATGTTTCTATGTATGAATCCAACTTTACAAGTTTTCAAGGCATGTTGTGGACTACATATATAACCTAAGGAGTAATATTGATCATTTCTTTGATGGGTTAAATCCATTCCTTAAGAGGGAACTAGTCTCTCAAACATTCTCATCATATGAGGATATTATCTCATGTGCTATAAAGACAGAGAAATAATTATCAATGTTTATGACTTCAAAAGAAAGCAAGAGAAGAAAAGGGAAGCAGAGAAAAAGATGGGTAAAGGGAATAAGGGAAAAAAAGATTTTACCACATGTAATAATTATGGAAATAAACACCCTGGGAAGTGCTTGATAGTATTGGGTGTTTGTTATAAGTGTGGAGAAAAGGGTCACGAGAAAAAGGAATGCAAAGGGAATAAAGAAAAGACTAATATTCATTGATTCAACTATAGTGAAATGGGACACTATGAAAGTAAATTTCCTAAGTGTCAAGGCAATATATCTCAGAAGAATCAAAGGGATCACTATCAAGCTTATTCTGTTGCTACAATCGAAGTGGAATAATTAAATTATTTGCATTCTTAGCTTCAATATTTATGTTATAAAAGTATTTTATCAATGATAACCTAGTTATAAGAATCACGGGACATATAAGGATTGTATTGAAGTACCTATTTATGGATTTTGAGTCATGCATGTTTTCATTAAGGTTTTAAGGAGAGGTATTCAAATATTTGGTATCTGATATTAAGAGTTACATTGTGGCTTTTGGGGAATCTAATTTTGTAAATTTAGTGATATTTTTACTAAATATTTATAATTTGAGCTCGGATAGAATTATGTTTGAGTATTAAGATCAAATACTTATCGAATGGACTGAGTTAAACTTTTGAAATTATTTTTCATTGATAATATATGCTAACCTTTCTGGTTTTAGTAAACATTTAAAGATCAAAGGAATGACTTAAAGACCACATGATTCGTAAAAAGTGATTCATTCATGAAAAATCCATCTCGATCATTCATTTATAAGTGTAAGGGATGCAAATAGATCGAATCACAACCAATAGATAAGATTATGCTTATGAAATGGAAAGGAATCAAGTATGTTTATTTTCTCAAGTGATTATCTTAATCTTAAAATAATCCTTCAACTATAGAAAAAAATTTCAGAACAAAAACCTCATCCATTTAATTTTTCTTCTGAGAAATAAATGTCCTTTTAAATGATCACATGATTTACAGTTTTGTAATGGTTAAATTTCTAATGACCATGTTCTCTATAACTCTGTATCAGAACATGATGTTTATATTTCTATTCCAAGTCCATGTTATCGCTTTACACTAATTATTTCCTACCAAAAATCCTAGTTTTGTGGTCACCTATGAATATTACTCTCCCTCTTATTAAGTGGAGATTTTATTAACCCTATTTCTGATGTGGGTTTCCTAAAAAATAATTTTCAGGTATCAACTTTTGATTATTTAGGATAATTTCAAATTGTGAGGATGCATTTTTTTATAGGAAGGGAGAATGTAACGACCTATAATTATATCAATGAAATTTACCTTCTTATAATTATTTCATATAGTATAAATCACATAGTCACTTAGAGAACACAATAAAAACTTTATAAATAAATAATTAATGAAATAAGAGGTATTTATAGAAGTTAAGTAACCTATACAGATGAAATAGTAACTTGACCTTAGGAATAGTAATATGACCCTTATGAATAGTAAATCACTCAAATGAATAGTAACCTCAACCATAAAAGTATAAATAAAATTGATGCATCTTATAAATGAAATAATTATATAATTATATCATAATATAAGAAAATGAATATTTTAAAAATTATTAATTTAGTGTCAGTATTTTTGTAAGTCATAAATATTTAATTAAAATTTTATAATTAATAGAATGATTTAAAAAAAAGTTATTTTCATAAAATGTATTCATAAATTAATAACTTTTTATCTTATTATTTTAGGATAATTTTATGAGACCTTAGTTAATTTTTCAGAGTGTTACAAAATTAGTTATAAATTTAAAATATGTATTTCTTGAGTAAATGACGATTTTAATTAAAAATTAAATTTATCATATTTTGAAAAGTATTTTCATAAAATGGAGTTCGTTTTTGAATTTTACACATCAAAAAATGGTTAGGGTGATTTTTTGGTATTTTTCTAAAATTCTTGAATTTTTGTGAATAGTAAAATAAGATAATTTATGATAAATGTTAAATACATGAATTATTGAGTCGTACGTTATGTATGGATGATTTAAGCACATAATCTCAAAACATACTTAATTATTTTAATATATTTGGTGATAATTCTCAAACTATTCATAGTCTTGAGCCAAAATAATCAATAAATGAATAAAATATACGAAAACACCCCTCTCCTCCACTATAAATACCAGCCCTTCTCCTCACACATTCCAAGCTTTTAGCATTATCAAATTTATTCCCAATACCATTCCTAAGACCCTACCACACGTACATGAGCATTTGGTCTCAAAAAAAGACCAAAACTAATCCCATTAAGAAGGTTCTTAAGGAGGAGAATTCAAGAGGTAAAAATCCTCTTTATTTTATTTTATTTTATTTTCAATTTCTTTTATTTTCTTATCCTTACTTAACCTCCTCTGTCCAAAGTGACATGATAACTATAATTTCATTTATATACTATAATTATATCATGTTAATTTAATATCCATCATTAAAATCCTTCATATCTCTCTTTTATTCTATAAATGAAAACATCGCCTGTGATGTGTCAATTTACTGATATCATGGATAATGCATTTTCATTTTCCATTAACACATTCAAGGATGATCATAAAACAATTTTTATGGTTTAGAAAAATTATAATATATTTATTAAATCCTATTTATTTTTCTGGAAACATTATATATACATTATGTTAATTAATAAAGCAAAACTAGTTTGTGATGACAAAAAAACCACCAAAATAATCTAAACGATTATCACTAACATCTTATCTAATGATTCATCCTCAACCCAAAAAAAAACGATTTATATAACCATTTAATATTTTGTATGTTCATTAATAAAATACAACTCCAATTTTGGATATCTATTCCCATTTTACATGAACATCCATACTCATGTACAAGTAAACCGATCATGAAAGTCAAGGAAACTAATGCTCCCAAATAATAAAATTATATTTTATAACTCATCAAAAAGACCATAAAAAACTTCATAAAATTATAATAAATAAAATGCATGTATAAAAGGTTATGAATTAATTAATTAATAGATTTAATTTGATTATTCATGACATTAAGGTCAAGTGCAGAACACTTTCGGACATAGGGTATGGATTTTATCATCTCACTTTTATTTATGTGAAATATGCCTTATTTATCACTATTTCTTGTGTGTGGTGTATGTATAATGACCATTAATGTATCATATAATGAGTATATTTATCTTCATGGTATTAAATGTCTTATTTTATGATCATTAATTTTATGGGGCATATGGTTTGACTATTTGAAAAGTGGTAAGAGATTCTCCCCTAACTTACATTTTTCATTCGGGTTACATTTTCTCTCTCTTTACACCAATGTAATTCATCATTATTTTTATATAATTCATCTAAATTATTTTTATATGTTTCAAAATTATTTATCTAGACAAGTTCATTTTTATTCTATGGGTAAATACATATTTTATAAGTTTCCCTTCTCAATTCCTTTCGATAAGCAAGCCCGATTTAAGGCAACTTCCTAGTTTCTTACACATTTTCAAGTTCACTACATAATATTTTTTTCCTCCATTATTTTTATAAAAACACTTATTTTATCATGAAAAAATATATTTTTTTATTTTTGTTTTTATACAAACAATTATTCCTTTTTTTCATTCTAAAGACTCTTTAATATTCTCCTTAAACCGCATTAAAGAGGCTTATTTCTAAAGTTTCTTAAAAACTATTTTTATATGTTTTCACTTCAGTTAGACATCATTTATGCCTAAAATATAATTTCATTGAACTTAAATTTTATTTTCTGGTATATAAGTGTTTAAAATATTATTTTAATATAATTACAAATGATTTTCCAAAAGAGCTCTTCTTTTCAAAGTAAAAAGGGTTTTTCTCATCCCGCTTTTACTTCTGTGAGATTTATGATTTTTTCACCACTTATTCCTTTCATGTGGTGTATGTACTACCATTTCATATATCAAATCACGAGTCTTATTATTCTTATGATATTATATATTTCATTTAATGTTATTCCTTCATAGGTATTAATATTTAAATGTTTCAAATTGGTAATGTTTAAAGATTATTTTCCTCAAGAATTTATCAATAATTTTATTAGAGTATTTTCATCTTTGATTATGATTAAAATATTTCAAAGTATTATGAGACACTTTGATTTAAATATATCTTTTTATTATACATATGAGGAATTCGTTGGACTTAATAAGTAATGGGTGGGTCCTGCTATTATCCCTTGATGCATTGGTAGGTATCAGGAGACAAAATCAGTTGGTGAAATACCCTTTATGTTTGTTTCCATGTAGTTTTAAATTTCTAGGAGGATAGATATTGACCAAAATCAGATGGTTTTCTACCCACAGACTTAAACTGTATTAAGGATAGATCTTGGAAGTAACTATCTTGAGGATATATCTTGATAGTGCAGCCGTCCAACATTATTCATTCTATCATTATTATTATACCATGTGATTATTTGATTAGTTGGAGTATCCATGGTTAAGTTTTCTAAATCATGTTATTATTTAAATAAAATGTGTTTCAATCATTTAACTTGACATATTTTTTATTCCATATCTACTTATAGCTTCTGCTATACGCTTACCCTTACTGAGTATTTGACCTCACCACTTTCATATGTTTCATTTTTTCTTAGGATTCTAAGAAGTATGTTATGAATGATATTAAGGGTTACACAAAAAGGGGAATAATGTAAGTCTTATTGAAATTATTTATTTATTTTATGTTTTAATATGTAATGTGTATTACAAGTATATATATATAGAGAGATTACCAAGAGCACTAAACTATTTAGTCCCTTGGGATGTGATTCCTTGTATCTTATGTCAATGTATTAAAGTAAGGAACTAGATCTGGGCAACTAGGGTTAGGGTATTTACAATATAATTTCTAGAGAGGAACCCAATCTACCATGAAGGAATATGTAAATTGTGGATCATTTCATGATGCAACAACCTCCTATCATTTAGTGGATTAAATGACTTGGTGGTAGCTAAAAGATGGATTAATTCCCTAAAGAAGATATTTGAAGTCATGGGATGTTCGAAACATCAAAAGTTAAACCTTTACATTTATCATTTTAAAGGTAAAGCAAATCTATGGTAGTTTTTGGTTAAGAATACTACAGAGAAAGATGATCTTGATGCCATGGAATGAGAAACATTTAAGAATCTATTCCTTGAGAAATATTTCCCAAAGGTTGTTTGGATTAGGATTGAGAAAAAAATATTTTAATTGATGTAAAAGGATTAATATTTAGTGTTTTCACATGAAGAAAACTTCACAAGATTGGATATGTATGTTCAAGATTTTATTCAGAACACTGATAGTAAAATTAATCGGTTTTACTCAGGATCGAAACCAAGTATACAAAGCGATTTGGCTTCATGATAATTTAAAATTTATGATAGCGTTGTTTTTTGTGATGAGAAAGTTGAGATGGAGTTTACTGACACTTATGTGCCAAAATTTGACAAGAGTAAGAAATGGTCAAGGTGGATGGAAATAAAGAAACAACCAACTAAGAATTATGGTGTTAAGACTAAAACTTGTTCTAAGTTTGGTAAAATATATTTTGTTTAATGTTTGTTAGGATATGGAAAGTGTTACTGGTGTGGTAAATTTGGTCACAAGGATCATGACTACAAATAAAAGAGTCCCGAATAATTAAAGAAGGAGATAAAAATGTATAGTTAATGGTGATATGTTTTAGCTGTAATGAGTTGGTTCATTATGCTAATGTGTGACCAAAGTTTCTTAATCAGGGTGAAAATAATCATGATCAGAAAAATAAAGGTGAGACAAAGTAATTTTATACTACTAAAGTTGATGTTGAGACATCTAGTGATATGGGGAAAACTCTAGGGAGTTCAGTATTTTTCAAAGGTTAACCATAAGTTCAAAATTTTAGAGACTTCTTTTGAGGTTTTAAGTGATGAGATATTCAATAGATTAAAAAAATATTAGGAGACATTTTGTTGGGTTTTCTTTTAGACATAAGTTTTAAGGTATTGATAACCATTAAAGTTTATATGATATTTTATGATTAAGGATATTTTTAAGGTTTTCATCATATTATTGGTAATGTTATAAGGAAGAAATTTTATGAAAAAGGACATATTAAAGGTTGGGAAACAACCCATCACAACCGAAAAGGCCATGGATCTTAAACCCACAACCGAAGGTTGACAAGGTTGAAACACCTACCACTGGACTATGTGATGTCCTGGTTAGTATGAAATCATTATTTTAAATTAAACATTTTGAAAGATAATGATAAAATATAATTTACAAAACATATGATTTATTATATGGAAAACCATAGGATTAAAAAGTGATTGGTGATTAGGTTATTAATGATATTTCATAAAAGGATCACTATAATTTTGGGAAAAACCTTACCTTATAATAACCATTTTGGGTTTAGTTAATGGCTAAATATATGAGGAATATCTTATTATCCTTTTGGAATATATGATCCATTATAAGTTGATTTTAGTGTTTCTTGCATGAAAAATTCATCTTGGATACTCATAGTTTTAAAAAAGTCGAGAGTGTGGTAGAAATTGATTAATTAAGGAAATTCTTCTAGAAATGTAAGTATAGTTTCTTATGGTTTTGTTTAATATAGTAGATAAATTTCCCAACTCTAAGAAAAGTATATTGAAAAAAATTGTTTTCCTATTACTATCATTTCTGATTAAATCAATGACCTTTTTAACACCTATTTGGTTTATGGTTTTGAGGTAATTAACTTTATATTGATCATTAAATTTCTTGTGATCAATTAACTTTATCACTATTCAGCATTTTTTTTACATTAAAATTTTATTCCATGTACAAATATTCACTTCCCACATATGTTATCCTACTTGGAAGCCTAGTTATGTGGTATTCTAGATGACCATCATAATTACTTTTTTATTTTATCAAGAAGATGTTTTATTAACCTTTTTATGATATGATTTTACAATAAAATTATTTTTAAATATCCAAAATTTGATCATCAAGATAAATTACAAATTGTGAGGGCGAAATTTATTAAAGGGGGGGGGATGTAACACCCCAATATTTTAAAAGAAGAATATTATGTTCGATATCATAAACAACATGAAAAATTGAGATTAGATAACAATGTAACACCCTAAAACTCTAAAATAACAACATTTTATTTGATAGCGCATGTTATATGAAGCTCTCAGTTAACTTACATTACATGCAACAATGATTTTATTCTATGGCTTGTGTTACATGCAAGACCGTGTTTTTTCAAACAACAATATAATATTTACATTATTATTTAATATATCACATAATTTTTGAAATGGATGGTATGAATAAGATTAAATAAATTTTGAAAATATATAATTTACATGATTTTATTAGATATCTATTGATTACTAATAAAATAAGAATTATTTAAAATGAAAAGAAATATTTTTCTGAAAAACAATATTTTTCTAAAAGATGGATTAGTCACACTTTTCACACATAATTTAAAATTAATATTTTACAATTTTAGAATTTTTTTTGAAAAAATAAGATTAATTTTTGAAATCATAATAATAAAATTATCTTATGGTGAATTTTTTGGATTTTTTAAAATTTTTCATTTTTTGAAGAATAGTGAAAAATACTAAATTTTAATTGAAAACCGCCTTTTCGTTTAAATTATTTATAATGTTAAATAATATTTTGAATTGGTTTTAAAGAAATATTAGTACAATTTTATATCAATTAATTCAATTTATGTCATTATAATCATTTTCATATTGAACTTTTATCTAAAAACTTAGTAAATGTTTGACATTTTCTCATTAAAAAAACCTACTTTCTCATTGCGTCTGTAGGATTAATTTTAAATTAAATTATATCACATTTGTGAATTTAATTTTTAAAAATGGACTAAATATTTGGAATAAGAATAATTTATATTATATTATAATTTAAACTCAATTTTTGAACATAATGATCAATGAAAACAGTTAAAATTAATTATTTTGATTAAGGTTAAAATAAAGTTTTGTGCAATAAATGTGTTTGTATTAAAATTAATTCTATATATACATATTATTTTTATTTAATAAATTGAATTTAATATTTATAATAATTATGAATAAATTAAATAATAAATATAATTTTAATTTTAGTCTTACAGGATACCTTACCTAGGTAAATGAAAAGAAACAAGTTATCGTGGTAAAAAAACTAAAAGAGGTAAAATTGAGTAAACTTAAAGAATAAGGAATAACATGATAAAAATGTGTTAAATTTGTGTGGTGGAGGTTTATATAGACCAAATAATCCCTCCAATCCATTATTGATCTATTTTTTAGACACATGAGGTAAGAGTGACCTCCCAATAGTGAATGTTTTTGGATATTTACAAGAATACCACTCCTCCTCATTTATAAAAGGGCACTCGTTCCCCTCACTTCTTGACACATCTCAATCTATTTTGATCAATAAAAACCAAAGCAATCACTTTAAAATTTACCTCCTATAATCATATAAGCCTTAGTATGGTCTGAAATCCAACATAGGAAGGGATTTGGTGCAAACCTAAGGTGGTTACCCAAAGAAGAGGTAATATTCTTCAATGAGCGTTTTTATTTTATTTATTCCACCACCCCTTAAATTCTTCTTAAAACATGATTATATAATAAAATAAGTTTCTTAAATATATTTAGATTTAATTATGTTAATTTAATTACCTAAATAATTCTCCAATTCCATAAAATGGGTTATGAAATTATCTTTCATGTGTATAGTGGACTACCGCCTTGCGAACTGATGTCATTCATTTTTCCATTACCACCTTTCACAGTTGGGTATGATAATAAATATAAAGTATATATATATGATATTTATAATATAATTATACCTATTAAGTAATTATATCATATATTGTAACACCCCAGGTAAATAAAGAATATGACATTTTTCATATTTATCCATATTTGTGAATAAAATATTAATATGACTTTAAATGGGATGTTATGCTCGATGGCGTACCCAACACGCAACAACGAGTTTCTTGGGAATCTTACGTTGCAATATAATAATAAAATAATATTATTTTAAATGGTAGTTAACATGTAGCCGTTGTAATGGCGGGAATGGACATAAATAACTAAAATATGATTATATATGTTTTTAAATGTTTTTACATTTATCCAATAAAGGATAGAGGCTTAAAATACGGAAAGAATTCAATTTTAGGCGTTTATGCCCTAGTTTTCACTAAAGGTTCACTTATCACCTTTTGATGTTGAACCATCATTAAATATAGTTTTGTTCACTCTTAAATATTCTTTTGGACCAAATAAAACTCTTATTAAGAATCGGGACATCAAAATTTACTTTGTGTAAATTTTTGGTATCTTTCCGATAAAGTTCATTTTTTTTAATGAATAGTGTAAAATGTTGTATTTTAATTAAAAACCTCTTTTTAATATAATTTATTTATATGATTAGATTATCTTTTGAATTGGTTTTAAAGTGAAATTAGAAAATATTTTTACCATTAAATCCAATAGTGGTCGTTGGAATTAATTTCACTTTGAAATCAGACTTAAACCAGTGTCAATCTTTTGATACTTATTGTTTCATAAAAACGCGCTATTTGCTCTGACAGCAGGAATTAATTATTAATTTAATTAATGAAACTTATATGTTGTGAATTTTGTAAAATGAACTTCATTTTTGAATTCGGAATATCAAATATAGCTTAGGGTGAATTTTTGGGACTTTTCTGAAAAACATCAATTTTTGATGAATAGTGACACCACTAAGTGGTACTTATAAAAACTGATTTTTCCGTTTAAATGAAATTTTGCCATCTTTGTATTTTGAATTTCAAAAATCTGACATACATGGTTTTCATTAAGAAGTAAAATATGGTTCAATGGGATAAAAATAATTTTTTGGTGAATAGTAACTTATTAAGTTTTAATCGCGATTAGAGGTAATTAGTGTAGTTTAAGATAAAAATAATGTTTTAATAATATGAAATGAACTTGACACATGTCCTAACCTAATTTTATGTGTAATGGCCGACCAAGACAAGCCATGGGTCAACTTGGGGACCCCATGGAGCCACTTTGGTTGGGAAATGACATAAATAACTTTTTATTTAATGTAAAATTAAAAATGACACAAACATGATATGTTTTACTAAAACAATTTTTAAGTGGGGTTATACAAGTCAGATTTTTTATTATAAATAGTCATTGGAAAGATAAAAATATTTCCTACATCATAGTAATTTTGTTAAAATTTTTAAACATTAAATAAAGTAAATTATTTATGACATCATAATGATGCAGTGATGACATCATTATCTGACGATTTAAATAAAATGAGAAGATAATGTAAACTCTATGACCTAAACATGTCAAAAACTTATTGGATGGGTGGATTTAGAACCCTTATCACCTTATCCACGAATTATATCAATGTGGGACCTTTTAAAACCGAAACACATTTTCAAATAAAGTAATATTTCTTACTTTCCAAAAGTGCCCCTCCTCTCCTCTTATAAAAGGCCCCCACCTCTACCTCATTTCACACACTCCTCAAGCCTTTGGCTTGGCCAACCCCTGCACATTTACTCTCTCCACATCCCTCTCCTCATACTAGAGGATTCCCTTTGGGCAGAATCCTTTCAAAGGAAGCCTTTAGGCTCAAATCAAAAGGAGTTACACTTCTAAAGGTAATTCATTCTCTCATGTTCATTTGTTTTATTTTGCTTCTCCAACCCCCTAAACTCTTTTTATTTACTTCTTTTGTAACAAAAAAAGTATCTTCAATATACTAGGATGTTGTTATAAGATTTATTCTAGCTACACTCTCACACAACTACATCAAATGGTTAAAGAACATACGGTTTCCGTGGATGGCGAAATTCTGCCTCCCGAAACGATGATTGTTCAATACTCATTTAACTCCTTCAAAGGTGGCCATTATGATGTCACTATTTTTATATATGATATATAATATGTTTATGTTTTCCTTAAGCTTCTGTTTTTTTTCATTTTGGGCATACCTTTATGGTTTCCATTATGGGTAAACACGATATCTTCATTTAAGGAAGTGCAGACTATCGCCCCCTCAAAGTGATTTGATTCGTTAAATACCATATGTGGGATGTATAAAGGATGGAACTATGATATTATATATGATATTATACTGTAATTATAATATACCTTTATATCATTATTATTCCATTCTATAAAATACAAAATAGAAATGAAAATAGCATTCATGCGTACGTACGGCTTATCGTCTCCATGAACGGTGCATTTCATTTCTTACCTCTAAATGATTATGTAATGTTATAAATGCATGAATGTACTCGATATATATGACATATATGATATCTAAATCATGAATACAATTCTGGATATAATAAACATTTGGCCACACGAACAACATGTAATTGTAAGAAGTCCACTTTCGACTTAAGAACCAAATATCGGAAAAACAAATATTATTAACTTAATTGATTAAATAATGTTTATGACATGGTAATAAGTGATATAAAAGGAATAATGAACTTGAAAAAGGTTCTTAAGGAAGTAGAAATTAACTCAAGTTTATTATTTAGGAGATTAAAGAACGATCGAGTCAAGTCGGACCCGAGGTAAGGGATCCTACACCTCTCTTTCTTTTTAAGTACACTCTTTTATGTCATTCATTTTAAGCTAATATTTCTTATGATTGGGATGTTATTTTATATTAATCCAACTGTACTTATTATTTTCATATGATGAGAGACCCTATTTCCTCTCATCAATCCATTTTGGAAGTTTTGAGTGGCACCGTTAGGCTGCCGAATTTTCGTAAGGGATTTTTCATCTCACTTTTATTCTCGTGAGATTTATGATACATTTGCCACAAATTCCATTGAGTGGTGTATGTAATGCCCATTATTCTAATATTTGTGTAATATACATTCGTTTATGAGTATTTACATCAATGATCTATTGTCCTTCTTTCATGGGGTGTATGTTTTGAAAGATACCCAAGTCGGTAAGGGAAACTTTCACCCTCCTTTTTTTAAAAGACTTCTTTTGTTGGGTATTTTAATTTACATATTGTTATGTTGGGATATGTTCTCATATATCCTTATTGATGTAAATTTTATGTCCAAGTGATGAGATTCACTTTTTATCTCTCATCAACTCATTTTTATGTGATGCCGTTAGGCTGTCAAGGGAACTTTTTAACCCAATTTCGATTTCTTTGGGTTCAACATGTAGTCATTGAATATGTCATCCATTGAATATGTGTGAATGACCTTTTATTGTTTTACACTTAATATCCACTTATTTTGGGTGTATTTATATTTGTCACACATATTTTTGAGATTGATTTGTCCTTAATTTAAGGATACCTTATTTATAAGGGATTTCATTACATTTGACATTTCTATTGAGGGTTCATTGTTGTTATACACCAATTCACTCTTATATGGTGTATATACTGTCCTTTGGAGTATTATATCATGAATCCATTTATTCTTATGATATTATAAAGTTCTGACTAAATGTTATTCCTCAATTGTTGTATTCAAGTGCCTCTAATTTTGGTAAAACCCCTTTAACCAAAATATCGTTTTAAATGTTTTAATTATTTGTTCTTATTAATATCCATGTTTTCAAAATGTTTTAAGGATTTATTTATATGGATATTAGTGGTTTAAAATTTTAAGATTCAAGGTGGTATGGGACACTTTGATTCAAAAATCTTTTTTTTAAATGTTTTTAAATAGTTTTGGAAATGGTTTCTTTTTGTATGGATTCATTATTTCAAAAATACTAAAATGTTATATTGTGATTGAAATGTGGAAATGTTTTGTTTCCTTGATGCATGTTTTATGTGATACGTTTATGTTATGGTTCTTGGGCATTGTTATGAAAACGGGTGGTTCCGTGATAAACTAAGGGTGGGTGAGCCCGATATAGCTCTCCAATGCATTGGGTAACACGAAGGAGTGAAACGTTAAGGTTTCTCCGAAGAGATTTAGGGAATATACTATGATGGGTATTCCAAACGTAACCAAGAGGGTTACTCCCTACGTAAGAATGTTATGAATGCCTCAAGTTACCTTTATGTCTTATGTTTTCTATGATTTATTCATGATTTGATATGCCTATGTTTTATGGGAAAAGTGTGATTTCATTCAAATGTATATATGAACTCATGTTTCCTTTCCATATTTTTATAACTCTTACTGAGCTTTTTATGCTCATCCCAAGTTTTTGAAATGTTTTTCACAGGTCAAGGGAAAGGTACATGATGTGATGATAGTGTCAAGGATGTGTCAAGAAAGAATCCATGTTTTATTTTAAATATGTTTCCGTTAATGGGAAGAATGAATACTGTCTTTTATGTAACCAATTTTTTTAAATGTGGAATGTAATGCAAGTTTCATGATCTAATTCTCTAAAACTCTAAACCTAAAAATATCCTCAATGTGTAATCTTGTAATAAATCAAGATTAAGTAAGGTTTAAGGTTGGGGCCTTATAGTTGGTATCAGAGGTCGGTTTAGATAACTTTAGAGGTTAGGGTATTCTTTAAGCATAAGTGACATTACCATAATGGTTAGGATTTTAGAAAGAGTCCCAGTTTTAGATAAATTGAATGAGTAAGTATATCTTAGTGTTTATCTTACTCATTAGTACATGATGGTTTTGTTGATATACTCACACTGACCTTTTTGGTTTTAGTAAATGGCTGGATCTAGCAGGCACCAAAGTAACAGTGGATCTGAAGGAAACTGTGACAGTTTTTTGAGCAAGCAACTGAATGATATGGGAGCTGCAATGAGAACTCTTTTGATTATCCTCAACCAACTATCTAGAGTCATGATTGACCACCTAAACCTTGGATATTTCTCTAAGGCATCATATATGCAAGAAACAAATCCCTACGGATGTACAGGTAATAATCATAAAGGTAAGTGTGTTCAAAAACCTATGTGTCAAAGATGTGGAAAGAAACACCTAGGAAAATGTTTCAAAGGGACAGAAATATGCTATAGATGTGGAAATTAAGGTCATAAAGCAAGAACCTGCCATGGAAAAAGGAAGCATCCAGTTGACTCGAGGAAAGGGAAAGAAGTTCTTTCTGAGGGATCAATTGAATGTTTTAAATGTGGTGTGCATGGTCATTATGCAAACACATGTCCTATGAATAAGTTTCGTGAATGGGGTCACCAAGAGAGTACCAATATTCGTTTACCATTACCTAATGCCATTCCGATTGAGGATGAAGGAACTGACAATGACCAATCAAAGGTATGTACTATTTCATGACTATTGTTTTCTTATTTTGGAATCTTAGGATATGATTCATGATTTTGTTTGTAGGAAAGAGGTATTTCGGAATAAGTTGGAAAGGAATGGATAATGGATCATGAAGAGTGTTGAATGAGTAAGATGTCAACATATAAGGGCTTCAAGAGTTATGGTGAAATTCTTAAGAGTATTAAGTCTCTTTTGATGATGGGGTTACATTAGAAGACTTTTTATATTATGTGTAACCCTGATGTTTAATATAGGCAAATTTTATTCAAGTAATAGTTATCTTTTCTTTTGTGGACATAGTTATAAAGAACAATTTGGGTTTATATGATCCTTACTTTTGTGGTAATTATGGGTTACTATATGTTATGATTGAAGTGAAAGGCATGAGATAAAATTGAGGTTAAATTATGTTATGGTTATTTTTGATGATTTTATCACTTTTTGGGGAATGATTTGAGAATTATATAGTTTTGGAAAAAGGACAACACGTAGACTGTGTGACTACCCGTCGCGTCGGACAAAGCTGTGGGAATCGAACCCACAATCAAAGTGCAACTGTTATTTATCGCCTACCACTGGACTACGTGAAGTCCCTGGTTAGTTTGACTGATTCTTTTTTTTAAGAGTAAGTTGATTTTGGGTTATTTATGAAAATGATTAACCTATCATAGAGGATATGTGATTAGGTTAATTACTTTTCAATACGAGACTTTAGGAGCAAATGATGTTGTTTGGAGATAAATGTTACGATTTAACTTGGAAGACTATGTGACTAAATCCTTCAAATATCTGGGTTTCAATCTTATATTGGTTTACTTTGAATAATTTTATGTACAAATTGTTTATCGGATGGTCCTCGTTGAACTTTGGGTTTTGTTGGACAAATTTTGGAGATTAAGAATGGATTTTCTTTTAATAGGTTATCCTTTTCTGGATTATCTGACCTTGTACTAACCTTTTTGGTTTTGGTTTTGGTTAAAGCCTAAGGACATGGGATGTATATAGTTCTCTTTTGTGGATTAGGTGATTCTCTAGAAGTTGATTATAGTACTCTTAATGCGAACAAGTCTCCCTAAATACTCGTCTTTTGGAAAAAATATGAGTTTGATTAAGGAATCTAGTAAAAGTTGAAAGTCAACATGATAAGTGATTATGTTTCCTTATGAATAAATTCCTCAATAAAAATTAACTTAAAACAAAAATGTTGTCTATTAACTTTTCCTACTGGGGAACCCAACACCGTTTAACCCATCACAAGTTTGTGATTTTCTTATTGTTAACTTTCTCCTAAACATGTTTTCTATCACTCTCCATCAGAACATGAC
This sequence comes from Viscum album, assembly GCA_963277665.1. Lineage (NCBI taxonomy): Eukaryota > Viridiplantae > Streptophyta > Magnoliopsida > Santalales > Viscaceae > Viscum > Viscum album. The sequence continues at coordinate 540,726,597 of OY728119.1, forward strand.
CCTATGTTTTCTCCTCCATGTACATGTTTTCCTACATGGAGTCCTAGTATGGGTTAACTCGGGTGACCTCTGTGCTTATCTTTCTTTATTTTAAAGTGATTGTTTTACCGACTCTTGTTCCGATGTGGGACTTTCAAGGATGTTTCCAAGCTCAATTTTAAAAATTGCGAGGACGCAATTCCCAAAAGGGGGGAAGGATGTAACACCTCAGGTAAATAAAGAATATGACATTTTTCATATTTATCCATATTTGTGAATAAAATATTAATATGACTTTAAATGGGATTCTATGCTCGATGGCGTACCCAACACGCAACAACGAGTTTCTTGGGAATCTTACGTTGCAATATAATAATAAAATAATATTATTTTAAATGGTAGTTAACATGTAGCCGTTGTAATGGTGGGAATGGATATAAATAACTAAAATATGATTATATATGTTTTTAAATGTTTTTACATTTATCCAATAAAGGATAGAGGCTTAAAATACGGAAAGAATTCAATTTTAGGCGTTTATGCCCTAGTTTTCACTAAAGGTTCACTTATCACATTTTGATGTTGAACCATCATTAAATATAGTTTTGTTCACTCTTAAACATTATTTTGGACCAAATAAAACTCTTATTAAGAATCGGGACATCAAAATTTACTTTGTGTAAATTTTTGGTATCTTTCCGATAAAGTTCATTTTTTTTAATGAATAGTGTAAAATGTTGTATTTTAATTCAAAACCTCTTTTTAATCTAATTTATTTATATGATTAGATTATCTTTTGAATTGTTTTTAAAGTGAAATTAGAAAATATTTTTACCATTAAATCCAATAGTGGTCGTTGGAATTAATTTCACTTTGAAATCAGACTTAAACCAGTGTCAATCTTTTGATACTTATTGTTTCATAAAAACACGCTATTTGCTCTGACAGCGGGAATTAATTATTAATTTAATTAATGCAACTTATATGTTGTGAATTTTGAAAAATGGACTTCATTTTTGAATTCGGAATATCAAATATAGATTAGGGTGAATTTTTGGGATTTTTCTGAAAAACATCAATTTTTGATGAATAGTGACACCACTAAGTGGTACTTATAAAAACTGATTTTTCCGTTTAAATGAAATTTTGCCATCTTTGTGTTTTGAATTTCAAAAATCCGACATAAATGGTTTTCATTAAGAAGTAAAATGTGGTTCAATGGGATAAAAATAATTTTTTGGTGAATAGTAACTTATTAAGTTTTAATCGTGATTAGAGGTAATTAGTGTAGTTTAAGGTAAAAATAATGTTTTAATAATATTAAATGAACTTGAAACATGTCCTAACCTCATTGGATGTGTAATCGACAACCAAGACAAGCCATGGGTCAACTTAGGGACCCCATGGAGCCACTTTGGTTCGGAAATGACATAAATAACTTTTTATTTAATGTAAAAGTAAAAATGACACAAACATGATATGTTTTACTAAAACAATTTTTAAGTGGGGTTATACAAGTCAGATTTTTTATTATAAATAGTCATTGGAAATCTAAAGAGATTTACTACATCATAGTAATTTTTTTATAATTTTTAGACATTAAATAAACTAAATTATTTATGACATCATAATGATGCAGTGATGACATCATTATCTAACGATTTAAATAAAATGAGAATATAATGTAAACTCTATGACCTACACATGTCAAAAACTTATTGGATGGGTGGATTTCTAACCCTTATCACCTTATCAACTAATTATATCAATGTGGGACCTTTTAAAACCGAAACACATTTTCAAATAAAGTAATATTTCTTACTTTCCAAAAGTGCCCCTCCTCTCCTCTTATAAAAGGCCCCCACCTCTACCTCATTTCACACACTCTTCATGCCTTTGGCTCGGCCAAAACCTACCCATTTACTCTCTCCACATCCCTATCCTCATCCTAGAGGATTCTCTTTGGGCAGAATCCTTTCAAAGGAATCCTTTAGGCTCAAATCAAAAGGAGTTACACTTCTAAAGGTAATTCATTCTCTCATGTTCATTTGTTTTATTTTGCTTCTCCAACCCCCTAAACTCTTTTTATTTACTTCTTTTGTAACAACACCAGTATATTCAATATAATAGGATGTTGTTATAAGATTTATTCGAGATAAACTCTCACAAAACTACCTCAAATGGTTAAAGAACATACAGTTTCCGTGGATGGCGAAATTCTGCCTCCCGAAACGATGATTGTTCAATACTCATTTAACACCTTCAAAGGTGGCCATTATGATGTCACTATTTTTATATATGATATATAATATGTTTATGTTTTCCTTAAGCTTCTGTTTTTTTTCATTTTGGGCATACCTTTATGGTTTCCATTATGGGTAAACGCGATATCTTCATTTAAGGAAGTGCGGACTACCGCCCCCTCAAAGTGATTTGATTCGTTAAATACCATATGTGGGACGTATAAAGGATGGAACTATGATATTATATATGATATTATAATGTAATTATAATATACATTTATATCATTATTATTCCATTCTATAAAATACGAAATAGAAATGAAATTAGCGTTCATGCGTACGTACGGCTTACCGTCTCCATGAACGGTGCATTTCATTTCTTACCTCTAAATGATTATGTAATGTTATAAATGCATGAATGTACTGGATATATATGACATATATGATATCTACATCATGAATACAATTCTGGATATAATAAACATTTGGCCACACGAACAACATGTAATTGTAAGAAGTCCACTTTCGACTTAAGAACCAAATATCGGCAAAACAAATATTATTAACTTAAATGATTACATAATGTTTATGACATGGTAATAAGTGATATAAAAGGAATAATGAAATTTAAAAAGGTTATTAAGGAAGTAGAAATTAACTCAAGTTTAGTATTCAGGAGATTAAAGAACGGTCGAGTCAAGTCGGACCCGAGGTAAGAGATCCTACACCTCTCTTTCTTTTTAAGTACACTCTTTTATGTCATTCCTTTTAAGCTAATATTTCTTATGATTGGGATGTTCTTTTATATTACTCCAACTGTACTTATTATGTTCATATGATGAGAGACCCTATTTCCTCTCATCAGTCCATTTTGGAAGTTTTGAGTGGCACCGTTAGGCTGCCGAATTTTCGTAAGGGATTTTTCATCTCACTTTTATTCTCGTGAGATTTATGCTACATTTTCCACAAATTCCATTGAGTGGTGTATGTACTGCCCATTATTATAATCTTTGTGTAATATACATTCGTTTATGAGTATTTACATCAATGATCTATTTTCCTTCTTTCATGGGGTGTATGTTTTGAAAGATACCCAAGTCGGTAAGGGAACCTTTCACCCTCCTTTTTTTAAAAGACTTCTTTTGTTGGGTCTTTTAATTTACATATTGTTAGTTGGGATATGTTCTCATATATACTTATTGATGTAAATTTTATGTCCAAGTGATGAGATTCACTTTTTATCTCTCATCAACTCATTTTGATGTGATGCCGTTAGGCTGTCAAGGGAACTTTTTAACCCAATTTCGATTTCTTTGGGTTCAACATGTAGTCATTGAATATGTCATCCATTGAATATGTGTGAATGACCTTTTATTGTTTTACACTTAATATCCACTTATTTTGGGTGTATTTATATTTGTCACACATATTTTTGAGATTGATTTGTCCTTAATTTAAGGATACCTTCTTTATAAGGGATTTCATTACATTTGACATTTCTATTGAGGGTTCATTGTTGTTATACACCAATTCACTCTTATATGGTGTATATACTGTCCTTTGGAGTATTATATCATGAATCCATTTATTCTTATGATATTATAAAGTTCTGACTAAATGTTATTCCTCAATTGTTGTATTCAAGTGCCTCTAATTTTGGTAAAACCCCTTTAACCAAAATATCATTTTAAATGTTTTAATTATTTGTTCTTATTAATATCCATGTTTTCAAAATGTTTTAAGGATTTATTTATATGGATATTAGTGGTTTAAAATTTTAAGATTCAAGGTGGTATGGGACACTTTGATTCAAAAATCTTTTTTTTAAATGTTTTTAAATAGTTTTGGAAATGGTTTCTTTTTGTATGGATTCATTATTTCAAAAATACTAAAATGTTATATTGTGATTGAAATGTGGAAATGTTTTGTTTCCTTGATGCATGTTTTATGTGATACGTTTATGTTATGGTTCTTGGGCATTGTTATGAAAACGGGTGGTTCCGTGATAAACTAAGGGTGGGTGAGCCCGATATAGCTCTCCAATGCATTGGGTAACGCGAAGGAGTGAAACGTTAAGGTTTCTCCGAAGAGATTTAGGGAATATACTGTGATGGGTATTCCAAACGTAACCAAGAGGGTTACTCCCTACGTAAGAATGTTATGAATGCCTCAAGGTACCTTTATGTCTTATGTTTTCTATGATTTATTCATGATTTTATGTGCCTATGTTTTATGGGAAAAGTGTGATTTCATTCTAATGTATATATGAACTCATGTTTCCTTTCCATATTTTTATAACTCTTACTGAGCTTTTTATGCTCATCCCAAGTTTTTGAAATATTTTTCACAGGTCAAGGGAAAGGTACATGATGTGATGATAGTGTTAAGGATGTGTCAAGAAAGAATCCATGTTTTATTTTAAATATGTTTCCGTTAATGGGAAGAATGAATACTGTCTTTTATGTAACCACTTTGTTTAAATGTGGAATATAATGCAAGTTTCATGATCTAATTCTCTAAAAATTTAAACCTGAAAAGATCCTCAATGTGTAATCTTGTAATAACTCAAGATTAAGTAAGGTTTAAGGCTGGGGCCTTTTATATATAACTTTTTTATTTTATATTCCTTATAGGATACAATAACATCGCTCGTGTGTACAACGGACTACCGCCTCGCGAAGCGATGTGATTTTTTTCACTAACACTTTACATGGAAGGTAATATGGGTAAATATAATGAATAAATGTTATATAAATGAAATTATTATGATATTAATGACATATTTTTCATTATTAAAAGATAATATACCAGTTTATTTCTTACCTTTTTACTCACTGAAAAATGATAACATTGTTCGTGCTACGTGTGGACTACCGCCTCCCACGAAGCGATGTGACTATTTTTTCATCACTAAATCAGATGGATGATATATATAAGTATCTTTAAATAAATAAAATGGTATTTATGATATTATTATAATTATTAAAATATAAAATAATACATACCTCCTTTCTACAATGATCATTGAAAAATGAAAATGTTACTCATGCATACGTACGACCTACTGTCTCCATGATCGTAACATTGTTCATTTTTCAAAACCATATTTTATAATTGGTATTAAAAGTATAATTTATGTATAAATATGATATTTATTTCATGATTTTTATTCTTTATGTGTTTAAATAATTATATCTTTAACCATAGTCAACTTACCAAATTCATTTTTGACACATAAGTCGAATATAGTCAAAACATCCAACGTAAACTTAATAGATTAATTAATTGTATATAACATGGTAATAAGTGAAATAAAAGTAATAATAAACTTTAAAAAGGTTATAAATTTAGTAAATAATTAATATAAGTTTATTATTTAGGAAGATAAAGTCACACGTTGCAAGTCAGACTCAAGGTAAGGGACTTCGTCTCAATTTCATTTCATTGAGGTAATTTTTTGATGTTATGAACCTATATTATTTTATAATGTGTATATAAATACCATTTGAAATTATATATAATTAATATCTATATTATCATGATATTTAAGTTTTTTTAATGTTATTCTTTAATTGGTTTTATTATTCAAGTGTTTCCCAAGTGATAAGGGACTTTTCTTAAAAAAATCACCTTTTAATGTATTCCTTACAACTATTTATCTTCCATGTCCATGTTTTTAAAATTATTTTATGAAAGTTTTTATATGGAAATAAAATAATTTTAAATTAAATTTTATCTATCCTTTTACTTTATTTTAAAATGTTTTCAAAAGTAATATTTTTTTATGTTTTATATAGAACGTTTTAACAAAGGATAAAAGGAATGTTCTATTCTTAATGTACACAGTGACAATGCCTTTTTCTGCCACTATGGCGGTTATTATATTTATGGATTACTTTTCAAACTTTCATGTTTTCTTCAATTAAAAACTATATTTACGTTTTTGGTTATTTTGGTGTTGAAATATTTTTTTCAAAGAAAAGGGTATTTTGAATGGGTTTTTTAAAAGAAAAGGGTATTTTGATATCCAAAAAGGGTTTTCCTATGAGTTTAAAATGGTTTTTTTCAAAGGGGTTTTATGATGAATAATTTAAAGAATAGAATGTATTATTCATGATATGGTTCTTGATATTTATATAAAAACATAGGTGAGAATAACACAGATTATACGAAGGGTGAGCCCCATTATAGCTCATGGGTGAGACCAATATAGCTTATACAAAGGGTTGAGCCCCATTATAGCTAATGAAAAATAGGTGAGCCCGATATAGCTTACATGTAGGGTTGATCCCAATTATAGATCTTGGGTGAGTTTAGTATAGCTTATATGAAGGGTGATCCTCATTATATATCTCTAATGCATTGAGTAATGATTATATTAGAAGTTGGTCATATGGTTATTCCAATTAAAAGGGGTTTGAAAGGGTTTTATGAATATGATGCTCTAAGTTACCTAAAAGGGTATTATTTCTTACTATGGGTTTTAAATGCTTTCTTTGAGAAACAATTATGTGTGTTTTTCATGTGAAAACGTTTTACTTCATACACTTAAAGAACATTAAAGGTAAAGGTAAACATTATATGAGTATTCCTGTTTTTCACTAGAATAATTGTTATATTTATTTTTTATGTCCCTTACTAATATTTTTGTTATCATCCCATGTTTTAAAATGTTTTTTGTAGGGTTTATATAATGGTAAGGGAAGGAAATAAGTAAATTTTAAATTTAAGGAGATTTTCCATGAAAATAAGTCATGATTTATTTTAAAAGTTTTATATTATGGTAAGAATGGATACTAATTGAAAGTGTCCACTTCGTATTTTATGGTTTTTTTATGCATGAGTTATGACATAATTTAATAAAAATATAATCCTGAAACAATCCTCAAATTAAAGAGAATGAATTATTTAATTAAAACTCAAGATTAAGAAATGTTTAAGGTTGTGTCATTATATATTTAGAGATATAATCAAGAAGAATATGACTATATGATGAAAATTCCCAAGGATAAATGGCCGCTGACATGTGATGATGGGTGGAGATATAGACATATTATTATGGGTGGAGATATGGATATATGACAAAAAAAATCATGGAAAGTGTTAATGGAGTCTTCAAGAGAGTTTGAAATCAACCCATCACATGTAATTATGAATATTCGATTATATGATAATTATAAAGCTTTTTTTACGTAGAATTTTCATCAAATTTATTTAGTGTGATACCTCTGGGTTGTGGGATATCACTTTATAACTCTTCTTTATGATATTGGGTTTTTTAATATCCTAATATTTTAAAATATGATTACCTTTAATTAAGACAAATGTGTTTGATGGCTTGGTCCACACACAACACCAAACTAAAATGAAACTGTGATATATTTAGTTAAAAATATAAATATTAAGTATGATCATTAAAACCTAGCTATTAAATTAGTATGAATGAATAGGAGTAACCAATTTGATGAAATATTTATAAAAAGAAAATAATGGCTACTTTTAATATGAATGACATTCAATTAGTATAGCTAAAACAACTAAGAAAATAATTTTATGTTTAAAAATATATGTTTCTAAAAGTGGTGTTTTATTTCATGAAATTAAGTTTATTATTATTATATTATAAAAAATATATTTATAATATTACAAATATATTACCAATAAATTAATTAGCAATTGATATGAAATAAGGATAAAGAATAGTTAACATTTTAAAAAGCTACTTTCCAATATGAACAACTTACGCTATATTTTGGGATTTTATTTAAATTTTGAATTACCAAATTTTATAAATTTAATTTTAAAAAATGAACAAATTTTTTTATTAAGCATAATAATATAATCTTAAGATTTATTTTTGATATTTTTCTAAAAGGAATGATCTTTAGGTGAAAATTCAATTTTTACTAATAATAGGATTTTTATGAAATTATTAGTATATAAGCATGAAGTGGAAATTAATGAAACATTTTATTAGAACAAATATGTATTTTATATGTGGGTTCATAATTTTAAAAATGTTAGGTTTTATCTTACAAACCCATATTTTATATTTTAAAACATAAGTAATATTTTCTCAAAAAAATTTTTTAATACTTTATAAATTTTTATATTAAAATTAATTTTTATAACTTTTATAAATTTAATCAAATGAAATGGATTCAAAATTTATAATGAGTGGGTCCAAATAATAATGATCACTTTATTTTTTGGCATAAAGATTAAGTTACCATATGTATTAACTAGTTACCACAGTAAAATCTAAAATGGTAAAAGTAATAATTCAAGGGGTAAATGGATTAAACAATTGTTAAAATATGTCTATAATTGAGTGGATGAGGTTTTTATCAACCTTATATATCCTCCAATCAAAAATTTCTCAATTTTGTAACCACTTGACTTGTTTAACATGCACTACCTTTATATTAAGTTGAAATATTTACAAAAATGTCATTCTCACCACTTATATAAGGGGCCGCTCACCACCCCTTCAAGGTACAACTAAAAATTAAGTTTCTACTAAAACCCTAAATTTTTTCATTCCCATATGATACTATTTCACTCTCATGAGATTCTGGTCACAATAGATTAGTCTATTCCATCCATTTCCAAGTGTTCTTCCAAGGAAATCTCAAAGTGCCCAATGTTAGTAATCTTTTTTTCTTAACTTATTTATTTTCTATTTTTCTTTTTCCAATTGTAATTTTCAAATAACTATGTAATGAAATTAGTATTGGTAATATAATTAATTTTATTATTTTATGGTAATAATCATTAATCACCTTTTCCCCTTTCTATTAAGAAAAATAAAATCGTAATTCACGCATTGTACGGAATATCGCCTCCATGATGCATTGTAATTTGTTTTCCTTCACCACCTTACAAGGTTAGTATAAAAGGGGAATTTAATAAATAATTATGATATTTATATCATGTTTATGATCTTTAAACATTAAACTATATTACTATTTTCTATTTTTCTATGGAAAAAATCATTAACCATGCATACATATAGACTACCGCCTCTATGGAATGATTGATTTTCATTTTTCTTTTCATCACCACCTTATATGGATGGTCACGATGGTGGGATTAAATTATATATATTATATTGATGATATTATTAAGGATATATTATATATATATTTAGAACTTATTAATGATATTATCAAAAAACTATTATCGTTAATTCAATCATTTAAAACGAGTGAATGGGGATGATAACGATCTCTTATTTATAAGTAATGATTTTATATAAAATATATTATATCACACTAATAAATCACTAAAAAATATCATTATTCTTCTAGTATAATGATATTACAACTAAACCACATATTAATCATCCATTAATCATGGTAGGTTCATGATTGAGTCGGTTTAAACACCTACTTGAATAGAAATGTGAATTTATATAATGGATGAATGTGAGAAATTATTTACTGGTATAATATGATATATATATATATATATATGGTTTTGGTAATTTTATATCAATATTTAACTCATTAATTAAGAAAAGGCCTTCCATTCGTTAAGAATCACTAAAACATAATCATCATCAATTTCATATTCATGGTTTGTAACCAAAACCACCATGGAATTAAATTATATATTTATAAAATATAATAGAACATATATTAAAATAATTTATATGATCTAATAATTATGTACTTTTAGAAAATAATATATAACAAAACAATTTTTAGGAAAGTGGTTTAAACCAATAACGATTACTTACACCCGATGTTCAAAATAAGTGAAAACTAACTAATATATATATATAATGATTTTAAATGAGGATTATAAATGGTTATAGTTATTAATAAGGTTTTTATATATTTATAATCTTAATTTAATTATTCATGACATTTGGATCAATTACATAATGAATCAGAACCGAGGTAAGAGCTTACGTCTCAAATTCCTCACTTTGAGACATGTTTGGTATTATGCACCTAATTTCATTTATGTATTGTATATAACTATTATTTTATATATCATTTCATGAAGTACCTTTTAATCATTTTATTTTAAGTTTAATTTAAATCTCACTCTTTATAAACATGTTTTGATTAAAATGCTACTCAAGTTGTAAGAGTCTTCTTGATATCAATTTCGATTCTATGAGACATGATACATGTTATTCACCATGTTTCCTTTGTATGGTGTTATATTGATTTAATATACCATGAATATTCTATAAAATATTTCCTTATAATTCATGAGATAAACTAATACTAACCAAGTTCTTTTCTTCAAATTTATTTTGACTCAAGGGTTACCCAAGTCGTTAGAGTTTTTAGTAACTCTATTTTTGTTTATCGAGTTATGATCATTCAATATAAATTATTTAATATATGTTTGATATGTTATGAACTTTGATTTTATTATTTGGAATTCTATCATTTTATTAATTTTTACCATATAAATGCCTTTTTAAATGATCCATGCTTCATGGATTGTGTTTCCCATGGTGGACATTGATAACTTAAATATCCTTTCATTGAGTTATAATGTTTTATTTTGAACTTTATTTTTCCTTTCTTGGTTTCTCCCACCCTAACGTTTTATTATATGTATTTTTATAATCCAACTTGGGAAAATTAATTTTTAATATATATGAATATTTTTTTACTCTTCTTACAATGTGATTTTTAAACAAAGGTATTTTGAAAACAATAAAAATGGGTTTTCCTTTCACCTTCACATGTTTTGTATTCCTCTCCTAATTTCTCCAAGATAAAATTTAAATCTTTTAAATGATAAATTATTAGAGATTATTTTCAAAATTAAATGTTTTCAAAGGCTTTCATGTCTCCTTTTCAAAAGTTACCTTTGAAAGCAACATTAAATTTATATTTTATATCAATGTTAAAAATGTTTTCTAAAATATCTTTTAAGCTTTCATTTACATATCCATTATCATTTTCAAAATGATTTACCCAAATGAGGTTTATTTTTCATGATTTATCCTCTAATATATATACACATATATATATTATCATTTAGGGTATTGAACTTGTGATGTTAGAAAATTTTATTCTTGAATATTTCTTTTGTGATACGATTCGAAGCATTATTTTATAAGGGTGTTTTTCATTTATGTCAACACCCTTATATGTTTCCTTTATCTCACTAGAGATATGATATTTTATAACCATACACTTTCTTTATCTATATGTATTATTATCATGTTATTTCAACATTTACTTAATCTAAAACTCATTACCATATATGGTATGAATATATAATTTTATAAATTTAGATGAAAGAGATTTTCCTAGAAAGAATGTTTATTTATTGACATGGAGAAAATTATTTGCATTCCATATGTTTTTATTAAAGTTGAATACATATTTCTTACCATCGTTCTTCTTTCTATGGATGGGTTATGGTCATATTATCCCTTTTATTAACATAGGAAAAAATATTGATATTCATAATGATTATTGTCTGCTAATGCAGGTTCAATATGTATTAAAATTATATAGATTTCATTATATTAATAGATATGTTTTTATTTAGTAAGTGGTTACTTAGAAAATGGTATGAAAAGTCTTGTTAAATTTTTTGGTGAATGAATTGGACTTAATCAGGTGATGGGTTGGGCCCAAAATTTCATATCCCCTCAATGCATTGATAGGTCTCATGAGACAAAATAGGTTGGGTTTCGGTGTATAAATCCTCACATAACATGATAGTGTCTTGGAAAAAGTAATTTAAAACATTTTTTTGATGTTCAATATTATGAATACCATTAGTATGAGATTATTATTATTTATATCCATGTTTTCATTTTTGTCATGGATATAACATGCTCTGAATTTTAGTTGATTATGGATTTATATTTTTTACTTATTCCTGCTGTAATATTTATTCCATGATTACCTCAATTTTATATTTTCCCTTACTGGGCATTTGAACTGACCCATTATTTTTTTCATTTCCTTTGGTTATGAATAAAAGTATCACACATGATATACCTAACAATATAACTTGTGTGGAGAATTTATGGGATATGTTGAAGACTTATTATGGATCAAGTAAATTTTATATAGTGGAAAAAATTCCATTAGTTGAAAAAGACATTGGATTTATTAGTTTTTGTTTTTTCCTAATTATATAAAGATAAAAACCTAAAATATCCTAGGAATGTAAATAATGAAATTTTTTCTCTAAGTCATTTAATTTTGGAATAATTATTTCTATGAATATAATAATGGGTGTAGGTACCAGGCATGCAGAGGAAACCCCAAAAATGGTATTTTCAATTTATTCACTAACGATCGACATGAACTCATCAACGTCTGTGAATCACTACCCTATATAAGCTTAGGATCTCACATGGAGAGTTTTAAGCACAAAAAATAAAACCACAAATACTTGGTTTGATCTGAAACCATGCACGAAATCTTCTTGTCATTGGAAATCATTGCTCAAAGAATCCAAATACGAATTCATCTAGATCATCCACATGTGCTTCAAAAATTTGTGGTTGTGCCGATTGTCAAAATCTGGGTGCAGTGCAAAGATCTGATGATGTCTTCAATGCTCCAAAAATCACCACATCTCCTTACTTATGATATATGAGATGTAGCTCAATCCAAACTCCTGAATCCAAAGCCTCTCTATCTAGAGTGTGGGAGAGATAATAGGAGGGAGATATTGGTTGTAAATAGTACATGGAAAATTCCTATCCTCCTCTATTTATAGGGTGTGATGAGATTATCTGGTATTGTCTCTACGACCCCCAAATAATCAATACACTATAAATGAAATATTTTGATTACTGTAATGAGTCATAATTATTATTATCACTTTCTTGTAATTTAATAAATATATGATGTGATAATTACTAAGCCATTAACTCGACTCATCATTCCCGCAAATATTAAATAAACCCTGAATATTTTAAAATAATATTCATTCACTTAATATTTTAATATATTTACTTTAAAACCTATAAATAAATCTAATAAATAAATTCAATACCAATTATTATTAACTTGAATAATATGAATTTATTTATTCCTCTGGTGATCGTTTATCCTTGGATAAATCCTAGACACCAGCGGTGGGGGCCACCATGTCCTATATACCTATTCCAATGAATATGGTAGATTCTTGAATACACTATTATGTGTGACTCTCTAGGATCTTATCTCAATATTAGTATATACTATTCATATACCAAGAGTTGGATCTAGAAACCCATCGTAACCCCAAAAGAGAAAATGATAGTCACAACAGCGACAACTAACCTAAGAACAGACACTATGTAATATAATCTATTTGTCTTTAATATCTCATAAAGTAGGACGCACACATGTGTTATCATCCTTTTCTTTATTCATTATTTTTTGATCTAACTAGATGGATTTAACCTCAAATTCCATGCCCATGATCTTATGAATTCACTACCATCCTGATCAACATGGTCATAGAAATATTGCTTCCTTAATCTAGAAGTGACAAATCCTTTCTTGACTATTCAACCAATGTCATACCACTAATGATGCACCCAACACAAGCTACCTCACCATGATTTCATTATCATAATTTTTTACTTGCATCAAAGTATGTGATCAAATAGCACACATTGGTAATGATATCAAGTTCAGAGACCATTACACATGTCCATATATAGGAATATCCAATGATACCCAAAACATTTGGTGTTCCCATTGGCAGGTCTGTCCTCATGATCTCACTACTAGAGATCACTAATTGTGAACTTCATGATAAGAAGACTCAATGCTTATGAGCCCCCGACACATGATAGTCAGACATCTACCGTGTCTAGTCAGTAAGATATATCTAGACCATAAGACCTTTATTTAAGATTAATGTCATAGTATCTTGGGGTTCTCATTATAGCTTGGGATTTTCTATAACTGTTTGATATGACATGTAATCTATGGTCATTTCCATATCAATAGTGAATGTAGAAAATTTTACACTGTAATGGTAAGTAAACATCATGTATATCTAACTATACACATGATATGGTAATCAAAATCACTAAATAGTTGGGTCTAGGGAACCCACTATTTCAACACTCCCACTTGCACAAGATCCAACTTTATAACTATAATTGTTAGCTCTCACATGATTAAGATCATGTTTCTGCTGAGTCACAACTTTATTTGCAGGGTATGGCATGAATCTGCTGTGTGGATATTCTGCTATTTGTGACCTCATCTCCTTGAGTAAAACATCTCAAGAGATGGTATCCCCAAGTATATCTTTTTTCCATTGTCATAACTTGAGATATTGTCTAGTAATAATATCATAATTTATATTATGATAACACTTTACTTACTATGTGTGATTCCAATAATTGGAACAAATCATTGCTTTTAATTTCCTCTTTGCTTCCTTAGAAGCTGCAACATACTTAGTATTTGTAGGTATGGCTACCACTAGATTATATAATCTTGTGTCACTCATAATCATAGCCTAATTGTGATACTAGATCACATGGATTTTAGGAAGACTAGTCTGTGTCCCTTAAAAAAATACTCTCCTTTCTTCTCTACTTACTAGGTACATATCTTTTGTAATTTCCTACGTACAGTCAGATTGTTATGACTTCTTTTCTTGCAGTTCTACTAGATATAACTGATATTTTCTTACTATAAAGTATATCCTGGATATATTAGTTCTTATACATATCATAGCATATGTGATTGATCCATCGCAAAAGCGTATGGCATCCAACTTATCATTCCAATATCCTCCCATGTCCTAGACATGTCAACCTAGAGTGATTATGTCATATGACACTAGAAACAATTATAACTCGAATTGTACCAAATTTTATTTTTCAATACCATGTCACTATATGTACGATCGACTTGGTCTAAGTAACCTTTTAAATATACATCAATATATCCAGTTATCTAGAACATAAGTTTCTAATTTAATTCAATCACTAGAGAATAGATTCATCCTAGTATTAACTAACTCTAAGACCAATATCCATTTTCCATATGTTGCCGAACATATTTTACTTATAAAACCCTAGCGCTCCCACTAACATTTGGAATACATATGGAAAAAATTTATTCCAAATGTATATTCTACGATCCTATTGATTACTTAAATCCTAAACTGGATATCAGTAACTTGCAACCTTTATTAGCATTCTGTGACATGACCATCCCTTTCTGGTTGAATTGTATAAAAACATTTCATGTTTAGTGGTCATGACATCTAATGCTCAATATAATATGATCATAGAAAGTATCCATGAAAAGTAAAATTCTAAAAGATTTAGGGATACTAACTTGGTATAACCAATCTAGCCTTATTGGTACTACGCCTATACTATCCATGTATCATCTCATTTGAATACCCACTATTGTATTCAAAATAATAATCCCCTTTGAAATTTGATACATGTAATCCATTATTGAATTTTCATTGACCTTTCCAATCTCATCAAATTTATATATACCGCTTACTTGTAGGAATTATTATTATTACTGAATAATGTATCATTGGATGCATTGATTACAAGACCATTACTATGGTTTCAACCTACCTATGCAGTATGTGTCTCTAGAACATTCCTATTCCACATGAAATTGTGAAAATAGTTACTATTCCAACTACATGTGCATCTCTAGCATTGAATAAATCCAAGTCAATCTGGATCCCACTATCTCAAGTAGAGATGTGCACCCTTTTATAGAATTTTAGTCAATCACTTGACTACAAATTTTCTATCTTAGGGATTTATGTAATATCCTAAGAAACTTTTAGGATTAATACTTCAAATGCACAATGCCTTTTGGTTGATGCAAGTTTGTTTGTTTCCAAAAAAACTCTTTGCATCGAAACACATGTCCTTATTACATAATTAATGTCCACCATAATAAATCTATTATGATATCCATTAGTCATTATAATTGGCATGTAGTTATGGGATATCACCATTATTTATGAAGCACATTGTGAAATATAATGAAATTTTCTACAAGTTTCAACATTGGTACTACTTACATCATAACTCTGATGTATAAAATGTGCATGTGGTAATTGCTCCATGCTACATTTTTTATCAATGTTAACATGTAAGACTTCATCATATATCCTTGTCTTTAACATCAATGTTTTTATGTAGATAAGGTTATGTGAATTTAGGAATTACTCCACACTACATTATTTTAACTGATGAATGATTGGTCAAGATATTATTTGGCACACCAGCTCAAAGAAACTCATATCTTCTAACCATGCACATAACATAATTCACTTTACTATTCCTTAATGACTTAAAGGAATCTAATTAAGTATATACACTTCTATATTAACATTGGAATAATTCACTCATTCTAGCTGAACTAATTTTGAAATCTTTGTGGCATACCTTTATTTCTAAAGGTTTATTTGTCTAAACTAAATATGTTGTTAATAACAAAGGTGTTTACCTTTATTGATCCTAAATACCAAACTGAGTATATCTTAAATTTATACTTTTAGTTTTTCTTAACAAAGATTATCTTGCCACAACCGGGTATATGAGTATTACATTTTATATCTATCGAGCATTGCCTATGATTCATGTATTGCTGAACTATTGGTTGAGTATGAGATACCAAAAACAACATTCATTTTGGAACTTGGAATAATGTGTCTTTATGTCCAAAGGACACATGATATAAATTTTTTGGTAATAGTCAATAATAGTTTTAGAAGAATCATTAACATGGTAATATTGAAGTCGTGTACTTTTCACCACTGACTTAGGCACCGCCCTTTCTCAGTTGTTTAGAGAATACACCTTACTTCTAGTAACCTTTCTATACTTACTTGGTTACCATATATAAATATATATATGTGAAAGGTATAATTTATTTAATACCCAAGACGTATATTAGAAACATTAATTGATAAACATACCCTAAATAGAAGTGGGTACATTCTTCGTTGATTCAATTTATTGCAATTAAACTTCTATGTATTTATTTAATTATATGCAATGAAACTAATCTCTTGTTAATTAAAAAACCTAATTTCATTGAAGGACATTGCGAATATGCTTTTGGAATTACTTGAAACTAGTCTTTTTCACCTTGAAATTCAATTTTTTTGCCATAAGAATTAAATATTCATATGTCATATATTCTTATTTACTTGGGGAACCTTACCTTAATGGTAACAAATATTTTTCTCTATACTGCTTGTTTTGTAACCTAAAAGAAGACTAGAGTAAATAGGTGAAAATGATATTAGAATAGGATGTACTGAAAGTTTTAGGTCGTAATGGCTATGACAAAGACATAAGAGCGGGGGGGGGGGGGATTGTGTCCTTTTAAATTTTTTGACAAGATTAAAATGTCCCTTTTGAAATGAAATGATCCTTTACTTCTCTCTTAAAGTCGAGAAAGTAGTGGAAATAAATAAAGAAAAAGAACATAAGAATTTATAGTTGTTATGAGAAAATAAATCCCCTATTCCACTCCACCAATTCTCTACTCCACGAGATTGGTGATTTTCACTAGTATGTCCTCTTATCACAAGAACTTCCACAACTGAGTACAAACAGTTGAAACCTTACAAGGCTTTTACAGGGCCATCTGGTTATTTTACAGGGAAATGAAATATCCATAGCCTAGTTCAAGAATCTAACACTCCACCAAAAATAAGTCCCACCAGCCGATACTCCACAAAATTAGTAGAGATTGATTTTATTGATGGTATAGGTTGAACTTCACAGTTTGTAGTAGCAACTGACAAATGAAATCATATCTTCAATACAACACAATAGCAGTAGAAAAATAATCTTCAATGTCAATCAGAATTCGTTGTCTTTAAAAAATAGAAAATATATTAGACAATGTTTGTGCAACCTTCCTTCGTCTTTACACCATAAGAGAATAATAATGATCAAAGAAGTTCAATTATCTCTTCAAAAGTGTTGATATTTAGTATTAATATTTTCAATTCCTTCTTTTTAATAGAGTATTCACATCTCCACTTTTCTTCATTGTGTATTTTATTTTGCTTCCAAAGAGAGATATATATAGAGAATAAATATCCAGTAGTTGTAACATAATTACTCATCCTTAGGATACCCAAAATAAATAGAGTCAATAGCCTTCATAAATAGTCCAAGAATAATGTAACACCATTGTCTCTTTATTCCCATAGAATAAATCTCTAATAAATTCATTCAAAATAATTTGAATAAATAATCCAATAGTATCTCCACAATAATAGTGCATTGAAAATTTTAAAACTCATATTTAAATCCATTCAAACCACTTAAATATAGTCAAAATAGTTTCTGAAAATTGGCAGTATAATTAATCATGAATATTTGAAATCAAATCATTCAAAGTGATTCATAACATCCCTTATAAATAGGAATGATTTAATACCTTGCATGTGAGCTATTGAATTGGTCATAAAACAACTTTATAATGATATTTAATACTAAGAAGACCATTGTAGAAATCATGAAAAATATCATGGATTTAAAACACAGTCATTGAAAATTCAAACATATGGTTCCTTCAAGTAATGAAAAAATACCAAACGTAGGGTAAAAATACGTAGTATATGGTTCCTTTATATAGAATAAGGTTATTAACAACATATATTTCATGAACCATACTTTCATCTATGCATAACATAAGGATCAAAGTAACATAGGGATGATAATCCATACCTTCATCCTTATAGTGTAAGGTTGATTCCAAATATAACATTGATTATTTATATGTCTAATCTCCAAACATAGGGCATGAATAGTGATTCTAGAATTTAATATAGGGTAGATATTCCATATGTTCATTCTTCGAATGCAGGGTTTCTGATCCATACATTTACTATTCCAAACATAGGGTTTAAATAAACCTCTATAAAACTAGACAACTTGCCTTTAGATATTTCAACTATTTTTCAGAGCCCTTTAAATGTAGATTTATCCATCAGCCTAGATGAATTATATTTAAGAAATATAAAAATATTTCTAAAGGATCAAGAATCTAATCAATATGACTTCTACAATTCATGATATCTTTGAAAAACTAAAGTAATAACATTCTGGAAAATTGCATCTAAGAAAATGCATTCCCAAACTTCGGTGAATTTATTGACCATCCAAACAACTTTTTCATCATTTGATGTAATATGAAGAAATAAAGATAATTGTATTTTCTTTACACATCCCTAATTCTTGAGTGATTCAGACATATGTATAACTTGTAGTAAAATAAATACCATAGGTTTTCAAATCTATTCACTGCAGAGTTGCTAAACTGCTCTAGAAACTTCAGTGATTTTTTAGAGTATAAAAAATCTCTTTTAGAATTCCACATAAAGTAATGATTTTTAGATAATTACATGATATATCCAACAATATAATGTGTCTGTGAATCCGTTCAATTTACCTTGAGATATCAATATAATTCTGAATTTACTTTAAGATGAAAACTACAATATCACTTGAACAACTTGTATCAGCTTCAGTGAATTTTTGCATCGCCAAAAAATTGAATTGACTTTTGAAATAAACATATGAAATGAAGATAATAATTTTATATTTCCAATAGAATATACTTCATAATAATCCAATCATAATTGCTTCAGATATAAAATAAATATTTTGACGTATTAAATCTGAAGCACTTAACAAATTTATTATAAAACAAAGATTTATGGGTTGAAGTAATTATCAAAACTAAATAAAAATGAGAATAAAAAGGAGCCACTCAAAAATATCCCCCTTTTTGATAATTAAAAAACTATAACTTATTATCAAATTTTATCCCCCTTTTTGTAAGGATTAAAAAGAAGAGATCTTGAGTATATTAAATAAAAAATATATATTTATCCTTTATTATAAAGAATTGGAATTTGAAATTTTAAGTAGTAGAAAGATAATTTAAAATTTTAAAAACAAAATTTTATTCCCCTGAAAAAAAAATTAAAATTTGAAAAATAAAATTTTCTCCCCCTTTAAAAAAAATAAAATTTGAAAAACAAATCTTCTTTTTTTATCCCTTTTTAAAAATATTTAAAATTTGAATATTTTTTTAAAATAATTAAAATTTGAAAAGTAATTTTAAAAATAAAATATTAAAAATATTAGTTAATTAAAAATATGTTCTAAATACATACAGTAAAAAAAATCCCCCTAAATTTATGCTTCCTTTAAAAAAATAAAAAGATATAATCAAGGAGCCCTAAAAATATAAAAATATTATTCATTGAATAGAAAGGGTTTGAAATGAATATATTAAAACATTTAATTCATTCCATATTAAAAAAACAAACTAAATATTTAATTTTAATCCCCTTAAGACCAAGAATAAATATTTCTGATATTCAATGAATTTAAATAAACAATTTTCGAGGAATTTGAATAAAATATTTCTAAATAATTTAATTAAAGGATTTTCAAATAATGAAATTAAAATATTTTCAAAGAATTTAATTAAAAGATTACATATGTCATGTATGAACAAAACATTTTAATCTATTATAAAACAATGTATCATAAACAACAAGAGATTAATTTAACACAAACAATTAATTTAAATAGTCAAACATTAAACACATGATTACACACAAGATAACCATTTATATTAAATACTAATGGAATTTTTTATGGTTATTGATTAGTAAAATAAATAAATCAATTAATTTATTTGATAAAATAAATGTGTGAAAAGATTTAATATTTTAAGCATAAGAATAATTAAATGTAAAGGAATAAAAAATAAAAAAATATAAAATTATCCCCATGTATAAAAAAGGTAGTTCATTTAAATTGTATATTAAAATTGAAAATAAAATACTTTCTAGATTAACCATTCCAGCTCTAATGAAGATTCTATTTAGTAGAATAATAAATAAGAATATAATAAATTCCCATAATTTTCAAGAATCCACTTGATGATATAATTATGGTGTTTAGTGGTGCACACTTGCAATGTATCAAATACAAGTGCCTTTTTGCACCCTTAAACTTTTGGGTCTGGTAGTGCTAATAATTAATGATTTAGGTAACCAAATGTGTTTATTTTGATCAAAAATTTTATAATTAAATATAGATAATGATTTCAAATAATGAACATGCATGAAACCACATAATTGATGTTTTTTAAAATAATAGTAATTAGTATAATGTCTATTAACACCACAATAAAAAAATTTAATAGTATAAATGCTTTTTTTGTTCGAACTAGCAACAAAATAATTTTTATATAATGTTAGCTTTTCTATGTTACTACCAATACCAAGTTTTCCTTTGTGAATGTTATTTTTACCAAGAATTTGATTTAAATAATTCTATCCCTTGATAAGAATACTTTAAGTTTTCTTTAAATTATCACCTTCAACAAAAAATTCTTTAATTTTAGTTTCATGACGATCTCAAGAAATTTTGGAAGAATTTAATCTTTAATCAGCAATCTATTTTAAAAAACTCTCTTTATTAATTGAAATAGCATCATAATATTTTCTAATATTTCTATGATCTTTTTTTTAAAATAAAATTTATCTTTAAGAATAAAGCAAATATTATTAATTTCATCATAAGAAAAACTTTCAGAATTGTAACTTTCAAAGTAAGAAGATTATACCTCATTATCATAAGACATAATACATAGATTAACGTTTTGATTTTCATGCTCATCTTCTGAGTTTATATTAGATTCATCATTTGAATCTTTATATGAATTACTAGTAGCATTCATGAATTTATTTCATTTCAATTTATATTCATATTTTCTTTGAGATTTAAGAAAAGGATATTCAAGTCTCAAATGACCTTTGTTTTTACACTCATAGCATCTGACTTCTTTCTCTTTATTCAACTTCAATTTATATTTTCTACTTTCATAAAGCTTTCCAAAATTTTTATCAAGATGTGGTAACTCATCACTTGAAATTGAATGTATAGAATATGAATAAAAAATTCATCCATAAAAAATTTATGTCAACTATTTTATTTTTGATAGAAATATAATTTTCATCTTCTGCTTGCATCTCTGATTCATATAGCGTTGAGGTTCTAATCAATTCTTTCATATTTATTTCTTTAAATGGCGTGGATTGTTGAATAATTGTTGATATTCTATTCCACCTAGAATTTAAAACTCTAATTATCTTTAACTCATGATATGGTTATAGAATTGGAGTTCCCAAGGCACCAACATCATTAATAGCTTCTATTAATCTTCCATTCATTTGAGTGATGCTCTTATATTCCTGCATCTTGAATATGTTAAATTTAAGTTTTGAATTATTGTACCTTAGTTGTCTAACATTGTTAGTTCCTTCATATGAAACCTCAATAGTCAACCACATCTCATAGGTAGTAGAACCTTGAGAAACATAATTAAATTTATTAGGACCAAGACCATATATAATTGCATTCATGGATTTTGAATTAATATCATACTCAACTTCCTTAGCGGTATCCCACTTTTCTAGTTCCCCAGGGATTTTATAAGGTTTAAAAATAGTCCTATAAACTTTGATTCTTAAAATATATTCATGTGAGATTTCAAGTATCCATAATTACCCCCATTAAAATACGAAGCATGGATCATCGACATACCTTCTCTGAAATTTTCCATTGAGATTTTTATTTATCTGAATATTTAACTCGAGATTGTTAGAGCCAAAATAAATCTTCAATATTCCAAAATATTCCACCCTCTGATACTAATTTCTTGGTTAGAATGGCTATGATGAAGACATAAGAGGGGTGAATTTTTTCCTTTAAAAAATCCTGAAAATATTAAAATATCTCTCTTAAAATGAAGAGATCATTTCCTTATCTCTGAAAGTAGAGTAAGCAGTAGAAATAAATAAAGGAAAAGAACCCAATGATGTATAGTGGTTTAGGGCACAAAAATCCCATAGTCTACTCCACTAATTTTCTACTCCATGAACTTGGTGATTTTCACTAGTAGGTCCTCATATCATAATGCCTTATACAACCGAGAACAGATAGTTAACACCTTATAAGGATTTTACAAGGCCTTATGGCTATTTTACAGGGAACTGAAATATCCACAACTTAGTATGAGAAGTTGACACTCCAACGTTACTAATTCCGAGTAACTGATAGTCCACTAAATCAATAGAGATTGATTTTGTTGATGGTACAGGCTAAACTTCACAGTTTGTAGCAGTAACTGACACATGAAATCAAATATATAATATAGCACAACAGTGGAATCAAAATAATATTTAATGTCAAACAGGGTTATTCATCTTTAAATATAAGAAAATAGATTAGACAATGTTTGTGCATGCTTTATTTGTCTTTACACCATGAGGGAATAAGAATGAATAAAGAAGTTCAATTATCTCTTCAAAAGATTTGAGCTTTAGTATGAATATTTTTAGCACATTCTTTTTAACAGAGTATTAAAATCTATGATTTTATTCATTATATATATTTTCTTCCTACAAGTGAGATAAATATATATATATATAGAATAAATATCTAGTAGTTATAATAGAATTCCTCTTCCTTAGGATACCCAAAATAAATAGAGTCAATAACTTTCATAAATATTACAAGAATAGTATATCTCCATCGCCTATTTATTCCTATAGAATAAATCTATAATAAATGCATTCAAAATAATTTGAATAACTCCAATAATATATCAATAATAATATTAGTTCTGAAAAATTTAAAACTCATGTTTAAATCTATTCAAACCTCTTTAAATATTGTCAAAACAGTTCCTAAAAACTAGATGCACAATTAATCATGAATATTTGAAATCAAATCATTCAAAGAGATTCATAAATTACCTAATAAATAAGAATGATTTAATCCATTTATTGTGAGACATTTAATTGTCCATGAAACAATTTTATAATGATCTTTAATACTAATAAAACCACTACAGAAATTGCACAAAATATCATAGATTTAAAACATCGTCAGTGAAAAGTAAAACGTAGGGTTCCTTTAAGTAACGACAAAATACCAAACTTAGGGTTCAACTACATAGCATATGGTTCCTTTTCTTAGCATAGGATTAATACCAATTCATGGTTCCTAAATCATACTTTCATCTGCATGTAACATAGGGATCAAAGTAATATAGGTATGAGAATCCATACGTTCATCCTTCCATCATAAGGTTGATTCTAAACATAGCATTGATTATCCATATGTCGAATATCCAAATGTGGGGTATGAATTGTGATTCCAGAATTTTACATAGGGTAGATATTATATATGTTAATTCTCTGAAAGTAGGGTTACCGATCCATGCATTTACTATTTCAAATGTTGGGTTTAAATAAACCTTTAGAGAACTAGAAAACTTCAATTTAGATATTTCAATTATTTTTCAGAGCCCTTTAAAAATATATTTAACCATCATCCTAGTATACTTATATTTAGGAAATATCACAATATTTATAAAGAATTAAGAATTTAATCAATCTAACATCTATAGTTCACAATATCTTTGAAAAACTAAAGTAATAACATTCTGAAAAAATGCAGCTGGGAAAATGAATTCCCAAACTTTGGTGAATTTATTGACATACAAACCACTTTTTTAGCCTTTGACATGAATTTATTAAATCAAGATAAAATTATTGTCTTTCCATCACCCTAGGTCCTGAGTGATTCTGACATCTATAGAACTTGAATTAAAATAAATACTACAACTTTTCAAATCTATTCACTATACAGTTTATAAACTGCTCCGTAAAATTCGGTGATTTTTTAGAGTATCAAAACAACCTTTTTAGACTTATATATAAACTAACGATGTTTAGAAAATTCCATTAGATATCTAATGATATAATGCTCCCATGAATCCATCCAACTTAGCTTGAGATATTGATATAATTTCTAATTGACTTTATGATGAAAACTATAATATCACTTGAACAGATTGTAACAGCTTTAGTGAATTTTTTCACCATAAAAAAAATTGAACTGACTTTTGAAATAAATAGATGAAATGAAGATAATATTATTATATTTAAAACAGAATAAAATTCATAAGAATCCGATCAAAATTGCTTCATATATAAAATAAATAATTTGATGTATTAAATATAAAACACTTAACAAATTTATTAGAAAAAAAATATTAACAGGTTGAGGTAATAATTAAAACTAAATAAAAATGAGAATGACAAGGAGACACTCAACAGAAAGATCATGATTCATCTTTCAATTTAAACAAATCTAGTGTAATCATTACCTATCCATATATTTCTTTACTTTCTCCTTTCAAACCTCTCAGAGATGAGACTTCACATTATATCACCCATGTCCTGATGTAGTGACCGTAACTAGCATCAGATGATGATGATAAAATTATGAAATAACCATAAAATGATAGATAAATGAGTCTCCTATAAGCATATTTCTCTCCATCTCTTCTTGAGGTAGCTTAATAGGTATTGGGAATACTAGCACCTTAAATTTCTTATACCATAGTATTGTGCACAAGTGCCTGTACTACTCATGGAAATTTATGCCAGTGTGGACATTTACTTTGTACATTATTTATCATAGTATTTATTATGGTAGAACTTTTCATTTTCTATTAAAATAAATTTTAAATGATTAGTAATTTTTATTTGGATTAAAAAAATTTACATTTTTATTAATTAATTAAATCATTAAATGTCTCCCCCTATTTTATCAAATTTTAGAAACCCTCTATGATTACTTTATTATTATAGTGGAAAGGATCCACAAACCTCCCCTCATAGTCTAAAAGCTATGGCTATGCCAATACTCAGAGGGTTCAAGGAAATATTTTAATTAGAAAACCACATTAAATCGCGGTTCCTTGATCTGTTGAGTGAAGTCCTGGATTCTAAAATCATAAATTGATTTACTCAATGCTTGCCTCTAAAATGATAGAAAGTTATCTATGGATAATCCTTACTACCAGTTTAGTTATGTAAACCACCACTCTAATAATAACTCCCTAGTAGTAATAGGTACCCTCAGTTATGTCATGATGAGCACCCCAGACACCCAGTTTTGTCCAAATTTGAATGATGGAATACAGTTACGACTTAATATTTTTTTGATGGTTTTATTGTTTTTAAATGTGACAAAAGAAATAATTTTCTATTTTATTATCATGTATTATGTGATCACACTCAAAAATGACCATGCAATAGAAAATATTCACTATGTCACATGTTAATTTTATCTTTGCAGGCTTGTTTATTATTCTATGTGATCATGCATAAACTACACATTCATGAAAATAATAAACCATGCAATAATAAAACGATGACCTGATCATGAGCCAACTATAATGATTGACCCATTGAGTGAATAATTTATCAACCTAGACCCTAGGGTATATACATTGAGTCAAGTTGCTTATGACATGAGTTGCAGCACCTCCCAACCAATTCATCAAGCTCCTATCTGGTGCATCGCTATAACTTGGCACGAAGTGCATCACTGCCCATCTCATCATTATACAATTGTACTCTCTCGTAGGAAAGGGGGTCTTAGGAGGATAAAATACATCTGAGAAATAGACACGCATGCACTTATACATATAATGACACTGAGACGACACATATATTGTCTTTTAAGTAAACTAATTATTACAAACCATTAAAATAAATAATTAAATAAATAAAATACACACAAAAAATGCATTGGCCGGTCCAAGGTATCCTGATCAGTCCAATGCGCTTTAGTCTTACATATAGAAAATTAAATGCAAAAATAAAAATAAAAATTTTATTAAAATATAAAAATGTTATGTTATTGAATTAAAAATTCACTCATATTTTTAATTCAATAAATACGTTGTTTAGTCCCATTAATTAATTTAATTTTAAAACCAAAAATTAAATTAATCATTTAATTTAACACCAAATTTCAATTAATTTAAGTTGTAATTTTTTTTGAAACCAAAAATTAATATTTATTTAATTTAATTTATAACCAAAATTAAATTCAATTAAATAATTAATTTTTGATTATATTTAATTATAATCGGTCCACAAAACCCCCAGGAAATGCCTATGCGGGTCGGTCCGAACTGACGTAGGCCCATTCCGTGCTGTTCTTACCCCATGCAAGGGTTTTCGAGGCCAGATAGGCCTGTCCAGACCTATTCTGGGTTAGGAAGACCCGCCCAATGCCTATTTTGGGGAAAAACAGACCAGGGAGGGGTTACCTATCCGCTAATGTAACGCCCCGACCCCAGTTACCCAGAGTCGGTGCATTATTACATAACATTGGCATGATCAAAAGAAAGATCAATTCTCGAATGACCAATTAGTTTAGTAGCGTTGTAATAACTAGATACATTAATAAAGTTTACATTACATCATAAAATGAAAACTACAACAACATAGTATCCATAGTCCACACTTATATCCCCACATACTATCCCAGCAGGTCATTCATAAATTACTTCTTCACATCCTGGGAAAAATAGAACATTGAAAGGGGTGAGCTCAAATGCTCAGTAAGGATAAAAATATAGCGGAAACTCTCATAAATAAGAATACACATTTAAGACAATGTATAACTAAAACAAAAGCCTATTAAACTTTAACTTCAACATAATATGGCAGAAATAAAATGCAATAATTCCATTTAATTATTCACATTGATATTCTATTAATTGAATAATCACATGCAATATCAATAACCACTTTCATAATGATGGAATGCATAATGCCAGACTATCATAACCTCGTAGCCAAGGCCTCGTGCCAAGACTAAAAATAATATTTTGTCAAGGCCTCGTTCCAAGACACTAGTTTGTCTCATGAGACCTACCGATGCAATTTTTTTAGAAGATACTTATGTTTAAAATTGCTAAAATATACTCCAGTGTTTTTCTAAAAACATTATGCAAGATTCTGAAAACAAAATAACTAATTCTAAGACTGCTCGACTAATTATAGGCCATGATGGGTTCACGCCCAATCCCTTCCTTTCTACCACACTCGAGAGTCGAGTTTTCGGAAAACATTTTTAAGCTTGCGTTAAATACCAATACATTTGCACTGGATTTTCATATCTTTGAGAGAAATATCTCTTTTTTTAAAATCATTTAAAAGTCACATAATTATAAAATAAAACATTTACTTTGAAAATATTCTTATAAGCTTGTAAGGGAAGCTTCGAGGATTTTATAATGACATAAAATAGCCGCACCCACCGTATAAGTTAAAAAAAGAGATTTTTACATTAATTCTGTCGAAAAGGTTAAAAAGGACCTTGTTTGGAAAACGACGGAAAGATTCATTTATAAAATTTTTATAAAAAGTTAAACAAGTGTATAAATGACTTTAACCCATATTCTGTAAAATATTAAGAATGTTTTGAAATACATTTTTAAGAAACATGGATGTGGATGATAAAGAGGTCCCAGTAGATAATTACGTATAAACAACCTCAGATAATGAAGATATTGTGAAATAACCTTTACAAATTTGGTAACTTACGAAACATACACCCCATTAAAGAGGTATCATACAATGAATATGTAAATACACATAAATTAAAGTGTATTACATAAAGAATACAATTATGGGCAGTACATACACCACACAAAAGGTGATAGTGGAAATATGGCATGAATCTCACGGGAATAAGGAGTGAGATGAAAACCCCTTACTTTGTACTTTTTCCTTAGTCAAGGGTAGGTTAGCCTCCTGTATAATGGTCAAATAATTTTTATTGAATTATAAAAGGATCATATACATTAATATTATTTAATATATGATCTTTTAACATTGTTTTGTTAATGATATCTTAGTATTATCGTCGTTTTGGGTGTTAACTTACTTGTTTTATTTTATATATTTTGTTACATAAGTCATGTTTGTTATGGGTAGTTTGTATATTATTTATATAAATAATTATTTAAAGTCCTTAAAAATTATTTTTAATTATCAAATGATAATTAGACTTGAATGGATACAATGGGGAATGAATCTCATCGCGTTCGTAGAGACGGTAGTCCGTACGTACGCATGAGCGACAATATCATTATTTTGATATTAAAATAATATATGATTGAATGGTATATCATATATATAGAATCATTATCATGTTATATTTATTATTTACATGAATTACACATCATTATTATACCCATCCAAATTATAATATATTGAATAACAATTACACCACAACGTGGAGACGGTAAGCCGTACGTATGCACGTATGGTGACATGTCATTCAAAGGATGGATAGAATACTGAATATGGTTGTACCATATTTATAATAATATCATAGTATATAGAAGATACTGGAGTTATTATTTTATAATGGTAATAACAAATAAAGAAGAAGTTGAAGAATAAATGAACTTGAAAAAGGGTGGTGAAAACATTACCTCTTCTTCGGGTTCTTCCTTTTGATTTGATCAAAAGGGATCCTTAGGTTGGATTTCTGATCAAAATAAGGCCTCTAGGTTGAATTGATGGAAGTTTAGAGAGTATTTGGGTAGGGTTTGTCCCAACAAAAAGGCTTTGAATGTGTGAAGAATTGGTTAGAAGTGGTGTCCTTCTATAAGGGGGAGGAGGGGCACCTTAGGAAAATCTAGAAATATTATTTGATAATAAATTCATATTCAGTTTATATTGGCTAAAAAGTGGATTATTTAAAGGTTAATGTGGGGATAGGTCTAAAACCACTCAACCAATAGGTTTTATATAGTTTTGGGTCACTAAATTAACCTTATCTTTTAGTTTTAACGCTTAGTTAATTAGTTTAACATTTACCATGTCACTTTGTATTTTTATATTATATAGTTAATAAACTTACTATATACATCAAAGAGACCCAAAAGTGGTACATTAATGATACAAATATCATGATATAAGTCTCTTGTCCGAACCTTAGATTTTTAGGAATTTAATATCAATTAATAATATAATATTTGTTTTAAAAACTCTTTTATGTCAATTTTGACACTATTCGATTAATTGATTTTTTGTTAAAGTCTTAACAACTTTATTAATTAAAAAAAATCATTTAAGAAATCCAATAATGTCATATTAAGAAATAAAATTCATTTATGTCATCAAAACTTTCAAATTATATTAATTTTAACATTTATAATACCAATTATTTGATTCTTTCATTAATAAGGAAAATACTGCATCATTATTGTGTCATAAATAATATTAATTATTAAATATCTAAAAATTATAAATAAAATACAATTATATATAAAATATTTTTATCTTTATAATTAATATTTATAGTCTAAAATACAACTTATATAACCCTATGTAAAAATTGTTTTTCTAAAAGATATATCCTTATGTCATTTTTGTATTTATTTTAACTTAATTAATATAAAGTGTCATTATCACTTAAAAGTGGATCTATGGTGTCCCAAAATCGACCAAAATATGCCCATGGTCGGACATGTATCAACCAATAAGGTTAGGACAAGTTTTAGGGTAATTTATTATTATTATAATATTATTGTTTTACCCTTATTTACCGGATTTACCCTTTAACCATGGTAAATAAAATATTTACCGAAGTAATTATTTAAAATGTCTAAAAGTAAAAGTTACCTATTTACACAATTTGGAAATCCTGATTCCAAATATGTAATCCATTTTTCCAAATTCAAAACCCAGAAGTGGCAGAAATTAATTTAAAATTAAATCCCGTTGTTAAAACAAAAAGCGTGTTTTTAAGAGATAATAACTATCAAAAGATTGGCACTTATTTATGTCCGGGTTAATTGTGAAACTATGTCCAATGAAAAAAATTATATTAAATGGTAAAAATATATTCTAGATATACTTTAAAACCACTAAAATTCATAATTTATTACTATTAATTATTTCGATTAAAAAAGTTGTTTTTAATTAAAATTTAGTAATTTTCACTATTCATCAAAATATAAAAGTTATCTGAAAAGTACCAAAATTTCACCATAGGATAATTTTTATATTATAAATCCAAAAATGAAGTCCATTTTGAGAGATAAAATTTATAAAATTTCAAAAAGTGGGTATTACTATTCATAACGACTACTTTGATTGGTTAAGGTGTGTTAGAACTCGAAGTTGCGTACAACAAACGCTACTGTTTTAATCAAATAGAAGCGTACCGTGGAAGCTTGGGGTGTTAAATTCTACCCTACTTCAATAAATTTCATCCTAGAAATTTTTAAGATTGGGATTTGGAGTATAATGGAAAGCCCCACATCCGAAAAAGATTCAATAAAACTATCACTTTAAAAGAAAGAAAGAGAAGTACAAAGGTCACCCGAGATAACCAATACTAGGATTCCATGTAGAAAAACATGGATATGGATGATAAAATAAGTGTCAAGTTCTTATGTAGAAGGATAGAAAATATGAATATGAGAAAGTTAATAACAAGAAAATCACAAACTTGTGATGGGACAAACAGTCATTAGTTTCCCAATAGGAAAAGTAAACGGACAACAATTTTTTTGTTTTAAGTTACATTTCATAAATATGAGGAATTAATTTTGGAGATTGACTAAGAAAATAAAGCGATATACTTACTTTTTATGTAGAGTTTCATTCTTTAATAAATTTCCACCACTAACTCATTTTTTTAAATGAAGAGTATTCAAGAATACTTGGTCACACTGGAAGAGCTAGAATAAACTTCTATAGAATCACATGATCCACGAAGGATAAAATATATATTTATATTGTCTTTAGAGATTAATCAAAACCAAAATGGTTAGTACAAGATCTGATGATCCCCCAAAAGGATATTCCATTAGATAAATAAACATTAATCTTAATTTCTAAAATCAATACCCCAAAGTTAAATAAAAACCATTCAATAAGAAATTGTCCTTAAAATCCTTCAATATAATCCAAACTAATATTGAAACCCAAAACTTAGAAGAATTTGGTTATGTAGTCTTCCATGTTAAATTGTATCTCCAAATGACATCAACTACTCTTAAAGTCACATACTTAAAAGTAATTAACCTAATCACATATTCTCTATTATAGGTTAATCATTTCCATAAAGAACCCAAATCACTATAAATCCACAATAAAAACGTAGATAAAAATCCACCATTACTCCTCAAATGAAACCCCATAGTATTCTATTTTCTTTGGGCATATAGTGTTCCCAACAAAGCGAACATCTTCCAAAATAACATTTATCACTTAATAACCAAATCATTTTCCTATACTATGGGTATTCATTTGATAAGACATAAGAACCCAAATCAACTTATTATTGATCAATAAAATCATTTAACTAAAAATAATTAGTCACAATAACCAGGGACTTCACGTAGTCCAGTGGTAGGCGATAAATCCCAATCGCACTTTGGTTGTGGGTTCAATTCCCACAGATTTTTCCATCGCGACGGGTTGTCACACGGTCTGCGTGTTATCCTTTTTCAAAAACTATATTTTATAATATTACCAAAATGAGATAAATTACTCAAAATAACCATAACATAATTTTAACCAGAAATGTTATCTCATACCTTGAATTTTCATCCCAAAATATAATAACTTGTAATTGCCTCAAACCCAGTGATCGTATAAAACCAAATGGTTATTTATAACTATATCCACAAGGGAGAAGATAAGACTTACTCAAATATCATTCTCACATGGAAAACTACGGGGTTACAAATAAAAGAGAAAATTATTCCAAAGTAATCCCATCAACAAGGAGCACTAATACATTTAAACATTTCTCCAACCATTTATTTCCATATATCTTCTTCTTTGACCAAGAAAATATCCTATAGAATAGGGCATTCACTCGGGTAATGGCTAGTTCCCCTACATTTACAGCAAATGACTGTAAATGGATTCTTGGGACCATTTTTATCTTCTTCCATTGTACTCTTTATTTTTCTTCAGAAATTCTTCACTTTATGTCATTCCTTCCTGCACATAAAGAATTTCTTTGTCCCATTGAGACACTTTCCTGGGTGTCTCCTTCCACATTTCCTACATGATGGAAATTGAGGATTCATTTCTCTATGGTCTCCACTGCTGGAGCTCTTATCATTCATCACCTTTCTCTTCTTTATTGAGTCCGGAAATTGGTTAATATATATATTGTTGATCATATTTTTGGAAAATTTATTTGGCATGAAGGCGATATCTTTTACACCTATCAATATTCCATTTTGTTTCTCATTTCCACCACCGTTCCCAGCTTGTACATCATTATCAAAGTCACTATGACTTCCTTGGAATCCAGCCATTGACTAAAACCAGAAAGCATTGTGTGAGTAATAGTATTCATAAAATCATTTAGATAATATCATGTCACCATATTCTTAATTTGAAACACATTAGGATTAACCAAGGTCATTTACTCTCATCTTATATATAATACTTCAAATTGGTTTGCAAAGAAAATGTAAATTATCCTAAGCATATCCCCCAGGTGTTTTGTAACCAAGAGTGCAACAAGGACCATTGTCGTGCACCAATTCCCCTTCGAGTCTAGCTCAAAGCGGTGTTATTGGGTTTTACCCCTAGGTACATCTGTGCCAGATCTGCCTCTACCTACTCGTATCCAGACAGGGATGTATTGCTCAGAAAACTCACAAAATCTCTACAGTACCAAAATTCTAGGAAGTTCTTCTACACAAATCCTCAAAGTCCATCTTAGGTCTATGTGCTCTAATCAGAGTTTATCTAAATCTAGATTCCAAGGTTTGTACTAAACTTCCTCTGATACCAACTATAACGCCCCGACCCCAGTCACCCAGAGTCGGTGCATTATTACATAACATTGGCATTATCACAAGAAAGATCAAGTCTCGAAAGACCGATTAGTTTAGTAGCCTTGGAATAACTAGATACCTTAATAAAGTTTACATTACATCATAAAATGAAAACTACAACAACATAGTCTCCGTATTCCAAACTCATATCCGCACATACTATCCCAGCAGGTCATTCATAAATTACTTCTTCACATCCTAGGAAAAATAAAACATTGAAAATGGTGAGCTAAAATTCCCAGTAAGGATAAAAATATAGCGGAAACTTTCATAAATAAGAATACACATTTAAGGCAATGTATAAATAAAACAAAAGCCTATTAAACTTGAAATTCAACATAATATGGCAGAAATAAAATGAAATAATACCATTTAATTATTCACATGGATATTCTACTAATCGAATAATTACATGCAATATCAATAACCACTTTCATAATGATGGAATTAATAATTCTAGACTATAATAACCTCGTAGCCAAGGCCTTGTTCCAAGACTAAAAATAATATTTTGTCAAGGCCTCATGCCAAGACACTAGTTTGTCTCATGAGACCTACCGATGCAATTTTTTTAGAAGATACTTACGTTTAAAATTGCTAAAATATACTCCAGTGTTTTTCTGAAAACATTATGCAAGCTTATGAAATCAAAATAACTAATTCTGAGACTGCTTGACTAATTACAGGCCATGATGGGTCCACACCCAATCCCTTCCTGTCTACTACACTCGAGAGTCGGGTTTTTTGAAAACATTTTTAAGTTTGTGTTAAATACGTATACATTTGCACTGGATTTTCATATATTTGAGAGAAATATCTCTTTTTTTAAATCATTTAAAAGTCACATAATTATAAAATAAAACATTTAATTTGAAAATATTCTTATAATATTGTAAGGGAAGCTTCGACGATTTTATAACGGCAGAAAATAGCCACACCATCCGTATAAGTTAAAAAAAGACATTCTTACATTAATTCTGTCGAAAAGGTTAAAAAGGACCTTGTTTGGAAAACGACAGAAAGATTCATTTATATACTTCTTATAAAAAGTAAAAAAAGGTTATAAATGAATTTAACCCATATTCTGTATAATAGTAAGAATGTTTTGAAATACATTTTTAAGAAACATGGATGTGGATGATAAAGAGGTCCCAGTAGATAATTACGTATAAACAACCTCGGATAATAAAGAGATTGTGAAATAACCCTTACCAATTTGGTAACTTACGAAACATACACCCCATGAAAGAGGTATCATATAATGAATATGTAAATACACATAAATTAAAGTGTATTATATAAAGAATACAATTATGGGCAGTACATACATCACACAAAAGGTAATAGTGGAAATATGGCATGAATCTCACGGGAATAAGGAGTCAGATGAAAACCCCTTACTTTGTACTTTTTCCTTGCTCAAGGGTAGGTTAGCCTCCTTTATAATGGTCAAATAATTGTTATTTAATTATACAAGGATCATATACATGAATATGATGTAATATATGATCTTTTAACATTGTTTTGTTAATGATATCTTAGTATTATCGTCGTTTCGTGTGTTAACTTACTCGTTTAATTTTATATGTTTTGTTACATAAGTCATGTCTGTTATGGGTAGGTTGTATATTATTCATATATATAATGATTTAAAGTCCTTAAAAATTATTTTTAATCATAAAATGAGAATTATACTTTAATGGATACAATGGGGAATGAATCTCATCGCGTTCGTGGAGATAGTAGTTCGTACATACGTACGAGCGACAATATCATTCTTTTGATATTAAAATAATATATGATTGAATGGTATATCATATATAAAGAATCATTATCATGTTATATTTATTATTTACATGAATTACACATCATTATTATACCCATCCAAATAATAATATATTGAATAACAATTACACCACGACGTGGAGACGGTAAGCCGTACGTACGCACATATGGTGACATGTCATTCAAAGGATGGATAGAATACTGAATATGGTTGTACCATATTTATAATAATTTCATAGTATATATTAGATACTGGGGTTATTATTTTATAATGGGAATAACAAAGAAAGAAGAATTTGAAGAAGAAATGAACTTGAAAAAGGGTGGTGAAAACATTACCTCTTCTTCGGGTTCTTCCTTTTGATTTGATCAAAAGGGATCCTTAGGTTGGATTTCTGATCAAAATAAGGCCTCTAGGTTGAAGTGAGGGAAGTTGAGAGAGTATTTGGGCAGGGGTCGGCCGAACCAAAAGGCTTTGAAAGTGTGAAGAATTGGTTAGAAATGGTGTCCTTTTATAAGGGGGAGGAGGGGCACCTTATGAAAATCTAGAAATATTATTTTATAATAAATTCATATTCGGTTTCTAATGGATTAAAAGTGGATTATTTAAAGGTTAAGGTGGGGATAGGTCTAAAACCCCTCAACCAATAGGTTTTATACAGGTTTGGGTCACTAAATTAACCTTATCTTTTAGTTTTAACTCTTAGTTAATTAGTTTAACATTTACCATGTCACTTTGTATTTTTATATTATATAGTTAATAAACATACTATATACATATAAGAGACACACAAGTGGTCCATTAACGATAAACCTATCTTGATATAAGTCTCTTGGACGAACCTTATATTTTTAGGAATTTAATATCAATTAATAATATAATATTTGTTTTAAAAACTCTTTTATGTCAATTTCGACACTATTCAATAATTGATTTTTGTTAAAGTCTTAACAACTTTATTAATTAGAAACAAATTAATTTAAGAAATCCCATAATTTCATATTAAGAAATAAAATTCATGTATGTCATAAAAACTTTCAAATAATATTAATTTTAACATTTATAATACCAATTATTTGATTCTTTCATTAATAAGGAAAATACTGCATCATTATTGTGTCATAAATAATATTAATTCTTAAATGTATAAAAATTATAAATAAAATACAATTATTTAGGAAATATTTTTATATTTCTAATGAATATTTATAGTCGAAAATCCAACATATATAACCCTATGTAAAAATTGTTTTTCTAAAAGATATATGCTTATGTCATTTTTGTATTTATTTTAACTTAATTAATATAAAGTGTCATTATCACTTAAACGTGGATCCATGGGTTCCCAAAATCGACTCAAAGATGCCCATGGTCGAACATGTATCAACCAATAAGGTTAGGACACATTTTAGGGTAATTTATTATTATTATTATATTATTTGTTTACCCTTATTTACCGGATTTACCCTTTAACCATGGTAAATAAAATATTTACCGAAGTAATTATTTAAAATATCTCAAAATATAAGTTACCTATTTAAAAAATTTGGATATCCTGATTCCAAATATGGAATTCATTTTTCCAAAATTCAAAACACATAAGTGGCAGAAATTAATTTAAAATTAATTCCTGTTGTTAAAACAAAAAGCGTGTTTTTAAGAGATAATAACTATCAAAAGATTGACACTTATTTATGTCCAGGTTAATTGTGAAATTATTTCCAATGACCAAAATTGTATTAAATGGTAAAAATATATTCTATATATACTTTAAAACCACTCAAATTCATAATTTATCACTGTTAATTTTTTCGATTAAAAAAGTTGTTTTTAATTAAAATTTAGTTATTTTCACTATTCATCAAAATATAAAAGTAATCCGAAAAGTACCAAAATTTCACCCTAGGCTAATTTAGATATTCCAAATCCAAAAATGAAGCCCATTTTGAGAGATAAAATTTATAAAATTTCAAAAAGTGGGTATTACTATTCATAATAGATACTTTGATTGGTCAATGTGTGTTAGAACTCAAAGTTGCGTACAACACACACTACTATTTTAATCAAAGAGAAGTGAACCGTGGAAGATTGGGGTGTTACAACTAAGAGGACTGGACAGTAGCTAGATTTGATACTGGTTCAACCGAGGTGGTAGTGCAAGCTGGTCTAAACAAGGTTGTTGAAAGGTAGAACAACCGGTGATGTATTTATCTAGATCTGGGATAGGGGCGCGGGTAATTCGTTAGATGGAGATCTGGTCTAGCATATCTGGTGCTAGTTAGATGTATGTGTTCAGTCGGATGGATGGATTGACGGTCGGAAGGGGAGACACCGCAAGATCTGGGTGGAGGCATGATGGGATGGATTTTCCACAATGAGAAGGACTGGCCGAAGTTGCAGCTGGAAGGGAGACCTAGGGGTTTCGTAGGGCCCTAGTCGATGAAGTTGGGCCACAACAGTGCTTGTCGAACCTAGGAGGTAGAGGAGGCAGTGAATGAATGTCCAGGCAGCCGACATAGGTGTTGGAAAATAGAGGCGAGGCTGTGATGGCCTAGGGAGAGCTATGAAGTAGCGTGAGCTGGCGGAGGTCAGGTGGAGGAGCCAGCAGTGCCTTCTGGTGGTGCAGACAGGGAGCAAGAGGCTGCAGAACTGCCGTTGAAGGTGGTCCAACACCTGGGTGATGCTTCAGTGTCGGCCTAGAGGATCAAACATGGTCCTACGAAGGCACACTACCTGGGAGGAAAGCCAGTTAGTCGAGGGTACTACTGAGGGAAAGCAGGACGCTGGAATGGGGAGGCGGCTGACCTGTTCTTAGTGAGGTGACAGGGGGGCCATAGTGTGACGCCACTTTTTACAAAGGCTAAAGAAGCTTTTTTATTTGAAAAATAAAAAAGGTTGAGAGTCTAAAGATCTTCCCCCACAACTTTTTTTTTGTTTTTTATGCTGTTTTGTTTGGTAATTGACTAGAATAAAAAACCCATCGGCCCAAGTGAAGCACACCCCGTTAGGCCTTTTATTTTTTTAATTTAATTTATAAAAATCTCCACAAAATGTTGAAAAAAAGTGCACTCTCAGAAATGAATCCTTCAGTATCAGAATATGGAAGGAATCATGTATAAAATTGGATTTTTTTGGTATAGATTAACACATATGATCACCGATTGAAAACTCACAAAACTATGGTTTTATATTCGATCTAAAACTTTTGATAATGACAGATTGGTCATCCGATCTCGGATTAAAAGACGGTCTATGAAATTGGGACAAGAACAGTGTGATCTATTATTTTTAATGAAAATTTAGTTTTTATTTGACTTAAAATCTTCATGCGTCACTCTAATACCAACTATAGGTAATAAACACATAGCAAAAGCCCAAAAAATAGGATTTTAAATTTTTTTACCGATGATCGACATGAACTCGTCGATATTGGAAAATCTCTTTTCGATATAATCCTAGGATTTCGCATGAAGAGTTTTATGCACAAAAAATAAAACCATTAATACTTGTTTTGATTTAAAGTTGTGCATGATTTTTTCTCATCATTGGTGATCGCTGCTCAAACAATCCAATGTAGAATTCCTCTAGATCATCCACACGTGATTCAAAAATCTATGGGAGCATCAATCATCGAAATCCAAGTGCTAGAGTGGAGATCTGATGATGCATTCGACACTCTGATGATCATCACATCACCTTGCTTGCGATGCATGAGAGGGAGATCGATCCAAACTCATGGATCCAAAGACTCTCTCTCAAGAGTGCATAAGATAGAATAGAATACAGAGAGGCTATGAATTGTATATTGTAAAACCCTCTCTATTTATAGGGTGTGATGAGATTATCTGGTATTGCCTCTCTGGTCCTAAATAACCAACACGATATAAACAAACTATTATGACTACTGTATTGAGTCATAAATATTATTATCACTTTATTGTAATATAATAAATATATTATTTGATAATTAATAATCCATTAACTTGACTCATTGTTCCCATTAATATTAAATGAAACTTGAATATTTTAAACTAATATTCATTCACTTAATATTTTCATGTATTTACTTTAAAACCTATAAATACATTTAATAGATAAATTTAATAGCAATTATTCTTAACTTTAATAATATGAATTTATTTATTCCTTTGATGATCATTTATCCTTGGATAAATCCCAGACCCCAGTGGTGGGGCCCACCATAATCCTATATTCATATTCAACTGAATATGGTAGATTCTTGAATAAGCTATTGTGTGTGACCCTCTAAGACTTATCTTTATAGCAATGAATACTATTCATAGACCATGAGTGGGATCTAGAAACCCATAATGGCCCCTAAAAAGAACAAGATAGTCAAAACAATGACAACAAACCTACGAACATGTACTGTTAATATAATCTCTTTTTCTTTAATTTCTCATAAAGTAGGATTCACACCTGTGTCATTATTCTTTTCTTGCTTTATTATTTTTTGATCTAACTGGGTAGATTTACCCTCGACTTCCATGACCATGGTCTTATGAAGGTACTACCATCCTGATCAACATGGCCTGAGATATATTACTTCCTTAACCTAGAAGCCACAAATCCTTTCTTGACCATTTAACCAATATCATACCACCAATGATGCACCCAACACAAGCTACCTCAACAAAATTTCATTATCATGATTTTTTCCTTGCATCAAAGTATATGATCAAATGACATACATTGGTAATGATCTTAAGTCAGGAGACCATTACACATGTCCATATATAGAAACATACAATGACACCCAAAACATGTGGTGTTCTTATTGGAGAGTCTGTCCTCATGACTCACTACTAGAGATCCCAAAGTGCGAACTTTATGAGAAGAAATATCAATGGTTGTGAGCCCGCCACACCTGATAGTCAGACATCTACCATGTCTAGTCAGTAAGATGTATCTTGACCATAAGACATTTGTTTAAGATTAATGTCATAGTATCTATAGGTTCTCATTATATCTTGATATCTGTTATAACCTTTTGATATGATATTTAATCTATGGAAATTACCATTTCAATAGTGGGAACAGAAAAGTATACACTATAATGGTAAGTAAAAATCATATATCTAATTGTAAACATGATATGGTAATCAAAATCACTGTATATTTGATTACCATATCATGTTTACAATTAGATATATGATCATTCACTATAACTTATTTAATATATATTTGATATGTTATACACTTTGATTTTATTATTTGGTATTCTATAATTGTATTAATTTTTACCATATAAATGTATTTTGAAATGATCCATGCTTCATGGATTATACTGCCTACGGTGGACATTGATAAATTAAATATCCTTTAATTGAGTTATAATGTTTTATTTTGAACTTTATTTTTCCTTTCTTGGTTTCTCCCACCCTAACGTTTTATTATATGGATTTTTATAATCCTATTTGGGAAAATTAATTTTTAATATATATGAATATTTTTTTACTCTTCTTACAATGTGATTTTTAAACAAAGGTATTTTGAAAACAATAAAAATGGGTTTTCCTTTCACCTTCACATGTTTTGTCTTCCTCTCCTAATTTCTCCAAGATAAAATTTAAATCTTTTCAATGATCTATTATTAGAGATTATTTTCAAAATTAAATGTTTTTAAAGGCTTTCATGTCTCCTTTTCAAAAGTTACCTTTGAAAGCAACATGTAAATTTATCTTTTATATCAATGTTAAAAATGTTTTCTAAAATATCTTTTAAGCTTTCATTTACATTTCCATTATCATTTTCAAAATGATTTACCCAAATTAGGTTTATTTTTCATGATTTATCCTCTAATATATATACACACATATATATATTATCATTTATGGTATTGAACTTGTGTTGTCAGAAAATTTTATTCTTGAATATTTCTTTTCTGATACGATTCGAAGAATTATTTTATAAGGGTGTTTTTCATTTATTTCAACACCCTTATATGTTTCCTTTATCTCACTAGAGATATGATATTTTATAACCATACTCTTTCTTTATCTAGATGTATTATTATCATATTATTCCAACATTTAATTAATATAAAACTCATTACCATATATGGTATGAATATATAATTTTACAAATTTTGATGAAAGATATTTTCCTAGAAAGAATGTTTATTTATTGACATGGAGAAAAGTATTTGCATTCCATATGTTGTTATTAAAGTTGAATACATATTTCTTACCATAGTTCTTCTTTCTATGGATGGGTTATGGTCATGTTATCCCTTTTATTAACATAGGAAAAAATATTGATATTCATAATGATTATTGTCTCCTAATGCAGGTTGACTATGTTTTAAAATTATATATATTTAATTATATTAATAGATATGTTTTTATTTAGTAATTGGTTACTTAGAAAATGGTATGAAAAGTCTTGTTAAATTTTTTGGTGAATGAATTGGAATTAATCAGGTGATGGGTGGGGCCCAAAATTTTATATCCCCTCGATGCATTGATAGGTCTCATGAGACCAAATAGGTTGGGTTTTGGTGTATAAATCCTCACATAACATGATAGTGTCTTGGAAAAAGTAATTTAAAAAATGTTTTTGATGTCTAATATTATGAATACCATTAGTATGAGATTATTATTATTGATATCCATGATTTCATTTATTATCATGGATATAACATGCTCTGAATTTTAGTTGATTATGGATTTATATTGTTTACTTATTCCTGATGTAATATTTATTCCATGATTACCTCAATTTTATATTTTCCCTTACTGGGAATTTGAACTGACCCCTTCTTTTTTTTTCATTTCCTTGGGTTATGAAGAAAAGTCTCACACATGATATTCCTAACAAGATAACTTGTGTGTAGAATTTATGGGATATGTAGAAGACTTTTTATGGATCAAGTAAATCTTATATAGTGGAAAAAATTCCATTCGTTGAAAAAGACATTGTTTTTATTAGTTTTTATTTTGTCCTATTTATATAAAGATCTAAACCTAAAAGATCCTAGGAATGTAAATAATGAAATTTTTTCTCTAAGTCATTTAATTTTGGAATAATTATTTCTATGAATATAATAATGGGTGTAGGTACTGGGAATACATAAGAAACCCCAAAAATGGGATTTTAAATTTTTCCACTAACGATCGACATGAACTCATCAATGTCGATTAATCACTAACCGGTATAAGCTGAGGATCTCACATGGAGAGTTTTAAGCACAAAAAATTAAACCACAAATACTTGGTTTGATTTGAAACCACGCACGACATCTTCTTGTCATTGGAAATCATTCATCAAAGAATCCAAATACGAATTCATATAGATCATCCACATGTACTTCAAAAATTTGTGGGAGTGTCGATCGTCAAAATATAGGTGCAGTGCAAAGATCTGATGATGTCTTCAAGGCTCCAACAATCACCACATCTCCTTACGTATGATACATGAGAGGTAGCTCAATCTGAACTCCTGAATCCAAAGCCTATCTCTCTAGAGTGCGGGAGAGAGAATAGGAGAGAGATTGGTTGTAAATAGTACATGGAAAATTCTTATCCTCATCTATTTATAGGGTGTGATGAGATTATCTGGTATTGTCTCTATGAACCTAGAATAATCAATACGCTATAAACAAAATATTTTGATTACTATAATGAGTCATAAATATTATTATCACTTTCTTGTAATTTAATAAATATGTCATGTGATAATTACTAAGCCGTTAACTCGACTCATCATTCCCGCAAATATTAAATAAAACCTGAATATTTTGAAATAATATTCATTCACTTAATATTTTCATATATTTACTTTAAAACCTATAAATAAATCTAATAAATAAATTCAATACCAATTATTATTAACTTGAATAATATGAATTTATTTATTCCTTTGGTGATCGTTTATCCTTGGATAAATCCTAGACACCAGTGGTGGGGGCCACCATGTCCTATATACCTATTCTAATGAATATGGTAGATTCT
The DNA here is from genome assembly GCA_963277665.1 of Viscum album. Lineage (NCBI taxonomy): Eukaryota > Viridiplantae > Streptophyta > Magnoliopsida > Santalales > Viscaceae > Viscum > Viscum album. The sequence goes on from OY728119.1 coordinate 540,770,311, forward strand.
TGAATACACTATTATGTGTGACTCTCTAGGATCTTATCTCAATATTTGTGAATACTATTCATAGACCAAGAGATGGATCTAGAAATCCATCATAACCCCTAAAGAGAAAATGATAGTCACAACAACGACAACTAACCTACAAACATACACTATGTAATATAATCTATTTGTCTTTAATGTCTCATAAAGTAGGATGCACACCTGTGTCATCGTCCTTTTCTTTCTTCATTATTTTTTGATCTAACTGGATGGATTTAACCTCAAATTTCATGCCCATGGTCTTATGAATTCACTACCATCCTGATCAATGTGGTCATAGATATATTGCTTCCTTAATCTAGAAGCGACAAATCCTTTCTTGACTATTCAACCTATGTCATACCACCAATGATGCACCCAACACAAGTTACCTCACCATGATTTCATTATCATGATTTTTTACTTGCATCAAAGTATGTGATCAAAAGACACACATTGGTAATGATATCATGTTCAGAGACCATTACACATGTCGATATATAGTAATATCCAATGATACCCAAAACATTTGGTGTTCCCATTGGCAGGTCTGTCCTCATGATCTCACTACTAGAGATCACTAATTGTGAACTTCATGATAAGAAGACTCAATGCTTATGAGCCCCCGACACCTGATAGTTAGAAATCTACCGTGTCTAGTCAGTAAGATATATCTAGACTATAAGGACTTTATTTAAGATTAATGTCATAGTATCTTGAGGTTCTCATTATATCTTGGGATTTTCTATAACTGTTTGATATGACATGTAATCTATGGTCATTTCGATATCAACAGTGGATGTAGAAAATTTTACACTGTAATGGTAAGTAAATGATAAAACACTATTTTATTGAATATTTTATTGATAATAAATGATATAATTTCCTCACATTGTGTTAAATATGTTTAATTAGAAAGTATTTGGGATTAGACAATTCATTTGGATATTTGATGAAACTTCCAGTTTTACCCTTTATAGTTCACTGTAGTATTTCGAAGATAAATATTTTTATATTTATTATTTAAATTTTAAATTTTGTAATAGTATTCCTGACATAATTATCTACAACTTTTATTCAGTACACTAAAGCTAAAAATGCATTTGGTTGTTGAAAATGGGCCATGAAGTCAAAGTGGGGCTGGACTCTCCAGAATGGAGAAGCTTCTGTATTTCGGCCATAAATCCTTCATATGGGCCTGGATTAAGCCCAAATATTTAGAGGAGATAGAGGACCCATATTCGCACATATTATCCTTCTGGAAGGCCGGCCAATTCACACGTGTTGGTGGTCAAATGGGCGGTGTAATTTTCATTAAAATATTTGGCCGAATTTCCACATTCACACTTGAAACCACTTGTAACCTCTCCTCCCCTTCCCTCTATAAATTAGATTTTTTCTCATTTTGAGGGGTTGGGACGTGCTTTGGGAAGTTTAGGGAAGAGGATAAGTGTATCCACACCAATTATCCAACCATTTCAATAAGGGTATCTCTTGAAGCAAGGATCCCTTCGACGAAGCCTTCTTCTTCTCCTTCATGTTGTAATGATTTTTTTTGTGTAATAAACTTCTTTGTTATTCTTTTATTTCTTCTATTTTATTCTATTTTGTTTAAATTTATTCTTCTCTTAATATTCCTCTTTGGTCTGGAATTCTTGAGTAGAAGCGTTATTGGGTTATACCCATTATAAACCTTTGCACATGCAAAACGCTTCTACGATGATTACGCCACCCATGGAAGAGTAGTCTTTTAGTAATCGATCTATCTTCTAAACTCTTAATTTAATTATTTTGAATCAATGTGCTACTGTAATTCAAATAATATGATCCATGAATTGTATTTTTAAATTACAAGAAACTAAGCAAGCAATTGAACAATTAACACAAAAACACGCGAGGTCAGGATTTTGTGTAAATTGTGAGAGCGTAATCTTAATCGGTAATACAAGACCACACGAGATAAATTTGTAGAGTTAAAATATAATCCCTAAACACAATTCATCCTCATTTCCAGAATGGATATGTGCTCTAATTAACCACTGACCATAAGATATCCTTAGAACAACAATCAAAGCAGGGTGTTGCGATTGCGTGTTCCGAAGCTAGCCTAGGGTTTAAGTAATTTCATCTTTGTGGTTAAGTTAACTCTCGTAGGGTTCGAGGGATAAAAAATTAGGGGATCATAATTAAGTGGATATTGATTTAAATGATAATGATTAATAAGTGAATGAAGAGGTAGAGTTAGATTGATTATGACTTTTAAAATATATTTCTAAAAAAACATCTTCTTGTTGTGTCATTTTAATCGAATTTCATTTCAAAACAAAAAACAAAAAAATATATATACAATCTTCTTCCAACAAACTTATTATAGATTCATAAACTATAAAAAAAAACCCAATACTTTAAATTAGTGTTTTTATTTTATTCTCTTTTATTTTATTTTTAGAATACCTTTAATAAGTTGTTAAATTCACTTCCTCCTTTGAGAGACGACCATGGTCAGCCACTCTACTGCACCTAAGTACCCCAAAATCACATTAATCATTTGAGGGCGCCCACGACAGCGACCTATCAAATTGGAACCGTTTCCAGGGAGGCAAGTAATTTATTCAACCATTTAGAGGTATTTCTTTTATTTTTCATTTTATTATTTTCCTCACCTCTCTCTTTTATCTTTTCCCTTTCTCAAGCTTTCATTTTTTTTCATCCTCTTCTTTTCTTTTTGGACCATCAACTCAAACTTCTCATTTTTATTCTACTATGGTCCACTTTCTTTCTTTTCATTTTTATTTGATTTATGACACGAACTAATCCCGAAGGTCTCTTAGATCTTGACCCTGAGATTGAACGTAGTCTTAGGGATCGAATTAGACATTCTCAGTCAACGGGAAGTTTCAATATTCAACCAGTTGGTGAATTCCTCTCTTCTGGAAACATAGAAATTGGAATCAATTCAATTTCAAACATAAAAGAGGAACCAATGGATGAAAATAATGGAAATTAACTTAATAGAACCATTTGAGAATTGGCTGCACCTGATATTAACTATCAACCGAATTTTATTGCATAACCGAATCTCGAATCAGAATTTGAGTTAAAATCTGGGTTAATTCAGTTACTTCCAAAGTTTCATGAACTCTCTGGGGAGGATCCCAACAAACACCTTAAATAATTTAATGTGGTTTTCTCAACTTTAAAACCGAGAAATGTTTTTGAAGATCAAATTAAATTAAGAGCATTCCCATTCTCACTTGATGGAGCTGCAAAAGATTGGATGTATTATTTGCAACCTGAAGATGTAACATGTTGGAATGATTTGAAACGTCTTTTCTTGCAATGATTTTTTCCAGCATCAAGGACCACATCCATTCGAAAGTAGATATCGAGGATCAAGAAATCCCAAGGGGAGTCAATGTATGAGTACTGGGAGCAATTCAAGAAGTTGTGTGCAAGCTACCCACATCACCAAATCAGTGAGAAATTACTCATCCAATACTTCTACAAAGGACTTACACCTATGGAGAGAATCATGGTAGATGCTGCGGCTGGAGGAGCATTGGTGGACAAGACACCAGTAGTTGCATGTGCGTTGATCGACAAGATGGCCCAGAACTCCCAACAATTTGGTGATAGAGGTACACCACATGTTCGAGGAGTACATCAGGTAAGTCCTTCTTCTCTTGAAAGTCATTTGATTTATACCAAGTTGGAAAAATTGACCACTATAGTGAGGCAAATTTCTTTGGCACAAAAGACATCTCTACCCCCTCCTTCAAGGCCTTGTGGCATTTACACTGATACAAGCCATCCAACTGACTGTTGCCCACATCTCCAAGAAACAGAAGATTGTGCAGTAGTGTTCCCTGGGAGACCATATCAGCAGCAACAACAACAACCATATCCCCAAAAGAAGTTTGATTCATTTTCTCCAACATACAACTAAGGGTGGAAGGATCAATCAGACATGAGGTATGGATCTGGACAACAACAAAGGCCCCCTTTTCAACAAAACTTCCAGTAGCCTCCACCTTACCAACAGGGTTTCCAACAACCCCAAAGGAGATTTGAAGCTCAAACATCAACAAGTCAGCAACAAGGGAATCCCCCACCCAAGGTAGACTCTAACACTGGTGACCTTTTGAAGCAAACTATTCTTAATCAACAGAATGAGCTAAAGATTCAAGGTTCAGAGTTGAGGGAGTTGAAGACTCAAATGAGCCAGATTTCCACCGCCCTCCATGAACTTGTAAGTAAGAATTCCAGAAATCTACCTTCCCAACCCACTCCAAATCCAAAGGGGAATGTTAGTTCCATCACATTGAGAAGTGGGAAGAAAATGAACGATAAATCTATACCTACCATTCCACCAGGATTCACCTCAACTCCAGAGCAGCCGCATTCCAAAACAACTGATGATAAATCCAAGGAGAAAGATAAAGGTAAGAAAAAGATTGATGATGTTCCTCCTAAACCCCTTCCTTCTCCAAACAGGGTTGTTCAAACCAAGAATATGGCTGAAGAAGCAATGCAAAAGGAGGTTTTGGATACATTCAAGCGTGTGGAGATCAACATTCCTCTACTTGAAGCCATTAAGCAAATCCCAAGGTATGCCAAATTCTTAAAAGAAATCTGCACCAATCGAAGAGGGCTCAAGGGAAATGAGAGGATCAACCTTGGAAGGAATGTCTCAGCACTCATTACACCAACTCTAGCAATTCCAACAAAGTGCAAGGATCCCGGGACATTCATCATCCCATGTACCATAGGGGAGTTGCACTTCTCTGATGATATTTGTGATTTGGGAGCTTCCATAAATGTGATGCCTCACTCTTTATTCTCTTCCTTGCAGGTTGGTGAGTTGAAGCCAACAAGATTAGTGGTGTAGTTGGAAAATAGAGCTACAACATATCCAGCGGGAGTCCTTGAGGATGTACTTGTCTGGGTAAGAGACATGATCTTCCCAGTAGATTTCTACATGCTTAACATGGAGGACAATCAGGTATGTTCTCATGCCCCCATTATCTTAGGTAGAACCTTCCTCAAAACTGCAAAAACTATCATAAATGTCAATGAGGGTACACTTTCCATGGAATTTGGGGATGAAGTAGTGATATTTAATGTTATGAATTCCATAAAGTACCCCTCAGAGGACCATTCTACTTTTGTTATCTCCCATTTTGAACCACCAAATAAAAACTCCATAGAATTTGATTGTCCTATACTTAGGGAGATTATGAGTATTGGTTCGAGTTTGATGTCTAAGAGCACTTCCACACATGTTGCTGATACACAATCCTCTCTTGGATTTGATTTTGATGTGGATTAATATTATGTTTTTGATCATGTTCACTCTGATTATGACATGGCTGTTGAGTATGCTGATGGATTTGATGCTTTATTCTCTGATTTTGATGATGTCTATTCTGATACTGATGCTCTTTGTGCACATATTTCAGTTCCTTCAATGTCTCCATCCATACTACACCCTCCTTTATTAGAAATCAAGCCATTTCCACCAAATCTGAAGTACTCATACTTGTTTAATGGTGAGAGATTACCTGTTATCATTGCTAACAATATCCCTTTTGAACATGAAGAAAAACTTTTGAATCTTTTGAGGGAGAACATCAGGGAAATCGGGTGGAACTTGGCTGACATATCAGGTATTAGCCCCTCCATTTGTATGCATAGGATTCTCTTGGAGGATGGGGATAAACCGGTGAGACAGCCACAAAGGAGACTCAATCCCACCCTCCTGGAAGTTGTTAAAAAAGAAGTTTCAAAATTGCTCAAGGCAGGTATAATATATCCTATTTCAGATTCTCAGTGGGTAAGTCCAATTCAGGATGGGCCTAAGAAAACTGTTTTCACTATTTTAAAAAATGAAAATGATGAGTTAGTTCCTGTGAGAGTTCAAAACAGTTGGCGGGTGTGTATTGATAATAGGAAACTGAATCAATACACTCGTAAGGACCATTTCCCACTTCCATTCATTGACCAGATGCTTGAGAGACTTGCAGGTAGGACGCATTATTGCTTCTTGGATGGTTTCTATGGCTATTTTCAGGTTCCCATTGCAGTAGAGGACTAGGAGAAGACAACTTTCACCTGCCCATTTGGTACCTTTGCTTACAGAAGGATGCCATTTGGACTTTTCAACGCCCCAGGTACCTTCTAGAGATGCATGGTGAGTATTTTTTCTGATTTTATTGAGACTTGTATGGAGGTATTTATGGATGATTTTATAGTGTATGGGTCTTCATTTGATGAATGTCTAAGTAGTTTGGGAAATGTGTTGAATCATTGTGTTGAGAATAATCTGGTCCTGAACTTTGAAAAGTGTCATTTTATGGTAGAGCATGGCATTGTCTTAGGGCATGTAGTGTCAAAACATGGGATAGAGGTTGATAGATCTAAGGTAGACATTATTTCATCCTTACCCTATCCTTCATGTGTGCGTGATGTTAGATCTTTCCTAGGGCATGCAAGATTTTATCGACGCTTCATCAGAGATTTTAGTAAGATCACTCTACCCTTATCTCGATTGCTTCAAAAAGATATTGACTTCAAGTTTGATGTTTCTTGCAGGAATTCATTTGATGATCTAAAACAACGTATGACCACTCCACCTATCATACAGCCCCCACGGTGGGATATTACTTTTGAGCTTATGTGTGACGCCTCCAACTTCGCGGTTGGAGCTGTCTTATCTCAGAGGGTGGAGGGACGTTCACATGTGATTGCCTATGCATCGAGGACACTGTATTCAACCCAATAAAATTACACAACCACAGAAAATGAGTTTCTTGCTATCATATTTTCTTTAGATAAATTCCGTTCATATTTATTGGGCTCTAAAGTATTTGTTTTTTCTGACCATGCAGCTTTGAGGTACCTCCTAAAGAAGCCAGATGCAAAGCCACGACTTATCCGTTGGATGCTACTTCTTCAGGAATTTGATATTGAGATAAAGGAAAAGAAGAGTTCATAGAATTTGGTGGTATACCACATGAGTAGGCTTACTCACACACTAAGGATGACATCTTGGACCATGTACCACTTCAGGACACTTTCCCCGATGAGCATCGTTATTCCATCTCAGGTACACATCCTTAGTATGCAGATTTAGTTAACTACATTGTTGCCTCTGAAATCCCTGCAAATTTAAAGAAACATCAAGTCCAAAAATTAAAAATTGAGTCTAGGTTTTATGTGTGGAATGATTCTTACCTCTGGCGCATGTGTAGTGACCAAGTCATTAGGCGGTGTGTTCCCGATCATGAGTTTGAGTCTGTTTTGCAATTCTGTCATACACTTACATGTGGTGGACACTTTGGACCCCAACGGACAGCTAGGAACATTTTGGACTCTGGATTATATTGTCCTAGTTTATTCCATGATGCCCATGTGTTTTGTAAGTCATGCTCTCGTTGCCAACACACTGGGGATATTTCTAAGAGACATGAGATGCCCCAACAACCCATACCATTCTATGAGATTTTTGATGTGTGGGGCATTGATTTTATGGGTCCTTTTCCAATTTAATATGGTTTCTTGTATATTTTGGTTGCTTTTGATTATGTGAGCAAATGGGTGGAGGCCAAGGCCACCAGGACTGATGATTCTCATGTTGTTGTGGATTTTGTGAAGGCACAGATTTTTTGCAGGTTTGGAGTACCAAAGGTCATCATCAGTGACCAAGGGACACACTTTTGCAATATGAATTTTTCTTCCCTCTTTCGAAAGTATGGGGTGACACACAAAACATCAACACCATACCACCCCCAAACAAATGGTCAGGCTGAAGTTTCAAATCGTGAGTTGAAACAAATATTAGAGAAAACCGTGCAGCCAAATAGGAAGGATTGGAGCAAGCGCTTGGATGATGCATTGTGGGCTTATAGGATAGCATACAAGACACCCATTGGTATGTCCCCATTTAGGATTGTTTTTGGGAAAGTATGTCATCTCCCAGTGGAATTCGAGTATCGTTCATATTGGGATATAAAGAAATGCAACATGGATTTGGCCCAAGCTGGAATTCAAAGGAAGTTGCAAATTCAAGAGCTTGAGGAGATTCGACTGTCATCATATGAGAACTCAAGGCTCTAAAAGGAAAGATCAAAAGCAGCTCATGACAAAATGATCCAACAAAGGGAGTTTCATGTTGGAGAGAAATTCCTTCTCTATAGTTCCCGACTCAAGCTGATGCCTGGTAAGTTGCGTTCCAGATGGTTAGGTCCTTATATTATAACTAATGTTTTTCCTTATGGTGAAATGGAGATCACACAAGAGGACACTGGAAGGAGATTTATAGTCAATGGGCAACATTTGAAGAGATACATTGAGGGACTTCCTACTGATGCAGTGGATTTTATCACACTGCATGACCCCATCATCACTTGAGCACATCAGGCTGTTACAAACCCTTTCACTTTTATATTAGTTGTCCTATTTAAAAATTTTGCATTTCGTGTGCATATATCATCTCATGGGTTAACATTAAGTACAATTCAATATTTTAAGTGTGGGGGAGGGAACCTTTTAGTTTAGTAATTTCAATTGTTTTCCTGTTAAAAAAAACCAAAAAAAATTGCGTGTTTTTCAAATTTTGTGTGTTTATTTTACAATTTTCAGTGTTTTTTTTGAAACTTTTGAGCTGAAATGCTTCTCATCAACATTTTTAAATGCATATCAACGAGTGAAACAATTTATCCCATGAAACTTAGCTTAAATGAATGCTGAAATGACATTGTTTCAAGTTCAAATATTTAGTAATTTCATGAAAAGTATGCTAAATTTTGAATCCCATGCCACATCTCATTGTCTTTATATTTGAAATCACTTTTTTGTGAGGCTTATAAACCATTATTTTCATATTCTTTACATTCACCTCACTTCTTGAGAGAACCAAACCATGCTTGATTTAACCAGAATTTGATCTATTCCTGTCAAAACTTGAGGGTTTGTAGTACTTATGTTTAAATGATTAAGGCATTTGTTTGTTATTAAATCCCCTATTTCAAAGAATCCTTTTTTATAATGGCCTACCTTGAATATTAAATCCTTTTATCCCTTAGAATCCATGAACAACCTGTTAGGTTATCCACATTACAAGCCAATTTTCCCTATCCAACGAACTCTTGAAGTTAAATTGCATAATCTAGTTGAGCTTATGTGTGGGGGAAGCTGTCTTGTGTTGTGCTACCACATTTTGTGATACTTTGGGTGGAAAATTAAATTCTGAAGAGATGTTTTTGCTACTGAAGAAAGTCATTATATTGAAAGATGTGCCTTTTCTAGAGCTTTCATGACAAGTGAAGTTGTGCCTTTTCTGGAGCTTCTAATTGAGGTGGAAAGCTGTGCCTATCTGGAGCTTTCAAGAAAATCATGTTTGAGAAGATTGACATTTTTTATGCTGAAATGATGAATGGTGTAAAATTTTCATGACTTTTCATGATGATGGAGCTGAATTGATAAAATGGGGATTAATGAGGAGACCATATTTAAGTGAAAATTAGATTAATGCAATTTTGCTTCAAAAAGAGTCAATCCCTCCTTATTCAGCCTCAGAATTTTCACATCTAAATCCTACCAACCAAAAGCCACAGAACAACCCTGAAAAGTCCTCATGATAAACATATGTCCTTGACTCACATTGGGTAGTGATGTAGGAATCTATCAAGCCTATGGTGACCCTTGCATGAGTTTGGATGAGAAAGACATTGCAAAAAAAATTGATATTTGAGTGATGAGAGAAAATTCAAGCGAGGTAAGTGTTTTGTGCATGGGAGGATGAATGAAGTGGAAATATATTGAATGATATAAATGAAGAACTTGAAATAATGGTTTTTTATGAGGTATTATATCTTTTGTTTCTTGGTGTGTAATTGTTTGATCTCAAGGATATGTGTTTTAAAATTGGTTTTGATTTGATATTGATGTTTACTTGATATGAGGTTTTGCTCTGGAGTGCAAAAGGGTAAGTGTGGGGGAGTTGATAAAACACTATTTTATTGAATATTTTATTTATAATAAATGATATAATTTCCTAACATTGTGTTAAATATGTTTAATTAGAAAGTATTTGGGATTAGATCATTCATTTGAATATTTGATGAAAATTCCAGTTTTACCCTTTATAGGTCACTGTAGTATTTCAAAGCTAAATATTTTTATATTTATTATTTGAATTTGAAATTTTGTAATAGTGTTCCTTACATACGTATCTACAACTTTTATTCATGACACTAAAGCTAAACAGTGCATTTGGTTGTTGAAAATGGGTCATAAAGTCAAAGTTGGGCTGGACTCGCCAGAATGGAGAAGATTCTGTATTTCGGCCATAAATCCTTCATCTGGGCCTGTATTAATCCCAACGTTTTGGAGGAGATAGAGGACCCATATCTGAACATATTATCCTTCTGGAAGGCCGGCCAATTCACGCGTTTTGGTTGTCAAATGGGCGGTGAAATTTTCATTAAAATATTTGGCCGAATTTCCACATTCACACTTGAAACCACTTGTAACCTCTCCTCCCCTTCCCTCTATAAATTAGAATTTTATCATTTGGAGGGGTTGGGACGTGCTTTTGGAAGTTTATGGAAGAGGATAAGTGGATCCATTCCAATTCTCCAACCATTTCAATAAGGGTAGCTCTTGAAGCAAGGATCCCTTCGACGAAGCCTTCTTCTTCTCCTTCATGTTGTAATGATTTTGTTTGTGTAATAAAATTCTTTGTTCTTATTTTATTTCTTCTATTTTCTTCTGTTTGGTTTAAATTTATTCTTATCTTAATATTCCTCTTTGGGATGGAATTCTTGAGTAGAAGTGTTATTGGGTTATACCCATTATAAACCTTTGCACATGTAAAACGCTTCTACGATGATTACGCCACCCATGGAAGAGTAGTCTTTTAGTAATCGATCTATCTTCTACCCTATCCATTTAATTATTTTCAATAAATGAGCTACTGTAATTGAAATAATATGATCCATGAATTTTTGTTTTTAAATTACCAGAAAATAATCAAGCAATTGAACAATTAACACAAAAACACGCGAGGTTGGGATTTTGTGTAAATTGTGAGAGCGTAATCTTAATCGGTAATACAAGACCACACGGGATAAATTTGTAGAGTTAAAATATAATAACTAAACACAATTCATCCTCATTTCCAGAATGGATATGTGCTCTAATTAACCACTGACCATAATCTATCCTTAGAACAATAATCAAAGCAGGGTGCTGCGATTGCGTGTTCCGAAGCTAGCCTAGGGTTTAAGTAATTTCATCTTTGTGGTTAAGTTAACTCTCATAGGGTTCGAGGGATAATAAATTAGGGGATCATAACTAAGTGTATATTGATTTAAATTATAATTATTAATAAGTGAATGAATAGGTAGAGTTATATTTATTATGCATTTTAAAATAGATTTCTAAAAAAACATCTTCTTATTGTGTCATTTTAATCGAAATTCATTTCAAAACTAAAAACAAAAAATATATACAATCTTCTTCCAGAAAACTTCTTCTAGATTCATAAACTATAAAAAAACCCCAATCCTTTAAAGTAGTGTTTTTATTTTATTATCTTTTATTTTATTTTTAGAATACCTTTAATAAGTTGTTAAATTCACTTCCTCCTTTGAGAGACGACCTTGGTCAGCCACTCTGCTGCACCTAAGTACCCCAAAATCACATTAATCATTTGAGGGTGCCCACGATAGCGACCTATCAGTAAACATCATGTATATCTAACTGTACACATGATATGGTAATCAAAATCACTATATAGTTGGGTCTAGGGAACCCACTATTTCAATACTCACACTTGCACAAGATCCAACTTTATAACTATAATTGTTAGCTCTCACATGATTAAGATCATGTTTCTGCTGAGTCACAACTTTAGTTGCTGGGTATTGCATGATTCTACTGTGTGGATATTCTGCTATTTGTGACCTCATCTCCTTGAGTAAAACTTCTCAAGAGATGGTATCCCCAAGTATATCTTTTTTCCACTATCATAACTTGAGATCTTGTCTAGTAATAATATCATAATTTATATTATTATAACACTTTACTTACTATGTGTGATTCCAAGAATTGGAACAAATCACAACTTTTAATTTCCTCTTAGCTTCCTTAGAAGCTACAACATACTCAGTATTTGTAGGTATGGCTACCACTGGCTTATATAATCTTGTGTCACTCATAATCATAGCCTAATTGTGATACTAAATCACATGGATTTTAGGAATACTAGTTTGTGTCCCTTAAAAAAATACTATCCTTTCTTCTTTACTTACTAAGTACATATCTTTTGTAATTTCCTATGTAAAGTCAGATTGTTATGACTGCTTCGCTTACAGTTCTACTGGATATAACTGATATTTTCTTACTATAAAGTATATCATGGATATATTAGTTCTTATACATATCATAGCATATGTGATTGATCCATCGCTAAAGCGTATGTCATCCAACTTATCATTCCAATATCCTCCCATGTCCTAGACATGTCAACCTAGAGTGATTATGTCATATGACACTAGAAAAAAATTATAACTCGAATTGTACCAAATTTTATTTTTCAATACCATGTCACTATATTTACGATCGGCTTGGTCCAAGGAACCTTTTAAATATACCTCAATAGATCATGTTATATAGAACATAAGTTTCTAATTTAATTAAATCACTAGAGAATAGATTCATCCTAGTATTAACTAACTCTAAGACCAATATCCATTTTCCATATGTTGCTGAATATATTTTACTTGGAAAACCCTAGCGCTCCCAATAACCTTTGGTATACATATGGAAAAAATTTATTCCAAATGTATATTCTACGATCCTATTGATTACTTAAATCCTAAACTGGATATCAGTAACCTGCAACCTTTTTTAGCATTCTGTGACATGACCATCCCTTTCTGGTTGAATTGTACAGACACCTTCCATGTTTAGTGGTCATGACATCTAATGATCAATATAATATGATCATATAAAGTATCCATGAAAAGTAAAATTCTAAAAGATTTAGGGATACTGACTTGGTATAACCAATCTAGCCTTATTGGTAATACGCCTATACTATCCATGTATCATCTCATTTGAATACCCACTATTGTATTCAAAATAATAATCCCCTTTTAAATTTGATACATGTAATCCATTATTGAATTTTCATTGACCTTTCCAATCTCATAAAATTTATATATACCGCTTACTTGTAGGAATTATTATTATTACTAAATAATGTATCACTAGATGCGGTGATTACAAAACCATCACTATGGTTTCAACCTACCTATGCAGTATGTCTCTCTAGAACTTTCCTATTCCACATGAAATTGTGAAAATAGTTACTATTCCAACTATATGTGCATATATAGCATTGAATAAATCCAAGTCAATCTGGATCCCACTATATCAAGTAGAGATGTGCACCCTTTTATAGAATTTTAGTCTACCACTTGACTACCACTTTTCTATCTTACGGATTTATGTAATATCCTAAGAAACTTTTAGGATTACTACTTCAGATGCACAATGTCTTTTGGTTGATGCAAGTTTGTTTATTTCCAAAAAAACTCTTTGCATCCAAACACATGTCCTTATGACATAATTAATGTACAGAATAATACATCTACTATGATATCCATTAGTCATTATAATTGGCATGTAGTTATGGGATATCACCATTATTTATGAAGCACATTATGAAATATAATGAATGTTTCTACAAGTTTCAACATTGGTACTACTTACATCATAACTCTGATGTATAAAATGTGCTTGTGGTAATTGCTCCATGCTATATTTTTTTTATCAATATTAACATGTAAGACTTCATCATAGATCCTCCTCATTAACATCAATGATTTTTATGTAGATAAGGTAATGTGAATTTAGGAATTACTCCACACTACATTATTTTAACTGATGAATGATTGGTCAAGATATTATTTGGAACACCGGCTCAAAGAAACTCATATCTTCTAACCATGCACATAACATAATTCACTTTAATATTCCTTAATGACTTAAAGGAATCTAATGAAGTATATACACTTCTAGATTAACATTGGAATAATTCACTCTTTCTAGCTGAACTAATTCTGAAATCTTTGTGGCATACCTTTATTTCTAAAGGTTTCTTTTTCTAAACTAAAGACATTGATAATACCAAAGGTGTTTAGCTTTACTGAGCCTAAATACCAAACTAGGTATATTTTGAATTTATACTTTTAGTTTTTCTTAACAAAGATTATCTTTCAACAAATGGGTATATGAGTACTACATTTTATATCCATCGAGAATTGCCTATGATTCATGTATTGCTGAACTATTGGTTGAGTATGAGATACCAAAAACAAAATTCATTTTGGAACTTGGAATAATGTGTCTTTGTGTCCAAAGGACATGTGATATAAATGTTTTGGTAATAGTCAATAATAGTTTTAGAAGAATCATTAACATGGTAATATTGAAGTCGTGTAATTTTCACCACTGAATTAGGCACCGCCCTTTCTCAGCTGCTTGGAGAATACACCTTACTTTTAGTAACGTTTCTATACTTACTTGGTTACCATATATAAATATATATATGTGAAAGGTATAATTTATTTAATACCCAAGACGTATATTAGAAACATTAATTGATAAATATACCCTGAATAGAAGTGAGTACTTTATTCATTGAATCAATTTATTATTATTAAACTTATATGGATTTATTTAATTATATGCAATGAAAATAATCTCCTGTTAATTAAAAAACCTAATTTCATTGAAGGACATTGTGAATTGCTTTTGGAATTACTTGACATTAGTCTTTTTCACCTTGACAATCAATTTTTTTTCCATAAGAATTAAATATTCATATGTCTTATATTCTTATTTACTTGGAGAACCTTACCTTAAGGGTAACAAAGATTTTTCTCTATACTGCTTGTTTTGTAACCTAAAACAAGACTAGAGTAAATAGGTGAAAATGATATTATAATGGGATGTACTGGAAGTTTTAGGTCGTAATGGCTATGACAAAGACATAAGAGTGGGGGGGGGGGAATTGTGTCCTTTTAAGATTTTTGACAAGATTAAAATATCCCTCTTGAAATGAAGTGATCCTTTACTTCTCTCTTAAAGTCGAGAATGTAGTGGAAATAAATAAAGGAAAAGAACATAAGAATTTATAGTGGTTATGAGAACATAAATCCCCTATTCCACTCCACCAATTCTCTACTCCACGAGATTGGTGATTTTCACTAGTAGGTCCTCTTATCATAAGAACTTCTACAACTGAGTACAAATAGTTGAAACCTTACAAGGCTTTTACAGGGCCATTTGGTTCTTTTACAGGGAACTGAAATATCCACAGCTTAGTTTGAGAATCTCACACCCCACCACAAATAAGTCCCACCAGCCGATACTCCACCAAATCAATAGAGATTGATTTTATTGATGGTATAGGTTGAACTTCACAGTTTGCAGTAGCAACTGACAAATGAAATCATATCTTCAATACAACACAACAGCAGTAGAAAAATAATCTTCAATGTCAATCAGAATTCGTTGTCTTTAAAAAATAGAAAATATATTAGACTATGTTTGTGCAACCTTCCTTCGTCTTTACACCATAAGAGAATAAGAATGAACAAAGAAGTTCAATTATCTCTTCAAAAGTGTTGAGATTTAGTATTAATATTTTCAATTCCTTCTTTTTAATAGAGTATTCACATCTCCACATTTCTTCATTGTGTATTTTCTTTTTCTGCCAAAGAGAGATATATATAGAGAATAAATATCTAGTAGTTGTAACATAATTACTCATCCTTAGGATACCCAAAATAAATAGAGTCAATAGCCTTCATAAATATTCCAAGAATAATGTAACACCATTGTCTCTTTATTCCTATAGAATAAATCTCTAATAAATGAATTAAAAATAATTTGAATAAATACTCCAATAGTATCTCCACAATAATAGTGCATTGAAAATTTTAAAACTCATATTTAAATCCATTCAAACCACTTAAATATAGTCAAAACGGTTTCTGAAAATTGGCAGTATAATTAATCATGAATATTTGAAATAAAATCATTCAAAGTGATTAATAACATCCCTTATAAATAGGAATTATTTAATACATTTCATGTGAGCTATTTAATTGGTCATAAAACAACTTTATAATGATATTTAATACTAATAAGACAATTGTAGAAATCATGAAAAATATCATGGATTTAAAACACCGTCATTGAAAATTCAAACATACGGTTCCTTTAAGTAATGAAAAAATACCAAACATAGGGTTAAAATACGTAGTATATGGTTCCTTTATATAGAATAAGGTTATTAACAACATATAGTTCATGAACCGTACTTTCATCTACGCATAAAATAGGGATCAAAGTAACATAGGGATGATAATCCATACCTTCATCCTTATAGTGTAAGGTTGATTCCAAATGTAACATTGATTATTCATATGTCTAATCTCCAAACATAGGGCATGAATAGTGATTCTAGAATTTAATATAGGGTAGATATTCCATATGTTCATTCTTTGAATGCAGGGTTTCTGATCCATACATTTACTATTCCAAACATAGGGTTTAAATAAACCTCTATAAAACTAGACAACTTGCGTTTAGATATTTCAACTATTTTTCAAAGCCCTTTAACTGTAGATTTATCCATCAGCCTAGAAGAATTATATTTAGAAAATATAAAAATATTTCAAAAGGATGAAGAATCTAATCAATATGACTTCTACAATTCATGATATATTTAAAAAACTAAAGTAATAACATTCTAGAAAATTGCATCTAAGAAAATACATTCCCAAACTTCGGTGAATTTATTGACCATCCAAACCACTTTTTTATCATTTGATGTAATATGAAGAAATAAAGATAAAATTATTGTCTTTACACATCCCTAATTCTCGAGTGATTCAGACATATGTATAACTTTTAGTAAAATAAATTCCATAGGTTTTCAAATCTATTCACTGTAGAGTTGCTAAACTGCTCTAGAAACTTCAGTGATTTTTTAGAGTATAAAAAATCTCTTTTAGAATTACACATAAACTAATGATTTTTAGATAATTACATTATATATCCAACAATATAATGTGTCTGTGAATCTGTTCAATTTACCTTGAGATATCAATATAATTATGAATTTACTTTGAGATGAAAACTGCAATATCACTTGAAAAGCTTGTATAAGCTTCAGTGAATTTTTTCATCGATAAAAAATTGAATTGACTTTTGAAATAATCATATGAAATGAAGATAATAATTTTATCTTTCCAATAGAATATACTTCGTAATAATCCAATCAAAATTGCTTTAGATATAAAATAATTGTTTTGACGTATTAAATCTGAAGCACTTAACAAATTTATTATAAAACAAAGATTGATGGGTTGAAGTAATTATCAAAACTAAATAAAAATGAGAATGAAAAGGATCCACTCAAAAATATCCCCCTTTTTGATAATTACAAAACCATAACTTATTATCAAATTTTCTCCCCCTTTTTGTAAGGATTAAAAAGAAGAGTTCTTGAGTATATTAAATAGAAAAATATATTTATCCTTTATTATAAAGAATTGGAATTTAAAATTTTAAGTAGTAGAAAGATTATTTAAAATTTTAAAAACAAAATTTTATTCCCCTGAAAAAAAATTAAAATTTGAGAAATAAACCCCCCCCCTTTAAAAAAAATTTAAAAAAAATTCATCTTTTTTTCCCTTTTTAAAAATATTTAAAATTTGAATATATTTTTTAAAATACTTAAAATTTGAAAATTAATTTTAAAAATAAAATATTAAAAATATTATTTAATTAAAAGTATGTTCTAAATACATACAGTAAAAAAATCCCCATAAATTTTTGCTTCCTTTAAAAAAAATAAAAAGATATAATCAAGGAGCCATGAAAACATTAAAATATTATTCATTGAATAGAAAGGGTTTGCAATGAATATATTAAACCATTTAATTCATGCCATATTAAAAAAACATATTAAATATTTAATATTAATCCCCTTAATACCAAGCATAAATATTTATGATATTCAATGAATTTAAATAAATAATTTTTGAGGAATTTGAATAAAATATTTCTAGAGAATTTAATTAAAGGATTTTCAAATAATGTAATTAAAAGATTTTCAAAGAATTTAATTAAAAGACTACATATGTCATGTATGACCGAAACATTTTAATCTAATATAAAACAATGTATCATAAACAACAAGAGATTAATTTAACATAAACAATTAATTTAAATAGTCAAACATTAAACACATGATTACACACAAGAAAACCATTTATATTAAATCCTAATGGAATTTTTGATGGTTATTGATTAATAAAATAAATCAATGAATTAATTTATTTGATAAAATAAATGTGTGAAAATATTTAATATTTTAAGCATAAGAATAATTAAATTTAAAGTAATAAAAGATAAAAAAATATAAAATTCTCCCCATGTATAAAAAAGTTAGTTCATTTAAATTGTATATTAAAATTGAAAATAAAATACTTTCTAGATTAACCATTCCATCTCTAATGAAGATTCTATTTAATAGAATAAGAAATAAGAATATAATAAATTCCCATAATTTTCAAGAATCCACTTGATGATATAATTATGGTGTTTAGTGGTGCACACTTTCAATTTATCAAATACAAGTGCCTTTTGGCACCCATATACTTTTGGGTCTGGTAGTGCCAACAATTAATGATTTAGGTAACCAAATGTGTTTATTTTGATCAAAAATTTTATAATTAAATATAGATAATGATTTCAAATAATGAACATGTATGAAACTACATAATTGATGTTTTTTAAAATAATAGTAATTAATATAATGTCTATTAATACCACAATAAAAACATTTAACAGTATAAAAGCTTTTTTTATTCGAACTAGCAACAAAATAATTTTTATATAATTTTAGCTTTTCTCCGTTACTACCAATTCCAAGTTTTCCTTTGTGAATGTTATTTTTACCAAGAATTTTATTTAAATAATTATATCCCTTGATAAGAATACTTTAAGTTTTCCTTAAATTATCACCTTCAACCGAAAATTCTTTAATTTTAGTTTCATGAAGATCACAAGAAATTTTGGAAGAATTTGATATTTAATCAGAAATCTATTTTAAAAAACTCTCTTTATCTATTGAAATAGCATCATAATATTTTATAAGATTTCTATGCTCTGTTTTTTAAAAAATAAAATTTATCTTTAAGAATAAAACAAATATTATTAACTTCATCATAAGAAAAACTTTCAGAATTATAACTTTCAAAGTAAGAAGATTATACCTCATTAGCATAATCCATAATACATAGATTAAAATTTTGATTTTCATGCCCATCTTCTGATTTTATATTAGATTCATCATTTGAATATTCATATTCATTAATAGTAGACTTCATGAATTTATTTAATTTTCATTTATATTCATATTTTCTTTGAGATTTAAGAAAAGGATAGTCAAGTCTCAAATGAACTTTATTTTTACACTCATAGCATCTAACTTATTTCTCTTTATTCAACTTCAATTTCTATTTTCTACTTTTATACAGCTTTCCAAAATTTTTATCAAGATGTGGTAACTCATCACTTGGAACTGAATGTATAGAATATGAATAAAAAATTAATCCATAAAAAATTTGTGTGCAACTATTTTATTTTTGATAGAAATATAATTTTCATCTTCTACTTGCATCTCTGATTCATATATCATCGAGGTTCCAATCAATTCTTTCATATTTATTTATTTATCTGGTGTGTATTGTTGAATAATAGTTGATATTTCATTCCACTTAGAAATTAAAAATCTAATTAGCTTTAACTCCTGATCTGGCTCTAGAATTGGAGTTCCCAAGGCATCGACATCATTAATAGCTTCTGTTAATCTTCCATTCATTTGAGTGATGCTCTCATATTCCTGCATCTTGAATATGTTAAATTTAAGTTTTGAATTATTGTACCTTAGTTGTATAACATTGTTAGTTCCTTCATATGAAACCTCAATAGTCAACCACATCTCATAGGTAGTAGCACCTTGAGAAACACGATTAAATTTATTAGGACCAAGACCATATATAATTGCATTCATGGATTTTGAATTAATATCATACTCAACTTCCTTAAGGACATCCCACTTTTCTAGTTCTCCAGGGATTTTGTAAGGTTTGAAAATAGTCATATAAACTTTGATTATTCAAATATATATTCATGTGAGATTTCCAGTATCCATAATTACCCCTATTATAATACGAAGCACGGATCATCGACATACCTTCTCTGAAATTTTCTATTGAGATTTTTCTTCATCTGAATATTTAGCTCGGGATTGTTAGAGCCAAAATAAATCTTCAATATTCCAAAAGATTCCACCCTCTGATACTAATTTCTTGGTTAGAATGGCTATGATGAAGACATAAGAGGGGAGAATTTTGTCCTTTAAAAAATCTTGAAAATTTTAAAATGTCTCTCTTAGAATGAAGAGATCATTTCCTTATCTCTTAAAGTAGAGTAAGTAGTGGAAATAAATAAAGGAAAAGAACACAATGATGTATAGTGGTTCAGGGCACAAAAATACCATAGTCTACTCCACTAATTTTCTACTCCATGACCTTGGTGATTTTCAATAGTAGGTCCTTATATCATAATACCTTCTACAACCGAGTACAGATAGTTAACACCTTATAAGGCTTTTACAAGGCCTTATGGTTATTTTATAGGGAACTAAAATATCCACAACTTAGTATGAGAAGTTGACACTCCACTATGACTAATTCCGAGTAACAGATACTGCACTAAATCAACAAAGATTGATTTTATTGATGGTACAGGCTAAACTTCAAAGTTTGCAGCAGCAACTGACAGATGAAATCAAATATTGAATATAGCACAATAATGGAATCAAAATAATATTTATTGTCAAGCAGGGTTATTCATATTTAAATATAATAAAATAGATTAGACAATGTTTGTGCATGCTTTATTTGTCTTTACACCATGAGGGAATAAGACTGAATAAATAAGTTCAATTATCTCTTCAAAAGCAACGAGCTTTAGTATGAATATTTTCAGCACATTCTTTTTAACAGAGTATTAAAATCTATGATTTTATTCATTACATATATTCTTTTCCTACCAGTGAGATAAATATATATATAGAATAAATATCTAGTATTTGTAATAGAATTCCTCTTCCTTAGGATACCCAAAATAAATAGAGTCAATAACTTTCATAAATATTACAAGAATAGTACATCTTCGTCGCCTCTTTATTCCTATAGAATAAATCTCTAATAAATGCATTCAAAATAATTTGAATAACTCCAATAATATATCAATAATAATATTAGTGCTGAAAAATTTAAAACTCAGGTTTAAATCTATTCAAACCTCTTTAAATATAGTCAAAACAGTTCCTAAAAACTTGATGCACAATTAATCATGAATATTTGAAATCTAATCATTTAAAGAGATTCATAAATTCCCTAATAAATAGGAATGATTTAATCCATTTATTGTGAGACATTTAATTGGCCATGAAACAATTTTATAATGATCTTTAATACTAAGAATACCACTACAGAAATTGCACAAAATATCATAGATTTAAAACATCGTCATTGAAAAGTAATATGTAGGGTTCCTTTAAGTAACAAAAAAATACCAAAAATAGGGTTCAACTACATAGAATATGATTTCTTTTATTAGCATAGGATTAATACCAATGCATGGTTCCTAAACCGTACTTTCATCTGCATGTAACATAGGGATCAAAGTAACATAGGTATGAGAATCCATAGGTTCATCCTTCCAGCATAAGGTTGATTCTAAACATAGCATTGATTATCCATATGTACAATATCCAAATGTGGGGTATAAATTATGATTCCAGAATTTTACATAGGGTAGATATTATATATGTTCATTCTATGAAAGTAGGGTTACCGATCCATGCATTTACTATTTCAAATGTTGGGTTTAAATAAACCTTTAGAGAACTAGACAACTTGTATTTAGATATTTCAATTATTTTTCAAAGCCCTTTAAAAATAGATTTAACCATTAGCCTAGTATACTTATATTTAGAAAATATCACAATATTTATAAAGGATTAATAATTTAATCAATCTAACATCTATAGTTCACAATATCTTTGAAAAACTAAAGTAATAACATTCTGAAAAAATGCAGCTGGGAAAATGAATTCCCAAACTTTGGTGAATTTATTGACATCCACACCACTTTTTTAGCCGTTGACATGAATTGATTAAATCAAGATAAAATTATTGGATTTCCATCACCCTAGGTCCTGATTGATTCTGACATCTATATAACTTGAAGTAAAATAAATACTACAACATTTCAAATCTATTCACTACTATTTATAAACTATTCCGTAAAATTCGGTGATTTTTTAGAGTATCAAAACAACTTTTTTGGACTTCTATATAAACTAACGATGTTTAGATAATTCCATTAGATATTTAATGTTATAATGCTCCCATGAATCCATCCAATTTATCTTGAGATATTGATATAATTTCTAATTGACTTTATGATGAAAACTATAATATCACTTGAACAGATTGTAACAGCTTTAGTGAATTTTTTCACCATAAAAAAATTGAATTGACTTTTGAAATAAATAGATGAATTGAAGATAATATTATTATCTTTACAACAGAATAAAATTCATAAGATTCCGATCAAAATTGATTCATATATAAAATAAATAATTTTATGTATTAAATATAAAACACTTAACAAATTTATTAGAAAACAAATATTAACGGGTTGAAGTAATAATTAAAACTAAATAAAAATCAGAATGACAAGGAGACACTCAACAGAAATATCTTGATTTGTCTTTCAATTTAAACAAATCTAGTGTAATCATTACCTATCCATATATTTCTTTACTTTCTCCTTCCAAACCTCTTAGAGATGTGACTTCACATTATATCACCCATGTCCTGATGTAGTGACCGTAACTAGCATCAGATGATGATGATAAAATTATTAAATAACCATAAAATGATAGATACATGAGTCTCCTATAAGAATATTTCTCACCCTCTCTTATTGAGGTAGCTTAATAGGTATTGGGAATACTAGTACCTTAAATTTCTTATACCATAGTATCGTGCACCAGCGCATGTACTACTCGTGGAAAGTTTTGCCAGTGTGGACGTTTACTTTGTACATTATTTATCATAGTATTTATTATGGTATAAATTTTCATTTCCTAAAAAAATAAATTTTAAAAGATTAGTAATTTTTATTTGGATTAAAAATTTATACATTTTGATTAATTAATTTAATCATTAAATGTCTCCCACTATTTTATTGAATTTTAGAAACCCTCTATGCTAGAATCAGAATACTCTATTACTTGATTATTCTAGTGGAAAGGATCTACGAAGCTCCCCTCATAGTCTATAAGCTATGGCTATGCCAATACTTAGAGGGTTCAAGGTAGGATTTTAATTGGCAAACCACATTAAATCGCGGTTCCTTGATCTGTTGAGTGAAGTCCTGGATTCTAAAATCATAAATTGATTTACTCAATGCTTGACTCTAAAATGATAGAAAGTTATCTATGGATAATCCTTACTACCAGTTTAGTTATGTAAACCACCACTCTAATAATAACTCCCCAGTAGTAATATGTACCCTCAGTTCTGGCATGACGAGCTCCCCGGACACCCAGTTTTGTCCAAATTTGAATGATGGAATACAGTTACGACTTAATATTTTTTTGATGGTTTTATTGTTTTTTAATGTGAAAAAAGAAATCATTTTCTATTTTATTAGCATGTACTACGTGATCGCACTCAAAACTGACCATGCAATAGAAAATATTCACTATGTCACATGTTAATTTTATCTTTGTATGCTTCTTTATTATTCTATGTGATCATGCATAAACTACACATTCATGAAAATAATAAACCATGCAATAATAAAATGATGACCTGATCATGAGCCTACTATAATGGTTGACCCATTGAGTGAATAATTGATCAACCTAGACCCTAGGGTATATACCTTGAGTCGAGTTGCTTATGACTTGAGTTGCAGCACCTCTCATCCAATTCATCAAGCTCCTGTCTGGTGCATTGCTATAACTTGGCACGAAGTGCATCACTGCTTATATCATCATTATACAATTGTACTCACTCGTAGGAAAGGGGGTCTTAGGAGCATAAAATACATCTGAGAAATAGACACGCATGCACTTATACATATAATGACACCGAGACGACACACATATCGCCTTTTTAAGTAAACTAATTATTACAAACCTTTACAATAAATAATTAAATAAATAAGATACACATAAAAAATGCATTGGTCGGTCCAAGGGCTCCTGATCAGTCCAATTCGCTTTAGTTTTACATATATAAAATTAAATGAAAAAATAAAAATTAAACTTTTATTAAAATATAAAAAGGGTATGTTATTGAATTCAAAATTCACTCATATTTTTAATTCAATAAATACGTTGTTTAGTCCCATTAATTAATTTAATTTTAAAACCAAAAATTAAATTAATCAATTAATTTAACACCAAATTTCAATTAATTTAAGTTTTAATTTTTTTTGAAACCAAAAAATAAAATTTATTTAATTTAATTTAATTTATAACCAAAATTAAATTAAATTAAAAAATTAATTTTTGATTATATTTAATTATAATCGGGCCTCAAAAACCCTGGGGAATGCCTATGTAGTTCGGGCCGAACTGACATAGGCCCATTCCATGCCGTTCTTACCCCGTGAAAGGGTTTTCTAGGCTAGATAGGCCTGTCTAGACCTATTCTGGGTTAGGAAGACCCGCCCAATGCCTATTTTGGGGAAAAAAAGACCAGAGAGGGTTAGCTGTCCAGTAAGAGGACTGGGCAGTAGCTAGATTTGATATTGGTTCAGTCGAGGTGGTAGTGCGAGCTGGTCTAAACAAGGTTGTTGAAAGGTAGACAAACCGGTGATGTATTTATCTAGATCTGGGATAGGGGTGTGGGTACTTCGTTAGATGGAGATCAGGGCTAGCATATCTGGTGCTAGTTAGATGTAGGTGTTCTGTCAGATGGCTGGATTGACGGTCGGAAGGGGAGACACCACCAGATCTAGGTGGAGGCATGATGTAATGGATTTTCCACAATGAGAAGGACTGGACGAAGTTGCAGATGGAAGGGAGACCTAGGGGTTTCGCAGGGCCCTAGTCGACGAAGGTGGGCCGAAAAAGTGCTTTCCGAGCCTAGGAGGTAGAGGAGGCAGTGACTGAATGGCCAGGCGGCCGACATAGGTTTTGGAAAATAGAGGCGAGGTTGCGATGGCCTAGGGAGAGGTATGAAGCAGCGTGGGCTGGAAGAGGTTAGGTGGAGGAGCCAACGGTGCCTTCTGGTGGTGCAGACAGAGAGAAAGAGGCTGCAGAACTACCGTTGAAGGTGGTCCAACACCTGGGTGACGCTTCAGTTTCAACCTAGAGGATCAAGCATGGTCCTACGGAGGCACACTACCTGGGAGGAAAGCCAACTAGTCGAGGGTACCACTGAGAGAAAGCAGGACGCTGGAACGGGGAGGCGGCTGACCTATTCTTAGAGAGGTGACAGGGGGGCCATAGTGTGCCGCCACTTTTTACAAAGGATAAATAATCTTTTTTTATTTAAAAAATAAAAAAGTCTGAGAGTATAAAGATCTTCCCACACAACTTTTTTTTATGCTGTTTTGTTTGGTAATTGACTAGAATAAAAAACCCATCGGTCTAAGTGAAGCACACCTCCTTAGGCCTTTTATTTTTTTAATTTAATTTATGAAAATTTCCACAAAATGGTGAAAAATAGTGCACACTCAGAAAGGAATCTTTCGGTATGAGAATCTGGAAGGAATCATGTATAAAATTTTATTTTTTTGGTATAGATTAACATATATGATCACTGATTGAAAACTCACAAAACACGTGGTTTTATATTCGATCTAAAACTTTGGATAACCACAGATTGGTCATCCGATGTCGGATTAAAACACAGTCTATGACATTGGGACAAGAACAATGTGATCTATTATGTTTAATGAAAATTTAATTTTTATTTGACTTAAAATCTTCATGCGTCACTCTAATACCAATTATAGGTAATAAACACATAGCAAAAGTCCAAAAAATAGGATTTTAAATTTTTTTACCGATGATCGACATGAACTCATCGATATTGGAAAATCGCTTTTCGATATAAGACCAGGATTTCACATGAAGAGTTTTATGCACAAAAAATAAAACCATTAATACTCGTTTTGATTTAAAGTTACGCAAGATTTTTTCTCATCATTGGTGATCGATGCTCAAATAATACAAAGTAGAATTCCTCTAGATCATCCACACGTGATTCAAAAATCTATGGGAGCATCAATCATCGAAATCTAAGTGCTAGAGTGGAGATCTGATGATGCATTCGACACTCTGATGATCATCACATCACCTTGCTTGCGATGCATGAGAGGGAGATCGATCCAAACTCATGGATCCAAAGACTCTCTATCAAGAGTGCATAAGAGAGAATATAATACAAAGAGGCTGTGAATAGTATATTGCAAAACCCTCTCTATTTATAGGGTGTGATGAGATTATCTGGTATTTCCTCTCTGGTCCTAAATAACCAACACGCTATAAACGACATATTATGACTACTGTACTGAGTCATAAATATTATTATCACTTTCTTGTAATATAATAAATATATTATTTGATAATTACTAATCCATTAACTTGACTCATTGTTCCAATAAATATTAAATGAAACTTGAATATTTTAGACTAATATTCATTCACTTAATATTTCCATGTATTTACTTTAAAACCTATAAATACATTTAATATATAAATTTAATAGAAATTATTCTGAACTTTAATAATATGAATTTATTTATTCCTTTGATGATCATTTATCCTTGGATAAATCCCAGACCCCAGTGGTGGGGCCCACCATAATCCTATATGCATATTCAACTGAATATGGTAGATTCTTGAATATGTTATTGTGTGTGACCCTATAGGACTTATCTTTATAGTAATGAATAATATTCATAGACCATGAGTGGGATCTAGAAACCCATAATGGCCCCTAAAGAGAACAAGATAGTCAAAACAGCGACAACAAACCTATGAACATGCACTGTTAATATAATCTCTTTGTCTTTAATTTCTCATAAAGCAGGATGCACACCTGTGTCATTATTCTTTTCTTGATTTATTATTTTTTGATCTAACTGGATAGATTTACCCTCGACTTCCATGACCATGGTCTTATGAAGGTACTACAATCTTGATAAACATGGCCTCAGATATATTACTTCCTTAACCTAGAAGCCACAAATCCTTTCTTGACCATTCAACCAATATCATACCACCAATGATGCACCCAACACAAGCTACCTCACCAAAATTTCATTATCATGATTTTTTCCTTGCATCAAAGTATATTATCAAATGAAATACATTGGTAATGATCTTAAGTCAGGAGACCATTACACATGTCCATATATAGAAATATACAATGACACCCAAAACATGTGGTGTTCCTATTGGCGGGTCTGTCCTCATGATCTCACTACTAGAGATCACAAAGTGAGAACTTCATGAGAAGAAATATCAATGTTGTGAGCCCGCCACACTTGATAGTCAGACATCTACCATGTCTAGTCAGTAAGATGTATCTTGACCATAAGACATTTGTTTAAGATTAATGTCATAGTATCTATAGGTTCTCATTATGTCATGATATCTGTTATAACCTTTTGATATGATATTTAATCTATGGAAATTACCATTTCAATAGTGGGAACAGAAAATTATACACTATAATGGTAATTAAAAATCATATATCTAATTGTAAACATGATATGGTAATCAAAAATCACTATATAGTTGGGTTTATGGAACCCACTATTTCAACAATGGGATCAAATATAGTACGTAAATTAAGTGTTCTTTGCTCCAGATCCATTTGTGTGGGTTTGAGGAGTCATAATTGGTATTAGACTAGAGTTAGATTACTTTGGAGATTAGGATGTTTATTGAGGTTAATTTAAGGATTGATAAGATAAGATTGGTCATAATTTTTAAGGTATAGATAACCCTTGGTGATAGTATGTGATTTAGAATCAAGTTAATAATGCACCTTTTATCTAGGAATTAGGAGAATAAAAGTATTTCGAAAACCCTAGGGATAATTCTAAGAGAGAATTATAAGTATAGGATGACATCATGAAGTTTTGGTAAAGTAGATATTGTGTGGTTATTCTTGTAATTACACCCCTTTATAGATACTACAAGTGTATATAAGCTCTATCATAGATGTACCTAGGGTTAATAACCCCAAAAAGGGAAGATTGAGTATTAACTCAATCATCACCTAGTAGATAAAAAAGTGGCCTAATTGCACACCTGATTTTACACTCCCAGGGGATATGTTTTGGTTAATTAATATTCTTTTTATGAACCATTATGAAATATTTGAATATGTTTAGGTTAGATAATCTAATAGGAAATTGACCATGTATAACATAGATCAAAATGTTGGGATTCATAAGTTAAAGTATATATTAATTGATATATACTTTTCAAGATAAGGGAAGGAGTGAGAAATATTATGATTATTCCAAACTAGATATCAAGAATTTTTATTAACAATGTGAAAATAGTTTAAATCCCAAACACACCAAAGAATATATGGATGTAATCTCATAGAAATTAGGATAACAAAGATGAAAAAAAAAGAATATTCAATTCCTTCAAGGTCAAAAATGTAGGAAGAAGCATGGGGGGGGGGGGTTTCTTAAAGGGACAGGAAAATTTTATAAGTGTGATGATAAAGTTTATCAAAATCATAAGGGAAAGTGAAATATTTAAGCTAAAAATATATATTTCTAATATTCTATGAGAATTGGGCATTATGCAACTCAATGTCCCAATCTAAGGGCCAAAAAGGGAAGTAATCACCAAAAACCATGCGAATAAGGAAAATCATGAAACTACTACTAATGAATAAGATAATGAGTTTTCTCTCAAGATTTTTTAGTATCCTACATCTTGTAATTTTTCACAAACCGTCATATATTGAGTTATAAATAAAAAAAATCTAGAGGTATGATTATAATATAAATATTTTTCAAGGTTTATAGGAAGTTGTTACTTATGAATCTAGATCCTCATCCCTTAGTATAATTTTATGAGAAATTAGGAATGGATTAATTCTCTTTTTAAAGATATTATAATAATTTTTTATATAGATAAATCTCATTCCATATCCTAAATAAACCCATGATCATCAAGCAGTATATGGTTAATTATGAGTTACCTATAGAAATTAATTTGATCATATGAGTCAAACTACAAGGATGAAATATATTTGGTGGGGATAAAGTAACACCTCAAGATTTTAAAATATTATTACCTTAAAATAATCCAAATTTGTTCGATAACTTGCTCCACACGCAACACTGAACTAAAACGAAGCCACATATATTTAGTTAAAAATATAAATATTAAGTATGAGTATTAAAAATTATCCATGGAACTAGAGGGAATAAATAATATTTACCACTCTATGAAATAATTATATAAATAAAATAATAGCAACTTTTAATATGAATTAAATTCAATTAGTATTGCTAAAATAACTAAGAAAATCATTTTATGTTTACAAATATATTTTTCTAAAATCGGTGCTTTATTTTAAGAAATTGAGTTTATTATAGTTAGATAATAATAAAATATTTTGATAATATGAATAAAATATTAATAATAAATTAATTATTAATTGATATAAAATAAGAATAAAGTATAGTTTACATTTTACAAGGCTATTTTCCAATGTGAATAGTTTTCTACTATATTTTGGGATTTTATTTAAATATTGAATTGTAAATTTTATATATTTAATTTGAAAAAATAAAAATCATTTTTTAGTAATAATAATATTATAATATTAATATTAATTTTTGATATTTTTCTAAAAAAATTTCATTAGGTGAAATGCTGTTTTTACAAATAACATGACTTTTATGACATTATTAGTATATAAGTATAAATTAAAAATTAATGAAACATTTTTATAAGTCCAAATATTTATTTTATATGAGAATTTATAATTTAAAACATGTTGGTTTTAATTATAAAACCCATATTTTATATTTTAGAACATAAGTAATATTTTCTCAAAATTTTTTTTAATAAATTATACATTTTTATTTTAGAATTAATTTTTATAACTTTTATAAGTTTAATAAAATTAATTGATTTAAAATTTTGTAATTATTGATTCCAAATAATAAATACCACTTTATTTTTAGGCATAAATATTAAGTTACCTTAGGTAAAAACTGGTTATTGCGGTAAAATTTGAAATGGTAAAAGTAAAAATTCAAAAGGAAAATGACTTGAAACATGATAAAACGATGCATGGAATTGAGTGGATGATGTGTGATCGACCTTATATCTTCCCCAATAAATTATTTATCATTTTTTAATCACTTTAAATATTTAACATGTGGTCCCTTTATATTAATTTAAAATATTTACAAAATTTTCATTCTTACCACTTATATAAGGGGCCTATCACCACACCCTCAAGGAACCCCTAAAATTTGGTTTCCTCCTGAAACCCTAAAATTTTTCCTTCACCTAGAATAATATTTCACTCTATTGATATTATTTTCACATGATATTCATGTATTCCATCTATTTTCAAGGGTCTTTAGATGGTTATCTCAAAGTGCTCAATATGAGAAATCATTTTTACTTAACTTCTTTATTGTCTATTTTTCTTTTACTGTTAAAATTTTAAAATAACTATGTTATAAATTATTATTTTTCATATAATTAATTTTATTATGCTATGGTAATAATTATTAATCACCCCTCCCTTTTATATTAAGAAAAACAAAATTGTAATTTGTGCTTTGTGCGGACAACTGCCTCCATGATGCAATGTGTTTTCATTTCCTTCACCACATTATAAGGATGGTATAAAAGTGAATTTAATAAATTATTATTATATTAATATAATTTTTATTATTATGAAATATTAAACCATTATACTTCTTTCTCCCATTCTATGGAAAACAAAATCATCAACCATGGGTACATATGGACTTCTGCCTCCCTAAAACGAATGATTTTTATTTTTATTTTCATATCCCCTTACACGGATGGTAATGAGGATGGGATTAAAGTATAAATATTATATTTATGATATCACCAAGTTTATTTTATTTAAAAATTTGATAACCCATTAATGATATTATCAAGAAATGTTTATCATTAATTCAATCATTTAAAACTAGGGAACGAAGAGGATAATGATCTCTTCATTCTATGTAATGATTTTATATAATTTATATTATCTTCATAATTATTTAAAATATGTTATATAACACAAATAATCACAAAATAAGATCATTATTATTTTTCTATAATTATATCACAATTAAACCACCTCATAACCATCCATTAATCATGGTAGGTTCATGATTGAGTCGGTTTACCCACCTACTTGTACAATATTATGAATTTATATCATGGATGAATATGAGAATCTATTTATTGATATAATATGATATAAATATGTAAATTATATATTTTTTAAGGTTATATCAACATTTAACTTATTAATTAAGAAAACACCTTTCATTCATTAAGAATCACTGAAACATGATCATCACCGATTTCATCTTCATAGTTCGTAACTAAAAACTACCATGTAATGAAATTATAGTTTTATAAAATATCATGTAACATCTATTATATTACCCTATATTATCTAATAATTATGGACTTTGGGAAAATAACATATCCCAACACATTTTTATGAAATTAGTTTAAATCGATAAAGATTACTTACACCCAATGTTGAAAATAGGTGAAAACTAACTAATATTTATATGTATATAATGATTGTAAATGTAGAGTATAAATGGTTATAGTTATGAATAAGGTTCTTGGTTATGTACTTAATGAAATATATTTAATTATTCAGAATGTTTGGTGCAAGTGAAAATGAACTGAGACTGAGGTAAGAGTTTTCATCTTGAATTCCTCTATTTGAGACATATTTGGTATTATGCACCTGATTTAATTTATACTATGTATATTGTTTCTATTTGAGATATCTTATCATGAATTATATTTTAATCATGGTATTTTAATTTTAATTAAAATCCTTTTCTTTTAATGGGTTTTTATTAAAGTGTTACTCAAGCTGCAAGTGTCTTCTTGGTCCTAATTCTGATTCTTTGAGACAGGATATATATTATGTACTATGTTTCATTGTATGTTGTTATATTTATTTACTATCCAATTAATGTATATAACTTATTTACTTGTAATTAATTAGATAAACTAATCCAAATCAAGTAATTTTCTTTAAATTTCTTATGAATCAAGTGTCACCATAGTCATAAGGTTTTTTGGAAACTCAATTTTCATTCATTGAGTTATAATTGTTCACTAGAACTTATTTCATATAAGTCAGTTAAATTAAGAACTTTGATTTTATTATGTGTTATTCTACCATTTATACATTTTTAGCATATAAACTCATTTTTAAATGATTCATTCTTCATGGAGTATTTTTTTTTCATAGGTAATATTGATAACTCAAATTATTTTTTCACTGAGTTATAATACTTCTTATTGAACTTTTATTTTCCATTATTAGGTTCTCCCACCCTAACATTTTATTATATGATATTTTATAATCCTATTTGGGAAAATTAAGTTTTCATAAAAATGAATGTTTTGTTACTCTTTTTTACAATTTCAATTTTAAAAAAGGTATTTTAAAAATAATAAATGGGGTTTTCCTTTCACCATCACTTATTTTGTCTTCCTATCCTCATTTATCCAAAAAAAACTTTATGTATTTTCAAGGATCTATTATTAGATATTCTATTTAAAAGTAAAGTATTTAAAAGTCTTTCACATCACCTTTTTCAAAATAAACCTTTAAAAGTGACATGTAAATTTGTATTTTACTTCAATGTTAAAAATGTTTTTTAAAAGATATTTAAAGTTTTTTCTTCCATTTCCTTGTTATTTTAAAAATGATTTAACCTAAAGAGGTTTATATTTCATGATTCATCCTATAATATATATATATATATATATATAGTCTTTTGGGGGATTGAACTCACGGTATCAAAAAATTTGATTCTCGATCCCTTATTTTGTGTTACCATTAAAAGAATTATTTTATAAGGTCGTTTTTCATTTATGTAAACAAACTCCTATGATTCCTTTATTTCAATGGGGATATTCTCTTTTTCAACCATACACTTTCTTTCTCCGGATGGATCATGATCATGTTATTCTAGAATCGACTTAACTGTATACTCATTACCCTATACAATGTGAAAATGTCAGTTTACAAATTCAGATTGGAGTTTTTTCACCTAGAAAGATTGTTTATTTATTGATATGGGAAAATTATTGGCATTCCGTATGTTGTTATTCTAATATAGATGATTATTGGAAAGTTTATTATGTATTTTTTGACCATCTGTATTCTTTATCTAGATTAGTTATGATCATGTTATCCCTTCAATTGATTTGGGGAAAAGTATTAATATTATTGATGATTATTTTCTTCTAATATAAGTTGACTATGTATTGAAATCCTATATATTTCATTATACAGATATCCATGTTTTTATTAAATAAGTTTTTCCTTATGAAATGATATGAAAATTCATGTTTACTTTTATGGTGAATTCATTGTACTTAATCAGGTGATAGGTGGGGATCATAATTACATATCCACTCGATGCATCAACATGTCACATGTGACAAACAATATTGAGTTTTGGTGTATAACTCTTCCCATAACATGATAGTGTCTTTACAAAAGCTTTAACAACATCTTTTTGATTTCCATAATTATACATTTCATCAGTATGAGATTGGTATTATTGATATCTATATTTTAATTTATTGTCATGGACATAAATTGATCCCAATTTCAATTGATTATGGATTCATTTTTACTTATTCCTACCATAACATTTATAACATGGTTAATTCATTTGCATCTTTTCCCTTACTAATCAGTTGAGATCACCCATTCTAATGTTTATATTTTTAAGGTTATGAAGAAAAGTATTACACATGATATGCCTTACATGATAGCTTGTGTGGAGAATTTGTGGGAGATATTGAAGACTTGTTATGGATTAAGTAGTTTCTTATATAGTGGAAAAAGTCAATTAGTTAAGTAAGACATGAGTTTTATTAGTTCATGTTTTGTCCTAATTATCTAAATATCTAAACGTAAAAGGGATTTGGAATTCATGTAATATAATGTTTTATCTAAGTTATGTAATTTTGGGATAGTTATGTATGGGAATCTACATATGGTATTAAATCCAGTATGTAAATTATGTGTTTATGGCATTAGATATAAGAGTACGGTTCTGGTGTATCACAACTTTTCCCCAACTAAGACCAGTGGGATGTATAGTGTTTACTCAACTATAATAACACTAAGAATAATTTAGACACTATAAATTATAAGAACCAAGATTAAAATATAAATCTCAATATAATTTTTTGAATTTAAATTACAATTTTAGTCCATGAGACATTCTATTTCACATTGAATTATTTTGTGGAAAGAGGAAATAAGGTCGAATAGGGTCTGAATAGTGGGATGTGATGTGATCACCATTTACAATGTGAGATTAATATGGTTCTTTATAAGGATTACACATTTCATGTTCATTCATTTTACCATGATGGGCATAGATTTTTGGTCACTAAGTTTCATGATTCTTTGACTCGTAGTAGTGGTTGTGTGATTATCATTTTAGTGGAGTAACATTAGTATGATTATGATAAATTCCAAGAATTTTGATATAATTAAACTCATGTGATCAAAATGTTTGATTTTTTATGATTATATTGGGTTAAGTTTTTTGATCCAATGTATCTACTGAAGAGCATTAATAACTGCTATAGTTTTTATGGATGCCTATAGGTGAATATAATAATTTCAGTATGTTTATTGACACACCGAAGCTTCTATTGAACATGACTTGGCTGTTACCAAGAGGGGGTAAATTTTTTTCTGTATTCAAAATGAGACATATTTTCCCAAAAAATGGACACTTATACATAGGTGTGGTTTATGTAGTCAGGAATGTCACACATGCATATGTTCCTTAGATGTATAGGGAAATCATCAAATAATTCACATGATTGATGTACTATATCACTAAATGTAAAAGTATTTACATATAATGATTATAATTTTGTTAAAATATAAATTTCTTGTTCTTTTAAAATATAATTACGGCTATAATTATTGTTATTATATGTTTTTGGAGAGTAATTATTATATCAATTATTATTATTATTAAGTGAAGGAATCTAAATGAAAATATGTGATGCTTTCTATACAAAAGACTCAATAATGATTTAATAGTCTGCAGAGTAGTAATGTATATTATAAATGTGATGAAGGAAACATGACTATATAATATTATATGTTATTAAAATTAATTAGTTTTAACTACTAATGACTTACTATTTGATGGATCAATCTCTCCTATCTTCTTAGCATTCTCATGTGTCAGGTGACATGATAGAGCGATGACCTGTTCAATATATTTATATATGAATAGTAAAAAATGTTCACCATGTTTTACCTATGGAATCCATTATCCCATACCTTATACATACTATATTTTATAGAGTTTCCATGCGTGACTTTAATACCATTGATCATTATCTAATTGCTACACTAGTTGAGAGATGGTGGACCAGAGACACAAACATTCCACCCCCTGAGGAAGGGATTATGATTAATTTAGATGATGTGTTCTATATGTTAGGTATACCTATCCATAGCCAGGTGGTGATGGGTGTGACTATGGGAGACCAACATGAGTTGATACATAGTTTACTAGACATTGGTATCGTAAGTTGATTATGTTTCTTTCATGGTTCTTGATTGCACATGGGTTGGATTGACGCACATTTCTCAGTGATTCCTAATGATGTTGATGAGAGATGTTGATTTAAACAAAAACATGCATATATTATGTGGCTGATTAGGGACACATTATGTGGTGATTATTCTACCACCTTAGTACACATGATGTACTTATCATTACTTGAAGATCTAGATAGGACATGTACATATTGTTGGGGGTCAGATATATTATCACATCTATAAAAATTCCTATATACAACATATCTAGTAGAGTCATAAAAGATTGTAAGATGTATGGTTCTATTACAAATATGGTTCCAGGAGAACTTTTCATTCATTTATCCTATATTTATCAGACCACTTCCACAACACATTTTATAGGATCTTTCTCAGGGATGCTGATATGTTTATATAATTACTTTGAGATGTTTTCTAAATTTAATAATATGATTTATAAAATAACTCTATATCTATTTTTTTCTATTAATATAGAGTCAGAATCAAAATTATATACATACTCTAAGGCACAATGTGTATATATTTCGATTTATTTTTGACCCTCTATAGCCCGATGATGTAATTCAAACATTAAATTTGATTACACAAACATTAATTTTGTTATTAATTTTATAAAATAATATATTGATAACTGAGTTATATTTTTATTCTAATTTATGAAGTATTTTGTAGGATAGATTTTTAGGTTTCATGGACCCTATATACAAGATTTTTCTATATGCCACTTCAATCATATTGTACATCTATGTTTAGAGACAATGGAGTGGTGATTCTACTCATCCAATTTCACATCATTGAGTGGTATCATCTAGATTGATTCATATGATAGTTTTGATGCATGAAATATATCCCAACCATACCATGACATATTGATGCATTATATACTATTTTGATTATAATTAGGTATACAAATGATTGGTTGTACTATCATTCTTGTTACATTGAGTGTTGGTACACATGTGCCCACTATAGTATCTTTCAACATAAATATCCCATAGTATCACTTCAAATAGTGTTGGTATATGTGTGCCTAGTTGGTATGCTTATTATCTTTTATTAGATATTTTTAATTCATATTTTATATTAATTTTAATGTTACCTGATTTTTAGTCAGATGAGATATAATGAATTATATATATCACTAATTCTGGAGAGAATTAATTTATTAGGAGGGTTGTAATTTATACATATCTTGTGGCCCCCATAGATCATATAATATTTTTATAAGAGAATTTCTATAATAAAGAGAAACAATTATATCCTTATCCACATTCTCTAGATATGAAAATTGAGGATGTATATGTTCCTTCTGTGCTTGCACCGACAGGAGGACATAAACAAGGATTGTGGCAGGGATAATGATGAAGATAGAGATAGCGCTGCCTAAGATAGGTTTCTACACCGACTGCTTCACTATAAAGAGAGGATCCTATACAGCAATAAGATGATCTTGAAAAATATATAAAGGATCCTTATAATGATATTAACATATTAATGATAATTTTTTCCTCCAAATTTGTGTTATATTATTTTTTACTCAACAAAACTACATCCCTTTAATAATTAAGTGATTATAATTGAAATGTGACCTTTGGGTTTTGACTATTATATAAACATTAGTAAATTATGACTGTTGGTCAATTATAACTGTTGGTCAATTATGACCGTTGGCCAATTAGGACCGTTGGTCAATTACGACCGTTGGTCAATTACGACCGTTGGGCAATTACGACCCTTGGTCAATTACGACCGTTGGTCAATTACGACCGTTGGTCAATTACGACCGTTGGTCAATTACGACCGTTGGTCAATTACGACCGTTGGTCAATTACGACCGTTGGTCAATTACGACCGTTGGTCAATTAAGACCGTTGGTCAATTAAGACCGTTGGTCAATTACGACCGTTGGTCAATTACGACCGTTGGTCAATTACGACCGTTGGTCAATTACGACCGTTGGTCAATTACGACCGTTGGTCACTTACAACCGTTGGTCAATTACGACCGTTGGTCAATTACGACCCTTGGTCAATTACGACCGTTGGTCAATTACGACCGTTGTTCAATTACGACCGTTGGTCAATTAAGACCGTTGCTCAATTATAACCATTGGTCAATATGACTGTTGGAAACAATACTCTTAATAATAATTTTAACATTATAATTAGTATTATAAATAAAAATAATAATGGTTAATTAATGCAGAAAGAAGAGTTCATGGCCTCATCTAGTAGAGTCATTCCATACGAAGCCCATTTGTCAGAAGTTGGAGAGAGGTATCATATTTGGGCTTCGTTCTTGACCAATACCAATCCGAGCTTTAATATGTTAATATTGAACAAAATCGTCCACTGGAGAAGTTCAAGTTATCAGAGATTACCACTCGAGCGATGTTAGTCGAGATGCCCCATGAGTCTATCACTATCGCACACCTCACCCTTAGGTCATATACATGTGTTATAAGGGGTTATGTGTCGATACCCTAGTTACTTAAAATGTAATACCTTTGTTTTATTAAAATTTTTATTTCATCATTTCCACTTTAAGAATATTTGTTCTTAAGCATTGAGATGAAATTTAATAAATTGATTTTTCGGGTAAAAATTATACATTTCAAAGAGATATAAATTATTATATTAAAATAAGGTTTTATTAATGTTTATTATTATGAAATATTATTATAAAACTCTCTTATTTAATTACCAATTGTAAAATAATTTTATTTTTTTCATGGTTTGAAAATTTTACCATATATTTTACTATGTATTTTCGGTCTGCTATTACTTTTAATAAATACAAATTTGAATAGTTAAAAGTTAAATTTATCATATTTATAGAATTATTATGATAAAATAAATTTAATTTTTTAAATTATAATGTTTATATTTGGTTAGGGTAAATTTATGATAATTTTATAAAATATATTTTTTTCAATGAATAGTTAAAATACAATTTGAGTTTTTCAGTATGTTTAATGAAATCACTAATGATGTAATAATTAATGTAAAATTATAGTTGACTCTTGTGGACTAAAATATGATAATATGTGTCACAAGTGTCCAATAACATAGAAAAATACCATTTTAAAGTACATGGTTTTGCAAATACCACTATTGAGGTATCCAAAGAAATTAATAAAAAACTCCCTCACTTTTTCTATAAATACCCATCCATTTATTCATATAATTTCATTAAAAATTAATCCTCCATGAAGATATGATAGTATTACCTCCCAAGGATTCATTAAAAGGTGTTCTCAAACCCCCAATGTCCCGATCTTCGAGCTTTAAGAGTCACTCTTCAAGGTAAGGGAAATCTCCACTCCTCTTTTCCTTTCAAGTTATCTTTTTATGTGGTATGTATTTTAAATCTCCATACCATGTTCTTATGTAAATTTTATTATATCTCTTTACTATAATAATATTATTTTATGAGTGAGATAACCTTTTCCCCTCTCTTTTTAATATTTTATAAAACCATTTTTATAGCCATTATGCTGCCTGTAACACCCCAAAATTCTAAAGTAAGAACCTTGTATTTGATAGCGTGTATGACATGAGACACCAAGAACGTAAGAGAATATAATATCTAGATACTTTATAATATATTTAATATTTAAAATATATTCTATATATTCATGAAACACTGAGTTAGTATGCATTACACGCAAGAGCGACCTTCCTCAATTACTTGCGTTACACGCAAGATCGAGTTTCACCAAATAATAATATATTATTAAAATATTAGTATTTAATATAATATGATATAGCCTAGCTATTATATTAGAATTTATGAATATTATTAAATAAATTATGAATATTTTTGTTTTATATAAATATAAAATGAATTTACGGGTTATCAATTAATGAGAAACGAAAATAAGAACCTATTGGATATAAAAAGAAATATTATTATTTTTATACTTTCAAAAGATTTTTTTATTAATAAAAATATTTAAATACAATTATTTAATGATTTTAATGAAATATTTATTTTATATATTCAATAATATATTTTTTATATTCATCCAATTAATTTTATAAGCATAAGATAAGAACAAACCCAATTTTACACATTAAAACCTATATTTTTATTAAGGCATTTTTACCTACTTTTAATGGAGCACCCATTTTAAATATGAATTTTTAAAACTTTATGAATTTAAATTGATAAAATAAACTTCATTTTTTAATTCATAATATAAAAATTATCTTAGGGTAATTTTTTTTTATTTTTCTGAGAAACTTCATTTTTTGATGAAATGTGAAAAAATACTGCATTTTAGTTAAAAACTTCCTTTTTGTTTAAATAATTATTAATGTTAAATTATATAATAATTTTTTTAAGGTAGAATTATATCAATTTTACATATATTAATACAATGTAGTTCATTATAATCAATTTATCTTTAAAATTGAATATAAAAACATAACAAACTTTTGAACATTTTTCTACTAAAACCAGTTAATTTGTCCGTCCAGGAGATTCATATTAATCTTAACTTTGTCGCTTATGTGAATTGAATTTTGAAAAATATAAATACATAATTTTAATCAGGACTATATTTTTATTATAATATGATCAACTTAATTTTTTACCAAAATGATTAGTAAAAGTGATTAAAATTAATTACAATGATTAAGGTGTAATTATGCTTAAAAATGGACTAAAACTTATATTTGGAGGCCCAAATGACCTATCCACTTGCCCAAAACACATTGGATATCCATATCTCGTCCATAAAGATTAAATTATTGAGTTTTTATAATTTTTATGACTTTTTATTAGGTAATAACTTGGGTATACCTAACTTGTTTTCAAAAATTTTAAGTGAGTCCTTTTCCTTCCCTATAAAAGGCCACCACCTCCCCCACTTCTTAAAACCTATAAAAAATCTTAATTTAGGACAATTTATGACCAAGTATACTAACAAAATCCCTAAAATCATCATATAATCCTCCCCGTATGCATAAATCAATACAAGTAAGCTCTTTGTTCAAACTAAACGAAGTTACCCGATCAAGAGGTAATGTCTCTCTCAAGATCTCTAGTTTAATTTCCATTCTCTACCCCATAAAATATATTTTTTCCATACTTATATAAAAAAAATAGTATCCTAAATGTACTATGATGTTTTTATACAAATTATTCGACCTACACATACAAAGACCTCCATCTAATGGGTAACGAACATACTGTTTCTATATACGACGAACTACTACCTCATGAAACGATGATTGATTATTTTTCCCTTACCACCTATCATGGTGGCCATTATGATAAAAAATATATTTATATATGTATTACATATGATATTTATAATTTATTTAGGCTTATATAATTTTTATTTAGAACATACATTTATTCTTTCCCTCATGGGTAAATATGATAATTTCTTTTGAGGAAGTGTGGACTACCTCCCCTTCAAAGAGATATGACTCGTTCATGCCATAAATGGAACTTATAAAGGGTGGTTTTAATAAAACTATGTAAATTATATAACATATATATGATACTATAATTATAATATACATATATATCATTTATCTTTATTTATTTTAATACAACAAAGAAATGAAAGTAGCATTCATGCGTATGTACGACCTACCGTCTCCATGAACGGTGCACTTCATTTCTAATCTCAAAATATTATAGACTACTATAAATAATTATAAATTGTATATCTATGATATTAATACCATGTTTTACATTCTTGATATGACCAAACCATGATATATTTAATAATAATGACAAATAACATGTTAAAACATACTCAACAAACTAGGTAATTAACACCCAAAATAGTTAAAATAATGAAAAGTTATTAACAAATGGGTAATAAGATGTTATAAAAGGATCATATATGATATAATATATATTAATATGGTTCTTTTTTAAGTTAGTAACATGTTTAAACCCACTATACATGAGGATAAAGACCACATAACACAAATAAGTTAAAGGTAAGGGATTATTGTCTTACTTTTCTTTTTATAAGGCATACACCATATACACCACACACTTCTTTTGTATAGTGTATCTACCACCCCTTTTATACATCACATCATGAATCATTTTTCTTTATGGTATGAAAAAATTTACTTCATGGGTATTATGAATTAAATGTTTCAAGTGGTATGGGATACTTTGGGATGTTTAGTGACCAATTCCCTAAAACATATTCTTAATGATTATCTTTGAAATCTCACTTCCTTTTGTGATTGTTAAATTTATCTTAGAAAAAATCACTTTATTATAATCATTTTTCATTGTAAATTTAATTGAATATCCATATTTTTACACAATGGATATTATTATTGCCTAAACTGTATATCATTTTACATATGGCGTTCACTTGAAAGTTATTTGATTAACATGGGAATTATTGATAAATCCATATCTTCTATTAAATACGGAAACATTTTGACAAGGAACATTATTCTTGAATATGAGAAATGCTTTGGACTAGTATGACATGGGTAGGGCCCTATTATAGATATCCTCTCAATGCATCGATATTCTCATGAGACGAATCATTTGGCCAATCAGATGGGTTTTTACCCTACATGTTATAAATCGTCTTGTGAAAGGTCTTGAAGGTAAAGGTACCATGTACCTAAGAAACATGACGTCTAATAATTGTGAATTTACCTTATTTAGATTTATTTATTATTAATCCATGATATTTTTCATCGACATATCTATGGATACATTTTACCTTAGTTTCAATTATTATTCATCTATGAGATTTTGTGTTGATATATTTATGGATACATTTAATTATCATTTTATTGATTTAGATGGCATGGGTTTTAGTTTCTTACTTTCCGTATTGATATTTACTTATCAAGTTATTTTAATGGGATGTGTTATTAGTTTTTTACCTTTCCATGTTAATTTATTCCTATTGATTCATTATTAATTCCACTTTACTTACCCTTTCTGAGCATTTGAGATCACCCTTATTATGTTTCCTTTCCCCAGGTCATGAAGAAGAAGTATTTGAATAATATTTCAAGGACATAATTTATTTGTTTCTTTTTATGTATCATGGTTGTAATTCCTATTTCTCAATTCATTATGGGTATCATGTATGTAATTTGGATTTCCAAGACTACTAAATTGAATGGTCCTTCGGGATTTGATTCCTTTTAATCATGCCAATGTAATAAATTAATACACCGACTCCAAGACTCTGGGGTCAGGGCATTACACTGCCAATTTTATGTCTCAGAATTTTTCTCTTTTCTCAAGACATTATTTTATTTTATTTTTTGAAAAACCAAACCTATTTCTTATCTAGGGGTATTTACATAGATGTAAAAATTATCTATTTAACTCTAGTATCA
Source organism: Viscum album (assembly GCA_963277665.1). Lineage (NCBI taxonomy): Eukaryota > Viridiplantae > Streptophyta > Magnoliopsida > Santalales > Viscaceae > Viscum > Viscum album. The sequence continues at coordinate 540,813,749 of OY728119.1, forward strand.
ACATTTATGAAACATGCCTTCCTTTTTCTGTGGGTTTAAAAAGACAAAAAGGATCTTTTTTAAGCACTTTCTAAAACACCATGATTTTGATATGAACCAGTTTATTTTATTCTAAATGGGTTATTTGTGAGATGTTTTATTATGATATATGTGACTCAAATTAATTAATAAATATTAAGTGTGTACCCAGATAGCGCTTCAATGAATTGGGTAAAGAATTTAATCTCTAGAGACGATACATGTTATGATACCTTGATGAATAACCTTGGTAATTTTTATGAAACCTTAGTGATAAACCTTGGTGATATTCTTATGAATGAATCAATTAAATGTTTTAGCCACATTTCCATGATTTTGATATGAACCCATTTCTTTTATTCTTGGGTAACATTGTAACCAATGAAGAAATCTCAGTTGACCCTACCAAGATAAGGGCTGTGGAGGAGTGGCCTCAACCTATAACAATAAATGAGATTCGTAGTTTCCTTGGTTTAGTAGAATATTATATAAGGTTTGTGAATTTTTTTTCATGAATTTATAATACACTAACCAAGTTAACTCGAAAAGGGGTCAAGTTCATCTGAAAAAAGGAGTGTAATGAATGTTTCCAAGAGCTGAATAAGAGATTGGTTACGACACCCATGTTAGCACCACCCTATATCAGAGAAGGATTCATTATTTTTAGCGATGAATCTAGGAAAGATCTTGGGTGAATAATCATGAAAAATGACAAGGTGATTGCTTATGCATCTCAACAATTGAAGCCTCATGAGAAGAACTATCCTACACATGACCTGTAGCTGACTGTAGTGTTTTTCTCTCTGAAGATATAGAGGAACTATCTTTCTGGGGAGAAATGTGATATATACAAAGACCATCAATGTTTGAAGTATATTTTCATGCAAAATGAATTGAACATGAGAAATAAGAGATGGATGGAACTTCTTAAAGACAATGATTATTAAATTCATTATCATCTTGGAAGAGAAAACAAAGTCACTGATGCATTAAGTAGAAACGACCCTATTTTGCTAACAATGATGAGGATCAAAATAAATCATTTGATCAAAGACCTAGTAAAACTGGACGTGGGAATCTTAATGGAAGGTACATCATAAACCCTATCCAAAATGATTTCTCAACTATCATTACTAGAGAAGATCAAGAAATATCAAATGGAAGATCCTTTATTATAGAAGAAGATAGAATATACGAATAATGAAAAGTTTACTGAGTTCAATATTGATCAAGAAGGTGTACATAAATTGAGTACAAGGCTATGTTTTCCATCTATTCCATAAATAAGAAAGAATATTATGGATGAAACTCATAGATCTACATTATATATACATCATAGAAGTACTAAAATGTATAGGAAACTTCATAATCATTATTGGTGAGATAAAATTAAAAGGGAGATTTACGACTACACTACAAGGTGACTGATGTGTCAACAAGTGAAGGTAGAGAAACAACTTCCTAAATGGGTATTACAACCACTCCCCATACCAGCATGGAAGTGGAACAATATCACTATTGAATTTGTCACTAGTCTCCAAAAAACATTGAAAGTAAACAATACGATATGGGTTATAGTGGACCGTCTCACAAAGACTACCCATTTTATCTCTATTCAAGATGATTTATCTCATGACCAACTCACCAAGATATATGTAAGGGAAGTGGTAAGACTTCATAGAGTGCCACTTTTTATCATATCTGATCATGATCCAAGGTTCACATCAAAATTCTGGAGAAGTATTCAACATACTCTAAGTACCAAATTGAATTTTAGTATGGCCTATCACTCTCAAACTGATGGATAATCTGAAATGACTATCCAAACACTCGAGGGCATGCTGAGAATATACTCAATGGAATTTAAAGTTGGATGGAATCAACATATCCCATTAGCTGAGTTCTTATACAATAACAACTTCCATTCAAGTATTCAAATGGAACCCTATGAATATTTATATGGAAACTGATGTATAAATCCTACTTGTTGCGATGAATCTAGTGATATAAATATTCTTGGGCATGATCTTGTGTAAGATATGATAGCAAATTTTCATTCCATCTAACAACACATAAAAGCTTCTTAGAGTCATTAGAAGAGTTATGCTAACAACTATTGAAGGGACTTTGAGTTTGATGTTGGTGAAAAAGTATTCCTTCAAATTTAACCTTGGAAGATATTCACAAGGTTTGGGAAGAAAGGGAAGCTCAGCTCTAGGTACATTGGCCCCATGAATCCCTTGATCTCATAGGAGCAGTGTCCTATTAGCTTTCACTTCCTCCAAATCTATCTCAAGTTCATGATGTTTTCCATGTATCTCTCTTGAGGAAGTACATACCTGACCATTCACATGTACTAAATCTAGATGTGGTATAATTGGAACATGATCTCTCTTATAAGGAGAAACCAGTGGAGATCTTGGAATGTAGAGACAAGGTTCTACACAACAAGACTACCCACCTCGTTAAAGTGTTGTGGAGGAATCAAAAATATGAAGAAAATACATGGGAACTGGAGGAAACAATGAGGAAGAAGTACCCACATATCTTCTCAATGATTTTTAATTTTGGGAACAAAATTCATCTAGGGGGATGAATGTAATGACCTAAACTTTTTAATGATAATTATTTCTTAAAAATGTGTGTTATATTATTTTTTACTCAACAAAACTATATCCCTTTGATAATGAAGTGAGTATAATTGAAATGTGACCTTTGGGTTTCAACCGTTATATGACTGTTAGTCAATTATGATCGTTGGTCAATATGACCATTGGAAACAATACTCTTAATAATAATTTTCATGTTATAATTGGTATTATAAATATAAATGATAATGGTTAATTAATACAGAAAGAAGAGTCGATGCCCTCATCCAGTAGATTCGTGCCATATGAGGCCCATTTATCATAACTTGGGGGGAGGGGTAACATCTTTGGGATTTTCTCTTGGCCAAGCCCAATCCAAGCTTCAACATGTTAAGATTGAAGAAAATCTCTTATAAGAGAAGTTTAAGTTAGTGGAGATTACCACTCAAGCAATGTTAGCCGAGGTGCCCCATGAGTCTATCACTATTGCACACCTCACCCTTAGGTCATATGCAGGTGTTATAAGGGGTTTTGTGTCAAGAACCTAGTTACATAAAATTTTAATCCCTTTGTTTTAATAAAATTTTATATTTCATCATTTCCATTTTAAGAATAGTTTTTCTTAAAAATTGAGATGGAATTTGATAAATTGTTTTTAGGTAAAAATTGTAATTTTTAAAGAGATATAAATTATTATTTTAAAATAAGGTTATATTAATGTTTATTATAATTAAATAGTATTATCAAAACACTATTATTTAATTACAAATGATAAAATAATTTTATTTTTTTCAAATGTCGAATATTTTACTATGCATTTTCTGTATGTTATTATTTTTAATAAATATGTATTTTGATAGTTAAAAGTTAAATTTCTCATGTTTATAGAATTATTATGAAAAAAATAAATTTCATTTTTTAAATCATAACATTGATATTAGGTTTGGATGAATTTATGATAATTTTATAAAATATTTTGTTTTTCGGTGAACAATAAAAATACAGTTTGAGTTTTTCAACATGTTTAATGACATCATTAATGATGTAATAATTAATGTAAAATACTGGTATAATCTTGTATATTAAAATATTATAATAGGTTTCCCAAGTGGCCAATACCATGGGAAAATACCATGGGCAAGCCTATGGTTTTTCAAATTCCACTATTAAGCTGTCTAGGGAAATTAATAAAAAACTCCCTCATGTTTGCTATAAATAACCAACCATTTATTCATTTTATTTCATTAAAAATTAATCCTACACGAATATATGATATTATCACCTCCCAAGGATTCCTTCCAAGGTGTTCCCATTCCCCCATGGTCCCGATCATCAAGTTTTAGGAGTCACTCTTCAAGGTAAGGGAAATCTCCACTTCTCTTTTCCTTTCAAGCTATCTTTTTATGAGGTATGTATTTAAAATATACATAATATGTTCTTATATCCATTTTATTCTATCTTTTTAATGTATTATGATTATTTTATTAGTGTTATACCCTTTTAAAGTCTCTTTTTAATGTTTTCTAAAACCATTTTTTATAGCCATTATAATTTCGATTTTAAGTCTCAAAATTTCTCTCATTTCTCAAGAAATTATTTTATTTTATTTTGTGAATACCCAAACCTATTTATTCTCTAGGATTATTTATATAGATTTAAAAATTATCTATTTAATTATGATATTTATATACATGAAACCCTCCCTCCTTTTCCGTGAGTTTAAAATGACAAAAGGATCTTGTTTTTAAGCACTTTCTAAAACACCATGATTTTGATATGAAACCCATTTAATTTATTATCCACAGGTTATTTATGAAATGTTTTATTATAATATATATGGATAAAATTAATTAATACATATTAAGGGTGTTCCCTGATATTGTTCAAATTCATTATGGGAAGAATTTAATATCTAGAGATGATAAGTTTTATGATACCTTGGAGTATAACCTTGGTAATCTTTATGACACCTCAGGGATAAAACTTGGTGATATGATTATGAATGACTAAATTAAAATTTTTAGACACATTTATATGTTATTAATCATGTTATTTTTATTAATATATGCATATCTTTCCATTTCTCATTCCTTTATGTAATTCCTAATGTTCTTATTGATATTCCTCAAGATCACAAGTAAACTGTTTCCCGTGTTTTCCCTCACCAGGCCTTATGATTTCCCTTTCCTTTGATGTATACTACAAAGTTATGAGATAAAATAAATGTAATTAGGATGAACCTTGAAGAAGACTTTAAATTAAGATAGAATAATATTTTAATTTTTTATATATTATGTGCCTTTTTTTCCAAGAAAATAAACTTTAAATAATCCTCTATTTATAAAATGTAATGAAAAGTTATGTAAAAAAATTGTAGGATGTCATAATACTACACCACATACCTTAACATATGTATCCAATATTCCATATTAATCTCTAATATGCCATTTTACCAACATACCTGGAGCTCTGGGGGATTGGGATATGGATATGATATCACACTTTGTAATGTCTCGACCTGACTCACTCTATGAATTATAACCGGACCAGTTCTCCATGTGACCTCAAGTGCACCTCCCCATATTCCTAAGGCTACTGGATAGAATTAAGGGCCTATGAGGTTATTGTGGGGATACTGTTCCTTCATTATCATAGTGAGAAACACAATATAAATAAAATAAACTAGAAACACATCTAGATAAACATCACAACCATGGTAGTAACTGATGAAATAATACAATCACCAGATGTAATAATAAATGAATGTGTCATGCATACCAAACTGGATCACCTGTGGGTGGATCTTACATAAGCATTATAAAATTTAAAAAATAAGACTGAGGCTAAAAACCCATCCCTAACTGGTCCCAAGTCCATCCTGGTCCCATCAACCATAACCCATCTTAGTAGGATAATCAATATATATTAACATCTTGTATGAAACCTTCACATATGAAGAAGAATGGTGTCTAATTAGGTACTCAAGTTCCATGGAAGCCCAAGAAGTGTGTGAATATAACTTAATAGGATAACACCAATGACATCCCTAAATATAACCAATCTGTACAAGTGTGCATGGAAATGTGATCAATCTTAAAAAATACAATTAAATCTTTTTAAACATTTTAAAATTAAATGCATTAAACAAACACCAAACTTTTTCTCCTGTGATCACGCCTAGGAATGGTACATACCTACTTCATCTAGTACTAGGGTGACTCTAATAATGTCACGATGACCACAAAAACCCATCTCTCGATGGGGGTAATATACCCATCCCTGTAGGCCCAAAAAATCCTCACGAGGTTTATGTTCACCTCAATTTTAACCAATAAAATCATATCCACCTGGGGGATGTGTTCACCCTAGGTTCGACCATAAAAAATACATCCATATGGGGGGGGGGGGTTCTATTCACCCTAGTTCTAACCATCACAACCACATCCACCCATGAGACATATTCACCCTGGGTTTAACCATCACAACTGCATCCACCTATGGTCTGTGTTCACCTTGGATTTAGCCGTTACAAGGAATAAAAAAAATAAACAATTACAAAACATAAATGACCATTTAATATTTCCTATAAAAAAAATTCCAATTCCAATTACACAAACCATTTCAAACACCATTTACAATCTCAAGGAAAATTTCTATTTTTAATCCTGTTTTCAAAGTAGAATTTTTGATTACTAATTTCTAAAAAAAGACATTTCATAAATACCATTTCACATTTCCATTTCAAAAACCACCAAATTTAAAATTTCCAAATTACATTTCACATTCCCTTTTCCAAAACACTAATTACAATTTCCATTTGAAATCCATTTCAAGTACCAAAACTAAAATGTCATTTTCAAGGAAACACCACTTAATTAGCCAATTTTTAAGTTCAAGTCATTACTAAGGTGCTCCAATAGGAACCATCTTACCTTAAGTCTCAAGAAATGTTTTTGGTGTTAACTAAATCAAACTATAAATTAATAAAAATCAATTTAATTCTATGTTAATTACTTAGAAAACTAGTGAAACCTCCATCACATGCAATTAGGAAGTAAGGTAAGACTATGGTTGAATTTAAGGACCACCTACCTTTATTTGGTGCTTTTAAATATTTTTCCAAGGGATGATTGCAGTTTCCAAGTCCCGCCAAACCTTGTACATACCCAAATAGTCCTCACTCACACCCCTGCCTCCTAACTCATAGCATACATCTCAAATAATTAATTATCAAAAATTATAATTAATTTAACAACTAACTCTAATAAGGTAAAAATAGTGAAACACCAACTGGAATCTCTCACTACATTAGAACTACGGCCATCCACCTACAGGAGGCCCGTTCCAAGCATCCAACGTAACCTAAAAATAAATCCATAGGATTCAAAATTCTTTACATGGTAAATTTTAATCCAATTTGTAAAAAAATACAAGAAAAATTACTATGATATCATACCTTTATGAAACACCAAGAAACTAGGTGCAGATGGAATCTTAGGATTGTAATGACCTAGAATTTTATCAATGGAATTTATCCCTTTTTATAGTAATGTCATATAGTATAAATCACATAAAATCACTTATAGACCATAATAAAAAAACCTTATAAATGAATAATTAATTAAATAAGAAGTATTTCTAGAAGTTAAGAAACCAATACCAATAAAATATTAACTTGTCCATAGGAATAGTAATATAAACCTTTGGAATAGTAAACCAGAAAAATGAATAGTAACCTCACCCATGAGAGTATAGATAAAATTTATGCATCTTATAAATGAAAGTATGGTATAATTTTATCATAGACTAGGTTAATAAATGTTTTAAAAATTATTAATTAAGTGTTGGCATTTTTGTAAGTCATAAATATTTAATTAAAATTTTATGATTAACTTAATAATTTAAAATAAAATTTATATTCAAAAAATTTATTCATAAATTAATATTTTTATATCTTACTGTTTTAATATAATTTTATGAGACCTTAAGTAATTTTTCAAAGTGTTATAAAATCAGCTACAATTTTAAAATCATTATTTTCCAAGTAAATGATGGTTTTAATTTAAAATTAAATTATTAATATTTAGAAAATTATTTTCATAAAATGAAGTTCATTTTTGAATTATACACATCAAAAAATGGTTAGGATTAATTTTTAGTATTTTTATGAAATACTTGAATTTTTGGTGAATAATAAAATACTATAATTTACAATAAAAGCAAATATATGAATTATGGAGTCATAGATGATGTAAGGCTGATTTAATCCCAAAATATAGAAATATAATTCATTATTTTAATATATTTAGTAATAATTCTTAAAATATTAATAGTCTTGAGCCAAAAGAATAAACTAATTAACATAATAATGAGAAAACACCCCTATCATCCAGTATAAATACCACCCTCACCATCTCTTTTCCTCACACCTCTCAAGATTTGTGTCTTTTACAAATTCTACCCAAAAATCTCCACAAGACCCTATCTCACGATCATGAGTTCTTGGTATCATCAAAAGAGTAAAACCTTTATCCTAAGGAGGTTCTCAAGGAGGATAAATCCAAGAGTTAAAATCCCCCTCCGTTTTCTTTTAATTTCTTTTCAATTTCATTTATTTTCTTATATTATCCTCACCTTATCTTATAAAAATGAAATGATAACTCTAGTAACTTACATATACTATAATTATATCATGTTAATGGAATATCCATCATCAAAATCCTCCCTCTCTCTCTTTTATTCAAAAAATGAAATCGTCGCTCGTGATGTGTCAATTTACTGACATCGTGGGAGATGCACTTTCATTTTCATTTAACACCTTAAAAAATGTTAATAAAACCATTATAATGGTTGAAAAATATTTTAAAATTTATTTTATAACCCAATTTATGTTTTGGAACTAACATATATACGTAATAAAAAATTATAAAACAAAACGAGTTCATTGTGGTTGAAAAACCGCCACAATTAACCAAAAATGATCATCATTAACTTTTATATAATGATTCATACTCATACTATATAACCAAATTATTTATAAGGCCATTTAATCTTCTCTAAGATCATTAAAAAAATATAATAACAATTCTAGATATTTATCTTCATTTTACATGAACTTCCATTCATGTATTCAAGCAAACCAATCATGAAAACCATGAAAAAAAATGCTCCTATACGATGAAATTAAACTCTATAACTCATCAAAAATATCATAAATGAACTTAGTAAAACCATAATGAATAAAATTAATGTATAAAAGGTTCTTTACTTTTTAATTAATCTAATGTGACTATACATGATATTGAAGTTAAGAAATCATCCAGACATAAGGTAAGATGAATTCTCAAGCCCAACTCTGTTTCTTTGGATTTTACCTCCTTAAACCTATTTTCAGTATGGATATTCCTCAAATATAATTTATTAATCATTATTTTACCTTTTATGGGATATACATGTTTTATAATTGAGTTTATGACAAACAAATTTTTTTCCAAAACAACTCTTTTTTTTAAAAAACACACCTTTTACATCTCGAGATTGTTTCTTCTTCACTCAAGGTTAATGATCAAGTATGATATTCCCTATTTCATTTGGGAACCCAAATTTTATGAATTTATGCTTTATGTAATGAAATCCATTTCTTTACATGGGTTATTGTATTCCCAAGTTTGATATACATTCTATGTGGCATGCATGATAATGCAAATGTTATGATGTGACAGGTGCACCCAGAATTATATAGTGCAATGTAAATGTTACGATGTGACGAGTGAGCCTGAAATTATATATAAATCTAATGAATTAGTAAACGTGATGTATCTCATGAGAAAATTGAAATATTCATGAACATGATTCTATCTTTTTTCACAACTATGTGTGGCAATTGACCACTAAGACACGATGTTTCATTTTATGCATTGCCACATTTCAATCCTTTTATCGATGCTTCGTCTCATGATTATGATCCTACTACAATGTTATGATGATATTGATTATGATCATGCCATGTTATGTTGATTCATTTTCTTATCTATCCTTTTACTGGGCTTTTAGATCACCCATTTCTTTGATGTATATCCTCAAGTGATTACTTGCAATAAGAAGAACACAATGGCCAATAAGAAGCTAGAGAAGAAAAAATTAAATAAATGGTTATGTTTTATTTTTTAAATGTTATGTATAGTCCCAGTTTTCACAATACAATAAAACTTTGTATCCTAGGTTTTTATTGATTTTATGTTTTTTTTCTATAAAATGATGTAATAAGTTATGTAATAAAAAGTATGGTCACTATAAGGATTCCCTTATCGTAAGAAGAATGAAATCCCCATCAATATTGTCCGATTACACCATGATCTAATGGAATCATAAATAAAAAAACTAGCTAAACAAACCAAAATTAATTAATAATGATGGGAGGAATAATTAGGGATTATCAATGGGTGAGAATTATTAAGAATAACCAAACAACACCTCATAACACACCCAAATTAAGGATAATCAAGAGAGGGAGAAAGGTCTCAGTTGGCTGGGTTACATGCGAGGAGGAGGAGAAGAAATGGGGGCCTACCGTCTTAAAATTAAAAAGGAAAAAATGTTTAAAACCCATATTTAATGGTTTGGACACATGGTTGGTCAAACCATGCACCAACCGTGTAGATGAAACTTTCTCAAGCGCTCTACCTCACACAGTTTTGTTGCATGGTTTACCAAACTATGTGCTAGCTTTGATGGTGGATTTGCAACCCATCTGAATTTTTCACAAATTTTCCTTTATAAATTTACATAGTTTCCCCTTAACTATTCTCCAACTATACATGAAATCCATGGTTCATAGAAAAAATAGAAAACACCTTGATATTCATGGTTTTTAGTGGTTTCCCCTAAACCGTGTTTCCAAAACTGTGATCCCTAATAAAAATCCTCCCAAAACTTTTAAAACTTACACGAAGATGTCGAGGCTCACCTAAAAACCTGAGGAATGTCCCAAGCCTCAAAACACATCCAAAAACATCACTTTTATATATCTAAACATTAAAAATTACATTCGGAACCATGATTCAAAATATAGCTTTTCCACCAAATGGAACTTAAAAATTCTTATTCCAAACACCCGTATGGTCAAGAGGAATTACAAAATCTCCATCAAAACACTTATTATTCCAGCAACATCACAAAATCTATGTCATTCACCGATTTAAAGCTAAAAATACTCATTCCATTACTAAACACATGAAACACATCCAAGGAATAAATTTCAACTCAATGCGCTTTGACCATTGAGAACTAAATTCAATTACCATCACCAAAACCAAAACACTAAGACAATGATTACCTGAACCCATCTATCCCAAACACCAATGTTGTCATCATCCAAACACCTGACAGGCCTATGTTTCTCCCCAATATAAGCTTAAACTTAAAAACACAAAATTTCAGTGATCTGGTGGCTTTAACATCAAAAAATATCTTTAAAACTCTAATCCCAAATTCCAACGATGCACCTGGCACTGTTTTCAAATTACTGTACCCGCACACACATAAGAACATCAGTTAGAAATCTACACCCATACTCATCACCAAATTTCAAAATAGAATTTAATTCTAACTAAAGTCCATTCACAAGCAATTAATATACCGGTTTTTCTTTAAAAGGCTCAGTTAAATTCAAAAATTTTCCCATCATATCCAAAATTACACACTAGATATGGTTTTCAACATACCGCATTTAGTTTCCATATGCGAACTAAAGTTGAACTATCATCAACCGAATCATCTAAAAAATTCTTAGATTCCACTATCGACACATTACCAATTTACTCTATAATGATTTCTACAGGCCCAGAGGCAACCTACAATCACCCAAATACACTCATCAGAGTTTGTACCTAAATATCGATGAGATCCCATGATTAAGGCCTCAACTGACCAAACCCTCATGGGGTCCTTCCGCACACACCAACATACCTCCAAACCTAGAACCCTTATATTTCCTTAAAATAATCTCAATCCCAAAGACAATTCTCGATCTTGATTTATCGCCACATCTAATTTTTTATTTGGAATTACTAGAGAATTCCAGTTACACATTTCATTTGTTTCATATAGGCCTCTTGAGGCCACTATGAACACTCCATAGTCCAATCCATACTCTCGCGGCCCTTCTAGAAAAAGGGTCATATGCTTATGACCAATAAGTCACTCCCCACCATATGGGAATTGTTATTAATGATTCACTAGAGAAAATCTTGATTATCACATCCCATATTCGATTTATTTCCAAACTCAAAGATTAGACATGGTTATCCCACTCTCACATGAGAGAAAGTACAAATATAATCTACCTCCCATTCTAGGTTTCAAATAACAACACCCATGACATTCATCAATATTTGGTCTACAATGAGGTCCTCAACCACCGGTGGCCCATATTTTGCACTCCCTACTATACGAATTCACTTATAATTCTCTTCAAGAACAACCTCTAAGGTTCCATCTTAAAACAAACACATATATCTCTTCCGATCCATGCTCAATATATCCATCAACTGCCGATGCCTCCATTTGGGTCAAATCTGAGCATCCATGGAACGACATTGTGATCTCTCCATGATGAATCCCTTTACTATAGGGAGATGTCAACTCCCAATCAAAGGCCTTGAGCCTCTCTTCCCACGTGTGTCTCATTAACTACCATTCACCTCTTTGAAAGACATACTCATCAATTGAAACCCACCATATCCCCATGAATCTCTACCAGGAATTCATGAACTAATGCTTATTATAGGACTAACACCACCATACCACTTGAGATACTCTATAAACCTGAACAATTATCAATAGAAAGAAGATGACCCATCTTACCAGTCTAAGGATCAATAGGCTCTGAGCATAACCAATGAGTATCACCTTGATCCCATAAAAAAGTTACAGGTTCTTACTCCTGGGCCACCCAATAATATAACCAGAATGACATCGATCCTCTTCGTTACATGTCTACTACCTTGATCTCACCCAAAACCTGGGGTTGCATGCTCCCCTATGACTATTTACCAAACTAAATCTAGGTCCCATGAGTCATGAATTATCAATCGTAGTCCCACATTCCCACATACCTAGTCAAGATTTTAACCATGCCTCTTGGCACATCAGTCACATAAATCTAGAGGCATCCCTATGCCTCTATCCAATAAGCCTAACCTTTACCATGAGTCTAGTTTAATCGTAAAAATACTCATCACCTTGGGTGTCATTTGAAGACCATAATCATTTACCCATATTAAATCAGCCTTATACCCATCCACCTAGGGTTAACACCAATTACCATATCAAAATAGAATTAGAAAAATAGGTTTTGACATCCGGACAATCCTACCCTTCAAAACCACCCTTAAAACCAATAAAAATAATTCTAGTTATTCTATTAAATGACCCAAGGCATAACCAATCTATTAATATAAAATCAATAGAACCTTCCTCAAATTTATTCCACACACTGAAGCATCTACCTATCATGAACCAACCTGGTTCAACCCTGAACTGGTCAACCGAGCTGGTCTGTGGCATGGACCGAAGGGTGTTTCTAATTCCCACGAGTTGGAAAATAGTGCCAGGCATCAACAGAGTAAACAAGAGAACAATTTCTCTCAATAAATAAACAAGAAACTAAACAGTAGATAGATGTAAAAGTAGTCCAATATATATATATATATATATAAACTAAATTGAACATCTTATACATGAAAATAAATAGTAAAACAACTATAAAAATAAACCAACCGCACCAGATGACCACACTATCACCATGTGACCCTATGGGTCACTCTCTAACACAATGAGAAACCATCACCCAAGGTGATCAAACTCAAGATGGACCAACATAATGGATACAAACAGAAGAAAAACTACATTTGTGAGTATTTAAAATTAGTAGTCTAGACCGAAAATCTATTTCCCAATGCAATTACTTTAAAATAAAAGAAACAGCAATTTTCAAGTTTTAACTACAATATATAAAATTACAATTTTCTATATATTTTTCTTAAAAAAAAGTACAACTCATTTCTATTATTCATTTACAAATTCAGGTTCGATTCATTAGAGTTTCAATATCATTTTCAAGGGGAAAGTGATGTTTTTATTTTCAAATTTCATAGAGAGGTCAAAACACTTTTATTTTCAAAAACCTTTTTAAAACCAATGCATCACTTTATAATAAAAACATTTCACAAGAAGGCACTATAATGATCACACAACAAGGGAAATGGAAATAATCACACAAGTATCCTAATCATCATTACAATCATTCAAAGGATAATAGACATAGTTTAACCCAAGAGATCAAGAATAATCTATAAGACATCATACATGAGACCCTATCCTCGATAACATGCCACATATGATGAAATCAAAACACTCAATACGCTCAACCATCCTTTCTCAGGATAAACTGAGGGGAAATCCCATAGTAATAAACCCAGTATATCCACCTACTATGGTCCACTAGTTAGTGTGTGAACTACCAGTGCAATAATAATTCTTAAAATATTCTCTCAATATTACAAGTTTATATTTCTCATGTAAATAATGGGGGTGATACAACCAATTCCAACTGAGCATCCAATCACAATACATACTTAATCATAATTCACAACAAGCCTAACCATGAGTCTCCCCAAAGATTAATCTCATGCTTTAAAATAAATAGATCACAAAGGGTTCCAACTGAGGAACCCTAATAATGGATGTTGAGGATTACACATTGAGGAAATCTGATCCATTATATGAGATGAGGCATAAGAAACATCCAATAGAGGTTTTCATAATAAATATTTTACTCAATTTTAAAAAGTGTCCAAACGGGCCCTTAAACATTTAACAAAGCCAACCTTTATCAAAAATGAAATTCATTTCTAATAATAGGTGTCAAAAAAACCATTAACATATAAATAAAATTTATAAAACTCTAAAATGTTTCCACTTAACTTTCATACCAAATCCATTTTTTACGAAAAAGCTGACTAGGCCATTACTAGATACACGTGCCAAAATTCTTTAAAAGACAATTCCCACTCTTAGAAAGCCCAAAAATACATGGAAAATCCATACAAGGAACCAAAAACATCATTTATAACATTTAAAATACATTGAGGAATCCAAACTATACATTTTCTATTACAAAACACTTAAAAAAGACAATTGGGCATTTAATCGAACACTTGGTGTGCGCTATTTAAGAAAACAAGTCTAACTATCACAAAAAGGATTAAAACTACCATTTTAACACAAAAAATTTAAACCAATGACCACATATCAATATTTATCAAACATAGAAGGTTTAAAAATCATGAAACTAAAATTTCTTGAATTAAAAAGGCAAGTGCATGGGAAATCCTACCTCATATCCATGGCGCAACAACAACACACCATCAAAAATGCTCTATGAGGGTTTAACAACCCTAGATCTACCAAGAAAAACCCTAAAAGAACAAAACCCCCAATATAAATCAAAGTAAAACTAAACCATAGGTCTGCATGACCATTGTAGATATGGAACTCAAGAGAAAACAAGAGAAAGAGGGAGATAGAGAAGAGGAGAGGAGGTTACCTTAAGAGATCTAGCCAAAACCTTGAAGAAATCCCTTATATTCTCAACTTAGGAAGGAGGAGAAGGATTGGGGATAAAGGGGAGATCCCCTTAGGGTCACATGAACTAGGAGAGGGGGATATGGCTAGATTTGGGGTAAACATTCTGAGGGGGAAAGCTTGTAATTTTTAAAATTTTAAAATTGGGCAAGTCACATGGTTATGCTGTACAATTTAACAAGCAGTGTGACAAACATGCGATAACCACAGTCCGCAGATGAAATAGATGCATGATTACCTAGGACTAACTGCATAGACATGCACAAGCTGTGGGGTAGGTTCTGTCCAACAGAAAACCTGCTGCACAGTTTCCTGGACTGGTCGCATGGTTAGCATTAACCGTGCGCCAATCGTGCGCTAGGGTCTATCAAGGAAAAACATCCATGTTTTCTCCAAAATTCTATAAATTATCCAAGGATCAACCATGAGGTAAAAAATTAGACAAGTAGATACTTCAAAACTAAACACCTGTTAGATCCAAAACCCAAGAAAAGGATCGGAATTCACATCAAACCAGAGAATAAGTCAAAACTAGAAAAATTGGGTAAGACAATTCTGACCACCATTGATGCTTTCTGCCCCCATAAATCCACGACACTTTCCAGCCGATCGATCAATTACTAAAGATTACATATTAACATGATGCAACTATTTACATCAATAACATTTCACCTGAAAATAGATGAACAAAATATCCCAACATAAGAGGAATTCAAGCCTCATGCCTGAAAAACAACAACAACTTCAACAACTTCCTGAAAAGAATGGGAAAGTTCAAACTACCAAATCTCTAAAGAAATTCAACACAGCCCCAACCAAAGAGGAAACCAAGGATCCAAACACCTATAAAGAAATATACAACAACTGGATTAAACTAAATCCAAAGAAAAAATAGATCACCAGAAGAGGGGAGGACTGAATGTACTCCCCACCATTAAAATTAAACTAGCGTCCAAAAACACCTTAAAAGAAATCTTAACGAGACCTACAGTGGGTATCCCCACCATTAAGAACCAACTATCAAAAACAAACTAAGAATTCAACACAAACTAGGGCTAGGACTTTCCCCCATAGGCCAACCAAAACTCTTCTACCATGACCTTCCCAAGATAAGGACACAAGTTTATAAAAACACATCAAGAGCATCTGAACTACCCACTCCCAAATGAAGGGGACAAGAACTGAGCCAAAACTTCCCACACAGACCAAAAACCCCCACCACATGGGGAGGGGAGGGAAGGGAGACCAATGATTAGACCACCGAAGCCACAACCGATAACTACCCATCACTCTTCACCTATGAACAGATAAAACCAAGACCACACCTGATTCACATGGTTGGTCCACACAAGAAAATTGATTGTAAACCCTCATTTTATAAGGTGCAATCAAAGAAATTTAATGAGGGGTAATTACAACATGCTCTTTGAAGCCATATGGAATTTACAATGATGAGGATCTACAATAGGAATTCTAAAACTTCCTCAGCGCAACAATAGAGGTACAAATTTAACATGACTTCCCACACCACCGAGATTCCTGACTATGCTCTAACTTTACTATGAGACTTATGGATAGAGCTCTGATGGTTGAAGCATATACTACCTCATAGCTAGGATCTACTAATCCCTAACTGGAACTTTTTCCCCTAGTTCCACACGGGGCCACCTAACACTCCCAGGCAGAAACAATAGATTATGATACATAATGAAACTAACTTACTCAAATAGAACATCTTCAATGAGATAGTGACTTAGGAATAAAAATCACCATTCTCTATAACTATTAATGAGGGTCAAAATGAACTAAGAACATGACGAATAACATCAACATCACCGAGTATAGCTACCACAACCAATAGAATCAACAGAATAGGAAGGAAATTTAAATCGATCCCAAAAAACTCTCTATTCTGATAAAAGGCTTGAGGAATCATTCTAAGAGGTGGATTTAACATTTGAAATGAATCCTTAGGTTGATCATCTGGAAAGTTTTCCCACATAGTACCATCTGTGGACAAATCATAACATCCAACAAATATTTAGAAACCAACTGAACACTACTTCAAAACCGAGACACCATCAAGATTCAATCCCAAGACACAACAGGAGTATCACTTCCATATAACGAGGAAGCATACCAAATAAATCACACTTTTAATACATAGAAAACCAAGCCACACAACAAATTATTTTCAATGCAGAAAAATTTACTACTTAAAATACCTTTGAAAAACAAAATGAACTTGGTGGATTTTCACATTTACTAATCGTGTTTCATTGAGTCTCACTCACATGCACGCTTGTGTTCCACCCTAGTCACCCATCCAAATTTCCATATACAACCATGCATGTGAGAACCCATGAAAAAACCAATAGCTAAAACAAAACAACCTCGTTTTAAAATAGCCATTCACCCCTTTAAAAATCAAGGGCCTTCCATTGTAAGATTAACCACCAATTCAAAACCCTTTTCAAATTTCACACAAAAAACCAACTTATCATGATTGAAAATGAAATCCCACAGATTTCCATCAAAGTACTTTTTCATCCCTTTCATTTTTTTCTAAAAATTCATCTAAAGACTCTTTTCACAATCCTCTAGACAAAAAGATCAAAACTCATTTCGAATCACACAAGGCCCCTTTAGAAATACACCAACCATTAAAATATGATTTCCAAAACCATTTTATCTATTTCAAACACTTTTTACCAATCTGAAACATCCCATTTAAAATAAGTTTTCAAAACATACCTTGAAATAATCCATGTTTTACAAAAAATTTATTTCAGCAAACCATACATTTTTATTGAGGAAACCCAATACCATAAAACCATTTCCTCTTCACAAAAATATATTTTTTACAAAATCCCAAATTTAAAAATCCTTTCTCTAAGTAAATTATGAAAATCCATTTTCCACTTTACAAATACAACCATTCCATTAAAACCCAATTTTTTACAACTCCCACACAAGGGTTTACAAAACAATTTTTGAAATTCAAGAAAGTTCCAAGGGACCCATAAAAAGGTAACTAGTGTCAGTGGGTGAGTTTACAATATGGTTGGGGGCCATATTCCAAACACACCACCAACAAAAAGAGCCTTCTAGGACCATGCCCCGACTCCACATGGCTTGCCAGGCCCTGTGAGCTCACGAGACCATTAGTCCAACTCCCCTAATTGTATCCCAATCTCAAAAAAATCCCCCAGGACCAAAGAAACTAATAAAACCGGACTTCTCTTGGAAAATTGAGGATTAGAATGAGAAAGAGTTTGGGACACACTTTCGGTGCCTAACCCTTGAGTCCTAAAAATCCTACCCCGTATACCAGGACATCTCCAAGTAACAAGGTCGATTTGAGAAGTAAGGTCCACTAAGATCCAACCTGCTATGATACCATTTTTTCATAAACCAACCTGGGTCAACCCTAAACTGGTCACCCGAGGCAGTCTGTGGCATGGAACGAATGTTATTCTCGACCCCCATGGGCTAGAAACTAGTGCTAGACATCAATAGAGTACACAAGAGAATTATTTTTCCAAATAAATAAACTAGACACTAAATAGTAGAAAGATGCAAAAACAGTCCAATATATATATATATATATAAACTGAAATGAACATATTATACATGAAACTAAACAGTACAACAAATATACAAATAAACCAACCACACTAGAAGGACACACTATCTCCATGTAACCCCATGGGTCACTCTCCAATATAATGAGAAACCATCACCCAAGGCGATCGAACTCAAGATGAACCTACACAAGGGCTAAAAATGGAAGAAAAACTATAGACATGATTATTAAAACTCAGTAGGCTAGCCCAATAATCTATTTCACAATTCACTTACTTTAAAATAAAAGAAACATTAATTTTCAAGTTTGAACTAAAATATATCAAAGTAGGATTTTCTACATTTTTTCTTTAAAACAAAGTACAACTCATTACCCCTATTCATTTTCAAATCTAGGTTCGATTCATTAGACTTACCATATCATTTTCAAGGTGAAAGTGATGTTTTCTATTTTCAAATTTCACAGAGGAAAAACACTTTTATTTTCACAAACCTTTTTAAAACCAATGAATCACCTTCCAAGAAAAACATTTCATAAAAAGGTACTATAATAATCACACAATAAGGGAATTGAAAATAATCACACAAGTATCCCCATCATCATTACAAGAAACTGAAGGATAAAAGATATAGGTGAACCCAAGATATCAAGAATAATCCAAAATACACCATACATGAGATCCCATCCTCTGTAGTATGCCACACATGATGAAATCAAAACGCTCAATACGCTCAGCCACCCTTTCTCAGGATAGACTAGGGGAAAATCTCATAGCAATAAACCTAGTGTATCCACCTATATGGGCCACTAGTTAGTACATGAACTACGAGTGCAACAATAATTATTAGAATATTCTCTCAATATGTCATGTTACTATGTCTCATATAAATAATGGGGGTAAGAAAAACGATTCCAGTCAATCATCTAATCACAATACATATATAATAATAATTCACAACATGCCTCACCCCAAGTCTCCAAAAGGATTAATCTCAAGCCTAAAAATAAATAGAACAAAAAGGGTTCAAACTGAGGAACCCTAATAATAAATCCCAAGGATTCCACACCAAGGATATCACATACATTATACAAGATGAGGCACAAGAACCATCCAATGAAGGCTTTCATAATAAACATTTTACTCAATTTCACAAAGTGGCCAAATGGGCCCTTAAACATTTCACAAAACCAAAATTTATCAAAAATGCAATTAATTTCCAATAAGAGGTGTCAAACACACTGTTACCAGATAATTTTTTTATAAAACTCCATCAAAAGTTTTCCACCTCAATTTTAAACCAAAGGCTTTTTCTATGAAAAATTCAACTGGGCCATTACCGACTATATGTGCCAAAACACTTTAAAAGCCAATTCCCACTCTTTTAGAAAGCCCAAAAATACTTATAAAATATATATAAGGAACTCCAAACATCATTTATCACATTTAAAATACATTTATATATACAAACTATGTATTTTCTATTAAAAAACACTCACAAAATCTAACCGGTCATTTAATCGAACACTTGGTGTGTGATATTTAACAAAACAAGTCTAACTATCACAAAAAGGCTTAAAACTACCATTTTCACACCAAAAATTTAAATAAATGACCACATATAAATATTTATTAATCATATAATCTGTGAAAATCATGAAAATAACATTTATTGAATTAAAAGTCAAGTGCATAGGAAATCCTACCTCAGATCCATGGCACAATGACAATGCACCACAGAAAACACTCCATGAGGGTTCCAAAAACCTAGATCTACCAAGAAGAACCCTGAAAGAACAAAACCCAAAACATAAATCAAAGGAAAACTAAACCCTAGGTCAGAATGACTATGGGAGAGAAGGAACTCAAGAGAAAATAAGAGAAAGAGGGATATGGAGAGGAGGTTACCTTAAGAGATCTATCCAAAAACTTGAATAAATCCCTTAGATCCACACACTATGAAGTAAAAGAAGGCTTGGGAAACAAGGGGAGATCCCATTAGGGTCTCACAAACTAGGATAGGGGGGATAGGGCCATATTTGGGGTAAAAATCCTGAGGGGGGAAGACTTAGAATTATCTAAATTTAAAAACTGGTAAAGTTGCATGGTTATGTTGCACAGTTTAACAAACCATGCAGTAATCGTGTGATAACCACTATTTTTGGATAAAATGGTCACACAGTTACTTGGGGTTGACTGCACAACCATGAAAAATCCATGTGGTAGGTTCTGTCTAGCCCCAAATATACTGCACAATTTCCTAGACTGGCCGTACGATTACCACTAACCATGTACCATGGTCTGCCAAGGACAAACATCCATGTTTTCTCCAAATTTCTCTAAAAAATCCAAGGATAAACAATGGGAGAAAAACTTAGACAAGTAGACACTTAAAAACATAACAATCGTCACACATGGAATCTGAGAAAAGGATCAAAATTCACATAAAATCAGTGCATAAGTCAAAACTAGAAAAACTGGGGGTGACATGCCCATGACTCACACATCTAAAACACCAATAACACCGAGCTAACACTTATCATAATTACCATAGAACACTAAATATGTTGAATCAACAATACAATAATAAGTCATATTCTAGAGGTTTCTCATCTCCCACACCTATCCCCAAGATCAGGCCTCACACAATCCACTTCCCACAGGTGACACTCCTACCCCCATTCCAAAACACATTACATTAGTCACACTAAATCCAATTTCTTACCCTAGGTCCCACACCCATATATACTCATTATCAATGAAACTATGTTCCAAGAAAATCATGCTAGAGTTTAACATGAATTCAAGTTTAAACTCGTCTACCCTACCCACTCTCAGGCTAGGCATAAACCAAAAAAGGGTCACAAGAAACCATGATACAATGAAAAATCTCATAACTTCAAGGTCTAAACCCAACTAAAGGCACAAATGGCACTATCTTGCTATCATGTACACCCAAACTCATCAAGGTATTACAACACATATCTAAGGGCCTCACTACCCAAGGTCAATCTCTATCCCTAAACTTCCCATACATAGGGCTAGGCTATCAACATAAAGGATACTCATCACCATGACCCCTAAGGTCATATTATTTTTTAAAATTCACAATATTTATTAGATTTCACATTCTAGGTTTGGTTAGATAGAATTCCATTTACAAGTTATAAGGGAAATAACTTATAATTTTCTTACTAACACTTTATTTAACCAAAACCCTCACTTTAACAGCTAAGTTATATCTTTTTATTTAACCAGAATTCCCCTAAGGAGTTGGTTAAGTAGAATTAAACCATAAATTTATATGTTAAAGCACCATATAAATGGTTTTATAAACTTTAAATAACACTACCATCTCAATTATTTAAAACCATATTAAGATATAAATCACTAGTACACATAAACCACTAGAAGTAAATAAAACAACAATACACATGAATCCCAAGAAGCTATCAATTACAGACAACATAAAAATGACACACAAATCCTTGGCATGAAAACACACACACCCTCTAACTATAACGACCAATATTAAAACTTTCTATAAATTAATAAAATCACACCCATGTGCACCACTCGAGGTGGAAATCAATCAACTATAAAAGTATAAATTAAGAAAAACAATTCTCAAACCTAAAAACATGGATTTCCCCCATACTTGGGACTACAGCTCCCAGACACAAGCTCATTTCCAAACTCTGACAACATCTTATTATTTTTTATACTAATAAAAAATGGTAAGGTAAAAGAAAATAATGTCTAATACCACTTTTTAATATCCATACCCTACTCAATCTATGAATGGTGACCAGAATAGTTCACCACATGGCCTCAGGCCTTCCTCTCCATATGCCAGAGGCTACCGACTAGTGGTGAGGGACTACGAGGTTAGTGTGGGGAGACTATTCCCTTTTTATTAGAGCGTGAAACACAATATAAAAAAAACAAACCATATACATGTTTAGATACACATCAAAACTAGGGTAGTAGTCTATAAAATAATACAGTCACAAGATATAATAATAAATGATTATGTCGTACATACGAAATTAGATCCCCCATGTGTGGATTATATACAAGTGATAAAAAATAACACGAATAGAACTAAAGAAAAAAACCCATCCCCAACTAGTACCGAGCGTAGCTCAGTCCAATAATCCATACTTGATCCTAGAATTCCAATCAATATACATCAACATCAGTCCTTTTTCGAAACCTATACCAATGAATAAGAATAGTTTCTTCTCAAGTAACCAAATTACAAGGAGTCCCAAGAAGGGTGTGAGTATAACTCATTAGGCCACCACCAATAGTGGACCTAAATATAACTAGTATATATAAGTGTGCATGAAAAAGTTCTCATGATAAAAAAATACAAATAAAACTACAAATTTTAAAACATTTAAACATAAATTCATTAAAAAATTTCAAACTCAGGCTCTGATAATGACATTAAGGAATGGTATATACTTGCTTCGGCTAGTGCCAAGGTGTCTCTAAGCATGTAATGATGACTATTCCAACCCATTTTCTATTGGAAGTAATATACCCATCACCAAAGCCTAACTAAAAACCACTTAGGGTGCTGTGTTCACCCCTAGTTTAACCAACACAACCACGTCCACATGAGGACCATGTTCACCTGAAGTTTTTCTATAACAATTTTATTCACCTTGGGTGCTATGTTCACCCTGGGTTTAACCATAAAAAATGCATCCACATAGGGGCTATGTTCACCTCGGGTTTAACCATTACAAATTCATCCACCTAGGGATCATGTTCACCCCAGGTTTAACCATTACAATGCATAAAAAAATAAATAATTAAAAGCATAAGAGACCATTTAACATTTCCAATTAAAAAATAATCCCAATTATGATCACTCAAACCATTTAAAATTCTATTTCCAATCTCAATTCCAATTTATATTTTTAATCCTGTTTCAAAAATATCATTTATGAATACCAATTTCCAAAAAAATCAAACACATTTCATAAATACTATTTCACATTCCCATTTCAAAAACCATCCCAATTTACCGTTTCCAAATTACATTTCAAATCCCCTTTTCAAAAATACTAATTCAAATTTATATTTAAAGTATATTTCAAGTACCAAAACCAAAATACCATTTTCAAGAAAACAATATTTAATTATCCAATTTAAAAGGTCAATTCATTACTTAGATGTTTTACTAGGAACCACCTCCCTTTAAGGCTCAAGACATGTTAAGGGTGTTAAGTAAAGAAAATTCTATATCAAGAAAAATTAATTTAATTCTATGGTTATCACTCAAAAAACTGGTGAAACCTCCATCACATGAACATAAAAAGTAAGGCAATACTATGGATTAATTTAGGGACCAAATAAATTTATTTTATGCTTTCAAGTATTTTCTGATAGGCTGACAGTAGCTTCCAAGGCCTATCGATCCTTGTCCATACCCAAATGATTCTCACCTGAACTCCCAGTTCCTAAGTCATACCATGAAATATAAAATAATTAATTATAAAAAATTATAATTAATTTAATATCCAACTCCAAGAAGTCATAAATAGAGAAATACAAATCTAAATCTCTCACCTCATTGGAACAATGATTATCCACCTATAGGAGGCCTGTGTTGGGATCGCAACATAAATTTTAAGAAAATATATAAGAGTAATAATAATTTACATGGATAATTTTAAACCAAGTAAAAGTAAAACCTAAGAAAAATTAAATTGACATCATTAATTGAAAAAACTCTAAGAATCTAGGTGTAGTTAGTATCTCTGGATTCCCTTATTGCAAGCAGAATGAAATCCCCATCAATGCCATATCTTCCACCATGTTTGGTGGAATTAAAAATTAAAACTCTAGATAGATAAACCAAAATTAATGAAGAATTAATTGTGTATAAATTAGAGACTATATAAGGGTGATAAATACTAAGAATAATTTAATAATTCCTCATAAAACACCCAAACAGAGGAGAATCAAGGGAGGGAGGAGGGGCTTAGAAAGCTAGGTTACATGTAAGGAGGAGAAATGAGGGCTACCCCACTTAAAATTCTATAGAAAAAATGGTAAAAACACACTTTCAATAGTTCACATGGTTTGTCCACATAGTATTCCAAACCATGTGCTAACTATGTGGATAAAACTATCTCCATCCCTCCACTGCATAAGGTTTAGTCACATAGTTCACCCAACTATACACCAATTGTGTGGGTGGATCTGTAACCCCTATGAAATTTTTAAATGGATTCCTCTTGTAATTTTCATGGTTTTAAATTAAATATTCTCTAGAAATACATTAAATACATTATTTATATAATAGTTATTATTAATTACCTATTCTTCATGGTGGCATGTGGTTTCCACACAATCGTGCACCCTAAACCATTCTCCCTAGAAAAGATCCTCTAAAACTTCTAAAACTTACTCAAAGCTCCCAAGGCTCAATTGAGAACCTGATGCACCTACCACACCTCAAACCACATCCAAAAATATCAATTTAAAACATTAAAACCTTTAGAATTCCATTCCAAACCTCGATTCAAAATTTATCCTAAGTGATAATGAAAATTCAAATTCTTATGAATTCTAAACGCTTATATGGTCATGAGGAATTACACAATTTTTTCTTTCCATGGGTGGATCTACCTCATAAAATGAATTCTTTTATGTGTCTTCATAGGATCCTACAAAGAAACCATACTTGTTAACATATGGATCCACATATGATGTTGACCAGTCCTCTACCCAGCACTACGAGGAAGCACTAGCAACATAATAGATTGAGGTGACATCAAAAACAATAGTAGGATAGTACACAAAGGCATCTATGTCATATCCATATATTCACCATGTTGATATAGAGTTAGGGAATGAAGAGGAACCTACTCCCATAGTCAGGACACCAGAGTGACATAGACGTCACACCTGAAGGGAGAATAAGGTTCATATATCGAGTTGTATAATAGAAAGGTAACATTGATAATGTTTTCTAGTATAAAACAATTTTATATAAAAATATATAATTTATTAAGTATTTAAATATCTTTTTATAACCTACATTTCTATTTAAATTTTAAAATAAAAAACACCCAAAAATACAATTTTAATTTCTTGATAAATTTAAATAATTAAAAATATATAAAAGAAACATTATTTAGGCATTCCACACAACAAATCAAGAAATGAATTATAAAAAAAATTAAAAAAATAGACAAATATTTTCCAAAAAATTAATAACGAACCTCATTTTAATAAGATTATTGGGGGTGAATTTTTATGTAAAACATTCAATCTCCACCAATTAAAGATATAAAATATCTATATTGATTGTAAATTTTACTCTAATTCATATAATGATATCATGATTTAGATCCTTCATTTTTTTCATGTTGTGTTTGAATTTGAGGATCCTTTTTACTTTTTCTAATTGAGTATTTGTTTATATTCTTATTGTGCAAGATAAAGTGGATTTAAGGATATTCTTATGTGAAACTCATAAAACCAATGGATATAAAGATATTATCTTAGGTGTACCATATGAAGTCTTTGGTATATCATTTATGGTGTTAAAAGATCTAGGATATTTCCTACAAAAAGATCCATGTATTTTTGTCAGCTATTATGTACAAAATATTTTGTGTTCCCCCTCCTATGATACTGATAGTAAAGTGAGAGAATGAAAATTTTAGGGAAAGGAAGCAATGGTAAAGAGTTTCGATAACTCAATCTTTGTATGTGAAACCAACAAATACCTTTTAGTGGTCTTTATCCCCCCAAGGGATGAAGACATTTCATCTCCCACAGATTGGTGGAAGACAATTTTCTGATGCATATCCCCTATCTCTATTTACAACAACCTATAAAATTCTCAATCACGATTCAAGGAAAATTACTTTTCGGTAGAAATGGCGGACCTTGTGACTGGTGAGATATTTCTATGTATATAAAGGTGATAGGTTCCACCTTTGTCTCAATGTAAGAGCAATGATACTTTTATTGCATGAATAAATCTATGGGGAAAACTCACTTTAAAAGATCTATTATTATGTTTTTTACTTGTTTGAATTTCCATCGATACTAAGAAATAATAGAGACATTGGCAATTTAGCTACATGGCGGGGGAGATTTTCCTTGAATATTTTAAACAAGAGATAAAATTTGAGAATAATTGTTAAAGTTATTGTTAAAAAGTTAACAAAATATACTTATGAATATGTTTATAACTAGTTGAGTTTGTTGTACTTGTTTTTTAGTCCCTCATTTCATGTTATTTTTCACTATTTCATCTTCAAAAGTTTCATCATTTTATTTTTTATTTAGGGTTTTTAAAAAAAAGTAATTATTTTAACCATAATTTTATTTAAAATATGATTCATTCAAATGAAATTAAATTATGAACTCTAATTATTCCTTATCAAATAATATGTTAATTTAAACACTATTATAAATGAAAAACATGGTTTATTACAAAAATCAACATAACATAATAATAAAACATGTATTTTGTATGATTAAACAATGAAATATTAATATATATTAATTTTAAAATTAATTTACATAATTTATATATATAATTATTAAAAACTCAAAACAAATTTTTTATATTTTTAAAATAAAAGACAACATTTATGAATAGTGACATAACCTATACAAAAGGACCATTCCTATAAATTAAGGATATCTTAAGTAAACAATAATTTAATTATAAGAACTAATGTGTGTTAAAATATATTTAGATATTATTTTTTTGAATTGAAATAAAATAAAAAATAAATAATGAATTTATAAAATTATCATATAATATAAATATATTTATAATTAAATATTTATAACTATATTTATATTATATTTATATAATTATAAATATATATTTCTAAAATATAAAAAAAACATGGGCAAGAGCGCCAAATCATTTATCACTCTAGAGACCCATTTATATAAAAATCTGTAAAGATGTGGAAATTCCATGGAATTTTTTTTCTTAAATACATGGGATTTTTTATGAGTCCGTAAAAATTTACGGCACTTGATTCTGAGGCCCGGTGTGCCCGGAATCAATTTCTGAAGTTTTGTTTAGGTACGTTTAGTAAACGTATGAGCGAGTTTTTATAACTTTTGAGCTGGTGCTCGGAACTGAAATCTGAGGGCATCACTGAACTCGCAGCGCCAATATTCTCTTAGGATGAATTTCACCTCGACAGCAGACGATTGAGAATAAAAGTTAGTTTTTGGCTTTTTTATAAAAAAATAATAAAATAAAGTACAACACTTTATTTTATTTTTAAGATTCAATGTGTTGAGTGTGTTGGTTAAAACCTCCCCTTGGGAGTTGGTGGTGGAACCGCCACACCCTAACCTCCCATGAGAGGTTATGGTGGTGGGGCCCACCCGAGCATAACCTCCCATGGGAGGATTATTGAGGTGGGGACCACCCATGCCGCATAACCTTCCTATTAATGATAGGGGTGGGGACCATCCGACCCCTATTGATGGTGGAGGATGAAACCTCCCCACTCTCCCTCATTAATGAGGGAGAGCCTCTTGACCTCCCTGTGCAATTAATTGGGCCAATGCATGTGTTTTATTAAGGAGAGCCTCTTGGCATCCTCCAAATTAATGAGACAACACTCGTGCATTTAATTTATTGGAGCCATGTTTTTAATTATCCTTTTTGAATTGGTCTGCCAATGTAATATTAGACAACTAATCTAATATTATTTCATTGTCATTTCTCTTTTGGTGGAATTGAGAGGAGCTTTGGAGAAAAGTGCTCCCAATGAAGAACGCTCCTCCCAACGAAGAACACTCCTCCCAATGAAGAACGCGAAGAATGCCAGATTTCTTCTTCGACTTCTTTCCTCGAATCCTACCGAAGTGGAGTGCCTTCCATGGCCAACTCAACTCGGGATTAAAAGAGCATGGCGAATGCGAAGAATGATGAATTATTTCATCTTCTTCACGCAACTTCAAACATCAATGAACGACGAACAACAAATAATAAGGTAGGGGGTAATTATATGTTGATGCTTCCCTTTTCTTCCTCTCATCATCAAATGAAAAAAATGATACAAAGTGTTGTAATTAATTGTTGAGATTCATTCTGATGAGCCAAATTATATCATCTCTAAATGCGGAGGGTGTGGGTGAAACTAACATGGATCGACTCCCTCCGCCGTTCTTTCGTAATGATTATTCAGCATGGCGATGAGGCGACGACAACAAAGGCGGCAACGACGAAGGCCGCACTACCCACGACCTCTGATAATCGCACCGCCCACACAACGCACCTGTACTTCCACCCGAACAATGCTGCACCCCACCGCGTGAACAACGGCTTACCCACATGCTGCCCCATGCACTCCGGCCTGCCCCCGCGCCGCCGCGCCCCACGCCAGCCTGCCCACGCACATCAGTCTACTCCGCGCCCTGCCCGGTACCCCCGTGCACTGCCCGCGAGCCTTGACGGCCTGCCCGACGTACCCGCAGCCTACCCGACGTCCAATTGGCCTACCCGTGCCCCACGCGACCTGCCCACTGGCCTCTCGGCCTCCGACCTCCCGAGCCGCGCCCCTCGTGGTGCTGGCCGAACCGGCCCCGACCTTCGGGCCTAGTCGCCTGGGTGGCGGCATCCAGGATGAACCGCCCACGTAGTCCACAGGGCTGGGCCCAGTGGACCTGGCCTAACATAGTGGGCTGACCCACCGGACAGGCTGGTTCAGACCCATTGGGTCTGTCTGGGTTGACCCAGACTGGGTCGGACCGGACCCAGGCCCACTACCGACCCTTTGCTTACTTTGGCCATATTTGTGGCACCAGACGTCCGTTTGAAGAGCCGTCAGCGGAGCTGGTAATCTTGATAAGAGAAATTCCATTTGGGTATACCTCACTAGAGTTCATGGTATTTTTGAGATACAGTCGGGTTTGTTTGTACACGAATCCAATTGGGCCCTTGAGACTAAAAGGCTAATACTCACAGACCGAACGTTCGATTGACGCACCGTCTGTTGCGTTGATACCCCTATGACGTGGAAGTAATTTGAGATACTTATACGTCAGACTTCACGACACTTGGATTATTAACCATTAGTTCGTGGAGCAGATCCTTCTGGTGACGATCATATAGAGTACGGAGACCTAGTAACTGACTGAGACTTGATGACTGCTTGACCGATTTGACTCGAAGTGACTCGACTACCCAGTGGAGAGCACCTCAGTGTGATGCGGCAGACCCATGGTGGAGGAGCACCTCTGTGTGAGCACGGAAGACCTGCGGTACTCGATAAGAGGAGTACCTATATAGGCTATTAGGGGGAGCGCCTCTGTGTGACGTGGTAGACCCATGGTGGGGAGTGCCTCTGTGTGATGCAACAGACCCACGACACTCGACAGGAGGAGTGCCTCAGTAGTCCAAGGATATTGGGAAGTGCCTCTGTGTGACGCGACAGGCCCACTGTACTTGATAGAGGAGGAGTACGCCATCGGCCATGGTTTCGATAATAAAAATCTTAGTTTGAGCCTACTCTTTGACTTTTGTGTTTTCCTCATGATTGAGATGGGTTACTAGATAACTTAGGTATATGTATGGGCATATAACTAAGTAATGGTTATACGTTGTTTTTGTACTTTTTGATTTATCCTTGTTGGATTTTGTGAGGCCTTGAGGGTCTCGGGGTCCCTACTGAGTATCATTATACTCACCCTTGCACGGGCTTTGCCCGTACCTCGTTGTGTTGGATGCAGATGACAGACAACGCTGACGGAGGCCGAGAGCACAAGGACTGGATGGTACTCGGAGGTGAACCTCACGACGATTCGGTACATAGAGGATTCGGATGGATATGGAGTGCTGAGGTGGCCATATGTACCTATCCTTCAGGTAGGAACCCCAGAGGATGATCCAAGAGCTACTCTTTACCTTTTAGCTATTTGTACCTTTTCAGTTGTACTTGTACTTTACGATTGGGCTTGTATTTCTGGCCTCTTTTACTTTACATCACAATTTATGTATATAGTTTTTTACTTAGTGTTTTACTTATAGTTGTGTACTCTGATATGTTTTTTTAAAGTTGTAAAGGCAATGCCTTCCCAGTTTAGAGATATCAACCTTTGGTGCTAGTCGCCAGCCCCTGTCCTATGGAAGGAGGGCTTTGGGTAGTTACGACACGGGCCCCGGGGGACGGGTCATGACAAATTGGTATCATAGGTGTCGGTTCTACCGAAGAAATTTGGACTCTGATATTTCTTTTCTGTGAAACAATAGTGTTAAGGGTACTAAGTGTGGTTTTCAGTTCAGGGAGTCCAATGTTGGTGCGGGCGGCTGACGTATCCATTCACCAGGACCCTGATCTCTAATTTCTGACTCAGTACATGAAAACACTGATTGCATGTGTGTTTTCTAAAAGTTTTCTTAAGTCAGATCAACCAGGTCAGCTCACCAGGTATAGTCTTTTGACCATGTCACATCTGTTTCTTTCAGGATTCCTCCCCACGGATGACTAGTTAGAGCCCTGAGAGTCATACGTACTGATAGCACATCGAGCGATGAGGCCTTGGTACAGGGCCCTCTTCCAATTGAGGCACTAGTGGGGGCACCAGCGGTACCACTCCCCAATGGGTCACCGATTCCACTAGCCCCAGCAACAGACAGTTCATGCCGCTTGAGCGCATTGAATGAGTTACAAGTCCATTGGCCACCCAAGTTCAGGGGAGAGATGGACCCACAGGCAGCTGAGGATTGGCTGGAGGTTGTGGTGAGAGTCTTCAGGCTAGTAAGGACACCATCAGACTTTATGGTGATCCTTGATACCAGCCTCCTTTAGGAAGCAGAAGGAAGATAGTGGAGCCTGATGCTCCAGGTTCATGATGAGGCAACACTTCTTTGGGTAGACTTCGAGAGCCTGTTCTGGGAAGAGTTTGTCCCAGCCACCCTTCGAGTGGTGCGGATAGAGGAGCTACTGCATCTACGGTAGGGTAGCATGATGGTGGCACAATACTCAGCGAGGTTCACCGACCTATCGTATTACTCCATTGATATGGTATGAGACCCATTCTTTAGGGATCAGACCTTTGAGCAGGGACTCAAAAGGGAGATCAGAGCTTTAGTGATCTCACTTAGCATCCCGACTCAGGTGGGGGTGTTAGAGAGAGCTCTACTAGTGGAGAGTTTCCTTGCTGAGCAGTCTCCAGCAGCGAGACCCACCACTAGCTGACATGTAGTGGAGTCTTCTACAACTGGCAGTAGATAGATGTCGCAGAGGTCCAAGAGGACTATACCTACAGGTGGTCAACTTCATGACTCAGGATCGGTTGTGCGGGGAACCCAGAGTAGAGACACACATGCCGGTGGCAGGCAGTGTTACTCATGCGGCGGTCTTGGTCACATGGCTCGTGACTGTCTGAACTGCCACTCTGATGATCAGCAGATAGTTGAGGGACCTCCCAGGCAGAGGAAAATATTTGATCGAGGTGTTCCACAGGGCTCAGGCAGACATGGTAGAGGAGCTGGTCGAGAATCTAGCAGTGGACGACGTTACGAGGTGCTACCGCCACCACCACCAGAAGGTCCACCCTGACCGCAGGGAGAAGGTGGACATGGGAGATCTTAGCTTTAGGTAGATGAAGCATACAACCATGGTGCTCCAGAGATGATTCTAGGTATGATCTGTGTCTACTCCACCTTAGTTGCAGTTCTTGTAGACACAGGTTCCAATCACACTTTCATTGCCACTTCCCTCATTCGAAGCTTAGAGATTCCGATGGAGTCGTTGGCTCGATCCTTATAGCTAGATACTCCTACAGGAGAAGACTCGACGATTACGCACTTGTGCCAGCAGTGTGAGCTTATTATAGGAGGTGAGAGATTCGACTGGGATCTTCTATTAGCGGCGTCGAGGCCTTACGACGTCGTCTTGGGTATGGACTAGTTATATACAGTTCATGCTCAGATTGAATGTATTAGGGGAAAAGTGCGGTGTGCCCTCATGGATGGGACCAGGTTTATCTTCACCGGTGAGAAGAGAACCTTTTCAGCATAGTACAGACTTACTCATAGGAGAGTGCAACCGATCAATCACCAGTTGTCTTGCCTTACCCTCGGAGCAGTAGATGTGGAGAGTCTGACTTATCCTGTAGTGGTGGACCAGCACGTGGATGTTTTCCCTGACAATTTTCTGGGACTACCTCCTCACAGAGAGGTGGAATTCTAAATTGACCTGTACCCTAGGATGAAACTGATATCTACTCCAGCGTATTGGATGGCTCCCACAGAACTTCGCAAGATGCGGGTATATCTAGAGGACTTGCAGGGAAAGAGATTCATCTGACCCAGTGTTTCTCCTTGGGAAGCCTCGATTCTGTTCACCAAGAAGGAGGATGAGAGCTTGAGGATCTATGTTGACTACTGTCGCTTGAACCAGGTGACTGTGAAGAACATTTACACACTCCCAAGGATTTACGACCTCTTTGATTAGCTAAAGGGAGCTCGGTGGTTCTCGAAGATAGACCTCAGATCAGGTTATCAACAGCTTAGAGTTTAAGACGAGGATGTGCAGAAGACAACCTTCAGGTGTCGTTACGGTCACTACGAGTTCTTGGTTATTCCCTTAGGTATAACCAACACTCCAAAAGTGTTCATGAGTCTCATGAATAGGATCTTACAGCCATACCTCGATCTCTTTGTCTTAGTCTTCATCGATGACATTTTGATCTACTCGACTACTGAGTAGGAGCATGCCTACCATTTGCGGGTAGTACTGGACACACTCCGAGAGCACCATCTTTATGGTAAGATCTCAAAATGTCAGTTTTGGTTTCAAGATGTTCACTTCTTGGGACATTTCATCTCGGAGGCTGGAGTTGCAGTGGATCCAGTGAAGATTGAGGTGGTACTTTCTTGGGAGACATACAGGAGTGTGACGGAGGTACGAAGTTTCCGAGGTTTGGCTGGACACTACCTTAGATTCGTTCCAGACTTCTCCAAAGTTACAGCGCCACTATTAGACTTGACGAAGAAGGGGTAATCCTTCATGTGGTTGGAGAGATTTCAACATAGATTTATGGAGCTGAGACAGAGGCTGACTAGTGCCCCCATCTTGAGGCTTCCAGAGGAAGGCATAGGGTACGTAGTCTACTGCGACGCATCAAAGACCAGACTTGGGTGTGTCCTGATGCAGAAGCTAGCTGTGATCGCATATGGTTCTCGGCAGCTGAGGTATCATTAACAGAACTACACTAACCATTATCTGGAGTCAGTAGCAGTGGTCTTCGCCTTGAAGATGTGGTAGCACAAATTGATGGGAAAATGTTTTACTGTGTACTCTAATCACAAGAGTCTCAGGTATATCTTCTCCCATAAGAACCTAAACCCGAGACAACGACAATGGCTCGAGTTCTTCCAGGTCTTTGACTTCGAGGTAGTCTATAATCCTGGGAAAGGGAATGTTGTAGCAGATGCTCTCAGTAGGAGATCTGGTATACAGCTGTTAGGAGAGGCAACAGAGCAGCTAGCTGATTTATAGATATCCTTTGTGGATAGAGATGGAGCAGCATTACTACAGTCTCTTATAGTCACACCCCCACTTCTTCAGCGAGTCAGGGAGGCACAACATGGGTATGCTGACTGCGAGACACGATGTTCTCAGATATCCACAGGGCAAGCACCTGAGGGATTTTCTGAAGGTGTGGAGCACATCATCCTCTTCATAGGAAGTACCTTGGTACCAGGGGCACTTCAGGAGGAAGTGTTGAGGGAGTTCCACACATCCCCTCTAGTGGTACATCCAGGAGTGGTGAAGATGTACCAGGATCTTCAATGACAACACTGATGGCCAGGTATGAAGAAGGCGGTAGAAAAGTTTGTCTCATGATGCCTCACTAGTCAGTAAGTGAAGGCAGAGCACGAGGTACCAGCAGGCTTGGTTCGACCCTTAAAGTTCCCAGAGTGGAAGTGGGATGGGATATCCATGGACTTCATGACGGGTCTTCCACGTACATCCAAGAGTCACGATTCGATTTGGGTGATCATCGACCGACTCACCAAGTCAGCCCACTTCCTACCGATCAGAGAGAAGGGCTCAGTAGAGATCTTGAGAGGCCTCTATGTATAAGAGATTGTGCATTTTCATGTAGAAAATACTTCTCTTGTCTTCTACCATGATGCAAGGTTTACTTCCCGACTATGGAAGGGGTTGCATGAGGCTTTCAGGATACAACTACGTCTGAGCAACGCCTTCCATCCTCAGACAGATGGCTAGACTGAGAGGACCATTCAGATCCTCGAGAACATGCTACGTTCATGCGTCCTCAACTTTGGTCGTAACTGGGAGGATCACTTACCGTTGGTGGAGTTTTCCTACAATAATAACTATCACTCCACCATCGGTATGACACCTTTTGAGGCCTTGTATGGTCGACCTTATAGATCACCCCTGTGCTGGACAGACCTTGGGGAGTTAGAACTAGTGGGACTGAAGATGGTACAGGCTACCATAGAGAAGGTGAAGATCATCCAGGAGTGGATGAAGACTAGACAGAGCAGATAGAAGTCATATTCTGAAAGGAGACGGAGACCTCTAGATTTTGAGGATGGAGACCACGTCTTCCTAAGGGTCTCAACTCGATGAGGTCTACGAAGATTTGGCCAAGGTGGCAAGTTATCTCCAAGGTTCATCAAACCTTTCCAGGTCCTCAACAGAGTAGGCGATGTGGCTTACCACCTACCTCTTCCACCTCAATTGCACTGGGTGCATGACGTCTTCCACGTATCTTAGTTGAGGAGATACGTGCATGACCCTTCTCACGTCATCGACTATGGGGAGCTGGACATCGACGATGGGGCGACTTTCATAGAGGTGCTAGTGGAGATTGAGGATTGAAAGGAGCAGGTCCTACATGGATGGTCAATACCTATGGTGTACGTTCGTTGGTAGCACATGAACCTCCAGGAGAGCACATGTGAGCGGGAGGCTTAGATGCGTGCTCAGTATCCCCATTTGTTCCCTTAGTGTGAGTTGTAGCTTACGGGGACGTAAAGGCCTAAGGTGGGGAGAATGTAAATACCCAGAAATTTCATGGAATTTTTTTTCTTAAATACATGGGATTTTTTATGAGTCTGCGAAAATTTACGGTGCTTGATTCCGAGGCCCGGTGTGCCCGGAATCAATTTCTGAAGTTTTGTTCAGGTACGTTTAGTAAACGTATGAGCGGGTTTTTAAAAATTTTGAGCTAGTGCTCGGAATTGAAATATGAGGAAACTGTTGAACTTGTAGCACCGATATTCGTTTAATAAGACTTTCACCTCGACGATAGATGATCGGGAATAAAAGTTAGTTTTTGGTTTTTTTATAATAAAATAATAAAATAAAGTAAAACACTTTATTTTATTTTTAAGCTATCATGTGTTGAGTGTGTTGGTTAAAACCTCCCCTTGGGAGTTGTTGGTGGGACCGCCACACCCTAACCTCCCATGAGAGGTTATAGTGGTGGGGCCCACCCGATCATAACCTCCCATAGGAGGATTATTGAGGTGGGAACCACCCGAGCCGCATAACCTCCCTATTAATGATAGGGGTTGGGACCATCTGAACCCTATTGATGGTGGAGGATGAAACCTCCCCACTCTCCCTCATTAATGAGGGAGAACCTCTTGACTTCCCTGCGCAATTAATTGCGCCAATGCATGTGTTTTATTAAGGAGAGCCTCTTGGCATCCTCTAAATTAATGAGACAACACTCGTGCATTTAATTTGGTGGATTTGGGTTTTTAATTATCCTTTTTGAATTGGTGTGCCAATGTAATATTAGAATACTAATATAATATTATTTTGTTGGAAATTATCTTTTGGTGAAATTGAGAGAAGTTTGGGAGAAAAGTGCTCCCAACGAAGAATGCTCCTCCCAATGAAGAATGCAAAGAACACAAGATTTCTTCTTCGACTTCTTTCCTCAAATCCTACCGGCATGGAGCGCCTTCCGCGACTGACTCAACTCGAGATTCGGAGAGCATGGCAGATGTGACGAATGACGAATTCTTTCATCTTCTTCCCACAACTTCAAATGTCAACGAATGATGAACAAAAAATAATAAGGTAGGGGGTTATTGTATGTTGATGCATCCCTTTTCTTCCTCTCATCATCTAATGAAAAAAAATTGATACAAAGTATTGTAATTAATTGTTGAGATTCGTTCTGATGAGCCAAATGATATCATCTCTAAACGCAGAGGGTGCAGGCCAAAAAAACATAGCCAGACTCCCTCCGCTGTTCCTTCATAAAGATTCTTCGGCATGTCGATGAGGCGACGACAACAAAGGCGACAACGAAGAAGGCCGCGCTACCCACGACCTCTGTGAATCGCACCACCCCCGCGACGGACCTGTACTTCCGGCCAAACACCGCCGTGCCCCACTGCGTATACCACAGCTTACCCGCGTGCTATCCCACACACTCTAGCCTGCCCTCGCGCTACCGCACCCCATGCCGGCCTGTCCGTGCGCTCCACCCTACCCCACACCCTGCCTGGCGCCCGCGCACACTGCTCGCGTGCCACCACGATATGCCCAGCGCACCCGCGGCCTGCCTAGTGTCCAGCCGGCCTGCCCGTGCCCCGCGTGGCCTGCCCGTTGGCCTCCCAGCCGCCAACCTCTTGAGCAGTGACCCTCGCGGCGTTGGCCGAACCGACCCCGACCTTTGGTCCGAGTCACCTGCGTGGCGACATCCGGGCCGAACCGCCCTCACAGTCCACTGGGTCGGGCCCAGCGGACCGAGCCTAACTTAGTGGGATGACCCACCCAATGGGATGGGTCAGACCCATCAGGTCTGTCCGGGTTGACCCAGACTGGGTCGGTGCAGACTGGGTTGGGCTGAGTCAGTCTGACCGGGTTGGACAAGACCCGAGCCCACTACTGACCCTTTTCTTACTTTGGCCATATGTATGGCGCCAAACGTTCATTTGACGAGACATTAACGATGCTGGTAATCTTGATGAGAGACGGTCCCTTTGAGTATACCCCACTAGAGTTTGGAGTATTGTTGAGATACTGTAAGGTTGGTTTGTACACGAATCCAACCGGCCCCCCGGGACTAAAAGGCTAATAACTCACAGACCAGGCGTCCGATTGACGCGCCGTCTGTTGCGTTGAGACCCCTATGATTTTGAAATACTTTGAGATACTTCTACGTGAGACTTCATGAAACTTAGAGTATCGAATAATAGATTTTGGAGTAGATACTTCTGGTGAAGAGCAGACAGAGTACGGAGACCTAGTAGTTGGCTGAGACCTGACGACTGCTTGACCGATTTGGATCAGAGTGACTTTACTAGCCTAGTGGGGAGTGCCTCTGTGTGACACGACAGACCCATGGCGGAGGAGCACCTCTATGTGAGGGTGACATACCCATGATACTCGACATGAGGAGTACCTCTATAGGCTATTAGGGGGAGCACATCTGTGTGACGCGGTAGACCCACAGTGGGGAACACCTCTGTGTGACGCATAAGACTCATGACACTCAACAGTAGGAGTGCCTCAGCAGTATAAGGATAGTGGGAAGCACCTCTCTGTGACACAGCTAGCCCACTGAGTTGATAGAGGAGGATTATGCCACCAACTGTGGTTTTGATAATAAAAATCCTCGTTTGAGTTGAGTCTTTGACTTTTGTTTTTTCCTCATGACTGAGATGGGTTACTAGATAACTTAGGTATATGTATGAGAATATACCTAAGTAATGGTTATCTGCTATTTTCATACTTTGTGATTTATCCTTGTTGGATTTTGTGAGACCTTGAGGGTCTTGGGGTCCCTACTGAGTATTTTTATACTGACCCCTGCACGGGATATGCCCGCACCTCGATGTGTTGGATGCAGACAACAGAAAACACTGACAGAGGCTGAGAGCGCTAGTACTGGACAGTACCCAGAGGTGGACCTTATGACGAGTCGGTACACAGAGGAGTCTGACGGACGTGGAGTGCTGAGGTGGACATATATACCTACCCTTCAGGTAGGAACCCCAGAGGATGATCTAGGAGCTGCTCTTTACCTTTTAGCTGTTTGTACTTTTTCAGTTGTACTTGTACTTTACAATTGTGCTTGTATTTCCGGCCCCTTTTACTTCCCAGCACACTTTTTGTATACATTTTTTACTTAGTGTTTTACTTCCAGTTGTGTACTCTGATGTGTTTGTTTACAATTGTAAAGGCAATGCCTTCCCAGTTTTGGGATATATCCCTTTGGTTCTAGTCGACAGCCCCTGGCCTATGGAAGGCGAGTTTGGGGTAGTTACGACACGGGCCCCGGGGGACGAGTCATGACAAAACCCCTAACCCATTTAATTAAAAAAATACCCAGTTTAAAAATTTAGTCAGTATTGACACTTAGTTGATTGAAAGAGAAAATATTAATTCTTACTTTTCTAATAGTATAAAAAGAAATTGGATACAAACATTAAGCATGGGTCTTGTTCTTAAATGATAATATTTTTGGGGTTGTGAACAATATTTAGATTTCATTCATGTAATTATTCTCCATTATATTCATTAGATTCAATTCCATGGGTGTTTCATGATCTATAGAAATCAGTTATCCTCATATTTTCCATAC
This sequence comes from Viscum album, assembly GCA_963277665.1. Lineage (NCBI taxonomy): Eukaryota > Viridiplantae > Streptophyta > Magnoliopsida > Santalales > Viscaceae > Viscum > Viscum album. The sequence continues at coordinate 540,853,185 of OY728119.1, forward strand.
TAGGTAGTCCTACAAATAGGATAAAAAATAGTGGCCTTTGATGTGAAAAATGAAGATCTCTTATGAATTGAGCTAACAAAGTAAGAGTTTGAGAATCCCTCGATGACAATTCATCAACATTACAATGTTATTTACATCAATGTTTGAAGTGATCTCAAAAACATTACCCTATTTGATAATGTGGTGTGTTGATAACTCTCATATTTTGAGTATACTATGATTAGTTTCTTGATTTGTTGATTCACGAGCTTTTAAGGTGTTTTCATATTGTATTTATTATCAACATGCTCATAGATTTATTTGTGACCAATTAGAGTTAAAGTGGTTATAAGTGAATAAATAATTTCAGAGAAGTCTCAAATATGGTGTTTAATATAACATGTATTGGTTGTTTTCTAGAGAAAATGTCTTGTAAAGAAGTTAGAGAAAATGACCATAACATTTTCCTTGGTTTTTGGTGATTTTTACAAGAATCCATAGATATCATGTGGAAGAAAACCATATCACGGTTCATTCCAATATGTTGTGGTAAAAGAAAGAAACAACCATGGTCTATGTTTTATTTCTTAGAGTTAATGTGTAGAACTTTATGTCTACCATAAGAAGATAAACACATCATAATTTTTATAACATGTCATAGTTTTTGGTAAAATGGGTGTTTATTGGACATCATGTTTTGAGAAGGTTGTTTGATGAATGAATTTAATTCACTAGTCTCCATGCTCATTATAACCACATCATGGTTTAATAAACCATTTCGTGTTCAGATGGAAACAATATTGTGGTTCAATTATTGGGAAAGTCTATAGGTTATATGGAGGAACACCACATCCTATTGGGACACAGACCACATCGTGGTTTCAATCAAGGATATGTTTTAAAAGAGGAGATGACATTTTAAATAAAAAGGAGATTGATATTATGACCATAGTTTTTTGATATACCATTTACTATATGAATCCATTTCATGGTTGTAATTCCCTGATATTTTATGATATATTTCTCTTCAAATAAATTTAATTTCTTCGATATCTTGAAATACATGCAACCCCATATCTAAATGAAATGTAATATAATATAAAATTATAACTTATCCATTAAATTGGAAGTGTGAATAAAAATAACCAAATTTTGAAAAAAAATTATGCTTAAAGTTCTTAGATAAATAAAAAAATATTTATAAATAAGTACTCAAGTTTTAGTAAAGTGATTATATGATTTAAAAATACACATTTCCTAAAAAATGGTATTTATTGATTTTTTTGAGAAAATAATATAATTAATTTAGACTACTTTTAGAAAATGAATTTGAAAAAATTAACTCCATTTTTTAAAATCATCATATCAAAATTAGTTTATAGTGATTTGTTGATAATTTTTTGAATGGATTGACTTTTTAATGAATAGTAAAAAATACTTACTTTTATTGAAAACTATATTTTTGTTTAAAGAATTTAAAAAGTTAAATTTTGTTTTAAAATGGTTTTAAAAGTAAAAATAGTTCATTTATATTATTAATAATCCAATTTAGGTCATTGTAATTAATTTTATATTGGATTTTGATATAAAAACCTTTTATACTTATGGTTTTTTTCCCAAAAAACCACTTTTCATAGTGTTTTGAGGGTTTAATGTTAAATTAAATACTATCACTTATATTAATTGAATTTGATAAAATAGATTACATATTTGAAATAATAATAGTTAATACTTGGTAATATGTTCATCTTGATTTTTGGTCATACTGAAGTGTAAAAAGATTAAAAATTCATCATTGTAGTTAATGTTAAAATGGGTTTACTAGGGGGTTAAAACAAGAGATAATGGTGTGTTTTGCAATTATAATAACCTCATTCCTATTTTTGGGACATATTTTGACCTCATCCTACCCCACCTTAGAATATTTGGCCGTTTGAAAGCATTCTGGTTGAGTATGACTTTATTATATTTTAATCATTTAAGAAATTACAAGTGTGTCCTCTCCCCAACTTATAAAACGAAACCCCTCATTTCTATTATTTAAATTTTTTTGATATATCTAGATCATCCTAAAACCAACCAATTATTCAAAAAATAAGGAATTTAAAGGAGGCTAACTAAAGAAGAGAAAATCATCCTACCCGGCCTCTTTCAATTTATTTCTTCCTCTACCTCCTCAAAATATATATTATTCACCATAAAATAATAAATTATGTATCCTAGATATAATTAAATTTTATTTTGATAATGAAACCACCATTATTAACCCTCTTTTTCATCAAATGAGATGTGAAAGTATCGCTTGTGATTACATTTGGACTATCACCTCCACGTAGAGATTTTCCATGAAAATATTTCATGGATGGTAATTATGATGGGTTTAAAGTTTATATATTATATTTATGAAATAATTATTACTTCATAATTATAATATAATATCTAAATTTTTACCTTCCAATCTGTTGGAAAATGGTAGCATTTCTCGTGTATACGTGCACACTACGACCTCCATGAAGTGATGTCTTTCATTTTTCATTTTTTCTTTATAGAGATTGTAAAAAGGATAGATTTAATGAATATATATGATATAATAATGAATATTTAAATCTAAATTATCATTTCAATTTCTTTCATTCCATCCTTTGAAAAGTTAAAACATCTTTCATGCGTACGTACGACATACCATCTCCATGAACAGTGTAATTCATTTTTTCTTTCTCTACTATCTATGAATGACTATATATATATATATAATGAAAATATATGATATTTATATCATAATTAAAATTATATATATGAGGTAACCATGATAAAATTATAAGTACAATAATTACCAAACTAAAATTCTCCTGAAAAATGAAACAGTTAACACCCGAATACGACAATTTTAATAATGAATTATTAATAAATGGGTGATAAAATGTAATAAGTGGATCATATATGATATTATAAGCATGTAAATGAATTATATATAGAAATATTATAAATATAAATTTATCATAAATGATTTTATAGTGCTTTAAAATCAATTCAAACTTGAGGTAAGGGATTTATGTTACAATCTCATTTTTTATCAAGATTATTTATGATTAGGTTTTTTATATTGAAATTTTATGAACTATATTTCAAGAATACCATGAATTTTATTCTCATATATTTATTTAAAGATATTACCTACTTTACTTTCACTTTACTTTCTTTAATAACTATAGAGACTCAAAGAATTTTTTTAAGAAAAAAAACAAATTTTTTTATCTCTTCGATCAAAAATCCTTTTTATTTTATATCCATTTTTTCTAAAAATAATTTCAGGAATATTTTTTATATTATCATATGATTATTTAAAATCATTATTACCCATGATTTTAATTTTTACAAAATGTTTTAAATGGAATCTTCTTTTGATTTTCCAAATGAGGTACTTTTAACATTTTATTGAAAATGTGAAAGGAATATTTATTTTAACATGTACAACATAAACAAAATTTCTTGCTATCATGAATTATCAATTATTTTAAAATTAATTTATAAGTTTCCATGTTTCTTTTCTAAGAAATTTTTTTCCTTAATATTTAAGAATTTTTTATATTTTAAATAAGTGATTTCAAAGTGAAAAAAATATTTTACTCAAGAAATGTTCCAATGATATTTTAAATTCCTTTTTATCTATAAAAAAATCCATTGATGTTAGTTATGATTTATTATCGATATAATCCAATTATACCATCCACTTTTATTTATTTTTTATTTCTTATGATGATGATGATTTTAGGATGAATCTATGCAACTAGTTTCTTTCCCATGGGTTAATTAAGTTATGATAAAACCCTTATGAAACCTATTTCTTTTCCACAAGTTATACTATGATGAAGTTTTTATAAAACACATTTACTTTCCATCTATTATGCTAGGATTAATATTTTATGATCTTTTGGCACACATATATATTATTTTAATTATATGATGGGTAGAATCAGAATTATATATCCCTCAAATTCATATGTTAAAGATGAATATCTCATGAGATAATAATATTTAGAATGGTGAGTTAACCCAGTTTAATATAGGGCTCTGTCCACTATAATAGTTTTGGGAGTGAACCTTGATAAGTGATATGATTTATTGGGGAGTGAATCAAATCCACTATGATATTATTGGTAGTAATCCTTGACTAAGGAAATGATTTTCTATTCTCATGTGCATGCCACAAACTTATGCCTCATGCCAATGTTATGTTCTCATGGATCATGTTCTTTGATTACTTTATTATTCATGTCTTATTAATTTCCAAGAATTATTTCATGAATAAATATTATTATATATGTTATGTTGGGTGTGGTTTTCAAATTTTAAGCTCATGTTCTCATTCCCTTATGCTCATGTTCTATTTATGTGACATTAATATCTCCCTTGTTTACCCTTATTGAGCATCTGATATCACCCTTTCTTATGTTTCCTTTCCCTAGGTTTATGAAGAAAATTTTAAGTATGATATTTCTAATAAGGGTTCTAGTTATAATGAACTTATTAGGAGATTATATAGAACTTTTATGTACCCATTATTTATACATCCATGTTTCCAAAGAAACTAGACATATATGATTCTGACATGGATTATAATGTTATATATTGAATATTAAACTAATGAGATGTAATACTTATGTATTAAAATCATGTGTATCTATAGTTTATCCTTAAAATAGAACATGGTTTTTCAGATTTTAAAAATATATGACGATTCACTTGATAATTTGTGATGAAACAAAGTGATAGTCATCATAACTTATTAGGGGCATTCTAAGGATAGAAAGAGTTCTATTTTAGGAGAAGAACACGGTGCACACATCATCAATTATTTATATTCACTTAATGAGGATTTAATAAGATCATTTATTATTATTTTAATTCATTATAGATCTTTATTTTTTGTACTATTTTTTGTATACTTTTATAGAGTTAAATAATATATTCCTACTCCATACTACATTTTTTATTGATAAAAATACAAAAACATGAAAAGAGGGATGGAAACCATAAATCATTAAGTAAGTATCCACTAAATCATGTGTCATCCTATATATATCACTATCTATTTTCATCATTTTTTCTGGATTATTTAAATATCCCATACACTATCCAACACGAGCATACCTTTTATTTTGTGGGAGAAATTTTTTTAGGTTGCATTGATTCACCTTTGATACTTTTCAATTTCTTCATAGGAACATAAATTAGTATCAGAGCGAGGATTAATTTAGAGGATATTGAGGACATTATTTATTTATTATAGTTCTCAATTAATGTATACCATGGATAATATGAATTCTATAATCAACAAGGGGATTCCTATAATGGACTAAAAAATGTTCTTATTTTAATAATGTATTTATTTACTCTCAATAAATTTTTATTATTTTTTATAAAATAATCATATAGAAATACTTTTAAATTTCATAAGAACTTTACACATTATGTGTTGATATGAACTAGTACAATAAGGAATAATAAAGGGATATAAAACACATACTAGAAACTAGTAACACTTTATCTCATTATTTAATATCGTTATATTTAGTCAACAACAATACCCAATATAATACCGAATATTAAAATTGGAAGACTAATATAAGTTACATAAAGTAAAATATAAAAATTTGGGTCACCTAAATCCCCTAGAATCATCACTACCATGAACATCACTATAATCGAGAAGTTGAGAGTTAGTAATATAATATTCACATTAGAAACAATATTGAACCTTGAAAGAATAAAAGTGAATGATGAAGTGTAAGTAGGATGGTGTATTTATAGGGAAATATGACCAACTTCATTTATATTTTTTTGCTAATATAGTTGATAATAATTATTACATTAGTCTATAATATGGTTGGCCATTATTATTTATTGGTTACATAGATTCATTTAATTGATCATCAAGATTATTTAATGATATAATGAAAATTGTATTATTTTTGGAGACTATAAACATATTTTTATTAAAGATATGTTTTATGACAAATTTATAAGCTTTAAATAAAATTTATTTTCATTAAATCTCTTTATAAAAAACTTTTAAAATGATACTATATTTTAACAAAGTGATAAATAATATTTATAATGGTCTGATTGTTTATTTTCTATAAAATTGAAAATTTTCAATAAATGAGGGTTTTTATATAAAAGTTAAAATTATAATACTTAGGGATTTTTTTATGAAATAAAATTTATTTTTATACTCATCATGTCAAAATTATCTTAGGGTGAGTTTTTGTGAATTTTCTGACAAAGTTGATTTTTTGGCGAAAAAGTGAAAAATGCCACTTTATGCGCACTACAATTTTATGACATAATTATTGTATCATAATAATTAAAAATTTTATGTAACATTTTATTCAATAAAAACTGATTTTCATAAGTATAAAAATTAATTTATAAAAATTAATTTTAATTTATAAATTTATACTTTACTTTTTTGAACTAAAAATTGGATTTTGGAAATGAAATTTATTTTTTGGATTATTTGCATTAATTGGGTTGTATGGAAGGTTAGGTTCATATTTTAAAGGACTTGAAAATAAAAAAACCCTTTATAAATCTTTAATAGTCTATAAAATTGGTTTTAATTGATTTCACTCTCAATTGGTTAGCTTATATAAAATAATAACCAATATTTAATCCTTAAAAATCCATCCCTCCTTAAGTATAAATACCACAATATCCCAATTACTCTCTACTAAAAATAAAAAATCCATGAATTTATGGTCATTTTACCTCTCAAATAGTCCCTTAAACGTTCCATAAAGGTCTCAAGGTACTATCATAATGTGTTAGGAAGCCAATCTTCAAGGTAAGGGAATTTTACTCTTCTTCCTTTTCATTAAAGTACCTAATTTTGTTAGCCTCCTTAATGTCAAAGATTTTTTATTTTCATGAAATTTTTATATTTCCATTAATTCCATAATTATGTTTTATCAATGGTAAATCTCCATTCTCTCTAATTTCTCCATTTCCTTAATCCATGTTGTATACTGTCATGCTGCCAAAATCATTTCACGAAATTTTCTCGTTTTCATGAAATATTATTATATTGTGAATACACAAACCTCTTATTTAACTATATTAATTAAAATATATATAAAAAGAATATATTTATTCATGTATTTACATATATTAAACCTGCATTACCTTTTCATGGGTTGAAAATGATTAAAAGTTCAAGTCTTAAAATATTTATGTACTTAATGATTTTATATGAAACCCATTATCTATCTTCCCTTGGTTATTGGTGAAATGTTTTATTATAATATATGTGTTAAAAATGAATTTATATATATTAATGGTACACCATTATAGAACTATAATTCATTGGGTAAATAATTAATCTTTATAGATTACATTTTTTACGATACCTTGGTGAATAACCTTAGTAATTATAATTTTATGACACCCTGGTGATAAACCTTAGTGATATGTTTATAAATGGATCATTTTTATATTGTAGGAAAATTTAAATTTTATGATTAATTTTCTTTATATTATTATATGCCTCATGTTTATATAATAATTCCTTAATTATATGTCTCGTTTCCACATACTAAGTATCTCCTTTGTTTATTCCCTTGTTGGCATTTATGCTCACCCTGTTCTTTGATGCTTGTACTCAATATATGATATTTAGTAAAAATAACTTAGTAAAAACCTATGAATAAGTATTTAAAGTGTATTAGATTAATATTTATGTTTTTCTGTTTTTCATGTATTATGTTCTTAATTTCCAAGAGACTGAATCTCAAAAGATCCTCTATACTATTAAATGTTGTTCTATATAATGAAAATTTTATGAAATAAAAAGGTGTGTCACCATAATTAAAATATTTGATGAGAAATTATCTCATATATGAAAATATAATATTGTTTTATATCTTATATCATTGGGTTTGAACATGTTAAATTTCATAAATAATGAATTTTATACACTCACTATAGGTGTATATTATTTTCAAATAGACAATAAGAATATTGAAGCCGATGAAAGATATCACAATGAAAAACTTTTATCTCTTTATAAGAAGAAAATTACAAGGGTAATGGGTCTCAAAACAACTTATACTACATGGAAAATGTTTTATGATATCCATGATAATAAAGTGAATGGGATAATAATTCAAAATATTCATACTAAATTTGAATACATATGAATGTATGGGGATAAAATTATTGAGAAGTTTCTTTATATGAGTGAAAAATATTATTAGATCTATTTGTGTCTACGTAGAAACACTTGAATATTCAATTGTGGTGAATAAGTTAATGAGGATTATATCAAATAAATTTTATGCCAAGATTTATTCTCTTTAGGATTAATAATTGGATGAGATTACCGTCGATAAGCTCAATAATATCTTGATTTATTATGAAATGAGGAAAGGTAATACATTTAAGAAGAGAGGGAGATCAGATAAGGTTACTACCTTTAAATCCTATAAATTCTTATAGATCAATGAATTCAAGAGGTATCATTATTAAGAATATTATGTTGATTATGATTATATTAATTTCAATTACTTTATTCCAATTTTATGCAGAGGATTTAAAAGAGGAAAAGGTATTTATAAATAAAAGTAAAAAGGTAAATAATGGTAGAAGTGGAAGAAATTTATTTAAATGAAAAAGGAAATACAATTAATAAATAAAGTTAAATTATCTATCTAAACATATAATTTTATGTTATAATGAAGAAAGTGAAATGGAAGAGGAAGACTTTGAGGATGGTGGTGAGAAAACTTTTATAGAACAAACCAAAAAATATAATGAATCATCTAGTGAATAATAAAGAGGTGAAGAGGATGAATATGAATAAGAATAAATATAAAGGGATTTACAAGTTAATGTTGATATCATGGTTTACTTAAAAAATATAATAAATATTTAGAAGGAGAACAAATAATTGAAGGAAGTCATTGATAGATCAAATGTCAATGTAGATGTTGAGAAATAAGTTGAATTCTTGAGGAAAATTATAAATATCAATGCTATTATTACTATAAGAGGTAATATCATTGATGATATCATTACTTGTTTGATAAAAATTAAAGAGGTGGTTCACTTTAAAATAAGTTGCATGATATATAAATTTCCTTGAAGAATATTCAATTTGAATTAATTATTTTTAAGAAGTTGGTGAATCTTCAAAATAATTAAATATAGTTATCAATTCTCTAAATAATTTTTTCATTCTTTTTTTTTGTTTTTAGATTATAAAATTTATTAACATACACTCAATTTTAATACAAAATTATTTAAATAAATAAAAAATAGTGATGTTATGAAGGTAAATAAATTCATAAATTACCTTGAAAACATGATATATGAATTCTTTCATCTAGTGATTGTGCTAAAAAATGACATGTGAAATAAGAATGAGGTTATGGATCATTATAAAGAAAAATACACTATTAAAAAAATCTATTCAAATCATTGTAAGGTTAAATAAAATAAATCAAGTTCAAAATCAAAGAAAAATAAACAGGTAGTTTTTAAGGAAAATAATTTTCATCTTATGAGGAGATTTAAATTTGATGGAGGATGTTCTTGTTTTGGAATATATGGTAATAGGGAATACATATTTTGATACAATATATGTTTCTATCAATTATATATAGGTTATGATTTAATGGGGAGATTGTATGACAATCTAAATAAGATATAAAAAATGCAGTCTAAAGAGAGTGTTAATGTGAAACATACCTTTGATGCACATAATTAAACATGTGGTAGGCATGATCAATGAATAAATATCACTAATTAATGCCTTAAAATTATATATGTTTAGATAAAATATAGCAGTAACACTAAATTTCACAATAATATAAGTGCTCAATATCATACAATGGTGGTTGAGGTTGCAAATAAAGCATTAAAGGGATATAATTGAAAAAAAATATTTTGACAGGCATAAAAAATATGATTAAGGTATTAATACCTTTGGGAATGATAGTTAATTAAATTTAAAAGTGATTGTAAGCACAAAAATTTGGGAAAAGAATATTACCTCAAATGATTTTACCTTTATAGATGGATTAAGTTGCAACTTATTGAGTATATATAAAATTTATGATAGTGATAATGAAGTGATTTTTTAGAAATATTATTGTATCTTTTGAATATTTAAAGATGAAATAATAATTTTGAGATGAAAGTTTACAAGTGGAGATTAATTTCAAATCATTAATGATAAAAACTATTGCTCCATAAGTATAGAGGTGAAGAATGAGCTATGATATATAAGACTTAGTCACTTTGTACAAACAAACATGAGTAGAATCATCAAATATAATTCAATAATAATCATTTTAAAGTTAAACTTGAAAATAATCTATTCTTGTGATGTTTATCATAAAGAAAATATAGTGAAAAAAAGCTCAAAATCAATGGAAATCAAAACAAATTATCCACTTAAACTCATATAGTTGGATATTTGTATCATAATGAGTCTAAAATCAACCATTAGAGATAATTATTTTTTTACTTAATCATATTATTTTTGTTTATTTCATAGTATGCAAGTTATAATATCTTAATAGGTATATAACCTATCAATGGTTTACTAAAAATCAAATAAGGTATGATATCAAAATATTTCAATTCAATAATGGTTTTGAGTATAAAAAATGGATAATTTAAAGCATATGTTGAGAAGCATTGAATATTACATGAACATAACACTCCATATACACATAAAAAATAGAGTATCATATAAAATTAATTATAGTTTGGTTGACATAAAAATAACCATGTTATCATATAATGGAGCTTCAAAATATTTTTGGATACAAGCCACGTTAGCTATTGTATGAATTCTTAGCAGGTGTGTGCTCCATCCAAATTAAATAAAAACACATAATGAGTTATGGTTTAGGAATAATCAAGATTTAAAGATATTAAGAGTGTTTAATAGTCTATGTTTTATCAAGATTAAGGGAAGAAACTTGGAGAAACTTGATGGATTAGACAACATATGTTTTTTCTTGGTTATATACATGATGAAAGTAATTATAGCTATTATGAAAATAAATTAAGAATACCACTAATAGTTTTGAAGTTATTATCATGAGGATCATGGTTTTTAAAAAATATGATTATAATTTGATTATGAGATTGAATAAGATCACCTAGGAAGTGTTAAAAAACATAGTAAAAATTCAATTGAATCAGTATATTTGCAAAATGTACAAGATAATTTAGAAGTTTTTCAGGGATGAAGAAGGATGAAAATATATTGAATATAAGTTATCAAGACTTATAAAACTTATATATCTTGATTATTCCATCCTAGATAGTAGAAATGATGTTCAAAATTAAAAAAACTTGAGGAGTTCTAATAACACAAGCCTACTTTCATAGGTGGAATGTGGTGTAATAAATTTGAAATATATTTTAAAAAAGGATTAAATTGTTCACATCTTATAAAATACCTTAAAAAGATCCATCATATCGCATTTAAGTGTTTTTTGGAGTGAATTATCTCCCAAAATCCATAAAAATACATGGCTTATATTTTCTCTCTTTTATTCCAATTCATTTATTGATAATATGGGAGAATATATTGGGAGCCCTTATAGTGAAGGGGGAAATTCATAATCAATTGGGGAAATAGTGAAGGGGGATAAAAGTTTCATGGGTAGTTCTCTTAAGGTGGATACATGAGGATATGTTGGTAACTAAGTTTTATTTTATATCACTATATATGTTTCTAACAAATATAATGGGGGAGATTAAATATCCCTCATGAAGTGAATTGAAAATTGATGGGGGGGTTTGAGAATCCCTCAATGAGACTTGGATAACATAATAATTTCCATTACTTTTAGGGTTTGAGTGATCTCACAAATATTAATCTATATGGTAATGTAGTGTTTAGATAACTCTCATATTGGTAGTATATTATGACTAATTTCTTGAGTGGATGATTCATGAGAATTGAAGGAATTTTCATTTTGTGTTTATTTTTTAAATTATCATGTATTGATTGGTGATCAATCAGAGATAAGTATACTAAAAATGAATTAATAATTTCATTAAAGACTCAAAACACTCCATGGTGTTTAGAAAAACACACCTTGGTTGTTTGTTTGATAAAATTATTTATAAAAAGGTTAAGAAAATGGGCACAGTGTTGGCCATGGTTTATGTATTTTTTTAAAGGAATCCCTAAATATCATAGGAAATAAAAATTCATCATGGTTTAATTCATCATGTCATGGTTTTAGAATGAAATGACTATGGACCATGTTGTTTCTCTTGGAATTGAAGATTAGAACTTCATGTGTACCATGGGGAGGTAAACATGTCATGGTTTTTGACATAATCTTGTAGTTTCTAGTAAAATGGAATTTTTTAGTGATCATAGAGTAAGAAATTTGTTTAAAGAAATTTTTTAATCCACTATTCACCATTCTTCGAAGAAATATGTCATGTTTTGATAGACTATATTATGGTAATAAGGAAAATAATCATGGTTTAGTGATCATAGAAGGATGTAGGTGTTGGGTTTCTTATGAATCAAATACCACTTATTATATTTAGAAGGAGAAATCAAAAACCAAATATATGGATATTTCATGTATGATAATATGAAACCTGTGTATAAAAACTAAAAATTAAGAACACTATAAAAAATATCATATCATTTACTAAATATCCACTAAAACCTTTGATCTTTATACGATGAGTTTGATAAAGATCACCAAAGTGGAAAATATAAGAATAACACCTCCTTAGGTATCCATAAGATAATATAAATCACATTTCATACATGTTAGATACTCATTTATCCCATAATGTGCTTGCATATCCGCATGAAAAGGAATAAGGAAAAGAGATACATGGGTTTTAGGGAGTTTCTTCTAAGTATAAATAACACCCTCTCTTCCATAGTATAGTAGTGGGCTTTATAAATCCTTTAAAGAAGATCCTAGATAGTGAATACATTAACTAATGTGTTTAAATGCATGATTTAATGCTTCATGTAGTATAAACATTCATCATATGAATTTAAATCCACTCACACGTTTTATTTTATGAAACGACCCTCTTAATTATAGCCAATGTGGGAAAATAGATCGAGTTTCCAACACCCATGAAATAATATACACCATATGCATAAAAATCATAATTTTTATACAATATACATATCATATATATATAAGGATTTAGGGAATATATCCATCAATATCACACTTACACTAAATCTTAATAGGATTTATGCCATTTCACCTTATATTGTATCATATATAATAACTTTTGAAACCATATCAAAAACTCATTTTAGATATATTCCAAAATACTTTTTTGGAATATATCATAATTTTTACCATGTATCACAGAATATGTAATACTTTTTTGAATAACCATCCAAAATACTTTTGGATTAACTCTAAAACTCTTTAAAAGTATCTCTCTGAGTCAAACTCAATACTCATTTAGTCAATGAAAAAGTGTAACCCCAAAAACTTTTATAGCGTTAAAAAATATGAATCTATGATCCATTTATTTAAGAAAAGATATTCCTCGAGAACATTATCAATTCTACTCATTATATAAAGGGATATGGCATGATATTTATTAAACACATGAATTTCTCTAAATTCCCCCTAGTCTATATCATATGAAAACACAAATTCTCATATTTTTCCATTTTTCCAAGACATCGAGTGACCATGGGATATAGAGCATGTAGATCCCATATAACTAACTCATCTATTATTAACTCTATAAGTATAGGTAGATATGGTCGATTAATACATCACATGTTATTCATTTTTATGGATAAACATAGAACATGTCCCTTGTCCAGATAGATATATAATATATAGGTGTGTCCGTACACTCCCACAAGTGATCTCAATCAAGGGACCATATGTCATAAACATCATACGAGAGGAAAAATACTATCTCAATTAAGCTCCAACCAACAACATGATTGACAACTTTCCCAAACACCCCAATATTAGTAAAGTAAATATGTAGGCTTGTATAAGTATGATATCAAAGTATTGAGGTTCTCATTCTAGGAATCTTTCCAAATATAGGTATTGGGGAATAAAATATGATCCATGAAACCCTAGTATACTAAAGGAATCTGTATGAAACTCTATATGGTATACTTTATTGGGTTACCTAGCATAAACAAAGAATTATGTTCTCTGTATTATACCTCGTGATCATATTCTGTATCTCTATACAAGAATCCTACTCACCCTAAGTATAAAATTTAATTATAACCTATAATAATCCATGTTGAACATTAGTTAGGGATAGACTTAAAGTCATACTTTGAGAGGTCAATTATCATTAAACTTTAATAAAGGTATATCTATATATACATTTATGTATTCAACATTAAAGAATGATAAATGGAGGTTACCTTTAATATGATACAATTTAATACTCTTAAATTATTTAAGACTATTTAACAAAACCAACATAAGAACTAATTTATCATATCATATATGATAATCTTCCAAATAAGCCTTATGTTTGTTAAACTTTAGTTTTTTATTAACACATTAAATCATATTTAATCCATGTCACATCTCTATGTGAATATTTGATAAAACTCTCCCACCAAAATATTTAGTGAGAAACATCTATAAAGTAATCTAGTTTGAAAACTGTTGAGATTTAGGAATCATATTCATTATTGATAAGTTTCTTAAACATATTAAAACTTATTAACTTTACAACACCAAATTTTACTATGTCAACTTCCATTATATACTTATAATTATTTCTAAATTTATTATCATAACCCTTGGAATCCTATTCCATAAATTTTTTTCCTTGAAATAATGTAATGACTCTCATTATTATTTACCGGTCCTCCTAAACACTTTTAGGATATTAACTGAATTTCACTATAAACTTAGATTTACATAATCCTTTATTTATAATCTTTAAACTTATTTAAGTTCAAACATAATCCCACTAGTATCTTATACATTATATTATCTTTCAGAATATTTTTCTAAGATACAAAAACCTTTTTGGTTAAGAAATAATATTTATTTCATTTTAATAGGAACATTTAACAAATAAACTGTTATTTCCATATCATATATGCTATTCTATGTGTTTGGATGATTTTATCATTTATAAGAAGACTTTATTAAAATATATCATTTATGGGTGGTGGGAAAAAATTACCACATATTTTAACAAATACATGGATAAAAATTTTATCCAGGATAAAACCATTATCCCTACTTTCCTCTGAAAATATTTTATAGAAATGGATGAATCATAAACCACATGTATACAATTAATCATCTCATACTTGTTCACACCAACACTTTGTAATAAAAAAACTTAGTGGAATGAAATAAAGATACAAATACTTTACTTATATTAATTTGAGGATGATAAAATACTTTATATTCAAATCCTTGATGTAGTAACTATTTACTTCATTTTATGAGTATAAAATACAATCTCAATCAATTCTTACTTTTATTTTGAACTCCTTTATATTTACAACACTTATATAAAATATACATTCGGTATCACATACCCTTAAAAATTGAAGAATTAATTTCTTTAACATTTATACTTAATATACACATTACATGGAGTTTTCTACACTCCTTCCAGTCATTTTTATAAACACATCAAATAGAATTATTATTCCTCCTTTCTAAAAATACTAGGCTTCAATGACCTTGACTGGATTCTTGAAGAAACATTGTTGAACCTTTCAACTAAATTTTCTCCATTAGGTTTGATATTTTACCCACTAATACCATCCATAAAATACCATAATCTAGTTATCATGTTACTAGTTTATCTATTCTCAATACTTTGAAAATATCAGGCAAACATTTATTAGATTAAATCATATTTTCAGACCTTTTACATAGATAAAAATAAGATAAATTTCCTAACTAGAACAATCAATTTTCATCAAATTCTTTGAAACCTTGAATAAACCTCTCTATGATTCAATAAGAATCTAGATTAATTTTTGAACAACTTTAACACTTTTTACTAAAAAAGAAATTATTCTAATGAATATAATTTTCTGTAAGAATGTTTCTTAGATTACCAATATTTCTTAATAACTTTTCTTAAGTTCGTAGTATAAAGATTATTTTATATTAAGATTATTCTTATCAAGTATTGATCATGAATTTTAGTTTTATGATGATGATCATATTATCTACTATATAAAATTTTATTAAATGATTATTATGTATTATTAAATATTTAATAATGAATTTTATTTAATGGTCTCCCACTAAAATGATGACTACTTAAAAAATTCATCATACCCATTAGTGGGACATGATCCATATTTCACTAATAAAATGACCCCACTTTGGTGTAGAATTCACTTCTTAGTTACTTAGATAAGGAATCATCCCAATCATATCATATATAAATCTTGTATAGTCAATTTGAAAAACTTTTTTCCAATCTATCATATGGATAAAACCAACTCTATTCCTCTAGTATCCCAACCCTTAGGGTTTCCCAGTTAGTGTAACCCAAATAAAACATTAAAAGTGTGTTAATCACAAGACAATCCAGGGGAACACCAGTTTGGGACAAAACTACCCAAGGATGATCCAGGATCACTCATTACTTTATTTCTTTACACAATATAATCTAGGGGAACCCTAGTTTTCCATGAAACTACCTATTTGGATGATTGAGTCCATGAAAAGTGTCACGTTGGAAAGAATATAACACTTAGTATTTTAAGGGTATTTAATCTCACCATATTATCTCATGTTATTCCCTTTATTTATACTTGCTTATATTAATTTATTTTGGAATCTTTTTTCCTCCACCAAAATAATTTTTTCAAAACATATTGATGTGTAACTCTTTACACAATTCATAGGTTCTTGTTACTTAACCAGAAATAGAAATAAAACATATTAATACATATCAAGATTCATCATATACATAACTTACATGAAAACTTCATGTAATGGTTTAGAATTATATGATATTAACAATATCCATATGAGTAATCACAAATCAATAGATAACCAACCCCATTCACTTTCCTAGACAAGGCATAAGCCTCTAGGTATATAGGTAGTCAAACCCCAAGTCCCACTACCCAAGGATACTTTACTCAAGAGAGAATACGATTCATCATAACTATATTAACCTAATATGTAAAAACTATATTTAATAACTAAATTAAATATAATAACTTCAATTACAAACTGAGGTCAAGGTAGATGAAAAAATAAATTCAGTATAGAGTTAGTCCAAGCATGTAAAGTAATACTCTATCCTAGAAGTAGTTTAACAAATAAAACAAATCACACACCATTCATTACATAAAAAAATATAACTATGAATAAAATGAGGAATAAACTTTAAATAAATTAACAATTCAAATATTTAAACATGATATAACCATTTATGAACAATAAATAACATATAATTTTAAACCCTTTTTATAATCTTTAGCTTTAACATTTTTCATATTTCATAATTCTGAATATAAATATTTTATATTCATTCTAATATAAAAACATTAATATTTAACATTATATAGTATTTTTATTTTAAATATATGATATTATATGAATTATAAACAATTTAAAATTGAATAACTATTATGTAAACATTTTACATAATCTAAATATCATATAATTAATCATTATTCAAACATTGATCATATTTATTACCAAAACATTATTGATGTGGGTTAAATAAATCTAAATAAGTCCCCTTTTATTTTGAACAAATAAAAATAAATAATTATGAAGAATTCATAATTTATATATAAATTTTTATATGTTTTCCTTATTTAATAAATTATAATCCTTTATAATTTATTTCATAAGATTTATAAATGAAAATTTTTATTTTTATATCATAATAATTTCCATAAAATTTGTTAAAAATTTATTTTAAATATTAACATTTACTATTTGGAAAAAATTATAGTTTTATAAAAGTTTATTTATTTAATTAATTATAAACACTTTATAATTAGTTAATTAATTAATAAACCATTTATAAATTAAATACTCTATAAATACATATTATAATGATTTATAATCATTTATAAACCGTTAAAACTATCTCATATGTTAAAAAAAATTTAACAATTTTTCAGTTTACCCATATATAGGAACCCATTCATGTGTAAAGGTAATCTTGCTCTACCCTTATGTAAACACTCTACACAAGGGTTAAATGATATAGGAACCCTTTCTTAAAGGTAAGTGAGTCCTTACCTTTACATAGGTTAAGTTTTACATGTTGCATAAGGGTACTACATTGGTCACTATTATACAGCCACAACTCGCATAAGTGAAAGAAAGAAATTACCTTTACAAGAGACTTTAAAACCTACCCTTACCTTTATAATACAAATGTTTCAAAAGGGTAAATCATTAATTACCTTTAAATGGATTTAAGAAAAACCATATTACCCATATGTACCAGTATTTCACATAAGGGTAAAATAATGTGACCCTTTTGTAGACCAATCTACATAAAGGTAAGGTGCGATGACCCTTATGCATACCACTCTACATATGGGTAAATACTTTGTTACCCTTACACATATCATCTTCATAAGGGTAAGGGCGTATTTACCTTTATGAATCCCATCTTCTTAAGGGTATACCATTTTAAAAACATAAACTCTAGAGTATGAAATGGTGATCTGTTTTTGGTTTTCTTCTTCATTTCCAAGCATGATTTCATAAATCTTATGAATAACCTACTTTGATATCATTTTTGAGTTTCTTAGAAATAAAATAACACTTATTAGATTAATCAAAATCAATTAGAAACCAAATATGAGGATATTTTATGCTTGATAATATGAAACCTATGTATAAAAACTAGAAATGAAGAAAACTATAAAATTGAGCATTCCATTAACCCAAAATACACTAAAACCTTTGATATTCATCTAACGATTTGGAAAAAGATCACCAAACTGGAAACCATAAGCATACCAACTTTATAGGTATCCATAGGCTACTCTAAGTCACATGCTGTACACACGATATTCTCCTTTCTCCCAAGACGTGCTAGCATCTTAGCATGAAAAGGAAAAAGCAGAAGAGAGACGTGGGTTTCTATGAGTTTTATAAAATTATAAGAATAAAACCCCCAATCCATTGTATGGTAGTGGTATATATAAATCCTTTGAGGAATCTCCTCAATATTTCATTCTTTAACTCACATGTTTCAATGTAAGAGTTAATGATTCAACTAGTATAATCATTAATCTTATGAATATAACTCTTGTAACATTTTTAATCTTATAAAATGACAATGTTAATGATATCTAAGGTGGGAAAATGTATCAGGTGTCTAGCTCCCATGAAATAATATACCCTATTTTCATGAAAATCAAAATCTTCATGACATATATATAAGTCTTTAGGGAATATAACCATCAGGTGGTGCTATGAAAAAATAACACATCATGGTGGGATATAAACCAATCCATGGTTTTAGTCTAATATATTTTTTTAAATATGAAAATAAACATTAAAATTTAAGAATGTAAATATGGTTTTTAGATCTACTATTAGCTAGATGAAACCACATTGTGGTTACTTACACCACACTATGGTTTGGAATATTATATATATATATATATATATATAAATATATATATATATATATATGAAGATTCACTTAAGACTTTGTGATGAAATGAATAAATAACCACCCCTACATTATTAAAATCATTCCAAGGATTGAAAGGGTTATGTTTAAGGAAAAGAATATGGGATACAAATCATCCATTATTTAGTGTCACTTTATAAGGATTGAAGAGGACTGTTTGTGTTCATTAACACTCATCATAATTTTTTGTTATTTGTATTGTTTTTGTATACTTGTATGAAGTTTAGGATAATATTTCTTCTTTATCTTTTATTTTTATTGATAATAAGATAAAAATATATGAAGTG
Source organism: Viscum album (assembly GCA_963277665.1). Classification (NCBI taxonomy): domain Eukaryota; kingdom Viridiplantae; phylum Streptophyta; class Magnoliopsida; order Santalales; family Viscaceae; genus Viscum; species Viscum album. Next base: position 540,873,125 of record OY728119.1, read on the forward strand.
GGATAATAATCTCTAATCACCATAGACATATCCACCTGATAAAAATAGTTGTTAAACCTTTTAGAAACTCTTGTTTTTGTTTTGTCGAGCATTTAGAGATCCTAAAAACTAATTAGCATTACAATATTTTTATGGGATTTTATTTGGTATCACAGATTAAAACCCTCTCATTGATTTTCACTTTCTTCCTGGGTCTTCCGTATCATATGTATTTCCACTCATTATTTTGGTTCTTTGATTATTAGTTACTAATAATATTAGTCATACTTAATAAATTTATAAAAAAGGTTACTATAATGAACCAACCCAGGCTACCCTGTCCTGATACCTGATTCATATAACTATAAGGACCAAATCACGATCCATAACATCATGGGATAGAAATAAGTTTTGGGGAATAAAGTTTAGTCTTTGGGAATTATTTTACATGAATATAAATAAAATAAATATAGATATTCAACCTAAAAACTTGGAAAAAATATTCCGTATGTTGGATATGTCTTACATATGAAGTAGAAACTTTTGAAAATAAAGATAATCCAAATAAGGAATAACATAAATAGTAACTCATCCAAATTCATGAGATACACAAGAATAAAATATTACATAACCATGAAATCAAATACAAAATACAACTATAATCCAAAATAAATACAAATCAACGAAAAAAGGTATGAGAAGATGAATTGGTCGAATACATGATGGTAACAAAAATACCTAACCAAAAATATAGAAATAAACATAACCAAACTATCCATATCCATGTGATATGAAATTATAGATAACCTATTGACTCCTCTATTATTGAACATGTTAAAAAATCATCTAATGAGATCAAAATAGAACCATGTGTTTACCCGTATAAGATGAAACCCATATTATATGGACAGAAAGTGTTTATGTATGGTGTGAGTGAAATACCAGTAAGATACCACCAACTCTCTATAAAAATAAATTTATATAAAAACCATGAAATGATAATTTGAAATATACATAATAAAAATATTAGTTATATTTTATGAAATCAAATAATAAAAATTATTTGAAAACATCATTTAAAAAATATCATTAACATGATCAAAATTTTAGACATTTATTATAGAAAATTTAATTTATGAAAAATTCATTTTATAAAAGAAAATAAAAATCAATATATATCAATTATAAACATTCAATATAGATAATATATCAAAGAAAAAATAATTTTAAATAATTAATCGTGCATGGGTTTGTAAGAAAATGGAGTGGCATATAAACACCCACTAGTAATCAAAGAAATCAATGTAAAATGATGTTTTTTCACCATGAGAGATTAAGAGAAGGCTATAGAAGACAATTAAAATATATAAAATTAGAGAATACCCAAATTAAAATTCACCCAATATGGAACCCATGGATCTCATATCCATGAGAGACAAATAAAGTGAGAGAATAAGGAAGTTAATAAAGAGAGTATATGATTTGATGTCAAATAACTTAAAGAATCACTACAACTTAGATGAAAATTATCAAAATAAGAAAGGTGGGTCCAAAAGGGGGACGACTCATGGAATTATCTTGAAAATGAGTGAAATAAATGACACCTTTTTATTTATAGTGGTATTAAAAAGATAAAAATATGTTATATTTTGAAGGTATTCATGGTTTAGAAACACAGTCAAATAAACTATGCTCCAACCATCTAATATCTACTAGAATCTCTTAGGACTATGCTACAACCATCTAAGATCTTCTAGAATCTATCGTATATCCATCATAGTTCTTATGCATGGTTTCCCAAATTGTTCACCCTAACCATGTAACCAATAAACTCCTCCAGAAGTTTTAAATTTCCACAACAAATCTCAATATAAATGATAAAGAAAATAAATGATAAAATATATTCCAAAAAGTGACACCGTGAGTGTCATAATTATCATCAATGTTTTATAATTCAACTATATTTTTAAAAATAAGATAATTTTACTTCCATGAATTCAACTTAATTTATAAAGTTTCTATGTATATTAGTAACCCCATGGAATAAGAATTTAATATTATTACTTACACTGAGGTAATATGATAAATCCCATGACTTTCCTTCCATGCATTAAATTTTTGTTATTATAGTTACCATTGGTATGAATTATACAATGTAATACTATATAAAACTATGTTTAATGATGATTCTTAAATAAAAAATATAATCTAACAATCATATAATATGAATCTAGTATGTTAGTTGTACGTTATCCAAATTATTATACAACATGTGTTATTTAACCATACTCAAATACCCCTCAATCCATTCTTATAATTATGTTACCATTAATAGATCAATTAAAATTCAATTTACTTGTTACCATATGTCAATCATGATGAATTAGTGAATAAGATGATAATTTCATAAAATATATCATATTAGACTCATAACCCTAACAAAAGTTGGTTTTATTAACCCATGTTTATGAGGAATGTTTTTGAAGAAGAAAAAGGCATGATATCACATGGATATTATAGGAAGATAAATTTATATTCCATATAAATCATTGGAACTCCAATTAGCACAACTAGTCATTTATGAAATAACTCAAAAAATAGAAAATTATATAAATATTGTAAATAGAAAGGTAATATTGAAATTTAATTTAAGAACTCACCAAATAATCCATTTTAACTAAAAAAAATATTTCATTATAATCACTATAGTATTTCATGAAAAAAATACTCAAAATAATATGAAAATCCTCCCAAATAGGGATATAAAAAATAATATAGTAGATGAGAAACTCTTAAAACTTAATTGGATGTGTTTATTTATAGGGAATTTTTCTATAAGATATTTAAAACTTACACATCATTTGGAATTCCTCTCTACTAGAAAAATATTTCAATCTCATGAGGTTGCATACCCATTCATTACGTTTGGTTGATTGTGTGAAAGTGACATCATATGAACTAAATATCCCACTTCATGTATGAGTTATATTTTTTATCAATGGTTTTTATTTATTTTAAATGGTGTTCAATGAGATAACAATACTGAATTGATATAAATATGTCAAATAAGTTAGAAATAAATGTGTTTCTAAAGTATCTAAGATATCCAAGATTGATGAAAAAATGAATGTTTCTTGGATAAATGGATTAATAAGAAAATACTCAAGTTTTATTATCTTAAGGTAGTTCTTTTGAAGAATTTTAGTTTATGATTTAGATGTTTTTTTCACCTCTGTTAATGTCTATAATATATGTCACTATGTGATTTGACATGACACATTTTTTTATAACAATGAATATGTGAATAAAGGTTTTTGGATGACGAAGAGCTCTTTGTATTTTATATTCTAAATGGAAAATAAGAAGATGAATTCAAGAATTCCATGAAAATATTTATTGCATGAAGATATTATTTGAATACCATGCAAAAAAATACTGTTTTTCATGAAGAATATTGAAGGGAGATGTTGAGAGACAGTGGTTTATAATTTGATGGTGAGATATGGATTGATAATATATTATACACTTATAATATAATCTAAGTATTATTTTGTGGGATTTATACAAAAATATGGATAAACACACGAGCTTAAGAGACCAGTCCAATCCCACATATGGGAGAAGACCTCTACCACATGAGAGAGACAACCTTCAAGGATCTCACATGTAGGTGGAGAGGTTCCTGATCACCTTCATGGGAAGAAAGGAGTTCACACATAGGTGTATGAGTGAAAAGTTGGCACATAGTTCCCGAAGGTTGTACATGTGGCATGCAAGGGACCAAGCGTTTCATCCCACACCATGTGGGTGTGTGGTGTGTTTTGGGTGCCAAACCCTACTACTATATTGAGATGAATAAGGAAAAAATTTACTTATTAAGAAGTACTAGACTATAATAGAGTTCATTATGGGATACAGGAATGCATTCACTATTCATACATCATTAAATCACATGGAAATAATGAGCTTCATTTTATGAGGTCTACTATGGCCATCCAATCAAATCGAGATATCTACTACCTTTAGCCTCACTGATAGTCTTCTATTCACCAAAGTTGACAACTGAACTTTTGATGATCAATCTTTAGACTTCCATTCTCTCTATAAGGCTGATATTATGAGGTGATGAACCTTTATGAATGCATGTTATTCTTTTTGTGAAATAAATAATCAACTCAAATAACGTTCTACTACCAAATGGAAACAAAGTTTTTGAGACCATTTACAAAAATGGGTGAATTTTAGATTTAAATATACATGAAATCCTCATCGAATGCACATGATCACCTCACTGTGAGTATAAAACTTAAACTCACATAATAAGAAAGGCCATGAATATCGATGTCACATAACCTATATTTTAAGAATAAAATTTTGAGATATTTAAGGTTTTAATAATAGTTATGGCATGATATATTTTACGGGGATATGAGGTGGTTCAAAGTCAATGTAAACTTAATTATAAATAACCAAGAACCAAGCCAAGACAAGTCTAATTCCAATCACATATTTCTTTGAGAGCTTGTTTTTTTTTTGAAAAAAAGAGAATTCTATAAGATTTTATTTACATGAGGTAGAAAGATTCTTGAGCCTCTTGGCTATGTGAAGAAGGGGAGTTTCATGCTTATCTATAATTCAAGGAAGAACTGCACACTGACTTGTGCGAATAAGAATAACTGTGGACACTCAAAATGTGTTAACAAACACTCGACATGTTTAGTGAAGAAAATTTCCATGAGATTGTGCTTGAGTATTATACTCCCACTATGTTATGTGAATATAACACCATACATGTACTACATTGATACACTATATACATTGAGAAGTATCATGCACTGATTATGTTGCGTGAAAGAGGAGGCAGATGCATAATATACCACTATGAAGGTCCTACGCATGATAACTAAAACATATGTGGCTTAAGGTCTTTAAAAGGCATTATATAACATGAAAATTTGTGCATATATTCTGGTTTATTTGAAGTAAATTGAAAGAATAAGGAAGAAAGGTAATTGAACAATGAGGGTGCATGCATTTAAATGGTCTTACCAATTACATGAATATGTAAATGCATAAACCCTTGAGGAACTATAAAAAACATTTAATAATAATGCATAAAATAATATAAATAATACCTGGTATGTTCTAGGGCTTGTAAAATAGTTCCATGAAACAATTATAGGAAGTCAACATCACATGAAATATTGATTTCATATTAATTAAGCAAGTAGCATATTTCATTATAATAAGGAATAACAACTTGATTGAATACTTGATAGACTAAGAAGTTTATATTAAAAAATATTCCATATTGATTTTGTAAAGGATTAGAGACATAATAAGAGTTGGTGACCAAGTTGATAACTACTGATTATTATTTGGGTTGAAGAAGTAGTCTAGGATTTCAGTCCATAGTAATATTCATATTATTATGAATGAGGAAGAAATATAGAAGAAGAAGATAAGTAATTATAATGTTATTGATCTGAAAATTTACTATTTTTATAATAAAAAAGGATGTTTTTGATTCAAGAAATAGAAGAAAAGTTCTGTGCATATCTATTTGTATAGGAAGAATAATAAGAAGAATAAGATATGGTACCTTTCAATTTTCTACTATGAATAATAATAAGAGTTTCTTTCCTACTATTATTCAAGTAAAAAAAGTGAAGAAGAAGAAAATAGATGAAAAAATAAGCATCATTAAATCCAAAAAAAGTCTCATATGGTGGAAGAATTTATTAGTGTTATAAATTACCTTAAAAAGAAGTTGAATACTGTCTTTAGAGGTAGTATAAATAACCCTCCAGGTGCTATAAAACAAGAACTATCATTTTACTATAGTACAACACAAGTGAATGGTTATTCCCTACTTTCTATAACCAAGTTAAAGGATTATTTTATAGTGGTTGTGTGGTATTGGTTTATCTATGAACCATTCTAGGGACTAGATAATCTTATTGAGTTGTGAACCTTGTAAAAATATTGTGTTTCATCTATATCTACTTTCATATAATTGCATACGATAAAGAAAATAAAATAGGACAATCAAGATCCTAATAGGACTAAGAGGTAAAAGAGATAAAAATTATAATTGGCGATAAAGTTCCCAACACCGATTCACCCCCATCTTAGTGTTAAGTATATCCTGAAGTGGTCCTCTCAATTGGTATTAGAGGCAAGGTTAACCTCCATTTGATTTTCTACATTTCATCTATTCTCTTTTAAATATTTGAGTTTATTTCCACAATTAACAATTATGCATATTTTTAGTGAATATATAGTTATCTATAAGTATAATTATATTTCTACCAAGACAATGATGAATATTAGAAATAAATAGAAAATAATGCTAAAGAAGATATACCTCTTATCAAAATAAAAGGAAGTATCAATATATCTATGCCTTTCCAACAATGAAGAAATATTAGGCATGGAAATTAAAGAAAATGTGGATCAAGTTTCCACTGTAGAGAAGGATACATCCCCACCTCAAGTGATCTTGAGGTATGTAAAAATTCTTGTTCAAAATTTCATCAAGAAGAAAATCCTATCATAAGTGATGATGATGATCAATCTATAAATTCTAAAGATATATCAATTGATAGATTAATAGATATTTCGTATTGTTTTCCCACAAAAATAGTCTCTCTTTTTATGGAGTATTTCAAAGTATAAAGGATGATATCACCCAGTTGGAAATAGAAGTAGATAACATGGAGAAGGATTTATACGAAAAAAAAATTATAGAATTTTTAGAGCTCTCTAGACAGGTTGGGGCCTTTGAAGCAAAAAATAGGGATCTTTAAATATGTTCCTGAAAATGGATAAAATAATTTGATTAGAAATATGGATTCAATAATACTCTAGAATAAAAGATCCATACACATAAAGAGAAATTAAAAAACAACATTGATGTTATTGATTTATAATTGAAAGTAAAATATGAAAAGATTAAAGAAGTCAACTTTTTGTTACAAAAAAAATTTAATCATCATGAATAGGAAATTGAATTAATGAAGAATGTGTGTAAATATAAGATGATAATGATTTAATATCAGAAAATCATACTCAATATGAGATGTCTAGAATTGGAAGATAAGTTGTCCAATATTGGGAAGACAGATATTGAGTATTCATAAAATAAGAAGAAAGTTTTTTACTCAATACTTACTGGAGGATTATAATTTTAAAAGACCTCCAACATGTGATATGAAGATCATGGATTCATTCAATGATCTATCTCAAGAATTTGTGAAGAAAGAGGTACCATCCATTCCATCTTGAAATAATGGTTCTAAACTTGTTTTCATAAATAGTGCATTTTGGAAAACAAAATATGAATAAGTATGGATGAATAAAAGAGATAAGAATATTACCGCCATAACTAGGGTGGATAGGAAAAAGAATTTAGAAGCTAGTTCCCCATGAATATCCCAACAAGTTATGAAGAAGACCCAAAAATGTTTTATAGAATAAATAATATTATCAAGGTTTATGGGTCAATGTTGGTGCTACAAAAGATTCATGCGATGTGAATTAGATTATTGGTGAAATAGTTTAAATAAAAAAGAACAATGGAAGCCCATGTGAAGGGGGAGAAATCTAGAGATAAATAAGAAACATACATTGGTCATGAAAATTTTTTATTCATAAAATAGATTTAGAAATCTAAAAAATATCTTTGATGTATGTAATGGTAGTGGTAACAAGACTGGTGCATGCTTATCTTAACATGTATCCAAAAATGATTAGAAAAGTGTTGTATTTGGATCCCTAGAACCAAATTCTATTTACTTTATGATCAATTGTATTCATATTTTTGAATATTAATAAATTATTTATCACATCATGATTATTCTTCAACATAACATAGTATGTGATAATATCTTAAGAGTAGCTGTCATGCTAAAAGGTAATATCAGTTCCCCGCTCTGAAGAGAACCCGTAAGTGCTACGACACTATTCTTAAATATATGTTCTATAGACAGAAGATATCATTTGAGGGACACAAATGATATAGACTATTAGGGGTGGATACTAACAGGACTTTGAGGAACCTTCTCATGGTGTATGCCAATGGTAATATCCAGTGTAGGATAGTAAGAGAACAAGACCTAACAATAGAAAATAAATATTTATATGTGTCATTGGATGTTTCTATCTATAGATGTGTGTATCAATCCATACAATTTAATATTATTATTAATGAATATTATAAGTCACGTACTTTTATGAATTGAAGAAACTATTATTACATATGTTCACGGTGAGGTGGGGTAAGTTTGGTTCATCATGAGTAATATTACATTAATGAATAATATGAGAAATGATTTTTATCTTATGTTCTTTAATGGTAGTTGATATATCATGCCATTTTATTTAAATGATATAGCCTAAATAAATCCATAGTCATAAAGTTTTATAGGAATGTTTGATTTCCATAAAGTCAAAGAAAGAAACATCAAGCACATATGTTGATGGCACCAGCGTGCAACCTGCTTGATTAGAGATATCATGATAAAGGTATTATATTACACAGTAACTATCCATATGAGGTATTATGTCATTGGGGCATTAAATTATTTCTCTATGAGTGTATTTGTCTGTTTTTAGGCGCTAACCTTGGACTTTAGGCTGCTTCACCTAATGCCACTAAGAGAGAGTCCTAGAAGGTCACACACTAAGTGTATCCAGAATATCAGTTAAATAATATATTATTATTTAATAAGTTGAATAAATATTATTCCCACATGTGGTTTAATAAATATTTATGTTTTCTCGATCACATAAATTCTATCACCAGTTATTTGAGAGAATATAATTTGTGAAGAATATTTAATAAATAATTATTTACTATTTAGTGAACATAATATTTATTTATGTATTAGAGAATAAAGAAGTGATATTTATTTAATAAATAAATAGTAATTATTCAAGACCCAATAAATATTGTGTAGGAATTGCAGACTGAGTTTAATGGTCTGGAGAGAAATAATATATATTAAATATTATTTGATTAAATAATATTTAATTTAATTTTAAAGTTAAGCACATATCAAGGAAATAATAATAATAATATTAATTTAGGCGTGGGGTTACTCAAGGGATGAAATAAATAATAATGGGTAATTGTGAAATTATTTATTTCTAACCCTATTGATATATAAACCCAATTGTATTATTTTCAAAGAGATCCAACTCATTTTTTTTGGTGTGCACAATGGATTTGGAGAATCCTCTCAAGACCTAGGGAGTTCCCTTCTCCAATAATGTTCTCTAGAATGGAGAGATATCTTCCTCCAACTCCAACTCTCAAGTATAGATAGATCAAGGAGAATGATTTGGAATAAATTATTGTGGTGATCAAAGGTAGATGATGTAAGTGATAGGATCTTCCATGCTAGCACCCCAATATTTCTACAGTGACATTCACATATTTGTGGAACATGTGTGGATCACCACTAGAGGGAATCTGCTCTTGATTCCTACAACACAACGATGGTACAATGTATATCTGTTGTCAGAATCATCAATGAGGAATGAATTAGAACAAGGTAATTCTTTAATTGATTAAACTAATTATAAATAATATGTGATGATCCTATCTTGGGTTATGGAATTTTATCCATTTTTTGTTTTATTTGATTCATTTTGATTGATCATAAATTTTATCGTTGTGTAAATCTAATATTGATCATCAATAATAGAAAAAATAAAATTTATTCTTGACCCATCACACGCTTCCACTATGTACAGAATCTACAAGTGGTCTTAAAGTGGTCATATGATTATTAAAAATTATTTTAAGATCGTTGATTGATTTACTCATTTTTCATTTAGTTTTCAATTCAAGTTTAATCATTATTTTAATCTGAATTGATAGATATGATTCTTCCTCTTTTTTTATCATATATCTAATCAAAATGATTAATTTTATGAATGAAATAAAATTGAAGGTATCATCTGGAGGTGCCGAGTATTCTGGATGGATAACACTGGAGTACACACCGTGTAACCAGAGTTACACACCATGTACTAGTTTTTAATGTAACAGAAATTTATTCAGAATTATTTCAATCCATTTACATTGATTACATGAGGTGAATTTAATACCTTACACTGCATGTTGAATAGGCCATCCTGGCGCATGGTCAGCCAGATTACATGCCATGCATCCCATGTAAACACCATGTAGTCCTTTTAAATCATATATGGGCTATGTATTTCTATAAAAAACCTACCTAACTGGTGACCATGTAATTCAAAGACCACATGCCATGTAGCCCATTGTACATGTTGTGTACTCCTATTTTTATGTGGCATGATTTACATGTCGAGTCCCTAGGCATGTTCCTCATATTGATAGTGAGAGATGTACACACTATGTAGTTCACCTCTATATACCATGTAATTATACTGAATTATGTAGAATTAAAATTAATTTATTATACCAAATAAACTTATCAACATGTGATTTCATGTGGTCATTAAGTTTATAGGACATTCCATGTGATGAGTTTTAATATATATATATATATATATATATATAAATTTTTAATTAACTTCTGCATAATATTCAGACCTACATATCATGTATGATTCATATTACTGTTTTTAAACTTTGTGAATTGAAGCATGACACATGAAAGAAAAGATCATGTGATTTATGTACTAATTATGTTGATAGTACACATCATGAAAGTATGTGATAAGTCATGTATGCCACATATCACAAGAGTAAATAATATTGGAGTATAATATATTTTGGGTAGATTCAGATGAGTATTCACCATGTTTCTTCCAAGTTAAATTTTTGTATATAGTTAATTTTAAATATTTTTTTAATTTGTTTAAAATTATTATATATGAGAATATTAAGGAAATTCAGATGAGAATTAAGAGAAAATAATTGAATAATTAAAGAATATAATTAATTGATTCGAACGTGATTTATATTAAATAATAATGACTAAGAATTTAATGATAATTTTATTAAATATGGAATTCATTGCATGCATGTGGATGATCCTGATCATATAACAGACCTTTTTATGTGATTGGTTTCATTTAATTTATTATTAAATTAAATTGTTGGCCTGGATGCCTTCTCTCCTCTTATTATGTTAGGGCCTGCATTTCTATGGTTTCTTTAAACCCCCTTTTCCCGTCACCAATGTGTGAGTAAAAACACATGTAATGGATGGATCCCCCAAGCTCATGGAGGAATTTTATGTTTGGAGCGGAGGAAAAACCAATCTAAGAGAGATATATAGGTGGTTAGATGAAAAGATGCAACAAAAACCTTAATTGTTTTAAAGTGTTTTTCCCCTATGTAAACAATTAGTTTATCAACTACTAGATAAACTAAGTACTAGTAAAAGATCCTGATCAGGCCGCTTAATTATTTTATTTCCATCAAGTTTCATGGTTATATTATTATGGATGTTTTGTCATGATCACATGAATAATGAAATTAACAAGCATGTGAGATAAAACTAAAATAAATTATCTTATGCATAAATATTATCTAAGACTTGGTTAATCACTTGAGTAAATCTAATTAATATTAAAAAAAATTTGATAAATATAATAATTTTAAATTTACACATAAAAGGATAAAATCACTCAATAATATATATTAAGTCGGTATAGACTTCCACTACCTCAGTTAAAATCAAACCATAGTTCAAAGCGCTTGAATAATAAAAGTTGGTATGATTCCAATTATCAGGGAATTATAACTTGATTTTTTGTGTTGAATTAACTTAGTTCACATGAAGGGTTCACTTATAATATGGAATTTCACCTTTTTATTACATAACTTTTCATTACATTTGACAAAAAGAGGATCTTTAAAGTTTAGTGTATTGGAAATCATGAACATAATATAGAAAAACATATAAGATTATTCTAATCCACTTGTAAGGATTCATCATAGGTTCATCCTAATTTAAATTAATACATCTCATAACCTGTGGACATACATCAAAGGAGAGGGTGAGTAGAAGGCCTAATAAGGGAAAACAAGGGAAACCGTTTACTTGTGATATCAACAAGAACTTAATGAAACTCATAAAGACAAGAGAAATAGAAAAAGAGGAATATAATAACAAAAATAAAATGAATCATCACTTGAATATGTGTCTAAAACATTTAATTTATACATTCATAAGAATATCACCAAGGTCCACCCCTAAGGTGTTATGAAAATTACCAAGGTTATTCACTAAGGTTTCATAAAACATGTCATCTCTTGAGATTAATTTCTTTACCCAATCCATTGGAGTGCTATCAGGTCATACGCTTAGTATGTATTTATTTTCATGTGAACCACATAGATCATAATAAAACATTTCATAAATAACCCTAATATAATAAAAGAAATGGGTTTCATATCAATATCATGGCATTTTTAAAAGTACTTAAAACATGATCATTATGTCATTTATAACCCACAAAAAGGGAATGAGGGTTCTATGTATATAAATTACAGAATAAAAAAATATATTTTTTCTATTTATTAATACCCCTATAAATTAAATAGGTTTTTATATTCACATAAATAAAAATAAGAGAATTTATTGAGAAAAAGAGAGAGATTATGAGAGGAAAATTCAGCAGCATAACGACTATGCAACATGGTTTTAGAAAACATTAAAAAGAGAGTTTACATGGGTTAACCATTCATAAAAGACTCATAATATAGTAGGGGGAAATAATAAATTGAAAATAAGAACATGTTATGGAAAATTAAAATACATACCACATAAAAGAGAACATGAAAAGAAAAGAGAAGTTTGAGGATTCCTTTATGAAATTTCGGCAGCCTAATGACGTCACTTAAAAATTCATAAAATGAGTTGATTGAGAGAAAAATGGGTCTCTCACGATTTTTAAATAATACAGACAGTAATGGGAATATGTAATGACATATCCAACCATAAGAAAATAAAAATTAAGAAGGTATAACATTAAAGGAGTGCTTAAAAAGAGATGGGTGGTAAATTCCCTTACCTTTTAGAGTAACTTCTAAAACTATAAGATCAGGACATTGGGGGATTGATGGAACCTTGGGAGGACTCCTTGGGAGGTAATAAAACTATGAATTCTTGGATAATTATTTTGGAATGAAAGTAAATGAAGTAATGGGTGGGTATTTATAGCAAAAGTGAGGGAATATTTTATTAATTTTAAAGGACAGCTCATTAGTAGTATTTGCAAAACCATGGTATTGCCCATGGTATTTCCCACTTGGGACAAATAATATTATATTTTAACACTTAAGAGCCTAAAAAAATCTTATATTACTCATTACATCATTATGACATAGTTATGACGTCATTAAACTTACCAAAAACCAAAAAATGTATTTTTACTATTCATTGAAAATTCAACTGTTTCTAAAAAATTCAAAAAATTCACCCTAACCATTTTGCGATGTGTAGAATTCAAAAGTGAAATCAATTTTATAAAAATTAATTTCATTTTAAATTTAATTAAATAAATAAAATACTAATACTTAACTAATACTTTTTAAGACATTTATTTACTTATACTATGATATAATTATATCACATTACCACATAAGATGACTAAAACATATTTATACTTCCTTAGGTGATGTTACTATTACATTAGTAAAATGACTATTCCTAAGGGTCAAATTACTATTTCAAAACGTAAAGTTACTGTTCACCAAAAAATTATTTTGATCTTATTGAACCACATTTTTCACTCTGATTACAACCATGTATGTCTGATTTTCAAAAATCATTTCATAGAAAAAGTTATTTAATAATAAAATATTTTATTACTATTCATAAAACACTATTCATCAAAAAACACTATTCATAAAATACTATTCATCAAATTGAAACTTCTTATAAAACTTCTAAAAATTTAGCCTAGGTTAATTTTGATATTTGAAATTCCAAAATGATGTTTAGTTTACCATAATAATTCTCTATGTATGAGAAATCTATGAAAAGTAAAATTTTTAATTCTAAAATCAATTTATCAAATTTGTCTTAATTAAACCTGTTCTTAAAATAGGAATGATTCTATAACAATTTTATTTATACCAAGGGATTACACAGAGTAACTAAGGCCTCATTACATAACCCCTTATAACGCCCTCATAATTCCTAAGAGTAAGGTGTGCAATGGTGATAGAATCTTGGGGTGGCTCAGACAACATTTCCCGGGTGGTGATTTCTATTAACTTAAACTTATCCCATAAGTTATTCCATTAAAGATTAACAATTTGAAGTTTGGCTTGGACTTTGTCCCAATTGAAGCCCAACGACGCCACCTCCTTCCCAAGCTCCAATAAATGGGCTTCATATGGCCTGAGTCTACTAGATGAGGCCACCAACTCTTCTTTCTACAATAATAACCATTATTATTTCTGTTTATAATCACTAATATTAATGTTAAGAGTATAGTTCCCAATGATCATATTGACCAATGGTCATATAACATTTGAAACCCAATGATCACATTTCAAATATACTCACTTCATTAATAAAGGGATATGGTTTTATTGAGTACAAAATAATACAATATAAATTTTCAAGAAACAATTATTATTCAAAATTTTAGGTTGTCACATTATCCCCCCCTTAATAAATTTCATCCCTGGAATTTTAACTCTTACCCTCGGAAGATAAAAGGTGTGGGATCTTCTTCCTCATAGTCTCCTATGATTCCCACATGGCTTATTCCTATTTTTTGTTCCTCCAAAACACTTTAAAAATGTGTGTAGTCTTATTACATAGAACTTTGTATCTACGATCCAAGATCTCCACCGACTTCTCCTAATAAGAGAGGTCATATTCCAGTTGCACCACCTCTGGATTCAGTACATGTGATGGGTCTGGTATAGAATTTCTCTGGAGGGATACATGGAATACATCATGAACTTGATCTAGATTTTGAGGAATTTTAAGCTGATAGGCCACTGATCCTCTGCAATTAAGGATTTCATAGGGGAAAATGTACCTGGGGATGAGTTTCCCTTTCTTTCCAAACCACATGACTCTCTTCCATAGAGAAATTTAAAGGAATACTTTTTCTCCAACATCAAACTACACGTCCCTTTGACGAATATCATCATAGATATTCTACCAACTCTAAGAAGCCTTAATGTGTTGTTGGATTGCATAAACCTTTTATGTCATCTCTTGCACAAGATCAGGCGCCAAAATATTTATTTCACCCCCTTCATCCTAATAAGTAGGATTTTTTACATCTCTTTCCATATAGAGCTTCATAAGGTTGCATTTGAATGCTCGAGTGGAATCTGTTATTATAATATAACTAAACTAACGTGAGATGTTGATCCCATACACCTTTAAATTCTAATGAGCATGTTCTCATCATTTCTTCAAGTGTATGAATATTCCTTTCATATTGACATCATTTTGGGGATGATAGGCCGTACTAAAATTCAATTCGGTACCCATATCATGTTGAAGAATTCTCCAGAATTTTGATGTGAACCTTAGGTCATAATCAGATATGATGGAGATTGGTACCCCATGCAGCCTTACCACTTCCCTCACATAAATATTGGAAAGTTGATCAAGAGATAAATCTTCCAAAATAGAGATAAAGTGGGTAGTATTGGTGTAAAGATCCACTATAACCCATATCGCATTGTTTCCTTTGGAAGCTATCAGGAGAATAGTGACAAAGTCCATAGTGATATTGTACCACTTCTATTATGGTATGGGTAGTGGTTGTAATACCCCTTTAAGAAGTTGTCTCTCTGCCTTCACTTGTTGACACACCATGCACCTTATAGTGTATTCAGAAATCTCCCTTTTCATGTTATCCCACCAATAATGATCACAAGGGTCCGTATACATTTTCATGCTTCCAAGATGTATAGAGAATTTAGAGCTATAAGCTTCATCCATCATCTCTATCTTTATTTCTGTAATAGATGGAACATATAGTCTTGTACTAAATTCTAGTACACCTTATTAATCATTATTGAACTTAGGATACTTCCCATTCTTTACAGCCTCAAAATTCTTCTGTAACAAAGGATCTTATTTTTGTGATTTCTTGATCTTATCTGGTGATGATGGTTGATAAATCATTTGGGATATGGTTGATAATGTCCCTTTCCTTACAATTCCCATGCCTAGTTTTACTAGGTCACTGATCAAAATATCTCTTTGAATCCTCATCATTTCCAGCAAAATAGGGTGTTTTCTACTTAATGTATTAATGAATTTGTTTACTCTTCCAGGATTATAATGAATTGAATAATCACAGTCTTTAAGAAGTTTCAACCATCTCCTCTATCTCATATTCAATTCCTTTTGAATGAAAATATACTTCAAAATTTGATTATAAGACCCCAACCTTAAAATATTACTTAATATTGAGTTAAATAAAGAATTAAAATTGAGGATCTTTTCAGGTTTAGAGTTTTAGAGAATTAGGCCATAACTATTACATTATATCTCATATATTACCAAGTAGAAACTTCTAATCAGTATACATTTTTTCATAAAATAAAAATTATTAAAATAAAACAAGAATTATTTTCTTGATATAAATCTTCTTGAATTCTTCATTTCTCTTACCCTTCCTTATACCCTGTGAAAAACATTTCAAAAACCTGGGACGAGCATAAAAAGCTCAGTAAGGGTTATAAAATAAAGAAAGAAAACATTATTCCATCAATAAATAAAAAACATAAGATCTTTAACATACCTCATGAAATCATAATATTTATGAATAACACATAAAAATCATAAATCATAAAGGTAACTTGTGGTATCCACATCATACTTACATTTTAGCTTTCACAGCTATACAGGGAGTTATGTTTGGAATACCCATCATAGTATATTCCCTAAATCTCTTAACAGAAACATTAACGTTTACCTCCATCATGTTACCCAATGAATTGGAGAGCTATCTCAGGCTCACAAAACCTAGGTTTATCATGGAACCACCTGTATACATAAACAATTCCCAAGAACCATAACATAATCATAATACATAAAGGAAAGATAAAATTTCTAAATTGCGATCACAAGATATCAGTTCAAGATATTGACTTAATCATTCCATTATCAAAACCATTTTCAATACCAACATATTTAAAAAATGGTATATGGTATTTATTTTCCTTTTAAAAATATTACATCTTGTTAAGGAATCCAAATATCAAATAATGCTCACGGTAGTGGAAAGGTTGTTGTCACTGCGTACGTTAAAAAGAAACATTCCATTTGTCATTTTGTAAAATGATTCATAGAGAAAAGATTCCATTTGAATGAAATTAAAATTAAAAGGGGTTTATAAACCGTATAAATTAAAGTCATGTATAAATCAAATTATGCCACAATGAATGGAGATTGAGACGAAGTCCCTTACCTTGTGTCCGACTTGTCTTGTTCGTGCTTTATCTCCTTGAATAATAAAATTAAGTTAATTATACTTTTTCCAGAACCTTTTTCAAGTTTATTATTCATATTAAATCACTTATTACCTTGCTATAACAATCATGTAATTATTCAAGTTCATATCGTTCGTTTTGTCAATGTTCGGTACTTGAGTAAAAAATGAACTTGTTATAATTACAAACAATCCATTTGGTCAAAAGTCCATTATCTACAAGATTGTATTCATGATTTAAATATCATATATATCCAGTATATATATATATATATATATTATATTAGTCAATAAAATTTGTATATAATAAATTAAAATCACCGTTCATGGAGACGGTAAGCCGCACGTACCCATGAACACTACTTTCATTTCTTTTTCATATTTAAAGGAATGAAAACTAAATTATATATAGGTATATTATAATTATAGTATAATATCATATTTTATATACGTTACATAATTTCATTAACACCATCCTTTCTACGTTTCATGTATGGCATGAATGAGTCATATCACTTTGAGGGGGCAGTAGTCCGCACTTCCTCAAATGAAATTACCGTATTTACCCATTATAGAAACCATAATGGTATGATATAAATAAAAAATATAGAAGAATAGAGAAAATATAAATATAATATATATCAAATATAAATACATTTCCATCATAATTGTCACCATGATAGGCAGTTGGATACAATTGAACAATCATTGTTTCGTGGGGCAGCAGTTCACCATCCACAGAAACAGTATGTTCTAAATCCATTAGATGGAGGTGTGTGTAAGTGTAGTTCAAATAATAATCATAAAAATATACTACTATATTGAGGATACTGGTGTTGTTATGTAATCAAATAATAAGAATATAATAGGGATTTTAGAAGGAAAATAAAAGAAAAGAACTTGAGAGAAGACATTACCTCTAAATCGGATAACTCCCTTTGATTTAAGCTAAAATGCCTTCTTGAATTGCGTTCTTCCTAGAGGAAATCTTATAGTAGAAATATTTTGATGTTGTTAGCTTCTTGGAGCATATTTTAGATGATCCAATGGGTTTGAGAGGTGTGTGTAATGGGTTAGAGGTGGTGGCCTTTTATAAGAGGGAAGAGGGGCTCTTTTGGAATGTTTGAAAGTATTATTTTATTATAATTTTTTTTTCAGTTAAAAAAGGTCCAAAACTAACTAAATTAGAATATAAAATGAATATAAGTCTAAATAAAATCATCCAATGAAAATTGGACAGGTTTTTGATATTTTTTAATCCTTATTGTTTTTATTTAACCCTTTTTTACTCTTATCATTTTATCAAGAATTTAAAACTTTGAGAATAAAAATAGTTACCAAAACATAGAAAATATGAAAATAAAGATCCATTAATATAATTTTATACTTATGATAACTATTTGGACAAATCTTATATTTTTTAGAATTTTATAACATTTAATAAAATATTTTATATTTTAAAATATAAATTATCTCAATTTTGACACTATTCATATCATGACTTTTTTAAAAATCCATAACAACCTGATTAATTCGAAAAAAATTAATTAATAAAATTATAACATGTAACTATAATCCAAGCAATTCGTGGAAGATATAAAAATAACCAAATTACACTTATATTAACATTTATAATATCATTTATTTGAATCCTTTATTAATGAAGAAATCACTACATCATCATTGTATCATAATTACATTTATCTATTTAATGTCCAAAAATTATAAATAAAATACCATAATGTAGGAAATAATTTTATATTTCAAATGAATATTTATAGTTGAAGATATCACTTATATATCTCTATATAAAAATTGATTTACTAAAAGATATATGTTTAGGTTATATTTTCCTTAACTTTAAATTACAAGTAATTAAATGTAAATTTCACAAAAAAGTGTCTCCATGGGGTCCTAAAATAGACCCAAGGATGACCATGGTTCGAAATATTTCATCCAATAGGTTTATTACATGTGTAAGGGTAATTTAATATTATTATAATATTATTTTTACCCTTATTTACCATATTTACCCCTTAACCATGGTAAAGAAAATATTTGTTTAAGTTACTTTTCATAATGTCTAAAAATAAAATTTACCTATATTTATAATTTGTACCTCCTAATTCCAAATATGGAATCCATTTTTCCAAATTCAAAACATAGAAGTTGTAGTAATTAATTTAAAATTAATTTCCCTTATCAAAACTAAAATCGTATTTTTAAGAAATAATAACTATCAAAAGATTGACATATGTTTATGTCTAATTAAAAAGTGAAATTACTTAAAATGACCAAAATTGGATTAAATTGTAAAAAAATAATATAATTACACTTTAAAACCAATTAAAATGGTAATCTAACCATATAAATAAATCATATGAAAAGACAATTTTGACTTAAAATGCAGTATTTTTCACTATTCTATAAAAAATGAAATTTATCAGAAAAATACCAAAATTTTATCCAAAGTAAATTTTTATGTTCCTATTATAAATAAGAAGTTTATTTTTTCAAATAGAATATATAAAATTTAAAAAAACAATATTTAAAAAGGGTTCTCCATCAAAATGTGGTAAAACTACCTTTTAAAAATATTAGAGTATTTATGCTTAAAATTGGATTAATTTTAATTTAAGCCGCTAAATTTTATTGGATAAATGTAAAATAATTTAACAAATATGTTTAATCATAATATGGTTAGTTCTATTTGTTCCTACCAATACAATTGCTAGGCGTTAACTATCATTTAAAATAATAATATTATATTATCATTTTTCATTATAACTTAGCCTTGTGTGAAACATGAGATTTCGAAGAAATCCATTATTGCGTGTTGGGTACGCCATCGAACATAGAATCCCATTTAAAGTAAAATTAATATTTAATTTAGAAATACTAATAAATATGAAAATGTCATATTCTTTATTTACCTAGGATGTTACATCCTTCCCCATTTTGGAAATTGTGTCCTCACAATTTTATTCACTTATCAAATAAGTGGGGGCATTTATCCCTCATAGCATTCTCAGATTCAAACGTTGCCTCTTCAACCCTATGGTTTTTCCACAAAACCTTTACCAGATGAATTACCGTATTCCACAACACTTTCTCTCCTAATTCAAGAATCTAGACTGGTTGTTCCTCATAAGAAAGATTCTCTTCCAACTGAACTACCTTTGGGCTAAAAAAATGAGATGGATCCAGCATATACTTTCTCAACATTGAAACATGAAAAAAATTGTGTACCTGAGATAAAATTAGAGGTAAAGAAACTTTGTAGGAAACTAATCCAAATTTCTCTAAGATTTCATGTGGTCCAATGAACCTCAGACTCAACATTCCCTTCTCTCCAAAACACATCACACTTTTCCATGGAGAAACATTGAGGAAGACATGATCACCTACCTCAAAAGAAATATTATTCCTCTGGTTATCTGCATAACATTACTGCCTACTTTGAGATGTCCTCATGTGTTTCTATATCAACTGAACTTTATCTACCATCTCTTCTACCAATTATGGTCCCATAAACTTCCTTTTACCTACTTCATCCCAAAATTCTGGAGTTTGACACCGCTTTCCATATGAGCCTATAATGGAGCCATGTGTATACTGGAAAAACCATTATTATAAGTAAACTCAACCAAATAAAGATATTGGTCCCAAATTCCTTAGTAATCCATCGAAGGAGCACGTAGCATATCTTCCAAAGTCTGAATTTTTCGTTCTAACCACCCATCTGATTGAGGATGAAAAGATGTACTAAAATTTAATTCAATACCCAATGAATTCTGAAGGCCTTTCCAAAAATTAGAAGTGAACTTGGGATCACAATCAGATACAATGGCGAGGGTAAATCCATGTAACCTGACTATATCTTTAATATACAACTGAGAAAGTTGATCTAGAGACAAAATATCTTGAATAGGAAGGAAATGAGAAGATTTAGTTAGTCAATCAATAATAACCCAGATTGCATTATTACCTTGAGATTTCTTCGGTAATCCCACAACGAAGTCCATGGATATATTTTCGCATTTCCACTCTGGAATTGGTAAAGGATGAAGCATCCCTTTTGGTAACTGTCACTCTGCTTTAACCTGTTGACAAGTCAAACACTTCATAGTAAAGTTAGCAATATCTCTTTTCATCCCATCCCACTAGTAATAATCCCAAAGATATCTATACATTTCAATACTGCCAGGATGAAATGAAAATAGAGAACTATGAGCTTCACATAATAAATCTTTTTTCAACTGGGAATCACAAGACACAGATTATCTCTTTCAAACCTTAAAACAATGTCTTCATTAATGTTTAATTCAGGTAACTTACCCTTCTGAACCAAATCTACCTTTTTCTGCAACTCACTGTATTCTTTCTTCGCTTTCTTTATTCTATCTACAAGAGATGATTTCACTGCCACCTGAAACAAAACAAAGAGATTTCTTGCACCAACAAATTCTATGCCAAAATTCATTAAATTTTTAATCAAAGGATCTTGTTCCAAACATAACATGGTTAATGTAGCATTACTCTTTCAGATCAAAGCGTCAGCCACTTTATTTGCCGTTCCTGGATGGTAATGGATAGTGAAATCATAATCCTTGATTAATTCTAACCATCTTTTCTGTTTCATGTTTAATTTCTTCTGAGTGAATATATAATTCAAAATTTTGTGATCATTATATATTTAACACTTTACACCATACAAATGATGCCTCCAAATTTTTAATGAAAAAACAACAATTGCTGATTCCAAATCATGTGTCAGGTAATTTAACTCATGAGGTTTCAACTGACATGAAACATAAACAATTACCTGATCATTTTGCATTAGGACACAACAAAGTCCTTTTAATGAAGCATCACTATAGATAAAAAACTCACCATTTCTAGAAGGTAATTCCAATAATAGATCATTAAATAATCTTCTTTTCAATTCCTAAAAATAATCATCCCATTCTTTTTTCTAGATAAACTTAACACATTTTAAAGTTAACTTAGTCAGTGGGATAGATAACCGTGCAAAATTTTCAACAAACCTCCTATAATAACCTGCTAAACCAAGAAAACTGTGAATCTCGATTATATTTGTAGGTCTTGGAAATTCATTAACAACTTTTTTTAGCAGCACTAATAAGTATTCCATCTTTGGAAACAATGTGACCAGGGAATGAAATTTTTTGTAACCAAAAATCACACTTGTTGAATTTACCATACAATTTATTTTATTTTAAGGTTTTAAAGAAAAACCTTAAATGATTTTCATGTTCCTCTTTACGTTTGAAAGATACCAAAATGTCATCAATAAAGACAACCAAAAACTTATCCAAGAACTCTTGGAGAATTCTATTCATAAGATCCATGAATACAACAAGTTCATTTGTTAACCGAAAAGTCATAAGTAAAAATTCATAAATTCCATATCTAGTACGAAACGTGATCTTTGGAATGTCTACTTCCTTTAAATTTAACTGTTGGTCCCCCTATCTCAAGTCAATCTTCGAAAAATACTAATCTCCCTAGAGCTGATCAAACAAATCATCGATATGAGGAAAAAGATACTTGTTCTTAACAGTGATGTTATTCAAGACTCTAAAATCAATGAAATGACTCATTGAACCATCTTTCTTTTTAACAAACAAGATAGGAGAACCCCATGGTGATGTTCTAGGTCGAATGAAACCTTTATATAATAACCCCTTCAATTGCTTCTTTATCTTTAAAAGTTCAATTTGATCCATTCGATAAGGGGGTTTTGAAATTGGATTAGCATCAGGAACTAAGTTAACTTTAAATTAAACTTCCCAATCAGGTATTATACCAGGAAACTCATCAGGAAAAAAATCAAGATACTCATTTACCACTAGAACATCATTAATCTGAATAGTTATTTTGTTTTCAACAATATGTGCAAGGTAACATTTATTTCCATCTTTTACTAGTTTCTCAACTTCCTAATATATTATCAAAATTAAGGGGTCATTCTTGTAAAAAAACTGAAATTCTTTCTGAAAAGAAACCTCTTTATCCTTGTATTAAATCATAGTATGATAAACATAAATCCAATTCATATACAAAATAACATTAAACTCTACTAGACGAAAAACAACAAGGTTTCTCTTAGATTCTTTCCACACACAAGGAAAGGATGGTCCTTATAATTTCTTTTTGTCTCAAAATTTCATCTTGGTGTTTTTACCATAAGTTCATGATTCATATCTTGAGATGGGACTGTCAATTTACTAGAAAATTTCTGAGAAATGAATGAATGTGTAGACCCTGAATCAAACAACAGATTGAAATAATATGAATAAACAAACAATGTACCTAATACTACTTCATTTTATGGCCTAACATATGCTGAAGTAGTTGAAAAGGATTTAACCCCCCTTTCTGCTTGTAGTCTGATTGATTTCCTTCAGTTCATTTCTTTGTTGGACACTCATTTGCATAATGAACCATTTCATTGCACTTAAAACATTTTACTAACTATAAATAAGATTTTGTATTACCATTACCCTGATCTTTTTAGTGAAATTATGATCCTTATGTCCCATTTTACCAAATTGGAAAAACTGACCAGAATTCAAAAAACATTTCCCAGTGTTATTTTTAGCACAATTTTTACAAACTGTATACTTAAGTTTCTTACCATCAAACTTTTTTGAAGAGTTATTCCCTTTTATCTTCCACCTCAACCACTTATTCTGTTTTTTTTCAAAGAACACCTGATAATAGACAAACTCCATTTCCCATTCTCCACTAATTGAATAGTTTTTTCATAAATTTTAAACTCACAAAAAGCTAAATCTCCTAAATACATAGTGTTTAATCCTGAGTAAAAACGATTGATTTTACTATCAAGACCCCATATGAAATTTGGAGCATACCTTGCCAGTCGAGTTAATTTTGCTTCATAAGCAGCCACTGAGTTATACTCTTGCCTCAATTCTAGAAATTGTTTTTCCATCCTAAGTCGAACTGCCTTAGGAAAATATTTCTCAAGAAACATACCTTTGAATCAATCCTAATCAAGGGCATCAATATCCTCACTATCCCTGATATTTTTAACCATCAACCACCACTGATCAGATTCACCTTCAAATCTGTAAATAGAAAGACTAACATTTTGATGTTTTGAGAACCCCATGACATCAAAAATCTTTTCCAATGCTTTAATCCACCCTTCAGCTAGAACCAGGTTAGATGATCCTCTGAATTATGAAGGTTGTTGCCTCATGAAATCCTCCACTACCGACATGTTATTTTTTGGTTGATCTGGATGATCTCATGCATGGATAACACCACCATTTATAGCCTAAGTCAACTATGCCATGACTGTGAAAAACTGTTCAGTTCCGATTCCGAACATCTTAGTTTTCTGATCTGGAGGTTTTTTTCCTCTTGATGTCATCCCATCACAGCTGCCTTGTTTCCTCTGCAGAAAACCATTCTAAACATAGAAATATCTTAGGCGAAGAAATATGGTAATTTGTAAATTCTATATCATTTCAATATTACCATAAATTAATTTATGGATATTAATTTAACAATATCCTAACTCCTAAAGTTGTTTAAACTAACCTATAATACCAATATAAGACCTCATACTTAAAACATTACTTAATCTTTAGTTAAATAAAGAATTAACATTAAGTATCTTTTCTGGTTTAGAGTTTTAGAGAATTAGCCCATAACTATTACATTACATCTCAAATATTACAAAGTAGACACTTCTACTTAGAATCCATTTTTTTCATAAAATAAACTCTTAAAAGAAAACAAGAATTATTTTCTTAATAGAAATCTTCTTGAATTATTATTTTCTCATACCCTTCCTTATACCCTATGAAAAAGATTTCAAAAAATTGGGATGAGCATAAAAATATTAGTAAGGGTTATAAAATAAAGAAAGAAAACATTAGTCCATCAATACATACAAAACATAAACTCTTTAACATACCTCATGAAATCATAAGATTTATGAATAACACATAGAAATCATAAATCATAAGGTAACTTGTAGAATCCATATCAAACTTACATTGTTGATTTCACAGCTACATAGGTAGTAACATTTGGAATACCCATCATAGTATATTCCCTAAATCTCATAGGAGAAACATTAATGTTTACCTCCATCACGTTACCCAATGAATTAAAGATCTATCTTAGGCTCACCCTCCCTAGGTTTATCATGGAACCACCTGTATACGTAAATAATGCCCAAGAACCATAAAATATTCATAACACATAAAGAAAAGATAGCATTTGCACATTTAAATCACAAGATATGAGTTCAAGATATTGACATAATAAATCCATTATCAAAACCATTTTTAATACCAAAACACGTAAAAATGGTATATGGTATTTACTTTTCTTTTAAAATCATTACGACTTGTTAAGGAAGCCAAATATCAAATAATGCTCACAGCAGCAGAAAGGTTATTGTCACTGTGTACGTTAAAAAGAAACATTAACTTTCTTGTTTAGTAAAATGTTTCATAGAAAAAGGATTCTTAATGAATGAAATTAAAATTCAAAGGGGTTTATACACCCTATAAAGGAAAGTCATGTATAAATCAAAGTATTCCTCAATGAATGGAGGTTGAGACGAAGTACCTTACCTTATGTCCGACTTGTCTTGTTCGTTCTTTATCTCCCTGAATAATAACATTAAGTTAATTATACATGATTTAGAACCTTTTTCTAGTTTATTATTCCTTTTATATCACTTATTACCTTGCTATAAAAATCATGTAATTATTCAAGTTCATATCGATCATTTTGTCGATGATCGGTACTTGAGTCAAAAATAAACTTATTATAATTACAAACTGTCCATGTGGTCAAAATTATATTATCTCTAGAATTTTATTCAGGATTTAAATATCATATATATATATATATATATTATATTTATTTTATAATAGTCTATAATATTTGGATATAAGAAATGAAAATCACCATTCATGGAGACAGTAAGCCATACGTATGCATGAACGCTACTTTAATTTCATTTTCATATTTAAAGGAATGAAAACTAAATGATACATAGGTATATTATAATTCCAGTATAATATCATATTTTATATATGTTACATAAGTTCATTAACACCATTATTTATATGTTCCATGTATAGAATGAATGAGTCATATCACTTTGAGGGGGCTGTAGTCCGCACTTCCTCAAATGAAATTATCGTTTTTACCCATTATGAAAACCATAAAGGTATGCTATAAATGAAAAATATATAAGCATAGAGAAAATATAAATATAATACATATCACATATAAATATATTTCCAACATAATGGCTACCATGAGAAGTGGTAGGAGATAATTGAACAATCATCGTTCTGTGAGGTAGTAGTTTTCTGTCCACAGAAACAGTATGTTCAAAATCCATTAGATGGAGGTGTGTGTAAGTGTAGTTAGAATCATTTTCATAAAAATATCCTAGTATATTGAAGATAATGGTGTTTTTATGTAATAAAAGACTAATAATATAATAGGTAGTGGATAAAGAAAATAAAAGAAAAGAACTTGAGAGAAGACGTTACCTCTAAATCAGGTAACTCCCTTAGATTTAAGCTAAAAGGCCTTCTTGAATTACCTTATTCATAGGGGAAAGATTATTGGAGGAATATGGTGATTATGGGAGCTTATTGGAGCAGATATTGGACGATCCAAGGGGATTGAGAGGTGTGTGTAATGGGTTTGAGGTGGTGGCCTTTCATAAGAGGGAGGAGAGGCTCTTTAGGAAAGTTTAAACGTATTATTTTATTATAAAATTATTTTTGGTTTCAAAAGGTCCAAAACTCATTAAATTTGAAGATAATATGAATATAAGTCTAAATAAAATCATACAATAATAATTTTATAGGGTTTGGATATTTTTTAGTCCTTATCTTTTTTATTTAACCTTTTTTACTCTTACCATTTTATCAATCATTTAACACTTTGAGAATCAAAATAGTTTCCAAAACATGAAAAATATCCAAATAAAGAGTCATTAATAAAATTTGAGACTTATGATAACTATTTGGAAAAATATTATATTTTTTTAAATTTTATATTATTTTAAAAAATATTTTATATTTTAAAATATGAATTATATCTATTTTGACACTATTCATATCATGATTTTTGAAAAATCCATAACAATCTGATTAATTCAAAAATATTTCATTAATACAAATATAAAATGTAAATATAATACATAAAATTATTTTAAGAAATAAAAATAACCAAATTAAATTTATTTTAATATTTATAATATCATTTATTTGAATCCTTTATTAATGAAGAAATCACTCCATCATCATTGTGTCACAATTAAATTTAATTTTTTTTATCTATCAATTATAAATAATATACCATGATATAGAAAATATTTTTATCTTTCAAATGAATATTTATAGTTGAATAGATCACTTATATAATCCCATATAAAAATTGATTTACTAAAAGATATATGTTTAGGTTATATTTTCCTTAACTTTAAATTAAAAGTAATTAAATGTCATTTTCACACAAAAGTGACTCCATGGAATCCTTAAATTGACCCAAAGATTCCCATGATGTGAAATATTTCATCCAATAGGGTTAGAACATGTGTAAGGTTAATTTAATATTATTATAATATTATGTTTTACCCTTATTTACCAGATTTACGTTTTAACTATGGTGAAACAAATATTTACTAAAGTTACTATTCATAATGTATTAAAATAAAAGTTAACTATTTACATAATTTGAACCTCTTGATTCCAAATATGAAATCTATTTTTCCAAATTCAAAATAGAGAAGTTTCAGTAATTAATTTAAAATTTATTTCTGTTGAAACTAAAAGCATGTTTTTAAGAAATAATAACTATCAAAAGATTGACATGTGTTTATGTCTAATTAAAAAGTGAAATTACTTCCAATGACCGAAATTGGATTAAATGGTAAAAATAATATTCTAATTAAAATTTAAAACAAATTAAAAGGATAATAAAACCATATAAATAAATCAGATGAAAAGACAGTTTTGACTTAAAATGCAGTATTTTTCACTATTCATTAAAAATGAACTTTATCAGAAAAATAAAAAAATTTCATCTGAAGTAAATTTTGATGTTTTGATTCTAGATAATAAGTTTATTTTGTAAAATAGAACATATAAATGTGAAATAAACTATATTTAAAAAGGATTATCCATCAAAAGGTGGTAAAACTATATTTTAAAAAATATTAGAGCATTTAGGCTTAAAATTGGATTTATTCTCATTTTAAGCCTCTAAATTTTATTGGATAAATGTAAAAATATTTAACAAACAAGTTTAATCATAATATGGATAGTTTGGTTTATTCCTTCAAATACAACAACTATGCATTAACTACCATTTAAAATAATAATATTTTATTAATATTTTTCAGTATGACTCAACCTTGTTTGAACCATGAGATTTTAGAGAAACCCATTGTTGCATGTCAGGTATTCCACCAAAAATATCACCCACATTAAAGTAAAATTAATATTTAATTCAAAAATATTAATAAAAATGAAAATGTCATATTCTTTATTTTCATAGGATGTTACATTGATGGTCTGTGTATATATCACACTTCTCCCTATAAAGATAGAGCCTCCATATCTTCATAGAAAAAATAACCATGGCCAACTCTGTAAGAACCCTATTTTTGCTGTGAAAGACTTTGGAATATTCTTGATGATATTCCAGAGCAGCGCCTTTAGACGGCGTGCGATTCCAAGCCCCAGAGTGGCCGAAATTAAATTTTCAGTGCGTTCACACTGGAAACACCAAATAAATGGGATAAATCCTAAATAGTGATCCGAATCAGAGATCTGAGTGTACGGATGGGTCCGGAATGGGGTGTTTACCTGAGGAATGACATAAAACATGTCGGCGTGGGATGTTTGGACCCCTCGCTTACTTTCGAAACGTTAAACGGATTAATTAATTAATTAATTTATTCGTTTAATGTTGAGATGCTAGTATCTCTTAAATGGTGGCTCGGATTGGAAAAACGAGGGCACCGTTGAGTTCAGAGCATATCGTTTACCCTAGGAGGGCTATAAGTTTTGCGGGCGCGAGCCGTCTGTGAAAAATGGCCCCGGGGGCGTTTTCGTAATTTGGCAGCCTCGAGCGCTAAGTTTAATAACTTTTGAACGGGGCCTCAGATTAAAATTATGAGACCTTCGTTGTTCTCAGGAGGTGGTGTTTACCCTAGGGGAGGTTTAATCTTGACCCCGCCAAGCGTTTCGGCTGCGGGTTAATTTGGAGGATTAAATTAATTAAAACTTTTTAATTAATTTGTTTTTCTTCCTATTTAAGCTTAACCCCCCCTCTCTTCCCCTTTGTTCATCTCCGGGTAGAAGAGATCAACCAAGGAAAGATCCTCACTAATCCTCCTCCTCTTCGAGCATTGCGGCGGCGGAGGATCGTGTGGCGAAGCTCCTGGTTACGCCCTCGCAGGTAGGAGTTTACATTTTGCATTTTTTTTTTATTTTTATACCCTTCTTCAAGTACAATTTTATGCGTCAAATTAATGCCTGAACGTTGAGAGAAGCCCAAAAATGTGTAGTATTGGTTATGATCTTCCCTACGCATGTTTCAGATTGAAAATCCGAGTCCCGAAGTGTTCGCAAACATCCGGCGAAGTTCGCGGGTTTTTGGAGGTTTTCCGGCTGTTTTCAGGCCGGTTCGGCGGCACGCGCTGCGGCCCGGTGATCCAGCAGAGGCGGCGCAGGCTCTCTTCAGCGGAGGACCCGGTCCGGTGCGGTGCGAATGAGGTGCGACCGGTGGAGCCGAGGAGGCTTAGCGGTGTGCGGCCGGGGTAACAGGACAACGGAGGTCAGAGGTGTGGTCGGGCCGTCGTGGTGCGAAGGAGGCCAGGCAGCGCGACGACGAGGTGGAGTCCGGGAGTGCAGTGTGTCGCGGGGTCGAGGAGGCCGAAAGCGCGGCCGAGCAGAGATGGAGAGGGCGGCCGGTGGAGCGTGGAAGCAGCAGTGCTGTCTGGTGCAAGGTGCGCCGGCCAGGTGCGCTTGGCGGAGGAGCCCGAGGCCTGGCCTCGGGCGTGCTAGGGAAGCCAGGACCCGCACGGCGCGGGTCCTGTTGGTTGTCAACGAAGACCGACCGCTTGGCCGGTCTGCTGGGAGATGAGGACCCACAAAAAGTGGGTCCTTCTGGCAGCGCATGGATGGAGACTGGCCCTCCTGGCCGGTCTGGGTTTAGATATAACAAAAAGAAAAATAAATAAATAAGTTTATAATAATAATAATAATAATAATATTATTATTATAAAATGATTTATATTTTAATAAATCATGAACCGGGAGTCGGTTTCACGAGCCGTCTATGGCGACGCATGCCTCATAATGGGAGGAATATTTTGAGATGGTTTCGGGGGATTTTAATTACCGAAATGAGGGGCTTAGGGGCGCGACATGACCGTTAAGTGGACGGGCGTTTATCCGGGAATCTTGTTTTGGACGGCGCAGACACTTTCGATGTCTGTTTTGAGCGCCATCAGCGGTGTTGGGACCATGGCGCTGAAGAGAAGCTTTACAGGGTGGTTTCGGGCGTTGAAAAAGGAGTTGAGGCGTGGGCCCCACGACCTGTCTTTTGAGCTGCGTGCAGCTTTTAGCGACTTTGTCATCGGACGTCCGTTTGGGGCATGCGAGCAGTCAATGTTGGGTGTTTTTCCGAGGGCATCACGTTGGCGCAGTCTGCCCGCTGTAATTCCACACGATGGTGCAGGCCCCACGAGGGCCGTTTGGGTGTTGACGGTGATTTTTCCATCTTTATCACCAGGTGTCCAATTTGGACAAGTGATTAGTCCATCCTGTTTGATTTCTCGAGAGGATCGCAATGGTGCGATCTGTTTGTTGTGTTTCGGGACTAGGATGCGGGTCCCGCGTAGCACCGCTCGTGTGCGGTGCGTCGAAATGGATCTTTTCCTCCGGATATCCGTTGTGCTCAAGTGAGCAGTCTTTTTGACGTGTTTTCTCGAGGGGATCGCAATGGTGCGATGCGCCCGACTATTTTCGGGGCTGAGGCTTGGGATCACTGGACGCCTTTCGAGCATGAGGCGGTGTTGGTGAATTTTTCGTCGGATATCCGTTTGAGGTGAGTAAGTAGTCGATCTCATGTGTTTTTCCGCGAGGATTACAACGGTACGATCCGTGTTGTTGTACGGTGCCTCTTGTGCAATCTTATTAAGTGTGGAAGCATGAAAGGTGCTCCGGTGGTGGTTCACCCTACCATGTTTGTAGTGGACCCTTGGCGTGTGATCACGCACTCTTGGGAGAGTGATATAAATAATCCACAAGATGTGGTTGGCCATGCCTGGGCTTTTGAGGTGGAGTTGTTACGTCACTACTTCACGTTGACGCTGGGTGTCGTGTTCACGGTAGCCTTTGGTATGGAACGAGGTATACTCCGGGAGTATACGGGAGCGCTTGGAGGTACGTGTGGTTTTTACCTGAGAACGTTTGTGCGCTTGGTTGGGGTTGACTTGGGGCCACACATCCTGTGGGCCCCATGTGCGTGTCGTGTGCTACTTTACGTACTTTTTACCTCTCACGACGTAGAGGGTCCCTCTACACTCGTTTGTTTGACCAGCAGGGTGGAATTTCCCCTGGCCTGGTGCTCTTTTGTCTGACCAGCAGAGTTGAGTGGTCTCCCCCTGGTCTTGTTCTCGATGGTTTGTCCAGCAGAGATAGTTTGGTTCCTCTCTTTCTTCAGCTGTGAGGGGTTTCAGTACCGTTCCCCTTTCATCGGTCTGCGGCACTGTTTGCGACTACGGGTGCTCATACAACGTGGGTGTTTTCCCACTTTCTGGGATGAGATGTCTTGGTCCGCTTCGACAGTGACTCAGCGGATTGGAGCGGGATCGCCTTGTGAGGCCTCAGGAGTTTCTCACGTCACCCTGTGTTCCCTAGTAGAGTTCTTGTGGATTCTGTGTGACCAACACTTTACACGGGCACCGATCCTCTACCCAGGAGGTTGTTACCAGCAGGCCTGAGGTTGTTACCAATAGGGCTGAGGTGGTTTCCAGTAGGGCTGAGGTGGTTTCCAGCAGGGCTGAGGTGGTTTCCAGCAGGGCTGAGGTTGTTACCAGTAGGGATGAGGTTGTTTCCAACAGGACTGAGGTTGTTTCCAGCAGGGCTCTCCAGTGGGTTACCATCGAGCAGGGATTTCCAGTACAGCGGTGTTCACCGAGCAGTACCATCCAGTAGGGATGGCCAGAGCAGTTCCGGGCTTACCTCTAGCGGGGTTGGGCAGTGTTCCCCAATGTCGGGCTTACCTCTAACGGGGCTGGTTAGTGGTCCCCGATGCCAGGCTTAACTCTAGCTGGGCTGGGCAGTGGTCCCCGATGCCGGGTTGCCTCTAGCTGGGCTGGGCAGTGGTCCCTTCGCCGACTTTAGTTAGTTCACCCTCCCGTGGATTACCCTGTTACGGGACTGGGCAGTGTGGAACCCGTCGACTTTCCGGGTCTCCCTGTAGTGGGAACCCTTCGACTTCAAGGGATCCTCCAGCGATGCTGAGCAGGGGGTCGCCTGTCGACTTTGAGCAGACCTCTCGACTGCGGGGCAGTGACGAGTTGTGGTTTGACATTCCCCCAGAACTCTCAAGTACGAGGAGTACTTTCCCCACTGAGATGCATCCATGTGACGCGACCTAAAACCGTGCAGGCGAGTCAGTGCCCCCCAAAGAGGATAGTGTCGAGGTGCGGTGATTTAGCCCTTGACTTGTAGTTCGGGGCAGACGTGCGGGATGCTGGGCATCGATGGTGTTTTCTTTTGGGACTGTTGGCTACTCTTTTCTTAGGATGAGCTATGGGATGGAGATCCCCTTACGACCTTGTTCGGGCTTCTTAGTGAGCATATGAATATGTATATACCTTTTTATGGTACCCACTCCTTATGTTTTGGCTACTCTCCTTCCAAGAGAGGCGAAGACGTGCGGGGTATGCCACATGCTTTCCGTATCTAGCTTATCGTGGTTGGACGAGTCTACTCTCCTTCTATAGGTAGCGAAGACTCGACGAGAAGTTCATCTTCTCACCGTTTCCAGCTACTTTTGTCTGGACGAGCCTACCTCATTTATCTTATTGGGTTGAGCTGGACTCTCTCTGGATACTCTTTACTTCACTCTCAGTTGTACTCCTTTACTTTACCTGTTCGCTCTACTGCTCACCCTTTGGTACCTCCTTTGTTACTCCCTCGAGCCTTCAGGGTATCCTACTGAGTATTTTTATACTCACCCCTACTTGGGCTTTGCCCGCACTTGGTGTGCCCTTGCAGACGATGGGAAGGTTGGTCGTGACTTCAGAGGAGCTTAGGATCTTGGGATCTATGGACCGCGTGTGGTGGTCGGAGTCAGGTTCTAGGTGGGGGACCCTCAAGCTGTTTTCCTCTTGTTTACCTGTTGCCGGGTTGTGGCACTTTTTGGTTGGGTGCGTGTTTTTCCCCTTTTCTTTTCAGTTTACCTTTAGCTTGTACTTTGTACTGTTTAGAGGTCGATGCACATCTGTGGTTTATATATATAGCAGCTATTTTTTTTTACTCGGCTTGTCCTTTCTTTTACACTGCACTTTTGCATTGAGTGTGCTGCGTGTGTGTGTACAGGTACTTAGGCAAAGACCTCCCCGAGTTGTTGTGCCTTTGGCGCTGGTCTCCAGCCCCTGGCCTATGGAGGAGGGCTTGGGGTAGTTGCGGCTCGAGCCCAGGTAGGGTCGGGATGTGACAAAGTGGTATCAGAGGTGGTTCGTTCCTTGGGACGCAGTTCGGACGTCCCTAAAATAAAAAGGAATTGGTTGGGATTTAGGGCAACAGTGTCAACGTGTCTCGAGAGTGGCTCTCAGGCCAGGGAGTCCAGTGATGGTGTGGCGGCCGACGTATCCATTCACCATGACCTTGATAACCCGTTTGTCGACTCGGCATGCTGAGACAATTGTTGCAGGGAAAATTGGTTTGTGCATCACATAGGATTTAGTCTTTGACTATCCTTCTTGAATCAGCTCCCCATCGTTGCTATTGGTATATACATATATGCTCATCTGACCGTGACACTCCTTGATAATTTTCAGGATGTCTCCGCGAAGACAGATAGCCAGGATACCATCTTTGGTTCGTGATGACAACCCTGTGAGCTATGAGGCCACAGTCCAGGGCCCATCATGTGAGCCCCTTCCTCCGGATGGGCCGGTAGCAGCACCCCCACCTATTAAGCAGCAGACAGTTTCAGCAGAGCAGGCTGAGATTGAGTGCAGGTTGAGCGTGCTCCGTGAGTTCCAGCGGCAGAGACCACTGAGGTTCAGTGGTGAGCCAGACCCTCAGGCAGTAGAGGGTTGGCTAGAGATAGTGGTTAGCCTTTTCAGGCCTGTGCAGACGCCGACAAATTAGAGAGTGGCTTTGGAAGCCAGCCTTTTCTGTGGATCAGCTTGGCGTTGGTGGAGTCTGGTGACTCAGTTTCTTGATGAGTCATCGCTTTCGTGGGGCAAATTTCATTTGTTGTTCCGTGAAGAGTTTTGCCCCTCCTACTTGCGCTCCATTCAGATTCATGAGCTTCTGCAGTTTCAGTAGGGAGGGATGATGGTGGCTGAGTACGCGGCTAGTTTTACAGTCCGTGCATGCTTTTACCCGGACTTAGTCCGTGACGATGACATCCGAGCACAGAAGTTTGAGCAGGGTCTTCGCCGAGTGATTCATGCTGTCATAGTACCCTTGGGCATTTCCACATTTTTCGGGGTGTTAGAGTAGGCTCTGGTGACAGAGAGCTTCCTGTCAAGTTCTGGAGTTGGTGGTGGCAGTAAGGACGTTAGAGCCGAGAGGTCTGCCACAACAAGTGGGAATCAACAAGCAGAACCTCGACGCAGGTGGCTTTCTGACAACCAGACTCAGGGGTGTGGTCGTACACCACTGTGGTGCCGAAGGGCACCAGTGAAGCCCAGATAGGGTCGGTGCTATGCTTGCGATGGGCGAGGTCACCTGGCATGGGACTGCCTGACCAGGCATGCAGAGAGCTTCGGGCAGGCAGCAGGTGCACCACCACTATAGAGGCAACACCGTGATTAGAGTAGCGCCCAGAGAGGTGGTGCTAGCAGAGGAGCGGGAGGAACTGGTGGTGGGGGATGGCTTTACGAGATCTTCCCACCACCACTAGGCGGTCCACGTCAAGCTCCGGGAGCTGACAGTTGGGACCACAGACAGCCGCGAGCTTTGGATTTCTACTATCCTGTAGAGCATGAGGTGATAAGAGGTATGCTCTATAGCTCTTCTACTTTTTGCAGTAGAATTGTTAAACTCTCTGTGTGAAATGCTTTTCTCCCGGCTCCTTGTTCGAGTTATTACCAGGGTGACGTAGGGCGTCGGGTGTAACCCTGTGTTAGTAAGGGAAAAAAGTTGTGAGACCTTTTTCTTTAGTCGATGGTGTCGACTCCATCGCTTTCCGAGCGTGTAAGAGAGTCTTGGTTGAGAGGCATCGACTGGGAAATCTTGCATGACCATATATCCTTTGGTGTTTCACTAAATGGATATTCTGAAGGAGGGAATCACCAGGCCTTGTTCCAGGTGTGGGCGGTGATTCCAGTCATGGCGTGCGACGTAAGGGTTCAGTCGGGGAGGTGAGATACCCCCGAGAGCCTTTGGGAAGTTTGAGACCGTGCGAAGGGATGGCGAGGTTCCCTGCCCCCTTGCCCTAACCCCAAAGTCTAGAGTGGGTGCACGACATCGTCAAGGGCCAAACTCGCATAAACGGATCAATCCTTTGGTCTGTGTGCGATGACACAGAGCTATGCGTGGGTTCTTCTGGGTATGGGAAAGCTAGGTGTGGGCTTAGTACCCTGTGTTGCTCCCTAGTTTTGATTTTCAGGGATGAAAATATTGAAGTAGGGAATTATGAAAGAACCCATTTTTTGCTGTGAAAGACTTTGGAATATTTCTGATGATATTCCAGAGCAGCGCCTTCAGACGGTGTGCGCTTCTGAGCCCCGGAGTGGCTGAAATTAAATTTTCAGTGCGTTCACACTGGAAATGCCAAATAAATGGGATAAATCCTGAACGGTGATCCAGATCAGAGATCCGAGTGTACGGATGGGTCTGGAATGGGGTGTTTACCCTATAAACGACATAAAACTTGTCGGCGCGGGATGTTTGGACCCCTCGCTCGCTTTCGGAACGTTAAATGGATAAATTAATTAATTTATTTATTCATTTAATGGTGTAACACTAGTATCTCTTAAACGGTGGCTAATATTGGAAAACTGAGGGCACCGTTGAGTTCAGAGTGTACCGTTTAACCTAGGAGGGGTATAGGTTTCACAGGCGCGGTCCGTCTGTGAAAAATGGCCCCGGGGGCGTTTTCGTAATTTGGCGGCCTCAGGCGCTATGTTTAAGAACTTTTGAACGGGGCCTCAGATTAAACTTCTGAGACCTCCGTTGTTCTCAGGAGGTGGTGTTTACCCTAGGGGAGGTTTAATCTTGACCCCTCCAAGAGTTTCGGGA
The DNA here is from genome assembly GCA_963277665.1 of Viscum album. NCBI lineage: Eukaryota > Viridiplantae > Streptophyta > Magnoliopsida > Santalales > Viscaceae > Viscum > Viscum album. Next base: position 540,910,057 of record OY728119.1, read on the forward strand.
GCGGGTTAATTTGGAGGATTAAATTAATTAAAACTTTTTAATTAATTTGTTTTTCTTCCTATTTAAGCTTAACCCCCCTTCTCTTCCCCTTTGTTCATCTCCTGGAAGAAGAGCTCAACCGAGGAGAGCTCCTCACTAATCCTCCTCCTCTCCGAGCATTGCGACGATGGCAGATCGTGCGGCGAAGCTCCAGGCTACGCCCTCGCAGCTAGGAGTTTACGTTTTTCAATATTTTTTTTATTTATATACCCTTCTTCAAGTACAATTTTATGCGTCAAATTAATTCCCGAACGTCGAGCGAAGCCCAAAAATTCGTATTATTGGTTCTTATCTTCCCGACTCATGTCTCAGATTGAAAATCCGAGTCCCGACGTGTTCACAAACATCCGACGAAGTTCACGGGTTTTTGGAGGTTTTCCGACTGTTTTCAGGCCGGTTTGGTGGCACGCGCGGTGGCCCGACGATCCAACAGAGGCGGCGCGGGCTCTCTTTAGCGAAGGACCCGATTCGGTGCGGTGTGAATGAGGTGTGGCCAGTGGAGCTGAGGAGGCTTAGCGGTGTGCGGCCGGGGTAACAGGATAACGGAGCTCGGAGGTGTGGCCTGGCCGTCATGGTGCGAAGGAGGCCAGGCAGCGCGACGATGAGGTGGAGTCCGGGAGTGCAGCCTGTCGCGGGGTCGAGGCGGCCGGGAGCGCGGCCGAGCGGAGACGGCGTGGGCAGCCGGTGGAGCAGGGCAGTGGTGGTTCTGTCTGCGGTGAGGTGCGCCGGCCATGTGCACTCGGAGGAGTAGCTCGAGGCCAGGCCTCGGGCGTGCTTGGGAAGCCAGGACCCGCGCGGCGCGGGTCTTGTTGGTTGTCAACAAAGACCGGCCGCTTGGCCGGTCTGCTGGGAGATGAGGATCTGAAAAAAGTGGGTCTTGCTGGCAGCACGTGGAAGGAGACCGGCCCTCCTGGCCGGTCTGGGTTTAGATATAAAAAAAAAGAAAAAAATATAAATAAATAATTTTATAATAATAATAATATTATTATTATTATTATAAAATGATTTATATTTTAATAAATCATGAACCGGGAGTCGGTTTCGCGATCCGTCTACGGCGGCGCATGCCTCATAATGGGAGGAATATTTTGAGATGGTTTCGGGGAATTTTAATTCCCGAAATGAGGGGCTCGGGGGCACGACATGACCGTTAAGTGGACAGACGTTTATTTGGGAATCTTGTTTTGGACGGCGCGGACGCGTTCGACGTCCGTTTTGAGCGCCGTCAGCGGCATTGGGATACTGGCGCCGGGATGAAGCTTTCCAGGGTGGTTTTGGGCGTTGAAGCCAGAGTTGAGGCGTGGGACCCACAACCCGTCTTTTGAGCTACATGCAGCTTTTAGTGACTTTGTCATCGGACATCTGTTCGGGGCATTTGAGCAGTCAGTGTTGGGTGTTTTTCTGAGGTCATCGCGTTGGTGCAATCTGCCCGCTATAATTCTGCATGATGGTGCAGGCCCCGTGAGGGCCTTTTGGGTGTTGACGGTGATTTGTCCATCTTTATCAATAGGTGTCCAATTTGAAGAAGTGATTAGTATATCCTATGTGCTTTCTCGAGAGGATCACAACGGTGCAATCCATTCGTTGTGTTTCGAGGACCGGGATACGGGTCCCGCGTAGCACCACTCGTGTGTGGTGCGCCGACATGCATCTTTTTCTCCGGATATCCATTGCGCTCAAGTGAGCAGTCTTTTTGACGTTTTTTCCCGAGGGGATCGCAATGGTGTGATGCGCCCGACTGTTTTCCGGGCCAAGGCTCAGGATCACGGGACGCCGTTCTGGCGTGAGGCGGTGTTGGTGACCTTTTCGTCTGATATCTATTTGAGGCGAGTAAGTAGTCGATCACACGTGTTTTTCCGGGAGGATTACAACGGTGCAATCCGTGTGGTTTTGCGGAGCCTCTTGCGCGATCTTATTAAGTGTGGAATCATGAAAGGTGCTCCGGTGGTGGTTCACCCTACCATGTTTGTAGCGGACCCTTGGTGTGTGATAGAGCACTCTTGGGAGAGTGATATAAATGATCCACAAGATGTGGTTGGCCGTGCCTGGGCCTTTGAGGTGGAGTTGTTACGTCACTCCTTCGCATTGACGCTGGGTGCCGTGTGCACGATAGCCTTTGGGCTGGAATGAGGTATACTCTGGGAGTATACGGGAGCGCTTGGAGGTACGTGTGGTTTGTGCCTGAGAACGTTTGTGCGCTTGGTTGGGGTTGACTTGGGGCCACACGTCGTGTGGGCCCCATGTGCGTGTCGTGTTCTGCTTTACATACTTTTGACCTCTCGCGACGTAGAGGGTCCCTCTGTGCTCGTTTTTTTGACCAACAGGGTGGAGTTTCCCCTGGCCTAGTGCTCTTTTGTCCGACCAGCACGGTTGAGTGGTCTCCCCCTAGTATTGTTCTCGATGGTTTGGCCAGTAGAGATGGTTTGGTTCCTCTGTTTCTTTAGCTGTGAGGGGTTTCGGTACCATGCCCCTTTCACCGGACTGTGACACTGTTTGTGACTACGGGTGCTTGTAAAGCGTGGGTGTTTTCCCACTTTCTGGGATGAGATGTCTCGGTCCACTTTGACAGTGACTCAGCGGATTAGAGCAGGATCGCCTTGTGAGGCCTAGAGAGTTTCTCCCATCACCCCGTGTTCCCTAGTAGAGTTCTTGTGGATTCAGTGTGACCAACACATTACGCGGGCACCAATCCTCTACCCAGGAGGTTGTTACGAGCAGGGATGAGGTTGTTACCAGCAGGGTTGAGGTAGTTTCCAGCAGGGCTGAGGTTGTCTCCAGCAAGGCTGAGGTGGATTCCAGTAGGGCTGAGGTTGTTACCCGTATGGCTGAGGTTGCTTCCAGCAGGGATGAGGTTGTTTCGAGCATGGCTCGCCAGTGGGTTACCATCCAGTAGGTATGGCCAGTACAATGGTGTTCACCGAGTAGTACCATCCAGTAGGGATGGCCAGAGCAGTTCCGGGCTTACCTCCAGCGGGGCTGGGCAGTGGTCCCTGATGCTGGGCTTACCTCTAGTTGGGCTGGGCAGTGGTCCCCGATGCTGGGTTGCCTCCAGTTGGGCTGGGCAGTACTCCCGTCGCCTACTTTAGCTGGGTCTCCCTCCAGTGGATTACCCTGTTACGGGACTGGGCAAATGTGGAACCCGTCGACTTTCGTGTCTCCCTGTAGTGGGAACCCGTCAACTTCCAGGGATCCTCCAGCGGGGCTGGACAGGGGGTCGCCTGTCGACTTTGAGTAGACCTCTCGACTGTGGGGGCAGTGATGAGTTGTGGTTTGACGTTCCCCCAAAACTCTCAATTACGAGGAGCGCTTTCCCCACCGAGACGCGTCCTTGTGACACGACCTAAAACTGTGCGTGTGAGTCAGTGCCGCCCAAATCGGATAGTGTCGAGGTGCGGTGATTGAGCCCTTGACTTGTAGTTTGGGGAAGACGTGTGGGATGCTGGGCATCAATGGTGTTTTCTTCTCAGACTATTGGCTACTCTTTTCTTAGGCTGAGCTACGGGATGGAGATCCCCTTACGACCTCGTTCGGGCTTCTTAATGAGCATATGAATATGTATATACCTTTTTCTGGTACCCACTCTTTGGGTTTTGGCTACTCTCCTTCCAGGAGAGGCGAAGACGTGCGGGGTATGCCACGTGCTTTCTGTGTCTAGATTCTCATGGTTGGACGAGTCTACTCTCTTGCTATAGGTAGCGAATACTAGACGAGAAGTTCATCTTCTCATCGTTTCCAACTCCTTGTGTCTGGACGAGTCTACCTCCTTTCTCTTGTTGGGTTGAGCTGGACTCTCTACAGTTACTCTTTACTGCACTCTCGGTTGTACTCCTTTACTTTACCTGTTCACTCTACTGCTCACCCTTAGGTACATTTTTTGTTGCTCCCTCGAGCCTTCAGGGTATCATACTGAGTATTTTTATACTCACCCCTGCTTGGGCTTTGCCCGCACTTGGTGTGCCCTTGCAAACGACGGACAGGTTGGTCATGACTTCAGAGGAGCATAAGAGCTTGGGAGCTTGGACCACGTGCGGTGGTCAGAGTCAGGTTCTAGGTGGGGTACCCTACAATTGTTTTTCTTTTGTTTACCTATTTCCGGGTTGTGGAAATTTTTGGTTGGGCACGTGTTTTTCCCCTTTTCTTTTCATTTTACCTTCATCTTGTACTTTGTACTGTTTAGAGGTCGATGCACATCTGTGGTTTATATATATAGCGGTTGTTCTTTTTTTTACTCTTCTTGTCCTTTCTTTTACTCTGCACTTTTGCATTGAGTGTGCTGCGAGTGTGTGTACAGGTACTTAGGCAAAGGCCTCCCCGAGTTGTTGTGCCTTCGGCGCTGGTCACCAGTCCCTGGCCTATGGAGGCGGGCTTGGGGTAGTTGAGGCTCGAGCCCGGGTAGGGTTGGGACGTGACAAAGTGGTATCAGAGGTGGTTCGTTCCTTGGGATGCTGTTCGAACGTCCCCTAAAATAAAAGCAAATTGTTTGGGATTTAGGGCAACAGTGCCAAAGTGTTTCGAGAGCGGCTCTCAGGCCAAGGAGTCCAGTGATGGTGCGACGACTGGCGTATCCATTCACCAGGACCTTGATAACCCGCTTGTCGAAGTCGGCATGCTGAGACACTTGTGGTAGGGAAAATTGGTTTGTGCATCACATAGGATTGAGTATTTGACTATCCTTCTTGAGTTAGCTCCCCATCGTTGCTATTGGTATATACATATATGCTCATCTGACCGCGGAACTCCTTGATAATTTTCAGGATGTCTCCGTGAAGACAGCCAGCCAGGATACCAACTTTGGTTCGTGACGATGACCCCTGTGAGCTACGAGGCCACTGTCCAGGACCCATCATGCGAGCCCCTTCCTCTGGGTGGGCCGGTAGCAGCACCTCCACCTATTGAGCAGCAGACAGTTTTAGCAGAGCAGGCTGAGCTTGAGCGCGCTCCGTGAGTTTCCAGTAGTAGAGACCGCTAAGGTTCAGTGGTGAGCCAGACCCTCAGGCATCAAAGGGTTGGCTAGAGACAGTGGTTAGCCTTTTCAGTATTGTGTAGACGCTGACAGATCAGATAGTGGCTTTGGAAGCCAGCCTTTTCCGTGGATCAGTTTAGCTTTGGTGGAGTCTGGTGACTCAGTTTCTTGACGAGTCGTCGCTTTCGTGGGGCGACTTTCAGTTGTTGTTCCGTGAGGTGTTTTTCCCCCTCCTGCTTGAACTCCATTCGGATTCAGGAGCTCCTACAGTTTCAGCAGGGAGGGATGACGGTGGCTAAGTACGTGGCTAGTTTTGCAGTCCGTGCATGCTTTTACCCAGACTTGGTCCGTGACGATGACAACCGAGCGCAGAAGTTTGAGCAGGGTCTCTGCCGAGAGATTCATGCTGTCATAGTACCCTTGGGAATTTCCACATATACCGGGGTGATAGAGTAGGCGCTGGTGATAGAGAGCTTCCTGTCACATTCTGGAGTTGGTGTTGGCAGCAGGCACGTTGGAGCCGAGACGTCTACCGCAACTAGTGGGCGTCGGCAAGCAAAACCCTCAACACAAGTGGCTTTCTGACAACCAGACTCAGAAGCGTGGTCATACACCACAATGACGCCGGAGGGGCACCAGTGCAGCCTAGAGAGGGTCGGTGCTATTGCTTACGATGGGTGAGGTCACCTGGCATGTGACTGCCACGACCCAGGCATGCAGAGAGCTTCAGGCAGGCAGCAGGTGCACCACCACGACAGAGGCAGTGCCGTGATTAGAGTAGTGCCCAGAGAGGTGGTTCTAGCAGAGGAGAAGGAGGAACTGGTGGTGGGGGATGGCTTTACAAGATCTTCCCCCCACCACTAGGTAGTCCACCTAAGGCTTCAGGAGCTGACAGTTGGGACCACGTACAGCCGCGAGCTTTGGATGTCTACTATCCTACAGAGCATGAGGTGATAAGAGGTACGCTCTACAGCTCTTCTACTTTTTGTAGTAGAATTGTTAGACTCTGCATGTGAAATGGTTTTCTCCCGGATCCTTGTTTGAGTTGTTACCTAGGTGACGCAGGGCTTCGGGTGTAACCCTGTGTTAGTAAAGAAAAAGAAAGGCGTGAGATCTTTTTCTTTAGTCGATGGTGTCGACTCCATCGCTTTCCGAGCGTGTAAGAGATTCTTGGTTGAGAGACATCGACTGGGAAATCTTGCGTGACTAGATATATTTGGGCGTTTCACCATATGGATATTCTAAAGGAGAGAAACACCGGGCCTTGTTCCAGGTGCGGGCAGTGATTCCAGTCGCGGCGTGCAACGTAAGGGTTTAGTCGGGGAGGTGAGATACCCCCGAGAGCCTTTGGGCCGTTTGAGACCGTGCGAAGGGACTGAGAGGTTCCCTGCCGCATTTCCCTAACCCCAAAGTCTGGAGTGGGTGCACGACAATGGAAAGGTCTGACCTCGCGTGAACGGATCAATCCTTTGGTCTATGTGCGGTGACGCAAAGCTATGCGTGGGTTCTTCTGGGTATGGGAAAGCCAGGCGTGGGCTTAGTACACTGTGTTACTCCCTAGTTTTGATTTTCGGGGTTGAAAATCTTGAATCAGGAATGATGTTAGAACCCAGTTTTTGCTGTGAAAGACTTTGGATTATTCTTTATGATATTTGAGAGCAGCGCCTTCAGACAGCATGCGATTCCGAGCCTCGGAGTGGCCGAAATTAAATTTTCAGTGCGTTCACACTGGAAACGCCAAATAAATGGGATAAATCTTGAACGGTGATATGGATCAGAGATATGAGTGTACGGATGGGTCCAGAATGGGGTGTTTACCCTAGGAACGACATAAAACTTGTCGGTGCGGGATGTTTGGACCCCTCGCTTACTTTCAGAATGTTAAATGAATACATTAGTTAATTTATTTATTCGTTTAATGGTGAAACGCTAGTGTCTCTTTAACGGTGGCTCGGATTGGAAAACCGAGGGCACCTTTGAGTTCAAAGTGCACCTTTTACCCTAGGAGGGGTATAAGTTTCGCGAGCGCGGGCCGTCTGTGAAAAATGGCCCCGGGGGCATTTTCGTAATTTGGTGGCCTCAGGCGCTAAGTTTAATAACTTTTGAACGGGGCCTCAGATTAAAATTCTGAGACCTCCGTTGTTTTCGAGAGGTGGTTTTTACCCTAGGGGAGGTTTAATCTTGACCCCTCCAAGAGTTTCAGGTGCGGGTTAATTTGGAGGATTAAATTAATTAAAACTTTTTAGTTAATTTGTTTTTCTTCCTATTTAAGATTAACCCCCCCTCTCTTCCCCTTTTTTCATCTCCTGGCAGAAGATCTCAACCAAGGAGAGCTCCTCACTAATCCTCCTCCTGTCTGATCATTGCGGCGGCGGCAGATCGTGCGGCAAAGCTCCGGGCTACGCCCTCGCAGGTAGGAGTTTACGTTTTGCATTATTTTTCTAATTTATATACCCTTCTTCAAGTACAATTTTATGCATCAAATTAATGCCTGAACATCAAGAGAAGCCCAAAAATGGGTAGTATTGGTTTTCATCTTCCCGAAGCATGTTTCAGATTGAAAATCCGAGTCCCGACGTGTTCGCAAACATCTGGAGAAGTTCACGAGTTTTTGGAGGTTTTTCGGCTATTTTTAGGCCGGTCCGGCGGCACGTGCTGCGGCCCAACGATCCTGTAGAGGCGACGTGGGCTCTCTTCAGTGGAGGACCCAGTCCGGTGCGGTGCGAATGAGGTGCGGCCGGTGGAGCTGAGGAGGCTTAGCGGTGTGCGGCCGGGGGAATAGGACAACGGAGCTCGGAGGTGTGGTCGGGCCGTCATGGTGCGAAGGAGGCCAGGCAGCGCAGCGACGAGGTGGAGTCCGGGAGTGCAGCATGTCGCAGGGTCGAGGCGGCTGGGAGCACGGCCGAGTGGAGATGGCGCAGGAGGCCGGTGGAGCGGGGCAACAGCTGCACTGTCTGCGGTGAGGTGCGCTCGGTGGAGGAGCCCGAGGCCAGGCCTCGGGCATGCTGGGGAAGCCCGGACCCGCGCGGCGCTGGTCCTGTTGGTTGTCAACGAAGACTGGCCGCTTGGCCAGTCTGCTGGGAGATGAGGACCCGCAAAAAGCGGGTCTTTCTGGCAGCGCGTGGAAGGAGACCGGCCCTCCAGGCCGGTCTGGGTTTAGATATAAAAAAAAAGAAAAAAATATAAATAAATAAGTTTATAATAATAATATTATTATTATTATTATTATAAAATTATTTATATTTTAATAAATCATGAACCGGGAGTTGGTTTCGCGAGCCGTCTATGGAGGCGCGTGCCTCATAATGGGAGGAATATTTTGATATGCTTTCGGGGAATTTTAATTCCTGAAATGAGGGGCTCGGGGGCGCGGCATGACTGTTAAGTGGACGGGCGTTTATTCGGGAATCTTGTTTTGGACGGCGCAGATGAGTTCGACATCTTTTTTGAGCACCGTCAGGGGCATTGGGACCCTGGCGCCAGGCCAAAGCTTTCCAGGGTGGTTTCGGGTGTTGAAGCCGGAGTTGAGGCATGGGCCGCACGACCTTTCTTTTGAGCTGCGTGCAACTTTTAGCAACTTTGTCATCGGATGTCCGTTCGGGGCATGCGAGCAGTCGATGTTGGGTGTTTTTCTGAGGGAATCACATTGGCGTAGTCTGCCTGCTGTAATTCCGCACGATTGTGCGGGCCCCGCGAGGGCCGTTTGGGCGTTGACAGTGATTTTTCCATCTTTATCACTGGGTGTCCGATTTGGACAAGTGATTAGTCCATCCTGTGTGATTTCTCAAGAGGATCGCAATGGTGCGATCCATTGTTTGTGTTTTGGGACTGGGATGTGGGTCCCACGTAGTACCGCTCGTGTGCGGTTCGCCGACATGCATATTTTTCTCCGGATATCCATTGTGCTCAAGTGAGCAGTATTTTTGACGTGTTTTCCCAAGGGGATCGCAATGGTGTGATGCGCCCGACTGTTTTTGGGGCCGAGGCTCGGGATCACGGGATGCCGTTTGGGCGTGAGGCAGTGTTGGTGACTTTTTCGTCAGATATCCGTTTGAGGCGAGTAAGTAGTTGATCTCGCATGTTTTTCCGAGAGGATTACAACTGTGTGATCCGTGTGGTTATGCGGAGCCTCTTGTGTGATCTTATTAAGTGTGGAAGCATGAAAGGTGCTCCGGTGGTGGTTTTCCCTACCATGTTTGTAGCGGACCCTTGGTGTGTGATCGCGCACTCTTGGGAGAGTGATATAAATGATCCAAAATATGTGGTTGGCCGTGCCCGGGCCTTTGAGGTGGAGTTGTTACGTCACGCCTTCGCGTTGACGCTGGGTTCTGTGTGCACGATATCCTTTGGGCTGGAACTATGTATACTCCAAGAGTTTACGGGAGCACTTGGAGGTACGTGTGGTTTGTTCCTGAGAACATTTGTGCGCTTGGTTGGGGTTGAATTGGGTCCACACGTCGTGTGGGCCCCATGTGCATGCCATGTTGTGCTTTACGTACTTTTGACCTCTTGCGACGTAGAGGGTCCCTCTGTGCTCATTTGTTTGGCCAGCAGGGTGGAGTTTCCCCTGGCCTGGTGCTCTTTTGTCTGACCAGCAGGGTTGAGTGGTCTCCCCCTGGTCTTATTCTCAATGGTTTGGCCAGAAGAGATGGTTTGGTTCCTCTGTTTCTTCAGTTGTGAGGGGTTTCAGTACCGTGCCCCTTTCACCGGACTGTGGCACTGTTTGCAACTACGGGTGATTGTACAACGTGGGTGTTTTCCCACTTTCTGGGATGATATGTCTCAGTCCTCTTCGACAGTGACTCAGTGGATTGGAGCAGGATCGCCTTGTGAGGCCTGGGGAGTTTCTCCCGTTACCCCGTGTTCCTTGGTAGAGTTCTTGTGGATTCGGTGCGACCAAAAATTTACGCGGGCACCGATCCTCTACCCAGGAGGTTGTTACCAGCAGGGCTGAGGTTGTTACCAGTAGGGATGAGTTGGTTTCCAGCAGGGCTGAGGTTGTTTCCAGCAGGGCTGAGGTGGTTTCCAGTAGGGCTGAGGTTGTTACCAGCAGGGCTGAGGTTGTTTCCAGCATGGCTGAGGTTGTTTCGAGCAGGGCTCACCAGTGGGTTACCATCCAGTAGGGATGGCCAGTACAACGGTGTTCACCGAGCAGTACCATCCAGCAGGGATGGCAAGAGTAGTTCCGGGCTTACCTCCAGTGGGGATGGGTAGTGGTCCTCGATGTCGGGCTTACCTCTAGCGGGGCAGGGCTGTGGTCCCCGATGCCAGTCTTACCTCCAGCTGGGCTGGGCAGTGGTCCCCGATGCCGTGTTGCCTCCAGTTGGGCTGGGCAGTGGTCCCGTCACCGACTTTAGCCGGGTCGCCCTCCAGTGGATTACCCTGTTACGGGACTGGGCAGTGTGGCACACGTTGACTTTCTGGGTCTCCCTATTGTGGGAACCTGTCGACTTCCAGGGATCCTCCAGTGGGGCTGGGCAGGGGGTCGCCTGTCGACTTTGAGCAGACCTCTCGACTGCGGGGCAGTGACAAGCTGTGGTTTGACATTCCCCCAAAACTCTCAAATACGAGGAGGGATTTCCCCACTGAGACACGTCCTTGTGACCCGTCCTAAAACTGTGCGGGTGAGTCAGTGCCTCCCAAAGCGGATAGTGTCGAGGTGCGGTGATTGAGCCCTTGACTTGTAGTTTGGGGAAGAATTGCGGGATGCTGGGCATCGATGGTATTTTCTTCTAGGACTGTTGGCTACTCTTTTATTGGGATGAGCTACAGGATGAAGATCCCCTTACGACTTTGTTCGGGCTTCTTAGTGAGCATATGAATATGTATATACTTTTTTCTGGTACCCACTCCTTGGGTTTTGGGTACTCTCCTTCCAGGAGAGGCGAAGACGCACAGGGTATACCACTTGCTTTCCGTGTCTAGCTTCTTGTGGTTGGACGAGTCTACTCTCCTACTATAGGTAGTGAAGACTCGATGAGAAGTTCATCTTCTCACCATTTCCAGCTCCTTGTGTTTGGATGAGTCTACCTCCTTTCTCTTGTTGGGTTGAACTGGAATCTCTACGGTTACTCTTTACTGCACTCTCGGTTGTACTCCTTTACTTTACCTATCCGCTCTACTACTCACCCTTCAGTACCTCCTTTGTTGCTCCCTCAAGCCTTTGGGGTATCCTATTGAGTATTTTTATACTCACCCCTGCTTGGGCTTTGCCCGAACATGGTGTGTCCTTGCAGACGACGAACATGTTGGTCGTGACTTTAAGGGAGCTTAGGAGATTGGGATCTTGGACCGCCTACGGTGGTCGGAGTCAGGTTCCAGGTGGGGGACCCTCCAGCTATTTTCATTTCGTTTACCTGTTGTCAGGTTGTGACACTTTTTTGGTTGGGCGCGTGTTTTACCCGTTTTCTTTTCAGTTTACCTTCAGCTTGTACTTTGTACTGTTTAGAGGTCGATGCACATCTGTGGTTTATATATATAGCGGTTGTTCTTTTTTTACTCTGATTTTCCTTTCTTTTACTCTGCACTTTTTCATTGAGTTTGCTGCATGTGTGTGTACAGGTACTTAGGCAAAGGCCTCCCTGAGTTGTTGTGCCTTCGGTGTTGGTCGCCAGCCCCTGGCCTATGGAGGCGGGCTTGGGGTAGTTGCAGCTCGAGCCCGGGTAGGGTCGAGACGTGACAAGCTCCATGTCATGTGTAGGATAGTTCTACTCATGAGTCTTTAACTATCAATATTCATAAGTAATAAACTTTTAATTTTGAATGAGAACACACCCAATCCCTTTCTGAGATGCATTGTTAAAAATAACGAATCATTCTTTTCTTGAGGGAAGAGTTAACACAGGTGCAGTAACCAATCTCTTATTCATCTCTTGGAAACTATCCTCACACACCTTTGGCCAGTTTAAATTGACTCCTTTTGGAGTTAACTTTGTTAATGGATTATAGATTCATGATTTTTTTTCACAAACCTCCAATAATATCCCACAAATCCAAAGAAACTATGAATCTCAGTTACTATTGTAGGATGATGGCATTCCTCTACAAACTTTGTCTTTACTGGGTCAACTGAGATTCCTTCCCTAGTTATAATGTTCCCCAAGAAAGAAACTTGTTTTAACAAAATCTCACAATTTATAAACATTCTAAATAACCACTTATTCCCCAAAGTCTGTAATACTACCCTTAGGTGACCTTCATACTTCTCTCGACTTTTGAAATATATTAGAATATAATAAAATAAAGCTACCAAAAAGTTATCAAGGTAGTTCTTAAAGACTCTATTCATTAAATCCATAAAAATAGGTGGTGCATTAGTCAATCTGAAGGGCATAACAATAAACTCATAATGCCCATATCTTGATCTAAATTACGTTTTTGGAATATCTTATTTCTTCACCCTCAATTGATGATAACTAGATCAATGATAAATCTTGGAGAAGAATTGAGCCCCAAAAAGATGGTCAAATGAGTAATCAATTATTGGAGAGGGTATTTTTCTTCACTGTGATCTCATTCAGTTCTCAATAATCAATGCATAGCCACATTGATCCATCCTTCTTCTTCACAAATAGAACATGCGCTCCCCTAGTAGACATGCTTGGTTGGATAAAAACCTTCACCAAAAGATTTTGGAGTTGTTTCTTTAATTACTCCAACTCCATATTTTATATTATATATGGGGTTTTTGATATCAGATGAGATCCAGACATGAGTTCAATGGATAACTCTACCTCTCTTTCTATGGGAGGTCCAGGTAACTCCTCAGGAAATATGTCAATGTATTCCTAAACTATGGGAACATTTTCTATCACTATACTCTCATTTCATTATTTTTCTTCACTGATCAACTCCATAAATAAGTATATAAGAGGTTATTCTAGACAAATATCAGGTTGATATATATCCTTGGAAGATAACTTTAGGTTTTCCATTTAAAATTACTAAGATTTCCTTGTTTCTGGATTTTATCTTAGCATCATACTTTGAGAGCTAGTCCATCCCTAGTATAATATGGAATTACAACATGGGAATGAATACTAGATTTGAGATAAGATTATTCTCACTAAAGTAAATACTAGAGTTTCTAAACACTTTTGATGCTCTAATAATCCCTACAAGAGTCTTGACTGATAAATATATTTTTAGTGGTTCAAAAATTGATTATATATTCTTTTTCAAACATAGAGGAAATAAATGAATGTGTAAAACTAGAAACAAAAAATTACTTGCTAGCATTGAGATAATAATAAGAGTACCTTCCACCAAATCATTTGTATCATCAAATTCATCCATCGTGATTGAAAATGAATGACCTTTATCTCTTGAACTATGATGAGGCTGATGGTGATTCCCCTCCACTGCCATTGGATTTGGACATTGATTGGAAAAGTGCCCAAGCTGTCTACACTTGAAGCATTGGACTTCAGGTAGAAATTGTGCCATATTCCATTTTTACTTAGTGTTGGGAAGTTAAGGCATCACCTCATTATGAAAATTTCAATAAATATGGCCTTCTCTTCCACACTTGTAACACTTCCCGATCTTGAGTAGGCAGTTCCCAAAATGATTCTTCCCATATTTATTACACGTAGGAAGTTTTAATTTCTTTCCACCTCTTCCCCAATCAAAACTACTCCTCAAGATTGGCCCCATTGATCTCTTATTTTTATTTGAATTTTGGGACCACTGTGTCTAACCGAACATAATCTCAACTTTCATAGCACTCCGCACAATCTCTTCATAGCTATCATAGTCCCAGTTGGATAGATTCTTTCGAAGATGAGGTCTTAGTCCACCAAATAATCTATCAACATTCCCAATAGGATCAATGAAAAATATTGAGGTGTAATGGGAAAGTACTGTGAAGTTCATCTCATAGATTCCCATATATTTATTCTTCTTAATCTTCAACTCAAGAAGTTCCTTCTCTATTTTTATTCTCATCGAATAATGGAAATACATATTAAAGAAGATCCCCATGAACTCTTCCCACTCCATAACTTCAATATCCCATTTCAAAATTATGTTTTTAATTAGTTCCCACCACTAATTAGCTTCTCCCTCTAAGTAGTAAACATCCATGGAAATTTTCTCTTGTTCATAACTACTATTTATAGAAAAGATCTTCTTTATAGAGCTTATCCACTGTTCCACAATCAATGGGTCGGTAGATCCACTAAACATTGGTGGTAGTTGACACATAAAGGACTCAACATAATGTTGTTACCTTATTGGTGAAAAAAGTATCTCAACTTGATTCAAGTTATTTCCCATAACTTGAGTCATTTGATTCATCATTCTCATCAAAGCTTTCATTCTAGCTTCAATCAGGTGGCCATCAGTGCATGGTCTATTATAGTCACCATGTTCACAGTTCCTCCTATTTCCCTCCATCTTATAAAATAAGAAAAACTTACTGAGAAACTTGTTTCATTTAAGAATCTTATAACTATAAAAGATTTTTATGTCTTAAAACATTATTATTAAACACATTATTCAATATCAACAACTAAATTTCCTATAAATCCTTCATAATGATTCATAAAGATCTTGTGATTAACCAAACATATCCACCCAGGAGTGACAAATCAGAAGTGAAGCAAGACCCATTTTCATGCACCAACTTCTATTCGAGTCTATCACAAAGTGGTGTTTGTCACACCCCGACCGCAGACGCCCTTATTTTAATCCCTTCTTGGCCTCGGTTTTAAATTTTCAAGGTTTAATTGTGTTGGCGGGTTTCGCGCCGGTGCGCAGTAACTGCATCGCTAGCGGTGACCGTGCGTTCGCCTGATGTTTTAAATATTAAAATTTTTATGTTGAAATTTTATTATTTTTATTATTAAAATTTTTATTATCATTATTATTATTATTATTCAAAAATTGTTATTATTACTATGTTTATTATCGTCATTATTATTATTATTATAAATTTTACAATTATTATTATTATAAATTTTATTATTATTAATATAGTTATTATTATTATTATTATCATTATAGATATTATTGGTTAAAAAAATTTAAAACCCTAAAACTCTAACCCTAACCCGACACCCCCACTTCCTCCACTTTTTCGCAAGCCGCTCCCCCATTCCCTTCTGCGTGTCGCACCGGCCACCCCCCTCCATTCCCCATCGCCATCCCGGCCTCCCCGTCCGGACTGCTCCCCATCGCGCCTCTTCGGCATCTGCCTCTGGTCGCGCGTCATGCCGCCCCGTCTCCTCCCTGTCTCGGCTGCTGCCCCACCGGACCCTTCTCCCACTTCCGCCGCTCCCTCAGGCCGCCGACCTCCCTCCAGCACCCCGCTCCCACACCCAGCCTCCCTTCGACACCCTGCCCCTGCACTGACCTCCCTCCGGCGCCTCTCCCTCACCCGGCCTCACTCCGCCCCGAAGCCCAGCCGCGCCACCCTGACCCTCCCTTGCCTCACCGTGCCGCCCTCCCGCTCCGGTGACCCCACAACCGGCCGGTTCTATTCGCCGCACCGCCCCTTTGAGTCACTCCGCCGAACTCCTCCCTTGTTCTCCCTTGTCCCCCCTTGTTCCGGCCAGCAACCCTTTGTGCACCGCCTCTTCCTTCCAGTCTGACATTCCCCTCACCGGCGATCCGAACACCCTGGTCGGTGCCTTTGCCTTGCCCCGGCGTGGGTGCATCCCTCTTTTCCGGCAATCACATCCTTACACGGTATATTTATTCACTTGTTCTTTTATCTATTTACTTGTTATTTTTTTATTTATTTGTTTATGTATTTATTCACTTATCCTTTTATTGGTTTATTTATTATTTTATTCAATTGCCTATTTATTTATTCTTTTATTTATTTAATTATTAATTCTTTTATTTGTTTATCTATTTATTTTCCCTTAATTCCATCTTGGTGTTTTATTTAATTTGGATAAATCCTAATGTAGTTGCGGATTGGGTGTCATGTGCTTTCTGTTCAGCATGCGCGGTTGGTCTGCAAGGGTTTACTCTCCCTTTCATCAGAGTTTCGTCGTGGTCGCTCACCATTGAGGTAGGTGTTTCCTTGATTCTCCTTTCCGAAGCAATTTATTTGATGCTTGAGTGTTTTAATAATATTTATTTATATATGGTCTTCACACTGGTAATGTGTGTCATTTGATTGCTATGGTGTTGTTATAATAGTTAGATTTGCTAAAGATAGATCTGAATCATCTCTTTATCTGTGTATATGCACTTGCACCTGTTTTAATTGATCTATGGATATGTTTGACACGTTTTATAAAACAGAACGTTTTTAATAAAGTTTGAAAATGCTTGTTTGATAAACCCTTGGGAAAGTGGAGTTGCACACGACTTTAGAAACATCTTGGAAATTCCATTGGTAAGTGTATTCTGGGTAAAATTGGTTTACTGTGTGGACCTTAAGGAACATGTATTTTATTGGTTTCTTGAGAATGGTTTGGGTGTGGGTTTGGCATAGGGGATTTCTGGCACATTTCATGGAGTGACATGTTTTACTAAAAGCTGAAAAAAATGTTTTAAAAGGGGAACACCATCTAAAACTTTGAAATGTTTTAAAAGGTGCTAAAGTAATTTCGAAGAGTTTGAGTATGTAATTGGTTTAAAAGTAGAATACTCTTGTGGAATCGGTGGAATTGTGATAAAATACTTTGTTGTATTTTTTTAAAACCTTTTTAATGGTTTGATAAATGATTTATCAAATGTTTCTTGCGATGTGAAACATGGGTGGAAGGTGTTTTGGGGTACGCATAGAATTGGTTTGAAAGTGAGTTGTAACTCTATGAAAATGGTCATTGTTTTCAAAATGATGTTTGAGTCCCTTTGTATGATTTACTGGAATGGTTTTGATGTGTTCGTTAAAACTTGGTAATTTAGTTTTGAAATTTGTTCTATGTGAGTTTGAGAAAGTTAAAGTCCCATTTGATATATTATACATGGAAATGGTTTTAGAAATGATTTGGAACTATTTTGATAAAGGTATTTGGCTGTGTAAACTTGAAAGAAGATGTGACATTGTGCTTCTAAAAGTGATGTCTTGTGGTGATTTTTGAAAGAATGTGATTCAAAAAATGTGAATGCCCAGTTAGCAACTTGAAGTATTCAAAAATATGTTTTAAACGCTTATGTGGTGTGAAGAACCAGTTGGCACATTGTTAATTTGAAATGTTTGAATGTGTATTTTGGGGGTGCTCTTGTCTAGGGTAACCCTTTATTGGTGAACGCACAGGAAGCATCCGTGTTTGGGGAAGGCACATGTGGTGAGATAAGTCACGTGTGCGAGGGAAATCCTACTTACACAGTATTATTATAACCACCATGGGTTCCTGGGTGTCTTTTAGAGATCGAGTGATGGTTGCTGACCAACCTCGATTAGACGGGTTGGTACCCCCTGGATTTATAGTTAGGCCAGGCAGGCTTTGCCACTGGATTGGTAAGTTAGGGCGGCCAGTTGGTTATAGACTTAGGAGCTTCACCATACGCCGACAGGTGGTTCCGAAACCAAGTATGTCCAGGGGTCTTCTAGGGATGTTTAGGACCGCCCATGGTTACTGGATTATTTTCATTGCTTGTTTACTTTCCGTGCACCGATCTTGTTTACTTTCGGTGCACTAGTCTTGTTTACTTTCGGTGCACTGGTCTTGTTTACTTTCTGTGTGCTAGTTTATTTTCAACTCTCACTTTTACTTGTTTTACTCTAGCCCAGTATTGATATATTCTATTTTAGATTTTTTTCATAAAATGACAAATGATTTTGAAAAAGGGCATGCAGCATGTATTGGTTTTTTAAAAAAAATGGGAAAAACGTGTTGCTATTTTCAAATGTGAAAACCATACCTTTATAATTGTATTTTCAAACTTGAATTAATGGATTGTTTTGGGAAAGGAAGGACTTGGATTCAGTGGTTTACTTTGGAATCCCTACTGAGCATTTTTGTGCTCACGCCTACTTTATCATTTCAGTTTCAGTTTTTCCCTTGCTCAGGTTTTTCTGGTTTGAGTCGCTCAGCGTTGGAGCGAGGTTGCTCTTTAGTTGGGTGGTGACCTGAGAGGTCACATGTAGGTACGCTTGGTCATGTGACTTCTATTTCATTTCCACTGTTAGTGTTTATCTGTTCTTTTTAGTTTGTTTGTTTTTTTTCCTCGATCCTGCTTTTGTTTGGGCTGAAATCTTTCCCAATGAACAATTTTGATGTCCGACACTGGTTTCCATCCTAGGGGGATCGGGAATGCCCCTCGGGACTTTCCACAGACCGGATCGGGTGACCGGTTCAGGGTCGACCCGGGCTGGTTCATGTAGCTCGGGTCATAAGTGCATGGTTTCATATCAAAATCGTGACATTTTAAAAAGTGCTTAAAAACAGGATCATTATGTCATTTATAACCCATAGAAAGGGAATGAGGGTTTTATGTATGTAAATTACAAAATAAAATATATAATTTTTATTTCTTGATTAATACAATTATAAATGAAATAGGTTTTTGTATTCAAATTATTAAAATAATAGAATTTCTTGAGGAAAAGAGAGAGATTTTGAGACGAAAATTTTACAGCATAACGACTATGCAACATGGTTATAGAAAACATTAAAAATAGAGGGTATATGGGTCACCTATTAATAAAAGACTCATAATATAGTACAGGGATAGAATAAAATGAAAATAAGAACATGGTATGGAAAATCAAAATACATACCACATAAAATAGGACTTGAAAGGAAAAGATAAGTTTGAGTATTCCCTTAAGGAATTTCAACAGCCTAACAACATCACTTAAAAATTCATAAAATTAGTTGATTGAGAGAAAAATGGGTCTATAATCATTTTTAAATAATATAGATAGTATGTGTATTATGTAATGACAAATCCCAACATAAGAACATAAAAATTAAGAATGAATAACATTAATGGAGTGCTTGAAAAGAGAAGGGTGTTAGATTCCCTTACCTTGTAGAGAACCACTAAAACTCTAAGATCGAGACCTTGGGGGCTTGAGGGAACCTTGGGAGGACTCCTTGGGAGGTAATAAAATAGTAATATCATGTAGAATTATTTTTTAATGAAAGGAAACGAAATAATGAGTGGGTATTTATAGAAAAAGTGATGGAATATTTTATTAATTTCAAAGGACACCTCATTAGTGGTATTTGCAAAACCATGGGCTTTCCCATGGTGTTTTCCCATGGTATTGCCCACTTGGGACACCTCATATTATATTTTAATACATAATATTCGACCATCATATTATCTTACTCATTACATAATTATGACAAAATTATGATTTCATTAAACTTACTGAAAACTCAAAACTATATTTTTACTATTCATCGAAAATTCATTGGTTTCAGAAAAATCCCAAAAATTCACCCAAACAATTTTTCGACGTGTATAATTCAAAAGTGAACTCTATTTTATAAAAATTAATTTCATTTTAAATTAAATTAAATAAATAAGATACTAATACTTAACTAATAATTTCTAAAACATTTATTTACTAATACTATGATATAATTATATCACATTACTAGTTAAGATGACTAAAACATATTTATAATTCCTTAGGTGATGTTACTGTTCCATTGGTAAAATTACCATTCATAAGGGAAAAATTACTATTCCAAAGGGTAAAGTTACTATTCACTAAAAAAATATTTGGATCTTATTGAACCACATTTTTCACCCTAATTACAACCATGTATGTCCGATTTTTGAAAATCATTTCACAGAAAAATTTATTTAATAATAAAATAGTTTTTTTACTAAACACTATTTATCAAATACCATTCATCAAAAAAAAAATATTTATAAAATAATATTCATCAAATTGAAGCTTCTTAGAAAAATTCTAAAAATTCATCCAAGGTTAATTTTGACATTTGAAATTCAAAAATGATGTTTATTTTACCATAATAATACTACATGTATATGAAATTTCTGAAAAGTACAACTTATACTTCTAATATCAATTTATCAATTTTTTCTCAATTAAACATATTCTTAAAATAGGAATAATGAAATAAAAATTTTATTTATACCAATGGATTATAAAAAGTAACTAAGGCCTCATTACATAATCCCTTATAACGCCCACATAGGACCTAAGAGTAAGGTGTGAAATGGTGATAGAATCTTGGGGTGGATTAGACAACATTGCCCGAGTGGTGTTTTTTATCAACTTGAACTTCTCCCGTATGCGATTCTGTTCAATCTTAATGTGTTGAATTTCATCTTGGGCTAGGTCCAGTGAAAATCCCAATGACGCCACCTCCTTCCCAAGCTCTAAAAAATTGGGATTTGTATGGATAGAGTCTATTAGATGAGGCTAACGACTCTTATTTCTACAATAATAACCATTATAATTTCTATTTATAATCACTAATATTAACTTTAAGAGTATAGTTCCCAATGATCATATTGACCAATGATCATATAATAGTCAAAACCCAATGGTCTCATTTAAAATATACTATCTTCATTAATAAAGGGATATAGTTTTAATGAGTACAAAATAATATAGCATAAATTTTATAGAAACAATTATTATTAAAAAATTTTGGGTTGTTACATCCAAAGTAAGACTTGGTGTAACTAAGAGGAATAGATTGAGGAAATCCAATTTAAGGATTTCTGAATTGGGAAGTCCACTCAACATATTAAGGAACTATGAGCTAATGAGGTTGGAATTTGGAATTCCTACCTAAAACCATTCATGTTTTTTGACCAACCAAGGTTTTGGTAATGAGAAGGGGAATATGGATCCTTTCCACTAGAATGTCCAAGAAATAATATATTCCAAAGCCAATGGTGAGAGATATTATATTTTTGATAAAATAGTGGGAGATTAATAAATATAATATTTATTTATTTTCCTAAATTTTATCAGATAATGTACTTAAATTATTATCATCTTATTTGTAATAATAATAATAAATGACTTTAAAAATATCACTGTGATCCATAATTAATAAGTACATCCATCTGACCGACAAAAATTTCCAAGAGTGGAAAAATCATTTACGAGTTATCCTTCACCATGAAAAGAAATTGTATGTGCTAGAAGAACCAATTCCTAAAGTGCCTCGTAATAAGGCTAGTGGTTAAGAGTTAAATCTATGAGAAACATTTGAAAGATTCTATAAATGGTCAATGTTTTATGATATCATCAATGAACAATGATATTTTGAAGCAACATGAGGACATGGATACATATAGCATGATGTCTCACCTTCAGGATCTCTATCATGAGAATGCGAGATAAGAAAGGTATGAGATCTACAATGATTTTTTTAGAACTAAGATTGGAGAGTTTGTGCCTATTGGGCCTCATGTAGAAAATCTTATTGGACATATTAAACACTTAGACATCTTAGGGATTAAATTCACAGATGAGTTCCGCATAGATCTCATACTTTTATCACTTCCAAGACCTTCTCCTATTTTATTATTAATTATAATATGAGTAATAATGAGAAGAGGATTTCATAACTTTTTACTTTGATTCTCTATATCGATAAGGACATGGGGCATGAAAAACCCATGGTGATTATGGTGAATAAGAAAAGAAAGAATAAGAAAAAGGGGATCAAGAATCACAATAAGTCTAAATATCCCAAGCATCATCCTTTTAAAAAGAAGAAGATCCAAAGGTAGGGAAAGGAAATGGAGGCAGCATGTTTCATATGTGGCAATCCTTGCCACTAGAAGAGGAACTCCACCCATAAGAAAGGGGAAGCTAAAGGTGAATTCTTTATCTAGTGTAATATTTCAATATATACACATTGGGTATTAGATATAGTTTTTGGTTCTCACATCTATATTAAAATGAAGAAACCAAGTAGATTTCAAAATAGTTCTAGAGGAGAGGTGGATTTGAGAGATGATAATGGTGTGAGACTGGATTCTCTGGCCAGTGGTGACTACCACCTTTTATTACTGATGAGAATGTTTTTTTGGTTTTAAAATATTTTTATTTTGTTCCAACGGTTTCCAAGAATATAATTTCTGTATCATTCCTATATAAATATGGGTTCATTTTCAAGTTTGTAAAGAAAAGTTGTTTCTTCTATAAAGACAACATATGTTATGATATGAAACATTTAAATAATAGAATTTATAAATTAAATTATGAAAACCAAGTATTGGAAATTGATAAAAAAATCATGTTCACAAGACTCATATAACACCTAGCTATGGCACCATCATCTTGCTCATGAAAATGAGAAGCATTTCAGAAAGCTATGTCAAGATGAATATTTAGGCTCTTCTGAACTGAAAAAACATGAAAGATTTCATGCTTATTTACAATGAAAAATGAACAAACCTCCATTCAGTGGATAGGATAAAAGGGCCATAGAGATTCTAGGATTGGTACACACTGATGTGTGTGGACCATTTCTAGTAGAATCTAGAGGTGGGTATTCTTAATTCATAACTTTTACTGATGACTTGAGTAGATATGGTTATGTTACTTGATAATGTATAAGTCCGATTCCTTTGAGAAATTAAAGGAATTTAAGAATGAAGTAGAGAATCAATTTGGAAAGATGATAAAGAAGATTTGATCATATCGAGGTGGTTAATATCTTAACCAAGAGTTTATCAACTTTCTACAAATGTTTTGGATTTTATCTTAACTCACTCCACCTTACACACTATAGTGGAATGGTTTTAGTGAAAGGAGAAACCATACCATGTTATATATGGTAAGGTCAATAATGAGTCATGTACATATTACATTATCCACTTAGAGATATGAATTATAAACTGTATAATCACTACTATACATATTCCCTTTAACAACATGCAAATCAGCTTTTAACAGAACTAAAAAAGCACTGTTAATCATAGTGATGATATGAAGGGGAGGGGGGGGGGGGTGTCCCCTTTATTAGCACTAAAAAATAACTAATAAGGGGGGTCCTTTATCCATGCTAAAAAAAGTAATGATTAAGGACCCCCTTTATCAGTGTTATTTTTAGCACAGTTAAAGGCCACCCTTTATTAGTGCTTTAAATAACACTGATAAAGGGGGGACTTTATCAGTGCTAAAAAGAACACTAATAAAGGCCTAATTTCTTGAAATATGCTGTTAATATAATAGCAAACCCAGAGTAAAAAACCTACAATTTCAAATGCTATATAAAACCTATAATTTAAATCAATGTTATAATTTCAAATAATTCTATACAAATTTAATTTCCATTAGGAATAAGAAAATTTCCACCCATGGTATATACCCAAAAAAACTACTATTTTTATTTCAAACAAATTTTTTTATATAATTACATATATAATTATCCAAGAAACATTATAAAACATTAATATTTTATCTATTGACATCCGTTATCCCCTCTTAAAAATGTCCACCCATGGTATCATTTACTGAAAAAATAATCTCAACCCAAACCAAATATTCTGCATATATAAGAAAATGAATATTATGTTAGTAATACTATATGGAAATAAATTAAACATTAATATTAAAGAATACATAAAATGTCAATATCTAATAAAAATGACACATTTGGAGAAATAATGGTCACACCATGTGTCCTATTGCGGTTGGGTTTACTCCTACACATCACAAATGAGTTATGAATCGTTGTCCTAAAATATCAAAAAAAATCTGAATGTGTTTTATCAGTTTTGAGTATGACACTTTTTATTATAATAAAATTAATGTAAATTTTAAATAATTACACATTTGGAGTTATACTAGTCACACAGTGCATCATATTGAGGTGAAGATGATTCCTACATGTCAAAAATTACTGATGGATCGTTTTCCTAAAGTATCAAAAAAATATGAATGCATTTTCATAGTTTTCAATATATGAGTTGTATTTTTTACTAAAATGTCATATTAAAACTAGAATCCCACATTGGATTGATGTGATACTACTTAGTAAACATCACAAATGACTTATGAATCATTTTTATAAATTATCCAGAAAATCAATGTGTATTTTCTTGGTTTTAAATGAGTGATATATTTTGAACTAAAATGTCAATTTTAAACTGATAACAAACACTTTTAGTTATATCAGTCACATTGTGGATCAGATTTTGGTGTAGTTGACTCTTACACATAAAAAATGAATCATAGATCATTTTTATAAATTATAAAAACAATCTGAATGCATTTTCTCAGTTTTCAATATGTCACTTGTTATTTTTACTTAAATTAATGTCAATTTTAAATAAAAAGAGACACTTTGAGTTATAATGAACACTCCATGTGTCTTATTTAAGTACATATGATTAATACATGTCAAAAATGACTAATATATCATTTTCAAAAAATATCAAAACAATATGAATGCATTTTTTTGGTTTTCTATATGTAACTTGTTGTTTTTACTTAAATTAATATCAATTTGAAATAAAAAGAGACATTTTGAGTTATACCGGACACACCATGCATTGTATTGATTCAATTAGGATTCTTATGTGTCACAAATGACTAATATATAATTTTACTAAAATATAAAAACAAGCTGAATGCGTTTGCACAGTTTTCAGTATTCCAGTTGTAGTTTTTTACTAAAATGTCATTTCAAACTAGAAACACTCATTTTGAGTCATACTAGTCACATAGTGCATCAAATTAAGGTGAAGTTGAATCCTACACATCATAAATGAGTAATAGATAATTATACTAAAATATCAAAACAATATGTATACGTTTGATTAGTTTTGAGTACGTCACTTATTATTTTACTAAAATTAATGTAAATTTTAAATAATGACACATTTAGAGTTATAACAGTCACACCGTGCCTCAGATTGAGGTGAGGATGATTCCTACCTATCAAAAATTATTGATGGATCATTTTACTAAAGTATCAAAACAATCCAAATTCATTTTGTCAATTTTCAATTTTTTAGTTGTGTTTTTTTATTAAAATGTCATTTCAAACTAGAAACACGAATTATGAGTCATACCGGTCGCATCATGCATCATTTTGATATAAAACTAATTCATACACATCACAAATGACTTATAAATCATATTCTAAAGTTATGAAGACAATATGAGCATGTTTTCTTGATTTTCAAGGATTGTCATGTTTTGAACTAAAATGTCAATTTTAAACTAATAACAGAAGCTTTTAGTCCTACCGATTACACCATGCATCAGATTGAGGTGTGGTTTATTCATACAGGTCAAAATGACTCACTGATCATTTTACAAAGATATCAAAATAATCTAAATGAGTTTTCTCAGTTTTCAGTTTGTCACTTGTTGTTTTTACTTAAATTAATATCAATTTTAAATAAAAATAGACACTTTGAGTGATATTGGCCACACTATGTGTTGGATTTATGTTTAGCTGATTCCTAAAAATAAAAAATGAAATATATATCATTTTCATAAAATATCAATACAATCTGAATGCATTTTCTCAGTTTTTAGTATGTCACATGTTGTTTTTACTTAAATTAATGTCAATTTTAAATAAAAAGAGAAACTTTAAGTTATACTGACCACACCATGAATCGTATTAATGTTCGACTAATTATTATACATAAAGAATGACTAATATATCATTTTACTAAAATATCAAAATAATACAAATGCATTTTCTCAGTTTTTGGTATGTCACTTGTTGTTTTTACTTAAATTTATGTTAATTTTAAATAAAAATAGACACTTTGAGTTATACCAGAAAAACTATGTTTATTATTGAGGTGAAGTTGATTAATACACATCAAAACTTACTAATATATTGTTTTCCTAAAATATCAAAACAATCCGAATGTGTTAGTTTGGTTTTCAGTATGTCACTTTTTGTTTTTACTTAAATTAATGTCAATTTGAAATAAAAAGAGAAATTTTGAGTTTTACCAGATACAATGTGCATTGTATTGAGGTGAATATGATTCCTACACATTAAAAATGATGAATATATCATTTTCCTAAAATATTAAAAAAATCTGAATGCATTTTCTCAGTTTTCAGTATGTCAGTGGTGTTTTTTTTACTAAAATGTAATTTCAAACTGGAAACCCATATTTTGATTCATAACAGTCACATCATGCTTCATATTGAGGTGTGGTTGAATACTACACATCAAAAATAATTTATTTATTATTTTACTAAAATATGAAAAAAATACGAATGTGTTTGCTTGGTTTTGAGTGTGTCACTTATTCTTTTAGTAAAATTAATGAAAATTTTAAATAATGAAAAATTTAGAGTTATACTAGTCACTCTATGTGTTAGATTGAGGTGAGGCTAATTAATATCTATAAAAATTACTGATGGATCATTTTACTAATGTATCAAAATAATCGGAATGCGTTTGATTGGTTTTCAGTGTGTCAATTGTGTTTTTTTATTAAAATGCCATTTAAAATTGGAAACACACATTATGAGTCTTACTGGCCGCATCGTGTATCAGTTCAAATAACAAATAACTTATGAATAATTATCCAAAATTATCAAGATAATCAGATCATGTTTTCTTGGTTTTCAGGGAGTGACACGTTTTGAACTAAAATGTAAATTTTAAACCGATAACGAACACTTTTAGTCATTTTGGTCACACCGTGCATCAGATTGAGGTGTGGTTGATTCCTAAAGGTCACAAATGAATCATGGATCATTTTACCAAAGTATAAAAATATTATGAATGCATTTTCTCAGTTTTCAGTATGTCACTTGTTGTTTTTACTTAAATTAATATCAATTTCAAATAAAAACAGTCATTTTGAGTGGTACCAGCCACACCATGCATCATATTTAGGTGAAGTTAATTACTACACATAAAAAATGATGTATATATCATTTTAAAAAAATATCAAAACAATCCGAATGTGTTTTCTTAGTTTTTGGTATGTTACTTGTTATTTTTACTTAAATAGATGTAAATTTTAAATAAAAAGAGACACTTTGAGTTATAACAACCACACCTTGCATTGTATTGTGCTGCGGATGATTCCTATACATAAAAAATGACTTATATATCATTTTCCTAAAGTATAAAAAAAATACGTATGTGTTTTCTCAGTTTTCAGTATGTCACTTGGTCTTTTTACTAAAAGTAATGTTAATTTTAAATAAAAAAGACACTTTGAGTGATACCAGCCACTTATTCTTTTTTCTTAGTTTTGAGTAGGACATTTGCTTTGATACCAACTATATTGAACAAAAAATTTCATACATTGATATCACATCTTAGTTGATTAATATTCCTTAAAAAACATAATGACCCATCCCAGAATAGTTTAGGTCCAATGCTTTTGGAAACATGGAAACATAAAGAACAAGTTCATAAGAGTCTCTCATTAAGTTATTATTTACTAGAAACCTTCTTATACATATATATTCTAATACCATTCTTAATAACCTAAGGATATAAAACATAATAAAGGGTGATCATAGAGTCTCAATAAGTGTAAAAAAGGGAGATATCAATGATCATATAAGGAAATTAACTTACAAATAGTAGATAACATGATGAAAAAATTAATTAATTATATAAAAAGTCAAACTTTGAGTCTTACCATCCAAATAGTGAATTCACATGCTTTCAATTTACTTTCTTTTTTGGAATGGAAACACCACTTTTTCAACATTTGTCACTTTCTTTCAAGTTCCATCAACTTCCTTTGATGGAAAGTGATAAATGTCGATAATACAGGGGTAACAAGGTTTTGAGGCAGAGTAAGTCTATAGAAGACATTGTTTGTATGAGTTGTCAAACATTTAATTTATATTATGTTAATGTAGTATATAATAGATAATATTATGAGGAAAAACATAGTATATTAAAAAAACTTTACTTTCTCATTGAATTCCGATTTACAGTCTCAAAGTCCAATCTCTCACAAGCATGATCAGTTTTAAACAAACCACCCCAAATAGAACAAAGGAATCCACCTGTATAAGAAAACAATTCATATGTGAGTAATACTAAAAATAAGTAAATTAAGAATAAATATGAAACAACCCACTACTTCTATGGAAGTCACGTCTTCATGCTATTTGTGTACATTCTTCCATTTGGCATGTTGCCCATTTGTTTCTGAGTACATCTATATCATCTTGTGAATATGAGTTGTTTTTATAGTCATAGTAGTAAAGGAAACATATAAATACTCAAAGGATTAATAAATATTTTAAATGAAATAGTAATTATCTTTGAAACTACCTCTTCATGGATGCTAGTTTATTCTTAGAATATGATCTCTCTCAAAAATTTACAAACATAATAACCACAATCTTTTCCATTGGTTTGTTTCAGATACTGGAAGACATTGAGTAGAATAATTAATTTTTTTGATATTTTTTTAGATAGTGTAATATTATTATATATACTCTGATACTTATACAGTCTTAGAACTTTTCTTCCTCCATATTCTTAACCCTTGGCCTCATTCCTTGTTTTTACTAATAGTGATACACTGCCCTATCATAACAGAATCCTCAATAAAATATAATGTAAATTATATAAATTTATATTTATTTCTAAAATTTTGGATTTAGTGTATTAAAAATTGACATATTACATCTTTTGTGGATGTTTTTTTTGGATATCCATGCATTGAATATAAGAAATAAATCTTTGAAGTATCCAAATTTACCGTAATTAGAATCCAATGCTTCTTAAAAACACAAAAAGGAATAATTAATGAAAGAAATAAAAATATAGTTGATATGATTAAATTTTAGAGTTTTATCCCTAAATTTTTGTTATTAAATAAATTATATTATCAAAAAATTTTCTTTGAGATGATTTGATCAGATCTTCCACTACTTCATCCCTTTTTTGTTGTCAATTTATTTTTCTTCTGTAGAAGAGATGCGAGGATTAACGAGTCCAAATTTTTGTTCATGGTAAAATACCTTCATTTTTTCATATATACATCTTCCAAAAATATGAAATGTATTTAGTCGTAATTAAAAAAGTATATCAGCTTTTGGTAAATTAAATCATGAAAGCATACCTCATGTATACATTTAAAACTGTGCCACCTAGCCAATCATAGTTGAGAATTTCTCTTACACTATCAACACCAATGAAGTCTTGATATTTCTCTCTGTACATATTTGATTCACAATCAACTATGTGATTATAACCATATTTTAACTTTGTATCCACATGAACCTTCAATGATCATAAATGCATATATAGAATGGGTGGGGTAATGGTGATTTTAGTAGATCTATTTGATCAGTTAGTCAGTAATTTAGATGGTTTTGAGGTGGTATTTTTTTAATCCACTTCTATTTGTTTGTATGTAATAACATTAATCAGTTCAGACCTTTTTTCATTAATTTTTAAAGGTTTAGCTTGAAAAGTAAATTGGGAATGAATACCTACTTAGAGACATGTTTTTTACAAGATGTGATAGCCATGCGATGAATGTTCTAAAAACATTTTAGACCGTATGAATATATTCCTCATCAATTGGAATAGGTAGCTCTGTGCTCATCTCATGGGATACACTAATCAACACTCACACATGACCTATTGGAAGTGGTGTACTGTGTAACATGTATTTTTGAATAGTGAACACCATAGCCCTTGCTACAAGGAGATGAGTGGGTGTTGATAGATATAAATCATAGTCATTAACACCATGTATAATATCTATATAGGAAAGGTATAAATGTCTTTATGATTCACATTTCATAGAAAAAATTATTAGAACAATTTTACCTCGAATAAGACATCTCCTTGAGGGGAATGGCTTGCCTCATAGCTAGTGGGGGGTAGGGAGGGATCTCAATGCGGTGGATGTTCTTGAGTTTCTTCTTCTCTTCCCCCACTTATTAAAGTTTCTATCATTTATCTCTACCATTGGAATTATTATTTAAGGGTTGATATTCTTTCTCTCATTACTTTTATTAATACAGTTTGATCCTCCTCTTGTTTTTTTATCAAAATATGATTGGGGTGTCACCCCAAAACCCACACCACTAATGTGTCTATATTGTTCCATCATCTTCAAGGTCACCGATAGTATGTTTTCATCTCATATAGGTTTTACTAGTTCCCGTAAATATTTCAGATAGAAAATAAAGAAAAATAAGTGATCATTGTTATGTAATAGCAATTTAAAGAAAAACAAATTTTTATTATGTAATACTTACAAATGTTTCCCACACTTTTTGTGTGTTTTCATCTATTAGTATCCCATATTTATTTACACATGCCTCCTTCCATAGAACATGGAAAGGGATGGAAGTATATTTGGATTTAGAGTCATCAATATACATATAAACAGAGGAACATTATTGTGGTTTTGTTTCATGTCACATTAAAGTATTACGATATATTTAAAATATGTACCATTGTTTTCAAGTGAAACATACCCCATCCTTTCTTTACAGTAGGGGTATACTAGTTTTTTTGCTCTTTAATTATTTCTAGTACTTAGTTGCTATTTAATAAATAAAAACTTGTCAATCAAAGTTATGAATACACGTATCTTCAAACAACATATTACTAGCCACAATGTACTTGAAAAGAAACATTTGTACAATGACTATTAAATGCATCCCACTCTTCTTGGGTTATCAGGTGTGCATAGATAAGCGGTGGGTGTCAGTTTATTTTCCCTTCATCATATTTAAGATTATATCTTGTTATAATTGTGAGAAATACTATGTGAATCCTTATAGTAAGCATTAATACATATTTCTTATGGGATTTATATACTATAAATTCACTCTTTAATGAATGATGAAGATTAAGTCATTATTTCATTATTTTATTTTTTTAGTAAAATAAAAATAGGATATCATAATGTTACCATAATCTATTCCCAAATTAGTGTCTTAAGCCTGGGCATAACATGGCGCCATGAGTCTACATCAATCGATACATGTTGTCAAGTGATAATTCCAATACAATTGCTGAACATAGCCTTATTGGGTTTAACATGTAGCCCCACACCTTCCATCTGACCTCATATTTGATTCATTTAGATTTTTTCGTAGATGATTTTTTCTAAGACCATCAAACTATGGAACTAATTTTTTTTGCATCGCCGATCCTTCATCACCTACCATTTTTCCAAAATCAACATCGTCAATATGTTTCTTAGGAGTGATAACATTAGCATGTGTACATGGTTTATACATTTCCAAGTCAGTTATGAATTGAGGTTTACGTCTCTCTTGCTCTAACTGTTTCCATCCATTCCCTAGGTGATGATGGATTCTGTATTGATCCCTACCCCACTAGAGGGGAAGGGGCCTTTGTCATCTCCCGTAGAGGTCCGCTCATGATTTTTCTCTCATTTTACAACCTAGATTTCTCCCCCCTTTCCCTCAAATACCACTTTCCCTAAAGTCACCGATTTATTAGAAGTCCTTTCATAGATTACAATCTCGGCATTGGAGTTCACAGATGCATCAGCCCTCCTTAATCTGACATTGATCGCTCGTTTTAAACATCGAGGTATTTTAGTGGATTTGTTTGACTAATTTTTCTTTGAAGTGCGGGGTTTACAAGATCATGCAACAATTGGCCTAGTAAACAATCACCATATCATGATTCTCTTTTCTTCTAAAGCAGACATGATATTATCTTGGTCCAGTTCCCCCAAGGTTTGAAAGGACTTTAGTTTATTCCTATTCAAGAAGTCCTTCAATATAAACATGAACCGAGACTAACCTATGATTACCATTTGGGTATGTTTTCCTCAGATTCCCCTTCCATTACAAAATCCTTCAATTCTTCATATGCTTGGGAAACTTGTGGGCCAGTATTTATTCCTTGAAATTCAAACTCATGTGATATTCCATCCAATATTCTAAAGGATTTGTGTCAAGGTTAATGTTTCCCAATTACCAGTTAAATATGTGTGAATTTTTTTTGGATAAGAGTTTCGATACAAACAACTAGTTCAATTTGAAAACTGGGTTGATTTCTTATCTTCCTGCAAGTGCCTTGGTCACCTAAAGGCATCTTTTAGGCATGGTAACCACCTGTAGAATCTAAACGAGTGGAGGCCAAATCCTATTGTCAATGTTTGAGAGCTCATGGATGATGATGGGCTGAGGGATGTTGATAGATTCATGGATCCAGTGGCTCCTGATCAGAAATTGGATCTTCTAAGGTAGGATAATCCAAAAGCTGGGGATGTTTTTAGCCGATTTAAACACGACCCAACGATTCCTATTGTGCAAAAAAACCTGGATTAAGGGGTCTTATGGATTTAGTTCCCTCTTTATATGTTGAGGCTATGTGTACGGGAAATAGAACTAGTACCATGGAGGTTCTATTAGAGTAAAGGTAAGTTACTAGCGCTATCTATGCTCTAGATGTGTCTATCCAGATACATATTGAAAAGGGTGATTTGGATGACTCAACTCATAGAAATTAGGCCACATGTGATGTTGAGGTTTATACTAATTAGATTGGCCCTGGGAAGGTCATTCCAAGCATTGAGCTAGGCAACTGGTTTGAAGGTCTGCCCACTGAAGGATTGGTTTAAGGCCCATCGACATTCACATTGGGTGAGGCATCTTATGAAGGGAATGGTTTCTTGGGGGAAGAGGCAAGCGACGAGCCCTCCTTCCTAGATTCAAATGTTAGTGTAGAGGGTAGTTTTTAAAGGGGGCTTCATAATCTAACGATAAAGAAGGGGCGTAAAGGCAATACGGATTTGGGAAGTTTCATTCTTAAGGAAAAATAGAAAACCAAAGGTCAAAAGGACTATTCCTTTCTTCCAAAACCAATGGAAACTCGATCTTCTAAGAAAAAGAGGCCCAAGGAGAAGAAATTTTAACTTAATAGTACATAGGAGGAGGTCCTATGTGAAGGAAATTTTTCAATAAAAACAAATAAGACAGATGATATGGTGGGAGATACTAAAGGGCCTTAAGAGGCACCGATAGTGGTCAAACATGCCTAGCCTTAGAGATCTTATGATTGAGATGATCTTATCGGTGAATCCAGTGTCCAGCAGCAGGAGGCATCTAAAGAGGTCCCAACCTGGGATCTTATTTTTCAATCATAGGAGGTTATGTTGGAATATTCTCTTATGATTAATTCTTCACAAGAGGATGCTGATTGGATGTCTGAGAGACTTCTTCTTGTGGATATAAATAAAGTGTAGATGGAGTGGATTAACAAGAAATTCAATATATTTGTAAGAGGTTTTAATATAGGGAAATTTAATATGGAGAAATACATCCAAACTTGGGACAACATGGCTTATTGGTTCGAAGATCTCATCAAGGATGATCTGGCTACTGAGGTAATCTACCTCTATTGGAAATTATTGAGGATAGTGTGTCAAATAGACTGAAATTAGATTTTAATGGTTTGACAATATTTTATGGTAATTAATGTTTTTACTATTTGGATTCTCACTTTCCCTTAAATGTTTTTGAAAAAAAGTAATTTTCTTTTAGTCATATGGTCATTGTACCTCTGCACTTGGAGCAGCAGCTGGTTGAGAAACCTATTGTTCCTCAGGAATGGGAGCACCATCATGTGTAGGAGGTCATTCCTCTATGCTATGAGAAACAATAGGTTGAGAGACATGTTGTTCCTTAGGATTGAGAGAACGAACATGTGAAAAATTCATTAGCTGCAGAAGTGGTTTAAAATTTAATTTAGAGTACATAAATATAGTAGTAAATGGATAGTAACATGAGGAAACATGATGTATATTTCAAAAAAGTAGCCTGATTGTTGAACTCTCTCTCTCTTTCTCTCTCTTTTAAAGGCTGAAGGGATTTGAACCCTCTATCGATTATTCAAATCCCTTCATTGTGGTAACCTATGACATACAAAATGTCATCTACATTGGGACTGTTGTGAAATGATTATGATGTCCCAATGAAAGGTTCATCCTCAGTTGAATTTTTATCTAACCCTTTAGAGGTTTTGGTCGATAATAGAATAATTGACCACTTTCAGTTTGTAGGATCTAGAAGATAAAATACTTGTACTAGCTATTATACCACTATAAATGGAACATATTTGTACCCTTACTTAGTAAAATCAACTTTCACGAATCCCAATTCATCTATTTTAACAACACTTCTATTATCAACCAACTTTAATTGAAAAATTGAAACTTATAATGTTTTATAATCCAAATATCATATTTGTTTGATGATTACAAAACATGGAATATTCACATAAATTGGATCTCTATCCTTAGTAGCAGAAACATGCATTACTTCAGCCATGAGTGTAACTCTATTATTTTTCATGGTACTATCTTCATCATGCTCATTTG
Source organism: Viscum album (assembly GCA_963277665.1). Lineage (NCBI taxonomy): Eukaryota > Viridiplantae > Streptophyta > Magnoliopsida > Santalales > Viscaceae > Viscum > Viscum album. Next base: position 540,944,258 of record OY728119.1, read on the forward strand.
TATAAAACTTATAACCATTACTTATATAACAGTTGTAAGAAAATACAAACACACTTGGTCCTCTAGCTATCCATCAAAGTAATTCTAAAATTGAATCTAGATTTTCATCTAACTCCTTTAAAACATGGTCCCAAAACCATTCTATAAACTACTGATTACCTGTATTTGATATCCATCTTTTATCCCTCGATGGATTCGAATTCCAAAGAATTTATTTTTGGGATTCAACATATTGGGAAACCACTAAACTATTATGAAAAAAGTAAAGGTGGTCATGCTCTAGATCTGTAATATTGATTGTGACAACATCTCTTCTAGAAATTCATTCACCAACAAGATGCGCAGTGTGATGAGATTTCGTTAGACTAATGCTTTCCACACCAGACAGGTAGTTGGTACATAATTCAATGGATTCCTCAAAAATATATCGCTCTGCAATACAACCCTCTAGACAACTTCAATTTTGACATACCCTTTCAAGATCATCATATACCATTCACTGGGGTATATCCATCTATAGTGTACAAGACCACATAGTCGATCTATCTCACCAAGTGAACCATCAAACGAACCATCATATCAAATAATGTTGGTGGTAATAACATTTCCAATTCACATAATATAATGAAAATTTCCCTTTCCATAGTCAACAATTTTGTCGGGTCTATAAATTTTCTACATATATATTTGAAGAAGAAATAGAACTTGGTTAATGTATGAAAGATATTATTGAAAAAAACTCAATATAAATATTTAGGCATTAGATCTTTCATAAAAACATGAAAGTCGTTTGATTTCAGAACCTTTAACTTTAAATCAGTCATTAAAATGATGTTCTTTATATTCAATGAATACCCCTCCAAAACCTTTACGTCATTCAAAATGTTGACAAAACTGATGTCTCTTCTGCTTAGAAAGAGTTTAAATAGTTGGAAGAATAAAAGTTTGTTTTTCACCTTTCACTGGCACCAACTCTTCTCGTATTCCCATATCAACCATGTCTAACCTATCCTTAATTCATCCTTTATTCTACTAGGTGAATTTGGTAACATCCCTATGACACTATCAAATATTTTTGTTTCAACATTAATAATATCAAGAAAATTTTTGACGTATTGAAAATTCCAGTATGGTAATTAAAAAAAACTTATCTCTTTTTCCAACTAGTTTTCGAAAGGTTTTTCAAAAACAGTTTACCAAAAGTAGTTTCCACATCTTTTACTTTCTCAAACAGTTGATCACCAGTTAGTGAAGATGGTGATGTATGATCTTATGAACTTCCATTGAATGATGTCATCCAATATCAGTACATATGTCGTTAGGGTAAAAATATGTGATATCATAGAAACATGTTTTTTATGAATGTTTCAACCTAATTGACTATGTACCTTGTTTGCAGATAGGGAACACTTGATTTCCTATAATTCTATATCCTATGAAATTTCCATAAGCAAGAAATTCATTTATCATATCGTACAACATGGATCTTAATGTGAAATATTATTTTCTATAAGTATCATACAGAGTAACACCTGGATCCCACAATAATTTTAAATTCTTGATTAATGAAGCGAAATAAACATAATATAATAACTCAGTTGTTTTGGTCCTGATATAAGCATAGATAACATGATTTATTTTCATTTCATACATAATCACAGTGGCAAGTTATAATTTACCAACATAACCAGCCATGTATTTTGAGTGATTCTTTAAAAACCAAAAGGATTCACTCCATTTATAGATAATTCAAGATGAAGGTTTCTCTACTCATTTTTAAATTCAGGATAATCATGATCAATTATCCTCCACTGAGGAGAGTCTTCCAAGTGACATAGTTTCCTATCTTTAATTATTGTGTCTTCATGCCATATCAATTGCCCTATAGTCTCCTCACATCCATATAGGCACCTAAACATTGGAATGGTTAGAAAGTTCCATAAAACTTTTATAGGACCAGATTTATTTTTCTTATATCAAGAACCAACACACTTTGGGCATTCTCTAAGTGATTTTTTGTCCTTGAAAAATAGTTTAAAATTATTTGGGTAGGTATGTTTTCTTTTAGAGATCATACCCATCAAGCGTAGAAATCATTTGGTGTCATATGTTCAGCTTGGGAGCTCATTATCTTCTGGGACCATGTCATTCAAGAGAGAAAGTAATTCTGTAAAATTGGCGTCACTCCATCCATTTCCTAATTTCAGATTATATAGCTTCAGTAAGGCTAGTAATGCTATATTTTTAGTGCAACCATCATAAAATAGCATCTTTGAAAAACTCTTTAACTTCTAAAACAATTTTGGGCAATCATGAAGTTCATATTCAACTGTCCTTGTCATTTAATCAATAGGGAATTCATCATCATTCACATCTATAATGACATCATCGATATAGTATTCTTCATTTTCCACACTTGTAATCATATTATATGATCCATAAAACATAGTACTATCCCAACCACTAGATAAATTCTCTTTTACCCCATGTTTATTCCAGTATTTATAACTTCGATCTATTCCGTGATAGTTCATGTGTTCTTCCAACTCCTATAGACTAATTTTTCTTGAATAAAAACAATGTAAAAAATGAGAAAAGGATTTGATAAGGGTCATATGCATGATATTTTTCAATCTTGATAAACTCTTTCATTCCAAATTCATACCCTTTTGTCATATGATTGGCATCCATCCATTCCTTATTCGTATCCATCCTATTTGATTTGGTAATATTAATATTTAACAAAATAAATTCACAAAAATTTGATATAAAAATTAAACAAGGCTGAATAAAGTTATAAACTTTAAGTCTCCTTTAATATTTATCCCCAATACCCACTTTCTATAACCAAGGTCCTTTATTTGGGATCTTCTAGATAAATCAATATTAAGCTCTTCCAGTCTTTCCTTCATTGTCCCAACTAAAAGAATTTCATCCACACAAAGAAGTAAAATGAAAAAACTCCTATAATAATACACCTTCATATAGTAGTAATTATTTAGATTACACTACTTGAAAATTAATTCTACCATGAAACGATTAAAATTACAGTTACACTATCTTGGTGCCTACTTAAGCCCAAAAAAAATCCATTTGAGACTGTAACCAAACTTTATATTTCATTTATCCTAAAACCTTCTAGTTGATCTATGCATATATCTTCATCCGAATCTCTATGAAGGAATCTAATCATGACATCAATTTGTTTTATAAATAATACTTCAATGGAAACCAAGATGAAAACCATATAGAAATGATATCTAGATATCGAACGTGTTCCTCCTTCAACTAGGAATACAAGATGATATGATTGAAAAATATGGCTACAAAATTATCTAAATAAGGATAGAAGACCCAATTCATCTCAGCCATGAACACTACTATTTTATTTTTCAAACCGAATGACATCACTAGATACTCATACAATACATACATAATCCTAAATATAGTATGTGGTATATCAAAATATCTCACCATAAACTGATGATATTTTGATATCAAAGCGATCTTAGAGAACAATTTATCACCTCTAAGTTGATCAAATAGTCTATCAACACGTATAAGTGGATATAAGTTCATTTATATCACTTAGAATAACCTTTAATAGTCCAAAAATATTCTCAATGATAGATTTTAATTTTTATGGAAAAAACTAAGGCACCCTAAGGGGACAAAATCATTCATATGAATCCCTTCACCTTGAAGTTATTCAATTGAGCCTTCTTCTCTCATAGATCTGCATGATCCATATTATATGGTGGAATATATATATGCTTCACACCCGGTAAGAACACAATCATAAACTCAACCTATCCCTTGGGTGGTAACCTAGAGAAGTCCTTGGGAAATAAATCCAGGAACTTGTCAATGATAATAGGAAGTACTGACTGATGTTTCTCTCAATCATCCAAAATGACTCTAGAAACAATAAGATATGATTCTACTCAACTACAAAAATATAGGTCCTACATAACTAGTTTTCATATCCAACTCTCTAATATAGACATAATCATCACCCTCAAAAATATAACACCACACATCGATGAAAAAAATTGATATAGTAGATACATCACTACATGGGTGGTTTTAATTGTAGTCACAAAATAGACTCACAGTTTTCATGTCACTCAAATTTATTATTTATTAATTATTATAATTTTTTATTAATAAAAGTATTTCAATCTAAAATTTAATTATTCATTTTCTTTTCAATGGAAATAAAAATTGATCAAATGAGATGCACTATCCGATATAAATAATAACATTGTGGAAATAAAGATGAAATGTAAAAAAAATTAAGAAGTGAATAATGAGAATCCTCAAAATTTTAGAAAGATATTTTTTACCAATATAATTTCAATCAAATGATCATGTTTCTTTTACCCAATTTAGTTGGAGGATCCATAGATTTGATCTTAGGTATCCTAGATCCACACTTGAAACATCCTTAACTATATACCTATTTCAAGGTATCAAGTTCTAATCCTGAATATTCATTTATTATTATCTCATTGGTGGAAATAGGTATCTAATGCACCAAGACTCACTTCCATATGAAGATTAGAGACAAATCTACACCAGAAATTCATCAAACATAATGATTTGTACAATACATATTCTAGCTCTAGAAGCTCATCAATATCATATATTAGAAATAGAAAATTTATAGACATGGAATTGATCATGGAAAATTGGACAATGAGAAAATACAAAGGAAATACTGAGAGAATTACAAGAATACTCATAGTGGTAGCACCTGAGGAGTTGGGTTTATGGAGGAGGTGGGTTCAAAGAGGAGAAGAGCTTCATAGTAGAGGTGGTGTTCAGAATAAGATGGGGTTCAGTGACAGAGGTGAGGTTCACAGTGGAGGAGGGCTTCGCGGCAGTGGTGGTGGTGGAGGAGGAGTCCGCAATGAAAAAGGAGGAGGAGTTGGTAGTGGTGACAGAGGAGGAGTCAGCATCAGAGGAGGAGGAGGAGTTGGCGGTAGTGGAGGAGGAGGAGGAGTCAATTGCAGAGGAGGAGGAAGAGGAGGAGTGGACAACATCAGAGGAGGAGGAGGTGGTGGAAGGGTTCAACTTCTGCGAGAGTTTGAGGCATTCAAGAGAAGGAGGATACTGTTAGGGTTTATTTATAAAAGTGGGTAAACCTTTTATCAGTGCTAGCTAAAAAGTGTTGATAAAGGTATGTATTATTAATGCTAAAATAGTAAGTGTTGATAAAACATACCTTTATCAGCGCTGATAAAACTATAATGATAATAAATTATTTATATTTATATATATATTTATAAAATTATATGTATAATATATATATTTTTAATAATAAATATAAATATATATATATATATAATTATAAATTTATAATATATATATTTATTATATTTATAATTATATATAATTAATATATTTATTATAATTTTATAATTATTTAAATATATCTATATTTATTTAGAATTATAATTTTCAACAGATTTTTATTAATTAGAATTCTAATTACAAATATTTGTATTTATTTATAAATATATTAATTTAATTTAATATATTTATTTAATTAATATATTTATTATAATTTTATAATTATTTAAAAATAAATATATATTTATTTAAATAGTTATGAAATACTTATAAAATAAATATATATTTATTATAAATATATATTTATAACATATATATATTTTAATTATAGTCCTAAATATAAATAAATCTATATATATTTAAATAATTATGAAATCAAAATAAATATATTAATTATATATAGTCATAAATATTAATATATATAAATATATAAATACTTGTGAAATTAAAATAAATATATTAATTATAGGTATATAATTTATAATTTGATAATTATTTAAATAAATATATATTTATATTTGATTCATTAAAAAATTATAGTAAATATATTTATAATAAATATATTTATTATATTTATAATTATAATTATAAATAAATAACTATATATTTATAGTCATAAATATGAATAAATAAATAAATAAATATATTTAAATACTTATGAAATTAAAATACATATATTAATTATATATATATATTTTACAATTTCATAATTATTTAAATAATTATAAAATAATAATAAATATAATTTTCTAATTATTTAAATATAAATATATATTTATTTAAATAATTATGAAATTATAATATATTTATATAATTAATATATTTATTTTAGTTTCATGTGTATTCAAATTTATATATATATATATATATTTATATTTAGAACTTTAAATAAATAAATACATATTTATAATTATAATTATAAATATAATAAATATATTTATTATTAATATATTTATAATAATTTTTCAATTATTTAAATAAATATATATATAATTAAATAATTATTAAATTATAAAAAATATATACAATTAATATATTTATTTTAATTTCATAAATATTTAAATAAATAAATAAATAAATAAATAAATAAATAAATAAATATATATATATGACTATAAATAATTAATATATTTAATTTAATTTCATAAGTATTTATATATATAAATATATATATTCATATTTTTGACTATAATTAAAAAATATATATTTATTTCCAATTATAATTATAAATATAATAAATATATTTATTATAATTTTATAATTATTTACATATATATATATAATTTATAATTATAAACATAAATATTTGTATATATGTATAAATATTTGTATATATTTATAATTATATTTCTATAATTATATATCTTTATAAAATTATAATTATTATAAATATATTTATTGTGATTTTAAGTATTTATGAGAACATGATAGCTTCATGAGAATATGAATGAATCATATACACCGAGTAAAGTATAGATCATAAAAAACGAGCCATCATATATATGGACAACATGAATAGTAATGAGGTGTAATGTATAAATGAACATTAATGATGAGTACATAACATATGAACGTCAATTATATTCACACATAAATTGACCAAATTCATTAGAAACAAATATATATATATATATATATATATATATGTATGTATGTATGTATGTATATTTATAATTATAAATATACATATTTAAAAAGTATTTATACATAATTATAAATATAAATATTTAAAAATATTTATATATTATTATAAATATATATATTTAAAAAGTATTTATATATAATTATAAATATATAAATATATAAATATAGTAAATATAGTAAATATAATAAATATAATAAATATAATAAATATAATAAATATAATAAATATAATAAATATAATAAATATAATAAATATAATAAATATAATAAATATAATAAATATAATAAATATAATAAATATAATAAATATGATAAATATGATAAATATGATAAATATCATAAATATTATAAATATAATAAATATAATAAATATAATAAATATAATAAATATAATAAATATAATAAATATAATAAATATAATAAATATAATAAATATAATAAATATAATAAATATAATAAATATAATAAATATATTTATTATTTAATAAAACTTATCATATATATATTTGAATTGTTAAAAAAAATATATTAATTACAAATATGTGTTTTTTATTTAATGTATACAAATAAACATTATTTTTGAATATATATATATAATAATTTTATATAAATTAAGAATATTTTTTATTAAAAACTTTTATCAGCGCTAAAAATAGTGCTGGTAAATCTACACCATATCAGTGCTAAAAAAGCACCGATAAAGGGTACACCTTTATTAGCACCGATAAATGCCCCCCTTTTATCAATGCTTTCTGCTTAGCGCTGATAAAATTAGGTGCGTCCCTTGCCCAGATCTATAGTAGTGAATACACATCAAACCGAGTTCCATCTAAAGTGATAAATGGAATTCCCTTTGAGATATGTAGTGGAAAGAAACCCATTTTGTTGCATACATGTGTATGGGGTTGAGAGGCATTTGTTAATACCTTTTCAAGCAACAAACTAGAACCCCTGAGCACAAGGTGCATCTTTATAGGGTATGCTAAGGAAACAAAGGGATACTACCTCTACAACCCCTCACATAAGAAAGTGACTGTCGCCAGACAATCTATCTTTATTGAGAGTGAGAACATCCTCAAAAAGGATAGTGGGAGAATTATTGACTTCAATGGGGTTGATGCTCAAGATACATAAGAGTTAGTACAAGAATATATTCCACATGTCCCCATGGAAGAATTAGTTCCCGAAACACAAGTACTACATAAGATCATAAGAGAGGTAAGAGAACCAGAGAGATATGGTTTTCTAGTCACCAAAGATGGTGTCTCATTATTATTTGACAATGATAAACCTCTATCCAAAAAATAGGAAGTTAGAAGATCATAAGCTTTAATATGGAAAGAATCCATGAATTTGGAAATGGATTCCATGTATCAGAACCAAGTTTGAGTTCTGGTCGATGTTCTAGTTGATGTAAAGCCCGTTGGATGCAAATGCGTATTCAAGGAAAAAATAGACATGTAATGTAAAATAAATACCTATAAATCAAGGATATTGGCTAATGTTTTTAAACAGTGTCAATGAATTGACTATGATGAAACCTTTTCACCACTTTCCATTTCTAATTCTATCAAAATTATACTTGCTATAACAGCTTACAATGACTATGTGTTTTGACAGATGGATGTCAAAACTTTATTCCTTAATCGGATCATTTAGGAAGATGTCTATATGACACAACCAGAAGGGTTTGTCACTCTAGGTGATTCCAACAAGATTTTCATGTTATAGAGATCTATTTATAGATTGACGCAAGTATCCAAGTCATAGAACATTCAATTTGATGAAGGTATAAAATAAGTTTGTTTCATTAAGAATGAATGTGATCCATGTTATTATAAGAGGTTTAATGGAAATGCAGTAATTATCCTAGTAGTATATGTTGATGACATGTTACTTATTGGAAATGAAATACCAATCTTATAGTCTGTTAAGGATTGGTTAAAAAAATGCTTCTCCATGAAAGAAATTGATGAAGCATCCTATATTCTAGGGATCATGATCATTCATGAAAGATCCAAGAGGCTGTTTGAACTATGTAAAAGTATATATATTTACCATATATTAAAGATATTTAGTATGGAATAATCCAAGAGGGGATTGGTTCTAGTGTCACATGTTTAACATCATTACAATAAAATGTGTCCTGACACAAAGTTTGAGAAAGAGATAATGGGTAATATTCCATACGATTCATCGATAGGATCAATCATGTATACCATGTTATGTACTAGACTTGATGTTTCCTATACATTGTGAATGTTAGGGTGATATTAAGATGATATGGGAGAACAACATTGGTCTACTATTAATTTTATCCTTAAGTATCTGAGAAGAACTAAGGATATGTTCCTGGTGTATATAGGAGAAGAGGAGTTGGTCATCAGAGGTTATAATGATACTAGTTTTCAAACAGATCATAATGACATGAAGTCATAGCCAAGATATGTTTTCTATCTCAATAGAGGATATATGAGATATAAGAGTTCAAAGTATCCAGTTGTGGATGACTCTATAGTGGAGTCCAAGAATATAGTGGCTTTTAAGGTAGCTAAGGAAGTTGTTTGGATATGGTACTTTTTTTAGGAGATTTATGTGCTTCTGAGTATTAAAGACCTTATAACATTATATTGGGCTAATACTACAATAGTGGTTCTTGAAAAAGAGCCAAGACCACACCAACAGACAAAGCATATAATCTAAAAGTATCAACAATTGAGGGATTTTCATCAAAAGGGAGAAGTTATAGTAAGAAGAGTACCCATGGAAGAGAATATAGTGGAACCATTGAATAAAGGCCCATCTTAGCAGAAGAATGAGTATCATGTGAGAGCCAGTGGACTGAAGGTTGTTGGCAGTTGGCTTTAGTTCAAGTGGGAGTCTGTTGGAGTTGGTTCCTTAGAACCAAATTCTGTGTACTTTATGATAATTTGTATTTACAATTTTTAATATAAATAAACTTCTTATCGCATCATGATGGATCTTCTTCATAACATAGTATGCATAATGTCCTAAGAGTAGCTATCATACTAAATGGTCATAACAGTTCCCTACTATGATGAGAACCCAGAAGTGCTACAACACTATTATTATATATATTTACTATATCTATAAGATATCATTTTAAGTGCAAAAATGATATAGGATAGAAGGGGTAGAGACTCATTGGACTTTGAGGCACATTCTCATGGTGTATTCCCTTGGTAATATCCAGTGTAGGATATTATGAGAATGAGACCCGGTAGTAGGAAATCCACATTTGTATGTGTAATTAGATGTTCCTATCCACAGATGTGTGTATTTATCCTTAGACATTAATATTATTGTTAATGAATATTATAAGTCGCCTACTTTTATGTATTGATGAAAACCGCGATGACATATGTTCACGACGATGTAGGATATGTTGGGTGCATCACGAGTAATATTGCATCAATGAATAATGTGAGAAATAATTCTTTGTATATGTTCTTCAAAGAAAGTTGATATCTTAGGCCCTTTCATGGAAATGATATAGACTAAATAAATCCATGGACATGGTAAACTATAGGCAATTTCAATTCTAGGAAAGTTAAAGAAAGAGACATTGAGCCGATAGGTTGATGGCACTACAATGCAAACTATTTGATTAAAGATATCATGATAAAGGGATTATATTACACGGTAAGCATCCATACGAGCTATTATGTCATTGAGATATTAAATTATTTCTCTATGGGTGCCTTGGATTTTTCTTATATGTTAACCTTGGGATTTAGGGTGCTTATCCTAATTCCATTGAGAAAGATTCCCAGAGGGTCACACAATAAGTGTATCCAGAATCTTAGTTAAATAATATATTATTATTTATTATTTAACAAATTCAATGAATATTATTCCCACATGTGGTTTTATATTTATTCTTATTTTCTTGATTTCATAAATTCCATCATAAGTTATTTATGAGAATATAATGTTAGTGGAATATTTAATAAATATTTATTTTCTTTTTAGTGAATAGAATATTTATTTATTTATTAGATAATAATGAAGTGATATTTAATTAATAAATAAGTAGTCATTTTCATGGCCTGATAAATATTTTGTAGGAATGGTGGACTGAGTTTAATGGCCGGGTGAGAAATAATATATATTGAATATTATTTGATTATATAATATTTAATTCAATTTTCAAGTTAAGAGCATGTTAAGGAAATAATAATAATATTATTATTTTAGACATGGGGTTCCGCAAGGTATTAAATAAATAATAAGGGGAACTTGTGAAATTATTTATTTTTAACCCTTGTGATATATAAAACCAATTATATTATTTTCATGGAGATCCAATTAATTTGTTTGTTTGTGTACAATGGATTTAGAGAATCATCTAAATACCTAGAGAGAACCCTTCTCCAAGAATGCTCCCAAGAATGGAGATAAATATTCCTCCACCTCCCTCTCTCAAGTCTATAGAGATCAAGGAGAACACTTTGGAATTGATTCTTGTGTAGATTAAAGTCATACAACACAATTGATAGCATCTGTCATGATAGCACCAGGATATTACTACAACGATGTTCGGAGATTTTTGAAACATGTGTGGATCACCGCTAGAGGGAATCTTCTTTTGATTCCAACAATACTATAATGGTACAACATAGATCTGTTTTCAGACTCTTTAATGAGGAAATAATTCCAATAAGGTAATTATTTAATTGAATAAATTTCTTATAAATAATATGAGATGAAGCTATCTCTGGTTCTATCATTTTAGCCATTGTCTGTTTTCTTTGATTCAATTCAATTTATCATGATGTTTATCATTGTGTAAATCATGGATTGATCATCGATCAAGATAAAAAGCTAAGTTGGGCATGAACCATCACATGCTTCAAATACTCTAATAACTTACAAAAAGAAAACCACCAAAGTCAAATAAGAAATACGAAGTAACATTATGAAGGAATTAGAAGAATGTTGTAATGAAAAGTTCTCCCAAGAAGAAAATTGAGAAGATCTTTGATTTTAAATCCAAGAAGTTTAAGGAAAGCGTTTCATCTAAAATATCTACTAATATGGATGACACTAAAAAGAACCCATGTGGAAATCCAAACTTGATACCAATGTTACTAATGACATGTTGTAATTTGGATGGAGGATTTAGAGAGAATATAGAAAATGGAAGAAACAAAAGCCAAGTATAGTGCATAATAAAAATAAAATATTCTATATTATGAATAAAAAGTAAATCAGTGGTTGTTAGCAAACAACAAATATTGTGTAAAATAAGTTTTTTGTGAGATATGTGACAAAGTTGGACATTATGAAAAAGGTTATTTAACTATTCTTTAAAAATAAGAATAATTATGTAAGAGGGTTAAGAATGCATCATCCATGAAGTATTTTAAGAAGAAAATTTCTCCACATAAAGCAAAATAGAATGTGAAGAGGTCCATGCTACCCCAACATATATTAGGAAAGAAGTTCAGATATACAAGCATGAAGATTGTAAGAAAGGAGAAATTTGATTGAGAAAACTATCTCAATACAACTATTCATATTGAGAATAAAGTAAGAATCTAACTTATCCCTTCATGTTTGTTTATTTTATATGTTTATATAATGCATGGAATTGAAGGTGAATCAAGTTCTCAGGGGGAGAACCTGAGAAATAGCGGGTGATGTCATTTATTGTAAGCAAATCTAAAAAAGTCATCATCCTTGGAGGATTCTAAAATTGGTATTCAAATAAAAATATTTTAGAGGACTATATTTTATTATGTTAAAGATTGTGTTTTCATATCATAGAAAACAAGTTTAAATAAAATACCATCTTGGTTTGATATTATAAAAAGTATTGAAGAATGTCATCCTCAGTGAAATTATGGAAGTTATGAAATTTGGACAATCATAAGTTAAAGATCCATTTTGGTGTATTCTCTAAATTGGAACACCATGAAATCCATTTTTTAGAGATTAAACATTATAAAGATGTTGAGGAGTGTTTCCCTTAAGGGTGAGATAAATTAAGAAAGATTAAGTTGCTTCTAGAATCATTATTTCAGTTGGCATTAAATCTGACTATTCTGGAAATTTCTTAAAAATAATTTTATTGTAAAAGGTACATGTTTCTTTATATCTCATTCTTGGTTAAAAAAAATTAACAAACTGGGGGATTAATTTAATTAATAAATGAATTAATAAAAATGGTAAGTATAAAAGTGTTCCAAGGCCTCTTATCCTCCTTGTTTCACTTAAATACATTCAATTTATTTATTAAAGTGTGTGTAGGAGTTTTAGGTTGATATCTTTCAAAAGTTTCATATCTTATTTAAGTATATTTATCCTAGAATAAAAATGGATAACATTTTAAGACATGTTTATGAATTCTCCTTTCATGATGTATCAAGATCATTTGATAAAAGATTTTTTTAAATTAAATCCTCTTGTTTTCTACACTGAGCATAGATCATGTAGAGTTAGAGTAGAATTATAGAAGGTAAATTTCTTGAGTTTGGAATGATAACATTTTCCTATAAACATTATATTTATTTTCAATATGGGGGTATAAATTTAATTGAAAATTTGTAAAATTAAAGGGGAGATATTTAAATAATGGCAGATTCAGTTAGAAATAACTTCAAAGGTATTGCTGACAAAAACAATTAGGGAGATCAAATATTCTATTTTGCGAATGAGTTATATATTTTTTTAAATGATTTTTATTGGTTTTAAATGGTGGTCAATGAGATATCAAGATTTCATTGATGAAAATATATTGAAAAGTTATAAAGAAAAATGTTTATGAAGTATCCAAGATATTTGAGCTTGATGAAAAAAGTGAACGTTGCTTGGATAAATAGACGAAGAAGAATGTACTCAAGTATTATTATATTAAAAAAGTAATTTTAAATACTTTTAGTTTATAAGTTCAATGATTGGTACACATTTCATAATATTTAGAACATGTGCCACTATGTTTTTTGAAATGAAACATTGTTTACAACATTGAAGATGTAAATAAAGGTGATTGGATGATGAAGAGATCTTTGTAATTTATATTACAAAAATAAAATCAGAAGAGGAATTGAAGAAGAACATTGAAATATTTATTTCATGAGGATATTATTTGAAGACCATGAAAAACAATATTTTTTCCCTTGAAGAATATTAAAGGGAGAAGTTTTGAGTTGGTGGTATGTGGTGAGATATAGATTGATAAAATATTATACACTTATAATATAATCTAAGTATTATTTTGAGTGACTTAGACAAAAAATATGGCCAACCACATGAGATCAATGGAATATCTCTATCCCACATATGGGAGGATACCTTTACCTCGTGTGAGATCCATCCCATAAGGGGATCACATAGAGGTATAAAGGTTTCTGAGCACTTGTATGGGTAAGATTGAGTGCAAAAAATTTCAAAGAGAGTGCATAGTTCTTAGAGGGTGTGTAAGTGTAATATTAGAGGGAGAGCATGTTGGACCACCCAATGTGGGTGTGTGGTGTGTTACAGGTTCCTAACCCTGATACTAGATTGAGAAAAATGTAGAAAAAATTTACTTATTAAGAAGAATTATACTGCACTGGAGTTCAATGTGGGATATAGGAACACACACACACACACACTATTCTAATGTCATTAAAACATATATATAGAATGAGTGTTATTTAATGAGATCTTTAGTAGCTGTCTAATTGAATCAGGAGATCATATCCTACCTTCATCTTCACCCATAGTCTTCTATTCAATGGAGTAGATCACCAAAATTTTGTTGATCAATAACAAGGATTCCATGCTCATTAAAATGTTATGATTATTAGGTGATGAACCTTTATGTATGCGTGCTATGATTTGCATGAAATCAAGAATTAACTCAAAGTAAATGTTACTACCAAATGAAAACTATGTTTTAGAGGCTATTTATAAACTTGGGCAAGTTTGAGTTTTAATGATACATGTGATCTTCATCACATGCATGTGATCACTTCCCCACAATGTTAAAACATGAACTCACATAAGAAAAGATGCCATGAATATTGGCCGCATGAAACTCAAATTTTTGAAATAATATTATATGATATTCTAGGTTTTAATAATAGCCATGACATGATATAATTTTTGAGGATTTGAGGTAGTGAAATGATAATACAATGAGCCAATATGGGGTTACTATTTCTCACATATGTATTTAAGAGATAACATTTTTTGAAAATCATATCATTCTATGATATTTTATTTAGATGAGGTAGGAAAATCTATAAGCCTAGAATATAAAAATAAGGGGAGTTATATGATTATCTATAGTGCGAGGAAGAACCACACACTAACTTTCACAAATAAGAATAACTGTGGACACTCGAATTGTATTACCACACACTCAATGTGTTTTGTAAATAACAGTTCTGTGTGCCGATGCTTGAGTATTATACTCACAAAATTTTACATAAAGATAAAACCATATGTATACTATGATGATACATTAAAAACAATGAGATGTATTGTGCAATGATTGTGTTGTGTGAATTAGGAGGCATCCTATTAATATACAACCACAAAGGTCCTATGCATGACAACTAAATAGTATATGACTTAAGTTATACAAAGGTGTTATTTAATATGAAAGTTTGTGCATATATAATATTTTTCATGAATGAAATTGAAAGAAAGAAGAAGGATAATTGAATATTGATGGTGTTGGAATTCAAATGGTCTTACCAATCCTATGCATATATAAATTTATAAACCCTTGAATAAATATAAACAACCCTGAATAATAGATCATAAAATAATAAGAAGAATACTTTGTATGTGCTAGGGTTTTCATGATATTTCCATGAAACAATTTAATAAAGTCAACATCACATTCAATATTTATTTCATGTTAATTCAGTGAGTATGATATTTAATTAGATAAAGGAAGAGAAAGTTGCTTGAACAATTTATTAACTTAGAAGATAATACTAAACGATATTCCATATTAATCGTGTAAAAGAAAAGAGATAGAAGAAGAGTTAGTGACCAAGTTAAAAACTACTGATTATCCTTTGGTTCAAAGAAGTAGTTTAGGATTTTAGTCCATAGTAATATTCATATTATTCTAACTAAAGAATAAATAGATAAAAATAAGATAAGTAATGGAAATGATAATGAGCTAAACTTTAATTATTTAGATAATCGCAAAGGAATTTTGCGAGATTCATGCAAGAAAATAGAATTACTATGCATATCTATTTTCATAGAAATAATAAAAATAAGATAGTGTGGCTTTTATTTTTTTTCTATTGTGAATAAGAATAGTTTCTTGTTTGATACTATGCAAGTAATAAAGTGAAGAATAAGTAACTGGAAGAACAAAACTTCATTGTGAAATCCAAAATAATTCTTATATGGTGAATAATTTATTAGTGTTAAAAAATACCTTAATAATAATGTGAAGAATATATTTAGAGGTATTATAAAGAAAAATTTGAGAGCTGTAAAATAGGCACTATCATATTGTAACATTCTATCCTAGATGCCACTAAACCAGTGACTTGATTTGGTTCACCACATGACCTCAAGTATGCCAACTCATATTCCATATGCTATTAACTAATAGTGGGAATATAAAATGAAATTTTGAGGAGAATATACCCCCATACCCAAGTGCACAACTAGAAGAATATAACCAAATATCATAAGCAACAGTGTTTAGGGAAAGAATAATTAAACTGAAACAGAAAAATGCTATAATAAAATGAAATGTAAGAATGTCCCGAATAACCATGTCATACATACCACCAACAAACACTAGGATGGTTACAGAACACAACAAAATAAAATAAACGTCAAAAAGGCTCCACAAACTCATCGATCCACCCCCCCAACTATCTGATACCACTCAAGCAATCCTTCTCAACCAAAAATAGTCAACACATGCCTCAACCCAAACTTGTTCCTATAATAAACATGTGAGATCTTCTCAGGTACCTACGTGAAATGGATGACCAAGCAAGGTGTGAGTAAAAATCATTTGGACACCACCAATAGTGTATAAAGAAAATAATGGTCAATGAAAAAGTGAAGGAAAAAAGGAATAACTATTGACAAGTAGGTAAAAAAACAAGTTTTATTATTTTACAATTTTCAATTAATCCCTTTTTATTATTTTTTCCCAATGTTACCCATTTTAAATCAAACATCATCTGATGAATATGGTCATCTAATCCATATGTTTTAGGTGTCACTGGTTAGAAAATAATGAGCCTCAGTCTAAGTATCCAACTGAGACCTGGTACACCATGTATGGTCACTCCAACCACTAAGTCACAGGTTGGAAAACATAAAACATCAATCCATGAATTCAACTGGGACTCAGAACTCCATATTTGACCATCCCAACCTTTATGTCACAAGTTAGTAATCATGGAAAATAAATCCATGAATCTAACCAGGACTCAGATTTCCATGTCCAACCATCCAAAATTTGATATATAAATCCATGTCCATAACCTTGGGTTTAGGAGTGTAAGTCCTTACCCTAAAAAACTATAGTTGACTGGGGTTCCTGGAGTATTTTTATGGCCCACCCAAAACTAGGGAGTAGAGAATATGTCCAACATCCCAAAACCATTAGTCACATGTTGGAAATCTTGGATAATTAGTCCCTAAATCCAACTGGGATTCGACACATCATGCCCTACCATCACCAACCATTCCATTATCAATTAGTACCATTTCATTAAAAATCTCCATAATCTATTGCTCTGATCACATTAAAACAATTTCATCTTTAAACCATTTCATGTTTTACCCAATTACATTTCATTAAATTTTCTTCAAACCATTTAAAAATCAATACAACCTCTTAACTATTTCCATATCCTTTCATAAGTCATAAATACCAAAACCAAACATTCTCATTAAACATTTACAAACCACCCATAAAAATAGGAATTCCTCCTTAAAAACCAAACCAAGGCCCAAGACCATCATATTATATAAAAACCGTTTTATGATTCTCTACACTCCCATTTCAAATCAACATTTTAAATCCATTTAAAACACATTTAAAATCACCTTGAGTTCAACACATCATTTAAAAATAAGAGTCATTTCAAAACATACCTTTTCCCATTTTCATAAAAAACTAATCAAAACCCAATGAAAACACTTCAACCATTTCAAAATCCTCACATGAATTTTTATAAACACTTAACAGACAAAACATTATACTTTCAATGGCTGGAACACCCCATGGATGACCATAGATCTAGTCCCACTTCACCCCAGATACAATGAGATCCGTAGAAGATAAAAGGTATCAATATAAGGGATTTTTTTTATTAAAGTAGGGTAGAAATCATAACACACAAGGTATCTATGGAATAAAATGTAATTCACATATAAAACAATTATTAAGACTAAGGGTAAATATCTTAGACAACCTACCTCATCAAAAAATATTTCCAAATTATTTTCAACCTACAGTGGCCTTTTCAAGGTCCTTCCAAGCCTCGTCCCAACTCCTCAGTACTCAAAAAAGCTCATCTCAATCACCAGAGAATTAAACTCACACAAAGAAACAAAAATTAGTTAATTATAACAATAAAAATTAATTAATTAACCAAAACCCAACATGACGTAATGCTGTAAAACTCACCAGGTCATTATGCCACATCGAAACCAAAGGCAACCACTCAACAAAGACCCATGGCATAACCCCAAACACATTCCATGCCAAATAAATAAGATTAAATTCCAATTAAATAACTAATTAAAATAATTTAACCAAAAACTATGAAAATTAACCACAAACACATACCTTAAAAAATGCCTTACAATGAAGTGTGAAATCCATCTCAGGATCTCTTCTAACCAAGCTGACAAAAATACCCATGGAATCTTCAATAAAAAATAAATTGTAGAATCCAAAAATTATATATAAATAATAAGAAGAAGAAAGGAAAACCATAGAGGAGGATAAATCACCTCAAACTCCTAGAAATCTCCATGAACACACACTAAAATCAAGGGAGAGAAGAGGAAGAAGGGATTCGAGAGCCTCCTGGTTCATGCACCTGAAATGGGTGAGAAAGGGGGTCGATTGGATAAATACCAAAGGGGTAATTTTGATTATTTCCCATTTTTTAATGAAATCTTTGCATCCACACCATTTTCCAAATCCTGCACCAATCATGTAGTTAGCTCTGTCAAGGGTCACCACTCGCACAGTTTGGCTTCACAATTGAACAAAACATGTGCCAACCAAGAATACCCCTACTATCCAACACCCCAAAATCACATAGTTGTGATTAATGGTTTTGAAAACCATTCGCTAACTATGCTATCAATAATTTCTTCCCTATGTAGCAAGGCACACGCTTAGTCTAAAACCATACACAGCCCACACACCATGCCTTAGAACCTTCTTAGCCTCACAAAGTTCCTCATTTTTCCTCTTAAAATTTATCCCAAACTATGATATAATAGTGAAACCCAACATTTTCCAGTTCAAATTGAACTAAAAACCCCATGATCATTAATGTTTTACATGATTTCTCCCAAACCATACACACCAAATCATGCACCCTTGAAGAGAAGTCCAAAACTTTTGAAACATAACCTGATGCCTCTGAATATCATCCAAACACCTAGGATACATCCCAATTATTCCTCATATAAAAATAAAACTTTGAGGCATTGAAACTCTTATAATATAAATCCAAGTCATACTTCAAGATTTGACCTATCCGTTAATGAAGATTCAAATTCCTTCAAAATTTTTTGATCAATCCGGACATGAGGTCTTACAATATCACCACCATAATACTTTCCATCCCAAAGATGCCTCAATGGTCATCCATATGCACCACCCGACCTATTTCAATGACAAAATTTTAACCAAAAACCTCATTAAACTTTGAATATCTTAACACACTACCAAGGCACAACCCCCAACTGAAGGCCCTCAACAGGAAAAAACTCTGATCTAACTCCCATTACCAAAATTGAAGAACCATGATGGCAATTACCTAATTCCATCCAATGAAAACATTGATAACAAAATCACCCGATCACTCATTGAGCTATAGTGCTCCCCACCATAAGATTTATCTTATAACCACCAAATTATAATACTTAATACCCTAGATATTAGGAAAAACCATCTAAAACTGAAATAAAACTACCACCAAGCACCTGACAAAGTTTCCAACTTACCATTCCCTAATATTCTTGAGAATGTAAATCACCATCAACACCCACCCTCATCATTTAAAACTAACCAATGTAGATGCATACCCGCCACCCAATCATTAATTAGGAACCTCCAGGATTTCCTCAACTCAACTTGAAAAACACCCTTAATTCCTAAAAATGACACACCTGACGTAGGCTATAACCTTCCACATCCACATTGTGTGCTAACCCCAGTCAGACTACCCTTGACTGACTCATCCTAAAAATGCCCATCTCTGACTACGAGTCATTTTCCATCTCACTTGATAATGATGCCATCACACCTAGAGGCATTGCACAACCACCCAATATACCAACTTGAGTATATACCTAACTAATGATGATATTACATAGTCATATTTCTTACTAAATCAGGACATCATCGTACCATACGGAACACACCATTCTCCTTTAACTCAAGAACCTCAAAATACCTTTTAGAACCATTTTAAGCATGAAGCCAATGATCTGATCGATCATCCACCACAACTAGTTTCTCACTAGAATCACAATTCCACCACAACTGATTCAAATCCAGTTACACACAACCACAACCCATATAGAATTAGGGTCACACCTTGGAACCTTGTACATCACTCCCCACCATAGGAGTGTCGTCATCATCAAATCACCTAAATACCTTCAAACATTTCAACCCACACTCCAACCACTGCTAACCCAAGAATTGGATGTGTATTTCTTAACCTTACCTAATTAACCAAATGAAACATCAACTATCACCCATTTATGACATACAAGAATGTAACCCATGGAATTCAACAACACTCGATCAATCTTGAGGTCCTCACCCTTAAAAAGTCGATGGTGCACTACCCTCTATATGACTCCACATTCATCTCCCCATAAGCATAACCACCTAGAGGCCCCATATAAAACAAAATAAATTAGGGTAGCTAGGAATATAATCCATTTCTCTATCACCATACCTATAAAAATTTCAATATATTGGGCATTATTGTCACTAATAAGAGTATAATGATATGTAATCAATGAATACCATCACCACTCACCCTTTTCAAATGTCACCTCCACTAAAAGAAAATAAAAATCCCATCCAACGGTCCAAGGTGACCTCTCCCATAAGAATATCATCATACCCCATCATTCCTCAGCCTACTCAGAGATTCCTACCCTACTTGAGAACCTCACAAATACACTCCCATAAAACCTGATCCAAAAACCTGACGACACAGTGTGTCACTATCTGTTAGTTCCTTTAAGATTCCATTAACACTTACCTGTTACACATCCTTGTGTAACCCATAAACATATGCTGTTTACAACCTCAGTGAGCCACATATAAAGAAAAATCAGGTCACAAGACCTATTCACTGTCCATTACTAGATTTCAAGCCCATATCACCTAGTGCAGAGCACCCTCGGTGCCTCCCAAAACCAAAAGAAACTGACAAACCTAGACCACCTTCATGACTACTCATGACTTGAGCACCATTCAAATGTACATCTAATGTCAACTATGATCTTACTGCGTTACCAAAGTCACATAAAGAGTAAACCGGGTTAAGTACCAATTTGGTAATGGAATCCATAAATAATAAGTACCACCAAAGTACCAAAAAAATCAGTGCTTTCCAACTCGAGAAAATTGGGCACCTCCCTATGCCTCTTACCAAAAATAAACTCTCATGCACGATCACCACCTGAAGAAGACACATGCATATAAAACCACATTTACTAGATCAACACTCATGCTAATAATACATATCACAATCACTAGGCACACACAATTTCACATCCATTACCTAGGCTAGAAACCCAAGAAAGCCTGCCCCTCTGGGAACCAACCACAAGGCAAAACCACTAGCACTCAAGTGATCTTTCTAAAAAACAGTAGACATACACTATGCCTAAACCTCATATTAAGTTTCAACCCTCCCGAACCCCTGTCAATGTACCAAAACATCCATCCATTCCCCACACCAAAAGTGAATTATAACTTGATCGACCCATCTCATGGGTCACCCTCAAAATCCACATGATATGAACTCCCAAAATTAGAGTCACATCAAAACGTTTCTACTCAAAGGGTGTCAAACATGCTCCCATCCCAACAAGGCATGATAGAGCCAAAATATTATATATCTTTATCTTAATTTATATTATTTAATCACAATTTTTTTTTCATATTATTTTAAATTTCATCATTTTTTGAATTTTGAAGTGTTTGAGCTAAATTGTAAAAATGCCTTAATTCTATATTTTTAACAGCGATTCATCAGTTTGTTGTTTTAGGAATAAATATTTCTCTACTGATTAAATTGTCAAAATTATTTTTTTAGG
Source organism: Viscum album (assembly GCA_963277665.1). Lineage (NCBI taxonomy): Eukaryota > Viridiplantae > Streptophyta > Magnoliopsida > Santalales > Viscaceae > Viscum > Viscum album. The sequence continues at coordinate 540,966,791 of OY728119.1, forward strand.
AACCATTTTCTCATGAGATTAATATGTTCTAATATGACCAATTGCTAAATTTACCATATAGATACGCAAAAAACTCAATCAATTTGGAGATTCAGGTTTCGGAAAGAATTGATACCCATTTAATAAATGAGGCATAACACTGTCCAAAGGTGTCCAAATATAATTATTATACATGAAAACAAGAGATAACTCTAATTTGTTTTATCCATGAAAAATTCTAGGCTTAAATTAGTTCATTAAGATGGTATTTTTTTTAATTTGTTCTAATTTGTTTTTTAAGGGTCACTTTGGCTAGAAAATATTTTCTAAGTAAGTCAGTATAACTTTTTTACCACATGTAAACAAGAGATAAAATTTTGTATGAGAAAGTAATGTACTATTTGAAACAATATATATACAGACAAATAATAATGATTCATCCAAGAGGAGGTCCAAATTGTATCAGGCATTCAGGATATTGATTCTAGAAAGAAGATTTCAACCCCTCTCCTTTGTCTTTATATTTTCATCTCCACTTTCATTTCAAGGATGGTTAGATTGAGGGAGTGAGATATGATGGATAAGTTATTATTGAGGAGAGTATTATTCCATGAAGTGATCAATCTATTAAGGGATCAACTCCAAGTGGTGGTGGGAAATGAATATCCAATGCCATTTCTCCTTTTGAGTTTGTGTTTTAATTATAAATATTTATCTTTTAAATTATATTGGAAACTATTTTCTTGATTGAAGAAGGAATATTTCATTATTTCTAGACTTTTCTTATAAATTATTATAGATTTATGTTCATATTATTAAATTAAAGTGGTTACTTTCATTTTTTAAATTTATTTGATGAGGTCTTTATTTTGAGCATGATGACTTTAATCTATTTTGGTTTCTTGAAGGTATTTAGGTAATTGAATTACATTCATAAATATATTAGAACCAATATTCAAGGTTTCAATATAGTATCTTGTTAATTATTTGTACAATTTTTGGTAATTCAGAATAAATTGGATAATTTAATTGGTATACATTCATATAAAATGATAAAAGGATTGTCTGAAGATCAAAGTTTGTCCACCACCACCTTTTTTAGTTTGTTTTTATCCAGTATGGTTTGCTTCTGATTTATAATCACTAACATAGATTTATTATTTCATTATTAAATTTTTTAATATAAACTTCTTTAACTCAATTTAAATCCCCAATTTTATTTTTAACATTAACAAAAACAAATTAACAATGTGAAAATTTGACAGCTTAGTCCACAACATCCTTGTGAGACAACCCCATGGTCACCACTGTACTACATTTTAAGGGGAAAAATATTGACTGGGGTAACATGACTAAAAATCCAAACATAAATTTATCTCTATTTTCAAATAATTTTTGTGTTTTTTATAAATTTTTAGGATTTTAAACACTAATTTAGAGTTGAAAAAAAATATTTTCTCAATGACTACTCCTATGCTTGGCATGTTTATAAAAAATATGAGGATCATAGTCATGATGAATTTTAAAATTTAAACTCAAAAAAACTGATATTGTTCTTCAACAACAATCCTCCATTATTTAATAAGTTAGCAAACAAATGGAAATTATTTCAAATTATTTAAAACAATTTAAAGAATTGAAAGATCAAAAAATGCTCAAGAAATGGAAAATCTTATCCAACCCAATTTCGATATTGAGAAACCTTTTGTGGGTGAGTTGAAAACTGATTTAAAATATCGTTTTTTTAAATCTAATCGAATAAATTGTCATAGATTAACTGATTTATGTGTATTTTGGAAATGAAAAGTATTTGGAAAATTATTATGCTGACTTGGTTGAAAATGAAATTTCATGTGAAGCCCCAGTTTTTGAAATTAAAAATTCAAAATATCTTTTTGAAACTTTTGATAATGTGGAAGATAAACTTGATACATTCATTTTTAAGAGAATATGGAGGAACCTGAGCTGATGCATACTTTAAATACAACAGTTTTTGACTCCCAAATTGAGTTGGGACTTGAAATACCATAGTATATTTCTCAAATTTTGATCCATTTTTTCCAGATTATTTTGATAATAAATATATAACTAATTCTACTTATGCAGATTTAGTTCCCACTGATTTTCAGTGGACTAATTTTTTAAATGAAAAGGATGTCAAGGATGAAATTAAAGAAAGAATAGTGTTCCCTTTTGAGTACACTAGAACACATGAGGATTGTGGTACCGAGCAGAATTTCAAAGAATAAATAATTTCTGAAGATTAAATTGAAGGTGAACCACTTCATATAATTATATTTCATCAACCAGTGGAGGTTTTTTGTGAGGATTAAGTTTTGGAAAGTGGATTTTACATTTTTTCCCTCTTATAATAAATCATTAGAACATAAAATTCATGGATGGAAACGTGAATATATATTATTTTGGGAGCCTCTAAAAGTTATAGAAGTTGAAAAATATTGGAGAACAATCATTTTTGTGGTTCATGAGTAATAAACTACACCCACCTTTATATTAGGTATGATCAGCTAGAACTGCCTAACCAGGGGAAGTGAAATTTTAGAACGCACATTAGGGTTCATAATAAAGATCCTTTCCCTTATCTTTCTTTTTATTTTTCTTTATTTTCTTTAAATAAAAATTTGATGCTTTTTTTCATGTAGTTTTCCAAGTTGTAGCTTCTAGGAGGATAGCTCAAGGGGGATACTATTCAATAAAAATGAGGTTGTGTCATTCCCTCCCACTTGTTTTTTTCATATCTTATCTTCTTTATTTTCAATTCAAAATTTTAACTACTATGAAGAATATGGACATTGTACAAAATAAGTATGGGGGAGTAACATGCTTGGTATATTATGATTTTTTTGTTTTATTTTAAATATTTTTCTGCTTTCTTTCAATTTTTTATTAAAAAAACTTGTGAGATTTAAAGTAAAATACTTTTTGAATTGAATTTTTTCTTCAATGGAAAGAACCATCTTGATTCATAGAACTAAACTTAAATGATTAGTGAAATTTTCTTTATTCTTGATTCAAATTATGAAAATTCAGGAAAATTCAATTAAATTTATAATTCCACGCCATGAATGCTGTCTAATTTTGAAAATAAATATCCCATGATGTTTTTGAACCAATTTTGAATATTCTTCACATTCACCCCTTATTGAGTGAACCAAATAATAATTTTATTTATCTTTAACTTTATTTTTCTCTATCAAGACCTATGAGCTTTAAAGTAGTTGTGTTCAAAATTATTTAGGCAATTAGTTTATGATTAAAATCCCCTTTTTTATGAGAATCCTTTAAATTATTTCCCACCCTTACATTCAACCTTTTTAATACCTTAGTATCTATTTAATGTATGTTAGATCTCTATATTACAATATATTTTCACTATCTAACCCACTATTTAAGTACATTTTATAATTTTAGTAATGCTTAAGTGTTGGGGGGAGATGAATTGTGGTGTGCTACATAATTTGGTAATTCATTGGATGGAAATTAATATTATAGAGAGGAATTTTTTATGATGAAAGTGATTTACTAAAATCTATTTCTATATGGAACTTTCAAGGAAAAGGGATCTGTACCTTTTTGGAGGTCCCAAATAAATAAAGTTGTGCATATATAGAGCTTTAAGAAAATCTAATATTTTGAGAAGAAATTTCTATACTATTGTTTCTTATTTTTTGAATTTGTGTGATTTACATGAATATTTTGAAATTTTCTTGGATATAATGTTATGAAATGAAGTAATAGGATAAGAATACGCTTAAGTGAAAACTGGAATCATGCACTCTTGATTCAACAAAGAGAAAAACCCTCTCTTACTGCCTCATATTTATTTGACATTTCAAAACCCACCAACCATAAAACCTCATAGAAACATTTTTATATACCCATTATGGATACAATTATTTGAATCAATTAGGTGTATATTTATAATATTTTTAATCCCATGGTGCCCCTTACATTTATTTTAATGAGAAAAACATTGTTCAAAATCAAAAATCAAGTATTGAGAGGAAAAAAGTGAGATTGGAATAATTGTGAATGGAGGAATGAATGAATATAATTAAGATTTTTTAATTGTATCTATTTAAGGGTCATGATAATTTGGGGGTATTTATTTTGAGATAGTTAATTTCATTGACACATGTCTTGAATTTTAATTGGAAATTAATTTTGAGTGCTCACTTATCTGGGATTCCAAGTGCTAAGTGTGGGGGAATTGATAAATATAAAATTTAAATATTTTATATTTTCATTAAAATGATTTAATCCCCATAAATTTTTCATATTCTATGAAATTTCAATATTTTTGTAATTTTGAAGCGTTTTGAGATAAATTGTGAAAATTCCATAATTCTATAATTTTAACAGTTTTTCATCAGTTAGTTTTTTATGAATAACTTTTTATATACTGATTCAATTGTCCAAATTATTTTTTAGTAGACATTTTCTCATGGGATTAATATGGTCCAACTATAATAGGTTCTTAATAGACCATATAGAGACCCAAAAAACTCAATCAATTTGGAGATTTAGTTTTTGTACAGAATTGATATCCCTTCAATAAATGAGTCATAATGCAGCTCACAGGTGTCCAAATATGGTTATTCCACTTTTAAACGAGATATTACTTGAATAAACATATCCATGATAAGTAACATACTTAAAATATATCTTTAATATGGTCTTTGGGAGCTTGAAAATGAAGAAAGATGAAGGGTCACTTCGGCCCAAGAATATTTTTTAAGTAAATCCGCTATAACTTTTGAACCACCTATCAATGAGAGATAACATTTTGTATAATGAAATAAAAGGTTATTTATAACAACATTTATGAAAAAATATAATAATTATTCATCAAGGAGGAGGTCCAAATTGGAGGATACATTCTGGATACATATTCAGAAAAGAAGATTTCCACCCCTCTCCTTTACCTTTATATGTTCATCCCTACTTTCATTTCAAGGATAGTTAGATTGAGGGAGTGGTATATTATGGATAATATATTATATAAAATAGGATTATTCAATTAATTGATCAAGCCATGAAGGTAGAAACTCCAAGAGGTGGTGGGAATCGAAGATCTGATGATATTTCGCCTTTTGAGATTGTGTTTTCATTGTAAACATTTCTCTTTTAAATTATCTTGTAAACTATTTTCATGATTGAAGGAGGTATCTTTAATTCTTATTTACATTTTTTTATAAATTATTCTTGATTTATATTCATATTATTAAAGTAAACTGGCCACTCTAATTGTTTAAATTTCATTGGTGATGTCTCTTCTTTGAGCACGATGAGTTTAATATTTTGGTTGCTCATAGGTCTTTAAATAATTGGATCACTTTAATAAGGAGATCAGATCCCCTATTTTAGGTTTCGATAGGGACTATAGTTAATTTAGGTGTATAATTTTAGGTATTTTGGTATAAATTGGATAATTTAATTGTAATAAATTAATAGATAATGATAAAGGGAGTGTTTAAAGATTGAATTTTTTCCACCACTGCCTTGTTTAGTTTGTTTCTATCTAGTTCAGTTTTTCTCATGATTTATAATCACTAAGATAGATTTTTATTGAATTATTATTTTATATAATTTAATTTTTTTTAACTCAATTTAAATCCCTAATTTTAGTTTTAACATTAAAAAAATAAAAAAATTGACAGTTTGACAACTTAGTTTGAAACTTCATCATGAGACAAACCTGTGGTCACCACTGTGTGGCATTTTAAGGGGAATAATTTTAAATGGGGTTAAATGAATGAAATATCCATAATTAATTCACAACATCAATAGGTAAATAAACCCATCTCTAGGTCCCCACAACAAAAAATGTTTTATATACCAACTAACTTCCCACAACTAGGGCACTCATCCTCTCAGAGAATTTTCACATCTGACTGCTCCTTAAAGAACTGAGACATACTATAAACCTCGCACCAAAACAACCCAAAAGGTTCCATAATCTGTACACTTATATCACACCAACCCATAAGGGTCACTATACCAACCGTGTATGAGGACTACACAAGCACCCACATCACTGAGCATCTCACCTTAGATCCAAAATACATGCCACCAGAAATAAATCCTTGAATTAACATACTAGTAGGCCTAAAACATATGAATCCCATATTCCTATCATGATGAATCAGATGCCTCTTGAATCTATAGGTTGAGAGTAAAAAACAAACCACATGATTCTTTCTAATGATCCAAGAACTATAAATCCATCAAAATTCATCAAACCCAAACAACATGTACGTCGCACGAAGAAATGATAATAAGAAACCATAACATCACAAATGAAGAACATCAACTCAAGACCCTAGTAACCTAGACATACTACTATAATAGGTGTTCGTGATGCACCAAAATGATATCCATCACAAGATCTAACACATTCCTACCAGAATAGGTGTTCATGACGCTATGGTTTTTATCGCAAAACCCCAGTCAATAAGTTTCCCCTTAAAATTCAGCATAGTGGTGACCACATGGTTATCTCATGAGGAGGTTTCAAACAAAGTTGTAAAACTATCATTTTTTATTTTTTTTTCAAATTTCATAACTAAAAGTGGGGATTAAAATGTGTTGTGCAATGTTAAATGACACAAAACCAGATTAAAACTATCAATCTATGTTAGTGATTAGAAATTATAAGAAAACTAGACTGGATAAAAACAAACTAAAGAAGGCAGCGGTGGACAAACATCGATCCTCATACACTCTATCATTTTTTACCAATGTATTAAAATTAAATTATATAATTTATAACTCAAGTCCTCAATTTATACACCTATATTTACAATAAAACATATTGAGACCCCAAATATGAGTGTTTATCCACTTACGAATGTGATCTGATTACCCAATGACCTTTGAGCAATTGAAACTAGTTAAAATTGTGGAACACAATAAAGATACCTCTTCCAAATAGGTTTAAACAAAAATAAAAAAATTCTAGAAAAAAATATAAGAAAATTAAAACAAAAAAGAAATATATTTCCTTTAATCATGCAAAATTTTTTTAGGATATTTCAAAAGAAAAGAGAGTTCATAATGAAGAACACAAACTCAAAAGGGAAAATTCCTTTGTCTATTCACCTAAGACCACCACTTGGAGTATATCCCTTCATGAATTTATTAATTCATGGAATTATTATCTTATACATCATATATTCTCCATCATATCCCACTCCTTCAATCCAACCCCTTGAAATGAAAGGGAATTATAAAATATAAAGGAAAATCGGGTGTCGAGGGTGCTATCCAGAATTTTATCCCCTGAATATATTATCTATTTCGGGACTTTTCTTGGAAAAATATAGATTTTATGTCTTCATAAATGTTTATAAAATGTTTTTTATCTTTCAACATAAAAAATTTCATCTTTTGAGGACACATGTTTCAAAATATATTAATTAAATACTGAAAATAACTTTTTTTTCCGAAGAGACTCTTTATATTCCTTCAATGTAACTCATGAAAATACTACATGAATTATCTAATTTTCCTTTTAAATTTATCATGAATTCACAAATTTCAGTTTTATTTAATATCTAAGTAGAGTAATCTAATTTGGAGTCATTTAGATCGAGTCATCACCCATTTAATGAGGTGGGATCTATTCTATCTAAAAAATGAGTTTCCATGTTTTCTGATTTCTTGGGACTCTATATGGCTGATTTGGACCATTTTCCAGTTGAAAAGGATTAATCCCATAATCTAGGGGTTCCTTAAAAAAATTATGTCAAAAATTGGATTAGTATTTGAAGAGTTATTACTCAAACACCATAATGGTAAAAAAAAAATTAAAATTCATAATTAAGGGAATATTCAAAATTTAGCTCAAAACAACTCAAAATTCCAAAAATAACAAAATTTAACATCAAATGAAAACTTTTTGGGGTTTAAATCATTGAAATTAAAATGAAAAATATATAAATTATCAACTATATCAATCCCCCACATTTAACACTTGGACTCCTGGACAAGTAAGCACTTCAAAATAAATTACTAATGAAAATTCAAAACAAATGTCATTGAAATTCACAAGATCAAAATCAATGAACCAAACATATCATTCCTTTTAAACAACTTAAATTACAAAATATTCATTATGTTCCTTCAATACCTTCCCACTTCATTCATTCCTCCATGCACAATTATTCCTACCTCACTTTTTTTCCTCTCAACACATGATTTTGATTTTGAACAAAGATGTTCTCATAAAAATAAATGAAATTTACCTAGAAACAGTGAAAAATTGATGTCGGGTTTTTTTATCAAAACCTCAGTTAAAAAATCTTCCCTTAAAATATCGTATAGTGCTGACCACGAGGTTGTCTCATGAGGAGGTTTCAAGCTAAGCTGTCAAACTCTCAATTTGTTAATTTGTTTTTGTCAAATATCAGAACTAAAAGTGGGGATTAAAATTAGTAGAATAATGTTAAATTAGAAAAAAAAATTGAAACTATAAATATAAATTATTTATTAAAAATTGTAAGCAAACCAGACTTGACAAAAACAAGCTAAAGAATGCAGTGGTGAACAAACATCGATCCTCATACACTCCCTTTATCCTTGTTTACCAATGTATTATAGTTAAATTATAAAATATATAACTCAATACCTGATGTTATACACTTGTATTGGTAAGAAAATATATAAATACCTAAAATATGGGTGTTTATTCTCTTAGGAATTTGATCCAATTTCCCAAAGACCTCTGAGCAATGAAAACTAGTTGAACTTGTTGTGCTCAATAGGAAGACCTCACCCAAAGAAATTTTAAAAAAAAGAAAAATATTTTACCATAATAATTTTATAAAAATTCCAGAACAAAATATTAGAAACTAAAAACAATTGATTAAGATACCTCCTTTAATTATGCCAAAAAATTCTAGGATAATTCAATAGAAAAGAGAGTTTACAATGAAGAACACAAACTCAAAAGGGAAAATGCCTTCGGATTTTCACTACCAATCACCACTTAGAGTTCATACCTTAATGGATTGATCACCTTATGGAATTATAACCTTCTAAATTATATATTCTATAGAATATAAAACTCTAATCCAACCTATTTTAAATGATACTGAAGTAGGAAATATAAAGAAGGAGGGGGGAGAGTGTCCAAGGTGATGTCCATAATGTTCTCTCCTGAATGTATTATCTATTTGGTGCCTCTTCCCAGCTGGATATGGATTTTTAGTCTTCATAAATATTTTTTTTATGTATTTCTATTTATCCATAGAAAAGTTTATCTCCCTATGACACTTGGTTTAAAAGATATGAATTAAACACTAAAGAACACTTTTTCTACTCGATGATACTTTTTATCTTCCTCTAATGTTACTTGAGGAAATACTACATTAATGATTGGATTTTACATTTGAAATTTACCACAAATTTGTGATTATGATTTTTATTTAATATCCAATTGGAATAATATTAATTTGAGTCCTTAATCCCAATTTATCACCCATTTATTGAGGCGGGGTCCATTCTGTTTGAAAAATGAGTTTCCATTTTGACATATTTTTTGGGGCCTCCATATGGTCAATTCAGACCTTTATCTAGTTGAGAAATATGGATACCATTAGAAAATGGTTCCTAAACCAAAATAATTTCTAAAATGGGATTAATATTAAAAACTTATCCCTAAAAACCAAATTGGTAAAAAAACTATTAAAATTCTCGAATAAGGGTATTCTTGCAATTTAGCTCAAAACAACTCAAAATTACAAAAATGATGCAATTTCACATAAAATGAAAATATTTTTGGTTTTATATCATTATAATTCAAATTAAAAATATCTATAATATCATCTTTATTAATCCCCCACACTTAACACTTGGACTCCCTGATAAGTGAGCACTTCAAAATAAATCACCAATAAAAATTCAAAACACATGTCAATGAAATTCACAAGAGCTTAAATTAAAAATTATTCATTGTGTTTATTCATTCTATTCCCACTTCATTAATTTATCCATGCACAATTATGCTTACCTCACTTTTTTTCCTATCAACACATGATTTTGATTTTGAACAAATATTTTCTCATCCAAATCAATGCAATTTCACCAAAAACAGTGCCAAAATGAAACATTGGTTTTTTTCATGAAACCCCAGTCAATAATTTTTCCCTTTAAAATGTAGCACAATGGTGACCACAATGTTGTCTCATGAGGAATTTGCAAGCTAAGATGTCAAACTATCACTTTATTAATTTGTTTTTGTCAAATATCAGAACTAAAAGTGGGGATTAAAATGAGTTGAACAATTTTAAATGACACAAAACCATATTTAAAATATAAATCTATGTTATTTATTAGAAATTATAATAAAATAAAACTGGATAAAAAAACTAAAGAAGGCATAGGCGGACAAACATCGATCCTCAAACACTCCCTTTATCCTTGTTTACCAGTGCCTTCCAATTAAATTATCCAGTGTATAACTCAATAACTAAAGTTATACAATAATATTGACTAAAAATAATATATATACCTCAAATATGGGTGTTTATCCACTTATTAATGTGATATTATTTCCCATAGACCTTCAAGAAATCAAAACTAGTTGAACTTGTTGTGCTCAATGGGGAGACCTCTCCTAAAAAAGTGTAGACAACAAGACAAATATTTTACAATCATAAATTGACAAACATTAAAAATAATAATAAAATTTAAGAAAGTTATAAATATACATCCTTCAATTTTGAAAATAAATTCTAGGATAATTCAGAAGAAAAGAGAGTTTACAATGAAGAACACAAACTCAAAAGGGAAAATGCCTTCAGATCTTTACTACCCACCACCACTTGGAGTTTATACCTTAATAATTTGATCACTTCATTGAATTATCCTCTTCTATAGCATATATTCTCCAACATATCCCACTTCTTCAATACAACCCATTTTGAAAAGAAAGTAAAGTAGAAAATATAAAGGAAAAGGTGGTGTCCAAGGTGCTATCCAGAATGTTCTCTCCCAAATTTCTTCCCTATTTGGAGCCTTTTACTAGCCTAATCTAGATTTTGAGTATCTATAAATGTTATTATAATTATAGTTTTATTTATCCATAAAAAATTCTGCTCATGAGGACCCATATTTAAAAATATATTAATTAAATACCGAAGATCACTTTTTTTCTTAAAGAGACTCTTTATCTTCCTCCAATGTGACTCATGAAAATACTACCTTAATGATCAAATTTTCCATATAAATTTATCATGAAGTCATGAATTTGAGTTTTTTTTAATATTAAAGTGTAATAATCCTATTTAGAGTCCTTTATCTCGAGTTATCACCCATTGAATGAGGTGGGATCCATTCTGTCTGGAAAATGAGTTTCAATTTTAAATAGTTTTTCGACCTTCATATAGTTGATTAATACCTTTATCTAGTTAAACAAGATTAATACCATATTACAAGGGTTACTAAAAAAATAATATATAAAATTGTATCAGTATCGAAAGAGTTATTCCTAAAGCACCATATTGGTAAAAAACTGTTAAGATTCCAGAATATGGGCATTTTCACAATTTAGCTCAAAACACCTCAAAATTCTAAAAATGTTGCAATTTAAAATAAAATGAAAATTTTTAGGTTAAAATAATTTAAATTAAAATAAATAATATCTAAAATATAAGCTCTATCAATCCCCCACAATTGACATTTGGACTCCTGGACAAGTGAGCACTTCAAAATAAATTTCCAATGAAAATTCAAAAATATATGTCAATGAAATTCACAAGATCAAAATCAATGAACCCAAATTATCATGACTCTTAAAAATATTTAATTCAAAATTACTCATTATGCTCATTCATTCCATTCCCACTTCATTCATTCCTCTGTGCAAAATTATGCATACCTCACTTTTTTTCTCTCAACAAATGATTTTGATTTTAAACAAAGCTTTTCTCATCCAAATAAATTAAATTTCCCTATAAAAAAAATTACAAATTTCAGGCTGGAGTTTTCATCATGAATGAATAGTTAATAATGTCCCCTTAAAATTCAGAATTGTGGTGACCATAGGGTTGTCTCACAAGGAGGTTTCCGGCTAAGTTGTCAAACTGTCACTTTGTTAATTTGTTTTTGTCAAATGTCAGAACTAAAAGTGGGGATTAAAATGAGTTGAACAATGTTAAATGATAAAAGAATATATTATAACTATAAATATACATTAGTTTTTAGAAATTAAAAGTAAACTATACTAGATACAAACAAACTAAAGAAGGTAGCGGTGGACAAACATCAATCCTCAAACACTCCCTTTATCCTTATTTACCAATGTACTCCAATTAAATTATACAATTTATAACTCAATACCTAAATTTATACACCTATGTTAACCATAAATCATATTTAGACCTCAAATATGGGTTTTTATCCACTTACAAATGTTATATTATTTTCCAAAGTCCTATGAGCAATCAAAACTAGTTGAAATTATTGTGCTAAATGGGGAGACCTCATCCTAAGTAGTTTAAACAACAAGAAAAATATTTTACAATAAAAAGTTGATAAAAATTAAAGAAAAAATAGAAAAAAATTAAAATAATAGATAAAAATAGCACCTTTAATTGTGAAATAAAATTCCAAGATAATTTACAAGAAAATAGAGTTTACAATGAATAACACAAACTCAAAAGGGGAAATGCCTTCAGATATTCACTATCCACCATCACTTGAAGTTTATTCCTTTATGGCTTGATTAATTCATGTAATTATGCTCTTATGTAACATATATTATCCATCATATCCCCATCATTTAATCCAACCCCTTTAGAATGTAACTGAAGTAGAAAATATAAAGAAAAAAGGGGGTGTCTAGGGTGCTGTCTAGAATGTTCTCCCCTGAATGTATTCTTTGTTTGGGGCCTCTTACTGAAATACTATAAATTTGGAGTCTTCATAATTTTTTTTAAAGGACAGTTTTATTTATCCATACAAAATTTCATCTCATTAGGACACATGTTTCAAAAGATATTAATTAAATATTAAAGTTTAACTTTTCTGTCCGAAGAGACTCTACATCTTTCTCCAATGTGACTCAAGATAATATTTCCTTAATGATTTAATTTTCCATTGAATTTCTCATAAATTCATTAAATTGAGTTTACCTTAATTTCTAAGCTGAATAATTTTATTTAGAGTATTTTAACATGAGTTGTCACCCATTTAATAAGGTGGGTTCTATTCTATATGAAAAAATTAGTTTCCTTTTTGAATGATTTTTTGGGCCTCCATATGGTTTATTCAGACCTTGGCCTAGTTGGAAAAGATGAATCCCATCATCAAAGGGTTACTAAAAAAAGAATTTTGTAAATTGAATCAGTATGGAAAGTGGTATTCCTAAAACTCTATGCTCATAAAAATCTATTAGAATTCCAGAATAAGTTCATTTTCACAATTTAGATCAAAACAATCAAAATTCAAAAAATGATGTAATTTCACATAAAATGAAAAATGGATGGGGGGGGGGGTAAATCCTTGAAATGAAAATGAAAAATATCTAAAATATCTAATCTATCAATGTGCATATCATGATGTATGAGATACCTCTTTCCTCTATAGGCCGAGAGTCAAAACCAAACTAGAGGCTTATTTCCAACGGGCCAAGAACTAGAAATCCATCATAAGTCATTAAAACCAAACAACATGTGCATCACTTGAAGAAATAAAATCATAAACAACTATAAAATCAAAAATCAAGTACATCAATCCCATCCCCTAATAACATGGACTTCCTACAGGAACTGGTGTTCATGATACACCAACATAATATCAATTACAAGCTCTGACACATTTCTATTTCTTCAGTCTAACAAACCCCAAATAATAAAATAATAAGAAATTAAAGGCTCTGATACCACTTCACAACATTCCGACCTAGGTTCCAGTAAACAGGTATCCCAATACTGTTCTCCACATGACCTCAAGCTTTGATCCTCTTATATAAGTGTCTTCCAAATAGTAGTGAGTGTTTAAAATGGAACTATGAGGAGAATATACCCCTATATTAGAGTGAAAAACCATAAGAAAATAACAAAATATCATACACATTAGAGTTCACAAGTAAATTGAAACTAAAAAATACAGTAATAAAATGAAATGCAAGAACACCCTAAATGACCACGTCATACATACCACCAACTGCCCACTGGGCTGGTTACATAACATACCACAATAAAAGAAACTACAAAAGGGATCCACAAAATCACCTAGGAAAACCCCTCCATCCATCTGATACCACTCAAGAAATATTTATTGACCAGTAATACTAAAATTATGTGGTAACCCAAACCTGTGCATGAAATAAATATGTGAGAGTTGGTTTAGTTTAACAGCGCATATTGAAAAAGGAATAATTATAGACATGTTGGTAAATAAAACATGTTTTATTATTTTCTAATGTGAAATTAATTCCTTTTTATTATTTTTTCCCAATGAAACCCATTTTACATTAAACATCTTTGGAAAAAGCTGGTTAAATAATCCAAATATCATAGGGGTAACTCATATGAAAATAAGGAGCCTCATTCCATGAATCTAATTGAGATATATAATTCCATGTATGGCCATCCCAACCACTAGGTCACAAGTAGAGAAACACAGATCATTAGTCCATGAATTCAACTGGGACTTATAACGCCATGTCTAACCATCCCAACCATTAATTCACATGTCTGAAAACATGGATCATGAGTCCATAATTTCATCTAGGACTCATAATGACATGTCTGACCATCCCAACCTTGATATGGAACACCATGTTCTTACCACTGGGTTCAGGAGTGTTAGTCCTTCCCTCAAAAAACAATGGTTCACCAAGGAACCTGGAGTATCAGTATTTACCACCCAAAATTGAGGAGTGGAGTGTGAGTACAAAATACAAAAACCATTAGTCACAGGTCAAAAAACATAGAGCATCCATCCATGAATCTAAATAGGATTCACCACATCATGTCTGAACATCCACAACCATTCCATTATCATTTAATACTATTTCACTCAAAATTTCTGTAATCCACTACTCTCTTCACTTAAAACCAATTTCACCATTAAACCATTTTACCTTTTAACTAATTACATATTCATTAAATTTTCTTTAAACCATTTGACAATCAATACACTCATTTAACCATTTCCATATCCTTTTATATGTTATACACACCAAAATCAATCATTATCATTAATTTTTTTGAAACAAACCCTTAAACAAGGGTCTTTCACTTTGAAATTACAAACAAGTTCCAAGACCATCATATTCCATAAAACCATTTTAAGAGTCACCACACTCCCATTTCAAATAAAAATTTAAAATCCAAATAAAACCCATTTAGAATCACCTTGAGGACAACACCTCATTTGAAAACATGAGGCATTTTAGAACATATCTTTCCCCCAATGAGTACACTTAAACCATTTCATATGACTCATATAATTTGTTATAAGCACTTAAATCAAAAAAATTATACTTCTAACAGTTTTCACACCTCATAGGTGACCATAGATCTGGTCTCACAACACCACAAATCCAACATGATCTGTAGACGGTCCTTAGTTTCAATCTAAGGAAAAAACCAATTTCTTAAATCAGGGGAGCAAGAATAACACACAATGGGTCTAATGAATAGACAAAATTTAGATACAAAATAAGTATTAAAACTATGGGTAAATCTCTTAGACCACCTACCTCATCAATGAAGTTTCCAAAGCATTTCCAAATCACAAAAGTATTGTCAAGGCACTTTTAAGGCTCGCCCCTAAATCCTCGACACTGAATCGAGCTCATATCGATCACCCTAGCCTTAACATCATACAAAAAATAATAATAAATTATAAAAATTATAATTAATTAATTAACCAAAACCCACTATAGAATAATGCTGAAAAACTCATCGAGTCATCGTGACACATTGGAACTGAATCCAACCACTCACCAAAGACTGATAACATAACCCCAACCACATTTTAGGATAAATAACTAATAGGAAATACTATTTTGAAAACTAATTAAATTAATGTAATTGGAAAACCTAAGAAAATTCACCGTGAACACATACCTTAATGAAACGTCTCATAATGATGTTAAAAATCCATACCAGGATCTCTTCTTCCCATGACCACCAAAATCCCCATGAGAAACAGATGATTCCACTATGATATAATAGAATCATTAGAAAAAATAAATAATAGGCTCACAAAACTATATAGAAAAAGGAATAAGATGAAAATAAACCATCAGAGGAGGATAACTCACCTCAAATGCTAAGGAATCACTATGAACACACCCCAAAATGAAGGAAGAGAAGAGGAAAAAGTGGTTTGAGAAACCCCTAGTTTGTGCACATAGAATGGGGGATAAAGGGGGTGGAGTGGGTAAAAACTCTAAGAGGTGATTTTAGTCATTTCCATCTTTTTAATGAAATCTCGGTAGTTACAAGGTTTGGCCACACATTTTTCTATACTGCGAGCTAATCGTGCGGTTGGCCCTATCCAAGGCCACCACTTGCATGGTTTGGACACATGATTGGCAAAGTCATGTGCTAACAGTGTGCACCCCTACTATCCCACAATCCCACATTTGAATTATTGTGACTCATAGTTTAAAAATTATTTATCTATCTATGTTGTTAGAACTACCTCCCCTCTACAATATGGTGCATGGTTTGTCTAAAACCATGTGAAGCCCATGCACCATGCCTCAGAACCACTTTAGACTCACATGATTCATATTTTTTCCATGAATTGTTTTCCCCAAAACATGATATAACCATTAAACCCAACCATTACCTGTTCAAATTTATCTAAAAACCTCCTGATCATCAAGGTTTCTCATGGTTTATCCCAAAATGTGAACACCAAACCATGCACCCAAGTATAGAACTCCAAAACTTCCAAAACATAACCCAAATACTCCAAAGCTTGACCAAACATTCAGGATAACTCCCAGTCATTATTCCTCATATCACAAAAACAATTTTAGGCATTCTAACTCTTTTAATATAATGTTTAGTCTTTATTCAAAATTATACTCATCCAGTAATGGAAATTCAAATTCCTTCTGAAATTTTTGATCCATATGGATGCGATGTCTTATAAATTTAACTATAGTGTGACACAAGTGAATGGTTATTCCTTTAATACTATAACCAAGTTAAAGAAATATTTTTAAGGGTTTTATGGTATTGGGTTATCTCCAAACGATTCCAACTACTAGCTAATCTTATTGAGTTGGGAACCCTATAAAAATATCATGTTCCATATTTACCTACTTTCTTATACTTTCATAAGACAAACAAAACATAATAGGAGAATGAATATCCTAATAGGTGTAATATGTAAAAGGGATAAAATTTATAATTGGTTAAAATGTTACCAACACTGATTTACCCCCTCTTAGTGTTGCGTATATCCTGAAGTGGTCCTCTTATGAACCTTGATGCTCATACAACCTATATTAATGAAATGTATGTTCTTGAATGTGACCCGATAATCTTAAAAAATACGGGTAAAATAACTATACAATAATATAGATCATCAAAAGACTTTTGGGCATAAAAATCACATCTACTAATTATGATGATGAAGATCTAAGAAATTTCCTGAATTGATCATGTAATTTATAAATTCTTTATAAAATAAAAAATATCATGTTTAAGTTAATTATTTCATGTAAAGTGTATCGAATGTAATGTTATATTATTTTACATCATGTAACTCTGAAAATCTATTTTTTGAAACCACTAGTCATCTATATTTATTCTGTACTATACACATGAGTTGTATAGATTTTTGTTTAACATTTCATGTGATTATTAGTGCTCCAAACATCATATAAAGTGCTTCACAACTCATGTTTGTGATTATTTATAAGAAAATATTATGTGTTTTTGAGTTAAATAAAATATTCATCTTAAACTTCATCTAAAATTTATATGAAATATATACACAAATCCCACCATTTTAAAACCTTCTCTTAATGACTGATTTTTTTTTATATTCTCTAATATTGTGTCACACTATTTCATTTTATCTAGTTGGATCAAAAAAAAATTAGAAAAACACAGAACATTGATTTGGAAAATGAACTAATTATTATTGAATGGGAACTTTAATTATAAGCACACAATTAGTGTATTAAACTCTACCTTACTCAATAACTATTCACTCTTTTAAAAAACATATTCAAAAAACTTTTCTATGAAGGTATATTACACACTCTTCTTGATCATTGATGGATTCACTTAAGGCTAGGAGGAAAATTCACTTTTTTTATTAATTCCTCATGTTTATAAATTTTTTCCATCAAAATAATAGGACAATAATATGAGTAACAAATTAAAAACATCCTTATAAAGGGAAAACACTACCACACCCTAAATCTTGAAAATTGGATATTTTATCATTTATTACCTTTTTGACCATACTATAACCATGAAATGAATCTTTTTTCCCTCACATTTCTCTTATAGTTATCAATGATAATGAATAATTTTCAGATTTATGGTGAGAGATTGTAAGAAGGTGAAAAATAAATGGTAAAAAATGTCAATAGATGAAGGGTGAATCCTATAATGAATTGATACATATATCCTATAACCTAACAACATTTACAATAATAAAAATATAAAAAGAACATATAAAGTTAGTAAATAATGAATAATGAGAGTAAAAAATGAATTAATTTTTTTCCACGTTACTCTTTTAGTTTTCTTCATCTTCTTTCTTTTGTTTTTTATCCAATCATTTTTTAAATGATATAAGTAATAGGAAAAAAACACAAATCACCCAATTTTTTTACAAATGCAACCATATGTTTTATTAGATTCCATAGCATGTAAAAAATCATCTATCCACATGTAAAACAATGAGAATATGGTATATAAAAAAATACCCCCCACACTTATTTATGAAATATTTATAATGAAAACCATTTTGGGTAGGTGGGTGAGAAAATATTGATAAAAAATGGAATGTCAAAAGAAAAAGCTTCATTATAGATCAAGTTAGGTGATAAGTGAATATATTTAAGGTTTATAGAATGATATTGGATAAAAAACTTTCATGACCCGACCTCACCAGAATGTCCATT
This sequence comes from Viscum album, assembly GCA_963277665.1. NCBI lineage: Eukaryota > Viridiplantae > Streptophyta > Magnoliopsida > Santalales > Viscaceae > Viscum > Viscum album. The sequence continues at coordinate 540,985,905 of OY728119.1, forward strand.
GGATTGGTGATAAGATTAAGTAATTAACTTCCTATTATTATCTTAAAAACAATAGAGGTAGATGAATGAAATAACCAGGTAACATAAACTTGAACACTGAGGTAGGGGGATAGGGGATGAAATAATAGTCCACAAAAACGTTCTTTCAAAACAATAATCCCTTTATTGGTTGAATAATAGGACATAAGAATGAAACCATGAAAAATTGACGGTGATAGGTAGACAGTGATAAAAAACAACACATGACACGAGAGATTTTTAAAATGTTCACTCAAAAATTTTATAGAATGGTTACGTAATTAGTGATTAGTGGTTGTGATATAAAATCATACATCCCTATCTTATAATCAATAATGGAAAAATTACATAAAGTGAGAATATAGTTCTAAACTCTAACATAATAAAGATAAAAAATAAGTGTCAAAAATGTCGATTAATATTTTTTAATCCTTCTCAAGTGCCTCCAATGTTGGATCAAGTGTGAACCTTTTTTTCCTATTAAAACTTGTCAAATTTATCTCTAGATGTTTCCTTATAATTTTTATGCTTCTATATCAGTGCTTCATCATAATTTTATAAAAAAATTAAATATTTTTATAAATCTCTAAAAACATTTTATAATGCTCTACACTAAAGTGTAATCCCGAGTCAAATACAAAAAAAAAACAGGGGATCAAACATCATTTTAAACTAAATAATATTTCCATTCATATAAAAAATATGTACATATATTAACCTCATTGTGAAATGATAATTTATACCACAATACAATATTTTTAGTCATCCAAATCATTTGAAAAATGACAAATTTTTTTTTGAGGTGACAAATAAAAATATGGCGTGAAATGAAAACTAGAAATTCAAGTTGTGATATCAAAATTATATGTATTAAAGTCTATATTGTGATATTAAATGATATAATGTAATTTTTTAAATTTTGTAGTGACTTACATCCAATATAAAAAGGAAATGCACCTATCTCAACTCCCTAAAACATGCATAAATAACAAAATATTATTACTATATGATACAATATATGATTGAAGTTGTAACACATCAAGAAATAATAAAGACATAAAAATATTAATTATAGTTTTATTTTAACTTATGTAATTTTTTTTCTTCCATGAATCCATCATGAAATTATGATCACTCTATCATAACACAATTTTACAAAAATCAAGATATATTTGTTCTTTAACCATAGTCACAACTCCAATAAATATCAATTTCATCCACGATCAAGTTAAAAATAAATATAATGAGAAAATAGATCTTAAAATCATGAATTATAATCTCTGTAAACTAATCATACCATGCTACCAATGTTATAGTTATATAATCACCACACCATTGGATAAAATAATGGTTTTGAGAGTTATCCAACCACTAGTGTAAAGGTTAATTATAATGACCCATACTTTACATACATTGTTAATAATTCAAAATTGAAGCATACTTATTACAACATATAACAAAACCACGAATGTACCTTATAGGTATAGTGTCTTTAGAAACTGGGAAACATAAACAACTGGTTCATAAAGCATCTACACTGTCTCCCATTTATTTCATCATATCTATAGTCCCTTTTGGCATATCTTACTTAATAACCTTCTTCCTGACCTGGGGAGAGAAAACATACAGAAGGGTGAGCTCAAATGCTCAGTAAGGGTAAACAAAAGAAATATCAATCACATCATATACATAAGCGCATAAATTTTAGAAATCCTAACCTGCAAAAGAGATAATAATTTCATAACATGGAATAAATCATGGCAGTGAAATGTAATAACAATAATCATAACTTAAAACATGAAACTTTGTGTCATACACACATAATCATAGAGAATCATTTCTTGTTAGTCAAGACTCATTGCCAAGACTATCTTAGTGGACAAAGTCCATTTCTGAACCGAGTCACCCTCGTTTCAGTCCTGTTTCACTGAACCGGTATAACCTACCATTCCAGCCATGTCTATCTCATGAGATATAAAATCTTTAACCAATGCATTGGAGGGAGATATAGGTCCCACCCATATCATAATGATACCATTCTTATTTGTTCCAAAAATCATAAATCATACATCATTGCATAACCCATGTAATAAAAATGGGATTCTTAAACATCGTGACATCATAAAACAATTCATATAAGATAAAGGAATTCATAAAAATAATTTCATCACAACATAATCAAATCAATGTAATAATAGTGATAAAAACAAAACCCTTTATTATCTTAGATGGAAAGTAATTTTCATAAAACACTTGAACTCCATTCTTGAGGAAAATATCCTTTCTGCTTCAAAAACACTTTTCCTTTCTTAACATGTCATACAATTATAAAATAAAAGAAGTTTATTAAAAATAAACTTGAAAACTTTTAAAGGAAGCTTCTTGGAAATAATGTTTTAAAAATCCATTCATGCCGTATAAGTTAAAAAAAACATTCTTCGTACTTTTTTCAGAAAAGTCAAAAAGTACCTCGTACGAAAAACGACAAAAGATTCATTTCATATCTTTTACTAAAAACTCACCGAAGGGTAAAATTGGACTTAAAAAATTGTAGTTGGATGGAAATAATATTACATATTAAGGAATCATGGACGTGGATGATAAAATACACCCCAGTAAATACTAAAGTATAAACAATCTCGGATAAAAATGAGATTGTGATATTTCCCTTACCTTAGGTCCATTTTTCTTCGTAAGTGTCCGAACCTCCTGAATAATGATTTAAATAATGTTATTGACTTATTCCAGAATCATAATTATTTCTATGATATCATATATGGTCATTTTCTTAGCTTCTTAGTAGTAATATTTCATTGCTACTTGTTATTCGGGTGTTTATAACTTTTTGTTCTTATGCGTGTTTTGTCGAATAAATTCTTATTCTTATATTTAGGTTATAGATAACTCATTTACAGAATGGTATTAGTGTGATATATATCATATTAATTCATTCAATTCATTTATATAATCATTATGAAATGAAGATCATGTAGAACGAGTCGCATCACATCGTGGAGACGGTATTCTGTACGTACTCACGAGTGATGATATCGTTCCTATGATCGTGGAATTGTATTGGAGTGTATGTATACTATTTCAGAATCTGTATCAATTTATAATAGTCATATAAAGTCATTATTTACACCATTATACCCATCCAAGTAAGGTGGTGGTGGAAAATAGATTACACGATGGCGTGGAGACGGTATTCCGTACGTACGCACGCGCGGTGATTTCTTTTTCCGTAGGATGGATAGATGGTGAAATAGGGTTGTTTCATACTTATAATAACATATCAGTATATGAGTGATACTGATGTTATTACTTCATAATGAAACAACTAAAGAAGAATAAGTGGAAGAAGAAATATAGATGAAAGAATCGGTAATGGACATTACCTCTTCTTTGAAGTGCTTCTTTGAGACCTCCTTTTAGGGCACTAAAATGGGTCTTTGAAGAAGACCAGAACCTCTAGGATGTCTCTAGGGAAGTGTAGAGAAGAAATTGGTTGGGGTTGGCCGATCTTGAAGGCTCAAAGTGGTGTGAGGAAGAGGGGGAGGAGGTTCCCTTTTACAAGGGAGGAGAGTGGTACCTTTGGGAAAACTAAAAATATTATTTTATTATAAAGTCAAGTTCGGTTTTAAATAGCTACAAATTGATATATTTCGAAGCTAAGGTGGAGATGGGTCTAAATCCTCTCATCCAATAGAATTTAGACAAGTTTAGGTTCCTATTTTAACCTTATCATTTAGATTTAACATTAAGTTAAATAAGTTTACTTTTACCGTGACTTCTTGTGTTCTTATACTATAAGGTTAATAAATTTACTATAAGCAGACAAACGAACCCCAAGTTGTTTATTATTAATATATATAACCTTATCTAAGTCATTTGGCCGAACCTTATATTTTTAGGAATAAAATAACAATTACTAATATAATATTTTTTTAAAAAACTATTTTATGTCAATTTTGACACTATTTAGTAATTGATTTTTGTGAAACTCATAACAGAATGATTAGTTATAACAAAGTTAATTAAATCAATAATAACATGTAATATTAACCTATAAAATTAGTGGAATTCATAAAAAGTCTAAAATTACATTTATTTTGGTGTTTATAACATTAATTATGTCAATATTTCATTAATAAGATAATTACTGCATCATCTTTGTGTCATAAATAAATTAAAATATTTAATGTCTAAAAATTACAAATAAAATACCATTATGTAGGAAATCGTTTTATCTTTCTAATTAATATATATAGTCGAATTTATCTTATGTATAACCCCATATTAAAAAATATTTACTTATTAAACTTTGATTTTAACTATTTTAACCCTTCTTTAAATAAATTAATAATAAATGTCCTAATCTAATCCAAGTGGGCCTAAATGGTCATATTTTATTCCTAAATTTGTTTTTGGTCGAATTACACTTGTCCAATAGAATTAGGACATGTGTTAGGGTAATAATAATATCCTATTTACCCTTAATTACCCTATTTACTTTTAACCGTGGTAAAAAAAAGTAAAAAGTTACTATTCACCAAAAATTATTTTCATCTCATTGAACCACATTTTACTTACTGACATCAACCGTGTCTCTCGGATTTTTGAAATTCCACTCACAGAAGCGGTAAAATTATGTTTTATGAAAAATTCAGTTTTTTAACTACCACTTAGTGGTTTCACTATTCATCAAAAATTGAAAGTTTTCAGAAAAATACCAAAATTTCACCCTAGACTAATTTTGATATTCCGAATCCAAAAATGAAGTCCATTTTGAAAAATAAAATTTACAAAATTTCAAAAAGTGGTTATTACTATTCATAACGGCTAGTTTTAATAATATTTTAATAGCATATCGTTGTTTAGTGAAACTCGGTATTGCGTACGACGCAAGCTATCGAGGAAGGTCGCGATTTCGTGTAAAGCAAGCCAAGCAAGTGTTGTGTGTAGAAAAATATTCCTTTGATGATTTATATAACATAAAAGTCTCGGGTGTTACATTCTACCCCCCTTAAAATGAATTTCTCCCTCAAAATTCATCACTTTGTAACAAACAGATGAGGATACCTCTCCCTCATCATATCCTCAAGCTCCCATGTAGCTTCTTCTAATTGGTGGTTCCTCTATAAAACTTTCACCAATCGAGTGGTCTTGTTTCATAGGACTTTTCGCTACGATCCAGAATCTCTATCGGTTGTTCTTCATAAGAAAGATCTTGCTCCAGCGGTATAACTTCTGAGCTGAGTACATGTGAAGGATTAGGTACGTACTTTCTCAGGAGAGATACATGGAACACATCGTGAACTTGAGAGGGATTCGGTGGAAGCGCCAATCGGTAAGCTACCTTCCCAACATGATCCAGTATTTCAAAAGGACCGATATATCTAGGGCTCAAATTCCCCTTCTTTCCAAATCTCATTACTCTCTTCCAGGGAGATATCCGTAAGAACACTTTATCACCCACTTCAAACTCTAGGTCTTTTCTTCGATTGTCGGCATAACTTTTCTGTCAACTCTGAGATTCTCTTATGTGTTGTTGAATAGATCTGACCTTTTCTGCCATTTCATCAATGAGATCAGGTCCTAATAGCTTTCTTTCCCCAACTTCATCCCAGCAAGTTGGAGTCCTGCATTTCTTTCCATAGAGAGATTCATAAGGAGCTATCTGAATACTGGAGTGAAAGCTATTATTATAAGAAAATTCCACCAATGGTAGGTGTTGATCCCAACCACCTTTCAAATCCATAGAGAAAGCTCTCAACATATCTTATAGGGTTTGAATTGTTCTCTCAGACTAACCGTCTGTCTGAGGATGATAAATAGTGCTGAAACTCAACTCTGTATCCAGAGTATGCTGAAGACTTCGCCAGAACTTTGAGGTAAATCTCGGATCCCGATCAGATATAATAGAAAGTGGTACTCCATGCAATCTTACCACTTCCTTTACATATATCCTGGCAAGCTGATCTAGAGAGAGATCCTCTCTAATGGCAATGAAGTGTGCAGAGTTTGTAAGACGATCAACTATGACCCAGATAGCATTATTGCCTTTGGATGTTTTAGGATGTCCTGTGACAAAGTCTATAGTGATGTTTTCCCATTTCCATTCGGGTATAGGTAATGGTTGTAACATCCCCTTAGACTTCTGTCTCTCAGCTTTAACTTGTTGACAAACCAAGCATCGAGAGACATATTCAGCAACATCTCTTTTCATTCCATCCCACCAGAAGTACTCTTTCAGGTCCCTATATATCTTCGTGCTTCCAGGATGAATAGAGAATGAAGAACTATGAGCCTCATCCAACAGCTCCTTCTTTAATTCGGGGATAGGAGGAACACAAACCCGATTCCTGAACTTTATTATCCCATCACAATCAAGGTTGAATTCAGGAACATTTCTCACCTTCTTTTGTAACTCGACATCTTCTTTCTGTGCCTCTTTAATCTTCACATGTATAGATGGTTGAACATTCATTTGAGAAAGATAAGATTTTTCCCCTTCCATTTTAATTCCAAGATCTATCCTTTGTAAATCCATAAATATTTGATCTTTTGTGATCCTCATCATGGATAAACTAGCATGGTCTTGTCGACTTAATGCATCTGCCACCTTGTTTGCTTTCCCAGGGTGGTAATGGATTGAGTAGTCATAATCCTTAATCAGCTCCAACCATCTTCTTTGACGCATATTCAGCTCCTTTTGTGTGAAAATATACTTTAAAATTTTATGATTAGTATAAATATCACACCTTTCACCATAAAGGTAATGCCTCCAAATCTTTAATGCAAAGATTACCGCAACTAACTCCAAATCATGTGTTGGGTAATTTTACTCATGGATTTTCAACTGTCGTGAGGCATAAGCTATCACCATATCATTTTGTATAAGAACACACCCCAATCCCTTCTTGGATGCATCACTGTAGATCACAAACCTTTATCCACTATAAGGCAGTGTGAGCACAGGTGCACTAGATAACCTTCTTTTCAACTCCTTGAAATTCTCTTCACATTCCTCCATCCAAACAAACTTAACTCCTTTCCAAGTCAACTTAGTGAGTGGATTAGATAATTGTGAAAAATCTTTCACAAAATGTCGATAATATCCAGCCAAACCAAGAAAACTTCAGATCTCAGTTACTGTTGTTGGTATCGACCATCTTTCGATAACCTCTGTTTTTGCTGGATCCACAGATATCCCCTCTTTTGAGATTATGTGACCCAAAAATGCAACTTTTTGAAGCCAAAATTCAAACTTGGTAAATTTGGCATAAAGCTTCTCCTTTCTCAGGGTCTTCAATATAATTATCAAGTGATCTTCATGTTCTTCCTTGCTCTTTGAATAGACAAGAATATCGTCTATAAAGACTACCAAAAATTGATCAAGATAGTCTCTAAAGACTCTATTCATCAGATCCATGAAGATAGCAGGGGCATTAGTAGGACCAAATGGCATCACTATAAATTCATAGTGTCCATACCTTGTACGGAAAGCCATCTTTGGTATATCCTCCCTTTTGACCCTTAATTGATGATACCCTGAATGAAGATCAATCTTGGAAAATTATTGAGCTCCGTGTAGTTGGTCAAATAAGTCATCAATGCATGGGAGAGGATATTTGTTCTTGATAGTGATCTTGTTAAGTTCTCGATAATCAATGCAGAGTCTCATTGATCCATCTTTCTTCTTAACAAATAGAACAGGTGCTCCCCAAGGTGACGCACTAGGGCGTATGAATCCATTATCAAGATTCTGTTGGAGTTTCTTCTTCAATTCCTGCAACTCAATTGGGGCCATTCTATAAGGTGTCTTTGAAATAGGCAAAGCACCCGGTATGAGTTCTATTGAAAACTCAACTTCACGATTCGGTGGAAGAACCAGTAATTCCTCTGGAAAGACATCATCAAACTCCCTTACAATGGGCATATTCTTAATCATGAGTTTCTCACCAACCATTTGAGATAAATAACCTTCATTTAGTGGAATCAATACCCATAAAATGGAATAAATTTCCACTGGAAGGTTATGTTCATTCTTGCATTGATAGACGATCATAGATTGATCTGGAATATGAAATGTGACTTCCCTTCTTTGGCAATTGATATGAGCTCCATATAAAGAAATCCAATCCATGCCAAGAATCACATCAAATTCCACTATAGGAAGGATCACAAGATTTTTAGGAAGCATTTCCCACAAACTTCGATCGGAGAAGAATTATAAACTTTTGATGTGACTGTTGTGCCATTAGGTGTTGTCACAGCTAACTCAACATCTAATTTTTGAGGTAATACGGTGATACCCTTAGAAAATTTTTCAGAAATAAAGGAGTGGGTGGATCCATAATCAAATAAAACATTTGCTACTTTAGAGTGGATGGTAAGTGTACCTTTCAACACATCGTTATCGTACTCCATATCGCTGATAGAAATTGCATGTGACTTTCCTTTGTCTTTAGCCTTAAGAGTTTGTTGACGTCGACCATCATCATCAACCCTTGGATTAGGGCATTTATTGGCATAATTCCCCATATCCTTTCACTTGAAACATTGAAGTGTAGTAGGTTCATTCTGTGTATCCCTTCCTTTGTTTGCATCATTAAACATCTTCTTCCCATCATCGCAATATTCAAATTCCCGATGAACTTCCTTTACACATTTGAAACATTTACTTGTCCCTTTAAGAAAACTCCCTCCATGTTTCTTTCCACACTTTGAGCATAAGGGAAAGCTCATCTTCTTTTTAGTCTGCTCTTTAGATTTTCCTTTGAATTCCATTTTCCTCTTCTTATCAAACCCATATGACTGATGGGTTACTCCAATCTCCATCTCGACTTTGAGAGCACATCGAACGATTTCCTCATAGCTATTGAAGTCCCTTATGGATAACGCCCTTCGAAGACTTGGTTTTAAGCCACTAAAGAATTGATCGATCTTACTCTCAGGTTGGATAATAATACTAGAAGCGTACCTTGCAAGTCTTGTAAAATTTGCTTCATAGGTACCAACAGATTCATCATCCTTTTGCTTCAGTTCAAGAAACTCTTTCTCCATCTTTGTTCGGAGAATACGAGGGAAGTACTTATTGAAAAATAAGTTCTTGAACTCGTCCCATTCCATGGACTCAATTTCATCCCTTTTCCTCGTATTCTTAATAAGATTCCACCATTGATCAGCATCTCCTCCCAAACGATACACTGCTAGGATGACTTTATCATGTTTAGAACATTGAGGAACTGAAAATATCTTTTTAGTAGTACTAATCCATTGTTCAGAAACTAATGGATCAGTAGACCCGCTGAAAGAAGGTGGACGCTGCCTCATGAAGGATTCAACAGAATGTTGCTCCTTCCTTTTCTTGTTTGGAAGACCTGCATGATTCATAGCTTGAGAAAGTTGTGTGAGCATGGCTACAAGATTTTGCATTCCAGCTCCCATAACATTTGGTTGCTCAGGGGGACAATCATTGCATTGCCCGTCACATTCCGCCTTAACACGATTTCTTCGGGTTCTAGCCATTGACTAAATCCAAGAAGAATAGTGTGAGCAACACTAATTATAATAGGAAAACCACATAAAAAAGAATAAAATTTCACACTTAAGGTATTATCCTAGGTTATTCATGGCCATTTCTAAAACACTAAGATTGTGTTCTATGATTAGACTTATCCTTAGGGTTCTTACTAAGGCTTTCACATCCAAGTTTCCAAAGGTTGACTATACCTTTCCTCTGATACCAACTATAATGACCCATAATTTACATACATTTTTAATACTTCAAAATTGAAGCATACTTATTACAACATATAACAAAACCACGAAAGGATCGTATAGGTATAGTGTCTTTAGAAACTAGGAAACATAAACAACTGGTTCATAAAGCGTCTACACTGTCTCCCATTTATCTCATCATATCTATAGTCCCTTTTGGCATATCTTACTTAATAACCTTCTTCCTGACCTAGGGAAAGAAAACATAGAAAATGGTGAGATCAAATGCTCAGTAAGGGTAAACAAAAGAAATATCAATCACATCATATACATAAGCGCATAACTTTTGGAAATCTTAACCTGCAAAAGAGATCATAATTTCATAACATGGAATAAATCATGGCAGTGAAATGTAATCACAATAATCATAACTTAAAACATGAAACTTTGTGGCATACACACATAATCATAGAGAATCATTTCTTGTTAGTCAAGACTCATTGCCAAGACTATCTTAGTGGACAAAGTCCATTTCTGAAGCGAGTCACCCTCGTTTCAGTCCTGTTTCACTGAACCGGTATAACCTACCATTCCAGCCATGTCTATCTCACGAGATATAAAATCATTACCCAGTGCATTGGAGGGAGATATAGGTCCCACCCATCTCATAATGATACCATTCTTATGTGTTCCACAAAATCATAAATCTTACATCATTGCATAACCCATGTAATAAAAATGGGATTCTTAAACATCGTGACATCATAAAACAATTCATATAAGATAATGGAATTCATAAAAATAATTTAATCACAACATAATAAAATCAATGTAATAATAGGGATAAAAACAAAACCCTTTATTATCTTATATGGAAAGTAATTTTGATAAAACACTTGAACTCTATTCTTGAGGAAAATATCCTTTCTGCTTCAAAAACACTTTTCCTTTCTTAACATGTCGTACAATTATAAAATAAAAGAAGTTGATTAAAAATAAACTTGAAAACTTGTAAAGGAAGCTTCTTGGAAATAATGTTTTAAAAATCCATTCATGCCGTATAAGTTAAAAAAAACATTCTTTGTACTTTTTTCGGAAAAGTCAAAAAGTACCTCGTATGAAAAACAACAAAAGATTCCTTTCATATCTTTTACTAAAAACTCACCGAAGGGTAAAATTGGACTTAAAAAATTGTAGGTGGATGGAAATAATATTACATATTGAGGAAACATGGACGTGGATGACAAAATACACCCCAGTAAATACTAAAGTATAAACAATCTCGGATAAAAATGAGATTGTGATATTTATCTTACCTTAGGTCCGTTTTGCTTTGTAAGTGTCTGAAACTCATGTATAATGATTTAAATAATGTTATTGACTTATTCCATAATCATAATTATTTTTATGATATCATATATGGTCACTTTCTTAGCTTCTTAGTAGTAATATTTCATTGCTACTTGTTATTTGGGTGTTTATAACTTTTTGTTCTTATGCGTGTTTTGTCGAATAAATTCTTATTCTTATATTTAGGTTATAGATACCTCATTTCCAGAATTGTATTAGTGTAATATATATCATATTCATTCATTCAATTCATTTATATAATCATTATGAAATGAAGATCATGTAGAACGAGTCGCATCACATCATGGAGACGATATTCCGTACGTACGCACGAGTGATGATATCGTTCCTATGATCGTGGAATTGTATTAGAGTGTATGTATACTCTTTCAGAATCCTTATCACTTTATAATAGTCATATAAAGTCATTATTTACACTATTATACCCATCCAAGTAAGGTGGTGGTGGAAAATAGATTACACCACGGCGTGGAGACGGTATTCCGTACGTACGCACGCACGGTGATTTCTTTTTCCGTAGGATGGATAGATGGTGAAATAGGGTTGTTTCATACTTATAATAACATATCAGTATATGAGTGATACTGATGTTATTACTTCATAATGAAACAACTAAATAAGAAGAATTGGAATAAGAAATAAAGATGAAAGAATCGGTAATGGATATTACCTCTTCTTTGAAGTGCTTCTTTGAGACCTCCTTTTAGGGCACTAAAATGGGTCTTTGAAGAGGACCAGAACCTCTAGGATGTCTCTAGGGAAGTGGAGAGAAGAAATTGGCAGGGGTTGGCCGAGATTTAAGGCACAAAGTGGTGTGAGGAAGAGGGGGAGGAGGTGCCCTTTTATAAGGGAGGAGAGGGGTACCTTTGGGAAAACTAAAAATATTATTTTATTATAAAGTCAAGTTCGGTTTTAAATAGCTCCAAATTGATATATTTCGAAGCTAAGGTGGGGATGGGTTGAAATCATTTCATCCAATATAATTTACACAAGTTTAGGTTCCTATTTTAACCTTATCATTTAGATTTAACATTAAGTTAAATAAGTTTACTTTTACCGTGTCTTCTTGTGTTCTTTTACTATAAGGTTAATAAACATACTATAAACAGCCAAACGAACCCCAAGTTGTTTATTATTAATATATATAACCTTATCTAATTCATTTGGCCGAACCATATATTTTTAGGAATAAAATAACAATTATTAATATAATATTTGTTTTAAAAACTATTTTTTGTCAATTTTGACACTATTTAGTAATTGATTTTTGTGAAAATCATAACAGAATTATTAGTTCGAAAAAAGTTAATTAAATCAATAATGACATGTCATATTAACCTATAAAATTATTGGAATTCATAAAAAGTCTCAAATTACATTTATTTTGGTGTTTATAACATTAAATATGTCAATATTTCATTAATAAGATAATTACTGCATCATCTTTGTGTCATAAATAAATTAAATTATTTAATGTATAAAAATTACAAATAAAATACCATTATGTAGGAAATCGTTTTAGCTTTCTAATGAATATTTATAGTCGAATTGATCTTATGTATAACCCCATATTAAAAATTATTTACTTATTACACTTTGATTTTAACTATTTTAACCCTTCTTTAAATAAATTAATAATAAATGTCCTAATCTAATCCAAGTGGGCCTAAATGGTCATAATTTATTCCTAAGTTTGTTTTTGGTCGAATTAAACTTGTCCAATAGAATTAGGACATGTGTTAGGGTAATAATAATATCCTCTTTACCCTTAATTACCCTATTTACTTTTAACCGTGGTTAAAAAAAGTAAAAAGTTACTATTCACCAAAAAATTATTTTCATCTCATTGAACCACATTTTACTTACTGACATCAACCGTGTCTCTCGGATTTTTGAAATTCCACTCACAGAAGCGGTAAAATTAAGTTTTATGAAAAATTCAGTTTTTAACTACCACTTAGTGGTTTCACTATTCATCAAAAATTGAAAGTTTTCAGAAAAATACTAAAATTTTACCCTAGGCTAATTTTGATATTCTGAATCCAAAAATGAAGTCCATTTTAAAAAATAAAATTTATAAAATTTCAAAAAGTGGTTATTACTATTCATAACGGCTAGTTTTAATAATATTTTAATAGCATATCATTGTTTAGTGAAACTCGGTATTGCGTACGACACAAGCTATCGAGGAAGGTCGTGATTTCGTGTAAAGCAATCCAAGCAAGTGTTGTGTGTAGAAAAATATTCCTTTGATGATTTATATAACATAAAAGTCTCGGGTGTTTCATTAATACTATATTAAACAAGTATCAATTGAGATATTCTCAACTACTCCATTTTTAATTTAATTACTGAGGGCCCTTAAATATCCAATTCCTCTTTAAGATCCCATTTATATTTATTATAAATATTATAAAAGCATTTATTCTCTTTAATAATAAATTTTTAGACCCAAAAAAATTCATGTATCCACCTATAAGGAAAACCCTCCACCTTAGCACATTATCTACCTTTTTTTCTCCTAAACCAATTTGGAATCATACCCATTTTTAAGGAAAACCAAAATATATTACCCCCATTCATTAAATGTAAATAAATTAAAATTGAAAAAATAAAGCAATAAACTCATAGGTATTTTGGTAGATAATTTACTCTAAAAAACACTCAAGTTCCAAAAGGAATTATTTATCAAGGACTTAATTAAGATACCAAAACTTTCTCCTTCATTAAAACATAATATAAGTTGAGATAATTATGTTCACCTTATCCTTAGTGAATTAGTTCTCAATATCAATATGTTTTTACCTTTAATTCTAAATAAAATCATTTAAAAAATTGATTTGAATTTGGTTGTCACAACTAATAATCAGAGGACATGTAACTTCCAGACTCATGCCATCAAGTTGCGACTTCATCCACGTCATTTTTTATGGATTATCATTCCATATCAAACCCAAAATATATTATACTTAATTTAATTGAATTTTAATTCTTTTAATGTCAAGAAACAAATCTTTCACTAATATATAATAAACCTTAAGAATTTAATTTTCAATCTCCAACTTCACTTTCCAAATCAGCATTGGAAAAAAATAAAGGTATAAAGAAATGTCTTTATCATGCCTTAATCCATGAACAAGATTTACATTATGAAATTCATTATAAGAGTTACATCATTCATGATTTATCTTGGGTATATTTCACAAAACAATATACTTTATATGCTTTTTCATATTTGTTTGACCTAAATGGTCAAGTTTTGTATTTCAAAGATCGTTCCTTTCCTTTACACTCAGTAAAATGTGCTTTCATTATTTATAAATTTCTCAAAGGTTTTTGTTAGTAGTATTTATTGTTAATGAGTATGTAAATATGTATTACGTGGATAATTTAGGTGATGTAGGAATAATCCACCCAATCAAGAAGCTAAAGGTATTGACTATGTTCTATTTGGAAAAGAAAAGATTGTAGCTACTGTTGAATTTATTAGGAAAATCTATTCATGTAAAGGAAAAAAGAGAATTCGATGCTATTAACTTTTAATAATTGGTTATAAATATTCTAGGTATCATACATTTAAATAAAATATTTGATGAACAGATCTTAATTTCAAAGAAAAGTGCAAATTGTAAGTTAAAATTGATGTTTACAAAAATTTCAAAAAAATTAATAAATGTCTGCTGAAGTTTCTAATGAAAAAATTATAGATAAAGTTGAATATGGAGACTTAAGAATTGTAATTATAGAGAATTAATATCTGACTGAAGTGGAGAGACAATCCATTGAGTGTTGATCTGGAAGGATGCTGAAATTAATGAAAAATACTCTTGGATGGAATTTTTAGGAAAATTAGGTTGAAGTTAAAATTATTGAGGTTGTGGAGTTCATTGGAATACTCTAAATTGAGTATACATGCTTCTAATTACCTTGGAAACATGATAAAGAGGTCTGTAATTATTTTTATAATTCCCAAAATTATTTCAATTTGTTTTGAGGTGATTTGGAGAGATTGAAAAGGACCTGAGATGATTATAAATGACTGTAGGATTATTTAAATAATTTTTTAATCCAGATGTTCAGTTGAGAAAAATAGAAAATTACTTATGGAACACTATACAATGTAAGGATTATTTTAAGAAGAGGGATAAAATTTTCAAAGACATGAGTTCCATAAAGATGAATATTGTACATGTAAGGATGAACCTATACTTTATAAGGATCTTGGGTGTCTACATAGAGATCATTCAAAACTATAAGGATAAGTGTTTTCTATTTAGGGATCATTCCCAACTTTGTAAGGATGAAACTTTATTTCATAAGGATCTTGTGTGTCTATATATAGTTCATTTATGACTATAAGGATAAGTGTTTTATGTTTAGGGATCATTCCGAACATTGTAAGGATTAATCTAGAGCAATATAAGGATGATCATTAGACTATTTATGGGTGGGTTAATAATGTAAGGATGAATCCTTTGTAATGTAAGGATAGATCATGGGAGAAATATATGAATTTAGAAAAGGATAACTCCATAAGAGTAATTTATTATGATGTATATTGATGTCTTATGAGACTCTAAGACTCATTTTATATGTCCATAAGGAAAATTTATTAGAAAGTATTATTATGATTTTGTAATGATCAAACCTTAGTAAAATTTTGATATTGTTGAAGGATGAAAAATACGATATTTCAAAAATTAATATTATAAAGAAGAAAAAAGTAAATGATGGTTTTTCCATTCTTTTGAGATCAAAATTTCATTATTCTTTGTGAATCCATTACTGAATATATAATTTGAGGAAGATGAAGGGAGATATGATTGAAAAGATCCCTATTATATAAAGCAACAATTTTATGATGTGTATATTTGAAAATCAATATTAATGATCAAAATAAGAATTAAAACTAGATAATTATAGTTCTTATATTCATTTTATTACTTATCACATAATAATATACGATTTAAGTTAGTTGAATATGAAGCCAATCTCCACAAATGAGATAAATTACACATAAATAAATATGGAAATGTAATTGTGAATTTGTATGTACTTAAATTCAATGAATTATGTATGAAAAACCCTTTTTTGATTCTGTTTTAATATGATAAGTTAATGATGAGATGGTATTTAGAGTTTACATATCGAAGCTAGATTTAGTACAATTTTTTTGGATCAGTCACACAGTATAATAATATACCCCACTTTAAGATATTTTTTAACAAAACTATGAAGATTGTTTTATTTTTTTAAGCTATGTATGTTTTTATAAAAATACTATAGAACATTTTTAAGAATAATTTAAAGATAATATTTTTACAAAGTAAAATGATAATAAATAGAATAAGGGTATTCCTATAATTTTTTTAGAGAAAGTAGTTTATTGCAGAAGGAATATTATGGATCATGGGAGAAACCCAAATACAAAAAGTTAGGAAAAAATAAGGACATATCAAATCCTAATAGATAATTTATATATTATTAATATATAAAACTATTATTTTGTTCTATAAGAATATATATTCTAAGAATAAATATATAGAAGATTGGTCATTAACATAAATCTCAAAGAAGAGAACCCTATAGAACTCTATAAGAGAATAATATCTCAATAAACTGCTAAATAAGAATATCACATACTATATAGAAGAAGTAGAAGAATAATAAGAAGAGAACATATTTTTATTGATCATATACATTCAGTTGAATGTGAAGATGAATAATAATTAACCTTTGACACACTATATAATTGATTCTACGAGAAATAAAGAATAAGAAGATGTTTGAGATAGAGATCAACACTACTGCTATTATTAAAATCTTGGTGTCAATCCTTCATATTTGAGGAGATAATGTATATTTAAATATTATAGTTCTTTTTTATTATGATAATTCAGTGTGTATATTCTAAGAAATATTTGGGAACTATTCTAGAAGAATAGATTGAGTTGCATGCTATTATTCTTGAAGATACAATGATAGTCAAATATTTTGTGTTAATTAAAGAACGATTATATCTTATAGATCCAATGAAATGATATACAGAGTGGAGATCAACTTGATCAGTAGAGGAAGTTCTTGAGAACTGGGGGTAGATGATATAAAAAAACCAATAGGAGTGGAAATTTTCCACCTATGTGATATGGTGAACACACAATAGTGTAATATGGTGAGAGTGTGTAGGATAATCCCTACCCAAATACACTTGTTATTGATGATAATATTATATTTTCAAATATATTAATTAGACACCCCAATCACTGTAAGGAATAGGATCCCCAAGAGGGTTTAGTCGTTGTAAAAAATACTGCATATAGATTTTACTTTCCATATTGCATTATATGAGTATGTTATTTGTTGGTTAAAGAAAATATATCCATATGTCTTAACTAAAAATAGAGTCTCAAATACTTAATGGGGGTAAAATGATTACAGGATCAATTAATTTTTTTTAAATGTTTATCCACACCAGATTTACCCCCCTCTCGAATGTCTGTGATTGGATCTTATGGGAATTCCATATGGCATCAAAGAAAAGATTCTATATGATTAGATTTTAATTTTTATCTAGATTTGTTTATCTAAATTATATAATCTGTAGATTTGAAATGTTTTTAGAAGTTCCTCAGATAGAAAATTTAGTTTGCTTCTCTATTAGTATAGAATTATAGGTTTCATCCATGACTTTGAGAAACAAGAATAATAGAGAGGAAAAGAAGCTTAGAAAAATTTCAAATGTGAAATAGGAAACAAAACTACTTAAAGGTACTTAAAGTGATAATTATACTATTAAATCTTTTGAAGATTATACCTATGATTAATAAAGATCATTTTGTGATGAAGATGTGTTCAATAAATCACTAAATTATTTTTATTTTCAAGTTTATGATTATTTGAATAAAGTTTCTATTGAGTTTTCTCACTCAAAGATTTAATTGCATCAAGGGACTAAATGATGATATGTAAAAACTAGAATAAGAATTTTATGCAATGGAAGATCCATTAGTTATGAAAGTGAGTAGATGAAACTCTCTAAAAAATCTAGTTATAACCAAGGAAAATTTTTATTACTTTTCGATTAAAGACTTCCCCTAACTAAATAATAATTTCAAAGAGTTGTGTTTGAAAAAGAAGTGTTTGATAGAGTTTTAAGGAATTAATCCAAGTATTGGATAAATTACACAATTCTTCATAATTTTTAAAGTAGATAAAAATTAACAAAAAAGAAAGAGAATCAAATATTTAGATAATTATATTATAGAGAGAAGTAAAGTATATCAGGATATGATGACGAAGTTAAAAAGTGATTATGAAGAAAGGGTAAAAAAATTGAAGACCATAAATATATTTTTAATATGAAATTAATTGAGTTGGATGTGGATATGAGAAATCAAGAAATCAAAAAAGGTGAATCATCACAAGTTACTGAAAGGAGGAGTGCCATCACACAAGTAACTAAAAAGAGACTTGATTTCAATAGGTCTTAAAATACTTGAAAAAATATTAAGATCCTCTATAGATCCATATACTATAAGATCATATAAAATGAAACCCATGCTCTAGTTAAGTTTTTTTTTTCATTAAATCTGGTTTGAATACAAGTTCCTAATTCAAATATGGAGAGACATGCAAAGAGAAAAATTCTAGGAAACACACTAAATTGTCAAGCGTGGATGTAAATATATTCAAGAAGAGAAACCCCCAAAAGAAAACCCAAAAGAGTAGGGTTTCAAACTAAAAATAGTAAGGTTAAAATCCGGACAGACTACATATATAGAAAAAGAAAGATATTTTTTGGAATCTTTTGGTGCTGTTGAAGATTTGGGAACAAGTATATTGATTTTGGGCATAATATGTTAGTACATAGAAGCTACATAAGTCCTGGATTTGAAGGTAGCAGAGTGTAAACTTAGAAGAAACATATTTTAATGAATCACACTTCCAAAAATAAGAATAATTTGTACTATAAGAACCTATTTGAATCATTTGAAGACTTTTTTTAATTTTTTCAACAAAGGTGTTCACTGATATAAAGAGTGATGATATTTACCAACTCAACACAAGTCAAATGATGATATAAAGAGTTTACCAATTCAAAATAATATAAAAAATGAATAATTCAAGACTTATTTAGGAAAAAAAAGAAGTATTCCATAGAAATTGAACCCAAGAATAATATTTTATCCAACAAATATGGAAAATATGTTTCTATTGTGGTAAAAAAGATTCATCAAGGACATAAAAAAACTTTCCATGAAAATCAAGATAAAAGGGAGAATGATGAAATATAAGGAAGAATCACTATGAGAAAGAAATATCAAGATTAGTTTAATAGAAGTCATCTTTGATAAATATTCTGAGAGGTTTCCCAAGAAAGGGAAATTAAAGGTCTTTGGAGATGTATGTAGAAGGTGTTAGTAGGAAGGACATATTACTACTAAGAGAATGACATGGGTTCCACCAGAAGAATAATTATTGAAGAATAAATGGAAAACACTAGTGAATCCAGATATCAAGGTTACTACTACTAGAAAGGATTCCTCACACAAGAATATGGTTGATCATACTCCTAAAAAATTTCTAATAACCTAGAAAACCTAGTTAGAAATGGATAAAAAGACAGAACAATTAAAAGAGTGGAAGTTATTTTCTCACCAAAGAGAATAAGGTTGTTACTTCTAAGAAGAAAGATGAAAAATAAAGGAAATACATTCTTCCCAAAGGAATAAAAAATAGAAAATTTAGGGGTGAAGTTATCATAAGGAGTTCTGAAACACTTGGAGCTACAAAGAAAAGAGTTTCTGGGTTGGGAAATAATTCTCAGACCAATTTATTACTTTGAAGAGTAGATAAATACTTAGTTTATTCCCAAATGGTTTGTTTCTAAATTTTATACTAGGAATTTAAAGTGATGTTAAATTGGGACTGATGTATGTTGTGGAACTTATAAAATAATATTAACAACTATCATGCAGAGTCTAAAATGATTATTTATAAAGAAAATTATCCATGATGAAGTCCATTGATGAGAATCACTAGGGGGTGAGATTTGAAAAGAAAGCTACCATAAATTTGATTATTTCTTATTAAATTTGGAATTATGGATATCCCCTACAAAAATGAAAGATGAGGTACATTTTTCACTTTCCCATCACTATTTTTATTTATATTAAATTTGTTAATCAATGGGGAGTTACAATCCAATAACAGGGGAAAAATCAACTTGAAATTGAGTGTTTGTTCATATTTAGTGTAGGTTCATGTTTTTTTGGAAATTAGTTTATGTAGACCCTAATAAGTGAATCTAAGAGTTGGTATCACATTGAGGATTTGATTTTGACATCTTTATTGGCTAAATTGGTCACTCTTGTTTTCTACATTAGGTTATCCCACATAGACCTAGGTTTGATTAATTTATAAAAAATTGGTAAGAAAATTTTTGTGTAACCTTTCTATCATATGGAAGTGAATTATTCTATCCATAAGGGGGAGAATAAATAATAGGGGAGAAAAAAAGTCTAGAAGATTATTTTTAGAATTTAGAAGAGTAAGGGGAGAAAAAGTTTCCCTTGTAGAACCTTACCTTACAGTCATGATATCAAAAAGGGGGAGAAGAACTTTCCCCATTTCATTTATTATTAATAAGTGGGGTAATTAATTCTTCTTAGAGGAATAAAACAAATTTATATTAGTTTTTTATAAATAATTTAATGGAATTGACTACACACACAAATAGGAAGATTGAAGTTATCAAAGGTTTGTGTTGATTTTATTTGCTATCAATGATTTTTTCAATATGTATGTCTTGGAAAAGTTCGGTGATTGAGGAATAATCCACCCAATCAAGAAGATAAAGGTTCTTCCCATTTATTATTGTGAAAATATAAGAATAAAAATACCATTTTATCTAGTATAAAATGATATTTATATAATGAAAAAGTAGAGAATGAGATTTTCATATTTGAATACTTGGCTCGATAAATTCAAGGTTGCATAAATTTCAATCATATTATTAAGAAGGTGATATTAATGTCAAATACAAGTACTAATTTTAGATTGAAAGTGTTGTATACGACAATTTCAAAATAATGAAGTGCTATCTCATGAATGGTGATATTAATGAACTATAATTAAAGAGAGTGTATAGATGAATAAAGTGGAGAAACCATATATGAAGTGTTGAGTTTGAAGGATTATGAAATCAGTGAAAAATACACTTAGATGAAGGTTTGATGAAAATGTGGTTGATTTTGAAAATATTGAGGTAGTGAAGTTTATTAAAATACTCTAAATTGAGTATATATTCTACTAAGAACCTTGAAAACATTATTATGAGGTTTTGAATTATTTTTATAATTACCATAATTATTTTATTCTGTTGTAATTTGATTTTAATATATTGAGAATACTTTGAGATTATTTGAAGTGAATATGAGGTAATGTAAAGAATTTTAAAATTCATAGGTTGAGTTAAGAAAATTGTAAAAGTCTTTGTCAGACACTGTACAACATAAGGATCATTATGAGTAGTTAACTAAAATTTTCAAATGCAAGGGTTCCATAAATATGGATATCAAATGCATAAGGATGAACCCCTACATTGTAAGGGTGTTGGGTGTATGTATAAGGATCATTCATGATCATAAGGATAAGTATTTTCTATATAGGGTTCATTCCCTACTTCATAAGGATGAATCGTGAGTAATGTAAGGATGATAATTGGACTGTGTAAGAATGGGTTAAAAATGTGTGGATGGATAATGTGAAAAATATGGATAGATTTAGAAAGAAATATGAAAATTTTGAAAAGGATAACTCTATATGTGTCATTTACTGAGTTTTGTATGGATGATTTCTTATAACGTAAGAGTCATTTACAAATAATATAAATATTATTTTATAGACATTTTAAGATTCATTCTATAAGGATCAATATGAAATCATGAGTATCAACCCTTAGTGAAATATTGAGGCTATCAGATGATAGAAAATTTCTAGATTTCTAGAACTAATATTATCAAGAAATAAAGGAAATCAGATGATTATTATGATATTATTTCTAGATCAAAATATCATTATGATTTTTCAATCCATTATTCAAGCAGTGATTTGAGGAAGATGAAGGTAGATGAGATTGAGGATATCACTATTATATTAATTAGTGATTTTCAAATGTGGATATTTGAAAAATATATATTTTTGATCAAAACCTGAATTAAAACTTGTTGATTATAGTGTTGATATTCATTATTTTAATTATCACAAAATGAGATGTAATTCAAGATGGTTGAGTGAGAATATGATCTTTATGAGTGAGAGAAATTCCAGATAAATAACTCTAGAAATAGAAGTTTGAAGATGTTTGTACCAAAATTCAATGAATTAAGATTAAAAAACCAATTTTTGATTCTTACCGAATATAAAAAGTTAAATATGAGATTATATTTGGAGTTTACAAAACTAAAACTGGATTCTGTATTATTCTTTTGGAGATTTAATGCTGCAGAGGAATGTTTCATGCCACTATATTATTTTTTATATGATTTTTAACAAAATTATGATGATTATTTATTTTTTTGAACCTCTAGAAGTGTTTTTAAATAAGAAACTAGAACCTTATATAGAATAAAGTTAAGATAATATTTTATTGAGAGAAAATGAGATGAAATAGAAGAAGGGTATTCCTAGAATTTTGATAAAGATAATCCTTTATTTCAAATGAAATATTTTTGATCTTGGGAGATTCCCATATACAAGAAGTTGGGAAAAAGTAAAAAAAAAAATAAACATTAAAAAATTTGATAGATTAAATTTATATTTTCAATATAGAAAATTATTATTTAGTGCTAAGAGGATATATAATCTAATAAGAAATAGAGAGAAGAGAGGTCTCTAGTAGAACCCTTGAATAGGAGATCCTAAGAGCACTCTATAATAGAAGAATAAGGTCTCTATATAGTGATAAAGAATAAGATTATATAATTTATTGAAGGAGAAGAATATGAAGAGGAAGATAACTTTTTTTTATCATATACATATATTTGAATCTAAATAAGAAGAAGGAACCTAATATACTATTTATTTCCTATGATATGATAAATGAATAAGAAGTCTAAGGGAGAGACTGACATTATTAATGCTATGCTTATTTGGGTTTCGATCCATTCTTTTTTAGGAGTTTATGGATATTTGAAGGTCATATTGCTCTTATATTGAGAAAATACAATGAGATTATTCTTTAAATATTTGGGAACTATACTTCAATAAAAGATAGAGTTGAATTCTTTTTCTCTTGAAGATACAAAGGCAGTAAAAGACTCTATGTTGAGAAGAAGTATATGAGATCTTCTGGATTCATTAACATCTTGTACTAAGTGTAGATCTAATTCAACAGAAAATTATGTTTTTAGAACTAGTGGGATCCAGTATAAAGAACACATATGAGTGATAATTGTTGACATTATTGAGCAAGTATTGTTTTCAACAACACTCTAATTTATTATTATTAGAGGGAGATTGTTGAGAACAATACTTTATCTTTTTATGATGATTTTTATGCTCATAAATACTCCTGTTTTATATTCTAATGATTTTACTATGAGTATATTTTAGGAATTATTTTTATTTATTTCTCTATTTTGGAATAATATTAAAGTGTTTAATCAGCATATTTTTTTTGACAAAGTGTTTGGAAATATTTTTAGCATGTTCTGGAAACACTATTCTTTCTCTACATGTTCAGAAATCATTTTCGCGTATTAGAGCGTTCTAGAAACACTGTTCATATTCTATGTAGAAGAACGTAGCATAAGGATAAAAATTTATGTTTACTTTATTGAAAAGTATGTTTAAGAAACCATGCATTATATGAAAATTATGGAAGAACCCTATGTAAGTATGAAATGTTAAATTTGTTTCTGAAAAGTATGGTTCATCAACCTTACTTTTATAATGAACCTTATGTTCTATCAAAAATTATGGATCATGTATCATATGTTTTTAGAAATAGGAAACTATGGATAATATACCATACATTTGAAAGCAGAAGAGAAAATTATGGATGATCAACCTTATATTTGAGATCAACCTTACATTATCAACCATAAGTTTGAGATCAACCCTACTTTTGAGATCAACCTTACATTGTAAACCCTACATTCTAAGAAAATAATGCTATGTAGTTCAACCCTACGTTTGGCGTCAGGAATTTAAATTTCAAATTTATCAAGTAATGGTATTTATGCGGATTATCATGCTAATTTCAAGCTAGATTAGAAGCCCCATTTTAAAGAACATCTTTGACTGATTCAAAGATATTTAATTATGATTCAATGGATCGATTTAAGAAGTGATTTTCATGCTGAATATTTAGGGGAGTTATGAATGTTGTGTTATTCAAACATTTGAATATCGTGATTCTAAAGGTGAAATTTGTGGATCTATATTTGAAAGGGAAAAGTTCATTTTTATTATATATTTCTATGATATTTTGTATTACACAGAAGAGAGGGATCATAGAAAAAAGAATCAGATGTATAAGCTCTCGAATTATTCATGACTAAAATTTTTACAGAGACAGACACGCCACACAGATATGTTGCTACCAAGATCTATTAGACTCTATTTTTCTAATGAAGAGAAAAAGATTTAAGGATCCTTATTATACATCAAAGATCTATCTTGAATCCATTATTGTTGGAGTTTATAGATTTATTTCTATATCTATTACAACTAGATTGACTTAGAACTGCACTTACCAGAAGAACATCTTTTTTTGAAGACAACAATTCATCTACTGTCAGTTTCATGGTGCTGAAACTATGAAGAACAACTGGAAAGTATTTTTAGACATATACACTTTTTATTTTGAGTAACCGGCTTCTTATACTAAGCTATGTATTTGGTTTTGTGTATGAACTAGAAGGATTTGTTTTAGCATTAACTTGTAAAGGTGTCTACTTCCTACACTCAAATGTAGATGGTCTGTTGATAAGAGGATGAGATAGTGAAAATCACCAAGCTCATGGAGTATAGTGTTGGTGGAGTGGACTAGGGGACTTCTATTTCCAAAACCACTATAAATATTTGTGTCTTTAAATCTGTTTATTTTATACTATGTAAACTTTATAATAAAGTTAAAGGACATATTTGGAAATCATCACAATTCTTGAAGAAATAGTAACATACACAATTCACCACCTCTTCTGGGTATTTGGTATAACCCGATCCAACAATTGGTATCAAAGGTTAGAGCTTTTTTTAAAGCTATAACAAGATGAAAGTGTGATAGAATTATACTCAGAGCATAATGGATGATAAATGAGAGTTTATGTTAGTGGTTTATGCTACATACTTAAATAATGAAAATTATGGATGATGGAAATCAAGGATGGTAATCTATTTAAAAAATCTGGGATACAAAGTCTACTAAAAAATTCTTACTCCTAATGAAATTCCTTAGAAACTTGAAACATGGAATACAAAAACTGATGTAGAGTATGACATAAATCCAAAAGCTATGAATGCTATCATTTTTGGTCTAGGACCAGATGAATTCAATAGAGTATCTCAGTGCCTGACTACTTATGAAATGTGGCAGACAATTATAGTTGCTTATGAATTAACTGAAAATGTCAGACAAATGATGTATTCCATAACTAAATTGAAATTCTACACATTCATAATGTTTTAAGGGGAAATCATCACCCAAATTAATGGAAGGATTACATAAATTTTTAACAATATCACTGCCTTTGTAGATCCTATCAAAAAAGCAGTTCAAGCCCTAAAAGTACTGAGTGTACTACCACCTAGATGGAATGGAATTTCAATAACTATTAGGAAATCATCACCAGTCAAAGATCTAACTATGGGAGAATTAATTGGAACCCTGATGATGTATGAATATGAGATACAAGATGAATCAAATGTGCATAAATTCTTGATTAAAAGAGAAAATATTACTTTGAATGTAACATCCCAAAAGAAGAGCAGAAAGATGAAGAATGAAATCAATGTAAAATCAGAGAGTTCTGATTCATCTAATTCAGATGTAGAACTAGCTCAGCTAGCCAGAAATTTTAATAAATTATATATAAATAAGAAAGGACTCAAAAAATCCTTCAAAAAGGATGAAAAAGAACCAAAGGAAGTCATATTCTATGAATGCAAAAAGATGGGTCACATAAGACCTGGCTGTCCTCAATTAAAAAGGGAAAAGTAAAAGATTTTTTTAGAAAACAATGATTATGAGAATAAAGACAAAAGAGAAATGAAATCTACTTAGAGTGTTTTTGAAGACTCTATCATCTCATCAAAGTCAGACTTAGAAAATGAAGAATCAAATCTAAAATTAAATTTGTGCTTTATGGAAGAAGCTGATAAGGTACAATCTTATTACTCATCTGATTCTGATTCTAGTTCTAGTTGTTCAAATAATAAAATTGTAGCCTACTGTAATATGATGGAAGATAAATATGATTCCTTATTTAAGAAACATAAATCACTGAAAAATAATAACACTGCTATTTTAGGAGAAAGAGACACTCTACTAAAACAACATCAAGAGTTAATTGAAAAATATAACTCATTAAACACAAACTGTATAGATAATGAAACTAAAATAAAAACACTAAAAATAGAAGTAGAAACATAAAAAAGTGCATCTATAATTTTACAAAAGGATAAAATTCACTAAATAAAATTCTTGGAAAGATTGTGATTAAAAAGGAAAGATATGAAATCGGTTGTAAAGGCGAGAAACCCAAACTGTATAAAAACTATTTTTTCCAAGTACAAAATGTGTAATTTGCAACTACTTTGGAACAAAAGTTCACATATATAAAAAATTTTATTTAAGGAATCCTCAAATCAGTTGGATTATACAAGTCTTTGTTTCAGGTAGTTTATATAATTCTACATATTATAGAAAAACAAAGAAAGTAGAGATTCCCAGGCCTTTGATATCTACCACTACTGGACCCATCATAATATGTGTACCAAAACAAACTTTTGTTTGAATACCTTTATAGGAAGTAGGTCACAAAAGCCAAACTGAAATATATTATATGGAAAATGGATACTCCATGCATATGAGTGGAAACTCATCAAACTTTAGTACACTAGCTCAAAAGGAAGGTGGATTAGTCACATTTGGTGATAATTTCAAAGGTAAAATTATTGGCATTGGAAATGTTGGAGATCCAGAAGCTGTCTCAATCAATAAAGTACGTTATATATAAGGATTAAAACAAAACCTGATAAGTATCTCTCATCTATGTGATGATGGTTATTTTGTTGATTTTTCTGACAACTGTTGTTCTGTTTTTAATGATAAATTACTTAAATTTAAAGCACCCAGAATTGATAATTTCTATTCCCTGGACTTAAATTCCTTGTGTAAACATAAAGTAAACTTCTTAACTACTGATATAAATGAATCTTGGATCTGGCATAAAAGACTTGTACATTTAAATATATATGATTTACATAAGTTATATAAGAAACAACTAGTTTATGATTTTCCTAGTCTCAAATTTGAAAGCGATAGATTATGCGATTCATGTAAACTTGTAAAGTAGCACAAAACATCCTTCAAATGCATTAACTAAATTGCTACATCAAATCCTCTAGAACTTGTCCACATGGATTTGTTTGGACCTTCAAGAATAGCATATTTGGCTGGTAAATTATATATATATGTATTAGTTGATAAATAATCTAGATTTACTTGGATTTTTTCTAAAATATAAAAATGAAGGTTTTACTATATTTGAGAGTTTTTGAAAAGCTTTTCAAAATGAAAAAGGTTCCAAAATAATTTCATTAAGAAGTGATAGTGGTGGAGAATTTGAGAATCTTGAATTCAATTCATTTTTATCAAATATGTGTATTAAACACACATTCTCTGCACCAAGAACACCTCATCAAAATGGAATTGTTGAAAGAAGAAATAGAACTATTCAGGAAATGGATAGGAATATTATAAATGAATATAATATTCATACTTATTTCTAGGAAGAAGTTATTAGAACAACCTATTATATAATGAGAAGAGTTTTAATTACACCAATTTTCTAAAAGACACCCTATGAACTCTGGAATAAAAGAAAACCTAAAGTAAATCACTCTAATGTTTTTGGATGTAAGGTTTACACCTTAATAACTAAGGAAAATCTTGGTAAGTTTGATCCAAAATCTGATAAAGTAATTTTCTTAGGATATTTTGAAACTTTCAAATCTTATTGATTTTTCAATAAAAATTCAAGGATTGTTGAAGAATCAGTTCATGTGAAATTTGATGAATATGATCATTTTGAGAAAGATAAATACCACATTGATAATATGACTCTAATGATAACATGAGACTTGAGAAATTGAATGTTGATTTTGAAAAAGATATAAATAAAATTCAGTCTAGTTCAGAAGAACATGACACTGATGCACCTAACAGTTTTTACCTAGACAGTCTAGAACCCTAAAGAATCACCCTTTAGAAATTGTAATAGGATAATTACACAAAGGAATAAAAACTAGAAGGAACATAGGAAATATTATTGAGTTTTCTGCATTTATATCCTAATTAGATACCAATAAATTAGAATAAGACTTAGTTGATTCATATTGGATGATAACAATGAAAGAAGAACTAAACCAGTTCAAGAGAAATGAAGTTTGGAAATTATTTGAAAGTCCACAAAACTATCCAGTTATAGGAACTAAATGGGTCTTTAGAAATAAACAAGATGATCAAGGAATAGTAACTAGAAATAAATCAAGACTAGTCAGCTAAAGGATTTAATCAGGAAGAAGGTTTAGATTATGATAAGACCTTTTATCCTGTAGCAAGATTATATTCCATTAGAATTATTTTAGTCTATGCATCTCATATAAACATTAAATTGTTTTAGATGGATGTTAATTCTACCTTTATAAATGGTTATTTAATGGTGGATGTTTATGTTCAAGAACCTCATGGTTTGGAAAATTCATAAAAACCAGATTCTATTTTTAAACTTACTAAAGATCATTATGGCCTTAAACAAGAACCTAGAGCTTGGTATGAAAGATTACATTCATTTATTTTAAAAAATGATTTTACTATTGGAATGAAAGATCCAACATTATTTAAGAAAACTGTAAACTCTGTTATTTTATTGGGTCCAATTTATATTGATGAAGTAATTTTTGGTTTAACAAACAAAAAACTTTGTCATTAGTTTTCAAATTTAATGAAAAAGAATTTGAAATGAGTTTGATGAGAGAATTGAATTTCTTTCTAGGGATTCAAATATTTAAAAAATATTTTGGAACTGTTTTGAATGAATGTAAATACATTACGGATTTACAGAAGAAATTTGGACTTAAAAACAGCAAGACATATACAACTCCTACGTGTACTAATTTAAAAATTGATTTGGATGAAACTTGAAAATCAGTTGACAATAAGTTATATAGAGGTATGATTGGAATATTATTATATCTTACTACTAGGAGGCCCGATATAATGTATTCAGTATGTATTTGTGCTAGATTTCAATCAAATCCCAATGAATCTCATCTAAGTGCTGTTAAAAGTATTTTTTGATATTTAAAAGGAACTATTTTTTAGTCTCTTATCTATCCAAAAACTTCTTATTTTAATTTAATCTCATATTCAGATGCTGACTTTGGAAGTTGTTGATTAAAGTGAAAAAGCACCTCAGGAACCTCTTACATTTTAGGAAAATTTTTAGTTTCACGGTCTAGTAAGAAACAACACTCAGTTGCTTTGTCAACAGTCATGGTAGAATATGAGTCTGCAGGCAGTTACTGTGCACAAGTTTTGTGGATGAAAATAACTCTTATAGACTTCAGATTAAATTTTAATAATACACCTATTTTATGTGATAATACAAGCACTATAAATATTTCAAAAAATCCTATTAATCATTCTAGGACTAAGAATATTGATATCAGACATCACTTTCTAAGCAATCATGTTCTTAAAAAGGATATATTCTTAGAATTTGTATGTAATGAAATTCAATTAGCTGATATTTTTACTAAAACACTTCCCACTTTAAGGTTTTATTTTATTAATGGGGAGATAGGTTTATTTAACTATAAATAAAATTTTATTTTTAATTTTTATGCGATTATATTAAATTTTATTTTATTTTAATCTTCACTATTTTAAATAATTTAATTATTTATATAGTTTTTTATGCATATATATTATTTTATTTTAAATAATGTAATGATTATTATGTATATAAATGACATGGGAATTAAGGAAGTCAGAGCCGTTTCAAATTCTAAACACGTTCATTTCTCTCAAATCCTTTTGAAACCAAAAAAAATCAATAATGATCTTTTCTATACCAACCCAAACCTTCAAAAGCCTAGCTCTTAGAACCTTTAGAAATATACAATAGAAATGTCCATGACAAAGAGAATCGAGGAAGGAGAACCTAGTAAGAACAAACATCATTTCTCGGCAGGGAGAAAAATCCTACAAGGTAAAGTGATTGACTTGGAATGGCTATACCAAACTAATCTGTTGCTGAGGAAAGCTGTCGCCTTTCAAAATCTCGAACAGAAGTTCAGTGATGAAAACACAGAATTTTTATATGAGGTAGAACTATTTCATTTCTTCAAATCTGTTCAATTTAGTCTGTGATTTGAAGAAGATACAATAATTCCACAAATTAAAGATCAATATTTTTCTATCTCTACTGTGGAAATCACTAAGATGTTAAACTACCCACATGAGAGAGTTTATCATTTTAAACTAAAAAATATTGGTGATAATATACATATGTACGAGGAAATTATATCATTTATTTTTGGTTCTATGAATGTAAAGACCCATAAAATTCAAGTGAACTATTTTCTAAATTTTCTTTGGGATTTTACAAGAACACAGTTTCTGACGGTGCCTGATTCCGAGGCACGGTGTGCCCAGAATCAATTTCTGAAGTTAAGCTCGGGTACGTTCACTGAACGAACGAGTGGGTTTTTATATCTTTTGAACCGGCGCTCAGAATTGAAATTCGAGGGCACCGATAAAACCACAGCGCCGATAATTGCTTAAGATCACCTTTTCTAGGGTTTCATTTGCTCGGGAAGAGATGTTAAAAATTGTGAAAAGTAAAAATAAAATTAAGCTACAATTTTATTTCTTTAAAAGTGGTTGTATCCTTTGAGTGGAAGTTAGGGAACTACCCATGAGAGGTTAAGAGGGTGGTGGGGCCCACACGAGACCCTAACCCCCCTTGATCTTCCCATAACCCCCTTGACCTCCCATAACTCACGTCCCTCTTTAATTTTGTAACTCCAATTTAACTTAAGTGACTCCTCTCCTCCTCACCTTCCACATTAATTCATGCCACCTAAACATTAATTAATTTGACAACTCAAGATCAATTAATTAAGTGTGTTGGTTTTTAATTTTTTATTTTTTGAATGCATGGCATGGGTAAATAAAATAAGGTGGAGCCTTATTTTTATTTTGGTTAGAATTGTTGTGTTAAGAGGAAGGGAAGAGAGCATTTGAGTTTTGAAGAACTTCCTCCTCCGAAGAAGAACGCTTCATCTCCTTTGTTGAAGAACAGGAAGAACACCTAAGCTTCGACAAAGAACGTCATCTCATCTTGCACCTTCTCTCCACGTCAAAGGAAGCGAGACGACACATTCTTCATCGGGCGATCACCAACGACGTGCCTTCTCCTCTTCTTCCTCCACGTCAAGGGAGGAAACATCACCGTGGGGAATGTCACCATTGATGACGACTCACCCTCCGACGTCAACAGAATCAGCACCGATCTTCCGCGAGGTCCGATCATCGCGACGCTTGCCTCTTCCGCGGCTCGACGACGTGTGACGTCTTTTCAAGGTAGGGGTTTGGTTTTTATGTCGTGAATAATTTTAGATGTTCTTCGATATTAACGGCCAAATGTTATCAAAATAACGAAGGAGGTCGGACCGCACAAACACGGCCGAACCTCCTCCCCTTTTTATTTTGATTGTTATCTATGTGGCTTGAAATGGAAGCGACGCAGTGCCATCGCACCGTGCAGGAATTTAGAGAATCACGACGAAGAAGCACGGTGCGGTCGCGCCATGCCTTTGAGGCCGAACGAATCCCCGGTCAGAGTCGGGCTATGGCGAAGGGGCACGGCGCCGTCGCACCGCGCCGAAAAACCATGAAGGCGGCGCAATTTGTTATGTGACATGTGGATCGACGAGCGATGTCGGAATGGGCCGCAGAGGCGATTTGAAGTCTCCACAGTGATGTTCGGGTCCCAGGAGGACCGTTGGAGAAGACGGGAGGTGAAACGGACCACCAGAATGAGTCCGGTGGTCCGCGGTAGGCGGCGGCGGCGGCGCGCCGCCGGAATGGAACCGCCGTGGCTGAGCCAAGGCGGTGGGCCGAACCGTAACGACTTAGCCATTCTGGAGGCCGAGCGGCGCGACTTAAAGCCACACCGGATATGTTGACCGCGGGGGTTTATAACCCTCCCACCAGCTGGCCACGCGGGCGCCGCGGCCGCGCCCAAACGGGCCGGACCCGGACCTGGTTCATGCCAACCCAGGGGGTCTCGGGCCATGTCGGACCGGGCCCAAACCCCCTATTTTCGGATTGTTTCTGTTCAAATGCCCATAACTTGGGCTACGGACCTCCGATCGATGCACCGTCATTTACGAAGCAATCCTTGGATCGAGACGGTCATTTCGGTATATTACACTCAAGGTTTAGGATAACGTTGGGTTCGGCCGGGTTGGTTCAGATACGAAATCCAACCGGGCCCTCGGAGCGGAAAGGCTTATATCTTGAGCTCCGGACGTCCGGTTGACGTGCCGTCGACTTTTTTGGTTTCCTCTTGATGAGACAGAACTTTTGACATACTTCGCCTGAGATTTGGATGTAGTTGGATAGTGGTTGGGTTGGATTGTACCCGAAATCCAACCGGGCCCCTGGAACGGAAAAGCTGATAACTTTCAGACTGAACGTCCGTTTGATGAACCGTCAGCGGCGTTGATGATCTTGTTGAGAAATGGTCCCTTTGAGTATACACTATAAGAGTTCGGGGGTACAGTTGAGATATGGACCGGGCATCCGATTGACGCGCCGTCTGTTGCGTTGAGACCTCTATGACGAGGCGGTCCTTTGAGATACTTCTTCATGGGACTTTGAGATACTTGGAGTATCGACCTGTAGCTCGTGGAGCGGACCCTCCCAGAGACGAGCGTGTGGAGTACGGAGACCGTGTAGCCGACTGAGACCTGACGACTGCTTGACCAACTCGACTTGGAGTGAGTCGGCTAGCCCATTGGACGGAGCACTACTTTGTTTGGGTGCAGACCCATGGCGGATGTAGCACTACCTCTATGACAGTGCAGACCCGCGGTACTCATCCGAAGAGTACCTCTGCAGGCTATTAGGGGGTGTGCACTGCTGTGTTTGGGTGGTATACCCTGGCGGGAAGCACTACTGTGTTTGGGTGGCTGACCCGCGGTACTCGACAGGAGGAGTACCTCAGCAGTCTTAGGTTAGTGAGCAGTACCTCGGAGTCGTGACATGACCACTGTACACTCCAGAGACGGGGCTCTTCAGCAGTTACGGTTTCAATAATGAAAATACTGGT
Organism: Viscum album; assembly: GCA_963277665.1. Lineage (NCBI taxonomy): Eukaryota > Viridiplantae > Streptophyta > Magnoliopsida > Santalales > Viscaceae > Viscum > Viscum album. The sequence continues at coordinate 541,019,651 of OY728119.1, forward strand.
TTGAGCTGAATCTTTGACCCTTGTGTTTACCTCATGATTGAGATGGGTCACTTGATAACTTAGGTATATGTATGAGCCTATACCTGGGTAGTGGTTATCCGTTGATTTCATAATCTTTGTGTTTCCTCATGATTGAGATGGGTTACTTGATAACTTAGGTATATGTATGGGCATATACCTAAGTAGAGGTTATCTGTTGAGATCTTATTTGTGGTTATACTTGTTGGATTTAGTGAGACCTTGAGGGTATCGGGGTCCCTACTAAGTATCGTTATACTCACCCCTGCACGGGCTATGCCCGCACCTCGTTGTATTGGTTGCAGACGACGGACAGTGCTGACGGAGGCCGAGTGTTCAAAGACTGGACGATAACCGGAGGTGGACCCCACGACAAGTCAGTATCCGGAGGTGGACTTAACGGCGAGACGATACTCGGAGGAGGTTCATGGGAAAGAGCGTTGTGGAGGCCATCTGTACCTACCCTTCAGGTAGGATCCGTGGTGGACGAACCAGGAGCTGCGCTATCTGTACCTACCCTTCAGGTAGGATCCAAGGAGGACGACTCAGGAACTGCTTCCTTTCTTCCTGTTGTTGTCTTTTTCTGTTGTACTTTCGTTCAGTTGTAGTTGTACTTTCAGTTGGGTTTGTATTCTAGCCCATTTACTTTTCAGCACTTTCTTTTGTACTTAGTGTTTTACTTCCTCTTGTACTCTGTGGTGTTTTGTTTACTTTTATAAAGGCAATGTCTTCCCAGTTATCAGGATTTACGCCTTTGGTACTAGTCGCCAGCCCCTGGCCTATGGAAGGCGGGTTTGGGGTAGTCACGACATGGGCCCTGAGGAAGGGTCGTGAAAAACTGGTATCAGAGGAGTCGGTTCTACCGCAGAACTTATAACTCTAATATTTTCTTTCTGTGAAGCGATAATGATAAGAGTACCGAGGGTGGTCTTCAGTTCAGGGAGTCCATTGTTGGTGCAGACGGTCGACGTATCCATACACCAGGACCCTGACAACTGATTTCTGACTTTGTGCACGAAAACACTGATTGCGTGTGTGTTTCCAGAAGTTTTTAAAAAGTCAGCTCAAACCAGGTCAGCTCACCAGGTATAATCGTTTGACCGTGTCACATTGTTTCTTTCAGGATGCCTTTCCACGGAAAACTAGCTAGAGTCCAGAGGGATGTGCGTACTAATAGCCTACCGAGCGACGAGGCTTTGGTGCAGGGCCCTCTTGCAGTTGAGGCACCAGCAGAGGCACCAGTGGTACTACCATACGTTGGGCCACCGATGCCACCAGCCCCAACAGTAGGCGATGCACGCCACTTGAGCGCGCTGCACGAGTTCCAGCGCCAGAGGCCACCCAGGTTCTGGGGAGAGACGGACCAGCAGGCGGCTGAGGATTGGATGGAGGCAGTGGTGAGAGTCTTCAGGCTAGTGGGGACGCCTACAGACTTCATGGTGATATTTGCTGCCAGCCTTCTTCAGGCAGTAGCAGGTAGGTGGTGGAGCCACTTGTTCCAGTTTTGCGACGGGATGACCTTCACATGGGAAGACTTCGAGACCTTCTTCAGGGTGGATTTTGTGCCAGTAGCTCTACACCCCGAGCGTGTACAGGAGCTGCTTCATTTTCTGTAGGATTTTCGATCAGTAGCCGAGTCATCTGTGGGCAGTAGACAGATGATGCATAGGTTCAAGAGGACCAGAGCCAGCCGTACGAGGAGCAAGAAGTGTTATGAATGCGGCATGAAGGGTCACCTGGCACATGACTGTCCGACCCCCCACACAGTCGATCCACAGGCGTTGGAGGAGCCACCGAGGCAGAAGTAGCGGCGGGTGCTTGAGCAACAGCCGGACAGTGGACAGGGCAGTAGAGCTCTGGGAGTAGGTGGACATGAGTAAAACTAGTGGATACACCCCTTGTACTTCTAGTTCTATATTTCTGTTGTATTCGTGTCTTTGTACTATGAGCTGCAATAATAAAAAGACACTTATCTTTGTGATGTTTTCCTTCTTGTCCTTTTGTTTGGTTGATACTGAGTGGTCCTGGTTAAGACTGTTGACTTGACCCTCACTTTCGAGATTTGTACTGGAGGAGACCCAGTGACCTCACACTGATGCTGAGAGTGTGACTCGATCCTTGGAGGTGAGAGTGATAGTTGGATCTCTTGGTAGTTACATCGAGGCCTTATGATGTCATCCATGACATGAATGCATCATTCATGTCAGGATTGACTGTATTAGTCAATGGGCGTGGTTCATCAAGGGGATGAGCCCGAGTTTCTCTTTTCGGCAAAGGAGAAATTTTAGCTGCTCTTTCAGATCGTAGGCAATGAAGGTGCAATTCCAGGAGCGGATGAAGACTGCACAGTGCAGTAGAAACAGGAAACTGGCGCCAGTGTTAGAGACTCAGGCGTGTCAAATGTTTCAAGAAAAGGAAGCTTAAGGGAGAGATGAGTCTGCGAAGCAGCAGACGTGGAGGCAGAGCTAGGAGAGCAACATGAGGTGGTGTACATTTTAACATGCTACAACCACCCGTCTTAGTTGTCCCTGCCAGGCTCAGGGAGCTGGAGGGCGGAGGAAGAGTACGGATGCGTGCGGTCAAGGAGAGTGACCCAATGGCTCTATGAATGATTCAAGGGACAGTCTGTGTCCACTACTAGCTGCCGTATTAACAGACGTTGATATTAATCATTCCTTCCTTCCACGAATCTTGTCCCAGACCTAGAGTTTGCGGTAAGCCGTAGACTTGACCCTCACGTCTGGAGATACCTTGGGAGAAGACTCGATAATAACACTTACGCCGACGGTGTGGTCAAACCATCGAGGTGAGAGTTTCGATTGGAATCTCTTGGTGGCAGCGTCGAGGCCTTACGACGTTGGTTTGAGTCTAGACTGGGCAATCACAGTTCATACACAAATTAACGGTATTAGGCAAAAAGGATGTGGTTTAACTACGACGTCGGGATGAGTTTCCTTGGTCGGCGAAAAGGAAACCCCAGGTAGCACAGGATAAACTCATGCACAGGAGGGTGTGACCGATCACTCTTGAGTAGGTCAACCTTACCCTCGTGGCAGCAGTCGTTTTGAGTTTCTGTTCTACCAGGAATTGGAGACCTCTAGAGTTCGAGGATGACGATCACGTCCTTATACGGGTCTCACCTTGACGAGGTGTACGGAGATGTGGTCGAGACGACAAGTTATCTCCGAGGTTCAATAGACCATTCTAGGTCCTCAGTTGGGTAGGCGAGGTAGTTTACCGCTTGACCCATCCACCTCAGTTGCACCAGGTGCACGATGAATTCCACATATCTCAACTGAGGAGATACGTGCTCGACCCTTCGCATATCATCAACCACGGGGAGCTAGACTTGGGCGATGGGGTGACTTTCTCAGAGGTTCCAGTGGGGACTGAGGATCGACAGGAGCAGATCCTATGAGGACGGTCGATTCCTTGGGTGCAATTTCTTTGGCAGTACGAGAATCTACAGGTAAGCACATGGGAGCGGAAGGCTCAGATGCGTGCTCAATACCGCTTTTGAATCCCTAGTCGGTGTTTAAGCTTTACGAGGACGTAAAGCCCTGATGTGGGAGTAATGTAAAGACCCGTAAAATTCAAGGGAAATTTTTTCTAAATTTTCTTTGGGATTTTACAAGAACGCAGTTTCTGATGGAGCCTAATTACGAGGCTCGGTGTGCCCGGAATCAATTTCTGAAGTTTAGCTTGGGTACGTTTAGTGAATGAACGAGCGGGTTTTTCTATCTTTTGAACCGGTGCTCAGAATTGAAATATGAGGGCACCGATGAAACCGCAGTGCCGATAATTGCTTAAGATCACCTTTTCTGGGGTTGTGCTTGCTTGGGAAGAGATGTTAAAAATTGTGGAAAGTAAAAATAAAATTGAGCTACAATTTTATTTCTTTAAAAGTGGTTATATCCTTTGAGTGGAAGTTAGGGAACTACCCATGAGAGGTTAATAGGGTGGTGGGGCCCACACGAGACCCTAACCCCCCTTGATCTTCCCATAACCCCCTTGACCTCCCAAAACTCACCTCCCTCTTTAATTTGGTAACTCCACTTTAACTTAAGTGACTCCTCTCCTCCTCACCTCCCACATTAATTCATGCCACCTAAACATTAATTAATTTGACAACACAAGATCAATTAATTAAGTGTGTTGGTTTTGAATTTTGTATTTTTGAATGCATGGAATGGGTAAATAAAATAAGGTGGGGCCTTATTTTTATTTTGGTTAGAATTGTTGTGTTAAGAGGAAGGGAAGAGAGCATTTGAGTTTTGAAGAACTTACTCCTCCAAAGAAGAACGCTTCATCTCCTTTGTTGAAGAACATGAAGAACACCGAAGCTTCGACGAAGAACGTCGTCTCATCTTGCACCTTCTCTCCACGTCAAAGGAAACGAGACACCACATTCTTCATCGGGCGATCACCGACGACGTGCCTTCTCCTCTTCTTCCTCCGCGTCAAGGGAGGAGACACCATCGCGGGGAACGTCGTCATTGACGATGACTCACCCTCTGACATCAACGGAATCAGCACCAATCTTCCACGAGGTCCAATCATCGCGACGCTTGCCTCTTCCACGGCTCGACGACGTGTGACGTCTTTACAAGATAGGGGTTTGGTTTTTATGTCGTGAATAATTTTAGACGTTCTTCGATATTAACGGCCAAATGTTATCAAAATAACGGAGGAGGTAGGACCGCATAAAAACGGCTGAACCTCCTCCCCTTTTTATTTTGATGGTTATATACGTGGCTTGAAATAGAAGTGACGCTGTGTCGTCGCACCGTGCGGGAATTTAGAGAATCACGACGAAGAAGCGCGGCGCTGTCTCGCCGCGCCTTTGAGGCCGAATGAATCCGCGGTCGAAGTCGGGCCGCGGCGAAGGGGTGCGACGCCGTCGCGCTACGCCGGAAAGCCACGAAGATGGCGCGATTTGTTATGTGACGTGTGGATCGACCGACGATGTTGGAACGGGCCGCAGAGATGATTTGAAGTCTCCGCAGTGATGTTCGGGTCCCTGGAGGACCGTTGGAGAAGACGGGAGGCGAAATGGACCACCGAAATGAGTCCGGTGGTCCGCGGTAGGCGACGGTGGTGGCGCGCCGCTGGAACGGAACCGCCGCGGCTGAGCCGCGGTGGCGGGCCGAACCGGAACGACTTATCCATTCAGGAGGCCGAGTGGTGCGGCTTAAAGCTGCGCCAGATATGTTGACCGCGGGGGTTTATAACCCCCACACCTGCTGGCCATGTGGGCACCACGGCCGCACCAAAACGGGCCGGACCTGGACCCGGTTCGGGTCGACCCGGTTTGGGCCGACCCAGGGGGTCTCGGGCCAGGTCGGACCGGGCACGAACCCCCTATTTTCGGATTGTTTCCATTCTAATGACCATAACTTGGGATATGGACCTCCGATTGATGCATCGTTAGTTGCGATGCGATCCTTAGATCGAGACGGTCGTTTCGGTATATTACACTCAAGGTTTCGGAGAACTTTGGGTTCGGCCGGGTTGGTTCGGATACGAAATCCAACTGGGCCCTCAGAGCGGAAACGCTTATATCTTGAGCTCCGGACGTCCGGTTGATGTGCCGTCAACTTTGTTGGTTTTCTATTGATGAGATGGAACTTTTGACATACTTAGCCTGAGATTTGGATGCAGTTGGATAGTGGCCGGGTTGGATTGTACCCGAAATCCAACGGGGCCCCTGGAACGGAAAAGCTGATAACTTTTAGACTGGATGTCCGTTTGACGAATCGTCAGTGGGGTTGGTGATCTTGTTGATAAACGGTACCTTTGAGTATACCCTATGAGATTTCGGGGTACAGTTGAGATATAGCTGGGTTGGTTCGCACATGAAACCAACCGGGCCCCTAGGACGAAAATGCTAATAGCTCACGGACCGGGCGTCCGATTGATGCGCCGTCTATTGCGTTGAAAACCCTATGACGAGGCAGTCCTTTGAGATACTTATTCATGGGACTTTGAGACACTTGGAGTATCAACATGTAGCTCGTGGAGCGGACCCTCCCAAAGACGAGCGTGCGGAGTACGGAGACTGTGTAGCTGACTGAGACCTGACGACTGCTTGAACGACTCGACTTGGAGTGAGTGGACTAGCCCAGTGGACGGAGCACTACTTTGTTTGGGTGCAGACCCATGACGGATGGAGCACTACCTGTGTGACAGTGCAGACCCGCGGTACTCATCCAGAGAGTACCTCTGCAGGCTATTAGGGGGTGTGCACTACTGTGTTTGGGTGTCATACCCCAGTGGGAAGCACTACTGTGTTTGGGTGGCTGACCCGCGGTACTCGATAGGAGGAGTACCTCAGCAGTCTTAGGTTAGTGAGTAGTACCTCGGAGTTGTGACGGGACCACTATACACTCCAGAGATGGGGCTCTTCAGTAGTTACGGTTTTGATAATGAAAATACTGGGTTGAGATGAATCTTTGACCTTTGTGTTTACCTCATGACTGAGATGCGTCACTTGATAACTGAGGTATATGTATGAGTATATAACTGGGTAGTGGTTATCTGTTGATTTCATAATCTTTGTGTTTTTTCATGATTGAGATGGGTTACTTGATAACTTAGGTATATGTATGGGCATATACCTAAGTAGAGGTTATCTTTTGAGATCTTATTTGTGGTTATACTTGTTGGATTTAGTGAGACCTTGAGGGTATCAGGGTCCCTTCTGAGTATCGTTATACTCACCCCTGCGCGGGCTATGCCCGCACCTCGTTGTGTTGGTTGCAGACGACGGACAGTGCTGACGGAGGCTGAGTGTTCGAAGACTGGACGATACCCGGAGGTGGACCTCACGATGAGTCAGTATCAGGAGGTGGACTTCATGGCGAGATGATACTCAGAGGAGGTTGACAGGCAAGAGTGTTGTGGAGGCCATCTGTACCTACCCTTCAGGTAGGATCCGTGGTGGACGAACCAGGAGCTGCGCTATCTGTACCTACCCTTCAGGTAGGATCTGAGGAGGACGACTCAGGAGCTGCTTCCTTTCTTCCAGTTGTTGTCTTTTTCTGTTGTACTTTCGTTCAATTGTAGTTGTAATTTCAGTTGGGTTTGTATTCTGACCCATTTACTTTTCATCACTTTCTTTTGTACTTAGTGTTTTACTTCTGCTTGTACTATGTGGTGTTTTGTTTACTTTTATAAAGGTAATATCTTCCCAGTTATCGGGATTTACGCCTTTGGTGCTAGTCGCCAGCCCATGGCCTATGGAAGCCGAGCTTGGGGTAGTCACGGCACGGGCCCTGAGGACGGGTCGTGACAACAAATGTAAGAAAAATGTTATCCAAGGATTTAGAACCTGATCAGAAAATTCTTGTGAAGTTTGTGAAAACATGGATTGCACTAGGAATTTCTGAAATGGAAATTATTTTTTTTCCAGATATGTATTTGATTTTTTTTACTTTTGAGCGACATCAAGCCGAATTTCCTGAGATATATGGTAAGATATCTGAATTATTTTTTCCAACTGGAAGTAAGGATGAACTTCTACCCATATGGAAGATTCATTTCTATATTTTTATTTAAGAAGGATATGATCAGATTGGTGGATGCTATAGTAAGATGCCTCCATAGTAATGTTTCCAATTCTAGAACTATAAGGAATATTGGAATCTTCTAGAGTACTATAAAATGAGAGCTTATGCCTATTGGAGTAGAGAAAGACAAGGAATCGACTCGGGGGGATCAACCTAGAAATTCTACAGAAAGAATAGATGGATCAAGAACTAGTGATGTTTCAAAAATATCAAGAAGAATTATATTTGAAGTAGTTGATACACCAACTAATAGGGGAAGTCAAGAGGGACTTCAGAGGACATGACACAGAGTGGCTTAAGTTGGTGAGGAGCCTGTTCAAACAACTAATGTCCCATTTGAAGCTATTTTCAGCTATAGAATTTTCAAAGAAACTATTTCTCAGATTGAGGTGACTCCTCAAGAAAAGGAATTTGTACCTTAGGTAGAGGTAGAGCCTAGGGAAGTTGATGTGGTCAAAATAAATCTGTTCAAGAATAGTCTGTATAATAAAATAAATTTGTTCAAGATGATCCTGTTTTAGAGGAAGTGAATGGAGATGCTTATGAGGAGCAACAACCTGATGAAAACATGAATCGATGAGTGAGTCCTTCTAAATTTTATACTAAAGTTTTAAATGAAATTTTTTCTTGTGGATGAGTCAGTTCATGACTCTGAGGAAAAATCTGTTGAGAAACTACCAGAGAAGGCTTCAGATTAGAGATCTGATGCTCAATCACTACCTTTAGTTCTAATAAATGAAGTTGAACCTCAGACTATAAATCAAGCACAAGGTGCTTCTGATTCTAGGAATTATCATGTGGAAGAGTTAATCAGAAAATTTAATAAAGTTCAGGCTGAAAATGATTCTTTGAAAAATCATTAGAGAAGGAGAGATAAAAGTTTCAAAACTTGAAAGAAAGTTCAATTCCAAAAAAAGAAGTGGAATATTTTAAGAAGGATATGTTATCTGATGTTGGAAAATTAAAATCTGAAATTGTACTGAAGATAGATTTTGAAGCTTTTACAATTTTCATGGAGAAACAATTCAAAACTATCAGGAGCAATAAATCAAGTAGATCAGGTACTTCGACTGATATAATAAAGAGATTTCAGGCAATTAAAACTGTCATGAGCAATATGAATGAGTGATTGTAGGATCTTCAATTTAACAGTGCCCCATTATCTGTTTTGTTAGAAAATAAAAATCATCTTGTTGGCCAGCTTACATCAGGTGAACCAGGAGTAAGAGAGTTACTAATCAGGTTCACTGAAAAGAAAAATCAGTTTATAGAGAAGGAAGAAATATTACATGAGTTTTTTAAAGTCAGTCTAATTGAAGATAACCATCTGACTCAGGAAGTAAGGGTTTTCATCATCCAGTTAGGAGATGGACTGATGATAAGGTGGAGACTGTAGATGATAGAACTCAAAGAAGTCATTCAGAGGCGCTGAAACCTGTTTCACAAACCTTTTATCCCAACCTTGATTCCTATTTTCATTTCTATACTTGTATATATATTTTCTCAATAAAATATATTTGCATCTCATTTTCACATGTTTTGATTTGTTTACTATACTGTCTGTATTAAAATGTCCATAATCAGGATTCAAATATTGATAAATAGTTTATCATAGAATTTATATAAGTTCAGTGATACATTAAAATGTGTAATATTCCTTATTCTATCATTCCTTTTGATGTCACAAAAAGAGGGAGAAATATGGATAAACACAACATTTTATTTTAAGTTTTATTTAAATTTTTTATTTTATTAAAGGGTTGAAATACGGGTAAAACACGAAGGGGGAGAAATTTGGATAAACATAAAATACTCTTTTATTTTTCTTCAAAAAGTAGGAGAAATTTTAATAATTTGAATTTTTATTTTTATATATAAATATTTGGATAAAACAATGTATTTTTCTTATTGAAATAATTTTGTTAAAATTAAATATTGTTTTTATCCTTGATAAATTTTAAATTATATTCAATTAATTTTATAGGTTAATTTCATGGGTTTTGTGATCATAAAAAAGAGGGAGATTGTTGAGAAATTTTTGTTTTCCACAAAAATTTATTTTATTATTATTTTGGGGATATTGTTAAGAATAATACTCTATATTTTTATGATGATTTTGATGCTCACAAATAATCTTGTTTGTTATTATAATGATTTTACCTTGAGTATATTTTAGGAAATTAATATTCTTTATTTCTCTATTTTGGAATAATATTAAAGTGTTTAATCAGTGTGGAATTTTTGACAAAGTGTTCAGAAATCATTTTAGCTTGTTCTAGAAACACAATTCATGCTCTACATGTTCAGAAATCATTTTAGCGTATTTTTTTATCCTGGAAACACTGTTCATACCCTACGTTGAAGAACATAGCATAAGGATAAAAATCTATGTTTACTTTATTGGAAAAGTATGGTTAAGCAACCATACATTATATGAAAAGTATGGAAGAAGAACCCTACGTAAGTATGAAACGTTAAGTTTGTTTTTGAAAAGTATGGTTCATCAACCTTACTTTTATAATGAACCTTATATTCTATCAAAAAGTATGGATCATGTATTTTATGTTTTTGTAAAGAGGAATGTATGGAAAATATACTATACGTTTAAAATCATAAGAGAAAATTATGGATTATCAACCTTACATTTGAGATCAACCTTACATTGTCAACCTTACATTTGAGATCAACCTTATGTTTGAGATCAACCTTATGTTGTCAACCTTACATTCTGAGAAAAGAATTCTTTGACGTTCAACCCTATGTTTGGTGTCGAGAATTTAAATTCTGACATTATCGAGAAATGGTCTTTATGCGGATTATCAGGCTGATTTCAAGCTAGATTAAAAGCCCAATTTTTGAAGCTCATCTTTGACTGATTCCAATCAGTTTATTTATGATTCAAAGGATTGTTTTAAGAAGATATTTTCATGAAGAATATTTAGGTGAGTTATGACTACTCTGTTATTAAAACATTTGAATATCACAATTCGAAAGGATACATGTGTGGATCTATGTTTGATAGGAAAATGTTCATTTTTATTCTATATATCTATGTTATTTTTCATTACACAGAAGATACAGATCATCGAAAAAAGGATTATATGTATAAGCTCTCAAATTTTTCATGACTATAATTTTTACAGAGATATACAAGTCACATAGATCTGCTGCTACCAAGATCTATTAGACTCTATTTTTCTGAAGAAGAGGAAAAGCATTAATGATTCTTATTCTATATCAAAGATCTATTGTGAATCCATTATTGTTGGAGTTGCTGGATTTATTTATATATCTATTACAACTGGATCGACTCCGAACTGAACTTACCTGAAGAAAATCTTTTATGAAGACAACGATTAATCTTCTGTTAGTTGCGTGCTGCTGCAACTAGAAAGAACAACTGGAAAGTATTTTCAGACAAATACCCTTTTTATTTTGAGTAACTGACTTCTCATACTAAGCTATGTATTCTGTTCGGTGTATGAACCAGAAGGATCTGTTTTATCCTTAACTTGTAAAGATGTCAACTGCCTACACTCTGTTGTGGATGGTCTGTTGATAAGAGGACCAGATAGTGAAAATCACCAAGCTCGTGGGGTAGAGCATTTATGAGTGGACTAGGGGCCTTCTATTCCTCGAACCATTATAAATATTTGAGTCTTTCAATCTGTTTATTTTCCATTATAAAAACATTATGATAAAGTTATAAGACATATTTTGAAATCATTACAATTTTAGAATAAATTGTAAATGACACAATTCACCCCTCTTGTGTGTATTTGGTATAACCTGATCCAACACACATGTGTAATATTATGAACACTAACCTATGTATGATGGGGATAGGATATAGAATAATCCCGACCAAACACCACTTATAATTGATAATATGATTATAGTGGAAAATTTGTGACTCATACATCCTGATCAAAATAAGGATTATGTTTCCTAGGACGGGACAAACCATATAAAGAATATCAAATGCTACTCTTCCTTCTACACCTCGTTACATGTGTGTGTTATTTGTTAGTTAAATAAAATAGATCTATATGTCATAACTGGAAATAGAAGTTTAAAGACCAAAGTGGGTAAACATATTATAAGAGTAATTTTAATTTAGTAACTATTTATCCACACCTAATTCCCCCCACTCTTAAGTATCAAATGGTATTTTCAATTTTAAATATGGAATAAATTATCACTTGTACATTTTCCTTTCATAATGGTTATGAAATCATTTAACGTTATAATGAAACATCCATTATTATAGAAAATAATATAATTATAATTATCAGGAAGTAGAAAGACACTTATATATTATTCCTTATCCAATCGACAAAGATAACATCATTTGATTCAAATTTCTTGTCACTAATTCTGTTGCTTCCAACACCTTTGAAATTTAAAGAACCGTTATTTCTAAAAGTGTAATCCCCTCCATAATAATTTCGAATTTCCCTCAAGATATGTTTATTATCAGTAATGTATGATGACCAAACACTATATAATATCCATGATTTTACATCCTTTAATGATTTATAATCCACCTTAACCACTATTTTTTATCTTTTCCACTTTTTCACTTGACAGATTTGGATTTTTCATTCTTCTTTAGTTGCTCTTGTAGTAATGTGAGATACTTGTTAACAGTATGTGTTGAGTTAAATATCATCTTTCATATCCTTTTTTTGAAAATAAAAGTAAACTTAAAGATACTAAATTTGAGTTAACTTTTTGGTAGTTTGGTTAATTTATATTGGTGTATATTATAACTTATGATTCACTAAGTTATATTAAGCTAAATTCTATGAATTAAATTTCAAAACATAGTGAAGTCACAGTAAACCATTTCAAGGTAAGATAGGATGAATATTCCATTTCTAATATAATCTAAACCAAAGAACTTGGAGGATTTATTACAATAACATCTATAAATTTTACTGATGATTTATGGAATAAAGAATACACGATGAATTTATTACATTGAGCTATGAATTACCTCAATTCTTTGACGAGTTTTCACTTATAATTAATTTTAGTGTGTTTTATGAGATCTTTTATCATGAGGTGTTTCATTATAAAATGTCAATGTTTTTTTATTGTAATTATTTATTCAATTTGTACATGATAAAATAGATTTTGGGAATAGGAATATGTATCTTTTGAATGTTGTACTTTGATGAAGTCATAGGGATGAACATTCTTCTAATTAGATTGATCAAAGAGGAACTTAATGATTGGGTTTCCTAATAACAATGGATTTTTTCAAATAGGTTCTGAGTGAGAAATTTTTATCTATTGATAGGTTTATTAAAGAATTTTCAAGATCAAAAATTTAATTTTCTGATTGGGTTGAGATCGATGAAGTTTCTAGTTTGGGACTTGTACAGCTTGGATCTAGTTATTGATCCTCCTACCACTTTGGGATAAAATTGAAGAGTTATCTCATTAGGACCTCTTATATTCTTTGAATATATTTTTTATATGAGTTCAAGAATTGTTATCCTAAAATACATTGAATTTATTTTACAATTCTATTAATGTTTTATTGGAGTTCTTACCTCAATTTAGTTTATAACTTTTGAGAGTTTTATTTTCATGATGCACTTTTTTGTACTTTAATCTATTCAATGTTTGTAATTTCCAAACAATTTTCATTATTTTCTAGGAAAATTTTGTGTTTTATTTTTGATTTTAATTTACCCTCCGTCTTGAAACTATTATACTTTTATTATCTGAGAAAACAATATTTCCTGATTGATCATACCTACCATAATTTTCCTCTAGAATATTAAAGGAAGTTTTCTATTTTTCTCTCTTGGAAGTTGTTTTTAGTTTCCTATTATGAATTAAACTTGTCTCCCCGTAAAATCATGGTCTATATTTTTATTAATAGAATGAAATGTTGTACCAATGAACATTTATTTTTTATATGTACACTCTATAGTACCAAATTCTTCTTTTAAATAAAAATATTTTCATTGGATTGAATTTGTTCACTGAAAATATAATTATTGTTTTTTCTTATTATTTTACCTCCTAAAATTTTCATTAACCATATTATGATTAAAAGTTTTCTCTTACACTTTTGATTTTCACTTAGGATTATCCCAACCCTTCATCTTTTTCTACACATCGCTATTTTCTTTATTTTTAGCAAAAACACATGAAGTAATAATGGGTTTATCAATTTTTTCGGTGATGCTATAGTGTTATTTCCCATTGTGTCATTTATTCCATTACTTTATTTGTACACTTTAGAGTCTAAAGGGATGGAGATATCTTCATAGGGTAATCATCAAGTGCATTTTTGACTTAAAAAATTTTATCATTTGATTTAAAAGATTCAACAACCTACTTTATGTAATTTTTGAGAATTCCTTAATCTTCATCAAAGAATTTCTAGAATAAAGTAAGTTCACCTTAGTATCCTTCACCTCCTCATTACTGTAAAGTAAATTTTCTATTGTGATTTTAATAATTTTTTCAGTTACCTCAAAAATATAATTGAGATCATCAATCATACTAAAAAAATATTTCTTTATTCTGAGAATATTCCTTGACATTTTATGTATCAAGGGACTTATTCAAAGAATCATTATCCTTCTTTAGAAATCCCTTTTATCTTTCCAGATTACTATTTTCATTAAAGGAAACCATAGGTTCCATTATCAATTGGAATTTATTTGGTGTATACTTATATTCACTACCCTCTTCATTACTTCTATATTCATAGATATAGGGTTTTTCGAGATTCTTGTACTATTCTATAAAATCATGAACACCCTCATACTCAGATTATTTTATTTATTTTCACTCTCATCATCACAAGATTATTATAAAAGTGGGTACCCTTGACCCAACTTGATAATTAATTTTTGATTACCCTATCATGTATATAGAGAGTTATTCATGATTCTATATTACCATAATAATTTTTTCCACCACATACTCTATTTAAATGTTAATTTCCATGTATTACTTATTATATCAAAAGTTTATACTAGTTCCCAGCTATAATGAGAACCTAGAGATACTATGAATATAATTTTAAAAATATTTATTATAGTCTAGATACATCATATTGATAGAAAACTATTGCTTACATAATATTAGGTGCTAGGGACTCATAAATTATTTATATTTATTCTCATGATGTTCTTACATTGGGATCTTGAGTAAAAAAGATCACGAGGACCGATCCACCAATTAGAACACCACTTGTTTCAGATATCATAGGATGGTCCTATCTATGAGTGTATTTATTTTTCACTTGACTCGGGATCATTATAAATGAGTATCATTCAATCATATCATTTTATGCATGATTAAAACCATAATAGTTTATGTTTTGGAGAGGTAGCTGGCATCAACTGCATCATTAGTGGTACGATGTTTACTGAATGATCAAGACATGATTTATCAATTCTGAGTAGAAGAAGATATATTTTACACTAGATTGGGATTAGTGTGACTTAACTAAATACATGTACATGGCAAGAGAATGAAATTACATCTAATAGTAGTCCATAAATATAAGTAACAAATTAAAGGATGATGACACAAAGTATGCATCCCACTTTATGAGATATCACGAGACAAAGAGATTATATTACATAGTGGATGTTCATAGGATGTTATCATATCTATGAATTTTTTTTATCTCATTAGGGTTCATGGTGTGTTCCAAGATATTAATCCTAGTTAATGAATATGATTCACTATTATTGGGATAAGGTCCTAGATCTTCACGCACAAAGTGTATTAACAAGTTCCACCGATTTGGATGAATTAGAGTTTAGGATGAAGTGGTCCCCATATATGGGGTCCATTGAACATTCGAGTGTAAAAGATCATAGGAAAATTAATTTAATTTTTTATATTCATGTTTATAATAATAATGATTGAATTTATGTCTCATGGCATTTACCAATTATTTAATTTTAAATAATTGAATATGAGTTTTTTTAAATGAATAATATTTATTCAATGATTGTTATATAAATATAGGAGGAATGAGATGATATAATGGTTCTTAAATTATCATGAGAAATATTATATTATTTTCAGTGTGTTATAAAATATTTGTTATATTTACGGAAATGTTAATAAGCAACTGGTAACATTTTTGGTGTATTTTTTAGGTAAAATCTCATAATTGACATAAAAACATTTATAAAAGTTTAACCTAACTTTATAAATGAGTTTTACACTAAAAAATGGATATTATACCCATTTTCTTAAATTATCTCTCCATCAATGCTCTATATCAACTTATAAAGAGATAACCCAAAGGGAAGATTAATAATTAGATGATCCTTGTACATGTGTTGATTGCGTGATCTTTTTGAAATCAAATGGATGTCATAAATCTACCATTTCTTCTTGGTAAAACAAGAAGATTATAGAAAAATGATCCATGTGATATGGTGAATGTATGAAGGATCAATATATATCCACTCTTGTATCCTTTAAGAAATGGTGATCCTGAGATAATCAAAGTACAACCAAATCACATCATTCCACCAAGGTACCTTTTTAATTTCATTTTAATTATAAAAATTAATTTCACATTATAATTATCATGAGTTAGGAATTTATATACCTACTAAAGTGTCTTATAATAGATTCAGTGTATAAAAATTTAAATTTAAATATTATCATGCTTTCACGACATACCTGGTTCCATCAATGGTATTAGAATATCCATGAGATTTTTAAGCCATAATTTCAATTAAATTTTCTACAATTCAGCTATAGGGTTCTGATACAGTCCTAACCCCATTTATAATGCATAGATCTAAGTTTAAATGGCCATTAGATGATTGATTTATTTGTAGAAATTAAAAAAGTTAATATATATATATAACTGGCCATGTGGGGGTCACACTAGAGAAGGGGAGGGGGGAGGGGAAGAAATCTGAATTGAATGATAAAAAATGTAATGGGGGGGGGACATGACTCAACATGGGAAAATGTCCCTTGATTGACCTAGGGGGAGGCACATGACTGGACACCCAAAACTCATGGGTGTTTAGGTGTTAAATAAATAAATAAATAAATTTAATTATTTTAAGGTATCCCCCATATCTGAACACCCCATCCCATATACACGGGGGGGGGGGGGGGGGGGGGGTACCACCACATAAACTGTGTTCCCCTTCCGAGGCATGCCGAAAAGCTCCGACCTTACTAATAATCAGGCTAGGATGAATTTAATTGGGATGGGCTGGGCCAGAATCAACCCACCTAGTCCATATAACCTATTATAGGTCTAAAATAATCCACAAGGACATGTTTGATTTCCAAATAGACCCAAAAATAATAGTTTTTCTTATAAAATCCATAAATGTCAATAATTATCTAAAAGTATATTGGGTTCCATGAGATGTATCAATAATTTTTTGAAATTATTTTAATTCATTAAAATTATCTTAAGTTTAATGTTATATTATTTTTAATGAAATTTTATTTTAGGTTTACTAATCATGAGTTGAGATCGACCCATGTATATTTGATTATTTATTTAATTTATTTTAATTACTTTTTAATGTTTTAAAAATTAATAATCATTTATTAAATATCATTTTTGAAAATATGTGCATCATCCCTCCATATTTAATTGTATAATGTATTGTGTGTCATCATTTTATTGAATGAAATAAAATCCTACATCTCGAGTTCCCCCTCACCTGTGTGCGAGTATGAATTGTAAAATATTAGAGGAGTCTACAAGGACACATTTTGAATATGAGAGCCTCCATGGAACTAAATAAGAAAATTAATGAGAGTTTGATGGGTTCTTGAATTCTAGTCACTATGAATCAATTAATTCCCCTAGGTTATTGATTGATCCATGATCTTCTTGATGGATCAAACACTAGAAAACCACTCATGATCCCCTAATAGTTTTTTTTATTTTTCATGGTTCATTATGATATTATGTGAATGTGTGGATTCAATATGATCATATAGGACAATTAAAAATCATTAGAAGGTAAAAATTAATAAAATAATAATAAATGCATTATATTTATATGTGGTTAAATTTATGAGCATGATCATATAGTAAAAATCATGAAAAATAGAATCATATTTTAGTCATGAATAAGAATAAAACTATAAAAATACCTTAAAGTAGATATTAAATAAAAAAATTCTTCCACCACATAATTATAATGAAGCCACAGTTTGAGGTTATCATCATCCACAATTTAGGGTGCCTCATGTTGGGAGTGTGAGATTCATTTTTTAATAAAGGAAACTAAGATCATTAGAAGGTGTGAAAATATGATGAAATTATTTTTGGAAAATGGATGGGCAATGAAGTGACAACTACTGAGAGTCATTTAACTCATTGATGTAGACCATGATAATAAGAGAGTGAAATGAGATAAAACACTAGAATCCCATATCACTGATATATTCAGTAGACACAATATCTATAAAAATCATCATAAGTGAAAAAATAAACAAATAAAGACAATTGAGGTGGTGAAAACCGTTGATTACACAGAGGATTGTCTATAAAGATCGATTGAGGTGACTGGTGACCAGCGAAGATTGGATGGTAGTGGTTCATATAATAACAAGCTGGGCTAATTTTCTTAAGTTGAGTGGAATCATATTGATCGAGTTACTAGGATCTGTAATCAAATTTTCTTCATTGAATATTATAAAGTAGTATTCCCCCATGTGTTAGGGTGAAATCCTAAACTATGCAATCCTTATTATTATTATGAATTTTTTATTTCAATCATTATGTGTGTTAGTCTTGTTTTTTTTCTTCTGGTGGTTTTATATTATGGTGTGGAGTTTTGGTTTCAATTTTGTTCTTTGTTTTGGGTATCATAACATGGTGTTAATTCTAAAGATTTTTCTTTCATGCATGAAGTTCTAGTTGAGTATCTTCTAATGGGTTTACCAGAAGGTGGATGTGAATAGACAAAGTGGTATTAAATCTAAATATTGGTGTGATTATGGAATATTGGGCCCTAATGAATGTGTTTCTGAGATCAATTAATTAGAATCATTATGAACTTTTCATTAAAGAAAAATATATTTTTTCATTTTCAAACATATCATCTTATATTGTCCGAAATTAGTGTAAGTTCACATGTTTTGGAGGTTTGATTTCCAATAAGAGTAAATTCAGAGAAGATAAGTTTTAAAAAATAGAGTTTCGGTTCTAGAAGCTGTATATAAAGGATTTAATTCTATATAAAGGCCTTGATATTTTGTTAATTGTAGCCAAGCCAAAATCAATAAAAATAGAATAATGATATAGGATTGAAAAAAATCGCTCAGGTTGATTAAAATTTCACTTAATCAAAATGTGGTGTACAATAACTTGGAAGTTAATATGAAATAATAACTCATGAAGCCCTTAAATTAAATATATTAATCGTTTATGACAATGAATAAGGTTTTCATACCATAAACATTATCTAGAATGATAATTTCAGAAGGATGATATATGCTAATAATATAAATGAATTGAATATCATTTTATGTTAGTTGGATTCAGTGAATGAAACCTTCAGAGACTAAATTTGGGCACTATTGTTACTCTCTTCACTAATGGATTCATGGGATGTGATGATATCAATTGTGAATAATTCCAAAGTAAAGGAATACTGAAGGTATCTAGATTTCATGAATTGATATTTCATAAGAAGATTCATTGGATACAGATTTGGGTATCTTATAGAAACAAATATATTGTGTAAGGAAGAGGAAACACCATTGGATGGAAAATTCATAAAAAGGGGAAGATAATGTAGAAATTGGAGTAGGAGTATCTTGGAAGATCAAGATCCCCTGCACTAGCATTATAAGAGGAAAAAATAAATCAATAAAAATTATAGTTAATGAACAGATAACTCTATAGTATGTTCCTTTAGAAGTGTATTTGAGAATAACACAAAAAATATAAGAGTGAATTACTACAAAGTAATTCTAGTTCATTGGGGTCTTGGGTGATAGACAACAGAGTTTCATTCTATCCTATGGCTAAAAAAGGAAGTATGAAGAATAATACTACCATAAGGTATGGGAAGTTTCATCTTACAAATGAAAATTTTATTCAGATAGTGGTAATAATAAATATTTTTATCCAGAAAAGGAATAAAAATACAACAGGGTTAAAGACTACGAAGTATATTTTAGGCCTACAAAATAACCAAATTTCCATTGGTTAATTTCATTATGTGGGTTTCTGTAAAATTTTTATGTGGTTCCTAATAGAATTCATATATAGGTGTGGTCATTGAAATATGAGTAAAGAACATGAAACTTCACCTCATAGTTTCACTGAAAGGCGCATTGAATGCCAAAGAGTTAAATTTAATGAATTTATTGCATGATCATCATGGTTTCTTTATTGATAAAGGGATGAAAATACTTAATTCCCAAGGATTTATAAAGGTTGGAAGCATAGAGTATGAAACATGTGGGGATTATGTATTTGGAAAGAAATAGAAGGTGTCCTTTTAGACATAAGGGAAAACACTAAATCATTAGAAGTTATATTTAGTTCACATATATATATGGGGACCAACACTGATTCTTTATCACTAAGGATTTTACACGCAAAGTGTGGGTGTAATTTCGAAAGAAAAAGTTTTAGGTGTTCATAATTTTTATCAGATAGAGGGTGATGTTGGAGAAAGAGACCAGGTGGATGTTGAAGTGATTACTATAAAAAATAGTGAAGAGTAAAAAAGTAGGGAGTTATGAAGGTTCTACAATTGGAAGGGGATTCAATTTGAGAACATAATTCTAGGAACCTTGAAACACAATGAGGTTTTAGAGAGGATAAAACCAATATTGGTGGAGAATACAGTAAGTATACAAATTATCACAGGGTTCCCTACTGTATTTTGGGAAGAGTCTATGAATTGTGTGACAAACTTGGTAAATCAGAGACTATCTTATCCAATTTAAAAAACACTTATATATATCTAATTCTCCAAAATAAATTTTTATTCCAAAGACCTAAAAGTATTTAGAGTGCTCACATTTATCCAAAATTGATTCTAAAAAATGAGATGAGATGGAGCTAATGTCTTGAGCATGTTACCTTAATAGAAATAATAATGAAGAGTTTGAATTTCAACTATGGGACAATAACTCTCAAAAAGTCATTTGAAGTTGAAATGTAATCTTCAATGAATAGATCCTATGGATGGATTATAAAAAGGAATTAAATTTCAATGGGATCTAAGTGGCATCAGAATCCAAGGTTCATCTAGATGAAAAAAATATAATTTAAGGGACTTTTAGAGAATATAGTGAGAACATTAGGATCAAAATCACTAGATCAGTTGGTGGAGTTATTAGAAGAAAGGGGTCAAATTCTGATGTTTCTTCCTAGGATAGATATATCAGAAGGTTCAAGGAGTTTTGGGGCCCGAGCATTAAAATGTCACATTCCAAAAGATGAAATACTTGTAGGATCTCAACCTTATGGAAAATTATATAGACATACTTGTGATATATTCCCATTTAAAAGGTATGAAGAAAATTTTCACTACATAAATCAAATGAATGAATGAGATCCAAATATCTTAGAGGTGGTGAATAGTTTTAAAGACTCTAAATAGTTGTAGTTGTCAATATGGGATGGAGTTCATTGTCTTCAGATTTCTATAAAATGGGAGATATTGGAGGACCCACTGTAAAGAAGTTTATTTAAAAAAATGGGTTTATTGAATGAAGTAAGAGGTGATAGTAAATGTAGGTACAAGGTTAGGCATGTTGTTATTTGATTTTAACAAATGGAAGGTTCATATTTCTTCGAAATATTTTCACCTATAGTAAAGAAAATGAAAATTCAAATGGTGTTGAGTATGGTTGAATTGAAAAGACTTTATCTGGAAAAGTTAGATGTGAAGATAACATTTCTTCATAGGGACTTAGATGAAGAAATTTTTATGGAGCAACTAGTTTGTTTCAAAGATCATCATAAATAGGGATTTGTGTTTAGTCTCAAACATATCCTTTACAGTTTGAAGTAAGAGACAAAGTATTAGAACATGAAGGTCAATGACTTTATGGAAAAAAAGTTCTTTTAGATAAATTCTTATTATTTCTGCTACTAGAAGGATTTTTATGGTAGTTTTGTGATCCTATATATCTACATCAATGAAATGATTATTGTAGGTTTTGTGAAGGAAATAATTGATGATTTGAAGTTTGGGTTATTCAAAAGTTTTGAGATGAATGATCTTCATCAGATGAAGTGGATTTTGGGAATATGAATTGTGAAGAACCTAAGTTCTAGTACCCTATACCAGACTTAAGAAAACTATATTCGATGGATATTTGATCACTTTGGAATGATGGAGGTAAATCCAGTTCCCACACCCTTGGCCAAAAACTTCAATATTAGAAATTAGAAGTCCCCAAAAATGAAATATTTGGTTGATTACATGGAAAAAATTATATATGCATGAATAATTAAAATATTGAGATATTCCATGGTTTTTACTTATTCAGACATTGTAAAATAAGTTGGAGTAATCTGTTGGTTTATTTTTAACCATAGAAGAGAAAATTTGGAGGTTATGTAGTGGATTCTCCTATAATTTAAATGTTCAAGTAGAATGGAACCTTGATTAAAAATATATAATTCTTTATAAGGTTTATAGACTTAGGTTTTGTTATATATTTAGAAACAATGAATAGTATGATCAGTTATATGTTTTACTTTGATTAAATGGTAGTGATTTGGATGTCGAAGATTTAACCAGTGGTTTCTCTCTTTATAATAGAGGAAATTTATTTCTCTTTGACAGAAGTAGGGAATGAGTTTGTGTGGATGAAGGGTAAACTGGAAGATCTTGTAAAAGTACATGAAGTTGGGATGCTATTTTTTGATTCAAAAAGTTATATTCAATTGGATATAAGTATCATTTTTTATTTTCAGATGAACCATATCCAACTGAAGAACTAATTCATCTAAAATTTGTTGAAGGATGAAGTGTTAGACCATGTAAATATTGAATATGTTTTTTAATATGGAAGATATATTGATAACTTTTATTTCCAAGGAGGTATTGGGGTGGTTCTATGACTCAATTGGACTTGTGTTATAGGAAGCTATGGTTGAGAAACCATGAAACTAATTAACTTAAGTTGAAGGAAGGAAGTAAGTCTTTAGAAAATGATAGAGGAATTAGTCCAAGTGATTTCAATAAATGAATCTCAATTTGGGGATTATTGGGAGTGTGATATTCATTTTATGGTGGAGGAAACTAAGATCACCAGAAGGAGTAAAAATGTTTTTAAATTATTTTTGATAATTGGATGGGTGATGGAGAGAAAGAGGTAGTGAGGTATTTCATTGGTAAATATAGACTATAACAACTAGAGGGTAAAATGGGATAGAACACCAAAATTCTATATATATGATATATATGTTACAAATTTTATCTCATGAAGTCATTGGAAGGGTAATAGTGTATCGATTGTTCTATTTTAGGTGGTGAGATCCTTTGACTACAAAGTGGTTTTCTTATGAAGATCAACTGAGGTGGATGGTGACCCAGGAAGATCAAATGGTGGTGGTGACTAAAAGAACTGAATGAGTTATGCTATTTAAGTTGATTGTGATCACATTGATTGGGGTATAAATAATTTTATTCACATTTTCTTCCTTTAATATAGTAAAGAAACATCCCCCATGGATTATTGTACAAGATTAAACCACCTAATTCTTTTTCACATTCCTTTATTTTATTTTGATCATTGAATTAAGTAGTATTTTCTATGTTTTTTAGTGGTTTTATATTATAGTATGGTGATTTTTCTGTATTTGACTTCCATGTTTCAGGTGTCATAATGTAGGGTTTTTTTCTATAGTTTTTATTCAATGTATGATGTTTTTGTGGAGTATCTTCAGATGGGTTTACCATAAAGTGTTTATAGAACCAAAAACTCCCTCAATTGGGAGTTTCGAATAAGATTATTGGTTTTAATTTTCTAAAATTAGAATCAAATAAATTACCATAGATATCCTGATACAATTTTAGAGGCAATAATTGTGTGAATCATAATTTAGGATTCATAGGAGATGAGACTCTACTAAAAAAACAAGGATCCATGAGTTAATGTCTTTAACAAGCCAAAATCCTTCCTTAGACTCTTGGATTAGTAAAAATTCCATAGATCAAGCTATGAAGAGTGTTTTAAGGATCCTTACCCACTAGGATATTCAAGATATTGAGTATTCTAAATCAAGAAGTTTAGAGCTACATGTATTTGAATAAAATAGTGGGTGATATTTAAGATTAATAAATCTATAATGTTAATATTGGTAACATTATGAAAGTTATAACATGTTAAATTTCATTTTATATAAAAATCACTAGTAATCCCATAAAATTAATGTGATTAATTCTGTATAATGAACACATCCTTATAGGTAAAAATTTCCAAGAGTGGTACAAGTGATTGTGCATAGTAGAATGATATAAAAGAAAATTTTATGTACTAGAGTCCCCACCACATAATGATCCACCACATAAAACAAGTTAGGAGAAATTGAATCAATAAGTGAATGATATTTTCATTATAATGAACATGTGTAAATTCAAATATGTAATTCAATATTTTCCTCATGAACTTAATATGATCGACTATATTGACTGATTAGTAGAATTGAGATTCAAGATGAATCATGACATTTTAATATATCTCATTCTCTTATCCTTATCACCCAATTACTCTAGTTTATTTGAGAATTATAAAATTAAAAATATAGATAAATCACTTAAATATCTTTTGGATAAGGCTTTATAAGATGATAAAAACTCAAACATAGATGAATCTTTAGTTTTCAAGGCTAACAAGAATAAAGATAAGGCAAAAAATTTTGGAAAGAATAATGCCAAAGGAACCTTAAAAACATCCTTTTAAGAAACCAAAGATGGGAGGTCATCGATAAAGAATATATTTCTTCACATGTAAAAAATATGTCACTTGAAGATGAATTTTACTAAATCGAAGAAGAAGTAAGTATAAGATTCTACTCTAAGTATATTAATCATTTTATGTGTTATTTCTATTTTACTTCTTGGTTATTAGGTACAAAATTTGACTCACTTATCTAACTCAAAATATAGAAACCAATAAATTTATGAAATATTATAAGAGTGAATTGAAACTTCAAGTTGCTGCTGGAGTTTGACTCCAATGCTAGTTAGAGAAGATCATAAAATCATACTGACAAGTTGAAATATTATTTTATTTAAAAAACACTTTTTATGATATTTGTGTTATCAAAAAAATCATCTTAGTATAAAGTTTAGACACATTGATATTTTATTTCAAGTTCATAATAGAGTTTTTATGGTATTCTATACTTAATTAATTATTTAATTATACTTGAGTTACAATTGTCCTATGTTGGTAATTAATAATGAATATAAATTATAAGACTCAAACAAAACCCTGTTTTGAAAAGATAATACTTAGTCATGTAATATTATAAGTAAATGTCAAGAATATACCAAGTAGAGTATTTAAGATCATTTGAACCAAAACTATTAGGTATTTGAAATGATTTCTTATCTAGTATAAATACAATTTCACCTTTAGGAATAAAATATAATAATTCCACAAATATTATTTAATTAGTTTAACAAGACACATGTGAACTATGTCAAGTATAATCTAGAGGTAAATTCATGCATTTCATGATATTTTTTATGAGATTTAAGGAATTTCAATGTGAAAAAATGAATGAGCTTGGTAAGAAGATAAAAGAAGATTTGATTGATCGAGACATAAAATACCTTTAACATACACTCATTAAGATTTAAAATATAGAGTGGAGTTATTTCTAAACTCACATTTCCTTATACACATAATGCACATGATATTAATAAAAATAGGATTGATTATGAGTGTTAAAAGTCATATAATTATTTCATTAAATTTTAAGACATGATTTAAAAATAATACTATTAACCTTTAACCATAATCTAAGTACAATTAAAAATGGATATCATATGTGATATAACATAAAATAAATCCTTTATATCACAAAATTCATGAATTTATATGTAAAGTGTTTGTTAAGGATATGTCAATAAATAAACATGCATCTTGATAAAAACAAAGTGCATCATCATTTATTATCCTAAAGGTTTCTATAGATATTATATAAATCCATATGATATAAAATTTATATGCAATTTAAGGACTATATTTTTATTATAGGGTGCACAAATTTATATGAGGTAGTGATAGAAAGATGACTTGGATAAATTCAAGGCTCAAGATGCATAAGTAGTTGGTATAGGAACAAGTACTGCAATAGCTCATGGAAAATAAATATTATAAAGACATATAATTTTCATGAAATATAAAACTAAAGTGGGATGGTTTTATTATCCTTAAATTTAGTGATATGGTATTCACTTAGAAAGAGGAATATTTATCCAAAAAGGAAGCAGTGAATGAAAATAATATAAAATGGAAAGTAGATATGAATTAATTGAAATGGATTTCATATACCAAAACAAATACAGTATTTTGGTAATTTATCTAGTTGACGAAAATCCAAATGGGATAGAATGGGTATGAAAGGGGGAGTTCAACCTAGATGGATAAGTGATTACCTATAAATAATTATTTTTTGTTAAAGGCTTAAGATCAGTCATAGTGTTGACTATTTTGAAAAATTTTAAACAATAGAGATGCTAAAATCCATTTGAATTAAGATTGTCATAATAACAACCATGAAAATTAAATTAATTCTAAAAGGATCCATTTTTTGATAAAAATAAATCATTTAATCCGGAAATAATTATTTTATCATGTGTCTGCAAGAGGTTAGTCAGACTGTCATAGTTTTCTAATTGATATATGGAAAAATATTATTAGTATTATGGTTAGTAAAGAATTAATAAAAATATTTATCCAAATATTAACTTAAAGTAACAAGCCTTGTTTTAAGGAAAATATCTACTATGATAGATCTATAGGTTTCTTAGACAAAGCCAAAGTATATAAATTGAAAATGTATTGAAAACACCATTTATTACAATTCGAGAGAGAATTATTGCCTATGTCACATACCATAAATCTCTACAAGAATATATTTATAAGAAATAAAATGATATTAATATGGTAAATATAACTCCATACACTTCAGTGATGGAACTACCATATATTCCCTTATATATAATATATTTTATATTTACAACACATACATTACAATTGAAAAATATAAGATAAATCCCAAAAAACTACCCAAGTATAAAGTCAAAATAATCCAATAGTACTTGATAAAGTACAAAGGACAAGGTCATGGTGCTTATAGATGAATGAATTATAGTTATCAATGGGATAAAAACTATTCTTCCCATATATCAATTCACCAAGAATCACTATATGGATAAGGTAACAAAAAAGATAATCTCATTCAAGATAGTGGTAACCTTACCTATAAATACTACATATGTTGTGGATTCTAATACAACTAAAGAAGTAATTAAAATATGTAATTAATTATTCAAATTTTTGGAATTGTACAAAAAGTCAATATATTGGCACAATATATATTGTGAAAATGTTAAAATGATGGTCCAAGATGTTAAGGTTATGAAATTGGATAAAGATAGATATACTTGGAGATGTAATATCATGAGGGAGTTTTATTCAAGGAGGTGAAGTTTTATATAGAAGAGTATTCATGTAATAAAAAATGGTAGGTGTATTTACTAAAGTCATAATTTATTAGAACATGATCATATTATGCGAGATCTAATAGGTTGATGGTTTGAAAGTTGGTTCTAGTGTATGTGTGAGTGTTGTAAATATGGGTTCCCTAGACCTAACTTGAGAAGTAATTTTTTATTTCCATTTCATTAATACAAAAAGCTATGCATGATTTCATTTTACCATAATAGTGTTATTACTTTTTTATACACTATTTATATGGTAACTTCCTTGGGTTATTTATCATTTTAAAAATTTATAGTCTTTTCTAGGTATAATAAGAAACTTGAGATATTATTATATTAATATTAAACATATTTTCTATGGTTTAGATATATAATACTGATAAGACGCATATTATTTTTGACTATCAGGTGTTGGGGCATCATAAGAATCAAGTCTTATTCTCATGAAGTTCGCACTTAGTGATCTAAAGTAAAGGATTTCCCAAGGTTTGAACCACTAATGGGAACACCACATGTTTTGGGTATCATTGTATTTTCCTATCTAGAATAATGTTTATTGGTATATCTACTTGATATCATTATCAATATGTACACATACATTGATTTATGAAAAAACAATGAAATTTTATATTGTGGTGACATAGCTTGCATCAAACACATCATTAGTGGAACAACATTGATTGAATGACCAAGACATGATTTGTCGCTTCTGAGGGGAAGAAAATATATTTGTTAATATGATTGGGATAGTAGATCCTTGACTAAATCCTTGGTCATGGTAGATGAAGGAATTGTAATACAATAATAGTCAATAAAGATAAATAAATCATTAAAGAATTATGACATAAAGTATGCATCCTAATTTATGATATATCATGATAAAAAGAGATTATATTACACTGTTCATGTTTTTAATGACCCATATGTTTCATACATATACATTACATCTAATTAGATAAAAATTCATTACATAACATTACAATCTATTCCAGAATCATATAGTTCTAGTATCTTTGGAAACCTATACTCATAAATAACTAGTTCAAAATTTCATCCCATTAAGTTCTTCATAAGAATCACCCTTCTTAGAAAATACATACTTAAAATAATTCTTCAAAACCTAGGGAAAGTAAACATAAGAAAGGGTAATATTAGATGCTCAGTAAGGGTAAATAAGGGAGATATCAGTGATCACTTAAACTTAACATGAGAGTAACGTTAGAAGAACATGATAATAATATTTTAAAACTATACCCTACATATAAAAGATCACAATATTATTAAATCATACATTTTAGTAGTTTATAAGATATTAATCATAAATGATTAAAATACATGATCCATGAGATCAGAGAATTGGAATAAGACTTGGAATTGTGACATAAGAATAGGAAATCATTTCCTTAGTAGTATAGTATCATTGAAAAGACAATAATAATGGATTTTATTTACTCCATATTCCATCATATTAGTAAAGGTTCACTCTAAAGACAAGTATAATGTAAAAAATTCCTTTATTGAAATGGGTTCACTCCCTATCTCAGTCCTATTTATCTCATGAGATATCAACTGTTACCCAATGAATTGTGTAGTGTCCTAGACACAATTTAATTAGAAGTAACCAAACCCGGTCAATCACATAATCTCAAGTGAACCTCCCCATACACCAGAGGCTACCGACTAGTAGAGGGGGTCTATGATGGTATGATAGGATGGACACACCCCCATGATTAGAGTGTAAAAAAATGGTATATAATAATAGTAAACTATGGAAACAATAATAAAAAATTACTATTTGAATAATAATAACCATCTATATATAATAAATAAAAGGAAACTGAATCAATTCCATATAAAAAAATGATGATCATGTCACGATAATAATCAAAAGAAAATACACATGGGATAGATAGGTACAGACACATTCAACATGATATACAAGAATAAAAAATCCATAAACTATCTCTAATAACATCATGGGCATAGGCTTGGTACTCTGAAATCATACTCTATCCTAATATAGTATGTTAGGAATCCAAACCTGGACACTTCCCTTTATCCCTACCTGCATCTATAAGGTCTATTCAAGTACTAATTGGTGGTCCGAATAAGGTGTGAGATATACTCAATATGACACCAACAATAGTGTATAGAACTATCTTGCTAGTGAAAAGAATATTATTAGTGTGCACATATAGTAAAGGTAAAGTGGTAATGTAAAATATAAATGGTTGGATCTAGTTTGTAAATGATACTAGACTGACACTACCTGCTTTGGACCGTGCTGAGAAAACCTCTGAATATATGTCACCATGAACATATAAATACATATGAATGTATGTATATATTTTCACTATGTTTATATCCATATAAATTTATATATAGTGCTATCCAGGACCCAAAGCGTTAGTCAATCATCTATATCTAGTCACTTGAGTCTCATAATGTAGTAGGGGAAACTGTGCTCAATTATCATAAATCAAGAAGGGTTTGCATGCCCAAGTATCAACGGTATAAGGGAATCCGTACCCAAGTATCACAAGTATATGGGTTTCCATGCCTAAGTATTACATTAGTAGGGATTCCATGCTTGAGTATCATAAGTTTATGGGATGCCATGCCCGATTATCACATCCGTAGGGATGACATGACCGATTACCATAAGAAATAATCAGACAAATATGATTTAGTATGAGCTAATAAAAGGTTTATAATTCTTCATCTTTCAACTCAAACAATGGTGTAACCATTTTTTATGTGAAATCACATGACATGGTCGTACAACCTACTTTCTATTTCATTCATTTTGTTCATTTCATCTAGATTCTAAGACAAAACCACTTAGGGGTGGTTTAGTCACATAATAATTTATAATATCAAGGGTAAATTCCTTAAGCACACCTCAAAGGGTGGAATTAGTTTATGGGGACCTATTGCAATAATAAAAATGATGCACAAGGTCATTTCTATCAAGGATAAAAAATTAAATAAGGTAAAAGAATATTTTAATGGAAACACACATAAAATAAAATGTTCGTAATCCCAAAACATAATACAAAGAAACAAGTCTTGAAGGATAATTACAAAACCACCTATATTATGTTGGTAGAACTCTCCTCATTTGTTATCATCCTTTAAATTCAGATATAATGGAAGAAATAAATAAAATAGAAAAATTATCTAATTTTTTTTCATATTAGCTAACACAAAAATAATACTAAAGATGGTGATATAAACAGAGATAAGAAATAGTATGAATGAATCTCTTACTGTTACATATCCAACTCAACTGATGGTGAAAGAATTGAAGATCAGATGAAAGATAGGGATCAAAGACTAAGTTTAGGTGTGGGAGGATTCCTTCACATGGATAATACTTGAGAAAATATGGGGATATATTAAAATGAGTGGTTCTTCCCCTTTCTAAAAATATATCATGACATTTTCATGATGTGAATTGAATTCACTTAATGGATTCCTTATATTTGATTTTTTGTTCAATAAAAAACTAGTTCATTTCATGAATTGGATTCATGAAAAGAATTGAATTAATATCCAATAAAAAAATTCATGGGGTCAATCCAGAGAGATTAAAATTGTGAATTACATTAAAATCGTGAATTAAATTCATTTTGTGAATTGCATTCATATCATGAATTGATCCTGATCTAGAATCCATCCTCCCTGCCACCTTCCATTCCAAAATCAGATCAAACAACCTAAAGGAGTGGTTACTAGGGTTTAAGCAAAAAAAGAAAACTAATGAGGGTTTAACTAACTTTAAAAGAATCCACATATATCTAAAAAGCCAAGACATTATAGCCTACCCTCTATTAAACAACTCACCCCCAAGTTTCCCTTTCGTGGGAGGTAAAAAATAATCTCGGAAATGTTCCAGCCACTGACCTTGTATATAGGCCTATCTCTCCCAGGTCTATTCCTATACATAGTCATGCTTTTGTAGCACCCATACTAGAGGAAATGACCAACCTCAAATATCCTTCATGCTCTGATCAATAATACATACTAGATACCCCTCAAAGGACACATCCTCACCCAACTAAATATACTTAAGATCAAATGAATGAGTTGCGTTAGAATAATAATAGAAAAGATGTGATATTTGTAAGATTGCATGCATGGGATAATAGCTTTGAGGTAAATCAAACTAATTGGATTTCATCTTGACTCTATCCAAAACTTCTAAATTCCTAACGTAATGAGGTGATAGCTTGCCTTATCTCTGAATTAATTTGTAAACTAGTATAGAACAAACTCATAGAAATACCTGATATCCCACCTCAAAATCTAGAGGCTGTTGATGATGATTGATATAAGAATTATGTTGAGACCGAGTTGAATCCATACACTTATAAATAAGCTGTACAAGATCCAAAGTATCCTAAACAAGATAAGGTCCCAACAACACTGCCTCACATGCCTCTATCTAGCATAGGGGTTAATGAGATGTGATACCATAGATAATCTAATAGGTATCCATCAGAATAGTTATCAGAAAGCTATTATTATAGTCATTCTTAATGATAGGTAGGTGATGATGTCCTGGGCTCAATGAAAGCACACGATGGGTCACACCCAACTTTTTTCTCATGATTGATGATCAATCCATGAATTACACAATAATAAATGTCATGATATATGGAATTGAATCAAAGAATATATAAAAGGGATATAATTATATAACCATATATTAGATCATCACATATTATTTATAATAAATTTAATCAATTAAATAATTAACTTGTTTGAATTATTTCTTTGTTGAAGGATTTGACAATAGATCTACATTGTACTATGGTTGTGTTGTAAGAATCAAGAGAATATTTCTTCTAGTGATAATCCACAAGTGTTCCACAAATCTTTCAATGTCGTCGTAGACATCTCCAGGTGCTAGCACGAAAGATCCTATCACTTGCATCTTCCTCCTTTGATCACATTAGAAACCACTTCCAAATCATTCTCCTCGATCTCTCTTGATTTGAGAGTGAGTGGTGGAAGAAGATAACTCTCCATTTTTTGGAGTGTTATTGGCTAAGAGATCTCTCTAGGGTTTGAGAGTATTCCCCAAATCTATTGTTCACAACAAAAAAAATGAATTGGATCTTAGAGAAAATAACATAATTGGGTTTATATATCTCTTTAGTTAAAATAAAATAATCACACAAGTTCCCTTAATTATTTATTTAATCATTTAAAAATACCATGTCAAATAAAAATAAAAATAAAAATATTATTTCTCAACATGCGCTTTACTTTCAAATTAAATTAAATATTATTTTAACAAATAATATTCAATATTTAATGTTTCTCATTGGATGATTAAAATCAGTCTATTATTCCTTCATAATATTTATCGGTCCTTGAATAACAACTACTTATTTATTAAATAAAGATCACTACATTATTCTTTAATAAATAAATTAATATTATATTCACTAAATAGAAAATAAACATTTATTAAATATTACGGACTCATTACATTCTCTCAAATAACTGGTGATAGAGTAAATGTGATCAAGAAAACATGTATAATTATTAAACTACACGTGGGAATAATGTTTATTCAACTTATTAAATAATAAATAATAATAATATTATTTAGCTAAGATTATGGATACACTTAGTGTGTGACCCTTTAAGCCTCTTTCTCAGTGGCATTAGATGAATTAGCCTAAAGTCCAATGTTAGTTTCTAGAAACATGCCATGGAACCTATAGAGAAATAAGTTAATTTCACAATGACATAATACCTCATACAAATTCTAACTGTGTAATATAATACATTTATCATGGTGTCTCTAATCAAACAAGATTCATGATGGTTCCATCAACCTATGTGCTCGATGTCTCTTTATTTGACTTCTTGGGAATTAAATTTTCCTATAGAACACCATGTAAATGGATTTAATTAGGATATATCACTTCCATCAAAGGGCCTGAGATATCAAATTTCATTAAATAACAGAAGGGATAAATCCTACTCACATTATTCATTAATGAAATATTACATGTGACGCACCCAACATATCCTACCTCACCGCGAACATCTTTTGTCATAGTTTTCATCAATAAATAAAAGTACATGACTCATAGTACTGATTAATAATAATATTATTGTCTAAGGACCAATACACATGTTTGAAAAAAGGAACATCCAATAGCACATATAAATGTGGATTTCCAACAGGCGGTTCTCATTCTCAAAATATCCTACTGGATATTACCAAGGATGTACACCATGAGAAGGTGCTTTAAAGTCCTATGAGTCTCCACCAATAATAGCCTATAAAATATTTGTAGCTAAAATGTTATCATCCTTCTATAGAACATATATTTAAGAATAGTTTTGTAGCACATCCGGGTTCTCATTATAGTGGGGAACTGCTATGAAATTTTAGTGTGACAAATAATTTTTGTAAATTATCACATACTATGTTATATAGAAGAACAATCATGATGTGATAAGAAGTTTATTAATATTAGAAACTATGAATACATTTTATCATAAAGTACATAGAATTTGGTTCAAGGGAAATAACTACAATAGACTCCCACTTGCATAAGAGCCAACTATTAACAAAAATCAGTTTGATATCTCTCACATGATATTCATGCTTCTGCTGAGATATACCTTTATCAAATGGGTCTGTCATGTTCTCTTCTGTAGGTACTCTTCTTACTGAAACTTTAACCCTCTGATGAAAATACCTCAAGAGATGGTACTTAATGAGTATATTTTTTTTTCTATGGGTGTGACCTTATCTCTTTTTCAGGATCCACCACTATAGTATTATCACATTATAATCTGGTAGTGTCTTTAATAATAGGTACCACATCAAGATCCTAGAAAAATTTCCAAATACAAATGAATTCCTTGGCTTCATCAAAAGCTTCTATATACTCATAATCCTTTATATAATTAATGAAAATTGGATGCTTTGAAATCTTACAGCTCATAACTCCTCTATTGAGACAAAAAACATATCATGATTGTGACTTCATATCATTCCGATCAATCTAAAAACTAGAATCAGTATAACCCCTGATGAACTTCTCCTCATCTCCTCCATACACCAAGAACATATCCTTAGTTTTTCTTA
Organism: Viscum album; assembly: GCA_963277665.1. Taxonomy (NCBI): domain Eukaryota; kingdom Viridiplantae; phylum Streptophyta; class Magnoliopsida; order Santalales; family Viscaceae; genus Viscum; species Viscum album. The sequence goes on from OY728119.1 coordinate 541,054,051, forward strand.
GATATTTAAGGATAAACTTAACAATATACCAATATTATTCTTTGGATCATGGTAATATCTTCCTACCGTGCTCAATACATAGGAAACAATAAGTTTAGTACATAACATGTCATGAATTATTGATACTATCACCAAAGTTTATGGGATTTTACTCATTCTGTCTTTTTTATGTTGTCTCTTAGGACACATTTTCTTAGATAGAAGTAATCCACATGACATTGGAATCAATCCCATCATAGATTATTCCATACTAAATATCTTTAGTATTTGTTAGTCATATGTAATTTGACTTAGTCCAGGAATCCTCTTGGATCTATCATGAATGATTTTGATCCCTAGAATATAGGATAATTCACCTAAGTCCTTCCTAAAGAAACACTTGTCTAAACAGTCCTTACCAGACTATAAGAAAGGTTTGTCATTTCCAATAAGTAATATGTCATCAACATATGCTACTAGGATAATGACCACATTCCTGCTAAACCTCTTATAGACAAAAAAATTACATTCATTCTTAATGAAAGATAATTATTTTATGGATTCATCGAATCAAATTTTATATTACATGGATTATTAATTCAATCCATAAATTGATCTATAAAAATTTCCAATAGTTTTGTAATCACTTGGATTGAAAACCCTTATGGTAGGGTCATATAGACATTTTCTTGATGGTTCCCATTAAGAAATTTTGTTTTGATAGCCATTTTACTAATATTAAAGTCATGGTAATATATTATATAAAGTCTAATTTTTATGTATTTAAACATAGAAACTGGGGAAAAGGTTTCATCCTAGTCAATTCATTGATTATGTTTAAAACCTTTATCCACTATCCTTGCTTTATAGGTATTTAATTTTCCTTCCATGTCGAGTTTCCTCTTGAATAAATATTTTCATCCAATGGGATTTACATCAACTGGATCATTAAACAGAACCCAAACATGGTTTTGATACATGGAATCCATTTCCAAATTCAAGGATTCTTACCATTTTTAGCTTTTAAGCTCTATACTACCTTTTTGTAGGAGATAGGTTCTTCATTCTCAACCAGTAATGAGTCGAAATATTCAGTGAATAGAAAATGATATCTCTAAGGTTCTCTTACATATCTTACACTCCTACGTAGTACTTATGTTTCAAGAACTACTTCTTCCACAAGGACCTGTGGAATCTGTTCATGTACCTACTCTTGTGTATATTGAGCATCAACTTCTTTGAAGTGATTCTTGATCCCACTGTCCTTTTTGAGGATGTTCTCCCTATTAAGAAAGAAGTATTTTCTAGTGATAGTAAATTTCTTATTCAAGGGGTTTTATAGGTATTATCCCATAGTTTCCTTGGGATACCCTATAAGATACACATTATGCACCAGGTGCTAGTTTGTTGCCTAAGAAGGCCTGAACAAATGCATCACTACCCCATACACGTGCACGTGACAAAATGGATTTCATTCCACTCCATAGCTTAAAGGGAATTATATTTTCCACTTTATTTGGTACTCAATTTAATGTGTCTACCATATTTTTTAATATATATACAAAAAAGGATAATGGAAGATATGAACGACTCATTATCGACTTTACCATGTCTAATAGGGTACATTTCCCCCTTTAACTAACACCATTATACTATGGTGTTTAAGGTGAAGTTATTTGAGATAAAATACCAAAATCCCAAATAAATTTGATAAACTCTTGGTTAAGATATTCACCACCTCGATCCAATCAAAGCTTATTTATATTCTTAACAAGTTGAGTCTCTACTTCATTCTTAAATTCCATAAATTTCTCAAAGGACATTGACTTATACCTCATCAAGTAGATATAGAAATATTTAAAGTCATCATTAAAATTATGAATTAATAATATCTACCTCTAAATTCTACTAGAAATTGTACACAAATATCAGTGTGTACCAATCATAGAAGCTCTGTGGCCCTTTAACCCTATACAAAAAATGGTGGGTTGGTCAATTTCCTTATAAAAAAGCATGAAATCTTTCATGTGGTTTTATATCAAATGAGTCTAAATAACCATCTTAATAGATATTTTTCACATTTTTTCATTTAGATGACCAAGATGGTGATTCCATAATTGGGTGTTATATGATTCGTCTTCACATAATTCTTTATCAATTTCCAATACTTGGTTTTCATAATTTAATACATAAAGACTATTATTTAAATGTTCCATACCATAACATATGTTGTCTTTATAAAAGAAACAAATTTTATTTCCAAACATAAAAAATAAACCCATCTACATCTAGGAATAACACAGAAGTAATGTTCTCGGTAACCGTCAGTACATAATCAAAATATTTTAAAACCAAAATAATTCCCATTGGAAATGAAAGGTAGTAGTCACAAATGGATAGGGAAACCATCCTCACGCCACTAGTAGTTCTCAGATCCACTTATACTCTATAAATATTTTTAAATATACCTGGTTCCTACATTTAGATATATATGTGAGCACCATAAACTATATCTAATACTCAATGTGTAGATATTAAGGATTACACTTGATAATGAATGAAAATTTAGGTTCCATTTTCTTCTGGGTGTAGTTTCTCTTCCAGTGGACTTTCTTTCCACATACAAAACACACTGTCTCCTTTTCCTTTCCCTTCGTCTAAATATTACTCTTCTTGGAAGTATGGTGCTTAGAATCGTCAGACCATCTATGAGTCTTGGGCCCATTTTTCTTGTTCTTCCTTTATTTTGTCTCTTTAAGGACCATGGGTTTATCACACCCCATGTCCTTATCCACTTGGAGAATCAAAGTAAGAAGTTTTGAAAGACTATTCTCATTATTTTTCATATTTTAATTAACAATAAAACTGGGGAAGGTATTGGGTAGTGACGAAATAATGAGATATATATGCAACTCAACTAAGAATTTAATCCCTAAGATGTATAAACAATCAATATAGATAACAATATTAACAACATGAGGCCCAAATGGTGTAGAATATCCAAGAGTAGTTGTGAATAGATCATTGGAGATATTGTACCTCTTTTTTCTTGACTTCTCTTGAAAAGGAATCTGAAGTTGAGACATCATGATATACATATCCATGTTCTCATGTTTATTCAAAAGCTCACTGGTCATGGATAATATAATGAAACATCGAACATCTGTGGAATTGTTCAAATTTTTCTCCTAGAGTGATAACACTTCATCACTTGAATCAATTCCAGGAACATCAGGAATAGGTTCTTCCAGTAAATAAAATTTCCTTTCACGGAAATGGATAACGTGTAAGCACGTTTTCCAATTTTGGAAATTTAATCCAGTGAAAATGTTATTCATTTCAAGTATGGATCACAACAATATGTTTGACGTTATTTTAATGTTGTTTCTAATAATAAGATGAGAATAATTTAGGTTCTTTATCTAATAAAATTTCGACAATTAAATAAATATTATATTTATTAGTCTACCACTATTTTATTGATACCTAATAAACCTCACCATTGGATTCGAATGATCCTATTTCTTGGAAATTATAGTGTAAAGGATCCATATTCCCCTTCTCATTAACCCAAGTTTGGTTAGTCAATAAACTAGAATGGTTTTAGGTAGGCATTTCAAATGCCAACTATATTAACTCACAATTCCTTGATCTATTGAATGGACTCCCCAATCTTGAAATCATTAAATTGGATTTCCTCGACCCTTGCCTCTCTTTTACAAAAAGTCCTACTTTGGCAGTCAACCCTTTATGTGAACTAAGTTAAATCAACCCAAAACTGCAAGTTAGAATTACTTGACAATTAAAAGCACCCCAACTTAGGCTGGTCAAGCACTTTGATCTATGGTTTGATTTTTACTAAAGTAGTGGAAGTCTATAATGAATTAATATATATAATTGAGCGATTTTGTCTTTTTATGCATACAATTCTAATTGTAATCTTTATTACATGCATTTTAAAATTAAGTCTATTTACTTAAGTGATTAACCTTGTCTTAGATAATATTTACTCATAATCCAATTTATTTAAGTTCTATCAAGAATTATAATTAATTTTATTAATTCTTGTGATCGTGATAAAAAATTCATAATAAAATAACCATGAAACTTGATAGAAATAAAATATTAATGTGGTATTATCAAGAGATTTTTCTAATGTTTATTTTATGTAGTAGTTGATAAACTAACCATTGAACTAGGGGAAAATCCTTGAACAATTAAGGTTTGTGTTACATATTTCAACCTATCCTTCTATATATCTAACTCTCATTGGTTTTTCTTTAGATCAATACTTGAACCACCTCCACTAGATTGGGAGATCCATCCATTACATATGATCTTACTCACATGTAGGTGAGGGGAAAATAGTTTATATAAAATAAACCATGGGCATGCAGGCCCTTATATAATAAGAGGAGAGAAGGAAAACAAGCCAATAATTGAATTTAATAATAAACTAAATGAAACCAATCACATAAAAAGTTATGGTCTATGCCAATGATCATCCATATTCATTCAACTGAATTACACATTTAATAAAACTATCATTAAATTCTAAATCATTCTTATTTAAGATTAATTGTGTGCGAATCAATTAATTATCATCTTTAATTAATCAATTATTTTATCTTAATTCTCATATAAATTTATTTTAGGTTCTCTTCCACAATAATTTTAAACAAACTAAATAATTTTTTTAAAAATTAACTATGTACACAAATGTACCTTGGAGAAAACATGGTTAACACCCTTCAAAATCTACTCAACATGTATTATACTCCTATACAATTTAATCTTGTTACATTTTTAATACATGCCTTATCATGTACTTTCACGATGTGTACTATCAACATAATGATTACATGAGTTAAATGATTTTTCATTCACATGTTATGCTTCGATGAACGTAGAGTAACAACTATTAATAAGAATCATACATGATATGATGATATAAACATTAAATAGATATTAATTAAACACACACACACACACACATATATATTGAAACCTATCACATGGAGTGTCCTATCAAATTAATGACCACACACAAGCATATTCCTATAAGGATTAAATATTATAATAAATAAATTTTAAATCTATATAATTTGGTATAAGTACATGGAATGTACAACTTAGGTAAATGGAATGTATATCTATCATCATATATTTAAGGAACACACCCAGAGACTCAAAATGTAAACCATGCCTCAGAAATTTAGAGAACACAATATGTATAATTGACTACATGATGTGTTGTATCCTTCTTACACGGTCACTGGTTAGGTAGGACTTGTACGGTAATACATGAACCAGATATGACTCAAAGTGACTAGATTTCATGCATGTGGGATATATGGTGTGTGCTCCAGTAGACCATTCACCACCCCATCCTGGTCAAGATGCAGTGAAATAAATAAATGCACTACATGTCACCAATGAAGACAATTTGAATTAATTGTTGAATTAATTCCCAATGAATTGAACACAAGCACACAACATGTAACTCTAGTTACACAACATGTGCTCCTATGTTATCCAACCAGAATCCTTGGTTCCTCTAAATGATATCTTCCATTTTATTTCATTCATATAATTAATTGTATTGATTATATTTATGAGAAATAAAGGAGGAAAAAGTAAATCTCACAATTAAAATTAAATAAATGATTACTTAAATTGAAAACTAAATAAAAAATAAATAAATCTATCAATGATATTTAAATAAATATAAATAATTATGTGATTGATCTGATACTACTTATAGGTTCTGGGCATAGGAGAAGCATACGATGGTTTGTGCCCAAATTTCTTTTTTTTTATTTTTATGATTTCTGATTAACCTAATATTTACACAATGATAATTTTAATGATATATAGAATTGAATAAATGAATATAGACAGGGGATAGAATGTTGGAACTACAAAGTAGAGAATATCATATTACTTATAATTAATTTAATTAATAAAAGAATTACTTTTTTCTTCATTGATGGATCTGAAAATAGATCGACATTGTAAAATTGTTGTGTTGTTGGAATCAAGAGTATATTACCTCTAGTGGTGATCTACACATGTTCCACAAATATCAAAACATCACCGTATGAATTTCCAGGTGCTAGCACGAAATATCCTATCCCTTGCATCATCTTCATTTGATCTCCCAAAGAACTACTTCTAAAGAATTCTCCTTGATCTATCTTTATTAGAAAGTGGGTGGTGAAGGAAGATCAATCTCCATTCTTGGGAGCTTTCTTAGGGAACATATATCTCTAGGGATTTTTAGGATTCTCTGAATCCATTGCACACAACCAAAACAAATAAATATTCTCTTAGAGAAAATAACATAATTGGGTTTATATATAGCTAAGGTTAAAATAAAATAATTGCACAAGTTCTCTTATTTATTTATTTAATCCCTATGAAATCCCATGTATAATAATAATAATAATAATAATAATAATAATAATAATTCTTGATATGTGTTTAACTTGAGAATAATATTAAATATTATTTAATCAAATAATATTCAATATTTTTTATTTCTCACTAGACCATTAAAATTGGTCCTCCATTCCTCCACAATATTTATCGAGCCTTGAATAATGAATATTTATTTATTAAATAAATATCACTGGATTATTCTCTAATAAATAAATAAATATTATATTCACTAAACAACAAATAAAGATTTATTAAATATTCTGCTCACATGATATTCTCTTGAACAACTAGTGCCAGAATAAATGTGATCAAAAAAACATGAATAATTATTAAACCATGTGAAAGAATAATTTTTATTCAACTTGTTAAATAATAAATAATAATATTATTATTTAGCTTATATTCTAGATACACTTACTGTGTGACTCTCTATGCCTCTTTCTTAGTGTCATTAGGCGAAACAACCTAAATTCCAAGGTTAATATCCAGTAATATTCCAAGGCACCCATAGAGAAATAAGTTAATTCTACAATGACACAATAACTTATATAGATTCTTACTATGTAATATAATCCCTTTATCATCATATCTCTTATCAAGAAGGTTGCATGATGGTGCCATCAACTTATATGCTCAATTTATCTTTCTTTGACTTCCTAGAAATTGAACTTGCCTATAGAACACCATGGATATGGATTTAATTTAGCTATAACATTTCCTCCATAGGTCCTCAGATATCAACTTCTATTAAAGAAAATAAGGGGTAAATCCTTTCTCACAATATTCATTAATGCAATATTACTCATGACACACCCAACATATCCTACCTCACCATAAATATCTATCATAATGGTTTTCATCAATATATCAAAGTACACGGCTCATAACAATCATTAATAATAATATTAAAGTCTAAGGATTAAGAAATATGCCCCTAGATAGGAACATCCAATGACACATGTAAATGTGGATTTCCCACCAATAGGTCTCATTCTCATAATATTCTACAAGATATTACCAAGGTTTTACACCATGAGAAGGTTCCTCAAAGTCCTATGAGTCTTCAAGATTGATAGCCTATATCATTTGTATCCCTCAAATTATATCATCTGCATACAAGACATATATTTAAGAATAGTGTCGTTACACTTTTGGGTTCTCATCATAGTAGGGAACTGATAATACCTTTTAGCGTAAAAACTATTTATAGGAAATTATCACATACTATGTCACACAGAAGAAAAATCATGATGCGATAAGTAGTATATTATTTTTAAAAACTATGAATATATGTTATCATAAAGTACATAGATGTTGGTTATAGGGAACCAAATCTAACATGTGATTCTCTGAAGAACCTCCAAAATCAAGGATGCATTCCTGGAGCATGTACTCAAACACTCATATCATTTGATCAGACTGACTTTTGGTCTTTGTGTGGTATGCTATACTCAAATTCACTTGTGAAACTAGTGTTTTCTATAACCCTTTCTAGAATCACGGTGTAAACCAATTTTCCCTATTTGATAGGATAGAATATGGAATACCATGAAAAAAATAAAATCTTCTAAATGTAAAGCATCTCAAGATCATCTACAAAAAATGTATACTTAATTGGCATAAATGGAATAAACTTGGTCAATCTATAGATGATCAACCACAATGTATCACTATCTGAAGGGGATCTTCACAATCCCATTATGAAATCCAGGGTGACATTTTCCTACTTTCATATAGGAATGGACAAAGGCTGTAAAAGTCTAGTAGTCTTCTGGTGCTCCACCTTTACATACTGACAGGTGGAACACCATGTGATAAAATTTTTGATCTACCTCTTCATACCTAGCCACCAATACTAATAACACATGTCTTTGTACAAATTGTTAATCCCAGGGTGTAATTACTAAATGGAGTCATGATACTCCCATATCAATTATTACTATATGTCCAAAGGAATCAATATATGTCCATGTAAGTGCATGAAATAATCCTCATTGATAACCCTAATAGGTAGTGGGTCCTTTCTTGAGATACTACCCTCCAAGATTTGAAAGTTATCCTATACTTCCCATTTTTGAAGGGAAGATGTCACTTACAAAGATTGTAAAAAAGGATTACCATGATATTCTTGAACCTCTAGGTGCATATCAAAAAAATGGCCACAAATTTCCACTCACTACTATCCTCTCGGATGGCCTACATCTGATTATTTCATATCAAGGCATCAGCTACTACATTTTCCTTTCTTAGTGTATAAGTGAACTCAAATTTGAATGACTGCATGTATTCTACCCACCCACACTACCTGATATTCAACACATAATGTGTGGAAATGTATTTGAGACTTTTTTGGTATGTGTAAATGAATAACCACTCCCCCAATAGATAATTCTTCCAATAGATTAAATTATAAACCACAACTACTAGCTCAAGGTCATGTGAATGGTAATTACACTTGTGAGGTCTTAACTAGAAGGAACCATACACCAAAATTCAATCTGATTACATATGAATATCCCCAATCTTAATTCATGATGCATCAAAATAACCTTTGTAACTTTTATCCTGCTCGGGAAGAATCAGGATCAGAACTAAGGTGAGTCTACTTTTTAGCTCTAGAAAAGATTTCTCACATGTGTCTAACCATAAAAACTTTACACCATTTCTATTGAATCCCATGAGAGGTGATTCTAGAATTGAAAATTCCTAATTAAAATGTCTATAATATCCATATAGAACTAATAAACTATATATGTTAAAGAAATTATTGTGATTATCCTAGGAAACTACATCTCTCACATTCTCTATGTCAATAGACACTAATGCCTCTGAGATTATGTGTCCTAATAAGTAAACGTTATCGATCCAAAAGTGGTATTTTGTGATATTGGAATACATATAGTTCTATCTTAGTGTATCCAACATGATATAAAGATGTTTGGCATAGTCATGTTTAGGGTGAGAATACACCACGATATCATCTATGAAGACCACCACAAATGAATCCAGATATGGGTGAAAAAATCAATTCATCAAATCCATGAAAACTGATGGAGCATTAGTGATACCAGAAGACATAAACAAATACTTATAGAGGAAAAATCCACTATTTAATTATGTATGTGGTAAGTCTGTTGGTATCACATGAAACTAATTGTAGCCTGAACTCAAATCAGTCTCGGAAAAAACCTTCTCTATTTAGAGATAGTTGAAGAGGTTTTCTATATGTGGTACTGGATACCGGTTCTTAACCCTAATTTGGTTCAACTGGTGATAATACATGAAAATTATAAAGGTTACATCTACCTTAATTGTGAATATTATAGGAAAAATCACAGGTAAAGTACTAGGTTATGCAAAAACCTTATCTTCTAATTAATTTAACTTCTTCTTAAGTTCCTAGAGCTTAGAAAGCTCCATCCTATATGGATTAATGGAAACAGTTGATGCTTTTGGAACTATATCAATGGTGAACTCCCCCCCTCTCATGATAGGTAATTTAGAGATTTTTTGGGAAAACATCCCTAAAATGATCCACCATTGGAGGTAACTCTATACGTTTCATACCCTAATCGATCATAAATATACTAGACATCTGAGCTATCATTCTACCCATCCCACAATGCTCAGGCCTATCTTGAATCATCCCAGACATACCATTCACAATTTTGAATGTAACGATCACCCTTGGGCGAAGTGAAGGACACCATATGGTGATAGAAATCAATGTAGGAATGCCAATTAACCAACTAGTCCATCCTGAAAATGATTTCAAAATCGGTCATCTCAAGGATGAAGAGGTTCCATAGAAAAAGATAGACACCTATCTCAAGGGGGAACTCCTTACACCTAAGTACACTCTTAGAATGTATACCCAAAAGAGTTTGAGAGTCATCACCAACAAAAGTACTGAATTTAAATTTTGAAAATTTCTATGATTTACATTGATATAAACGAATGAAAAGTGACAATATCAAAAATTTTGGAACCAAAGTAGAGGCTACTAGAATAGTAACTCCAACAGTAAAAGGAGAGACACTCTACTTATCTTGTAAATGTTGAACTTCATAGATATTGACCAATCTGTAATCCTGAGATACAACCTAACTACCCTGAGTAGGTCCATCCTACTGGTTTTGTACATTTGAATCCTTGCTAACTCATCCACCACTACATACTATACTTGAATAGATGTAAGTACTCTAGTTACCTACCCAGTTAGGTTCTACTAATCTCTCTCATGTAGGTGGAGATGATACTAATCCATTGCCACTAGGAATGGATGGGAAGGTTATGAAAAAACATTGAATATTTCCCAAAATATCATAGCCTTAACAATCGATGGGGTCTTTTGGAAATTAGGGATTATTATTCCCTAGATTTCTACACTAGTGAAAAACTATGTAATAATTAGAAGGTATCATCTGGATACCACTACCCCATGTGCAGTCTCAAATAATGTTTTCTGCGAACTAGTCAAACCAATTCCCTATCTCGGTTCTAAACTTCCCCCACCCATACCATTATCTTCCCCTAAATTCTGATCAATGATGAGGGCTTAGTTTACTATTTATAAAGTGGTACTAAACTAAATATATTCACGAAATATTGGATGGTGTATTCGATTCCATCCTCAAAATTTCACTCTATCTCCAACTCATCACCAACAAGAGTCGGTGTGCAGAAATGGAGCTTCATAAACTTAGTATAATAGTCCATCATACATATAATATGCTATATTTAGATGAATACACTCACTATCTCAATATACTCTCAGTTTCTGGGGAAATATATGTTCATAGATGACTATATGAAAGCCCTCCCAGGCCATACCCTGATAAAGATCTACCTGTGTGATAACATACCACAATCACTTGGTAGAATATTGAAGCATATACATAGCAAGATTCATTATCCTCTCAAGAGGTGTATTAAAGTTCTTGAAGATAGTTATCATGGCCTCCATCCACTACTCTACATCCTGAGGACCGTCATCCTTTAAAAACATGGGTAGATGATTTTTTTAAAATTATCACATCAACCCTGACATAGTAAGGGCAGATCACGGGGCTAGTTTCATCATATACACAATCCTCAGTTTCCCTCTTGAAACTAGGAATCAGTGCCTAATTTAGTTATAAGAAGAGGTTCCAAAGGTGTAACTACTGGTGGGTTATTTCCCATAATTTATAAAGCATGGTTATCTCGACCTTCCAAGAACTTGACCTGAGGACATCATGGTTGCATATCTATACAATTTACAAACACATTCCTCAGAACAAAATTGGGTAATGGAATAAGCCACAAATATAAGAGAAAAAGAAGTATACGGACTTTCTCTATAAATGTCAAACCCCTATGCCTACCCCTAAACCTAGGTTTGGGAAATGTACAGATCATAATTATCACAAGAGTCACTACATACTTCCTTTAATGGCCCGAAGGCCTTCATTTTTTGTTGATTTTTGATAATACACCTTTCAAGGGGTGAGGTGGAACCCTTAAAGGCATGTAGGCATAAGTATTACATGGCCTGTAGGCCTTAGAGGAATTCAATGCCCGTAGGATTTAAACATTACATATAACCCAGACTAACTACTTGGAACTGCTCCTCCCCAGTATATTCATCGTGAAATCAGCTCTCCACCTTCACATGGTTGTTCGGCTAGGCTTCACCATGCATGCACTGGCTTATCCCGATGGCAGGTTCCATACCCTCACATTCTTGCAATCCATTTATCTTCTGCTATAGTGAAAGCTCCTTGCTCCTCCTCCTTTGAAGTTTGTTCCTTATAGGTTGTCTGGTTTACATTTTCACTTAAGGTGGCCTGAAGGCCTTGAGGTGTCCTGAAATCCTTAATGACCTGAAGGCCTGGGTGGCCCGACGAACTTAAAGGACCCAGGGACCAAATCAGTGGCCCAAAGGCCAAAATGGGGGAATATTCCCGGTTTCTACAGTGCCAAACAGTGCCTGCCACAGTTCCCGGTATAGTACCTGCTACAGTTTTTCACAGTTCCTACTACAATACCTGCTACAATACTTCTACATTACTTGCTATAGTACTGCTACATTAGCTGCTACAGTACTGATACTATACCCAAGAAATTAGCCTCTGCCTGGATTTGATCCCAGGTCTCATGGATGCAGTTAAGGAGTCCTCACCAACTAGGCTGAGGCTCATGTGCATTACTACATACTTCCCACTACTAAGTTCATTTCAGGGTTAAGGCTGCATATAACACCGTAAGGGTTTTGATATATAGAGTGTCAACTTCAAGGTATAGATGAAAACACCCTTTACATTGTAACTGGAACCCTAGTTAATGGTAACTATTTCATTTAAATGTTTAAATTAATTTAATTTAATACACTTATATATATATATATCATGGTTCAGTTAGATGTGTCACCATTCCCATGTTATAAAGGCATAAGCTTTATAAGTTATAATTAGCATGTCTTGTAACTATGAAATGGCCCTAACATTTGGTTTTAAGATGTAACTGGTCATATAAAATGATTTAATTACATGAATAACCATTCCAAATATATATATGTACATACTTTATAAATTAATATTGACATTCATGTAATCAAATCAAATAATGTTTCAGCCCATAAAACCGGTGGTTTATGACTCAAACATGGCATAACTGGCCAATTAATGCGCCACCATCAATATATATTAGAGAACACCATTTGGGTTGATGAAAAAACTTTAATTAATCCAATTATTCTATCCTTGTAAGAAATTTTATCACATTTCAAATACATAACAATCAATGAACTTACAAAAATCATAAGAAAAATAGGCAATGAAAGTAATGAGATATACCTATATAGCATGAAATAATTCATGACTTGTGAATTATTAAGTGAATATATGATGCATGAGATGATACCTAGTTTCTATAACAACCCAAGTAATAATAATTCCATAATAATAATATCAAAAATAATAACACTACAAAATATATGCATCACCCATTAGTGAAATCAATACAACTGTAACATGCACAAACCAAAACAACAATATACCAAACTAGGTAATTTAGATTTCCCATGTACATGGGTTAACTAATCCCATTAAAACAATCATTACCAAATTATAACACATTCATTATCTCCTATATTTTACCCAAATAGTAATATGAAAGATAAAAATAACAACTCTGATACCACTTTGTGGCATCTTATACCCTGTTTAATCATAAGTAACCAAACTTAGTCAAACACATAACCTCAAGCATACCTCTTCATATTCTAGAGGCTTCAGACTATTAGGGGGGTTTATGATGGTACAATGGTGAGACTATACCACAATGATCAGAGTATAGCATAATAGTTTATAATAATAATATGTAGTGAAATTATTAATAAACAGTCAATTGCAGAATAATAATAACCATCCAGATATAATAAATAGGGGGAAGCTAAATCAATTTCATATAAAAAATTGAGGATCATATTTTGGTACAAATCAAAATGGAAACACATGGGATAAAGAGGTATTGACTAATATAACATTCTATAAAAGAATAAAAAATCCAAAAACTATCTCTGATAGTATTACAAGAATAGGAATTGTCCTATGCACCTGTAATCCATCCTAGGATAGTAAGTCCATCATCCAAAGTTAGATGATTCACTTTTTCCCTACCGATATCCATAAGGTCTATTCGGTTACCAACCTGTAGCCTAAAAAGGGTGTGATATATACTAAGTAGGCCACAACCAACAGTGTATAGAAATATCCATCCAATTCATATAATATTAGGAGTGTGTAGTTATAGTAAAGATAAAATAGTAATGTAAACTCTAAATGGTCAGCTTTGGTTCTTTAAGGATACCAGGTTGGTACTACCTACTTCAGCCCTTACTGAGAAAACCTCTAAATAGACGTCACCATGAACACACACACACACATGTGTGCGTGTTCATGTGTCTGTGCATGAATGTATGCATATATATACACTATATATGTAAGGCTGTTTATATCCTTATAATATCAAGGGGAAATACAATAAGTACACCTCAATAGGTGTAATTATTCAATAAAGACCTATTATGATAAGAACAATGAGGCACAATGTCATTTATATAAAGGATAACAAATTAATTATGGGAAAATTGTATTTTTATGGAAACACACGGAAAATATAGCATGCGACATCACGATGCATAATATAAAGAAATAAGGCATGAAGGATAATTACTAGACCAACTACCTTAGGTTGGTATAACATTCCTCATCCATTATCATCATTTAAATCGAGCTAGAATGGAAGAAATCAGAAAAATTAAAAAAATTCATGAAAATAGGGCATATTATCTCACACAAAAATAACATTGAATATGGAGAGACTAACCACGAAAATAAAGAAGAGGAATGATGCTCTTTTAGATACTCATCCAATGCAACCAACAATGAAGGAATTGAAGCTCATATAAAAGAGATGGATCAAAGCATAGGTTTAGGCATGAGAGGTTCCATTTATAGGGATGTTGTTAGAGAAAAGAATAAGATATATTAAAATGAGGGATTCTATCACTTTTTTAATAACATTTAGCGACATATTTAGGATGTGAATGTAATTCACATTTTGAAATCCTCGGGTTTTATTTTTTGGACTAGAAAAACCTGTTCATGTTGTGAATATGATTCACGACCTTCATTGAATTCAAGTTCTGTAAAAAATATTCTTACATTTTGGCCAGAGTGATTCACATCTTTAATTACTCCTAATATAGACTCTATCCCCTTTTATACCTTCCTTTCCAAAAATATACTCCTCGACTTAAAGGCATGGTTAACAGTGTCTAAGACTAAAATACAACATAACAAGGGTGTAATTTATTTTAAAAGAATCTATACCCCTCTAAAAACTCAATATGTTGCACATTGGAGAGAAATATAATTCTAGGCCCACCCATCCTTTGTTATAACATAACCACCATCCTTGGTTATAACGTCACCAAATTCATTGTTATAACATAACCACCATCCATAGTTATAACATAACCACAATCCTTAGATATAAAAAAACAACCATCCATTTTTAAAATTAACCACTCATCACATAATGAAAACCATACATATGTGTAACACAATATCATAAAACATTCATCATATAATCACATCCTAACCTATATAAAAAAATGAGTTTCATAAACATTTAATCAATTCATTATAGCATAACCCATGGGAAATAAATGTGTTTCATAAACATATCATCAACAAAAAAACTAACCATCCAAATAAATATTAATAATGATACCACTGGATCATATCCCATGTCAATAAAAATTAACATCAAATCTTGTTATCATATAAGAAAATTCTTTTAAAACATCATGAAAATATTTCTTGAGGAAAATAACCATTCCACTTTTAAAGTCAATTTTAAAATAAAAATATTTTAAAAATATAATGGAAAACATTTTCTTTTAAAATAACCATGGAAAATTGAAAAGGAATATTCAAAACATTGAGTGTTCATGATGGTGGTAAATTCTTTCCATGACATATAAGTTTAAAAACATTTCTTTCATACATTTGTAAAAAGTCCAAAAGTACCTCATTCAGAATATGAAAATAATATTCCTTTTATAAACATTCATAAAAAGTCAAAAAAATGGTAAAAATGACTTTAAAATATCATAGGATAATATTAAAAACCTTCTTTTAAACATTTTTATAAAACATAGATATGAAATAAAAATGTGTTTCGGCTGAAGAGATAAATAAAGTCAATTTTCCTTAAATGTTTTTTGAGTATTGAGTACTTAATGTTATAAAAATGAAATTAAAACATTTATTTTCAATAAATAATCATAGGATAATATAATACATGAGTTTCTTTGGAGGTAGATCATAATAATTAACCATCAAAAACTTACTCATAAACAATCCTAATAAACAATGATATTATAACATAAAACCCTTAAACATTTGGTAACATTTGAACAATAAGACCCATGGAAGAAATAAACTTATATGGATATTTAAATACCCATAAATTTCATAATAATAATCATAATATACATTCATGTTCAGTATTTACACCACATAAAATAAACAAGTGATGAATATGGCACGTGTCTCACAGAAATAAAAGTGGGAAAAAAACCCCTTACCTCATGAATGAGATCCTTCATAAATGTTTGATCCTTTGATATAATAAATATAGAATTATTATTCATAAATTTTAGAAATATAATCATATATATCATACCATATATTATGTTTTATTACATTTTATCACCTGTTCATTGGCAATTCTTTTTTATAATTACTAGTCTGGGTGATAACTGCTTTGTTTTTCATGTAAGTTTTGGTTCGATATTTTAGGTATTTTTAATTTTATCATGGTTACATAATATCTAGAATTTAAATAATTATTTAAATAAAATATATATTTGTTATATAAATATTTTTAGTCATCCATATAATTTAGAGATATAAAAATGAATTTCACCATTCATAGAGATGGTAGGTCGTACGTATAAATGAACACTATTTCCATTTTTAGATGTATGGAATCAAAGAATGTTAAATGATATATATAATTTAAAGAATCATTAGTATATCCTATATATCATATATATTCATTAAATTACATCCTTATTACTATCCAAGTAAAATGAAAATGAAAAACAATTCAAATCACTTCATGGAGGTGGTAGTCCACATGTACACACAGACGACGTTATCATTTTCCAAAGGTTTTGAAGGTGAGATGGTAGATATGCTGTTATTATTAAAGAAGAATAATTATTTCATAAATATAATATATAAACATTAAACCCATCATAATGACTATCTGTGGAATATGGTGATGGAAAAGGAATTGTTTCTCTATGTGGATATGATAAGTTATACAAACGCATGAGAGATAATTTCACTTCCCATTTGATGGAAAGAGGGTGAATAAATGTGGAATCATAATAATAATAACATATAATTATATTGTAGATACTAAATTTTTGATTATATAAATAATATATCATATTTATAGGTGGTAAAAGAAGAATTAAAAAGAATGTTATCGGTTAAGGCGATTACATCTACTTTGAAACAACTTCTTTAGATCACCTCTTAAAGGATATATAATTAGAATTATGGGAGGTACATAACCATTATAATGTATCTAGGGGAGTGTATAAGATAAATTGGTAGATTTTAGTTGATCTATAATTCTCAAAGTTGTGTGAATAAGAGAAAGGAGGGGTGAACTTTTATAAATGAGGGGAGGGGAACTCTTGGAATTTCGTAAAATACTAAAATATATTAAAGTAATTATTAAGAAAAATGGTTCCAAATAGCCTATAAATGAGACATTGATGACATATATGACCATATGTTATCCCCTTTTAATATTTTAATATTTTTATGTTTTTAAATAATTTAATAAAATATTTTTTTCATAAAATATCATTATTTATAATTTAGACACTATGCGTTTAATTTGACTTAAAATACATAAAAAAAATCTGGAATTAAAATATACTATTATTAAATAAAACTAACATGTCATATTAATATAAATTTTTTTGGTATATATTAAATCACTCAAATTACATTGTTTTAATATTTTTAAAATCATTTATAATATTTTTTTATTAATTGGAGAAATACTACATCATTGGTATATAATAATTTAAGGTTATTATATTATTTCTAAAAATTAGAAATAAATTTATATCATGAAACTAATTTCATTAAACTCAAAATATACACTTATATCCTTCATAACATTATTTTCCCGATATAAACACATAAGATATATTTAAAACTAAGAGAGTGACATTTTGTAACTTTATTTGATTTAAATATTATATAGGAAATTATCTTGTAATTTTGTCTATTAAACAATTAAATTTATAGACTACGGTTATAAGTGATGAATTACATTCATCTAATAAATAAAATGATGAAAAATTATGACTTTATCATTTAGTTTAAACCTAGGTTAACACGATTTACCCTTTATCGGCTGGTAAATTTTAATAAGGTTGTGACATCCTAGATCCGGACACCACTTAATAGGTGCCCCAAGACTAGTGGGACACATGGAATCAAGCAAGTCTCCCCAAATAATAGAGGCTCCCGACAGTAGTGAGGTCCTAGGGTGTATCTGTGGGGAGACTATTCCCTCATTACCAGAGTGAAGCATAATAGATAAATAATAATAGAGGTAAATAGTGGAAGTAATATAAGTAAACAGAAGGAAAAGAGAAATATGGACATTAGTAATAATAACTAAAATAACAGGAATAACATTCAATAACTGATGATGATATGTCATGTATCTAGAAAACTAGAAAACATGGATAAAAGGAAGCATACTTAACATGTTACACAAAAGTATAAATGAAATCAAAGACTATCCCAAGAATCCCGAGCTTTGGCTCAGTCATCTACTATCAAGATCCATCCTAAAGAGCAAGTAATCAAGTGTTTGAATCCATACACATCCCTTTGCTAACACATGAATTAATGTAATATACTCTGCATACCTAATGATGATCTGAGAGGGTGTGAAATAAATCTTAGTGGGCCACCACCAACGGTGTTTGTAACATCCAGCCCATGTAATGAAATATATCAGTGTGCAAGCATACATATAGTACTGTAGTAGTGTGGGTACTCTAGAAGTACTATTCACCAAGGGGTCCTTTGGGCCATTAAGTGGGATTTCAAGCCGTGTATTCAGACCACTTAACCTTGGGCCTTTGGGCTATGTAATGGGTCTCTCTCTACCCAGTCTAAAGAGGTCTTTTCTTTAAATAATAAATTGAGGCTTCGACCCCAACCTTTAAAAAAAAATATAACTAAATACCCTAGTACCTACTTCAGCCCTTGGATAGTGTATGAAACTGTAACCAAATCATTATTTTATTATTACTATTTACTAAATAAATCACATGTTAATAATAGTGAAGGATCCAAGATGTAATAAAGTAACCTGTAATGATATTTAATAATGAAGTTCCAAGGTAATAACCAAAGATAGGTAGACCTTAAGGGTTGCCAAATCTGTAGTAACTATAGTCTGGCTAAGGGTAAGAGTGTAATCCAAGGAGCATAGTCCAATTAATTCCACAATGAGACACCTTACATGTCCATAGAGTTCATCCATGCTAAAACGGGGCTAAACAATGACTGGCCCCGATGGGCATTACCCATGAAACCTATTTTTCAATGCTCTATCCAAGGAGCGTATCCAAGAAATCCTATAGTACTATATGAGGGATCCTATAGTGTCATACCAGACACCCAAAGCTAGAAAAGAATTGGATTATGGGTGGGTCTCAGCCAAAGTAAGTTGTATCCTTGAATTCAGAATGGGATCCTCATGTGCTAAAGGCATTACCTTAGGAATTAAATTCAAGCTCGAGTCAGACCACTCCTATTTTTGATAATGAAACAATATAATATTTCATTTGGTTCAAGGCTTTTAATTCATTAATTTTATAAGTACATTCATCCTGCAACCCTTTAATTAATTCATAATTCATTAATAAGTCCATTTGGTTAAGGCTTTCCTTTCATTAGCATGACAAGGCCAAGTATCATAAAACCATTTATTAAATCCATTTAAGGAATATTCAATAATAAATGGTTGCTCCGATACCTTCCATCAACATGGTAATGGGTGCTATGAACATGAAACCTAGTATTCATTCACATTTAATTTAGTCAAGTCATATACTTAGTATACTTTCCAATTTACCTTTCACATTTAATTATAAAATTTAATGCACTTTCCTTATGTGGGTCAAGTTAAAGTGAAATGGTACTTTCCATTCACCATTTCATGATACAACAAGCATTTATTATTAGGTTCCTACCATTAGTGTGGTCAATCTCGATCACATCCAAATGATGGATCAAAAGTTTCAAAACACTAAAAACTCAACTATGAAATATCATCCTACATGGATGTTGGGTGTTGTGGGTGTAACCAACAAAAAGTAATCATATATTTGAAAATATAATAACCATAAGGTTATAATGATTATAATAATCAGAAATAAATTCTATAAATTTTACTCGATGAAATTTTCAGGCCTCACATGACAATTCCAAAATCAATGAACTTGAGGGATGAGTTATAGACCACCTAATTTAGGGTTTTACAACTCTCCTCCCCTAATATAGGCCTCCAATTCAGCTTAAAAAAGAGTATATCTGAGAAAAATGTAAAAATGCTTACACCTCGATAACTAGGTCGAGAGAAAGATAGGATAGGAGAGGCTAAAAATGACTTGACTACTTACCACTGCACATCCAATGTGACGAAAAGAATCTTGATTGGATCGCAGATGAATTGGATATTTCAATACCTACCTTAGGCCTTAAAATAGCTCCAAAATGAAAGAAAAAAAGGTTAATCCTATAGGAATTCTAATTAAGAGGAAAGAGCAAGCTTAATTGGATCATTAATGAAAAGATGGTCATTTCACCTAGAAAATATCCTTTTCACAGTTTTTCCACATGGTTCCACAAACCATTAACAAACCAAGCATGGGTACCATGAAAATATGGGCACTCACACAATTCGAATGCATGGTTAGTGTGGTAAGGCTCTGTCCCAAAACATACCACCCACAAGGTTTTCTTTATTAATTCGGCCTTCCTGCATAGTTTACTATAAATAGTGTTCCAGGGCTATTTTACCAAAAGGTTGGGTTATGTGATCTGAACAAGCCCCAGAGTAACTCAAAACGTTCACTAACTCATTAGGAATCCATATTAGGTACAAAATAAAGTATTAAACCGAAATTTAAAGGATCCATACCTGAGTGAAAAACAGGTTTCTTAGAGTATTCCCCCTTAAAAGAACTCATCCTCAAGTTCACCTTCAAAGGGTGGAGAAACACTGTTTGAGAACAAATCTGGCCATTGAGAATGTAATTCATCCTCCCATTCCCAAGTCTCATCCTCTACACAACCGTACTTCCATAACACCTGTACCATAGGGACATACTGGCCTCAGAGATCCTTCATGCTCCATTCAATGATGTGTATTGGATACTACTCCAAAGTTGCATCAATATCTAACTAAACTTCCTTGGTATCAAAGGTATTAGATGGGTCAACATGATACTGGAGAAGCTATGATACATGGAAGACATCATGCATGACACAGTACCTCTGAGGCAGTAACAACCGAGAGGATACCATCCTGACTCTCTCTAGGATATCTAAAGGACCTATATAACTAGGTGATAGATTACCTTTCTTCAATAACCTTCTATTCCCTAGCCTAGGTGATACCCAAATGAAAACAAATCACCGACCTCAAACTATAGAGGTCATCAATGGCGATTGGCATAATATTTCTATCTAGATTGAGCAGTAGTGATTTGATTTTTGATCAGTTGAACCTGCTCTGAAGTCCCCTGAATAAGACAAGGTCCTAGTAGTGCTGGCTCACCTACCTTTATCTAGCACTAAGATTAATGGTACAGACTACCATATAAGGCCTCAAAGGGAGATATATTAATTTTCATTTGAAAGTTATTATTATAGGAAACCATAACAAGAGGGATGTGCTTCTCTCAAGAATCAATAGAATCAAGGACACATGTTAGAATAATATCCTCTAGAACTTGAAGTTTCCATTCCGATTATCTATCAATCTGAGGGGGAAAAGATATTCTTTGAATCACATGTGTTCCCATAGCCTTATGAAATCTCTACTAGAACTTTTATGTGAAATGAGCATCCCTACCTAAAATGATAATATGAGGGACCTTGTGTAGTCATATGGTTTAATGAACATACAGTCTTCCTAGCTCATCAACTGAGAAGGTCTCTCAAATAGGAATGAGGTGGGATACTTAATATTACTATCAATGATAAACCATACAACGTCGCTACCTCTAGGAGACCTAGGTAAAACGACTACAAAGTCTATATCATCATATTCCCATTTCTATTCTGGGACTGGAAGTGGCTGTAACAAGCATGTAGGTCTCTGGTGGTCCACCTTTACCTATTGATAGGTGGAACACCTAGTGATAAATCCAACTATCTGTCACTTCATCACATACCACTAATACTAGTATCACATGTCTCGATACATCTTTGAGATTCCTGGATGAACTGACCACTAAGAAGAATGACTCTTTCATCAACTCCTCTATCATATCCGTAGGAACCTTGATGAGTCCATAAAGACATAGGATGTCTTCTCTATCAACATACGAATTTGGAGGTGGGTTATCTCATGATACACTCTCACAGATAATCCATCCTCTAGGATCTAAAAATTGTCTATCCTTCACCTTCTCTAGGAGAGAAGAGGTAATTATCAAAGATGAGAGGTAATACTTCTCGTGACAATCATGAAACTCCAAATGCAGTTTAGAAAAGAGGTACATTAACTTCCATTAACCACTGGCTTCCCGTACGGCCTATGGTTGAGTTTTTTGACTCAGTGCATCTGTAACCACATTTCCTCTCCCAGGTGTATAGGCAAGCTAAAAATGAAAGAATTATAAATTTTCGACCCATATCCACTGTCTAGGGTCCAAGTCACATTGAGTAAATATATATTTGAGGCTCTTGTAGTCTGTACGAACCAAAAAGAGATCACCTAAAAGATAGTGTATCCATCAACATAAGTCATAGAAAACTTCTACTATCTCAAGGTCGTGCATTGTGTAATTTCTCTCATGAGGATTCAACTACCAAGGCCCATATGAAATGAATCTATCCTACTACATCAAAAATACTCCTACACCGACACCTGATACATCACAGAAGAAAGTATAACCTCTTCCTTTCTTTGGAAGAATTATAATAGGCATCGAGACAATCCTCCCTTTTAGCTCCTAAAAGTATTTCTCGCACACCTTTGAACACAAGAACTCAACACCCTTCTTGGTAAGGCCAGTAAATGGTGAATTAATATGTGAAAAGTATTTTATGAAAAGACTATTGTAAGAGTTGGTGTCCTTGAACCAATTGGTTGTACTTTCATTACAAGGATATTTGATATATTTAAATATTAAACATCTTAATACATGCTGTTCATTATTTTGTATGACTATAATGTAATAATGTTCTAGAGTATTTGTTGCATTGATAAGGTCATGGAAGTTCCCTGCTATGATTAGAACCTTGAAATGCTATAAAAATATTCTAAAATATAGTTCTATAGTTGGATGACTTAATATGATGGGACACATAACATGAAGACTGTCAAGGGTGAGTACTCTTAAGCAGACAAGACTTCCTCTCATGAAGTTCACACTTAGTAATCTCCAAGATAGGATATTATGAGAACATACCCACCAATAAGAATTCCACATGTTTTGGTGTCATTAGATATTTCTATATGCGACAGTGTGTAATGATCCTTAGTATTTAATATTATCATTAATAAGTGTCATGACTCATGTACTTTGGTTTACTGATGAAAACTGTCTTGTAGACAGTTGGCAGGAAGTAGGGTACATTGGGTGCGTCATGATTGGAATGTTATTAAAGGATAAGTTGAGGAAGTATTTCCCCTTATATTTATGGATGTTGATATCTTGTCCCTTTTATTGAAATAGAACCATCCTGTGAAATTACATGACCATGGTGTAATAATGAGTTTATTTTAGGTAGTCAAAGAACGACGTATCAAGCATAAAATTTGATGTCACTATCATGAAACCTACTCGATGAGATATTGCGACAAAGGGGTTATATAACACATTGAGAATTCATATGTGGATGTCGTTTTGAGACTTTACTTTCTTTTTCCTGGGTGACTTGACCCATTTCTAGACAGTACTCTTGGAATTTAGGAAATCCCGCCTAATGCCAATGAGAAAAAAATCCTAGAGGGTCACACACACTAAGTTTTTGTGGTTGTATCGGTTAAATTCTATTTGAATTTAATTAATAAATATTATTCCCAAGATAGTGGAATAATTTTATTCAAGTTAAAACAGTTTAATAAATTAAATAAAAATTTATTCACCAGATTGAGGGTGAAATATATTTATTTATTTTATTGAACATTTAATAAATATTTATTCTTCTAGTTTGTAAATAAAATATTTATTTAAGAGAGTAATTTATTTATTTCTTTATTCAGGTGTTCAATAAATGGAAGTGGATTTCTAGAGGCCGGTCCAATAGTAAAATAATTACTTGCAAGATAATAAATAATTATAATTATTTATCTAGTTGACACAAATTAAAATAACGTTGCTATTATTTTGTGATGTGTAATTTTATTTATATTTTTGTTTTGTGCAAGTTGTCGCACCATAAATAATGACATGGTATTAATATTAATATCTTGGGTTTTCTCTAAAGTTATAAATTTATTTAATTGTTGTTGCACAATTAAATATTTTAACTAATTCCCCATGTCAATAAATAGACACATACGTCTATTGTGCCAGGTACTGTACCACACACTTAGTGAATTGAGAATTATTGAGGTAAAAAATTTCTCTCTCGAATCAAATTCATAACCCTCTCAATAATGAGAGATGATCTTCAAGGCCTAAGAACAAGCGATAAATAATGACCGACATAAGACACTCACTTCGCTGCGCTAGCACCTGAAGAACTAGTGGTGTCGATCAGAGGCCATCAGAGAACGTGTAGATCACTGATAGAGGGATTATTGTTTGGATATTTGAAATCACAACAAGATAATCTAGAAGTGTCATTACAGATGATCAACATCATCAACGAAGAAAATACCGATGATCCAGGTATTGTTTTATTTATAAAATTAATTAAATTAATTACAAGCATGTTGTGCAAGATCCCCTATAAAGGTTTTTGGCCTCTTCCTTCTTTATCTAAATCTTTGATTATATTATGTGTAGACTGGCATTCATCAACGTATTGGTCCTAGAACAATCATTGATCATGGTAAAAATTAAATTTGGGGGTCGACCCAACCGCACTTCCACTGCCCCCGAAACCTACAAGTGGTATCAGAGCAGTTACACCATAGTTTATAATTATTTAAATATTTCATTGATGATTTACGAATTTAATAATTTTGTAGTTTCAATTCAATTTAATCATTCTAAAAATTTGAATCTTATGATATGTTCCTCCTCTTTCATTTCTCTTTCACCTTACGGAAACAATATTTTCTTTTAATTTTGATTAAAATAAAAAAGAGGATCTCATCCGGAGGTTCCAAAGCTTACTATCTGTACAACACTAGAACACACGACATGTATTCAGTAGTACACACCTTATAGACAAGGTTCAATGCACCGGGTCTGGTATTCCAAACCAAGACGAGTCATTGGAGTTTGTTTAAGTCTTAATGACTCCGTGTGTTGACCTGGAATAAGTGGAACATGGTTTCTGGATTAAGAATCGTGTGGCCCACTGGAAATGACGAGTAGTCCCTTTCGGGTTTAGGTTAGACCATGTACCTCATACACGACATTCTAGAATGGATACCATGTAATGAGGAACTACATAGCATGTGACCCACTGGACATGCTGTGTACTCCGAAGATTTCAGAAGTAAACTCACATTCTATTTCCTCTGGCGTGTACTTCGAATGGATGATGAAAATATAGTACACACCGTGTAGTGGTAACTACATGATGTGTACTCATCCCAATTATGTAGATTTATTAAAATTTATTATTATATTATACACACCCTTGAGACTTGTACTATTGTGCGTGCATAAAGCTGAGGCACAACATGTGATATGTGTTTTATATGTATCTGTTTAATTTAACATCTGTGGAATGTTCATGTATAATCATTGAGTAGTTATGAATTGGAATTCACAGGGTTTCCTCCAAGGTACAAGTTACATACAATGACAAATTTAAATGAATTTATTTGTTTAAAAATATGATAGATGAGAATCTCAAGGAAATTCAGAAAAAGGTTTAAGATAAAAGGACTGATTAATTAAAGATGATAATTAATTGATTTGAGCATTATTTATCTTAAAAAAGAACAATTAAATAATTAAATGATAGTTTTATTTATGCATAAATATCATTGAATGTATGAATAATCATGAGCTAGACCAAGACCTTTGTATGTGGGTGGTTTCTTTTAATTTATTTATTTTAATTAAATTTGTTGGCCTTCGAGCCTTCTCCTTATTAATATGTAGGGCCTACGTACCCAATGTTTTTTTTATGTAAAATCATTTTTTACACCTCACCTGCATGTGAGTTAAAAATATATATGTAATGGACGAAACTCCCAAGATAGTGGAGGCGGTTCAAGATGGAGCCAAGACGAAACCAATCCCAAGAGATATAGAGGTGGACAGGTGGAAATCTGTAAACATGAAGCCAAAAGGTTAAAGATGTTTCTCCCCTAGGACAGGGTTAGTTTATCAACATCTAGATAAAATAACCATTAGAAAATCTCATGATCATTCAATTTACTTTATTTTATTTCCTTCAGTTTCATGGTTTATCATTATGGATGTGTTTTCATGATGACATAATTAATAAATTAAACAAGCCAGCATGACAGAACTAAAATAAACCAGAATTATACCTAAATATTATCAAGATTTGGTTAATCACTTAAGTAAGTTCCACTTAATATTAACAAGCATGTGATAATAGTAATAATAAATTCACGCACAATATATAAAAACACCTCAAATAAAATATTAAGTCACACCAAGCCTTTTGTTACTTAATTAAGGTAAAAACTCAATAAAACTATGTGTTTTACCAACCCTTGTTGGGACACTTACTTTTATATAGGAATCCATTATGAAAGGTTTTAATGTGACTGAACCATATTACATCAAGATGAGTATCCCTTTCTAGAGTTGGAGTAATATTGGACGCAAGAGTTGAGAAAATCCAAAAGTCATGATTTTAGGATTGGGGAGTCCACTCATCATATCAAGGAGCTGCAAGCCCATAGTTGGCAAAGGCCTGTCTACCTAAATACCTTCTAATATCTTGACCAACCCTTTTGGGGGTTATGCAAAGGGGAATATGGATATTTTCCACTAGAATTTCATGGCAATTGGACATTATGAGTTCAATGGTGAGGGCCATTAGGACTTGATAAAATAGTGGGATACTTAATAAAATTTATTATTTCTCATAAAATTGTAACCAAGAAGGTACTATTGATCTAATCTTTTAATTGTAGAATAAAAATGACAAGCTCATAAATGACACTATCCCTGCAATAAATTCTGGATAAAGACAACATCCTCACTGGTAGTAACTTCCAATAATAATTTAGATGCCTTCAGGTTATAGTACGCCATGAACGGAAGTCTTACATGATAGAGTCAACATGACCTGATCTTCCTGCCAAACATGTGAGTGATGAGGATTTTCTAGTCTATGAGAAACATATGAATGATGAGATCAATGTTCAATGCTTGATGCTATCATAAATGTCTAGTGAGCTCATAAATTCTCTTGAAAACATGGATTCTTATAGAATTCTTGAGCACCCCCATGGGTTTTACTAGGAGAGAGAAATACAAGAAAGGTTTGAGATCTCTAAGGCACTATTTAGAGTAAGATTGGAGTTGGTTCCCTAGATAGGCCTCATTTAGTCAAGTTCATTGGCTATATTGAGCGCCTAGAGGTTCTAGGGTTTAAACTTCCTGAATAACTGGACACCAATCTCATTCTTGCATCACTCCCTCAGAGCTTATATAACTTTGTTTTAAATTTCAATATGAACAAAATTGAAAAGTCTCTATCTAAGCATTATATCCTCATTTTCCAAGTGGACAAAGATATGAAGTACGAAGAGCCTTTTATCCTTATGGTGAATTAGAGGAAACGGAAGGTGAAGAGCTTTAAGCCGAAAGCTTCTTCATGGCCTTCCAAGAAAAGTAAGATAAAAGGGGAGACAAAGGAACATTAGGCTGTTTGTTTCACATGTGGAAAGAAGGGCCACTGGAAGAAGAACCAAACCAAGCCTAAGAAGAAAGGGGAAGCTTCAGGCTCATTTGTTATCAAATGAAATCTATCTATTTTTAAAAATTGGTTATTAGTTACAGGTTTTGGTTCTCACATATGTATCCAAATACAGGAACCAAATAGATCCTGGAAGATTCACTAAGGGGAGGTAGATCTATGAGCAGCCAATGAAGCCAGACTTACTGCTGTTGTTGTTAGGGACTACCAAATCACATGGCCAGCTAGGATGATCTTGGTGTTAAAGGGTTGTTATTATGTGTCGTCTATTACTAAAAATATTATTTCGGTATCCGGATTAGATACAAATGGATTATTTTTCATGTTTGGAAATTAATGTTGCTTCTTTTACTAATATAGAATTTTTTTTGGTAGGGAACATTTATACAATGGAATTTATGTGTTGGATTACACAAAACAAGTAATGAAAATCGATAATAAAGAAACTTCACATGAATCATACCACACCGAACTTTTGCATCACCAGCAAGGTCATGTAAATGTGAAATGCTTGAAAAAGTTACATAAAGATGGATATTTAGATTATTTTGAAGTAAAACCACTTGGCATATGTCATGCATGTTTATAAGACAAAATGACCAAATCCACACTTAGTGGGAAAGGTTAAAGGGAAAATAATCTTCTTTAATTAGTTCATATCGATGTGTGTGGACCATTTCCAATTGAAGCATGAGGAGGGTACTCATACTTCTTAAATTTCAATGATTATTTTAGTAGATATGGATATATCAACTTAATGAGGTATAACTTAGATTCTTTTGATAAGTTCAAAGAATCCTAGAATGAATTTGAGAACCAGCTTGGTAGTAAAATTAAGAAACTCTGCTCAGATTGAGGTGGATAATATCTTAATCAAGACTTCATTGATTACTTACGAGAGTTTGGGATCATATCCCAACTCACTCCTACATACACGCCCTAGTGGAATGGTGTAAGCGAAAGGATGAACCACACCCTGTTGGACATGGTGAGATCAATGATGAGTCATGCGAGTCTTCCATTATCCTTTTGGGGATATGCCTTATAAACAACATAACACATACTAAACCAAGTACCAAATAAATTGCTAAATGGTATTCCATATGAGTTCTGAATGGAAGAAAATCCATGTTATTGAATTTACATGTGTGGGGTAGCAAAGTGTTTGTTAAGGCCTCTTCAGGTAACAAAATCGAACCTTGAGGCATAAAGTGTACCTTTATAGGATACCCCAAGAAAACAAGGGGATATTACCTATATAACCCCTTGAAAAAAAATTTATAGTGGAAAGACATGCCATATTTCTTGAGAGGGATCACATATTCAAAAGAGATAGTGGGAGCGAGATAGAATTCGATGAAGTCGAGGTTCAAGGTATTCAAGAGATGGTACATGAATAGATTCCACAAATCCCTATGGAAGAAGAATCTGTTCCAGACACACAAGTACTGCGTAGGAGTAAAAGAGAGGTTAGAAAAATAGAACGATACAATTTTCTAGTTACTGAGGATGGTGACTCATTATTAGTTGATAATAATGATCCTATTACCTACAAGGAAGCAGTAAGTGGCACATATGTTTTCAAGTGAAAAGAAGCCATGAATTTTGAAATGGATTCCATATACCAAAAAAAGTCTGGATTTTGGTAGATCCTCTAATTTAAGTAAAGTCTGTTGGTTATAAATGGGTATTCAAGAAAAAACTGGACATAGAAGGACAATTCAATACCTATAAGGCACGACTAGTTGCAAAAGGGTTTAAACAACATCACGGAATTGACTACGATGAAACCTTTTCACAAGTTACAATGATGAAATCCATCAAAATTCTACTTTCCATTGTGTCTTACGATGACTATGAGCTTTGTAAAATGGATGTCAAAATAACCTTCCTTAACAAGAACCTTCAGGATGATTTCAACATGACACAACCTGAAGGTTTTATGAATCCAAATGATGCTAATAAGGTATGAAAGATGCATAAATCCATTTATGGATGAAAGCAAGCATCCAAATCATGGAACATTCATTTTGATGAATCCATAAAAGATTTTGGTTTTATCAAGAAAGAATGTGATCCTTGTGTCAACAAATGATTTATTGGGAGCGTAATCATTTTCCTAATAGTATATGTTGATGACATATTACTAATTAGAAATTAGATACCAGTCTTACAGTCTGTTGAGGCATGGTTGAATCAATGCTTCTCAATGAAGTACTTGGGCAAGGCATCATATATTCTTGGGATTAAGATACATCATGATAGATCCAAGAAATTGGTGGGCCTATGTTAAAGTAAATTCATTGATAAGATACTGAATAGATTCAGTATGGAACAATCCCAGAGGGGATTGTTACCAGCATCACATGGAATTCATCTTTCCAAGAAGATGTGTCCTCATAAACATGAGGAATGGAAGATAATGAAAAGAAATCCATACACATTAGTGATTGGTCCATTCATGTATGCCATGCTTTTTACTAGTCTAGATGATGGCTACACATTGAGTGCGGTAGGAAGATATCAAGCTGACCCCGGTGACCATCATTATATGGAAGTCAAGATGATCCTAAAGTATCTGAGGCATACTAAGGATATGTTCTTGGTTTATGGAGGAGATGAAGAACTAGTCATTAGAGGATATGCATATGCTAGTTTCCAGACTAATCAAGATGACATGAAGTCACAAACAGGATACATCTTCATATTGAATAGAGGTGCAGTAAGCTAGAAGAGCTCAAAGAAGAGTGTGGTAGTAGATTCTATAGCAGATTCCAAGTATATCGCATCTTCTGAGGAAAATAAAGAAGAATTTTTGATGCGAAGCTTCATCCAGGATTTGGATGTGATACCTAATAGTAAATATCCCATCACGTTGTAGTGTGATAATACTACAACGGTGGATCTCACAAAAGAGCCAAGGTCACATCAGCAGATGAAGCACATACTTTGGAAGTATCATCTCTTGAGGTATTTATCTCACAAAGGTGAATTTGCAGTGAGTAGTATTTCTACTGAACACAATATGGAAGACCCCTTGAATAAATCCTTGACTCAACATAAACATGATCATCATATGATGTCTAGAAGACTGAAAGTCGTAGGCAGTTGGCTCTAGTCCAAGTGGGAGTTTGTAAGAGTTGGTGTCCTAGAACCAACTGGTTTTACTTTGATTACAAGTATATTTAATGTATTTATATATTAAACATATTATTACATATTATTTATTGTTCTAAATTACTATGATGTAATAATGTACTAGAGTATTTGTTGCAATGATAAGGTTATTGAAGTTACCTGATATGATGAGAACCTTGAAATGCTATAAAAATATTCTTAAATATAGTTTTATGGTTGGATGAAATACTATTATGGGACACATAGTATGCATGCCATCTGGTGTGAGTACTAATAAGAAGATGAGACTTCCTAGCATGATGTTCTCACTTGGTAATCTTTGAGAAAAGAGATTATGAGAACAGACCCACCTGTAGGAATTCCACATGTTTTGGTGTTATCAAATATTTCTACTTGGGAGTGTGTATAATTATCCCTAGAATTTATAATTATCATTAATACATTTCATGAATCGCACACTCTAATTTACTAACGAAAACTGTTATGTAGATCGTTGGTAGGAAGTATGGCATGTTGGGTGTGTCACAAGTGACATGTTATTAATGGATTAGTCAAGGAAGGATTTTCCCTTTCTATTTATAAAAGTTGATATCTCATCCCTTTGATTTAAATAGAACCATCACACAAAATTCCATGTCCATGGTGTAACGAAGAGTTTATTTCAGGTAGTCAAATAATGAAGTATCAAGCATAAAAGTTGATGACACTATCATGAAACCTTCTTGATGAGATATTAATATAAAGGGATTATATTACATAGTGATCGTTTGTATGAAGATGTCGTTGCTGTGACTGTAAGTTCTTTCTATTGGGTACCTTGACCCGTTTCTAGAGAGTACTCTTGGACTTTAGGCAAGCCTACCTAAGGCCAAAGAGAAAGAATCCTAGAGGGTCACACACTAAGTGTTTCTGGTGATCTTGGTTAAATTCAATATTAATTTAATTAATAAATTTAATTCTCAAGATAATGGAATAATTTTATTCAAGTTAAAATGATTTCATAAATTAAATAAATATTTATTCACCGTATTGTGGGTAAAATATATTTATTTATTTTATTGAACATTTAATAAATAGTTATTTAATAGTTTGTAAATAAAATATTTATTTTAGAGAATAAATTATTTATTTATTTATTCAGGTGTTCAATAAATGTAAGTGGAGTTAGAGCTGACCAAGGCTGGTCTGATAGTAAAATAATTATTTGCAAGACGACAAATAATTATTTTACTAGTTGGCACACATTAGAATAACACTGCGGTTATTTTGTGATGTGGAATTTTATATATAATTCCATTTTTATCAAGTTGGATCACCATAAATAATGAAATGGTTTTATTATTAATAGAATGAGTATTCTCTAAGGTTATGAATGTATTTAATTTTTATTAAGCAATTAAATATTGTAACTCAAGCCCAATGTCAATAAATAGATACATATGTCTATTGTGCGAGGTACCAAACCACACACCCATTGAATTGAGAATTGTTGAGGTAAATAATTTCTCTCTCATATAATCATTCCACCCCATTAAAAAAATGAGAGATGTTCATCAAGGATGAAGAACAAGCGATCAAGAACGACCGACACAAGACACTTGCTTCGTAGTGCTAGCACCCAGAGAACAAGTGGTGTTGATCGAAGGCTATTAGAGCATGTATGGATCACTGCTAGAGGGATACTAGTTTGGATCCTTGAAATCACAACAAGATAAATTATAAGGGTCATTCTGGATGATCAACATCATAAACGAAGAAAATATCTAAGATCCATGTATTATTTTCTTTATGAAATTTATTAAACTAATTATAAACATGATGTGAAATATCCTCTATAAATGTTTCTAGCCTCTTCCTTCTTTATATAAATCATTGATTCTATTCCATGGAGACTTACATTCACCATCGTATTGACCTCATAATAATCATTGATCATGGTAAAAATTAAAATTTTCGGTCGGCCCAACTGCACTTCCACTGTACCCAGAACCTACTCTTATAATATCCAGCCATCCCCAATAAACTATGTATATCAAACACATTATTGTGGTGATATAAGGAAACTACAACACTGACCTTTTCTAGGTCAACGTATACACCTAATTCTGAGATAATATGAACTAATAAGTGAACTTTGTCGATCCAAAAGTGGAACATAGAAATATTTTCATAAATATGATGCTCTCTCAGTGTACTCAGAATTATCTCAATGTCTTTAGCATGAACGTTATGAGTATGAGAATACATGAATATTTCATCCATAAAGACCATGAAAAAAATATAGATAGGTATGGAAAACCTTATTAATTAGAGCCATGGAAATGGTGGGTGACTTCTTAAGACCAAATGGTATAACAAGGTTCTTGTACAGACCATACATGCTATATAAAGCTGTATAAGGTAGGTCTGATGGCCTGACTTGTACCTGAGGATAACCCGATCAAAAGTTGATCTTAGAGAAGACCATATATCCTTATATCTGGTCATAGATATCATCAATTTGATAAAGTGGATATAAGTTTTTGACTGTCAGATGGTTCAACTTTCTATAATCCATGAATATATGTAAGGTTTCATCTGCCTTCTTTTTGAAAAGAACAGATGAACCCCAAGAGGTTGTACTGGGCTGTATAAATCCATTGGCCTCTAAATAATCTAACTACTGCTTGAGCTCCTAATGCTCTGTGGGTGCCATCCTATATGGAGAAATTTACACTAGAGATGCTCACAAAATAAGCTTGATTGTAAACTCTACCTCTCTCTCATGAGGTAATCCAGAAAAATATTTAGGAAAGACATCCCTAAAATGATCCACTATTGGAGGAAAATAATCTTAATGTAAAAATTGATCCTCCATGAAGATATTTTAAATTTGGGTGGTCACTCCACCTAGCCCATGATTCTCTAGTCCTACCATACTAGCTTTGGCATTCTACTCACCCTTATGTAGATAACTGCTTCCCTCTGGTGATGTAAATGATACCTAGTGGTTATAATAGTCTGTGAAAGCATGATAATGAACCAACCAATCCATCCCAAGAATGTCATCGAATCCTATCATCTTGAGAACAAAGTGGTTCTATAAGAAGGGGTAACTTCCTACCTCAAGGGGACAATCCCTACACTAGAATATTCCCTCTGTTCATACCCCTAACGGTGTATCTAGTGTCATTACACAATAGTAATACTATATCCCTAGTATGAGACTTTCCAAAATATATAGAGGTAAAAGAGTTCGAAACACCTATATCAAATAAATAATATACAATTGTAGATTCCACAGGAATAGTACCTCATACTATATATAGTCACACATCCTAATCCTCTAGTATTAGTTGTAGTGCATGAAAATGAACTAATGCACAACCCTGTGCAATAGCTGAACTACCGTGATCATAATTTATCTATTGGAACTGCTGGTGATTGGGGTCTGGCTACCATGACTACAATATCCTCCTCGACCAATCCTACCGGTGCTATTATAACTCCCCACCTGATGCGGTGCAAAATAACCCAATTTAGAAGGTGGACATGGAACATATACTTTTCCACTCAAAGATGGTGGAAAGGTTTTATAGAATATTTAAAGATTCCCCATATGGTTGCAATCCCGACACTCGAGTGGGTCTCTATCACACTGAGGCTCTAAATGACCATGTCTTCCACACCGATGACACAACATGGATTTATCAACATGGTTACTCTGGTTTTCACTTCCTTGATGAGAAACCTTAAGAGAACACTTCTTACCACCATAAGAACTAATTTCCTATTGCAGCACTGGTCCTCTATGACTTATACTATTCCCATCCCTTAGGTTACACTTAGTAATAAGATACTTATTGACTATTTTAGAAAAATTAGTTAGGCGAAAGGCATTCATCTACATATGGATGGTGTACAAAATCCCATCCTCATAGCGTCTAGCATGCAAAAACTCATCACCGGATAGAAGCGATGAAAATCATTGCAATTCCGTGAAACACACTGAATACTCCATAATTGACATAGAACCCTACTTGATATGGATGAAATATCTAGCTTTGTCATCTCTCACTATTTGAGGAAAGAACTGATCATTGAAGAAAATCATGAAATTGTCCCATAACATTCCTTGATGGCGATCAGCATGGGAAACCGCATCCCACCAATGCTTGGCAGAATCCCGAATCATGTATGTAGCAAGCTTGAGCTTCCAATTTGGAGTAATTTATAGATGCTCAAAGATAGAAAGGATGGAATCTAGCCAAGACTCAGTAGCTGGTGGACATCTATCCCCTAAAAAGGTAGGAGGATCCTATTGCTGGAATGCATGAGTCAGATCAGCCATCGTAGGTGCAAGCCATAGAGAACCATGCATGGAATACATCAAATGTTGGAAACTACCATGAACCTGGGTGTTAGTTCCAAATTCAGGTACAATAGGTGGTGCCTCAAGTGAAACTCCTAGGGGTAAGACTGGCATCTCAGGGCCCATCACATCTGGGGGATGATCATCTCCACTTTCCTAGCATATGATAAGAGGACATCATGGAGGTATTGGTCTACAAATTCTAGGCACATTCCCCAGAATGAGCTTAAGCAGAAAGATATCATCACTGGCAGAAGCTGAATATAAGAAAACTCACTACCCAAGGAATACTACCCCAACTAACCACTTATACAACTAGGTATTGGTATGTTCTCAAGTATAAGTTTCATTTAATATTACATTTTATTTCCAGGTTCACTCCTTTACCTTTCATAAACATGACAAGGTAGGATAAGGACATGAAACCATTTCATACTATAATTCATGTTCCACTTTATAATGGATATCTATTCTAATTGAGTCAATGCCCATACACCTCATCAATGAAAATAAAAGCAATTTAATTATAGCATAATGTCTCGACTCACTAAATTACTCATCCCAAAACACGAGGGCCCATAAACCTCATGAAATGAGACTGAAAATCACTAAATTTCAACCAAAAGTAGTACATGTAAAAGATAACTATCACAAAATTACTTCAAAATCATAGGAATATTAATCAATGCAAAGCATTCAAATTCACCCATATGGCATGACAATATGCATGAAATGCGAATTATAGGTGCCTATAATGATGGGTGTAACAACTATCATTAACCTCATATCGTTGGGCCAAGGATGAAATGAAACCCTCAATCATCATAATAATAAACAACACCATACAACATGTGATTCACCCAATGGTGAAATAATGTCCACTATAATAGGAAAAACAAATCAACATATATATTTTAGGTAACTTTAATTTTACTTCAAAAATGGGTTCACGATGCCCAATAACATCTTATGACCATGTACCAAGAATTCCTATTCTCTGGATTATTATATATAAATATTAAAGTAAGAATGGAAATCTCTATGATGCCACTTTGTGACATCCTAGACCCATATTCCACTTAATAGGTTCCCCGAGCCTGGTTGTCCACATGTCCTCAAGGGCATCTCCCTAAATGCTAGAGACTGCCGACTAAAAGTGAGGGACTAGGGTGTTTCTATGGGGAGAGTATTCCCTCATTAAAAGAGTGTATAAAAATGAATAAATAATAACAGAGGTAAATAGAGGATGAAATATAAGTAAATAGAAGGCCCAACGGAAATAGGGATAGTATTAATAATAACTAAAATAACTGGAATAACATTCAACAAATGATGATGATACATCATGTATCTAGAAAACTAGAAAACATAGATACAAGTAAGTATACATAACATTTTCCACAAAAGTATAAATGAAATTAAAGACTATCCCAAGTATCCCGAGCTTTGTCTTGGTCATATGCTATCAAGAACCTTCATAAACAATAAGCAATCAAGTGTGTGAAG
This sequence comes from Viscum album, assembly GCA_963277665.1. NCBI lineage: Eukaryota > Viridiplantae > Streptophyta > Magnoliopsida > Santalales > Viscaceae > Viscum > Viscum album. The sequence goes on from OY728119.1 coordinate 541,091,389, forward strand.
TCGTACACTTCCTTTTGTCAACACCAACATTCATGTAATCTACTCAGGGTACCAAACAATGCTGAGAGAGGGTGTGAGATAAACCATAGTGGGTTACCACTAATGATTTTCATACCATCTATCCCATGTAATTGAATATATCAGCGTGTAAGCATTCATATATATATATATATATATATATATATATAAAGTAAATTTGTACAATGTAACTAAATACCCAAGTACTTGCTTCATCCCTTGGATGGTGTCTAAACCTATAACTAATTCATTATTTTATGGTTACATGTCACTAAATAAATCACATGTTAATAATAGTGAGGGTTCTATGAAGTAACAAGGAAATGAGTAATGATGTTTAATAATGAAGTTCCATGGTAATAACCAAGGAAAATTTGACATCAAGGGTCTCCAACTCAGTAACAACTATATCCTGGCTAAGGTTAAGAGAGTAATTCAAGGATCATAGTCCATGATACTCCACAATGAGATAACCACTAAGTCCAAGGTGTTAATCCAAGGAAAAATGGGGATAATCAATGATTGAGCCTGATGGGATTTAGTAATGGCACCTACTTTTAAAGGTGGGATCCAAGGGTTGTATCCAAAGCATATTTTAGTATGACATGAGGGTTCCTATGGTGCCGAAGTGGGCATCCAAAGATAGAAAATAATCAGTTTCTAGGTTGGTCTCAACCTAAGAAAGTTGAATCCTTGAATTCGGAATGGGGTCCTCAAGTGCTAAAGCCATTCCCTCAGGAATCCAAGGTGAGCTCGAGTCATGGCACTCTTATTTTTAATAATGAAATCATATAATATTTATTTTGGTTAAATACATTTCTTTAATTAGTGTTATAAGGAAACTTTTCATGCAACCCTTTAATAAATTTATAATTAATCAGTAAGTCCATTTGGTTCAAGCCTTGCCTTTCATTTGTGTGATAAGGCCAAGTAGCATGTAACCATTTATTAAATCCATTTAAGGCATATTCAATAATTATGGTTCACTCTACTACCTTTTATCAACATGGAAAGGGGTTCTATGGATATGAAACCAATTATTTATTCACATTTAATTTGGTCACGTCATATACTTAGTATACTTTCTAATTTTCCTTTTTCATTTTATTATAATATTTAAATTACCTACCTTAGGTGGGTTTAGTGAAAGTTACATGGTACCTTCCATTCACCATTTCATGATAAAACAAGAATTTATTATAATAGGGCCTCCCATTAGTGTTGATAAGCTCGAGCACATCCAAATGATGTCTCAAAAGTGTCAAAACACTAAAAACTCAACTATGGCATATCATCCTAAATGGGATGTTGGGCATTTTGGGCGTAACCATGAAAAAGTAATCACTTATTTCAAAATGATCATAACTATATGGTTCTAATTATTATAATGGTGACATATAAATTCTATAAATGACACCCAATGAAATTGACAAGCCACGAACAATAATTCCAAAATCAACAAACTTCAGGGATGAGTTATAGACCACCCACCTTAGGGTCATATGACTCTCCTCCCTCGATATTAACCTATGATTCAGCTTAGAATGAAGTATATTTTAGAAAAAGGTAAAAACAATCACACCTAAATTACTAGGTCAAGAGACATAGAGGAAAGTAATGACTAAAAAGGACTCAAGTACTTATAGTTTCACATGCAATGTGATGAATGGAAGGTCAATCAGATCCTCGATGAAGGAGATCTTTCAATACCGACCTTATTCCTTAAAAGAGATCCAAAATGAGAGAAAAAATAGGTTAATACAATAGGAATTAGGATTTTGAGGTAGAAGGAGGCATAATTAGATCATTAATAGAAAATGGTCATTTTATCTAGAAAATATCCTATCCATGGTTTTCCCACACGGTTTGAAAAACCATGTGCGAAACATACATAGGTACTTGGTAAAAAGGGGCACTTTCATGGTTATGTCAGATGGTTATGGAAATCGTGTACCAAACGTGTGGTTAGGCTCTGCCTAAAGACATGCCTCCGACACAGTTTGCTCAACCTATGCAGTGTTCCCGCATGGTTAAATATAAACCTTACACCATGTCTTTTTTCCCAAAAAGATGGATTTCAATCACTGAACAAGCCCCAAACACCCTTGTAACATTCATTAACTCATTAGACATCCATATTAGTTCCAAGATAAAGAATTATAATGAAATTTAATATATCCACACATGAGTGAAAAACTAGTTTCTTACAAAGGTCACTATTCATATTGATAAAAAATAAAAGAGATCTATTTACCAAATTTTGAACTACTAATTACAAATATGGAATTCATTTTATCAAATTGAATATTTATAAGTTTTATAATTTTTTTCAAATAAGCTTACAATACCTGAAGAAAATCACTTTTTAAAAAATACATTTTGAATCATAAAAATATGTTTATTATTATCTAATGACGAGAAAAATATTAAATGGATATTCAAATATTAAATTAAATAATATATATATATATATAATTAAATTCATGAAAAAGTAGTAAATAATTTAATTTATTAATATTAAAAGACATCATGCGCATAATTTTTTTTATAAGAATATCTCTTTTACGTTCAAATGATTTTTATTTTCATTATAATTAATTGATAAAGAAGGAATTAATTTTGGTCATATATAAACCATATGTTTTTAACAATTTATTTAGTTCTATTAATTACTCCGAATCAAATTTCTAGGCTATAACTATCTCATATATATATTTTAATAGTATCTCATGGTTCATTTTAACTTGGTACTGTGTGTAATGCAAGCTATCAAAAAACTAAAATTCATTTGAAAGAAATATTTCATAAAATATTGACATATTAAATTATTCCCCCATTAAAATTAGTTTTCCCTTGAAATTAATTACATTTATATAAACAAATGGGGATATCTATACTTCATTATATCCTTAGCTTCCCATGCAATATCTTAAAATTTGTGATTTCTCTTGAGAACTTTCACCAGGGGAGTAGTCTTGTTATGTGGCACTTTATCTCTACAAACCAAGATTTATACCAATTGTTCTTTATTATAAAGATCATTTTATAGTTTTATTACTTATGAGTTTAGTACATGCGATGGACCCATTATGTACTTCTTCAAGAGTGATACATGAAACAAATCGTGAACTTGAGAGAGGTTCGGTGGAAGCACCAAGTGATATGCTAAAATCAATACTAGAACAAGAATCTAGAAAGATAAAATATACATAGGGTTCAAATTTCCCTTATTTATGAATATCATTACATTATTACATAGATAAATTCATATAAAAACCTTCTCACTAAATTCAAATTCTATGTCACAATGAATATTTTCATCATAGTTTTTCTATTGACTCTGAGATGCCTTTATTTGCTACTGGATGAGTCAAAATTTCTCTGTCATTTTCTTAGCTAGCTCGGGTCCCAATATCTTTATTTACCCAACTTCATCCTAACACATTGGAGTTATGAACTTCCTTCTATATAGTTGTTAATAAGGATCCATTTTAATACTCAAGTGAATTCTATTGTTATTAGAAAATTCAATTAGAGGATGGTGTTGATCCCAAGCATAACTAAAATCCATAGAACAAGATATTAACATATCCTATATGGTTTGAATAGTTCTCTAATATTTACCATATATCTGAGTATGATATATCATACTGAAACATAACTCTATATCTAGAGCCACCTAAGACTTCACTAAAACATTAAGGTAAACTACAGATCCTGATCAGATACAATGGAATGTGGTAATCCATGAAACCTTACCACCTAATTAATGAATATACTATGAATATGATCAAGATAAAAATATTCTAAAATATCAATGAAATATTTTGACTTTTTAAGGAGATTAACTACAACCCAAATAACATTGTTCCCTTTGGAAATTTTGGTGATCTAATGAAAAAATCCATGGTGATGTTTTAATATTTCCCTTCCATTATGATTAATGGTTGTAAAAAACCCTTAGAGTTATGTCACTCAACCTTAAATTGATAATATACTAATCATGGAGATACATACTCAGCAATATATTTATTTATGATATCCCACCATAAATAACTTTTTAGATCTCTTTACATCTTAGTACTTCTAGAATGAATGGAGAATGATGAATTGTGATCCTCATCAAATAAATATCTTTTCAAATATAGTATGGATGGAACACATACACGGTTCTTGAACCTTATCATTCCATAAAAATCAAGGTTAAACTCATTAATATTTCTTAATTTATTTTGTAGCTCCATATCTTCTATCAACACCTCTTTAATATTTAATAAGATAGATGTTTAAACACACATTTGAGAAAGAGAAGACTTTTCTCATTCTTTGAATATTTTCATATCCGTCCATTGGAAGTCCATAAATATGTGATCTTTCACGATCCACATCATAGATAATCTAGCATGATCATTTCTACTCAGTGTATCTTCCACCTTATTTTATTTCTCATGGTGGTATTGCATTGACCAATCATAATCATTAATAAACTCCAACCATCTTCTCTAGTGCATATTCAACTCTTTTTATGTAAAAATATACATTAAACTTTTATTATTAGTATATATATCACACCTTTCATTGTAAATATAATTCCTCCATATATTTAATGAATAAATTTCTTATTCTAACTTCAAACCATGAGTTGGATAATTTTTATCATGAATCTTTAATTAGTGTAATGAATAAGCTATCCCCATATCCTTCTTCATGAGAATGAATCCAAGTCCATTCTTGGATGAATTTGTGTAGATTACAAACCCTTATTCACTATGAGTAAGTGCGAGGACATGTGCACTGACCAAACATATCTTTATATCCTTAATATTTTCCACACATTCATCCATACAAAGGAACATGGAATCTTTTCAAGTTAAATTGGAAAGTGGAGTAGAAAAGCATGATAAGATCTCCACAAATCATTGATAATATACACCCAAATCAAGAAAACTATGGATCTCAGTCACAATGGATAGTATGGACCAATGCCTAATAACTTCAGTCTTTGATGTATCTACTAATATACCCTCACTTGAGATTATATTTCAAAATAATGAAATTTTAGAAATCCAAAATTCACAATTGGTAAATTTTTCATAATGATTCTCCTTTCTTAGGATTTTCAGCACAATCCTTAAGTGAACATAATTCTTTACCTTTCTTTTTGAATATATAATAAAAGTTTCTTTAAAGACTACTAAAAACTGATTAAGGTAATATTGGAAGACTATATTCATTAAATACATGATGATAATAGGGGAATTTGTAAGAGAAAATAACATCACTATAAATTATTAGTCTCCATACCTTGTATAAAATTATTTCTTAGGTATATATTCTTTCTTGAACACCAATTGATGTTATACAAATGGAAGGTTAATCTTTGAAAAGTATTGAGATCCACATAGTTGATCAAACATGTCCTCAATATGAGGTATAATATACTTGTTCTTGATATTGATCATGTTATGTTCAAGATAATAAATACAGAGTCACATTAATGCATCATTTTTGTTAACAAAAATAATAGGTGCACCCAAGGTTACACACTTGGACGAATGAATTCCTTATCATGATTCTCTTGAAGTTTTTTATTCAATTCCTACTACTCAGTCAGGTCCTTTATATATGGAGTTATTGAAAAAGGTATTGAACTAGGTATGAGTTCCATTGAGAACTCAAATTCACAATTAGATGGCATACTAAGCAGTTATTCCATAAAAACATCAACAAAATCTCATGAAATAGGAATATCTTCAATTTTTGAGTATCTCCCCAACCATCTGAGATAAAAAACTATTTTAATAGGAATAAATACCCATAAAATGGTTGTGATTAATTTCCAAAAGTTCATATTTCTTATCGCACTAATAAATGATCATGGGTTCATTTGGAATACAAAATATGACGTCCCTTTCTTGATAATTGTTATGGGATCCATATAAATAAAGAAAATAAATTCCTATAATCAAATCAAATTCAACTAAAGGAAGAATCACAAGATTTTTAGGAATCACTTTCCTGCAAACTTTAATCAGAGAGGAACTATAAAACTGAGATTCGACCATCGTACTATTAGGATTTTTCACCACTAACTCAATATATAATCACTGATATGGCAATTCAATACCATTTCCGGATTAATTAGATATAGAAGAGTGGGTAAATTCATAGTAAAATAATACATTAATTGTTTTATAGTGCATGATAATCATACCTTTTTTCATGTCATTATCATAACCCACATCATTAGTTATGATCACTTGAGATTTCCCTTTGTCTTTTAGATTGGGAGGATTTTTTCTATTGACCGTAAAAAAACAATCAGATTGGTGAATTGGTTGACATAATTCTTATAATAATTTAATTTGGATCATTGGAGAATGGGTGGGGAATTAGTTGGTTCTTTTATGTACTCCATTATATCAACTATCATTTTCACAACCTTTTGACCTTCAATAGCTCTATCACTAGTATTCCCACATTTAAAACGCATCCCAGTTCCACTCAATAAATTCCCAAGATGTTTCTTCCTATATTTCTTGCATGTAGATGAATGTAATTTCTTTATACCATGTTATTTATTCAAGTTCTTATGATAATCAATGTTACTTTTATCATAAAAACCATGGGAATGGCGGGAATCTCTAATTTCCATTTTTACCTTGAGTTCATATTGAATGATTTATTTATAGCTACTAAAGTATATTGTATCTAACACCATTTGGAGACTTGGTTTTAAGAAACTAATGAATTGATCAAATTTTTTAATTAGGGATAATGATTAAAATATAAGAATACCGTGTAAGTCTTATAAAATAATCTTAATAGGTACTAATATATTCATCATCCTTTTTCTTGAGCTTAAGAAATTAATTATCCATTATTGTATGTAGAATAAGAAAGATGTACTTACTGAAATATATTCTATCAAACTCCTCCTATTCCATGGATTTAATTTGATCCTCTTGAATTGTATTCTTAAAAAGGTTCCACCATTAATCTTCTTCACCTTCCAAATGATAAACTACTAAGATAAATCTTTCATGTTCTGAGCATTGGATAATGGAAAATATTTTCTTGAATGGTGTCAATCCATTTCTCATCCACTAGTGGATCAGAATATACCCTAAAAGATTATGTACATTACCTAATAAAATATTAAACAATACTTTTATTCTTCCTTTGACCGTTTAGATGTTAATCATGATTCATGGGTTGAGAAGCCATCATAAACATAAAAAAATATTTTGTATTCTATATCCCACAAAATTTAGTTACTCAGGTGGAAAATTATTTCATTCTATATTAAATTTATTATTAGTATGATGTATTCTTCTTATAGCCATTGAATTTTACCAAAATAAAAAGTCTGAGAAACAATAATCATAGTGTAAAACCACACAATCATGAAAAATAATTTATAGGATTTATAAATCATGACACTTTCTTTTCAATCCATTAAACCTTAGTTTTAACCTATGTTTTCCATGGTCATTGCCAAAAAATTAGGATTTTATCCTATACTTATACTTATCCCTAGGGTTCTCAATAAAGTTTTATTATCCTAGTTTATAGAGGTTAACTAAACCTTGATCTAATACCAATTATAGAAAACAAAAAAATTCATACATAGATATTATATCTTATTATCTGAATATTCATTACACAACATCATAATCCATTATAGAAACATATAGTTATAGTATAATTAGAAACTAGGACATGTAAATAACTTGTATATAAGTGTCTCCCACTAATATATTAATAAATATAACCCTTATTAAACATATCTTACTTAAAGTATTTCTTTATGACCAGAGGAAAGAAAACACAATAAAGGGTGAGATTAGAAACTCATTAAGGGTAAACAAGGGAGACATCAATCATCACTTAAACATTACATGAGACACTACTACAAATATGGATTTTATCAGCGCTAAAAATGGCCATTAACAGTGCTAGAAAAAGCACTGATAATGCCGACGAAGATAAAGGGGGGGTCCCCTTTATCAGCGCTTTTTTTAGCGCTGATATTGATTTGTTCTCTTAATCATGATATATCTATTTATTTATATATATATTTCATTATATTTATTCATACAGTAATATATATTTATATTAATATATATAGTTATATTAATATATATATAGTTATATTAATATATATATATAGTTATATTAATATATAGTAGTTATATAAATATTCATATATTGGTATTTTAAATAAAATGGATATTAGTTATTATTTAGATAAATCTAGTATATTTTATATGTAAATATGTTTAATTATTTATTTAAAAAATTTAATTTTTAGGTGTGAATATATAAAAAATATGTACATATAGTTATATATTTTTGATTATAAATAGCAGTAAATTATAAAAAAAGATAAAATATCATAGACATAATATCAATATGAATCTAATACATTGGAATAAATTCAGTCTCCACCAAAAAATCCAATAATACCCCCTTAAACGAGGCTGAAAATCCACAAAATGTTAAAAAATCTGGGTACCCTGACTAAAAAATCAGTTTTAGAGGCCTTTTGGACCTTGTTTGGCCTCGAAAAATGCCTGACTTGGTTACATCACAGTCAAAGCAACGTAGAACTCGTCGCAGGCTTCGATTTGATATGTGGTAGAGCTCAAAAGGACACCCGGATCAAAAGTTATGGTCATTTGAAGTTTGAGTTGCGTTTTCATCATATTTTAGATCTTTTTTTAATTTTTTTGATTTTTTTAATATTTTTATTCTTCAAATTGTTATTAAATGACTATTACTCCATAATAATTATCAAATTATTAATTAAAAATATTTTTTAAATTTTTTTAGAATACGTTTTCACTAAATATCTTATATATTAAGTATATTAAGTGGAAATGTACATTTACACTAATCTAAAATATATTTAAAAATTATATATTATATTTATATCAATATAAATATATAAATATATTTATATATTAATATATTTTTTTAATTTTTTTTGAAGTCGACCCTTTATCAGCGCTACTAAACAAGTGCTGATAAAGGGGGTCCCTTTATCAGCGCTAAAAAAAGCACTGATAAAGGGGGGGGGGGCTTTATCAACGCTAAAAAAAAGCGCTGATAAAGGGGTACTTTTATCAGCGCTTTTTTTAGCGCTGATAAAGCGCCCCCCTTTATCAGTGCTTTTTCGTTAGCACTGATAAAGGGGTGGCGCTGGCCTTGCCCAGTTTTGTGGTAGTGAGAATATGGGTATGATAAAATGAAAATATCCTTTTTAAATGTTACCCTATAAATTAATGATTATAATCTTGATTTATGGAATAAATCCTGGAATTTCATAAGATATGAATCATAAAAGAATCAAATAATATGATCGATAAGAGAATAACATTAGAATAAGACATAGAATTGTGGTATACGAGTAGTAAAAATTTCCTTAGTAGTCAATGATTATTTTCAGGACTATCATAGGGGATTGCGTTTACTTTTCATTCTATCATAGCACTCAAGGTTCACCCCCAAGACTATCATAGTGGAAAAAGTCCCTTACTGAACTGGGTTCAGTTCCTAATCTGGAACTTTTTATCTCATAAGATATCAATCATTAACCAATGAATTGGAGGGATATATAATTTTGATCCTAACCATCCTTGGTTATAACTTACCTACCACCTTTAGTTATAATGTAACCACTGTCCTTTATTATAACATAACCACCATCCTTGGTTATAATATAACCACCATCCTTGGTTATAATGTTACCAATTTCCTCAGTTTATAACATAACCACCCATAACTTAATCAAAACCATACATATGTGTTCTCCATGATTAGAAAACATTCATCATATCATCACATCCTAACCCATTCAAAGAAAACAAGTTCCATAGTTATTTCTTCAATTCATCACAGCATAAAAAATGAAAAATAAATTGATTATTGATAAAAATTTCATCAATATTAAAATTAACCATCTAGAGAAAGAGTAATAATGACATCATTAGATTATATCCCTACTAAATAATAATTAACATCAAAGGATTTTATCATATATGAAAATTCATTTAAAATATAACTGAAATATTTCTTGAGGAAAATAACCTTTCCACTTTGAAAATTAATTCTAAAATAAAAATATTTCCAAAATATTAAGGAAAAAATTTCATTTACAAATAACCACGGTAATTTTTAAAGTAATCTTCAAAACATTGAGTAGTTATGATGGATGGATATTTAGTTTATTCCATATAAGTTATAAAAAATTCATTGCATTCTTTTGTAAAAAGTATAAAAGTACCTCATTCAAAAAATCACGTGAATATTAATTTTAAACACACTTTTTAAGAAGTAAAACATGGGTAAAAATAACTTTAACAGTCATATTAAAATATTAAAACCTATTTTAAATTAATTTTAGAAAACATAGATAGGGAATATTTTTTTTCAACTGAGGAGAGAAATAAAATTGATTTTCCATAAAAAATATATTTGGTCTATTGAGTAATTTAAGTGAATAAAATGAAATTAAAACATGCGTATTTAAATAAATAAAATTATTATAATAAAATTAATGAGTTTATTGAGATGAAAATCATAATTTTTCCCCATTAAGAACTTAGTCATAAACAATCCTGATAAACAATGAGATTGTAAACTAAAATACTTACCACTTTTGTAACATTTGAATCATAAGTACCTTAAGAGAAATAACCTTAGATGGATATTTAAATACCCATAAAATTCAGAATAATAATTATAAAATACATTCATGGGTAGTATATACACAACATGAAATAAATAAATGGTGAATATGGCATGTCACTCATAGAAATAAAGGTGCGATGAAAACCCCTTACCCTAGGTCCGAATTCATTCATTCTTGTTCAAACACCCTCTATAATAAATGTAGATTTATTATAAATATATTAAAGAACCATTATCATAAATATAATACCATATATTATTTAGTTATATACTTTTATCCTTCATTTAATAAAATTTATTTATTAAAATCACTATTCCAGGTAAAAATTGCTTCGTTTTTCGTATATATTTTTCTTCAGTAGTTTTGATCATTGTACTTTGATCATGGTTCAATAATATAAAAAATGTTAATAATTATTTAAATATCACATATATTCATTATATAAATATTTATAGTCATCCCAACAATCTAGATATATAAAAATGAGTTGCACCATTCATGGAGACATTATGTTATACGTACGCATGAATGATGTTTCCATTTTTTGAAAGATGGAACAAAAGGAATGTAAATAGTAAATCACATTTAAATAATAATAATTATATTATATATATCATATATATTCATTAAATACATCCTTATTACCGACTATTTTAAATAGAAATGAAAAATAAATCACATCGCATCATGGAGGTGGTAGCCCATACGTATGCATAAAAAACATCAAATTTTTCAAAAGATTTAGTAGGTTATAAGGTAGATATGATATTATAATTAAAAATGAATAATTATTTTTTAAATATTATGTATAAATATTAATACCATTTTAAAAACCATCAATGAAATATGGTTATGGAAAATGAATTGTATCGCAATGGGGATATAGTAAGTTGTACGAACGCACGAGTGATAATTTCACTTCCCATTTGATGGAAAGAGAGTGAATAAAGGTGGATTCATAATTATAATAAATTTCAAGTATATTTATTATATTTAAGTTATTATTTTTTAAATAATTTATCTGATTTATATGTGGTTAAAGAATAATTAAAAATAAAGTGATTAGTTAAGGCAATTACCTCTACTTTGAAAAAAATCCTTTAGATCTCATCTTAAGGGCTCAAAGGTTGGCCTTTTTGGAAGATAAAAACCTATAGAATTTTTATATGAGAGTTTATAAGATAATATGGATTAGTTTTTCAACCAATAAGTCTCAATGTGGTATGAAGAGGAGAAACGATGGGTGTCATTCTATAATTGAGGGGAGGGGTACTCTTGAAATTTATTAAAAGATTAAAATATATTAAAGTCATTATCAAGAAAAATGGATTAAAATGGAATATAAATGGTAAATTTATGAAAGTTTTGATAATAAATTATCCTAATTGTCTTATTTTAATATTTTTATGATTTTATGCATTAAAATAAAATATTATTTTAATAAAATATCATTATTTTTAATTTAGACAGTATTCATTTAATTTGACTTAAAAAACATAAATAAAAAGTTGTAATTCAAATATAATCATTTAACATAACACTAATATGTCATATTAATATAAAAAACTATTGTAACACATTAATCACTCAAATAATATTACTTTAAATATTTTTAAAATCAGTCATTATATTTTTTATTATTTGGAGAAATACTGCATCAGTGTTGTATAATAATTTAAGGTCATTATATAGTTAATAAAAATTGTAAATATACTTATATAATGAAAATAATTTTATAAATCTCAAAATAGAAACTTATATTTATTAATAACTTCATTTTATCTTTATGTGGACACATAAGAGATATTTAAAACTAATAGAGTGACATTCTGTAACTATTATTGATTTAAATATTATATAGTTTATTTTCTATGAAAAGTGACTCTAAAAAAAATTAAATTTCAAGGCTAAGGGGTTAATGGTTAAAATAAATCCATAAAATAATATTTATGATGAAAATATATGGCCTTATCATTACGTTTTAACCTAGGATAATCTAATTTACCCTTTACCAGGGTGATAAAGTTTACTAAGGATACTATTCATATTGACAAAAAATAAAAGGGACCTATTTAAAAAATTTTCGAATCTTGATTCCAAATATAAAATACAATTTATATTCAATACCTATATTTGGAATCAATTAATTTTAAAATAAGTTCAAAACACATGATGAAAACCACTTTTTAGAAAAAATACATTTTAAGCATAAAACTTGTTTTATTCTTACTCCATGACTAAAAAAATATTAAATTACTTTCAATTTTTTTTAATAACTATAATATATATATATATTTCATTAAAATTATTCACCAATATTTAATAATTTAATTTATTAAGATAAAAATATATTGTGCACATATAAATAGTTTTTTTTAAAAAAATATCTAGTTTACTTTCGAATGATTTTTATTTTCATTTCAAATTAGTAGATAACCAATGAATTAATTTTATTCATATATAAACCATATGTTTTTCATAATTTAGTTTTTAATATTCATATCCACCAATATAATATCTAGATGAAAAATTTAACATAATAATATTTTAATAGTATCTTATGGTTTGTTTATACTTAATGTTGCATGTAAGACTAGCTATCGAAAAAAACCAAATTACTTTGGGAAATAATATTTCATAAAATCATAGAGTATTTTAATGTTCTTGTGAGGTTATTATAGATATGAATTATCCTTATCTTTTTAGGTGTTATATGTGTTTCTAGATACCACTCTTGGTCTGTGAATATAATTCACCACTATCAAGATAAGGGCCTACAGGGTCACACAAAAAGTTTATCAATAATTTATACCAATACAGAGGAATAAAATTTTACTAAGAAGTTGTCACCATGTATTGTGGTTGGTGAATAGTTGAGTAAGAATTATCACAATTTAATTAATTCAATTATGTTATTCTTGTTTAGAATAAAAAAATTGAATTTATTTCTTATGGTATTAATTAATTATTTAAGATAAAATAATGGAATATGAGAGAATTGTTTTTTGAATTAATATTATTTATTAAAGGTTCATTAAATAAATATGGGTGAGAGGCCCCTCAATATAATTGTTTCCTTCCCTTCTTAATGATCTTGTTCCATTAATTGACCCTAAAGATCTCCCAATTTTCCTCACATCTTATTGATTCTAAATGTTCCCTAATTTAAAAATGATGTCTAAATAATTCTATTTTCTACTATGGAATTAATAAAATCCTTTAATCTTCCCTATTTTTTCCTAACATATTTATTAAGTTAGTTGTGACCATCAGTTGACTCATTTTATAGACTCATCAAGATTCCCGGGTTTTTTAAGTCTCATGCGATGGTAGGGCTCCTTGACTCAAGGAATTTTTTTATTTAATTTGTAGATGAGGATAATGTTTCACTTGACTGGTCCAAAGTTAGTTATATTATTATAATTTTTTAGTTTTTTATCATAAAATGGTTTTATGCATTCTATATGCACTAGGAACCCTCAACTATAGAAATTTTGGTAAGATTTCCAGGTTTTCCATTTCCCTTTCAAAACATTTTAATTATATGTATGATTAAAATCATGGTGAACCAATTCATTATCCTTGAATATAAGATGAAAGTAAGGTGTTACCACATTGCTCTACATATTTTTGTTGAGGTTTATGTCACTACATTATCAATGGAATAATTGTGTATTAATGTTGAATAAGAGGTAATGTTCTATAAAGAAGTGTAATTTGAGTCATAGTGTGAATTATTTTCACCATGTAATAAATTGGTACACCTATGATAGGATTCATGATGGGGTTTTAGGAAGAAGATTGATTTTTTAAACCTATAAATAGTTGATCTTAGTAAAAATTGTATCAGTAAAAGTTTGTGTTCTGGGATTTAGAATTAATTATCCAATATACCTAGAGAAACACCATAGGTTGGCACAACTACTTTAAATATAGGGTTGTTGTTGTTTTATAATGTGTTACTATCTATATAATTTCTTTTGGGGGGTTCAGGTGTCACTAGAACCCATACTTCTATTGAAAATGTTGCATAATCATTATAAGTTCTACATATAAGTCCAAGGGTAAATGGTACTATCAATGGATCTTAGTTAAAACCTAAAACTCATTTTTTTAAAATGGATTATAGTGTGATTTCTAAGATGATATATGAGTCTTTGGAATAAGGGATTGTAGGTATAATCATAGCTACAAAATAAAATGTAAATTTTTTAGAAGGTAAAGTCCCAAATAGGAGTTAGATCGGATTAAAGGAATTTCTTCATTTGGAGCTCTATAATAGGATTAGGGGATTCAAAGGTATTTTTTGAGACATAAAATAATTTGAATGATAGTTGGTTCTATATAAGAAAAAGGGAAAAGGTTATGTTTTAGGCACACCAATAGACCCAATGCAGGAGAAAAATCATAAAAAAGTGGTATCCTCTTCTAAGGATACCTCATATTATGAAAAATCATCTATGATTCCATTGGTGTTTTAGGGAAGACACTTAGTGGATAATATGAAGAAATACAATATTTTTAAAGACTACTAATACCTAAAAAAACCGATGGAAACTTGGTTGTTCAGGAAATCTACCAATTCTAAAAACAAGGGCATCAATATTATTATCCTGCATAATTAAAGAGGTAAGGACATCCTTTTTAGTGATAAGGTAAACTGGGATTGTTGTAGGATATTAAAGAAATAGATAATATAGGGGCCCCTATAAAGGGGCAGTAAAGGAGGAACTGGATCAACATCATCATACTCATGAAGTTAACCCAGGAAGGGAAGATAAAGAAAAATCAGATACCGAGGTGTCAACCAATGCACTTGAACCAAGGTTTAACAAGTTCCAATTCACATAGGGAGAGAAAATAAATCCAATAATTAAATAATACTTGTTAATTAACTTCAATGAAAAGATATTTGAAAAGTATTTCTCACCAATTCTTCATTGTAAAATTCCAAAATAATGTATGAAAGAGTGATAAATGTAGAATAGATAAGGAAAAAATATCATAGATCAATATAAAGGAGTGAATTTTTATTTATGAATTTAATATAGGTAAGATTAACTTGGAATAATTCTTCAATACATGGGATATTATTTATTTTTCTTTGAGGACCTCAAAAATTATGATCCAAAGTAGAGAGAAATTTACACTGAATGGAGTTAACATAGGTTTCATGGCCCAAATACATTAAAATTCTCTAGAAATGGTATAGATATGTATTATATAGCATAATAAACTAATGATGATCAGGTGTTTTTATGAGGGTTCTCAGTAAACCCATAAAAGCATTTTCCAGGAAAATAAAAATATTGAATTGAAAGATTGGTGATAGTTTTTGGTGTGTTTTATAATTAAACTTTTATAAGGACCATATAATAATTTATAAATGTTTAACCGAACAATATAAATGTGTTTTACACATATATTTAGGTTTTTAATCATGTAAAGGTAGCCCCATAATCCCACATCATGCCCTAGTATAAATCATGGAAGCCCTAATAATCTAGGCATTCGAGCAAGGATGATGAGGGGGTGGAAAAATTATAGGATATAGGTAGAACATGTCTTTAGTTGAATAAAGGGAGATCATAGACTTCAAAAAATGTAGGAGGGTCCTTGTTGGTGGTAAGTGTGAGACCGAGATAGAGGGAAGATGGTATTTGGTGGTGTTAAGGGGTGTCAATGTCGATAGTGGAAAACATTAGTACCTCAATGATAGTAGGTCAGAAGATCAATGATAGTGGCCATTATGATTTCAAGATAGGAGTTATAATTGGCTTAAAACCATTTTAATACAATGATATTAGAGGCATGGAGGTAACATGTTGGTTCGATGGTGTACGGGGTCACGGAAGAGATGGGTTCACAATAACAGGTGCTCGGTAAGCTATGACAGTGGGCAGAAGCCATGGTCGGGTAGGAACCATGTGGTCTAGATCCATAGGTATAGGATTATATGTGATATATTAAAGCATGATGAAACTAATAATAGACCTATCCATATTTGTAATGATTATAGGGTATTAATTTCACTATAGGTTCTAGGAAACATGTAGTTCTGCATGGGAAAATGCCAGTCGTTTAGCTCTGTGGGGTGGAATATTAGAAGTATCAATTGAAGGAGATGATTTATGGGAGGGATATTCTATGTGTTTTACCCTTGGATCCTTAGGTTATATACTGGGCCTTATTCCACTTGGCCTATGGTTCATGTAAGTGTTCCATATGAACCCAGTTTAAAAGAGGGGTTATCCAAATATTAATAAAAATATAATGCCTCCAAGATTGGGGAGGACTATTTTACACCAAAAATAGAGATTCCAAAACTTATCTCAACTTCTCTCTCATACCAGGATCTCTCTCAACTTCAATATATATAAACTGAAGGGAATATCAATAATTCAATGATCCTTGCTCTCATATCGGTTGTGTGATCTTTTAGTGATTGAAGGGATGTTGTAAAGCTCTAGGTTCTTCATTCTAGTGCACAAAGATTATAGAACAATAATACATGGGATATATAGAATGTATGGATTATATATAGGGATCCTCTCTTGTATCCTTTGAGATACAATTATCCAAATATTATTATGTTACAATGAGTTCACACCACTCCACCAACATACCATTTTATTTTAACTCTCACTCTTATAATTGATTTTAGTGGATATTTGAAATGAATCAGGTATTACCATACTAAATCTTGTGTCTTGGGATAGATTCAGTGCAACAAATTGAAATTTACCTATTAACAGGCTTTATCCACATTGATTAATTATGTAACATCTCAGATCCGGGTGCCACACAATGGGTGCCCCGAACCCGGTTGGTCACATGACCTCAAGCACATTTCCCCAAATTCCAGAGGCTACCAACTAGCAGCGAGGACCTAGGACTGATAGTGGGGGAAACTATTCCCTCATTTTTCAATGTACAGTGTATCATAAAAAAATATAAACATACAAAAGCAGAAGCACTAAACAATATAAACCTGAAATGGACAACAGAACTGAAGTAAAATATAACCAACAATCAAATATATGATGATTCAATATGTCTCCAATTATAAGAAATCATCCAAAATAGGATACACTACAATCTGATACAATACAAAACAAGATACAAGTACAACAAAACTAAACCAAAATAGTTCAACAGGAACGCAGCAGCATCACAAGCCTAAGCTCGGTCCCATGCTCTCCTAATCCTCTGCAACAATCATGTACCTATTTAGGGACCCTTTCCCTTATTGACACCTACATCAATATAATCTATTTGGGCCCAAGACATGACCCAAACAGAGTGGGAGAAATAAATCCTAGTAGGCAACCACCAAAGGCCAGTTCCCAACTATCAGTGAAAATGTGAAATATCAATGTACAATAATAAAATGATGTAGACTAGAAAGTACTCAAAAGTAACCATCTCAACTAGTTACATCGCCATTTTAATAATTATTTAACAATTAAAAGCTTGTGCTTTAGTTTGGAAGGTACAATATAAGAAATCAGCATAGTGAATGTTCAATGTAAACATTTTCCTCAGACATGCAAATCCTTACCCTCAGGAAAACAAAAACGAAACCCTCAGGTGAATGCCCTCATAAAGAACGAATATTGCCCTCAAGTGTAAGAACCATTTCCCCCAGGATAAACAAAACCTTTCCCTCACTCTAAACAAACACTTCCATCAAGCATAAGAAATGTTTCCCTCAGGCTAAGCAAAACCTTTACCTCAGGCTAAACAGAACCTTTCTCTCAGGCTAAATAGAACCATGCTCTCAGGCTAAATAGAACATTTCCCTTAGGCTAATTAGAAGTAAAAAAAGTAACCAGGCCGAGCCCAACACTTAAGAAATAAATTTATGTATGTTTCCTTTCAAGAAGACATAAAACATGCTATAATCATGGCATACCCATAGGTATCCTGGCCAAACGGCTAAACCAGGGAACACACCCTCGGGGTGGCCCAGGATCAAAGCAACGATCCCAAACAGTAGTTTAAACATATTCATTAGATTACCAAAGAAATTCAAGGTATCTCAATAGTCAAAGTCTCCACGATACAACACCCTGAATATGGGCGCGTGGCACAACGATACGCAAAATCAACTCGACATTTGGAATTAAACACAAGGCCACCTACTTTGATCTCCCCTAATTGATATACGTGAAAGGCATCTCCTAAAACAACCAAGAAAGATGTAGATCTGAGATAAACGATTTACTGTTATAACTTAAATAACTTCCCTTAGGGAAATAATTGGAAGGAAATATTCAAGGAGAGGGAAGATCTTACCCGCACAGTTCAAACAAGATCGACGATGGAATAATCAGAGTCCCAGTGTGCGATTGGGAGCTCCTCCAAGTCCCGACCTCCTCTCCCATGACTCTTGGTGAGTTCTCTTCCTCCTCTATCAAATGAAGAGGCTACTGCCTATTTTTAATGAAAAAACATAACTACACAGCGTGTACTCTCAATTATATGGCATGTACTATTTTTTTAACTATTCCTCTAGAGGCTACTTTGCACCACCTCACTGTTCATCTGCCGACTGATTACATGGTGTGTATTACTAACTACACGGCGTGTAGTTAGTTTTTACACCATTAATCGCAAACAAGCCTACACACCCGGTATTCTCCTCCCATAAGGACAAAGTACATGGAATTTATACAAAATTACATAGAGTGTGGTTAGTTTTCACACCCAAACCTACACGCCCTATATTCTCATCCCACACATCCAAAGTATACGACATGTGTACAAAAGTACCTGGTGTGTGTAAAAAAGTACATGGAGTTTACCCAAAAATTAGGGATTTCCCCCACATTTCCCTTGTTTTTTCAAAATTACTTAAGGAAAAGGAAAAGAAAAAACCCGTACCACAAGAATATGAACTGGGTTTTTAAAAAATTCCACCCTTAAAGAAATTTGTCCCCAAATTGAACATCCATGGGTGGTGAAGATAAATATGGGAAAAATTCTAGGCACTGAGCACATATTTTGGTCTCCCTCTCCTAGGTTTTTTCCTTCACTCGATTATGCTGCCATAGCACCTGTACGAGAGGAACTGACCGGACTCAAAAAACTTTAATGCTTCTATCAACAATAAAAATCAGAAGCTCCCCAAAGGATGCATCAACATTAAGTTCAACCTGGTCAGGCTGAAAAATGTGAGATGGGTTTGAGTGATAACGACTCGACTGAGATACATCGAAGACATCATGCATGGCCCGTTACCTTTGTGGTAACTGCAACTGATAGGCAACTGGCCCGACTCTCTTCAAAATCTCAAACGACCCTACATAACTCGGTGAAAGTTTACCCTATCTCCTGATTTGCCTGTGTCCAAACCTCAGTGAAACACGCATGAAAACCTGATCCCCGACCATGAACTCCAAGGGTTGTCTACGACGATCAACATAAGATTTATGATGAGACTTTGCAGTATCCATATACTTCTAAATCAACTGGACCTACTCTGAAGTATCCTACATGAGACGTGGTCCCAGTAAATCTCCCTCACCTACCACCAACTAGCACAAGGGTGATTGGCATGGCATACCATATAAATCCTTGTATGGTGGAATCTCAACAGTTTCGTGAAAAATATTATTGTAGGCAAAATCGACATTGGGTATGTGCTTCTCCCAAGTGCCCCCAAATTCTAGGACGCATTCACACAACATGTCCTCCATCAACTATATCATATGCTCTGACTGGAAATTGGTCTGAGGGTGGTAAGCTGTGCTCAGAAGCACCTATGTACCCAGTTCCCTATAAAAACTCTAACAGAAAAAATATGTAAAATGGGAATCCCTATCTGAAACGATAAAATGAGGGACCTAGTGAAGACATACTACCTCTTGGATATACAAATTTCCGATCATGTCAACATAGAAGGTCTCCTTGATCAGAAAAAAGTGAGGTACTTTCATAAGTCTATCCACAACAACCTATACAACATCATTGCCTCGAGGTGACATCAGAAATCTGATCACGAAGTCCATCACAACATCATCCCATTTCCACTATGGAATGGGTAACTATTGTAACATTCTGGTTGTCCTCTGATGCTCCGACGTCACCTGGTGATAGGTTTAACATCTCGTAACAAAACTAGCTACCTCTCTTTTCATACCTAGCCACTAATACTAACGTCTCAAGTCACGGTATATTTTGGTAACTCTGGGGTGAATTGCCCAACCTGAAGCATGAAATTCCCACATCAACTCCTCGTGTATATCCCCTAGAACCCACACTCATCCATGGATACATAGTACCTCATCATCTCCTATCGTCCAAACAGAAGGAGGGTCCTCACTTTCCATTGACTCCCGTAGAACTAGGCCTTCTGAATCTGATAGGTATCTCATCCTCACTCTATGCAGGAGGGTATAAGTCACGAATAAGGATGAAAGATAGGTTCTCCCCTGACTATCGTGCACCTCCAAATGCATCTCATAGAACAAATCCATAAGCTTCCACTCACCACTGGCCTCCTGCATTGCCTGTATCTGAGTCCTCCTACTCAGTGCATCAGCTACTGCATTACCTTTAACAGGTGTATAGGCAGGCTTAATGTTGAGGGAATGAAGTTATTCATCCCACCTTCGCTATCTCAACTTCAAGTCACACTGGGTAAAGATGTATTTAATAATTTTGTGGTCCGTAAACACCGCAAAATGTTCTCCCAAGAGATAATGACTCCAACAACGTAACGCATGAACAACTGTAACCAACTCGAGATCACGCATCAGGTAATTACTATCATGTGGCCTCAACTACCAAGACTCGTACGCAACTAATCAAGTGCCCTAAATCAACACTTCTCCCAACCCAATACCAGATGCATCATAGTAAACTGTATAGCTCTTCCCTTGCTCTGAAAGTATCAAAACTGGTGCTGATGTCAACCTTCCCTTCAGATCCTGAAAGGTTGTCTCGTAAGCTTTTGGCCAAATGAACCTCATACCCTTCTTAGTCAAACCCGTCAACGGTGCTGCTAAGTGGGAGAAGTCCTGTATAAAGTGCCTGTTGTAACCAACCATCACCAAGAGACTCCGTATTTGAAACACATTCTTAGGATTCTACCAGAAAACTACTACTCTCACTTTCTCTAGATCTACTACACTCCTTCCTCTGAGATAATATGACCCAAGAATTGAATCTGGTCCATCAAAAAGTGTCACTTTGAGAGATTAGAATATAACTATTTCTATCTTAGTGTACTCAGTACGATCTTAAGATGGGTGGAATGGTCATGTCTAGTGTGAGAGTACACCAAGATATCATCCATGAAGACTACCACAAAAGAATCCAGATATGGGTGGAACACACGATTCATCAGATTCATAAAACCTGCTGGCAGAATTGTGAGTCCAAACGGCATGCTCAAGTACCCTTATAGACCATATATGCTTTGAAAGGCTATAAGCGGTATGTCTGATGGTTTAACATGCAGTTGATGATATCCGGATCTCAATTCAATATTCAAGAACACTCGTGCTCCTCGAGCTGATAAAAAGATCACCAATCCTTGGTAAGGGATATCAGTTCTTAACCGTTAACTGGTTTAGTATCCAATAATCCACATAGAGTCTAATGGTAACATATGCCTTCTAAGAGAAAAGGTTAGGCGAACCCCAGGGAGAAATACTGGGTCAGATAAAACCCTTGGCTTTCAACTCCTCTAACTGCCTCTTGAGCTCCTGTAATTCTGGCATAGCCATCCTATAATGAGGAATGGACACCTATTGTGATCCTGGAAAAAGCTCAATAGAGATTCCATATATCGATCCAGAGTTATACCCAAAAAGTTGTCCAGGAAGACATCACTGAAACGATCAACCACTATAGGGAAATTCTTCTGAAAAGTTTCCCGGTCATCCCGATATAAACTCGCAATCTGGGCTATTACTACATCTCACCCAAGATGCTCAGGTCTAGCTCGACTCTCCTTGACATCCCATTTGACCTTTTATAGGAACCCTCATCCCTCTAGTGATGTTAAACTCACCCTAAAACGATAGAAATATACAAAGTCTCGAAAGGGTACCAACCAGTCCATCTTGAGAATGAAATCATAGGCTGTCATCTCTAAGACATAGTGGTCCCATAAAAAGTGACACCCACCAAACTCTAGGGGAACTCCTTGAACTAACGCACACCAGCCGTTATCATTCCCAACAGAGTGTCTAGAATCATTATATCAGAAGAAGAAGAAACACAGAGCCCAAGGATTTCCACAAAGAGCACAAATATAAAGCTATGTGTATCACCAGTATCGAAATATGTAGAAGATGAAACAGAAGAAACTAGAACAGTACCTCTAACAGTTGAAGGCCAGGGATCCTGCTCTTTTTGGGTCTGTTGCACTATATATGTCTGCCCAATGTCATGGCCCTGTGACACAATTTGGCTACCCTGAGCTGACCCGCCCTGCTGTCTCAAAGATCCTAGTGTCTGGGTACCACGACCATGACCTCCACCTCGGCCTGAACGTCCTAACATTTTCCAATTTTCTGACTGGTAAGAAGATGTTGGCCCTAATCCTACATGAAGAGTCTATATAGAACCCCTATCACTAGTCACTATTGGAAGCGCCCTACAAAAACACTAAATATGACCCATCTTGCCACAAGGTCAGCACTCTACTCGGTTGCGTGGACACTGAGGTCTCTTGTGCCCCTCTTTACCACACTGGTAGCACATTAACTTTCCACCTGAAGAATTATTCTGGCTCGTATTTCCAACATGAGATAAATTCATCTACCTCTTCCTATTTCCGATAGAAAGAGTACCAGAGACTGGTGCCGAACTGCCCTGGTCCGCGCCACTAGCTTCCCACAGGTTTCACTCAGTAATGAACACCTGGTTGACAATAGCATACACTATAGGCAACCTGAAAACATTCACCAATGCCCAGATGTCATATCAAAGACTATCCTCAAAGCGTCTAGACCTCAACATATCATCACCCACCAGAACAAGTGAAAAAATGATGTAGTTCGGTGAAGCAGGTAGAATAGTCCATCACTGACATGACACCCTGCTGTAGATTCATAAACTCTCAAGCTCGATCTTCCCTTAGAGTCTCCAAAAATAAAAACTTATAGAAGAATGCCTGAAAATCATCCCACACCATGTCTCGGTGATGCTCTGTTTGGGTGGTCACACCCCACCATCTCGTGGCGGAATCACACATCATGTTAGTAGTGAGCTTGACCCTCCTCCCAAGAGGCGTCTCCAGATTCTCGAAGATCCTCTACATAGAATCCATCCATGAATCCACAGCCTGTGGTCCACCATACCCAGAAAACATAGGTAGATGCTGCTACTAGAATATAGGTCTCAACTCTTCCATAGATGTGGCTACCGACGGTGCTCCCTGAAAGGTCTGCATGAACCGCATGAAGCCTTCACAGAACTATGTATTCGCACCTGCGTCCGGTATAAAACTTAGCACCACATCTGGCACTGCTGGAGGAACCATCGGTAGCCCAGGTCCTACCATCTCTGGAGTATAATTGTCACTAATCTCTTGGAGAGAAACTTGAGGTTGTCTCAGCAGCATGACTCTACAAGGTCAAACACACCCCTTAGACTAAGATCATCAAGGACTAAGAACTAGGAGACCAAGAAGGGAACAAAAAAATAAAAGCACTCAAGTTTTACAAAATATGACTACACGACATGTATAATTTCTACATAGCGTGTTCCCATAAGCCATTAACATGGTCATGTACTTCAGCTATAACTGGTCATGTAACACCCCAAACACATGATGTGTTGTCTTAACACATGACATGTACTTGAATCTTCTTTCCCTGCACGAGTCCTACATTGTTAAGACACACAACTCTCCTAAGACAAGACTACATGGCGTGTTCAAGGTAGACATGACATGTACTATACAAGATTTACCATCCCATGTTGTTAGTGACACGACCTATGTTCCCAGGTTACACTACATGGTGTGCTCTAGACGAACATGACGTGTACTACGAAGCCCCAATTGACCCGTGTTGTTGGCTACACGTCCAGACACCAGGGTCAGACTACACGGCGTGTTCAATCCTAACACGGCGTGTATAGCTTAAGGTTTACCCATCTGTGTTGTAAGTTACACGGGCAGACATAGGGTCAAACCTATACGGCGTGTACAACTGGTACACGACGTGTTTACCCAAGAACTTCCCTATCCCGTGTCTCTGCCCACACGACCTATGATGCGGTTAGAGACTACACGACATGTACATAAGGTACATGGAGTGTACTTAAGAAAAAAGGTTTCTTCCCAAACAGAAGAACACATGGAATGTAGTCAAAACTACATGGTGTGTATTCTGGGTTTTTCTGGACATTAAGCCTTAGAAACTACTCCGGTGTCCAGAAAAACACTAAAACGAACACCAAAGTGCCGAATTCTGATCTGTGAGGGCCCATACTCCCCGCGAACCAAAGATTTTCATCTTATACATGTTATAACAAGGTAAAAAAGTCGATTATCCACCAAATTCCTGTAACGACCTGA
Organism: Viscum album; assembly: GCA_963277665.1. Taxonomy (NCBI): domain Eukaryota; kingdom Viridiplantae; phylum Streptophyta; class Magnoliopsida; order Santalales; family Viscaceae; genus Viscum; species Viscum album. The sequence continues at coordinate 541,116,642 of OY728119.1, forward strand.
AATTTTGAATAAATCTTGTTTCCTAATTTTATGTGTTATTTTATTTTATTTTTATACTCAACAAAAATGTTTCATTTGATAACATGAGTATAATTAGAATGAGACCGTTGGGTTTTGACTGGTATATGACCATTGGTCAATATGACCGCTAGAAACTAAACCTTTTGATTATTGTCTCTAAATACAAGTGATCTTGATTAATTATTATAGAAAGAAGATTCGATGGCCTCACCAAGTAGTCTTGGACCGATCAAATCCCATCTAACAGAACTTGGGAAGGAGGTAGCACCACGGGGCTTTGCTCTGGACCAAACCCAAGCCGAAATTCAACGTGTGAAGCTAGAACGGAATCACCTTCACGAGAAGTTCAAACTGATAGAAATTACTACTCGTGCGATGTTGGCCGAGCCTCCCTCAGATTCTCTCACCTTAGCACACCTTACACTTAGGTCCTATGCTGGTGTGATAAAGGGCTATGTAAGGAGACCATAACTGCCTTGTGTAACCCTTTGTTTTAAATAAAAATTTTGATTTCTTTTTATGATGACGTTTCTGAATTTTTAAATGTCCGGATAAATATAGTATGCATACTTTTGATGAATTTTAGAAAAAGGATATTTTAAAAATGTTTAGGTAAACCTAAAATAATTAAAATTGCGTAATGATTTTCAAAAAAATGGTCTTTTACAATTATGTTCAGTACGAAATTTAGAGTCTAATAAGATCAACTTGATTTTTGATGAATAGTAATGTATGAATAGTGATTTTATGATTAGGATAAGTAATGTGTCCAAATGGATTAGTAATCTCGCTTAAATAAAGTATTAATATAATCTAGGCACCTGGATTAAGTAATGTGATTCAATAAAATAATTAAATAACGGTTTAATAAATTATTATTCAAGTATTAGTTTTTTTGGGTGAATAGTGTTTTTTAATTAAAAATTAAATTAAAAATATTTAGAATTTTTTTTTATAAAATGGATTTCATTTTTGAACTCAGAGCATCGATATTATGTTAAGGTAATTTTTGGGGTTCTTTCTGAAAAGAATAAATTTTCGATGAATAGTGTTTTATTTAAAAATTAAATTAAAAATATTTAGAAAATTATTTTTATAAAATGGAGTTCATATTTGTAATCAGCGCGTCAATATTTGGTTAAGGTGAAATTTTGGGATTTTTCTGAGAAAGACAAATTTTCAGTGAATAGTAAAAAAAAAACAGTTTTAGGGTTTCAGTATGTTTAATGACATCATAACAGTGTCATGGTGATGTCATGAGATATTTTATGGGTTATCCAACTAAAGGTGATGAATTATTGTGTTGGGGGGGGGGGCATGTGGCCTAACTTCATGGGAAATATCATGGGAGAGCACATGGTTTTGAGAAAACAACTTTTGAGGCGTCCCTTGGCCATTAATGCCTTGTCCCCTCACTTTCCCTATAAATAACAAGCCATCCTCTCATCCATTTCGACTCCCCACTCTCCCCCAACTAAGTTATGGTCTCATTACCTCCCAAGGAGTCCTCCCAAGGTGCCCCCAAGCCCTCAAGGTCCCAACCTTTGAGTTTTAAGAGTTACGTTTTAAGGTAAGGGATCTGATCTCTCTCTTTCTTTTCAAGTAATCTCCTTTATGTAATTTCTTTTATGCTCCATGTTCTTATTTTAAAGGATGTTATTTTATACTCCTATTACTTCCCTTTTCATGTTAATATAATGAGAGATTCCCTCTTACTCTCATTATTTCGTTTTATGATGTTTTAAGTGGCGCCGTTAAGCTGCCAGATTTCTAAGGGGTTATTTCACCCTTCTCGTTTTCAAGATCTACTTTATTGTCAAGTCTTTCAAGTTCCTTTTGATTATGTTGGGGTATGATCTCTATACCTATCATACTGATAATTTATGTTTCTATGATGAGATACCCTATTTGATCTCATCAATTCATTTTTGTTGAAGTTTAAGTGGCGCCGTTAGGCTGCCGAATTTCTAAGGGGTTCTTTCACCCTTCTCGTTTTCAAAGATCTACTTTCATGTCAGGTCTTTCAAGTTCATTTTTATTATGTTGGGGTATGATATCTAAATCTATCATACTGATCTTTTATGTTCATATGATGAGATACCCTACTTGATCTCATCAATTCATTTTTGTTGAAGTTTATGTGGCGTTTTTAGGCTGCCGAATTTCTAAGGGGTTCTTTCACCCTTCTCGTTTTCAAGATCTACTTTAATGTCAAGCCTTTGAAGTTCCTTTTGATTATTTTGGGGTATGATCTCTATACCTATCACACTGATAATTTATGTTCATATGATGAGAGACCCTATTTGATCTCGTCAATCCATTTTTGGACGTTTTAAGTGACGCCGTTAGGCTGCCGAATTTTCATAAGAGAAATCTTATTTTTTGTCTTCCTTTCAAGTTCTTCGTTTCATATGGTATATCATTAAAATATCATTACCATGTTCTTAAATACTATATATTATGTGGAACTACTGTTTTATGTATCATTTCTGAGTGGGTGACCCATGTCCCCTCTCTTTTCAATGTTTTCTAAAACCATGTATCGTAGACGTTATGCGTCATAGTTTTCGTCTCAAAATGCCTCCATCTTTATCTCAAAATTATTTTATGTTATTAAGTGAATACTAAAAGCTCTTATTTCTGAATGGGTATTCACATATATATCAAAATTTTCTATTTTAAATTCTGGTATTTACATACATGAAACCCGCTTTTCCTTTTCTGTGGGTTTAAAGTGACATAAAGATCATGTCTTTAAAGCAGTTTTTAAAACGTTATGATTATGAAATAAAACCCATTTATTTTATGCTATATTAGTTGTTTATGAAATGATTGATGATGATATATGTGGATCACATGATAATAAAGACATGTCAAGGGTGCGCCCAGATAGCGCTCCAATGCATTGGGTAAAGACTTAATCTCTAGAGATGACTTTTTAGACTGATACCTTGGTGAATAACCTTGGTAATTTTTAATGAAACTTTGGGGATGGACCTTGGTGAAACAAAATGATTGTAAATATTTAATGTTTCAGCCACATATTCAAGTTAGGAAAAATGTTATTTTTATTATGATGTATCTCACGATTTCTTTCTCATGCCTTAAAGTTCTTTTCATGTCCTTATTGAAGTATCTCAAGTTCACATTCAAAATGTTTCTCTTGTTTCCCTTACTGGGCCTTCTGCTCACCCTTTCTTTTGATGTATGTCTCTAGGTTATGAGATGTAGTAATGAACCTAGGATGAACATGAGGAGAATCCATTCAAGTGTTTAAGAAGAATGTTTTATGTTTTCATGTTTTAAGTTCCCAGTTTCCAAGACACTAAACCTTAAAGATCCTCAGTTTTGTAAAATGTAATGAAAGATTATGTGATAAAAAGGTGGGATGCTATAGTTGGTATCAAAGGATGGTTTAGTTATTTGTGGAAATTAGGATATGAAAACTTTAGGAAGAAACCCTTAGAAAAGATTAAATATAGGAAATATTCCTGGTATTTTGGTGAGTATTGAGTAAGGGGTTGCCAAGAAAATACATCGCTGTCTAGATACGAGCAGGTAGAGGTGGCTCTGGCACAGATGTACATAGGGGTAAAACCCGAAAACACCGCTTTGAGCTAGACTCGAATGGGAACTGGTACACGACAACAGGCCTTGCTGCACTCTTGGTTACGACACTCCCGGGGGATATACTTTGGTAAATTCATAAGCTTAGTATGAACCATTATTAAAGGAAAAAAGATAAAATGAAATAAAGATTCACATAAGAATATATGATCATAGATAACCTATTTTGAAACCTAAGGGATCACAAGTTAGAGTATAATTTTCTTCTACAAGTTATCCTTATATGCTTTAAGTTCCTTTTCATGCTTATTGGCTAAGTATTTAAGCCCCTAATTATACATTCTCTTCTTAGTTAATGGTGGTAAATGGAAGAACATGTCCCAAAAACCAATGTGATAAGAAATGCGAGGATTTCCTTATTAATATGACAGAGATGATTAGGGGATTAAAAGATGATTATTATTTTGGAATTCGTTCACTATTTTCGGGACCCTATATGATCTAGGTAAATAGATTACTACGGTATCTTCATTGAGAAGTAAGGTTGACTTATATTTTGAAGAATCGATGAATTTAAGGTGGAATTATAGTAATTTAGGTTACTTATGGGAATGATTAACCTATATTGGATAAAATATTTTTAGGTTAGCTACTTTTGTTATAATATATTAGTAGTGGTTGATGTTGTTTGGAGATTAACAATGAAGTTTATTTTGGAAGACTATGTTATCAAATCCTTCTTGTATTTGGGTTTCAATCTTAGTTTGGTTTATTTTGAGGAATTTTAAGGACCGTTATTTATCGAATGGTCTATGATGAACTTTGGGTAGTACCATGGAACTTTGAATATTTAAAAGTAGTTTCCATTCCTATGGGATTATTTCTTTTTGAAGAGTTGTTTTACCTTACCCTTTCTGTTTTTGGGATAATGTTTAAAGATAGATGAAATAGATAGTTAATCTTTTGTGGATTATGTGATTCTATAGAAGATGATTCTTGTGTTTTGATGAGACCAAGTAGTTTTGAATGCTCATCGTTTGGAGAAAAGATTAGTTTTGGGTAGAAACTTATTAAAGGATGAAACTCTACATCAAGGTAGGTATATTTTCTATGTAGTAAATGAATTCCTCAAAATTATGAAAAGGAACGTAAAACAAAAATGTTGTTGGTTTACGTTTCCTACTAGGTAATCAAAGATAATTTACACACATCATAAGTTTGGGATATTTGTATGGTTAACTTTCTCCTAATCATGTTTTCTATCACTCGCCCTCAGAACTTGACCCTTTGTTTTCTCCTCCATGTCCATGTTTTCCTACATGGAATCCTAGTGTGGGTTAACTCGGGTGACCTTTGTACTTCCCTTTCTTTCTTTTAAAGTAATAGTTTTACTGAATCCTTTTCCAATGTGGGAATTTCAATGAAATTTCAAAACCGAATTTTAAAAATTGCATGGATGCAATTTCTTAAGGGGAGAAGATTGTAACGACCCGAAATTTTGAATAAATCTTGTTTTCTAATTTTATGTGTTATTTTATTTTATTTTTATACTCAACAAAAATGTTTCATTTGATAACATGAGTATAATTAAAATGAGACCGTAGGGTTTTGACTGGTATATGACCATTGGTCAATATGACCGCTGGAAACTAAACTTTTTGATTATTGTCTCTAAATACAAGTGATATTGATTAATTATTATAGAAAGAAGATTCGATGGCCTCACCCAGTAGTCTTGGACCAATCGAAGCCCATCTAACAGAACTTGGGAAGGAGGTAGCACCAATGGGCTTTGATCTTGACCAAACCCAAGCCGAACTTCATCGTGTGAAGCTAGAACGGAAATGCCTTCGCGAGAAGTTCAAACGGATAGAAATTACTACTAGTGCGATGTTGGCCGAGCCTCCCTTGGATTCTCTAACCTTAGCACACCTTACACTTAGGTCCTATGCTGGTGTGATAAAGGGCTATGTAAGGCGACCATTACTGCCTTGTGTAACCCTTTGTTTTAAATAAAAATTTTGATTTCTTTTTATGATGAAGTTTATGAATTTTCAAATGTCCGGATAAATATAGTATTCATATTTTTGATGAATTTTAGAAAAAGGATATTTTAAAAATGTTTAGGTAAACCTTAAATAATTAAAAATGCGTAATGATTTTCAAAAAATGGTCTTCTACAATTATTTTCAGTACGGAATTTAGCGTCTAAAAAGATCAACTTGATTTTTGATGAATAGTAAACTATGAATAGTGATTTTATGATTAGGATTAGTAATGTGTCCAAATGGATTAGTAATCTTGCTTAAAGAAAGTATTAATATAATCTAAGCACCTTGATTAAGTAATGTGATTCAATAAAATAGTTAAATAACGGTTTCATAAATTATTATTCAAGTATTAGTTTTTTCGGGTGAATAGTGTTTTTTAGTTAAATATTAAATTAAAAATATTTTGAAAAATATTTTTATAAAATGGATTTCATTTTTGAACTCAGAGCATCGATATTATGTTAAGGTAATTTTTGGGGTTTTTTCTGAAAAAAATGAATTTTCGGTGAATAGTGTTTTTATTTAAAAATCAAATTAAAAATATTTTGAAAAATATTTTTATAAAATGGAGTTCATATTTTTAATCAGCGCGTCAAAATTTGGTTAAGGTGAAATTTTGGGATTTTTCTGAGAAAGATAAATTTTCAGTGAATAGTAAAAAAAAGCATTTTTAGGGTTTCAGTATGTTTAATGACATCATAACTATGTCATGGTGATTTCATGAGATATTTTATGGTTTGGCCGACCAAAGGTGATGAATTATTGTATGGGGGGCCCATGTGGCCTAATTTCATGGGAAATATCATGGGAGAGCACATGGTTTTGAGATAACCACTTTTGAGGTGTCCCTTGGCCATTAATGCCTTGTCCCCTCACTTTCCCTATAAATATCAAGCCATCCTCTCATACATTTCGACTCCCCACTCTCCACCAACAAAGTTATGGTATCATTACCTCCCAAGGAGTCCTACCAAGGTGCCCCCAAGCCCTCAAGGTCCCAACCTTTGAGTTTTAAGAGTTACGTTTTAAGGTAGGGGATCCGATCTCTCTCTTTCTTTTCAAGTAATCTCCTTTATATAATTTCTTTTATGCTCCATGTTCTTATGTTAAAGGATGTTATTTTATACTCCTATTACTTCCCTTTTCATGTCAATATAATGATATACCCCCTCTTACTCTCATTATTTCGTTTTATGATGTTTTAAGTGGTGCCGTTAGGCTGCCGGATTTCTAAGGGGTTCTTTCACCCTTCTCGTTTTCAAGATCTACTTTAATGTCAAGCCTTTCAAGTTCCTTTTGATTATGTTGGGGTATGATCTCTATACATATCATACTTATCATTTATGTTCATATTATGAGAGACCCTCTTTAATCTCATCAATTCGTTTTTGTTGAAGTTTATGTGGTGCCGTTAGGCTGCTTAATTTCTAAGGGGTTCTTTCACCCTTCTCGTTTTCAAAGATCTACTTTCATGTCAAGTCTTTCAAGTTCCTTTTTATTATGTTGGGGTATGATCAATAAATATATCATACTGATATTTTATGTTCATATGATGAGATTCCCTATTTGATCTCATCAATTCATTTTTGTTGAAGTTTAAGTGGCGCCGTTAGGCTGCCGAATTTCTAAGGGGTTCTTTCACCCTTCTCGTTTTCAAGAACTACTTTAATGTCAAGTCATTCAAGATTTTTTTATTATGTTGGGGTATGATCTATATACCTATCATACTGATCATTTATGTTCATATGATGAGAGACCCTATTTGATCTCATCAATCCATTTTTGGAAGTTTTAAGTGACGCCGTTAGGCTGCCGAATATTCATAAGAGAAATCTTATTTTTTGTCTTCCTTTCAAGTTATTCGTTTCATATGTTATATCATTCAAATTTAATTACCATGTTCTTAAATACTATATATTCTGTTCCCCTACAGTTTTATGTATCATTTTTGATTGGGTGACCCATGTCCCCTCTCTTTTCAATGTTTTCTAAAACCATGTATCGTAGATGTTATGCTGCATAGTTTTCGTCTCAAAATGCCTCCATCTTTATCTCAAAATTATTTTATGTTATTAAGTGAATACTCAAAGCTCTTATTTCTACAGGGGTATTCACATATATATCAAAATTTTCTATTTTAAATTCTGGGATTTACATACATGATACCCGCTTTCCCTTTTTCGTGGGTTTAAAGTGACATAAAGATCATGTCTTTAAAGCAGTTTTTAAAACGTTATGATTATTAAATGAAACCCATTTCTTTTATGCTATATGGGTTGTTTATGAAATGATTGATGATGATATATGTGGCTCATATGATAATAAATACATGTCAAGGGTGTGCCCAGATAGCGCTCCAATGCATTGGGTAAAGACTTAATCTCTAGAGATGAATTTTTAGACTGATACCTTGGTGAATAACCTTGGTAATTTTTAATGACACCTTGGGGATGGACCTTGGTGAAATGAAATGATTGTCAATATTGAATGTTGCAACCACATCTTCAAGTTATGAAAAATGTTATTTTTATTATGATGTATCTCACGATTTCTTTCTCATGCCTTAAAGTTCTTTTCATGTCCTTATTGATGTATCTCAAGTTCACATGTAAAATGTTTCTCTTGTTTCCCTTACTGGGCCTTCTTCTCACCCTTTCTTTTGATGTATGTCCCCAGGTTATGAGATGCAGTAATGAACCTAGGATGAACATGAGGAGAAGCCGTTCAAGTGTTTAAGAAGAATGTTTTATGTTTTCATGTTTTAAGTTCCCGGTTTCCAAGACACTAAACCTTAAAGATCCTCGGTTTTGTAAAATGTAATGAAAGATTATATGATAAAAAGGCCGGATGCTATAATTCCGGTTGATGAGGGCCCATAATCCTTAAGAACGAAAGTTTGGAGTTCATTCACAAAACCTTATATAACAATACCCTATCAAATAGCAGGTATATTTATCAGGGTACCTATCATGATAGCATGCATTTTCTAGAACAACATCTATCACAACAACATTCCATTTCTAATGCACCTACGTGGCATGAAAATTATGCATGACGTGTGATTCTAACATGTGCCTAAATGATGAATGAGATGGAATACCCTCATTTCATTGGGTTTCAACTAATAGAACCCAAGTATAAAATATAAACATCACACCATAAGTGTGTCACCCAATGTTGAAATCAAATCAACTATAATAATTGAAAAACCAGAAAAATTGCAATTAAATAAGGTATATTGGATTTTCCCTGTACACAGGTTAGCTACTCATGCGCACAACTTATTACCAAATACAAATTCCATCCTATCCCTAACTATAGGCTCCAAACAGTAAGTGAAAGAAAAGAAACTCCTCGGATACCACTTTGTAACGTCCCAGATCTGGGTGCCACACAATGGGTGCCCCAAACCTGGTTTGTCACATGACCTCAAGCACATTTCCCCAAACGCTAGAGGCTATCGACTAGTAGCGAGGGCATATGAATGATAGCGGTGAAGCTATTCCCTCATTTGTCAAAGTGTAGTGACGTGGAACAAAATATAAACACACAAAAGTGGAAGCAGTAAACAATATAAACTTGAAATGGACAAGGGAACTAAAAAAAAAAGATAACCAACAGTCATATATATGATGATGCAATATGTATCCAATTATAAGAATGCAGCCGAAATAGGATACACTGCAATTTGAAACAATACAACACAAGGTATAGGTACAACAAAACTAAAACAAAATAGTTCAACAAGAACGCAACAGTATCTCAAGACTAAGCTCGGTCCCATGCTCTCATACTCCTCTGCAACAATCATGTTCCTGTGTAGGGACCCTTTCCCTTATCGACAACTGCAACAATATAATCAGTTTGGGCCCAAGACATGACCCAAAAAGGGTGTGAAAAAAAATCCCAGTAGGCAACCACCAATGGTCTGTGCCCAACTGTCAGTGAAAATGTGCAACAATAGTGTACAACAATGAAATGCAGTAAACTAAGAAGTACTCAAAAGTAACCATCCCACCCAGTTACATTGCCATTTTAATAATTATTTAACAATTCCAAGCATGTTATTTATCTTGGTAGGTACAACATAAGAAATCACCATAGTGAATATTCAAAGTAAACATTGTCCTCAGACGTGGAAATTCTTACCCTCAGGAAAACAAAAATGAAACCCTCAGGTGACTGCCCTTAGGCATAACAAATATTTCCCTCAGGCGTAAGAACCATTTCCCTCAGGCTTATAAAAACCTTACCCTCAGGATAAAAAATAGCACCCTTAGGCATAAGAAATGTTTCCCTTAGGCTAAAAAAACCTTTCTCTCAGGCTAAACAGAACCTTTCCCTCAGGCTAAACAGAACCATTCCCTTGGGCAAAATAGAACCTTACCCTTAGGTTAATCAGAAGAAAAAATGTAATCAGTTCAAGCCCAACACATACGCAAGAAATTTATATATGTTTCATCTTAATAAAACTCAAAACATACTATAATCATGGAATACCCACTGGTATCCTGGCCAAATAGCTAAAAAAGAGAACGCACCCTCAGGGTAGTCCTGGATCAAAGAAACGATCCCAAATAGTAGTTTATACTTTTTCATTAGATTACCTAAGCAATTCTAGGTATCTCAACAGTCAAAGTATCTTCCATATAACACCCTGAACATGGGCGCGTGGCACAACAGTACACAAAATCAACTCGATAGTTGGAATTAAACACAAGACCACCTACCTCTATCTCCTCTAATCAATATACATGAAAGGAACCTCCCAAAACAACCAAGAATGATGTAGATATGAGATAAACTCTTTCCCATTCAAACTTTAATAACTTTTCTTAGGGAAATAATTGGAAGGAAAGATTCACAGAGAGGGAAGAACTTAGCCATGCGGTTCAAACGAGATTAGCAACGGAAGAATCAGAGTCCCGGTGTGTGATCGAGAGCTCCTCCAAGTCTCGGACACCTCTCGCATGGCTCCTAGTGAGTTATCTTCCTCCTATGTCGAATGAGAAGGCTACTGACAATTTCTAATGAAAAAACATAACTACATGGCATGTACTCTCAAGTACATGGCATGTACTATTTTTTCAACTGTTCCTCTGGCGGCTACTTTGCATGGCCTCACTGTTCATCTGCTGACAGATTACATGGCGTGTATTACTAAGTACATGGTGTGTAGTTAGTTTTTACACCCTTAATCACCGACAATTATAGAGACCCAAATCTTCACGTACATAGACATCATATTACTTTTGCAGAGTATCTAATACATTAAAAAAATAAACACCAAAGGACCGTAATATTTTGGTGTCTTTGGAAACTTGGAATATAAACTTCTAATCATGTTGAAAGATCTTCAATATCTCCCATAACGATCTTCCCCTTTTTGTTTCCTTACCTAAAACCTTTCTTTTAATCCTGGGGGAAAATAAAACATAAAAAGGGTGAGCTCAAATGCTCAATAAGGTTAAGCATGGAGAAAATAAAACAAACCATATATATTTGAACTTAAAAACATGAATATAATGTTTAAACATCAAAATATTGAGAAATGACATAAAAATGGCACTACATAAGGCATAGATCATAATGTAACATCAATCATGATAAAATAGCATGGGAATAAAGCTTGTAATGGTGGAAAAACATTAAGTAAATGATATTATTTCCATAGTAGCCAAGGCATTGCTGCCAAGACCATCTTAGTGGACAAAGTCCCTTACTGAACCGGGTTTACTTGCCATTCTAGCCCTATATTACTGAACCAGATTTACGTGCCGTTTCAGCCATGTCTATCTCATGAGATATAAAATCTTTACCTAATGCATTGGAGGGAGATATAGGTCCCAACCATCCCATAATGAAATCATTCTTACTTGTTCCAAAACATGATCATAAATCATTCATCATTACCCAAAGTATAAAATGGGTTTCATAAACATCATCCCATCATAACATAATCCATACAAAACAAAATGGATATCATTTCATCATAAGAAAACTGAAACGATGTAAATCATAGAGAAATTAAACATTAAACATACACATATGAAATAATGCCATCTTATATAGAAAATGGTTTTGATAAAACACTTGAAATGAATTCTTGAGGAAAATATCCTTTCTTCTTCAAAATATTTTTCTTTTCACAAAATGCAATGCAATTTTAAAAAAACGGATTTTGTTGAAAATATTCATGAAATATTATAGATTATGCTTCATGGAAATAAGGCCTTATGAAATCGTAAAAATCTGTTCATGCTGTATAATTTAGAAAAAACATTCTCCTCGTGCTTTTGTTGGAAAAGTCAAAAAATTCCTCGTGTGGTAAACAAAATAAAGATTCCTTCCATAACACAAAGTAAAAGTCAAAGCCGGGTAAACATGACATTAAACATAAATGGAAGAATATTTAAAACTTTATGAAATACATTTTATGGGCATAGATGAAAAATATAACCTCAGTAAATACTTAAGCATAAACAGTCTCAGATAAAAATGAGATTGCAAAATTATCCCTTACCTTAGGTCCAATATGCTTCGTACGTATCCAAAACTCCTGTATAATGATTTACATAATGTCATTGAATTATTAAAAAATCATATTCTTTGTTATGATATCATATATGGTTCACGTATGACTTTATATTATCCGTTCTTTTGTAAATCCATGTTGAAGCAACATTTTGGGTAAGATCATTTCATTTATCATACATGTTTCGACTTGTTGTTCTTGATATTATTACTTGTATCCTGATTTCCTTAATTTAAGAATGTAAATAATGATTTATATATAATAAATATTCATCATATACATATATATGATAGATTGATAAATGGAATGAAATACACCGTTCATGGAGATAGTATGCCGTACATACGCATGAACGCTGTTTTCGTTTCCTTATTGAATTGAATGGAATTAAATATATGACATAAATATATATATACATAAATCCAGTAGAATTATAATGTCATATATTTCATTATTATTCATTATATATACTTTATAATCATTCATGAATGGTTAACATGAAGAATGAATCTTATCACGTTCCTGGAGACAGTAGTCCGTACGTATGCACGAGCGATGATATCATTCCCATGATCGTGGGATTGTATTGAAGTGTATGTATACTATTTAAGAATCAATATAAATTTACAATAATCAAATATAGTTATTATTTACACCATTATACCCATCTAATTAAGGGGTGTTGGAAAACAGATTACACCACGGCGTGGAGACAGTATTCCGTACGAACGCACGCGCGGTGATTTTGTTTTCCATAGGATGGATAAAAGTTGGAATAGGGTTGTTTCATATTTATAATAACATATCGGTGTATTAGTGATACTTATGTTATTACTTCATAATGAAACAACTAAAGAAGAGGAAGTAGAAGAAGAAATAAATTTGAACGAATCGGTAACGGATATTACCTCTTATTCGACACACCTCTTTGAAACCTCCTCTTAGGGAACTAAAATCTATCTTTGAAGAATACCAGGACCTCTATAATATTTCTAGGAATGTTTATAAGGGAAATGGGCAGGGTTAGGCTGAGAGTTAAGGCTCAAAGTTGTGTAAAGATGATAGGGATGAGGTGCCCTTTTTATAAGGGAGGAGAGGGGTACCTTTGGAATCCTCAAACATATTAGTTTAATATAAATTCAAAACCCACATAAAAACCTCCAAAAAGGACTCAATTCAAATATTAGATGATATAGGGTTGTAATCGCATCAACCAATCAAATTTAGACATGTTTTTATATTATTTTAAACCTTAACATTTTGATTTATCCTTATTTAATCTATTTAATTTTATTTGTGGTAATAAAATTCTACGTTTTAAATGGTTATAAATAATCACTTATGTGTTGTTAATTTTCCATAATTGGATACTTTATGATATTTTAGACTATATAAATTTAAATTTATAAATTTTAAATATTCTTGTCATTTTTAAATAATTTAATAATATGTTCTTTTTATAAAATAACAATAGTGTCAATTTTGACACTATTCATTTATTTGAATTTAAATAAAATCCACACAGAGGATATATTCGAACTAAAATATTTAATAGGTTCCTAATATGTCATATTAATCTATAAAATTAGTGGATCACATTAAATAGTTTATAAAATATTTATTTTACTATTTGTAAAACCTTCTATTTGATACTTCTCTTAATAAAATAATTTCTACAACATTTTTGTATATTTATTAAATATACTTATTTGTTGCATAAAAATTAAAAATAAAATACTAGGATGAAGATAAATTATATATATTTCATAATAATACTTTTAGTCGGATTTATATTCTAAAAAATCCAACTTTTAAAATGTTATATTTATTAAATTATGAAGGTGAACACTTTGAAATCATTTAAAATAAAATAATATAAGTGTCATAATAACTTTTATAAGACTCCAAACGGTCATATATTCGGTCATGGGATGGTTATGGTGTATATAAACACTATCAATAAGTTTTGGTAAGGTTTGTGAGCTTTTTAATGGGTATTATTATTTTAATAAAAACTATATTACTTATTTTTCACTAAATAAATAATTTCTGCATCATTAATGTATAAGCTATTAAGGTAATTAAATATCTCCTTAAATTTATAAATAAATTACCATGATAAATAAAAAAATTTTATATTTAAAATTAGAATTTATAACCGAATATATATTATGTATAAACATATATTAAAAAATACTATAATTATTAAAGTTGAGTGAGACATATTTCACTTTCCTTTAAATAAAATAAACTAAAGGTCTTAATCACCTCCATGTGGGTTATAATGGATTCTATTTCGACCCAAATATGCCTTAGGACTAAATATAAGCATCCAATCATATTAAGACAAGTTGTAGGGTAATTTTATAATATTATATTTACCCTTAATTACCCAATTTACCTTTTACTATGGTAAATAAAATTTACCGTAGTTACTATTCATAATATCCAAAAATAAAAAATAGTCTATTAACATAATTTGGACCCACTTATCCAAATATTAAATCAGTTTTTCTAAATTCAATACAAAAATGTTGCAGAAATTAATTTAAAATTAATTCCGTTGTTAAGAAAACGAGTTTTAAAAGTTAAAACATTGCAAAAGATTGAAATAGTTTTACCTATGAATTCAATGTAAAATAAATGATAATGACATAAATTATATTAAATGATAAAAATATATTCTATTTATACTTTAAAACCATTAAATATTATAATTTAACCATATAAATTATTATGAAGAGAAAATTTGTTTTTAATTAAAATATAGCGTGTTTTTACTATTCATTAATATATGAAAGTTATGAGAAAAATATCAAAACTTTATCCAATGTAAATTTTTATATCCTGATTCAAGAGAAGAAGTTTATTTTGTAAAATTTTACTTATAAACTTATCAAAAATTATATTTAAAATGGGTGCTCCCTCAATAGGAGGCAAAACTGCATTTTTTGAAAAAGACTTATTTTACCCGAAAAATTTATTTTGTTCTCATACCATGTTCTATAAAAAGTGTAAGATGAATTATAATGTCATAAAATTAAAAATTTATTTAATACTATTAATAACAGCTAGTTTATAATAATATTATAACCATATATCATTGTTTAGTGAAACTCAGTATTGCGTACAACACACGCTATCGAGGAAGGTTGCAATTGCGTGTAATGCAAGCCAAGTCAGGGTTGTGTGTAGTACAAGACTCCTTTTTTTGTTGCGTATAACAAAGTCCAACCATATTTCATTTATAAATTGAATATATATATATATACACACTCAATGTTGCGTAGAATAACTACTATCAAACAAACTTGAAATTGCGTGTAACACGATCCAAGATTAGTGTTGCGTATAATGCAAGCTAATACAGTGTTGCATATAGTGAAAGATAATCTTGGTGTAGCATAAAACAGAAGATATGAAAGAAATGAAAAAGAATATATCTTATAAAATATTGGGTTGTTACATTCTACCCCCCCTTAAAATGAATTTCCCCCTCGAAATCTGTCGGGTTATAAATCATTTACTATTCATAGAAACCCACATCGTAAAAAGGAATACTAAAACTTAATTTTAAAAACTGAAGTATGAGACTTAATGATTACCTAAAGTAACTCATCACTGGGTTTCCATATAGTAGAACATAGGTGAAAATATAGATATGGAAGAAAATCTAACCATCATGTTCTGATGGAGAGTGTTAGAGAACATGGCTATGAAAAATCCAACAATCACAAAGCCATAAATTTGTGATGTTCAAAGGTACCATCAGATTCATCAGATATAAGAACACTAGGACAAAATTTTTGGTTTTCAAGATAATTTCCCAAAAGTTTATGAATTAAAAGAAATACTTACATGATTTTGGTACAATCTCACTATTTTTAGTTCCTTGAACAATTTCCACTTCATCTCTTAAAGAAATGAAGTTGAATTTGTTATTCATGAAGTGTTAGCAGATCATGTGATAGAACGATGGGTCTTTCCATCTATTTCAAACAAAAGGTTAGAAAAAGTTATCAAATATACATAAGTCCATCTATGTTTAGGTTAACCATATCTGATTCCAAATATGAACTTATACTTCATATATAATACCAATTATTAAAATAAAACTAGTTTCTACTAACCAGGGACTTCCTATAGGCCAGTGGTAGGCGATAAAGGCCTGTTGCACTTCGGTTGTGGGTTCGATTCCCACAAACCTGTCTGAATCGACGGGTTCTCACATGTCCTGCAGGTTATCCCTTTTCTAAAACCACATTATTATAAAATTCTTGCAATAATATAAAAAAAGTTATAACCTTAAACAAAACTATCTGATGTCCAAAATAATCCATTCCAATCTTTAGACTTATCCAAAATACATCTGTCCAATCTCATAGTATAAAAAATCATTACTGGAAATGTCATCTACCAAGCATGTGAATACCATCATTTATCATACAATACATATTGTTGGTCACATTCCAAACATGTGAATACCTTAATCATGCATTCTCTTGAAAAATTAACACCCATTGAACCTTAATGAAAACATGAATGCTGTTAAAAGTTAACTCTTTCCACATATCAAAGTCCCAAAATTTCTATATACTCAAACCATGATATCACTTTGTCCTTATTTCAGTCATGAGCTCATGAATACTATTAAACATTTCATTTTCTCCTTATCCCTTCATTATGCACATATCATCTGCTTTCCAAAATCACTTTTCATGGTTACCGGTACCATATTCTTATGGAAAACCACAATGGAACAATACATAGATATTTCAATATACCATAAATATATCATCCCACCTTTTATCACATAATCTTTCATTACATTTTACAAAACCGAGGATCTTTAAGGTTTAGTGTCTTGGAAACCAGGAACTTTAAACATGAAAACATAAAACATTCTTCTAAAACACTTGAAAGGCTTCTCCTCATGTCCATCCTAGGTTCATTACTACATCACATAACATGGGGACATACATCAAAAGAAAGGGTGAGCAAAAATCCCAGTAAGGGAAATAAGAGAAACATTTTATATGTGAACTTGAGATACTCCAATAAGGTCATGAAAAGAACTTTAAGGCAAGAGAATGAAATCATGAGGCATATCATAATAAAAATAACATTTTTCATAACTTGAATATGTGGCTACATCATTTAACATAGAAAATCATGAACATATCACCAAGGTCCATCCCCAAGGTGTTATTTGACAATTACCAAGGTTATTCACCAAGGTATCGTGAAAATTGTAATCTCTAGTGGTTACATCATTACCCAATGCATTGGAGCGCTATTTGGGCGCACCCTTAAATTTGTCTTTATTATCATGTGAGCCACATATATCATCATAAAAAATTTCATAAATAACCCATATACATAAAATAAATGGGTTTCATTTCATAATCATAACATTTTAAAAACTGCTTTAAAGACATGATCTTTACGTCACTTTAAACCCACGGAAGGGGAGAGCGGGTCTCATGTATGTAAATCCCAGAATTTAAAATAGAAAATTTTGATATATATGTGAATACCCCTGTAGAAATTAGAGCTTTTAGTATTCACTTTATAATATAAAATAATTTTGAGAAAAGAGAGAGGCATTTTGAGACGAAAATTCTGCAGCATAAGGGCTATGTTTCGGGGTTTTAGAAAACATTGAAAAGAGAGGGGACATGGGTCCAACATTCATAAATGACCCATAAACCAGTATAGGGACAGAATATAAGGGATTTAAGAACATGGTAATGAAATTTGAAAATATACCATAAGAAATGAAGAACATTAAAGGAAGACAAAAATAAGATTTCTCCTATGAAAATTCGGCAACCTAACAGCGTTACATAAACTTCAACCAAAAAGAATTGATGAGATCAAATAGGGTCTCTCATCATATGAAAATAAAAATAAATCAGTATGATAGATATAGATATCATACCCCAACATAATAAAAAGGAACTTTCAATACTTGAAATGGAATTAGAACCTTGAAAAGGGAGAAAGGTGCAAGGACCACTTAAAAATTTAGCAGCCTAACGACGCCACTTAAACATCAAAATACTGAATTGAAGAGATCAAATGGGGTCTCTCATCATATGGTCATAAAAGATAAGTATGATAGATATAGATATCATACCCCAACACAACAAAAAGGAACTTGAAAGAATTGACATGAAAGTAGAACTTCAAAACGAGAAGGGTGAAGAACCACTTAAAAATTCGGCAGCCTAACAGCGCCACTTAAAACTTCAAAATACTGAATTAAAGAGATAAAATGGGGTCTCTCATCATATGGTCATTAAAGATAAGTATGATAGATATAGAGATCATACCCCAACACAACAAAAAGGAACTTGAAAGAATTGACATGAAAGTAGAACTTCAAAACGAGAAGGGTGAAGAACCACTAAAAAATTCGGCAGCCTAACGGTGCCACTTAAAACTTCAAAATACTGAATTGAAGAGATAAAATGGGGTCTCTCATCATATGATCATAAAAGATCAGTAAGATAAATTTAGATATCATACCCCAACATAATAAAAAGTAACTTGAAAACCTTTACATGAAAATAGATCTTGAAAAATGAGAAGGTAGAAAGAATCCGTTACAAAAATTTCGGCAGCCTAACTACGCCACTTAAAACTTCGTAAAACGAAATAATGAGAGTAAGGGGGGATCTCTCATTATGTGAAAATGAAAAGGGAAGTAAGAGGAGTATAAAAGAATACCCTTTAACATAAGAACATGGATCATAAAAGAAATTACATCAAAAAGATTTCTTGAAAAGAAAGAGAGAGATCAGATCCCTTACCTTAAAACGTAACTCTTAAAACTCAAAGGTTTGGACCTTGAGGGCTTGGGGGCACCTTGGGAGGACTCCTTGGGAGGTAAGGAGGCCAGAACTTCGTTGGGGGAGAGTGGGGAGTCGAATGGATGAGAGTATGGCTTGGTATTTATAGGGAAAGTGAGGGGACAAGGCATTAATGGCCAAGGGACACCTCATTAGTGGTTTTGGCAAAACCATGGGCTTGCCCATGGTATTTGCCCATGGTATTGGCCACTTGGGACACCTCATACCTTATCTTACTATTCATAAGTCGACCATATTTATTACATACTTAATACATCATTTAATGATGTCATTAAACACCCGTAACTTAAAAACTGTATTTTCATTATTCATCAAAAATTCAACTTTCTCAGAATAGTCCCAAAATTTTACCTTAACCAAATATCAATGCTCTGATTTCAAAAATTAAATCCATTTTATAAAAATAATTTTATAAATATTTTTAATTAAATTTTTAATTAAAAACACTATTCATCGAAAATTTATTTTTTTCAGAAAAATCCCCAAAAATTACCTTAACACAATATCGATGCTCTGAGTTCAAAAATGAAGTCCATTTTAAAAAAATAATTTTCCAAATATTTTTAATTAAAATTTTAATTAAAAAACACTATTCATCCAAAAAAACTAATACTTGAATAATAATTTATGAAACCATTATTTAACCATTTTATTGAATCACATTACTTAATCAAGGTGCCTAGATTATTTTAAAACTTTCTTTAAGTGAGATTACAAATCCATTTGGTCATATTACTAATCCTAATCATAAAATCATTATTCATAATTTACTATTCATCAAAAATCAAGTTGATCTTATTAGACTCCAAATTTTGTTCTGAACATAATTGTAGAAGACCATTTTTTGAAAATAATTACACATTTTTAATTATTTAAGGTTTACATAAACGTTTTTATAATATCCTTTTTCTAAAATTCATCAAAAATATGCATACTATATTTATCCGGTCATTTGAAAATTCATAAACATCATCATAAGAAGAAATCCCAATTTTTATTGAAAATAAAGGATTACACAAGGCAGTTACGGTCTTCTTACATAGCCCCTTATCACACCAGCATAGGACCTAAGTGTAAGGTGTGCTAAGGTGAGAGAGTCCGAGGGAGGCTCGGCCAACATTGCCCGAGTAGTAATTTCTATCAGTTTGAACTTCTCGTGAAGGCGATTCCGTTCTAGCTTCACATGATGAAGTTCGGCTTGGGTTTGGTCCAGAGCAAAGCCCAATGGTGCTACCTCCTTCACAAGTTCTGTTAGATGGGCTTCGATCGGTCCAAGACTACTAGGTGAGGCCATCGAATCTTATTTCTATAATAATTAACCAAGATTACTTGTATTTAGAGACAATAATCAAAACATTTTGTTCACAACGATCATATTGACCGATGGTCATATAACAGTCAGAACCCAATGGTCTCATTTTAATTATAATCATGTTTATCAAATAAAACATTTTTTTGCGTATAAAAATAAAATAAAATAACACATGAAATTAGGAAACAATATTTATTCAAAATTTTGGGCCATTACAATAAAAGTATCTCAACAACATTATTATTTAATTCCAATACATAAACCACTCAATCCATCCTCTTCAATGATTGGAATAGAATAGGTCATTCCTTGATTTTGAATTAACCTCTTAGGTCAGGGCATTGAGTTGGGTAATACCCATGTTCTCCACAAATAAGACATTGAACTCCATAACAGTCTATCACTCTATGACCCTTTTCTCCACACAGATAACATCTCCCCCTCCATTTGAGGTATTCCTCAAGGTTCTTCTTCCCTTCCTTAGAAATCTCAATCTTTCTTTCTCTATGCTCCTCACCATGCAAACATGCATAAAATTCCATCTTCCTCTAATTTGATGACTTAGGAATACCACCAATGTTCACCATGTTAATCATATATCATGATGAATAATTCAGCATAATCACAATATCTTTCTCTCTAGGCATTACATAATTTTGTTGATCATAGTCACCAATTTTTCTATCGGAATAAACGTTCACTGAATTTCTTCTCATTCCCTCCATTGACTAAAACCAGAAACCATAGTGTAAGAAATAGTTAAAATAACGAGAAACCACATAATCATTAAAATAACTTATGGGATGTCTAACTTATCACACATTCTTTAATCCATGACATCTTAGGTTCACCCTAGGTTATTCATGATCGTCAACATAACTCTAGGACTGTAACCTATATTTATACTAAATATTAGAGATATCTCTAGACATACCTTAGAAATATTTCTAGGGATTTCACTAAAGTTTTCGCATCCTAGTTTCCAAAGGTTAACTAAACCTTTCCTCTAATACCAACTGTAGAGACCCAAAGCTTGACGTACATAGACATTAAATTACTTTTGCGGAATATATAATACATTACAAAAATAGACACCAAAGGACAGTAATAGTTTAGTGTCTTTGGAAACTTAGAATATAA
The DNA here is from genome assembly GCA_963277665.1 of Viscum album. Classification (NCBI taxonomy): domain Eukaryota; kingdom Viridiplantae; phylum Streptophyta; class Magnoliopsida; order Santalales; family Viscaceae; genus Viscum; species Viscum album. The sequence continues at coordinate 541,138,143 of OY728119.1, forward strand.
ACTTCTAATCATGTTGAAAGATCTTAAACTTATCCCATAACGATCTTCCCTTTTTTTTCCTTACTTAAAACCTTTTTTTTAATCCTGGGGGGAAAGAAAACACAAAAAGGGTGAGTTCAAATGCTCAGTAAGGGTAAGCATGGAGAAAATAAAACAAAACATATATATTTGAACTTAAAAACATGAACATAATTTTTAAACATCAAGATTTTGAGAAATTACATAAAACATGGCAGTACGTAAGGCATAGATCATAATGGAACATCAATCATGTTGAAATAAAATGGGAATAAAACTTGTAATTGTGGAAAAAAATTAAGTACATTATATGATTTCCATAGTAGACAAGGCATTGCTGTGAAGACCATCTTAGTGGACAAAGTCCCTTACTGAACCGGGTTTAATTGCTGTTCCAGCCCTGTTTTACTGAATCATATTTACTTGCCGTTTTAGCCATGTCTGTCTCATGAGATATAAAATCTTTACCTAATTCATTAGAGGGAGATATAGGTCCCACCCATATCATAATGAAATCATTCTTACTTGTGCCACAAAATGATCATAAATCATTCATCATTACCCAAATTATAAATTGGGTTTCATAAACATCATCCCATCATAACATAATCCATGAAAAACAAAATGGATATAATTTCATCATAATAAAAGTGAAACGATGTAAATCATAGAGAAATTAAACCTGAAACATACACATATGAAATAATGCCATATTATATGGAAAATGGTTTTGATAAAACACTTGAAATGAATTATTGAGGAAAATATCCTTTCTTCTTCAAAATAATTTTCTTTTCACAAAATACCATGCAATTTTAAAAGAAAAGGATTTTTTTGAAAATAGTCATGAAATCTTGTAGAGTAGGATTCTTGAAAATAAGGTGTTATGAAAACATAAAAACCCGTTCATGCCATATAATTAAAAAAAAAAATTCTCCTCGTACTTTTGTCGGAAAAGTCAAAAAGTTCCTCATATGGTAAACAAAATAAAGATTCCTTCCATAACATAAAGTAAAAGTCAAAGCAGGGTAAAAATGACATTAAAAATATATGGAAAAATATTAAACACTTTATGAAAAACATTTTATGGGCATGGATGAAAAATATAACCCCACTAAATACTTAAGTATAAGCAATATAGGATAAAAATGAGATTGAAAAATTATCCATTACCTTAGGTCCGATATGCTTCATACGTATCCAAACCTCCTATATAATGATTTAAATAATGTCATTGAATTATTACAGAATCATATTAATTGTTATGATATCATATGTGGTTCACTTATGACTTTATATTACCCGTTCTTTTGTAAATCCTTGTTAAAGCTGCGTTTTGGGTAAAATTGTTTCATTTATCGTACGTTTTTCGACTAGTTGTTCTTGATATTATTACTCATATCCTGATTTACATAATTTTAGAATGTAAAACATGATTTATATATAATAAATATTCATCATATACAAATATATGATAGATTTATAGAAGGTGGAATATGGTTGTTTTATATTTATAATAACGTATCATTATATGAGTGATACTTATTTTATTACTTCATTATGAAACAACTAAATAATAGGAAGTAGAAGAAGAAATAAATTTGAAATAATCGGTAACAGATATTACCTCTTCTTCGACATGCCTCTTTGAAACCTCATCTTAGGGAACTAAAATCGGTATTTGAAGAAGATCAGGACCTCTAGAATATTTCTAGGGAAGTTGAGAAGGGAAATGGGTAGGGGTTGTCCGAGCTTGAAGGCTCAATGTTGTGTAAAGATGAGAGGGAGGAGGTGCCCTTTTTATAAGGGATCAGAGGGGCACCTTTGGAATCCTTAAAAATATTAGTTTAATATACATTCAAACCCCACATAAAAACCTCCAAAAATGACTCAATTAAAATATTAGATGATATAGGGTTTTAAAATCATCAACCAATCATATTTAGACATTTTTATCTTATTTTAAACTTTATCATTTTGATTTTTCCTTATTTAATCTATTTAATTTTATTTGTGGTAATAAAATTCACAATTTTAAATTTTTATAAAAAATCACTTATGTGTTGTTAATTTTCCATAATTGGATACTGAATGACATTTTAGACTATATAAATTATAATTAATTATTTTTAAATATTTTTGTGATTTTTAAACAATTTAATAATATGTTATTTTTATAAAATAACAATAGTGTCAATTTTGACACTATTCATTTATCTGAATTTAAATAAAATCAAAGAAGAGGATATATTCGAAATAAAATATTTAATAGGATCCTAATATCTCATATTAATCTATAAAATTATTAGAGCACATTAAATAGTTCATATAATATTTATTTTACTATTCTTAAAACCATTTATTTGATAGTTCTCTTAATAAAATAATTTCAACAACATTTTTTTTATAATTATTAAATATACTTATTTAGTTAATAAAAATTAAAAATAAAATACTATTATGAAAATAAATCTTTTATATTTCATAATAATACTTTTAGTTGGATTTATATTCTAAAATACCAAACTTTTAAAATGTTATATATATTAAATTATGAAGGTGACAACTTTGACATCATTTAAAATAAAATAATATAAGTGTCGTAATCACTTTTATAAGACTCAAAACGGTCATCTATTATATCATTGGATGGTTATGGTGTATATATACTCTACCAATAAGTTTTGGTCAGGTTTGTGAGCCTTTTAATTGGTATTATTATTTCAATAAAAACTATATTACTTATTTTCACTAAATAAATAATTTCTACATCATTAATGTATAAGCTATTAATGTAATTATATATCTCTTAAAAATTATAAATAAAGTACCATGATAAAGAAAAACATTTTATCTTTCAAATTATTATTTATACCCGAATTTATATTCTATATAAACTTATATTAAAAATACTTTAATTATTAAAGTTGAGTGAGACATATTTCACTTTTGTTTAAATAAAATAAACTAAAGGTCTTAATCACCTCCAAGTGGGTTCTAATGGATTCAATTTCAACCCAAATATTCCTTAGGAATAAATATAATCATCCAATTATTTTAAGACTAGTGTTAGGGTAATTTTATAATATTTTATTTACCCTTAATTACCCGCATTACCTTTTACTATGGTAAATAAAATTTACCGTCGTTATTATTCATAATGCCCAAAAATAAAAAGTATACTATTAACATAATTAGGACCCATTGATTATAAATATGAAATCCATTTTTCTAAATTCCATACACAAAAGTTTCAGAAATTAATTTAAAACTAATCCCATTGTTAAGAAAACGAGTTTTAAAAGTTAAGACATTACAAAAGATTGAAATGATTTTACCTATGAATTCAATGTAAAATTAATGCTAATGACATAGATTATATTAAATGGTAAAAATATATTCTATTTATACTTTAAAACCATTCAATATTATAATTTTTCTATATAAATTATTATGATGGAAAAAGTTGTTTTTAATTAAAATATAGCATGTTTTTACTATTCATTAAAATATGAAAGTTATTAGAAAAATATCAAAACTTTATCCAATGTAAATTTTTATATCCTGATTCAAAAGAAGAATTTTATTTTGTTAAATTTAACTTATAAACTTTTCAAAAATTATATTTAAAATGGGTGCACCATTAAAAGGTGGCAAAACTGCATTTTTTGAAAAATACTTATTTTACATGAAAAATTTATTTTGTTCTCATACCATGTTCTATAAAATGTGTAAGATGAATTATAATGTCATAAAATTAAAAATTTATTTACTACTATTCATAACGGATAGTTTTTAATAATATTATAACCATATATCGTTGTTTAGTGAAACCTGGTATTGCGTAAAACACACGCTATCAAGGAAGGTTGCGATTGCGTGTAATGTAAGCCAAGTCAGGGTTGCGTGTAGTGCAAGACTACATTGTTGTTTCATATAACAAAATCCAAACATATTTCATTTATACATTGAATATATATATATACATACAATCAATGTTGCGTAGAATAACTTCTATCAAAAAAACTTGAAATTGTGTGTAGCATGATCCAAGATTAGTGTTGCGTATACTGCAAGCTAATACGGTGTTCTGTATAGCGCAAGATAATCTTGGTGTAGCGTACAACAGAAGATATGAATGAAATTAAAAAGAATATATCTTATAAATTCTCTGGTTGTTACAACAGTCCTACATGCCCTGTATTCTCATCCCACACGGCCAAAGTACACCACATTTATACAAAAGTACACAACATGTAGTTAGTTTTTACACCCAAGCCTAAAAACCCTATATTCTCATCCCACACTACTAATGTACATAATGTGTGTACAAATGTACATGGCATATATTCAAAAATTTGGGATTTTCCCCCATTTCCCTCGTTTTCTCAAAAACACTTAAGGAAAAGGAAAAGAAGAAACCCATACCTCAAGAATAAGAACTGGGTTCTTACAAATTGTCCTTTACCTTTCATATAGAGAAATTTCCTCCACTTAAACCACTCAACATTTTGTTTCTCCTTAAAGATATTTTTTATTTATCATCCTCCCCAGATTTTTTATTTTCTTAGGGTAACTAGCTAAAAGTGTTCAATAATTATAGTATTGAAACTTTTAAAAGGATGTTTGAATTTTTAATTACCTATTTCACTTTGCATTCCTTTAAGGAAAAATGACATAAAGTCATTGAAGTTTAAGGAATCATCTTATGCCTAGAACTCCTCTTCACTAGAACTCTTTGATTCAACGATCTTCGATCCTTTGGAGGCTTTAAAAGTAGTCTCATTTTAAGATTATCTTTTATTCATCATGGTTTCAACCATTCTAATCTCATAGGCTATAATGATAACCTTGGTCTTGTTAATGGTAAAGGCATCCATTTATTGATCATCTAGAGTAAAGATATTGGAATCAAATTTTCCTAGTAATATTTTTATCAATTTATTTACAATGATACATTTTTAATAATTTATTCATAATTCTAGATTTAGTTAATTTATTTTCACTGGATTAGATAAATCATCCACAGAAACATCATCAACCATTTGAATATCCTAAAAATGTGAATGTCATGTTTAAAGTAAAAACCATTTGAACTTTTTATTTTCATATTAATGTCATGAAGTTTCCTCTATATGTATTTCACTCTTTATGAACCCATAACCCATGTTAACTATTTATCAAATATGAATGATAGTAAATTTTTAGGTGCTATCATGTAATGAATAAAACTTCTATAAATAAAATTCCATTTTAAATGAGTGAATGCCTTATAAAGAAATGAAATTATAGAAAACACATGCACTACTTTGGTTATTTTGGACTATTATATATATATTTGGATATAAAATATCATTAAGTATCATAAAAATTTATATTATAATCATTATAAAGTGATATTAAAATTATTATATGTTAAGGGTTATGATAAAGTCCAATTGACAGAGATAAAGAAAGTGACGACCTTAACTAGTAGGATCATACCCTATAAATACCATTTATCAGATCTTACAAGGGAGATAAATCATTAGTATTTTACCTTGAACAATACTAGGATGATATTCAATAACTAAATAAATAATGAAACCATTTATGGGACAATTTCTAGTTTATTGAGATCCTGACCCAAACCATGTTCGCCGAACCACCCCATGAAAATATCACAATCACACAACTTACACTTTGGGAATTTGTTAGTGTAATAAAGGCATATGTATCTAGATCCTAACTATATGAATTGTTACATTATTATTCTAATAAAACAATTATTTTATATATTCTTTTCAATATAAATTTTTATGTTATCAAATAATGAGTTTGATAAAAATTATATTTTGATATGAGGAAACAAGAATTGTATTTTTGAAAATATATAGTTTCAGTCAAGAAACTCCTTTTGATGAATTCAAAAATTTTGAAAATAAATGATATTTTAATAAATATTATTATAAAATATTTTTATTAAATACAAATTATAACATAATATTTTGATGTCAAATTTTTTTATAACAGTTAGAAAACTATTATTGTCAAGAAACTAGTATTCTTCAATAAATTTTAATTTTTTTATTTAAAGTGTGAATTATCATATTTATAGAGTTATTTTAATAAATTAAATATTATTTTTTAAATAAAAATGTTGAAATTATCCAACGTTGACTTTTGTTTCATAATTTTATAATGCAGTTGAGTTTTTGGGTAAAAATAAAATATGGTATAAATATACAGTTTGTATTATGACATTATATTGAACAAAAAAGTGATATAATATATTCCATAAAAGTTATACATGAACAAGTATAAAATTTTCCTTTAAAATAAAGTATTTATGTTATTCAATTGATTTTATAATCCATTTGGGAGTCCTCTAAAACCTATATTATATTTTAAGGTTTTAAAATCAATTCATTATAAACATGAATCATTTCCACACCACTAATTTAATTAATTTAATATGTCCAATTCTAATCCTTATATAAAAATTAAGAGAACTCAAATTTTTTAGAATCCACATTCAAAAACCGTGGATGATTTTTTGTTTTAATTACTTCATCATATAGATTCGAAAACATAAATTTAGAATTTAATAATGAAATATCCACTATTTTTCTATATAAACCCATCCAAAATAACTTTCTTCTCCACCCATAACTATTAAATCATGAAATTACTCTACCATTCCTTCTTTAGAGTCCTCCAATGGTGTCCCCAAGCTCTTAAGAAGCTACTCCCAATCTTTTAAAATCACCCTCTCAAGGTACGAGATCCTTTCTATCTCATATTTATTAAATCACCTTTTTTATGATATGAATTTTGGTTTCAAATTATTTATTTTGTTATTTGTTTTCAAAAATACCTCCTACTATACTTATTATTTTGAAGTGAATATAAACCCCTTTTACTCTCATTCACCCCTTTCATGTGAATTTCCCTGCAAAACTTGTGTTTAGTGAATACCCATCCTCATTTCAAATCAAGGGTATTCACCTAGATATAATTATCCTAAATTGATTATGGAATCCAATTTATGTAACTAAAATAACATAATATTGAAATTAAATCTGTTGAAATATTATCCTGTGTTGAATGATCTATGTGACACACTTATGCATGTATATGTTATGATTGTGATGGGTGGGTGTGAAATTATATAGCCCTCCAATGCATTGGGTAATGTTTTAATATCATGATATGTGATATATGGTGCATGTATGGTTATCCTAAGAACACTATGTTATGTTGTGTTGGTGGTTATCCTTCACTTATGTTTATGATGTCATGTTTTATGTTGTTTCCACCATCCTATATTTCCTTCATGCTATCACGTTATGTCATGCCTCATTGTTCAAGATTATGATTATCACCCCTATTATGTTACAATGATATGATCCTTAGATTATATGTTTAGATTTACCTTATTCTATGATTTATTAATTCAGTTATTGGGATTTATAGCACACCCCTTTCTCATGTAAATCCCCAGGTAATCCCGTGCAATTTTAGAAGAATGATGGAATTTTAGGAGCATGTTAAGAAAGTTTTCAATAATTTCATTTTATTACAATTATATGTTTTTATGTTATGTACCTAATTTCCAAAATCCACTAGGATTAATGATATTGTGGGATTGTATTATGTGTACCGTAATATAACACAAAATGAATTAAAGTATAGTAAAACATGGTTTGTCATTGTGGGTATCTGAGAAAAGCCTAGTTATATTTTGGATTAGGGTTATAAATCTCTAGTGAAATCATTAGGGATAATAATAACATAGGAAAAAATCCCAAAATTTTCATAAATTATATTGTAAGTGGTTTTCAAGAAAATACATCCCTATCTGGATACTACAAGTGGATGTGACTCTTGAACAGAGGTACCTAGGGGTAATGACCCCGAAACTAGCACATTAGGTTGGAATTTATCATCACCTAGTGCATAAAAATGGGCCTTGATGTTTACTTAGTTTGACACTCCCAGGGTTTATTCTTTGGTAAATTCACAAGCTCCTTACAAACCATTATTAAGGGGAGAAAAATTACAAAAAATAGTTTATGTTATGAAAAAACTATAGAAAACATAGATTGAAACCTATAAATTTATAATTTAATGAATTTATGTTATTTATATCCTATAACAGTTAAAAAGTTTCCCTTTTAAGTGTTTTATATTTTAAAAACTATCATCCCTATGGATGAAGTAAATAATTATGACCAAAATCAAATAGTGAAAACTGGATTGTCCTACATGGTTATACAAATTCTTTTATATCATGAAAGTTTAATATAACTATTCAAACGCCACCTCAAAACATGGAGGTTAAGTTATTATTAGAGATTTAGAATGATTTAATTATTATATCCCAAGTATATAACTCATCCCCCATCCAAATTTCCAGGCTGAATTACCTAGAAAACATTTTAATACTCCCCTTATAAAAAATCAATGATATTATGGGAATTGATTGGATTTTGTAATATAGATCCAATGAAAACTGTTGAGGGAAGAAAATCACACTCTGTATCGCAAATTGACCTTTAATTCTATATAATTAAAAGGAGGAGGATGAATCTTATTTGGCACTATCTTTAAAATAATTGATATTATTTTCTTATAAGAAAGTGCATCTAGCTAAAATGATTGATACTAACGAAAATATCAACCCTAATGACATTCCCATTATAGTGGAATTTGTAAAGACCCTAACCCGGGTATCCCAAAGTCCGTGGTTAATTTATTACACTTGTATATTATACAAGGAATCACATCCTAAAAAACTGAATAGTTTAACTGTTTGGGAAAAATACATACATACTAGAATCTTACATTTTAATTTAAGATATAAAATGCAACATATTGAATCCTTTTATAACACCATTACTCTTATAGATTAACTCTTCATATCAGTCAAAATAAACTTCTTAGAATCCTGGGGAAAATAAAACATAAGAAATGGGTGAGATCAGTTTCTGAGTAAGGGTATATATACAACCAAATATATCATTAATAATTATAAACAATTATGGAAATGTAAATAAATGAAAAACATGTCATTTAATCAATAACTTGAGAATAATATGGTAGGAATGAAAGATGATTAAATAATTCCATATAAATAATCACATGAGAATGAAAACTAACCATGGATATTCTACTATCTCAATAATCACATGGAATATCAATAAATAATATCATAATGATGGAATTCATAATACTGGATGTCTAAAACATACCATCAAGTCCCCATCCAAGAAGTATACATAAATGGGTAAAACCTCGGCTAAAACCTAGTCTAGTTTGTCTCATGAGACAAACTGATGCTTCTAGGGGCTATAATGGTCCTCGCCTGTCACATATTAAGCCCAATGAATTCCTAATATAAATGGGGTGAAACCTGAATAACACAATCATTCATATTAGAAAACTACCATATGAAATGTGAATACTCAAAAATAAACCATCTAGAGTAATATGATGAATGGTATCAAAATAGCATATCCATAGTCAAAATAATAATAAACCATTCAGAAAAATATGGTTGATGGTATCATAATATATCAAACTAAATGAAACATAATACTAAACAAAAGGTGTTGATATAGATCAAAATATAATAATAAAATCATTCAAAAAAATCAGAAAAATACACTTTTTTACTTTGAAATCATTTATTTAAAAAGCCACATAATAATAAATAAAATAAATTATTTTTAAAGAACCCTATAAAATTTTAAATTATTCCTCAATACCTTAAGGAGTCATGAAATCGGTAAAATTTCCTCATGCTATATAAGTAAAGAATCATTTCTTCAACATATTTTTGTTAGAAAGTCAAAAAGAGACTTCTTTATAAAATGACAAAAATATTCATTTCAAACCATTTTGTAAAATGTAAAACATAGATAAAAATGAATTTAAACATTCATAGTAAAATTTTAATGTTTTCTTGAATTTTTTTTATAAAACATGGACATAGAAGATAAATATTCCACAGTGGAGACCTAAACAGAAACAATCCTGAATAATGATGGGATTGGGAAATAAACTCTCACCTTCGGTCTGATTTCCTTCATATGTATCTGAACGTCCAATATAATAAATACAGTTTTATTATAAATCTATTATAGATCGATTATCATATATATCATATAATATATGATTTACTTATACCCTTTTATCACCCATTTAAATAAAATATTTCTTTAATTACTATTCCATGTGATAACTTCTTTAGTTTTCATGTATGTTTTCACTCGGAAGTCTCAGTCCTTATACTTTGGTCATGGTTCCGTTATATCAATAATTTTAATCAAGATATTATTATCATGTATATTCAATATATATTTATTTATAATAATCATTAAAATGTAGAGGTAAAAAAATGAACAACACCATTCTTGAAGATGATAGGCCGTACGCATGCAAGAATGCTATTTCTATCTTTTGACAGATGGAATGAAAGAAAAGTGAATAATAATTAATCATTACAGAATCATATTTATGTCATAAATATCATATATTATCTTTATATTCTTCTTTACTACATTTTGGGAAAAGTGGTGATGAAAAATTAATTACACTGATATGTTGAGACAGTAAGCCGCATGTATGCACACGTGATGCTATTGATTTTCAAAGGATAGATAAATGGTGGAATGTGGTTGTCCATAATCATAAAAAAATCTATTTTTTAGATGAATTCTTTTATAAATCTTTTTAAAGACACTAAATATGGTCTTTTGAGGAAACAAGAACCTCTAGAACTGGAATAAGGAAGTTTGGAATAGAAATGGGTGGGATTTGGCTAAGATATAAGGCTCAAGGTGTTTTGAATAAGTGAGGGAGGAGGTTTTCTTTTATAATTGAGGTGATGAGAACTTTTGGAATTCCTTAAAATATTAAAATACAGTAAATTTATTCTATAATAAAATACTTCCAAATGGACTCTAAATTAATATGGGATGACATTTTCTACCATATTTTATCCCTTATAGTCTTATTTAATATTTTTGTGATTTTTAAATAATTTAATAAAATATTATATACATGAAATATCATTATTGTGAAATTTAATACTATTTATTTTATTGGTCTTTAAATACATCAATAAAAAGTGGGAATCTAAATATAATTATTTCAAACCTCTCTAATATGTTATATAGATCTATAAAAGTTGTTTAACACATTTAAAAATTTAAATTACATCAAAATTAATATTTTAAAAACCATTTATTTTATTTTTATGTTAATAAAATAAATACTATATTTGCATTTCACAAGAATTTAATGTAATTATATAGTTCATAAAAATTGAAAATAAATTTCTATACTAAAAATAATTTCATTAATATTAAAATAGAAATTTATGTTCATTCATATATTGATTTTGTCCCTATGTGGATATATAAAATATATTAAATACAAAGAGAGTTATATTTTGTAACTATATTTGATTTAAATAATATATAAGTTACGTTCATGGACAAGTGGCCATTAAATTACTCAAATTCAATCTTAAGATGATAAGGGTATAATTATATTCATCCAATAATTTTTATATATGTTTAGGTCATGTTTATACCCTTCTCTTTTTGTTTTAACCACCCATTAACTCTTTTGACAATTACTGTACTGTTAAAATTTTCTACTTTATAAGGGTAAATAATATGACAATAAAATTCAAAAAGACAAATAAATGGAATATGGTCAATTTAATTATCCAAATACCTTTTATTTTAGTGAATTTATGAATTTTAGTATTTATAATTATTTAATAGAATATTATTTACTACAAAATATTGATAATGTCAATTTTAAGGACTATTCATTACTTTGACTTTTAAAATATAAATATTATAATATATCTTCAAACAAAGACTTTTTATATATTCGTAATATGTAATATTCATATATAGAATTAGTTGATCACCTTAATTAATTCAAATTATATTTCTTTTAATATTTCTAATATCATTTCTGTGATTTTTCCATTAATTTAATAATTACTGCATTGTCATTGTATAATAATTTAAGGTATTTTATTTATTCCCTAAAAATTAAAAATAATTTTTAATAATGATGATAAATTTCTTATATTTCAATGATTATTTATGGTCAAACATCTCGTCTAAAAAAATATATATTTAAAATGTTATACCAATTAAAAACCATAGTGTGAATATTTTGACTTTATTTTAAATAAAATAATATAAGGGACCTAATTCAACTAAGTAGATCAAAAAAGTCCAAAATTTGGTCCAAGTATGATTATGGTATAAACATACTCATCCCATACAACTTATTCAAATTTTTGGGAAATCTAATTGTTCTTATAATTTTAATTAAAATCATTTTATTAATTTTTCTATTTTTATTTCCCAAGCACTGCGTTAGCATCAGATAAAAATTAAAGTAAATTGTATCATAATTAAAAATTAAAAATAAATTACTACAATAAAAATAAATTATTTATGCTCAAGATAACCTTTTATGTTCATTCATTATATTTATTTACTCACATCCATGTCAAGATAACTTATTTAATTTGTTAATTTGACTTTTCTATCCTTGATCAAGCATTGCACAAGAATTTGGATTAGATTAAGACTCTAATTTTGACTTTTCATTTCTTTGTAGGCATTACATCAGCAATGAAAATTATTTTTATATTAATCATGAAATAATTTATAATTTATAAGTTATAGATTATTTTTGTTGGATATTTGTATTATATTATCATACAAAAGTATTTAAATAATATATAACATATAAATTATAAATTACTTCATGATTAATATAAAATTCATTAAATAATCTATATGATTTAAATTATAAATTATTTCATGAAAAATAATTTTTATATCATAGTTATGTTTTTACTATATAACAAAAGATATCTTATTTTATAAAAAACTGTATTTTTTACTGTTCAGTAAAAAATTAATTTTTTAGAAAATCATCAAAATGTCACCATAGACTAATTTTTATATGTTGATTTAAAAATTATGTTTATTTTATCAAATATATTTTCGAAATGTGTTAAAAAATAATTATATTTATTTTCACATAGAAAAAATAAATTTGATTTTTTATTAAAAATTATATTTGAAGAATAAAATGATTTTACTAAACAATATGTTTTTATTTCCTATGAAAAAATAATTATGAACTTAATATATATTTCATAATATATTTAATACTATCACAAAATTAAATTTAAAAGCTAGTCTATAATTATATTTCATTGATTTTTTATGTTGGGTGTTGCGTACAACGTAATCTACCGAAGATGTTAAATTTAAAAGGAGACATATCGTGAAATCTTGGGGTGTTGCATTATACCCTCCTTCAATAAATGTGATCATTTAAAATTTTAATTTCACTTGGAAAATTAAAGGTTGATATTTTAAAATTCATTTTTGGGAATCCCACATCATAAAAACTGTTAATAAAACCTCTTCTTTAAAAGAGGAAAACAAAAATGCAATGTTTACCATAAAATTAGGATTTTGGAAAGGATAAAATTTATGGGAAGTAAAAATATGGACATGAAAGAAAAATATAAAAACTAGAGAAAAGAAAACATGTAAAAAAATCTTCCACATATGTGGGAAAGAACTAGAAATAGGGGGAATAAGGGGGTCTAAAATAATACAAGTCAAGGGAATCCACTCAAATAAGATACACACATTCTGGGAAAAGGATTCCAATGCTTGATACAACAATATAGGGCTCGTCCTGAGTTCCCCTAGAGGATATAAAATCATTATCTTTTATACCCTCTCTCCGTGTTTAGAAAATGACACCCTATTAGGAAAATGACTTTTTCACCTCTGGATGTGATATGAAATGGACCAGGGAGTGGCTTCCATGACATGGATAGAGTTGTAGACCATTGTAGAGTAAGTTTTCATGGTGGATTATGGTATATTGTGCGAACTTCATACCTCCAAAGCATTAAGAGAATCATTCAAATCCACCATGATAGAGTTCCCTTGACCATAGAATCTACTGAAAGCAATGAGAACTAAACTGGGGTGATCCTGAAAAACCACTCTGCCTCACATCATACCAAGACTACAAAACCCATACACATTTCTCTTGAGACCAAAATCATGGGGATTCCAACAGATCCATCACTATTATCTTGTAACATCAAGTGCTCTTTGACTTAAGTGTAAATTATCTATATATTTAAAGATAATTTTCAAGGATATTCTAATATCCCACTTTTAATCAAATTCCATAACTCCACCACCAGGCACTTGGATCGAACCTAAATTTCAATAGTAGAACATTGATTGTCTTTATTGTAATCTATATTTATTGAATTATTAATATTCTATCATCCTGTAACCATCAGCACAACCCTCACCTTGCATTTATGTTCATTGATGAAAACACCTAGAAAACCATTCTATTAGAAACCAAAACCCGAGATTGGATTCATGTAGAGACTTATTATATTTCTAAGATAACATAAGACTGCAGAAAGGTACTCACTATTAAATAATATGTGTTGCATAAATTCTACATTGATTTTATGACAACACCACCACCTCAAAGAAAGAGAAACACCCATCTTACATATCACTTCATCAATAGGATTGAAATTATTTTCAATTCTCTAAACTAGGAAGTTATATTTTATGGGGATATATCTACATCAATATAAATCCTCACCACCATCATTACTCATATTGTGTGGGAGAACATATCTATATGACTTAGCTGAGAACCCCCATATTGGAAATTTAGTGAAAAATGTAACCATCAAGTTAATATGGAGAGTGACAGAGGGAATTTTCTTTTGAAAGTTAACCATTAAAATGTAAATTTATGATTGTTTAAAAGACCATTGATTTCATAGAATGAAAATTAAATGGATAATTTTTTTTTCAAAAATACTTTTCCTAGAGTTGATGGATTCTTTCATTATATAAATAACCACTTTAGAAAATAAAATTAATTGATTTAATTCCATGTTATAATCATAATATAATGCTTTGCCTATTCTTTTACCTATTTCCACATATTTTTTATATGGGGAAATGGATATTAAAGATGATTTTTTCATACCTAACGCACTTTTAATGAATCATAAATTTCTAAATTCCGTACTTCACCCTCTAAATATTTATCAAAACCAAAATTCTTAGACCATCTTATCCAATAATATAATTTATACTTTAAACTCAAATAGTAATACCCAAAGTTAAACTTAATTGATTTCATAACTAATTACCTTATTACTCATTCAAAATACATCTATCCAAATTCAAAGTAAAAAAATATAGAAGGAAGGTCACTAAAATTTCAAAATAAACATAAGATTAGATTCCCCAAACAACATAGTGTAAATATTAATGTTTCATACCAAATATATGAATACCTTTATCACCATAAAATATTAATGAAAATATGAATGACTCAAAATCCTTAAATAATAAGTACTACTGTACAATATTTATATATTTCATGATTCTTATAAGCTAAAAATCATTGATATAATACTTTTAAAACATAATTATTGAATAAAAAAACACAAATAATTTAATTATAAGACTTTCACTATAGTAATAGAATAATCTTGACCACAATATATTTACTTATTTTGAGATATATTCCCTTAACACTTGGGAAATTTATTTCTGTTGTGCCCTATCTCCCTACAGTTGAAACATTGTACATTTGAAACTTTTTATTACCCTTTAAATCACAATCATGATGTCTTTTCTCTCTAAACATATATAAAAACCCCATTAATTTTAATCTAGTACCTAGG
Source organism: Viscum album (assembly GCA_963277665.1). NCBI lineage: Eukaryota > Viridiplantae > Streptophyta > Magnoliopsida > Santalales > Viscaceae > Viscum > Viscum album. Next base: position 541,153,945 of record OY728119.1, read on the forward strand.
TGTTTATTTCAACAATTATCACAAGTAGGAAAATCCTTCTTTCTGTTCTTCCCTTTATCCATCTTTTCCCCACCGTCCTCTTCTTCTAATGCTTCCTTACAAATCCATAATACTTATAAAATTATTTCTCTATCACATTATCACATGATAAAATTTTATCATATGATGAGAATGTTTTGGAGAATAGTTTCCTTTTAATGACTGGCTTAAAACCATCCATGAAATAGTCATTCTTACTCTTTAGATTATGTGCATTGTTGTGGTTCCCAAATCTTCTACAAGGCTCCATCTCTAAATTATAGAATACACTATATTAGATCATAACCTTAAGAAACATAATATATAATCTCAAATCTAGTAAGTAGCAAAACATTAATTGAAAACTTAGTCATAAATAATATCTAAATCATAAGTTTATTCGGATATATTTCCAAAACAAATACATAGGGTTTCATTCTCTAATCCATGTTTTCCTAAATCTAGTTCACAAGGTTTGAACTAAAATTAATATAATACTAACTTTAAATACCCTAAAACTAGCATCCTAGAGTCAATGGTTATTTTATTACATTGGCATATTATTCTAGGAATAACATCCTAAAGGAATAAATAGTTTTGAACTAATGGAAAATTAGATAAATAATAGAATCTAACATCACAATTTAAAATATAAAATGCACCACAATGAATCATTTTAGAACACAATTATTATCCTTGGTTAACCCTAAATATCAGTCATAATAAGATTCTTAGCATTATGTGGAAAATTAAAACATAAGAAAGGGGTGAGATCAGATTCTCAATAAGGGTATGCACACAGTGGATGTTATCATAAATAAGAATAAACTTTTATTGTAAGATAAATAAATGAAACACATGTCATTTAATCAATAAATTGATCATAATATGGAAAGAACAAAATATGATCAAATAATTCCATATAAATAATCACAGAAGAAATAAAAATAAACATGGATACTATACTAGTAGAATAATCATATTTAATATCAATAACTAATCTCATAATTATGGAATGCATACTACCATATTTATAGAACATACCATCAACGCCTCAGCCAATAAGTCTACATAAATGGGTAAGGCCTCAGCTAAGAAGTCTCATGAGACCTACTGATTCATCAAAGGGATATAGTGGGCCCTACTCATCACTTACTAAGTCCAATTAATTCCTCATACAAAAGGGGTGATGCATAAACAACATAAACATTTGTATTAAAAAACAAGCATAAGAAATTTGAATACATAACCATAAACCATCTAGAGTAAAATGATGAATGGAATTAAAACAGTACAACTATAGTCAAAATGATCATTATCCATTCAATAAAATATGGTATATGGTATCATAAGAGATCAAACTCAATTAAATACAATATACAACAAAGGATGTTAACATATATGAAAATACTCTAATAAATTCATTGAATGATTCTTGAGAGAAACATAATTTTTTTACTTTGAAATTATTTATTTTAAAAGCTGTGAAATTATAAAAGAAAATAATTTTTTTTGAAAAGAAACCTATATTATTTTAAAGTATTCTTAAATACACTAAGGAATCATGAAATTTAAAAAAATCCTATCATACTATATAAGTGAAAAAATAATTTCTTCTGTATATTTTTTTAGAAACTTCACAAAGAGCCTTGTTTAGAAAATGAAAAATATTTTTTTCAGACCATTTTTTAAAAAGCAAAACAAGTGTAAAAATCACATTAAATATTCATAGGAAAGTAATAATGAAATTTTTGAATTTTTATAGAAAACATGGACATGGAAGATAAATATTCCTCAGTGGATATTTAAATAGAAACAATATTGAATAATAATGAGAATTCAAAATAACACAACCAAAGAATCACTTTTACCTAACACCACCATTTCACAACACAAAAAAAATCACTCATAAAGGGGTTACCTTTATCAGTTCTAAAAAAAAGCGTTGCTAAAAGGTTCTTTTATCAGCGCTAAAAAAGCATTGATAAAATATCCATTTATTAGTTCTTTTTTTAGCACTCTTAAAGGAGCCTCATTTATCAATTATTTTTTTAGCGATGATAAAAGGTATATTTCATTAAAACAATTATCATTAAAAAACATATATTAATATATAAATATAATTATATTGATATAAATATAATATAATTTATAAAATATGATTTATATAAGGCTAAATACGCATTTACACTTAATATATAAGGTATTTAGTGAAAATAGATTATAAAATAATTAAAAAATAATATTAATTAATAATTTTATAATTATTATTGAGTAATAGTCATTTAATAACAATTTTAATATAGAAAAAATAAAAAAAATTAGTGATTTGAAATAAATTGAAAATGTGACTCAAACATCAAACGACCATAACTTTTGATACATGTGTTTGTTTGGGCTGTATCATATATGAAATGAAAGCCTATGATGAGATATACACCTTCAGAACTAGGGGGACCCTGGTAAATATTTTTTGAGGCCAAAACATTCCCATAAGGCCTCCAAAACTGAATATTTAGTCAGGGTATCCCAATTTTTTAACATTCGATGGAATTTCAGCCTCATTTAAGGGGGATTATTGGATTTTTTTTCAGTGGGGACTGAATTTAATACTAGGTATTAAATTTTTATTGATATTATGGTTTTTAAATTTTACCATTTTTTTAATGTAGTTTCATTTATAATAAAATTTATAAAAATATATACATATTTTGTATATGTTCGTGCATAAAAGTTTTATTTTTTAAATATATATGTAAACATATTTACATGAAAATAATCCTTATAAATATATTAACCTAATAAAAAAAATATAATATATATTTTATTTAAAATAAAAAATTATGAATATTTATATACATATATAGTTAATGTATATATAATGTCTATATATATATATATTTTTGTGTGTATTGAAAAACATATTTATACTAATCTATATATTCCAATATATGAATATAAATATTAACATATAATGAATGTAAATAAATATAAATATGTATAATTATATTTATAGATGCACACACATATATAAATATATGTATGTATGTAAGTATGCGTTTTTAAACACACAAATACACGCACAAAAAAAATAATTTATATATGTATTTAAAATATATATATACACAAAAATATATATATATATATATATATATGGATAAATATGTAATGAAAAATATATAAATATATAGATATATAAAAAATTCCAAACATAACAATATGGGTGAGTAGAAGAAGCGTGAACATATGAGAGGGAGATCACAGGTTCGAAACCCATTAAAGGTAGGGGTGTGTGGTTAGATGAGAAGGTGCATAACTCTGTTAAATGGGAAATGGGAGGCTAGCACTGTTAAAGGGGGCGGGTTGGGGGAGGTTGGATAAGTTCTGTTATAAGGTTGTTGAGCACTAATAAAGGGGGGGGGGGTCACCCTACGATTATAGAAAAAATTCCTTTTTGATTTTTTTGACCTATATCAATTACATTTTTACTACTCATAAAAAGGGTCTTTTATCAGCTATAAAAAATCACCGATAAATGTCTCCTTTATCAACACTTTTTTTAGCACAAATAAAAGACCCCTTTTATGAGAACTTTTTTAGTGCTAATAAAAGGAGCCTTTATCAGTGAATTTTTTAGTGTAGATAAAGGGAATATAATTTAATAGAACCTTGATTATTAGCACTTTTTAGCATTGATAAAGGCTTTTTTAGTGCTCTTAAAATCATATTTTGTAGTAGTGTAAACACTTACCTTAGGCTTGATTTCTTCCAAACGTATCTGAAACTCCTGTATAATAAATATTGTTTTATTATAAATCTATTCCAGAAACATTTTTATATATATCATCTAATATATTATTTATTTATACCCTTTTATCACCCATTTAAATCAAATGTTTATTAAATTACTATTCCAAGTGATAACTACTTTGTTTTTCATGTATGTTTTGATTCATAAGTCTTAGTACTTGTAATTTGGTCATGGATACATCATATATAGAATTTTAATAATGATATTAATATCATATATATTCAATATAAATTTATTTATAGTAATCCTTAAAAGTTAGAGATAGAAAAATGAACAACACTGTTCATTAAGACGGTTGGTCGTACATACGCATGAACATAGTTTCCATCTTTCTAAGGAAAAAAAGAAAACTGAATAGTAATTAATCTTTAAAAATCATATTTATCTCATAAATATCATATATACTCATTATTTCCATCTTTATAACCATCCGAGTAATGTGGCGATGAAAAAATAATTATACCGCTATGTGGAGACGGTAAGTCGAACGTACACACGAGCGTTGTTCATGATTTTCATAGGATAGATAAAAGGTTGAATGTGGTTTTTACATAATAATAATAACATCTTATTATATTTATGATATTTTATATATTAATTTAAGTTGTAAATAACAAATGAAGAGGGAGTATAAGAAGATATACACTTGAAAGAGTTGGTAAAGACGATTACCTATTCTTTAGTGGACTTCCTTTAGATCTCTTCTTAAGAACAGTAGGATTTGTATTTTGAGGAGACCATAATCTATAAAAAAATGTAGAAGGAAGTTTTGAATAGAAATGCTAAGGTTTTGGTTGATCTAGATGGCTCAAGGTGTTGTGAAGAAGTAAGAGAGGAGGTGCCCTTTTATATTTGAGGTGAGGGGCACTTTTGGAATTCCTTAAAATATTAATATATAATAAGCCCTTTATAGAGGTAAATGATTCAAAATGTCCCCTAAATGTACATGGGATTAAATTATCAACAATTTGTTATCCTCTATGGTTTATCTAACATTTTTATGATTTTTAAATAAGTTAATAAAATATTATATTCATGAAATATCATTGTTGTCTAATTTAATACTATTTATTTAATCTAACTTCAAATACCTTAATACAAATTCTGAATTCAAATATAATACTTTGACACCACTATAATTTGATATATATAGATCTATAAAATTCGTTTCACACATTTAAATGTTCATATTATATCAAAATTAATATTTTTATATAATTTATTTTATTTTTATGGTAATTAAATAAATACTATATTAGCATTTAACATGTTTTTAAGGTAGTTATGTAATTTATAAATATTAATAATAAATTTATATAGTAAAAATATTTTCATTAGAATCAAAATAAATATTTATTTTCATTTATATCTTTATTTTTTCCCTACGGGACACATAAAATATATTAAATACCAGGAATGTGAAATTTTGTAACTATCTTTGATTTAAATAATATATAAGTTATTTTCAATGAATGTGTCCATTAATCAACTAAAATTTGATATTAATGTAATTATGTCTTCATAATATTAATCCATTAATATTTGGATAAGTTTAGGTTCGGTTTATACCATTATCTTTTTGTTTTAACCACCTATTAACTCTTTTGAAACTTACCATACTATTAAAATTTTCAACTATATAAGGGAGAAAAATGTTCCAATGAAATAACAAAATGTCCATAAATGGACTATGGTAGATTTCATTAACCATATACCTTTAATTTGACCTAATTTATGTTTTTAGTACTTTTTAATCATTTAATTTTATTTTGTTTACCGTAAAATATTTATAATGTCAATTTTAAGGACTATTTAATACTTTGATTTTAAGAATTTAAATATAACATGATATATTATAAAATATTATTTTTACACATCCCTAATGTTTCATATGAGTCTCTAAAATTATTTTTGAACCTTAATTAATTCAAATTATATTACTTTTAAGATTTTTGATATCATTTATTTGATTTTCCAATAATTTAATAATTGCCACATCATCGTTTTATAAAAATTTAAGGTATTTATTTCATCAAGAAAAATTAAAAATAAATTTCATGATTAAGATAAATTTGTTATAATTTAATTAATATTTATGGTTGAACATATCTTCTCAAAAACTATATATTAAAAATTTTATGCTTATTAAAAATCATAGTGTGAACTGTTTGACTTTATTTTAAATAAAATACTATAAGGGACCTAATGTAAACTAAGTGGATCCCAAAAGTCCTAAATTATACCTATGGATGATTATGGTCAAAAATTACTCATCCCATTATGTTTAGTAAATTTTTTGTGTCATTTAATAGTCCATATAATTTTAATTAAAATCATTTTATTGATTTTTTTCTTCTGCTTTCACAAGAACTATGCCCGCATTGGATTAGAATTAAAGTTAATTTTAATAGATATAAAAATTAAAAATAAATTAAAAACATAAAAATAAATTAATTTCGATCAATATAATCCTTTATATTCATTATTTATGCATATTTACTCATATCCATGTCAAGATAACTTATTTAATTTGTTAATTTGATTATTTTAGCCTTGCACAAGAATTGCCCAAATATTTGGATAAGATTCATGTTATATAAGTCAAAAATTAATAAATATCAATAAAAATTAAAAGTTATGAATTATATTTAATAAAAAATTCATTAAAATACCTTTTTAATTTAAATTAATACTTATAAGATAATAAATTTACTTATTTAATGCTGCGCAGGCACTAGGTCGGCACTGAAAATGATTTTTCTATTTATCATTAAATAATTTATAATTTATATGTTCTAGATTATTTTTATATTATATTTGTATTATGTTATCATGTAAGAGAATTTAAATAATTTTAATAAATGTTTATATCATATTTATGTTCTCACGGTATCAAAAAAGATACTGTATTTTATAAAAAAACTATAATTATTTACAATTCATTTTTTTTAATTTTTTATTAAATTCTAAAAGTTTATATATTGACTAAATTTGATATTTTTAATTAAACAATTAATTTCATTTTACCAAATACATTTTCATTTTATCATATAAATTTTCCAAAAGTATCAAAAAGTAATTATATTTATTTTCATAGAGAAAGTAATAAAAACTTTTTTTGATTAAAACTTATATTTGAATAAAAAAAGAAATTACTAAAAAATATGTGTTTTTTAAATAAGAATAAAAAAATATTGAATTCATGTATATTTCATAATATATTTAATTTTATTCACTCCCTCCAATTTTACAACATGTTTATAATCATATTTCATTGTTTTCTTGGGAAGGGTGTTGTGGGAAACATAAGATATCGATGTGGTTAAATTTCAAAGGAGAGATTCCATGAAATGTTGAGCTATTACAAAATTCTCTGATGTATTTTCTGAAAAATTATTTGGTCTTATAATCTCTGTGATGTTGAGTTCACAATAGATCTCATACACTGAGCATTTCCAATATCCTAAACATTGTATTGAATGGATGTTGTTGAACTTGAGGAGCAGAAGAAGTAGCTACTCGAGAATACAGACAAAGGGTTCATTTTACCACGTACCTCCCCATGGGGTGCATGGGTTCTTTTCATCAATAATATGGATGGATCAAAGCTCTGCATTATTTTCATGAGCTCAACAGGATCATGATAAAGAGTAAGTATCATCCTCCATAGATTAACGACTAGTTTGATCAGCTATGTGGAGCCTTGTATTTCTCTACAGTGGATCTTCAATTGAGATATTATTGAGTAAAGGTAAAGAAGGTAAATATCCCCAATAATACTTTTTACATGTTACATGCACTATTAGTTCACTATGATTCCATTTTTACACGCTAATTATCTAGAAATTTTCATAGACTTAACAAATATAGTCTTTAGGGATTACCTGAATTTTTTTACAGTCTATATAGATAATATTATTATCTTTTCCAAAATAAATGAGGAATATAAGGTGTGTTTGAATACTGTGTTGAATAATTTGTGAAAGGAAAATTTATTTGTGAATTATTATAAATGTGGGTTTTGTGTTGTAGAAATTTATCACTAGTAAAGGGATATCTATGGATCGTTCAAAAATAGAGGAAATTAAATGATTACTCTGTCCAACATCTGTGAGGGAAATTTTTAGTTTCCTTAGTTTAGCTAGGTACTATCTTTTATTTTTGAGAAAATTATCATGAATATGAAACCACTAACCAAGATTATATGGAAGGGAGTCAAGTTGTTTTTGATTGATGAATGCGAATAAAGATTTCAAGAGATGAAGAAGAGGTTAATTACTACTTCTATACTCACATTACCCACCAGTGGGGAATTATTTTTGATTTATAGTGTAACATCCAAAATGGGATTGGGCTATTTACTAATTGAAGATGAAAAAGTGATAGCCTATTCCTACCACTAATTAATGAATCAAGAGAAGAACTACCCAACACATAATCTAGAATTGGAAATAGTGATTGTTGGATTAAATATTTTGTGACATTATCCCTATGGATTAAAGTGTTACATATATATGGACTATAAATACTTGAGTATATATTCACACAAAAGAAAATTTATATGTTCCAATGAAGGCGGTTAGAGCAGATCAAGGATTATTAATGTATAATCTATTACCATCTTGGGAAAGAAAAAATTGGTATATACTCTAAGTAGAAAGGAACCGACAAACCTATCCATGATGATGATTGAAAGGGATCCAATCTTCTTGGATATAAAAAGGATGGATATGGGAATATTAAAAGGATCCTTTACTTACCTTGCTCAAATAAATGCTCAAAAAATTAATTATTGAGGGGATTAAGGAGGATAATAAAGATTATGAGTTTCTATAGAAGATGGTATAGAATATTAAAGTGTTCAACTTTGATAAATATGGATTTATATGGTTTGGGACCTGGATATATATACCATAAAAACTAGAAATGAAGAGGGAACTTTTAGATGATTCAAATAGCTCTCTCTTCTCTATTCATCATGGAAGCACTAAGATGTATAGATATTTAAAGCAAAACTTCTAGTGGTATAGCATGAATAGGGAAACTGTAGAGTTTGTATCTTAATGCATATTATTTCAATAAGTCTACAAGGAATGAAAAGTTCTAATGATATGATTCATCCATTTCCCATACTAGTTTTGAAATGGGAAAACATAACCATGGATTTTATCATAGGGATCCCTAAGACACCTAAAGGCTATAATTCCATATAGGTGGTAGTTGATCACCTTAAAAATTATGCACATTTAATTGATATAAATGAATATTTATCTATTAAAAAACTAAAGAATATATACATAATTTAAGTTGTAATACTACATGGATTTCCACTCTCTACTGCATCTGATCAAGATATAAGTTTTACCACAAGGTTTGGAGAAGCCTTCATCAAGGATTGCATACGAAAATGAGATTTATAATGGTCAATATAAAAGGTCTATTCAAACTTTAGAGGATATTCTGAGACCATGTTTGATAAATTTCAGAGGATTTTTGGATCAATACATTCACCTAGTAGAGTTCTTATATAACGACAGTTTCCATTATAGAATTCAAGTGAAACCTTATGAGGATCTGTGTGAGAAGTGGTGTCTAACTCCAACATGATGTAATGAATTTGGGTAGCCTAAGATGATGGTACCTGTTATTATCCATGAAATGAAAAGAAGGTTCATACCATTCAACATCATATTAAATCCACACTAGTTCGAAAGAAAATTTATGCAGAAAATCGTCAATGTGATCTAGATTTAGACGTTATAGACAAAGTGTTCATTCATATATCTCTATGTAATAAATTCATGAGATTTGGGAAGAATGGAAAGTGTTTCCCTAGATACATCATCCCCTTTGATATCACTGATTGCATTGGAGTGGTAGACTATCAACTAGAACTCCAACCTAACCTATCTTAACTACATGACGTGTTCTATGTATCCCTCTTGAGAAATTACATACCATACCCCTCTCATGTACTAAATCTATAGGTGGTTCCATTGGAGAATTGTTTTATATAAGGATAATCCAATTTAAACCTTAGACTATAGATAAAAAGTTCTATGAAACAAGACAACTGACATGGTCAAAGTGTTGCGGTGGAACCACAAGTTTGAGGAAGCAATATGCAAATCTGAAAAAATGATCATATAATACCCTTATCTATTTTATTGTATGAAATGAAAATTTTGAGGGTGAAATTTCTATAAGGGGAATAATTTAATGACTTGAAATTATATAAATAAAATAAAATTTTTAAATGAGTGAATTCTTTGTTAATAAATAGAATTATTGAAAACACGTGCACTACTTTGGTTATTTTGGACTATTATTTGGTATGTTGGATTTAAAAGACTACTAAACATCATAATTGTTGATAATATAACCATTATAAAGTGATATTATTACTTTTATGTATTATGGGTTATGATAAAGTCCAATCGACATGGACTAAGGAAGTGATGGCCTTCACCAGTAGGATCATACTCTATGAAGCCCATTTATGAGAGCTTATATGGGGGAAAACATCACTGAACATTACCCATGACAAATTCCAAGCTAAGATTCAAAAACAAAATCCTGAAAAAATCATTAATGGGATAAGTTCAAGATAATCGAGATCATGTACCAAACAATGTTTTCCGAACCACCCCATGAATATATCACCATTGCACATGTTACTCTTATGAAATTCATTGGTATAATAAAGGGATATGTATTTAAACCCTTATGTCACTACCATGCTCTTATTGCCGGAACCTTCATGAAAAAACCCCACTTTGTATTGAACCAAAGGCGCTCTGGTGGTTTGGGATATGTTGTTATCGATATTCAGTGGTTTTCCTCTTGTCTCGAACACCCATATCTGCTCTTTCTGCCCTTCCCAATGTACTAGACTCCATTTTGGTCTTGTATGAATGTGTTTGTGGAAGTCTTGGGATGGTGTTGGTGGTCGGGTTCGGTGTCAAGGGTGTGTATCAACGATGTGGATTTGGTGCTTGGTCTTAGCAGTTTCATCTCATGTTGGTTCTCATATGTTCTTGGGGTGATTTTTTCTTTGTTTTTCTCAGATTTTTGATGGTCCTTCGACTTTGGTATTGCCGTTTCTCCTCGGAAAATGTCTGTTCTACAGATGCTTTGGAATGGAAGATGGTGGAGCCTCCTCCAGTTTTGATTTTTTATCAGTTTTTCGTGACGTTCTGGTTTGTTTTTAATTATCGCAACATCAATAGTGTTTGGAGAAGGTTTTTCTGTTCGACTCTAATGTTCTTTTAGGTTTTTCTGGTATCAATTTTCCTGGTTTGTTTCCCTATGTTTTGATGGCTTCTGGATGTGGACGATGAGTATAGTGATGAGCCTCTAGCGATGACAGTGGCGATGATGATGGTGGTGGTTCTGAGAAGTGATGATGATAGAGGTGACTGGATGTTGGTTTGTCGTCAGATAAAATCGATACCGGTGAGTGAATTATGGGTCTTTAGGTGGCTCTTGGTTCAACCCATAATGAAGTAGTTGGCACATGATATGAAAATAAATTTTATGATTTTGAAATTTTAATTTGAAACCATATTCCTGGCACAACACTTAGGTTATAGAAAAGTGAGAAGTGATGGTTTTCTATTGTTTTTGGAATGTGGTGAGTTTTTGTAAAATAGTTATTTTTTTTAAACCTTGTGATGTACGATTACCACTTACCCTTAATGTCAATATTATTAAATATAAAAATATATATTTGGTGTAAATAATGAATTTGAAAAAAAAAGATTTTTATACGATGAAACACAAATTTTATTTTCATAAATATACTATTTCAATCAATAAAATCAATTTTTTTAATTAAAGAATTTTTGAAATAAATTATATTTTATTAAAATATTTTTATTAGATATTTTTTTATTTAATAAAAATGATAATATAATTTTATAAAGTAAGAAAATAATTTTTATAAGGATCAATAAATAGTTATTTTCAAAAACCCAATGTTTTTCATTAAATGTGGAATTTTAATTGAAAAGTATGAATTCTCATATTTAGAGATTAATTTTTTAAAAATAAATATTTTTTCTGAAATGAACATGTCAAAAATATCCAAGAGTTATTTTTTTATAATTTTATGAGATGGTCGATTATTTGGGTAAAAATTAAATATGATATAAAAATTCGATGTGTATTATGACATTATAATTACCTAAAAGTGATGTAATATAAGAAATAAAATGTATCCAACACCAAATATATATTTCCCCTTTAAAATAATGTTTTTATGTTATTTTATTAATTTTATAAACCCTTAATGAATCCTCCAAAACCAATATTATATTTTAATGTTTTAAAATCAATTCTTTATAATCCTAACCGACTTACACATCACAAAGAGTAATATTCAAATGGGTTTGGTTATTTTACTTATAAAATAATGAAAATCACTCCCCTTTGGTAGAAACCAAGGGACGATTTGTGGGTTGTCTTACATTATCATCTAGAGTCCACAATCAAAATTTGGAAATTAATAAAGAATTCTTCTATCTTTTTCTATATAAACCCACCTAAATTTTCATTAATATTCACTAAAAACTCTTAGAGTATGAAATTACTATTCCATTACCTTTATATCTTCCTCCCAATATTCCCACAATCTATTAATATGTTCTTACCAGTCTTTTAGAAGAACCAACTCAAGGTAAGGGATCCTCTCCTTCCCTTATTTTTCAAGGACCTTATTTATATCGTGGCTTTTGATTCCAAATTATTAAGGTTGGTATATGTTTTCATACATCCATTATACCATCCTTATGTTTTATATGTGATGATAGACCCATTTAACTCTCATTCACCCCTCCCATAAAACCTTTTAGTACCCTTGTTATGTTGTCGAAATTATCCTGCTCATTTCCATGACATACATTTATATAGTGAATACCCATAATCATTTACACTCAAGGGTATTCACATAGATGTAATTATCCTTCATTTATTAGAAAATACCATGAATTTAACCCATACTCTTTAATCTTGGGATTATATGTGATGAAATATGATCCTATGTTGAATGATATATGTGACACACTTATGCATGTACATGATATGAATGTGACAGATGGGCCTAAAATTTTACATCCCTAAATTGCATTGGGTAATGTTTTAATCTTATGATATTCCTTGTATGTTGCATGGTAGGTTATCTTATAAACACTATGTTATGTTGTCTTGTTTGTTATCCTTGACTTATGTGTATGATGTCATGTTTTATGTTGTTTCTAAATTTCTATATTTCCTTTATGCTATCATGTAATATATTTCCTCATTTTTCAAGATTATGATTCTCATACCTCTTCTATTACCTTGATACACCCCTTGGATCACATATATTACATTACCTTATATTATTGTTTTTCCCTTAATGGCCTTTATAACTCACCCCTTTCTTATTTATGTCCCCACTTATCCCATTAGTTTTAGAAGAATAATGGAATATTAGGATAATATTAAGGAAGTTTTAAATAATGTAATTTTTTTCCTGTTGCAATTTTTTTATGTTATATACCTAATTTCCCAAATACACTTGGCTTTATGGTCTTTTGGGATTTTATAATGTGTACCTTTTTGTAATAAACCATGAATTAAATGTAGTAAATTATGGGTTTTTATATATCACATCAACATTAATTATCTTTTTTATCCTATAAAGTAAAGTCTATACCAACTTTGGAAATATTCACACCATTATCAATGATTTCGAGAATATATAATCTAAGTGATAGAAGATATTGAACCATAACCTCTCTCTATAAGCGAAATCATATTCCATAAAACTTGAGAACACCCTTATTATTTATAAAATCCATTATATCCATTGAAATCATTTAATAAAAAGATATAATTGTAAATAAAAAACTAAATATCCTCATGAGTAACTAGAACCATTTCTCAATAAAAATTATGATGAAAAATTTAAAATGGAATACTTTTCTTTGATATAATTTTATTGCTATGAGGAACTCATAGAAGAGATTAAAATCTATAATAATAGCTTCTTTTGATTTTATTGAATGTCCCAGGTAAAATATAATTGACTAATGAGGGGGTGGGGTGGGTGAATCACTGGTCTATGAAAATTTTTATTGAAAAAATTACACATTTTATAATTAAAGAATAGTATCCAAAAAAGAAATTAATAAAACTTGATGAAAATATATATAGAATGAGAAAGAACAACACATGATATAAGATATTTTTAAAATATTTACTCACTATTTTTATCAAGTGACTACATCCTTGATTCTTAGTGGTTATGATATTGATTCAAACATCCTTGTATTATTGTAAACAATGCACTAATGATATAGAGGAAAAATATACAACCTAAATCTAGTATATTAAAGATAAAAAATTAGTGTTAATAATTTCAATAAATCTTCTATAATCATCCACAGGTTCCTCCAATTTTAGATAACATGCGTACCTTAATTAATGTCATACAATCCTGATAATTTATCCCTATAATTATCCTTGTAATTTTTTAGAGTTATATTAAATTTTAATCATAATTTTCTAATAAATTTCCAAAATTATTATTGAGATCAATAAATAATGGTGCATCACTCTACCTTCAAATGAAATCACTGGTAAAATTCATACCCCAAAATAAAGGCTTCCAATATTAAATTAAACCCTCTAATTTCTCCAAAAAAATCCTTATAATTCATAAAACTAATGACCTCATAGAGTCCTGAAAATATATACCATGATATAATATTTTAAATATTCTAAATCCACTAAAAATACCATGATTCATTGGGGAATGTAAAATAAAACTATGATCTAAATCATGAACTAAAATTTTTAGTATCAATATAAAAATTCTATAGCTCAAATATTTTGGCCTAAAATTTAGCGTTACAATATAATTTAGGAAATATTTGTGTGAGTTACAACCTAAAAAACAATAATGATCTCATATAAGTTTTTTCAATCCTGTATAACCCATGGACAATTATTGCAGTGTGATACTTTTGTTCAGATTAATTCATAATACTAGAAGAATTAATCATGGTATAACCAATATGAAATGATATGTGTTTTTTAAATATGTGAAAAAATTCTCTTACCTTCAATCCATTATAAATTAATGATCACCCCATAATGGTTTGATTTTCTAAAACTCAAGAAATATTAATTCATTTTATATTAATAAAATTCCAATCAATATCCATATAATACATGAATATACTTAAATGAAAAAAAATCATGAAAGCATATGTTAAATTCATGAATAATTATCTCGATAAACTATTCTTGGGAATATCATAGTGTGAGAATGATTGAAATATTAAACCATTGGATAAAATAGTTATTTGGATAGTTTTACCAGGCTTGGTGTGTAGATCAATACCATATTGATCAAGTCTCAATTGAGATCTTCTCAAATCCACCTTTGTTAGTTCACTTACATGAACTGAACTCACTAAAATAACCCCTAGATTAGTTATGAGACTGTAATGAATTGTATATTTTAAAGTTATAATTAAATTTATTTTTTGTTAATTCATCTATATTTTGAACTATTATTAATTTGGAATTGGGTTGCGGAGTCATGGGATCAAAAAATGAGAAAAGTAGTGTGGTTATGGAAATATTCTGACGGATATGTTTCCCATCACAAGCCCAATGGTTTCCCACAAGGCTTATAGTGGACTCAGAAAGGGGAAATTCTCACATTATCAAGGGTATGGTGGTGATAAGCAAAAACCTAGTGAACCACTGGGACTTACGTGGGGTCTATCAAACTTTTTATGGGAGCCCTAAACCAAAAATTAAAGGGGGATAGTTTTCCTTTTTTACCTCTTTTAAACTTCTAAACCAATTATATTCCTACTCCTTTCCTTTCATGTATAATAAAACAAATCCCTCTCACCATTAATGATTTTTTTCATATTCAATAAATTCTAGATTTTTTCATTTTCTTCCACTTACATTGATCATATATTGTGAAGGCTAATATCTCTGGGCTAGAAATTTATGGTTTCACTCACTATTTTACTGTGTTTTGTTTTGAATCCCTAAAATCTTGGTGGGGATAGGTAGTTATATACTTTTATGATTTCCCTTGATCAATGTTTAATCAGTTGGGGATATTAGATATGAAGTATTTTTTAGGTATAAGGTAGATAGTACCCAAGTTCCCCCATTATTTTATAGATGTTTTATGTGTTTTTTTGATATGAGGGAGTTAGTGAGTGAGTGTGAATGAATCAAAATGTAATTGAATTAGGTTTTAGTACAAATTTAAAAAATGGGTGAGATTTATTAGGGTTATTCTAATTACTTTAGGTTGTATCCTTTGATCATGTTTCCATTAATGGCCATGTACCTTATAGAAATTGGTAATATGACTTAGTGTAAGAACCGAGATGGGTGTCTGTTGATGTAAATTATATTTTTAGGTCATAATTGATATTATAGAGTATTAATTAATGAAAAAGGATCATGTAAATGTTAGGGGTGAGTAGTAATCATATCTTGGTAAAGGTTAATTGGGTGTGATGCTAACCTAGTCTATTTTGTGGTAAGGAGTTTCTCCTAATGTCAACCATGTTTCTTATAAGTATAGATGGTTGAGTGGAATAATAGAATAAACTATTTTTGTTGTGAATGGTATTGAACATAGATCCAACCCATTGTATTTACATTCTTAAGTGTTTGGGTGTAGTGACAACCTAACATTCTTTAGAGGTAGGATGGTTAGGCATATTTTCAGTTAAGTATTGGGAGATATTTAACTATGGGAAGTTAAAAGTTATGCCACATCATTATTCCTACTTATAGTAATGGATTGGTTGGGTGTTACTCCAACCATGAACAATAGGTTACTAGATTATATTTTTCTAGGTGGATGATGTGATAACTGATCATTCTTATGGGTGATACATTCAGACTCGATACCAACACTTGTCAAATCAGGTGTGGTTGATTAGTAGGTGAATTTATTTTCACTTGATGATTCCATGAGTATTTTTATAGATGTTTTTTGATTCCATATCACATTATGAATATACTCTCAAACACACACACACAAATATATATATATATATATATATATATTCAAGATTTATTTGGGGGCAACATTGGTGGTAGTATACTAAGTATACCACACACACCCTTGCTGTACCCTATTGTATCAATGAAACCACACTGAGAGGGTAGTGAATCAGGGTGGAGAAGTTATACCAATTTAAAACCTTTACTTATCACCTCTTCACATATTAGGGTGTCTAGATATATATCATTCAATATATAATCAGTCCATATAAATTAAAAACATAGGAACAATAATGAAAAGAAATAGAAATCTTATTGAACCCCTATAAGTTTTTGTTTGTTATTTTTGACAATAAAATTAAAGGACAGATGAATTAATTATCTATTGTAATATGAATGTATATGGTCGAAGTGATGCTTGTTTTATTTTTGAAAAATGAATATTGATTTTTTATATTGTTGGTTTTGTTGAAAAGGGAATGAAATGGTGAAATGGAGATTATATTTATCATAATTATGGAGAAGGTCATGTTGCCTGAAATGGAGAAGTTTATGTAATGTTCCATAAAGACTGGAAGTCAATTGAATTAATTTGGGAAGTAATTCTAGAAAATATGACTGATTAGTAGGTTTTGGGATTATATAAAAGTCATAGCTCTTGAACACAGTACTCATCATGAAGGCCATGTGTAAACATGAGATTTATTTGTGTAAAAATTATTTGGGGTCCATGCACACATCATCTAGAATTGTATATGGATCATTCTTGGGTTGTGTAAGGCTCATCTAATCATGTGTAACCATCATCTGAAGTTAGTATAAATATTAGGCTAAGTTGAATAAGGGTCAACTGAGCCTCTTAACCATCATTCCCCATCTACATAAGCATGATCCATGTTCTATGTAAACATCAATCATGGTATGTGTATCCATCATCTATGTATCCATGTAGGGTGATCTACGTAAATATCATACATTGGTGAAATTGTGAGAATCAACAGCTACTCAAGGGGTTTACATAAGAATAAATCCAGGGATTCTAAAATTATTAGCTAGGAATGATGATGATTTGGATCATGATATATTGGTCTTGGGTGTCTGCCTATGAAAAATGAGTAGGATGGATGAATATTTTTTTGTGGAGGTATCCGTGTTGATTTTGTGAGCACTTGGGTGAAATAAGGAACACCTTTCTATTTCACTCTCTATGGTGGAGTTATAGAATCCCTACAAAAAAAGGGGATGACCATTGTGGGAATTAATATCTCTTAGGTAGAGATTATAATGACTAGTGGATTTTTTGATTGTAATTTTAGAGAGTTGTAGTTGAAGGGGAACCTCACAATTCCATAGTGTCAAATAAAATGGAATTTCTCAAGAAAGTTCATTTTGAGACATGATGTATCGCAGTAAGTGGCTCACATGCTATGGTAAATGATTGGAGAAACAAATAAATATTGTTATTATAATTAAAAATGAGATATCAATCCTATTTGGTGGACCTGGTTTTTGAAAAATCCACACTCCAATAAGGAATAATATGCATCTCATATTTCCTATTTTGGTAAAAGTTTTAAATAAAAATAAAGGGTGTGGGATTTGTATATTTTACCTAAACCTTTTGGTTGAAATTGAAAGGAAACTGAATATTATAGTTCTAAGAGGAAGAAAGTGAATAAATACCCTCATTAAAATAATAAGGAACATATCATGATAAATATTAGAGAGATAAGAGCCTCACTGATATGTATGAATTCACAAGATAGAAAAAATAAGGGAGACTAAAGATATGTAATATCTATTTCAAGAAAAAGATAATTAGAGTTTATATTCATTGAAGATATGTATAAAGAATAAGTATAAGAAGAGATCATTAAATTGTAGTCAATAAGAAAAGGAATTCCAAGTCTATAATAGAATGTTAAGAAATGTGGTTCCATAACATCTCAAGGAATGTAGATGTTTCTTAAAGTGATGTTTATAGGATTCCTCTAATGGAGAAAGTAATGTTCAATAAAACCAATTTATATATATAGTTCATAAATAATAAATGGTTGATATTTTTGATCTCCTGTGTGATAAATTTTTTCCCTAATAGAGCATTGGTAAAAAGAGGTAAGTGTGAGGGAAGTGATCCTGAGGTGTTGGTGATCCAAAATCAAACCGTTGTAAGGGGAATGACCCCTTTTTTGGAGTTAACTAGTCTAATCCCAACAAAAGTAAGAATCCTAGTGGATTCTAGTGCATATAAAAATTATTGATCTCATCCTCCTTATATTATCCCATAACAGAGAACCATGTAAAAATCTATGTGTACTATGTGATTTCCTAAATTACATATTTCATGTCATAAGAAGATAATGTGGAAAAAATAAACCATTTATTATATTTGGTATAAGGGTAGGTCAAGTTAAGAATTGAATCAATATATAAGAAGAAGAGAAAAAAGGTGACCCTTATAATTGAGAGGTTAAGAGCACTTAGGGATGTGATAGTTAAGGGAAAAGGTTTATTGTTAAAAACTTTCATATCCCAATTAAACCCTCATCTTTGGGTCTCTAATATAGGTCCCATATGGGCCTAAAAATTGGTATCAGAATAAGGTTCCATTTTATTGGATTTATTTTTCTTTGACTTGATCTGTTTGGTTTTTATAGTTGAAGTCTCAATTTTCCTTTAAATTCTTATAATCCATGGAAAATTTATGAAATATGTAGATGGAGAGTAAATCAAATGTAAATCCTTTATGTGGTAAAATTTATTGGAAAAGTGTTATTCAAATAAAAGAGTCTAGAATCCTTAATGAGAAAGGTATAGAAAATTTAGATAGGGAATATGTTAATTATTTAAATGATACTTCTAGAATAAATGAGAAGGATAATATGACATGTTATGTTGAATCAAATCATGAAAAGGATATCCTAAGGACACTAAAGGTGGAACCTATCAACTTATCAGAGGATTTATATTAGCATCTAAAAGAAGAAAACATGAAACAAAAAGAGTAAAAAATGTGTTAGGAGACCCATTCTAGAGTTTTGAATGATATAAGAGAGAAATTTTTTTCCCAACATAAGAAATTATAAGTAATGGCTACCAAGTTGAAACAACACAAAACTAATTTTAATGGAAAATGAGTTAACTCAAAATAAATTCATAATTTGAGCCCCAAAATGAAAGAACTTGTTGCACATATGGGAGAGCTATTTGAGGTGAACTGAAGGATGTAATAAGAAAAATTTAGCATCAATGAATATATTTATAAAATTAATTATATTATAAAAGATAAAGTAATATATTTTGAAAATTATGAAATGGAATGAAGGATGATATTTATACTGGGTAGACACTCAAGAAAGAACATTGTGCTCAACTTGAATCAAGAGGAAAAAAGATCTAACAGTTGGAAGATGAGTTTTCTAAAATAATATTCCATGCCTTCATGGTCCATTACATTGTGTGTTTTTTGTTTTTGGAGTGTTCATAGTAGGATCATAGGGATTTTGGAAGAGTTTGGTTGCTAATGTCTGAAAATGGTGGATTCTATAACTGGTAACTAGATTACATGAATTGAAAGTTTGATTCGCAGCTAGTCTTGGAGTTTTCTCATCCTATATAAATTTTACAAGGCATGAAGAAGAGTTTCAGGATGTTTAATATTTCATGGATAGAAAAAAATAAAATAAATTGAAGAGTTGGCATGGTTTTTTGTGAAAACCGAACCCCATGTATTACACGACGTGAAAGGGGGATTACACATCATGTAATACCTTGATCTAGTTTTGTTTTAAAATTATTTTTAGCTGAACTTACATTCATTCAAACATTTTTCCCCTTATTATCATTCTATATTAACCCTAATTTCCTCAAAGAGTCCTTCTAGCCCCACTCCTCCTTGATCTATCAATACTGGTGGTTATTTCTTTGCGATCCATGATCGTTCTATGGTGTGTTTTTTCCTCTTTCTCAGCTGTTTCCTCTTGTTCTTCCCCTGTGATTCACTGTAGTGATGTAGTTTGGATTGATTTGGACGTTTGGAAATCATTTTGATAATATTATGGTGTAAAATATTTTTATCTATATTTCTAGTAGTGTGGTTGTCGCTTACAGACATTCTTCTTCACCCTATGGTGCATGAATGAGTGGAAAACCTTCTTTAAGGTAGGATTTCCTTCGTTTATCTTCAATTACACATCATGTGGGAGGGATTTTATTTTTTTAACCTATGGGTAATGGTTGTTCTAGGACAATCAAAGATAAGAATCGATTAAATGAAATTTAAAGGGGTTGGGGAATCCATTTTGCATGCCTTTTTAGTTTTTATATTATGATTGTGATATTGTGAATTTTAAAATCTTGATGCCCTACTAAAAATTATGATTATTGGAGGATGTTGTTTTCTCACTAAATGGTTCGCATTTTTTTTGGTTCATGTTGAAAACTTATATATGAAAAATAGGCAAATCATGTAAATTTGTCTAATGAATGGATTCCCCAAGACTTGGTTTGTGTGAAAAAACCATTAAATAATGAAGTGAAATTAAATAAGTGCCCCCTTAATAAATCTGAAAATGTGTTGCATCATGGTATGTAGTGTTATGTGTGGAATGGTTGTGGATGTGTGCATGGGAAAAATGATATGTGAAGTGGCAATGTTTTGATGTGTGGGTTTTATCTCATTTGTGTTGTGGTATTTCTGTGAGCATAGTTGTGTGTTGTTGGTTGGACTAGGTGGTGTTATGGATGAACTTGTAGATGATACATCAACCTGAAAATGTAATGGAATCTTAGGTTGAGAGATTGATTGATTGTGGAATAGATAGGAAGTATTTTTTTATAGGTCTACGATCAGGATATGCGGTGATGTGTTGATGGGTGCAGTTTTGTGTGGATGGTTTTTGAGGGATGACTTTGTAGAAAAATCTTAGTGGTTAGTATGGGTAATTGACCAAGATTTTCTCTACATATGACTTTTTTAATGTTTCTTGCTGTGTGTTGGTCTTGGTAGTTTCCCATATTATAATGGAATAAGTGAATAAATATTTGGTTAATAAAGTTTGGAACTGGATTTGGCTGTTTTGTTTAATAGGATGAATAAATGAATTTTGAGTAAATAATGGTAATGGTTAATTAATTTAGTTAGAAATATGAATTAGGTGGTGAATTGATGTTTAGTGTTGTGAATTTAGAGGTAGCAGAAAATTTGGATTGAGGTAGATGTTTTTTTTGATGACCCATATGTTGGGCATTAGTGTTCGATGTCATATATGTATATATTTCTATTTTTCCTTGTGATTTCTACAAGCACCCCACCCTAGTTGAGAACTACATGCTGAACACCCCCATAATCAAAGGGGAGGGTTTCTTTCCCAAATATCTTGTTAGGATTATGGATGGATAGACACCCACTATTTCCTATTCCATCTTCCAAGTAGTGGTAGCCCAAGATTATTTGGGTAGGATGTAGTTTGAGAGGCCCAAGTGTGTGCATCAATGTTTTTCATTTCCAAGTGTCTTCGAGATGCAATAATTTGTGATTCCCCAGGTGTCTTTGAGATGAGATGATTTTTTATTTCTTAGGTGTATTTGGGAAGATGTGTGTTGTGATTTCCCAGTGTCTTTGGAATGTGATGTGGTTTGTGGCCCTGGTGTATTTGGGAGAGATGTGAGGTGGTTGTGGCCCAGGTGTCTGCGGTCGAGATGTGACATGATCTATGGCCATGGTGTCTACGGGTAGGATGTGATGTGGTATGTGACCCAAGTGTCTGTAGGAGGGATGTGATGTGGTATTTGGACCATGTGTCTGTAGGTGGGATGTGATGTGATTTTTGAGGCCCATGTGTATGTGGGCAGTTTGTGATGTGGTACTTTCAGAAGATGTGGGATCATGAGGATGTTTACCATTAGGCAATAGTAGCTAATCAGTGGGTAGAGTTTTGGTGTACCATATCATCGATGTTCACTATATTACACTACTTGACTTGAATTATTTGGTGAACATACCTTGGTTAGGTTGTGATGGTTAGTATACCTATAAGGTGCTATTTAGTTCTACTATTTTCTCATTGGGGCATTAGTATGATTTTTTCACATGTTCATGAGACACTTGGGGTTTCCCATTGAGTATACCTATATTCTCACCCAATTCATATAAAATGTCTTTCAGGATTCATGGAGAATTATGTGGAGCATGCTGGTAATTACTAGCTTGGTCTTTGGGATAGTTGATGAGTAGTTACTTTAGCTTTCTTTTGGGTTCTTTACTTTGGAGACTTTTGTTATGTATCAATTTTTTTTCACATAAATGTGTTATAGATTTGGTTTTCTTTTATATTATGTTTTTGAGTTATTTCATAGATGATCCATCATATCTCCCAATATTGTTTAAAAAAAGTGTAATTCCTTCCATATTGTGTAATTTGCATACCTTTGGTTCTAGTCGCTAACCAGGGGCCTACTGGAGGTGGTACTCAATGGGTGTTATCTCCATTTCACCATTGCTAGCCCAGGAGGGGTGTCTTTTGTGGGAGGGGTTGTGACAAAGTTGTATTAGAGGAGATTTTTGTGAGATAGGATAGAGTTTAGAGTTAAGAACAGTGAGGATTGAACGGGTTGGTAGGGAAATTGTGTCAGGTGATCTTGGTCCGTGAAATAGGGAAAGTAAGACTTGCTAAGACATGATATTTTAGGCCCCCCTTTAATCCGATGTAAGGACTCTGAGCCTACCGAACGACCAAGTTATACTACACCATTTTTAGAGTAGATACCTTGGAAAGGTACATGCATCATAATGAATTTTGTAATTTTTTTAATTGGGACACTTTTGGAAGGTTAAAATGGATAAAAAAATGAAATGAATTAAAAATGTTAAATTGAATTTGAAATTCCACACAACTCATGCTTACGAAATCATTGTTTTCCTTTTCAACTATAGATCATTGTCATCATCCATGTGTAGCTCTAATAGTAGAGGTACACCAGAATGATCCAGTTGATTGACAGGGGGTTGATCTAGTTGAGGAGGATGGCTAATGGAAGAGTAAGTTGCATGATTTCCATTGACATGATTTGGG
This sequence comes from Viscum album, assembly GCA_963277665.1. Taxonomy (NCBI): domain Eukaryota; kingdom Viridiplantae; phylum Streptophyta; class Magnoliopsida; order Santalales; family Viscaceae; genus Viscum; species Viscum album. The sequence goes on from OY728119.1 coordinate 541,177,882, forward strand.
AAAGTATGAGGGTAGTGTTTTGAACATGGAGATAGAGAGCTAGATCAAGGATCTTGATATCACCTTTAGTTTAATATAGGCCTTGACAAAGTACTAGTTTCCTTTAGCAGTTATCCAAATGAGAGGAGCAATGTGTTAGTGGTGGACGCTATATATAGGAGAGTAGAAGGAAGAAGATGTTTTGTGGGTTGACTTCGGGAAGGAATTCTGGACAGAGTTCATTTCCCCATCCATGAAGGCTGATAAGAGGCATGAGATACTTTCCCTTCAACATGGGAGTATGTTAGTATGAGGAATTGAGAATCACGTTCTAGGATCTACTACATTTTATCCCAGATCTCTTTCTAGATGGGGAGTCTTGTGCGAGGCATCATAAGGAGGCACTGTATCCTTCTATCCATCACGAAGTTACTCCTTTTGCATTACTAACATACCTGGAGGTTCAGAAGAAGTAATAGGTGATTGAGAGGGTTCAATAATGAGTAGGTTTGCTATGAGAGGGGAGACAACAAGGTTATTTATGAGGTAGGGTTACCAGTTAAAGGTCTAATCTCCAAGACCTTTAGGGTTTTGAATGGTAGGGAGTCAACCTCAGAAATTTCCTTTTCAACAATATTTTACTCATGCTTTACCTATGAAATTGGGGCCAAAGTGTTTCTTTTTAAAATTTAATGATCATATTCAGAATCAGTACCCAATGGATTTTTGATCACAATATGGTGGAAGTGGAAAGGTTCAACGTCAGCCTTACTATCAGTTTCTAGTGTGACAGTTTCAGTAGTAGGGAAAAAAACGTTTTTTCTCCACTGAGGGTAGATGGAGTAGGAAGAGGCCGACCTCAGTATGTTCCTTGTTTTCATGGGCCACAACTCGAGCGTGGTTGTGGAGATGGTTTTTAGCAGAGAGGTAGGGGAGCTAGGCATGGTCTGTTTCATGTAGCAGATGTGGAAGTTCCAACGGGGCTAGAGATTATTAGAGTTACGATTATTTTATTTAGTACTCTTGTTTTCTTCTTCTTTGATTCAAGATCTTCACACTCCTTAGTTTCACCCTCTCTAGCCCATGATCTGGGAATAGACATAGATAGGCGTCCCATGGACCTAGTGTTGATTATGCTAGTCGGAGGCTAGACCAGATTATTTGATATGGGTCGGGGATTTAGAATGATGATGGGGCCGCATCAGTCCCATGGGGATCTATTATTACTATATATTAAACCATATGATGTAATCCTCATAATTGACTAGTTTTATTCCATATGTTCCATTATTTAATGCTTCTAGAGTATAGTTTTGTTTTCATATGTGGATTTCCAACCTATGGTTTTCATTGGTGAGAAGGGGTGTTAGGTGGGCAGTCCACCTCTGGATTCCCTTCTCTCTTTGATGGCTGAGATTTTCATAGAAATAGGGGATGCTGAAATGTTAGAGGTTCCCAGATCCATTAAGGTGTTCCCAGATATTTTCCCCAAGGAGGTTGTGATGTTACCCCCTTGACATGATGTTGATTTTGAGATAGACTTACATCCAAGTGCTTCTCCTATTTCGATGGATCCTCATCATATCGATCCTTATTATTTGTATGAGTTGAGGATTCATATATATGATTTGATACAAATGGGCTTTATTTGGCCTATTTTGTCATCACAAGGGTGCTTGAGTGTTGTTCATAAAGAAGGCTGGTGGTGGTCTCAGGCTCTTTATAGACTAATAGAGTTTGAATCAGGTGACGATCAAGAACTATTACCCTCTTCAGAGAATAGATGATCTTTTAGACCAGCTAAGAGGGGAGAGTTGGTTTTTTAATATTGATATGTGGTTTGGATATCACTAGTTAAGGGTGAATGAGGGTGATACCCTTAAGGCTACCTTTAGGTGCATGTGTGGGCACTTAGAGTTCTAGGTCAGGCCTTTTTGTGTTACAAAATCTCCTGATGTGTTCACGGGTCTTATTAACTCTATGTTCCATGAGTTCTTGGATTGGTTCTTCATCTTACTCATCAAAGATATCCTGATCAATTCAAAGTTAGAGGTCGAGCATGATGACCATCTCATAATTGTAATGCAGGTTCTTCGAAGCCATCAGATCTATGGAAAGTTGCCCAAGTGTATGTTATATACATGAGAGGTACATTTCCTTTGGCATGTAGTGTCTTATTAGTGTGTGATAGTGGACCCTTCAAAGGTTGAATCGGTTTTTTCTTGGGAAACACCCAATAACATGGCAGAAGTTCACAGTTTTCTGGATCTTATAGGCTATCATTGAAGGTTTGTACCCAATTTCTCTCAATTTGTAGCTTTGTTGATATATTTGAATATAAAGGATCATGATTTTGTGTGAAGTGAGAAGTTCTATGAAATGTTCAGATATATGAAGGGAAGTTGGTCAGTTCTCTAGCGTTCCCGTTGCCAGAGGAGGGAGTGATTTTTGAGGTGTTTTATGATTCTTACTGTTGGGGTTTGGGATGTTTGTTGATGAAACAATGAGTGGTGATCTATTATGGGTATAGGAAATTATTTCCCCGAGAGCGTAACTATGCCACCAATGATATTGAGCTAGCAGTGTTCATGTTCGTGTTGAAGTTATGGTAGGAAAACCTAATTGGGGAGCACTTTGTGGTCTTTATGGATCACAAGAGTTTGAGGTATATCTTTTCCCAATGATATATTAACCTACGGTAGTATAGGTGGATGGAGTTTCTTCTTGAAAACAATTTTGATATCTCCTATACATCAGGAAAGGGTAATGTCGTGGCCAAATATTTGAGTAGGAAGTCATAGAAAGATGTTGTTCGGGAATCTACAGATGCTTGGAAGGCAATGGAGGAGTTGACAACCTTATACATAGATGAAAGAGTGGAAGGTGGTAGAGGCTATTTGTTTCAGATAATGGTGTTGTCTTTACTAATGCAGTAAGTGGAGCATTCTCAGTGGGGAGAATCAGAGGCCTAGGTGTTTCCCGATCATGTTGGCCATGGTGACACTTTGGAGGGATGATCAGAGGATGTTCAAAACTAGATATTGTTCCATGAGAAGTTTTTTGTTCTTGTAGGAGTGCACAATGGGGTCCTTCCTGAGTTTCAAAGCTCACCTTTGGCAGTACACCCAAGAGTTTCCAATATGTACTGTGGCTTGAGGATGTAGTTTTGGTAGCCTGGGATGAAATGGGTAGTGGTGGAGTCTGTGGGAATGATCTTAGTTTTCTAGTTGGTGAAATTTGAGCACTGTGTTTCTGTTAGTTCTTTTCACATCCCTTATATTTCCCTGAGTGGAAGTGGGACAACATCTAAATGGATTTTTTCATAGTGTTACCCGAATCTCATGGAGTCTATGATTCTATCTGGGTGATAGTGGATTGGTTGAGAAAGTCATCCCACTTTATAGTGATTATGGATATAGGTTCAGTGCATCACTTGGCTAATAGGTATGTGGATGAAGTGGTGTAGATGCACTGATTTACAAGGTCCATTGTCTCATATAGGGTCACCCAGTTTACCTCAAAAATATGAAGGGGATTGCATCATGCTTTTGCTACTGAATTATGCCTCAACACTACGTTCCACACTCAGACAGATTGGCAGACATAACGGACTATCCAGATGTTGTAGGATATGTTTTATATGTATATCTTGTACTTTGGTAGATCTTGGGTATGAGACCTACCTTTGGTGGGCTTCAATTATAATAATAGGTATCTCTCCTACATCAAAATGGATCCATTTTAGGTATTGTATTAAAGACCGTTTCATTCTCTATTGTGCTGGAAAGAGGTTGGGGAGTCAACTGCTCTTTGTCCAGATGTGGTGTAGAGAATGACAAAGAAATTTCATCTTGTTCATGGGAGGATGAATGCAATGCAATATTGGTATAAGTCGTATGTTGATCGTAGAAGGAGGCCCTGAAATTTTGAGGTCAGGGATCACATATTCTTGAATGTCTACCCTCAACATGGGATACAGTGTTTTGGTAGATGGAGTAATCTTTATCCCTAGGATTTTGGGCCCTTTGAGGTGTTAGAAAGAGTTGGTGAGGTGGCATAACAATTGGAATTTCCACTATAGTTGGAAATGATCCACGATGTCTTATACATCTCCCAACTCTATCAGTATCTACATGATGAATCCCATGTCATTGTCTAGGGAGATTTGGATATCAATGATGATACACATTTGTGGAGTGGATAGCGGAGATCCAAGATCATCAATAGAAGGAGATGCATGCACATACTATTCCTTTGGTTCATTTCTTGTGGATGAATGTTGGCCAGGAGGAGAGTACCTGGGAGCAAGAAACACAAATTCATGCCCAGTACCATGATTAGTTTTTATACTTTCCTTGTTTTATTTTGTTTGGAAATGCTTGACCATGTTTTATATGAGATGAGTTATTTTTTCTTGGTAGTGTTATGTGCAGTGTGCAGTGTGATAAAGTCCCGATTTGTGGAAATGGGAGAACCTGATTCCTAATCAAGACACATTAACTAAAATTCAGTTAAACCCATGTGGGAGATTTAGTGCCACCTATAGTGGATAGTATCTTGACATGGATGATAGAATTCCATGATTCAGATCTTCGGACGATGTGGTTATTGTGCTTGAGTGGAGTAGTTTTTGGTTGTTTGGGTTGACGTGATAAGATTTGGTTGCTGATGTTGGAGGAGGAGATCTTGGATGTAGGGGTTTCCACTCTAAATTTCGAACAAAAAATAGTGGTTTATTGTTTAATTTTAATGTATTTAGTGGTTAGCGATGTTTCCAGTGTAGCAAGATCCTTGAGAGGTATCTCGTAGGGTGGTTGTTTGGAACACTCTTTATTTTGGGATTATTTTTGTATTCTTGAGGGAGAGAATCATTTGAGAGGTATCTAATGTATTGGTCCATGCCTTCACAGTATGTTAATTTGTGATTTTTTGGTTTTTGGAGTGTTTAAAGGAAGCACAAAGGGATTTTAGAGGAGTTCGGTGGGTAAAGACTATAAAAATGGGATTACACATTGTGTAACTAGATTAAAAGACATGAAACTTGGTTTCACAGATTGTGTTAGAGTTTTCATGCCATTCAGACATTTTACACAGTGCGAATAAGTGTTTCACAATGTGTAATATTTCAGGATTAGAAAAAAATATTCTAAATTTAATAGGTGACATGTTTTTTAGTGAAAACTGATCCCTAGGTATTACACAACATGAAAGGGGATTACGCATTGTTTAATAACCTGATGCAGTTTTTAAAAAAAATTCGTTTTTGTTGAAATTTCATTCATTCAGAAATTTTCTCCACTTCCACTCATTCTAGAAGAACCCTTGACACCTCGAGGAGTCCTTCAATACACACTCCCCCACCATGATCTATCAATCCTAGTGGTTGTTCATTAGTGATCTGTGATCGATCCATGGTGAGTTATCTCACCTTCCCCATCAATTTCCTATTTTTCTTACCCTAATATTCACTGCTGCGATGCAGGTTAGATTGAGTTGGATTTTTGGGAAGCATTTTGATAATCTTCTGGTGCAAAATAGGTTGATTTGCATTTCTTGTAGTGTGGTTGTCAGTTGGGGGAATTCGTCTTCACCCTAGAATGGACATATGAGTTGAAAATATTCTTTGAGGTTGGATTTCATTTGTTTCTATTCAATTATGCATCATGTGGGAGAGTTTTACTTTTGGTCACCTATGGATCCTAGATATTCTAGGATAATAAAATATAAGAATAAGGTAAATGAAATTTAAAAGGGTAGGGGGATATATTTTTCATGACTTTATAGTTTTAATATTATGATTGTGATATTCTGAATTATATAAGCCTGATGCCCCATAGAAAACCATGGATATTGGGTGATCCTCTTTGCATACTAAATAGGTTTCATGTGGTTGGGTTCATGTTTAACACTTATATATCAAAAGTTTGTTAATCAAGTAAATATGGACAATGATTGGATTCCATAGGAATTAGTTTGTGTGGTAAATCCCTTAAATAATAAAGTAGAATTCAATATGTGTCCCCTTGTTAAATCTGAAAATTTGTTGCATCATGGTTTGTAGTGAGATGTGTGGAATAGTTGTGACTATGTGAGTGGGAAAAATTATATGTGAAGTGGATATGTTTTGATGCGTGGGTTTGCTCTTTTTTGTGATGTGGTATGTCTATGAGCACAATTGTGTACAGTGGGTTGGCCTTGGTGGGGTTATGGGTGTACTTTTATGGAATACATCATCCTTGCTATGTAATGGAATCTCAAGCTGACTCATTGATTGATTGTAAAATATATATGAAGTTTTGTCAAATATGGATCTGATCTTGCTCTGTGATGATTTTTTTAGGTGTGGTTGTGTGTGGATGGTTTTTAGAGGGTTGAATTTGAAGAAGTATGGTGACTGTTGGTATGGGTAATTTTCCCATAGTTTCTCTATGTATTACTTTTGTAGTGTTGTTTGTTGTGTGTTGTATTTGGTAGTTTCCCTGATAGTAATCAAATAAATGAAAAAATATTTGGTTAATAAAGTTTGGAACTGAATTTGGTTGGTATGGTTAATGAGATGACTAAATGAATTTTTAATAAAGAATGTTAATGGTTAATTAATTTGGCTAGAAATATGAATTTGGTGGTGGATTGATGTGTGGTGTGTACAATTAAAGGTAGAAAAAAAGTTGGAAATATTGTGAGTTGGATGATATTTTGAGAACCCATAGGTTGGGAATAAGTGTTTGGTATCATATATTTATATACTTATATTGTTTCCTTTTGATTTATATATGCATCCACCCTATTCGAGTACAACATGCCGAACACCCCCATGCCATAGGAAGGGGTGTCTTTCCCAAACATCTTGATGGGAGGATGGATGCATGGACACCCTATCTTCCATGATCCCTCTTCCAGGTAGTGTTATATCAAGATTATTTGGTAGGTTGTGGTTTGGGAGGCCTAGGTGTGTGCAACAGAGTTGTGCTTTCCCAGGTGTCTTCAGGACGAGCTGATTTGTGCTTTCTAGGGTGTCTTCAGGATGAGATGAGTTGTGCTTTCCCAAGTGTCTTCAGGATGAGGTGTGTTGTTATTTACCTGGTTGCTTCAGGATGTGGTGTTGTTTTTGGCCCAGGTGTCTATGGGCATGATGTGACATGGTTAATGGTCCAGGTGTATGTGGGTCAGATGTGATCTGTTTTGTGGCTGAGGTGTCTGTGCGTGGGATATGCTGTGGTATATGGCCCAAGTGTCTGCAGAAGGGATGTGATGCTGTTTGTGGAATAGAAGTCTGTGGGCAGGATGTGATGATGTTTGTGGGGCCTAGGTGTGTGTGGGTGGGTTTTTCTGCGGTAATTTCAGAAGAGGTGGGAGCATGACGATGTTTACCATTAGGCAATATCGAAAAATTAGCTGGAAGTGGTGTGGAGTACTCTATCCTAGAGGTGCATTATATTAAATTACATGGCTTGCATTATTTGGTAAGCATACCTTGGTGATGTTGGATAGTTAGTATACATATTAGGTGCCGTTTGGATCAACTATACTCTCATGGGGGCATTAGTATGCTCCTTTCACATGTGCATTCGAGACTTTGGATTTACTACTGAGTACACCTGTATGATCACCCTATATATATAAAACATCTCATAGGTTTCTAGGAAGATTACGTGGACTATGCTCGGTGTTACTTGATTGATCTTTGGGAAATTTGCAAAGTCATAACTTTATCTTGCTTTTGGATACTTTACTTTGGATACTTTTGTTTTGTATCAATTCTATTTTTTCCACATACATGTGGGATGTATTTTGGTTTTCTTTTATATTATGTCTTGAAGTTGTTTTGTGGATGATCCATCATATCACCATATCTTGTTTAAAAAAATGTTACTTCCTTCCATATTGTGTTATCTTTATACCCTTGGTGCTATTTTCCAACCCAAGGCCTACTAGAGGTGGGGCTAAGGGGTCATTACCACCCATTCTTCTTTTCCATCTCAGGAGGGGTATCTTTGGAGAGAGGGGATTATGAAATAATTGACTAAGAGTTTGGTAGATTCCAAAGGTAACCCTATTTAAATATTTTTTACATTTATTATATGATTACCATTTGAATTGTAATGATAAAAAAAAGCAAATGTATTCCACTTTAGAGGGAAATTATAAAGGTATCATCATATCAAAAGGACTTTACTCCATGGGTAAATATAGTTTTGTCTATGATGGAAACCCTCTGAGGAATGAGAAAAAGTAAACCATGGAGAATCCCATGAAAAGGGAAAATATTGTAGATTCTAGAAACCACCCAAAAAGAGTTCCTACATGGGGTAATGGAAATTGGATAAGCCATGAAAGATGTTACAAATTCATTTCTACTTTAGGTGGATTTATGGACACATATCTAGTTTTTATTATAAAGTAATAGGGTATATTAGTTGTTGTGAAGCCAGTGGAAAGTTTGAGAAATTGGGTCATGAAGCATAAAAGAGAAGGTATGGGTGTTATTTTAGAAATCTGTATTATACTAACTATATCACAAGTGGAAATATAAGAATACCTTTAACTGGGGTACAAGAGTTAAATCACCCTACATTTAGAGACAAATCCATTCCATTGAGAAAAATATTCAAGATGTTAAATGAATACGAATTTCATGTTGAAATTATTAGGAAATGGAACTGAAACACTACTATTAAACCACAATCTTCTTAGAGAGACAATAATATGGTTTATAAGGAAGAAAAAACTTCACATTTTAAAAAAAATTAAATGGCATGAATGAGATATCCTAAGGTAAGGTATACACTATAAAATCAAATAATCCTTGCAGGGAAAATCCAAGAAGAACGGTGGTTTAGAGAATGAATGTAATGACCCCAAATTTCAATATGTATTTTCATTAAATAAATATTTTTTTGATATCTTTATTGACATGAAACATTGAAATTAAATGATACATGTTATATTAGTAGAATATTATTAAGAAAATTTACAAATAATAGAACCTCTAGTAAATAAATATAATGTCATTAATTATAAATTCATATAAAATAGTATTAAGAAAAATTACTTTTTTAAAATGGATTTTTTCAATAAAATACATGTCAGATTAGTCTATAAATTCGTTATTTTAATAATGAAAAATATTGTTTAGGTTATTTCATATATATGATTTATGAAAGATAAATATTTCTCATAAATCATAAATCAACCATAAATCTTTTCCAAAAAATAAACCACATGAAGAGTCCATCAATCTGTGAATAACATTGGACAAGCTAGATATGAAATAGTATCAAATTGACCATAAGATAGGTGAATTGATCTTGGAAGACATATAAAAAACTCAATTAACCCTAAGAAAAATAGAGGGCTAAAAAACTTTATCTAAGTTTTATCTCCAGTGAATACAACAATCAATATTTTCAAAAAATCATGGATCTAATGCATGATCAGTGTATCAACTGCATGCATGTCTGATTGACTGTGGATATTTTCTTTAAAACTCTTAGATCAACCACATAATAATTTATATTAATCATTTACATGACCATGTGACTTAAAATCCAAATAAAATTAACCACACATATATCAAAATATTTAAAACTATTTTGTCGACTACTCATTGAAATCATACCTTCTGTATGATTATAATCTACTATAAGTTCATGTGATTGATCATAATATCAAAGTGATTGACCATACAAATTTTTCAAGAAGTTTGATTAGAAATATCACAATGTTTCAAATATACCATGGAAGATAACAAATAACACTTTATAGAAACCATATCTAATTTTGGATATTAAATTTATTAAATATAATATTTCAACCTCTTTTTTTATATAATTAAATAATTGTTAGAAACCGTTAATAAGCCCATATTTAATGGTGAGTATTAGGATTTCCAATGAATATTTTCAGAGTAATAATTTTTTTAAAGTTAAATTTAATTTTAAGAAAAGTATGAGTTGATACAAGTAGTGAAAATATACAAGACATGCAAGAATGAGACTTTTATAAAAAAAATGAGAACTCACCACTCTGTTCTTATCCAATCATAATTAAATGATATAATAACATATTTCATCTCACATCTCATTACTGGATCAAAAGTCAGACTTCAAAAAGAGAAAAATCAACTATAAACCAAAAAAACCATCCTTTAAATTTTAAAGTTTTCTCTTCTCTTTCTCTATTATTTTACATTTTGAGTTGTGTTTATTATACTCTATTTATCCTTTAATAGTGGCTCCTTTATTTCACTAAACAGTGATAAAAATTATTTATTTCATTCTTTTACATATTTTTTCCCACATAGAAAAATGGAATAGGATGTGTGTATCATGGACAACCTATTTCAAATTTTTTAATGTAAAACCCTATCAAGATTTTGGATTAGTTTATTTGTTTAATAAACTTCTTAATATTGGGTGATTTCTAAGTATAGATGACAATGTATCATCTAGAGACTAAACTTCTTATATTTATTCTGCTGTGTGTTTTCTTATTTTATTTACTACATATTTATAAATAAAACAAAATTAATTTTCAAAAATAAACAACAAAACACTACTTTGATATTTATCTTTAATTTGTGTTTTATATATGCTGTAAAACATAATTAATATTATTTCACAAGATAAGAAAATTTTAAAACATGTTTTTAACTATGATGGGATTAAACTTGTGAGATAATTATTTAAAGAAAAAATTATATATTTTTACTATTTTAGTTAAATGGTCTATTTTTTAAATTGGGGGATTTTTTTTAAATTGTTTTTAATATAAATTTTAATTGGAAACTCAATTCACCCCTCTAGAATTATCCACTCTGACCAACTAGTAATTTATCTTAATATCTTATATTTTTATATAATAGATAAATATATAATTTTGTTAATTTTAATTTCGTAAAGTGGGTTTCATTTTCTAATTCAGTGTATCAAAATTATCCTTTATTTTATTTTTAAAAAATAATAGATTTTTAATTATATATTGAAAATTATTTTTTTTTCTAAAATTGAAAATTTTATGACATTGTCAATATATGATCAAAAAATATAAGTTTATAAAAGCGTTTAATTGATTGAATACTTATTTAAGGAGTAAAATTGTGTATTTTAAAATATCATTTCGAACTTAGAAAACCCATGTTTAATATTTTAGAACAAAAGTTCCATTTTGTTATAATTTGAAAAATATTTTCAATCATTTCCTTTAATTAATTTTTTTTGTGGTAATATTAACTTTTGGATTAATTTTTAATACACATAAATGTTATTGTTTTATTAAAAACCAATCAATATAATGAAATTTAATAAAATCCATAAATTTATGCTACACATAAATATGAAATTTAAAAACATCACTCTGTATAAAAATAGTTTTTATGCACCAATATTAAAACTCACTTTTCCATTATTTATAAGTTTTATTTGATAAAATTATATTCAAATATTATATCAAAATTTTAATATTATTTAATTTATTTTTATTCATAATATTAGGTTACAAATATAAAAACTAGTTTGTACATTAAAACAATTATTTTTCAATGAATTATTATTTTTCTGAATATCGTGTTTTGAGATTAAATTAATATATTTAAAAAAAAGACTCCAAAATAATGTTTAAAATTATATATAAATAAATTAACACTCATTTAATTGGTAATATATGTTAAATAATATTAAACACACTTAAGGATTAAAATGAAATTTTTCTACAAAAATAATTTTTCAAAACATTATATGTTTTAATTTAATAGTTAATTTAATTGTATTTATTAATAGAATTCTATCAAATAGAGTCAAAATTAGGATTATTAATGTTTAAATTTGTTAATAATTTCTATATTATATTTTTAGTGATACAATTATTACCATGGTAAATTTTAATCAAGATTAATAGGTGTTAAAATGGGTAATCTAATGTGGTTCGAATTTTAATAAATCAATTTGACAGTTAGACTTTATTGAATAACTTATTTTTCATAAAAATTAATACCTACAATTATTTAAATATATTATATACCTAAATCACCTAACTCTCATCCTATTTCATTTTTCCCCTTACCCAACATTCATTTTCAAAGATATGTCCCTCGTTTTCACTTATAAAAGGAGATCAGTTCCACAGTTTTAAAAGAAAAAACCCTAGTTTAAAATTCTTATGAAAATATACCAAATTCACTCCTTCTATATCCCCTATACATGTTTTGAATCCATAATCATCAATAATGTGTGTAAAGTTATTCATTTCCGAAGGAATCTTCTAGATAAGATCTAGATTCTCAACGTAAGTATTACTTAACATTTCACTTTATTTCCTTATCCTTCCCATATAATCTACTCTACACCATTACAAACTTATTTATATAATTTCATAATAATAAATAATATAATTAAATTTTATTATATTTATGTTATAACCATTATCTATTCCTCTCCCATTCAATTAAAAGAATGAAAATGTTTCTCATGTGTGTGTAGACTACCAACTCCAAGAACGAAACATTTTTTTAATCACCACCTTTCATGTATAGTTATAAAAAATTATTTAGTGATTATATATGTTATTAATTTCAGGATTTATATTATATGAATATGAATTAGTCATTATATATGTAATATTAACAGTAAGTAATCAATGTAAAACTGACCTAAAAAAAAGAACATACCAAGTGGAAAATAATTTATTTTTAAGTGAAAAAAATATTTTTGAATTACCTTATGTATATAACTAATAAAAATTATGATTCATCATATTAATTACATATAATTAATGTCACTATAATTTTATAATGATGATATTATCAGAAAAGAATCTCTTCTATAGTCACATTCACACATAGATTGTAACATGTTCTTTTTGGGCCAGTTGAGCCACCTACACAATCAACACTGTTAATTTATATCAAGGATGGATTTGAAAAATTAATATTGGATATTAATTAGTAAACACTGATTTTTTATTTAATAATGGTAATATAAAAATTTAAGTAATTTATTATGAAAACATCTTCGGTTCATTATAGATCACTAAAATAATCTCATCACTAAATTCATCATCATGAATAATAACTAAAATACTTATGAAATGAAATTATAAAATTATAAAAATTTTAAATTGATAAATTCTAGTACCTTTTAGGATCTGAGAATGATGAAATTTTGGAGAATATTGAATAAAAACTTCATGATTATGAAACTAGTTCAAAATAATCATGATTACTCACACACAATATTTAAAATAGATAAAAACTAACTAATATACATATAGATAATAATTATAAAAGAACTTTATAAATGGTTATTAATATGAAAAATTCTCTAAAATTGTATCTTAAGATATTTATGGTTATCCCTTGAGACATAATTCTTATTTTACCCCATATTTTTATTATAATGGTGCACCTCATACCAAATGAATGTATTCTACCATATTTATAGGGGTTTTAAGTTCCATATGATGATATATATTAAATAGAGTTTGATTAAAAATATTACAAAGTTGAAAAATTATATTTGATTAAAATGTTACTAAAACTATGGGGGTTTCACAACAAATATTATTTTCAAGTTAAGATTGTTTTTGAAATATGATCCATTGGGTGAATTTGTGTTCTTTATAAAATATCTAATAATTTTCATTGTATATTCATGGGGTTTTAAATTTTCCATAAAAATTTCATTTCCACTTGACTCATATTTTACCCAAAATGTTTCTTGTAAGTGAAGGCAAACCTATATCTTTTTCTTGGCTGATAACCTCTCCTCTTTTCATATCTGTATTCATTGGATTATTTTGAAAGTGTTATTATCTATGACTCAATTATTAATAAAGGTAATTTTATGATACTCAAAATTATTTTTGATAAATTATTTTTATATATTAAACTTTATAAAAATGTGAGAAGATTACTTCTTTAATGTTTACATTTTAGCAAATTATTCCACTACATTTATCATTTTATATAAAATTTCCTCGCTAAATTTTCATGGTTTTTGAAAGAAATTAGTTTTCTATTAAATTTATAAAATAACTATTTTAAAATGATGTCAAATGATCATGGATATTTCTTATTTCTAAATTAATTTCATCCAAACTCTTAAAAATAATTTCTCATTAAATTAATTATCGATTGACTTATATTATGCTTGATTGAGGTTCTTTTTCAAAATTAACCATCCACCTTATTCTTATGAATAGATTATGTATTTGATTTATATTTTAGATAAATAATCCATCACTTATATTGTTTTTCCTAATTGTTTTTGGTGTATAACTGTAGTTTTTATTCCAATACCTTTATCATATGAATACCATATTTTCAATTCCATTGATTGGAGCATGTTCACATAGATTACACACATTTATTGATTGGGAAAATTATTTACTTAATCATATACCCTTAATCTATATAGTGGAAACACTATATACAATATTATCTTTATTGAATGGTATTTACTTATAATTTTAATTCTTGTTATTGGATACCCATTTATTTTAAATGGTCTATCATGTAATTATTATTGATGGAATTATGAATTATATCCTTACATGAATCCATTTGAAAAGGTTTTGAAACCAATTTTATTTCCATGGGTTATTTATGATGTGTTTAATGAAACCCATTTTCTTTCAATGGGTTATTTAGGCTATGAAAATTGAATGATTTTAATTTGAAGTTTTCATGAAAACCATTCTTATTCTTGGGTTTTAATGATGTGATGGTTAGATGTTTTATTATGGAAGAAATGTGTATGGTTAATCTTTTAGGGAAGTGTGGGCCCTATATAGCCCAATAATAATTTGAGTAAAGCATAACATATCAGGAGCTAATGGTGAAACATTTAGGGATACTTATTCCAAAATGGGTAATAGGTTTTGATGCCTATTACACTATGAAAAATATATTAGTAAATTCTGATCCACAATGCGAAACAGGTGAGTGAAGCCTAATCCACTAAGGGAAACATGTTCTGATATCTGATCCACTAGGTTTTAATTTATGTACTTATAGATGGGCCATAATTATAAATTATTCATTTTTTCTATGATATTCTAAATTTTCAATATGTATTATTTAGTTATGAAATTATTTATGATCTATTATATATGGGGTATAATTTTCTTATGTATACTAATTAAACCAACATGCTCATCTTATGATCACATATGATCATTGATCTTTATCAATTATGTTTACCCTTATTGGTCATCTAATCTCACCCCTTTTTTAATTTTTCCATTTACCAAGGTTATTTAGATAAGAAAATTATGAAATTTCTAGAAGTGTGTCTTATATAGAGAATTAGTGGGAAATGTTGAATACCTATTATGGATTTCGAAGTTTCTTAAATACTAGAAAAATATCCATTAGGTTAAAAATACATGAGTTTTTTTAGTTACTTATTTGTTTAATTATCTAAAAATATGAACCTGAGATGTCTTTGGAATATATTGTAATTATGTATTTTAATTATGTAATGTAATTAGATGGTCACATCTTTGAGATGTTATAGTTAGTATGAGGGTAGTTATTAGATAACCTTGGAGATTAACATGTTTTTTATTGGGGATTATTTAAGAGTTATATAAGTCTTCAAAGGTTGAAAATTTAATGTTGATAATAATTTAAGAGGTATAGATAACACTTTAGGTTAGTTGAGGCAATTTTTAATATTTTAGGGATTAAAATTGTAGAACATTAGAAATTATAAGGGATAAATATATGTGTGGGTCAAAATCCCGAACTATTTCTAAAATATTGAGTATGTGGTTTTACTATAAATGAAATCCCAATACGGATACTACAAGTGGATTTAGGCTCATTATTAGATGTGACTAGGGGAAATAACCCTAAAAATGGTGTGATGTGTATTAACTAAAGCATAAACTAGTTCATGGAAAAGAGGCATAACTGCACACCTTATTTGACTCTCTCAGAGGATATGTTATTATTAATTCAAAATATCTTGAATAAATCATTATAATTATTTGAGTATGATTATAACAAATTATTTTATAGAAACTAATAGAAAAATGACCATGGATAACCAATGATTAATTAAAAGTCATAGTTTGAACTGAAAGTATCATATGTTAAATATGAAGGTGTTATAGGGGAAGAAAATTTTGGATTAATGTTTTCATATTCATATGTTGGATATTATCATAACATTTTTGGTTTTAGTATTTTGTTGAAACAAGATCCCAAAAAATAAAGACAAAAAAGGTATATATCTAGAAACTACTATGATTTATAACTGAATAAGGAATCATAATTAAAATTATTAGAATCATAGTATATTCACCTAATTATGAAAAAGGTTGGTTTCCTAGTCTTACCTAAGGCAGTGAGGTTGTTATCTTAATAGAAATTAAATCTTGATAATACCATCCATTTTTATCATTGAGTGATATTTTTCAATGATATTATGGTATATTATAAAAGTTATGAGGATTATGTGAAACATCTAATTATTTTTGATCTGTAATGTTTAATTAATGGCTTGGAAAAAAATATTTTTGGTGTCAATAACTGTGAAAAATGATTTCTGATAAGGTTATATTTTTGTAAATAACTATAGGAGAATATATGATTAGGTATGTATAATTATTACATTTAAGATATGATTTATGTTTAGGTAATACAGATTTTACTAATTTTGATTTATAGTTTTTATAACATTGGAATTGATTATTGATTTAACAAAAATGTGATCCATGATATTCTTGGAAACTTTTATCTCATTTTTGGGATTATGATATATACAGACTATTGTGTGACTTTATGAACTATTGGTTGTAGATAAGAGTAACATTTAAATAATTTATGATTTTTCAAAGTTTTAATGTCTTGAATATTCAAATGGTTTTAGGAAATGTATGTTTTGGAAAATATAAGTTTATAGTATAAATATAGTTGAGTATATGATTGTATGAATGATTACTCTTTTCTAATGAAGGACAAGAAACTTTATATTACCAAAGAGAGTAAGGTAAATTTCATATTATAGGTTACATTACAAATGATGAATATGTTAAGAATACATTTTCCCAATTTTATTAGTGAGTGATAATTAAAATTATGAGGAGAAAATTTATCTAAGTGGGTAGAATATAATGAAATGACATTTCATTATGTATTTCCCTTAAATAAATATTTTTGACAATAGATTTCCTCACATTAAACACTAATGTAAAACAAGCCAAGGCATATTAGATGAACATTATTAAGAATATTTTACAATAATAGAACCTCTGGTAAATAAAAATATTATCATCCATTATAATTTTAGACAAAATTGGATTATAAACACCTAAAGTTTTAAAAAACAAATTTCACTAAAATTTGTTTTTATTTCTATATTATATTTTCATCAAAAATATAAATTTATAAATTTTAGAATTTTAGTTTTTTAAAATTAATTTCATTATTTAATTCATCATATCAAAATTATCTCAAAATTATTTTTTCATGTTTTTCTAAAATAATTTAATTAAAGTGAATATTAAAAATTCATTTTTTTCCAAAATATTAAAATCGATGACTTTATCAATATATGATTAATAACTAGATATTTATAAGACATTTAAATTTATTAAATATTTATTTTAGGAGTAAAGATATGTATTTTAAAATATTATTTTTAACTTATAAAACATATTTTCAACATTTTATAACATGAGTTTCATTTTATTCTAATTTAAAATTTATTTTCATTCATTTACTTTAATTGAATTTTTAGGGAAATTTTTAATTTAGAATTCATTTTGAAGTTACATATATCTTATTTTCTTTATAATATATTATTTTGTATCAGAAAATTAATTGATATTGATAAATTTATACTAAAAATAAATTTAAAATTTAAAAACACACTTTTTATAAATTTTATTTATGCTCCAATATTAAAATTAAATTTCCTAAAATTTAGAAATATTATTTTATAAATATTGTTTTAATATTTTATATCAATATTTTAATATTATTTAATATTTTCAATTTCATTTTTAGGTATAAAATTAATATTTCAAGATAAATACTAGTTACCAAGTAAAACATTTATTTCTCAAGTAATGATATATTTTTTAAATATTGTGATTTTAAATCACATAGTTCTAATTTAAAATAAATAATATTATATTATTTTTAATCTTATATTAAAATAAATTAACAATAATTTAATTTTAAATCAATTTTAAGTAGTATTAATGACACCCAATGATTAAAATGACATTAAAAAACACTTTTTCAAAAAATTATATGGTTTAATTTAAATGTTAATTTCATATATTTAAAAATTTAATTACATTAAATAATGGATAAATTATTATTAAACATGTATAAATTTTTTTATAAATTTCATCTTATATTTTAAGTGATAAAATAATAACCTTGGTTAAATCTTAATCCGGATTAATAAGTGTTAAAATGGGTAATCTAATATATATTAAATTTTACTAAATAAATTTGACACTTAGAACTTATGAAATATAGTTTTTATGTAGAATATTTGTACCTAAAATTTTCACCAACATTTCTACAAATAACTCACCTAACTCTCTTGTAATTTCACTCTCCTCCCTTACCTAAGATTCTTTTCCAAATATTTGTCCATTTTTTTCACTTATAGAAGGATCTCACTTCCAAACTTTTCATAGAAACACACATAATTTTAAATTATTAAGAATATATGACCAATTTACTTCTTCTATATCCCCTATATAATTTTTTCAGCCCATATTATCATCATTGTATCTCATGTACTTCTTTTTTAAAGGATACCTCAAGAGAATATCTAAATTATCAATATAATTATTACTTATAATTTGAATTTATTTCCTTATCCTTACCATACACCCTTATCCAAACCATTATAACCATACATAAATAATTATATAAGTTTAAATAATATAATTAATGTTATTAAATTTATAGTATAACCATTATTTATTCCTCTCTCACCCAATTGAAAAAATAAAAATATTTCTCATGTGTGTGGGAACTAATGACTCCTTGAATAGTGCATTTAGGTTTTCATCACCAAATTTCAAGGATGGTTATAGATATTAGTTTAAGGAATTAATATTTTATTTATTTCATTATTAATATTCTAGAAATTTAAATTATGCATTCGATAAGTAATATTAGCGATAAGAGATCATCGTAAAACTAACAACCCAAAACAAACATTCCAAGTGTGAAAAATGATTTATCTATAAGTGAAAAGATATTATTCAATTACCTTATTATTATAAATCATAAATATTATGATTCATCACATTAGTAACATCTAATTAATTTAATTATACTTGTGTGATAACGATTTTATAACAATGTATTCTCCTCCATATCTATACTTACACATAGATTATATAATGTACTTTTCTGAGTCGGTTTAAGCACCGACATGAAAAATGATATAGATTTATATCAAGGTTGGATTTTCTGTATTAAAATCAGATATTAATTATTAAATATTTTTTTGGGTTTAAAGGGTAATATAATCATTTTACTAATTAATTAAGTGAACACCGTATGTTCGTTCTAAATTACCAAAATAAGCTTTTCGCAAACTTCATCAACATAAATAATAAATAAAATACTTATGAAATGAAATTATAAAATGAAAAATAATTATAAATAATAAATCATAATACCTTTTATGATATATTAATGATGAATTTTTGGAGTAAAATAAATAAAAACACTATGACTATGAAACTAGTTCAAAAGGACCAATGTTAGTCACACCCTATATTAAATATAGATAATAACTAAATAAAATACATATGAAGAATAATTATAAATGAATTTTATAAAAGGATATAAATATGAAAATGTATCTATAATAGTTGATTTATATATTTATACTTTTTATACAGTAACTTAGAGTACATTTTACTATGTAAGGAAACAAGTTAAGGGTTTCTTTTATCATATTTTCACCCCATGAGGAATATTTCTGATTATACTCCATGTTTTTTGTGGAATGGTGTAACTATTAAATAATAAATATATTTTATAATATTCATGGGGTTTTAATATCCCAATAATTCCCTTATTTAAAAAGATTTTGATTAAAAAATTCTAATGTTGAAAAGGTATTGTTTATTACAGTGTTACTCAAAATATGAGGGATTCATTTCTAATATTTTTCAAGTCATGATTATTTTTAAACATAATAATACTTAAAATTTTTTTTATTTATAAATAATATAATCATTTTATTTTGATATTAATTTGGTTTTATATATATGTTCAAAATTTATTTTCCCTTTGACTCATATTTTACCCTATGTTTTTCTTTTAAGTGAAACAGACCCCATCTCTGCTAATCGGGAGGGAACCTCACCCATTTCCACATCTGTATTCATTATAAGATTTTAAAATATTTCTTATCTATGTAATAATAGTTTATTTTATTCTTTTTGTACTACATGACTTTATTTTTAATGTTTTATTCAAATTTATAACATTTTCTATGTGGGTCATTTTTATGAAAATGTGAAAAGATTCTCTTTTTAACATTTATATGCGAGCACATCATTACACCACCTTTATCATTTTTTATAAATATTTATCTCAATTTTTTCATTATTTATAAAATAAATTGGTTTTATTTTATATTTAAAAAATATATATTTTTATTTATTTTTCAAAAGATCAATGATATTTCTTATTTCTAAAGTGAATTTTCTAAAACACCTTAAAACTATTTTTCATCTAATTCAGTTCCCATTGATCTATATATTATTCTTGATCAAAGAAGTTTTTGAAATGTTTCCATCCACCTTATTTATATGGAAGAATTATTTAATGAAATTATTTTTTTGGTGATGACCCATCACTATATTTGTCATTCCTAATCATTTTCATTGTACTATCATAGATTTTATTCTAATATATTTCCTCTATGAATGCCATATTTTGGATTCCTTTGACTGAATGGAGTTCACCATGATTCCACACATTTATTTATTGGGTAAAATTATTATCTTAATCACATACTCTTTATCTATATGGTTTAAATACCATATACTTTATTATAATTTATCAATGGTATTTACCTAAAATGTTACTTGAAGTCATTTGATACCCATTTATTTTCCTTAGGATTATCATGTTATGTATATTGATAGAATTATGAACAATATACTTATGTGAATCCATTTAAAAATGATATAAAACTAATTTCTATGTGTTCTATATGATGTGTTGAAACCAATTTTCTTTCCATGGGTTATTTATACTACAAAAAGTGTAATGATTTTTATTAAATAGTTTTATAAAACCCATACTTATTCTTGGGTTATAATCATGTGATGTTTAGACATTTTCTTATGGAACACACGTTCATGGTTAATATTTATGTGATAGTGGGCCCTATATATCCCTCAAATTCATTGGGTAAATCATTAAATATCATGAGATAATGGTTAAAATAGTAGTGATACTCGAACCATAATGGGTAACAAGTTGTGACTCCTTTTATGATATAGAAAATAGGTGAGTGAATCTTGATCCACCGAGGTAGATATGTGTGTGAATCTTGATACACTAAGACAAATACATTGTGATACCTGATCCTCTATATTACAACTTTTATACTTGTGGATACACCATAATTCTAAATCATGCCTTGTTTAAAAGATATGTAACATTTTTGTGATCTAATAATATGATATTTAATTATATATGATCTATGATTCATTGGTTATATGTCTCTTATATATCCAAATTACACCCATATAGTCATCTTATTCTGACTTCCTGTTCTTTGATTTTATCACTTATGTTTACACTTACAAAGCATCAGAGATCACCCCTCGTTTTATTTTTCTATTTACCTAGGTTATGAATAAAATAAAATTATAAAATGTCTAGGAGAGTATATTATGTTTATAATTAGTGGGAGAAGGTAAATACCTATTACATATTAACTAGTTTCTCATATAGTGGAAGAAATGTCTATTAGTTGAAAAATACATGAGGTTTGTTAGTTAATGTTATCTCATAATTCTCTAAAACTCTAAACATAAAAGCTATTGGGAATTTATTATAATGAAATATTTTAATTTTTTCATGTAATTAGATGGCCCTGTCTATATGTTTCTATAGTTTGTATTAGTGTAGGGTTTTTTATAATTTTAGATATTATGATATTATATATTATGGATAATTTAAGAGTTATAAATTTCATCCAAGGGAGAGAAGTTATTGTTGACCATAATTTAAAAGGTATAAATAACCCTTTAGGTTAGTTGAAGTAATTTTGAATATTTTTGGAATTAGTATAAGATAAATTTAAAAATTCTAGGGTATAAGTATTTGTATAGGTTAACAATGTGAAATGTTAGAGAAGTTTTGAGTTTATGGATTTCCTAGAAATTACATCCTTGTATAGATACTAGAAGTTTATGCAGGCTCTAACACAAATGTACATAGGGTTAATAAAAATGAAAAATGCATATTGGTAAGTAACTCAATCATCACCTGGTTCCCAAAAAATAGGTATAGCTTCACACCTAGTTTGACCTTCTTGGAGGATATCCTATAGTTAATTCATATTCTCTTTAAATAACCACTATATAGGATTTGAGTATGAGTCTAAATGATTAGGGTAGAGAGACCAATATTTTAATGATTGTGGATAACCATGTATTGATCAAACACAGTCATAAGTTGAACCAAAAGTATCATATAGTAAATATGAAGGTGTTATTGGGGAATAAAAATTTATATTTATGTTTTCATATTCATATATGTATATTATCATAAGATTTTTGGTTCTAGAATTCAGTTGAAACAGGATCGTGAAAATAGAGCTGAGAGAGGCTTATATATAGAATCCACTATGTCTTATAATTGAATAAGGGTGTATAATTAAAGGGTTGAGAATCATTTTATATACCTATTATGATGGAAAATGTGGTTTTTAAAATATTGCCTAAGGTATTGAGATTGATATCTTAATAGAAATTAAAACTTCATACAATCATATATTTTCATTAATGATTGATATTTATCAATGTTATTATTATATATTCTAAAAGTAATTAAGATTATATAAAACATCAAATGATTATTCATCATTATTTTTTTTAATGTTTTAGAAACATATATTAAATGGTATCAAAAAACTTGAAAAGTAATTTTAAGATATAGAAATATTTTTTTGGATAACTATTGGAGAACAAATTATATAAGTATTAAAATCTCTTAAGTTTAATAAATTATTGATTTTAATGTAATAAATAGTTGATTGATTTTGAGAAAAGTTAGTTATATTGTTTTGATAACCCTAAAATTTATTATTTATTTAATGAGAAAGTGATCTAGGATATTATTGGTGAAGTTTTTATCATTTTTTAGATTATGACTTATACAAACTAGTGGGTGAATTTATAAAATAGTGGTAGAAGATAAGAGTTAATTTTAGAATAATATATAATTTCACAATTTTTTAATAGCTTGAATAATTTTTTTGGTAAGGTATGTTATGGAAAATATATGATTAGGGTATATACATACTTGGGTATATGATTGTATGAATGATTATTGTTGATTTAAGAAGGATAAGTAACTTGATGTAGCATAAGAGGGTAAGGTAAATGTCATATTAGAGGTTACATTATGAAATATGAACATGTTAAAAATACCCTCACATTCTTTCATCTATGATTAATAATTAAAATTTCAAGGACACAATTTACTTAGGTGAGGTAGAATGTAAAGACCTGATAATTCACTATAAATTATTCTTAAATAAATATTTTTTTGATATCAAGCTTCAAATGAATCACCGGAATAAAATGAGTCTTGGCATAATAGATGAATATTATTAATAAAATTTAAGAATAATAGAATAACTAGTAAATGAAAATATTGAAATAAATTATAAATTTATCAAAATATGATTAAGAACACCTAATGTTTTAAAAGGTAAATTTTCAATAAAAGTTATCTTTCATTATATATTTTATTTTCATATAAAAAATAAATTTATCAATTTTAGAATTTTAATTTTGTAAAATGAATTTGTTTTTTTCTAATTCAAAATATCAAAATTATCCTAAGATGAACATTTTCTGATTTTCTGAAAGAATAGAATTATAAGTGAATATTGAAAATTTTATTTTTTTCCAAAATTGTAAATTCTATGATTTTATCAATATAGGATCATGAATTATGAGTTTATTAAAAATTTTAATTGATTAAATATTTAGTTAAAAATTAAAACTATTTATTTTAAAATATATTCTTGAAAATAGAAAACCCGTGTTCAACATTTTAGAATATAAATAACATTTTATTATAATTTTAATATTGTTTTCCTTCATTTCCTTTAATTAAAAATTTTAAACGTAATATTATATTTTTTATGGCTTTTGAAGGAACATAAATAATTTTTACTTTATAAGAAAATAATTTACATCATGAAAGTCAAAGAAATTGATAAATTTATACTAAACATAAATTTTAATAAAAAGAACGCTCCTTTTTTGAAAATAGTTTTTATGAGCTAATAATAAAATTATATATTATAATATTTAGAAATTTTATTTGATAAAATTATATTCATATTTTATATTAGTATTTTAATACTATTTAAAAAAATTAATTTTATTTTGAGGCATAAAATTATGTTACCAAGATAAGTAATAGTTACCATAACAAAACAAT
The DNA here is from genome assembly GCA_963277665.1 of Viscum album. Classification (NCBI taxonomy): domain Eukaryota; kingdom Viridiplantae; phylum Streptophyta; class Magnoliopsida; order Santalales; family Viscaceae; genus Viscum; species Viscum album. The sequence continues at coordinate 541,202,543 of OY728119.1, forward strand.
TATTTTTCATGAAATTATACAATTTATAAATATTGTTTTTTTAAATTTAAATTATACATTTTAAAAAAAAATTATAATATTATTTTTAAAAGTATGTAATATTAAATTAACACTAATTTAATTTTTAATCAATTTAAATAATACTCTTAACACATAATTATTAAAACAACATTTTTCTGTATAAAATGGTTGTCAACACATTATATATTTTAATTTAAAATTAATTTTTATTATATTTATATATTAAATTATATTAAATGGATTCAAAATTCAGATTAATAAGTTTTAAATTTATTAATAAGTTTCATATTAGTTTTTAGTGAAAATATAATTATCATGGTTATGTTTTAATCAAGATTAATAAGTGTTAAAATGGGTAATCTAATGGGTCTCACATTTTACTAAATCAATTTGACACTTAGACCATCTAGAATACATTTATTAGGTTTTAAATTCATACCAATATCTCTCACCAAAATTCATTCACCTAACTCACCAAACTCTCAATCAATTTGATTCTTATCACATTCCTAACATTCTTTTCAAAACAATTTGTCCCTTTTTTGACCAATAAGAGGAGCTCATTTCCACCCTTTTCAAAATAATACCCCTAGTTTGAAATTATCATGAATAACTACCCAATATACATCTTATATATTAGCTAAACACTTTTTTCATCCCCTATCCTCAATAAAGTTTCACAATTCCTTCATTTCCAATGGATACTCAATGAGAAGATCCAAATTCTCAATGTAAGTATTACTTACCCTTTTACTTTCATTCCTTCACATACACCTTCCTATAAACCATTATAACCACATATATATATATAATATGATCATTATAAAAAATATACTAAAAGTTTATTATATTTATTTCATAACCTTTATCTCCTCCCCTCCAATTCAATAAAAAATGAAAATGTTTTTAATGTGTGTGTGGACAACCGCCTCCATGAGTGAAACATTTCATTTTTCATCACAACAAACAATGGTGGTTCTAGTAATTAGTTTAGTGAATATATATTATATTTATTTTATTTTTTATTTTCTAAAAATATAAATTTGGAATTATTTAATAAATATTAGTAATAAGGTATCATTGTAAAACTGACAGCCTAAAACAAACATTCTAAGAGGAAAAATGATTTATTTTTACTTGACAAATTTGTTTTCAATTTCCTTCTCAAAACTCATCACAACTATATCTTATTAACTTAATAACATCTAAGTAATTTTTAATACTTTTTTGATAATTATATTATAACAAAAAAATATCTTTCATAGACACACTCACACATAGATTATATCATTTCTTATTGGGTCAGTCTAACCACCTATATAAACAATGATATAAATTTCTATCAAGTATGAAATTAATTATTTAATATTATATATTTATTAATAAATAGTTATTATTTTTTTAATCGAAAAATAATCATTTAACACATTAGTTTATACCACACCATCCATTTGTTTTAGATTACCAAAAGAACCTCATCACCAACTTCATCGACATGAGTAATAACTAAAATAATTATAAAATTAAATTAAAACATTATAAATAATTAAAAATAATTAATTAAATTTAATTTAATTTCTTGTAAATGATGAAATATTGTAGAATAATTAATAATAATACAATTATTATGAAACTATTTTAAAATTATCAAGGGTACACACACCCGATGTTGAAAATAAATAATAACTAACTAATATATATAATGAATAATTATATATGATTTTATAAAATTTGAGGAATATTAAATAGGTTCTAAATTTTTTATTATGATCTTTATGTTTGTTATATATGATCTTAGTGTTCATTCGACTGACAGGAAAAGAATTTAAGGGTTTATTATTTCAAATTTTCACCCCCAGAGACATATTTATAATTATACACCATGTTTTATTTGGAATTTTTTACCTAATACCTAATGAATTTATTTTAACACATTAATGGGTGTTTTAAGATTAATATTAGTCCCTATTTAAAATTATTTAAATTCAAAATACTATAATGATGAAAAGGTACTTTTGATTAAACTATTACACAAATTGTGAGGGTTTCATTGCCAATATACTTTTAAATCATGATTTTTTTGAAATGTAGTAAATCTATGGAATTTTTGTTCTTTATAAAAAATATAATAATTTTATTTTGATATTAATGGGTTTTTAAATTTCCCATTAAAATTTATTTTCCCCCTAAATCATATTTTACCCAAAGTGTTTCTAGTAAGTGAAATAGACAACATATCTCCTTCTAATCAAACAAACCTACCTTTTTTCATTATCTATATTCATTCAAAGATTTTAAATGTTTTATTATCTATTTTTTAATAATTTATTATGGTAATTTTATAATACTTTTACATATTTTTAATGTTTTATATAAATAAATAACTATTTTAGTATTGATCATTTTTTTGAAATTTGAAATTAATACATTTTTAACATTTACATGTGAACACAGCATTCCAAACAATTTTTTCATTTTATATAAAGATTTATCTATATTTTTTAGTGTTTATAAAAGAAATTATTTTTCTCCTAGATATATAAAATATATATTTTAAAATGATTTTAAAAGATCAAGGATATTTCTTATTGAAAAAGTGATTTTTTCCAAAACTCCTTAGATGAATTTTTCATCTAAGTCATTTTCCTTTGACATACCTTATATTTTATCTAGGTTATTTTTAAAACATATCCATACAACTTATTATTATATATATGTTATATTATTTTATAATATTTTGGATAAATATTCCATCACTTCTTTTGTATTTCCAAATCATTTTCAGTGTATAACTGTAATTGTTTATCGAATTTATTTCCTATATGAATACCGAATTTTTGGATATTTTAAATAAATATTTTTGACCTATATTCCACTTATTAATTTATTTGGGAAAATTATTATTTTTATCATTGAACCATTATATACATGGTGTAAATACCATATACTTTATTATCTTGAATGAATGGTATTTACCAAGAAAGTCACTTGATGTCATTGGATGGAAATTTACTTTACATGGATTTACCATATTATTATTATTTATGGAATTATGAATGATATCCTTATGTGAATAAAATTAAAAATTATATGAAAAAAAGATTATTTTCTTAGGATATTTATTGTGTGTGTAATGAAATCTATCTTCTTTACATGGGTTATTTATGCTATAAAATGTGAATGATTTTCATTATAATGTTTTATAAAACTCATTATTTTTCCAATATTTTAATTTTGTGATGGTTAGATGCTTACTTATGTAATACATGTGTATGATTAGATTTTTTATTATGTTTAGTCCCTATATATCCCTCCAATTAATTGAGTAATGATTTAAATCTCATGATATTAGGGTGAAATGAGAAGGGATAATCAATCCAAAATGGGTGATATGTTGTGATGCCTATTTTTTTATGAAAAATTAGAGAGTGAAGCCTGATCCACCAAGGAAAATAGGTTAGTGAAGATTGGTCCACTAAGGGAAATTGGTTGTAATATCTTATCCATTATGTTATGATTTGTATACTTTATAATGTTTAATAATTCTCATGTATTCCCTAAATCATTTATATGTGAAATTTTCATGATATACTCTACTGTTAAGCCATGATTTATGATATATGTTCTTTTGGGTATAACTTTCTTATGTATCCTAATTATTCCCTCAATCTCATCTCATGATAACTTATGATATTTGATTTTTATCACTTATGTTTACCCTTACTGATCATTTGAGCACAACCATTTTCTTATGTCTCCATTTCCAAAGGTTATAAAGATAAGAAATATATAAAATTTCTAGAAGATTATCTTTTGTGGAGTAATAGTTGGAGATTATATATTACTATTTTGGATTAATAAGTTGTTAATATAGTGGAAAAAGTCTCCATTAGTTGAAAAAACATGAGTTTTGTAAGTTAATGTTTTGTTCCAATCAACTAAAACTCAAAACATAAAAGGTACTGGGAATGTATTATAATGGAAATGATTAATTATTTCATGTAACTAGATGGTTCTTTATATGGTCAAGTATAAATAAATACTAACATCTATTTAAAAGGGAGAACATTTAGGGTAAATATTTCCAAGTTAAACAAGTTTTTTTGGTTGTATAGAAATAAATGAGCCTAATGATGCTGAAAATAAATTAGAATATATTAAAATAAACTAAAATTTTAAGATGGATTCCAACATAAATAGGATCATTATTTAATATGATCAAAAAGAAAAATAATCTGATGAGGTGTTATAATTCCTTCCCAAAAAATTTAAAAAGGGAAAAGAAAAGTTAGAGAACAAGGGTCCTGTTTATGGAGACCTGATAACTTCCTCAAATTGAGGAATCTTAAGAAACCAATATCCCCATGTACTTTAAATGGTTTTAACTATTTTATGAGGTATATAATTTAGGAATATATATGATATATTGGGTAGTTTTTCTGGAAAATCATATGTTTTTGATGAATATATTGATGATAAAAAATGCATTAAATAAGTGGATTTATATATAGTTGAAGTCTCAAATCACTATCATGTCTGAATAGGTGTGTCAAGGAGGACTTGAAGTTCAAAAAATATAAGAAAGATACATGTATGGAAGACCACTAATGTAATTTTAAACCTTATTAAAAACAGTATGAACAATTAATAGAAAAGTTTTAAAATATATATCTTTGACTATCAGTTATATCATGCTGAATATAGTTAAAAAAGTTGAAATAATCCATAAAATTAGTGTAATCAAATATATAAAAGGAAGTGTACATATTGGTGATAGAAGTAGCTACATGGATATTTTTTATTCCAATTTATTTATGATCTAATAGTTTTTATTTGTTTTTTATAATATATTAAAGATGTTATCTAAGAGATATTTTCCTCTATAATTTGAATCCCTAAACTAAATAAATCTATCATAAATATTGATATTTTTTTATAGGGAGTTGGTGATAACTTTTCAAGGTTTTTTATCCTCACCATATATTTCAGAAATCTATGAATTATGGAAAATATTTAAATTTAAAGTGGAATAACTAGATTAGTTATAAAATGTGGTATCAATAAACACTTCAAATGGAATGGTCCCACACTCGAGTGTTTTAATGTGTACCTATAAAATGGTTACTTTAAAAGCATTTCATAAAATAAAAATAGGATTATAAATGAATTTAACCCATAGTCTAGGAAATATTAAAAAATGTTTTGAGATATATTCATAAGAAATACAGATGTGGATGATAAAGAGGTCTCCGTGGACAGTTACGTTTAAACAACCTCTGATAATAAAGAGATTGTAAAATTAACCCTTAACATGTAATTTTCCTTATTCCAGGGTACATTAACCTCATGTGTAATACTTAATTCAGTGTTATTAAATTATACAAGAATCAAATACATAGATATGATACCATATATGATCCTCTAATTTTTCTTGGTTAATAATATTTTAGTAGTATCATTGTTTTGGGTGTTAACTAATTCATTTTCCTTTATATGTTTTCTTACGTAAGTCATGTTTTTTATGTATGGGATATATTTGATTCATATAAAGAATGATATTAAGTTCTTAAAAATTATTTTTTAATTATCAATTGAAAATAATTCATGAATGGTTATGATGGGGAATGAAATCTTATTGCGTCATGGAGATGGAAAGTCATACGTACGCACGAGCGATAATATCATTGTATTGATGGTGAAATTGTATATAATTTGGATGGTATATAATATTTACAGAATCATTAACATTTTATATTTATTATTTACATCAACTATACTAATTATTATACCCATCCAAATAATGAAGTGTTCAATAACAAACTACACCACAACATGGAGATGGAAAGACGTACATACGCACGTATGGTGAATTTTTTATTCATAAGATAGAAAGAATAATGAATATGATGGTACCATATTTATAATAACAAAAAAATATTTATAGGGTACTGGAGTTATTATTTTTGTATGGAAACAACAGAAAAAGAGGAAGTAGAAGAAGAAAATAACTTTGAAAGAGGTGATGAAATAATTACCTCTTCTTCATGTGATTCCTTTTTATTTGAACAAAATGGCTCCTTAGGTTGGCTTTATGATAAATGTAATACTTCTAGGATTAAGTGAGGGTAGTTGGGAGGTTATTTTAATAGGTTTTGGACAAGACAAATGGATTTGAGGGTGTGAATTTGAGAGAAGGGGAAATACCATTTTATAAGAGAGGTGAGGGGCACTTTAGGACGATCTTGAAATATTAACTTATTATAAAGTCATTTTCGGTTTATAATAGCTAAAAATTAATTAATTTCTAGGATAAGGTGGTTATGGGTCGAAATAATCTCAGACAATAGGTTTTAGATAAATTTAGATCGCCATATTAACCTTATCCTTTAGATTTAACTCTTAGTTAAACAGTTTAGTTTTTGCCATGTCTTCTTGTTTTCTTACACGATATGGTTAATAAACTTAATATAAAATGCCAAAAGAAACTAAAATGGTTAATTAATAACATATATAAAATTATTTATGTACTTTGGACAAAACTTAGATTTTTGGACTATTAAGTAATTTAATAAAATAGTATTTGTTTCAAAAACTCATTTATGTCAATTTTGACACAATTTATTATTTGGTTTTTTTGAAAGTTATAAAAATATGATTTCTTCGAAAAAAATACATTTAATTAAACTTAACATGTCATATTAAACTATAAATTTTTTAGATGGCATCAAAAGTTTCAATTTACATTTATTTTAATATTTATGACATCAATTATTTTAATCATTCATTAATAAGGTAATTACTACATCATTATTGTGTTATAAATATTTTAATTATTTAATTTATAAAAATTAAAAATAAAATTTGATTATTTAGGAAATAGTTTTTTATTTATAATGAATATTTATAGTCTAATTTATCTTATGTGTAACCTTATATTAAAAATATTTTAGTTATTAAAATTTGAATTTAACACTTTTAATTATTCTTTAAATAAAATATAATAAATTTCTTAATATAATACATATAGATTAAAAGGACCATATTTTTTTACTAAGGTTTATGTTTTTCTAAATAAAATTATACAATAGAATTATTAAATGTTTAGGGGTAATTATGATATCATTTTTACCTTTAATTACCCAATTTACTTTTAACCGCGGTAAATAAAATTCAAAAGTAACTATTCGCCAAATATTATTTTCATACTATTGAACCAAATTCTACTTAATGATTTATACTGTGTGTCTCTGATTTTTAAAATTAAATTCATGGAAGTAGTAAAATTACGTTTTATGTAAATATTCAAATGTGCCTTGAAGGTGGTTAAAAGACTGTAAAAAGTTAAATAAAATTTTATATATCTATTCTTATTGTAAAATGACTCCAATGAATTAAATTTTACTAATATATGTATTATTTATCTATTCTTACTTTAAAATAAATTTTAATTAAAAAATAATTATTTAAATAAAAAGTCGGTTTTTAACAATAATATAGTGTTTTTCAATATTCATCAAAAATTGAATGTTTTTAGAAAAATACAAGAAATTCACCCTAAGCTAATTTTGATATTCAAAAACAAAAAATGATGTCCATTTTGAAAAATAAAATTTATAAAATTTCAATAAGTGGGTATTAAAATTCATAACTTTTTTTAAACGCCTAATTTGATTGGTCTGGGTGTGCTTGAACTCGGGGCTGCATACAACAAAAGCTATTACAATATTTAAAGAGGAGCATATCGTGGAAGCATGGGATGTTAAATTCTTCCCACCTTAAAATATTTTCATCCTAAAATTTCTTATAATATTACTGAATAAAAAGATTTGGGTGGTTTTTCATCATAAGTTCCTCGGGTTCCTACATTGCCTCTTCCATTTTATGGTTTCTCCAAAGAAATTTTACCAGATGAGTCATCCAGTTTCTCAACACTTGTTCTCTGGTATCATGAATCCTAATAGGATCTTTCCAATAAGACAAAATAGGTTCCAGTTCTATTTCTTCATAGGTGAGTACATGCGTTGGGTCAGGCATGTATTTTTTCAATAGTGATATGTAGAACACATCATGAACTTTAGAGTGATTTGGAGGCATTGCCAAATAGTAAGCTATAACTACAATTTGTTCTAGAATTATTAATGGTCTGATGTACATGGGCCTTAATTTACCCTTCATACCAAATCGTATAACACCCTTCCATGGAGATACGTTCAAGCAAAGATGATCTCCTACTTGAAATTCCACATCCTTCCTTCGGTTAACAAAATTTCTCTTTTGCCTACTTTGAGATGATTTGATGTGGGTTTGGATAATATTACACTTTTCCATTATTTCCTCAATATGTTTGGGGGCTACATGTTTTCATTCACCAACATCATCCCAAAAAGTTTGTGTGCGACATCTATTTCCATATAACACTTCATATGGTGCCATATGAAACTTGAATGGAAGCTATTGCTATATGAAAATTATACCAATGGTAAATACGGATCCCACATACCTTGAAAGTCAAGTGAGAAAGATCTCAACATGTCTTCTAAGGTTGGAATAGTATATTCTTATTGTCCATCATTTTGTGGGTGGTAGGCAGTGCTCAACAAAAGATCAGGATCTAGGTCTTTTAAAGTCTTTTCCCGAATCTTGATGTAAAACGAGGATCATGATATGAAACAATTGATAGGGGTATACCATGAAGTCTTAAAACTTCATTAATATATAGTCTTTCTAAATGTTCTAGTGGTAAAAATTCTCTTATAAAAAAATGTACTGACATGGTAATACGATCAACTATGACCCATACAGATTAATTCCATCTAGGAGTATTTGGTAGCCCCATGACAAAGTCCATCGTAATTTCATCCCATTTCCACTCTGGTATGGGAAGATGTTGCAATAATCCTCTAGGATGTTGTCTTCTAGCCTTCACCTATTGACAAACCATACATCTTGACACATAATCTGCAATATCCAACATCATGTTGTCCCGCCAAAAATGTTCCTTCAAATCTCTATACCTCTTAGTGCTACCAGGGTGTATAATGAAATTGGATATATGTTCATCATCCAATAATTCCCTTTTTAGATCAAGTATGTTGGGAACACAAAGCCTTATCCCAAATTTCAGAACTCCATATTCATATAAGAATTCTATCAATCTACCATCATTCACAACATTAATTTTATTCTGAAACTCCTCATCATTAATCTGAGAGATTGTAATCCATTCAAGTTAATATAGTTTGGAAACCATTTTAAATGATATTGATAGTTCACCTTCCATGATTATTCCCATATCAATATTTACTAGATCAATGACCGTAGGATCCATTTAAACTCTCATCTTGTTCAAAACACCCTAATCCTTACTACTTAAAGAATATTCCACCTTATTTTCCTTCCCCGGGTGGTAGTGTATTGTGAAATTGTAATCCTTGAGTAGTTCAAGCCATCGCCTTTGCCTCATGTTGAGTACTTTATATGGGAAAATATAATTCAAACTCTTTTGATCAGTATATATCACACATTTTTCACCATTGGTATATTGTATCCACATCTTCAGAGCAAATATTACATATTCTAACTCAAGATCATGTGTGGGACAGTTTTGTTCATGAATTTTTAGCTACTGTGATGCATAGGAAATAACTCTATCATTCTGCATAAGAATGCGACCAAGTCCTTTCTTTGAAGCATCACTATAAATTACAAACCCATCATTCCCCGATGGTAGAGTCAAGATAGGATCATTGACTAATATTCTCTTTAGTTCTTCAAAACATTATTCACACGCTTTTTTTCAAACAAATTTAACCCCTTTATGTGTGATCTTGGTTAATGGGTCAGCCAATCAGGAAAAATTCTGGACGAAACACCGATATAACCTATTAAATCAATAAAACTGTGTACCTCAGTTATACTCATCGGTGTTGGGCATTCTTGGATTTCTATAGTCTTTTAAGGATCAATAGAGATTCCATCCTTAGAGACAATATGGACAAGAAAATAAATTTCCTAAAGCCAGATTTCACATTTGCAAAACTACCCATATAATTCATTTATTATAATAGTTTTCAGAATAGTGCGCAAGTGATTTTCCATATATTTATATCTTTTAGAGTATACCAAGATATATTCAATAAATACCACTTAAAAGTCATAATGATATTATTTGAAAACAGAATTCATTAGATCCTTGAAAACATAGGGTGCATTAGTCATTCCAAAACGCATTACTGTAAAATCGTAATTCCCAAACCAAGTTCAAAATGCTATCTTGGGAATGTCTCCTTTCTTCATGCATAACTGATGATATCTGGATCGAAGGTAAATCTTTGAAAAATATTGATCTCTAAGAATTTGATCAAATAAATCATTAATTCGAGGTATGGGATACTTGTTTTTTATTTTTTTAACATTGATCTCCCTTTAGTCAATGCACAACCTCAAAGATCCATATTTCATATTTAGAAAAAGAATAGGGGATCCCCATAGAGAAAAACTAGGGAAAATAAATAATTTATTACTGAATTACATTAGTTGTTTATTTAGTTCCACTAATTACATAGTGACCATTTTATAAGGGGTCTTTGATATGGGCCTTGAACCAGGAATTAAGTCAATAGAAAACTCAATTTCTCATTTTGGAGGATGTCCATATAAATATTCTTGAAACAAATCAACATATTATTGCATAATAGTTACATAATCTATTTAGACATTACTTTCCTCACCCATAGTTATTTCACTCCATTCCTCCCCAATAATTAAATTTAGTAGATCTAGAGAGGGTGGATCTAGATGAGAATCAGATGGTGATGTTTCTGCCCTAAAGATATGGGATTCCTTATCATCAACCAAAATTTTAACCACCTTCTTCTTACAATAGATTTTTTGCATCATGGTAAAAAATCCAATCCATACCAAGGATTATATAAAATTCAACCATGGTTATGACAATAAGATCGGTAGATAAAGCACGATTATATGCCATAATGGAAACTGATTAACAAAACTTTGTTTCAGTGATACTTCCCTTAGGTGTTTTGACTGAAAACTCCCTTAATAAGTCAAAATAAAAATATCTAATTTTCTTGGAAAACTGGGAAGATATGAAAGAATGCGATGATTTTTAATCAAATAATTTATTGGTCAATTTTTAGGAAATGATTAATGTACCTGCCACTATATCCTTCTGAACTTCAACCGCAATAGTTGTGATCTCATTAGCTTGGCCTTGATCCCTTGGCGTTTTATAAGGTATGTTTCCTTAACTCTTAGGATATTCATTTTCACAATTTTCCATTTCTTTACAATTGTTTCATTTAACATTTATATCCTCTTTCTTTTACTTTCAATCACGAGCTTGGTGGCCTTTTTCTCTATACTTATAACAAACTCCCTCCCCCTTTAGGCATGTAGTAGGATGTTTCTTCCCAAAATTACTGAAGGATGGAAATTCAACTTTTCCCTTCTCCCCTTATTTCTTTTTCCATATTGTTCATCAGATATGTTCTTCTCTTGCTTCACTTTAAGTTTATAATACTTAGAGAATTCCTTTTCCATCTTGATAGCACATGAGACTATATCTTTGTACGAGGAGAAGGATTATGAGATAAATGCTCAATGACGAAATGGTTTTAACCCATCAAATAATCGATCAATATTACTCCTTGGGTTATGTATATAATCTGTAGCATGACTTTCTAACCTTGTAAAGTTATCCTCATACTTTGTAACATTCTCATCATCCTTTTTCCTTACACTCTGAAATTGCCTTTCCATATCTGCTCGATGTTCACGAGGAAAGTATTTTTCCACGAAAATATCTTTAAACTCCCTCCACTAAATATTTGATACTTATTCATCCTCTTTTTTATTTTTAATTAATGTCCACCATTGATCTGCATCTCCTGTGAGGCGATAAAATATCAGGAAAACTTTTTCCTTTCCCTACTCTCTGAAGCATGGAATATTTTCTCTATGAAACTTATCCATTGATCAGCTAAAAATGGAGTTGTAGTCCCATTGAATGTTGGTGGTTTCTGCATCATGAAGTGGTCTAACATTGATCCTCCGCATTGTGGACCAGGGTTCCTTAAACAGGTAGGGTTATTATTCATAACCTGAGTGAGTTGTTACAGTATGGTCATAAGCTGTTCATCGCCCATTCCATCACCAGATCCACTATAATTATCTTTAATAAGAGGAAAATACCTACATGGATTACGTGCATTAAAATGGTTTCTATTCATTCCACTAGGCTCTATTTCCAAACAATATCACACACTAGGTTAGTTCATGAAGAACAATGCATAATTCAAAACATGTAAAATACATAACATAAATTGAAAAATTTATGCATATGATCCATAATCATAAAAATGTTTTATTTGGGGAAATATTTACTCATAAATCCTTCATAATGGTTTGTAAAGAAAATGTGAGATATCATAAGCATATCCCCCGAGAGTGTCAAACCAGGTGCGTAGTAAGGCCCATTTCCATGTACCAGGATACCCTGGGTCAAGCCCGAAACTCATTATTAGAGTTTTCACTCTTAGTTATATTTTTCCAGAACCACTTCCACTTGTAGTATCTATACAAGGATGTTTTTTCTTTGAAAACCGACATAATATCTACATTACCAAAAAATTTGGATGTTCTTCTATACTAAACCTCAAAGTATATCTTAGGGTAATGTTCTCTAATCTGAGTTTATCTAAATCTACTTTCCACTATTTATAATAAACTTCCTTTGATACCAACTATAATTCCCCAACCCTAGTTACCTAGATTCATTGTATTATTACATAACATTGGAATGATCAAAAGAGATCATGTCCTAAAAGACCGATCAGTTTAGTAGCCTTATAAATACTAGATACATACATAAGTTTTACATTACATTATAAAAAACAAAAACATTCTGTATCCTTTGAATATAATCATATATATTATCCTATCTCTGTAGGTTAGTCAAAATATATTTCTTCACATCTTGGAAAAAATAAAACATAAGAATGAGGTGAGATCAGATACTCTGTAAGGATATCAATATAGCGGAATCTATCAGATATAAGAAATAAACATTTAAGGAAATGTTTAAGACTAAAAGAAAAGTATTTTAAACATAAACTAAAAAATAATATGAAAAAAATCAATTAATTACATTTATTATTCAAATTGATATTATACTAGTCAAATAATCACATGCAATATCAATAGCTAATCTCATAATGGTGGAATGCATAATGCCAGACATCTTAAACAAAAATTCAATGAATCGTGCCAAGAACCTAAATATAAATTTTCTCAAGGCCTTGTAAAAATACACTAGTATGTCTCATGATACCTACCGATTCATCAAGGCGCTATAGCGGTCCCCACCTGTCACTTATTATGTCTAATGATTTCCTCACATGAAACCATTGAAACATAACATAAACATTCATATTAAAATTAGGACATGAAATGTTAATACTTTTACCATAAATGATGAATGGTATAAAAATAACTCATCTATAGTCAAACATATCACAAAACATTCAATAAAATATGAAACATTATATCATAATAAATCAACTTCAATCAAGCATAAAATCCTACAGAGGATGTTGACATAGATGAAATCAATCCAAAAACTATTTGAGTGAAATATATCTTTCTTTGTGAAATAATTCTACTGAAAATAAAACATTTATGTGGAAAATATTCTTATAAAATTGTCAGGGAATCTTCAAAGGTTTTATAATGGAAGAAAATGGCCTCACCCACCGTATAAGTTAAAAAATATTCTTTCCTTATTTTTTTGAAAAGGTCATAAAGTACCTTGTTTGGAAAATGACTGAAAGATTCGTTTCAAATAATTATATTGAATTCAAACAAGGGTATAAATGAATTTAACCCATATTCTAGGAAATAGAAAAAAAATGTTTTGAAATACATTTTTATGAAACACGGATGTAGATGATAAAGAGGTCCTAGTAGACACTTACGTTTAAACAACCTCAGATAATAAAGAGATTATAAAATTAACCCTTACCTTTTACTTTTTCTTAGTAGAAGGTATGTTAACCTACTAGATAATAGTTAAATCATTTTTAATAAATTATAAAATAATTACATACATAAATATGATATCATATACAATTCTCTAATATTGCTTGGTTAATAATACTTCAGTAGTATCATTGTTTCAGGTGTTAAATGATTTGTTTTACTTTATTTGTTTTCTTACATACGTCATATTTTTTATGAATAGGATTTATTTGATTCATATCCAACATGATATTGAGTTCTTAAAAGTTATTTTTTAATCATCAAATGAAAATTATTCTTGAATTGTTACGATGGGGAATGAAATTTTATTGCGCCGTGGAGACGGTAAGCTGTGCGTACACACGGGTGATAATAGCATTCTATTAATGGTGAAATCATATGTAATTTGGATGGTATATTATATTTAAATACTCATTAAATTTTTTTATTTATTATTTAAATCAATTATACTGATTTTTATATCCATCTATATAATGAAGCGTTGAATAGCAAACAACAGTACAACATGGAGACGGTAAGCCGTACGTATGCACGTATGATGACTTTTTCATTCACAGGATGAATAGAATAATGAATATGGTTTTACCATATTAATAATAACATAAAAGTATTTATAGGGTATGGAAGTTATTATTATTTTATGTAAACTACAAAGAAAGAGGAAGTGGAAGAATAAAAGAACATTGAAAGAGATAATGAAATAATTACCTCTTCTTTGGGTGCTCCCTTTTGATTTGAAAACAATGGCTCCTTAGGATGGATTTATGATCAAAGTAAGGCCTATAGGATAAATTTACGGTATTTTTGAGGATATATGAGTATGTTCTGGCCAAGCCAAATGGCTATGGAGGTGTGAATTTGAGAGAAGGGGAATTACCCTTTTATAAGAGAGGTGAGGGGCAATTTAGGAGGAGCTTGAAATATTAATTTATTATAAAATAATTTTCAGTTTATAATAGATAAAAATGGATTTAGTTTGAGGATTTGGTTGGTATGGGTCAAAATAATCTCAACCAATAGGTTTTAGAAAAATATAGGTCACCGTATTAACTGTATCCTTTAGATTTAACTCTTAGTTAAATGGTTTAATTCTGACCATGTCTTCCTTTATTCTTACACTATATGCTTAATAAACTTACTATAAAATGACAAGATAACATCAAGTGGTTAATTAGTGACATATATAACATTATTTAAGTCCTTTTTTCAAACCTTTTAATTTTAGGACTATTATATAATTTTAAAAAATAGTATTTGTTTTAAAAACACATTTATGTCAATTTTGAAACTATTTAGTATATTGTTTTTGTAAAAGTCATAAAAATATCATTTATTTGAAAAAAATAAATTGAATTAAACTGAACATGTAATATTAAACTAGAAAATTTGTGTATGACATCAAAGTGTCAATTGACATTTATTTTAATATTTATAAAATAAATAATTTTAATCTTACATAAATAAGGTAATTAATGCATCATCATTGTGTCCTAAATAAATCTAATTATTTAATGTATAATAATTATAAATAAAATACCATGATGTATTAAATATTTATATCATTCTAATGAATATTTATAGTCGAATTTATCTTATGTGTTACCCAATATTTAAAATGTTTTAGTTATTAAGCAATGAATTTAACACTTTTAACCCTTCTTTAAATAAAATACAATAAATGTCCTAATTTAATACAAGTGGATAAAAAGGATTATTTTTTTTCCTAAGGTTGATATTGGTCTAAATACACTTTCCTTATAGAATTAGGACATGTTTTGTGGTAAATATAATATCATTATTACCTTTAATGACCATATTTACTTTTAACCGTGGTAAATAAAATTCAAAAGTTACTATTTACCGAAAATTATTTTCATCCTATTGAACCACATTTTACTTACTAATGTCAATCATGTCTCTAGGAGTTTTGAAATTAAATTCATAAAAGTAGTAAAATTATGTTTTATGCAAATTTGAAAATGTGCCTAGAAGGTGGGTAAAAGACGGTAAAAAGTTCAATAAAATTATATATATATAATATTGTTATAAATGACTCTAATTAATTAAATTGGCCTAATATTGGTATTGTGTATCTATTTTTAATTTAATATTAATTAAAATTAAAACATAATTATTTAAATAGAAAGTTGATTTTAAACAATAATGCAGTGTTTTCACTATTCAACAAAAAATTGAATGTTTTCAGAAAAATACCAAAAATTCATCCTAAGATAATTTTGATATTATGAATAAAAAATAAAGTCCATTTTAAAAAATAAAATTTAAAAAATTTTAAAAAGTGGGTATTACTATTAATAATTTCTTTTTAAACAGTTATTTTGATTTGTCATTGTGTGCTAGAACATGGGACTGCATACATCGCAAGATATTTAATTATTCAAAGAGAATAGCGCCATTGAATCTTGGGGTGTTACATGAAATAAACAAATTATAATTTAATACATCAATAAATAATATGATCTCTAGGTTTATTTTATCTTTACCAAAAAATTTCGTTCTAATACCTTCGATATTTTTAGAGATTTCATTATGAGATGTCACATATTCTACTTCATATTTCTCAGATTTTTCAAATCACCTGTATTATGAGATGAAAAAACACTCTCCATGATCCAAGTATTTTCTGATTTAGAATATATTAATGCTAATTTTTCTATATTTACATGTTGAATACCCTATCTTGGATTTTTATTATTTAGAAACCTCTAAAATATATTCCGCTAAGTTGGAATAAAAGAAACAAATATATTTGAATTTTTTTTCTTATTAATGAATCCTTCTACATACCTATTATAATATCTCAAAACAATTTTTCACTTCATATTTCTTATTAGGTTTTTTATAATTCTGATGAGTTCACATCTATGGTTGCTATCTCTCCCACAATTCTTTCTCCATTCTCAATATTAGTATAGATATATCTTACCAATAATTTCAATTCTTGTGGATAAACATACTAAAACAAGAAAATTATTCCTAGAATATTATATTTTGATAAATATCACGTTTTTTAATTGGGTTTGGTCATGCTTTTTTACCCCTTAAATGAGTTGACACCACTGATCTCTTTTGCGAGATCATTATTTAAACATTTTTGACTCATGTAGACCAATTTCATGAATTATTTTATTTCCTAATTAGAGAATATTTTGAAATATATTAATTACTATTGGTTATTTAGAATTAATATTTTATAAATTGATTATTTTATATAAGTGATATTATTTTTCAATATAACATATATAAAATTTTCTATTTCATTTCTTTCATCTTATTTAGAATTACTACTTGTTATAGGTTTCTTGGAGCATTCAAATTTTTCGTTAACAACATAATTCCAATTAAATTTATTTTTTATAATTATAATTTTCAATACTAGATATATTTTTCTTAGTTTCAATCTCCTTATACAAAATGGAAATTATATAAGTCATATCATCAATAAATTTTCCCTTTTCAAAAATCTCAAACTTCAACCTTCTAGTTTCTTTGACCAGATTATCTCTCTCATCTTGTAGTTTTATTTTTATATCTTAAATTAATTTTACCCAAGTGTTTGGTTTTATTTAACTACCTATTTATTTCAGGGAAATTTCAATCTCCATTCTCATAGTATATTCTTTAGCACTCCCTCCTTAATCTGAAACATACTCACTATTGTACTCTGACTAATCCTCCAATGAGTAAACTTCCTTTTCCTATTATGCCATTATAAATCTTTTAGAGGCACATATATGTGTTTCCCCATCATCACCACTTTCTTAAATTTGAATAATACCTTATTAAATTGATAGAAAATTAATTTTGATGGAACTAGGTGAAATATTATTCTTTCCATTTGACATAGCTTTTAAAATATCTCTGTTATTGGTGGTATTTCACATAACTTATTCATCATTATTTTCTCCTCCAATTCTCATGGTTTTATTGGTAGATAATTAGAAAACATTGTTATAGTTAAAACATTTTAAATTATTTTTACCTGTATACTTACCTCTTCCTCCTCTTGTGAAATTTCTTAACATGAGGGAAATAGTCTCAGTATAATATTCTATATTTTATTCTTCATCAAAGTTGTCATTATTCTCTTATATCTTATTATATTTGAATTATTTTAAATAAATATCCATTTCCTCTTTAAATGTTAATTTAAGAGAAGATCCAATTCCCATTTCATCATTAATGAGAGTGTTGTGGAGTTAATAAATGTTGAAGTCATAAATATCTCTATCTTCTTGATATGAGATATTTGTATCAAATTTATCTGATAGGATTATCATAAATTTTTTTAACACATTAAAGACTTCAAGAGTTTCTTCATATCCTATAGTATTGTTGAAAATTATATTTTTCTTACTAAAGATCTCATCAACCATTTTATCCATCCTCATTCAATTGTCTTCAAATTATTTTTTATTGATTTTAATCATTGATACATTCACCTTTTTAATCCCTTCATAAATGGTTTGAAGCTAATTTGAAATGGAATTCATACCTTTTAAGTCCATAACCTTTGAAAGTACCTTCTATGAAAAAAATAAAAAAAATGAATTTATTGCATTTTTTTTTAATTTCCAATGTTACCTTTTCAGTCTGAGACCATTTATAGGAATCAATTGGTATAGTCAACCCATATTGAATGAAATCAGGGATATTTGGCCTTAAAGAATTACTATATGGTACCAATATCTATTTACAAGAGTGAAACCCGTTTCCATAATATTTTGGGACAACTTTAGATTTAATATAGTTGTGTTTATCCATATTGGGAACTTGTGAGAAACACCAGAGAGTATGCTCGTTATCTGATACCAAGTATTGGATTACACAAAGGGTGATGCACATTGAGTGGAGGGGTGGGGGTGAATCTATGTGTATAAAATTTTCAATACCCTTTACTCTATCATTCATATTAAAAATATTTATCTAAAGATACTAATACATATTAAAAAGGGATAAAAAACAAATTTACTAATGAGGTTAACACGCATTAAGGATGAGTACATCCCATGTGTGTCATGGTAATTATTCCACACATAAAACCCCCTTTTTATTATCAATTGTATGTCATGAAAGGATACAAAGTTGAACTCATTGTAATGGATAGACTCAACTAGTTATAGTCTCACAAAAAAAAAACTAAATTATTCTACTTAAAGAATTCACACCATTAAAAATTCGAGCCTCCGCAGAGACTTCATAAATGATCTTATTCCTCCTCTCTTCATAAAAGAATTATGAAATTATTCTCAATATGTAGAAAAATATTTCTATAAATGATATAGTAATAATTGGGAAACCTTTTCGTTTTTCATTTCCTCAGTTAATATTCCAAAGGCCTGTGAATATAATTTCTTCATTTATTAGTACTTCTATTTTCCCAATATTCTAGTCTTATATGTCTTTTAAATCCTAGAGAATCTTCTTTCACATATCCCAAAGACCTAGTCATTTAATTCCATACTATAATAAATTTATCTCTTTCTCATAAATTTTTAGAAAATATTTACTTGACATTAATTCCTTGTATTCACTGAATACATAACACTATGATGTGTCCCATGGTGTGGAGTTCCTTGTACTAGGTCTTATACAACATCCAATGTTGAAGGAATCTCAAAACAGTCACCATGAATGTATCAAAGCATGTTTATTATTGTTATAATCTCTAGCCTTACAGAATCATGTTACAAATCCTGATTCCAATGACAACATAAACCATAACATAAATGAGTCACCCTTTCATAAGGTGTAAACATCAAATGAATCACTCACTACCAAAACATGGTTCTCTTCATTTATCATTTTGTAACTCATCTAGAAGAAAATCACCTAAAATGATCACCATCATAGTGACGAGATTAGTATCTTTCTATTTCACTTATACAAAAATGTGTTTCATTTAATAAAAATATCTACCACATATAAAACTTTTCTAACATTGGAATATCATCTATCCAAGTGCTCCCTTATCACCCTAGATACATGATCATAACTCTAAAAAATCTTTTATGTACCTCCCCATATCGACAGATCATTATTGTTCAACCCATGGTTCTTATATCATTTACTTAAGTGACACCCAATACATTCACTACCTTTATATATAAGTGTAGGCCTTCTAATAGTCCTTTATGTCACTTGATGTTGTATATCCTTTAATCATGGCCGACTATCCCCTATTCTTCATGTTTTGTTAGGTTGACTTCCCTTGAGTAAGACAAATTTTTTGTTAAGTATAATCCAATTGACTCATACACATCTATTACATTAACTCATATAAAAAACATATTCCTTTGAAAACTATACCATATAAATACACAATATTCAACAGGTCATCTTAAATTCATTCTTAAATTCCAACAACCTCATTCAGTTTAACTTTATAATATTCTAAACATCATTTGAGCCATGTTTTCAGTCTACCATGTTTTAGGTAATATTCTTATCACATTAATAACAATATATATTTCTCATGAATTTTTTTCATCAATATTTATAAGTAATAATAATTAACACCAAATATAACATCATCATTTAGAGCATTCAACACACCCTCCCATTACCACACTCTTTATAATATTCCATCTTTTTTTCAACATTGATAGATTAATAAACTCTTTGACAACATCAATATATTCTAAATACTTTCTTTTAAATTTTCTTCTCTAAATTTCCACATGAAAATATATTCAAATATAATTAGAGTCCTCCTTAGGAATATCCATTTTCCCCAATGAATTCCTTCACCAATTTCTTTTGATCTTTCCATCCAGTCCATAGAATTAGAATATTTCGTTTATCTACCATCCGTATAAAATTTAATGTTTTCAATATGCTTCCAAATAACTTCCATTTTCATATTTGATGAAATATAAAACTCTTAAAATACCTCACCTAACATATTTAATTTATCATATGTATTCTTAGTACTATAACATTTAACAACCCTAATTGTTTTCTTCTCATCATTTATGTTTTTAATTTGATTGAACCCTTGAATAGGAGTAGATTCTTATTTGATAATAAATATCACACCACAATGAAATTTATCCCCAATGACCGGTATAAGATCCTCCAAATTCAGAGTCTGTCTAAATGAGGCACCATAGAAAAATTTTGTATCTTCTTTAAAAAAACATTCTTCAACTTCTCTGTATTTAGCTTCAGTAACCATACATAACCTATAACTTTTAGTTTAGTCTTCACTTGATCCAAAATCCTTTAAATGAGTATAATAATGAAAATAAATTGATATTTACTCCCTAAACTAATCATTATGATCATTATATCTCTTAATCCCCCTGATCTTCCACTTTCAATTTGACTAATAATTAGAAGAGGAGATAATCCTACAATTTTTACATTTATTACATAAAAGGGGAAGATCCTTGTAATGGAAATCTTCTAAAAAGCCTTCTTACTTATTTTTTTTATCAAAATCAACTTTGAAAAATCACCTCTATCAAGCCCCAAAACAATGCAAGGTTCAATGATCCTTGGTGAAAGTTTTCAATTAAAGCTTTACATAGATCATTTATGAAAAACTTAATTTCATCCTCTCAAAAAGAAACTATAAGGACCCATTTGTATTAAAATTTGGGGAAATACTGAAGTAAGGGCTTGGATGAAATATAGATGTCTTCTTTAACCAAGTACTGGTTCATCAAAGGATTTCTTAAATATTGATCGAGCATAGGGATCTTTAATGCTTCCATATTGTCTGTTCTTGGATGTAGAAATTGGTATTATATATATACATTATTAACATTATTTATATTAACATTAGTGCCATATGTTAATATATAATATATTATTATATTATTATAAAAATAAAATTAATATATATTAGGTTTTTTTAATTTATATATATTATATTATATTTTATATAATACAATATTTATGTGTTACATTTATTATCATATTATCTATATATATTTACATTATAATGTATACATATACATATATATATAATATAATTAATTATATTAATAACGTTAATATGTTAACATTATTTATTATAATATAAATAATATTATTTATATTAATATTATTTATTATAACATAATATATATTATATATTAACATATTTATGCTATCTAATATATATATATATATATATATATTTCTTTATAATCACACACACACACACATTTATAAAAAAAATAAAAAAATTTGATTCAGTATTTAATATATATGTATCTGCATAAAATACCACAATGTATTGTGCAAGTTAGTTGGTTTGGGTAACTAAAGTAATAAGTCTTTGGATTATGTATGAGCTGCAACAAATTAGATTCAATATATTTTTGGGGAAGGAGAAGTCAGTTAAGGGGTGTGATGGGTCGAGTTCCAGGTCAGGTTGGATAGGTTGGGTTTGAACTTGGTCGATTCAATCTCTCGAGAAGGCTATCTTTATTCTTATATTGAAAATACTATTTGGGATGGATTAATCCATCCCTAGAAAATTCTGAGATGGATCAATCCATCAAAAATAAAAAACTAAAATGAATTAATTAATTATATTGAGATAAAATATTATTAAAACCAAGAAAAATTAAATCATTATCAAATATAAAAATCAATTTAATTTTTGTTAAAAACATTTATTGGACTATTTATCTATCCGACAAAAACTTTTTCAACCGTAAAATTTATTTAGGATGGATTATATCCATCCCATATATATTACTTTCTAAGATGGAAAAAATATATTTCAAATCATAATATTTAAAACACTATTTTTTGGATAATTTATTTTATTGATTTCCTACATAAAAATACTTCAGGGAAAAATTATTTGTTATCTAGGAAAAAAAATTCCATCTGAGTTTTGTTATTATCTTATAGTAGAAATATAACATAATATATAATCATTGAGCTCAATATTTTGAGACATAATGGTGAATATAAATAGTTGTTATTGAGATGTAGGTTCTTTTCTGAAAATTAATCAATTATATTTTAAAAATACATGGAATCATTAAATGAAGGTGTCTCTATCTTACCTCATCAAATATTATTTCAATTATAATTTAAATAGATTTTACATAGAATGATTTCCAATGTTGGTGTGTGAGAACAATGATCTTTATTCTTAGTTTTTGTTCTTGGAAGATTAATTTTTTCTATTCAATAGATCATATTGATAAATGTTAGAGAGATTGGATTTTTGAATCCATATATTATTTAGTATATAATTTATAACAAATAATTCCTTTGAAACCCAAACTTTCTTTGACTCTTTTTTTACATTATTAGTTATTTCAATTCGTATTTTTATTAGAAAAAAGTAATTCTAGTATATGTTTCTTTTATTATACCTTATGTATTTAACTCCAAAACAATAATTAAGATGATTTCTTGTTAGATCCTAGTTGATATGAAAACATATATATATAGGCGATTAACTAACTATATTAAAATTTTAAATAAAAGAATTACCTTTTCAATATATTTAAAATTAAAGTTATTTTATCAAATTTAATCAATTATTTAAGTAGAAGAAATGAAAATATGAACATAATGATATTTCTAGGTGTTAAGATCAAAGTGATCCTACAACTACTCTCCATAACCAATACTAGTTGAGAGGTTTGATATTTAATGAAACAAAATAATTTTATATGATATTCATAACTGGACAACAACTTAGCTGTTCTAGTAGAGGCACGAACACACATCAAAACTGGATTTTAATTTAGAGTCACAACCAGATTACAACACTACCTTTTCAACCATGAGTCGTA
The DNA here is from genome assembly GCA_963277665.1 of Viscum album. Taxonomy (NCBI): domain Eukaryota; kingdom Viridiplantae; phylum Streptophyta; class Magnoliopsida; order Santalales; family Viscaceae; genus Viscum; species Viscum album. The sequence goes on from OY728119.1 coordinate 541,226,392, forward strand.
AAAAAATCCCATCATTTTAATGGTAGTATTACCTACCTAAATTTATGAATTTTTAAGTCACAACTTGAAAATAATAATATTGATTCTGTAAGGGAAAATAATAAACTATAATAAGGTTGAAACAGAAGTGGGGAAGGTTAAAAAAATTAAGAATAGACTTAGAGAAACTCAGTCTGGGTATTTGATAAAGAAAATTGAGGCATAAAAACCAATAAATGAGTATAGGATCAATCCTTATCTTTAAATTAGTAAATATTATATATATTCCATTTCTTACTTGAGAGTTATCTAGTAGTTTGAATATATTTTTTCATAATATCACAAAATTATTTCATGCACTTTTTGGAGGTACAACATGTTTGACCATTTATGGAATATTTTTCTTGTTTTATATAGCTTCATCTACAATTAAAATAAGAAATATAATAGTTATAAAATAATATAAATTGTTTACAAAAAATCAATAATTATAATAATATCAATACCTGAATTACCATCACAAATATCAATGTTTTTTGAATAACATAGAATAGTCAGTCAAGATTTCCAAAATTATTCTCCCTAGGATAAATACATATACTTGAGTTTAATAATTCAAAAAATTATATTTATTAACACTCCATAGCCTCAAAATATCCTCTATATTAACTGACCAAGATATATCTTAAATTTGGTGACATATTTTCCTTCTGTACAAATTCAAAATTCAAAAATCTTTTGAAAAACATACAATAGATATAGAAAAATATAATAAAATATAAAATCTATGTTAAACACATAAAAATCACTTTAAAAATTATCCTTATATATAATAAATACTTAATAATATAATAAATCAATGAAATAATAAATATATAATAAAATACAATTGAAATACTTAAAATAGATGGTATATGAAGCTCATAAGATTTATCTCAACTCATAAGGTTGATCTCATAAAATTCATTTTCATAAGATATTACATTTCATATGATACATATTCTTATAAAATATGTAATATATTAAGGAAAAAAATTTCATATGATAAAACTATTTTCATAAGATACAAAACTCTCAAACTATAAATAAATATTCTAAGTTAGAACTCTTTTCATAAGATATACAAATATTTTTAGGATATAAAATTATTGTATTATAAAGAAATCTAATATTATAGGATGAAATACTCATAAGATACAAAAAAAAACACATAATATAGAAAAAACTTCATAATATATAGTAAAATATGTATGACATAGATTTTTATAAGATATAGAAGACACACACAATAAAGAATAAAACACGAATAACACATTGACTGTAGAATCCTTTATAAAAAATTACTGGTATTAATAAAAATAAAGATGATTATGAAATAAGTAACTAATTATCTTAAAAATTATAATTATCTAATTAATGAAAGTAATATAAAATTCTATTAAGGATTCAATATATGAGTCAAAAACTAACTTATAATAATGTAATTTTCCCCAAAATTAGTTGAAATGACACATAACAAATGTGAAATTTAGAAAATAATTTTTTTTGAATATTTTAGGGAATAAAATTATATTTTTTAAATAAGAATTATTTTTTTGAATTATTAAAGAATTTTTAAATATCAAGATAAAAACAAAGTAGGAAAGTGAATTAGCCACCCCAACCATGTAACCATTTTTTGATCAATTACAAAATTGAACAAAACTATATAAAATTATCCCTTTTTAAAATTGATAAAAAACAATATATTTTTAAAATATTATAATTTTTTATATAAATTATTGTAAAATAAAATATATTTAATATTTAAAGATAAAATTCATACTTAAAAATATTTAAAATTCGAGAATATTTCACTAAACATTATAATAGATTGAACAAAATAGATTTAAAAATAAAAATTGATTTAAAGATCAATAATCCCCCAAAATTCATGCATTCTAAATATAGTTACCAATTGAAATAATAATAAACATTAAATAATAAATCCCCTCCTCAATTTTAACTTCCTTTTTTAAAAACAATATTACATAATTTACACATTTTGGAAATGTGGTATCACATAAAACAGTGAGAGAAAATCCTTTATAAATATAATTATGTAATTATAAGGAGCCATAAAAAATGGTAATATATTCAATGAATTATATAAATATATTAAATTAAATAATAATATTAACAAACAGATAATAAACAAGATAGTAAACCAGAAAACATAATCAAATTACATACATACCACCCATAAACAAATTTTATTAGATTTATATCAAATAGTTTAAAAAATTAAAAATTAACTATGTTTCTATCATACAATGTTCAAATTAAATCATTTCTAAAATAGTCAAATCCAACTATTTAGAAAATGTATCAACCAATTAATTTTCAATTGAAACACATTGCAAAACAAAAATTACTTTTATTAACATGATCTCTAATAATATAAAATCTAACATCTATATGTTTTGTTACAAAATATTGTAAAGTGTTCTTATAAGTAGAAATAATAGAAGAACTATGGAAATAAAATGGAATACTATTAGAATAAAAATTAATATAAATAAAAATATTCTTAATCAAAAAACATTGAGCACAAAAATTAGTAAAAACTACATATTTAGCTTTATCTATTGATTAAGAAACTAATTACTATTTCTTTCAACTCTATGAGATCAAAATTTTATAAACAAAATGACACATACTTAATATACTTTTAATATAAATTATACAGCCTCTAAAATCAGAATGAGATGAAAAAAATCAAAATATTTTTCTCCTAATAAAATAATCCATAATTTATAGTTTCTTTAATATATATTATAGTTATTTTAATATCTCTTATGTGAGATTATTTATTTTCAACCTAGAATCCATCACACATATGTGCAGTAAACATGATATCAGGTCTAGATCATATTAAATAAATAAAACTACATATCAATCCTCTAAAAATATAACATCATCAAATTTTATAGCAACATCCAAATTTTATTCACAATTAGTACTGAAAAGGGTTAAAAATGGTTGTAAAAGAATCAAGACCAAATATTTTAACTAATTCTTTAGTATATTTATATTGATTGAAAAATCCTCGAAATTTTTCTGATAAATTTTATGTCCAAAAGAATAACTCTCCCATTAAACTCATGTAAAATTCACTTTTCATTAAACTATAAATTCTTTATGATGCAAATCAATAGAAATAGGTGAAAAAGATTCACCAAAATCAATAATTGTTTCTAAAAAACATCCTTATAGAACTAATTTATCATTATTCATTATAATTAAACCCAATTCATCCAATTTATTTTGAAAAATTCATTTAGTTCCAATAAAATTTTTATCTTTAGGTGGTTCAACCAAAGTAAAAGACAACATTTCTTTCAAATTTACTATGTAAATCTTACATTGAAATCATCTAATTAATATTCATTCAAGATTTATTAATATCATTAGGTACAAAATCAAAATCAAATGCATAATTTTCAATGAAATTTAAAATATATATTATCTTTTTAATTCTAGAATAATGATTACTAATAACATTATCAATATGGTAATCTTTATGAATTTCCTAAGATATAGGATCAAATAAAGAAGAAATATAATCCCATAAATAGATACAATTAATTCATTAGATTCATATTCTCTAAAATTAAATTCTATATACTCTTATTTATTATTATCTAAATTTGAATTATGTTTCACAAAATTATCCTAAAAAACACAATTTTTTTAATAACCATATTTTTTTTTTAAAACTCTAAAATATTTACTTATATTAGAATGAGCTAAATAAATTCATATATCTGATTTAAGATCGTACTTATCGAAATTATCTCTATTATTAAGAGTAAAAAAAATTAGATAAAATTTTATTAAAATATTCAAATTTATATTTATCTTTTTTATATAATTTATAAGTGTTATTTAAAAAAAATATAATATAAATTTTATTTGAAATATATAATGGGTCAACATTTTCATATATTTCACTTTGAATTTAAATGTTTTTAATCCAACCAAATTGTCAATTTAAGTTTATTTTTCACATATTCAGATTAAAGGAATATTTTTTGTAGAATTAAAAAGATTGAATATTTATTAATTTTTTTCTTTTATTTATATTTTATATTATTTGATAAAATCATTTTTTAAGTGATGATTTAAAAGGAATTTTTAATTTGAACAAGAATTTTGAAATTTCATGGAGATTCTAGTTTTCCCCTTTTATGTGTTTTATAGTACATTGGTTATAAGATTTCATATCTTTAAAATTTTAATTTGAATTTTTTATTAATTTAGAAATTTTTGTTTTATTTATTTTATTTAAATACACATACATGGATAAAATTTTCTCAAAGAAATAATGGGCCCTAAATTCAATGCTAGACTGGATTCATCATTGTGGATATCACTTCATTGTTTGACCCATAACCTTTAGATATATGATCTAATAATGATATAATATTGAAACAAGTTATATTAATCGAGTAAACTATTTTTTTAAGTGGAGACACATATATTTTATTCATTTTGGGGTCCAAACATAAGACACACCAAATAGAATTTACTTTGACTTGATTTTCAATATCCCATTTTCTATTTTTTGTATTCCTAGACTCCCTTAAACTCTATAAAGATGTATTATTTATATTTTTAGAAGAAGAAAAATGCATTAAGTTATTTTAGGTGAGTGAGATATTAGTTTCTACTATATTGTTTTATCATTTATCACCCACAATGTAATTCCTTCACTATAGATGTTTCATCTGGAACTTCTTCTTCTTTACTATTTTACCTCCATTGTATGATCACTAAGGTATATGATGGATCATTGTTGATCAATATCTGAATGGGTGTGATTTCATACCAGGAATGTGAGTTAGAGGGTTTTATAGATGGATGATCTCTCTAACTTAGTAACCATGGAGGAGTTAGTTATACAATGTATATAGTGATCAGTGAGTTCACTTTGTATTCAAAATTTGGGAAGAAGAGTATGATCACACATATAATTGAGTGTGTTTATTACCTAGGTAGGATAATGATCATTAAAAAATTATGTTTCAATTTGATTCATTAATTTTTTAGAGTGTCATTTCTTACTAACTTCATTAATTATATTTATATTTACATCTATTTTATTTTCCCATATTTCATTCTATATTCAAGACCTCATATATTGTATACATTTATAAAATATAAAAAATACCGAAAAACATGACAAATTATTTAAAATTAGTGAGTGATTGACTAACAAATATCTTCAAGAGATATAAACCTGGTCATCCGCTATGATGTACTTTAAAAATATAAATAATATTTTGTATACTCCTTGATAGGTGTGTAAAATACTAATGCCATTATTGGGGACCCAATAATTTCTCTAACACATATTTTACTATCATTTTGTAAATGTTTTACTATTTTTTTAATTTAATTTAACAATCTCAATGAATTACACATTATTTTACACACCCTCACCTATGTATTGGATTGTTTTTTAATATCTAGGTAAGAGAGTTGAGTCTAACAATAGAACTGAAGACTAAACTGTATCACGTAAATATTACATCATGAACTACTGCAAAAATGTTCCTTTTACATAACCTTTATTTTAGAATTTATATAAAATATAATTTTATTGGATTTTAAACTAATAAAAATAATAAAATATTTTAATTCATCATATCAAAATTAGTATATTATGATTTTTTGATTTTTTTAAAAGGCCCATTTTTAGTTGAAAATTTTGGTTTTCATGAAACATATAATTTTTATGACTTTTTAGTTATATAAGTGTGGCCTAAAAGTTTAGAAACTCTTTTAAGTAATCAAATGTGACTTTATAGGAAAAAATTAAACATTTATAATATTTTTTGAACTTATACAACCTATGAAAAACATTTTTATATCTAATAAAAATGTTACTTTAATATAAAATCCATTTTTAGTCATTCTATTGAATCAAGTATTTTAAATATAGATTATTTTTTAGCTTACATTGAGAGGATCATATAACTTATTTATTTTATAATAAATAAATTTATTTCATTAAAACCAGTATCCAATGTATTTTTATCTTATATATAAATTTAGTGCTTAAAAATGCTATTTCTCTAAAAACAGTTTTTACATTATTCCATGTATTTATTTTAAAATTAAATGTTCACAAATTTTGAGATTTTATCTGATATTTTTTTAAATATTAAATTATAACTATCAAATTTTATAGAAATTTCATTCTTAATCTTCATCATTAAAATTAATTACTAAGGTTAGAAAATAATTACCAAGGTAAATGTAAAATGGGTAAATTGAGTTTATCATATTTTAGAAGTCCAAAAAACTTGAAATACATGCCTATAATTTAATGTTTGAGATTTATATCAATAAATAATTGTTCCCCATACAATTGTTTCTATTTTTTATCCATTTACCTTTGAATAGTTCCTTGAAATTATTTAAAAGTGTATAAGTGTTCCCAAAACTACCCTTCCCTTTACATATAAAAGGGTTGAATCTTCACCACTTCAAGACACACATTTCAATAAAATTTTTATTTGAAATATGAAATTATTCTATCTCTATGACCCTATCCCATTAAAATAATACCCTGGTCACTATTGGCCAGCCTAATCACTTTAAATCTAAGGAGACTTCCAATAAAAATTCTTGTCCCTAGCCTGAGTATTATGAAAAAAATTAGTTTTCTTCTTAATTATTATATTTATAATTTATTATATAAACACTAATATAATGTTATTATTTTAACTTATATACTTTAATTATATTATATTAAGTTTATTATCATTATTTATTCATTTACCTCATCCATTATTAAAAACAAAATAGTTGTTCATACATTGTGCAGGACTACCGCCTCCACGACATAACATGTTTTGTTTCCCATTAGTTCCATTTAAGGTTGTATATAAAGATGATATTAAATGATAAATATTATTTTTATTATATAAATAATTTTTTTATTTGATTTTTTTGAAACTATTGATGATATGACCAACAAAAAATCATTATTGGTTTATTCATTTAAAATAAGAGTACTAAGAAGATACTCTTTTATTCAAATTGTGTAATATTTTCATGTCTATTAATTATTATTAAAATTACATAAAATTATAATACATCACACTAATAAACAATAAATTTTATAATTATACTTTTTTAATAATATAATTACAACTAAACGATCTCATAATCATCCACTAGTCATAATAGGTGTAACGACCCAAAGTTTATCATTGGAAATTCACTTGTCATATTTATATCATAAAATATCATGAAAACACAACATAATGAACTACTAAGTGATAATTTACCTTTAAACATAAGTTTATCACTTCTGTGTTTGTAATTTTGAAAATCTGATATACACGGTTGTGTTCGAGAAGATTTTTGGAGTCTAATAAAACAAAAATAATTTTTGGTGAATAGTAAACTACCCTTATGAATAGTAACATACCCTTATTTATAGTGATATAAGATAATTAATAGTAACCTTACCTATGATAGTATAAAAATAATATTCAATTGAAAGTATGATGTACCAATATTTTAGAATAAGTAAATGAATGTTTTAAAACTGTTTTTTAGTATTAAACCAAGATTTTAATTATATATTAAATTAATCATATTTAGAAAATTATTTTTTAAAAATGGACTTCATTTTTGGATTTTACACATCAAAATATGGTTTGGGTAAAGTTTTGGGATTTTTCAGAAATACTTGAATTTTTGATGAATAGTGAAATACCGTAATTTACAAAAATAAGATAAATATGCTAATTATAGATTCATGTGTGATGTTATGCTGATGTAATACCCCTTGGTTTGGGATCACATGATAAAATTACTATTCTTGGTCATTCAAGACTCTCTATTCCTTGTCTTAGGAGAAATTAATAAACTAAAGACTTTTATATTAAGGAATCCCTTCTCTCCTCCACTATAAAAACGACCCTTCACACCCTCATTTACTCACACCTCTCAAGCTCAAATAATTATCTAAAATATTCCCAAACATCTTACCTAGACCCTATTCCACGTTCAAGAGCTATTGGTCTCATAAAAAGACCAATCCTATCTTCCTTAAGGAGAATCTGAAGAGGAAGATTTAAGAGGTAATTTCTCCCCCTCTTCTCCTTTAATTTCCTTTCATGTTCATGTTCATTTCTTGATCCCCCCCACCTATCTTCATCCAAATGGTATTTTAACTTTATTATTATGAATATAATGTAATTTTATGATTCTAATAGGATATTATATCATCCAACCCCCTTTCCCTCTTCATTTTATTTTATTGAAGAGAACGTTGTTCGTGAGGTGTTAATTTATCACCTTCAAGAACGACATGTTTTCTTCTTCCATTTATACCTTCAGATATGGTCATGAAACAATTTTTTTGGTTACAACAGAATATTTTATATGTAGTATGTCCTATTTAGTGTTCTTTAACTGAATTATGTACATATTACTAAGTGGTAAATTAAAATAAGTTCATTGTGATCGAAAAACTGCCCAAATTAACCCAGACAATCTTCATTTAATTTTTATCAAATGATTCATCCACATGGTATATAATATAACTCATTATAAAATCATTTTAATTTATTTAATTTCATTAAAAACATGTAATATTAGTTCTGGATGTTTACCCGTGTTCTACCCAAACTTCAATTTAAGAATACAAGTGAACCACTCAAGAAAACCATAAAAACAGACATTCCCGAATAATGTTTTTAAACTCAATAACTCATCCAAAGGCACATAAAATCACTTAATGAAACCATAATGAACCATATTAATGCACAAAAGGTTTTGGATTTATTTTTAATTAATATAATGTCATTATATAGGACATTAAAGAGAAGGAAGCATTCAAATATAAGGTAAGGGGAAATTCTCGAATCCAATTTTCTTTCTTCAGGTTCTCCCTCTTTCACTCCATTTTTTATATAGTTACACCTTAAAATCATTTTTTCATCATTTTATTTCCTTTTATATATTATACATGTTCACCACTGTTTTTTATGTCAAATAAAATGTTTTCCAAAAGCACTTTTCTTCTAAGAACTCACCTTTTACTTCTCATTCGAGGTTGACGGTTCTTGTATCAAGTATGTTATTCCCTCTTTGTTTGGGAACCCAAAGTTTATGAATGTGTTCTTATGAGATGAAACCCATTCCTTTCCATGGGTTAGTTATGTTCATAATTGATTTATGTTCTATTTGGAATGCATGATAATGATAATATTATGATGTGATGGGTGCACCCGAAATTATATAGTGCAATATGAATGTTTGACTGTGACAGGTGTGCCCAGAATTATACAGCACTCCAATGCATTGGGTAAAGTGATTAATCTCATGAGTAAATGTTAAACGATGTATGAACAAGATGATAGCTTGGTTTACAAGTATGTGTGGTAGTTAACCACTAAGACATGATATTTCATTTTTATGCATTGCCACATTTCAAGTCATATATTTATGCTTCCTCTCATGTTCATGATATTTTTCCCATGTCAGGATTATACTCACCCCATGATATATTGTTCTTATCTAACCTCTTACTGGGCTTTCATCTCACCCCTTTTTATGTATACCCTCAGGTGGCTACATGTACTAAGGAGAGGTCAAGTGCCAGAAATATGCTAACAAAGAATTAATTAAATAAATGTTTATGCTTGATGTTGTAATTTCTATGTATGGTCCTAGTTTTTCAAAGACACTAAACCTTTGGATACTCTATTTGTAATACTATTATGTTGTTTATCATAAAATTATGTAATATTAATGTAAGAAAAGTTTGGGTCGCTATAATAGGTTCATGTTTGGTTCAGTTTAACCACATACATGAGCAATACATTACATTTATGTCATGTATAACTATGAGAAATTATTTATTAGTATAATATTATATAAATATGAAAATAATATTTTTCAATTTTATAGATATTATATCAATATCTGATTCATCAATTAACGAAACACACCACGTTTCTAAAAAATCACCAAAATGTGCTTATTATCGTCTTTATCTTCAAGGATAAGGTCTAAAATACTCATGAAAGGGATTTGGTACATTATAAATTATAATAAATCATCCCTATAATTATATTTAATTACCCATTAATAATTTACATTGGAATAACAATGAATAGGAACACTGCTACTATGAACCTTGTACAAATAATAAAAACCATGAACTCCAATTTAGAAAATTTGAAGAATTCATGTAGAGAATGGAAATATTTGAATATTATGAATGAAAATGTATATTTATAATGTTATTAATTAATTTATTATGAAAATTATTTTAATTATACAATATTCTAAAGTATTTTCCTAGGATCTATGATAAGAGATAAAATATTTTCCGTCTCAAATTCCTCTTCTAAAGACATAATTTTTATTATGTACCTAATTTCCTTTATGTGTTGTATATAATAACTGTTATTGAATTTATATCATGAAATTAATTTATTCTTGGTTTTTAAGATCATGTTTTAGACCTATATTCCAAGTGGTTGTGATTTGGTTGCTACCCAAGCCATATGTGGGGTTTTTTCATCTCAATTTTCAATATTTGGGACCCTGGATATAATCATATAATGTCTTCTATTGTTTGGTGAATGAATTTTACACATGAAATTTTGGGTATTTAAAATTTTAAATTTATATACCTCTATCATATTGTTTTTATTAAATAGTTACCGATTCAATGGTGAAAAAATCATCCAAATATTCACTGAATTAAAATTGTGTGTAGTTTCCTAGAAAATACATTCATATTTAGATACTATAAAGTGTATGAGGCTATAAAAAAGGTGAAAATAGGTGTAATAAAACTAAAAGGGTTGGTTGAGAATTGAATCTATCATCACTATGATGAACAATTAGTGGGAATAATACTAATCACTTAGTGAGACACTCTCAAGGGATATGCTTTGGAATGTTCATAGGATCTTAATGAACAAAGATATAGGATTATTCCAAAACATTACTTGGTCTCATTCCAATATAATATATTGAATACAATTAATATATTAAATGGATAAACATAAATGTTTTATGTACCCTCACCACTGTATTTCTTTGATTTGGTCACTTCATGTAACTTTAATGTCACACCATGGATTCCATGTTTATTAAGGTATGTTCTCCTAGATATCCACATTATTCTATGTAATGGGGATGTATTTGATATATGTGTTTATCATTAAATTATTATACAATTTTTTAGTTAGAGGTTTCTTAGGAAATACTATGAAAGTTATTGATGACTCTTATGGTAACTGCATTGAACTTAGTCAAGTGATAGGTGGGGACGAACATTATATATCCCCTATATGAATCAAAATGTCTCATGATACAAAATAGGTTAGGTTTTGGTGTGTACCTATTTCCATAATAGGATTATTTCTTAAATGCAGTCTTGATGAAAATTATAGTGTATTTTTATAATTCCTTGACAACACATTTTTGATGTTTAGAATTATACATTCCATTATTATGAGATAAATGACTGTTGTTAGTCATATTTTCATTTATTATCATGGATATATAATTATCTTCATTTTAGTTGATTGTGACTTCATGTTTTTAATTTATTATTGACATATCATTTATTTAAAGTTTATGTTATGTAAGATTCTATTTTATTTTACCCATTATTGAGTATCTGATCCCACCCTTATTTTCTTTCCATTATCGAAGAAACCTAGAAGAAGAATATGTGTAATTTTCAAATATATTATGGATAGTATAACCATGATTTGGAATTATTATCATGTTGTGTATTATGTTTTAAAATATAATATTTTTTGGTATCTATATTCCAAGAATATTAAACTATTATATCCTTCATGAAATCTTATATTTTTTTACTGATAATTTAATAAACTATCGACTATGGGTTTTAGGAATCCAAAATGTTATACTAACAATATGTAAGATCCAAGGTTTTTATCATGATATATGGATCCTTTAAATTTTGTTTTAAATCATTATTTTCATCATAATTATGGTTCCTACGGTTCTACGGAATGATTTATGAGAATTAGGGTATTTTTAAGATCAATGAGATATGTTCTTTTGGAGAAAATAGGTGAGTCACATAGTTAGTGCTTACCATTCCCTTTAACCACACAGGCGATAGATAATGTCGCAAAGTTAGTTTAACCATGTGAGGGAGGCTACATGGACATAATAAATGCTATAGTCTTTTTATAGAGGTTATCCCCATGGTGTTCACATGGTTTTTCAAATTGTATGAAAACTGTTCTAGGGGTATTCTTTATGGACAATGGTAGAGAATGATTTTGGCATATTTTGGCCAACAGTGTGGAGAAACAATAAACAACTTTTAAAAGTAGTAAATTACCTTTTTCCCTCCATTCATTTAATACTTCTCCCTCTACTTTCCTTACCCAATCTCAAAACACCTCTCTCTATTTTTTGGAATCATTCCACTCATCCCTATGCTTTTAGATGATTTTTTTTGGTTTAGAATCAACCATAGTTCATTGGATGAGATCACCCAAGGAAAGTTATTCGGTGTTCTAGAATATTTTCTTGATTTATATTACTGTATGAAATGAAAAATCTATGTGAGATAATATTCCCAAATTTCTAATATTTTTTTACATTCTATGATTTCTCATGTTCTATCCCATATTATAGGATGAAACCAGATAGAGTCAACTACCGACCAATTTTCGGTGGTATAGTACTTTCCCCTAAATGTTTTTGTTTATATTACAGATCATTATTCCAAATGCCATAACCTCTATATGAAGCCTTAAAAAATGACTAAATCACTCTAAATTATGATCCCTTTTAAGAAATACTCCCATATACCATTGATGTCATGAGTGGCTATCTACCTCAACTAGTACAACCATACGGGTTTGTTTATTACATACCACCAAGACTCATAAATTGATGTATGGACCAAAAAAACTTTTATGTGGGTTTTATTGATTCTAATTTTGAATGGATATAGCTAATTTAATTGAAATGGGAAATTATGACACCCTGTAACTTATCCCTTTGTTGAATTAAGAGTGATTCGCATGACTACATGGGATTAAATAAAATGTGAGTGTGTTATGTACACTTATTTTGTTCTTGTTAAGATATTGAATAAGATACAAATATATTATCATTTGGAAATAGATAATAATTTTTGTGAAATAGTTAAGGGAATTTTCGATCATGATGATTCGCATTCCCCTGAAGTTTTATATTGAACATGATGTTTTACATCATTTACTGAGGTGTTGAACAAGACATTTCACATCGGTTTTTAGGTTTTGAACATGATGTTTCCTATTATTTAGTATTATATTGGACATGAAACTTCACGATAATTGGTTTAGGATATTGAGAATGATGAATCAAATCATTTATTTGGAATTATTGGACATTAATTTTTGTATTCTAGGATGAATTCTAGGTTGATGACAGTATTTATAGTATGAAATTCTTATGATTATGAAAGGACACCTTGGTCACATGACTTGGGTACAAAATAATACTATGTATGTATATATATATATCTATATTTATGTTATTACTCATATATATATATATAGATATATACACACACATATCTATATATATATATGGTGGAACAAGTTTAGAGATATTTGTCTTGGGCCAAATCACATAGTGTAATACGAGAATCCTTACGGAACCCTTGCCAGATGGGTTCAGTTTATATTACAACTTTCCTTTTTCATTATACCTATATAATTTTATTTTATATAAAATGACTAGAATCATACTATAAAAAATTGGTGGTGGCCAAACAAGTTTCATTCACACCCCTTTTGGGCCACTGTTTGGTACCTTGGAAGACTCCATGGATCCGAGTAGGGAAAAAGGAAATCCATTGACTATAGATGCTTTATTCCATGTACATGGATGGAGTATTGGAGAAGAGGACCAATCTAGGGACCATGATTCTATTGGACCTAGAATTTTTGATATTTTTTTCTTTTTTTAATACATATACTTTCGACATATATTTTTCCGTATATGTCTGACACATTTTTGTAGTGTCACAACTTCATCACCTTTTTCATATGAAACTAGATATTATTTATGATTGATTATTACTATCAAGATGTTTTTCTTCCTCTTTTTATTTTATCCATCTTCCATTGATTTTTCTATATTACACTGCTATTCCACTCTAGTAATGATGGTATAGTATCCCCACTATACAATCACATATCCTTACTACTAGTCAGAAGACTCTAGCGTACAGGGAGGTTCACTTGAGGTCATATGGACAACTAGGAAAGTCACTTATCTATGAACCAGGACCGAGACATCACAAAGTGGTGTCATATATTTTTTCCTTTATATTACTAGTTTGGGTTGGTATATAGAAGACTGGGAATGTTTAAAAAATTTGTTATTATTATGTTACTAGGAGTAGATGACCCATGTAGTGGAAAAAACAAGTTTCCTGAAATGGGACTTGTTGTTCTGGTTTTTTACAATAAAAGTTGTATTGATTTAACCATTGGGTGACACACATGATTTTGGGGGTTTATTGCTATTGTTATAGATTCAATACTACCATTGGACCTATATGGAAAGGAGTTATTGATTATGCATCATTACAAATATTTAAGGCATAAAATTTCAATCATATTCTATTCTATATTTATCTTATTGTGTGCATTACCTATGCATGTTGCAGTGACTTGATTTCTATATCTGTTACCCAAATTTTTTTTTGGATGAATGAGATAAATAATTTGTTAATTTACATTTTATCATTAAACTAAATAGTTTTTCCCGTATATATTGATGTCGGAACGTTAATTAATCAATTATCACATGTTTGAGAGATGGACCATTGAGAACATATACTGAAACGTTATTTGGTTGCGAATATATTAATTTTAATTTTAATTTATAAAGCTTGTGACTCTATAAATTGTGAATGGAGATTCATCTAATTGATCCATCGTTTTATACCTTGTTACATTCTGATACCAAATGTAAAAGGTTGGTCATAGTTACATGAGATCCAATTTGAAACTTATAAAGAGTTGGAATTTATAACTTGGGTATGGTAGACCCTTCTAATTGGACCATGATAGATGTATACATAAAACTACTAAATATTAACTATTAAATGAAATGGTTTTTATGAAATGGTGATGCCAATTACAACTTAACTAGTGTTTCCCTCTATAATTCTTAATTTGAACTCTATATATTGGAACCTCTAATATAAGATATGTGGCCTTGAACTAGATCAGACCTTAATAGTGGGTATTGGTAGTGTCTATCATGTCTACTTATAATATTATAAGTTACATAGGTCTGGCTTTATAAGCATGCATATGAATATGGGATCTTATATAATAAAGACTTGTGCATGTCCTATTCTTTTCGCTTTTATATTTTTATTATCAAAAAAACATTTTGGGTCATGCATTTAGAATTATAGATACACGCCTCCGTGTAGGACTCGAGTCATGCACCATGAATGTGGTGAAGACCATGCTCCAAAGGTGGTAGGCCCTAATCCCGAAGTATTACCTCCTATAGTTCTAGCTATGGAACCTCCTATTATAATTATTCTTGGTGCCTATGCTCAGTTTTGGGAGTGGTTTTTATAGAAATTAAAGTCCATATAGTGATCCCCCTGATCAGCCCCTTTTATGGAAAATCTTACCAGTGTGTTCTAGGACCATCACCCTCATAACTTTTAGGGGAAGGTAGCACCCAAGCCAATGAGTCATGTCTAGAGGTCATGCAATCCATATTCAAGTATCTAGATATACTTATAAGAGAAGGGTCAAGCTCATAGATTACATTATATGTTATTCAACCATGTATTGGTGGGATGATGTTACCTAGGTAGAGCATCGGAGAGATATGGTCTAGAGGGACTTTCAAACTATCATCTTTGACTAATTTTTTTCCAAAAACATTGAGAGATGATTGAGTTAGTGTGTTTATAAACTTACAGTAGGGTGTTATATCTAAAATGAATTATTAAGCTCATTTCACTGAGCTCCAGTGTTTCACAGTGGCTTTTTGGGTTATTAGATAATTATTGTGAGATATTTTGAGGATGGACTCATGTATTAAATCATATCTTAGGTTAATGTCTTCTATTTGAATACTGTTTATTAGATAGTGAACCAAAACCTCATCATCGAGAAAATTATAAGTTAAGATAAAGTTGTGTGCTTAGGTTGTTCTATAATGAAATAGGGAAGCAGCCCATATGGCGATAGGATGTGAAACAGAGATTTTATTCTTAGGGTTTGTGGCAGTCAGAAAACAAAAACTAATAGTTACATGATATGTTGTCCATGTGGTAAGTTGGAACAAATAAAAACCCTATGAAATAGAAACATTTTTGAGTAATGATCCAATGGTAGGATGTTCCAAATTCAACATTTCAATTGAACCTTTCCTCTGGTGCCCAGTGAGAGAGGATTTGCAGTGTCTCTACATTCAGAAGAGAAATTTGTATATCTATTTCAAGCAGGGAGATGGATAAATATAGTTCATACATGCCAAGGAGGTGGATGAGGTTAAGTAATTTAGACTAAGAACTCCCAATACCAAGAGAGATGATCTACATGGGGAAGTGAGGCTATAGACCAGAGCTGTAGATTAGCCAAGTAACAAGCTGTGTAGCCACTAATTGGGGAGTAGATCACCAACCCTTCCGTTGTGTGATGTATGATCTTAGTATCCTCTACTATAGTGAATTATTTATTTTAAATGACCACATAAATTTTTTTCATATATTCATCTATTATAGAAATCTTATGCCTTAAGGTTGACTATTTCCATGGAATGATGAAAATTGATACACCGTTGGGAATTCAACCAAATAATGTACATCGATGTAAGGAATTCCCCTTGACATAGGTGGTTATAATTTCATATGGAATTTTTTTAATCCTTGAGAAGATGAGATTTGATATAATTCTCAAGATGGATCAGTTATTACCTTATCATGCTCCTATTGATTACCATCATCGAAGGGTGACCTTTGTAAGATCTCATGTTTTCTTATGAGGTAAAAATATTTTTAATTTCATTTCAAATGCTTGGTTTTGACATAATGTAAGTGCCTATTGAGTTTATAAGAGTTTTGGGGGTGGGGTGGGGGTGTCTAGGGATTCTTTGGAGCCTGGATCTTGATTTTGGGAGAAAGGTATCTAGACTGCATAGTTAGCAGATACTATATGGTGTAGGCCACAATGTTTGATTAAACCATGTGTGGTTGGAAAAAGTGAAGAAAAGGGAGTAGGTTTTCCATAATTTTGCACCTAGGGATGCATAACTATGTGGGATAATCCATAGATTTTAGATGAGTAATTAAATATATGGTTTCCCAAACCGTGATCATGAACCATCTATGATCCTTGTTGAGGTAGTGAGGGGTGCATTGTTGGTGCATGGATTGTCCAGTCGTGCAACCAAATTATGGGACCTATAATTTCTTATAAAATGAAAACATTTCCCTGGAAATTCTTTTAACCTAATATTTATTCTTCTTTTCCATCTTAAATAAGAGGATCTATTTTCTCCAATTTAGTGCTTTCTTAAGCCTTAAGATAGGATTTGATGCGGTTTCATCATCCAAACTCGGATTCAAACACCACTTTTCTCATTGGATCCATGTTGGAGAGTTCTTCATTCAGCTTGTTCCATTATTAATTTTTCTTTGAATTAGTGGAATTATTTGGATGCAAATTCATATGACATATTTCTAGGGTAATCATCCATTCTTCTAATTTATTCTAATCCATCTCGATTTAGGATTGATACTGAATAATTGTTTTACAAAGGGTATACAGTAGGTGCTCTATACTTTTTACTTTAATTTTGGTGTTTTAAATACCTTGCTGACATTATGACACATGAATTACATTTCATAATTGTACTTAACATTGCATGAATTCTTTGATATAATTGTTCAGAACCAGTTAGGTTTACCTTGAGTACCATTGTATAGTTATAGGTTGTTCGACTCCACCTAAGTCACCCACTAGCTGCGTTATACCATTTTTATAATATTTTGACTACCCCTGAGGTTTTTTATGAATATTATCTATGTTATACCACTCAGTTGGGTTTGTGAGAGATCACTATTCATAGATAGAGCCTTATTTAATTAAATGATATATTAGGATATAGTTTATTCTTGATTTTCCATGTGATTACAATATGTTAATTAGATTAAATTATTTTAATGGAAAATTTGGAAATGAGTTGGATGAAATCATGAAATGTGAATGGTTATAAAATGATTAATTAATTTATTGATAAAATGTTAATAGTAGTGGATGCCTCAGACATTTATAATCCTTGGATCCTAATTCCATTGGATTTCATAGACGTTTCTAATACATGTATTTGTATTTATTATGGCAGTGCATACCTCTGACATTTCTTCTCCTTATATCCTAATTCCGTTGGATTCCATGATCATTTATACTCTATGGATCCATATTTATTATGGTAGTAGATTTTTTAGACATTTATCTCCTTGAATACTAATTCCATAGGATGAAAAGGACTTTACTACTCCATGGATCAAGAATTCCTGAAATTCATAAGAACATCTCCTTGGAATCCACCATAGTTTTTATTGCGTTTCCATCGAGATGCTCTATGGACTCAATAAGGATGAATTGGTCATTTATACCTTGGATCCATCGCTTTCAGAAATAAAACTTGATAACTCAACATATTCCATATTTTATGTTTATCTTTCTTTATAGATAGAACTAGTATGGGTATTTGGTTATAGTTGTTAGATTGGACAGTATAACACCTTCTTAATCATGATTTACAGCCTTTGTTTTTGGGAACCTAAATATTATTAACAGGGATCCATGTTTATTTGGATGAGATCAATTTTCCATATTAAATTTTACATTTATTTCTATTGTACCAATGATATAATGGACATTACATCATTTTTTGTACATCGATTGGACATGTTATAGACACCGTTAGTGTTGGCCTATTGAGTGTTATCTTACACCCTATTTGGACCACTATTGTGTACCTGAATAGAATTCATGGATACAGGTAGGGACTGGGGAAAGATCCCACTTTATAATACTTGATTAATTACTCTTAGGAGTAGGGGAGCACAAGATTGAGCTATGATCATGATGTTATCTAGAGATAATTTTCTTTAGGTCTCTTTGTTCCTTAGGAACTTGTACTATATGAGATTATTGTTTCAATGTACTGACTGTCATTTTGTGTAGATACATGAAATGATCATCATATTGTTCATGAAACTTCTTGTGGTGTTATTATTATTATTAAATTCTTTTGGTTGTTATTTTCCTTCAGTGATTTATTATATGCTTCTGCTTATTTTTTATTATCACACCATTGTGTTATACTAGGGAATATTCTCCCCAAAGACACACCCTAGGGACTCGATGATATTTATAAGACTCTAACATATAAGGAGGAACACTTTAGGCCACGTGACTCACTGACTTGGGGAATCATTCATTGGATCTTGGGCCAAGAGGTTACAAAGTTTTATTAGGGAATTTTATTTTCTGGATTTACTATTTTGAGACTATAGAAAAGTGGCCAGGATGGTATTGAAATTTGGTAATGAGCTATGTCTAAGAGTAGCTAACCCATGTATAGGAAAAATCAAATGTCCAAGAATTGGAATTTTTGTTTTTCTATATTTTCTTATTATTTTTTATTTGGTTCCATTATTGAGTGATGCACATGATACATGATGTTATTATTTCAATGATTTTAGAATTTCATTTTATCCCTTACCTAATATAAAAAGGAATCAATGATCATGCATCATTTTAGGCACCTTAATGGTTCACATGATATGGTTATTACATTCCATATATGAATCATATTTTTACTACATGAAATTTATTATGTTTTCTTTAAATGATATACCTATTATTTGATAGATGAATTGTATAGGGAATTGAGAAACATAGTTGGTACTTAGAGTCCCTAACATAACCAAAATAGTGTTTTCCTTTATAGGCTACAACAGACACCCTAAGAATTTTATTATGTCACCTTGAGTCATGAACCATTGACTGTTATGGATTGGAACGTGTTGTGGTTTGGATTAATTAAATTACGAAATTCAGTTTATAAGGAGTATGTTCCATTATATATTAAAACTTGTGACCAATTTGGTATGAAAATTTAATGAAAATTGTAAATAAATATGAATTTAAATGATATATAAATTTTAGAATGGAAAGGTCGCCAATAATTATTTTTTTCCATTGCATTGGATAATCCATATATCGGGACTCATACATGTGTTGTGAAACATATGTCTTGACCTAGACCAAGATTTAGAGTGGGAAGTTTGGGGTGTATCTTTCACTTTTTTGGTAGATCCTGTTACCTAGGATTTTGGAGTAGGAAGAGGGGTGTGTCTTATTTATAGGAAGTCTTCAAATTGTTCTATGATTTTATGTCTGTGACTTGGTAACTTTTTATTTCTTTTAGAAGGTGTGTGCTTGGAATTGTAGTGAAATTCCACCAAAAATACCTATAGTTCTATACTAGGATGGTGGTGAAGAATGGGATCCAAAGGTGGTGGGACCTAGGCTACCAGTAGAACCCATAACATTAAAATTTGTGACACCATGTATTATACTAGATAGAAGTATTGATTGCAAGTTATGTGAGGCTTTCCAACACATTATGAAAAACTTTTATAGAGCCCCATAGACTACCTCATCTATGGAAGTTGTAATTTTTATTTTCTAGAAGTAGATTCCACCAATATTTTGTGGGGTGATAGTACAAAAGCTGAAAATATATAGATTTAGACTAACTTATAGATTTTATAGCATCTGTAGACACCTCTTACAAGGAGAGTGAAGATCAGGACTGTTTCACATCCATAAAAATGGTGTTCCGTTTAAGAATCACTACTTCTGGGTGTTTTACAATGGATTTATTTATGGAACCAGAAACATCCAATGATTATTTATCCAAGGGGACCTAATTTCCAAAGGCAGCCGTTCGTTATGTTTGAACACACGATACTTAAGAAGATGCAATGGTCAAGAGGATCAGAGTTCAGACTCATCAGACCATTTTGGGTGGAATTATTCCCTATTCTGGGACTCTCTTATAGATTTAAGATATTTTCATGAATCCTTATTAATTTACCAAGTATAAAATAGGTTTCCCTTGAAATTTAAAATCAATTTTTACCATGTGTGAAATTTAGAATCATTCATATGTATTCAAGTTTATTAATTAATGGAGACATCTATATGTATTAGAGGTTCTCTATCAATGGAATCCTCTCATATATTATTCAGAGATTATTTTAACCAATACTATTATAATACTGGTTTTCAAGCCACTTAGTGGAGAAATGTAGAATTTATTATAATCCAGGGAGATGAAAGTTTGTTTTAATGTTGGGATTGTGCCCATAAATGGGATTCCTACGTATCCTTGTGAATGGAATCAGAACCCTTGTAGTTTGGTGCTACTTAATGGGACAAATCATACCATTTATGGTCATGTGATATGGAGCTAGCTGTACAGGTTAATTTCATGTGGTAAAGACATCTAATTGAAAGGTTCTTAGTCAAGGTTTTTTGTAGGACTTATGCCTATGAAGCCGAAGTAACGTGGAAAGAATATGAGTTTCGAAGTTGGATTATAACATATTAAGAATATGTCCTAGGAAGAACATGGTTTATTTGAAGTGTTGGTTTTGATCCTTAGAGAGGCTTCCTACATATCCAACTAGTATGGGAATCAAATCCCATGTAGTTTGATGAGTCTCATAAGAGAGTGTAGTCCATTGAGGGAAATGAGTTTGGGAATACTTCGTGAAAAGGATGCCTTGGTGATGTGGGGGTTTAATTTGGGGCTTAATCATAAAGAGGATGCACATTTATGGATGAAATTATTTGGAGCTCGGGTGTTAGGAAGGATTCCTAAGAATCCCAATTATTATGGGAATCATATTTCTCGTAGTTCATTCAATCATGTAGAGGTGTATGAGCCTTTGAGAGAAATATAATGTGGCTTACTTCTAAGGATGAATCTAGGAATTAGGGAATTTTTGTTGGATTCCTAAAGAGTATATCCAAGAGCCCGGGCCCTACTGAAGGCTTCCTACGTATCCTGATTATGATGGGAATCATATTTCTCATAGTTCAGGATTATGAGGTGTTTGTGAAAATGTTGTCATCATGAGAAATATTTAATCCCATGTGATTATTTCTCAGTGTGAGAAACAAGAGGATTTTAAAGATTCAACAAAGGAACATACAATGTCTTCTACTGATGGGAGAGGGTAGGCCTTTGGCAAAAGAATCCTAGTCAACCATGGAAGAGGGCATGAAGTAATGAACCCTTGAATGTTGGATGACATTGGGGGTCATACGGATCATCCCTCAGTAGATTAATGACTTAACTCAATGGGAGTGCCCTATGATTGGTCTTTGGTTGGGGATTACTCCTATGGAGGATGCCCCTTTGAGGTTTTTTGGGCCTTAATCCTACGAAGGATTCCCATTTTTGGTTTCGTTGGGGATTAATCCTAAGGAGGATGCCCATTTAAGGATTGGTTGGGGATTACTCCTACAGAGGATGCCCATTTGAGGTTTGGTTTGGGCTAACTCCTGAGGAGGATGCCCATTTGAGATTTGGTTGGGGCTTACTCATAAGGAGGATGCCCATCAGAGGATTGGTTGGGGCTTACTCCAAAGGGGGATGCCCACTTGAGGTTTGGTTGGGGCTTAATCATTAAAGGGATGCCCATTTGAAGTTTTTTGGGGATTAATCCTAAGGAGGATTCCCATTTGAGCCTATGTTATTATGATAGGTCCTTAGGCCGTCTCCATTTTCCAGGTCCTCATGCAAGGTCCTTAGGCAAGGTACTTTGGCCAGGTCCTTAGGCCAGGTCCTTTGCATAGGTCCTTAGGCCAGGTCCTCTATGTGGGTCCTTAGGTCAGCTCCTCCACGTAGGACTTTAGGATAGGTTCTCCACGCAATTCATGAGGCTAGGTCCTCCGCACAGGTCCTTGGGCCTGGTCCTCCAAGAAAGTCCTTAAGCCAGGTCCTCCACATAGATCCTTAGGCTAGGTCCTCCATGTATGTCCTTAGGCCAGGTGTCATGTTGTAGACCATGATGAGACTATGATCCAACTTTTACCAATTAATTCTCTCTCCAATAATGTTTCTAAGAGATACATGAGAGTTTGTGATGACCTCAATGAAGGGGGGCTACACAATGTGAGATCTAGGGATTCTTCCGAATTTTCAACCTATGAAATGGGGTGCCCAAGGATCTTATTTATAGGAAAATAGGGAACCCTAGGCAGAAGAGTTACTCAACATAGGTCCTCTGCGTAGGTCCTCCATGTAGGTCCTTAGGCAAGGTACTTAGGATAGGTCATTAGGCGTGGTCCTTAGGCCAGGTCCTTCGGTCACCTCCTTAGGCCAGGTCCTTAGGTCGGGTCCATAGTGTAGGTGAGGAAAATCCCTTTATAAAATTTATCCATCTTCCAAGTGCTATAACTTTAGATCTGTATGTCCGTTTGGGATTTAGGACGAGTCAAATCAAAGATCCTGAAGAGATATAAACTTTTTTATATGGATAACACACCAATTCTTCTCAATTGGATCTCGGAAATCAAATTTTGATGCATCGACAGATTTTTATCATCAATATTGGAAATCCAATTCCTACTCTTGGAGGGGGGGGGGGTTCCACTTATCCCTCATTTGAGAGAAGTCTCTCAGAAAATTAAAATCCAACAACGAATTCTATGGAAAATTGCATGAAACACATTATATGGTTTCAACAAAATCCCCCCTTAGAATTTGATTCGTTCAGAATGAAACGAATCTGGTTCTAAGGTAATAGTATGTGACTTTGACACATTCCAAAATCATTTTGTAGATTTTGGAGCTACATCATGTTTTTAAGGATGCTCTAATTTTTCTCTAAACCATGGGGCCTAACCGAGAATAGTTTTATTATTTCTAGGGTTGTATGGAAAATCCTATAAACATTATGTCTTTGGACTTTTTATTGCTCAATATTGCCTAAAGCATACAGAATGTAGAACTATAGAGTTGAGACTCCATATTTTGTCCAGAGTACCATTTGTGAGTTTTCAATCTAGCGAGTACCATGTCTATTGTTATTTTCAGTTTAGTGTCATTAATGTTGGACTAATATTTCTATTGTTTAAGCTTGAATAGCTTTGATCACAAATTTTGAAATTAAATCCCAAACAAGGATCAATGGTGGGGAATTGATCCAACATTCCTTATATATTTCCAAGGGGAATCTTGAGTCATGATTTTTACTGTCACCAAATCTAAAAATTGATGTATAAACATAAAGGAGGTATTTTGAAAGAATAAAGTTACCAATATTTAAATAACCTGTTATGGAGGCTATATTACACAGGTCCAACTAAGGAATATTTTGAATAACCAAAAAGTGGCATCCTTTGACTGACAAGCCTGTTATGTAGGCCAATTTTATGCAAGGCCACTGAGGGCATGTACTGTATAGTCAGAAAAAAGAGATCTCAAATATTTTACATTCTATTATTAATAAACAAGGGAAAATATGATTTGTGTTACTCAAGACCATTGTGGGTGGTTTTGATAATGAAAGAGGTCAATGTGTAAAGGACCATCTATAATGACATAGGTCATGAATGGGGAAACTAATTATATACAAATTTTTTGTATGTGGAATGGTTATTTTTTTAAAATGTGGCTTTCTGATATTATGCTATGTAGTTTTAAATTCATGAGGCAAAGACATTATACTATGCCGTTTTTAGTCATGAATTGAGGACATTAGATGGCTTTAATTTATGGTCTTTATCTTTGACCAAATGTTCACTATTCTCTAATTCCTTGATGATTTTTCTGGAAACGTATCATCAAGTTCAGGTATGGAAAGACATAATTTTAAACTACGATTTGGGAATTTATGTAATTGGAGAATGATTTGGGAAAAGGGATAAATTAATTAGAGGATGTATTTTCCTAGAATGAAGTTATAATTATTTGATGAACACATTATGTGGGCCGTATTATATAGGTCCAAATATGGCATTTGCTGCATAGCCAAACAATGACATCTTTTTACTGACATGCCTGTTATGTAGGAAAATTTTATGTAAGGCCTATAGGGGTATGTACAGAATAGTCAAAGAAAAGATATCTAAAAAATTTTACATTCTATTACTAAACGATGAAGAAAGTTTATGGAGAATCATATTTTCCATAGAATGGGGTTTGGTTTATGGAGAATGGTACCTGAATATAGAAAAAATATTTTCAATCATGATTTTCAATGAAAATGTGGAATTGGTTCCCTACGAAGGTCTAGACCAAATGAAGGAAATGGTGCCTGTAGTTTTAGGTCATATGACTAGGACACGAATATTATGGAAACAATAGATGATATCTGGTCAAATGATCCAAGGTTACTTCAATGTGCTTTGAACACATTGGAAAGGAAATTTGTAAACTTTGTTCTTGGAGACTTTCATATCAAGATAAATGTAATGGGATATATACAAATAGATGACCACTTTAAAATATGAATTCTTGTATATTGTTATCAAAATTTGAAGGCGATGAAAGATTATTATAACAAGAATGAAGTTACCATTTTTTTGAAGAATCTTTTATGGGGGTTGTATTATGTAGGTCCAACTGGGGCATATACTGCATAGCCAAATAGTGTTAACTTTTGACTGACTGTCCTGTTATGTAGGAAACTTATGCAAGACCACCTAGGGGAACATACTGTATTGTTAGGAAAATGAGTTCTCAGATATCATAAACTCTTCCAACAAAAACCATAAGAATGATTATGAATATCTGAATGTTTTCAAGATTAAGAGTATGAAATATTAAAGGGGGTTTTCTCAATGTAAAAGGGAAATATTTGAATCAATATTGGCCTTGAGTTTGGAGTCACTTACATAGATCTGACTCATATGTAAAATGGGGACATTTTTTATTTCATCAGTGGGATCTCTAAGGAGAGGACCCAAAATGAATACTCTCACATGGATTATTAATTATATGTGAAAGAGAGATAGATATTATCCCATGGCTGGGAATAGGAACTAAGTCCTTGTTTTCACTACGTATCTCAATGGGATGAGAATCAATCCATACATAGTTCTTCGGGAACATTTAAGATTAATGTCATGCATCATGGGCATTATATTGTGTATTTTAGAGCGATGCAGTGAGGATATTATGCTATTCGGTTTAGAGTCTTGCATAGAGGACATGAATTAATTCTGACATGAAAAAGGAATATTGTGGGAGAACCATGAAATTTGACCCAGGTGTCACTATGTATCTCATATGTATGATAACCAGGAAACACATATTTCTTGAAATAATAATTTCCCATATCAATTGAGTTTGATGGGAGAGACGGGGGATTGTAACAATTTCTCGAAGAATGGTTTAACTTAAGACAAGAAATGGTAGATCAAACCATATTTCTTGAAAGAGTGCCCTTTATAGATCTAGTTCTTATATAGGAAGAGAAATGGGAAATATTTTTTTGTGGTTACAACTAGGAGCAAGATTGGAGATCATGGCGTCTCTACGTATTCCATTGGAATGAGAATAAATCCACACATAGTTATTGAAATAAGGTTTCTATGCAGATATGATTCAAAAATATGGAGAAATGGAACTCATGTTACACTAAGGAGTAGTAATGATGTAAGTGATGATTGTATGTGGATGCTTTTAACGTTAAATATAGAAGATGTTAACCATAAAATTTAATGTCATGTAACGAGTACATATGATATCATGCAGTTTAATGTCATGTGACAAGGATAAAGATGCTATGAATTTTAACATCGTGCAACATGGATGCATGTGGGTGTTATGTAGTTTAATTTCTTGCAAACAATACTTTGTGCTGTGTAGTTTTGAGTCATGCAACATGGAAATATGATGTCATTCATTTTAATTTCATGATACAAGGACAAAGATTCTATGCATTTTAACATCGTGCAACATGGATGCATATGGTTGTTGTGTAGTTTAATGTCTTGCAACATTGACTTTGTGCTGTGCAGTTTTGAGTCATGCAGCGAGGAAATATGATGTCGTACAATTGAACGTCATGGGACAAGGAAAAATATGCTACACATTTTAATTTTGTGCAACATGGATGCATATGGTTGTTATACAATTTAATTTCTTGCATCTAGGACTTTGTTTTGTGAATTTTAGAGTCATGTAGCATGGGCGTAATGCTGAAAACACACAAAGTACTTCTTTAAGAATCTTTCATTGGTTGGAGTTGTAATGAGTTCCATATCCATCGAGATTAAGGAATAATATCCATTAGAGTAGACCTTATGTACTGAGTAAGGTACTTCCCACTATGATACAAGTTTAGGAGGCTTCTTTCCTGGTATCATTGGAGTCCTGAGGACAAATACTGATTCTCCTCAATAAAATGAGTGGAGGTGATATTTCTTCTAAAATTATTGTGCTATTCTATTCCGATTGACTTAAAAATCATGCAAAGTATTCAATATCTTTTCATCTAATCATTCCAAATCATCAGATCATTTCTAATACATTTCATCTATAGATACCTGATCACAAATTTCTACTCGAAGTGAGTGAAATTGTTTTTCAATTGGTAAAACATCTTATATTCCGTACAACAATGAATATGGTGTTTTTTGAGTGGCAATATATGTAGTCATCTGATAATACCATAAAGCATGAAGAAGTTTATTAGGCCAAGATTTCTTATCTTTATCCACCATCTTATGGAGTATATTTGATAGAGTTTTGTTGAAAGTATTTATATGTCCATCGGCCAATGCATGATTGAGAGTTGAATGGTTGGATTTGATATTGTACTACTGATATAACATCTTTACATCAACAGAACAGAAATTGGTGCCTTTATCCATCAATATAGTATGATGGAAATAAAATTGAGTAATGATATTAGCTTTGAAAAAGCTAACAATTCTTTTGGATATAAATTATTTTGAGGTATTTCCTTCACCCATTTGGTGAAAAAATAAGTAGCAATAATAATATACTTGAACCTATTAGATATAGCTGGTGGATAAGGTCCTACAACATCCATTCCCCATGTAGAAAATGGCCATGAGTATTTACCTCTATGTAGAAACTCCAGGGGTTCATCAATGAAGTTGGCATGCACTTGGAAGGGATGACATGTTGTGGTGAAATCTGTGGAATTCTGCATCATTGAACGCCAGAAGAATCCAAGGATTTAGATTTGATTATAAATCCCATGCCCAGACTGGTGAGCACTAGAAGCTCCTACATGTACTTATTTCATGAAAGCTTCATTTTCTCCTCCATTAATATATCTGAAGAAGAAACCATCGAAGCCTTGTTTGTAGAGGATCTTCTGGTGGTCTAAACTATCATAAATAGTAAAATTGGCCACTCATTGTTATATCTATTCTATTTTAGCTCAACTAGGTATAGGTACTCTATTGTAAGGTATTCCATGATGGGTGTCATCCATCCCGTAGTATGACCATACAACTCAAAAATAGGGCTGATTTCATTAATTTCCACCATTCTCATTTGAACGAAAGGTGAAACAACATGATGATGGGAAATACTGATGATTGTCTCATCCTGATTTGGAACTGCTGGGGTTGTGGCTGCATTAAACAATGCATCATCTTGAGAATTTGGTGATCGAAGGACATAATACAATGTTGGCTCTGAGGGAAATTCTTCCATTAACATTATAACATAATCACACAATGGGATGAAATCTTATTTTCTGATAGCATAATCCTCATTGATTTGTTTGATTACTAACTCAAAATCAACTTTCATTTTCAGGTGGTTCACCTATACTTGGAGTGCCAATTCTAGGCCTGCAATGAGAGCTTGATATTATACCTCATTGTTGGTACTGAATTCTGATAAAAGAAAAGAATAGGGAAAAACTGTTTTTTCTTGGGAGATAATTAAAATTCCTAACCCAACTTTTTTAAGATTAGGGGTTTCCATTCTCTTCAACGTTGGGCTTCTAGAATCACCATAAAAGTACATTTCACATGTTTGGGGATTATCTTGAATAGTGAACATTTCTTCATCAGGAAGTTCAGTTTACAATGATGTATCGTCTATTTATGGTTGCTCAGCCAAGAAATTTATCAAGGCTTGACCTTTTATTATTTTTTGAGGCACAAACTGGATATTGAACTGTTGCAAAATAACTGCCCTTCATGCCAAACATCATGAATGCATAGGACTACTGAGGATAAATTTGAGCAGGTTTTTGCAGGATACCAAGTGAACCTCATGATGTTTCAGGTGGTGCCTCAATTTGTTAACTACAAAGATTAATTCTAGGTAGGACTTCTCGATACTTGAATATAGAGTCTCTATATCAAGCATAGTTTAAATGAGATAGTAAATTCTATTATCATTCCCACCATTGTTCTTTTGGGCAAGGAAGGCACCTAGTGAGCACTCTAAAGCTATCATGTAGACAATAAGTGGATTTCCTTCAATAGATGTAATTAATTCTAGTGGAATCAAGATATTTTTTTAGAGGGTATCAAATGACTCTTGACAGTCTTCGATACAATGATAGGTGACACCCTTCTACATTATTTTAGTGAAGGGTAAAAACTTTACTGTCAAATTGGTGATAAAGTGTGGAATATAGGCCAAGTGTCCTTGAAGTCCTCTTAATTCATTCAAATTTCGAGGAGGTGAAAAGAAAAGGATTTGTTTTTACTTATCAAGATCAACATTGATGAAATTATAGTGTACAATGAAGATGAAGAATTTTCCTATGGTCATGCCGAAATCACATTTCAAGGGATTCATCTTCAAATTATGTTGCCAGAGTTTATTTAATATGGTCTCCATATTATCCAAGTGATTGGAATGTTTTCTGGATTTAACCAATAGATCATCCCCATAAAATTCAATAAATGTTCCTAGTAAGGGTTTGAAGATGTAGTCCATGGCACGTTGATATGTTTCCCTTGCATTATTCAAACCAAAGGGCATTACCCGATAGCAAAACACACCTTGAGGGGATCGAAAGAATATAGACTCTTCCTCTTCTTAGGCCATTCAGATTTTATTGTACCAAGAGTAAAAATACATGAATGAGATAACTTCATTGTCAGTTTTTGAATTAATTGAATGTTCTATGATCGAAACTGTAACATCATATTTGGGACAATTCTGGTTAATATCTATTAAATTTATGAAGACTCTAATTTTACTATTTTTATTTTTACTGGGACAATGTTTACCAGTCATTTGGGATACTAAACCTCCCTGAAAAAGT
This sequence comes from Viscum album, assembly GCA_963277665.1. NCBI lineage: Eukaryota > Viridiplantae > Streptophyta > Magnoliopsida > Santalales > Viscaceae > Viscum > Viscum album. The sequence continues at coordinate 541,256,780 of OY728119.1, forward strand.
TATCTTTGATTATATTGTTGACTTCAGCTTCAATTTTAGAGGTGTGAGTTTGGTGTGTTCTTCTTACTGCCTTTTTGAAACCTCGATGCTCTTTTGGAAAACATAAATGATGAGTAGATACATTGGGATCAAGGCCTATTATTTATGTATAGTTTCAATAAAATATATCTCGATGTTGCTTTAGAAATGTAGTATATATCACATTGTATTCAAAAGTCCTGGCCACACTAATTAGAATGGGGCGTGGATCTTCTTATGTACTTAGATTTACTTCTCTAAGCTGATCCAAAATGGTGGAGACGCCCTCCTCCATTGTTGGAGGAGTATCCTTGAGATCTTCTTATTATTATTCATTATGAGTCACTTCTTCATTTTCTTCTAGCATAATAGGTGATGAAGAACAACATTAAATGCGAGGGTAGGAGTCAGTATTTGAAAATCCTAAAGAAGAAGCATCAATTTCTGACTCTACTTATGGTAAAGGGTCTTCCTAGAGTATTGAAGAGAAGATTACATGTTGGGAATCAATATAATTATCTTAATTCATTACTACGATAACTAATTCTGGACTTATTGAAGAATAAAATAGTTACTGATGTTCGCTGGATGAAATAAAGACATCTCCATTTACACTTTCACCACTTATTATAAAATCAACAATTTCTTCCATACTATTAGACTAAATGGCAGCAACTCACATTATGGAAGTCACTAGATGTGTGCTTGGATTTGGTTATATCATTTTAATTTGATTGATAGGAAACACATAATCTATACTCATATGTTTGAATGGGTTAGTAGTTATCTTTTATAAACCATTCAGAGCATTAATTCTTGTTACATCCTTCATCATGGGCCCCTTTCACTTTGTGTGATAGAATTATACTTCAATATACCGATATTCACATGTTTTGAATGGTTAATTTTCACCATACAATGTCCCAATTTTACTATTGATGCAATACTTGATATATTGGTGATATGATGAATGGATGGCTGCATGTTAATGTAGCCAAGGCCTTCCAAGAATAATGTTGAAGGTAGGGTCCTGAAAGACAACTATAAAATCTGAATTAGAAACAAGATCTCCAAACCGAGTTCTGAGTGTAATATTTTATAGAGATTCTTGTTCATTATTTTTATAACCTTGCAACATCAAATTGGATGGAGATAATTCCGATTTAGTAAGGCCTAATCAATGAAGATTATTAATGGGAATGAGGTTGACTCTTGATCCATTATCAATGAAGGCTCATCAGATGTATTTATCATTAAACCTACTATATATATACAAGTGCATGATGTGTCGATGTACAAAATCATCCTCATATTCATCCATAAAAGAAATGACCACATTACATTTTGTAGGATCATTCTCTATACAGTAAACATCAGCGGCAACAACTTCAGTTTAAAACTCATGAAGAATTGACAAAGCCTTAATAAGTTCTTCTCCAAAATCTTTTGACAAATTCAAGGAATGAAAGATTGAAAACATGTCCAGTACTTGGGATATATAATTCAAAACAATATAATTTTTTCTTTGAGGTCTTTGTTTTCTAGCATGGAGATATAGTTTTACAGGTTCCATGGAATTTGATGCTCCTAATGTAGATATACCCTATATCAGGGAAGAAGCTGGAAGTACATATACTTTTGGTAGATTATACTGAGTAGGTCTATCTATTTTCTTAGAGAATGATGGTGTAACCTATAATAAATCCTCCAATATAATCATGCCAAGACTTATTATATAATGTGTGGAGGAATTTCTATATTTTTGTTGAGCCCACTAAAGGGCCCTCCCACAAGTTTCCGCAGCATATACAGTTGGAGTAGTGGTAGAGTTAAAATAGTGGTTTGTAGAATATCCACATATTCCCCTATATACTCAACCTTGGATTCTTCCTATAGTTCCCCAGTTAGGTGTAGATAATTCCTAATCATCATAACTAGAATCATTATTTTTATAGGGATCCTTGAAGTAGATAACATTAACGGAACCAAATTTCAATTCTTCACTGGATGAAGATTCTACTTGACAGGTCAGTTTGGTTTGAGCCATTTGGAAGGATGGTACCCTTGATTTTGAGAGAAATGGTATGAAATCTTCCAAATTCAAGAACAAAATTTGGCCTTGATACAAGCTCTCCCTCTTCAAACTGCTCTTTATCTTTCTGATCATGTCACTTCTTTGAGGATTGACCTTTGGAGGAATGATCTTTTGATTAAGTTGGATTTACTATAGCAGAAGTGGTAGAAGACACAATCAGTTGTTTCAACTCTATTCGTATAATGACATGAGTTTAGTTGATCATTTTTATTATCATCCAATAATTGTACTTCTACGCATTTTTTTTTGACTTCCTTCCATTCTCCTTATTTTAATTGATCAGTATTAGTAACACATGCTACTTGGGCTGATGAACTTTTATGTTTTACTTATCCAAAGTCTACCATTTTTTTGTAGAAGTTTTTTGAAACAAAAAAAATCTTGAATGGGATGCCCCAACATTTGATAAATGAGGTATTAATTTGGAAGATCTTCATATCCTTCCTTGTTCTGTTTCATCACCCTTGAAAAATGAACGAAATTGTTTTCCAAAGATAAAACGAAGTAACTGGGAACCTGTTCATTCCAACAATAATAAACATTGTTCTTTAATTACTCAAATTATCTCTGCCTTTGATATTTTTTATCATCATACCGTGGTGGTCATTACTGCAGACGTTCAGGAGGTAGATTCCTTCGGCATGATGAAGGTTTTGAAGTAGATGCAAGTACAAGTCCTTATTGGAGTGTGACTACATCATCCATCTCTTTTCCTATTCTCTTTCCCAGAGATGATGGAATTACATGAGATTTAGATTTAGATTCAATAATGGAATCCTCCACTTGATGGGTGATTGAAGCAAGGTCTCTAAACCCTATTATGTATTTCATAGGGATTAGTGTTGAGCATAACTCATCACATAGATTTTCCACACAAATAGGAAGAAACTCTCCTTGAGGGATTGCTAGATTTAATGAATATGTTAACCCTTTCCATCGAGCAATGAAATGTGAATATCTTTCATTCCCTATTTTTTGCAATTTTTAAGATAAAAAATAGTTGTCTTTGGAGGCGTTGAGATGAATTGGAGAAGGAATTTCTGATGGAGGTCTTCCCATCCAGTAATTGATCGAGATTGTAAATTTGTATACAAGAAAAATTTTGTGCCCTATAATGATTGCACAAAGAATATGATATTTATAACTTCTTATTGTTGAGGGGTCCCCATCATGGGATCACAACAAGAAACAAAATGTGTTGAGTGCTGCTCTAGATCTCCCGAACAATTAAATATTAGAAATGTAGTATTCACAAAATTTAGTGGGGGAGGGATCAGATCCACCCATTCAGGATAAGATTTCTTTTCTGGTTGTACTGGTGCACACCATTCTTCCATAGCTTCTAATAAATTTGTTAATGTCTCCATTATGTTCATAAGAATTTGTGGAATATTTGGATGATCTGGGACCTATATAGGTACAACAATTGGAGCTTGAACCAGCACCATGATTGAAAAAACCATTGGTGGTGGTGCTACTAGTATTTGTCTAGGATAACCCATGGGGACAGACCTATATGGATGTATTTTATCCTTCCCTAGCTATGTACCCGATGAAGATAATTCGGTATCCGCATATGTAGTTGCAAAAAATCCTCTTTTTTGATGAGTTCCTACAGGATGTGAATGTTGAGGATCTTATTATGGAGAATTCTTGGTTGAAATACTACATTGAAGTAACTCTATATTGAGTCATTTCAACTCTTTCATCACATCTTTTTGTAGTGAAAATATTTCTTCAATAGAAAGATATTTAACTTCTCCAATAGAAAAGTGATACAAGATTTGACCTTTACCTTTCCCCTTTTTAGATACCTTTCTAAGGGGTGGTACTTGAGGGAATAATTAGATTCTGGGTAAGCTTTTGATTTCAGGTACACACACCTAATTCATTTTCTTCAGTGTGTACCATATTATGGATACAAAATTCAACTTCTAACTCCACTAAAATGGACTTTTTCTCTAGAAGATCTTACATAATGGTATTAATGACATTTATTGGAACATAATGTATTTATTTCATTATGTCAGTATCTTTGTAAGATCATCTCCTTTTGTATATTCTATGATACTTTGATCTCCTATACACTGAATTATCAGGAACTATTTGAAAGATAGTAACCTAAATATAGTCCATGGAGAGTTTAGTTATATGTTTACATTGTGTCCTATTCCCTAATTTTGAAAAAATTGACCCCCGTTGAATAGGGGATTGTAGATATGAAAAATTTCCCCAGCCCTACAGGTTGGGGTTGTTCCTATTCTTCTTCCTGAAACCATTGATATTTTTTTGTTGAATTTAATGGTTGAGTTAAAAAAGCCCCAATCCCTATAGGTTGTTAGGAATCTTAACCTTATATAGTTGTGATTCATGTAGCTTCTCTTCAGATTTGGTGAATTTTGGTCTGGACATTGGCTGGAGGAATTATCTGAAAACCACATAAATCACTTGTTTTCAGAAGACCACTATGCTATTTCAGACATTTGAGCTATCTAATGAATGAAATCCTTTAAGAGGGAGTCTTACTTGATATTCATAGATGCTTGATGCAAATGTATCTCAATATCTTGGTCTATTTGTGCCTATCTCTAATGGGAGCTAGTCGAGGCTTGTTCTTGAGTGTATCATTTTTACACATGGAATTCATGGATTGTAGCTGAACTTGGGAAAGAACATTTTATGAGACCACTTTTGGAGGGATATATTGTTTTTGGAGTGCAGTGAAATGTAATGCTAAGTGTGCACCCCATCCTCTGATATAAACACTCAATGGGGTATCATAAATTAACTAGCATAGCCTATTTAGTGCACCAACCCATGCATGCTAAAGGGTTCTCTACTGATTTTCAACCTTTGGATGTCAGGAAATTTTGAGATATTCCAAGTTGAATTGGAATTGAAACCCTTTTATTACCTTTACATGACTTTTATATTCATCATATGGTAATACTTTAGGTTTCAAATGACGAAGAGTCTTCTATAATTTAAGGTGTATATCATGAATGAAATCATCCGCCATCAATTCTGGAATGTTTTATTGAGAGTTTTTCATAGGCCAGAACATGACTTGTATTTCACCTTTATCCAATCATTTTCTCATATTAAAAATATCTCTATAATATTTTTCTAGAGGTTTCTCCACTTGGTTCAACAAGAATGGACACTTCTCAATTATTTTATTAATAATAATTTAATTAGTTTATTTTTCCTCTACTGTAGTAGAAGGAAAATGACCCAAGGGAGGTTCAAAGAATGACTGTTTCCTTAGGATGAATTCTAACTGAGAAAGTATTTCACTTACTACTGATCATGAATCAAAAATTATAGGACTTATATTGTAAAGTTCATTCGAGATAAGAGGGCTTTCTCATTACTACATTTTCAATAAGAGAATTTTCTTGAAAATGTGAAACAAAAATACGAAGAGAACTTTCGCAGTTAATATAATCATGGGGAGGACCACCATGGTGGATTACAACAAGGGATAAATCCTCTTGATCCTTGGTCTTCTAGCCATATGGATGGTTTCTATGGAACTCATCAGGAGATAGGCTCTACAGATTGATCGAATTTTCATGAAGCAAGCCTTCATGGTGAAGTTTCTGATGAGTAACGTCAGAACTACTAATATTACTCCCATAATTTGGTAATGGGAGGGTATGGTCTTGAGTTGCAATAGATTAATGTCTGAGGGCTTCTAGAACTCTAGAATTAAGAGGATCCAGATCATAGATTTGCTCTTAATTTTACAACTATATTTGGAAGGAATTCTTCTTAGATTTTCTTTTATATGTAGTTGGGGCTATTCACTGGGATAAGTGGTTATCATGGGAAGGTGTATGTGCATGACTTAGAGTGGTCATCAGAATGGTCCAATTATCTCTAATTGGAATGGATGTATGTTCCCGATCTAGTTGTCTGTATGATATGAGGGATTATTCCCCATAACCCTCCTAGACATGAATATAGGTATGTATCTACTTTGGGATGGCATGATAATGCATCATTCTAGCCATGGGGACAGAATTATGTGTATGTTCCCCTGGTATTGTTGAAGTTTATTTTATAATATTATGAAATGCTTCCAGAATATGGAAACAATTTGTGTCCAACCTTTCACCATTTCTAAAATGTGTTTGGTGAATTCATTGGCTGGAATAAGAATATACGTCCAATCTGTATCTAGATTAGGTGTATGTTCCTACCCTTTTACACTTTTTCCAATCAGTGGGTACTGATAGTACGCATGTATTGGGGAAGAGAGTTGAGTATTCCCCAGGTTTTTATTTGCATATTTCTGACTGACTTCTCTAGGTGATGCCAAATGCGACGGTTTGAAGGAATGATGAATACTGACATGTGTATGTGCCTTCTGGATATTTTCTTCCAAGCATGGTTTGACATAATTCTTTCAATGATGACAGACAAGACTGCCAGCAGAGTTGGTTAGTGTAAGAAGGTGTATGTTACTGCTTACCCGTTGCTACCATATTTTACTAGAGGTATTCCATGAATGATGTTAGATGAGACAGGTGATTGGATGATAGTTTTCAAATAGCTGTATGTTCTTGTTCATGATACATTTCTAGATTTAATAGGTGAGATTAATGGGTTTTTTTCAGACGAGTATACTGGCCAGTGAAATTGGGATGGATGGGTGTATGTTCCCTTTCATTTTATTCCATAAAGTTAGGTTGATGGACTTCTATAGAGGGGGAAAAGCTATGAAAATGCTCCTTGTTAGCTAGAAGTTGTCCCTCATGGTTTTTCTTGTGCACCCGGGTCTGAGGGACCACAACCAAACAACCAAAGGCAACACCCCCATTAGGTTGGGGGTAAATTCCTATGTGATTTTTCTATCAATGATTAATGGTGGGAGCCCTAGTAAAGGACCGATAGGTATTTGAGTTGAGGAAATGAGTGACCTATTGATCCAAATCCCTATAGTATGGGAGGAAAGTGTTGTTTCATTTTGGGGATAAGGACTCGAAATGGTTGATGATGGTGATTAGGACCATCTGCTTCTTGAACACTGGTCGTTGTTGACCAGAAAATCAAGGATTTTTCTTGACTAAAAACTAACATTTTTATTGACTTTGAATGAAATGTGGATACATGAAAATCACAGAGGTCGAAGAAAGTGCAATACCAAAGAATCGTTAATCACAAACTTCATCCCCTCACTAGGAAAAGAACCTATTTTATGGAAAAGAGACATACTTTGGTTGGGTGAAGCCTATAAGGTGGTGATATACTGTGTTGATGGTATTCCCATACTAGATCATTGGAGATACAGCATTGAAGATGTCTAGATGTTGATGAATTCCTTCTAGTAGATAAGGATCTAGCTTGAGTAGCAGCTAGATCATTCACAAGTGAAATATTGAATGAAGACATTTTGAGTGAAGGGAGTTCTGAGAAAACTAAGAAGAAAAATAAAATCTATTAAAGCAACATAATTTAGATGGATACATGCTTGATTTATTCCTTTGTCTGGCCTTCCATTATCAATCAATAGGGGCATAAAATATGGGTAACACCATTAACTTGGTTAATGATTCACATTAGGTTCTCCATTTTTGTTTTGTGTCCCTCAAAACGTGTGTTCGGGATTGGAATAACTACTTCTGAGTAGTTTACATTAGATTTATTTATAGATTCAGAAATATCCAATGGGTATTCATCCAATGGGTCTTTATCCAAAGGGACATGCATTCCAATGGAATACATTCATTAATTTTGAACTTACGATACTGAAGAACATGCATTGATCGAGAGGATAGGAGGTTAGAATCATCACACCCTTTTGAGGGGAATTATTTCTTACTCTCAGACTCTATTATAGATTTAATATATTTTCATGATTCCTTATTAATTTAGGAAGAATAAAATATTTTTCCCTTGTAATTTACAATAAATTATTAGCATGTGTGAAATTTAGAATCATCTGTATGTATTCAAGGTTATCTACTAATAGATGCATATGTATGTATTCAAGGTTCTCCATCAATGGTATCCTCTCATATACTATTCATCTATTCTTCTAACCATCATTATAATAACACTATTTATTAAGGCACTCAGTGGGGCGCTCTAGAATTTATTATCATCTAGGGAGAAGAAAGTTTTTTTTATGTTTAGATCATACCCATAAATGGGCTACCTATGTATCCTTGTAAAAGTAATCAGAACCCTCATAGTTTGGTTTCTCTTAATGGGACATTTCATACCTTTTAAGGTCCTACGATAAGGACCTAGCTATACCTTTTAATGTCTTGTGGTAAGGACATTTAAGAAAAAGGTGCTTTTTCAAGGTTTGGTGTGGAACTTATGCCTAAGAAGCCCAAGGAACATGGAAAGAATATAGGTTTCCTTGTTGAATTATACAATATTGGGAATATAGCCTAGGAATAATAGTGTTGATTTGAAGAGTTTGGTTTGAACCTTAGAGAGGCTTCGTACATATCCCATTTGTATGGGAATCAAATCCCATGTAGTTAGATGAGTATCATAGGAGAGTGTAGTCCTTTGAGAGAAATGGGTTTTGGCTTACATCTTGAAAAGGATTCCTTGGTTATTTGGGGGTTTAATTTGGGGCTTACTCTTAAGGAGGATGCCCATTTATGGATGAAATGAGATAGAGAAGGGGCCTTAGGAAAGATTCCAACATATCCTAATTATATTGGGTATTAAAGTTCTCATAGTTAATTCAATATCATAGGGGTGTGTAAAACATTGAGAGAAATAGGTTGGGGACTACTCCTAAGGATGATTCCCTAATTTCAGGAACTTGGTTTGAATTCTTAATGAGGATATCCAATGAGCTCAGGCCCTGATGAATGCTTCCTATGAATCCCAACTATGATGGGAATCAGTGTTCTTGTAGATCAATATTATGAGATTTTTGTGCAAATGTTGTGATCATGAAAAATCTCTAATCCCATGTGAGTCATGCTCAGTTTGAGAAACAAGAGGATGTCAAAGATACAACAAATGCAGATAGACTATCTTCCCCTAATGGGGGAGGGCAGGTATAAGGACCCGACCTTATAATATACATAATCATAAATTTATTCAAGAAAACACTTTCTTTTAAATTGAGGATATTTTCAAGTTTATAGCTTTAGATAATTGGTACATAACACATTAATGACATTACACATTGTTATAGTGTGATACCATAAAAACAGTTTCCATTTTTTCCAAAATATAAAACATTAAAAAATAAACCTCGATTCCTGGAATATTCTTCAACATTTAACATGGCTTACTTATTTGTCATTAAAATCCATTAACATGTAAAAATCATTTAAAACTAGGGATGATCCCAAAAAACTCAGTAAGGGATATAAAAATAAGGGAACAACATATTAGTCCATGAATACCTGTAACGTATGAAATCATTTTCAAAAGATATACTCATCACTTGTATATATATACTTACTTTGTAAAACATGATATTTTAAAAATACATAAGAACATAAGTATAAACATAAATGTATCTTGGGGAATTACTTACATAATCTTGTAACCCTTTCAGCTACCTTATAATTTATAAACCTTACGACTACCTTACTAATTGTGTAACCATCACAGTTACACTTGGAGTAACCATACAGCTTACCTCCAAATGAAAAATACCCAATGCATTGGAGTGAGATATAGGTCCCACCCTTCATCATAAAAAATTCCCAAGATCTAGTACATAATAATACAACATTAATATTAGCATAAAAATATTGCTTTTGAATTTTGTAAAACAGAATTTTAAAAGAGGATTTTAAAAGTAATGCCCAATAAAAATATCATACAATTGAAGAGACACTTAATATAGTGGATGGAATATGTATATATACTGTAATAACACATAATTCAACATAATATAAGCAAAAAACATCACCCAATCAATTTTAATACCACATAAATAACGAATTAGAAGGTTAACCCAAAGAATGGAAATCGGGTTAAGAATTCCCTTACCTCGGGTTTGTCTTACATAACTAGTTTAAAATACTTGTATAATAGTTAAAGGAGTGTTATTAGTATTTTAACAAAATATGTACATGTTTATAACATCTTATATGATAATTTCATAACATCATTTTACCCTGGAATTGTAATTAGTTTTCTCCTTGCATTGTTTTGGGGTGAGTTCTTTACATGATTTCCAAGATTGGTTGATGATGGATGTTCTTGTCGATTAGAAGTGAAAATCCAGAACTGAAATGGAGTATTATTTACATATTTCCAGTACCATAAATTATACCATTTAACATTTTTAATTCTTACATGAGGATGATTCCTATGATAAACATTAATGATGTTCGTTTAGACCATTTTAGTGGTTCCTTGATAATAACGACCTCATTTTGTTTAATAAATTAAAACCATGTTTAAAAAATAATTCTAGAACCATGGAATAGACATAATACATATAATATAACATGGAACAATAATAAAAATGGTTTCATAACCATACTTTAAGGATTTTAGGAAAAATGAAATCACATCATCCATGATGTCGGTAATTCGACACATCATGGACAATGTTTTTATTTCCTTGAATAAGTGGGAGAGGAGAAAAATAATGATGATGAATTTTCCATGAACATGAGAACATCCAGAATATTGACAATTCTTTTGCTTTCATGAATCTTGGTTAAGAGGAGGTGATGAAAGAAAAATAAAATAAAAGAATCTTTAAATAAAAGAAAACATGAGAAATTTCTCATGAAAATTCAGTAGCCTAACGGCGTCTCTTGAAATTTCATAAAAATATTTTGATGAGAGAAAGGGGATTTATCATAACTCTTACATAATATTTATTTTAAGGGGGGATATGGAATGAAATATCCCAACATAATCCAAACAGATAGGAATAGAGTACCAAAAAATGAAAGAAAAGAATGAAAATAAAAGAGGATGTTTACCTCTTGATCTCTTCTCCTTGAGATCCTTCTTAAGGGATTTGGTTTTGGTCTTTTGATGAGACCAGACACTCTAGGACATGGTGAAGATCCCTAGGAAGAGCCGTGGGTATAACTTAGGATTGGATCAGGGCTTGATAGGTGTAGGAGAAAGAGGGGAGTGAGGGTGGTATTTATAGTGGAGGAGAGGGGATATTTTTCATAATTTTAATCATTATTATAATATTATTGCCCAAGATTATGAATAGCTTTAGTTCATGTGACCTGAAATAGTAATAATGGAATGTTATTTTAAACCGAGTGTCCTTACATCACTTATGATGTCATAAATACTTTATTTTATTTATAATTAGATTATAAAATATTTTATCGTATTTCAATATTCATAAAAAATTCATGAATTTCAGAAAAATCCAAAAAATTTACCTGAACCATTTTTCAACATGTGGAATTCAAAAATGAAGTCCATTTTTGAAAATAATTTTCTAAATATTATTAATTTAATTTTTAGATAAATGCATAATTAATTCAAAAATTAACAATTCTAATTCTATAACAACTTCTAAATCACGATGAAAAATTAACCAAGATGTTATTATCTTAAATCCTTAAGAAAATAATATAATAAGAAAATTTACTATTCATTAGGGTCATATTACTATTCATATTACTATTCATAAGGGTGTGTTACTATTCACAAAAAAACAAGATGGTTTCATCAAACTCTAAATAACATACTGAACACAATTGTAAAAGATCATTTTTCGAAATTAAAAATATAGAAGTAGAAAAATTATGTTTAATGGATTGTTATAAATATCTAATTAAAACGAAGTTCCGTGAATCTTTATTTCATTATAGAAAAACATGGGGTGTCACATTATCACCGCCTTCTGGAAATTGCGTCCTAGTAATTTTATTTACTTATTTAACAACTGAGGGTTCTTTTCCCTCAAAGAGTTTTTAGACTCCCATATTGCTTCTTCAACCATGGGGTTTATCCACAAAACATTTACCTCGTAGATTACCTTATTTTACAATACCTGTTCTCTTTGATCAAGAATCTGAACTAGGTTCTCTTCCAGGTAAACTGCTTCTGGGATCAAGACATCTGATGAATCTGGAATATACTTTCTCAACATCGAAACATGAAACACATTGTGTAACTAAGACAAAATTTGAGGCAAATCTACTCGGTATGCAACTGGTCTATCTATTTCAATGATTTCAAAAGGACCAATGAATCGCGGGCTTAGCTTTCCTTTCTTACCAAAACGCATCACACTTTTCCAAAGAGAGATTTTAATGAAAACATGGTCACCTACCTTGAAGGAGAAGTCTTTCTTTATGATCTCTGCATAACTTTTCATCCTACTCTGAGCTATCCTCATATGCTACTAGATCATCTTCACTTTTTTAGCCACTTCATCTACTAATTATAGCCCCATCAAATTTATTTCACTGACTTCATCCCAAAATACTAGAGTCTGACACTGATTACCATACAAATCCTCAAAATGTTCCATCTATATATGGGAAGGAAATTTGTTATTATAAGAAAACTCAACTAAAGAAAGATTTTGATCCCAAATTCCCTGATAGTCCATTTAACAAGCTCGAATAATATCCTCTAAATTCTGAATTGTTCGTTCTGACTTCACACTTGATTGAGGATGAAAAGTTGTACGGAAATTTAACTCTGTCCCCAATGACTTTTGAAGTCCCTTCCAAAAGTTAGAAGCGAACCTGGGATCTCGGTTAGATACAATGGAAAGAGGAACTCCATGTAACCTGACAATCTCTTAGAGGTACAGTCAAGAAAGTTGATCCAAATTCATTGTATCTTGAATAGAATGAAAATGTCCATATCTTGTCAACCGATAAACAATAACCCAAATTGCATTGTTACCTTGATAAGACTTTGCTAGTACCACCACAAAGTACATGGATACATTCTACCATTTATACTCTGGCACTAGGAAAGTCTGAACCATCCCCTTTGGTAATTGCCACTCTACTTTAACTTATTGACATGTTAACCATTTCATAATAAAATCAGCAATATCTCTTTTCATTCCATCCCACCAATAATACACCCGAAGGTCTTTGTACAACTTAGTATTTCAAGGATGAACTAAAAATGGAGAACTATGAGCTTCACACAACAAATGGTTCTTCAACTGAGAATCACAAGGCATGCACAAACTTTTTCCAAATCACAAAACACAATCATTATCATGGTTAAGTTCTAGAAACTTACCCATTTTGACCAATTCTACCTTTTTCTATAGCTCATTGTCTTCCTTATGTGCTCACTTAATTCTATCTGACAATAACGACTACACTGAAACATGAAACAAAACAAAGGTATTTTCTGCACCAACAACTTCTAAGCCAAAATTCATCAAATCATTAATCAAGGGATCATGTTCCAAACGTAACATGGTTAATGATGTTTCAAACTCAAGGCATCCACCGCTTTGTCTGATTTTCCAGGATGGTAATTAATCATGCAATCCTAATCCTTTATCAATTCAAGCCATCTTCTCTGCCTCATGTTTAATTCCATCTGAGTGAATATATACTCTAGAGTTTTGTGGTCAGTATATATTTGACATTTGGTTCCTTATAAATGATGCCTCCAAATTTTCAAAGAAAATACCACAGCTGCCAACTACAAATCAGGTGTGGGATAATTTAACTCTTGAGGTTTTAGTTGTCTTAAATCATAAGCAATTACCTGATCATTCTGAATCAAAACCCAACCATGTCCCTTTAAAGAAGCATCACTATATATGGAAAACTCACCATTTTGGGAAGGCAAGGCCAAAACTGGAGCATTCACCAATCTTTTAATCAGTTCTTGAAAACAAACATCTCATTCTCCTGTCCAAAAAAATTTAACCCCCTTTCTTGTTTACATAGTGATTGGGCCAGATAACTGAGCAATGTTCTTAAAAAAATGTTGATAATAACATTCTAATCTATGAAAACTATGAATATTTGTAATATTTTTGGGTCTTGGCCATTAATAAACCACTTTTGTTTATAGGATCAACTATTATTCCATCCTAATTTACAATGTTCCCAAGAAAAGAAATTTGTTGCAACCAAAAACCACCCTTGCGGAATTTTCCATACAGTTTCTTTTTTTTTAATGTTTTCAAAACGACCCTTATATTTTTTTCATGCTCCTCTTTATTTTTAGAAAATACCATAATTTCATCAATAAACACAACCACCAACTTATCAAAGAACTCATCAAATAATCTATTCATAAGATTCATGAATACAACATGTGCATTATTTAATCCAAATGGCATAACAACAAATTCATAATTCCCATATCTAGTACAAATGATTGTTTTTGGGATGTCGTCCTCCTTCACCTTCAACTGATGGTATCTGTGTCACAATTCAATCTTGGAAAAGTACTAAGCTCCCTAGATATGATCAGTCAAGTCATCGATATGAGGAAAATGATACTTGTTTTTAATAGTGATGTCATTACAAACTCTATAATCAATTTGGAGTCTCATGGAACCATCATTATTTTTAACAAACAAAATAGGAGGACCCCATGGTGATTTTCTAGGATGAATGAAGCCTTTGTCAAGAAAATCTTGAAATAGATTTTACAATTGAAGAAGTTTTATTTGAGCCATATGATACGGGGGTTTTGAAATTGGATTAGTATCAGGAACTAAGTCAATTGTGAATTCGACTTCTTGATCAGGTATGACAGCATATAATTCATTAGAAAAAATATCATTCTATTCATTTACCACTGACACACCATTAATCTGAATAGTTCCACTTTTTTCAACAATATGAGCAAGAAAAATTTCATTTCTATCTTTCAATAGTTTCTCAGCTTCCAAATATGTTATCAATTGTGTGGGTTCATTTTTATACACAAACAGAGACTCTTTCTGAAAAAAACTTATTTAGCTTTACTGTTAATCTTAACATGATGTACAAAAATCCAATCCATTCCCAGAATCACATCAAACTCTACTAAGGGAAAAACAACAAGGTTTGTTGGTAAAGTCTTTCCTCATACCACAATATAATTATTCTTAAAATTCCTCTTTGCTATAAAATTTCCCCCTGGAGTTTTAACAGCATGTTCCAGTTTCATTAGTTTAGGTGATATTTCCAATTTTCACGAAAAATTTTCAGAGATCAAGGAATGTGTAAACCCCATATCAATTTTTTTTTTGAAAAATATGAGTAAACAAACAATGTACCTGATACAACATCATTGGATGGTCTGTCATCTACTGACGTGGTCACAAAGGATCACACTACACCTTTCTGCTTGTAGTCTAGCTTCTTTGCATCATTTAGATTTCTCTTTGGGCATGCATTTTCATAATGACCCATCTCACAACATTAAAAACACTTTATAGTTTTCTTATCAGGATTAGTATTCAGATCATTTTCATTACAATATTAGGACATATTTCCAAACTTACCACATTTAAAACACTTCCATGTTTTTCTAAGGAATTCCCCAGGGTGCTTCATGCCACACTGTTCACAAACTGGAAACTGAATTTTCTTACCATCAGATTTACTTGGTGGATTCATAACAATTGATTGACATCAGGACCTATTCTTCACATTGTTTCCAAAATGCACATGATCATCATAAAAATTCATCTCCACCCTCTCATCACATCAGTCAAGTTTCTCATAAATTTTGAATTCACTGGAGGCCAATGCCCTTCGATACCTTGGCTTCAGTCCTAAGTAAAATCGGTTGATTTTTCTATCAAGATCCAGAATAATATTTGGAGCATACATTTCTAGTTGAGTGAAGTTAGCTTCATACATGGCCACTGAATCTTCCTCCTTCTGTTTCAATACAAGTAATTTCTTCTCCATCCTAAGTCTCACCACCTTAGAAAAATATTTTTCACGGAAAAGACTTTTAAATTCATCTCACTCTAAGGCATCACAATCCTCTATATTCCTGATATACTTTACCATTGACCACCACTGATCAACTTCACCTTCAAAATGATAAATGGAAATACATACCTTTTTATTTTCGGAACATCCCATTACATCAAATATCTTTTCAAGGGATTTAATCCATCCTTTATCCGCTAGTGGGTCAGAAAATCCATTGAAAGTAAGATGGTGTTTCTCATAAAATGTTCCACTATTATCATGTTTCTTTGTGGTACCTCAAGTTATTCTTTTGCATGGATGCTAACATCATTTATTTCTTATGTCAGCTGAGCCATTACTATCACAAACTGCTCGGTTCCAATCCCTACCATTCCGAGCTGCAGATTCGGAAGGCTGTCATTCTGTCTGTGCCTCCCTTCTTCAGCTTCCCTCTTTATTCTATAGACAACCATTCTGAAAAAACATACCTTAGATAAAGAAACATGGTGATATTTAAGTTCTATAACATTTTAAATTAATCATAGAGTGAAAATAATTTATGGTATTCTATTAACATCACCCTAACCCCTAAAGTTATCTAATCCATCCTCTGATACCAACTATAAGGACCCGGCCTTATTACATACATAATCTTGAATTTAGTCAAGAAAACACTTCATTTTAAATTGATGATCTTTTCATGCTTATAAATTTAGAGAATTAGGACATAACATATTCATGACATTGCACATTGTTACAATATGGATTCAATAAAAGCAGTTTCCATTTTTTTGAAAATATAAAACATTAAAACTTAAAACATGATTCATTGATAATTATTAAACATTTAACATTAGTTCCATAATTTTTTTACACATCCATTAACTTTTGAAAATCACTTAAAACATTGGATGTGAAAGAAAACTCATCAAGGGATATAAAAACAAGGGAAGAACACATTAGTCCATAAATACTTGTAACATATGAAATCATTTTCAAAAGACATACTTATCACATATATATATATATACATTGTGATACAAGATATTTGCACAAAACATAATAACATAAGTTGAACCATAAAGGTATCTTGGGGAATTACTTACATAATCTTGTAACCCTTTCAGCTACCTTATAATTTGTAACCCTCATGACTACCATACTATTTGTGTAACCATTGCAGTTACAATTGGAGTAACCATACGGCTGACCTCCAACATACACATACCCAATTCATTGGAGGGAGATATAGGTCCCACCCTTCATCATAAACAATGAACAAGATCTAGAACATAATCATACAACATGAATATTAGCATAAAAACATTTCTTTTGAATTTTGTAAAATTGAATTTTAAAACGGGATTTTAAAATAAAATCCCATTAAAATATCATAAAACTGAAGAGATACATAATATAGTGGATAAAATATGTATATACATTGTAGTAAAACATAATTGAACATAATATAATCCAAACCCATCACAGAATCAATTTCAGTACCACATAAATAACCATGTAGAAGGTTAACCCAAAGAATAGTAATCAGGTTAAGAATTCCCTTACCTCGGGTTTTTCTTTCTTCAAACTTGATTAAACTTCTAGTATAATGGTTAAAAGAGTTTTATTATTATTTGAAAGAAATATTTTCATGTTTATAACATATTATAAGATCATTTCATAACATCATTTCACCCTTTAACTGTTAGTATTTTTCTCCTTGCACTGTTTTGGGTAGAGTTCTTTAAATGATATCCACGATTGGTTCATGATGGATGTTCTTGTCGATTGGAAGTGAAAATCCAGAATTATAATGGAGTAGTATTTATATATTTTTAGTACCATAAATTATACCATTTAACATTTTTAATTCTTTCATGATTATGATTCATAAGTTAAAACATTAATGATGTCCGTTTAGAACATTTAAGTGGTTCCATGATAATAACAACCTCATTTAGTCTTATAAATTAAAACCACGTGTAAAAAATAATTCCAGAACCATGAATGAGACATAATACATATATTATAACTTGGTTAGACACTAAAAATTGTTTCATTACTAGACTTTAAGGATTTAATGAAAAATTAAATCACATCATCCACGATATCAGTAATTCGACACATCACGGAAAATGTTTTTATTTCCTTGAATAAGTGGGAGAGGAGAAAAAGAATGATGATGAATTGAAAATGAACATGAGAACATACCTAATATAAAATATTATTGAGCTTTAATTCCTCTTGGTTAAGAGGAGGTGAGGGAAGAAAAATAAAATAAAAGAAAAGAATTTTGAAATAAAAGAAAAAATGAGAAATTTCTCATGAAAATTCTGCATCCTAACTACGTCTCTTCAAATTTCATAAAAATAGTTTGATGAGAGAAAGGGTATATATCATCTCTCTTACATAATATGAACATTATGGGGGGATATGGAATGAAATATCCCAACATAAGACAAAGGGAAAGGAAAAGAATAACATAAAATGAAAGAAAAGAAAGAAAATAAAAGAGGATGTTTACCTCTTGATCTTTTCTCCTTGAGATCCTTCTTAAGGGCATTGGATTTGGTCTTTTGATGAGACCAGAATCTCTAGGATGTGGGGAAGATCCCCATGAGTAGACTTGGGTAGAACGTAGGAAAGTCTCAAGGGTTGATAGGTGTTGGAAAAAGAGGGGAGTGAGGGTGGTATTTCTAGTGGAGGAGAGGAGGAATTTTTCATTATTTTAATCATTATTATAATATTCTTGCCCAAGATAATGAATAGTTTTAGTTCAGGTGACTTGAAATAGTAATAATGGAATTTGAGTTCAAACCAAGTGGCCTTACACCACTTATGATGTCATAAATAGTTTATTTTATTGATAATTTGATTATACGGTATTTTTTCGTATTTCACTATTCATCAAAAATTCAAGAATATCAAAATAATCCAAAAAATTTAACATAACAATTTTTTGATGTGCCGAATTAAAAAACAAAGCCCATTTTTTGGAAACAATTTTCTAAATAATATTAATTTAATTTTTAACTAAAAGAATACTAAATTCAAAAATTAACAATTATAATTCTATAACAACTTCTATATCACGATGAATAATTAACAAATATTTTATTATCTTAAATCCTTAAGAAAATAAAATAATAAAAAAACTTACTATTCATTAGAGAAAAATTACTATTCACATTACTATTCATAAGGGTATGTTACTATTCACAAAAAAACAAGTTGGTTTCATCAGACTCCAAATAACATACAGAACACAATTGTAGATGACCACTTTTAAAAACTCCAAACATAGAAGTAAAAAATTTGTGTTTAAAGGCTAGTTATAAACATGTTCTTAAAAGAATATCCAAGAATTTATATTTTTTTAGAAAAACATGTGGTGTTATAGCAGGTCTACTACGAAAGAAGTGGAGGCCACTGTAGAAGAGGGTGTGGAGCAATGAACCCTTCAATGTGGGGGGACATTGGGGGGCATGCAGCTTTGGCCCTTGGAAGATTAGGGACTTACCTCAGTGGGAGTGACATGTGATTGGTCTTTGGTTGCAGCACACACCTAAGGAGGATGCCCATTGATGTTCAGTTTGGGCTTCATCCTATGAAGGATGCCCATTTGAGGTTTGGTCGGGGCTTACACCTAAGTAAGATTCCCATTTAATGGTTGGTTGGGGATTAATCTTAAGGAGGATGCCAATTTGAGGTTTGGTTGGGCCTTACTATTAAAGAGGATGCCCATTTTAGGGTTGGTTAGGGATTACTTCAAAAGAGGAGTTCCATTAGAGGATTAGTTGGGGCTTACTCCTCAGGAGGATGCCCATTTGAGGTTCGGTTGGGGCTTACTCCTAAGGAAGATGTCCATTTGAGCCTATTTTCTTATGGTAGGTCCTTAGCCCACCTCATTTGGCCAGGTCCTTAGGCTAGGTCCTCCTCATAGGTCCTTAGGATAGGTCCTCCTTGTAGGTCCATAGGCAAAGTGTCATGTTCTAGACCATGATGGGACTATGATCCAACATTACCCCTTTGATTATCTGGTCACTCCTATTTCTAAGAGTTACTTGAGAGTTTATAAGGACCTAAATGAAGGGGGGCTATGAAATGAGAGCTCTTGGGCTTCTTCTGAATTTTCAACCAGTGAAATAGGGAGCCCAAGGGTCCTATTTATATGAAAATAGGGAACCCTAGGTGGAGGAGTTACTCTGCCTAGGTCCTCTGAGTAGGTCCTCTGCACAATTCCATAGGCTAGGTCTTTAGGCTATGTCCTAAGGCTAGGTACATATACCAAGTCCTTAGTTCAGGTCCGTTGTCTAGGTCGGTTGGCCAGATCCTTTGGCCAGGTCCATAGCACAGGTGAGGAAAATCCCTTTATAAAATTTATCTGTCTTCCGAGAGCCATAACTTTTTATCTGTAATTCCATTTGGGCTCCATTACTGTTAAAATCAATGATCTTGAAGGGATATAAACATAATTATATGGATAATACACTAAGTCTTCTCGGATGGAACTCAAAAATCTAATTTTGATGCATTGACACCATTTTATCATCGATCTTTGAAATCAAATTCCTACTCTTGGAGAGGGGGTCCTTTCCACTTATCACTCATTATGGACAAGTCTCTCATAAAATGGAAATAAAACCATGAATTTTGCAGAAAAGTTCTTGAATACATTCTATGGTGTCAACTGGGACATATTGAGGAGAAACTAAGTGCTTGTGGGATGTTTCAAACCAAGATGATATAATTCAAGATATGGGTTGGAGGGATTTAAAATCATGGATTTATGAATACTTATTTCTAGATACTTTGAGGGTTAAGAGGTCTATTATGTTTGTATGTATGGAGTAGGGTGTGATGAACATTAAGGAGTATTCAACACATTTTATAGTGCTTCAACATTTGGTTCTCATTTATCTTGATAATGATCCATCAAGGGAGAGATGCTTTGAGTAAGGTCTTAATCATGACTTTTTCTCAAAGGTAAATGTGTTTTGGATAAATTTTATTACTAATATTGTGAATTATTTTATTTTTAATGAATGAAACTTGAGGGAAGCTGGGGACATTAAGAAGGGTAGTTTAGCCTCTCTAACTAGTGGTTCAATGTCAGTTGGTAGAAAGCCCCATTTTGAGGATTCTTGTGAAGGGAACACCTGATAGAGTATGAGTACTGGTAGTTAAATCTTATACCATCAGTGTAGAATATTGAGACATATTAGGAGTTAGTGTGATAGATACCCATTGGTGTACCAATTTTATGGTAGGATGGTCCATGTACAATGTTTCTATAAGACCTTCCCTATAGTAGTTTATGGAAGGGGATCGACTCTGACTCGAGGTTCAGGAGTGGTAATCATAACTCCATGTCAGTTTGGGAGCTATAATATTTTCTTTCATTTAGAATGAGGGGGAGGTCTTGGAAAAGGAGGACATTCAACATTTGTGCCATGAAAATATAGTGGGTCTGCTCTGGGTGGTGAGGTTTTTTCACAGGGCTACCTTTCAGGAAAAATATATTCTACACAACCTATACTTAGGGAGTGGATCACAAAGCCATCTATGGAGAAAGGCATGATTCTATTCACCAATACTCTTGTATCATATATTTTTGATATATGGGTTTCTCATAGATTTATATCTGTACCTATTAAGGAGAGACTTAGGACCATTTTTTTGTTTTCTAATTGAGTTATGATTTTGGATACACCATTGGGGATCATAATGGAGGGTGTACCCCAATGCATGGAGTTCCCCCTTGAGATTGGTGTGTGTTACTTCATATGGAATATTTTTTTCATCGAGATAATCATGTTTGATGGAATCATCAGGATGGACTTTCTAGTTTATTATCATGCCCATGCTAATTGTTATTTCCAAAGGGTAACCTTCACATCACAAAAGGGTGGGGTTTTTATTCAAATGGATGAATGGGATGTCTAGGAATGTAGATCTGGATCAAAGCATCATGGATTGGGTATAATGTAAGCATATATATATATATATATTATATTAGAATTTTTTATAGTGGTATTCATGGTTGATATCTTGGTGTATTTTCAGAATCAAAATAACCATGGAACACTTTTTAATATTGTATTGTATAGATTGAGATAAAATTAGTTATATAATAATATAACTAAGTTCCACTTCTAGATGGATAATATTCACTTCCTAGGGTATATTATCTCATAGATATAAGTATTAGTTGATATCGAGAAGGCGAGGGATATGGTTTCCTAGGAGTATCCCAAGAAAACATTTGACATAAAATTTTCCTTAGGTATATAAGGATATTACAGGAAGTTCATATAAGACATATAATGCTTATAATAACCTCTTACGAGCATGAATAAGAAGGGTGTGACGTTTTTATGGTTAGATACCTGTGAGAAATCCTTTCGAGAGCTGAATGGGAGACTTACTTTTGTGCTAGTCCAAATTCTAGTAGAGCTAGGTTGAAGTTAGATAATATCTTTTGATTCATTAGGTATTCGGCTTGGATTAGTTTTGATTGTTGATGAGCATGTCATAGTGTACGAGTATCGTTAGTAGAGACCACATGAGATAAATTAAATGACACATGATCTTGAGTTAGTCGATGCTATACATGTCTTGTGATTTTGGGGGAATTATTTTCTTGGAGAGTATTCTATCTGGTATATAGACCACAAAATCCCCAAGTATATATTTACATAACTTTAGCTAAATTTGAGGAAATGAATGTGGGTTGAGTTTTTATAGTGTGTTGAATTCAATATTTCTTACACGTTTGGAAACAAATATGTTTTTTTGACACACTGAGTTGAAGGACTCAACTATATATAGTTCAAGAGGCCAGTAGTGAGTGTAACGTTATGGATTTGTTTTCAAAGATTCACATGGAGGATCATGATGGTCAAGTACAAAATTTTATCTCATCCATAGTTGTAAAATAAACTATTCTATATAGAGTATGTATGAGAAAACTGTTGAATTCAGCAGTCTTAGTCCTATTGTAGAGTGTGGCATATGAGGACCCACCCCCTATTTTGACTACTAGAGAGGATAAAATTCAAGGTATACATGGCTATGTTTTTTCTCTAGAAGACATACCTGAGGAGTTGATTTGGGAATTTCCTGAATCGACATGGGACTTACATATCAGCATTACCAAGATGTATCATGACTTGAATCACTAGTATTGGTGGATGGAGATGAAATTAGAGGTTGTTGGATTTTTTGTGAGGTTTTCCACATGTCATTAGGTGAAGGTGGAACACAAGAGACAAACTAGAATTTTATAATAGATAAAATTTCCTGAGATGAAATGGGATGATGTTGTGGCGGATTTCATAATTATGTTACTGAGGTCCCTTCAAGGTAGTGATTTATTATAGTTTGTTGTGGAAAGAATAAAAAATGTTTCCCCATTACATACCTACTAAGGATACCTTCTCAGTGGATGAACTTTTGAGACTTTATATCTGTGAGATAGTTCACCTTCATGGGGGTTCTCTTACCATTGTATCAAATAGGGATTCACAGTTTACTTCTTGGTTTTGGAAAGTATTTTAAAGGGCGTTGTGTACACAAGTGGTTTTGGGCATGGCATACCACCCTCAAAATGATGGCCCATTGGAGTGCACAATACAGGTTATAAAGGACATTTTTAGAGATTGTGTCCTCAACATTGAGGGTTATTGGGAGAGGCATATACCCCTAGTTGAGTTCTCTTACAACAATAGCTATCATGAAACTATATAGATAACACCTTATAATGATTTCAATGGTAGTCCATACCGATCATCCTTGTGATGGTTAAAGGTAAGAGAGTCTGTGTTTCTTGGGCCACACATTTTTTAGGATACTTTGGAGCTGGTATAGTTGTAAAGGAAGTGGATAGCTATTGAATAGTCTAGCATCAAATATAATACCGATTTTCATCTATGACCTCTAAAGTTTGAGGTTAGGATCAATCCTTTTTACATATCTCATTAAGGATGGGGCATATACATATGAGGATATAGGGTAATATTTTACTTCTACATGTCATGCCATTTGATATTTTGGAGAGAGTAATTCCAATATCCTACCATCTACAGTTACCTTAGAGTTATCGAGTTACGAAATAAACCTTCCATGTATCTCAGCTGTTCCATTATCACCCAAACCCATCTCATACTCTTCTTATAGATGTGTTTGAGCTATTGGTAGATGCGTTGTTTCAAGATCATTCTATTCATATCATTTAAAGGGTAACAAAGGCACTCTGAGGCAGGTTAGTACCTTTAGTATGGGTTCTATGGTAGCACATCCATTTACATTATGAGACTTAGGAGTGGGAGGATGAATTACTTGCTATATGGTTTGAATTGTTCTCAGATGATTCTTGACCACCCTTGGAAGTAAAATTTGGGGATGAATTTATTTAAGGTGGGAATATTGTAAGATCTCATATTTTTCTATGAGGTATGAATATTTTTAATTTATATTTAAATGATTAATTTTTTCTATTGTATGATCCTAATGATGTTATAGGAGTATCAGGTTTTTTCGAGGATTTTTTGGAGCTCAGAGCCTGACTTTTGGACAATGGAAGTTGGGACACACTATTAGTAGAAGCCACATAACCTAGGACTCATGATTTCAGTATACCATGCAAGGTTTGAAAAAGAGGAAAAAAGGGCACATAGTTTTCCCTAACCCTATTCCCAGGGATGTACAATCATTCCTGAAGCTTTGTAGTTTTTATAAGAGCTGTGCAACATAGTTTTGACATGGTTTCCTAAACCATACACATGAGCCATGAAGGATCCCTATCGAGGCAGTGGGGGGAGTATGGTTGGCACATGACTTGGAAAACTAGGTAGAAAAACAACGTGACCCAATATTTCTTGATAAAATGACCAAATTTCTCTTAAAATTATTTTAACCTAAATCTATCCATTCTTCTTATTTTCTATCAGATAGGAGAGGCTTTATTTTATCTCTTTTAGGGTTTTATCATTCCTTAAGCTATTCTTTGATGTGTAATCATCATCCAGACTTTAATTCAAACACCTTTCATCTCATTGGATACACTCTAGTGAGTTCTTCATTCATCTTGTATTGTTTTTCATTTGACTTCGTATCAATGAAGTTATATCAGTACAAGATTATATGCCCTATTTCCACAAAAATCATCCATTCTTTTTATTTCATCCAAATTGGATTGATTTAGTAATCTATACTGGAAGGATCAATACCATAGTTATATGATTGGTGGTTTATATGTTTCACTTAATATATGGTGTTTTATTTAACATTTTGTTGTTGTTCTTCACACCAAACCTTTTAGTGTTTCCCATCAAATTGAATAAATTTATTTATATAATTGTTTTTTACTTTGTAGGATTCTGTTGAGTACCATTTTAAGGTTGGTGGTTGTTTTCCTCAATATGTTCCACCCATGGGGTGCATTATACCAATTGTATATTGTTTGGATCATCTGGAAGGTGTGTTTTTGTATCTTACCTATGTTATAACACCATATTTTGTGTGTGATAGCTCATAATTTTTTGAGGGAGACTTCTTGATTTAAATGATATATTATGAGAATTTTATGGCTCATTTTCAATGTGATTATATGATGTTAAAATTTGTTAAATTTTTTGAATGGAAAATATAGAAAATGAGTTGGATAAACTCATGAATTTTGAATGGTTTTGAAATGATGAATGAATTTATATATTGACATATAATGGTAGAGGATACCTTGAAAATTTATACTCCTTAGATCTTTATTACATTATATTCCTTTGAAATTTATACTATATGGATCAGTATTGATTATAGTAATGGATGCCACATTAATTTATACTCAAATCCTGATTTTATTAGATTCCTTGGAAATTTATATTGTAGGGATCCGTATTGATTATGGTAGTCGAATACTTAGACATTTTTATTCCATGGATCTAGATTCAATAGGATTCTAAGGACTTTGTACTCTAGGATATGGATTTCTTGGAAAACATTGGACAAGATTCTTGGACTCCACCCATGTCTTTAATGAGTTTCTATGTAGATTATCTATGGAATCAATGAGGATTCCATGGCCAATTATACATTGGATCTGATCCTTTCAGTCCTGAAAGTTGATTAATCATTATAGGCTACAATGGATGTTTATCTTGCTTTAAATATATCCATGTTATGGGTATTTGGTTATATTTTTTAGGTTGGATAGTGTCACTCCTTATTAATCATGATTTACTTTTTCCCTTGATTTTGGGATCTGGAATATTGTTTATAGGGAGCCATGTTTGTCTTGATATGATTACTTTTTCATATAAAACTTCACTTTTATTTATTTTATAACTGTGATATACTCCAAACTGCTTCAGTGTTTATACATAGACTAGACATGTTAGAGACTCTGTTTGTGGTGTCCTACTCAGTATTATTTCACACCCTGTTTGGGATGAAGTTGGGTACCCAAAATTGAATTCATTGATGAAAATAGGAATCTAGGAAAGAAGCACATTTATGATGCGAGGTTTATTATGCTTAGGAGAAAGGGATTGAAGGAACGAGCATATCTCATAATGATATCTAGAGATAGTTCCCTTTTGGTCTTCTAATTGTTTTGATACATGTACTATGTGAGATGACTAGTTCCATGTACTTCATGAAACTTTATATAGAAAAATGACATGATAATCATAATATAAATGAAACTTATGTTATTTTTATTGCTATAGTTGTATGGATGTTATTTTCTATTAGTGATTTATTATATGTTTTTTATTATTTGTTATGATTACACAACTACGTTACACTCTGAAATGAGGGTATAGTTTCCCCACAAACACACCCTAGTACCTCACTAATAATCAGTAGCCTCTTATGTATAGGGACTCATGCTTCAGGCCATGTGACCCACTAGCTTAGGGCGCCATTATGTGGATCTTAGTTCTGGATATTACATCTTTAAATCACCAAAGGGAGTGAACTTTATAGAATGGGATTTACAATAACATCGATTTGGAACAGAGTCATGTGGGTTAGGGTAAGTATGAATCAATATTTCTAAGAATTTACTGAATGATAAGGAAATATGTTAGATATAATTACCTCATATAGTATATTGTTTTAGGAATGTATTCATTAATGAATTTTCAAGATTACCTCCTATGAGAGAGTTAGATTTTACTATTGAATTTGTGTTAGGAGAAGAACTTGTATCTATTTCACCCAATAAGATGGCTCCAACTGAGCTTCATGAACCTAAAAGGTAGTTGGAGGACTTGGAATCTAAATGGTTTATATGACCAAGTAATTCAACTTGGGATTCACCTGTCCTTTTCCCCAATAAGGAAAAAAGAACCCTTAGGGTTTTCATGGAATCTATTGGTTTAATCAGTTTATAGTTAAGAACTCGTATCCACCTCAACTTAGTGACCTCTTAGACCAATTTAAAGGAGGGAAATTTTTCTTAAAAATTGATTTGAGGTTTGCTTATCATTAGGTACGTGTTATACTTTTTGACATACCATATAGAACATTACGTAGTAGATATGGATTGTATAAGTATTTGTTTATTCTGTTCAATCTCATGAACATGCTGAATGTTTTCAAGGCTATAATGAGTTAGGTTTTCCACCTGTATTTGGATATAGTTTTGGTAATATTCATGGTTAACATCTTCGAGTAATCACATACTCGACATGAGTATAAAAAAGACATTGATATCATTTTCATTACACTTATAGAGAATTATCTATATAAAAAACTCAACAAATTTCACTTTTTTATTTACTAAATTCATTATTGGGTCATATACTTTCAAAATTAGTAGTATCCATTGACCCATAGAAAGTGACAACAGTTGTTTCTTGGGAGTAGCACAAGAAAATATTTTACATTCAGAGTTTCTTGGGGCTGTATAAATATTATAGGTTCATTATTCAGTGATTCTTATTCCTATAAGAACCTATAATATGATAGACTAATAAGGATATTAAGTTTATATAGTATTAATATTCTGAAAAATCCTTTCAGGAGATGATAGAAAGACTTAACTCAATAGTGAACCAGATAGTAATTAAGCCAAGAAAGGATAAATAATATATTTTGATGCACCGAACATCAGGATATTAGATGTTTTAATGAAGGAAGATTGAGTCATAGAATATGGTTCTTAGGTGTTCAAGACACATGACCATAATTATATGGAACATGATCTCGGGTTAGCTATAGTTTCACAATCCTTGTAATGTTGGAAGAAAAACTTTTTGGGGAGTGATTTTTTATACATAAAACATAAATGTATCAAATACATTTTAATATAGTGTGAATTGAATCTCAAATAGTGATAGAGGGTTAAATACATATAATATTTTGGTTTTGATCTTTCTCATTTTCTTAGGAAAGGAAATGTTGTGTTTGATGCTCATAGTAGGAAGACTCAAACAAGAGATGTCTAGGAGACCAATATCATTTAAAGGTTGATGGATCACTTTTCTACAATGAATCTGGAGATTCCATTAATTTATAAACAACATATTCTTATGGATTTATTAGTGATATCTTCACTTTTGGATCGAGTGTAGATGAAGAAGATTTATCTTCCTAAAGGCTTGGTACCAAGGGAGAGCGTTCTGGGCAAGGACCCACCACTTGGTTGGTTCATGGATGTGGATGAGATATTATGCATTAATGAATTCATTTGAGTACCCATATCCATACCAGATTAATTGATGCATGAGTCTCATGACTCTATTTGGGAAGTACATCCTAAAATTACAATGATGTACCACAAAACATGGGGTAGTATTAGCAGCCTGGTATGAAATGAGATATATGTTGCTTAGTAAATTGGTGTTCTACATATCAGTAGGTGAAGGAAAAACACGAACGACTACTCGGAATTTTAAATCCATTACCAATTCATGAGGGTAAATGGGATAATTCCACTATAGATTTGATGATGTATAATACTCTTGAGGCAATGATATAGTATGTGTTTTTTAAAGGGTTGTGGCCGAAGCCTCAATTTATTATTTAAATAATATACCTCTTTGGTGTGGGTAGAGGGAGACCCATTACATAGCCCGAAGGCCCAAGACCAAGTGGCCTGAATACAAGGCTTGAAAGAGCATTTTTTGGCCAAAAAGACCCCTCGATGAACAGTACTGCTACAGTAACCACGCTGCTACAGTACCTGCTACAGTACCCACCACCACTACAGTGCTCCACAATAGTGCCTCCACCTCTACAGTGCCACCTCTACTACAGTACCCTGCTACAATACCATGGAAATTCATCCATGCCCGGATTTGATGGAAAATCTAGGAAGGATATATGTTAGGGAGGTCATATGCCTTCATGGAGTTCTTACAACCATCATATTGGATAGGCACAATAAATTCATGTTGTGGTTCAGGTAGGGGTTTTAGAGGGTTCTAGGTTCATCATTACTTATGAGTAAACCCAATTAACATCAGACTGATGACCTGTCTGAGTGAATAATATAGGTGTTAGAGGACACGCTAAGAGCTTCTATCCTTGATTTTGGAGGTTCTTTGGAGAAACATTTAACTCTTTCTAAATTTTCCAATAAAAATATCTTCTAATAGACTATACAAATAGCTCTTTATGTTTCCCCCTATGGTAGGCCATTCTGTTCACTGATGTATTGGTTAGAGGCAATAGTGGTAGAGCTACTGAGACATCATCTTGTCTAGAATACCTCATATAAGGAAAATATATTAAGAAGCGTATAGATACAAAAAAATATAAGTTGAAATCTTAGGCCGATCGCCATCAAAGACTTCTATGGTTTGAGGTCAAGGCTTGAGTTTTCATGCATGTCTCACCTAGATTAGGGCATCGACAGATTTTGAGTTAGGGTAAGATATCATCTCCTTTTTTCATATCTTTTGAGATTTTACATAAGTTTAGATTGGTGGCTTATCAGATAGCTCATCCTTAGAGATGCATATTTTTTTCATGATGTTTTCTCATTTCTTTGTTACATTTTTATCATTTAGACCCACCACATGTTCTTTATCCTTAGTATTTTCTGTTGAAGTTTGATTAATCTTTTGGGAAGTATGCTATATATATCATTGATCAGATCTCAAAGACTGTTTGAGGAAGGAAAATTCCTCTAGTACAGGTGATATGGAATCATGAATACGTACAAGATGAGACTTTTGATTGAGAGGCAAAAATATATGCTATGTGGTTAGAATTATTCTCAATCATTTCTTTACATACCTCATAAGGGAAACATGGGGATGGGTTGTTTTATGTAAGGGAAGTTTTAAAATATATATTTTTCAAATGAGATACAGATAATTTAAATTTTTGGTTAAATATTTGTTTTCTTTCTAACAAAAGTTTCCAAGGGATTGAGAGATGATTGGATAGAATACCCAAATTTTTCAGAGCCTAAAGCTTTAGTTTTTAGAGGAAATAGGTGAGGAACATATTAAGTTTTAACCATGCAGCTCAAATATGTGGGTTGTTTCTGGTGAAACATGGTTAGTCTAATTGAAACACCCTAATATTATAAATGAGGAACATCATATTTGATAGAATATATGATATGAAACATCAATATTATAATATAATGTAACACCATGAGACACTATAATATATTTATTTTGAAATAAATTGTATTTCTTCGATAGCTAGAAATGCACCCAACACGAGGATTGAACAAAACATGATACTGTATGTTATTTTGACGTGACTATTATAACATATCCATTAAGATGAAGATTCTAAGTAGTAATAACTAAATTATGACTAATATATGGTTTAAACATGTATAAAATAAATTCAATTGATATCAATTAATTATAAATAAGTTAAGAAACATTTTAATATAAATAAATGTATTTTGAAAAATAATATTTTTCTTAAAGATTGATTAGTTACACTTATATATAATTTCTAATAAATGCATTTTTAACAATTTTAGAAAATTAATTTGAAAAAATAATTTTAATTTTTTGAAATATACATATAAAATTCTCTTGGGTTGAATTTCTGATAATTATATGAAAAGAATAATTTTTTTTGTTGAAAGTGAAAAAAACGATTTTATTGAAAAAAATCATTTAATTTAAATTATTTAAAAAGTAAAACAATATTTTCAATTTGTTTTAGAGTAATAATAGTTCAATTATACTAATATTTAACTAATTTAGTTCATTTTAATCAATTTAAAACTTAATTTTTATATGAAAACATTCTACACTTATAATAATTTTCTATTTGGAAAACCACCCTTTTTTTATATCAATGGTTTAATTTTAAATTGAATTATGCCTCTTATAGTAATTGAATTTTTAAAAGTGGATTCTTTATTTTTATTTATTATAATTTATATTATCTAATAAATTCATTATAATGTTTAACCACAATTAATAGTGAAACAGTAAAAATTAATTACGGTTGGTAGGGTAAAAATGGGTTTACCAGGGGGGTTAAACGAGGAATATAAGGGTTAAAAATGACCTAAATATAAAATAAAACGTTTTATGGACATATTTCAAAACTATAATCTATAATGTCTGAGAATGACCCATTTTAGAGGCTTTTTGAATTATAAAAATTTGGGTATCAGTTTATCTTTTCAAAAATTCTATGTGTGTCCTTCCCAAACTTAAAAACGTCCACACTATCCTCACATATTCACACATAAAAATGAATTTGGATCAATAAATACCTTCCCAAATATCTTCATTAATCCTATCCTAACATCATAGAGTCCTTGGTTTTATCATAAATCCAATATAGAAAGGCTTTAGGAATAAACCTAAAACATTTCTCTAAAGAAAAGGTAAAATTATTAAAATGCATGTTTGTTCTATTTCTTCTTCCACCACCTTAAAATATTATTAAACCGTGTTAATGAAATAAGAAAAAATACAATATATAATAAACTTTTATAATATTAATATAATAACCTATATCCATCTCTACTTCTGTCAAATGGAAAATGAAAATGTCGATCATGTTTATGACAGACTACCACCTTGCGAACCAATGTGATCCATTTTCCATCACCAAATTTACATTATGGATATAATCATGGATTTAAAATATGTATATTATATTCACGATATTAATATATGTATCTAATTATAATATCAAATCAACCATATTACCTCCTAACCTATTTGAAAACAACAACGTCGCTCATGTGTACAACGAACTACCACCTCGCAAACCGATGTGATTTGTTTTTCTTATTTTTATTTTACTTGGATTGTAATAAGGATAGATAAAATGAATATAAATGATATTTTAACTTAATTATACATCATTAATTATTATATTACCTATAACATCTTACATTCCATTCCATAGAGGACATGATAACATCGTATTGTGAAGAAGGGTGATACTGCCCAGGTGATTTATAATAAGGAGGAGATATTTAAAAGGTTTAATATTTCAAAGTACTGCATTATTGCTGGGATTGTTATCCCTAACAGTGGAATGTTTTGGAAACCTAATGATCTGGTTCAAATTTTATCTTATGTTTGGAACTTTTCAGATTGGAGATGTATACCCTAGGGTATAATATATTTTTCATCCCATCTTCTCATCAGAGGAAATGAAGCACGCAGCTTGGGGCATTGGACCCATTTCCTTAAAATGAGTTTTGACTTGTTTTCAAAATTAGTAATTTTTGTTTAACCCATTTTTCATAAAAAATTACTAAAGATCCATTTTAGATCAAAATTGTTGCCCTTAATTGGATTTTAAGTCATCCAAAAATCTTATTTGTCATTACCACTACTATTGGTAATCTAATTAAAATGGATTGAGCCACTGAGAAAGTTAAGTTAGAACATTTCTTTAGGGTCTTGGTGGAATCTAACATAAGAATGTGATTAATTAATAACAATATTTTCATAGTCTTGGATGATTAAATCCATTTAATAATACATTATAAATGACTTCCAGAGTTTTTTTTCAAATTGTCAGACAATTGGTCATATCAATAAAATATGCCCCAAAAATGTGATTTTCCCCCTTTCTTCATTAGAAGGGCATCATGAGACCTCTTCTTAGAAGAAGATGAAGGGGATGAAAGTGCATAGTTATGTGGACCCTGGTGAAAAGTGCACTTTTGGTAAGAATCTCATGTAGGAGGTTAGGGTTGAGACATTAAATGGATAGGCTTTCACCTTGGTGATACAGCTTAGTCATGAGATTTCTATTGTAAGAGTCATCCCAAATCTTGTTATGAATTCTAGTACTAAGGTAGGTTCACATCAAGGTAGGATGGAGCAAAAAATAGGCTCTAATACTATCTTGAGGAGGAATGTGCAGGTGGACACATCTTCCCTCAACATGGGATATGTTGGTATGCATAAAGAAATTCCATTTCTATATGATGTCCAGACACATCATGGCGTCTTAGAGGATATTTCTACATGATCTCATTTGGGGAAAGGATATATGAAACTAGTTACATATGATCATTATTTTCCTCATTAATGAATATATAAGAAATATGGGAACATCTCTGATGATGAATGGGTGGTCGATATCCCTCTTAAGGCATCGAGTAGTGGTGGGCAAGCCTCTTTTAAGGATTCTATTTTAAAAGGTAAGGAAAAGGCTATTGAAAGTGAGGGTTTGACCCTTGTTCTTTTTAAGTGTATACAATGGATGGACTATTCTAATATTAAATGTAATATTTCTACCAGATCTTCCACTAAGGTGTCAATAAAGGAACATACAAAAATCCTTAATATTTTTAAAAACAACGAGTCTCAATCTATGTGGGAAACTATGAATGACTCTAAATATGGAAATGATATGTCATATTATGATATTTAGATATATTGTTTTATTGATTAAGTCATGTTTTATTTGTTTAACCCCATCCACATAATTTTTGTTTTTTCTTTCTTTTTAATAAATTGTCAAATGATTTGCTTCTGGTTGTACTAGATTGGTAATACATACATGAAAAATGAAGCAATTATCACCCAAAACAAGGATTTTAACATATAGTTTTTAATAAAAGGGTGATAAAATATTTTAATTAAATAATATATGGAATAATTTATATTATTATGGTTCTGTAATAGATTTATAATAATCTTATCTTTATTATATAGGAGGTTTGGAAACAAAAGGATGTTGAACCTAAGATAAGGTTTTCTCATGTCACTTTTACTTCCATGATACATATGTCATATTCACCACTTATTTATTTTGTAGGGTATATATAATGTCCATTTTATAATTAATATCATAAATATATTTAGCTTCATGTTATTTAATGTTTCATTTGATATTATTTTTTATAGGTCTTGTGATTCAGATGTTACTAAAGTGGTTAGAGTTTGTTTCACAATCTCAACGTTATTCAAGATTGTTTTTTGTATGTATCCCTTGGGGGAATTAGTTGATATTTATATATTAAAATAAATTAATTTTATTCTAATTTGGTTATTCATTATTGTTTTGAAGCTAAATTACAATTTAAACACTCTTTGGTACTTAACATCATTGATAAACTTTTTATAAGAAAACACAGCTTTTATATTTCTCTTCTGTTAGAAATCCATTTCATCAAAATACATGTCTAATAAAGATGTTTATACTTTTTTAATCATTT
Source organism: Viscum album (assembly GCA_963277665.1). Classification (NCBI taxonomy): domain Eukaryota; kingdom Viridiplantae; phylum Streptophyta; class Magnoliopsida; order Santalales; family Viscaceae; genus Viscum; species Viscum album. The sequence goes on from OY728119.1 coordinate 541,291,341, forward strand.
AAAAATGATTTATTAAATTAAATTTTACCTATTTTTTCTTTTCATAATTTTTTGGATGGAATTTTCCTTCCATTTTCTTAATAAGTCCCATTTGGATTTAACCAAAAAATGTGAGGGGAATTGTTGTTTAAACGTGTATGGAAAGAACACAATTTTACACCCTTATAAAATCTCAATGTCTTTAAGACTATTTTATATTATATTAAATTTAATTTTGAAATAAAATTATTTACAAATTAATTTCTAATATTTTTTTGAAAAGGTTATTTTCAAATTGAAAATGGTATTTTCCTCAAGAATGTCATTGATGGCATTTTTATTGTATTTCTATTCATAGAAAAGATCAAAGGTTTAATTTACATATTATCCACTAAGGATATGTTGTATTAATATCATAATTATGCATTTATGGATGGTTTATGAACTATTTTAATGAGGATGTACAATTGTTTATGATTATATTTATTTGATTAGGGTTAGTATTAACATTTTGTATGTTTTTTTTTCAATACGAATGTTTTTATTAGGTTTCACCCATTTAATATGAGTAATGCATTGGAATTACTAAGTGATATTTGGGGCCTAATTATAGATAGTCCCTCGATGTATCGACACATCTCATGAGACAAATCATTTGGCAAAATTGGATGGCTTTCTATCCATAGATTAAACTATATTGTAAAATATATTAATAATATGTTTCAGAATTATATAATTATGAATTCCATCATTATTAGTCCAGTAATTTATGTTCTTGTAATTATTCAATTAGATATAAAATCCATGGATAATATTCAATCTCTGTGATTACTTATATAGATTTATTTTATCATCATTTATTTCTACCATAATAAGCTCAGTTTACTGAATAAATGGAATTTATTTCACTTATTTGTTATTCCATATTTATTTTGATTATTTGTTAATGATAGTTCCTATTGTACTCTTACTCTATCTGAGCATCTAAGATCACATGTTTCTAATTTTTTACTTTCCCTAGGATACCAGAAAGTGTTTTATGATTGATATGTAGAGAAATACGAAAGGGACATATGTAATTATCAAAGAAACCATTATGTTTATTTTATGTATTCAATTGTAATTAGAACATAAATTATGTGTATATTTTTCCAACACTACTAAACTATTTTCTACATCAAAATGTGACTCCTTGTATCTTGTTCCAATCTAATAAAGTAATCACTAACTAATGGATACTATGGTCAAGGACTTTACATTAACTATGTTAGTGAGGCAATATGGATGTGTGAAATGATACATGACTATTTTAGAGGTAATTTCTATAGTGTGTGCATTGTTTTTCAAACCATGTAAACACTATTGAAGGGAGTTTTCTATATAGACTGCGGTGGTGAATGATTAGGGAATAATTTGGATTTTTTTTGAAAAACCTTGATCCCCTTTAAAAAGTGGGAAATTACATATTTTTACCTTTGATAATTTAATCATTATTCCTCTATTTTCCTCCCCCATTATCACAATAGATCTCACCCTCATTAGAACCATTTCTCTCCTCCCTAGAATTTTAGAAAAGTTCTTCATTCTAGCTTGTAATCAGGTGTTGTTTATTTCATTAGATCCCCCTAGGAAATTCATTCAATATTCTTGAATCTTTTATTTTCTTATCTCACCATAAAGAATTATAAATCTATATGATCTAATATTCTCTATTTTTAGGGAATTTTTCAATTTCTATGATTTCTCACATTATAGAAAAATTGGAGGCTACCACATGACAGAGAGTCGACTACCAGTATAAGGCAGATGTATAGTTCATTTCAATAAAATCTTTGTTGTTTATGTTACATTCCATTAAGCAACACTCTAGACCCTCCATGAGATGACTTAATATGGTAATTAAATTCATTTAAATTAATGATCCCATATCATAAATACTTCTAAAGACCATTTATTTCGTCTTTAGTTACCTACCTCGTCTAGGACCACCCTAGGGGTGTGTTGATTACATACTATCAAGACTCATAAATGTTTGTATAAAGCAAAAAACCATTTATGTGTGTGTTATTGATAAAGAATTTAAATGATTATTATGAATTAATTGGAATGGGAAATGAAAAAACTATGTAACTTGGTCCCTTTTTTGAATTATGTTGTGACACCCATGAATATATGGGATTTAATAAAAAGTGAGTTTGTCAGGTATAATTCTTATAGACACATTAAGATATTAAATAAGATGATTATGTATTATAATATGACCATGGATACTAGTGGTTGTGAAACAATTACGATTTTTTTGAACATAATGCTTCATAATTCCTTTATTTTTGTTGCTGAAGATGGCATTTCACATTATTTACTAAGTAGATAAACAATAAATTTCACATCTGTTTTTGAAATGTTGAACCTGACATTTCACATAATTTACTGAGACATTAAACATGATGATTCTTGATCATTGGGTTAGGATGTTTCACATGACAACTCACATTCTTGATTGGGACTTTTCAGACACGAATTTTCATATTATTTGAGGAATCCTGGGTCGATACCCTTCTTTAAAATATTATACTCTTATTATTATAAAATGACACCTTGATCATATGCCTCAGATCCTAGAATGTATTATATATATATATATATATATATATATATATATGTTCTTACTTATATATATATATATACATATACACTTATACCTATACATATTTTCTGTCACTTGTTTGGAGACAATATGGCATGGGCCAATATAGGTAGTGTTGGAAATGAATCCTTAGGGAACTAATGCCTATTGGGTTTATTTTATATTACATAATTATTTTATCATTTTACTTTTACAACACCCTTTTATATTCAATGGTTGGAATCATATTAGGCATTTTTGGTGGTGGAATGATGAGTTTTCCTCACACCCTGTTTGGGTTGCCAGTTGGTACTCAGGAAGACTTCATTGATTTATAAAGGAAAAAACGCAAGCACTTGGAAATATAAGTTTTATTTTCAATACTAGGATACTGTATGCGAGAAAAGGACCGAGCTAGTTCTTGGGATTCTGTTGGAGTTAACATTTTTTGTATTGTTTTCTTATTTTACACATGTTTTTTATGTCGATATGCTTCCATGTATGCCTCCCTAATTTTTGTGGCATCATGAATTCTTCATCTTTTGTATATGAAACTAGATATTATTTTTGAGTGATTATTACTGACTAGGTGTATTGGTTACAATATTTCTTTATAACACTTCTGTGGACTTATCTGTCTTGCACTACATCATTAATCTGTTCCTGAGGGAATAGTCTTTGCATTGTACCATCACATACTCTCACTACTTGTCGATATCCTATAGTGTATGGGAAGTCATTCTTGGGGATCTGTGGCCAACCAGGCTGGTCACTTATTTATGAACTGTTCCTGATGCATCACATAATCATACTATGAAGGTTTTGAATTCTAATATCTCAACACAGGACCTGATGAGAGAACTTAAACAACTAGTTTTTGGAGCCTTATCTACTTACATCATTAAATTTTCACACTATATTTTAGATTACCATCAAAAAGTGTCTTAGGTATAAGAGAAAATTATCCCTCCCTCATTCCAAGAATTCATTGAAGATGTTGAAGCAACATTGGATGATTACTCACTAACCTATCTTATAAAAACCATTTCATAATATTACAGTCAAGGAGAATAACCAGATCCATCATCATTAAATGGAGTAAAAATTTCAATAGAATAACCTACTTTTGATTTATCTTTTTTATAATAAATTTATTAGTTCATTATTGAAAAAAATTATGTCTTTATGAGCTATACATTTCCCTATAAAATAATAAATAATTTGATGAATTCACCATTAAAGAAATAGTGATGCTATAATTTGAATGTGAAGAGTTTCCTAAGGTTATGATAGAAACCACAACTTTTAAATATGTTCCTAACTAGGGGAACTCAAACAAGAATTTTGATTGTTTTAATTGTATTTTAATAGAACTAGTTTTTAATAAACTTTTATGCTAAAAAGAATATTGATAAAGCCTTAATTTTTGAAGAATAAGTGGCCAAAGAATTCATGGGAAACAAAGGATAATGGCCCATTATTTTCCCCACCCCACAATGGAAGTTATTCCTTATTTCTAGGAAGATAGTCTAGTTGTAACTTATCCAAGAGATCTTCTATAACCAATTTGATGGTATGAAGGGTAGAATAAATTGAATGTTTTGGATTATTATAAATAATCCTCACCCACCATCATATCTTTTGTTACCATTGGAACTACCTTTTAAGTCACAATAAAAACCATGTATGTAATAGCCCAAGATATTACTATATAATTTCACATTTAAATAAACACTATTTTGATAGATTATCCCACACAAAAAAATCAATAAAGAATACAAAATATATTAAATAATATAATAATAAGAAGAATAAAAAGTAATTTCAATAAAAATATTATAATCATTTATAAATGTATATAAGATGGGATAAAAGATACTTATTGTTTTGAAAGGTAATTTTTCAACAAAATTAGTTTTTATTTTTGTAATTTATTTTCATTTAAAAGTTGAATTCATAAATTTTAAAATTTTAGATTGAAAATATTAACCTCATTTCTGAATTCAACATCTCAAAATTTCCTTAAGGTGAATTTTTCATATTTTTCTAAAAGAAATAATTTTCAAGTGAATAGTGGAGATACATATTTAACAAAAAACCACCAGTTTTATTACATTATCATAATACTATAATGAATTAAATCATTTTGGATTTTTAATAAAAAATTTATCTATATAAGTAATATAAATCATTTAAAATCACTATTTTCTTTTTATAAAACCTATGTTTAATGTTTTGGAAACATAAGTTAAATTTTAATTGAAAAACTACTTTATATGATTAGATTAATTTTTTTTTCATCAATTGTAACAATTAAATAAAAAAATAGATTTCATAATTTATATAAAAATTATAATATTATTTAATCAAGTTGATTTCATTTTTTGTTATAAAATTATAACTACTATGATAAAATTTAATGACCTTGATAATAGTAAAACTATTAATTTCAAAGAACAATATTTTTTAATTTTAATCTATTAAAATAAATTAATATTATAAAAAAAATTAATTTAATATAATTTTTAATCCTATATCTATATATATTACCACTCATTCACATGTTAATAAATTCTAAATAATATGGAGAATATTTTGTGGTGAAAACATCATTTTCCTTCAAGAAAATTGTTTTATATTTAAAATGATTTAATATAAAAGTTAATTTTCTCTTAAATAGTCATTTAATAATATTAAATAAATATTAAGTTTAGTTTTATCGTACCCAATGTTTTTAAGAGTGGTTATTTCATATTTTTATTAAAATACAAGTTATGTGGATAAAAAAGTTACCCAAGTAAAATAAATATTGAAAGTAAAAATACAATACAAAACATATCAATCATGGATATGGAATGGAAATCCATTATTGGTGCCACAAAACCTTGACTAGTGTAATGATGTCCTTTAAAATTAAATTGTATTCTCAAAATTTCCCTTTTCATCACTTATAAATGGGAACCACCTGCACCATTTCAATGCGACACTTTAACTTATAAATATCCTTGAAAGCCTTTCTATTTTTTCTATCCTATAAGTCCCTTTAATTTTATAAATACAATGGTAACTAAAATTTATCCTAGGTCCATCAATTATAAATTGTTCATCAATCAGATGTTCAAGGTCTCAAAATAATTATTATTTACTCCTTACATTTATTAATCTTTATCTTTTAGACATGTATTAAAAATAGTTATATAATGACATAATTCTAATTAGTATAGTTAATTGTTATCATATTAATTCATAAATTATTATTTTTTATTTTATGTGCACTTATAAGAAACAAAAGAACATTAAACATGCATTGTGAAGACTACCACCTCTATGAAGTAACATTTTTTTTGTTTTTCGTATTTATTTTCATTATTTATAAAAAACACTTCAAATGTTATGAAACCTAAAAAAATCTAAATTATATCATTATTATTATCATATAATTATATTCTAAACTTCATTAACTATACACACTCCTAAAGATATAGCTTGTTAATGTTTGGATTAGTTTAACCCCCTAAGTCAATAATGCAATAAACATTACCGTATACAATTTTGAGAACAGAAATACTAATATTATTATAATTTAAAAAAATAATGGTTTTTATGTTTTTTAAAAGGTTATATTAAGTGTTTATCTTATTAGTCGAATATCATAACTGATTTCTAAAATTACTAAAATAAGCCAACACCGATTCAATTTTCATGTTTACATAAAAATATAATAAATAAATAGATTATAATAATAAAGGAACTATATTAAATTAAATATAGAATAATAAGGCTCCTAATGAGGAATATAATAAACTTAATTTTATTATTCCGAAATCTAGGTGCACACACATAGTGAATCACGAACAAGGTAAGGGTTTGTTGCCTCAAATTTTCACCTATTTTGAAACATTTTTTTATTATAAATAATGTTTTCATTGGAATGGTGTATGTACTTCCCCTATAATATTTTTTATTGTGATTATAATGTATTTCATAATATTCATTTTTTTATTACAAGTTATTTATCTCATGCGGTTTTGACTCAAAATTTTTAAAATCCGTAAAGGTTTATGCCAATTAAATTTTCTCCCATTGAGTTACAACCTTCTTATTGTATTCTACTTTTCTATGTTTTATTTTTTATACCAAAGGAATAATTTTTATTTTGTTCACATATTGTTTTCAAGGTTTCTAAAATTATGCCTTATAACCTCATTACTAATGTATTCTTACCAAAAATATTATTTTTCTTGAAAAAAATTCTTAGTCTCAATTCCTATTTATTGATACATAATTCTTCTTATTCTATAATTTACATCTATATGTTGTATATAATATAAAATTATTATATTATGTAATGAATTTTTTTTTATTTTAATTTAATTTCAAATTCCTTGTCTCTTTCTATCGGTAATATCTATTTTTCTCTTGGAATTTTACTTTGTTTCATTACTATCATCTTCTTTGATGAGATACCTTCTCAAATAAAATATTTATATTTGTAAGAATAACCATAATTATTTCTCAGAGATTTTTCTCCCCAATATCCATATTTTAATTCCTTAAAATATTTTAATCTCTTTTTTGGAACTCATTATAGATTAATTCATGTAATCCAATTACTTCTCATCACCTCTATTAAAAATAAAATTTTATTTCCCTATTTATAATGTGTAATTTCATTAAAGTTGTTTTAAAAATATTATAATCTTTTACATATCATTGATATATTCCTTAACATCAAAAACACTTTTTAATGAAAAAAATTATGAATTTTTTCAAGACTCCATTATTGAATATTTCAAAAAAAATAATGTTTTAATATATCTCAAAAGTTTTATTTACAACATTTTTTGTAAATAAACTAGTGCCTTTTTCTCTTAGTCTAACTTTATAAAAGTAATACAAGAAACTTATTTTTTAACAAATTTTTACAATAAATTATTTAAAATCATTTTGAATCATTTTTCTAAAGTTTCATGTTTTTAAAAATTATATTATTTTATCATTATTATATAATATTTTTTAAAAGTGATTTAATGGAAAAGGGTCATTTTCATCATACATTTCAATGTAAAGTTGAATTATTTTTTTTAAAATTATTCTTCATATATTTCTTAATTATTTACACATGTTTTCAAAAAATGAGAAACAATAAATATCTATATAATTAATGATCCATAATTGCCTTAGTCTAGCCTTGTGATCATCAGTATATAAGAATATCTTTTCATCAAATTCATTTCTTATATGAACACCATATTTTTGTTTCCTATGATTGAAGGGTGCTTACTAAGATTCCATACATCAATCAATTGGGGAAATTATTAACTTAAGCCTATATCCTTTATATAAATGATGTGAATACCATATGCTTTATTATATTTATTGTAGGGTATTTTCCTATAAAGTTACTAAATATATTTTAAAAAAAATTTATTTTACATGGAATTATGTTTTTATTATTATTTATAAATATTATAAGTATTTTTATAATGTGAATAAATTTAAAAATGATATGAAACCCATTTTCTTTCCATTGTTTCTCTATGATGTGATGATGAAACCCTTTTTATATCATCAGTTCTTTATATAATGATGAATGATTTATTTAAAGTAGAACACTTTTGTATATATTATGATTGGTGGGTCCTATATCTCCAGCTATATTGGTTAAGGTATTACAGTAAAAGAGATAAGGAAGTGTATACATAATTTTTTTCACAATCTAAAGAGTCAAAATACTTGTTTTTGTTCGCAATATAAAAGGGTTAAATACTTGGATTTTTTCACAACATAAAGGGTGAACATACTTGGATTTTATCAAATTTGTAATGATATACTTATAATATTGTCACATTTCTATGATTCCTTTCATTTTATAATATTCTATACTTCCTTATTATTCAAAACATTTATGCCTATTTTTATGAATATGTTATAATCTCATTGATAATGTCTATTGAATCATATTTCTACACTATCTTGATTCATTTCTTATGTCATGGAATTCCGTATTCAATGGATCAGGTTTTATGGCTCATGATTTGTTGGGTATAGATTTATTATGTATCCTAATTATACCCATATTCTCATCTTATTCTCACTTATGATATTTTATTTTTATCACCCACATTTACCATTAATAATCATTTGAGATGAACCATTTCTTATATTTCCATCACCTAGGTTCTGTAAATGATATTAACCTATGAGAACTCTAGAAGTTAATCATATATGTTTTGGTTTTCGAGAAATATTTAAATATTTTATAAAATAACATTCTTATATAACTAGACCTCAAAGGCCCTAAATGTAGAGGTTCACTGAGTTTCATGAAATTATTGTGAAATGTAAAAATAATTTGAAATTTGGAAAATTTTAATATGGATCTTATAACATGGTATCAAAGTTTGTTTGTAAATGTATGTGTTTTTAGCATTGGACCTATGATTATGGGTCACGGGTGCCTCAACTGGTATCAAAATAGTGTTTAGTTCTTTTCAGGAATTATTTTAGTTATTTTTTATTATGATAAGATAAATTTAGTGAAAAACCAAGGGTTAATTTTTTTAAAAGGTTGGGGACGAAGCCTTATTTTTTTTAATAAAGAAAAGAAAAGACCTCTTTTAATTGGGTAGACGGAGACCTATTACATAGCCCGAAGGCCCAGTGGGCTTGTAGCCCATTACATAGCCCGTAGGCACAAATTTTTGACCAAATGCCTATTCTGTGTATAGTAACCTGGCTGCTATAGTATCGCAGAGTACCGCCGCCACTATAGTACCCACTACAGTACTGCTAAAGTACTAATACAGGTACCTGTGCCCAATGGGTTTTGAACCCCCATTTTTCATGTAGTATCACGGGGTGCTTACCACTAAGCCAAACCCCAACTACAACCAAGGGTTAAATATATGTGATACATTTATGAATATAATTATATCTATTAATTTTGATGAAGTAGAGAATTTTTTGATTTTTCTAGAAATTAAATCTATATATTGATACTACATGTGGATGTAGACTCTACCATAGATGTAACTAGGGGTAATAACCTTAAAATTGGTGGATTTGGCATTAAATTGGTTTTCCCCTTGTGCATGAAAAAGTGGTATAATTGGACACTTGGTTTGACACTTATAGGGGATATGACATGGTTAATTAATATTGTTTATAACTAACTATTATGAAGGATTTGAGTGTTTTGTTAAATTTTTATTTAAGATAACCTAATAAAAAAGGACCACCGATAATCAAGTATTTAAGAAAGAGATTCATAGGCTGAACTGAAAGTATCATATGTTAAAAACAAATCATTCATAAAGGATGAAATTTTCATATTGATGTTTTCATATAAATATTTTTGATATTATCATAAACATTATTTTAGTATTTGGTTGAAAAGGAATCATAGAAATTGTAATGACCTCAACCACAATAGCCTAGAGCTGGTACCTTACTATATTACATTGGAATAGATGCAAGATTCAAATCCAAAAGGACTAAACATGTAATAAGTTTTGTAAAACTAGTTTACACACATGTTACCCATATTACAATGGGAAAGGAAAATAATGCACAATGGAATTAATAGTTCAACATACTTGAAGCTCATTCTATGAATTTATATTCATATCCTAGGGAAAAGAAACAAAATAAGGGTAACCTAAAATTCCTAGTAAGGGTTAAGTGTAGAGGAATATATCATGAATAAATAATAATAATGAAAATTGAATGGTAAATAACTAAACACAAATTGAATGTAATCAATAAACTGAGAAGGATGTGCGTAAATATTTTGGAATGGTAAATATTTGAATACACGTGCATTATAAATAAATTGATAAACCATAATTAATAAACCCAAAATGAAAGGAATCCATATATTTTTTCACAGTGAAAATATATTAGATAATAAAAAAAATTCTCAATGAAGTAAATTATTAAATATTGGATTTCATGTTTCCTAGGAACATGGAACCTTTACCGTGGATACATTTCACAAGACAGTTTAAAAAAAATTGCATATAAACCCGTATGATTTGGCCAACTAATTCATCTCTTGATATCACTGATTCATCAATGGGATTAATTTAAATTCTCCACAATCCATGTCATACAATTTTATAGAATTCATAATATATCTAAAAATTAATTTAACTCATAAACAATGTTCCTTATCAAATATTCTTATTAAGTACATGATACAAATTTACCTGTATTTACCTAGTTAATCAAATAACATTCAAAGTTAATATAGTATGTACAAATTATATAATGTTCATGAAATAACAATAAAAATTACAAAATAATTTGTATAAGAAATATAAATTTAATTTATAATGAAAAATGGTTACAATAAAATGATTTTTTCAAGAGAATGTTAACAATTACAAAACGATGTGAGATTGCATAATAAATTTTACCATTTGGTAATTCTTAATTAAAACCCAGTTGGTTGATATAATTAAAATTAAATCTTAAAATAACATTATGAATAATGCAATCTAGATATTACATATATAAGGGGTAGTATATATACCACATAAATGTTAATTGGTGCATAATAATAAATAAGTCTAAATGGAATGTAAATTAAGATGAAATCCCATACATTACACTTTCTTTTGGTTTAGAACTGTTTAAACTCTTGTATAATGGATTTAAGTATGTTATTAACTTACAATAGAACCATATTAATATTTATAATATCATATATTATTATTTTATAAAGTATTATCAACTTTATATTAATCATCTTTCCTTATTTTCATTATTTTAGGTGTTAATTGCCTTGTTTTTCAGGTATGTTTGGACTTGTTATTTTTTTATTTACCCTATGTAGATCATGATTTAATAATATCTAAAATTTAAAGCATGATATAAATATCATATATATTCAATATATATGTGTTTAGAGTAACCATAAAATTAAGTGATAGGAAATGAAATGCATCGTTCATGGAGACGATGTGTCGTACGTATGAATGAACATTGGTTCCATTTTCTTATTCGGGTAAAGAAAGAGAAGTAAATGATATATATTAATATTATAATTTTAGTATCATAATTATGTAATATATGTCAAATATGTTTATTGAAACCATCCTTAAAACATTACATGTAATGTGTGAACAAATCACATTGCTTCATGAGGTAGAAGTCTGTCGTACACTCGAACAACGTTATCGTATTCCCAAAAAATGGAAAGTATATAGGTATGTGTTATATAATAATTAAAAAAGAATAAATACACCATAAATATCTTATATTAATAGTATTTTCCTCATTATTACCAACCATGATATGTGTTAAGGTAATAATGAATGACATCGGTACACGAGGTGGTAGTCCGCCATACACACAATTGATGATTTAAAACCCCATTTGAATAATGTGTTAGTGGTTTTAGGTACATACCATACAAATAAAAAAATCTTAGTCTATTAAAAATAATTAGGTTATTATATAATCATGAAATAAAAATAATTTAATTTTTTTATAATTAAATAAAATAAAAACACATTTAGAAAAACGTTACATCTTCTTTAGTTATCCTCCATAGATTTGAAGAAATGCAAGCATAATATGGATTTATGTCGATGATACATATTCTAGTATAAGGGAAGGAAATTTGGGGAGTTGTTTTGGAAGTTTGTGAAAAAAAAAGTAGTTTGAGAGGTGTGAAGAAGGGGGATAGGGGGATACCTTATATAAGTGGGTTGAGTGGAAAACATGTAAATTTTTAAAAGAGGGAATAAAACCCACATTTTTCCATGTCACATTGATACAATAATTCATAAAAATAAATAATATAAGGTTTAATTTTTATATATGACTATTAAATGATTTTTGTGAAATAATATACTTCATTTGGTCCCTTAATTTTAATGTTTAGTACATTGGTAAACTTGTTTTTCCCTTAATAATTTTAATCAACCCTAATTTATTTCACTAATAATTTTGGTAAAAAATCAACTCAAGATTGTTATAAATTATAAATTATTATGATTAAATATACTGAATCCATTTTTAAAATTCAAATCACATAAGTGTCATAGATTAATTTAAAATCAATCCCATAGATGTGTTGAGAAAAGAAGTTTTTAAAGTGGAATTGTTCAAAGATTTACTAAGTTTTTATTTCTAAATTCAATTGAAAAATCATTTAAATTACTTTAATTGGATTAATAGATGTATTATTGATCTATTTTAACTTTTAAACCAATTAAAAATATAATTTATCATTATAAATTATTTTGACGAAAAGGTAGTTTTCAATTAAAATCCAGTATTTTCCAATATTCATCAAAAAATAAAACTTCTCATAGAAATAGAAACATTTTACCCTCTTATAACTATGAAATTAATATTTTAAAAATGTTTTTTATTTTTTAAATTAAAATTTATTTATGTTTCAAAATGTAGTTTTAAAATAGTGATCTATAAAAATGCGACAAAACTGCCTTTAAAAAATTACAACTTTTTTTGCATAAAATTGGAATTATTTTAATCTTAGAACTATAAAATCTATTCAATTAAAATATTTTATTTAGTATATAATACATAAATTTCATTATGAACATACACTAATTTTATTTAATTTAAATTATTAAGATATAATTCATTTGGCGCATAATAATATTTTTTTTATAAAAACACATCCTTTATATTCAATTGGTTTTGTAAATTCAATTATAATTAATTAGTGTCTAATGAATTAAACCATATGTTTTTAAGTTAAATAATCCTATTTATAACAAAAAATTTATCATCTAGGAGATAATTTTCATTTTAAATAATTACGTTAATTATTTTAGGTAAAACCCATTCTTGCATGTAATGAATGTCATCGAAGAAAGTAGTTATTGTGTGTAACTATTGATTCACACCAAGAGAGAATAGATAAATTCAATAAGTGGAAAATACCATAATATTGGTATTTCCCACCAAAAATAATAGAGAAGGTGGACATGGACTCACGAATCTCATAAGCCACCAAGGGACACTTGATTGTGTTGTGACCATCGTAAGGTCATGTGAAATATCCATGTGTAACACATAGTTTATGAAAGATCCTTAACTTTCCCATGGAAAAGTTATTTTTTCATTCTCAAAGGAAACCTTGATAATTACCAGTTATGCTGTGATACCCTAAATAATCTCCCTAGGATTCGCAGCTTGACAACCGGTGGATTCCAGATGAACTATCTAAAAATACTTAAAAAATAGGAGAAAATATCCAAAATGTTGGAGAATATTACGGTAAAAAAACTTGTATGACACGTGACCAATAAAGATATTTTTTCCCTAAAACATTCAATTAGACTTTTGATACACCTAAATGTTGTAAAATATACAAAGGAAATAAAAGGGGAAGAGGTGGGGGCCTCTTTTGGACATAAAAATCACACGATGTGCCCCTAAAAATCCATAAGTCATTGCAAGTACTAAGAAAAACAAGTAACTCCTCATGTGAAATATCACCGACATGTCTTTATTATTTATCAAAGATCCTTCAATATGTCCATGAGACCACATAATCCATCATTTTCTTCATAAGGAAAAATAAAAAGAATTATCCATGAAATTCTCACACATCTCCATAAAAACCTTTATTGGTCCCACGATGCATCACTAAGAGGTAGAATGATTTTCGTAGAAAATAGTCATGAAACCACGTAATCTACCCAAATATTGTAAAATAAACAATGGAAATAAATTGGGGAATGATTAGAGCCTCTTGGAATCATAAAAAACTTGTGACACACCAAGGCTATCTGAACCAAAATATCTCAAGAATCCTCGAAAATCTGGCCAAATTTCCTAGAGGCCACATAAAAACCCATCATTGTCTCTTGATAGGTTCCATAAAAGTCTCATAAGATCATGAGAAGGCCTTTTGGAAGTCACCCTATTCCCATGAAAGCCATTGGAGATGTCAATAATACAATATTAAAGTCCCTTGGCATGTCTGCATGATTAAAAAATAACACGTAAACTGGAAATAATCCAATATATAAGGTATTAAAGGGATGGTCTTGCGGTCACTGAATGACATGAAACAACACAATAATGAATCATGGTAGAACATCACAAAGACACGTAATGTTGAATCCCTCCATCGACTCTAACATGGATTCACAAGATAGATACCTGACAAAGAGAGAAACAACTAGGGTGGAGAGGACTATAAATCCCCAACCCCAACAACAGGGAATGATATGTATTTATTTCATCCAAATACATATGGCTTAGGAATCAGAGTATATTTCTTGGAGCGACTCATCAAATGATTGGAAAAGATTCCCGCGAGGTAATATCTAAGGAATAATGAGATTGATGATGAAGTATGCATAAGCACATCGTGTGACCACTCATAGATCACACGAAGGAATTCTAAAAGATCATTTGAAGAACATCCCATATAACTGCTGGATCAGGTGAGACATAAGTAACATAATACTGAATAAATCTAAAGCATTTGAAATAAAATGTTGAAAGAAATACTAAAAATGGGATACTTATACGATGAACATATACACTAATACACATGCGTTCTCAAGAACCACCTAATACATGAAACTATGATGGTACATGTCTCTTGGATCTCATGATTTCCCTTTGGCATTCTAATCAAATCATGTTAAGTCCTCTGGAGATGTCTAGTCAAGTCACATGGTGCCCCCTGATCAGGCCACCCTAGTCTTAAGAACCCATAGGATTTCCATCTTAACTATGATGTGTCCTTAGCACATGTAATCCAACTCAAATGGAGATATCAAGACATGTATAGGTCACGTAACATCATTCTATAATGTCAACTATATTTGCAATAAAATCTGGGCATGCCAACCAGATCTCACAATGACCCCCAAACATGTCATCTTGGATCACGCGTCACCCTCCAGAAATTAAAAATTGATTATCAAGATTCCCTTCAAGTGTGTAAATAATCTTTTGTGATGACGCACAATCTTGTCAGTTGGATAATGCGACCCACTATATACATGCCGACTGTGATCATGAGTTGGCTTCTAGGGTCATTCGGCTAGGTCTTGTGAGTTCCTTTAGTTATGCAACCCCAGATCATGGGATGACCCTCACAAATGCCATCCAGGATATGAGATGTCCCTCAAACAAGTAATCTAGATCATGTTATTGTCTTAGGTCATGTCAAGAGGAAATCTATTGACTTGTCACATATAAAATTGTGGAATTTTGACTAGATAATCAATGCATGTTGGGCAGAAAAGCAGGCCAGGTCAGTAGGGAATCCCTTGACTTAATAACCTTATTTTTTCTCAATGTATAACCCATGATTATAAGGGAAATGTCACTTTGTAATCCCCAACCAAAAGGAACTACAATAAATCTAATTCCTACCATAACTAGGATACATAGGATTCCTTCCTAAGGAGAATGCCCCATATTGAAACCTCCAAAGGGTTGTCCCAATACATTAGTCCCCCATCCATAAGCAATGATACTAATTATTTTCCATCCCTTATTTGTCACACTGGGAATAGATCATGTGGGCATATGGAGTTTCAATTATCATATAATCTGTATTATAAGCCTCTATAAGGACAAGTGAATCCTTAGAGTGTTATCCCTTGTCATCTGCATAATATGATATGTCCCAATTATAAGGGAAATGATAGTGTGTAATCCCCAACTAAAAAGAACTATGATAACTCTATTTCCTTATATTACCAGGATATGTAGGAAGCCTTCCAAAGGCCTGATCTGTAAATAAAACCTCAAAAGGTATTTCATAGTACATAAGTCCAGCATCCATATGCAACAAGACTGATTATTTTTCACCCCTTATTTCCCATTCTGGTTATAGATCACAGGTGATTTGGGAGTTTCCATAATCATATCATTTGCATAATAAGCCTATAAAAGGATATGAGAATCCTTAGAGTGTAAGACACAACTACCATCATAATATAATAAGCCTCATATACATGTGAAACCATAATGCGTTAGCCCCAACCACATTGAACTATAAAGACTCTGATTCTTACCATAACCATGATATGTATGATTACATTCTAAGGAACAATCCCAAACTCAAATGGGAATCTACCTCAGTGTAATTCTCATAACGTATCAGAAATTTCATCCATTAGGACCCAATAATTCCAATGGGCTGATTATCTCACCTCATTAATCAGTGTACTGAGAAACCATGAAATTTGAGAACTCTATTTCTTTCCATAACCAGGATATATGGTAAACATCCCAGAGGCCTGAAAACCATATTAAAACATCCCAAGGGAAGCCTTGGATCATAATCTCTGGAACCGTATGCAGTGACATTAATTACTTGTTATCCATTATATATCACATAGATCAGAGATCACTTAGGATTAGAGATTTACAATGGTCACCTCATTCGCACCATGAATCTCCACCAGCCAGGACAATTTCATCATATAATCCCAGATGAGTGGCATGATTTAAATATCCTCCATACAAGGAAATTTACCCTGGGGCCAGTTCCTAGAGTGTGATTGAACTTTGATAACATAGATTCCTGCCATATCCATGATACATCAGACACCTCCCCAATGGTCGAGCACCATATTAAAACATTCCATGGGAATTACCAACACATGATTAGCAAATCCATAAGTAATTAGACTAATTAATTATTATCCCTTGTTTCTCTCATTGATAATAGATCATGTGGGATGTGGGAGTTATGACGGTCACCTCATTTTCATTATGAATCTACACTAGCTAGGAAAATTTTATCATGTAATACCTGATGAGTAAAATGAAATAAATATCCCCCACACAAGGGAATATACATTGAGTTAAGTCCCAAGGGCGTGATCAAACTATGATAACTATAATTCAAGCAACAATGAGGATAACAAGGAAATCTATTATAGACTCAAACTCTAATATCTATTTCCAATGTTTCCAAACATATGTCCTTTCCATATGAGGTTAAACTGCATAGTTTTAACTAACTACATGAGTATAAATTCTTATAATAAACATGAGATATAGGGAACTTCCTAATGGATCAATCCATTACTTAGAATATTAACCACATCCCTAAATGGTAGAAAATTATAAAGTACCCAGTTATAAGGCTTCAACATATAAGAATCTATTCATTATAGGGAAATGGATTAAGATTATTGGTTACATAAATATGAATTCTCCAATAGGATACCCCCTAATTTTAAAAAAAGATACATAAACTATAATAGCTTTGTTATTGTAACCATCCCCATATCAAAATTAGGAAAAGATTAGAGAACATGTCTTGAAAGAGAGTCTTGAAGTATACAACAGTTTCACCTAAAATAGGCTGTGATGTGCCCGACCTACCATCCCTTTTACCAAATCAAGTCCCTAAGCATCATTGGGTCTGTATCCCCAATTGAAAAAATACATTATAAAAGTAGGTCTGCACCCTGTTATGGATGAGTGAATCATTGAGAGTTTTCATTAAGAACAAAAATGGTGACCCTATGTTAATGACAATGTAAGAAATGAACCACTCACAATTGTCCATCAAGCTAAAACAAATGTTCCAAGTAGTTGTCTCTTAACTGTAAAAAAATGGTGAACCCAACATGAATATATCATAAAAAAATGATTGGGTTATTTCCCGCCATTCCATTTTTTTCACACTACACACAAAAAAATTTGGTTAACCCAATGTGAGTCTATCAAATTAAATAATGATTGGTTCATTATCCATTGGACCATTTTTTACATTATATATAACCCAAAATGGTGAACCTAAGGTGAATCTCTCAAATGATTGAAAAATCGATTAATCATGTGTCATGCCACTTTTTTCTATATATCTTATATAAAAATGATGATATTCCTAACATAAATCTTACATCGAATTCTATACAATCAATTTTCTCATGAAATAATTCCCTCCTCATGTTAAAAATTCCACATGAGTAGAATATATGGATTAGGAATAAAAGATAAGTTGTGTTAACCATAAATATATGATTGAGCACATAATTCCTAAAATATGTCACTAATCGGTGACCTTGTCCATACTTTTATGGATGAATGAAGATAATATTATCATCAATAGTATCTCGATCTATGATAATTTCATCATCTAGTGAGTATTATGGTATTTCAGTTGTTACTGCAACCCCCATGGTTGAAAAATAGTAACACCTACTTGAAAACATCAACATTAGGTGGAAACCATGATAGTTCAAGAGTACCATCGATGTGGTAGACTCCCAACCCTTGAGACTACCCGAGAGTGTCTACAATCAGTAAAGATAATGAGTCTACATCATCTAAGAAATGTTGTAGCTAATAAAGTGGACCTCATTGTGTCAACCAACGGTATTGGGAGATTATCCTCAGAGCATGAAAATCACAACATCAATATCTAATGAAGGTGGTCAAGGGAGAAAAATAAGGATCTGTTATAGTTTAGGTGCCTCTAAGGAGGAAGCCTGTGAACCTCTCTCACCACCTCCATCCCGCCGGTACCCATCATCTTCTTGTTTACGGTACCACTTGACACACTAATGCCTCTAATACCTATGCATGGGTGAACAGGATGAAACATCGAGTGAATAAGATGCTAGATATCTAGGAGCGAGCAAATATCCCCACTCCCATTTATGATTAATTCCAGCATATTATGGAATTTACTAGTGAGGAGGCTTATATCTGTGCTCACTCAAAACAAATATGTGGGTATATTCCTAGAAACAAGTATGATGGAGGTGCATATCCCTACCCCATGCAGGAAGTCCATTATCATAATCCTATAGAGTAAGGAGGAAGGAAGTGGGTTCATATCCACTCTTTAATAGAATATATCTTATAGTACACAGTGCAGATAGAAAATATGTTGGCTTATATCAAAATGAAATTTTTTCTAAAATGCCAATAAATATTTGAAACACCTAAGGAAGTACACTAGAATATTATGGAAATGTATAGGGAAATGAACATATTTTTGTCACTATATCCAATAAATCTCAACACTCTGATCATTATAAACAAGTGAATGCTCTGGATAAAGTGCACATTATTGCTCCCATACTTGAGGATTCTATTCATACTTTGGTAAAGGATGAGACACATGACCATGATCATACTCCCATTACAAATGGGGCTCACTAGGTTAGAGCAGAACATTACTTGGGATAAGGGAACAAACCTATCAAAAAAAATTGTGACCTATTCTAAAGTCCCAAGATTGGGATCATATCCCTATTCTATCTAGGGATCACCAAGTTAGAGGGTAAAATGCCTTAAGACTGACTCATATTCCTATAAAATAATACTAGTGTGATAATAAAATGGCATAGGATTAGGCTTATATCCATGTTCTAGTTGGGGATAACCATGTGATATTGGAACAAGCCTCAAGACCATCTCATATTTCTGTCGGTGAATTTTCCTAGAATATTCTAACAGATCATGGAAACCTAGCACATAATCATAGTTCTATAGATGAGTGACTACACCAACATAATTTTAAGGAAATATAAAAGGAAGTTCATATCTCTTATCCCATTCTGGTGGTCTATCAACATATTCTAGTGGTGAATTCATATTCATAGAAATATCATATTCTTTCTCCAATGGGGCCTCACCAAGTGATTGAAAAACATGTCTCAAGGAAGGCCATATTCTTTATGTAAAAGACTAGAGGTATATTACAAGGGATCATGATTAGGATCCTACTCAGATCCTATATGAGGATCACAAAGTGAGAATGTCATATGCATTAGGATATAATCACATTACTTTTAATATTGAGAAAATTCTTCGGAATATTCTAGTAGATTCTCAATAGAACGCTCTTACAATCGCAAAAAATGATGGTTATAAATAAGTTTCAAAATCCATAATACAAAATTTATATATCCCTACATAATTCCAAAAGGTAGGTCGACATATTTTGACTATGATACAGGTCATGACCCATATTCCTAATTTTCTCAATGCTAGTGTCCTCGAGGTTGTTTGAGACACATTCTCAACAACACATGGGTATATTAACTCTCCAACTAAAGTATAAGATGATCATTACCATGATATTCATCTTTATGGATCTATGAATATGGATCAAAGGGACTCTACTTCTGAAATCTTCACTTTTCAACCTCCCCATGATGGTATCTCCCATAGAAAAGGACATCCTCCACTTCCCCAGACAAATTCTTATAGAGAGGTTTCAAAAATTCAGAAGCCTTCTTATAGAGGGGTGCTAGAAAAATCAGTGTCAATCACATATAGTTTCACATCAACTGATTATATAACTCTATTATAGTCTAATGCAACCTTTAGAAATATATTTTATGGTGTGACCAGAAAGAAGTAGGTAATCCTGATGAAGAGGAAGATGACATTGACATATAAGGAGAGTTATCTCAAAACAACCTTCCCATCACATCATAGCCCTCCAAACTTCTGAATATGTGGTCCCAGATGAGCTATAAAATAAGTGAATACCTTATATATGAAAACATATATTGGATACCCATCAGTGCATAAAGGATAGAGATCTCCCATATAAGGGATATGAGGGTCACCTACAAACCACCAAGATACTCTATTTTCAGCTAGACCTAGATTCATTCTCTATGTCCAAAGATTTGAAACTGTAAAAGCTTAGAAGAAATCTATAACATGCTTTCTACCATTTCATTGTAACCCTTCAGTGTGTGATCTTCAAATCCACGTTTTTCATTCATATCTAAGGATTGGGAAAGTATTGAGTGTTACACTTTACCGTACCGCTGGAATAGAAGAAAACATCAGATACGACAACCTTTAATGTCATATCCACTATCTAAATCAGGATTCTAGGTAAATCTTGAGCCAGTTGGTCACGATAATGAATTTAACCCACTTGAAAGATGCCAAGACATGAGTAATAGATGGGGAGGTAAACCGAAATGATTTTAAATTGGGCCTCCCAAAGCAATGAGAATAAATTTTATACATGGAGACAAAAGTTGTAATCAAATAGACGTACTCATATGAATAATTATTCCTATGATGTGATAAAATCATAACCAATTTTTGCATGAGAATACTACACCACCATAAATGTGCTGTTGTATCAGCTTTCATACCAGCCATCTAGAAGTGTACACTACTAACCGATCTAGGGGAATATCTACAATCTCATCTACCTTTTGGTTCGTCAACTCCTAAGCGGATTTAGGACTATCAGCAGTAGTTGCAAACCAACCCCATCCCCCTAGGATAGAGGGATTTATATCTCAAAAACCGTCACCTGTTTCATCATCCCCTCATAGGGTCATGGGGAAATCAATAGTGTTTCTACATAAACCCCACCCCATAGGTATGGGGTAATATATATCAGAATATCTCTCTTGGGAGTCATTTAATCTTCGATTGGAATCATTGGATCCTAAAACAATGATCTGTAAATTCCAATCACGGCCTTGAACAACCCCTAGTCTATAGGGATAGTTGAATTTTCACTATCATCACAATCACCACAGATAGAATCAGTCTTTTATAGGTTGGGAGGAAAAAAACAATGCTTTAAATTCCATATATTCCTCTCACCATAAGATAAACCTCTTTTGGTCAAGTATCATTTAGCAATCATGACCGAAAACTCCCTCATGATTAGTGTTCATATAAAAATAAGAGGAGATCTTATGATGAAAGAGATGAAACCCCATTGGGGTTAAAAACAAAGATAGAGCTATATAGTTGGGGGTTTGAATAATAACCCTAATGATGGTAGTGAAGAATCATCCTATTGCATCAAAATTATTGGGAAAACTACTATTTCCTGATATGACTTTTTGAATGTGTTCACTATGAACATGATATACATTGTGTATCAAGATGAAAATAAAGGGGACATAACATGAAAATTTCACCCTGAGAGGAGGGTGATTTGGATGCACCAACTAAAGCCACATGCACCAGAAACCAAAGAAGTCTCCAAAACCCAGCTCTTCTAAATACCAAATTTTGACCTCTACGGAGGAACACTGCCAAAGAAAAAGGAAAATGTGTGACTACATCCCAATCACCTCCCTAAAGAATCAAAGTTCCTTCCATAGTGGAGTAGTTTTCACGATATAAGTGTGAGATATAAACATTAAGACAAATAAATTAGGACCTTCTTAGGTAAATATATTCATTGTGTATCGTCTTTAGGTAGGGATAAGTATTCTCCATCCCATAGACAATCCTCCAATGAGAGCAGTATTTGAGCATCAGAATAGCTCTAGATCTAATAATCCATTCTATATAAATTAGGAAGTCTAAAATTATAATGAATTCCCTCTTTTTGGTGAAAGAATCCCCCTCTCTAGGGTGATAATTCAATCTAAAGAAGAATCAATAATCAATAAGAAATAAAAGTGTGACCACCTCATCTACCCTAACTACTTCCTATTAATAGGATGCGACATAGACTGTAGTTACCCATGCTCTTACTAACATCAAAAAGTCCCTAGCTACTCAAATTGAATCCATGGAAGGGAGACACACCTGTGTAGCCTGAGAGGAAGAAATATCCCAAGTGGGGTAGATGTTACTTTGCCTCCATCTAATTTTTAAAATCTTACCTTCTCCACTTTTGATGGTATAAGATACCTCAAAAATATCTCAAAAACATCATATTATGATGTGGTTTGATGATAGGACCTTGAGATCAATAGGGGAAAAATATAAGGTTTTTTTACACATTCTGAAAGGGCCATCCTTTGTTTTCTACAATATTCTACTAGAAGAATCTATTGTATGATGGGAATAACGTAATCACCAATTCCTTTATTAGTTTATCTCCACAGTGATGAAAAAAACAATCATCGACCTAAAAAACTATAGAAAACATGAAAATGACATGGTTTATGAATTCATTGTCTAATGGAAAAGGATAACCTATTCACTAATCACCCCTCTCCCATAGGAGAAATGACTTGAACTAGGTTCTAAAAATATTACGTATGAGATGTAGAATCCTCTGATCCCAATGAAGTACCCAGGTGGGTTCCATGAGTTTTCAAAAAATGTAACAAAGTCTCATGGATAACATTAATTAAAACCAATCCAAATATATTATCATAAACTAAGAACATGGGAAAAGGATCGACAAAACTGAAGTTACAGCTGTCATCCTTAAACAAGTAGAAGTGCCCATCCAAGAATCTAGAAAATTCCCAAACAGTCCAAAACCTCTTGTGCAGTGGTGTCAACCACAAAATCAACCTCATCCAGAAGCCTAGAGATATCCAAGTTTCCAAGGATTTAAGTAATGGATTAATAAAGGATGCTATTTCTGAAATGAACAAGTCCCTGGTTATTTCTTATCTACCATAGAAAATAAACTGCTCATGCAACCACAACCTAGGAAGCCGGATGAGGTAATCCCCATTGACCGTCCTGATTAATTCCATTTCCATAGAAGACTGAGTCATAATATCCAAGGCTAATTAATCTTCAAATACATCCTTAAAGTAATGTTCAATTATATATAGGTCATGTTAAATAACTATTTTGAGTAGGTGTCCTATAGAACAATTTTCCATTTAGAGGATGAGGGTGATTGAAAGAATGTTCTAGCTAGGAATGGGAAAAAGTTTGACAACCAGATGACTCAAAATATAGTTGAAAAATCTCATTCCACCCTGATATCACAACTACATAGACCCAAAATAGCTCCACCACCAAATAACGGGACATTATACAAGTCTCCCAAAATTAGTAAGAACTATCAAAAGTATGAAGAAACATAAGAGGAGTCATTTTCAGCTCTAATGCATGCTCTATCCTTCACATATTTCTACCCTGAAACATCTGTTGCATGGGAAACTCCCCACCAAATAAAATAATCATTGTAATAATAGATCATATTTTTCTCTATTAATATGGTACACTCTGAATAACTATTCTCTGATGATGAATATACCATAGAATATGACTTTCCCACAAATTACTGGGGAACAAGAGGGCACATGCAAAGGAAACAAGGATACATGGTACAACACAGATGTGTTCAAACCCAATATTTATATCATGTTTCCATATATGAAATATATATATATATATATATAATAGACTCCGGGGAAAACAATTAAGTAGGACAAAAAGAGAAATGGAGGTGTCCCAGAACTCTCCCGTGGTTGTATGTACCTAGTTGTTTTTCAATACCACCTAGTGGGGGTTTAATTATCTGATCATCCTAAGAAATAGGGAAGGGTAGAAAAACCCACACCACTATAGGAAGATTATCCCACAACCTCTACATAGTAACCTGACCCATCCACCAAAAAAGAACTCAGGGAGGCCCTCATTGTATCCCTCTAGTTCCTATTGGAATTCGAGAGAGAAGTCGCTGTATCCGTGGTTTATAGAGTGGAGACCATGCCATCAGAATGCCATGTCATCATATCAATCACTAAATTTTTTTTGTAAGAGGTCATCCAAGGGAACATCAGACCCCAATATGTTTCAGGAATACTAAATAATGTCAATGTCCAAAGTGTATTGATTGATAATGGTTTCAGAATCAACCACATCGCAGTTTGAACACTTTCAAATTTCGGATATAATGAAAATGATTTGTCTCCCACAAATCTCAATATTCAAGTGTATGATATGAATGAAAAAAATACCTATTGGGAATATCAAACTCGAAGCTTAGTTTGGGGACCTAACATATGTTACTAGGTTATTGTTTATCGAGAAACAGACTACATAAAATGCCCTACATGGATGACCCTGGGTCCATAGACATTTGGCAGTACCATCAAAATTACATACGTGTTTGAAATACCCCCTCAATTGAGATTCCAACATACTATATGAGGATAGTTCCCCCTTTGATACTTCCAGATCCGAATATGTTGAAGAAGATTTCTATAAAATTGAAGGTAAAAAACCAATGTTGGTTGATGATGTATAGGTTTCTGCTCCCATCAACTTGAGGACAACCCCTATAAATCCTAGGAGTATGCTCGGTAGAAACTATGCGATCCCCATAAATTTAATTGAGGTAATAGACTTGACCCCTCTTGTATAAGGTCATAAAATACCCAGTTATAGTGTAAAATGTAGTCAGTTCTTAAATCTCTCTATAATGAATCCGGAAATAGAGGATGATAATGTCTCTTCTCATGTCATTTCTCACCATGATAGTTATAGATATTCCCTTAGATTGATGTCTCTATCTGAGAATATATCCATGGAATCAGAGGTGGAAAAAGCTGAGTATGACATCAAGAACACCCATCCTGCATTCATGGAAGGTGTTTCCACAAGAACTATTGATCTCAGGAAAGTGAATATGGGAACAGAAGAATCCCCACAGACTACATTGAGTAGTTCCTCCATTCCCCTCAAAGAGAAATACATGTACATTTTATTTCTAAATAAACCCTAATATATATTCACTTGGAACTACACAGAAATGCCCAAACTAAATCCAGATGTTGCTACACACTATCTCAGTTTACCCAAAGAGAATCGAGGAATCATAAAGGAATCCTAGAAGATGAACCCCTCTCATGCCACCAATGTACAGGTTGAATTTGAGAAAATGATGAAATGAAACTTCATCCAAGATGTTCAATACCCAAGATGGATTTCCAACATCACCCCCTTCAATAAAAATAATGGGAAGATTATGTTCAACATAGATTTTAGAAACCTTAATCAATACTTACCAATGAATAAATTCCCATTACTGATAAAACAAATCTTGATAGATGAAACAACTACCTTATAATCACTTTCTTTAATGAAAGGGTATTCAGGGTACAATCAGATAAGGATGGATCCTAAAGATGAATAAGCCATTGCCATCAGATCACCTTAGGGGATATTATGCTATCAGGTCATGGACATTGTGTTAAATAACTCTTGCACCACTTATAAACGTTCCATACATAATATGTTTAATCAATTCATGGGAAGAATAAAAAAAATTCATGTCGATAACCAAGTTGTCAGATCCAAAAAACAATGTGATCACTTCATGGATCTCTAAATAGTCTTCGATAAGCTGTGAAAACATAGTGTAAAGATGGATCTGTTAAAATGAATTTTTGGGTTAACATTAGAGAAGTTAATTAGATTTGTGGTATGCCACCATGGAACCAAGGTTGAACAAGAGAAGAATAGGGCTATTTCAGAAATTTCACCCCTTGAAATCTAAATAAACTTTGGGAAATCCATGGGAACTATTCTTACATTCACTATTTCATTTCCACCAAACCTAACAAAACTCTCCTCTTCACTAGGTTAATAGAAAATGTGATAGCCTATCAATGGGACGATTACTACCAAAAGATTTTTGAATGAATCTAGAAGTATCTACTGCTCCCACCAGTTATGACGGATCTGATTGAAGGGAGGCCACTCATCTTATATATGGGCTCCATGGAATGCCCATTAAGCACAGTCATCATGGATAAAAATGATACAAGGAGATAAAACAATATCTAATACCTCAATAAAACAACAATATGTACTATGAAACTTTACATGTATGTGGAGAATAATTACCTTTAACTCATCCTTATAGTGTAAAAGATATTGAATTAAATGCAGTACCGTGATTTTCATCTATTATCTCATGTTGATCTACTCAAGTACGTCCTTGGCCGCTCTATAGTGACAGGGAATTTGTCCTGTTGGAAGGTCATTCTACAAGAATATTACCTTCAATTCATATCATAGAAATTGGTGAAATGAAATTCCCTAGATGATTTCATCATAGAAAATCCTACTCTGGATAATACACTGGGGGTCACTGAGCTTCCAGATGAGAAGGTATTTTATTCCCATGATACTCTCCCGACATGGGAGATTTATTTTTATGGTGCCTCCCAAATTCCTATTGACAAAAGGATGGGAAATCCAAAATTCAATTAGGATGGCTTTGGTATTATTTTTTTCTATAGTCAAAGAATTTTTCCCTAGACTTTCTCATTATCTAATGGTTTCACAAATAACAAGGTAGAATATGAATCCCTCATTACAGGGATGAATTGTCCCTATATCTGAGAATTTCCATCCTAAATACAAAACGAGATTTAGAACTAGAAATAAAGAAAATAAATGGATAATATTACACAAAAAAGGAATAACTAGACTCTCTCACTCGCTATATTAGGGTACTAATGGTATAGTTCCCTTTTTATCCAGTGTTGCATCATGTTCCTCATCATAGAGTGCTTGGACCGATGATTGGATAATACAACCATAGTCATAGTCCACCATGATTAGGAGGAATAAATCATCTACATTGTGCACCCAAGAATGGTCGCGTAGGTCATATTATACAATATGGAAGAAATTAATTACGGCAACACCACCAAAGATTGTGATTATCCAACATCCAACCTTTGATATATGGATCCCATCATTAGTTATCTCAAAAATTGGATTCTCCATATGGATAGATCAGAAGGAAAAAAATTTATCGTCGTGTAGAAATATTTACCATGAAGAGTGTACCAAATGAATAGAGGTATTTATAAAAGAATTTATTCAAGGTAATTCTCCTCATATGGATAGAAAAAAAAGAGAGGTTCTTTCCATCATGAAAGAATTCCATGGAAGATCCTATGATTCTCATCAGTCTGGGACCAGGCTCTCCCACCAAATCATGAGGGTGGATTACTACTTGAAAAATTGATACAATAATATGTGGAATTTAAAAAGAAATGTCATGCATTTCAAATCCATGAAATCTTCATATATCAACCCCTATAATTTCTATATAAAACTAAATATTATTGGTTGTTTTCCATTAGGGGAATGGATGTTGTGGGGACATATATCCCAGCTACAATTATCCATTTCAAGTATATCATTACTACTATCGACTTATTTTCAAAATGAGATGATGAAATACCCCTCAATGAAGTTAGGATGAAGAAAATCATCAACTTCGTGAAGTACCATATCATCACAATGCTTAGAGTCCCTTACACAATATTGATGGATAATGACACCAAACTCTATTCTACAGAGTTGAAGAAATTATACTAGGAGTACAATATCGATTAAAATCACTCATCTCACTACCATTGAACGAAAAATGGATAGATATAGTTCTTGAATAAGTCTATATAAAATATACTCTAGATGATAGTGAAAAATAATAATAATTCATACACGAAAAAGTTACTCTATGCTTTATGGTCCTACCGTAGCACCATGTGTACTGCTACACAAGAAATTCCATACTCATTAGTGTATGGGACTGAGGAAATATTACACATAGAAGTACAAATTAATTCAATATAGGTAGAAATTTGGGGAAAACTCTCAGATGATGAGAAATAAAAAAAGTGGTTGAATAAATTAGAGCATCTCGATGAGAACAATTTGTGTAAATTGAAAAACCTTTAACTACATAAGAATTAGATAGCATGAACCATTAATAATAAGTCTCTTCTCAATGCATTCCTCTAAGGAGAACAAATGTTGGCTCTTAGGACATTGATGAAACCAGGAAAGAAGCCCCGGAAGTTGTTACCCAATTCGTAAGGGCCTTACTTCATACATAAGGGCTATCACAATGGATCTTAATCATTGGCCACAATTGATGGGGAGCATGTTACACCATCACTAAAGAGAGATTTATCAAGAAATACTTTTAATAAGTATCATAAATCTTATCGTCCTGGTAGAAATATGTTAAACTACACAACATCTGTAGTCCTGATAGAAAGACTTTAAACTTCACAATATCTCATGTCATGACCACATGACATTAATTTATATGCAACACATCTTCCCCATATGAAATTAAACTGCACGAGAAGCACTGTATCACTAAAAAATCACCACACACAAACTAGATCTGTGTGAAAGAAGGATGATATTCCCCCATCACTGTGTGAGAGTTAGAACCACAAATGGAATCTCTTCCCATTCAAGAACTATGTGAGGATTGATTCCTACCATCATAAAATATTTGGTGATGCCTGAGCCTCTAGTGTGGGGCCCAACCATAACATTCTTTTTCATTCAGGTTTGGTGATCCTAGACCTTACCAAATTATGTTAAAGTACATATTAGATGCCTTTTCTGCATGATGTAAAACTGAACTGATCCATAGTGTTACTCCCTATCACATCGGTTGACCCAAGACCTCACCACATGATGCTAAACTACACGACTCATGTACTTTATGCATGACATTAAACTGCATAGTTTTTCTAGATCTACTTATTTCTTGATTCTAATTTTTAATGATATACATATGGATGTCTTGATCCAATATCTTGGTCCAGCTGCCATAAGATGCAAAATACCCCTTTCACATCCTTAATTACCTATGAATAGTGAGAGGAACCATTTCCATTCCTTATTTCTCTAACCAAACATTGATAAGGTAATATTAGTAATTTTAGTAAGGTATTCCCCACACAAACAAGGTATAATGGATCATGATAGAATTATCATGGTCCTAAATTCAAGACATTAAAAGGAAAAACATGAGCCCTCACCACATGAAATTAAATTTCATGATTGATGTCCCATTACATGACATAAAACTACATATTTTTGTGGGACTCACTTGAGAGGATCACTACTACTGGTGTTGGTCTCCTACCAAACCACCATTCAAGAACTACTAGTGACTTCATTCCTCACCTCAAAGGATACATAATGATGCTAAGATCACCAATCCTAGGTCCAATTACAAAAAACATAAAAAAATACCTCTTTTCATATAGGTCAGACTTGAAAAATAAGTTCCTCCATCAATAAATACATATGGATTGATTCCTATAATTATAGGGTATGTATTGATTCCTAGTATTCCATCCTTAGGTCCAGCCACAAAACCCATTTTCACATCAGGAAGCCAATTTCAATTCCATATGATGTTAAACAACACAATTTCTCAATAATTGTCTGTGGAGTGATTTTTACCATCACAAGATACATAGTGATGCCCAGATGTCCAATCCTAGGCCTAGCTACAACAACAAATGGGAACAATTCATACCTCTATGTATGGGACAAAACTGAGTAGAGTGTTTCAAGTTAAATAACTATATATGGAATGATTATTTTCTTCAAAATATTTGTAGTGACACCTGAATATACAATCCTGGGCCTAGCTACAACAAATGATAAAACAAATGCATCCTAACTTCATAGAAGTAGTTCTATACAAGACCAATTTTCCAATGTACTAGTAAGATCCACAAAAGGCCTTATTTATCATGTAATATTTCTTGCACAATTATCACATTAGTTTCCACATCCTTACCACATGACATTAACATGAAAGGAAAACATCTTGGTCACATGACATTAAAACTACAAAAGAAAAACGTCTTTACTACATGCCAATAAAATTAATGGAAAATGTCCTACTGCATGATGTTAAACTGACCAAACAAAAGTATGTCCCCACTTCATGAACATAATCTGTGTAGACGATCACTTTTTTTCATCCCTTATCAAATGACCATAAGAACCTTACCCCAGTCAGCTAGAGTACATGGTTCTTTCATTATCTTTTAATTACCTCAAACAATAAATAAAACATCATATTGAGTTCCTCATGTTTCTGAAAAACGTTTATGGCCCTTGAAAAAGGATACCTAGCTTCAATGGAACCTTTTATTGAATATTAATTTATGCTTATGGTTCTTTAATATGTTCCTATGGTCATCAACCAAATGTGTCACTCTGTAAAAGGGATTTCAGATATTTTTGAGCCCTAACCTCACCACAATAGTGCTCAACACCTTTGGTGTTTTCTAGTCCATTCCTGTTACGATTTTTCCAAATCATTTCTAATGTTCTAAGATCCTCGATCCCTTATTTAGTATATTTTCATCCCTTTCTCAAAAAATGATAGGGTTCTATTGCCCATAGGTATCTAAACTAAGCTCTTATGTATCATCTCCATATTAGATCAATGTGTGTCAAGACAATAAACTACATATACTTTGGTCAAATCTTTATGACCTTAAACTCAAGAAAATAGTTGTCTAAATCAAACGACCCTAAACTGATAGTGAAATAGACACAAATATTGTAACATTGAAAACCCACAAAGGGTGAAATTAGAAAAAATCAAAGTCTTTTCTCACTAAAATTAGAGAATAAATAAAAAAGGCATAAATCTCATAAGACCAACTCGGTCCTAGTAAAATCCATGCTATGCTCCATAGAACTGCTAGTTCTGGAAAAATTCAGATCAATGATTCGTCACATATCCATGCTATGAGAATATGTTCGCATGTCAGTGATGCAACTTTTTGGTTGCTCAAACCTTCTTGGATATTAAAATTTCCATAAATAACACTTCATGATTTAGGTACTTCGGATCAGCACAACCTTCAATGGCCCTTGGAAAATATACCTAGCTTTAAGGGACCCTTTTCTTGACTATTCATGTATGCCTATGGATCCTACATATGATCTTATGTCCGTCAACCAAATATATCACTTTTAAAAAGGGATTTATGATCATTGTGAGCACTAATATCACCATGAGATAACACAACACCATAGTGTGTTTTACCTCATTCATGGTTTGACTGTCGCATATCATCCTCCTCACCAGAATACTTTAGACCATGATCTAAAATAATTATACCAAAATATCTAATCATATTCAACATCCTCAACATTACACCACCCTGTTTTCTACCCTTTCTCAAACTAGAAATGCGACACTTCATTTCCCGAACCTTTCATGGACCACACCTCATGATTCAGAACCATATAGCATTGGGATCAAGCTTCGAAATCAAGAGTTGAACTACCCTAGGGTTATAGAACCCTTAGTGGATAAATTTCTCCCCATACCAAATCTCATCATCTAGACATTTGAGTCTTCACAAATCATTCATGGCCCATAGAAATGAGTGTATATTTTGTTTTCTTGATGTAACATCCCAGAATCAGATGCCACCCAACAGTTCCCCAATCACGGTTGTTCAAATTGGATTAAGAGAATCTCCCAAAATAAAAGTGGTTTCCAAATACTAGTGAGGTCATGGGTGAGTCAATGGGGAGACTATTTCATCATTACTAGAGTATAACACAATGGAGTTCAAACACTTTCAATAGCGTAAGTGAATAAATTATAAGAAAGATAAAAATTATGATGAGGAATGAATACATAATAAACCCCGAAATTTCACATAATCCATGATGCATACGATACATGTATCTAAAAATCATCCAAAACAATTAATGGAAATACAATACAATACAAGTGTCTAAAATAACAAAAAGACCAAATATTCATGATAACAACACAAGCATCAGATTGGTCCCACACCCTCCTCTCGAAAACAACTATAAAAAACCTATAATGGGGTGATTTCCCCTTCAATCACCTACTATCATATAATCTATTTAGTTCCCAAAGGAGTCCCAAATAGGGTGTGATATAAACATGTGAGTAGGTAAACACCCCAATATCTATACATTTATAAATAGAAAAATACAACGTGCTAACATGTTTAAGTGAAGAAGTAATGTTTGGGTAAATGTCCAAGGAAAAAGTATACTACAAAAATTAATACTAAAAGCCTCTCAAGGCTACTTTCAACAAGTTTTATATCCTAACAAGGAATCTAAAAGAAAATTATACATGTAACACTATTTCTCCATTCATCCATACATATTAAAAACCCACAACCTTACTGTATAAAAAAGTTTATCAGAAACCCATAACAACGCTGTATAGTGATTCCAAAACAGAAACCCACGACCTCACCATATAGTCAAGTGTATACCACGAAGGGATGGATCCATGGTGTTGAAGACCAAGGTATACTTGTAGAGTCCTAGTGTCATCTTGGTGGAAACTCGATCTAGGCACTAGTTAGTGTCCTTAGAGTATGTGTACAAACATGTCCTAAATGAGTCCATGCAAGCCGGATCTGGGGGGTAGCAAGGCCCTAAGGACTCCCAAAAAATCAAGACCGAAGGGGTATAATCAACCCAAGGTGTCCACTACAACATTATAGATCCATGGAGACCTATCTCTAGCTTTTATTAAACCATTCATTCATTTCATAAAATTTAAACATTTCCATTCCATGTGAGTATACCCACTCACATCACCAGTTACATCACTTGAGTATACCAAATCATGTATTCCATTTGACATTAACATGACACATGGGTATACACAGAAATTAATCAAAATTTAAAATTAAACACTTCACATGTGTATACCCACTCACATATCTTCTTTTCCCAATAAACCATTCAAGTAATTTGAAAACAACCAAAGTGTACACCCAGTCATTTAACCAATTTCATTTAATCCATTTAACCAATATAAGCATGGAATGACATGATAACACATGGAATGGAGGAATTACATCTCCTAAACAAGATATTCTAACTCATAAAAGTATAAATGGGCTTCCTCTAACTTGGAAAGCACAAGAAATGACCCCTTGGGTGGTTTGACAAGGCATAAATAAGTTAATTTCATCTAGAACACCCCATGGGTGGCCATAGTTGGGGAAAAACCACTAAATCATCACAAAGGAACCTAAGGTAATACCTAATAGGGAAAATGACAACTTCTACAATTAAACCGCTCCAAAAAGGGGTTGCACTGGAAAGTCTAATGGGCGGTATAATGACCGTTTTCTCTAAAAATTACCCAAAGTCGAATGAAAAGTATAGAACACCTACCATAGCTCGGTAATAGAGTGGTCAACTAGTATCAAGTCCTAATTCATCTCTGTTTAGGTTAAATCTTAATAATAGATGATGAACATGAAATTAGGGAATATGATCCTAAATCCAAATAGTGAAACTATTATTCTGAAGATAAAAAATGGATAAAACAGAATCGAGTACATAAAGATGCGGTTCCAAAATGACTGATGATAGAAGAATTGGAGCTCAGACAAGTGCTAGATCTGAAAACTATAATAGAGGGGATTTAGGCTTCAAAGGAGGGGGTAAAAGAATCTACATGAAACATAGAGTCTACTACCATTATTTTAAAAAAAATTCATGGAATAAATGATGTTTAATCCCATTACACTATGTATAATTCTTGGTTTTTTCTTCTTGAGGAAAAACCCATACATATCATGAAAGGTCTTGGGAAGACCATTACATGACATGTACCCCCTTTCATGTCATGTATTCATCCTAAAATTAGCATACCTGATGTTATTCATTTATTCATTACATTTTACTAACTCTCTTTACTGATTTTATATGAAAAGTTCATAATTCGTGTGTAATATTCATATTTTAATATTAAATATAATTTTGAGCACTATTTGAATAAATCCCGATTTGAGTCAGTTTAATGTATTATCTATAACTATTACTATACTGATCCATATTTCTTGGTTTTTGTTTTTTAGGATTTTTATTTCAATTTAGAACATTTCATTAGAAGGGATCATGTGCCAATTCGGCCATTTGATGGTTCATATGTACCACAAAATAAGGCCCAATGAATCTGTGAACAAACTGGACCAGCCTTGAAGATTGATTTACTGGGCTCAATCCCGAAGTCCAAAATGGTTGATTCCCCACCATAATTCAGGAGACAATATTTGTCATCTGGGATAAAAATTTCAAGGTCCAAAGTCTTCAACAAGTGTCCCAAATGATTCTATGAAGTCCATCCCACCATTTTAGGTCGGGAATTTAAATCAGCACACAAATGTGGACTTTTCTCCTTAACTAAAACTCCATTTGAGCTGAGAATTTGCAGTAAGAAAAAGGAGATATAAGAGGACAACTTTGTTGAAGAAACTATCCGTATTTGACAGCATATTACTATTCAAATATCCAATCACATTTCATCCATTGAAAAGTCATGGATAGAAATGGACAGTTTAGGTTTGTTTAATGAAATAGCCATAACTTTGGCTAAATAAGTCCAATGACCTCAAGAGTTTGAGGGTAGAGATAAGACATAAATATCTTAATTTATGAAGAAGACACCAGATCGTGATTCAGCTTTCTAGATTGGTAAATATGCGGTTCAAGTGGAGGGGCAGATTTGGAATGCAAACAGTCCACTCCTTGGGCTATAAATACATCCCTCTCCTCTCCTTCCAAGAGGTTGGCACTTCAGCACTTAAGGAGGAGGTTTGGCATTACGAGATCCTTGACAAGGATCTGGGAGGATATGATTTGATCTTGTTTCAACAAGAGAGACCTCTCCTCCACTTCTCATTCAAGTTTGTTTATGTTTTCTTTCCATTGTAATTGTGTAACTTTGTTTTCATTTCAATCAAATTTTAGTGCTTGTTTCTTCTTCAATGCCTCTTATTCTTCTCCACCTTCTTTAATATAATATTAATGGTCTTAAAATAGTTTAAATTCAGTTTAATCCCCTTCCCTTATTTTTCTTCCCCGTTCAATCTAAATTCCATTTTTGATTCTCAAAATCTTTCTTGTGTGTGTTCAACACACAACTCTTTTCTTGTCCCTTTATTTTTCTAATATTTTTAAATCATCACCATAAAAATTAAACCCATAATATAAACAATCTTAATGGCTGATTAAATCTCTCATTGGGGTGAGTTTTAATTTAGGTATGTTAAGCGATTGAGATCTTTCACTCGATGAGTATTCGTTGAATTAATATTGTGTATGTTGGACTTAGCATGTCATGGATTAATGACTTGTTTTGTTTAACATGTGGTTTCAATGGATTATTGGAAGCATAAATACACTACCATAAACAATATATGATTAATATTAGAACCCTAAGTTATGTTAAGGCTTGGATTAAAGCCTTAACACTTGGTAATTCAAATCAACGTCAACTTGTGACATAAGTGTTAATTTAAATGCAATATAATGCAAAGCTCAAGTACATCACAAGCTCGACTAACCTAATGATAAACTCACCCCAATCATTATCATTTTGTTAAATCAATCATAATAAATTAGTCATTTCAATTAATCTCTGCATACAAACCCCCAATCAGAATACAATCAACTAAAAACAAATGACTATTTCAAAGTATCATCGCCGAGGGTTCTACCCGAGTGCTTCTATACACATTAGCAGATCACCAGAACCTTGACTGGTCGATAGGCAACAATCATCGGTGCGTTTAAAATGGTGTCGTTGCCGGGGATGGTGCTTTAAGTAGTCAGTATTTTTTAGTTTTTTGTAAAAAAAAATTTAAAAATCAAAATTAAAAAAAAAATCTGAAAAAAACATTGAGAAAAACTCGCCTTCCTCATCCTTTCTAAATATCATTGAATGCCCTGTAGCCTCCCAAACAATCCCTCGGATGTTTTTGACCCTGAAATTGATATAACTCTTCGTCAACTTAGGAGGACCATTAGGGATAACCAAATCACCCAAGAACCAATCATTTCCCTACCAATTGAATTCGATATGGCCAATCCTATGGAACAAACATTGAAAGAACTTGCTGCCCCTGATATAAATTACCAACCACTTGGTATTCAATATCCAAACATAGTGGCCGACTTTAAACTGAAATCAGGTTTGATTCATCTTCTAACTCATTACCATGGGCTAGCCGGTGAGGATCCGCATCTACATCTCAAAGAGTTCCAGGTGGTGTGCCTACCATGAAGCCTCAAGGGGTTTCTGAAGAACAAATCAAACTCAAAGCATTCCCATTCTACCTAGATGACTCTTCCAAGTCATGGATCTACTACCTCCCTCCTGGTTCCATAACTACATGGAATGAAAGGAAGCGTCTCTTTCTAGAAAAATTCTTTCCTGCTTCTCGTACCGCTTCCATCTGAAAGGAAATAAGTGGTATCTATCAATTCTTAAATGAATCACTCCATGAGTAATGGGAGAGGTTCAAAAAGCTTGTGGAAACCTACCCACACCACCAAATCCCTGACCAACTCTTGATCCAATACTTCTATGAGGGGTTATAGGCTATGGAGTTAACCCTCATTGATGCCGAAAGTGGCGGTGCTCTTGTTGACAAAACTCCATCAACTGCAAGAGATCTCATAAGTAGCATGGCTATAAACACACAACAATTCCATACTCGACCACATGCTCAAGTCAAAGAAGCCCAAGATAATCAATCCATAGAGCCTAACAAGATGAATGAGTGGATGAGTGAACTTACAGGTCTTGTGCATCAACTAGCGGTGGCTACCAAATCCCCAACCTCATCTTCTCCACACTCACTATTCCTTGGGCCTATCAAGAATTGTGGAATCTGTAGCTCCTGAGCTCATCCAATAGACACATGTCCACAACTTCAAGAGGATCAATCCGATTCATCCGGACTAATGTAGCTCAATGCAGCATATGCTCAGCGGAACCCCAACCCTCAACAATCAGTTCAGTTTGTTAGAAACTTCAACCAACCTCACTCTGAGCCTTTCTCTTATACCTTTAACCCAGGCTTGAGGTATGGTAATACCATCTCTCATCCCCCTCAATTCCCTCCTCAAAATCCAAACCAATTCCAATATGGTCAAGGTGGTGGTAACTTCCATCAAACTTATCCTTTTGTTCGTCAATATCAAAGGAACAATCCTCCCCCTAGATTCCACTATCCGAATGAGCCTTCCCAATTCCCAACCCAATACAATCTATTTCCCAAGAACCAAAATCAAGGTAATCCCAATCCGGGACAATCCTCTTCTTCCAAGCAACCATGGGAAAGTGCAGTGGAAGATATTTCCTCTTTCACCCATTCTAGCCTTAAAAACATTGAAACTCAAATAGGTCAACTTGCATCCCACCTGAGCCAGCAACAACAATCAAATTCTTCCCAACTCCCAGCTCAACCATTACCCAACCCCAAGGGTAATGTAAGTGCAATTTCACTTAGATCGGGAAAGCAAATTGTTGTGCCTCAAGATAAATCCTCAAACCCTCCTTTAAATGTTGACCTAGAAAATGAAAAGAAAAAGACACTTGAAAAAGAACCTGAATCCATTCCCTCCCCTCCTTCCATTCCACTTAGGAATCCAATTCCTTTTCCCCAAGCAGTTTCTAAACCAAGGAAGTCCTTTGAACCTAATCCTGAAATGCTCGACATGTTTAGACGTGTTGAAGTCAACATTCCCCTCTTAGATGCCATAAAACAAATTCTTAAGTATGCCAAGTATCTCAAGGAGTTCTGTACCCATAAGAGGCAGCTTAGGACCTTCGAAAATGTTTCCAACTAGCAGTTTATTCCCATAAAGTGCAACGATCTAGGGACCTTTACGGTTCCATGCCAAATTGGAAGTTCCAACTTTGATGATGCACTCATAGACCTAAGAGCTTTAATTTATGTGATGCCCAAATCCATATTCTCTAACCTTGGTCTAGGTCCCTTTCACCCAACGAGTGTTGTCATTTAGTTATCCAATCGAAGCACAACCAGTCCTGTGGGAATAATTGAGGATGTCCTTGTCCGAGTCAATGATCTTATCTTCCCTGCTGATTTCTATGTCCTTGACATGGAAGGTGGGATGAACTCTTCTCAATCTCCCATAATTCTTGGAAGACCATTCCTCATGACTGCGAGAACCAAGATTGATGTCCATTCTGGAATCTTATCCATGGAATTCGTTGACCAACTGGTCAAATTTAACATTTTCCAAGCCATGTGATACCCATAGGAGGATCACTCTGCATTCTCAATCCATGCATCCGAGGAAACTTCTAAGAGTCAATTGAACCCCATTACACCATGTTCATCCTGTTCTGAAGAGATATGATGTTGTGAAATCTGCACTAGGATTAACCAAGTCATAAATGGTGAAGTTGATGTGGACCTTTCATTCATAGACTCCATCAATCTAGAGGAACTTAAAAACTCTCTTGAATTCCACATCAATTCTGATCTCTAATGCTCCATGTTGGACAGTATTAAAGAAAATGAATCTGAAGCAACTGAAGTCCCTTCTTCTATTCCTGAGTTGTCAATCCCAAAAGTGAAATATTAGACTAATTTGAAACCTCTTCCTGCACACCTAAAATATGAATTCCTCTTCCATGATCACTAATATCCTGTCATTATCTCTGCCACACTTACTAAAACTGAGGAGTCCAAACTTGTTCAAGTGTTAGAGGAAAATAGAAAAGCCTTAGGTTGGACCCTAGATGACATACCAGGAATCAACCCTGCCCTTTGCATGCATCACATCCATTTGGAGGAGACATCCAAACCAGTTAGACAACCCCAAAGAAGACTCAATCCACTCATACTGGAGGTAGTTAGGGAAGAGATCACCAAGCTTCTTCAAGGTGGTACTATCTACCCAATTTCTGATAGTGAATGGGTTAGTCCAATTCAAGTTGTACCTAAGAAGGGTGGGATAACTATTGTCACAAATGAACATGGAGAGGTAGTCACAACTCAAGTGAAGAACAAATGACATGTGTTCATTGACTATAAGAAATTGAATGTCGAAACCCGAAAATATCACTAACCTCTTCCATTCCTTGATCAAATTCTAGAAAGATTGTCTGAAAAGTCACACTATTGCTTTCTTGATGGATACACCAGCTACTTCCAAATCCCAATCGCACCTCAAGACCAAGAAAAGACTACTTTCACATGCACCTTTGGAACATATGAAAATAGAAGAATGCCTTTTGGCTTTTTTAATGCTCCTGCAACATTCCAGAGGTGTATGATGAGTATCTTTTCAGAATTCATAGAACACTGCATGGAAGTCTTCATGGACGACTTTACCATTTATGGAGAGTCATTTGAGTCATGCTTTCATTCACTCTCTGTAGTCCTTCAAAAGTGTGTAAATTGTAATCTTGTGTTAAATTTTGAAAAATGTCACTTCATGGTTTCTAATGGGATTGTTCTAGGGATCATAGTTTCAAAAGATGGTATTGAAGTTGATCCTCCCAAAATTGAAGTGATCCAATCACTTCCTCAACCCACTTCTGTTCGAGACATCCAATCATTCCCCGTTCATGCTGGTTTCTATCGGCGATTCATCCATAACTTTAGTAAAATTTCTCTCCCACTCACTCGTTTGCTCCAAAATTATGTCTCTTTCCATTTTGATGAGGTTTTCAAGAGAGCCTTCAATGAACTCAAAACTGCTCTTACCTCTGCCCCGATAATCCAACCCCCAGATTGGTCCTTACCTTTCGAATTGATGTGTGATGCTTCTGATAGAGCTGTTGGGGTTGTTCTTGGTCAAAGAAGAGAAAAAATTCCTCATGTCATCTATTATGCCTCAAAAACATTGGATGAAACTCAATCTCACTACACTGTGACTGAAAAGGAACTTTTAGTTGTGGTTTATGCCTTAGATAAATTTCGGCCCTATATCTTAGGTGCCAAAATCAACATCTTTACAGACCATTCTGCTATTCAGTTCTTACTCAAGAAAAGTGATTCCAAACCAAGGCTAATAAGAAGGATTCTAATGCTCCAAGAGTTTGACCTTGAAATAAAAGATAGACCTGGAAAAGAAAACCCTGTGGCTGATCACTTGAGTAGAATTCATAATTCTCCTCATTCTGAAATCATTGATCCTGAATTTCCAATTAAGCACCTTTCATCTCTCACTCCAAAACTACCATGGTATGCCCCAATTGTAAATTACTTGGTTTCTGGTGTTTTTCCTATAATTTTTTCAAAAGAACAAAAAATGAAGTTGAAAAGTAATTAAAAATACTATTTCAGGGAAGAAAATAAACTTTGGAAAACTGGGGCAGACATGGTAATTAGGAGATGTGTTGATGAAGATGAATATTCTTCCATCTTAGAATTCTGTCACTCAATGCCTGGTGGTGGCCACTTTGGACCACAAAGGACCTCCCGAAAGGTCCTAGACTCTGGATTCTTCTGGCCTTCCCTCTTCAAAGACTCACATGAGTTCTGTCAATCATGTCCCATATGCCAAAATTTTGGCATAATCTCCAAAAGAAATGAAATGACCCAAAATCCCTTAATCTTTTGTGAAATCTTCGATGTTTGGGGTATTGATTTCATGGGACCATTTCCCCCTTCCAATGGATTCTCATACATTCTTCTTGAAGTCGATTATGTTTCAAGGTGGGTTGAGGACAAACCCACTAGGAAGGATGATGCTCATACTGTTAGTGGGTTCCTAAATACCCACATCTTCGAAAGATTTGGCACACCACGTGCCTTGATCAGTGACTTAGGAACCCATTTTTGTAATAGAACCACGGAATCTCTTCTAAAAAAGAATGGGGTTGTACATAAAACTTCAACTGTATATCACCCCCAAACAAATGGAATGGCTGAACTTTCTAATAGAGAAG
Organism: Viscum album; assembly: GCA_963277665.1. Classification (NCBI taxonomy): domain Eukaryota; kingdom Viridiplantae; phylum Streptophyta; class Magnoliopsida; order Santalales; family Viscaceae; genus Viscum; species Viscum album. Next base: position 541,333,154 of record OY728119.1, read on the forward strand.
TGAAAAGAGTGCTTCAGAGAATTGTAAAACCCACCAGAAAAGACCGGCCTGAAAGACTTGGTGAAACACTTTGGGCTTATCGAACTGCCTATAAAACACCCTTTGTGATGTCTCCTTTTAGGATAGTTTTTGTTAAAGCATGTCACTTACCAGTTGAAATCCAACATAAGTCTTTTTGGGCTGTGAAAACCTGTAATTTTGATAGTGAAAAATCTGGTGAAGAAAGATTGTTGCAATTGGCTGAACATGAGGAGCTTCGACTTGAATCCTATGAGAATTCCAATCTGTACAAAGAGAAGGCTAAGGTACTCCATGATAGACACATCCTAAGAAAGGTATTTCATGAAGGTGAAATGGTAATGCTCTTCAATTCTCGATTTAGACTTCACCCAGGTAAGCTTAATTCTCATTAGGAAGGTCCTTTTGTTATTACTAATGTTTACCCATTTGGTGTAGTGCAAGTCCAAGACCCCTCTTCCAAAAGGACATTCACGGTTAACAGACATCGGTTAAAGCATCACCATGAGAGGTCTCACAATCCAGGAACCACGTCGACTTCCATCGAATCCCCATACACTTAAATAGAACCACCACTGGATGGAGACCCAGCAAATCCAAACCTGGGTGCACCTCTTTCCGTTTAACTCTCTCTCTATCTTCCTCTCTCTCTATTTCTTCTTCTTCCTCTCTCTTTCATTTTTTACCACTTTCTTCATCAAACCCTTTTTCTATCGTTCTCTTTTGTGTGACTATGTATTTAAAAAAACAACAAAATATAGTAAAATACAAAAGGTAAACAAGAAAGAGAGTCATAATTACTCACCATTAAATTTTAAAAATTTTGTCGAACCTTTTTGGGGAATCGAAAGACATGTTTTCATCTCAAATTTTTTTCATTTTCATAATGACTTTGGATAAATAATTTTGTGTCAAGAACAATAAATGTTGAATGCCCAATTTTTGATTTGGAAAATGATTTACCCCTACCGTGAGGAACATCATTAGCTTTCATGCCAAGGTCACCTATGACCATCTTTTCGAAATGTGTGTTTTTCACCCCCATTTGTGAGTCTTGAGTTTGTGGACCTTCGTGCTGAATTTCCTACTTTGGTGTGCATTAATATGATAGAGGCATTTTTTTAACCTCATGAGAATCACAATAGACAAATATCCTCCCATTACCCTACATTAATCCTCCTTTTGAAATCCCCTTCAAACCTATGTAAACCTTTTCTTTGATAGCCACATTACAAACCCAATACCTTGTCCCACCCACCATCTACATGGATTTACATTGCATAATTTCTTTAAATTTATGTGTGGGGAGGATGGATTACATTTTGGGTATCCTTTTCTTGATTTTCAACGTGTTGTCATATGCTTGAGGGCAAGCATCCATTTTAGTATGGGGTAGAGGTCATAATTTATTGAGTTTTGTTGTAATGGACTCATCTTGACGTCCATTTCTACAAATATTATTGAAAAGTGTTCAAAAATAAAATTCAAAAAAAAAAATCAAAAACAAAAAAATGCAAAGAATGGGTTGTGTCTTGGTTAGGTCAAAAATCACTCTTACTCAACCTTTGATCTTGTTATAACTATTAAAATTATTGTCGTGAGGAGATCAAACATGGGTTGGGTGATTAGTGTGAGATCTATTCCAAGTTCAACTTTAGAAAAAATACAAAAAAAAAGAAATGAAATGAAAAAGGAACACTTATGTTATTGGGAGAAGATTTTTGTTTATTCCATATTCTTATCCCTTACAAATTTTCTTCCACTTTTGTGTCATGATTCATTTTTCCCTTTGTAAAAATGTGTTTCCTTTTTCTTCCATGTTTCAGTTTCAAAAAAATTGTACATTGTTTTATCCATGTTAGTGTTTTTTCCCCTCTTTCCACCATTTTGGACATTATAATCCTACCGTCCCATATCCATAGAAAAACCCCTAAAAAGTCCTCTTGATCCTTGTGCACTTTAGAATGGACAATGGAATCTGAGAGCTCTTTCAAATTCTAAGATGTTCACTTTTGGTTGGTGAATGAGAGAAGCTCCATAAATTAATTTTATCATCTTGAGTGGAGTAAGTTTTGAGTGCCCACATTTTCTATTTCAAATTTTTAGCATGAAAAATGAATTTTTTTTGGAACATTCTTTCTGTAACAATTTGTGGTGGAATTCAATATGGATGAGTGGAATGGTCTGAACCTCCCATGATTGGTAAAAAAATAAAATTTTAAAATTTTTTGGTGAGTGAAAATGATTTTGTCATGTTTTTTATATTGGTTGCACATGAGGAGATGCACAATCCAAAGTGTGGGGGAGTTGATGTTATTAATATATTCATTACATTTTACTAACTCCCTTTACTGATTTTATATGAAATGTTCATAAGTCATGTCTAATATTCATATTTTAATATTAAATATAATTTTGAGCACTATTTGAATAAATCCATATTTGAGTTAGTTTAATTTATTATCTATAACTATTACTATAATGATCAAAATTTCATGGTTTTTGTTTTGTAGGATTCCTATTTCAATTTAGAACATTTCATTAGAAGGGATCATGTTCCAATTCGGCCATTTGAAGGTTTATATGTACCACACAATAAGGCCCAATGAATCTGTGAACAAACTGGACCAGCCATGAAGATTGATTTACTGGGCTCAATCCAAATTTAAAAATGGTTGATTCTCCACCATAATTTGGGGGACAATAGGTATCATCTTAGATAAAAATTTCAAGGCCCAAAGTCTTCAACAAGTGGCCCAAATGATTCTATGAAGTCCAGCCCACCATTCTGGCCGGGAATTAAAATCAGCACACAAATGTAGACTTTTCTCCTTATCTAGAAATCAATTTGAGATGAGAATTTGCAGTGTGAAAGAGGAGATAAATAGGCAAACTTTGTTTAAGAAACTATACAGATTTGATGGCATCCTACTATTCAAAAATCCATTCACATTTCATCCATTGAAAAGTCAGGGATAGAAATGGTCAGTTTAGATTTGTTTAATGAAATAGCCATAACTTTGGCTAAAAAATTCCAATGACTGCAAGAGTTTGAGGGTAGACAGAAGACATACATATCGACATTTATGAAGAAGACACCAGCTCGTGATTCAGCTTTCTAGATTGGTAAATATGCGGGTCAAGTGGAGGGATAGATTTGGAATGCAAACAGTCCACTCCTTGGTCTATAAATACATCCCTCTCCACTCCTTCCAATAGGTTGGCACTTCAGCACTTAAGGAGGAGGTTTGGCATTACTAGAACCATGAGAAGGTTCTGGGAGGATATGCTTTGATCTTATTTCAACAAGAGAGACCTCTCCTCCACTTCTCTTTCATGTTTGTTTATGTTTGCTTTCCATTGTAATTGTGTAACTTTGTTTTCATTTCAATCAAATTTTAGTGCTGGTTTCTTCTTCAATACCTCTTATTCTTATCCACCTTCTATAGTATAATATTAATGGTCTTAAAATAGTTTAAATGCAGTTTAATCCCCATACCTTCTTTTTCTTCCCCATTCAATCGAAATTCCATTTTTGATTCTCAAAATCTTTCGTGTGTGTGTTCGGCACACTACTCTTTTCTTGTCCCTTTATTTTTCTAATCTTTTTAAATCATCACCATAAAAATTAAACCCAGATTATAAAAAATCCTAATGGCTGAGTAAATCTCTCATTGGGGTGAGTTTTAATTTAGGTATGTTAATCGATTGAGAGCTTTCGCTCGATGAGTATTCATTGAATTAACATTATGTATGTTGGACTTAGCATGTCATGGATTAATGACTTGTTTTGTTTAACGTGTGGTTTCCATGGATTATTTGAACCATAAATACACTACCATAAACAATATATGATAAAGATTAGAACCCTAAGTTATGTTAAGGCTTTGATTAAAGCCTTAACACTTGGGAATTCAAATCAATGTCAACTTGTGACATGGGTGTTAATTTAAATGCAATAAAAAGCAAAGCTCAAGGACATCACAAGCTCGACTAACCTAATGATAAACTCACCACAATCATTATCATTTTGTTAGATCAATCATAATCAATTAGTCATTTCAATTAAGCTCTGAAAACAAACCCCCAATCAGAATACAATCAACTAAAAACAAACGACTATTTCATAGTATCATCACCTAGGATTTGAACCGAATGCTGCTATACACATTAGTAGAGCACCGGAACCTTGACCGGTCGATAGGCGACAATCGACCGTTCATTTCACTACCTCCTTCCAACCTCTTCGTTCCTAAGCACAACCAACCAGACCACAACCTATCTTAGGGTTTAAGACAAAAATGGAAAGAAAACCAAATTTAAATTAGAAAACGAAAGGTCCAAACATCAAAATAACCTAGGATCTTACAATCTTCCCCCATAAAGTATTTATTCTTTGAATTTCCCTCTCAAGGGAGGTAAAGATTCATCTGAAAACAAATATGGCCACTGAGCACATACGTTGGCCTACCACTCCCAAGTCTCATCATGTAAACAATTGTGCTACCATAACACCCGTACTAGAGGAAGTAACTTGAATCAGAGAAACTCCATGCTACTATCAAAAATAAAAATAAGATTCTCCTCAAAGGATGAATCTACACAAAACTCAACCACCATGGAAAGAACAAAATGATATGGGTCAGAATGATAATGGGGATGTTTAGATACATGGAAGACTTCATTCAGGGCTCGGTAGCTCTGAGGTAACTATAACACATACGCTACCAACTTGTATCTCTCTAGAATCTCGAACAGTCCAACATATCACAGTTTAATCTTACCCTATCTCCTGATTCATTTGTGTCCCAACATCAGTGAAACATTCATAAAAACCTGATCCTAGTTGTCAAACTCTGTAGGTCATCTGCAACGATCAGTGTAACATTTCAATCATGAATATGAAATAGAAATATACCTCTAAATTAACTAGACCTTATCAGAAGTCTCCTTCAAGAGACGCGGTTCTAGTAAATCTACCTCATATACCTCTAACTAGCACATGGCTGATCAATATAGACTTCCATTAAAGCCTAATGTAGTTTCATCTGTATCATCGCATGATAGCTATTAGTATCAGAAAACTCAACTAGGGGAATGTGCCTCCTCCAAGAGCCCCCAAAATCCAGGGCACATGCCCAAAACATGTCCTCTAGCACATGTATCTTGTTATCTAACTATCAATCAGTCTGAGGTTGGTATTCTATGCTCAAAATCTCCCGTATACCCAAAACCCGCTAAAAACTCTACCAAAAATGATACATAGTGTGGGAATCCCTATCCAAAATGATAGTGTGCATAACCCCATGAAGTCCCACTATCTAATAGATATACAACTTTCCAAGATCATTGACACCGAAGATCTCATTGATCAGCAAGAAATGAGAATCCATCATGATCCTATCAATATCAAAACACACAACATCATTACCTTGAGGTGACCTCAGTAAAACTACAACGAAATCCACTGTGACATATTATCATTTCAACTCTAGAATAGTTAAATATTGTAAAATACCATTTTTCACTAATTTTTCACCATAGCCTACTGACAGGTGGAATGCCTCATAACAATTCTACCTACCTCAGGCTTCATACCCGACCACTAGTGCGGACATCGCAAGTCACGATACATCTTAGTGACTAGGGGGTGCACTTCCCAAGGAGAAGCATGAAACTCCCACATCACCTCCTTGCCTATATCCACTGGAACCCAAAAAAATCCTTAGATATATAGGATCTCATCCTCACCTACCATCCAACCAGGGAGAGTGTCCCACCTACCACACTCTCCCACAGAACTGGGACTTTACAATCTGATAGCTACTGCATCCTCACTTTGTCTAGGAGGGTATAGGTTGCATATATGGATGATAGATAAGTCCATCTATGACTTTCATGCACCTAAAAATGCATCTTAGAGAACAAAACCATAAGTTTCCACTCTCAATGGGCTTACTGCACTACCTTTATCTGATTCCTCCTACTCAGTGCATTTTCTATTTCATTGCCTTTACCAGGTGCGTATCCAAGCTCAAAGTCAAAGGACTATACGTACTCCACCCACCCCCACTACCTTAGATTCAGACAACAATGTGTAAAAATATACTTGAGGATTTTTGGTCCATGTACACTAGAAAAAACTCTCCCAATAAATAGTTTCTCGAATACTATAATGCCTGAACAACTGCAACTAGTTCATGATTGTGCATAGGGTAATTCCTCTCATGAGGCCTCATCTATTGATAACCGTGTGTCGTGACTCTAACCCCCTACATCAGCACTGCCCCTAGCCTGATATCTAAAGTGTCACAACACATTGTGTAGCTCCTACCCTGCTCTATAAGTATCAGGACCGGTGCTAATGTCAACCTTCCTTTCAGCTCCTGAAAGGATATCTCACAAGAACTTGACAATAAAAAAACTGCACCCTTCATTGTCAAGCTTGTCAATGGAACCGATAAATGTGAGAATTCATGTATAAAATGCCTATAGTAACCAGTTTTCCCTAAGAAACCATGTATATGAAAAACATTCTTGGTTTATTGCTAGGAAACAATAACTCTCGCCTTATTTGAGTCCACTGATATTATTGTCTCCAAGATGACGTGATAGAAGAAGTGAATCTGATCCATCAAAAAGTGGCACTTTGTGAGCTTAGAATATAATTGATTCTATCTCATTTTGTTCAGTATGGTATCATGATTTTTGGAATGGTCATTTAGATTGTGAGAATACACCAAGATATCATCTATGAAAACCACCACCAAAGAATCCATGTATGTATTGAATAATACGTTCATCAGAGCCATGAAAACTGCTGGCACGTTTGTGAGACTAATTGACATAAATAAGTACCCGTATAGACCGTACAGGCTATTAAAGGTTGTATGAAGTATGTCTACATGTTGAACATGCACTTGGTGATATCTAGACCACAATTAAATTTTCAAGAATAGTCAGAATCCTCAAATACAATCAAATAGGTCATCTATTCATGGTGAGGGATATCAGTTTTTAACCATTAGCTAGTTTAGTTTCTAACAATACACACATATCCTAAGCATTTCATCCACCTTTTTCACAAAAGGTTTGGAGAACCCCATAGAGAATTACTTGGACAAATCAACCCATTCACCTAAAAATCCTATAGATTCCTCTTGATCTTTTACAATTCTATTGTATCCATCTTATAAGGAGGAATGTATACTGGTGCAACTCATAGCACTAGATCGATGGATAAATCCAACTCTCTATCAGTGGGTAACCCAAAAATGTAACCTGAAAAGACATTCCTGAAGTGCTCAACCACTAGAGGAGAGTCCACCTCACTCACTCCTTGATCATTCAAAATAGATTGAAATTTGGGCTATCATCCCTCTTAGAACATGATTCTCCAGTCTAGATCTGCATGCCTGGAAATCCCATTCTCTTATGTGAGTAAACACTGCACCTTCTAGTGATGTGAAATTCACCCTATGATGATAGTATTCAACATAATCTCGATAATCTACTAACCAGCACATCCCAAAAATGATGTCAAACCCTGTCATCACGAAGAAATAGAGATCCCAGATGAAGTGACATCCACCAAACCTCAAGGGGAACTCCATGATCTAGTGCACATCATCCGTTCTGATCCCCAATGAAGTGTTTATCATAAAATATCCCTTATAAGACCATAAAACAAGACCAAGGCTTTTCAACATAGGTGTAGATAATTAACTATGAGATGAACCTGTATCAAAAATAGAAAATGAAATAGTAGAGGATACTAAGATAGTACCTCTCACCATAGATGGTCCATAACCCTAATGAGGGGTAGGTTGTGTAGAATAGATCAGGACTATTCCACATCCCTGTGATAAAATCTAACCTCTCAGAGTAGGTCCACTCAGATGTCTTGGGGAAACTGGAGTCTTACTGCCTCGACAAAGATTTCCACTACCTTCGCATGACCAGCTAGAACTACTCCAGATCATTAGCTAACATGGCAGTGAGGAGAATTCTCAAGAACTAGTTGTCAGAGCTGACCCCAACCACTCACATATGGGGGGAAGTTTTGACAAAATAACTTCAAGTGCCCCATCCAGCCATACTATTGGCACTCGACTGGGTCTTAGTTGCACTGATTCTTCATGTGGCCTCACCTACCACACTGATGGCAGAAAAAAAAGCTATCATTACTTCTAGCCTGACTAACACTCATCTCACAGGAAGCCTCAAAATGAATCTTCCTACCTAAAGATATAGATCCGTTTGGTTGAAAAACAACACCACCCTACTCTACACAACATATTCCCTCAAGTTACACTTTGGAATTAGAACCAAATTCACAGTATCTATGATAAAATTCAATCTAAACACATTGATCTAAGATTTGATATCAGGTCAGAGACCTACCTCGAAGCCTCTGTCTCTCAACAGGTCAACAGCAAGGTATGCCAACGCAAAACAACACAAATTTTTATAGTGTAGAGAGTACTCCATAACTATTATCTCAACCTGATACAGATGCATGAACTCACAAGGCCACACTTCCCTCAGAGTCTCTAGGAAAAAGTATCCATATAAGCAAGTTTAGACTATAGTTCTACCTACATCATTCAGCCCGTCATCCTGGTTCAAAATAACCCACCAATTCTTTGCTACTCCATGCAACATATAAGTCATGTGCTCGACCCCCCTCTCGGGATGCATCTCTAGTTGCTTTAATATGGATAGAGGATTCTCAATCCACAACCCAATATCCAATGGACCACCATCCCTACAAAAATGAGAGGTTGCTACTGCTAGAACACCCGTGTTAGGTCATACATATCATGTAAGGTTGTCATGCTCCCTTAAAAGTATGCATATAGAGAAATAATCATTAATAGAACTATGCCTTAACACCTGTGTCTAGAACACCCCTCAGATGCTCTCTCTCGGGGGAGTAGCGTTAACGATCCCTTGGTGGTCTTTACAAGAGTGGGTACTCTACCCTGGGAATGAATTGTTGTGATACTTGGGGATGCGCTAGGACTTCATCATTTTAGACCACCTTTAATTGTATTGGATGATTTTTATTATTGAAATAAAAATAAATGTATAGTTATTCATTGACCAAGAGCACATGATAGGTCAAAAACCTCATAAAACCATGCCATAACCTATTACATACTCTGAATTCCAGGACTGTATAAAGGACAATCACCAAACTATAAGAAACTCTGCCTCTTTCCCACTCAAAAGTCGGCTCTAGGTCAAGTATCTATTTTCTATTTCATTAATTTTAATTTTTATATTTTAATTATTCATAAAATTAAACAAAGGGTTTACAAATCTTGAATCTATGATGTCCCATAAGAAACTCATAAACAGAAAACTTTGTTCCAATTCAATTTAGACATTTCAAATTCACTTTAGCATTTCCATTCCATTGGTGTGTAATTTCCCAATCCATAAGGTCCCATAATCCTTATGAAATGAAATACCATTCCACTACTCTATCCTCTGCACAAATTCTATCACAACAACATGCACAACTATCATAACATCTATCACAACAACATGCAATAAGTAATACATCCTAAATGGAATGGCATAATGCATGGAATGTGATTTATATCATGTTCTTATATGATTCATGAGATGGAATAACCTCATCTCATTGGGTTTTTATAGAAATAGAACCCACAATAATATCAATAGTCACAACATAGCTCATGTGCATCACCCGACAGTGAAATCAATTCAACTCTAATGGTCAAAATCCAAAAAATCACAATTCCATTTAAGCCAATTTGTCTTTTCCCTGTATGTGGGGTACCTAGTCCCAAGCACAAATTATTAAAAAATTCCATTTTCATTATATCCCTATATATTAGTGCCAAAAAATAAGTCAAAATAGAAAATACTCCTCTGATACCACTTTGTAATGTCCCATACCCAATGCCACCCAAAAATGCCCCAAGCCCAATTGGTCACATGGCCTCAAGCACATCTCCCAAAATTTTAGAGGTTGCCAACTAGAAGTGAGGGCCTAGGTGAGTCAATGAGGAGACTATTCTCTCATTACTATAGTATAACACAATGGAAGTCAAACAGATTCAATATAGTAAGCGAATAAATAAGCAGACAACTAAAATGCAAGATGAGACAAGAATACAGAATAAATCCAAAAATTGTAGGACCTCGGGACACCCTGAGAGGGGAGGGGTGAATCAGGGTGACAACTTTTTCTTTTAAAGTATAGGATCATGTTCCCACGTTGGTAGGAACTTGTAAAACCTATATGATTGATAATATTAGAATGCAGACATTCACATGCAGAGAGAAGACACAACACTTTTTAACTTGGTTCACCACTAAAGGATACATCCAAGGAGCATACGCTGACAGGTTGTTGGTCGTACCAAATTCCACTAATCTTCACTAGTTGTAGATTACAATGGTTTGAGAACAATCACTATGTCCCTGGCACACTGCCTTTACAAAGGTTCAGGGATAGCTCACCGATTCCCTTAGGTCACTCCCGTTGACTCCCTCACTGCCCTTGGTGAAGTCCCACTCAGTTTATAGACTTGAAGGTCTCTTTAATAGATTTTCATTGAAGTCTTTTCCTCTGCATAGCACGAGACTCTGCTTGCATCGAAGTTTGGAAAAGATGCACTAGAAAGCATAGAACCAATGAGCTGGATAACTAGAACATGCCGACAAACTTCACTGACAATTGAACGCAACACCAAACCTTTGCACGCAAAACCTTCCTATTGCGCGCAAACTATACTTTTTGCGCGGAAAAATATTTCGCACAAAAACTCCCTTTTTTGCACAGTGGAATCTTTTATGTGAAAAACCAATTTTTACGCCCAAATCTTCATTTTTCGCACATCCCGAAATTTTCTGCGCAACTCCGAATATTTCACGCAAGCCCCTTTACGCGATCCTTTTTCCTGCATCAGACCTCAGATCTTCTCTAAGTCTTCAACCGTGTGGAATGAAGGGGGTCAAATCATATTTATAGGCAATTGAGACCCCCGCACGCAAAATCCCCATCAGTGTGGAAAACCTCTCATCTGGCGCATAATATTTCGCACAAGTATCATTTTCCATGCACCTCTCCAGATATTTCGCGCAACCCATGCCTTTGCCATTTTTCGACGGTGTGATTCCGAAACTCTATTTGTGCGAAAAACTTCGCTCCGCTATTTTGCGCACCATGCTGTTTTCCGCGCCCAGCTCAAGTATTTCGCGCACAACCCTTATTTTCCGCGCAGCCCATGCCTTTGGCATTTTTCACCAATCTGATTTCGAAACACTATTTGTGCGAAAAACTATTTCACGTATCCCGCTGTTTTCCGGCCCAACTTAAGTATTTCGCGCATGCCTCTTATATTTCGCGCACCACTTACTTTTTGTACGAACCGCCTTTTGAAGACATTCCATGTCTTCAATTTTCGAATTTGAGGCCCAAAAAAATCGACAAACACTGTGAAACAGCGCCACCTTCAATACTGTTGTCTACTTGAACTGTATGATCACTTTGCTGGCACACATTCGGAACTTCTAATGAGGATTGATAACAAACACAAACCAAGCTCCAATTCCTGCATAGAAAAGCCATGGTTCCCACAGAAATGTGACATAATCAATGATGCATATGATACATGTTTAAAGAAAGAATATAGAATAGTAAATGGAATTAAAATACAATATAAATGCCCAAAAAGACCAAAAAGACAAAAAAAAGTCCATGTAGCATCACCAAATTCAGCGTGGTCCCATGCTCTCCTGCTCTAAACCAACTATCAACAACCTATATTGGAGAGATTTCCCCTACCATAACTTATAATCATATAATTTATTTGGGTCCCAAAGGAGGGCCATATAGTGTGTGAAATAAAAATCCCAGTAGGTAACAACCCAAAGATCTATACATTTCAAAATATAAAAATGAAATGTTCTAAAAAGTGTAAGTAATGATGTAAGATAACTGTAAATTCCCATAACATAAGTTTACTGCAACAAGTAATATTAAACATCCTCACAAAGATCCCTAAAACTTCTTTTATCTTAAAACAAGGCATCTATACATAACATAAACAAGTAAAATGGCCTCACCATCCATCCGTCCATATTAAAAACCAATGGCCTTTCCATATAAAGAAGTGTATTAAAAACCCACGACCTTTACTTATAGTGAAACTATAATAGAAACCCATATCCTATCTATATGGTGAAGTGTAGACCACATAGGGCCATATCTGACCAAGTAATCCTCATTGATTCCCAAGAGTATCTCAATGGAATCTTAGTCTAGGAACTGGTTGGAGTTTTAGCAGCATTTGTACTAGAATTTCCTATGTGAGTCCAATCAATTACAATACATGGGCTAGAATGGCCCGAGGCATCCCGCAAAATCCATACTCAAGGGAAGGAATAAACCCAAGGCATCCACTACAACATTCATGATTCATGGAGAGCCGTCTATGACATTAAGTAAACCAGCAATTCATTTCATAAAATTTAAACATTTCCATTACATGTGAGTTTACGAACTCACATCACCAATTACATCACATGAGTTTACCCAATCATGTATTCCATTTCACATTAAAATGTGACATGGTTATACCCACCCATTCATCACCATTTTCAATTAGACACTTCATGTGAGTATACCCACTCACATATCTTATTTTTCAAATATACCATTCAAGAAATTTAAAAACAACCAACGAGTATCCCAACTCATATAACAAATTCCATTTAATCTATATAATCAATATAAAAATGGAATGACATGATAACAAAATTAAACAAGGCAATCCATATCCTATGAAATCTATTCTTACTCATAATAGTATAAAATAGTTTCCTCTAAATATGAAAGCACATGAACTCAACCCTTGGATGGGTTGACAAGGCATAAACAAGTTAATTTCATCCGGCGACCCCATGGGTGGAAACAGTTTGCGAAACAACCACCAAATAACTATAAATAAACTTAAGGGTGTTTCTAACAGGTCCAATAACATAAATTACAAGTAAAATGCTCAAAAATAGGGACACTCCAGAAATCCTCATAGGTGGCATAATAGTTGTTTGCTCTAAAAAGCACCAAAAACCAAACTAAAATTTTGGACCACCTACATTATCTCAGTAATAGAGTTTTAATCCAGTATCAAGTACGAATTCAACAATTTTAGGAGAAATTTTAAGAACATGCTAAAAATAAGAAATTAGGGCATATGAGCCGAAATCCAAATAGTGTAGCTGTTGTTCCGAAGAATTAAGAACGACTAAAAATGAATCTATTTCTTACCGATGTGGTTCTAACATGACTGATGGTGAAGGAATTAGAGCTTGGATGGGTCGTAGATATGAAAAACTAGAATAGAGGGGTTTTAGGCTTCAAAGGAGGGAGGAAAAAGCATATATGTGAAAAATAGAGTCTACTGCCTCAATTTCTTTTAAAAACATGCTATGAAATTACACGATGTGTAATCCCGTTACACGAAAAGTAATTCTTGGTTTTTCCTTCCTGAGAAAAAGCCCATACACATCATGAGAGGTCCTAGACATACAATTAAACCTTGTGATATGGGATTACACTATGTGTATCCCCCTTTCAGGTCATGTAATCAGCCTACAGCTAGCCAACCTCCTTCTAGCCTCTTCTTTAGAAAGCACAACCAACTGTCCCATGGCCCAAATTAGGGTCTAAGCCAAAACTAAAGTAAATAACACTTAAACTAGAAAAAATGTATGAACCTAAAAAACCTAGGATCTGAAACATGAATATGCTATCAAAACATAGGGGCCTTGAGACACCAACCACAAGCACCTCATCCTTGTAATAAAGGAGCCTCAATCCTTGTGATCCCTACCGACACTTTTTATGAACTAGGAACCTCAAGGTGTTATTGGTCATCCCAGACATGTCTACCCGATATCAAATTCATGGGATCAAACAATTGGGTTATGAATTTCATTACCCATATCCCAACTATCCATCTAGAGCTATCATCCATAGTATTTCACCCTCAACCAATATTACCTCCCAAACATTCCCTGACTGATGGAATATAGTGGATAAATCTATTATTGATAATTCCATTGATGAATAAGGGCCTTGACCTACCATTTAGAAGAGTCTCCTCCTTGCAGGAAAAGAGATATAATCCTTGTGATCCTCAGCAACACCATGATAGAACACAACACCCTAAATTGTTTTAGGTCATTTTGGGAATGTATGAACTATATTATATGAGAAATGATAATGTCATGGTATTAAGTCTTTAAACATCATGGCATAAAATATTCTGAGATAAAATACCCTAAACTACATCGAGAAAAGGTCCACCATAAAAGCATATAAACTACAGTGAGAGAATGTTTGATCTAAAATACCATAAACTACAATGATAGAAGGTCCAAGCTAAAATACCCTGAACTAAAACAATAGAATGTATAATCTAAAATACCATATACTACAATGATATAAGGTTTGATCTAAATGAACCTAAACTAAAATTGTATAAGGTCTAATCTAAAAGACTCTAAACTATAGAGATATAATTTCTAAGATAAAATAACTTATACTAATGTGATAGAAGGTCCAAACTAAAAGACCTAAAATATAACAACAGAATGTCTTACCTAAAAGTCCTTAAACTAAAGTGGTAGAATGTATGAGATAAAAGACTAAAAAATAATGTGGTAGAAGGTTTAAGCTAAAAGACCCTAAACAAAAATTATATAAGGTCCGAGCTAAAAGACCCTAAAATACAACACAACAATGATTTAGTTTGGAAGATGAAAAATAACTCTCCATTAAGGACATGATTTCCACCCAATTAACCATGTTCAAAACATGTAATCTCAATATAATTGGTTCATGTATATCAGTAGGGAATATCATATTGGTTGTAATTCATGAGAACTTCTTGAAAATAATCTATTTTGATTTATTTATTCAGATCCAGACAATTAGTTTTACTTGATATTATGAAAAGGATGGGTATCATTAATGTATCATATAATATCATATCAGTGAAAAAGTCATGAAAATATTGAATGAGAGAAAAATATATAAAAAATATAATGTTTGGCATATCTATTCCCTAATAGCATAAAATATGAGGAATATCAACACTTTAGAGACTATCAATAATCTCATCAAAAAATGTAATGCATATTAATGACTGAACAATAATAAGATTTGGTTGGCTAAACATTCCAGGTCAATAAGAGTCTGGTGAGAAATGTTAATTGATCATTCAACTACTGCTCTCCCTACCTCTTATGCTTCTACACTAGGATGGATAGTATTGGCTAATTTAGTCAGATCCATATCTCTATTTCAAGCAATTTCCAAAGAGGATGATTATGTTGAAATGTCAGACCATAGGCAGGATAGGATTTTCTCATCTATCTATAACTATATTCTCTAGGAATCCAAATGGGAACGATAATTAGATATGAACTAGATTCTTTGATCCAATGACTCCAAGGTCTCCTTCATCTACTTAGCAAGGGGAGCCTCATCTTCAAGATCATGGTATCCCCTCTCATTTAGGTCCAAATCATGCCGAGCCAAGACAATATGGTTCATGATTATGTATATATATTGTAGATCAAAACAACCAACCCCCACATCATGAATGAACTGGTAATGGTGTTCCACTTGGTCAAAAAATGATTCCAATGGAGTCTTAGTAATCAAATTATGAATCTATTTCAAGATCAACTTGCGTCATGTATGAGATATTGTGCTTGATGGTGTGGACACACTAAAAGGAGGAACAATTGGCTGAGAATTAAAGGAATTAAGAGGGGAGGGACCATATGCTCTCCATTGGAAACAATTATTACTTGTGTCAGAGGGATTATTTACCCTTTAGAGTATCTCTCACTATCAAGATGTTAACCATTAGGATGAGGGTGCTTCCTCAATGTCTCACCCAATTCAAAAATTGAATCCATCATTTCCAATGACATAGGAGTTGGTGGGGAAAGGTATTATCCATATGATGAATTAGTTATCTTAGAATGCTATCTGGATAAACGGCTACCCATGCTTGGTGAAAATACTGAGTAATAAAGGTGGGAGAATCCACCGATGAAAGAATTATCTCAGCATCGGTATCTTCACATGCCAACGTCATCCAAAACTGGCAGACAATCCAATGGTTTTGCTCTTATCCTACACCTAACAAATGTAGTGGGAATACCCTTTGGTTGGATATGAACTGATGACAAAATATATAAGGTGTATATGGTTAACAGATGACAAAATCTTCTATCCAATCTATATGAACTCTATTCTGAAAGGATATCATATATGACCTCTCATTGAGGGATCTACTTCCATGGTCAATAATCGACCCATCCACTATGTGGTAAGGAGAGAAATAAAAGATATCAGATTGATTCAAAACATATTTAACTTCCATATATCTCAGTAAAATATCCCCAAAACCAAATATATTTAGCTATTTGGGATAAGATAGGGAATTACGAATCCTGGAGGAACTATAATATTTGTAGCAATGTAAATTCTCCTCTATCCCTCCAAATATTTACTGGAAAGGGCCACTGATACAATAGGGGACACTAATTATTCAAATATGTACCAAGAGTCAGTAAAGGAGTGTAATGATTGGCACTAATAGATTAAGATTTTTTCCCTCTGTTAGTCGCACTACCATTTCTATGGTACCGAACCAAATTCCGGAATATGTTACCCCAGCTGGGAAAAGCCATCCGTTTAGGAACATGGACATAAATACCACTAGTCTAAGTCTTGGAGAGATATCTTACTTCACTTGATATCCCCTTGTAGTATGATCCCAATCTTCTAAAAGGGACCAATACGAGCCAGCACAGTCATGATCTTACTGGGAAAAGAATTGATGGGGGTATATGGTAGCTAGTCTAACCTTGTTGTGACAAAGGAAAATGATGATACAACATTTGAAGGAGATAAAAGATCACTTAGTCAGCTCCATTCTCATCTTCTCCATCACAATTAAGATCATGTCTTTTTCTAACACAAGATTTAACTAGGGGATATCTCAATCATTTGTGGTATGGAGGAACTCATCGTACATATCTTTGAGAGGGGAATCCCACCCTATTAGTAGATATCTTATAGGTTGAATCTAACCTCACAGTTAGATATATGAAATGAATTGGTTCAAGGGAACCAATGGATGATTAGTTCTTGGAAAAAAATCAGGATAGAGATGAACAATAAATTTGGAAATCAATACCACTTCAAAAAGATGGACCTTATATAACAAGGTGGTGAACTTCAAGTAGATATACCTAACCCATAATGGCCACACCCATTCATATGAAATATTAATTCCAATATAAAGATCCCATTTTGAGCTACACACACCACATGTGTTGTTCATAGGAGAGATAAAGACACTTGAGTAACTCTGGGTGATAGGTTGATGAGTGAAATCATGGCCATTCGGACCCAAGGGAGGGTTTCCAAACATATAAGGCAACCCCTAGGAGTGAGATGAGACCAGTCAAACCTCCTTGAAAATTGTTGTATGAGTACAATCAATATAAGTTTACCCATATCCAGATGGTAGATTGAAATTGAGAGGCGAATAAAAAAATAATTCAACAAGTCAACCATATATATTGGAATCCAATGTGACAGTAGATAATTTTGGATCTCAGATGGGAGGAACCTCTTTAAAAAATATTTATCAAAATTCATGCGATATCGAGGGTCAAAATTGTAGTTTCTAGAAGTCATGGAATTTTGATTCTTTGTAGAGAATGAACATTGGAGAGAACCAGAATCCATATGAATAAAGTATGTGGCATATGCCAGAATGATAAAAATAAAATATTATCCAAAAATTTCTTAAACTGATAACATCATGCACATCATATAAATCAACAAGCCATTTCAGGATTTCATAATGGGATCATAGATCTTATGACTCTTGAAGATATTTCGGGTCTCATAAACCCAAAAATCATCGCATAGACACTGACCCCTTGATGAATCATGATCACATGACCTTGATAAGGTCACATGAACTACATAATAGAAATAGGATCATGCGACCATTCTAGTAGATCCTATAAAACCCTTAAGATGATCATGAATCCTCATGGTTGAAGTTCAAACAATTACCGAAGTAAATTTCACGGCTGGTTCAATCAGTAACCTAGGAAAAATTAGTCCTGCAAAGCATCTCTCATGGAAAATGGTTTCACAGAAATATATCATGATCAGGTATTGGATAATGGTCTTGTAACAAGGAAACAAGATAGAAATAGGGCGCATGAGCTCTAGAGAATCGAGTATCTAGTGAATTAATCCTCTCTCCACTCCCATATTTATAGGGAATCATGTGGGATACCAAAAATCACCTGAAATAACAAGCATTAACTAAGACATTGATTGGCGACAACACTAAAGACTTTGATTGGAATTTACTTTCTATAGAACCGATCCCTTGTCCTCGAGGATGTCTCTCTTGGGGGGGGGGGTATTTTTTTATGCATTCAAAATGAGCGTCAACAAATTCAAAATGTGGGAAGAACCAGAATATGGGTATTAGTTTCCCCACAAAAGAAGTAAGGAGAATGTGGTGAAAGACTTGTGGTTCTCCTAACCCCCCAAGGGAATCATGATAACATGAATATCATAAGGTCGCATAAAAGATCCATACAAAATTCATTGTTTGTGGAAGGTCCCATTATGTCCCTTTGACAAGTCCATTTTTCTTTTGAGAAGGAACCCCGAACAATCGCTGATCATGTGGTGATAGCTGGATAATCTCCCCCAGCTCACAGGGCTTGGAAATCAGTGGACGCTCAATGAACCACCCAAAAATCCTTGGGAAATAGGATAAAAATATCCAAAATGTGGGAGCCTCTTGTGGTCGTAAAACTAAAGTGACGCATCACCGATGGAGAGCATGTCTGTCCTCATTAAAATTAATGTAAAATCACAAGATCCACATGATTTTAAAAATAAATAAAATTAATAAAAGGGGGATATATGGGAGCCTCTTTTGGTCGTAAACATCACACGACACACCCCTGAAAATCCAAAAGATAATAGAACCACCCAGTAACATGTATACCTATTATCTCGAAATCTCAGCTGCATGTAATCTCATCCCAAGAAGAAAAATAGACATGTTTAGGAGGCCTTGTGCTCCCCAATTAGATTTATAAGGAAAAATAGATTTAATTTTCCATGAAAATATCATGCTTCTCCACAAATTCCTTTGTTGGTCACATGATGCATCACCAAGAGTTTGAGTGATTTTCTTCAACAACAGTCATAAAACCTCGAAAAATACATAAACATTAAAAAACATTATGTAAAGAGGAGGATGAGATCCTCTTACAATCATAAAACTCTTACAACATGCCCATACTATCCAAAACATAGTCTCTCAAAACCCCTTGAAAAGCCGACCTGATTTTCTGAAGGCCCCATGACAAGACATCCTAGTATCATGAGAGGTTCTAGACATGTTCCCTGGGATCCCAAAAAGGCCTTTCGATAGGCTCCCTGATCTCGCAAAGGCCCTTGGACATGTCAGTCAAATAACATGAAAGACCATCAATATGTCCTCATGATTAGACAACACCCTATTAATTGGACATAATCCAATAAATGAGATGTTATAATGACTATCTTATGATCGCAGAAAGACATGATTCACCCCCAGAATAATTCATGACAGAACCTAATGAAGAAACGTGAGATTGAATCCCTCTATTGACTCCAACCTAGACACTTATGATATGTTCCGTGCAATGCAGTGAACAATCACGGTGGTGATGCCTACAAATCCACCACCCCATCATTGAATAATGGTTTTTATTTTTTTCTTCCAGATACAGATGGGCCATGAATTAGAGGGGATTTCTCATAGTATCTGATCTCAAAACTAGAAAATATTATGTTCAGGTAATATTCATGGAATAACGAGAGAAATCATGTAAAATATATAAGCACTTCTCATGATCACTCATAGATCACATAAAAGACTTCTGGCGAGTCATGTGAAGAACATCCCACATATCTTCTAGATCATGTGAGACTTAAAAAAATTTAACAGTGAATAAATATAAGGTATTTTTAATAAAAGGATAGAATATAAACAAAAAATTGGAGACTAATGTGGAGGACATATACGCTAATCCTCTTGATCTTCTTTTGAAACAACCAAGGAATGTGATACCAGTAGGTCATGTTTCCCAGATCTCATGATGTCCCTTTGGTATACTATTTGAATCTTTCTATGTCATCTAAACATGTCAAATAAAGTCACATTGAACCCCCACACATGCTACCCAAGTCATGTGAATTGTAACACCCAAGACTTTTATGAGAAATATTTTGTTTTTATGTTATATACATCATCTAAAGAATCTTTCTCTACACACAACACTATCTTGGCTTTCTTTACACGCAACCATGACCTTCCTCGATAGCTTGCGTTGTACGCAATACAGAGTTTCACTAAACAACGATATGCTATTAAAATATTATTAAAACTAGCCGTTATGAATAGTAATACCCACTTTTTGAAATTTTGTAATTTTTATTCTTCAAAAGAAACTTCATTTTTGGATTCTGAATATCGAAATTATCCTAGGATAAAATTTAGGTATTTTTCTAAAAACTTTCAATTTTTGATGAATAGTGAAAACACTAGGTTAGTATTTAAAAACCAAATTTTTATTTAAATAATTCTTTATTTTATTTATATTTATTTTAGGTCAAAATTGAAACATAATACCTATATAAGTTAAATGAAATTCATTGGAGTCATTTTATAATAATTTTAGATATATAAAAAGTTTATTGAACTTTTCACCGTCTTTTACCCACCTACTAGGAGAATTTCCAAACTCACATAAAACTTAATTTTACCGCTTTTGTGAGTGGAATTTCAAAAATTCGAGAGACATGGTTAATATCAAGGAATAAAATGTGGTTCAATGAGATGAAAATAATTTTTGGTGAATAGTAACTTTTTACTTCTTTTTACCACGGTTAAAAGTAAATAGGTAAATAAGGGTAAAAATGATATTATTATTACCCTAACACACGTCCTAATTATATTGCATAAGTGTAATTAGACCAAAAACAACCTTAGGAATAAAATATGACTGTTTAGGTCTACTTGGATTAGATTAGAACATTTAATATTATTTTATTTAAAGAATAGTTAAAATAGTTTAAATCAATGTTTTATAACTAAAACATTTTTAATATCGGGTTATACATAAGATAAATTAAACTATAAATATTCATTAGAAAGATAAAAATATTTCCTAAATAATGGTATTTTATTTATAATTTTTAGATATTAAATAATTAAATTTATTTATGACACAATAATGATGCAGTAATTATCATATTAATGAAATACTGACATAATTAATGTTATAAATACCCAAATAAATGTAATTTGAGACTTTTTATGAATTAAACTAATATTATAGGTTAATATGACATGTTAGTATTGATTTTATTAACTTTTTACTAACTAATCTTTATGTTATGATTTTCACAAAAATAAATTTCCAAATAGTGTCAAAATTGACCTAAAATAGTTTTTTAAAAAAATATTATATTATTAATTGTAATTTTATTCCTAAAAATCTAAGGTTCAGCCAAATGAATTATATAAGGATATATATATTAATAATAAACAACTTGGGGTTCGTTTGGCTTGTTATAGTATGTTTATTTACCTTATAGTGTAAGAAAACAAAAAGACACGGTAAAAGTAAAATTATTTAACTTAAAGTTAAATCTAAATGATAAGGTTGAAATAGAACCCTAAACTTGTCTAAATTCTATTGGATGAGAGTATTTCTACCCATATCCACTTTATCTTCTAAATAAATCAATTTGGAGCTATTAAAAACCGAATATGACTTTATAATAAAATAATATTTTTAGTTTTTCCTAAGGTGCCCCTCTCCTCCCTTATAAAAGGGTACCTCCTCCCTCTCTTCTTCGCACCACTTTGAGCCTTCAATCTCGGACAAACCCTACCAAATTCTCTTCTCCACTTCCCTAGAAAAATCCTAGGGGTCCTGGTATTCTTTAAAGAACACTTTTAGTGCCCTAAGAGGAGGTCTCAAAGAGGCGCTTCAAAGAAGAGGTAATGTCCGTTACCGATTATTTAAAAAATATTTCTTCTTCAACTTCTTCTTATTTTGTTGTTTCACTATGAAGTAACAACTTCAGTATCACTCATATACTGATATGTTATTATAAATATGAAACAACCCTATTTCACCATCTATCCATCCTACGAAAAACAAAATCACCGCGCGTGCATACGTACGGAATACCGTCTCCACGCCGTGGTGTAATCTATTTTCCACCACCATATTACTTGGATGGGTATAATGGTGTAAATAATAACTATATATGATTATTGTAAAGTGATATCGATTCTTAAATAGTATACATACAGTCCAATATAATTCCACGATAATGGGAATGATATCATCGCTCATGCGTACGTACGGAATACCGCCTCCACAATGTGATGTGACTCGTTCTACATGATCTTCATTGCATAATGATTATATAAATGAATTGAATGAATAAATATGATATATATTACACTAATAATATTCTGGAAATGAGGTATCTATAACCTAAAAAGTAGAATAAGAATTTATTCGACAAAACACACATAAGAATAAAAAGTAATAAACACCCGAATAACAAGTAGCATTGAAATATTACTAATAAGAAGCTAAGAATATGACCATATATGATTTCATAACAATAATTATGATTTTGGAATAATTCAATGACAATATTTATATCATTATATAGGAGGTTCGGACACTTACGAAGCAAATTGGACCTAAGGTAAGGGAAAATATCACAATCTCATTTTAATCTGAGATTGTTTATACATTGGTATTTACAGGGGTATATTTAACATCAAAATCCTTGTTTCCTCAATATGTAATATTATTTCCATCCTACTACAATTTTTTAAATCCAATTTTACCCTTCTGTGAGTTTTTAGTAAAAGATATGAAAGGAATCTTTTGTCGTTTTTCATATGAGGTACTTTTTGACTTTTCCGGCCAAAGTAAGAGAAGAATTTTTTTTTAAATTGTAAGGCATGAATGGATTTTTAGAAAATTATTTCCCTGAAGTTTCCTTTAAAAGTTTTCAAGTTTATTTTTAATTAAATTATTTTAGTTTATAATCATATGACATTTTATGAAAGTAAAATGTTTTTTAAGTAGAAAGGATATTTTCCTCAAGAATGGAGTTCAAGTGTTTTATCGAAATTAATTTCCATCTAAGATAATATAGGGTTATGTTTCTATCCCTATTTTTATATTTATTTGATTTTTTATGATGAAATTATTTTTATGATGTCCTTTTATCTTATATAGATTATGTAATGATGGCATGATGTTTAAGATTCCCATTTTTATTGCATGGGTTATGCTAGGTTGTATGATTTATGATTTTGTGGCACACATAAGAATGGTTTCATTATGAGATGGGTGAGACCTATATCTTCGTCCAATGCATTGGGTAAAAATATATATCTAATGAGATAGACATGGCTGGAATGGCAGGTTAAACCGGTTCAGTGAAATAGGACTGAAACGTGGAGTGAAATCGGTTCAGAAATGGACTTTGTCTGCTAAGATAGTCTTGGCAATGAGTCTTGACTAATAAAAAATGATTCTCTATGATTATGTGTGTATGACACCAAGTTTCATATTTTATGTTATGATTATTGGGATTACATTTCACTTATATGATTTATCCCTTGTTATGAAATTATGATATCTTTTCCAGGTTAATATTTCCAAAATGTTATGTTCTTATGAATATAATGTGATTGATATTTCTTTTGTTTACCCTTACTGAGAATTTGAGCTCACCCTTTTGTATATTTTCTTTCCCCAGGTTAGGAAGAAGGTTATTAAGTAGGATATGCCAAAAGGGACTCTAGATATAATGAAATAAATGGGAGACAATGTAGATGCTTTATGAACCAGTTGTTTATGTTTCCCAGTTTCTAAAGATACTATACCTATATGGTCCTTTCATGGTTTTGTTATATGTTGTAATAAGTGTACTTCAATTTTGAAGTATTAACAATGTATGTAAAGTATGGTTCATTATAGTTGGTATCAGAGGAAAGGTATAGTCAACCTTTGGAAACTAGGAAGTGAAAGCCTTAGTAAGAACCCTAAGGATATGTCTAAGCATAGAACACAATCTTAGAGTTTTAGAAATGACCATGAATAACCTATGATAAGACCTTAAGTGTAAAATTTTATTCTTGATTATGTGGTTTTCCTATTATAATTATTTTTGCTCACACTATTCTTCTTGGTTTTATTCAATGGTTGGAACTCGAAGGAACTGTGTTAATGCAGAATGCGACAGGCAATGCAATAATTGTCCCCCTGAGCAACCAAAAGTTATGGGAGCTAGAATGAAAAATATTGTAGCCATGATCACACAACTTTCTCAAGCTATGAATCATGCAGGACTTACAAACGAGCAATGGAAGGAGCAACATTATGTTGAATCCTTCATGAGGCAGCGTCCAACTTCATTCAGCGGGTCTACTGATCCATTAGTTGCTGAACAATGGATAAATACTACTAAAAAGATAATTTCAGTTCTTCAATGTTCTGAACATGATAAAGTCAACTTAGTAGTGTATCGTTTGGAAGGTGATGTTGATCAATGGTGGAATCTTATCAAGAATACAAGGCAAAGAGATGAAATTGAGTCCATGGAATGGGACGAGTTCAAGATCTTATTTTTCAATAAGTACATCCCTCATATTCTAAAAACAAAGAAGGAGAAGAAGTTTCTTGAACTAAAGCAGAAGGTTGATGAATCTGTTGGTACCTATGAAGCAAATTTTACAAGACTTTCAAGGTATGCTTCTGGTATTATTATCCAACCTGAGAGTAAGATTGATCGATTCTTTAGTGGCTTAAAACCAAGTCTTCAAAGGGCCTTATCCATAAGGGACTTCGAGAGCTATGAGGAAATCGTTCGATGTGCTCTCAAAGTTGAGATGGATATTGAAGTAACCCATTAGTCATATGGGTTTGATAAAAAGAGGAAAATGGAATTCCAAGGAAAATATAAAGAGCACATTGAAAAGAAGATGAGTTTTCCATTATTCTCAATGTGTGGAAAGAAACATGGAGGGAGTTGTCTTAAAGGGACAAGTAAATGTTTCAAATGTGGAAAGGATGGTCATCAGGCATTTGAATGCCGCAATGATGGGAAGAAGATGTCTAGTGATGCAAACAAAGAAAAGGCTGCACAGTGTGCACCTCCTACACTTCAATGTTACAAGCACAAGGACATGGGGCATTATGTAAATAAATGCCCTAATCCAAGGGTTTTTTATGATGATCGACGTCAACAAACTCTTAAGGCTAAAGACAAAGGAAAGTCACATGCAATTTCTATTAGTGATGTGGAGTACGATAACGATGTGGTGAAAGGTACACTTACCATCCACTCTAAAGTAGCAAATGTCTTATTTGATTCTGGATCCACCCACTCTTTTATTTCTGAATAATTTTCTAAGGGTATCACCGTATTACCACAACAATTAGATGTTGAGTAAGCTGTGACAACCCCTAATGGCACAACAGTCGCATCAAAAGTTTATAATTATTCTCCAATTGATGTTTGTGGGAAAGTGCTTCCTACAAATCTTGTGATCCTTCCAATAGTGGAATTTGATGTGATTCTTGGCATGGATTGGCTTTCTCTATATTGATCTCATATCAATTGCCAAATAAGGGAAGTCACATTTCATATTCCAGATCAATATATGACTGTCTATCGATGTAAGGATGAACATAACCTTCTAGTGGAAATTTCTTCCATATTATGGGTCTTGATTCCACTAAATGAAGGTTATTTATCTCAAATGGTTGGTGATAAAATCACGATTAAGAATATGCCCATTGTACGCGAGTTTGATGATGTCTTTATGGAGGAATTGTCGGGTCTTCTACCAAATCATGAAGTTGAGTTTTCAATAGAACTCGTAACAGGTGCTTTTCCTATTTCAAAGACACCTTATAGAATGGCCCCAATTGAGTTGCAGGAATTGAAGAAGCAACTACAAGAGAATCTTGATACAGGATTCATACGCCCTGGTGCGTCTCCTTGGGGAGCACCAGTTCCATTTGTTAAGAACAAAGATGGATCAATGAGACTCCGCATTGATTATCGAGAACTTAACAAGATCACTATCATGAAAAAATATCCTCTCCCGCGTATTGATGACTTATTTGACCAACTACGCGTAGCTCAATACTTTTCCAAGATTGATCTTTGTTCAGGGTATCATCAATTAAGGGTCAAAAGGGAGGATATACCAAAGACGGCTTTCTGTACAAGGTATGGAAACTATGAATTTAGATTGATGCCATTTGGTCTTACTAATGCCACTAGTATCTTCATAGATCTGATGAGTAGTGTCTTTAGAGACTATCATTATCAGTTTGTGGTAGTATTTATAGACGATATTCTTGTCTATTTAAAGAGTAAGGAAGAACATGAAGATCACTTGAGAATTGTAATGAAGACCCTGAGAAAGGAGAAGATTTATGCCAAATTTACCAAGTGTGAATTTTGGCTTAAAAAAGTTGCATTTTTGGGTCACATAATCTCAAAAGAGGGGATATTGGTGGATACAACAAAAACAGAGGTTATCGAAAGATGGTCGAGACAAACAACAGTAACCGAGATCCAAAGTTTTCTTGGTTTGGCTGGATATTATCAAAGTTTTGTGAACGATTTTTCACAATTATCTAATCCACTCACCAGGTTGACTCGAAAAGGAGTTAAGTTTGTGTGGACGGAGGAATGTGAAGAGAATTTCAAGGAGTTAATAAGAAGGTTATCCAGTGCACCAGTGCTCACACTTCCTTATAGTGGAGAAAGGCTTGTGATCTACAGTGATGCATCCAAGAAGGGATTGGGGGTGTGTTTTCATGAAAAACGATATGGTGATAGCTTATGCCTCACGATAGTTGAAAATCCATGAGCAAAATTACGGAACTCATGATTTGGAGTTAGCTGAGGTAATCTTTGCATTAAAGATTTGGAGGCATTATCTCTATGGAGAAAGGTGTGACATTTATACTGATAATAAAGGTTTAAAGTATATTTTCACACAAAAGGAGCTGAATATGCGCCAAAGAAGATGGTTGGAGCTGATCAAGGATCACGACTGCTCAATTCATTACCACCCTGGGAATGAAAACAAAGTGGCAGATGCATTAAGTCGACAAAACCACGCTAGCTTATCCATGATGAGGATCACAAAAGATCCAATATTTATGGATTTATAAAGGATGGATCTTGGAATTATAATGGAAGGGGAAAATTTGTATCTTTCTCAAATGAATGTTCAACCATCTACATATGTGATGATTAAAGAGGCATAGAAAGAAGATGTAGAGTTACAAAAGAAGGAGAGAAATGTTCCTGAATTCAACCATGATTGTGATGGATTAATAAGGTTCAGGAATCGGGTTTGTGTTCCTCCCATCCCCGAATTAAAGAAGGAGCTGCTGGATGTGACTCATAGTTCTTCATTTGCTATTCATCCTGGAAGCATGAAGATGTATAGAGACCTGAAAGAGTACTTCTGGTGGGATGACATGAAAAGAGACGTTGCTGAATATGTCTCTCGATGCTTGGTTTGTCAGCATGTTAAAGCTGAGAGACATAAGTCTAAGGGGATGTTACAACTATTACCCATACCTGAATGGGAATGGGAAAACATCACTATAGACTTTGTCACTGGACTTCCTAAAACATCCAAAGGAAATAATGCTATCTTGGTCATAGTTGATCATCTTACAAAGTTTGCACACTTCATTGCTATTAGAGAGGATTTCTCTCTAGATCAGTTTGCTAGGATATATATAAAGGGAGTGGTAAGATTGTATGGAGTACCACTTTCCATTATATCTGATCGGGATCCGAGGTTTATCTCAAAGTTTTGGAAAAGTGTTCAGCATACTCTGGATACAGAGTTGAGTTTCAGCACAGCTTATCATCCTCAGACAGACGGTCAGTCCGAGAGGACAATTCAAACTCTAGAAGATATGTTCAGAGCTTTCTCTATGGATTTGAAAGGTGGTTGGGATCAACACCTAACTTTTATGGAATTTTCATATAATAATAGCTTTCACTCCAGTATTCAGATGGATCTTTATGAAGCTCTCTATGGAAAGAAATGCAGGACTCCAACTTGTTGGGATGAAGTTGGGGAAAGAAAGCTATTAGGACCTGATCTTGTTGATGAGATGGCAGAAAAGGTCAGATCTATTCAACAACACATAAGATCAACTGAGAGTCAACAAAAAAGTTATGATGACAACCGAAGAAAAGACATAGAGTTTTAAGTGGGTGATAAACTGTTCTTACGAATATCTCCTTGGAAGAGAGTAATGAGATTTCGAAAGAAGGGAAAGCTGAGCCCTAGGTATATCATTCCTTTCGAAATACTTGATCGTGTTGGGAAGGTAGCTTACCTATTGGTGCTTCCACCAAATCTCTCTCAAGTTCACGATGTGTTCCATGTATCTCTCCTGAGAAAGTACATATCTGATCCTTCACATGTACTTAGCTCAGAAGTTGTACCACTGGAACAAGATCTTTCTTATGAAGAACAGCCGATAGAGATTCTCGATCGTAGAGAAAAAGTCCTACGGAACAAGACTACTCGCTTGGTGAAAGTTTTATAGAGGAACCACCAATTAAAAGAAGCTACATGGGAGATTGGGGATATGATGAGGTAGAGGTATCCTAAACTATTTGTTACAATGTGACGAATTTCGAGGGTGAAATTCATTTTAAGGGGGGTAGAATGTAACACCCAAGACTTTTATGAGAAATATTTTGTTTTCATGTTATATACATCATCAACGAAATCTTTCACTACAGACAACACTAGCTTGGAATGATTTACCCGCAACCGTAGCCTTCCTCGATAGCTTGCATTGTACGCAATACCGAGTTTCACTAAACAACGATATGCTATTAAAATATTATTAAAACTAACCGTTATGAATAGTAATACCCAATTTTTGAAATTTGGTAATTTTTATTTTTCAAGACGGACTTCATTTTTGGATTCGGAATATCCAAATTAGCCTAGGGTGAAATTTTGGTATTTTTCTGAAAACTTTCAATTTTTGATGAATAGTGAAAACACTAGGTTACTATTTAAAAACCGACTTTTTATTTAAATAATTATTTATATTATTTAAATTTATTTTTGGTCAAAATTTATACATAATAACTATATAAGTTCAATTCAATTCATTGGAGTCATTTTATAATAATTTTAGATATATAAAAATTTTATTGAACTTTTCACCATCTTTTACCCACCTCCTAAGAGAATTTCCAAATTCACATAAAACATAATTTTACCACTTCTGTGAGTGGAATTTCGAAAATACGAGAGACACGGTTAATATCAATTACTAAAATGTGGTTCAATGAGATGAAAATAATTTTTGGTGAATAGTAACTTTTTACTTTTTTTACCCCGGTTAAAAGTAAATAGGGTAATTAATGGTAAAAATGATATTATTATTACCCAAACACATGTCCTAATTCTATTGTATAAGTGTAATTAGACCAAAAACAACCTTAGGAACAAAATATGACCATTTAGGTCCACTTGGATTAGATTAGAACATTTAATATTATTTTATTTAAAGAATAGTTAAAATAGTTAAAATCAAAGTTTTATAACTGAAACATTTTTAATATAGGGTTATAAATAAGATAAATTCGACTTTAAATATTAATTAGAAATCTAAAAAGATTTACTAAATAATTGTATTTTATTTATAATTTTTATACATTAAATAATTTAATTTATTTATGACACAATGATGATGCAGTAATTATCTTATTAATGAAATATTGACATAATTGATGTTATAAATACCCAAATAAATGAAATTTTAGACATTTTATGAATTTCACTAATATCATAGGTTAATATGACATGTTAGTATTGATTTTATTAACTTTTTTCGAACTAATTATTTTCTTATGATTTTCACAAAAATAAATTACCAAATAGTGTCAAAATTGACATAAAATAGTTTTTAAAACAAATATTATATTATTAATTGTTATTTTATTTCTAAAAATCTAATGGTCAGACAAAAGACTTATATAAGGTTATATATATTAATAATAAACAACTCAGGGTTCGTTTGGCTTGTTATAGTAGGTTAATTAACCTTATAGTGTAAGAAAACAAAAAGACACAGTAAAAGTAAAATTATTTATGTTAAAGTTAAATCTAAATGATAAGGTTAAAATAGAACCCTAAACATGACTAAATTAGATTGGATGAGAGTATTTTGACCCATACCCACCTTATATTCAAAATAAATCAATTTAAAGCTATTAAAAACCGAATATGACTTTATAATAAAATAATATTTTTAGTTTTTCCAAAGGTGCCCCTCTCCTCCTTTATAAGAGGGTACCTCCTCCCTCTCTTCCTCACACCACTTTGAGCCTTAAATCTCGGCCAAACCCTGACAAATTATATTCTACACTTCCCTAGAAACATCCTAGGGACCTTGGGATTCTTCAAATACCAATTTTAGTGCCCTAAGAGGAGGTCTCAAAGAGGCGCTTCAAAGAAGAGGTAATGTCCGTTACCGATTCTTTCAAATTTATTACTTCTTCCACTTATTCTTGTTTAGTAGTTTCATTATGAAGTAATAACATCAGTATCACTCATATACTGATATTTTATTATAAATATGAAACAACCCTATTTCACCATCTATCCATCCTACGGAAAACGAAATCACCGCACATGCGTACGTACGAAATACCGTCTCCACGCTGTGGTGTAATCTATTTTCCACCACAATCTTACTTGGATGGGTATAATGGTGTAAATAATAACTATATATGATTATTTTAAAGTGATATTTATTCTGAAATAGTATACATACACTCAAATACAATTCCACGATCAGGGGAATGATATCATCGCTCGTGCGTACGAACGGAATACCATCTCCACGATGTGATGTGACTCGTTCTACATGATATTCATTGTATAATGATTATATAAATGAACTGAATGAATAAATTTGATATATAGAACAATAATACCATTCTGGAAATGAGGTATCTATAAACTAAAAAGAAGAATAAGAATTCATTCAACAAAACACACATAAGAAGAAAAAGTAATAAACACCCGAATAACAAGTAGCAATGAAATATTACTAATAAGAAGCTAAGAATATAACCATATATGATATCATAACAATACGTATGATTCTGGAATAATTCAATGACATTATTTAAATCATTATACAGGAGGTTCGAACACTTACGAATCAAATCAAACCTAAGGTAAGGGAAAATATCACAATATCATTTTTATCCGAGATTGTTTATAATTTGGTATTTACAGGGGTATATTTATCATCCAAATACATGTTTCCTCAATATTTAATATTATTTCCATCCTCCAAAAATTTTTTAAATCCAATTTTACCCTTCAGTGAGTTTTTACTAAAAGATATGAAAGGAATCTTTTGTCGTTTTTCGTATGAGGTACTTTTTGACTTTTCCGGCCAAAGTAAGAGAAGAATGTTTTTTTTGCTTATACGGAATGAATGGATTTTTAGAAAATTATTTCCATGAAGCTTACTTTATATGTTTTCCAAGTTTATTTTTAATCAACTTCTTTTAGTTTAAAATCATATGACATTTTAAGAAAGGAAAATGTTTTTTTAAGTAGAAATGATATTTTCCTCAAGTATGGAGTTCAAGTGTTTTATCAAAATTTTTTTCCATATAAGATAATATGGGGTTCTGTTTCTATCCCTATTTTTACATTTATTTGATTTTTTTATGATGGAATTATTTTTAGGATGTCCTTTTATCTTATATGGATTATGTAATGATGGCATGATGTTTAAGATTCCCATTTTTATTGCATGGGTTATTCTATGATGTATGATTTATGATTTTGTGGCACACATAATAATGGTTTCATTATGAGATGGGTGGGACCTATATATCCCTCCAATGCATTGGGTAAAGATTTTTATCTCATGAGATAGACATGGCTGGAACCGCAGGCTAAACCGGTTCAGTGAAACAAGACTGAAACGAGGAGTGAACTCGGTTCAGAAATGGACTTTGTCCGCTAAGATATACTTGGCAATGAGTCTTTACTAATAAGAAATGATTCTCTATGATTATGTGTGTATGCCACAAAGTTTCATATTTTATGTTCTGATTATTTAGATTACATTTCACTTCTATGATTTATCCCATGTTATGAAATTATGATCTCTTTTTCAGGTTAATATTTCCAAAATGTTATGTTCTTATGAATATGATGTGATTGATATTTCTTTTGTTTACCCTTACTGAGCATTTGAGATCACCCTTTTTTATATTTTCTTTCCCCAGGTCAGGAAGAAGGTTATTATGTAGGATATTCCATAAGGGACTCTAGATATGATGAAACAAATGGGAGATAGTGTAGATGCTTTATGAACCAGTTGTTTATGTTTCCGAGTTTCTAAAGACACTATACATATACGGTCCTTTCATGATTTTGTTATATTTTGTAATGAGTGTACTTCAATTTTAAAGTATTAACAATGTATGTAATTTATGGGTCATTATATGAATCCCTCAGATTTTCCATCCAAACCTCACGTTGTCCTTCAGACATGTCGCCCAACTCATATGGCGATATCAATACATATAATCTAAGTCTTGTGACATCACCTAGGCATGTAAATTGAATCTTACAACACCCTCCGGGCATGCCTTCCAGATCTCTCAATGACCCATAAGCATGTTAGCCTGTATCATGCATCACCTTCCACATATGTCACATTGATATTAAAGAATCCCTATAAAATTATCATCCATCTTTTTCGATGAAACCATGGCATCAAATCTAGATCATGTGAAAACCTCTGGACATACCTTCCATGATCATGCGATGGCTTCTAGGTTCAGTCGACCAGGTCTTGTGAGGTACTCCAAACAAGTCATCCATGATCATGCAATGGCCCTCACAAGTGCAATCCAAGATATGTGATGTACCTCTGATGTGCCAACTTCATCATGAAATTGTCTTAAGGAATGGCTGGAAGATATTCTTTGACATGTCAGGTAGACAATCAAGGAATGTTGAGTATATAATCAACGCACATTAGGTAGATAAGTAATCCTGGTCAACATGGAATCCTAAGACCTGATAACCATATTCATCCACAGTGTGGAAGCCCTAATTATAATGGAAACATCACCTTACAAAAAGGAACTATGAGAAATATAATTCCTACTATAACCAGGATATTTATGATTCATTCCTAAGGCTCGATCTCAATATTAAAACCAACAAAAGTATATCCCAGTACATAAGTCCTGCATCTGTAAGCAATGAGGTTGATTATTTTATTTCCCATGTTTCTCACACTAAGCATAGATCATGTGGGCTTATGAAGTTACAATTATCTTACCATTTTCATAATTAGCCTTTATAAGGAAAATGGAATCCTTAGAGTGTAAGTACTTGACAATGACATAATATGATATGTCCCTATTATAAGGGCAGCGTCAGTGTCTAAGTACCAACCAAAAATAACTGTGAGAAATATGGTTCCCTCCATTCCAAAGATACATAATATGACTTCCTAAGGCCCAAGCTTCATATCGAACCTCCAAAGGGCTATATCAGTTCATAGGTCTCATATCCATATGTAATAAACCCTATTATTTTCCATCCATTGTTTATCACACCAGGCATAACTCATGTGGGCTTAGGGAGTTGGAACGATCATATAATCCTCATCATAAGCCTATATAATAAAAAAGGATACCTCAGAGTGCAATCCATGACCAGCGGCATAATATGATATGTTCTACATACATGGGAAATATTAGTGTGTAATCCCCAACCACATTGAATGACGAAGACTCTAATTCTTTCCACGTCTAGGAAACAACTGGATCCATTATAAGGAATGTTCCCAAACTCAAATGGGAAACCAACTTATTGTAAGTCCCACCATGTCTATATAATTTCCACCATTGGGACCCAATCATTCCAATTGGATGATTATCTCACCTCATCCATCAGATAACTAGAAAATAATAAACTACGAGAAATCTGACTCCTACCATATCTAGGATACATAGGTCACCTCCCTGAGGCTCAATATCTATATTAAAATATCTCAAGGGAAGTACTGACACATAAGAACCACATCCATATGAGTGAGACTAATTAATTATTATCCCTTATTTCTCACATCAAGTACCACTCATGTGGTTTTAGGGAGTTACTATGGTCACCTCATTCAAAAAATGAATCTCCACCAGTGAAGGAAATCTCATCACACAAACCTAGATGTTTGGAATGATATAAATATCTCCCATACAATTAGATTTACCCTGGTGCTTGTCCTATCGAAAATATTGAACTACAAGAACTCTAATTCCTTTTATAACCACGATAAATATGACCCCTCCCTAGTGCCTGAGCTCCATATTAAAACATCTCAAGGGATGTACCGTCACAAGTTCCCCACATACATATGTAGTGAGATTAATCATTTGTTATCCATTGTTTCTCACATTGATCATAGCTCACATGGGATTAGTTAGTTATGATGGTCTCCTCATTCGTTCATGAATCACCACCATCCAGAGAAATCTTATCATGTAAGCCCCGATGAGTGGCATGATATAAATATCCCCCATACCAGGGAATCTACCTTGTGGTATGTCTTAAGGGATTGATGAAACTATGATAAATAAGATTCATAATATACTCAGGATACTTAGTATTTATTCTCATGTTTCGAGCTTAAATATACGGTTCCTCAGTGCATGCACATATTCCATTTCTAAATGACGTTAATCTACATGGTTTTAATGAACTATGTAGATTTTGATTCCTACAATTTATATGATATGTATAACTCCTCATAATGGATCTATTACCTCCTCAAAATATTTACCACCACCCTTCATGGAAGTAAATTCCAATATTCCTGGTTAAACGACTTCAGCATATAAGAAGATATTCATTATTTTGAAATGGTTTAAGAACCACAGAGACATAAATATGTTTTCCTTAATAATACCCCCTTTATATTTTATAAAAAGAGACATAACGTGTAATATTTTTGTAGGTTTATTGGTCTCATATCAGGATTTAGAAGATATTCATGAACATATCTTAATAGAGTGTCCCCGATTAGTAAAATATTCCTCCCAAGAAAGGGGTCGATGATCCCGACCTCCCATCTTATCAAAAAATGTGCTTCCCTAAGTTTCATTATGAATAAATCTAGAATTGACCACATTCCATTAAAAAGTATGTCTATTCCCATTTATGGATGGGGGAAACATTGGGAGTTTCAATTAACAACTATAATGCTGACTTGATGTTAATGATTGTGCAATAAATGAATCCATCGCAATCAACCATCAAGCCAAACCAAACAGGCTAAGCAGTCGTCCCTTATACTAAAAAACACCAATGCAAGATAAAATAAATTTTGTGTGAAACATAATCTAAACTATGCATTGCGTGTATTGAAAGATATAGAATATATTTAATTTATTTATAATATTAAATATATCATCAAATATCAGGATGTTATATTCCTTTTAACACATGGTGTAGTGTGTCACTTTTGTTATCGAATATGATGTTTATATTTTAAAATTTTAGGGTGTTACATTCTCCCCACCCTAAATAAAATGAATCCTCAAAATTTAAACATGTTCTTGGTAATCAAGGGTGTAAAATTTGGAAATGTAATTGTAGAAAAACCCTCATCATAATAGAGTTAATAAATAATACTCTTAATAAGGTATAAATGAATGTACAAAAGTCATATGTAATAATATCATAACTTGGTTTCTAGATGGGTAAACATAGGATGGAAATGAAAACATGGACATAGAAGTGAAAAATAACACTCAAATATTGAGGCGGAGTGATAGAGAACATATTTATGAGAAATTTAATGATCACACAATCATAAACTAGATGTGTGAAAAAGGTCATTGATATCATCAACAATAACGATAATAAGAATACATTTTTTGTTTTAAGAGCCTTTTTCCTAGTGTTTATGAATTCTTTAGCTATCTAATAATATAAATAAATATACATACATGATACATTTCTATTTCATAAATACAATATTATCATTTGGTTTGTGGATTAAATTATTTCTACTTGATCTCTTAGCATAGGTCGCATTATATGGTAAAGAAATAATTAAATATCTAAAACGTCATCTAAACAGCAACTTATACTGTTTCATAAATGATAAATCTTATGAAATTTCAAAAATATTATAATCTAAAACATTAGAATTTATTCTAAGGTAGTTAGTAGTATCATTTTTATTTTATCGATATCAATCATCTCTTTTTCCTAACATCATTACACTTATATCAAGAACATATTATGGTTTATCTTTCCCTCAATCATCTGTCTCTCCAAGAAGTTCAAATTTCCACCATATCAATTTTCTTATTCATCTCTACCATTTAACAAATGATTTGAAATCCTAAATAAAATTATATTACCATACAATCCTAATACATTTCATAATTCTTATAACAAAAATGCCATCAATAAAATAATTTTTCAACATATTCTAATGATCAAAGTACATAGTCACATTAATAATTTATCATCATATATTTAAATAAGATATAATTGACCTTGATCCCATAGCTTCTTTGAGTTATATTCCCTTGATGTTTGGGGTATTCATTTACACATTTCCCCATATTCTATCAGTTGAAACACTTAATGGAATTGTTTTATTTTTTACACTTTAATTATTTATCATGGGGAACACATTTATCCCCAAATATAGAAAACTCCCAATACCTTCAAGAATTTACCTAGATGATAATTTCCATAGTTATCACATGCGAGAAAGTACTTAATTCCATTCTCCCCTTTATCCATTATTTTATATTTTTTCATTTTCATCACTTCCATCCATTGGAATCCATAAGAATTGCATAATTATTTATATTTATTGATAGCACATAAAACTATTACTCCATATGAAGAAAAATTTTAAGGCACCAGATCCCTTTAGAGACTTGGATTAATCCCTTCAACAGAGTGGTCAATATTTCTCTCATTGTTGTGTATATAATTCTTCTCATTCCTATAAAACCATGTAAAGGTAGCCTCATACTCCACAACAATCTCTTCTTCCTTTTTATTTAAGTTATAGAACTTTATCTTCAACTCAATTATTTCCCAGTGAGGGAAATACTTTTTGAATAATGTATCCTTAAAATCATTCCATTCCATACATTTTATTTCATATTCCTTTATAGTATTCTGGATCAATGAACACCATTGATTAACATCACCATTAATTCAAGAAACTATTAGTGAAGACTATTCCTTTTCAACACATCCCAATGTTGTAAATATCATCTCCAAAGATTTAATACACTACTTAGGTACCATCCAGATAAGTAGTTCCACTAAATGTTGGGGGCCTCTATTGCATAAATAAATCTAGCTTCAGATAATTTCACTATGGAATAGGTTTCTATATTCATGAAAGTATATTTCTCATAACATGATTAAATATCCATAATATATCCATAAATTTCTCAATTACAATACTAGAGATGTCATATTTTTAATCAGGGAAACCTATTCATTGGCTATGAGTATTGAAACCCTTCTTCCCTCCTCGTGCCATTTCAAAATAATGACATATAGTAAACTAGAACACAACATTATGTAACAAAATTTTTTATCCAAAAACTATTTAAATATTTATCATAAATTGAAAATTATATCAATAAATAATATCATGATCATAAAAATTGTTTCATTGGGATATATTTACATTCAAATCCTTAATAATTGTTCGAAAATAAATTGAGAATTGTCCTAATAATATCTGCCAAGAGTATTAAAAAATGTGCACATTAAGGATCATTGTCATGTACCAAGTTTT
Source organism: Viscum album (assembly GCA_963277665.1). Lineage (NCBI taxonomy): Eukaryota > Viridiplantae > Streptophyta > Magnoliopsida > Santalales > Viscaceae > Viscum > Viscum album. The sequence goes on from OY728119.1 coordinate 541,371,269, forward strand.
TCACAAGTCAAGCCCAACATTCCCTTTTAAGATTTATTTTCCCTAGGTACATCTATACTAGATCCACATCCACTTGTAGAATCTAGACATGGATGTAGTTCTAGGAATACCAAAATAATATCTACTATTACCAAAACATTTTGAAGTTCCTCTATAATTATACTCAAAATTTATCTTAGGGTTATGTTCCCTATTATATGTTTTCCAAAACCTAGTTTCCAAGGATTCTACTAAACTTCCTCTAATACCAACTATAACGACTCCGAACCTAGTAGTCCATAGATGATGCCTTACTTTATTACATTTTCAAAGATACATGATTCAAATATCAAAGGACCAAATAGTTTTTTAGTTATGGAAAATAAATTACATAAAGAATAACCCTATTAATTTGGTAAAATAAAATAAACCCCAATGAAAATAAAAGATCAGTATCCTTGAAACTCATTTAAATAATTTATCTTTATATCATGGAGAAAGGAAATAATATAAGGGTGAGATCAAATTCAAAATAAGGGTTATGTAAAATAGAATAAATACTTAATAAAAAATCATAATCAATATGTCATGGTAAATAACTAAACAAACATGAAATGTAATAAATAAACTAATAATGAAGTGTGTAAATAATATGGGAAGGTAAAGAACTGAACACACTTTCCACACAAAAAACTCAATAAAGCATAATAAAAAAACTGAGAGAGAAGTGAATCCATTGATTTCATTCATAGTGAAAATCCAATGTATAATAATAATAACATATCTTTTAATTAAGTCAATGCTTAAATATTGGACACCATGTTTCCAAGGAACATGTATCCTTTACCATCAAGAACTTTTACAGGATGTTTTAAAACATACTTGGTAGAAACCCATTTTATTTGGCCAACTATATATATCATGAGACTACTGATTCATCTAATAGATTATATTAAATGGTACTTAACCTATCTAATACCATTAAAAATCATTTCTGAAATATAGAATAATAAATTTAACTAATAAAAAATATACCTTATCAAATATCTATATTAATTAATAGATACAATTTATCAATATTTTCCCAGTTAATCAAAAAACATTCAAAGTAAATATCGTATGTAAAAATGGTATACAATTTAGGCAATAATAAAATTTATTACACAATAATATGGATATTTAAGATAAATTTAATATCTAATAAAAAATGATTGCAATAAATAGTTTGTTTTAAGAGGAAGTGAACAATCATAAAACAAAGTGATATTGCACAACAAATTTTACCATTTGGTAATTTTCAACTAAAATCCCATTGTGTGAGATAATAAAAATATAATATTTAAATTCTATAAATAATAAAGTATTCATGATATTATATATCAAAGATGTAGTATATACACGACATAAAAGTGAATTTGTGCATAACAACAAATTAGTCTCAATTGAATAAAGTATTCATTTGTTAATAGTATTTCATTATTTTCACTATTTCGGGTGTTAATTGCCTTGTTTTCAAGTATGTTTTGAGTTGATATGTTTTCCCCTCTTACATCAATAATTATTCAATCATATATAGAATTTAAATCATGATGAAAATATAATAAATAAAGTATATATATATATATATTTATCCATAAATTTTATGGATAGAAAATGAAATGTACCATTCATGGAGACTTTAGGTTGTAGGTATTTATGAACACGACTTCTATTATCTTATCGTAATAAAGAAAGTGAATTAAATAATATATATATATATATTATACATATAGTATCAAATTTATTTCATATATCTCACATATTTTTTTAAACAACCCTTAATACATTCCATGTAATGTGTGAACGAATCACATCACTTCGTGTGGCGGTAGTCCGCTGTACACATGAACGTTGTTTTTATATAACCATAAAATGGAAACTAGGAAGGTATGCATTATATAATAATTAAAGAAGAATAAAGGAATAACAAATAAAATTAATAACATATATAAAAATTATTTCCATCATTATTCCCATCCTTCATAGGTGGTAATGGAAAAAACCAAAGACCCAGGTTTCCAAGCACGTAGTCCGCCTTACACATGAAAGATGATTTAGTAAAACATTTTATGAAAGTCAGTTTAGTTGTAGGTATTAACCATAAAATAAAAAAATCTTATTATATTATCTATACTTATTTTATTATATAATATAGATAAAAATAATTAAAGGGGTTTTTGAAAGAAATAAAATAATAACGCTCTTAGAAAAACATTTCCTCTTCGTCAGGTATCATCCTTAGGTTAAAACTAATGCCATTATAAGTTGTATTCATACCTAGGATAAGGCTTTTAGGATGAGGGGATGGAATTTTGGGAGATATTTGGACAGATATTTTCTGAACTGTAGTGGTTTGATAGCTGTGAAGAATGGGGAGAGGGGGAGTCCTTTTATAAGTGGGGTGCTTGAAAAATTGAAAATGTTTGAAAGAGGGAATTAAACCCACGTTTCTTTCATGTAAAGTTGATAAAATATTTGAAAAAACAGTTTATATAAGGTATAAGGTCTCAATATTTCCATTAAATGGGTGTTGGATAAGTTTATAGGTCATTTACATACTTATTTTTAAATTCTAGTCCCACGGTAAACTCATTTTATTATTAATCACTGTAATTAATTTTTACTCATTTCACTAATAACTTTGGTATAAAATTAATTTATAATTATTAGAAATTATAAATTATTCTGATTCCAAATTTGGAATAAATGTTTTCAAATTTAAATCACATAATTGGTAGAAATTAATATAAAATTAATCCCACAAACATGTCAAGATAACATGTTTTTCAAGTTAAAATATCCAAAAGTTAACTAAGTGTTTATGTCTAAATTCATTATAAAAATAATTAAAATAACAAAAATTGGATTAATATATTAATTATTTATATATATTTACATTAAAAAAAAAATTAAAAATATAATTTAATATTATATAAGTTTAAGATGAAAAGGTAGCTTTCAAATAAAATATTTATTTTTTTACTATTCATCATAACATTGAACTTCTAAGAGAAATATAAAAAATTCACCCTATGATAATTTTGACATTAAAAAATTGAAAATTAAGTTTATTTTTTCAAATAAAATTTATTATAGTGTCAAATTTCTATGTTAAAACATGTGTTCAATTAAAAGACCTTAAAACTGCCTTAAAAAATACAACTTTTTATGTGTAAAATTGGATATGTTATTATACTATGCCTATAAAATATATTAGATGACAGATTTTTTTGAATATATAATAATTATATTTAAATACTATAATCAAATATAAATTAATTAATTTTATTAAGATAAAAATACTTTTTGTTCATAAAAATGGATTTTTATGAAAGCATTTCCTTTATATTAAAGTCGTTTTTATATTCACTTCTAATCAATTGTTAACAAATGAATTAAAACACACTTTTTCATAATTTATATAATATTTATTATAACCAAAAATTTAACTACTAGGATATAATTTTCATTTTCAGTAAGAATATAAATAGTATTCAGTAAAACTCAGTCTTGCATGTAATATAAGCCATCAAAGAAAGTCATTTTTTCATGTAACACATGATAAAATCAATGTTTTGTATAGTGCATGAAAAACATAGAATTTCATTTAAATAGAAATTTAAAATAGATTGTATATATTTAAAATATAAAATATTTCCTAAAGTCTCATGATGTTATATTCACTTCTACTTTTGGTGTTCCATGTCATATACACTATCGAATTTGAAATTCATATTTTAAAATTTCTTGGTGTTATAAAACATAATTTAGGAAATGTATATATATAGAAAGAAAAATATCATATAATAAAACAATAGAACATACTTAAATGGTTTATAATCTTGTTTTATATCTCTTATGATGGAAAATTTAAGTATCAATGTCTTAATAAAGGTAGTAAGGTTGATATATTAATAAAATATAAATATTGATACTCTTATCTATTTTTATTAATTAGTTGTATTTATCATTGATATCTTAGTATATTCCAAAATTTATGAGGGATATATGAAGCTTATAAGTATTTTTATTCAATAATTATTCTCTAAAAGTTGGAAATGTATTTTAAATTGCATCAATAACCTTGAAAAGTGATTTTATGACAGAGTTATATTTTTGGAGATATTTATTGGAGAATACGTGAATGAGGTATGGATGATTCTTAGGTTTAATGGTTGATTGATTTTGAAAAATTAAGTTAGAAAATATTTTTAACATAGGTATTGAAAATTGATTCATGATATTTTTGGTTAAGTTCATCATATTATTGGGCATAAGTCAAAAATTGACAAGTGTATGATCTTATGAGATAGTGATTATTACTATTTGAGGGTTAAAGGAAGTGTTAATTTTTGGAAGAATATATGGATTCATTTTTGATTAATATATTAATGATTCAAATTGTTTTGGGAAAGAAATATTTTATATGATGTATGAATAGGTTAAATACAACTTTAGTAGGTGATTCAAAGAATGATTAATGTTGTTTGACGAAAGATAAGTAACTTAATATAGAATAAGAGAATATGGATTATGTAATATTAGAAGTTATACACCAAATGATAAATAATTTAATAATTCCCTCACAATATTTTATCACTGATTATTAAATAAAATTGTGAGGATAAATTTATTTATTGGGGAAGAATGTAAGAAACCAAGATTTTATTGTAAAATTTTTCCTTAAAATAAAAACAGTGTAGATAAATTGCTTCACATAAATCCCCAAAATAATGAAATATAAGATAAAATACACAATAAAATTATAACAATTTCAAAACATATCATGGATATAAATATTGCAATCAATTATAAATGTGTACTCAATAGTATTATGAACACTTAGTTTTTTAGAAGGGTCTTTTTGAATTAAAGAAAATTTTCATATTATATTATATTTTTATTTTAAAACCAAATTTTTAAATTTTATTATTTTAATTTCAAAAAATAATCATTATTTTTCAATTCATCTTGTCAAAATTAGTTTTAGATTAACTGTTTATATTTTTCTAAAATAATTGAATTTTAGACGAATAGTAAAAAATACAGATTTTGATAAAAACTGTTAGTTTTATGAAATTAGAATAATAATAATTCTTTAAATGTTTTAATAACAATTTTGATAATATATATATATATATAATTAAAATAAATTTTTTTAAATAACTATGCTGTATTTATAAAACCCATGTTTATCAATTTTGAAACATAAATAATATTTTACTCAAAATATTGATTTATTCACTTATATTAAAAATTAGTTTTCATCTATTGTAATAATTAAATCCAAAAAAATAGATCTCATATTATATATCAACATTATTATATTATGTAATAAATTCAATTAACATTTTGGGAATAAAATTATTATTACCAGGATTGAATTTAATTACAATGATAATGATACAACTTTTATTCATGAAGAATTATTTTATTAATATTATGTAATTTCTATCTAATAAGATAAATTAACCTCCTCTAAAAAATTAATTTAATATAAAAATTAAAGCTATATTTAATTATATTATCATTCATTCATTTGGTAATCATTACCAAACAAAATTATGAACACTTATTGGTGAAATAGCTATTTTCAACATAACCTCTTTCTATATATAAAATATTTTAATTTAAACGTTAATTATTAATTATTTAGAAATTTAATTAGATTAGATTTATTTTGATTTTATGTTCATAAAACCAAAACTTTTTAAGTTAGGATATTTTATTTGTTTTTTAAAACACAAGTTACTTGGTTAAAAACTAGTACCTCAGCAAGAACAAAAAAATGTAAAATATAAAATTATAATAAAAAATAACTTAAAACATGTTTGGAAATACTTATTTTAGACCTAGAAAACCCAATATCACCTACACTCAATTATTTTTATCTTTTAGAGTTATTTAACCATGAATAGTTTAATTATATCATTGAAAATTAAATCATATTCAAAAAAGATTACTTTTGTTCAATTGTAATAGGTGATCATTTCCATCATTTCGATACCCCAATTTAACTTTGAGATATACGTGAACCCTCACCTAATTTTCCTCTCTTTGAAGAACCTTAAATTTTCAAAATCACCTAATCATAAAAAATTATTATAATTCCTTCAATTATAAGGAGTTACTCAAGAGGAAGTTCATGGTCATGATTTAAGTATTACATACTCCTTTCCCTTTCTTCATAATATTTCAGTTCCAAACTGATTAAAACCACAATAATATCATGACATCAGTATAATTATCATAATTAATTATTATTTTATTAATGAATAAACCCTAATATATTCCTCTTCAACAACTTTGGAAAAAAATAAAATAATATTAACCATGTGTTATGAGGACTACCGCATCCACAAAGAAACATTTTTCATCTTGATTTTCATTAGTTATCCAAAACACTTAATGTTTAATTCAACCACTTAAAAAATATAAATTATATCATTATTCTTATTCTATAAAGATGTTATAAACTTCCTAAGCCATACTCACTTATCAATATATATCATGTTCATGTTTGTGTTTTTTAACCTCCTACTTGATCAATGTTATAAAACACTACAACAGATGAAGATGAGAAATTAAGTAATAATATTATTATATGTTAATAAGAACAATAATGATTTAATGAATGAGAATTTAAATTGTATTATTCTATAAGTGGAAGAATGTTTATATTATGTATTTAAATTTTTATAAAAATATAATATTTTATTGCTAAAATATCGAAATCAGCCGACCACAACTCAATTTTCATGAAAACTTAAGAAAAAATAAATAAATAAATATAATATGATAATAAAGGTTCCATATTAAATAAAATATATAATAATAATGTTTCTAATAATTTATAAAATAGAATAAATGTTATAATTCATTGATTTATGGTCAGGCATCCAGAAAATCTGGAACAAGGTGAGGATTTCTTGTCTCAAAGTTTCACCCCTTGAGACATATTTCTTATTATAAAACATGGATTCTATAGAATGGTGTGTCTACTAACCATTAAATAATTTGAATCTTTATTATATTTTATTTCATGATATTCAATGTTTAATTCAATTTTCTTTCTCACATGGTGTTTTGAATTAAAAATTACAAAAGCTGTAAGGTTTTGTGCTAACTTAATTTTCTTTCTTTTTTTATTCTATATAATTGAGACTTTGTAATATATTTTATAGGGTTATAAAATTATTCCATACAACCTCATTTCCAAATGTTTCTTACCCCATATATTATGTTACTTTAATGGGTTTATTGGTCTCAATTCCTATTTCTTGAGACATATTTATTATTATGAAACAATTTACATTTATATGGTGCATATAATTGATATTTTTTACATTATATCATGAATTATAATTTTTTCATGGTATTTGAAATTCGAATTCATTATCTCTCCCCCTTATTCAATGGGTTTCAATTTTAATATTTCTTTTGACCTAATAAATTTATCAAATTAAATGTTTTATCCTTGATTCATAACATCCCCACTTGGTTATGATCTTATAAGACTTTTTATCTACCAATTTACTTTTTTCAAATGGTATTTTCACTTTTTCCCTAAGTTTCTTCATTTCATTAGTATTATCTTATTTTATGAAATGACAGGTCAAATATAAGATTAATTCTAGAAATAATAACTCCCATTCTTTATAATGTATCTTTCTCCTATATATCCATGTTTTTCCTTGATGTCGTTATTTTAATCTATATTTTGGAAATCATGTATAAATTAATTCATGCAATCCTCTTCAATCTCATTCGCACTATGATAATGGATATTTTGTTTCCCTATTTGCATTGTTTGTTTTCAATAAATGTTGTTTCAAAATGTTAAAAGGTTTTATATATCATGGATATCATATTTATCTTCCACTGTAGGTTTTATTTATAATAAATTTATAATTTTTTCAAGAAACTATTTTTGGAAATTTCATAATGTTTAATGTTTTAATATATTATAAATTTTTTATTTATAACTTTTTCGAAAATTATTTTTCCAAATAAAATTGTGACTTTTTCTTTTCTAATTTCATTAAAAAAATAAAAAAACATTATTTTTTAATTTTTTCCAAAAATAATGTCTTTACCACTATTTTGAATGTTCTTTTCCATGATTCATGGTTTTAATAACAAAATTATTTTATAATTATTCAATGAATTTTTTTAAAACGGTTTTCAAGGGAAAATAGTCATTTTCATTATGAATTTCAAATTATAAGCCATTACCTATGTTTTCACAATTATGAAACATTAAAACAATATATGTGAAATGATCCACTTCTGTCTCTGTTTTTCCTTATCATATTTGGTTTCTAACCATAATGTATCTTCTAATTTCTTTACTTTGTGAAAACCCTCTTTTTGATTCCTCTGATTTGAGTGTGTTAACTTAGATTTCATACATCTATTAATTGATGAAATTATTGACATAACCATATATCATTTATCTATAATGTGTAAATACCATATGATTTATTTTCATAATTGATGGGTATTTTATTAAAAAGATACTGAATATATTTGAATAACTATTTATTTTAAATTTCTTTATCATGTTATGATTTTTATATAATTATATATGATTTCAATCTTTAAATCCATTTAAAAAGGATATGAAACCCATTTTCATTCAATGGGTTTTCTATGATGTGAAGAATGAAACCTCTTTTCTTCCTGTGGGTAATTTATTTAATAATGAACGATTGATTTCAAGTCTCACTCTTATGTATTAATTATTATGTATTTGGTAATATATCACCCATAATGAATTCATTAATTTTACATATCATGAAATAATTAATCATGAACATAGCTGTACTTGTTCAAAATCTAGACCATGTTAATACTTGTATTTGTTTAAAATGTAAATGGTATACATACTTAGATTTGTTCATAAATTAAAGGGTGGATGTACTTGGAATTGTTAAAAAAATTTCCTATTATTATGATTATTCCATAGTTCTATAATTCCTTTTATTTTAGGATATAATACATTTCATTATCATGTAGCAATTTTATACTTATTCTTATGAAAATGTATTGATCTCATAGATTATGTTAATTGAGTTATGTTTCGATACTCCCTTGATTAATTTATTATGTTATTCCATGTCCTATTACATGACTCATATTTTATGATCTATGTTTTTTGGATATAAATTTCTAATATATCTATATAATACCAATATTCCCATCTTTTAATAACATGTGATCATTGATGTTTATCACTCATATTTTCCATTACTTAATGTCTGAGATCACCATTTTCTTATGTTTCCATTCCCCGTGTTATGAATATGATTTTAACCTATGCCAATTATAGGAGGGAGTCTAGTTTGGTTCGATTATGAAGAAATGTCCAATGTTTTGTAAAATAAGTTGCCTATGTAACTTGTCATCAATGACCATAAACCAAAAGATTATTTGAGTTTTGTGACATTATGGAGAAATTCAACAATATTGAGAAATTTTTATAGCTTTATCTTCAATCATCTAACATGGAATCGAATATAATTCATAAAAGTACTTTTTTTAGTAGTAGTCCCAAAATTATAGGTCTCAGGTGCCTCTTAGTATCCATTAAGAGGTTGAAAAGAATTATCATGTGTTCTCTGAAATTATTTATAGATTCTAGAATTCATGTACAAAAAGATTGGCTGAAAAAGGAAATTTTCTTAAGTAAGAAGTAATTAAAATCATATTAAAGGTAATATCAAAAAATAAAAGAAATAAACTAATAAAAATGACGGTTTTTTGTTTTAATGTTTATTTCATAAGAATAAGTTTGTTGTAATAATGATTTTTTAATTTAATTGATAAAATATTATGAGAAGAAAATTTTATTATAAAATATTTTTAGATGTAATAATCACTCCAACTCTAAATCATCATATAACTATTAATAATTGTCGTTGTTTTCATCATGTAATTTATGTAATTTACTTTTCATAAAATCTATGACATGATCCTTACTCAGATGAATAGAATTTGAGTCTGAGTATAAACATATCTTACTACCCAATGGAAATGAAAATGGGATTTCCATCTTTGCTAAGACTTCTAAAGCATCGAGGGATAATGACTCATAAAAACACTTACCAATCTAGTGATGTGGTAGAAATAATACACCTCCAAGAGTATGCTATGGATGGCAGTCATTGGTAATAAAAAGTGTGTTGCGAACGTAAAACTGATTTTTAGGTCCTTTCAAGGAATTTTTCCTTGTAAAATATATTATATATGGGAACCCATTATTGATGGATTTATTTTACTTTTAAAGCATCAATTTGAATATAAGTGGAGAAAATTTGAACTTAGTAATGAAAAGTTATTAACATTTTAAGTCAAGTTTCATCTCAGCATTATCATAATTCAGTAAAGGAAAATTACAATTTAATGTTCATGAGAACCACATAATTTTCATGTTTCCATGATATATTAGAATAATTTTCAAATGGCTGTGAGATACCCTCATCTTATATATGGATATCACATGTGGTTGTGAGATACCCTCATCATATAAAGACTTCTTACATGAAAGTGGCATACCCTCATCATATGTGGATATCTCACATGTATATTATGTAACTTCAAATTATGTGTACTTATCATAAAAAAATGAGATATGATCCTATTTAATATAATGGATATATATTTCTCTTGTGGAATACGTTCCATCCATAAATAGAATTTTATTTTAGGAATATTTTCCCCATTATTACCTATAAATACCCCATACCTACCTAAAATTAGAGGATGAAAAGAAAATTAATCTAAGGAGAAATATTTCACATCTTAGCAGAATCCCTAAGTTACAATAAAGAACCATTGTATATCCTTTCACAAAAGTCTTATATAAAGTCTCATTGTGTGGGCCAGTCTATAAGGCCTCTTTGATAAATGAATCACATAGTGTCTATCTCATGGATCCCATCATGTATAATCATCATTTGGAGGCCATTATACAAACAAATCATGTACATACCTCACACGGTATCCCTCACGAGGAAGCATCATGTGGTGGCCAATACATGGAAGCATTACATGGATTCATTCACTTAGATTGCCTCCAAGAAGAACTATCTTCTTGATTTTAATTAGTCTATATACCAAAGGCTAAATTTACACACTCCATTTATTATTAGTTAAAGTATTTAGTATCGATACTTCACCATGGTCCCTTTACATCCATTACCGACCCCCCCCCCCATGAGAAATTGAGAGTCACACTATTATCTTTTTTTTCCGATCAAAGGTATTTTGGGTTTCTATATCTGAGATCCAAACATTTATCCCACACGATCACCTTGAGTTGAGATACATATCTTGGTTAAATCTTCTACATTTATTCGAGATACTCCTCTAGGTTTTCAAAATTTCTTCAAGTTGAGATACTTTTCTTTGTTATCATATATAAGCCTCCTAATAACTTTTTAACCCAAGACATACCTTGCCATAATTCACCCACTAAGGCAGTTATATCTTTGATGAAAACATTTTTTTATCCTCAGTCAGTATCATGTTATCTCCCCTTTCAAAAAATAGGAATCCCACCAGGATATGTCATTGTGTATGCCCCTCTCAACCCCCATCCATTCACTCTCATGCAATATAGTTGATCTTCTATTAGCTCTTGTTTCTCACAATGAGTATGAATCATATGGGTTTAGATATTTAATTGATCATTATGTTATCATAATTGATATGAGTTATAGAAATAACCTTATAATCCTTATAGAATGACTCTAAAATATATAGTTCATATCCTTACCACACAATGTTAAAGTACATGGGATGGTCACTTCAGATGAAAATAAACTACATAACCAAACAATGTAGGTTTTGATTCATGTTGATTATGATGCATAATAATATATTCTTAGGATTAATAAAAAAATCATTAAATACACCATTTAGCTTATGTGATGAGCATAACATGGAAATTTTCACCTTGAGTTGAGATACTCCACTTAGTTCCCTCATATACACCTTGAGTTGATATTCTCCTCTTTCTTTCCAAACATACCCTATAATGGTCATCTAATATACCTCGAGTCATGATAATAATTTTTGTTACCATATATGGGAATCCAATTTAGTGAAAGCCCTCACTTGAGCTATGTACATTATATGTGATGAGCATAGGACCTTTATATGATAATGTGTATAAGGGAAATCATCCTTCTATGATGATTAACCAAGAAAACCATTAGTGATGATCTAGTTATGATTCATAACATCTCCTATTTAGTAATTAATAAATTGGATGAACTATAAAGGGATGCTCAGGAATAAGTACCATACCAGCCATTTCTATGTACCTATATCTTAGTTTTCTACTCCATATGATGCTAAACAACTTACAAATAATCATTTTCATGGGACCCTAATAGGTACAATGTGTCCTGTTAAGTGGAACTAAAATACATGGTTTTTAATTCTCTTTATAGGGTTATAGAGGAATCCCCTATCATGGGAACAATCCTAGAATCATAAACACATATCACTTCTCTTAATACTGATAAATAATCATGTGCCCAACTATGCGTCTTTAAACCAAGTAATCGTGAATTAATAAAAGAATGATAAAACCCTATTCCACATACATATTTTCACATCTCTATATGGATTTTATAATATAATTTTCATAGGGGTAACCAATCTTAAACTGGGATTTAGAAATGATTCATGAAAATGTGTTAAATCTATAGGAGATTCCATGATTTGGAAATAATCCCTTAAAAAAGGTGTGATGACCCTCAAATCCTGCTCTCTTGACCAACGTACATTCCGTAGATTCATTGGTAAGAAACCCTATCAACCTATTTTAGTTGTAAATAATGTATTTTATGAAAAACCATTATAACCATTATGAAGCAAGAAGTATGTCAAAGTTTCCGTTGGAAATAGAATAATTGAAATGATATGAATCCTTTAACTATGAAAGTGATTGATCGAACATGTACTCATACTTGTGAAAATTGTTGATAAATATCTTGTTTTTCCCTTAGTAGGACTTTCAACACTCCCTATAATCTATATGGTGTCACTAAATGCACCAGAAAATTCATGGACCATTGGATAGGGTGGAATTACATATAGGACACCTCAATCCATTGTTCCCAACAAACTAACATGCCCAACATGTGCCTGTACGGAAACCATTTCCTGGTGGAATGGATATACATTTTCACTGACTCAGTTCCTCCAGCATTAGGTGGTGAACACCCTAGTAGAATAATTTCATCTCAATGGATCTGTCATGAATTTAGAGGTATCTCACAAGAACGCATTGATGACAATTCCATGTAACCCATACTACCTATGAAATGTTATAGGGATGAATTTTTCCCCTATTACCACTTTTAATGACTTTCTGTTACTATCTCTAGAGCACAACAACCCATAAATTTCATACCTTAGGGAGGTAGATGATAAAGCCCACCACATCAAGGTTGCAACTAAGGATCTTACTAAGATGAATCCTATGAAATGATGTCATCATAACTGACTTGTAACCCTAATTTTGAATGATTTTTTATAGTAATTGTTTTGCCTCACCCATTCAAACTTAGTCATAAAAAAGTGATCATTCTAGAGGTATCCCAAAATTTCATCATCTGAGTAAGACCTTGTCCCTGGTGTTACCAACACCATTGAGTCTCATTTTTGTATCCCGATAGTGTCATGGGGATAATTCTAGATAAAAAATAGTCAGAATCTTTGAACTTCATTATAGATATTATTGGTGGGGAAAAATCATATTGAGAACCTTGTTTCATAGATCTAATGGAATTTTTATCATTTTAATACTATAAGAATTTTTGGAATCAATTATTTAGTATAAATGAACCTTGATTGTAGATATTACCCCACAAATGAAATATGTGCTTCCTAATAATGATTTAACATCAGTAAAAGTCATCAATATTAGCCCAAATAATATAATAAAACATGATACTATAAAATATGAAATAAGTGAGAAAACATTCAAATACCACCCACCACCTGAAAATGATGAATCAATATTAGTATAAGAGAATATTTCTCAGATTTATGATAAAATATAAATATTTTATTAAATAAATATTGAGTTTCAAAAATTAAACATACAAATTGACTATGGTTATTCATTTGATGCCACTATTCCTATAACAAACCATAATTTTCAAACAAAAATATTACATCCTATTATATCAATATTCATTACATAACATTATGATTCGTGCAAGAACTGTAATAGTTTCTTGTATTTGGAAACTGGGGTACATAAAAAAATCATTCAAAATAGATCTACATCATCTCCCACATAGTTCTTCCCAACTGTCACCATTTATTTCCATATCATACTTAAATCCTTTATTCATAACCAAGAGAAAGGAAACATAAGAACGGGTTGGATGAGTTACTCAGTAAGGGTAAAGAAGAGATGTATTAATGGTTAATTAATAATGAAACGAGAATAATGGTATGAGAACAAAAACTTACCATTTTAAAACCATACTCTACATTTCATAGATCATAATATTGACTCATGGAATAAATCATGGAAGTTCATATTACATGAATCATAAAGGAATCAATGAACATGATCCATGAGAGCATAACATTGGCATTAGACATATGTTTTCAGAATACACATAACTATAGAAAATCATTTATTTAGTATCCATGAAATATGGGCAATACTATACGAGTAGATTGCGTTCACATCCCATTTCATCATATTAGTCAAGGTTCATACCCTAGTTTGTCATAGTGGATAGAGTCCCTTAGTAAACAGGGTTTACTCCCAATTATTATCTTGATTATCTCAGGAGATATCCATATTTATCCAATTAATAGTATAGATACATAATTTTTATAACATCTATCATATAATCATAATCTATTCATATGTGTTTCATATGATTATAAAACATTTATCATATAATAACATGCGAAAAGAAAACTGGTATCAAAAACAATTTGAAAATTCATTATAAGTTACATGGAAAATAATTGGGGTTCATAAAAATTTCATCATCATATTTATAAACCATCAAGAGAAATAATATGTATGGTATCATTATATCATATCACCGTTAATGTATAAGTAACATCAAAATATGTTATATTAGATGAAAATTCCACTAGAAGATATAATGGAATATTGCATTAAAATATTAAACTTTTCAATTTGAAATCACTTATTTAAAATATAAGAATTACTAAAATATTTTTGGAAAATATTTATTCTATAAGAAACCATGTAAACATTTAAATTGTGCTTCTAATAATTTATTAGTCATTATTTTAGAAAATTCCCTTTATGTCGTATAAATTAATATTAGGGTACTTTTCAAAGTTTCCTTAAAATGTCAAAAGTACCACATTAAAAAAATAAAAAGAATATTCATTTTAAACCATTTTAAAATGTCTAAAATGGGTGAAAATTAATTTAAATAATCATTGAATAATATTAATATCATTCGTGAAAATATTTTTAGAAAACAAGGTCATTGACGAAAAAGGGGTTGTGACTGAAGGCGAAAATAAAATCATATTTCCTTAAATATATTAGTTTAATATATTGAGTACTTAAAAAGCATAAAATAAAAGGAAAATATGTAATATGTATAAATAAATAGAGAATATAGAAATTTATTAGAATTCTTGAGAGGAAGATCTTGAAATTTCATCATTGGAAACATATTCATAAATGATCCTGGTAAAAAATGAGATTGTATTATACAACCCTTAATGCTTTGGTAAATTTTGAATTATAATACCCATGTAAGAAAAAACCATAAATGGATATTTATATAAAATAATTTTAATGAGAAAAACTATAAAATAAAATCATGGAATGTATACATACCACATAAAAGAAACAATTGAAGAAAATGACATGCATATCACGAAAGTAAATGTGAAATTAAAATCCTTTACATCGAGTATGAATCTCTATGAAAGCTCTTTGACCCCAATATAATAAATTTAAATTTATTATAATTATATAACATAGTAATTTAAGTACTTATAATGTAATATGTGATCCACTAATAAAAATTCAAAACCCAATTATTAATAACTCCTTATTAAAATCATCATTTCATGTTTTTTCAGTTTTCATGAGAATTTTGGTGCAATATTTATAGTCATTATAAATTTATTATGGTCCAATAATATTAATAATTTTAAGAATCATGTAAAAATCATATATATTAAATATATACATATTTATAATCATCTATAAATGGTAGTGGTACAAAAATGAATTACATCATTCATGGAGACGATAGACCTTGCATACTGATGAAAGAAATTTTCAAATTTTTATGGATGGAATGAAAAAAGATAAATAAAAATTCACCTTTAAAAATCATTATTATTTAATATATATCATATTAATTAATTAAATCCACCCTGATTGTCATCCATGTAAAGAGGAAATAAAAACGAATCAGATTGCTTCATGGAGGTGGTAGTTCATATGTACATAAGAGAAACATTATTTTTTTATAATAGATTGGAAGGTAAATAGGTAGATATGATATTATAATTATATAAGAATAATTATTTTATAAATACCATTTATTGAAATTAAAACCATCATAATATCCATCCATGAAAGATGGTGTTGAAGAATGAATTGTATTGCCACATGGAGACGGTAAGCCATACATATTCATGAGCGATAAATTCACTCCCCATTCAATGGAAAAGAGGGTAAAGGTTGTTTAATAGTGATAATAAAATTTAATTATATTTAGGATACTTAAGATATTATTATATTATGAATAAAATAGATTTATAGGAGGTACAATAAGAATAAAATTTAAAGAGGCCGGGTAAGATGATTACCTTTTATACGGAAGGGCTCCTTTAGATCCTTTCTTAATAACACTTGAAATAGTTTTTTATTACCCCATAACCTATAAATCATATATATGGAATTTGATATGATAATATTATAGGGTTTTGTTGAGATAGATGGCTCAATTTGGTGTAAATAAGTGAAACGAGGGGTTCCCTTTTATAGGTGTGGGGGGGGGGGGGCTCTTGGAATTTTTTAAAATATTAAAATATAATAAAGCCATTATCTAGAGAAATACTTACAAATTTATAGATATTAGAATATAATTTATTATGTGGTTTAAATAACTAAATAAAATGAAATTTGTATTGGTTTAAGTGGTGTTTTAAACTACATCATTTGGTTTAACCACTTAGTTAACCCAGTTTAACCTTAACTTTGGTAACATCTTTTTCACTATTACAAGGTTATAATTTCAATTATAAGGGAAAAATTGGATCAAAAATGGAAAAAACAGTAAATTTATTACCATATATTATCCACCTTTTACATGTTAAATATTTTAATGAAATTTATATAAATTTATAAAATATTATTTTAAAAACATTCCATTAATTTAATTTTTGACACTACTAATTTAATTAATCTTTAAAGATTAAAGGGAAAATTTTAATTCAAATAAAAAAAATTTAAAACATATATAATATGTTAAAATTATATAAATTTTTTACAAAACCATTAATTCATCCAAATTTTATTACTTTTTATATTTCTAAAATCATTTAGTATATTTATTTATTAATTGAAAAAATACTATATCGGCGTTGTGTAGGCATTTAGGGTATTTATTGAATATATAAAGAAATTAAAAAAAATTAATATGATAAATAAAAAAATTAATATTTAATATAAACATTTAAAACATAATATATCCCCTTTTTACCCTTATGATAAAATATTATATATATTAAAGTCAAGAGAGTGTCATTTTGTATTTATTCTATTATTAAATTAATTTAACGATCATAATCAAAGAAATATGGAATAAAGTGGCCATAAATTTTAGAATTAGATGTATATTGATGAAGTAAACCCATAAAATTGAATGAATTCCAGTGTCATAAAAATTTCAATGTCTCACCCTGAAAGTTCTAACCCTATTTTACAAGTTCTACATTTAATTTGGTGAAAAAAATTTACTGTGGACACTACTCATATTAAAAAAAATAAAAGGTAAATATTTAAAAAAATTTAACATACTGATTCCAAATATATAATTATTTTTCAAGATTCAATTCACATTGTTTGATTATAATAATTTAAGATAAAACCACAGAACACAACAAAAAAACAATTTTTAAAAAAATGCCTTTTCATGTACAAAAACGTTTTCATACCAAATTCAACCATAAAATGGATTAAAATTAACTTAATTGAATTAATATTAATATAATTGAACTAATTTTACTTTCAAACTATTTTTTAATGGAACTTTGTAAATTCATGAAATAAAATACATTTTTCAATAAAAATTATTATTTTTAACTATTTATCAAAAAATTAATCTTTTTAGAAAATAATTAAAAATTTATTATAAGATAATTTTGACATGTTGATTTAAAAAATGGATTTAATTTTATATATTATATTTTCTATAATTTTTAGGAATTAAATATAATATTTTCTTATTAAAATTAATAAAAATGTTGTTTGAAAGAAATATATTTTAAAGCATAATATGAGTTTAATAAAAAATCAAATACATATTTCTTAAGAATTAATCAACACATTTGTATTTTGTGGTACATTTCTATATATTTCACAGTTTGGATATACCTATTAATACTCTCCAATTCAACAGCTATTTTATAATTATCATATTTAAATGATAATAATTTATAGTTCATTTAAGCTTGACATTGCATAACGTATACACTATAGAAGATAATGATCTTTATTTAAAGTTTATAGGTGTTAAATTATCACAAATTTAATCAATTTCACCATCAGAATTTGAAATAGTTGTTGGTAATCAAGGTTTTAAATTTGAAAATTACTTTATAGAAATCCAACATTATAAAAACTGTTAATAAAAAATTCTCATAAAAGAGGGAAAGAAAAAGATAAAGGTGTTATTGAATACAAAAAAAATATGTTTCCAAATAGGATAACATTAATAGGATGTGAAATTATGGACATAGAGGATAAAACTAATGCTCAAGGTATAATAGTGAGTGACAGAGAAAATGTTAAGCAGATTGTTAATGACCAAAAAACATAAAATATGTGATTGGTGACAAGAAAATTTATTCATTAGAAATTATGGTAAAAGTAAAACATTTTATTTCAATATTGATTTTTCAAAGTTGAGGGATTATTTTAATATCCAAAAAAATTACCATTATAAGTTATAATTACTTGATTTCTTCCCATATCATAAGCTAAATTTTAATCCTTTGGTTATTCTTTGATCAATTTACACATCATTAATCACTCTAGGAAATGATATTAAAGATGAATTTTTCAATCCGGTATCATTAAATTTAACTTTTAGAGGACTATAAGATTTATAAAATAATTAAAAGTAAACCACCCTATCTCTAAATATCTACCAAATGTAAAATTATTATCACATGTTATCCAATATGATAAATCATACTCGAACATCAGAAAATAATACAAAAAGTTCAAATGAAACCATTACATGAGTATTTAACCTTAAAAAATTTCAAAAATATGTCTCAAAAAATTAAAAATCTATTTTCTTGAAATTATATCACTAAATTTATAGAATCATCTCAGCATTAATACCCTAAACAATATATAATAACTCTATATGTCACATATTAAATATGTGAATATATTGATAATACATTCTCCAAAAGCATGATAATAACCTAGATAACCATAAAAAACAATGACTATATAAATACTCCAAACATTTACCACTCTCCTCATTACTTAAATAAAATCCCATATTATAAAATATATTAATATATCTAAAACTATTGTAAACTCAATCAAAGATTACATAAATAATTTTTTCATAAAATTTGGAATTAGTTATAGTGTCACCGATACAATCCCATTTACTTTTTCAATAATATCTTTATCTAAACTAAAAATTATTATTGCACATTAGAAATATATTAAAGGATATCTTTTCCTTAATCATGAGTTTTTCTATAAAATATTACCTTTTCGTTAATTAAATTTTATAGGTTATCAGAACCGTTAAACATTTTGTGGAAAATTAATAATGGAATATTGCTGTAGAAAAACATATAAAACAATTTTGATTCTCATTACCAGAATACTAATGATAATAATAATTCTACAACATAATTATAGAATTTTAATACATAAAAACAACAATCATTACACATCCTTCATAAATCATTAACTATGATTCATCATCTTATTCCTTAATACTTCTTTATTTTTATATGTGTTTCTCAGTCTCTTAATCATCAATTAATAAAACATTAATCATACTACATTTATGAAAATAATTTAAAAATTTATCCTAATGAATTTATTTAAATAATGCTGATATTTATCACATTTAAGAAATTTAACCATCGATGGTTCCACAGGGAACCCATTATTCTCATCCGTTATGTTAACCAAACTCTAAATTATTCATATACAACTACTTGATCTATGTTCTTCTCCTCTACTATAATAACATCTTCATGTTTCTTTGACACATTTCCATGGGTGCTTCTTATAACATACTTGACAGGTAAGATGTTTAATCTTCATTCGTCTATGGTATTCATGAAACACAATTTTTATCTTATTAGGTTGTTAGAAAACTAACCCAATTTGACCTTGTTAATCATATAATAGGATAAATTATTAGGAATAATCACATGGTTTCAAATTCCTACCCCAATTTACTTGGTTTTTCATAAGGAAAATCATTACATTGGTTGTCACATTATTTTTTATCATAAATATTCCTAGTTTTACCCATTAAATAATACTAAAAGCTGTATTGAAATAATAATCAGAGTATGAAAACACATAGTCATGACAAATAACTTATAGGATATATAAACCCTAAAACATTGTTTTTAATATATGAATCATTAGGTATAACCTAGGACATTCTTGGTTATTATCTATTAAAATCCTTAATAACTGTTCATAAGAAAATGGCAATCAACTCATGTATATACTTTGAGTGTTTCAAACCATGTGTATAATAAGGGAACACTCACTATGTACAAGATTTATGGTTGACATATACTCAACTAAAAAATTTCAAATTTATTACCCCTATATGACTCTATTCCAAAACCACACCCACACATAGTATCCACACACATATTCTTTTCTAGGAAAAGCACACTCATTTTTTATAACTATCCAAGATTAATGTAAATTGATATTACATAATTTTTTGTAGAAAATTTCATACATTAGAAAAACACACTACCAAATACCATATTTTTTTAGTGATATTGGAATATTGGAAGCATAAAATACTTGTTCATAATACATTTGCGTATTTTACATTCTGTTACATAAATTCTAGAACCCTTTTTGACAAATCATACTTAATCCAATTCTTCATATTCAGGAAAAAAATATACTAAAACAGTGAAATTAGATTCTTAGTAATGGTAAAAAAGTGAGATGTCTAATAATAATGGTACGATAATGTGATCACAAAATTAAAAAATCATACCTTGTATATCAAATATGATAAAATTGAATCATGGAATAAAAATTCATATTTTATATGACATGAATAATTAGGGAATAAAATTACTTAATCTATTATATCATAACATTGATATAGGAAATTAAATTATAGAATACACATAAACTTGTATCTTTGTTAAAATGTATAAATAGTAATAGGTTTACTCATTAAATTAAGTAAATAGAATCATTCCATTACATAAACATGCGAACATGAAGAATAGGTCCACATAAAGAATTTTGAACATGAAAACCAAGTCCATGTAAATAATTAAGGGCATGAAAATTAGGTCCACACATAGAATTGTGAACATGAACTTAGGTTCTTGCATAACAAATATACCTCATGAGTTATCCATATTTACCCATTTCAATGGAGTGAGATATATTTCCCACCAATAATATAATTAAAACCATACATATGTGTTCCTGAATAACATAAATCACATCTGAACCCATGAAATGAAGTGGGTTTAATAAATGTTTCTACATAACATTAACCGTGGAATGGAAAAAAAACACATAAGTATAAATCCACCATTAATGTAAACCATTAATATAAATAATAAAAATAGTATCGTTGGGTTGTATACCTATTAAAACATTTGTTACATCAATTAACATTGTCTTAAATGGGAAATTAGTTTGATAAATCACATGAAATAATTTTTAATAAAAATATCCTTTCCATTCAAGAAATATTATTTTTACATAATAAATCATATAAACAAACAAATTTCATTTTAAATTACCTTAAAAATAAACAAATAATATTTTAAAACTATTTTATTCATATATGAAATCATTTCCCTTGAAAAGATTTCATATATAATTTAACAATATTTTTAAATCATTTTTAGAAAGCATGGTTTTGATAGAAGTCAGATTTTCAACAACAAAGATAATAAAATTAAATGAAAGTTATCATATCATGAAAAGAAGGATATTCAAGATACTACATATAAAAGGGCAGTATATAAAAATCATAATATAATATAGTTTTATAACATTACAAGTACATCAAAGAAATAAAATTGATAAAACATTATCTTACTGATTTGGTATCTTTTGAAACATAAACCACATGGAAGAGATATAAAATCATTTATATGTAAAAACCATTGAATTTAAGGTTATGGATCATAACTTAAATTAATGGTCCATATATAAACTACACAATATAAATGAGTGGAAAATATGACATAAGTATTACAGAAATAAAAGCGAGACTAGAAATCCCCCCACCACTTTACAATCAGTTGAATCGTATGCCAGTTGAAAGAAAGAAAATTGTATAGATATTAAAATAAAATATTATTCTAGATAATAATGATAAAAAATTAATATGAATTATATACACTAAATACAATAAATAGGTGGTGATCATGGCTTGGATCTCATGAAAAATAAAGGTGAGACAGAAATCCCTTACCTTATCTCTTGACTCCCATCATACTTATGAAAAACACATGTATAATAATTATAAGTTTACCATACATGTATTAAAGAACTATTTTCATATATATAATACCATATATGATTTATTTATTACTTCATATTACCCTCTTATTAACAATTTCATGTTTAAGTTATGTTTCGTGTAGTAACCACTTTATTTTTCGTACATGTTTGGGCATGTGATTCTCGATACTCATACTTAGATCCTAATTTAATAATATAAATAATTATATAAATGAAATAAATATAATATATATTAATTACATATGTAATTATGTTTATATATAAAATATAGAAACAAAAAATTTAATACACCGTTCTTGGAGACGGTAGGTCATACATACACATGAACGACGCTCCCATTTTATGTCGTATTGAAAAATGAAAAGAAAATGTATGTATATATATAATATAATTAAAATAAAATAAGTTTGTCATGTATAACATATAATTTCACTAAACCTATCCTTAATACATTCTATGTAAAGTGTGAATGAATCAAATCACTTTGAGGAGGTGATTGTCCACAGTTCCACAAACAAAGTCCTTACATTTAAAAAATGGAAATCTTGAGGTATGTTTTATATAATTATTAAAGAAGCACAAATAAATCATAAATATAATCTATAAAATATAAACTATTTTTTACATAATAATTTCCAACCATGATAGGTGGTAACGAAAAAATAAACATCATCTTTTCAAGTGGCGGTAGTTCATCGTACATAAGAACGGTAAGATCATTTGCCATTAGATGGAAGTTTGATTAGGTGTGTGTCAGAACTTTATAATAAAAAATATTTTTTTATGGATACATATGTTATTTTATAATAATTTAATATATATAATTTACATGGTTCAAGGAAGAAATAAAATGAAAATGTTTGTTGATGAATGTTACCTCTACTTTGGTTAGCTCTTTATGAAAAAAAGAGTTATTTAGTTTGATTTCATCCCTCAGTAATGATTATAGAATGAATGGGGGGGGGGGATTTGGGAATATATCTTTACAGAGTTCAGATGAACATAATAGGTTCTGAAGTGTAAATAAAACGGAATAATAGGTTCCCTTTTATAAGAGAGGGGATGGTCACTTTTGAAATCTCTCAAAATATCAATTTATTATAAATTCAATATCAATAAAATCACTAAATATGAAATTTATTAAAATATAATATGATATAAGGTTTTAATCTCATAAAAAATATATTTAAGGAATTTTTGGTATTATTTCAAACCTTATCATTTTGATTAACCCTTAGTTATTCCATTTTAATTTTAACTATCGTAACAAAGTTTTTAATATTAAGAGAATGTAATTTTTAAATATAAAGTGTAAATTAGACCATAAATGGATAATTTAATATATCATAGATCATATATCTTCCCCTTTTCTATATTTAATATTTTTTTTGTTTTTTAAAAAATTTAATAAAATATTATTTCCATAAAAGTTTTTAAGTTTCAATTTTGACACTATTCATAACATTGAAATTAAGAAAATACATACAAAAATATTAATTAATAAAATTATTTAATACACCCTGAATATGTCATATTAACCTATAAAATATTATTATTACCTTAATTAAATCAAATTATATTTCATTTAATATTTATCATATCATTTAATAGATTACTTCATTAATTGGGTAATTATTGAATCACTATTTTTTAATTATTTATGATAATTATTTATGAAATAAAAAATAAAAATAAATTTATAATATGAAGATAGAAATTATATATTCCATAATAACATATATAGTCTGTTATATCTTCTATTTTACCATAATTTAAAAATATTATACATATTAAATGTAAGTGTCTGACATTTTGTCACTACCTTTGAGTTCAATAATATTTAAGTCATTTTTATAGAATAGTGTCCATTAATGTTTTAAATTTTGATCATTATGTTTTAAGTGTTGAGTATAATTCATAAAATTAAATTTTTAAAAGTGTTAGGGTAGTTCTATAATATTTATAATATTATTTTTTACCTTTAATTTCTCCATTTACACATAATCATGGTAATAAAAATTACAAAAGTTACCATTCATATGGCCCAAAAATGAAATGTAACTTTTTAATAAATTTTTAAATTTTAATAAAAAATATTGAATCCATTTTTAATAAATAATAAAAAATAACTTTCAAAAATTTATTTAAAATTATTCATATTGGTAGAACGTGAAAAAAGTTTTCAAAGTGAAAATGTCCCAAAGATTGAAATGTTTTTATATCCAAATTCACTGTGAAATTGATTAAATGACCTAAATTATATTAAATGAAAGAATTTGATCTAATTATAATTTTAAAATAATCAAATATATAATTTTATGCTATAATTTATTAGGATGAAATATTTGTTGTAAATTTGAATTCATTATTTTTCACTATTCATCAAAACATGAAAATTATCAGAAAAATACCAAAAATTCCACCGAAGCAAATTTTTAGATCCCAAATTAAAATAATAAGTATATTTTGTCATATAAAAATTATTAATATGTCCAAAATTAGATTTAAAATGGGTTCTCTATTAAATGGCAGTAAAATTACCCTTTTAAAAATACATATTTTTATTCAAAAAATTGGTTTTGTTCTTATCTTATGCCTATCAAATATATTTGATGTGTGTAAAAAAAATTAATTTAATATATAATTTATAATTTTTTAAAAGACATTCAACAGTATTTTTTTGTTTAAATTCTTGAGATAAAATGGTGTTTGAACTTAGAAAAATAGTTTTCTTAGAAAAGGAATTTCTTTATTTTCAAATAGTTCATACGTTAATTTACAACTAATTGAAAATACAAAGGATTAATTTTATATACTGATTTAAATAATATTTTCATAATTTAGTTATTCATATTTTAAATCTCTTTTTCAATGGGTAGGTGGTAAATAAAATAATATTTTAATAACAATATTAATAGTATATTGTAGTTCGGTAAAAGTATGTCTTGCATATTACAGAAGCTATAAAAAGAACTCAAAATTATGTGTAAAAAATCCAAACAAAGTGTTTTATGTACTTAAATCCAATATATGTGTTCCGTGTAGAGAAAAATGAAATTTTTATTGCATACAAAGAAATAATAACTTGTTTCTTTTATACAAAATAATAAATATTTAGTGCTGTGTGAAATGAAAAATATCAAAAAGACTAAATTAATTTGATTTTTCACAAAATCTTAGTGTGTTACATTCAACCCCCCTTAAAATGAATTTCTGCCTTAAAATTCATATGGATTATCAAAGGATTAACACATGAAAGTAATTTTCATAGAAACACATATGGTTAAAATCAATAATAAAACTCCCCTTAAAAAGTGAAAGTTGGAAAGATAATTGGTACCCAACATAATTCATAACTAGGTTTCCACATATAAAAACATAAGTAGAAAGTGAAAACGTGGACATAGAAGAGAAATATAACTATCATGTTCTGATGGGGAGTGATAGAGAACATGATTAGGATAAATTTAGCGATCAAAAAGCTATAACCCAAAGAGGATTAAAAAGGTCATTGATATCATAAAAACAGTGATTACAATAATTTTTTTTATTTCAAGACCCTTTTCCTTAAAGATAAAGAATTTTCTTTAGAAGATATACTTACTTTATTTCATCAAAATATCACCCTTTGTTGTGATTTGATCAATTTTTCCTTCATCTCTTTTTTATGAAATGAAAGTGATTTTTTCATTATTTAAGTATTAGCAGATCATGAGATTCATAAATTAAATGATATTTCATTCCATCTATCCTTATCACAACAAAAAGGTTAACACAGGTTATCCAATATGCATAAATCCTCATATAAATTGTTAATAAATTAAAATATAAAATCTCATCTGAAGTATAACCTAAAATATTTTTTAATTTATTATCCTTATAACCCTTCAGAAATATGAAATTCCAGAACCTTATAAATAAGGTCACAAACCTTCTCAAAAACAACTTATCATTGATCCCTTGTATATCATAAAGTATCTCTTTATTTTGTCAAACCAAACATGTTAATACCTTCATCATGTATTCTCTTGAAACATGGTAATTAAAATAAATAGTTATTAAAAAATGAATTATTTCTTATTCAAATAATTGTTGGATATATTCCATAAATCCATAATGTCTTAAAATCCATATGTGATAGCATAAAACACTTTTTAAATAGATCCTTAATTAGTTCCAAGGTAATCTGTACCATCCAATTTACAAATTCATATCCAACAAATCTTTATCCAAACGTCATTAAATCAACATTAGGGAAATTTTAAGGGTTTTATTTCCCTTAATATTATATTTCACATGAATATCAGCATTCCATTAAATCACTTCTCTATGTTTTCAAAACCAATCAAAATATCCCTTTGAATCCTTAATGAAAATTTTATACTGAAAATACATATATATTTCATGATTTTTATAACATAATTTTTTAATTCCCTAACATATAGACTTCAATCATCCAAATTTATTCTTAATCCATTACTCATGCTTCATCATCTTATTCATTCCTCTAATTTGAAATATAAATCATTTCATAATGTTCTTCAACCTAAATCTAATGATTATTCCTAGGTATAATGTAAATTTGTTTTTGGAACATCACATACCTTTCACATGTCATTTGTGGTCTCTTTATCCTCCGTATTAAAACCAATACTTGTACCACCTTCACAATTATCTTTATGATATTTCCACTAAGGACATTTATTTTCAGATATCCCAAAATTTACACATATAAAGTGTAACACCCCAGGTAAATAAAGAATAGAAATTTTCTTATTTATCCATATTTGTGAATAAAATATTGATATGACTTTAAAGGGGACTCTATGCTTGATGGCGTACCCAACACGCAACAACGAGTTTCTTGGGAATCTTACGTTGCACTCTAATAATAAAATAATATTATTTCAAATGGTTGTTAACATGTAGCCATTGTATTGGCGGGAATGGATAGAAATACCTAAAATATGATTATATATGTTTTTTTAATGTTTTTACATTTATCTAATAAAAGCTAAAGGCTTAAGATACGGAAAGAATTCAATTTTAGGCGTATATGCCCTAGTTTTCACTAAAGGTTCACTTATCGCCTTTTGATGGTGAACCATCATTAAATATAGTTTTTTTCACTCTTAAACATTCTTTTGGACCAAATAAAACTCTTACTAAGAATCGGGACATCAAAATTTACTTTGTGTAAATTTTTGGTATCTTTCCGATAAAGTTCATTTTTTAATGAATAGTGTAAAATGTGGTATTTTAATTCAAAACCACTTTTTAATCTAATTTATTTATATGATTAGATTATATTTTGAATTGGTTTTAAAGTGAAATTAGAAAATATTTTTACCATTAAATCCAATAGTGGTCGTTGGAATTAATTTCACTTTGAAATCGGACTTAAACTAGTGTCAATCTTTTGATGCTTATTGTTTTATAAAAAACACGCTATTTTCCCTGACAGCGGGAATTAATTATTAAATTAATTAATGTGACTAATATGTTTTGAATTTTGTAAAACGGACTTCATTTTTGAATTCAGAATATCAAATATAGCTTAGGGTGAATTTTTGGGTTTTTTCTGAAAAACTTCAATTTTTGATGAATAGTGAAACCACTAAGTGGTAATCAAGCAAACTGATTTTTCAGTTAAATGAAAGTATACCACTAATGTGTATTGAATTTTGATAATCCTACATACATGGTTGTCATTAGTATGTAAAATGTGGTTCAATAGGATGAAAATAATTTTTTGGTGAATAGTAACTTTTTTTCATTAATTGCGATTAGAGGTAATTAGTGTAATTTAAGAGAAAAATGATATTATAAGAATGTGAAAACACCATGACACTTGTCCTACACCCATTGGGTGAGTCATGGCCGACAAAGACAAGCCATGGGCCAACTTGGGGACCCCATGGAGCCACTTTAGTTGGGAAATGACATAAATTACTTTTTATTTAATGTTAAAGTGAAAATAACACAAACATAATATGTTTTACGAAAACAATTTTTAAGTGGGGTTATACAAGACCAAATTTTGATTATAAATAGTCATTGGAAAGCTAAAAAGAGTTCCTATATCATAGTATTTGTTTTATAATTTTTATACATCAAATAAAATAAATTATTTATGACATAATAATGATGCAGCGATGACATCATTATTTGACGATTTAAATAAAATGGAAAGATATTGAAAAATCTAAAACCAACACATGGAAAAAACCAATTGGATGAGTGGATTTCGAAGGCTTATCACCTTATCCACAAATTATATCAATGTGGGACCTTTTAAAACCTAAACACATGTTCAAATAAAGTAATATTTCTTACTTTCCAAAAGTGACCCTCCTCTCCTCTTATAAAAGGCCCCCACCTCTACCTCATTTAACACACTCATCAAGCCTTTGGCTCGGCCAAACCCTGCCCATTAACTCTTTCCACATCCCTCTCCTCATCCTAGAGGATTACCTTTGGGCAGAATCCTTTCAAACGAAGCCTTTAGGCTCAAATCAAAAGGAGTTACACTTTTAAAGGTAATTCATTCTCTCATGTTCATTTGTTTTATTTTGCTTCTCCAATACCCTAAACTCTTTTTATTTACTTCTCTTGTAACAACACCAGTATCCTCAATATACTAGGATGTTGTTATAAGATTTATTCATGCTAAACTATCACACAACTACATCAAATGGTTAAAGAACATACGGTTTCCGTGGATGGTGAAATTCTGCCTCCCGAAACGATGATTGTTCAATACTCATTTAACACCTTCAATGGTGGCCATTATGATGTCACTATTTTTATATATGATATATAATATGTTTATCTTTTACTTATGCTTCTGTATTTTTCATTTGTTCCTTGCCTTTATGGCTTCCATTATGGGTATACACGATATCTTCATTTTAGGAAGTGCGGACTACCGCCCCCTCAAAGTGATGTGATTCGTTAATGCCATACGTGGGACGTTTAAAGGATGGATTTAATGTTATTATATATGATGTTATACTGGAATTATTATATACCTATATATCATTATTATTTCTTTCCATTAAAGTATGCGATAGAAATGAAAGTAGCGTTCATGCGTACGTACGGCTTACCGTCTCCATGAACGGTGCATTTCATTTCTTACCTCTAGATGATTATGTAATATTATAAATACATGTATATGCTGGATATATATGATATATATGATATCTAAATCAGGAATGTCATTTTTGTATATAAAGAACCTTTGACCACACGAACAACATGTAATTGTATGAAGTCCACTTTTGACTTAAGAACCAAATATCAACAAAACAATCATTATTAACTTAATGATTACCTAATGTTTATAACATGGAAGTAAGTGGTATAAAAGGAATAATAAGCTTGAAAAAGGTTCTTAATCAATAATAAATTAACTCAAATTTATTATTCAGGACGTTAAAGAACGATCGAGTCAAGTCGAACCCGAGGTAAGGGCTCCTACACCTCTCTTTCTTTTTAAGTATACACTTTTATGCCATTCCTTTTAAAGCTCATATTTCTTGTTATTGGGATGATATTTTATATTACACTTACTGTAATTATTATGTTCATGTGATGAGAGACCCTATTCTTTCTCATCAATCCATTTTGGAAGTTTTGGGTGGCGCCGTTAGGCTGCCGAGTTTTCAAAAGGGATTTCTCATCTCACTTTTATTCTCGTGAGATTTATGCTACATTTACCACAAATTCCATTGAGTGGTGTATGTACTGCCCATTATTCTACACTATGTGTAATATAATTTCGTTTATGAGTATTTACATCAATGATCTATTGTCCTTATTTCATGGGG
Source organism: Viscum album (assembly GCA_963277665.1). NCBI lineage: Eukaryota > Viridiplantae > Streptophyta > Magnoliopsida > Santalales > Viscaceae > Viscum > Viscum album. The sequence goes on from OY728119.1 coordinate 541,402,121, forward strand.
TGTATGTTTTGAAAGATACCAAAGTCGATAAGGGAACCTTTCACCCTCCTCTTTTTTTAAAAGACTTCTTTTGTTGGGTCTTTTAATTTACATATTGTTATGTTGGGATATGTTCTCATATATCCTTATTGATGTAAATTTTATGTCCAAGTGATGAGATACACTTTTTATCTCTCATCAACTCATTTTGATGTGATGCCGTTAGGCTGTCACGGGAAATTTTTAAACCAATTTCGATTTCTTTGGGTTCAACATGTAGTCATTGAATATGTCATCCATTGAATATGTTTGAATGACCTTTTATTGTTTTACACTTAATATCCACTTATATTGGGTGTATTTATATTTTTCACACATATTTTTGAGATTGATTTGTCCTTAATTTAAGGATACCTTCTTTATAAGGGATTTCATCACATTTTAAATCCCTATTGAGACTTCATTGTTGTTATGCACCAATTCACTCTTATATGGTGTATATACTGTCCTTTGGAATATTATATCATGAATTCCTTTATTCTAATGATATTACAAAGTTTTGACTAAATGTTACTCCTCAGTTATTGTATTCATGTGTCTCTAATTTTGGTAAAACCCCTTTAACCAAAATATCGTTTTAAATGTTTTAATTATTTTTTCTTATTAATATCCATGTTTTCAAAATGGTTTTAAGGATTTATTTATATGGATATTAATGGTTTAAAATTTTAAAAGTTTCAAGGTGGTATGGGACACTTTGATTCAAAAATCTCTTTATTAAATGTTTTAAATGGTTTTGAAAATGGTTTTTAATGGATTCATTATTTCAATATCCTAAAATGTTATATTGAGATTGAAATGTGGAAATGTTATGTTTCCTTTGTTCATGTTTTATGTGATACGATAATGTTATGGTTCTTGGGAATTGTTATGAAGAACGGGTGGTTCCGTGATAAACTAAGGGCGGGTGAGCCCGATATATCTCTCCAATGCATTGGGTAACGCGAAGGAGTGAAACATTAAGGTTTCTCCGAAGAGATTTAGGGAATATACTGTGATGGGTATTCCAAACGTAACCAAGAGGGTTACTCCCTACGTAAGAATGTTATGAATGCCTCACGTTACCTTTATGTCTTATGATTTCTATGATTTATTCATGATTTGATATGCCTATGTTTTATGGGTAAAGTATGATTTCATTCTTATGTATACATGTACTCACGATTCCTTTCCATATTTTTATAACTCTTACTGAGCTTTTTATGCTCATCCCAAGTTTTTGAAATGTTTTTTCACAGGTCACGGGGAAGGTACATGATAAGATGATAGAGTCAAGGATGAGTCAAGAAAGAATCCAAGTTTTATTTTAAATATGTTTCCGTTGTTGGGAAGAATGAATCCTGTATTTTATGTAACCACTTTGTTTAAAGGTGGAATGTAATGCAAGTTTCAAGATCTAATTCTATAAAACTCTAAACCTGAAAAGATCCTCAATGTGTAATCTTGTGATAACTCATGATTATGTAAGGATAAAGGCTGGGGCCTTATAGTTGGTATCAGAGGTCGGTTTAGATAACTTTAGAGGTTAGGGTATTCTCTAAGCACAAGTGACGTTACCATAATGGTTAGGATTTCAGAAAGAGTCCTAGTTTTAGATAAAGTGAATGAGTAAGTATATATTAGTGTTTATCTTACTCATTAGTACATGATGGTTTTGTTGATATACTCACACTTACCTTTTTGGTTTTAGTAAATGGCTTGATCTAGCAGGCACCAAAGTGATAGTGGGTTTGAAGGAAACTATGGTGGTTCTCTGATTAAGATACTAGATGAGATGGGGGATTCAATGAGGAATCTCATAGTTGTTCTAAACCAACTATCAAGGAGTCATGATCAATCACTTCAACCTTGTTGAGTTCTCTAATGCATCATGTACGAGATGGATAACTCGATGTGGAAATTCAGGTAATAATTATTAAGGTAACCATTAGGGTTTATATGATCCTTACTTTTGAGGTAATTATGGGTTATTATATGATATGATGGAAAATGAAAGGCATGAGATAAAATTGAGGTTAAAATATGTTATGATTATTCTTGAAGATTTTATCTCATTTTGGGGAATGTTTTATGAATTATATAGTTTTGGAAAAAGGACAACACGCAGACCATGTGACAACCCGTCGCGTCGGACAAAGCTACGGGAATCGAACCCACAACCAAAGTGCGACTGGTATTTATCGCCTACCACTGGACTACGTGAAGTCCCTGGTTAGTTTGACCGATTCTTTTTAGTTATATGATTTTATGAATTAAGAGTAAGTTGATTTTGGGTTATTTATGAAAATGATTAACCTATCATGGAGGATATGTGACTAGGTTAATTACTTTTCAATACGAGACTTTAGGAGAAACTGATGTTGTTCGGAGATAAATGTTACGATTTGACTTGGAAGACTATGTGACTAAATCCTTCAAATATTTGGGTTTCAATCTTATATTGGTTTACTTTGAAGAATTTTATGGAAAAATTGTTTATCGGATGATCCTTGTTGAACTTTGGGTTTTGTTTGACAAATTTTGGAGATTAAGAATAGATTTTCTTTTTATAAAGGGTTATCCTTTTCTGGGTTATCTGATCTTGTAGTAACCTTTTTGGTTTTAGTTTTGGTTAAGGTTTGAAGACATGGGAAGTATATAGTTCTCTTTTGTGGATTAGGTGACTCTCTAGAAGTTGATTATAGTACTCTTAATGTGAACAAGTCTTCCTAAATACTCGCCTTTTTGAGAAAATATGAGTTTGTTATGTTTACTTATGAATAAATTTCTCAATAATAATTAACTTAAAGCAAAAATGTTGTCTATTAACTTTTCCTACTGGGGAATCGAATACCGTTTAACCCATCACAATTTTGTGATTTTCTCGTGGTTAACTTTCTCCTAAACATGATTTCTATCACTGTCCATTAGAACATGACCCTATGTTTTCTCCTCCATGTCCATGTTTTCCTACAAGGAGTCCTAGTATGGGTTAACTCGGGTGACCTCTGTACTTATCTTTCTTTATTTTAAAGTTATTGTTTTACCGACTCTTGTTCCGATGTGGGACTTTCAAGGATGTTTCCAAGCCCAATTTTAAAATTGCGAGGATGCAATTCCCAAAAGGGGGGAAGGATGTAACACCCCAGGTAAATAAAGAATAGAAATTTTCTTATTTATCCATATTTGTGAATAAAATATTGATATGACTTTAAAGGGGACGCTATGCTTGATGGCGTACCCAACACGCAACAACGAGTTTCTTGGGAATCTTACGTTGCACTCTAATAATAAAATAATATTATTTCAAATGGTAGTTAACATGTAGCCGTTGTATTGGCGAGAATGGATAGAAATAACTAAAATATGATTATATATGTTTTTTTAATGTTTTTACATTTATCCAATAAAAGCTAAAGGCTTAAAATACGGAAAGAATTCAATTTTAGGCGTATATGCCCTAGTTTTCACTAAAGGTTCACTTATCGCCTTTTGATGGTGAACCGTCATTAAATATAGTTTTGTTCACTCTTAAACATTCTTTTGGACCAAATAAAACTCTTACTAAGAATCGGGACATCAAAATTTACTTTGTGTAAATTTTTGGTATCTTTCCGATAAAGTTCATTTTTTAATGAATAGTGTAAAATGTGGTATTTTAATTCAAAACCACTTTTTAATATAATTTATTTATATGATTAGATTATATTTTGAATTGGTTTTAAAGTGAAATTAGAAAATATTTTTACCATTAAATCCAATAGTGGTCGTTGGAATTAATTTCACTTTGAAATCGGACTTAAACTAGTGGCAATCTTTTGATGCTTATTGTTTTATAAAAAACACGCTATTTGCCCTGACAGCGGGAATTAATTATTAAATTAATTAATGTGACTAATATGTTTTGAATTTTGTAAAACGGACTTCATTTTTGAATTCAGAATATCAAATATAGCTTAGGGTGAATTTTTGGGTTTTTTCTGAAAAACTTCAATTTTTGATGAATAGTGAAACCACTAAGTGGTAATCAAGCAAACTGATTTTTTAGTTAAATGAAAGTATACCACTAATGTGTTTTGAATTTTGAAAATCCGACATACATGGTTGTCATTAGTATGTAAAATGTGGTTCAATAGGATGAAAATAATTTTTTGGTGAATAGTAACTTTTTTTCATTAATCGCTATTAGAGGTAATTAGTGTAATTTAAGAGAAAAATGATATTATAAGAATGTGAAAACACCATGACACTTTTCCTACACCCATTGGGTGAGTCATGGCCGACCAAGACAAGCCATGGGACAACTTGGGGACCCCATGGAGCCACTTTAGTTGGGAAATGACATAAATTACTTTTTATTTAATGTTAAAGTGAAAATGACACAAACATAATATGTTTTACGAAAACAATTTTTAAGTGGGGTTATACAAGAACAAATTGTGATTATAAATAATAATTGGAAAGATAAAACGATTTCCTATATCATAGTATTTTTTTTATAATTTTTATACATCAAATAAAATAAATTATTTATGACATAATAATGATGCAGCGATGACATCATTATCTGACGATTTAAATAAAATGGAAAGATATGGAAAAATATAAAACCTACACATGGACAAAACCTATTGGATGAGTGGATTTCGAAGCCTTATCACCTTATCCACAAATTATATCAATGTGGGACCTTTTAAAACCGAAACACATGTTCAAATAAAGTAATATTTCTTACTTTCCAAAAGTGCCCCTCCTCTCCTCTTATAAAAGGACCCCACCTCTACCTCATTTCACACACTCATCAAGCCTTTGGCTCGGCCAACCCCTGCCCATTTACTCTTTCCACATCCCTCTCCTAATCCTAGAGGATTCCCTTTGGGCAGAATCCTTTCAAAGGAAGCCTTTAGGCTCAAATCAAAAGGAGTTACACTTTTAAAGGTAATTCATTCTCTCATGTTCATTTGTTTTATTTTGCTTCTCCAATCCCCTAAAATCTTTTTATTTACTTCTCTTGTAACAACACCAGTATCCTCAATATATTAGGATGTTGTTATAAGATTTATTCATGCTACACTATCACACAACTACATAAAATTGTTAAAGAACATACGGTTTCCGTGGATGGCGAAATTCTGCCTCCCGAAACGATGATTGTTCAACACTCATTTAACACCTTCAAAGGTGGCCATTATGATGTCACTATTTTTATATATGATATATAATATGTTTATCTTTTACTTATGCTTCTGTATTTTTCATTTTTTCCTTGCCTTTATGGCTTCCATTATGGGTATACACGATATCTTCATTTTAGGAAGTGCGGACTACCGCCCCCTCAAAGTGATGTGATTCGTTAATGCCATACATGGGACGTTTAAAGGATGGATTTAATGTTATTATATATGATTTTATACTGGAATTATTATATAACTATATATCATTATTATTTCTTTTCATTAAATCATGCGATAGAAATGAAAGTAGCGTTCATGCGTACGTACGGCTTACCGTCTCCATGAACGGTGCATTTCATTTCTTACCTCTAGATGATTATGTAATATTATAAATAAATTTATATGCTGGATATATATGATATATATGATATCTAAATCAGGAATGTCATTTTTGTATATAAATAACCTTTGACCACACGAACAACATGTAATTGTATGAAGTCCACTTTTGACTTAAGAACCAAATATCGACAAAATAATCATTATTAACTTAATGATTACCTAATGTTTATAACATGGAAGTAAGTGGTATAAAAGGAATAATAAGCTTGAAAAAGGTTCTTAATAAATAAGAAATTAACTCAAATTTATTATTCAGGATGTTAAAGAACGATCGAGTCAAGTCGGACCCGAGGTAAGGGATCCTACACCTCTCTTTCTTTTTAAGTATACACTTTTATGCCATTCCTTTTAAAGCTCATATTTCTTGTTATTGGGATGATATTTTATATTACACTTACTGTAATTATTATTTTCATGTGATGAGAGACCCTATTCTCTCTCATCAATCCATTTTGGAAGTTTTGGGTGGCGCCGTTAGGCTGCCGAGTTTTCATAAGGGATTTCTCATCTCACTTTTATTCTCGTGAGATTTATGCTACATTTGCCACAAATTCCATTGAGTGGTGTATGTACTGCCCATTATTCTACACTTTGTGTAATATACTTTCTTTTATGAGTATTTACATCAATTATCTATTGTCCTTCTTTCAAGGGGTGTATGTTTTGAAAGATACCCAAGTCGATAAGGGAACATTTCACCCTCCTCTTTTTTTAAAAGACTTCTTTTGTTGGGTCTTTTAATTTACATATTGTTATGTTGGGATATGTTCTCATATATCCTTATTGATGTAAATTTTATGTCCAAGTGATGAGATACACTTTTTATCTCTCATCAACTCATTTTGATGTGATGCCGTTAGGCTGTCACGGGAAATTTTTAACCCAATTTCGATTTCTTTGGGTTCAACATGTAGTCATTGAATATGTCATCCATTGAATATTTTTGAATGACCTTTTATTGTTTTACACTTAATATCCACTTATATTGGGTGTATTTATATTTTTCACACATATTTTTGAGATTGATTTGTCCTTAATTTAAGGATACCTTCTTTATAAGGGATTTCATCACATTTTAAATCCCTATTGAGACTTCATTGTTGTTATGCACCAATTCACTCTTATATGGTGTATATACTGTCCTTTGGAATATTATATCATGAATTCCTTTATTCTAATGATATTACAAAGTTTTGACTAAATGTTACTCCTCAGTTATTGTATTCATGTGTCTCTAATTTTGGAAAAACCCCTTTAACCAAAATATCGTTTTAAATGTTTTAATTATTTTTTCTTATTAATATCCATGTTTTCAAAATGGTTTTAAGGATTTATTTATATGGATTTTAATGGTTTAAAATTTTAAAAGTTTCAAGGTGGTATGGGACACTTTGATTCAAAAATCTCTTTATTAAATGTTTTAAAATGGTTTTGAAAATGGTTTTTAATGGATTCATTATTTCAATATCCTAAAATGTTATATTGTGATTGAAATGTGGAAATTTTATGTTTCCATTGTTCATGTTTTATGTGATAGGATAATGTTATGGTTCTTGGGCATTGTTATGAAGAACGGGTGGTTCCGTGATAAACTAAGGGCGGGTGAGCCTGATATAGCTCTCCAATGCATTGGGTAACACGAAGGAGTGAAACATTAAGGTTTCTCCGAAGAGATTTAGGGAATATACTGTGATGGGTATTCCAAACGTAACCAAGAGGGTTACTCCCTACGTAAGAATGTTATGAATGCCTCAAGTTACCTTTATGTCTTATGATTTCTATGATTTATTCATGATTTGATATGCCTATGTTTTATGGGTAAAGTATGATTTCATTCTTATGTATACATGTACTCACGATTCCTTTCCATATTTTTATAACTCTTACTGAGCTTTTTATGCTCATCCCAAGTTTTTGAAATGTTTTTTCACAGGTCACGGGGAAGGTACATGATAAGATGATAGAGTCAAGGATGAGTCAAGAAAGAATCCAAGTTTTATTTTAAATTTGTTTCCGTTGTTGGGAAGAATGAATCCTGTCTTTTATGTAACCACTTTGTTTAAAGGTGGAATGTAATGCAAGTTTCAAGATCTAATTCTCTAAAACTCTAAACCTGAAAAGATCCTCAACGTGTAATCTTGTGATAACTCAAGATTATGTAAGGTTAAAGGCTGGGGCCTTATAAAAAGAATTCAATGTTAAACATGTTCCTTTTAGTTATTTATATTGAATAAGATCATAAATAATAGTTTGAGAGACACTTATCCTAGAAGTAAAACATGTAATCATGAAAAATTAATTATAAGATTCCTAAATCCTGACACCTGCATTTAAATTTAAGACACCTTAGGTCTATCCTAAGATATATCCATTTACATATCATTATAAATATACCTAGGTAAATGAATAAAATTTTATCAACTTAATTTCCAAAGTTTTACTAAATCTTTTCTCTGATACAAACCATAAAGAACAATGATTAACATACATTGAAATTACATCATTTTTTCAGAACATTTCATACAATACACAAACACACTCACAACGACCTTAATAGTTTAGTTACATTGGATTCATTAAATCATAATAAACAAGTTCATAATACAGCTATATATTCTTATTCCTATTTTTTCATATCTATAACCATTTTTGAGATATCATACTTCAAACAATTCTTAATATCCTGGGAAAAAGAAGCATAAGAAAATGGTGATCTCAAATACTTAGTAAGGGTAATGAAGGGGGAAATATAATCACAAGGGTATGAGAATGAGATCATAAAATTATAATATAATAACCCACATATCAAACATCATAAAAATGAACCATAAGAATCATAAGGGAATCACATAACTTAATCCATGAGATTATAACATTAACATTAGAGATGAAATTATTGCATCCACATAAAGCTGTAACTTTTTGAACATGTATAAATTGTAATAGGTTAACTAATTAAATTAAGGACATGATATAAGGAGATTTAATAAATATATGTACATGAAAATCAGGTCCACACAAAAATCATGGACATGAAAACCAGGTCCACACATAGAATTATGGGTCATAGAATTAGGTCCACACATAGATTTATGAACATGAAATTAAGTTCACATATAAAATATATACCTCAAGAGTTTTAAATCATTACCCAATGAATTGGAGTGAGATATAGGCCACACCAATCATATAATAAAAATCATACAAATTTTTTCCACAAGAACAAAAGTCATATCAGAACTCATGAAGTGAAATGTGTGTCATAAACATTTCATCATAGAATTACTCATGGAAAGGAAAAAAACTCATAAGTATCAATCCATCATAAAAATAAACAATTTAGGGAAATAATATGAACAATATCACTGAATCATATCCCTAATAAAACATAAGTTACATCAAATAACATTTTCATAGATGGAAAATGATTTGTAAATATCACATGAAATAATTCTTGAGGAAACTATCTATTCTATTTTGAAAAAATGAAATTTAAATATTAAAAAATATATCAATTTCTTATAATTAAAATAACATTTAAATATTATAAATTAATATTTTAAAATAATTTTGAATATATTTTGAATCCTTTTCCTTATAAATTCTTAATAGATCAGTCAGAAATGAATTTTATTTTTTTTAAACATGGTTTTGATAAAACAATGATTTCCCACTGGAGAGAGAATAAGATTATATAAAACATATAATATATTTAAAATAAATATATTCAGGATAAAAAATTTCAATGGTAAGTATATACACCTCTCAAAAGAAAAAAGGTGTATAAAATAACATTTGTCACAAAAAAGGACAATTAAGACAAATTTGTCTTCTCGATTTGGTAACTTTTGCAACGTAAACCACGTGAAATAGAGATATTAAAATGGATATGTAAAAAAAATAAATTTAGTGTTAAGTATAAAAAATTAAATTAATTTTTATTATCTAAACCACCAAAAATAAACCAGCGACGAATATGGCATAAGTCTCATAGAAATAAAAGCAAGACTAGAAATCCCACAACTACATTATAATCAGTTAAATCATATGCCCGACAAAAGAAATAAAATTATATAGAAATGAAAATTATATATTATTCAAGATAAAACTCATAAAATGAATTCATGGGTAGTATATACACCATATATAACTAATAGGTTGTTAACATGGATTTTATCTCACAAAAAATAAAAGTGAGACAAAAATCCCTAACCTTATCTATTGACTCCTATCGTACACAAGAAAACATCATGTATAATTAATATAAGTTTATTATAGATATATAAAATAAACATATTCATATATATAAAAACATATTTGAATTAATATTTTCTTTATATTACAGTCTTATTAAAAAGTTCATGTTTAAGTTATGTTTCGGGTAATGACCGCTTTCTTTCTCGTACATGTTTTGACTAGTTATTCTTGGTCCTCATAAATATATCAATATTTAATTATCTATAGAATGATAAAAATGATATTAATATCATATATATTAATTATATATGTATTTATGGTTTTTTATAAAAGATATAAATGTAAAAGGAAATTCTCCATTCATGGAAATGGTAGGTCGCACATACGCATGGACTCTACTCCAATTTTATATTGTATAGATAGAAAGAAAGTAACTAAAATATATGTATATATAAAATAATTATTATTTCATATATATCATATAAATTTTATAAAAACCTCCTCAACAATTCCATACAAAGTGTGAACGAATCACATCACTTTGAGTTGATGGTATTCCACACATCCAAAAACGAAGTTATGAAATTTACAAATAATAGAAAAAATGAAGGTTTGTTATATATAATAATTCAATAAGAAAAAATATATAATAAATTTCATATATATAATATAAAAACATATTTTTATCATAATTACAATCCATGAGAGTTGGTAAAGTAAAAATGAACAACATCATTTCATGAGGCGGTAGTTCATCGTACACAAGAACGACTAGTTCGTTACCCATTAGATAAAAATGTGAGTATGTGTAGGTTTAAAACACAATGTAAAATTATCTAAGTATATTGAGGATAATTATATTATTATAAAAACATGTAATAATAATAATTTAGTGGTTTTAATGAATAAATAATATGAAAACGTTTATTGATGAATGTTACCTCTTCTTTGGAAATCTCCATTTCATTTTTAGAAAACAATTATTTGGATGTATTTATTAAAAAAGTAAGGAATATATGACGAGGGGTGAGGATTTGGTAGTATATTTGGATAGAGTATTTCTGAAACAAATAGATTCTAAAGTCTGAATAATATAGAAGAAGTGGTTCTCTTTTATAAGAGAGGGGATGAGCTCTTTTGGAATTTCTCAAAAGATTAACATATAAAAAATTTAATATAAATAAAAATAAAAAATTCCATATTTTATAATAAATTATTATAAAATGTTTTCATATCATCAAAAAATATATTTTATATTTTTTTTGGAATTCTTTTAAAGTTTATTATTTTTATTAACCCTCAGTTAACTCGTTTTATATTTTTACTATGTTAAGAATGTTTTTAATATTAGAAGGATTTAATTTTTACAAAGTAGGTGGAAATTTTAAAATAATTGTATAATTTAATATATTTTAGACTATATATCATCCCCATGTTCTTATGTAATATTTTTATTATTTTTAAATAATTTAATAAAATTTTATTTGAAGAAAATATTATAAGAGTCAATGTTGACTCGATTCATAACATTGAATTTAAATAAATCAATCCATCAAGTTTACTTCAAAAAAATTCATTTAATAAACCTCAAATATGTAATATTTACCAATAAAATTCATGTATAACCTTAATTAAGTCAGGTTATTTTTCTTTTAATATTTTCAGTATCATATAATTGATTATTTCATTAATTTAGTAATTAGTGCATCATCATTCTGTAATTATTTACAATAATTATTTCTTCACTAAAAATAAAAAATAAAATATTATGATGGATATAAATATTTTATATTCCTTAATAATATTTATATTCAAGGAATTATTTTATTCAAACATTTCATAAAAATATTATACATATTAAAAGTGAGAGTTTGACATTTTGTCACCCCCTTTGAGTTTAATAATATTTAAGCCAGTTTCATGGAAACCTTTCAATTATGTTATTAAAATTACATAATTATGTGTCATGGGTATAAGTAAATTCATTAAATAATTTTGGGTCATGTTTTAGGGTAGTTCTATGTAACGACCCGAATCCGGAGCCCCTCCACTAGTGCCCAGTACCCGGTTCACCAAATGACCTCAAGCGCATTTCCACAAACACCAGAGGCCGCCGAATAGCAGCGAGGGCCTTGGTAAGTTATTGGGGAAACTATGCCCTCATTCGGTAAGGTATACAAGGTAAGGAAAACAATAGCAAATAGCGGAAGTAGTAAACAATACACAACAACTGAAACCAAACAGTGGAAGCAATGAATATATATAGAAATGATGATAAAGATACAGCAGGTACAAGTTTCTAAGGAAGCAGCAAACATAACAACATGCTGAAATAGAAGTAAAACAATGTACTAAAATAATAGAAACTCATGCAGCATCGCTAGCCTAAGCTTGGTCCCTTTCTCCCCAGCTCCAAGCTGTCAAGTACCAGAAGTCGAAGGGCGCTTGCCATTATCTGTACCTGCAACAATGAAGTCTGCTTGGTCCCAAAAGCATGGCCCAAATAGGGTGTGACATACAATCCTAGTAGAAATCACCCAAATATTTGTGCCTAACAGTCAATGAATACAAGGCAATTAAAAGTTCAGGAAGCAGTAAACAGAAAAGCACACAGTAGCTACAATCCACAGTTCTAGTATATAAAGTACACAAGTAAACAACCAGCAACAAGTAGAAAAAAGTAACCCTCTGGGTAGCTCTCATAGCCTAACCCCTATGGTTCAACCTACAAGTACTAGAAACCCTCTAGGAGGCACACTCAGTCTCACCCAACTGGTTCAGCTAAGAGTATACTTTATGAGGAATCACTCACCAATAATTTCCCATATAGTCTCGTATTGTATTAAAGTCTCTCTGGGGAAGCACTCAATGTCTCATTCTCCCTGTGGCCTGTGTCGAGGAACTACAGACTCTCTGAGGAAGCAGTCATCGTTAATTCCCCCTATGGTCTCGCATCGTATTAAAAGACACTCTGGAGAAGCCCTTACATCCATTCTCCCTATGGTCTACTACAATAGTTTTTCATAGTCCTATGTGAAATAAACATTCATAATGCGTGTGTATCGCCCAAATAAATCTCAAGAACTGCTTGGCTATCATTCTAGTGCTCAGTATTAAAACAACACAACAGTTCCACTATCCTACAACTAGACATGGAAACTGGCATAACACCTAATAGGCAAGGAAAGTATGGCAAACGTCCAGAGTACAAAAAAAATTACTGTATTCACAATGGTAAACCTCTACTATAGCAATCAAGAAAGCATCCAATCAATCAATGGAGAAACAGGAAAACACACAATTCTCGTTGAAGGGAATTGGAGAAATTGCACATAATATTAAAAGACTTTCTACAGAAAGGCACAAACCACCTACCTCGATCCTAGGAGATCGATATACTAGAACCTCGACGACTGATTCTCCCCCAAACATCATAGATCTGAGAAAATGCCCAAAACGTTCAACCCACTATATCATGAGAAGGAGGAGGAATTGGAAAACAAGGCTCAAGTAGAAAGAAGAACTCACCGCTGCGATTCCAATTCAACCGACCGTGCTCGAATCGGAGAACAGAAGGAGAGGTGGGATCTCGTCAATGATTCGCGGATCCTCGACGCTCTCGGACGAATGTAACCTAGAAGAAGACATTTCTGTGCATCAGGCTCGACCCTGGTCCATTTAGTAAAAAATATAAAGTACATGACGTGTACTTTTAGGGTACATGGCGTGTACTATGTCTTTCCATACTCCGCCAAAATCGGCCACAATGTCACCCCTACACACCGTGTGTGTGGCCCAGACACGGAAAGTACACGGCTTCGAGCAGGAAAAGAGTACATGGTGTGTACTCATAAAGTACACGACGTGTTCTTAATAAATTTCCAGAAACTTTATTTTTCTCAAAAAACTCAAGAAAAAGGAAAGGCGTACCTGAAATGAAGATTCGGGTTCTTACAAACTTCCCCCCTTAATGAAATTCTTCCCCGAATTTCCCTAGCGAGGCATAGAAGAAGGAACCACAAACAGCTCCAGCCACTGTGATCGTACATCAGTCTCCCTATCATAGGTCTCATCCTATACTTTCCCATGCTTTCATAGCACCCATACAAGAGGGACAGACCGCCCACATAGAACCTTCGTACTGCGATCGACAATCCAGATGGGATGCTCCTCAAACGATGCATCCGCTTCGAGCTCAACCTCCTCGGGTTGAAATACATGAGATGGGTATGACAAGTAACGTCAGAGGTGAGAGACGTGGAAGACATCGTGCATGGACCAGTACCTCTGGGGTAACTGCAATCGATAGGTGACCGACCCAACTCTCTCCAAAACCTCAAACAGCCCAACGTGCCACAGTGAAAGCTTACCCTCTCTCCGAATCCTTTTTTGTCCCAACCTCGGTGCAACACGTAGGAAAAAATGATCCCCGACCTCAAACTCCAGAGGTCGTCTCTGCTGATCAGCATCAGACTTCTGCCAAGACTGTGCTGTAGCCATCCCTTTCTGAATCATCTTTATCTGCCTTGAAGTCTCATGAACAAGACGAGGTCCCAGTAAAGCTGCCTCGCCTACCTCCTGCCAGTGTAAGGGTGATTGGCATGGCCTACCGTACAAAGCCTCATAAGTTACCATCTGAAAATTCACCTGAAAACTGTCGTTGTAGGAGAAATACACCAGAGGGAAATGCTTCTCCCAAGAACCACCAAAGTCTAGAATGCATGCCCGGAGCATATACTCAAGCACCTAGATTGTATGCTCGGACTGGCCATCTGTCTGGGGATGGTATGTTGTACTCAAAATTACCTTTGTACCCAAGGCCTTTTGAAGTCCCTGGAAGAACCATGAGGTAAAGCATGCATCCCCGTCTGATACAATATAGTGTGGTACTCCATGCGTACGTACAATATCTCAGATGTAAAGTCGTCCCAGATCATGGACATTGAAGGTCTCCTTGATCAACAAGAAGTGAGAAACCTTCGTGAGCTTGTCGACGACAACCCAAACATCATCGTTCCCCCGTGGTGACCTCGGCAACCAGGTCACGAAGTCCATCGCAACATCGTTCCACATCCACTCCGGATTGGGTACTGCTGCAAAAGTCCCACTGGTCACCGATGCTCTTCTTTCACCTGCTGATAGGTAGAACATCTCATGAAAAAACCAACAACATCCTTCTTCATACCTGGCAACCAGTACTGGCGATGATAATCTCGAGACATCTTGGTGACGCCAGGACGAACTTCCCAAAATGAGGAATGAAAATCCTACATCATCTCCTCGTGTATGTCGGCAGGCGCCCATACACGTCCCTGGAAATGCAAGATCTAATCCTTTCCCACTGTCCATACAGGAAGAGGGTCCTCTCCTGACACGCTCTCCCACAGGACTAAGCCTTCTGAGTCTGATAGATGCCTCATCCGTACCCGATCAAGTAGTGTAGAGGTAATAACTACAGAAGATAGGAAATTCTGTCCCTTTCTGTTGTGCACCTCTAGATGAATCTTAGTGAATAGATCCTTAGGCTAACACTCACTACTGGCGTCCTTAACTGCCTGAATCTGAGTTCTCCTGCTCAACGCATCTGCCACTACGTTGTCGTTTCCTGGCATATAGGAAATCTCGAAATCAATATACTGAAGATACTCGACCCACCTGCGCTGCTTCAGATTCAGATCACACTGAGTGAAGATGTACTTCAGACTCTTGTGGTCAGTGAAAACCACAAAGTGTTCTCCCAGAAGGTAATGTCTCCAACAGCGTAATGTATGAATAACAACTGCCAACTCCAGATCGTGCATACAGTATTTCCTCTCATGTGGCTTCAACTACTGAGACCCATACACAATGACTCCATCTCCCAACATAAGCACATCTCCTAGTCCGATACCTGAAGAATCATAATAGACAGTGTAGCCCTTACCTGGATCTGGAAAGACTTGTATCGGTGCTAACGTCATCTTTCCCATCATCTCCTGAAAGGCTGTCTCACAAGAATCTGACCATAAGAAATTCTCCCCCTTCTTCGTCAGTCTTGTTAAAGGTGGTGCTTGGCATGAGAAGTCCTGAATAAAGCGTCTGTAGTATCCATACATCCCTAGGAAACTATGTACCTCAAAAACGTTCTTTGGCTACTCCCAGGAAACTACAGCTCTCAGTTTCTCTAGGTGCATAGATACTCCTGCCTCGGAGATGACGTGACCCAATAAGTGAATCAGATCCATCCAAAAGTGGCACTTCGAGAGTTTAGCATAAATTCGATGCTCTCTTAGTGTACTCAGAACGATCTCAAGATGTGTAGCATGGTCATGTCGAGTGTGCGAGTACACCAAGATATCGTCCACGAATACCACGACAAAGGAATCCAAGTAAGGATGGAACACTCGGTTCTTCAGTTCCATGAAAACTACTGGCACATTCGTGAGACCGAACGACATAACCATATAATCGTAGAGACCATAACTGCTCCTGAAGGCTGTCAGAGGTATATCTGATGGTATAACGCACAACTGATGATAACTGGACCTCAAGTCGATCTTCGAGAACACCCGGGATCCTCAAAGCTGGTCAAAGAGGTCATAGATCCTCGGTAAGGGATATCAGTTCTTGACCGTCAACTGGTTCAACTTCCGATAATACACACAAAGCCGAAGGGCACCTTCTAACTTCTTCAAAATCAGGACAGGCGAACCCCATGCAGAAGTACTGGGTTGGATGAAACCCTTTTCCTGCAACTCCTCCAACTGCTACTTGAGCTCATGCAACTCAGGTGTAGCCATCCTATAATAAGGAATGGACACTGGTGCGACTCCTGGCATGAGCTCATTTGAGAAGTCTACCTCAAGCTCCGGAGGCAAACATGAAACGTCCTCTGGAAAGACATCCCTAAAACGATCCACCACTGGAGGAAAGTCCAACTGTGAAGTCCCATGGTCATCCAGATAAAGACTAGCAATCTATGTCGTCACCCTTCCTAGCCTATGATGCCCGAGTCCTTCCCGACTCGCCCGGACATCCCATTCACCTCCATGAATAAAAGATTCACCCTATGGTGAAACAAAACTCACCCTGCGGCGATAACAGTCAACGACTACCTAGAAGGGAAATAACCAGTCCATCTCGAGAATGACATCGTAGCCTGTCATATCTATGATGTAGAGATCCCATAAGAAATGATACCATGCAACCTCGAGAGGGCACTCTCTACACTGACAAACACTAGATGTCCTTGTCCCCA
Source organism: Viscum album (assembly GCA_963277665.1). Lineage (NCBI taxonomy): Eukaryota > Viridiplantae > Streptophyta > Magnoliopsida > Santalales > Viscaceae > Viscum > Viscum album. The sequence continues at coordinate 541,419,149 of OY728119.1, forward strand.
AAGGTGTATCTAGTGTCAACGAGTCGGAAGAAGAAAATACACAGAGCCTAAGGCTCTCCACAACAACAATAGAGATAAAGCTATATTTAGCACCAGTATCGAAGAGAGTTGAAGATAAAACTGTGGCTACTAAAATTGTACCTCGAAGTATAGAAGGGTCGGGATCCTGCTCCTGATACGTCTGCTCTACGGAGAAGGACTGGCCTAGACCGCGGCCCTGTGCCCCTGGATGACTGCTCTGAGATGATCCACCCTACTGGTGTTGAGGGAATGGTGGCTTCCTGCCACGACCTCGACCTCCACCTAAGGCCGAATGGCTGGAAGAGCTCCAGTTCCCTGACTGGTGAGAAACTAGTGGTGCTGCTCCGGAAGGAGGAGTCATGGAAGAACCCCGGTCACCAGCTGCTGGTGAAACAACCTGGCAGAAATGTTGAGTGTAACCCATATTGCCTTAGGATCAGATCTCCATTGGGTCTCTCTAGAACTGCGGCCTTGTGTGACCTGACCGGTCACACTGGTAGAATATCAACTGGATGCATGACGATGCATCTCGCTTCCTCGGATCACCGGACGTAGACTCCATATTATGCTTCTTTCTGTCATATGGAAGAATACTAGATCTAGAAGTAGAACCACCGTAACTCACAGCTCCAGAGTCTCTCAGATTGTGCACCGCAATCAGTTTCTGGTTGATGATGGAAGTGATGGAAGTCAACTATAAGATATTCACCTATGAGCGGATCTCCTGCCTGAGACCATCTTCGAAATTACTTGCTAAGAACACCCCACTCCCATCCCGGAAGGGTGTGAAATGCTGCAGCTCGATGAAACGAGAAGAATACTCCATTACAGAAAGAGTACCCTGCTCTAAGATCATGAACTCCCGTTCTCGGTCGGCCCTCAGGGTCTCTGGGTAGAAGTAGTCATAAAAGATGATCTGAAACCCCTCCCAAGACATAACCTATTTATGACCCGCCTGTGAGATCACGTCCCACCACCTCTTAGAGGATTCTCGGAGCATGTAGGTAGTGATCCTAACTCGCCACTCTGGAGGCGTCTCCAGATGCTCGAAGATAGTCAGCATGGCTTCTAGCCATGACTCTAAAGCCTGAGGTCCTCCTTCCCCTGAGAAAGTAAGATGATGCTGCTGTTGGAATACCTGCATCAAGTCTGCCATAGTAGTGGAAGGAGGCGGTGCTCCCTGAAAGGTCTGCATCATCCTCATAATTCCTTCCCTGAACTATGAAGCAGTGCCTGCAACTAGTATGATAGCTGGTGCCAAGGCTGGCCCGACTGGAGGATCGGCAGGAAGTCCCTCATTAGCCATATCTGGCGTCTAATCACTGTCTGATGATAGACGTACAACTAGAGGACGTCTTAGAGGCATTTCTCAGAAAGATCAAAAGAAGACCTTAGATCAGAAAGAAAAAGGACAGAGAACACTAGAGTACAAAATGGGAATAGGGGAAGTAAAACACACAAGTTTACAAAACACGACTACAAGGAGTGTATAAAAACTACATGGCGTTTCTTCTTAAGCCACTGACATGGGCATGTTCCCTAGCCCTACAGGTCATGTAACACCTCAAACTACACGGCGTGTTGACCCAACACACGACGAGTAATTGAAAACTATTCCCCTGCCTGAGTCTCTTCACACGGCTAACCCACACAGTCCGAATTAACCCGAGACTACAGAACGTGTTCTAACAAAAAATGGAGTGTACTAGAAAAGGCTTCGGCGGCCCGTGTTGTTAAATACACGACCGTCTACATGGATGGACCTTACACGGCGTGTTCCGAACAAACACCGCGTGTATAGGTGAAGGTGACACCATCCCATGTTGTTCGTGACACGGCCGGGTACCTGAACAAGACTACCCGGCGTGTTTGGAAAGCAACACGGCGTGTATAAGAGAAGGTGACACCGACCCATGTTGTAAATGACATGGTCGGGTACCTGGATGGGACTACACAACCTGTTACTTTACAACACGGTGTGTTCTACTCGAGCTTCCACGACTCTTGTTGTTAGTGACATAGACGGGTACATGGCTCCGAACTACGTGGCGTGTACCTACCATACACAACGTGTTCCTGAAGTTATTTCTACAACAGCGTGTCCCTGCTCACACGGTCAATGACACGGTCTAAAAACTACATGGCGTGTGGTCAAAAGTTCACGCCATGTATTCTGGGTTTTTCTAGGCTGTAGCTTAGAAACTGCACAGAAGCCCTGAAAACACAGAAAACAAGTCGAAGAGGTTCCTAATTCTAATTCGTGAGGGCCCATACTCCCTGCGAATCAAAAGATGGCGTTCATCTAAGAAAGGTAGAATAAAAAAAATCCTCTAACAAGGTAGCAGAGATTCTATCAAGAATCTATCACAACAGCATGTATAATCTACACAAGGTCTATGACAACAACATGAAATCGCTAATGCACCCTAGATGAAATGTCAAGAATGCATGGCAAGTGATTTCTAACAAGTGTCTATATGATGCATGATATGGCATACCCTCATCTCATCGGGTTGAGACAGAAATAGAACCGCAGTAGCAAAACAACAATAACATAGGACATCTAAATCACTCTATGTGAAATCATATCAATAGTAAATCTCAAAACCATAAAACTGCAATAATCGAGGTAGTATGGATTTTATTTGTACACGGGTTAGCTACTACCGAGCACAGATTAACACCAAGTACCAAATCCGTCCTACCCTAGCCTAAAGGCTCTAGACAGTAAATCAAGAGAAAAGAATAGCTCTGATACCACTTTGTAACGACCCAAATCCGGAGCCCCTCCCCTAGTGCCCCATACCCGGTTCGCCACATGACCTCTAGCACATTTCCCCAAACGCCAGAGGCTACTGACTAGAAGTGAGGGCCTTGTTAAGTTATTGGGGAAACTATTCCTTCACTCGGTAAGGTATACAAGGTAAGGAAAACACTAGTAAATAGTGGAAGAAGTAAAAAATACGCAACTACTGAAACCAAACAGCGGAAGCAATGAATATATATAGTAATGATGATAAAGATGCAGCAGGTATAAGTTTCTAAGGAAGTTGCAATCATAACAACTTGCGAAAATACAAGTAAAACAATATACTAAAATAACAGCAGTACTACAGCATCACAAGCCTAAGCTTGGTCCCTTTATCCCCAAATCCAACCAGTCAAGTACCGAAAGTCGAAGGGGGCTTGCCCTTATCTATACCTGTAACAATGAATTCTTCTTGGGACCAAAAGCATGGCCCAAACAGGGTGTGAGATACAATCCTAGTACTAAATCACCCAAAGATTTGTGCCAAACAGTCAATGAATACAAGGAACGTAAAAGTGCAAGAAGAAGTAAACAGAAAAGCACACAATAGCTACAATCCATAGTTCTAGGATATAAAGTACACAAGTAAACAACCAGAAACAAGTAGAAAATAGGTAACCCTCTGGGTAGCTCTCATAGCCTATCCCCTATAGTTCAACCTACAAGTACTATCTACCCTCTAGGAGGCACACTTAGTCTCACCCCTCTGGTTCAGCTAAGAGTTGACTTTCTAAGGAGGAACTCACCGTCAATTCCCCCTATAGTCTCGTATCGTACTAAAGGATCTCTGGGGAAGCACTCAACATCTCAATCCCCCTATGGCCCTCGTCGAGGAACTACAGAATCTCTGAAGAATAACTCATTGTCAATTCCCCCTGTGGTCTCACATCGTATTAAAAGACACTCTGGAGAAGCCCTTATGTCCATTCTCCCTATGGTCTACTACAATAGGTTCTCATAGTCCTGGGTGAAATAAACATGCATAACATGCATGTATCACCCAAATAAATATCAAGAACTACTTAGATATCATTCTAGGGATCAACAGCAAAACAGCACAACAGTTCCATTATCCTACAACTAGGCATGGTAACTGGCATAACGCCTAACAGGCAAGGCAAGAACGACAAACATCCAGATTACAAAAAAAACTACTCTATTTACATGGGTAAACCTTTAATATATAAATCTAGAAAGCATGAAATCAATCAAGGGAAAAATAGGAAAACGCACAATCCCCGTTCGAGGGAATCAGTGAAATTGCACAAAATAATAAAATACTTTCTACATAATGGAAAAACCTCCTACCTCGATCCTAGGAGATCAATATACTTGGACCATGATGATTGATTCTCCCCTGAATGTCGTAGATCTGAGAAAATGCCCAAAACGTTCAAACCATGATATCATGAGAAAGAGAAGGAATTGGAAAACAAGGCTCAAGAAGAAGGAAGAACTCACCGCTGTGATTCCAACGAAATCGACCATGCTCGAATCAGAGAACAGATGGAGAGGCAGGAGCTCGTCAAAGATTCGCGGATCCTCGACGCTCTTGGACGAATATAACCTAGAAGAAGATGTTTTTGTGCATCAGGCACAACCCCGGTCTGTTTAGTAAAAAAATAAAGTACATGACATGTACTTTTAGAGTACATGGTGTGTACTAGGTCTTTCCGTACTCCACCAAAATCAGCCTCCACGTCACCCCTACACACCGTGTGTGTGGCCCGGACACGGCCGATACACAACTTCGAGCGGGAAAAGAGTACATGATGTGTACTCAGAAAGTACTCGACGTGTACTTCAAACATTTCCAAAAACAATATTTTTCTCAAAAAATCCAGAAAAAGAAAATGCGTACCTGAAATGAAGATCTGGGTTCTTACATTCTATAATATTTATAATATTATTCTAACCCTTAATAACCTGATTTTCCCTTAAGTGTTGTAATAAAATTTAAAAAAGTTATTATTCGTATTACTAAAAAATAAATGGGAAATATTTACTAAATTTGGAACACGTTATTAGAAACATGTACTTCATTTTTTATAATTCAAAAGAAAATAATTTTCTAATAATTATTTAAAATTAATCCCACTGAAGGAATAAGAAAATGTATTTTTAAAGTGAAAATGTCAAAAGAATTAAATTGTTTTTATATTCAAATTCAATTTGAAATTGATTCTAATGACCTAATTTGAATTAAATGATTAAAAATTTATCTATTTATAATTCAAAACCAATAAAATAAATAATTTAATAATATGAATATTTTCATGAAAAATAATTTTAAATTAAAAGTCAGTATTTTTCACTATTTATCCAAACATGAAACTAATCAAAAAATACAAAAACATCAACCAAAGTAAATTTATATATCCCTATTTCAAATAAGAAGTATATTTTTCCATATAGAAATTATAAAATTTTAAAAAATTACATTTAAAAAGGGGTATCAATTTATAGGTGGTAAAATTACCCTTCTGAAAAATACATCTTTTTATTCGTAAAATCGGTTTTATTCTTATATTATGCCTATCAAATCTATTGGATGAGTTTTCAAGTTTCTTTAAAAATATTATATATCAATTATTTTAAAAACATTTTACAATAGTGGTTTTTTTAATTATTGATATAATATTGTGTTTGTACATATAAAAGTAGTTTTCTTAGAAAAGAAATTTTTTATTTTTAAATAATCATTACTTTCATTTTTAGATAATTGATAACCCAAAGGATTTATTTTATATACAGATTTAAATAATATTTTCATAATTTAGTCGATATTATTTATTATTTCCATTCTAATGGGTAGGTTATAACTATTATAATATTTTAATAACAATATTAATAGTATATTATAGTTCGGTAAAACTAATTCTTGGGTGTAACAAATGTTTTAAAAATAATATAGTATGATGTGTAACACAAGACAAACATAGTTTTGTGATTGCTGAAATGTAATCAATGTGTAATTTATATCATAACCTTGACATGGTGTTGCATACAAAGAATGAATAACTTGATGATTTCATAAAACACAATTGATATTCAGTGTTGTGTGAAATTAAAAATATCAAAAAGATTAAATTAATTTGAAAACATATCCCACAAAATTTCTAGGTGTTACTTTTCTTTACCATAACAATAGACATTATTCTATCTATAAGATAATATTTTTGTTTCTCACTAAAGTTTTCTCATCGTAATTTCCAATGTTTCATGAATCCTATCTCTAATACCAAGTACAATGATCCATACTTTTGATACCTAAATATTACATCTCCTTAAATGAATATTGATTACATAAAATTAAAATCCATACCAGAACTATGTAGGGTTAGTATATTTTTAAACTCAGATACATAAAAAAATTATTCATAAGAGATATACATCATCTCCCAATTAGTTATTCTTAATTGGCTCCCATATTAGACAAATCATACTTAAAATATTTCTTCATATCCTAGGGAACAGAAACATAAGAAAACATGAGCTCCAATGCTCAGTTAGGGTAAATATAGAGGTATTAATGGTAAATTAAGTACAACATAAACAAAAGGGTTTGGGAAATGAAATTAACATTTGAAAACCCTTGTTGCATATCAAGATCATAATCTTTAATTGTATATTAACACTTGACTGTTCGCAAATTATGAATCCTAATGGAATCAAACGACATAATCCTTAAGAGCATAACATTGGCATGAGACATAATTTTATCACACACACATAAAAATAAATTTTTATTTTCTTATAATCCAAGTCATACTTTTAATACTAATATAGTGTATTGGGTTCACTATCCATTCTATCATATCATTCAAGGTTCACTCCCAAGACAATCATAGTTGAAAGAGTCCCTTATAAAACTGGGATTACTCCCCATTCCAGTCCAAATTATCTAATGATATATCCATATCTACCAAATGAATTGGACATATATATAATTATAATTACTTCTAATACATAATTATAATCTATTCATATATTTGACATAATATCATAACACATTCATCATATCACAACTCGTGAATATGAAATTGGTTTTATAAATATTTCAAAAATTCATCATAGCATTATAAAGGAAAATTAATGGATTTAATAAAGATTTCAACATTATAATAATAAAACATATATATAAAAAATAAGGTTATTATATTTATATCATATCCCCCATTAATGTATAAGTAACCTCAAATTAAGTAATCTTAGATGAAAATCCCTTTTGAAGATCACTTAAAATATTTCATTAGTAAAATACCCTTTTATTTTGTAATCAATTATTTAAAATATTAAAATTTAAAAATATTATAGAAAAAAATTATTCTAAAAGTAAAAAAAGGGAAATTGTAATGTATTGTTCATAACATTGTGTGTTCATGACAGTATGAATTTCTGTTCGTCTCATATACTTTAAAATTAGGATTTTATTCACACTTTCAGTATAAAGTCAAATGTACCTTATTTAGAAAATCATAAGAAGATTTATTTTAATCCATTTTTAAAAGGTAAAACATGGGTGAAAAATAATTTAAACCATAATTTGATAATATTAAAAACATTATTTATTTTTATTATAAAACATGTATATGGATGAAAAAGGTTTTTCAACTTAAGAGAGGAATAAAGTTGTATTTCCTTAAAAATATTCTTTCAATATGTTGAGTAATTAAAAAGAAGAAAATTAATGGAAAACCAGAAATATCTAGAAATAGATAAATGATAATAAAATTAACGAGAATTATTGAGAGGTAGATCATTGGATTTCTTTGTCAGAAACATAATCATAAACAGTCTCAATGAATAGTGAGATTGTAACTTATAACCCTTACTGCTTTGGTAACATTTGAATCATAGCCACTATGAAATAACTAAACTTATATGGATATTTATATCCCAAAATAATCATTAAAATAATAATAAAATACATTAATGGTTAGTATATACACCATATTAAATAAACAAGTGGTGAATATGGCATGTGTCTCCAAAAAGTAAATGTGAGATGAAAGTCTCTTACCTCAAGATCGACTTGATTTGAACCAAAATCAACCCCATGTATAATATATATGAATTTATATTAATTATATAATATGTTTATTTACATACTTATAATATCATATATGACCCACTTATAACATTTCAACGCCCACTTATTAATAATTAACTATTAAAATCACCATTTCAGAGTATTTACAATTTCATTTTTCATGAGAATGTAGGTTCAATAGTTCTGGTATTTATACATTGGTCATGGTTCAATTATTTTAGATATTCTAACCATGATATAAATATTATATATATTCTATATATATATACAAATTATTATTCTTCCATAAAAGTTATATGTATTAGAATTAATTACACAGTTTATGGAGACAATAGGCTATACACACGCATGAATGTTGTTTTTAGTTTTCGAAGGATTGAAATATAGAAAGAAAAACAACAATTAAAATTTCTAGAATCATTATTATTTCATATATACCACATATATTCATGAAATATACATTTATTACCATCCATGTAAATAAGAAAATGGATAATGAATCACATCGCTTTGTGGAGGTGGCAGTCTACACATCTGCATGAGTGACACTATAGTTTTCCAACAGATTAGAAGGTATATAGGTATATATTATATTATAATTATATAAAAACACTTATTTCATAAATATCATCTCTATACATTAAACAAATAATAATATCCTTCCACGAAATAATGTGATGGAAAATGAATTGTTTCGATATGTGGAGATGGTTTGACGTGTGTACGCATGAGTGATACTTTCACATCCTCTTTGATGGATAAGAGAATGAATAACAGGGGTTTCATAATAATAATAAAATTTAATTATATTTTTCATTCATAATTCATTATTTTATTTTCCAAATCATATATTTATAATAGGTATGAGATGAAAAAACTAAAAGAGGTTAGGTAGGATGATTAGCTCTTCTTCAGTAGGCCTCTTCTAAATCCTTTCCTAAGGATCCTGGGAATGCATTTTTAAGAATAAAAGAACCAATAATACACGAATATGTAAGTATATAAGGTAATTTAGTAGGTTTTTGTTGATATATAAGTCTCAAAGTGGTGTAAAGAAGCAAAAGGAGGGGTTTCATTTTATATGTGAGCAGTGGGACATTTTTGGAATTTCATAAAAGATTAAAATATAACAATATCATTATTTTTATAAATGATTAAAAATGGAAATATGTTCTAATATAACTTAGGATATGATTTAAATCACATAAACCAATGAAATTTTGATAGATTTAAGTGGTTTTAAATATTATCATTTGGTTTAAAATATTAGTTAACCTATTTTAACATTAACCATAAAAACATCCTTATGAAACATAATAGGATATAATTTTACTCATAAGGTGGAAATTTGATCATAAATTGGAAATGGATTAAATTTTAACCATATATTATCCACCTTAGAATATTTCAATATTTTAATGGTATTTAAATAGTTTAATAAATTATTATTATCATAAAATATCAGTAATGTAATTTTTTCCACTATTCATTTAACTTGAATTTAAAGGAAACCTAAAAAAAGATTTAATTTTAATAAAATATTTTTTAAAATATATAAAATGTTATATTTATCTAAAAAAAATTTACAACACAATAATTTTTCCATATTTTATTAATTTTAATATTTTTTAAAACATTTTTATAATTTTTCTATTAATTGAATAAATATTGTGTCTACATTTCATATGAATTTATGGTAATTATTCATTATATAAATATTAGTAATAAATTAAAGTGATAAATAATATTAATTTCAATTTCAAATAAATCTCAATAACTGAATAGACCTCTTTTTACCCTTATGATAAAATATTATAGATATTAAAGACAAAGGAGTTATATTCTGTATTTATTATTTTCTAACACTAATATGAAGGTCATAATCAAAGAAATATGAAACCAAGATGCCATATATTTTATAATTTTATTGAAATGTCAAAACAAACCCATCAAATATGAAAATTTAAAGTGTTAGAGAAGTTTTAATGTCTCATCCCAATGATTTAACCGTATTTTACTTGTTTTATCCCTCTAAATATAAAAGAAATATACTATGGTTACTAATAATATTAACCTAAAATAAAAGGAAAATATTTACTAAATCAGAACCTATAAACTATAAATAGTGAATCTTTTTTTAAATATTCAATTAACATAAGTGGGAAAAATAATTTTAATGAAAATCTTAGAACACAAAGATAATAATGTTTATTTATTCAGAAAAAAATATTTTTAATTATAAAAATATAATTATACCAAAAAAAATTATAAAATTGACTTTGATTAATTTAATTATATTTTTTATAATATAATATAAATATTTTTATTTTGAAACCATTTGAAAGGAAAATGGAACTTTTAATATTCTTGAAATTGAAATACATTTTAAATTAAAAATCAATATTTTTTTAGAATTCATCAAAAAAGAAATATTATCATAAAAATTTTAAAACATCATCCAAATATAAATTTTATTTTTTTATTACAAAAATAATTTTAATTTTATAAAATTATTTTTCTAAAAGTTTCAAGAATTAAATATAATAATTTCTGATAAAAAGAAATAAAAAACAAGTCTCAAGGAAACTTATTTTTAAAGCATAATATGACTTTACTAAAAAAATTGAATAATTATTCTCTAAGAGTTAATTGAAATGATTTTATTCATTAATGAATTTTTATTTATTTCATAATGTTGGTATTATTATTTATACCCTCCAATTCAATGACTAGGCTATAACACTCATATTTAAATAATAATATTTCGTGGTTCATTTAAGATCATTGTTGAAAGTCAAATACAATATTAAAAATAATGTTATTCTTTTAAAATAGTGAGTTGTCACATTCTCCCCACATTAATAAATTTTTTCATCAAAATTTTAACTTGTGTATGGTAATCATAGGTTTGAAATTTGAGAACTTCTTTATAGAAAATATACATCACAAAAAGGGTTAATAATACTTTCTATTAAAAAGTTGGATATGAAAATATGAAGGTAATCTATATTAACAAAAAACATCAGTTTCCAAGTAGTAGAAAATTACGGGGAAGTGTGATTGTAGGGATAAAGCAGAAAGGTAATTCTCAGACACATGTAGAGAGTGATAGAGAAATGTCTTGCTGAATGTTAATAGCCATAAAACCATAAATATGTGATGAGTTAAAATACTATAGATTCATCAAAAATGAAGGTAAACATAAATCATATTATTTCAAGATTATTTTCCTAAATTTCAGGTATTATTATACTATCAAGACAGAGAACATGATAAAATATACCTACTTGATTTAATTTAATAAAATAAGCACAATTTCATCATTTGGTTGTCCTTCGGTAAATTTCCACATCATCTCTTACTCAAAAAAGAATATTCTAGATGAATTTTTCATAAATAAAGAACTAAAATTTACTTTTAATGGATCATAATATTCATTAAATAATGAAAAACCATTCCTCTTGTCTCTAAATATTAACCAAACCCATAAAAATTATAAATGTTTATACAATGTAATAATTCATACAGTAACATCAAAAAATAATACAAAAGTTAAATACAAACCATTCCATAAGAAGATAACCATAAAACCCATCTAAAATATGTCTGAATAAATTCAAAATTTAAAAATATAAAAATAAGGTCACCAAATTTACAAAATAATATTAAAATTAATCACTAAAACAACATAAAGTATCTCTATATGTCACATAAAAAATATATGAATAGCTTGATCATACAGTCGATTTAAACATGGTAATAACCTGATTGAATATAAAATCATAATGATAACATAAATTCTTCCAAAAAATTACTATATACTTATTCCTTAAATAAAATCATATATTATTTAATATATTCCATAAATGGAAAAATTTTGTAAACTCAATCATAGAAAACATAAATTAGTTTGTCGTCAAATCAACATTCATTTATAAAGTCATCAATACTATCCCATTTACTATATCAATAATCCTTCTATCTCAATTAAACGTTATTATTTCAACCTTAAGAACCTACTAATGGTAACCATTCTATTGATCATGTGTTTCACTATGAAATAAAACATTTAAATTAAATCAATTTTTGAGGAAATTATTCCACTCAACATTTTATTGAAAATAATTAAACAAAAACTACTATAGTGAATTCCTTAAATGTTTCATTATTTTTATAACTAGAATCCCAATAATAAAAATAATTTGATAACATAATTTTTGAATTAAAATATATAGAAACATCAATCATTCCATTTCCTTCTTAAACTACTAACTAGGTTGCATCATCTTATTCCTTAATACCACCTTCCATTCATATTTCATTCGCAGTATCTTCATCATAAGTTGCAGTACAATTACTCATAAAACATTCTTGATCCTATTTTCAAGAATTTCCCTTAGGATATTTATTTATATATTATCTACATTTCCCACAATCAACAAATTCAACAATTTATGATGCCATAAGGAATATGTTATTTTCTTCCATTGTGTTACCCAAACATTTCATTTTTCATTGTAAATTACTTACTCTATTACATTATTTTCTGTAACCAAAATATATTCCAATTCTATTAAAACATTTCCTTGGGTGCTTCTTCCAACATAATTGACATGTAGGAAATAGAATCTTCCTCCCTCTATGGTCTACATGAAACTCTATTTTTCTATTATTTGGTGTGTTAAGATACTCCCCCAAGTATATATTGTTAATAATATAATGAGAAACATGATTAGTTATAGTCACAAGGATTCACATTCTAGCTCTTGTTTCACATGGTTACTCATAAGGACAATCATTCCATTATCCATCACATTTAGTGTTAACACAATTTATCCTATTTTTTTTCTATTTACTAAACCAAAATAATATTTGAGTAATAATAATAATAGGGGAGACCCAATAATCATGAAAAATAACCTTTTGTTTATCTAAATTTTGACACCTTATTTTCAATCTATGACACCCTAGGTACATCGTAGGCCATCCATGATTATCATATATTCAAATTCTTATTAATCATTTATAAAAATATTGGAATTAACACAAGAATATTCCATGGGAGTTTAAAACCTGGCGCAGTGTAAGAGAATAATCATTGTTCACTATAATGATGGAATATATATACCTGACCAAATATTTAGATGGTTATTACTATAAGATTTGGTGTCCTAGAACCAACTAGTTTTACTTTGATTACATGGATATTTAATGTATTATTACATATTGTTCATTGTTCTGCATGAATATGATGTAATAATGTCTTAGAGTACTTTTTACATTGACAAGGTAATGAAAGTCCCCACTATGATGAGAACCATGAAATTCTATAACTATATTCTTAAATATTTTTCTCTTGTTGGATGACATGCTATGATGGGACAAATAGAATGCAGACCATTAGGTGCGAGTACTCATAAGAATATGAGACTTCCTCTCATGAAGTCCGCACTTGGTAATCTTCAAGATAGAAGATTATGAGAACAAACCCACTAGTAAAAATTCCGCATGTTTTTCTATCATCAGATATTTCTATCTGTGAATGTCTGTAATTATCCTTAGACTTTAATATTATCATTAATATGTGTCACGACTTATGCACTTTGATTTACTGATGAATACCGTCATTCAAACAGTTGGAGGGAAATAGGGTACGTTGGGTGCGTCATGAGTGGCATGTTATTAATGGATAAGTTGAGGAAGGATTTGTGCTTTCCATTTATGGAAGTTGATATATTATCCCTTTGATTGAAATAGAACCGTCGCGCAAAATTACATGGCCATGGTGTAACAACGTGTTTATTTCTGGTAGTCAAAGAATAACGTATCAAGCATAAAAGTTGATGACACAATCATGGAACCTGCTTGATGAGATATTGTGACAAAGGGATTATATTTCACAGTGAGCATTCGTATGTGGATGTCATTGTTTCAACTTTACATTCTTTATCTTGGGTGCCTTGACCCATTCCTAGACAGTATGCTAGGACTTTAGGCATGTCCACCTAATGCTAATGATAAAGAATCCTAGAGGGTCACACACTAAGTGTTTTTGGTGGTCTCGGTTAAATTCTACTTGAATTTAATTAATGAGATAAATTATATTCTCAAGACCGTGGACAAATTTAATTCATGTTTCAATGATCTCATAAATAAAATAAAATATATTTATTTATTTTATTGAATGTTTAATAAATATTTACTTACTAGTTTGCAAATAAAATATTTATTTAAGATAATAATTTATTTATTTATTTATTTAGATGTTCAATAAATGGAAGTGGAGTTCAAGCGGACCAAGGTTAGACTGGTAGTAAAATAATTATTTTCTGGGTGTTAAATAATTATTTAACTAATTAGCATAAATTAAAATAATGCTGCTATTATTTTATGATGTGCAATTTTAGTTATAATTCTATTTTGCACAAGATGGCCCGCCGTAAATAATGACAGAATATTATTATTAAATACATGGGTTTTCTCCATGTTCCTGAATTTATTTAATTTTTTCTATGAAATTAAATATTGTAACTGAAATTCCATGTATATAAATAGGCAAGTACACATATTGTGCCAGACACAACACTACATGCCTGTTGAATTGAGAATGGTTGATCCAATCAATTTCTCTCTTGAATCCTCTTCTCTCCCCTCTTAAGAACGAGAGACATTTTTCAAGGCCGAAGAACAATTGATCAAGAACGACCGACACAAGACACTCACTTCGCCACACTAGCACCCGAAGAATGAGCTATGTCGATCGGTGGCCATCGAAGCACGTGTGGATCACTACTAGAGGGATTCTAGTTGGGATCATTAAAAGTGCAATGAGATAATCCGAAAGGGTCATTACGAGTTATCAACATCATCAATAATGAAAAATACCAAAGATACATTTATTATTTTTCTTTATGAAAATAAATAAATTAATTATAAACATGATGTGCAAGACCCCTCGAAGGTTTTAGGACTCTTTATTCTTTATCTAAATATTTTATTATATTATTTTGAGATTGGAATTCATCATCATGTTGATCCCAGAATAATCATAGATCATGGTAAAAATCAAAGTTGGGTCCCATCCCAACCATGCTTTCATTGTGCCCGGATCCTTCAAGTGGTATCCGAGTGATTACATCACAGTTTATAATTATTTAAATATTTTGTTGATGAATTAAAAATTTAAAAATTTATTTTTTTCAATTCAAGGTAATCGTTCTACAAATCTGAATCTTCAGATTTATTCCTCCTCCTTCTTTCCTCGTTCACCATAAAAAATGATATATTCTTTTAATTTTGTTTAAAGTAAAATAGAAGATCTCATTCGGAGGTGTCAAATATTCCTGGCCATATAACACCAGAACACACGACGTGTATTCGTCGGTACATGCTGTGTAGTCAAGATTCAATGCATCGGTCCGGTCTGCCAAACCAAGTCATGTGTTGGAGTCTTTATAAGTCTTAAATGGCTCCATATGTTGACCAAGAATAGGTGGCACATGGTTTTGGGATTACACACAGTGTGGCCTAATGGACATGACGTGTAGTTCCTTCAGGTTAGGTTAGGACCGTGTACCCCATTCACAACTTGCCCAGCTGGAGACTGTGTAATGAGGAACTACACGGTGTGTGGCCCATTGGACAATCCACGTACTCCAAAGATTTCCGAAGTATACTCACACGCCATTTCCCCAAGCGTGTACTTTGGATATACGGTGAAAAATAATACACACCGTGTAGTGGGAACTACACGTCGTGTACTCATCAAAATTACGAAGATTTATTAAAATTTATTATTATATTATACAAACCCTTGAGAAGTGTACCGTCGTATGGGCATAAATCTGAGGAAAAACATGTGATATGTGTTATATATATATGTGTTTAATTTATCATCTTCGTAATGGCCATTTCTACTCATTGGGTGGTTATGAATAGGAATTCAATGGGTTTCCTTCAAGGTAAAGGTTACGTACCATGATAATTTCAAATTAATTAATTTGTTTAAAATTAGGATTGATGAGAATATCAAGGAAATTCATAAAATAATTTAAGATAAAAGGATTGATTAATTAAAGATGATAATTAATTGATTCGAGCACGATTTATCTTAAAAAAGAATGATTAAAGAATTCATTTCTAGTTTCATTTATACGTAAATATCATTGCATGTATGGACGGTCATGAGCTAGACTAAGGCCTTTGTACATGGATGGTTCCATTTAATTTATTTGTTTGAATTAAATTTCTTGGCATGCGAGCCTTCTCCTCATTAATATGTAGGGCCTATATGCCCAAGGTTTCTTTTATGTAAAACCCCCTTTTACCCCTCACCTATATGTGAGTTAAAAAAGGCATATGTAATGGATGGAACACCCAAGCTAGTGGAGGCGGTTGAAGCTGGAGCTGAGATGCCACCAATACCATGAGACACAGAGGTGGACTAGTGGAAGATGTAAACACGAACCCAAAAGGTTCAAGGTGTTTCTCCACTAGTTCAGGGTTAGTTTTTCAACAACTAGATAAACTAACCATTAATAAAGCTCATGATCATTCCATTTACTTTATTTTTTTCAGTTGCACGGTTTATCATTATGGATGTGTTGTAACGATCACATAATTAATGAATTAAACAAGCATGCAATATTAAACTAAAATATAGTAGACATATGAGTAAATATTATCCAAACATGGTTAATCACCTAAATTAGTTCCACGTAATATTAACAAGCATGTGATAATGATAATAAGGAATTCATGCATAAGAGATAAAAATTCTCCCAAATAAAATATTAAGTCAGAACAAGCCTTCCATTACTTGAGTAAGGGAAAACTCAATAAAACTATGCGTTTGAACAGCCCTTTTTGGGACACATTCATTCATATAGGAATCCCTTATGAAAGTTTTTGGGTTGAATTAACCATATTACATCACTATTTGTAGCCCTTTCTAGACTTGGTGTAATATTGTAGGTAGGGGTTGAGGAAATCCAAAGCCACTATTTTAGGAATGGGGAGTCCAATCAACATATCAAAGAGATGCAAGGCTACAGTTGGCATAGACCTGGCTACTTGAATACCTACTAATAGCTTGACCAACCCTTTTTGGGGTTATGCGAAGGGGAATATGGATCCTTTACACTAAACTTTCATGGGAACTGGACATTACAAGTTCAATGGTGAGGGATATTGGGACTTGATAAAATAATGGGAGACTTAATAAAATTTATTATTTCTTGTAAAATGTAATCAAGAAAGTACTAATGATATGATCTTTAAATGGTAGAATAAAAATGACAAACTCATTAACCAAACTATCCCTATGATCAATTCTGGATAATGACAACATCCTCATCGGTAGTAACTTCCAGGAATGTTTTAGATGTCTTCAGGTTATCCTATGCCATGAACAAAAGTCTTACGTGCTGGAGTCAGCATTACCTGATCCGCCTACCAAAGAGGAAAGTGATGAGGATTTTATGGTCTATGAGAAACATATGAACGATATGGTCGAAGTTAAATGTTTGATGCTATCATCATTGTCAAGTTATCTCATGAAGTCTTATGAAAACATAGATGCTAATAGCATGATTGAGCACCTCTATGGTCTTTACCATGAGAGAGCAAGATAGGAAAGGTTTGAGATCCCAATGGTACTCTTTCAGAGTAAGCCTGGAGAAGGTTCCCCATTTGGGCCTCATGTAGTCGTGATAATTGGCTACATTTAGCACTTGGAGGGTCTAGGGTTTAAACTCCCCAAATAACTAGGCACCGATCTCATTCTTATGTCACTACCTCAGAGGTTTTTCTATTTTTTTGTCAATTTAAATATGATCAACATTGAGAAATATCTCTCTGATCTTCTTATCCTCATTCACCAAGTGGACTAAAATATGAAGCATGAAAAGTATTCTGTCTTTATGTTGAATAAGAGGAAAGGGAAGGCGAAGATCATTAATCCCAAAACATCTTCAAAAACTTCCATGAAAAGTAAGATCAAAAGAGAGGCAAGGGAATGAGGGGTTGTTAGTTTCACATGTGGCAAGAAGGGACACTAGGAGAAGAACATCACCCAGCCTAAGAAGAAAAGGAAAGCATCAGGTGAGTTTGTTATCAAATGCAATCTATCTGTTTCTACAAATTGAGTATTAGATATAGCTAGTTTTTCTCACATATGTATCTAAATACATGAACCTAGTTGATTCAGAAATATTGATCGAGGGGAGGTGGATCTATGAGAATCCAACACAGCCAGACTTGCGGTTGTTGCTGTCGGGGACTACCACCACACGTTTCCAATTGGTACGATCTTGGTGTTAAAGGGCCGTTATTATGTGCCTTCTATTACAAAAAACATTATTTTTGAATCCATATTAGATATAAATGGATTTTTTTCATGTTTTTAAATGAATGTTTCTTCTTTTACAAAAATAGCATTTTTTATAGTAGGGAACATTTATACAACATACTTTATGTGTTGGATTACAAAAACCAAGTAATGGTAATCAATAAAAAAGATACTTCACATGACTCATACCACACCCAACTTTAGCATCACCAACTAGGTCATGTAAATGAGAAACACATGACAAAGTTACATCAAGATGGATATTTAGATTCTTTCAAACTAAACCCACTTGGCGTATGTCATGTATGTTTACAAGGCAAAATGACCAAATCCCCATTTAGCGGGAAAGGTGAAAGGGATAAAGAACTTCTTGAATTGGTTCATAACGATGTGTGTGGACCATTTATTGTTGAATCTAGGGGAGGGTACTCATACATCATAACTTTTACAAATGATTTTAGTAGATATGGATATATCTACTAAATGAGGTATAAGTTAGATTCTTTTGATAAGTTAAATGAATACATAATGAATTTGAGAACCATCTTGGAATGAAGATTAAGAAACTCTGCTCAGGTCTAGGTGGAGAATATCTTAATCAAGACTTCATTGATTACTTATGGGAGTTTGGGATCCTTCTCCAACTCACTCCTCCAAACACGTCCCAATGGAATCGTGTGAGCAAAAGGAGAAACTGCACCATGTTGGACATAGTGAGATCAATGTTGAGTCATGTGAGTCTTTCGTTATCCTTTTGGATATATTCATTACAAACAGTGGCACACATACTAAACCAAGTACCAAATAAATCAATAATTGGTATTCCATATGAGTTTTGAAGTGGAAGAAAAGCCATGTTATCAAATTTACATGTGTGGGGTAGCAAATCATTTGTTAAGTCCTCTTCAGGTAACAAAATCACACCCCGAGGCACAAAGTGTACCTTTATAGGATACCCTAAGGAAACAAGGGGATATTACATATACAACCCATTAGATAAAAATGTTCTACTAGAAAGACATGCAATATTCCTTGAGATGGATAACTTCTCAAAAAGAGATAGTGGGTTAGAGATAGACTTCGATGAAGTCGAGGATCAAGGTATAGAAGAATTGGTACAGGAATAGATTTCACAAAGCCCCATGGAAGAAAAATCACTTCTAGAGACACATGTACTACGTAGGAGTACAAGAGAGGTTATAGAACTGGAATGGTACAGTTTTCTAGTTACCAAGGATGATGACTCTTTATTAGTTGATAATAATGATCCTCTAACCTTCAAGGAAGAAGTAAGTGTAATAGAAATTTCCAAGTAGAAAGAAGCCATGAATTCTAAAATAGATTCTATGTACCAAAACCATGTCTTGATTTTGGTATATCCTCTAGTTGACGTAAATCCTATTGGTTGAAAATGGGTATTCAAGATGAAACTGGATATGGAAGGACAAGTCAATACCTAAAAGGCATGACTGGTTGCAAAAGGTTTTAAACAATGTCAATGAATTTACTACGATGAAACCTTCTCACCAGTTGTAATGTTGAAATCCATCAGAATTCTACTTTCCATTGTAGCTTACCATGACTATGAGATTTGGAAAATGGATGTCAAAATAGCATTCTTTAATGAGAACCATCAAGAAGATGTCCACATGACACAACCTGAAGGATTTGTGAGTCCAAAGGATGACAATATGGTATCAAGCTGCAGAAATTCATTTATAGAATAAAGCAAGCATCCAAGTCATGGAATATTCATTTGGATAAAGCCTTAAAAGAATTTGGTTTTATCGAGAATGAATGTGAGCCATGTGTCTAAAACCGATTTAGTTGGAGTTCATTCGTTTTCCGAATACTATATGTTGATCACATATTACATATTAGAAATGAGATACTAGTCTTACAGTCTGTTAAGGCATGGTTGAATCAATGCTTTTCCATGAATGAATTGGAAGAGGCATCGTATATTCATGGGATCATGATACATCGTGATAGATCCAAGAGATTTCTAGGCCTATGTCAAAGTACATACATTGATAATATTCTAAAGAGATTCTGTATGGAACAATCCAAGAGGAGATTATTTCCAGCATCACATCACATTCATCTTTCCATGAAAATTTGTCCTAAAACACATGAGGAAAGAAAGATAGTGGTAAGGAATCCATATGCATCAACGATTGGGCCAGTCATTTATGAAATGCTATATACTAGGCTGGATGTCACCTACACATTGAGTTCCATTGGAATATATCCAGCTGACCTAGGTGACTACCTTTGGATGGCAGTCAAGTATATCCTAAAGTATCCGAGTCATACTAAGGATATGTGCCTTTTTTATAAAGGATATGAGGAACTAGTTGTCAGATGTTACATAGATGTAGTTTCCTGACTAATCACAATGACATGAAGTCACAAATGGGATACATCTTCACTTTAAATGGATGTGCACTGAGCTGGAAGAGCTCAAAGTAGAGTATGGTCATAGATTTTGCAGTAGATTACGAGTATATCACAGCTTCTGAGGCTGCTAAAGAAGCAGTTTGGATGTGAAGCTTCATCTAGAAGTAAGATGTGATACCTAGTAGTAAAGATCCCATCACATTGTATTGTGATAATGCTGTAGTGGTGGATCTCACAAAAGAGCCACGGTCAAATAAGCGAATGAAGCACATACTTTAGAAGTATCATCTCTTGAGGGATTTTTATAAGAGAGGTGAAGTTGAATGATCAATATTTCCATGGAAGAAAATGTGGCGGACCCCTTGACTAAATCCTTGACTCAATAGAAACTTGGTCATTATGTGAGGTCTAGAATACTGAATGTCTTAGGCAGTTTGCTCTTGTTTAAGTGGGAGTTTGTTAGAGTTTGTGATCTAGAACCAAATTATTTTACTTCAATTACTTGGATATTTAATGTATTATTACATATTGTTCACTGTTATGCATGACTATGATGTAATAATGTCCTACAGTATTTGTTGCATTGATAAGGTCATGGTAGTCCCCCACTATGAAAAGAACCTTGAAATGATACAACAATATTATTTAATATAGTTCTGTGTTAGGATGAAATTCTATGATGGGACACATAACATGAAGACCATAAAGTGTATGTACTCGTAAGAAGATGAGACTTCCTCTCCTAAAGTTCGCACTTTGTAATCTCTAAGATAGGAGATTATGAGAACATACCCGCTAGTAAGAATTCTGCATGTTTTGGTGTCATCAAATATTTCTATCTGCGTGCGTGTGTAAGGATCCATATACTTTATGATTATCATTAATATGTGTGACAACATATGCACATTTATTTACTGATGAAAACCATCATGCAGATAGTTGGCAGGAATTAGGGTATGTTGGGTGCGTCACGAGGGGCATGTTATTAATGGATAAGTCGAGGAAGGATTTGTGCCTTCCATTTCAGGAAGTTAACATCTCATCCCTTTTATAGAAATAGAACCGTCGCATGAACTTCCATGGCCATGGTGTAATAATGAGTTTATTTTATGTAGTCAAAGAATGACCTATCAAGCATAAAAGTTGATGAAAAAATCATGAAACTTTCTTGATGAGATATTACAACAAAGGGATTATATTATAGAGTGATTGTTCATATGTGGATGTCATTGATGGGACTTTACATTCTTTCTCTTGGGTTCCTTAACCTGTTGCTTGATAGTACTCTTGTAATTTATGCAATCCCACCTAATGCCAATGAGAAAGAATCCTAGAGGGTCACACACTAAGTGTTTTATGTGGTCTTAGTTAAATACTATTTTAATTTAATTAATGAAATAAATATTATTCTCAAGAACATGGAATAATTTTATTAAAGTTACAATGATCGCATAAAATAAATAAAATATATTTATTTATTTTATTGAACATTTAATAAATATTTATTTACTAATTTGTAAATAAAATTTTTATTTAAGAGAATAAATTATTTATTTATTTATTCGGGTGTTCAATAAATGGAAGTGGAGTTCAAGCGGACCATGTTCGTTGTGTTAGTAAAATAATTATTTGCATGTTGGTAAGTATTTATTTAACTAGTTGGAACAAATTAAAATAACACTGCTATTATTTTATGATGCAGAATTTTATTTATAATTATATTTTGTGCAAGTTGGCGCACAATAAATAATGATGCACTATTATTATTAAATACATGGGTTTTCTCTAAGTTCATGAATGTATTTAATTGTTTCTTTGCAATTAAATATTGTAACTGAAATTCCATATATATAAATAGGCAGGTATGCCTATTGTTCCAGACACCACATCACATGCCTGGTGAATTGAGAATTGTAGAGCCAAATAATTTCTCTCTCGAATCATCTTGTCTCCCCTCGCAATAACGAGAGAGGTTCTCCATGTATGAAGAACAAGTGATCAAGAACGACCAACACAAGACACTCGCTTCACCGCGCTAGTACCCAGAGAACGAGAGGTGTCAATCGGAGGCCCTCAAAGCACATGTGGATCACCGCTAGAGGGATTCTAGTTTGGATCCTTACCAGCGCAACGATGTAATCTATAAGGTTCATTCTGAATGATCAACATCATCAACGAATAAAAATACCAATGTTACATGTATTATTTTTCTTTATGAAATTAATTAAATTAATTATAAACATGACGTGAATGATCCAATTTAAGGTTTCATGACTCATTCTTCTTCATCTAAATATTTGACTATATTCCATGGAGACTAGATTTCATCATCATATTGATCCTATAATAATCATTGATCATGGTAAAAATCAATGTTGGGTCCCATCCCAACCATGCTTCTCTTGTGCCCGGAACCTTCAATTACCGCTTAGATGAATCTATACCCAAACCACATCCCCCAGTAGTATCTAGACATTGTTGTTTTTCTAGAAAAACCAGACTCCTTTATTTACCATAACCAACGATAGTCTATTATAGATATTATTATCCCAAGGGTTCTCACTAGTGTTTTCTAATCCTAATTTGAAATGATTCACTAAACCATTCTCTAATACAAATGAGTAAAACCCATAATTTTCAAACAAAATATTAAATCATATTAGATAAATATTAATTACAAAAAATTATGATCCATTATATACCATTAAAAATTTAGTGTCTTTGATAACTTGGATGAATTCATATGAGATCTAAATTGACTCCCACTTAGTTCTTTAGAACTGGATACCTACTTATACATATCATACAAAAAAACATTCTTATAACCTGCATTAAGTAAACATAATAAAGGGTTGGATTAGTTGCTCAGTTAGTAAAAAAAGAAATATTGATGGCCACATAAGAAAAACATGCACATAAGGGCATGAGAATAACAACTAAACATTTTACAACTATACCCTACATATCATATATTATAACAATTACACATGGAATAAATATTGGGAGTTTATTAGACTGGACTCATAAACAAGTCAAAGAACATGAGCAATGAGTGCATAACATTGGCATGAGACATAAGTTTGTGGAATACAAAAAGAATGGTAACTCATTTTCTTAAGAAACAAGGTATACTGGAAAGACTATTATAATTTATTTGGTTCAATCCCCTTTTTATCATATTATTCAGGGTTCACTCACAAGACTATTATAGTGAATATAATCACTTACTAAACTGGGTTCACTCATCAATGTAGTCTTGATTTTCTAATGAGATATCCATATTTACCCAATGAATTAGAGGGATATATAATTATGATTCAACCCATCACATTATCATAATATGTTCATATATGTTCCATAAGACCATAAAATACTCATCATATCATAACTCTGGAAAAGGAAAAATGATTTACAAACATTTTAAAAGTTCATCATAATATAGCATGTGGAAAATAAATGAGTTTTATAAAGATTTCATCATTATAATAATAAAATATCCAGGGGAAGAATATGGGTTGAATCCTTAGATCATATCCCCATTAAATCACATGGAACATCAAAATAAAATGAAACTTTTTATATTCATGATATAGAAATATAGTTTAAAAATAATATTTTTTTTAATTCATCAAAAAACAAATATTTGTTAAAAATTAACAAAACATCATCTAAATCTTATTTTTATATGTTTATTATAAAAATGAATTTAATATTATAAAATAAATTTTCTAAATGTTTCTAAAATTAAATATAATATTTTCTCACAAAAAGAAAAAAACATGCTTGAAGGAAACTTATTTTTGAAGCATAATCTGACTTTCATAAAAGAATTGAATGCTTATTTCCTAATAATAAATTGAAATTATTTTATCAATTAATGAATTTTTATATATTACATAATGCAGTTATTACTACTCATACCCTCCAATTCAATTACCAGGTTATAACACTCGTATTTAAATAATAATACTTCTCAGTTCATTTAAGCTCGGTGATGCATGCCATATGCACTATAAAAACAATTTTATTCTTTTAAAATACCAAGTTATTACATTCTCCCAACATTAATAAATTGTGTCATCGAAATTTTAACTTGTGTATGGTAATCACAGGTTTGAAATTTGAGAACTTCCTTTTAGAAAATCTATATCATAAAAAGGGTTACTAAAACGTCCACTTAAAAGGAGGGAAAGGGATATACTAAGGTAATATATAGTAAAAAAAATTAGTTCCCAAGTTGGAAAAAATTAGTGGGATGTGATATTATTGAGATGACGTAGAATGTAGATGCTTAGAGGCAAGTAGAGAGTGATAGAGAAATGGATTGAATAATGTTAATAACCATAAAACCATACATATGAGATGAGTTAAAAGACCATAGATTCATCAGAAATGAAATAAAACTGAAATCAAATTATTTTAAGGTCATTTTCCTAAATTTTATGTATTATTATACTATAATGATAGGGAACATGATAAAATGTTCATACTTGATTTATTTTCATATCATAAGAACAATTTCATCCTTTTTTGTTCTTAAGTCAATTTACATATCATCTATAACTAAAAAAATGAATATTCAAGATTATTTTTTCATAAATAAAACTCATAAATTAACTTTTAATGGATCGTAAGATTCATAAAATAATGATAATTCTTTACCCTTCACTCTAAAGATTTACCCAAACCATTATGATTAGAAGAGGTTATCCAGTATAATAAATCACACTTTAACATAAAAAAATTAATAAAAAAGATAAATGTAAACCATTACATAGGTAGTTAACCTTAAAACCCTTCTAAAATATGTCTATCCCAAATAAATATTTAAAAATATAGAAACAAGGTCCCTAAATTTACAAAATAATATTAACATTAATCTCCTAAACAACATAAATTGTCTCTAAATGTCACATAAAAAATATTTGAATTCATTGATCATATAGTCTATTCAAACATGATAATAATTTAAATTAATATAAAATAATCATTATTTTAACACCCAAATCTTCCACGGTACGCTTCCCTTTGAATAATACAGTAGCGTGTGTTATTCTCAAATTCGAGTTCTAACACACACCACAACCAATCAAACTATTCGTTATGAACAGTAATACCCACTTTTTGAAATTTTATAAATTTCATCTCTCAAAATTGACTTCATTTTTGGATTCAGAATATCTAAATTATCCTAGGGTAAAATTTTGGAACTTTTCGGTTAACATTTATATTTTGATGAATAGTGAAAATTACTAAATTTTAATTAAAAACAATTTTTTAAATAGAAATAATTAATAGTGATAAATTATGAATTTGAGTGTTTTTAAAATATATTTAGAATATATTTTTACCATTTAATACAATTTTGGTCATTAGACATAATTTCACAATTAAACCGGAAATGAACAAGTGTCAATCTTTTGATAGTTATTATCTCTTAAAAACACGCCTTTTGTTTTAAAAACGAGAATTAATTTCAAATTAATTTCTGCCACTTCTATGTTTTGAATTTTTGAAAAATCGATTCCATATTTGGAATCAGGATGTCCAAATTGTGTAAATAGGTTAATTTTATTTTTAGACATTTTGAATAATTACTTCGGTGAAAATTTTATTTACCATGGTTAAAGGGTAAATCCGGGAAATAAGGGTTAAACAATAATATTATAATAATACTAAATTACCCTAAAATGTGTCCTAACCTTATTGGTGGATACATGTCCAACCATTGGCATCTTTGGGTCGATTTTGGTACCCCATGGAGCCACTTGTAGGTGATAGGGACACTTTATTTTAATTAAGCTAAAATAAATACAAAAATGACATAAGCATATAGATTTTAAAAACACAATTTTTACATAGGGCTACATATGTTGGATTTTCGACTATAAATATTCATTTGAATGATAAAAAGATTTCCTAAATAATGGAATTTTATTTATAATTTTTAGACATTAAATAATTTAATTTATTTATGACACAATGGTGATGTAGTAATTACCTAATTAATGAAAAATTAGAATAATTGATATTATAAATACCCAAATAAATATAGTTTAGAATTTTTATAAATACCAATATTTTTTAGGTTAATATGACATGTTAGAATTGATTTAATTTACTTTTTTAGAAGTAATCATTCTGTTATGAATTTTAAAAAAATCAATTATAGAATAGTGTCAAAATTGACATAAAAGAGTTTTTAAAACAAATATTATATTATTAATTGATATTAAACTCCTAAAAATCTATGCTTCGGCCAAAATAATTATATAGTAAGTTTATTAACCATATAATATAAAAATACAAAGATACATTGTAAAAGTCAAACTAATTAACTAAGAGATAATACTTAAAGATAAGGTTAATATAGTAACCCAAACCTGTCTAAATCCCATTGGTTGAGTGGTTTTTGACCTATACACACCTTAAACTTTAAATAATCTACTTTGGAGCCATTAGAAATTGAATATGAATTTATTATAAAATAATATTTCTAGCTTTTCCAAAGGTGCCCCTCACCCCTATTATCAAAGGGCACTCCCCCTTCTCATTAATTTACAACTTAAAAGCCTTTTGGATCGGCCAAACCCTACCCAAATACTCTCTTAACTACCCTCACTTCAACCTAGAGGACTTATTTTGATCTGGAAGCCATCCTAAGGATCCCTTTTGATCAAATCAAAAGGAGGAACACGAAGAAGAGGCAATGTTTTCACCACCCTCTTTCAAGTTCCTTTCTTCTTCAACTTCATCTTTCTTTGTTATTTCCATTATAAACTAATAACACTAGTATCTTATATAGACTTTGAGGTTATTATAAATATGGTACAACCATATTCTGTATTCTATCCATCCTTTGAATGACATGTCACTAGACGTACGTACGTATGGATTACCGTCTCCACGGTGTGTTGTAATTGTTATTCAATATACTATTACTTGGATGGGTATAATAATGATGTGTAATTCATGTAAATAATAAATATAACATGATAATGATTCTGTATATATGATATACCACCCAATTATATATTATTTTAATATCAAAAGAATGATATTGTCGCTCATGCGTACTTACGGACTACCATCTCCACGAACGCGATGAGATTCATTCTCCATCTTATCCATTCATGTATAATTCTCATTTTATGATTAAAAATAATGTTTAAGGACTTGATATAATTCTGGATATGAATAAGATACAACCTATCCATAACAAACACGGCTTTTGTAACAAAACATATAAAATAAAACGAGTAAGTTAACACCCGAAACAACGATAATTATAATATATTATTAACAAATCAATGTTAAATGATCATATATGATATCATATTAATGTATATGATTCTTGTATAATTTAATAATAATTATTCCACCATTATAAAGGAGGTTAACCTACCCCCAACCAAAGAAATGTACAAGGTAAGGGGTTTTCATCTCACTCCTTATTCCCATGAGATTTATGGCATATTTCCACTATTACCTATTGTGTGGTGTATGTACTACCCATAATTGTATTCTTTATGTAATACACATTAATTTATGTGTATTTAAATATTCATTATATGATACCTCTTTCATGGGGTGTATGTTTCGTAAGTTACCAAATTGTTAAGGGTTATTTCACAATCTCTTCATTATCTGAGGTTGTTTATACATAATTATCTACTGGGACCTCTTTATCATCCACATACATGTTTCTTAATTATGTTTTTCAAAACATTCTTAATATTTTACAGAATATGGGTTAAATTCATTTATACCCTTATTTTACTTTTTATAAGAAGTTTATAAATGAATCTTTCCATCGTTTTCCAAACATGGTCCTTTTTAACCTTTTCGACCGAATTAATGTAAGAATGTCTTTTTTAACTTATACGGTGGGTGCGGTAATTTTCAACCATTATAAAATAGTCGAAGCTTCCCTTACAAGGTTATAAGAATATTTTCAAAGTAAATGTTTTATTTTATAATTATGTGACCATTAAATGATTTCAAAAAAATAGATATTTCTCTCAAATATATGAAAATCCAGTGCAAATGCATATGTATTTAATGCAAGAATAAAAATGTTTTTAGAAAACCTGGCTCTCGAGTGTGGTAGACAGGAAGGGATTGGGCGTGGACCCATCATGACCTATAATTAGTCGAGCAGTTTCAGAATTCGTTATTTTGTTTTCAGAAGCTCGCATAATGTTTTCAGAATAACACTGGAGTATATTTTAGCAATTTTAAACGTAAGTATCTTCTAAAAAAATTTCATCGGTATATCTCATGAGACAAACTAGTGTCTTGGAATAAGGCCTTGAAAAAAATCTTATTTTTAGTCTTGGCACAAGGCCTTGACTATGTTGTTATGATAGTCTGGGATTACACATTCCATCATTATGAAAGTGGTTATTGATATTGCATGTGATTATTCAACTAGAAGAATATCCATTTGAATAAGTAAATGGAATTATTTAATTTAATCTTTTCCATATTATGCTGAAGTTCAAGTTTGAAAGGGTTTTGTTTTAGCTATACATTGCCTTAAATGTTTATGTCTATTTATGAATGTTTCCGCTATATTGTTATCCTTACAGAGCATCTGAGCTCACCCCTTTCAATATTTTATTTTTCCCAGGATGTGAAGAAGTAATTTATGAATGACCTGCAGGAATAATATGAGGGGATATGAAGAAAACATGTTTTTGTACTATTTTGTACTTTAGGATATAATGTAAACTTTACAAATGTGTCTAGTTATTCTAAGGCTACTAAACTAATCTGTCTTTAGAGACTTGATATTTCTAGTGATCATGCCAATGATATATAATAATGCACTAACTCTAGGTTACTGGGGTTAGGGCGTTATAGTTGGTACCAGAGGAAGTTTAGTACAAACCTTGGAAGCTAGATTTAGATAAACTTTGATTAGAGCACAAAGACCTAAGATAGACTTTGAGGATTAGTATAGAAGAACTTTCTAGAATTTTGGTACTGTAGAGATTTTGTGAGTTTTCTGAGCAATTCATCCCTGTCTGTATACGAGTAGGTAGATGCAGCTCTAGCACAAATGTACCTAGGGATAAAACCCGAAAACAATGCTTTTAGCTAGACTCGATTGGGAACCGGTGCACGAAAACGGGCCATACTGCACTCTTGGTTACGACACTCCTAGGGGATATAATTAGGATAACTCTCATTTTCATTACAAATCATTATGAAGGGTTTATGAGTATATACTTCCTCAAAGAAAACAATTATATGATTATAAATTATATCCATAAATAGTTCAATTATGTTAAGTGTTTTATATAAGTATGGAATTATGTATTTTGATTTATAAACTGATCTATTTTATGCCATTGTTTATAAATGGTGCCTAGTGGAAGATATGGATACCGTATCAATGCACGCACTCCATGTAGGGATTTCCCTCCTGCTCAAGATAATTATAGTGGAGCTGGTGATGCAACTGGTGCTGATCAGCTAATCACCATACTGGGACAACTCACTCAGGTTATGAATAATAACCTTACCTGTATGGAGAACCCTAATCTGAAGTGTGGAAAATCAATGTTAGATATTTTGATGAGGTAACAACCACCAACGTTCAATGGGAGTACAAATCCCTTAGTATCTGATCAATGGATAAATTCTTTAGAGAAAATATTTCATGCCTTGGGGAGTAATGAAAGGGAAAAAGTTGTCATGGAAGTTTATCGCCTCACTGGAGATACTGATCAATGGTGGTTGTTGATACAAAACATGATGGAAGACGATAAATTATCAAATATGGAATGGAGGGAGTTCAAAGATCTGTTTTTAGAAAAATACTTTCCTCGTCACCATCGTGCAGATATAGAAAGGAAATTTCTGAGTCTGAGACAAAAGGAGGATGAGAATGTCGCAATGTATGAGGCTAACATTACAAGGTTTGCAAGGTATACTGGAGATTATATACGAAACCCAAGAAGTAAGATTTATTATATCTTTGATGGGTTAAAACCATTTTTCTGTCGAGTATTAGTCCCACAATCCTTCTCATCATATGAAGACATTGTCTCATGTGCTATCAAGACAGAAAAGGAATTTTCTAAGTCTTATGACATTAAAGCTAAGAAAAAGAAGAAGAGATCTGATGATCAATCTGGGAACGGAAATAAGGGAAATAAGGGAAAAGATAAATATCCATCCTGAAGTAAATGTGGGAAGAAACAACCCGGTACTTACTTAAAAGGAATGGGAGTCTGTTACAAGTGTGTTGAAAAAGGCCACCAAGCTCGTGATTCCAAGGGGAAGAAGGAAGCTACCGATGTCCAATGCTACAATTGTAGCGAGATGGGACATTACTCAAATGAATGTCCTAAGTGTTAGGGGAACTTACCTCAGAAAAGGCCTAGGGATCAAGGACAAGCTTATACTACCACTACTACTGAGGTAGAAGCTCCGAAAGACGTGGTGGCAGGTAATTTAATGGTTTCCTCAAGTTTAGAAAATGCATTATTTGATTCTGGATCATCACATTGTTTCATATCTTCCCAGTTTTCTATGAAAATTAGATATTTCCAATTTGATTTAACAAGGGAGTTTTTAGATAAAACTCTTAAGGGAATTATCATTGTAACAATGTTTTTTGAATCAGTCCCCATTAGAGCACATAAATGCTCTTTATTCGCTGATCTCATCGTCATACCTATGATTGAGTTTGATATCATCCTCGGTATGGATTGTCTTTCAGACCATGATGCGAAGATTTATTGTAAGAAGAAGGAGGTTATGATTTTTTATGATGATGATAAGGAACACCTTATCTTTAGAGCAAAATCGTCACCACCTAATTCTTATCTAGATCCACCCCCAGTAGCTCAACTAAATTTAATTATTGGGGAGGAAGTGAATGAAATGACTGTTGGTGAGGAAAGGAATGTTCAAATAGAGGATGTACCAATTGTGAAAGAATATGTATATGTGTTTCCGGAAGATTTACCTGGATATCCTCTAGAACGATAAGTTGGGTTTTCCATTGATTTAATTCCTGGATCAAGGCCTATATCAAAGACCCCTTATAGAATGGACACTATGGAATTAGTTGAACTCAAGAAACAACTAGAGGAATTGAGTAATAAGGGATTTATTCACCCTAGTGTTTCTCTATGGGGAGCCCCTATTCTTTTTGTTGAAAGGAAAGATGGATCTATGAGGTTATGTATCGACTACAGGGAGATCAATGCTATAACAATAAAGAAAAAGTATCCCCTACCTCGCATTGATGATTTATTTTACCAACATCATGGAGCTCGATACTTTTTAATGATTGAACTTTGGTCTGGATACCATCAGTTGTTTGTGAAGAAGGAAGACATTCCGAAGACAGCATTTCGAACCAGGTACGAGCATTATGAGTTTACAGTAATGCCTTTTGGGATGACTAATGCACCCTCTGTATTCATGTATCTAATGAATAGAGTTTTCAAAGAATATCTAGATGAATTTGTGGTGGTATTTATTGATGATATCTTGGAATACTCAAAAATTTACTAAGATCATGAAAATCACTTGCGCATTATCCTGAAGACTCTGAGAAGACATGAATTATATGGGAAGTTTAGCAAGTGTGAATTCTGGCATCAGGAGATTTCTTTTCTTGGTCATATTGTCTCTAAAGATAGAATCTCTATTGATCCTTCTAAGACCAAGGCAATCCAAGAATGGCCTTCACTGACGAGTATAACTGGGGTACACAGTTTGATTGGTTTGTTAGGTTATTATCGACGTTTCGTCCAGAATTTTGCCCGATTGGATAACCCATTAAAAAAGCTCACACGTAAAGGGGTTAAATTTGTTTGGAAAAAAGAGTGTGGAGAATGTTTTGATGAATTGAAGAGAAGATTAGTCAATTTTCCTATATTGAATCTACTATCGGGGAATTATGGGTTCGTTATTTATAGTGATCCATCAAAGAAAGGACTTGGTTGTGTCCTTATGCAGAATGATAGGGTTATTGCTTATGCATC
The DNA here is from genome assembly GCA_963277665.1 of Viscum album. NCBI lineage: Eukaryota > Viridiplantae > Streptophyta > Magnoliopsida > Santalales > Viscaceae > Viscum > Viscum album. The sequence goes on from OY728119.1 coordinate 541,451,788, forward strand.
ACGACAGTTGAAAATTCATGAGAAAAACTATCCTACACATGATCTTGAGTTAGCAGTTGTGAACTTTTCTTTGAATATATAGAGGCACTACCTCTATGGTGAAAAATGTGAGATTTATACTGATCACAAGAGTTTGAAGTATATTTTCTCACGAAAAGAACTCAACATGAGGCAATAGAGATGGCTTGAACTACTCAAGGATTATGATTTAACGATACACTACCACCCGGGGAAGGCAAATAAGGTGGTAGATTCTTTGAGCAGAAAAGATCATGGAGTTTTGAACATGATGAAAATTTAAAGGGATCCTATTTTTATGGATCTAGTGAGGATGGATATGGGAATTTCCATGGAAGGTGAAACATCAATACTTTTTCAAATGGTTGACAAAAAATCTTTACTATAATGGATGAAGAGTTCTCGGACCGATGATGAAGAATTTCAAAAAAAGATTAAAGATGTGAATGATGGTAGATTTAATGACACTGGGTATGAAGATGGAATTTTGAAATTTGGGAAGAGACTTTGTGTCCCCAATATACATGATCTAAAAAGGGAATTTCTAGACGATGCTCATAGTTCCAATTTCCCTATACACCCTGGGAGCACCAAAATGTATAGAGATTTGAAGGAACATTTTTTGTGGGATGACATGAAGAGGGATATTGCTGATATTGTGTTAAGATGTATGGTTTTTCAACTAGTGAAAGCAGGAAGGCAACAGCCTGGAGGAGTCATGCAACCTCTTCCCATACCGGAGTGGAAATGGGACAATATTACGATGGACTTTGTTATGGGGATACCAATGACTCCTAGAAGGAATGATGCAATATGTGTTATTATTGATTGTCTTACCAAGTCAGCACATTTTCTTGTAATAAGAGAAGATCTACCACTGGAAATTCTATCAAGACTATATATTAATGATGTTGTGAGATTTCATGGAGTACCCCTATTGATTGTTTCTGATCATGTTCCTTTTTTACTTCAAGATTCTGGAAGAGTCTTCAGAAGGCCTTGGATACTGGACATCGTTTGAGCACTGCCTACCACCCTCAAATAGATGGACAATCAGAACGGACTATTAAAACCTTAGAAGACATGTTGAGATCCTCTCGCTTGACTTTCAGGGTATGTGGGATCAATATTTACCTCTAGTGGAATTTTATAATAATAATAGCTTCCATCCAAGTATTCGGATGGGAACATATGAAGCATTATACGGAAAGAGATGTCGCACACCATCATGTTGGGATGAAGTTGTTGAAAGAAAACTTGTAGGCCCAAAACTAGTGGAGGAAACGATGGAAAGGTGAAGGTAATCCAAAACCAAATCAAAGCTGCTCAAAGTAGGCAGAAGAGCTATGTTGACAACCGAAGAAAGGATTTGGAATTTCAGGTGGGAGATCATATTTTCTTGAAGGTATCTCCAGGGATGGGAGTTATACATTTTGGAAAGAAAGGTAAATTGAGTCCCAGTACATTGGTCCTTTCGAAATTCTTGAATGAATTAGGGCTGTAGCTTACTGTTTGGAAATGCCACCAAATCTCTCCAAAGTTCATGATGTTTTCCACATATCATTATTGAGGAAATACATGCCTGACCAAACACATATACTCAAATATGAGGAATTAGAACTGGAACCCGATCAATATTATTGAGAAGAGCCCGTCAGAATTCTTGATACAAGAGAACATGTAATGAGAAACTGGAAGACTCGTCTGGTAAAAGTTTTGTGGAGAAACCATAAGATGGAAGATGCAACGTGAGAACCCGAGGAACTTATGATGAAGAACCACCCGAGTATTTTCATGTGGTAGTATTCTAGAAATTTCAATGGCGAAATTATTTGAAGTAGGGGAGAATGTAACACCCCAATCTTCCATGGTACGCTTCCCTTTGAATAATACAGTAGCGTGTGTTGTATGCAACTTCGAGTTCTAACACACACCACAACCAATCAAACTAGCCGTTATGAATAGTAAAACACACTTTTTGAAATTTTATAAATTTCATCTCCTAAAATTGACTTCCTTTTTGGATTCGGAATATCAAAATTAGCCTAGGGTAAAATTTTGGAACTTTTCGGATAACATTTATGTTTTGATGAATAGTGAAAATTACTAAATTTTAATTAAAAATAATTTTTTAATCAAAATAATTAATAGTGATAAATTATGAATTTTAGTGGTTTTAAAATATATTTAGGATATATTTTTACCATTTAATACAATTTTGGTCATTGGACACAATTTCACAATTAAACCGGACATGAACAAGTGTCAATCTTTTGATATTTATTATCTCTTAAAAACACGCTTTCTGTTTTAACAATGGGAATTAGGTTCAAATCAATTTCTGCCACTTCTATGTTTTGAATTTGGAAAAATGGATTCCATATTTGGATTCAAGATGTCCAAATTGTTTAAATAGGTAACTTTTATTTTTATACATTTTGAATAATTACTTCTGTAAAATTTTTATTTACCATGGTTAAAGGGTTAATCAGGTAAATAAGGGTTAAAAAATAATATTATAATAATTCTAAATTACCCTAAAACGTGTCCTAACCTTATTGGTGGATACATTTCTGACCATGGGCATCTTTGGGTCGATTTTGGGACCCCATGGATACAATTGTAGGTGATAGTGACACTTTATTTTAATTAAGTTAAAATAAATACCAAAATGACATAAGCATATAGCATTTAGCAAAACAATGTTTACATAGGGTTATATATGTTGGATTTTCGACTATAAATAATAATTATATATATATGATATACCATCCAAATATATATTATTTTAAATTGAAAATAATGATATTGTCGCTCGTGCGTACGTACGGACTACCGTCTCCACGAACGCGATGAGATTCATTCTCCATCGTATCCATTCAAGTATAATTCTCATTTGATGATTAAAAATAATGTTTAAGTACTTGATATAATTATGGATATGAATAAGGTACAACCTATCCATAACAAACATGACTTATCTAACAAAACATATAAAAGAAAACGAGTAAGTTAACACCCGAAACAACGATAATTCTAATATATTATTAACAAAGCAATGTTAAAAGATCGTATATGATATCATATTAACATATATGATTCTTGTATAATTTTATAATAATTATTTCACCATTATACAGGAGGTTAACCTACCCTCAACCAAGGAAATTTACAAGGTAAGGGGTTTTCATCTCACTCATTATTCCCGTGAGATTCATGTCATTTTTCCAATATTACCTTTTGTGTGGTGTATGTACTGCCCATAATTGTATTCTTTAAGTAATACACTTTAATTTATGTTTATTTACATATTCATTATATGATACCTCTTTCATGGGGTTTATTTTTCATAAGGTACCAAATTTTTAAGGGTTATTTCACAATCTCTTCATTATCTGAGATTGTTTATACGTAATTATCTACTGGGACCTCTTTATCATCCACATCCATGTTTCTTAAAAATGTTTTACGAAACATTCTTACTATTTTACAGAATATGGGTTTAATTAATTTATACCCTTGTTTGAATTTTTATAATAAGTTTATAAATGAATCTTCCCATCGTTTTCCAGACAAGGTCCTTTTTAACCTTTTCGACATAATTAATGAAAGAATGTCTTTTTTTAACTTATACGGCGGGTGCAGCTATTTTCCGCCATTATAAAATCGTCGAAGCTTCCCTTACAATCTTATTAAAATATTTTCAAAGTAAATGTTTTATTTTATAATTATGTGACATTTAAATGATTTCAAAAAAATAGATATTTCTCTCAAATATATGAAGATCTAGTGCAAATGTATACGTATTTAATGCAATCTTAAAAATGTTTTTAGAAAACCTGACTCTCGAGTGTGGTAGATAGGAAGGGATTGGTAGTGGACCTGTCATGGCCTTTAATTAGTCGAGCAGTCTCAGAATTAGTTATTTTGTTTTCAGAATCTTGCATAATTTCTTCAGAAAAACACTGGAGTATATTTTAGCAATTCTAAACGTAAGTATCTTCTAAAAAACTTGCATCAGTAGGTCTCATGAGACAAACTAGTGTCTTGGCACAAGGCCTTGGAAAAATATTTTTTGTAGTCTTGGCACAAGGTCTTGACTATGTGGTTATGATAGTCTAGCATTATGCATTCCATCATTATGAAAGTGGTTATTGATATTTCATGTGATTATTCAACTACTAGAATATCAATGTGAATAATTAAATGAAATTATTTCATTTTATCTTTGCCATATTTTGCTGAAGTTCAAGTTTAAAAGGCTTTTTTTAGCTATACATTTCCTTAAATGTTTATGTTTATTTATGAATGTTTCCGCTATATTGTTATCCTTATTGATAATCTGAGCTCACCCCTTTCAATGTTTTATTTTTCCCAGGATGTGAAGAAGTAATTTATGAATGACCTGTAGGAATAATATGAGGGGATATGAAGACAAGATTTTTTTGTTGTATTTTTTTACTTTTTGATGTAATGTAAACTTTATGAATGTATCTAGTTATTCCAAGTTTACTAAACTAATCGGTCTTTCGAGACTTGATCTTTTTTGTGAGAATTCCAATGATATGTAATAATGCACCGACTCTAGGTAACTGGGGTCAGGGCATTACAATGATAACGTACATGCTTCCAAAAAATTACTCTTTACTTATTCCTTAAATAAAATCATATATTATCAAATATATTCACTAAATCAAAAAATATTGTATACTCAATCGTAGATTACATAAATTAAATTATTATAAAATCAATAATCAGTTCTAAAGTCATAAATACTATCCCATATACATTACCCATAATTTTTTATCTCCATTGAACATTGTTATTTCAACATTACGAACATATTAAGTGTAACCATTCCATAATAATGTTCTTTACATAAAAGTATTACATTTAAATTAAATCACTTTTCTATAAATTATTCCATTCAACATTTTCTTTCAAATAATTAAAGAAAAACTACTTCAGAGCATTCATTAAATGTTTCACGATTTTTATTACTAAAACACCATTAATAAAAATAATTTTATAACATAATTTTTGAATTTCAATACATAAAAACATAAATCATTTCACTTCCTTATAAAACCATTAACGGGGTTTCTTCATCTTATTCCTTAATACCATGTTTCATTCATATATGATTTGTAGTATCATCAGCATAAATAGTAATGACTTTACTCAAACAACATCCCTAATCCTCTTTTCAAGATCTTCCCATAAGAAATTTATTTAGATATTGTATGTATTTCCCATAATCAACAAATTCAACCATTTTTGATACCACAAGAATCCCTTATATTCATCCATTGGGTTAACCCAAACATTCAATTTTCATTGAAAATTACTTATTCTATTACATTATTTTTCATAACCAAAATATATTTCCATTCCTTTGAGACATTTCCTTAGGTGCTTCTTCAAACATAATTGACATGTGGACACTGAATTTTCCTCCCTCTATAGTCTTCAAGAAACTTTATTTTTCTAATATTTTGTGTGTCAAGAAACTCCCCATGTTGATATTGTTAATCATATAATGAGAGACATGATTAGTCAGAGTCACAAGGTTTCACATTCTAGCTCTTATTTCACATGGTTACTCATAAGGTCAATCATTCCATTGTCCTTCTCATTTAGTGTTAACAAAATTTATCATAATTCATTCTACTTACTAAACCCAAAATAATATTTGAGTAATAATAATCATAGTGGGAGACCACATAATCATGAAAATTCACTTTTTGATTGCCTAAATTTTGACACCTTATTTTCAATCTATGACACGCTAGGTACATCCTAGGCTATCCTAAGTTAGAATATATTCAAATCCTTAATAATTGTTTATAATAATATGGTAATTAACACAAGAATATTCCATGGGAGTTTAAAACTAGATTAAATGTAAAGGTACACTCATCGTTCACTATAATGATGGTATACATATACTATACCAACTATTTTCATGGTTATGAATCCCAAGATGAATCTATTCCAAAATAACATCAACCAATAGTATCTAGAAATTGATGTTTTTTTAAATCAGACTCCTTTCTTTACTATAACCTATGATAATATATTATATATAGTATTATCCTGAGGATTCTCACTAAATTTCTCTCTTCTTAATTTCAAATGGTTCAGTAAACCATTCTCCAAAATCAATGATAATAACCCATAATTTTCAGACAAAAATATTAAATCATATTAGATGAATATTCATTAAAAACAATTACAATCTATTTTATAACATTAAAGGTTTAGTGTCTTTGAGAACTAGTATGAATTCTTATGAGATCTAAATTGACTCCCACTTAGTTATTTAGAACTAGATCCCTTCTTATACATATCATACTTAAAAACATTCTTCACAACATGTGGATAGGAAAAATAAAAAATGGTTGGATAAGATGCTCAATAAGTGAAAAAGAGATATTAAGGATCACATAATAATAACATGAACATAAGTGTATGATAATACCAAATAAACATTTTAAAACTATACCCTACATATCATATATTATAATAGTTTCTCATGGAATAATTTTTTGGAGCTTATTAGACTGGACTAAAAAATGATTCAATGAACTTGAGCCATAAGTTCATAAAATTTTCATGAGACATGTTTATGGAATATGAAAATGATTAGAAACTAATTTCATTAGTAGCCAAGGTATACTTCCATAAATATAATAATAAATTGGTTTCACTCCCCAATCAATAATTCTAGTCAGGGTTCACTCCGAAGACTATTATAGTGAACATAGTCACTTTGTGAACATGGTTCACTCCCTATTCTAGTCCGGATTTTCTCATGAGATATCCACATTTACCCAATGAATTTGATGGATATATAATTATTAATCCACCCATCGCATGATCATAATATGTTCATATGTGTTCCATAAGGTAATAAAACAATCTTCATATCATAACTCCTGAAAATAATTGAGTTTTATAAAAATTTCAACAGTTCATCATAACATAGCATGTTAAAAATAAATGAGTTTAATAAAAATTTCATCATCATAATAATAAAATATCTAGATGAAGGATAATGGGGGTATAATTAGATTATATCCCCATTAAAGCACCTGGAACATCAATGGTTCTCATATTATATAAAAATTCATTTAATGATATCTTTAAATATTTATTGAGGAAAATTCCCTTTTCATTTTGAAATCACTTTTTTAAAATATAAACTTTTCCAAAATATTATAGAAAAATTCCGTTTAAAAATAACCATGGAAAATTATAAAGGCTGATTCAAAACATTAAGTAGTATTTACACTATGGAATTCCATTAATGTTGTTTATGTTAGAATTAAGATTCTTTTGACATTTTCTTTAAAAAATCAAAAGTAATTTGTTTATAAAATTAAAAGAAGATTCATTTTAAACCAATTTGTAAAAATTAAAACATGGGTGAAAAATATTTTAAAAAATCATTAGATAAATGTAAAAACATTCTTGTTTTTTTGAAAACCTAGAAATGGAATAAAACGGGTTTCAACGGAAGAGATAAATAATGTCAAATTTACTTAAAAATATTCTTTTGGTCTCTTGGGTATTTGGAAAGAGAATAATTAAATGAAAAAAATTTAATATCTAGAAATTAATAGAGGATAATAAAAACCAAGATAATTATTATGAGGTGGATCATGAAATATGATCATTCAAAACATAATCATAAATAATACCAGTAAACATAGTGATTATAACATATAACCCTTACCACATGAAAACATTTTAATAATAATCATATTAAATTAAATAAACTTTTTTATATAATTATATCCAACAATTGTTTTGATAAGAATCTTAAAATACATTCATGATAAGTATACACACCACATAATAAATCTTTTGGTGAATATGTCATGTGTCCCTTATAAGTAAAAGTGTGATGAAAATATGTTACATAGAGTTCAAATTTATTTTAAAGCACTTTAACCCAATGTGTAATAAATTTAATGTTATTATAATTATATTCTAGGGAAGTTTACTTACACATAATATCATATATGATCCACTTATTACAATTTAACATACACTTATTAATAATTACTCATTAAAGTCTTTATTTTTGGGTGTTAACTATTTTATTTTTCATGAGAATTTCAATTTGGTAGTTTCGATATATATAATTAAATAATGGTTCATAATCTAAAATATGTTAATAATGACATAAAAATATTATATATTCAATATCTACATATTTATAATCATCCATAAAAGGTATATGTAGGCAAACGAATTACATCTTTCATAGAAACAATAGCCCATACATATGCATGAATACTATTTTTCAATAGATGGATTGGAAGAAAGGTAAATGTTAATTCACCATTGAAAAATCATTATTGTTTCATATTCATCATTAATATTCATTAAATATACCCTTATTACCATCCATGTAAATAGTAAATGAAAAAAGTCACATTTCCTTGTTTAGGAAGTTGTCTACATGTATGCATGAGCAATGTTAACGTTTTCTAATAAATTCGAAGGTAGGTAGGTATATATGATATTTTAATTATAGAAGAATAATTATTTAATAAGTAAAAATTTTAGACAATAAACCCATAATAATATCCATCCATGTAATATTTTGATGGAAAATAAATTTTACCTCTATATGGAGATAGTAATCTGTATGTATGAACAAGAGATACTTTGAAATACAATTTCATGTAAAACATGGCATATAAATTAGGTTTAATATTAATAAAAAATTTAAATATATTTATAATTTTAAATTTTTTTAATGAATAATATATATTTATAAAAGGTTGAATAAGAAACAAATTGAAATAGGTCAGGTAAGATGACTACCTCTTCTTCAGTATGCCTTGTAACACCCTAGGATTTCATAGTACGTTATCTCTTTAAAGTAATTCAATAGCTTACGTGTAGAGACCCGAAACATGACGTACATGGAAATTACATTACATTTTCGGAATACTTAGTACATAACAAAAACACACACACAAGGATCGTAATAGTTTAGTGTCTTTGGAAACTCGGAATATAATTTCTAATCGTGGTGAAAGATCTTCAACATCTCCCATAAAGATCTTCATTTTTTTACCTAAAACCTTTCTTAATATCCTGGGGAAAAGAAAACATAAAAGGGTGATCTCAAATTCTCAGTAAGTGTAAACAAAAGAAATATCAATCACATCATATTCATAAGAACATAACATTTTGGAAATCTTAACCTGCAAAAGAGAGCATAATTTCATAACATGGGATAAATATTAGTAGTGAAATGAAATCCCAATAATCATAACATAAAACATGAAACTTTGTGCCATACACACATAATCATAGAGAATCATATCTTATTAGTCAAGACTCATTGCCAAGACTATCTTAGTGGACAAAGTCCATTTCTGAACCGAGTCACCCTCGTTTCAGTCCTGTTTCACTGAACCGGTATAACCTACCGTTCCAGCCATGTCTATCTCATGAGATATAAAATCTTTACCCAATTCATTGGAGAGAGATATAGGTCCCACCCATATCATAATGATACCATTCTTATGTGTGCCACATAATCATAAACCATACATCATTGCATAACCCATGTAAAAAAATGGGAATCTTAAACATCGTGACATCATAAAACAATTCTTATAAGATAAAGGAATTCATAAAAATATTTCCATCACAACATAATAAAATAAATGTAATAATAGGTATAGAAACATAACCCTTTATTATCTTAGATGGAAAAATAATTTTGATAAAACACTTGAACTCCATTCTTGAGGAAAATATCCTTTCTGCTTCAAAAACATTTTCCTTCCTACCATGTTTATAATTTTAAACTAAAAGAATTTGATTAAAAATAAACTTGAAAACTTGTAAAGGAAGCTTCTTGAAAATAATGTTTTAAAAATTCATTCATGTCGTATAAGTTAAAAAAAACATTCTTCTCGTACTTTTTTCGGAAAAGTCAAAAAAGTACCTCGTATGAAAAATGACAAAAGATTCCTTTCATATCTTTTACTAAAAACTCACCGAAGGGTAAAATTGGATTTAAACTATTGTAAGTGAATGGAAACAATATTACATATTTAGGGAACATGGATGTGGATGATAAAATACACCCCAGTAAATACCAAAGTATAAACAATCTCGGATACAAATGAGATTGTGATATTTTCCCTTACCTTAGGTCCGATTTTCTTCATAGGTGTCCAAACCTCCTGTATAATGATTTAAATAATGTCATTGACTTATTCCAGAATCATAATCATTGTTATGATATCATATATGGTTCACTTATGACATTATATTACCCTTTCTTTTGTAAATTCTATGTTAAAGAGCATTTTGGGTAAAATTGTTTCATTTGTCGTCCGTGTTTTAACTTGTAATTATTCATATGACTGCTTAGATCATAATTACTTAATTCCAGAATATAAAACATGATTTATATATAATATATATTCACAATATACATATATATAAAAAATTAGTAAATGGAAATAAATACACCGTTCATGGAGACGGTAGGCCGTACGTACGCATGAACGTTGTTTTCGTTTCCTTATTGAGTTGAACGGAATTAAGTAGATGACATACATATATACATAAATCCAGTAGCTTTATAATGTCATATATTTCATTATTATTTCTTATATATACTTTATAATCATTCTTAAATGGTTAACATGGAGAATGAATCTCATCGCGTCATGGAGACAGTAGTCCGTACGTACGCAAGAGCGATGATATCATTTCCATAATTATTGAATTGAATTGGAGTAGATGATAAAATATATCAGAATCAATATGATGTTCTAATAACTATGTATAGTTATTCTTTACACCATTATACCCATCCATGTAAGGTGGTGGTGGAAAATAGATTACACCACGGCGTGGAGACGGTATTCCGTACGTACGCACGGGCGGTGATTTCTTTTTCCGTAGGATGGATAGATGGTGAAATAGGGTTGTTTCATACTTATAATAACATATCATTATATGATTGATACTGATGTTATTACTTCATAATGAAACAACCTAATAAGAAGAAGTGGAAGAAGAAATTAAGATGAAAGAATCGGTAACGGACATTACCTCTTCTTTGAAGTGCTTCTTTGAGACCTCCTTTTAGGGAAATAAAATGGGTCTTTGAAGAAGACCAGAACCTCTAGGATGTTTCTAGGGAAGTGTAGAAGAGAATTTGGCAGGGGTTGTCTGAGCATGAAGGCTCAATGTTGTGTGAGGAAGAGTGGGAGGAGGTGTCCTTTTATAAGGGAGGAGAGGGGCTCCTTTCTAAAAACTAAAAATATTATTTTATTATAAAGTCAAGATCGGTTTTAAATAGTTCCAAATTGATTTATTTCGAGGATGAGGTGGGGATGGGTCGAACTCCTCTCATACAATATAATTTAGACAAGTTTAGGTTCCTATTTTAACCTTATCATTTAGATTTAACATTAAGTTAAATAATTTTACATTTACCGTGTCTTCTTGTGTTCTTACACTATAAGGTTAATAAACATACTATAAGAAGCCAAAAGAACCCCAATTTGTTTAGTATTAATATATATAACCTTATATAAGTCATTTGGCTGAACCTTAGATTTTTAGGAATAATATAACAATTAATAATATAATATTTGTTTTAAAAACAATTTTATGTCAATTTTGACACTATTAAGTAATTGATTTTTGTGAAAATTATAACAGAATGATAAGTTCGAAAAAAGTTAATTAAATCAATAATAACATGTCATATTAACCTAGAAAAATTGTGGATTTCATAAAAAGTCTCAAATTATATTTATTTGGGTATTTATAACATTAATTATGTCACTATTTCATTAATAAGATAATTACTCCATCATCGTTGTGTCATAAATAAATTAAATTATATAATGTCTAAAAATTACAAATAAAATACCATTATGTAGGAAATATTTTTAGATTTCTAATGAATATTTATAGTTGAATTTATCTTATGTATAACCCCATATTAAAAATGTTTTAGTAAATAAACATTGATTTTAACTCTTTTAACCCTTCTTTAAATAAATTAATAATAAATGTCCTAATCTAATCCATGTGGGCCTAAATGATCATATTTTATTCCTATGTTTGTTTTTGGTCGAATTACACTTGTCCAATAGAATTAGGAGATGTGTTAGGGTAATAATAATATCATTTCTACCCTTAATTACCCTATTTACTTTTAACCGTGGTAAAAAAAAGTGAAAAGTTACTATTCACAAAAAAATTATTTTCATCTCATTGAACCACATTTTACTTACTGACATCAACCGTGTCTCTCGGATTTTTGAAATTCCACTCACAGAAGCGGTAAAATTAAGTTTTATGAACAATTCAGTTTTTTTAACTACCACTTAGTGGTTTCACTATTCATCAAAAATTGAAAGTTTTCAGAAAACTACCAAAAATTAGGCCTAAGCTATATTTGATATTATGAACTCAAAAATGATGTCTATTTTACCAAATTCAAAACATATCAGTTGCATTAACTAATTTAAAAATTAATTCCCATCGTCAAAACAAATAGCGTGTTTTTAAGAGATAATAACTATCAAAAGATTGAAACTTGTTTATAACTGGTTTAAATGTAAAATTACATCCAATGACCATCATTGTATTAAATTGTAAAAATATATTCTAAATATACTTTAAAACAACTAAAATTAATAATTTATCACTATTAATTATTTCGATTGAAAAAGTTTTTTTAATTAAAATTTAGTAATTTCCACTATTCTTCAAAATATGAAAGTTGTCCAAAAATTACCAAAATTTCACCCTAAGCTAATTTCAATATTCCAAATCCAAAAATGAAGTCCATTTTGAAAAATAAAATTTACAAAATTTCAAAAAGTGGTTATTACTATTCATAACGGCTAGTTTTAGTAATATTTTAATAGCATATCGTTGTTTAGTGAAACTCGGTATTGCGTACTACACACGCTATCAAGGAAGGTCGTGATTGCATGTAATGAAAGGCAAGTCAAGGATGCGTGTTGTGCAAGCTCCTTTTGGTGTAGCGTACAACACAAGACATTAATGAAATTAAAAAGAATATTTTTCATAAAATCTCGGGGTGTTACATTCTACCCCCCTTAAAATGAATTTCGCCCTCAAAATTCGTCGGGGTTATAAATGGTTTACTATTCGAAATTTTCTTTAATCGAAACCCACATCGTAAAAAGGAATACCAAAACCAATCTTTAAAAACAAAAGTATGAAACGTAACGGTTAACCAGATAAACTAATCACTGGGTTTCCACATAGGTGAAAATATGGATATGGAAGAGAAATCTAACCATCATGTTCTGATGGAGAGTGGTAGAGAACATGGCTATGGAAAAGCTAGCAATCACAAAGCCATAAATTTGTGACGATCTATGGACCATCTGATTCATCAGATATAAGAGAACTAAGACAACATTTTTGGGTTTCAAGATCATTTCCCTAAAAATGATGAAATTGGAATTAGAAGAAATACTTTCGTGATTTTGGTATAGTCACACCGTTTGTCGTTCTTTGGACAATTTACACTTCATATCTTAAAGAAATGAAGTTGAATTTGTCATTCGTGATGTGTTAGCAGATCATGTGATAGAATGATGGGTCATTCCGTCTCTTTCAAACAAAAGGTTTGCAAAAGTTATAAGTCCATCTTATGGTTAATCGTATATGGTTCCAAAAATGAACTTATACTTCATATATCATACCGCTTAATAAAATAAAACTAGTTTCTACTTACCAGGGACTTCCTGTAGGCCAGTGGTAGGTGAGAAAGGCCAGTCGCACTTCGGTTGTGGGTTCAATTCCCAGAGCCTTGTCCGACGTGATGGGCTATCGCCCGTCCTGCAGGTTGTCCTTTTTCTAAAACTATATTACTATAACATCCCATCAATAATATCGAAAAAACTTCTATCCTTAAACAATACTAACTTATGTCCAACATAATCCATTCCAATCTTTAGGCTTATCCATAATACTACAGTCCACTCTCATAACATAGTGAAAATGATTACCAGATATTTAATACCATCGTTGATCCCCATATATCATAAGATATGTTTTGTTGGTCACATTCCAAACATTCAAAGTCCTTAATCATGTATTCTCTTGAATACCCACTGAACCTTAGTGAAAACATGAATGCAGTTAAAAGTTAACACCTTCCACATACCAAAATCCTCAAAATTCTATATACTCAAACCATGATATCACTTAGTCCTTATATCAATCATGAGCTCATGAATACTGTCAAATATTTTATTTTCTCGTTTTCCCTTCATTATGTGCATATCATTATTTTTCCAAAAAATATCTCAATCACTTTCCATGGTTACTGGTACCATAAAATTATTGAAAACCACAATATACCAATACATAAATATTCCAATATTCCATGATACTATATACAACACTATTTTGGAATCCCATTACATAAACATTTAATCATTCCACCACACGTTGTCATATTCAACATCGCCAATAGTGATCACATGTGACTTTCCTTTGTCCTTTGCCTTAATTGGTTGCTCATGTTGATCATCACTAACCCTTGGATTAGGGAATTTATTAGCATAATTCCCCATTTCCTTGCACTTGAAGCATTGAAGTGTTGGTGGTACGTTCTCTGCAGTCTTTGCTTTATTCACATCATTAGAAACCCTTTTTCCATTACTTCGACACTCAGCTTCTTGATGACCTTCTTTTCCACACTTAAAACATTTTCTGGTCCCTTTAAGACAATCTCCACCATGCTTCTTTCCACACTTTGAGCATAAGGAAACATTCATCTTCTTTTCACCATTATTCTGAAATTTCTCCTTGAACTCCATCTTTTGTTTCTTTTCAAAACCATGAGATGGATATGTAACACCAACTTCCATTTCTACCTTGATAGCACAACGCACAATTTCTTCATAGCTACTGAAGTCGCTTATAGCTAATGCCCTTCGAAGACTTGGTTTTAAGCCACTGAAAAATTGATCAACTTTACTTTCAGGTTGGATGATAATGCCAGATGAATACCTTGCAAATCTTGTAAAATTCGCTTCGTATATACCAACAGATTCATCATCCTTCTGCTTCAGCTCAAGAAACTCCTTTTCCATATTTGTTCAAAGAATACGAGGGAAGTAATTACTGAAAAACAAGTTCTTGAACTCTCCCCATTCCATGGACTCAATTTCATCTCTTGGCCTCGTATTCTTGATAAGATTCCACCATTGATCAGCTTCACCTTCCAAACGATATACTGCTAAGATGAATTTATCATGTTCAGAACATTGAAGAACTGAAAATATCTTTTCAGTGGTACTGATCTATTGTTCAATAACAAGTGGATCGGAAGACCCACTGAAAGAAGGTGGACGTTGCCTCATGAAGGACTCAAAAGAATATTGTTCCCTTCTCTGCTCATTTGGAAGTCCAGAATGATTCATATCTTGTGTAAGTATAGCAATAAGATTTTGCACACCATCTCCCATAACACTTGTTTGTTCAGGAGGAAAATGATTGCATTGTCCATTACATTGATCAACACAGTTCCTTTGGGCTCCTGCCATCGTCTAAAACCCAAAAAGAATATTGTGAGAGGCAAAAATCATGCTAGGGAAAACAACATAATAAAGGGGGAGTACCCTCAATATCTAACATCGTAGGTTAAATTCTAAGATTTTTAGCGCAATTCTAGGACTATAACCTATACGTATACTTAACCTTAGAGACATCTCTAGACATACCTTAGAAATATCTCTAGGGATCTCACTAAAGTTCTTGCATCCTAGTTTCCAAAGGTTGACTAAACCTTTCCTCTGATACCAACTGTAGAGACCCGAAACATGACGTACATGGACATTACATTACTTTTGCGGAATACTTAGTACATAACAAAGACACACACACAAGGATCATAATAGTATAGTGTCTTTGGAAACTCAGAATATAATTTATAATCGTGGTGAAAGATCTTCAACATCTCCCATAAAGATCTTCCTTTTTTTACCTAAAACCTTTCTTTATATCCTAGGGAAAAGAAAACATAAAAGGGTGAGCTCAAATGCTCAGTAATGGTAAACAAAGAAATATCAATCACATCATATTCATAAGAACATAACATTTTGGAAATCTTAACCTGCAAAAGAGAGCATAATTTCATAACATGGGATAAATCTTAGCAGTGGAATGAAATCCCAATAGTCATAACTTAAAACATTAAACTTTGTGTCATACACACATAATAATATAGAATCATATCTTATTAGTCAAGACTCATTGCCAAGACTATCTTAGTGGACAATGTCCATTTCTGAACCGAGTCACCTTCGTTTCAGTCGTGTTTCACTGAACCGGTATAACCTACCGTTCCACACATGTCTATCTCATGAGATATAAAATCTTTACCCAATGCATTGGGGGGAGATATAGGTCCCACCCATATCATAATGATACCATTCTTATGTGTTCTACATAATCATAAACCATACATCATTGCATAAACCATGTAAAAAAATGGGAATCTTAAACATCATGACATCATAAAACAATTCTTATAAGATAAAGGAATTAATAAAAATATTTCCATCACAACATAATAAAATCAATGTAATAATAGGGATAGAAACAGAACCCTTTATTATCTTAGATGGAAAAATAATTTTGATAAAACACTTGAACTCCATTCTTGAGGAAAATATCCTTTCTGCTTCAAAAACATTTTCCTTCCTTAACATGTCTTACAATTTTAAACTAAAAGAAGTTGATTAAAAATAAACTTGAAAACTTGTAAAGGAAGATTCTTGAAAATAATGTTTTAAAAATCCATTCATGCCATATAAGTTAAAAAAAACATTGTTCTCGTACTTTTCTCGGAAAAGTCAAAAAAGTACCTCGTACGAAAAACGACAAAAGATTCCTTTCATATCTTTTACTAAAAACTCACTGAAGGGTAAAATTGGATTTAAACTATTGTAAGTGGATTGAAACAATATTACATATTGAGGGAACATGGATTTGGATGATAAAATACCCACCAGTAAATACCAAATTATAAACAGTCTCAGATAAAAATGAGATTGTGATATTTTCCCTTACCTTAGGTCCGATTTTCTTCGTAGGTGTCCGAAACTCCTGTATAAGGATTTAAATCATGTAATTGACTTATTCCAGAATCATACTCATTATTATGATATCATATATGGTTCACTTATGACTTTATATTACCCTTTCTTTTGTAAATTTTATGTCAAAGAGCATTTTGGGTAAAATTGTTTCATTAGTCGTCCGTGTTTTGAATTGTAATTATTCATATGATTGCTTAGATCATAATTAATTAATTACAGAATATAAAACATTATTTATATATAATATATATTCATAATATACATATATATAATAAATTAGTAAATTGAAAGAAATACACCGTTAATGGAGACGGTAGGCCGTACGTACGCATGAACGCTGTTTTCGTTTCCTTATTGAGTTGAATGGAATTAAGTAGATGACATACATATATACATAAACACAGTAGCTTTATAATGTCATATATTTCATTATTATCTCTTATATATACTTTATAATCATTCTTAAATGGTTAAAATGGAGAATTAATCTCATCGCGTCGTGGAGATGGTAGTCCGTACATACACATGAGCGATGATATCATTTCCATAATTATTGAATTGAATTGGAGTAGATGATACAATATATCAGAATCAATATTATGTTCTAATAACTATGTATAGTTATTATTTACACCATTATACCCATCCATGTAAGGTGGTGGTGGAAAATAGATTACACCACGGCGTGGAGACGGTATTCCGTACGTACGCACGCGCGGTGATTTCTTTTTCCGTAGGATGAATAGATGGTGAAATAGGGTTGTTTCATACTTATAATAACATATCAGTATATGATTGATACTGATGTTATTACTTCATAATGAAACAACCTAATAAGAAGAAGTGGAAGAAGAAATAAAGATGAAAGAATCGGTAACGGACATTACCTCTTCTTTGAAGTGCTTCTTTGAGTCCTCCTTTTAGGGCACTAAAATGGGTCTTTGAAGAAGACCAGAAACTCTAGGATGTTTCTAGGGAAGTGGAGAAGAGAATTTGGCAGGGGTTGGCCATGCTTGAAGGATCAAAGTTGTGTGAGGAAGAGTGGGAGGAGGTGCCCTTTTATAAGGGAGGAGAGGGGCTCCTTTGAAAAAACAAAAAATATTATTTTATTATAAAGTCAAGTTCGGTTTTAAATAGCTCCAAATTGATTTATTTAGAGGATAAGGTGGGTATGGGTCGAAATCCTCTCATCCAATAGAATTTAGACAAGTTTAGGTTCCTATTTTAACCTTCTCATTTAGATTTAACATTAAGTTAAATAATTTTACTTTTACCGTGTCTTCTTGTGTTCTTACACTATAAGGTTAATAAACTTACTATAAGAAGCCAAACGAACCCCAAGTTTTTTATTATTAATATATATAACCTTATCTAAGTCATTTGGCCGAACCTTAGATTTTTAGAAATAATATAACAATTAATAATATAATATTTGTTTTAAAAACTATTTTATGTTAATTTTGACACTATTTAGTAATTGATTTTTGTGAAAATCATAACAAAATGATTAGTTCAAAAAAAGTTAATTAAATCAATACTAACATGTCATATTAACCTAGAAAATAAGTGGAATTTATAAAAAGTCTCAAATTATATTTACTTGGGTATTTATAACATCAATTATGTCAATATTTCATTAATAAGATAATTACTGTATCATCGTTGTGTCATAAATAAATTAAATTATATAATGTTTAAAAATTACAAATAAAATACCATTATGTATGAAATCTTTTTATATTTCTAATGAATATTTATAGTCGAATTTATCTTATGTATAACCCCATATTAAAAATGTTTTAGTAAATAAACTTTGATTTTACCTCTTTTAACCCTTCTTTAAATAAATTAATAATAAATGTCCTAATCTAATACATGTGGGCCTAAATGGTCATATTTTATTCCTAAGTTTGTTCTTGGTCGAATTACACTTCTCCAATAGAATTAGGACATGTGTTTGGGTAATAATAATATCATTTCTACCCTTAATTACCCTATTTACTTTTAACCGTGGTAAAAAAAGTAAAAAGTTACTATTCAACAAAAAATTATTTTCATCTCATTGAAACACATTTTACTTACTGACATCAACCATGTTTCTCGGATTTTTGAAATTCTACTCACAGAAGTTGTAAAATTAAGTTTTATGAACAATTGAGTTTTTGTAACTACCACTTAGTGGTTTCACTATTCATCAAAAATTGAAAGTTTTCAGAAAAATACCAAAAATTAGGCCTAAGCTATATTTGATATTATGAACTAAAAAATGATTTCTATTTTACCAAATTCAAAACATATCAGTTTCATTAACTAATTTAAAAATTAATTCCCGTCGTCAAAAAATAGCGTGTTTTTAAGAGATAATAACTATCAAAAGATTGAAACTTGTTTATAACTGGTTTAAATGTGAAATTATATCCAATGACCATCATTGTATTAAATTGTAAAAATATATTCTAAATATACTTTAAAACCACTAAAATTAATAATTTATCACTATTAATTATTTCGATTGAAAAAGTTGTTTTTAATTAAAATTTAGTAATTTTCACTATTCATCAGAATATGAAAGTTATCCGAAAAGTACCAAAATTTCACCGTAGGCTAAATTCGATACTCCGAATCCAAAAATGAAGTTCATTTTGAAAAATAAGATTTACAGAATTTTAAAAAAGTGGTTATCACTATTCATAACGGCTAGTTTTAATAATATTTTAATAGCATATCGTTGTTTAGTGAAACTCGGTATTGCGTACTACACACGCTATCAAGGAAGGTCGCGATTGCATGTAATGAAAGTCAAGTCAAGGATGCGTGTTTTGAAAGCTCCTTTTGGTGTAGCGTACAACACAAGACATTAATGCAATTAAAAAGAATATTTTTCATAAAATCTCGGGGTGTTACATTACGCCATATGCAACGCCGTGTTCGAACGCACCATGACTTACCAAACTAGTTGTTCAAAAAGTGGTTATGAATAGTATTAACTGAATTTTGAATTTTATATACTTCATATAAGTTTACCATTCATATTATGTGTTTCTTAGACATAATATAAGAACAAATTCAAATTTTCAACTAAAAGAAGTATTTTTCAAAATATGCAATTTTAAAGCCTTTTAATGGTGAACCCTTTTTAAATCCAATATTTAACAATTTTATATATTCAGTTTGACAAAATAAACTTCTTCTATAGAATAGGGACACAAAAATTTTGTATGGATATTTTTTTGGTACTTTTGTGATAACATTCATATTTTAAAGAATAGTGAAAATACAAAAATTTATTTGTGAACAAAATCTTTAATCGAAATAATTTATAGTGATAAATTATGAATTTGAGTGGTTTTAAAGTATAATTAGATTATATTTTTCTTATTTAATATAATTTAGCTAATGGGATGTAAAATCCTATTTAAATTGTACATAAACACATGTCAATATTTTGATAATTTTTATTTATTGAAAACTTGTCTTTTGGTTTTGACAATGGAAATTATTTTTTAATTAATTAAGGAAAATCAAATGTTTTGAATTTAGTAAAATAAACACCATTTTTAGAATCTGAATATTAAAACTATCTTAGTGTGAATTTTTGGTATTTTTCTGAAAACATTCAATTTTTAATGAATAGTGAAAAATGTGTGTTATTGGTAAAAACAAACTTTTATTTAAATAAATATTATTTTAATTTAAAATTATTTTAAAGTCAAAATACATACATAATACCTATATTAGTTCAATTTAAATCATTAGAGTAATTTTATAATAAGACTAGATGTATAGAATTGTATTTAATTTTTAAATATCTTTTACCCACCTTCTAAGAACATTTGAAAATATGAATAAAATGTAATTTTACAACTTATGTGAATTAAATTTAAAAAATACGACATAAAAAATTTAAATTAATAAGTAAAATGTGGTTCAATAGGATGAAAAAAATTTATGGTGAAGAGTAACTTTTGAATTTAATTTACCACAGTAAAAAGTAAAAAAGGGTAATTAAAAGTAAAAATTATATTATAATTACCTTAACACATGTCCTAATTCTATTGGATACGTGTATTTAGATGAAAATCAAACTTAGAAATAAAAAATGAACATTTTGGTCCACTTGGAATATATTAAGATATTTATTATTATTTTATTTAAATAAGAGTTAAAAGTGTTAAATTCAAAGTTTTATAGATAAACCATTTTTAATATTCGGTTATACATAAAATAATTTCTTGTCATGACCCAACCCTACACGGGCTCGAGCCGCAACTACCCCAAGCCCACCTCTATAGGCCAGGGGCGGGCGACAAGCGCCGAAGACAAAACAACTCAGGGAGGCCTTTGCCTGAGTACCTGTACACACACACACAACACACTCAATGCAAAAGTGCAGAGTAAAAGGGAAGGTAAAGTAAAAACTGCTATAAGCAACCACAAGAGTGCATCAACCTCTAAACAGTACCAAGTGATTGCTGAAGGAAAACTAAAAAGGAAAGGGCAAAACACACGCCCAACCAGAAAAGTGCCACAACCCGACAACATGTAAACAAAAGTAAAATAGCTGGGGGAGTACCACACTTGGAACGCAACTACGGCCACCACACGCGGTCCAAGATCCTGAAATCCTAAGCTCCTCTAATGTCACGATCGACCCGTCCATCAACTTCAAGGGCACACCAAGTGCGGGAAAAGCCCAAGAAGGGGAGAGTATACAAATACTCAGTAGGATGCCCTGAAGGCTCGAGGGAGAAACAAAGGAGCTACTAAAGATGTGAGTAGGAGATCGAACAGGGAATAGTAAGGGAGTACAACAGAGAGTGTAGTAAAGATTACAACTCAACCCAACAAGAGGAAGGAAGTAGACTCATCCAAACACAAGGAGCTAGAAACGGTGAGAAGATGAAACTTCTCTTCGATTCTTCGCTACCTATAGTAGGAGAGTAGACTCATCCAACCACGAGAAGCTAGACACGGAAACCATGTGGCATACCCTACACATCATTGCCTCTCCTGGAAGGAGAGTAACCAAATCGAAGGAGTGGGTACTAGAACAAGGTATATACATATCCATAAGCTCAAATAAGAAGCCCGAACAAGATCGTAAGGGGATCTCAATCCCATAGATCAGTCCAAGAAAGTGAGTAGCCAATAGTCCCCAAAGTAAACACCATTGATGCTCAGTATTCGTACGTCTTCCCTAAAATTCAAGTCAGGGGGCTCAAATCAACGCACCTTTACACTATCCGCTTTGGATGGCACTGACTCACCCGCACGGTTTTAGGCCGCATCACAAGGATGCGTCTCGGTGGGGAATGTGCCCCTCATTCTTGAGAGTTCTGGGGGAACATCAAGCCACACCTCGTCACTCTCACACAGTCGAGAGGTCTTCTCAAAGTTGACGAGTTCCCACTGCCCAGCCCTGTGGAAGGGTAATCCACTAGAGGGAGATGAGGATCTGCTATTGCCATCCCGGCTGGATGGTACCGCACTAGCAATCCCGGCTGGATGGTACACAACTGGCCATCCCTGCTGGATGGTACACCACTGGCCATCCCTCCTGAATGGTACACCACTGGCCATCCCTACTGGATGGTACACCACTGGCCATACCTTCTGGATGATACACCATCGTTAACTGGAACACGTAGTGGGAAACACTTCACGATAGATCGCTGAAGGAAGATATGATCTCGATACACAGTTGGGGAGTCTGCGCCCAAGGCTCACTCAGGGCTCCATCCCCTACTGGAAACAACCTCCTGGGTAGAGGATCGGTGCCCGCGTAATGTGTTGGTCACACCGATACCCAAAGAACCATACCAGGGAACACGAAGGGACATGAGGATCTCCCCGGGCCACTCAGGGTGATACATGCTCCAATCTGCTGAGCTTACTGTCAAAGCGGAACGAGATAGAAAGATGGAGCACACTCACTCTGTATGAACACACGTAGCCGTAAATGATGTCGTAGTATGATGAAAGGGACAAAACACAGAAAACCCACTTAGCTGGAAGAACAGGGAAACCAAAACAACTCCGCCAGTCAAACCATCGAGAACAGAAAGACCCTCTAAGTCACAAGAGGTCAAAGGTATGTAGAGTAGAACACGCCACACACACATGGGTCCCACATGACGTGTGGACCAAACTCATATCCAAACCAAGTGCAAAAACTTGGTCAGGTAAAAACTACAACTTTATGCTCCATGAATTTTCGTATACTTCCAGAGTACACCACATTACCATCCCAAGGGCTATCGTGCACATGAAACCCAATGTCAACATAAAAAGGCGTAAACATAACTTCTCCAACCTGCTTCCTCTACGACACTAGCATGGCCAAATACATCTTTTTATACATCAAAATCACTAACACAGGAGTGAAAACGATATCATGCCAGGGGTTCTCTTCCGAACACATCAAGAAGAACCACCACCGAAGCACCTTTCATGCTTCCACATTTAATGAGATCTCGAAAGAGACTTCGCACATCCAAATGGATCACACTGTTGTAATCCTCACAGAAAAACAAGCGAGGTAGACTATCTACTCACCTCAAATAGATATCTAGAGGAAATGTCATCCAACACTGCTTTATGCCCCAACGATGTCTCGTGGTCCTGAGCCTTGGTCCTCAAAACAGTCGGGCACATCACACCATTGTGATATCCTCAGAAAGTCACATCAAATTTAATGCTTACTTGCATGGTATAGATGTCCGGATAAAAAATGCATTTCTTCATACCACACACGAACAGTGCTTCGTGGGACCCGCATCTCGGTCCCAAAGCGCAACAAACGGATCACATCACTATTATCCTCTCGAAAAAGTACACAAGATTGACTAATCACTTGTCCAAAACGGACACCTAGTGAAGATGTTGGAATTCACCGTCAACTCCCAAAACGGCCCCCATGGGGCGTACACCAGCGTGAAGAATTAAAGTGGGCGGATTGCGCCATTACAATGACCTCAGAAAAAAAATTCATAATTGACTTATCTCACGCCCCGAACGGACATCCGATGAAAAACTTGTAAAGCGCTGCACGCAGCTTAAAAGACGGGTCGTGGGACCCACGCCTCAACTCCGTCTTCAATGCCTGAAAACTCCATGGAAATCTTCATCTTGAAGCCAGGGTCACAACACCACTAAAGATGCTCAAAACAGACTACAGATACATCCACCCCATCAAAAACAAGAACTCCCGGAAAAACGCTAAACCACTTAACGCACGTGTCGTGCCACCACACCCCTTGTCCCATGAATTAAAAATTCCCGTGAACATCTAAAAGAGTTTGTCTCGAGGTAAAGAATGTGTTTCCGCAGATGGATCATAAATCTGACCCTTGGATTGAATTTTAGGGACGTTTAAAATTTTATGACGAAAATATGTGGGCCGGGCCAGTTCGGCCGGCCCACCCACACCCTGGATCGGCGGTCGGCAGTTCACCGCGCGGACCGCCCTGAACCGCTCGGACCGGCTCGAACGGTCCGGCCTCCGAGTGGATTCGCATAGTGTGGGTCCATTCTGGATAGCGGGGTCACAAGACCCTGGTCCCCTGTGTCGTCGCGCCCAGGCGACGACCCCGCTCGTCGCTGCCACCACCTCGCCCGGCTCCTCCGCTCGACCGCGCTGCCGCCCTCACCCGGCCGACAGCCACCTCGCTCGGCCGCTCCCCTGAAGGCTACTCGCTCGGTGCCTCCAGCTCGCCCTCCTGAGGTGCCCTGCACCAGCGCCGAAGACCACCCGGGGCTCGCCGCCGAAGCCCGCCACCGCCTGCCGCCGTCCCGGTTTGCTGGAAACCCGCTGGACCACCCTAGCACCGCCGAAAAAAGAGGCAAACAACTGAGAAGATTCCTGGGGCCACCACGGACACCCCGGGACTCAGAATTTCGTTCCGAAAGGATTGTTGGAAGGATAATTTTATGCCTTACATAACCAAGTGGTTTTCTTGGAAATCAGACTGCATTACGATGCAAATAATTCAATTTTAAGAAAATTGTGAGAATTAAAACGATAAAACACGAGCCTACCTCGATGGGCGTTGCTCGATGCTTCACCGACGATCCGCTGGAGCCGTCACCACCTTTACGGAGGGATGGAGGAGAGGAGAGGAGTTCCTCTATCTTCCTTGGGAGGGTTTGTTCCAAGAAAGAAGGGGGGAAGAAGAGGGTGGGGGTGGTGTTTAAATAGAAAACACTTAAACCCCCGCCCATAGGCCCAGTACCCGAACCCTCAGCGGGGTCGAGAATAAGCCTAACCTAGGGTAAAAACCTCATCTTGAGCACAATGGCGGTCTCAGAATTTTAATATGAGCCTCCGTTTGAATTTTATAAAATTTAACGACAGAGACCGCTAAATTACGAAAATGCCCCTGTTGGCATTTTCCACAGAACTCCAATTCCTGTGAAAATTACACCCCTCCTAGGTTAAACAAAACACTCCAGACTCAACGGTGCTCTCACTTTTCCAATCTGAGATACCATTTAACAGATAATTGCATTTAACCATTAAACAAATTAGTTAATTATTTTATTTATCTATTTAATGTTCTGTCAACGGTCGAGGGGTCCCAAAGTCCCATGTCGACATGTCCTATGTCATTACTGGGGTAAAAAACACATTTCAGACCCATCCGTACTCTCAGATTTAGGATCAGAATTCCCATTTATGAGCTATACCATTTATTTGGCATTCCCAGTGTGAACGCACTGAAAATTTAATTTCGGCCAAACCGGAGCATGGAATCGCACACCGTCTGAAGGCGTTGCTCTGGAATGACGTTAAGAATATTTCAAAGTCTATTATAGAAAAAATTGGGTTCCTATATCATCCCCTCTTCCATGATTTTCATCCCTGAAAAGCAAAACCAGGGAACAACTCAGGGTACTAAACTCGCAACTTTCTCTTCCATACCAGAAGAACTAAAGCACATTTCTACACCACTGCAGATAGACCAAAGGATTTGATCTGTTCACACGAGGTCTTCCCTTACTGATGACGTGTATAGAAGCACACACGCTTCTTCTCGGGTGAGTCATGTGGGAGACGTCATGCACCCACTCCCGACCCTCAGGGTTAGGGTAAAGTGGTAGTGAACCTCGCCATCCCTTCACATGGTCTCAAACAGCCCAAAGGCCCTCGAGGTAGCTTACCTCCCCGACCAAACCCCTACGTCGCACGCCACGACTGGAGTCATTGTTTGGACCTGGGATAAAGCCCGTTGATTCCCTCCTTTAGAATATCCATATGGTGAAACACCCAAGGATTTCTGGCCACACAAGATTTCACAGTCGATGTCGCATGACCAAGACTCTCTTACACGCTCGAAAGGTGAAAGAGTCGCTACCATAGACTGAAGAGAAAGGTTCCATGCCTTTTATTTCACTAACACAGGGTTACACCGACGCCCCACGTCACCCTGATAACAACTCAAGCAAGGAGCAGAGAGAAAAGAATTTCACACACAGAGTCTAACAATTCTACTGCAAAAGGTAGAAGAGGTGTAGAGAGTACCTCTCATCACCTAATGCTCTGTAGGATCGTTGACATCCAAAGCTCGCGGCAGTCAGTGGTCCCAACAGTCAGCTCCCATAGCCTAACGCGGACCGCCTGGTGGTGATGGGAAGACCTCGTAAGGTCTTCAGCCACTTCCAGCTCCCCCTTCTCCTCCGCTAGCACAACCTCTCTGGGCGCTACTCTGATCACGGCACTGCCTCTACAGTGGTGGTGCACCTGCTGCCTGCCTGATGTTCTCTGCGTGCCTTGTCCGACAGTCCCATGCCAAGTGACCTTGCTCGTCACAAGCATAGCATTAGCACTCTCCAGGATGCACTAGTTCCCTCCGGCTCTATTGTGGTGTGTGACCATGCCCCTGAGTCTGGTTATCGGAAATCCACATGCGTCGATGTTCTGTCACCCGATGCCCTCTAGCTGTGGCAAATGTCTCGGCTCTGTTGAACCTACTTCCACCACCAACTGTAGAGGGTGACAGATAGCTCCCTGTCACCAGCACCTGCTCTAGCACCCCAACATATGTGGAAATTCCCAAAGGTACTATGACATCATGAATCTCTTTTAGAGACCCTGTTCGAACTTCCGCGCTCGGAAGTTGCCGTCGTGGACCAAGTCCAGGTAAAAACATGCACGGCCGTGAACCTAGTCATGTATTCACTCACCGTCATCCCTGCCTATTGAAACTGAAGGAGCTCCTGGATCCGAATGGAGTTTAAGAAGGAGGGGTAAAACTCCTCACGAAACAACAATTGAAAGTCATCCCCATGAAAGTGATGACTCATCAAGAAACTGAGTCAGCGGACTCCACCAACACCTAGCTGCTCCATGGAAAAGGCTGGCGGCCAAAGCCACCATAAAATCTGCTAGCATCTGAACAATCCTGAAGAGGCAAACCACTGTCTCGAGCCAAACCTCTGCTACCTGAGGGTCCGGATCACCACTGAACTTCAGCGGTCTCTATCGCAGGAACTCACGGAGCACGCTCAACCTACGCTCAAGCTCAGTTTACTCTGCTTAAGATTTCTACTACTCACCAGGTGGGGGAGCTGCTATCAGCCCACCTGGAGAAAGGGACTCACATGATGGGTCCTGGACTGAGGCTTCATTGCTCACAGGGTCATCGTCATAAACCAAAGCTGGTATCCTGGCGGGCTGTCTTCACGGAGACATCCTGAATGTTATCAAAGAGTGCCGCGATCAGATGAGCATATTTGTATATAACAGAAACAACAATGGGGAGCTGACTCAAGAAGGACAGTCATGACTAAATCCTATGTGCTGCACAAACCAATTTCCATGCAACGAGTGTCTCATCATGCTGAGTCAACAAGCGGGTTATCAGGGTCCTGGTGAATGGATACGTTAGCCGCTGCACCATCACTGGACTCCCTAGCCTGAGAGCCGCTCACGAGACACGTTAACACTGTAGCCCAAACTCCCAACCAATTCATTTTTAGGGACATCCGAAAAAAGTACCAATGAAAAAACCAGCCTCTGATACCACTTTGTCACGACTCGACCCAACCTAGGCTTGAGCCGCAACTACCCCAAGCCCGCCTCCATAGGCCAGGGGCTGGCGTCAAGCGCCGAAGGCTAAAAAACTTTGGGAGGCCTCTCCCTGAGTACCTGTACACAAAAACGCATCACACTCATTGAAAAAGTGAAAAGTAAAAGGGAATGTAAATTACTAACAACTATAAACAACCAAAAGAATGCATCGACCTCAAAACAATACAAAGTTAGTGCTGAAGGTAAACTAAAAAGAAAAGGGAAAAACAGGTGCCCAACCAGAAAAGTGCCAAAACCCGACAACAGGTAAACAAAAGTAAAATAGCTGGGAGAGTCCCACACCTAGAACCCGACTAAGACCACCACACGCGGTCCAAGCTCCCGAACTCCTAAGCTCCTCTAACGTCACGATTTACCTATTCATCGTCTACAAGTTCACACCAAGTGCGGGCAAAGCCCAAGTAGGGGTGAGTATAAAAATACTCAACAGGATGCCCCGAAGGATCGAGGGAGAAACAAAAGAGGTAATGAAGAGGTAAGTAGTAGATCGAATAGGGGATATTAAGGGAGTACAACAAGGAGTGCAGTAAAGGGTATAGATCATCCCAATAAGAGTAATAATGTAGACTCGTCAAAACACAAGGAGCTAGAAACGGTGAGAAGATGAAACTTCTCATCGAGTCTTCTCTACCTATTATAGGAGAGTAGACTAATCCAACCATGAGAATCTAGAAACAGAAAGCACGTGGCATACCCCACGCGTCTTCTCCTCTCCTTGAAGAAGAGTAACCAAACCCATTGAGTGGGTACTGGAACATGGTATATACAAATCCATATGCTCAATCAAGAAGCCCGAACAAGATCGTACGAGGATATTCATCCCGTAGCTCAACCCAATAAAGTGAGTAGCCAACAGTACCAAAAGTAAACACCATCGATTCGTAGTATCCGTATGTATTCCCCGAACTCCAAGTCAAGGGGCTCAAATCACCACACCTTGACACTATCCACTTTGGATGACATGGACTCACCCGCATGGTTTTAGGTCGCGTCACATGGACGCATCTCTGTGGGGAAAGCACCCCTCGTTCTTGATAGTTCTGGGTGAACGTCAAGCCACACCTTGTCACTATCAAACAGTTGAGATGTCTTCTCATAGTCGACGGGTTCCCGCTGCCCAGCCCCACGAGAGGGTAATCCGCTGGAGGGAGACCTGGATCTGCTCTAGTCATCCCTACAGGATGGTACCGCACTGGCCATCCCTACTGGATGGTACAACACTGGCCATCCCTACTGGATGGGACAGCACTGGCCATCCCTGCTGGATGGTACACCACTGGCCATCCCTACTAGATGGTACACCACTGGTAACCAGAACACATAGAGGGAAACACTTCACGATAGATCATGGAAGGAAGATATTATCTCGATATATAGCTAGGGAGTCTATGTCCAGGACTCACTGGGGTCTCTGTACCCTACTGGAAACAACCTCCTGGGTAGAGGATCGGTGCCCACGTAATATGTTGGTCACATCGATACCCAAAAAATCCTACCAGGGAACATGAAGGGACGTGACGGTCTGCCCGAGCCTCTTGGGGTGATACATGCTCCAATCCACTGAGTCTACTATCGAAGCGGACCAAGACAACTCACTCCAGAAAGTGGGAGCACACCCACACTGTACAAACGCATGTAGCAGTAAAAGATGTAACAGTCCAGTGAAAGGGACACAACACTGAAAACCCCCTCAGCTGGAAGAATAGGGAAACCAAAACAACTCTGCCAGTCAAACCATCTAGAACAGAAGGACTCTCTACGTCACAAGAGGTCAAATGTAAGTAGAGTAGAACACGACACACACACACATGGGGCCCACACAACATGTGGCCCAAACTCATCTCCCAATCAAGTGCACAAACATTATTAGGTACAAACTACAACTTTCACCTCCAAGCATTCCCGTATACTTCTAGAGTACGCCACATTGCCAGCCCAAGGGCTATCATGCACATGAAACCCAATGACAACGCAAAAGGCATAAACATAACATCGCCAACTTGCTTCCTCCATGGCCCTAGAACGGCCATCCACATCTCTTTAGACATCAAATTCACTCACACGGGAGTGAATGCGATCTCACGCCAAGGGTTCTCTTCCGAACATAGCAAGGAGGACCGCCACCAGAGTACCTTTCATGATTCCACAATTAATGAGATCTCTAAAGAGACTCCGCACATCCAAACGGATCGCACTATTTAAATCCTCGTAGAAAAAAATGCGAGATAGGCTATCTAATCCCCTCAAACGGATATCCGACAGAAAATTCATCCAACACCTCTTTACGCCGGAACGACATCCTGTGGTCCCAAGCGTCGGTCCCCAAAAAAGTTGGGCGCATCGCCCCGTTGAAATCTCCTCAGAGAGATACATCAAATTGGCTGCTTACTTGGATGGAATAGATGTCCAGAGAAAAAGATGAATTTCGTCGTACCGCACACGAGCGGTGCTTCGTAGTACCCATATCTCGGTCTCAAAGTGCAACGAATAGATTGCACCGCTGCGATCCTCTCGAAAAAGTACACAAGATTGACTAATCACTTGTCCAAAACGGACACCCGGTGAAGAAGTTTGAATTCACTGTCAACTCCCAAAACGGCCCTCATGGGTCCCGTACGAGCATGTAGAATTAAAGTGGGTGGATTGCGCCATTGCAATTCCCTCATAAAAACACCCCAAATCGATTGCTTTCACGCCCCGAATGAACATTAGAGGAAAACGTTGTAAAGCGCTACACGAGGCTTAAAAGACGGGCCATGGGGCCCATGCCTCAACTCCAACTTCAATGCCCGAAAACTCCTTGGAAATATTCGTACTGATGCCAGAGTCACAATTTCGCTGACGGCGCTCAAAACAGACTCTGGATGCGTCTGTTCCATCCAAAGAAGAACTCTCAGAAAAACGCCAATCCACTTAACGTACGTGTTGTGCCACCAGGCCCCTCGTCCCATGAATTAAAGATTACCGAGACCATCTTAAAATGTTCTTCTCGCTCCAAGGAAGGACTTTTCATATATGGCTCATAAATCCGAACCCTGGTTTAAATTTTAGGGGCCTTTAAAATTTTTGGATGAAAATAGGTGGGTCGGGCCGGTTCTGCCGGCCCTCCCACACCCTGGACCAGCGGTCTGCGATTCACCGCACAAAAATCCCTGAACCTCCCGGACCGGCTCTGCAGGTCCGGTATCCAAGTCCACCTGCATGGTGCAGGTCCGGTCTGTCGACCGAGATCACAAGACCCCGGTCCTCCGCGTTGTCACGCCTTGGCGACGACTCCGCTCGCAGTCGCCCCCAGCTCGCCCAGCGCCTCCGCTCGACCGCGATGACGCCCTCGCCGGCCACTCCCCTACTAGACGCTCACTCAGCACCTCCGGCTTGCCCGCATGAGGAGCCCAGCACCAACGCCGATGACTGCCTAGAGCCCGCCACCACTTGTCACCGTCCCGGTTCACCGGAAACCCGCCGGACCACCGTAGCACTGCCGGAAAAAGAGGCAAATGGCCGGGAAACTTCCCAGGGCCACCACGGATGCCCATGGACTCAGAATTTTGATCCGAAAGGATCTTTGGAAGGATAATTTTTTTCCATATGCAACCAGGGTCTTTTCTCGGCAATCAAATGTCATTACAATGAAAATAATTCAATTTGACAAAGATTGTGGGAGTTAAAATGATAAAACACGAGCCTACCTTGATGGGCGTTGCCCGACGCTTCACCGATGATCCGCAGGAGCCATCAAAACGATGATGAAGCGATAGAGAAGAGGAGAGGAATTTCTCCTTTGTCATTGGGAGGGTTTGTCTCAGGGAAGAAGAGGGGAAGAAGAGGGTGGGGTGGTGTTTAAATAGAAAACACTTAAACACCCGCCCGTAAGCCCCATACCCGAACACTCATCAAGGTCAAGGTTAAGCCTCCCATATGGTAAATACCTTCTCCCGAGAATAACAGATGTCTCGGAATTTTAATCTGAGCCTCCTTTCAAAAGTTATAAAATTTAACGTCTAAGGCCGCTAAATTACAAAAATGCCCCTGGTGGCATTTTCCACAGAAGGCCCGCGCCCGTGAAAATTACACCCCTCCTTGAGTAAAAATTACTCTCCGGACTCAACTGTGCCCTCAGTTTTCTAATTTGAGCTACCGTCTAAGAGATACTTTCTTTTAACCATTAAAAAAATAAATTAATTATTTTATTTATCTGTTTAACATTCCGTCAACGGGCGAGGGGTCCCAACAGCCCGTGCCGACATGTTCTATGTCATTCCTATGGTAAACAACCCATTTTGGACCCATAGGTACTCTCAGATTTTGGATCCTAATTACCGTTTAGGAGCTATCCCATTTATTTGGCGTTCCCAGTGCGAACACACTGAATATTTAATTCCGGCCACACCGAAGCTCAGAATCGCACGCCTTCCGAAGGCGCGTTACTGGAATAACCTCAAGAATATTCCAAAGTCTTTTATAGAAAAAACCAGGTTCTTAAAATTCTACTTTAAATATTAATTTTAAAGATAAAAATATTTTCTACATCATGGTATTTTATTTTTAATTTTTATATATTGAAAAATTAAATTTTTTTATGAGACAACGATGATGCAATAATTACCTTATTAATGAAAGATTAAAATAATTGATATTAGAAATATCAATATAAATGTAAATTGAGTCTTTTTATGAATTCCACAAATTTTCTAGGTTAATATGACATGTTAAGGTTTATTTAATGTATTTTTTTCTAATTAATCATGTTTTTTTGACTTTCACAAAAACCAATTACTAAATAGTGTCAAAATTGACATAAAAGAGTTTCTAAAACAAATAATATATTATTAAATGATATAATATTCCTAAAAATATAAGGTTCGGACCAAGGACATATATAACTATATATATGTCATTAATGAACCACTTGAAATTCTATTGACATTTTACAATATGTTTTTAACCATGTAATATAAACATTCAAGAAGACATTTTAAAAGTTAAACTATTTAACTAAGAGTTAAATAAAAAAGATAAGGTTAATATGGTGACATGAACTTGTCTAAAACCTATTGGTTGAGATAATTTAGACCCATAACCACATTAGACTCTAAATAAATCCATTTTGAGCCATTATAAAACGAAAATTAGTTTATAATAAAATAATACTTCAAGCCTTTCCTAAAGTGACCCACTCCTCTATTGTAAAAAGGTACTTCCCCTTATCCTAACATCAAACCTCCAAATCCATTTGGATTGGCTAACCCCTACTAAATTATCCTCCCAAATACCCTCAATCCATCTTAGAGGCCTTAAATTGATCCAAATCCAACCAAAGGATCCTTTTTGATCAAGTCAAATGGATGAACCTAAAGAAGAGGTAATTACCTCATCACTTCTTTCATAGTTCTTTTCTCTTCAACTTCATCTTTCTATTTTTTCCATACTACATACAGTACCTTATACATAATAATATGTTATTATAAATATGTTACAACCATATTAATTATTCTATCCATCCTATGAATGAAAAATTCACTATACGTGCGTACGTACGACTTATCGTCTCCACATCGTGGTGTAGTATGTTACTAAACACTTCATTGTTTGGATGGTTATAATAATGAGTGTAATTGATGTAAATAATAAATATAACATGTTAATGATTATTTATATATAATATGCCATCCAATTACATATGATTTAACCATTAATAGGGTGATATCATCGCTCATGTGTATATACGACTAAAGTCTCCACGACACGATAAGATTCATTTCAACGTTCACCATTCAAAGATGATTATAAAAATATATATTGTATGTAAGTATGTAATATATGACATAATAATGATACTGTAAATATATATATATATACACAAACACACACACACACACAAATATCTCATTTACTAACTTCTGTTTGATATGATAGTATAACAGAAACATCATTTATGCATACGTACGACCTACCGTCTCGATAAACGGTGTTTTCAATTTCATATATCTATCTAATATAAATATTCATATTCTAAATATATAAGATAAATTAATAATTTTTTATATTTTAGAAGAAAATAAATCATGATATAAGTGATATGATGAAGAATAATAAGTTAAAACATGTACGATAAAGAAAGTGATTTTTACCCGAAATATTATTTTAACGTAGAAAATAGTATTAAATCTGTTGTATAATGACATAAATTATTATATAATGATTTCATAAATATGAATATGGTTCATGTATAATTTAATAATGTACTATGGTCATTATACTTGAGGTAAACGTAACCTTGGCCAAAGGAAAGTACAAGGTAAGGGTTAATTCCTGAATCTCATTATTATACAAGATTATTTATGTGTATATATCTATTGGGACGTATTTATCATCTATTTCCATGTTTTTATTAAAATTTTTTAAAAATGAATATTTAATGTTTTATGGAAGGGAAAACTTAACTAGATCATTATTTTAAATGTCTTTAATGATTTATTTTTCTAAATATTTTAATTAATGTCCATGTTTTCAAAATAATTTTAAGGATTTATTTACATAAACATGATTGTTTTAAAGTGTTATTTTATTTCCAAAGTTTCAATGTGGTATGAGACACTTTTATTCAAAAATATGTTTTAAATTAATTTATTTAGAAATTGTTCATCTTTTAAATTATTTCATGAAAGGGGTATTTCTCTGAATGAGTATTATTGATTTTTTTCAACTATGTCAACATCCATTATTGGATATTATTATTGATTGAGGTTGAATTACTATAATAAAATCTTCTATATTGTATTGAACGAGTTATGATATTTTTTAATATGGATGTGCTATTTTTATACCATTCATGGTTTATGGTTAATGTATTAACATTTCTTTTTCTAGTTTTAATACGAATGTTTATGTTATGTTTAAAATCTTTCATATGAGGAATGCATTGGACTTAGTAAGTGACGAGTGGAGCCCGCTATAACTCCTTGATGCATGGGTCGGTATCATGAGAAAAAATAGCGTCTTGGGACAAGGCCTTGAAAAAATCTTTATTTGTAGTGTTGGAATGAGTACTTGACTATTTGGTTATGATGTCTGACATTATTCATTCCATCATTATAAAATTATATATTGATATTGCATGTGATTATTCAACTAGCAGAATATCCATGTGAATAAGTAAATGGAATAATTTGATTTGTCTTTGCCATATTATGCTGTTTTTTATGTTTAAAAGGATTTTGTTTTATTATTATTAATTTACTTAAATTTTATGCTTATTTTTTATAGTTTCTACTATATTGTTATCCTTACAGATAATCTGATCTCCCCTATCTTATGTTTTATTTTTCCAAGGATTTGAAGAAGTGTGTTACGATTGATATTAAGGGTTATGCTAGTGGAATAATTGTATTCTCAAAGGATTATTTATGTCATGTTTTATTTTATAAATTTTAATGTAACATTCATATATGTAATCTATTTTCCAAGATTGATAAACTGATCGATCCTTTAAGACCTGATTCCTTGTAATCAAGCCAATGTATTAAAATAATGCACCGACTCTGCGTAACTGGGGTCAAAGATTTATAGTTGGTATCAGTGGAATTTAAGAAACAACCATGGAAGTAGATTTAGTAAACTCTTATTCCAAAACATTTCCCTAAGATAGACTTTGAGGATTAGAATAGAATAACTCCCTAAAATTTTGGTAATGTTGAGATTTTGTGAATTTTCCAAACAATACATCTCTGGATGGATACGAGTTGGTAGAGGCGGCTCTAGCACAGATGTACCTTGGAATGAAAACTCTGACAAGGAGTTTTGTGCTTGACCTAGGGTATCCTGGTACACAACAACGAGCCTTGTTGCACTCTTGGTTACGACATTACTTGGGGATATGCTTAGGAGAATTCAAATTTTCTTTACAAACCATTTTGAAAGATTTATGAGTAAATAAATCCTCAATGAATACTTTTTTATGATTATAGATTATATGCATAATGTTTTCAATTTAATTAAGCTATTTAACAAGTTTTTAATTATGCATTGAGATTCATAAACAAACCTAGTGTATGTCATTATTTAGAAATGCTGCCCAGTAGAAGGAATGAGAACTCCAACAATATGCATGATCCAAAGATTAATAAGGATCGTATCATTCATGGTCTTAAGCCAACATTTACAAGTGAAATAGTCTCCCATGTATTCTAATCATATAAAGAAATAGAATCATGTGTTAATAAGATAAGTAAAGAATTCTATGAGTTCGAGTGATTTTAAGGGAAGCCCGAGAAGAAAAGGATAGCAGAGAGAAATATGGATAAAGGGAAGAAGAGAAAGAAATATTTCATCATATTTGATTACTATGGAAAGAATCACCTTGTTAAATGTTTGAAGGGAATGAGAGATTGTTATATGTGTAGAGAAAAAGGACACCATGAACGTGATTGCAAGGGTAAGAAAAAGGTTTCAAATGTACAGTGCTTCATCTACAAGGAGTTGGGACACTACATGAATTAATGTCCCAATCATTAGAGTATACTGCAAATGATGCTATTGGATAATAATCAAGTTACGGTACTACCGAAGATGAAGATAAATGACTAGTGTTATTATGTTGATATTAAAGAATTATGTCATTTTAGTGTTGTATCAACGATTTATTGGTTATAACAATTATAGAGTATATAAATATTGTTCAGCTGTACTATTTCATTAAGGATTTGAGATTGTGTGGTACCAAGAAAAGCAACGCAATAGAAAGTTAATTTTTTTTTGGAAAATACATGGTTGATGGAGAGATAAACATTAATATGGTAATGATACTGAGGTATTGATTATGGAATAAGAGATTATTGATATGGATAAATTATATTGGATATTATTTACTCCCTTGGAACTAATTAATGGTTTGTTTATTCCATCATTGTTAGAGATTAAAACATTTTTGGATTTAAGGAGTATATCCAGTATTCTATGTTTTACAGAAGGAATAAGGTAGTACATACCTATTCAAATATGGTTTTCTAGTAATTCATTTTATTACCACATTTTAAGAGAATACACGATGTAGGTATTCACATGTATATTATGTGTCCTTCCTTATATATTTTGGACTGTGAGTTTGGATAGAAGTATTCTGGATAATTCTAAAGGTTAGAATGGAATATGTTTGAAAATGGATACAATTGTTAAGGGTAAATCATATCATATGTTTTTTTTGATTATTATAAAAAGGACAACTGGAGGTCAGGTGACAACCCGTCGCATCCGTTAAGGCTATGAGACTTGAACCTGCAATCGAAGGGCGACAAGGGTGCATCACCTACCACTAACTAATGTGATGTCTTGGTTTTATAATGTGATTTTTTAAATGATCTGATAGATTAATTATAAATTCATATTTTAAACCCTATAGGATTAGGATAAATATAATTTTTCACGTTCTATTATCTTTAGGAGTGAAAGATGAGTTTGTGGTAGAAATTAGTTAAAGGATGAGATTCTTGTAATCAAGGGTTTTTTTAATATTCTGCGAAGAAATAAATTCTTAAAAATTAGGGAAATTAACTTAAAACAAAAAATGAGCTATCCTAATACCTTATGTTTTGTTGAACCAATGATATTTTAAATCATCCTAGATTTATGGCTTTGTGACACTAAATTTTCCATTAATTGTTCACTTGTTTGTTATTGATGACCTCAATAACTCCCTATAAATATTTACATTTTTCATCCAATTATGTGTCTATAGTTTCCACCAATTTTCTATTATTCGAAACCCTAATATTGTTGTGACTTTTTCATTTCCCTTCCCCTCTTTTTAAGACTAATTTTAAGAAACCCTATTTCTGATGTGGGTTTTCCACAAAGGTATTTTCTATTTTCAACATTTTATTTTTGATGAATAATTTCAAATTGTGAGGATGTAATTTATTTAAGGGGGGTGAATGTAACACCCCATGATTTCATATTGAATTATCTCTTTAATGAATTCAATAGCTTACACCACATGTAACACCGAGTTCGAATGCACCACGACTTAGAAAACTAGCCAATCAAAAAGATGTTATAAATAATATTAATTGAATTTTGAATTTTATAAAATCCCTATAAGTTTAATGTCCATATTAAGTGTTTCTAAGACATAATATAAAAACTAATTCAATTTTTTAGGTAAAAGATGTATTTTTTAAAAAATGCAATTTCACTGCCCTTTAATTGCGAACACTTTTTAAATTCAATATTTGACACTTTCATATTTTAAATTTTAAAATATAAAGTTATTTTTTGAAGAAGGACATAAATATTTATTTTGGATAAATTTTTGGTATTTTTCTGATAACTCTCATATTTTTGATGAATAGTGAAAAATACAAAAATTTAATTTAAAACAACTTTTTTAATAGAAATAATTAAAAGTGTTCAATTATGAATTTAAGTGGTTTTAATGTATAATTAGATTTTATTTTTATCATTTAATATAATTTTTGTCATTGGATATATATTTACATTTAAATTGTACATAAACACATGTCAATCTTTTAATAGTTTTTACTTCTTAAAAACCCACTTTCTGGTTTTGGCAATGATAATTAATTTTAAATTAATCTACGAAAATAATATTTTTTGAATTTGGTAAAATAGACATCATTTTAGTATTAAGAATATGAAATTTCTCTTATGGTGATGTTTTCGTATTTTTCTGAAAACTTTCAATTTTTGATGAATAGTGAAAACATTACGTTATTGTTTATAACTGAATTTTATTTAAATTATTATTATTTTCAATAAAATTTATATTAAATTCAAAATGGATACATAATAATTATATTAGTTCAATGTAATTAATTGGATTCATTTTATAATGAGGTTAGATGTTTAAAATTTTGTTAAATTTTTTATGGCATTTTACCCACCTCCTAGGCACATTTGCGAATTTTCATAAAACGTAATTTTATTGCTTCTCTGAATTGAATTTAAAAACACTAAGAAAAATGGTTGAAATTAGTAATTAAAATGTCATTCAATAAGATGAAAATAATTTTTTGGTAAATAGTCACTTTTGAATTTTATTTACCACTGTTAAAAATAAATAGGGTAATTAAAGGTAAAAATGATATTACAATTACCCTAAAAATGTACTAATTCTATTGTATAATTGTATTTCGAACAAAATGAACCTTATGAATAAAAAATGACCCTTCTTGTCCACTTGCATTAGATTAGGAAATTTATTATTATTTTATTTAAAGAAGAGTTAAAAGTGTTAAATTCAAAGTTTAATAACTAAACAATTTTTAATATTGGGTAATATATAAGATACATTTGACTATAAATATTCATTAGAAAGATAAAATGATTTCATACATCATGGTATTTTATTTATAATTGTTATACATTGAAAAATTAAATTTATTAATGAGACAATGATGAAGAAGTAATTACCTTATTAAGGAAAGATTGAAATAATAGATATTATAAATATCTAAATAAATGTAAATTAAGTATTTTGATGAATTAAAAGAATTTTATAGGTTAATATGACATATTACAGGTTCTTTAATGTATTTTTTTCTAAGTAAACTTGTTTTTTTTTACTTTAAAAAATCAACAAATATAAAATAGTGACAAAATTGACATAAATGAGTTTTTAAAACAAATACTATATTATTAAATGATATAATATTCTTGAAAATCTATGCCTTGGTCAAACGAACTTATATAATTATAGAAATGTCATTAATGAATCAACTGAAGTTTTCTTTTCATTTTATAGTAATTTTTTTAACCATGTAATTTAAAAATACAAGAAGACATTATAAAAGATAAACTATTTAACTAAGAGTTAAATATAAAAGATAAATATAATATGGTGGCCTAAACTTGTATAAAACATATTTTCTGAGATTATTTTCACCCATACCCACATTAGACTCTAAATAAATCCATTTGGATCCATTATAAGCTGAAAATTATTTTATAATAAAATAATATTTCAGGTTCTTCCAAAAGTAACTTTTCACATCTCTTAAAAAAGGGTACTTCCCCTTCTCTCAAAATAACAACTCCAAATCCATTTGGCTCAGCCAAACCCTACTTGAATATCCCTCAAACTACCCTCACTTAATCCTAGAGGCATTACTTTGATCAGAAGCGATCTTGAGGAGCCCTTTTGATCAAATAAAAAGGAAGAACCCAAAGAAGAGGTAATTACTTCATCCCCTCTTTCAAAGTTCTTTTCTTCTTCCACTTCCTCTTTCTTTTATTTTTCCATACTAAAATAATACCTCTAAAACCGTCTAAATAATGAGATGTTATTATAATTATGTTAAAACTATACTCATTATTCCATCCATCCTACGAAGGAAAAAGTCACCAAACATGTGTACGTAGAACTTACTATCTCCACATCATGGTGTAGTTTGTTATTCAACACTTCATTATTTGGATGGGTATAATAATGAGTAAAACTGATGTAAATAATAAATATAACATTTTAATTATTCTGTATGTATAATATGCCATCCAATTACATATGATTTTACCATCAATAGAATGATATCGTCACTCGTGCATACATACGGCATACCGTCTCCACGATGTGATAAGATTCATTTCCACGATCACCATTCAATGATGATTATAAAAATATATATTATTAATAAGTTTGTAATATATAACATAATAATTCTATTGGATATACATACATACATACATACATACATACATACATACATACATACATACATACATACATACATACATACATACATACATACATACATTCATACATACATACATACATACATACATACATACATACATACATACATACATACATACATACATACATACATACATACATACATACATACATACATACATACATACATACATACATACATACATACATACATACATACATACATACATACATACATACATACATACATACATACATACATACATACATACATACATACATACATACATACATACATACATACATACATACATACATACATACATACATACATACATACATACATACATACATACATACATACATACATACATACATACATAGATACATACATACATACATACATACATACATACATA
Source organism: Viscum album (assembly GCA_963277665.1). Lineage (NCBI taxonomy): Eukaryota > Viridiplantae > Streptophyta > Magnoliopsida > Santalales > Viscaceae > Viscum > Viscum album. The sequence continues at coordinate 541,493,149 of OY728119.1, forward strand.
CATACATACATACATACATACATACATACATATATCTCATTTACTTACTTCCGTTCAATACGATATGAAAACATAAACATTGTTTATGCGTACGTATAGCCTGCTATCTCCAAAAACGTTGTTTTACATTTCATATATCTATATTTTATGGAATGGAGTTGAGTTGGTGCATCCATGAGGATCACCTACTACTATTGAGATAATCAAGCATAGTCTCAGGATAAGATATATGATATACTTATGATGGCAGAGCAAGGGGGTCTCTTCTACTGGAATGGAGGTGGTTCACATGGTGTTGCTGGTGACTACAACCAGGAATATCCAGAAATGAATGTCAATGAGATACCTCAGCACATGGAAATGTTCGACCACTATGTGTCTCGCAAGAAGAATATTTTGGATCGTTTTAATCCTTCAGACTCATTGGGTGTGAAGAAGAATTTTGCTGATGTTTTGAGAGATGCGTCAAATTTCTCTGATTTTGGAGTTCCCTATCCTAGAGGAATCCTAAAAAGGGGGAAAATAAACATGCCTCCAGGGATAAAGAGTCCATTGAGGAAATGTTGAAGATCTGTAAATTTTCAAATATAGCTTATGTCTTGACTCCGAGGGGTGAGCGAAAGTGGCGTTACGATGATCTGACTGAAAAAAATTGCTACTATGTGGGGGTTTGGTGATTAGAGAATGAAATCAATGGGGAAAGGATATTTTCATATTGTGTTTCCTTCTGATAAGAAAAAAAATAAGGTCATGGATTTTTTGGTACCATATCCTTGAAGCCAGGAACTCTAAGAATTCAAGAATGGGATCAAAACTATAATCCATTTATTGTCAAAAACACACATACCCAGGTATGGATCCAGATCTTTAATCTCAATTGGTTGTATTGGAATCCTAGAATTCTATGGGATATTGTATACTCAGTTTGAAATCCCATCATAATTGATAAGAAAACCGAAAATCCAAGCTATGGTCACTTTTCAAGAGTCCTTGTTGAAGTTGATATGGTAATTACTTTGGTGGAGGAGGTGGTCCTTACCATGATGGATGACAGATTTAAATTAGACATTCTGTATGAATAGAATCCTACGTTATGAGATGGTTGTAGCTTATTTAGACATCTATCATCTGAGTGCAATCGCTCCAAGGTCTGTGAAAAATGCAAGGTGAAGGGTCATATTGATGCATATGCAAAAGAGGCTTAGAAAATGCGAAGGGGAAGGATCATGATCATTCTTTTGCAAACTCTGGTGCAGACCCCATCTCTCACAATGATGGGAAAACCAGTGAGGAATTGAATCTGGAGTCACCTGGACTAGATCTTAATTTGGTTGCACTTTTTGAAATTATTGAGTAAGAGATGGCTAATAAAGAGATTCTACTTCATTATGCACTTAATCCATTCATAATGGTTGACATGTAGGATATCTGCATTGGTTTACAGCATGAGGACCCAATAACCAAAATGCAAGACCATGATACATTGAATCCAAAGGGTGTGCCTAAGAGCATCCCAATGTCCTCTTGGATTACTCAACCTCATCAACATATTGTGGCCACTGAACAGGCTTATAAGTCCCCATTTGATGATGGTAAAACTCTTGTTGATGTAAGACTGTCTTTTGTATCTTTAGTTTCTAGTTTGAAATAGAAAGAGAAGAATCACAACTTAGGCCAGGATCTACATGACTTAGACCAGGCCCTTGGTGGACAATAAGAGAAATTCCGAACTGAAAAATGTGGCTCTGATGAAGTTTTCCCAGACTCCCAAGTACCTAATGCATCCTTGGTGGGACAAAAGGTTAAGACCTACAGTTCAGGTCAGGACCTACATGGATCAGTCCAGGCTCTTGGTGGACAATAGGAATGTGGATTTGATGAGGATTTACCAGACTCACAAGTGTATGGCACTGGTTCTGTGCATGCATCTGCTTTTCCTACTACATCCTTGGCTGGACATGATCCTCAGAAAGAGGACTCCTTTGCTCAAGTACAGCCTACAAAATCAGAAAAAATCACTATACGAACAAATTCTCACCTATAAGTGGGAAATCATGGGAGGAAGATGATGAGGATAGTGCTCCACCCAATGATATAACAGGTGAAATCAGTGGGAAGGATGAATCTCCTCTAGCCTCTAAGAAAACTGATCAAGGTCTTGATGACAAGGACTCTAAAGGCAAGGCTAATGGGAAGACTAAATCTGATAAACTTGGAAGTATAAATAATGGGGGTCCTCAGGCCAGAGGAAAGTTAGCTCTCAATAAATGAAGATTTTCTTCTGGAATTTCTGTGGGCTTGGAAACTATCCCTCGTTCAAAGACCTTATGAATTTTCTTCTGACCAACCAACCTCTAATGATTTTCATTGCTGAACAGAAAATGAAACTCTCAAGATTGAATGCTTTTAAATGGTCTTAAATTGAATACTCACCAGTCTCCTCACATGTGAATGTTAATGGGGATGAGGATTTCTAGGTCCTCAAACATGAAAGAATTCATCTTCTTTCCTGCACTGGTTCTTATCAGAGTGTCTTTGTTTAAATGGTGTTTGAAGCTTTTACGATACTTATTGTTTTAGTGTGTGTGCCTCCAACTGCTATCTCAAAATAAGAGGGCTCTAGTAGGACATGACTGATAGTTTTGAGCAAATGTCACCAAACTGGATGGTGTAGGGTGATTTTAATTCTATACTCCGACCAGAGGAGAAACCTGGTGATAGTTTCAATAGGTTAACTGGTTTTGATTTCCTTTATTAAATTGAAAATTGTAGGCTAGTTGAAGTGCCCAATGTGGGGGTGATTACACATGGAAAAGGTACACCATTAATGGGAGGCATGTTAGTAAAATTGATAGATTCTTGGACTGCATTGATAAATTGAATGTGCCCCTGACTATTTCTGCTATCTTCTTACCATAGATACACTCTGATCATAATCCCATCCTGATTGATGTATGTTCTGGAAATATGAGGTCTTTTCATTTTCCTTCAAGATTTAACAACTCATGACTTGTTGGGCCTGGATATTGCGAGGTTATCCATGATGCTTTGAAATTTGATTTTTCTGGCAGCCCACATTTTATTCTTGCCAGCAAGCTCAAAAATGCTAACAAATTGATTAGAGAGTGGAGTATGTCATCCTTTTCCAATTTGGAAATGATATCAAGGATGCTGAACAACAACTTCTTCAATGTCAGAATGATCACCCGCAGTAGGATGCTCCATCTAGGGATGAAGTACGATCCCTATCTCATCTTGATGACTTACTGAATCTGTAGGAAAGGCTGGACAGAAGCCACTATAATGTCTTATGGTTGCAAGAGAGAGATATAAACTCCATGTTTTTTCATTTCTTGCATAGGGAGAGACATATCTGAAAAGGTGTCACATCTTTCGAAATTATTGCAGTTGTCCTCAACTCTGAGCTTTAGATTTCAAATGCAGCGGTTATATATTTTGAAAGTTTATACTCCGGTGGGAATGATTACTTTACGTATAGAATGCATGAAAATATTAATCCTACTGTTGATGAGAAGAAAAATCGGATGTTGGTTGAGGTTCCTCTTGAATGCGAGATCAAGGATGACCTATTTTCCTTAAATATTGACTGTGTGGGAGGCCCTGATGGGTTTACCAACAAGTTCTACATGTTCAACTGGGACATTATATTCCAGGATGTCATTAGTGCTGTCAAAGAGTTTTTCACTCATGCGTCGATGCCTCATGGTGTGAATGCATGATTCGTTGCATTGTTACTAAAGAAAGACAATGCGATGGATATTAAGGACTTCAGACCGATCACCAGTGGTAACAACATGCCCAAGATTATTAGTAAAATTCTGGCCTCTAGATTGGGGATCATTAAAAAGAATGTTATCACCGATAACGAGTTTGGTTTTGTTCATGTTAGATGCTTTCAAAATTGTATATTCACAGCTTCTGAGGGTGTCAATTTCAAGAGAAAGAAATTTCAGCATGGTATCTTTTCACTCAATCTAGATATCTCGAAGGCCTTTGATACAATTAAATGGTACTTTACCTTTAAAATGTTAAAGAGACATGGAATCTTTAGCTCTTTCATTAAATTGGTTAATATAATTTTTGTAGGGACCCAAATCTTAAAGTACATGGACATTACATTACTTTTTCATAATACTTGATACATAACAAAAACAAACACACAAGGACCATAATAGTTTAGTGTCTTTGGAATCATGGAACATAATTTTCTAATCGTGGTGAAAGATCTTCAACATCTCCCATAAAGATCTTCCACTTTTTTTTTCTTACGTATAACCTTCCTTTATATCCTGGGGAAAAGAAAACATATAAAGGGTGAGCTCAAATTCTCATTAAGGGTATGCATGGAGAAAATAAAACAAACCATATACATTTGATCTTCAAAACATGAACATAAAGTTTACACATCAAAATCTTCAGTTGTGAAATAAATCTTGGCAGTATGTAAGGCATAAGTCATAAAGGAACATTAATCATGATAAAATAGAATGGGAACAAAACATTAAATTTTGGAAAACCATTAATCACATGATATGATTTCCATAGTAGCCAAGGCATTTTTTCCAAGACCATCTTAGTGGACAAAGTCCCTTTCTGAATCGAGTTCACTCCTCGTTTCAGTCCTATAAAACTGAACCAGATTAACATACCATTCCAGCCATGTCTATCTCATGAGATATAAATATTTACCCAATTAATTGGAGGTAGATAGAGGTCCCACCAATCTTATAATGAAATCATTCTTACTAGTGCCACAACATAAACATAAATCATTCATCATAACCCAAAGAATAAAAATGGGTTTCATAAACATCATCCCATCATAACATAATCCATATAAAACAAATGGATATCATTTCATCATAAGAAAATTGAAACAATGTAAAGAATAGATACCGTATACTTGAAACATATAAATACTTAATAACATCATCTTAGATGGAAAATAGTTTTGATAAAACACTTGAAATGAATTCTTGAGGAAAATATCCTTTCTTCTTCAAAAACATTTTTCCTTTATTAACAGGTCATAAAATTTTAAACTAAAAGAAGTTGATTAAAAATAAACTTGAAAAATTTTAAAGGAACCTTCATGGAAATAATTTTTTATGAAATCATAAAATCTATTCATTTCGTATAAGTTCAAAAAATATTCTTCTTGTACTTTGGCCGGAAAAGTCAAAAAGTACCTCGTACTAAAAACGACAAAAGATTCCTTTCATATCTTTTACTAAAAACTCACCAATGAGTAATATTGGATTTAAAAAATTGGAGGAGGATATAAATAATGATAAATATTGAGGAAACATGTATTTGGATGATAAATACACCCCAGTAAATACAAAAGTACAAATTATCTTGGATAAAAATGAGATTGTGAGATTTTCCCTTACATTAGGTCCGATATGCTTCGTAAGTATCCGAACCTCCTGTATATTAATTTAAATAATTTCATTGACTTATTAAAGAATCATATTAATTTTTATGATATCATATATGGTTCAATTATGACTTTATATTACCCATTCTTTTTTAAATTCCATGTTAAAGCAGAGTTTTGGGTAAAATCGTTTTATTTATTGTACGTGTTTGGACATGTTGTTCTTAATATTACTATTACTTATATCTTGATTTACATACTTACAGAATGTAAATAATGATTTATATATCATCTATATATTCAGTACATATATATATATATAATATAGATAAATGAAATGAAATACACCGTTCATGGAGATGGTAGGTCGTACGTACGCAGGAATGTTGTTTTCCTTTCATTATTGACATGAATGGAATTAAGTAGATGAAATATATATATACATAAATATAGTAGCTTTATTAGGTCATATATTTCCTTAATATTCATCTTATATACTTTATAATCATTTTTGAATGGTTAACACGGAGAATGAATCTCATCGCGTCGTGGAGACAGTAATCCGTATGTATGCACGAGCGATGATATCATTCCCATAATTATTGAATTGAATTAAAGTGGAAAATATAATATCACAGAATCAGTATTATGTTATAATAACTATATATAGTTATTCTTTACACCATTATACCTATCCAAGTAAGGTGGTGGTGGAAAAACTAATTACACCACGGCGTGGAGACAGTATTACGTACGTACACACGCGCGGTGATTTCATTTTCCGTAGGATGGATAGAAGGTGAAATAGGTTTGTTTAATATTTATAATAACATATCAGTATATAAGTAATACTGATGTTATTAATTTATAATGAAACAACTAAATAAGAGGAAGTAGAAGAAGAAATAAACTTGAAAGAGTCAGTAGAAGAGATTACCTCTTCCTCGACACACCTCTTTTAAACTTCTTATTAGGGCACTAGAGTTGGTCTTTTTAGAATAAAAGAACCTCTATGATATAACTAGAGATGTTTATAAGAGTAATTAGAAAGTTTTGGCCGATATTAAAGGCTCAAATGGGTGTGAAGAGAAGAGGGAAGGGGTGATCTTTTTATAAGGGAGGAGAGGGGCACCTTAGGAAAAAATTAAAATATTATTTTATAATAAAGTCATATTCAGTTTTTAATAGCTCCAAATTAATTTATTTAGAAGTTAAGGTGGGAATGGGTTTAAATCCTCTCAATAAATAGGTTTTAGACAAGTTTAGGTTAATATTTTATCCTTATCATTTAGATTTAACTCTAAGATAAATAATTAAACTTTTACCGTGTCTTTTAGTTTTCTTACACTATATGGTTAATAAACTAACTATAACAAGAAAAACGAAACAAAAGTGGTTAATTATTAATATATATATTCTTATCTAAGTAATTTGGACGAACATTAGATTTTTATAAATAAAATTACAGTTTATAATATAATATTTGTTTTAAAAACTATTTTATGTCAATTTTGACACTATTTGGTAATTGATTTTTGTGAAAATAATATCAAAATTACTAGTTAGAAAAAGGTTAATTAAATAAATAATAACATGTAATATTAATCTATAAAATTAGTGTAATTCATAAAAAGTCTAAAATTACATTTATTTGGGTATTTATAACATCAATTATGTCAATATTTCATTAATATGGTAATTACTACATCATCATTGTGTCATAAATAAATTTAGTTATATAATGTCTAAAAATTCTAAATAAAATACCATTATGTATGGAATATTTTTATCTTTCTAATGAATATTTATAGTCTAATTTATCTTATGTATAACTCTATATTAAAAATGTTTTAGTTATTAATCTTTGATTTTAACTCTTTTAACTCTTCTTTAAATAAAATAACAACAAATGTCCTAATCTAATCCAAGTGCACCTAAAGGGTAATATTTTATCCCTAAGGTTGTTTTTGGTCTAATTACACTTAAAAAATAGAATTAGGACATGTGTTAGGGTAATAATAATATCATTTTTACCCTTAATTACCTTATTTAATTTTAACCGTGGTAAATAATAGTAAAAAGTTACTATTCACCAAAAATTATTTTTATCTTATTGAACCTCATTTAACTCCTTGATATTAACCATGTCTCTTAAATTTTTTAAATTACACTCATAGAAGCAGTAAAATTATATTTTATGTAAATTTTCAAATTCTCCTAGGAGGTGAGTAAAAGATGGTGAAAAGTTCAATAAAATTTTTATATATCTAGAATTATTATAAAATGACTCAAATGAATAACATTGAACTTATATAGGTATTAAATATCAATATTGACCTAAAATAAATTTAAATAAAATAAATAATTATTTAAATGAAAAGTAGGTTTTCAAATAGTATCGTAGTGTTTTCACTATCCATCAAAAATTGAATGTTTTCAGAAAAATACTAAAAATTCACCCTAGGCTAATTTTGATATTCTGAATCCAGAAATGAAGTCCATTTTGAAAGATAAAATTTATAAAATTTCAAAAATTGGGTATTACTCTTCATAACGGCTAGTTCATAATAATATTATAATAATATATCATTTAGTGAAACTTGGTATTGCGTACAACACACGATATCGAAGAAGGTCTTGATTGCGTGTAATGAAAGCCAAGTCAGGGCTGCGTGTAGTGAAAGCTCTGTTTGGTGTTGCGTATAATATAATCAAAACTTATTTCATTTAAACAATAAACAAAATCTATACTAAATATTGCGTAGAATAATTTCCAAAAAACGAAGTTGAAAATGTGTGTAACACGAGCCAAGAGTAGTGTTGCATATAATGCAAGCTAATATGGTGTTACGTATAGTACAATATAATATTGGTGTAGTGTATAATAGAAGACATCAATGAAATTAATAATAATATATCTCTTAAAATATCGGGGTGTTACATTCTACCCTCCATAAAATGAATTTCACCCTCGAAATTCATCAGGGTTATAAATTGTTTTCTACTTGAAAGTTTCTTTCATAGAAACCCACATCGTAAAAAGGAATACTAAAACTTAATTTCAAAATGTGAAGTATGAAAAATATCGGTTTCCCAAATTAACTCATCACTGGGTTTCCATATAGGTGAAATTATGGACATGGAAGAGAAACCTAACCACCAAGTTCTGAGGGAGAGTGGTAGAGAACAAGGCTATGAGAAATCCAACAATCATAGAGACATAAATTTGTGATGATCTAAGGTACCATCTGATTCATCGGATATAAGAGCACTAGGACAACATTTTTGGTTTTCAAGATCATTTCCCTAATGTTGAATAATTTTTGAATTAAAATAATTACTTACATGATTTTGGTACAATCTCACTGTTGTTCTTGCCTTGAACAATTTCAACATCATCTCTTAAAGAAATGATGTTGAATTTTTCATTCGTGAAGTGTTAGAAAATCATGCGATAGAATGATAGGTCTTTCCATTTGTCTCAAACAAAAGGTTAGAAAAAGATATTAAATATACATAAGTGCATTTATAGTTAGATTAATCGTATATGGTTCTTATAATCATGCCACTTAGTGAATTAAAACTAATTTCTACTAACCATGGACTTCTTGTAGGCCAGTGGTCGGCAATAAAGGGCTGTTGCACTTCAGTTGTGGGTTCAATTCCCACATCCTTATCCAACGTGATGGGTTGTCACCCGTCCTATAGGTTGTCCTTTTTCTAAAACTAAATTATTATAACATTCCATAAATAATATCAAAAAAAAGTTATAGCCTCAAACAATACTTACTTCTATCCAATATAATATATTCTGATCTTTAGGCTTATCTAAAATACTTTTGTCCAAGCATATAGTATAAAGAAAACAATTACTAGAAATGTTATCTGCCGAGCATTTGAATACCATCATTTATCCCCCATATATCATATGATATATCTTGTTGGTCACATTCAAAACATGTGAATACCTTAATCAGGTATTACCATAGAACCTTAGTGAAAACATGAGTGTTGTCAAAAGTTAACTCTTTCCACATACCAAAATCCCAGAATTTCTATATACTCAAATCATGATATCACTTTGTCCTTGTATCAGTCATGAGCTCATGAATACTATTAAACATTCCATTTTTTCTTTATCATATCATCTTCTTTCCAAAATATTTGAATTAATTGTCATGGTTACCAGTACTATATAATTATTGAAAACCATAATAAACCAATACATATATATTCCAATATTCCACAGTACTATAAATTAGATTCCACAACATTTTTTTGGAATCTCTTTACATAAACACATAATCATTCCACTACATCGTTTTCATATTCAACATCGCCATTAGTGATCGCATGTAACTTAACTTTTTTCCTTTGCCTTAAGAGGTTATTGATGTCGATCATCATTAACCCTTGGATTAGGGAATTGGTTAGCATAATGCCCCATTTCCTTGCACTTGAAACATTGATGTGTTGGTGGTGCGTTCTTTGCAGTCTTTTTTTTATTCATATCATTAGTAACCCTTTTTCTATTACTTTGACACTCAACTGCTTGATGGCCTTCTTTTCCACACTTAAAACATTTTCTAGTCCCTTTAAGACAATCTCCACCATGCTTTTTTCCACTCTTTGAGCACAAAGAAGCATTTATATTCTTTTCACCATTGTTTTGAGGTTTTTCCTTGAACTCCATCTTTTATTTCTTGTCAAAACCATGGGATGGATATGTTACACCAATTTCCAATTCTATATTGATAGCACAATGCACAATTTCTTCATAGCTAATGAAGTCTCTTATCGCTAATTCCCTTCGAAGACTTGGTTTTAAGCCACTGAAGAATCGATCAACTTTTCTTTCAGGTTGGATGATAAAGCAAGATGCATACCTTGCAAGCATTTCTAAAATTTACCTCGTATATACCAACATATTCATCATCCTTTCACTTAAGCTCAAGGAATTCATTTTCCATATTTGTTCGAAGAATACGAGGGAAGTAATTATTGAAAAACAAGTTCTTGAACTCGTCCCATTCCATGGATTCAATTTCATCTTGGGGCCTTGTATTCTTAATTAGAGTCCACCATTGATCTGATTCACCTTCCTAATGGTAAACAGCCAGAATAACTTTTCCATGTACTCAACATTGAAGTATGTAAAATATCTTTTCAATGGTACTGATCAATTGTTCTGCAACAAGTGGATTAGAAGACCCACTGAAAGAAGGTGGACATTGCCTCATGAAGGACTCAACATAATATTGTTCCCTTCTCTGTTCATTTGGAAATACAGAATGATTCATAGCTTGTGTAAGTATAAAAATATGTTTTTTCACTCCATCTCCCATAAAATTGGTTTGTTAAGGAGGAAAATCATTTCATTGTCCATTACATTGATCAACACGGTTCTTTCTGGTTCCAGCCATCATCAAAAACCCAAAAAGAATAGTGTGGGGAAAAAATCATGCTATGGAAAACAACATAATAAATGGGGAGTCCCTTCAATATATAACATATTAGTGTTAATTCTAATATTGTTACCATAATTCTAGGACTATAAAATATACTTATAATTAACCTTAAAGGAAAACCTAGACATACCTAAGAAATATCTCTAGGGATCTCACTAAAGTTCTCACATCCTAGTTTCCAAAGGTTGACTAAACCGAACCTCTGATACCAACTGTAGAGACCCAAAGGTTGACGTACATGGACATTAAATTACTTTTTCAAAATAATTAATTCATATCAAAAACAAACTCACAAGGACCTTAATAGTTTAGTGTCTTTGGAAACTCGGAACATAATCTTCTTATCGTGGTGAAAGATCTTCAACATCTCCCATAAAGTTCTTCCACTTTTGTTTTCTTACCTAAAACCTTTGTTTATATCCTGGGGAAAAAAAACTATAAAGGGTGAGCTCAAATGCTCATTAAGGGTATGCATGGAGAAAATAAAACAAACCATATATATTTGAACTTCAAAACATGAACATAATGTTTATATATCAAAATCTTGAGTTGTGAAATAAATCTTGGCAGTGCATAAGACATATGTCATAAAGGAACATTAATCATGATAAAATAGCAGTGTAATAAAACATTTAATTTTGTAATATCATTAATCACATGATATAATTTCTATAGTATCCAAGGCATTACTTCCAAGACCATCTTAGTGGAAAAAGTCTCTTTCTAAATCAAGTTCACTCCTCGTTTCAGTCCTGTAACACTGAACCGGATTAACTTACCATTCCAGCCATGTCTATCTCATGAGATATAAATATTTACCCAATGCATTGGAGGGAGATATAGTTCCCACCCATATCAAAATTAAATCATTCTTACTTGTGCCGCAACAGAAACATAAATCATTCATCACAACCCAAAGAATAAAAATGGGTCTCATAAACATCATCCCATCATAACATAATCCATATAAAACAAATGGATATCATTTCATCATAAGAAAAGTGAAACCATGAAAATAATATATACCTTATAATTGAAACATAAACATACTTAATAACATCATCTTAGATGGAAAATAGTTTTGATAAAACACATGAAATGAATTCTTGAGGAAAATATCCTTTCTTCTTCAAAAACATTTTTCCTTTCTTAACATGTCTTAAAATTTTAAACTAAAAGAAGTTGATTAAAAATAAACATGAAAACTTATAAGTTAATATTCATGGAAATAATGTTTTATGAAATCAAAAAATCCATTCATGTCGTATAAGTTAAAAAAACATTCTTCTCGTACTTTGGCTGGAAAAGTCAAAAAGTAACTCGTTCTAAAAACGACAAAATATTCTGTTCATATCTTTTACTAAAAACTCACCAATGAGTAATATTGGATTTAAACAATTATAGGAGGATATAAATAATATTACATATTTATTAAACATGGGTGTGGATGATAAATACACCCCAGTAAATACCAAAGTATAAAAAATCTCGGATAAAAATGAGATTGTGAGATTTTCCCTTTCCGTAGGTCCGATATGCTTCGCACGTATCCAAACCTCCTGTATAATGATTTATGTATAGTAATTTACTTATTAAAGAATCATATTAATTTTCATGATATCATATATGGTTCAATTTTTAATTTATATTACCCGTTCTTTTGTAAATTCCATTTTAAAGTAGCGTTTTGGGTAAAATCGATTTATTTATCGTACGTGTTTGGACTCGTTGTTCTTGATATTATTATTACTTATATCTTGATTTAATTACATCCAAAATTTAAATTATGATTTATATATCATATATATATTCTGTACACATATACATAATAGATATATAAATGAAATGAAATAAACCGTTCATGGAGACGGTAGGCTGTACATATGCATGAACGCTGTTTTCCTTTCCTTATTGACTTTAATGGAATTAAGTAGATGAAATATATATATATAAATAAATAAATTAGCTTTATCCTGTCATATATTTCATTAATATTCATTATATATACTTTACAATCATTCTTGAATGCTTAACATGGAGAATGAATCTCATCGCGTCGTGGAGACGGTAATCTGTACGTACGCACGAGCGATGATATCGTTGCCATAATTATTGAATTTAATTAGAGTGGATGATATAATATCATAGAATAAGTATAATGTTATAATAACAATATATAGTTATTCTTTACCCCATTATACCCATCCAAGTAAGGTGGTTGTGGAAAAATTGATTACACCACAACGTTGAGACGGTATTCGGTACGTACGCACGCGCGGTGATTTCATTTTCCGTAGGATGGATAGAAGGTGAAATAGGGTTGTTTCATATTTATAATAACACATAATTATATAAGTAATTCTAATGATATAAATTTATAATAAAAAAACTAAAGAAGGAAAGAATCTTGAAAGAGTCGGTAGAAGAGATTACCTCTTCCTCGACGCACCTCCTTTAAACTTCTTATTAGGGAAGTAGAGATGGTATTTTGAGAATACCAGAACATCTATGATATAACTATAATGGTTGAGAAGGGGAATTGGTAGGGGATGTCTGATCTTCAAGGCTCAAAATGGTGTGAAGAGAAGAGGGAAGGGGTGCCCTTTTTATAAGAGAGGAGAGGGGCACCTTAGGAAAAACATAAAATATTATTTTATAATAAAGTCATATTCGGTTTTTAATAGCTCCAAATTGATTTATTTCGAAGGTAAGGTGGGTATGGGTCTAAATAATCTCAACAAATTGGTTTTAGACAAGTTTAAGTTACTATTTTATCCTTATCGTTTAGATTTAACTCTAAGTTAAATAATTTAATTTTTACCGTGTCTTTTTGTTTTCTTACACTATATTATTAATAAACTTACTATAACAAGCCAAAAGAACCCCAAGTGGTTCATTAGTAATATATATATCCTTATCTAAGTCATGTTTCCTAACCTTAGATTTTTAGGAATAGAATAACAATTAATAATATAATATTTGTTTTAAAAAATATTTTATGTAATTTTGACACTATTTGGTATTGGATTTTTGTGAAAATCATATCAGCATGATCAGTTAGAAACAATATAATTAAATAAATAATAACATGTCATATTAACCTATAAAATTAGTTTAATTCATAAAAAGTCTAAAATTACATTTATTTGGGTATTTATAACATCAATTATGTTAATAGTTAATTAATAGGGTAATTATTGCATCATCATTGTGTCATAAATAAATTAAATTATTTAATATCTAAAAATTATAAATAAAATAACATTATGTTTTGAATCTTTTTATCTTTCTAATTAATATTTATAGTCTAATTTATATTATGTATAACCCTATAATAAAAATGTTTTATTTATTAAACATTGATTTTAACTCTTTTAACTCTTCTTTAAATAAAATAATAATAAATGTCCTCATCCAATCCAAGTGGACCTAAAGGGTAATATTTTATCTCTAAGGTTGCTTTTTGGTCTAATTACACTTATCCAATAGAAATAGGACATGTGTTAGGGTGATAATAATATCTTTTTTACCCTTAATTACCCTATTTACTTTTAACCGTGGTAAATAATAGTAAAAAGTTACTATTCACTGAAATTTATTTTTATCTTATTGAATTACATTTTACCTCCTTATATTAACCGTGTTTCTCAGATTTTCGAAATTCCACTCATAGAAGCAGTAAGATTAAGTTTTATGTAAATTTTCAAATTCTCCTAGGAGGTGGGTAAAAGATGGTGAAAAGTTCAATAAAATTTTTATATATCTAAAATTATTATAAAATGACTCAAATGAATAACATTGAACTTTTATAGGTATTATGTATCAATTTTGACCTAAAATAATTTTAAATAAAATAAATAATTATTTAAATAAAAAGTCAGTTTTTAAATAGTAACCCAGTGTTTTCACTATTCATCAAAAAATTGAATGTTTTCAGAAAAATACCAAAAATTCACCCTAGGATAATTTAGATATTCCGAATTCAAAAATGAAGTCCATTTTGAAATATAAAATTTATAAAATATCAAAAAGTGGGTATTACTATTCATAACGACGAGATCATAATAATATTATAATAATATCTCGTTTAGTGAAACTTGGTATTGCATACTACACAAGCTATCGAAGAAGGTCATGATTGCGTGTAATGCAAGCCAAGTCATGGGTGCGTGTAGTGAAAGCTCTATTTGGTGTTGCGTGTAACATAATCATAACTTATTTCATTTATACATTAAACAAAATCTATACTTAATGTTGTGTAGAATAATTTCCACAAAATGAACTTGAAATTGTGTGTAACACGAGACAAGATTAGTGTTTCATATACTGCAAGCTAATACGGTGTTGCCTATAGTACAAGCTAATCTTGGTAAAGTGTTTAATAGAAGACATCAAAGAAATTAAAAATAATATATCTCATAAAATCTCGGGGTGTTACAATTTTTAGAGGGGCAAGACTTTCCATCCTTATCAATGGGTCCCCAAGGGGTTATTTTCAATGCTCCAGGGGTTGTCAGACAAGGTGACCCATTATCTGGCCTGCTCTTTGCTATGGCAGAAGATTATTTAAGTGTCTGCTTGAATGATCTGGTCCAGGTAGGTCTTTATCAGAAAATGAAAGACGGCTAGAACCTTTTTTCACCGTCATATCTACTCTATGTTGATGACATCCTCCAATTTGGACAGGATAAAAAATTCACCATTTCTTGTGTCCAAAATAACTTTTCTCATTATGAGGAGGTCTCTAGAAAAGCTATAAGCTGGAGCATGTCTTTTCTGGTTTTTGGAGACGGTATTACTTTTCACAAGCAAAACAAAATTTTCAAGAAGCCTGGAGTCAAAAAAGGGACACTCCCTTTTAATTATCTTGGGGTGCCCCTTTTTTGGGGGAGGGTGAAAAGAAATTACCTTGAAAACATTTCTTCAAATATCATCTCCTAGATGGCCACCTCGATAGGGAAAACCACATCTCTAGCTGGGAGGGTCTACCTTGTTAATTTAGTGATCACCTCAATGTTTGTCTATGCTTTCCCTATCTATAGATGGACTAGATATCTACTCAAGGAGTTGCAAGTTTTATTCAGAAATTTTATTTGGACTAGATCAATTCATGAGAAGAAACTCATCACCGTTGCTTGGAAGGATTGTATAAATCACATTGACATGGGGGGCATGGTCATCAATGATCCTAGGATATTCAATGATGACTTGCTTAGTAAATTCACATGGAACTTTCTCACATCCAGTGATATGCCTATGGAATTCCTCTCACATAGGGTTCTTGAGAAGTTGCAGAATGCCTGTTCCTGGCATGTTTTCACTTCTATATGGCCATCTCTTAGGCATTCTTATTTGGAGCTCATGTGCTGCATGAACTGGCTGGTGTGTAAGCAATCTACTCTTAATGCTTGGTCTACACCTTGGCTGGGAAAACCCCTTAAAGAACTGAATGTGGTACCTCATTCCATGAAGAATCTTAATATTGGTGATGCAATATCTTCTGCTGATTTTCAGAGATACCTACCTGCAGAAATATACCGCAAACATCAGGGATATATTTACACTAATGCTGACACCCTAGTTTGGACTCCCAATACCAATGGCTGCTTCTCCTCTAGGGAATTCCAAATGCACATGTGTGATATTGTTTCTTTAATTCCTACATGGCTAAGGATGTTTCATGTATGGTACATTTCATCTTCCCATTATCTGCTACTCATGTGGTTGTGTAAAAAATGGTTGCCAGTGCACAACATGCTCCAAAAAACTGGGATCCAATTGGCATCTGCATGCGGAATATGTCTCCGGGATGATGAGTCTATCTCACATCTCTTCTTCTATTTATTCTTCTTTGGTAGGTTCTAGTCGCACCGGTAAGCTGCTTTCAGTGTGCAGATTGATCTACATGGAATGGAGGCACTGATGGCATCTGTCCAGTGTGGACAACTTAGTGAACAGATTGGGGCGATGTTCATAACGACCGTTGCTGCTGTCTTCAAAGTGATATGGAAATCTAGGAATGCCACTATTTTTTTGGGGTAGTGGAAATCCTTGCAGCCTAGATTATACACGGCTTATCAGGATGTTATGATTGCCTCCAAATTGGATACTAACACTATGAAAAATGACATTGCTGACTTGGTTATTCAGAGAGATTTTGGTGTAACTTGTAGAATAATAAAACCTCTTGTTCTTAAATCCATTAGATGGATTCCACCTATTCCAGGATGGATGAATGTGAATGATGATGGGGCGGCTTCCAGTGCACCGGGGCCTTCGGGGTGTGGTGGTGTCTTTCGTACACATCTGTGCTTCATTAATTGATGCTTCCACCACTATATTGGCAATGACATGGTGATCAAAGCGGAGATACTGGATATCATCAAAGCAATAAGGTATGCCACTCATTTTTTATGGAGGAAGATTTGGATGGAATTCGACTCCACCATCACGATCCAAATCCTAAAGAATCGGTCCAAATCGGTACCATGTTAAATGTTTCCTTCCTGGATTGACTGTATGCGGATGATTGAGCACATACAGCATGATGTCACCCTTTTCTATAGGGAGGTCAATTAGGTTGCAGATGTGCTTTCAAAGAGGGAAATTGTGGATGCCCCATATAGACGATCTTTTATTTCCCCTGAATTTGGTTCTCAATTTTTCGATTTGGACATGCATGGGGATTCGTACCCTCAGCTTTGTAAACCCCCTTGTACCACCACTTTCACTTTTTTTAATAATAATTTTTTCAGGACGGGCTTGCCCAGATCCTGAACCTATTTTAATTTTTTTTCTATTATACATATTTATATTCTGAATATATATGATACATATATAATTTTTTATATTTTGGAAGTAATTAAATCATGATATAAGTGATACGATCAAAAATAATATGTCAAAACATGTATGATAGAGAAACAGATTATTACCTGAAATATTATTTTAACATTGAAATTATTATTAAATGGGTCAGATAAAGACATAAATGAATAATGTATGATATCATAAATATGATTATTGTTCTATTATTATTTAATAAAATACTATTCTCATTATCCTGGAGGATAAATGTTCCCTCGACCAAAGGAAAGTACATGGTAATGGTTATTTCCTCAATCTCATTATTATCAGAGATTGTTTATCTATAAGTATCTAACGGGACCTATTTATTATCTATGTCTATGTTTTAATAAAATGTTTTAAAAATGAATATTTAAAGTTTTTATGGAAGGGAATCTTTAACTAGATCATCATTTTAAATGTTTTTAAAGATTTATTTTTCTAAATCTTTTAATTAATGTCCAGGTTTTCAAAATGATTTTAAGGATTTATTTACGTAGACATGATTGTTTGAAAGTGTTAATTTATTTCAAAAGAATAAATGTAGTATGGGACACTTGGATTCAGAAAACACTTTTAAATGACTTCGTTTAGAAATTGTACAACTTTTAAATAATTTTTTGAAAAGGGGAATTTCTCTCAAAGAGTTTTACTGATTATTTTCAACTATGTCAACATCCTTTATTGGATATTATTATTTATTGAGGTTGATTTACTATAATACAATATTCTATATTATATTGAATGATTTATGATATGTTTGAATATAGATGTGCTATTTTTATACAATTAATGGGTTATGGTTAATGTATTAACATTTTGTATGCTAGTTTTAATATGAATGTTTATGTTATATTTCATCTTTTTCATATGGGGAATGCATTGGAGTTAGTAAGTGATGGGTGGATCCCTCTTTAGCTCTTCGATGTATCGGTAGGTCTCTTGAGACAAACTAGTGTCTTGGAATAAGTCCATGAAAAAATAATTATTTGTAGCCATGGAATGAGGCCTTGACAATGTGGTTATGATGTCCGACATTATGCATTCCATCATTATGAAATTAGCTATGGATATTACATGTGATTACTCGACTATTGGTATATCCATGTGAACATGTAAATTGAATTATTTGATTTATCTTTTCTATATTAAGATGATGTTAGATTTTAAAGGGATTTTGTTTTAGTCTTATACATTTCCTTAAATGTTTATTTTTATTTATTATAGTTTCCTCTATATTTTATCCTTAATGAGAATCTGAGCTCACCCCTTTCTTATGTTTTATTTTTACCAGGAAGTAAAGAAGTGTGTTATGATTGATATGTAGGGTTAAGCTAGAGGAATAATGGTGTTCTCAAAGGATTATTTATGTTTTGTTTTATTTTAAAAATTATAATGTAACGTTCATATATGTAATCTATTTTCCAAGACTGCTAAACAGATCAGTCGTTTGGGACATGATTTCTTGTAATAATGCCAATGTTTTAAAATAATGCACCAACTCTAGGTAACCAGGGCCAGGACATTACATGCCTCCATTAGATACTTTCTTAAGGACCCTTGAAATGGTATTTAAAATTATATGAACCTCTAAATCAATGATATTTTATTAGATAATTAAATTATATAGGGTTTTTAATAAGGAATTCTCAACGTGGTGTAAATAAGAGAATTGGAGGATTCCCTTTAATAAGTTTGGGGAGGTGAAATCTGAGAATATCTTAAAATATTAAAATATACTACAGTAATTTTCTAGAAAAATTATTCAAAATGGATGGATATTCAATTAGAAGTCATAATTTTGTTGAATTACTTAAAGAATGAAATTTAGATAGCTTATGTGGGGTTTTAAAGAATGTCTTTTTATCTAACCCCTAAGTTAACAAATTATAACCCTAAAAGTGGTAACATATTTTTCACTCTTAATGGGTTATAATTTTACATATAGGGTGAAAATCAGAACATAAATGAAAAAATTATGATATTTTAGACCATAACATATCCAATTTATACTCTTTCATGATATTTATAATTTTTAAATAATTTAATTGAATAGTATTTTCATAAAATATCATTGATGTAAATTTTGAGACTATTCATTTTATTTGTCTTTAAAGACAACAAGATAGAAATGGAATTAAAATTAAAAACTTTCACATATATATAATATGTTATATTTACCTCAAAAAAAATTTTGTTATACAATATTAACCCAAATTTTAGAATTTTTAAAATTTTCAATATCATTTATTGTATTTTTCTATAAATTGAATAAATATTATACTGGTGTTTATATGCATTTATTGAAATTATTTAGTATCCAAAAAATTAAAATTAATTAATATGATAAATAAAATAAATTTATACTTCAAATAAACATTTATAACTAAACATAACCAATTTTTACCCTTATGATAAATTATTATTGATATTAATGTCAAGACATAGAGATTTTGTATTTGTTCGATTATAAATTAATATAAATTTAACAATCAAAGACTGATGGAACCAAATAGTGATATATTATTGAATATATCTAAATTTAAAAAGTCCCCTAATAAAATATGATAAATTAAAGTGTTAGATAAATTTCAACGCCTTATCCCAATATTTTAGCTGAATTTTAATCATTTTATCCTTATTAGTGTGATACAAATTTACTATGGTTACTGCTGATATTGACCGAAAATAAGAGAGAAATATATATAAATTTTAAACTGATTAATTTAAATTTATTAATCCACTTTCAAATATTTAATTCCAATAAATTTCAGAAATTAATTCAATATAAAACCAAATAAGGTAACAAAAAAATTCTTTTTTAGAAAAATGAATTTTTTATGTATAAAACATGTTTACATACCAAATTATACGATAAAATTGATTCCCATGAACTTATTTGTATTATTAATAATATTACATAAATAATTTTACATTGAAAATATTTAAAAACAATATAAATTGTTTTAAATCGTTGAAACATAAATAATGTTTTCAATAAAAATCAAATTGTTTTCATTATACATAAAAAAATTAATATTTTCCCAAAATTATTAAAAATTCTATGTAATATAACTATGAAAAGTTCATTTTAAAAATAAATTTCATTCTATAAATTTAATTTTCTGAATGTGTAAAAAAGAGAAGATAATATTTTTTCAAAAAGTAATTAAATACATGTTTGATGGACACACATATTTAAAGAATAATATGACTTTACTAAAAACATAAATTTATATTTACTAGGAATTCATCAATGAATTTTTATTGAGTAAGAAAATTATATATATTTCATAATACGGTTATTCCTATTCATATCTTCCAATTAAATGGCTAGGTTATAATGGGTATATTTAAATAATTATATTTCGTTGTTCATTTATGCTCGGGGTTACATATCGAATATTTTATCTAACATAATGTTTTTATTTTAAAATATCAGGGTGTTAAAAGTCCTTCTTATATTGTCCCTCTACAATGAGGTGTTATTTATCGAGCATAATAGGTACAATCAGACCACCCCATAAACATGAGGTTATATCAACCTACTCACTGGATTGCAGCACTAGTAGACTATCAAGAGTACCAACTACTTAGGGAGAATCATCTACATGTTTAGGAAATCAACAAAATGTTAAAAAATTTAGTTGAATCCCATGAATTACTAGATGATATGAGAAAATGGATGAATTCTATTGATGGGTGGTGTGAACTCGTACAATTATAGATGAATTTTTAACCTGAATGGATGAATTCAATTCCTCTTCCACACAATGTTAGGAATCCCAAATTCACAAAATCAGATGGAATATGAGACATAAATTAGTATCTCCCAATGTTTTTTTCCTAGTGTATCAAAATGGTGGGAACCCCAGAATAATAATATCCTGACAAGATCATATTCATTGTGTAGACCTTATATGATCCTTTATTTTCTGGTCATAATAACCATGAAATTAGTTTATTTAAGATCAGGAATATCTCCATAAATAGTAAATATTTTGATTTTAATTTACAATAAGGAATGTAAAATCCCTTAAACTCTCCAATTGAATGAAATAGGAGAATGGGAGAGTCAAGGATTTCATAAGTCCATATAATGGTAGGATATACTCCATGGGATTTCAGCTTCCCTAGGAACACTTATAGAGATCTGTGTAGGGAACATAGTGATAAATTGGTAGGTATAGTCATCCCCTGGAATTATATTGGTGTCTTATATGATATTTTGACTATGGAATAGTTTCTAGATGATGTTATATGATAAACCATGACCAAATATCCCTCAAAACTATAAATACAAAAAAAATCAGGGAGAGAAGAAATTTCTATTATCACTCTCAAAACCAAAATGTTGACAAGAAATAACCTTGATAGTATGAATTATAAAGTTTATTCCTTCCATGATGATTAGGTTCCCAAAAACATTATCTATAACTTAGAGGGAAACTTGATCACAATGCAAGAAATTATGATGCTAGATGAAGTATGAAAAAATGACCACCAAAATAACCCCTTGCCATTATATTATTGGTCACAAAACCACAAGATTGATTCTTTATAAAATATTATCTACAAATCATGGTTAATAATGGTTAGATACTATTTAAAAATCCAAAGGATCCTTTTCTTATGTTTTTTCTATTCTTCCAGAAGAATTCAAATTGGTAGATTCTGAATAGGGGAAACACTTGGGTTCTTCTCTATCATCGAAGGCAATGGGAATCGACCCACTAAGAGGTAAAATGGGAACCAAACCACTAGATGGGATATTCCACTAATGAGGAATAAATTTTCACTTATTCTTCCATCAACATGGAACCAAAAATCCTTGATATTTTTTAATTGATTATGATAAGTGCAATCTTGGTAGAGATGATTGAATATTTTTTCAATAATCTAAGCCTTAAAAGGTTGTCCCATTCTCTACTCTTAACATTGGTAAATAAGGGTTCAGTGATTCCTAGTATGTCTATAAATAAATAATCATCTACCATGTTGATTACATAGAATGAAATTTTGAGAGCGAATATAACCTATGTAAACAAAATATCTAATTACATGGATACACATTGGGGGAACCCTCATCAGTTACCCATCCATCCATTGAAAAATGAAAGCATGCCATTATTTTTTCTACCCATCAACCCCATATGGATGAGAAAGCCATATTTATTAAGGGTACAATTTCGTAGCTCTAATAAAAAATGAGGATATCCAAGAAATAATGATAGAGTTACATTAAGTTCATTCTTTCAGTGGAAAATTTCATCACATTGATGAATAGTTCTACCAGAGAGTGAATTCTCCCATTCCACAGAAATATGGAAATTTTTAAATTTTTATACACCCCATCCCATGGGATTGGGGGAGTTTTATTATCTTCTAACCCCTCATTAGATGAATCTCAAACATTTTTTGACCTCATTGACCTCCATGAATTCCATTATGAAATAGGATTTATGTAGTGTAAGGGTGGAATAACTAAGGTATCAACTATCAATGGCATTAAAATGTAACCCTAACTGATTGAGATAAAGGCATGACCTTACAGATCCTAAATACAATCATTTGACAATTCCAACAAAGGAATTTCTAGAAAAAAGGTTATGTCATGTTATTATCAATATCTAAATAATCAATCAATAAATATATATTCATAACAACATAAAAGTTTTGTAGGTACTTATCCTTGGAGAAGATGAATAATTTGGTCAAGATCCCAAGGATTAAGAGAAGGATACCTAAATAAAAATATTTGAGGGACTATTCCAATTAATTCTCCTATGATCAACTTTCAGGGAACACAAATGAAGTTTTCTTCATATTAAAATATTAGATTCATAAGGATACATATAAGGGAATAATATAACCATGGATACCCAAATACCTACTTCATCCATGTGGACACCTTGAGTTGAACACCCCATGTGTGCCAAAATATCACGACCTTTTATCTCTCATTGATAGATAAAATAATGTTTATTCTTTTAGGATTGATTATTTCCATGTATATTTCACATGTTAATTTTGAGATAACCTACATGAGCTCCAAAAGATCAAGATACCGAAAGTGGGAAACATAATGTATGATCCTGATTTTTGTCCCTATGACCAAATTTTGGGACATATGGTTGAAGGATAATTCGTCATCAAATATTGGATCCAAATGAAAAAAATGATGACCTGATAGATTTAATGGACCTTGACACACATGAAATATGTATTCGAGTCATTCTCATTCAGTCAAAAAAAGCATCATGCCTAATGAATAATTTTAGGACAACATCTTTACCGAATGAATTTAAAATATATAAATATATCCTTATCACTTGAAATTAAACTTCATGATGTTATTACTAAATGCGTTAATGAAAACTATATTGTGATCATTCTAGAAAAAATATGTCAAACTTAATAACATATTTTACACCCTGTAAGAACATAAAAAACGTAGAGTGGCATACCCATTATGGTAAAATTTATATATATTATAATTGGTTTTGTGTGTAATCCCAACCAGTACATGAATTATTTTCTATGATTCCATGGATGAAAAATACAACATCCTACATATGAGTCAGATCATTGTAGAAGACTCTATATTATATTCTCCTATGAACCTGCAACCAAAAAATGGCATTATCCTAATGGTTGTGTTCTCTTCATTCACATAGGGACTTTCTAAATGGCCTCTTACACATGGAAATTTATATAACTATGTATGGATTGATTCTCATACCATGGGATATGTATTGATGAAAAAAATCTTATTTTGGACCTAAACAAAACCCTTTCAATTTTACGTTTACAATATTATAGTCAATTTACTATGGGATCACAAAATTTAATTCCATATGACACCAAATTTATCAAAATAATTCCTCATTATGAAAATTAAAATGCATAGTCATGGTCTTTGTTGTACAATCCTAAACTATGTATCCCATCTTTGTAAGAAATACATTGAAAAATTTAATGTTGATTCATAACGTCCTTATTATATGAAATTAAAATATACAAAATTACAATCCAATATTCATGACTCTAAACTATATTGTATATCATATTTACATCATGATGTTTAACCACATAACCAAAGTCTATACTAAAAGACCTTAAACTAATCATATTTAATTTATTGTCACATGATGTTAAACCACACAACATATAGTCATTATATATAACCCACCATACCTTTTATGTGTAAAATAAATCTATGTAGAAGGATTCTAGTATATGGGTTTACCAACTCTTGTTAATTGTTATTCAATGACCCCACACTTGAAAAAGTCTATCTCACATAATTCCGAAATTATGACATTATCTACATTAGATTTATTTTCTTATAATGACTTGAAATATATCTAATTAATTGGAAACTAATTGGGCATATGTATTATTTGTGTACAAAATGACATAAATCCCACATATATTAAGAACAATGTATGTCTTGATTCTTATCCTCATATGATGCATAGTGAAATATGGACAACACATGCATGAAATAACCGTAGATTTTAGTTTCACTCCAATGCTTTGGTTCAAGATGGAACTATATATCCCTCTCATTATTTGGATACTATATCAAACTAAGAAAATTACTTCTTCCAACATATGATATAGATCTATACAATAACCTTTTTATCAAAAAATAGTAGTGTTTGGATTTTAATACTTACATGATACAAAGTGATAAATAGATTTACTAAACAAGGTTCATCTATATATCAATAATTTAAAATTATCCCACAATGTCATGGTGCATGATCCTTTAATTGTTCACCTTAGGACTTTTCCTTAATCATCATTAAGAAAATATCCTTACACTTCATGTGTGAATCAGATCTTCACAAACTAAAAACGTGGCCTTCCTGTATGACCTTAAATTACATAATATTTCATCATCACTATATGATGAAAGAGTACATGGCTAATTTATATCCCTATTTTTCATTATTTCATGGTATGAGTGGACTTTGAATCACCCCTTGTCTCCCACATCATGCATGAATCAAGAGATATTTTAGATATTGGTTTATCATTTCAATTAAATAATCATGATTCATCAAAAAAATCAAGGATACCAAATTAGTCACTTTATGATAATAAATTAAACCACAAAATGTAGTTTTCACAGGATGTTAAACTGTATGGAGGGACGTCCTTACACCATCATTTTAAACTATACAACATTTTTTCCTAGCTGTATGAAGAGACAATACAAAAAACATATAATTTATCCTCTAAGACCTTTAACTTCTTAGTGTGGTGTAGTCCACATCGATTAGTTTCCTTATATAAGATCTAAATCCATATAAGAGTATTACTAGCACATGGGACTCACCTATAATCCCATATCAGAAAATAAAAATTTCCTTATCAGTTGACTCTTAAATAATGTTAGGTCCCTCTTTCCATGGATCAAATCTAAGACAAAGGGATTTTATATATCTTGTGTTTGAGTCAATTCTACATTGGGGTATTTGGAATGAATCACATTGTCCATGATCCTTTTATATGAATAATTCATCAATCACAAGAAATACATTCCTAGTGTTTGGTCCTTCCAATTTACTATGGGTATTACTATATAAGGTTTTTTAGTATGTACTATGTATGATAACTCCCCATTATATATTGTTCCATTCTAGTGATTGGGTTCTGGCTTATCCATGTTGGATCCCTTGATAACCCAATGTTGAGATGAGGATGAATATTTATATTTCACATGATCTTTTTCTGTGAAATTCTTTTCATATAATGGTCCAAATCATATAACCTTAACATGCATGGAATATTTATCCATGTAACATGAAATTAAACTACATTTCACAATTCCTTGTTGCATAACATTAAATTTAAAATGGAACGTCCTTACTAAATGATGTTAAACTAAACATATTTGGTCTTGGTTGTATATCCTTAGATCACGTGACAACGTCTTCCTCCCATACAAAAAATTGAAACTTCTTTGATCGGCCAAGCATACTGAGTCTAACCATAAGCTTACAAAAGGTCCAAACCCATGTGAGAACACTCAGTGAAAAATCAATTATATTTATTCGAAAGCACTAAAACCATGAACTTTATCCCCCCATTAGAACCATAGCAATGCAAAGATTATATTTTTTGAAGTATATGATGCTTGATTCTAATACCATGGGATGTGAAGTGACACTTATATCTCTAATCCTAGGTCCATCCGTGGGCTCACATCATAGTATTCAATCCAAGCATCATGGCCATAAAAACGTATGCATTTATCTGTGAGATATTCTACACTATAATTATTCCATTAATTCATGTCGGGATTTTTCATTCCTATACCAGGTTGAATAAATCCACTTTTGGTACAGGACATATAACCTTAAACACCAAAGACAATTTGTCAAAGCTATAGAACGTTAATCCTTAACTATCAATGATCCTAATTGAAAGACTATAAAATGTAAATAAAAAAATACACAAAGACTTGTCAGGTTGAAAACCCACAAACGGTGACATAAGAAAAATTAAATTATCTTATTGGTAATTCATTCCCATTAATGGTTTATATATAATGTATTGTAAAAAATAGAAAATGTGAAAATCCTATGGGTATCACTATATAGACCTATAAGAATTCAATATATTCTCACTAGAACCTGGGGTTATGGAAAATGTTTGGGTGAATCTCCCATATACCCTTTATTTTTTTAGATATGACATTAATACATGGTCATTCACAAAAATACCATGTCTTCACATATAATAGATCACCCCTTTTGCTGATTGCGTACTCATGAATCTCAAGTTATTCTTTTTCAGCTTGAAAATGTATACATTACATGGGGGAATAAAATTTTGGGTTCCTGAATCATTGTTGAATATTTGTTCTCCATAAACCCACTTCCAACCTTTTAATGGCTGAATCACTCTACTCCTTATGTTGTTTCACTCCTCTTAGAATACCATAAACTCGAGTGGATTATCTTTGTTTACTATTCTATAAAAATTTTGGTAACTAATATTGAATGATCTAAAAGGGGCATTATATGATTTGACGGTGCAAAACACAATTACCTTTGAACTTTTAAGTAACCCTTTGGGGAATCATTGGTCCTGATGGAAAGGCCCCCTTAAACCCCATGTACTTTCTCTAGATTGAATGAATCACTAGTTTCCACCATCCCTAATGGTCTTCCTACCCCCACAAGTATCCATTTCACATTGAATTAGTCATTCATTGGTTATGATTAACCTTTGCTATAACACAACTATTTAAGTGTATTTAAACACCCTTCATGTTATAAACCTACACATAATTCCCATTGTTAAAAAAATATTATGAAATCTTATTCTTATTCCATTTCATATCTTGGGTGTATCTCTAATGGAGACCATAATTCCTTGAGTTTATTATTCCTCTTTGTAATCCCCAAGATTTAAGTTGAAATTCTACTCTTGAAAAATAACAATTGAGCACCTGGTCCTCATCGTGTGAACTTAAATTTCATAATATTATGGTATAATCCATATGGAAAAAATTTAAATGAATCATTTCTTAAAATAGTTTTTGTTATTGTGATGCCCTTAATTAATATCATTTTTTTCTTTCACTCACTACATCAAATCTCTCACCCCCTTTTTGTCAAAGCTATGTAACTTTGAACTGTACAAATACAGAATAATGTTTTTTAAACTAAAACACTAGAAAAAATTGGGTCCCAACATTATCAAAATAATTTACATGAACCATCCCTCGAAGGTTTCTACATTCATGAAATTGGTTTCCCCATTAAAATTAGGTTTTTGTCAACTATGTTTTCAAATAAACTTTTTTAGTTTTAGATGGTCAATGTTATCTGAACTTAAATATCCACTCCCATTAGTGTGGCTTGCATGAACATAAACTGACAATCGAAAGTGACGCAGTAATCACTATGTTTAAAAGCCACAGAGGGTGTCCTGGTAGAATTTTATTATATTCTCTTTATGAATTCACCTTGTGAGGTCTAGGAAAAAAATTGATCACATAAAAGATGAAATTTTATAAAACTCTCCCTGATGAAAAACACCAAATGGAGAAATGGTAAAACACTATTTTCTATCTTCTAGGACTCTCCCTCAATGTCTTAATCAAAAGGTAAGGAGAATATAAAATTTAAAAATATCTTAGGGGCCAACATTCATCCCTAAAAAAATTAGGGATATTCTCTCTTGGTCAATAAACCTAGGAAAAATATTGAGATCCCATATATTCTAAGGTTATAACGTCCTTGTCACTTGAATTAAAACTATATGACATATGGTCTATTCAGTATGAACTTTAACTCTTTAGAGTTCCCTATAATATGTGGCCAAACATTTTGGAATGAGAACCAAATCCTTGAAATATCCCCACAGGATCATAGATCCCTATCCATGATTCAATGTTAATATTAAAATTAACCCTTCCCTATATATGAGTCATATCTACATAGGATACTTCATCGTAGATTTATTAATCCATGATATTATATTAAAAATTTTCCCCATCTATAAAATATCATGGGTTTTATAGGGAACTCTATAAGAATTACATGTGTCTTGAATCCTATTCTCAAAGGAATCATACTAATGTCCATATCTCTAGTTATAGATTAATCTACAAAATCCACTTCAATTATAATCACCACTATTATTATAGAATTTATACATTTAATAGTTTAGGATATTAATAATTGGTGTTGAGAAACTCCTCATAGAAACCCAAACACCTCAATAGAAGTACTTCTCTAAGAAACATTCAAAATACCTAATCCTATACCCTCCTTAGATAATTTTATGAACCCAGTGCTTATTATTTATCTTGGTGATACTAGCACATTGACTCAATGTTCTACTCTTAGATCTAAATATCCATTGGTTGAAATCCTCCTTTATAAAGTATCATTCTATTATTGATAAGTTGTAGAAGTCAATAAGATATTCAATAATGTGATCATGTTCCATACATTTACCTTAGAATGAAGTATTATTCATTCCATATGAATCCAATTACAAGGGGTGTTTTTTGGAATTGAGTAATTCATTCTATGAAATTATATAAAAAACACGTTATGGTCTACACTGAGAAGAACACTTGTAGATTTTGAGTTGAAATATATTTTTCTACTAGAAGGAGAAGAAATTAATATTTCCTTATGACAAAAGACTAGTAACACACTAAGATATGGAAATTCATTGAAAAGATTTCCCAATTTATTGACCAAGTGGTGATAACCTCCCTCTGGGAGTAGACCTTGGATATCAAGAATTAAAAATTAATGGGTATGAAGATTGTAAAACCTATATTTTACTATCTTACTTGCACTTTATCAGCATTTAAAATATCTATTATATGGGAACCCAAAATTAACGGTAATAATTTGATTAACATGTTTTTATTTGACTAGTCATGGATCCAAAATAGGATTAATGAAAAACATTCCTTACTATTTTATGTATGGATTCATTCATGTAGAAGGATATTTTGTAAAGTCAAGTTCTGCATGATGTTCACATGAGCCACATAATTTTCCCATTACCACGATATATCAGCGTCATTCTGGAAAATATGAGGAATGATCATCAAATCATGAGAAAACTTGGTCACTCAAATATCATATGTGGATATACCACACATCTATGAGATACCATCATTTTTTGTGTATGTATCACATGAAAGTGAGATACCCTCAACTTATGTAGATGTATCAGAAAACCAAAATATACCCTCATGTTAGGTGGATGTCTCACATGGATACATGATATCATCATCATATATATACATATCATGTGGTTGGGAGATTTACTTATCATTTGTTGATCAAAGATAGACTTCTCATGCGGATCACACACCATCCTTACAGAACCCCAAATTTTGGAAATTTGGTTACCAAAAATTGCATATAAATATACCATACCTACCTAAAAGTAAATTAGGATGAGGATTTTGAGCTATGGAGAAACCATTTGAGTATTGCTAAAATCCCCAGGTTATTCTAAAAAACTATAGTAAATATCCAAAAAATCATTTTGTGAATGCACTTCACGAGGGAATTTCCAAAGGCCCCTTTTCAAGGGAATCACATAGATGGAATAACATGGATTATATCATGTAGTGGACATCTCATTGAAGAATAATAAAGAGGAATTAAAATAAAGGATATCATTTAAAAACAACACACACAGTACATCACATAGAGACATGGCATGAAGGTCATCATGTGAAAGCATCATATGAAGGCATCATGTAGAGGCCATAATGTGGAAGAATCTTGAAGAGGCCATCACAAAGATCATGTCAAAAAAGTTAGGTTTATGAGATATATATTAGTACATACCCTGGTAGTGTTCCCCAACACACTTAGTTATGATCAGTTATAGGATACGATATCAGTCTGTCACCCCTATCACTTCATTTCCATTATTGAACTTCAGTGAAAATTTAGATTTACACCATGAAATTTTTAGTAACGGTATGATATATTTTGGGATTAAATATATATTACACCATACTTTATCCCTGATAATCTCTTTTATTTGAGATACTCCTCTTGGTTACCTCATTTACCTTCAGTCAAGATACTCCTCTAGGTTTCCAAATCTCTTCAAATTGAGATACTTCTCATGGTCATCCTATTTTACCATTATAAAAGGTGTATACCCGAAAACATACCTTCACCTGACTGACCTAAATATTATGGCATAACTAATGAATAATCTTCACTCAGTCTCCTATTATCACCCAATTAACGACATTGGAAACCTACTAGGGAAGCTCAAAGTGTAATCCCTACTCAATCATCATTAACGAACTCTCATCTAATATGGTTAATAATATGTTATATTTTTTCTCACACTATGTATTTATAACATGGTATTTGAGGATGATTTGATCATTCTATTATTATTATTGAGATTCATCATAAGAATCAGCTTTTAGTCCTAACAGTATAACACTAAACTGTATAGTGTATGCCATTGTTGCATGAGGTTAAATTTCTTGGTTTTTTTAATTCAAATGACCTTCAATTTACTGATTCATTCTATATAGGTTTTTATTCCTATTTATAAGTATACATAGTATTCTTCACTATGGTTCAGTCCTAATATCCTTATTTACACCTTTTCTCGTATGTGATAAGCGAAGGATTTACCATTTACACAATGAGTTGAGATAATACTATTGGGTTTCCCATGTCTACCCACTGAGTTAATATTATAAACTATTTTTCATAATAAACCATAAAACATGATTATCCTCTTGGCTCACTAATATAGCTCATGTCATGATACTATTCATTATTCCCATATATGGGCATCCTATTTAGTGAAATCAACAATCTAAGCTTACTAATACCTATAAAATGAGAACACAACATGCTTATACTAATGCGTATAAGGAGAATCATCCTTATCCAATGATGATACATGTATTATACTAGGGATGATCTAGATATGATCCACACCTTCAGTTATTTACTCATCAATAAACAAGATGAACTAGAAAGGTTTTCTCATGTTTAATTCACACACCATTCACTCTTCAGTACCTTTAACCTCGTTTTCCATTCCACTTGATGTATATATTCTTAGAAGTGGTCTTTTTCACCTGAACCTAGAAGGTATTATGTTCCCAATTAACCATCACCTAATTACAAGGGATTGGATTCCCATCATAAGGATATAATTTGATCCCCTCCTAGGGGGCTGATCCCAACATGATAAACACCTATTGAATCCCTAAATAATGATAAATTATGGATTAACAAACCATATGTATTTAAAAAAATTATCATGATATAATAAGTAAAATATTAATAACCTCTACTACACATAACTTCTAAAATCTCAACATGAATTTTTCCATATTATTGTAAAAGGGATAACTAGTCTCGTTCTGGGATTTGGAAAGGATTCATAAA
Source organism: Viscum album (assembly GCA_963277665.1). Lineage (NCBI taxonomy): Eukaryota > Viridiplantae > Streptophyta > Magnoliopsida > Santalales > Viscaceae > Viscum > Viscum album. The sequence continues at coordinate 541,525,797 of OY728119.1, forward strand.
AAAGTATTAAATTTATTTGAGAGTCTAGGAGTAGGAAAAAAACTCTAAAAAAGTTGTGATGTTCCAAAACTACTACCCACTTGACCAATGTGCATTCTGTATTATCATATGAAAGAAACTGAAAAAGTTCTTGTGTTTGGAAAGCATTACAACAACGACATTACCATTGAATCATAATAGATCATGAAGAATATTAGAGTTTCTTTTGAAATAAATAATTTAGATTAATATCTAGTTAATTTTTATCCCCTAATTTTTAACCCCCAAACCCTATAGTAATTAATGTTCACCACAAAGATGAAATGATTTGAACCCTAGGATAGTTTCATAATGTGAAATGGTAGGATCTTGTTTTAATTGTTGTTACAATGAATGTTTATGGTCAGTGATGGATTATGTAACATATCCATATTTAAATGAGGATCTATTGAGTAGTGATTATATTTTAACTCTATAAAATAATTACATGTGGTTTGGTTCTCAAGTTTTATTTTATGCTCTTACGATTCATGCATTTCTGACCTCACATATAATATGATTATCATTTGATTGTTTTTCAAATTAAAAACTATGGATCATACTAATATAAATTTTATTATGTCTATTTTCTTAAAACATATCAATAAATAATATTATATTTATATTTATTTCTTTGAAAATCTACCCTACCATGAGTGAAGTAGTCATCACATAAACGAATTTCATATTTGAAGGTCTAGAAATGGAATAAAACAATTTCTATTATAATTATAATTTACAGCCCAAGTAAGTCAATTAATAATAAATAAATTTAAAACAACATAATAAATGGAATTTGAATACTCTTTTATTTTAAGAAATATAACTTACAACATGAACAAGAAGAAGAATGCATCAAAAAAGATAACCCTGATTCAAGAGACACCCATCTTCTAATGCTTATATACATGGATTTTAAACACTTTTAATCTACTATAAAAATCATAATTCATTTAAAGACCCATTGAAATTAGATATTTACACATTTATAGACTGTAATGGTAGATTTAATTACCAGAGTTCACAAGTGTGAATCATAAATTTGGAGAATTATTTTAATTCAAATTTTATTAACATTTTGACCTCAAAGAAAAGTAAAACATATACACATCATGAAGGATGATTTTAATGGAAATGTATCTTCAATATAATATCATAATTTGATTAAAATCAATTCTTGGATGAATATGATAAATCCAAAAAAGCTTCGGTGATTTCCATATCGATGACTCTGGTCCATATTTGAATTCAAGGGCAATTTAATCAACCTAGACATGAGATATGATATGGATGCTACAATTGGAAATTCTAGGCTATTGAGTGAATAATTTATTAATTAAACCTCAAGTACAAATAAGTTATATGTTATTATTTATATGAAAAATAATAGTGTTCTTTAAAGGATTAAAACACTAGTTTTCATCAAGGTTTCAAATAAATGATCAAATCCTAAATATTTCATAAATAAAAAAATATAGCAATATTTTGGGAAAGTATATGAATTATTATATAGAAATTGTTCAATAAAAATGTGTTTTATTTAGGGTTAAACAATTATTAATCACCCTCTTAGCCATTTTAATTTTTTCTTTTATTTCTATTTCAATAAATTTCCCAATTGTTCTGCTTTTGTTTGTAGGTTTTCTGTTGAAAAAAATATATTAAATAAAGTATTCTACTACCAATAATGTCGTTTTTATTTCTCCTTTATAAAATATTTTTTTCCAAATTTAATTTTTTCATGCAAATATAATGAAATAATATTTTAATACAAAATGTGGTAGAAATAGTTTATGTGTGCGGGAGTGGTACCAATTTTTTGAGGTTTAGATGATTCATATTTTGTTTTAAAATTTATGATTATTTTTAGGTTTAGAATTTAATATTTATTTTCATTCTTCCTAGAGAGAAATATTATTCTTGTTTTTTGGACAACAATACTTCTCGAGTAAATAAATTTATATTTTTTTAGAGAAATTTATACCATTGATTTCAGGGAATTTTTGTTTCAGAACTAGGAGAAGGGTTATCGAGGGGAAATAATTAAGTTGACTAAAAATTATAAAATGATGAAATTGGAATTTTGAACTCTATATTATGTAACTTTGAACTGTGAAAGGGATCACCTCAAAGAGTATAATAAAATAAATACATATATGTCCTTTAAAACTAGAGTAAAATTGTAAATTGGGATGTCATATGAAGTTATGATGTATTTAAGAACTAAAAAATAGAAAAATATATGGAAAATAAGAAGATAGAATAATAAAAAAAATTATCATTCCAAATTATAAAAAAGGAATGGATTTAGGTGGGGAGAATATTGAATACCAAATGAAGAAGGGATAAATTAACATATAACAATTTCATATTGGTTTTATTAAGGAAGTAGTAAATGGAACTTTTATAGAAGGGTCTTAGGAAAGAAATATTTATGATAATTTCATATGTTAAAATATCAATTGCACTAGAATCTATTTTACTCAAAATACTATAACTTGAACCTTTTCTTAAATTGAAATTGGATTGGATTGGGCTTATTGAGGAGGCATGATATTTACAATAATGAATAAATATTTATTGTTATTTGTTTTATGAGTTTGTACCTAGGATGAATAGTTAGTTTTTTAGTTATATTCAATAGATTTCATAGAAGTGAAATGTTTTTGTGTAGGGTAATTGAGAATGCCAATATTTTCATATATATTTCACTTTAAATTTTAATGTTTTAAATACCAAAATTTTAAATATAATGCTAGTTGTAATATTTTGGCATTAATGTAATAATTTTTTTTTTCAAATTGTGAAAGTGATATATTTATTTATTTATAAGTTTTTATATTCAAATTTTATATTAGTTTATAAATTCATTTTTAAGTGATGATTTAATTTGAATTTTTAATTTTGGAATGAATTTGGAAATTTCATGGAAATTACAATATTTCCCATTCAAGTGAACTGTAATATTTTTATCATATAATTTTCTATGTGTTGAATATAAACTTTTTTTCAAAATAATACACATTTTAGGATTCATGTTTTATTTTAATACATGAAGTTATATCAAGGTTTTTCATATATATAATATGCACTAAAATGAATGATCGATTGAATTCTTCAATCTGGATATTACTTAAATGTTTAACCTATAATGTTTAATTATCTGATCAAATTCAGAAAAAATTTAACACAAGTTAGAATATTATAATAAAAATATTATATTAAACTAGATCCTTAAATATTTAGTTAATTTTTAAGGTTTTCCATGAAATAAAAAATTTAGATTTACTTTGACTCATTTTTTAACTTTCTATATAGTATTTTTTCTAACCCTAGCCTCCCATTACCTCTATAAATAGAAATTATTTACCTTCGTAGGATGAGATTATTTCATGAGGATTTTTTCTAGTAGTGAATGGTGGACTAGTTTATACTCTATTTTTTATCATTTATCTCTCATAATGTAATTCCATTATTGAATGTTTTCATAATTAACTATTTCTAATTCCCACCTGTCACTCTCTCTCTAATTCTCTTTACTGTGATCTTATACTCTAGATAATGAGTAAATAAACAGAATAATATCACATGGGGATGAATTTAGTGTCATAACCAAGTGCATATTCTTTAATTTTTAATTTTTCTTATCTATTTTGAGTTATACCAAGGTTGATTAGTTTTTTGGAAAGTGGAAAATGCATCCTAACTACAATTATCTTAAGTGTAACTTTTTATTATGAACTATTTTTCATACCTTCCATGTTCACTAAGTAATATGATAGCGGTATGGTTATAAAGTTCTAAATGGGCATGATTATATTTTAGGAAAGTGGGTTAAAGGGTTTTCCCTATTGAGGATGTCTCTAACTTACTACCCATGGAGGAGGTGGATGTGAAATATACTTGTAGATCATTGAAGAAACTATGTGTTCACAATCGTTGTATAAAAGGATGATCAAACACATTATATATATTTTTTCATTACCAAGGTGGGATAATAACCTTGAGACAATGAAGGTCCACTTAGGATAATTACTTTGGGTGATTCACATTTCTCACTATCGTTATTCATCAAATATGTATTTTCATATACATTTATAGTTTATATCTTTAATTCTATACTCAATACCTCATAATTATATTTGATATCATAAAAAATATATTATGATATATTTAGGAGTATTTAGTGATTAAATTCCAAATATCATCAAAATAGACAACCCTATTCAGCCACTACGCTGCCTTAGTAAAACTTAAATAATATTTTCCAAACCCTTTGACTAGTGTGTCAATTATAGAAAGATGTTAAAATAGTTTTAGCATAAAAATATTTTTTTATATTGTATTTATCTAACATAGTTATATCCATTTCAAATAAGTTTCAATTTTTTCATTCAACTTCTAAAATTCTATATGGATTTATAGGGGATGAAAATATATATAGAAAATTAATATTTTTAATTTTTTTCAAATTATTAATTTTAAAATTTACCTCCTCTATCGGTATTAATGAAAAAAATAATGAAAACTTTTTTATTCTAAAATAAATTTAAATTTTTTAAAAACATTTATACGGATTCACTTTTTGATCAATAAACTATATCCAAGAAAATAAACTAAAATCATATACTATAAAAAATTAAATTTATTTAATTCAATAAAATAAATTTTAGCAGGAATAAACAATTCAATATACTCTAAATATAATGGTATGATATAAATTTCCTAATTAATAGGTCTAGAAGAAGGTTTCCTACCATTTTCCTTTGATGAATGAGTTTAACACATGAAAAATTATATTATTCAAATTTAGAAACTATATAACCTTTTTATATTTAGAATTTTTATGTAACAAAATTAAAATTTATAGGTCTAAGTCTTTAATACTAATGTAAACAATCATTCTACACCATATTCAATATCTATAAAGTATTTTTCTTCAAAAAATAATAATCATTTTAAAATTCATCTTTCAGACCATCATTACATAATTAATATATTATTAATTTATTATGTTGTAAAATATCAATATATAATACTAAATAAATAAAATTTGATTTAGAAATATAATGTTTTCCAAAATATTTATCATTTACATTGGAATCATATCTAAAAGTAATAGCGTATCAATAAATTTTTTATTTAAAATTTTTTTTGGTTCTTCATTCATATTTATATAGAATCCTTTTTCTATATTACATAATTCATTATTGATACATCCATAATTTGTTTCTTAAAATATTACTTAGTGGACTATTTTGGTACTAAAGCTTCTTTGGGTGTAATAGGATTAGAAAAACAATTATTTGTAAAATAAATTGATTTAAAAAATTACTATAATGTACTATTTATGAACAATATTTAGAAATATTAGTTTTAGTAAATCATAATGATTATGGAAATCTTAGTGAATACTCATAAGAATCATTTCTTTTCAATACACATATAAAAAATAGAAGAATAAAAACAATATGAAAATTTCTCAAAATAATTATTATTCATCTGAGCTAATAACTTATCATATCCCAAACCAATTAAATATTTATTTTGTTTTATTATCTTAATAATTTTTAATACATATCTTTTCCCTAAAAAAATACAATTGTTTTATATTTCCAATCGTTATTTCTTTACATTAAACATATGAAATGATTTTAGATCTAAAAAACATTACCGTTTAAGGTGAAAAAAATATTATTACGTTTTTCATTCTCATGAAAAATTTATTTCTTCCTTATTTTTTTAATTTTTAAATTTTATTTATTTATAATGATCAACAGATCTAAAAACATATTTTCTCAATAAATTAATTTCATCATTTAATTCATCAATGATTGATTTTTATTAATCAAAATCACAATAAGAACATTTGGAGTAAAAATCATAATAAAAAAACTCATTTAACTATAACATAAATAAAAATATAGTTGGTTACGTTTTATTACCTTATTCTTAAAAGGAATTATTTTCTTTAGTAAAACACCATATTGTGGTCAAAAAATAATTGTATGAATTTTTTTACTCCTTTTCCTTTAAAGAATTTTCCAATATGGTTTAGTCTAACTTTAAGTTACTTCTTTATACAATTAAAAAAATAATATATGATGCATTATAATTAATTTTAGTATTACCTTTCCATTCAACTTTGTGATTATCCTATTGAGTGTTCCTTATAGATAATTTTTTAAACCATCCTTTTCCATTCTTTTATAAATAGTAGTAACATGCTGAGCTGTTATTTTTCAAAATTCTAAATTTTAAATAATAATAATTATATGAAACAATATTTATTGTTTTTTAAGTTACAAATTTCATCATTAAATTATCACATATAACAAGGTTTTTAATTTCTAGTTAATATTCAATTAATGAACTAATGAATTTATACAGGTTATGTTCTCTATAATTTTTTCTTCTATCAATGGATTCCTTCTTATAATTCCAATTCATGGGAGGATGTGTTAAATAAAATTCAATAACTATATGATTTTATATGGATTCTCTATGATTACTCATTCCATTAACAATTATATTAAACATATGAAACATTTAATAGTCTATTTCATCTTTACCAATCCTAAAATCTTGATATTCATCCTGAAGCATTCCATTACTTTTTCTTCTCTACTCATCATACCAAGGTTAATAACATGAAAAATTCCCTAAATTTCTTGATTATTCTTAAAATAATAAATATTGATAAAAATATTCATGTCAATATCATAATATAAAATATTCTCAACTTTTTAATCCAAAAAATAATTAACGGAATCACTTCCTATAACAGAATTTGGATTATAATTAGGAAACTTATAAGGTTTTACTATAGTAGTCTAATGATCAATGATATATTTCTAGAGATAATATTTCATTCATTTATTCTAGAAGATATCGTATGAATTTTCAATGTAAGGTGGTTTATAGTAAATCCACCCATAATTTAAACTAGTTCCTACCAGATTATATATCTTTTCCTTAGATCAAGATATCTCAGAAAAGGATAGAACATAAAATATAAATATTGGGAATTAAAATATGAACACAGTTATTTTTATACTATTTTAGATAAAATTATCTTAAATCTAATCCCCACACCCATATACTCTTTGCGAGGTATGGTATTTATGAAAGGACTTAATGTTTTTAGGGGATTCACAACAAGATTACAACCAACCATCTCTAGTGAAGGCACAACCAGACAAAAACACTCAATTTCAATTAGGAGGAACAAATTGATTACAAATCTAACTTTTTAACCTAGAGACCCAACCGAAAATACAATTTGAAAGGTAGTATAAATTAACTGGATTTTATGAATGTATAAGATACAATTATACAACAAGTATAAGGATTTTTGATGTGAAAATAATAAACCATAATATAGTTTATGAAAAGGCGATGGAGATAAAAAGAATTAAAATTAGACTCAGAGAAACCAGGTTAGTGTATTCAATGAAGAAAATTGTAGCATAATAACTTTTTCTCAAGTAGTGAATTAGTCCAACTCTCAAATTAATTTATGAAATTTTAGTTTTGTTTTTTCCTTTTAAATTTACTAGAATTTTTAAATGTTTTTTGAAAAGAATCATAATTTGTTTTCAATAGGTTTAGTGAGGTGTAACATGTTTGATCATTAATAGGTTGTTTTACTTATTTTCTGTAGATTTAGTTCATTATGAAATAAGGAATTTAACAACAATACAAAATCTACAATTGTTATAAAAAATCAATAATAATAATAATAATAAAACCAAAATTTTCAAAAAAAAATCACTGATGTTTAAAGATCCTTTAATAATAATTCAAGTTTTCTAGAATTATCAACCTTGAGATAATTATTAATAAATAAATTTAATAATTTAAAAATTATTGTTTTTAATGTTAATATAATTTAAGTATCTTCTATATTAATTGGTCAATGTTACCCATAAAACCATGAAAATATTTTCTTTCTGCAAAAACGTAAAATTCAAATATATTTACTAAAATATAGAATAGATTAGTTAAAATATAAAAAAATATAAACTCAATATTAAAAAATTCAAAATTTATTTGAATACGATAGGTATGTAGAAAAAATAATTCAAAATTAAAAAAATAAGTAAAATCATAAACATGTAATAAATGAAAATTTAATGACATATAAGAGATGAGATACAAAACACATTAGATTCATCTCAACTAATAAGGTTGAGCATATAAGATTAATATATATGTAATATAATATTTAATTTGATATAGATTCTCATAAGATATGAAATCCCATAAGAGAAGTAATATCCTAATTTAGAACTATTTTTATAAGATAAAAATTTCTTCTTTGATATATAAATATCATAAGGTAGAAAAAAAATTTGAGAAAGAAAATTTTTAATAAGATAATCATTTTTCATAAAACAGATAAATTTCATATGATAAGAAATAGATCATTTTAGATACACAAAAACATGTCAAAGATAGTAAAAATAATTCATAAAATATTGAAAAAACTTGAATGATATGGATTTTCACAAGATAGAGAAAAACACACTTGATTGGGTATAAACCAAGGATAGGGAAAAAATATAAGAATACCTTATAAAACATTATAGATAGTAATAATATAAAATATGATTATAAAAGAAATTAATTTTTCATGAAAATAAAATTTTTTAATTAACGGATATAAAATAAAATTTTGTTAAATATTTAGCATATGGAAAAAAAATAAACTCATACTAATGTGATTTTTTCTCCATAATTAGTTCAGAGGAAAAAATGAGAAATATTTCTAAAAAATTTATATATTTTTTAGAGGGAATAAAATTACAATTTTCAAGTAATAAATATTTTTTAAATAAGTTAGTAATACATAAATGTTAAAATAAAAACATGAGAAGTTGGGAAGAGAATGGTCCACTAAATATTTATATCCACCAAGAATTTTTTTATGTATTTATTTAATTTCTTAGTTATTTATACAGTCTTCCTTATGCACTTTTTGCTATGTATGATTTGATTTTTGAAGACCCCCCTAATGTTTATCATTATTTTTTTAGTGTTTGTATGTTAAAGCTTGATTAGTATGGATTTATCTTCATTTAATAGAGAGTAATTCGATTTGATCATGTGTAAATTACATGTATTTTGGAGGTTTGAGATTTCTATATTTTAATATTTCAATATCCAAATCCAACTTCTTAATATTAATATTTATTTAAATGAAAATGGATTAAAATCAATTTTCTCATTATCCATTGGACTATTATTTATTTTATGACTGTGATAGATTTTTGGTATCAACAAAAATATATAATTAATAGATATTCCAATAAATTTTTATAAATATGGTTCTTTATAATATTTTTCAATTGGTGACCCTCTCACATTGATTTATGTTGATGAAAAATATTGAAACAGGTATTTCTAGTTCACAAATTTATTTAATTAAGGAGTAGACATGATGATTTCATTTTGGATCATTCGATCTTTACGTCCCAAATTTTAAATATCAAAAACCAAATTAATTTTTTTGGTCATTTAAATATTTATTTATTTGTTCTAAATATAGTTTAGTATTAGAAAAAGTATTGTTTTTTCAGTAGTTATGCATTTTAATAGACTATCTTATGATATTGGTAGTGTAAGAAACCTCCTATATAGATTGATCTAACATCAAAAAAAAGAAACATGATAAACTGAGAACACAAAATAAGTATACCATAATAGAAGAAACACCCTTCCAATTTTTTTAATGTATTACATTTTATGGGGATCACCTTTTATGACAACCATTTGGATATCCCCATTGAGGGAATTGGAAAGTCCTTTTGATCCCCATTCATTACGAGACAATCCCAAACCACCAATGGTGCACTAGTTCCTTCTTCACAATGAAGATAAATGGTGTTCTTTTATAAAACAAGTTCTACATTATTGAAATAAATAATTGATTTATAATAATAAAATTGATCGCATCCCCTTTACATGCTTTATTTATTGAATAATGATTGTGGGTGGATCAATGTATCTATAACCATCTCATCAAATATGGAATACATTACAGATCCATGGAGTATTTATATAAGGAACTATTATTAAACATTACATAATCTTGAATTAAAATAATAATTCACATTGAGGATCTTTTCAGGATTATATTTTTATAGAATTAGTCCACAACTATTACATTACATCTCAAAAAATTACAAGGTAGACACTTCTACTCAGTTTAAATTTTTTCATAAAAGAAAAAAACTTGAAAAAGAGTCATGACTAGTCCCATGTTTTAGACAGCATGAATTTTCCTTGATCCTGTCCTTTACCCTATTCATCATTCGGTCCTGTGCAAAACATTTAGAAACTTGAGATGATCATAAAAAGCTCAGTAGGGGTTATAAAACAAAGAAAGAAAACCTTAGTACATCATTTCATAAATAACATAATCTGTTCAACATACCTCATGAAATTATAAGATTAATGAATTAAACATAGAAAACATAAATCATAAAGGAAACTTTTGGAATCCATATCATACTTATATTGTAGCTATCACCGCTACGTAGGGAGTTACTTTAGGAATACCCATCACAGTATATTCCCTAAATCTCTTAGGAGAAAAATTCACGTTTACCACCATCGAGTTACCCAATGCATCGGAGAGCTATCTCAGGCTCACCCGCCCTAGGTTTACCATGGAACTACCCATATACATAATAATTCCCAATAACCATAACATATTAACAACCCAAAAAACAAACATTAAAGAAAGATAACATTTACACATTTCAATCACATAATAACATTTAAATATATTGACCTAAAAATCCATTATAAATAACATTTTCAATGCCCAAATACTTAAAAGAGTATATAATATTTATTTTCATTTTAAAAAACATTATGACTTGTTAAGGAAACCAATGATCAAATAATACTCACGGTGGCGGAAAGGTTGTTGTCACCACGTACGTTAAAAAAAATCATTTTTTGTTTAGTAAAAATATTTGTAAAAAAAGATTCCATTTGAATGAAATGAAAATTAAAATGTGTTTATACAACATATAAAAGAAAATCTAGAATTAAAACAAAATATGCCTCAATAAAAGAAGATTGAGACGAAGACCCTTACATCGTGTCTGCCATGAACTGTTCATTCTTTAATCTCCTAAATAATAAACTAATGTAAATTTCAACTTTATTAAGAACCTTTTGGAAGTGTATTATTCCTTTTATATCACTTATTATCATGTTATAAACATTATGTAATCATTTAAGTTAATAATGGTTGTTTTGTCGATATTTGGTACTTGAGTCAAAAATGGGCATCTTATATTTACAAGTTGTTCACGTGGTCAAAATTACATTATATATATAATGATATTAATTATTTAGATATCCTTTATATCATATATATCAAGTATATACATGTATTTATAATATTACATAAAATTTGGGCATAAAAAATGAAATGCACCGTCAATGGAGACGGTAAGCCGTACATACACATGAACACTAATTTCATTTCTATTTCTTCTTTTAATGGAATTAAAACATAATGATACATAGTTATTTTATAATTATAGTATAATATCATATATAATATTATTAACCTCATCCTTTATACATATCACATATGGAATTAACGAGTCATATCACTTTTAGGGGGTGGTAGTCCGCACTTTCTCAAATGAAATTATCGCATTTTAAAATAACGGAAACCATAAAGGTTTGAATTAAATCGAAAATATAGAAGAATAAAAAAAATAAAAAAATATATATCATATATAAATACAAGGCCATCATAATGGAAACTAAGAGAGGCAGTAGGAGATAATCGAACAATCATCATTTCATGAGGCATTAGTTTTCCATCCATAGAAATAGTATGTTCTTCACCCATTAGATAGAGGTGTGGGTAAGTGTAGTTCAAATAATTCTCATAACAAGAGTCTAGTATGTTGAGGATACTATTTTTGTTATAAAATAAAGGAATAAAAGGAGATCAGGGGTTGGAGATGTAAAATAAAGAAAAGATGTTAAGAGAAACGGTTACCTTTAATTTGGGTAACTCCCTTTGGAGTGAACCAAAAGGACTTCATGAAGTGACTAATACCTAAGGTAAGTCTTCTAAGTGGAAGAGAGAGATATTGAGAGATTATTTATCGAGGTTTTGGATGAGACAAAGGGCTTGAGAGGGGTGAATAATGAGTTAGAAGTGAGGGATTTTTATAAGGGGGAGGAGGGGCTCTTTAGGAAAATGTTAAAATATTATTTTATTATATAATGATATTTGGTTTTTAAAGGTTCCAAACTAATTAAAGTTAACTATAGGATGAATAATGGTCGAAATAAAATAATCCAATAAGAATTGGGAAAATTTTGGATATTTTATTATTATTTATAATCGTATTTACGTAAATCATATATTAAGGAGGTAAAAACTGCATCATAATTGTGTCATAAATAATTTAATTTCTCTTATGTCTAAAAATTATAATAAAAATACTATATGTAGGAGTGTTATTTATCTTTCTATGGAATATTTATAGTTGAAAAGAAAACTTATATAACCCTATGTAAAAATTAATTTATTAAAAGATATTTGTGTATGTCATTTTTGTCATTACTTTAAATTAATTAATATAAAGTGTCATTATCACTCCCAGGTGGCTCCATGGGGGACCCAAAATCGACCCAATTATGAAAATGGTCAGACATGACTCATCAAATATTGTTAGTACAAGTGTTAAGGTAATTTTGAATTATTATGATATTATTTTGACCTTGAATTTCCTTATATAACTTTTACCCCGGTAAATAAAAGTCAAAAGTTACTATTCAGAAAAAATTATTTTCTGCTTATTAAACCAAATTTTACTTCAAAATGAAAACCATGTAACTCATATTTTCAAAATTCAATTCACATATGTGGTAAAATTTAATTTAAAAAAAGTCATCTTTTTAACTACTACTTAGTGTTTTCACTATTCATCAAAAATTGAAGTTTTTCAGAAAAATACCAAAAATTAAGCCTAAGAAATATTTGATATTCTGAATTAAAAAAATATGTCTATTTTACCAAATTCAAAATATAGATGTTGATTTAATCAATTTAAAATTAATTCCCATTGTCAAAACAAAAGGCATGTTTTTAAGAAATATTTACTATCAAAAGGTTTGCACTTGTTTATGTCCAATTTCAAAGTAAAATTAATTCCAATGGCCAAAATTGGATTAAATGGTAAAAATATATTCTAATTATACTTTAAAACCAATTAAAAAGATAATATAACAATATAAATAAAGTAGATTAAAAGATAGTTTTTAATTAAAATACAAATTTTCACTATTCAATAAAAATGATATTTATCATAAAAATACAAACAATTTACCCCAATTAAATTTTGATGTCACAATTCTAAAGAAAACTTTTATTCAGTAAAATATAAAATATAAAAGTGACCAAAACTATATTTAAATAGTTTTCTCTATTAAAAGCTGGTAAATCAACCTTTTAAAGTAAATTATGCTTAAAATTAGATTCATTAACATTTTACACCTCTAAATTTTATTGGACAAATGTAAAAAAATTTTAACAAACATGTATAATAATTTGTAGTTATTTAAGTTCATTCTTTCCAATACAATGTCCAGGCATTAACTACCATTTAATATAATAATATTATATTATTATTGTACAACATAAGATTTCAAAGAAACCCGTTGTTGCATATCAGCTATGCCATCTATCATATCAACTCCCTTTAAAGTAAAATTAATATTTAATTCAAAAATATGAATAATTATGAAAATTTATTATTTCATTATATACATGTGATGGTACATCCTTCCCCCCTTTTGGAAATTGCGTCCTCACAATTTTATTCACTTATCAAATAAATGGGTGTATTTTTCCCTCATAGCATTTTCAGATTCCCACATTGCCTCTTGAACCATATGGTTTTTCCATAAAACATTTACCTAGTGAATTACCTTATTCTATAATATTTTCTCTATATGGTCAATAATCTAGACTGGTTGTTCCTTATAATAGAGATTCTCTTCCAACAGAACTACCTCTAGACTTAAAACATGAGATGGATCTAGAATATACTTTCTCACCATTGAAACATTAAAAACATTGTGTACCTGGGATAAACATAGAAGTAAAGACACTATGTATGCAACTGATCCAACTTTATCCTAGATTTCATAGGGTCTAATGATCCTCAGACTCAACTTTTCCTTTTTACCAAAACAAATCACACTTTTCTTTGGTGAAACATTGAGAAAGACATGATCACCTTCCTCAAAAGAGATATCCTTGCTCTGGTTATCTGTATAACTTTTCTTCCTACTCTGAGTTATTCTCATGTTCTTCTGAATTAACTGATCCTTTTCTACCATCTCTTCCACCAATTATAGTTCGATTAGCTTCCTTTCACCTAATTCATCCAAAAAAGCTGGATTTCGACAGCTCTTTCCATATAATCCTCAAATGGAGCCATATATATACTGGAATGAGAACTATTATTATGTGAATAATCAACCAAATAAAGATGTTTGTCCCAACTTCCCTTGTAATATAGTGAATAATCACGTGGAATATCCTCCAAGGTCTGAATAGTTCATTCTGACTGCCCATCTTATTGAGGATGAAAAGTTGTACTTAAATTTAATTTAGTACCCAACGACTTATGAAGGCCCTTATAAAAGTTAGAAGTGATATTGAGATCACAATCAGATATAATAGAGAGGGGAACACCATGTAACCTGATTATCTCTTTAACATAAAACAGATAAAGTTGATCTAGAGACAATGTATCTCTAATAGGAAGGAAATGAGAAAAGTTAGTCAACCGATCAACAATAACCTAGATTTCCTTATTATCTCAAGATGTCTTTGGTAATCCCACAACGAAGTCCACTCTGGCACTAGAAAAGAATAAATCATCCCTTTTGGTAACTGCCACTCTACATTAACCTGCTAACAAGTCAAACAATTCACAGTAAAATCAGAAATATATCTTTTTCTTCCATCTAACCAGTAATACTTTTGAAGATCTCTGTGCATCTTAGTACTTCCAGGATGAACTGAAAACGGAGAACTATGAGATTCACATAACAACTTATTCTTCAACTGTGAATCACAAGGCACACATAATCTTTTCCCAAACCTCAAAACACAATCATTATCAACATTAAAATAAGGCAACTTACCATTCTAAACCAACTCTACCTTTTTCTATAACTCACTATCTTCCTTCTATGCTTGCTTAATTTTGTATGATAAAGATGATTTCACTAACACCTAGAACAAAACAGAAGAATTTCTTGCACCAAAAACTTTTATGCCAAAGTTCATCAAATCAAAATCCAAAGGGTCTTGTTCCAAATGAATCATGGTCAATGAAGCATTTCTTTTTTAACTGAAATCATCATCCACTTTATTTTCCTTTCTTGGGTGATAATGAATCATGCAATCATAATCTTTGATTAATTACAACCATCTCCTCTGTCTCATGTTCAATTATTTCTGAGTGAATATATACTTTGAACTTTTTTGGACAATATAAATTTCACATTTTACTCCATAAAAATGATGCATCATATTTTTTAAAGCAAAAACAACAACAAATAATTCCAAATCATGTGTAGGGTAATTTAACTCCTGAGGTTTCAAATAATTTAAAGAATAATCAATTACCTGATCATTCTGCCTAAGGACACAACAAGGTCATTTCGACGAAGCATCACTACAAATAACAAACTCACTATTTCTGGATGGCAGTTCCAAAACTAGAGCATTCACTAATCTTCTTTTCAATTCCTAAAAACATTCATCACATTATCTTTTCCAAATGAACGTAACACATTTTCGAGGTGACTTAGTCATTGGACTAGATAAATGTGCAAAATTCTTAACTAACCTCTGGTAATAACTCACCAAACTAAGAAAAATACAAATCTCAGTTATATTTGCGGGTCTTGGCCATTCCTTAACCACTTTTGTTTTAGTAGGATCAATAGTTATGACATTTTTTGAAAAAATGTGACCATGGAAAGACATTTTTTGTAACCAAAACTCACAATTGCAAAATTTCCCATACAGTTTATTTTCTTTTAAGGTCTTCAAGACAACCCTTTAATGAATTTCATGCTCATATTTACATTTAGAATAAAAAAAATATTATCAATGGACACAGCAAAAAACATATCCAATAACTCACATAAAATTCTATTCACAAGATCAATGAATACATTAGGTGAATTGGTTAAACCAAAAGTCATAACTACAAATTCATAAAGTCCATATCTAGTATGAAACATATTCTTTGGAATGTCTACTTCCATTACATTCAACTGATGGTACCCAGACCTTAAATTAATCTTTGAAAAATACTAATCTCCCCAGAGCTGATCAAACAAATCATCGATATGAGGAAAATGATACTTTTTCTTAATAGTGATGTTATTCAATGCCATATAATCAATGAAAAGTCTCATCGAACCATATTTTTTTAACAAATAAGAAAATATCACCCGATGGTTATGTGATAGGTTTAATGAAATCTTTATCTAATAACTCCTACAATTTCTTCTTTAACTATAAAAGTTCAATTTGAGCCATTCTATAATGGAGTTTTGAAATTGGCTTGGCATCAGGAACTAAGTCAACAGTAAATTCTACTTCCTGATCAGGTATAATACCAGGAATATCATCAAGAAAAACATCAAGGTACTCATTTACAACCAGCACATCATTAATCTGAATAGTTCCCTTTTTTCAACAAGATGTGCAAGGTAACATTCATTTCCATCTTTTACTAGTTTTTCATCTTCCTGATATGTTATCAAAGTTATGGGTTAATTCTTGTACACACACTGAAAATATTTCTGAAAAGAAACCTCTTTAGCTCTACTGTCAATCTTATCATGATAAACAGACAGCCAATCCTTGCCCAAAAATAACATCAAACTCTACTATAGTAAAAAAAATAAGGTTTGCTGGTATATTCTTCCCGCACACAAGGACATGAGGGTTCCTACATTTTCATTTTGTCTCTACATTTCCTCCAGGTGTTTTTACCATATGATCCATATTCATATCTGGAGATGGAATTCCCAATTTCCTAGAAAAATTCTCCGAAATGAAAGAGTGTGTAGTCCCTAAATCAAACTACACATTGGCATAATCTAAAAAAACAGTGTACCAAATACTACATCATTTTTTGGCTCAACATCTGTTGAATTAGTTCCAAAAGATTTCACCACATCTTTCTTCTTGTAGTCCAGCTACATTCCTTCAGTTGAGTTCTTCGTTGGACACTAATTTGTATAATGACTCATTTCATTGCAACAAAAACATTTTACTGACTGTAAATTAGATTTTGTCTTACCATTACCCAGCTCTTTTTTAGTGCAATTATGAGCCTTATGTCCCATTTTACCACATTGGTAACACTTAACATAATTAAAATGATATTCCCCAACATAAATTGTACCACAATTTTCACAAAATGTAAAATTAAGTTTCCTTCCATCAGAATTTTTGAAGAGTTCTCCCATTTCGCCTACCACCTCGACCTCTTATTATGTTGTTTGTCAAAGAAAACCTGATCATCGGCAAACTCCATTTCCACCTTCTCCCCACATCGAACAAGTTTTTCATAACTTTTGAACTAATGAGAAGCTAAATCCCTTCGATAATTTGTCTTTAATCCTGAGTAAATTGGTTGATTTTATTATCAAGATCTCGTATGAAATTTCGAGCATACCTTGCCAGTCGAGTGAGTTTTTCTTCAATGTAGCCACTAATTCACCCTCCTACCTCAATTCTAGGAATTGTTTTTCCATCCTAAGATGAACCAACTTAGGAAAATATTTCTAAAGAAACATACATTTGAATTATTCCCAATAAAGAGAATCAATATCCTCACTATCCCTTATATTTTTCAACATCGACCACCACTAATCAGATTTACCTTCAAAATGATTAAACAACAAGAGTAATCATTTGATGTTCTGAACACCCCATGACATGAAATTTATTCTCCAGTGCTTTAATCCACCATTCTTCTAGAATAGGGTACGATGATTCTCTGAATGATGGGGGATATTGACTTAGGAAATGCTCCACTACTGATATGTTCCTCTATGGTTTATCTAACTGATCTCGTGCATGGATACCACCACCATTTATATCCTGAGTCAACTGTACCATCACTGTAACAAACTATTCAGTTCCTATTCCGACCATCTCAGGTTGCTGATTTGGAAGGTTGTCTTCCTCCTGATGTCGTCCCAACATAGCTGCCATGTTTCCTCTTCGGAAATCCATTCTGAACATAGACATATCGTAAGTGAACCAACACGGTAATCTATAAATGCTATATTATTTCAATATTAACATAAAATATTTTATGGATATTAATTTAACAATATTCTAACTCCTGAAATTTTCTAAACCGACCTCTGATACCAACTATAAGGACCCAGACTTAAACATTATATAATCTTTAATTAATTGAATAATTCACATTCAAGATCTTTTCAGGTTTACAGTTTTATAGAATTAGGCCATTTCTATTACATTATATCTCAAAAAATTACTAGCTAGAAACTTCTACGCAGTTTCAATTTTTTTCATAAAATAAAAACTCTTGAAAAAAAGAGTAATGTCTAGTCCCATGTTTTAGATAGTATGACTTTTCTTTGATCCCATCCTTGACCCTATTCATCTTTAGGTCCTGTGAAAAACATTTCAAAACATCGGGTGAGCATAGAAATCTCAATAAGGGTTATAAAACAAAGAAAGAAAACTTTTTTCCATCATTGCATACATAACATAAGCTCTTTAACATACCTCATAAAATCATAAGATTTAATAATAAAACATAGAAACCAAAAATCATAAAGGCAACTTGTGGAATCCATATCGTAATTACATTGTAGCTATCACAACTATGTAGGGAGTTACTTTTCGAATACCCATCACAATATATTCCCTAAATATCTTAAGAGAAACATCCACGTTTACCTCTATCATGTGACCCAATGCATTAGAGAGCTATCCCAGGCTCACCAACTATAGGTTTATTATGGAACCACCCATATACATAACAATGCCCAAGAACCATAACATATTCATAACATATAAAACAAACATAAAGGATAAATAAAATTTCCACATTTCAACCACAATAATTCATTTAAATATATTGACATAACAAATCCATTATAAAAACCATTTTCAATACCAAAATACATCAAAGTGTATATGGTATTTATTTTCCTTTTAAAAAAATTACGGATGGTTAAGGAAGCTAATGATCAAATAATACTCATTGTGGCGGAAAGGTTGTTGTCAACGCATACTTTAAAAGAAAAATTATTTTTTTGTAGTTTAATAAAATGATTCATAGAAAAAGATTTCATTTGAATTAAATGAAAGTTTAAATGTGTTTGTACAACTTATAAAATAAAATCATGTATTAAAACAAAATATGACTCAATGAAAGGAGTTTGAGGCGAAGTCCCTTACCTCATATCTGACTTGACCCATTCATTATTTAATCTCCTGAATAATAAAATAAAGGTAATTTATACTTTCCTAAGAACATTTTTCAAGTTTATTATTCCTTTTATATCACTTATTGTCATTTTATAATCATTATGTAATCATTTAAGTTAATAATGGTCATTTTGTCGATATTTGGGACTTGAGTAAAAAAATGGACTACTTATATTTACAAGTTCACTAGGTAGTCAAAATTCCATTATATATAGAATGATATTAATGATTTAGATATCATATATATAATATATTTCATATATATACATGTATTTATAATAGTACATAATATTTGGAGATAAGAAATGAAATGCACCGTTCTTGGAGACGGTAAGCCATACATACGGATGAACGCTATTTTCATTTCCATTTCTTATTTTAATGGAATTAAAACATAATGATACATAGGTATATTATAATTCCAGTATATTATCATATAGAATACAATTTACTCCATCATTTATACATCCCACATATGGAATTAACGAGTTATATCACTTTGAGGGGGCGATAGTCCGCACTTCCTCAGATGAAATTATCGCGTCTAACCATAATGAAAACCATAAAGGTATTATATAAATGGGAAATAAAAAAGAATGAAGAAAAAATAAACATAATATATATCATATATAAATACATTTCCACCAGAATGGCCATCACTATAGGTTGTAGGATATAATCGAACAATCATCATTTCATGAGGCGTTAGTTTTCCATTCAAAGAAACAGTATGATTTTCACCCATTAGATGAAGCTGTGTTTATGTTTAGTTTAAATAGTTCTCATAAAAACATACTAGTACATTGAGGATACTGTTTTTTTAATAAAATAATGTAATAAAAATAGTTTAGGTGTTGGAGAAGTAAAATAAAAGAAAATAAGTGAAGAGAAACTGTTACTTTTCATTTGGGTAACTCCCTTTGGTTTGAACCAAAAAGTTTTCTTGAAGTGACTTCTACCTAAGGTAAGGATTATATGTTGAAGAGAGGGATCTTGAGAGATTATTTTGATAGGGTTTTGACAATCCAAGGGTCTTTAGAGGTGTGAGGAATGAGTTAGAAGTGAGAGTTTTTTTATAAGGGGGAGGATGGGCTCTTTAGAAAAGTATGAAAATATTATTTTATAATATAATGATATTCGGCTCTAAAGGTCCAAAAATAATTAAATTCTATGATAAGATGACTAATGGTCAAAATCAAATCATCTAATTATATTTTTATATGTTTTTAATATTGATTTAATATTTATAATTTATTTATTTAAATCATTTCTTAAAGAGGTAAATAATGCATCATTATTGTGTCATTAATTATTTAATTTATTTGATGTCTAAAAATTATAAAACAAATACTATAATTTAGAAAATCCTATCATATTTCCAAATAATATTTATAGTCTAAAATATTACTTATATAACCCTATGTAAAAATTATGTTACTAAAAGATATTTTTTTATGTCATTTTGGTCTTTACTTTAAATTAATTAATCTAAAGTGTCATTATCACTGCCAAGTTGCTCCATGGGGTCCCAAAATCGACCCAAGGATGCCCAGGGTTTTCCATGACTCATACAATAATTTTATGACATGTTTTATGGTAATTTTGTATTATTATGACATTTTGATTACCTTGAATTACCATATTTACCTTTAACTGCGTTAAATATAAGTCAAAAATTACTATTCACAAAAAAATTATTTTAATCTTATTGAAACACATTTTAATTACTAATAACAACCATGTATGTCATATTTTCAAAATTAAACTCATAGAAGTGGTAAAATTTTATTTAAATGTAAAAGTCATCTTTTTAACTACTACTCAATGTTTTCACAAATCATCAAAAATTGATGTTTTTTCAGAAAAATACCAAAACTTCAGCCTAAGCTATATTTGATATTCCAAATTCAAAAATGATGCCTATTTTACCAAATTAAAAGTTTAAAAGTAGTATTAATTAATTTAAAATTATTTCTCGTTGTCAAAACAAAGGCATGTTTTTAAGAAATATAACTATCAAAAGATTGACACTTGTTTATGTCCAATTTCTATGTGAAATTAATTAAAATGACCCAAAATGGATTAAATATAAAAAATATATTGTAATTACACTTTAAAATCAATTAAAATAGCAATATAAATATATAAATAAAGTAGATTAATAGGTAGTATTGAATTAAAATACAATATTTTTCACTATTCATTAAAAAAATTAACTCTATCAGAAAAATACCAAAAATTTTCCCAAAGTAAATTTTGATGTCACAATTCAAATGAAAAATTATATTTGTTCAGATATAATACATAAAAGTGACCAAAAATTTATTTAATGATGGTTCTCCATTAAAAGGCGGTAAATCAACCTTTTAATGTAAATTATGTTGAAAATTAGATTCATTAACATTTTAAGCAACTAAATTTTATTTGGTAAATGTAAAAACATTTAATAGACATGTATAATAATATTTTGGTTAGTTAAGTTCATTCCCTCTAATATAATGGCTTGGAGTTAACTACCATTTAAAATAATAATAATATATTATTTTTTTGCAACATAAGATTTCAATGAAACCTATTGTAGTGTATCAAGTACGCCATCAAGCATATCGACCCCCTTTAAAGTAAAATTAATATTTTATTCACAAATAGGAATAATTATGAAAATGTATTATTTCTTCAGTTACCTGGGATGTTACAATTTCTTCATTGAACACATGAATGAATGTGTTGAGAGATGAAAATTAATCAATCTAATTGATTCACAACCACATGAACCAGTTGCGAAGCCATTAATCCTTATGATATGACATATCACATGCTGATTTCACAATTTGATATAAGCCAATCATAGGCTATCTTTGGGATTACTATATTTCCATATCATTACTTATGAATCAAGGGAATCAAAAAATTTGATATCTTTATTTTTAGTTAGTTTCCAAAAAAATAATACTTTCACTAAAATCTTGTAAGGGATTTAAATAAAACTTCACAAGAAAATTTAGATCAAACCAAAAATATTTTTTATGTGGTTAATCAAAACTGTCTCTATTTTGTAAAAATAACATGTCTAAAATTAAATCCTTATCCAAAATCCTTACTATGTATTATTATAGGTCTTTTTATCCTTAATAACAAATCCACAATATTGATTTAATATATTTATATAAAGGGAGGACTTTAGAAAAGAATCAGAGCCACTAACACTACAAATGGGTATGTTGGGATCTCCATCCAATATACTCATATGTTCATATGGAAATTTTAAGGACAAGATTTATAATATAAATATTATTTAAACCAATATAACCACTTTATCCACAATATCCAGTGGCCAATATATATGAAAAAATGTTAATACAGTACATAACATCTCATACCTGCTTGATAATCTAAAATTGATTACTAATTTGATGAATACATAAAATTACACTCATCTAGAATATGAGGACACCATATGTCCCTCATTTATATAGACGAGCACATATCATTCCACTCAATTAATCGTGGTTATAAATTTCATTAATCTAATTCAATCAATATCCATGTATCTTTTTGTTTGTAATGTAGATTCCAATTCACGTTCGGATTAGTTGACCAGATAGAGGAATTATGAAAAATAAAAATAATTCTGATGAAATAGTAGTGTTGGGAGACACTAGTAGAGGTGATGGTCCAGATGGTATGTTCTATAGTTATTTATTTGGAATTTATATTCCAAATTTGGTGTAAAATACTAAGTAGTCCAAAAAAATAGAATAATAGTTACTATATATATTAGAATCATTCTAACATTTATAATAATTTCGTCATATAATTTTTTTTAGGAATTGGAGTGATGTGGAAGGGTCATCATATGATACGTGATAATAACTCATATTATTCACTAGAATTCGATGGTTTTAGAAAGAATTTCAACATGTAATAAGTTGTCACCATGTTCAACAGAGGTACTTCCATGATTACTAGATCTTGGTTAAACTGAATGACCAAATAAGACTTACTATACATGAGTAGTACAACTTGTACTTGTGTGAAAATGAAATTGAACGTTTTTTAGTAATTTTAATTTTGATAGTTAAATTTTCTGTAGTAAATGTAATTATTATAATTTAAAAATGATTAAATTTTATTAATTTTCTCTCGTGGATGGAAGAATTAAAATCTGAACCATATAAATTCATCATATACTTTACTTCCATTATTTTAAATTTATATTATTTCATGAGTGTGGGAAAGGTTTGAATGAGTGTGGTGATTTAGGGTGAGGTGTTTTTCCTTCCTATTTTCAGGTACACTGAAATGCATGTGGTATCTTTTGGTTTAAATACTTTCAAATCCTGTTATGTTATGTGAAAAGATTCAGATAGTGTATCTTCTACATTATTAGTGGTGTGATTCCCTCAATAAGTTGTATCAAAAATATTTTTATATCTCATCAATGAACACTATATAGTAAAACATGGTATCTTTATTCTAGTATTGTTGTTATTTATATTTAGTGGTAGTATACTTTTATAGAAATTTATCTTGTTGAATGTAAGAAAATCCCAAATAAACATGTTTAATGAGTTAGAAAATGGTATCGAGTAAATAATTATCAAATATTATTTCACTCAAAATAATATTGTAGTTTCATTGATGGGGATAAAACTAGAGTGTACAAATAATTAATAGTGAGGAAGGATTAGTAAAAAGAAACAATGAATTTTCATTCTGTATTTGGATATGAAACGATATTTTAACATCTAATAAGTAATGAACATAGTAGAGCTAATTAAATATTTTTTGGATATGTATAAGAAGATAACATCTTTAAAAACTGTTCTCAATATGTGAAATTAATTTATTATGATATTATTGTAAGTTAAATCTCTAAATGATATAGTTAATGAATTTAACGTGATCCAAAGTGAAATAAAATTAGTGAAGTAAGGTTTATAGATGATCTCTATATGATTATATTATAATCATCACATTTAGAATCATGGGATACATTGTTAACATCCATAATTAATTCTTTTAGGAAATTAAAATTTGTGTTTAAGGATGCGAAAGATCTTATTTTGAATGAACAACAAAAAATAGAGAGAATTCCACTCACCTAAAAAACAACACTGAATGTATAACATAAGGGACTATCTCCAAATCATAAATCAATTTGAAAAAAATTATAGATAATTCTAGAGATAGGGTTTTATATTCTATAAATGTTTCAAATGAATTTGTAGGTGGAAACTTATTATAGTGTCAATATTATATTGTAATCCCGGGCCATTTATTTGAAAGAATCAATTAATTTTACTAATGAGAAAGGATACATGAAACATTATGTATCTGTAAGGTTTTAAATGGTTCATTTGGATAATGAAGAAGTTTTTTAAGTATCAAAGAGTGTCAATTTTAACACCTAGATGTGAAATGGATATCTCTAAATGATAAATGATTTCTGACACATACTATGTTAGTAGAAGAAATTTATTTTCATCAGATACTTGGATGAAGTAGAATTTGAGAAAATATTCCTAAACTGAATATGTAAAATTATTCCAGGATCCATGGATTTTTCTATATGTGTAAGATATTAAATCTTATATATAATATGAAGATCATATATAGATACAATTTATTGAGTAACAACTTAAAAAATTATAGAGTTTTAGGATAATAATCTTAGACACTAATGTGATGTAGAAATGAATGTTTTAGTGTTAAAATGGTTATTGAATATTGATCATGCCGAAATCACCATTTTTTGGGACTATAATTGATAAGTAAATAATGTTATCATTATACTTAAACGAAAAGAGGTTCTGTTATAAAAATTTAAAACTTTTTTACACTAAAATCTTGTGGCCTTCTCTAGTCCTCTTTAATGGAGTTTTTAAATACATTGTAGTTTATATTGATCATTCAATCATGAAATTATGGGTTTACTTCTTGAAACATGAATATTTTTTTATTTAGATTGTTTGTTCAATGAAATTATATAATAGAGATAAAGGGTAATATAAATTTGAAATTCATAATTTTTTAGAATGGTGGCAAGTATAGTGGAATATATTTCTGGAACAAATATTCAAATAATGGAATTAAGATGTGGAAGATTATTCACATGTAACAATAATAGAATGGTGTGGTTCAACGAATTAATCTAATGTTATCAAAAAAGGTGTGGATCATGATGATATATTTCAAAAATGTATAAGAAAATTTTTGAAAAATCAGCTAACATTATATCATTCTTAGTTTATTTAAGTCTATCAATTCTGATTCGGAAAGATATTGGTAATTTGTTATTTTCTAAAAAACCATTTGGAAGTTATTCCCTCAATGTTTTCAGAATTCATTCCTATGTTTATATGGATTCTAATTAATTGGATAAACATGAAGTTAAATTCCTTGTTTTATTATTTATAGGATATAATGACAAAAACCTTGGATTCAATCTTTGGGAAATTTATTAGAGACAAGTCATCAGAAGGTGCAATGTTCTATTAGATGATAAGGAATTATTAGAAGATGAAATCCTAGTATAAATGGAAGTTTATCACAAAGAATTAACTTACCATGTCCAATTTTATCTGAATATATGTTCCACAAAAATGAAATTTCCAAATATTTTAGGGAGCACTATGAGTCTAAAAGTTAAGATCATATAAGATATATCACATCAATCAAGGATTTTTAAAGATCCGGGAAGAGTACAAGAAGTTGATATTCTGAAACATATATAATTGGAAGGAGGAGAGTCACAGATAGATTTATGGATATATACATGTTGTAGATAACTGATATAAAGGTTTAGAATGTTTTTGAATTGTTAAATATTAATGTACGGAGGAGTTCCTGAGATCTTGAAACATGCAACATATCTTTGTGACTCTAAAAATTTAGAGTTATCTAAGAAATATGAGTTGCATTATTTACATAAGAATACAATTTGGGAGCTAAAATTTGCAACATAGAAATAATAAGTAGATAATAAACGAGTCTTCTATTCTAAATATGATTTTTATCATAGAAGAATGTACACAGACAGGATAGTTGTTCAAGGAATTCAGTTGATATAAGGAATATAATTCCATGAAATATTTTCACTCTTAGTTAAGAACACTAACATATAAATAGAATTGATCATTGTTTCTATAGAACATTTTCACTTAGAGTACATGTATATAGACATATAATTCTATATAGTGACTTTGAGGAGGAAATATACATAATTTCGTTGGGTTGTTTAGAGGAAAACTAGAATAAGGAATTCATGTGTAAGCTAATTAGAATCCTATATGGATTAAATAATCACAAAGATAATGGAACTAAAATTTCAATGCATTAATTAATGATAGAGGATTAATGTAACACCCCAAGCTTCTATGGTATGCTTCTCTTTGAATAATGTGATAGCGTGTGTTCTACGCAACACCGAGTTCTAACACACCATAACCAATCAAACTAGCCATTATGAATAGTAATACCCACTTTTTGAAATTATATATATTTTATATTTAAAAATGGTCTTCATTTTTGGATTCGGAATATATAATTTAGCCTAAGATGAAATTTAGGTACTTTTCATATAACTTTCATATTTTGATGAATAGTGAAAATTTCTAAATTTTAATTAAAAACAACTTTTTTAATAAAAATAATTAATAGTGATAAATTATTAATTTGAGTGGTTTTAAAGTATATTTAGAATATATTTTTAACATTTAATATAATTTTGGTCATTGGACATAATTTTACAATTAAACCGAACATAAACATGTGTCAATCTTTTGATAGTTATTATCTCTTAAAAACATGCTTTTTGTTTTGACAGTAGGAATTAATTTTAAATTAATTTCTACCTCTTCTATGTTTTGAATTTAGAAAAATGGATTCCATATTTGGAATCAGGATGTCCAAATTGTGTAAATAGGTAACTTTTATTTTTAGACATTTTGAATAATTATTGTGGTAAATATTTTATTTACCATGGTTAAGGGTAAATCTGGTAAATAAGGGTTAAAAAATAATATTATAATAATACTAAATTACCCTAAAACGTGTCCAAGCCATATTATTTGATACAAGTTAGACCATAGGCATCTTTGGGTCGATTTGGGGACCCCATGGTGCCACTTGTAGGTGATAGGGACACTTTATTTTAATTATGTTAAAATAAATAAAAAAATGACACAAGCATATATATTTTAGAAAAACATTTTTTACATAGGGTTATATATGTTGGATTTTCGACTATATATATTAATTAGAAAGATAAAACTATTTCCTACATTATGAGATTT
Organism: Viscum album; assembly: GCA_963277665.1. Taxonomy (NCBI): domain Eukaryota; kingdom Viridiplantae; phylum Streptophyta; class Magnoliopsida; order Santalales; family Viscaceae; genus Viscum; species Viscum album. The sequence continues at coordinate 541,553,667 of OY728119.1, forward strand.
TATTTTAAATTTTTAGAGATTAAATAATTTAATTTATTTATGACACAATGATGATTCAGTAATTATCATAATAGTGAAAAATTAAAATAATTGATATTATAAATACCCAAATAAATATAATATGAAACATTTAAGGAATTAAACTAATTTTATAGGATAATATTATATATTAGGATTTATTTAGTTGACTTTGTTCGAAGTAATCAATCTGTTATGAGTTTCACAAAAATCAACTACTGAATAGTGTCAAAATTGACATAAAAGAGTTCTTAAAACAAAATTTATATTATTAATTGATATTAAATTCCTAAAAATCTAAGGATCAGCCAAGAGACTTATATCATGATAGGTTAATCATTAATGGACTACTTGGGAGTCGTTTGGATGTATATAGTAAGTTTATTAACCATATTATATAAAATACAAAGAGACATTGTAAAAGTGAAACTAATTAACTTAGAGTTAATACATAATGATAAGGTTAATAAAAGTACCCAAACCTGTCTAAATTCTATTGTTTGAGTTTTTTTCGACCTCTAACCACCTTAAAATTTAAATAATAAACTTTTCAGCCATTAGAAACCGAATATGAATTTATTATAAATTAATATTTCTAGCTTTTCCAAAGGTGCCCCTCACCCCTCTTATAAAAGGGCACTACTCCTTCTCATTTCTTCACACCTTCATAGCCTTTTGGTTTGGCCAAACTCTGCCCAAATACTCTCCCAACTTCCCTCAATACAACCTAGAGGCCTTAGTTTGATCAGAAAGCCAACCTAAGGATCCCTTTTGATCAAATCAAAAGGAAGAACCCGAAGAAGAGGTAATGATTTCACCACCCTTTTCCAAGTTCATTTCTTCTTCCACTTCTTCTTCCTTGGTTGTTACCATTCTAAAATAATAACTCCAGTATCATATATATACTATGATGTTATTATAAATATGGTACAACCATATTCACTATTCTATCCACCCTTCGAATAACATGTCACCATACGTGCGTACGTACGGCTTACCGTCTCCACGTCGTTGTGTAATTGTTATTCAATATATTATTATTTGGATGGGTATAATAATGATATGTAACTCATGTAAATAATAAATATAACTTGTTAATGATTCTGTATATATGATATACCATCCATTTATTATTTTAATATCAAAATAATGATATTGTCGCTCGTGCGTACGTACGGACTACCGTCTCCACAAACGCGATGAGATTCATTCTCCATCGTATCCATTCAAGTATAATTATCATTTGATGATTTAAAAAATGATGTTTAAGGACTTGATATAATTCTGGATATGAATAATATACAACCTATCCTTTAAAAACATGTCTTACGTAACAAAACATATAAAAGAAAACAAGTAAGTTAACACCCGAAACAACGATAATACTAAGATATTATTATCAAATAAATATTAAAAGATCATATATGATATCATATTAATGTATATGATTCTTGTATATAATTATTTCACCATTATACAGGAGGTTAACCTACCCCAACCAAGGAAAAGTACAAGGTAAGTGATTTTCTTATCTCACTTTCAATTCCGTGAGATTTCCATTGTTCACCACTAAATTATTGAAAGTTGTGTATTTTGTACTACCATTTGATATATGTTATCCTGATTCTCTTTATATTCATGTTATTCTGTAAATCATTTGGTGGTTATTAAATTTTGGACATACGACTCAGTTGATTAACCTGGTAAGGGGTTTTCATCTCAGTCCTTATTCCCGTGAGATTCATGCAATATTGTGACCATCACCTTTTGTGTGGTGTATGTACTGCCCATAATTATATTATTTGTGTACTACACTCTAATTTATGTGTATTTACATATTCATTGTATGATACCTCTTTCATGGGTTGTATGTTTCATAAGTGACCAAATTGGTAAGGGTTATTTCACAATTTCTTCATTATCCGAGGTTGTTTATACGTAATAATCTACCGGGATATCTTTATCATCCACATCCATGTTTTCTTAATAATGTATTTCAAAACATTTTTAATATTTACAAGAATATGGGTTAAAGTCATTTATACCCTTTTTTGACTTTTTATAAGAGGAATCTTTCCGTCGTTTTGAAAACAAGTTCCTTTTTAACCTTTTCGACAGAATTAAGGTAAGAATTTTTTTAACTTATACGGCGGGTGCGGTTATTTTCCGCCGTTATAAAATCTTCGAAGCTTTCCTTACAAGCTTATAAGAATATTTTCAAAGAAAATGTTTTATTTTATATGGATCATAAATGATTTCAAAAATATAAAGAGATATTTCTCTAAAAAGTGTTTTGATTTCATCTATGTCAACATACTTTGATGGATTTTACCCTTATTTGAAGTTGATTTATTATGATACAAAACTTCTATATTGTATTGAAGGTTTTGTGATATGTTTGACTGTGGATGTGCTATTTTTATACCATTCATAGTTTATGGTGAAATTATTGACATTTCTTATGCTAGTTTTAATATGAATGTTTATGTTATGTTTAAACCTTTTCATATGGGAATGCATTGGACTTTATATGTGATGGGTGGAGCCCGCTATAGCTCCTCGATGCATCGGTAGGTCTCATAAGACAAACTACTGTCTTGGCAGAAGTCCTTGACAAAATCTTATTTGTAGTCCTGGCACGAGGCCTTGGCTATGTGGTTATGATAGTCTGGCATTATGCATTCCAACATTATGAAAGTGGTTATTGATATTGGATGTGATTATTCGATTAGTAGAATATCCATGTGAACAAGTAAATGGCATTATATCATTTTACTTTTTGCATACTATGTTGAAGTTCAAGTTTAAAAGGTTTTTTTTAGTAATGCATTGCCTTGAATGTTTATGCTTATTTTGAATGTTCCTCTATATTGTTATCCTTACTGGGCATTTGAGCTCACCCCTTTTCTATGTTTTATTTTTCCCAGGATGTGAAGAAGTAAGTTATTAATGACCTACAGGGATATTATGAAGGGATAATAGTGTGGACTATGGAGACATTATGTTGTTGTAGTAGTTTTTCATTTTATGATGTAATGTAAAACTTATGAATATATCTAGTGTTTCCAAGGCTACTAAACCAATCGGTCTTTCGAGATTTAATCTTTCTTGTGATCACGCCAATGTTATGTAATAATGCACCGAATCTGGGTAACTAGGGTCGGGGCGTTACAGTTGGTATCAGAGGAAGATTAGTACAAACATTGGAAGCTAGATTTAGATAAACTCTGATTAGAGCACGTAGACCTAAGATGAACATTGAGGATTAGTATAGAAGAACTTCCTAGAATTTTGTTATTGTAGAGATTTTGTGAGTTTTCCGAGCAATATATCCCTGTCTGGATACGAGCAGGTAGAGGCGGCTCTGGCACAGATGTACCTAGGGGTAAAACCTGAAAACACCGCTTTGAGATAGACTCGAACGGGAACTGGTGCACGACAACGGGCCTTGCTGCACTCTTGGTTACAACACTCCCGGGGGATATGCTTAGGATAACTCTCATTTTCTTTACAAATCATTATGAAGGGTTTATGAGTATATACTTCCTCAAAGAAAATATTTTTATGATTATGGATTAAATCCATAGATAGTTCAATTTATGTTAAGTGTTTTATAAGTATGGGGTTATGTATTTTGATTTATAAACTGATCTAGTTTATGAAATTGTTTAGAAATGGCGCCTAGTGGAAGAAATGGAAACCGTATCAATGCACGCACTCCATGTAGGGATTTACCTCCTTCTCAAGAAAATTATAGTGGGGCTGGTGATGCAACTGGTGCCGATCAGCTAATCACCATACTAGGACAACTTACTCAGGTTATGAATAATAACCTTACCCGTATGGAGCACCCTGATCCACAATGTGGATGATCAGTGTTAGATCGATTCATGTCGCAACAACCACCAACGTTCAATGGGAGTACAAATCCCTTAGTAGCTGATCAATGGATAAATTCCCTAGAGAAAATATTTCAGGCTCTGGGGAGCAGTGAAAGGGAAAAAGTTATCATGGAAGTTTACTGCCTCACTGGAGATACTGATCAATGGTGGTCATTGATTCAAAACATGAAGGAAGATGATGAAGTATCAAATATGGAATGGAGGGAGTTCAAAGATATGTTTTTAGAAAAATACTTTCCTCGCGACCATCGAGCAGATATGGAAAGGCAATTTCTGAGTCTGAGACAAAAGGAGGATGAGAATGTCACAAAGTATGAGGCTAACTTTACAAGGTTAGCAAGGTATGCTGGAGATTATATACGTAACCCAAGAAATAAGATTGATCATTTATATGATGGGTTAAAACCATTTCTCCATCAAGTATTAGTCTCACAATCCTTTTCGTCATACGAAGACATTGTCTCATGTGCTATCAAGACCGAAAAGGAATTCTCTAAGTCTTATGACTTTAAAGCAAAGCAAGAGAAGAAGAGACCTACTGATCAATCTAGGAATGGAAATATGGGGAAGAAGAGAAAGGTTGAATATCCATCCTGTGGTAAATGCAGGAAGAAACATCCTGGTGCTTGGTTGAAGGGAATGGGAGTCTATTACAAGTGTGGTGAAAAGGCCACCAAGCTCGTGATTGCAAGGGGAAGAAGGAAGATACCAACGTTCAGTGCTATAATTTCAGGGAGATGGGGCATTATGAAAATGCATGTCCTAAGCGTCAGGATAACTTACCTCAGAAAAGGACAAGGGATCAAGGCCAGGCTTATGCTATCACTACTGCTGAGGTAGAAGCTCCGAAAGACGTGGTGGCAGGTAATTTAATGGTTTCCTCATGTTTAGCAAATGCATTATTTGATTCTGGATCATTGCATTGTTTCATATCTTCCCAGTTTTCTAAGAAACTTAGATATTTCCAATTTGATTTAACAAGGGAGTTGTCAGTTAAAACTCCTAAGGGAAGTATCATTGCAACAAAGTTTTGTGAATCAATCCCCATTAGAGCACATAAATGTTTGTTATCTGCTGATCTCATCATCATACCTATGATTGAGTTTGATATAATCCTCGGTATGGACAGGATTTTGGACTATGATGCGAAGATTTATGGTAAGAAGAAAGAGGTTACGATTCTTGATGATAATGATAAGGAACAACTTATCTTTAGAGTAGAATCGTCACCACCTAATTCTTATTTAGATCCACCCCCAGTATCTCAACTTATTTCAATTATTGGGGACGAAGAGAATGAAATAACTGTCGGTGAGGAAAGGAAGGTTCAAATAGAGGATGTACCTGTTGTGAAAGAATTTGTAGATGTATTTCCGGAAGATTTACCTGGACATCCTCCAGAACGAGAAGATGAGTTTTCCATTGATTTGATTTCTGGATCAAGGCCTATATCAAAGTCCCCTTATAGAATGTCCACTGTAGAGTTAGTTGATCTAAAGAAACAACTAGAGGAGTTGAGTAATAAAGGATTTATTCTCCCTAGTGTTTCTCCATGGGGAGCCCCTATTCTTTTTGTTAAAAAGAAATATAGATCTATAAGGTTATGTATCGACTACAGGGAGATCAATGCTATAATGATAAAGAACAAGTATCCCCTACCTCGCATTGATGATTTATTTTACCAACTGCTTGGAGCTCAATACTTTTCAAAGTTTGACCTTCGATCTGGATACCATCAGTTGTGTGTGAAGAAGGAAGACATTCCGAAGACAACATTTCGAACCAGGTACTGGCATTACGAGTTTACTATAATGCAGTTTGGATTGACTAATGCAACCTCTGTATTCATGGATCTGATGAATAGAGTTTTCAAGAAGCATCTCGATGAATTTGTGGTGGTATTTATTGATGATATCTTGGTATACTCCGAAACCTACGAAGATCATGAAAATCACTTGCTCATTATCTTGAAGACTCTGAGGAGGCATGAAATATATTGAATGTTTAGCAAGTGTGAATTCTGGCTTTATGAGATTTCGTTTCTTGGACATATTTTCTCTAAAGATGGAATCTCTGTTGATCCTTCTAAGACCAAGGCAATCCAAGAATGGCCAGCACCTACGAGTATAACTGAGGTACGGAGTTTTATTGGTTTGGCAGGTTATTATCGACGTTTCGTCCATAATTTTGCCCGATTGGCTAACCCATTAACAAAGCTCACATGTAAAGGGGTTAAATTTGTTTGGACAAAAGAGTGTGAAGAATGTTTCAAAGAACGGAAGAGAAGATTAGTCAATGCTCCTATATTGACTCTACCATCGGGGAATGATGGGTTCGTTATTTATAGTGATGCATCAAAGAAAGGACTTGGTTGTGTCCTTATGCAGAATGATAGAGTTATTGCCTATGCATCATGACAGTTGAAAATTCATGAACAAAACTATCCTACTCATGATCTCGAGTTAGCAGTTGTGATCTTTTCTTTGAAGATATGGAGGCACTACCTCTATGGTGAAAAATGTGAGATTTATACTGATCACAAGAGTTTGAAGTATATCTTCTCACAAAAAGAACTCAACATGAGGCAAAGGAGATGGCTTGAATTACTCAAGGATTATGATTGCACGATACACTACCACCCGGGGAAAGAAAACAAGGTGGCATATGTTTTGAGCAGAAAAGAACATGGAGTTTTGAACAATATGAGAATTGAAAGGGATCCAATTTTCATGGATCTAGTGAAGATGGACATGGGAATAACCAGGGAAGGTGAAACATCAATGCTTTTTCAAATGGTTTCCAAACCATCTTTACTAGAAAGGATTATGAGTTCTCAGACCGATGATAAAGAATTTCAAAAGAAGATTAAAGCTGTGAATGATGGGAGATTGAGAGACTTTGTTTATGAAGATGGAATTTTGAAATTCGGGAAAAGACTTTGTGTTCCCAATATACCTGATCTAAAAAGGGAATTGTTGGATGATGCTCATAGTTCCAATTTCTCTATACACCCTGGGAGCACCAAAATGTATAGATATTTGAATGAACATTTTTGGTGGGACAACATGAAGAGGGAGATTGCTGATTTTGTGTCAAGATGTATAGTTTGTCAACAAGTGAAAGCTGGAAGGCAATATCTTGGAGGAGTCATGCAGCCTCTTCCCATACCGGAGTGGAAATGGGACAATATTATGATGGACTTTGTCATGGGGCTACCAAAGACTCCTAGAAGGAATGATGAAATATGGGTTATTGTTGATCATCTTACCAAATCAGCACATTTTCTTGCTATAAGTGAAGATCTACCCCTGGAACGTCTAGCAAGACTATATATTAATTAAGTTGTGGAACTTCATGGAGTACCCCTATCGATCGTTTCTGATCGTGATCCCCATTTTACTTCAAGATTTTGGAAAAGTCTTCAGAAATCCTTGGATACTGAACTTCATTTGAGCACTGCTTACCACCCTCAGACAGACGGACAATCAGAACATACTATTCATACCTTAGAAGACATGTTGAGATCTTGCTCACTTGACATTTAGGGTATGTGGGATCAATATTTACCTCTGGTAGAATTTTCCTAAAACAATAGCTTCCATTAGAGTATTCATATGGCACCATATGAAGCGTTATACGGAAAGAGATGTCGTACACCAACCTGCTGGGATGACGTTGGTGAAAGAAAACTTGTAGGCCCAGAACTGGTGGAGGAAATGGTGGAAAAGGTGAAGGTAATCCAAAATCCCATCAAAGCATCTCAAAGTAGGCAGAAGAGCTATGCCGATAATCGAAGGAAGGATTTGGAATTTCAAGTCGGTGATCCTATTTTCCTAAAGGTATCACCATGGAAGGGAGTCATTCGTTTTGGTAAGAAAGGTAAATCGAGTCCCAGGTACATCGGACCTTTCGAAATTCTAGAACGAATTGGGGCTGTGGCTTACCGATTGGCAATGCCGCCAAGTCTCTCCAAAGTTCACGATGTGTTCCACGTATCTCTGTTGAGGAAATACATGCATGACCCATTGCATGTACACACCTATAAGGAATTAGAACTGGAACCCGATCTTTCCTATTGTGAAGAGCCTGTCAGGATTCTTGATACGAGAGAACAAGAACTGAGAAACCAGACGACACATCTGGTAAAAGTTTTGTGGAAAAACCATAAGATGGAAGAGGCAACGTGGGAACCCGAGGAACTTATGATGAAGAACCACCCGAGTCTTTTCATGCGGTAGTATTCTAGAAATTTCGAGGACGAAATTATTTGAAAGAGGGGAGAATGTAACACCCCAAGCTTCTACGATACACTTCTCTTTGAAAAATGTGATAGCATGTGTTCTACGCAACACCAAGTTCTAACACACCATAACCAATCAAACTAGCCGTTATGAATAGTAATATCTACTTTTTGAAATTATATATATTTTATATTTCAAAATGGACTTCATTTTTGGATTCAGAATATATAATTTAGCCTAAGATGAAATTTCGGTAGTTTTCGGATAACTTTCATATTTTGATGAATAGTGAAAATTACTAAATTTAAATTAAAAATAACTTTTTTAATCAAAATAATTACTAGTAATAAATTATAAATTTTAGTGGTTTTAAAGTATATTTAGAATATATTTTTACCATTTAATATAATTTTGGTCATTGGACATAATTTTACAATTAAACCGAACATAAACAAGTGTCAATCTTTTGATAGTTATTATCTCTTAAAAACACGCTTTTTGTTTTGACAACGGGAATTAATTTTAAATTAATTTATACCACTTCTGTGTTTTGAATTTAGAAAAATGGATTCCATATTTGGAATCAGGATGTCCAAATTGTGTAAATAGGTAACTTTTATTTTTATAAATTTTGAATAATTAATGTGGTAAATATTTTATTTACCATGGTTAAGGGTAAATCTGGTAAATAAGGGTTAAAAAATAATATTATAATAATACTAAATTACCCTAAAACGTGTCCTAGCCTTATTGGTTGATACAAGTTCGACCATAGGCATCTTTGGGTCGATTGTGGGACCCCAATGGTGCCACTTGTAGGTGATAGGGACACTTTATTTTAATTATGTTAAAATATATACAAAAATGACACAAGCATATATCTTTTAGAAAAACAATTTTTACATAAGGTTATATAAGTTGGATTTTCGACTATAAATATTCATTAGAAAAATAAAAAGATTTCCTACATGATGATATTTTATTTTCAATTTTTAGAGATTAAATAATTTAATTTATTTATGACACAATGATTATTCAGTATTTATCATAATAGTGAAAAATTAAAATAATTGATATTATAAATACCCAAATAAATATAATATGAAACTTTTAATGAATTAAACTAATTTTATAGGATAATGTGTTATATTAGGATTGATTTAATTGACTTTGTTCGAAGTAATCAATCTTTTATGAGTTTCAAAAAAATAAACTATTGAATAGTGTAAAAATTGACATAAAAGAGGTCTTAAAACAAATATTATATTATTAATTTATATTAAATTCCATAAAATCTAAGGTTGGGCCAGAGACTTATATCATGATAGTTTAATCATTAATGGACCACTTGAGAGTCTCTTGGATGTATATAGTAAGTTTATTAACTATATTATAATAAATAGAAAGAGACATTGTAAAAGTGAAACTAATTAACTTAGATTTAATACATAAAGATAAGGTTAATATAAGTACGCAAACCTGTCTAAATTCTATTGGTTGAGTTTTTTTCGACCTATCCCCACATTAAAATTTAAATAATCAACTTTGGAGCCATTAGAAACCGAATATGAATTTATTATAAATTAATATTTCTAGCTTTTCCAAAGGTGGCCCTCACCCCTCTTATAAAAGGGCACTCCTCCTTCTCATTTCTTCACACCTTCAAAGCCTTTTGGATCGGCCAAAAACTGCCCAAATACTCTCCCAAATTCCCTCACTACAACCTAGAGGCCTTAGTTTGATCATAAAGCCAACCTAAGGAGCCCTTTTGATCAAATCAAAAGGAAGATCCCGAAGAAGAGGTAATGATTTCACCAACCTTTTCCAAGTTCATTTCTTCTTCCACTTCTTCTTCCTTTCTTGTTACCATTGTAAAAAAATAACTCCAGTATCATATATATACTATGATGTTATTATAAATATGGTACAACCATATTCATTATTCTATCCACCCTTTGAATAACATGTCACCATACGTGCGTATGTACGACTTACCGTCTCCACGTCGTGGTGTAATTGTTATTCAATATATTATTATTTGGATGGGTATAATAATGATATATAACTCATTTAAATAGTAAATATAACTTGTTAATGATTCTGTATATATGATATACCATCCATTTATTATTTTAATATCAAAAGAATGATATTGGAGCTCGTGCGTACGTACGGACTACCGTCTCCACGAACGCGATGAGATTTATTCTCCATCGTATCCATTCAAGTATAATTATCATTTTATGATTTAAAAAATGATGTTTAAGGACTTTATATCATTCTGGATATGAATAATATTCAACCTATCCTTTACAAACATGTCTTACGTAACAAAACATATAAAATAAAACAAGTAAGTTAACACCCGAAACAACGATAATACTAAGATATTATTATCTAATCAATATTAAAAGATCATATATGATATCATATTAATGTATATGATTCTTGTATAATTATTTCACCATTATACAGGAGGTTAACCTACCCCAACCAAGGAAAAGAACAAGGTAAGGGATTTTCTTATCTCACTTTCAATTCCGTGAGATTTCCATTGTTCACCACTAAATTATTGAAAGAGGTGTATTGTGTACTGCCATTTGATATATGTTATCATGATTCTATTTATATTCATGTTATTCTGTAAATCATTTGGTGGTTATTAACTTTTGGACATTCGACTTAGTTGATTAACGTGGTAAGGGGTTTTCATCTCACTCCTTATTCCCGTGAGATTCATGCCATATTGTGACCATCACATTTTGTGTGGTGTATGTACTGCCCATATTTATATTCTTTATTTAATACACTATAATTTATGTGTATTTACATATTCATCGTATGATACCTCTTTCATGGGTTTTATGTTTCATAAGTTACCAAATTGTTAAGGGTTATTTCACAATCTCTTCATTATCTGAGGTTGTTTATACGTAATAATCTACCGGGATATCTTTATCATCCACATCCATGTTTTCTTGAAAATGTATTTCAAAACATTTTTATTATTTACAAGAATATGGGTTAAAGTCATTTATACCCTTTTTTGACTTTTTATAAGAGGAATATTTTCGTCGTTTTCAAAACAAGGTCCTTTTTAACCTTTTCGACAGAATTAAGGTAAGAATGTTTTTTTTAACTTATACGGCGGGTGCGGTTATTTTCCGCCATTATAAAATCTTCAAAGCTTTACTTACAAGCATATAAGAATATTTTCAAAGAAAATGTTTTATTTTATATGGCTCTTAAATTATTTCAAAAATAGAAAGAGATATTTCTCTAAAAATTGTTTTTATTTCATCTATGTCAACATCCTTTGATGAATTTTACGCTTATTTGAAGTTGATTTATTATGATACAAAACTTCTATATTGTATTGAAGGTTTTGTGATATGTTTGACTGTGGATGTGCTATTTTTATACCATTCATAGTTTATGGTGAAATTATTGACATTTCATATGCTAGTTTTAATATGAATGTTTATGTTATGTTTATACCTTTTAATATGGGAATGCATTGGACTTAATATGTGACGGGTGGAGCCCGCTATAGCTCCTCGATGCATCGGTAGGTCTCATGAGACAAACTAGTGTCTTGGCACAAGGCCTTGACAAAATCTTATTTGTAGTCTTGGCACGAGGCCTTGGATATGTGGTTATGATAGTCTGGCATTATGCATTCTAACATTATGAAAGTGGTTATTGATATTGCATGTGATTATTAGATTAGTAGAATATCCATGTGAACAATTAAATGGAATTATTTCATTTTACTTTTTCCATACTATGTTGAAGTTCAAGTTTAAAAGGCTTTTGTTTTAGTAATGCATTTCCTTAAATGTTTATGATTATTTTGAATGTTCTGCTATATTGTTATCCTTACTGGGCATTTGAGCTCACCCCTTTTCTATGTTTTATTTTTCCCAGGATGTGAAGAAGTAAGTTATGAATGACCTGCAGAGATATTATGAGGGGATAATAGTGTGGACTATGGAGAAATTATGTTGTTGTAGTAGTTTTTCATTTTATGACGTAATGTACAACTTATGAATATATCTAGTGTTTCCAAGGCTACTAAACCAATCGGTCTTTCGAGATTTGATCTTTCTTGTGATCATGCCAATGTTATGTAATAATGCACCGACTCTGGATAACTAGGGTTGGGGCGTTACAATTAATATGGAGAAACTATGATCATTATTTTTAATGTAAGGTTTTCATGTATGGGAGTTCCATTTTCCTAATTTTTTTAGATGATATGATTCTAGTAGAACAAAAAATAATGAAAATTAAGAATCCAAGTAATGATTTTTCCATAAGATTCAAAATGATAGATCTTGGGGTGGGGTAAAAAAATTTTTTGGAGGACTGTGAGAGAAAATAAAATTTCAAAATATGATGTTTCCTTAAAGGGATTGTATCCTGATGATAATAAAAAGTTTCTTAATGTTTATATGTAAGTATATATAAATACCATTGGTAAAAAACCTAAAAATATCCAACAGGAAAGAACTAAAAATGGGAGGTGTGGTAAAGTACATAGTTATTGTTATATTTATATCATTGGTAGGTATCCTAATGTATGTCATGGCCTATACTCTACTAGAAATATTATTTTTAATATAATGAATCATCCATTTCATTCTACATCCATGAAAAGTGAATTGGGAATCCATGATATAGATCATCAAGTTTCTCAATGTAATGGATGGCCCCACCTTATGTTTTATAAAAAATACCACTTATTGGTTTTTGTAGATATATACTTAAGTGGTTATTTTTTAATTCAAAAGATTATAACAGTTTATGTGTCCACATTAAAATGAATTATATTTATTTGGTTGTCAAGGGTGTAGTCGGTAGTAGTATTGTCCATGATATAAGAATAATACGTAGCCATAAGGAAATAAAAATAATAATGGATAGGTTCAAAATGTTTGATGAATGAGATCAAAAGAATATTGGAATGTTTATTAATATAATATGATATTCATTGATTAATAAATTTTTTAAAGAATTTAATGATTAATTCCTTGATGAAACACAGCAACCTAAAATACTATTTCATTTGGAATATTCTAGGGGAAAGAAATTTAGAGGTGTAAAATATATCACGAAGAAAGAATATGGCTAAGATGTTCACAAAAGTTATATTACAAGAATATAGGATGTAATAGTTTGCCTCAGTGGGACTAAGTTAAGAGGAAGACGGGGGAGGAACTTTTTCTATAGAGGTATAAGGATTAGTTTATTTAACTATGTTTTAGATTTTCCCATGGGTTCCTTGAAATTGTCTTCAAGTGGAAGACTGTTAGTAATTTGAATCATGATTCATGTTATTATTAGTAGTCTAAAGGGAGGAAATCTTGAAGACACAACATTTTTTATTCAAAAACACACTTAAAAAGACTTCAATATAGGTTTATTACTAGATGGTACATTCTGAACTTGGGATTTTGAAATTTATATTTTCTATACTGTGTGTACTGGTAAGTGGTATGATAATGTGAATGGAAGTTATAACATACATTATAATCATTCTCATATTTATTGGAATCTAATAATAGAATTTTTTTCTAAAAAGGTAGGGGTTGTGTAAGTGCCATAAATGGTACATGATAGTAACTTGTATTATTCACCAGAAGTCGAAGGCTATAGCTATACTTTCTATAGGTAATTTAAATCTCCATGATCAATTGAAGGAATTTTATGAATATCAAAATTCAGTTAAACCTGTTGATCATATGAGACTTACTATAAGTCATTAAGTCCAATTATACACATGAAAAAATGTGATTGATTATAATTCTTGTAAGTTATGATTGAATTAAAATGATGTAATTTTTTTCTTTGATCATATAACTTAATATTAAAACTTTATAAATTCATTGGGTACTTTACATGATTTATTTCTTATTTTCATGTTTACTAGAATGTGTGAATGGTCCAACATAGTGTTATAATTTATGGTTTAGTTTTTTTGTTTATAAGTTCTAGTAAAATAAAAGTCATGGGGTATATTCTAATATATAAAAATCTAAATCTGGTTTTTCAAAATATGTTGTCTCAAATAGTGTATCTTCCGACTAATCGGTGGTGTGATTCCCAAAAATAGTGGATTCATAGCTTTCTTTCGGGAATGAAAATTCACACATAGAGGAAAAATAAATTATTTTTATTTTTATATAGATGATATTTTTATTTATGTGGAGGTTATTTCTAAAATAAGTTATGGTGGAAGAAGAAGAAAAATCATAGATAGATAAGTAAAAGGTATAGACTTCTAGTTTTAGAGAACACTTATGGAATATTATCTCATTTAAAAGTACCTTGATGTTTTTTTGATGGGGTTTGAATGAGATAATATGGAGAAAGTGTAATGAGAAAGGTGACACATAAAGGTTTTTGGGTTTTTCCATATTTCATTATCTCAAAATGTGGATTTAAATATCCATTATGTAAAGACGATAATAGAGATGATGACATCTTTGGACTATATATTTGATAAGGTAATAGGTTTGAAAAATATAATATTAATGAAATGGTTATTCGATATGATATTATTATAATGTATACCTATAAATAATAATGTCCTTGAAATTATCATGATATGGAGTGAACTCAAATAAATTAAAGTCAAGTTTATATAATATGTGTGGCCACTGTTGTTTTTTATCCTCTCTTATAGAATCATGGTACCCAATGGTAACTTCCATAAGTAATTATTAAGAGAAAAATAATGTGGTGTTTGAGTATTTGAGGGATTTTAATCCGATTAATTAACTAAGATGTAGAGAATTCCAAGAACCTACCATATCATCGCTAACAACTAATTGTAAATAATGGTTTTCGTAAAATATATCAAGTTAGATGAAATTTGATTATAATTCCAATGATTAGAGTCTAGGTAAATCGATCATATCTGAATACATATATTGTAACCTAAGGTAGAGTTGACACCTCGAGAAGGAATACCAGTATTTTAGGGTAAATTATAAAAGGGGAGATTTTGAAAGTTCATGTTTGAAAAATGTTTTAGCTTAATGTGGTGTTAGTAGCTTATATTATTTTGTATAAATTCTTATTTAATCATGGGTAATTAATTCCTAAGAGCCATCCCAATCCACGATAGTGTAAGGATGAATGATTCTTTATTTATTTGGAAGGTTTGGAAAGGATCACTTGGATAATGAAGAAGCTTTAGAACTAGTGATAAAAGGAGATTTTAACATCTAGACATCAAATGTGAGATTCTTGACGTTTAAATAAGTAAAAATCAAACAAGTTTTTTGGAATAACCATATTTATGTTAGTTTATAAGATGAAGTATGATTTAGAACATGTTTCATGAATATAGTATAGAACATTACTTGAAGATCCGTAGTTGTGGTCATTCATGAAAATGATAGAACCTTTTATTCGATCAAAGGAACATATGAAGACACAATTATTAGAGTAAAAACTTTTAAAAGTATGGATTTGTGGAATTGTTATCTTAAACACCATAGTGAGTAGAACATGAATGTTTTAGTTGAAAAGTGTGCACTGAACCATAATCACTCTGAAATTAGAAGTTGTGAGTATTTTATACTATATAATTAGTGAAAGGTATCATTCATGTTAAATGGAATGAAAAACACAACTGTTAGGTTATAATTTTCTCATATATACATTTGGGGGCCTTCTCAATCCCACTTTCAAGGTGGGTTGTAATAATTTTATCTTTTATTGGTGATTCAATATGAAATGTATGGGTTTAATTTTGCTAAAAAATGAGGTATTAAGATTATTTCTCAAAAATAAGTCCATGGTGTAAATAGATACTAGTAGAATGATGAAATGTTTATGGTTTTATAATAGTAGTGATTTTAACAGATGAGATTATAGGAATATCTGCAAGAAAAAATAAATCGGGATGGAAAAGAGTGCACATGTGACACTAAAGTGGAATTGTGTAGCGAGGATAATGAATCAGATGTTAATAGAAAATTCAAGGAATAATTGGCATCATTTTAGAATTTCATAGGAAATTTGGATAGAAGTTCTCAACTCTACAACTTATTTAGTGATTTTTTAGCATTGATTGTGTAATATATTCTTAAGTAGTTATGGTATAGAAAAATAGTAGAAGTTTTTCACCTCAATGATTTAATATGTCTAGCCTATGTCTATGTAGATTCTACGAAAAGAGAAAAATTTAATGGAAAACCCAAGCATATTTTTTTTAGGGATACAATGTTGAAAACACTATATTTTTTTTGGATGATGACAAACTAAATATTTTTAGAATTACGAATATAATCTTCAAAGATAATGTCTTATAAGAATACACAAACATGAAATAAAAGGATGTAAGCAATACAAAAAATTGACCATGTCCAAGTTGATTTAAATGTATGTTCCAAAAGAATGCTAGTGTGAGATATTTTAGGGAGTACCAAGATTCTAAATGTTAGGATAGTTAAAGATATACCATTGAGCTCTTGAGCTGCTAAAGTCCTTGTCGGAGTACCAAAATGTGATATCATGAATATTTCAATATCAAAATTAGAAAAATGCATATAGAATTATGGAGTTCTACCTACTTTAGATGAATAGTGCTATGGTTATAAACTAATGTGAATTTGTTTAATTTAATGGATGGAGGAGATCTTTATATACCGTAAGAAGCAACTAGTCATAGAGATTCTATAATTTGGACTTAGATATGAAAGATGAGTTGGATTCATGAAGAACTAATAAAATATGGGATCTAAAAAAATTACCACATGGGATGAAATCACATGATAACAATTGGATCATCCATTGGAAAGAATAGAATGAGGATAAAAGAAGGTACAAGGATAATATTTTTTAAATTTTTCTAAATAAAATGGGGATTTGACTTATTCTAAATATTTATAGAGGTATTAAATAACACTACCATCAAGATAGTGATAATCATGGTTGCAATTGAATGTTTTTACCAAGAGTAGATATATGTAAAAAATATTCATTCACAGTAAATTTTAAGAGGAAATTAATGTAAATAACCCAACAGGTTTTATAGACAACAAGAATAAGTAGTTTCTCTATAAAATAAAGATATACATATATGGATTTAAACAAACCCCAATACATTGGATTTATAAGTTTGATTTATTCTTTGGAGAGATTGTTTTCATGTGTATAAACTAAGATCATTATTTCGTTTGGAAGTTGTTCATAGAGATATCGTTCACCATCCTACTAATGTGAGTAGATGAAATTATTCTAAAAGGACAAAAAATTATGAGAATTCAGCAGATATATAACGATTTACCAAAAACATTAAAGATCAAAAATTTTAGGGAGACTAAGATCAACTTGGGGATGGGTATATATAGAGACATGAAAACAATAATTTTGGTGGTTCCTTAGAGTGATTACATCCAACAGATAATAAGAAGATTTCAATTTTTATATTTAATCTGGTTTAAACTCCATTCATTAGATAATTAAAAATATTAAATGAGAAAGTGGAAAAATTAAATGTTTAGGATAATTATATGGAAAAATTTCTATTTTAATTTGATGTGGGTATCTTGATAAATTCCATAGTTTTCACTCAAATAGAGATTTCATTGGTAGTGGAAGAAATTATCTATTTTATATATAATCCATGGAAATAGAACTTATAAGCCATGAAATGAATCATATAACATATTATAGGATCAAAATACATAAACATATATTTCAAAATTGAAGAACATTTATTGGGGTATTAAAATGCCGATTTTGGAGGAGATTTGGATAGATGAAAGAGTTCAATAGGCTATGTATTCACATTTATAGGGAAAAAATTATTTTGATACCAAGGATGTCATTAGTAGTAGATCTATCCTTGTAAAAAGATTAATATTTTCAAATTATGTAATATTGGAAATAATTAACTAAGGAAAATAGTTTGATGAATGATCCAGAAAGAAGCTAGGAATGTGGATTTAAAATCTGTGATAGTCAAAGTCCAATACGTTTGGTGAAGAATCGAGTGGTTCATTCATAGATGAAACACATTGACATATAATATATGTTTATCCAAATGATAAGGGGTGATATAGAATTATATCCATGAATGATACACAAAAGAAAAACAATTGGAAAACATGTTCACCAGTGTAATAATCTAGGAATTTATAAGGAATCCTTATGCCTTTATTGTACCAGGGTAAATGGATGGTGGTGGAGAAAAACTTTTCTATGAATGTGGAAGGATTTTTTTAAGTAATGCTTGATGTTTTCTACAGTTTCATTTAAATTTTCTTCATGTGGGAGATTATTTGGAATGTGAGGTTTGATTCATGTCATATTTAGTTGACTAGAAAGAGGAAAACATGAAGATACAACTTGGTCTGATTAGAGAGTGAAGGATTAAAAGTCGACCAGAAGTGGATGTTCATACAGTACATTTCCTATCTAGTCATTTGGAAATAATATTTCAAATGTATTGTATATTTCTATGTGTCACGATAGATGAAATTGAAATTTATGAAATACATTATAATTTCTAATGTTTAGGTAGATGTAATCCTAGCAGGTTTTACAGCAATGGAATGGGATGTATATAGGTCCTCATAAGATAAATGATATCATCTTGAACTACTTATTGTAAGTCAAAGGTTAAAATTATGCATTATATAGGGAATCATTCATCAATATACTTAATTAAGGGACATATATGAATATCTAAAGATTTTTTAACTGGTCGATCAGTTGAGACGTATTATAAGTGAGTGGAACCACTTGTAAAAATTTATCAATGTGATTGAGTGATTACTTGTAACATATAAAGGAATGAAAAATTGATTTGTTCTCTCATTTTCATTGGAATTATATTTTTAATCATGTAACTTCTTAGTATCAATTATTATATTTATTTTACATTTTTAAGTTTTATTGATTTTGTGTGAGTGTCTAATCAATTTAGTGATTTTGGGTGAGGTGTTTTCCCATAATATGTTTTAGTATACTAAAATTGGTGTCATATCTTCTGATATAAGATTCTTAGAAGCTTGTTATACTATTCCAAAAGTTTTAGATTGTGTATCTTCTAATTTACTAGTGGATTGCTTCCCCTAATTCATTTCTTGTCATGTGAGTGAAAAAACCCCATATTTGTTGATCTCAAACCAATGACATGATCAAAAACATATCCAAACAATCCTTTATTATCTAATCCTCAATTATTTTTTACCTAAAGTTATCAAATTATTATGGATCTTATGATAGATATCTAACCAACATTAGGTAAAATTAATTTACAATAATCTTTAACCCATAAGTATATTTACAATTGAATGAAATTCAATGGAATATACCTTGGTGAGTGGGTATAAATAAAAATTCTCCACTTATTATCACTAGGTTCCACAACTCATAGTAATATTAACATAACAACTCAAATCATAATAATCTATTATGATCATCAATTTAGAACAACTCAATG
Organism: Viscum album; assembly: GCA_963277665.1. Lineage (NCBI taxonomy): Eukaryota > Viridiplantae > Streptophyta > Magnoliopsida > Santalales > Viscaceae > Viscum > Viscum album. The sequence continues at coordinate 541,573,292 of OY728119.1, forward strand.
TCATACTTTGAGGGGATCTTATCAATACATTTTTCATGAAAAAAAATTAAAGCAAAAATAAAGAAATAATAAATGAATATTTATTTTATTACAATTAATGATATATTTATAATTACTAAATTCAATCACTTGGTTATCTTATACTAGGATATTCAACATGACCGTCATGCTTATGTTGTGGTATTGTTTTTTCCAATAGTTTCATTGAATTATCCACCATAGCCAACCAATAGATACTAAAATCCCCAATGTAAATGATATATAATATGATATTGTCTTTGAGAATGATCTGTTAGGTCCTTTTGGTCAGATATGGGTTCCATAGTGTAACAATCAGAGATTTTAAATGACCACTATGATGGATAGCTTATAAAATATGAAATATCGACCATAAATGAACAACAAAATATTATTATTATTATGAACATTAAAAAAAGATAATTGAATTTGTGGGTATATATAGAAATAATCAAAATATAAAATATATATAATGGAACTAATCAATAAAAATATATTGATTAATTATTGGGAAATAAGAAATGTATTTCAAGTATAGACATATTATTCTTCAAAAAACCATTTTCTTCAAAAACAGTGTTTATTTTGTTGTCAAAAAAAATAATAATTATATATTTAATCTTCTAGAAAATTTATCTTGAAAAATGGACTTCATTTTTGAAAGAAAAATTTAAAAATTTATTTATAGTGAAATTTTGGGTTTTAAAAAATGTTTGATTTTTAAATCAACCGTGAAATACTATTTTTTATTGGAATCTATATTTTTTATTAAAGAATTTAGACCATGATATTTTATTTAGAAATGGGTTCAATTTAGTTTCAATTCCATAATATTTTTAATTAACCAATTAGTTTCACTATAATCAAATTTTTGGTTGAATTTGGTATAGAAACATCATTATACATAAAAAGTATTTTTTCTAAAAAGAATGTTTTCCATTACATGTATCATTTTTAAATTAAATTAAATTATTAAACTTCTATAAATTTAATGTCAAAACAGTTATTACATATTTAGAATTAGGAAATTCAAATTTTTCAAATATATCCCTTTTTTCAATATGAATAGTAACCATAGTAATTTTTTGTAACCACAACCAAGTTAAGATGGGTTGATTATAGATAAATATAACAGGATAAGGGCTCAATATCAACCCAAAACATTAATTTATTTTTTTTATGGAATAACTTTGACCGTATTCATCCAAGAATTTAATATAGAACATTTTGTTTCCACTTTCCCTTGATAAAGACATTTATATTATTTTTAGTAATGAAAATTACAAAATGGAACCCTCTTGACGATAATATAACTAATTGTTTTACATAAGGATAAAAAGCGGATAAGTTTAGTTATAAATATTTATTTTAGATATGAATTAATTTTTTTATGTTGGTAATTTATTCATAATTTTAGTGACAATATAATTACATTATAATCTTATGCAACACTGACACAATATTTATTCATTTAATCAAAAAATAAAATAAATGATATTTATAATATAAAATGTAACATAATTTGGATGATGTATTTATATCCATGAATATTTTAGAAATATATGACCTAGTTGGGATGTTTTTAAGTATTAAATTTAAATTCCATCATTGTGTAGGTGTATTCAATGTGAAATTATATGAATTGTGTTAAAAATGAAATTAATGATTTTTGTGGTAAATAATATTTCTATAAATTATTTAAAAAATGTAAAAAAAATAATGTGGAAATTCGGAATAATAAATTTTATAAAATATAATAACTTGGATATTTTTTATAAATTTTTTACCTTATAAGTAAAATTATAACTCTCTAACAGTGAAAAAATCATTACCGTAGTTATGGTTAAAATAAGTAACCTAAGTGGTTAAACCAAAAAGGAATGATTTAAATAACCATATAAACCTATATAAATTTTACTAGTTGATGGTATTTAAAATAAATACATCCTTATCTTTTAATGTCTATCTATTTGGAAGAATTTTTATAGATAATGAATTTATTATATTTAAATCTTTTAAGACATTCTAGGAGTTCCCCTATCATCACTTATAAAGTATACCCATCTTTCAACATATTTACAACACATTGAGAAATATTTCACAACCAAAAAAATGAAATATTCTCTTAAAAACTATCCTATAGTTTAATTATAGGTTCTGGTATTTCTAAAATTCCATTAAAAGGGTCCTCATGTAGGGATTTAAATGAAGATTACCAAAGAAGAAAGAATCATCTTACCCAGCCTCTTTCAATTTGATTCTTCTTCTACCTCCTATAAATATATGGTGTTAATAATTGAATAAAAACATTAGAATCTTAAATTTTCTTAAATTTTATTATGATAATGAAACCACCTTTATTCACCCCATTTTCCATCAAATGGGAATTTATAGTATCACTTGAGCGTACATATGACTTACGATCTCCATGTAACAATAAAAGTTATTGTCCGTCACCATAATTTATGGATGGATTTAATTATGGGTTTAATATATATGAATTAAATTTATGAAATAATTATTATTATGTAATTTTAATACCGTTTCTACCTTATTACCTTACAAATCATTGGAAAAAAATAATGTCACTTGTGAGTACATATGGAAAACCTTCTCCATGAACCAATGTGATTAATTTTTAATTTCTTATTTAATTGTAGGAAAATGAGGCAATATTTAATGAATATATATGATATATATTACATAATAATGATTATATAATTTGTTATTACTATATATCATTCATTCATTCCATCGGTTGAAAAGTGAAATTAACAGTCATGAATACGTACATTCTATCATCTCCAGGAACATTGTAATTCATTTTCTTATATCTACCTTTTATTGATGACTCTAAATATATATTTAATGAATATATATGATATTTATATCAAAATTAAATTTATTCAGATGATTGAACAATTATTAAAGTACAACGATCCAGACATCCAAATTGAAACAATCATGATAAATGAAACATTTATCAACTAGAATAAAGATTTTAGTAATAAATTATAAGTAAATAGGTTATAAGATATTAGAAGTAAATAATATATAATATGATATATTTTTATCTGTATCTAATTTACGTATAAAATATTTATTTTTTATCTAGGAGGTTTGAATGTGGATGAAGCAAGAGGAGACTTGAGGTAAGGGATTTGTAACTCACTTTTACTTTTGTGAGATAGTTTCCATATTCCATAGTCATTTTTTATGTCTTTTTATACTACACATAAATGTATTTGATGATTCTAAACATCATAATTATGTGGATATAAATTTCCAACTATGTCTCTCTATTTTATGAGGGTTTTATTCTAAATTTACCAAAAGTGTTATGGGATTTACATCTCGATCCCATTTTTTTCAGGATTTTTTATGCTCGAATTTCCATTCAAAAATTAAATGATAGTTATATGATAAATTCTTTTAATTTTTAATATCCTCTTTTTATTTATAAGGAATATGTGTTTTTGTTTTATTTTTCTCAATTTAATTACTTAAGAGATTGAACGAAATTTTTTATGGAAAACTAAATATGTTTTACAATTCGACAGGGAATATTTTTTTCCCTTCCAATGTTTTCATTTAAATTATTTCATAAAGTTTTTCACTGTTCCCCCATGATTATTTAAATTCATTTGACCCATGTTTTAATTTTTTAAAAATGGTGAAAATGAATCTTCTTTTAATTTTATAAATGTTGTTCTTTTGATATTTTATCCAAAAATTTGAGAGGAATATTTGTTTTTATATATATGAAATGAATGGAATTTACTACCACCATGATAGCTCACTGATCTGATATTTGATTTAACATTTTCTCATGTAATTTTCAAATAAAATTTTACCATTATTTGTTGTAATTTTTTTGATTTTCATGATGTAATTTTAACATGTAAAGGGTATTTCATCAAGATACATTCTAGTGATCATTTAAAATAATTATCACATATAATAATCGCCTTAATGTGAGTTGAAATTTATGTAGGATATGATCAAATGATATCGTAACTATTATTTATCTTGATTTTTTATTATTATGATAATGCTAATTATATAAAACCTGTTTATTTTCCTTGGGTTGTGCTATAATGAAATGATGAAATATTATTGAAAACTATTTTATTTCGGCATGTTATATAATAATGTCATGATGTATATTTTGTGATATAGGGAACACATAAATATGGTTTCATTATGTTATTGTTAGACCCATAATTAAATATTCCTAAAATTTTTTGAGTAATGTTTTATATCTTATGAGATAATTATGGGAAGCAATTCAATTTTCTTGATCTACTATTGGAATCAACTAATTGTTCTTGATCCACTACGGGAAATAGGATATGAAAAATAATTGCATATGGTATGGGGAAAAAGTGTTATTGTGTGATCCACTATGAGTTTATGGTCCTGATAGTTAACCATTACATATGAAATAGTTTATATTCCTATTTTGGAGCCACACTTTTATGACATGACTTTGATCTGAACATTGGATTCATAATTGATTATGATGGTCTCTCACTATAAGGAATCAATACTTATAAAATGAAAATGTTATATACCATGTAACATGTTTGTGATATCTGATATATTTTGTATAAAAATATTATGTTATGGTTATGATATTATAAACCTTTTCTTATTTAATTCTAATATATGGTAATAATTTGATATCTCCCATATTTACACGTACGACGAATATGAGATCACCATTTATTAGGAATCCTTTATCTAGATTATGAATGTACGGTATTTAAATAAGGGTACATATTGGAAAAAATATTATTACATATTATGAATAATGTTCCTAAATAACATGTTTATGTACGTAGTCTCCTGAAGTGACCAGATCAGTGTGAATCACTAAGAGGGGGAGGGGGTGAATCAGTGATCCTTTAAAACTTTTTACTAATTGATTCTTAATCAATTAAACCTCTATGGCTGGTTAAAGCCTCGATCCACTCTTCTTGTATCTCTCAACCTTTCCCGGATAATGAAGTAATGAAAAGGCACAGGACACAAGGATTTACAAGGTTCGGCACCAAAGGCCTACATCCTTGCCATGCTCTCCAAGCATGGATTCTCCCATTATAACTTGTTAGAATTACAATGGTCGATACAGCTTCCCACCGTATCTCTCCTGAGTCCCACAGGAGGGTCTTTATACTGCGTCCCACAGTGTTACCAGAGTCCCACTGGCCTGCTCCAGAATCCCACTGAAGACTTCTTCTCCCTGAGTCCCACAGGGTCTTCTCCTGGCTCCTCGAGTCGCACGAGTAGCTCTTCTTCTCTTTAAGTTCTTCAAGTATCCTCAGCAGCCTGGGATAAAGGCTGCTGGCCTTGCTCTTCTTCTGATCACTTGTGGTGAACAGGTCTTCTCGTCTTGCTCGGGCTTTATCACCTTCTTCTAAGGATGACCCGGCTTCTCTCTCCAACTACTGAATGCTCAGACAACTGATAGCTTTATCTTCAGTCTGGTCCAGTCTCACTTCACATCAACTTCATGCACTGATTGCATGGTCTCTCAAATTCTTCAAGATCTTTCAGTCTTGGTCAACTCAAACGCACACCACTGATTTAAGCTTGTTCAGTGTGCGCGTGCATGCATGCATGCATGCACTCCTCCTTTCCCCTTCTCTTGGTGCAATAAACCCTTAGAGGGTGTAATTCTTTTCAGCACACACCAACTTCTCAAACTTCACACACTTTATGCACTTTTGATTACACACACAAATGTGTGTTCTACTTTAGTGTGGTTCTTCTCTTCTTCCTAGTGTGTACACACTTTGTTTTGCACACACACCAAGGTTCGGCCTTGTTGTCTTTTTGCACACACTTGTTTCACTTTGCACACACTTTAGACTTGGCCTACACACTTCTTGTTGCACATCCTTAAATGGCCGTAGGGTGTTCCTCTTCAATTTTCACACACAAAATGTGTCTTCACTTGGAACACAAAGTCACACGTTTCTTGTATTGTCCAAGTGCACACAACCCATATGGTGTAATTTTATTCTTCTTTGCACACACACCCAAGCACTAAGGGCTCGGTTCTTCCTCCTTTGCACACCTACTGCCAACAGCCTTTCTCCTTTGTTTTCACACACACAAAATGTGTGGTCTTTCACCTTTCTTTTGCACACACTTCCTCTCGGCCTTCAAATTTTACTTTGCACACACAAGAGGCAAAGCCTCGGCCTTCTTCCTTGCCAAGCACCCACAACCAAGGGTGTGGTATACTGCCTCGGGTCTTCTTCTCCAACACTGCCGCGCAAGGTGCCAGGGGGTGTGGCCCTCTTCCTGTCTTCAAATGCCGCGCAGGCTCAAGTGTGCAAGGGTGCAATACCCTCGGGCTTCTTCCTTCTTCAACAGCCGCACAAGGTGCAAGGCTGTGGCCAGCGCGCAGGGGTGCAAGAGCACAAGGTACAAAGGACCTCGGCCGTGGGCGCGCAAGTGCAAGGGTGCACTTGGATCTTCCTGCCGCGCAAAGGGAAGGCGCGCAGGAGTTCCCCTTTCTCTTCTTTCGCGCAAGGAGTGCGCAAAAGGAACTCACGAAGCCAAGGGTGGCTTCGGGCTGCTTCGTCGCGCAAGTGGGTTGCGCGGAGCTCCAAACTTCGTGAGGCACAGAGGCTCTCACGGGACTTCAAAACTTCAGCGTATCAGCAACAGAAATGAGAGCCTCGGCCTCTCTTTTTATAGGCAGAGAAACGCCTCAAATCTTCCGCGTGGGATAACTTCAATCCCGAAGATTTCGCATCTTTGAAATCTTTCCAATCTTTATTTTCTTTCCACTGTTTCAACGCGGGTTCTCCCCTTTTTATTCGGGTTCCTCCACGTGCATGCGACTTAGAACGCATGCACGGACTTCGTCTCTTTTATCCCATGCAAAGGCACGAACCCTCAAGGCCTCGGCAACTTCGTTTGCCTCGGCCTCGACCGAAATTCTCCATCTGTTGCATGCATGCCTTTTTTATTGCATGATCGTGTTCGTGGAGGCCAGACGATCTCAATGGAGGCTTCGGATTCAGAAACGATGGCCGGGAACTCGAGATATGTCGTCGGGACGCCTCTGGTTCAGCGGCTGCTCGCGGGTGGCTTCGGGGAGACCTCGGACGAGCTCGAGGTAGAGGACGAGGCGGGAGCCGTTGGATCGGGCATTTGAATATCCTCGGACGGCCGCGATCAGGAGATCTCGCGCGGGATTAGATGAACGGCGGAGATCTGGCGCGCGATGAATCGAGCGGCCGAGATTTGCTCCCGGTGAAAATCCCGCGTCCCACATCGAATCCTTCCGCGGATTTTCCGCGCTTTATCACCCTGGCGCTCCCATGAGCGGCCAGTTGAAACTTCTCCCCTCCCGGTGCCGCCCCGCACCGGGTTCTCTCTGCGGGCGCGCTCTGCGCCCACTCTTGCTCCTGCGGGCGCGCTTCAAGCGCCCACTATGCTCCTTGCGCTCCTCCGGGCGTGCCCCTGGCGCCCTTGCGGGTGTCCTTGGGTGCGCCCTGCCGCCCTGGCTCGCCCCACGGGGTTCCCCCGGGCGTGGTGCCCTAGTGCCCATGCCTTGGGGTTGAACCCCCCAAGGTGCCTCGGCTGGCCTAATTTTTTGGCAAAGGATAGAACCTAGACTTTGTAAAAACAAAGTCCTCCTCTATGTAAAACATGCCAAGTGCCACATCTTCATCTTCTTATCCATCCTCCTTTATTCATATCTTCTCTTCTTCTTAAGAATTCCTCCAATTCTTCCTCAACATTTAATCTTCACTTAGGAGTGAAATTCAAAAGGTTCATCTTCATCAACCGAGCTCCTTAGTCAATTATTTCTTCAATAAACTTCATTGATCTAATCAGAGATCAATTGGAACATATTCTGATTCACATGCACTAAGTGATAGTGCATGGACTTCTTTAGCTCACTTCATCCACTTAAAAGTTGTGGATGGCTCTCTTCAACTCCTCATGCATTGTGAAGACAATGCATGGTCTTCTAATCATGTTGTGACTTTGTATCATCTTGATACAAGTTCTTAGAACTTAAAGATCAGTTCAGCAATCGTCAGATTCTCATGGAGAATGTTTCAACCACAATTTCCAATACCACTTAGTGAATCTCCTAAGTGACACTCCTCTAAGTTCCATGGCCATTCTCCTTCACCACCAACACCATCACAACCTTTTTCATTCACATCTTGACAATCCTTGACTTCCATTCATTGTAAGATAACAACATGCCTCATTGACAACCTCATTGACAACAAATGCAACACAATGCACTTCAATCTCCCCCTTTGTATTTGTTGTCAATACACCACTCAGCACATATGAATGGGTCAATATGTGTGCCAATATTTTCTCCCCCTTATTGGCAATCAAATGCAAAGGTGTGGTGTGGTTCTCTTCCAGAAATATCTTCCTCCCTTTGAATAGCATCTTCTTGAAAATCACTAAGAGAGGGATGATGTCACATGTTCTCTTTAGCAAAGAACCTTTAGTAAATCAACTCTAAGTCTACTTGGGCTAACCCGGTGTAGAAAACAAGAGTGATGTAACCAAGGAACTCAATGCTGTCCACAATTCTCTACACATGTGAGATCATGCTTCAGGGGTTTGAAATTTTTCAGATATATCAATGAATTGCTAAATCCTGCACATACTTCACAAAACTTATTAGAAAGTTCAGTGCTAAGATAAAGCTCCCCCTTTCAATCATTTGTCTTCAATCCATACTCCCCCTTAATTGACAAGATAAACTCAATTAAGAAACAAGGGATGAAAGCATGATTGGAATACCTTCACTTTCTCAAGATGATATTAATTTTAGAACATCATCTTCTCCAGATTGGCTCCCCCTCAAGGGGTGCACTCCATTCCTTCCAAACCATCCTCCACTTGAGAATGATCATCATCTTCAATTCCCTGCAATGTCAGCACATGTAAATACCAATAGTATAAGGGAATAAGATGGAACCTCCTTGGTTCATCAATGTGAACAACAAGGTTGAGAAGATTCTCTCAACCGAGATGTCCCATTTTCACCAGTCTTCACACTTGCACATTTGATCTTCATTGATGATTGTGCTGGTGTGGTTCTCAAAACATCTTCATGTGAAACCTTCTTCTTCCCTTTTGCTTTAGCAATTGCCAGAACTTCATCTTCAGCTCTTTGTAGATCTTTGGCAAGTTGCAACTGATTTGGCCATATGACTAACAAGTCATTTGGAAGTGTGGCCTCAGTTCTGGAAATTCCACATGGTTCTTTTGATGCTGTTAAGCTACCTCTCTTAGGCAACTTATTTTCAACCAATCCCTTCTGCATCTGGATTGATTGTCTTCTGGAGTTCAGTCTGCTTCTATTTAGTTTCATGGCTTCTTTACAAAGATCCATGATATGACCTTTCTTTCCACAGTAGAAGCATTTCTTGGTGGTCCTTCTGGATGCATCACCCTTCTTGGACTCAGACTCCAAGGACTTCTCTTTATTTCTCAAACACTTCTTGGGAGCATTTTCTACTTTCTTCTTGCTTCCCAAGGAATCTTTTTGAGCCAGGTTCTGTGATCTTTTCTTCTTTTGAGCTCTGGATACAGTTGGAGATTGACATGTATCTTTTTGACCACTTTTGCAATCATCCCAGATGTTGTCAAGTAATCCAAATCTATTTGCAGTAAACAGATGTCTCTGGACCTGTGGATGTTGCTTCTTTCCTTCTGGCTTGCTCCCCCTTGGCATGGGCTTCCTTTGTGCTTTGACATTGAGTGGATTGTACCAACAATCCTTTGCACAGTGCCCATACTTATTACAACACCAACATTGACCCACAAATCTTGATCTCTTCAGTCCTTCTGATTGTTGGGTACTTTTCTTGACTTGCTGTGTTGTTTTAGGAGAGCTCTCTTTCTTCATTGTCTTCATCCATACTTGTTTGGAATTATTCTTCCATCCTGCACTTTTAGTAGAAACACTTTTAGAAGCATGAGTACAAGATGGTATGGATGGTACCTTCTTTTTAGAAGTTGTTGCCTTTTTATTAGAGGATGTCTTTCTTTTAGAATCATCCTGCTCAATGCATACTTGAGTAGCAACATTTTTCCTTTCAGCTGACTGGGAGGCTTCAGCTTTGGGTGATTGCAGATTTTTCAATATCACCTCTAGTTCTAAACACTTCATGTTGAGGGAGTTCTTCTCATCCTCAACTGTTCTTAGCCTTCCTTCCCAATCTTCTTTCAGCTGCTTCATCTGGTCTTCATGCACCTTCTTCATTTCTTGCAATGAATTGTCAAGCTCCTTCACCAATTTGACTTTGTCTTCGAGTTGAGCATCTCTGACATTCATTGACACTTTGTGCCTCTTTTCGAGTGCATGGACAACATCTTTGACTATTATCATAAAGATGTCTTTCTCAGAAAGGCTCCTTTGCAATTCTTCAGCAGTATCTTCATATCTTTCATTGCAAAGGGAAACAGTTTCATCTTTGGCCTTCACCAGCTTTCTGAGAGTGTTGGTTATGCCAACCCTTTTTGCCAATTGGACTTCCAGAGAATTGGCTTCATCTTCTAGCTGTAATTTTTCTTCTTGAAGATCAAGGAGGCCTGTAGCTATACACATTGCAACTTCCTTGGGGACTCTCTTCTGAAGATATTTGATTGCATTTAGAAGATCATTGTTTCTTCCATATTCATCACAACTAGAGCAGGCTTCATCAGAAGAATGATAAAAGGAATTGTCATCTGATGTGACTTTCACATTTCTTTCCATAGAAGGAGTTTCTCTGATTGCACCAGCCTTCTTCTTCATCTTCTTTGCCTGTTTCTTCATTCTGTTTTTCTGAGTCTTGGCAGATATCTCCATTTGAGGCTGGTCATCCATTTCCTCAAATCTGCACTCCATAAAGACTCTCTTGGATCTTTTAGAGGGAACCTACCTCTGATACCAATTGAAGTGCCCAGATCAGTGTGAATCACTGAGAGGGGGAGGGGGTGAATCAGTGATCCTTTAAAACTTTTTACTAATTGATTCTTAATCAATTAAACCTCTATGGCTGGTTAAAGCCTCGATCCACTCTTCTTGTATCTCTCAACCTTTCCCGGATAATGCAGTAATGAAAAGGCACAGGACACAAGGATTTACAAGGTTCGGCACCAAAGGCCTACATCCTTGCCATGCTCTCCAAGCATGGATTCTCCCATTATAACTTGTTAGAATTACAATGGTCGATACAGCTTCCCACCGTATCTCTCCTGAGTCCCACAGGAGGGTCTTTATACTGCGTCCCACAGTGTTACCAGAGTCCCACTGGCCTGCTCCAGAATCCCACTGAAGACTTCTTCTCCCTGAGTCCCACAGGGTCTTCTCCTGGCTCCTCGAGTCGCACGAGTAGCTCTTCTTCTCTTTAAGTTCTTCAAGTATCCTCAGCAGCCTGGGATAAAGGCTGCTGGCCTTGCTCTTCTTCTGATCACTTGTGGTGAACAGGTCTTCTCGTCTTGCTCGGGCTTTATCACCTTCTTCTAAGGATGACCCGGCTTCTCTCTCCAACTACTGAATGCTCAGACAACTGATAGCTTTATCTTCAGTCTGGTCCAGTCTCACTTCACATCAACTTCATGCACTGATTGCATGGTCTCTCAAATTCTTCAAGATCTTTCAGTCTTGGTCAACTCAAACGCACACCACTGATTTAAGCTTGTTCAGTGTGCGCGTGCATGCATGCATGCATGCACTCCTCCTTTCCCCTTCTCTTGGTGCAATAAACCCTTAGAGGGTGTAATTCTTTTCAGCACACACCAACTTCTCAAACTTCACACACTTTATGCACTTTTGATTACACACACAAATGTGTGTTCTACTTTAGTGTGGGTCTTCTCTTCTTCCTAGTGTGTACACACTTTGTTTTGCACACACACTAAGGTTCGGCCTTGTTGTCTTTTTGCACACACTTGTTTCACTTTGCACACACTTTAGACTTGGCCTACACACTTCTTGTTGCACATCCTTAAATGGCCGTAGGGTGTTCCTCTTCAATTTTCACACACAAAATGTGTCTTCACTTGGAACACAAAGTCACACGTTTCTTGTATTGTCCAAGTGCACACAACCCATATGGTGTAATTTTATTCTTCTTTGCACACACACCCAAGCACTAAGGGCTCGGTTCTTCCTCCTTTGCACACCTACTGCCAACAGCCTTTCTCCTTTGTTTGCACACACACAAAATGTGTGGTCTTTCACCTTTCTTTTGCACACACTTCCTCTCGGCCTTCAAATTTTACTTTGCACACACAAGAGGCAAAGCCTCGGCCTTCTTCCTTGCCAAGCACCCACAACCAAGGGTGTGGTATACTGCCTCGGGTCTTCTTCTCCAACACTGCCACGCAAGGTGCCAGGGGGTGTGGCCCTCTTCCTGTCTTCAAATGCCGCGCAGGCTCAAGTGTGCAAGGGTGCAATACCCTCGGGCTTCTTCCTTCTTCAACAGCCGCACAAGGTGCAAGGCTGTGGCCAGCACGCAGGGGTGCAAGAGCACAAGGTACAAAGGACCTCGGCCGTGGGCGCGCAAGTGCAAGGGTGCACTTGGATCTTCCTGCCGCGCAAAGGGAAGGCGCGCAGGAGTTCCCCTTTCTCTTCTTTCGCGCAAGGAGTGCGCAAAAGGAACTCACGAAGCCAAGGGTGGCTTCGGGCTGCTTCGTCGCGCAAGTGGGTTGCGCGGAGCTCCAAACTTCGTGAGGCACAGAGGCTCTCACGGGACTTCAAAACTTCAGCGTATCAGCAACAGAAATGAGAGCCTCGGCCTCTCTTTTTATAGGCAGAGAAACGCCTCAAATCTTCCGCGTGGGATAACTTCAATCCCGAAGATTTCGCATCTTTGAAATCTTTCCAATCTTTATTTTCTTTCCACTGTTTCAACGCGGGTTCTCCCCTTTTTATTCGGGTTCCTCCACGTGCATGCGACTTAGAACGCATGCACGGACTTCGTCTCTTTTATCCCATGCAAAGGCACGAACCCTCAAGGCCTCGGCAACTTCGTTTGCCTCGGCCTCGACCGAAATTCTCCATCTGTTGCATGCATGCCTTTTTTATTGCATGATCGTGTTCGTGGAGGCCAGACGATCTCAATGGAGGCTTCGGATTCAGAAACGATGGCCGGGAACTCGAGATATGTCGTCGGGACGCCTCTGGTTCAGCGGCTGCTCGCGGGTGGCTTCGGGGAGACCTCGGACGAGCTCGAGGTAGAGGACGAGGCGGGAGCCGTTGGATCGGGCATTTGAATATCCTCGGACGGCCGCGATCAGGAGATCTCGCGCGGGATTAGATGAACGGCGGAGATCTGGCGCGCGATGAATCGAGCGGCCGAGATTTTCTCCCGGTGAAAATCCCGCGTCCCACATCGAATCCTTCCGCGGATTTTCCGCGCTTTATCACCCTGGCGCTCCCATGAGCGGCCAGTTGAAACTTCTCCCCTCCCGGTGCTGCCCCGCACCGGGTTCTCTCTGCGGGCGCGCTCTGCGCCCACTCTTGCTCCTGCGGGCGCGCTTCAAGCGCCCACTATGCTCCTTGCGCTCCTCCGGGCGTGCCCCTGGCGCCCTTGCGGGTGTCCTTGGGTGCGCCCTGCCGCCCTGGCTCGCCCCACGGGGTTCCCCCGGGCGTGGTGCCCTAGTGCCCATGCCTTGGGGTTGAACCCCCCAAGGTGCCTCGGCTGGCCTAATTTTTTGGCAAAGGATAGAACCTAGACTTTGTAAAAACAAAGTCCTCCTCTATGTAAAACATGCCAAGTGCCACATCTTCATCTTCTTATCCATCCTCCTTTATTCATATCTTCTCTTCTTCTTAAGAATTCCTCCAATTCTTCCTCAACATTTAATCTTCACTTAGGAGTGAAATTCAAAAGGTTCATCTTCATCAACCGAGCTCCTTAGTCAATTATTTCTTCAATAAACTTCATTGATCTAATCAGAGATCAATTGGAACATATTCTGATTCACATGCACTAAGTGATAGTGCATGGACTTCTTTAGCTCACTTCATCCACTTAAAAGTTGTGGATGGCTCTCTTCAACTCCTCATGCATTGTGAAGACAATGCATGGTCTTCTAATCATGTTGTGACTTTGTATCATCTTGATACAAGTTCTTAGAACTTAAAGATCAGTTCAGCAATCGTCAGATTCTCATGGAGAATGTTTCAACCACAATTTCCAATACCACTTAGTGAATCTCCTAAGTGACACTCCTCTAAGTTCCATGGCCATTCTCCTTCACCACCAACACCATCACAACCTTTTTCATTCACATCTTGACAATCCTTGACTTCCATTCATTGTAAGATAACAACATGCCTCATTGACAACCTCATTGACAACAAATGCAACACAATGCACTTCATCTCCAATGAAACAAAAAACATATGGTTATAAATGGATCATAATGTTATATATAGAATATTCAACTAAGATGATTTAATATTTAGGTATGAAAATTAGGGGTCGCTACTATTGGTATCAAAGTTGGGATTAATTAATCATAGGATATTAGGTTTGGAGAACTTTTTTCAAAACCTTTGGGATAAGTCTATGTATAAGATAAATTCTAAAAAATTTCATAAACAAGAGATTATGGGGTTTACTAGTAAGAAATCCCTCCCTCAATACTACAATTAGACGCATTTCTAGAATAGATATATTTAAGTGTAATAACATTTAAAAAAGTTATTCAAGAATATATGAACCATTATTATGGTGCATGTGAGTGTTCCCTTACTGCTTACCTGGTTTGACACTCTTAGGGGACATGATTGGTTTAATTAACATTTTCTTTATGAATCATTATTATTCATTTGAGTAGATGATGATCATTGATGGGCTAGGTAAAACCTAATGAGTTATATATTGAATAGAAGGATTAATTATTTAGGCATCCCATAAATGTTTTTTCATTATTATCTGGATTTTCACTTAAATTATTATTAATAACACTATGGTTTTTGGGTTTTAGTCAATAGATGGAACTAAGTGGAATTTTGTTGATGTGGAATGTGATAGAAAATGGAATGATTGTACATATTATGAACCAAGTGAAACAAGAGTTGGAATATAAAACATTGTGAGTATTCCTCATCATAAATCACACTATATTATTAACAATCTCAACATAGTTTGGTTTCCTAAAACAAATAATAAGGGAAAAATGGAGCTTCATAAAGACCATGGAGGGAGGCAGATTTGATTTCTTACATGTAATGTCTGTTAGGAGGAGATTCATGGGAAATGTATTAACAATATGGGAAGATGTTTTGCTCATTGAAAATAAGGACATAAAGAATGTAATTTTCAAGGAAAATGAAATGGTTGGTAAAAAATGGATGATAATAATGGTATACCTAAGGAATCATTAATGGTTGAATGTTTTAAATATGAGAAATATTGGAACTGTGAAAATAAATATCACAATGGGAATTATGGAAAAGAGGAAAAAATGTTTTATTTGTAGTTTTTTTACTATTTATAATTAAGAGACTATAAATGAAAAATAAAAATAATTTGGAATTAAGGAATAATATGTTGAATCCTACTAAATGGTTTAAGAAGGAAGTGGAATGATTGAAGTGTTTATGTATTGGAATTTTATAATTATTATATAGAAGTGTTTTTATCAATTTTATTATTTTCATAATACTCATGAAATATTTAAGGATTATTCTTTAGCTATTGTTAATTAAGGATTTTCATTAATATACTGAATAGTATTGACGACCTTAAAAATTGATTTAATTTTATGGTGATAATTTATAGAAAAAACATGATTTAGGGAAAGATAACCCTTAATATGTACCCAATGTTCAAATAAAATTGTTTAATTGATATTAATAGATTTTTGATAAAGTAAATGGGATAGTATTGATGCCTTTGTAATTGATTGATAATGTTATGACAAAGTGGTTTATGTTATATTTTATGGAGTTTACATCATTTTTGGATATATGGAATATATTTGATAATATTTGATTTTATTTAAGGAATGAGGAGAGAGTTTATTAGTAAGCATGTATGTTTTTATTAAGGGTTTTTTTGTGATTCAAATTATTGTTATGTTTAAAGAGAAAATGTGATAAATGTATTGAAATGTTTGGTATGTGAATCTATGTATTAGTTTATGTTGTATGTGGTTAAATGGTAAAGTTGATATTGAAAATAAAATTAATAAATTATTTGCGATTTTTATTCTTGAATTTGATTAGACATATTTTAGAGGAGTCTTAAGATTAACTATTTATGTAATGAATTCACTATGGGGTTTATTGCTGAAGTTTTAGATATTAATGTATTATAATAGAAAACATATTCAAAATATTTTTATTTTGTTAAAATATTTAGAGATAGAAGGAATGACTTGTCATTATATTAGGGATCTTATGGTCCATTAAATGTTTAATTTAGTGCTTCAGTCCTAAATAATTTATCTTTAATATTCATTTATTATAATAAGATATGAAGTTGAAATTCATGGAAGCACAACCATAAAAGTATATTTTATCAATTTATCTATCTTGGTAATAAATGAAACCTTAGATATAAGGAAATGGATTTTGAAATAAAATATTATCCTAATATGATCATTTCTAATGAATCGATGGCCTTTTTCCCACCTCTTTTATATATGGTTTTTGGTTGTTAACTTTCTCACGATTATTAAATTTACTATGATTAATTTTCTCTATCACTCTCTATCATTATTCAGATATGGTTTTTTCATTCAAGTATATATTTTCACAAACCAATAATTTTATCCAATTTGAAAATCTATTTATGTGTTATTTTAGATGAACTTTGAATTTCCTTTTCCTTATTTTCAAAAAGAATTTTTATTAACCCATTCTATAAGGTAGATTTTTAATTTTTTTCCAAAATATTATAACCTTTTTCAATGAGAAAAACATTAAGTTGAAATGATTTTATTTATTAAAGATAGCGGGGATAGGTGATAATGTGACACCCTTCAATTTAAAAATAACTCTATGTTTGATTGTGTATACACCACACAATATCAAGCTTAAATGAACCCTGAAATATTACTATTATTATGTTCATTATAACATATCCGATTGAATTGGTGTGTATGAAAATTAATGAAAACCTTATGAAAAATATATAAAGGAACTAATCATTACAAATGTATTGATTAATTTATATAAAATATGAATTTAATTTTTAATTAAGTCATTTTATTCAAAAAACATATTACTTCTAAAAAAATGGTTTTATTGTTTTTTGATAGAAAATAATATAATATAATTTTTACACTTTTTAATATTAATTCTAAAAATTTAATTTCATTTTTGATTGAAAATATCAAATTTATTTATGAGTATAATTTTGAGATTTTTCTGGAAAGATTGATTTTAAATGAATTACGAAGAAGACAGATTTTTATTCGAAACTATATTTTGTATTGAAGAATATAAAAAATACCATTTGTTTTAAAATTGGTTTAAATTTAAATTAGTTATCTTATAACAGTAATAATAAAATTGGGTTAATTGGATTCAATTTTATGTTAAATATGGTATAAACACATTTCTATATATAAAAATGCATTTTCTAAAAAACCATTTTCAATAGTATTTGGAATTTTTATCTTAAAATATTTTTTTTCACTTATAAAAATAAAAACATAAAAAATGGACTACATATTTGAAATTAGGAGGCTTAAATTTGGTAAATATAACCATTTTATTCTTTACTAATATGAATAGTAATTGTAACATATTTTTACTACCATGGTAAAGGTAAAATGGGTTTATTATGATTAAAAAAAATGTGATTAGGTCTCTAAATAAAATCAACCCTTGATTTTATTTAATTATCTTGTATAAAGTCTTCCATAGTCTTCTCAAATTAAAATATTTGGCATTATGGTTCTATTTTCCCCTGATCATAACATTATGATTTTTATAATTAAATAAAACTCCGAAATGTCCCTCTCTTGACTTTAATTTTTCAAAATTTTTTATAGAAAGAAAAATAAGTTATGTTAAATTATATATATTTATTTTTTATAACGATATTTTTTAGTAACAATATAATCACCTTATACTTGTATGTAATAAAGAGAGAGTATGTATTCGATTAAAATTAAAATAAATGAAATGATTTTAAAAATATAAAATATAATATAATTTGGAATAATTATTGAGTTACATGAATTTT
The DNA here is from genome assembly GCA_963277665.1 of Viscum album. Classification (NCBI taxonomy): domain Eukaryota; kingdom Viridiplantae; phylum Streptophyta; class Magnoliopsida; order Santalales; family Viscaceae; genus Viscum; species Viscum album. The sequence continues at coordinate 541,591,510 of OY728119.1, forward strand.
TTAGATACATATGACATATTAGAGATTTTTTAAAAGTGTAATATTCAAATTATATCTTTTTTATGGTGTGATCAATGTCAACATAAATGCATATTATCAAAAAAGACATTAGCAAAATTTTATGTTAAATCATATATTATTAAATTATTTAAAAATCCGGAAAATATTTAAATAGAACAAGTAGAATGAGAAATGGTTGATCCATTTATGACCAAATGGTCACCTTATATGTTAAATTGTAACCATTTGATTCTGAATACATTGTTACCATGTTAAAGATTAAAATATGTTAACTAAAGGGGTAAACCAAAAGATAAGTTTTAAAATGGCACATAAACCAATACGTGTTTTATTGGATGATGTTAAATAAAAAAAATACTACTTTAAATTCGAATTTCTATCAATTTTTAATAACTTTTCCTAAATAATTACTTTATTATATTTTCATATTTTATTAAACTATAAGAGTGCCCTCCCATCACATATAAAAATGCAGAACTCTATTCTCATATTTACACCACATTTCTCCATCTGAAAAAAACAAACTTAATTATATTATGTAATTACTATACATTTATTAGAGTTTTTTTCTCTTCTTAAAATACTATTCTAATGGTCCTTAATAAGAGAGCAAAAGGAGGCTTACCTATGAAGAGGTAATCATCTTACCAAAACTACTTCCATTTTATTCTTGTTATACCTCATAGAAGTTTATGTCATTTGAAAAATAATAATAAATATATTCAATATTTAAAATTTTATTATGATTATTAAAACACATTTTTTCACTATCTCTTCCATCAAATGGGAAGTGATAATCTGGCTTGGGTGTATATACTGCTTATCAAATTAAAGAAGCCCTCCAATTCATTTTCCATCAATATACATCAAGGATAAATATGATGATGGTTTTAATGTCTATACATGATATTTAATAAATAGTTATTTTTATGTAATTATAATATCATATAAAACTTTTTAACTTCCAATCTATTATAAAATTATAATGTCACTCATGTGTATGTGTGGACTACCACCTCCATGAAACGATGAGATTTTTTCCTTCCCACTGTACATAGATGGTAATAATGATAAAAAAACATTAATAAATATGATATATATTATGTAATAATCAATATTTAGAGATTATTTACTATATACTTTTCTTTCATTTCAGCTTCTAAAAAGTGAAATCAATGTTCTTGCATACGTATGACCAACCATCTCCATTAACATTGTAATTAATTTTCCATATCTACATTTTATGGATGAATATATATATATATATATATATATATAATGAATATATATGATACTTATATAATTATTTTAATTATAGAGATTATGTAACCATGATCAATGTAACATCCCGACCAAGATTCCACTAAACTGGGGTCCCGAGCCTGTTTTCTAGAAGACCTCAAGCACACCTCCACATACACTATAGACTACTAAATAGAAGTGGGGGACTATGGTGGATTGTGAGTATACTATACCCCCATAAAAACGTCCACAATTATATATAAATAATAAATCACCACACACAAAATATTAAGTGGGAATAATATATAAATCAAAATAGAATAATATTGTAATAAAATAAAATATAGTAAATGCCTAAAAAACCATGCCATACCTACAACATAGATCACCCACTTGGCCAATCACTTATAAAAAACAAATAACTAGAAAATAAGTACATCAGGATACACTACCAAATATTATCCATATCATATACCCAGTATCTGGTCCCTGGTCAAATTGCTCTAGCCCGATCATAAGACTCTACATGAGAAACCAAATCAATCATGAAATCTTGGGCCTTAAATATATGTAGAAATAATGTATGCACATACATAGAGTTTTACATATAAGGGTTAAGAAATAAATATTAGTAGGCCACCCAAAATAGTGAACCTATAACCTACTTCTATAAGTGCATTCTCTAGAAATATGCACAACCTAGCAGAGACATAACTGAATTAAATAAAAATAAAACCATTATCTATCCTTAGGTCCATGAAATTGATAGAAAATAGGTAATTCCTCATGCACTAGTGTGTCTTTGGGAATATCGTAATGATATTTCGTCCCATTTTTCCTATGGCATCCATATCTATGATTATCCCAACTAATCTTGTTGAACTTGGGGTACTTTCCCAAAATAGAAAATCCATCCAAGTACCTGATCAAAGGCATCCCCTACTATATCCTCATGACCCCATTTTTTATCTCATTCGTGGTTCCTAAATGAATCAGTCCCTATTACTCTTATCATTCTAGAGTTTAACCAGTTGCTGAAACATAAATCTATCATCTAACCCATGTATTATAAATAATAGTTCATATAGAATTAGGCAATCAACTAAACCAAACATCAAAACAATAGTAACTGATTATTCAATCAGCCACCTAAACCAGGGATAAAGTGCATCAGTCTACCATCCCATTATCCCTATAATTCCATCAATTCTTATAATGTAATTCTATCACTTGAAACATAACTTGTACTATCAGTGTCTTGATACATAGTATGATAGCCTTTCCGTATAGTATAATTCCCATTCATGGAGCCTCAGTCTAACATCTAACTAAATATATGGAATTATATGTACAATAACCTCAACTATAATTTTGGAACACCATTTCCACAAATAACATCAATATTAAAAGAAAAAACGATCTTGGAACCTTGATGTATCACCCAAATGAATAAAACTCTTTGTAATAGTGCCAAACATTATATATATCATCATATCCCAGCATTACGAGGCATCATGTCCGATATCTCTAATTGATGGAAGCCCATATCAAATCATAATAGCCCATGGGAATAAAAATGTCTTGAACCTGAAAAGGGGAATACATATCCATGTATGGCCAAAATCTAATTCCCATCATCAATAACTTAGAACCATTGACACGTACATTGTTTTGGGTCCTAAGGGGACACCCACAACCTTGTACTACCCAAACACATGTAATTATTTATGGATGGCCTGTCAATCACGTACTCATGTTTCCCTTTGGTTAAAAATATAAATATAAGAATCTATCTTTAGATCTTCATAACCTACATACAAGCAATGGATTCCATCATGGCATCCTTAGGGTCAAAACATAAGCAGTGACATCCCTATCAAAATCCTTGATCAAAACTAATCTCTTAGGGAATTTCCAATCCTCATTATAACACATCCCACAACCTTGTCTCTATATTCACTCAAACTCATAGAACTAAAATAGGAAAAATATTACGAAGGGTATGTAATAAATCCCAAACCATTCCCAAGTCAACCTAGGTTGTCTCATACACCCAACCTATCCAGCACCTTGAGTCGTAACTCTTTCATATTAAACAAGGAAAATAATATTCTAATAGTAATAAAAGTTTCTAATAAACCCATGATATATCCTATAATCATTATCATAACCCTCACTGAGGTCTCATCCCATGTGTCATGCTCAAGAGATTTGTAGACTAAAAATATGGAAGAAAAAAAACTGTGTCATAATTTTCTTTCCCCAAAACGACTCATAGAAGTCCTCAAAATGATCCAAGGGATACATTACTATATTCTACATAGAAAGAAACAAAAAATGGAACACTATTGTGTCCTATTCTGACTCCATGACACAAAATCACCCAAAACAACCCAAAAGGTAACAAAAGGGCAGTACATTATGTGTACTAAGCACGTACACCATAACAGTCTATCTTCCCATGTACTTCTACATGTCCTAGAACACATGAGGTTTGGTTGTATACTAATAAATACTCAAGGAAAACATGGGGTCTATAAATGTATAATTACATGTCCATTCCACCCTACATGGGGTATCTGAACCTATACATAATTACATGCCCTTACCCAATTACAAGGCATGTAATCCAATTAAAAGACATGTACTTCCAAAATTCCATCTACCAAGCTACATGAAAACATGGCCATGTACCACTACATGACTCTTACACCCAATAACTGGAATGTACATTAAAATAATACTAACCTCCATGAATGGTAATAACACATGGTTCATTTTCTTAAAACCACATACTTTGTAAACAAGTTATTCGAATAGGAAACCACTTCAAACTTCCCAAAACCCCTATTTCACTAATTAAGAATAGATATACCCCCATGTGGTACTTAACAATCCTAAAATGTTTATAAAACATGAAACTAATTTAGCTATGAGGATCAAGGAATAAAACTGAAAAACGACTTACCTCATGGAATAAACATTGAAGCTTTCGGTCTAAATCCGTTCCTAGAAGCCATTACACCTTAATCTGGACTCAATCATTACCAAGAAAGATGTATGAAAAACTTTCTTTCCCCAAAACCTATAGGTATATCTACAACAATTGGGATAATACCTATTCTCATTCATATCATGAGAAGAAATCCACAAAGTGTGGGGTGGGGGGTAATTTTTCAAAATTTATTTAATTTATTAAAAGACTATTTTACACTTCCCGCAAGTCTCAGAACATGAAGTGGTTTTATACATTACCTAAGATAAAACAACCCTTTAAGACTCATCTATGACGTTAGAATATCAATATGACACTCTATTAAAAATATATTTCCTCCAAAAATTGTATGAATAATTTAATATAAAATAATGTAAATATTAAATATTCTTCCAGAACATGAATGATTAAAAATTATAAAAAATACTATCCTAGGGAAAATCCATATTTTAGGACAAATAATGTGATAAAAACTATAAAAGATCATATTTTAGTGGAAAATTATCATTTACACCCTCTCAAGAACCCAAAATAAAAAATTGAACTTTCTACTCAAATTCCAAATATGTGGAAACAGAATTCATTACAACCTTCCCACCATAAAACTTCTCTTTCTCTAAAATCCTTATTGGTGTTCTAACCACACCTCTCAACCCACCTCAGTCATTATTTCATACTTACCTTATATTATTTTACTTTTGGATGACAACAATGTTTATTTCCATCACTTGAAAAAATGAGTACAACCCACCAATCGTCTTGTCACCGCTTTCCACCAGCTGCAAACTTCTAAGATAATGCTTTACCAAATCTATCCATCATGAGACATCTCAACATCATACAATACACATCATTAGGTTCATAGTGTTCCACAATATATAACTAAACCTACAATATCCAATCCCAATCCACAACATTTCCCACCATTAGAGTCATCTATCAAAAGACATCCTTTGTGGTACACTAACTCACTTGATGTGGTTCTTATTACATCCTCGATACAACACTCACAAGGGTAACATCACTAAAACAGATATTGTACACCCCACTATAAAAGTATCCTTATTGTTTCCTCAAAAACAAACAATGACTCCCTATCTCATTCCCTAATCACTATCGAACCACAAAACATGACATGGACATCTCACTCGCACCATAGTGACAAAACAAATCATCAAATATAGTCCATTCCCAACATCCAAGAATGGTACCCATGATACTCTTCAATATTTTACCCCTTAAAAGTACTCCACCCACAAATGGCCATTGGTGTACTCCCACCATATGACTTCACATAAACTACTCCATGAGTACGACCTCCCTGGAGGATCCTTATCAAAACAAAGACACATCTATATATCATGGTGCATAATGGATACTCTCTTAGTGAACATAGGATGATTTCAAGATATTGGGAATAATAATCTCTATATGGGATCAATATAATATTTTTTCAATAATTACCACTAAAAACTCATCCATTCCCGATACATCACAATTTTATCTTTAGTACATCGAGTCACCCTACCCAAAATCCTCTCATCACACCCACAATGATTCTCAACAGACATATGAATGCCTACTAAATTAAAGCCTCCATGGAATATTCTTTTGTAGAACCAAATACAAAATCCTAATGACATAATATGACTCCATTTCTCATGTCTTCATGGTAACATTAATAATTAATGATTACACACTCTTGAAAAACCCAAAGAATTAAACTATTCTGATTCTAATGAGTCATGACCCACAAACATTTAGCTTTTAATCCCTAACCACAGACCCTTGAGAACCTCTTATACTCCAATCCTTCCCACAAAAACCATTCACAACATTTCTATACAATCATTCTATAGTCTAGGAAACTGAATGAATCATCCCTTATTGCAAAAAACACAATGTTTAAGCACTAGAACAGAAGTGACCCTTCTAAAAAAGAATAAAATGTTCCCAAAACCCACACTATGGTGAACCCTTCATGAACCGATTTAAAAATATCTATAAACATCCACCTAAGACTCTCACCCCAAAATCACACATAAATAATTCAACCTATCTGACATGTCACCCTTGAAAACCAAAAGGCACCAACTCCATATACATGTTTCACATCGAAGAAGGTTGTTAGTCTTTCACATATAGGTATTGTCTAACTAATTGAAGGCCTCAAGTCATGGGGTGTCCAATATTTTCAAGTCCCTACATTTCCTAACAATAAATAGTAAAAAAACCATCTCTATGGTCTCATATACAGAGGTAACTGTCTGCCAAACCAAATTCCCAGAACTAGGTCACCTGTCCTCTCTGATCATCTACACATCAGACCGCTCCTAGGAGGACTATGCCATAAAACCATCCTAAAAAAACAACCACCCACAAGGGTCCAACAGATATATAATTATACAATACTGAACCACCATGGCCACTACACCAATTTTGTATAAGGAGCACACCAGTTTCCTCATCATCGAGTGTGTCACCATAGTTCCACATAAATTTCCATAAGAAAATAGAACCACATACAAGCTAGTCTAGCTAAGAAGAATAAAACAAAATGATGATCAATGAGAAGTTTTTGGGACTTCAAACCACTAATCCACTATAATCAGAAATGTCGCATGTTATAAGGCCTATAACATGTGAATTTTACATGACTACCATAATGGATGGGACACTTATATCCCTTATAGACCAAGAGTCAAAACAAAATTATAGGTCACTGTCCAAAAGGAATGTATCCATAAATCCATTATAAACCAAAATATAAAAACCACATGTGTATCCAGAAAAGGGGAAATCATTTAAAATCCTAGGATCATAATCAAAATAGAAATATCATCTCTAGTAACCTATAATTACAACCAGAACATGTGTCCACAATGCACAAGTCCAATATCCACCATAGGATCTGATACATTCTAATATCTTCAGTATAGAAATTCCAAATGAGTAAACAAAAAATTAATTCCTATGACATGTGTTTATAATGCCCCATCTTCCACAAAACTAAACCAGTTCCCCTATCTAATTCACTATATAGCCTCAAGAATACCTCCCTTTATTACAAAGGCTACCGACTAGAAACATGGATCTAAGGTGAATTGTGAGGAGACTATATCTCCATATGATATTTCACAAAAAGAAGTAAATAATTTAACGTCATACAAATTAAAGTCACGGGAATTGATAAATATACTAAAACAGTATCCTTAAATAATATCATAGAATAAAATTATGGTCCAAACATCCATGCCAAATATAAAGCATTTATCAGCCACTAGGCCGGTCACATATAAAAAATAGACAACTTAAAAATAAATACATCAGGATATACTACTAACTCCAATCAATAACACATACCTAGTCCCAAATAACCTATTGAGGAGCTATTTCCCAATCATCATAATCTACATGAGTAACCCACTCAATCATGTAATCTAGGACCTTAAACCTATCCACCATGCTTCAATTATCAACCTAAAAGAAGACATGATTTATGCATGAACACCGAGGTGAATTTATAGAGGGTGAAAAATAAATATCAAAAGGAAACCCCTGATGGTGATCTTATAACCTACTTTTATAGGCCCATACTCATGTAACATTCTTAGTCTAGTCAAAACACAATTAAAATAAATAAAAATTAAATGACCATCGATCCATAGGTTCATGAATTTGATTAGTCATGCCTACCTCAGAAAGTAGAAGATTTACTCTAAGAAAATCTGAAGGACCATAAATCCCATGTAGCTTATGGGATCCAAATCTACAACAAATCCATCCAATCCTATCGACTCTAGGTACCTTTCTAACAATAGTCATAACAACTGAGTTCCAAATCAATGAAATAACATACTATGTTCCCATAACTCCATTCAATACCTAATTCATGGTAACTAGAAACATCATTCATGGGTACTCATATAATGATATAGAACAAGAGTACTCAAAACATCAATCAGACATATATCCCATATATCATAAATAATATTTCATCGAACATCCGTCTGATACCAAATCTGTATGTTGAAACAATAGTTCCAAAATAATCATCCCAACACATTAATCATGGATGTAGAGTGTCAGTATGATATCCCATTACACCTGGTATACCATCATTTCATAAATCATCAGTTTAGCACTTAAACCATAAAGTATACTATCAATGTCTATAGCCTTGGTCTAAGTCTCTCTCTATATATTATATACACATTCTTAGAGAATCATTCCGAAATCTGTCCACAAATGAAGAAATAATTTGCTAATATCCTTAAACATATCTATGGAATTCCATGTTCACCAATCTCATTCATATCAAAAGAAAAAATCTCACTAGAAACTCAGTCTAGCACCTAGCCTTAATCAAAACATCAACACTGATATAGAACATCATATCCATTATCATATCCCATGTGCATGGAGTTTAATGTCCAACCTCTCTGAATGATGGAACCAAATATCATATAACAAAAAACCTATAGACATAAACTAATTATCAACCTTAACAAATAAGGGAGAATATTTCAATAGCTAGCCGAACATGAATTTCCATCATCTGCATCTCAGACCTGTCATCCTATACATTGGTTTTTTTCCTAAGGGGACACTCACAACCTCCTACTAAACAAACACACATAACCAACCAGGGTGTGTATTTCAATCAAAAACTCACTTCAACCTCTAGGTCACCAAATAAACAGAGGATTACCTTTTAGGATCCTTTGAACTGGTACACAAATGGAGGTATCATTCTTGGGATCCTTAGAGTCAAAACATAAGTGGAGAAATCCCCCTCCCAATCATTAAACACAACTAATATCTTGGAGAAACACCTATCTCTTAGGGAAACACATTATACTACCTAGTCTCTGGTATCACATGGACTCACAAGACTAAAATAGTATAAAGATAAAAGTGGGATAGCCTCAAGTTGAAACCCTTTACAAGTCACCCTATGTTGGCCCATACACCCAACCAATACACCTTCTCATATCACAGCATAGTCCAACTAACCATAGAAAATCCATTCCAACACCAATAGGGGTATTCAATATGCTTATACTATGTCCTATAATGAATCAAAAACACATCTCATGTGTATAGTCTATCTCAACCTAAAAAGATGGCCAAACTCACATTCTAGAGTAAAAAAAATTAATTTTAATTTTCTCACCCCAAATCACCTCTTAGAAGTCCTAAAAAATTTCAATGGAATCCACCATTTCATTCTATTTGAAAAGAACTCTAAATAGACTCCCCTTGTGTCCCATTCCGAATCTAAAGTGTAAAATTATCCAAAACCCTCCAAAGGGAAATAAAGGGTTAGTACATTGTGTGTACCCTATGAAAATGATTTTTACTCAAAAAAATATATCTTCACAGGTAATTCTACAAATCCTGGCACACATTGGGTCTGGTCATGTTCTACTAAAAAACCAGGGAAAGTATTAGTTATATCAATGTACTATCACATAACCATGTTCCCCCTTTATGGGGTGTCTTCCCTTGTACCCAACCACTTTTCCATGTTCTACTGCATAAGTACATGACACATAGTTCTAGAATTCCATCTTCCCAGATACATGAACACATGGACATGTACCATCATATAGAAATGTATCGATAAATGGATTGTAATCCTAGTGCATGGTGTGTAAATACAAAAAGTCTAACATCCCCAAATAAAAATTATGCATAGAATGTGTTATTATAACCACATGCGGTGTAGTTAGGTTTTTTGAAGGGGAAGCCCCAACGAACCACTAGAAATTTCAAATTTCCATGATTTAGCATAGATCAACCCCCTTGGCATCCTTAGTAGTCATAAAATGGATGTTAACATTAAAAAACTCATCTATGGTGATGAGGTCATAAAAAAATTTTCCTACCTCAAGGAATAAATTTTAAAGCTTCATATCCCAATCCATTCCCAGAAGGCACTGCACATTAATCTGATATCGATCTCTATCATTGATGAAGTTCTATGGAATTTCATTCCACCTTCCGTGTTAGAATATCCACCATAAGCGGTTGAATCAGTATCCAACATCCTTACAATAATAGGAAGCCCCAAATGGGGGGGGGTAACCAATTTAAAAAACTAATAAATTAAATTCCAATTTAACTCCTAACATGAGTCCCATAACCCGAATCATGTGTTGGACCCCCTAAGAAAACCCAATATTATAACCTCATCTAGAGAGTTATAATTTTAATTTGAATCTCTATTCAAAATATATATCCACCTAAGCATGCCAAGGTAATTTTAAGTTTAATTAATTAAACATTAAATATTCCCCAAAAAACTCATATGGTTCTTAATTCAACAAACATTCTGTCTTTTGAAAAAAAAACATTCTAGGACCAATGGAGTGGTTAGAAAAACTATATGAGATTATCTACATGGGTAAAATTACTATTTTACCCCTCATGACCACCCAAAATAAAAATTTCTAGTTTTTTAATCAAATTTACATTCCTAGGAAACATGGTTATTTACACTCTAATTATTAGGATTAGGACATCCAAACTAAAGCATGCATGTGTAGTGATATAGGTATCCTCTAGAATAGTAATTTAAATTAAAAATTACTAATAAATGGGTGATAAGATGGTATACGTAAATCATATATTGTATTTCATATATGATTATAATTTTGGAATGGATGTATAATAAAAATATACTTATTTTTCATGAGGATAGAATGTGTATGAACCAATACTAGACATTAGGAAATGGGTTTTCATCTCACTTTTACTTTTTTGACACACATACCATGTTCCCCACTTGTTTATTTTATGTGGTGTATATACTTCCCATGAATATCTTTTATGATGATATATATAAAAATTATGTGGATATACATGTACTTAAAAGGTTCAGTCATTTATGATGTTTTGATTCAAATGTTACCAAAGTGGTAAGGGATTTATGTCCATATCCACTTTTATCGGTGATTCTTTGTGCTTGAATTTTATTGAGGAAATATTATGATAATTATATGATAGGTCCCAATAATTTTTATTATTATCTTGTAATTTATATCATATACATGTTTTATTTCCATTTTTATCACTTTAGTTACTCAATATAAAAAATTAATGTTTTTAATGTAAACCCAACTTTGTTTTACTATTCAACGAAGAATTTTTTATCCATGTGCATGTTTTCTTTAAAATGATTTCAATAATGTTTTCAAAATTATCCATTTATTGTTTAATGTCATTTTATTTTTTTTGAATTCTTATAAAATAGTTTTAATGGAATAATCTTATCATTTTTTTAATGAGGTCCTTTTTATTTTTTTGTTGAAAATGTTAAAGAAATCATTGTTATAATGCATTTTTCTTGAAAGAAATTTCTCACTGTCATGAAAATTATATGATTTAAGTATTCCTTAAAATATATCCATGTTTATTTTCAAAGATGATTTTCTCATTAACATATTTAATATTTTTATATTTTAATGAACTGATTTTAATATGAAAATAATGTTTTCCTCTATAAATATTCTTGTATAATTTAAGGAAATTTTAATCTATGATAAAATCCTTGATGTCAATTATGATTTCTTAATGATATGTTCCAATGATACCATTATTATTATTTATCTATATGGTTTATGATTATAATGTTTTTATTTTTATAAAACCCATTTATTTTCCAGGAGTTATACTATAAAAAAATATGATGAAAATTTTATAAAATAGGTTTTCTTTCCACATGTAATTTTAAGATGATATGATTGATGTTTTAGGATTTTGGGGAATACATATCTATGTTTTTCATTTTATGAAGGGTTTGAATAAAATTAAACATCCCTCCAATGCATTTTGAAAAGTTTTATATGTCATGAGATAATTATAATAAATTGATCGATGTTCTTAATACACTATGTTAAACAAGTTGATGCACTTAACCCATTATGGTAAATAAGTGATGTTGTATGATCCATTATGGTATGGTAAATAGGTGTTGATTCCAGATCCACTGTGATTTTATGGTATCATTAATTAACATTGAAATATAGAATGGTATCTATTCCTATGATGGTTCTACAATTTGATGAATTTATTTTGATATGAACTTAGGGTTCATAATTGGTTTTGATGTTTCCTCGTTCTAATGAATCATGTATTTTGAAGTGATACAGATTTATTCTATGAATCACGAGCTTGATATTTTAAATATTGGGCATGAATATTTTAAGTTATGGTTATGATCTCAAAACCTTATTATTATCTTATTCATACATATGATCATCGATTGATATCTCTTATGTTTAAACTTATTGAGCTTCTGAGATCTCCCATTCTTATGATTCCTTTCCCCAGGTTATGAATAATGGTTTTAAGTAGGGTATGTCAAGAAGGATAAAAATTGGGTTGATAATTATGAGATATGGTGAATGATTGACCTTAATAATATTTTTTATGTATACAGTCTCCATAGAAACAAAACATTTTTGGTTATGGTGTAGATAATAATTTTATATATGTAATATTTATTCAAAATGACTTAATATTTATGTATGAAAAGTATGACTTTCTATAATTGGGTAGATAAATGGTTGTATTATTTTCACTATAATTATTAATTACACCATCGATTATAAGAGCCACTATGTTCTGATATTATGTTATTGATCTAAACAGATCCCTTTGAAACATTTTATGTAGTGATGTACACTACCTCAATTTGAAGTCCAACAATGTATCATATTTATAATTATTACAACTAGTTGTTTCATCATTCAGTCAAAGTGTAATGGTCCCTTCCTGACTGGCTTGTTACATTTTTAGTCATGGGTTTTGGAGGTTCTTATTGGGGTTATAGAGCTGATCTATAAGAGTTCAGAAGCTAACAACTAGGGGCCGAGAAAATACATTACATATAAAGTGTAAATTAAGTGTAAAAATTATTTATAGGCTATGTGAGGCTATTTCCCAGTGTATAATATGTTGGGTGAAAAAATACTTTGAGGAGACACATTTTTTAGTGGAAAATATAAATCCGAATTTAAAAAATGTATAGGTATTACACGTCGTTGGGAAGTGGAACATTAATGGCTACAACTCTCAAGTTATTTATCAAACCCTATGTTTAGTGCTCCCTTCTCTCTTTTTAGTGTTCCATAGGATCCATCTTCAAGTGTTTTTGATTCCTTTTGATAGGATTTTATTCTCGACTTCCCATCATCGATCTGTGGTGAACTCTCCTCTCATTCTCATTTTTTATCTTATGTTCTTCATCAAGGTTTATCTTTAGTGGTGTATTTTGGTTTCGTTTGTGATTTTGGGCTATGTTTTGATGGATATTTGATTTATTTTAGGTTGATCCATGGTATCTTGTGGTGGGGATGTGGTTTTTGGGTGTTTCTACTTTACCTACAGTGTGAAAAATGTCAAATATATTCTTGGGGATAGGGAATCCCACATTTCTCTTTATTGTGTATCATGTAGGAGGTGTTTTATTTGTTTATCTATGAGATATGGTTTAAAAGGCTTAGTAAAATATAAATTATTCTTTAATTTAATTCAAATTTTAAAGGGGAATTATTCAAATGATCTTACAACTTTGATTATTGTGACATTGTGGGTTGTATGGACATGATGCACAAATAACAATTGCGGTTCATGGGAGCATTATTTGCACTGAATATATGTGATATGACTGATACTTTTTTCATGGTTGTTGTGATATCATCCTAAAATGAAAATTGATTAACCATTTATATTTTGAAATTGTATAGTTTCCCCCGGACTATGGATTCTGTAATAATTCCCGTAAAATAATGTGGGATGTGAGTAAAGACCCTTTGTAAAATTTTAAAACGATTATGTTGGGGTTTGATGTGTGTCTATGATTTATGGGGATGCAATGTGTGGTTGGGTAATATGGAGATAATGGTTGTTTGGCCATGATTTTCTGGTGTTGAGGTAATTGTTTTTTGGCTATGCTTTGGGAGCGAATAGGTGGTTGTTTTTTGGCCATTGTTTTGGGGGAAGAAAGGTGTTTTTTTGGATATGATTATGGGGTGTCATAGTGATGGTATGATGTAAATGTTTATTTACTTGTGACGTGCTATTTTTTTCTAGATGCCCAGTTTGTGATGGAATAAATGACTTGTTTAATAACAATAGAAGAGACACAGGTTGGTTTTGATAATGGGTCAGAACTGGATGATGAATAATTAAATGGTGGGATTTGTAGTAAAATATGGTTTTTGATAAATATTGAAATTAATGAGTATGATAATGGAATTGGGTGGTGATGTGACTAGTGGCTGTGTCTTTTGTGGTGTTTTAAATTTTGAGGTGGCAATGAAATTGGTTATTTTATGGGATTATTATTGTATGGTTTTGAACCCATAGTATTTTGTTGATTTTGGATATATGTATATATTTTTATATTCCTTTTTATTTCTATATGCACCCACCCACATCAAGAACAATGTGAAGGCAATCACATAGTAATGCATGGGTGGTATTTCTAACATATGATGAGAAGGACATATGGTTGGGTAACTTCTCTTTCTCGATATCACTTCTAGGAGAGGTAGTTATTACATAAGAAATGATGTCTAGAGGTATATTATAGAATTATGTGGTGGTTTTTATAGCCCACATTTTTTCAGGAAAATGTGACGACCCAGGTGGTATCAGGTGAGATGTGGTCATGCTTATGGGGTGGTGGCCCAGGTGTTTTTGGGCACGGTTTGAAATGACCATTCTTATGGGGAGGATTTCGTTGGAGGTTGTGCATGGTAGGATGATGGAACAAGGTTGATATACTAAATGTTCAGAAAACACTACAAGTATTGTTATGGAAGTGTTTATGATGTGATGGCCAGAGTGTTTACAGGTGAGATGTTATGTGACAGTGCTTGTGGGGTGGTTGCCAAGGTGTGATCATGCACGATGTGATGTGGCCGTTCTTATGGGATAATGTGGTATTCAGATGAGATGTATGTTCTAGGATGTGTGATGTTGGGGTGTGAGAGAATCATACCATTAGTAAAGTGTTTTGAGGTACCATTTATCGATATGTTTAATGTTATATTATATTAATTTGGCTGTGTTATTTGTTGATCATGCCTTGGTGAGTTTGGGATGGATAAATGACCTATTTAGGTAATATTTGTTCTTCTATTTTCTCAAAGAAGAATTAGTATACTACATTAAAAATTGTGCAAGAGACTTTTGTTTTCCTACGGAGTATAATTTCATGCACACTGTACATACACATACTTGTTTCAAAGATCCAGGCGGATTACAGGGACCACTCAAAACATTACAAGCTTGAACCACAGATAGTGATTATGTCATTTCATTAACTTTTACTTTTTGTATTTACTTTGGAGACTTTATCTCTATAATTTTTATTTATACATGCACTTTGGGATGGTTTTGGTTTCTTTTATATTATTTCGTGGAATGTTTTGTGGGAGATTCATCTTATCTCCTGATCCTATAATATTACTGAGTGTAACTCCTCCCATATCAGGGGATATTTTTACCCTCAGTGCTAGTCTCCAACCTAGGTCCAATTGGAGGTGGGAATCAGAGGATATTATGTCTCTCCCCTCATTATGGTGTCTTTAGAGGGAGGGGGCACGACCGATAGATATCAAAGGAGATGGTTGAGAGATAAGATGGAGTTTTGACTTAGGAAAAGTAATAATTACATGGTCTAGTATTGAAATTCTGCCAGTTGACCTTAGTGCATGACATAGGCGATGTATACTGGATAGGAGCTATGATTTTCCCCCATGATCCAGTGCATGGACTCTAAAAAAATTGAGTGACCATTTGAGGTAGACTTTTTTGTAGGGTAGAGACCTAGGAGAGGTACATGAATCGTGATTACTTGTGTTCTAGTTCAAATTTGGTTGTTTTTTGAATGTTAAAATTAATAAAGTGATTTAAAATGAATCTAAATAAAATTACATACTATCAATCTTAGAACGATCTTGATTATTTTACTTGTCATCTATGGATCTATTATTTTGTTTGTGTGGTCTCAGGAAGTTGTGGTTCCATAGCCTAATCCATTTGATCACTATATGGTTTATTTAGAATATGAGGATGAGGTTTGTTATAGGTAGTTGTGTGATTTTTAGTAGAAATATATAGGTAATTAAGAGGGATGTGTTTCATATGTGAAGATAGGAAGTAGGTTGGACGTGCATGATATTTCTTTCAGTTTAATGTTTTCCCTAATGAACTAGCAGGTCCCTTATCTAGCTAGTCAGATGTGGGGAGCAACAAATTAGTGGTGGAAGCTATATTTGGGTGAGAGGAAGGAGGAAGTTTTTTTCATGGGCTGAATATCAAAAATATATTTAGGAATATTTTCTTTCATTGACCGTGAAGGAAGTGAAGAGGAATGAACTTGATTATCTTTTATAGGGGAGTATGTCCATGTAGGAGTTAGGAATCAAGTTAAAGGACCTTATGTGTTTTTTCTTATACGTTTTCCAAATAAGGAGTCTCTTTCAAGACATCTTGGGGAGTCACTCCATTCTTCTATCCAGTATATAGTTACAACATTTACATTGTGAACGTATCTGGAGGCTCATATGAAAGAAGACATGATCAATAAGAAACAATATCAAAGAGGTTTACTATGATAGGGGAGTCAAAAGGTTATCTCAAGGAGTATAGTTTTCAATGGTAGGTCTCAAGAACCAATAACATCAAGGTTTTGACCAGTGTGGAGATGATATGACAACCCTGCTTTTTATTTCACAATTAAACATAATTTATTACATAAACATCACTTGATACGATAAAGAATATCGATAGGTCTAGTGTCTTTGGGTAATATGATCATTAATAACATCTTAAAACATGAAATACAACATCGTTATTGAAAACTTCCTTTACTTGACCACTACATTCCCTCGTACTTAACATTGCATGGGATAACCTGAAGACATGCATAAGAAAAGGGTGAGATATAAATCCCAGTAAGGAAATAATCATGGAATAACATGAATAATACAATACATGATAGAAAATAGGCATATCGATAGATCAAAATATAAGAATAAACATAATGGCATGATAAATCATGATAATCATAACATGGAAATGTGGCAACAACACTTAACATGGAATTATCATGGGCCAAGGCTCATTGCACATGGAGCACAAGTAAAACCACATTTAACATGAATCAGGAGTAAAACCTAATTGAACTTGAATTAGCATTAGTAAAACCCCATTTCACATGACATATCATGATACTATACTTTACCCAATACATTGGAGCGCTATCAGGGCTCACCCTTCTTAAACATTTCCTTTCATGCATATGTGGGCCACATGAATCATAAAAAAACATAATATTTTATTCCATGATAAAGGAGTGTGTAATTCATACATGAAACTATTTATAAAATAATAAAATGTTTATAAAGGTGAATACCCTTGGTAGAGTAATGGGCATGGTATTCACTACACAATGACTTTAGCTTGGAAAATTGCGGTGCAATTTCGGTAGCATTACGACATTACATAAGAACTCATAAAAATGGTTGATGAAAGATAAAGGGGTGTCACATTAGATTTCAATGACATGGAAAGTAAGGGTATCATAATGATACATTTCCCAACAAATGTAATGAAATCAATATTCATGATACAATGGAATTTCTGGAATGTAAATGGGGAGACAAAAATTCCTTTAAGAAATTCGGCATAGTAACGGGTGTACATGAGTGGCATTTAAAGAGTGATAAAGGGGTCACCATCATTCAAACATAAAGAGAGCATAATGGGAGAGGAGAAAAACCATACCCCAACATTTATAATATAAATTAAAAGGGCATAACAATTTAAATAATATTGGACACAAATGAGAAAGGACGAAAAACCCTTACATGGAAGTGTGCTTCCAAAGACTTGAGAGAGGATTGAGAAAGGCTTAATGAGAGCTTGGGGAACCTTGGGAGGATTTTAGAGAAATGCCGTCAGAGGTTAGATGAACTCTAAAGGCTTTGAGTCAGGAGAAAGTGGGAGCTTGGGTGGGTTTATATATGAAAGGTGATAGAATTATTTATTATTTAGGTTTGGGAACTCTCACATTATACAAATCTAAACCAGAAGCCATCCAATTGTTTTTGACACCGGTTTATGGTAAAGGGAAGTGAAAAATAATTATTTATAATGCCAATGTCCGAAATTCTTAAAATAATGGCGTTTCGTATGTGGAGGTGAGTCACACTCCCATGGAAAAAAATTTAAAAAGACAAAATGTTTATTAAGTCTTGAAGGGTCCACTAAAGCTTTTTAAAATAAATCAAACAACCCTAAATCACATTATTTTAATGGTAAAACATATATTGGTTGAACATAAAGTTTATTGTATTTTTTTATAACACTATTGAGTCATTATGATGTCATAAAATACGTTATATATTTATACGATATTTAATTTATACCCAAAACATTGGATGTCTCAGAAAATTATGAAAAATTCACCATTGGATAATTTGGATGTACTGATTCTAGAAAAAAAAATCATTTTATCTAAATAATTTTCAAAATATGTTAATTTTCACTTTTAAAATGAAAACTGACATTTATTGAAAATTCATGGGTTATGACGAAAATGGCATTCAAATATTAATAAAAATTACAATCGCATTAAAAAAATTATACGATCATTTATATTTAATAAAAAATAATTTAATAATAATTATCAAATTTTATTAAAATTTTATTTAATTAAATAATCCATTAATTCATCAAGATAGATTTCTTAGTTGAACATTAACTAAAACCACTATTTGGGCTTTAAAATGATTTACTAGGTTACAATAATAAAATGAAAGTATATTCATTATTATATAAAAAAATAATGTACATAACCAAAGTGCTAAGGTCTTATTACATAACCCCTTATGATACCCACATATGAATGAAGAGTAAGGTGTGTGATGGTGACAGACTCGTGGGGTGGCTCATATAACATTTTTCAGGTGGTAATCTCTATCAACATCCACTTATCTCATAGGCGGTCCCACTCGAGATTAAAATATTCACTCTCGACTTGGACTAGGTCAAGAGTGAAGCCCAAAGATGAAACCTCCTTTCCGAGCTATGAAAAATGGGCTTCGTATGGGGCATGTCTACCAGATGAGGACATCACTTTTTTTGTCTGGGTAAATTGGATTTGTTAAAGCCCTATATTTATACTAATCATGTGATACCTCTTCAAAGACTATATTAGAAATGGTCAAAATTCATAATACTATTTTAAAATCCAAAAACAGAAATCCAAAGAAGTTGAAAATTTAAATAACCATTTTACATAAAGATACATTTAATTAGATCAATAGGGATTTCCATTAATGAATGTTTGGGTAATTACAAAATTCCCCCCTTAAGATATTTCACCCCTAAAATTTTCTTTTAACACATTAAAACATATTTGGGTAACTCTACATCATCTTTTCCTCTGATTACCACATCGTTTCTTCAAACATGTGGTTTCACCACAACACCTTGATGAGGGGAATTGACTTATTTCGTAGAACTTTTTCTCTATGATCTAAGATTTCCTCTGGTTGCTCCTCATGAGAAATATCATCCTTGAACAGTACCAACTCTATAGAGACTACATGTGAAGGGTCTTGTATGTACTTTCTTAATTGGGATACATGAAATATATCATGTACTTTGGCCAAGGAAGGTGGAAGTGCTAGTCGATAGGCCACAACCCCGACATGATCAAGAATCTCGAAGGGGCTGATGTACCATGGACTGAACTTCCCTTTCATACCAAAACTCATGACCTTATTCCACGAATATGTGTGTAGAAATACCATGTGTCCAACTTTAAACTCAAGGTATCATTAATAGTTATCTGCATAACTCTTCTGTCGACTCTGGGCTACCTTGATATGCTGCTAAATCGTTTTCACCTTCTCCACCATTTTTTCAACCATTTCTAGTCCAAGTAGCTTATTCTCATTGACCTAATCCCAACACATCGGTGTTCTGCACCTTTTCCCATAAATGTCTTCATAAGGATCCATTTGGATTATCGAGTGGAAAGTGTTATTATAAGAGAACTCAACCAGAGGAAGATGTTGATCCAATCCTCCTTTAAAGTCCATTGAGCACGCTCTCAACATGTCCTCAAGTGTTTGGATAGTCTGCGTGGAATTTCCATCAGTTTGAGGATGATAGGCCGTACTGAAGTTCAGTTCAGTATTGAGAGCATGTTGAAGACTCTTCTAAAACATATAGGTGAATCTTGGATCTCAATTGGACACAATATATAGTGGTACTCCAAGTAGCCTTACCACATTCTTGATAAATATCCATTCCAGTTAATCCCATGATAAATCCTCCCAAATAGTATTGAAGTGTGAAGCCTTTGTAAGAAGATGCACAACAACCCATATTGCATTATAGCCTTTGGATGTATTCGTAAGTCTAGTGACAAAGTCCATGGTGATGTTCTCCCATTTCCATTCTGGTATGGGAAATAGTTGCATCATCCCCTTAGGCTTCTGCCTCACTTACTTCACATTCCGACACCCCAAGCACTTTGATGTATATTTTGCGATATCCTTTTTCATATTATCCCACCAATAATTCTCTCGGATATCTCGATACATCTTTGTTTTTACTGGGTGAATAGTGAAATTTGAACTATGTGCATCATCCAAAAGTTCCTTCTTTATCCTCGGACTTGATGGAACACATAATCATTTCCCAAATATCACAATTCCTTCTACATTAACATTAAACTCTAAGGATTTACCTTTTTAGATAGCTTCCACTTTTTTCTGAATTCCCATATCATCCTTTTGAGCATCCATTAACCTTTCCAAAAGTGATGGTTGAGCAATAATTTGTGAAAGGATTGATGATGCTACCTTCTTTATGATTCCCATGTCTATCTTCATAAAATATATGAATTTTGGATAATTTTAAATTCTCATCAATGATCGAATCGATTTGTCTTTTCTACTTAGGGAATTCAATATCTTGTTCGCTTTCCCAAGGTGGTAATGGAATGATCAGTCACAGTCTTTTATTATCTCTAACCATATTCATTGGCGCATGTTCAACTCTTTCTGTGTGAATATATACTTTATACTTTTTTGGTCTATATATATTTTACAATTATCCCCAAAGATATAATACCACCAAATTTTCAAAGCGAAGATCACTATAGCCAACTCGAGGTCATGTGTTGGATAGTTCTATTCATGAAGTTTCAATTGCATTGAAGCATAGGAAATGACTTTGTCATTTTGCATTAACACACATCCTATGACCTTCTTTGAAGCATCATTGAATACCAAAAAAAATTCTCCACCTGTGGGTAAAGTGAGCACGAGCACTGTGATAAGCCTCCTTTTCAACTCCTTGAAGTTTTCTTCACATTCATCACTCTTCAAAAACATTAATCCCTTGTGAGTAATCTTGGCAAGAGGGATGGATAATCATGAGAAATATCTCACAAATCATCGACAATATCTAGCTAACCCCAAGAAGCTATGGATATTTGTTACCGATGTTGGCCTTGTCCATCCCTCAACTGCATCTGTTTTGGAGGGATCAATAGATATCACATTGCTTATGATGATATGGACAAGAATGGGACCTCCTTCAACCTAAACTCACACTTGTTGTTCTTTGCACAGATCATCTCCTTCTGCAAGGTCTCTGGTACAGTTCATAAATGATCCTCCTAATCCTCCATGGTTTTAGAGTATATCATAATACAATCTATAAATACTACCACAAATTTGTCGAAGTAATATCTAAAGACTCTATTCATCAATTCAATGATGATTTTTGGAGAATTAGTGAGTCCGAAAAGCATTACAATGAATTGATAGTGCTTGTATATTGTATGAAATGTAGTCTTGGGGATATATTCCATCTTCACCCTTACTTGATAATATCCCAACCGAAAATCCACCTTGGGGAAGTATTGTTCTCCACTTAGCTGATCGAACAAGTCATCAATTCGTGGGAGAGGATACATGTTCTTTATCATGATTTTGTTGAGCTCTCAATAATTGATGAAAAGACACGTTGATCCATCCTTCTTCTTGATGAATAGAACTGGTTCAGCCCATGTTAAATCACATAGGAGTATAAACACATTATCTAGATTCTTCTATAGTTTTTTTAGCTCCTCAAGCTCCACATCAGTCATTCGATATGAAGTCTTGGATATTGTAAATGCCCCAGCTATAAGATCAATTGAGAATTCAATATCTCTTCTAAGAGGAACGCCATGAAATTCCGCAGAAAACACTTCCGCAAATACACTCACAATAGGAATGTAATCAAGGATGGTTGCTTCCTTAGACTCAATGATCTGAGCCAGATACGTGTGCTCATAGGGAAGTAATATCCACGCTTGAGATGATGGACCTAAATAAGATTCATCTTCTTCCTTTCACTTGTACAAAATAAGGGGTTGATTATCCACATGGAGAGTGATTTCCCTCTCCCGATAATTTATGTTGGCTCTAGATAAGGAAAGACAATCCATGCCAATAATCGCATTAAATTCTTCATAGTGGAAGTAGGAAAAGGTTTACCGAGAAGTTTAATCCACAGATTATGAAAGGGGGGAGTTATATTAATGGGATTCAATGATTTTCCCATTTTCTGTACTCACCTACATCTTTACTTACATGATTTTTGGTGTTTCAATGATTTTTCTACTAAACTTTAGTGATATGAAATAATCCGTAGAACCTGAATCAAAAAGTATGTTCAATATTCTTGAATGAATAACTAGACAACCTATCACCACATCATTTCTAGGGTTCAAATCAATAGCAGTGATGGAAAAGGCTCACCCTTGCTGCTTTGGAGGTTGTTGGTTGCCACCTAAAACCCTTCGCTTAGGGCACTGATTATCAAGATTCCCGGGTTCTTTGCAGTTTTAGTAATGAACCATGTGTTGAGGTTCAAATGGAGGGTTCCTCTCCTCTGTCGCAGCCACAGGTCATTCCTGCCGATAGTTAATATCCAGGTTCCCTTATCTTCCACACCTAAGGCATTTCCTCGTCCCCTTCAGACAATTTTAGGGGTGCTTCATTCTACACATTTGGCAAAGTGGGGTGATGGATATTCCTTACACCATTGGATTTATCCATCAGACTGCCAGAATTGAAGTCCATAATACACTACTTTCCCCCATGATACCCCTAAGTTTCTCCAATCTCCATTTCGACCTTGAAGACACAGTGGACAATTTCCTCATAGCTTTCAAAGTCACGGATCACCAGTGCTTTTCGCAGGCTAGGTTTCAGCCCACCAAAGAAGTGGTCAACCTTGCATTCGGGGGTATCAACAATGACGGAAGTGTATCATGAAAGACTTTTGAATTTTTCCTTGAACGCTCCAACATATTCTTCGTCCTTTTATCTGGAGGGCAAGGAAGTCCATTTCCATCATAAGCCATAGGGTGCATGGAAAATATTTATATATATAAATCTTCTTGAAATACTTCCCTTCCAACGCCTTGATCTCCTCCTCATGCTTAATATTTTTTATCGACATCCACCATTGATCAGCTTCACCCTTCATATGATAAGCTTCTAGGAGAACCTTCTCTTTTTCAGAACATTGAAGGATGGATAAGATCGTTTCAATGGCATTGATCCATTGTTCATCGATTGAGGGATCAGATGTTCCATTAAAAGTAGGAGGCCTTTGTCTCATGAAGGTCTCGATAATGATTTGTTCTTTATTAGGGGGGAGGGTTTAACATTCTTCTTGACCCATGATTTTATTTAAAGCTTGAGTTATCTAAGAGAGAAGCATGAAAATTTTCATGATTCCCTTTCCCATTGGATTGGGAATCTCATTTGTACAGTCGTAACATTGATATTCACATCGGTTGTTAGATCGATTCCTCCTATTACATGCCATTGTCTGGAATAAAAGGAAATTTAGGGTTAATAGATAAAGGTTAATCAAAGGAAAAACCTGAAGACTTATAAATAAATTTTATTTCCTTTACATATGAATCTATTGTCTTCAGTCAATGTTATCCAAGATCTACTTTCTAACATATATTCTTAGGGAATTTTTTGTCCCTTAATAATGGTTCATAGTGAGCTTGTAAATTTACCAAAGCATATCCCCCAGGAGTGTCATAACCAAGTGTTCTGAAAGGCCCATTATTGTGCACCAGTTTCTATTTGAGTGAAGCTCAAAGCGGTGTTTTCGGGTTTTACCCCACAGATACATCTGTGCCCGAGCCGCCTCTACCTGCTCGTATCCAGACATAGATGTATTTTCTTGATAAACCACTTTCTAAATACTCAACAAAACTAAGGGATGTTTTTATTTTACTTATTTATGTCTCTATGGATTTACTTGGAATTTCTAATCCTAATCCCAAAACAACTAAACATATCCTTTGATACCAACTATGACAACCCTTATTTTTTATTACACAATTAAACATAATTTATTACATAAACATCACTTGATACAATATAGAAGATCAAGAGGCCTTGTGTATTTGGGGCTTAGGATCATTACATAAAAACCTAAAACATGAAATACAACATCTTTATTAGAATCTTCCTTTACATTAACAATACATCCCCTCATTCTTAGCATTGCATGGGATAACCTGAGGACATGCATAAGTTAATGGTGAGCTATAATGCCCAGTAAGGGAATAATCATGGAATAATATGAGGAATAAAATACATGTTAGAAAATAGGAATATCAATAGAGAACAATAAAAGCATAAACATAAAGTCATGATAAAGCATGATAATCATAACATGGAAATTTGGCAATAACACTTAACATAGAATTAGCATGAGCCAAGGCTCATTTCACATGGATCATGAGTAAACCATTATTGAACATGAAGCATGAGTAAACCCTAATTGAACTTAAATTAGAATTAGTAAAAACCCATTTCTCATGACTTATCATGATACTATACTTTACCCAATGCATTGGAGCGCTATCAGGGCACACCCTTCTTAAACATTTCATTTCATGCATAAGTGTGTCACATGGATCATAAAACAAAACATCATAATTTATTCCATGATATAGGAGTGTGGAATTCATACATGAAACTCTTCAAACAATAAGTTAATGTGCATAAAGGTGAATTCCCTTGATAGTGAAATGGGTATGGTATTCACTACACAATGACTTTTGCTTGGAAAATTGTGGTGCAATTTCGGCAGCGTAACGACGTGACATAAGAACTCATAAAGATGGTTGATGATAGATAAAGGGTGTCTCATCATATTTAAATGACATATAAAGAAAGGGGGTCATATAAATACATGTACCAGAAAATTTAATGGAATTTAGATTCATGATACAAAATTACTGCATGAATGTAAATGAGGAGAGAGAAATTCCTTACGGAATTTCGGCATAGTAACGAGTGTACATGGGAGGCATTTAAAGGGAATGAAAGGGGTATCACATCATTAAAACATAAAGAGGGATGTATGGGTGAGGATTTAAACCATAAAACAACATTTATAATTGAAATTAAAATGGCAAAATAATTAAAATAATATTGGACAAAAATGAGAAAGGAAGAAAAACCCTTACTTGGAAGTGTGCTTCCAATGGCTTGAGAGAGGCTTGAGAGAGGATTCTTGGGAGCTTGGGGTGCCTTGGTAGAATTATAAAGAGTTGAGGGAAGAGGTTTGATGAACTCAAAAGTCTTTGAGTGAGGAGTAAGGGGGATCCTGGTTGGGATTATATAGGAAATATGAGAGAATTCTTTATTATTTAGGTTTCAGACACCTCACATTAAACTAATACAAACCGCAAACCAGACCATGGTTTTTTCCCATTGTTTTTGGCAATGTGTAGTGGAAAAAAATATTTTATATGTTCAAATTCTTAAACTCTTAATATAATGGGGATTCTTGTGTGGAGGTGACTCACACTCCCATGGAAAATAATTTAAAAAAACAAAATGTTTATTAAGTCTTGAAGGTTCCACTAATGCTTTGTAAAATAAATAAAAAAACCAAAATCACATTATTATAATGGTAAAACATATATTGTCTGAACATAATGTTTATAGTATTTTATTACATCACTATTTGGTCATTATGATGTCAAAAAACACATTATATATTTAAACGATATTTAATTTTTACCCAAAATTTTGACTATCTTAGAAAATTTTGGAAAATTCACTGTTGGATAATTTCAACATCTTGATTGCAGATATAATATTAATTTTTTCGAAATAATTTTATTATTATGTTAATTTTCACATTTAAAATAAAAACTGACATTTATTGAAAATTTATGGGTTTTGACAAAAATGGATTTCAAACCTTAATAAAAATAACAATTTCATTAATAAAATTATACAATAATTTATATTTAATATAATTTAATTTTATAATAATATTATTATTTTATTAAAATATTATTTAATTCAAGAATCCATTAATTCATCAAAATATATTTCTTAGTTCAACATTAAGTAAAAATATTATTTGTGCTTTAAAAACTATTTACAAGGTAACAATAATAAAATGAAAGTATATTCATTATTATATAAAAAAATAATGTAAATAACCATAAAACTAAGGTCTTGTTACATAAACCCTTACAACACTCACATTAGTTCAAAGAGTAAGGTGGGCGATGGTGATAAACTATTGGGGTGGCTCGGATAACATTGCCCAACTGGTAATCTCTATCAACTTCCACTTCTCTCATAAGAGGTCCTGCTCAAGCTTAACATATTAATGGTCGGCTTGGGCATGGTCAAGAGATAAGACCAAAGACACAACCTCCTTTTTGAGCTCTGAAAAATGGGCTTCGTATGGGGCACCTCTACTGGATGAGGCAATGACTTCCTTTGTCTGAGTAAATTGCATTTGTTAAAGGCCCATATTTATAATAATCATGTGATCATTGTTCAATGACTATATTAGAAATGGTCACAATTCTTAAAAATATTTTAAAATACAAAAACATGAATCCAAAGAAGTTGAAATTTTATATAAACATTTTACATAAAGATACATTTAATTAGATCAATAGGGATTTCCATTTATGAATGTTTTTTTCGATACAGATGACCTCAAAAACTTCCTTTATGTCCCTTTGGGTCCAATAGTTTCTGTGATTTTCCCAAAAGCCTTTATTTAGTGTGTTTTGGTTATGGGGATCATGCAAATCACTAGAAACAGTTCTTAGTGGTTCCCCATGATTGGTTTGGTGGTGGTGGATAGGTTCAATGGAAAATTCTTCAATATCATCTAGTGAAAATTTTTCATAAGTAAGAGTAGTAGGATTATGCTCTGCCAAGGGGAGATAGATAAGGTAGAGTATGACCACATGATATTCATTATATTCACGGACCTTGACCTGAGTGTGGTTGTGGAGTTGGTCACTAGAACAGAGGTATAGGATCTAGGCATGGTCTGTTGCATGTAGTGGAGGAGGTAGTACCAAAGGGTATACATGTCATCGGATTATGAACTATTTTTTATTAATCTTGTTTATGCCTTTTTAGATTCATGAGATTCATACTACTTTGTTTCTCCCACTATAGTTCTTTCTCTAGGACTTGACAAAGTCTTGATTCTCATGCCCATGGAGTTGAATACGTGAGTCAGAGGTGATATGAGCCTATTTGATGTGTGTTGAGGGTGTAGACTGATGATAGGGACACATCATTCCAATGGGGATATTTTATTGATACTAATGTAGACATATGATGTTATCCTCATCCTTGAATATTTGTATTCCATACTTGGTATTATCAACTACTTTCAGAGGATAGTCATTTTCTTAGATGTGGATGTCTTGTCTGTGTTTTTCACTGGTGGGCCGAGTTTTCAGTTGGGTAGTCATCATATGGATCCAATTTCCATCATTGCTGGATGAGATATCTTTGGGATCAATAGAGTCTGGGATAGTAGGGGTTCAGAGGGATGTTAGAGAGTTTTTGGATGGCTTCCCAAAGGAGGTGGTGATGATACCCCCAATATATGATGTTGAGTTTTTGATAGACATGAAATTTGTTGATTAAATGATGCAATGGATCCTTATCATATTTATACTTTCAATATGTGATATTTTAGAATTTATATTGATGATATGTTGTATAAGGGTGTTATTCAACCCACTATGTAGCTATAGGGCGCACAAATACTGTCCGAAAAGAAGGTAGATGGTAGTATGATGTTGTTTTATTGGTTACCAGAGGTTGAATTACGTGATGGTCAAGAAATATTACTCTATTCCAAGGATATATGATCTTCTCAACTAGCTGATAGGGTGATGTTGGTTTTCTAAGATTGATTTGTTTTATGGATATCACTAGTTGAGGGTGAAGGATGTGGATATCTTGAAGACTTCCTTCATATAAAGTATTGGGAACTTTGATTTTTTTGTCATTCCATTTGGTGTTACGAACACACTATCCATGTTTATAGGGCTTAGACACTCAATTTTCCATGAGTTTTTAAACAATTTCATCATCATATTCCATGATTATATCTTGATATACTCAAAGTTAGAGGAAGAGCATGCAGATTATCTCAGAATTGTGTTTTCGGTTCTTCGAAATCAATAGATATATGGAATGTTTTCCATGTGTAAATTATGGACACAAGAGGTTAATTTACATGGGAATGTGGTGTCTCAGTAGGGTTTGGAAGTGGACCCCTCAGAGGTTGAAGAAGTTGTTTATTTGAAAATACCTAAGAATGTGGTAAATGTTTCCATTTTTATTGGTCTTATAGGATATTATCATATATTTGCACTCAGTTTATCTTGAGATGAAGCCTCAAGTGCAACATTGACTAGGAAAGACCAATATTTTGTGTGTACTAATCAATTATTGGTAGCTTTTAGTTACCACAAGGGGAATTTGTTCAGTACTGCAATGCTTTAGTTTATTGAAGAGGGTTTGAAGTTTGAGCTATTTTGTGATACTTACCACACATGTTTAGGATGATTGTTAATGTAGTAGAGAGAGGTGATCTATTATGGATCTAGGAAATTACATACCCAAAAGTGTAACTATTCCACCCATGATTGGAGTTGGTAGTGGTAGATTTTTCACTGATGTTGTGGAGGCATGAACTCATTGGGGAGCGCATTTTCTTCTTCACAGATCATAAGATCACGAGGAATATCTTTTCTCGGCATGATTTGAACTTTTATAAGATAAGTTGGGTGGCTTCTCATTAGGATTATGATATAAAAATATATTACACCTTATGAAAGGAGATTTTTTTTGCCGAAACATTGTGCATAAATTCATGGAATGATGTTGTATAGGTATTTGGGGATGATTTATGAGTTATCGAGGATATAAAAGCCTATTAATTAAATGAAAGGGTGGATTGTGGTATATTATGTTTGTTTCAAATGAAACTTATGTCTTCTTAGATGTATAAGGTGGAGGGGTCTTAATGGGGAGACTTAAAGGCTAAGGTGATGTGTGATCATGCAGGCCCGGATGATGCTCGATAGGCATTTCCAGAGGATGGTTGGAACTATATGTTGTTTGATGGGAGTTTTTATATTCCTATAGTAATTTGTAAGGCCATCAATCTTGAGATTCATAGATAACAATTAGAGTTATACGTACTATTTTATAAGAGTTACCATGGTTTGGGGTTGTAGTTTTGGTGGCCTATGATGATATGTTTGGTGGGAGACTTCAAGGAGAAGTGATTGGTTTTCCTATAATTAAAAGTCCAATCATCATTTTCATGGTAATTTTGTTAGTATTTGGATGTTCCTAAGTGAATATTGGATGAACTATCGATGGGTTTCACCACAAGGTTACAAAAATATCAGTGAGGTAGGGATGATATCTGGGTGATCGTGGATCTGTTGAGTAAATCTTCCCACTTATTACTGATCAAGTAGATGATTATAGTCGATAATTTGGTTAAGAAGTATGTGATTGAGGTTATGTAGTTTCCTGTAGTTCCAAGTTCCATTATCTCATGTTGTAATGCACATTATACCTCATTAGTATGTAGGGGATTGTAGTATTCTTTGGGAACTCAGTTACTCCTCTACACTACTTTCCACCCTCAGATGGATAGACAGACGAAACAGACCATCCTAATGTAAGATGTTATATTGAGGGGGTTCGTCTTGGACTTTGGTGTATCATGGGTATGAAACCTACCTTTGGTCAAGTTTTCATTAAATAATAGCTATCACACATCCATTGACATGTCCCTATTTGAGGTATTTTATGGGATGTCATTTTGTTCTCTATTATGTTCGATGGTGGTTGGGGAGGCTACTGTTTTTGGTATAGATGTGGTTCTGAGCACAACATATAAGGTGCATATTGTTTTTGAGTGCATAAAAGCATTTCATCATTGGAAGAAGTCTTATGTTGATCATAGGAGGAGGCCCTTGGATTTTGAGGTCGGGGACTACATGTTCTTGAAGGTTTCATATCATCATGAGAAGAAGTGGTTTGAAGAAAGAGTATGATTTCTCCCATGTTTGTTTGTCTGTTGGAGGTATTGGGGAAATATGGTGATGAGGAATATCTCTTGGAATTTCCACAAAAGTTAGAGAAGATCTCTGATGCTTATTTATGTCTCTCACCTTCATCAATATCTTCATGATGACCCTAATGTCACTGACTGGGGAGAGTTGGATATCGAGGATTTGGTGACATTTATGGAGTAACCAGTAGGAATCCAGGATCCTTAAGAGAAGGTGCTACATGGATTAACCATTTCGTTGTTTTTTTGATTTGGAGGCATGGTGGTCTATATAATAGTACTTGGGAGAGAGGTGTACAAATACATGCCCACTTCTCAAAGTTTTTTTTAGAGTTTTTCTTTCTGTATTTTTCTTTGTGATGTGATTTTTGGACCTTATTTTATGATATGTTTTATGGTTCTTTATTTGTGATGTATGATAAGTGATAAATTTCAGAAGTCTAAAAATGGATGTACCTTATTTATAATCAAGGAGCATTAATTGTGACTTCATTAAACCCAAATGGGTGAGTTATTTCTACTAGTAGTGGATAGTATCATGAGATGGAGGATGGAATTTCCTGAATCATGTGTTCATGATGGTGTATTTCATTGGTTGTGTAGTGTTGTGAGGTTTGATGGTTTTGGTAATGTGGTTGTGTGGTGATGAGGTTTTTCAATATGTTTCTGGTCCTTCAAGTTGGTGTTCATTGGCTGTTGGTAACTTTTTAGGTCTGATGAGATCATTGATAGGTATATCACATTGTGGTTTTTTGGACCCCCTTCTTTTTCAGTTTTGTTTTGGATTCTCGAGGGTGAGAATAATTTTAGAGGTAAATGGTATAATAGTTTTTCCTTACCTAATCTGTTACTTTTTAGGTTTTGGGTATTATAGTTTAATGAAGGTGTCCTAGAGAGGATCTAGATGATTTTGTATTCTAAAATACAGAACTAGAAGAAATAAATGATGTGTATATTTTAAATGATGTGTAAAGGTGATTCACAGCCTGTGTGAGGCCGGTTTATGATGTGTAGTAAATTTAGTGTATAAAATCATTCAATGTGATGTGTTTTTTAGTGTAACATAATGCTTGAAATTTACATTATGTGTACATACTACATTCCCTATAAATTTACATTGTAGTGCATCTTTAATGGATACATCACTCAGTATATTTATCAAACCCTATAGTTAACACTCCGTTCTCTTGTTCTAGGAGATCATAATGCTCTGTCTTCAAGTGTTTAAGAATACTTTCAATAGTAATGTTTTCTCGAATTCCATTCATTGACACGTGGTGATTGGTACTATAATTCTCAATCATTTCATTCTATTCTTCTCCATTATTTCACCATGGTGGTGTGGTTTGGTTTGGGTCATTTTTTAGATATGTTTTGATGGATATTTGTTGTGGTGTAGGTTGATACATAGTATCACATGGTGTGTTTGTGGTTTGCGGGCATTTTATCTTCTCCCTACAGTGCAAAATTAATTGGAAAGATTATTTGTGGTAGGTAATCCACAATTTCCCTTTATTGTGTATCATGTGATAGTGGTTTTCTTTTATTTATCTATAGGAGATAGTTGTGATGGCTTAATCATAGATAAATAATTGGTTCATTGAATTGAAAGGGGAAAGGGGAATTATTCACATTGATTTACAACAATGATTATTGTGATATTGTGGATTGTATGAGCTTGATTCCACACTAAAAATTGTGGCTAATGGGGGCTTCATTCACTGGATATATGTACTGTGATAGCTTCTTTTGTTTTTATTTTTGTGATATCACCCTAAAATGTAAATTGATTAACCACATATATTTGGATAACAAAATAGTTTTCCCAAGATTATGTATTGTGAGATAACTCCCTTAAAATTGTGTTGAATATGATTAAATTCTCTTTGTAAATATGTAAATGTTTCTTGATGTGTTGTGATGTGCGGTAATTCTTGTGGGGAGGTGATGTGTGGTCGGGGATTATGGGGTTTATTGTTTTTTGCATATAATTTTGCAGTGGAAAGGTGGTCATTTTTCTGGATGTGATTTTGGGTGATGAGGTGGTTGTTTTTTAGTGTACCTTTGTGGTAGACATTTTTTTTATTTGGAAATTCTATTGGGGTGGGGTGGTGATGGTATGATGGGAGTGCTGATCTAATTATGACATGTTGTTGTTTTGTGCGAGATGAACACGTAGAGAAGAAATAAATGACATGTTTAGTAATGGTTGAAATGGAATGAGATGGTTTGGTTAATGGGTATGTAATGGATGATGAATAATTAAATGAAGAGTTGAGTGTTAAGTCATGATTATTGATAAATATTGAAATGAATGTGTTGGATAATGGAATTGGTCAATGATGTGACTTTTGGTTGTGGAGTTTTTGGTGTTCTTCATTTAGAGGTGGAAGAAAAAGTAGCGATGTTGTGAGTTGATTAGTGTTGGGTTCGGAACTGAGAGGTTGGGGTTGCGTATGGATATATGTATATATTTTTATATTCCTTGTGATTTCTATAAGAACCCAACCCATTTTGAGAACAATGTGACCATAATCGCACAATCAAGTGGGGGGGGGGGGGGGTGGGGGGTTTCCCCAACATTAGGGGTGGAGGATTGATGGTTGGGTACCTTCTCTTTTCCACTCTCTCTACCAGGTGAGGTAGGTATTTCATATACTATGTTGGAAAGAAGTATGTTGTTACATTATATGGTGTTTGTGATATCCCATGTGTTTTTGTGTGTGATGTGATGGCCCATGAGTTTTTAGGTGAGATGTGTCTCTGCTTGTGGGGTGGGGTCCCATGTGTTTTTGAGAAAGTTGTGATATGACAATTCTTGTGGGGTGACATATGGCGGGGGTAGTTCATGGTAGCGGGAGGAAATGAGGTTGATATCCTACATGTTCATAACACCCTACTACTCTAGATATGGTAGTGGTTGTGATGTGACAACCCATGTGACTTACGAGTGATATGTGAAGTAATGAAGATTGTGGGGGAGTGTGGTATTTTAAATAGATGGGAGTTCTATGAAATATGATGTTGGTGTGTGATATAGGCATACTAGTGGGAAAAGTATCATGGGGTACCATTAATCAATATGTTCTAGTTAAATTATATTACTTATATATCATTTTTAGGGGAGTGTACCTTGGTGTGGTTTGGGTGGATAGTTGACCTATTATTTGTCTTTGGATCCTATGTTTTTTCATGTGTACATTAGTATTCTTCTTTAACCTGTGCATGAGATACTTTAGTTTTCCTAATGAGTATAATTGTATTCTCACCCTACATATCTAAACTGTTTTTAGGGTATCATGAGGATTACGTGGATCGTGCGGGGAATTACTAGCTGAGACCTTGGATAGTTGTTGTGTCACTACTTTAGAATTGAATTAGGGTATTTTATTTTTAGACAAATATCTATATTAGTTTTATTTATACATGAATTGTGGGATGGTTTTTGGTGTCTTTTATATTATCCTATGGATGTTTTTTGGCTTATTCATCATATCTACCTATCCTAAATTATTATAGAGGGTAATGCCTAATATATCATTAGATATTTATACCCTCGGTTCTAGTAACTGAACTAAGGATTGCTGGAGGTGGGACTCTATGGTCATTATCGATCTCCCCTCATCGAAATATCCATATTGGATTGGAAACTAACATTAGTGTGACCCCTTATACATTTATCATCATATCTTCTAATTATCAATGATTTATCCTTAGTTCTTCTTTTCTAATTAATGATGTTATTAATAGAAATCAAACATACCTCACTAAGATTGAATTGATATCTAATTTTTACTATGTGATCATAAGTGAAATTAGATCATGTACAAAACATTACATACATAATAGGTCCTATGGTGGATGAATTAGGAATTATACATATCATTTCTAAGGCCTCATATGGATATTTAAATTTACTAGGATTTTTTCAAAATACCATTTGTAAAAACTCCATTTTGGAGTTCTCCATGATAAAAATATTTATCAATTTACCAATATATGTGATCTGACTAAGTCTGAGAAGCCTCTTAGATCTTTATATATATATTTTTATACTTAAAATATAGGCTTCATCACATATGTCTTTCACAAAGAAGCATTTCCCAAACCACATAGTTATGGAATTTAAATTCAAGATATCATTTATGATATTTTATAAATCATTTAGTTATAATATCATTAATACTACAACTCTACCACTAATCTACTTATATAAAAAAATAGAATCCATTTTTTTGTGAAACTAAACTATAAACTGCATTATAAAACCAGATATTTCAACTATAAGACAATTTCTTCAATCCATAAATATAAAGTTGTAACTTTTATAAGTTAGTAGTATCATTTGGAACTTCAAAAATATTATGTCGTATAATATATACATGCTTGAATAAATTCATATTAAGGAAATTTGTTTTGGAATCCATATGATATAACTCATAATCAATATGAGTTTATATGATATGAAATATATAAATGAAATTTATTATTTCAAAAGGTTAACGAGACGCTTCATAATCAATACCATGAATTATATTATGACACTTTTCCACTAAGAATTAAATACTGTTCAATAGTTTACCATTAAGGTTCATTTTCTTATGGAAATATCAGTTTCTCCCTCTGGGTCTCAACCCTTCTGGTGCATCCACTATTTTCCAAACTTGATTCCTGTAGATGGAGTTTAGTTCATGTTTCCAAGATTTTATCTATTTCAAGGAATATGAACTCTCAATTCCCAATCTTTAAGTAGTATATTCATCTCTTATAAAGATTAATTCATCATAATTTTATATATGAAACCTGTATCTCTCAGACTCCTAATTTATCCAACTAAAACATTGAGGTTCTTTTGTAACCTATGTTTATTCTTTTCCATAACTATTTATAGATCAGTCTCAACTACCATTTTAGTAACACTTATTATTTAGTGGTTATGAGATTCTATAAGTTTAACTTTCCTCACATTAAATCATTGACTACTGTTCGACTCATCATGAAAAAAATTGCATCAGGATACAAATAATTATGATTTGGTAAGTAATAAAAGTAATATCCTATTTTTTATTTAGGATGACCTATAAATGAACATATCAGAGATTTAGGGTTGAGTTTATCAAAATTCAAATTTTGTATGTGCTTTTCCTAAACCTAATTTTTTATAAAATTCATACTGATATGTTTCCAATTCTGTATCTCATATATTGTTTTTATTAGTACTTTATATAGAATTAATTTAATTAAGAAACACCAACAAAAAAGTGGTTTTAAGTTAATTTTTTTTGTTTTTAACAACAGTTAAATAAGTTATTCATTATAAATGATTTAAAATATAGTATTACACATTGACTATTTTAACTAATTTGAAACATTAACTTTCACATCGACTATTGAATAAAACATCATCGACGAAAGATCTAAAAGTTCAGTGTATAAAGTGTTTTTATATCATTTATTTTATAAAAAACATAAAAAATAATTTTTAAAAGAACTCTTATGTCATTTATACAACAACTGATGAATTTTTTTTTTAAAAAAATATTTTCAATTACAATAATTAATTGATGCATTAGAAACGACAAAAACTATAACTGGAAGAAACAATCAAAATAAACTGTACTAAAAAGTATATATATCACACTTTATTCAAATAATTTAAACATTATAATTGGAAACTAATGTTTAAAAATATATATTTTAATGAAACTAAAACTATATCAAACCATTGAAATATTCCACCCATTCTCCTTATAAATTATTTTTCTTTATTTAGTAATATGTTTCAGGATCAATAAAAATATGTAAATTTAAATAGAAATAAAATTAATATATATTAACAATATAGTTGTAAGATAAATTTAAAGAAAGGTTGTAATAAAATCTAACGTTGTGTAATTTTGTAACTATCACAATTTAAATTATTTGATTCATAATTCTTATAAAAAATATCTAATTTACCTCTCTCTCATAGTGTTCTAATAATCACAAACATTCCATTTATTATATAATGATCTTAATGACTGATTCTCATTTATATTATTCAAATGAAAATTCATTTTTCTGAAGACCTAATCATGGTTTAATGAGGTTCATGTTTGTAAAAAATTTATAATTTTAAACTATTATGAATCATTGTATGAAAGTTAGATGTTTCGTCGAATACCCTAGCAACTTCTTAAAGTGGTTCTAGTTGATGTTAGTGAAGTACATGAAGTTACAGCTTGCCGGTGGAATAAAGATGAACCTTCAGATCAATTGAAGGCCCACTGGAATGCTGGTGGAAGCATATATGATAAAGATAGTTCTAAGAATCCCATAGGTTACTCGGTGGAGGAAACCCGGTATCTGGTGGCATCAGGACATGCTCTCCAATGGGACATTTATTATTGTCAAAAAGAGATCTCTTGGATATTCAATGACTCACCTTGACTGAAAGACGTATAGAATTTTTCCAATAGTCATGAAGGATATAAATATACTATCAATGAGTTTTAGATATTAATTATTTTAAAATTAGATTGTTCAACACCTCTCTGCTTGAATCAAGACACCAAATCTATAGCTTTCTCAAATCCATCCTTAAATGAGCCATTCTCAATTTTTTTCTTAAAGGATCTCACTCTTGTCTGTATCTCAAAATATATATTTTTATTCATATTATAATATTTATATATATTGGATATTGAAGAAATAAATTATTTATTCTTATAAAACTTATATTTTCCAAACCTCCTTCTACCATTAGTTATTGGGTTTCCATTAAAACCATGGAAAGTTTTAGTTCTTATGTATCCATTAAAACCAAGGTCCATGTCTCTTGGTCTTCTTTTAAATCCAAGGGATTTGGTTCTTTTATTTCTGTTAAAATTATTTATGGTATTAATAAGACAAATCTCTCTAATTTAAGGGTGGAAGACACTTCTAGAACATAATTTTATAAATTTGACTCGATCATTTCCATTATTAATTTTTTTTGTTCCTATTTAAATCATATAAAATTTATGATTTATCACATAATTAATTGAATCTATTGATCATTTCAATTTTTTTAATTTTAATTATGGCCTTTTCTTTTAACAATCTTATTTTTAAAAGAAAACTCACCCCCTTTTAATATTTCCTTGAAAAATTATTTGTATATAATGGGACTTTTTGTTTTTCTAAAAAATATTTGTTTTCAAAAAAATATTTATATTTCTCAAATCCGAACTAATTTTAATATTTGATATTTTTATTATCGAATATTTTTTGAAGTTCTTATTTTTGACAGAAATGATTATTCTTATCGAAAAATCCGATATCTATATTTCTTAGAAACATTAGTTTTCATATCTGGAAAATGGCTACAAATGAGTTTGCTCAAACTAAATAATCCTAAGAAAGGATTAATCCTAAATATTTTAAAACAAAATAAACTTAATGGGAGGCTATGGATTCTTTATAATGTGGATTTGTTAGAAATGTGTTTAATCATTTTTCTTCTTGTAGAACGACTCATGAAAGTGTGAAATTATTGGAAGCCACACATGAAGTTATGAATAAAATAATGGAATATAGATTGGATATATTTCATCATGATTTATATAGTTTCTTTATTTTACATAATGAATATATTACTGGTATGTTTATAAGATTTACTAACATTTTCAATGGTAGAAAACGTCATTATGATGAGTTGTATAATGAAATTGTAATAAATTTATACTATGGGTTTTACATAGTTTGAGGGATCCAAAAGTTACAATGTTCCAATAATCAGAGGATATAAAAAAGATAATAGTTAAAAAAATCATGGGATCCTTATTGACCTATGTGATAATGATGAAACATCAACCAATAAAAGAAGAAATGATTTCCAAGGACACAAAGAATAACATGAATTTTAAATCTATCAATGAGGATGACACTTCTATATATGAAACTAATGATAAAGATAAACATGATAAAAAATTCAAAAGGATGTATAAAAAGAATTTAAAATACAAGAAGAAGGGTAATAATTCTTTCAAATTTTTAACATAGAGTTACATTGATGACTCAACATTCACCGGAAACTCAATTCCAAAATGAATCATTGTGAATTCCAGGAAATGTAATGAGGTAATTACTCTATTGTCTCACTCTCTTTATCAATATGCTTCTTATTACTCTTATAATTCTTTATTAAGTCCTCTAAGTCATAATGATGTTTATTATAAACTTGATCAACTTGAAAATGGTCATGTTTTAAATGAAAATGATTTTTTTAAAATAAAAATAATATATGGTTCTATAATTAAAAAATAAAATCAACAGATGAAATTTTAAAACTAAAATAATGGATTTAAAAACTCTCTATCTAAATTAACCCAATGTAAAAAAATCTTAACATGATTCTTCGATCCCATTTTGTTAAATAAATTATAATGGGGTTGGTTTTAAAATTCATAATGAATGTATTAGGAAAATTAATTATTTTTTAAAAAAATTTCTAAAAAGATTGAAAATATTATTAAAATGTTCAGAATTTAATTAACGAATGCAATTAAAAAATTAAAATTTTGGTTTCCCCAAATTGATTCCTCATTATAAAATTTCTAAAAGAATTTACCACTCTAAATAAATTCATGTTCCCAAAACCTAATTATAAAATATTCATGGACCAAAAAACTTTTCTCCATGACATGTATTATTTTATCACGTTTAATAACCTCAAGGGTAAGAAAATAAGTTTTTTGTAATATTTTGAAGGGTTATACCACTGAGATTTATTGATCTATCACATGGTGTATTTTCAAATAAAAAATAGTTTTTCAACCTATAAAATGATTGATAAACTATTATATCTTGAACATAGAGTTTAATTCTCTAATTAAGGGTGAGACTTGGTATTTTAGTTTTGGAGAAATTTTGGACATAATCAAATATCTACAGGGTAAAAAGGGTTTTTTATTTATATTTCAATTATCTCTTGTATTAGATTTCAATATATCTTATCATTCAATCATGTTTTTTTTATTTTTTAAGATTTGGTTTAAAGATCATTTCTATTTTACGCCCTTCTCTAAGAATAATCATAATGTTTTATCTTTTCTATGAATGTGATATCTTCTAAATATTTTTATAAATTAATATTATTAAATTTTTGTATCTTAGAATAACCCTATTTTCTATTAATAAAATTATATCTTCTATTACCATCATTGTTTTCATTTTTGATTATCACTATGGGAGATAAGATTTTTGTGTGTTTGTTTTTCCAATGCGTGATTTCTATTATAGTTTTTTTATTTGGTAAAAAGGGAAGAAGTTTTTTTCTTTTAAAAAGGAATATTTTTTGTGGGGTTTTGAGTGAAGTTCGTTTAATTATAATAAAATTTGTATATATAATTTTTCACCTGAGAATCTTGAATATTCTTATTTATCAAGAGCATGTTGAATATTTATATTCTAATTTCTTAAGAATGTATATTGAACAGATTTTTTTTTATTTTTTATCTTGATTTAAATTTATTATATATTTTTATATTAATTTTTTATTATTATAATGATGGGTAATATTGTTATACCTATTTATATCATTATGTTTTATAGTTCGAAAAAATTTATTACGTATCTAATTATCTAAATGAGTGAATATCAGTTATATCATTCATATTCCAATTCATGTTTATAAGAAACAAAAATATAATTTATTTAGGATCATGGGTAATCAAAATAAACTCATTGAATCATTAATAAATATTTGGTTGAAAGCTAGAAGTTCCATAGAAGTCCAGAGAAAATTCTTGATGTGGATTTAGTTAAAGTTGATAATGTACATGAAACTCTTGCAAGACAGTAGAATAAAGTGAAGCCTCCAGATCTTGAAAAGGCCCACAATCTAGTTAGTGGGGGTACACTTAATGCAGATAGTTCAAGGTAGTAAAAAAAATACTGAATGTGGGATATCAAGTTTCAAGTTGTGTCAGGATTGGCTCTCTAAAGAAGCATTTAATTTATAAAAAAATCTCCCACTCAGTTCTTTAGTGATATTGATCAGCCCAAAGACTTATATACTGTTATTGGTAGCCTTAAAGGCTATAGATAAATGATCAAGGATTTGTGGATCTTAATCCATTCATAATTGGATTTTTCAACAACTCTTTGCTTACATAAAGATACAAAAGTGTTATTTTCTCTAAGCTATACTCTCAAGTGATGGTCTCTATTTCTATTCATTAAAGGATCACTCTATTTTCTATATCTCTCACTCTCTATCTATTTCAATATTTAATGTGAGGTAGGAGAATGAAGTTGTAGAGTATTTTCTCCAAGAAAATCTATATTTTATCAAACCTCCTTTTACATTTAGTTTGTGGGTTTCCATTAAAACCACAGATGTTTTTTATTGGATATCCGTGAAACATAAGGGATGTTTTTTCGGTTTCCATTAAAACCATGGGGTGTGGTTATTATTTTTTCATTAAAATGAACAAAAGTTCATTATAACAAACATATCTCTAATTATGGGGTGGAAACCTCATGAATACTATAGGGATTTTTAAACTCTTTATAAAATCTCATTTATATTCACTTTAATTTATCTATTATAAATTTTATTATAAATTGTAGTACTTTCATAGATTCAATTATATTTTACCTTTGGTTAGTCTAAAATTATTTTTCCCATTTAACTCTTATCAAACATTTCATTTATCTCTTTATCGATTTCATCACATTAACTATTGAAAATAATTTTATTTTACGATTATCAATTTATTATATTGATTTAATTTTTAAAATGAAATTCACCATTTCATATTTCCATATTTTCTCCAACCAACAATAAACACATCTCTTTACTATCAGAAGAATGAAAATTCTGTTTTAAAAGAATTTTTCAATTTAAAATAACATTTTAAGTATTTTCAGCCGAAATTTAGTAATTATAAATAAGAAGTTACCTTTGCACAAACATATTTGATATTTTGTTTTCTATTTCCTATTGTCTCCATAAAGTAATATCTTTCCCTCTATGAAAATAAAATATAAGAAATAAAAATAAAAGTCATCATAATATGTAAGTATTTTTTTAATTAATCTTACATGTCAAATACTTCACTAAATTTTTCTCACACCTCCCCAAGTATAGATCTTGACTAGTAAGTTGTTTTTTCTTTTAGAAAAAAGAACACCACATCCAATGACTACTATTACCCAAAAATCATAATTTGAGTAGCAATTAAATTAATATAAATAAATTTTTTAGAAATATATGTTTATTACCCTTCAATATAATAATGAATCTAATGATGAATTTTATCATCATGAAGTCTTCTAGAAAAATAAACATTTTTTTTAAATATTTCTATATCTATGTTATTGGTGAAATAAATTAAGGGTCAAAATAACCATATAGTTTCATTTAGTAATAACCTAGAAAAATGGTATAAAGATATCTAAAAAAAAGTAAGTATTATGTTTTATTAAATCGATATAATTCAAAGAATTTGGATAATAGACTTACATGAGAAACACATCCAAAAAATTAATTCCTAATAAGTATACAACAACATGATCAGTGATATCTCTCTTTAATTTCATCATAGTTATATGTGTTTATGAAATGATAAAAGATATTTGAATCTAATAAATATTAAACCACAAAGAAAACTTTGTTGATAATCTATAAAGACTACATTACGCAGTATATGAAGCCACAATGACATGTACGTATTTCTCTTTATTTAGTACATATTTTCCATTAAAATAGTCATCTAATATATATATATATATATATATTACGATTTTAAAATAAATTTAACACTAATATAAGATAAAAGATATAATATATATGAACCTTATAGGTCATTTGTTGGAAAAGTCTATATAGTCAAAGTAAAAAAATTGTTGATAACTTTCCTAACTATAGTGACCTCATATATAGGGAATAGTACTCTAGTTGATCTACCTATAATGTCCTACAAAGTTACCCAATGATAATACATCTCTATCTTCTAACGATTCACGGTATCCCCAATATAATATATAATCCAATATGAAATAATATTATATTGGGGATCCTAAATATATAAATAAAAATATATGGGTGTATATGAGGGAGGGGTGTGGGAGTTTGATATGCAGGAGGAGGTTGAAGAGTATAATACATAAAGATACCAGTGGAGGAGTGAGACATACAACCAAAAACCAATACTGCATGTCTACAAGGATAGAATGTACCAAATATCCAACCATCTAATATATAATCTCACCCATCTCCTAAACATTAGTTTATAATGATTTTATTTTTCCTTTATACAAATATTCCTTTAATGATGTTTTAAAATGACTAAACACTTTTTCTAATCTGATACACCTACCATGTATTTTAATGCGCAAGTTGGGTGTTTCGGATTTTGATAGGAAGAAATTATATATATATATATATAATACATTAATTTAAGTTTTATTCATGATTTATTTTATAATGAACATAGTTTTGGTTTTTTTCAAGAATTAGTATTTCTGGAATCAAAGGATGAAAGGATAAAATGTTCCTCAAATAGACATTACACCCTATTTATCTCATACATGACCTTCAAAACTCTTTCACATCATGCCTGTAGAGCCACATTCTAGACCTTGATGTATTTACATGATGAGAATCTAGTACACAATGTGCATATTACATACACAACTTACATATTTTAAATATTATAATCCTTACAATAGTTTATCACATACAAAACAGGTAGATATTGGATGATGTGAAAAGTTTGAAGGCTCTCCAAGTCCAATATATGAACTGATTCTTTAATTAGAAATATAGATCTCAAATGCATGATGTGAAGGAATCTTACATTACATGAAGATGTCGGGACATAAGACACTTAATATTGGATATGAAATTCATGAAATACCCACCATGTATGTCTCATGCCTATTTATATTTTTATTGACCTACTCTTACATAATGTTCATACCTTGTATTTCTCTCTAATTCTCTCTAGAAGTTTTCTTCCAATTTTCCTTTGTTTTCATTTCCCACATTTTTTTAATTGATTCCTAAAATCTTTAAGAAAATCCATTAGAGTTATTATTGAATCTATAAATATTCTACGCCCCATATATGCTCATTATGATTGAATTTTCATTTTCAACATGTGTGTCATCACTACTCAATGTTCATCATCAACACATGTAATGTACATCCCTGTTTATTCTTGAGTAGTGAGTTTTTTATTTGATTTACTTTTATTTGTATTTTTTGATTATTATTATTATTTTTAATCCTATATTTCTTCTTTATAAACTATTTCACAATTATATGTATCATATTTTTATTTTTTCTCTTTTGATCATTATCTCCCAATGTAATTAATCCCCAAAGGTTTGGGGGGAAATAGTAGGGGTGTTTCTATGGCAAATGAATCCATAGATTGATCCTTGATAAACCTATGAATATTAATTATTTTAATAATAATTTTTCATGACATTATTGTTCACAACCTAGAGCATGGGAAGTTAAATTAAATGGATCTAACCTAATTGAAGTCAAGCGGGAATATGACCATTAGCCTATGATACTTTCTGCATAGATTCTTTATGTAATGAACCTAAGTTGTCAAGTATACCCTAACCATTAAATTTTTGAATCATATGCATATCAAATT
This sequence comes from Viscum album, assembly GCA_963277665.1. Taxonomy (NCBI): domain Eukaryota; kingdom Viridiplantae; phylum Streptophyta; class Magnoliopsida; order Santalales; family Viscaceae; genus Viscum; species Viscum album. Next base: position 541,635,910 of record OY728119.1, read on the forward strand.
TGTTTGACCAAAACCAATTTTTTTCCTTTACACCACATCAAATCCTAACACATTGGACCATACCAAGCTAAATATAAGATTATTATATAGAGAGAGCTCTAAAATTGACCTTGACCCCTTCCATTATTATTTTAATTAAATCTAAATAACCAAACATTATTAGAAACCAAAACATAAGAATGAAAGTGATGAATCATTCTTAAGGGTTTTTTTTGTTTGGCTACTGACCAGTTAGTATTCTTCATGGGTTCGACCACACACTACAACTTTACTAAACCCTTTTAATAAGTGTAGTTTGAGACTACAAATTCAAAACATGATCACCACCCACAAAAAATAATACAATGTGCATTGGTGTATGAAATTTTGGGGTTTTTACCAAGGTATACTTTATCTCAAAACTACTGACTTTTAGACCAACCCAAATTACCTATCTTCTCCCCCATTATTCTATTTCCATGCTCTTTTCCTTTTTTCACTTACACACATTCAGGAGCACCTGAATCCTCTTTCTATTTCTATTTATCTCCCTATTTTATTCTCGTCCAGTGCTTGTTCCAGGAACCCTTGACTCACTCAAGATGTATAGAAACACAATAGAAACCTCTCATTGATCTTGAAATTAATTGATCAACTTCTACACACCACTAATTCACAATGTCTGATCAAAACAATATTATGCCGCCATAACAGAAAAACATGAAATATATGCCACCACTAATCCAGGTGAGCAACCCGCACTTTAGAAGCACACCATAAAGGATTATTAATTACTATCCATTATTGGTGATGCACCCAGCATAGTATTCCCACTAATTTAGGTTCACACTTTTTAGATATAGACAATAATAATAAAAAATATCTAGAATATGGGTTAGTTCAGTGGGATTCAAAGTGAATACCCCCATGAATATATCTATATTTTCTTAGAGTTTTATGATACCTTTCACAAAAAATTCATATTTTCAAATTTAATAAGACTCAGTGCCTTCCATTTCTCCTTTCATGATAGAGCCAATGATTGGAGAAAAAGTCAATCCTTTGATTCAATCATATATTAGGAGTAATTAGAAAAATATTTTTTAGGAAAATACTTCCCACAAATCCAAACCGGGAAGCTCTACAATAAAATTCAGAACAATATATAGGAGGATGGAGAATCAACATATTAAACATGATATAGATTTATGTAGCAAACTTCCAAGTGCTGACATCATGGACAAGATGTATGGATATAACATCAAATATTATATCATGGACTCCCACCATCTTGAAAAACTATATTTAATAAAACTACTAATGGAAGCCAAATTATTAAGATTCCCAATGTTTGAAAAAAAATTATTGATGATGTATCCCTTAAATCCAATCAGTGGAAAATTGATAGAGGACCACCCCGGTGCGGAATCCATCATATGGAAGAGACTACCCACCTAAAACCTCAAGTAGATTCTCTGAAAAAAAAATGGATTCATTTCAATTACATCTTTCATCATGACACCCTCCTACTACAATAATGGGGATTCAATCATGTGATATGTGTAGTGCCCCAAATTTTGATAAAGACTACACATAAGGGTTGAAATAATCCCCAGATCAAGATAATTATTATGTCAATTAAAACCAATAAGGCCAACAATTCCAGCAACCTTAGTAGTGACAATAGTAGTAGTAATACCATAAAATACCATCCCAATAGTAGAAATATCAAATCCAAATATATTTTTATTAGAGTAGAGGGTTATTACTAAAAAAGAATCTAGGAAGACCTGGGTACCAACAAAAATATCTGTCTCCTCAGCGACTAGAAAAATTATGACAACCATTTATTAGAGCATAGTAGTTTCCACCAGGTCAAAAGCTGAAATTACAACAAGCTACTCATAGAACACCATATTAGGCCCACCTTCTCTGGAGAAATTTTTAAAAACTACTCACTTTCTTCATTAATAAATTATAAAAAAGGATAACAACTCAATAGACAATAATGCAAAATTGCAAGGCTATACTATGTAAAATGGAGCATCAAATTGTGAAGATACTTAAGACCTCATATGATAATGTACTGGGTTCTTTTCCTAGAAATACTAAATATAATCCAAGGGAAGAGTATAAATAAATTATTTTTAGAAGGTAGAAGGTGGTAGATTTTCCAAAACCATACAGAGTTGAGAAAAATCAGTTAAAAGAATATGACAAAGCTGGTCAGTGTACAAAGTGACAGGAAAAACCATATAATAAATATCCAGTTGTGTAAAAAGCTGAAAAGGGTAATGACTATGTGAAACTTCCACCATACAAGACACCCTACCCATTCATTAAAAAATGAATCAAATAACTAATAAAAGAATATATAAATTTTGTTATTGATTTTTAATCAGTTACATAACAACATTCTCTTTGTAGAAGAAATTTTTAAGGTACAAAATTATGAAAGTTTACTTAAAAAATTAATTCCTATTATATATAAAATAAAAGACATAGGAGTTTCCTCCTTTAATATAGAGTTATCCAGAGTTTTCTTATATATTATCCCTCAAAAAATATGAGACCCTAGATGTTTCTCAATTCCCTCCACTATCAGGATATGTAATTTTTAGAAATCCTTATGTCATTTGGGAGAATATATTAATCTCATTATCATGAGTGTTTATAGGAATCTCGGTCTTGGAAAAGAAAAACTAATAAGGTTGTAACTTCAGCATGTTGTCCACTTAGTTGAGCATATCTAGGGATTGGTTGAGGTAATCTTAGTAAAAGTCAGCAAATTCATTTTCCAAGTTGTTTTCCACATTGTGGATATGAAAGAGGTAGGAGATAATAGCCTAATTATAGGAAGACCATTTATCAAATTTGTAAAGTTATTTATTGATATTAACCTAGATATATTTATTGTTGGGGTCTGTGAATAACATGTTGTGTTTGATTTGGAGAAGGTCTCTAATAAAAGCGACAAATCATTGAATTTTCAAACCATCTATTTTACAGAAAATATACATGATAATACGACCAGTAAGAATGGAAATAAGTTACCCCCTATTAATTAAAATATATTCAATTATCATAAGAATTAAAATTACATAACACCCCTAGAAAGGGAGTTCATCCCACATTTCATCCCATGTGTTTTCAAGAATCGTTCTACATGGGGTATCAACTCAAAGATAAAGTCCTATGATTCAAAATATGTTGAGGTCAAGAGAATAAATAAAGTAATAACTATGAGGTACCCCAAGGTAGTTTTAATAGTTTCGAATAGGGTATTTTAGTCATTTTCATGGTTTAGAGATGCTGGGGGATTTTTTAGAGGACCTGAACAAAAAATGGGAATAAATAGAAAAATATATATCGTGTAACCTTGACACGAAATATACTTATCATGTTCCTGAAAAAAAATCCAGAACATAGTTATATTTACTAAATACATGAAGTGTACATTTTGTGTGTCTTTAAAATCTCATGAACCTATAGTTCACGATGACCCCCCATCATTCCTTCTATCCTGTGCACCCCCCCCCTCTCATGATATCTCCCCTCATACAAGCTTCATCACCCAAAGACACACCCCCTCCCCAGCCTACCTTCCTTCCCTCTCCCATACCACACCTCTTACTATCCGTATATTAAAAATATCTACCCCCACCCCCAACACCTTCCCCTCTATCCAAAATGACCATAAAAACCCATTCTCACCCCTCAAGCCAACGACACACCTCTACGCGAGGTCACACCTCTACCACCCAAATGACATCAATTCATATCTATTCCACCTCCTTCTGAGCCCTCAACCTCAACATCCACGTATTCTGATAAATCATCATCTACCTATGATGAATCACAGTTAGCTTCCAATGGATTGTAGGGCCCTGATCTTCCTCACCTTTATCCCTTCCTACATTGTCTGACCATTCATAGTAGATTTAGCTGGCCCACTTGCTGGCCCAGTTGATGTGGACAAACAAGATGTTATACCTTGTATTGATATAGTGAATTCACATCCATCGGGAGGTCCATGGCCACATCATCCATCTTAACCTTACCTCGATGAACCAAGAGAATTATGAGACTTTCCCTGATAAATTCATTGTGTTATTGTATACCTTCACGTTGTGCATTGATTCTATATTCTTCTGACGTAGAGGTAGGCCATGGGAGATCACTCTTGGTGAGTTTGGAGTGGGCCTTGAATTTTATTCCACAAACGTAATTTCCTACCATATAATCAAGACAATAGAGCTCTGTCTTAATAAGGACAAGGATACAAGTATTTAAACTAGGATTTCCTAAGACTGTTAGAGTTTTTAAGGTCCTTGAACTATGAATATCACCAAGCTCGGTGATTTTACCCTCCATATCCTACAGAAGGCCCTTTCACATGATTGGATGTCCTATGGTTATACTCGAGGAGTGGTCAACCAGTTCATGTTTTTCAGTATTTGATCATCCAAGGGTGGATCAGATATCAATATAATTATGTATTTCAGGGAGTTCTACATGATCATGGTGAAGTGCACTAAAGGTAGGTTGATGGGAGGTTCATTCATCACCCATTTTTCTGTTCAACCTAGTGCCTTTGAGGATTCTCATCTACACACCTCCCTAAACCCAATGGAGGAAATCAGCCTACTACTTCTCCATAAGATGGGGATACACATGAAGGAAGAAAATGTACATTGATTGGTTCTACATTATATAGAGGATGATGATGATTCCCTTTCTCCACATGAAAATAACCCACCCACATAGCATCCCATTAATATTCCCCTACAGCAACCACAACCACCACCCACACCACATCCTCTACCCGTGTTACCACTACCATCCCACCATCCTCTATTCACCCATCCTTTAAATTTAAAACCACCTCAACTAGACATACCATACCCACACCCACCTCATTCATTCTATCCAAATTACTTCCATCCATCCTTTTTATGCTAGAGAAACCATGTCGAGTCTTCCACTACCTTGAAAATTACTTTCCAAACCTTTCAATTTTCACTAGCCCTCCCCCACTACTAGATACTAACACTTCCCACCCACTAGAATCTAAATTTCTTTTATCCACCTCTATCACAGCACCACCACCTACCCAGGATAGATTCCCCCATGAGCTGTCAGACCCGGTTTCCTGGTAAGAATATTTTGATGATCGGGGCCAGTATGAAAATATCCTAGCTATTTTGTTATCTTATGAGGTGTTTTCTATTGAATTGGAATACATATAGATATACACTATCAATATCATAACCTAGCCAATACCATACACTAAGATAGATTATAATACAATTGAACCTTTAGATGTTATTGATAATTTTATGTCTATGATAATAGAGGATACCAAAATGGATGCCATATCTAGAGGCCCATTGTTCGGGATGGTACTTTATATGTAGAGGAATAATAGTGTTCCCATAAGTATTTGTTTCCATTTTACTACATCCGCATTAAAATCTATTTGGTTTAGTTTTTTTAAATTATATAAATGATTCCCCATTTTATTATGATTTTCACATTTTTGGATGAGATATAATCTTTTGACTCTCATGCATCCTTTATATTTCAATTAATAATTTATTTTATTTTTATATCCATGTATATCTTTACTACCTCAAATAAAGTTATTTATGTTCCTGTCCCACCACCATATTCCCTACTACTTTAGATGTATAACCATTTTGCTAAAATCTAGTTCTTGAATATGGAGAAATCACTTGAGATCCGAGCTCTAAGTGGATCCCAATCATGATGAACACAGATTCTATTCATAAAGCATGATATTTATTCTTAAAACTATATTGAGGAGGTGAATCCTATATTGAATCCCTGCGAGATCGATGACATATCCTTTAATTCGTGCTTAAGGTAGTGGACTTCTGTGCTAATGGATGATGATGCCCAGTCCTTGTGTCCATCAGTCTGGCTAATGATGTCATTGTTAGTTCTTTATGGGTGGAAACTCATAATTTTTTGTTATTTTTTGTCATGTACTTTGGATGTTTGTTTTCATTTTATTACCATTTTTTAAAGGTCTTCCTTGGAATCCACTTTACTCATATTTATTCATTTATTGGTGCTTATTTCTTCTAGTTCTGATTGTATGTACCCACTCATTTTTCTTCATCTAAATTGGTTATCCATATAGACTAATGTATTATCTAGTATATGTTTTTTTTTCTATTTTTCCCCGATTTGATAAAATAAACTTAATATCCAAGAAGTTTCTTCATGGAATGACGCTGATCAGAGGGAGTTCTCAATTACCTAATTTCAATTTAAAGACCCATTTCTTTTTTTCTAGGCTTTTATTGATATCTATCCTATTATGGTTTCAATGAATGTGTCTATGCTACATCATTTTATATTTGGGGTGTATTTCTTGAAAACTATTATCTATAAACTTTTATTTCGTTCTATTTTGAGTTATCTTGGTTACATTTTTTCACAAAAATAAATATTTAAACCTAATAACTTTTTAAATACAATAAAATTAAATACATTGTTAGGATAAAAATTAATGAAATATAGTTTTTACTAATATTTATATTTTTATAATTATTTCAGAGATTAGTAGTTTAATTAAAATTCAAAATAATTAAAATTACTTTTGATTTACTTGTTACTTTATTTTACACCCTTAGTGATTGCTAGCTATTTTTTCATATTCCCATTCTTGAAAGGATTCAAGACCCATGTTTTTATATTCATATCTGAGCATATTTATTTATAGAAACCTAGGGAATATAAATCTATCATAACATGAATACATATATTATTGAGGATATTATTAAACAAATACATTTTTAATATTATTGAGCCAATATTTTTTGAGCTAAAATTTACTAGGACCCACCATATATTTTTTCTTCTTTTTCCATATTAACCCTGAATAACCTTTTTAGGATAAATCTATTACATGCCATCTACCCCTTCTCACCCATCTCTTAGTAAGATTCATTATTACACTTTGAATAAGTTTTGGGGTATTTCTCACAACTATTGAACATGGGATGTTGTTATTGAGTAGATGTACATTAGCCATTTCACATAATGATATAGTGTGCTCCATTATAAATATTTCAATTTTATATTCCTACCATATTCGTTTGAAAAGTATTTATAAATAAAAAGAAAATGATATTTATTTGTGTATTTGTAAGGTAAGAAATTCCCATTACTAGACTAATGAATCCTTCAATGTATCCTTTGTGGTTAGGGTATGGATGTGATAAATTTCCTGAATAGGGCATTCAAAATATATATAGAGTGAAATTAAAAATCAATTAACATGTTATATTTTTACACTTAATATATTAATGGATCCAACTTGATCTATTATATCATGAACACCAATTTAACTTGGACGAGTTACTTAATTGCACTCTTCTTGTTTATCTTTAATTATACATTTGATCTTTCCATCCTTTTGGTCTTGAATTTTAATTTCTACCCACCTACCCCTAGCCTTAGAGTCATTTGAACCCTTTTTTCTAAATCCATCATGATTGATTTTTTATTTTTCTTTAAGAAGTAGATATGAAAAATCCAATTAAATTTTATGGTTAGGAACATGTGTTTTGGGTATCCACACAAGTATAATTACATTTTACATTGAACTATGATGTATGACTAATTTTACCTATAATATTTATTTAACAGACTGAATTTATCTTCTTTAACTTAGTTATATTTTCCTTGAAGACATGAATGCTTCTTATTTTAAAAATTATTTATTTTGGAATCCCTGTGGATATTTTTTTTCCTTAAGGACATGTAATTTTTCCAGTGTGGTGGAATTTGACAATTTGAAATTATATATACATATTGAATAAATTCATTTATTTTTCATTTATTATTTATTCGATACTACATTAGGTTTTGGTTTTTTTCACTAGAATTTTTAACTCTAGAATCAAAGGAAGAAATGATGAAAAAGTGTCAAAAAGAGACTTTACATGCTATATATCACATACAAGATGTGTAAAATCTTTCATAGCATGCACAAAATGCGACAAATACCCTATAAATCCTTTACATAATGTAGATCCAATACATGATGATTACATTCAGTGAATGATGTGATGATTTCATTTATTAGAATCCTACATAAATTTGATTAAATATATGATGTGAAAATCTTGGAGGCTCACCTAGTCAAAGATACAAAATGATATTTTGTGGAAAATGTTGATCTAAAATACATGACATGAAGAAAAAAACATGACATGGACATGTTTGGATAGAAGTCACAAAAGAAAGTAAATGATTTTCATGACTTAAACATTCTGTATTTCTTGATCCTATTAATATTTTGAGCTCCCTCTACGTACATGATGTTCTACTCTTTTATTTTTATCTGGTTTTCTCTCAAAAATTTCTTTTGTTATTATTCTTTTTCATTTCAAACCTATTTTAATTCATTCCTTTTATTTAATTAGAAAATACATTTGATTTATTTTGGAATCTACCTCTATTCTACAGCCATTATATGGTCATTTCAATTCCTCTTTTTATTTCAACATCCGTTTCACCACCACTCACCCTTCATCATCAATGCCTAAAATGTTATTCATTAACTCTTAATAATCCACGAGTTTTTATTAGATTTATGTTTCATTCAATTGTTTGATCCTGATTCTTTATTTTTTTAATCCTAGATTTATTTTTTCTCAAATATTTCCTGATTATGTGTAGTATGTTTTGTATTTACTTTCTTTTGAACATCATAAAAATGATAATATAATACACACAGGGATAGAGGAAGAGCGTATGGGTGTTTTTTATACTAATGAATCCATATATTGAACCATGTTAACCCTAAAACTAGTAATTAGGTTAATACTAATTGTTCATCACAGTATTTTGTATAACCTTGACAATGGGAATTACAATAATACAAACCAAACCTAATTGGAGTTGAAGAGGGATATGACCATTATCATTTTAAACATTCTATATAAAAGATAAGTTTAATGCAATTAGGATGTTTGATATACCCTGACAATGGGATAGTTTTAGCATAGAGAATTCAATTGGATTGAGCAAAACCAACTAGTGACATTTCTCCCACTTCACAACCAAATTAATAGGACTTTCTCAAATTAATCATGGATTATCTTATGTTAAGAGACCTAAAATTAACCTCGGTTACTTTCTTTGTTATCTGATTTAAATCCAAACTACCTAAATTTAGTAAAAACAAAACATGAAGAGTGAAAGTGAGGAATCCTTCAAAATATTTTTTTCTGATTGGATGCTGACCTAATAATATTCCTCATGGGTTCGACTCTACACTTCCACTTTACTATGCTCTTGTAGTGAGAGTAGTTTAAGACATTAATATTCTAATCCAATATCTACTCGTGCAAATTAAATGGCACGTTAGGGTGCGTCATCTATTGCAATAAAACAACTTAAATATCTTTCATAACTTTTCGTATGAAGGTCCCTCTTTGGTTTCCCCTCAGGGTATTTCTGTATAGAATATTTGAAAAGTTTATTATGGAATAAATATATATAAAGATTTGAAACAACTTCAGTAACATAAATATCATAAATAACTCCTTAAAGTCCTATTAGATACAACCCTTGACACATTTAAAAGATATGTTATTCTTTTTCTTTTTTGGATTCTCATTCATTTTACATGTCTAGAAACGGGGAAGATAGTTCAATCACTATAGATCTTGTAGACCACAATATCACTTTTTGAAAAAAATTAGCCATGTTTTTTTGATAGAGTAACATATACTCTACATGAGAAAACTAATGAGGGAATACGTTTTTTGGATTGAATCACATGATGATATATTGAAACACCCCGAGATTTTATGAAAAATATTCTTTTCATTAATGTCTTATGTTGTACGCTACACCAAAAAGAGCTTGCACAACATGCATCCTTGACTTGACTTGCATTACACACAATCACAACCTTCCTCGATAGCGTGTGTAATACGTAATACCGAGTTTCACTAAAACAACGATATGCTATTAGAATATTATTAAAACTAGACGTTATGAATAGTAATAACCACTTTTTAAAATTTTGTAAATCTTATTTTTTAAAATGGACTTCATTTTTGGATTCAGAATATCGAAATTAGCTTAGGGTGAACTTTTGGTAATTTTCGGATAACTTTCATATTTTGATGAATTGTGAAAATTACTAAATTTTAGTTAAAAACAACTTTTTCAATCGAAATAATTAATAATGATAAATTATTAATTTTATTGGTTTTAAATTATATTTAGAATATATTTTTACAATTTAATACAATTTTGGTCATTGGATGTAATTTCACATTTAAACCAGACATAAACAAGTGTCAATCTTTTGATAGATATTGTTTCTTAAAAACACACTATTTGTCTTAACAGTGGGATTTAATTATAAAATTAATTAATGCAATATCTATGTTTTGAATTTGGTAAAATAGACTTCATTTTTGAATTCGGAATATGAAATATAGCTTAGGATGAAATTTTGGCATTGTTCTGAAAAACATCAATTTTTGATGAATAGTGAAACTACTAAGTGGTAGTTAAAAAACTGAATTTTTCATAAAACTTAATTTTACCACTTCTGTGAATGGAATTTCAAAAATCCGAGAGACATGGCTGATTTCAGTAAGTAAAATGTGGTTCAATGAGATGAAAATAAATTTTGGTGAATAGTAACTTTTTACATTTATTTACTACGGTTAAAAGTAAATACGGTAATTAAGGGTAATAATGATATTAATATTACCCTAACACATGTCCTAATTCTATTGGACAAGTGTATCTCGACCAAAAACAATCTTAAGTGTAAAATATTATCATTTAGGACCACTTGGATTAGATTAGGACATTTATTATTATTTAATTCAAAGAAGAGTTAAAAGAGTTAAAATCAATGTTTATTTACTAAAATATTTTTAATATGGGGTTATACATAAGATAAATTCGACTATAAATATTCATTAGAAAGATAACAAGCTTTTCTACATAATTGTATTTTATTTGTAATTTTTAGACATTAAATAATTTAATATAATTATGACACAAAGATGATGCAGTAATTATCTTATTAAGGAAATGTTAACATAATTGATGTTATGAATGCCCAAATAAATGTAATTTGAGCCTTTTTATGAATTACACTAATTTTATAGGTTACTATGATATATTAGTGTTGATTTAATCAACTTGGTTCGAACATATAATTCTGTTATGACTTTCAAAAAAATCATATATCAAATAGTGTCAAAATTGACACAAAATAGTTTTTAAATCAAATATTATATTATTAATTGTTATTTTATTTCTAAAAATCTAAGGTTCCCCCAAATGACTTAGATAAGGATATATATATTAATTATAAACAACTTGGGGTTCGTTTGGCATGTTATAGTAAGTGTATTGACCATATAGTATAAGAAAAAAAAGACACTGTAAAAGTTAAATTATTTAACTTAGAGTTAAATCTAATTGATAAGGTTAAAATAATAACCTAACCTTGTCTAAATCCTATTGGTTGATAGGATTTCGACCCATCCCCACTTTACCTTCGAAATAATACCCTTTGGAGCTATTTATAAACCGATTTTGACTTTAATATAAAATAATATTTTGAGATATTCCTAAGGTGCCCCTCTCCTCTCTTATAAAAGGGCACCTCATCCCCCTCCTCCTCACACCAATTTGAGAACTCAAGCTCGGCCAACCCCGGCCAAAATCCCTTCTCCACTTCCCTATAATAATCCTAGAGGTCCGTGTCTTCTTCAAAGACCAATCGTAGTTCCCTAAGTGGAGGATTCAAAGAGGCGTTCCAAAGAAGAGGTAATATCCATTACCGATCTTTTCAATTTCTTTCTTCTTCAACTTCTTCTTCTTTAGTTGTTTCATGATAAAGTAATAACATCAGTATTACTTACATACTGATATGTTATTATAAATATGAAACAACCCTAATTCACCTACTATCAATCCTATGGAAAAAAATGAAATCACCGCGCGTGCGTACGTACGGAATACCGTCTCCACGCCGTGGTGTAATCTATTTTCCACCATCACCTTAAAAGGCTGGGTATAATGGTGTAATGAGTAACTATTTATGATTATTATAAAGTAATATCGATACTGAAATAATATATATATACTTCAATACAATTCCACCATCATAGGAACGATATCATCACTCGTGCGTACGTACGGAATACCGTCTCCACGATGTGATGCGACTCGTTCTACATGATCTTCATTTCATAATGATTATATAAATGAATTGAATGAATTAATATGATATATACTACACTAATAACATTCTGGAAATGTGGTATCTATAAACTAAATATAGGAATAAGAATTTATTCGACAAAACACGCATAAGAACAAAAAGTTATAAACACCCGAATAACAAGTAGCAATGAAATATTACTACTAAGAAGCTAAGAATATGACCATATATGATATCATAAAAATAAGTATGATTCTGGAATAAGTCAATAACATTATTTAAATCATTATACAGGAGGTTCGGACACTAACAAAGCAAGTCAGTCCTAAGGTAAGGGAAATATCACAATCTCATTTTTATCCGAGATTGCTTATACATTGGTATTTACTGGGGTGTATTTTATCATCCACATCCATGTTCACTTAATATGTAACATTATTTCCATCCACCTACAATTGTTTAAAACCTTTTTTACCCTTTGGTGAGTTTTTAGTAAAAGATATGAAAATAATCTTTTGTCATTTTTCGTAGGAATCCTTTGTCTTTTTTTTTTTCATACAAGGAACTTTTTTGACTTTTCCGACAAAAGTACGAGAAGAATGTTTTTTTAACTTATACGGAATGAATGTATTTTTAAAACATTATTTCCAAGAAGCTTCCTTTACAAGTTTTCAAGTTTATTTTTAATCAAATTCTTTTAGTTTAAAATTGTAAGACATGTTAAGAAAGGAAAATGTTTTTGAAGTAGAAAGGATATTTTCCTCAAGAATGGGGTTCAAGTGTTTTATCAAAATTATTTTCCATCTAAGATAATATAGGGTTCTGTTTTTATCGCTATTATTACATTGATTTGATTATGTTGTGATGAAATTATTTTTATTAATTCCTTTATCTTATATGAATTGATTTATGATGTCATGATGTTTAAGATTCACATTTGTATTACATGGGTTATGCAATGATGTATGATTTATGATTTTGTGGCACACATAAGAATGGTATCATTATGAGATGGGTGGGACCTATATCTTCCTCCAATGCATTGGGTAAATATTTTATATCTCATGAGATAGAAATGGCTGGAATGGTAGGTTATACCGGTTTAGTGAAACAGCACTGAAACGAGGGTGACTCGGTTCAGAAGGGGACATTATCCACTAAGATAGTCTTGGAAATGAGTCTTGACTAACAAGAAATGATTCTCTATGATTATGTGTGTATGCCACAAAGTTTCATGTTTTAAGTTATGATTATTGGGATTTCATTTCACTACTATGATTTATACCATGTTATGAAATTATGCTCTCTTTTGCAGGTTAAGATTTCCAAAATTTATGTTCTTATGAATATGATGTGATTGATTTTTCTTTTGTTTACCCTTACTGAGCATTTGAGCTCACCATTTTATGTTTTCTTTTCCCCATAATATAAAGAAAGGTTTTAGGTAAAAAAAGGGGAAGATCTTTATGGGAGATATTGAAGATCTTTCACCACGATTAGAAGATTACATTCCAATTTTCCAAAGACACTAAACTATTACGATCCTTGTGTGTGTGTTTTTGTTATGTACTAAGTATTCCGCAAATGTAATGTAATGTCCATGTACATTAGGCTTCGGGTCTCTACAGTTGGTATCAGAGGAAAGGTTTAGTCAACCTTTGGAAACTAGGATGCGAAAACGTTAGTGTGATCCCTAGAGATATTTCTATGGTATGTCTAGGGATGTCTTTAATGTTAACTATACGTATAGGTTATAGTACTAGAATTGCACTAACGATCTTAGAATTTAACCTAAGATGCTATATATTGAGGGTACTCCCCCTTTACTATGTTGTTTTCTCTAGCATGATTTTTGCCTCTCACAAGATTCTTTTTGTGTTTTAGTTAATGGAGGGAACCAGAAGGAATTAGGTTAACATTGAATCCAATGGACAAATTGGTGACTATGAGAAAAAAAATTGTGTATTTCCTAGAGAGAAAGATATTGTGATTATGCCGAATCAGTCATCGCGATATATGATTAACATGGTGAAATTTAGTGGTATGGCTAATTCATCATGGAAGAGGAAGATAAACTATTATGCATGTTCGCATGTTGAGGTGCATAAAGAAAGGAAGATTGAGATTTCTAAAGAAGGGAAGAAGAACCTTGAGGAATACCTCAAATGGAGGGACTGATCTTATCTGTGTGGAGAAAAGGGTCATAGAGTGACAGACTGTTATGGAGTTCAATGTCTTATTTGTGGAGAACATGGGCATTACCCAACTCAATGCCCTGACCTAAAAAGTTACTTCTAAATCAAGGAAGGACTTATTTCAGGACAATCATTGAAGTGGATGGACTGAAGTGTTTATGTATTGGTATTCAAGAATAATGTTGTTGAGGTACTTTTATGGTGTTTTGGTCTATTGTGGTTTTCAATAATTTTAAGGTATCGTTAACCATGAAAAGTGATTCAAATATTTTAGAAAGTAGATGATATGCGCATAATGAAGGGATAGGGAGAAAATGAAATGTTTGAAATTATTCATGAGCTCATGATTGATATAAGGACTAAGTGATATCATGGTTTGAGTATATAGAATTTTGAGGATTTTGGTATGTGGAAAGTGTTAACTTTTAACTGCATTCATGTTTTCACTAAAGTTCAATGGGTATTCAAGAGAATACATGATTAAGGCCTTTGAATGTTTGGAATGTGACCAACAAGACATATCTTATGATATATGGGGATCAAAGATGGTATTAAATCTTTGGTAATCGTTTTCACTATATTATGACAATGGACTAAAGTATTATGGATAAGCCCGAAGACTAGAATGGATTATGTTGGACATAAATTAGTATTGTTTAAGGATAGAAGTTATTTTTTTGATATTATTGATGGGATGTTATAGTAATGTAGTTTTAGAAAAAGGACAACCTGCAGGACGGGCCACAGCCCATCGCGTCGGACAAGGATGTGGGAATTGAACCCACAACCGAAGTGAGACTGGCCTTTATCGCCTACCACTGGCCTACTGGATGTCCCTGTTTAGTAGAAACTAGTTTTATTATATTAAACAGTATGATATATGAAGTATAAGTCCATTTTAGGAACCATATATGATTAATCTCACTATAGAATGACTTATGTATATTTAATAACTTTTACTAACCTTTGTTTTGAGAAAGATGGAATGACCCATCATTCTATCACATGATCTGCTAACACTTCACGAATAACAAATTCAACTTCATTTATTTAATAGATGAAGTGGAAATTGTTCAAGGCACGAACAACAGTGAGATTGTACCAAAATAAAGTAAGTATTTATTTTAATTCAAATTCTTCAACTTTAGTGAAACGATCGTGAAAACCAAAAATGTTGTCCTAGTAATCAGATGGTACCTTAGATTGTCACAAATTTATGGCTTTGTGATTGCTAGCTTTCCCATAGCCATGTTCTCCACCACTCTCCATCAGAACATGATAGTAAGATTTATCTTCCATATCCATATTTTCACCAATGTGGAAACCCAGTGATTAGTTTATTTGGGTAACCGTTACGTTTCATACTTTTGTTTTTAAAAAATTGGTTTTGGTATTCCTTTTTACGATGTGGGTTTCTATTAAAGAAACTTTCGAATAGTAAACCATTTATAACCCCGACGAATTTCAAGGGTGAAATTCATTTTAAGGGGGGTAGAATGTAACACCCCGAGATTTTAAGAAAAATATTCTTTTCATTAATGTCTTATGTTGTACGCTACACCAAAAGTAGCTTGCACAACACGCATCCTTGACTTGCCTTGCATTACATGCAATCACAACCTTCCTCGATAGCGTGTGTAATATGCAATACCGAGTTTCACTAAAACAACGATATGCTATTAGAATATTATTAAAACTATCCGTTATGAATACTAATAACCACTTTTTGAAATTTTTTAAATCTTATTTTTTAAAATGGACTTCATTTTTGGATTCAGAATATCGAAATTAGCTTAGGGTGAAATTTTGGTGATTTTCGGATAACTTTCATATTTTGATGAATAATGAAAATTACTAAGTTTTAGTTAAAAACAACTTTTTCAATTGAAATAATTAATAGTGATAAATTATTAATTTTAGTGGTTTTAAAGTATATTTAGAATATATTTTTCGAATTTAATACAATGTTGGTCATTGGATGTAATTTCACATTTAAACCAGACATAAACAAGTGTCAATCTTTTGATAGATATTGTTTCTTAAAAACACGCTATTTGTTTTAACAGCGGGATTTAATTATAAAATTAATTAATGCAACATCTATGTTATGAATTTGGTAAAATAGACTTCATTTTTGAATTCATAATATGAAATGTAGCTTAGGATGAAATTTTGGCATTGTTCTGAAAAACATCAATTTTTGATGAATAGTGAAACTACTAAGTGGTAGTTAAAAAACTGAATTTTCCATAAAACATAATTTTACCACTTCTGTGTATGGAATTTCAAAAATCGAGAGACATGACTGATGTCAGTAAGTAAAATGTGGTTCAATGAGATGAAAATAATTTTTGGTGAATAGTAACTTTTTACTTTTATTTACCACGGTTAAAAGTAAATAGGGTAATTAAGGGTAAGAATGATATTAATATTACCCTAACACATGTCCTAATTCTATTGGACAAGTGTATCTCGACAAAAAACAGTCTTAAGTGTAAAATATTATCATTTAGGACCACTTGGATTAGATTAGGACATTTATTATTATTTAATTCAAAGAAGTGTTAAAAGAGTTAAAATCAATGTTTATTTACTAAAAAAATTTTAATATGGGGTTATACATAAGATAAATTCGACTATAAATATTCATTAGAAAGATAAAAAGATTTCCTACATAATTGTATTTTATTTGTAATTTTTAGACATTAAAGAATTTAATTTAATTATGACACAAAGATGATGCAGTAATTATCTTATTAAGGAAATGTTAACATAATTGATGTTATAAAGGCCCAAATAAATGTAATTTGATACTTTTTATGAATTACACTAATTTTCTAGGTTACTATGATATATTAGTGTTGATTTAATCAACTTGGTTAGAACATATAATTCTGTTATGTCTTTCACAAAAATCATATATCAAATAGTGTCAAAATTGACACAAAATAGTTTTTAAATCAAATATTATATTATTAATTGTTATTTTATTCCTAAAAATCTAAGGTTCCACCAAATGACTTAGATAAGGATATATATATTAATAATAAACAACTTGGGGTTCTTTTGGCATGTTATAGTAAGTGTATTAACCATATAGTATAAGAAAACAAAAAGACATTGTAAAAGTTAAATTATTTAACTTAGAGTTAAATCTAATTGATAAGGTTAAAATAAAAACCTAAACCTGTCTAAATCCTATTGGTTGATAGGATTTCGACCCATCCCCACTTTAACTTCGAAATAAGACCCTTTGGAGCTAATTATAAACCAATTTTGACTTTAATATAAAATAATATTTTGAGATATTCCTAAGGTGCCCCTCTCCTCTCTTATAAAAGGGCACCTCTTCCCCATCCTCCTCACACCAATTTCAGCACTCAAGCTCGGCCAACCCCGGCCAAAATCCCTTCTCCTATTCGCTAGAATAATCCTAGAGGTCCTGGTATTCTTCAAAGACCAATCTGAGTTCCCTGAGTGGAGGATTCAAAGAGGCGTTCCAAAGAAGAGGTAATATCCATTACCGATCTTTTCAATTTCTTTCTTCTTCAACTTCTTCTTCTTTAGTTGTTTCATGATAAAGTAATAACATCAGTATTACTTAAATACTGATATGTTATTATAAATATGAAACAACCCTAATTCACATTCTATCCATCCTACGGAAAAAATGAAATCACCGCGCGTGCGTACATACGGAATACCGTCTCCACGCCGTGGTGTAATCTATTTTCCACAATCACCTTACAAGGAAGGGTATAATGGTGTAATGAGTACCTATTTATGATTATTATAAATTAATATTGATACTGAAATAATATATATATACTCCATTACAGTTCCACGATCATAGGAACGATATCATCACTCGTGCGTACGTACGGAATACTGTCTCCACGATGTGATGCGACTCGTTCTACATGATCTTTATTTCATAATGATTATATAAATGAATTGAATGAATGAATATGATATATACTACACTAATACCATTATGGAAATGAGGTATCTATAGCCTAAAGGTAAGAATAAGAATTTATTCGACAAAACACGCATAAGAACAAAAAGTTATAAACACCCGAATAACAAGTAGCAATGAAATATTACTACTAAAAAGCTAAGAATATGACCATATATGATATCATAATAATAATTATGATTCTGGAATAAGTCAATAACATTATTTAAATCATTATACAGGAGGTTCAGACACTTACAAAGCAAGTTGGACCTAAGGTAAGGGAAATATCACAATCTCATTTTTATCTGAGATTGCTTATATGTTGGAATTTACTGGGATGTATTTTATCATTCACATCCATGTTCCCTGAATATGTAACATTATTTACATCCACCTACAATTGTTTAAAACCTATTTTACCCTTTGGTGAGTTTTTAGTAAGAGATATGAAAGGAATCTTTTGTCGTTTTTTTTTTCATATGAGGTACTTTTTTGAGTTTTTTGACAAAAGTACGAGAAGAATGTTTTTTTTAACTTATACGGCATGAATGGATTTTTAAAAAATTATTTCCAAGAAGCTTCCTTTACAAGTTTTCAAGTTTATTTTTAATCAACTTCTTTTAGTTTAAAATTGTAAGACATGTTAAGAAAGGAAAATGTTTTTGAAGTAGAAAGGATATTTTCCTCAAGAATGGGGTTCAGGTGTTTTATCAAAATTATTTTCCATCTAAGATAATATAGGGTTATGGTTTTATCCCTATTATTACATTGATTTGATTATGTTTTGATGGAATTATTTTTATGAATTCCTTTATCTTATATGAATTGATTTATGATGTCATGATGTTTAAGATTCCCATTTGTATTACATGGGTTATGCAATGATGTGTGATTTATGATTTTGTGGCACACATAAGAATGGTATCATTATGAGATGGGTGGGACCTATATCTCCCTCCAATGCATTGGGTAAAGATTTTATATCTCATGAGATAGACATGGCGGAATGGTAGGTTATACCGGTTCAGTGAAACAGGACTGAAACAAGGGTGACTCGGTTTAGAATGGGACATTGTCCACTAAGATAGTCTTGGCAATGAGTCTTGACTAACAAGAAATGATTCTATATGATTATGTGTGTATGCCACAAAGTTTCATGTTTTATGTTATGATTATTGGGATTTCATTTCACTACTATGATTTATACCATGTTATGAAATTATGCTCTCTTTTGCAGGTTAAGATTTCCAAAATTTATTTTCTTATGAATATGATGTGATTGATTTTTCTTTTTTTTACCCTTACTGAGCATTTGAGGTCACCCTTTTATGATTTCTTTTCCCCAGGATATAAAGAAATTTTTTAGGTAAAAAAGGGGAATATATTTATAGGAGATATGGAAGATCTTTCACCACGATTAGAGGATTACATTCTGAGTTTCCAAAGACACTAAACTATTACGATCCTTGTGTGTGTGTTTTTGTTATGTACTAAGTATTCCGCAAATGTAATGTAATTTCCATGTACGTCAAGCTTCGGGTCTCTACATATATCATCAGTTTTTGTAAATTTAGAACAAAAAAATCATTAATCTAATCATTATTATAAAAATAAAACATCCAAAATTAGACATTTTACTAACTATAAAATATTCATATCCACTACTTTCAAAAAAATCTCCTTGTATCTTCATCTAAAAAATGGAATATATCTCAAGGATTTTCATTTTTTCATTCCCAAAAAATTAAATCTAATTTGACCGTTAATTAAAAATCTCTCAATCTCTAAGAATCAAAATATAAAAATTTCTTCCTGGATTATCTAATATTAGGTATGCTATATTTCAATTTAAAAGAATGGAAAAACCAATATTAATAAAAACATTCATGAAAATTTAAATAATAATAAATGTGATTAACAAAATTGTCTCCCATAACCATGATTTTGTTACATTGTCCATAATTCTCCAATAAAATATTAAAATTCATAATTTTTCCTAATAATTCATTACTACAAAACTACTATATGTTTTTAATTCCAACTACTAAGATTACTATTATCATTTAACTCAATATATATCCCCTAGTCTAAGCTAAAACCATGTGATAATCAAGGTAAATGTGTGATACCAAATTTACTAACATCAATAGCGTTATTTTCTCTTGTGGAAGTAGAAGGCTCCTATAAAAAATGATGAGGAGGATCTGTATCATAAATATGTTTATGGAACTCCACAGAATCTTATGGTGAATAAACTATTTGATCTGAAAATATCATACAAATCAAAGTAACAATCAATTATGAAAAAATTATACTAACAAAATTAATACATATAAAATAAAATAAAAATAAAATCTGATCTGACAAAAAATAAAAATAAAATTAGAATTCTTTATTAATATTTCTTAAATAGTTAAATAAATTTCTAAAAACTGATGGAAACATTAATGATAGATGAAATTATATAGACAGATGAAAAATGTAAGTAAAAGATTATAAAAATCAACTATTACATATAAATGTGAATAATAATTATAGAAATATAAAAAAATAATACAATAAAAATAAAGCCTCTCTTTATCATATTCATTAGATTGGTTATCAATAATGTTGAAAAATGGTAAAAAATTTAATGCGATATCAAATGAAATACAAAAAATAAAAGAAAAGATTAAAAAATTATATGAATCCAATAATTACATATAATGTTTAATAATTAAAAAATGATAAAAAACAATTAAAATAATCTAAACAAATTATCATATTTTAAAAATATGTGTCGTAAGTTAAAAAATTTAAAAAAATATATTTAATATTAAACAATAAATAAATATATATTACCTTTAATATGAGGAGATTACTAAAGGATTGTTTTCCATAATTCTTTTATTGTGGTCATTTTTTAGGAAAAACCCATGTCTATGACATGATCGCCAATATTATATATTACTATTTACATGTAAGTAGGGATATCAATTAAATCTTTATTAACATTATTTTTTTAGCACCAAAATACCATATTTTTCTTGAAAAATGACATACCACTACACAGTTGATAGATCAAAAATATATAATTTTTTTGCAGATGTGTTTACATGATAAAATGGTCATCTATTAATCTAATCAATTCAGATTTACTAGTTTCATACTAAATTCATCATGTTTGATAGTGATGTTACGAATAACCCATTTATATTGAAACGGGGGACAAAAAATTTTATGTAAGAAATATTCCATGTTTGTTTAATAACTCTATAATATGCACATAATGTAGTGATTGTGATTTTTCCTTTTAAACTGAAAATATTTTTTTCTTCTATGATCACCATGAGATCCACATTCGTTGTCCCTATCAGTAGTATAAAATGATTAGACGTTAATTTCATTCTACACTATGTTATAAAATTTAAACAATTTTCATTTTAAATCCATATCAATGTTTCTGATGCATATGATCTAAAATTCCCAATATCGTTGATTGGTGGAGAAAATATTTATTATTACCATTTAATATTCATATATATATATATATATTTCTTTATTGATTAAAATTGTTTTAGCACATTAATATACAATATTATATATGACTTAACATAATCTATGTTATTTAAGATTTATTAATATAGCTTATTTATTTGTTCACCTATCAATAATTTTACTGTAAATACCTAGATCCCCTTACCCTTAAAACTAACTTATTCATGGAAAGATTCAGGAAACCTGATGTAATCCTATGTATATGAATAGTATTCATAATACTCTAAAAATCCATAGAAATATACTTCTCAATAATGGAAGCTACTGTTCGATATGGATTCATTATTGATACCTTCAATATCATTAAATACCTTTTAAATAGATACATCCAATATAGATATATAGTACCATAGTGAATTATTTATCCACCAAATGAACCATTAAATATATAATGGTGTCAAAAATATGTTTGAAATTATATTTCAAAATAAAAAATTTTATAAACTACATCATTCACCAAATAGTTCCACAATTTTATATCCCTCAATTTTTTATAAATGAAATTGAGAAAATAACACACCCTTATGAATGTTATTCTAACAATGATGGTCAGTAATTGATGTAATTAAGTTGTTAGTATATGTTTAATATTAATATGAAAATGATGAGATTTTATGCACATCAACTTTAAATATTATAGTGACACAACATTGTTTTACATTTGACGAATAACCCAACAATACTTTGATACCTTGGAAGAACTAAAAAAACTAATTTTCTATCTTCTAGATAATGTATAAAAATAATATGGTATGGACATTAATCTTCCATTTCAAGTGGGAGGTATCTTTAAACATATTCCCATTAACTATAAGTCCACTATTTCATTCAAACAATCCACAATGTTTCCTTTAATATCTAAGAATGCTATAATAAAAATTTCAAAAATATTCTTCTCAACATATAAAATATCAAATCCATGATGGACATAATGATATGTCAAATATGAAATATTTAATACATTGAATAATTCCTTCCATAAATTTCTATCACAACCATATTTTAGTGTCATTCAAAATTCGGAATCAATGTTTTCACCCTCTCAAAATACTTATTAATTGAAAAAGATTTTATAGAAATACTAAATTCTTAGGATCTTTATAATAGAAATTTTAATCTTTTATTAGATTTTTTCATAAATCAAAAACTATGATGACCCTTGTTTACTATTTCCCCCTTGTCACACTTGATAATATAAAGTTTCATTATAAATTGTACATAATTTATACACCTTAACATTGTATCAAGATAAAAAAATATCTTTTAGGAAGTAATTTATAGTGATTGTTATCCTTTAATGTAATTAAAAGTATTCAATTTTATAATAATCCAAGACTCTGATACCTTCCTCCTATAAAAGATTCAAATAATAAATTAATGCTGATAAGAAAGAATGAATATTATTTCCATGATGATTTGGTCTATGAATAATTGATCTCAATATGACATATTTCTTATTGGTATAGAATTAATGAGTTATGTTACAACTTACTAAAAAATATTTCTTGAACTATGTTTTCTACTAAGGATTATATATGAATTCATTCCATCTATGTGTGTTCTATGTTTCAGATTTCTAACATTATTCCCATGTGTAGGAAATTATTGATAATGATTCTTCTACTACGGAAAATAAGCTAGATGATATAATTTTACACCAAATATTTCTCATCTAGTTTTTATCTTAACCTATTTCCACCATTTTTATTTCCAAATAAATAATTAAATGAGTAATTATAGTAATTTATAATGTTTCTAGAGTAGGCGTTACAGTAGTTGATAAATCAACCAATGATTTTTATTTCAACTTATACCATGCTGTACTATATTTAGGACACTCTAATAGTTCTCGTTATTTTTTACTACATAGAAAAATTTCAATAGATATTATAAGTATATATTTATACCCCCAAACACTAGCTCATGATATATTGTTTCACAATATAATGTAAATATATCGGATTATTTTATTTATGAATTATTTCTTTCAACAACTGTAGAAACTCTATAAAAATATTGCCACTCCATCCATTTATATCCTTTAAGTTAATCAATCTTCAAATATTTTATAAAATGGTATATTTTATAGTACCCGGATATAATTATTTTTCAACATCACCATATAATAACTCAAGTTTTGGCACTTTCTCAATTTACTCTACTTCAATATCCTGAATCATTTCATCAATTATATTAGCCTTATCATCACAAGAATCTACAAAATAAATAGTTGTTTAATTCCAATCAATTTCACCATACCAAATCCAAGGATTTTATCTCTAATTAAAACTAGAAAAAATTAATCCACATTTTATTTCTATGCTTTTTAACATTTTCATATTTAAACTTTTTGAGCATGAATATAAAATAAGGTCATTTTTTAGAACATTTTTTTGTGGAAATATCAATAAATATATCAATTCATTCCTTATATTCATCACTCTTTCACCTCCCATTAGTCAAACTGTGACTCATTATCACTTATTAAAAATCTCAAGTAATGAATATAAGTTACTCTATTGAAATTGAATTTCAAATTGGAAATTTTAGAAAATAATAAAAATAACCAAAAGGAAAATATTTTGAAAACAAATGAAAAAATATATTTCTTAAAAAATTTCACTTTTTATATATTTAATTATTATACTTTTAGAAAAAAAAATAATAGTAAAAATTTAAAAACCATAACACTAATTTTGAAAGTTTTACCACCAATAAGAAATAATTAATCAACATTTTTATTATGTAATTTTGTAATTATATATCTTATATTATAAAAATATATACGTGAATATAAAAATATAAATATTCAAATGATTTTTTATTCTAGGAGTTTTATTTAGAAAAATAAAATATAAAGAGAGAATTTTCCAGTTCATAAGAGACACATAGATTGGTATTGTTTACTATAATAATTCAATCATTTAGATTATTTTAAAAATATATGACACACTCCAATATCCATTCAAAAAACTGTGTAATTCTAAAATGAATCAGTGAAATCATATATTGAAAAGGGATACATTGGTCTAAAAACATAGAAACACACACAATAACCA
Organism: Viscum album; assembly: GCA_963277665.1. NCBI lineage: Eukaryota > Viridiplantae > Streptophyta > Magnoliopsida > Santalales > Viscaceae > Viscum > Viscum album. The sequence continues at coordinate 541,660,882 of OY728119.1, forward strand.
TTGTAGGAAATGAAACTTTTAAGAATTATCATCATTTAATAATTCAAGGAAAGGAAAAACCTATTGATGTAAATTTTAGTAATAATTCATTGAAAAAAATACTTTCTACAAAATATAATAATATTTCAATTTGTATACATATTTCAATATATTATATTGTCAGGGAAAATAATTATGTTAATATGTATTGAAATAAAATTTAAAATATTTTAATGAAAAGGAGATAATATGATAATTAATGTATGATAATTTATATTTGAAAATTTATAGTGCATGAAATTTTCCTGGTTTGTGAACAAAATCACAAATACTCTTCAATCCAAAATATAGAATTCACAATAATTTTAAAATGATATATTTATATATGAATAAGGGATAATTATAATGGAATTCGCAAAAAGATATGGTAGATAATGGTCTCTAGAAACAAACATAAAAGGATATAAAAATGTTCATCACAAGTAAAGAAACAATTAAATTCATATTAAAATTTTAAGTAAGAAAATGAAACTAATTAAAGTATAGATGATAGCTTCACTACAATGGAAAATCCAAACTATAGAGATAATAAAATATTGTGCAATATACAAAAAAAATAGGTAATGAAAAATGGTGATGGTGGCTACTGAGAAGAACATAAATGAACTTGAAGGTCATGGTGACGATGATAGAAGTAATATATTTATTACTTTTATGGAGTATTTCAATTTAATCGACATAAATATTTATTTCATAAAAAATGTGTATCATTTTTTAAGGAAATATTTTATAATTCTACTGAAAATAGAATAATCAATTATTTTTAAGAGTTTTGCATCATTTATGGATTTATTTTATTATTCCATACAATATATGAAAAGATATTGAATTCTTTGACAAAAGATTTTTTACTGCATTAAATTGATTATTTTGGCTAAGTATGGAATTTTGTAGATGTTTTGTTTTTCCTCTATAAGATATTTCATTATACATCATATGATATTTCTTCATTTCACGATGTTTTTCTTTTTTAAAAATATAGTCTCATATGATATTTTTCGAGGATCTCTAGACATTTTCACGGTCCATGTCATATTTTTGGAACACTCATAAAAAATTCTGTTTTATTTTAAATCTGATCGAGTATTTTCTTTATATTGTTGAAAATATCTTCTTCTATATGTTATTTTTCATCATTTATGAGTTCATTTAAAGTGGAAATCAAATTGAAATAATTTTCCTCTAATATCATGGAAGAAGTTTCATATAAAAAATAAGTACTTACTTATGAAAATATATATCATAAGAAAGAAGTATGGAGAGAGGGAACATGTGGGATACAAAGGTGAGGAGGTTGAGTTGGGTTTTTAATATGGATGAGGAGGAATATGGGAGGTAATGTATCCAAGATTCACTAAACTCCTAGGTGGTTGTGGTTGTGTGATCCCAGGAAAAACCCTTCTAAGTCTATTATTTTCATTGAATCTTATTTGTATTTTGGTAGAATTTTATTTTGTAATGAAGGAGGTCTTATACATTCTCAAATTATTTAATTCTAAATTATTTTATATTTTCTTCCAATTTATACAAGTAAAGTGATTGTTCAAATTATTTGAACATATTTGACAATGTCTAGTCATTGGGCATAATGATTTTGGTTAATTTTATTTTCTTTGATGTATTCAATCTTATGAATCACTTTTATACATGGAACAACAAAAATAATCTAGTTTTGTTATAGTTTCTATGATATTTAGGTATTTACCTTGAGTGCATTGTGTAAATACTGAGAAATAAAAAATTAGATAATAATTTTAGGTAAGGATGTATTGTAAATTTATGTAGGTCCACACTTGAAAAGATTGTAGATTTAAAATATCATTTTCACTATACTTTTTCAATCTATCTGTAATTTCAATATTTGAATCTTGAAATTGTTAAATTATTTTTCTTTTTAGTTTTAATATTTTTGAAAATAAAATAAAACTTTAATTTATAATTTCTCAGTAGAAATGAAAAATCCAAAGTGACAGTTTGAGTCTTAAGTCTAACAACATCCATAAGAGACAATCAGAGGGACTATTATATAGAATTAATTAGGGGATAGATATATTACATGATAACTTTGATATATCGCCATCATCTGTTGATGATGGGGAGAGTGGATAGCAGCTACATTGTTGATGAGAGAGGGAACTGATGATAATGGAGACAATGAGGAGGAAGTGGAGATTGGGGACTAGAGGGTCTTAATAGATAAAATAATGTTTATATTGAGAGAGTTTAAATAAAACTAAATATTTAATCAAGTTATTAATATATTTATAGATTATATATATTAGTTATCATATAACTGACATAATAAACTAACATTGATAGATATTTTTTCATGTGGTTTATAGTATATCTAATGTCAAAAACCATCTTTCTACATTGGTTGTATTATAACTACTATGAAAAATAAAACACCATAATTTTTCACATCTGTTATATTTTTGATGATATGAAAAATGGGTTGTAACATGGTTATTAATTACCAAACTTATAAACCCATCATTTTAAATACTTTTTTTAACTAGTGAATACAACAGACTCCATAATATATCCCCAACATGAAATAGGAATTCCATACGTTTTCCTCATCAACCGAACCATGTCCAAAATGATTCAATTTGTACTCTCATACACACCTTTTTATTATGGTGTTCTATGAGTAGGGAGTTCTAGAATTTTCTTTAAAATTTATCAGATTATAATTGACTTCCTATTTCATGTATTCAATAATACAATTTTATCATATAATCTTAATAGAATTGCAAAGATTATTTTTTACTTTTTAAAAAAAATCTTTTCACAATTACATATTCTCATAAATGTATCTCCTTAGAAAAATAAAACCGAACCAAATAAATTTTTCAATAATAGTTACAAAGAACTTAAAACCATCTTATTCTATAGTTATCATAAGAATATATAATACCCAATGTATAAAATCCAACAGTACACTATCCCTCTCACATTTCCTCTGAAAGGTTATTTAGTTATTTTTTTAATAAACAAAATTCATAACTTTCAATGGATTCATAATTGAATGATTCCAAAAAATCTATCAATATGGAGGCATTAGATATGTTTTTCATTTATATGTCCAATAAAACAATTTTAATGTTTGATTGGATTTGAATGAAGCCAAACATTATTATTCAAAATATTATAGATTTTACTATCTATATATAGAATGTGTAAACTAATTTCCATATTCTACATTCCATAAAACGTTTTATTTTTATATATAGTTTACCTCATATTATTAATAATTAATGAAAACTCCAATGTTTCCAAAAAAACAAAAAAAATCATATTTTTATTCATTTATGTAACATAATAATAGTTCTTCAATTCCAAGACAAATCCACTTGGAAAACTTGTATCATAAGTTTCAATGTCTGATGCAGCAACCCACACTCTATTTCCAATATATATATCTACTCTACAATTGTTCAAATCCCTAATATCTTTGAGACTTTGTTATTAGGACAAATGTGTGATGCGTACATGATATCTAATACCCATGAGTAAGTGTTAGATAAATTTATCTATTTAACATTCACATTCATATGCTCAAAATGATTCTCATTGAGAACACATATAAGAATTATATACCAATCTAAAAATTACATATAGGTCAAATCTACAATATATCTAAATTGGAAAAACATTATGTATGTAACAATATAAAATAAAGGCATATCTATGGGTGATTATAATGTTTTATATAATTTCAACATAGAAATTTCATGAATGTACTCCCACTAAAAACGATGAACACATATATCATATCGATTTTGTGAGCCAATTCCCTAATTCTTTAATGACATGAGGTAGGTATCAAGTGAACAATCCCTGAAAATTTTTGGTAGAAAACAATTTGAAATTATTTATTATGTGATTCTTTGGTATCTATATCGATAACTCTATATCCAAATACATCATATGGATTAACTCAACTATATTATTATACTATCCTAAGGTATTGGGATTTCTAGCTAAGTGAAACCCAAAGAAAATTAAAATAAAAAGAACATAATGTTTGAGTTAATTTATTAGTTTCCTACATTATAAAAGATAAATCATGAAATCTAAGGCCTAGGGCCACCCTTACTAAATAATCATGGTGTTTACATGTTCTACTTTAGAAATGAATCGTACACTTAATAGTTAAGAGTTTTTTTTAAAGTCTCCCCAATTTAATATACAACACATTAATATTAAATACATCACTATTTCATCATATTAAATATTTATTATGACATTTTTTGTTCCGTTATGTATGAATGCTTCTGATGATATATTTTTGGAGCCATATTACATCCAAAAAATTAATATGTTCAAACTATATTAATGTGAAACTCTTTATAAAACCCACAATATGTATTACTCAGTAAAAAATAGATTCCATACATATTCATAAATATGGAAATTCTTCTCATGTATAAGGTATATAAAAATTTCATGTCAAGGATAATAATTATAAGAGATTGGAAATATCCACATGAGAAATCTTAGAGAAACATATAGGTAACCCCTATAATACAATAGCATGGAATAACCCACTAGGATTGTGAGAAGTCTAACAACAATTACCTCTATCTAAGGGATACTCTACTCTAGATATAATCCAATTCATTATATATATAATATTTAATATATAAAATCTATATTCAATTATAAAATCCAAGCTAATAAATTTAATTACAAAGTGATTTTATGATAATGTAAAAATAAACCTTATATAATTGCACTGAGCATGTAATAAATAAAATGGGAACTTATTCAATAGAACATATAACATAAATTAAACAACACATAATATTATTAATTCATAAACACATTATATAACTGAATATTATAAAGTAATAAATAAATAAATAAATGATAATATTATTTATTTTCAAAACATGAGATAGAAATATAAACATTTCATATTTAATTTAAAAAATGAAAAATATCCATTTCAACTGTGTAACACTTATAATTTAAAAAAATCTTTTAAATAATTGTAAATTATAGTAAAATATTTCATTTCAAACATTTTTTGTCCTACATCATTTTTGTTGTCTTATATTAGGATTATTAGTTAAAATCTATGATTGATATCAAAACATAGGATATGCATAATCATAAATCTCTTATCAGATTTGATGAAATACCATATATATCATATAAACATGATTATCTATTTTGAATAAACATAGGGTTTTGTTGTATCTTTTTATATCTTATATCATATCCTATTAAATATATCAACGATATGGTAATATTTCATATGACTGTTTTACTCTATGATTAAGATAATCCAAAGCAATTCTTCATATCATACATAATTATATGATCCAAAATGACTTATGATAACCATGTTATTTGATAAATAGTAGTGAAAACATGTTGAACCATTTTTGGAGTTGTATTGTATTCAAATTATGGGTTTTGGGGGTCTATCTTATGATCTTGGTTTTAAAAGATAAATCATATATAACTTGATCAAGACTCAAAAAAATCAATATGCAGAAAACATAAAATAGTCATACATTAATAGATAAAACATCCATATCAACTTCTTAATATATCATGATTAATATTTATCACCTTTAGTGGTATCCAAATGAATCTCATCTCCTAGTTTATTACCTCATCCATTAGGTCCAAATTTGTAATGAGTGGATCCCAAACCACCAAATGGGTTCCATAACCTTCTACATAGTGAACATGAAAGGTATATCAGGATGAATAAAGTTTTATATTATGAAATGAAATCCTTGAGGTACAATAATGTTAGGGATCACCACCCTTTTATGTACTATATCCATTGAGTGAAGAGAGTCGATGCATCTGTACCTTAACTTCTATAACATAGACTATTTTATATGTTACTACCCATTGGAGTGTTTATTCATTGACCCCTTTAATGAATATATAGATATCCATAAATGAATTAATCTCATTGATTCATAATTGAAGGTACTTATTGGTCATACATGGATAAATTCATGTATGTGATATAACATATTTCATGTCGATTTTACACTATTATGGAAACGAATCATAAGTTATGATTGACGTATCCATATACCTATGTCACTGCAAATGACTTATGGATTTCATAAAATATGAAATCTCTATTTTAATTACATTTACAACTGGTAGATCCCTACCAATGGTAAGATGAAGAAAGTTCCAGATATCACAAGAATTGTATTATGATGAAATAAATTTTTATATATCACAGCTCGTACTAGAGATTAAAATATTATGAACATATATATTTAAACCAAATATTTAAAATTCCATAAGTGTGAGGGAATTAATATAAATTATGGGAATGTTATATGATCTATGAATGACATAATATTTTGGTAAACATTGAATTATAAAAACGTGTAATAACCTATTTCCTTTTAGGTTGGAAAATTCTAGATGGAATTGGATTTTTTGACTATAGGGAAGAGTTTATTTTGGAATTCCATATTTATATTGGAATACTAAGATTTAGAGGATCATGAATACAATTTATAAGGATATTTTCTATGCCAAGTAGGTTTTTTGAGTACATGGGAGAGTCTCTGGAGATTTAGAGGGAATTTAGATAAATTTGAAGGTTGTTTACCCTGGTTCACAAAAGGCTATGCATAGTATTTTGAAAAAACGTGTAGAAGCCCTATTATGGGATAGTTTTTAGTTCAATATCCTCTTGTATGGGTGGTTTACAAGGTTTTTACATATCTATGCCATTTTTTTTGGATTTTCGGGGTACACTAAGTGGGTTTTTTTCAGTTGTATGGAGCATATCCTTTACATGGTTGAGGAAAACATTAAAAATGTATAATTTAGTTATGGCGGTGATTATCATTGGTGGTTAATGGTTTGGTAAAAAATACAACCAAACCATCCGATGGTGATGTCTCTAGGTGTTGAAAGTAGAATGATTGACCCCTGGTTTGAAAACTGTGAGGCTAAATAGTGTGTATTGTAGATTTCATTAAAATTGGTTTTTTTCTTATTTTTCACCTAAGCGGTTCTTGCCTCTCTTCCTATCCTCCTCTCCTCTAACACATTAATAAACCAAGGAGGGATTATCCATACCTTATTATTCTATTCCACTTCGAATAGGGGGGTTTCATTGTGGTTCCTCAAGTTATTTAATTGGAGATCCCCTCTCTTACTCCCATTATAGTTTACCCCATATTCCTCTTAGGATTTCGGTTTTCCATCTAGGATTTTAGGAGACAATTCCACTATATCATGGGGGAATCAACCCGTATTGATTTTTATTTTTATCAGCATGGCTGTGGGATGTACCAATAAAATGAGTACATGTATCCACATGAATTTTTGATGAAGTTATGACACCTAATGATATTTATTATCATTTTACCTAAATTTAATGAATTTGGCTATTGAATTTGTGCCACATGGCATGGAGTTTAACTAGAATTTTGTCAGTAGTGTTTCACATACATTTTATTGGTGGTTGGTAATGGATTGAAAAGGATGAGATGGATCTATGAATATTTAAGAAATTATCATTAATTTAATATAATTATTAATTATTTATAAATTATTGTCTTTGATTTATATGTTGACACAATTCAATATTGTATGGAGTTTATTTACATAGGTCCGCAAGATTCGAGTTTATTCTTGTATGAACATTGGTAGTGATGGTTGGGCTTGAATTTAGAGGAAATGGATCTAATTGTGTTAGGTGGTCACTTTAACATTTCAATATTAATATATTTGTTTGATATAGAATGTGGTATGCTGTTTCAGCACTGATTTAATTTTTACAATTAAATTAAAATAAATTTCTTATTTAAAATAATATTTGTATGATTGAACTGATTAATTGTCAAGAGGTATGATGTACCATTGAGAAATATGTTAGTGTCTTGAACATATTTGGGTGATGATTTCATAATAAATGGGTAAAATATGTTATATGGATCCTAAGGTATATGAATACAATAAAATAAATTTTATGAGATGTAGAATCCATAGGTATAGGTTCCCTTAGAGATCTTCAAAGAGAGCTTGGTGATGAATTATTATGGATGGCCTATGGATTTTCTGTGTGGGACCCTTGAGATACTTGGCAATTATTGGGATATTTTATTAGGGAACATGGATGGAATTCTTTTCCCTATTGTATGTGATTACCAATGTTAGTATTATTTGAGTAGATAAACACTAGGTCATGTGAGTGATGAATGACTTAGGATTTCCATGAGAACACAAATGGGAATCATGTCATCTCTTTAGAGTGACATAAATGGGGATTTCATATGATTCTAGTGAGGGTATGTTAAAATCATAGTGATGTTGAGGGAAAATATTCCATATAATATAGGATCTTGTTCTGAGGGATGGTTTCTAGAATAACGATCTTAAGTAGGGTGTAATAGTTACATTATAACTTAGGGGGCATGTGTGCATGACCTATTGATATATTGACCCTAGTGATATTTATTGGAAGAGAATAGATATTTTTAATTTTGGATGTCTCCTTATAACCTAAATGATAATGTTTTAATCCGATGAATGTTTTAGTGATGGAATGGGATACACCCATGATATGCCAGACTAGTAAATATGTATCAGGTTCAAGTGGGAGGACAACAAATGTGGTATTGGATGAATGGTTCTTGGAATAAAGTGTTCCCTTAGTGTTATTTTAGTTAACATATGATATAATTGATGTTATAGGGTGGGATACCCCCATGTGAATTCCATATATGGTTCTAGGAGAGCTATGGCCCTTAGTGTATGCTTTCTCTTGATTCTTGATTGAGGGTTCATGCATTCGGGGATGGGATACAATATAAGGGTAATAGAGGTACCATACCAGGTTCTAGGCTGAGTACCAAACCCCTCGAGTGTTTTATATTTTTTAATGGTCCCAAGTGAGAAATGACATGGGGTATATATGGATCCAGCGTGGAATTTCCCTTGGGTAGGATAATCGGTTTCAGTGAGCTATGTCCCTAGGTTAATGGTGTTCTAGTGGTGGGTATATTTCACCAGGAGGTTTGTCATGTTTCATGTATGCATATATTTCACTCAATTGGTTACTTATTATAAGAGAAAAACTAATACTATCTGAAGTAGTTATGATATTTTAGTATGGTTTTGAAGTAACATGTGGATACCACTGGGTGATTGATATCCTTAGAGAGACTTTTGTTTCAGCCTAAGAAGTTATGTTCAATCATCAGTTCTATGTTAAAACTCTAGGATCAACTATTATTATTATAAATTCACCCAATATATATTATTATGATCATATGAAATATAACATACACTACACGGTTGGTTATTCTACTGACCACATTTGTGGTTCCCGATTGATTTGTACTGAAACCCTTATTGGAAAAATATGAAACTTGGGTACCTATCATGAATTCAATTATTATAGGTCCAGGTTGGGAAGATGATCTTAGTGCGTGGTCTGGTAGGGTATCTCAAACATGATTTGGTGATTGGGTGAGGGGAAACATAGTGAGGGTAGTTGATCCTTAGTGTATTTTCAATATTTTATTCATCTTGTATATGTGATCCGATTTTTGGTTGATTGGTTTGTATTATACTTGTATGACCATGGGTCTATATGAATGTGTTCTTTAGTATGTTATTTTGATTTTGTGTTATTTGTTTTATTATCCTTCATACTTTGGGGTATTTTTATTACTAGTTATATTGTTTGGTTATAATATTTTTTGTTTTATTGTGGTATGAGGGTATAGTCACCCCATGGTAATACCCTAAACTCTCACGGTTAGCTAAAATCCTCTAGAGTATTGGTAGGTGTTCATGAGATCACGTAGAAACCTATAGTTTGAAAATTAGTCAAGTTGTCCAGAGGAGTGGGATGTTAGAAAATGATTCCATTATTTTTAATGGTAATGATAATAAGTTCTATAAAAATAGTAGGAAAAAAATAAATTTAATAATATATTCAAAATGATAGAAAATTGAGTCAAAGAGGAAGAAGATAGTGGTCTCTATCCACTGAGGTTCATAAAAAGAAATATTTAAACAATTATAAAATATGTTATCTAATCTGATTGTTAACAAGAATATTTCATAATAAATTTATTCCTTTTAGTTCATTAATCTTGTCATGTTAGATTGAAAAATGATTGAGATACTAAATTATGATATCAAAAGTTTGAAAAAAATGTATGAATGTTCTAGTGCTATAGAGATTGGATCTGATACTAGTTTTATTTCACTGAATTAGGATAAAGAAATTTGTCCTGGTAAGAAATTACAAGAGTGGGGTGAATTGAGAATTCTTATATAGAAATAACATTTTCAATAATTTCATTTTTAGGATTAAATATTTGAGTCAAACTATAGTATGATGTATAAAAAGAGAAGTAAGAAAAAATTAATTAATTACATAAATTATTCTTATGAATCAGTAGTTTAGTTAATATCTATAAATTGAATTTCTATATTATTTCATTCATTCTTTCCACTTCTATATGATTTATTGACGAAAAATATTGGAAAATGTAATGCAACAGTTTAAATAGATATTAAATGGGTGTCTGAAGAATTGTGAGTAAATGGTTTTGGATTACTCTTTATACTTTTTGAATACTCAGTTAATGATAATTAATTTAATGTAAAATGATAGAGATTCCAAATTTAAGTATATTGAGAAAATAAACGCATAAAGCCTTTATATATAAAAAATAGAAAATGATAAAAAGGTTTGGGATAAGAAATCCATGAGCCCCATTTTATATATTATGTAAAAGTTACTATCACTGATAATTTATTTAACATAAACAGAAATTAGTAAAATTCTCTTATGATAAGATCTATACAACATTAAGAATTTGTAGTTGCCACATTATGCTGAGACTAATAAGTCTTTATCTATAGTAATTATATAGTCTTTGATTGGTAGCATACATGTTCATATCCCCAAAACCTATTTAATTAGAGATCAAAAGATGATCATGTCTCTATCCCTAGGGGTCAATTGATCTAACAGTTAGAATTTGGATAGAGTTAATTTAATGGATGGTTTCTTTATGTTGGTTTTTTGTGAATAAAAATATGAATGAAATGGCATGATGTTATTGAAGAGAAAAACCAGTATTCCGAAGAATAAAAAATACTTCTATTTAAAATAAAGAGAGATAATATGATCAAAGATTGGTATCATAATGTATGGGTTATCCATTTTTCCATGATGATCTTTTTTCTATATGGAGTTGGTGTATTGATCCAAATATTATCCCCATTTGAAATGAGATCTTCTCAAGCCTTTTTTTAGATTATAGATATCAACCATCATGGAATATATCCATTGTATCTTAATATTGATGCTCATAAGAATGTCTTTAATTTGGCCATTACATCCATCATAGATTCATCTATGGATAATCATTTATTTGATTATTTTAGTTAATGCATCTTAATTTTGATGGATTTTTCTCAATCATTTATTTAGTGCAATCACAGATATTCCTTATTGACTTCTCAACTAAAAAAAATTAAGCTTCCTTAAAGAAATGATGATCTAGAAAAAATTTATAAATTCTACTTCCTTTTATATTAATCAATTTCTATTCATCACAATATTTGACTAACCTCCCAATGTGTTAGTATGAATGGAATTCCAATTAGATGTCTCAAATTGCCTTTATGAGTTATTGGGAAATTCCGTTCAGTTTTCATTTAGTTTCAGGATTGGCCTTCTATAATGATATATGATTTCTGGACGATTATGTTAATTACATAGGTATTATAAACATATTTTTTAATTCATTTATTTAGTCATCCATTTATTTTTACATTCAATCGATATGTCGGTTGGTTCTAATATATATAGGTCATTTTCATTTTCCATTATTAATTGAAAAGTTAGTCAATTCTAAAATGTAGTGGCATTTCTTTTATGTAATCATCTGATTATCTATAGATTTATTTACCCATATTTAATTAACATCATATATTTACTATTTACAAAAAACACTTGGATGTATTTTCAAGATAAAAAAATGTGCGTCACATGATCCTAAAATCATGTCATTACGAAGGTATAGAATTTCAGTACCAAGAGGATGGACCTAAAATTATTACATGGAATTTATTTTATTATATCATTTATATATTAAATTATGTAATTAATTTTAAATTAATTATAGTAATTCATACGAGAGTTATTTTATTTCCATATTAATAATTTCTCATATTATTTATTGATAAATTAAATAGTTTTTAATGAAATGGGGTTTATTTTTTACTAAGAAAAATGTGAGCGGAATTTTTGTAGGGTACTATTTCAAAACAATAAATTTATTATAGAATTAATCATGGGTTTATTAGGGTTGTCACCAAAGAACTCTCAATCATGTTTGACAAAAATTTAGATTAATCCCTCCAATACTCTCAAGATCTAGAGAGGAGAAGAAATAAATATATATGTGATCATCACAAGGAAATTTGAGAGATATTCATTCGTTATTATGGAACTTGATAGATCGAGATCAAAATATTAAGAATTTTGAATCCTGTTTATATATTATCATAGGTCAGAAAGTTTGGATCCTTAAATCAATAATATTAATGGCATTGAGTGGGAATAAAATCACAAAACAAATCCCCAATGTGATTGTTTATTTACATTTTCAATACTAAAATAAGTGGTCCAATTTCATTTTTTGGATCCAAGCATCTAGATTTAATGGAAAATTTAAATTTTGGAACTCATCGGGGAAACTTATTCTACACCCATATCATACACATGGAATCAAATAAGTCATATTTAATTTATGATTAATATTTGATATTTGACTCAATAAATTATATTTTATGCTATTATTTTATATCCTATAATAATAAAATAATATATAATTGGTTTTAATTTTCTAAATACAGTCAAATCCTATCACATGGATACACATACAAGCATATTTGATTCCATTTAACCATTGATTGGAAAATCAGATTTGACAGTCAGCCTTGAATGAAAATCTAGTTTTTATTCATAATGTATAAGTAAAAAATATTAAAAAAGAGAGAGATATATATATATATATATATATCTACTTTCTATTCTCCAAGAATCCGAAAATGTGATTTTATGGTTAAACTTATACACACATATGATTTTTATTGACAAAGAGTAAGAAAATCAGATCGGATGGTCAGCCCTATTTACAGAACTTCTTACAATATTTTTAAGAGTTAAAATATTACATATATTGGTTAACTCTACATACATTATTGGTTATTATTTTCCAAAAATAATAAAATTAGAATAATGAAATTTAATCTACTAACTAGATCCTCCATCCTAAGTTATTTAGGTAGGCATAAAACCGTTATATATCTATTGAGATAGACACTGAAATCCACCCCTTCTATAGGTGAAAAATATAGTTGGACAGTGCATTTATAGTCCTTGTCACATGGAACTAAACCTCCCAGTCATGATACCATTAAATTAGAGGTGGTGAGGTCAATCCACATGGGGAAACACTATACCCCTCTTGTATGGTCAACATAGACCTTGCATAAGTCATCATCATAGGTGAGGCTTTCAAGGTTGACCTGGGCTCTTGGTGGACCACAAAATACCACATTATTTTAAGTTTATTATTATTATTTAATAACAATATATAATATATATAGGTTAAAATTAATATTTGTTTTAAAAAATTAAAAAAACTATTTTATTTTTGAATTATTAATATAGGTATATCATAGACCATAAGTGTATAAGTTAAAATAAATAAATAATTTTTTAAAATTATAATTATTTAATGAGATACGTGATATAATTTTAGTGTCCATTTTAATTAAATAATTTCATGGTGAGTGATATTATATTAACTCCTATGTGTTTGGTATTCATTTATTTATTTATTTTAAATTTATATATTATTTATTTTAAATATTATTAAACTATATTATGACGATCTATCAATAATACCTTCATTTTTTACGATTTATAGGCCAATATATCCATGGTTCATTTTATATAACACTTTACCCATCGATACCCTATATTGCACCCAACAATCACTGTAATATGATGTTTTCATAGGATAAGACAGAGTAGAAGGGGAACAACAAAAATGAGAATAAAAAAGGAATAATGGATATTATAACACAATAATAAACAAACTCAAGGAATTAGTCCTCATTTGGTCTATGTTAATTTGTTAGTTCTTAACAAACCAACCAGTAGCTCAAATATATAATTATCATATCATATTTTTTTCCTATGCATGGTAAATTATTATTTTTATGATCAATTTGACTAGAAGAATTAACAATAACTTATAAAAAAATGGATTACATGTAAGGATGTATTATTATGTATGGATGATTATTTGTGTATGAACTCACAAAGAATAGTTAACATGAATTATTAGAAAAAAAAAAATTTCTTATACTGTGAATTGAAAACCCCTCAATGAAATATTAACTACCTTGATTCCTTTCATCATTTTCATTAGAATACAACCACAGATCAATGTCATCATCTAGACATATTCAAGAGAAATTCCAATTATCTGGCAGTTATAATAAAATTGATGGACTAACATAACAAATTTAACATTAATAGTAATGACCATAACATTATTTGTGTATTGTAGAGGTTAGAATTGAGTAAATCTAAGTATTGAATTTTTGGATCAGAGACTCCATTCAATAGATCAAGGAGTCACAAGTTAATTCAATTAGTAATTATAAGATGACATATGTACCATTATATAACAGCATGGATATAGTAAACAATAGAAGAATATAAATATCGATCCCTTGCTACTATAATATCTTTGTGTTTAGATATACTAAGTCCAATAGTGAATACCATTGATATTTGACAATAATATTAAGATAAAAAATAATTTCTAAACAAATAATGTCTTAAAATCTACAATTAATATAAAATATAAATCTTTTCTTATTATGTTGTTTTGTAAAATAGAAAATAACTCTACAATTTCATTATGAATGTGATTAGTTTGGTACAAAGAAAAAATCCTCACCAAAAAAAATTTGTTGAAATGGTACAGACACTTTCACATGTGTATTATGAAAATAGAGTAAAATTTATGTACTGAAGCTTCCTCTACCAGATGAGCATCTTTTGGAAGTCAATAAGGGTGTGAAGTAACATTATCATTGGTATGTGGATGATTCATATGATTTTTAATATAACATGAATTCATTAGCATTTTATAATAAGAAAATATAGTATAAAAAATAGATAGATAAATCATATTGTCACATCCATTGAGACTTTTATAAGAGGGAGTGAGTAAATATATAAATGGGATCTTCAATACACAATTCTTGTGTATATTGGTATAAGGAGTCTAGTATGGTTCTCATGTACTCAAAATAACTGTGTAGATTTAATGATTAACACAATGTGTATTAATTGAAGATAAATATCAATCCATAAATTTAACGCCCCGACACTAGTTACCTAGATTCGGTGCATTATTACTTAACATTGGCATGATCACAAAAGATCAAGTCTCGAAAGACCGATTAGTTTAGTAGATTTGGAATCACTAGATACATTCATAAGTATTACATTACATAATAAAATGAAAACAACAACAACATAGTCTCCATAGTCCACACTCATATCCCCTCAGACTATCCTTGTAGGTCAGTCATAAAATTCTTCTTCACATATTGGGAAAAATAAAACATAGAAAGGGGTGAGCTCAGATTCTCAGTAAGGATAACAATATAGCAGAAACATTCATAAATTAGCATAAAAATTTAAGGCAATGTATAAATAAAAAAAACTTTTAAACTTGAACTTCAGTATAATATGGAAAAAATAAAATGAAATAATTCCATTTAATTATTCACATGGATATTCTACTAGTCGAATAATCACATGCAACATCAATAAACACTTTCATAATGATGGAATGCATAACGCCAGAATATCATAACCACATAGTCAAGGCCTTGTGCCAAGACTACAAATAAGATTTTGTCAAGGCCTTGTGGAAAGACAATAGTTTGACTAATGAGACCTATCGATGCATCTAGGATCTATAGTGGGCTCCACCCGTCACTTATTAAGTCCAATGCATTCCTCATATGAACAGGTTTAAACATAATAAAAACATTCATATTAAAACTAGCATATGAAATGTTGATACTTTATCCATAAACCATGAATGGTATAAAACACCCATAGACAAAAATATCACAGAACCTTCAATACTATATTTAAGTTTGGTATCATAATAAATAAACATCAAATAAGCTTAAAATCCATCAAAGGATGTTGACATAAATGAAATCAAAAATATTTGAGAGAAATATATCTTTTTCTTAAATCATTTATAAGTCACATAATTATAAAATAAAACATTTACATTGAAAATATTCTTATAATATTTTAAGGGAAGCTTTGATGATTTTATAACAGCAGAAAATAGTCGCACCTTCTGTATAAGTTAAAAAAGACATTCTTACCTTAATTCTGTCAAAAAGGTTAAAAAAGTCCTTGTTTGGAAAATGACAGAAAGATTCCTATATAAAATTCTTATAAAAAGTCAAAAAGGGTATAAATGACTTTAACACATAGTCTATAAAATAGTAAGAATGATTTGAAATACATTTTTAAGAAACATGGATGTGGATGATAAAGAGGTTCCAGTAGATAATTACCTATAAACAACCTCAGATAATGAAGACATTGTGAAATAAACCCTTACCTTTTAATTTTTTTGGTTGAGGGTAGTTTAAAATCCTGTATAATGGTGAAATAGTTGTTATTAAATTATACAAGAATCATATACATTCATATGATATCATATATGATCTTTTAAAATTTCTTTGTTAATAATATCTTAGTATTATCTTCGTTTCAGGTGTTAACTTACTCATTTTCTTTTATATATTTTGTTACATAAGATAGGTTTTTATGGATATCTTGTATCTTATTAATATCCAGAAACATATCAAGTCCTTAAACATTATTTTTAATCATAAAATGATAATTAGACTTGAATGGATATGATGGGGAATGAATCTCATCGCGTTCGTGCTGACGGTAGTCTGTACGTGCGCAAGAATGACAATATCATTCTTTTGATATTAAAATAACATATAATTGTAGGTATATCATATTAACAGAATAATTATAATGTTATATTTATTATTTACTTCAATTACACATCATTATCATAACCATCCAAATAATAATGTTTTGAATAACAATTTCACCACGACGTGGAGACATTAAGCCGTACGTACGCACGTATGGTGACATGTCATTCAAAGGATGGATAGAATACTAAATATGGATGTAACATATTTATAATAAGATCATAGTATATATAATATACTATAGTTGTTATTGTATAATTTAAATAATAAAGAAATAATAAGTTGAAGAAGAAAAAAACTTGAAAGAGGGTGGTGAAACATTACCTCTTCTCCGGGTTCTTCCTTTTGATTTGATCAAAAGGGCTCCACTTGTTGGATTTCTGATCAAAATAATTCCTCTAGGTTGAATTCAGGGAAGTTGATATAATATTTGGGTGGGGGTTTTCCGATCCAAAAGGGTTTTATGGTGTGAATTAGATTGAAGGGGGAGTGCCCTTTTATAAGAGTGGTGAGGGGCACCTTATGAAATGCTAGAAATATTATTTTTTAATAAATTAATATTCGGTTTTTAATGGCTCCAAAGGGTATTAGTTATAGTTTAAGGTGTTTATAGGTCTAAAACCACTCCAAAAATAGGGTTTAGATAGTTTTGGGTCACTATATTAACTTTATCTTTTTGATTTAACTCTTAGTTAAATAGTTTGACATTTACCATGTCTCTTTGTATTTTTATATTATATAGTTAGTAATCTTACTATATACTTTCAAGAGAGCCCCAAGGGATTCATTAATAATACACCAATAATTATATATGTCCTTTTGGCCTAACCTTAGATTTTTAAGAATAGAATATGAATTAATAATATAATATTTGTTTTAAAAACTCTTTTATGTCAATTATGACACTATTTGGTATTTTGTTTTTTCTAAATTCATAATAGTATTATTACTTCAAAAAAAATTCATATAACCAACCCTAATATGTTATAGTAACCTAGAAAATTAGTGTAATTCATAAAAAGTCTCAAATTACATTTATTTTGATATTTATAATATCAATTATTTTAATATTTCATTAATTAGGAAATAACTGCATCACCATTGTGTCTTAAATAACTTAAATTATTTAATGTCCCAAAATTATAAATAAAATAGAATTATGTAGGAAATAAATTTATATTTCTAAAGAATATTTATAATAGAATTTATCTTATGTATCACCCTATATTAAAAATGTTTTATTTATTTAACTTTGATTTTATCTCTTTTAACTCTTCTTTGAATTAAATAATAATTAATTTCCTAATCAAATCCAAGTGGACCAAAGAGGCTCATATTTTATTCCTAAGGTTCTTTTTGGTAGAATTATACTTATCCAATTGAATTAGGACATGTTTTAGGGTAATAATAATATCATTTTTACCCTTAATTACCCTATTTACTTTTAGTCGTGGTAAATAAAAGTAAAAATTTACTATTCACCAAAAATTATTTTTAACTTTTTGAACAAAATTTTACTCCTTGATATTTATGGTGTCTCTTGGATTTTCGAAATTCTACTCACAGAAGTGGTAAAATTATGTTTTATTTGAATTTGCAAATTCTTCTTGGAGATGGGTAAAAGACGGTGAAAGTTCAATAAAATTATTATATATATAAAATTATTATAAACTAACTCCAATGAATTACATTGAACTTATATAGGTATTATGTATCTATTTTGACCTAAAATAACTTTAAATAAAATAAATAATTTTTTTAAACTATAACTTAGTGTTTTTCAGTATTCATCAAAAATTGAAAGTTTTCATAAAAATACCAAAATTTCACCCTAGGATAATTTTGATATTCCATATCCAAAAATGAAGAACATTTTAAAAGAAAAAATTAATATAATTTAAAAAAGTGGGTATTACCATTCATAACGGCTAGTTTGATTGGTTGTGGTGTGCTAGAACCTGAAGTTGCGTACAACACACGCTACTGTATTATTCAAATAGAAGCGTATTGTGGAAGCTTGGGGTGTTACATTCTCCCCTTCTTCAAATAATTTCATCCTAGAAATTTATAGAATACTACCACATGAAAATACTCAGGTGGTTTTTCATCATAATTTCCCTGGGATCCCACATTGCCTCTTCCATCTTATGGTTTCTCCATAGAACTTTTTCCAGATGAGTTGTCCAGTTTTTCAGTACCTGTTCTCTTGTATCACGAATCCTGATAGGTTCTTCATAATAAGACAAATCGGGTTCCGTTTCTAATTCCTCACAGGTAAGTACATGCGTTAGGTCAAATATGTATTTTCTCAATAGTGATATGTCGAACACATCGTGAACGTTGGAGAGACTTGGCGGCATTGCCAAACGATAAGCTACAGCCCCAATTCATTCTAGAATTTCGAAAGGTCTGATGTGCCTGGGACTCAATTTACCCTTCTTACCAAAATGTATAACAACCTTTCATGGAGATACCTTCAAGAAAACATGATCTCCAACATGAAACTCAAAATCCTTCCTTCGGTTTTCAACATAGCACTTCTGCCTACTTTGAGCTTATTTGATGTGGTTTTGGATTACCTTCACCTTTTCCATCGTTTCCTCCACTAGTTATGGGCCTACAGGTTTTCTTTCACCAACATCATCCAAACAGGTTGGTGTGCAACATCACTTTCCTTATAATTCTTTATATGGTGCCATCTAAATACTTGAATGGAAGCCATTTTTATAGGAAAATTATAATAGATGAAAATATTGATCCCACATAATTTGAAAGTCAAGTGAGCATGATCTCAACATGTCTTATATGGTTTGAATTGTCCGTTCTGATTGTCCATCAATTTGGGGGTGGTAGGCAGTGCTCAAATAAAGTTCAGTATCCAGGGATTTCTAAATACTTTTCCAAAATCTTAATGTAAAACGTGGATCACGATCTGAAACAATCAATAGGGGTACTCTATGAAGTCTCAAAACTTCATTAATATATAGTGTTTCTAGACATTCAGGTGGTATATCTTCTCTTATAGCAAGAAAATGTTTTGAAATTGTAAGACGATCATCAATGACCCATATTTCATCATTCCTTCTAGGAGTCTTTTGTATTCCCATGACAAAGTCCATCTTGATATTTTCCCACTTCCACTCCGATATGGGAAGAGGTTGCATGACTCCTCCAGGCTGTTGCCTTCCAGCATTCACTTGTTGACAAACCATACATGTTGAAAAAAAATCAGCAATCTCCCTCTTTATATTGTCGTAACAAAAGTGTTCCTTAAATTCTGTATACATCTTGGTGCTCCCAAGGTGTATAGAGAAATTGGATCTATGAGCATCATCTAGCAATTCCCTTTTAAAATCATGTATATCGGGAACACAAAATATCTTCCCAAATTTCAAAATTCCATCTTCATACACAATGTCACTCAATCTCCCATCATTCAGAGCTTTAATATTCTTTTTTAAACTCTTTATCATTGGTCTGAGAACTCTTTGTCCTTTCTAGTAAATATGGTTTGGAAACCATTTGAAGAAGTATTGATGTTTCACCTTCCATGGTTATTCCCATATCCAACTTTACTATATCCACGAAAATTGGATCCCTTTAAACCCTCATTTTGTTCAAAACACCTTGTTCCTTTCTTCTCAAAGAATATTCCACCTTATTTTCCTTCCCCGGGTGGTAGTGTATCGTGAAATCATAATCCTTGAGTAGTTCAAGCCATCGTCATTGCCTCATGTTGAGTTCTTTTTGTGAGAAAATATACTTCAAACTCTTGTGATCAGTATATATATCACATTATTAATCATAGAGATAATGTCTCCATATCTTCAAAGCAAATATTACAGCAGCTAACTGTAGATCATGAGTAGGATATTTTTTCTCATGAATTTTCAGATGTCGTGATGCATAGGCAATAACCTTATCACTCTCCATAAGGACACAACCAAGTCCTTTCTTTGAAGAATCACTATAAATAACAAGACCATCATTCCCCGATGGTAGAGTCAATATAGGATCATTGACTAATATTCTCTTCAGTTCTTCAAAACATTCTTCATAGTCTTTTTTCCAAATAAATTTAACCGCATTAAGTGTGATCTTCGTTAATGGGTTAGCCAATCAGGCAACATTCTGGACAAAATGCTGATAATAACCTACTAAACCAATAAAACTGCGTACCTCAGTTATACTCGTCAGTGCTAGCCATTCATGGATTGCATTGGTCTTAGAAGGATCAATGGAGATTCCATCCTTAGAGACAATAAGACCAAGAAAAGATATCTCATGAAGCCAGAATTCACACTTGCTAAACTTCACATATAATTCATGTCTTCTAAGAGTCTTCAGGATAATGTGCAAGTGATTTTCATCATCTTCATATCTTTTGAAATATACCAAGATATCATCAATAAATAACACCACAAAATCATCGAGATATTCCTTGAATACTCTGTTCATTAGATCCATGAAAATTGAGGGTGCATTAGTCCGCACCAAAGGCATTACTGTAAACTAGTAATGCCCATACTTGGTTCGAAATGTTGTCTTTAGAATTTCTTCTTTCATCACACACAACTGATGGTATCCAGATCGAAGGTCAATCTTTGAAACGTATTGAGCCCCATGCATTTGGTCAAATAAATCATCAATGCGAGGTAGGGGATACTTGTTCTTTATTGTTATTGCATTGATTTCCCTGTAGTCGGTACATAACCTCATAGATCCATCTTTCTTCTTAACAAAAAGGACAGGGGCTCCCCATGGAGAAACACTAGGGTGAATAAGTCCCTTATTACTCAATTAGTCTAGTTGTTTCTTTAGTTCCCCTAATTCCATAGTGGGTAATCTATAAGGGGTATTCGATATTGGCATTGAAAATGGAATTAAATCAATGAAAAACTCAATTTCATGTTCTTGAGGATGTCTAGGTAAATCTTTCGGAAACACATCTATATATTCTTTCACAATAGGTAAATACTATATTTAACATTTCTTTCCTCACCCATATTTATTTCATTCTCTTCCTCCCCGATAATTGAATTTATTTTAGCTACTAGGGGTGGAACTAGATAAGAATCAGGTGGTGACGATTATGCTCTAAAGATAAGGTGTTCTTTATCATCATCATCAAAAATCATAACCTCCTTATTCTTGCAATAAATCGTCTCATCATGGTCTGAAATCCAATCTATACTGAGGATTATATCAAATTAAATCATGGGTATGATGATGAGATCAGTAGATAAAGAACATTTATGTGCTCTAATAGGGACTGATTCACAAAACATTGTTGCAATGATACTTCCCTTAGGAGTTTTGACTGACAAATCCCTTGTTAAATAAAATTGGAAATATCTAATTTTCTTATAAAATTGGGAAGATATGAAACAATGTGATGATCCAGAATCAAATAAAGCATTTGTTAAACTTGACAAAACCATTAAATTGTCTGCCCCCACGTTTTTTGGAGCTTCGACCTCAGTAGTAGTGATAAAATAAGCTTGGCCTTGATCCCTTGTCATTTTCTAAGTTAAGTTCTCCTGACCATTATGAAATTCATTTTCTTAATGTCCCATATCCCTGAAATTGTAGCATTGAACATCGGTAGCTTTATTCTTCCCCTTGAAATCACGAGCTTGGTGGCCTTTTTCACCATACTTGTAACAGACTCCCATTCCTTTCAAGAAATTACTAGGGTGTTTCTTCCCAAATTTACTGCAGGATAGATATTCATCTTCTCCCTTCTTCCCCTTATTTCCATTTCAAGAGTGATCAGCAGATCTCTTCTTCTCTTTCTTTGCTTTTAAGTCATAATACTTAGAGAATTTCTTTTCTGTCTTGATAACACATGAGACAATATCTTCGTACGACGAGAAGGATTGTGAGACTAATGCTCGAAGGAGAAACGATTTTAACCCATCCAAGAAATGATTAATCTTACTCCTTGGATTATCTATATACTTTGTTTCATGCCTTGCTCACCTTGTAATGTTATCCACAACTTTGCGACATTCTCATCCTCCTTTTGTCTCAGACTCAGAAATTGCCTTTCCATATCTACTCGATGGTCATGAGGAATGTATTTTTCTAAGAAAAGATCTTTGAACTCCCACCATTCCATATTTGATTCTTCATCATCTTCCTTTGTGTTTTGAATGAATGACCACCATTGGTCAGGATCTCCAGTGAGGTGGTAAACTGCCATGATAACTTTTTCCCTTTCACTAATCCCCAAGGCATGGAATATTTTCTCTAAGTAATTTATCGATTGCTCAGCTACTAATGGGTTTTTACTCCCATTGAATTTTGGTGGTTGTTTCCTCATGAAGTGATCTATCATTGATCCTCCATGCTGTGGATCTGGGTCCTCTATACGGGTAAGGTTATTATTAATAACCTGAGTGAATTATCCAAGTATGGTGATTAGCTGGTCAGCACTAGTTACATCACCAGCTCCACTATAATTATCTTGAGCATGAGGGCAATCCCTACATGGTGTGCGTGCATTGATACAGTTTCTATTCCTTCCACTAGGTTCCATTTCTAAACAATGGCATATAATAGTTTAGTTTATGAATCACTATACATAAATCCAAACTTGTAAAACACATAACATGAATTGGACAGTTCATGGATACAATCCATAATCATAAAAATGTTTTCTTTGATGAAGTATATATTTGTAAACCCTTCATAATGGTTTGTAATGAATATGAGAATTATCCTAAGCATATCCTCTAGGAGTGTTGTAACCAAGAGTGCATTAAGGCCCGTTGTGGTGCACCAGTTCTCGTTCGAGTCTAGATCAAAGCGGTGTTTTCGAGTTTTACCCCTAGGTACATATTTTCCAGAGTCGCCTCTACCTGCTTGTATCTAAACAAGGATTTATTACTCGGAAAACTCACAAAATCTCTATAATACCAAAATTATAGGATGTTCTTATATACTAATACTCAATGTTTATCTTAGTTCTATGTGCTCTAATCAAAGTTTATCTTAATCCAGCTTCCAAGGTTTGTAATAAAATTCCTCTGATACCAACTGTAACGCCCCGACCCCAGTTACCCAGAGTCGGTGCATTATTACATAACATTGGCATGGTCACAAAAGATCAAGCCTCGAAATACCGATTAGTTTAGTAGCCTTGGAATCACTAGATACATTCAAAAGTCTTACATTAAATCGTAAAATGAAAACTAAAACAACATAGTATCCATAGTCCACACTCATATCCCCTTAGACTATCCTTGTTGGTTAGTCATAAAATACATCTTCATATCCTAGGAAAAATAAAACATTGAAAGGGGTGAGCTCAGATGTTCAATAAGGATAACAATAAGTGGAAACTTTCATAAATAACCAAAAACATTTAAGGCAATGTATAACTAAAACAAAAGCCTTTTAAACTTGAACTTCAGCATAATATGGTTAAAATAAAATAAAGTAATTCCATTTACTTATTCACATATATATTCTACTAGTCAAATAATCACATGCAATTTCAATAACCACTTTCATAATGATGGAATGCATAATGTCAGACCATCATAACCACACATTCGAGGTCTTATCCCAAGACTACAAATAAGATTTTGTCAAGGCCTTATACCAAGACACTAGTTTGTCTCATGAGACCTAATGATTCATCTAGGATCTATAGTGGGCTCCACCCATCACTTATTATGTTCAATGCATTCCTCATATGAACAGGTTTAAACATAACATAAAAATTCATATTAAAACTAGCATAAGAAATGTCGATACTTTATCCATAAACTATGAATGGTATAAAAATAATACATCCATAGTCAAACATAACACAAAAGATTCAATACTATATGGAAGTTTTGTATCATAATAAATCAACATTAACTAAGCTTAAAATCCATCAAAGGATGTTGACATAAATGAAATCAAAACTATTTGAGAGAAATACGTCTTTTTTTGAAATCATTTAAAAGTTACATAATTATAAAATAAAACATTTATTTTGAATATATTTTTAAAATATGGTAAGTGAATCTTCGACAATTTTATAATGGCGGAAAATATTTGTACCCTCCGTATAATTTAAAAAAGACATTCATACCTTAATTATGTCGAAAAGGTTAAAAAGGACCTTGTTTGGAAAATGACAGAAAGATTATTTTATAAACATCTTATAAAAAGTCAACAAGGGTATAAATGACATTAACCCATAGTCTATAAAATAGTAAGAATAATTTGAAATACATTTTCAAGAATCATTGATGTGTATGATAAAAAGGTCCCAGTATATAATTACATATAAACAACCTTGGATAATGAAGAGATTGTGAAATAAACCCTTTCATTGTACTTTACCTTGGTTAAGGGTAGTTTAACCTCTTATATAGTGGTGAAATAGTTGTTCATAAATTATAAAAGAATCATATACATTAATATGATATCATATATGATCTTTTAACATTTTTTTAATAATATCTTAGTATTATCGTCGTTTCGGGTGTTATCTTACTCATTTTATTTTATATGTTTTGTTGCATAAGCCATGTTTGTTATGGATAGAATTTATATTATTAATATCCAGATTTATATGAAGTTCTTAAAAATTATTGTTAATCATAAAATTAGAATTATACTTGAAGGGATACGATGTGGAATGAATCTCATCGCGTTCGTGGAGACGGTAGTCCGTACGTACGCACGAGCGACAATATCACTCTTTTGATATTAAAATAATATATAATTTGATGTTATATCATATATACAGAATAATTATAATTTTATATTTATTATTTACTTCAATTACATATCATTATCATACCCATTCAAATAATAATGTTTTGAATAACAATTAAACCACAACGTGGAGATGGTAAGCCGTACGTAAGCACGTATAGTGACATGTCATTAAAAGGATGGATAGAATATTGAATATGGTTGTAAAATATTTATAATAACATCATAGTATATAGAAGGTACTAGAGTTATTATTTTAGAATAGAAATAAACAAGAAATATGGAGTTGAAGAAGAAAGGAACTTGAGAGAGGGTGGTGAAAACATTACCTCTTCTTTGGGTTCTTCCATTTGATTTGATCAAAAGGGCTCCTTATGTTGGATTAATGGTCAAACTATGGTCACTAGGTTGATGTGAGGGAATTTGAGAGAATATTTGGCCAGGGTTTGGCCTAGCCAAAAGGCTTTGATGATGTGAATTAGAGAGAAGGTGGAGTGACTTTTTATAAGAGGGGTGAGGGGCACCTTAGGAAAATCTTGAAATATTATTTTATAATAAATTAATATTCGGTTACAAATGGCTAAAAAGTGGATTATTTTATGTTTAAGGTGGGTATAGGTCGAAAGAAACTCAACCAATAGGTTTTATACAGGTTTGGGTCACTATATTAACTTTATCTTTTTGATTTAACTCTTAGTTAAATAGTTTAGCATTTACCATGTCTCTTTGTATATTTATATTATATAGTTAATAAACATACTATATAATTTCAAGAGAACCCCAAGTGGTTCATTAATGATACACCAATAATTATATAAGTCTTTTGGCAAAACATTATATTTTTAGGAATAGAATATGAATTAATAATAAAATATTTGTTTTAAAAACTCTTTTATGTCAATTTTGACACTATTTAGTATGTTGTTTTTTCTAAATTCATAACATAATTATTACTTAAAAAACATTAATATAACCAACCCTAATATGTTATATTAACCAATAAAATTAGTTTACTTCATAAAAAATCTCAAATTTCATTTATTTTGAAATTTATAATATCAATTATTTTAATATTTCATTAATTAGGTAATTACTACATCACCATTTTGTCATAAATAAATTATATTCTTTAATGTCTAAAAATTATAAATAAAATATCACTATGTAGGAAATATTTTTATATTTCTAATTAATATTTATAATCTAATTTATCTTACGAATAACTCTATATTAAATTTTTTTTAGTTATTTAACTTTGATTTTATCTCTTTTAACTCTTCTTTCAATTAAATAATAATAAATGTCCTAATCTAATCCAAGTGGACCAAATATGTTCATATTTTATTAATAAGGTTGTTTTTGGTCGAATTATACTTATCTAATTGAATTAAGACATGTTTTAGGGTAATAATAATATAATTTTTACCCTTAATTACCCTATTTACTTTTAACCGTGGTAAATAAATGTAAACAGTTACTATTCCCCAAAAATTAATTTTATCTTATTGAACCACATTTTACTCCTTGGTATTAACTGTGTCTCTTGGATTTTAGAAATTCTACTCATACAAGCGTTAAAATTATGTTTTATATGAATTTGAAAATTCTCATAGGAGATGGGTAAAAGACGGTGAAAGTTCAATAAATTCTATATATATATATAAAATTATTATAAACTGACTCCAATGAATTACGTTGAACTTATATATGTATTATGTATCTATTTTTACCTAAAATAAATTTAAATAAAATAAATAATTATTTAAATAAAAATTCGTTTTTAAACTATAACTCAGTGTTTTTCACTATTCATCAAAAACTGAATGTTTTCAAAAAAAATACCAAAATTTCACCCTAGGGTAATTTTGATATTCTGAATCCAAAAATGAAGTCCATTTTAAAAGAAAAAATTTATATAATTTCAAAAGGTGGGTATTACTATTCATAACGGCTAGTTTGATTGGTTGTGGTGTGTTAGAACTCGATATTGCGTACACCACACGCTACAGTATTATTAAAAGAGAAGCATACTGTGGAATCTTGGGGTGCTACAATAAATTCCATCCAATAATACATACTATATAATCCCTCTTACATTATTAATAATAGGAATATTATTAGGGTTATAATATAAATAAACACACCCCACGTTGACTAGAAGGATGGGTAATATCCCCTTAGGGAAAAATAATATTACCATCAACATTATTACTATGTTAGGACCAATGGTCTAGTGGGAATTAAGGCCATCACATGGCTCAATGGCCCATTATATGGCCCAAGGGCCAAATGAAACATTATGCCTACATCATTCTTCTAACGTTTCTTGTCCTACTTTATGCTTCTGTCACCATTTGCCTACATCATGCATCAATTATACATCACCATATGTCTACATCATCATTTGAATCACCACTTATATCGTACCAGAATAGTACCTGTATGCATAAAGAAATAAACCCATTTTATATCCCCCCTTACTAAAATATACATGAATAAAGACATATCATGAGTTATTTAAGTAAACAAGAAGGAAGGTAAGGTATAGTTGTTAATGGAATAATCAAATTTAAATGTTCCGTCACAATTTAATTTAAATAGGATAATGATTATGTGGGGGATAAATGAGTGGGAGGATATTTTATATTCATATGTAACGAAATTCCATTCTAAAAGTAATTTTAATAACACAAATAATCATAATGGGGAACTTATACTTCATGAATATTCATTATGACATGAAACATTTCAATTTTAGTATATATTGTATTAGATATTGTACATAGATCACACCCTTTTATCAAAATATAGTAACCATGAGAATAAAGAAGATTTATATATATAGAGTTGATCATCAAACCATTAATAGAGATAGAACTGCTCCTTTATCTATAGTAAATTATCATCTCATATCAGTTCATAGATATATTATTGTATTGGGTAAAATTTATTGAGTTCATAACATTAAAAAACATTATTGTATAAATTTATTTGAAAATGGATTTAATTTATGGAATGAAACAACTAAATAATACATCATTTAAACATAATATAACTCAAAAATATTTTTTTGTAAATCAATGTTGAATACTAATTTATCAAACCCATACATTGTATTTAATATCTTGTTTATTTAAAATAGATGTGTTTGAAAATTTTATATCACTGAGGGTATTTATAATCAATTGAGTGAATTCCATTTCATATATTTTAGATATTTTTAAAATTTCATGTGACTCAGGTACCTTTTATTAATAATGTTGAATGACATGTAATGATTTAAAAATAAATTCACACAAGTAAATGTGAACTATTTCAAGTAGAAGTTAATGGTAGATTAAAAAAATTAATCACTTTTAATGAAACAATATTTTCATATGAATATTACATATTGGTGAGGGATTAATTATATTTCTTTTAGCGATTTAAGGAAGTTCAAAAATGATGTAGGGAATCAACTTATCATGAAGCTAAATAAATATTTATCTGATTTATAGGGAGAATATCTTAGCCAACATATTAGTGATTGTATTAAGGAGTGCAGGATAATATCGAAACTCAATCCATTTAATTATTCTACAATCCTTTTGTAAATATGAATTACAAATATAATAATATTAATTTAACCGAGTGTTAAAACTATGAAAGTAGGTGGGATCCCATATGATATTTAATAATAGATAAATCCTAGATTTCCCTAAACATGTATCATGAAGCATAGAGTTATTCTTCAGAAGGTATTCTGATGAAATAAGGTGATATTATATAAACTATCCCTCATATTGAATTTTTATAGTCAATAGAAAAGATATATTTATTGAAATAGACCACATCTAAAAAGAGATAGTTGGAGTATGATATACATTGATGAAGTTTAGGATCAATTTGTTCGTGGTCCACAGTTGATGGAACAAGAAAAAGATATACAATTCCCTTTAGATGATTTTTTCACATCTATACAAGAACTCTTTAGGTTAATAAAAGAAGACAGAGAACTGGATATATATTATTTTCATATCATTAAGAAATATAGAATGTTATCCATTGAGAATAAGCAGTGAATAACATAAAATCAAAACACGGATAGTATATTTGTTAACTATAATAAATGAATGGTTTCTAAAGGATTCGAGCATAGTCAAAATTTATGTTGCAATTAAACCACTCAATAGTTAAATTTTTTAAATATACAATAGCCTACAATGATTATATCTTTTGTTCAAAGGGTATCAAAACCACAATCCTAAAATTAAACTTCCTTAAATTCACTATATAGAATAATAATAAACATTTGTGACATAAAAGGAAGCTAATTAGGTAGCATGGTAATGTAATACACTAATATATTGATTCAAATATATATATATATATATGTATTATAATTTTCATCTTTATGAGGCCATAATATAATTTTGTTTCACTAGAATTGATGTTCAACATTCTTTCTAAAAATGGTTTGTGGGATAGTTATAGTTTTTATAGTGATATATGGAAAATAGATTTGAGTACTGATTTTAGCAAATTCTTGGTTTAATGACTGATTCTATATAAGGGTTAGAAGACGTAGTCTATATTGGATCAAGATCTATAAATTTGATCTCATATGTTTTATATACTAAGATAAATTAACTAAATTTTAAAGGTATTGAAAAATAATATGTGTTACAATCTAAGAGAGGATTGTTTCCTTCGTAACATGGTATAAATCATTCAAGAAGATCCATTTTAGATACACAATGATAAATACAGAATGAATATTATCATTTATTATGTATTGACCAAATAACTAATATTTTTCAAGTTAGGTAATGTAATTGATCATTTTAAAAAAAATTATATGAAAAATAAAATTAGAGGAAGTAAAAAATATCCTTACGAGTATACAAAATATTTTCTTGAATACCTAGTGGATATGGAACTAATAGTTTTGGTATATAAATCTATTATATAAAAAATCTAGTTTAAATTTTATCAAATTTATACTATTGGTAGTGATCAAGGGAATCATAAAGAATCACATCGTTTCTAATTATAAAAAAACGGTGTACATTTAATCTTCTAATATAGCTAAAGATTCCATATGAATATAAAAAAATAAATTATATATTGGTGTAATTCCCATCATTTTAGATTATATTATAATATAAGGTAATAACACTATATAATAGGTTCGTGACAAAGATACCATATCACACCAATAAATAAAACATACAATTAAGGAATATTATTTTACAGGGTGTTTTACTCAAGATGGTGAAGTCATAATTAGAAATATATCCACCATGGGAATTTGAAAGACCCATTTACTAAATCCAAATATCAATAGAAACATTAATATCATGTGATATCTGACCAATGATATAACTATTTATTAGATATTGTTATTGTGGGAGTGAGCTGGGTTAGTCCCTTAAAACAAAATTTATCATGTATTTTTTATTATTAAATCATGTATATAGTTTGGTATATACATGTTTTAAACTTATCAAAATTTATTGTTTCTTATAAATACTATATTTTATAATTTTGTTCAGAAAATTAAATATTTATGGGTTTTAATATCCCAATTATAATTAGAACACTAGAATGTTATGTTAATTCTCCAAAAGCTATGTCTTATAGACACAATACATTAGTTTGGAAATATAGAAATGATTTTTGAATGTCATATACCAGGGGATCATAAGAATTATGACATCTAAAAATGATGTTTACACTTCTTTGTAAATATTTTTATTTGATAATGATGAAATTCCAACTATGAATATGTTCACATAGTATTTGTGTCATTGTTTATTCACATATATAAGAATATTTATTGGTCCTTAGACTTGAGATCATTATTAATATATATCATAAATCATTTAAATAGATTTAAAATGAAAACATTTGTATATATTCTCTTGGTGATGTATATTGCGTCATATATTTTAATAATTATTTAGCATTATTCAAATTACTAAGGTATAATTTATTCCATCTGTGTATTAGAAGAAGATATCTCTTCATCTTTGATAGAGATGGAAGTGTATGAAAAAACCCAAGGCCATAGTGTTTACAAGAATGTTAATCATTGAAATTTTAATAAATATAAATAAAAAATCTAGGGAAAATAACATAATTATTCATCTTACATGATGGGACATTAGTTTTAAAAAAATTATATTACACAATTAGCGTTCATAGTAATACATTCATTGCTATAAATATTTTTTTTATATATTGGGGCAGGGTGTATTTACTAAAACCACTCTTTGTATATGGGTTAAACTCACTTTCACTAAGAAAGATACATTAATTGTAACTCACTAATTTTATTCATAATCTCATCAAATTATGTTGAATTTTATTTGTTGGGATAAAGAATATCATAATTCATAAATCAAATTCTATTCAAGTTATATCAAATGTAATATTATCCAATGTTATTTTATATTGGGAATAAGGGAGTTGAGTTTTTATTTATCTTAATATTAACAAGTTGTCATGGTTATGGGAAGTGAAAATTTACTTATTAAGATAGATCTTTTACTGAGTAACTGGTTCAATTCCATGAAATTATTTAATAAGATTAATTATTACATGGGATTTATTTAATTATAACTCTTGATTAATTAATTAATTATGAAATAAATAATATTGGAAGGAACTCTTATTTTTATGGTCATTAAAATAAAAATTCATATTATATAGTGATAAATTAAATGATTGTTAATAAAATGGGCTGTAATTTTGGAATAGGAAAAAATGAGGTACATTTTTCTTGTTTCTTATTTCTAAATCTTATATATATTTTTCCCTTAAATAGGGGTCGATTAGGGATAATTTCCATGATCATTCATTTTAATTTCACATAGAATAAGAGTGGTCACCCAAATACTCATTTTATCAAGAATGAAATAGAGAGAAATACATATGTGATCGATATATGAATATTAGGGAGATATGAACTATTCACACTAGCACTAGATATATTTTGACCAATATCATAAAATTTATGGAGTACATGTGGATATTTGAAAATGGATTCATGTTTATATAATTAGGGAAATGATGAAAATAGAATTGAGAATGAATCAAATCTCATTGTAATCTTTTAGGGTAATGGTTTTTTTTTAAAAAATCATAAAATAAGATTATAGATCACATTCTGTTAACGTAGGAATCCATATTTAAATAAAAATATAAATATATAACCCCACCATGAAAGATTCCTTTGAACCAAGATCATGCAATATAAACTTGAATCCATGAAGAGCCTAAAATACCAATAGAATAAAAAACTAATTTGTTAAAATCTCTTTAACATAATAAAAAACTTTAATATAACATCTTATATAAAATTTAAAGCATATCAGAATGTGTTTAACAAAAATGAATAAAAACTAAGAGGAAACATGTATAATGAGACACTAAAGATACATACATACATACATACATATATATATATGAAAATAATAACAACAAAAACTGATGTAATGATCCTAAAAAGGAAAAAAATCCTACCAAAATAATAGTTTATATGACACCATAGTGTCATAATACTCTAAAATTGAGAAATAAAGATGATCTATAAATAAGAGAAATATAAGAAATGAGAATATATATACATATCTATTTTACTAAAATGTTATATATTCATTTATTAAATACAATTTTGTTAAATAAAATAAAAGCAAGTTTTAATTTATAGAATAAATAAACTGCTTAAAGTATATCATAAAAAAATATTATTTTATTTCCTTATGATAGAAAGATATAAACCAAAGGTTAAAATTCACAATAACTTATATAAATAAATGTGGTAAATACATAAAAATAAAATTTTATATTTGTGTAATATAATTCCACTAGCTCATATTCTTATAAAATATGCATTTCCTAAATAACCATTTATATAATATTTAAAAATCATTGGAATTGGTATAATATTTTTTTAAAATTTTAAAAAAAGTTTAAGGAATGAAATATTTGGTATTGGAATAGAATATTAGAGAATCTATAATAAGTCAAATATGTAATAAAATCATTTTATGGGTTAGAAATTCTTTGTAAATATGGAATTTTAAATTGTATTATTACTTTGGTAATAATAATATGACTATTATATTTCCATAAAGATAACTTGAATGTTTCCATTAAAATATTTGATAAGACTAAGTAATAATATATTCGGATATAAATCAACCATTTTAGGACCTTTCCTATGTAATTGAAAATATTTAGAGCTACCCCCAATCTCATATCTAATATACCAGGGATAGTGAGTAACACATAGAGTGTGAAATCTCTTAATGAAAAGAATTAATCCTTGAAATCAATGATAACTCACTATTAACCAGTAATAGAAAACATACACATTTTATACAATGATATAAGAAGAAATTAATGAAATTAAATGCATGTATATGTGTAATTTTATATCATAGTTTGGGATGTAATTGAGCTTATCCATGTATTATGATACTCAATCTTGAGATCCCACAGAAAATAAATGCTCAAGATCAGCTCAAGATCAGAATATTTGTATTTCTAAAGATTTATCAAGAGTTCAATCTCAACTTATCTCGATTGAACTACTATATTAGGCTCTCTTATTTTTGAATAAAATAAATTTTCATTAAGTTGATTTTAATTTCTGGGATGGCTCGAGTAATCGAACTCAAAATTTCACTTGATATCATTTCTCAATATCAAAACTAAATATGTATATATTTTAAAAAATATAACATATTATAATATAAAATTATTTATTAGGATTTTGAGATATTTGATTAAGTTTTTTAGTACTAAAAATCATCTTATGATAATATTTTACTTGAGTGAGATTGAAAACAATTTTAAATAAATTAAGCTGAATTAAAGTATTCTTTAAGTCGAGGCTAAGTAGCATGTGAAAATCAATGCATTATTTACATACCAAATCATAATCATTTATACAAAATGATAAAACATTAAAAAATATAATATCAGTTTTTACAAATAAAAAAACCCATGATAAACACATAAATCATTTAATTTTGAAATATTAGTATGGAAACATCTAACAATCTTCCCTAAATAACCATTATGGATCAATAACAATAGTACCAAGACCACATATTATTTTTATATAATTTTAAACAACTAAAAACTATGATTACATCAATGTCTATTTACTTTTGTTGGGGGGGGGGGTGTAATACCAAACAGAATACCCCACGTGTTTAACAAAACCAAATAAAATTCATATATAAATAATTATAAAGTAATTAAACAATATTCTATTATAATAATATCACCACTAAGTACCACAGATGGTCCAACTAGATCAAAATATCTACTAAGAGATTTCTTATCATATTAGTTTATAAGTCATCATCTAAGAGTCCTGACTACCTAAGTAAATAATATATAATATCACAAAAACATTAGCTCCCTAAACAACAAAGCTAATAGAGACACACATACTAAAATAGGGACCTAATGTCTATACCTTAATAAATATGATAAATGAAATTGAATATACAAGGGATCACACACCCCTGATATTGTATCAATTGGAGTAATGTCACTAACTCCCTCTAGGAGGATCATGCAGTATCATGAATAATTTGGTATAGAAGAATTCCAGTACTCCATGCATTAATCAGTTGAGTATCACTTATAATTGGGAATATGTTCTAGAAAACATAATACCCAAACCCAATGAGTTATCTATGGAGGATCATGAGCCATGTAATATAAGTATTTTAAAGATGAACACCCAAACCATAAGAAAAATTAGTCTCAAATGCCAATAGAAAATTAATCCTACTATTAGGGTCTTTCCAAGACTATCTGAAGGCACTATACAGATGCATCATAACCATTGAAAGATTAAGAAATCACTTAGGTAGTTTTATATAAATGTATTCATAAATTCATCTCATAGACTCTAATAACATAAAATATTTTTTATGTATCACTACTTCCATTTAATGAGAAATCTATCTCCAATAAAAAAATTCTATATGAGTTCAATTCATAAGTACTATATCCTAAGGTCATAAGATTTGTAAATAGAACCACACAATAACCTAGTTTCATTCATATTTACAATATATTATCATTGTACTAATAGAATCAATTCATAACATATATCTATAATAAATAAACATTTTGTCATTAATACTCATATGTAATGAAGAACACAATAACCAATTCATTAATATATAAATTTAAGTCAAATTATTAATCATAGAAGATATCAATTAATTTTTCAATATACCTAGAACTCATATAAATCTTATCTCTACCCATTGATTCCACAAGAATAATTGATATTAACTAATCATTTATATAGTATTTTATATAAAATGAATAGTTTTTTTTAATTTTCAAATGATATATGAGAGGATCCAATTATATTCTTTTTTATAAAATAATAATAATAGAAATATTAGAATTTTCATGACTTATGTAATCATAAATGACACCAAATTATAAAAAACAACACTTAGTTTATCTTAATTTCCTTTGAAAATACAAATAATACGATTTATATTAAAATGAGTAAAAATGAATCTTCATGGTATTGAAATAGACATTAAGAAAAATTATATCACAATAATTAATTCAAGAATAAGAAGTGGTCATGTGTCAGGTAAGGGCTACACTACATGGTGTGGTAAGGGAAATTATTTTTTTCAAAAAAATAATTTAAATTGGAAACTTTTAATTTATTCTAAAACTCATTCCATAATTTAATAATATACTATAAAAGTTTTTATAACAATGATATGAATATTTCATTCATGTATTTAAGGTTATTTTACTATAGTAATTTCTATAATTTAATGGATATTCCTAACAATATTTGTATTGTTTTTTTTTTGTTATGGTAGGATATAACCAAAATTTTGAAGAAACAAAGAGATGAATATAGGAGCTAAAATACACTTCATGTTGTTATGGGAAACCAGAATATAAAAGTTTAAATCCAACATCATCTATATTGTAAGTAACCACAACATTATGAAGGACGAAATTCTCACGTAGTGAAACAAATACACAATGTTGTTTTCCGTCATGGGGTAGAGATTGATTTAAGGTAAAATTAGTGGTTCCTTTTTAGGTAGTAAAATTAGATACTGTTACAAGATATTTGGACAATACATGACATGAGATTTTCAGGAGATATTGTTTTAGAGAAGCCATTTGCACATAATAGCATATTTGGACTCATTTCACATCATTAACCCGTAAGAATGGTGGGATTTTTATGCGTTTAATCATGGGATATTTTTATAGAGGCTTGTATATTAAGCCCTTTTTCTACACAATTGATTGTCTTAGAGAACTATGGAGATACGAAGGACTTCCAGATACCCTCGCATCGCCTTAGATCCCCTCTATTTCATCTTTGTTTCTTCTTCGTGTATCCATGCTTGTCGTTCTTATCCTATCTAGCATGATAAAATATTTTTCTTTGTACTGGGTGTTGTGACTATAGGGGGAATTGTTGTTAAGGATTATTTCTATTTTCTTTTCATGTTTTTGATTAATGAAAACCTATTTATCAATTCTAATTATTCTTCTTTTCATATTGGATGACCATTGTTTTCAGTTCGAGGACTTCGATTTTATTACATCAATTAATTATGCTAGTTTGTTTATAACCATTGTTCAATATAGGTCATTTATGTTTATATAGGGTTTTGGTAAACCTAATCCTATTATTAAACCTAGTTGATGATAATTCCAAAGGTGTGATTATAGTATTACTGTAAGGTACCCAAACCAAGGATCCATAATAAACCAATTACGACACTAAATTAGAATGAAACATTAAACAATTGAATCCATAACAAAACAACTTAAAAATCATTGAACCAAAAATGCCTCAAATATTGATTTCAAACATTGTCTTTATTTTATTATTTATCTATCACTAATAAAAAAAATACAATTTGATTTCACTTAATTAATTTAGTTCATAAGTACTCTCCTCATGGTTTTGAAATATGGGATTGATAATTACTACATTTTTAGTAAGATTTTATGTGTCTTATAAATTTATAAATTTTTTTAGTCCCATAAATATTTATGGAAAAACTATGGGATATAAAAAAATATTGATAATATTCCTTAAAATGGTTTTATTTTCATCAAATCAAACAAGAGTACAAAACTATGTGGATTATTCAAGATTTTTAATGTAGTTTGACATCGACTCAGTAATGGTTAGCTATCTCACAAAAATTTATGTTAGTATTATTTATATAATTAAAACTAAAAAATATTCATTCCCATAAATTATCCATTAACCAAAATAATTATATTCTATCATATTAGGAAACTTAATTTAATGTATAAAAAATATTTTAGAATCTCATCAATAGTTTTTAGTGTGCTTTTATAGGTAGAGTTTACCTGTTATCATCTTCTAAGGAATATTACCTACATGGGTATAAAATCAAATCATAATTCCAATACATTATTAATTTTTTTAAAATATCTTATCATGACGTTTATTATATGATACATATATCTTTTCATGGATTATTTATCAATTATATCATTAGTCATAGTCCTTAACATCACCCCCGAGATATGTATACAATACATACTTATTATCATTTATAATGTTTTTCTTAAAACTATAACTATAAATTAGATTCCCAATATAGGTATAATCATCCTATAACACTATAATGTGGTGAACATCAAGAATAATTAATTATTGGTGATGAATTTGACATATTTACATAGTATGACTACATTGAAAAAAATTGGAATATTTCTTTCTAGTGGAAGATGTTGATGAGTTCTGATATTGTTTTGTGAAGATTAAAAGTGACTAATGCAATCAAATACCAAGTTATATTATCTATAAGAAATTAAAAAATTATCTTAAGATTATATGGTTTGATATTTTAATGTTATAAGAAGAGAAAAGGAATGGGTGTTTTATACATGTTATAAAGGGAATATACTTAATTATTTACAAAACAATAGTGTATATTCAAATGAATCAACCATTAAAACAAATTAAATTTAACATATATTCCCTGATAAATCCAAAATGAATATATGATGATAAATATTTCATAACATTTAATGATGATTGTTCTCATATCAAATTTATTATGTTTATGTCAAAAAACCCTAATACTCTAAACAAGTTTAATTATTTATAATGGACTACAAATAAATAATATGTTTATTCTGTAAACAAATTAGTTCAGATAATATTTATTAGTTTATGATTATGTAGCTCAAATCGTACTTGTATAAATGTGAAATTTTACATAAATTCACCAAATTATATAGTCAAAATAGAAAAAAAAATTTAAACAAAGAATAATAGTTTAGGGGTGATTTCATAGACTAAGTTGGTTAATAATGGAACATATAACAATTTTTCATCGTAGAAAATTTTAGTTGTAATTCATATCCAAAATAAATTTCTATATCATCCATATATTTCTATATGGGTTTTTCAATAATACCCCAATATTAATGTAATTATTAGTATTTTTAAGTCATTTTGTTATGAATTTTAAAGGCTTGAACTAGATAAAATTTTATTAATGAGAATTTGATAGAATATTATTTAGATATTAATTAAATTGAATAGATTACCACTTTATAACCAAGAGTTTAGAATGATTGTTGATACTTTTACTGTGATTTTTTTAATACTCATTTAAAGTTTGTATAAATGAGAATATAGTTGTGGAGGAATACGAAGAAAGTACTTTTTTAGTTAGATAATAAGATATAAACTCATAATTATTTTCATTAAGGTGAAGTGAATTGAGAGGAAGATGACCTAGATATTTCAATTGGATGATAGATATGTGCTTTAGTTTTTATAAGATTTAGAAAATAGGTTAAGACATATAATATCATTGGTGATCAAAATTAAATG
Organism: Viscum album; assembly: GCA_963277665.1. NCBI lineage: Eukaryota > Viridiplantae > Streptophyta > Magnoliopsida > Santalales > Viscaceae > Viscum > Viscum album. The sequence goes on from OY728119.1 coordinate 541,700,645, forward strand.
CTTCAATTAATGATATCATTGAGTAAAATATCTAGTAATTCATTACTTTTTTAATGATAGACCCATGGATATGAATGATGCATTGAAGAATAATTAGTTAATGGAGGGGATTAATGAATAATTATATCAAATTTATAAGAATAATACATGGGTGATGGGTCATAGTACTATGACTAGATGCAACAATTCCCATAGATTAATGAACAGGAAAAACCACCCCACTATATGGGGTGTGATCTGCTAGAAATTTATTAGTATCACATGAGGAATGGGTGTGTTCCAGATGTAATTAATATTTATAGTTGGCTTTCCTTCCATGCATAATGCCTTTGGTGGATATGTGGGAGACACAAAAAAATAAAACATTCTCGCTAGGAGTTCCTAGAGTTTAAAATTTTGAGTGACATAGCGATGGAAGGTGGATTCACCCTTTTCTGTACCTACTGTTAGAGTTAGAGGTAGATTTGGATCACTTGGATAGTATTTAGGAGGCGTTTCTTTAAATAGATGTAATACACCCCTAGAATCTATGTCCATGTCTATCCAACATGCTACTTGGGGTGTGGTATACTAGTGAGACTAGAGTCCAACATTTCATGTTGACGTGTTTCATATGCATTAAGTAATTTAGGTACACTAACCCCTTATCATGAGGAATTCTATATATGGGTGGGATATCAATAAAAATACAAAACTATGTGGGTTGAGATTCTTAGAATGAATAATATCATGTGAAACCAGACTGTTGGGTAGATTAGTCTCTTTTGTAGCCTTGTATCAGAGGGGAGGAGAATCTTTGGATCCCACGTTTAGTATTGAGGGGGAGATTGTTACTACCATATGTGGTGATACCATTGGATCCATGAACAATTCTAACCTCCCTATAGTTGGGGGTTTGGTCTTCTAATGATACATGAGTTCTTCATAGTGTGTGGGGGTGTTGTAGATGTGATTAATAAGTGATGTAGACTCACCTCCCTAGATATTTGTAATTTTTAAATGGTTGGGAGACACTGGAAAAAGAAAACAATATTGGCGGGGGTTCCAAGAGTGGATAATATAGTGGGGAGTATCATTGGTGGGTAGATTCACCACTTTATATAATAATAGGTTTTTAGTAGATTTTATTAAATTGAAAAAGAATCAAATGAACAAAAAGTAGGAACACTCCTGGTGTTGTATTTTCATTTCATACCATGAATTATATTATGTAATAGTTAGAACATCAAATATGATAATGCAAAGTGAACCATTCTTATAAGGTTCAAATATCATTTTATTGGTTACCATGATTCTTGAAATATGTTTTTGGATAATTTTAAAAAGAATGTAGAAAATAAAAATGGCGAGATGTTGAAGTCTAGAAATAGGTTGAAGAAGTGACAGATTACATATAAATATTTTCGTACATTATCCAAATAAGGGAATATAACATATGGGTAATCCCGCACAAATTAATATATATAAATTCATATAATACCATGTATTTTAATGTGTTAGTAATCATATATATGTATATATAATTTGGATATGTTAATGGGCATGTTAGAGAACTGGCCCCGTAGGTGAATGTTCACAAAGATGAATATGGATATGCGAATTCACAATGGAGAATTAATCACATATAATAATGTTTAGATAAATTAATTTAGATACATGACTTCACATAGGTGATATTTTTTACAAATTATAATTTAAATATGTGATATTCCATATATGATAATCTAGATAACAAAATATTCGACAACATATAATAATTACCATGAATATTAATTTGTTGCATCTAGGAATGTGCATGCGAATCATTGTGTATGCGAATTGGACTTGTATGTTAATGTCGCAACATATGTGAATGATTAATGGATGGGTTTTGGAAACATCAAAGAGAAAATCTCAGTGTAAATAATTTGAGATCGATGTATGCAATTGAACCAGGATCTGTGCATCGTGAAGTGATGGAACCATAACTATAACCATTTTAAATTTAACCTATATATATGGATTCAAGGATCGTTTTAAGATTTGAGATTGTTATAGTTATTTGAGATGTATAATTTATGGAATGATTTAAATTGAAGGGTCTATGATTTATGCATATATCACAGATGAAAATAAATGAAGATTTCAATGTTGTTTTTAAAATATTTTAAACTGGAAATTGATGACCATGGATGTTGTGAAGAAACAGGTGGCTATTGTTTTAAATGGATAGTAAACATGTGATGTTTCTAGGTTTATTGAATTAATGAAAATAATGGAAAATAAAATTGTTTTATTCATGTTGTATTGAGAATATAAACTATAGAGAAGAAGAGGAAGGTGAATAATTATTCTTGATTTATATTTATAGCTATTATAGATCATGGGAGGTAGATTTCAAAATGAAAGAGTTATGAAATGATGAAATAGGTGGAAACTATATGATGAGTTGAAGAGGATATTTCTTATTGTTGGGAAACAAATAGGATATTAATAATATATAACTTATAAAAGCAATAGTTTGAATAATTTAAGTAACATAGTGATGATCCATTTATTCATGTTGTTAAAGGTCTATTATATTTTTGTGTAATTATAATTATCATATGACCACTAAAAGTCATTTTATTTCACTAAAAGGAAAAGTGGATGGAGATCCTATAATGGAACAAAGTTTCGGGATCTAAAATAAAGTAATCCAAGAGCATCATCCCAAATAATGTGGGTACCCTCAGGAGGAAAAGATCCCATAATAGAGAAAATAAAGATCCTATTATTCTGAGATGCTTTAGAATCAAGATAGTTAGCCACAATATTACCCTCTTTCCACGAATGAATAATGGTCATCTAATGGTTTATAAGAAAGTTGCGTCTCTGGAAGAAATATTCAATGGAATAAGAAATATGTCCAATACCTGATAATGTGTTGTTGATTTTTAATTAATCTTCCTCAATTTACTGAATAGAAATTTGACTATAATTTTATATGAGCAATCCAATTATCAAGGAATGAGATTCCACTTGAAGGGAGTCATCACTCCCAATGAAAACTAAGAGCACAGCCACAAAAGAACCAATGGGGTCTCTGATAAACCCACCACACCATATGAAACCCATTTTGTAAAAACGAAAGAGTTAATTTTGTTCCCCATGAGGAGAGGAATCTATCTTATCCATATTCCCTAGGCTGAAGGATTTTCTTTACGGGAGGAATGTGATGGAAATATTGGCATGAACGAAGGATCATTAACCATATATTTTCACAACCTGTAGATATCGAGAATTAAGTTTCTAGTTTTGAATAATATACATGGTGTTGTACTTGATAGAGTCAGATTATGTTTGACATTTTTGAAAAATAATAAAATCTAGAAAATGAAAATGAAAATGATAGCTCTAGTCTTTATCTCTATGTTGGATCTATCTACATCTTGTAACCATTACTGATTCATTGTCTCAGTCAAAATTAATTGATCAGTCATCTTATAAACTACCCAAACAAGATCCATATCGAATTACCCACTCACTATTGTAAAAAAAAATGTTCTGTAGTTTCAAAATTCAACTCCCTACAAAAGAGTTACATCGTAGAATGGCTTATCCCCCATATGCTAGATATTTTCATTAGGTGGAAAGGTATCGTTACAGTCATTCCAGATTGGGAAGATAAATTTCAAAGAAAGATCCTTGCACGATAAGGATTCACTCCACATTTACTATGAAAAATCCTAATATTTAATTTTATGAAAATATGTTATGGATAAGGTATAAAAAATGTAATATATGAAGACACATTTATCAATATCACATGGCTTTACAATTCAATCAAATATACTTGTCCCATTTTCATATACGGTGGCGCGATTGAAATTGGGATGCTCAATAGCCTTCATGATGCTAATACTTGGAGTAGGGTAGACTAAGAACCCAAGAGTTTTCCCTGATTGTTTATGATAACAATAGCTAATATCTCCCTTGTTGATATTACAATGGGTATTCTACTGAAGGATAGACAAATGATACTGGATCAACCTATGTCTTTTGAATGATTTAAATATTGAAATGATCCCTTCAAATAGATTAGTATGAAACATGTGTTTTCACCACAAATATTTTCCCTCTATTATCTTCCAAGAATGTTTGGCAAGGATACCATTCATGGTTACTAATACACTCCTTATGTTAAGAACCCCTTCATTTATAGGCTTAGAAATCTTCTTCTCAAAATCCCAATGAAATTTACCTTATAGGTGGTCATTCAATAAAAAGGATATCATAGTACTCTGAATGTTGGAAAGTAACTTTTTTCACCTTTAGTGTGAAGAAGATATGCATGGGGATAGAGGAGACAACTGAGTTAATCAAAGTGATTCTCCCTCTAAATGATAAGAACCTATTTTTTCAATTGATTATTTGACCCAAAATTTTATCAATAACCATATTAAAATGTTTGAGGAGGAGAGTATTAGGGGACATAGAATCACCCAAGTAATTCAAGGGGAAGGAACCTTTTTTTATACCAAGATTGGTTTCCAAATCTCTTGTTATTCTCTCCAAAAATTTGTTAGGTTCAAAGAAGTTACTTTTCACCAGATATATAATTTTGTTTTTACAAGCACAATAGACCTCTAGAGCTTCATTAACCTCCTAGATAGACCTTTTTATTTTAAACCACAAGGTTTATTTATATTAGATTTTATGATCATGAATTGTTTCTAGGTCATGCTAAGGACTACATCATCTTAGTGAGTAAGGAAACATTTAAATTATTATGTTAATATGGGTGTGCTTATTTTTCATGATTAGTAGAGTTGTTTCTGTCTAATACTATGTGAGTGTTGTTTTAAAAGAAAGAAACATAAAAAATAATAGAACACTAATTCACCCCACTCTTAGTGGTCACAAATACCTTGATCAGTTCTTATATTTGGTATCAGAGTAAAGGTCCCATCATTGACACTAGGATATTTGATGTTTGAAGACGAAAAATATATCATGGATTTTAACAGCTTTGTTAATAGTAAAAATATTCCGATCTTCAATGGGAAGAAATATCATATCTATAAGTACACAATTTTACCCAATCCTTTATCCGTTGGTGGTGGAGTTCTGTAATCTCATGCATATGGTTTTATTCCTCTTATTGAGGGGTCTCCCTTAACATCAACAAGAAAGGGGAATCATGAAAATGACGGAGAATCATTAAATTCTATTATTTCCACTATATTAAAAAAATTATTCTGGATGTTTAGTGGAAATATAATGACTAAAAGAGTATGGGATGAGTTGATCAATATTTATAAAGGAAACATAAAAGTGAAGAAATCTAAGATACAAATTTTAATATGGAAATAAAAATATCTAAATGTAGAGGTGATAAATATAGTAATGAGCTTTCCAAAATGTGTAATGATATTTTAAGAACCATTATAAGATTTAGAAAGAAATTGGAAGACTAAATAGTTATTGAAATGATATTGAGAATTATTCAGGATAGATTTGATTTCATATAACACCCAAACATTATATTTAATGATGAAGGAAGGATGGCAGAGAGCGGTGTAGAACCTGGTGATCTCAATCTGGGTGATCCTGCTCACAGATCAAATGGTGTTGAGTTGGAAAGGACCTGTGGTAGTGAATCGGTGGAGGAAGACTTTTTTGGTCACAAATAATTTTTTAACCTTTGTGCGAAAGGTCACCCTAAATCAGGTTCTACTCGGGATGGAGCTGGAGAAAAGAAATGTTTCGTGGATGTGGTGAAAAGTACATGCAGTTCCTCTTTTATGGATTGAAAATCTTCTCCATCAGGTAGGATAATTAGTAAAGGGAATATTATGCATGTTGCGGTGAATAAAAGTTTTGTTCAAGAAAGAGTGAATTTGTTTAAGTTTTCCATAATTTCTTGGGTTCTAATTCTAAAAGTGGTGAAGCCATCAAAGTTTAATGAACCCACTGAGAGGATTACTGTGATCTGGGGCTTTGCTGACTGGAAAATGATGGTTGTGGGTCATGGTTTCTATCATATTTTTTCCCATATAATGAACTCAAAAGCTATGTATGGATTCTTGGATTAGTCTCTCTAAATCCTAGATTTCTACGAATTCATGATTGGGGTTGTAATTTTGATCTAAATTCTATCAAGAACACATATTCTCAACTATGGATACAAGTCTGCAATCTTAATTGGATATATTGGCATCCACAATTTTTATGAGACATTTCTTCGTCTATTGGTAATCCAATTAGGTTGGATAAGCAAACAGACAGTCCCTCTTTTGGTCATTATACTAGGATTTTGGTTGAGGTTGATATGTTTGTCACCCTTGTGGAAGAAGTGGTGCTAACCACTAAGGATGATAGTCTTACTCTTGGGATTAATTATGAGTGGAATCCCAAGTTTTGATTGAATTGTCCTTTCTTTGGACATGTGGTCTCAGATTGAAATAGACATAAAATTTTTAGCTTCTGTAAAATCAGAGGGCATGAGGATTCGAATTGCAGGAGAAATAAGGGGATGGCAGCTGGACCTGACCCCTTAGACGTTAAAGGAGACTCAAGTAATCATAATGAGAGGATCTATCACTTGGGAGATCTAGTTCAGATCTCTGTGGGGGATCCCAATTAGGATAAAGAGCCTACTGCATCATCTGCACATGTGACTACCGAGTATTCAGATCCTTTGGCCCAATCAGGGCCATGTCACCTGGCCCCCCTCATAGATAATGTTCAGGAGGACAAGATTAATATTGAGTAGGTTTCTATTACCTGTGACGATGTAGCAAGTCCGAACAATTTTTATCCTTTGGAGCCTGCTTCTGGAGATGCTGTGGTGAGTGAGGAAAATTCTGATGATGTCTCAAAAGATGTGTTTCTCCCTTCTAGCAGTGGTGGCGCTGCAGATGCTGATCAGAATTCTGGGAAGAAACCTAGGGAATTTCTCCACATACATCCAGATATGGTTGTGAAGAGAAGTGTCCCTGCCAGTTTACTTGCTCCTGTTGACTCCTTGAATAGATTTTCATCCCATAGCCCTGAGACTTATTGTTATGATATTTATGAATCATCTACTTTGAATCAAGATTCTAGTGTTCCTACCCATGTTGAACCAGATACTGTTTGATCTATCAAAGACATGAAACAAGGTGATTATGGGCCTATTACTAGGCTCAAATAAAAAAATGAAGATCTTATTTTGGAACATCCAAGGTATTGGGAATTCTCCCATAGTCAATCCCCTTAAGCATCTCATCTAGTTTTATAAGCCTTCATTAATTGGTATTGCTGAGCCAAGAATGAAATTTGATAGTTGGTCCTCTTTTAAGTGGTCTCTGTTGGGATACTCTTATGTTTCTAATATCAAGTGGGTAATAGTGCTGAATATTTATGGGTTATGAAGCATCATAGTGTTTCCGTTAACACCCTCGTCAGTGACATGAAATCTGTGACTATCACTTGCAGCAAAAATTTTCTCAATCTCTCAATTACTTTTGTTTACGCTTTTAATCTGTATAGAAGGAGTGATCTCTATGGAGGAATCTTGATGATATCTTAGAGGGTATAAGTAATAGTTGTATTCTTCTTGGTGACTTTAATACTATTTTGAGTCTTGATGAAAAAAATGTAATGAATTTTTATTGTGTTTCAACCTCTGATTTTTCTACTTGCATTGAAAAATGTGGTTTTGTTCATGTTCTCATGTCTAGAGTGGATTTTACATGGAGCAGGTACACAATCAATGGAAGGCAGTCAAGTAAGCTGGATAGATGTAATTTGCAAGTGGATAATGTATCTAGTTCAAGGGATGTGTCTGGAGTTGCCTTGCCAAGGATACATTCTGATCACAATCCTATTCTTGTTGAGGTATGTGACAATAGAATGAGGTTAGCCCCAATTCCCTTTAAATTTAATAATGTTTGGATGGTCATTCTGAGTTGTAGGTAGATTGTTTTGGATGTCTGGAATTCTGACTTCATGGGAAGTCCCTCTCATATTGTTTGTTCTAAATTAAAAGAGGTCATGTCCAGATTAAGGCAATAGAGTAAAGCCTTATTTTACTCTCTTGATAATTATATTAAAGAGGCAGAAATTTTCATGATGAACCACTATAAAGATAATATTCTCCATGATGTCCCCTCCCTAGAGGAGGAACATGATGATTCAAATCTGGAAAATCTCTTGACTCTTAAATAGAGATTACAACAGAATCAGTTCAATTTGAGAAGGTTAAAGGAGGGAGATTGGAATTATAAGTTCTTTCATTGTATGCATAAGAAAATGAGAGCTTTAAGGAGTCTTAATTCCATTACTATTGAGGGGAATATGTTCTCTTATGAAAGTGGGATTGTTGAAGCTATCATGGGATACTTGGAGAAGCTTTATTCTGACAATTTAATTGACCACTCTGATAAAATTATTCACTGTTTGGAGCGCTCTATTACTGATCTTCATAATAACAGGCTTACTGAAATTCCTAACGCCAAATATACTTATGATTCTCTTATATCATTAAATATTGATAGTGTTTCTAGTTCCGATGGATTCACCAATAAGTTTTTTATCTTCCACGGGGATATTGTAAATCACGATTTTTCAAATGCGGTTAGGGATTTCTGTAGGTCCTCTTTTATTACTATTGGGATGAAATAACATTTTATTTCTTTAATCCATAATAAAGAATGTTCCCTTGATATTAAATACTTTCGACCAGTGGCTATTGGGAATACGATACCTATGATGATCAATAAAATCATGACCAAGAGGTTGGGTGAAATTTCTAAGGGGATTATTTCCAATAATTAGTTTGGTTTTGTACCAGGAAAGAACATTCAAAATTGCCTTTTCACTGCTTCTGAACGTGTCAATGCCATGAAGAGGACGAAAAATGTTGGTGACATGGATTTGAATATTGACATCTCCAAGGTGTTTGACACTATTAGATGGAGCTTTTTTTCACAATTCTTCAAATGCATGGTTTTTCGCAGAGATTCCTCGGTCTTGTTGGCTCCATCTTGAAAGTGTGAGGCACTCTGTTCTAATTAATTTATCCCCTAGAGGATTATTTCGATGTACAAGTGGGTTAAGGTAGAAAGACCCTCTCTATGGCCTGCTTTTTGTGATTTCTAGAGACTACTTGAGTTGGTGTCTAAATGACCATACTAATTATTATTGGTTCTAGAAGATGAAAACTAGGAGGAATCGTCTTGCTCACTATCTCTTGTTCTATTTTGATGACATTATGCTATTTTGAAAGGCATAAAAAGGGACCATTTATAGTATCAAGGGTATATTTTCACATTATGAGGAAGTTTCAGGTCAGTTTATTAGTTGTAATAAGTCTTTAGTTATGCTCGGGGAAGGTATCACCATCTTGAAATAGAATATTATCTCTTTGAACCTTGGCATGAAGAGGGGAACACTACATTTTAATTATCTTGGTGGGACTTTGTTTTGGGGAAGATTGAAGTGATTCTATCATTAGAACATTGCTCTAAAAATTGATAATCAGTTAACAAACTGGAAAGGAAAGAATATGTCACAATTTGGAAGAATTTTCTAGGTTAATTCAGTTATTACCTCAAATTTTGTCTACTTTTTCTCTCTTTAAAGAAGGCCAATGGAACTTGTTAATGATTTTATTGAAAAGATAATAAATTTTATCTATAATGGATTAATTAATTAGATAATGATCATTACAGTGTCCTGGAAAGACAGTATTAAATCGACCCAAAAGGGGGGAATGGGGGTGAAGGACCTAAGGGTCTTCAATGATGCTTTGATTAAGAAGTTTGTATGGAAACTGTTATCCAGATCTAACCCCTCTGCAGAGTTTCCCTATTCTAGTTTTGTAGACAAGCTTCAGCGTGGTGATGGTTATTACATGACTTCCTATGTTTGGCCTGCCATTAAGCGGGCTTATGCGGGTCTTATGAAAAACTCGAGATGGATGGTTTGTGGGAACTCTCCTCTAAACCATTGGACCACTCCTTGGTTATCCCAACACTTCTGTGATGACATTATTATTCCTCCATCCCTGATGAATTATGCTATTGCTGATATCTGTGGTATTGTAAATATGAATGGGTTATTACATGATAATCTTTGCTTTTAGATCTCAAGATACAGATATGTGGATTTTGACACTCTCATTTGGATGTCCAAATTAAATAGAATCTTTTCTACTAAGGATTGTTACAAATTGTCTTGTTTCCCTTCCCTGAACCCACCCTATTAGATCAAAGGTGTCTGGACTGCTTTTATTCCACCTGCCTCAATGACCATCATCTAGAAAATCTTGAAGAAGCGCTTTCCAGTGCAGCACCTGTTGCAGTGCGCTGGGGTTCAGCTGGCCCCTTCTTGTCTCCTCTATTTAGATGCGGATGAAACACATAACCACATGTTTATCTCCTGCGGATTCATGAGGTTTTTTTGGTTTTATCTGCATGATCTCATCAGCAGGTTTTTTAATTTACAATCTCTTGAGGACCTATTGCAGTTCATTTTTATAAAGGAGAGCACTGAACAGATTCAGTCCCTCTGGTTTGTTGTTGTTGTGAGTGTTTTCTATTTTATTTGGATGGAAATGAATGATATTTATTTCAATAAAATTAATCCATCCTTTCATAATGGTGTTTTGTTCATACATCGTGAAATATAGACTTCCTCCCTTATTCAAACAGGATCTATTAATAATGATGTTGCTAATGTTGTTCTTCTGAGATCACTTGGTGTGCATGGTAGGTTCATGAAACTGTTAATGATGAAGTATGTTTGATGGATACTTCCCGTACCTATTTTGGTCAAAGTCAACGTAGATGGAGCGACCACGAGTGCTCCGGGCCCTGTTGGTTGCGGTGGTGTTTTTCGAACATCCTGTAGATTTTTGAAAGTATTCTTCTACCATTTATTTTAAATGGTCTTTCTATTGAAGCAGTGCTTTCGAATATGATTAAAGAAATCATGTATGCTGTTCACTTTAATTGGCATCAATTATGGTTGGAGTCCAACTCGACTATTGATGTTCAAATTCATTGAGATCCCTCCTGGAATGTACCATGGAAGATATTTCCTGATAGGATCGAATGTCTACAGCTTACCTAGGTGCTCTCCCTTGAAGTAACACATGTTTTTTGTGAGGCTAATCAGGTTCCTGATGCTCTTTCCAAGAGAGCAATCTTGGGGGTTAGTTCCAATTTGTCATGCATCTTGCCTGATTTTTATAATGGACTTATCAAGGTTGATATTTCGTGGTGAGATTTATACCTATATTTATTGATCTATTTAGTTACTTTGTTTTCCTGTTCATTTTTCGTTTTATTTAATATATTTTATAGGAGCAGTCTTCTTTCCTATTTCCAGGCTTTGTGGGTATAATGTATGGTCCTTATTTTCAATTACCTTCATGATGCACAACTGCAAGCACATAAGGGAATATAAAACCCTGATACATTAAAATATATTTAATATTATAAATAAATTTGATATATTATATATTTTTTTAAATCACACAACACCAAGTTATCTTTCGTTACACGCAAGAGTGACTTTCTTCGAAATCTTACACTACACGTAAGACAGAGTTTCATCGAACAGAAAAATACTATTACTAAATATAATAAGACTTAACCTAACTAATAAATTATAGGTTATAATTTTTGAAAATATATGGTTTATAATCATATAAAATGAAATCATTGGTTACAAATTAATTAGAATTTAATATAAAAACTGATTAAATATAAAGAAAAATATTATTATTTTAATCCTCACAAGGTTGTTTTATGATATTAAATAAAATTAATTACAATTTGTGGGTGATATTAATGTGATATATATATATATATATATTATATTCTACCAAATATTGTTGATATTTATCCAATACATTTGATTAGAATAAGATAATAACAAACCCAATACTTCGTATACAAATCAATATTTTATTAAGGCACTTTTACCACCTTTTTATGGAGAACCCATTTTAAAGATAATTTTTTACACTTTGATAAATTTAATATGAAAAAAAGAATTCATATATGAAATAGAAATAGAAAAATAATGGTAGGTTGAATAATTTGTATTTTTCTATAATGTTTTATTTTTTAATCAATAGTGAAAATAATAAATTTGAGTACAAAACTACATTTTATCCAATTTATTAATAATCATAAATTAAATATGAAATTGGTTTTAAAGATTAAATATATAATTTTTTGTCAAATAAAACATTTTAGGTCATTGGAATAAATTTCACATTGAAATTGACAATAAAAACATAGCAATCTTTTGAATGTTTTTACTTTTAAAACAGGGATTGTCGTCTCATCTGCGGGATTAATTTTAAACTCATTTCTATCACTTATCTAATTATAATTTATAATAATAGAAATAATATTAGGATTAATAGTAATTTATAATAATTTGAACATAGTTTTTGAAAAAAAAATTACTAAATGTAATTAAAATTAATTACAGTGATTAAGGTAAGGCAAATCTTAAGAAGGGGCTGAACCTTAATCATAAAGGGCCATGTGACCTTTAAACATTTCCAAGATCCATTTACAAACCTTATTTGGTACCTATCCTATCCTTTCTAGAAATGGGACCTTTATTGGAGAATCTTTTAATCTGAAAAATGTGTATGGAATTCCTTTCCAAAATATTACTAGTTGGTCACTCCTCATATAATATAAAAAAGTCTCATCTCCTCCCACTTCCTCACACATCTCATGCCATGTTGGATCCACCATAATCATCCCAAATATATTCTATAAATCCCTTCCTTCAACCTAGCTGTCTCACCTTGGTCATAAATCCATCCAAGGAAGCCCATTTGTTTAAACCAAAAGGAGATACTTGATTACGAGGTAACATATTTCCTTAAGAAAATTATTATTATTTCCATTCTCCACCACATAAACTCATATTATTCCATTAATTTAATACAAATCCAGTAATATAAATATACTATAATTTTTTTTATACTAAGGGTTAGACATAATATTACACAAACTTCCATCTAAAAGTTAATGAACCTGTTGTTTCAATTTACAGCAAATAACCACCTCACGAGATGATGATTGTTCATTTTTCCTTTGATAACTGTCATGGTTAGAAATTATGATGGAAAAACTATTTACATATGATATATATGATATATATAATTTATTTATAAATAAATAATTATTTTATAAAACATACTCAATATATTTCATTTATTGTAAATGTAATAACATTGTTGGAGGAAGTGTGGACTACCTCCCCCTCAAAGTAATGTGAATCATTCATGCTATACATGGAATATATAAATTATGGTTTTAATGAACCTATGTAACATATATAATATATATATTTATCCATAATTATCATATAAATATTTATCATTTAATTTTAATTCTTTTAATACAACAGATAAATGAAAACATCATTCATGGATACATACGACCTACCGTCTCCTTGAACGGCACACTTAATTTCTTATATAAAATATTATGGACAATGATAAATACATATTTAATAAATTTATATAATTATTAAATCATGGTATAAATATTTGAGACGAATAAATCATGATCTATTTGGTATTAAAAACAAATCACACGTTAAAACATACATGAGAAAAATGAGTAATTAACACCCAAAATAGTTAAAATAATTAATTATTGTTGACAAATGAGTAAAAAAATATAATAGAGAGTTAATATATAATATTATAAACATGATTTATATTTTTAATAAGTTATTTAATTATTTAAAACCACTATACTGGAGGAAAAATTCCACAAAACAAAAGAAGGGTTAAGGTGAAAAAAATTCATCTCAATTTACATTCTATTGAGACTTATTTGTTATTATGAACCAATTCACTTTTATTTTGTGTATATACTGACTTTTGACATGTTATATGATGAATCTACATCTATCATGATATTCTGTGTTTCATTTAATATTATTCCTTCATGGATATTATGATAGAAATATTTTAATGTTGTATGATACACTTTGGAATGTATAAAAATTATTCCCCTAAAGAATGTTCATAATTATTATCTTTACAATCTGAATTCCTTTAGTGATTGTTATATTTATCTTGAAACAATCACTTTATTTTAATAAATTTTCATTGTTAATTATTTGAATATCCTTATTTTCATATGATGAATATTATTATTGCCTAAACCATATATCATTTTATATATGATGTTTAATTTGACAGTTATTTAATCAACCAAGGATGTATTGATAAATTTATAGCCTTTATTCAATAGATATATTTCATTATAAGGAACATTTTTTATTAATTTAACTGATTATTGGATATATGAGGATTTCTTTGGACTGGAAGTCATGGGTGAGATTTGGTTAAAGATAGCCCCTCGATGCATTGGTAGTCTCATTAGATGAATCAGTTAGCCAAATATGAATAGTTTAAAATTTTGTGAGAATAGATATTGAAGGTATAATGGTTCATGTGTCTGATACAAGATGTCCAATATTAACGTATTGACTTAATTTTAGTTATCCTTTTTCCATGATATTTTGCGTTGATGGACCGATCAATGCATTCAATTTTTAGTCTATTGATTAAATGCCATGTGTTTTCATCTTCTAACCTTGATATATTAATATTGTATTATCTATTTATTTGAAAGGCATGTGCTGTCAGTTATTTTAAGTTCCATTTATTCCCATTGTGTCTATATTTCTCACAGTTTACTTACCTTTACTGAGCATTTGAGGTCACCCGTATTATCGTTCCTTTTCATGGGTTATGAATAAAAAATAATTGAATGAACATACAAGGATTCAGTTTATTTAATTATATTATATATCATGTTTGAATTTTTTATTTCCCAAAGCATTATGGAAGTAATGTATGTAATATGGATTTATATGACTTCTAAACTAATCGGTCCTTTGGGATCTGATTCCTTGTAATCACGCCAATGTAATAATATAATGCACTAACTATGGGATTCTAGTGTAAGGGTGATAAAATTGGTATCATAGAATGTTTTTTAGAAACCTTGAAAACTAGATTTAGATAACAAGAATTAAAGGGCATAAACCTATGATAAAAATTAAGGATTAGTATAGATAAACATCCTAAAATTTTGGTAACGTAGAAATTATGTGGGAATTCCTAGAAATTATTCCCATTCTAGATAATACAAGTGGAAGATATTTTTGAACAGGTGTACCTTGGACTGAGAACTTTGAAAAGGTGTGTCGATCCTGACATGGTGTAACCTAGTACATGACAATGGGTCTTACTACGAACTCAGATTGATACTCATGGGGGATTCCCTTAGGATAATTTTCAATTTATTTACCTACCATTAGGAAGGATTTAAAAGTAAATATATCCCCAAAGAAACTATGTTTATTTTTATGAGAGTAGTTATGAAAAACATTTTAAATTTATTATTATCATTTAAAAAGTTTTGGGAATATTCATTATGTTTCATAATGTTATGATCTAATCCATTATATTCCAATTTTTAGAAATAGGGATTGGAAGGATGAGTGGAATCATTAATCATGGAAAATTTAAATATTTCCCTACTAAGGGAACCAATACAGCTAATATTAGATTGAGAATGTTAAGGAAATATTATATAAGCTTAGTCAGATTATGACACGTAACCTTTTCCAAATGGAGAAACCTCCTCCAGATCAATATTATCTAATGTTGGATCACTTTATAAGATAGAGGCCCCCATAATTTAGTGTGGATAATTTTCCAATTGTATCTGGTCAAGGGATTAATTCTTTGGGAAAGATATTCATGGATTTAGGATGTGGTGAAAAGGATAATTTTACACTTGTAGTATGTTGTCTTAATTTACATGAAAATCAGTGGTGGTATCTGATCTAAGTATAAGAGAGGAAGAAGAAATCAAAATCATGGAATGAAGATATTTTTGGGAGACATTATTTGATAAATACTTCCTTCGTTATCAAAAAATTGATTTGATGAGGAAATAAAATAACCTAAAGCTAAAGGAAGAATATATTGTTGAAGATTAAAAAGCTTTCATTACATGATTTTCCAGGTATTCTATTATTTATATATGCAACACAAAGTGTACGATTAACCACATATTTGATGGTCTTAATTAAAATATTTTAATGGCACATGTTTCTTAGAATTTTACATAAAATGTAGAAATTGTTTTATATGCCATTAAAATAGAAAAATAATTTTCTAGAATCAATAAAATTCAAGGGAATGAAAGGGAAGAAGGGGCCATCAAAGAACCCCGAAAAAGTTAACGATTCACATAATTACTTAAAGAAGAATTTTCTCAAATGGGATAAATGAGGGAAGAATCACTCTGTTAAATACTTGAAGGGAATGAGATTTTGTTATTAGATTGTAAATAACGGTCACCATGCTAATGAATACAAATGGATAAATAAAAAGACAAATATTCAGTTTTACAACTATAAGGATATGGGGAACTATGAAAATGAATTCCCTATGCATCAAGAGAATGTACCTCATAAGAAGCTAAGGGATCATGGTCAAGCATATGTTATTGACACAACTAAAGTAGAATGATTAATGTAATTATGTATTTGGGTCTAACAAATATGTTTCAAAATTATTTTATGTATGATTTTCTAATCACATGATTTATGGAATATATAAGCATTGTACTACATTACTTTTTCATTAAGGACATGCGATTATATGATTAATGATATCAATAAAATTTATTTATTAAGAAGTTAAACTTCTTAGTAAACACATTATTGAGGGAAATAAAACCCTTTAATATGATTGTGACATTGAGATAATGATGAAGAAATGATTGATTGAGATAAGTGATAGCTACCTTAAAACTGAGTAATTACATATCGACATGTAGTATATGCTCTCAGTGATGGAGTTTACAATACTTTTGGATTTAATTAATATATCTTATAACATGTGTTTTACAAAAGGAATAAGAAAGATTGAATTTTTTTCAATAAGGTTTTATGGAAATTTATGTTATTACCATATTTCAAAAGGATACATGATAAAGTTGTTCAGATTTTTGCAATGTAAAAATTTAGAGTTGCTTCATGTTGATTAAATACTAATGCTATGTTCAAATTTTAAATTAATCACCGTCCTTCCAAACTATTAGATCATAATATTTTTTAAAATTTAACCGTTTATAAAATGGTTTAATTTAATCATTGGATGAGATTTTAGAGGATAAAGTACTAATTCACAATATGATGACTCTTGTGCTAAGAGATGAAGTAGAAATAGTTCAAGTAATAATCACAGGAAATTATATTTTTAAATAAATAGATATTTACCTATATAATTAGAGAGTGAAGATATTCCTCAACTCTAGGAAAATTATCCTAAAAAAATGTTTTCCTACTCTCTTATTTGTTAATGAAATTAGTGACCATTATTCATAACTATGTTTTGTGGTTTTTTAGTCAGAAACATTCATCTAAACATGTTTTATAGAACTCTCCATAAAAAATCGATTGTTTTATTTTTCTCTTATGTATCCATGTTTCCATTTCCCACCTATGTTATCATAATATAGAACCTAGTTACATAACCATCATTAATTACTTTCTATATTGTTTAAAAGATGTGATATTAACACTTTTTATAATCTGGGTCTTTCAACAATAGTTTATTTTCAATAACCATCTTTTTTATACCAATTTTACATTTCAGGACAAAATTTATTTAAGGTGTGGAGAATGTAACACCCCAAAATTCTAAAGTATGAACCTTATATTTTATATAATGTAAGGAAAATGACACAAAATCAATAAAGGAATATAATACCCCAATATAGTAAAATATATTTACTATTTTAAATAAATTTTATATATTCTATATATTTTAATTCACACAACACTGTGTTAGTTTTCATTACACACAATAGCGATTTTCTCCAAAATCATACATTATATATAAGATAAAATATAACCGAAAAGAAATTAATTATTATTGAATATAATAAGAAATAACCTCACTGTTAAATTAGTGGTTATATACAGCTAAAATATATATTTTATATGAATATAAAACAAATTCATTGTTTACAAATTAATTATAAATTAATTTGATAACTGATTGAATACAAAGGAAAATATATTTATTTTTATCCTCACAAAACTTATTTACCTTAATCAAACCAATTAATTACAATTAGTGGGTGATATTAAATTTATATTTATATGATATATTAACTAAATTTTTCTTATTCATTCAATATATTTTATAATAATAAGACAAGAACAAACCCAATACTTTACATAAAAATCAATATTTTATTAGGGCACTTTTACTGCATTGTAATGGAATGCCCATTTTAAATCCAATTTTAACCCTTTTATATATTATATATTTCAAAATTAACTTCATATTTTAATTATAAACATTAAAATTTGTATAGGGTGAATTTTTGATATTTTTCTATGAATTTTCCTTTTTAATGTCTTATGAAAAATACTGAATTTTAGTTGAAAACTACTTTTTCATTTAATATATTGATAATGTAAATCTAAATTATAAATTTGTTTTAAAGATTTTATAGATAAAATATTTATAAATTAATCCAATTTAGTTCATTTTAATCAATGTTCCTTTGAAATGGACTATTAAACATAGGAGACTTTCAAACTTTTTTACTTAAAAACCCCACATTGTCGTCTTGTCTGCAGGTTCAAATTTAATTTAATTTCTAACACTTACATAATTAAAATTTGAAAAAAATATTCCATATTTGGATTAAGAATAATTTATAGTTTCTGACAATTTCAAATTCGTTTTTTAAAAAAAATTACAGAATGTAATTAAAATTAATTATAAGGATTAACGTAAAATTAAGCATTATAAGGGACAAAAACATAATATGTGGGGACCAAGTGGCCTAGAAAAATCTCCAAGATCAATTTTAGGTTCATATTGATATAATATACTCCCTTTTATATAAAAATTAATTTTATTTTATCCACTTACCATGTGAAAATGTGTATGGAATTCTTTTTTCAAAATATTACATGACGTCACTCCTCCTCCACTATAAAAACACCTCCTATCCTCCAACTACCTAAAACCTCTAAAGACACATTTTGTCAAACATTATATATCCAAATAACTCCTAAAATCCCTAAATTAAATATATAAGATTTAAATTGGTCAAAAATATATCCAAGGGAGTCGTTTGGAGCAAGCCAAAAGGAGTAACCCGATTAAGAGGTAACATATTTCATTAATCTCTTTAGTTTTATTTCCATTATCTTCCACCTAAACACTTAATATTCCATACATATATAAAAAACCAGTATAATAAATATACTATAAGGTTTTTTTATATGGTTTAGACCTAAACATACACACACATCCATCTAATAATGGTTAATGAATATACTATTTTATCTGTATGGAAAACTACCACATCACGAAACAATGATTGTTCATTTTTCCTCTACAAACTTTCACAGTAGGAAATTAGGATTGAAAAAGTACTTTTATATGATATATATGTTATTTATATTGTATTTATTCTTATGTAATTATTATATAAAACATACCTCTATACATTCCATTTTGTGTATATGTGATAACATCATCTGTGTAAGTGTGGACTATTGCCTCATCAATGCAATGTGAATCATTCACGCTATACATTGAGTGTATAAAATATGGTTTTAATAAAACTATATAACATATATATCATATATGTTATACTTTAATTATAATATAAATATGTTTTATTTGTGTTTCATTCTTTTAATATAACAAAGAAATTAAAGTAGCAATGATGCATACATACGACCTACCATCTCTATGAATGGTGCACTTCAGTTCATATCTCCAAATATTGTAGAAAATTATAAATATATATGTAATGGATATATATAATAATTCTATCATGGTTCAGATTATGTACATTTTTAAGTCATGATCATTTTATAAGTAACAACAAATTAAAAGTCGAAACATACTTGATAAAACTGGGCAATTACATCATGAAATAGGTTAAATAATTAAAGAGTGTTAACAAAAAATTAAGAAAATATTATAATAATTTAATATAAGATATTATAAATATTATTATTATTTTTGAATAATTTATTGACATATTTTAAACCACTATACAGAAGTATACACTCTACACCATAAAATGTAGATTAAGGTAAGGGAATTTGGTCTCAATATACATTTAATTGATAATTTTTTTTTCTACACCTATTAACTTTTATTTAGTTTAGATAACACCATTTGAAATGTTATATAATAAATCTACACACACTCATGATATTATAAGTTTCATTTTATTATATTCCATCATGGGGATTGTGATTTCAATGTTTTAATGTGGTCTGAGACACTTTAAATTTCTTAATGATTATTCTCCAAAAGAATGTTCTTAATGATTATCATTACAATATAACTTCATTTTATGATTTTTAAATTTCTCAGGAAATAATAACTTTATGTTAATAATTTTTTCAATAGAAATTTACTTCAATATCCATATTTACATATAATGGATATTATTATATCCTAAACCTCATATCATTTTATATAAAATGTTTACTTCCAGAGTTATTTAATTAACTAAGGAATTTTTGACAAATCTGTATACTATATTAAATATGGATATTTTAGGAAAATTTGAATTTGTTAATAATTGAATTTACTATTTGATAAATGAGTAATGATTCGGATTGGAATATATGGGTGGGTCCCAGTTATAGTTAGCCCCTCGATGCATCCATAGACTATTGAGAAGAATTAGTTGGACAAATAATAATTGTTTAAACTATCCTTAGAATGGATATTGACATTATAGTTGTTCAGATTCTAGATACGTTTTGACTAATATTAATGAATTTCCTTCATTTTAGTTATCATTTTTATCCATGAGATTTTTAATCAATAGATATATGGACGCATTTCATTTTTAGTTCATTGATTAAATGGTATGTGTTTTCAGCTTTATACCTTTCCATATTGATATTGAATTATCTAGATATATTAGTGGAATGTGGTATCAATTATTTAAATTTCCATTTATTATCATTGATTCATTATTTCTTCCTTTTTACATAACCTTACATAGAATTTGAGGTCACCCCTATTATGTTTCTTTTTCCTAGGTTATGACAAAGAAATAATTGAATATGTGTTCAAGGATAAAAATTATTTCATTTCATTATGTATGTTTCTTGTATTTTATATTTACCAATATAATATGGTAATCATGTAAGTAATTAGGATTTCCCAGACTTCCAATTAAATATATCCTTTG
Organism: Viscum album; assembly: GCA_963277665.1. Taxonomy (NCBI): domain Eukaryota; kingdom Viridiplantae; phylum Streptophyta; class Magnoliopsida; order Santalales; family Viscaceae; genus Viscum; species Viscum album. The sequence continues at coordinate 541,721,911 of OY728119.1, forward strand.
GGATTTTATTACTTGTAATCATGTCAGTGTAAAAAAATAATGCACCAAATCTGGGATTTTGGGGTCAGGAATTAAATTCTAATGTTTTATCATTGGAATATAGAGTGCCCGAAAATCTCTCAAGTTAATATACCTAGTATTCTTATTTTATATGAGTTGTTAAAATACAATGATATCAGAATTAAGGTAAAGTATGATCATGAAATCTCATTCAAAACCACTGGGAACGAAAATTTAAATAATGATTTTATTCAAAAATATGTCGGTGCTTCATATTCATAAAACAAAGTGGGTAATAATAACAATGAATCTATTTATTTATTTTCAATAAATATTAAAATATGAAAGTATAATTATAAACGAAATATTCTATTGATCTTATTTAAATGTGTATCCAATGGATATATTTCAACAAGATATCTAATACTAATAGAAGATGAAGATAGTGATGAAGAATATAAAAGGATAAGAAAAACTTTGAAAAAAAAGACAAAAATACAAATTCATATTCAAGATAGAGTAATAAGTCCTCTAAATATAGAAAGATAATTTTCCCCCCAAATGTGACGAAGATGATGATAATGAAGAAGAATTAGAAGTCGAAAATTATAGTGATGCTTGTGCTGATAAGTTACTATAAAGATGAATGTTTGGAGTTATACCAACGATGATATTATATATATTTTTAGTTATTTAGAGGTTGAAAATCAGATGTAATTCATGTCAAAATGTAAATAGAAATAATTTCACTCAAAATTTATAAACATAGAGAAAGAGAATAAGATTTTAATGAATGATGGTCAACATATTAACAATAAAGAAATAGTACATAAAGAATAAAAAACCATATTATTAAAAGAGATTGAAAACTTATAGAGGTTATTTGATTATGAAAAAAATACATAACATTAATCTTGATGAAAATATTAAGTATAATAATAATGGATTTTACATTGAATATCACAAACTAGTTGAAGCTGAAAAAGGGAGATCAAACAACTAAAATTAATTTTTAGAAGTTGGAGAAAAATATAAAGAGTTTGAATCATAGAAAGATAATAAAATAACATCCTCAATGGTTTTTGATATGGTTAAATATGTTGGGAAGGTATCTAAGTAAAAAATCACATCAAAATAATCATAAATATATAAAAAAGTGAATTCCAAAATTATAAACTTTTTGAGAAATCAAAATTTAAAGAAAAATAATTCTTCAACAAGAGACTCTAATAATAATGGAAAAAAGTATAATATGATAAATAAATTTAAAGGGGTAAATGAAAATTTTGGTTCAAAAAAGAATACAATATTTTAATTCAAAAAGATGTTGTAGAATAAATATAAAATTCAAGAAATAATACATGTTTCAAAGGAAAATATTTTTAATAAGGATATTACTGGTGTTGCAGAGGATTTAGGAATATAATGAATATTTTATAGTTAAATAATAAATAATAAAATAGACCTAAATTATATTACAGTTATTGTTTTATGGGTAGTTATAAAGCTCAATGAAGATAGACTCATATAAACATGGATAAATCTATTTGGAAGATTGATAATAGGTTCCAACTTCTAGACACTATGTGATAGGTGTGATCAAAATGGACATCCTTCAAATAGATGTTTATCAATAATTCCAACAAATAAGGTTTTCATGAATTTGGATTACTCCAACCATTAATTATTCTAATAATCAAAAATCATGTTTCTTATGTTACATATCAATATCAATTTTATAATAGTTAACTTCTTTCCTGGAAAGATTGATAAAAATGGAAAATTTTTGAGGTGATTGTAAAACAAACACCATAAGAAAATGTTAAACTGACCATGAAGGTGAAGTGACCATGTGTAAGTTTCTAAATGTTAAAATACAAATGATATCATCAATAATAAAGTGAACATGCATCCAATAAGAAATGTGTTTCTAACTGTTAAGCTGACCACATGTTAAAGATCAAGTGACCGCATAAAGGATTCAACCTACCACTAGATGGAAATAATATACCACATGAAGTAATGGAGTTACCACAAGAATAAAACAATCCACCACAATATATTAATATAATAAGAAAATTTACCATTCCAAGGGACTATGTCAAAGTGACCATGCCATGTTACCATGTCATTGTAACCATGGCATATAACCATAGAAATTTTCTTTTCATGTGGTCATAAAAAGTAACCAGAATGTGTTTGTGCAAGTGATCATGATAAGTAACCATAAAAAGTAATCGAAAGAAAATGTAACCAAATCTATGTAATGACTAATTAACTTTTTCTAAATAAAGTAGTGTAGTATATTTAAATCTGAAATAGATATATTTTGAATCATTTATTGTAGAGTAAATGTATTTAATGTTTCAATGAGCATGAGAATTAAATTTGGAATATCCTCAAGTGGCTAATTGGGGATGGTAATTTATTTATGAAGAGTATAAAATCCTGAAAAAATGATAGTGGTGGATGAACATGTATTGGAATTAAATTTTGATACACTGAGGACATACACTAAATATTCTTCCACGACACTCAATTTTATTAAACACCTAGTGCAAAACTAAGTTAATTATTTTAAAGGAATGATTTAAAGATAATTTACCAACCAAAGAAGATCATATTGTGCTTTGTTAAACCTTGTCACCTTTCATATCTTTCTCTATAATATTTATATTCAATTTTGAGCTCTATTTTTTTTAAATCTAAAAATTCATTAGTATAGGAACATAATTTGTACTGGAGAGAACTACATACCATTTATTTCTTATTTTACACTGGTTATCCCATGTATAACCTTTGAGGATGCTAAGTGTAGGCTTGATTTCCAATGTGTAGTACTCTTATTTAAAACATGATCTTTGTTATCGTTCATTTTATTTTTTTAATAAACTAATTTTTAGCAGTTCATTACCAAATAAAGATAACTAGGGCTCGAATTGAGTATGAACCTATCATTTTATTCTAATTTTGGTTTTCTTATTTTTTCCATATTTTAAAAACCAACCCTTTTATTTTTCAAAACCATTCTAAAAAAATATTATTTTTAGTTATATTTAATAAGTGTTTTAAATAATATGATTAAAGAAATTTGATCTATTTCAGATGTTAAATGAATTTTGATATTGTTTTACATGATATTTAATTTAGGATTTGAGGAATATTTCAAAACCATTGAATTATATATTTATAATACTTTATTTAACAAAGATTTTTTTATGGATTGGTTGAATTCGTTTTAAATCTATTTAATCAAATATTATAATTAGAAACTCAATTAAACTCCTATTGTGTTTTCAACTTCGATCATCATTTTGAAATAATGTCTATTTAATTATTTATTATTTTTCTTTAATTATGATATGCTACTTATCAAATTATAAAAATTTAAATTTATTCCAAATTTATATCTTTATAGATAACAAAATGTTTAAGGGGATTTATATTAACAAGCCTTGCTATTTTAATGATAAAAATTATAATAGTGACAATATTAAGAAGAAAATACATATATAGAGAATGATATTTGATATTTGAACTATTATAGAGGTAACATATAAAACACATGAAGTTGGTAGATCTCATTGGAGAAATTATACTAAATCTACTTGTGATTGTAATTTCAAATCTATGAATGCATTATATAGTGAATTGGGGGAATATTAATTTAAAAAATTTTATAAATTCTCTACTACTTATAAAATTTGCGATACATTTTATTAATCTCACGAATGAAAATAAAATGTTTTTCAAATGACCCATATAACATATAATAGATAATAAGAAAGATTTAATATAAAAATTAATGAATCATTTTCTAAAATGTATATCAGGATCAATGAAATTTTTTAATACAATTCATGCACTTGGGAAGAAAATTTAAGATAGAGATTTTGTGATGATACTCTAGTTATTATTACCTAATTGAATATTTGCGAATCATTTGATATAGAAAATTTATAGTTAAATATTTAATTGGAAAAATAATATTTTAATATAAAGGGTTAAACGTAAACAAATATTATGTTGAACCAAAGAGAAAGTATGTTTGTTTGAAAACCTCATAGATAAAATGAAGGAGAAAATAAAATAAGATAGATCAAGTGAGGATAATTCACCCACTGATATTAATTATTTGGTAGAGTATCTACCCAATAGATTTTAGAAGATCCACACGATGAAGAAAATATTCTGGAAATTACACTATAGTGGAATGTATGATTGAAGAGGAAACCAGAAAAAGGGAAATCAACTAGTAGAATTTACTTTTTATAAATAAAAGAGAAATGAAAATTTCCAAGATAAATGTAAAAAATTAAATCATAAGAAAATCTACAAAGATAAAGAATAAATACTAATGAAATCTATAAAATCTAATTAGATCACCTGTGAGGATAGTTCTAGTGAGTCTAATTCAAACTGAAAAGACAATACAAATAGAGAAAACATGAATATTATAAAAACACGTCCAAGGTAATAAATATTATCTTTACATCTACTTTTCATATTTCAAATATATTTTAAAATTAAATTAATTATGGAAATATGACCAGAAAAGATTAATTTAAATATTTTAACATGCAAGAAGAAACATTCAATGAAATCAACTTTATGTATAAAAAGTTAAAGAAACAATATGATTTTTCTATTCAAACTAAATCTGGTCTTGTTGTAAAAAATAAATATAATTTATTAAATGATAATCAAAAAAGTAAAATTTCAAATTATAAACTCAATAAGGATCCTGAGAGGTTTAAAATTATAGGTAAACATTTTTCAAGATTCTTGATAAATAAACCACACCCTAGTACACAATTGGAATTGGGTACATTCTCTATCAATGTATAATTTAAAAGAATAAATTTATTCATACATAAAACTTATATAATTTTATTTATAGTTCATATTATTATGTACCTCATAAGTATTTTTTTTAAATAGTCTAAATTCATCTTATGTTATACCTATTAAACAACTTTGGATTTCAAAAACACTTATTTTCAAACTTATATTGACCCAAGAAATGGTGAGTACCAAAATCATTTATTATTTATATCTGTGTAGGAAACGTCAATGTATAGAAAATGTAATAATGTACGGTACCATCAAATTTAATTTTATAAACCCATTATTGGAGTCTAATCAAGATTTGAGAGCCTTTTAATTGTGGATTGTCAACATGTCACTTTTGGAGAAAATGAAAATTGAAAAATAATAAAACATGGTTAAATTGGTAACTATAAGTCTATTTCAATTCCCAAAGTATCATTTATTTATGGTTTAAATTATAATATATTTATCATATAACCGTTATGTGATTATGGTTATCATATAATCTATGAAAATAATGTAGGAAATACCTAGAATTCTTAAAATATTATGGTATTTACTAATTAATGGAATGATAATGTTCATGCAGTTGATTTATAATATTTATTTTATATTTTTTTTCTTCAGTGAATTTTATAATTAATCTTTTCTAAGAAATAAGATACTATACAACTATAACCTTTATTCTATTTTTAATCTAACTAGGATATAGTTAGATATGGATCTTCCTAAAAAATAATTCCCGAAAGGTAAATTCTTTAAACCCATCCAAAACTAGAAACAACATAATAAATCTTTCAAATCAATGAAAGAATTTTAATCTTATCAACCACTAGATTTGGTTCACATGGACATTTTTGGACCATTTAGATTTGATAGATTAAATGGGAAGAATTCATTTAATGTTCTTGTTGATGATTATTTTAGATATACATGGGTATTAATATTTTCTCATATAAGTGAAGAATATTCCAATTTTGTGATATATGAAAAATATTTAGATAGTATTAGTAAAATTATTATTAATTCCTTAAGAATTGATCATTCCCATTAGTTCTAAAATCATCAATTCGAAACCTTATGGTCATTATATGGTTAAAATCACAAACTTTTATCCTTCGATGACTCCATAGAAATATAGTGTTATAGAAATATATAACGAGAATCATCAAGGTATTTTTAATCCATTCTCAATTACTATGAACAACCTTTTTATTTTTTAGAAGTGCCTATCAATATATCCAATTATAACATAAATGGAGTAAAAACCAGACCACTTTTAAAGAAGACTATAGATGAGTTATGGAAGGGAAGAAAACCAAAATGTAATTACTTTAGAGTCTTTAGATGAAAGGTATTTATTCTCTTCATAATGGAATGATTAAAAAAATTTAATCTAAAAGTAATGAAGGAATCCTACTTTTTCAATCAACTTTTAGTAAATCTTATTCAGTGTTCAATAAAATAACCAAACATTTGGAAGAATATTTACATGTTAGATTTGATGAAATAGATCCACATGATCCTAAAACCACTTTATAAAACCATATGGATGATCTTTTTATGTTTAATATTAATACCTTAACCAAGCCTAGTATTAATTATGTAAAACCTAATTTATAATAATAATTTAATGTGGGGGAATTGTTTGACCCATGTAATTAAGAAGAAAACAAAGTTCCATGTACCACTATCCCTACAACAATTAGAACTCATAGATACTACCCTTTAGATTCTATTATCATATATCTAGATATAGGTACTAAAAATAGAGCTTATCTAACAAACTATGATTAATAGTAGGACTTATTGTCAAATATTTAACATAAAAAATCGTTGAATATATAGATGATGAATTATGGTTCATGGATATACAAGAAGAGTTGAATTTTTTTAAATGAGAAAAGTTTGGGAACTAGGGAAAATACCGAAATAGGTCCTGACCATTTGAACTAAATTAGTGTTTAATAATAAGGCTTATGATTCTAAGACATTAAAAAGAAATAAATCTAGGCTGGTTACATAAAGGATGCAATCATGAAAAAGAAATTTACTACAATTAAACCATTTCACCAGTAGAAATATGTGAATCAATTAGAATTTTACTTCAATATGAAGCACATTTGAATTTAAAACTACTAAAATGGACGTAAAGAGCTCTTTTAATGATGGTTATATTATTGATAATTTTTTTGAACAACCTCATAGATTTAAAAAATATAATTTTTCATATCATGTTTTCAAAATAAAAAAATGTATATACGATCTAAGAGAAGCTCATAGTGAATGGAGTGATAGAATCATCAAATTGTTTTATTTCTAAGAGGGTTTTCAAAAAGTTATATCTGAACCTAATTTATTTATTAAATGGATTTCAAAAGATAACTTTGATGATAAAATTTATATTAGTGGTATTAGTTTTGAATCATCAAAAAAATAATTTTATAATGAATTTTTAAAATTGATGAAAATTGAATTTGTAGTTAATTTAATGGGTCATTTAAATTTATTTATTAGTTTCTATATTTTAAAAAATATAGAGGGAATAATTTTAAATAAAATATTTTAAAATATATATCATCTAGAATTTTTTTATATAGATACAACCAAAGTCAATGATACTCCTATAAGAACAAGTACTGAGGTGGATCTTGATGAAACTGGTTGATCAATCCATATATAGAGGTATGATTGGACGTTTATAATAACTAACTATTTGGAAACATGATATTATGTTCAATGTATGTTTGTGTGATCATTATTAATTTAACTAAAATTAATCACATTTTATGTTGTTAAATGTATTTCTAAATACCTCAAATGTAGACCTAATTTAGTATTATTATATTCTATAGGAAAATCACTTGAATTAGTTATTCAGATGTATATTTTAGTGTCTATAAGATAGATAGAAAAGGAATCCATTGAACATGAAACACTTTGGGAAAGTCTCTAGTTTCATGGGGTATTTTGAAACTTAACTTTTTTGAAATATCTATTATTTAAGCTTATTACAAAGCTGTAGGTTATTCTTTTTTATAGATTCTAGGGATGAAACAAAGATGATATAACCATTTATAAAAATATTGTATATCATTCTAGAAAAAAACCTATTGATTTAATACATCACTTTTTAAGTGACTGTTTTCAAAAAGGGGATATTACTCTTGAATTCATTTGTATTGAACATCATTTTAAAAATATTTTTACAAATCCAATGAATATGGAGAGAATGAATTATATCATATATGAGTTAGGAATGATTAATTGTTCCTAAATCTTTCAATTTTGTTTTAAATATTATATTAATATAATTCTTATTATAAGTGATTAAGTTATCTTTTTTGATAATATTCTTATTTAGTAAATTTGAAACATAGTTTGTATGGTCTATAATGTGACCATGTGATTTTGTTCACGTGACATGTTAAGTGACTATGAAACTTTGTACATAAGGTTGGTTAAGTGACCATGGAATGTTTATCATGTGGTCAGTATAACAACCATGATCTTTTGATCATGAGGTCATTATACCTAACATGAGTATTTTACACATGCATTCAGTATACCAATTGGGAGTGATCTAATTTACCATGAATACACATTCAATATACCTAGCTTGACTATTTTATGTTTTAATTTTTGTTTAATTAGTTTTTGATTTATTTTCATTAGTATATTATTATTTTTATCCCCAAATGATTTATTTTATTTGAAATTATAATATGATTCAGGACACATATATTCCAAAAGAAATCCTCTCTATTTTTTTAAATCCCTTTAAACTCTCACTCTGTTGAATATCACATTCTAGAATCCCTCCTCAAACATGTCACAAACTCAAAATTGGACATCCATGGTTTGAATCGTAGTACAAAAATTCCAATGATAAAATAAGGATCATGATGAAATATCTCATGCTATATCTCCTTATTCAAGGAAATCAAAGAACTAATTAGGTATCTGAAGATCTACAGATAGGACTCACCATCTACACATGATAGATTGACCAGTCTATGTGGAAAAGTATGTTTATGTTCAAAGAAATCATATGAGTAATTATTTAGTATGGAAATAGATTTGAAGGTATAGTTAGAGTAAAAGTTTCAAGGATAATTGAAATTTATTTTTTCAAAGATTGTTTATAGAGTTTTATATTCACGTGGAATTATTTCATTTAGATAATAGTGATTCCATTTAAAAATTTGTAAATGGAGAAAAAATTTTCTTAATAACTCTTGGATAAGTTATTATTTGTGCCTCGATTGGAGAATATAAAAAATATTAGAGCTCATATCATCTGAAACATGCCCATTTCTAGTTTTACAATAATCTTAAGGAATTGATAGGGAATATGAATCCTATAAGGATGACTATAGTATAGCTTACCAGATAATGTAAAATACTAGTAATTTTCATTCATCCTTTGATCAATCCCTTAAATGGGGACTTCAACATCTTGAGGAACTAAGATTTATTCTTTCTATTCTAGACAAATATTGAGATTCATATTTGTTTTTTAAGTTATGTGATGAACATATGTAATATATATGATAACCTTATGTGATATATAATTCCCCAATTTATCCCATGTTCATCTCAACCATGTTGGGTTTTAAGTGATTAGTTTATGAGGGGGATAAAGGGGTTTTTCCTCTCATGTTTTGTATGTAAATTAAAATTTTTACTGGGAAATGAAGGTAAATTTGGAACCCCTGGAGAAAATAATGTTCAGATAATAGTGAAATTTTGTGTAATAAATCTAATATTGTTAAGTATTTACTTAGAAGAAGATATCATGTGGAACTTGGTTTGTATCACAATTAAATAGTTGTATATTTTTCAGATGGTCGGGATGATGTTTTGTTTAGGTAAAAGAAAATGATACTGAGGTGGATGACCTTAGTGAGGAATTCAAAGAAACTTATGAATATGTCAAGGGATCCACCCTTCAGTGTATTTTTAAAATATTAAATCTACTTTACCTATAACTTCTAATTAATATGAAGTGAGAGTAAATGATCTTATTGATATAAAGTATTCAGTAAGTGACTTATTTTTGGAACTAGAATGAGATGACTCAGGTGATTCAAAAATGTATGAGGAATGTTCTAAGAACTATTCCAATCTAAGACATGAAATTCGAATTACTACAATACTTTGTGTATAAGATGAGCCTTTTAAGGGGGATAATTCCCAAGGATCAATAGTAACATAAATGCATTTCCTTGAATCTAATAATGAGGATGATGATGGGAGAATCCCACCAAATTATAATGGACCTTTAATCCCTTCTATTCAGATAAAACTGTATGGATCATTGATATATGAGATTGATTCTTAAGAATGTGTTTTCGAATATCCTCTCAAAACATTGGTTGACAAAGTTATAGAAAATATGATTTCTCCTAATCCAAATAATTATGTTGAGGAAACTATATATTGTTGTTTCATATATCATTTTGGACCCATATACTCTTATACCTACTTATAGCTCTCCTTTATCATATGTGACTAAAGATTATTTGAATGATGTAAAATTAGATCTAATGGGAGTTATGAAGTAATTTTTTATTGTCAATATGAACTATGTGGAACTAGTTAGAGATGATGATATATCCAAGTTACTACCTTTGGTTATATCTCCTCTTTAATGACTATTCAATCTCAAAATGGATCTTATGCAAAATGATTTGGGTGAATTACATTATAATGGCCATGATATTATGTTGAATATAGATCAATGTTATCTAAATTTAGTGTTCTAGTAGTCTTCCTCCACCGATCTCCTGTCATCATCCTTAGTAACTCCTCCATCTCTTAGGCCATATTTTTTTAAAGAATATGTAGTTATAAATTTCATTAGATATGAGTTGAATGTTGTTCTTGGTGGTTTTAATAAGATAAGAGATATGGTGTTGGAATTCATTCAAAATAGTGCTTCTTAGACCTTGGAATTGGCCAGAATTTATGTTAAGAAGGATGGTTGAGATAGAGATACTATTAGAAGTGATATTTATTTTCATGTAAGAAATATATTTAAAAAATCTTGCCTGATGACCAATTTAATATCTCTAGTCATAGTTCATAGAATTCCTCCTTCGACTAAAGCCTTAAAATCTCAAGAGAATAAGTTGAAATTTCTTACCCATTATTATATAAGACTTTATGAAAAACAGGGATGCTTACATTCAGATGGTAGAACATGGATGAAGGGGTTTAAATGATATAAGCATATTGTTTTATTGTTACCTTTACATTATAAGAACTTTCTTTTTGGATCCTCCTTGTTGGGCATGTATTTCCTCAACAATACAATATAAATATTATTGATTTTAATGATCATAAATACCCTTGTTTATTTTTCAGCTGATATTACATTAAGTTATTTTTAGGAAATCAGTATTCTTTGCAATATTTTTGAATTATATTCATGTTTCTAATTTTTATGTAATATTCATCAAAGTGTTTGGAAAGCATTTTAGTGTTTCTGGGAACACTTTTCATACCCTATATTATTATGTGTAATGGAATAAAAAAACCCTACGTTTAGAGAAGAACATATGGTTTATCATACCAATAATGACCTGTTTATGTATGGATTTAAAATAATTCAATTGGATAAATGTATGGAATATTAACCCAACATTGAATTCAAGAATCACTTTTATACTCGACGTCCGAAAAAAGAATGTATGGTTAATTAACATTATGTTTGTACTCAATCGTGCATTGGAAGGATGAACGTATGTATTCATATCCCAACATTACATTTTATCCCTACATTCCATGTAAATGATTGTATGATTCAGGAAACATACAATGGTAGGAACTCTACACTACTTAAAGGAACCTTTTTCAATTCAAAGGAACCCTATGATAAATAGTTCAACCCTAAATTTGTTTATTCAAAAATTGTTATTTAAATTCACAAATTTATTTGAGTCTTCTAGAATGGTATTGATAAAATAAAATATTGACTTAAATATGATTTATGATTGATTAAAATAACCATATTCAATGGATAAAATCCCTTCAAGTCTTAAGGGAAGTTACGAATCCCATGGACCTGTTGAATTTGAATATCTATGATTTGTTAGGAGATTTTGTAGATCTGGAATACCAAAAAGAAAAAATCTACCCTAAATACTATATCACTATTTATTTTTATACACACACATATAAATATATATCTAGGAATATGTTTTATACTACTACTAGAGTGAATTATCTTCTCTTTCTCTTTAAGTGGCCATTCTTTGGAGATATAAATTTTCTACCTTGAACTGTTACTTGTTTGTTGATACTTTTATTAATGATCATTTGCAGCCTGGATTGTGATGTCCTGACCTGGGAGACAATGAATAGTTCCCCAAGCCAGTTGGCCACATTCCCGCAAGCACGTATCTCCTTACATCAGAGGTTGCCGACTAGAAACAAGGGTCTGGTAAGACATTCTTGCGGAGACTATATCATCATTTATTAGAATAAAACACCAGAAGAAGAAAATAAAAATTAACCAAGTGTAAGAATCATATTTAAATTACCAAAACAGATCCATGAAATATGATAGTCAAAACAAGAAAATACAATATTCAACTGAAAGGTAATGCATGTTATGACAATGAAGGTTCCAAGTGTCTACAACGCAGCTGAAATTAAACACACAACAACTCTAATACAGATCCCGAACCACATTTGGTTCCCTATCCTATGCTCCAAACCCAAATGGAAATTTATCCTAGGGCCTTGCCCTTATCCTACCATGCAATAACAATGTTTTCTCAAGTGATGATCAGGTTTCCCAAATAAGGGGTGAGTACAACTCAGTAGGCCACCTCCAACGTTGTCTAAAACGAGTCCAGTCAAAAGATAGTGCATGAAATTTAATAAAAAATAAATACAATGAATAATTTAAACAGTTATAATATTTTCATTTAATCTTTAATCATCACATTTGGTCATGTTCAATTCATGTCTCCTGTTTGAATCATCATTCAGTATCATTTATCATTTGTTATAGGTCATCATTTCTAGCACCCAAAATCTCAATTGAATCAACATTCATTATTATGAATAATTATTTGGTGTAGGATGTCAATCCTAGAACCAAAACTCTCGTGAGTGAATGTCGTTATCCCTAGCACTCTAATTCTTATTCGGTGTAGGTCTCCATGCCTATAACCCCATAATTTCAATCTTGGATAACTATTGGGGAGGAATTCCATTTCCAAGTACCAACTTATGATTGGTCTAAGACCCCATGCTTAGCAAAAAAAATCTTATCCATATAATAATTCTTTAAATTATAATAATTTCCCACATTATTTATTTACCAATCTAATGGTTAGATAAATATATCAAATTCAATTAGTTAATTCAACAATTAACTAAGAATATAACCCATTAATTAAATCTTCAATTAACTAATCAATCAAAAAAATTATATTTCCATAACAAATTCTTCACAATTAATTTTCCAAATTCGAACCCAACATGTCATAATTAATTGTCACTATTAATTATCTTTGATCATATCATGGAACATAATAAATTCTCCCAATTAATTATCTTTGGTAAACTTCTTGGCATATAATTAATTCTCAAAATTTAAAATATTACATACCCAAACCTAATTACAAAATCAAATATCAATTCATATATCTCAATTACAATATCAAATCTCCAAAAGATCAATTTGGGAAACCGCCCATCATTTGATCCCTGATACAATTATTTATTAAATCCCCAAGGAAATTGACAAGTCAAATTCATAATCCTAATTAATCCAAATTAGGAATTCAATAATCAAGGGAAAACTAGAAAACTCATAAACTCATACACATATCTTAAATCATGACTATGGGAGTTCAATTTATACCACCTACCTCGGTTTATTGATGGAAGTTATCCTAACAGAAATCCCCAAAATCTGAGCGGCACAAAATCATCGATCAAACTCTAGATCTAAGTCCCTAAAACAAAAATTAAGATCCAAGGAATAAAGATTATGAAAAACTAGATCAAGATATACAATCCTACATCAAGAACATTACTCAAAGGATGAGTTCAAAGAAATATGTGAACATCCTTTATGAAAAGATCAAGGATGGGTAGAGGAAAGAATGAAAGAAGCATCAGGATGAAATACACATACTGGGAGGAGAGCAGATCATCAATCCGAGGTTTCAATATTGAATGACGATGTTCATATCTCATTAGAATCCCTCTGAAAGGATTTGGGAACACCTAAATTTTTTCAAGCCTGAGCCAAGGTAAACAAATGGGAGTCCTAGGGGTTCTTGAGGTTTTAAAAGAGATGATTGGATATTAAAAACTGGGTGCATAGTTCCTTGGGTAGAGACACACAGTTAGAGAAAATGGTGCACCAATCATGTAAAATCCAAATCCCATTTTTGCATTGTTGGCACAGTTTGGTCACACAGTTTGTCAAACCTTGTGAAAACGGTGCATACTCATTATTAAGTTTTGCATTCTTGGCATGGTTTGGTCGCACAGTTTGTCAAACATTGTGAAAACCGTTGACAACCCACTTTCCTTTATTTTTCCTTAAAATTTATCCAAAACTCACCCCAATCCACTAATCCGAGTTAACGGTACTTAAAAAATCAAAATTTACATAAAAACATGCCCGGGATGACACCATAAAAACCAAGGATCTTACAATATCCCCACCTTATAACAGCTCATCCTCAAGCTGCACTATTGAACTTATATAAAAATCCAAGACAAAATGATTGGGCCATTGAGATATCTTGCATTCTTCTCATTCCCAAGTTTCCTATTGAACATTACCTTGTTTCCATAACACATGAACAAATGGCACTATCTTTCTCTTTTACACTTTCTCACTATGTCCTAGCACATGTATCAGATGCTCGTTAAATGACATATCTATCTCGAGATCAACCTATTCCACATAAATCACATGGGAAGGGTTGGGGTGATACCTCCATAGTTGTGACACATGAAAAACATCTTGCATAGCACTGAATTTCTATAGAAATGCTAATAGGTTTTCCACATGCCCGATTCTCTCCAGCACCTCAAGCGGTCCCACAAACTCAGGCACTAACATTCCCTGCTTCTATATCCTATAGTAACCCTATATTGGCGACACTTGAAGGAAAACATGGTCACCCTCTATAAAATCTATTGTTCATCTCTTTCTATCAGCATATGACTTCTTCTTACTCAGATCTGTATCCATATGCTTTCGAATCTACTACACCGTCTCTGATGTCCCCTGATTGAGACTGAGTCATAAAAACTCTGACTCACCTTCCTCTAACTAACATAGTGGTGATATAAATGTTCTATGATAAATTTCCTCATATGGTTCCTTCTTTATAGTTTCTTGATATTTTTTATAGGTGAACTCCAATAAATATATGTTCTTTAACCAAGAACAACAAAATTCAAGCTCACGTGGTCACAGCATATCCTCTAACACCTATATGGTATGCTCCGACTACCTATCTATCTGTGGGTGGAAGGCCATACTTAATAGAAACTGTATAGAAAGACCCTTCTATAAGCCCTTCATGAAGCATGAAGTAATGTGTGAATAACGATTTCGAACTATAGTTTGTGGCACCCCATGAAAATGAACAATCTCTTGCACATACAGTTCTCTCAAATTCTCAACTGTAAAGATTTCTCTGATAGGAAAGAAGTTTGCTACTTTTGTTAGTTGGTACACCACAACCCAAATAGCCTCAATTTTCTTAACTGTCTTTTGATGTCCTTCCAAAAAATACATAGCCACGCCATCCGAATTCCATTCCGGAATAGGTAACGACTGCAATAGGCCTCAAGGTCGTAGATTCTCTGCTTGCACCTGTTGACAGGTGAAACATCATGTTATGAACCCTACTATCTTTCTTTTCATGCATGGACACCAAAACATCTTCCAAAGGAAATGGTATATTTTCGTTACATCAGGATGTACTCCCCACCTTGAAGTAGGACATTTTTGCATGAATTACTCTCACATACACGTATGCACAACAAACCTAATTTTCACATAGATGATCTCATCCTCATCTATTTTCTATTATCAAAGTGTCTCCCCACCATCATGGATTTTTCTCAAGGATAAACATTCCATATATTTATACTTCCTCTCCCTGATTCGTCTAAAGATCTTAGACTCCACTATTAAAGAAACCAGATTCCTCCTCTCCTGACTCCCCTGAACTACCACATGCATTTCCCCTAGAAAATTCATCATCTTATACTCATCACCCGGCTCATGTACTAGTTGAGTCTATGTTTTTCTACTCAAGGCATCAGCCACACGATTCCCCTTTCTGGGTGTATATGCCAGATCAAATTGAATGGATTGTATATACTCTACCCATCTTCGCTGCTAAAGATTCCAGTTGCATTGGGAAAAGATATACTTCATGCTTTTTTGTTCAATAAAAACTAAAAACATTTCACCAAAAATACAGTGTCACCAACACTTAAAAAAATAAACCACTACTACTAACTCATCTTCATCCATAGGGTAATTCCATTGATGTGGACTCAATTTTGGAGACCTATAAGAAATGACACTACCCATACATCAACACAACTCTGAGTTAGACCCTAGAAGCGTCACAATACCCCATGTAATACTCACCTAACTTAGGTAATAATGAAATTGGTGCCAAATTAAAATGCTTTTTCAAATATTGGAAAGCATTCTGGCATGATTCTTCCCAAAAAAAAATTTCCCCTTTCTTTGTCAAACCAGTAATCGGTGCAGCCAACCAGGAAAACACTTGGATGAATCTCCTGTAATAGTAATATAATCCCAGAAATCTTCGAATATCAAAAACATTTTTGCAATGCTCCCAAGAAATCAATTCCTTCACTTTTCCTATGTCCATTACCAGAACTTCTTTCGAGGTGATGTGCCCACAAAATTGTACTCTGTTAATCCAGAACTGAAATTTAGATATCTTGGTGTGAAGATGATGGTCTATTAGTGTAAATAGGACGATGTTAAGATTGTGGGAATGATCTTCATGAGACTTAGTGTACTATAAGATTTCATCCACAAACACCGCCACAAACTGATCTAAGTACAAATGAAAGATCTTGTTTATCAAGGCCATTTACACTACTAGAGAATTAGTCAACCAAAAATACATTATGTCTAACTAATAAAGGCTATTCATAATTCTGAAAGAAGTTCATGGTATATCAGAAGTCTGAACTCTCACATGACGAAACCCTGACCATAGATAGATCTTTGAGAACACACTAGCCCCTGTCAGCTATTCTAATAAATCAACATTATGTGGAAGAGAATATTTGTTCTTCATAATCATTTTATACAACTTCTAGTAATCGACACAAAAGCAAAGACACCCATAGGTCTTCATTGCAAACCAAAACAGTTGATCCCTAAGGCGATGTACTTAGACTAATAAAACCTTTATCCTCTATCTCTTCTAATAGTGTATTGATCTCTTGAAGCATAGTAGGTTCAATTCTGTAAGGTGGAATAAATAACGGCTCAGCCCACAACGTTAGATCAATAGTGAATTCCAAATCACTCTCAGGTGGAAACTATGAAAAGACTTTATGAAAGGCATCTATAAATATTATACTATTGGTGGGAGGACGTCTTCCCTACCACTCCCATTATCCAACAAAAGACAAAAAATTAGGGCTGTGAGCTCTCCCTATTGCTGAGTAATTATCCCAGAACAGCTTGCATGGATATCGAATTATCCCTGATGGACATATTAGTCACCCTCATGAGATACAAAAGGTCACTCTCTAGTGGTAATAATATATGTGGGATCAGTATGCAACTATCCATTCCATAACTATAATTAGGTCAAAGTTTGTTATATCTAGGAAATCGATATCCAAAAGGAAACGATACTCTCTGATCTATAGCGAACATCCCTCACATAAACAGATATCCCTAGTCCATGTTACCAACGGTGTATAAATATTCATTATCCCGCTCATAGACTCCACATTCAATCTTAAGACATCAACAAGGTTTTTAGATATAAAGGAATTAGACACACCTTTATCAAACAAGGTTGTAGCTAAAGTATAAGTAGCTAGAATAGTAACTCTCATATACGATGGACCTTCCTCGCTCACCACCAGTGTAGGCTGCACTGCATGTAAATATCCTACCCCTCTTCCCTCTGGCGTCGTCTGACTCCCCTGAGTAGTACCCCTAGGCTGGTATGGGTGGTCAAACCCGGAAGCACCACACCGAATTCCTCTACTGCATCTTCCAGTAGAACTGCATCTACCAGACCTATATGGTGTAGAGGAACCCCTTCCAACACTCTGACTCTGTGTAGTTGCTCCCTCAGCACCAGCCTACCACTGGTTCCTGCAAAACTCCAATAGTTGTCCCATCATTCCAAAAAAACTGGTACTCCACTGATGGTCAAGTACAATGTGTACAATAATGTTCCTTCCTACCGCACTAGTGGAAAATCACAAGTGAATGATCTAGTGCAACTGTTCTTCTTGATAGTCCACGTTTCTTTCCACTTTCATAACTATGATTCTCATGACAACACTTCCGGCTTTCGGAAGGCACACTATATGATATTATAGCTACATGTCCAATACTGGAGGCCCCATTTAGGTTCCCCTATGAAATGAGAACCTGATTAACCACTTCAAAAAATTTCTTTAGCCTAAAGATATTCACTTAGGACTTAATTTCACACATGTCGGTCCAAAAATTGTTTTCCGGAAGATGCCTCATTTTTCACCAAAGTTGGAGAAAACACTGTAAATATGTGAAACGTTTAGCGTACTCCATTATAGACATGATTCCTTGTGTCAGATGTATAAAATATAAATACTTCTCTTTCCTCAGCGTGACTGGATAGAAGTGTTCCAATAACTTCTCCAAAAATCCAATCCAAAACATACCATCAGTCTGTCTAGATCATACCTAAATGTCCCACAAGTGTTTTTCTAAACCCCGTAGAATATATGCTGCCAAATTGACCCACCTCTCAGCTAGATTCTCCAAATGGTCAAGTATCGTCTCTATGGATTCAATCCAAAATTCAGATCCCTTGGGTCCACCCTCTCTAGTAAAAGTAAGAGGGTGATGTAGCTAATACTCCCTTATTAACTCATACATGATTTTCTAAACCCACTCTATGACTCTCTCATGAATTGCATGAAACAAGAAAATTTCCCTTAGAACCGCTCTCCTTCTACCTCATCATGCACCAATGGTGCCTCAGGCTCCCTGTCTTGAAGTTTGTTCTGGGAAATACCCCTTGGTATCTCCCACAACAACAGTCAAGGAGGCATATTTTTACAAATCCAAACAAATGTCTTAGGTCTGATAACGCAACCTTATAAAATTTTTGTAAGAGGAGAAACTAACACAAAAAGATTCAACATGTCTTTTTCTTCAATTTTTTACTACAAAATCAACACCTCAGCATTTTTTCATTACCCATAACCATCCTACACCTAGGTCTTGGTTAAAAGGGGTATATTCATTCCCATTAATTAATTCATCCATTAATTAATCACATTATCTCTTATTAATTAATTCAATAATTAATTAATTAATAATTCCAATTTTATCAATCAAGGTTCTCATTAGACACTTATTTATTCTCATTATTCATCATTATTTCAACATCACAACAAGAAAAAATAGTTCAAGTTTTATAACTTACCCATAACCCATTTTCCCATGAATGCCAAGAATGAGGCATGTCAGAAAAACCATGAGTGCCTATAATGATTCATGAAAACTCATATATCGTCCCTCTTTAGGCCACAAATCAAAATTAAAAAATTTTCAAAACAAATATCACATCACACCACAAGTGTGTCACCCAATGTGGAATAATGTACATATGTAACAACAAACAACAATCACAGCAATCCCTCCCTGAGTACTCACATTTTTTATTGTCTATGGGTTTTCCACTTCCATGAACAATCTCATTACCATGCCTCGAGTCTTCCAAGTCTCTTATCAACCTTTTCCCACAATAGTAAAACAAAAGAAGAATATAGACAATAAAACTCATTTGATACCGCTTTGTGATTTCTTGAACCAAAACCCATTGAACAGTGCCTAGAGCTGGTTGGCCACATATCATCAAGAGCACCTCCCCGCACGACAGAGGGTACCGACTTGCAGCAAGGGCCTAGTAAGTCAGTCTTGGGGAGACTATACCCTATTTTATTAGAATAAAACACCAGTAGAGGCAAATAACAATTAACTATGTTTGGAAGCGTATATAAAAAACCATAACACATATATGAAATATGATAGTCCAAACAAGAAAATACAATATTCAATAAAAAGGTAAATCATGCTATAACAATGAAAGTGTCATGTGTCTTCAATGAAACTGAATGTAAAGACAAAACAACTCCAAAACATATCCTGAACCACGTCTACTTCCCTATCCCATGCTCCAAACCCAAACAACAATCTATCATAAGGCCTTTCCCTAGTCATGTCTTGTAATAAAAAATTCTACTAGAGTACCGATTAGGCGGCCCGAATAGGGGTTGAGTACGACTTAGCATGCTACCACCAACAGTGTCTAGAACAATTCTATTCAAAAGATTGTGCATGCAATTTAATAAATAAATACATAAAATTCATAATTTTAATAGTTATCACCTTTTCAATTAATCTTTAATCATCACATTTGGCCATGTTCAATTTAT
This sequence comes from Viscum album, assembly GCA_963277665.1. Taxonomy (NCBI): domain Eukaryota; kingdom Viridiplantae; phylum Streptophyta; class Magnoliopsida; order Santalales; family Viscaceae; genus Viscum; species Viscum album. The sequence continues at coordinate 541,742,455 of OY728119.1, forward strand.
GTTTCCCATTTGAATCATCATTCATTATCATTTGTCATTTATTTTAAGTTTTCATGCCTAGAAACCCAAATCTCATTTGAATCAACATTCATTATTATCATTAATCATTTGGCACAGGACTTTATGCCTAGCACTAAAAATCTCATGAGTGTAGGTCATCATGCCTAGCACTCCAATTCTCATTTGGTGTAAGTAGTCATGCCTAGAACCCAACAATCTCAAGCTTGAATAACAATTGGGGAGGAATGCCATGTCTATGTACCAACATATAATCACTATAGGACGCCATGTATAGCACCAAAAAATCTCATCCATTTAATCATTCGTTAAATCATAAAAATTTTCCACATTATTAATTTACTAATATAATGATTAGTTAAACATTTCAATGGCCATTAGATAATTCAAAATTTAACTAAGCATATAAACCATTAATTAATTCATTAATTAATTAATCAATTAGCACAATTCCCTTTCCATAACAAATTATTCACATTTAATTATCCAAATAAAAACCCAAAATCATAATTAATTCTCTCAATTAATTATCTTTGATCATATCATGGAACATAATTAATTCACCCAATTAATTATCATTGGTCAACTTCATGGCATATAATTAGTTCTCACAATTAATTATCATATATAGACAAACATAATTACAATATGAAATCTCAATTACTCTAACTCAATTATAAAATCAAATATTCAAAAGATAAATTTGGGAAAACCCCCATCATTTGTTCCGTGATTCAATTATCAATTAAATCTCCAAGGAAATTCACAAGTCAAATATATATTCCAAATTGCTCTAATTTTGGAATTAAATTTTTAATGGAAAACTAGAAAACTCATAAACACATACTCATATAATAAATCATGTTTATGGGAGTTTGATTTAGACCACATACCTTGGTTTATTGACTGACGATAGCCCAATGGAAATCCCCAAAATACGAGCGGCACAACGTCATCAATCAAACTCCAAATCTAAGTGCCTAGAGGAAAAATTAATATCAAAGGCATCAAGATCTTTAAAAAATATATATAGATCTACAAACCTAGTACTAGATCATAACAGAAATGTTTAGATCTAAAAATGGTATAGATCATCAATGAAAAGATCATGGAATAGTAGACGGAATAAAGAGAGAAGCTTCGGGATGAAATCCACTTATAGGGAGGAGATAAGATCTTCAATCCCGGATTTCAATCTCAATGAACAGTGTTGGTATGTCCTTGGAATTCCTCTGGAAGGCTTCGAGAACACCTAGAATATTCCAAGCCCGTGCCATGGTTGAAAAATGGGATTCTCGGGTGGTTAGGGTGGTTTTAAAAGAGATTTTTGGATATTAAAAACTGCACACATAGTTTCTTGGGTAGATGCGCATAGTTGGGGAAAACTATGTGCCAACCATGTGGAATCCACTACCCAGTTTTGTCATGGATGGCATGGTTTAGTCACATGGTTTGTCAGACCGTGCGCAAACTGTGCGAACTCCTCTATCTAGTCTCAAATGCTTGGCACAGTTTAGTCGCATGGGTTTTCAAACCATGCGTCAGCCGTGCACAGCCCCCTATTCTTTAGGGTTCTTAAATGGTTCACCCATACTCACCCCTAGACACTAATCCAAGTTAAAGGTACATAAAAAATAAAAAAGTACCTAAAAATATGCTCGAGATGACCCCATAAAAAGCTGGGATCTTACAAGGATCATTTAAGAGTTATTATTTATTGAAGTCTTTATTTTATAAATAATAATATCCATATACATTGTAGAGACCCTAAGTTTGACGTACATAGACATTATATTACTTTTGAGGAATATTTAGTACATAACAAAAACAGACACACAAGGACCGTAATAGTTTAGTGTCTTTGGAAACTCAGAATATAATCTTCTAATCGTGGTGAAAGATCTTCAACATCTCCCATAAGATCTTCCAATTTCTGTTTCCTTACCTAAAACCTTTCTTTTAATCATGGGGGAAAATAAAACATAAAAAGGGTGGGCTCAAATTCTTAGTAAGTTTATGCATGGATAAAATAAAACATACCATATACATTTGAACTTAAAAACATGAAAATAATGTTTAAACATAATAATCTTGACCAAAGACATAAATCGTGGAAGTACATAAGGCATAGATCATAATAGAACATAATTCATGATAAAATAGCATGGTAATATAACATGTAATTGTGGAATCCATTAAGCACATGTAATGATTTCCATAGTATCCAAGGAATCTCTGCCAAGGCCATCTTAGTGGACAAAGTCCCTTTCTGAATCGAGTTCACTCCTTGTTCCAGTCCTGTAATACTAAACTAGATTAACTTACTGTTCCATCCATGTCTATATCATGAGATATAAAATCTTTACCCAATGAATTGGAGGGAGATATAGGTCCCACCCATCTTATAATGAAATCATTCTTACTCGTGCCACAAAATAAACTTACATCATTCATAATAACCCAACAAATAAATTGGGTTTTATAAACATCATCCCATCAGCACATAATCCATATAAAAGAAATGGATAACATTTCATAATGAGAAAAGCGAAACCATGTAAATCATAGAGACTTTATACTTGAAACATACACATATAAAATAATGTTATCTTATATGGGAAATGGTTTTGATAAAACACTTGAAATGAATTCTTGAGGAAAATATCATTTCTTTTTAAAAATAAATTTCTTTTCACAAAACGTCGTGAAATTTTCAATGAAAAATATTTTGTTTAAAATAGTTATGAAATCTTTTGGAGGAAGCTTCATGAAAATGTGGCTTCATAAAACTGTAAAAATCCTTTCATGGTGTATATGTTAAAAAACATTCTTCTCGTACTTTTGCCGGAAAAGCCAAAAAGTACCTCGTAACGTAAAAAAAGAAAGATTCCTTACATACCATGTAGTAAAAGTCAAAAATGGGTAAAAAGGAATTTAAACATACATTAAAACTCTTTTATAAAACATGGACATGGATGATATAAATAACCCCAGTAAATACTTACGGATAAGCAATCCCGGATAAAAATGAGATTTGCAAAATTATCCCTTACCTTTGGTCCGATATGCTTCGTATGAATCCGAACTTCCTGTATAATGATTTAAATAATGTCATTGACTTATTACATAATCATATTCATTGTTATGATATCATATATGTTCCACTTATGACTTTATATTACCCGTTCTTTTGTAAATTCCATGTTAAAGTAGAGTTTTGGGTAAAATCATTTCATTTATCGTATGTGTTTTGAATTGTCGTTGTTGATATTATTATCTATATCCTGATTTACATAATTCCAGAATGTAAAACATGATTTATATATAATATATATTCATCATATACATATATATTATAGGTCGATAAAAGTAATTAAATACACCGTTCATGGAGTTGGTAGTTCGTACGTACGCATGAATGCTGTTTTCGTTTCCTTATTGAATTGAATGGAATTAAGTAGATGAAATATATATATATATATATGTATACATAAATCCAGTAGATTTATTATTTCATATATTTCATTATTATTCATTATATATACTTTATAATCATTCATGAATGGTTAACATGGAGAGTGAATCTCATCACGTCGTGGAGACGGTATTCCGTACGTACGCACACGCGGTGATAACATTCCCAAGATCGTGGAATTGCATTAAAGTGTATGTATAATATTACAGAATCAATATAACTTTACAATAATCATATATATTCATTAATTTCACCCTTATACCCATCCAAGTAAGGTGGTGGTGGAAAATAGATTACACCACCACGTGGAGACAGTATTCCGTACGTACACACATGCAGTGATTTCGTTTTCCGTAGGATGGATAGATGGTGAAATAGGGTTGTTTAATACATATAATAACATATCCCTATATGATTGATACTGTTGTTATTATTTCATGATGAAACACACTATAAAGAAGAAGTGTAAGAAGAAATAAAGTGGAAAGAATCGGAAACTGACATTACCTCTTCTTTGAAGCGCCTCTTTGCGACCTCCTCTTAGGGCACTAAAATTGGTCTTTGAAGAAGACCTGAAAGTCTAGGATGTTTCTATGGAAGTGGAGAAGAGAATTTGGCAGGGGTTTTCCGAGCTTGAAGGCTCAAAGTGGTGTGAGGAATAGAGAGAGGAGGTGCCCTTTTATAAGGGAGGAGAGGGGCACCTTTGGAAAAATGAAAAATATTATTTTATTATAAAGTCATATTCGGTTTTTAATAGCTCCAAATTGATTTATTTCTAAGATAATGTGGGGATTTGTCGAAATCCTCTCATCAAATAGAATTTATACAAGTTTAGGTTTCTATTTTAACCTTATCATTTAGATTTAACCTTAAGTTAAATAATTTTACTTTTACCGTGTCTTCTTGTTTTCTTACACTATATGGTTAATAAGCATACTATAAAAATCCAAAAGAACCCCAAGTTGTTAATTATTAATATATATAAACATATCTATGTCATTTTTCAGAACCTTATATTTTTAGGAATAAAATAACAATTAATAATATAATATTTGTTTTAAAAACTATTTTATGTCAATTTTGACACTATTTGGTAATTTATTTTTTGTGAAACTCATAACAGAATTATTAGTTCTTAAAAAGTTAATTAAATCCATAATAACTTGTCATATTAACCTATAAAATTATTGTAATTTATAAAAATATTCAAATTACATTTATTTGGGTATTTATAACATCAATTATATCAATATTTCATTAATAAGATAATTACTGAATCATCTGTGTATCATAAATAAATTAAATTATTCAATGTCTAAAAATTATAAATAAAATACCATTATGTATGAAATCTTTTTATCTTTCAAATGAATATTTATAGTCGAAGTTATATTATGTATAACCCTATATTAAAAATTATTTACTTATAAAACTTTGATTTTAACTATTTTAACCCTTCTTTAAATAAATTAATAATAAATGTCCTAATCTAATCCAAGTGGACCTAAACGGTCATATTTTATTCCTAAGGTTGATTTTGGTCAAATTACACTTATCCAATAGAATTAGAACATGTTTTAGGGTAATAATAATATCATTTTTACCCTTAATTACCCTATTTACTTTTAACTGTGGTAAAAAAGTAAAAAGTTACTATTCACCAAAAATTATTTTCATCTCATTGAACCATATTTTAGTCCTTGATATTAATTGTGTCTCTCGGATTTTCGAAATTCCATTCACAGAAGTGGTAAAATTAAGTTTTTTTAACTACCACTTAGTGGTTTCACTGTTCATCATAAAATGAAAGTTTCCAGAAACATACCAAAAATTAGGCCTAAGCTATATTTGTTATTATGAATTCAAAAATGATTTCTATTTTACCAAATTCAAAACATATCAGTTACATTAACTAATTTAAAAATTTATTCCTGTCGTCAAAACAAATAGCATGTTTTTTTAAGAGAAATAACTATCAAAGGATTGAAACTTGTTTATGTCTGGTTTAAATGTGAAATTACATCCAATGAACAACATTGTATTAAATTGTAAAAATATATTCTAAATATAATTTAAAACCACTCAAATTAATAATTTATCACTATTAATTATTTCGACTAAAAAAGTTGTTTTTAATTAAAATTTAGTAATTTTCACTATTCATCGGAATATGAAAGTTATCCGAAAAGTACCAAAATTTCACCCTAAGCTAATTTCAAGATTCCAAATACAAAAATGAAGTCCATTTTGAAAAAAAAAATACAAAATTTCAAAAATTGGTTATTACTATTCATAATGGCTAGTTTAAATAATATTTTAATAGCATATCGTTGTTTAGTGAAACTCGGTATTACATACGACGCAAGCTATCAAGGAAGGCCGCAGTTTCATTTAATGAAAGCCAAGATAGTGTTGTGTGTAGTGAATGATTCTTTTGATGATTTATATAACATAAAAACAACGTATTTTCTCATAAAAGTTTCGGGTGTTACATTCTACCCCCCTTATAATGAATTTCGCCCTCAAAATTCGTCGGGGGTTATAAATGGTTTACTATTCAAAAGTTTCATTAATAGAAACCCACCTCATAAAAAGGAATACCAAAACATGGATTTAAAAATCAATGTATGAAACCTAAAGGTTACCCAAATTAACTCATCCCTATGTTTCCACGTAAGAGAACATAGGTGAAAATATGGATATGGAAGAAAAATCTAACCATCAAGTTCTGATGGAGAGTGGTAGAGAACATGGCTATGAAAAATCCAACAATCCCAAAGCCATAAATTTGTAACGATCTAAGGTACCATCTGATTCATCAGATATAAGGGAACTAGGACCACATTTTTGGTTTTCAAGATCATTTTCCTAAAGTTGAAGAATTTGAATTAGAATAAATACTTGCTTTATTTTGGTATAATCTCACTGTTGTTCGTGGATTGAAAAATTTCCACTTCATCTCTTAAAGAAATGATGTTGAATTTTTTATTCGTGAAGTGTTAGCAGATCATGTGATAGAATGACGGGTCATTCCATCTGTCTCAAATAAAAGGATAGAAAAAGTTATTAAATATACATAAGTCTATCTATAGTGGGATTAATCATATATGGTTCCTAAAATTGACTTATACTTCATATATCATACTTCTTAATATAATAAAACTAGTTTATACTAAACAGGGACTTCCTATAGGCTAGTGGTCGGCGATAAAGGCCAGTCGCACTTCGGTTGTGGGTTCGATTCCCACAGCCTTGTCTGACGCGATGGGCTGTCGCTCATCCTGCAGGTTGTCCTTTTTCTAAAACTACATTACTATAACATCCCATCAATAATATCGAAAAAATTTCTATTATTAAACAATACTAACTTATGTCCAATATAATCCTTTCCAATCATTAGGCTTATCCAAAATACTACTGTCCAATCTCATATTATAGTGAAAACGATTACCAAAGAGTTCATATAACAAGAATGTTAATACCATCGTTGATCCCCGTATATCATGAGATATGTCTTGTTGGTCACATTCCAAACATTCAAAGGCCTTAATCATGTATTCTCTTGAAAAATGAATACCCATTGAATCTTAGAGAGAACATGAGTGCTGTCAAAAGTTAAATCTTTTCACATACCAAAACCTCAAACCATGATATAACTATTTCCTTATACCAGTCATGAGCTCATGTATACTGTCAAAAATTTCATTTTCTCCTTATCCCTTCATTAGGAGCATATCATCTTTTTTCCAAAAATATCTCAATCACTTTCCATGGTTACCGGTACCATAAAATTATTGAAAACCACAATAGACCAATACATAAATATTCCAATATTCCATGATACTATATACAACATTATTTTAGAATCCAATTACATAAACACTTAATCATTCCACCACATCATTTTCATATTCAACATCACCAATAGTGATTGCATGTGACTTCCCTTTGTCCTTTTCCTTAAGTGGTTGCTCATGTCGATCATCACTAACCCTTGGATTAGGGCATTTATTAGCATAATTCCCAATTTCCTTGCACTTGACGCATTGAAGTGTTGGTGGTGTGTTCTCTACAGTATTTTCTTTATTCACATCATTAGAAACCCTTTTTCCATTACTTTGACAATCAGCTACTCGATGACCTTCTTTTCCACACTTAAAGCATTTTCTAGTTCCTTTAAGACAATCTCCACCATGCTTCTTCCCACACTTTGAGCATAAGGAAATATTCATCTTCTTTTCACCATTATTTGAGATTTCTCCTTGAACTCCATCTTTCGTTTCTTGTCAAAACTATGAGATGGATAAGTAACACCAACTTCCATTTCTAGCTTGATAGCATAACACACAATTTCATCATAACTACTAAAGTCTCTTATATCTAATGCCCTTCGAAGATTTGGTTTTAAGCCACTGAAAATCGATCAACTTTAATTTCAGTTTGGATGATAAAGCCAGATGCATACCTTGTAAGCCTTGTAAAATTCGCTTCGTATACACCAACAGATTCATCATCCTTTTTCTCTAGTTCAAGAAACACCTTCTCCATCTTTGTTCCAAGAATACGAGGAAAGTACTTATTGAAAAATAAGTTCTTGAACTCGTCCCATTCCATGGACTCAATTTCATCTCTTGGCCTCGTATTCTTGATAAGATTCCACCATTGATCAGCTTCACCTTCCAAACGATATACTGCTAAGATGACTTTATCATGTTTTGAACATTAAAGAACTGAAAATATCTTTTCAGTGGTACTGATCCATTATTCAGCAACAAGTGGATCACAAGACCCACTGAAAGAAGGTGGACGTTGCCTCATGAAGGATTCAATAGAATATTGTTCCCTTCTCTGCTTATTTGGAAGTCCAGAATGATTCATAGCTTTTGTAAGTATAGAAATAAGATTTTTCACTCCATCTCCCATAACATTTGTTTGTTCAGGAGGGCAATCATTGCATTGTCTATTGCATTAATCAACATGGTTCCTTCGGGATCCAGCAATCGTCTAAAACCCAAAAAGAATAGTGTGAGAGGAAAAAATCATGCTAGGGGAAACAACATAATAAAGGGGAGCACCTTTAATATCTACCATCTTGGGTTTAATTCTAAGATTGTTACCGTAATTATAGGACTATAAACTATACTTATACTTAACCTTAGGGACATCCCTAGACATACCTTATAAATATCTCTAGGGATCTAACTAAAGTTCTCGCATCCTAATTTCCAAAGGTTGACTAAACCTTTACTCTGATACCAACTGTAGAGACCCTAAGCTTGACGTACATACACATTACATTACTTTTTCGGAATATTTAGTACATAACACAAACAGACACACAAGGACTGTAATAGTTTAGTTTCTTTGGAAACATGGAATATAATCTTCTAATTGTGGTGAAAGATCATCAACATCTCCCATAAGATCTTCCACTTTCTATTTCCTTACCTAAAACCTTTCTTTTAATCCTAGGGAAAATTAAACATAAAAAGGGTGAGATCAAATGCTCAGTAATGTTAAGCATGGATAAAATAAAACATACCATATACATTTGAACTTAAAAACATGAACATAATGTTTAAACATAAAAATCTTGAGCAAAGACATAAATCATGGAAGTACATAAGGCATAGATCATAATGGAACATAATTCATGATAAAATAGCATGGGAATATAACAAGTAATTGTGGCATCAATTAAGCACATGTAATGATTTCCATAGTAGCTAAGGAATTTCTGCCAAGACCATCTTAGTGGACAAAGTCCCTTTCTGAATCGAGTTCACTCCTTATTCCAGTCCTATAATACTGAACCAGATTAACTTACCGTTCCAGCCATGTCTATCTCATGAGATATAAAATCTTTACCCAATGCATTGGAGGGAGATATAGGTCCCACCCATCTCATAATAAAATCATTCTTAATCGTGCCACAAAATAATCATACATCATTCATAATAACCCAACAAATAAAATGTGTTTCATAAACATCATCCCATCATCACATAATCCATATAAAAAAATGGATATAATTTCATAATAAGAAAATTGAAACCATATAAATCATAGAGACTTTATACATGAAACATACACATATAAAATAATGCCATCTTAGATGGAAAATGGTTTTGATAAAACACTTGAAATGAATTCTTGAGGAAAATATCCTTTCTTTTTCAAAAACAATTTCTTTTCACAAAACATCATGAAATTTTTTTAAAAAAAGAATTTGTTTAAAATAATCATGAAATATTTTGGAGGAAGATTCATGAAAATATGGCTTTATAAAACCATAAAAATCCTTTCATGCCATATACGTTAAAAAGCATTCTTCTCGTTCTTTTGCCGGAAAAGTCAAAAAGTACCTCGTAACGTAAAAAAAAGAATGATTCCTTACATACCATGTAGTAAAAGGCAAAAATGGGTAAAAATAAATTTAAACATACATTAAAACTCTTTTATAAAACATGGACATGGATGATATAAATAACCCCAGTAAATACTTACGAATAAGAAATCCCAGATAAAAATGAGATTTGCAAAATTATCCCTTACCTTAGGTCCGATATGCTTCATATGGATCAGAACTTCATGTATAATGATTTAAATAATGTCATTGACTTATTACATAATCATATACATTGTTATTATATCATATATGTTTCACTTATGACTTTATATTCCCCGTTATTTTGTAAATTCTATGTTAAAGTAGTGTTTTGGGTAAAATCATTTCATTTATCGTATGTGTTTCGACTTTTCGTTGTTGATATTATTACTTATTTCCTGATTTACATAATTCCAGAATGTAAAACATGATTTATATATAATATATATTCATCATATACATATATATTATAGGTCGATAAAAGGAATGAAATACACCGTTCATGGAGACGGTAGTCCGTACGTATGCATGAACACTGTTTTTGTTTCCTTATTGAATTGAATGGAATTAAGTACATGAAAAATATATATATATGTATACATAAATCTAGTAGCTTCATTATTTCATATATTTCATTATTATTCATTATATATACTTTATAATCATTCATGAATGGTTAACATGGAGAGTGAATCTCATCGCGTCGCGGAGACGGTATTCCGTACGTACGCACGTGTGGTGATATCATTCCCAAGATCATCGAATTATGATAAAGTGTATGTATAATATTAAAGAATCAATATCACTTTACAATAATCATATATATTCATTACTTTCATCCTTATACCCATCCAAGTAAGGTTGTGGTGGAAAATAGATTACACCACGGTGTGGAGACGGTATTCCATACGTACGCATGCGCTGTGATTTCGTTTTCCGTAGGATGGATAGATGGAGAAATAGGGTTGTTTCATACATATAATAATATATCAGTATATGAGTGATACTGATGTTATTATTTCATAATGAAACAACCTAAGAAGAAGAAGTGGAAGAAGAAATAAAGTTGAAAGAATCGGTATCGGACATTACCTCTTCTTTGAAGCGCATCTTTGAGACCTCCTCTTAGGGCACTAAAATTGTTCTTTGAAGATAACCAGAACCTATAGGATGTTTCTATAGAAGTGGAGAAGAGAATTTTTCAGGGGTTGGCCGATTTTGAAGACTCAAAGTGGTGTGAGGAAGAGAGGGAGGAGGTGCCTTTTTATAAGGGAGGAGAGGGGCACCTTTGGAAAAACTAAAAATATTATTTTATTATAAAGTCATATTCTGTTTTTAATAGCTCCAAATTGATTTATTTTGAAGATAATGTGGGGATGGGTCTAAATCCTCTCATCCAATAAAATTTAGACAAGTTTAGGTTTCTATTTTAACTTTATCATTTAGATTTAACCTTAAGTTAAATAATTTTACTTTTACCGTGTCTTTTTATTTTCTTACACTATAAGGTTAATAAACATACTATAAAAATCCAAACTAACCCCAAGTTGTTTATTATTAATATATATAACCTTATCTAAGTCATTTTGCTGAACCTCATATTTTTAGGAATAAAATAGCAGTTAATAATATAATATTTTTTTTTAAAACTATTTTATGTCAATGTTGACACTATTTGGTAATTTATTTTTGTGAAATTAGAAACAAAATTATTAGTTAGAAAAAAGTTAATTAAATCAATACTAACATGTCATATGAACCTATAAAATTATTTTATTTCATAAAATGTCTCAAATTACTTTTATTTGGGTATTTATAACATCAATTATGTCAATATTTCATTAATAAGATAATTACTGCATCATCATTGTATCATAAATAAATTAACTTATTTAATGTTTAAAAATTATAAATAAAATACCATTATGTAGGAAATATTTTTAGCTTTCTAATGAATATTTATAGTCGAATTTATCTTATGTATAACCCTATATTAAAAATGATTTACTTATAAAACATTGATTTTAACTATTTTAACCCTTCTTTAAATAAATTAATAATAAATGTCCTATTCTAATCCAAGTGGACCTAAATGGTCCTAATATTGTTTTTGGTCGAATTACACTTATCCAATAGAATTAGGACATGTGTTAGGGTAATAATAATATCATTTTTACCCTTAATTACCCTATTTACTTTTAACCGTGGTAAATTAAAGTAAACAGTTACTATTCACCAAAAATTATTTTCATCTCATTGAACAATATTTTAGTCCTTGATATTAACTGTGTCTCTTGGATTTTCGAAATTCCATTCATCAGAATATGAATGTTATCCGAAAAGTACCAATATTTCACCCTAAGTTAATTTTGATATTCCAAATCCAAAAATGAAGTCCATTTTGAAAAATAAAATTTACAAAATTTCAAGAAGTGGTTATTACTATTCATAACGGCTAGTTTTAATAATATTTTAATATCATATCATTGTTTAGTGAAACTTGGTATTCCGTACGACCCAAGCTATCGAGGAAGGCCACGGTTTCGTGTAAAGCAAGCCAAGCTAGTGTTGTGTGTAGTGAAAGATTCCTTTGATGATTTATATAACATAAAAACAAAGTATTTTCTCATAAAAGTCTTGGGTGTTACATACATTGAGATTTTGTTGATACAGCTATGAAGATAATCCCAAACCATCAAAAAATAAAACTCATTTTATTTAGTGGAGTTTCAACTGCTCATATTCAATCATCGATGAAGTGTTATCTTCTGACACTAAGAAGTGGATAATTGGTTCCCTCTTAGAGAACCAAAATTATCTATTTAAGAAATGTTCTAAAGGTTTCAACTTCCTACACTCAGTTGTGTATGTTAATGTATTGTAATACGAGGAAATTTCTAGAGAAATTCACCATGCTCAGAGGGAGAGAATTGGTAGGGTGGACTATGAGATCTTTATTACCCTAACCACTATAAAATTGTTTTGTTCATTATTTCTTATTATCTACTGCTCAAACTTATCACAAAAGATAATTCTACATATCTTCATAAATCACATAGAGATTTAAAATCCAACATCTATAAATATTTTTTAAAAGACACAATTATCCCCCTATTGTGTATTTCTGTATTAACCATACCCAAACATTGGTATAAAAGGAATAATTTTTAATAAATCAATAGAATGATTAAAACAATAAGGTCTCTAAAAAACATATAGAAATAACTGATCCAAAAGAAATTTTTTCTATGGTTTGTGCTACATACTTTAATGGTAAAAATTATGGATGCAGGAAATCATGAATGATTATATATCTGAAGAATATGAGAATCAACATTTATTCGAAGATCGTTACTACTTATGAGATTCCTACGAATATGGATTCTTGGGATGATGTTGTAGAATCTGAATATGATACCAAATATAAGTAAGTAAATGCTATTTTTATGGACTTGGACATGTTGAATTCAATTGAGTCACAAAATTTTCTACTACCTATGAGATGTGAAAAACTATTATAGTTTCTTATGAATGGAAATATAACATTAGGCCGATGTAGTATGATACTTCCAAACTAATGTCTGAAACCTTTAAAAGGTTTTATGGTAAAATAATCACAAAAATGAATGGATTGTTAATAGATATTTGAAAAAAAAAATTATTAACTTGGGAGATCCCATCAGTCAATCTGATAAAGTGAAGAAAGTACATAGAGTACATCCCTCTAAATGGAATGGAATATCTGCAGTAATTCAATAATCTTCGCCTATCAAGAATTTTAATATGAAAGAACATATTGGATCATTGATGATGTATGAAGAATAAATGAAAGATGAATCTAAATATCACAAGATAATTGTAAAAAGGTAAACTACTTCAATTAAGGTCACATCTCTTAATAATGAATGAAATTCAAAACAATAAGTCAGAAGAAAAAATTTATACTCCTCATATTTTAAAATGGAACTGCCTCAGCTAGACAGAACGTTTAGAAATATCTACATGTAGGAAAGAGGCTTCAAAAAATACTTTTATAAGGTTGAAATGAAACCAAGAGAAGTGAGATTCTACGAATGGAAAACATTGGTTCAAATCATGACTGATTTTCTATAATTAAATTATGAAAGACGTTGGATTGAAAATAAATATCAAAATAATATAGATCATGAGAATAAATAAAAAAGAGAAATGAAATCTATATATAGTGTATCTAAATACAACAGTAGCTCTGCAAAATCTAGATAAGAAATAGTGCCACAAAATCATAAAGATAATATGTGCTTTGTGGGTAATGAAGAAGAAGAGGTATAAAAATATTATTCTTCTACCTCTAACTCTTATAGTAGTTCAAATGATTAATTGGATGCTTAATTTTCTATAACAGAAGAAAAAAATAATTCATTAATAATGAAACATATATCAGTAAAAGTATACATAGTTCTTATTTTGGTGAAAGATACACAATGCTAAAGTATCATCAATATTTAAATGATTTTTTTTCATCTACATAACATAGTATTGAACATGAAAAAACAATTAAAGAACTATATTTTGAAATAAAATCTTATATAAGTAATGCAATTATTTTAAAAAAAGTAAAAAATTATCTAAATGAGATTCTTGGAAATAATATTTTTAAAACTATAATTTTTAGAATTGGAAGCAGTGGTAAAAACCCTAAATCATATAAAAATTATTTAATTCTGAATTTAAAAAATGATAACTATAATTATTGTGGAATAAAAGGTCATTAAAATATAAACTATTTCTTGAGAATCCCTAAAATTACTGGTATTACAAAGGATTTTATTTCTAAAAAATATATCTAAATCAAGAGATAAAATAAAGAAAGATATATATTCCTAGATCATTGTTTGCTGACACTGCAGGACCTAATAAAATAACTGTACGAAAAAAACACATGATAATTACTTTTGTCGGGAAAAGGAAATAGAAATAAAAAAGATATATGGTATATGGATAGTGACTACTCTAGAAACATGGGTGGAGACTTATCAAATTTCCATACATTGACTCAAATTAATAGAGGACTAGTCACTTTTGCTGATAATGAAAAAGGAAATATTTTTCGAGTTGGAAATGGTGGAGATCCAAAGACTATCTAAATCAACAAAGCACTGTTTGTAAACAGTCTAAAACACAGCCTGATATGTATCTCTCACCTTTGTGATGATGGATATTATATTTATTTATCTAAAAAATCTGGCTCAGTTTTCAATGATATACTTCTTAAACTTAGAGAACCTATAAATAAGCAGGTTTATAATTTTGATCTTAATTCCTTCTGTAAAAAAATCTGACTATTTAACTACTATGAAAAATGAATCATGGATTAAGCAAAGAATACAATTACATTATAATTTATATTCCTTTCATAAATTAATTGATAAATAGTTTGTATCTTATTTTCTTAGTCTTATATTTGAAAATGATAGATTCTATGATACATGTCAAACTGACCAAAAACACTAATCATATTTCAAATCAATTATCAGAATTTCTATATCTAAACCATTATAACTTATCCACATGAATTTTTTTTGGACCATATAGAGTAGAAAGTTTGGATGGTAAATTAAATATTTATGTTTTTGTTGAAATTGTTTCTATAATTACCTAGGTTTATTTTAAAAAAAATAAAAAATTATCTATTCACTATTTTTAGAAGCCTTTACAAATATTTTTAGAATGAAATTTTTTTAAAATATTTTTAATGAGAAGTGATCATAGTGAAGAATTTTATATTCTTGAATTTATTTATTTAAAGAAAATAGGTATTGAACACACCATATCTGTACCAAGAACACCTCAACAAAATGTACGTATTGGAAGAAGACACATAACTATTAAAGAAATGGAAAGAACTATATAGAATGAATACATTTTTCATATATAATTCTAGGAAGATGTTATAACCACATACTTCTATATTATAAATAAGTTTTTATTATGACCAATTATTAAAAATACATCTTATGAAAATTAAAATAATAGAAAAACTAAATTAAAGTAATTTAAAATCATTTTATTAAATGTATATATCATTAATACTAAGGAAAACCTTGGTAATTTCAATACAATAGAAAATTATGGAATATTTCTAGGTTATTATGATACCTATAAATAATATAGAATATTTGCTAAATATTAAAATATTTGGGAAGAATCATTTCATGTGAATTTGAGGAAAATGACACATTTAATTAAGTGAAAAATAAAATAGATGAAAATAATGACTCTTCAGAAAACATGATTTTTGAAAATCCTAAGAAAATTTTTGAAACTAATTTAAATAAAATTATGTCCGGTTTAGAAGAACAAGACAATAAAGAAACTAAATGTTCCTTACCTAGACATTATATAATCTTATAACCATCCATTAGAAACACTTATAGAAGACCTAGACATAGGAATTAGAAGTATAAGAAAAGTAGGAAAACTATTTAAATTATCTACTTTTCAATCTCAATTAGAACCTATGTATATTTAATAATTTTTAAAAGATAAGAGTTTGATGTTATCCATGCAGGAAGATAAAAACAAATTCAAAAGAATTAGATTTTTTTATTCCATGGAATTAACATCAAATTATCCAGTAATGGGAACTATGTGGATCTTTAGAAATAAATTGGTTGATCAAGGATTCATAACTAGAAACAAAGATAGATTAGTAGATAAAGTATATAATCAGATTGAAATTATATATTATGATAAAACCTTTACCACTTTATTTGGATTACAATCCATTTGAATTTTTTTATCATAAGCATGTCCAGTGAATTTTAAATTATACTAGACCGATGTTAAATCTTCGTTTTAAATGGTCATTTAATGGATGATTATTATGTTGAAAAACCCCCAGTTTCTCAAAAATGATAATAAACTAAATTATATTTTTAACTATATTAAATCTTTTTTATGACATTTAATAGGCACCTAGATATTGCTATGTATGATTATGCTCTTTTTTTATTGGAAAGTGTATTTTTTATGGGACTGTTAGTATAAGGACCCAGCCTTATTGCATTACATAATCTTTAATTTAGTAAATAAATCATATCCATTCACATTGAGGCTATTTTGAAGTTTATAACTCTATAAAAAAGAGACAGAACACATTAATGTCATTACACAATAATACCGAGTGGATAGCATAAAAAAGAAATCATTTCTTCCAAAATATAGAACTTTTCAAATAAAACTTGATTTTATTAACAATTATTCAAACATTTTACTTAGATTAATTCATTGTCTTAAAAATCCTTATAACCAGTGAAAATCATTTAAAAACATGGGATAATAACAAAAACCTCAGTAAGGTATATATAAATATGGAAATAACACATTATTCCATGAATACTTGTAAGGTATGAAATCATTTTCAAAACAAAAACTCATACTTATTACCCATCTAAACATACTTTGTGAAACTTGATATTTCCATGATATTTCAATAAAAAACATCTAGAAATTAAATAAAACCATAAATTTATCTTGGGGAATTACCTACATAATCATGTAACCCACTCGGCTACCTTATAATTTGCAACCCTCAGAGCTACCTTATAAATAGTATATTCATCACAGTTACAGTTTGAGTAACCATATGGCCAAACTCCAACTTAAAAATACCCATGCATTGGAGTGAGATATAGGTTCAACCCTTCATCATAAAAAATTCCCAAGAACTAGAAAAAAATAATACAACATTAATAATTTCATAAAAACATTTCTCTTAAATTTTGTACAACTAAATTTTAAAATAATATTTTAAAACAAAATCCCCTTAAAAATATAATATAATTGAATTCAGACGTAATAGGGTGAATAGAAAATGTATATAAACTATAAATATAAATAATTATTCACAATATAAACAATTTTCATCAGAAAAAAAATTTTAATACCACATGAATAATGACGTAGCAGGTTAACCCAAAGAATAGAAATCAGGTTAAGTATTCCCTTACGACAGGTTTGTCTAACATAATTTTTTTAAAAATCCTATATAATGGTTAAAAGAGTGTTATAAATATATTTAGAAACATATTAATCATTATAATATATTATATGATCATCTCTTTATATCATTTTACCCTTAAGTTATTCGTATTTTGTTCCTTGCATTGTTTTGGTTGGGTTCTTTACATGATTTCCAGGACCGGTTCATGATGGTTATTATTATCGATTGGAAGTGAAAATATGAAATTAGAATGGAATGGTATTTAAATATTTCCAGTACCAAAAATAATACCATTTATCATTTTTAATCATGACATGAGGATGATTCATACGTTAAAACGTTATGGATAATTTCTTAGGTCATTTTGGCAATTCTTCGATCGTAATGACCTCGTGTTGTTTCTTAAATTAATATCAGTTGTACAGAATAATTCCATAACATTATATAATATGTAATACATAAATTATAATCTCGTTCAACCATAAAAATGTTTTCATTACCAGTCATTAAGTAAATAAAATAAATTTAAATCACATCATCCATGATGTTTGTAAATCGACACATCATAGACTATATTTTAATTTCTTGAATAAGTGAGATAGTAGAAGGAATATATTGGTGAGTCTTGCATAAACACAATGAAATCCAGAATATTTAAGATATTATATCATTCGTTCCTCTTCGATAGGGGAAGGTGGGAAATAAGAATAATATAAATGAAAATGAAAAGAAAAGAATGAAAAACAAAAGAGGATGTTTACCTCTTGATCTCTTCTCCTTGTGATCCTTCTTAAGGAAATTGGTTTTGGAATTTTGGTGAGAAAAGAATCATTGTAACATGGTAAAGATCTTTAGGAGGAATATTTAGCATAAATTAGGTTAGGATTAAGGCTTGAGAGGTGTGGGAGGAAGATAGGAATGATGGTGGAATTTATAGTGGAAGAGAGGAGGTATTTTACATTAATTTAATCATTATTATAATATTTTTTTCAAGACTATTAATATTCTTAATTAATGTGACCCCAAATAGTAGTAATGGCATGTGAGTTAGAACCAAGTGGGATAACATCAATTATGATGTCATAAATAGTGTATTTAACTAATAATTTGAATATAAGGTATTTTATCGTACTTCACTATTCATTGAAAAATCCAAAATTTCAGAAAAATCCCCAAAATTCACCCATACAATTTTTCAAATTGTACAATTCAAAATATAACATCGTTTTTTAAACATAATTTTCTAAAATTTATTTATTTAATTTTTAAATAAAATCATACTTTATCCAAAAATTAATAATTTTAAATCTATAACAAATTTTTTAACACCTTAAAAAATTAATCAAGTTAACATTAACTTAAATACTTAAGAATATTAAAAAATAATAAAATTTACTATTAATTAGGGTCTTATTACTATTCATATTACTATTCATAAGGGTATATTACTATTCAACAAAAATTATGTTAGTTCAATTAGACTCCAAATAACATAATGAATAGAAATGCAGATTACCATTTTTCAAAATTCAAAACATAGAAGAAATGAATTACGATTAAAGGATAGTTATAAATATCTATTTAAAAAAAGTTCCATGAATTTCAATTTTTAAAACCTTGGGGTGTTACATTGTCCCCACCTTTTAGAAATTGCATCCTCTCAATTTTATTTACTTATTAAAAAAGTGAGGGTACCTTTCCCCCATAGTATTTTGAGACTCCCATGTTGCTTCATAAACCATGTGGTTTCGCCACAAAACAATTACCTGATGGATTACCTTATTCCTCAATACATGCACCCTTCAATGAAAATTTGAACTAGTCTCTCTTTATAAGAAAGTTTCTATTCCGGCCATACTAATTCTGGGATCAAAATATGATTTGAATATGGAACATACTTTCTCAGCATCGAAACATGAAAACCATTATGTAACTGAGACAAACTCGATGGAAAAGCTAATCAGTATGAAACTGGTCCAACTTTCTCTAGGATTTCAAAAGGACAGATGAACCACAAACCTAAATTTCATATCTTATGAAAACACATAACACTTTTACAAGGTGAGATTTTAAGGAAAACATGGTAACCTACCTCAAAAGAGAAGTCTTTACTTATATTATCTACATAACATTTCTACCTACTATGTGCTATCCTCTTGTGATACTGGACGATCTTCAATTTCTCATCCACTTCCTCTACTAATTCTAGTCCCATCAACTTTATTTCCCTGACTTCGTCCCAAAATGTTGGAGTTCGACACCACTTCCCATACAATTATTCAAAGGAAGACATCTGTATACTAGAATAATAAACTGTTATTATAAGATAAATCAACTAAATAAATATTACGGTCCTAACTTACCTAGTAGTCCATTGAACAAGATCAATGTATATCCTCTAAAGTTTGAATATTTTTCTCTGACTTCCCATCTGATTGAGGATGAAAAGTTGTACTGAAATTTAATTCGGTTCCCAACAACATCTAAAGGCCCTTCCAAAAGTTAGATTTGAACCTAGGATCCTGATCAAAATTAAATTAAAGAGTAACTCTGTGTAACTTGGTAATCTCTATGAATCACAACTGAGAAAGATGATTCAAAGATATTGTATCTTGAATAGGAACAAAATTTTCTGATTTATTCTGCTAATCAAAAACAACAAAAATCATGTAGTTACCTTGAGAAGTCTTTTGTTGTCCCACCCCAAAGTCCATGGATACATTCTCCCATTTCCACTCTAGCACTACAAATGGATAGAAGCATCCCCTTCAGTTACTACCACTCTACCTTAACCTGTTGACATGTCAAACATTTCATGGTAAAATAAGAAATATCCCTTTTTATTCCATCACACTAGTAACACTCCCAAAGGTCTATTTACATCTTAGCTCTTCCAATATGAACTAAAAATAGAGTACTATGAGCTTCACACAAGAATTATTTTTTCAACTGAGAATCACAAGGCACACACATTATTTTACCAAATTTTAAACATATTCTTCATCAATGTTAAATTATGGAAACTTACCCATTTTAACCAATTCAAACTTTTCCTATAGCTCACAGTCTTCCTTCTATGCTTGAAGAATTTTTTCTGATAATGTTGAATACAATGAAACCAAAAACAAAATAGATGTATTTCCTACACCAACAACTTCTAATCAAAAATTATTGAAATCATTAATCAAGGAATCATGTTCCAAACATAACATGGTTAATGATGAATGGTGTTTTTTACTCAAGGAATTAGCCACTTTGTTTGCTTTTCAGGGATGGTAATTGACCACGTAATCAAAATCCTTTATCAATTAAATCCATCTTCTTTGCCTCATGTTTATTTCCTTCTGAGTGAAAATATACTTCATACATTTATGGTCAGTATATATTTGACTTTTGTCTCTATATAAATAATGCCTCTAATTTTTCAAAGAAAAAAACCACAGCTTCCAATTCCAAATCATGTGTGTGATAATTTATTTCATGAGGTATTAGTTGTCATAAAGCATAAGAAATTATCTGATCATTCTTCATTATAGAACAACCAATTACCTTCAATAAAGAATCACTATAGATTTCAAACTCACCATTTCAAGAAGGCAAGTCCAAAACTAGAGCATTAAAAAATCTATTCTTCAGTTCTTGAAAACATACATCACATTCTTCAATCCAAACAAATTTAAACCCTTTTCATGTTAACGTATTCACCAGGCTAGATAAAAATGAAATGTTTTTTTACAATACCTATGTAATAACCTACTAATTTAATAAAACTATAAATCATTGTTGCATTAATTGGTCTGCTACAATCATTAACCACTTTTTTTTGTACGGTCAGCTGTTATTCCACCCTTATTTACAATGTTCCCAAAAAATGAAATCTATTGCAACAAAAAATCACACTTTATGGACTTTCCATATAGTTTCTTCTCCTTTATGGTTTTCAAAACAACTCCTAGATGTTTTCTATGCTCATCTTTATTCATATAAATGAAATATTCTTTTCATAATATTCATGAATATAGTATGTGCATTAGTTAACCCAAATGGCAAAACAAAAAATTCAAAATTCCAATATCTAGTATGAAATGTTGTTTCTGGGATTTCATCCTCCTTCACCTTCAGCTGATGGCATTTAGATATCACGTAAATCTTCAAAAAGTACTGTGCTTGCTAGAGCTGATCAAAAATGTTGTCGATAAGATTCAAATGATACTTTTTTTAATAACGATGTTATTCAAAGTTCTATATTAAATTAAAATTCTCATGGAACCGTTTTTCTTTTTAAAGAAAAAAATGAACACCCCATCGTGAAGTGGTAGGATGAATGAAGAATTTATCAAGAAAATAATACAACTTATTTTTTAATTCAATAAGTTCCATTTGAGCCATTATATATGGGGGTTTTGAAATTTGATTACCATTAGTAACTATATCAATTGTGAAGTAGGCATCTCGATCAGGTATGACAAAGGGTAACTCATCAGGAAAAAAATCAAGGTATTGATTTACCATTGGAACATCATTAATCAAAATAGTTCCTTTATTTTCTACAATATGAGCAAGATAAATTTAGTTTCCATATTTCAATAGTTTCTCAAATTCTTGATATGTTATCAATTTTATGGATTTTTTGTATCAAAACTAAAACACATTCTTAAAAACAACTTCTTTTTCTCTACAATCAATCTTATCATAATAAACATAAAACCAATATATTCCCATAATGATATCAAACTCTATAAAGGGTAAAATGATATGGTTTTTAGGTAATGTATTTCCAAATTCCACAATATAAAGATTCTTATAATTCATATTTTTTATAATATTTCCCCCTAATGTTTTAATAATATGTTCTGGTCTCATTTGTTGAGGTGATATTTCCAATTTACAAGAAAATTCCTCAGAAATAATGGAACGTGTAGACCCCATATCAAACATAACTTTAACTAAATCTAAGTAAATAAAGTACCTGGTTCTACATCATTGGAATTACCAACATATGCTGATGTAGTCTCAAGGGATCTCACTACACATTTCTTCTTATATTTTGTCTTCTTTGAACAATTTAGATCCCTCTTTATGCAGGCCTTTGCATAACAACCCATCTCACCACATTTAAAACACTTAACAATTTTCTTATCAGGATTACTCGTACGATAATTTTCATTTAAATCTCGAGCCTTATGTCCAAGCTTTCCAAATTGAAAAAACTTCCCAGTTTTGGTATGTCATTCCCCAGGGTGCTTCTTACTACACTTTTCAGAATCAAAAAATTGGATTTTCTTAACATCAAATTTCTTTAGTTGATTTTAACCCATCGCTTTCCATTTAGACCACTTGTTGTTTTTGTTTTCAAAATGCATACAATCATCCCAAAACTCCATATCTACCCACTATTCACATCAGACCAATCATAAATAACATTTTACTTCTTGGGATGCCAACTCCCTTGGATACCTTTTCTTTAATCTTGAGTAAAAGCAGTTGATTTTGCTATAAAGATCCAGAATAATATTTAGAGCATACCTCGCTAGTTGGGTGATGTTTTCATCATACACAACCACTGAATATTCCTTGATTTTACTTAAATTCAAGGAATTTCTTCTCCATCCTAAGGTGCACCACATTAGAAAAATATTTTTCAAGGAAAAGACTTTTAAATTCATCCCACCCTAAGGCATAAACATCCTCTCTAACCTAGATATTCATGAACATTGATAACCACTGACTAGCTTCAACTTCAAAAAAACAATTGGAATGACATACCTTTTGATTATATGAACATACCATAACATCAAATATCTTTTCAAGGGATTTAATCCATCCTTCACCTGCTACTGGGTCATAAGATCCATTGAAAGAAGGAGGGCATTGTCTCTTAAAATGTTCCATTATTGTCATGTTCCATTGTGGTACTTATGGTTATTCTCATGAATGGATGACACCACCATTTATTTCCTATGTTAGTTGAGCCATTACTATCACAAACTATTTGGTTCCAGTCCATACGATTCCAGGTTGCAGATTCAGAAAGATGTTGTTCTATCGGTGCATCTCCTCTTCAGCTTCCTTATTTCTTCTGCTGAAAACCATTTTGAACAAATATATATTAGTCGAAGAAAAATGGATGTCTTTAAATACTATAACATTTCAAATTAATCAAAGAGTAAAATTCATTTATATTGTTATATTAATATCACCCAAAACCTCTAAAGTTATCTAAACCATCCTCTTATACAAACTATAGAAACCTAACAATATTACATTGCATAATCTTAAATTTAGTCAAGAAATCACTTTCTTTCACATTGAGTATCTTTTCAAGTATATAGATATATAGAAAAGGGACATAAAAAATTCATTTCATTGCACATTAATACAGAGTGGATACCATAAAATGTATTCATTTCTTTAAAAATATAAATCTTTTCAAATAAAACATGATTTTATTGAAAAGTCATCAATAATTTAACTTGGAGTACTTATTTTTCATACAAATCCTTATAACATATGAAAATCAATTAAAAAATTACGATAAGCACCAAAATCTTATTAAGGGATATAAAAAGAAGTAAAGAACACCTTAGTCTGTGAATAATTGTAACGTATGAAATCATTTTCAAACAAATACATACTTGTTACCCATATAAACATTATTTGTGACACTTGAGATTCGCATGAGATTTACACAAAACATATAGAACATAAATAGAACCATAAAGGTATCTAGGGACATTACATACATAATATTGTAACCCTATCATCTACTGATTAATTGGTAACCCTCGCAGATACCTTAAAATTTGTGTAACCATCACAGTTACACTTAGAGTAACCATATGAATGAACTCCAACATACACATACTAGATGCATTGGAGGGAGTTATAGGTCCCAACCTTCATCATAAAAAATGACCATGAAAATGAACATAATCATTCAAAATGAATAATTTCATAAAAACTTTTCTTTTCAATTTTGTAAAATAGAATTTTGAAAGAGGATTTTAAAATAAAAGTCGCTTACCAATATCATATCATTGAAGTGAGACATAAAAGGGTGAATGGAATATGTATATACACTGTCAATACACATAATTCATCATAATATAATACAATTTCAATAAAAAACAATTTTAATACCACCTAAATAAGGAATTTTAAGGTTAACCCAAATAATGGAAATCGGGTTAAGAATTCCCTTACCTCGAGTTTGTCTTACTTAAAAATTGTTTGAAACCTCATGTATAATGGTTAAAAGTGTGTTATTAATATATTAAAGAAACATATTAATATTTATAATATCTCATATTATCATCAAATTATATCATTTCACCCTTTAATTATAAGTATTTTCTTCCTTTCATTGTTTTGGGTGTGTTCTTTACAAGATTTCTATGACCGGTTCATGATGGGTATTCTTATTGATTGGAAGTGAGACTCAATAATTGGAATGGAATGGTATTTAAATATTTCTAGTATGATAATTTAAATAATTTATCATTTTTAAATCTGACATTATGATTATTCATACATTAAAACATTTTGGATATTTGTTTAGGTCATTTTGGTGATTCTTCGATCATAATGAACTCATTTTCTTTCATAAATTAATAACATGTGTAAAAAATGGTTAAAAACCTTATATAAAAATTATACATAAATTAAAATCTTTTTCAACAATAAAAATTGTTTCATGACCAGTTTGGAAGGAAGCAAAAGAAATTTAAATCACAACATCCATGATGTTAGTAAATCGACACATCACAGACGCTGTTTTAATTTCTTGAATTAGTAAGAGAGGAGAAGAAATATAATGGAGAGTCATCCATAATCATGATGAAATATAGAATATTTAAGATAAGGTATCATTTATTCCTCTTGGAGAGGGGTAGGTGAGGAACGAAGAGTAATTTAAAAGAAAGTGAAAATAAAATAATGAAAAAAAGGCGATGTTTACCTCTTGATCTATTCTCCTTGAGATCGTTCTCAATGCCTTTAGGTTTGGAATTTTGGTGAGACCATAAGCTCTATGACGTGGGTAAGATCCTTGTGAGGGTTATTGGGAAGAACATAGGTTAGGATCAATTCTAGAGAAGTGTAGGGGGAAGAGGAGAATGATGGTGGTATTTATAGTGGAGGAGAGGAGGTAATTTACCTTATTTTAATCATTATTATAATATTTTTACTCAAGAATATGATTAATTCTAATTAATGTGACCCCAAATAGTAATAATGGAACATAATATCAAAAAAAGTGGGATTATGTCACTTATGATGTCATAAATAGTTTATTTAACTGATAATTTCAATATACAATATTTTATTGCATTTCACTATTAAATAAAAATTTCTGAATTTCAGAAAAATACAAAAAATTCACCCTTACCATTTTTCAATGTTTCGAATTAAATAAATAACTTTATTTTTCGAATATAAATTTCTAAATATAATTTATTTAATTTTTAAATAAAATTATACTTTATTAAAAAAAGCAACAATTTTAATTATATAACTCCATTTTTAACACCTTGAAAATTTTAAAAAGTTGAAATTATCTTAAAAACATAAGAAAATAAAATAATAAAAAAATTTAAAGTTCATTATGTTTCTATTACTATTCATATTATTATTAATTTTATTATTCAAAAGTGTATGTTACTATTCACAAAACAATTAAGATGGTTCCATTAGACTCCAAATAACTTACTGAATAGAAATGTAGATGACAGTTTTTCGAAATTAAAAACATAGAAGTTGAAGAATTATGATAAAAGGCTAGTTATAAACATATATTTACAAGAAATTTCCATGAATTTCTACACTTACAACCTTGGGGTGCTACAATTAAATCCTACCATTTTTAGGAAAATAGATGGTTCTAAAATTTTATTAGTTCAAATTTATGTTGATAGTGTTATTTTAGGTTCAACTAATAAAAATATTTTTAATGATTTTTCAACTCTAATGAAAAATGATTTTGAAATGAGTATATTGAGAGAGAATAATTTCTTTTTAGGATTTCATATTTATAAAACATATTATATAAATGTTTTATATCACTGTAAATATATTTTTTATTTAGTAAAAAAGTTTGGACTTCAAAATAGTAAGACATGTTCAACTCCCATTGGGATAAATATAAA
The DNA here is from genome assembly GCA_963277665.1 of Viscum album. NCBI lineage: Eukaryota > Viridiplantae > Streptophyta > Magnoliopsida > Santalales > Viscaceae > Viscum > Viscum album. Next base: position 541,769,463 of record OY728119.1, read on the forward strand.
ATATAAGTTGGATGAAGTTGTAAAAATAGTTCACAACATGTTATATAGATGTATTATTGGAAGTTTATTATATATTACTACTTATAAACAACACATAATGTTTTCTTTATGTCTATGTGCATGATTTTAAACAAATGAAAAATAATCCCATCTTTCTATTAATAAAATAAATTTTAGATATTTAAAAGTAACTATTTTTCAATCTCTTCTTTACCCAAAATTGTTGATTTTAATTTAATTTCATATTCAGATTCTGAGTTTGGATATTGTAGTTTAGATATGAAAAGAACTTTAGGGACCTTCCAGTTTTAGGAAAATCATTTGTATCATAGTCAACTAAGAATCAATACTCAATTTCACTATCAATAGTTGAGGCAGAATATGTGCCTGGTGGTAGTTTTGGTTCAAATGTTTTCTAAATGAAACAGACTTTACTATATTTTGTACTAAATTTTAGTAATATATCTATTTTATTTATTAATAATATCAAAATAAATATTTTAAATATTTATATAAGTCATTTTAGGACCATAAATATTGATATAAGGCATCATTTTCAAATGTATCATGTTCATAAAAATAAAATAACGTTAGAATTTATAAATACTGAATATCAATTAGCTGATATTTTTACTAAAAGGCTTCCAACTACAAGTGTTGATTTTATTAATGTGGATTTAAAATCATTTAATTTTAAATAAATGTTTATTAATTTATTTCAATTAATTTGTTCATAATTTTAATTCTTTTTAATTTATTTTAATTTTTAATTTTTCTGTCAAATTTTTATTTTAATTATTTGTTTAAATAATTTTTTTTATTTTTATATTGTGTCTTTTTAAAATTAAAATTTTAATGATTCCACCACATCTTTGGCATGCGAAATTAAAAACTAAAACATCAGACTTCTCCCACCCTCCTTTTACTCGTTGACACCCTTTCAGATTACTGATCATCTCTCCTTTGAGTTTTCCAAAACCCTATCCTTCAAACCTTCAAATATTAAACAATCAATGCAAGAATCATCATGTATAGTTGAATATTTTTGAAAAACCGAGCATGTTCATCAGGTAAAATATCAAAACATTCCCCAGGGGAAGGTAATTAAATTTTATTAGATGAACCAAATGAATTTTTCGTTAACTTTTGCAATAATATTTCAAGGTATGGGATTCATTTTCGATGATAGAAATATTCCATTTATTTTTTATATAGAAGTTTAAGGGTTTTATTGAAATGCCGCTTTAATTTTTGTAAATGAAGAATATTTGGTTATGGATAAGATTTATAAAGACACGTTTTATATTGGATATATGCAAATTTCTAATATATTAGATTATCTCTGTGAGGGGGAATTATATTTGGATATAAGAAATATATAAGATGTGGAATTAAAATTTGTGGATATAATTTTTTCAAGCTATAAAACTAAAACAGATAATAAAATGATGACAAGAGATCACAATCTCGATCAATGAGTCCTGATGAAGATTATATAGTCTAGAATTGTGCCAAGGATAGATGAGTTAGAGAAGGTTATTTATCAAGATATATATTTTTTGTTTTTGTTTTCAAACAATCTTAATACAAACATCAGTAGGTATATATTAAGTTATTTGAATCATTTATGGTATAAGGAAAAAATATATGGGGTTTTACCCTTATGGAATAATTATATCCCTTATGTTTCTATGGCTTGGAAAGGTAAGAGACGTCTCATTTGGTAAGATATGTAATCATAAAAATACTCTAAATGATTGAACTACCAAGATGCAATGATTTTTCTCAAGTGAACATGCAATTATATTTTACCAGTTAGTATATAAGAATAAGAAAGGAGGATGGTTGGTTCTTAGGGGGAGAAGAATTTAGTACCTTTCGGTGGATTTTTGAAAACAAGGCACAATGAAGAAGAAGAATCAGAAGTTGATGAGGATTTTCTTCATTTAAGAAGTATAATTTCAATAAATATATTTGAGCCAGTGGTAGTGTTCCAAACTAGATAAGAATAAATTCATGAGCAGGTGGCTCATGTAAATGAGAATATTAAGCATGCTTTTCAAAGGGTTGATCAGTCAAGGTAAGTTGATCCAAATAATATTCAAGATGTCCATGAAAATTGTTCATAATTCATTTTTGATTCAGTTGATGTAGGATTATCATCATTAATAGAGGTGTAAGAGCCATGTTAGGATTTGGTGGAAGTTGCTCAAACTAGAGAACAATCTACTGAGTATTCTATCTCATTAGAAAGAGAAATAGAAATTTTTTTCATAATTAAAATTAGTTGATGAATAAAATTTGACTATGAGACAAGCGTTGGTGACTAGTAGAAAGAAATTTTTAGAGCTCAAGAGATTAATATTTCCTAGGGCCTAGTTTGTGGTACTTAAAACTCAATTAAGAGAAGATCAGGAAACTCTGGTGTTTGTAGGTGACATTGAAGAGTTCAACTTAATTTTGTCTACTGAGTTTATATCTTTGAAGGAAAAATAGGTAATGAAATTAGATTTTGATGAGTTGAATAATTTTATAGGTAGAGACTCAATATATCAGAGTAAGTCATCAGAACTCAACCATATCTCAACAGACTCTTCTAGTATCCATAAAAATATTTGAGGTAATAACATCTATGTTAAATGATATCAATGATATAATGAACTCTCAGCAGTGTGACAATACAAATTTTAATGCTATTTTAAAAAATTAGAGAAATATGGTATGTCAACTGACCTCTAATGAATCCTCATTGGGACTAGGTATTCATCAAGTGATCGATAAGTTGACTACCTTCATTCAATCTGACGACATATTTAATGCAGTTAATAAGGTGAATTCGGTAGAAATCCTAAATACCGATCAAGATGAAATGGATATGCTTCATTAGTGTAATGATGTGTTCAATAATAATTTTTTTAAGCCTATAGGTGAGAGTCCTTTATATTCATGGTGTTTTTAAATCAATTATTTATCCTCCTTTACTTTCTACCAATAGATATTGTGATCAATTAATCTTATATGAAACAATCCCATCATTATGAATATTTCTTTAATTGATTATGGGATGTACTCATTATTTTCAAAACATTTCATTTGTGATTTTTTTTATTTTACATTAAATTACTTTAATTTTATATTTTTTAGTTTTATATTATTTTATATTTTTTTGTTCAATCTTTCACTTCTATATCAAATGTCTTATTTTTCAACTCAAGAGACAATAACATTAAATTGTTGTTATGTAAAAAATTAAATGTTTTTTAATCTATTTTTTCATATGATTTATTTTTGATATCAAAAAGAGGGGGAGAAAATTTGTAAAACACAATATTCTCATTTTTTAAAGAGTATATTTTATTTTAAATGGAAATAGTACTTTGAAATTGAAATAAAAAAGTAAAAAATATATTTTCCAAAAAAATAATTATTTTATTTAAAAGATTGTTTCTCTGGTGTATAAAATTTTTATATTCTCTATAAATATTGATATTGGTTTTTTGATCACAAAAATTGGGAGATTATAAAGAATGTATTTACTCAATAATACTCTATAAATATTATTTATTTTGATGCTCACAAATATCCTTTTTTACTAATGATATTACTTTAAGAGCGTTTTAATAAATTAATATTATTTAAAATATTATAGAATTATATTCATGTTTATAATTCATAAAGAAAATTCGTAAGTGTTTTAGTGTTTCTAAAAACATTTTCCATAATTTATGTTATTACGTGTAACCTAAGTAATGAACCCTACATTCTGAGCAACACATATGGTTTATCTTCCCAACATTGAACAGTTGTGTATGGATCAACAATAGTATATTTGGATAAATAGATGGAATATCAACCCAACTTTGATGTTAAGAATAATTTTCTATACCCTACGATTGATGAACAATTGTATATTTTATCAACATTGCGTTTGTACACTACTGTATGTTGGAAGGATGAAAGTATAGATTCTTATCCCAAGATTACATTTGGTCAATACGTTCCATGTAGATGAAAGTAGGATTCAAGAATGGTACATTGGTTGGAACCATATGCTATAAAAAGTAAACCTACACTATATAAAGGATCACTATTATATAAAAATTAACCCTATAGTATGAAATGGAACACTATGCAATGTAGTTCAACCATACATTAATTTATTCAACAATAGAGATTTAAATTCATTATTTTGTCCAAGATTTCCATAATAGTTTTTATAGAAATTAAGAATGATTCAAAGCTCATTTTGTCACATACATGAATTATTTTGATGTTAAATTTCATTTGTTTTCCATTCATTCTTTGTTTTGGAAGGTTTCCAAAGGTTTTATGGAGGAATAGATGTGTTTTTATGAATTGGGCCAAACTGTGAGCCCAATTCCAGATTTAAAACTAATTTTTATTTCTTTTATAACTTTTTCATTTTTTAATATTTTTCACCCATTCCAATTCCTAAATGGTAACCTCTAACCTATTAACACTAAAATATAAATTTTTAGCCTTTATAAATCCATAATCATGGAGGATTGGGTTTTTTATTTAAGAATTAGGACAACCCGAAGGCCCATTTTCCAGTTCTAAAATGTTTCTTTTATTTCGTAATATCTTATTAAATATAATGGATTTTTCAGTGACTCTACATCCCTATCGACCCTAAGAAACTCAGGAACTCTCCAATTTCCTTTCCCCCTTCCTTGGAGCTCTTTGAAATCGCGACATATGGCTGAACTTCATACAGTGTCTCAAATCGGCCAGAATTGAAGAGGTAAATTCATCCCTTCTTTATTCTCTCAATTCTTACTATTTTCCCTCCATTACAGTTCCTAACTTACCTCCTAAATCTTATTCGAACAACACCTGAATGTTGGATGTTTTAAATTTCAGAAACTATTGTTTTTGGAGTGATTAATACAGGATACTTCAAGTATGTGAGTCCATCTCTTTCCTCTTTCAAATTTCATAGGGTTTCTTCCAAAACTCTTGAATTTTAAAAATTCCAGATGTTAGGGTTCGAGAGTAGGTTCTAAATTACTGTACTTTGGGTGAAATATTGAGGATTTAGGTTTCTTTTAACTTCCTTAAGGTGCGTATGTCATGCAGTTGTTGTTTTGCCCCAATATTTGAGGGTTTCGACACATTCGGTAGGTGATTCAGTGGGTAAACATTTAATGATGAGTTAGTTTTCATGATTAAATAATATTTCATGTTCCTTATATGATTTTCATTATTCAAATACCATTTTTGGTAGAAATAGTAAATCATTTGGTATTAAAGTTACATTTTGGTTTGAAGTGTGTATTTTTCAAATGTATTTCATGTGTTACCTCTTGTGGTAGTTTTGTAAAACGTGGAATTTGTTTTTTAGTTGTTGAACGGAGCTACCAATTTTGGTTGGGTAATGATATAGAGTCATGTGGGCTTATAATGGAGGGTCTTCTAATGGGTTTTATGTGTGTAACTTTGTTATACTAGTTTGAATGTGTTTTATGGATTTGTGTGTTCTCATGGGTATCTTTTGCGATATTGTTCAAGGTGATTATATAAAATTTTAAAGTGGATTATTACATGTTGATTGGGATGCCAATTCTGTTTTGGTAGGAGATTGGTGTGATTTTGGATTAAAAATAGGTTTTTAAAATCGGTTTTGTGGGCAAGACATATTTACACAACTTGGATTCTTTTTATGAAAGTTGTAAATGTTTTAGTTGGTTTAACAAAGTGGGAAAAGGGTGCATATGTACTTTTTGGTATGAGGGTGCATGTATTATAGTGTTTTGAAAGGTTAATTGATGTTCTAATATGTCAAATATTTTAATAATGTTTTGTAAATTTCTGAAATGTTTTACTAAACTGTGATGTTGGAGCGAAACTTGTTTGTGGGCTGTTTTGTGTAAGTTTAGTGATAAAATTATTTGGAAGGTAAAAACGGTGTTATGTAACAAGTGAGTGGGATGTTATGAGAGTTTTAATATATTGTAATGGTTTTATAAATTTTTTTAATGAATATGTGGAAGTGTTAAAGAAATGTGAATAGTGTTGTGGGCTATTTTGGTGTGAGTCGGATTTCAAAATTAATTTGAATGAAAAGTGGAGTTTTGTGACTTGATTTGTATACATGTGGGCTGTTTGGTGAATTTATGATATGTAAATGACTTTTTCTTGTTAATATTATATTCATTGACTTGTTGAACGTTTTTGAGCACAAAGGGAAAACCCGGGTATCTAAGTGGGTGGATGCGTACTAGTATGCTAGTGAATCTGTGGGGTTTGGCCTCGGATTTACTTAGCAAGATTGATTCTTAAAACTCTAACTAAATTATGATTATGATGATTGGGGACCACTAGGTTATGGTTATGTACCCTAATTGTGGCTCATGCATGAGAACAGATATTTGTGATGGTTACTCTCACCGAGATATGAGGTACCTAGGGCCCACAACTCGCTAGTGCCTAGGTGTTATTTCCCATTGCTTGTGGTCACCAGATATTTTTTGCTTGTAGTCGGAATATGGTATGAGTGTCTAGAAAATTCAGTAGCCTTGGTATTTATTTTAAATGTTTTTATTCTTTAAATCAGCCCACTTGAAAACTAATTTTTTTAAGTTGCATCTTTTAGAAATTGTAACTAGAAATTACATGTTTTTGAAAACATGCATGCTTTTCGTCTTTGAATGTTTATCACATGGAATATCTTAGTGGTGGTATCCTACTAGGAATTGGCTCACACCCTACTTAAACATTTGGGTGTAATTATACTTGGTTATTTTTGTTGTCGCGGGTTTGGTACAATTTTTTTTGTTCCAGTGGTTCGGGTTTCTAGCAAGTCCTTTGTGGTGACGTCTTGTAGAGATGGCTTGAGGGTGGTGCCCCATGCCATTAGGGTTCTTGGTAAGTTTCATTTTGGTTTTGTAATTTCGGTATATTCTTTTTGAGTTATTTTAAGCCATGTAATTCAGTTTTTAATTTTTGTAAAATATTGTTTGGTTTGAAAAATCCAGATTCATTTTATTGGATTTTGTTGTTGTTTTAAGTTTATAAACTCAGGTAAATCGTTACCAATTCTCATTTTATGATACCCGGGCTCTTGTGCCAACCTGTGCGGATTGGGAACGCCCTTCGGGCCTTGTCACGGGCCAGGTTTGGCACTGGTTTCGGTGGTGACGAGATTTGGTTCGTGACAAAATGGTGTCAGAGGGTGGTTCGCTCTCTTTGGGTCATGATATTTGGGGAACAATCAGGATAATCTGGAGTTAGGATTTTTGTGACTTTTAATTTCAGTTATGAGTAGTGTGGCTGATCACCACACCTTATGATGGGATTAACTTCTCCAGGGGATGTCAGGACCTTTCGGAGTCCTTTGGTTTTCTTTGTTTATTGATGATTAGGGGAAATGAAAAGGGAGTTGTGTTAATGGTCTCAGTAAGCTCGCAGGGCCTGGAAATCCATGTGGGGCCGGGGATATTCACAAGAACTCTCTCTGTGACAGTGAAGTGATTGTAATATGTCCACCAACTATATGTCCATGTCACCCACTGGAACAAGTTTCCTCTCGCATTGTCTTGTGTTCTTTAGTTTTGAAATCTTGGAACTTTGGTTCTAAAGTGAATTGGTTTTAAGAAGTGTAATGTTTTTGTGAAATGATTTTCATATAAATATGGAATGGTTTGATTTATGAAATATTGGAACTGGATATTCAGAATTATTTTGAAATGGAAAATGGTGTGCTTACACCTCTTTTGAAAGCAGAAACTATACTAAAGTTGGTTTTGAAAAAGTGTTTCCAATAGAGTTTTCTAAACTATCATAGGGTGTTTTGTTGGGATGAGATGTTTTGAAATTGATTTGAATAACATGAAATTATGTTCTTGTATAAATTGTTGTGTCTTTATTAACACTTTAGTATAAATTGAATTGGGATTTGCATCTCTTGGTTAGAGGTTTTGAGAAAAATGATGTGTTGGTTGACCGTTTTGGTTTTGAAAAGTGGAATGAATCATTGTTTTAACCTTTGGTATTTTCATGAGTGACCACATGCATGGGGTTATATGGGATGAAGGATGGTTGATGGCATGACTGGATGAGTTCTGGGATGGATATGAGGAGGGTGCCCAGTGTGGCACAAAAACATTCATGTGTGAGGCCCATGGGGTACCATTGGTGGATACGCTTACAGCTAAACCGTTTTTTAAAAGAATTGGTTTTAATGAAAAAAATGATGTCTTGATGAATAGTTTTTTATGGTTTTTATTATGATTTTTTGAAAATGTTGATGTTGTGGGATGTTTTGAGTCCAAGAACCCCTTCTGTTTGAACTGTGTTTTGGGTTTGTGTTTGGTTGGTAAGCTGTGTTGTAGGGACGGTTAGTGGTCTCTTTTGAAAAATGTTTTGGGATGCCTTTATAGTGGTCACCTTCATGTTATTGGAGCTGATTTATGGCTTGTTCTGACCAATGGACCAGATTGGTTGGGTCCTTGGGTTCTCTCATTGGATAAGGTACGCCCCCATTAAAGGTTAATGCCTAACTGAAGCGCAACCCAGATTGTTTCTCCATTAGAAAATCCTCCAGTTGATCAATATAAGGAATCTTTTTCTTGAGCTTTTTATATTGAGTACACACCCTTTCCTTTATTGGTTTTGTGTATCCACTTCTAGTGGGAGATTGATCATGGATGGATTATAGTGACCTTAACCTCTTAAGTTTCCTAATTTTTCGAAGGTGGGAGTGTTATGGGGTTGTTAGAATGGATGAGTATTTGGATAGTGTCTAAGAGAAACTCTCAGTCCTTCATACTCTCTTCGAAGAAAGAGTTCATGTTAAACTACCACTGTGGGAAATCTGTTCATGAGAGGATATTGTGGCCACTTTCTAGAATTGTGTGTTTCTTGGGTATGTTGTACATGTTCCCTCTCTATGTATTGTTTATATCAGTCTCAATGGTCATGTTCGGTGATGCCTTGTGATGTCATGTGCTCGATTGACCGTAAAGGTGAATGTTGGGCAATCATCTGAGAGTCTCTATTATGTTGGGAGAATTTCTCGCTTGGAAAAACATAAAAATATTCCATTTTAGAGGAAGGTGAGTATAAGTGGTCTTTACATCTATTGTTTCTCACCCGATCAAACAAGGTGTGATGTGTGTACATCTTCTAAGCCCTTGTTTCAGAGAAATATCAAGTTAGGTTAAAATCAGTTTGGAATGTGTTATGTCTTAGAAAAACTTATTGGGGATTATAGTGAAGTTTTTGTTTTCAACTAAAGAAGAATTATCATTTAGGGGGTTTCCAAAGCCTAACTTCAAGGCCAAAGATGCTTCAATCATTTGAGCTCTAGCCATAGTTCTCGGAGAGAAGCTGGCTCGTAGTCAGGGTAAATCACAAGGTTATTTAAACCCTTGTGCAAAGTCTTATCCTCAGTATGAAAGATAAGAAGAGTATAAACCTATGGTTTCATCATCTTTCTTATGTTGTTCATGTTCGGTGGGAATTGGTGGAGGGCCTTGTACCCATGTCATCGCCCAATGTTTTTCCCTCCCCCTTTGGTTTCCATTGAGTCTTTAGAGAAAGGTATGAAGTTTGGCTAGACAAGTTGACCATGGTTTGCACTTGGTTAGTAGTGAACATGCCCCATAAAACCATGTAGATAGAAGAATCCCCACTGTTAGTTCATGGTTTTCCAAACCGTGCAGACTAACCATGTAGTCATCCCAACACTTTATATTTTGGGGTCTTTCTGTACCGGCCCATGCTGGTCGATTAAGATGGTTGGTTCTTATGGTGGGGAGCCTATTTTTGTTCCCCCGTACCAATAACATAGACTTATCCATTGTTATGGATTGGTGGTAGGTAGTCTCGTTTGGATATATCAAGCTACCTAAATCTTCCTTGGGTAACTATTGAGATTGGATAGTGCCTAATGGTTTAGTTATAGCAAGGTAAGTGTAACCTTGTTCGATGTCGTTGTTCGTTTGGGTGAATTGCTTGAGTCTTGTTCGGATAGTGTTTGAGGAGTTTTCCATTAGGATAAATCCTGAATGTGATTGATTGTTTCAGGAAAGTGGTGTATGTTTTTGTTGTGAAGTATAATTGAACACTGGAGATGTTTTGGCCTTTGGGGGCGAAACCTGGCAAGGGAGTACATCTTGGTTTATCAGTTGGGTTTGGTTTTCGTATCTAGCATTTTTGTAGCTTTCCGCGGATGGAACGTTTTCATGGAGGAGATAATTGTCACATAAATGACTTATTTTGAAGTTAAATTTCATTTATTTTCCATTCACGCATTGTTTTGGAGGGTTTCTAGAGGTATTATAGAGGAATAGATGAGTTTTTATGAATTGGGCCAAACTGTGAGCCCAATTCCAGATTTAAAAATAAATTTTGTTTCTTTTATAACATTTTCATTTTTTAATATTTTTCACCCATTCCAATTCTTAAATGGTACCCTCTGACCTATTAAAACTAAAATATAAATTATGAGCCTTTATAAATCCATAATCATGGAGGATTTGGGTTTTTATTTAAGAATTGGGCCAACCCGAAAGCCCATTTTCAAGTTTTAAAATATTTCTTTAATATTTTAATATCTTATTAAATATAATGTATTTTTCGGTGATTCCACCTTCTGCATGACTCTAAGAAACCCCGGAAAGATCCCATTTCCTTTACCCCCTCCTTGGAGCTCTTTGAAATCGCCACCTGGGATGAACTTCATAGGGTGTCTCAAATTGGCCAGATTTGAAGAGGTAACTTCATCCCTTCTTAACTCTCTCAATTATTACTCTTTTCCATCCATTATAGTTCCTAAATTAAATCATGAATCTTTTTCGAACAACCCCTGAATTTTGGTTGTTTTCAACTTCAGAAAATATTGTTTTTGGAGTGATTAATTCAGGATACTTCAAGTAAGTGAGTCCATTTCTTTCCTCTTTCAAATTTCTCCGGGTTTCTTCCCTAACACTTTAATTATAAAAATTCCAGAAGTTAGGGTTCGTGCCTAGGTTCTAAATTACTGTATTGTGGGTGAAAAATTGAGGTTTTAGGTTTCTTTTAACTTCCTTGAGGTTCATCGGTTGTGCGGTTGATGTTTCGCCCCAATATTTGAGGGTTTCGACACATTCTGTAGGTGATTCTATGGGTAACAATTTAATGATGAGGTAGTTTTCTTGATTAAATAATTTTTCAGGTTCCTTATATGCTGTTCATTATGCGAAAACAATTTTTGGTAGCAATAGTAATGCATTTGGTATTAAAGAGACATTTTTGTTTGAAGTGTGTATTTTTCAAATGTTTTTCATGTGTTATCTCTTGTGGTAGTTTTTGTAAAACGTGTAATTGATTTATTAGTTGTTGAACGGAGCTTCCAATTTTGGTTGGGTAATGATATAGTATCATGTGGGCCAAAAAAGGAGGGTCTTTGAATGGGTTTTATGTGTGTAACCTTGTTATACTCCTTGAAATTGTTTTATGGATTTGTGTGTTCTCATTAATATCTTTTGTGATATTGTTCAAGGTGATTATATAACATTTGAAAGTGGATTGTTAAATGTTTATTGGGATGAAAATTATGTTTTGGTAGGATATTGGTGTGATTTTGGATTAAAAATAGGTTTTTGAAATGGGTTTTGTGTGCAAGACATATTTACACCACTTGGGTTCTTTTTATGAAAATTGTAAATGTTTTAGTTGGTTTAACAAAGTGGGAAAAGGGTACATATGTACTGTTTGGTATGAGTGTTCACGTATTATGGGGTTTTGAAAGGTGAAGTGATTTTTTAAGATGTCAAATATTTTTATAATGGTTTGTAAATTTCTGAAATGTTTTATTAAATTGTGATGTTGAAGTGAAACTTGTTTGTGGGCCGTTTCGTGTAAGTTTAATGATAAAATGATGTTGAAGGTAAAAAGGGTGTTATGTAACAAGTGAGTGGGATGTTATCAGAGTTTAAATATATTTTTAATGTTTTTATAAAATTATTTAATGAATTTGTGGAAGTGTTAAAGAAATGTGAAAAGTGTTGTGGGCTATTTTGGTGTGAGTCGAATTCCAAAATCAATTTGAATGAAAAGTGGACTTTTGTGACTTGTGTAGTATACATGTGGGCTGTTTGGTGAATTTATGATATGGAAATGATATTTTCTTGTTAATATTATATTATTTGAGTTTTTGAACTTTTTTGAGAACAAAGGGAAACCCCGGGTATCTAGGTGGGTGGACGTGTACTAGTATGCTAGTGAATCCTTGGGGTTTGGCCTCAGTTTCACTTAGCAAGATTGATGCGTACAACTCTAACTAAATTATGATGATGATGATTGGGGACCACTAGGTTATGGGTATGTACCATACTAGTGGATCATGCACGAGAACAGATATTTGCGATGGTTACTCTCACCGAGATACGAGGTACCTTGGACCCACAACTCGCTAGTGCCTAGGGGTTTTTTCCCATTGCTTGTGCTCACTAGATATTTTGTGCTAATCGTCGGCATACGGTATGAGTGGCTGGAAAATTCGGAAGCCTTGGTATTTATTTTAAAAGTTTTTATTCTTTAAATCAGCCCACATGAAAACTGATTTTTGTTAAGTTGCATCTTTTAGAAATTGTAACTAGAAATTACATGTTTTTGAAAAGTTTCATGCTTTTCGTCTTTGAATGTTTATCGCTTGGAATCTCAATGTGGTGGAATCCTACTAGGAATTGTCTCAAACTCTACTTACACCATTGGGTGTGAGTAGACTTGGTTCTTTTTGTTGTCGCGGGTTGGGTACAATTTGTTTGTTCCAATGGTTCGGGTTTCTAGCAGGTCCTTGGTGGTGAAGTCTTGTGGAGATGGCTTGAGGGCGGTGCCCCATGCCATGAGGGTTCTTGGGTAGTTTCATTTTGGTTTTTTACCTTTGGTATAGTCTTTTTGAGTGGTTTTAAGCTATGTAATTCTGTTTTGAATTTTTGTAAAAGATTGTTTGGTTTGAAAAATCCAGATTCATTTTATTGGATTCTTTTGTTGTTTTAAGTTTATAAACTCAGGTAAATTGTTCCCAATTCTCATTTTATGATACCCGGGCACTTGTTCCAGACCGTGGGGATTAGGAAAGCCCATCGGGCCTTGTCACGGGCCAGGTTTGGCACTAGTTTCGGTGGTGACCAGATTTGGTTCGTGACACATTTAGGATTGATTCGAAGAACAATATTCAATGGATAAAATCACTCATATTCTTAATAGAAGATTCGACTACCTTGGTCTTGTTGAATTTGAAAATCTGCAATATGTTATGAGATTTTATTAAATATGGAATAAAAAAACAAGCTATATACTCTATATATTATATCCTAATTTCATTTGATACACACAAATAAAACTGAATACATTGGAATATCTTATAAAGTGCTACTACAACAAATGATTGAATCTTTTTTTAAGAGGAAAAACATAAGAGATATAAATTTTCTACCTAGAACTATTTATTATTTTTTTATTGAAGATTATTTGAAAGCGTGATCACTTATGAATTATTCTTTCTGCAAGACTTTATTTTCTGAATAATAACATCCATCTACTATCAGTTACAACTTCTATGACTACTATGTTCAAACTGAACAATAAACAAATAAAACTCATTTTATTTAGAGGAGTTTTAACTACTGAGATTAATTAGTGGATAACATTTCATATACTTATACTAAGCTATGGCTAACGAGTTCCCTATAAAAGAACAAGAAGGTTTTTTTAATCCTTTTTTTAAAGGTTTTGGCTAAGTTTACTAGGTTTTGGATTTAATGTTCTTTTAATTAGAAGACATTTGTTGTGAAATTCACATAGCTTGCAAAGAGGTCATTGGTGGGGGTAGACTAGGGGATATTTTTTCCCAAACCACTATGAAATTGTTGTGTTCATTCATTAATATATCCTCTATTCATACTTGTCATAGAAGAAAATGTTGTATATCTACATAAATTGTAATGATATTTAAAACCCATATCTTATAGTAATTTTCAAAAAATTACACATTTCTCCCCCAATTTTTTATATTTTTATTATTTATACGTAACACTCCTTCCAAACCCATTATTTTAAACCCTCATTATACTAAAAATTTCAATGTTAATTATTTTGTCTTGTCTTCTAGACAAGATGTTCATCACCATAACTCTATTTTTAGGGTATGGTTATCTAGAAACCTACTTCTACATCCAACAATAAACCTAATACTACTACCTCAAACTATACATCAAAATGAAAGGATCTTTTTATCCCTATTAATATTGAGGATGTTCCCAATTCCAATAATGATTATAATTTCAAATTTTGAATTTTGTATTCTCATTTTCTAATATTTTTTATATCAATAAAATTCTTTTTTTAATTTTATATATTTCTTGTTATCAAATTCTTTTTAGTGTTTACTTTTTATTCTATGTTATATTTTATTTTAATCTGGGTTAAATTTTTCATAACCCTAATGGTATATAAATTAAGTAATAGAGAAGTTAATGATTTATTTAATTCATTTCATATATCTAGCATGATTATTCATCGTCGAAAGGGGGATATTTTTGGATTTATCTAGAGCATCCTTATTTTAATGATATCAAATCGTGATTATTATATTAATAATGAATTTAAGGTTTTATTATAGTCAAATATTTTTCTGGATAAAAAGATAAAAATTTATATTATTGAAGTATTTGTGATAGCCTAATATATGAAGAATCTCAAATAGTTGTGAAGTTCAAGTGAACATGGAAGTTTACTAACTTTAAAATCCAAGTAACCACATGAAAAATCTGTGATTGTGTTTATGATAAAAAAATTCTAAGTATATAACTTATTTTACATTGTAGATCAAGTGACCACACAAATTATTCAACCCAACATTATATTAAAATAAGATAATCTAAGAAGTAATAAAATCACCATAAGAAGAAAATATGTCACCAAAATAATAAAATAAGCTACCAATAGAAGTTATTGTAAAAATAAAATAAGTTAAAGTAATAAGAAAACAAGAAAGAATAATAATTATAAAAAGATGAAAAGAACCTTTCAAGAAAAGAAATGAATTGTCATCATAAATGAAATAAGTGGTTGTGTTAATTTTACCACACCGAGTGACCATTTAAATGGTAATAAGCTATGTTACCATGTAAAATTTATCATGCCAGGTAACCAGATAATATTTATCATTGAAAGTAACAATGGAAGGTTTATGTGAAAGTGACCCTGGAAAGTAACCATGGAAAGTGTCTATTCAAGTGACCATTCCAAGTAACAATGAAAAATAACTACAACCCAAAGTAATCGTTAGTATGTGAAGGCTAAGTGACCATGTATAACATAAGAAGTGGTGTATATTGAAGTATATAATATCTATATTTGGAATAATTTATTGTATATTTAATTCATTTATGTTTCAATGAGTAGAATGATTAAATTATGAATATCCTCAAATAGATAAATTAAAGAAAATGATCTCTTCAAGAAGAAGAAAAATTCAAGGAAAAAAGGAAGTGGTGGATGCATGGACTCTTGAAGGACATTATTATACACAAAATATGTTCAATAGAAACTAACATAACACATTATTTTTATTAACACTCAATGAAACCCATAGAAAAATATTTTCAAGGATTGATTAAATAACAATTAATCAATTGAAGTTGATAATTTTGAATATAATACAATCTTCTCACATCTCAACTATTAGTCTATCTATTTTAATGTATATTCTGAGCTATTTTTGTTATACCCTATAGGTTAATTAACAAAGACTTATTCATTATACTAAAAATAACTAGACATTTTTTTTCATTCATTTACACCAGTTATATCATGTATATCTTTGGGAGAGGTTTTTTGTGGACTAGAAATCTGATGTGTAGTATTTCTACCTAAAAACATGTCCATGTTTTATATCATTTAATAATTTAATTAAATTTTTGGAATTAGGTGATTTCCAGGTTGAGAGTACTAGGTCTCAGCTTGAGATGGAACCTCTTATTTTATTATTCCATATTCTTTATTTTTTTCTATGTTTTTATTGAAAACCCATATTAATTTTTAAAACTTTAAATGAAACCAATTACTTTGATAATTAGATTTAGTAAATATTTTAAATACTACTTTTAAATTAATAGATCTATTTAAAATGTAAATGTAATTTCAAAATTATTATAACCCATCTATGATTGATCTATTGAGAATTATTTTTAAAACATAGAAATATATATTATTATTATTTTAGAGAACTTTTTTTTATCAATTATGGGATTTGATTTTAAATATTTTTAAATATGATTTTTAATTTGAAACTCAATCCCCCCCTCCCTCTGAGTTTTCAACATAGAAAAATTGATGAAAACCCCCAATATCATTAGGTGATGTAATGAAAGGGAAAGGAGAAGGCTCTTATGGTTAAAGCTTCAATCAAGTATATAAAAGTAGAACAACATTGTAATTTTAATATTAGGTGTTATTTACACATAAAAAGATATATTATGTTTTAGAGGAATGTGGAAAAATAAAAAAAAGGAGCAACAACTTTTGGAAATGGAAAGTCACTCATAATCAAAGGCATTGGATCTATTAGCATTAGAAATCTAAGTTAAAATAAAAAATTGAATTATTTCTTATGAAATAAAATATACTTTGTGGAGAGTTTCATATATTTTTGATGATGTAAATTAAGTAATCTTAAAAATTGATCATATTATTTTTAAAAATATTTTAGAATGGGATGTTCTGAACGATGTACAAATAAACCAAAGGATACTTATTCTAGGGTGGTGATGCCTAGAATTCATGTTTTTTGAGTGTCTGAAAATAAAATAAATTATGAAATAGAAGGATTAAACATATATAACAAATAAACAAGAATAAGTTAATATAAATAGGACGTGGTTATATTGTCCCTGATATGGTAAGTGGTAGATATTAGTGTTCTTCCATAATCGAAAAAGAAAAATTCTCAAATTGATGACATAGTAATGTAAAGACACATACAATTAATACCATTTAACTTAATCATTTTGACATATATTGACCTGTGAGGAAGAAATAAAAAAAGGTAAGTTTAGTATTTTATTTCCATTATTGATTATTTCACTTATATTACATGTATTATGATTTTATAAAATAAAATAAAGGCTCTAAAGATGTATAAAAGTTTCATAAGATGTGCGGAAAAGAAATATGGATACTTTATAAAGAATATATTAAATTTAAAAGTTGTAGAAAATAGTGGTAGTAAGTTTTCATGTTATCATAGGAATTATGGTACTCATCATGATCTTAGTGTACCGTACACACTCTAAAAACTAGTGAGGAATAATGAAATAATAGAGTCTTAGAAGAGATAGATTAAAAAATATTTATTAAACATATATAATATTGGTTATTATGGAGACAATTTAATATTGAAATGGTTCACATCTAAAATCACTTATTTTATACACCAAATTCAGATACCTCCTTATGAAATTTATTATAATAAGACCCCAAGTGTCAATTACATAATGGTGTTTGGAATACCCTATATTATCAATGTTAAAGGTTATAATCCTAGGAAGTTATATCAAAGGGGAGATAATATATTATTTCTTGGTTACCCACCATATAGCATAGGGTAGAGATGATACAATAAGGAAACATATTGAATTTTTTATTTACCTGATTTTAAAGTACTAGAACAATCAGAAAAAAAATTCACAGTAAACAAAATATATAAGAAGAAGTGAAGATAAAGTTTTTTCTTTTACCCAATATGTTAATGTCTCTAATGTAAGTTATGGAATAGAATATATGTTGGATGAAGATATTTATTTATCCACTTCTAATAATTAGGTAAAATCAATTTTATCTCATATGAGGTTGACGGAGAAGTGGTGGCTTAAAATATCATTGGGGAACAAGGATAAAAAGTTCAAACCAAAATAACACTAAGGATGGATTCACATGAATCATTCTTTTCATGGGATTCACAAATAGATATTGAATAATCATTGGAGAATAATGAGTGTATTAATTCCATGAATGAGAAATTATATCAACTTGAAAAAATGAGACATGAGATTTGGTTCTGAAACATGAAAATAATTTTTTTTTGAAAATAGTGCGATGTTTTAGAACTAATTTAATAAAATGGTGAAGTGGTAAGAAACAATGTAATACTAACCCTAGTTTATATTGTTTTGGTATGAAAATAAAGAACATGTAGACTTTGTCGATGAAAAATGATCCACATCTGGTACAATATACTTTCAAGGAAAAATATATTTGGGTTGGAATAAAACTATTCAAATTTATTTGAATCTCAGTATTATAGAATCTATGTATATAGAATCCACTCAATTTACAACACAATTAATGTGTAAAATTAGGAAATTGGATTAATTTTTTACTAATTTGAAGAGTCAACTTCACTTTGTCTATGATAATCAACAACTTATCCATATCACAATGAATCTACTAAAATACTCATGATCAAAGAAAATTTATAATAAATATTCCTTCATCAAAGAAAATTCTAAAATATATAAACTGAAACATGATTTTATTCCTCTAGTTGAACAAGTAGATAATAATTTCACTAAACTACTTCTAAAGGATAATTTTGAGAAACTAAGGTTGGTTATGGGTTTCTATATTCACCTGTTTCAATGATAAGGTATGTTTTATTAATATCATATTTCATATTCTTTTTGGATATTATTTTCAAATGGGTTGAAATATGAAAATAAAAATCTATATATTAATAAATGATTTACCTATTTATGAAGTGCATATATTTAGGGAGGCCATTTCATTTTTTGGTCTACTATTATTTTATAATTTGTGATCTATATGAACTATTTTAATAGTTTTAAAATCTTATTTTAGGAATAATTTAACACAAGTTGCAGTCTATTTCTATTGCGAGTAAGTGATGTAGAATTTTTGAGGAAACAAATAAGATTTGTGTGTTTTTATTTGATTATATATTAATGTAAAACATGGTATTATTGTCTAATGAATCTTATTTCCTACATCAAACTAGCTCTTATGGGCTTAAAATTGCAGGATAATGATATATAGATTTAGTTTTAGGGCATCAATGAATTATGTTTCTTGGTTGAAAAAAATTAAAATGGGTAGTCACTTAAGACCAAGAAGTTTCTCATAGATTCTGGATTGATGAAAAAGATGATGAACAAGAAATGGTAATTCTCATAGTGTTGTATTTTATTCAACACTTAAATTAGTATATATTATAGGAGGAGTTTTAAATATAATTATTCCAAGTAATGTGTTCTTATAAGGTTTATATATCATGGTACTATTTACCATGCTACTATAAATAAGTGTTTTGATGGATTTTAAAATAAAGAAGAAGGTCAAAATGGGAGAAGATGAATTATGGAAATTACATGAAGATGTGAAAAATCATGTATGTGAATTTACATATGTGCTTTGCATAAGGAATATCAACCCATGAGTTTTCCTGTGTAGGTGAATCTATGTAGAGGAATAGACTATTGTGTGTCTAAATGATTAAAAAATAACTATCTATTTATGAATAATTTGTATATGTGACTGGTAACATAGTTGAACTAGTCACATTGATGAGTGTTTACATATGTGGATTTCGATACATGACTTTACAAAAGTTAACTAGTCAAGTTGTCCAATGTTCACATTGGTTATTTTGGATGTCTTACTTCACATATTGGGAATGGTTTTTAAATGAAAATTATAATATGTAATGGATCACATAGGTGAATCCATACATCTGAATGTTCTATTATTTATTAATACAGTCATATTCAGGAATTGGTTTTATCTATGAATGTTCATAAAAAGCATCATTTTTGTGAATTTTCTATGTATGATAATTGCATCATGTAACTAACGTGTGCTAAGATAATAATATGTTATTTACCATTGTTTAAAAGTAAATATAAGAATAAAAGTAACTAATGTGTATGATAATTAGTGTGAAGAATCCAATCATTATAAGGACAATGTATTGAAGCCATTTGTTGAAGATCTATTCTATTTTTGTGATATTTGTGTCTATATAACAACTATGTGAGGAGGACATGCAATTTAAATTAACTATAGTCTAATGAATGTGATGGATATAAAATTATTTTGTATACCATAGAGATTTTTTTAGTGGAGTTTGTGATCTCAAATTTTTTTTAGTTCATGCAAAGGAATAACAAATATTATGGAATAATAAGTTTTTAAATTTATATGTTCCTATGGGTGTTCTTATTTAACTTGATTAGAAGATTTATTTATCTCTAATAGCACAAAATGGTTGTTTTAAAATAATAATACATTAAAATAACTATCCATTGATATCCACCCACTCCATAGTGGTCAAATAGATCCTAACTGGTCCTTAAACATAGTCCAAAAGATAAGAATATAATAAAAAAAACCCGTGTGTTTCATATCTAGTGTAATGAAAAGGTTAAATGGTAAGAAATAAGATGACAATTATTTGTAAGGTATATTCCCAATTTTAATGGGATAATTTGAAAATATATTTTCTCATATATCATGGATTGATGACATCAATATATTTATTTCTGTCATCTCTCAAATGGTATACAAAATATTTTATATGGATTTATAGCCTTTTTTTAAGAATTGTTATCTTGAATAAGTGGTCTATATTTATTATCCTAATGTATTTATTCTATGTGATGAGTTCATACATGTGTATAAGACAAAATTAATTTATATAATTTGAATCAAGCTCAGAGAATTTGGTACTCAATTCAGGATATGTGTTTGAAGTCACTGGGACTCAAAAAATTACGAATTGATGGAAATAATTATGAAATAAGTACTCCAAACAATACCTCACTATCATTGTATATGAAAATGATATTATTTTTACCATAGATGATAGTGAATCTTTTTGGGATTTCACTAATAAAATGAAGAAGATGTTTAATGTTTAAATTAGTAGATAAGTGATATATTTTTTAAGTTGATAGTTTTATGATGGAAGTGATGTTAATTTTATTTCACAAGTGAAATGTTCTTCAAATCTACTAAATATATTCAATATTGAATATTGAATTTATTTTCAAACTCTAATGGAAGTGGGAAATGTATTTAAGGAATAGTGAAGGAAAATAAGTCAAACAAATAGATTTCTGAAAACTTATCAGAATATTACACTATTTGATGGATTCAAGAATAAAAATCATAAATATTGTCTCATTGTGTCATAATTATCAATGTAAATGGAGTTTCAATCAAAAAATAGTGCACCCAAAATTTAGGAATTCATAATCCTTGGTTGTTTAGTACAAGTTAGTAAAATGGGTGTTCATAGTAAAACAATTAAGAATGAGTTCATGTAGGATGATTATGTGTGTAAATAACATTCAAGATATTAAATATAAAAGGATAGTTTCAAATATTTTAAAATTTGATGTGTAATAATTAATTAAATAGATAGATAAGAGTGATTCTAAGTCTTTAAAATAAATAAACAATCAGAAATAAATATGTTTTAGAAGAATTTTTTTTCATTTATTAAAAAAGTAAAAACTATATATTTATGATAAGACTAAAGTTGTTGATCCCTATTTAACTAATGATTATTGACCACATAAACAATGTTTCATTTTATTATTTAGGTGTTAGAAATTATAATTATTAATATCATAACCATTCTATATACATTTAAATAATTTTTTTTGAAATTTAAAATATATTAAATCTCTAATGCAATATTGAGAAGATAAATTTGATAATAAAAATATACAATACATCAATTATAGAGAGAAAATTCAAATGGATTCTATCATAGACTCAAAATTAAATGTCTTATCCTACTATTAATATATCTAAGATTAATTATATATAAAATAAAATGTAAATCATGTACTTAATTAACCTATGTTTATCTACCATCTTCAAAATCTCCTCCCTTGGGATTTTCTCATTCTCCATACCAGAATCCCCCTCCAATGAGTGACACTCCCTCTTTATTTATCAACTTTATTCGTAATGATCAATATAATTTTTCTTTAAATATTTTTACATAATAGGGTGATAATGAGATATTACCCAAACTAAAATTCAAAAATCTTTGGCCAAACACATATTCTCATTAATCTTTAATTAATGTCCAATTGATGCCAAATTTTTAAACCATTGATATATGGCACACATCACATGATCATTTCATATATAATTAACAAGACATCTCATTTTATTGGTATGGTTTACAAAATGAAACCCTAGTCACGTAAGTTTCTATTCTATTACTTACTATGAGAGTTTATCTCCTTCAATGTCTCTTTCAAAAAAACATACCCAAAAAAATTGTTGCAGAAATGATTATTTAAAAAATAACAATAAATGGTCTACAAAACAATAAAATATTAATTTAATGACCCACCTCAACTAGTACCCCTCCTAAATTGGCACTAAATAAATTCCTAACCCTATTTTCCACCTCTAATTTGAAATGGGTTACCAACTAGCAATGAGGGTCTAGAAAATAGAATTATGGGGGCCATTTATATCAAACCTCTCAAGAATAGTTAAATCTATAGAAATCATATACATAATAAAGAAAATTAATCCTAGTACATCTAATTTCATTACAAAATAATAAAAACGTAAAAACCATGAAAAACTCCTTCGCTCATAGCTCACAAACACTAGAAACCCTAAAAGAACATCTACGGGATAGTATGTCCTAGATAGATCACCAAATCCATTCCATGGACTTCAAACACATAAGCACAAAAACATACACACAAAACCATGTATATATATATGTATGTATACATATGTGTTTGAAAATATAAATATAATTAGTATATGTTTCCCAAATAACCTTTGATGAAAATATTGAGATGTATACTAACGGCCTAGTTAATCATTATAATAAACAACACATTACCTACATTGGTTCATTTATGTCCTCAACCTCACCAAGGTTCACTCAGTAAATAGAACATAGAAATAGGTAATGAAATATTGAAAATATATATTAGGAAGGGAACATCACTTCCACCTTCAATCTAAATAGCCACCTGAAACCCCAAAGTTATTCATTATGGTTCCCTCATCCCCACTATATGTCATATAAAAAATCCTTGTAAACATTTCTCAACCATATGAAAACAATCATAGCCAAAAAATCACATCACAACAACATTAGATTCACTTCCCCGTAATCATATAATATAACTGAGAGTTATCATAGATACACACAATACATTAATCCATTAAAAACCATGTATGTATACATATGAGATAACCATAAGCCATCAATACCCATATATAAGTATACACTATAACCTTGAGTTTCCACAACCTATATATTTTTGTATAACATAACATTTATCCATTTTAAGCCATATGACAACACATCATATAACTATAAGATATCATATCTTATCCATAAAAACATACCATACCATGTTTGAAAGAGATAACCCAATTTGAAGAATGATAGGGTACAATATCTGACATTTTTACCAGGCACCATGCATCTCTACACAGGGAAACGATATTTGTGCATGCATGTAGGGTTGGATCTTGTTAATTATAGAAATAATATGAGGGGGAAGGTTTAATCTGGTGGTGTTAGGTATTTGGGCCTCCATGTTCATGAATTATCCCATTCACCTCTAGGCCTATAAGTCATGTAATGTTTCACTTCCACACAATCCAAAACAGGATTACCCAAAGAATAAATAATAATGTAAGGAAATTGAGCTTTCGTGATGTATGGGTGTTGATCAAATTATTTGACTATTGTTTTGGAGTTTAAAATATAACAAAACATAATGAATATAAAATAGTATACAACCATTATAAGGGAAATTATCCAAATCTAAGACTAAAACTATAACTAACAACCCCCATGATAACCCAAGCCCCAATATTAATCACTTGTACGATAATACTCCAATAAACACCCATAAAGCATCAATATTTATCACAATTAATTCTTATTTACTATTAATCAAATGACACCAGGTTTATAATATTCTATCATTAATTCTACATTAGTATTAATGGTAATAATTTATAGACATGGTGCTTTTATTAATCATCTTAATCCCAAGATACCATGATCTAAAATCATTACATCCTTTAAAATTTATCCCCTTCCAATAAATAAATTAATAGGTCATCGTTAAATTATCATAAACCATACTTATTAATTTACTCATTATTCATTTGACTATTCCATAACATTGTGGTGCTAAGACACAATTACCTTGCAATATAGAATGGTAACACCATGAATTACACAAGAAATAAAATCAATGAAATATGTAATCAATAGATTATCATCACCTATATATCATGAAAACCACCAAAAATTCACTATCAACCCTTTATCATTCCAACCATACCATCCCACTATAAACCACAATAGTCTCTAGCCATAATAACATCAAAATTATTTTTACCATCACCTTTCAACCAAGAAATAATTATGTTTCTATTTCAAAGACCCTAAGGGATTTAATATTCTAAATTATATAGATTTAAAAGCATAAGAAAGGTAACAATAAAATACAATAAACAATCAAAAATACTTCAACCAATGAATAAAATATTAATGAAATTATGGAATAAAAATATTCCACCACTCATATTAATTTCATTAACCTCAACTTTTATTAACATCTTAAAATTTATTAATCAATTATAAACATATTTAAAAACTATAGAAAAATAAAAATTAAGCAACTACTAGTAGTTTTTGATATCACATGGATATAAATAATGATAATCTATATCATGTCCAAAAATATCATTAAATTAAATTAAAATATCAATTTACTAATTATTATACTTATATTCATATCATTTTTACGTTCTTAATAAAATTCATACAAGTTATTGAATAATAATTGACAATGAAATCATAGTAATAATGTATTATATAATCAACACAATAACATAAGATAATAACATGAAAAGAAACCTATTCACATGTGAAACATAAAACCACCTACAATTTAGTAATCTTGAGATCATTATGTTTAGAATGTCAATTCTAACAATTTTTCCATTTAAAAATAAAACATGACAATCCCACACTTACACATAGTAAAATTAGAAAAAATATTGAGTCCCCTACATCGTTAAGAAGCCTCAATGATTACTAAATAAGATGGGCTAAATGATAATGAACAACACATGAATAATCATGATGAACTCATGAACCCAATGTAAATCATAATTCAGGAAACATCCTTCAATAATTTTGTAAGAATCCAATATTCTGAAAGGATATGAATTCCATAGCTTGGAAGGAAGGAATAAAAAAACAAATTGAATAAAAAGAGGAAAATGAAAAATCTTGGATGAAAATTTGTCATTGAATAATGTAAATTCCTAAGTATTGATCACAAAATATTAGGTATGTCCAAATTATACCATTACCACCTAGGGTTTCATAGAAAAAGGAAAAAATTGAGTACATTTAATAGGCACCGATAATTTTATATATTTTTGGAAAACAATGTGAATTAACATAAGAATGATTAATCACCAAAAAATAATCTCCTATTTTTGACCACAACATAATATCCCAGTACCCCCTCTCCATGATTACTGATTATTTCATTTATTAGAATAATAGGGTTTACCATGTGACCAATGATATCATAATGCAATTCTCAAACCACTAAAAATCATTATGGAATTCATATCAATATCCCTAAAACTGATCAACCCCACACTAGGTGCACAACATAACCTATGCTTTATGACATAATGATTCCTCAAGTGAAAGAACCACAGAACTCAAGAACCATTACATCATGGAACCAATCGTATAATAATGGAATGATGAAACCAATATTTTCTATCTTGGAAAGACAAACCAATAACTCTCACAACCTTAACTCCAAGATATAAGATAGATCTTATTTCTTTAACCAATCAATATAGCATATTAGATTAGGAAAATTATCTGAACTCCATCCATTACCCCCAATACTACCACCAAACATTCTTAGACACCCTCAACATATGAGAAATAAAAAGGTTTAGGGAATTAAAGCTATTATAGTTATTAAAAAATAAATTTACATTAAATTTACATGTATTTATACATTTATATTGTTGGTAAAATGAAAAAAATACACCAAAAAAACATTTGGATAAAAAATAAAAAAACTAAAAATTATTAATTATTAACACATTCACCCAAAAAAATAATTAAACCTCTAAAATCAAAACATTAACAAATATCTTATATTTTTTTTATTTCAAAAATAAACAACATCCATTCATGCATCATTGTGACCTAAATTATTATTACTATCATCCCTAAAGTTATAATATTTAAAAAATATATTCTAAAGTCTCAAAAACATGGGGCATTATCATAGAATTAGTGTTAATTTCTCATATCAACTACTGAGAACTAAAATTATAAATAAAATTATTAATAATAATTTAAACATAAAAAAATGAGGATTCTGGTTATGGGGATTTTCCCCTATATTTTTCTTAAAATAAATTTGGAATAGAAAAATAAGGTTAAATATAGAAATAATAAAAACAATTGTTTCCCAAAATTATCACCCCCTTATACATAAATCATTCTTTTTCTCACCCAAAAAATATAACCTATTTAACATATCCCAAAAATAACAAATAGAAAGATCCATTTTCTTTTATAAGATTCATAAAATTATATTATCTAATGATCTAGTGGTTTATGACAATTATAGGTATCCCTAAAAGTGAGGATATTATGTAATCAACCACCAAATGTACTTAAAAAAGGAACAGAAAAGAGATATACCCCTTATAGAAATTTAAATATTTGAAATTTGATTCTATCAGAAATAAAAATGGGTACGTATAATTCATTACCCTTAAATAACCTTCCTATAATGAAATAGTAATTTCACCACTCTTAAATAGGATTTACTATTATGAAGTACAAGGGGATATTATATATTTGTAATGAAAAATAATAGTGTGTTTATCGAGGGTTTAAACTATTTATTAGTTAATTTTGATGGAATAATATTAATAGAAATATTAAATATTTTCATAAAATATATACCTTTTAATGATATTCTCACAAGAATGAGATTAAAATGAAGTGTTTTAAAAGGTTTCGAGTCCTCTTGGGTTTGAAATTTAAATTTTAGATAGCACAAATGACAATGAATATTAATGAAAATTTCAAAAAAAATAATATTAAAAGATACTAAAACTATTTTAATCATATAATAATAGATAATATAGTTCAAATAATATTTAATAAGTACTTTAATTTCATTATATTTATAAATATATGAATTCATTATTTAATTAAATTACATAAGAAGTGTTTTTAGTTTGCAATTTAGTTTTTTACTAGGATGATTTCTAAGTTATTTTACTTATGTAATTGAAAATTTTAAAAATGAAAATTTTATAAAGTTAGATTAAAATAAATTAGAAAATTTAGAATTATTTTTTTTAAAGATATACCTTTCTCTATGGGGTTTAAATTTTTCTGAATCTTAAGGATATTTGAGAGAAATAAGATAAAGATATATATAAAAACAAATACCATTCATTGGTTTCTTTGGAACTTGTTTTTCATTTTTTTAATAGGATGTAAAAATGGAATTGTTATAACCCTTGAACATTTGGTATTTCATGCCACACATTTGGAAACTAGGGGT
This sequence comes from Viscum album, assembly GCA_963277665.1. Classification (NCBI taxonomy): domain Eukaryota; kingdom Viridiplantae; phylum Streptophyta; class Magnoliopsida; order Santalales; family Viscaceae; genus Viscum; species Viscum album. Next base: position 541,797,125 of record OY728119.1, read on the forward strand.
TCTATTTCTAACCATCAAGAAAGTAAAAAGAGCTACTTTATATATTATTTTTCCTCCCATGAAATAATTGTTTTTGCTTAAATTATATAACTATCAATGAAGGTCTATTAGAATATGTGGGTTTTATGATATGAACTACAAAATGTGTTTTTTCCTCTCATAAAGATTATTTAAAAATTAAATGAAATTATAGTGGTAATCATACATCAACAAACATTTATTTTTTATACATTTTCTCAAATAAAATTATAGATTCAATAATAATTTGAAGTGTAGAGGATGTTTACTTAGACTCTTACTAGAATTAAACATTTTCTTCTAAATTATAAACCAAAAATAATGGATTAATAATTTAATTTTCAATAATAAGAGTGACTAAAATGTTTAATGTTTCAATTTTATTAATTAATTCGGATTCATCATTTTAAATAAAATCTTCATTATCTATTTTTTTCATCAATAAGAATTCAATTAATTAATTAATTTTATTATCAAAAAAATTAATTTTTAATTATGATCACCCATTATATTCAAATGAATCTCTAAAAGTTCATCAAACTGATCCATTTATTGTTACGTTTAAATTATCATATTGTTCTTTTATAAATAATTTCAAGAATTTTCCTAAATATTCTTGGTTTATTAATCATATATTTTTTCTATTGATGAATCTTATTATGATTGTGTATGGATTTTATTTTTATCACTATACCAAAAATTATTTTGATTAAAAATAAGTATACAAATTGAACTCCTACTCTATGAATTTCAAGGAATCGTTATCGAAAACTCCAGAAAAAGACACATTCTACATATTATTTTATATATTAAATTTTTTTTACGAGGTCATTGAATATTATAAGGTAAAATTATTTTAAAAATAATGAATAATGGAAAGGAAAAAAGGTGTACAGAAAAGTCTTCTCCACCATCAAAAAATAAATCCATATAGTCAGGTTTATAAACACCATTACATATAAATGATTTCAAAAACATAGATCATACATTTTAAGAATGAATAATAATTTAAGAAATTTTTAATCATTCTCTCTTGAATAATGGGTGGTATCATAAGATTTTGGGGTCAAACCCTAATGATTTGGTTCATAGAGAGAAGTATGTTTAGAGTCCACATGCATGTAATGTAATTCCAAAAAGATGATTTTATAATTAAAAATAAATATGTTAAGGTACTAAATAAATACAAATAAAAGAGTAATTATAAGTCCTTCCAATCAACCCACTCCCAAAACTCTACATATTTTATATTTTTTAAAAAAATTTCTAAATAAATTAAAAATTATATGTATGTAAATATTTTATTGGATTTTATCCCCACATTACCGAAGATTTGTAACCATGTAAAATCAATTTCAAAGTATTATTATGTTTAAGTTTTTTGAATTATTAATAATGATAATAATAGATAATATATTTAAATAATTATGATTATAATGTTTAAACAATATTAAATCATGATTTCTACATTGTGATAATTAATTTATTAATAAAGGCATATCTTTTATTAACCATATAAATATTATTCAAATGAATTTCATCATATCCTATATATCAAATGGTTTATCCAAAAATAAATATTACTATGAGGGAAGAAATAAAAAATAATATTTAATTAATGGCCTCGATTTCCTTTGATGATTCCCGATCACTGAATCCTCCTACCTAGGCATTTTATTCTTCTCTATGACTAAATTCCCCTCTAATATATTAAACTACCAATATATTTTTCATCATCCTAAATAATAATTGATATAATTATATATTAAATATTTTATCATGAAGGTATGATTATGTGGCTAGTCCCCATGACAAAATCCCTTACTATTGACAAAAAACATATAATCATTGATCATTGATTAATGGATAATATAGTCTAAATAGAATATCCCTTGAAAAATACTCATAGACCCTGTGAAGCATTCATTCATATCAAATAATTTAAAACTTTTATAAACTTTGCATATAGAATTTATGTTGCTTAAATTTTGTATTTATTATCCTCTAAAGTAAATTTAAATAAACATAAAAAACATAAAAAATTGAAGTCAGTTTAAAAATCACAAAATGTTTAAAAAACTATATAAAATTATTTATAAATTTATTTTCATCAGCACACACAAAAAATTCACCTCATTTTAAGAAAATTAAACCTTTGATATCTCAAAGTAACTATTAATTCTAGGATTACATTTCATAGAAAAGAAAATACTTATCCTTACAAATAATCTAATTTCTATTTGGCTGCAATAGTGGATGATGGAATGTCCACATTGGATAGATTTTTATTTTTTGCAGAAAAGTGTGTTTATTGACCCATAAAAATATAATTCCAAGACTTTGATTATAGTGAAAGCAGATTATGTGGATGAGACTCTTGAAAAGAATTATTTAATGTGGATGATGACACCAATATAATACAACATGGTAGAGCTAATGTTCACTTTATTTGTAATATATGAAAATCAAAGTGATATTATCCTTTTGAAGAATCTGTCTCAACACTATAGAATAAATCAATATTGAAATTTAGTACCACATTATAAATTATATTGAATAAGTCAAATTAAAATTGGAGTTTGTTCCTATAATAGATAAACATGATGATGTATTTACCAAAAAAATAATAAAGAATCATTACAAAAATTGTGCTTAATGATGGATGTTTGACTTCATGTCTCAGAAGGATGTGGTGTACATTTTTCCTACATGTACCTTATTCCAGGGATTATTTTTATTGAAATGGGAGAAAATAACATGAATCATAGGCTATATAATTTGTTTCTTAATATCAGATAAGGTATCAATTAATTTGAAATAACTTTTATTTAACTTCAAATGGTATAATATATTCATTGCGATAATTTTTAACGGGGAAACTATGAATTTAGATTGAACATGGGTTTGTTTGTGTGAAGTTATGAGTTCAATGTTTGTGAGCTTCATTCAAGAAAATGGAATTTTTATACGTTACTTTATAATTATAATTTATGAACTTATTAAAATAATACCATTGGTGATGTGTAGGCGAGTTACACTCTTAAATAAATGATTTTAAAACATTAAAATATATCATATGTTTTGGAGGATTCAAAAATGCTTTATAAAATTTGTCAAATAAACTTAAAATAACATTATTTTAAATTAAAAACGTTTATTTTGACATTTATTATATTTATATTAATAATTACATCACTTTTTTATCATTATGATTTCATAATATAGAATGTATATTTATACGGTATTTAATTTTCACCAAAAATATCGACTGTCTTGGAAAGTAATGAAAAATTGAACATTGGATAATTTCAATGTTCTAATTACAAAAATAATATTAATTATATATATATATAATTTTCAAAATATTTAAATATTAACTTTTAGAATAATTACCGACACTTATTGAAAATGATGGGTTTTTTTGGTAATAATATTTTTGAAACCCTATTAAAAAATTCCATTTGACTTCATAAAAATTATATGATCATTGTGATTTAATATAGTTATTTAATAACAATATTTTATAAATATATTATTTATTTAAAAAATCTATTAATTCATAAATTCCATAATTTAATTTGAACATTTACCCAAAATAGAATTTTTACTTTATTGAATGAAAATAAAAATTATTAAAAAACAAAAAATAATAGAATGAAAATATATACATTATTCTAGAAAAAAAATTATTTAAAAAGTCATATTTATAGGGTATTGATAAATATCCCTTTAATAAACAAGGAAAAATTATAAAAGAAAGGTGTGTGACAGTTAGACTTTTATTGGGTGGTTGGACAAACAAGGTTTGGGTTGTGATCTCAATGAGCATAAACATCTCTTGTAAATAGTTTCACTCGTGCTTAAGTTGTTGGATCTAATATTTTGATTTGTCAAAGGAAAATCCAAAATAAAAATTCCCTTAGATGCTTTGATAAATGGGATTCATAAGGAATGATTGTGCGGGTAGAGGTCCTCACATCCTTTTCTGGTGACAATTGGATTTGTTAAAACTCTATATTTATACTAATCATGTGATCATTGTTTAATTAAAATATTATGAAAATTAATGATTATTAATGATCAATTAAATTTGATAGGATAAAGTAATGGATTTAATTTTTTTTCTATAATCATCTTACATAATGAGACATTTAAAAAAATAAAAAGGGGAGTTTTATTTATAACAGTTCATGTAGTTACAATCATATCCCCTTTAGAAATTCTACCCTTGATATTTTATTTGTACACAATAAAATATATGTTAGTAAATCTTTTTCCTCATCTCCTGTTGTTCTCACATCGCTTCTTAAAACTTCTGGTTTCTTCATAACACATTTATAGGGTGCATTGTGTTATTTTGTAGAACTTTTTCTCTATGATCTAAGATCTCCACCAACTACTCTTCACAGGAAAGATCATTTTCCAATGGTACCATCAAAGTATTGAGTACATGTGAGGGGTATAGTGTTACTTTCTCAAGAAGGATACATGGAATACATCATGCACATGAGATAGGTTTGGTGGGAGTTCTTGTCGATTGGCCACCACACTGATGCGATCATAGATCTCAAAGGGGACAATGTATCCTGGAATAAACATTACCTTATTAAAAAATATCATCACCTTATTCCAGGGATATGTTAGGAGGAATACCTTGTCTATAACATCAAACTATAGGTCCCATCGATGATTATCAGTATATCTCTTCTGTCGACTTTGAGAATCTTTGATGTGTTGTTGAATGGTCTTAACCTTATTCATCATACCATCATCCATTTGAAGTTCTAGAAGTTTTAATTCCCCAAATTCATCCTGACATGTAGGTGCTCTAATCCTATTCACAAAATGTGCTTTATTGGGATCTATTTGGATGCTTGTTTTGAAACTTTTATTATAAGATAAATCAACCAATGGAAGATGTTGGTCACATCCTTCCTTGAAGTCCATAGAACATCATCACAACATGTCTTCCAGTGTTTGGATATTCTGTATATATTGGCCATCAATTTGGGGATAAAAGACCATAATCAAGTTCAATTCATTGTTTAGAGAATTTTGGAAGGTTTTATAGGACTTGGAAGTGAATTGTTGGGATTGATCAGATATAATCAATAGTGGTAATCCAAGTAGCCTTACCACTTTTCTGATAGATATCCATGCAAGTTGATCCAGTGGGAAGTCCTCTTAAATTGAGATAAAGTGATCTGTCTTTGTATGATGATCCATAATAACCCATATAACACTATTTCTGTTAGATTACATCAAAAGTATTATAAAAATTCTATGGTGATTGTATCCTATTTCCATGTTTGTATTGGTAATAGATTCGTCATCCCCTTATATGTATACCTTCCAGCCTTCACTTCCTGTCATATAAGACACTTCTATGTATACTTATTGATCTCATTATTCATATTGCCCCACCAATAGTTCTCATGGATAACTTGATACATCTTTTTCCTTCTTAGGTGAATAGAGAAAGTTGAACTATGGGCATCATCCAACAGTTCCTTCTTTCACTCGTGATTTGATGGAACACATAGTACATACCCAAATCTCGCAATTCATTATTCATTAACATTGAACTCTAAGGATTTACTTTTCCTTATAGTTTCCACATTCATCTGAATTCCCACACTATTTCTTTGAGCATCCTTTAACCTTTCCAAAAGAGATAGTTAAGAAATCATTTATAAAAGGATTGATGATGTTTCATTCTTTATTATTGTCATGTCTAACCTCTTTAAATCCAAGAAGATCAGATCCTTCTCAATTCTCATCAATGATAGAATTTCTAGGTCCTTTTTTCTAAGAGCATCCACCACCTTGTTTTCATTAGAAAAATAGTAGTGTATTGTGTAGTTGTAATCTTTTATGAGATCTAACCATATTGTTTGGTGCATAATAATCTATTTCTATGTGAATGTATATTTTAGGATCTTGTGATTAGTATATATCTAACACTTCAACCCATGGAAATAATTCCACTAGATATTCAACATAATGGTCATAGTTTCCAACTCTATGTATTTCATGGGATAGTTTTTCTCATATATCTTAAGGTGCCTTAAATAATAAGCTATGAATTTGTCATTCTGCATTAACACATAACATATTCCCTTCTTTGAAGAATCTCTGAATACCATGAATGGTTCTCCACCTATGGATAGTGTGTGCACAGAAGAAGTCACAATCCTCCTTTTCAACTCCTTGAATCTTTCTTCACATTCCTTATTCCAAGAAAATATGAATCCCATCTGAGTTATCTTGGAAAGATGGTTTGACACTAGTGAGAAAATTATCAGAAATTGGTAATAATACCCATCTAGTCCAAGGAAACTATGGATATATGTCACAGATTTTGGCCTCATCCACCCTTAATTTGATTATTTTGGAATTGTCCATAGATATACCATTGTTTGTGATGATAGTACCTAGGAAATATAAGTCCTTAAACCAAAACCTATTTTCACTATACATGGTATAAAATTTCCCTTTTGTAAGGTCTTTAGCACATTATTCAAATGCTTTTCATGCTCCTCCTTGCATTGGGAGTATATTACAATATCATCAAAAAATACTACCAAATGTTTTTGAGCTAATATCTATAGACTCTATTCATAAAGTCTGAAATGAATTCTAGATCATTAGTGAATCTTAATTATATTATAATGAACTCATAGTACCCATACCCCATATGAAAAGTCATTTTGGGGATATCTTCCTTCCTCACTCTTAATTAATAATATCTCAACCGAACATCCACCTTGGAGAAGGATTGTGCCCCACTAAGCTGGTTGAAAAATTAATCTGTCTATGGTAGATGATACTTTTTATTTATCATGGTCTTCTTGATTTTAGGATAATAAATGAAAATTCACATTGGCCCATCCTGCTTCTTAGCGAAGAGTACTGGTGTTCCCTGTGGTGAATCACATGGGTGTGTGAACCCTTTATCTATTTTTTCTGTTGTTTTCTCTTCATCATATCACGGTACAAAACATTCATTCTATACAGAGTCTTGGATAATTGTAATGCCCTAGGTTTATGATCCCTTGAAAATTAAACATCTTTTCTAGGATGAAGACTAGAAAATTATTCGGGAAACACCTCAACATATTCACTCATAATAGACATGTCTTTGAGGATGGTTCATTAGTTAGACTTAATAATTTGATCAAGATACACTTTCTCATGGGGAAATATTATCCATTCATGAGAGAATGGTTCTAAAGAATATTTTTCCTCCTCCTTGCACATGTACATAATTAGGGGTTGGTACACAATATAGAGTGTGATTTCCATTTATTAGAAATTTATGTTGGCTTTATATAGGGGAAGCCAATGAATTCCTAGAACAACATCAAATTCCACCAATGGGATTTTGAAATGGTTTCTCATGAAGTTCATCCAAATAACGCTTACTAGAGAGGATTTATATTCTTAGGATTCAAAAATTTACCCATTTTCCATTTTCACCAATTGTAATACTTCCATGATTTGTGGTGGTGTTTGAATATTTATACTAAACATTCATTATATGATGGAATGCATAGAACCAAAAGAAAAAAGTAAATACTATATTATTAAATGAATTACTATTGTATATATCACCATGTGGTTATTGGGATCCACCTTAGTGGTTGTGATAGGAAAATATCATCCATGCTACCTTGGTGGTCATTGGTTGTCTATGAATACCATTGGCTTAGGGAATTTATTAGAAAAGTGTTATAGTTCCTTGTAGTTGAATAAATGAACATTGTGATGAGGGTTTTCTAGATAAATCCATTCCTCCATCACATTATTATATTTCTCCTATTATAAAAAATTATCCATGTCTCCTTTATTCCCACACCTAAATCATTTTTTTGTACCCTTTAGGAAATTTCTGAGGTGCTTCTTCCCGTACCATTGACATGTGGGATGTTGGAATTTCTTGGCGCCGCAAGATTTATTCATTGGAATGACAAAATTAAAATCAAAATTATGGATCATATCCCCATGATATCCTTGAGATTCTCTAGTCTCCATTTAGACATTGAGGGTACTCCAAACAATTTCCTCACAGAATTCAATGTCACTCATCACTAGGGCTTTTTAAAGACTAGGTTCTAATCCACTAAAGAAGCAATCAACCTTGTATTCTGTGGCACTGAATAATCCAGAGGCATATCATGAAATTTTTTTTATTTTTTCTTCATATGTACAGTTATATTCACAGACTTTTTTCTTAAGGGTAAGGAAATATCATTCCATTTTAAGACAAAGGGTGTGAGAAAACTATTTTTGAAAAAGCACTTTATGGAATTCCTTCCTCCCCATCACTTTTATCTCTTACTCAGGCTTTATATTTTTTATAAATGTACACCACTAGTCAAAATAGGATATCTCACCCCCTACCTCTATAATTAATCTTTTCACATTATTTATCAGTAGAGGATCCCCACCCTTGACTATATCAGTTTAGTTAAACTTGATGCCCTTGGGATGTACAATTTTAGAGCTCCTTGAACTGTTTTTAGCATGGCCCTTTATTTGAAATAAAATATATCAATTTTTGATGGATGGATGATATAAGATAAAAATATGGTCATAAATGGGATTTCAATGCTTTTTTTGATCATTTTACCACTTACGTGTTTATTTTAACTTCCTAATAAAAGTGTTTTAACCTTAACCTTTGTAATAATTTTTTTTATTTTACTATTCATTTTGACTAAAAATTATGTTCAAATTATTATAAAATATTAATTATTATGATTATAAATATGGAATAAAATTTCCCAAATTCCATTAAAATAACTGAAAATTTTTAATTTAAAATAAATATCACAAATACGACGAAAAAGTAGTTTTCCTAAGAGACAATTTTCATAAGTATATAACATTTTTATACCAAAATTCAACAACCATTTTATTAAAATGAAATAAATTGGTTTCATAATAAAATAATTGATCTAAATTTTCTTTGAAAACATTTGAAAACAATATGGATCTTTATAAGTGATTTAAATTTAAATGGATTTTTTAGGGAAAAAATATAATTTTCTCTATTTACGGAAAATTTTATATTTTCATGATTTTTTAAAAAAATAATGATAATATAATTTTGATATATTCATTATAAAATGAATTTATATTTTCTCAATATGTTTTCTAAAAGTGTCAAATTTTCATTTTATTATTTCATCCCAAAACTAAATAAAAATTATTTTTGGAGAAAAGAATTATTTTTAAAGAATAGAAAGACATTTCTCAAAATTAAATACTTATATATATATATATGTTATTTATATAAAAATATTTTTGTTAATTTTTTTAAATATTTCTATTCATACAACAAAATTTAATGGAAAGGTCATAATGGTCAAGTTTAAATAATTATATTTATAGTTTATCATAGTTCTTTAAAACAAAAGTAGATAATTTGGCAATAACCAATAACAAAATCATGGACATAGGGGTCAAAACTATAGCTATAATCTATATCCATGGTTTAAATGTTATGTGGAAAATATTTTCTTGGATATAGAAAAAAACATTTTTCAATAATTGTGATGAGCTATAGCCGTAATAGCCATCATGGAAACAACACCTATGGCCATGGTTTTGGAAACCATGGAAATAACCAACTCAGTTATACACTGGGGATTCAAGAATGTGAAAACAGTTTAAAAATGAATGTAGGGTATTTTTACATGGTGAAAAATCATATCTATATCCCCTATAAACAATGTATATAGGTGGAGAATAAATTTTCTCTAGTGGGATTCGATCTTCATACCTCTACTGTAGGTATCTAGTCAGGTTACCACTACATAAGATAAAAAATTTTGTATATAAATATATATTTTATTATATATATTTTTACATGGTGAAATATCCCTTCTGGTCGTGCACGTGACTTGCGCGACCTAAGTGGTAACTGCCTGGTAACCGCTCAGTAACCGCCTGGGGTCTTGTTTTGCCTATAAATAGACCCTGTGGGCCCCCCATTCGAGAAGGATTTTTTTTTTCAGAAATTCGGATTGAAGCTCCCGACGCCCAAGTCTCTTCTCAAAGCTTCCAGAACACTTCTAAGGTAAATTCTTACCTAGAATGGAAGATCTGAAGAGAAGAAGGAAGGCCTAAGTGTTGAAACTTATCAAACACTTGCGCGCCGACTTAATTCCTTCAATATAACTTGCGCGTCCCCTTTTTGGAAGAACCTCAAGAGGATTGTAAAGGGTTTAAACAAGAGTCGCTCAAGTATTTCAAATATGATTGAAAATCGCGCAAGTACACCATGTGTCGCGCAAGTACACTTGCGCGACCAAAACTTGCTCGCCTCCGCAGGACTTGCGCGCCTTTCAAACCTTGCACGCCCCTGTCTTTTTGGGTGCCCATCTTGCCCATATTTACCCCTCTTAAGCCATTTCACTTTTCCTTTTCAAGATTCACTTTTCAAAGCCATTTATGGCATGATTTCTTGATTTGACATCCTTGTCTGAAAGGAATTCTGTGAAATATCTCTCAAAACCTAGTGATTTAAACATCTTTATGTCACCAAAGATTGAGAGTTCATTCATTCAACCTCATCCTTTAAGATGAGAGAATCCTAACTTGGGTATCCTTTTCAGGAATAATCCCTAGTTATAAAACCTTTTATTTGGGCATCCTCCTCAGGAGTAAGCCCCAAATTCTTAAAGTTCCCCATCTTGGGCATCCTCCTCAGGAGTAAGCCCCAAACCTTAATCCCTATCCTGGGTCCCCTTTTCAGGAATAAGACTCAGTCATAATCCGGGGCATCCTCCTCAGGAGTAAGCCCCAATCAAGTCCACTAACCTGGGTCTCCCTTTCAGGAATAAAACTCAGTCATAACTTGGGCCTCCTTTTTAGGAGTAAGTCCCAGTCATAACCTTGGGCTTCCTTTTCAGGAGTAAGCCCCAAGTCCCCATAAATTTCTCTTAACCAGTCACAATTTACCTTTGATTTGGGTTTCCTTTTCAGGAGTAAAACCCAATCATAAGTCCCCTCCTAACTTGGGCATCCTCCTTGAGAGTAAGCCCCAAGATTAGAGTATTCAAATCTCCATGAAGCACATATAACTTTATGGACCCTGTTCATGGATTTTCTCCCTAAAAGTAAATCCTAAACCTTCATCTGTCTGGGCAGTCATCCATACATAAGCCCCAAACAAATTCTTATGATTGCATCTTTCATGGCACAATTGTCTAAATTTTACCAATACCTCTTGTTTCTCACACCGAGCATGACTCACGTGAGCTTAGAGTGTAAAAGTAATTATGACATTCATCTTTGAGCCATCAATCATAAACATCATACTCCATTTCTCGAACTACGTGGGTTCTGATTCCTTTTCCAAAACAAAGGATACGTAGGTAGCCCATTTATGGGTTCGATCCCAACTTTGAAATAATCCCTGTCCTTCTGAATGACAATAAACTTCAAGTGCCCCACTGAGTGGCTTTAAAACCAGTCTGGTCGTCATAATGACCAAGAGACTTTTATATAAATGTTTTGAAGGATACCATTGACCAAGAATCTCTAAACAGATATAGATGATTCTCTATTGATGAAGAACCTCGAATATATATAAAAGATTCTCTAAATTTCTTGCATATTTAATCATTGATTGTTAAAACCAAAGGAAAGCTCATTTTATACTTGGTAATGTATTAGGATTCACGAACTTAACTTAAATCTATAAAGAGAGTCCCGGAGTAGACAATAATTCCCCTCAAAAAGGTGTGATGAGTCCGACCTCCCATCCTCTCGACCAATGCAAATTCCTAAGCCTCATCAGTCCACAAACTAATGAGCGCCTACCTTTGGAAAGTAGGTCCCAACGGATGTGGAATCATTGGATGTTTCCGGTTCTACGAATAAACCCGTTATAAACCGATCGGAACGTTTGAATCTCCCGTCCAGGAGGTCATCCCCGGATTCCGTGCGAAACAAAAATGGTGAACCCGACGTGAATCCTTAACCAAGTTAAAGTGATGTTTTTTCTTATCTTTTTAGGCCCCTTGGGCCAACAAATCAATCATTAACATGTACTCATCCAAAAGAGGCAGTGGCCGGATTCGTCTTGATTATGTATGTTATATGGAACATGCACTCTTTTCTCAAGATCTTCTGCAAAATGGCTTTCCTTAAATTCACCCCTGTGAATACTGCTGCAGTAAACACCTCTTCTGTGAGGTCTGTTGCTGTGAAAACCAATGCTACTACTCCTGCTGGAACGTCATCCGCTCTGAGGATGACATCACCAACTCAGCGTCTTCAACGCTGTGTTTCTAATGCACTGGTTACGGAGTACCGTCGCAACGGTAATATCCCAACTCTGGAGGCCGCTCGCCAAGCCCTCCAAGTTAACAACTCTACCTGGTCGTCCGAACAACGGCGGCCAACAATCAAGAAGCAGGCGGTGCTGACTACCGTCTCCAACCGCTTCAGGTCGTTATCCCCGGAATGCAATTTCCATTCACTCCCTTATTCTGAGGAAGTGAATGAGCAGGTCCCTCAGGGCCTTAATTCAAAAATACAGGAGTCCTTCTCAAGGGCTCCCATCAACAATCGCCGCCAGACTCGTGCGGTAGTGCGCCCTCAACATGATGAGGGTACCGACTCCAGGCATTCAGCTGAGGTTCCTCAAACCCGAGCAGGCAAGTTGAACCGCCAGAGACGGAATCCGGTTAACAATAGGCAGGTTTTCATCCCTGCCATCTCCGGAGAAGTCCACCAACCTAACTGGGTGGCAAATAACGATCATGCATACACACCTGTTCGTTTTAATTCAGCTGTCCAGCGGACTCGTCTGGCAGCATCAAGCCTATCCCGCCAGGCAATTCCGGCGGAGTACCATAGGCAGGAACATACACCTGCTTATACATCATCAGTTAGTCAGTAGGCTCGTCTGACTACATATGATGGATCTCATCAACCACGTTTGGCGAAGTGTAATCAGCAGGCACATACACTTGCTAATACTAATCAAGCCTACCAACAGTCTCGCTTGGTAGCGCACGGAGAAGTCAGTCGGAAAGCCCCGACGACAAATAGGAGACAGACTAAACTCTCTGCCTCCACACTTGAGTACTGTCAGGATTCACTGACAGGAAAAGGAGGACAGGAGCAGGCACATACACCTACTCCAAGCTCGAAATGGACGTATATTCCCGTTCCGGCGGCTGAAGTCACCAAGCATATTTTATCAATGGTGAAAGAGCAGAAACAAATTCCTGCTCATATTCTGGAGGCTTGCCAGGATATCATAACATCTTCAGCATCATCTCAGGGACATACACATAAATCTATCCCTAGCAGTGGAGTGACACATCAACAATTCACTCCGGAACAGACACACACATCTGTTCCAGTCCAAGAGGGTTATGGGGCATACTCCCCCATATCATACGGACAACCAAGTCAGGCACATACACCTGATTTGAGTGATGATCGTCAGCCTAACCTGACCATCTTTCCTGATCAGGCACATACACCTTCTCAGAGCAATCACTTTCATCATCAAGTGGTTTCTAAAGCGAATAAGAAGGCATCTAAGAAAAAGATCCGCCTAGCACAGTCAGGAGATCAAAGGCCAATCTGCATCTAAGCCTTGCTCGATGCTGGAGTTCTTGAAGCCCTCAGACATTTATCTGTCGGAATTCAAGATTCTACTCCCTCAGTTCCCAATAACGGGAACATTAATTCCGAAGGTCTTCAACAGACACTTCCTCATGAAAACTTGCTTCATGAAAATTCGGTCAATCTTGAAGTTTCTTCTTCAGATGAGATCCACAGGAACCCTCTGTGTGGTCAGAAGACTAAGGAGCAAGAGATCTCATCTTTTGCTGTAACCCATCATGATGGTCCTCCTCATGGTGATGAACTTCGCTGCAAAAGTCCTCTCCGCAGTAGTGATTCACATTGTCTCGAAAATTCTTCAGAAGGCAATGTAGTGCCGAGAAAGCCCTCCTATCTCGAGGCACTTGCAAACGTAAAACCAGTCATGTCTGATGCTTTACTATCGGCAGGTGAAACTCTTTCTCCATCAGAAGATAGCCTGGGGTTCAGGTTATTCTCCGAACCATCCCTGGGTCATTAATCTTCCAGCATGAATAGTGATCTCTCTACCAATCTTGTTGAATCCGATGAAGCAACAAGGAAACACCAACTCTGGTCCAAACAGGTAGAAGAATCTTCATTTAATGATAAAGAGGAAATGCTGAACATGAGAAAAAAACTGGCAAAAGGTGAAGTACCAGTCATGTTTTGGCCTTTGGCTGATTCCCAGTATGACATTCCAAAGATGTTGACAGATGATGGAATCCATGATATTCGTCTCAACATATGGAAAACTCTTTGTCAATTAAAGAAGAAGGTATTATCTTATGATGAATATGAAAATCATCTTAAGATAATAGAAGGGTTACAACGCCAGATTGATTTGGCATCTCTATCAGTCTCTCGGTATCCGAATGCTGAAAAGCAACAGAGAACCCTTCAACGTTCATGCCTTGGCGCGCTAAGAAAATTGCGTCAGTTAATTGCCAATACTCCATCTGAAGTTCATATCAGAGGATGGGGTGTTCACGGAGCACTACATTTCACAGTGCTTTCCGGTCATCAAAGCTCGCCGAAAATGGTCTCATGCAATGTTATTGCCCATGGCCGGCCACAATCAATGGGCTTTGTTCATAATCAGAAGCTTGCTCAAGAACAGGCTTCAACTAGTTCCTCTCAAAATCAAGCATATAGAGAACAAGTTGTTGAATTGCTCCTACATCAAGCAGGCGAGAATATTGCACAAGCCTCTCGTCTGGAGCAAACACGTCATCAAATGACAGAAGTTTCGGAAATCATCCAACGGTCTGTTGAACCAGGTGATAAAAGTGGATACAGGTTGATGCATCCAGCTAATTTCTGAACTATGCTTCGCATGATCAAGAGAGATTTTAAGAAGATCTCAGACATAGCATGTCAAGAGACACCCCAGCTTGTCAGAATGGGGACTTCTCTAACCCAACCCTCAGAATCAACAAATGGGATTCAAGGAGTTGAGCGGAAACAGCAGGAACATCCCCAGTCCACCGGACTGGGGACTTTTTCAAATCCTCAATCCCTTCCTCAGAGAAAATCAGTATTCTCTCGATTAGGGAATAAGCCTCAAGAGGAACGAAGAGCCAAGTTATCAGGAGATTCTCTCCAAGTGACGGTTCTCCAAGAAGTTCCTGAGGGATCAAGTCAACGGAATGCCATGCCTCATCATGGACATGGAAGAAGACAATATCACAGAAATGATGATAGAAAGGATTCCATGCAATATGCATCCATTAATGTCATCAATTCCGTTGCTGTTGATTCACCAGATGAGGCTCAATCAGAGGGATCAGACGAAGAGGTTCCTGCTCAAGAAGTTGCGCACACAGACCTAAATGAAGAAGGTGTGCGCACACGTAATCAAAGGCTTACCCAAAATCTGGGTATTCCTTCAAGTAAACCACTTCCCCCTCTCCGAAAAGCATCCAATAAGGGGAACAGAAAGAATCAGGTTACTTCTCACCCTTCCTCTGAAGGAGGTCAATCGCTCTCATTAGAGCAAAGGTTTGCACAACAGGACGAAGAAATGAAAGAATTAAGAAGGTTGAATGCAGAACTACTTCAGAGTAGTCTTCTTCTTAAGAATGCTGAATTCCGACAGCCGAAGGAATTTGTTGTAACTACTGAGATGGATCAGGAATATCCTCCTTTATCAGTACACCCACAAAGGTCTAATCCTACGGGTCAAACGCAACAACGGTTGGCAGCACTACCATCAGTTGCAGCACCAACCACCACGGCTGTCCAAGATCCATTCATTGCACCTACCCAAAACCAAGTTCAACCTGACATTTCTCAAAAGTTAATAACTACTATTGAGTCATTAACAGCTCGGTTAGAAACTATGGAAGGGAAACGGGCGCAAGTTCAACCTGAAAAGAAGGTTTATCCGGAATGGGTAGATTCAATTTCTCCTCCATGCAGTTTTGGAAACCCTGTTTTCCCTACTTTCAATGGATCAGGCGACCCTCAACAACATTTGAAGCATTAGGTGTCTTGTTGTGATCCTATGATGGGAACTCCAGAGCAGCAAGAAGCAGTGAAACTCAGATGCTTCGTGCGAACCTTGCAAGGACCAGCTTTTTTCTGGTATACAAGCTTGCAATCCCGGTCAGTCATTGGATGGGAGGATCTTCGTCAAAAATTCCTTCTTCAGTTCAGCTCAACTTTGCCAAAAACGACAGTTTTCGATCATACAAACTGCAAGCAAAGGGAGAATGAAAGAGTCTCTGATTTCATTGCTCGTTGGAAGGGATTAACGTATTCTCTGAGTTTAGCACTCCCTCAGGAGGAATTATTGCCAATCTGTGTGGCAAATTTGCGTGACTAATTACGCACGCCATTGATCCCTATGAAATACACAGGAGGGTTTCGAGACCTTACTTCAATCGCTCAGCAGATTGAAGATTCCCTTATACAGGCGAAGGTTAAATCTCGTGTAATTCCACCAGCTCCAGGAAGAAGAATGGGTAAAGAAGAAACTGCTACAGTTATGCTTAAACAAGCACCTGTACCTATATCTACTTCAAAACCTTCATCTTCTCGAAGGACTCCACCTCCTGACCGCCAACAACAAAGGCCGTTTCGTCCAAATGATCAAAGAGATCAACGACAAAACCAATTTGAGGATACGAAGAGTAAAATATACTCTTTCCGAAATGAGCAAGTTCCTGGTTACTTCATTTCAGCTTTGGAAAATAATTTGGTTCAATTACCAGTACCCAAAAGGCCAAACAAGGAAGGAGATGAAGACCGTCCCAATTATTGTCCCTTTCATCAAATGTTGGGGCATCCCATCCAGGAGTGTTTTGTTTTTAAAGACCTCCTGCAAAAGATGGTCGACTTGGGACAAGTCAAATTGAAGGGTTCTTCAGCTCATGTAGCGTATATTACCGCTACAGATCCAGAGGAAGGAGGCGAGTGGCAGGAAGTCAAAAGAAAAACTGCGAAAAAATATCATGATTGGATGGTCAGAAAGACAATCAATCGGACTCATTCCATTTTGTGAACACAATTGAAGAAACCAATTGTGTCTCCTACAAAAGCTGCAGTAAAGCCTCCATCAAAAGATGAATCCTCAAAAGGGCAGGGCAATTCAAAGAAGAAAGAGGAATCAGAAGAAGATGAGTATTTAGAAAATCCTAAATTGTCTTTAACTCTGGCAGATTTCATGCCATCTACTTCGAAGAGACGGGCACCGCCCCATCAAACGGCACAGCCTAAACAGGCTAACCAGGGAGAGTCTTTATCAGACGAAGAGTTAATCTTTGGTTCTGTTAATATGATTCAATTAACAGATCCATATTCCAGTCTTGATGAGCCTGAATTCCCTGTATCAAATAAGGGAATCCGAAGAGGTTCTAGAGGTTCAGGGTATAGGGGAAGACGTGGATCTTTCCGAAGCCACTACTCTAATTTTACCCCTGCTAGCACTGTATATGCAGCAGAAACTCGTGGTAGAGCCCTTCGGCGAGCTCAAAAAGAACAAGCAAATTCTTCTGTCAATGGCCAACTCAGTTTTGGAACAGTTATTTTGGAAGACCGATTAAAGGTTCCATCTTCTTTATCTCAGCAGGTAGATGGATCTAATCAGTCTAATCTTCCAAAACCAAGGATGTTTCCAACTTCAATACAAGATGCATCATCTTCCAAAGCATCTACTTCCAAGGTGCCTGCTAAACCGCATATTCCTATTGGGAAACGCAGACCTTTAGATCAAAAATATGATATATTGAAACACTTGGCCCAAGTACCAGCCAAGTTATCAATTCTGGATGCTTGGAATCTATCAAGAGATCTTCGGGAAGCACTCATCGAAGCATTGTCAAGTCCTCAGGAGTTTGAAGTTGAAATTGCTGCAACTGAAATTTATCACATAGAGAATAATCCTGCAGAATTCCATGCAGTGATATCTTTTACTGATAAAGATGAAGATGATGTTGTGCATGGGCACATAAAACCTTTGTACTTGTTTGGAAAATTCAATGGTGTAGATGTTCGAAGGGCTTTCATTGACAATGGTTCAGGAGTCAACCTCATGCCCATTCGTACACTTCGTCGATTGGGCCTCACGGAATCTGATTTATCTCCTTCTACCATGATGTTACAAGGATACGATAAAAATGAACAAGAACCACTGGGATAAGTTACACTCAGAACTCAGTTTGGAGATCTTGTTTCCAATTCGGATTTCATGATTGTTGATCAAGACTCAGTTTTCAATATCTTGCTCGGAAGACCCTAGCTACATCAGCATGCAGCTATTCCGTCATCATACCATCAATGTCTCAAATACTGTTTTGACGGTCAAGTTGGAACATTGTATGGTGATAAGGCCCCGTTCAAGACATGTGAGTCTCAATACATTGAGGCGGAATTTTATCACATGAAGGGAAGAGAGAAATCTACAATGAAGGAAATTACCAAAGTTAATGCTCCATATGGTTTGGAGAAAATTCCAATAAATCCATTTTCACATGTGAGTACAGATTATGTGTTACCTATCAGTCAAATTGACAAAATAGGCCCAAATCAAAATACTCTTATGGAAAGATCCATAATGTCAATTACGGAAATCGAGCCAGACAATATGGGAGAAATTGGTAACTTACCAAACAGTGATGAAAGCATAAGTGGTGACATTCTCATTTCATCTGCTGAAGTCGAACAAGTCTATACTTCACTAATCAGGCCAGAAGAAGTTATAGCAACACCAGAGGTGAATAATGATGTTGATTCTCAATCCATCATCTCCTCTTTATTTCCCAAAGAAGACCCTTTGTCATCAATAGGGTCAGAAATGGAAGCTACTTCTTCAAAATGTGAAAATTTTGACATCTCTTATGATCATGAGAATTTCATTTCGTCATCTACTTTGCAAGTAGAAACGGAAGAAATAGCATGTAATGAAGAGGAAGAGGAAGATCTTAGAGATGCTCCTCCAGCATTTGAAGAGGGTATCTCTACCACTGTGGATGAACTCAGAGAAGTAAATCTGGGTACAGAGAAATATCCACGCCCCACTTTGATTAGTGCGGCCATGACCCTTGAAGAGCAAGAGATGTATATTTATTTTCTAAAGCAAAATAAAGATATTTTTGCTTGGAATTATACAGAGATGCCTGGCCTTGATCCTGATGTTTCCAATCATCATTTGGGTTTACCAAAAGAACATCGGGGTTTTAAGCAAGCCGCGAGAAGAACACACCCAACCTATGCTTCCAAAATTGAAGCTGAAGTGGATAAGCTGATCAAAGCCAACTTCGTCAGAGAAGTTCAATATCCCAAGTGGTTGGTTAATATTGTCCTTGTAAAGAAGAAGAACGGACAAATTAGGGTTTGCATCGATTTCAGAGATCTTAATCGGTTTTGTCCTAAAGATGATTTTCCAGTTCCGATTACAGAGCTCTTAATTGATGCGATAGCTGGCTATGAAGTACTTTCTTTCATGGATGGATATTCCGGGTATAATCAGATCCGAATGGCCCCAGAAGATGAGGAATATAAAGCCTTCAGAGCTCCTCAAGGTGTGTTTTGTTACCGGGTGATGCCATTTGGTTTAAAGAATGCAGGTGCAACATATCAACGCGCCATGCATCGTATCTTCAAACCTTTTCTAGGAAAATTTGTTGAATGCTATGTAGATGATCTGGTGGTTAAATCCAAACAACGTTTTGATCACTTGGCTGATTTGGAAGTCGTATTCCACAATCTTCGACAACATAATTTGAAGATGAACCCCTTAAAATGTGCTTTTGGGGTAACCTCAGGAAAATTCCTCGGCTTTGTTGTACGCCATCGTGGTATTGAAGTCGATCCTGAGAAGACCAAATCAATCCTTGGTATGTCACCTCCTCAGAATTTGAAAGAATTAAGAGGACTTCAAGGACACTTAGCCTATATTCGGCGTTTCATCGCCAATTTGGCAGGCAAAAGTTTACCCTTTACCAAATTATTGAAGAAAGGAGTCACTTACCACTGGACTGAAGAATGTCAAGAAGCATTTGATGTTCTCAAGAAATACCTCTTGAGTCCACCAGTACTCATGCCACCTGTTGAGGGTAGACCTCTTATCCTCTATGTGATAGCTTTAGAGAGATCATTGGGTGCCTTTCTTGCTCAAAAGAATGATGCTGGGAATGAAAATAGTCTCTACTATCTCAGTAGAACTATGCTTGAAGCAGAAACCCGGTATTCAAGTATTGAGAAGTGCTGCCTGGCATTAATCTTTGCAGTTCAGAAACTGAGACACTACCTGCAACATCACGAGGTCCAATTGGTATCTCGTAATAATCCGCTCAAATTTATCCTTAGTCGTCCAATGCTTACAGGACGTCTGGCAAGGTGGGAAGTTATTCTACAACAGTTCGACATCCAGTATGTGTCTCAAAAGGCAATTAAGGGCCAAGCTCTGGCTGATTTCCTGGCTGAACATCCTTCATTGGAAGACACATATTCAGATATCGAACTCCCTGATGAGGAAGTTTTCTCTATTCAAGAGAGTTCTAAAACATGGGAAATGTATTTTGATGGTGCTTCTAGAAGTCCAACAGGGAAGAAAATGGAAAATCCTAAATTCAACAAAGTTGGTTTAGGAATTGTGCTCATTTCTCCAGATAAGGCAGTATTACCTTATTCCTTTTTGTTGTGGGAAGGTGGTACCAATAATGAAGCTGAATACCAAGCTCTCATTACAGGCTTGGAATTAGCACTTCAAGCACAAGTGAATCACTTAAAAGTGAAAGGTGATTCAGACTTGGTAATCAAACAAGTCAATGGGGATTATGCCATCAGGAAAGAAGAATTAATCCCTTTGTATGATTACGTCAAAGAGTTAATGTCGAAATTCCCTTCAGAACCGACATTTTCTTATGTCCCAAGATCACAAAATGCTCAAGCTGATGCACTGGCTAATATAGCCACAGCTTTAGCAGATCCAAATCGGGACGAGACAACCATCTGTATTGCCCACCGTCGTGCAATTTCACCTTATGTTCAAATCAGAACAGAGGAAATTAATGAAATTAGTCCCATTCCTGAACCGTATGGTCATACTACAGGATGGATGTCACCTATCAGGGAATACCTTCAAAATGGAACACTTCCACCTGATAGAGCCGAGAAAGAACAAATTCGGCGACGTGTGGTCAATTTTACTCTTTATGATAGCCCAAACCACCTCGAGAAAATTCTCTACAAACGTGGATTTGATGGAGTTATCTTCAGATGTATTGATGGTGAAGAGACAATGGCTGTCATAAAAGAAGTGCACGCAGGAGTCTGTGGCGCCCACCAGTCTGGATATAGACTGTCTAATCAAATTCGAAGGCTTGGATACTTTTGGCCTTCAATGATACAAGATTGTGTTAATTTCACAAAGAAGTGTCATTCATGCCAAGTATATGCCAACTTCATTCATCAACCTCCAGAGTTGCTTCATACAGCTAAATACTCATGGCCATTTTCCACATGGGGAATGGATGTGGTGGGACCTTACCCTTCAGCTACGGCCAAGCAGTTTAAGTACATTCTTACTGCTACTGATTTCTTTTCCAAATGGGCAGAGGCAGTACCTCTCAAAGAAGTCAGTTCTAAATGCATTGTTAGCTTCATCAAGTCTAACATCATTACTAGATTTGGTGTCCCTCATACCATATTGATGGACAACGGCACCAATTTCTGTTCTGCTGAGGTAAGGAGATTGTATCAAGAATACACCATTAATTCCAACCATTCATCTCGATATCATGCAGCGGCTAATGGCCAGATAGAGGCCTTCAATAAGACTCTTTCAAATATAATGCAAAAGATGGTGGATAAAGATAAGAGGTCATGGCCTGATAAACTCTATCATGCTTTATGGGCTTATCGGACTACCACTCGCAATGCAACGCGGTCTACTCCATATTCATTGGTATATGGAACAGAAGCAGTCTTGCCAATTGAAGTTCAATTGCCCTCACTCAGAATAGCCATTTGTGATCAGTTGTCAACAGATGAGCAATCCCAAAAGCGTTTTAATGAATTGGAACAGTTAGATGAGAAAAGATTGTGCACTTTTCACCACTTGGAAATCTATCAGAATCGGATAGCACGAGCTTTTAACAAAAAAGTTCGTCTTCGTTCATTCATTCATGGAGAATTGGTATTGGTTCTCAGAGCACCAATGATACCAAGAAAGAAGCCTCCCAAGCATGAACCAAAATGGGAAGGACCTTATTCAATACATAAGGTCTACTCCAATGGAGCGTATTCTCTGATCTCAATGGATGGAGAACACATCACGACTCCAACTAATGCCAGATTCCTGAAAAAGTATTTTGTATAAACACAAAATATTGTCCCCAGAACTGATATCCTCATATTGGTTCACCATAGTCCTAGCTATATGACTTTAAACTGTACAGCACAAAATAGTCCTAGCTACATGACTTTAAACTGTACAGCACCAGTTCGTCCTTGCTATATGACGTTAAACTATACAGCAATAGTCTAGTATGACTTTAAACTGCAACTTCGTCCCACACGACATTAAACTGTGAAAAAATTCCCTAAACCGTCCATCATGACCTTAAACTGCATCATCCCTGGTCCATGTATATGACCATAAACTATTTGCAAATCCCTTAAGTCCAGCAAGACGTTAAACTGTGACGTCCTAACTACATGACGCTAAACTGTATAAAAGTCCCTCATGTCCGGAAAGAAGTTAAACTATATAATCATCAAAAGTCCAGCATGACATTAAACTGCACAATCCCCCTTTCGTCCAATATGACGTTAAACTATTTTATCCCCATCGTCCTAACTACATGACGCTAAACTGTACAGAAAATCTTTGATATGTCCTACATGACATTAAACTGTTATTTTGTCCCTGCTACATGACACTAAACTGTGCAGCACCAATAGTCCTAACTGCAAGACTTTAAACTGCATAGTCCCTTTTTTTATGTCCTACATGACATTAAACTGTGCATCGTTAAGGTTGTTATTACCTCTTGTTTCTCACACCGAGTATGACTCACGTGAGCTTAGAGCGAACATCAACCATAACACTCTCTTTGGGCCACTAACCATGTGTAAGTCCCAACAACATTTTTTATTAGATCATTGTCCCCAAGGACAATTTGATCATTAATTCATTCTTTAATTGAACTACACAGACTTTGATCCTTGCCCTCCAGGCTGGGTATGTAGGCAACCTCCCAGGGTTCAAACCCAAAAACAATCTCTTCACATCGGTTTTTTACCACCATCTCATATGATGTTGATTCGTGAAACCGCCCTTGGAATCAATATCTTTACATTGATTCATTTTCGTCCTTGTTATACGACGTTAAACTATACAACACTTTTGTCCGGTACGACAATAAACTACAATATTCTTTGATTTCCTCATTTGAGAGAGAACTATTATTGATATTGATTTTTCAATTATGGTTTTCATTTTCAAAAGACTACGTGCATACATGGTAATGCCTAAACTTTTTATCTTAGGTTAAACCATTATTTGCACTAAAATCCCCTTTTAACCTTCACATGTACGAACCAAATTTGTACAGAGGGTAGTTCTAGAACTACGTGGACTTGATTCCCATCCTTATGGGATACGTAGGAACATTCGAGTGTCCCTCGAATCCAGTCCCAAGTCTTTTGGGCCTAACCCCAAATTTCACTTTCAGTCCCTTGGCTGAAAAGTCCTCATGAAAACACACACTGTGTATTCATTATTATGGTCCGAATTCTATAACCCTAAACTAAGATCACTCATACTTTCGTCCTGCACGACGTTAAACTGCATTTCAAGAACTACGTATGGCTTGATTCTCATTCTTATGAGATACGTAGTGAAGTCCAAAATTTCAATTCAGGACCCAGCCACAACATGATTATGGTTTTCATTGACCTATGTATCTCTATATACATCGGACAATACCCATGTTTATGTGTTTTAATCCTAACCTTAAATATCTTCAGATCTTCATAACCTTTTTCATGACTTCTAGTCACAAAAATGTCAAACATCTGAGAATTCGTTTGCCTGACTATGCAGCACGTGCCCATAGGTGGCCTTGCATAAACAGTCCACATAACAGACTTGTCAGCCAAGAGATGCTATTTATTTGACCATGCAGCCAATGCCCATAGGTGGCCCTGCATATTTCAACCCCCTAACGGGTTTTGTTAAATAATAGTAACTTCATTCTTGGGAAGAATGCCTCTTTTGTCCTTATTTGTTTTAAATGACAATATGTAGCGATCCGCAAAAAATAGCCATCCCTAACATATTTGTCCCATATCCTTTTTCATGATCTGAAAGTATTCAAGTCTATGGTTTATTCTTCTTCCCTACGTTTGGGTCAGACCTTCGTAGGAGTGATGTTCATCCAGTTCTTCAATATTCTTGTTCGGAAATATCTTTTCCATATTCAAGTACCTCTT
The DNA here is from genome assembly GCA_963277665.1 of Viscum album. NCBI lineage: Eukaryota > Viridiplantae > Streptophyta > Magnoliopsida > Santalales > Viscaceae > Viscum > Viscum album. Next base: position 541,821,695 of record OY728119.1, read on the forward strand.
TCCATACAACAAACTCTATACTTTAGAAAATTTGAATCTCCATAAACTTTCACTGGCTTTTAGCATTAGGAAAGTAAATTTCTGGGAGTTCTTTTGCCTGACTATGCAGCACGTGCCCATAGGTGGTCTTGCATAAACAGCCCACATAACAGACTTGTCAGCCAAAAGATGCTATTTATTTGACCATGCAGCCAATGCCCATAGGTGGCCCTGCATATTTCAACCCCCTAACGGGTTTTGTTAAATAATAGTAACTTCATTCTTGGAAACTACTTCTTCTAATGCCTTTTAGCTCTTTTTCATATCATTCCTCAGATTCAAATATTCTAAAGCCATAGTTTACATATTATTCTCTCACGCTTGAGTATGGTAATATGTTTTCAGATAAAATGTCATGGAATTGTGTCAATTCTAATACATTTTGGTCAAAGCTATTTCGACCTTAAACATTAGCCCCTTTATGTCCGGCGTGCATGACTTTAAACTGCCCACACAAAAGACAAAGGAACTCTGAATAAAAGTCTTGTTCCAGCTCACTAAATATACATTTTTTGTATGATTTAGGTAATATTGAGCAATTAAGAGATTCAAAGTTTGTAGGATTATTTTTAATAATCCAAGTAAAAATCAAACTATGCTTACTAGGCCCATTGGCTTATGTAAATTTTGAAGCAGGTAATGGAAGAATGCAAGTACAAATGATTGAAGACAAAAGTGTTTTTCATTGATACACAAGAGTTAGAAGGACATCCACAGACTGGAGTCTCCTCTATTTTTCAAGAAATTACAAGAGGCTTTCAAACATAACACTTGATTTGATTTACGGCATCCCGAGCTTCATCAGCAACCACCTGGAATTCATCCATTCAACTGGATACAATAAGAGACGTACTGATACTAGCTCTTCTTGGAACAATTGTAAAAGGATGTTCTTGAATGTGGTTTGAGAAAATTTTCTGCTGATCAAACAGTGACTCTGTTTCTGTCCAAGAGACTTGGAAGATGGATACATGGATTTGAGAATAGAGCATTGGAAGTAAAGAGCCATTTGGAGAGAGTACTCTTTTCGGATATTTCTCTAATGCCATGTTTGTCTTCTCTCCACCAAACGGCAGTGGAAAACATTTCAGCCCATGGGTTTTCCATTTTCATATCTCCAAGGAAATGGCATGGAGGAAGAACTTGAAAGTTCACACCATTGTTGTTGCTCTTAATGCACAACATAACCGAAATAGAGGAGTAGTAGTGCAGCTCCATCTCAGGTGTATAATTGTTTGCATTTGGAACATTGACTCCTTGCAGATGACCATGACCACACAGAGGCAGATGGATGCTCTGTGGAAAAATAGGATGATTTTTCTTCAAATACTTAGCCAAATCTGGGAGAGTGCTGTTACAGATATCATAATAATCATGGCCAATGATGTTCATCATGTCATCAATCCGCTTGCTAGCCAGTTCATAAGCCGTTCCAATTCCCTTGGGAACCACAAAATATGCACAAAAGATGAATAAACTAACTCTTAAATGGGTTTTATTTTTCATAAATTTTGTGAAGAAATTTGAAAAAATGGCTAAGGCATTAAGGCGCGCAAGTCTACAAAATGGCGCGCAAGTATTCATGTGCCGCGCTAGTTTTCGCCGCTCAAGTCTAAACCGCGCAAGTACGAATACCTTTACAGGAGCGCGACATCAAGGAAAACAGAGCAGACTCGCGCGGCTTAGGTGACCTACGCGGCGAGAGCTCGAGAAGGTATGAAGTCCGGAAATCCGGATACTTGTACAGAGGTGAGGCTGTGTATTTATAGGCCAGGAGGCCTATCTGCGCGCCGCACCCAGAAGCGTCTAGGGCCTGCGCGCCGCAAACTTGCGCGCCACCCTCTTCGCACTGAAGACTTGCGCGCCGCCCTTTTCCTTTGGAGAGATTCAATTTCCTCAGAGTCAAATCCTCATTTCTCTCCGGATCCAACTCTGAGGGGGGACTTTTGTTGACGCTCCTTTCGTCACAGAATCTAAAGATCGGAAAAGGGAATATCCGAGCTCAAAGTGATTTATCCTTTGACGAAAACATCCAAAATAGACAAAGGGATTGACAAGGAGAACATTCCCCAGAGACCGCGCAAGTTTCCTCTGTATCGCGCAAGTCCACTTGCGCGCCGCCCAGTGGTCACGCAAATACTTGCGCGCCACATACAGGCCGGGCAGACATACTTGCGCGACGCCTTATGGTTGTGCACGTGACTTGCGCGACCTAAGTGGTAACCGCCTGGTAACCGCTCAGTAACCGCCTGGGGTCTTGTTTTGCCTATAAATAGACCCTGTGGTCCCCCCATTCGAGAAGGATTTTTTTTCAGAAACTCGGATTGAAGCTCCCGACGCCCAAGTCTCTTCTCAAAGCTTCCAGAACACTTCTAAGGTAAATTCTTACCTAGAATGGAAGATCTGAAGAGAAGAAGGAAGGCCTAAGTGTTGAAACTTATCAAACACTTGCGCGCCGACTTAATTCCTTCAATATAACGTGCGCGTCCCCTTTTGGAAGAACCTCAAGAGGATTGTAAAGGGTTTAAACAAGAGTCGCTCAAGTATTTCAAGTCTGATTGAAAATCGCGCAAGTACACTTGCGCGACCAAAACTTGTGCGCCGCCGCAGGACTTGCGCGCCTTTCAAAACTTGCGAGCCCCTGTCTTTTTGGGTGCCCATCTTGCCCATATTTACCCCTCTTAAGCCATTTCACTTTTCCTTTTCAAGATTCACTCTTCAAAGCCATTTATGGCATGATTTCTTGATTTGACATCCTTGTCTGAAAGGAATTCTGTGAAATATCTCTCAAAACCTAGTGATTTAAACATCTTTATGTCACCAAAGATTGAGAGTTCATTCATTCAACCTCATCCTTTAAGATGAGAGAATCTCAACTTGGGTCTCCTTTTCAGGAATAATCCCTAGTTATAAAACCTTTTATTTGGGCATCCTCCTCAGGAGTAAGCCCCAAATTCTTAAAGTTCCCCATCTTGGGCATCCTCCTCAGGAGTAAGCCCCAAACCTTAATCCCTATCCTGGGTCCCCTTTTCAGGAATAAGACTCAGTCATAATCCTGGGCATCCTCCTCAGGAGTAAGCCCCAATCAAGTCCCCTAACCTGGGTCTCCATTTCAGGAATAAAACTCAGTCATAACTTGGGCCTCCTTTTTAGGATTAAGTCCCAGTCATAACCTTGGGCTTCCTTTTCAGGAGTAAGCCCCAAGTCCCCTTAAATTTCTCTTAACCAGTCACAATTTACCTTTGATTTGGGTTTTCTTTTCCGGAGTAAAACCCAATCATAAGTCCCTTCCTAACTTGGGCATCCTCCTTGAGAGTAAGCCCCAAGATTAGAGTATTCAAATCTCCATGAAGCACATATAACTTTATGGACCCTGTTCATGGATTTTCTCCCTAAAAGTAAATCCTAAACCTTCATCTGTCTGGGCAGTCATCCATACATAAGCCCCAAACAAATTCTTATGATTGCATCTTTCATGGCACAATTGTCTAAATTTTACCAATACCTCTTGTTTCTCACACCGAGCATGACTCACGTGAGCTTAGAGTGTAAAAGTAATTATGACATTCATCTTTGAGCCATCAATCATAAACATCATACTCCAATTCTCGAACTACGTGGGTTCTGATTCCTTTTCCAAAACAAAGGATACGTAGGTAGCCAATTTATGGGTTCGATCCCAACTTTGAAATAATCCATGTCCTTCTGAATGACAATAAACATCAAGTGCCCCACTGAGTGGCTTTAAAACCAGTCTGGTCGTCATAATGACCAAGAGACTTTTATATAAATGTTTTGAAGGATACCATTGACCAAGAATCTCTAAACAGATATAGATGATTCTCTATTGATGAAGAACCTCGAATACATATAAAAGATTCTCTAAATTTCTTGCATATTTAATCATTGATTGTTAAAACCTAAGGAAAGCTCATTTTATACTTGGTAATGTAATAAGGATTCACGAACTTAACTTCAATCTATAAAGAGAGTCCCGGAGTAGACAATAATTCCCCTCAAAAAGGTGTGATGAGTCCGACCTCCCATCCTCTCGACCAATGCAAATTCCTAAGCCTCATCAGTCCACAAACTAATGAGCGCCTACCTTTGGAAAGTAGGTCCCAACGGATGTGGAATCATTGGATGTTTCCGGTTCTACGAATAAACCCGTTAGAAACCGATCGGAACGTTTGAATCTCCCGTCCAGGAGGTCATCCCCGGATTCCGTGCGAAACAGAGTGGTATTATTTTGTAGAAAATTATTTTTATTACTCTGAATATCCACTAGATATTCCTCAATAGAAATATTTTTATCAAGTTTTATGACCTTTGAGTTTGGTACATGGGATGATCATGGTATGTACTTCTTTATGCGAGATACATGTAACACATCATGAACACAATAGTGGTTTAGTGGAAGCAACAAGTGATAAGAAACCATACCTATTCGATCATGAATATCAAAATGGACAACATAAATATGGATCAATATTCCTTTTTTGTAAATCTCATAACCTTCTTCTATGAAAAAATCATAGAATTTTTTTTCACAAACATTAAATTTTATATCACGCCGATGATTATAATCATAATGTTTCTATCAACTTTTTTCTTTCATTATGTGTGGTTGAATGGATTTATCCTTCTCCATTATTTCATCAACTGACATAGGTACCAATGGATTTATTTTCCCAACATCATCCCAACATATTAGAGTACTACACTTCTTTCTATAGAGGTCTTCATAAGGATCCTTCAACATGTTCAATTGAAAGCTATTGTTTTAAAAAACATCAAATATAAGGAGGGGTTTATCACAAATATCTCTGATATACAAAGAAAAATATCTCAGTATGTACTCTAGTGTTTGAATTGTTAACTTAAAAAAAACATATATCTGAGGAAGACACATAGTGCTAAAAATAAATTTTATATCTAGATACTTCTGAAAATATTGCTAGAACTTCTTGGTAAACCTTGGGTCCTGATCAGATACAACATAAGGGGGTACTCCTGAAAACCCTGCCACTTAATTAATGTAGGTTCTATAAATCAGATCTAAAGAGAAATCATTAGTAATTTCAGTGATGTTTGTTGACATTGTATGGTGATCTACTATAAGCCATATAGCATTATTCCTTTTAGATGTTTTGTGGAGTTTGGTGATAAAATCCATGGTTATGTTTCCCAATTCAATTATAGTATGGGTAATGGTTGTAACATCACCTTATACATATTCTCTCGTCCTTAACATTCTAATTTATAATGCAATAAGATACAAATTCTTCAATATATCTCATCATGCTATCCCCATAGAAATATTATTTCATATACCTATACATCTTTTTTACATCCATGATGAATAGATAATTCACAACTATTAGCTTACTCTAGAAGATCCTAAATCAAATCTAGTATAAAAAACACATATTCGGTTCTTGACCCTTATCATTCCATAACAATCAAGGTTAAACTCAGAAAAACTTCTAACATTCTTATACAACTCTATATAATATTTGTGTGCCTCATTAATCATTACATGGATATATGGTTGAACACTCAATTTAGAAAGGTAATATTTCTACCCTTCCTTAAAAATTTATAGATATATCCTATGAAACTCCATAAATGATGGAAATTTCATGACTCATTATATATAATCTATAATGATCCTTTTGGATTATAGAATTATGTACCTTGTCCACTTTCCTCGAGTGATAATGTATTGAGCATTCATAGTCATTAATTATCTTCAACCTTATTCTCTGGTGAATGTATAACAATTTCTATGTGAATATAAATTTTAAACTTTACAATCATTATATATATCACACTTTTTCATAAAGATAATGCCTCAATTCATTTAATGTAAAAATTACCAAAACTAACTCTAAATCTTGAGTCATGACATTTTTTTCATGAAACTTTATTTACAATGAGCCATAAGAAATAACTATAAGGTTATGTATAAGTATGAAAACCAATCCCTTATTCGATGCATCACTATACAATACATAGAGTTATCAACTGAAGGGTAATATATGAATGGGTGTGGTGACTAATCTTCTCTTGAATTACCTAAAATTTTATTCAAATTCATCTATCCATATAGGCTATCTCCCATTCAATTTATCTTTGTGATTGGATTGGATATCCATGAGAAATTATCATGAAAACATCAATAATATGTTGCATATCAATGAAAACTTCAGATCATAGTCACTAAGGTTAGTTTGGGCCAATGTTTAATAGCCTCCATCTTTTGTGGGTCTATTGATACACCCCTAATTGAGATTATATGACCTAAAAATGAAACCTTTTGAAGCTAAAAATCATAATTAGTAAATTTTTCATATATCTTATCATTAGTTAAGGTATTTATAATAATTATCAAGTGGTATTCATGCTCTTACTTAATCTTTGAATATATAACAATATCATATATAAAGAATAATTATGGTAATTTACAAAGACTATATTAATTAAATCTGCGAAGATAACTAAGGAATTAGTATGGTCAAATTGAATCACTATATATTCATGTTGTCTATAATTTTTATGAAATGTTTCTAAGGGAACATCCTCCTTCTACAACCTAAATTGCTGGTATCTAGAATAAATGTCAATATTGAGAAGTAATGAGCTCCACGTAGCTGAACAATTATGTCATCAATATAGGTTAGAGGATACTTGATCTTGATTGAGATATTATTAATCTATTTATAATTATTTTATAGTTTCATCAATATATATTTATTCTTAGTAAAGAACAGGTCGACCCCAAAGTGAAAAACTTTCCCAAATAAGTCATTTTTCAAGATTCTCTTGCAATTAATCCTTCAATTCATCCAACTAAATAGTGGTGATTCTATTGTTAGTATCTAAAATTGGTGTAGCACCATTTATGAGATCTATAGTGAAGTAAACTTCACTATTCATTATAGGATAAGGTAAATTTTCCAAAAATATATCAATATACTCCCACACAATAGGCATATCACCAATATAGGACTTTTACCCATCCATCTGAGTTAAAAATACCTTTTTAATGTGAATCAAGACCTATACAATTTGTGAAATTTTTATCACAAGTTCATTTTTATTATCATAATGACTGAAAATCATAAGTTAGTTTGGAATATCAAATGTGACTTCCATTCCCTGAAAAGTGTTTTCAGAATTACTAAAGAAAGCTAATACATGCCTAAGATAAAATAAAATTCATCCAGAGGGAGGATAACAAGATTTTAGAGAAAAAAATCCCAACAAACATTAAATTGGGGGGATTCATAAACTAGAGATGATATCATAATGGCATTATGGGTTTCACTACTAATTAAATATTTAATCATTGAACATTTATTGTGATACCCTTAGAAAATTTTTCAGACATAAAAGTGTTGGTAGATCCAAAATAAAATAAAATATTAGAAGTTCTAGAGTTGATAGTAAGTGTACCTTTCTATTTATCGATATCATACCCCCTCATAATAAAAAGTGATCATGTTAGATTTCCCATTGCGTATCATCTTAAGAGGTTTCTGATGTCAACTTGTTTTAATAAACATCAAATCTTAGAAATGGTTAGCATATTTCCCATACTCCTATTAATTTACATATTATACTATGAGTTGTGAATTTTGTAGAGATTTATCCATATTAGCATTGTTACGTCACTTCTTCCCATCACTTTGGAAATCATCCACTTGGTGACATTATTTTCCAGTCTTAAGACAACTTCTAGTTCCTTTAGGACAAACTATTCCATGTTTCCTTCCACATGTGGAACATAAATAAATGATCATATTCTTCAATTCATGGTTTTTATAATTTAGATTAAATTTTATCTTTCATTTCATATCAAAACCATGAGATTTATTGGTAAGTCAAATCAAAATTTCTACCTTGAAAGCAGACCGAATGATTTATTAATGGCTAGTGAAGTTCATTATGAAAAATTGATTTTGGGACTTGGTTTTAATACAGTGAAGAATCATTCAACCTTTCATTCATGTTGGATTATAATTCCAAAAGTATATAATTCATGTATCATAAGTTTTCCCACATAGGTATCAATAGATTAATCATCCTTATTATTTAGCTCAAGGGATGGCATGTCTATTTTTGAATGAATAAAAAATAAATGTACTTAATGAAAAATAATATCTTAAACTCATACCACTCAATATATTAAATTACATTTTGTTGAATCATATTCATGATAAGTGTCCACCATTGATCTTTTATCCTTAAAAATAATAGATATCCAAAATGTATTTTTCTTGCTCCAAAAAATTGAGAATGGGATATATCTTTTCAGTAGTACTGATCCATTTGTTGGTGACTATTTGATCAGAAAATCCACTCAAATAAGGTGTATGTTTTCTCATAAAGGACTCAAAATATTATTTTCCCCCCTTTTTTCATTTCTAATTTCATCATGATCCATATCCTAAAAATTTTGTGAGAGCATATAAAAAATATTTTGAGTTCCAACTCTCATAAGATTTGGTTTCATTGGAAATAAATCAATGCCTTCCTTATTGCATTCATCATTAACATGGTTTATTTAGGTTATAGTCATTGAATAATATCAAATAACATAGCTAAATTAACAATATTCATCACGAGGAACCAAATATTCCTGAGAAATTAGTTATATGTTGTCTAAATAATGAAACATTTTCCCAATATATGATACCTTAAGATCAACATAGTTCATTTATTATCATTATTCAAATACTTCATGATGGTTCATAAATATTTATTGAATTTCAGATAAATATCCCTTTGAAGTGTCATTCCTAGTGTACATAAAGGCCCGTTTTGATATACTAGATGGTGATCAATTTCATATCAATGAACCCTTTTCATATTTATTACCCTTAGGTACAACTATTCTAGAGCCACACCCACATATAATATCTAGATAGGGATATAATTTCTCTGAAACCACTTACTCTATCCTTCACCAAAATTATTGTATATTTTCTTACACTTAGACTTTTCCTAAAACATATCCACAGATATATACATAAACATTTAACTAAATATCTCATTAATATTTTCTCATCATAGTTTCCAATGGTTAACTAAACTATTCTTATAATGCCAACTTTAGAGACCCATTATTTTCATAAATAAATATTACTTCTTAATAGGTGAATATTGATATTATATTACAAAAACCATTTTTTGCTACCATAATGATTTAGTGTATTTAGATACTAGACAGACAATATTTTCATTTAATGAAATATTTTTGAAAATATACCATAATTATCTTGGCACATGGTACTCTTTTTAAACATATAATATATAAAACATTTCTTCACAACCGGGGGAAAGGAAACACCAGAAAGGTTGTGATAAGAGTACCAGTATGGGTAAACATGAAATATATCTACATAACATGATAATAATGATATGAGAACATGTAAATAAAATTTAAATACTATACCTTGAATACCAAAGATCATTTTCACAAGTCATGCAATAATTATTTGATGTTTATAAGACAAAATTCATAATGAAATCATAGCACTTGATTCATAAGAACATAACATTGGCATAATACATAGATGTGTGGAATACAATTAAAATTATAACATTGTGGACAAGTATAAATAGAAATATGTTCAGTCATTAAGATAAGGACATGAAATTAGGCACTCGAATATACTTAGGGACATGAAATCAGGTCCACAGATAGACTTGTGGACAAGAATGTAGGTCTACACATAACCTTATAGACATGAAATCAGGCCACACATAACATTACTAAAATGAAATCCATGTCTATGCTTAATCTTATAGACATGAAATGTAGGTCCACACTTAATCTTAAAGACATGAAATCCTAGTCCATGTATGAAATTGTGAATGTGAAACAATGTTCACACATAATATAATTAACTCATGAGTTATCTATTATTACCTAATTAATTGGATGGAGATATAGGTCCCACACCTCACATAATCCTTATATTTATGTGTCATAATATAATAAAACATTCATTATATAATAACCCTTGAAAATAAATGGTATTAATTAATATTTCATCATATAATAACCCATGGAAAAGAAACGGGGTCGATAAAAATTTCACAATTTATTCGTAACAAAATTCACAGCAAAGGAAAATATTTCAAAAAAATCATTTCCACAAAATCATATGCAATGGAAATAAATAATAAGGATGTTTTACTTGGTTCCTATCATTATTAAATCTTATGTAACATCAAATAATGTAATCTTATATGGAAAATGATATTGAAATATCACATGGAACATTTCTTCAGGAAAATATCATTTTCACTTTGAAACCACTTTTTAAAATCTAAAAACTATATTAAAAAAATTCTTATCAAATAAAATTTTATTCTTATAATTGAATCATAAAATAATTTAGTGGTCATTAAGATGAAAAATAACATTCATTTCATATATGTCAAAATGAAGATTCCTTTCACATTCTTTTTGGTAAAAAAGGGATTTGTTCAAAAAATGATAAGAAGATTCTTTTTGAACTAATTCTCAAAAATAAAACATGGGAGAAAATGTCTTTAAACAACCATTTATGACTATTATAATCATTATTTCATTTTTATATAAAACATTAATATGAAATAAACTATATTTTTTATTGAATAGGGAGATAATGTATATTTTTATTAAGAAAGGTTTTTCTAAAATTAGTTGATAAAGAAATTAAAATTAAAGAAAAAACTTATTATATATAAAAAAATGTAGTATAAGAATATTATAATATGTCATCATTTTGATCATAATCTTAAGTAATATTGGTAAATAATGAGAATATATCATAAAAACTATAAAACATTACTAATATATGAATTAAAATAACCATGAAATAAATAAAATTATTTGTGTATTATATCACATAATTTGCATTATAATAATAATGAAATATTTTTATGTGAATCATATACACAACATAAAAAACAAGTCATAAATAAGGAATGCATCCTACTATATTAAAATTGAGATGAAAATCTGTTACCTCAGGTGTCGATGTTCATTGTACATTTACGAACCTCCTTTATTATATGTATAGGTTTATTATAAATATATTATTGAACCATACTCATAAAGTTTATACCATATATGATTTACTTATAACCTTTTATTACTTCTTTATGAACACTTGTTAAAATCACATTTTCGGTAATAACGACTTCATTTTTCATTTATTTTTTGGTTTGGTATTTTTAGTCCTTTTATATTGATCATGGATAATTCATCTTGAGAATGTTAAAAATGATAAAATTATCATATATATATTAATTATATATTTAGTTAGTGTAATCTATAAAGGTTATAGACAAAAAATGAATCACATGGTTCATGAAGATGGTCGTCTATACATACGCATGCACATTGTTCCCATATTCTTGATGGATAGAATAAAATAAATTTAAATAATATATCACCTTTAAAAAATAATTTTAATATCATATATATCATTTATATTCATTAAATCTATCCTTTTACCATCTATGTCAAAACAAAATGAATAACATATCACATCTCTTTGTGGAGGTGATAGTCCACATGTACACATGAGAAACATTATTGTTTTTCGATAGATTGGAAGGTAAAAATATATGCGTTATATTATAATTACATAAGTATAATTATTTCATAAATATCATATACATAATTTAAATCTATCATTATATCCATTCATGAGATGTGGTCTAGGAAACCAAATTACATCAGTTATTGAGGTTGTAGTCCACCTTACAAATGATCAACGGTTTATTTTCCATTTGATAGAAGGGGTGGTTGATGTAGGTTATTCCATTTAAATTAAAATATCTCAGTATATGGTTTATAAATATGTTATTGTATCATAATATTTGAAGAAGATTTTATGGAGGATTAAAAATAACTAAAATAAAGATAGTTGATTAATAATGATACCTCTTCTTCAGACAACCTTCTTAGGTTAAAACTAAAAACCTTCTCAAGAGGGTTTATTAAAAACAATATGGCCTATATGATGTGGGTAGAGATGTAAATAATTTATCTGGGCATGGAATCTTTGAACCAAATCATTTTTTGTGTGTAAATATGATATGAGAGCGGGTTCCCATTTTTAAATGGTTGAGAGGACACACTTTGAATTTTTTAAAATAAATAGGTGTATTCACATTTTAAACATTCCAGAAGGCTCCAAAATTTTATTTTACAAAATTGGGATCCACTAAAGAGTGACATAATCTAATATGTTACATGGCCTAAAGTGCTCCTCCTCATATTCCAGTGGCTACTGACTAGTAGTGAGGGTCCATAGGGGTATACTGGAGAGACTATACCAACATATTAGAGTATCTTAGTGGAATAATAAGTAGATAGAAATAGAGGAAGAATGATATAAGAGACAACACATTAGGAAAAAATACCATAAATAAACATAATAGAAATGAATCATACAATAATTAAGAATAATCAAAATCCAAAGGACAAGTCATATAGAAAACAGTTTCATGGCATATTGATGTAATAAAGGGGTTACTAGGAATACTGGGAACATGAATATACAAAATTCTATAAAAAAAATAACAAAATACATATCCAATATAATAATGAACATATTATTTGTCCTCTTCTCCCATGCTGTATACTATAATTAAAACTGATCAGGAATCTATGATAGGGCTCTTCCCTTTATCTGCACCTTCTTTTATGAAGTCTACTTGAGTACCAAGGGCAGACCAAGTAGGGTGTGAGATAAACTTGTTAGGTATCCAATACTGGTGTGTATAAAAATCCAACTAGTGTGAACATAATAGAAACATGTTACTGTAACAGATAATAAAATATGATGAAAAGTAAATACGAGTCGGCTTAGGTTCCTGAAGAACACATGGTGGACTCTACCTGAATAGGAATAGGATAAGACAGGTATGAATATACTACCATATTCATATAATATATAAACATTTATAATATGTATACATGTATATACAATATATATCTTAGGATATATATGGTCATATACATGGATAGAAGGTGCTTGCTACACCCGGGGTGTATCCCAAGAATTTAGGTCTTATCTAACAAGATACAGGCTCCAGTAAGTGGTACAATACCTAAATCTTATATGAATGAGATATGTCATTCTCATCATTAGAGATAATGGGGTGAGTCCTCATACCCAAAAACATAGGCAAGGGAATGTGGAATGTCATTCCCATCATCCAAATAAGAGTAAATGATGTGAGGCTCCATGTCCATCACCTAACATAATGGATAATGAAATTCAATGCATAAAAAATCAATAAAATATTTTCTACCAACCAATATCTATGGTCTAATAATAATAATAATCATGAGGGATCACCTTATGATGTCTTGGAATACTATTCCACTGAAAGATCCCCATGCTCGGTTGGCCACATAGCCTCATGCGTATATCCACTAACTCTATAGGCTATTGACTAGTAGTGAGAGCCTTAGTTAGCCTGTTGGGGGACTATTCCCTCTTATGAGAGTGTAACATAGTGGATTAAAAATTGTAGTCTAACAATGGAAATTCTAAATCATAAATACAATTAATACATAGTAGGATTGGATTACAATATAAAAAGGAAGCTCAGAGGAAAGGATGATGATACATGTCATATGTCTGTAATAAATAAGTCAAAACATGTATACATATAAGGTACAAAATACATGGAATAAAAGTAAAAAATCTTAAAAAAGTATCCCAACTAGAATCTCTTGCCTCAGCTCGATCCAATGCTCCTCTATTCCTAAGTAGAAATCATGAACCTGTAGCATGGACCTTTCTCTTATCCATATCTACAATCATATAGTATATTTGTGTTCCCAAAAAGTCCCAAATAGGATGTGATACATAATACCAGTAGGAAAACTCCAAAGATCCTTTCCATCCAGTCAGTGATTACATATAACAATAGTGTGGAGGGAAAATATAAAATGTAAATGAATTAATCAAAATTAAACATCTTATATATCTATGTTATCATTTTTAACCAATTCATTTTATCAAATTCATTTATATGGTATGAAACTGATTTAACAGTAAAGTTTTTCCATTTATAACATGTTCATTTAACTAAACTATTAATTTAATCAATATTTCTCGGGACCAATCATAAATCCAAGCATCCCCCATAAGAACATGCAAGCAAGGATGCCTAAACATGCCATCCCTAATGTATATTTCATGGTTGAATCCAAGCATATTATTTGGCTTATAATTCCTGCAATATAAATCATTTAATTCGTTAACAAGTTTAGAACCTGATCTCATCCATGAAAATCTTAATTCAGAAGTAATGTGTCACTCTAGATATAATAAAAACAAACACCTGAAATGTTCGCCTATGGAGAACCTACCAAGAACCCACATATCACTCTAGCTGTGGTATAACATTCCTTTATTTCATGTTCATCATCATAGGGCCACTAAGGGAGCCTCAAGAATCACCCACAACATATTGATCAAATTCCCGTTGAGTCCATCCATTACATTCTTGTGTGAATCCATGTATCACTTAGAATATAATAGTTAAGCATCAATGATTCCATCCATGGAATTATTCATCTGAATCCATGTATCACGTAGGCATAATCAAGGCATTGGCCAATTGAGTCCACCAATGGAATTTCTCAACGAATCCATGTGTCGCCCAAGGAAAACCAACATTTAATCAATTTCAACCATTTAATCATGTTCATTTAAACATGTAAAGGTCAAAACTAAGATCATTGTTATTCAAACCTCACCTCAGAAAATGGCTAAAGGCACAATACAATCATAGAAGACATGGATCACAATTACTTAAATGGGAATTTCAATTAAAAAAAAATTCATTCTTAATTAAGATATTTCATTTCATTGACATCAATTAACTAATATGGAAATTTCAGTATAAAGTGAAATTCATGCTTACTCAATCATTTACAAAGAATGGGTCACGGGACACAGTCATATATCGATTTTCATTATGCAATTCAATATAAAATTAAAAATTCATATTTCAATTAAATTCATAAAACAATTCATTAAGTTTACTTACAATTGATTATACAAATCACATCCCAATGCAAGGGAAAAAACAAAACACCTTATGGAATCCATTTCCAAGAGCCAACCATGGTGCTCTAATACAATTAAATAATGATCCTATGGGGTGGCTATATTTTCAAGGCATTAAACATTTAATATAAATCAACATGGCTCATTAATTACCAAGAACCTTCATAGAAATTATAAGATTCAAATTCAATTTAATAGGACGACCATAAATTGGGCATGCAGCATGACTGCAAATATAAATAGCTCAACATTGTGTGAAAGGAAGGAGACCACCTACCTTAGGTCCATAGTTTTTATCTCGTCCATTACTAGCTCCTTATTCGGCATAGGTTGGGATAAACTTGAAGATTGGTTAAATAGACTTTTTATATGTAAATTCATATGGAACCTAAACAGATCAACTGATACAACAACAAAAGATGAACGATATAAAGTGAAAATATAACTCACCAAGATGGATCTGATGCATCTAAGAGATCCTGATTCTGAGATTAGATTAAGGATATCTGTTGATTCGTGGAATTGTCACCAAGAAGGGATATTCAAGGGTACATCTTGTTATGCAAGAGAAAAGAAACCAATTTTAGTATTTTTCAATTATTTTAAATTAATTTAAAATTATAAAATTACAAAAATTTATGGGGGTATCACAGTTTAGGAACATTTTTTGACAGACCATGCACCAACCATGAAAGGTTATATGTAGGTAAGGTGCACCTGCAAGGATTACTCGCATAGTTTCACTAATAATGGGAAAACTATTAAAATCACCCTGGTCATGTTTATAGAGATGTTCACACAGATGTGTGGCCTGAATTGCACAGTTTGTAGAAAACCATGTGGCCTATTAATACTCTCTTACCATACCTTGAACATTTTGTTAAACCTTATAGCCTTCCCCATAATTTTTACTTTAACCATGCACCAGGACATTTTCAACTAAAAGGTTTGGTTCTGGCCTCTGAACCAACCCCAAACACCCCCAATACCTCTAAGGTCTCAATAGGCACTCATACTTGGTCATATTTAAATATTTAAACCCAGATTTGATAGAAATAAAATGATCGTTACCTCAAAGAAGAACCATATTCTTACCAACCCCCCCTGAAAGAAAAATTTCCCCAAATGTTCATTCCATGGGTGGTGAAGCATGATTTATGAATAAACCCTTCCAATCTGATCATACATCATCCACCTTCTCCCAGGTCATGTCCATAAAATGGATGTGCTTCTAAAACACTAATACTAAAGGAATTGACCTGCCTCAGAGAACCTTCATGCTATGATCCGCAATACATATAGGATGATCCATGATGGATACACAACTTGTAACTCTACCTCCTTGAGGTGAAACACATAACAATGGTCTCAATACTAGTGTTGAAACTATGATACATAGAATATTTCATAAATGTCTCGGTACCACTAAGATAAAAACAACAAATAGGAAACCAAAATGAATCCCACCAGAATCACAAATAGCCCTCCATAACGTGGTGAAATATTACCCTATCTCATGATTCCCCTATGTCCCAGTCTTAGTGAAACATATAAGAAAACCTAATCCCAGAAGTCGAACTCTAGATGTTGTCTGCAGTGATCAGTTTAAGATTTCATTCGAGACTATTAAGTAGTCATCTACTTCCAAATCAACTAAACATGATATGTGGTCTCATAAACAAGATGCGGTCCCATCGTAGTTGTCTCTCCTTCCTCTAATAATCACAGGGGTTATCAATATGTATACCATAAAATTACTAATATGGTTTCATAAAAATAATACCATGAAAGTCATTATTTTTGGAGAAATCAATCATGGATATATTCTTCTCCAAAGATCCCCTGAAATCTTGGATGTATTCTCACAACATGTCCTCGAGAACCTGAATCATGAACTCGGATTGACCTGCTATTTGGGTGTGGTATGTTGGGATCAAAAGAACCTATATACCCAATGACCTATATATCCCTTTCTATAATTGTGAATTAAACCTACTATCGCAATATGAAAAGATAGTGCATGAGACCCTATAATGTCATACAATCTCACATATATACATCCTCCCAAACACATCAAAACAGAAGGTGTCCTTGATTGTAAGGAAATGTGAAACCATTGTGAGCCTATCAATAACAACCCATGAAACATCATTACCTGGACTAGAACTTCATAATCCTATCATGAAATCCATCACGGTATATTACCACTTCCACTCAGGGATGGGTTACTTCTATAAAAGTCAGGCTTGTCACTGGTGTTCTGCCTTCACTAGCAGACAAGTAGAACATCTCATGAAAAATTACAACTATACATATTTCAATACGTGACCACCAGTACTGATGAGTATATTTATCTTGATACATGACCAAGTCATAGTCTCTTTAAAAATCTAGTAGAATGTGCTCCCCCCATGAGTTTTATCACAAAATGGGCCCAATTATGAAATATGGTCCCTCCACCATTAGAATTACCTTACCAGGCATACCACTAAGCATTACAGGTACACTCCCGGTGTGATTTATTTAGCTTAGAAAACCTGACTACATTTTTGGTCTTATTAGGGACCTCACAATAAAGGAATGGTCAAATAATGATTGAAAAAACTGAAATTAGTCACATATTCTTTCCTAGAATACACTTCCAACCATTTTTACCACACCACCTTAACCTGGAGTCTTATTTAAAATTGTTCCTTACAACCGTAAACATCGACTAAGATGGAAAAAAATGAAATCAAACCTGATTAACTATTCATAAAATGCTCAGTTTATATGTTAATCATATTGAAAAATGAATCGCAATAACTTCAACCATGGTATCTTGGATTTACCACAGACACATCCACAGAAGCCCATATCCGAATCTCGGTGGCTTTCCTTGGGTAGTCCATCACCTGAAAATTTAAAACTATCATTCATCAGTATGAACAATGGGGTAACTCAGATCTATCCCCTGGAATCATCACCCTCTTTAAACATCACATTCAAGCACAACATGAGTCTGGGGTAACCTTGGATTCCTTTTAATGAAGTCTATAGAACTAACCCCATATAGTTCATACTCTGTTTATACAAGTGACACATCTATACTAGGCCAAGAATTCCACTTCAAAACATTTACAAATCCCTAAGAGGCATCATTATAGCATTCAAGTTGGAAGAAATTATATGACGTGCAAGAGTCTATACAAGTAATTCATACTTGGTAACCCAAGTATCACTCAGGACCAACCATTCCTCGATAAGAACCACACACCAATGTAAAAAATAGAGAAAACAACCCAAAAATCCCAAAAACTTTTAAAAAGTTAGTGCAGAATAAAATTTACTATGTCTTAGTGCATAATGGAATTCATCATGATAGGGTACATGCTTAAAACTAAAAAAGAGGACACTAAGAAGATATTAATGATGTATAAAAAGAGTAGTCAAACCGTTATTAGTCTACTTCCTTTCAAAGAATCTTGTCTTTACTTTCCCACGTACAATAATTAACCAATTAAATGTGTTTACCACCTGAAGAATCATTTGACTATTCAAGACATACCACATCAGTCCATCCATGACTAACAATTCTCCTCAAGGGTAACACACCCATCCAACCATATTAATGTCGTGCTTCTGAGCAATCACTGACACAAATCCTTGAACTGATGCGATAGTACACACTATAGAAGTGTCCTAGTCATTGAAATAAGAGTTTGAACAGCCTCTCATAAGTGATATAGATCATATTTATCTTAAAAACATGTGTGAAACTCCTCTTAGTTACACTTAGAACATTAGATAATTTTTCATGAAACCTAAAAACCACCTGACTGGCATGTCAAAACACTGGAATCTCTTGGAATTCATCATGATCTTTGAGAATAGCTCGATTACTTTAATTCCCAGGATAGTCTACTGCAAATATGTCCTGATTATGTACATAACAGATCCAGGATCAATGGTGTCACCTAAATCAACATATTTTTTATATCATTTAGAAACTCAACGGTAATTGTGTATATGAATGCATACTACCATCAGGTTTAAAAAACAAGATGACCATCCCAGATACATCCCATAGGATGTCTAAATTATGCATCTGAGTATCAGGTAGTCTGTACAAGTGATTAAAACCAGATTTATATTTCCCTATTCAACCAATAATGTTGAAGATGAAATACAGTTTCATCTATCTTAATAGAAACGAAGAGGGTCTTAAGACCTACTATGTAGCTAACCAAGCCCAAAGCATGTCCAACATCCTGAAACCATGTATTAACCAATGATCACACCCTTGAAATGGGTCAAGTATACCATGAACACCCATCTAAACATGGGTTTCATTAAAAATCATAGTTTCATACTTGGGATGATGATAGAAAATTATAGAAACTCACAATATTTAGCAAGAAACTTAAGATTTATGGGTGATACCTACCTCAGGATAGCCCCCTTACAATACATAAACCATCGATCAATAATTATGTTGTGCCTAAAAGGTCACTAGGCTTAAGATACAATCTCTTATGACACCTTTAAAAATGAAATGTCCTACGAAAAATTCTCTTGTTTCTATTGCAAGGAAACTCAAGGGGAATGTTTATGATACCCATAAATAAGGCTTCAAATGAAGGACACCACTTTAAGTACCATTATTATATTAAATTATTTGATTCACCTTTAATATTTAAGCATCTCAAATATTTTAAACAGAACATCAAGAACCAACTATAAAATAAAGTCACTTGGTAATTGATTTAATGAACACATTAAGGAAAAACATGAAATTATTATCAAACTTCCTTTTTTAAACCATTAATCATTTGTTGACATTTAGTACAAGTTATGAAATTTATCAAAATAAAATAATTTCAAATTATTTAATAAAAGGTGACCTATGAGGGTCCAATTAAACAAATAAGGATTCTTCAAAATGAAACATAATAGATGTTTTTTATTGATCAATGTTTCAAACAACCATAATGTGTCTTCCCTATAGAAATATGCCTCAAAGGACCTAAATGTGAAATTTGTACATTTATGAATCCTATAACACGATCTCCATGCATGTGTGATTTAGTTATAATCATTAATAAGAAAACCAATTAATTTAAGGAAAAAATTAAATAGATTTTACATTTATAACCATTTAATGATGTGTTATAATCTTAAATCAAATATAGATTAAAAGGGTTTCTATAACCAATTTAGAAAGAGCCCATAAACTTCAAATATTATTGAATAAATATAATTCAATCATATCCAAATAAATTTAATAATTGATCTTTAATATCATTTATAATTTAACAAAGGTCTCTAGACAAATTCCATGCCTAAGAGATGGTTTGAGTACAAGGGTTACCATTCGTCAATTATAAGGCACCCATACACCATAAAATTGTATATTGGATTCCTTTTAATTCAATCGAATTATATATTAAAATCATAACTATTCTTGTTATCCTAAATAGTAAATACATGAAGTATGGCATAATACTCAATGTATGAAATCCAAATCAGTAGGTAGTCTACAATTGCAACTACATGGAATAGAATATGCATGACATGTAAATCCCTACATGCCTAAAAGGATTAATGAGACAGAATACCCTCATCTCATTATATAGAAACAAAATAGAACCCACAATCATATCAATGAAAATTTTACAATTCATGTGCATCACCCAATGGTGGAATCAAATCAACTGTAATAGTTAAAATATAGTAAACAACTATATAATTCAATGAAATCATGATTTTTCCTATACGTGGGGTAGCTACTCCTCAGAAAAACTCATTAAAAAAATTAATCCTTTTTACCCCTTTCTATTATCACTAAAAAATAAATAAAACTTAAAAAGAAACCTATGATACCACTTTGTTCCATCTCGTACATGGAAGCCCCTGAAAGATCCTCAATCCTAGTTGACCACATGGACTCAAGAACGTCTCCTCAAATTCCAGAGGATGAAGACTTATAGCAAGGGACTAAATGATTATGTGGGGAGAATATTCCCTCTTACAAGAGTGTAACACACTGGAATAGAACTTGCATTCAAATTGTGGAAATAGTAAATCGTACAGACAATAGATAGACAGTAAGAATTTATAATATTATAAAAAGGAAGCTCACATACAAGGATGACGATACATGTCATATGTCTCTAATAAAGAATCCAAAATATGTATACATAGAAGGTACACAATACATAGATCAAAAGTACATATGGTCTAAAAAGTATCCTAGCTAGCATCGTAAGCCATTGCTCGATCCTGTGATCCCCTACTCTTATAAAGAAATCTAGAACCTATATCAATGTGCTTTCCATTATACATACCTAAATCATATGAACTATTTGGGTTTCTAATAGAGGCCCTAATAGGGTGTGAGAAATAATCCCAGTAGACAATCACACATTTTCTATTCTATAAAATCAGCGAATACATATAGAAATAGTGTAGAGTAAAAATATAACAAGTAAAATAAGAACTCAAAAGTAATACTCCTATAAGTTAAGGTTATCATTTTTAACCTACTCATTTTATCAATATCATTTATAAGGTACGTCTTGGATTTAACATTTAGGATTATTCCATTAATAACATGTTCATTTAAATAATAGTTCATTTAATAAACATGTCTTAGGACTTTGCATAAAGTCTAGTGTCCCTTGTAAGCACATTCCTCTCAGGATGCCTGAATAGGACATTCCTAATGTATTAGTCAAGGTAGAATCCAGGATTCTGATTTAGTTTGGAATACATGTAATATAAATTATTTCATTTATTAACAAAATTATAACCTAAACCCATCTATGTAACACCCCAAGATTTCATAGTGTGTTATTTCTTCAAAATAATTCAATAACTTGCACTACACGCAACACCGAGTTCAAGCGCACCATGACTTACCAAACAAGCCGTTAAAAAAGGTTATGAATATTATTAACTAAATTTTAAACTTTATATAATCCTTATAATTTTAGAATCCATATTATGAGTTTCTTAGACATAATGTAAGAACAAATTCATCTTCAGTATTGTAGTTTTACCAACTTTTAATAGTGAACCCTTTTTAAATAAAATATTTTAAACTTTTTGACTAAATGGGGACATCAAAAAATTTAAAATAAAACATCCCAAGCTTCCACGGTACGCTTTCCTTTGAATAAAACAGTAGCATGTGTTGTACGCAACTTCGAGTTTTAACACACACCACAACCGATCAAACTATGAATAGTAATACTTAATTTTTGAAATTATATATATTTTATATTTCAAAATGGACTTCATTTTTGGATTCGGAATATCAAATTTAGCCTAAGGTGAAATTTTGGTACTTTTCGGAAAACTTTTATATTTTGATGAATAGTGAAAATTACTAAATTTTAATTAAAAACTTTTTTAATCAAAATAATTAATATTAATAAATTATGAATTTGAGTTGTTTTAAAGTATATTTAGAATATATTTTTACCATTCAATTTAATGTTTGTCATTGGACATAATTTTACAATTAAACCAAACATAAACAAGTGTCAATCTTTTGATAGTTATTATCTCTTAAAAACACGCTTTTTGTTTTGACAGCGGGAATTAATTTTAAATTAATTTCTGCCACTTATGTGTTTTGAATTTAGGAAAATGGATTCCATATTTGGAATCAGGATGTTCAAATTGTGTAAATAGGTAACTTTTATTTTTAGACATTTTGAATAATTACTGCGGTAAATATTTTATTTACCATGGTTAAGGGTAAATCCGGTAAATAAGGGTTAAACAATAATATTATAATAATACTAAATTACCCTAAAACGTGTCCTAACCCTATTGGTTGATACATGGTCGACCATGGGCATATTTGGGTCTATTTGGGGACCCCATGGATCCACTTGTAAGTGATAATGACACATTATATTAATAAAGTTAAAATAAAAATATAAATGGCATAAGCTTACATCTTTTAGAAGAACAATTTTTACATAGAGTTATACATGTTGGATTTTCGATTATAAATATTCATTAGAAAGATAAAAAGATTTCCTACATGATGATATTTTATTTATAATTTTTAGACATCAAATAAGTTAAATTATTAATGACACAATAATGATGCAATGTTTTCCTCATTAATAAATCATTTAAATAAATAAGATTATAATGATTAAAATATTATCTAAAACCTGTCCAATTCTTATTGGTTGATGTTATTTAGAATATGAGTCATCTTATCTTCTACCTAAATTATTTTTGGACCATTATAAACCGAATACAAATATATTATAAAGTAATACTTTCACACTTTCCTAAAGAGCCCATCCTCTCCCTTATAAAAGGACACCACTTCTACTCATTCCTCACACCTCTCAAGCCACTTGGCTCGTCCAAACTCTGCCCAACTACGCTCCCCACATC
Source organism: Viscum album (assembly GCA_963277665.1). Lineage (NCBI taxonomy): Eukaryota > Viridiplantae > Streptophyta > Magnoliopsida > Santalales > Viscaceae > Viscum > Viscum album. Next base: position 541,845,232 of record OY728119.1, read on the forward strand.
CCTCTCCTCCTCCTTGAAGCTTCCCCTTAGGCAGAAAGCATTTCAAGAAGTCCTTTGGTTCCAACCAAAGTGAGTTACCTAAATTAAAGGTAACGATTTCTCTTAAATTATTTTCAATTATTTTGCTTCTCCAACCCCCAAAATCTTTTTATTTCCTTTCTTTTGTAACAACACCAGTATCCACAATATACTAGGATGTTGTTATAAGAAGGATTCAAACTACACATTCACACAACTCCATCTAATGGATGATGAACATAATGTTTCTGTGGATGGCAAACTAACGCCTCACGAAACGATGATTGTTCAAATACATCTTACCGCCTCTCATGGTGGCCATTAGGATGGCAATGTAATTAAATATGATATTAATGATATATATTTTATATATAAGCTTCTGTAATTCCATTTTATTTCATACCATTATTCGTTTCATGTTGTATATACATACGATAATTTCATTTGAGGAAGTGCGGACTACCGCCCCCTTAAAATGATATGACTCGTTCATACCACACATGGAACGTATAAAGGATGGTGTTAATGAACATAAGTAACATATACAAAATATTATATTATACTGGAATAGTAATATACCTATGTATAATTTGGATTCTATTCTTTTAAAATAAAAATTAAATGTAAGTAGCGTTCGTGCGTACGTACGGACTACCGTCTCCACGAACGCGATAAGATTCATTCTCCATCGTATCCATTCAAGTATAATTATCATTTGATGATTTAAAAATGATGTTTAATAACTTGATACCATTCTGTATATGAATAATATACATCCCATTAATAACGAATATGGCTCACATAACAAAGAATATAATGTAAAATGAACCCATTAACACCCGAAATGACAATAATTCTAAGATATTATTAACAAATCAATGTTAAAAGATCATATATGATATCATATTAAAGTAAATGATTCTTGTATTATTCAATAAAAATTATTTCACCATTATACAGGAGGTAATCCTACCATCGACCAAGGAAAAAGTACAAAGTAAGGGATTCTCTTATCTCACTTTCAATTCCGTGAGATTTCCATTATTCGCCACTAAATTATTGAAAGTGGTGTATTATGTATGGCCATTTGATATATATTATCATGATTCTCTTTATATTCATGTTATTCTGTAAATCATTTGGTGGTTATTAACTTTTGGCCATACGACTCAGTCGATTAACGTGGTAAGGGATTTTCTTATCTCACTTTTAATTCCGTGAGAATTCCATTGATCACCACTTAATTATTGAATGTGGTGTATGTGTACTGCCCATGATTGTATTCATTGTGTTATATACTTTTATTTAGGGGTATTTACATCATCATGGTATGATACTTCTTTCATGGGTGTATGTTTCTTATGTTACCTTATCAATAAGGGAATTTGAGATTTCAATTTCCACTCATTTGGCTTTACGCATATTTCATTGATTATATTACCCCAAGATTATGTGTGGAATCACTATTCATTTGATTATGTCATAATTTCCACTCCCCTTCCTGTGGATATAAGTTTGATACACATAATCACTCCATTGATAATTCTCAATTCATTGATATGAATTTGATAAGAGTAATTTTAACTCATTCTCCATTTGTTGAGTTAAACATCCAATTCGTTGGTATTGTTTTTACAAGAATATGTGTGAATATCCTTTGATTGATTTACACTGAATATCCAATCATATTTAGTGTATTTATTTTTTTCACACATAATTATGTCGTTGATTTATCCTTAACCTAAGGATAAAACCTTTATGAGAGATTTCATCTCAATTTACATTCCATTGAGACATCTTTGATGATATACACCAAATCACTTTTATGTGGTGTATATAATGTACATTGACATAGTATATCATGAATTCCTTTATTCTCATGATATTACAATTTTTTGATTACCTCAATTATTTGTATTCAAGTGTCTCTCTTTTGGTTAGAAACTCTAACCAAAATACCATTTTAAAATGTTTTAAAGAATTATTCTTCTAAATCATGCTCATTAATGTCCATATTTTAAAAATGGTTTTAAGGATTTACTTTTATGGACATTAAAGTTTTAAAATTAAAAATCCTTTTAAAAGTTTCAAAGTGGTATGGGACACTTTGATTCAAAAATCTATTTTTGAATGTCTTCTTGACAAATAGTGTGACTTTTAAAAGTTTTCAAGAAAAGGGGGATATTTCTCTCAAATAGTTATGATGATTATTTTCATCTATGGCAACATCCTTCATTATTCATGATTGAGGTTAATGTGATACAATACAATCTTCCATATTGTATCAAATGAGTTATGTATGACTGTGGATGTTCTATTTTTATACCATTCATGGTTTGTGGTTAAAGTATTGACATTTCGTATGCTAGTTTTAATACGAATGTTTATTTTATGCTTAAACCTATTCATATGAGGAATGCATTGGACTTAATAAGTGACGGGTGGAGCCCGCTATAGCTCCTCGATGCATCGGTAGGTCTCATGAGACAAACTAGTGTCTTGGCACAAGGCCTTGGAAAAATCTTATTTGTAGTCTTGGCACGAGGCCTTGACTATGTGGTTATGATAGTCTGGAATTATGCATTCCATCATTATGAAAGTGGTTATTGATATTTCATGTGATCATTCAACTAGTAGAATATCCATGTGAGTAAGTAAATGGCATTATTTCATTTTACCTTTTCCATTTTATGCTGAAGTTCAAGTTTAAAAGGCTTTTGTTTTAGTTATAAATTGCCTTAAGTGTTTATGCTTATTTATGAAAGCTTCTGCTATAATGTTATCCTTACTGAGCATCCGAGCTCACCCCTTTCAATGTTTTATTTTTTTTCCCAGGATTATGAAGAAGTAATTTATGAATGACCTGCAGGGATAGTATGAGGGGATATGAAGACAAGATGTTTTTTTTATGATGTAATGTAAAAATTTATGGATGTATCTAGTTATTCCAAGGCTACTAAACTAATCGGTCTTTCGAGACTTGATCTTTCTCATGATCATGCCAATGTTATGTAATAATGCACCGACTCTAGGTAACTAGGGTCGGGGCGTTACAGTTGGTATCAGAGGAAGTTTAGTACAAACCTTGGTAGCTAGATTTAGATAAACTCTGATTAGAGCACGTAGACCTAAGATGAACTTTGAGGATTAGTATAAAAAACTTCCTAGAATTTTGGTATTGTAGAGATTTTGTGAGTTTTCTGGGCAATACATCCCTGTCTGGATACGAGCAGGTAGAGGTGGCTCTGGCACAGATGTACCTAGGGGTAAAACCCGAAAACACCTCTTTGAGCTAGACTCGAACGGGAACTGGTGCACGACAAAGGGCCTTGCTGCACTCTTGGTTACGACACTCCCGGGGGATATGCTTAGGATTATTTACATTTTCTTTACAAACCAATTTAAGTAATATATACATAAGATGAGAGTAAATGACCTTGGTTAATCCTAATATGTTTCAAATTGAGAATATGGTGACATTTTAATCTCTAAATGATTTTACGACTACTATTACTCACACAATGCTTTCTGGTTTTAGTCAATGGCTGGATTCCAAGGAAGTCATAGTGACTTTGAGAATGATGTACAAGTTGGGAACAGTGGTGGCAATGAGCAACAAAATGGAATGTTGATAGGCGTAAAAGATATCGTCTTTATGCCAAATCAGTTTTCCAAAAATATGATCAACAACATATATATTAACCAACTCCCAGACTCAACAAGGAAGAGAAAGGTGATAAATGATAAGATCTCCAGCAATGGAGACCATGGAGAAAAGAAACCTCAATTTTCATCATGCAGGAATTGTGGAAAGAGACACCCAGGAACGTGTCTCAATGGGACAACGAAATGTTTTACGTGCGGGAAGGAAGGACATAAAGTGAAGAATTGCCGAAGAAAAATGAAGAGTACTATGGAAGAAGATAAAAATGGTCCCAAGAGTCCATTTACAGTCATTTGCCGTAAATGTAGGGGACCTGGCCATTACCCGAGTGAATGTCCTATTTTGTAGGATATTTTCTTGCTCAAAGAAGAAGCTATGTGGAAATAAATGGTTGGAGAAAAATTTAAAAAGTATTAGCACTCCTTGTTGATGGGTTTACTTTGGAATAATTTTCTCTTGTATTTGTAACCCCTCAGTTTGCCATGTGAGAATGATATTTGAGGAATAATTGTCTCTTCTCTTGTGGATATAGGTATAAATAACCATTTGGTTTTATATGATCATTGGGGTTTGAGAAAATGATAAGTTATTATAATTTGGGATGAAAATGCAAAGTATGATATAACATTTGTGGTTAAATTATGTTATTTTGAAAAATTTATCTCATTTTGGTAATATTATAGAATATAGTTTTTGAAAAAGGACAACACGTAGACCGTGTGACAACCCGTCGCGTCGGACAAAGCTGTGGGAATCGAACCCACAACCAAAGTGCGATTGGGATTTATCGCCTACCACTGGACTACGTGAAGTCCCTGGTTAGTATGACTACTATTTTTGTTAAATGATTTTATTGATCAATAATAAGATGATTTGGGTTCTTATGTCTTATCAAATGAATACCCTTGGTATAGGAAAATGATTTGGTGATTAAGTGATAAATGTTATTTTGGAAGATGTTCGTTTTATTAGGAACACTATATGCCTAAGGAAAATAGAATACAATGAGGTTTCATTTGTAGAGTAATGGTGGATTTTTATCTACATTTTTATTGTTGATTTATAGTAATTTGGGTTATTTATGGAAATGATTATCCTATAACAGAGAATATGTGATGATGTTAATTACTTTTAAGTATGTGACTTTAAGAGTATTTGCTGTCATTTGGAGATACAATGTAACATGGGAGACTACATAATCAAATTCATCTATGTTTTGGGTTTCAATATTAGTTTGGATTATATTAAAGGATTTTAAGGAAAATTGGTTATTCAATGGTATCTATTTAACTTTGGGGTATTGTTGGTTTAATTTTAGAAATTAAGATTAGTGCATATGAATATCCTTTTGGGGGATCATTAGATCATTCACTAACCATTTTGGTTTTGATTAATCTTCAAAGACAATATAAATATATGGTTTATCCTGCATGGATCATGTGATTCTATAGAAGTTTATTCTAGCTCTTCCAGTGTGACCAAGTCTTCTTGAATACTCATCATTTAAAAAATTTGAGTTAGTGGTGGAAATATATTAAAGAATGAAAATCTACTTAAAATTTAAGTATATCTCATAATGTTCTTAGTCAATATCATAAATGAATTCCTCTTCCTTATGTAATGTAACTTTAAAAAAAAATTTGTCCTAGATGGTACCTTAAATCATCACTAATTTATGGCTTTGGGATTGTTGGCCTTTTCATAGCCATGTTCTCTACCACTCTCAATCAGATAATTGATGGTTAGATTTCTCCTCCATATCCATATTTTCCTACATGGAACCCTAGTATGTGTTATTTTCGGTAATCTTCATACTTTCTACTCTTTATTTTAAATAGAGGCCTCATTAATTCATTTTTCGATGTGGGATTTCAACTAAGATATTTTGAAATGTCAAAAATGTGTGATCCCAATACCCTATATTTTGTTGAACTGATGGTACTTCAAATCATCATAGATTGATGAGTTTAAGGACCTCAATTTTATACTTGTTTATGATTGATGACCTCAACCACTACCTATAAATATTTACGTTTTCCTCCAATTATATGTCTTTAATTGCCACCAATGTTCTCCTAATCAAGATCATAATTTGGTGGTGACCCTTTCATTTCTCTTTTCCTCATATTAAGACTAAATTTTAGTAAACCAATTTCCGATGTGGGTTTTCCCACGAATATATTTTCTATTTTCAACCTTTTATTTTCGAAGAACAATTTCAAATTGCGAGGACGCAATTTATTGAAGGAGGGGAGAATGTAACACCCCAAGATTTCATAGTGTGTTATTTCTTCAAAATAATTCAATAACTTGAACTACACGCAACACCGAGTTCAAGCACACCATGACTTACCAAACAAGCCGTTAAAAAAAGGTTATGAATATTATTAACTAAATTTTAAACTTTATATAATCCTTATAATTTTAGAATCCATATTATGAGTTTCTTAGACATAATGTAAGAACAAATTCATCTTCAGTATTGTAGTTTTACCAACTTTTAATAGTGAACCCTTTTTAAATAAAATATTTTAAACTTTTTGACTAAATGGGGACATCAAAAAATTTAAAATAAAACATCCCAAGCTTCCACGGTACGCTTTCCTTTGAATAAAACAGTAGCATGTGTTGTACGCAACTTCGAGTTTTAACACACACCACAACCGATCAAACTATGAATAGTAATACTTAATTTTTGAAATTATATATATTTTATATTTCAAAATGGACTTCATTTTTGGATTCGGAATATCAAATTTAGCCTAAGGTGAAATTTTGGTACTTTTCGGAAAACTTTTATATTTTGATGAATAGTGAAAATTACTAAATTTTAATTAAAAACAACTTTTTTAATCAAAATAATTAATATTAATAAATTATGAATTTGAGTGGTTTTAAAGTATATTTAGAATATTTTTTTACCATTCAATTTAATGTTTGTCATTGGACATAATTTTACAATTAAACCGAACATAAACAAGTGTCAATCTTTTGATAGTTATTATCTCTTAAAAACACGCTTTTTGTTTTGACAGCGGGAATTAATTTTAAATTAATTTCTGCCACTTCTGTGTTTTGAATTTAGGAAAATGGATTCTATATTTGGAATCAGGATGTTCAAATTGTGTAAATAGGTAACTTTTATTTTTAGACATTTTGAATAATTACTGTGGTAAATATTTTATTTACCATGGTTAAGGGTAAATCCGGTAAATAAGGGTTAAAAAATAATATTATAATAATACTAAATTACCCAAAAACGTGTCCTAACCCTATTGGTTGATACATGGTCGACCATGGGCATCTTTGGGTCTATTTTGGGACCCCATGGATCCACTTGTAAGTGATAATGACACATTATATTAATAAAGTTAAAATAAAAATAAAAATGGCATAAGCTTACATCTTTTAGAAGAACAATTTTTACATAGAGTTATACATGTTGGATTTTCGATTATAAATATTCATTAGAAATCTAAAAAGATTTCCTACATGATGATATTTTATTTATAATTTTTAGACATCAAATAAGTTAAATTATTAATGACACAATAATGATGCAATGTTTACCTCATTAATAAATCATTTAAATAAATAAGATTATAATGATTAAAATATTATCTAAAACCTGTCCAATTCTTATTGGTTGATGTTATTTAGAATATGAGTCATCTTATCTTCGACCTCAATGATTTTCGGACCATTATAAACCGAATACAAATATATTATAAAGTAATACTTTCACACTTTCCTAAAGAGCACCTCCTCTCCCTTATAAAAGGAGACCACTTCTACTCATTCCTCACACCTCTCAAGACACTTGGCTCGTCCAAACTCTGCCCAACTAAGCTCCCCACATCCCTCTCCTCCTCCTTGAAGCTTTCCCTTAGGCAGAAAGCATTTCAAGAAGTCCTTTGGTTCCAACCAAAGTGAGTTACCTAAATTAAAGGTAACGATTTCTCTTAAATTATTTTCAATTATTTTGCTTCTCCAACCCCCAAACTCTTTTTATTTCCTTTCTTTTGTAACAACACCAGTATCCACAATATACTAGGATGTTGTTATAAGAAGTATTCAAACTACACATTCACACAACTCCATCTAATGGATGATGAACATAATGATTCTGTGGATGGCAAACTAACGCCTCACGAAACGATGATTGTTCAAATACATCTTACCGCCTCTCATGGTGGCCATTAGGATGGAAATGTAATTAAATATGATATTAATGATATATATTTTATATATAAGCTTCTTTAATTCCATTTTATTTCATACCATTATTCGTTTCATGTTGTATATACATACGATAATTTCATTTGAGGAAGTGCGGACTACCGCCCCCTTAAAATGATATGACTCGTTCATACCACACATGGAACGTATAAAGGATGGTGTTAATGAACTTAAGTAACATATACAAAATATTATATTATACTGGAATATTAATATACCTATGTATAATTTGGATTCGATTCTTTTAAAATAAAAATTAAATGGAAGTAGCGTTCGTGCGTACGTACGGACTACCGTCTCCACAAACGCGATTAGATTCATTCTCTATCGTATCCATTCAATTATAATTATCATTTGATGATTTAAAAATGATGTTTAATAACTTGATACCATTCTGGATATGAATAATATACATCCCATTAATAACTAATATGGCTCACATAACAAAGAATATAAAGTAAAATGAACCCGTTAACACCCGAAATGACGATAATTCTAAGATATTATTAACAAATCAATGTTAAAAGATCATATATGATATCATATTAAAGTAAATTATTCTTGTATTATTCAATAACAATTATTTCACCATTATACAGGAGGTAAACCTACCATCGACCAAGGAAAAAGTACAAAGTAAGGGATTCTCTTATCTCACTTTCAATTCCGTGAGATTTCCATTATTCGCCACTAAATTATTGAAAGTGGTGTATTATGTATGGCCATTTGATATATATTATCATGATTCTCTTTATATTCATGTTATTCTGTAAATAATTTGGTGGTTATTAACTTTTGGCCATACGACTCAGTCGATTAACGTGGTAAGGGATTTTCTTATCTCACTTTTAATTCCGTGAGAATTCCATTGATCACCACTTAATTATTGCATGTGGTGTATGTGTACTGCCCATGATTGTATTCATTGTGTTATATAATTTTATTTATGGGTATTTACATCATCATGGTATGATACTTCTTTCATGGGTGTATCTTTCTTATGTTACCTAATCAATAAGGGAATTTGAGATTTCAATTTCCACTCATTTGGCTTTACGCATATTTCATTGATTATATTACCCCAAGATTATGTGTGGAATCACTATTCATTTGATTATGTCATAATTTCCACTCCCCGTCCTGTGGATATAAGTTTGATACACATAATCACTCCATCGATAATTCTCAATTCATTGATATGAATTTGATAAGAGTAATTTTAACTCATTCTCCATTTGTTGAGTTAAACATCCAATTCGTTGGTATTGTTTTTACAAGAATATGTGTGAATATCCTTTGATTGATTTACACTGAATATCCAATCATATTTAGTGTATTTATATTTGTCAGACATAATTATGTCGTTGATTTATCCTTAACCTAAGGATAAAACCTTTATGAGAGATTTCATCTCAATTTACATTCCATTGAGACTTCTTTGATGATATACACCAAATCACTTTTATGTGGTGTATATAATGTAGTTTGACATAGTATATCATGAATTCCTTTATTCTCATGATATTACAATTTTTTGATTACCTCAATTATTTGTATTCAAGTGTCTATCTTTTGGTTAGAAACTCTAACCAAAATACCATTTTAAAATTTTTAAAGAATTATTCTTCTAAATCATGCTCATTAATGTCCATATTTTAAAAATGGTTTTAAGGATTTATTTTTATGGACATTAAAGTTTTAAAATTAAAAATCCTTTTAAAAGTTTCAAAGTGGTATGGGACACTTTGATTCAAAAATCTATTTTTGAATGTCTTCTTGACAAATAGTGTGACTTTTAAAAGATTTCAAGAAAAGGGGGATATTTCTCTCAAATAGTTATGATGATTATTTTCATCTATGGCAACATCCTTCATTATTCATGATTGAGGTTAATGTGATACAATAAAATCTTCCATATTGTATCAAATGAGTTATGTATGACTGTGGATGTTCTATTTTTATACCATTCATGGTTTGTGGTTAAAGTATTGCCATTTCGTATGCTAGTTTTAATACGAATGTTTATTTTATGCTTAAACCTATTCATATGAGGAATGCATTGGACTTAATAAGTGACGGGTGGAGCCCGCTATAGCTCCTCGATGCATCGGTAGGTCTCATGAGACAAACTAGTGTATTGGAACAAGGCCTTGGCAAAATCTTATTTGTAGTCTTGGCACGAGGCCTTGGCTATGTGGTTATGATAGTCTGGCATTATGCATTCCATCATTATGAAAGTGGTTATTGATATTGCATGTGATCATTCAACTATTTGAATATCCATGTGAGTAAGTAAATGGCATTATTTCATTTTACCTTTGCCATTTTATGCTGAAGTTCAAGTTTAAAAGGCTTTTGTTTTAGTTATAAATTGCCTTAAGTGTTTATGCTTATTTATGAAAGCTTCTGCTATAATGTTATCCTTACTGAGCATCCGAGCTCACCCCTTTCAATGTTTTATTTTTTCTCCCAGGATTATGAAGAAGTAATTTATGAATGACCTGCAGGGATAGTATGAGGGGATATGAAGACAAGATGTTTTTTTTAATGATGTAATGTAAAAATTTATGGATGTATCTAGTTATTCCAAGGCTACTAAACTAATCAGTCTTTCGAGACTTGATCTTTCTCATGATCATGCCAATGTTATGTAATAATGCACCGACTCTGGGTAACTAGGGTCGGGGCGTTACAATCTATGACATTCAAAATATCCTATTAATGTATCAATATAGGTATAATGTAAACCAACAACCTAAAAGACAATCCATGGGAAACCACTCAAGAACCCCATATAATTCTAGGTATGGTATACCATCCTTCCAATAAATTTTTTCCTTGGTGGTTCACTAAGGGAGTCCCATGTATCACCCATCGAATATAGATAAAATTCTATTTGAGTATATCCATAATACTCCCTTGAGAATCCATGTATCACTCAACATGTAATAGTTGAGCCTCAAAGAGTCCATCCATGGAATTCTTCATCTCAATACATGTATCACTCATGCATAATCAAATTTCATGAAAATTTATTCCATCCATGGCATTCTTTATAAAACCCAAATTTATCCAAAGGCTTATCAAAATTTAATCAATTACAACTATTTAAACAAGTTCATTTAAACATGATAATGTAAAAACTAAGATCATTTCAATTCAAACCCTAACTAAAATGTGGATAAAGGTGCATTCCAATCTTATAAGGCTTATCTCACAGTTAATCAGATGGGTATTTTAATTAAAATGACAAGAAATTATTAATAAACAATTCTCATGGAATATACATCACATAACTCACTTGGTAATTTCACTATAAAGAGAAATTCAGGCTTCCTTAATCATTTACATAGCATGGGACAAGGGATACGGTCATATATCCCTTTCAATTAACTAATTAAATATAAAAATCACAATTCATATTGTAATTAAATTCATAAACCAATTCATCAAGTTGATTTACAATTCATTTTACAAATCACATCCTAAGGTATAGAGAAAAAGGGTACACCCTAAGGAATATATTTCCAAGATCCACCCATGGTTGTATAATTAAATTAAAGAACACATCCAATGGGTTGTTTCATTTTCAAGGTGGTCAACCTGTAACAAACAATAACAAGTCTCTTTAATTTTTTATAAAATAACCTATCCTAAAAGGACAAGACACAAAATTTAAATGCTCCAAAATTACAACCAACAAGCCTCTTTAATTTTCCAAGACACACATAGAAATTATAATATTCAAATTCTATTTAAGGAAATGAATGAAAATTGGGTGTGTGACATGATGAGATATATAATTGGCTCAATATTAAATGAATGTAGAGAGACCACCTACCATAGGACTATTGTTAAAATCTCATCGAATATCAGATCTTGATTTAGCTCAGATCAGGAGAAATTCAAAGAACGGATGAAGAACCTATTTATAGGGAAATTCTGATTTCACCTAAATATAAAAAATGACAATAAAAAAATGGAATGAGCCAAAAGGAATGTTGAACTCACTGAGATATATTTTATGCTTATGAAATATCTTGATTCAGAGCTCTGATGAGGGATTTCTCTTGATTCTTTGAATATTCACCAAAAAGGGATTTCCAAGGGGGGTTATTTTCATGAGGGAGAAAAATAAAACTATTTAATGTTTTAAAAGGATTTTAAATTAATTTAATATTATAAAATTTCCAAAAATTTAAGGGGTTTTCACTGTTTAGCATCACGGTTTGACAAACTGTGTGCCAACTGTGCACAATTATCTCTAAGCAAGGGGAATCTACAATGTTTACATGTATGGTTTGACTTACCATTTACATTACATGAAAATTAAATATATCAATATTACTGATCAAGATGCATAGACATGGCAACAAAATTGAATAATTTTTTTAAACTGTGCGCCCAATTCCTACTCTTTTCCCCTGCCTCATATGGATTTTTAAACCATGCAACCTATCCCACACGGTTTACTCTAATAGTGTTCTAGGCCATTTTAGACCAAAATGTTAAGTTCTAGGATTCAAAACAACCCTGACTACCCCTAATAACCCTATCACCTCAAAGGGAAAACACATTATCCTTATTTGAAAATTTAAACCAAGAGTTGAAAAAAATAATATGATCCATATCTCAAAGAAGAATATGGTTCTTATACACATCTAAAGAATTTATAATCATTTATCACTATATTACCATGGGAATAATAGTTCATATAATTCATTCTCATAATGATGAAACTTGTTTAAATGAATTTCCGTGCACTTCCATTTAATAAAATAAATCCATTCCATTTATAAATAAATGATAATCCATTTAATGGTCAAGACACACTACTTAGACAATGTTTGGGTCAATTAAACATTTTACTCAAAGAGGTAAATTCATTTAATGATGAGAATATATAAATATGTTTCAATTAAATTATGAATTAAATTCACATTTTAAGGTGTCGCGTGTAAATGTTTAGTGTGATGAACAATATATAATCTATAAGTAAATTAAAATTTTAGGGAACATTTGTACACAACCCACCTTAGTCCTATAGAATTGTCTTATTCTATTTTTTCCTTTGAATCATGCTAGAAGAAAGAAATTAACTAAAAATATGGCATATGGGCAGTCACTAAATTAGTATAAGAAATGGGAAAATAAATGAAGAATAAAATTAAAGGGATTCTATATATTACCATTATAGATCCAACACACTTGAAAATGATGAAAAAAAAGTTAGGAGGAAGGAGTTACCACCAATCCTATCTATAGAAGAAAAGGTAGAACCCAACATGAGAAAAATTAAGGTAATTTTTTCCACAGGAGAAAAATAATGAGGAGAAATCTAAAAACATATCAAGAGAAAATGGTAAATTTCCTTTTAAATAAGGGGTCACATGGTTTGGTCATATGATTGTACAAACTATGCACCAACCATACACCGAGAATAATCCAAGAACCCCACTCGCATGGGCTATGTGAATGGATTGACTAATTGATCACAACCCATGTGAAACGCATCTATAATTCATCTGAAATAAATAACTTGATCATGCAGCCTGGCTCGCACGGTTTATTAAAACTGGGTTTTATCCAGTTTGAAACTAAGGACCCCACATGATTGATATATGGTTAGCACTAACCATGCATTAAAAATGTGGTCCAATTTATTTCTCCAATTTCCAGAGCTATGGGCCCCAAACAAGTTCCATAAAATCTTAAGACCTCCCATAGTCCATAGTCCACACTCACTAGGATTAAAAAATTAAATAATAAAAATAATGATTTGTAGCTTTATGAGAAGGTAGGTCGTTAAAATCTCACCTCCATACAAAATCATCCCCAAGTTGGAATTATATGGGTAGTAAGGGATTATCTGAGAAAATCACTAGCCATTGGGCATATATTCCAAATTTCTACTACTAGGTCTTATCCTGTACTTGGTTAAGCAGCCACAACACCCACACTAATGTAACTAACCAATCTTTTAGAGCCTTAATGCTCCAATCAATGATATGCACTATGTAATACTCAAAGGAATCATCCACATCCAAATAAACCTCCTTAGTATATAAAACATCCAATGGATAGGGATTATAATGATGGTGCCAAGACACATTAAATACATTGTTCATAAATTGGTATCTTTAAGGTTGTGTTATCTGGTAATCCACTAGCTCGATTATTTCTAATAGCTCAAAAGGTCTAATGAGTTAAGAGAAAATATTTCACTATATTTGAATCCGTTGATGGCCCAAACAAGGTGAAACATGAAAGAAAACCTGATCCCTAACCTCAAAATCAATATTTCATTGATAATGGTTAGCATATGACTGTTGTCTAGATTGAGCTATCATCATGTACTTCCTAATTAGATGAACATTCTATGAAGTCTCCTAAATGAGATTTGGTCTAAGAAGCATTACCTCCCATTACATTATCCATCACATAGGTGATCGACAAGATGAACCATAAAATGCATCAAATGGATATATAGGAATGGTATCCTGAAATATATTTTTGTAAATGAACTCAATTAGTGGTGTATTTTTCTCCTAATAACCTCAAATTTCAAGGACATATACATAGAGCATGTCCTCTAACAATTGGATCAGGCACTTTGTATGTCCATCATTCTAAAGATCATAGTCCATACATGGAATAACAAATTTACCCAATTCCTTCTAAAACACCTATTATAACTACAATGTAAAATGAGTGTATCTTTTTGATACGATAGAACAAGGATCTCGGTGAAGACGTATGACTTCCTTGGCATATAGGCTCATTAGATTGTCTATCAAGAGTGTCTATAGAATTGGTAAGAAGTGGAAAACTGTTTCAACTGATCACCATCAACCAAAACTATGTCACTTAATCAAGGTTATCTCGGCAGAACTGCGGTGAAATCTATGAATACATTGTCCCATTTCCACTCATGAATTGAAAATGTCTATAAAATTCATAATGATCGCTGATGTTCCGCCTTTACTTGCTAAAAGGTGAAACATTGAGTGATAAATATTGATATAATCCATTTTATATTAGGCAACCAATACTGGTGACATCAGTCATGGGGAAGAATGTTGACACCAAGATGCACCTCACAAACTAATTCAGGAGATTCCAGCATCAACGCCCCTTAGATTTATTATAGGACCCAAACTGGACCATGTATGGATAAAATCTCATCATAATACATGGTCCACCTTGGTGATGAATCTTTATCAGAGATACATTCCCTCCAGAATAGACTCTCATGATCTGAAAGCGACCTCATATTTACCCATCCTAGAAATGAAGATGTCATTGCTAAAGCTGATAGCACTTTATACCCATGATCATCCTAAACATGAATATGCATCTTTGAAAACAAGTCCATGAGCTACCACTCACCACTAGAATCTTGAATGACTATAATTGAGTCTTCTAGATCAGATAATCATCTACTATATTTCCTTTACTATGAATACATGAAAACTCAAAATCAAATTATTGTAGGTATTCAACCCACCTGCTCTAGTTTAGATTTATATCATGTTGCATAAAGGTATACTTGAGAATTTTGTGATCAGTGAATGCAAAAAAAATGCCCCATGAAAATAATGCCTCAAATAGTGTAAATCATGAACAATATTAGCTAGATCAGAATCATGAATTAAGTAATTCTTCTCATGAGGCCTCAACTAATTATACTAGTACACAATGATTTTCTCATCCAAAATCATAACTACCCCTATCCTGAATCCTGAAGCCCAAAAATAAACTTTCTAGATCTAGAATATCTATAAAAGTTTCAAGATTGATGCTAATGTCAACCTTTATTTCAACTTTTAAAAGGATATCTCGCAATATTTTCACCATAAAAATTTCAAAACCACCTTATCCAAGTCTATAAGAAGCGCTAAAAGGTGTGAAAAATCTTGGATAAAGCATTTTTAATACCCTTTATATCCTAATAAAATCTATATATTAAAGAATTTATTGGGTCACTCATAGGAAACTACAATAATAACCTTCTATGGGTCTACTCATACTCCAAAATTTGATATGATGTGACCTAAGAAGTGGACGTTTTTGATCCAAAAGTGAATTTTGGGGAGATTCATGTAATGCAAGTTCAATCTCATTATATTCAACAAACAATCAAGATGTTGGGCATGGTCATGTTGAGTGTGAGAATAAACTAATATTTATTCCAAAAATACAATCACAAATTAATCAACATGTGTTTATAAAACCCATTTTATCAGAACCATCAAACAATTAGGTTCATTTGTGAGAGAGAAAAACATTACTAGGTACTCATAAATAACATGGATACTCCAAAAATTCTACATGTGATATGTTTGAAGGCCTAACATGTAACTTATGATAGATTGAACACAAATAAATCTTTGAAAACACCATATCTCGTGAATTATGATTATTGAGTACACTATTTGAGGATGTGGATATCAATTCTTAATGGTGAGTTGTTTCAACCATCAATAGTCTAGGTAAATTCTAAGGATACTATAAAAATTCTTGGAAAAAAGTACCTATGAACACTACAGTGAGGTAGTATGTTAGATAAAACCATTATCCTTTTGGTCTTCCAACTATTTCATGAGATCAATAAACTCCATACGTTCTATCCCATAAGAAGGAATAGGCACTAGTTATGCTCTTATGACTAGAGAAATGGTTAATTCTAACTTCATCACTAGAGTTATCCTAGAAAATTCCTTAAGGATGATTTACCATAAATGATCCACCATAAGAGGTAAAACAAAGGGTTTTATCCCCTAATCTTCCAAGAAATGAATAGTGAATTGAGGTATCACTCTACCCATCCCCTACTACTCACACATGGAAATCCCATTCTCCATTATGGATATGGTTACATCCCTCTACTAATTTATTTTCCACCCTATAGTGATAAAAACCAATAAGGTCTCAGTAAAGAATCAAAAATTACATAACAATTATTACATAAAACCATTTCATATCAAGGATGTAGTGATTACAAAAAAATCAAATAACCTCCGATCTGAAGGGTCCGTTTCTTACATCAGTGAACACTCCCTAATATGATACCTTATGGGGTATCGAGTATCATCACACACTAAAAATTATTGTATTTAGAGGCCTAGAATCTCTATAATTTTACTAGATATAACAGAGTGTGATTTAGTTTTGAAAAATAAAGAAGACACTAAATTATTTACTACTAGAATAGTACCTCAAATATAGAAGGCCCCACACACTATTCATCTAGAATTGATTGCACTGCATATAATGGATCTTTACCACAGACCAGAATCAAAATCTGACTTCCCGAGAAGGACCGATCTGTTGGTATTTTTAGTCCTAAGCCTACTTCCATCTACCTCAACAACCACCTCAGCATGAGGTAATGGTGGTATTCCAGCTACCTTCCTTGTGAGATACTACTAGACCCAGTGAGAAATTTTTAGTGGGTGTAGATCCTCTCTCACTATGAATTGGTGAGAAAGACCTTTAGAAATTATTAATATGAACTATCCTACAATAGTCTCTGCACTCAACTAGGTCTCAGATACCCTGGGGTTTTGTGTGTTCCGGTTTCTTTCACTAGTGACATATAATAAAACTGCCAGTATAAGTTACCAGACAGCTACTACCACCATGAAAAACCTTAAATTGTTACCTCATTTTGCTAGAACAAGCTCAAGAATGTCTAGTTTTTGAACATCCTTGGAACACACCATTGGCTTCCCTCAAATTATGTATAGTAATTAGGGTCTAGTTTACTATCTCAAAAATAATATTTAACAAAAAACATTGAACTCTGTTCGAGATGTATATACCATCCCATCCTAGAGTCACTTCATAATCATGATATATTATCTAGATAAGGTCGGAGTGAATTGGGACAACTGGTTAAAATTGTTATAATATTACATTATATACATCGCTCCCTACAGAATGTTAATAAAATTTCTAGCTCGATCATACCGCAATTCCCATGGGAGGAAGTAATCATATAAGATCATTAAGAAATCACTCCTGATCAAATCCTGATGTTGTTCTTCCTAGGAAATAAAATTCCACCATAGCTTGGAAAAACCACAAAGCAGCTAAGTGGAAATATTGACCACCTCTCTGGAGGTGTACGCAAATTCCCAAATATATAAATCAAACACTCAATCCATGTATCAGAATCTTGAGGGACACCATTAGATAAAATAATAGGAGGGTGATACTGTTAGACCCCTTCATCGGCTCTTCTATATTCTAGGATGTTTGAGAAACTCCTTGTATAGATTCTATCATAGATATGAATCCCTCTCAAAACTAGGTGACATTTCCCATGTTATGAATAAATAGTAGCGCAACAGGTTACACAACGAAAGGTAACACTAGTGGCTCAGTGCCCACCACCTCCAAGGAATTTCTATCACCACCGTCTTAGCATACAAATCTAGGAAGTCCTGGTGGAATGATTCTACAATTCCAAATAAACACATTAGAATATACATTTAGCAATTGAAATGAACATGGATAATCAATTAGGATAAGTACATAGCAATCCGGTGAAAAGATCACACCTCTATAATTGCTCTAAAATCCAGGGCTAGGTGATAAGTAAAATCCATAACATTCCATAATAAATGTGAAAGACACCCCCAAATACCACCAAATAAGGTTGGTTTTGGGTTACATGTGCCATGTCATATGGCATGGTTCTTTTATATGGAGTTTCAATTGAAAGGTGTAGAGGAAGACACCCTTTATATTACAATTGGCATCCCCGTTTTATGGTAACCATCTCATTTAAATGTTTAATTTTTTTAATTTTGTGGCCATACAAATATATATATCATGTCCAGTTAAATGTGTCACCATTACAAATTTATAAAGGTCATACTCTTTATAAAATTTAATTGGAACCTCATATAACAACAACCCGGCCTTTACATCCAGTCTCTAGATGTAACATGTCCTATAAGATTATTTGATTAAATTAATTTTTTTTATGAATTTTTAGACGTATTTCCTTAAAAATATACCATTTTAATTCGTGTTATCCAATCATCTAAAATTATTTCATTACATGTAATATGTATATCCAGAACCCACAACTTGGTATAATTTTCCAATTATGGTGCCATCATCAATCTATATAATAAGATGTTGTTTAGATTGATGTTGAAACATTATATAATATAATTATTCTATTCCTCAAAAAAATTAGTACATTACAAAAACAAAAAAGGCATGAAAATATTTGAAGCAGGAAATGTATGCATAAAGTAAATGTGGCATGTAAAAATGAAAGAAATATAACTCTTAAACTACCTGTGATGATACATGGGATGATATTTCCTTTCCTTAGCAGACCATGGAATAAAGGGAAATAATAATATTAATAATGTAAATATTAATAATGTCACAAAACATGTCTGTCACCCCATGATGAAATTAGTGCAACTATATAATGGAATAATCCATAACAATAATAGACCATCCCCAATAATCTGGGTTTCCCCTGTATGTGGATTAGCTACTCTTAGGATTAGGGTCTTTTCAAAATTCCCTTAGATCCTAGTCTCTTTTCTCATACCCAAATATAAAGATAAAAGGAAATGGATTTATGATACCACATTGTAATATCCCGACCAATGATCCAAAAAACAATTCCCAATCTGGTAGATTGCATGGTCTCAAGAACACCTCCTCATATTCCAGAGGCTACCAACTAGTAGTGATGGTCTAGGTTATTATGGTGTAGAGACAATAACCTTATATGGGAGTATAGTATTGGTATAAAAATTACTTTGTAATAGAAGAGTCATGATATAAAAGAGAGCATTTTAGACACATATTCTATAAATAAAATCAGCGGAAAGGAATCATCCAAGGAGTAATAATAATCAAAATCAAATGGCTGATTCAAATAAAAAAATGATATTATGGAATGCTGATGTAAAAAAGGGGGATACTGAAGATTCAAGATATGGTCGTATACAACAAGCTATAAAAAATGAAAATACCAAAAGAAATATTCACTATCATCTTGAGCATACCCTCGATCATCATAACCAATTCTCAATCCTATAATAAAAACAAATCAAACATATGTGACAAGGAGCTTTCCCTTATCCACACCATTAGTTATGAAGTATACTCGGGTACCAAGGGATTCTTGTGTAGGGTATGACATAAAATTAGTAGGATACCACTAATAACGAAGATAATAATCTAGACAATGTATATATGAGAGAAGTGTACATGTATAACAGGTAATAAAATATTCTAAAGAGTAAATACTAGTTGGCTTAGGTTTTTAAAGGACATCTGACAGACTCTACCTACATTTTCATATGACTGGATAAGTCTAATCAGTTTTCTATATTCACATATATATATATATATTCATATAAAATATGTATACATGTATATATAGTATATATTTGAGGACATATATAAGTATATACATGGATTATAGGTGCCAGCTGGACATGGGGCATAACGTAGGTGTCCATGTCTAGACTATCAACCAATAAGCTCTAGTAAGGGGTAAAATACCTAAATCTCATATCAAAGTGAAATGTATTTCTCAACACTCGAGAGAATGGGGGATTCTTTAGTCTAAAACCTCATGAAATGGAACATGGAAGATTATTCACATCAACTAAATAAGTATAAATTATGTTAGATGCTATTTCCATCACCCAATATATGGGAGATTGAAGTTCCATGCTCAAAAAATCCCTTAATCATTTTACACTGACCAATATCTATACTATAATAGTGATAATAATTAGGTATCACATATAAATGATCTATAATCATTTAGAACAGTATAACAATGGGTGTAACCATTCAAATAATTATTGTTTGTAATTATATAATTTTTGACATTACCTTTCCACCCACTTCTATTCAATTAAATTAATCCATTTCATTTACAAAGGAAGGATAGTCTATTTAAAGGTTAAAATAGACCACTTATATGGTGGTTGGGTAAATTAAACATTTAACTGAAAGTGTTAATTTCATTCAACACACCCAATGGGGTGGTATCCAAGAGGTATGAAACCTCTAATACATAAATATCGGTCTACTGGTGTATATTAACATGGTTCAAGTAAATTAAGACAGAAATTCACATTTTAAGGCATTGTGCGGGAATTTGTTTTTCATTAAGAACAATAAAAATTATATAAAAACACCCAATCTTTTAGGGAAAATTTCTAAACCACCATTATTAGGCATGTAACAATCTCCTAATCTAGTTTTGACCCATTAATTGAATAAGAAGATAATAAATCAGAAGAGCATACCAATGAACTGAAAATTAGGTATACAAGCTCCCACCAAAATATCCCAAGAGATGATAATATAAAAGATAAAAATAAGAAACTGGTTTAGATAGATTATCATTACAGATCCAAACCACCTAACTATGAAGAAATTAGAGATCTGATGGATAAGTTACCACCAATACTTTCTATAGAAAAAGAAGTATTTCTGAATGGGGGAAAAGTGAGGAAGATCTATCAGTTGTGGGAAAAAGATGAGGAAGGTTAAAAAATCATGGTAAAATGGTAAATTCCACTTTAAATAATGCGTTGTGTGGTTTGGCCACATGGTTGTCCAAACCATGACCCAACCATGTTCCTGACACTATACAAGACCCCCACCCCCACCACACCCTGCATGAGATAGGAGCGCAATTTGACAAACCATGTGTAGCCTATTAAAAAATCAGCTAAAATTGTTCTGAGAAAAATCACAATGCCTTTCATCCCAGCTTCCGGGGTTCAGTGAAACCATGTATCCTCCTACTATGGACTGAGTTCCCCGCACATTTTAGTCACACAGTTAGCACTTATCGGGTGATAACCTTGCATCATAATATGTATATCTGATTTCTAGAGATCTATGCTATAAAAAATCCCCAAACACTATCAAGCCCTCCCTTAGGCTGTAAGGTACAATCACTAAGATAAACCAAGGAATTTCAACCAAAAAGACAATCATATTTAACTTTTGGAAAAGTATATTCATTATAGAAATGGCTTATTATATAATCATATATGATATATAATCAATATATAGTCATAAAATGGGGTTTGGATACGTTTTTAGGTCATTTTACCCCATATCATTTTAGTTTAAGCCCTAGTAAACACATCTTAACCTTAACTGTGTTAATTTATTTTTACTATTTTTAGAATTCATTTTTAAAATAATATAATGTGACTATATTATATAAAATTATATATAATGACTACAAATATGGGATAAAATTTTCCAAATTTATTTCAAATAAGTCAAAATTTTTAAATTAAAATGAAACCTACATATGTGCAAGAAAAGCTATTTTTCAAAGGAAAAATTTTCATAAATACATAAGATTTTAATATAGAGATTCAATTTTATTTTGATTAAAACAACATGAAATTGTTTAATAATAACATATTTGACCTAATATTTTTTTAAATAAAATTTTAAAAAATATGTAACATTAAATGATTTAAATTAAAATGCAGTTTTTAATAAAAATTAATATTTTTAACTATTCAGTAAATAATTTCACTTTTAATAAAATTAAATAAATAACACTAACCTAGTTTTAATATGCTTATTCCAAAAATGAAGTTAACTTTTTTCAAATACATTTTCTAAATTTTCCAATAACTATTTTTATTATTTGATCATAAAATCAATGAAAATTAGTTTTTGAGAAAATGATATTTTTCTAGCATATAAATAATTTTCTAAAAATTAGTCAAATATTTATAAATATATTTTTTTTTCAAAAAATTTATATATTTAAAACCTTTATACATAATGTGGTTATTCCTATTCATACTACAAAAATTTAATTGCTAGGTCTCAATATCCATGATTAAATAATAATATTAATAGTATATCATTGTTTGATAAAACTCAGTGTTGCATGTAATGTAAGATATCAAAGAAATTAAATTTATTTGAGAAAAACATTTCATAAAAACATAGGGTGTCCCAAGAATAGTGTAATCCAATGTTTTGTTTAACTGTTTGATATGAGGAGCACATTATGGTATGATTTTAATGTTATAGTAAAAATTAAATATTTATTTTATCTTAGTGGAATTTTATATGGTTTCATGAGTTTGAAATAGATTTCGGTTTTTAGAATAGTTTATATTAAATATTTTTAACCATTTAAAAAAAAATTAATTTAATTCATTATGATCTAAATTTTTAAATGTTTATATGTATTTTATAATGCTATATAATTCAAATTAACATGTTTTAAGGAAATATATTATAAACAAAAATTGGGTACAACTGCGAAAGAGGCACACGATGCAAGGAAGAAAATTACATCAAATTGCAAGCCCGGGGACTTGACCCCGCGACCTGCCCCTTACCCCCCAAACCCTTACCACCCCACCACCAATTTTGGGGAAAGGAAATATATTATATTTTGTAAGGAATAAAGAAATAAGTGACTCACCCCATGGAAGGTTATAAGGAAGATAGAAAATGATTATTCAAATTAAACCTCAATTTCTTAACTTATTTAGGATGATAACTTTTTTGAGGTTGGTGAATCAATCTCGAAGAAGGAAGTGTTCGGATTTTTTCATGCTGAAATATTTTGAAATTGTTCTTTGGAGACAGAAATAAATAATAAAATTTTTCAAAGTTTAATATTTTGAAGAAGGAGACTCATTGAGAGGCATAAGTTTTAGTAATTAGTTATTGGATAAGAAAATTCATATTGGTTTTATTTCATATTGATTACAAATATGTGTGGTAACAATTAATAAATTTGGATTAATTAGTGTAAAAATTGAAATATCATATAATTATAATTAATATTAACCATGTTTTCCTAATAAATCATTAATATATGGTTGTTTCTAGGTAATATAAAAAAATGTTGTCGTTTGAATTTTTTTAGTTATCCTTGTAAATGATTATGTCTTACCTATTCAGTTTTCTCACTTTCATTGCTCAAAAAATTAACAAAATTGGAATGTTAATGTACTCTATTCAAGAAGATTCATTTTTTTATATAAAATGATAGAATAGAAAAATAATTCATTGATTCCCCCCTAGTGAATCTAGTTTGATATCTTAATTTGGGGCCTCCTCTAATAGTAATTACTTTGTTCACCAATTGTAAACTACATCCAAGGGTTGGATAAGAGTTCACTAATTTTATCTTATATTATATGCACTTAATAGCGATTAAAATGTTTAAGGATAAATCTAAAGGGACACTTTCTAGAGAAAGTGTTTATCAACACCCACTTACATGATAAAAATATTTCTTTTTCATAAATTTATATATATAAATAATAAAATATGTGATATATATCACCCTAAGTATCATTCTCCTCTGTAAACCATCATCCTTCATCCTCTTTGGACAATATTTAAATATATCTATATGGATATGAAATTATCCACCTATTATTTATTACTCACCCATATAGAGTATTTTATATATATATTTTTACCGACTTTCTTACTTCCTCTCCATTCTTAGTTGGTTCTTCTCAAATATAATAGTTCAATCTTCTTATTCTTTTTGTTACCCGACCCACCTCTCTCACACATATTTCTTTCATTTATTATTCTATTTATTTCTCTCATCCAAACCCTATTTCCATATGATATTCATTCCTCAACTCTCATGGATTTTAACCTCCTCATATTTCATATATTATAGGTGTGTCTCAACCGATCTCTATTTTGTCGCATGCATCCCCATCACCGTAAGATCTTAATATTCTACTCTCATATGGATTCATCAAGATTAAATAAAATTAATAATAAAACCATTATAATTGATCTATATTTTTCTTATCTATGAATAAACACACATGTGTAAAATGGATTTTACCTCAATCACATAATTTTCTTTATGATAATCTCGTGATATCCATGTATTTTTCATATCACCCATGTGTTTATTAATATAATGAACTAGGTTCTTCATACATAAATATTATATCTTTTTAGATGAATATTCAATACAATTCAAAATACATAACTAAAGTCTATAAAGGTTTAGTATCCTTTGATATTAGATACACAATATTCTTATTTCATGAAATACCTTTAACATATCCCATAATGATCTTCCCACATTGTACCCTTCATAAAAATACCCTACTTAAAACCTTTCTTATAACCTATAGAAAGAAAACATAATAAAGGGTGAGATCATATGCTCAATAAGGTTAAATATGTAATATATCAACATCACATGAGTATAAAGGTATGAAAACTTGAGAATAGAATTTGAAAATCACACCCTACATATCATAGATCATAAACTTGTGTCATGGTGTAAACCCTAATAGTACATAAGACAAGATTCATAAATGACTAAAGAACATGAGCTATGAGGACTTAATAATAGAATAAGACATATATTTTTGGAAGAAACATAAGCTTATAAAATTTTGAACATGTATAAATAGAAACAGGTTTACTCATTATGTTAGTGGCATGACATCATTCCCTCATATAAATTTATGGACAGGAAAGAAGGTCCTCACATAACATTATAGATATAAATAAAGGTCCTCACATAACCTTATACATATGAAATTAGATCTATTCATAACCTTACAGACATGAAATTATGTTTATGCATAACATTATTGATATGAAATTAGGTCCAAGTACAAGCTTATGGACATGAAAAATAGTCCCATGCTTAATCTCATAAAAATGAAATTCAAGTCCATGCATAATGTAAGGAACATGAAATTGTGATCATGTATAACATATTTAAAAATGAGTTATCTATATTTATCCAATGAATTTATGGGAGATTAAGGTCCCACCCATCACATAAACTATGAATTTTTTTCCACAATATCATAACACATTTATAATATCATATCCCGTGTAAAGTAAACATCTTTCATAAAAAAATCATCATAGTATATCCCTTGGAAAGAAATGGGTTCCATAAATGTATTTTTATCATTAAAATAAACCTAAAACATCAAAATAAATAATAAATATGGTTACATTACATCATATCCCCATTAAAACAAAAACAACACCAAAGTTTTTTGTTTATGAGGAATATAAATTCCATAAAAATAAAATTATAATATTTTTAAGGATTATAACCTTTCCCATTAGAAAATAATTTTGTTTAAATAAAAAAAATCATGTATATATATATATATTATTATTCAAAAATATTCTTTTTATGTTATAATTTAATATTTAAAACAACATGTTTCAAGAATTTGTATAATTCCATTCATTCTATATGAGTATTAATAAAATGTTCTGTTCACATTTAGGAAATAATTCCAAAAGCACATCATTCTAAAAATGATAGTAATATTAATTTTAAATCATTTTATCAAAATTAAATCATGGGTAAAAAACTAATTTATTCAATAAAAAATGAATATAATTTTTTTTTAAAAAATGGATATAGAAGAAAAAGTTTTTTCGACCAAAGAGAGAAATAATGTCACTTTTTCATTAAAAACATTATTTTGGTATATTTTTTCTTAATGAGATGAAACAGAAAGAAAAACATGTATTCCCAAAAAATAATTAGAGGATAACCAATTTTATGATTTTCTTGAGATATTTTTAATAATATTTTGACATCATAATCATCATTGTAAATAACTCCAACAAACAATGATATTGTATCATCAAACCCTTAAAACATTGGTAGAATTGAATTGTAAGGCCCACTAAAGAACAAAACATATTTTTACATGTAAATACCCATAAAATTGTTAATAATAATCATAATAAAAATTAATGGGTAGTATATAAACCATATAAACAAATAAGTAGAGAATATGGAATGTGGCTTGTGGAAATAAAAGTTAGATTCAAATCCTTTAACACATTGGAAAATTTTGAATTTTATGATAATTTAATGAATAACATCAAATAAATCATTAAATATCATTAAATTAGAGATATTAATGATATAAAATTTTAAATAGGTAGTATTTACACCACCTAAAACAAATGAGTGGTGAATATGGCATATGTCTCCTAAAAATAAGAGGGAGACTCTAAATCTATTACCTTAAATCTCTAATTTCTGTATACACATTTGAACCTCATTTAAAATAAATATAGGTATATTATAAATATATAACAAAAAATATTCATATAATACGTACCATATATTTCTTTTTATGTCCTTTTAATTACCATTTATTAGTATTTCCTTGTTAAAAACACATTTTGGGTAATAACTACTTCAGATTTCACATATGTTTTCGTTTGGAGTTTCCGGTCACTTTACATTGATCAATTTTACATAGTATACATAATATTAACCATGATATAAATATAATATAAATTCATTATATACATATTTATATTCATCCATTAAATTTATAAATATAAAATTAATTACAATGTTCATGTTGATGGTAGACTGTACATTCATATAAACATTATTTCCATTTTCGTGATAAATAGAATGAAATAACGGTAAATAAAATATCACATTTAAATAATAATATTTTCATATATAAAATATATATTCATCAAATATATCATTATTACTAACCATGAAAAAAATAAAATGAAATGTGAATCACATCACTTCATGGATGTGGTTGTCCACATGTATGCAAGAACGATGTTATCGTTTTCCAACAGATTGGAATATAATAAGGTAGATGTGTTATTATAATTATAGGATTATAAATATTTCATAATAATAATACATAAATATTAGATATATCATTATTTACACCCATGTGAGGTGGTAATGGAAAATGAATTACATCGATTTATGAGGCGCCAGTACTTTTGTAGAAAAGATCGATGGTTTCATTTCCCATTTGATGGAAGAAGATATACATATAGGTTATGACATAAAAATAATTAAATATAATTTTATTTAATATATTTTTGTTATTATATTTTAATTATTAATACCTGAAATAATTTGATTAGATAATAAGAAAAAAAGAAAGAGTTTAGTTAAGACAATTTCCTTCAATTAGAAAAAACTCCTTTAGATATCTTATTAAAGATCTTATGGTTGGTATTTTGGGAAGAAGAAAAGATATATAACATATCCAATAATTTTTTGGATGTATTGTTTCAATGTTTTTGGGAGACAAATTTCATAAGATATGTGAATATGTGACGGGAGGTGGTGGCATTTTATAATTGAAGAAGAGTGATACTTTTGCAAATACCCAAAACTATTCTATAAAATGGTGTTTCTATCCACTGAAGTGCATAAAAATATTATAAATAACTTATTATATGGAAAATAATTCCTATCCAAAAATCTACAAAAAATAATGCACATGTTTTAAACACGTTTTCCTTATCTATTTAGTTTAAATACTTTTAAAATTCTAGTTTTCATCTCGTTAACAAGTTTTTTATTTTTTTACCAAGAAAATTTATACTTTTAGACTAAAAAAGATAATTATTAGATAATTTGGACCTGAATATTATAAATATGATATAAAATTTATCGAATAAAATTTCTATGTGTGGAAATTTAATTTTAACGCAGGCAAATGTGATAAGGAAAATCGTCTTTTAACCACAATTATGGTAATTAATTTATTCTATTTTTACTATTAATTATGATAAAAAATAAATTTAAATTTTTATGTAAAATTTAATGTTAAGATTCAAAATATAGAATCCATTTTACCAAAATATATTCCCAGATATGAAATAATATAATTTAAAATTAAACCCAGATATGGGACAAAAGATAGGGTTTCCAAATAAATACATTTTATAATTAAAAAAACATTTTAATATTAAATTTAAACATAATTTTTTTTCAAATGAACTAGATGATATTAGTAATAATATAATTTAACTACTTTTTCTCTTAAACCAATTTTAAAAAAAAATTACTTTATAAATGATTTTATAAAAAGACAATTTTTTAAAAAATCAACACATTTAGTATTCATTAAAAAATTAATATTTTAAAAAATTATCAAAAATTTACTCTAATATAATATTTACATGATGATTAAAAATTGAAGTTGAGTTTTTCAAATACCTTTTATTAAATTGTAAACAAAATTTCTAAAATAATTATGGATAACACTATGAAACAACTTTTTAGAAAAATATATTTTCTTGACATAAAACAAGATTTATTCTTATCTGATTCTTAAGAAAAAAATTATATGAATGGTAAATAATTTGACTCAGTATATGTTATATATATTTTATTAAAATAATTTACCAATAGAATAGAATATAATTTATTAAGATTAAAACTCTCCATGTTCATAAAAAAAATTTATTAGAAAGACATTTTTACAACATTAAAATGATATTTATTTCAATTTTAAATTAATTGATAATAAATTTATTTATTTTATTCATATAAAAAAATATAATTCTCATAACTTCATTAGTTCTATTCATACCCACCTACTTAAATTCTAGGTTATAACAGTAATTTTTAAATAATAATATTAAAAGTATATTTTGGTTTTCTAAAACATAGTGTTGTGTGTAACACTATCTATCAAATAAATTAAATTTATTAGAAAAAATTATTAAAATATCATGGTGTTAGAGACCACCCCCCACCCTTAATAAAATTTTTCCTTTTATTTTTATCATGTTCTCAGTGAGTTTTTCATTTGATAATACCTTCACAGAAAACCCACATTATAAAAATAGTCAATAAAACCTTTTCATGATAAGTGGGAAAAACATTAAGAAGGTCTTTTGAGATGAAACGTAACATGGATTCCATATAGCAAAAAATTTGTTGGAATTTAATATATGAATAAGTGATAAAAAATAATTCCCACATTCAAATATTGTGTGATAGAACATTGTCAAGAAAAACTTAGCCACCAAAAAAATAAATTTATGAAGTGTAAAACTAATATTTATTCATCATAAATGAATGTAATAGGAAATAATTTTTATATCTAGATCCTTTTCCTAAATTTAATGGAATTTATACTATAAATATAGAGAACGGAAGAAAATATTCTTACATTGTTTAACTATATTTTATAACACAGTCTCATTATTCATTTGGGCTTAGATAATCTTCAAATTCATATATTACTCCAATAAATGAAGATGAATGTCTTTCATGCATAAATCTCTAATGGATCACAATATCCATAAAATAATGATAATTAATTCATTTTATATCTAGTAATAATCAAAACCAAAATAGTTAGAACAAGTTATTTGAAATGTATAATTCATCATATGACGAAATAATAAATTAATCTCAAAAACCTCTTCCAAAGATAATATATAATAATTCCATAAATGGTTCACCTTAATACCCTTCCAAAATATGTCTGACCAAAATTGAATAAAAAATATTGTAATTATTTGATCACACATACTCCCATGTTCAACATAATAATTATCATTAAATAATTTTAGTCACTCATGAAGTCTCACACACAAATTTATATACCCTAATAATTTTCCAAAAGAAAGTCCCAATTCATCCATATATACTTCGAAAATATAATTCACCTTTTATTATATAAATATGCTCCTATGTTAGAAAAAATATATATTTTATATGGGAGGATTCGGTTCATACTTCACCAATAGATGATCATAGGTTGGTTTAGAATTTTATATGAGATTTAAATATTCTAGAATCTACATAGAGGGAGATAATAAATTCTAATAATCACATCAAATTGCACTAAATGATGAACAATAAGACTTTCATTGGGATAATTCATACAATATCAGACATTAAATTCCCAACACTGGAGTGGGGTATAAGTGTTCCATAATCACCATGATCCACATTAGCTATTGTGAATTTAGAAACATTCAATTTACTCTTTATCTTCAGAGGTTATCATAGCTTATTTCCTAATTATTCATTAGATTAGGTCATTGAACCCTATTATTATTCCTTTAATCCTTAGATTCTTAATATTAATTTGATAATATTTCTATTCATATCCTAGTTTCACACACTTGAACCATCTTTGTGTTACTTTAATGAATTCACCTGAGTGTTCCTTCCAATATTTTTGGGAAGCAGGATTTTGAAATGTATTCTTCCCTCTCTGTGATATGCCACTTGAGTTTCCATGAGACTCAGTATTAATTTTCTTATAACCAAAACCATGAGGGTTTCTATCTACCATTTCTTCATTGATTTCACATCAAACAATTGCTTCCAAGCATCCAACATCCCATATAGCTAATTCATTTCAAGACATCATTCCATACCACTAATGAATCATTATATTTTTGTTTAAGGGATATTGATTAAACCAAAATCATACCTTGAATGACTTAAAATAAATTCATCATCGGAACTAATCTGTTCATATTAATTCTTCTTAGTTTTATGTAATTCATACAACATTTTTTTACATAAAATATAAGTGAAGTACTTAATGAAAAATATCCCCTTAAACATATCCGTTGATATAGAGTCAATTTAATCCTCTTGCATAATATTCTTAACAATATTATATCTTTGATCTATTTTTCCATCCAAATGATAAACTACAAGAACAATATTTTCAGGGTTCAATAACTAAAGAATGAAAAATATCATTTTCATCACATTGATCCATTTCTCAGCAACCAGTGAATCAAAAGTCTGATAGAATGAATTTGTAAATTATCTCATAATGATTCAATGGACTGTTTCATCCTTTTTAGTAAATTCATCAGTTCAACATAACCAATGATACAACTTATATCTTGAGATAATTCAGTGAGAATAGACAAAAAATATTTTATCCATGATTTTAACCCATATTTTCTCATAAGGACGATCATTTCATTATTCGTAACATTCATTGTTCACATGATTCTTTTAGGATCCAATTATTGACTTAAACCAAAAATCATAGTGTGATAAACCAAAATCACTGTGTGGGAACACATAATCATCAAAAATCATTTATAGGATTTCTAAATCATGACACCTTCTTTTCAATATATGACACCTTATATTAATCCTTGTTTATACATCGTGACTATCTATTCAGATCCTTAAATATATTTTATAAAGAGTTATTTAATTTATAAAGAAAATAACCTAGAATTGTCAAACTAAGTGTTCAAAAGGGCCAAATTTCGTGCACCAAGTGATGGTCGAGTCAAAGCCTAATATACCCATTTCAATGTTATTTCCCCTTGGGATAACTATTCTAGAGTCACACCGACTTAGACTATCCAAACATGGATGTCATGTCTTGGAAACTACTCACTCTAACCTTCACCAAAATTATAAGATATTTTCTTAACTTTAGACTTAATACTTTTTAGATATTACTAGAGTTATCTATAGATAATCTTAAAATATTAAGAAAACCTTTCCTATGATACTAATTATAATGACCCAGGATTTTCATACATAAATTTTACATCTTTTTAAATTAATATTCAATGAATTTCACAATACACACCTGAGGACCGTAATGTTTTTGTGTATTTTTATACTAGATATTTAATCTTCTAATTTCATGAAATATCATTGAAATATCCAGTAATTATCTTCCCGCATTGTAAAATTCAAAGATATACCTTACATAAAACATTCTTCGTAACTTGGGGAAATGAAACATAAGAAAGGGCAGCCTCATATGTTCAATACGGGTAAACATGAGAGTTATAAACATAACATTAGCATAAGGTTATGAGAACATGATAATATAATTTTAAAACCAATTTCTATATATCATATATACAAAATATTAGTCATGGAATAAATCATGGTTATTCATACCACATGAATCATAAAGTAATAAAATAACATGAGCTACAAAAACATAAAAAGGGAATAAAACATCGAATTGAAGAATAGACAAAAGATTATAACATTGAGAAATTTTTTAAATAAAAACATTTTCAGTCAATAAGTTATTGTCAAGAAATCAGGAACTCACATAAAATTTTAGACATGAAACCAGGTCCCTGTATAACCTTATGAACATGAAAGAAATTCCATCCATAAACTTATACACATGAATGAAGTCCCACAAATAACATTATGGACATAAATATTTTTCCATGAATAGCATTATGGAAAAGAAATAAGGTCCACAAATAACCTTCTGGATAATAAATTAGATCCATGCGTAACCTTATTGACATAAAAAATAGGCCAACACTTAATCTTATGGACATGAAATCTAGGTCTACACATAAATCTATGAACATGAAATCTGGTGCACACATATTATATTTACTAATGAGTTATCAATTTATACTCATTTCATTGGTGGGAGATATAGGTCACATACAACACATTATCCATATATTTGTGTTCCATAATATTATAAATCATTTATCATTTCATTTTCCATGGAAAGTAAAATAGACAAATAAACATTTCATCATAGTGTAACTGATGGAAATAAGTGGGTTTCATTGGTATCTTTTCATCATAATCCTAAAGCTAAACCCTATTGTGACACCACAAGCATCCACGGTACGCTTCTCTTTGAATAATACAGTAGCGTGTGTTGTACGAAACTTCGAGTTCAAACACACACCACAACCAATCAAACTAGTCATCATGAATAGTAATACCCACTTTTTAAAATATTATAAATTTTATCTTTCAAAATGGACTTCATTTTTGGATTCATAATATCGAAATTAGCTTAGGGTGAATTTTTAGTATGTTGCTGAAAACTTTCTATGTTTGATGAATAGTGAAAAAAACAATGAGTTATAGTTTAAAACTGAATTTTTATTTAAATAATTATTTATTTTATTTAAATTTAATTAAGGTCAAAATAGAAACATAATTCCTATATATGTTCAATGTAATTAATTATATTCAATTTATAATAATTTTAGATATATAAAAATTTTATAGAAGTTTTCACCGTCTTTTACCAACATCCTAGGAGAATTTGCAAATTCACATAAAACATAATTTTACCGCTTCTGTGAGTGGAATTTTGAAAATCCTAGAGACACAGTTAATATCAAGGAGTAAAATAAGGTTCAAGAGGATAAATTTTTTTTGGTGAATAGTACTTTTTTACGTTTATTTACCACAGTTAAAAGTAAATATGGTAATTAAGGGTAAAAATGATATTAATATTACCCTAACACATGTCCTAATTCTATTGGACAAGTGTATCTCGACCAAAAACAACCTTAGTAATAAAATATTATCATTTAGGTCCACTTGGATTATATTAGGACATTTATTATTACTTAATTCAATGAAGAGTTAAATGAGTTAAAATCAATGTTAAATTACTAAAACATTTTTAAAATAGGGTTATACATAAGATAAGTTTGATTATAAATATTAATTAGAAATATAAAAAGATTTCTTGCATAATGGTATTTTATTTATAATTTTTAGACATTAAATAATTTAATTTATTTATGACACAATGGTGATGCAGTAATTACATAATTCATTAAATATTAAAATAATTGATATTATAAATATCGAAATAAATGTAATTTGAATCTTTTTAGGAATTACACTAATTTTCATGGTTAAAATTACATATTAGGACTGGTTATATTAATTTTTTTTGAAGTAATAATCTTGTTATGAATTTATCAAAAACAAAATACCCAATAGTGTCAAAATTGACATAATTGAGTTTTTAAAACAACTGTTATATTATTAATTGATATTCTATTCCTAAAAAACTATGGATCGGCCAAAGGACTTATATAATGAGATGTGTATCATTAATGGACCACTTGGGGGTTTTATGAAAGTATATAGTAAGTCTATTAATTATATAATATAAAAATACAAAGAGACATGGTAAATGTCAAATTAATTAACTAAGAGTAAAAACTAAACAATAATATTAATAATGTGACCCAAACCTATCTAAAACCTATTTTTTGAGTTTTTTTCGACCTATTTCAACCTTATCCTAGAAATAAATCATTTTGGAGCAAATAGAAACAAAATATGAATTTATTATAAAATAATATTTATAGCTTTTCCAAAGGTGCCCCTAACCCCTCTTATAAAAGGGCACTCCCCCTTCTCTCTAATTCATACCATCAAAGCCATTTTCCTTTCCCAAACCCTACCCAAATATCCTACCAAATTCCATCACTTTAACTTAGAGGCCTTTTTATTATCAGAAAATCAACCTAAAGATACCTTTGGATCAAATCAAAAGGAAGAACACAAAGAAGAGGTAATGTTTTCACCAACCTCTTTCAAGTTCCTTTCATCTTAAAATTCTTCTTTATTTTTTATTTCCATTCTAAAATAATAACTATACTATCTTCTATATATTGTGATGTTATTATAAATATGGTACAACCATATTCAGTATTCTATCCATCCTTTGAATGACATGTCACCATACATGTGTACGTACGACTTACCATCTCCACGTCATGGTGTAATTGTTATTCCAAACATTATTATTTGGAGGGGTATGATAATGATGTTTAATTTATGTAAATAATAAATATAAAATGATAATTATTCTGTATATATGATATACCATCCAATAATATATTATTTTAATATCAAAATAATGATATTATTGCTCGTGCGTACGTACGAACTACTGTCTCCAGGAACGCGATGAGATTCATTCCACATTGTATCCATTCAAGTATAATTATCATTTAATAATTAAAAATAATGTTTAAGGACTTTATATAATTCTAGATTTGAATAATATACAATATATCCATAAAAACATGGCTTATGTAACAAAACATATAAAATAAAACGAGTAAGTTAACACTCGAAACAACGATAATACTAAGATATTATTAACAAAGCAATGTTAAATGATAATATATGATATAATATTAACTTAAATGAATCTTTTATAATTTAAAAACAATTATTTCACCATTATAGAAGAGGTAAACCTACCTTCGACCAAGGAAAAGTACAAGGTAAGTGTTTATTTCACAATCCCTTCATTATCCGATGTTATTTATAAGTAATTATCTTCTGGGCCCTCTTTATCATCCATATCCATGTTTCTTAAAAATGTATTTCAAATCATTAATAATATTTTACATACTATTGGTTAAAGTCATTTCTACCATTGTTGGACTTTTTATAATAAGTTTACAAAATAATCTTTCTGTCGTTTTCCAAACAAGGTCCTTTTTAACCTTTTAGACAGAATTAACTTAAGAATGTCTTTTATTAAATTATACAGCGGGTGCGGCTATTTTTCGCCATTATAAAATCCTAGAAGCTTCCCTTACAATCTTATAAGAGTATTTTCAAAGTAAATGTTTTATTTTATAATTAGGTGACTTTTAAATGATTTCAAAAAAATAGTTATTTCTCTCAAACAGTGTTCATTTCAACTATGTCAACATACTTTGATGGATTTTAAGTTTATTTGAAGTTGATTTATTATGATAAAAGAATTCCATATTGTATTTAAGGTTTTGTGATATGTTTGACTGTGGATGTGTTATTTTTATACCATTCATAGTTTATGGAGAAATTATTGACATTTCGTATGCTATTTTTAATACAAATGTTTATGTTATGATTAAACCTGTTCATATGAGGAATGAATTGGACTTAATAAGTGAAGGGAGGAGCCTGCTATAGCTCATCGATGAATTTGTAGGTCTCATAATACAAACTAGTGTCTTGGCACAAGGCCTCGACAAAATCTTATTTGTAGTATAGGCACAAGGCCTTGACTATGTGGTTATGATAGTCTTGCATTATGCATTCCATCATCATGAAAGTGGTTATTGATATTGCATGTGATTATTCGACTAGTATAATATCCATGTGAATGTGTAAATGTCATTTTTTAATTTTATTTTTTCTATATTATTCTTAATTTCATGTTTAAAAAGATTTTTTTAGTTATACATTGCCTTAAATGTTTATTCTTATTTATGAAAGTTTCCACTATATTGTTATCCATACTGGGCATTTGAGCTCACCCATTTCTATGTTTTATTTTTCCTAGGAAGTGAAGAAGTATTTTATGAATGACTTTTAGGGATATTATAAGGGGATATGAGTGAGGAGACAAGATGTTGTTTTAGTTTTCACTTTATGATGTATTGTAAACTTTATGAATGTATCTAGTTTTTACAAGGGTACTAAACTAATCGGTCTTTCAAGACTTGATCTTTTGTTATCATGACAGTGTTATGTAATAATGCACCGACTCTAGGTAACTAGGGTCAGAGCGTTACAGTTGGTATCAGAGGATGTTTAGTAAAAACCTTGGGAGTTAGATTTAGATAAACTCTGATTAGAGCACATAGACCTAAGATGGAATTTGAGGATTAGTATAGAACAACTTCCTAGATTTTTGGTATTGTAGAGATTTTGTGAGTATTCCAAGTAATACATCCCAGTCTAGATATGAGTAGGTAGAGGCAGGTCTGGCACATATGTACCTTGGTGTAAACCCAGAAAACACTGTTTTTAGATAGACTCGAACAGGAACTAGTGCACGACAACATGCCTTGCTTCACTCTTGTTTACGGCACTCTCGGAGGATATTCTTAGGATAATTATCATTTTCATTAAAAACCTTTATGAAGGTTTTATGAGTATATACTTCCTCAAAGAAATTTTTTTTATGATTATGGATTATATCCATAAACTGTCCAATTCTTGTTATGTGTTTTACAAGTTTGGATTTATGTATTACGATTCATAATCTAATCTAGTTTAAGCCATTGTTTAGAAATGGAACCTAGAGGAAGAAATTGAAATAGTATCAATGTACGCACTCCATGTAGTGATTTTCCTCCTGCTCAAGATAGTTATAGTGGAGCTGGTGATACAACCACTGCTGGTTACCTTATCACCATACTAGGACAACTCACTCAGGTTATGAATAATAACCTTACTCATATGGAGCACCCATATCCACATCATGGAGGATCAATGTTAGATCACTTCATGAGGAATCAACTACCAACATTCAATCATATTGCAAATCACTTAGTAGCTGAGCAATGGATAAATTCTTTAGAAAAAATGTTCCATGCCTTGGGGAGTAGTGAAAGGGAAAAAGTTATCATGGCAGTTTACCGCCTCAGTGGAGATGCTAATCAATAGTGGTAATTGATTAGAAACACAAAGGAAGATGATGAAGTATCAAATATGGAATGGAGGGAGTTCAAAGAGATGTTCATAGAAAAATACTTTCCCCGTGGCCATCGAGCAGGTATGGAAAGTAAATTTCTGAGTCTAAGGAAAAATGAGGATGAGAATGTCGCAAAGTATGTGGATAACTTTACAATGTTAACAAGGTATAATACAGATTATATACATAACCCAAGAAGTAAGATTGATCATTTATTTGATAGGTTAAAACGATTTATCTGTCGAGCATTAGTCTCACAAACCTTCTCGTTGCACGAAGATATTGTCTCATGCACTATCAAGATAGAAAAAGAATTCTCTAAGTATTATGACTTTAAAGAAAAGAAAGAGAAGATGAGATCTACTGATCACACTGGATATGGAAATAAGGGGAAGAAGGTAAAAGATGAATATCCATCTTGCAGTAAACATGGGATGAAACACCCTGGTACTTGCTTGAAAGGAATGGGAGTCTGTTACAAGTGTGGTAAAAAAGGCCACCAAGCTCGTGATTGCAAGGGGAAGAAAGAAGCTACCGATGTTTAATTTTACAACTGTAGGGAGATGGGAAATTATGAAAATGAATGACCTAAGCTTCAGGGGAACATACCTCAGAAAAGGGCAAGAGATCAAGGCCAATCGTATGCTATCACTACTGCTGAGGTTGAAGCTCTGAAAGATGTGGTGGTGGGTAATTTAATGGTTTCCTCAAGTTTAACCAATGCTTTATTTGATTCTGGATCATCGCATTTTTTTTTCATATCTTCCATGTTTTCTTGGAAAATAAGATATTTCCAATATGATTTAACAAGGGAGTTGTTAGTTAAAACTCATAAGATAAGTATCATTGCTACAAATTTCTATGGATCTGTTCCCATTAGGGAATATAAATGTTCTTTATCTGCTGATCTCATCGTCATACCCATGATTGGATTTGATATAATCCTTGGTATGGATTGGCTTTCAGACCATGATGTGAATATTTATTGTAAGAATAAGGAGGTTACAATTTTTGATGTTGATGATAAAGAACACATTATCTTTAGAGCAGAATCTTCACCACCTGATTCTTACCTATATCCACCCCTAGTAGCTCAACTAAATTCAATTATTGGGGAGGAAGATGACGAAATAACTGTGGGTATTGAATTGAATGTTCAAATAGAACATGATCCAATTGTGAAAGAATATGTAGATGTGTCTCCGGAATATTTACCTCGACATCCTCCAAAATGAGAAATTGAGTTTTCCATAGATTTAATTTCTGGTTCAAGGCCTATATCGAAGACACCTTATAGAATGGCCACAGTTGAATTAGTTTAACTAAAGAAATAAATAGAGTAATTGAGTATTAAGGGATTTATTCTCCCTAGTGTTTCTCCATGGGGAGACCATGTCCTTTCTGTTGAGAAGAAATATGGATCTATGAAGTTATGTATTGACTACAGAGAAATCAATGCTATAACAATAGAGGATAAGTATCCCCTACCACACATTGATGATTTATTTGACCAATTTTGTAACGCCCCGGCCCTAATTACCTAGAGTCGGTGCATTATTACATAACATTGGCATGATCACGAGAAAGATCAAGTCTCGAAAGACCAATTAGTTTAGTAGCCTTGGAATAACTAGATACATCCATAAATTTTTACATTACATCATAAAAAAAACATCTTGTCTTCATATCCCCTCATACTATCCCTGCAGGTCATTCATAAATTACTTCTTCATAATCCTGGGAAAAATAAAACATTGAAAGGGGTGAGCTAAGATGCTCAGTAAGGATAACATTATAGGAGAAGCATTCATAAATAAGCATAAACACTTAAGGCAGTTTATAACTAAAACAAAAGCCTTTTAAACTTGAACTTAAACATAAAATGGCAAAGATAAAATAAAATAATGCCATTTACTTACTCACATGGATATTCTACTAGTCGAACAATCCCATGCATTATCAATAACCACTTTCATAATGATGGAATTCATAATGCTAGACTATCATAACCACATAGCCAAGGCCTTGTGCGAAGACTACAAATTAGATTTTGCCAAGGCCTTGTGCCAAGACACTAGTTTGTCTCATGAGACCTACCGATGCATCGAGGAGCTATAGCGGGCTCCACCCGTCACTTATTAAGTCCAATGCATTCCTCATAAGAATAGGTTTAAGCATAAAATAAACATTCGTATTAAAACTAGCATACGAAATGTCAATACATTAACCACAAACCATGAATGGTATAAAAATAGAACATCCACAGTCAAACATAACTCATTTGATACAATATGGAAGATTGTATTGTATCACATTAACCTAAATCATGAATAATGAAGGATGTTGACATAGATGAAAATAATCATCAAAGCTATTAGAGATAAATATCCCCCTTTTTCTTGAAAACATTTAAAACTCACACTATTTGTCAAGAATACATTTAAAAATAGATTTTTGAATCAATGTGTCCCATTCCACTTTGAAACTTTTTAAAAGGAGTTTTAATTTTAAAACTTTAATGTCCATATAAATAAATCCTTAAAACCATTTTTAAAACATGGATATTAATGAGCAAGATTTAGAAGAATAAGTCTTTAAAACATTTAAAAATGGTATTTTAGTTAGAGATTCTAACCAAAAGAGAGACAGTTGAATACAAATAATTGAGGTAATCAAAACATTGTAATATCATGAGAATAAAGGTATTCATGATATACTATGTCAAAGTACATTATATACACCACATAAAAGCGATTTGGTGTATATCAACAAAGAAGTCTCAACGAAGGTAAATTGAGATGAAATCTCTCATAAAGGCCGTACCCTTATGTTAAGGATAAATCAATGACATAGTTATGTGTGAAAAATATAAATACACTAAATATGATTGGATATTCAGTGTAAAATAATCAAAGGACATTCACAAATAATCTTGTAAAAACCACACCAATGAATTGGATGTTTAACTCAACAAATGGAGAATGAGTTAAAATTACTCTTATCAAATTCATATCGATGACTTGAAAAATTATCAATGGAGTGAT
The DNA here is from genome assembly GCA_963277665.1 of Viscum album. NCBI lineage: Eukaryota > Viridiplantae > Streptophyta > Magnoliopsida > Santalales > Viscaceae > Viscum > Viscum album. Next base: position 541,886,229 of record OY728119.1, read on the forward strand.
TATGAGTATCAAAAGTATATCCACAGAAAAGGGGAGTGGAAATTATTACATAAGCAAATGAATAGAGATTCCACACATAATCTCGGAGTAAAATAATAAATGGAGTTTTCATAAAGCCGAATAAATGGAAATTGGAATTTCAAATTCCCTTATCGATTTGGTAAATTATGAAACATGAACCCATGAAAGAAGGATAACACAATGATGATGTAAATATATATGAATTAAAGTATATTACACAATGAATACAAACATGGGCAGCACACACACCACATGCAATAAATAAGTGGTGAATAATGGAATTCTCACGAAATTAAGAGTGTGATAAGAAACTCCTTACCATGTTAATCAACTGAGTCGTATGACCAAAAGTTAATAACCACCAAATGATTTATAGAATAACATGAATATAAAGAGAATAATGATAATATATATCAAATGGAAGTACACAATACACCACTTTCAATAATTTAGTGGCGAACAATGGAAATCTCACGGAATTGAAAGTGAGATAAGAAAATCCCTTACTTTGTACGTTTTCCTTGGTAAATGGTAGGTTTACCTCCTGTATAATGGTGAAATAATTGTTATTGAATAATACAAGAATCATTTACTTTAATATGATATCATATATGATCTTTTAACATTGATTTGTTAATAATATCTTAGAATTATCGTCATTTCGGGTGTTAACGGGTTCATTTTACTTTATATTCTTTGTTATGTGAGAAATATTAGTTATTAATGGGATGTATATTATTCATATACAGAATTATATCAAGTCCTTAGATACTATTTTTGAATCATCAAATTATAATTATACTTGAATGGATATGATGGACAATGAATCTCATCGCGTTCGTGGAGACGGTAGTCCGTACATACGCACGAGCGACAATATCATTATTTTGATATTAAAATAATATATAATTGGATTTTATATCATATATACAGAATCATTATCATGTTATATTTATTATTTACATGAGTGACACATCATTATTATACCAATCCAAATAATAATATATTGAATAACAATTACACCATGACGTGGAGACGGTAAGCCGTACGTACGCACGTATGGTGACATGTTATTCAAAGGATGGATAGAATACTGAATATGGTTGTACCATATTTACAATAACATCACAGTATATATATGATACTGGATTTATTATTTTATAATGGTAATAACAAAGAAATAGGAAGTGGAAGAAGAAAGGAACTTAAAAAGGGGTGGTGAAAACATTACCTCTTCTTCGGGTTCTTCCTTTTGATTTGATCAAAAGGGATCTTTGGTTGGCTTTCTGATCAAACTAACGCCTCTAGGTTGTAGTGAGGGAATTTTTGATAGTATGTGGGCCAGGTTTGGCCCAACCAAAGGGCTTTGAAGGTGTGAAGAAATGAGAAGGAGGAGTGCCCTTTTATAAGCGGGGTGAGGGGCACCTTTGGAAAAGCTAGAAATATTAATTTATAATAAATTCATATTCTATATATAATGGCTCCAAAGTTTATTATTTAAATTTTATGGTGGGGATGGGTCGAAAACAACTCAACCAATAGAATTTAGACAGGTTTGGGTCATTATATTAACCATATCTTTAAGTATTAACTCTTAGTTAATTAGTTTCACTTTTTCAATGTCTCTTTGTATTTTTATATTATATGGTTAATAAACATACTATATACATCCAAGCGACCCCCAAGTGGTCCATTAATGATGAACATATCATTATATAAGTCTCTTGTCCGAACCTCAGAATTTTAGGAATTTAATATCAATTAATAATATAATATTTTTTTAAGAACTCTTTTATGTCAATTTTGACACTATTCAATAGTTGATTTTTGTGAAACTCATAACAGATTGATTACTTCGAAAAAAGGCAATTACATAAATCCTATTATATCATATTATCCTAGAAAATTAGTTTAATTCATTAAAAGTTTCATATTATATTTATTTGGGTATTTATAATATCAATTATTTTGATTTTTCACTATTATTGTAATTACTGCATCATCATTGTGTCATAAATAATTTACATTATTTAATGTCTAAAAATTATAAATAAAATATCATTATGTAGGAAATATTTTTATCTTTATAATGAATATTTATAGTCGAAAATCCAACATATATAACCCTATGTAAAAAATTGTTTTGCTAAAGGATATATGCTTGTGTCATTTTTGTATTCATTTAACTTAATTTAAATAAAGTGTCCCTATCACCTACAAGTGGCACCATGGGGTCCCCAAATCGACCCAAAGATGCCTATGGTCGAACAGGTATCAACCAACAAGGCTAGGATATGTTTTAGGGTAATTTAGTATTATTATAATATTATTTTTTAACCCTTATTTACCAGATTTACCCTTAACCATGGTAAATAAAATATTTACCACAGTAATTATTCAAAATGTCTATAAATAAAAGTTACCTATTTACACAATTTGGAAATCCTGATTCAAAATATGGAATCCATTTTTCTAAATTCAAAACACAGAAGTGGCAGAAATTAATATAAAATTAATTCCCGCTGTCAAAACAAAAAAGCGTGTTTTTAAGAGATAATAACTATCAAAATATTGACACTTGTTTATGTTCGGTTTAATTGTAAAATTACGTCCAATGACCAAAGTTATATTTAATGTTAAAAATATATTCTAAATATTATTTAAAACCACTCAAATTCATAATTTATCACTATTAATTATTTTGATTAAAAAAGTTGTTTTTAATTAAAATTTAGTAATTTTCACTATTCATCAAAATATGAAAGTTATCAAAAAAGTACCAAAATTTCACCTTAGGCTAAATTCGTTATTCCGAATCCAAAAATGAAGTCCATTTTGAAATATAACATATATATAATTTCAAAAATTAGGTATTACTATTCATAACGGCTAGTTTGATCGGTTGTGGTGTGTGTTAAAACTCGAAGTTGCGTACAACACATGCTACTGTTTTATTCAAAGGAAAGCATACCGTGGAAGCTTGGGATGTTTCATTTTAAATTTTGTGATGTCTCCATTTAGTCAAAAAGTTTAAAATATTGTATTTAAAAAGGCTTCACTATTAAAAGTTGATAAAAGTGCAATACTGAAAATGAATCTGTTCTTGCATTATGACTAAGAAACTCATAATATGGATTCTAAAATTATAAGGATTATATAATGTTTAAAATTTAGTTAATACTATTCATGACCTCTTTTAATGGCTTTTTATTTGTAAGTCAATGTGTGATTGAACTCGGTGTTGCGTGTAGTGCAATTTATTGAATTATTTTGAAGAAATAACACACTATGAAATCTTGGGGTGTTACATTCTCCCCTCCTTAAATAAATTGCGTCCTCGCAATTTGAAATTGTTCTTCGAAAATAAAAGGTTGAAAATAGAAAATATATTTGTGGGAAAACCCACATCAGAAATTGGGTTACTAAAATTTAGTCTTAATATGAGGAAAAGAGAAATGAAAGGGTCACCATCAAATTATGATCTCGATTAGGAGAACATTGGTGGTAATTAGAGACATATAATTGGAGGAAAAACGTAAATATTTATAGGTAGTGATTGAGGTCATCAATCACAAACAAGAATAAAATTGAGGTCCTTAAACTCATCAATTTATGATGATTTGAAATACCATCGGTCCAACAAAACATAGGGTATTGGGATAACACATTTTTGACGTTTAAAAATATCTTAGTTGAAATCCCACATCGAAAAATGAATTAATGAGGACTCTATTTAAAATAAAGAGTGGAAAGTATGAAGATTACCGAATAAAACACATACTAGGGTTCCATGTAGGAAAATATGGATATGGAAGAGAAATCTAACCATCAATTATCTGATGGAGAGTGGTAGAGAACATGGCTATGAAAAGGCCAACAATCCCAAAGCCATAAATTAGTGATGATTTAAGGTACCATCTAGGACAACATTTTTTTTAAAGTTACATTACATAAGGAAGAGGAATTCATTTATGATATTGACTATGAACATTATGAGATATACTTAAATTTTAAGTAGATTTTCATTCTTTAATAAATTTCCACCACTAACTCAATTTTTTTTAAACGATGAGTATTCAAGAAGACATGGTCACACTGGAAGAGCTAGAATAAACTTCTATAGAATCACATGATCCATGCAGGATAAACCATATATTCACATTGTCTTTGAAGATTAATCAAAACCAAAATGGTTAGTGAATGATCTAATGATCCCCCAAAAGGATATTCATTGAGATAAATATGAACTAATCTTAATTTCTAAAATTAAACCAACAATACCCCAAAGATAAATAGATACCATTCAATAACCAATTGTCCTTAAAATCCTTTAATATAATCCAAACTAATATTGAAACCCAAAACATAGAAGAATTTGATTATGTAGTCTCCCATGTTACATTGTATCTCCAAATGACATCAAATACTCTTAAAGTCACATACTTAAAAGTAATTAACATCATCACATATTCTCTGTTATAGGTTAATCATTTCCATAAATAACCCAAATCACTATAAATCAACAATAAAAACGTAGATAAAAATCCACCATTACTCTACAAATGAAACCTCATTGTATTCTATTTTCCTTGGGCATAGAGTGTTCTTAACAAAACGAACATCTTCTAAAATAACATTTATCACTTAATCACCAAATCATTTTCCTGTACCAAGGGTATTCATTTGATAAGACATAAGAACCCAAATCATCTTATTATTGATCAATAAAATCATTTAACAAAAAAAAAATAGTCACACTAACCAGGGACTTCACGTAGTCCAGTGGTAGGCGATAAATCCCAATCGCACTTTGGTTGTGGGTTCGATTCCCACAGCTTTTTCCGACGTGACGGGTTGTCACACGGTCTACGTGTTGTCCTTTTTCAAGAAATCTATTTTATAATATTACCAAAATGAGATAAATTCCTCATAATAACATAATTTAACCACAAATGTTATATCATACATAGCATTTTCATCCCAAATTATAATAACTTATCATTTTCTCAAACCCCAATGATCATATAAAACCAAATGGTTATTTATACCTATATCCACAAGAGAAGAGACAATTCTTCCTCAAATATCATTCTCACATGGCAAACTGCGGGGTTACAAATACAAGATAAAATTATTCCAAAGTAAACCCATCAAGAAGGAGTGCTAATACTTTTTAAATTTTTTCTCCAACCATTTATTTCCACATAGCTTCTTCTTTGACGAAGAAAATATCCTATAGAATAGGACATTCACTCGGGTAATGGCCAGGTCCCCTACATTTATGGAAAATGACTGTAAATGGACTCTTGGGACTATTTTTATCTTCTTCCATAGTACTCTTCATTTTTCTTTGGCAATTCTTCACTTTATGTCCTTCCTTCCCGCACGTAAAACATTTCGTTGTCCCATTGAGACACTTTCCTGGGTGTCTCTTTCCACATTTCCTGCATGATAAAAATTGAGGTTTCTTTTCTCCATGGTCTCCATTGCTGGAGATCTTATCATTTATCACCTTTCTCTTCCTTGTTGAGTCTAGGAGTTGGTTAATATATATGTTGTTGATCATATTTTTGGAAAACTGATTTGGCATAAAGACGATATCTTTTACGCCTATCAACATTCCATTTTCTTTCTCATTGCCACCACTGTTCCCACCTTGTACATCATTCTCAAAGTGACTATGACTTCCTTGGAATCCAGCCATTGACTAAAACCAGAAAGCATTGTGTGGGTAATAGTAGTTGTAAAATCATTTAGAGATTAAAATGTCACCATATTCTCAATTTGAATCATATTAGGATTAACCAAGGTCATTTACTCTCATCTTATGTATATTTTACTTAAATCAGTTTGTAAAGAAAATGTAAATTATCCTAAGTGTATCCCCCGAGAGTGTCGTAACCAAGAGTGCAGCAAGGCCGGTTGTCGTGCACCAGTTCCTGTTCGAGTCTAGTTCAAAGCAGTGTTTTCAGGTTTTACCCCTAGGTACATCTGTGCCAGAGCCGCCTCTACCTGCTCATATCCAGACAGAGATGTATTGCTCGGAAAACTCACAAAATCTCTACAATACCAAAATTCTAGGAAGTTCTTTTATACTAATCCTCAAAGTTCATCTTAGGTCTACGTGCTCCTATCAGAGTTTATCTAAATCTAGCTTCCAAGGTTTGTACTAAACTTCCTCTGATACCAACTGTAACGCCCCGACCCTAATTACCTAGAGTCGGTGCATTATTACATAACATTGGCATGATCACGAGAAAGATCAAGTCTCGAAAGACCGATTAGTTTAGTAGCATTGGAATAACTAGATACATCCATAAATTTTTACATTACATCATAAAAAAACATCTTGTCTTCATATCCCCTCATACTATCCCTGCAGGTCATTCATAAACTACTTCTTCATAATCCTGGGAAAAATAAAACATTAAAAGGGGTGAGCTCAGATGCTCAGTAAGGATAACATTATAGCAGAAGCTTTCATAAATAAGCATAAACACTTAAGGCAGTTTATAACTAAAACAAAAGCCTTTTAAACTTGAACTTCAGCATAAAATGGCAAAGATAAAATAAAATAATGCCATTTACTTACTCACATGGATATTCTACTATTCGAACAATCCCATGCATTTTCAATAACCACTTTCATAATGATGGAATGCATAATGCCAGACTATCATAACCACATAGCCAAGGCCTCGTGCCAAGACTACAAATAAGATTTTCCCAAGGCCTTGTGCCAAGACACTAGTTTGTCTCATGAGACCTACCAATGCATCGAGGAGCTATAGCGGGCTCCACCCGTCACTTATTATGTCCAATGCATTCCTCATATGAATAGGTTTAAGCATAAAATAAACATTCGTATTAAAACTAGCATACGAAATGTCAATACTTTAACCACAAACCATGAATTGTATAAAATCAAACATCCACAGTCAAACATAACTCATTTGATACAATATGGAAGATTGTATTGTATCACATTAACCTCAATCATGAAAAATGAAGGATGTTGACATAGTTGAAAATAATCATCAAAGCTATTTGAGATAAATATCCCCCTTTTTCTTGAAAACATTTAAAACTCACACTATTTGTCAAGAATAGATTTAAAAATAGATTTTTGAATAAATGTGTCCCATTCCACTTTGAAACTTTTTAAAAGGAGTTTTAATTTTAAAACTTTAATGTCCATATAAATAAATCCTTAAAACCATTTTTAAAACATGGACATTAAGGAGCAAGATTTAGAAGAATAAGACTTTAAAACATTTAAAAATGGTATTTTAGTTAGAGTTTCTAACCAAAAGAGAGACACTTGAATACAAATAATTGAGGTAATCAAAACATTGTAATATCATGAGAATAAAGGGATTCATGATATACTATGTCAAAGTACATTATATACACCACATAAAAGCGATTTGGTGTATATCAACAGAGAAGTCTCAATGGAAGGTAAATTGAGATGAAATCTCTCATAAAGGCTGTACCCTTATAATAAGGATAAATCAATGACATAGTTATGTGTGAAAAATATAAATACACTAAATATGATTGGATATTCAGTGTAAAATAATCAAAGGACATTCACAAATAATCTTGTAAAAACCACACCAATGAATTGGATGTTTAACTCAATAAATGGAGAATGAGTTAAAATTACTCTTATCAATTTCATATCGATGACTTGAGAAATTATAAATGGAGTGATTATGTGTATCAAAAGTATATCCACAGAAAAGGGGAGTGGAAATTATTACATAAGAAAATGAATAGAGATTCCACACATAATCTCGGAGTAAAATAATCAATGGAGTTTGCATAAAGCCGAATAAATGGAAATTGGAATTTCAAATTCCCTTATAGTTTTGGAAACTTATGAAACATGAACCCATGAAATAAGGATAACACAATGATGATGTAAATATACATGAATTAAAGTAAATTACACAATGAATACAAACATGGGCAACACACACACCACATGCAATAAATAAGTGGTGAATAATGCAATTCTCACGAAATTAAGAGTGAGATAAGAAACTCCTTACCACATTAATCAACTGATTCGTATGGCCAAAAGTTAATAACCACCAAATTATTTACAGAATAACATGAATATAAAGAGAATCATGATAATATATATCAAATGGCAGTACACAATACACCACTTTCAATAATTTAGTGGCGAACAATGGAAATCTCACGGAATTGAAGGTGAGATTAGAAAATCCCTTACTTTGTAATTTTTCTTTGGTAGATGGTAGGTTTACCTCCTGTATAATGGTGAAATAATTGTTATTTAATAATACAAGAATCATTTACTTTAATATGATATCATATATGATCTTTTAACATTGATTTGTTAATAATATCTTAGAATTATCGTCATTTCAGGTGTTAACGGGTTCATTTTACTTTATATTCTTTGTTATGTGAGACATATTCGTTATTAATGGGATGTATATTATTCATATCCAGAATGATATAAAGTCCTTATATACTATTTTTAAATCATCAAATTATAATTATACTTTAATGGATATGATGGACAATGAATCTCATCGCGTTCGTGGAGACGGTAGTCCGTACATACGCACGAGCGAAAATATCATTCTTTTGATATTAAAATAACATAAAATTGGATTTTATATCATATAAATACAGAATAATTATAATGTTATATTTATTATTTACATGAGTTACACATCATTATTATACCCATCCAAATAATAATATATTGAATAACAATTACACCACGACGTGGAGACGGTAAGTCGTACGTAAGCACGTATGGTGACATGTTATTCAAAGGATGAATAGAATACTGAATATGGTTGTACCATATTTATAATAACATCACAGTATATATATGATATTGGTGTTATTATTTTATAATGGTAATAACAAAGAGAGAGGAAGTGGAAGAAGAAAGGAACTTAAAAAGGGGTGGTGAAAACATTACCTCTTCTTCGGTTTCTTCCTTTTGATTTGATCAAAAGGGCTCCTTAGGATGGTTTCTGATCAAACTAAGGCCTCTAGGTTGTAGTGAGGGAAGTTGCGATAGTATTTGGGCAGGGTTTTGCCGAACCAATGGGCTTTGAAGGTGTGAAGAAATTAGAAGGAGGAGTGCCCTTTTATAAGAGGGGTGAGGGGCACCTTTGGAAAAGCTAGAAATATTAATTTATAATAAATTCATATTCGGTTTATAATGGCTCCAAAGTTTATTATTTAAATGTTAAGGTGGGGATGGGTCTAAAACAACTCAACCAATAGAATTTAGACAGGTTTGGGTCATTTTATTAACCTTATCTTTAAGTATTAACTCTTAGTTAATTAGTTTCACTTTTACAATGTCTCTTTGTATTTTTATATTATATGGTTAATAAACTTACTATATACATCCAAGAGACCCCCAAGTGGTCCATTAATGATGAACATATCATTATATAAGTATCTTTTCCGAATCTTAGATTTTTTGGAATTTAATATCAATTAATAATATAATAATTGTTTTAAGAACTCTTTTATGTCAATTTTGACACTATTCAATAGTTGATTTTTGTGAAACTCATACCAGATTGATTAAATCGAAAAAAGACAATTTAATAAATCCTATTATATCATATTATCCTAGAAAATTAGTTTAATTCTTTAAAAGTTTCATATTATATTTATTTGGGTATTTATAATATCAATTATTTTGATTTTTCACTATTATTGTAATAACTGCATCATCATTGTGTCATAAATAAATTACATTATTTAATGTCTAAAAATTATAAATAAAATATCATTATGTAGGAAATCGTTTTATCTTTCTAATGAATATTTATAGTCGAAAATCCAACATATATAACCCTATGTAAAAAATTGTTTTGCTAAACGATATATGCTTGTGTCATTTTTGTATTCATTTAACTTAATTAAAATAAAGTGTCCCTATCACCTACAAGTGGCACCATGGGGTCCCCAAATCAAACCAAAGATGCCTATGGTCTAACACGTATCAACCAATAAGTCTAGGACACGTTTTAGGGTAATTTAATATTATTATAATATTATATTTTAACCCTTATTTACCAGATTTACCCTTAACCATGGTAAATAAAATATTTACCACAGTAATTATTCAAAATGTCTAAAAATAAAAGTTACCTATTTACACAATTTGGACATCCTGATTCCAAATATGGAATCCATTTTTCTAAATTCAAAACACAGAAGTGGCAGAAATTAATTTAAAATTAATTCCTGTTGTCAAAACAAAAAGCGTATTTTTAAGAGATAATAACTATCAAAATATTGACACTTGTTTATGTTCGGTTTAATTGTAAAATTACGTCCAATGACAAACATTATATTAAATGGTAAAAATATATTCTAAATATACTTTAAAACCACTCAAATTCACAATTTATCACTATTAATTATTTTGATTAAAAAAGTTTTTTTTAATTAAAATTTAGTAATTTTCACTATTCATCAAAATATGAAAGTTATCAAAAAAGTACCAAAATTTCACCTTAGGCTAAATTCGATATTCCGAATCCAAAAATGAAGTCCATTTTGAAATATAACATATATATAATTTTAAAATTTAGGTATTACTATTCATAACGGCTAGTTTGATCGGTTGTGGTGTGTGTTAAAACTCGAAGTTGCGTACAACACATCCTACTGTTTTATTCAAAGGAAAGCATACCGTGGAAGCTTGGGATGTTTCATTTTAAATTTTTTGATGTCCCCATTTATTCAAAAAGTTTAAAATATTGTATTTAAAAAGGTTTCACTATTAAAAGTTGATAAAAGTGAAATACTCAAAATGAATCTGTTCTTGCATTATGAATAAGAAACTCATAATATGGATTCTAAAATTATAAGGATTATATAAAGTTTAAAATTTAGTTAATACTATTCATGACCTCTTTTAATGGCTTTTTTTGTAAGTCAAGGTGTGATTGAACTCGGTGTTGCATGTAGTGCAAGTTATTGAATTATTTTGAAGAAATAACACACTATGAAATCTTGGGGTGTTACAAATTTCTTGGAGCTCAGTACTTTTCAAAGATTGACCTTCGATCTGGATACCATCAGTTGTGTGTGAAGAAGGAAGGCATTCTGAAGACATCATTTTGAACCAGGTGTGGGCATTACGAGTTTACAGTAATGCCTTTTGGATTGACTAATGCACCCTCTATATTCATGGATCTAATTAATATATTTTTCAAAGAATACCTAGATGATTTTTTGGTGGTATTTATTGATGATATCTTGGTATACTCAAAAATCTACGAAGATCATGAAAATCACTTGCGCATAATCCTGAAGACTCTTAGAAGACATGAATTAAATTGGAAGTATAGCAAGTGTGAATTCTAGATTCAAGAGATTTATTTTCAGGGCCATATTGTCTCTGAGGATGGAATCTCTGTTGATTCTTATAAGACCAAGGCAATCCATGAATGGCCAGCACCAATGAGTATAACCAAGGTATGTAGTTTTATTGGTTTAGCAGGTTATTATCAATGTTTCGTCCAGAATTCTGCCCGATTGGCTAACCCATTAACAAAGCTCACACGTAAAGGGGTTAAATTTGTTTGTAAAAAAGAGTGTGAATAATGTTTTGAATAACTGAAGAGAAGATTATTCAATGATCCTATATTGACTCTACCATAGGGGAATGATGGGTTTTTTATTTATAGTGATGCATTGAAGAAAAGACTAGGTTTTATCCTTATACAGAATTATAGGTTTATTGCCTATGCATCTTGACATCTAAGAATTCAAGAGCAAAACTATCCTACTCATGATCATGAGTTTGAATCTGTAATATTTTTTTTTGAATATTTGGAGACACTATCTCTAGGGTGAAAAATGTGAGATTTGTACTGATCACAAGATTTTGAAGTATATTTCCTCACAGAAAGAACTCAACATGAGGCAAAGGATATGGCTTGAACTACTCAAGGATTATTATTGCACGATACACTACCACCCGGGGAAGGAAAATAAGGTGGAAGATTATTTGAGCAGAAAGGATCGTGGAGTTTTGAACAAGATGAGATTTGAAAGGGATCCTATTTTCATGGATCTAGTAAATTTGGATTTGGGAATAACCATGGAAGGTGAAACATCGATACTTTTTCAAATGGTTTCCAAAACATCTTTATTAGAAAGGATAAAGAGTTCTTAGACCGATGATGAAGAATTTAAAAAGAATAATAGTGCTGTGAATAATAGGATATTGAATGAATTTGTGTATGAAGATGAAATTTTCAAATTTGGGAAGTGACTTTGTGTTCCTGATATACCAGATCCAAAAAGGGAATTGTTGGACGATGCTCATTGTTCCAATTTCTCTGTACACCCTAGGAGAAATAAATGTATACAGATTTGAAAGAACATTTTTCGTTAGACAAAATGAAGTGGGAGATTTATGATTTTGTGTCAAGATGTATTGATTTTCAACAAGTAAAAGCTGTAAGGAAACAGGCTGGTGGAGTATTGCAACCTCTTCCCATACATGAGTGTAAATGGGATAATATCACGATGGACTTTTTCATGGGACTACCAAAGACACTTAGAAGGAACGATAAAATATGGGTCATTGGTGATGGTCTTACCAAGTCAGCACATTTTCTTGCTATAAGGGAGGATTTACCAGTCAAATTCCTGGCAATACTATATATTAATGAAGTTGTGAGACTTCATGGAGTACCCCTATCGATTGTTTCTAATCGTGATCCCTGTTTCACTTCTATATTCTAGAAAATTCTTCAGAAAGCCCTGGATACTGAACTTCGTTTGAGCACTGCTTACCACCCCCAAACTGATGGACAATCAGAACAGACTATTCAAACTAATAAAGACTTGTTGATATCATTCTCACTTGACTTTCAGGGTATATGAGATCAATATTTACCTCTAGTAGAATTTTCTTATAAAAATAGCTTCCATTCGAGTATTCACATGGCACCATATGAAGTGTTATATGGAAAGAGATGTCGCACACCAACTTGTTGGGATGACGTTGGTGAAAGAAAACTTGTTGTCCCATAACTGGTGGAAGAAACGATGGAAAAGGTGAAGGTAATACAAAACCACATCAAAGCAGCTCAAAGTAGGAAGAAGAGCTATCCTAACAACTGAAGGTAGGATTTGGAATTTTAGGTTGGAGATCATGTTTTCTTGAAGGTATATCCATTAAAGGGTGTTATATGTTTCGGTAGGAAGGGTAAATTGAGTCCTAAGTACATCAGAGCTTTCAAAATTCTTGAACGAATTGGGGCTGTAGCTTACTGTTTGGAAATTCCTCCAAGTCTCTCCAAAGTTCACAATGTGTTCCACGTATCACTGTTGAGAAAATACATGCCTAACCCAACGCATGTACTCAGATATGAGGAATTAGAACTAGAACCCAATCTTTCTTATTTCAAAAATCTCATTATGATTCTTGATACCAGAGAACAAGTGTTGAGAAACTGGATGACTCATCTGGGAAATGTTCTAGGGAGAAACCATAAGACGGAAGAGGTAATGTGGGAACCCGAGAAGTTATGACGAAGAACCACTCGAGTCTTTTTATGCAGTAGTATTCAAGAAATTTCAAGGATGAAATTATTTGAAGGAGGGGAGAATGTAACACCCCTATCTTCCAAGGTACGCTTCTCTTTGAATAATATAGTAGTGTGTGTTATACGCAACTTTGAGTTCTAACACACACCACAACCAATCAAACTATCCGTTATGAATAGTAATGCCAACATTTTGAAATTTTATAAATTTTATCATTCAAAATGGAATTCATTTTTGGATTTGATATATTGAAATTAGCTTAGGGTGAATTGTTTGTATTTTTCTAAAAAATTTCAGTTTTAATGAATAGTGAAAAAAACACTGAGTTATAGTTTAAAACAAAATTTTTATTTAAATAAATATTTATTTTATTTAAATTTAATTAAGGTCAAAATAGACACATAATACCTATATAATTTCAATGTAATTCATTAGAGTCAATTTATAATAATTTTAGATATATAACAATTTTATAGAACTTGTCACCGTCTTTTACCCACATCCTAGGAAAATTTGAAAATTCACATAAACCATAATTTTATCGCTTCTGTGAGTGTAATTTAGAAAATATGAGAGACAGGGTTAATATCAAGGAGTAAAATTTGGTTCAATAGGATAAAAATAATTTTTGGTGAATACTAACTTTTTACTTTTATTTACCACGGTTAAAAGTAAATAGGGTAACACATGTCCTAATTCTATTGGGCAAGTGTATCTCGACCAAAAATAACCATAGGAATAAAATATTATCATTTAGGTCCACTTGGATTAGATTAAGACATTTATTAATTTTTAATTCAAAGAAGAGTTAAGAGAGTTAAAATCAAAGTTTAATTACTAAATCATTTTTAATATAAAGTTATGAATAAGGTAAATTCGATTATAAATATTCATTAGAAAGATAATACAATTTCCTACATAATGGTATTTTATTTATAATTTTTATACATTAAATAATTTAATTTATTTATGACAGAATAGTGATGCAGTAATTACCTAATTAATGAAATATTCAAATAAATGATATTATAAATATCCAAATAAATGTAATTTTAATCATTTATGAATTACACTAATTTTATAGGTTAATATTACATATTTTTACTGGTTATATGAATTTTTTTCGAAGTCATAATGCTATTATGAATTTATCGAAAACAAAATACCCAATAGAGTCAAAATTGACATAAAAGAGTTTTTAAAACAACTATTATATTATTAATTGATATTCTATTCCAAAAAATATAAGTATCAACCAAAGGACTTATATAATGATAGGTGTATCATTAATGTACCACATGGTGGTCTCTTGGAAGGGTATAATAAGTTTATTAACTATATAATATAAAAGTACAAAGAGACATGGTAAATGTCAAACTAATTAACTAGGAGTTAACACTAAACGATAATGTTAATAAAGTGAATCAAGCCTATATAAAACCTATTGGTTGAGTTTTTTTGACCCATCCCTATATTATCCTCGAAATAAATTAGTTTGGTTCCATTAAAAACTGAATATGAATTTATTATAAAATAATATTTCTAGCTTTTCCAAAGGTACCACTAACCCCTCTTATAAAAGGGCACTCCACTTTCTCTATAATTCATACCTTCAAAGCCATTTGGCTCGCCCAAACCCTGCCAATATATCCTCCCAACTTCCCTCACTTCAACCTAGAGGCCTTAGTTTGATCATAAATCCAACCTATGCATCCCTTTTGATCAAATCAGAGGGAAGAACCCGAAGAAGAGGTAATGTTTTCACCACCCTCTTTCAAGTTCCTTTCTTCTTAAACTTCATCTTTCATTGTTATTTTGATACTAAAATAATAACTACAGTATCTTATATATACTATGATGTTATTAAAAATATGGTAAATCCATATTCAGTATTCTATCCATCCTTTTAATGACAATTCACTATACGTGTGTACGTAAGGCTTACCGTCTCCACGTCGTGGTGTAATTGTTATTCAAAACATTATTAATTTTATGGGTATGATAATGATGTGCACTTGATGTAAAAAATAAATATTACATCATAATGATTATGTATATATGATATATCATCCAATTATATATTAATTTAATATAAAAAGAATGATATTGTCGCTCGTGCGTACGTATGGACTACCGTCTCCATGAACGCGATGAGATTCATTCCCCATCGTATCAATTCAAGTATAATTCTCAATTAATGATTAAAAATAATTTTTAAGGACTTGATATCATTCTGGATATGAATAAGATACAACCTATTCATAACAAACATGGCTTAAGTAACAAAACATATAAAATAAAACGAGTAAGTTAACACCCAAAGCAACGATAATAATAAGATATTATTAACAGAGCAATGTTAAAAGATCATATTTGATATCATATTAATTAAAATGATTATTGTAAAATTTAATAACAACTATTTCACCATTATATAAGAAATTATCATACCATCGACCAAGGAAAATTACAAGGTAAGGGTTTATTTCAAAATCTCTTCATTATCCGTGGTTGTTTATACGTAATTATCTACTAGGACATCTTTATCATCCACATCCCTATTTCATAAAAATGTATTTCAAATAAATCTTACTATTTTACAGAGTATGTTTTAAAGTCATTTATACCCTTTTTGACTTTTTATAATAAGTTTATATAGAAATATTTCTGTCGTTTTCCAAACAAGGTCCTCTTTAGCCTTTTCGACAAAATTAAGGTAAGAATGTATTTTTTTTAACTTATATGGTGGGTGCAGCTATTTTCTGCCATTATAAAATCATCGAAGCTTCCCTTACAAGCTTATAAGAATATTTTCAAATTAAATGTTTTCATTTATAATTATGTGACTTTTAAATGATTTCAAAAAAGAGATATTTCTCTCAAATAGTTTTGATTTCTTCTATGTCAACATCTTTTGATGGATTTTAAGCTTTTTTGAAGTTGATTTATTATGATATAAAACTTCTATATTATATTGAAGGTTTTGTGATATATTTTACTTTGGATGTGTTATTTTTATACTATTCATGGTTTATGGAGAAAGTGTTGAAATTTCGTATGCTAGTTTTAATATGAATGTTTATGTAATGTTTAATTATATTCATATAAGGAACGCATTGGACTCAATAAGTGAAGGTTGGATCCCTCTATAGCTCCTAGATGCATCAGTAGTTCTCTTTATACAAACTAGTGTCTTTGAACAAGGCCTCGATAAAATCTTACTTGTATTCTTGGCACAAGGCCTTGACTATGTGGTTATGATAGGCTGGAATTATGCATTCCATCATTATGAAAGTTGATATTGATATTGCATGTGATTATTCAACTAGTAGAATATCCATGTGAATAAGTAAATGGCATTTTTTAATTTTATTTTTTTCATATTATGCTGATGTTCAAGTTTAAAAGGCTTTTTTTAGTTATACATTGCCTTAAATGATTATGCTTATTTATGAAAGTTTCCTCTATATTGTTATCCTTACTAGGCATTTGAGCTCACCCCTTTCTATGTTTTATTTTTCCCCAGATGTAAAAAATTATTTTATGAATGACCTGTAGGGATAGTATAAGGGGATATGAGTGTGGATACAAGATTGTTTTGTAGTTTTCACTTTATGATGTAATATAAACTTTATGAATGTATCGAGTTATTCTAAGGCTACTAAACTAATCGATATTTCAAGACTTGATATATTGTGATCATGCCAATGTTATGTAATAATACACTAACTCTGGGTTACTAGGGTCGGGGCGTTATAATTGGTATCGGATGAAATTTAGTACAGACATTGGGAGATGGATTTAGATAAACTCGTATTATATCACATAGACCTAAGATAGACTTTGAGGATTATTATAGAATAACTTCCTAGATTTTTCTTATTGTAGTGATTTTTTGTGTTTTCAGAGAAATACACCCCTGTCTGGATACGAGCAGGTAGAGGTGGATCTGGCACAGATGTACCTAGGGGTAAAACCTGAAAATACCACTTTGATCTATAATTAAATAGGAACTGGTGCATGACAACGGTCCTTGATGCACTGTTGGTTATGAAACTCCCGGGGGATATACATAGGATAATTCTCATTTTATTTACAAACCCTTATGAAGGGTTTATGTGTATATACTTCCTCAAAGAAAACATTTTTATGATTATGGATTATATCTATAAACTATTAAATTCATGTTAAGTGTTTTAGAAGTTTGGATTTATGCATTGCGATTCATAAACTAATCTAGTGTATGCAATTGTTTAGAAATTGTGCCTTGTGGAAGAAATGTAAACTGTATCAATGCACGCATTCCATGTAGGAATTTACCGCTTACTCAATATAATTATGATGGAGCTGGTGATACAACTGGTGCTAGTCAGCTTATCACCATACTGGGAAAACACACTCCGGTTATGAATAATAACCTTACTCATATGGATCACCTAGACCACAACATGGAGGATCAATGTTAGATCGCTTCCTGGGGAAAAAACAACTGACATTCAATGGGAGAAAAAATCCCTTAGTAGCTAAGCAATGGATAAATTCCTTAGAGAAAATATTCCATGCCTTGGGGAGTAGTAAAAGGGAAAAAATATCATGGAAGTCTACCACCTCATTATTTATGTTGATCAATGGTGGTCATTGATTCAAAACACTAAGGAAGATGATAAAGTATAAAATATGGAATGGAGGGAGTTCAAAGGGATTTTCCTAGAAAAATACTTTCCTTGTGACCATCGAGCAAAAATTGAAAGGCAATTTCTGATCCTGAGGCAAAAGAAGGATGATAATGTCGCAAAGTATGAGGATAAATTTACAAGGCTAGCAAGGTATGCTACATATTATATACGTAACCCAAGAATTAAGATTGCTCGTTTCTTTGATAGGTTAAAACAATTTCTCCGTCGAGCATTAGTCTCACAAACCTTCTCGTTGTACGAAGATATTGTCTTATGTGCTATCAAGACAGAAAATGATTTCTCTAAGTCTTACGACTTTAAAGCAAAGTAAGAGACGAAGAGATATGTTGATCACTTTGAAAATGGAAATAAGGGGAATAAGGGAAAAGTGGAATATCCATCTTTCAGAAAATGTGGGATGAAGCACCTTGGTACTTGCTTGAAAGGAATGGGAGTCTGTTAGAAGTGTGGTGAAAAAGGCCACCAATATCGTTATTGCAAGGGGAAGAAGGAAGCTACCGATGTTCAATGCTACAACTGCAGGGAGATGGGACATTATGCAAATGAATTTCCTAAGAGTCAGGGGAACTTACCTCAGAAGAGGCCATGGGATCAAGGCCAAGCTTATGTTATCACTATTGCTGAGGTTGAAGCTCCGAAAGACGTGGTGAAAGGTAATTTAATGGTTTCCTCAAGTTTAGCCAATGCATTATTTGATTCTAGATCATCGCATTGTTTTATATATTCCCAGTTTTCTATTAAAATTAGATATTTTGAATTTGATTTAACAAGAGAGTAGTCAGTTAAAAATCCTAAGGGAAGTATAATTGCTACAAAGTTCTATGGATCTGTTCCCATTAAGTCTTATAAATTTTCTTTATCTTTTGATCTCATCATCATACCCATGATTGAATTTGATATAATCCTCGGCATGGATTTCTTTTTCGGACCGTGATGTGAAAATTTATTGTATGAAGACAGAGTTTACGATTTTTGATGATGATGATAAAGAACACCTTATCTTTAGAGAAGAATCGTAACCACCTGATTCTTACCTAGATCCACCCCAGTAGCTCAACTAAATTCAATTATTAGGGAGGAAGAGAGTAAAATAACTATGGTTAAGGAAAGTAATGTTCAAATAGAGGATGTTCTTATTTTGAAATAATATATAGATGTGTTTCCGGAAGATTTACCTGGACATTCTCCAGAATGAGAAATTGAGTTTTCCATTGATTTAATTCCTGGTTCAAGGACTATATCGAAGACCCCTTATAGAATGGCCACTATGGAATTAGTTTAACTAAAGAAACACCTAGAGGAATCGACTAATAAGGGATTTATTCTCCCTAGTGTCTCTCCATGGGGATCCCCTGTCCTTTTTGTTAAGAAGAAAGATAGATCTATGAGGTTATGTATCGACTACAAAGAAATTAATTCTATAACAATAAAGAACAAGTATCATTTACCTCGCATTGATGATTTATTTGACCTACTTCATGGAGTAAAATACTTTTCAAAGAGTGAATTTTGATCTAAATACCATCAGTTGTTTGTAAAGAAGGACGACATTCTAAAGACAACATTTCAAACTAGGTACAGGCATTACGAGTTTACAGTAACGCCTTTTGGATTGACTAATGCACCCTATATATTCATGGATCTACTGAATAGAGATTTCAAGGAATATCTAGATGATTTTGTGGTGGTATTTATTGATAATATCTTGGTATACCTCAAAAGCTAAGAAGATCGTGAAAATCACTTGCGCATTATCCAAAAGACTCTTAGAAGACATGAATTAAATGGGAAGTTTAGCAAGTGTGAATTCTGGCTTCCGGAGATTTATTTTATTGGCCATATTTTCTCTAAGGATGGAATCTCTCTTGATCATTCTAAGACCAAGGCAGTCCAATAATGGCCAGCACCGATGAGTATAACCGAGGTATGTAGTTTTATTGGTTTAGCAGGTTATTATCGATGATTCATCATGAATTTTCCCCGATTGCCTAATGCATTAACAAAGCACGCACGTAAAGGGGTTAAATTTGTTTGGAATAAAGAGTGTGAAGAATGTTTTGAAAAACTGAAGAGAATATTTGTCAATGATCCAATATTGACTCTACCATCTTGGAATGATGAGTTTGTTATTTATAGTGATGCATCGAAGATAGGACTTGGTTGTTTCCTTATACAAAATGATAGGGTTATTGCCTATGCATCATGAAAGCTAAAAATTCATGATCAATAATATCCTACTCATGATCTTGAGTTAACAGCTGTAATCATTTCTTTGAATATTTGGAGACACAATCTCAATGGTGAAAAATGAGAGATTTATACGAATCACAAGAGTCTGAAGTATATTTTATCACATAATGAACTCAACATGAGGAAAAGGAGATGGCTTAAACTACTCAAGGATTATGATTGCATGATACACTACCACTCAGGGAAGGAAAATAAAGTGGCAGATGCTTTGAGGAGAAAGGATCAATGCGTTATGAAAAAGATGAGATTTGAGAGGGATCTGATTTTCATGGATCTAGTAAAGTTGGATATGGGAATAACCATGGAAGGTGAAACATCAATACATTTTCAAATGGTTTCCAAACCATTTTTACTAGAATAGATAAAGAGTTCTCATCTCTATGATGAAGAATTTAAAAAGAATATTAAAGCTATGAATGTTGGGTGATTTAATGAATTTGTGTATGAAGATGAAATTTTCAAATTTGGGAAGAGATTTGTGTTCCCTATATAACTGATCTAAAAAGGGAATTGTTGGATGATGCTCATAGTTACAATTTCTCTATACACCTTGGGAGCACAAAAATGTATATATATTTGAATGGAAATTTTTGGTGGGACAATATGAAGAGGGAGATTTCTGATTTTGAGTTAGGATGTATAGTTTTCTACAAGTGAAAGCTGGAAGTTCATAGCCTGGTGGGGTACTACAACATATTCCCATACATGAGTGTAAATGGGATAATATCATGATGGAATTTGTCCTGGGACTACCAAAGACTCCTAGAAGGAATGATGAAATATGGTTCATTGTTGATCATCATACCAAGTCAGCACATTTTCTTCGTATAAGGGAGGATTTACCACTCGAACGCCTAGAAAGACATTATATTAATAAAGTTGTGAGACTTTATAGAGTACCACTAATGATTGTTTCTGATTTTGATCCCCATTTTACATCCAGATTCTAGAAAAGTCTTCATAAATACCTGGATACTGAAATTCATTTGAGCACTGCTTACCACCCCTAAACTGATGGACAATCAGAATGGACTATTAAAACCTTAGAAGACATGTTGTGATCAAGCTCACTTGACTTTAAGGGTATGTGGGATGAATATTTACCTCTAGTAGAATTTTCCTATAACAATAGCTTCTATTCGAGTATTCAGATGGCACCATATGAAGTGGTATATGGAAAGAGATGTTGCACACCAACCTGTTGGGATGACGTTGGTGAAAGAAAACATGTTGGTTCAGAACTGGTGGATGAAATGATGGAAAAGGTGAAGGTAATACAAACCCACATCAAAGCATCTCAAAGTAGGTAGAAGAGATATAATGACAACCGAAGGAAGGATTTGGAGTTTTAGGTAGGAGATCATGTTTTCCTGGTGGTATCTCCCTGGAAGGATGTTATACATTTTGGTAAGAAGGGTAAATTGAGTCCCAGGTACATCGGACATTTTGAAATTCTTGAATTAATTGGTGTTGTAGCTTACCTTTTGGAAATGTCTCCAAGTCTCTCCAAAGTTCACGATGTGTTCCACGTATCACTATTGAAAAAATACATGCCTGGCCCAACACATGTACTCACCTATAAGGAATTAAAACTGGAACCTGATCTATCTTATTGCGAAAATCCTGTCATGATTCTTGATACCGGAGAACAAGTGTTGTGAAATAGGATGACTCGTCTGGTAAAAGTTCTATGGAGAAACCATAAGACGTAAGAGGCAATGTGGGAACCCGAGGAACTTATGATGAAGAACCACCCGAGTCTTTTTTTGTAGTAGTATTATATAAATTTTGAGGATGAAATTATTTGAAGGAGGGTAGAATGTAACACCCCAATCTTTCATGGTACACTTCTCTTTGACTAATACAGTAGCGTTTGTTATACTCAACTTCGAGTTCTAACACACACCACAACCAATCAAACTAGCTGTTATGAATAGTAATAACCACTTTTTGAAATTTTAAAAATTTTATCATTCAAAATGGACTTTATTTTTGGATTCAGAATATCGAAATTAGCATAGGGTGAATTTTTTGTATTTTTCTGAAAACCTTTAATTGTTGATGAATAGTAAAAAAACACTGAGTTATAGTTAAAAACCGATTTTTTATTTAAATAATTATTTGTTTTATTTAAATTTAATTAAGGTCAAAATAGACACATAATACCTATATAAGTTTAATGTAATTCATTAGAGTCAATTTATATTAATTTTAGATATATAAAAATTTTAAAGAACCTTTCACCTTAATTTACCCACATCCTTGGAGATTTTTGAAAATTCACATAAAACATAATTTTACCGCTTCTGTGAGTGGAATTTTGAAAATCTGAGAGACACTGTTAATATGATGGAGTAAAATGTGGTTCAATAGGATAAAAATAAATTTTGCTGAATAGTAACTTTTTACTTTTATTTACCAAGGTTAAAAGTAAATAGGGTAATTAAGGGTAAAAATGATATTAATATTACCCTAACATATGTCCTAATTCTATTGGAAAAGTGTATCTTGACCAAAAACAACCTTAGGAAGAAATAGTATCATTTAGGTCCACTAGGATTAGATTAGGACATTTATTATTATTTAATTCCAAGAAGTGTTAAAAGAGTTAAATTCAAAGTTTAATTACTAAATATATTTTAATATAGGGTTATGAATAAGATAAATTAGAATATAAATATTCATTAGAAATATAAAACGCTTTCCTACATAATGGTATTTTATTTATAATTTTTAGACATTAAATAATTTAATTTATTTATGACACAATGGTGATGCAGTAATTACTTAATTAATGAAATATTTAAATAATTGATATTATAAATATCTAAATATATGTAATTTGAAACTTTTTATGAATTACAATAATATTATTGGTTAATATGAAATATTTGTACTGATTATATAAATTTTGATCAAAGTAATAATACTGTTAGGAATTTATCAAAAACAAAATATCCAATAGTGTCAAAATTGACATAAAAGAGTTTTTGAAACAACTATTATATTATTAGTTGATATTCTATTCCTAAAAATCTAAAGGATCTTCCAAAAGACTTATATAATGATATTTGTACCATTAATGGACAAATTAAGGGTTGATTAGAAGTATATAGTAAGTTTATTAACTATATAATATAAATATACAAAGAGACATGGTAAATGTCAAACTAATTAACTAAGAGTTAAAACTAAAAGATGAGGTTAATAATGTGACCCAAACCTGTCTAAAACCTATTGGTTGAGTTTTTCTCAACCCATACCCACCTTAGACTCAATGTAATCTATTTGGAGCCATGAGAAACCGAATATTAATTTATTATAAAATAATATTTCTATCTTTTCCAAAGGTGCCCCTAACCCCTCTTATAAAAGGGAACTCCCGCTTCTCTATAATTCATTCCTTAAAAGCCATTTGGAACGACCAAACCCTACCCAAATATCCTCCCAACATCTCTCACATCAACCTAGAGGCCTTAGTTTGATCATAAATCCAACCTAAGGATCCCTTTTGATCAAATCAAAGGGAAGAACCCAAAGAAGAGATAATGTTTTCACCACCCTTTTTCAAGTTCCTTTCTTCTTCCACTTCTTCTTTCATTGTTATTTCCATTATAAAATAATATCTCTGGTATCCTTCATATACTGTGATGTTATTATAAATTTAGTACAACCATATTATATATTCTATCCATCATTTGAATGACATGTCACCATATGTGTGTACGTACGGCTTACCGTCTCCACGTTGTGGTGTAATTGTTATTGAAAACATTATTATTTGGATGGTTATGATAATGATGTGTACCTGATGTAAAAAATAAAAATAACATGATATTGATTCTGTAAATATGATATACTATCCAATTATATATTATTTTAATATCAAAAGAATGATATTGTCGCTCGTGCGTACGTACGGACTACTATATCCATGAACGCGATGAGATTCATTCCCTATCATATCCATTCAAGTCTAATTATAATTGAATGATTAAAAATAATGTTCAAGGACTTAATATCATTCTGGATATTAATAATATACAACATATCCATAACAAACATGGTATATGTAACACAACATATAAAATAAAACGAGTAAGTTAACACCAAAAACAACGATAATACTAAGATATAATTAAAAAAGAAATGTTAAAAGATCATATATGATATCATATTAATTTAAATTATTTTTGTATAATTTAATAACAATTATTTCACCATTATATATAAGTTTAAACTACCCTCGACCAAGGACAAGTACAAGGTAAGGGTTTATTTCACAATCTCTTCATTATCCGAGGATGTTTATACGTAATTATCTACTGGGACCTCTTTATCATCCACATCAATATTTCTTAAAAATGTATTTCATATCATTCTTAATATTTTACAGACTATGGGTTAAAGTCTTTGATACCCTTGTTTGAATTTTTATAATAATTTTATAAAGGTATATTTTTGTGGTTTTCCAAACAAGGTCATTGTTAACCTTTTCGACAGAATTATGGTAAGAATGTATTTTTTAACTTATATGGTAGGTGATGCTATTTTAAACCATTATAAAATCCTTGAAGATTCCATTAAAATATTATAAGAATATTTTCAAAGTAAATGTTTTCTTTTATAATTACGTGACTTCTAAATTATTTCAAAAAAAGAGATATTTCTCTCAAACAGTTTTGATTTCATCTATGTCAACATCCTTTGATTGATTTTAAGATTATTTGAAATTGATTAATTATGATACAAAACATCCATATTGTATTGAAGGTTTTGTGATATGTTTGACTATGGATGTGTTATTTATATACCATTCATGGTTTATGGAAAATGTATTGACATTTCGTATGCTAGTTTTAATACGAATGTTTATGTTATGTTTAAACCAGTTCATATGAGGAATGCATTGGACTTAATAAGTGACGGGTGGTGCCCACTATAGCTCCTTGATGCGTCAGTAGGTCTCATGAGACAAATTATTGTGTTAGAACAATGCCTCGACAAAATATTATTTGTAGTCTTGGCACAAGACCTTGACTATGTGGTTATGATAGTCTGGCATTATGCATTCCAACATTATGGAAGTGGTTATTGATATTTCATGTGATTTTTTGACTAGTAGAATATCCATGTGAATATGTAAATGGAATTATTTCATTTTAATTTTTCATTATTATGCTGATGTTCATGTTTAAAAGGCTTTTGTTTTAGTTATAAATTTCCTTAAATGTCTATGCTTGTTTACAGAAGTTTCCGCTATATTGTTATCCTTAATGGGAATTTGAGCTCACCCCTTTATATGTTTAATTTTTTTTAGTATGTGAAGAAATATTTTAAGAATGAACTACATGGATAATATAAGGGGATACGAGTGTGGAGACAAGATGCTGTTGTAGTTTTCACTTTATGATGTAATTAAATCTTTATGAATTCATCTAGTTATTCCAAGGCTACTAAACAAATCGGTATTTCAAGACTTAATCTTTTATGATCATTCAAATGTTATGTAATAATGCACTGACTCTGGGTAACTGGGTTCAGGGCATTACAGTTGGTATTAGAGGATGTTTAGGACAAACCTTGGGAGCTAGATTTAAATAAACTCTGATTAGAGAAAATAGACCTAATATGGACATTGAGGATTAGTATAGAATAACTACCTAGATTTTTGGTATTGTAGAGATTTTGTGAGTTTTCCGAGAAATTATCTCTGTCTGCATACGAACAGGTAGAGGCGGCTCTAGTACTGATGTACCTCAAGGTAAAACCCGAAAACACCACTTTGAGCTAGACTCGAACAGAAACTACTGCATGACAACGGGCCTTGTTGCACTCTTGGTTACGACACTCTCGGGGGATATTCTTAGGATAATTTTCATTTTCTTTAATAACCATTATGAATGGATTATGAGTATATACTTCCTCAAAGAAAACATTTTTGTGATTATGTATTATATCCATAAACTGTTCAATTCTTGTTAAGTGTTTTACAAGTTTGGATTTATGTATTGTGATTCATAAACAAATCTAGTGTGTGTCATTGTTTAGAAATGGTTCCTAGTGGAAGAAATGGAAACCGTATCAATGAATTCACTCCATATAGGGATTTCCCTTCTCCTCAAGAGAATTATAGTGGAGCTGCTGATACAACCTGTTCTAGTCAGCTTATCACCATACTGGGACAACTCACTCAGGTTATGAATAATAACCTTACTCGTATAGAGAACCCAGATCCACAGCGTGGAGGATCAATGTTAGAACGCTTCATGAGGAAACAACCACCGACATTCAATGGGAGTACAAATCCTTTAGTAGCTGAGAAATGGATAAATTCCTTAGAGAAAATATTCCATGCCTTGGGGAGAAGTGAAAGGGAAAAAGTTATCATGGAAGTTTACCGCCTCACTGGAGATGCTGATCAATGGTAGTCAATGATTCAAAACATGAAGGAATATGATGAAGTATCAAATATGGAATAGAGGGTGTTCAAAGAGATTTTCTTAGAAAAATACTTTCCTCGTGACCATCGATCAGATAGGGATAGACAATTTCTGAGTCTGAGGCAAAAGGAGTATGAGAATGTCAAAAAGCATGAGGCTAACGTTACAAGGATAGCAAGGTATGCTACAGATTATATACATAACCCAAGAAGTAATATTCATCATTTCTTTTATGGGTTAAAACCATTTCTCCGTCGATCATTAGTCTCACAAACCTTCTTGTTGTACGAAGATATTGTCTCATGCGCTATCAAGACAGAAAAAGAATTATGTAAGTCTTATGACTTTAAAGCAAAGAAAGAGAAGAAGAGATCTGCTGATCACTCTGGAAATGGAAATAAGGGGAAGAAGGAAAAAATTAAATATCAATCCTGTAGTAAATGTGGAAAGAAACACCCTGGTACTTTCCTGAAAGGAATGGGAGTCTGTTACAAGTGTGGTGAAAAAGGCCACTAAGATCTTGATTTCAAGGGGAAGAAAGAAGCTAGTGATGTTCACTGCTACAACTGTAGGGAGATGGGACATTATTAAAATGAATGTTCTAAGCGTCAGGGGAACATAACTCAGAAAAAGCCAAGGGATCAAGTCCAAGATTATGCTATCACTACTGCTGAGGTTGAAGCTCCGAAAGATGTGGTGGTAGGTAATTTAATGGTTTCCTCTAGTTTAGACAATGCTTTATTTGATTCTAGATCATCGCATTGTTTCATATCATCCCAATTTTCTTAGAAAATTATATATTTCCCTTTTTATTTAACAAGGGAGTTGTCTTTTAAAACTCCTAAGGGAAGTATCATTACATCAAAGTTCTATGGATCTGTTCCCATTAGGGCATATAAATGTTCTTTATCTGCAGATCTCATCATCATACCCATGATTGAATTTGATATAATCCTCGGTATGGATTGGATTTCAGACCATGATGAGAAATTTTATTATAAGAAGACAGAGGTTTCAATTTTTTATGATGATGATAAAGAACACCTTATATTTAGAGCATAATCATCACCACCTGATTCTTACCTAGATCCACCCCCAGTAGCTAAAATAAATTGAATTATTGGGGAGGAAGAGAATAAAATAACTGTGGGTAAGGAAAGGAATGTTCAAATAGAGGATGTTCCTATTGTGAAAGAATATTTATATGTGTTTTTGGAAGATTTACCTCAACATCCTCCAGAATGAGAAATTGAGTTTTCCATTGATTTAATTCTTGGTTCAAGGCCTATATCGAAGACCCCTTATAGAATGGCCACTATGTAATTAGTTGAACTAAAGAAACTACTAGAGGAATTGAGTAATAAGGGATTTATTCTCTCTAGTGTTTCTCCATGGGGAGCCTATGTCCTTTTTGTTAAGAAGAAAGATGGATCTATGAGGTTATGTATCGACTACAGGGAAATCAATGATATAACAATAAAGAAAAAGTATCCCCTAACTAGCATTGATGATTTATTTGACCAACTGCATGGAGCTCAATAATTTTGAAATATTGACCTTCGATCTAGATACCATCAGTTGTGTGTGAAGAAGGAATACATTCTGAAGACAGCATTTTGAACCAGGTACGGACATTATGAGTTTACAGTAATGCCCTTTAGATTGACTAATGCACCCTCTGTATTCATTGATCTAATGAATAGAGTTTTCAAGGAATATATTGATGATTTGGTGGTGTTATTTATTGATGATATCTATCTATACTCAAAAATATTCAAAGATCATGAAAATAACTTGCGCATTATCCTGAAGACTCTTAGAAGACATGAATTAAATGGGTAGTTTAGCAAGTGTGAATTCTGGCTTCAGGAGATATCTCTTCTTGGTCATATTGTCTCTAAGGATGGAATCTCTGTTGATCCATCTAATACCAAGGCAAACCAAGAATGGTTGGCACCAACTAGTATAACCGAGGTACGCAGTTTTATTGGTTTAGCATGTTGTTATCGACGTTTCGTCCAGAATTTTGCCCGATTGGCTAACCCATTAACAAAGCTAACATGTAAAGGGGTTAAATTTGTTTGGAAAAAATAGTGTGAAGAATGTTTTGATGAACTGAAGAGAATATTATTCAATGATCCTATATTGACTCAATCATCGGGGGATGATGGGATCGTTATTTATAGTGATGCATCGAAGAAAGGACTTGGTTGTGTCCTTATGTAGAAGGATATGTTTATTGCCTATGCTTCACGACACCTAAAAATTCATGATCAAAACTATCCTACTCCTGATCTTGAGTTAGCAGCTGTAATATTTTCATTGATGATTTGGAGACACTATCTCTATGGTGAAAAATGTGAGATTTATACGGATCACAAGAGTTTGAAGTATATTTTCTCACATAAAGAACTCAACATGAGGAAAATGAGATGGATTTAACTACTCAAGTTTTATGATTGCACGATACGCTACCACCTAGGGAAGGAAAATAATGTGGAAGATTCTTTGAGCAGAAAGGATCATGGGGTTTGGAACAAGATGAGAGTTGAGAGGGATCCTATTTTCATGGATCCAGTAATGTTGGATATGGGAAAAACCCTGGAACGTGAAACATCGATACTTTTTCAAATGGTCACCAAACCATCCTTACTAGAAAGGATAAAGAGTTATCAGACTGATGATGAATAATTTCAAAATAAGATTAAAGTTGTGAATGATGGTAGATTTAATGAGTTTGTGTTTGAAGATGAAATTTTGAAATTTGGGAAGAGACTTTGTGTTCCCAATATACCTGATCTAAAAATGGAATTTTTGGACGATGCTCATAGTTCCAATTTCTCTATATTCCCTGGGAGCTCCAAAATGTATAGAGAGTTGATAGAACATTTTTTGTGGGAAAACATGAAGAGGGAGATTTTTTATTTTTTACCCAGATGTATGGTTTTTCAACAAGTGAAAGCTGGAAGGCAACAGCCTGGTGGAGTATTGCAACCTCTTCCCATACATGAGTGTAAATTGGATAATATCATGATTTACATTGTCATTGGACTACCAAAGGCTCCTAAAAAGAATGATGCAATATGGGTTATTGTTGATCATCTTACCAAGTCAGCACATTTTCTTGCTATAAGGAAGGATTTACCACTTGAACGCAAAGCAAGACTATATATTAATAAAGTTGTGAGACCACATGGAGTACCCCTATCGATTGTTTCGAATCGTGATCATTGTGTTGATTGAAGATTCTGGAAAAGTCTTTAGAAAGCCCTGGATACTGAACTTCCTTTGAGCACTGCTTACCACCCCCAAACTGATGGAAAATCAAAACGGACTATTCAAACCTTAGAAGACATGTTGAGATCATGATCACTTAACTTTCAGGGTATGTGGGATCAATATTTACCTATGGTAGAATTTTACTAGAACAATAGCTTCCATTCATGTATTTAAATGGCACCATATGATGCGTTATATGGAAAGAGTTGTCACACACCGACCTATTGGGATGACGTTGGTGAAAGAAAACTTGTAGGCCCAGAATTGGTGGAAGAAATGATGGAAAAGGTGAAGGTAATCCAAAACCACATCAAAGCAGCACAAAGTAGGCTAAAGATCTATGCTGACTACTGAAAGAAGGATTTGTAATTTTAGGTAGGAGATCATATTTTCTTGAGGGTATCTCCATGGAAGGGTGTTATACCTTTCAGTAAGAATGCTAAATTGAGTCCCAGGTACATCAGACCTTTAGAAATTCTAGAACTAATTGGTGTTGTAGCTTACTTTTTGGAAATGCCTCCATGTCTCTCCAAAGTTCACGATGTGTTCCACGTATCACTATTGAGAAAATACAGGCCTTCCCCAACACATGTACTCACCTATGAGGAATTAGAACTAGAACCCGATCTGTCTAATTGTGAAGAGCCTTTCATGATTCTTGATACTAGAGAACAAGTGTTGAGAAACTGGAGGACTCATCTGGTAAAAGTTCTATGGAGAAACCATAAGATGGAAGAGGCAACGTGGGAACCCATGGAACTTATGATGTAGAACCACCCCAGTCTTTTTATGTAGTAGTATTCTAGAAATTTAGAGGACAAAATTATTTGAAGGAGGGGAGAATGTGACACCCCATGCTTCCACGGTACGCTTCTCTTTGAATAATACAGTTGGGTGTGTTGTACGCAACTTATAATTGTAACACACACCATAACCAATCAAACTAGTCGTTATGAATAGTAATACCCACTTTTTGAAATTTTATAAATTTTATCTTTCAAAATGGATTTCATTTTTGGATTTAGAATATCAAATTAGATTAGGGTGATTTTTTGGTATTTTTCTAAAAACATTCACTTTTTGATGAATAGTGAAAAAACACTAAGTTATAGTTTAAAAACGAATTTCTATTTATATATTTATTTATTTTATTTAAATTTCATTAAGGTAAAAATATACACATAATACCTATATAAATTCAATGTAATTTATTAGAGTCAATTTATAATAATTTTAGACATATAAAAATTTCATAGAACTTTTCACCGTCTTTTACCCACATCCTAAGAGAATTTGCAAATTCACATAAAACATAATTTTACTCCTTCTGTGGGTGGAATTTCGAAAATCCAAGAGACACTGTTAATATCAAGGAGTAAAATGTGGTTCAATAAGATAAAAATAGTTTTTGGTGAATAGTAAATTTTTACTTTTATTTACAACGGTTAAAAGTAAATAGTGTAATTAAGGGTAAAAATGAAATTAACATTAACCTAAAAATGTCCTAACGCTATTGGACAATTGTATCACAACCAAAAACAATATTATGAATAAAATATTATCATTTAGGTCCACTTGGATTAGATTAGGACATTTATTATTTTTTTAATTCAAAGAAGAGTTAAAAGAGTTAAAATCAATGTTTAATTACTAAAACATTTTTAATATAGGTTTATGCATAAGATAAATTCTATTATAAATATACATTAGAAAGATGAAACTATTTCCTACATAATGGTATTTTATTTATAATTTTTAGACATTAAATAATTTAATTTATTTATGACACAATAGTGATGCATTAATTACCTAATTCATGAAATATTAAAATAATTTATATTTTAAATATCCAAATAAATGTAATTTGAATCTTTTTATGACTTAAAATACTTTTCCAAGTTAATATGACATATTAGGACTGGTTATAAGAATTTTTTTCGAAGTAATAATGCTGTTATGAATTTATCAAAAACAAAATACCCAATAGTGTCAAAATTAACATAAAAGAGTTTTTAAAACAAATATTACATTATTAATTGATATTCTATTCCTAAAAAACTACGTATTGGAAAAAGAACATTCATAATGATATATGTATCAATAATGGACCACTTGGGGGTTTCTTGGAAGTATATTGTATGTTTATTAACTATATAATATAAAAATACAAATAGACATGGTAAATGTCAAACTAACTAAGTAAGAGTTAAAACTAAAGGATAAGGTTAATAAAGTGACCTAAACCTATCTAAAACCTATTAATTGTGTTTTTTTCGACCCATCCCCACCTTATCCTTGAAATAAATTAGTTTTGATCCCTTAGAAACTGAATATGAATTTATTATAAAATAATATTTCTAGCTTTTCCAAAGGTGCCCCTCACCCCTCTTATAAAAGGGAACTTCCCCTTCACTCTAATTCGTACTTTCAAATCCATTTGGCTCACCCAACCCCTTCCCAGATATCCTCCCCACTTCCCTCACTTCAACCTAGAGGCCTTAGTTTGATTATAAATCCAACCTAGGGATCCTTTTTGATCAAATCAAAAGGAAGAACCCGAAGAAGAGGTAATGTTTTCACC
Organism: Viscum album; assembly: GCA_963277665.1. Lineage (NCBI taxonomy): Eukaryota > Viridiplantae > Streptophyta > Magnoliopsida > Santalales > Viscaceae > Viscum > Viscum album. The sequence continues at coordinate 541,919,084 of OY728119.1, forward strand.
ACCCTCTTTCAAGTTCTTTTCTTCTTAAACCTCTTATTTCTTTGTTATTTCCAATAAAAAATAATAACTCCATTATCTTTTATATACTCTAATATTATTATAAATATGTTACAACAATATTCAGTATTCTATCCATCTTATGAATGACATGTCACCATACGTGTGTACGTATGACTTACCGTCTCCACGTTGTGGTGTAATTGTTATTCACAACATTATTATTTGGATGGGTATGATAATGATGGTTAATTGATGTAAATAATAAATATAACATGATAATGATTATTTATATATGATATTGCATCCAATTATATATAATTTTAATATCAAAAGACTGATATTGTCGCTCGTGCGTACGTAAGGACTACCGTCTCCACGAACGTGATGAGATTCATTCCCCATCATATCTATTCATATCTAATTCTCATTTAATGATTAAAAATAATGTCTAAGGACTTGATATCATTCTGGATATGAATAATATACAACCTATCCATAACAAACACGTCTTTTGTAACAAAACATATAAAAGAAAACGAGTAAGTTAACACCCGAAACAACTATAAAACTAAGATATTATTAACAAAGGAATGTTAAAAGATCATATATGATATCATATTAATTTAAATGATTATTTTATAAGTTAATAAAAATTATTTCGCCTTTATACAGTATTTTAACCTACCTTCGACCAAGGAAAAGTACAAGGTAAGGGTTTATTTGACAATCTCTTCTTTTTCTGAGGTTGTTTATACATAATTATCTACTGGGACCTCTTTATCATCTACATCCATGTTTCTTAAAAATGTATTTCAAATAATTCTTACTATTTTACAGACATTGGGTTAAATTCATTTATACCCTTGTTGGAATTTTTATAATATTTTTATAAAGGAATCTTTCTGTCGTTTTCCAAACAAGGTCATTTTTAACCTTTTCAAGGTAAGAATGAATATTTTTAACTTATACGGCGGGTGCAGCTATTTTCTATTTTTATAAAATCCTCGAAACTTCCCTTACAAGATTATAAGATCATTTTCAAAGAAAATGTTTTCTTTAATAATTATGTGACTTTTAAATTATTTAAAAAAAAGAGATATTTATCTCAAACAGTTTTGATTTTATCTATGTTAACATCCATTGATAGATTTTAGACTTATTCAAAGTTGATTTATTGTGATACAAAACTTCCATATTGTATTGAAGGTTTTGTGATATGTTTGACTATGGATGTGTTATTTTTATACAATTCATGGTTGACGGAGAAAGTATTGATATTTCGTATGTTATTTTTAATACGAATGTTTATGTTATGTTTAAACCTATTCATATGAGGAATGCATTGGACATAATAAGTGACGGGTGGATCCCGCTATAGATCCTTGATGCATCAGTAGGTCTAATGAGACAAAGTAGTGTCTTGGAAAAAGGCCTCAACAAAATCTTATTTGTATTCTTGGAACAAGGCCTTGACTATGTGGTTATGATAGTTTGACATTATGCATTCCATCATTGTGAAAATGGTTATTGATATTGCATTTGATTATTCGACTAGTAGAATATCCATTTGAATAAGTAAATAGAATTATTTCATTTTATTTTTTCCATATTATGCAGAAGTTCAAGTTTACAAGTATTTTGTTTTAGTTATACATTGCCTTAAATTTTTATGCTTATTTATGATAGTTTTTACTATATTGTTATCCTTACTAGGAATTTGAGATCACCCATTTCTATGTTTTATTTTTTTCCAGGATGTGAATAAGTATTTTATAAATGACCTGTAAGGATAATATAAGGGGATATGAGTATGGGGACAAGATGTTGTTGTAGTTTTTACTTTATGATGTAAAGTAAACTTTATGAATGTATCTAGTTATTCCAATTCTACTAAACTAATTAGTCTTTCGAGACTTGATCTTTTATGATCATGCCAATGTTATGTAATAATGAACCGACTCTGGGTAACTGGGTTCGGGATGTTACACCTACCGAGAAAAAACATGGTTGGAAAAATTGGGTAATATCCCCAGTAAAATATTATATACACCTTATTCAGTTTTCATTAATGAATAAAGAATTCGAAAATATATCATTAAAATATGTTTGACCAAAATATCCTTTCCATTTCAAAAATCAATTTTTTAAAACCATAAATTCACAAAATATTGTGAAAATGATTTTATTTTAAAATAATCTTACAAAATTATAATAGAATATTTAAATCATTAAGTTGACATTATTGTGAAAAATTATCTTCTTGTTGTATGAGTTAAAGGAAAATATTCCTTTTATATCTTGGTACAAAGTCAAAGAATACCTCGTTAAGAAAACGATAGGAAGATTCTATTTAAACCGTTTTTATATAAAAAATGTGTAAAAACAAATTTTAAAAATCAAATAGAAATATGACAACTTTTTATAAAACATTTTTATCAAACATTGATATAGAAGAAGAAAAATTTAGACCAATGAGAGAAATAAATTAATTTTTGCATTAAAAACATTATTTTGGTATCTTTTGTAATTAAAGTGAGGAAAATGATAGGAAACCATGAATTATATAGAAATATTCATAGGATAAGAAATTTCATGATTTTATTGAGGTATAGATCATTATATTTTATCATCAAAATAATCATTATAAAAAATCATAATAAATACTAAGATTGTATTATAAAACCCTTACCACATTGGTATCTTTAGATTATAATCCCAATAAATTAAATAAACATCTGTGTACATATAGATACCCATAAAATTTTTAATAATAATAATAATAATATATATTCATGGTCATTATTTACACCACATTAAATAAATATGTCGTGAATATGGCTTATGCCCCACAGAAATAATAGTAAGGCAGAAATCCCATACAACTTTCGAATCATTTGAATTATAATCCCCCTCAAATAAGAATATAAAATAAAAATTTACAAATCCTGAAAAATGTGTATTAATGATATAACATTTCAATGTTGAATTATATTCACCACACAAAACAAACGAGTGGTGAATATGGGATATGTCTCCCATAAATATTAAAATGACTAGAAATCCCTAATCTCAAGTCTAATCATTCTTTGTACACTTAAAACCAACTTTATAATAAATATTTGTTTTATATATATGTATATATATATATATTATATAACCATTATATAATATATCATACAATATATTTTTAGTGAACTTTTTTACCCATTTATTAACAATTCCTTGGTAAAATCTTATGTTGGTTAATAACTGCGTCGAATTTCGTATATGTTTTGGTTTAGTATTTTCAGTATGTTTTCCATTATTACGATTCTATAAACTCTATAATTTTTACTATTATATAAATATCATATATATTCAATATATACAAAGTTATATTCATCCATTAAAGTTAGATATAGAAAAATAATTACACCATTCATGGAGACGGTAGGTCATACATACACATGAATGTTTTTTCCATTTTCTGAAAGGATGGAATAAAATAAAGATAAATAATATATCACCATTATATAATCATGTTTATGTCATATATATCATAAATATTATTTTAATATTTCATTATAATCACCCATTTCAATAAAAAATAAAAAATAAATAACATTTCTTCATAGATGCGGTAGCCCCCACATACTTACGAATGGCATTATCATTTTCAAAGGGATTATAATGTGAGAAATTATATGTGATATTATAACTACATGAGTATAAATATGTCATTAATATATTATATAAACATTAAATCCAACATTATCTCCAACAATTATAGAATGTTAAGGAAAATGAATTACATCATTTTGCAAGGTAGTAGTCCACCGTAATCATGGTTGACAATTTCTTATCCCATTTAATGGAATACAAAATGGATATAAGATATTCTAACAACATAATAACATCTTCATATATGTTAGATAATTTTTTATTATATTGTGATTATTAATAAATTAATGAAGGTTGTCATAGAATAATTAAAGAGAAAGGGCTTGGTGAAGACTATTACCTTCACATAGAATAACCTCCTTTGGATTTCTTATTAAGGACCCTAGGATTGGTATTTTAAGAATACCAAAAGCTCTATAATTTTTAAAGAGATATTGGGAAGGTATTTTGGTAGCTTTTGGTTGATCCAAATGTCTAATGAGGTGTGAAGAAGTGAGGGGAGGTGGTGCCTTTTAGAATATAGGAGGAGTGACAATTTTTTTAATACCCAGAACTATTCAATATTAAGAAGTGAATATCAACCCAAGTGATTCAAAAATTTATAAACAATATAGTCGAGGGAGGATATTGTTGAGACACATGCCCATCAGAAAAAAGACACATTTTTAACATTTATTCTAATCTAAAATATGGAATCCATTTTACCAAATTCAATCCAAATAAGTCATATAATTTAATTTTTAAATTAAATCTTGAGACATGATGAAAAAAGTGCTTTCCGAAGAATTTTTTTTCAAAAGTGTAATAACTTTTACATGAAATTTGAACATAAAATTGACATAAATTTCCTAAATTTTATTATTCATAATAAAAAAGAACTGAGGATACTATTAAAAATATTTTAAAATAAAATGTAACTTTTTAAATGATTTAAAAAAATTAAAATTTATTAAAAATAATTAGTATTTTCCACTATACAACAGAAAATTAAATCATTATATAAAATTGCTAAAAAATTAGTCTAAGATAATTTTGACAAAATAATTTCTAAATTTATGTACATATTTTTTAAAACATTTTAAAAAAAATGGAAAAATAGTTTTAAAATAACCATGCAGAAGAGGATGAAATCAATTTTTTGAAAAATCCATTTTTTAAAAATATTACTGATTTTATTCTCATCCCATAATTTATAAAAATATTAGATGAATGATAAAAAATCATATTGACTATATAATATATAAATTTCTATAAAATCATTTAGTAATAGTGACTAATTTAATTTATTAACATTAACACAATACATGTGAATAAAAATATTTTTTCAAATAATATTTCACATTACTTTTAAATTAAATTTATTTTAATTTTTAATCAATTGATAAAAAATTATTTTATTTTCTTCATGTTTAGACCATATACATTTCATAATTATGTTATTCATACCAATACCCATCAATTCAATTTCATGGTTATAATTTCCGAGTTTAAATAATAATAATAATAATAATAATATATTGTAATTAAATAAAACATAGTGTTGTGTGTAATTCTATATATCGAATAAATTAAATTTATTTAAAAAAAATACATTCTAAAATATCTTGGTGTTACAATTAATAATCATTAATTTTTTTCCAGAAAATTTCATAAATTATCCCAAAAAATAATTAGAAATTTGGGAAATCCAAAATCAATTTTGTTGAATGATACATGGTGTTAAAAATTAGAAAATTAATCAAACTAAAAAATAGTTAGACCCTTTCATCATTGTTCACATAATATATGGAAATACTTCTTCACAGAAAGAACCCCACAAATGGTTTTCATCTGTTTTCTGAGGTGGTAACATGGGTCTCCCACAAATAATTTCTATTTACAATGTGATTAAGTACCATGATGCCCCTATAAACCAATTACATTTGTGGTGTGAGGCTCTAATACCCCCCTCCCCGAAATTTATTTTTTTCCACATGAGTAATTAATATCTCACACCATAAAAATTCTTTTGGTGAAAACTGATGACTCAAACACCCCCGTAATTGAAAATATTGTGTTGATGAGGCATTAATTTTATTTCTTGTTGCATAGAACTAAGTATCCTATGTGACAAGCTAGCCATTTGGGAAAATCATTATTCCCATACCATATAAATAGCTAATTTTCTTGCTATAAATAACACACAGACAGTAGGGAGATGACATAGATATATATGGAGAAGACCAAATAAGACCAGGTAAGAGATTTCTAGTTTGACATGTATTTAATTTTAAAAATACAAAAAATAAAAGGGATTCCCTAAAAAGGGATCCTTTTCTAATACCCCCACCTATAATAGGAAACCCTCTATTTGAAAAAAGGACATTCTTGGTCATCCACAACGGGGACACCCATTCACCCATGTTGGAAACCTGTCGTGAAGAAATCCATTCTATGGAAGAACTTCTTTTCAATTCCCCATCCAACACAGTAAAAAATGATGGTAGAATGGTGTATAAATATGGAATTTTCCCATTCACTCTCACTGAATCCCTTTTTAATATTGTTCGGATTCATTTTGGCCCCTCTATGAACTATCAAAATGGTTCCCTCAAACCAACTCCAAAACATGAGAATTTCGCCACTAAGACCTCCCACATAGCCTCCAAATCCATATAAAGTAGGGAAAACACATCATCATGTCCCTCTCATGGTAATTAATTTTTATGGTAATGTATGTACTATATTTATTCTCTATAATAGCTAGGATCCTCAAAATGTTCACAATTATACATTCTCATGGTAATGATGATCGAAACATTAGGGGTGGTAGAAGATGTTCAGAAAGTGATATTCATTTCTCTCATGATTCCTGAAATGTATAACCCCAAGTCATATCCATATAGAAACAAATTCTAAGACCCAATGTTTTCAAACTATCATTAAGGTAGTAATGGAAAACCTCTACCTTTCTCTCTAACTTCCAAACCATGACCTCTCCCTTGTCCACCAGCTGATGAAGGGAGATAATATTTTATGGGAATACCTCCTAGAGTAATCACCTTTCAATTATTGTAGGATATAATATTCCTCCTTCCATCCATATCTCTAAAACTATCCACTTGTATATGAGGAATAAAGTACAATTTGGGCTTCCGATTTAGGTAGAGTTACCTCCCTCACATGATTGTCCAATGATCCAATATTCTAATATCTCGTATATATCACATTGTCCATGACTCATGTGAGCATAGATATCGGTGGTGATCATGAAACTAGAATAATAATGAATTTTTAACGAGACTCTAATTTAGGTGCAATCCCCATAACATCACAAAATATATGAGATTTTATTTTTGTCTCGGTGGGATATGTAGGAATCATCCTTGAGGTTCAAACCCAACATCCCATATACAATAACACTTTTATAGGACCATATTATTATTAAGATATTCCTTTACCAAAAATTTCATATGCCTTCTAGGTACCCTTTCACCCTCACCAGTCTATACTCCCATTGAGATTTGTCTTCATAGGATCATATTTCTTATAAGACCAATATATTCCCATCATGCCCTATTCTCTAAGGGGTCAGTTGAAAAGGGACGTTCATGTGTATATACCACACCAACATTGTCTAGGAACCTTTCACCAAGGTTTCATCATCATGTGAAATTAAACTGCATGGTTTGGTCTTCATCACGTGAACTTAAAAAATATGACTTGTCATGTTATATGGCACTAAACTATGTGGGTTCTAATTACATTCATAATGATATGTATGAATCCATTCACATGTTTCTGATCCTGATCCAAAAACTCCACCACATACTTTGATGGAAATAAATTATATATTTCCCAATAATGAGTATTTAAATCACAATTTTGTAAAATCAGTCATTAATAAGTAAATAACATGATGAGATAGAGAACAAATGATACATACAGATGGGTCTCTCAATAAAGAACCTTGGATACAAACAAATAGTTCTATTTATAGAGAACCATTGAAATATATGGATTGTTACTCCCATGTGTATATGTGACTGATTGTTGGTGATAATGGAGACTAGTCTTATACTATTATTTATAAAGGATTCCATAATTTGACATCAATAACTAAGAGTGTCCCAGAGTTGGCAATCATTTACTCCAAAAGGGTGTGATGATCCAAATATACCATCCTCTTGGCCAATGTGTGTCCCTTATTGTAATTTAATAAAAATCTCATTTATTATATTACATTGGATAAAAGGTTCATATCTTAGATTAAGAACCTTTGGATGATTCAGATTCAACAAATCACCCCTATTGGAAACAGCCCCAAAAATAAGCCTGAAAAATGATGATTTCGACATTAATCATTCATTAACTGAGATAAATGTGACACCCAATCATCATAAAATTTAGTCTTATGTACTCATAAAACCGGAATGTGGGAACATTATGGATCTATCAAATAGATCAATTAGCATTATCTTATCTACTTATGATTCTACTTTAATGAGTTTTTTTGTTTGTGTTTTTTAGTCATTATCAATAGACACTTTCATTTGAACTCTCCTCAAACAAAAATATAATCCAACCAATCAATAAGGACTTATTCATTACAATTAACTCGTGATAGTTTCTCATCAAGTCATAGCATGTTATCACCCACTATGTACCTTCAGTGTTGGGTGGAGAATTCTCTAGTCAATGAGTATCACAAAAATGGTACTATCCTATTGTTGGATTTTATTATTGAATATCTACAATACATGAATCCCCCCCCAATAATCCAACAAATCATGGTTGGGGGACAATAAAAATTATCACTCATCCCTATTTCAAATCATCTTTGGAGCCTCTTCCCAGAATACACCAACAAGTTCCTCCCTTATTTGATGGAGTTATATACATTGATAAATAGCAGTCTCATAATATTGGCCTAGAATATCCCCAAAAGAGATCCTTACAACAAAATTTTCAACTTCTGTAATATGGATTCAAAACCTTATCATGATTAGTATACTACCCCATGGGCCTTGGATCAAGCCACCCAAATTCGAGTGCCCAGGATGTCTTTCCAAGGGTGATATGAAATCAATTGGTAGTTGTAACACAACCCTATTCCTACAACAAAATCCCTAAAATATATGATGGTGGTCTATGGTAAAGAATATATCCATACCCACAACTATAAATCCATCCATTGGAATCTGGAGCCACCCATAGAGAATTATCTTCATATCTCGATAATAAGCAAGGGAAGGCCCATGATTTCTACCATGCACAAGACCCATGCCATCATATTCTAGCGGGAGATAGAGGATAGGAAAACGAATGTATCCCTTATCCAACCATGGAATAGTCGTATATTCCCATTCCATCTACAAATGTCACTCAATATAACCTAGGAGTAATTTATGGGCATACATCCATCTTATTTCACATTTTACCAAGATTCCATGATATAATTATACTTGTAATGCCCCGACCCCAGTTACCTAGATTCGGTGCATTGTTACATAACATTGGAATGATCACAAGAAAGGTCAAATCTCGAAAGACCGATTGGTTTAGTAGCCTTGGAAACATAGATATATTCAAAAGTCTTACATTACATCATAAAGTGAAAAACTACTACAACAACATACTGTCTCTGTATTCCACACTCATATCCCCACATAATATCCCTGCAGGTCATTCATAATTTACTTCTTCACTTCCTGGGAAAAATAAAACATAGAAAAGGGGTGATCTCAAATACCCAGTAAGGATAACAATATAGAAGAAACTTTCATAAATAAGAATAAACATTTATGGCATTGTATAACTTAAAACAAAAGCTTTTTAAACATTAACATCAACATATTATGGCAAAAATAAAACGAAATAATGCCATTTACTTATTCACATGGATATTCTACTAATCTAATAATCACATGCAATATCAATAACCACTTTCATAATTATAGAATGCATAATACCAGACTATCATAACCACATAGCCAAGGCCTCGTGCCAAGACTACAAATAAGATTTTGTCAAGGCCTTGTGCCAAGACACTAGTTTGTCTCATGAGACGTACCGATGCATCGAGGAGATATAGCGGGCTCCACCCGTCACATATTTAGCCCAATGCATTCCCATATGAAAAGGTTTAAACATAACATAAACATTTGTATTGAGACTAGCATACGAAATGTCAATACTTTCTCCATTAACTATGAATGGTATAAAAATAGCACATCCACAGTCAAACATATCACAAAAAATTCAATACAATATAGAAGTTTTGTATCATAATAAATAAACTTCAAATAAGCGTAAAATCCATCAAAGGATGTTGACATAGATGAAATCAAAACTCTTTTTAGAGAAATATCTCTTTCTATTTTTGAAATCATTTAAGAGTCATATATTTATAAAATAAAACATTTTCTTTGAAAATATTCTTATAAGCCTGTAAGGGAAGCTTCGACGATAACGGCGGAAAATAACCGTACCCACCGTATAAGTTAAAGAAAACATTCTTACCTTAATTCTGTCGAAAAGGTTAAAAAGCACCTTGTTTGGAAAACGATGGAAAGATTCCTTTATAAAAATTTTATAAAAAGTCAAACAATGGTATAAATGACTTTAACCGATATTCTTTTAAATAGTAAAAATGTTTTAAAATACATTCTTAAGAAACATGGATGTGGATGATAAAGAGATCCTAGTAGATTATTACCTATAAACAACCTCGGATAATGAAGAGATTGTGAAATAACCCTTAACTTGTACTTTTCCTTGGTTGGGGTAGGTTAACCTCTAGTATAATGGTGAAATAATTGTTATTAAATTATACAAGAATCATATACATTAATATGATATCATATATGATCTTTTGACATTGATTTGTTAATAATATCTTAGTATTATCGTTGTTTTGGGTGTTAACTTACTCGTTTTCTTTTATATGTTTTGTTACGTAAGCCATGTTTGTAATGGATAGGTTGTATCTTAATCATATCCAGAAAGATATCAATTCCATAGATACTATTATTAATCAACAAATGAGAATTCTACTTTAATGGATACGATGGAGGGTGAATCTCATCGCGTTCGTGGAGACGGTAGTCCGTACGTACGCACGACCGACAAAATCATTATTCTGATATTAAAATAATATATAAACGGGTGGTATATCATATATACAGAATCCTTAACATGGTATATTTATTATTTACATGAGTTACACATCCTTATTATACCCATCCAAATAATAATATATTGAATAACAATTACCCCATGGCGTGGAGACGGTAAGCCGTACGTACGCACGTATGATGACATGTTATTCAAAGGGTGGATAGAATACTGAATATGGTTGTACCATATTTATAATAACATCACAGTATATATATGATACTGGAGTTATTATTTTATAATCGTAATAACAAAGGAAGAAGAATTGGAAGAAGAAAGGAACTTGGAAAAGGGTGGTGAAATCATTACCTCTTCTTCGGGTTCTTCCTTTTGATTTGATCAAAAAGGCTCCTTAGGTTGGCTTTATGATTAAACAAAGGCCTCTAAGTTGTAGTGAGGGATTTTGGGAGAGTATTTGGGCAGAGTTGGGCCGAACAAAAGGGCTTTTAAGGTATGAAGAAATGAGAAGGAGGAGTTCTCTTTTATAAGAGGGGTGAGGGGCACCTTTGGAAAAGCTAGAAATATTAATTTATAATAAATTCATATTCGGTTTCTAATGGCTAAAATTTTGATTATTCAAATGTTAATATGGGTCTAGGTCTAAAACCATTCAACCAATAGAATTTAGACAGGTTTGGGTACTTATATTAACCTTATCTTTAAGTATTAACTCTAAGTTAATTAGTTTCACTTTTAGAATGTCTCTTTGTATTTTTATATTATATGGTTAATAAACTTACTATATACATTCACTCCACCCCCAAATGGTCCATTAATGATACACCTATCATTATATAAGACTCTTGGCCGAACCGTATATTTTTTGGAATTTAATATCAATTAATAATATTATATTTGTTTTAAAAACTCTTTTATGTCAATTTTGACTCTATTCAATAGTTGATTTTTGTGAAACTTATAACAGAATGATTACTTAAACAAATTCAGTAAAATCAATCCTAATATGTAATATTATCCTATAAAATTAGTTTATTTCATTAAAAGTCTCAAATTATATTTATTTGGATATTTATAATATCAATTATTTTAATTTTTTACTATTATGGTAATTACTGCATCATCATTGTGTCATAAATAAATTAAATTATTTAGTGTCTAAAAATTATAAATAAAATATATTTATGTAGGAAATATTTTTATATTTCAAATGAATATTTATATTAAAAAATCCAACATATATATCTCTATGTAAAAATTCTTTTTCTAAAAGATATTTGCTTGGGTCATTTTTGTATTCATTTTAACTTAATTCAAATAAAGTGTCCCTATCACTTACAAGTGGCACCATGGGGTCCCAAAATCGAGCCAAAGATGCCCATGGCCGAACAGGTATCAACCAATAAGTTAGAACACGTTTTAGAGTAATTTTTTTATTATAATAATATTATTTTTTAACCCTTATTTACCGGTTTTACCCTTAACAATGGTAAATAAAATATTTACCACAGTAATTATTCAAAATGTCTAAAAATAAAAGTTACCTATTTACACAATTTAAACATCATGATTCCAAATAAGGAATCCATTTTTATAAATTCAAAACACAAAAGTGGAAGAAATTAATTTAAAATTAATTCCCACTGTCAAAACAAAGAGTGTGTTTTTAAGATATAATAACTATCAAAATATTGATACTTGTTTATGTTTGGTTTAATTGTGAAATTATGTCCAATGACCAACATTGTATTAAATGGTAAAAATATAATCTAAATAAACTTTAAAACCACCCAAATTCATAATTTTTCACTATTAATTATTTTGATTAAAAAAGTTGTTTTTAATTAAAATTTAGTAATTTTCACTATTCATCAAAATATTAAAGTTATCTGAAAAGTACCAAAATTTCCCCTTAGGCTAAATTCGATATTCCAAATCCTAAAATGAAGTCCATTTTGAAATATAAAATATATATAATTTCAAAAAGTAGGTATTACTATTCATAACGGCTAGATTGATTAGTTATGGTGTGTTAGAACTCGGTGTTGCGTACAACACACGCTATCACATTATACAAAGAGAGGCGTACCGTAGAAGCTTGGGGTGTTACAATAGCATCATTAGTGTTCAATGGATGGTAGAAAACTGCATCCCTTAAATTGGGGCAGCATATCATCACATCATGAAGGTTACACAAGAGTGGCTACAAACTCTTGCTCCTCTACAAGAGAGTCAGTAGAACATTACCGTAATAAATGGACAATATGATTAGTCACATATACCCATTCCAATTGGAGATTATTAGTCCATTTCGATGGCCACATTAGGGAAGGAATTTATTCCTTATAAAACTCTAAATTTATAATGGGAATATAGAAGTAGCAGTACAAGTGTCTCTAGAGTGATCTCCCTCACATGAAATTCATTTTGTACAACATGTGACTCTGACATACCAATGAAGGACATATAAAAAAAAATCTCCCCAAAGTAAATCAAATATCCTATAACAGGACCAAAAACATGATCTACTTAATGATGGTGTTCTTGGGGCCCTCAAAAATCTATTAATGGTGGCATAATATCCTGTAAAACTATCATCAATTAAAATAAGAATCAATTTTAGTTGCAAAGGTCCTCCTAATAACATCACATCCAACAACTCTAGAGGTCATCCCTTAAATATTCTCCATTATTAAATCCTTTGTGGAGACACTAAGATCGATCATGATATATTCTCTATTTTTGAGTATTGTAGAAAATATCCTCATGGTCAAATAATCAATGGGAAAAAGTCCATCTAATTTACTATTTCATCCTTGAAGGTCCTTCCCAAGGTGTACATTGCAGGACCCACCCCCCTCTATCATAAAAAATTAATCTATAATTGTATTCATCCCCATGATGGTGTTTGTTGTGATGGTCCCCCCATAGTGAAGTTTCATTTCGATAAGAAGCTACATAACATTCCAAATAAATTTTGGTAAATCCCACCTGAGGAACTTGGGAAGATAAATTCATTCAAGCATGATGCCTAATTATTGATAAGTGATATTTTTTATCAATGAGAATATAGTTTGAGGCCATTTCTATACTTTTAACAACCGTTTGATCACTATGATTCCATCATAATAGAGATTATTTCTAAAAATCCCACCACCTACAATAAGGTTGTTGGAAAACACCCACATTGGTCGGATAATTTAGAGGAGTCTCTCATTAAATATGGAGATAATATGTCACTGATGAGGAAGAAACAATACGCCATTCCTTATTATGATATTCCGAAAACATTTTCATGGGTTTTCATACATCACATTCATATGAATATATCGATATATATTCGGTTTTTTTAAAAAAAATATTTCCTTATGAAAGGTATAGTGATCTTGTTAAGACAATATTAGAACTTCATTGTTCGATTGACCCAACATCCCTTTTAGTTATGCAGCACCTAGAATTAAAAAAGTGGTGTGAGATCCTTCAATGAACATGTTTTCATGCTTCACACAATCTATGACAATTGATCATTGTTTCTACATCCAGTGTCCATATTATAGGATGGGGTGAGCGTAGAATGTTTCATCTCACATGAAAATATGGTTAACAAATCCCAGTAAAAGTGGATTTATTTAATTTCATTTATTTGAGATGAATCTCAAATTTTTGGTCTACCTATAATATATTCTATACCCAGAAGGTGTGGATCAGGAATAAATCATTGAACCATCAGGTTCGGTGAGAGAAGTCCATTAAAATACATTTTCATGAGGTGTTTGAAGAAATTGAGCTGGCATATCACTTAAGAAAATCCAAACATTGATTAGTAATAATGTCTCAAAATAAAAGTATATCACTTATAGATTTTAAATTTCCCTCAACTCATGTTCTAACAAAGATTCAAAAAATCTAGAGTGTGTCTGAAATAGCTGCAACTGTGGATACATAGAAGCAGGCCCACCCCATATAGTTGGGGAAATTTTTACCATATCATCCTCCTTCATGATTTACAAATCCATTTCAAAGTGATAAAAAAACTTATCATGAAATAACATTTCATATAGGGATGGGGTAATTATTATTTCAATCGCCTCCCTAATAAAGTTCAGTCTTCGCCTGGCTTGGATTCGTTTCAAAAATTGGGTCCTCATGATAGACTTAGTCTATTTCCCCACCTTACTATGGGTGAATGAACATAATGATGTTCTATGGGGACACTCTTTGGGTCACCCTTCACAATATAGCCTTATTAAAATCCACTAAATATAGGTTGATTCCCATAAAATGTTACAAGCTGGAAAGATCGACCCAGGGTGTAACCACTTATCATGATCGTTCACTCTACTACGACTATCCAAAAAAATCGACACTCCTATTATCCTAGTAGTGGTTTAATCCGAACAATGAATTATTCTTTTGTAATGGCCAGTATCAAATGTTCTAACAATTCCATATAATATAAAAACAATAGATTACATAGAAAGGGTGATGTTTCTTTTAGAAACATGACCACACCGAAATTATAAAGGATAGTGTGCCTACAAGAAATCGAAGGATTATAAAACATTTGGGGACTCCCATGGATGCCTCGCTAATTCCCTCTTAGAATAGTTCATACAAGGATAAGTGTAAGGGTGTAGAAACATACCACTACTTTCCTGATGAATTTGAACCATTTAAACTTGTGGAAATATTTTCTCAGTTTGAAGCTGTTATAAAGATGTTTAAGAAATGTAATGTACAATTTCATAGATGAAATATCCCCACCAGTTATTTTCCCTATGTAAAACCATAGATTACACTCCCAACTAAAATAAATATAAATGAGGATATCGTTATAAAAATTAGAGCAGATCCATAACATCCAGTAAACATTTTTCCCAGACAACCAATTTATTTGGACCCAATGATGGTGGGATATCAGGAGTTCCCACAATTAGGGAAACAATCAGACCCATATAAGGATGATTATCATAGGCTATCCCATTAAGGTTGTCAATCACAAGTATGGGTAGATCTTATCAATGAGTATCTGACCATCAACACCCCCAATTTAATCTCTCTTTTATGCAAACATCATCCTAGAGTTCGTTGATACAATTGAGTCATCGAAATCATAATTGGAAGCTATGAAAGGACGGAGTGGACATGTATATCTCAAGAGGAATCCTTATATAAAATTTTTATATGAATATCTTCCACTTCCTAACTTCATAAATCCTGTGATTCCAATATTTAATAGTTTTTGGGATCCATAACAACATTACTTGCACTTTTTATCCCACTATGGTCCCATGATGGAGACTATGGAATAGAAACAAGAAGCTAGACTAAAGTGATTCATAATGAACATGGATGGACTAGAATTAATATTGTATACCAGCTTGCCAAATAAATCAATAATAGGACGGGAAGATATCTTTTAGTAGTTTCTCTCTAAATAGAGTTCAACATTGTGAAGGAAAATAGTGCTTGACCTCCCAAATTAAAAATAGTAGGAAAATTATTGAGTCTCATATTTCATCACTAGGTTGAATGGTTTTGATTACTCTCTAAATATGATGATTACCCAAGAACATTTATTATATGTATGTATAGATAAAATACATGAAGAGTTGTAGACACCACTCATTCCTATGTAATATATAGGTGGGTTTCAGGTCTTTGGTACAGTTTCCCAATGATTGTAAGAGTCTATCTTGCAAACTAGTTCCAAGTACCATCCAATAATTGTATATCAAGGAAAGGGAATGGGTATAGTATATAAAATGAATTTCACTCTTAATATAGCTCCTACACTGACTCCATATCTAATTATTTTACCCTATCAGGTAGTAAATCCTCCTAAACGGTAGTAGTAGTAACATCCACATTACGATGAAAAAAGGGAATATAGAAAAAAACAATTTATTGAATGGAAGGATATGGTATATTGGATTCTAGATGAAAAAAAACATTGTTAATATATAGAATACATGGAAACACATGTTTAAATTTCTAGAACATAAGTTTCCTAATCAATTTGGACATGAAGACCACACAAATTATTTCCCATTTCACCAAATATTTAGACATACCATCTAGGATGGTTTTTCATTTAATGACATTATAAAAAGGATGGTTGATTCTAGGAAAGTAAAATTGGTGAATCCACACACACAAGTGACATTTTTCTATAAAATCATCTCATAGGAACAAGGTTCATGGTAATATGATTCAAGAAAGGGTGTACAAAACATCAACGATTGGATGACCATAGACGTAAATAACATGACTCATCCCATCATCAAGGAATAGTTACACCATATAATTGTGCTCCTTGTATCCGCTAACATGGTAAACCAAACCCCCTCATAACTACAATCCTCTAGAAGTCAATCTCTTAAGATATGGTTCAATAGGAAAGAAAAAATCCAAAATAGGAAGAGGAACCTACACCAAGGCCAAATTTACCCTTGACCCTATTAGAATTAATACCTCCATCCACAAGAGTATAGGAATTGTCCTACCAAATGATACCATAGGCACCCCATCAAATATAATCATCATTAAATGAGTAATTACTATTTGGTTCCATTAACATAATTCATCTAATGGAATATTTTTCTGATGATGAGTAAGATTATGAATCTAAGATCCCTATGCATGATTCATGTAACAAAGGAAGAGTCGGCAACATCTTAGAAAAAATGGTAAGTTATAGCCTTGGTAGAACCTAATATAACATCCACATCCCTTACAGAGAAATTTATGTTTCCAAAAAAAATGGGAAACCATTTCAATGAGCCCATCAATTCAAGGAGACTCCCCCAAACTTTCTAGGATTCATCCAAATCTTCTTGTTTTAGAAGACCGGTTAGAGGGGTATCAACTATGTAATTGACCCATATGTGTAGAATGGCTAGGTTATCCTAACCAACTAGTTATAGGAGCTATATATGCCCATTTTAATGATTCTTTCCTACCTAACTCAAGTTATTCATCCCATAAATAACCTGATTAATAGTTTTATCATGACGGTAAATAGAGACCCTTTGATCAAAAGTATAACATCGTGAGGTAATTGTATCTGTTTTTGTCTGAGATATCAATATTGGATGCTTTATATTTATTGAAATACCTATTGGAATCACTTTTACAGATCTTTTTAATCCATAAATTGTTAAAAGGTAAGGTCACTGTTGTTGAACTATATCATATATAGATCAATCTCATAGAGTTTCATAAAATTATATCTTTCATAAAATAGGACAAGGATGATGTTGTATAAGGATATGTTGGACCATTGCATATGTCTGTAAATATAGAAACAATTTAAAATGTAATAGTATGTCATTGATAATGGATCAATATTATACCTCATTCTATTTATAATACTTTTTCTATTGGGTTACAATGAAGATGAATTTTCCAATTCCTCTATGACACAATAGGATTATGATAACATTGAAAGAAATCCCCATAGTCGGGTCTATCTCAAGACTCAATTTAGGAATCCTGTATCTTAATATGACTTACCAGTGTTATGGTAGGATATATATTTTAACGATAAATGAGGTGGGAATTGGTTGCATCAACATGTCATAGTCCCTTCATCATACAACCAATGTCTCAAATATTATGTTAACGGAAAAATCGGGACACCGTATGGTGATGAAGCTCCATTTGAATCTTGTGAATCTCACAATGAAAATATAGGATTTCACTAGATTGAAGGGAAAACCCATGAGTAATTATGTTTCTTGGGTTACTTCCCCTAATCGTTTTGAAATGACCTCAACTAACCCATTTAGAGATCAGGGTGATGAATATTTATTACCCATCAACCAAATACAATGTTTTATTTTAGATTTGAGTATATCATCATCAAATTTCCTAATATTAGTCTCATTAAATGAGATATAAAAATATCATATAATAGTATGACCTCTACAACTATGAAGACACCCTGGTTGAATGTTCCCTCACCCCCCCCCCCACAGATCTTAGGAAGACCCCTACATCGTCAATCTGGTCTGAAGAATCTATCATACCTTTGATGGAGAATGAGAATACCCCTACCATTTCTTTTAGATATAAAAATATTGATTGTTATACTATATTTTAAAAATAAACTTCATCTCCCATTCCCAGTAGTATTGGTATAAAATAAAAAAAGGAATAAAAAGAGAAGGGGCTCAAAGATGTCGCTCCAGCATTCAAAGTTTTTTTATCTTCCATCACCTATATTCATTGGATGATAAATTTGGGTAAAATGGAATATCAATTAGAATCAGTAATTTTCACCTCTATATCATTATTATAATATGTATATACCTATATTATATAGTATTAATGGGATGTATTATCCTGGATTTACTTAGAAACAATATTCCTTAATATTGATGTGGCTACTTACTACTTAAGCTTTCCAAAATATCATCATGGTTACAGGCAACTTTCTAGAAGAGTTACCTAAACTCAAAATACAAAATTTGAAGTTGAATTTGATAATATAATAAAGTATAAATTTTTTCATTAGGTATGGTGCATGAATTTCCCCATGAATATTGTCATGGTAAAAAAGAATAAGGCAAAGATCAGAGTTTTCATTGACTTTAGAGATCTCAACCAGCATTTTATAAAAGTTGATCAATCAGTTTCAATTATGGAACTATTGCTTGAATAAACTACCCAATATAATTCCCTCTCCTTCATGGATGTTTTTTCATGTTTTAGAAATCTATGTTTCCCCTAAAAATGAATAATCAACATCATTATGTCACCTAAAGGGATATACTGTTTAAATGTATTGACATTTGGTTTTAAGAATAATGAAAAACATACCATTGTTTCATGCATCACATTTTCAAACCAATATTAGTAAATTATATTTATTATTACATTAATGATTTGGTGGAAAAATCCATATAGTGTTCTAATCATCCCCCTGACCATGATATTATTTTCAATAAGCTATGACAACATAGCTTTAAAATGAATCCATTAAAGTGTGCTTTTTTGTCTAACCTTTGGAATCTTGCTCAGCTTCATGGTACACCATCAAATCATTTAATTTGACAAAGATAATATCAATTATATACTTTACATGTAACCTCCTCCAAATCCTAATATGTTATGTAACACCCAATGCTTCCACAGTATGCATCATTTTTAAATAATTCTATATTGTGTGATTTAAGCAACACCGAGTTCAAGCGCATCATGACCTATCAAAATAGCAGTTAAAAAAAGTTATGAATTGTATTAACCCCATTTTTTATTTTATATATACCATATAATTCTAAAATTCATATTTTTAGTATAATAGAAATGATAAAAGGACAAATTCTATTTTTCAGATAAAAGAAGTATTTTCCAGAAAATGTTGTTTTTCTTCCTTTTAATCGAGAACCCTTTTTAAATCCATTATTTGAAACATTTATATATTAAATTTTGGGAAATTAATTTATTATTTATAATCATTCCATGAAATTATTGTGTGGATACATTTTTGGTACTTTTCTGTAAACTTTTATATTTTGATGAATAATGAAAAATACTAAATTTGAATTGAAAAAAAACATTTTTAATCGAAATAATTTATAGTGTCAAATTATAAATTTGAGGTGTTTTAAATTATAATTATATTATATTTGTATCATTAAATATAATTTAATTCATTATAAGTATTTTTAAATTTAAATTGGACATAAACACATGTCATTCTTTTGATAGTTTCTACTTCTTAAAAACCTGCGTTTTGGTTTTGACAATGGGAATTAATTTTAAATTAATATATGCCAAATATATGTTTGGAATTTAGAAAATTTAATTATAAATTTGTAATTATAATTTTGAAATTTTGAAAATAGGTACTTTTATTTTTTGTACATTATGAATAAAATCTTTAGTAATTATTTTATTTACCATCGTTAAAGGGTAAATCTGGAAAATAGGGTACAAAAATAATAATATAATAATATTAAACTACCCTGACACGTGTCCTAATCCAATGTTATGAGATATGTTCAACCATTGGATTCCTTAGGTAGATTTGGGGACCCCATGGAGCCACTTGGGTGTGAAAATGACAATTTATAAGAATTAATTTAAAGTATAGAAAAATATAACAAAAACATATATCTTTCACTAAAACAATTTTTATATGGGGTTATATAATTGATATCTTAAAAAATAAATATTTATAATAAATATAAAAATATTTCCTAAGTCATAGTATTTTATATGTAATTTTTAAACATTAATATTTTCATTTATTAATGAAACAATAATCAAGCAGTATTTTTCTTATTAATGAAAGAATCAAATAAATGATATTATAAATATTAAAATACATATAATTTAAAAGTTTTGAAGCCATAAACGAATTTTATTGAAGAGATTTACATATGAGGTATTAGTTAATTCTTTTTTTAAGTAAACTAGTTTTCATGACTTTAAAAAATTACTAACTTGGGTTAAAATTGACATAAATGATTTTTCAAAACAAATACTGTTTTATTTATTGATATAAAATTCCTAAAAATACAATGTTCATCCATATAACTTGGATAATGATAAAAATATCATAATGTATCCACTCTATTCTCTCTTCTAATTTTATAGTAATAATATTAACCATCTACTATAAAAATACAAGAGGACATGGTAAGAGTTAAACTGTTTAACTAAGAGTTAATCCCAAAAGATAAGGATAATATTATGACCTAAACATGTCAAAAACATATTGGTTGTGAGTATTTCAACCAATAATTATCTTATACTAGAAATAAATCAATTTGGGCCTATTATAAATCGAAAATAATTGTATAATAAATTAATATTTCAAGCTTTTCCTAAAGTGCCCCTCACCCCTCTTATAAAAGGACACCTCCCTTTCTTATTAACTAACTTCTACCAATCCATTTGTCTCGATCAACCTCTCACCATGTCTCCTAAAACCTTCAATTTCATTATCCTAGATGGAAAACTATTGGAATAAATCTAACATAAGGAGTCCTTTTTTTCAAATCAAAAGGAGACACCCGAAGAAGAGGTAATCGTTCCATCCCTTCATTCAAAGTTCATGTCTACTTATACTTCCTCTTACTAAGTTGCTGCCATAATAAAATAATATCTTCAGAATATTATATATTCTGATATTTGTTTAGGGTTATGGGAAAACCATGTTCCTTTTTTTACACATCCTATAAAAAAAGCACCACCAAGTGTGCGTGCGTACAGCTTACCTTCTCCACGTTGTAGAGTAAATTATTTTTCATGCTTTCAATGGGTATAACGATGAATATAATGAAATTAAATAAGAAATATAATTTGATATTTCTTATGTAAAATTCATATTACATTCAATTCCATACCATTTAATCATTAAAGTAATGATATCTTCGCTCGCGCGTACGTACTGCCTACTGTCTCCACGACATCATGAGATTTATTCTCCACTTTAACCATCCAAGAATTATTATAAAAAATATATATTATTCATAATTATGAAATAAATGACATAATAAGTCTATTGTAATGAGATATATATATATGTTTGTGTGAATATATTTCATTCACTTACTTCCATTCAATACTATAAGAAAACAGAAACAACATTCATACATACGTATGACATACTGTCCCCATGAACTGTGTATTCCATTATATATATATATATTAAATATATTTAAATTATGAATATATATGAAATTTAAATATTATATAAATCATATTATAAATTTTGGAATTAATTAAATCATTATCTAAGTAATATGATCATAAATAACAAGTCAAGACACATTTGATAAACAAAGCGATATTACCCAAAATTTTTCATTGACATGGAATTATTAATAAATGGGTGATATAAATTAATAAAAGAATTGTATATGATATCATAAATATAATTATGATTGTGATATAAGTTAATAATATGTTTAAAAACTTTTTACATGAGTTTTGATGTCGTAAGGAGGGTAGCAGACTTATGGTAGGGTTTAATTTCACAATCTCATTATTATTTGAGGTTATTGATGTGTAAGTATCTATAAGGATATACATATAATCCATTTACATGATTCATAAATATGTTTTCAAAATTAAAATTTTACGTTTTTATAATGTACTCTTAAACTGGATCATTATTTTAAATGTTTTAAATATTTATTTTTCTAAATATATTTAATCAATATCCATGTTTTCAAAATGATTTTAAGGATTTATTTATATGGAAATGATTATTTTAAAATTTTAATTCCATTAAAAATATTAAAAATAGTATGGGACACTTTGATTCAAAAATATATTTAGATTCAATTCCTTTATAAATTGTGTGGCATCTAAATGATTTCATGAAAAGGGGATATTTATCTCAAAAAGGTTTACATTTGAATTTCAACCTAGTCAAAATAATTTATTTGATATATTATTGGTTGAGGATGATTTATTATATTACAATATTCCATATTTTATTGAATGAGTTATTATATGTTTTACTTTGGATATTCTATTTTTATAACATTCATGGTTTATGGTTAAAGTATTGACATTTGTTTTTATTTTAATATGAATGTTTATGTTATGTTTCACCAAATTCATCTGAGAAATGAATTGTACTTAGTAAGTGATGGGTGGGGCACACTATAGCCCCTTGATGCATCAGTTGGACTCATGAGACACACTATTGTCTTGGCACAGGGCCTTACCATAATATTTGTAAATGTCCTTGGCACAAGGCCTTGATGTAGTAGTTATTATGTTTGGAATTATGCATTCTCTCATTTTGAAATTAGTTTTTACAAGTGATTATTTGACTAGTAGAATGTTTTAATGCATTTTTATATGATATTGTTTTATTAATTTTGGACATATTATGTTCATGTTTAAATTTAAAAAGGCTGATGTTTTTATTATATATGTTTTCTTTAAATGTTTATAGCTTCCACTGAATTATTTACCCTTACTGAGCATCAGAGTTCACCCAATTATTTTATTTCATTTTACCAAGATTCCAAGAAGTGTATTATGATTGATATGAAGGGTTTAGCTCTAGGAATAATTTCATTCTCAAAGGATTATTTTTTCATTGTTTTATGTAAGAAAGTGTAATGTAACGTTCATGTATGTAATATATTTTCCAAAAATGATAAACTGATCCGTCCTTAGGGACTTAATTCCTTGTAATCATGCCAATGTATTAAAATAATGCACCATATTTGGGATTATGGGGTCAGGGTATTAAATATTAAAAGGATCCTAAGGGTGCCTTGACAACATTCGACACTTTACAGAAAATATGGAAGGAAAATGTCTTCTTTTCACCAAATAAACGATGAAAGGAATAACTAAGTAGTACACCAATGACTATTAAAAACACTTTTATAGTATCAATAAGTATATTTTGATCCCAGCAGTGTTAATCCCACCTATCAATGGAAAGACACTAATTTTTATGTGTCACCCTTAAAGCGATAATTAGGTGCTTTACTCACATATAATAATGACCCCAATAGTCATATTAATCACTATTATATCATTATAAACATTAATGATATTAATACTTTATATTCATACATTGAGAAGAGATTTCTCACACTAAATTTCAATTTTTACAAACTGAGAAACTACCTACTACATCACAAGATCCATTTCATCTCATGTGACAACCAGGTCTAAAATATACATAACCACCCTATGATGGTTTGGTTCCTGTAATGGTGGGAAATCATATTACATTAGTTTTAATCTTAGTTAATTTCATAAAAAGAGATAAAATTATAGGAACTTTAAAATTTCTTTGCAGAACATCCCTCTCAAGAAACAACACTATTGATTATTTAATTTTCTAGAGAAGAAATTTTCACTATTCACAATGGCATGAAAACATGGGAAATTTATTTTGATACGTTGTCTAGAATCCCAAAAGTTAAGAAAATGTAAAAAAACAATCTTAATAAGGTTAGGTTGGGAGTCATTTTTATACCCCTGGAAAATATTATTTTACCATATTCCATCATATTGTTGGAAGACTATACTAAAAGTGATACAGAGTACCAAGCCCTCATCGTAAGTCTATAACTAGAACTACATATGTCATTAAACAACTTTAGTTTCATTGGAGAATCTTATTTTATAATGAAAAAATTAAATA
This sequence comes from Viscum album, assembly GCA_963277665.1. Lineage (NCBI taxonomy): Eukaryota > Viridiplantae > Streptophyta > Magnoliopsida > Santalales > Viscaceae > Viscum > Viscum album. The sequence goes on from OY728119.1 coordinate 541,943,991, forward strand.
CTGATTATATTGTCTAAAAGGAATAGTTGACCCCCCATGTTGACTATCTGTGACGGTTGATGGAATAATTCCATTAAGGATCAAAATTATCTTAGAACCCATATCTATATAACACAAAAATCGTTTTGTTGGAAAATAATGCTTTAACATTGGAATATCTAGATGGGGAGAAAAAATTCATTAGAATTATTCACCACAAAATAATATCACTATTTTTTATTGACATAATTGAATAGATCAACGAGTTAAATTCCATACCTGAATCAGATAGTCCTACAAACAGTTGGATGATTTCTATGCTAAAAAATATTCAAAATGGGGATCTTCTATCAGACAGATCTATAAAAATGGAAATTAGATGATGGGTAGTTAACATTACAATTTATAACAATCCAATTCATCAAAATATACTCTAAAAGTGTGGCCATGATCGATTACTTCTTAGATGTATTGATGGAGAGGAGAATATTTCCATTATGCATAGTGTTTATATTATCACCTATAGCTCCAATATATTAGGGATCAATAATTCTCATCAAACTAGAATGGTTGGGTTTTTTTGGCCTTCAATGATGTAGGTGTGTACAAAATTCACTAAAAATGTCATCCCTCCAAATACATGGAAACATCATGCATCAACCCCCAGAGGTGCTACACACTATCATTTACACCTGTTTGTTTTTAATATGGGGAATGGATGTCAATGGGCCTTTCCATAGAGCTATATCCATGGATTTTGATTACATCCTTATAGATGTTGATTCTTTTTCCAAATAGGATGAGGAAATATCCTTCATGGATGTTGGAACAAAGAAAATCAACAATTTTATGAATTCTATTATTATCGCTATATTTGGAATCCTTCACCCAATATTTATTTAAAATGACAAAAATTATTGATATTTTAAATTTAAAAGTATATACCAAGAGTATAAAATTGAGCCCAATCATTCTTCCTACAATTATGCAATAGAAAATTGATAGATATTGTAACATCACAGGTATTTATAAAATAATACATTTTCATATCTATTACTATTTTTTCTTTTAATTTTAATTTTCATTTAAAGGGGACTCTATGTATGATTGCATACCTGACACTCAATAATGGGTTTCTCCAAAATCTTATGATGCACACAACACTGAGTTATACAGAAAAATAATATATCAATAATATTATTATATCAAATGGTTGTTAACGTATATCCATTATATTGTAAATAATGAATTTAATTAAATATATTATTATATTACATATTTTTTTTAATGTTTCTACATTTATTTAAATAATTTTAGAAGCTCAAAATGAGAATGAATCAAATTTTAAGCATAAAATACTCTAATATTTTTAAAAGGTTATTTTAGTGCCTTTTTATGGGTAACCCTTTCTAAAAATATTTTCTATCACTTTTATATGTTATATTTTACAAAATTAAAATCCTTATTAGAATAATGACCTCAAAATATACTTAAGTTGAAATTTTTTGTATTTTTTGATAAAATCCATATTTTTATGAATATTGAAAAATGCTACATTTTAATTCAAAACTGTCTTTTCATCTAATTTATTTATATAGATGGATTATCCTTTTAATTGGTTTTAATATATAATTAGATTAATTTTTTATCAATTAATTAAATTATGGTTATTGGAAATAGTTTCATATTTTTAGTGGACATAAACACAAGTCAATCTTTTGATAGTTTTTACTTCTTAAATACCTATTTTCTAGAATTGAAAATGGGAATTAATTTTAAATTAATTTCTACCAATTATAGGTTATGAATGTGGAAAAATGAATTCCATATTTTGAATTAGGTGGTCCAAATTATGTAAATAGGTACCTTTTATTTTTTTACATTATCAATACTAACTTCAGTAATTATTTTTATTTACCATGGTAAAATGGTAAATTAGGTAAATTAGGGTAAACAAATAATATTATAATAATATAAAAATACACTAACACTTGTCTTAATTCTCTTTTATTATATATTTCTGACCATGATCATACATGGGTTGAATTTAGGACCTCATGGAGCCACTTGGGTGTGATAATGACATTTTATAATATTTATTTTAAAGAAAAGGGAAATATAACACAAACATGTATCTCCTAACTAAAACAATATTAATTTGTATTATATAAATTATATCTTCAAAAATAAATAGTAATTATAAATCTAAATAAATTCCTACCTCAGGGTATTTAATTTATAATTTTTATTCATTAAATATATTTATTTATTTATGACACAATGATGATTCAATGATTACCTTATTATTGAAATATTCAAATAAATGATATTATAAAAATTACAATAAATGAAGTTTTGAACATTTAAATTCCATATAATTATTTTATGGTTTAAAATTACATGTGAGGGATTATTTAATGCCTTTTTTAAGGAATAATGATTTTATTACTTTTAAAAAATAAATTACTAAATTGTGTCAAAATTTACATAAATGAGATTTTAAAAACAAATAATATTTTTATTAAATGATATAATAGTTCAAAAAATATAAGATTCTTCAAAATTACTTATATAATATTTGAAAAATAATTAATCATTCAATTTTGGTTTTATATTTATTTTATAGTAATTATAGTAAACATATATTATGAAAATAGAATAAGACATCGTAAGAGTTAATGATTTTACTAAGGTTTAAAGATAAAACATAAGGTTATTTTTGTGATCTAAACTCTCTAAAACCAATTGGTTGAGATGATTGCGACAAATAATAATCTTATAATCTCAATATATCTCTTTTAACTATTACAATTGGAAGATAAATTTATAGAAAATAAAATTTCAAGTCTTTCTTAAAGTGACCCTCTTCCCTCTTATAAAAGGCCACCACATATACCCACATAATCACACCTCTCAAGCCCCTTGTATCATCCAAATTATTCTAAAATAAACTCCAAAAATCCCCATATTTTTATAAGAATACATACATTTGGAGGAAGGAAATTTAAGAAAGACTTGCGCCTCAAATCCGAAGGAGTTACCCGATTTAGAGATGGCGTCTTTTCTCAAGCTCCTTTCCTTTGTTTTACTTCTCCACTCCGTATGCTCCTATTATTCAATGATCATATATAAAACCCTTATCATAAATATACTAGGATGTTTTATGAGAATTATTCTAACTAAAATTTCACACACCTCCATCTAATGTATACGAACATACTATTTTGGTCTATGGTGAACTACTGCCTCACGAAACGATGATTGTTAAATTTTCACCTAATCCCAATCATGGTGTCCATTATGATGGAACTATATTTATATATGATAAATATTATATTTATATTGTCTTTATTCATCTATAAATTTTATTTACAATATAACTTTATAGTTTTCATAATGTGTAAATACGATAATTTCAATTGAGGAAGTTTGGACTAGCAACCCCTCAAAGTGATATGACTCATTCATTCCATACATAGAATTTATAAATGATGATGTTAATGAAAACATAGAACATATATAAAATAGTTATTATACTAGAATTATAATATACTAATTTATCATTTATTTTTCATTTATTTAATATGAAAAATAAATGAAAGTAGCGTTCATGCGTACGTACGACCTACTGTCTCCATGAATGATGAATTTCATTTATTATCTCCAAATGTTATGGAATATTATAAAATAAATATAATATATATATATAGGATATTAAAGTCATGAATAAAATCCTGGAGATAATGGAATTTTGACCCCATGGATAATTTGCATCACAATAAGTTCATTTTTTACTCAAATATAGAACATTAACAAAACGTTTGATATGAACACAAATAATTAACTAATTTCTATAACATGGTTATAAGTAATATAAAATGAATAATAAATATTGAAAAGGTTCTAACTCAAGTATAAATTAACCTATGTTTTTAATTAATGAAATTAAATAACAAATGAGACATGTTAGACTCATGGTTAGGGACTTTGTCTCAATCTCCTTTCATTGAGGCCTTTCTCAATAATATGCACCATTATTCTTTTATATGGTTTATAAATAGACACTATGAAATTATATATCCATATTTTATTTATACTAGTGTTATTTATTATAACATGGATATCAATATTTAAATGTTCAATGTGGTCTGGGAAACCTTTAACTTTTAAAGAGTTAATTATAAAATATTTTTCTTCATGATATTAAATTACATATTTACATATATGGGTATAAAACAAATATACATAAAATATTATGTCAATATTGAATTTAATTCAATGTTTTAAAGAGTCATATTTTTATGCAAAAAATTCCACTTTCTTTACAGAACAACAAAAGAAATGTTTTTTAATTATACGGCAAAAATGAATTTTCCACTCGTATAACCATTATTTGATATTTGGATTCCTCTATAAGAATTAATGTGTTTTAAAATAAAAATAAATCTTTTATTACATTATCTCAGTATCATGGTATTTAAAGTGGGTTCCTAAATGAAAAAGGTATTTTTAAAATGGAAATTTCTTTTATATGGGATTACAAGAAGAATTCAAAAAAGCAGTTTTGTGATGAATGTGTTTCATTCATGAAATTTTATATAAGAATTCTATAAAATGGGTGAGCCTGATATATCTTATATAAAGGGTGACATCCATTATAGATCATAAATTTTTAATTTAACCATATGGTTATTCTAAATGGAATATTATTGAATGTTTCTTTGTATATGATGATCTAAGTCACCTAAAAGAGTTCTAATTACTTGCTATGGGTCTTAGTGTTTTTCACTGAAAAAAATTATTAGTGTTATTCACCTAAAATTGTTTTTTCCATTCCCTCAATGAATATTTAATGGGTTATCAAGTTTTAACTATACTAATGTTTTCCTTATTTTCATGTCCTTTATTGAGCTTTTTGTTCTTATCTGAAGTTTTTAAATGTTTTCACAGGATTTAAGCGAGAGTAGAGTCAAGGATTAAATCAAGTAAAAGCTATGATGATTAAACATGAAAATAAACGATGTTTCTTTTTTGAAGTTTTTTTGTTATAGAAGAAATTGATACTATTGGAAGTGTCCACTTTCAATTTCTATGTATTTTCTATGTAATAGTTATGGCCTAATTATTTAAAGCTCCAAACCTTAAAAGATCCTCAATGTGAATTCCTGACTTAACTCATGATTATGTAACATTTAAGTCTGGGGCCTATAGTTGGTATTAGAGGTCGTTTAGATAACTTTAGACGGTATGGATGGTGTTAATTGCTTTTCTTTAGAGGATATTACTTTATGGATAAGTAGAATTGATGTAGTGTTTTAAGATTACCGTGTTGATTCATCTAAAATATGTTTGTTTAGAATGGTTATCGAGAGAGAAAATAGGATAACTATAATGGGAAGGCATCGAGAGGGAAACATCCACTCAAATAAACAACATGAGGTGGTGAGAATTAGAACTGAATAGTTTTTTACATTGATGGATCAGTTGAATCTGGCTATAAATGGTAGTGGTATTCATTCACATCATCATCCGGATCAACCACAGAATAATATGCCAGTAGTAGATTATTTTATGAGGAAACCTCCCCCATATTTCAAAGTAACATCTGACCAAGTGGTAACTGAAGGATGGATCCATACCTTGGAGAAGATATTTTATGTCATGGGATGTTTCGAACATAAAAAGGTAACTCTTTCCATCTATCCTTTTGAAGGTGAAGCTAATTGATGGTGATCATTAGTTAAGAATAATAGAGATAAAAATAATACTGATGACATGGAATGGGAAGAATTTAAGGATATTTTCCTAGAGAAATATCTCTCTATCATTGTTCAACATAGGATGGATAAAAAATTCTTGAAATTAAATAAAAAGTATGTTGGTTCAGTTTATCCATAAGAAGGGAACTTCAAAATATTGGCCAGGTATGTTCCATGTTTTATGAATGACCTTGACAGTAAAATTAATATATTTTATTTATGATTGAAACCATGGATGTGAAGAGATTTCACCTCTCAATAATTTAAAAGTTATTAAAAAGTGGTTCCTTGTAATGATAAATTTGAAATAGAGGTTTTTCAAACTTATGTTCCATAGGATTATAAGATTATCAAATGGTCAAGGTGCCAGGAAACATAGATAAAACTTTTACCTGTGTAAAAAGTATTTTCACAAGGGTCATGACAGAAACAAAAAGGGTCCTAAACATTCCAATATTGAGATAATAGGTATTCAGTCTATAGTAAAATGATTTAGCTGCAATGAGTTGATACATAATGAAAATAATTGTCTGAAGTTAATTATACAGGGAGAAAATCAGAATGATCAGAAACAAAAAGGTTTGGGAAAATAATTTATTGGTGATGCAGTTGTTGTAGAGAAATTTGGTGAAGTGAAAGAAGCTCCTGAGAGCCTAGTATTTTTCGATGGATGACTATAAGTTCAAGGTTTTAGACACACCTATTGAGATTTTATGTGATGTGATAAATATTTATTACAGACCTTTCTGGAAGATGTTTTGTTGGGTTAAGTTTTTATATGCATTTTTTTTAATATTGATTTATTCCTCTAATTTTGGACATCAGTTTTAAGATATACATATCATTTTGGGTTTTTGTGAAATTATATATTTAATGTTATTCTTAGGGATGTACATCATCTTTTGGGAATATTATGAAGGATGAAATTGTCCACATAAAATAGAAATACATCAAGTAATTATGTTTCTTTATGTTCTTAGCCAAGATGGTAAATAAATTCTTAAACCTTATGAAAAGTATCTTAAAAAATGTTTTCCATTTAATTTTCCTACTGTTAAATAAAATACTGTTTAACCCATCACAAGTTTGGTGTTTTATGATTGTAAACTCTATATTGATCATGTTTTCTATCATTATCCATTAGAACAAGATCATTAGTTTTCCTTCAATATACATGTTTTCCTATATTAAATCCTAGTATGTGTTATCTTGAGTGACATTTTTACTTCTCATTTATTTTTTTAATGTGATAGTTTTGTTGTCTCTTTTTCTGATGTGGGATTTTCAATGAAGATTCCATGTCCAATTTTAAAAATGAGAGGATGCAATTTCCAAAATTGGGGAAGGATGTAACATCCAAAGTATTTATAGAATAATACATTTGTATATCTATTAATATTTTTTAATTTTATTTAATTTTTTTAAAGGGACACTATATATGATAGCATACCCAAAATGAAAAAATAGATTTCTCCAAAATCATACATTACACACATCACTAAGTTATACGGAAAAATAATACAATAATATTACTATTATTTTAAATGGTAGTTAAAACCTACTTGTTGTATTTCTAGAATAGAAAGTAATTAATTATATTATGATATTCCATATATTTTTTATGTTTTTACAATTATCCAATGAATTTTAGAGGCTTAAAATGAGAATGAAACCAATTTTCTGCATAAAATACTCTAATATTTTTGAAAGGTTGTTTTACCACCTTCTGATGGAAATACCTTTTTAAAATAATTTTTTTCACTTTTATATGTTATAATTGATAAAATAAACATATTCTTTATAAGAGAGACATAAATGTTTACTTTGGTTGAAATTATTGAATTTTTCTAATAAAATCCATCTTTTTATCAATAGAGAACAACACAACATTTTAGTTTAAAACTACATTTTCATATAATTTATTTATATAGTCATATTATCCTTTTAATTGGTTTTAAAGTATAATTGGATTATGTTTTTATAATTAAATCAAATTATGGTGATTGGAAATAATTTCACATTTTAATTGGACATAAAAACATGATTATATTTTGATAGTTTTTTATTTCATAAACACCTATTTTTTTATTTGACAATGGGAATTATTTTTAATTTAAATTATGGTAATTAAATATTTTAAATTTGAAAAAGTTTTTCCAAATTTTTAATTAAAGTTTCCAAATTATGTAATTAGGTACCTTTTATTTTTGGACCTTATTAATTGTAACTTTAGTAATTATTTTTATTTACCCCGGTTAAAGGGTAAATCATTTAAATAAGGGTAAAACAATAATATTTTAATGTTATAAAACTACCCTAACACATGTCCTAATCCTATTGGATGATATATTTCAGAACATGGGCATCCTTGGGTCGAATTTAAGACCCTATGGAGCCACATGGGTGTCAAAATGACCTTTTATAATATTTATTTTAATATAATGGGAATATAACACAAACATGTATCTCCAAACAAAAAAAATTAATTTGAATTATATAAATGATATATTCTAATAAAAAGAGTCATTAGAAATAAAAACCTATCTTCTAGATCATGGTATTTTGTTATAATTTTTATACATTAAATAAATAAATTTATTTATGACACAATGATGTTATAATGATTACCTTATTAAGGAAATATTCAAATAAATGTTATTATAAATATTAAAATAAATGTAATTTAAACATTTTGATGACATAAATGATTTTTTTGGTTTAAATTGACTTATGAAGGATTATTTAATGCCTTTTTTTGAAAAAATCAAGTTGTTAGGTATTTAACAAAAATTAGTTACTAAATAGTGTCAAAATTTACATAAATCAGTTTTTAAAAACAAATACTATTTTATAAAAGATATTATTATCATAAATATCTACAATTCAGAAAAATAAATTATAAAAGGCTATAAATGTCATTAATGGCCCACTTTGGTTAAATTGACATTTTATAGTAGCTATAGTAACCATATATTATGAAAATACAAGAAGACATGGTATGAGTTAATTTTTTTTACAAATGGTTCAAGCAAAAAGATAAGGTTATTTTGGTGACCTAACCATCAATTAAACCTCATAGTTTAGTGTATTTAAACCAATTATAATATTATAATATAATTTTATAACTTTTTATGTATTATTATTCTAAAATCATTTTATAATAAAATAATATTTCAAAACATTCCTAAAGTATCCCTCTACCTCATATAAAAGGCCACCACCTATACCCACTTACTCACACCTCTCTAGCCCCTTACCTCATTCAAATTATATTAAAATAATCTACGCACACCCTTTTTCCCTATTATAAGCATTAAATTCATTATAATGAAATTCAATAAAGCCTTTTGGCTCAAATTAAAAGGAGTCACCAGATTTAGAGGTAGCATCTTCTCTCAAGCTTCTTTTATTTATTTTAATTCTCTACTCCATATGATCTTATTATTATATGATTACATAAAAACCAAGTATATTAAAGATACTAGGATGTTTTTATGAGAATTATTAGAACTACACTTACACACATCTCCATCTAATGGGTATGAACATTCTATTTATGTGTACGAAAAACTATTGCCTCACGAAACGATGATTGTTCAATTTTACCCAACAATATTTCACGGTGGACATTATGAGGGAACTATATTTATATATGATATATATTATATTCATATTTTTTCTATTCTTATGAAATATTTATTTACAACATAACTTTATTCTTTCCATAATATGTAAGTACAATAATTTCATTTGAGGACGTGTGGACTGCCGCCCCCACAATGTGTTCGACTCATTCATTCCATACATGAAATGTATAAAGTATGGATTTATCATCATTTTTATTGATTTTAGATAACCTATATTTCAAGGGATGAGGGGGAACCCTTATAAGGCATGTAGGCTTATGAGATTACATGACCCGAAGGCTTAGGGAATTCAACCAGACTATCTACAAGGAACTGCCCCTCCCTAGCATATGAATCATGATAGAAGCTCTCCACCTTTTCATGGTCATCGGTCTAGGATTCCCATGCAAGCACAGGCTAGTACCGATGGCATAGCCATACCCTATCATTCTGACAATCCATTTGATTCTACTCTGGTGAGTGCACATGCTCTGAATCCTCTTCTAGGGCTGCTCCATTTTTTAGTGTGTTTGGGGAAACTGCATGTGGCCCGAAGGCCTTGAGGTGGCCCAAGGGCCTTAATGTTGGCCCAAAATCCATACATACCCATAGGCCTGGGTGGCCCAAAATACTTAAGGACTCCAAGAAAAAACCGGTGGCCCAAGGTGAATAGTTTCATCTACTACAATACTGAATAGTACCTGGTATAGTAACTCCTACAGTGCCTGCTACAGTACCCGCACGGTGTACAGTTCTGGTACAGTACATGTACAGTGTACAGTTCTACTACAGTACTGCATAGTGTATAGTTCTACTACACTTATTCTATAGTTCCTGCTACAGTACTGCTACCGTAACCCGAAATATGCCTCTACCTGGTTTTGAACCTGGGTCTTGTGGAAGCAGTTAAGGATACCTCAGCAACTGGGCTGAGGCTCATGTGCACATGAAATGTATAAATTATGGTGTTAATAAAATTATTTAACATATATAACATATATATTATAATGTAATTATAATATACCTATGTATCATTTAGTTTTCATTCTATTAATTTGAAAAAGATATGAAAGTAGAGTTTATGCGCTCGTAAGGCATATCGTCTCCAAGAACGGTGCATTTCATTTCGTGTCTCCAAATGTTATTGAATATTATAAAATACATATATAAATGATATGTATGATATTTAAATCATGAATAATAATTTTTAGACAATCGACTTATGGCCACTTGGATAATTTTCATCAAAACAAGTTCATTTTTGACTCAAATACCAAACATTGACAAAACGCCCAATATGAACTCAAATAATTAACTAATTTCTATAACATGGAAATAATTGATATAAAATGAATAATAAAATTTAAAAAGGTTATATATAAATTATAAATTAACCAATTTTTATTATTCGTGAAATAAAATATTGAATGATACAAATCAGACTCAAGGTAAGAGACTTCTTCTCAATATCCTTTAAATAAGGCATTACTTGATAATATACACATTAATTCTTTTATAATGTCTATATAAAGCCACAATTACATTTCATATCCATATTTTATCTACATTAATATTATTTATTAAATCAAATAGATTAATATTTATATGTTCAAAATGGTATTGGATCCCTTTAACATTAAAACATTTAATTGTTGAATATTTTTCTTCATGGTATTAAATTTTTTATCTATTTATATGGTTATAAAAGAAATATAAAGGAAATTTTATGTAAATATTAAATTTCATTCAAATTTTTAAAAAGGTATAGTTTTATACGAATCATTTTACTTTCATTAAAAAATGACAAAAGGAATGGTTTTTAACGATTACAATGACAACAACTACTTTTCCACCGTAATAGTTATTTGATATTTGGCTTCCTCTATAATACTTATTGTATTTATAAATAAAAATAAATAATTTATTCATTTATTTATGTATCTTGGTATTCAAAATGGGTTCATAAATGAAAATGTTATTTTTATACGGAAATGTTTTTCATATGGGATTATAAGAAGCTTTCAAAAAATTGTTTTGGATTGAAAGTTTATTTTCATGAAATTATAAATTAGATTTATATGAAATGAGTGAGCTTGATATAGATTCTACAAAGGGTTGAGCCCCATTATAGCTCAAGGGTGAGCCTACCAAAGTTTATACTAATAGTTGATCCCCATTATAGCTCATGATTGAGCCCAGTATAGCATATACAAAGGGTTATACCCATTATAGATCTCAAATTTGGAAGTCAACCATATAGTTATTCCAATTGGAATATTTTTGAAAGGATTTGATGTATATAATTCTCCAAGTCACCTAAATTATTTTTAATTAAATTCTATTGGTTTTAGTGTTTTTTTATTGAGAAAAAAGTTTAAGTGTTATTCATGTGAAAATGTTTTGATTCAAACTCTCAGAGAACATTTAATGGGTTATCATGATTTAACTAGACTAACGGTTTTCATTTTTTTATTTTGTCCCTTACTGAGATTTGTGTGCTCATCCCATGTTTTTAAAAGATTTCGATCAATTTAAGGGGTAATAGAGTCAAGGGTGGAATCAAGAAAAAGTTTTGATGATTAATCATAAAAAGAAACCATGTTTCTTTTTAGATGTTTTCATGTTATGGAAGAAGTGGATGTTGTTGGAAGTGTCCACTTTATATTTCTATGTTTTAGATATGTGATTGTTATATCCAAGTCCTCTAAATCTTTAAAAATGAAAAGATCCTCAATGTGAATTTTTGACATAAATCAAGATTATATAATGGTTAAGGCTGGGGACTTATTGATATAGTATTTCTATTAAACTATATCAAGCATAATCTAGAAAATGGTACAAAAAGATAAGAAATCATGTCTTGATAAAAAAATTAACTCCTTATGTGATTATTTCACTACAACTCATATTCAAACACAAGAAACGTAATAATCACTAATATATAGTATATAATTACTCCTTCCCACTAAGGTTTAATTTCCCTCACATCACTTTTCCATTTCGATCAGCTATCCACAGACGACCAATCTCAAAAATGACAAGATGAATTGAAATGACTAGATAAGAAATGATTGCATAACCTGCAGCATTTAGAGGTTCATCACATGAAGAATCTATTGAGATTTTAACAAGGATTTTTCCTTCATTAATTCCTCAAATGAGTACTAGTTTTGGCTTTCAAGGCCCCAATAATACCTAGGAAGAATCCTTTGAAGATTAAACAAAAATTGGGAAGGACATTATTCCATACATAAGGTTTACTATAATAGTGAATATTTCCTAATTACCATGGATGGTGAGTGTATCATAGCCATACCAATACATGGTTTCTCAAGAAATATTTTATTTTATGAAGCCACTAACCACTGGTCCTTGTCATAGAACCTAAAAATGAAGGAAAAACGTTCTAGTAACATATAGTTAAGTTGAAGGACAATATCCTAGTCACATGATGATAAACTAGAAAACAACATCCATGTAATAAGATATTAAAATATTTGACACCTTTTCCTTTTTTAAGACATTAAATTCCTGATTGAAATCCCTTTTTCATGATGTAAAACTACACCTTATTACAACCCTTACAAGAGTGGATCGTTGTTCATGGAATCAATCTACTTTAAAACCTCAAATTTAGAAATACTGATATCTTGATTCTCTCTAAAATTATATATGTAGTAATTCATTTATCCTACCTCATATTCTATTAACAACATGATAAAAATATCATGCATCTTCTACAAATGACCTATATCCATTCAGGAGTTTCCAACATAGGTTCCCTCATTCCAAAACTCATGGATGAGAAAAACAGTGTTCATTACATACAAGTAAGATATGTGAAAGGAACATTCCCCCACTCATGTTTATTTATGATAAAAATGATCCCTTAATGCTCATACATATTCAATTCATAATTCATACTCTGTGTCTCTAGATATTTGAGTCACCATAATCTTACCTTTGGCACTGTTGATAAAACTCTCCAACTCTAATGGAAACCTCTATTTTAAATATGAATACTATGCCTAATATGGCTCTGTATAATTTATGCCCCCATTGTGTCCTATAATCCAGAGGAAAATTCACCATAATGAGAAATTCCATTTTTCTTTATAAATCCCATGAACAATGTAAAATAAATCTTCTTTCAAATATTGTCTGTAGTCATTCCTTATGTAATTTTCATATAATATTTTCTAGGATATGAGAGCCTCATGATCATAGATAACATATTTTTCATCTTCACATCAAGAAGATTCCAAATCATTCCTTGTTAGACCACTATGGAATGGAAAATCAAGTGATGTTTTCTAGAAACTACCCTTGATTGGAATTTCATTACTATTTGGATAACCCACTAACATTTCTTGTTTGTCACATCGAGAATGTCTCATGTGATCTTACAAATTTTGGTAATTTATTCAAGTTTTCATGTATAGTTATTTCCAAAACCAGAATTGATGATTGATCCTTGTCACATGACATTAAAGGGCATGAGTATTCCTAAATAAAATACCTCAACAGTCATATCATTGGTCAAGGAAACTTAACCTTAATCTCTAGCCACCCATATTTATGAGCATTGTGGCATTAAACAAAGTATACATGTCCGTTATATATTTTTATAATACCATTTGATATTTGTATTCCCCTTTGGTCTTCTCTAATCTATTGTTGTATATATTGCCTCAGAACCCAATTTTTTTCAAATCTATTTAACCTTAAATTAGATTAATATGGCATCCTAATTGTATGGCATTAAAATTACAAGAAAATTTCATGTCTGAAGACATTAAAACATATGATGAGCTATGTACTCAATTCACAACATCATTATATATGGATCACATAACTTTAAGAAATATGTTAGACTGTGTGATCAATGGGCCCCACATGAGAGGAAATTCTCTTTTCGACCCTAGTCAACTACTCCATCAACTTCAAGAACAACATGTGGCTTGATTACTATCTCAAAGTTATAGGTAGAGATTCCCAAATCCAATTTCTTATCTCAACCACCATACAATATTAATTCCTTATCCCAGTAGAGTAACTTGATAGGTGCGGGGAACTTCTTCTCAGAACTATGTGTCTCTTAATTCTCACTCGAATGAAATTTTAAGTTATTCATATATCGCTCATTATAGGAATAACAAAAAAATAAAAATAAATACCCCCACTCATATAAACATCCTCAATCACTATAAAAGATTCTTATATAATTATTTAATTTATGATTTATTGATTGATGCAAATTCCACCTTTCAAACATATGAATCAATTATATGTAGAGAATTTATCATTCAAGAATAACCCATTTTTTTTAAATTCTCCTTCATGTTATTTATATATCCCTTTTTCAATAATCAGACTCCATGTCTCAAGATACATGGGTCCCCATAAGATTTAACATCCTATCAGGGAAAAAAGTATCCAACTGTAAAGGACGCATCTATTTTGACTATGCATACTAAACCTAATATGGATCTATATAATGTTATCCACTAATGATTCCTATCAAACTGAGGCAATTTCATCTTCAGGAGAAATTCCCATTATATCTTTATACCATAAAAACATCATAATGGAAACTGTTATTTGAATATGATATGTGGTTATTTATTATGTACTTATGCCATATAGTTTTCTCATACCTAAGATCCTCGATATCATGGATTACAACTTTCCCTCTTCACATCCAAAAAATAATAGAGCGTTCATATCCAAACAACCATGGTATAAAAAATTAGGTGGTGTGTCCCATGTACAACCCTTGATTATAATTCATAGTAAAATGGATAATCCACTAATTTCTTTTTATTTATCATGTCAAGCATGTCTCTCATTATCTTATATATTTCAGATGATTATTCAAACATGTAAAATTAAACTTTTCCATAAGTAAAGGGGGTGATCATTTCATCCTATAATAATGTAAATTGATTAGTATGGCCTCCCTCATGATTCTTTCCCTTCTATACATATGATCGAGATCTGTGAAAGTAACTTTCTTTGAACTATATATTTATTGATTCTTTCTCTAATAAGATTCTAAGGCGATACACAGATCCCACAACTCATCCTAGCCATGATTTAATGAATATACACCTTTTCACTTGTTCATAAACTTGATCTATGAGAGGAAATACTTATGTGAGCCATTAAGAATTTGATCTTAGAATCCCAATGGGAGTACAAATACCCAATCTTGGTATACTCGATCCTAAATTCATCCATCGTGATTTTAGAAATTATTATTTCCATAAATCACATTTCATTGTTTTAAGAAACTCATATCCTCACAAAAATCCTTGGTTATTGAACATAATAATATCTAACTCGAAGGGGGAATTTTTTTTTTACAATTCATGATATACCCAATATGGCTCATCATAACGTCTTCCCACAATGTTTCTTGTCAACTAAAGGAATCTTCATCTTCAAGAGAAAGTCCTCTTATCTTCATATTCACTAAAAGAATCATTATAAAAGTTAATTTTTGAATATGGTCTATATTTATTACTTATATACTTTTCTTATATCACTTTATCATATCTAAGAACCCCAAGATAGGGATTTTGAAATTTTCTTCACCACACTCAAAATATAATAGAACCAGCAATGCCCATTAAATCCTCCTTGTATTGAGATTATGAAAATCATTTGTATTAAACATAAAATACACAGAGGTTATGGGGTCCACCAAAAAGGACCCAATAAAATAAAATTAATACTCTTTATTCCATTATACCTTATAAAAATTCAATGTAATACATATATTCATTCATGAAATTTTAGTTCTTATATTCAAGAAAATTATTTTCTAAAGAATGACATGAGATCATTCGTTCTAATAGGCCAACTCTGGTGCTACAGTGATAGTTATTATAACTATAGATAACTACGATCCATTCCTAACTAAGAAATTAAAATCATTTAGACTTAATATTTCATGATTAGGAATGATACTATTATTTGGTAGTTGGATTATCTATAATATATTGTGGTGACCATTCAAATCATTTCAAGTTATTATGAGATAGTGATCAAAAAGAGATGTAAGTAAAATTACGGAGGGCTATTATGTTATATTTCATTCATCAAAAGTGTGTAAAGGTGGATCATAAATATTTTGGAGTCTCCCAACATCGATAAAACACTACTTTTATGTAACACATTCAGTATCTTTATAGAGTTGAAATATTGTTTGATTGGGATCTTATACGGATTGGCACAGGTCAGAAAACCTTTTGATTTCTCTTTCTATATTGACATGAATTTGTTTTTCCCTTCACAAGCATCAAGAACCACATTTTGTTAATCTTATACCAACCATTGTTCCTCATCAACCAATACTTCAAAATTGGATAATTTTTTATCAAGAGCATCGTACTCTAGATGAACTCGGTCTGATTCCACGAAAAGTTGTTCCACCAAGAATCTTTATTATAAAACTCTACCATGTCATTGTATGTCTAGTTGAACTTGTTTAGAAGCTTCGCTAAGAAGTAAATTCTATGCCATAATAATATGGTCTTTGTACTTAATGGTTTCAAGTTGGGATTGAAGAACATCCAACCTATCTTGAGTGGGGACCACTGATTTTACTTTGGTATGTATGGCACATTAGTAAAACCCCCCATACCCATGAAAGGAGAACATGTGATATAATGTGGGTAATTTTTCTGGAAAATGTGATCGGGGGTCTGAGAAATGAGTTTTCATATATCTCTTAATATGTTTTATCGATCCACATTAAAACTTTCAAGTGTTTCTAGATTGTCCTCAAAGTCTATCTCAAAAGGGAGGAAACTTCAATGACTATCCTGAATGGAGAGAATCTATGCAAGAAATTTTCCAAAAAGAAAAAAGGAATAGTAATTGATTTCCTAGAAGCCTCAGTTGATTGGGAGTTTGATATTTCCTAAATTTCAGATTTTTATTCCAATTTCCCTAAAATAGATGGTCAAAGAAATTGATATCGGGTAAAGAAAAGTGTGAGGTCATCAATGAGCTAGGGGCTCTCCTTCACCCACAGAAGCACTAGCCTCAACCACTATAATTTACTCACAAACAACCAAAAATAGAGATATTCCTCCCTATAGAGCAAAATCATCAGATGATATGCCTAATTTAAGTGTAGGAAGTTCATCATTGTTAAAAGGTGATCATCAGGATTGACAGTAGTTGAAAAATAAGGGGATCTCGTGGAAAATTTTAGAATAATTGACCTCCTTCCAGGGACGTATTTGTGAAATTTTCAAATTCTTATAAATCAGTATCCTCTCGGAGGTCACTCATATACATCAATCCTAGAGTATTAAAAATCAACAAACATGGAGAAACAACTTATATTCACCCTCCCTAGACCTAAGGCGTTGCATCCCCAATAATTGTGATATTTGATAGAATGAGGTTAGTTGGCTCGTGGAGATTCTAACCCTGTCAACACCCTTTTTGGACAAGGTAGATGGGTTTTTATCCTAATAAGATAACATTTGAGGACTAAAAACACTAGTAATATCACATGTTAGCATTGTATCCTCATTTGATCTAGACTTCCCTACAATTCAATTAATGCAAAAACTAGTCAAAAATGAAAAGCAGTTGAACACTCTCAAATTTTTGGTACTCCTTGACATTTAGAACTCATGCCAACGGATTTTAAAGATAATCTATAAATATAAATAAATATAAATATTGAAAATTATGTGCAAAACATAATACTCACCCATTGTACTAGGATGAATGTGTATTGATTAACTCTTTTCTTTTCTTTTTTGTGTATTTTCCCATGAGGATAGTCTCTCATGGAGAACAATGGGTGGGGAAAAGAGTGTTTATGATCATTTTGGACCTGAAATCACAACCAACATGTTCTCATCCATCCTTCAACAAACTTCCTCCACCCATTTCATTAATAGGAATTCCTACACCAATTGTATTTCTCATAGTGGGGTATTATAGGGAAGGAATTATGGATTTATCAGTTACAAGATTTTTTAAAAATCCCAGAAAATATTGAGGGGTCCCAAAATAGTGAAAGAGAAAATTTGAATATATGTATGAACCATAATCACAACTTTTTCACATAATCATTATCCTTTGACCTTGTCACTATCATTTCTTGCACTTTGTCTGAGCGATAAATTCTATTCTTTAAGTAGTGGATTGATGAATCTATATCTTCCCGATAAAAACTAACATCATAAAGTTTCTCAATAGGAGTGATTTTATCAGTAGGAGTGAGTAGCCCAAATCTAAGAAAATGAATCCCCTCTTCTTCAATCACTCACTGTTTTTCCTTTGATGGTAAGATCTTCCTCTATGTATATCATTCACTATAGGCAGCAGGAAATGCTACCATAATACGAATAGATAATGATGATGAATCTACCCTTATGGGTGGGGCATGATCAAGTTGATGCACCTACTTCCTCAACATCTTATATACCACTCTCCTAAAATAATATTTCTTATGTGGATCTAACTATAAAGAGTAAAGAACGCTAGTAGTTTTATTATCTATGGGTGAACCTGCCTTGTGAGATTTCTTGGAAGCATGGACACTGCTTCTCTCCTCTTCACTCTCACTCATGTAAGGTGTTTTCATTTCGAGAACTAATAATTAATATGTGTTTTGATTGAGAAGTGAGTGGATGGATCCCTTGAGGTATTAAATGTACTCCACCACCATCTCAAGATAGTTTTTATATTAATTGTTTTTTGGATCAGTTATGATTCCATACCTGGTTTGTAGGTGTCCATCCCTTGAAAAAGGTTTCATACCCCCTTGGATGGAATAATGAATTCCCAAGTGTCCCATTCTGTCCAGGCCATTGAATATAAGGACTCTATATAGAAAATTTGTTTAGGAGATGATTTACTGGATTGGACTTACAAAATTAGACCAATTATTTGGGGAATGGAATCATTAATTCTTTACATCTTCCATGAAATCTCATAAATAAGTAGTTTCTTTGAGTAACCCACTTTTAAGGCCTAATAACCATTGTTAATCACTCCTCAACCCCCTCAGTTGTAGGCCAAAATTTCACACTTAGTTGTAATTTTTTAGGGATTTGATTGGTATAAGAATAGATTTAGGCCTAAAAAAAGAGTTTGTAATCCCAGGATCAGAATCAACCAATGATAGTTCAACCCAAAGACTCATTTCATCATGGGTAAACATCTTATAGAGTTAAATAACATGATACTTATGCTTATGCTTTGTGGAATTTGTTGGAGATACTTAGCACCTTTCCAAGATACAGAAGTGTTTTGTTACAATCAAAAATTCAATTACTATTCAAAAATAAGTTTTTCGTCAATTGTTATGACTAAAACACGTTCCCTAAAATAAATTAGATACCTCCAACTGAATAGACTAATAGAGAAATCCTTTACCAGGGAATTAGACAAAAGTACATAATGAGGGATAATAAAACAATCATAGTAGTTAAACCCGTCCATTGCCACGTTCAATTATATTGTAAATGGATTAGAATCGCTTATACATTTCTAGTATGACTAAAATTAGGCCTCTGGAATGCGTCGATCAATGATAAACTCATATCCTCTAATGTAGGCCCCCATCAAACCCCACAGAACATGGAATGGGAAAAAAATTCTGAATGGGGGGTTTTCCCATACTAATATAACCCAAAAACAGTACATATTAACTAATACCAGGACAACCATATTTATCCTTCTCTCATTCGCTCATAGGTATACCATAGAAAAGGTTCTAAATATAACCCTGATATATGACTTACTTATGGATAATGACAATTTGCTGCGAAATATGGAAATGAATGATGCTTGTCATACCATTTAGTCAACCTGTGGAGAAATGTCTCATCCCCATTGATTGATGTGGCCCTCTTCATAGGTCAACCAATAAGTTCCAGTACACCTCCAAGTACCCCAGGTAGGTAAAGTTTTTATCCTTCTTAAGCATAGGTAAAGACCATTTTATCTGGAAAATTCCTAGATATAAATAAGGAAATGTATATCCAATCTAGGATGAGGATACAATTCCTAAATATTATATGTGATGGGATGAAACTCTTTCAAGAGTGGGGATGGGTCCTCTTCGAATCATCCCATACTGAGTAATGTAATAGGAACTCATCATATATATCCCCCATGATTAGGGCCCTGGTGATCATCTGAACATCCCAATGACTTATTCCAACCTTTCCACGCCCTATATAAACCATGAGATAATCTTGGATCCATATAATAATTAAATTTGCAAAGATAAACTTGTTCATATAAAAAAAAGTTTGTGACACCAATACTGACACACAAAGTCCCACAACCACCAGCTTATATCAAAATTTCACAGAGTATTGATAAAGCTATAAGATCCATCCCCAATCAATGTTAAAGATATTTCTAGGATGAAGATTCCATTTTGATGAACATATAATCTTTTCATCAGTAATTTCCTTTCTTGTGATGGATTGGAAACAATAAATATCTAGTTCTGAAGTCATCTACTATTTGTTTATCGAAAAAGGAAAATAACCCAAAATGAAACATTCATCTTTTCTTTCCTTGATATACATTTAAGTCGCTAATATTTTTTCCAAATACACATGTTAATATCTATTTATCCAATTCATCATTTTATTTTTAGGGTGGGGCACATGAATAGGTATATATTAATGTAATTTGAACCCGTAAAGGGGTAGCATATCTAAAAAGGGTTATCCTTGAAAGTTGGTTCCAATGATCTATGACTAGAAGGGATTATGTGTGATTTTGTTTTTATTTTCCTCATCATAAAAACATTCAATCACATTGTTCCACATCTCATTAGTATTGGGGTAACCTTGAGAAGGACTAATTGTCTATGCTGAAAAGAAAAAATATTGTGTTGAATTCTATGAAAGTGCAAAAAATTTATCGAACTATTAAATATTTTCTAGGAAATTAATCTATATATAGATATAATTATGTAATATATAGTCCTCATAGGATTCATGTGACTACATAGAATATCCCATTTCTATGTGACAATAGATTTTATCCAATGTGTAGATTTATGTTTAGGAATATACCGGTTTTTAGGTTAGTTTGCTTTTGTTTGTAGAAAGTAATAACATTATTTTTTTTATGAGAAAGATATCATATTATAAACAAAGAATTAACTAGAGATAACTCTAAATCACTCACCATTTCATGAAAAATGATTTCGGCCTAAAACCTTTATATAGGTGGGGGACCTCATCAGGGGACATATGCACTCAAAAACCCACTAAAATAAGTTGATTTATTCTTTATAATACTCTCTTATTCATGTCAATAGAAAACCATTCCTAAATTTTGAATTTTTTTGGCCCAAAATGTTCATAAATAATTATACAAAACCATTATAAATTTTGAAAATCCATAAAAAAATCAGGTGAACGGTCCACAAAGTTAAAAATTGGAAAATTACATGGAACCAAAATATAGTAATCCCCTTTCCACATAGTGCACATGAATTGGGTCTTCTACAACGCATAACCCCCCCCCCCCCCCCACAATTATTTTCTTTTGTGGCATGAGGCAGTAATATGATGCCCCCAAAAATGATTTTCATTTATTGTGTGAAGAGGTAACATGATGCCTTCTCCAAATTATTTTTTCTAATAATGTGAGGTATTAATATCACACACCCAAAATCTGATTTTTATTTGTGGTGTGATGAGTTAATATCATGGCACCAAAAATGAAAATCATTTTTGGTGTGAAGTGATGAATCGACCACACCCAAAAATTTAAATACTTTTGGGATGATGCATTAGTTTAATTGCCTCCCACATAGTTTCAGGTATGTTATGAGACTAAGTAGACATTATAGGAAAATTATTCTTCTTGTACCCTATAAACACTTAATGTTCTCAACATAAATAACACTTATAAATTGGGAATATTAAATTATATAGGTATAGAATACCAAATAATGACAAATAATAGATTCTCAGTTCGAAATGTAATTCACTTACTGTATACCACAAAGGAATGGGATGCCCTAAAAAGGGATCCTCATCTCAGAGCTCCCACCCAAAAAGGGATACCATTCATGAGAAAAATGGACCCACCTGTTCATCCACAAAGGCTAACCGATTTCTCCCCTAAATGAAACCTCTGGTAAAGAAATCCATTTTTTTGAACAACCCCTTCACGATGCCTCATTCTATATAGAAAGATCTATATAAATAATAGTGTATATTTGGGGTGTTTTACCCATGTTATCGAAATAAATTCCTTCTATATTGTGTTCGTATTCATTTTGAATCCTCTTTGATTTTTCAAAGTGGTTTCCTATAACCAGCACCAGATTCTGATAATTCCATCACTAAGACCTCCTATGTGGCAACAAGTTCTATCCATCCCAATTATGAGACACATCTATGTATCTCGATCATGATCATGAATTACCATGGTAAAGTCAGTTTAGTATTTAAATTACCTAATATAGACAGACCTCAAAATAATCATGATTATGCATTCCCAAGGTAACAAGGATCCCAGTCATAAGTATGATGGATGCAGTTTAGGACATGATATTCATTTTTCACACACTACCTAAAAAGTGAAACCCTAGACCATATCTATATTGATATGTTAAACCTATCCAATGATTTATAGAAGGAAAATAATGTAGTAATGAGTAAGATTTAACTTTCTCCCTAACTTCCTTAACATATACTTTCCCACTTATAACATTAGATGAGGATCGAGTGTCTCTATTGAGCATGAATCATAGATTAACCACCTAGAAATTCTTGAAAGACACCATATTCCTACTTCCTTTCATATATCCACCTTCTTCCATGAGTGTATTTGGAAGAAATTTTAATTTTTGCCACTGATTTCGTTATAAGTCCCTCTCATACATTATTATGCACATGACGATCTTATATTATATCTTTTTTCCCACTTGAAGAAACACTCATGTGGGCTTAAATATAATTGCTGATCATGAAACTAGCATGACTAAGAATATATAATGGGCCTCTATTTTAGGTTTAAACCCTTAAAATTATATAACTTCATGGGATTTTGTTCCCATATTGGTGGGATACATAGGAATCCTCTATGAGGTTCAAACTCAATATCTCAAACTGATTACCAATATTTTTAGGACATATTCCAAATAATATCATCCATTACCTTGGAGTTCATACTCCTTACAAGAACATTTTCATCCTCATTGATCAATACTACCAATGGGAGATCTAATTGTAGGCTAATATTCATAGAAAGACTAATCCATTCATGTTGGGATATATTCCCCATGGTGTCAACTGAAAAGGCCACTCATGTTTAGGTCCCACACTTACTTTGGTTGTTCACCTTTTTCCTAGGCATCATAATGTATGGTGTTAAAATCAAAGGTTCTTTATTCTTCACATGAACATAAAATATAATATGTGTCTCTATATGTGGCACTAAACTACATTGGTTACGATTCCTTTCACAAGGATACATAGGAATCGCTTCTTATCAGACTGGTTCCGACACCGAAACCCCACTACCTCCCTGGGTGGAAATAAATTCTAATGTAACCAGTTATGAGACTTTAAACAAAAATTCATTAAAATAAATCATTACCATGTAAATAATGATACAATATAGAGAAAATAAGATACATAATTATGTGTATTTCAAAGTATAACCTTGAATACATATAGATGGTTCCTTTGATAGAGAACCTCTGATATATAGAGATGGTTACTCTAATGTGTATATGTGATTTATTGCAGATGTGAAGGGTTACTATACTTATTTTGAGATTTATAAAGGATTCATGAATATGATTTAAATATATAAGTGTGTCCCATAGTAATAAATAATTCCTACAAAAAGGTTTTGATTAGCATTACCACCCATCCTTTTGAACAATGTGAGTCCCTATGTGTCATAAGAAAATCCTTCTGATCGCCTACCTTTGTAAATCATATCCATATCATGGATGTTGGAACCATTGGATGTTTCCATATTTATGAATCAACCCCATTGTAAACCTCCTAAAAAATGTTCAAGAAATTTTCATCATTTATACAATTTCCCTAATCATGTATCTTCTTGGATATATTTATAACACATAATAATTCTTGAACATCCATCCATCAATTATCGCACAATTCATGTACTCTATAATATTTAATCTCCACCAGGATCCATGATCTCGGGAGATATCCACATCACTACATATGATATATGAGTTTATAATATGAATTAACATTCCTATCAACTATATAAAATGACATGAACTCAAAATTTTCATTCACATAGAAATGGAAAACATTAATCTTTTATTGTTATCATCATTTACATTT
Source organism: Viscum album (assembly GCA_963277665.1). Lineage (NCBI taxonomy): Eukaryota > Viridiplantae > Streptophyta > Magnoliopsida > Santalales > Viscaceae > Viscum > Viscum album. The sequence goes on from OY728119.1 coordinate 541,968,696, forward strand.
CCCCACTTTTAATAACTGTAATCATTGAAAATAATTACCAACTCTCCAACATCATAACATTATTTATTTATATATTATTATATGTCAAAGACTAAATATCCATCTAAGATATTCCATATTTCAAAATTTATGTAAACTATAGAATTAATAAATGTCTTGTGATATAACCCTAGTATTTTTTTACAATTAATCTTTTCTATATATATTCTCCATACTTTTATCTATTGCAACTTATGTTAATACCTATCACTATTTGTAAAAAGATCCATGTTCTTTACATGTCCTAGGAAATTATTTTTTTCAATTTAATTGAATTAGTTATTGATTGTAACGTTTCTTTAGAACTCCCCATAATACACTTATTCTCGTATATTCATCATTACACCATCCTAAAAATAATTCTCTGAAACTATATGTAATATATTTCACTTTCAGCCACCATGGGGAAGTTATTACTAATGGTTCTTTATCATGTCATCACACAACAAATTCATGTACATTCAATCATTATGGGCTCCCAAAGTCAGGATGGAACAAAGCCTCTAATCATCCAAACCTATATGTATCAATAGATAGATGTGATAATCCTCTATAAGAAAAATATTATTCAATATTTATATCTCTTTGAGCGATATAACCTCATTATTATCTCCCATCTGAGAAATTTGATTCCATTTTAGTACCTTTTTCTATAGAATTTGATAAATATTTTTCACCACATAATCTAAATCACATGATAAAATGTTCTTGTTTTATAAACTGTGAAATCTATAAATTGTTTATAATTACTTTCCCTAATCTAAAATAACTCTGTATCGCTAACTATGATACACAATGATATGTCCTGGGATATAAAAATTCCTTTTAGAAAACTTTTATATGAAACATTGTTTAATTATCTATTTCATAATGGATTAATACCTCATTTGATATAAGTAAATCACCTCATGTGATCCAACACAGGTAAAATTTATTCTTTTACTCTACACTATATCCTCTAACATATTTATTAAAGTCTTATTAAAAATTATTACCAAATCATGATATTAATCATAATAACAACCAAGCCAAGAATGTTTACCTCATATATTCCTCTAGTAAATAAACTCATATCTCTATGAAATAGTCCATTTTAATCTTAAATATATATCTTTTAAAATTAATTGAGAACACCTCATTAAATTTATATTATACTTAAAAATTATTATTACATTAATATATTTTTAATGTGATCCATGAAAAAACTAAAACATTAACAAAAGTCTGAAAAATGTCGATATATCTCTTCAACTATATAATTTCCCCATATATCATATTTATAAATCACATTTTCATATAAAAGTGGTATTTCATCTTCAATGATTCATCTCCAATACTCTTAAATATTATAGCCTTTATATGTACATCCATGATTCTGTTAGTTAAGGATATATTTTTAAATTATATAAATACACAACTATGATCTGTATGAATATATCTTTTAGAATTATATAGTTTGGATAATCCTTGAATCTAACCTTACCCTTGATTGTTACTTGTGTATATTTTATATTCCTTGTCCATTTCATTAGAATCATTCCTTAATTTTCAGGGGTTTCATGTCATTCAACATCATAGAGCTATCATAATCAACCAATACCATAATCATCATTGGTTGAAATTTTCATCACACTTCATCATTGATTTCTTTATCATCACTAGTTGATTGTCATCTCAATTACTAATAGAAAAAATTATAACCTTAGAAAAACCAAATTTGTAGATATTTGAATTTTCCCTAGTGATATAATTTCTGTTTTTTAGGTGTTATAGATATAATACCAGAGTTCGGAAGACATTTATTATATATTGGATAATATTTAGAAATCTATAGTAAACTATGTCACTGTCTAACCTTCATCACATCATGATTTTCCAAGATTCATCATTGTCGAATTGATGGTCTTCATGGTTTAGCCATGTTTTTAGAGATTATGAGTTGGTTTGAGTATTTCCATTTTGGGGTTGAGTTATGTCACAAACCAATCCAGGTCGACCTCGAACAAGACACCCGAGCTAGTCTGTGATAAGGCATGAGAGGCATTCCTAATCTTACAGATCTGGAAACTAGTGTCACAGATCATGATAAAATCATTGGAAACAATTTGTAATTAAAATAGTAGAATAATAAATAAATATAAACTGAATAATAAAAAACAATAGCAGTGTAAAAAAGTAAAACTGCACATACCTTCATGGGACCCTGTGGGTCACCAATAACCTCGGAACCAACAACACCCATGGTGAACGAGTCCATGAAATAAGTTAGCACCACATGATAAAATCAAAGAGAAATATATAGTCTTGATTATTAAAGCTCAATAGTCATGCCCCAAAAAACTATTCTATATGCCTTAGCTTAAAAAATAGTCATCTCCTACTAGTCTAAAATACGTATATTAGAATAAGGACTTTGTTCTATTTTTATGACAAGTAACATTATAATAATTTCATGAAAATTTTTTATTTATTTTTTTAAAAAATATATAAATAAAATTCACTTATAAATCCTCTTTGTGAAAAGTTGAATGCCAATAAGACACTTTTTTATCAAAATCATAATAGTATATGTGATTTTATGACAAATTATAAGAATAAGAGGAAATTAGAATACCAAAGTAACTATCATTAGGGCATGTACCTCGAAAATGTGTGAAGAGACCCTAGAAATACATGATTCAGATCCATCTTCCTACATGTAATGAAACTCTATAGTCGATAACCAACCCAACTAATCTACACTAGCCTCACCTATGGAACAACCCTCAATGCCTATCCCTACAGATGGGATCTAGTTTGCCTATTCGAGATATAGTTAGGAACTGCATCTTGAATCTCACTACATCACCTCAGATATCACGGTTAGAAGAAAATTTATAGGTGAGGAATCCATGAAAACATAACACATTTATTGAGTAATCCATAATTCATGCTAATCCAACCTCCTTCCCGATACCATCAATGCAAATTCCCTCCAAAATAAGAAATATCTTTGGAGGCATCCATTATTCTAAGAAAAAAGGTACCAAATGGGACGCATTATTTTGAATAAAATTTTTTCCATTTTTAAATACACATCAAACAAATAATTTAAACCTTTTCATAACCATAGTCTATAATGACTAATCAATTCTAAATTTATAGGTTTGCTTCAACAAGAGATAAATCAAGCATTATGTGTATTTGACTTTTCAGAAAACAATTATAATTTATCTAATATAGGAAAAAAACATATGAATATGAATTCCATATACAAACAATTCTGTAAACCCAAATTACCAAAAAATTAACCAAAACTCAATTATTGGGCCCACCGAGCATTTTAACAAACAAATGGTGTAAGCTGTTTAACAAAATAATTTCATACCATTCAATTAAAAGAGGTATTCACCCAATTTCGAATGAAATAATTATTATAAGAATTATAAATCAATAATTAGAGTAATAACATGGCCTTAAGTTCAAGCAATAAATGATTATTTAAATTTAAAGGACATTCATTAGGGAACCAGCCTCAATGGGATGATAATCAAGATGAAACACCCCTAAACACGATGTATTTGACGACTACATCCTGAATATTCTCTTTTCTTCTTGCACACATTTTCATGTAAACATATATATGAGAAAACCTATACCCTATTTACATATTTTCATGCCCATGAATATGTACAAGGGGGTCCTTACCTATATTTTTAAACATGCATATACCCCTTTACACTTACACACAAATGAGTTTTTCATATATATATATAATATAACCCCTATATATATATATATTAATACCACCATGAGTGAATATATATAAAGAGGGAACTTCATATATTTATATACATACCTATTCACACACATGTAAGTTTCCTTCAACTATGAAAACTCAAAACTACTTCACGGAAGAACTAGATGCACTGTAAAGATAAAATTAACCCAAAATCACCAAAATACCCCAAAAATTAGAACAACCAATAGGGCATAAGAAACCAACCTCAAATAGTTTTTGGTAAACCATAATGGCATTATATTCGTCACCTTCAGTGGAAAATATAAATACATTCCTGTATACAAACCAACAGACCGATTCCAAGCCATAATAGAGGAATAAAATCAAAAGAACCAGGTCAACCGTTGACATAGGGTTCGAATGATCAAAAAAATGAGATGGGAAGAGGGAAAAAGATGAATCATTTAAGGAGGATGGAATATGATTGATTACCTTGTAGAATCTTCTACAAAATCTCATTAAATCATAGGTAATCATAGAGGGGGATAGGGAGGTCGAGGAGTGCTGCTAGGGAGGGACCCCACTATCCTTGGTCACACGAGTAAGAGATGGGGAGAGGGGTTCTCACATGGAAGTTGGGGGAGAGGGATTAAAATAAATTATGGTAAAAGGGGAAATAAAAAATAAAAAAATAATTTTAAATAAAATAAAACCCCAATAATATAAAAACTAGGAAACCTGTATAGTTTGGATGTAATATTTTCTAAATCGAGTGCTAATTGTGCAGTGTCCATGGACACCCCCCACATCATTTCTCTTAAGGCACTTAATGGCTGAGAAAACTATGAAAAAATAGTGAAACTTATAATTAAAAACTCATAGATCCAATCTAGATGCATTCTGCGTGGTTTAATAGACTGTGCACAAGTTGTGAACCACGTCACTTACCCACCCAGGCACCTCCATTGGCACTACATGGTTACTTCTAATCATACAGGCTAACCATGAAATAGATAAAAGCCGTAAAAAAGAAAATATATCCCACCAACTACTAGAACATAATCACTTTTATGAAAAAAATAGAATAAGACCAAAAATCAATAGAATAAAAGAAAAGAGTCTGGTCAGGTTATGACAATTCTCCCCACCATTTACACTTTATACCCCTTAAAATGCACTCATCAAAATTTGGAATAAATTTGAATCAAAACTAACCAAGAACAAATAAAACCATTAAACCCAGTGTGGTATTTCAACCACCCAAGTCATACAAAACCAACTATAGATAAAATGAAAAGGATATATACATGGAAAAGAGTGGTTTCTCCCCACAATTAAATAACTAACTAGCAAAAAAATTTAGCTAAGAGGAATAATTAAAGAAACCACCCCAAACACGATAAGGGTTTAACCACAAAGACTCAAATAGGGAACCTAGAAAATCCAAAATTCATAATTTTCCAAGTCACATGCCTCTCCAAACTAGGATCACCTGAAAAAAACCATTTTAGAAAAAAGGTTAATTGTTTAGAAGTGCTTATCCACAAGAGACAAAAATGATAATTTAATGATAGAGGATACCAATATTATAAAAAAGAATGCCTATTAAGGAAATAAAATCAAATCAGTTAACAAATTTAATGCTCACCACTTATATTTCAAAGGAAACATGTTGTTTGTACATCCCCCACACTTGGAAATTCTCTAAATATGTGAAAATAATCACTTTGGACCAATGGATGGATCATAGATGTCTTAAAGCATCTTCTTCCTACAGTCAATAAATGATAACCTCTTATCATGGATTTCTCTTCTAGAAACAAATATTACAGAAATCCTTCAGGTACATAATAGTGAATAGCCTTTGGAGGATTACAAAAATATGGATTAGAGTGCCAAAAAATACCACAATCGAAATAAATGATCGAGTGGTCCAAAAAATGAATGGAAAGCACTGAAGAAGATATTTTTCTGAAATTGGTTCCTCTGATTCACACTCCTTACTAGATGGGGAACCTCCATAATCTCCATAAATATACAAAAATCAACATCCATTGGATTCCCTTTGGTAATTTCCTAAATGAAAGAACATGATCCTTGATTCCTATATGGATACACCATACAAAAAGTGATGATTCCAATAGATTTCTCGACACTATCTCTAGATAAAAGAATACTAGTTCACTGAAATGGTCAACATTCCCCTTAATTGTCACTTGACATTAGCATGAAACTATCAAATTTTCAATATTATTCTATGTTAATTCCTCCAGAATAACCCATTATAAGAAATTGGTCTTGAATATTTCCTAAGACATCCCATCTCACAATAATGATTGAACCACAAGCTTCCATTGGTCAACTATCAGTCCTTCAAACATACTCAAGACAACTCACACTCTCACAACATCTGGAGTTCTAAAAAACCTAAAGACACTCTTAAATTTCTCAATATTCTCCATGGCCTCTAATAGACCTTAATAACTATCGAAAAGAGACGATGATTGTGAAGATCTCATCTCCACCTCTCTTCTATGAGTCTGCGTGGGGGAAACAAATAGAAGAAAATACTAAAAAAATTATTTGGTATTTATATGTTTTATAATATAAATAATCTAAAACACACTACCAAATAAAATATCAACTGAAAAACCACAACATAACAAGACAATCCAAGAACCCCTTTTAAAAAACAATATTTTCCATTATAAATTGAAAACAACCATTCCCACTTCAAAAACCATTTCAGTACATCCACATTGAAAATAAAAACACCGCCTCAATTTTTCCATTAAACCCAAAAATATTGTTATAAAAACATCCTCCAAATAATTTAATCTATTTTACTTTCCAAAATACACTTTGAAAAAACCAAGTCAAACCATTGATTGTAAATAAACAACTATGACATCCTATGAATTTTCACTAATGTGTGTATCACACTTATGATTATATAATCCCTGAAGACATACCAACATACACTTTTGATGCATAAAAATACATATATGAATGTTCATAAGAAATACCAATGGTCACACATATCATTTTTTTCATCCAATGAAAGGATTACCAATTTACTTTTAAAATCATAATTTTTTCAATCCTTTCATAATTAAATTCATTGTCAACTTCCACTTGGAAACCTAAAATACCATTATAAAAGATGCATTTTCCCCATTTAAAACTCATTTTATCACTCCAAAAACACTTTTTATAAATCATTTTCCTTTTAAAATTCATTAACACCAACCAAATTCATACCAATGCATCACCCATTCCAATATAACTGAAATGGGGAACTAGTGGTCAAGCATACCATAACTACACGATTTATTAGACCATTCAGTAAGTATACACCAACCACTAGAACCATATTAAACCATACCAATGGACTCCAAATAGTTTGATACTCCATGTAAGCTCCCCTGGTAACACCATCTCACTTCCACTACCCTTCCCCAATATACACAAACTCATTGAACTCACCAAATTACAATAGAACAATCCCAATATCAAAAATAAATACATATAACCCTGCTACCCCTAGTGACTCAGGTATCTTCATGAGTGGTGATGATAAAGAACCAACCCATGACCTTCCCCTCAATCACCAAAAATACTATCTATGATCTACATAAAATCCCAAATAACAATGTTTCCCCTCTAATAAATTTTTTTATTAACCTTCTTATGTCAACCCTGAAATGATCATCTGATTTGGCCCATGTCAAGTCCCAAGAGGCATTCCTGATTTTCCCATTCTAGAAACTAATTTTCGTAATCAATATAAACTCATTGTGAGAGATTTATCCTTGAAAGTAGATGAAAAATAAAAAAATAAACTAAAAAATAAAAACACAAGAAACTAAATGAAATAAAGATTAACATACCATTATGTGACCCTGCGGGTTACCACCAACGAGTGAACCAATGTCGCCCATGGAAACTGATCTTGTGTTGGAAGAAGCACTATAATCTAAAAAAACCTTTAGTGGTTACTATTAAAACTCAGTAGGTGTACATGAAAAAAACTATTCCTTATGAATTCACTTTAAATAAATTATGCATCTACTGATAATTTGAAACACATATATTGTGATAATTTTTTAATAATCCTTTTAAGAAAACTAACATATTAATAATATGAAGAACTAATGTCCTATATATTTAAACAATAGTTTATAAATAAAATGACTTTCCAAAAACCCCTTTGTGAAAAGTGACATGCAATGAAGAAATATTTCAGTAGAAATGATAATTGTTTAAGTGATTTTATTAAAACATTTTAGAACAAGAGGATATTATAAAGCATAATTAACTATCATAATGGGATTTACCCAGACACTGAGTGAAGAGACCATAGACTAACTTGGTTTAGATCCATATGTCGAGATATGATATAAATCCATAGTCAATAACCAACTCGACTACTCTATACTAGCATCATTGGTGGCACAACCCTCAAGCCCTATCTCTACCAACGGGATCTAGTATATATAATTGGGACATATATAGTAACTATCACTTGACTGACATTATAATGCCCAGGATCTCATATACAAAAAAATTGAAAGGTGGGTAAGCCATGTAAACATAAAACCTATATTGAGGAAGCCATCATTCATGCAAATCCCACCTCCTTACACAATGCCTGAAAATTCCCCATAAGATAGAGAGTATCCATTGAGGCATCCAATCTTTTAATAAATCAATGAGAGGTGACAAAAAAGCCCCATTATTTTAATTTTCATGTTTTCCATTTTGAAGGTCATGTATCGATGAATGTGCCTCAATGGGAATATAATCAAACTAAAACATTATGGAACATGATGTATTAGATGACAAAAAAAATATGCTCTTTTCTTCAAAAACACATTAGCACATTCACACACATATATATATAAGGACACATATCTCATATGCATATATTCACATGGCCTGGAATATGTACAAGGGTGTCCATACATATATTATTACAAATCTATGTACCCATTTACACTTACACATGTATTCATTTTCATTTCATTATATAAGAACACCTAGCCCCAATATATATATTTATACCCCCATGAGTGAATATATATCACGGGTTAACATACACACACACAGATATATATATATATATATATATATATATATATATATATATATATATATCTACCTAGGAATACACATGTATGTCACCTTCGACTTCGATGCCTCGAAACCACTTCAAGGAAGGCCAAGATGAACTAAAAATTTCTAGGAACCTACAAATCGAAAAGCTCCCCAAAAATGGAACAACTAAGGTGGAAGAAGAAATGAACCTCAAATGGATGTAGGAAAATTGAAATGGTCTGATATTATTTACCTTCAATGGTGAATGATGAAGCATTCCTTGAACTGTTCTGAGAGACCCATTGAACACCCTAGAAATGGATGGAAATAAATAAACCAAGTTAACCCTTAAAATATGTATCAACGGATAAAACAAGTTGACAGGAGGAGGGAAAATATTGAACCAATGAATTAAGAAGGAATAAGAGGTATTAACTAAGATAATTTACCCAGAACCCTCATGAAATTGGAGGGAATCACTAAAGAGGATAGGGAGAGCCACCTTCAGGCTAGGTCATGCGACCAGGAGAGGGGGAGAGGGGATATGATGTTTAAGTTATGGAGAGGGATTCAAATAAATTATGATAAAAATGTAAATTAAAAAAATAAAATAAAAAAAAATAAAAGAAAAAGATAAAAATTTAAAAACCAGGCAACCCACACGGTTTGCCAGTACGGTTTTCCAAACTGTGTGCCAACCATTTGGTAGCCACTAGAACCCCCCCCCCAAAGTCCCCCCTAAGACAGTACATGGTTAAGAAAAATATTCTCAAACCATTCAAATCACAACTTATATATCAAAGATCCAAACCAAAAACTTTCCTCATGCTTTAATATACCATTCTCAAGTCGTACACCACATCACAGACCCAGCTACGGACCCACATCAGTGCCACACAGTTCTCCTAACCATGTGGGATAACCTATTAATAGCTAAAAACCTTAAAATGAAACTATGGCTCACCATTTATAAGAAAATAAGACTACCCAAGATCAAAATAGAATATGAACAAAATTAAATAGAATAAAATATAAGCGTCTAGGTTTTAAAAGTTTTGTCTTGGTTGAAAACATTAGGTATTATATTTTTCTAGTCATGGTCAGCAATGAAATCTCTTTTTAGCATGGGGATGAGGAAAAAATCCATTTTACTAATCATAATGTGAAACAAAATTTTTTAATGGGAGATGAATCATGGTTTTTTATAGTTATAAGAAAGGATCTATGGACCTGTTCATGGTTTAATATGTATATATTGTAGTTTTTTAATTCACAATCAAGGGTGTGAAACTTATAGAGATATTTTATTAGGGAGTAGCATTTTAAATTTCATGGTCCTTATATCATGGTTGGTATAGAAATTCCATCACATGGTTTAGTCCCAATGCATCATGGTTTGGTCACCCATGTGTTTAATTATGAATTTTTTCATCCATAATATTTTATTCAACTGGTATATTATTTTTAACACTATAGACTCTAGAGGATTGGTTTTTCTGACCTAGGACACCCTTGGTGGATTCCCGAGGCCTTGTAATTAAGCTATTGATTTCATATAGTTTAAAGATTTTTTATTCTCTTTTAGTTCTATTATTATCATATTTATTCTTCAAAGATGCTATGAAATTGAATGGTTCAATGTTTTTAGGGGTTATAGACAAAGGACCAAGGAAGGAGGTATGTTTTATAGCTTTAACGGAGGATCACTGGGATTTGGTGGCTGTTTTATTATCATTTTCTCTATATTATCAATGGTGTGTTGTTTGAGCTTTATTCATCATAGATGATTTATATTATTTATTATTTATTTACTATGATTATATGGAATTATCATTACTTTTCAAACACCTTGATAATTTACAATATATTCATTCCTGAATAAATTTATGTTTAGTTCTTGCTTTCTTTTTATGTAACACTATTTTAATCTTACTCTACCGAAAATAATTAGTTGGCTTGCATTGTAACACCCTGATATTTTATGAGATATTTTATTTTAATTTCATTGATGTCATGTTTTTTACTCTAAACCGCGAATAGATTGTGCTATATGCAACATTGTATTATCTTGTTGTATATGTAACAATATTCTTGGCTTGTGTTGCACACAATTTCAATTTCTTTTGATAGGATTCATTTCACGCAACATTAAGAATAGATATTTTTCAATGTATAAATAAACGAAGTCTTAATGATGTTGTACACAATACCAAAAGAAATCTTTCACAACACAGATCACTAACTTGGCTTGCATTACACGCAAGAACGACCTTCCTCGATAGCTTTCATTGTACTTGATACCAAGTTTCACTAAACAATGATATATTATTAAATTATTATTATTTAATGGGATATAAACTAGCAGTTATAAATATTATTAATTAAATTTTAAATTTTATATAACATTATCATTAACCTTACACATTTATAGTACATGATATGAAAAAAAAATTAATTTTTCAGAAAAAAGAATCATTTTTCACAAAATGTAGGTTTACCACCTTTTAATGGCGCACCCATTTTAAATATTTTTTTTAACGCTTTTATAATTTAAATTTGAGAAAAATTAATTATTCTTTGTTAGAGGGAAATAAAAATTTACTTTTTTTTTATTTTTTGGTGTTTTTCTTATAAAATTCATATTTTAATGAATAGCGAAAAATACTGCATTTTAATTCAAAACTACCTTTTCATCTAATTTATTTATATTGTTATATTGTAATTTCAATTGGTTTTAATGTTTAATTGTATTATATTTTTATAATTTAATCCAATTTTATCTATTGTTAGTAATTTCACATTTAAATTGCATATAAACACATGTAAATATTTTGATAGTTGTTACTTCTTAAAAACCCGATTTTTTGAATTGACAATAGAAATTAATTCTAGATTAATTATTGTAACTTTTGTGTCTTGAATTTGGAAAAATTTATTCCATACATGGAATCAGAAGGTTTGAAATTTTTAAATATGTAGCTTTTATTTTTGGATATTATGAATAGTAACATCAGTAATTATTTTATTTATCATGTTTAAAGGGTAACTCTAGTAAATAAGGGTAAAAAATAATAATATTATTATATTAGACTACCCTAACACATGTGTTAATCCTATTTTATGAGATATTTAAAACCATGGCCATAATTAGGTCGATTTTGGGACCCCATGGAACCACAGAGATATAAAAATGACATTTTACAAGAAATAATTTAAAGTAAAGATAAATATGACATAAACTTGTAACTTCTTAATAAAAACAATTTATTGGGGATTACATAAGATAAATTCGTATATAAATAGTTATTGGTAAGATAAAATCACTTCATATATCATGGTATTTTATTTACAATTTTTATGCACCAAATAAATAAATTTATTTATGAAAAAATAATGATCTAGTTCTTAACTTATTAATGAATGAATTAAATAAATGAGATAATATATATTAAAATAAATTTATTATGTAACTTTATTATTTTATCCACAAATTTTATGAACAATAATGACTTATATATTTGAATTAATGATGTACTTTCAAAATAATCAAGATGTTTTAAATTTTTTAAAAAGCCGACATATGAATAGTATTAACATTGACATAAATAAGTTTTTTAAATAAAAACTAATTTATTAAATGATATAAATATAATAAAAATCCAAATTTCAGAAAAATAACTTCATTAGTGATAAAAATGTCATAAATGTTCCACTTTAGGTTCCCTTGGTATTTTTTATTAATGATATTGACCATGTAGTATAAAAATACAAGAGTACATGGTAAAAGTTAACATATTTTACGGATGGTTAAATCTAAAAGATAAGGTTAATTTTATGACTTAAACATGCTTAAAACCTATTGGTTTAGATTATGTTTACCCATAATTATATTATCCTTGATATAAATTAATTTTTATCTATTAGAAACTGAAAATAGTTTTATAATAAATTAAAGTTTCCCGCACTACTCTTATAAAAGGGCACCTCCATTTATCATTAACTCACACCTCTAAAGCCCTTTGGTTCAGAAACACCCAGCCCATTTTGTCTCAAAAAATGTCTCATATCATCCTAGAGGAATAAATTTTGGAATATATCCATCCTAAGGATCCCTTTTGTTCAAATCAAAAGGAATCACCCGAAGACGATGTATTCATTTTATCCCTTCTTTCAAAGTTCTTTTCTTCTTCTACTTCTTATTTCTATATTGTTTCTATACTAAAGTAATAAATACAGTATCATCCATAAACAGAGATGTTGATATATAATGGGACAATTATATTCATCATTTTATCTATCCTACGAATAATAATATTACCATGTGCGCATACGTACTGCTTACCGTCTCCATGTCGTGGTGAAATTTGTTATTCCACATTAATTTATTTGGATATGTATAATAATGATTATAGTAGAAAAAAATAATGAATATGAAATTATTATGATTATTTATAATTAATATACCATCCAGTTCCATATCTGTTAATCATTAAAGGAATTATATCGTTGCTCGTGTGTACATATGGCCTACCGTCTTCACGAAGCGTTGAGAATCATTCTCCACTTTAAACATCCAAGTATGATTATATATATATAATATTAATTATGAAATATATGACATAATAAGTCTACTATAATGATATATATATATATATATATTTACATATGTTTTATTCACTTACTTATATTCAATATGACAAGAAAACAGAAACAACATTCATGTGTACGTACGACCTACCATCTCCATGAACAGTGTCTTTCACTATATATATATATATCAATTATATATATATATACTATGAATATATATGATTTATAAATCATATTATAGATTCTGAAAATATTTAAATCATGATCTATGTAATATGATCAAGAATAAAAAGTCAAAACACATACGATAAACAAAGCGATGTTACCAAAATTGTTGCATTAACTTGAAATTGTTAATAAAAGGGTAATATAATGACATAAAATAATCATATATGAAATAATAAATATAATTATTAATATTATATAAGTTAATAATATTTTTAAAAACATTATATCAGAGTTTGGGACTCGTACGGAGAGTATCATACCTAATGTAAGGGATTATTTTCTTTCACTTTTGTTTCTCTGGTACATATGCCTTATACACCATCTAATTTTTTTTATGTTTATGTTACCCATGAATTTTTTTATTATTCTTATTATGAAGGTTACTATATTTACATATTAACATAATTTTCTTTATTTTATGAGGTATACGATCCTATTCATTATAAATTGGTATGGGATAATTTTGGAATCTCATTTTTCTCAGAGATTGTTTATATGTAAGTATTTACTAGGGATATATTTATCATACATGTCAATGTTTTCTAAAAACAATTTCATAAAATGTTTACTATTTTTATATGTATTTTTAAAATCATTTTTACCCATTTTTTACTTTTACTACATGGTATGGAATAAATCATAGTTTTGATTACCTTAATTGTTAGTTTTTTACTTTTCTGGAAAAAATTCCTGGAGAATGTTTTTTAACATATATGGCAGTAATTAATTTTTCATGATTCATGAATCCTTATTTTAATAAAGCTTTCTCAACATGGTTTCATTCTTATTTTCAAAAAAATTATTTTATATAAAAATTTTGTGGCATTTTGAGAAGAGAAAACATTATTGAAAAAGAAAGGATATTTCCCTAAGGAATTAAGTTCAAGTGTTTTATCAAAATTAATTTCCATCTTAGATGACATAGGGTTTTGTTTCTATCCCTTTTATTAAATTTGTTTTAATTTTTTTATGATGTAATTATCTTTATGATATCCATTTATCTTATATGGATTGTGTTTTCATGACATTATGTTTAAGAATCCCATTTTATTTCATGGGTTATGCTATTATGAATGATTTTTGTTTTTTTACCACATGTAAGAATGAATTAATTATGAGATGGGTGGGAACTATATATCCCTCCAATAAATTTGGTAAATATTTATATCTCATGGGATAGACAGGGCTGTAATGACAAGTAAATATGGTTCAATTATACATGGTTGGAACGGCTAGTAAACCCAGATCAGTAATGTACATTGACCAATATGATGGTCCTGGAAGCATTACTATGGCTACTATAGAAATTGTATTATGTGCTTATTATTTTTCCATAAATATATGTTTTATGAAAATGGTGTCCTATCATGGTTAATGTTTCTTTGTGTTAAATTCCTTACAAACTACAATGATTTATTTCATGACTTAGGGTTTTGATGTTTAAACTTTATGGTTATACTTTAATGTTCAAATGGTTATGGTTTGTTTTATGTTCTCCATGTTTTCCCTTAATAAGAATTTCATCTCACCCTTCTTATGTTTTCTTTTCCCAGGATATAAATAATGGTTTTAGGTAGGAAAACAAAAGTGTAATATCTTTATGAGAGATGTTTAATATCTTTCACCATGTTATAAGATGATGTTCTAAATTTCCAAATACGTTAACTAATATAATCATTGTGCATATGTTTGTTTTGTGTATAAAGTATTATGCAAAAGAAATTTATTGTCCCTGTACATCATGATTTGGTTGTTAGATTTGGTATCAGAGTGAAGGCTTAGTCAACCTTTAGAAACTATGATGAAAAACCTTAGTGAGATCTCTATAGATATTTCTAAGTTATGTCAAGGGATGTTCATATGGTTATGTATGACTATGGCTTACCATCCTATAAATATGGTAATGATGATGAATATCATGGTGTTAAACCTAAGATGTTATAAAATGTTGGGTCTGAAACCTCATTTTATTATTAAAGCAATGAAAAGACCACTTTCAACTGGGTAGAGGGAGACCCATTACACAGCCTGACGGCCTAGTGGGCTTGTAGCCCATTACATAGCCCGTAGGCCCATTTTTTGGCCTAAAGACCTTTATGTGAATAGTAACCCGGCTGGTATAGTGCATGCCACTGCTACAGTACCTTGCCACCACTACAGTGTCCTTTCGCGGCTACCGTATCCACAGAACAACAGTACCTCTGCTGCTTCAGTGCCGCTATAATTCTGCTACAGTAACATGCGCCCCATGTGATTTAAACACCCATTTTTTCGGTTTTAGCCAATGGAAGGAACCCAAAGGAATGACGTTAATGCCAGATGTAATGAGAAATGAAATGATTTTCCTCCTAAAAAACCAAATGTTATAAGATCTCAAATAAATATTCATGTTTCTATGACCACAAATCCTTCTATACTTCCAAATTACAAAAGGTGGGAACACCGGTCACTTGAATCTTTTGTTAAGGAAACATCCACCTTATTTTAGTGGAACAAATGATCCACTAGTTGCAGAGAAATGGATTTGTATCATTGAAAAGATATTTTTAATTCTTCATTGTTTAAAACATGAAAAGGTTAATATGGGCACTTACTGCTTTTTAGGTAATGCGAATCTGTGGTGGAACATTACCAAGAATACAAGGAAACAATTTAAAATCGACTCCATGGATTGGGATGAGTTTAAGAACTTAATTTTCAATATGTTCCTTCCTCATATTCTTTATAAAAAAATGGATACTGCAGTTCCACATCTATCTCATGGTTATGATAAGTAAAGAAGGATATAATTCAAAGGAAACTATAAAAATTATGAAAAAAATAAAATAGATTTGATTTGTGTTCAAACTACGTAAGGACACAAGGGTGAAATTGTCTTAAGAGAAATGATAAGAGTATTATGTGTGGGAAAGAAGGTCATTGAGCATTTTACTACCAAAGTAATAGAAATAAATATAATGATCATAAGATTGAACCTCCCACAAATCAAGGTTACAAGTTCAAGGAAATAGGGCATTACACTAACCAATGCCATAATCCAACTATTAATGATGATCGATGTCAGCAACCTCTTAAGGAAAAATACAATGGGAATTCACATGTGTTCACAATTGGTGATGTTGAGTATAAAAACGAAGTGGTGAGTACAAAATAGATTTTATAATATTATATAATGTTGGAATATCTATGTATTGATTTATTATTGTTTTCAATAATTATATGGATCCGGTAACCATGAAAAGTGATTGAAATATTTTTGGAAAGAACATGATATGCACATAATGAAGGGATAAATAGATAATGAGATGTTATATAGTATTAATGAGATCATTTCTGATATAAGAAAAAAGTGATATCCTTGTTTAAGTATATATAATATTTGGCATTTTTGGTGTGTGGAAAGAGTAAATTTTGATAGAATTCATGTTTTCACTAAAGTCATATGGAAATTCTGATTATTATCATGTTTAAAGAGAATACATGATTAACGCATTCACGTGTTTGGAATGTGACAACCAAGAACTCCCAAATGAGATATGGGAGACAAATTTTATGTTTAATTAGTTCACCTACTTCTAAAGGATTGTATTTTCAATTTTTTGTAAGGACTGTAGTGTTATCCATTTATAGATAGTATAAGTTATATTCCGATTGAATTTTGTATTATCTCACTATAGGTGGACTTATTCATATATGATAACCTATTCAAACCTTTTTGTTGGGACAAATGGAATAACCAATAAATCTATCACATGATCTACTAACACTTCAAGAATGAAAAATTCAAATTCATTTCATTAAATAAGATATGAAGTTTAAATTGTTAAGGGAATGACCTATGGTGAGATTGTACTAAAATCATGGAGTTATTTATCCTCATGTAAAAATTCATCAACTTTAGGAAAAATATTTTTAAACAAAAAATTATACCCCAGTACCTTCTTATCCAATGAATCATATGGTCTATTAAATCATCATAGATTAATAGATTTCTAGAATTTAATGTTCTCCAAACCTTATTTTCTATCACTATCCATCAGAACATGAAGGTTATGTTTCTCTTCCATGTCCATATTTTCTCTTCCCACCTATCTTCTCCTATTTGAAGAACCAATGATGTGTTACTTTGGGTAACTGTTATTTTTAAAATTAATTTTTAAAATGATGTTTTAGAATTTTTTTTTACAATGTGGGTTTCCATGAAATAAACATTGAAATAGTAAACCATTTATAACCCCAATGAATTTCAAGGGAGAAATTCATTTTGAGGGGGTAAAACGTAACACCCTAAGATTTTATGAGATATATTATTTTAATTTCTTTTATGTCTTGTGTTGTACACATCACCAAGATTATATTTCCCAATATGCAACACCGTATTAGCTTGCAGTATATGCAATAGTATTCTTGGCTTGTGTTGCATAAAATTTCATGTTCTTTTGTTAAAATGCATTCCACGCAACACTGAATATAGATTTAGTTAAATTTATAAATGAAATAAGTTTAGATCATGTAATACACAACACCAAAAGAATCATTAACTACATGCAACACAAAATTGGTTTTCATTACATGAAAAAGCGACCTTCCTCAATGGCTTGCGTTGAATGCGATATCGAGGTTCATTAAACAATAATATATTATTACAATAGTATTATGTAATTTGATATAAACTAGCTGTTATAAATATTATTAACTAAATTTTGAATTTTATATAACATTAGCATTTATCATAAAAATTTTCTATAACATGACATGAGAATGAAATCAATTTTTTGGATAAAAGAAATATATTTTTTCACAAAATGCAGTTTTACTTCCTTTTAATTGCGCACCCATTTTAAATGTAGTTTTTAAAACTTTCATTAGTTAAATTTGACAAAATAAATTTTTTCTTTGTAATCGGGACATAAAAATTTACTTTTATTGAATTTTTGTAATTTTTCTTATAAAATTCAAATATTAATGAATAGTGAAAAATAATGCATTTTAATTCGAAACTCTGTTTTCAACTAATTTATTTATATTGATAGATTTTACTTTTAATTGGTTTTAAAGTGTAATTAGACTATATTTTTATATTTTAATCTAATTTTGGTCATTTTAAGTAATTTCACTTTTAAATTGGACATAAACACATGTCAATATTCTTATAGTTATTACTTCTTAAAAACACACTATTTGGTTTTAACAAATTGAATTAATTTTCATTAAATTATTTAAACTTTTTTGTTTTGAATTTTGAAGAATAGATTAAATATTTTGAATCAGAATGTTCAAATTATGTAAATAGGTATATTTTTTTTTGGACATTATAAATAGTATCTTGTATAATTATTTTATTTAGCATCGTTAAAGGGTAAATCAGGTAAATAAGAGTGAAAATTAATATTATAATAATATAAAACTACCCTAAAACATGTCCTAATCCTATTTTATAAGATATTTCCAACCATTGGAATCCTTGGGTCTTTTTTGGGACCACATTGGACCACTTGGATGTGAAAATGACATTTTATACGAATTAATTTAATGTAAAGAGAAATATGACATAGACTCGTATATTTATAATAAAACTACATTAATATGGGGGTATAAATATGATAAATTCTACTGAAAATATTAATTAGGAAGATAAAAAGATTTTATATATCATGGTATTTTATTTATAATTTGTAGACACCATATACATAAATTTATTTATGAAGCAATGATAATGTAGTGATTATCTTACTAATGAATTATTAAAATAAATGAAATTATAAATAATAAATTTATTTATTTTTAAAGAGTTTATACCTCCAAATAAATTTATAGATGATTATGAATTTTTATATTTTAAATAATTATGTTTTTTGAAATAATAAACGTTTTGTAGATTTTTAAAAATCTATGACATGAATAGTTTAAAAATTGACATAAATAAGTTTTTAAAATAAATAATATTTGATTAAAGGGTATAAAATCCTAAAATTATAGAGTTCAGCCAAATAAAAAGGTTAGTGATAAAAATTTCATAAATGTTCCACTTATTGTTCCCTTGTAATTCTATAGTAATGATATTTTCCATGTAGTGTAGAAATAATAGAGGACATGGTAAGAGTTAAAATATTTTACAAAGGGTTAAATCTAAAAGACAATGTTAATTTTATTACCAAAACATGTCTAAAACCTATTTTTTTGGAGTATTTTGACTCATAATCATCTTATCCTAGAAAGAATTAAATGTTTAGCTTTTAGAGACCAAAAATCATTTAATAATAGATTTATATTTCAATCTTTTTCTAAAAGTGACCCTCACCTATTTTATAAAAGGGAACCACCCTTTCTCTTTAACTCACACCTCTAAAGCCCTTTGGTCTGGTAAAACCCTTCCCATTGCATCTCCCAAATTCCCTCATATTATCATAGAGGAATAAATCTTGTTTTAGAGCCAACCTATGGATCCCTTTTGCTCAAATCAAAAGGCAACACCTGAAGAAGTGGTAATCATTTTATCACTTCTTTAAAAGTTCTTTTATTCTACTACTTCTTCTTTCTATATTGTTTCCATACCAAAGTAATAAATACAGTATCAACCATATAATGAGATGTTAATGTAATCATGGAAAAATTATATTCATCATTTTATCTATCCTACGAATAATAATATCACCATGTGTGCGTGCATACGGCTTACCGTCTCCACATCGTGGTGTAATTTGTTATTCCACATTACATTATTTGGATGATTATAATGATGATTATAATAGAAATAAATATTTAATATAAAATTATTATGATTATTTATAATTAATATACCATCCAGTTCCATATCATTTAATCCTTGAAGGAATGATATCATCGCTCGTGCGTACGTACGACCGACCATCTCCATGACACGATAAGTATCACTCTCCACTTTAACCATCCGAGAATGATTATAAAAAATATATTTATATTATTCATAATAATGAAATATATGAAATAATAAGTCTAATGAATGATATATATATATATATATATATATATTTTTGTAAATATTTGTCATTCACTTACTTCCATTCAATACATATGAAAACAGAAACAACGTTCATGCGTACGTATGGAGTACTCTCTCCATGAATAGTGAATTCCAATATATATATATCTATCTATTATATATATTTATATTTTGAATATATATGATATATAAATCATATTATACATTTTGGAAGTAATTAAATTGTAATCAAAGTAATATTATCAAGAATAACAAGTCAAAACACGTATGATAAACGAAGTGATATTACCGGAAATATTGCATTAACCTAGAATTTTTAATAAACGGGCAATATAAAGTCGTAAAAGAATCATATATGATAAAATAAATATTATTATGATTCAGATATAAGTTAATAATATGTTTAAAAACATTATACATGAGTTTTTTACTCATACAAAGAGTATTAGACCTAAGGTATTATATTATTTTGTCTCACTTTTATTTCCCTCGGACATATGCCTTATACACCATCTAATTATTTTATGTGATTTTTATGTTACCCATGAATGTTTTTATTTTTCTTATTATGAAGGTTATTATATTTACATATATTCATAATTTTATTTATTTTATTAGTCATACAATTTTACTTATTATAAATTGGTATGGGGTAATTTTGCAATCTCATTTTTATCCGAGATTTTTGATATATAAGTATTTACTAGGGATATATTTTCCATCCATGTCCATGTCTTATAATTTTTTTTTGTAAAATGATTTCTATTATTATATGTATGTTTAACATCATTTTTACCCTTTTTTAACTTTTACTCCATAGTATGGAAGGAATATTTATTTTTTTTACCAAACGAGGTGCATTTTTACTTTTCCGAAAAAAGTACATGGAAAATGTTTTTTTAACATTTATGGAACGAATTAATTATTAAAATTTCCTGAAACATTATTCCATGAACCATCATATACATGATTTTAAGTTTAGTTTCAAAAAAATTATTTTGTTTCAAAATTGAGTGGCATTTTGAGAAGAGAAAACCTTTTTAAAAATAATGTATAGTTTCCTCGTGAGTTAAGTTCAAGTGTTTTATAAAAATTATTTTCCATATAAGATGACATATGGTTGTGTTTATGTCCATATTATGACTTTTTTATTGTTTTGATGATGTAATTATTTTTATAAACTCAATTTATCTTATATGGATTATGTTACGATGTCATGATGTTTTAGAATCCCATTTTCTTTCATGGGTTATGCTATGATGAATGCTTTATGTTTTTTTGGAAAATTTAATAATAATTTAATTATTAGATGGGTGGGACCTATATCTCCCAAAAATTTATTGGGTAAAGATTTATATCTCCCGAGATAGAACTTACTATAATGGGAAGTAAATATGGTTCAACAAAAAATTGTCGTAATGGCAAGTAAACCTGGTTCAGTAATAGACTTTTTCCACTATGATGGTCTAGAAAGCAATTACTTGACTGCTATGGAAATAATATTATGTGATTATTAGTTTTCCATAATTAGATGTTTTATTCCAATGTTATTCTATCATGTTTAATGTTCCTTTATGATCAATGCCTTATATACTACCTAGATTTATTTCATGACTCACAGTTTTGATGTTTAAACTTTAAATTCATGTTTTTACGTTCAAATGTTTATATTTTGTTTTGTGTTATCCATGTTTAACCTTACTGAGAATTTGAACTCACCCTTTTTGTATTTTCTTCCCCAGGATTCAATGAAAGGTTTTATATAGGAAAATAAAAGGGGATGATATTTGTGGGAGATGTTGAAGGACTTTCACCATGTTAGAAGATGATGTTCTTAGTTTCCAAATACACTAAACTAATATGGTCTTTAGGCATATGTTTGTGTCCTATATTAATTATTCCAAAAAATAAATGGAATGTCCATGTAGGTCAATCTTGGGTCATTAGATGCGTTATACACAAGGCCAAGTTTTACTGACCACCAATATATTAAAAAAATATTTTTATTTAATATAATATATAACCTTGCAATTATATAAGAGGTTATTAATAGTATTAACCAAATTTTTAATTTTATACATTTCATATAATCTTAACGATCATCTTATGTGTCTTCTATATATGATTAAATAACATATTCAATTTTTCAGATAAGATACGTATTCTTCACAAAACAGAGTTTTGTTTTCTTTTGATGGCAAACCAAATTTAAATATAGCTTTTGAACTGTTTTTATAAAAACTTTTAAAAAATTACTTCTTTTAAAGATTAATATCAAAATTTTCTTTGGTTCAATTTTTGGTCTTATTCTGATAAGTTTCATGTTTTGTTGAATAGTGAAAAATATTAAATTTTAATTGAAAACAACATTTTTCTTCGAAATAATATATTGTGTTAAATTATAAATTTGATTGGTTTTAAAGAATTATTATATTATATTTTTAGACTTAATATAATTTATGTAACTTTATTTATTTTCACATTAAAATTGGATATTAACACAAGTCAATCTTTTGATGGGTTTTAATCTTTTTTTAAAAATGATTTCTTGTTCCTTAAAATGGATTAATTTTAATTTAATTAGTAAAACTTATATGTTTTTAATTTTGAAAAATGGATACCATATTTTTAATCAGTAGGTTAAAATTATATAATCAGGTTTCTTTTATTTTTTAAAAATATGAATAGTAACGTGAGTAATTTTTTCATTAATGCGTTTAAGGGTAAATAAATTAATTAAAAGTAAAAAATATTATAAAGGCACCCTAAAACCTTTATAAATTCTATTGGATGAATACATCATACCCTTATCACCTAATTTTATAAATTTAATATTTTAATGGACACTTATCCTTTAATATGACATGAATATAATTAAAATCAATTGATGCGACAAAATGTCATGCTCTCATTTTATATAAGTACATTAATTTTAATATAGGGATAACTAGAAGATAACACCAATTATAAATAGTATATGTCAAGATAAAATAATTAAATACATCATAGAAATTTATTTATATGTTTTATATATTAAATAATTACCATTAATGGTGACATAATATTGATGGAGAAATTATTTTATTAATAGAAATATCAAATAAATGGAGTTAAAAATATTAAAATAAACAAAATTTGAATTAATTAATGTTATCTACAAATTATTTAGGTGACTATGACATGATATGATTATATTAAATTGTTTGGTTCGAATTTACATTTTTGGATTTTTAAAAAAATCAATGTTATGAATAGTGTCTAAATTGACACTATTGATATTTTATAAAAATAATAATTTATTAAATTACTTAAAAAAACTAAAATAATAAAATTTTTAAAAATAATTATTATATGGTCTAAATTTTCATAACATATCTATTTATGAACAATTGACACCAAATAAGTAAAAATTTATAAACTTTTAATATTTGAAAGGATTTTACCA
This sequence comes from Viscum album, assembly GCA_963277665.1. Classification (NCBI taxonomy): domain Eukaryota; kingdom Viridiplantae; phylum Streptophyta; class Magnoliopsida; order Santalales; family Viscaceae; genus Viscum; species Viscum album. The sequence goes on from OY728119.1 coordinate 541,992,798, forward strand.
CAATTAAAAATAAATCGATTAATAAAGGCTAAATCAAAATTATAAGGTTTAAAATAAAACCATAATAAGTCCAAAAATTATGGGATGAATAATATTCTATCATTATGACATTTATATAAATTTTTATTTATTTAATGGACACTTTACATTGAAAATTAATTATAAATTATCTAAATCAAATATAGTTACAAAATATCACTCTCTTGTATTTTAATATCTTTTATGTGTCTACATAGAGACAAAATAAATCTATAAATTAATATAAATTCCCATTTTGATATAAATATATTTCAACAAAAAAAATTATTTTTAATTTTTAGAATTTATATAATTACCATAAAAGATTATTCAATTCTAAAACAATATTTACTTAATTAACATATAAATAGAAAAAATGATTTTAGTAATGTTAATTTTGATATATTTTTAATAGATAAGGCGTCTAATGAATTTCATAGATCTATAAGATATATTTTTTATTTTTGAAATCATTATATTATAATTCAATCTTTTTCTAAATGTGTTTTATGTTAAATTAAATGAATAATATTAAATTTGGAAATAACGATATCTTATTGAATTAATTTATTATTAAATTATTTCAGAATCAAATATATGTTAAAAAATAACAAGTGGATAGGATATGGTCTAAAATTATTCTAATTTTCATTTAATGTCCATTTATAGGTATTTCTATCTAGAATAGTCTTATTATAGTCTAATATTTTGAGAGTTTCCAAAAGTGCCCCTCCCCTCCCTTATAAAAGGAACCTCTTTCCCAACTTCCTAACACCACCATGAGCCATTTAGTTCAAAAAACCATTTCCCACTTCTCCTCCCAACATCCTTGGCTTCATCCTAGAGACCATACTCTAGGTAGAAAACCAACCTATGTATTCCTTTTGTGCAAATCAAAATGAGACACTTTAAGAATAGGTAATTTTTTTCCAATTAAACTCAATTTATTTTCTTCTTCTACATACTATTCCTATGTTGTCTTGATAATAAAATAGTAAATACAGTATAACAGATATTTATAGATTTTATTAATATTATGGGACTACCAAATTCCTCCTTTAATATATCTTATGAATAACAGCATCACCATGTGTGCATATGCACATCTTACCGTCTCCACGCCATGGTGTAATTTTTTATTTCATGCTACTTTATTTGTAAGGGAATAATGATGAGAATAATGGATATAAATAATTATAATAAAATTAAAATTACACTTTGTAATGAATATACCACCCAATTCCATACCTTTTATCTATCAATTGAATGATACCTTCGCTCATGTGTCCGTATGGCCTACCATCTACAAGACGCTGTGAGATTCATTATCCATGTTAACCTTTCATGAATGATTATAAAATTCATATGATTCATTAATATAATTTTTATGGACTTCATAATATTATTAATATGGTTAGAATATATCCTGTGAATAAGAAACAAGACTTACATTATAAAACATGCATAGGAAAACGAAGCCGTTAACACCCAAAACAATGGTAATACTGAAATATTATTAACAAAAAAATATAAGAGGATCACATATGATATCATAAACTTGGAAATTGTCCTCGTATATTTTAATAACATTATTTTACCATTATAAATTAGTTTAACACACCCTAAACTAAATGAATGTACTTGGTAAGGGTTAATTTCGTAATCTCTTAATTATCTGAGATTATTTATACGTAAGTATCTACTAAAACATCTATATCATACATATCCATATTTATTAAAAAAATAAAATATTATTTACTATTTCTTAAAGTCATTTTTACCAATTTTTTACTTTTTATAAAATATTTTTTATGGAATATTTCCATCACTTTCCAAATGAGGTACTTTATGACCTTTTCGACAAAATAAGGAGAGAATGTTTTTTAACATATACAACACGAGCGTCTATTATCCATCATTGTGATGCCTTAAAATTTTGAATATTCCCTTATAAGGTTATAAGGTTATTTTCAAAACAAAAAATTGTTCACTAAAAATTCTACATCTTTTAAATGATTTAAATGTAGAAAGAGATATTTATCTAAAATAATTTTAATGATTTGGTTAGTTTATTTTCATCTATGTCAACATACTTTGTTGAATTTAATGCCTCATTGTGGCTGATTTATAATGACACCTCAATCCTTTTTTTCATTTTCAAAATACCACTTTTGGTTGAGTGGGAACCTCAAAAAGACCATATACCTAATTTGAACATCACATACTTACACGATTCAAACCAAAATCCACATTCAAATTTAAAAATTCAAATTCTAAAATTGAAAATCTCAAAACGCGGGAAAATCGAGCCACCCGAGAAACCCTATATCAAGGTAAGCCACGTCCCCAGGTCACCATTATCACATCACCGACCATATCATTCCATCACTGTCACTGTCGTACCATCATCACATCATCACCATCATCAACATCAACGGCTCTTCACCATCGCCCAATCAGAATCCATCATCGTTGTTGAGGAAAGCCATCATTGTCGTTGTTGACACACATAAACCCATCATCATCATCGTTGTCATGGTCACAACCCCACCAAAGATGGCCCAGGAGAAGACACTTCCTCACCCAAAACAATCGAAGCGTCCTCACTATCAACCTCCCAGAGCAAACTGCTAGTACAAAGACCCATCCAAAAAAATCATCACCTACTCCATAGGAAAAATAAACAACATCACGGATTCAAATAGGGCCAAACAAAACACCAGATGGAACCATCGCAAAATCTATCCAGAATATAAAACAGAAACGAAAACATTCATCTTTTCCAAAAGAACCAAGAATGTAACCCAGCAGAACCAAAAACTATAAAATCATCACCTTCATCACCGCACACCAAATTATTAAAAATGCAAATCATCAGAAACAATGATGTCGCCCGAAGAAGGACCTAGTCTGTCGCCAAACCACTAAATCAGAACCAACAACCTGAGCGAAATCATCACCTCAATGACCAAAAACCTTCAAGAGTCATGAAACAGGCCCTGCCGCTGCCTTCAGAACCACACCCAAAGACCAGATCTTCCAAAATCACTCTCAGACATCGCGAAAAGAAAAAACACCCCCAAATCACTGCATCTGAAACCCGCACCCTGATCTACATCAAGCCGCCTTGAGAAACCATAGCTGAAACATCAGGCTAGAGTGGTATGGAGGCCAAGCGATGATTTTGTACACCGAGGATGAAAACGAGTCCGTGAGACACCGCCACTGGGAGAAAACACATTGCAAGTTCGCTGAGAGGATTTTCGATGGGAAGACATGCCTACCGGGGACCAGGGAGAGGAAGGCGGCGGTGTGGGAAAACTTAGAACCACAACCTTTCATATTGTATTAGATGTTTTGTGATATCTTTGACTATGAATGTTCTATTTTGACACTATTCATAGTTTATAGTTATAGTATTGATATTTCTTATGAAAGTTTAAATACTAATGTTTATGTTATGTTTCACCCTTTTTATACAAGGAATACATTAGAATTAGTAAGTGATGGGTGGTGCCTGCTATAACACCTTGATGCATAGGTAGGTCTTATGAGATAAATTTTTTAATGAGAATCCCTTCTCTTTTTTCCCAAGTAGTTTAACATTGTTATGGGCATATATTGACATAAATTAGACAATTTTCTACCCAAATACTTTAACTATCATGAGGAAATATCTTGACAGTAGCTATCTTGACGTTATATCTTAATAGTGCTGACATCCATCATTATGCCATTACCTCATCATGATAGTAGTTATTGGTATTAAATGTGATTATTAGACTTATAAAATATCCTTGTTAATGTTTAAATGTAATAATTTTATTTACAATTTCCATATTATGCTGAATTTGATGTTTAAAAGACTTATATTTCAGTTTTACACCATGCCTTAATATTTTATGTTTTTTATGATATCTTCATCTATATTGTTTACCCTTACTGAGCATCTGATCCCACCCCTAAATTAAGTTTTGTTTTCTCAGGTTGCAAAGATATTTTTATGGTTGATATGTTGTGTTAATCTAGAAGATTAATTGTGTTATCAAAGGATGATCTATGTTTCATTTTATGTTTTGAATTATAATGTAAGGTTGATGAATGTTATATATTTTTCAAGACATCAAAACTTATCATTACATTGGGGTAATATTCCATCTAATCATAAAAATGCGTTAAAATATTTCACTAGCTCCAAGATTCGGGGGTTGGGGCGTTATAGTTGGTATCATTGGAAGTTTACCAACAACTATGGAAATTTGATTTAGAAAACATACATCAGAAAACATAACACTATGAATGACTCTAAGGATAAGTCTATGTATTGTATATAATCCTTTATATTTGTTAATCAATAACCTAGGTTAATCATATGAACATATGGATTTAGAAGAATATGGAATCAATTAGAGATTCTATAAATGATTCTTCCTGATAATATCTCTTTGATTTGTGTTTCCCACTTTATGTTTTGAGTTTTGGTAAATTTTTAGAGTCAAAAAGGTTATACAAGCAATGGTTATACTTATGATGATGAAGATATTACAAAATGGAAATGAAATGAAGTATGTATTAAGGAATATGATGTTTAAGCATAGTTAATGGTTTAAGAGTAATTTAGAATTTATAAGGTTATTTTGTATTTGGATTCAAGAATTATTTCATCATTGGTACTCTAGTTATAAGAATCCTATGATATGTAAGGATTGTATTATAGTAATTCTGCATCAAGGATTTGTAAGTACGGCTGGTTTCATTATTATTTTTAATATGATAATGGCATATGATAATAAGTTCTAAACTGCATTGTTTGGACAATCTAATGTATTTTTCGAATGTAGAGACATTTTTGGACAGTGAATTTTGATGGACATATTTTGGATGAGTATTAAGGCAGTAATTGGTTGAGTTGAACATTGGATATTATTGTTTGAGGCTTTAGTGTTATTTTTTTGGAGATTATTTGGTAACATTTTTGGTTTTATTAAACATTTAAAGGTTGAATGAAATACTCATGGACCATGCGATTTAGTAAGAATGATTCATTCATAATGAATAAACTTGAATATCCATATCCAAGTGATATAGAGGAAGTAAAATTAGATAAAGTCACAATGAAGGGATAAAATTTATGGAATGATGTTTTTTTTCTTGAGTTATCCTTTGGAAAATAAATTAATACATCAACTCTATGAAATATTAAATAAAAAAATGTGTTATCCTAATACGTTAATTTTTCTTGAACCGACGATATTTTAAATCATTACATATTTATGCCTTTGGACCCCCTAAATTTTTCATTTATTTTTCACTAGTTTTTGATTGATAACCTCAATCACACCCCATAAATATTTATGTTTTTTCCTACAAGTGCGTATCTCTTATAGATGATAATGTTATCTTATTTGAAAGCTTAAGTTGGTAGTGAACTTCACATTTTCCATTCCCTATTTTTAAGAGTATATCATATTAACCCCATTTTTCATGTAGGTTTTCAACAAAGGTATTTTCTAGTATCAACCTTTTATTTTCTAAGTGGAATTACGACATGTGATGATGTAATTATTTGATAGAGGGGAGAATGTAACACCTCAAGAATTCACAATATTTTAATTTATGAAAAAAAATTTATTATATTTTTCTTGATTTCGTTTTACACAATACCATGTTAAACATACACTACAAAAAATAATGTGTTTTCTTACATTACATGCATGGCCCGATTTTACTAAACAAAAATATATTAATAAAATATAATTATTTAATATAATATGTAATAAATATTTATTAAATTAGATTTTATGAATATTTTTAACCACATTTATAATTTTTTATATTCAAAATAATATTAACATTAATCTTATGAGTTCTTTATATAAAATATAATAAAATATTCAATTTTTTAGATAAAAGAATTATTTTTTAAAAAATACTATTTTTCCACCTTTGGATGGTACACCAATTTTAATTATAGTTGTGATAATTTGTTATATTAAATATTATAAATCAAAATTCTTATTTTAAAGCATAATATCTAAATTTACGTTGGTTTAACTTTTTTTATTTTTCTCATAAGTTTCATGTTTTGATGAGTAGTGAAAAATACTAAATTTTAAATGAAAATTTCTTTTTTCCATTAAAAACATTTATGGTGCAAAATTCTACATTTTATATGTTTTTAAGAGGTATTAGATTAAATTTTTTAATTAATATAATTTATGTAATTGGACTGTCTTTAAGAAAATTGGATATAAACACAATTCAATCTTTTGATAGTTTTTACCTTTTTTTAAACAAGTATTCTCGTTCCATCAATGGTATTAATATTAATTTAATAACTAAAACTTATGTATTCTGAATTTTTAAAATTTAATTCCATATTTTGAATTAGTGGATCCAAATTATGTAAATATGTTTATTTTATTTTTTTACATTATAAATAGTATCTTTAGTAATTTTTTATTTACCGTGGTTAAGGGAATATCAGGTAATTAGCGGTAAAACTAATATTATAAAGTTATCCCAACACCTATAAAAATTATGTTGGATGACTAAATTAATCCCTCATTGTCTAATATTTGAAATTTAATTATTTAATAGACAATTTTCTATTAATAAGGAATAAATATTATTAAAATCAATGAATGTGACAGAATGTCACACTCACATTATATATAAGTATATTAATTTTAATATACGGATAACCAAAAGATAACATCAATTATGAATAGCGTCTATAAATCTAAAATACTTAAATAGATCATAGTAATATATTTATAATATTTATATATTAAATAAGTACCACTAATGATGACATAATATTGATCTATAAATTATTTAATTAATCGAAATATCTAACAAATGGTTTTAAAAATATTAAAATAAATATAATTTTAATTAATTAAGGTGATTGATGAATTTTCACGGTGAATATGAAATTTTAGGAGTATATTTAATTATTTTGTTAGAATTTATCTTTCTTTGTGGATTTTAATTACATTCAAAGTTAGGAATTCTGTCAAATTTCATACTATTGATATTTTATAAAAAGAATAAATTATTAAATAATTAAAAAAATAAAAAAATGGTTAAAAATAAAAAATAATTATTATATGTTGTAAAATATCATAAGACATACATTTATGAAAAATTTACACCATATAAGTAAATATTTATAACCTTTTAACATTTGAAATATTATTACAATAATTAAAATTAAATAGATTAATTAAGGGTAAATCAAAATTGTATGGTTAAAAATAAAACCTAAACATGTATAAAATATTGGATGAAAAATATTATATCATTATAACATTGAGATTAAATTTGAGTTATTTAATGTTTACTTTTCCTTGAAAATAAATAATATATTTTTTAAATCAAAGATAGTTACAAAATATCACAATCTTGTATTTTAATAAATTTATGTTTCCACGTAGGTTCAGAATGAAGCTATGAATGAATATAAATGTCTATATTGATATAAATGAAATAATATTCATTAAAAAATTTATTTCCATTTTTTAAAAGTTATTTAATTTATTTAAAAGACTTTTAAATTCTAAAACAATGTTTATTTAATTATCATAAAAAATAGAATAAATGATTTTAATAATATTGATTTTGATATATTTTGAATTAGTTAATTTGAATAAATAATTTCATAAATATATTGGATATATTATATATTTTTGAAATAATTATATTCTAATTCCAAATATATATTATTTTATTTTATGTTAAATTAAATGAATAGTATTAAATTTTTGTAATAATGATATCTTATTGAATTAATATATTATTAAATTATTTAAAAATCATAAAAAAAAATTATATAATTGCAAGGGGATATTATATAGTCTAAAATGTATTTTAGGATTCATTTATGGGTAATTTTTATGTATTTCGATCTAGAATAGTCTTATTAGAGTTTTATATTTTGAGAGTTTCCAAATACGGTCATCCCCTCCCATATAAAAGGCACCTCCTCCCTCACTTACTCATTCCAAAATGAGCCCTTTAGATTGGAAAACCACTTATCACTTCTCTTCAAAACATCCCTCACTTCATACTAGAGGCCATACTCTGTGTATAAATCCAACATAAGGAGTCCTTTTATGCAAATCAAAAGGAGGCACTTGAAGAAGAGGTAATTTCTTTACGAATTCAATTCAATTTATTTTCTTCCTATACTTCTTATTTCTGTGTTGTTTCCACACAAAAGTAATAAATACAATATAATATATATTATTATATATTATTATATTTATTTTATGACCATATTCATTCTTTTATACATCATACGAATAATAATATCACCATCGGTGCGTGCATACGACTTATCGTTTCCACATTGTGGTGTTATTTGTTATTCAAAGATAATCATTTTATTGGTATAATAATGATTCTAATGTATATAAATAATGTATATAACATGATAATTATTCTTTATAATTAATATACCATCCAATTTCATGCCTTTTAATGATCAAAGGAATTATACCATCACTCATGCGGACGTATAGCATGTTGTCTCCAGGATGCGGTGAGACTCATTCTCCACTTTAAACCTTATATAATTATTATAAAATTAATATTAGGAATAATTATAATTTTTATTAACTTAATATAATTCTTAATATGGATAAAATATATCATGTTCACAAGAAACACAACTTTCACAAAAAAAACATGCAAAGGAAAATGATGCAGTTAACACTAGAAATAATGGTAATAGTGAATTATTATTAATGAAACGATATAAGAGGATAATATATGATATCATAAACATGGATATGGTCCCGTTATAATTTAATAACATAATTTAACAATTATATAGGAGTTTAACACATGCGTGAATAAAGGAAAGTATATGGTAAGGGTTAATTTCGCAATTTCTTTATTAATTGAGATTGTTTTTATGGAAGTATCTACTAGGATATAATTATCATCCATGAACATGTTTATTAAAATGTATTTAAAAATATTATCAACTATTTTTAAATCCAATTCTACCAATGTTTTCTGTTATATAAAAAAATTTCAAAGGAATCTGTCTATTATTTTCCAAACGAGCCACTTTATGACCTTTTCGACCAATTAAGGAAAGAATGTTTTTATAACTTATACGGAACGAATGGAAATTTTTCATCCATTATGAAACCATAAAATTTTGAAAGTTACCTTACTGTATTATAAGGTTATTTTTAAAATAATGTTTTTTTATAATTTTTTGGCTTTTAAAATATTTCAAACTAAAAAATTGATATTTCTCTCAAATAATTTTAATGATTTTTTAAGATAATTATCATCTATTTCAACATCATTTTTTGTATTTTATGCTTAATTTATGTTGATTTAGTATGATACAATATTCCATATTTTATTTAAGGCTTTATTATATGCTTGACTATGGGCGTTTTATTTTGATACCATTCATGGTTTATAGTAAAATTATTAACATTTCATATGATAGTATTAATAAGAATGTTTATCTTATGTTTGACACTTTTGCATAAGGAATGCCTTGGAATTAGTGATTGACATAAAATGACCAATATAGACCCTCGATACATTAGTAAGTCTCACGAGAAAAAATTAGTTGGCGAAGAACCCTTCACATTTTTTCAATATAGTTAAATATTTTCAAGAGGATAGATCTTGACACAAATTAGATGGGTTTCGATCCATAGACATAAACTATAATAAGGATATATCATTACAGTATCTATCTTGTGGATATGTTTTGGTGGTGCAAACATCCAGCATTATGCATTCCTTCATTATGATATTTCTTTCAGGCATTACATGTGATTAATTGGCTAGTAGGATATCCATGTGAATGTTTAAGTAGAATTATTTGATTTATTAATTCCATATTATGCCAAAGTTTAGGTTTAAATGGATTGTGATTCAGTTTTATATGTTTTCTTAAAAGTCTATTCATATTTATAATAGCTTCGACTATATTTTTTACACTTATTGAGCATCTGAGATCACCCCATTCTTATGTTCTGATTTACCAGGATGCCGAGATGTGTTTTATGATTGATATATAGGGTTAAGATATGAGAATAATAGAGTTTTCAATAGATTATCTATGTTGCATTTTATGTTTTTAATCGTAATGTATTTTTGATGAATGATACCTATTATTCAAGACTTCTTAAACTGATTTCCCTTCAGGAATTGATTCCTTTTAATCATGAAAATGTATTAAAAAAACAAACTAGCTTCTAAATTTTGAGGTCCGATCATTATACCATTTAAATCATTGGGTTAGGATTTGGAACATTCCTAATGAAGATAAATAAATGAATTCAAATATATAAGTTATTCATATATTATTATTATTTTTTGTTTTTGTTTTTGTTTTTTCCATTGATTATTTTTTATACTATGAAAACTTTTGTGAAATAATTTTTTATTGTAGCTATGTGAAGTCATATTTAAAATCATTTGGAAAACTTAAATATGGTAACGAGATGAAATATGTGAAATATATTATTTTTTATTAATTTTATTATTATACAGGGAATGAAATAGTAAATTAATAAAGAATTTGTAATGTAATGGAAATCGTAATAGTATTTATATTTTATTTTTGTTATCTTGGTAGAGTTCCAATTTTTTATTATTGTCATGGTAGAAGAAATTTTGGTTTGTATTTTATAGTGTTGTAGATGAGATGTTTATATGTATAATGTCCCGCATTATAAACCATAAAAAAAATTCCCTGTAATTTTTATAATATTTCTTTTATTGCAGGACCTGTTTTGAAAACAGAGTTTCAGAATGAAATTTCATAAGTTGGAACTCTTAAAAGGGATGAGGTCTAATTAATGAAATTAATGATAATTAACATCAAATTGAAATAAATGTGAAATGAGAAAAATATAAAATTAAAATAAATTAATGTTTTAATAACTACAAGAAGATTATTATTAGTATTATTTATTATTATTATTATTATTATCTTTTTTGGATAGATTTTTTTAAAGAGACCATAAACGGGGGTCCTTCTACCTCTGGTGTGTACCCTCTGGCCAAAACACCCTACCGCTCGTGACCTCCCTCTCATGTGAGCTCCCTCGACAGAATCCCCCTATGGTGCGACCTCCCTCCTCATGAGATCACTTGGCTAAATCCCCAACGACATGGCCGCCCTCCCAGAGACACCCCCTAGAGGAACTCAGTCTACAGCATGCATCCACCTCCCGAGCTCCCTCTTTGGCTTCGATTTTTGCCATATTTTCACTAGTTCTTGGTCTTAATATCCATGGTAAGGGCTTCCACTCCCTCTCCTATCTTTTCAGAGATTTTTAGGTCCCCTATCTCCCATATTTACACTCATCCAATACCCTAGGTTAGGTTTGATCTAATTTTCAGTTTTCCTCACTTTTAGGGTTGTGAAAATGGCCTCCTGGGTTATGTTGATTCATTTTTTGAGAACCACCATCAAAGGCATGGAATTTCATGTAGTTTCAGTTTTTTGACACTATATGAGGTAAGGTTTCAAACCCACTGTTGGTTTTAAAACCCCTAATTTGAGAATATTATTATTTTTATGGGTTCTTTGTTTTGTTTTAGTGGGATGTGGTCAATTTTAGAAGAATCACGATCATATACGAAGGTATGTATATATATATAAATATGTATATCCTCTATGTGTTTATTACCTCATGGTGCGGGGAATATAGGAAGTGGGTTAAGCGTGTACAATTATGTATATATATATAGGTATGTATGTGCGATTGAATGACATCTTGAGTTAGAAAGCATTGTCCTGGTTTTCTTCTTGAGGTAGGGTCCCTATCCTAGCCTCATTAATTTAAAAATGATTTAAATCTCATTTAAATACCTTTTTAATTATGCTTTTTTATATTTAATTTATTTTACTAATTAAGTGTTTTATTAATATAATTGTTTTGTTTGTTAAACAATTCATGGTTTTGTAATAAAACCCCTCTAATAGAGGTGCACTGTCTACAAAAACTCATAGTGGTAGTTTATGCTTATATAGCATGTAGGGTATTAGTGCTTTGATGTTTTCCTTATACATGATATTGTTATTAGTCATAAAGAATACATCGTACTTGGACCTTTTGATATCTCTAAAGGGGTTTCCCTATTTTTATTAAAACGAATGTTTTAACCAAAGCACCCTTTAAGTGATGTTATACTTTTAAAATGTAATTTCCCAAGTATGCGTGTTCTTTAATGACTAAGTCACCACTAATTGACCCACTTTTTATCATATTAATTGAATTTCCATGTTATAATGATTTAAATGAGATAAATTGAACTGAACATGGTTAACGTGGCTCATGAAAGGTAATTCCACACATAGTGAATTATACAAATGGTTTTTTCTCCTTTATAATGTTTTTTTGGATGGAATGAAATAAATAGAGTGTATTATTCATGGTGACATGCACTCCACATTTTAATTCCATGTGATTTTGTTTATATTTAATTTTTTATGCAAGTTCCTAATGTTTATGCCCTGTTTTAGTGGCTATATATAAATATTATAATCTTATTACAGATAGATATTAAAATTCTAACAATGGAATGTAATTGTTACATTCTTGATTTTGTGCTAAATACCATATACTATTTTGATGGAATGAGATGTTTATTATTTGGTATGCAATATTATAAATTAATTTCCTTGTGATATATTCTTTGATTGATATGAATATTTTGAAATGGTGCCATAGAAATCATGGGTTCCATATTAAGGACTCATTGACTCCCACTCCCAGGTGGTTATACCACGACACATCTGGGAAGTGGTGTTTCAGGCTCACCAGGAAAGGGATCCCCTAGGATTTAAATTATACTAGTGGGTGATATTAGTTCCCTTAGGTGAAACTGAGTATGGTTCTTTTATAAAGATGGTTGTGCCAAGCCTCAGGTGATACCTCATGGAGGGGCTCAGACTCAACTTCTATAATTGATGTTTTTTAATTTAAATTCTTTAGATTCATCATACTATACTATTTTTTATTTTTATTTTACTTGATATTTTCCCTTAATTTATTATCTTACTTATGTGATGACATGATATTTTGACCCCAATTTAATGAGTAAGATTAGTTATCTACCTTAATTGGTTTTCCATATTACTATTGTCCATTGTTTATATATTCTTTCCAGATCAATTGTACTTTTCAGATTTTTGGCTTAGTCTGATGGAGGTGGTATGGGATCGGTGTCTATTTAGGAAACTAGAACAAGTTTATATTATTAATTAATATCAATTTGGATTTATTTTATATGGCACACTTCATAATTTATATTTTATTTACATGATTGGTAAAGACATCGTGTGTGCCGGCCTGTTGAGATTTATATCTCACACCATGCTCGAGTATCTAAGGCACCTGAACATACCTTATATTTACAGGATCTATTTTGTTTTCATTATAGATTATACATTGGAGTTTTGAGAATAGGATATATTTTAATATTGGGATTCTCATAGAGATCACAAGTGGGGCTCTATTTTCTTTTATTTATTATTGTTCTATTTTTTATATCATGTTGTTTTCTCACTACTTTCTATCATGTATCATTGCCATGTCATGCATTCAAATTTTATATAAAGTTAATATTATTCATCCACTTCTTTGCGTTCAATTATTTACATGTACCACTATCATCTGTTTCTTATATTCTATTATATCAATGTGGAACTCTAATATAAGGGTATAGTCTCCCCAGTATCACCTATTTAGACTCTCACATATATTCATAAGCCTCTGGTGTACGGGGTGAAATGATTGAGGTTATGTGACCCATCGGTCTGTCCACCATTTTAGTGGGAAGTCGGGTCGGGGTGTTCCAAAGTGGTATTAGAGGAGATTATTTTCATTTGTCTTGCTATTTTGGGTTGGCAAATAGAATAATGTGAATGTGTCAGTTCTTGGTTAATCGTTGTTCTTGGTACTAATCACCCCATGTATAGGAAATAACCAACTGTCTAGGGCTAGGAATTGATGCTCTTTATTTTTGATATTAGAGTTGATATTATTTCACCTCGAGTGATTGGCATAATTTCCGCAGCTTATGAATTTATGGAGTTATGGTATTTTTTCCTTTTCCTATTAAGGTAAGTATGAAGAATTAAATGCATCATAATAGGCACATATTAATTCATATGTCATGAATATGTTATTCCATGTAGTGGTATTTATAGGTTTCCTGCTAATATGATTGATTACCATGAATTCCATGCCATGTTGTTATGTTGATTAGCATGTCTGTTTGTATGACCTTATTAGGTGCCAATATGCCATGATTTGGTGTCAATAACATGTCTTCCCTATGATATCAACTTATGATGACATCCTTTTTTATGTAATTGATTTCATGGGCTAAATGAATTTGTTGCGATTAAAATCCAGCCAAATGTCACCAGAATAGTGTATGGGTGCTTTATGGATTGGTAGATGGATGCCTATATGAATGGACAATTGAACATATGCATGTTCTATTATGAAATATTTTTAAATTTAAAGGTCTTGGAAATGGAACATTTAGTGGTTTCCTCTATTTAAGAACCTTATGTAAGGGTAAATAAATCTTCCTTGTGTTTCCTTAGAATGGAAGTGAGATCATTTTCCATTGGTTCTCTTTCTTTTAAAATTTTATTAAATGATCATCCATTGATCCTAATGACTTTTATGTTATCATGGCCTCGATATATGGTTGGAAAATTTTCATTCATAAGGGGATATCCCATAGTATGTACCACCCATAGATCTTACAATACCTAATTGATTCGAAGTTTTTCTATAATTTGATGTCGTTTGGGGGTCTTTTTACCTAGTGGGGATTTTACTTTCTAAATGACCACCTTGTTCAGATGGGTGGTCATGGTATTCTATAATTTTATCAGAATTGTGTATTAGGTAATGCTAATTTTCATCATGTTATGCATGTCGTGGTAAAGGTCAGATACTTTTTAGGTCGTTCAACCCTCTCTTCTCCACGGTGATTGATGACTCTGTATGTCATCATATGAATTAAATGTAGTCTTTATTCCCTATAACCTTGGAGTATTATATGTTCATGTACATGGTGCAATCAAGTTCTTAATTTTGTAATGAGCCAGATGAGTTCACTAGAATCATTGAGCCTTGTACTATTGAGCTCAGCCTTGGGTCATCTGTAAAGTACAGTTACATGGGTGTCAAGAAATAAAGTTCTTCACAAATCTCACGATAGCTTCTAGAGACTCAAGTGTTTTTAAATTCCATAAAGATTGGTTTTGGTCTTCATGCCATATTCATTAAATGTTTGTTTTTATTGAAGTTATTACCTAGCGTGATTTTGATTGGATAGACTATTAATTCTTTTTTACAGTTATGACACTCTTAAGGTGGGTAGTGTCATATCAGTTCTATTAGATATGTGTCTTTCTGGGTGGAAGGAACTCAACAAAATATGGTTGTTAGAGACTAGCCAGGCTGAATTAAATTACCATGGGGTTTGTTAAATTTAAATCATTTCAGTGCTTTCTCAGGAACGCGATGTTAGTGTGGTTGGAAGTGTATGAAACATTTGAGTAACTCCATTGGTTGTGGGTGGACTTTGGTGGTTAATAATTGAATGATCATTTCATACATTTGGTGTTAAATGATCGGTGAATAGTTAATGATATTGTGTCAGCAGATGAAACTGTATTTCTTTCAATGTGATTCAACCAGTTATAGTTCAATTTTTCTTCTTTCCAAAAATTGGGTGAGTTAGATTAGAAAATGTTCAATCCTCTTATAATATTTTTAATAGGTAGTCATTTCCCTAATCTTGATATCTTCCTTTATACACTAAGAGATCATTGGTCTTATGCCACATTCTAGTTTAATAGTTTTTGGGTGGATATGGTGGTCATCCAATGTTTCACACTAAATGTATGGTTCTTATCTAGTCTCGGTTAATCTTGAGTGACCCTGGGATTCCCGTGTAATAATTCCATAAAAAAATTCTCTAACACTAGTTTTTTCATCTAACATGACCACCATTCCAGTGATGCTCTTGGCTTGGTCAATGTTCTAATGTGGGTGTCTTGTCTCTATTCCAATGTCTCACTAATAAATATGGAATATGAACTACCTTATGTTAGATACATTCACTCCAGTCACTCCAATCTAAGGTTATCCTAGACATTTTTTTAGGATCAATGAATCTAAAATCAGGGAACATCACTGGATGTCAGGTATAGGGACGTCAGTTGTTGTGTACATGGTGAATGTGAGATTCCTTGGAATAAGGCAACACTATTTAGATTATAAAAATATTGACCGTCAAATAAGAGTGTCTTCTTGAAAAGTCTGTCAGAGTCGCTTGACTAGTTGTCCCTCTTATTCAATAGAGTGATCAGTGAAGGGCTATTTGTTGGCATGTCATCATATGTGACGAGTACAGTTTCTGTCATCTTGGACTACCCTAAAAAATATAGATCTACATGGGATTTGATGTATATGGGGGAATCAATTGTTTTAAAAATTTGGAAATCACATGAGAAACATCTCCAGAATTCTTAAGGGCATGTCTTATAAGAAATTATGATGGTGGAAGGTACTGTGGAATGGAATTTTTCCATTTATAAAGTTAAATCCTAAGGTGGGAAGTACCATTGGCCCGATGTTTAACGAGATGATGACATAATCATGTATCTAGCTAAATGGGCTCAGGTAAGTGTTTCATCAGTTATTTGGTTGGAAAACGAGTAATGCCTCGAGCTTTATGAACTTCAGGGTCATGTCATTACGAAGTGATGAAAGGTATGTTATGTTTTGGTAAATGCAACAAGACAATTTGAGTGAGGCTTTATGACCCATGTAGGATGGGTGATGTTTTCATTGTTCTCAAAGGCTTCTTGGGGATGAGAAGTTTTAAGGTGGGAAGGTCATGACATCCGACTTTTTAAACCGAATGAAAAAAATAAAGGGAAATTTTTTATCTTTCATTATTTTCATGGTTTTTCTAAACTCGGCTTCAGAAGAAAAAAAATCTGATGTTGGAACACTTAAAAGAAATGATATATTTTTAAGGAAGTGGAAAGAATTATTTTCTAATTAAAATAAAATTAAAATGAGAAAAATGGAAAATAAAAATAAATTAATGTTTTAATAACCATAAAGAAATTATTATTATTATTATTATTAATTATTATTATTATAATCATCATTTTTATTATAAACTTTTTTGGGTTAGTTTTTTTTAAAGATACTCTAAATGGATCTTCTTATACCTACAACGCACACCTCTAGACGAAACATCCTAGCAATTGGGACCTCCCTCTCGCATGAAATTCTTTGACCGAACCCCCCTACGGCATGACCTACCCCATCATGAGATCCCTTGTCAAAACCCCCTATGGTGAAACCTCCATTTTCATGTCATCACTGGAGCTGCTCCATGTACAGTGCACACCCACCTCATGGGCTCCCTCTCCAACTTCCATTTCAGTTGTATTTTTATCAATTCTTGATCCAAATATTCCTGGTAAGGTTTTTTCCTCCCTCTCCTCTCCTTTTATAGTGATTTTTAGGTCTCTCATCACACTTATTTCCACTCATCCAAAAACATAGCATAGGGTTTGACCTGGTTTTTTGTTTTCCTCTATTTTAGGGTTGTGCATATGGACTCCCGAGTTATGTTGATGCGTGTTTTGGAAACCACTGCCTAAGAGGAAGATGTTCGGGTTTTATTAGTTCACCAACATCATCTGAGGTAAGGGTTAAAACTCACTGTTATTTTTCACACACCCAATTTTATAATCTTATTATCTTTATGGGTACCATGTTTTGTTTTAGTGGGTTATGGTCAATTTTGGAAGACTCTCGGGCATATACGATGACATGTATATACATAAATATGTATATACTCTATGTGTGTATTCCCTCATGGTGTTTAGAATAATTGCATTAGGTTAAGGGTATATATATATATATTAAGGTATATGTGTGTGAGTGGATGAAAATTTGAGTTAGAAAGTTTTGGCTCGGTCTTCTTTTTAAGGTAGGGTCCTTCTCTAAGCCTCTTTAGTTCAAGAGTGATTTAAATTTTATTTAGATGCCTTATTAATTATTTTTGTCTATATTGAATTTATTTTATTGAATAAGTTTTTAGGAAATATAATTTTATCATCTGATAAAAAAATTTCTTTGTTTTGTAATAAAACCCCTCTAATTGAGGTGCGCAGTATTCGAAAACACAAAGTGGTAGTTTATACTTATTTAGCAAGATAGGTAATTGTGCATTGATGTTTTCCTTATAGTTGATGTCATTGTTAGTTGTAATGAAAACATCGTACTTGGACATTTTAATAACTATGAAGGGGGTGTACCTCTTTTTATGAAAATTGTTATTTGAACCAATGTACCCGTTAAGTGATAATAGACTTTTAAGATAGAATTTTTCAAGAAGGAAAGTGTTCTAATGAGCAAGTGACCACTATGTGACCCCATTTGATCTTATAAATGTTATTTCCATGTTCTAAAGAATTAAATTAGTTAAATGGAAAAAAACATAGTTAACTTGGAACCTGATATTTAATTCCTCCCATAGTGAATTATGTAAATAGTTAAGCCTACTTTCTAAATTTTAATTGGATGGTATGAAATAAATATACTGGCTTTTCCACGGTGACTTGAAGTCAACATTTGAAATTTCTTTAGGGAAATTGGTAAATATCCAATTCTAACCAAACACCTCATAAGTTTTTGACTTACATTGTATAATTTATTACCCAATTAGGTAATTTCCCTCTTGATAATTACATATTCTAACTGCGTTTTCCCACCTACATCCAATCACCTTGTTTTAAAATATGGATACACCAAGGCTTAGGTGTTTGGGAACCTTAGGATAGATCCATTGAAAATATGGATACACCAAGGCTTAGGTGATGCTCATTCCCTTATGTTTGATACCCAGGACAAAATCCTGGTTACCATACCTCAAGTGATACATGGGATTTTGAAAGGATCATCTTAGGCAGGCTTGGTGGCATTGGATATTTTGAATGGATGTACCGTAGAGATAACTCAGAAATTATCTTAGAATCCACCTCTAAAATTGATTTTTTTAATGTAAATTCTTGATATGTATCCTTATTTATTATTTTTTATTATTATTGAGCTTGAGATGTTTCCCTTACAATAGCAGCTTACTTATGTGATCACATAATATTTAGACCCCTTGTTAAAGAAGAAGCTTAGGGAATTACTTCCTTGGATTTCCATGTTACAATTGGACAATGTTTATATATATTTTCTTTCTCAAATATAATATTTAGATATCTATCTTAGGAAGATGTGGGTGGTATGGGAGGGGTTTTAATTTAGGAACTTAGACCATGTTTCTATTGTTAATTTGTATCGTTCTGAATTTATTTTATATAGAACAGTTCTTATTTTATATTGCATTTTATGGATTGGGAAAGATACCATGGGTGCTTGCCTACTAAAATTTATATCTCACACCCAGCTCGGGTACCCTTATTAACCAATTAGACCTTATCTTTACATGATATATGTTTTTTTTGTATTGGTTGAACCTGGGAGTTAGGAGAAAAGAACTGAGCTGGAGCTCATGAAGCTCATGGAGATCGTTCATGGGGAATTGTTGTCTTTTCTTTATTAATTTATTGTACTGTAAACCATGATGTATTGTTTACTGCTTTCCATAATGTATGATTACCATTTAATGCATTAATCTTTTATATAATCTTAATATTATTAATCCACCTCTTTTCAATAAATTATTTACTACTTCCACTACTCTCTGTTTCATATATTCTATTATACCACCGTGAAACTCTGATATAAGGGTATAGTCTCCCCATCATCACATATTTACACCCTCACTGCAAGATTTTAGCCTCTACCATATGGGGAGTCACACTTTAGGTCACATCACCCACTTGTCCAGCCACCAGTTTAGTGGTAAGTCAGTTCATGGTGTTACAGTTTGGTTCATTATTTTGGTAGATTGATGTGTGGATGTGGTTTATTGATTTGGAATTATTGGGGATCAATTTTCTGTGTTTTTGGTGATTTTTTTGTGATGGTCTGTGGTGGTTGTTTTGTCTAGTGTGTTTTAGTTTCTTAGGGACATGAAATTGTGTTGAAATAAATTAATAAAATGAAATAGGTTAATCTCATATGATGGAATTAGGAATTAGTGAATCAATATAGTTCTTAATAATCTAAAATACAAAGGTGGATAAAATATGTGGTAAATATAAATGAATAATAAATTTTTCTGAAAATGAAAATTTATTTATATGAAGTGAGTATCATTTGAAATTAATGTGATTAATGAATATATTTTTTAATCAGTAATATAATATAGATTGGAATAAATTATAAGACCGTTTTATGGTTATTGTTTATTTTTTATCATGTTATTTCCTTGAATTATTATGTACATAAATGTTTCAATGTCTGTTATTATTTAGAAGTGATAATGTGATGATGGGTTGTGGTTATAGATTTTTCTAGCTAAGAAGCTAATAATATATTGGGATTGTGTGATGATTTATATATATTTTACTTTATTTTTATTTCTTATGCACTAGCACCTAGGATGTATATTCTTATTTATTCCCATATATGGTCATGGGTTCTGGGTGTACCCCCAGTATTCATGATGTGGATGAGATGGATGACTACTCCCCTACTCCTTCAATATCTCCTAGAAGTGGAGTGTTAATAGTGTTTATATATGGTTGTGTAATTGTGTCAATGATATGATATGAGCTAGTGGTATATGGATGTGGAATACTATTATGGTATGTGGTGTTGATGTTGTTATGTGGTATAAAATGGTCATGTGGTTATGTAGTATGTGGTTATATAGTATGTGGTAACAGTGTATATACATGGTATTCAGATTTTATAGGTGATTGTGAGATATTTTTTAGAAGGTAAAAGATTAATAGGGATTATTATATAAGGATGTGGGGGTGACTAGGTCATTGGGTATGTATGTGAGAGGTAATTTTTAGATATATTTTTAGGATTAATATATTATTCTAATTATATATGGATTTAGTGAGAATGAATTTGGTGATATAGGATACTAGTTGAACTAGAATAGGTAACAAGTATGTTTCAATCATTGTTTGTTGAGGCTTTAGTATGATTCTTCCATATTTTAATGAGATTTTATATGGAGGAACCTTGTGAGTATACTTTTATGATCACTCCTACTATTATATATTGTTTTAACAGTCTAATAGCATGATTTGGGAAATTGGGAAGGATATTAATAAATCATGATGTGGAGATTAGTTTGCATCGATGTTGATACATTATGATAAATTTTATTATGTTTATCCCAATCATATTGTTTTTTATTTTTATTTTTAATTATATATATAATGTTATTATTATATGTTTTATTGTTTATTTGATATAGTGTTGATTCATAGTCCATTTTATTATATTTTTGTTGTTGATAGAAATTCCTTCCATTATTTGTGTTTCACACCCTCGATACAAGCCACCAACTTGTGGCCTTTTGGATGTGGGATTCCCTAGTAACTCTTGACATCACTATTTTACCATGAGGGGTTTTAGTCAGTATAGGTCATAGAATTTTGGTATCAAGGATTTCATAGTAGGATAAGATATTTTTTGGAGTTATTTTTCTGTAAGAAAATGCATTGGTTTATACTTGCAACAATAATATTCAAATATAGTATATGATATGAGAAAGAGATATTGGATTGAATTCATATAACCCCCCTTTAATTGATGTGAGGGTTTAATCCCACTAAAAAATTTTAAGTGAGAATGTATATATTTAAGGGTAGAGATCTTGGTGTGGAACATGAATCAAGATTTTTTTTCAATTGTGTTTGAATTGAGGATGATATTTATAAAATTAAAGTTTATTAAATTTAAACGGATTTAAATTAATTCCATTAATAGTTTCTAAATTATTTTTTACAATTATAGAGAAGTATTTTATGTCTCTACCTTATATAATTTAGGATAGGAAAGTGTATAATAATTATATGATTAATCGTAAATGAGATGATCTTATGGAGGATTTTTCATGGAAGAATTATTTTCATGAGTTTTAGTGGAAGAGTCTAGAAAGGTATGATGGGACTGTCTTTGATCATATGATAAAGAGGTGGCTATAGTATCTTGAGATTTACTTTTGTTTGATTCATGTGGGAAAGGAGTGTTATATTCATTTAGTAGTCAATTATTTTGATACGAAAATTTTTAGTGGTAGATTCTTTATCTTTGTGGTTTGGATGAGTCTAAGGTGGCATGGGAGAAGTTTAAGAGTTAGTTTTGAGCTGATATCATTCCTCAAAGATAATGGTATTATGATAGTAATAGTTTATCAACCTAAAAAGGATCTCTAATGTGGGATATATTGATGTATATTTCATGAAACTTCTTTATTTTTATAATTATGATTTTCAAGATTATAATTTAAGGGAATATCATTTTGAGTAGGATTTTCATCCTACGATTTAGTTCTAGGTCAGACCTTTTTTATGTATATATATATCTAGGAATTTATTAAGGATGATTTTGAAAACATTAGCATAGAAAAGCTTATCCCGAGAAGGAAGTCATCAGAACATCTTAATGAGTGGATCAATGGATAAGTGTTCTTAGTTTTTAGGCAAGTTCTGGTATAAAAATTTAGGTTTTCTCTTATATACTTTTATTTCATTTTCACTAGATTAGGTATATTGTGGAATTATATCAAGATCTATAATATAATTGGTTTTACTAAAAATGGCGATGACATCAAAAAATTAAATTTTTTACAATATTTAATAGTTATCATTGAATTAATGTTCATTTTAAGATAAAATGTTAGCATCAGTTACCTCATTGGCCTTACCAGCAATAGTAGGGTCCTTATAGTTTTCTAATATTTAGGATTCATGGATCACATGGGGGAAAACCATGGGATATTCCCCATATTAAGAATCCTATTGTTGATTAGGGATGAGGTGGAAGACTTCATCAATAATTTTTAGGTAGATGATCATTGAAAATCTAGTTTCATATAATGGGTATTCCAATACAAGAGTTACTTAGATCATTCAAGTTACTATTTGTCCCTATCCTAACCTAATTTATACTTTAATTGATTTAAGATCTTTTCACTACTTTTTTCATCTATCTAAACATTATAATTTAGGGACAACAAGGATAAGATTCTAGTTCCATTTTTGTTAACAACATCAATTACATGTTATCCTAGTTTGTTTAAGTTGTCATAATGTTGAAATTTGATGATAGGGAAACACTAGTTTATTAGAGAGTTCTTCATTATATATATATATTCATATGATTTTATACTTTCTATGTGAATATTTTATTATGTGTTAGATGTCATTGGTTGTTATCAAAAGATAGTGGTTTTATTTGATGTGGAAATCAAGAATACAATTTTCTCATGTAAGAGATTATCATATAGAATATGTTTTTTAGAGCCTCTTTTTTCATATCTAAGAGAATTGTTTATTATTTTAGTGGATTTTATTTTGTTGGTGTTTCCAGAAAGTTTTTTTGAGTTATTTAATGTTTTTTCAAAATTCGTTGTGACACTTCTCACTCAATGTGACATCAAATTTAGGATGAATTTTCTACCTAATTCCACTCTAATTTCTATGTATCCTTAGAATGGTTCCCTTTGATATATGAGAATTTTAGATCCAATTTAATGATACATTATAGAAGGGTTTCATTTATTCTAGTGTGTCTCTTAATATTACTTCAGTATTATTATCAAAAAATTGGACAATAGTATTTGGTCTTGTGTAGATTGACTATATTTAAACTATATGATAGTGAAATAATACAATCCTCAACTAAGAATTGATTATTTTTTTGATTAATTAAAGGATCATGAAATTTCATAATGATTTACTTGTAGACCCAGAGTCATAAAATGTGGGTAAAGGAAAAATATATCTTAAATATTTCATTTAAGTGTCATTATAATAACATTGAGTTCACAGTAATTCCCATAAATGTCATTAATTCTCCAAATACCTTAATGGGGTCAAAAAATAAATGTTTTAGGATTTTTTTGACTTGTTCATGGTTGTTTAAATAAATTATATCTTGATGTATTTGACGTCAAAGGATGATCATGAACAAAATCTAAGAGCTATTTTTGATATTCCTTAGTGGAATTAATTATATAGAAAGTTATGTAAGTGTAATTAATAGATGCATAAAGTGAATTTCCATAGGAATGTTGTGTGATAAAATGTATTTGAATTTGATCCTTTAATGATATATTTTTTTGTTTCTTAGATAGATTTTAATCAGATTTCATAGTTTCATAGTTTTATTGGTCTTGTAAGATATTACAATGGTTTTTTGTTTTATTTATCTCATTTTAAGGTGCCTATGTCATCCTTGATAAGGAAAAACTAGGCTTCCATGTATAATGATCAGTGTCAAGTAGTATTTGAGTACCAAATAGAGGAGATTATCATTGCTCATATCCTTTGAATACTAGAAGATAGAATTATTTCTAAGGTCCATTGTGGATCTTATTATTTTAGTCTTGAATTCATGTTGATGTAGGATAAAAAAGTGGATTATGATGTGTTTTAGTAGTTAATGGACATAAATATGATTCTGCCACCCATGAAACAAATTTTCCCCACTAATAGCAAAGGAACCCCACCCTAACATGGTCATCAGGTCCTGGCATTTTTGACACCACCAATTAACCTATAAACATCTGTTATCCCACCCATGGGGCGCACATGCATGCCCAAATAGATCATTAGACTAATGAATATCCCCATAAGACTACATATTTTTTCAGTGTTCTTTTTCCTCACTCACACACATCCTAGGAATCTTGTTAGGAGGTCACCAATCTAGATACTACTCTATGAAAAATCCTTTATTAACTATGGAGCACTAATAAAGTATATTAGAGATGGGTCTTTTCACGTATCAATGTGTTTATCATTAGTAGGTTCCAGATCACCACCTTTCACAATGCCACTTGAGTTACCATGGTAAACTGATATATAAATTCCTTTTTGTTGGGGTGTTAAAAAAATATGATTCAAATTTTCTGGTTAAAATGTATATCTTGAAAAACCATACAGTGATCAGAAACTTTATTTTGGAAATGTTAATGTGGTTGTGGTATACTTTTCACATATCCATTAACCATGTGTATAGGTCGAGCATGAATCCACATCCCATTTTCTTTTGATATTTAGAACACATGATTATTAGATTCTCTTAGTGATTATCAATGTTGTGAAAAGAATAAATGTGGTTCCTATAATATATTGAACTCTACAAATTAGTTCATTCCAGAATTATGATATAATTTTTTTAAAAAGAGTAATTCAACAATTTAAAGTTAGATAAATGGATTTCATGTAAAATTATTTTAGCATTAAATGTGAGGATTTTTTGATTTCTTATAATATAATTCCTTTATTATATCACATGTATTTGTATTTGGTTATTAATCATGGAACATTTTCTTATTATCAAACGGATTATTTATATACATGTAAAAATTTTACCCCTCATAGATTTTTATTTAATAAGGTTTAAATATTTTAAAAGAATTGGTTATTTGCCATAATGTTATTTAGGGGTGGGACTCTATTTTTATGGAAAAACATGTGATTTTTTCAATATTTAACCTAGTAGATAAATTAGTTCTTGAAATGGAATTATAAATTAAAAAAAAAATAAAATTTTTGTGAATAAATAGTTTTATTGCAAGAATTGTTCATGAAGAATGTTTTTTGTTTGAATGGTGGTTTGTTTAAACAATTTAAAACTTTGATAATGTAATTCAATGTGAAAATAGATCATTTTTATTACTATGGATTAAAAGGTAATATTTCTCATCTTGTAATTAATGCATTGTGAAATAATAACATCTTTTTCTAGAGAAATGAAAGGCATTAATTTTTTAGATGGGTTTCCCAAATAACACTTTTTCAGATGGAGTTTGGATCTTTTCAAAATGAATAGTTTTGAAAGAGGTTTCTTCTCTTGATGTGGGTTTTTTAAACCTACATATACGTGTTTTCTTAATTATTTTATATTTATTTTTGGAAAAACCATTTCTTGTTTGTAGGGGTTATTTAATGTACAGCAAATTACATGACCATATAAGGTTCTCATGTCAGGTACATTGAGTAAGTTTTCAATAGAGGCCATGATTTTTATCTGATATTATTTAATAGATAGTTTCCTTTTCTTATTATCTTTAGTCTTATCCAAGATTGGAATAGAGTGTGTTGTGTTATCATCTCTATCAATATTTATTTGTAACCTATATAGAGAACTATAGAGGTTTAACTATGTATTTTATATATTAAGGACTGGTTTTCTAGGATTCCAAATATTCCTCAAGGGTATTGTATTTTATTGGTGCATCCTAATATCTGTGTGCTCAACCTTTTGAGTTATCACTCAATATATTTTATGTGGTTTTATTTTTGGGATAGCCAATTTTTTTGCATGGGTTTTATAAATAATATTGGGAAGATATTTGGAGAGAAGTGGGTATACTAGGTGTCTTTGGGCCTAATTTCACTGTTTCACTCTATAAGGGTAGCTTTGTTGAAAAATATTTTCCATGAGTTTGGGATTCACATTCAATACATGGTTATCCTTGGGTATGTTATTTAGTAACTAGTAATTTCTTTTATGATAGTATGGGATAAGTAATCCATCAAAGGTGTGAATTTTTTTATTTGGATTGATAGATCCATCTATTTATGTTCTTTAATCTTGAGTTACCATGAATCCAATATCATGACCCAATACATGATACATGTTGTTTTTTTAGGAATGTATTATATTAAACCTCATCTTTGTTTTTAGATAAGTGGTCGATCTATTGATCTTGATTATGAATTCCTAATTACTATTTTATGGATTTGTCTTAGTGATACTTTGAATGTTTCTTGTGGGTTTTGTGTTTTCAAAAGAATGATCAAGATTCCCCAAGGTTGGTTTTATCATGGGAATGATTGTTGGTTTTTATATATTTTTAATGGATATCTTGTGAAATTCCTTTCAATATGACTTGAAACCTCACTCATCATGATGATTCGTTCTTATGTAAACATATTTTCTTGTTTTAAAAAAATTCTATTTTAAATCTAAATAGTGGAGGGACCAATGTTATTTTTATGTTTCCCCTAGATCCTCATGTTGGATAATTAGGAACCTAGGACTCATTTGAAATATTGGAAGTGAACCTAATTTTAGATTCAATTTTGATTCATGATAATCCAATTTGGGTCTTCACAATGTGACTATGGAGCCTCATTAATGGATTTGGGATATGTCATGATGTTATATAATGGGTGATGCTTAAGGATTTCTCCAAATATTCTTTCATGGAAGTAATATATATTTCTTTTAAAATGAGTTGATAGTGGCCATGCATGCTCTCAAAATGGGTTGAAGCATCCCCCTCATAGGTAATTTTATGATAAATTAAGATCATATAATACTGAAGAGTAATTTTACCCAAAGGAATTCAATCCTATAAAATAAATGTTTGGTTATGTGCTTTTAGATCATTGATTTTGATGTTTGGTAGACTCATGGAAAGTGATGTGTGGTCAAAATTGAATTGAACAATGAATAACCATCATAGGTATTGATGGAATTAGTGGAGGGATCCTTGGTAAACCTATTTATAGAAATTCCCCTAGTTGTGTATACAAATTTTATGTACATTTATAATAACCTTGTGGGAAATATGATTCTAGGTTGTGTAATCATATTTGTCTCAGGATAGAATTGGATGCTTGTTGGAAATGTTTTAATGAAACCTATCATGGTGGGGAGACCTCAGGTTTCTACTTTTAGACTCTCAATGGTGTTCTATGTCTTAAGAAGTATTTTTTTGTCCAAGATGATCTAATTCAATGTTTAATTCATCATGAACATAGCTCTAGTTGGTCTTTTCTCTTTAGGGTTACTAGGAAATGTCTTGATCTGATACATATATGTTAGTATCCCAAAATGAGATGGTCAATTATATAATTTTTGTTTTGATGAACTCTCTACTATAAAAGTGATTAAAAAACCAAATACTAGGCAATTTTGTTAAAAAATTCCTATTCTATTAGAAAGGTTGGATAAGGATCTATAGACTTTATAATTCTGCTGCCATAAATTCCTAGTATAGAATCAGATACAATTTCGGTAATCATTAACTAATTCACAAGAACGGTTCATATCTTCTTAGAAAAGTAGATCATTATTGTAGAAGAGAATGAACATTTTTTTTCTAGGGATTGTGAAAATCCATATTTTCCTTCATCAATTGTTTTTAGTAGAGACATATACCTTGCATCTTAATTATAGAAGATATTTCTATGTGATATAGGTTTTTTGTTGGATTTTAGAATAACATTTTATCTTCATATGGTTGGTAGAATTTAAAAAATAACATTAGTTCTTAATGTTTTTCATAGAACATGTGTTCATGACATCGGCCATTCTAGGTAATGGTATGTTTCCTAGGATGATTCCACATACCGAGATAGTTATTAGGCTATGATTAGATGATACCTTTGAATCATTTTACATGCTATATGGTGTAACCTTCTATTGTTGGGTTGAGGGATGTTATTTTGATTTTATAAGACCAAGTCTTATCTTAGAGAGATGAGGATAGTGTTATTATTTTGGTAATGGTTGGAAGGATTTGTATCCCACTAAAAATGTTATGTATACCACCATCATTTTCCATTGTAATTTGGTTTAGGTAATGAAATTTTCCATAGATTTCTCACTTATTTAGTACATAGAATTTTGAGTTTGAAGGATAAGTTATAACTTTGTTAGGTCAGCCCATTTTAGGTTTTATAGAGAATTGGTATGGTGGATTATTGATTGGACTTTCCCACTTGTTTGACTTTTATCCATGTTTTGTTTGATATTTCCCAACTGAAGAAGTACCAGTCAGATCTAACCCTTGTTATTTAATGAGAGGATGTTGGAATTGAACCTGAAACTATATTGATTGAAAGGAATATTCAAATATTGGACTGTTATGATATGGTGATTCAAGGAAAGATGATCTCATCTGTTTGAGTGAGATGAAGGTGTGTTGGGGACATCCATGAGACATGGGCGCATGGGGACTCGATAATGCAATAATGGCATAATATCATTTTGGGTTCATGAGATTAACCCTTTCTGGGTATATAAATATTCATGGTGGGTAGAATTGTGATTTTCTTTGGGAAACAAGACAAACTACCCTCCCCTTGATTCTCAAGGAGGTTCTCCCCTTGTCCCCATGGTTGATATCCATCGATCTATATGGATCTCTTCAAGTAATGTTTTTTTAGGTTTTTTTTCTACTCATCATTATAGATCAACCTCTAATATATAATATTTTCTATAACATTCAATCCTATTTGGAGCATAATTTAATGTTCCTATTATTTCCATTAAAGACTTAAAAAATATTATGGAATATTTTCTAAGCCAGGAGCTAAGACGACCTGATATTCTGAGGCTCGGTAATCCCAGAAATGATATTATAAAAATATTGAATAAATTAAAATTGCATGTACATAGAATTCGTGAAATATTGTAATTAATCTATAATGGAGGCTAGGATCATAAATATGAGGCCATTGTTGATTTCAAAGTCTGGGTTTACCCTAGGTGTGACATAACCATGGAACGCAGTGGATCCTTGCATTGAGCGCGGTCATTGAAGGATAAATAAATAAAAACGTTTATTTATTTTTTTATTAGATTAATTTCTAGGACCTAATCCCTCCGTTATAAATACTAAGTTATGGGTAAATATTAGGGTTAGCCATATTACCCTGGAAAACTAGATATGAGCTGTTGGAGGATCGTTTGTAACGTCCTGGTTCTGGATGCCACCCATAGGCGCCCCATACCTGGTTGGTCACATTACCTCAAGTAGATTTACCCAAATACCAGAGGCTCCCGACTAGCAGCGAGGGCCTTGGGTGTGATAGTGGGGAAACTATGCTCTTATTGGCAGAGTATATAGAGGAAGTAAACAAAATACAACAGTGAAAGTAAAAATAATCCCTACAGAAATAAATAGCAGAATACTGAAGGAAGAAAACTGGAGCACACATATAATAATGATGTCGGATACATATTTCAAGGAAATAAGACAAACAAGTCACAATTCTGAATACAATACTAAACCAATGTGCAAAAGAAAAATGTAAACTCCTCAGCGTCGTAAGCCATAGCTTGGTCCCCTGCTCTCCAGCTCCACAGTAAGTTAAGTACCTGAAGTAGAAGGGATCTTTCCCTTATCTATACCTGCAATAATATAGTCTGTTTGGGCCCATAAGCATGGCCAAAACAAGGTGTGAGACAAGGTTCTAGAAGGAAACCACCCAATGATCTGTGCCTAACAGTCAGTGAATACATGGAAAGTAAAAGTACATTTAGCAGTAAACAATAAATCACACAACAGCTACAATCCACAGTGTCTAACATAGCAATTAAACATGTAACAGCCAAAAAACATGTAGAACAACAGGTAACCCCATGGGTAGTTCTCACAGCCTAACCCTTATGGTTAAACCTACATGTACAAGAAACCCTCTGGAAGGCACACACAGTCTCACCCCTCTAGCTCAGCTAAATAATAGACTCTCTGATAAAGCACTCACTGCCAATTCCTCCTATAGTCTCGTATCATACTAAAGGCTCTCTAGGGAATCACTCAATGACTCATTCCACCTGTGGCCTGCGTCGAGGAACTACAGACTCTCTGAGGAAGCACTCATCGTCAATTCCCTATGTGGTCTCACATCGAATTAAAAAGACACTCTCGAGAAGCCCTTATATCCATTCTCTCTATGGTCCACTACACTAGGTTCTCATAGCCATGTGTAAAACAAACATGCATAGCGCGCGTATCGACCCAAGCAAACCTCAAGAACTACATGGCTAAAATTATAAGGCACAACAGCATAACAGTACAACAGTTCCACTATCCTACAACTAGGCTTGGCAACTGGAAAAATGCCTAATAGGAAAAACATGCATGGAAAAACATCCAGAGCATAGTAAAAATTACACTGTTCACAAGCATTGACCTCTACTCAAGCAATCAAGCAAAGCAGGAAAACAACAAGGGAAAAAACTAGAAAACACACAATACCCCATTCAAGGTAATTGGTAGAATTGCACAAAATATTCAAAGACATCCTATAGAAAGGCACAAACCACCTACCTCTATGCTACGAGATTGATATACTTGAACCACGATGATGATTCTCTTTAGAATGTTGAAGATCTGAGAAAACATCCAAAACGCTCAACCCAAGATATCTTGAGAAAGAGTATGAATTTGAAAACAAAGATCTGGGAGAAGAAAGGGTTTACCACTGTGGTTCCAATTCAATCGACGATGGTCAATTTAGAGAACAGATGG
Organism: Viscum album; assembly: GCA_963277665.1. NCBI lineage: Eukaryota > Viridiplantae > Streptophyta > Magnoliopsida > Santalales > Viscaceae > Viscum > Viscum album. Next base: position 542,024,283 of record OY728119.1, read on the forward strand.
AGGGTCGGGGGCTCGGAGAAGTATTGAGGCCGTACATAAGCTCTCGGCCAAACAAGACCTAGAAGAAGGTCATTTTGGAAATTAGGCACGACCCTAGTCCGTTTAATGAAAAAAATACACGACGTGTATTTCTTGAGTACATTACATGTACTAAGATTTTCCGTACTTCGCTTTACGCGGCCTCCACATCACCCCTACCCACCGTGTGTGTGGCCCAGACACTGCAAGCACAAGGCATGGCGCTACATCAAAGTACACAGCGTGTACTTATAAAGTACACGGTGTGTACTTAGAAAATTTCAATATTTTCCTCTTTTTCTTAAAAATGACCAATAAAGAAAAAACATACCTGAAATGAAGATCCAGGTTCATAAAAAATTCCCCCCATAAATAAATTCATCCCCGAATTTCCCTAGAAAGGTGTAAAAAAAGAAACCCTGAACAGCCCCGGCCACTCTAATCGTACATCAACCTCCATCTCCCAGGTCTCATCCTGTACTCGCCCGTGCTGCCATATCACCCGTACTAGAGGAATAGACTTCCCACGGAGAACCTTCGTACTGCGATCAACAATCCGGATAGGATGCTCCTCAAACAATGCATCTGCTTCAAGCTCAACCTCCTCATGTTGAAAGACATGAGATGGGTCTGAAAAGTAACTTTAGAGTAGAGAGACATGGAAGACTTCGTGCATATCCTTGTACCTATAAGGTATCTAAAACCAAATGGCAATAGGCCCAACTCTCTCCAATACCTCAAATGGCTCGACGAACCATGGTTAAATCTTACCCTGTCTATGAATCCTCTTGTGTCCCAACCTTGGTCTGACATGGAGGAAAACCTGATCCCCGAACTTGAGCTCTAGAGGTCGTCTCCGCTGATCTGCATAAGACTAATGTCAAGACAGTGTTATAGCCATCCTCTTCTAAATCAGTTCTATCTACTCTGAGGTCTCCTGAACAAGATGAGGTCCCAGCAAAGCTGCCTCTCCTACCTTCAGCTAGCATAAAGGTGGTCGGCATGTCCTACCGTACAAAGCCTCATAAGGTGCCATCTGAATAGTCTCTGTAAAAATGTTATTGTAGGTGAACTCCACAATAGGGATATGTTTCTCCCAAGAACTGCCAATGTCTAGAATACAAGCACAGAGCATATCCTCAAGAACTTGGATCGTACACTCGGACTGGACATCTGTTTGGGATGGTATGTTGTACTAAAAATTGCCTGTGTACCCAAAGCCCTCTAAAACCCCTTAGAGAACTGATAAGTAAAGCGCACATACCTATTTGAAACAATGGAGTGTTGAACTCCATGAAAACGTACAATCTCTTGGATGTACAGTCATCCCAGATCATCAACACTGAAGGTCTCCTTGATCGGTAAGAAGTGACCAACCTTCATAAGCCTGTCGACGACAACCCAAACAACATCGTTCCCTCAAGGTGACCTCGGCAATATGGTCACAAAGTCCATAGTGAAATCATTCCACTTCCACTCTGGAATGGGTAACTGTTATAAAAGGCATGCTGGTCGCTGATGCACCACCTTCACCTACTAATAAGTAGAACACCTCAAGATGAAACCTGCAACCTCTCTCTTTATACCTCGCCACCAGTACTGGTGATGAAGATCCCGATACATCTTGGTGACGCCAGGATGAACTTCCCAAACTGAGGAATGAAAATCCCACATCATCTCCTTGCTTATTTCTACTGTCACCCATATGCGTCCTTGGAAACGCAAGATATCACCCTTTCCCACTGTCCATCCAACAAGAGGATCCTCACTTGACACACTCTCCTGCAGGACTAGGCCTTCTTAGTCTGATAGTTGCCTCATCAATACCCGATCAAGAAGTGTAGCAGTAATAGCTACAGAAGATAGGTAATTCTGTCCCTGTCTATCATGTAACTCCAAATTTATCTCAGAGAATAGAGCCATAAGCTGCCACTCACTGCTGGCCTCCTGAACTGCCTGAATCTGAGTTCTCCTGAGCCACGCATCTGCCACTGTGTTTCCCTTTCCCGGCATATAGGCAATCTCAAAATCAAAAGACTGATGATAATCGACCCACCTGTGCTGTCTCAGATTCATATCAGGCTGATTGAAGATGTAATTGAGACTCTTGTGGTCAGTGAAAACCACAAAGTGCTCTCCCAGAAGGCAATTTCTCCAACAACGCAAGGCATGAAAAAAAGCTGCCAACTCCAGATCGTGTATCGGGTAGTGCCTCTCATGTGGCCTCAATTTCCGAGACCCATACACAATGACAACATCTCCCTAGATAAGCACAGTGCCAATCCCAATACTTGAAGCATCACAATAAACAGTATAGATCCTACCTGGCTATGGAAAGGCTAGTATCGGTGCTGACGTCAACCTCCACTCCAGCCAGCCCTAGAAAACTTCGTACCTCAAAAACGTTCTTCAGCTGCTCTGAGGAAACTACAGCTCTCACTTCCTCTGGGTCTACAGATACTCCTGCCTCTGAGATGATGTGACCTAAGAAGTGAATCTGATCCATCCAAAAGTTGCACTTCGAGAGTTTAGCATAATGTCTATGCTCACTCACTGTACTCAGAACGATCTCAAGATGGGTAGCATGGTCGTGTCGAGTGTGAGAGTACACCAAGATATCATCCACGAAGACCACGATGAAGGAATCCAAGTAAGGATGGAATACACGGTTCATCAGTTCCCTGAAAACTGCTGGCGCATTCTTGAGACCGAATGGAATAATCGTGTACTTGTAGAGACCATACCTGCTCTAAAAGGCTGTTAGAGGTATATATGATGGTCTAATGTGAAACTGATGATAACCGGACCTCAAATAAATCTTCGAGAAAACACGGTCTCCTCGAAGCTAATCAAAATTATCATCAATACTTGGCAGGGGATATCAGTTCATGACCGTCAACTGGTTAAGCTTCTGATAATCCACACTGAGCCTAAGGGTACTGTCTGCCTTATTCTTAAATAGGACAGGCGCATCCGAAGGAGAAGTACTGGGTCAGATGAAACCCTTTGCCTGCAACTCCTCCAACTTCTTCTTGTGATCCTACAACTCAGGTGTAGCCATCTTATAAGGATGAATGGAAACCGGTGCCACCCCTGGCACGTTCTCAATCGATACGTCTACCTCACGCTCCAGAGGAAAACCGAAAAATTCTTCTACGAAGACATCCATGAAATGATCCACCACTGCATGAAATTCCAATTGTGAAGTCCCTTGATCATCCAGATAAAGACTAGCAATCTGGGTCGTAACCCTTACTATCCCATGATGCTTGAATCCTACTCGACACGCCTGAACATCTCATTCGCCTCTATGAAGAAAAGATTCACCCTCCGGTGAAATAAAACTCACCCTACGGTGATGACAGTCGATGACCACCTAGAAGGGAACCAACCAGTCCATCCCAAGAATGACATCGTATCATGTCATCTCTAGGACATAGAGATCCCATAAAAAACGATACCCTACAACCTCAAGAGGGCACTCCTTGCACTGACGGACACTAGATTTTCTCGTCCCCAAAGGTGTGTCTAGAGTCAAAAAGTCGGCAGAAGAAAAGATACATAGCCCAAGGCTCTCCACAACAGCAACAGAGATAAAGCTATGTTTATCACCAGTATCAAAAAGAGTTGAAGATAAAACTGAGGCTACTAAGATCATACCTCAAATAGAAGAAGGTCTTGGATCCTTCTCCTGACAGTTCTTCTCCACCGCAAAATTCCAGCCTGCCCTGCGGCCCTGTGACCCTGCCTGACCACTCAGATATGATCCTCCTTGCTGACACTGAAGGACTGCTGACCGACCGCCACGGCCTCGACCTCCACGTCAGCCAGAACTGCCAGAAGAACTCCACTTCCCCCACTGCTGAGAAACTGATGGTGTTGCTCCTGAACGAGGAGTCATGGAAGAACCCCTATCACCAGCCACTGGTGAGAAAACCTGTCAGAAATGTTGAAGGTGAACCATCTTTTTTCAAGATCGGAACTCCAAGGGGTCTCTCCGGCACTGCGGCCTCATGTGCCATGCCCTTCCACATTTGTAGCATACTACATGGCTACCTTAAAATGTATCTCGCCTCCTCAGATCACCATGCGTAGACTCCCTATGGTGATTCCTACTGTCAACTGGAGGAATACTAGCTCTGAAAGCAGTACTTCCCTGGCTCACAGCTCCGGAGTCTCTCAGATTGCACCCCTCAATCAGTGTCTGGTTGATGATGGAAGTGATGGAAGAAAACTGAAATATATTCACCTACGAACTGATCTCCCACCTGAGACCATCCTCAAACTTCCTTGCTAAGAACATCCCCTCTCCACCCCAAAGGGGTGTAAAATGCTGCTGCTCGGTGAAACGAGAGGAATACTCTATAACAGAAAGAGTACCCTGCTCTAGACTCATGAACTCCTAGGTTCGATCGGCCCTGAGGGTCTTCGGGTAGAAGTAGTCATAAAATACGCATTGGAACTCCTCCCAAGCCATAACCTGCTGAGAACCCGCCTGTAAGATCATGTCCCACCACCTCTTGGCAGAGTCTCATAGAATATAGTTAGCGAGCTTGACGTGCCTCTCTGGAGGCGTTTCTAGATGCTCAAATATAGTCAGCATGGCTTCCATCCATGACTCTATATCCTGTGGTCCTCCTTCCCCCGAGAAAGTAGGAGGATGCTGCTGCTAGAAAACCCGTGTCAAGTCTACCATAGTCAGGGCAGGAGGCGGTGCTCCCTAAAAGGTCTACAACCTCCACATAAAGCCTTCCATAAACTGCGCATCAGTGCCGGCAATTGGTATGAAAACCAGTGCCAAGGCTAGCACGACTTGAGGATCGACAGGAAGTCCCTGATCAGCTATATCTGGCGTTTGATCACTTTCCTACAACTAACGTACAACTGGAGGACATCTCGTAGGTATAGCTCTGAAAGATCAAAATCATACCTTAGATCAGGAATATCAAGTATAGAGAAAAAAGGAGTACAAAATGGAAACAGGAGAAGGAAACCCTCATGTTTTACAAAACATGACTACACAGCATGTATAAACTCTACACAACGTGTACTAAACTCTATTCCCCTGCTCGAGTCTCCTTGAATGGCTAAACCACATGGTCTTCTTAAACTAAGACTACACGTCGTGTTCCTTGTGGACACGGTTAGTAGTATACAAGGTTTCAACGACTCATGTTGTTAGTTAAACAGTCGGTTACACGGCTGATACTACACGGCGTGTTCCGAACAAACACGATGTGTACTTGAAGATTTTTCCTGTCCCGTGTTATTGGTGACACGGCCGGGTGCACAGATGACCCTTACATGGCTTGTTCTGAAAAAACACGACATGTATAGGAAGAGATAACATCGTCTCGTGTTGTTCGTGACAAGGTCGGGTACCTAGAACAATGCTACACGACGTGTTCATAAAAAACACAGCCTTTATTACACGAGCTTCCCCGACCTGTGTTGTTAGTGACATGGTCAGGTACACGGCTCACTACTACACGGCATGTATCTACCGTAAACTACGTGTTCATGGAGATTTGTTTTTACAACCTGTTTTTTTTTTGCTCACACAGACAGTGACATAGTTTAAAACTACACGGCGTGTATTTATAAAGTTCACGCCTTTTATTCTTGGTTTTTTGGGAAGTGGCTCTGAAACTGCACCGAATCCCAGAAAACACTGAAAAATAAGCATTATGGTGCCAAATTATGATCCATGAGGGCCCATACTCACTGTGGATCAAAGCTTGGAATCTATTACATATCATATATAACGGAGAAAAGTCAATGATCCACGAAGTACCGATTCATGAGGTCACATAACACATGAAGAAACAAAATTTGTCATTCATTTAAGCAGGGTACAATACAAACAACCTCTCTATCAAACGTCAGGGATTCTATCAAGGCATCTATCACAATAGCATGCATAATCTACACAATGTCTATCAAAACAATATGAAATTTCTAATTCACCATAGATGGAATGGCAAGAATGCATGGAATGTGATTTCTAACAAGTGCTTATATGATGCATCAGATGGCATACCCTTATCTCATCGGGTTGCGATATAAATAGAACCACAATATCGACAAAAATAACAACACAAAGCATGTGAATCACTCTAGGGTAAATCAGATCAACTGTAACGTAGAAAAACCAGAAAACTATAATAAGCGAGGTTGATTGGGTTTTCCCTGTACACGAGTTAGCTACTCCCGAGCATAGATTAATACCAAGTACCGAACCTATCCTATCCCTAGATAAAGGCTCCAAACAATAAATCAAGAGAAAATAAACCATCAGATACCACTTTGTAACATCCCAATTTCAGAATCCACCTAGAGGGACCCCGTACTCGGTTGGTCGCATTGCCTCAAGCGCATTTCCCCAGATGCCAAAGGCTGCTGAATATCAGCGAGGGGCTTGGGTGTGATAGTGGGGAAACTATGCCCTCATTGGCAGACTACGTAAGAGAAGTAAACAACATACAATAGTGAAAGTAATAATAATCCATACAGAAATAAACAGCAGAAGACAAAAGGAATAAAACTGGAGCACACATATATAATAATGATGCATGATACATATGTCTAGGAAAGCATCCAAACAAGTCACAACGATGAAAACAATACTAAAACAAAGTGAAAAATAAAACAGGTAAACTCCTCAGCATCACAAGCCATAGATTGGTCCCATGATCTCCAGCTCCACAGTAAGTACAACGACCCATACTTTAAATACATTGTTAATACTTCAAAATTGAAGTACACTTATTACAACATAAAACAAAACCATGAAAGGACCATATAGGTATAGTGTATATAGAAACTGGGAAACTTAAACAACTGGTTCATAAATCATCTACTCTATCTCCCATTTATTTCATCATATCTAGAGTCCATTTTGGCATATCCTACTTAATAACCATCTTCCTGACCTGGGGAAAGAAAACATACAAAAGGGTGAGATCAAATTCTCATTAAGTGTAAACAAAAGAAATATCAATGACATCATATTCATAAGAACATAACATTTTGGAAATCTTAACCTGTAAAAGAGATCATAATTTCATAACATGGGATAAATCATAGAAGTGAAATGTAATCCCAATAATCATAACTTAAAATATGAAACTTTGTGGCATTCACACATAATCATAGAGAATCATTTCTTATTAGTCAAGACTCATTGCCATGACTATCTTAGCGGACAAAGTCCATTTTTTAACTAAGTTCACTCCTCGTTTTAGTCCTGTTTCACTAAAACGGTTTAACCTTCCGTTCCAGCCATGTCTATCTCATGAGATATAAATCTTTTCCCAATGCATTGGAGGGAGATATAGGTCCCACCCATCTCAAAATGAAACCATTCTTATGTGTGGCACAAAATCATAAATCATACATCATTGCATAACCCATGAAATTAAAATGGGAATCTTAAACATCATGCCATCATTACATAATCCATATAAGATAGAAGGGCATCATAAAAATAATTCCATCATAACAAAATCAAATCAATGTAAAAATAGGGATATAAACCGAATCCTATATTATCTTAGATGGAAAATAATTTTGATAAAACACTTGAACTCCATTCTTGAGGAAAATATCCTTTCTACTTAAAAACATTTTTCTTTTCTAAAAATGTCATATGGTTTTAAACTAAAAGAATTTGATTAAAAATAAACTTGAAAACTTGTAAAGTAAGCTTCATGAAAATAATTTTCTAAAATCCATTCATGCCGTATAAGTTAAAAAACATTCTTCTCTTACTTTGGTCGGAAAAGTCAAAAAGTACCTCGTACGAAAAAGGACAAAATATTCCTTTCATACCTTTTACTAAAAACTCACCAAAGGGTAAAATTGGATTTAAAAAATTGTAGGAGGATGGAAATAATATTACATATTGATGAAACATGGACTTGGATGATAAATATACCCCTGTAAATACCAAAGTATAAACAATCTCGGATAAAAATGTGATTATGATATTTTCCTTACCATAGGTCCGATTTGCTTCGTAAGTGTCTGAAACTCCTGTATAATGATTTAAATAATGTTATTATATCATATATGGTCATATTCATAGCTTTGTATTAGTAATATTTCATTGTTACTTGTTATTTGGGTGTCTATTACTTTTTGTTCTTATGCTTGTTTTGTCGAATAAATACTTATTCTTATTTTTAGGTTATAGAAACCTCATTTCCAAAATGGTATTAGTGTTCTATATATCATATTTATTCATTAAATTCATTTATATAATCATTATGAAATTATGATCATGTAGAACGAGTCACATCACATCATGGAGACGGTATTCCGTACGTACGCACGAGTGATGATATGGTTCCCATGATAGTGGAATTTTATTAGAGTGTATGTATACTATTTCAGAATCAATATCACTTTACAATAATCATATATCGTTATTATTTACACTGTTATACCCATCCAAATAATATGATGGTGGAAAATAGATTACACCACGGCGTGGAGACGGTATTCCGTACGTACGCACGCGTGGTGATTTCATTTTCCGTAGGATAGATAGATGGTGAAATTGGGTTGTTTCATACTTATAATAACATATCAGTATATGAGTGGTACAGATTTTATTACTTCATAATGAAACAACTAAAGAAGAATAAGGGAAGAAGAAATAAAGTTGAAAAATTGGTAACGAACATTACCTCTTTTTTGAATCGCCTCTTTGAGACCTCCTCTTAGGGCACTAAAATTGGTCTTTGAAGAAGAAAAGGACCTCTAGAATGTTTCTAGGTAAGTGGAGAAGATAATATGTCAGGGTTTGTCTGAGCTTGAAGGCTCAATGTGGTGTGAGGAAGAGAGGGAGGAGGTTCCCTTTTATAAGGGAGGAGAGGGGCACCTTTGGAAAAACTAAAAATATTATTTTATTATAAAGTCATATTCGGTTTTTAATAGCCCAAAATTGATTTATTTAGAAGCTAAGGTGGGTATGGGTCAAAATACTCTCATTAAATATAATTTATACAAGGTTAGGGTTCTATTTTAACCTTATGATTTAGATTTAACTTTAAGTTAAATAATTTTACTTTTACCGTGTCTTTTTGATTTCTTACACTATAAGGTTAATAAACATACTATAATAAGCCAAACGAACCCCAAGTTGTTTATTATTAATATATATAACCTTATATAAGTCATTTGGCGAATCCTTAGATTTTTAGGAATAAAATAACAATTAATAATATAATATTTTTTAAAAAAACTATTTTATGTCAATTTTGACACTATTTGGTAATTTATTTTGTGAAACTCATAACAGAAATATTAGTTCGAAAAAAGTTAATAAAATAAATAATAACATGTTATATTAACCTATAAAATTAGTTTAATTCATAAAATGTCTCAAATTACATTTTTTTTTGGTATTTATAACATCAATTATATCAATATTTCATTAATAAGATAATTACTGCATCATCATTGTGTCATAAATAAATTAAATTATTTAATGTCTAAAAATTATAAATAAAATACCATTATTTAGGAAATAATTTTATATTTCTAATTAATATTTATAGTCGAATTTATCTTATGTATTACCCTATATTAAAAATGTTTTAGTTACAAAACTTTGATTTTAACTATTTTAACTATTCTTTAAATAAAATAATATTAAATGCTCTAATCTAATCCATGTGGGCCTAAATGGTCATATTTTATTCTTATTGTTGTTTTTGGTAGAATTAAACTTATCCAATAGAATTATAACATGTGTTAGGGTAATAATAATATCATTTTTACCCTTAATTACCCTATTTACTTTTAACCGTGGTAAAAAAAGTAAAAAGTTACTATTGACCAAAAATTATTTTCATCTCATTGAACCACATTTTAGTCCTTGATATTAACCGTGTCTCTCGGATTTTTGAAATTACACTCACATAAGTGGTAAAATTAAGCATTATGTGAATTTGTAAATTCTACTATGAGGTGGGTAAAAGACGGTGAAAAGTTCAATAAATTTTTATATATCTAAAATTATTATAAAATGACTCCAATGAATTGCATTGAACTTATATACATATTATGTATCAATTTTGACCTATAATAAATTTAAATAAAATAAATAATTATTTAAATTGAAAGTTGGTTTTTAAATAGTAACTGTGTGTTTTCACTATTCAACACAAATTGAAAGTTTTCGGAAAAATACCAAAATTTCACCCTAGGCTAATTTTGATATTCCGAATCCAAAATTAAAGTCCGTTTTGAAAAATAAAAATTAAAAAATTACAAATTGTGGGTATTACTATTCATAACGGCTATTTTTAATAATATTTTAATAGCATATCGTTGTTTAGTGAAACTCGGTATTGCGTACAATGCAAGCTATCGAGGAAGGCCACGGTTGCTTGTAAAGTAAGCCAAGCAAGTGTTGTGTGTAGTGAAAGATTCCTTTGATGATGTATGTAACATAAAAACAAAATATTTCTCATAAAAGTCTCGAGTGTTACATTCTACCCCCCTTAAAATGAATTTCGCCCTCGAAATTCGTCAATTTGTAACAAATTGATGAGGATACCTCTCCCTCATCATTTCCTCAATCTCCTATGTAGATTATTCTAATTTGTGGTTCCTCCATAAAACTTTCACCAAGTGATTGGTCTTGTTCCATAGGACTTTTTCACTACGATCGAGAATGTCTATCAGCTATTCTTCATAAGAAAGATCTTGTTCCAGCGGTACAACTTCTGAGATAAGTACATGTGAAGGATCTAGTATGTACTTTATCAGGAGAGATACATGGAACACATCGTGAAATTGGGAGAGATTCGGTGGAAGTTCCAATCGATAAGCTACCTTCCCAACACGATCCAGTATTTTGAAAAGACCGATATACCTAGGGCTCAGCTTTCCCTTCATTCCAAACCTCATTACTCTCTTCCAAGGAGATATTCATAAGAACACTTTATCACCCACTTCAAACTCTAAGTCTTTTTTTCGGTTGTCGGCATAACTTTTTTGTCGACTCTGAGCTGCTCTTATGTGTTGTTAAATAGATCTGACCTTTTCTCCCATCTCATCAACAAGATCAGGTCCTAATAGCTTTCTTTCCCTAACTTCATCCCAATAAGTTGGAGTCCAGCATTTCTTTCCATAGAGAGCTTCATAAAGAGCCATCTGAATACTATAGTGAAAGCTATTATTATAAGAAAATTCCACCAAAGGTAGGTGTTGTTCCCAACCACCTTTGAAATCCATAGAGCAAGCTCTCAACATATCTTCTAGAGTTCGAATTGTCCTCTCAGATTGACCGTATGTCTGAGGATGATAAGCAGTGATGAAACTCAACTCTGTATCCAGAGTATGCTGAAGACTTCACCAGAACATTGAGGTAATCCTCGGATCCCGATCATTTGTAATGTAAAGTGGTACTCCATGCAATCTTACCACTTCCTTTACATATATATCCTGGCTAGCTGATCCAGAGGGAAATCCTCTATAATACCAATGAAGTGTGCCGACTTTGTAAGACGATCAACTATGACCCAGATAACATTATTGCCTTTGGATGTTTTAGGATGTCTGGTGACAAAGTATATAGTGATGTTTTCCCATTTCCATTAAGGTATGGGTAATGGTTGTAACATCCCCTTAGACTTCTATCTCTCAGCTTTAACTTGCTGACAAACCAAGCATCGAGAGACATATTTAGAAACATCTCTTTTCATGCCATCCCACCAGAAGTACTCTTTCAGGTCCCTATACATCTTCGTGCTTCGAGGATGAATTGAGAATGAAGAACTATGAGCCTCATCCAGCAAGCTCCTTCTTTAATTTTTGGGATGGGAGGAACACAAACTCGATTCCTGAACCATATTATTCCATCACAATCAAGGATGAATTCAGGAACATTTATCGCCTTCTTTTGTACCTCTACATCTTCTTTCTATGCCTATTTAATCTTCACATATATCGATGGTTGAACATTCATTTGAAAAAGATATGATTTTTCCCCTTCCATTATAATTCCAAGATCCATCATTTGAAAATCCCTAAATATTGGATATTTTGTGATCCTAATCATGGATAAGATAGCATTTCCTTGTCGACTTAATGCATCTGCAACCTTGTTTACTTTCCCAGGGTGGTAATGAATTGAGCATTCGTAATCATTAATCAACTCCAACCATATTCTTCGGTGCATATTCATCTCATTTTGTGTGAAAATATACTTTAAACTTTTATGATCAGTATAAATGTCACACCTTTCTCCATAGAGAAAATGCCCCCAAATCTTTAATGAAAAGAATACCGCAGCTAACTCCAAATCATGAGTTGGGTAATTTTGCTCATGTATTTTCAACTATCGTGAGGCATAAGCTATCACCATATCGTTTTGCATGAGAACACACCCCAATCCCTTCTTGGATGCATCACTATAGATCACAAACCTTTCTCCACTACAAGGAAGTGTGAGCACAGGTGCACTGGATAACCTTCTTTTCAACTCCTTGATATTCTCTTCACATTCCTCCTTCCACAAGAACTTAACTCCTTTTCGAGTCAACCTGGTGAGTGGATTAGATAATCTTGAAAAATCTTTTATAAAACGTTGATAATATCCTATCAAACCAAGAAAACTTCGGATCTCGATTACTGTTGTTGGTCTCGACCATCTTTCGATAACCTTTGTTTTTGCTAGATCCACCGATATCCCCTCTTTTTAGATTATGTGACCCTAAAATGCAACTTTTTGAATCCAAAATTCACACTTGGTTAATTTGGCATGAAGCTTATCCTTTCTCAGGGTCTTCATTACAAATCTCAAGTGATCTTCAAGTTCTTCCTTGCTCTTTGAATAGACAAGAATATCGTATATAAGGACTACCACAAACTGATCAAGATAGTGTCTAAAGTCTCTATTCATCAGATCCATGAAGATAGCAGGGGAATTAGTAAGACCAAATGGCATCACTATAAATTCATAGTGTCCACACCTTTTACGGAAAGTCGTCTTTGGTATATCCTCCCTTTTGACCATTAATTGATGATACCCCGAAGTAAGATCAATCTTGGAAAAGTATTGAGCTCTGCATAGTTGGTCAAATAAGTCATCAATACATGGTAGAGGATATTTCTTCTTGATAGTGATCTTTTTAAGTTCTTGATAATCAATGTAGAGTCTCATTGATCCATATTTCTTCTTAACAAATAGAATAGGTGCTCCCCAAGGTGACTCACTAGGGCGTATGAATCCTTTATCAAGATTCTCTTGTCGTTTCTTCTTCAATTTCTGCAACTCAATTGGGGCCATTCTATAAGGTGTCTTTGAAATAGGCAAAGCACCTAGTACGAGTTCTATTGAAAACTAAACTTCACGATTTGGTGGAAGACCCAAAAATTCCTTTGGAATGAAATCATCACACTATCGTACAATGGGAATATTCTTAATCGTCAGTTTCTCACCAACCATTTGAGATAAATAACCATCATTTAGTGGAATCAAGACCCATAAGATGGTAGAAATTTCCACTGGAAGGTTATGTTCATACTTGCATCGATAGAAGATCATAGATTGATCTGGAATATGAAATGTGACTTCCCTTATTTGGAAAATGATATGAGCTCCATATAGAGAAAGCCAATCCATGCCAAGAATAAAATCAAATTCCAATATAGGAAGAATCACAAGATTTTCAGGAAGCACTTTCCCACAAACATCAATCAGAGAAGAATTATAAACTTTTGATGCGGCTATTGTGTCATTAGGGGTTGTCATAGCTAACTCAACATCTAATTGTTTAGTAAATACAGTGATACCCTTAGAAAATTCATCAGAAATAAAAGAGTGGGTGGATCCAGAATCCAAAAAAACATTTGCTACTTTAGAGTGGATGGTAAGTGTACCTTTCACCACATCGTTATCATACTCCACATCACTGATAGAAGTTTCATGTGACCTTCCTTTGTCTTTAGCATTAAGAGTTTATTGACGCCAATCATCATCAACAGCCCTTGGATTAGGGCATTTATTGGCATAATTCCCCATTTTATTGCACTTGTAACATTGAAGTGTAGGAGGTGCACTCTGTGTAGCCTTTTCTTTGTTTTCATCACTAGACATCTTCTTCCCATCATTGCATCATTCAAATGCCCGATGACCTTCCTTTCCACATTTGAAACATTTACTTGTCCCTTCAAGACAAATCCCTCCATGTTTCTTTCCACACTTTGAGCATAAGGGAAAACTCATCTTCTTTTCAGTGTGCTCTTTAGATTTTCCTTTGAATTCCATTTTCCTCTTATTATCAAACCCATATGACTGATGGGTTACTCCAATCTCCATCTCAACTTTGAGAGCACATCGAATTATTTCCTCATAGCTATCGAAGTCCCTTATAGATAACTCCCTTCAAAGACTTGGTTTTAAGCCACTAAATAATCAATCGATCTGACTCTCAGGTTGGATAATAATACCATATGCATACCTTGAAAGTCTTGTAAAATTTTATTCATAGGTACCAATAGATTCATCAACCTATTTCATTAGTTCAAGAAACTCCTTCTCCATCTTTGTTCGGATAATAAGAGGGAAGTACTTATTGAAAAATAAGTTCTTGAACTCGTCTCATTCCATGGACTCAATTTTATCTCTTCGACTCGTATTCTTGATAAGATTCCACCATTGATCAACATCACCTTCCAAACGATAAACTGCGAAGATGACTTTATCATGTTCAGAACATTGAAGAACTGAAAATATCTTTTCATTAGTACTGATCTATTGTTCAGCGACTAATGGATCAATAGACCCACTGTATGAAGGTGGGCACTGCCTCATTAAGGATTCAACAGAATGTTGCTCCTTCCCTTTCTCATTAGGATGTCCTTCTTGATTCATAACTTGAGAAAGTTGTGTGAGCATGGCTACAAGATTTTTCATTCCAGTTCCCATAAAGGTTGGTTGCTCAGGGGGCAATCATTGCATTTCCCGTCGCATTCCGCATTAATACGGTTCCTTAGAGTTCCAACCATTGACTAAAACCAAGAAGAGATAGTGTGAGCAACACTAATTATAATAGGAAAACCACATAATCAAGAATAAAATTTTACACTTAAGGTCTTATCATATGTTATTCATGGTCATTTCTAAAACACTAAGATTGTGTTCTATACTTAGACATATCCTTAGGGTTCATACTAAGGCTTTCACTTCCTAGTTTCCAAAGGTTGACAATACCTTTCCTCTGATACCAACTATAACGACCCATACTTTAAATACATTGTTAATACATTAAAATTGAAGTACACTTATTACAACATATAAAAAAACCATGAAAGGACCATATAGGTATAGTGTCTTTAGAAACTGGGAAACATAAACAACTGGTTTATAAAGCATCTACACTGTCTCCCATTTATTTCATCATATCTAGAGTCCCTTTAGGCATATCCTACTTAATAACCTTCTTCCTAACCTGTGGAAAGAAAACATACAAAAGGGTGATCCCAAATTCTCAGTAAGGGTAAACAAAAGAAATATCAATCACATCATATTCATAAGAACATAACATTTTGGAAATATTAACCTGCAAAAGAGATCATAATTTCATAACATGGGATAAATCATAGAAGTGAAATGTAATCCCAATAATCATAAATTAAAATATGAAACTGTGTGGAATACACACATAATCATAGAGAATCATTTCTTATTAGTCAAGACTCATTTCCAAGACTATCTTAGCGGAGAAAGTCCATTTCAGAACCAGGTTCACTCCTTGTTTCATTCCTGTTTCACTAAACCGGTTTAACCTTCCGTTCCATCCATGTCTATATCATGAGATATAAATCTTTACCCAATTCATTGGAGGGATATATAGGTCCCAACCCTCTTATAATGAAACCATTCTTATGTGTGGCACAAAATCATAAATCATACATCATAGCATAACCCATGCAATAAAAATGGGAATATTAAACATCATTCCATCATTACATAATCCATATAAGATAAAAGGACATCATAAAAATAATTCCATCATAAAAAAATCAAATCAATGTATAAATAGGGATAGAAACAGAACCCTATATTATCTTAGATGGAAAATAATTTTGATAAAACACTTGAACTCCATTCTTGAGGAAAATATCCTTTCTACTTAAAAAAAATTCCTTTCTTAAAATGTCATATGATTTTAAACTAAAATATGTTGATTAAAAATAAACTTGAAAACTTGTAAAGAAATCTTCATGGAAAAAATGTTCTAAAAATCTATTCATGCCGTATAAGTTAAAAAAACATTCTTCTCTTACTTTGGCCGGAAAAGTCAAAAAGTACCTCGTACGAAAAATGACAAAAGATTCCTTTCATATCTTTTACTAAAAACTCACCGAAGGGTAAAATTTGATTTAAACAATTGTCGGAGGATGGAAATAATATTACATATTCAGGAAACATGGATTTTTATGATAAATATACCCCTGTAAATACCAAAGATTAAGAAATATCGGATAAAAATGAGATTGTGATATTTTTCCTTACCCTAGGTCCGATTTGCTTCGTAAGTGTCCGAACCTCCTGTATAATGATTTAGATAATGTAATGATATCATATATGGTCCTATTCTTAGCGTCTTATTAGTAATACTTCATTTCTACTTGTTATTCGGATGTTTATTACTTTTTTTTCTTATGCGTGTTTTGTCAAATAAATCCTTATTCTTCTTTTTAGGTTATAGATACCTCATTTACATCATGGTATTAGTGTACTATATATCATATTTATTCATTAAATTCATTTATATAATCATTATGCAATGAAGATCATGTAGAACGGGTTGCATCACATCGTAGAAACAGTATTCCGTACGTACGCACGAACGATGATATCATTACCATGATCATGGAATTGTATTGGAGTGTATGTATACTATTTCATAATCAATATCACTTTACAATAATCATATATAGTTATTATTTACACCATTATACCCATCCAAGTAAGATGTTGGTGGAAAATAGATTACACCATGGCGTGGAGACGGTATTCCGTACGTACGCACTCGCGGTGATTTCGTTTTCCATAGGATGGATAAATGGTGAAATAGGGTTGTTTCATACTTATAATAACATATCTGTATATGAGTGATACTGATGTTATTACTTCATAATGAAACAACAAAATAAGAAGAAGTGGATGAAGAAATAAAGTTGAAAGAATCAGTAACGGACATTACCTCTTCTTTGAAGCGCCTCTTTGAGACCTCCTCTTGGGGAACAAAAATTGGTCTCTGAAGAAGACCAGGACCTCTAGGATGCTTCTATGGAAGTGTAGAAGAGACTTTTTTAGGGTTTGGCCGAGCTTGAAGGCTCAAAGTGGTGTGTGGAAGAGAGGGAGGAGGTGCCCTTTTATAAGGGAGGAGAGGGGAACCTTTGGAAAAACTAAAAATATTATTTTATTACAAAGTCATATTCGGTTTTTAATAGCATCAAATTCATTTATTTAGAAGATAAGGTGGGTATGGTTCTAAATCCTCTCATCCAATATAATTTAGACATGTTTAGGGTTCTATTTTAACCATATCATTTAGATTTAACTTTAAGTTAAATAGCTTTACTTTTACCGTGTCTTTTTGTTTTCTTACACTATAAGGTTAATAAACTTACTATAACAAGCCAAAAGAACCCAAAGTTTTTTATTATTAATATCTATAACCTTATCTAAGTCATTTGGATGAACCTTAGATTTTTTGGAATAAAATAACAATTAATAATATAATATTTTTTTAAAAAACTATTTTATGTCAATTTTGACACTATTTGGTAATTTATTTTTGGGAAACTTATAACAGAACTATTAGTTTGAAAAAAGTTAATAAACACAATAAAAACATTTCATATTAACCTAGAAAATTAGTTTAATTCATAAAAAGTCTCAAATTACATTTATTTAGGTATTTATAACATCAATTATGCCAATATTTCATTAATAAGATAATTACTACATCATCATTGTGTCATAAATAAATTAAATTATTTAATGTCTAAACATAATAAATAAAATACCATTATTTAGGAAATCCTTTTATCTTTCTAATGAATATGTAGAGTCGAATTGATCTTATGTATAACCCTATATTAGAAAAAAATTAGTTAGAAAACATTGATTTTAACTATTTTAACTATTCTTTAAATAAAATAATATTAAATGTTCTAATCTAATAAAAGTGGACCTAAATGGTCATATTTTATTCCTATGGTTGTTTTTGGTCGAATTACACTTATCCAATTGAATTAGGACATGTGTTAGGGTAATAATAATATCATTTTTACCCTTAATTATCCTATTTACTTTTAACCATGGTAAAAAAAGTAAAAAGTTACTATTCACCAAAAATTATTTTCATCTCATTGAACAAAATTTTAGTCCTTGATATTAACTTTGTCTCTCGGATTTTTGAAATTCCACTCACATAAGTTGTAAAATTATGTTTTATGTGAATTTGGAAATTCTCCTAGGAGGTCGGTAAAAGACGGTGAAAAGTTCAATAAAATTTTTATATATCTAAAATTATTATAAAATGACTCCAATGAATTACATTGAACTTATATATGAATTATAAATCAATTTTTACCTAAAATAAATTTAAATAAAATAAATAACTATTTAAATAAAAATTCGGTTTTTAAATAGTAACCCAGTGTTTTCACTATTCATCAAAAATTGAATATTTTCAGAAAAATACCAAAATTTCACCCTAGGCTAATTTTGATATTCTAAATCCAAAAATAATGTTCGTTTTGAAAAATAAAAATTAAAAAATTTCAAAAAGTGGGTATTACTATTCATAATGGCTAGTTTTAATAATAATTTAATAGCATAACGTTGTTTAGTGAAACTCAGTATTGCGTACAACGCAAGCTATCGAGGAAGGCTGTGGTTGAATTTAAAGAAATCCAATCTAGTGTTGTGTGTAGTGAAATATTCCTTTGATTATTTATATAACAAGAAAACAAAATATTTCTCATAAAAGTCTCAGGTGTTACAGTAAGTCAAGTACCTGAAGTAGAAGGGTGCTTGCCCTTATCTATACCTGCAAAAATATAGTCTTTTTGGCCCAAAAGCATGGCCCAAATAGGGTGTGAGACAAGGTCCCAGTAGGAAGCCACCCATAGATCTGTGCCTAATAGTCATTGAATACATGGCAAGTAAAAGTACAGGTAGCAGTAAATAGGAAAGCACACAACAACTACAATCAACAGTGTCTAGCATAGAAAGTACACAAGTAACAGCCAAACCACAAGTAGAACAACAGGGAACCCCCTGGGTAGTTCTCAAAGCCTAACCCTTATGGTTCAATGTATAAGTACTAGCAACCATCTTGGAGGCACACAGAGTCTCACCCCTCTGGCTCAGCTAAAGAATAGACTCTTTGAGGAAGCACTCCCTGAAAATTCCCCATATATTCTCGTATCGTATTAAAGGCTCTCTGGGGAAGCACTCAACATATCATTACCCCTATGGCCCGTGTTGAGGAACTACAGACTATCTAAGGAAGAAATCAACATCAATTCCCCCTGTGGTCTCACATCGAATTAATAAGACACTCTGGAGAAGCTCTTATGTACATTCTCCCTATAGTCCACTACACTAGGTTCCCACAGCCCTGTGTAAAACAAGCATGCATAATGAGCATATCGACCCAAGTAAACCTCAAGAACTACTTGGCTAACATTCTAAGGCACAACAGCATAATAGTACAACAGTCCCACTATCCAACAATTAAGCATGGAAACTGGAAAAATTCTTAACAGGAAAAACATGCATGGAAAGACATCCAGAGCACAGTAAACATTACCCTATTCACAAGCATTGACCTCTACTCAAGCAATTAAGAAAATTAGGAAAAAATAAGGGAAAAAATAGAAAACACACAATACCCCATTCAAGGGAATTGGTGGAATTGCACAAAATATTCAATGACTTTCTACAGAAAGGCACTAACCACCTACCTCGATGCTAGGAGATCAATATACTTGAACCACGATGATTGATTCTCCTTATAACGTCGAAGATATAAGAAAAGGTCCAAAACAGTCAACCCATGATATCTTGAGAAAGAGGATGAATTGGAAAACAAAGCTCTAGAAGAAGGAAGGGCTTAACACTGCGGTTCCAATGCAATCGACAGTGGTCGATTCATAGAATGGACGGAGGCTTGGGAACTCAGAGAAATATCACGGACGTCTGGAAGCTCTCGTCCGAACGAGACCTAGAATAAGGTCGTTCTAGCAATTAGGCGTGACCCCAGTCCATTTAATGAAAAAAAGAAAATACCCAGCGTGTATTTCTTTAGTACATAGTGTGTACTCATCTTTTCCGTACTCCTCTTTACGTGGCCTTCACATCACCCCTATACACCGTGTGTGTGGCCCAGACATGACCATCACTAAGCCTGGTGTTGCATCAAAGTACAAGGCGTGTACATAGAAAATTTCCAGATTTTCCTCTTTTTCTTAAAAATGACCAGAAAAAGAAAATCATGCCTGAAACGAAGATTCGAGTTTTTACATTGTTCATGGAGGAATGATGACCAGATTTTGGATTGATGATCAGTGTGTGGTGGAGTGCATGGATCATTCCAACGATGGAAAGGTTGTATTTTTATTCATCATAAATCGATCCAAACACTGGGTTGGATGTTAGTTTTTTCTGAATTCATCTCATTTTTATAGACCATGTCTAAAATATTAAATATATTAAAATCACACAGACATAGGTTTCTTGAAATAGTTGAATAACTCTAGAATGGTGAATTAGATCAGAAATTTGAGGCTATTGTTGAGTTCAAAGTACATGGTTTATCCTTTTAGATACATAAACTTGGAGAAGATTGGATGCTTAGGTTGACTGTAGTTGTGCATAGCCAAATAAATAAACTAAATTTATTTATTGGTTTAATTTCCATGAAATAATACCTCCTTTTGAAATACCCAAATGTGGGTAAATATCTGGGTTAGGTGTAAAACCTTAAAGACCTAGAGATGGTCTTGGGAGGATCTTAAACCTGATTGTTGATTGATTATCATTGTGTAGTATAGTTCAGGGATCTCACCAATAATATAAATGTTTCATCGTTCATTGTTAGTGATTGATCAAAAATTTAGGTAAGGCATTTTTTGTTTTATAGATTCATCTGGTTTTGATATCTCATGTCTATAGTTGATCAATTCCATTAAAACTATTTTTTTTTGTGTTGATGGTTGATTTATTTTTCCATTGAATGGATTATTCAATTTTTAATTCATTCACTATTCAAATATCTACATATCAAGGCCAACATGAAAAATGGATAACATTCATTCCTCTCTTGGGTTTCTTAGATTTTTCACCCATTTTTACATGTTCATCAATGTCAACTTCTTTGACTAGAAGTTTGATGAATACCTGATATTCAATCATTGTGTGATTATTTTTCAACATAATAGATTTATATCGTGGGTGTGGTTCACAATTGAGGGTGTGATCGAGAGTATGGACATGACGTCTTTGAGAATTAGAATCTATCTAAAGTATAGCTAGTTAATTTTTTACCTATTATGTCTCATATCTGGATTGAAATTCCTTATTATGTGATAACTAGTACCTTAATTCTTTATGTTTGGTTATTTTTGGGTGTCCTACTATATATTCTAATAGTCACCCCTACATGGGATCAACCCTCACAATTCATGTCTTATGGAAATTAAACACCATTTTTTGGAATCCAGAGGGGATTGAGAGCAGGAAAATATTATATTGGTCTAGATAGTATAATTATTTTATTGATTTTTCTATTTTGATAGTTTCCCTATCCTTCTAAGTTGGTTAGCGTCCTTTACAGTTTCGTTTGGGCTTGTATTTGGCCATGTTTATTGCTTTCAATACTTTTTTCATAATATGATTGGGGGATGGTTGTTATACATATATTGGTATTATTTTTTTGGTTTTAAACTTATTCATTGTGTGGTCTTAGATATATGTGTTCTTATAAAAGTAAATTAATAATTCCACCCATGTTTTTGAAATGCCTACTCAGTGATGGTTGTCAACCCCAAGCCGATTGGACGTAGGCTTGGGGTAGTCACTCTTGGATTATTATTATCCAAATGGGTACCAATTTTTCAAGTTGTGAAAAAAGTGGTATCATAGGGGAATGGTTCTACCATGGGCCTATAATTATGAATATTTCTAGATGTGAGGTTTGTTTTTGGATTTATGGAAACATTTTTTAAGTGTTTCTAATTCGGATTTTAGGACAAAGGCTCTAGTGTTTGTGTGGGGCCTAATGTATCCATTAACTACGGCACTGATAAAATTATTTTTTATACTAGTTATTATGATTCAATGTTACATGCATCATATAGGAATGGGTTTTGGTTTCCATGTCTTTCTTGAGTCAGGTTACAAGATATACTCATTAATTGGGGTACATCATATCTTCTTTCAATATGTATCCACAATGGCATCTAGTTAGGTTCCCACAACACAATTGAGGGTGTGACACAATGGGTGATGATTCAGGGGCCAGTCACAATATATTTTCTGATCTAGGTGAACAATAGGAGGTACTTTAACCTATTGATCAGTACATAGAAACTCCTAATGTAGATCAGTTGTATGAATCGTGTCTAAATGAAACATGGATGTATCTGTTGTTACTATATGATGATGCATAGGGATCAAACTCATATCATGGAGTTCCAAGTTAGTGAGAGCTTGAGAACTAGGTTGATCCAATCCCAATGACATTAGGTGTGAGATTCAGGTCATGTCATAGGAGGATGATTCATTTTTGAGGAACATGGGTACAAATCAGTTAACAGAGTAAGAGGTTGTGTTATGCCTACAATGGATGGGGAAATCATTCACAATATTTTCCTACACATCATTCTATGGATAGAGAGACAGTCGATTGACCTCCTCATAAGAGGTATCAGTTAGAAAAATGATTTCTATAGGGAAGTGTGAGATATAGAGGAGCTTAGATAGCAATAACAGTTAGCTTGAGATTTGATCTATTTATACTAAAACTAGACCTAGGAGGTCCAGTCCATGATAAATGAGTGGGTGGTACATGAAAATTATAGCTACATATTCTATAGTTTTATGAATCATAGGCTCTAAGGGTGATTTAAGATATTGTCTATGAGTTTTATACTTTTTTTAGTTTTGATAGACACATAAACTATCCACCCTTTTCTTATTATACACATTGTTTGAGATATTATAGTTTTTATTTAATCCCTTGGCCTATGAATTTGGTTCAGAGGCTCCTATAGATTGGATAATTTTTCCAACACTTCTATTAGTAGTGTGACATGACTCTTAAAGAGAGGGAGATCCTCCCCTAGAACCTATCTATATTGGTAGTGTGAACCTATGATTTTTTCATTAGTATGGATGTGTTATCTACCATCTGTGATCTTCTCATTATTACAAATAAGGGTTATAGTGGACCCCTGCTTTTGAATGGAATTTATATCCTTTGATATGGAGTGACCTCATAAAGAGTAGGACGAGCTCATGTATAGAAGGATATCAATAATATTATTATCATATTGCTAGTATGACCCTTGAAGAAGTAGGTGCTATGAGATTTAGTATCATGAAACATTAGAGGAGTACATGGATATATTACATAGGGATTCATCATGGTCACTTCCCCATATAATGTTGGTTTATCATCATATATATTCAATATATATAACCCAATATCTTCGCTATAATATCATATTAAACTATATAGTTGTTAGAGATAAAGTTATGGTTGGAGAAATCTATAGAAAATGGGCTTAGTTAGACTTGGTGTGTTCAATTTGGAATCCCTGTGTTTTTTCCTTAAGAGGAGGATGACAGATTGAGGCTATATGTGGATTGAAATTACTTATATTTGGTAACCATCAATGAGGGATGTTAATGACCAAGAATTTATAGATTCTTCATACTATGGTAATTAAAAATATGGTTATCAATGTTTTAACTTTCTATATGTTATAACTATCTCCAGATTCAAGTTGAAGATATAATAAATGTGATTTCTAAATCCTATATAGTTTCTTTGAGTTCTTGGTTATACCTTCTTGAATGTTTTTCTCCTAACTATGTTTTGAGGCTTATGAACTATATCCTTTTACCCCTCTTGTATCAGTTCGTGGTAGCCTTCCTTGTTGACTTTTTGATGTACTTGACATTATAGGTGTAACATGAAAGACACATGAGGATGGTTCTAGATGTGATTTCATAGTACCCGTTGTATGAGGATATCTTGAAGTTTAAATTACAGATTCAGGGGGTCCATATATTTAAAAATTTATTCTCAGACATCATATTAATAGTTTTCCTTGTAAAGGTTGTGGTTTTTCTATCTTGGGATTCATCCAAGGGTATAAATGTGGTAGTAGATACTCATGGTGGGGTTTTATATCTGATTTTGTTGAGATAGGTGATGAGGTAGTTTACCTCATTTTAGGTGTCCCATGAGGACGAGGATGATGTAGTGTATCTCTTATTGATGGTTGTTACACCTCTACTTCTTCATTGATTTAGGGAGGCACAACATAGGGATATCAATTGTGAGGTCTTTCATGAATAGGTATCCATTAGATAATTCCTTTATGGATTTTATAAAGTTAGGGAGTATGTCATCCTTTTTTGAAGACATATTTTGAAACATATCACTCTATGAGAGGAGATTCTGAGAATGTTGATTCTCCTTAGCCATACATATAGGAGATATTATGATGCTCCATGATCCTTTGGAATAGGGTATGGTTTTCAACGATGTATTATCATTTTGATGATTTTAACACTTGGTGTCTCACCTATCCATAGGTGGAAGATTATTTTCTTAGATAGAATTGTAAATGGTATGGTGCTATTATAGTTTTCATGTAAGATATTCCTTGACTAGAAAGAGGTCAGGACGCTATTTAAGCGATCATCATCTTAGTACCCATGTTATCCCACATTCTAACCATTTGATTGTAGAGTACAATTGAGGATCTCTAGACACTATTTTGGTTGATAATGAATTTTCTACCTTAGAATGTTGTCCAAGTAAAGTGGACCATTCTAGTTTTGGAGAACATGATTCAGGGTAAAATGCTACCTTAGGGTCTATAGTAGGGAGGATAATCTTCCATCGGTGGAGTTGTGTATCATAATGACTACCTATCCACCATCAGTGTATCACCATGTGAGGCCATGTATGGGTGACCCTACAGCTCACCATTTTAATGGTTAGATCTAGTTAGATACAGTGCTTGTTGGAATAGTGTTAGTGCTAGTAATGGTTATAATGGGTACAGTTCATCCAGAGATGGAAGTGGACTGCTTAGTTTTTTTAAGAGCTCTTTATGAACTAATGAGAGAAATATTTGGGTTTTAGAAGGATATTTTTTGTTCCTATATATCTCTAATCATTTAGGATTTTAGAGATTGTGCTAGAAAATAAGGCTATCTCTAGGGTTCATAGGCCCTTTTCACAATTAATACATTGGGTTTACAAAGTGGTTTAATGCAAGAACCTATGACCACAATTAGACTGGGTACTTTTCATTTTCTATGTGTTTTAACTGAGGAGACAGGTGCATGACTCGTTCCAAGATGAAGACTAGGATGTGATGGAATTTGAGATTGGATTCCGTGTAACTTAAAAATATAGATAGTTTTTTAGTACTGAATCAAGAAGGCCCTTCAAGGGAAATTGTTTCCCTTGGGAGTGTGTTTTTTGACAACACAGGAACCCTTGTGAGAGCTCACGAGAGTGGGAAGCCTAGTTAAGATCTTGATTTCCTCACTTGTGAGTTGGTTTTCACTTTTTGGGGAGAAAATCATTGATGTTGGGGAGAATTTAACATAATTTTTTTCCTTTTTAAGAATTTTTTAAAAAATAAGTAAAATTGTTAGAGCCAGGCCCATAGACAGTGCGAATTTTCAATCCTTGGTGAGCCTAAAATCATATTTTAAAATATTAATTATATTAATATCACGCACATTCATTTTTCTTAATATCATAAATAGATCTAGAATAGAGACTCAAATAAAAAAATATGATGCCTTCCTTCAGTTCAGTGAAAGGATTTTACCCAAGTCGTGATATAACCTTGGATCACATCAGACGCTTGGGTTCAGTTTGGTCATGGGAAGATAAATAAATAAATTTAATTTATTTATTATTTTAATTTCCTTAACCTAATCCCTCATATATAAATTACAGATTATCTTTAAATATTTGGGTTAGATTCATAACCATGTAGACTTATAGAGCAGATTTTGGAGGATCGTTCATGGAAGAATGATGACTATATTGTGGATCAATGATCAGTGTGTAGCATATTTGATGTATATCGCCAAATAAGGAAACATATGACCATTATTTAAAAGTGATCAATCCAAACTCCATGTAGTATGATTTTGTTTTGTGGATTCATCCCATTTTGATATCCAATGTTAAACATAGATCAATTTCACTAACAAGAATTTATTTTTGAATCAATAGTTGGTTTATTTTACAGTTGATTGTATTATTTCTTTCCTAACTAGTTCATCATTCTAGCAATAACAGATTGAGTCCAACCTGAAAACTATCATGTTTTTTATCCACTATTTGTTTCTTGTTTTCTCCCCCATTTCATTACATATTCATCATTGTAAATTTCTTTTTCTTTTCATTTTTACAAATACCCATTATTTTATTGTAAGACAGCTATTATTTGCATAACAAATCGATATCACCGTTGTGGTTGGTGATTGATAATGTAATCAATGAGCGATGATAATTTGGGTGATCAGAACTAGATCATATCATACTATTTATTATTTTTCATCCCATTTTGATTCTCATGAAAAAATTTTAAGGTGACAGTTTTGTTTTTTGATAGGATTTGATGATATAATTTTAGTAAATTGTGATGGTGAGGCACGAACAGATGATATCTTCAATCTCTAGGTGAGATCAATGATCTATACAAAAGAGACAATGACATGGTTGTATGAGTGAAGGGACCATGGGTTAATGTTGGGACCATGTTGTTTTAATAATGTATTTGGAAGAAAAAAATGATGTTGATTACATGTGTGTTGTATTTTTTTGTCAAGGAGGATAAATCAATTCACATTGTAAAAATAGACAATTAGATTGACCATCATATTTAGGAAGTCAAATTCATATTTCATAAGAAATTAAAATATATTGAGAAGATATTTTCCAGAAGAAAAGAACCATCATAATCACATTGAGTCTAGACTGGAGGTATGGTAATAATGAGGTGCTGCTCCAGAGTCCACCTAAATCTGATAGAGACTAATGATGATTTTCTATTTTTTAATTCAAATTTTTTTTAGTATTATTATAAAATAGTGACATAAGATTTATAGATTAATGCGGTAGAAAAATTACTACTAATCATATTCAGATCAACTGTATTAAAGTTTGGATTGGTATGAAATAAATTGATGCAAGGATGGGATGTTTTAATACATTCCAATGTGTGATAGACAATGATGAAGATGATATTCAACATATTCAAATTCATTATGAATTCATGATACAAGTATAGTTTTGTGAAGGATGAAAATTTTATGAAGCTGAAGTGTAATGGTATTAGTCCGTCAAGGTGATATCATCGGACACATATATGTTTGAGGGATAGGAAGGATTGTTGGAAACATAACAACATGATGATACTAGTCTTCAGTCAAACCAAAATACAATGCATTTAAATACATAGAGAAATAATATAATGAGAATAATAATCATAAAAGAGAATTAATTTCATAGGAAATTTAATTAGAAAAGAAAAGATGTTTTTAAAGGTTATCCTACTAACACAGGTCCACCAGAAATAGATTGCCCCTGATCATCCGAGGAAGAATAGTTTGGACCAATAAAAAAGGAAATAAAATAAGTTAAGTTGAAGAGAATATTGTAAAATACGACCAGAGATCAATCAATAATGTAGTCAACCATTTCCATCAATATGAATTGATGGTGGTTTTTTGAATTGGGTCAAGATAATGAAGAACTCTAGAAAAATAATTGTCCTGTGGATCTCAAAGTCTGAAGATTGCATGAAGATGATGTTGAGGTGTCACCACCGTAATGATAAGACGTTACATTCTCATATGTTTCAATTGGTTTAGAGTAATATATTGAATAATCTATTATATTTAGCATAATGAAAATTTTTTAATTGGAATATCAGTATTTCAACTAATGCATAGAAGCATGATGAAATATCTTCAGTTCAAATTTGTTTACAGGCGGTTCAAGAAAATTAAAGTGACCAAAACCCTCTATCATAACGAAGAAATCATATTGGGAAATTAGAATCAATATATTAATTTTCCTCATGTTTTTTAATAAGATTTATTGGGGTTGAAGTTATGATAAGATTTAATAAGATTTAGGAAGTGTATAGAAGTGTTGATAGAGTCAACAATACATCCATAATTCATGGAAAACAATTATATTTTATAGAATTTTGATGTGTGGGAAATGGTTTTAGATTCTTGCACAAACAATTTTAGGTTTTCGATAAAAGGAAAATGTACTTTTTACATTCCTAACTTTGATATATTTTGAGAAAAAGTGGGAATATCTAAATTTATAGGGGAAGAATTTCTTGGATTGTGTTTCCCTGAAGAAGGTAACTTGACATAATAAGAACCTATAAGAGACAATATTGTATTCAGTTGATCATCATATCAGGCTGAATCATCAGACTAGGAATCAGACTGTAATTTCCAAAATTAGATAAAAGTGGTTCATAACTATTTTAGCAGTATTCCAACAGAAGTATATTTACCATAGTAAATAATTAGACATAAAAATCCAAAGGGTAAATTAGAATGAGTATCATTATGAAGTCTATAAGATTTTATTTTCTTGTCATAGGTAATAAGGTATTGTATTGTTTTATTGAATATCTTATTTGTGGAAGTTTATCAACTGGAACTATAACTTGTTTTTTACAAAAACAATAATTACATCTTTTTTCCACTTAAGGAACATTCATTTTTGGATTGAACATAGTGTCACATGAGTTTAATGGAATATCATACTCATTGTATTCCATAAAAAAATATCATTTTCTAGTGGACTGTGGGGTATTTAATTATTTTACAACCATACCAAGGACATAAATTCTCTTGTTGATTTGTTAAACTTGAAAATTATTTTATTCTTATGGATGATATTTGTGTTATTTACATTAAAAAGATAAATTTCCTCATACATATGTTTACAAGAATAATATTGAGAATGATGTAAGGGATACATATTCCTTACTCTCTTCACTTTCTAATAGTTATTTTATGAGTGTGAAGTGTTTTTACACTACCAAAGGTATTTAGGATACGTTGAACAACATTCACCAAGGAAACATAAAAGTTACTAATGAAAAAATACAAATATAGAGGATGATGTATGAAGGTACGAAAATGGGTGATTAGGAATCTACTAGGGGTATATTTACCATGATAAATGACATTTTTAGTATTATCATATGTATTGGTGAAAGTTTGGAGGATTATATAGGTATGGGAAAGATCATATGATTTATTAATGAAACTTTTTATGCTAAAGTCTCCTCATTGGAAGATATAGTAATTGAAAATCTATCTATGGATTATAGTTATAGTACTCTCATTACTTTTGAAATGAGAAGGGAGAATGTCTTGAAGGTAAGAATAAAAGATGATAGAGACAATTTATTTCAACATAGCTAAGAAAGAATTGTCTAAGAAGGTTCTTGTGGAATATTATGTTGCTAAATCTGACTCCAAAAATGTGGCATGTAAAAACCATGATTATATGTTATCCTTTTTTTTAAATGTTAGTAGATTTATAAGTAAATACGTAGCGAAAGTCACCATGGAGTTTTTCAAATGTGGATTATTTGGGAACTTGGAATCCAATTTTCTTCAATGAAGGAAAGGAGTTGATAGTGATGAAGAAGAAGAAAGTCCATGAATGGCATAGAAGAAATAGTGTGATAAAGATAAATCTTTTGTGATAGGGAAGGATAAAAATTTCCCGAAATATAAATATGTATTTATGTTATCTAAAGATGATGATGAAAAATAAATTTAATTTAAATTCAAAAAATATATTGTTCATCCTATTGAGATTAAATTTATTCCAATAGTGAATAAAGAAAAATTTTGAAGTAGTAGTTTTGAAGAAGAAGAAACTAAAATAAAATTTCATCTTAAAGAATAATCAATAGAATGCTTGAGAAAGATTATAAGGAAAGATAATGAAATTATTAAGAAGAAAAATGAAAACTCTTCAACGAATAATCGATATGTTTTTCTTGATGAAAATTTAAAGCTAGTGAAACAGATTTAGGATTTGAATAAATCCCTTGGGGAACATTGGAATTGTAATGAAACTCTAGAAGTAAAATTGATGGAAAAATAAGAATAGGTGGATATTTGTTTTAAAAAAACTTTTTAAAGGTAAACAAAGAGGTACATGTTTCAATAACTCTATTTCTAAAGATGGTGAAATTTAGGGGTAAGATAAACCTGAGAAGGATCACAATCCATCACCAAAGGTGGAAAATAAAGTTGAAGTGTGTTCTGAAAAGAAGAATGATGGGAAACTAATGTATGTGGGAAAGACCAACAAAGTCATGAAGCCATATGTTTCTAAAAAAATTTAATCTTAAATGGATTCAAATACTTATAGTTCTATAAGATCGAAAATAAAACTGAGCTGAAATAGAAGATTTAGGTTGATTATAGAAAGGTTGGGGGTCGGCGATGTTCTTATAAAATATATTATAAGGCTATTGTGAAACACTGGAAAAAATCTATCCAATATGGAAATTCCAGAAGAAAATATTCTTCCTATGGATATTATAGGTATTTTGGTTGTTTCATACGTACAACAAATATGTGTTGTATTAACAAATAAAATTATTACTATTTCGCAAATTTTAGAAAAACAAATTTTGAGGTGGTGTCAATCCCCTCAAAGGAAGATATATGAGAAGGATGTTCAAAAGAAACCAGAGAAGGTTGGTATGAAAATTGAAAACATGTTAAAACCCCTAGAAACTATTAGTGAATGGTGTGAAAAAACCTATACATATAACCAAAAGAAGCCTTATATTGTTACCATCACAAAAAAAGTTGTTATCAATTCTCAGAAGCCGGAGAAGAAGAAAGGAAAAGGGATAGAAAATAATCTTGTAGTAGAAACCAGATTAAACGATAAAAAATGAGAATGACCTTGGATTTCGGATAGTGGGTGTCATTCTCAGATGAAAATATACTTAATGTTATTAAAGAATGTGAATGACTTAAAATAACGAATGGTGACATTTTTCAATGATGAATCTCTGAGAATCAAAGGCGGTGGATTGTCCTTCATTGTGAAAGAAAATTTAACGTACAAGAAATATTTGTCTATTAATATGATGAAGCACAAAATTTCAAGTGTTTATAAACTCAAAGATGAGGGAAAAAATTTATATTCAGAAAAATATTTGTTTTCTTTTGAAAATTGAGGAAGGCGGATAGATTGTTACAAGAGGCCAACATACAAAAGGAAGCTTATTTCAAGTTGGTGAAATACAGAAATCATGTTACTTGGGAATAGTGGATGAGAATTATTTGTGGCCTAAAAGGCTGGGAAACATGTGTCATAAAAATATGTGGATGTTATTTGTATGAACTCGGGCCTTCATTTCTGGTATGTTTTTTCTTTTTATATATTTTTTGAGAAAAGAGGAGTTTCTGGAAATTTTTGAAGTACACGCCGTGTACTTTATAAGTACACGGCCTATACTCTCTTTCCGTGTGAGGCCATGTGCTGGCCATGTCTGGGCCACACATATGACCATGTAGGGGTGATGTGGAGGCTGCCTAAAGAGGAGTATTGATAATCCTAGTACATGTCGTGTACTCCAAAAGTACATGGTGTGTACTTTCTTTTTTTTATTAAATGCATTGGGGTCACGTATGACACACCGAAACATCTTCTTTTAACTTTGGTTAGTCTGAGATCAAGGGTACGGCTGTAGAAATTCTCCAATCCCCCGATCCACCATCCGTTCTCCGAATCGACGACTGTCGATTGTGTTGGAACAGCAGCGATAATCTCTTCCTTCTTCTAGAGCATCGTATTCCAATTCCTCCTCTTTTTCATGTTATCGTGGGCTGAACGTTTTGGATGTTTTCATAGATCTATGAAGTTCTAAGGAGATTCAAGCCTTGTGGTTCAAGTATATTTATCCCCTAGTATCAAGGTAAGTGGTTTGTTCCTTTCCGTTCAGAGTCCTTGAGTTTTATGCGCAAATTTCACCAATACCAGTGAAGGGGGTATTGCGTGTTTACTGTTTTGCCCCTATTGTTTTTTTGCCTTGCTTGTATTCTTGTGTAGAGGTATGTTGGCTATGTATAAGGATAATTGTTATGCTTGGATGTTTTTCCCATGACTTTTCCTATTTACGACCTTTTGGTCTTGTTCAGCCTATAGGATATTATACCTGTTTTCCATGCCTTGTGACTGTATGATGGATTGTTGTTCCCTGACATTACTTGTTGTTCTATAGACTGGTTATCCAAGTAGCTCTATAGGTTTACATTGTCCTTATATCATTATTATGCACTGACAGGCACAGGACTCTGAGAACCTGGTGCTATAGACTATAAGGGGATGGACCGAGTGAGCTTCCTAGAGAGTCCTGGACATTATAGTCTATAGTGGATAGACCGAGTGAGATTCCCAGAGAGACTTGGATATTATAGACTATTGGGGGATAGACTGAGGGAGCTTTCTCATAGAGTCTCAAGCTTTATAGACTACAGGGGGATAGACTGAGTGAGCTTCCTTAGAGAGTCTTTGTCTGTGTGATTTCCCTTAAACCATTCCAGGATATAGGAGGAAATGACCGAGCGAGCTTCCTCAGAGAGTTCGTGATATACCAGAGTCTATATGAGGAATTTACCGAGTGAGCTTCCTCAAATAGTCTCTAGACCTTGGGGCTATAAAGGGATTTGACTGCGTGATCTTCCTCTGAGAGTCCCTAACTACCTTAGACTATAAGGGGATTTGACTAAGCGTGCTTCGTCAAAGAGACTTATAATTTCATATGACCAAACCAGAGGGGTTAGGTTGAGTGTACTACCTAGAGGGTTGTTGGTACTTCTTAGACAGGACCAAAGGGGATGGCTGTGAGTACTTCCCAGAGTGTTTCTGGTTGTGGTTAGTTGTTGCTTCTCTGTTTCTTTTGTATCTGTGGTCTGTTTACTGTTGTGTATCATCCTGGTTACTACTTACTATTTACTATTTACTGTACTTTACCTATCAAATACTCACTGACTGTTAGGCATAGATGTTTGGGTGGTTGCCTACTGGGATTTAGTCCCACACCCTATTTGTGTCATGCTTTTGGGCTCAAATAGATTATATTGTTGCAGCTATAGACAAGGGCAAGCACCCTTCGACTTCATGTACATGATTGAATTTGGATCATGAGAGCATGGGACCAATCCGAGGCTTGCAATGCTGAGGAGCCCTTTATATTTCTTTTGTACTTTTTTAGTAATGTTTGTATTTCCACAATTGTGACTTGTTTGGATTCTTTTCTAGACATATGTATCATGCATCATTTATATATATGTTTGCTCTATATTTTTATTGTTTTAGCCTTCCACTATTTACTTGTGTATGGATTGTTTACTGTTTCCATTATTGTTCCTTTCTTTTTTTCCACTGTGTACTCTGCCAATGAGGGCATAGTTTACCTACCATCATATCCAAGGCCGTCACTGCTAGTCAGCAGCCTCTGGAAATCAGGGAAATGCGCTTGAGGCCATGTGACCAACTAGGTATGGGGCGCCTTTGGGTGTCTTCTAGAACAAGGATGTTACAAAGTGGTATCAGAGGGATTATTTTCTCTTGACTTACTATTTGAATCCTATAGTCATAGATATGACAGGATAGGTACTTAGTAATAAGTTTTTCCTGGGAGTAGCTAACCTGTGTATAGGGAAATGGTATACTACCTCATTTATTGCAGTTTTATTAGTTTTACACCTTTACAGTTGATTTGATTTCACCGTTGGGTGATTCACATGCTTTGTTCAGTTACCATTGTTTTTATTGTGGTTCTATTTCTGTCGCAACCCGATAAGATGAGGGTATTCCATCTAATGCATCATATAAGCACATATTAGAAATCACATGTCATGATTTATTTCCATGCCATCTAGGATGCATTAGTGATTACATGTTGTTGTGATAGACATTGTGTATATTAAGCATGCTGTTGTGATAGATGCCTTGATAAAAATCTATGTTGTTTGATAGAGAATGTTTTTTGTAGTACTTTTCTTAAATGAATGCTAAAGTTGGTTCTTGAGGTGTTATGGTACCACATGGACTCGAATTTGGTGGATCATTACCTGGTTTCCTTGTTATAACTTGTATAAGATGCCAAGATTTGATTTTCAGGGAGTATGGGCCCTCATGGATCGGAATTTGGCACCTTAACTCCTGTTTTTTTTGTTTTCTGGGCTTCAGAGCAGTTTCTGAGCTATTTCCCAGAAAAACCCAGAATACATGGCATGTACTTTATTAATACAAACCATGTAGTCTTTAAATTGTGTCACTGACTGTGTGGGAAGAGACACGGGTCTGTGAAAAATCTTCAAAAACACGCAGTGTACAGTTGGTACACTCTGTGTTGTAGAGACTGTGTGTTTACTCATGTGACTAATAACATGGAAGGATAAAACCTTGACTTTACACATCGTCTCCTCTTGTTACATGATATACCATGTCACTTATGTACCCGTCTGTGTCACAAACAACACGGGTCAGTGAAAACCCCCAAGTACACGCCGTGTTCTCAGGGAGCACATCATGTAGAGTGAACTGTGTAGCTGGTTATGTAACTAACAACATAGGTCATTGCAACCTTTTATGGTACACGTTGTGTCCTTTTTGAACACGTTGTGTAGTCTAGGATTAAGAGGACCATGTGGGTTAGCCATGTAATGAGACTTGGGAAGGTAAATAGAGTTTAAGTACACACCGTGTGTGGGGACAACACTCTTTGTGGCTGGGGCATTGTACGCCATGTGGTTGGGGCGTTACACGACCATGTTGGGGTAGAAGTAAACGCTCTTGTGAATGGATTAAGAGAACACGTCGTGTAGTTTTTATACATGTTGTATAGTCATGTTTTGTTAAACTAGAATGTTTCTTTCTCCTGTTCTCCTATTGTGGTCTTGTGCTCTAAGTTTTTGATAATCCTGATCTAAGGTGTGCTTTTGATATTTCAGAGTTATGCCACCAAGACATCCTCCTATTGCATGTCAGCTGCCAGACGGTGATCAGACACCGGATATGGCCGATCAGGGACCTCCTACGGATCCACATGTTATTCCAGCCTTGTCACCAGCAGTGATACCAGTTGCAGGCGCCAATGCGCAGTTTAGGGAAGGTTTTCTAAGGATGATGAAGACCTTCTAGGGACTGCAGCCTCTTGCCCCGTTGATGGCTGAATTGACATTGGTTTTCCAGTAGCAGCATCTTCCCACCTTCTCCGGGGAAGGAGGACCACAGGCTGCAGAGTCGTGGCTTAAATCCACGTTGATGATCTTCGAGCATCTCAATGTACCACCGGAGTGTAGGGTGAAGCTCTCAACCTACATGCTCTGAGACTCCGCCAAGAGGTGGTGGGTTGTCATAACATAGGAGAGACACTTCTAGAATATGGTTTGGGTGGAGTTTCAACGTATCTTTTACGACTACTTCTACCCGGAGACCTTGAGGGCCGACCGAGCCCAAGGGTTCATGAGCATAGATAACAGTACTAATTTGGTGATGGTGTATTCCTCTTGTTTCACAGAGTTGTAGAATTTCACACCTATCCAAGTAGGTGATGAGTTGTTCCTGGATAGTAAGTTTGAGGACAGTCTCAGGCAAGAGATATGTTCCCAGTTGAACATCTTCAGGTTGACTTCAATATCATCTATCATCAACCAGGTGTTGTTCACTGAGCGCAATCTGAGGGATTCTGTAGCAGTGATCCAGGGATGTTTGACATCTAGAGTCAGTTTTCCTCATACTGATAGTAGGAAATGATGGAGGGAGTCTTCTCGAGGAGATCAGATTAGGAGGAATGTATCTTCGGGTAGCTAGGTAGTATGCTACCTGTGCGGGAGGAGTGGGCATACTAGGCCTCAGTGCCAGAGAGACCCGATGGAGTGTCGATCTTGCAGCAAGATGGGCCATATTTAGCTTTATTTTCAGATCTTCTCAACAACATCTGGTGGTAGGGGTTCTTCTATGACCCTGTGTACAGGAGATGCATCGCGAATTTCTCACCAGTCTGGGAACTGGAGATCTTCTGGCCGTTCAGGCTGAGATGGAGGTCACGGTCGTGGTGGTCGGTCACCAGGTTACCCGCGACAACAAAGTGGATCAGCATAGAGTGGGAATCTAGGGTCACAGGGCCATGGTACATGCCAATATATTTTAGTGGATAATACCCATCAGGAGCAGGATCCCGGTCCTTCTACAATTCGAGGTACGATCTTAATAGCCTCAGTTTTATCTTCATCTCGTTTTGATACTAGTGCTACGCATAGCTTTATCTCTGTTGCTGTTGTGGAGAGCCTTGGGCTCTGCATCTTTTCATCTGCCGATACTTTGACTCTAGAATCACCGTTGGGGAATATAACGGTTAGCGTACGTTTGTGCATAGAGTTTTCTCTTTAGGTTATAGGGTATCACTTCTTATGGGACCTCTATGTCTTAGAGACGACAAGCTATGACGTCATTTTCAGAATGGACTTGTTAGTTCCCTTCCAGGAATTCATCTATTGCTATCATCGTAGGGTGAGTTTCGTATCACTAGAGGGTGGATCCTTTCTTCATAGAGGCGAGTGGGATGTCCAGGTGAGTCGAGCAGGACCCGAGCATCATGGGCTAGGAGGAGTTACAACCCAGATTGCTAGTCTATGTCTGGATGACCAGGGGTCTTCACATTTATACTTTCCTCTAGTGGTTGATCATTTAAGAGATGTCTTTCTAGATGAATTTTCCAGTTTTCCTCTAGAGTGTGAGGTAGACTTTTATA
This sequence comes from Viscum album, assembly GCA_963277665.1. NCBI lineage: Eukaryota > Viridiplantae > Streptophyta > Magnoliopsida > Santalales > Viscaceae > Viscum > Viscum album. The sequence continues at coordinate 542,061,438 of OY728119.1, forward strand.
TTTATCTCCTTCCAAGAGCGGCACCGATGTCTATTCCACCTTAGAGGATGGATACACCTAAGTTATAGGAGATCAAGAAGTAGTTGTAGGAGTTGCAGGCAAAGGGTTTCATCTGACCCAGTACTTCTCCTTGGGGTTCACCTTTCCTGTTTGTGAAGAACGCAGGTGGTACCCTCAGGCATTGTGTAGAAAATCGGAAGTTGAACCAGTTTACAGTCAAGAACTGATATCCCTTTCCAAGGATCGATGATATCTTTGATCATCTTCGAGGAGACCAAGTGTTCTCAAATAATTACTTGAGATCCGGTTATCATCAGTTGCATGTTAGACCATCGTATATACCTATTACAGCTTTCCAGAGTAGTTATGGTATATATAAGTATATGGTTATTCCGTTCGGTCTCACGAACGCGCCTGCATTTTTCATGGAACTGATGAACAGATTGTTCCATCCATACTTTGATTCCTTCGTGGTGGTTTTTTTGTAAGACATCTTGGTGTACTCTCACACTTGACACGACCATTCTACCCATCATTAGATCATTCTGAGTACACTGAGAGAGCATCAGTTATATGATAAGCTCTCAAAATGCCACTTTTGGATGGGTCAGATTCACTTCTTGGGCCATGTTATCTCAGAGACTGGATTATCTGTAGAACCAGAGAAAGTGAGAGTAGTAGTTTCCAGGGAGCAGCCAAAAACCATCTTTGAGGTGTGGAGTTTTCTAGGGCTGAATGGATAGTTCAGATGCTTAATACGGGACTTTTCACGCTTAGAAACACCACTGATAGGTCTGACCAAGAAGGGTGCGAAGTTCTTACAGTCAGATTCTTGTGAGTCAGCCTTTTAGCAGCTGAAAGGGTGGTTGACTTCAACATCTATACTAGTCTTTCTAGAGCCAGGAAAGAGCTACAATATTTTCTATGATGCTTCAAGTATCGGGTTGGGAGTTGTGCTGATGCAGGGAGAGGGATTCATTGTGTACGGTTCTCGGAAGTAGAGGCAACATTAGAGGAACTACCCGATGCACGATCTGGAGTTGGCAGCCGTTGTTCATGCCTTACGCTATTAGAGACATTACCTTCTGGGAGATCACTTTGTTGTGTTTACCAACCATAAGAGTCTCTAGTACATCTTCACTCAGCGTGATCTGAATCTGAGACAATGCAGGTGGGTCGAGTACCTTCAGTCCTTCTACTTTGAGCTTGCCTATATATTGGGGAAGGTCAAAGTAGTGGCGGATGCATTGAGTAGAAGAACTCAGATACAGGCATTTTAGGAGGCCAGCAGTGAGTGGAAACTTATTGATCTGTTCTCTGAGAAGCAACTCAAGGTGCACGACAGACAAGGACAGACTTTTCTATCTTCTCTATTTGTTACTTGTATACTTCTTGATCGGGCATCGATGAGACAGCTATCAGACTCATAAGGCCTAGTCCTGCATGAGAGTGTGTTAGGAGAGGACCCTATTCCCAGATAGACAGTGGCCAAGGATTTGATCTTGTGTTTCCTAGGATGCATATGGGTTCCAGTAGAAATATGCGAGGAGCTGATGCGAGATTTTAATTCTTCAGTTTGGGTAGCTCATCCTGGCTTCACCAAGATGTATCATGATCTACACCATCAGTATTGGTGGCCAGGTATGAAGAGAGATGTTTCTGGTTTTGTCATGAGGTGTTCCACTTATCAGTAGGTGAATGCGGAGCATCAGAGACCAGCGAGTCTTTTGCAGCAGTTACCCATTCTGTATTGGAAGTGGAATGATGTCGCGATAGATTTCGTGACAGGGTTGTTGAGGTCTCCCTGAGGGAATGATGCTATTTGTGTTGTCATCGATAGGCTTATGAAGGTTGCTAATTTCTTGCTGATCAAGGAGACATTCAGTGTCTATGAGATAGGACGTTCGTACATCCGAGAGATTGTACGACTACATAGAGTTCCACACCCCATTTTTTCAGACAGATATGCGTGTCTTACTTCTCGGATCTGGCAGGGGCTTCAGAAGGCCTTGGGTACATAGGAACATTTGAGTACAGCTTACCATCCCCAGATAGATGGCTAGTCCGATCATACGATTTAGGTGCTTGAGGATATGATCAAATCTTTCATTATAGACTTTGGAGGTTCTTGGGAAAAGCATATACCTATTGTGGAGTTCGCCTACAACAACAGTTTCCAGGAAACTATTCAGATAGCACCTTATGAGGCTCTGTATGGTAGGCCATGCCGATCACCATTATGTTGGCTGGAAGTAGGAGAGATAGCTTTGCTGGGACCTCATCTTGTTCAGGAGACCTCAAAGTAGATATATTTTATTCAAAAGAGTATGGATAATGCACCGTCTCGACAGAAGTCTTATGATGATCAAAGGAGACGACCTCTGGAGTTCGAGGTCGGGAATTAGGTTTTCCTGCGTGTCTCACCGAGGCTGGGACACAAGAGGATACAAAGACATGGTAAGCTTTCACCATAGTACGTAGTTCTATTTTAGGTGTTGGAGAGAGTTGGGCTGGTTTCCTATCAGTTTCAGTTACCTCAGAGGTACCGGTCTATGCATGATGTCTTCCATGTTTCCCAGCTCCAACATTACTTTTCAGACCCATATCATGTCCTTCAACCTGAGGAGGTTTAGCTCAAAGTGGATGCATCGTTTTAGGATCATCTTATCCGAATTTTCGATTGGTGTATAAAATTTCTCTATGTCTGGTATGTTCCTCTGGTATGGGTGATATGGCAACACAAGAGAGTACAGGACAAGACTTGGGAGTGGGAAGCTGATCTAAGATCGTAATGACTGGAGCTGTTCGGGGTTTCCACTTCAACGCCTCACTAGGGAAATTTGGGGAAAAATTTCTTTAAGGGGGGAAGTTTTTAAGAACCCGGACCTTCCTTTCAGGTTTTTTTTACTTTTTTGTAGTTTTTTAGAAAAGAGGAGTTTCTGGAAATTTTTGAAGTACACGCCGTGTACTCCCTTGCCATGTGAGGCCATCTGATGGCCAGGTCCGGGCACACACACGCGGCCATGTAGGGGTGATGTAGAGGCCACTTAAAGCGGAGTACGGAAAATCATAGTACACGTCGTGTCCTTTAAAAGTAAAGGATGTGTACTTTTTTTTCATTTAACGCACCGGGGTTGTTTCTGATTGACAGAACCATCATCTTTTAGCATTGGTTCATTCGAGAGCTAGGGTACGGCTGTGGATCTTCTCCAAGCCCCTGATCCTCCATCTGATCTCTGAATCGATCTCCATTAATTGTGTTGGAACCGCAGTGGTAATATCTTCTTTCTTCTATAGCATCATTTTCCAATTCCTCCTATTTTGAATGTTAAAGTGGGTTGACCTTTTTAGAGGTTTTCATAGATCTACGATGTTCTAAAGAGATTCAAGCCTCGTGGTTCAATTATATCAATCAACTAGAGTCAAGGTAGGTGGTTTGTGCCTTTCCGTTCAACGTCTTTGAGTTTTATTCACAAATTCCACCAATACCCGTGAACAGGGTATTGCGTGTTTACTATTTTTCACCTGTTTTTTTCTTCCTTGCTTTTATGATTGTGTAGAGGTATTTTGCCTATGTATAAGGATGATTTATATGGTTGGATGTTTTTCCCATTCCTTGTTCTGTTTACGACCTTTTTTTCTTGTTCAGCCTATTGGCTATTATACCTGTTTTCCATGCCTTGTGACCATAGGATGGATGGATGTTCCTTAACAATGTTTGTTGTGTTGTAGACTATTTATCCAAGTAGCTCTGTAGGTTTACTTTGGCCTTATAGAATTATTATGCACTGACTAGCATGGTACTATGAGAACCTAGAGCTATAGTCTATAATGGGATGGACCGAGTGAGCTTCCCAGAGAGTCCTGGACATTATAGACTATAGGGGATGGACCGAGTGAGCTTCCCAGAGAGTATTGGATATTATATACTATAGGAGGGTAGACTGAGTGAGATTCCTCAGAGAGTCTTGATCTTTATAGACTAAGGGTGGATAGACTGAGTGGGCTTCTTTAGAGAGTCTTTGTTTGTGTGATATTCCTTAAACCATTCCAGGATATTGGGGGAATGACCGAGTGAGCTTCCCCAGAGAGTCTGTGATATACCTAAGGATATAGAAGGAATTTACCAAGTGAGCTTCTTCATAGAGTCTCCAGACCTTGGGGCTATAAAGGGATTTGATTGTGTGATCTTCCTCAGAGAGTCCCTGACTACCTTAGACTATAGGGGGAATTGACTGAGTGTGCTTCCTCAGAGAGTATTATAATTTCATATGACCAAACCAGAGGGGTTAAGCTGAGTGTACTGCCCAGAGGATTGTTGGTACTTCTTGGATAGGACTGGAGGAGATAGTTGTGAGTACTTCCCAGAGTGCTTCCTAATGTGGTTAGCTATTGCTTCTCTGTTGCTTGTTGATCTGTGGTCTGTTTACTGATGTGTATCATCCTGGTTACTGCTTACTATTTACTGTTTACTTTACTTTAACTACCATATACTCACTGACTATTAGGCACTGATCTTCGGGTGGTTTCTTACTGGTATTTAGTCTCACACCCTGTTTGGGTCATGCTTTTGGGCCCAAATAGATTATATTGTTATAGAAAAGGGCAACTACCCTTCGAATTCCGGTACCTGATTGCATTTGTAGTAGGTGAGCATGGGACCAATCCAAGGCTTGCGATGCCGAGGAGACCATTATCTTTCTCTTGTACTTGTATTTATTACTGTTTGTATTTCTAGCATTGTGACTTGTTTGGATTCATTCCTAGACATATGTATCATGCATCATTTATATATATATATGTTTGCTCCAGTTGTTTATTATTTTAGCCTTCTTTTGTTTACTTGTGTATGGATTGTTTACCATTTTTTCTATTATTCCTTGCTTCTTTTCTGTTTTGTACTCTGCCAATGATGGCATAGTTTCCCAGCCATCACACCCAAGGCCCTCACTACTAGTCAGCAGCCTCTAGTGTTTAGGGAAAAGCGCTTGAGGCCACATGGCCAACTGGGTACGAGGTGACTCTGGGTGGCTTCTAGAACTGGGACGTTACATTATCAAAGTGAGACAGTGTTTGTGGTATTCCTTATATGTCAATAATAAGATATTTGTGAGGCTCTATTTTTCATTTGGAAAATTCACTAACCGAGTGCAAAAGAATTTTTAGATTTGGTCAAAAAGCCATCTGGAAATTATCTATTTTAAAATATGTGGGACATTGAGAGAACAACCAGCTAATTTTGATAAGTACTTCATCAATTTTATTGAATAATTTACTCATATTACTTGCTTTATTTATATTAAACAGAATTAAAACTATTTGAAAATGTATAAATGTTTTAGGAGGAAATATGAGAAATAATGTGAGTATTCAATGAAGAAGTTGAGAACTAATAATGATGGTGAATATAGAAATGAATCATTTTAATTTTATCTTGAGATTTATGTAATTTATCAAGAGCAAGGTTTACTATACACCACTTAAAAAAATGGGGTTTCTGAATGTAAGTATTAAAGTTTGGCATAAATGGGGAGAACATTGTTACTTGAATATAGTATTTCCCATTACATTTAGAATAAATACATGAGTACTAATGTACATATACAAATATGATTTTTCTAAAGAAACATTTTAGATATGACCCAAAAAAATGTTTTATGATAATACTACATGTTTGAAACAATTAAGAGTCTTTGGGAGTCCATGAATCATAGAGAAGAAAAGTGGAAGCCTTGGAATGTTTGAACAGAGAGGTAAAGATGGAATTTTCCTTCGATATTCTATACAAGGAATATGATATTGGTGTTTCAAAAAATTAATAGGAATAATAGATTATTCTATTATTGTCAAGGTTATTAAAAAGGATAAAATACATAAATAGACTCAGGTTTATAAGGAAGATGAGTAGGATAAAATTGTTTTTTGAACAATCCTGATAAGGATATCGAATTTTATAATCCTACTCAAGAATAATAATCATACTCTTCTATTTAAATTGATGAGGATGAAACTATAAAATATCATCCTAGTATTTGAAAGAATTTTAAAGATAAGATCATTATGCTGATCAACATTATAAGGTTTAAACAAGAAGAACATCAAATGTTATTACACACACTTCTTTGTATTCAAAATTAATTCAAAAAATGAAGCTTTTGAGAAAACATAATGGGTTTAATCCATTAATTAATAGCTAGATCAGATAGAAAATAATGATTCTAGGTAACTCAAACCCAAACCAAATAAAGAAATTTCATTTGAAAAAAAAATCTGAAACAAGATGAATAAAGACGGTGAAGTGATAAGGAACAAGGAAATATTATTGTGCAAAGGTTACTCACATATAGAAGGAATTGATTTTGATGAAACATTTGATCCAATGGTGAGATTATAAACAAACAAAATATTTATTTTCTTGTTATTTCAAAACTATGTAACAAAAAAATTAGATGTATATGGAATCATCATTGTTGAATGTTGATCTTGGTGGAGAAGTTTATATTCAGAAACAAAGTGTCTCTGTTGTCTAGAAAGGTATAAGTTATGTTTAAATGTTAAAAAAAACCTTGTTTGGGAAGAACTAAGTACCAAGGGAATTTTATTCCAAATTAAATACCTCTTTAAGAAAGATGAGTTTCACGAAAGAAAAGGATGATAAAAATATTTATATAAAGAAAAGGGATGAGTTTTCCCTCATTAATATTTTTTATGTTGAAGAAATTATCTTTTCTAGTAATAAAGAAAAAAATTGTGAAATATTTTCTAAATAAATAAAAATATTTTTCTAGATGTCCATGATAGGACAAAAGAAAAACTTTATTGGGTTACAAATCATAGATAAGGAGAAACACATTTATCTTTATCACGAAATGTATTCTTTAGAACTTCTCAAGAAGTTTAGAATTGAAAATTAAAAATTATTTTCTATGCCAATATCAATGGGAACCATGTTTAATAAATATATATAAGGAAATAATTAGACTAGAAAGATTTTTAAAAGTTTATTGGAATATTTTTATATTTTACTGACTCAAGACATGAAATTTTTTATATTGTTTCCTTATGTGAATTATTTTATAATTATCCTCAAGAATCAATTTTTCATTATAAAAAAATAATTCAAAGATATATCAAAGGCGCAAAAAAAATTAGAATCAGGTATGACAGCTCAAAAATAATTGAATTTTTGGGGTATTCAGATGATGATTATGTAAAACATTTTGGTGATAAAAGATCCAAATTTGATGAAGCTTTAATACTATGGAAGGTTGTGTTATATTTTATAAAAAGAAACCAAATTAAGTTACACTTATAATAACAAAATTTGAGTATGTTTCCTCTAATCAAGTTGCTACCCAAATTATATGGATAATAACTCTGTTAGAAGACTTACTGGTTGAAGTAATGTTACCCATTTTCTTGAGTTGTGATAGTCAAAGTGAAATCAACCTTACTAGAAATTTAATATAATATTATCATTAAAAACATATTGATATCAAATATCATTTCATCAACATGCATGTGGAGAAGAATGAATTGAAGTTAGAGTATGTTATTAGATCACAAAATGTTACTGAAATTTTCACAAAACCATTACCAAAGGAACATTTTCATATGTTGAGGTTGAACATGGTCCTCCAACCTCCTTCTCATCAAGGTTGAGGAATGAGTTTTTAGCATCTCAAATCTTGTATTGGGATAGTTCTGTTAACATGGAGAATTGTTTTAACAATATATCCATTGAATTTGTGCTAATGTTTTTAAGGAATCATGTATAAACGGGGAGTTATAGGAAAGTCATGATCTCATAATATAAGGGTGTGAACTATTCTAACTATTTGGTTGAGTGTTTGTAGTAATATTTTGTTTTCGGGAATGATAAAGAATAAATGTGGAAGAATAAGATATTTTTCAAGAAAACCTTATGATGTTTAATGAGACACAACTTTTGGACAACATTCTTTTTCTATCAATAATTCATATTTCCAATAATAAGTTAGCTTGTAGAAGATTATAATTTTTTATAAGTAATCCATATGTTGGAGTTACAAATTTTAGTGATTTATGAATCTTGTTTACATCAAAATATATTGTGGGAGATTTTTCAAACTGAGTTAGCTAGATAACATCTTTTGAAGTAAGAAGAAGTTTGTTTTATAAGTGTATTTTGTTTTTTGTCAAAGAGGATAAATAAATTAACTTTATAAAAATGGAAAATCAGACTTACCATCCTATTTAGGACCTCAGACTCAAAATTCATAATAAATTTCATTGTATTGGGAATCGTTTTTCTAGAAGAAAAGTTTCATTAGATGAACCATGGTTCTGGACTAAAGAGGTGATCATATTGAGGTGTTTCTCCGGTGTCTAGCTGTCTCTGATAGATATTTTAATGCGATTTAATTTTTTTAGTTCACAAATATCAATAGTATTTTGTAAAACTTGATAGGAAATCTTAGAGAAAAAAAGTTAGAAGAGGTACTGTCAATCTTATTCAAGACAATCGTGTTCAGTTTTATATTTGATGAAAAGAAGATACAAGAATGGTGGAGAGTTCTTGTACTTTCCAATATATCTTAGATGATGTTGAATCTAGTCTTCAACAAATTCATATTCATGAGGAATTCATGATACATGAAGAGTTATGTGAATGATGAATATTTTGTGAAGTTAATGTTTTTTTGTCTCAGTCCATCGGTGTGAGATCATCGGACGTAGATATTTTTTTAATATAATGAAGGTTTTGTGGAAATTTAACTACTTAATGATGATGGTTTTTAGTCCAACCTAATCCAAAATATTTAAATATTTGGGTAATTAAGATAATAAGAATCATAATTAGAAAAAGATATGATGTTAATTTTCATCTTAATTAGAAGAGAAAACAATTTATTGATGTTGAAACTACTAACACTAGTCCATCATACATGGAGTTCCACCGACTATCAGAGGTTGAATTTTTAGGACTAATGAAAAAGGAAATAAAATAAGTGAAGTGGTTGAGTCCAATGCAAAATAAAATTAGTGATCAATTAAAAATATAGTCAACCATTTTAATAAATGTGGATTGTTGGTTGTTTTTCCAAGTGGGTCAATACGAATAAGAAGTCTAGAAAAATAATTTTTGAATGGATCTTGAAGTATAAAGAAGACTTGAGGCTGATGCTGAAGTGCTACCAATATTATTATAACACATTCCATTCTCATATTTTTCACATTATATGGAGAACAGTATTAAAGAATCTATTTTTTTCATCATAATAATTTATTCAGAATGGGTATATTAGACTTTTAACTAATACAGAGAATCAAGATGATATATCTTCAATTCTGATTTGTTTATAAGTGGTTCAATAAAATTAGAGTTATCAAATGGCTCTATCATAATTAATAAATCATATTTGGAAATCAATATAAAAAATCAGAATCGAAATTAATTTTTTTAAGAATTATAAAGGGAGATGGAGCTACGAGAATATTTGGAAATCTTTGATAAGTGTTAAGAAGCATTGATGAAGTCCTAAATTCATCTACAATTCAAGAGAAATAATGATTTTGGGGTATTTAAATGAGTGGGAAAGGGATTTGTATTCCCACACAAACAATTATGAGTTTCCTATAAAAGGAAACGGTTCTTTTTACTATCCTATCTCAAATGTACTCTTGATAAGAAGAGAGAAAACATTTGAATTTATAGGGAGAGGAAGTTTCAAGATTTTATTTCTTAAAGCAGTTAACTGTTTACAAGACTAGAGTAGAAGAGATAAGATCACATTCAGTTGATCATTGTATTAGGCTGAATCAACATACTAAGAATGGAAATATGATATCCATACTAAGATAGAAGTGGTTTAGAATTGTTTCCTTTCTATTCTGATAGAATTATATTTACCATATTGATCAATCAGACTTGGGAATTAGAATATTCTATCAGATTGAGTATCATTACGAAGTCCAGAAGAAGTTCTTGCTGGCTTCTGGGTAATAAATTGAAGAATTTTACTTTTTATGACTTATTTTGAAATTTGATCAAGAATAATTTTAACATATTTTTTAAAAAAACATTGTATTACATCTTCGTGCTACTTCAATCACATGCACTATTATATTGAACATAGTTCTATATGAGTGTGAGGGAATACCCTACACATTTTATTCCTCACAGATGGATTGTTTTCTAGTGGATGGTGTGGTATTGGGTTATTTATAAACCATACCAAGGATATAGCTACTCTTGTTGAGGATTCAACCCTGTCAATTATTATGTTCCTATGGATGTGTATTTTTTTAGCAGAGAGAAAATTACTTAAAAAAATTTTAAGATTGTTTCAACAAGAAAGAATTTAAAAAGGGAAAATGATATCATTGATTCACCCCCCCCCCTCTTAGATAGAACTATATTGAATAGAAAACTATAGTTTATGAAAATACTATGTTACATGGAATGTAATTTAGAGATACATACCATTTAGGACGCTTAGATATGGAACTTTGGATTCTATGGAAAGTGAAGGATCACATGTTGTGTGACATGTGTCACATGCCATGTGACCTAGTGCTAGTGTCTCTCCATATATTTCCAAGGATACACATGCACAAACATGACCTAGAACACGTGCATTGGAAGAGTACATTGGAACAACCTAGTTCTTGGACATGACCCAGTACGTGAACATAGCTAGGTATACATTATTGGTCAAAAGTGCACGAGCACAACAATATGTACATGGGAATGGGCAGGCAACATGCCAAATACTATGAATATGAATATATTCTACGTGTTTTATGGACACAAGATATATTCTAGAAAAATGTATACCAAGTGAGTGTGATACATGGGCAGTTCTAGGCTCAGTTATACTCACCCTTTTCACTTATATACATTCCATGTCCTCTTTAATGGGTGGTTTGGATCCATTATTCCTCTCATTTCAACTCTCGTATAAGATTTGGGATTTTCCCCACTTATTTTTTTATTGTAAACTAGTATCATTTGAGTGATTTCCCTTGGTATATCCTTCAAAATGTACTATGTGTCATTAAATCTACAACAAATGATTTTGATCCCCTCTATAGGATGATTCTTGTATAGAGTTTGTGGTATCCACAAGTAGCCCTCGATGTGATCCACTATCATTCTTTCATCAACCATGAGTAAGGTTCATGGTATCAATGTGACCTCCATTCATAGGTTGTTGATACCCTATGAATAAAGTTATCCTCAAAAGGTTCATGGTAACACATACATAGGATCCCATACATATAAGTTTATTTGAGTAGGGTTCACGGTGCCCCCATAGCAGTATTGGGTGTGGTCACATGTCTAGGTATTAAGATCTTTAGAGTCTAGTTTATATCTAATATGCTGATAAAAAATAAAATCTACCTCTCAGGTGAGTTCCATTATTGATATTTTGGATCACGAAGTGGATTCTACCAGATGAGAGTTATCTTGAAACCTCGAGAAGAACCATGTGACTGGAATTAGGGATAAGACCTTATAGAGACATAGAGTATATCTTGAGTATATAGGGTTGTTTTTTGTAATTCTTTTTATGTCTCATAACCTGATTAACATAAATTATTATTAGCTTACTAGTATCTTGATTCTTTATGTTTGGTTATTTTGGTGTGCCCTACTAGGCATTGATATACTCACCCCTATATAGGATCTTCCCACACATGTCATTTCTTATATTGATAAAATACATTTTTGATGGTGTCCATGGAGTAATAGGAATATATCGAACTAATATTGGATTAGATATATTGAAGTTTTTATTGGTTATTTCATTATGATAGTAGTATCCTCCTTCTAAGTAGGTTTGACTCCATTTAATTTTTCGTTGGGATTGTATTAATCCCCCTTTATCACTTTTAGTACTTTTTTCATGCTTTTATTATAGGAAATATATTATATATAAATTGGTATTAGTTTTTTTACATTGTAGTATTTTATGGGGGTTGTATATGTGTTCCTTCATATAAGTGTATTGGTAAAATGCCTCGTATGTGTGTGAAATGCTTACTCAGAGTTGGTCTTTATCCCTTCGCCTATTGGAGGTGGGCTTGGGGTAGTAACCCTTGGCTAATTTTCATCCAGAAAGTCCCCAATGGTATGGTTTATGACATATAATGAGATGCTATGTGGTTAAAATGGGGAATTGACGGTTTTTATCCTTTTCCTGGGCTTATGAGGAAAAGATCTCTTTGTTTCCCATCACTGAATTTTAAAGAATCTATATTTCTTCCATTAATGAGGTGGGTGTCTCTATCCAATGGTCTATATATTTGCATGATTTGTGTTTGGATGATTCCCTTTGGTTTTAATTTATGAAATCAATAACATGAAATCCTTAGGAGGTGAACATGATCATTGATGGTTATACAAATTTTTTCAATAAATTTATTTTTATTGAAACCCATTTTGATGCACTTAATGTGTCTGAAAAAATTCCTCAAGGATGCTGTGAAATGGAAATGTTTTTTTAAACATGTAATTAGTGTGAAATCACTATAAAAAAGTTTTATGAAATGTGGGATTGGTTTTGTTTAATGTAATAATGATATCATAGTACATCATGAGGACCTGGGGTATAAGGAAAAATTAAACATGGATGAACCTTAGTGGATCTATCACTAGGGTAGATCCCCATGATGCCATGGTTTATATTGGGTAGCCTTACCAGGTGACTGATGTTCTTAGATATTAGGATTCACTTATGTTTTCAAGTGTTCCTTTGTGGGTTTTAGTTGAGTACACCCATATGTTGTGGAAAACCATTTAGTTATTTATGGATAAATTACATAAACTTTTACTTCATAATATTATTTTTCCCGCAATATATGGATATGAATGCTTGAAACATGTTTTATTCATTTTATTTATGCCTCATGTATGTATTTTATTTCATATTTTATTGATTATTAGATTATAGAATTTATTTTTTGAATAAAACTAAAGGATGATTTTATATATAAAATGACTTATTTTAAGAAAAATAGAATTTTGTTTTTTATAAGAACTAAATGATTCATTTGGAATGTCATTATATAGATTGTTTGGTGATATCCTACCGAGCTTTAGTTCTCATGCCCTACTTTTTTTCCTTTGGGTGTTCTTAGTCATGGTTGTATAGGATAATGTTGAAAGGAAGGGCGTCATGTGGCATGGATACTTCTCTTGGATTATATCACCTTTGTAGTTAGCTGGGATGGTGGTGATAAATTGTCACATGGAGACATGGTTTTGGTTTAGATTTGTTTTTCTCCTAGGACTGGCCTTTTGGCATTGAATGTTATGTCTAATGGTTTTGTAACGCTTATTCCAAATTGAAATCTGATTGTTTATCCTTGTCTTGTAATACATGACATGTTGTGTTATATTTCTGGGTAAAATCAATCACATGGTTTTTTAGGTTAATACCTAGGTATTTTTTGACAGCCTTTGGCGGTCGGGAATGTTCTCTAGGCATTGTGCCAAGCCATCTAGTGTGACATATGTTGACTTGGGTTGGTTCGTTACAACCCATGATCATGATCTTGTTATGGTAGTGTTTCACTATGAAAATACAAACACTATCTTATCAAAAAATGCATGGTGGCCTTCACATATCATGAGATTCCTCATTATTCATTCATAATGGGATTTTAATTTAGATTAGTTGAGTTATATAGTCTTCTTACATGGTTATGGCTTTGAAATAATGTACAAGTTAGGGGGAGGAAATGTGGTTTTTATATTCTTATTTAAAATCTATTAGAAGTTGTTTCTCATGACAACAGACTTAAATGGATTATGATAGGGGATCTTACAACATTTTTTTCATTATGTATTAAATCAAAAAAATATTTTTCCTATATTAGATGACAGTACATTCTTTAATGTTTTATCAATAGGATAATTCTTAGTTGGGAGTTCCTTTGGTGATGGTTTGGGGATATGAAATCATTCGTTGATATACGTATACTATATGGACATTTTATTACGACCATCATGAGGTTTTTATAATAATAAGTTTATTCCATTAATGATAAGAAATGTGGTTCTATATGAGTTTCAAAACTCACCCCAGGTAGTGCATATTGATATTTCCAATATGTATCTTACATTGAACCAAACTAAAATGTAAAATATAAAGATCCCAATGGAAGGATTAAACTCATTATTTTTAGTCTATCAATGAGTGAAAGAACAATATTGAGTTCTATAAAGTCAATAATAGTCAATATATGCTTCATATAAGAAGTGGAATGACATTTTGAGGGATTTTGGACCAATTTACCTAAAAAAGGGATGATATAACACTATTTTTTTAGAATAAATGATTATTTTTTAAATTTATAGAGATTAAAGTGTCACTACCAATCCTTCAGGGCCTGTATCGTGACTACCCCAAGCCCGCCTTTCATAGACTAGGGGCTGGTGACTAGCACAATAAAGGCATATCCCAAAAACTGAGAAGGCATTGCCTTTAAACCTCTAAAATCACACAATCCAAGCATACAACAAGATACAATCACAAAGTAAACTATAAGTAAAGAGGGTGTGTAAAGTATGTAAAGAATCTAGAATAAAAGACCAACTGGAAAGTACATGTAAAATAGAAAACAGCTCAAGTAAACACCCACCAAGAATCCAACCTGAAGGGTAGGTACAGCCCTCGAACGGTCGTCTCTGCAGTACGTCTCATCTAATGGTCCACCTAAGAGAAGCCTATGGTCTGAGCACCCTCAGCCTCAATCAATGTTGTCTATCGTCTGCACATGACACAGCAAGGTTTAGGCATAGCATGTGTAGCAGTGAGTATAAAAATACTCATTAGGTACCCCGAGACCCCTGGAGGTCTCAAAGAATCCACAAAGGATAAACCAGAAAGCAAGACCTCAATCTCAAAGCATGAATTAATATTCATCCACACTACTTACGTATATTCCCATACATATATCTATGTCATCAATATATACTCATCTCACACGTGAGGGAAGAATACCACAAAGGTAACATTGTTATGATAGAAGTACCACACAGGTAACACCATGAAGATAGAAGTACCACACAGGTAACACCATGAAGGTATGTAGAACAGAGGTAATGCCACATAGAAGAATACCGATAAGTTATCACCACACAAAAATATACCAAAAAGGTAAAGAAACAGCTCACACTAGGTATAACTTAAGTACGGAAGTATAGATTATTAATTGTATTGCTAGATCATCTTACTTCATCGATAAGCTCTACTATTAACCCAAACAAGATCGAAGACGACCCACGTAGGATCTAAAAATGACCCACACAGGATCTAGAGATGAGCCACATAGGATTGGTATGTGCTGACCCACATAGGATCCCAGAGCGCTGACCCACACAAGATCCAAAGATGAACCACATAGGATCTAATGATTCCTCAAGTACAGTCAGCCACAGGTTCCCGCACAAAGAATGCTTGATTTTTGGGGGTTAAGCTCCTAAATCCATTATACAATAATTAACTACCATGATGTCCCACAAAGAAGTATCAAGAAGGTTTGTCATGTCAATAGGGTCCCAACGCGACTGACGGCCTGTAAATCAGACGCCTGGTCTGAAAGTTATTAGGGATTCTGTTCCGAGGGCCCAGTTGGATTTGTGTTTGATCCAACCCTACAATACTACAACATTATCCAAAACTCATGTGGAGTATACCAAAAGGACCATCTCGATTCAAGGATCTGGTGCCATAGACATTTCATCAAACGGACGCACGGTTCTCTAGATATGGAAAAAAGGTGTATTTGGGCCTAGATGGGCTGACCCGAGCCAGTTTGGGCCATCCCCGACTTGGTTCTGGATGAAAAGACCGCTGGTCAGGGCCCGTTCAGCATGGCCCGCTCGGTTGGGTATGGTCTGCCCAGCTGGGTGCGATCCACCGTGGCGGGGTCCGCCCTATCCGCACATGGGGGGAGACACCCCCCTGTTTTCCTAACGTTCCATTGGACCGTTCTGCTTCGTCCAACCCAGAAACGCCATGTGACGCCGCCTGTTGGCTTGTGGGACCTGCCAGAGGGGTCCCGCTCGACATGATGCGGCAGGCCGGAAGACCTTCGGCTCTCCTCCTAGTGGTGCGACGGCGCTGCTGTCTACGCGTGGTCAGCCAGATGTCGGCCGCCCTCCAGGAGCACTACCGCGGCTAAGCAGCCACGACCCTCTCCTCTACCGGTGGCACAGACACGTGGTACCTTTCCTCCACGCAGTTGGTTGGCATGTCGGCCTTCGTCCCCTTCTCCATCACGGATGATAGGTCATGACCTTCTCTGCTACTATTAGCACGGACGCGCACTGCCATGGTTCTACTTGGCCAGTCGGCATGATGGCAGTCATCCTCCTATGCCGCCTGCTCAAACCGCGGTCGGTCAGTTGTCGGGCACCCTCCTCTTCCATGGGTCACCATAGATTAATTCTAATACTAAAAAATATGACGACCTCATATTCAGGATCCTCGGGTTGAGATCTCCTCATCCATTTGATGTGATCAACAAAAAATTATGTATTTTTGTGCGGTTAGTTATTTGGAATTGAAGTACGCATGAAGAATGTGTGAAGAAAAAATAGAAAAGATCATGGTATTTTGGTGGATCGATGACCGTGTTCTTTTGTTCATCGTCATTGAGAATTGAGTAGATGATGAATCAACAAAAAGATAATTATCATATCTCAATATAATCCCCCTACCTCATTCATTCGTTGGATTTGGCATGAGGATGAAGATGAAGATTCTGACGTTCTTTACTCCCCTAACACACTCCTAATCTAAGCTTCTGCATCCTACTCATCGAAGGTTTGATTTTTGTTAGAGGAGGTTCTTAATTGGAGGACGCTCTTACAAAATCTCTCCCAATTCTCCCATTTTCAAACAATCACCCACCACAAGAGGTGAGGAGACAACATTAATTGAGTTAATTTTATTAATCCAATTAATGTTAGCACATTAATTGGGGGAATTATAAGGTTTTTGTCACATTAAAGGGGAGTTTGGGTTTTCCCCACCACTAAGATTCAAAATTGAGGTTTCAAGAAAGAAAAATAAAAAGTTATTTATTTTATTTTTCTTCTCCAATGAAAATCTAAAAAACTATCTTCCACCCTCGACCTTCTGTGGTTGATGTGAAGGTATCCTTAAGTGAATATTGGTGCTGCGAGTTTAATCGCGTTATCGGATTTCAATTCTAAGAATCAGTTCAAAAGTTTCAAAATGCCACTCACACGTTCACAAAACGTACCCAAAAAAAAGTTCAGAAATTCATTCCGAGAACACCGGGCCTCGGAATCACACGCTATGAATTTTTGCAGACTCAGAATATTTTTATATATTTAAAAAAATTACATTGAAATATCCAGGCCTTTAAAATCACTCCACCTCGGGTATTTTCATCATCGAAAGCCATAACACAAACTAGGGAAACAAGTGACAGTACTGCGCACGAATCTGAGCCTCCTTCTCCCATGTTCTCTCCAAGAGGTTCATGTAATGCAAACGTATGCATCCCATAGGTATCGATCACCAATGAATTACTCTCTACTATTAATTATCAATATCCATTGGAACCTCCGAAAACATCACCCCATTGTCGATGTCCAGCTCACCACAGTAAATGATGTGTGAAGTATCTTGTACATATCTCCTCGGCTGGGATATGTGGAAAACATCGTGCACCTGGTGCAACAAATGGGGAAGAGCTAGGAAGTATGCCACCTCGCCAACTCTACTAAGGGTTGGGAAGGGTCTGATGAACATCGAAGATAACTTGTCGCCCCATCCAAATCTCCGCAATCCTCATCGAGGTGAGACCCATAGGATGACATGGTCACCATCCTCAAACTCAAGAGGTCTTCGTCTCACATTATCATATGACTACTGCCTGCTTTGTGCAGTCTTCATCTACTCCTGGATGATCTGCACCTTCTCCTTGGTAGCCCATACCATATCTGGTCCCATGAGTGTGGACTCCCCAGGGTTATCCTAGCACAGAGGTGATCTGCGAGGTCGACCGTACGATGCCTAGAATGGTTCCATACCGACAGTCGAGTGATAACTATTGTTAAATGAGAACTCCACCAAGGGAAAGTGACTCTCCCAAATGTGGCCGAAATCAAAGACGCAAGCACACAACATGTCCTCAAGGGTCTGAATGGTCCACTATGTCTGACCATCCATCTGAGGATGGAAGGCAGTGCTTAACTGAAGTTGTGTCCTAAACGCCTCCTACAACCCCTTCATAGCTGGGAAGTAAAACATACATCACAATCATAGACAATCGTTGAAGGCCCTCCATGAAGTCGTATAATCTCTTTTCAGTGAGGCATCACAAGCCCTCTACTGGTCTATGCTCTCTGATATGTAGGAAGTGGGCTGACTTGGTGAGTCGGTCAATGATAACCCAGATAGAATCATGACCCCTAGACATGCATAGAAGTCCTATAAATAATTCCATGGAAACCATATCCCACTTCCACTCTGGCACCTCTAGTGGCTGAACTAATCCTACCAGAACCTGATACTCATCATTCACTTACTGGAAAGTGAGGCACCGTGGGACAAGCTCTGCCACAACTTTTGTCATTCTCGGCCACCAGTGCTGACACTGAAGGTCCTGGTACATCTTCTCTACTCCCGGATGTACCGCTAGAGGGGATGTATGGAACATAATCAACACTTCATCCCTAAATTCCACTGGTACCATAGTACATCCTCTGAAGAGGATAATGTGCTCCCCACCATCAGATAATCCATCAGATGCACGTCCTATGGATACCTAAGCACGTTGGGCCATGCATTATGTGTCCCCAAGCTGTCCCTCCCTAACTCACTAAAGGAGTGGGAGAGTGACTGTTAGAGAATGAAGATAAGTTGCTCCATCTCAATCCACGTAGGATATCCACAAAGTGACATACTACTATGCCACCTCACTCAGCAACTGTATACTATATCTTCTGCTGAGTGAATATGCTACTACGTTCCCCTTCCCAATAGTATAGGCTTTCTCGAAGTCATAATCCTGGAGGAACTCAAGCCAATGCAACTGTCTCAGGTTCAGGTCTTTTTGAGAGAATATATACCTGAGACTATTGTGATCAGAGTAGACTTTAAAACGTCCACCCATTAAGTAATGTCACCACATATTCAAGGAGAATACCACTACTACTCATTCTAGTTAATGGGTAGCGTAGTTCTTCTCATGTTTTCTTAGCTATCGAGAACCATACGTGATCACTGCTCACTCCTCTATCAGGACACTTCTGAGCCTAGTCCCTGATGGGTCACAGTAGACTACGTACGCAATGCCCTCCTCCAATAACCTCAAGATGGGGGAACTCTTCATTCCCTTTCTTAGGGCTTGGAAACTCCTCTATCATTTCTATGACCACACGAATGGTTGCCCCTTCTTCTCTAACACTGATACGGGTATCGCCACTCGGGAAAAGTCCAGCACAAACATGCAGTAGTAACTTGCCAAACCTAGGAAACTATGCACCACTGTCACACTACTGGGTGGTGCCCAATCAAACACAGCCTCAACCTTCATTGGATCCACCACAACTCCAGCTTCTGAGATGATGTGTCCTCGAAATTGAACGTCTTGGATCCATAACTGGAACTTCAAGAGCTTATCATAAAGCTAGTGCTCTCAGAGTGTGTCAAGAACTATCTGCAGATGATATGCATGCTCCTCCTCCACATCTGAGTATATCCAGATGTGGTCGATGAAGACTACCACAAAGTGATCGAGGTATGGCGGGAAGATTCTGTTCATGAGTCCCTTAAACACTGATAGGGAGTTGGTCATGCCAAATGGTATAACCAAGAACTCATAATGACCATACCGACATTTGAAGGTCGTCCTCTTCACATCCTCATCTTGTACCCTGTGCTGGTGATAGACTGATCTGAGGTCTATCTTCGAAAACCACAGTGCTCTCTTCAGCATATCAAAAAGATTATAAATCCCTGGTAATGAGTTCTTGTTCTTCACAGTCACCTAGTTCAGGCACCGATGATGCACATAAAGTCTCAAAATCTAATCCACCTTCTTGGAAAACAAAATCCAGGATGTCAAAGTTGAAACACTGGGCCTAATGAACCCCTTTCTCTCCAAGTCCTCCAACTGTACTCGCACCTCTCAAAGCTCCACAAAATCCATCCAATATGCTGGTGTAGATATCAGTGTCATCCTGAGGTACAAGTCGATATAAAATTACACCTCTCTACGAGGAGTTAGACCTGGAACATCATCAGGGAAATCATCATCGTACTTGTCCACCACTATAGGATAGCTCAGACTCTCTACATCAACCTCTTTGAGGGTAAGGCTAGCCAACTAATGTGTGATTGGATACACCCTCCCCTGGGTGAGTCCATCCTATGCTGCAAAGTTTCCCTTCTCTCCAATGAAGGAAAACCTGGTCTCATCCTCGCAGACACACCGCACGTTGCACCTAATACAGTCGATCTGAACATGGAATATAGATAAAAAATACATACCCTAGATGATGTAGTAAGGACTCAATGGAACTACTATAAGATCCCAACTGATTCTCTCACCTCTTAGAGTAAGATCACACTGCCTGCACCAGTGTGTAACCATCGAATCTGCTCCGGTAGAAGTCTCTAGCCATAAGGATTGATCTAACAGCTCCACTGGAATCTCCGAGCATCAAATGAGGTCCATGGAAATAAAAGAGTGAATGGATAGAATGTCTATAAGAACTATAGATAATCTGGAGTTGACACAGATCGTACCACATATCATCTCTGGAGTGTGGTGGTCATAGGCCTCAGCTGCCTGGAGCTGAGCTTGTCCCTATCCACCAGCTCCCTATAGTCATGGTGGACCACCTGGTGGTTGTGGCGGTAGTACATTGTATCACCACCCACCACTTTCTACATGGACAACTCCTCTACCACATCCACCTCCTGCATGCGGACCTCCTTGATCAAATCTTTTCCTCTGCCCAGGTGGTCCTTCGACCGTCTGCTGGTCTTCTGTATAGCGGGTCGGCAGTCGCGAGCCACGTGACCCTGGCCACCACACAAGTTACATTGCCTTCTGCTTTCCTATCCTGCTCAGTCCCTAGAGCCTCTCACATCCAACCCTATATCCTGTGGTCATAAACCTGTATGTTTGGTCCTTTTGGAACTCTATTGCATCTATCTGTTATGAGCTGTAGATGACTCCGCTACATGACGTCTAGTGGTGGGTCTCACTGTCGATGATTGCTCAACAAGGAAACTCTCTACAAAGTGTGCTCTCTCTAACACCACTAATTTCATTGGGATTCTGAGAGAAATCATCAAAGTTCTAATATCCTGTATGAGCCGCAGCTCGAAGGTCTGGGCCCTGAAGAAAGGGTCACATGCCATGTCAGTGGAGAAGCCTGAGAGGTCAGTTAACCTCGCTGAATACTGAGCCACAGTCATGTTTCCCCAGTGCAAGTAGAGAATCTCTTGTATACGCAATGAGCATAAGGTATCTAGGATGAAATCTGCCCTAAAAAGTCTCTCAAAGTCTACTCAGATGTGAGTGACCTCATTGTGAACCTGGAGCATCATGCTCCACCATCTGCCTGCTGCTGCCTAAAGAATACCGGTGGCAAGGAACAACATGAGATCAGCTAGTGTCCCAACCATTCGAAAAACACTAACCACAGCCTCCAGCCAGTCCTCAACTGCCTATGGATTTATCTTGCCCTAGAACCTCGGTGTCCTCTGGCACTGAAACTCATGCAACGCACTCTAGCAGCATGTAACCTCTGCAGCTGGGGTTGGTAGCATCGGCTACCCAATGGGTAGTGGTGTCGCGGGTTCACCACCCGATGGTACGAACTACCGAAAGGGGGTCCTACAGTGAAGCCTCATTGCTCTGTGGGATGTCATCACGTACTCTACCTGGAACCCTATCTAGCTGTCTGCTTGGAGGCATCCTGAAAAGAATTAGGTGTTCCATGGTCAATAAGTTATTCCTGGTGAGCTGACTCAAATAGTTCTCAAATAAAACATTTAAAAAACACACACACAATCTGTTTTTTCATGCAATGAGTCATAAATCAGAAGTCATGGTCCTAGTGTATGGATACGTCAGTCTCCGCACTAACACTGGATTTCCCCAAACTGATAACAACACTAATAAAACATAACATTATTTCTGAATAAAATATTAGAGTCTATGTTCTTCGGTATAAATGACTCTTCTAATACCAATTTGTCCTGACCCATCCCTTGGGGCCCATGTCATGACTACCCCAAACCCACCATCCCAAGGCCGTGGGCTAGCGACTAGCACTGAAAATGCATATCCCTAAAACTAGGAAGGCATTGCCTTTAAACCTACAAGATCACAAAATCCATGCACATAGCAAGATACAAGCACAAAGTAAACTCTAAGTAAACAGTGTGTGTATAGTAAGTAAAGGGGCCAAAATAAAATCCCAACTGGAAAGTACAAGTAAAACTAAAAACAACATCTATAAACACTCACCAAGGATCCTACCTGAAGGGTAGGTACAACTCTCAAACGGTCATCTCTGCAGTACGTCTCGTCTAATGGTCCACCTCCGAGCAGCCTCCAGTCCTGGAACCCTCATCCTCAATCAATGTTGTCTATAATCTACACATGACATAGCAAGGTGCGGGCATATCCCATGCAGGGGTGATTATAAAAATACTCATTAGGGACCCTGAGTCCCCCGAAGGTCTCCCTGAATCCACAAAGGAGAAACCCCAAAGCAATACCTCAATCTCAAAGCATGAAGCAATATTCATAAAAACTACTTAGGTATATGCCCATACATATACCTAAGTTATAAATATATACACATCTCACATATGAGGGAATAATAACACCAAGGTAACACCACTATGGTAGAAGTACCACACTGGTAACACCACGAAGATTAAAGTAACACATAGGTAACACCACGAAGGTAAGTACCACAAAGGTAATGCCACATAGAAGAATACCACTATGGTATCACCACACAGAAGTGTACCACAAAGGTGAAGACCCATATCATACCAGGTATAACTTAGGTATGGATGTACAGATGATTAACTGTATTTCTAGATCATCATACTTCATCGAGAAGCTCTATTATTGACCCACACAGGATCGAAGATGACCCACACAGGATCTGAAAATGACCCACACATGATCTGGAGAAAACCCACATCAGATCAGTATGTGCTGACCCACACAAGATTGCTGATCAATGACCCACACATGATCCAAATATGACCCACACTGGATCTGAAGATTCCTCAAGTACAGTCAGCCACAGGGTTCCCGCACTAAGAAAACATGATTCTGGGAGGTTTTGATCCTAAATCCATTGGATGATACTACAACTTCCATGAAGTCCCACGAAGAAGTATCACGAAGTTCCATCTTGTCAATAGGGTCCCAACGTGACAAACAGTGTGTCAATTGAATGCCCAGTATGAATGTTTTTAGTGTTTCCGTTCCGAGGGCCCGGTCAGATTCAGGTTTGATCTCACCCGATCGTACTCCCAAATTTTCCAAAACTCAAGTGGAGTATAAAAAAAGGGCCGTCTCGATCCAAAGATCTTGATGTTATAGATGGTTCGTCAAATGGACGTCTGGATCTCAAGAAATGGCCCAAAGGCCTATCTAGGCCCAGATGGTCCTAGGTCCATCCTGGATGGGCTAGGCTTTGGTGGGCCTAGCCCGCTGAGCCACAGTCTAGTCTGGCCCACAAAGAGGGTGGCATGGCTTGCTCGGTTGGGTGCGGTCCACCTGGTTGGGTGAGGTCTGCCCACTTGGGGGCATTCTACTGTGGTGGGGCCCATCCTCGCTGCACCGGGGGGAGGCGCCCCTCGGTTTTCCAAAAGTTCCACTGGACCGTTGGGCTTTGTCCACTGATTTGGTGCCATGTGGCACCGCCGACATGCATGCGGGGCCTGTCAGAGGGGTCCCACTCGGCGTGACGTGGTCAGCCCGAAGACTGGCCAACTCTCCACCCAGCAGTGCGACAGCGCCGCTGTCCACTTGCATCCAGCCGGATGTCGGTCTCCCATTGGGTGCACATATACGGATAAGCAGCCATGAAACTCTCATCTACTTGTGGTGATATGCGGCTGGTTAGCGTGCCGGCTGCCATCCCCTTCTCTGCTGCGGCCGACGGGGCGTGGCCTCCTCCACTACTGGCTGCGCAGATGCGCGCCACCCTAGTTCTACATAGCTGGCCAATGTGTCAGCCGCCGTCCTTCTCCGCCGCACGCTCGAACTACGGCTGGCCAGTTGTCGGCCGCCCTCCTCTTCCCCGGGACACTACAGCATTTTTCTAATCCCAGAGAATATGATGACTGCATATTCGTGATCCTCGGGTCAAGATCTCAACTTCCATATGTCGCACTCAACAAACGTTATGTTTTTAGCGAGCTTAATTATTTGGCATTAAATAACACACGAAGAACATGAGAAGAAAAAATAGAAAAGATCATGATATTTTGGTAGATCGATGGCCTTGTTTGTTTGGCCATCATCATTGAGAATTGAGGATATGAAGAATCAATAAAAAGATAATTATCATATCCCAAAATAAACCCCCTACCTTGTTCGTTCATTGGTGTTTCTGTGAGGAAGAAGACAAAGACACCGATGTTCATCACTCCCATAACACGCTCCCGATCCGAGATCATGTGTCGTCCTCGTCAGTGGTTCGTTCTTCATTGGAGGAGGTTCTTTGTTGGAAGATTCTCTTCCAAAGGCTCTCCCAATTCTCCTCTTTTCCAATGTTCCACCACCATGAGAGGTGAGGAGACAACTTTAATTGAGTTAATTTTATTAATTCAATTAATTTTGGAACATTAATTGGGGGAATTCTAAGAGTTGTCTCACATTAAAGTGGAGTTCGGGTGGTCCCCACCTGTAAGATTCAAAATAGAGGTTTCAAGAATGAAAAATAAAAAGTTATTTAATTTATTTTTCTTTTACCATGAATATCTAAAAAACTATCTTCCACCCTCGACTTACTGCGTTTGAGGTGGAGGTCTCCATAAGAAAATATCGGTGTTGCGAGTTCAACGGTGTCCTCAAATTTTAATTATGAGCACCAGTTAAAAAGTTACAAAATGACACTCACACGTTCACTGAACATACCTAAAAAAAGTTCAGAAATTCATTTCCGGCACACAGGGCCTAGGAATCACACTCCTTCAATTTTTTTGGACTCGTAATATTTCCATATATTTAAAAAAAATTACATGGAGAAATCCGAGTCTCTTGATAAAGAGTCATGTTCAATGAATTTTATTGTGATTCATTAGGTGGAAGTGGTGGTGATTATTCATGAATTTCTAATGATGATTATCACTAGTTAGGATCAATGTTTTTTTATCTAGGTGTGGAAGAGTATATAATGTTCTATTGGATCTTAATTTTACCTTTTACCAACTATTCATCCCCATTAATATGGGAATATGGATTGGATGATCAAAGATATAGTGGAACTTTTGTGCACATGTGTTTGTGATTTTTATGGATTATGGGTGACGAATTTTTCTTTGGTTGAGTTTTTTTATAATAATAGCCACCATTAATCCATTAGTATGACTACTTTTGAGGTGTTTTTAAGTGGCCTTAAGATATCAATAATCATTGATCAGGTAGATAGATTCAATTATTCATGGATCATATTTTGTTCAATGTACAATGGATAAAGTCTAGGTGATTGATGAGTAGATGAAATACGGTTAAAACTATCAAGATCCATGTATCGATTATAAGTGGAGACCACCAGAGGTTTATAATGATGCATTTTTTCTTTTGGATGTTTCTTATTATTAGGGGAAATAGGTTTTTGGTAGAGTAATTAAGCTTTATCCTTAGTTTTTTTAACCATTTGAGGTAGTATAGAAGGTCCATGAGTTGGCATATTAGTCTATGTTTCCTCCTAATATTTATAATATTCATGAAATTATCAACCTTTTGTAGCTTCACATACATCTCTATGATGATTCCAATGTAATTGATTTTGGAGATTTAGATATTATGGATTTTGTGACTTTTATGGAAGAACTTATTGAGATTTAATATCCATAGAACAAGGTTTTTTTAAAACAAATATCATTCCCTTGGTTCATATTTTGTAAAAGAAAAGTTTTTTGGGGGAATGCATATGGGAGAGAGTGTCACATATTTGGGTTTGGCATCTTTAGTTGATTTGAGTGTTCTTCATGTAGTGGAGTTAAAATTTATCATTATCCTAATATATTTAAAGATATTTATTCTTCTTGCTGTTATGTTTGAGATTTAGAGATGGAGATATTATTATTGGAGTGGTATCTTGTAACATCACATGTACCGATACTCTCTCACATGGTCAAAATATGTTGGTTATGAGACCTTAGGTATGCCTCCCCATATTCCAAAGTCTACCTACTAGCTACAAGGGATGAGATATGTATAGTAGGGAGACAATATCCCCAGGTAAAAAAGATACAACATAACAAAACTAACTATTACCAATAAAAATAACTTAAATATCAGAGTGAAAAAATAATGAAAACATTTTAATATAGTGGAATACCAACAATAAAAACCAACTAAAAAATCTGATAAGTATTAAAGGAATAATTTAATGATATGAAAAAATGTTTTAAAATTTCATGCTATAAGTGATAAAAAATAAAGGACTAACAAACTCAATAAAAGAATCAAAATTTATTGTTCCCAAACCGAATTTCGGTCCCACCTCCAAACTCCAACCTATCAATTAAGAAAAAAATCAACAACAAGGTCCTTTCCCATATCCAAAACTCTATCCAAGTAAATTTCTTAGGTACTAAACAACAGCCCAAGTAGGTTGTGAGTATAACTCGGTAAATCGGCACAAACATGTCTAAAAATAACTATTCTAATAATAAGTGTATGAAATAATACAAAAAATAAGTGTATTAATTTATTAAATAAGGAAATTTATACCATATTAACCTACTCTGACACTATATCAGAATGTCTCCAAGTGTGTCTCACAACCATAATAACCATAACCATATAAACAGGGTATAAATCACATCAATATGGGTCAAACCCACTATAGATGCATTTCAGCATATATCAATAGGCATATCTTACTATAGAATCATTTCAACGTATATCACTAGTCATAGATCTCTATGTAATCATTTCATAATTTATGACTAGGCATAGTTTCTATATAATCGTTTCTAGAATATATCACCAGGAATAGCCTTCTATATAAGAATTCAATCATTTATCACTAGGACAAGCCTACTATATATGAATTTCTGTATTATTCAATGGGCCAACACCCTATATAATAATTACAACTTTTAATAATAACACATGTCATAGCAATAATGATATCACAGTGTCACATCATATTTACTAATGGTTAATTAGGAAAATTATAATTTACCTTTCAATTATAAATTTCAGATATAATATTTTCATAACTAATAACATGATAGTTATCATAATGAATCCAATCCCTGGTAAATATATATTAATAAATCGCTCATAATCCATGTCCTTAAAAACACATTTTAATCCATTAAAGAATTTATTAATACATAAGGTTTAGCTAACTCCAACAGAAGCCTTATGCCAGATAAAATAACTAGTTGGATCCAAATGTAATCTAAGAAATAATTCAATTATTTCTTTCAATTTATTTGGAACATGATATGTTGGCACATTTTCACTATTTCATATACTTGAAAATTATAAAACTATAGGGTTGGGTTTTAGACCCCCTACATTCAACCGACGATGAAACAACAATTCCAATTGAAAACCCCCATTTTAAAGAAGGTATAGATAACTGAAAGATGGTTTCAAGATCAAAAAAATTATGATAAAAACCAAAAACCCACATGTTCAAGAGATTACAAAGTGGTGGATATTGAATGCTATAAGATTAGAGGGAAAGAAGGTAGAACCACCTACTCCTGGATCGATAGCTCAAAAGGGATGTCTAGAGTTAATAGAGACACTCTAAGAACACTTGGAAGGTTCTATAGGGTCAAGAGGAGAGATCTATATGTAATTTAGATATAAAATTCATTAGGATGACACACTTTAAAACTATAGTTCAGGGAATTAAATAGTGCGTAATATAGTTACATGATGTATAATCTCTTAATTTTGTGAATTGGGTTATGAATTTTAACTGTTCAAGACATGTTCTTGTAAACAATTACATAGATTTTATTATTGTTACATGATGTGTAATTATTCTGTAAAATTTTTTTCTTCCCAATTTAAATATAAAAAAATCAAACCCTCTTTAAAGCTTCTAAACATACAAAGAACCCATGGTAATTTTTGGCCCAATTATACAAAAACACCATTAATTCAAATAGAAATACCAAATGGATCCCCATGTGGATCCACTATGGTTTTCTCACGTTTCCTCACAACCCAAACTGTGTTTATTCGAACAACACAATTCCAAGAATATTATATCATTTCTACCAATAATGTATCTCCATCTCCAAATAGGGAATGACTACTAAGGCACAAATTAAAAAGAAAAATAGGGGAATACCCTGGAATAGATGGGATCATACAACCCCCCCCCCCCCCACCACCACCACTTAATAAGTCATCCCTAAGCTTCTCCAATAATCACTATAGCATTTTAATGAACAATTACGGCCACCATACTGGCACATCAGACTCTCCCTCCCAGGTCACCTCATTAACTCACCCATGTTTCCATAGCACTCAACCTAAGGGTATAGTCCATCCCCTGAGATACTTCTCACTATAGTCCACAATCCTTATTGAATTCTCCTCAAAGGACACATCAATACTAATATATATGTCTACAAATCTATGATGTGATAAGGGTCTGAAGAATATCTCTGAATCAATGGCATGTGGAACACATCATACAAAAAATTGTAGCATTTCGAATGGGCTAAACCGTACGCCATCAGACTGACCCAATCCACTATCTTTAATGGACCGAAAAAACTAGGTGTGAGATTCCCCAATTTCTTGATATGATGTTTCCCAAACCTAGGAAACATGTGAAGGAAGACATGATTTCTAACCTGGAACTCTATAGGTCATCTCTAATGGCCAAAATATAATTTATACCTTCTCTGTGTAGTCTCTAACTGCAATCTGATCAATTGAACATGCTCATACGTCTCATGCATGAGACTAGTCCCAACAAGTGATGACTCAAATGCCTATAACTAAAAAATATGTGAATGAAATGAACTTATATTAAAATACTAAAAAGGTACCATACCTATAGATTACTAGAATCTGTTATTATATAAAAGCTCAATGAGTTTCATATACTACTCCCATGAACCACCAAAATCTAAAACCGATGCTTATAACATATCCTCCAGAATTGAAATAGTCTTCTAAGATTGACCATTAGTCTGTGGGTGATACGACATGTCCGAAATAACATACAATCCTGAATCTTTATGAAGAACATTCTAGAAATGTGATTTTAATTGAGGATCTCTTTCTGAAATGATACTTCTCAAAACACCATACAATCGAATGACCGCACATACGCAAATACTTCCCAGATCATCAAATATGAAGGTCTCTCCAATAGGAAAAAAGTGGGATATCTTCATAAGTATATCCAAAATCACCCATATTAAATTATTATTATTATTTTACCTAGGTAAATTATAAAAAAATCCTTAGTGAATCATTCTATTTCCACTTTGGTAGGGGAAAATGCTAAAAATCCCAGTTGGCCTCTAAAGCTAGAATTTAATATTTTGACAAGTGAAACATCTCACCAAAAATATTTCTACCTCTAACATAATTCATGACAACTAGTACTTTCTATCGTGACCATGATACATATTATTTGAACCAGGATGTATCACCCATCTAGATTCATGAAACTCTCTCATCATTTCCACTTGCAAGCCTGTAGGAATCGATACTTGGCCATGGAAAAGAAAATAATTACCACTGCCAAAAGGCCATCCCAATGGTGTCTCCCCACCATATTAGCTTAGTCTCAAAACTAATCCCTATGTTTCAATAAACTGCTTGGTCTTAATCTGACCCAAAAGCATAGATATAATAGATGTTGAATTCAATGTTACCCATCTATGAGACTATGGAAAATATAGATTCTTGTTTTCAAAGGGTTCCATCTCCCACTACACATTTCAAGACTCTCATACTACCTATGTTTTAAACATTTGGCTGAATGCATTAGTAATGAAATTTCCTTTTCTTGGTGTATAAGATAATTGAATATTTGAATATTACAGATACTAGACCCACCTCTTCGACCTATGGTTAAAATCCTATTGAGAAAAGATATACCTAAGGCTCTTCTGGTCCATGTATACCAAAAATCTATCACCTATGAGATAATTTATCCATCATTTATGTTATTTTCCACTACTTCTAACTCCAAAACATGAGTTTGGTGATTTCTCTCATGTGTTCTTAGCTATCTAGAGTTGTAAGAAACCACTCAATCCACCAACATTAACTCTTATCCAAGTCCAATTATGGATGCATGAGAGTACCTGGTATATGATTTATTAAGAATAGGTAGAGTGAGGATAAGTGATAAGTTCATCATACCTTTGAACTCTAGAAAATATCTCACACAAGAATCTGAAAAAACTATCTTTCCCCCTTTCATGGTCATCCATGACATCGGTGTGTCCAAACGGGATATGTCCTCAATATAAATCCAATAATAACCTGATAAACCTTGAAATCTCTGAATCGTGAAAACATTCATGGGTTGTTCCTAAGATACAATGGCTGAAACATTATATGGGTCTATTGAAACTCTTTCCTCACAGATGACATGGCCCAAGAACTGTGTTTTACCAATCCATAAACTATATATTATTATATTTTGTAAATTTGATGCTTTCTCAATGTACTCAAGATGATGTTATGATGTTTGAAATGATCATCTAATGACTGGGAGTACACTAAGATATCATCAAAAAAACAATGCAAACTAATCTAGAATAGAATAAAATATATTATTCATTATGACCAAGAATACCGAGGTTTCATTAGTCAAACCAAACAGCATCACAATAAACTCATAAAAGCTATACCTTATACTAAAATTAGTATGAGTTTTTATGATGGTATCACCCTAAACTGATAGTCTCCTAATCTCAATTTGATATTAAAGAAGTTATTATCACCCCTCAGCTAATTGAAAATATTTTTGATGCATGGAAGAGGATACCAGTTCTTTACCATCTTCTGGTTCAACCTCTCTTAATCCATACACAAGAGAAAATTGTCATCATCCTTCTAGGGGAAGAGAACTGCAAAACCCCATAGATATTTAATCAGCCATATGAAACCTTTAGCTCCCAGATCTTCAAATTGTACTTTCAACTCCTGAAGTTCTACAGGTTACATTATTTAATGCAGGATCTAAACATTCCCTACTCTCAACACCAATTCAATCATAAACTAAATCGTTCACTCATACAGTAAGTTGTAGAACACATTAGGAAAGAAATCTTAAAATGGTATACCACTGGATAAAAATAATTATGTTCCATTCCACAATCATCTAGGGGAATATCATCTATTTTATCTGTGAGTAAATCCAACCTATAATAAATTGGTCATGCATTACTAGCATGAAGATCCCACTCACACTTGTGATAATAGATACCTCTTTTTGGAAATAATAAGGTAACTATTCTCTGGTAATAGTCGATATAATATTGGTATAGAAATAACTAATCCACAACCAAAATCAAATGGAATCCTATAATTTAAAAAAAACGAATGGTTACCAAAATGAATGGTAACCACCAATATATAGAGATCACGCTTTTCAACATTTTATATTCACTAATTGTACTCCCAATAGTGTTTCAATGGTCAAAACAGCTTCCAACATTTAGACATCCAAGGAAAAACAATTTACAAAAATAGAAGATAAAAAAGTAATGTGATGCACCTATATCAAATAGAATTAAAGGGTAGATGATAAAAGAATCGTACCTCTAATAATATATATTAATACATCCAAAATAGATAGAGTAGACTATATAACATGCATCTGACCATCCATTCTACCCTGGGTTAATCCTGACTCCCCATAGCTATGCACTCTACTTGATAT
The DNA here is from genome assembly GCA_963277665.1 of Viscum album. NCBI lineage: Eukaryota > Viridiplantae > Streptophyta > Magnoliopsida > Santalales > Viscaceae > Viscum > Viscum album. The sequence goes on from OY728119.1 coordinate 542,093,572, forward strand.
TGACGTTCATGCACTGGGGAACAACATCCCCAATCTCGACCAGAACATCTTATGGAACCCCAACTTTCTATCTATAGAGGTGTATTTGAGTACTTCATTGACTTTGGTCCCTATCATGTTCCACTGCCATTGATTTTTGGATGTATTACCACAAAAACCCTCTTTAGGTGTCCCAATCTGCCACAACAACAACACTCCAAAGTAGGGTATGGATACTGAGGCCATTTATGGACCATCTTTCCACACTGATAGCACTACATTGGAACATGGTTCTGAGATAGTTTACCACAGCCTTGACTAATCTGACAATTTTTTCCCTTATGAAAACTATCATGGTGATTCTTCTTTCCACTTGAAGAATAGTTCACTATTTTCTCTATTGAAACATACTAGATACTACACGGGGCCTCTCTCTCTCAAGTTCCCTTCCATAATGAGTGATTAATTCATCATGTCAGCAAAACAGATTGGATAGTTTATGTTCGCCTTCAACCTAATCTCCTAGTGAAGACCATCCTGAAAGCATCTCACCTTGGAACTCTCGTCAGCTTCTAAAGTTGGAAAAATCACTTTAGGTTATTGAATTGTTAAGCATATTCCATCACTAACATGACCTTTTATGTAAGGTTCATGAAGTCTCAATCCTTATCATCCCTTAACATCTTAGGATACAAATAGATCATTAACATTGTCTTGAATTCCATCCATGATAACTCCCCTTAATGCATTTCCTTCTCAAGAATGTCCCACCATTTCTTAGCTGGTCCCCTAAGAATATACCCCGAAAACTTCACCCTCATTTATGTTATTGTCACAAGATGCTTAAATATAGTCTGGACTACCTTCATCTAACACTTGACTACCTAGGGGATTCCATTCCCAATTAATGTAGTCATATACCACAAATGAAACTGTCTCTCTAGTCAGGCATCGAAGGAATGGTGCGAATATTCTATCTTTCCATGGATGTCATGACCCTCAGAAATCCATCGTAAGGATGAACATCCATAAGATCATTAGAAAATATTAGATGCTCTACATCAACTATGTTTGGATCATGATTATTTCCAATATAATTATTCTCAACTATAATATTTCGAGGATACATTTTCTCAAAAATATAAACACACTCCTTAGATTATTGTCTATAATAAAGTGAACCATAATAGGAAACAAGAATATAGAACCATTACGTAATTTTATCTCTAATAAAGGATTACGAGTGTTTTATCATGACATAACAATCCATTTATTTCATTTATCAGGTATAATAGATATCTTATATCATAGTTTGATAGGATAGTATATGTCACATTCAAATTAACAGGTCCATTTCAAGAACAATTCATGTCAATATATACCCTTTTGTTCCTATTACGATGCATGAATACTCAACTCATGCTACACTAGTCCATGAGTATAAATCTAAAAAACCAATACCATAATAAAACCACAACTTCAAATAACATGTGAATCCCATAGGGTGAAATAACATAAACTATAAAAAATCACATAGTATAAACAGAAATTCACCTCGAGGCACTCGGATTTCCACCGTTCAAGGGTTAGCTACACCCATACACAAGTTCATTACCAAGTTACAACACATCCTAGTCCCTTTTCAACCTTTCCCAAATAGAAATAAATAGAAAATAAACCAATATCTGATACCACTTTATAGCATACCACCATATGGCATGCTCTCATATTTCTGAAATAGGTTAGTTATGAGACCACAAGTGTGCCTCCCCATACGCTAGAGACTTCTAAATAGTAGTGGGGGTTTGATAAGTATAGTGGGGAAACTATACCTATTGTTACAAAGTTACAACACAGTGAAAGAAACTATTACCAGTATTAATAATATAAATATTATAGTGAGGAAATAATCTAATACAGCAGAATACCAACAATAAAATCCAACAGAAGAATCAATTAAAAATAATGGAATAATGTAAGGAAATGATGTAATGTAACTAAATGTAATTCTATAAGTGATAAAAAAATATTAGACTAGAAGACTCAGAACAACACTCAAAAGTCCCCAGTCCTGAAACACATGGTCGTACCATCTCCAAACTTCTTCCCATACAGTATAAAAATAATCAACAGTTAGGTCATTTCCCCTTTTCCAAACCTGGAATAATGTAATCTGATCTAGTACCAAATGGCAGCTGGAGTAGGGTGTGATTATAACATAGTAGGTCGATACCACTGTGTCTAAGCATAAATAGAATAATTATAATTGATTGCAATAATACAATAATACATGTATTAAATTATTTAATAATTAAATTAATACCATATCAACCTACTTCTACACCTTGCCAAAATTTCTCTGAGGGTGTCTGACAGCCATGCCATCCATGACCATATAACCAAGGTATAAATCACATCAATCTGGGTCAAACCTTATATATAATCATTTCATCATGTGCCACTAATCATATCTCGCTATATAATCATTTCAACATATAACCCTTTGCATAGATAAATATGTAAGAATTTCAATATGAATCGTTGGGAATATCCCACTATATAAGCATTTCAACATTTATCACTAGGAATAACCCACTATAAAATAATTTCAGCATGTATCAATGTGTCAAACAAAATATATAATCATTTTAGCAAGATTCATCGGTCTGAAACCCTATATAGGCATTACAACATTTACTCACAATACAAGTCATAGCAACAAGGTTAGCACGATATCACAACATACATCATAATGGTTAATTATGAAAATTAGCATTTATCATTCAATTAAACATTTCAAATATCAATTAGTAATAACCAATAAAATTCTAGTTATCTTAATAAACAAGCCCATACAAAATGAATCTATATCAATCAATCATCCACAATCCATGTCATGAAAAGTTCACTTTAATTCATTAAACATTTCTTCATACTCAAGGGTTTTCTCACCCAAAAGAAATCCCCAGTCTAGGAAAAAAACAACTAGGATCCAAAGAGACTCCAGGGAATAATTCAATTCATTCATTAAATTTATTCAGTGCATGATATATTGCCTCTTTTTCACTATTTCACATACCTGACAATTATCAAACCAATGGGTTATGTTTTACACCCCTACATTTAATTGACAATAAAACAATGCTTCTAATGGAATTCCACCATGAGAAAGAAGGTGGAGATGATCGAAAGAAGTTTCATATATCAAAATCAATAAACATAAAGACCATCAATTCATACAGTCAAAATATTACACTGGTTGGTTAGAGAATGATGGTTGAGCAGAGGGAACCGAGGAAAAATCACGTAACTAGGGTTCAATTGCACAAATAGAATTTCAAAAGTTAATAGAGGCACTCCAGAAACACCTTGAAGGTTCGCTATGGGTCACAAGGAGAAATATTTATGCGAGTTAAAAGTAAAATTCCTCTTCATGGGACACATTAAAACTACATTTCAAGAAAATACATGACATGTAATATATTTAAACATAACGTAGTTTTTTTAGTCAGATACATGGAAATAACCATCACCTATGATTATTATTTATTGTAATAAAACATTACCTGATGTGTACTACATTCATGTCATGAATCTATTCATGACTTATAAACATTCACAACATGTTAATGAAAACAATTATGTGGAATTTATTACAGTTACACAACATGTAACTGTTCTGTAGATAGTTTTCCATCCCATTTTCCATACAAAAACCTGAATCCCCTTTAAGGATTCTCAACATACAATGAAACCATAAACAAAATTTACCCATTTATACCCATACTCCATTAATCCAAACAGAGAGCCTGAAAGGCCCCCTATGTGAATCCTCTCCAATTTTCTCATGTTTCCTCACAAACCAATATTTTTTTTTATTCAAAAAAAGGCTTCCATGAACATTAAGTCATTTTTCCTGAAAAATGATCTATATCTATGAATAGGACACAACCACTAAGGCTCAAATGAAAAACTCAATGATCTAAATACCTAGAAAAAATATGGGATCTTACATTTCTCATGGTCAGTTGGTTGTCGATATATATATTTTCCCATTTGTGGTTTTGATTCCTGAGAATGGGAATAATTTTAGAGGTATATAATATAGAGTCTTATATTTTCCATGACCCTATAATTTTTATTTTTTGGTTTTAGGGATGGTGGTATAGTGTTTGGGGTGATTTGGAAGTGAAAGGATGATTAGTGAACTTTAAGAGGATTTTATATCATGGTATATATGTAACACTCATAGATTTATAAAATAAATTTAATATTGAATGCATGAAACACTGAGTCTCTAAAAAAACCACGTTGTTATAACCTCTCCAGTAAACCGAATTTTTCTACCTCCATGGTTTGAATTTTTAAACACTGACATATACGGTTTTGTATAAAATGATACTTAGTGTCTGATGAGATAAACATATTTTTTTGTGAATAGTAACATACCCTTTTGAATAGTAATATGACCCTTATGAATATTAGGTCATATTATTATTTTATTGTATTATGGTTATAAGATAATGGTATATTAATTTACATTTCAAGGTTATATAAAACAAATTATAGTTTTAAAATTTCTACTTTTCGAATAAATTGTGATTTTATTTAAAAATTAAATTAATAAAATTTAGAAAATTATTTCCCAAAAAAATGGATTTCATTTTCTTATTATACACATAAAAAATTGTTAGGGTGAGTTTTTGGTATTTTCCACAAATACTCAAATATTTAATGAATAGTAAAATACGGTAATTTACCATATATATACATTATCAGTTAAATTCTATATTCATAGAATCATGGATGATGTAAGAACTCTTGGTTAAAACTCACATGCATATATTACAATTCTTGTTCACCTAATTCAATAATATTGGTTGTCTTTAGAAAAATAATGAAATAATGAGTAAAATAATTGGAAAACCCTCATCTCCTCCACTATACCCCCCCCCCCCACTCCCTCTTCTCTTCACTCCTCTAAAGCCTTGTTTCTTGTATGAATTATACTCAAATATCCTACCAAGACACCCACCACCCACATCCATCATCCCTTAGTATAATAAAAAAACAAAAACCTCTCCCCTAAAGAGCCTCTTAAGAATGATTACTTTAAGAGGTAAATCACTGTTTTTATTTCTTTTATTTCATGTTCTTTTCTTCAATTTTTCATTCTCTGCATCCTTTAATCAAAATTTTGTGATGAATCTAGTACCTTATATTTACTGAAATGATTTTATGATAATGGAATAATTCTTAACCATCTATTCTTTTCCCTTCTTTTATTCTATAAATGAAAACATCATCCGATATGTGTTAATGTATCACATTCAAGGATAATGGGTTTTTGAATTTCTATTACCATATGAAATTATACTCATTAAACCATTTTTAAGGATTGAACCAGACTACAATATATGTATTATAACTTATTTAAGGTCCAAGAATCCTTTTGGACACATTATATTAATTCATAAATGAAAATGATTTTGTTGTGATAAAAAACAACCAATTAACCCAAACAATTGTCATTAATGTTTTATATAATGGTTCATCTTCACTCCCAATAACCAAATTAAATTTATAACCATTTAATATTTTATTATTTCACTAATAAAATAAAACTTATATTCTGGATAACCATTATTATTCTACATATTTATCTGTACATGAATATAAGAAAACCAATAATGAAAACCATGGAAGAAAACACTCCCAAACAATAAAATTGTTTCTCATAACCCATAAAAAATCCATGAATAAACCAAAAAAGGTTATAATAAATTAATTAAGTGAAGTTTATATATTATAATAACTAATTTATGAACATAAATTTGATTATTCATGTCATTAAGATCAAGTGAGGAACACCTTCAGACATAAGTTAAGGGTTTTCTACCCGAACCACCATTTTCATTCAAGTTACTGTTATTTTCTAATTTTCTCAATCAAAACCTTAGTTATTAAAATATACTCCTCATATATTTTTTTTAATTTTATATATATGTTTACCAACAACAATCATACTTTAATTTTTGAGGGTTATATGTTTTAAATGGATCTTTCAAAAATTCATCCAAAAATAGAATCCAGATTCAAGGGAATTTCTCAAATTCTTAACTATTTTTAAGGGCACTCTATATTATATTTTTTCAAATATTATATTTATAAAAACAATAGTTTTATTATGAAACTAATATCTTACTCAATTTTTGGTTTTATGTAAATACTTTCCCAAAAAAAACTCTTTTTTCAAAGTAAAAAGTATTTGTCTCACGAATTATTTCATGATTTAATAAGATTATCTTCATCTGTTTCAACACTCTTGTTAATTATGACTTATTTTTTGGACTAATAATTTATGTCATATTCTAAAATATTTAATTTAATGGATTATGATTATTTTTATTATGGATATTCCATCTTAAAATCATTCACCAATTTACTCTGAATGGTTAGTGTTTATATTTAATGTTCAAGGAAAGTTATTGAAATTTCTTATGTTAGTTTCAATGTGAATTTATATGTTGTTTATGTTTATCACATGATAAAAATGATTATTATGAAACTAGAAATTTAATGATCATGAGGTTATTCAACTAGCATAATACCCATGATTATTCCTTATTATGGAATTATTTATTCACCTTTTATTCTTTACAAAATGGGTTCAAGGTCATTTTTAAATGATTGTGTTTTTAGTTATTCACCATGCCTAATGTATATGATTAGGATATTTTCTATTGTATTTATTAACCTTATAGAGAATTTGAGATGACCATTTTGTTATGTTTCATTTTCTTGGGACATATATAATTTTATTACGAACGACCCTCTGGGATACATTTAAAGTTGTCGATGTTATCAATAAAACATATATGTTTTATTTCATTTTATTATGTAATGTTGATCTAATGCATTAATCTTGTTTCCAATGTTACTAAACTACTCAGTTCTTTGGGATGCATATTCCTTGTTTATATGCCAATGTAATAAAATAAGGCACCGGCTACAGGCAACTAGGGTCGGGTCCATATTTTTTGTATCAAAGGGAGTTTAGTATAAAAAATAGAAACTATATTTATAAAATGTAGATTAGGGAACAAAACCCTAAGATAGTATTTGAAGATAAACATACAAGAAAATCCTAATATTTTTTGTAAGGAATAGATTATGTGGATCTTTCTAGAAAATACATCCCTGTCTGGATTATACATGTGGATGTGGTTCTAGAACAGATGTACCTAGGAGTGAAAACTCTAACAATGAGTTTTTGTCTTGACCTAGGGTATCTGGGTACACAACAATGGGTCTTACTGTGAACCTGGTTTGACACTCCCAGGGTATATTCTTCCGATAATTCACATTTTCATTATAATCCATTATGATGGATTTGAAAGTAAATTTTTCCTTAGAGAATCTATATTTATGATTATGGTATTAGATATACATAGGATTTCAATTCATGAAATATATTTTAAGTTGATATTATAAATTATTATTCATAACCTAATCTATTATATATGATTATTAAGAAATTGTGCCCAGTGGAAGGAATAGAAACTGCATAAACGCTCTTGTCCCATGTAGGGATTTCCTTCCTATGCAAGTTAATGATGTTGGATATGGAGCTAAGACTGATGATGAGCAACTTTTAACTATACTGGGACAACATACTCAGGATATGAACAATAAACTTACCTTAATAGAGAAACCATATCCATAATGCCGATGAGCAATGTAAGATTGTTTTATATGACAACAACCATCATCATTTAATAGGACTGCAAAACCATTCATAGCGGTGTAGTGGATAAGTTCATTAGAGAATAAATTTCTCGCTTTAGGATGTAATGAAAGAGAGAATATTATCATGGTAGGTTATTATCTATAGGGAGATACATATGAGTGTTGGTATTTAATTAAATACACAAATGAGGAGAAAGAAATGTTTGAAATTTAATGGCTATATTTTAAAGATATTTTGTTTGAAAAATAATTCCCTCGTGAACAACAAGAAGAAATAGAAAATAAACTTCTGAATATGAAGAAAAAGAGTATGAGAATGTTGTTATGTATGAAGAAAACATCACAGGGTTAACAAGAAATTTTTAGGACTGTATATGTAATCCAAGGAGAAATATTGATAGATTATTTGATTGTTTAAAATCATTCCTCCAAATGGCTCTAGTCTCCCAATGTTTCTTATCATTTGAAGATATATTTTCAAGTGCTATCAAGACCGAAAATGAATTCTCTATGTCTTATTATATTTTTGGATAAAAAGAGAAGAAGGGGGATGATGGTAACTCTGGAAGATAAAATAAGGAAATATGGAAGAACTGAAGAATTAACATTCCACCGTGTGATAATTGTAGGAAGAGACACCTTGGTACTTTCTTGAAGGGTAAGGGGATTTGTTACAATTGTGAAGAAAAATTCCACCTATCCTGGGATTGTAAGGGGAAGAATGAAGATACCAATTTGCAATGATACAATTTCAAGGAGAGAGGTCATAATGATAATGATTTTCCTAGGTGTCAAGGAAACGTTTCCCAAAGAAGGAAAGGGGACCAAGGCCAAGCTTATGTGGTCACAACTACGGAGGTTGAAGTTCCTAACAATGTTTTGGAAAGTACATTAATCATTTCCTTAACTTAGAAAATGATTTCTCTTATTATATATCATCACATTCTTTCATGTCTTCCTAGTTTTCTAAGAAAATTGGATATTTTCAATTTGTTTTAATAAGGGAGTTGTCAGTCAAAACTTCTAAGGGAAGTATAATAGCAACAAAGTTGTGTCAGGAAGTCCCCATTATGGAATATAAACGTGACTTATATATTGATTTAATTATCATATCTATGATTGACTTTGATATAATCCTTTGTATGGATTGGATTTTGAACCATGATGTTTCAAATTATTTCAAGAAGAAGGAGGTTAAATGTTTTTAGAATGATATAGAAACACGTATCTTTAGAGTGAAGAATCACCATCTGATTCTCATCTAGATGCACCCCCAATAGATCTAATAAATAGAATTATTGGGGAGGAAGGGAATTCAAAAACTATAGGTGAGGAAAATAATGTTCAAGTAGAGGACGTACCTATTGTTCCAGAATATGTTGATGTGTTTCTAGAGGAATTACGTAGACATCTTCCAAAGTGGGAAATTGAGTTTTCCATTGAATTAATTTTTTATTCAAGGACCATATCAAAGACCCCTTATCGAATGGACGCATTAGAATTAGTGGAACAGAAGAAACTACTAGATTAATAGTATGATAAAGGATTTATTTTCCATATTTTTTCTCTATGGGGAGTCCCTATAATTTTCTTTAAGAAAAAAGACGGATCTATGAGGTTTTCTATTTACTACAGGGATATCAATGATCTAAAAATAAAGAACAACTATACCCAACCATTCATTGAAGATTTATTTGATCAACTTCATGGATCCCTTTTTTTTGAACATTGATCTTCAATATAGATATCATCCGATGCAAGTGAGGAAAGAAGATATTACAAAGATGGTATTTCGAACCAGGTGTGGGTATTATGAATTTACAGTAATACCTTTTGGACTGACTAATTCATCCTATGTTTTCAAGGATCTAATTAATAGTGTTTTCAAGGAATATCTTGATGAATTTCTGGTGGTATTTAATAATGATTTCTTGTCATACTCTTAAAGATATGAAGATCATGAAAATCTCATGCGCGCTATTTTGAAGACTCTTAGATGAAATAAATTATATGAGATGTTTTTGGAAGTGTGAATTTTGTCTTCAATAACTTTCTTTTCTTGGTCACATTATCTCTAAGGATGGAATATATGTTGATCATGTGAAGATAATGGTTGTGCAAGAATGGCCTACTCCAACTAAAATAACATAGGTATATAGTTTTATTGGTTTAGAAGGTTATTATCAGCATTTCGATAAGAACTTTTCCTTTTTATCCAACACAATGACCAAGCTTACATGTAAAGTTGTTATGTTTTTATGGACAAAATAATGTGAGGACTATTTTGAATATTTTAATAACAGATTAGTGAATGATTTGATCCTAACTCTACCATTAGGGAATGATGGGTTTGTGATCAATAGTGATGCATCAAAGAAAGGTCTTGGTTGTTTCCTTATGTATAATGATAGAGTTATTTCCTATGCATCAAGGAATTAAAAAATTCATGAAAAAAACTATCTAACTATTCATCTTGAGTTATATGCATTGATCTTTACTCTAAAAATATGGAAACACTATCTCTAGGGTGAAATATATGAGACATATATGGATCAAAAGAGATTGAAGTATATCTTCTCATAGGAAGAACTCAACATGAGGAAAATACAATGGCTCGAACTACTCCTGAATATTGATTGTTCTATACACTACCACCTAGGAAAGAAAAATAAGGTGGTCAACGCATTGAGCAGGAAAGATCATGGAGTTTTAAAAAAAATGATATTTTAAAGGAATCTTGTATTCATGGATCTAATAAATATGGAAAAGGGAATTATCAAAGAATGTTTAAAAAACATTAAATTTTCAATTGGTCTCCCAAACATCTTTATTAGAATGGATTAAAATCACTCCTCTTGATGATGATAACCATCAAAAGATAATTAATGTTGTGAAAGAAGGGAAGTAGGCTGACTTTGTATGGGGAAATGGAATTCTGAAATTTGGTAAGAGGTTATGGGTTCCCTCTATACCCGAGCTGAAAATAGAGTTATTGGATAATGTTAATATCTCAAATTTCCTTATACACCCTAGTAGAATAGAAATATATATATATTTGAAGGAAAATTTCTGGTGGGAAAACATGAAGCGGGAAATTGTTTATTATGTATCAAGATGTTTATTCTATTAATAAGTGAAGACCAAATGACAACATCATAGAACAGTCATACAAATGCTACCTATTATTACATGAAAATGGGATGACATCACCATGTATTGTTTCACTAGATTACCCAAAAATCTAATAAATAATGATCCAATATGGGTAACTATTGACCATCTTACAAAATCGGCACACACTACTGGAAATTTAGGCTATAGCCACAGTTTGAAACTATGGCTATATGTTATAGCCATGGTTCAGTGGACTATGGCTGGTATTGGCCTGGCTATAGGGAAATACATATAGACATGGTTTGAAACTATGGCTAAAGGCATATAGCCACGGTTCTAACCATAGCTAAAGGGTTATAGCTAAGGTTTGAAACCGTTTTCGAACATTAAGCCACACAGGGCCTATTGCCATGGTTCAAAACTATGGCTAAATTCATATACCCACTATCTAAAACTGTGGAAATATTCATATATCCACAGTTTAAAACCATGGATCTAGGCCTTCCCATTTCATAAAAATTCACCACTACATCCCCCCCCCCCCTCAAACACCCCTTCACCCCCATGCCCCCCTAGACAGCCCCCTTGCACCCCACTGGTCAACCCCCTTCCACCACCTTGAACACCCCAACCCCCCACCCCACCCCCATGCCCACAACACAACCACCTTTCACCCTCTGTAAAACCCCTTTTCACCCCTAGATAGAACCCTTGAATGCCCCCTTTCACCCCCATGCCCCCCCCAAACAACCCCTTACACACCCTAGGCAGCCCCATTGCACCCCCTCGATTACCCCCTAAACCCCCCATACCCTCTGGACCATCCCCTTGCACCCCTAGATAGCCCCTTGAACACCCCCCCTACACCCCCCGGACATCCCACTTTCACCCCCTTGTACAGCCCCCTTGTGCCCCCATGAACACCCCTGCACCCCCATCCCCCCCACCTCCTAGACACACCTCCCACCTTTACAACCCCTCCCTCTTAGACACCCTTGCTGCACACCCATTCTCGCTTGCACCCCCTCCTGGACACCCCCTAGATAGCACCTCCCCCTTGAATACCCCTAGGAACCCCCTGTAGTAGCCCACCCATAAACATCCCCTTTGAACACCCCCTTGAACCCATGTAGTAGACCACCCCCCGGGACAACACCCTTGCACCCCCCCCCCCCCCCACAGTATCCCACCCCTATAAACACCCCTAGACAGCCCCTGACCCCCCCCCCAAATCTTGTACACCCCCTCCCACATGGACACCACCTCCCTCCTGGACACCCCCACCCACCTGGACACCCCCTCCCTCTGGGCCCCCCCTGAACACACCCCCCTCCCGGACACCCCTACTGGACCCCCCCCCCCCCCCTTCCCCTAGAAATCCTCCTTGAACACCCCCTGTACACCCATACCCCCTTGCACCCCCCCCCCCTCCTAGACACCCCCTGAATATCCCCTTGCACCTCTTTTAATAACCCCTTGCACACCCATGCCCCCAACCCCCTGGACACCCCCTTGCACCCCTGGACAACCCCCTTCCACACCCCTAAATACTCATGCCCCCTTCCACCCCCCCCCCCTTCTGGACATCCCCCTTGCACCCCCTTTAAGATCCCACTGGATGAACCCCATGCACTCACTTGAGCACCCCCCCTTGCAACCCTCCTAGACAGCCCCCTTGCATCCCCCATCCCAGTCCATCCCTGTAGTCTACCCCCCCCCCCCCCACACACACCCAAAGGCCCTCCCCCATCCTGGAAAACCCTCTCCCCCCTGAAGACCCCCACCCCCTCAGACACCCTCCTAAATAGCCCCTTGTAACATCCCTTGCATGTTGCAAACCAAACCTATATCTATGTGGAAATTGGAGAAAATAACTATCAATATTTTCATAGGTTTACTAAGAATGGTTTGAAAATATGATTCATTATTGGGGATTATGGATTGGATTTCAAAATCATCTCACTTCATACTTATTCATGAATCCAATATTGTGGAAAACATACTGAACTGTTTGGTGAAATTGTGCGGATCATAGGTTGATATCTAGTGTCATTCCATAAAATTAAACATTATTAAGAAGGAGTAACCATAACATAATTCACTACATGATGCATTACATCTCATGTGCCATGTTAACCATGTTTTGTTCCATTTAACACATTCAATACATTATGTCAACCTTCCACCCCCCTTGGACAACCCCTTGAATACCCCATGAACACCCATGCCCCCTTCCACCTCCTCCCAGCACACCCCCTCCCCCCAGCACACCCCCCTGCACCCTAACCCTTCCCCTTGAAAAATAACCCATCACACCCCCTCCCCTACACACCCCTTGGACCCAAAATTCACCCCTCCCCTAGCCTCTTGCACCCCCTGCCCCTCCCCTTTCCCCTTTCACCCCCTACCCACTCACCCTGCACACCCCCTGCCCCCTCACCCTACACAACCCCTACCCCATTCCCCAGCAACCCCCCCTGCCCACCCCACCCCCTACACACACCCCCTTCCCACCCCTGCACATTAAACCCCCCCCCCCCCCCAAAGACCACCCCCTACACCCAACCCTACTTTTTGAAAAAAAAACCTAGAACACCCCCACCCCCACCACCAACACACCCTTTCGACCCCCCCCCCCCCCTCGTACCCTCCCCTACCCCCATCACACCCATAATCACCTCATGCACCACCCCCTGCCCCTTGCAACAAAACCCATCATCACCCCCCCCCCCCCGTAGCATGAGTTTTTTATCCTTGGTAGGGGTATTGTCAGTGGGGTTTGCTGATAAGACCTGTTTGGATTAGTGGTTGAGTAGTGGTGTATGGGAAGCCATAAGAACCGTGTATGTGAAGCCTTAGGGTGGGGAGTGCACTATTGACTATCATTGGATGTCATGGATGATCTATGGTGATCCGAGAGTTGGTAGAAATGGATATTTCATATTGGAATTTGGGGATAGGAGGTCAAAACATATTGTCATTGAATTTAATGATGGATAGAATATGGGATATAGAAACCAGGTGTTTGGTTTGGAAGGTCAATGATAATGGTACACCTATGGAGGGGAAGATCATATTAGTTGTGGGTGACTGGCCCTCATGTCATATGAGTCATTGTAGTAGAGAGGTTGATCATTGAACGACTAAGGTGAAAAAGTGATCCTAGTGAGTGGGAAGATACTATCTTTTCTAGTTCCTTGGGTAATACTAGATTTGAAGTTCTGATGTGGTGTTGAGTGGAGTTAGTGAATTGGAATCAGGCTCAAGATGGTTTTTGGTGATCTGAGGGTCAATCACATCACAAGTGAGTCAGTGCTTAGAGTGGGATCATGATGGAGGAAGCAAATAGTTGTTGATCCAACCATGAAATTACAATGGGTGTTAGGTATCAAAATTAGGTGTAGTAATTATTTTATTGCATGATGCCTCATGAGGTTAAGTAATCTTGATTGAGAGATGTGATAGCACTACAGGGGTAATACCATGAAATTTCAAGAAAATTCATCCAGAGGAGAACAGACTGGTGTTTTTCATGGGGTTGGATGCAATGAGCTGAAAATCACAATCATATCATTTTTTAAAATCTATTTACCAAGTTGATAGACCGTTGAATATTCATTCTCAGTTGGAAATTCATATAGTTATGAGAACCGTGATATTTAGTCAAACATCACAAGAAGATTAGTATGGTGGGGATAACCCAAAGCTTTAGGGTGAATCAGTTGAATACATTGAAGAGTGTAATACATGTTTGGATGAATACCATGGATACTCATGGATGAGAAGTGTTAAGGTGGGGAGTTTGTAATACCCCACAGGTTTCTGATTCATTGTTTTTAGCGAAAAATTGTATTTTTAATATAAATCATGGGTCGTTTCATAAATTGTGATTTGGATCAGAAATATGTACATTAGATTTTCCTAAATGGTATTTTGGGATTTGGTTTTAGTCCCCTATTGGAACCTTTGAGGTTTGGGTGGAAGTTGGTTGAAGTTCAGGGTGAAAATAACTGAAATTTAAGCTACCCTATCCTTTCATGTTGTGACCCATAGATTTTAGGCCTTGAATGGGGTTGGATGAGGGGAGAACCCCCTCTCTCAAACATTTCTAGTTGTGAACCTCAGTACAAGCCATGAAATTTACAATGGTAGGGATTCATGATGTGAAACCCCTTGTTACACCATGAATCATGCCTATGTTGATTTATAATAATTGGTTAAATTCTATTTTTTTCCGGGTCAAGTGTTTCATAGTGATGTTACTGAAGAAAGTGTCATCTTTTCAAGGCCGGTTGTTTGTGTTTGATGAAATAAAAACAAAGATTTTATTTATGTTTTATATTTTTATGAGAATCCTCGATTCATGTTTTCCCAAATTGAAGGCATTTCCATCTCCAAAGTGATGTAAATTTCATTTTATACAATTGAGTTGGCTGAAACATTCTACTAGTCCACATTAAAGGCTTAGGTAAATCATGTAAAATAGGTGAAAATGTCATTTCAAAGAGCCAAAACCAATTTTCATAGAATATACACATTATATAATAATGAAAAAAAGTTTTTAAAATACTCATTAAATTACTGAATTCAAATTAAAGGGTTTGGAAGAGGGAACTTACCTCAACCTCAAGGCACACTGTTTTGATGACGACAACACGAGTCTTCCTTTTTTTTCTACTTGCTCGCATTTGAATATTGACATTTATGTAAGGATACCTAGCCCCTATGTATATATTTCCATGTCCAAATATGCACAAGGGGGTCCTTAGATATATGTTTATACTTGCATATACCCCTTTACCGTTACACATGTATGCATTTTTCATATCTATATATAAGAACACCAAGCCCCAATATATATATTCATACAGCCATGAGTCATTAAATATAAAGGGTGACTTATATATGTATATTCCTAACTATGAATACACATGTAATACTTTGTCAATGGAAACTCGAATCCACCTCAACAACATCCATAAAGTACTATAATAAAATAAAAACCCAAAACAAACAAAATCCTTAATTAAAATTTTTGCCAAAGAATAAAAATGGAATAAATCTTACCCAAATCTGATGTTGAACTCATTGTCATCCACGGTGTTGGATAGAACCGGACTCATCATAAGTAATCACCTGTAAGAAAATAGTGTGAAGAGAAATGATATATAACGACTTCTTATATATATGTTATCAGTGGTGATTAATGATACCTAAATCCATTTCCATTGTTGATTATATAATTCGTTTCTATTATTACCAAAAAATCATCATTTATTCACTCCCATAAGACCGATAATTTATGGTTGTCATGTCAACACAAAATATCCACAAACACAGACATTGTTCATCATAATATAAATAATCATTGTATCAGCAGTTGAATAAAAATAGAAATAACACATCCAGGAAGAATACCCCATTCTTCTATATTATCATTTCCATTTCATATTCTCTTCTTGGAATTTATTTCCAATATATATCTCAATTACAGTATGAAATCATATAAAAAAGTTGTGCATGGTAAGTATATAATCAAAAAATAAAATACAAAGGAACTCATATTCATCTTCTATTTCTCATTCCCTTCCATTTTCCCTATTCTTTTCATTTCCAAAACACTTCATAAATTTGATTTCCATCCCCCCTACACCACTCCCCCCAGCCCCTCCCCCAACCCCTCCCCCACCACACCCCACCCCCAGCCCCCCACCCCCACCCCCTAGAACTAGTACCCCATACACAAGCCCTCAAACACCCCCATCAAAAACCATCCCCTAGAACCCCACCCCCACCCCCACCCCACCCCGCATCCCTCATTCCCCCACCTACACCCCCACTACCACCACATCCCTCATCACCAGACCCCCAACACCAATCCCAGTACACGAGCCCCCCTGCACCCCTCCCCCCAGCCCCCCCCCCCCCCAACACCCCCTCTTGCACCATCCCCCAACACCCCACCCCCTAGCCCCCTGCCCCACCCCCACCTGCACCCCCATTGCCCCCCCCCCCCCACTTCCCCCTGCACACCCCACCCCCATCCTCTAGGAATTCTTCCAAAGAATCTTTATCATTTGTAGTTTATTTCAATGATAAATTCTCTTCTTAACCATTGGATTTTTTTGGTATTTTCATGAGATATTTATACCAGTTTTAATGAACCATGATAGATAAAACCCACAATTTTGTAATAATAACAACTTCCAAGTAGTTCTAACCTTTTTTCATTAACACCTTTAATTACCAACAAAAAGTGGGAAAAATAATCTAGGTAATAAGGTCGTGACTTATATCCCAACCAAGAAGATCGTTTTTTCATATATTAAATATTGAGATCTATTCAGGATAGATTCACCCTTGATTTACAAAATATATAAATCATTATAAAATATTATTTTCTTTTTTTTCATTTGTTAAAGATGTAACATGCAACCTTATTTTAGAAAATATATCACATTTATACTTTTCGACTAGATCCATTTTCATAGGCTCTACCAATTACTTAGGCCATATGATGACACATCCTTTAGGAATAGGATAAACCTAATTAATGTGTGTCAAAACTTTCTATACCAAAAAATTCTTGAAATTTAGAGCAACTAATGTTTTATATTTTCACATCAATATTTCATATTTTTCTGGAAGTGGAGTTAATAATTTGTTTGTTGTATGACCGGGAATATTGTATCTTCCATGTATCACTTTGGTATTATTTAAAATATAATTATTTAAAAGTAATTATTATTATTATTCTTCTAGTATATCTTTAATTAAATTAATTCTACGATTCCTTTTATAAATCGATTCCATTTGTTACTTTACTCACTTCCATCAGTCATGATGTTATTGGCCAATTTTCAATGGTCCATAATCTGAATATTCTTCCATAGTGTAGGCAGTTCATCTCTATTTCAAAATCCTCTTCAACCCCATTCATTGAATTATTAAGATTACATGATATAATATACTTATTTTTTTCTCCCTAAGGTAGATTCATTTTATTTTCTTACCTATTTCAATTTTTATTGTTTTCTTATTCTGAAATTAGTATGTACATTGAGTTGAGTTTTTATATGATTAAAAAAATCTTATCTTTGATCACAATTTTCATATTTATCAAATATATTCAAAATATTGAAATATATTTCTTATATATAGATTACTCTAATTTTTTGAAATCATCAGAGGTCTTCCTTCAAAATATGGTCTGGTCCCTAGAAATATAGACTTTATATATTCTATATAGGTCAACATATTATGCCAACATTGACTATACTTCTGTCCAAAAGTCTAATATCATTATTATTGACAAATAAATCTCCTTCCGTTTCTATTGTATGTAATATATCTAGTTTTTCTTGCTCTCTATTTTTTGACAACAACAATATGATCATGAGGTTTATTTATGATCCAAGTATTTTATTCATGCTCAAAGCCTAATTGGATGATATGGATGGATTTTCATTATTTAATCATGTAAAGACCCAGAAATTCCATGTAATTTGTTTTAATTAAATTGGAAATTTTTTAGTTTGCAAAAATTGACAGTGCGTGATTCCAAGGCCCGTTGTGCTCGGAATGAATTTTTGAGCTTTTTTCCAGGTATGTTTAGTAAACGCACGAGCGGGATTTTCTAACTTTTGAACCGGTGCTCAGAATTGAAATCTGAGGGCACCTTTGGACTCGCAGCACCAGTATTCTCCTAAATAGAAATTCACCTCGACTGCAATGGGTTTAGAGTGAATGATAGTTTTTGTGTTTTTTGTGAAAGAATGAAATAAATAAAAATGTTAACGATTTTATTTTATTTGTTGAAACCCCTCAATATGGGTTATGGTTGTGGGGACCACTCGAGCCTAAACATCCCATGTAAGTGTTTAGAGGTGGTGACCACCTGAACTAACCCCCATTTTTGATTTAGGGGTGGGGACCACCTGACCCCTCTTAATGGGGTAGAAACCTCACAAATCGTCATTAATCCTTTCCTCCCATTAATTGGAGCCAATTAATAATGCCAACATGGTACAATTAATTGTACCAATAATTAATTGTTCCACCCTTCTAATTTGATAAACATAAATTAACAAAGGGTCTATTTTCACATTTTGGGTAGAATTGGTGGAGGATAACATTTTGTAGGATTATTCTCTCCAAACAATAATGCTCGTGTCAGTGAGGAACGTCTTCAACGATAACGAACCGGTGATCGAGAAACATTGACGACACCGACGTTTGTCTATCGCCAATGAATTTGTCTCCTTCCTCGCGACCTTCATCGACAAGTCTCCAAGGTAGGGTTGTTATTATGTGTGATTTTGGATTCCCATGTTCTTTTCTTCTTAACAAAGAATGCAGATCAAATCCCTAACTAGTTGATCCGTGGATGATTTCTTTTTCTGCAGGTTTGGGAATAATCATTGCCAGGGGATTGAGAGTTTGATGTTCTTCATTCAAAGTTTATGTTGAACTGCTTTCTGCCGCTCTAACATGGAGGGTGTGGGCTAAACAAACATGGCCTGACTCCTCCGCTGTTCTTCATTTTTTCTGTGTTCTTTGCAATGGAGGAGAATTGAAACCAACCTCAGTGGGGGAATGAGAACGGAGGTTGGCACCACTACAGTCCCTGATGAAGGTTGTGACGCAATGGCGCCACCCCCGCGGCCACCATGTCGCATGTGGCCTCCACCGCCCCATGGCCTCGTGCCACCTGTGGACTCAACCGCCGCGTGGCCTCGCACTGCCCGCGGCCTCCGCCACGCCTCGCATCTCTTGCAGCCTCCGCCACCTCATGGACTTGCGCCACCCCACGGCCTCATGCCACCCAGCAGCCTCTGCCCCCCCCCCCGCCCCCCGCGGTCTCCACTACATCTCAGCCTCACATCGTTCGCGACCTCCGCCGCCCCACAGCCTCCTTCCGCCTGTGACCTCCTCTGCCCCACGGCCTCCCGCCGCCTGCGGCCTCCGCCGCCCGCAGCCTCTGCCATCTCGCGGCCACACCGGCCCATGGACTCGTAGCCCCTCGTGTCCTCGCCGCCGGTACGGCCTCCGCACCTCCCTCACAGCCTCGGTGCCACCCTCATGGCCTCGCGACACCCAACGCGGGTCGAGGTGGACCCCGAGGGCCAGGTTGACCCATACCAAGTCAGGTCGGCCCAGGCCTGATCCGGTCGGGTCGGACCGGACCCAGACCAGCTACGATATTTTCGCTCTATTGGCCACAACATTGGCACCAGGTGTCCGTTTCAAAAACCATCAACGACACTTTAAACCTTGGAGCAAGACGATCCCTTTGCTATACCCCACTTGAGATTTGGATAATGTTTGGATACGGTCGGGTTAGATCAAGCACGAATCCAATCGGGCCCTCAGGACTAAAAAGCTAATAACTTACAGACCGGGCCTCTGTTTGACGCACCGTCTATTTCCTTAAGACACCTATGATGTGGTGGTCCTTTGGGATACTTCTTCATGGGACTTCGTGATAGTTGCAGTATCAACCAGTGCTTAAGGATGGTACCCTCCCAGAGATGAGAAGCTTAGAGTGGGAACCTTGTAGTTGGTTGTGATGTGAAGAATGAGGAGCTACCCTGTGTGGGTCAACACCAAGAGATCATGTGCGGGTCAGCACCTAGTGATCCTATATGGGTCAGCACCGAGCAATCCTTTGTGGGTCAGCATCGAGCGATCCTGTGTGGGTCCACACTGAGCGATCCTATTTGGGTCAGCACCTAGAGATCTTATGTGGGTTTTCCTCTTAATAGAGTAAGATGATTCAGTAGTTACATCTATCCATCTCTAATACTATACCTAAGAAATACCTGGTGTGAGGTGAGTTCGTACTTGTGTGGTATTTCCCTTCGTAGTAATACCTTGGTGGTATTCTTTTGTGTGATGTACCAATCTGGTACATACCTTTGTGGTATTCTTTCCTTTGTGGAATAGTAGATCTTTGGACTTTGGGTTGGACCATGTGTTTCCTCATGATTGAGATGGGTATACTTGGTAACTTAGGTATATGTATGGGCGTATACCTATTTAGGGTTTTCAGTTGACTTCACACTTTTTGGTTTATCCTTTGTGGATTTTGTGAGACCTTGAGGGTCTCAGGGGTCCCTACTGAGTATAATTATACTCACCCCAACACAGGTTATGCCCGCACCTTTTTGTGTTTTGTGAAGACGGTGGATAGCACTGACTGAGGATGAGAGTACTAGGACTGGAGGTGGCTCGGAGGTGAACGTTAGATGGGGAAAACCGTAGAGACAGCCATTCAAAATTTGTACCTACCCTTCAGGAAGGATTCATGGTGGATGATCCGGGAGATTCTTTTCACCTATCAATTATCTTGTACCTTCTATTTTTCCTTGTACATTCCAGTTGGGCTTCTATTCTAGCCCCTTTTTACTTATTGTACTCACTCTGTTTACTATTTAGTTTACTTGAGTTCATATCTTGTTTCGTGATTGGTCATGTGTGTTATATGTTATAAAGGCAATTCTATCCCAGTTTTTATAGAATATGCCTTCAGTGCTAGTCGCCAGCCCTTGGCCTATGGAAGGCGGGCTTGGAGTAGTCAAGGCACGGGCCCCAGGGGGTAGGTCGTGAAAAATTGGTATTAGAGGAGTTGGTTTTAATATAGAACATAAGATGCTGATCTTTTTTAAGGAAACAGTGTTAACTGTAGTGTTTGTGGTTATGAGTTTAGGGAATCCAATGTTGGTGTGGCAGCCGACATATCCATACACCAGGACCATAAATTCAAATTTTTGACTGAAGGCATGAAAACACTGATTGCGTGCGTGTTTTAATGAGTTTTCTTTGTGATCTATTTGATTCAGCTAACCAGGTATAAATTTTTGATCATGACTCTCCTATTTTCATTTCAAGATGCCTCCACGTAGATAGCCATCTAGGGTTCTGAGAGTAGTATGAACTAACAGCCCACCGAGCGACGAGGCCTCAGTGCAGGGTCCTCTTCCAATAGAGGCACCAATAGAAGCACCAGTGGTACCATTACCCATTGGGCAACCGATTCCACTAGCCCCGAAAGTAGAGGGTGCATGCCGCTTGAGTGTTTTGCACAAGTTCCAGTGCCAAAGGTCATCTAGGTTCAGGGGATAGACGAACCCACTAGTGGCTGAGGATTGGCTGGAGGCTATAGTGAGAGTCTTCTGATTGGTAGGGACATCAGCAGATCTCATGGTGATCCTTGCCGCCAGTCTACTACAGGCAGTAGCAGGCAGATGGTGGAGCTTGATGCTCCAGGTTCATGACGAGGTGATGCTTCTCTAGTTAGACTTCGAGAGCCTGTTTCGGGAAGAGTTTGTTCCAGTGACTCTTCGCGTAGTGTGCATATTGTATTTTCCACATCAGTAGCACGGCAGCATGACTGTGGCTTTGTAATTACTGAGGTTCACTTACCTCTCATGCTACTCCACTGATATGGTGTGATACCCACTATTTAGGGCTCGGACCTTCGAGTAGTGGCTCAGGCAAGAGATTCGGGCTTCAATGATTTCTCTTAGCATCTCGATGAAAGCGAGGTTGTTAGAGCAAGCCCTCTTAGTGGAGAGTTTTCTTGTTGAGCTATCACTAGCAGCGAGACCCACCACCAAACGTCATGTAGAAGAGTCTTCAGCAGCTTGCAGGAGACAAATATCACAGAGGTCCAAGAGGACCAGACCTATAGGTGGATGACCGTAGGATTTTGGGTCGGTTGTGTGGGGAACCTGAGGTAGATCCATTCATGGTAGAAGCGGGCAATGTTATTCATGCGGTGGGTAGGGTGACATGGCTCGTGACTGGTAGACCCATTGTACGGATTATTAGCAGACTATCAAAGGACTTCCCAGAAAAAGACAGAGGTTCGACCGAGGAGGTCTGTAGGGAGAAGGTGGATGTGGAAGAGGAGTGGTCATGCAACTAGCAGTGGGAGACGATTTGAGATGTTACCGCCACCACCACCATGTGGTCCACCCCGACCACAGGGTGCAGGAGGACAGGGGCGAGCTCAGCTCCAAGTAGCTGAGGCCTATGATCACGGTGCTTCGGAGATTATACGAGGTATGATATGTGTATACTCCACCTTAGCTGGATTACTTATAGACATAGGTTCCAATCATTGTTTTATTTCCACTACCCTCATCCGGAGCATGGAGATTCCGATGAAGATTTTGGCTTCATTATTATGGCTAAAGACTCCTATGGGAGAGGATTCAATTATTATGCACTAGTTCTGATAGTGTGATCTTACTCTAGGAGGTGAAATATTTGGCTTGGATCTCCTTGTAACGGCATCGAGGTCTTACAATTTCATCTTTGGTATGGACTGGTTATCTATAGCCAATGATCAGATTGACTATACTAGGTTCAAAGTGTGGTGTGTCCGCATGGATGGGACTAAGTTTACCATCACCGGAAAGAAGGAATCCTTTGCAGCATAGGACAGACTTATCCAGAGGAGAGTTGAGCTGATAATTCATTAGTTGGCTTGCCTTACCCTTAGAGCAGTTGATGTGGAGAGTCTGAGTTATCCTGTATTGGTGGACCAGTATGCGGATGTCTTCCCTAATGATGTTTTGGGTCTACCTCCTCGTAGAGAGGTGGAATTTTACATTGACTTGTACCCCTGGACGACGCTGATATCTACACAAGCATATCAAATGGCTCCCACAGAGCTCCATGAGCTATGGGTACAACTTGAGGACTTACAGGTGTAGGGATTCATTCGGACCAATGTTTCTCCTTGGGAAGCCCTGATTTTGTTCACCAAGAAGGCGGATGGGAGCTTGAGACTTTTTGTCGACTATCAATGCCTGAACCAGGTGACCATGAAGAATATGTACCCACTCTCGAGGATTGATGACCTCTTTGATATGCATAAGGGATCACGGTGGTTCTCGAAGATAAACCTCAGATGAGGTTATCCCCATCTCAGTGTACGAGACGAGGATTTGTAGAAGAAGGCTTTCCAATGTTGGTACGACCATTATGAGTTATTTGTTATGCCATTCAGCATGACCAATGCCCCATCAGTGTTCATGGGACTCATTAACATGATCTTTCATCCATACCTTGATTTCATTGTAGTAGTCTTCATCGATGACATTCTGATCTACTCAACTACTGAGGAGGAGAATGAATATCATTTGCAGGTAGTACTGGACACACTCCGAGAGCACCAGCTTTATGGTAAGTTCTCGAAGTTCCAGTTCTAGATCCGAGAGGTTCACTTTCTAGGACATGTCATCTAGGAGGCTAGTTTTGTAGTGGATCCAGTGAAGATTGAGGTGGTACATTCTTGGGATCCACCTAGGAGAGTGATGGAGATATGGAGTTTCCTGGGTTTGGCTAGATACTACCGGAGATTTGTGCTAGATTTCTCCAGAGTTACAGCACATTTATTAGCACTGACGAAGAAGGGTAAAACCTTCGTGTGGTCGGAGATATGCCAATGGAGTTTTAAGGAGCTGAGACTGAGGCTGACTAGTGCCCACATTTTGAGGCTTCTAGAAGAGGTCATAGGGTACGTAGTCTATTGCGATGCATTAGGGACCTGACTCGCATGTGTCCTGATACAGGAGCGAGCAGTGATCGCATAAAGTTCTTGACAGCTGATACAACATAAGTAGAACTACGCTACCCATGACATGGATTTATCAGTAGTGGTATTTGACTTGAATATGTGGCGACATTACTTGATGAGCGAGCATTTTACAGTCTACTGGGATCACAAGAGTCTCAGGTATATCTTCTCTCAGAATGACCTAATCCTGAGACAATGATGTTGGCTTGAGTTCCTCTAAAAATATTACTTTGAGATAGTCTATAATCCTGGGAAGGGGAACATTATAGTAGATGCACTCAGCAAGAGGTCTGGTATATAGCTGTTAGGAGAGGCGACAGAGCAGCAGACCACTTTGTAGATATCCTTTATGGATCGGGATGGAGTAGCTTTTCTACATTCTCTTACAGTCACTCCCCCACTTCTTCAGTGAGTTTGGGAGGTGCAACGTGAGGACACTGATTACGAGACTCTATGTGCTCAGATATCAATAGGGCATGCACCTGATGGATTTTCTGAAGGTGGGGACCACATCATCCTCTTCAGAGGACGTACCATGGTACCAATGTCACTTCGAGATGAAGTGTTGGGAGAGTTCCACAGATCCCCTCTAGTGGTACATCCAGAAGTGACAAAGATGTACTAGGATATCTGATGATAGCACTAGTTTCCATGAATGAAGAAATCAGTAGTATAGTTTGTCTCTTAGAGCCTCACTTGTCAACAAGTGAAGGTGAAGAATCAGGTACCAGCAGGCTTGGTTCAACCTTTAGAGTTCCCAGAATGGAAGTAGTATGAGATATCCCTAGACTTCGCGATAGGACTTCCACATACATCCATTGGTCATGATTCTATCTAGGTGATCGTTGACCGACACAATAAGTCGGCCCACTTCTTACCGATCAGAGAGTAGGGTTCAGTAGAGATCTTGGGATGCCTCTATGTGTTGGAGATTGTGCGGCTACATAGAGTACCCTCGACGATTGTCTTTGATCATGATGCATGTTTTACTTATGAGATATGGAAGGGGTTTCAGGAGACTTTTAGGACACAACTTCATTTGAGCACCACCTTCCATCCTCAGATGGATGGCAAGACTAAGCTGACCATTCAGACCCTCGAGGACATGCTACATGATTGCGTCCTAGACTTCGGTCGTAGCTGGTAGGATCACTTGCCTTTGTTGGAGTTCTCATACAACATCAGTTATCACTCCACCATTGAGATAACACCTTTTGAGGTGTTGTAGGGCGACCTTGCAGATCACCTTTAAGCTGGACAGACCCAGGGGAGTCATCACTAGTGGGACCAGAGATTATGTGGGCTACCACAGAGAATGTGTAGATCATCCAGGACCAGATGAAGACTCCACAGAGAAGGCAAAAGTCTTATTCCGACATAATATAGAGACCTTTGGGGTTTGAGGATGGTGACCATGTAGTTCTACAAGTCTCGCCCTGAAAAGGTTTATAGAGATTTGTACAATGTGGTAAGTTATCTATGAGGATCATCAGACATTTTCAGGTCCTCAGCAAAGTTGGAAAGGTGGATTACCGCTTAGATCATCCCTATCAATTACACCACGGGCATGGTGTCTTCTATGTATCCAAGATGAGGAGATATATGTGTGACCCATCCCACGTCATCGACCACAACGAGCATGACATCGACGATAGGGCGATGTTTTCAGAGGTTCCTGTTGAGATTGAGGACCAACAAGAGTGGGTCCTTTGTGGGCGGTCGATACCTCTTGTGCGCATTCGCTGGCAGCACGAGAACCTCTAGGAGAGCACATGGGACTGGAAGTCACATATTCGTGCTCAGTACCCCCACTTGTTTTCCTAGTTTTGTGATGTGTATTTTGGGGACGCAAAGCCCAGAGGTTGGTAGAACATAAAGACCCGGAAATTCCATGTAATTTTTTTTAATTAAATGGGAATTTTACAAGTATGCGAAAATTGATGACACGTTATTCCGATTCCCGATGTTCCTGGAATGAATTTTGGAACTTTTTTCTGAGTACGTTCAATAAATGTACGAGTGGAATTTTTTAACTTTTGAACCGGTGCTCGGAATTGAAATCTGAGGGCACTGTTGAACTCGCAGTGCCGATGTTCGATTAAAGAGACCTTCACCTTGACCGTAGTGGGTTGAGAGTGAATGATTTTTTTCTGTTTTTCAGGAAAGAATGAAATAAATAAAAATCTGAACATTTTTATTTTATTTGTTGAAACCCCTCTACATGGGTTATGATGGTGGGGACCACCTAAGCCTAAACCACCCCTGTGGATGTTTAGAGGTGGGGAACACCTAAACTATCCCCTAATTTGAATTTTGGGGTAGGGACCACACAACCCCTCTTAATGGTGTAGAATCCTCTTAAATCTCCAATAATCCTTTCCTCCCATTAATTGGAGCCAATTAATTATGCCAGCATGGAAAAATTAATTGTGCCAACCTTTTAATTTCATAAACATAAATTAAAGAGGGGGCTATTTTCACATTTTGGGTGGAATTGGGGGAGGATAACATTTTGGAGGATTATTTTCTCCAATAAAGAAAGCTCACGCCGGTGAGGAACGTCTTCAATGACAACGAATTAAGGATCGTGGAAACGCCGAAGTCACCAACGACCGTCTATCCCCAATGACTTCATATCATTCCTCACAACCTCCTTCGAAAAATCTCCAAGGTATGGTTTTTATTATGTGTGATTATGGATTACCATGTTCATCCCTTCTAAATAACAACGTGTATCAACTCTCTAACTAGTTGATCCTTAAATGATTTCTTTTTCTATGGCTTTGGGAATAATCATTTCTAGGGGATTGAGAGTTTGACGTTTTTCATTCAAGGTTTATGTTGAGCAGCTTGCTACCACTCTAACGAGGAGGGTGCAGGCCAAACAAACAAGGAACATCCCCTTTTCCGTTCATCATTTTTTTGTGTCTTTGCGATGTATGAGGACGATAACCAACCTCGGTGGGGCACGGGAATGGTGGTCGGAACTAGTGACATCCAAGACGAAGGCGACGGCACCGCACCGCAGCCACCGCGCCAGCCTCGGCTACCTCACTACCCCTGGCCTCTGCCGCCCCACGGCCTCGTACCGCCCGCGGCCTCTGCCACCCACGGCCTCCCCCATCCTGCGGTCGCGCGGCCCCCGTGGTCGTGCCGCCCTGTGGCCCTCCGCCCCCCTCCACGGCCCCTGCATCCACACTGTCCTGCGGCCATGGCTCCCCTCGTGGCCTCTCTTTCCCATGCCTCTCCGCCCTCATGGCCTCTGTGCTGCCCTAATGGCCTCCATGCCACCCTCATGGCCTCGCGCCACTCCGTGGCCCCCGCGCCGACCAGGGTTGGCTGGGTCGGACCTAGCAGTTCGGGTCGGCCCAAATCAGGTCAGGCCGGCCCTAGCCTGGTTGGGCTAGGTCGGTCTAGCCTGGTCGGACCGGACCCGGACCAGCTACAAGCTTTTCGCTCTATCGGTCATAAATTTGGCACCAGGCATCTGTTTGACAAACTATAAATTACGCTGTAAAACTTGGAGCGACATGGTCTCTTTGGTATACCCCGCTTAAGATTTGGATAAAGTTGGGATACAGTCAGGTTGGATCAAGCACGAATCCAACCAGGACCTCAGGACTAAAAGGCTAATAACATATAGACTGGGCGTCCGATTGATGAAACATCTATTGCATTTAGATCCCTATGATGTGATAGTCCTTTCGAATACTTCTTCATGGGACTTCTTGAAAGTTGGAGTATCGACCATCTCTTGAGGAGTGGACCCTCCTGGAGACGATCATGGTAAGTGTGGGAACCCAGTAGCTAGATGTGACATGTAGAATAAGGAGTGATCCTATGTGGTTTGACACCGATCAATCATGTGTGGGTCGACACCAAGCGATCCTATGTGGGTCAGCACCTAACGATCATGTGTGGGTCAGCACTGAGCGATCCTGTGTGGGTCAGCACCGAGCGATCATGTGTGGGTCAGCAGCGAGCGATCTTGTGTGGGTCAGTACAGAGTGATCCTATGTAGGTCTGCCTCTTAATAGAGTAAAATGATTCAGTAGTTACATCTAATCATCTCTACTATTGTACCTATGAAATACCTGGTGTGAGATGAGTTCGTACCTGTGTGGTATTTACCTTTGTGGTAATACCTTGGTGGTATTCTTCTATGTTACGTATATGTGTGGTACTTACCTTCATGGTATTCTTTCCTTTGTGGAATAGTTGAGCTATGGACTTTTGGGTTAGACCCGGTGTTTCCTCATGATTGAGATGGGTATAATTGGTAAATTAGGTATTTTTGTGGGCATATATCTATGTAG
Organism: Viscum album; assembly: GCA_963277665.1. Classification (NCBI taxonomy): domain Eukaryota; kingdom Viridiplantae; phylum Streptophyta; class Magnoliopsida; order Santalales; family Viscaceae; genus Viscum; species Viscum album. Next base: position 542,122,318 of record OY728119.1, read on the forward strand.
GGTTGTGAGTTGACTTCATACTTTGTAGTTTATCCTTTGTGGATTTTTTGAGATCCTGAGGGTTTTAGGGTCCCTACTGAGTATCGGTATACTCACACCTACTTGGGCTATGCCTGCACCTTATTGTGTTTGGGGCAGACGATGGACAACACTGACTAAGGACGAGAGTACCAGGACTGGAGGTGGCTCATTGGTGGACGTTAGATGAGGCGAACTGTAGAGACGGCCATTCAAGAGTTTTACCCACCCTTCAAGTAGGATTCGTGGTGTACAATCCAGGAGTTTCTTTTCACCTACTAGTCGACTTCTACTTTCCAGCTTTCCTTGTACTTTCTAGTTGGGATAGTATTTTGGCCCCTTTTTACTTACCGTACTCAATCTTTTTACTATTCAGTTCACTTCACTTCGTATCTTGTTGTGCACTTGGTTGTGTCTGTTATAAGTTATAAAGTCATTGTCTTCCCAGTTTTTAGGGAATACATCTTCGGTTCTAGTCACTAGCACCTACCATATGGAAAGTGGGCTTGGGGTAGTCAAGGCATGGGCCCTGGGGGAAAGGTCATGACAAATCACATCCATATTTATACAGAATGTTTTTTAAACCATGAGTAACAGATTAATATGCATGAGTACCAACACATTTTTTAGGATAGTCTCACATTCCTCCATGAGATTACAGTGAAAAAATTAGTGGCTCAATTAAAGTTATTTTGACACATTTCTAAGTCTTTTTGTTAGTAATATTATCATCATTAGTTTTTGTGGTAGCTAGACATTGTTTTCTAAAAAAATGTTTAAGTATTCAACTTGGGTGACATCTTGATTTATCAATTTCACCTCTTAATCCAATCATTAATTATTTAGATAATACATATCATATTCAAGAGATTTTAACATTTCTTCATATCCATTTTCTATCTTTAGAATCAGTTATCAATTCACATTATTAGCCTTTGTAAAGGAACTATCTAGTTCTTTAATACTATTTTCTTTAACATCTAACAATAAATAATTGACATCTATAGATGTCCAATATAGTTTTTCTAGTGAAAATACCACTTCTATAATAACAACCTCCTAAAAAACTGTCCTTTTAAATTCTTATTCATTTATAAAAAAATTTCCATAGATAAGTGATAGAATTGTCTCCTTAGATTCAATAAACATTATGATGGTGATACATTTACTTACCTTTTTAGTGAAATTATATTTCATTGACATAGATTCTAAATATAACTATGACTTCTAATATTGTATCTCTTTTATGAATTCACATATGAATATAATAACTTCAATAGGGTCTATTTTATGACAATCCTTGATTTCATAATTGATATCACTGAATGATTCAATGGATTTAACTTCTTCACAACATGAACCTAATTCAATTTATGAATCCATCTCAGTAGATTTAATAGATGGAAAACCACTTTTATTACCTTCAAATAGTGGTTTAACCGCCATCTCATAAGAATTATTTATATGAATTGTGGCCTCTTATTTCTTTATGTTCCTCAATGTCTTATTTAAGACATTCAATTAAAATTCATTAAGAATGGAAATTGAGTTATCAATCCAAGGACCTTCAATAAAAATTCTTATTTTTCAGCCCTTATATGTCAAAAAAATTTCAATAGGACTTGAAAACATATAAATACAACTGGAGGAAAAAAATTTATCATACCAATTATATATCCCACTAGATCTGTGAAAACACATGATCGGGGGTCCATTAGTTGTGGTTTAACAACCAATGTTTCAAGAAGTATTCAATAGTATCATATGGATATAGAAATAAATATCAATCCAAGTAATCTTTTAAATATATTTTCTAATAGATTTATCATCCCCACACTTACAGTAGGTAAGTAAAAACTCTCAACCTTCTACAAGTTACCAAAATTGAGGAAAAATTCAAGATACATCCATGAAAGACCTATAGAGAAATATGGGAGACCAAGGTAGTCAATAATCTACTTTGATAATCCATGGTTCCAAGTTTAATGAGAAAAAAACCAATATGGAAAAATCCTTATTATTTTAAATACATTGCTAAATCCATGTTTGGGTAAACACTTATCTTAACCAATTATTTTGAAAATGTTTTAATTATATAAGAATTGGTAGGGAGCTATATGTTAGTGTGGATTAATCTCTAGAAGATAAACCTATGACTAAACACCCAATAAAAAATTAATAAGATCCTATGGGGAAACAATCTCCTCTCCATCTATCACATCATTGTTTCGGAACATACATGTTCTTTGTGACTCCTCATAATCGTATTGGATTTTATTTACATGGTTAAATGATGTTCTATAAATAAGTTAATATGTCAACAAGTAATTAGAAAATCCTCCAACCATTACTTCGAATCAACAACTGCAACAATATTGTGATATGTAATATATTCATCACTATGAAACATTTAATTACATTAACCAAATTAATAATAATCAATGAATAATATATATTTATGAAATTATATTTTATAACTCACCATAGACCATTCATCCAACATAAAATCATATCATCATAACTTCTGATTTCTAGAATTGGAATATTTAAAATCTATAAGACAATCAAACCCAATGAAAATAAAAATAATCAAAGAAATCATACTTGGTGCAATAAGTGAAATCAAATATACCCTAACAAAGAAAAATGTGACAATTATGAAGACAAAAAATTGAAACCGATAAATTTTACCCAATGCATATTGATGAGGCTGTGGATCTGAAATCAAACAAGCCCTTCTTCGTGGTAGAAATCAGATGGCATGTGAGGAATTAGAACCGTCCTGGTTCATATATATGTGGTTGTATATTAGATAAACTCTGAGATAATTTAAAACCCAATATCATAAATATAATATATATTTTAGTAAATAGAAAACAAGCCCTAACACACCCTACCACATGCCACTCACATGTTATGACTCATGGACCACCCACCAGTGAGATGCGGGGGGGGGGGGGGGCGCCTGAAATAACTAAAGTTTGAAAAAACATGTCAGTCAAGGAATTGGGTGGTATGAAGGCAGAGGCGGAGGTCGATCCATGTTGGAAGAAGAGGATTGTGAGGAGGTTGGGTGGTTGCGTCATCAGATGATGATTGTCTTGAGTTTTTGTGGCCGCATCATTGGAGGAGGATCAATGTTGGGTGGTCGCATTGTCAGAGGAGGATATTGGGAGGTGGGTGGCAGCATTACGCAAAGAGGTTCACTGACTCATGGGGAGGAGACATCTATATCTGGGGTTGAATCATGAGGGTTGGGGGGTGTAGTTACATAGGTAACTTAAGACCCATGGGGATATCTTATGCTATAGCCACAGTTTTTTTAAATAGTGTCTATATTAGTGTGGTTATATCCTTAATTTATATGAGTGACATTTCCTCTCTACAAGGGAAGATTTTCCACTGGAAAATATTACACGGCTCTAAATCAATGAATTTGTAAGACTTCATGGAGAAACTCTTTCCATAGTGTATGATAGTGATCTTCAATTTACTTTGAAATTAAGGAAAAGGCTTTAGAAATCATTGGATACGGATGTTCGTTTTAGTACTGGTTATCATCCACAAACTTTTGGGAAATTAGAAAGGATGATCCAAACCTCAGAGGAAATGTTGATATCTTGTTTACTTGACATTCAAGGTATATGGGATCAATATTTAATTTTAGTGGATTTTTCCTACTATAACAGTTTCCATTCATGTATTCAAATGGCACCATATGAAGCATTTTAAGGATAGAGATATCATACACCAACTTTTTGGGATGAAGTTGGAGAAAAAAAGCTTGTGGGCCCAGATTCTGTAGAGGAAACAATAGCAAAGGTAAAGACTATTAAAGGCCATATCAAATAATCTCAAAGAAGACAAAAACAATATGTTGATAATCAATGTATGGATTTGGAATTTCAATTGGGATATCATTTTTCCTAAAATTATCTCCATGGACGAGTGTTATATGATTTGGGAAGAAGGGAAACTGAGCCCTAGGTTCATAGGCCCTATTAAAATTATCGTGAAAACTAGAGATATTGGATATCATTTAGATATTCCACCTATCATTTCTAGAGTACAGAATGTGTTCCATGTCTCGTTACTATGGAATTACATGCCAGACCTAATGCATGTCCTCACTCTTGAAGGTATCGAATTAGAACCTGAAATATCTTACTGTGAAGATCCTATTTGGATTCTAAACCCTAAAGAACATGTGTTGAAGAATTGGATGACTCGACTGGTAAATATACTTTGGAAAAAATAATAAAATTGAATAGGCAACATGGAAGCCTGAGGATCTTATGATGAAGAACAACCCAAATCTTTTTGTGAGATAACATACTTGTAATTTCAATGATGAAATTTTTGTTAGGAGGGGATAATGTAACACCCCCAAGATGTTTCAGATAAATTTAATATTTAATGCATGAAACAATAAGTCTCTAAAAAACACCACATTATTATAACCTTCCCGGTAAATATAATTCTTCCACCTCTATGATTTGAATTTTGAAAAACTAACATACGCAGTTGCATTCAAAAAGATATTTATAGTCTGATGAGACAAACTTAATTTTAGGAGAATAGTAACATAATCTTGTGAGTAGTAATATGAATAGTAATATAACCCTTATGAATAGTGAATCATATTATTATTTTATTGTCTTATGGTTAAAACATAACGAGATCTTGATTTATTTTTCTAAGTGATACAAAATGAATTATAGTTTCAAAATTGTTACTTTTCAAATAAATTTTGGTTTTATTTAAAAATTAAATTAATAATATTTAGAATAATATTTTCTAAAAATGGAGTTAATTTTTGAATTCTAAACCTCAAAAAATGGTTAGGGTGAATTTTTTGGATTTTTATGAAATACTCAAATTTTTTATAAATAGTAAATTATTATAATTTTCCATATATATATATATATATTATCCGTTAAATACACTATTCCTAGAATCATGGATGATGTAAGAAAAACTTGGTTTAAAATCAAATTCACATATTACTATTCATGGTCACAATAATCAATATTGTTGGTTGTATTCGATGAAATAATAAAATAATGAGTAGAATAATGGGAAAACCCTCCTCTCCTCCACTATAACCACCCCTCACTCTCCCTTATCTTCACTCCTCTCAAGCCTTGTTCCTTGTATAAATTCTACTGAACTATCCTTCCAAGCACCTAACCCATGTCCATCATCCATTAGTATCATATAAATAAAAATGAAACTCTCCTAAAACAGGCTCTCATGGAAGATTAATTCAAGAGATAAATTCCTCTTTTCATTTTTTTTTATTTCAAGTTACTTTATTTTCATAATATTTCCTAACCTAATTTCATTAAAATATCTTGATGAATCTATTTCCTTATATGTACTTGATTTTTTTTTGATAAAGGAATATTTTTTTATAATCTATCTTTTCCCCTTATTTTATACTAGAAATGAAAACCCAATCTGAGATGGGTTAATTTATCACAATGAAGGATGATGAGTTTTCAATTTATATTACCATATTTAATTGTGGAAATGAAACTATCATTAGGGTTAAAACAAACTATTATATATTTATTATCACTTATTTAAGATCTTGGAATCCTTTTTTGTATATGATATTAAATTATAAATCAAAATGAGTTCATTGTGATCCAAAACCGCCAATTAACCCAAACGATTGTTATTAATGTTTTATGTAATGATTAATCTTCACCCCCATTAACCAAACCAATTTTATAAACTTTTAATATTCTAGTTTTTAATTAATAACAGTTAACTTATATTCTGGACAACCATTCTCATTCTACATGTTTATCTGTACATGAATATTAGTAAATCATTCATTAAAACCAAGGAAGAAAACACTCCAAAACAATGAAATTGAATCTCTTAACCAATTAAAAGGCCTAGAATGAACCTAATAAGGTTATAATAAATCACTTAAATGAAGATTATGTTCTTTAATTATTAATTTATTGAACTAAATTTGATTATTCATGTCATTAAGATCAATTGAGGAACACCTTCAGACTTAAGGTAATGGTTTTCTACCGGAACCTCCATTTTCATTCGGGTTACTCTAATTCTCTACGTATCTCAGTTAAATCCTTATTTACTCATATTTAATCATCAAATATTCTATGATAATGATCAATATATGTGTACTAACCATAATAATACTTTCATTTTTTAGGATTATATGTTTTAAAATGATCTTTCAAAAATTCTTCCCGAAATACAAGCTAGATTCAATGGAATTTCACAAATTCTTTCCTATTTTCGTGGGCACTATATAATCTATTTTTAGAGACCATTATATTTTTAAAAATATAATTTTATTATGAAAATAATATCTTACTTCACATATGGTTTTATAAATATACTTTTCCAAAGGACACTTCTTTTCAATGTAAAGGAGTATTTATCTAAAGAATTACTCGATGATTTTATAAGAGTATCTGCAACTATTTCAACACTCATGTTGATTATTATGTATTGTTGGTATTAAAATAATATGATATCATATACCATATTTAATTTAATGGTTTATTATTAGTTTGATTGTGTATGTTCCATCTTAAACCCATTCTCCAAATTACTCTGAATGGTTAGTGTTTAGGCTTAATGTTCAAGGAACACTATTGACATTTCATATGTTAGTTTCAATATGAATGTATATGTTTTTTATGTTTATCCCCTATAATATTAGAAATTTATTAGACATAGTAAGTGATTTTTGGGGCCCTCTATAGCCTGTTGATACATCGGTAGGTCTCATGAGACAAACTATGGTCACAGAATAAGGCCTTGACAAAATGATTATTATGGACTTGGCATGATACCTTGATGGTATGGTTACAATGTACAGAATTATGTATTCCCTAATAATGAAACTAGTAATTTAACATTAATTTGGTTATTCAAGTAGTATAATACCCATGATTTTTCTTTACTATGAAATTATTTATTCATCTCATATTCCTTCTATAATGTGTTTAAGTTCATTTGTAAAGGCTTGTGTTTTTATTTATTCACTCAGCCAAATGTTTATAATTATGGTATATTCTGTTTTATTTCATACCATTACTGAGCATTTGATATCACCCATTTATTATGTTTCATTTTCTTAGGACATGATGAATTTTATTATGAATGACTCGCGGGAATAATCTTAGAGTTGTGGATGTTCCCAATAAAATTTATATGTTGTACTTCATTTAATGTAGTAATGTTAAACTTATGTATGTATCTTGTTTCCAAATATACTAAACTAATATGTCCACTGAGATGATTATTCCTTATTTATATTCAAATATAATAAAATAAGGAACTGTCTCTAGCCAACTGTGGTCAGGCCCTAACAATATATTTCACTACATTGTGTTCTCTATGGGTTTATAATCGTTATAGCGGTGGACATATTGGATTAGTCATTTTTTTATGAAGAGTATTTGGATTATATTGGATATTTTTTGGGATTTAGTTATGTCATGGTTGAAAAAATGAATTGGTTTATATAGAAGTCCTAATTTTTTAGTTATAATCATGATTCAAATCATTATTTTTTATGGGGATTACGAAAACAATCATTTCAGTCTTCATGGTATAAAATAAAATGTTTTTGAGGGTATTGCATCATGATTTATCTATAGTTCAAGGAGAGGATCAAAGGACCAAATAATAGTTAGATATGTCTATATCATGGTTTAGTCATGGAATATTTAATGGTGTGTAATGAACAATTATATTATAGGGTAGAGAATCACTTAAAATTTCATGGTTCTCAAATCATAGTTTATTATGCTAAACTATGACATGGTTTAGTCCCAACATGTCATGGTTTGAACACCCATAGGTTTTATTATAAATTTAATCATCCCAATCCTTTTTTCTATTGTCTTATCTTTAATCCAAGAATCCCTAGAGGCTTAGTTATGATAATTTTGGACACATTTAGGAGATTCTTGAGGCCTCGGGTTCCTGCAATTGAGTTTTTATGGTTTTATGTGCTCATCTTCACCTTTAACTCTATTTTTATCTTTTAAGATGCTCTTAGAGGCTAAATATATTTATAGTTCTATGATTTTTTGGGGTTTAGGATAAAAGATTTATGGAGGAGTGATTTTTTATATGTTTCGTAGAGGATCATTGTGATTTTAGGGTAATTTGATTATCATTTCCCTATATTATCAGCATTGCATCATTCAAGAATCATTAAAGTTGTGTGGTTCATATTCACTTATTTTTTTACATTTTTGGTATGAAATTAACATTATTTTTTTGTTAAAGGGTTGGAATTTTACAAATGAAGATAAATAAATAAATTGAAAAGGGAAGTGAGATGTATGTGGTTACTATGTTTTCTTATAATTATTGTTTTTGTTATTAGTTAATTTGATTGTTGATCATGCTAATATAAATTATGATTTTTGTTTATATATATTAAAACATTTTAAAATTATTTAAACCATTTAATGATGATAATGAGATAAGGAAACTAAAATATTAGATCTTTGATTAATCTTTTTCATGTGTTGAGCATGAAATTATAAATTGATAATGAAAGAATGAATAAATTTTAATCTATGTGTTTTTTACATCACATTAATATTTTTAGGGTAGATTTATATTTGTGCTTTTTTCATTATGGTGGAATAATTTTTGGTGTTTATGGTTTTATGTGGTTCTGTATGAGATACTACTGTGGATTGTTTATGTGGTAACATGATATAGTTTTTTATTTATGTGGAAATGTTTGAGGTCAATTTGGTGTGTTATTTGAAATGTTTTAAGGTAATTTTGTAGTGGGGTTTTCATGGATAAGGTGGGTCATTTTCTCAAGGATATGTAATTGTGTTAACATAATGAAATTAAATGAATTGTTTTAATATAATTGTATGGATATAATGATTTTCGAATTTAAGTAGTGCTAGATATTATAAAATAAAATGGTTGATTTATTATGTCCTGAATGAAAATGAATAATTCATTATATTAAAAGTTAAAAAAAATTATATGATGTGGGTAGTTGTTGTAATAAACATGGTTAATGAATTTAAAGTGTAATTGCTAATGGAATATGTGTGGTAATATGTTTTATATAAATTTTATAGTTTTTGTGTTGTTATAACCTTTGAATATTTTGAATCTATATATGGTAGTCATTTTTGTTGTGTAGTGGTGACAGTGTGATGGTGTGATGTGGTTATATAGGTGTTTGGATAAGAAGTAGACCCTAGTTTGGGATTGTTTACATTTATATATATAAATATTAATTATATTATTTTAATTTATTATATATTGATACAGCATTCAAATTACATTAATGATACTCATATGAGGTTTTGGGGTTTGAGTGTACCCTTAACAATTAGGATATGGGTGATACAAAATTATTACTACTCCCCCTATCCCATTCTCTCTTTAAAACAAAGTTTGTTGATGTGGTTATGATTTGGTTGTGAAGATATGGTTGTGATGTGGTATGAGTAAGTGGTATGTGGATGAGTTATGTGGTTTTTGTGTGTGGTGGTGATGTAGTTTTGAGGAATGTGATTATGGTATATGGTGATGATGTAGTTATGTCGTCTGTGGTAGTTTTGTGTGGATATCATATGAAGATATAATATATTGTTATGAGATGTGAATAACAATGGGATGAGAGTACTATGATGTATGTTTTTAGGATATGATGGATATTTGATCTGTGGGGAAGTGAGTGGAGTTAACCTTTCCAATATATTTCATGATTATTAAATTATTATATTTTTATGATGATTTAGTAAGTATGCCTTTAATGATATGGGATTTTCATTGACATAGAATAGCTAATAAGGTGGTTTCATTACTTTTTCTCTATGGTTTTAGTATTTTTCTTCCACATTGTCATCGAAGTTTCTATGGATAAACCTAATGAATATACTTACATGCTTACTACGACATTTATATTTTTTTAGATTTTTTGGGTGACGTCTATCATTAGATTGTACATTACTAGATCATAAACTGGATATTTGTGGGAATTTGTTTAATTTCCTTATAAGCTATTTATTTTTGGTATTTACTTTGGATATATTGTCTTTTACTTGTCAATTACATTATAAACATTATGTTGGGGTTACGATATTTTTAGTTTTGTCAGTAGGGTTTTTTGGGGGTTTTTTATTTTATTAAAAATATAGAGGGTTATGACTCCCATTATGTGGGTTTCATACCCCTTGTTCTAATTTCCAACTTCTGGAATATTTTATGTAGGATTTTATGGTCACTATTGTATACACTAAGGACTAAGGAGTGGTTCTAGGGAGGATAGGTATTGATAGAAGGATTTTATCTATTTTTTTTCAAAACATATCTTTATCTTTATGATGTATTGAATAAAAATACAACGAAACATGAATTGCGATATTCATTGTTCTAAAAAATGGAACATTCACTTCAATATACCATGTTATATTTTTTATAACCCATACGAATCATAAATCATGTTTCACTTATGAATTTATTTGGAACTATAATAATAATATAATTAGTAACACATTGATTTAACTATACTACCCTTTTTCATTTATCTAACATTTACATCTCCACATTAAAAATAATATCATCTTTTGATATATTTTAGATGAAGTCAAAAAAATACATTAATACATGACATGGGATCTTCATTTAAAAAAAATGGAAAGCAATCTTCAAAATATTCCTTTAGTTTGTTTCACTGGTGAAGACACATGAAACTATATTTATAATATAATTATTTACACAATGAATCAAATATACTACCCTTTTTTATTTATCAAACATTCATGTTTCCTTCCACCCTTCATAAAATAATATCAAATTTGGAATCTTGTACATTTCTCCCCCTCTGAACACATAATATAAAGGGAATATGGTAGGAAGGGGTGAGGTTTTTCTCAAAATATATTTATTAGTACCTTCCTTGACTCAAACTATTACTTAATACACTCTCCCATTTGGAATTGAAAGTGTTCATATCTCCAAAAGTTATTTTAGTGAATCCCTTCAATGCTTAGTAAGAGAAAACATAATCTAATTTGTCATATGAGTTCCAATTTCTTTATAAATGATTCTTATACTAATTTTCTATGATCCAATTTAATGATACCAAATTAACATAGTAACACATAGAGAAATAATTAATACCAATATCTAATTAAAACATGATCACAAGAATTTATCATCTTGGTTCCCACTAAAAATATTATATAACTTCCCTTTTCTAATTTAATTTCATAAAAAAAATTAGTACCGTTTAAAATAATTTTTGATAATTAATATACTACTTAATACAATATTAATTAAATATAATATAATCATATTTGGAGATAATGATTATAAAAAACATAAATCATTATCTTATAAGTTTTAATTTATTTTATAGTACCCTTATATTTCAAATTATTACTTGAATCCTCTCTAAACCACTTTTCACACCAAACTATATATCTTAGGTGCCATTATTGTTGTGTGTCCTTAAAATAATTTTTTTGCCACTATCGTTTCTTAAATCATTTTTGTTTCAAATTATGAATCAGCACTTGATTATAAACTAATTTCATTAACTTCTACATAAATTGAGTTTTAAATTTCTCAATATTTATAGTTTTTTAAAATAAAATATCCACTTGAATATTTTTTTCACAACTATTCATGTCATGTAAGTTTTTTGAATTGTTAAACAACTTTTAGAATCTTGACTCAATTTTAGTTTCTTTATATCATCATGTACAGATACTAATTGAAATATCCTTTGAATGTAGTTCATGGGTGGACCAACTACCATCTTAGATTTATAATTAAAAAAAAAATTCTACCCCTTGATAAACGTGTCTTATTGTTTTTTATTGTTAGATTAGAATGAATAAATATAATATATATGAGGAAAAAATATCCACTATTATATATAAATAATTGAATTAATTTTTTTCCCAAGTAAAATGTATTTTTTTGATATATGTGACATGGTAATTTCAAACTTATTTTCAAATAACAACCTCATTATTTATCCTAAACTTTCTTTTGAGCCTTTATTTCTCATGCGTGAATATCACCCTTAACTTATGTACCATATTCACCGTGATACATATTGTTTTACTCTAGTAAGCAGCAGTCTTGATCCTATGTGTTTCATAATCACAACAATATCCTTGAAACCTATTCTTATTTAAAGATTTAAACAAGTATGATTTTGAAAAGTGTTATTTTTATATTTTATTATTTTATTTTGTACTATTAGATTTATTATATATTATCATAGATTTTATTCCTGTAATAATTCTTTTCATCCCATCCCTTTCATTTTTTGGGTTTCATTTAACTTTGAGTAACCACTTGTTTTGAATTGATTTCTTTAAAAAAGAAACTTTTATAGCCTTTGGTAGGTCCCCATAAAGAATTTTAGTGTATCAATGTCCCTTGGTTCCAATGGAATGATAACAATGATAACACTGGAATTCATATGATCTATTTAAATCTTCTAACAACCTGTAATTAAATTTAGAACACTCCATTATTTTGATTTCATGAGTTATAGAAATATTGTCTTCATGTATCATGGTCACTTATTACTTAGTTTCATTAATAATATTTTACTTTAATTGAATGATAATATATTGGGATATAAATTGATCCCAAGGATCTTAAATATTATTTTTATTTCCCTATATTTTAAGAAACCAACATGGATGATTTTAAAAATAAGTGTTTTTTTCCTACAAACTCAAATAATCCTTACTGATTTTTTTCAATCTATATGATATATTAATCAATAATAATCCCTATTATGGTGATATTTTTTCACATATTCACATACTTTTAAATAATATAATTTAGATAATTTTTATCTATATACATTTTTTCTTATATACCATAAATTCAAACAAGTAATAATTTTTAGAGATATTTAATTGTTTTGATAATAATCTGATTAAAATTATTAACCAACCATTTTTATACAATAAATTATCCAAATTGTTCAAATTTAAAGGATTTAAAATATTTCCCTTCCCTATAATTATATATTCATGTGTGGATGTATTTACATAGAAACTTTTATGGGAAAATAAAAATATTTCCACACTACAAGAACATGTCGAATCTATTTTTTTATCACCATAAAAACTTGATCTTACATATATAAGTAGTATATTTTCATTAGAGGAATTTTTTACCAAATATTTAAAAGTAATCCAAAAATTTGCAAAAATTGTAAAAGTTTTCCCTAAACTAATTAAAACTTTTACATGAGTATTCATAATAATCTATGACTCATTTAATTCACCACGAGTCAGAATAATTGTTTCTATAATGCCAATATAGATTTATGTATTTCTCAAAGTCCCTTATTGAATTATTTAATTATTATTTCAAACTCAGATGTTTTTATTAAACCATGGTAGAATTATTATTAATTCCACAATAATTTTAATTTAAAATTTTCTAATTAATTTTTCTTTATGATTTTTATATCTCCTTTAGTCAATCTGTTTTAGTTTTTTTCTAATGTTAATAAGGAATATATTCACATATGTTATTTGGGATTTATGTTTATACTTATTCTAACTAATGGATATATATTTCATAATATTATGAAGTTATAATTATCTATATTCAATATCATTATCACTAATTAAATTATATTTACATTATCTTCTTCTTTCAATATCAAAAACTACAACCATATAGGTATTCATTTCATACTCTTTGACATTCCTCTTCATCACTCACATTGTATTTTAGAATAAATACCTTTCATTTTAGGATAGATAAAATCACTAGGGATATCTTAAATAGAATATATATTATATAATTCGATCTGATATTCTAGGATTAGTAATATCAACATAATAAAGAATAGTTATTTAAAAAAAAGATAAATGATAAAACCAATTAAAATAATCAATATGGGTAATCTCAAACAATACCGTACCTTTTTTAGAAAAAATAAGAAATAATTTTTCTTGGATGTCAATTGAAGTGTATCTAAACTAAATAAAATAGTAGATCTAACCTAACACTTTGATTTAAATTGATGTATACATATATTATGTGACAAAGACCAAAATATTGGTGATTTGGATCTCTGTATTAATTTTCCCACTATCATTTTCTAGTGATTTTTTAATTAAATAAATATATGTCACAAATTAAGGTGAATTCCACCTGTTTATATTTAATCATTTAATCTCAATAATTTGTAATTATTTAATGGGAAAACAAAAATATAATATGTTTTTTAGATGTTTGACTCTTAATGTGAGATTCAATCATTGGTATGATGTTTATAGTCTATATCACACATATTCACTTATATCATATAAATAATAAATTAGGGAAAGTATCATCTATTAACCCCTTAAAATAGACTATCATCTGTTATATAGGAATCATTCCCTATTCCTCCTCCTTATTGTCCTTCTAACCAAGAATTTCTTAGGAAATAATATCTTCTTTCCAATTCAAAAACTCTTTGTGGTATTTTCTGATATGCTATCAGCATTGATAGAGTTCCTCCTATAATGATTGATCCAATAAACCTTGTTGGGAATGTTAATTAGCCTCATTTTCCCTTAAAGTTGTGCATGAAAACATATGATAAAATTTTTTAAGATAAAATAGACTTCCTTGGTTATATGGGGCCAATTTATACTTTATTGGTACATTTTCTTCACTAAAACTATATAATTTAACAATAACAATACCTTGAATTTGAAAATTTATTTTTTTACTTAACTAATGTACTAATATAACCATAATCTTATTATTTCAAATTATTAAGTTTTAATATAATTTTAATGAATGTACAGAGAGAATATTAGAATGGTACGCAGGATAGATCTCTATAAGACCTTAAGTATTAATTTAAAGTAGAATGGGCTTAAAACCATCATTAGGGAGGTGGTTCCCTCATCCAAAATAAACAATATAATTAACAAAAGAGAAATTATATGATACCCATTTAGAATCTCTCTGATATCTCCATTACTTATCATATACACTATTCAATATAATTAAGAATACATAAATAATAAAAACTTCATGAAATATTATATATAAAATAGATTACCATTTAGAAAATATTTATAAACTATAAAAATAAATTGATAAATAGAACCATAAAAGATTCTGGACAAACTCAACACATTATTCCCATAGACCCTTAAGATCTTCTTATTTGTTTACTAGGATGTATTTATCGATTTTTGATGAATGAAACAAGAATATAAAGTATTTTAGGGTTTAAATGTAGTGTTTGAGTAAAAAACATAGTAATTACCACCAAATATCTTAAACATAAACAATGATGTCAATTTGTATGAATGCCAATATATTCCATCCAAAATGTGATGGATAAACCATTTTTCCTTATGCAACATAGTATCACACAATAAAAAGTGATAATATACATTTAATTTCCCTATTTATCTAAAAAACAACTAAAATAATTGAGAAAATAGATTTATATAATTTCGTAGTATTCCTACTTCTAATAATTCTAGTATGACCATTGGCTATGATGATATCGTATTTAATCATAAATTTTTCCCAGGAAATATATTTCATTGCGTTATAAAAATCATCACATGATTGAAATAAAATTTCATAGTGTATACTATTTCAATTCCATATCACCCTAAAAATGGTTGGTGATGATAGGGACCACAACATTATATTTAGGCCAAGTGGTCTATAGGAACTATGATTTAACATAAATCCTTTTGTGAAATAATATTGGAATGAAAACATGACCCTTAGTTTGATATGCCCTATCATGTTCTATCATCACCCAATTCAGAATAATATTCTCAAACTAGCTCTATTTGTAAGAAAATTATTACCCTATTTCACAAGATCACTACCGTTCTAACTCTCACATCCCATCACCCTATTTTGATACCATAGAAAGAAATAATCATTCTATCAATAATACCCCACATGACCACTATAAATAGGTGACCATAAACATTCCTAGTCAAGTAGATTCCCCCAAAAAACATGATACACTCACATGATCCTAATTCTTCAATATGTTCTCTTATATAAATTATGTATAATCACCTCCCTGAGAAAACTATTAACTCTCTAATTTTTCCATCCAATATTGACTATATTTCTAAACATGATACATTTCCATCCTAAGTAATGTAAAAAATAATAATGGGATCTAATTATGTTCAATAAAAACAAAGGGAAATCCAATTGGTCCTACTGAATAATACTCCAATAACTAAATAAATGGGAAATCAAATAGGACAAGATGGATAATTAATATATTTGGATACCACTAAAAAAACTCGCTCACCCCTAGTAAGTGGTTCTCACTCTTCCCTCTTTCCCAATTGAATAATTTCCATTATCATGTATACCATAATATTTCTAAAAAGAGATATATAATCATGCACCATGTTCATATTTTTTAGTTAAATATAAAATCATGCACACAATACATATCCAATAATAATTCTTATCATTAAATTATATATAAACATGCTCATTAATATTAATATTTAACATCAGGTGAGTCTAGGAAAGAACATTAACATCAGTATGATAAGAAATAAAACATAATCATAAATATAGTAAAATTTTTATTACGAATAAAATCAAAAATAAAAAAAATAATGATATAAAGTATCAATTTATAAAATCCTTGGTCTAACAACAACCTCATCACTGATCACATAATAGAACACCCCATCACCGAGCACATAAATTGGATTTTTGTATGATATAAATGATCTCCCTTTTGTCATTAGACTCTATTAATATTCTCAAAATATTCGGTACACTCTAATTACCAATCAGGTATTATTTTTTTAAAAAAAATTGATTCTAAATTAATGGGTAACAATGTCACCAGGACAACTGAAAGGAATTATAATTTTATCAAAAAAAATCCTTTTATTTATCCAAAATCTCATGAATTGTCTACTAATGTTATGATGATATGAAATCATCAACATATTTGTTATTTCTTTTTCTTAAGGTTTCTCAAGTAATTGTAATATTTTATAGACTAAAACATATTCTTACCAGTCTAATAAAACCATCTCAACCTTAATATATCTCAATAATATTTTTATAATATTTTAAATGCATAGTGTACTCATTCAGGCTCTACTTTCATAATATATCCTTTGTTCAATTTTATCATCAGACTAAGTGAATCACATTTCACCAATGGAGTAATTATAATTTCCCTTACCTCATTACTAATAAATTATTTCACAATTTTTTAGATACAAAAAGGAAAACTGAATATCATTTTTACCTCATTTTCACCTGGGATTCTTCTATGATGATGTTGCTAGAGCATCCAAAAATCAATGGATCCTAGAACGATAATTTTATTTATCCCCTCATACCCCTTTATTTAATTCATAATTATTTAGACATCTAGGTTACATTTTTTGGATTCTCTATGTTTCTTATCAACCTATATCACCCATAAATCCTTGTAACACATGAAAACCATGAAAACCCAACTATGTTACCTAGTTAAAATGTTGATCAAAACCCATATATTCAATTTTTTCTATTGAATCTTCTGGATTACAACTAGAAATGTTGAATCTTGATAAACAAACTAAACAATTAAATTTAGGAAATTGACTGAGAAAGTAAAAGATATTCACCATATATATATAGAGATTAAATTTATATCACTTTTAAGAACCTCATACCACAGACATATCACAATTTCTCTTAATGGTGATAAATTTTGTGACGAGAGAAGATAAATATATATGAAATTAAGGAGAGTTTACCCTTCCTTTGTCAAATTCCCCCATGACCTAACTCCTTTCACAACCAGTTTATTTTTTATTATTAATTATAATTTAAAAAATGTTTTTATTAGTAATTTTAGTGGATATGGGAGTGAATTAAAAAATCACCACCCATAACATCTTCAACTAATATTATTTAAAACTCCAAAAATACATGTAAACAAATAAATATAAAAAACACACATTTAATAAAAATTAGACCAAGGATTAAATCATGGAATCCCCTCTAGGAAATTTATGATGTAATTATTGATTTAGGTAGGAAACATGGGATATTGGTGATGTGGTCTGTGATGCATATAGTGTCACAGATGTAGTGAAGGGCCTTTTTACCAACCAAATGGTGGGAATCCACGCTATGTGTTGCGTATTCATCCCACTATGTGTTCAGGTCATGTAAAAGGTTCCCCTTAACCAAGTTAAAAGGGAGTGTTTTGTTGTTTACTTAAACGTGGTTTAACCATAGACCATTTTGAATAATAATAATAATATTATAAAAATATATTAATTATATAAATTTTAACAAAACCAAAAAAGACTACTAGGGGCACAATGTTTGTGACAAGTCTCACTGTTACCCACAACATCACTCATTAGGGACCCAATTCTCTTAAACTTGGTAAAGACAAAATATTTGTAACCACTCCACCCCACTCTCTAATTGATCCCAAAAAATTTTATTTTTATATCTATCTCTAAAATATGAAAAACACATTATAAATCTCATTAAAAAAATTCATGATTTCACTATAACATAAGAGGTTATATTAGTTATGTTATTCTTATCTCTCATATAATATTCAGTGTCTCTATATTTCTCATAATTATTTTTGAGACCATATTCAAATTCTTTACCTTTTATTTTTTATTTTATTATGTTCAATGATATAATGGTAACTAGTAGTGAAAATAAAGTAGCAGTTTAAGGCAACATGTATATCCTTCCATTACATTAATGGTATCCAATTTCTTCTTCATTAATTATTTATCTTCCATTGATCTAGGATCTTAAAATTTATAATAATTTTTTTTTATTCTTTCTTAAAAAAAATTTGTTTGATGGGTGGAAACTCAAAATAAAGGATACTCACATATTAATAATATTATATTGCATATAAAGTAGAAATATGTTCTATAATATAATTTTAAAACTGAAAAATCAGTTTCTGTTGAGAAAATTTTCATTTATATTTATTGGGATCCATATATATACCATAGTAAAGCTCTATAATTTTAGTACATAGTTACTCCAAACATGGAATCAATCTTACAATATCATCTCATATGCCTCAAAAATATTTTTACATGAGTAAATCTCTATGATGTATCCCAATATTTTTTTATATTGAGTAAATTTTATAGATTTATCCCACATAGTGATTGATATATTTAATGCACCATTATTAAAATTGAGTAATTTTCTATCTTTGTATTAAAAAATAAATAATTTTTCACAAAACTAAATTTCTGGTTCATGTAACTCATCTCCATTGACTAAAATATTCTCACTACTTCTTGAAAGTCTCATAATTTTTGAAATGTTTCTTGATTATTTCCAAAAAAACTTCTTATTTATTTTATATATCACTTAATTTAATTTAATATACACATCATCTAATCAATTCATCATATCTTAATTAATTTATTAGACTTGTAATCATTATTTATGGAACTCCAAAGTTTTTTATTTTTAAATAATAGCTTATTTATTTAATTTTAAAACATGTAACTTCTGAAATAACTCATTCCATCACATAAAAAAGTATAAAAACATTTTCATAACATCAAAAACAAATAATATATCTCCATTTGATGTGGTTTCAATAAATTAAATAATAATTCCAATTTTTTGTCTTCAAGAATTTAATTTAATCTGATTTCAATACATAAACGATTGGTCTTAACTCAAGAATATCAATAAATATTCTTCATATAAATAAAAACAAAAAATATTGATCCTTGTTATGCTTTTTCTATTTATGAAAAGTTATTTCAATGACACTATACAAATTCATTATTTCAAGTAAAAATAGCATACCCTCTCAAATGAATATTTGCATGTCCTTTGATAGGTATCATTCTAATATTTTCAATCTCTAATGAATACTCCCTTTATTTATATGGTATCAACTCATATTGTGGACAATTTCTCCTACTTGTGATTTAGTCTTATCATGATAATCAATATTTGATATATCCTTATTTACATGGTTTTTTCATTGATTATAACATGTTTACTAGTTTTTACTATATATCACCCTCATACTTGAACATAATATATTCTCCTTCTCATTTATGATGTTTTAAAATTATAGATCAATTTCTTTATAATAAAATAACAATAAATACAACTATCCATGACATGGGAAATTCATTCATCCCAAAAAATGTTATAGTCCCTAAAATTAATAATTATTTTATACAAGTAAAACCTTTGACTTTTTATTAATAAAATAATATTTTCATGTATGATATCATTCATATAAACATATCTAGTTAATTGGGAATTTAATTAATTAATTTAGTAACTTTTTAATCCCTTACACCATCTTACAAATCATAATATAATACATGTAGTTATTTGAAATTAATTTATAGAAATCTTGTCTATTACATAAGAAATAAAATATCATTCACTAATACATTTCTATCAATATTTAAATGACAATAAAATTGGATATTAACTATGTTTTATCATTTTTTCAATGTTTTTCAATCATATAATTACAAATATATTGATAACAACATTTTAATAAGTGAAATATATGAAATGATATCCATTAACATTATAAATATATCTTATGAATATAGTATTAGATTTATGATTTGAATACAGTGAGTGCCTCTCATATCTATCCCAACATACCCTTATATGAAACACTTTTAAAATAATGAATTTTACAATTATATATATAGACATATATATATATTCAATTATTTTATTTTAAATTTTCATTTCATGTGAAATTATGTCTTATTTTCATTTAATAGAGAACATACTCCCGTCGAATATTTTAGTCTTATTTTTCTTCATTGTGTATTAATATGAAATTAGCACTGACAACCCGTGGCCCAAACCCAACATTGATCATACCCATATTAAATTTTAAACCATTGTTTTAACATCATATATTACACTACCATGATCAAACTTTTCAAATAAAACTATAAAATAAAATGAACAATTGAAAAACTATACAGTTAAACATGTCTATTTAACATAGAAATACACTAAATAATTAGTTCCATAAATTTACATGTAAGGATAAATTATAATTAATATGAAATTTTATATATTAAAATATATTTTACTTTTTAAGGAGAAAAGATGGAAAATAAATTTTTAAAATAATATATATACCACTTCTAATATTATAATTAATATTAATATTCATATTAAGAGTTACAGAAGATCACTCAAAAAATGAGGTCTAAAACTTGAAGTACGTTTTTTTCAATCTCTTAAAATAAAAAATTCAATATTTTTATTATTACAATGATCAACTTCCTACACCCTTAGCCACAACCTTGGTTCTCCTTCCATTCATATTTTACCAACACTACCCTGTATCATATTATTCTGTATACATGAAATATTATTTTATTATATCTTTTAATTGAGTACATTATTTGTATATAAAACCATGTAACATGACCACTAGGATTAACCTCATGATTATATGAATTATTTTAAAATAAATTCACTTCAATATATTTTAAAATTGATTCATTGATAAATACATTTTCATATTCAAATCACCCCTCCTCCCCCCTCTCCCTCTCCCTATCCTTCTCCCCCACCCCCTCTACACATTCATGCAAGTATCATTGACTAACATTTAGTGGGAAAATGATCAATAAATGGTTAATCATATAAGGGATATGAGTTATACCCACATCATGTTTCGCAATGGTAAGGCACATAAAACTAAATTGTAATAAAACTGGATAGATATTGATGGATAGAATTATGATGAATAATAATATAATGTTTTCACAACTAATATTATGTATTTCATTAAGGGTTATCTTTTCATAATTAATTTATTTTATATAGTGTTTTTATAGAAATATTTGTAAGATACAATAGTGAATTATTCCTTTGTATAAATATTTCTTTTATAGAAAACCCCCTCTAAAGAGTTAGAGAACTTGAGATGAAGAACCATATCCTATACATGTAACACCCTGTGATTCTAAAAGTGGAAAATCAAATTCAATGGGGTATATGACATGTAACACCAAGAATAAAAGATAATATAATACCTAATACTTTATGATATATTTCCATTGATTAAATCCCTTGGATAGCTTACGATGCACACAACACCAGAAATGAATAATAACAACTAAATTATAAAAATTGTATTTTTTACACATGTATTGAATAAATTTTATGTTTATATATAGATTATAAATAAAATTATTGTAAAATTAAAGGGAAATAACTTTTTTATAAAATCAATATTCTTTTAAAAGGCAGATTGGTCGCCCTTAACACACAAAATTTAAAATTAATATTTACCACTTTTAGAAGATTTATTTGAAAATATAAACTTCATTTTTGAAATACTAATGTTACATTTATATTTGTGTGTATTTTTAAGAATTTTCAAAAAATATTATGTTTTTAACGAATAGTGAAAAAACTGATTTTTATGGAAAAATGCCTTTTCATTCAATTTATTTATAATGTTAAATTATATTTTTTAAATTGGCCTTAAAATAAAATTGTTTCAATTATATTAAAATTTATCTTATTTATTTCATTTTAAATAATTTTATTTTGAAATTTTATATTAAAACATATATAAATATACATATATTATAATTTTCTCTTTAGAAAACTGCTCTTATGTCGTGTCTACGATTTTTTTAAACTGGACTATTCCACATTTGTGAATTTAATTTCAAAAAATGGATTCCATATTATAAATATTCATAATTTATATTATCTAATAAGTTCAATTTTATTCCAATGATGGATAGTCCAATAGTAAAAATAAATTACCATGGTTGAGGTAAAAAATGGTATTTCCAATAACACCCCAAGCTTCCATGGTACGATTCTCTTTGAATAATGCAATAGTTTGCATTTTACGTAGCCCCGAGATCTAGCACACCCTGACCAATCAAACTAGCTGTTTAAAAAGTTGTTATGAATAGTAATAACCACTTTTTGATATTTTATAAATTTTATTTTTGAAAATGGACATCATTTTTGGTTTTAAAATATCAAAATTATTCTATGGTGAATTTTTTGTATTTTTATGAAAACTTTCAATGTTTGATGAATAGTGGAAAAACTAGGTTATTGTTTAAAATCGACTTTTTATTTAAATATTACCTTTTTAACTTTAATTAATTTTAAAGTCAAAATACATACATAATACCTATATTAGGACAATTTAATTCATTTGAGTCATTTTATAATAATATTAGATATATAAAATTTTATTGAACGTTTTACCGTCTTTTACTCACCATCTAGGCACATTTGCAAATTTCCATAAAACGTAATTTTACCGCTTATGTGAATTGAATTTCAAAAATACGGGAGACACTAATGACATAAATAAGTAAAATGTGGTTCAATATGATGACAATAATTTTTTGTGAATAGTAAATTTCGAATTTCATTTACTAGAGTAAAAAGTAAATAGGGTATTTGAAGGTAAAAATGAAATTATAATTACCCCAGCACATGTCTTAATTATATGGATAAGTTTATTTCGACCAAAATAAACCTTAGTTATAAAATATGATCCTTTTTATCTCATTGGATTATATTAGAACATTTATTATATTTTATTTAAAGTAGAGTTAAAGTTGTTAAATTCAACATTTAATAACTAAAAAAAATTATATAGAGTTAAACAAATGATAAATTTTACTATAAATATTAATTAGAAATTTAACAAATATTTACTACATCATGGTATTTTATTTATAATTTTTTCACAATAAATAATTAAATTTATTTATGCCACAATGATGATGTAGTAATCACCTTATTAATTAATGATTAAAATAATTGATGCTATAAATATTAAAATAAATGTAAATTGAAACTTATGATGACATCCACAAACTTTATAGGGGAAAATGACATTTTTGGGATAATTCTATGTGTTTGTTTCAAAGAAATCAATTTTTTATGAATTTCACAAAAACCAAATACTAAATAGTGTCAAAATGGAAATAAATGTGTTTTTAAAACAAATACAATTTTATTAAATTATATAATAGTCCTAAAAATCCAAGGTTTGTCCAAAGGAATTAAATATTGTTATATATGTCTTTACTAAACCACTTAATGTTCTCTAGGCATTTTATAGTATGTTTATTAACCAAATAGTGTAAGAATACATGAAGACATAGTAAGAATTAAAATATTTAACTAAAAGTTAAATCTAAAAGATAAGGTTGATATGGTGACTTAAATTTGTCTAAAACCTATTGGTTGACAGTATTTAGACCCATCCACACCTTAGACTTGAAATAAATTCATTTAGAGCTATTAGAAATGGAAAATTATTTTATAATAAATTAATATTTTAGGCTCATCCTAAAGTACCCCTCACCTCTCTTATAAAAGGGTGATTCCTCTTATCCCAAATTCACACCTCCAAAACCATTTGGCTCAGCCAACCCAGGTTCAAATATCTTCACAATGACCCTCTCTTCATCCTAGAGGCATTAATGTGATCAGAAATCCATCCTACAGAGCCCTTTTTTTCAAATCAAAAGGAAGCACCCGAAGAAAAGGTAATTATTTCATCACCTCTTTCAAAGTTCATTTCTTCTTACGCATCCTATTTCATTGTTGTTTCCATACTAAAATAATAAATAATTTAACCTCTATATATAATTATGTTATAATAAATTTGGTACAACCATATTCATTATTCTCTCTATCCTTTGAATTACAAAGTCATCATACATGCATATGTACGGCTTATTGTCTCCACAAAACGATATGATTTCATTCCCCATCGTCACCATTCAAAAATAATTTTCATATGATGATTATAAAATAAAGTTTTAGAACTTAATATCATTTTGTATATTAGTAAAATACATCCTTTCTATAAAAAACATGACTTACATAACAAAATATATAAAGGAAAACGAATCAATTAACACCTGAAACTATGATACTACTAAAATATTTTTGACCGGGCAATATTAGAGGATCATAAAATATATATTATTTATGTATGTGATTATTATATAATTTAATAAAAGTTAGTTCACTGTTATACAGGAGGTTAACATACCCTCTACTAAGGAAAAGTACAAGGTAATGGTTAACTTTACAATCTCTTTATTATCTAAGGTTGTTAATACGTAAGTGTGTACTGGGACCTCTTTATCATCGGCATCCGTCTTTCATAAAAATGTATTTCAAAACATTTTTTACTATTTCATAGACTGTGTGTTAAATTAATGTATACCCTAGTTTGAATTATATAAAATTCTTGGAAAATAATCTTTCCGTCATTTTCCAAACAAGGTACATTTTGACATTTTCAACAAATTCAGGAGAGAATGTTTTTTAAACTTATACGGTAGGTGGGGCCATTTTCTGCTAATATAACACCTTTGAAACTTCCCTTTCAAGATTATAATAATATTTTCAAAATAAATGTTTTCTTTACATTTAAATGATTTCTTATAGATTGATATATTTCACTCAAATAGTTTTTGGATTGATTTAATCTATGTCAATATCCTTTGTTGGATTTTACGCTTGTTTGAAGTTGACTTATTATGATACAATCTACCATATTTTATTGAAGATTTTTCAATAAGTTTTACTATTGATGTTTTATTTTAATACCATTCATGGGTTATGGGTAAATTATTAACATTCCGTATTCTAATTTTAATACGAATGATTATGTTATGTTTCAACCTTTTCATATGAGAAATGCATTAGATGTAGTAAGTGATGGGTGTGGACCAGTATAGCCCCTCGATTTATCGGTAGGTATCATGAGACAAACTAGTGTCTTAGCATAAGGCCTTGACAAAATTTATGTTTAGGGTCTTCGAAAGAGGACTTGACTTTATTGTTAAGATGTTTGGATTTATGCTTTCTATCATTATAAAATTAGCTACTAATATTACATGTGATTCTTCGACTAGTAGAATATCCATGTGAATAAGTAAATGGGATTATTTGATTTATCTTTGCTATATTATGCTGAATATTAAGTTTAAAAGTCTTTTGTTTTATTATTATACATTTCTTTAAATGTTTATGCTTTTTTATGATATTTTTTGTTATATTGTTATCCTTATTAAGCATCTGAACTCACACCTTTTCTATGTTTTATTTTTCCTAGGATGCAAATAAATATATTATGACTGACCTTCATGGATAGGATAAGGGATTTTAGTGTGTTCAAAGGAGACAAAATGTTTCTTTTTAATTTCATAATGTAATTTAAAACTATTTATGTGTCTAGTACTTACGAGGCTACTAAACTGATCGGTCTTTTAGGACTTGATATCTTGTGATCATGCTAATGTTATGTAATAATGCACCGAATATGGGTAACTAGGGTCAGGGTGTTACATTTATTTGTTATAAAACTAAAAAGATAAGGTTAAAAAGATCTAAAACACTTACAGAACCCATTTTATGGCCATTTTTACACTTTATTAATAATAAGGTTTTAAAATGACCCGTTTTTCTTACTTTTTCATGACGAAAACCTGGGTATCACTTTATCTTTTCAAAACAGTCATTTTTTCCTCACCCCCACTTATAAAACATAACCCAATCTCCTTGCCTCTTCATGCTCCCAAAACCAATTTTTTCACCCAAACATTACCCAATTATCTTACTTACTTCTCTCCCATCATGTTAGATTTTTTATTTTTATTATTAATTCCTACTAATAATGATTTAGGTATAAACATAATGAGGCTCTCTGAAGAAGATGTAAAATTCTTAAACGTGCATATTTGGATTATTTGTTATTAAAACTCCTTAAAACCTTATTAAAATTTAATGATATTCTTAAACTACTATATATAAAATAATTAGATATTTTTTTGTTAATGTAATAACCAAGATCTATATCGGCATCCATCAAATGGGAAATGAAAGGGTAGATTGTGTGTATGGCAGATTAATACCTCGCTAACCGATATAATTCATTTTCTATCATTACCATTAATGGATGGATATGATTATTAATTTAATTTATTTATATGATATATATAAATTTATTATACTTTTAGAATTATTATATTATATATACACTCATACTATCCATTACATGGGTATTATGATAATGTCACTTAGGTGTATGATGGACTACCGCCTCACGAAGCGATGTGGTTAATTTTTCACTTATACTTTACATGGAAGATAGTATGGTTAAAATTAATGAAAATATGTGATATTTTTGGCATAAAAATTCTTCTTTAAATTAAATTTCCCATCTAACTTCTTACCTTCTAATCCATTGGAAAACAATAACGATGCTCCTGCGTATGTGTGGACTACCACCTCCACGTAGTGATGTGAAACATTTTTTATTATATTTTTAGTTGGATAGTAATAAGTATTTATTTTATTAATATAAATTTTATGTATGAAATAATAATTATTTCTTAAATTTTAATTGAAATTTATTTTTTTTTCTTTCAATATTTCAATAAAAATTGAAACCACATTCATGTGTCTGTAAGACCAACCATCTCCACGAAAAGTGTACTTAATTTTTTTTAACTTTAATATATTACCAGAAATAAATATATAATCAATAAATATGATATTTATATCATTATTAATATTATTTATATGATTTCACCATGATTAAATTAAAAGGTCCAAAATTTCTAGACTAAAACATACATGAAAAATGAAGAAATTATCACTCAAGACAACAATATTAACAAATAATTTTAATAAATGGGTGATAAAATACTATAATTAATTCATATATGGTATGATATATATAATTTTTTCCATTAATATATTTATAATAATCTTATATTTCTTATATAGTATCTTTTTACATGTATGAAGGAATTGGAAAACTCGTATCACTTTTACTTTTGTGAGACATATATGATATTCACCATTTATTCCTGTGTATGGGGTATATAATTATCAATTTGATAAGATATATCATGATCCTATTTCCCATAATGCTAATTAATGTTTTATTTGAAATTATTTATTTCATGTGCCTTATGATTCAAAAATTCCCAAAATGGTAAGGGTGTATTGTACATTATCGCCTTTATTCGGTATTATTTATGTTTAAGTCTCCATTAGGGGAATTATTTAATATTTCATAAAAAATATATTTTATTATTTTATATTTATTCAAGATATATTTTATGTAATATTACAATTTTCCACTATTTGGTACTTAAAATTTTTGGTAAAATATTTCTATGAAAATATGACTTTATTTCTCTCTTAGTTCAAAAATACTTTTCTCCAAGACCATGTTTTCCATAAAATATTTTAAAAATCATTTTTGAATTTGAAAAATGATTTGTTAAAAAACAATTTACCCATGTTTTACTATTTACAAATAAAAATCAAATGAATCTTCAGGTTGTTTTCCAAATAATGCATGTTTGGTTTTTACCGAAAATATGAAAGGAATCATAGTTTTAACATGTAAAATAGGACTGTAATTTTCCACCTTCATGACCACTAAATGTTTTAATGATTATTTTAAAATTTTAAATATTTAATTTTAAAAAATAATAATATATTTTATGAAATCTTTTTCAATAGATTTTCAATGTCAAAATGTTATTCTCTTAAAAAATGTTTTTAATGAATTTTTTGTATTTCTATTCATCAATGACATTAACCATTTATTATACTTATGATCCTCTAGAGATATGTCATATTTATTTCTTAATTATTCATTATTTGGATGGTTTATGATAAGTGTGATTTATGGGGTAAATTTTTATTACCATTCACCATATTACTCTAGATGGTTTATGATTATGTTTATTTGATTGGGGTATATATTAACATTTCATGTGTTCATTTTTCAATACAAATGTTTATGTTGATTTTATTCAGCTATTTAATATGAGGAATGAATTGGAACTAATAAGTTATGAGTAGGGCCCAGTTACATATATCCCATAAATACATCAATGAGTCTCATGAGGCAAATTAGTTGAAAATTTTACACGGCTTTCTACCCAAAAATTTAAAATTTCTAATGAAAGGCCTTAATAATATGTTTCATATTTCTAGAATTATGCATTCCATCATTATGAAATTAGTTATTCACATCCATGTGATTATTCGATTAGTTAGAATATCTATGGATGTGTTTCAAGAATATGTGATTATTTATATGTATTTATTTGATCATCATTTAATTAAGTAATATTATGAACAATTTAATGATTAAATGGAACATTTTTTAGTTATTTACCTTTATATATTGATTATTCATATTTAATAATGATATATTTCAATGTATTCTTACCCTTATTAAGCATCTGAACTCACCCCTTATGTTTTATTTTCCTCAGGGTACTAGGAAGTATTTTTTGATTGATATGTAGGGTTATGCAATGAGGAATAATGGAGTTCTGGAAGAAAATACTTTTTTTATTTTATGTTTTCAATTATAATGTGAATTTTAAATATAGATCTATTTTAACAAGGCTGATAAACTATTCATTCCTTTGGGGAAGGATCCCTTTTATCATATTACAATATAATAAAGTAACCACCACCTCTAGGCTACTGGGGTCAAGGACTTTATAGTTGGTATTAGATGAATTTTAGTAGAATATATAGGAACTAAATTTAGTAAAAAATAGATTGGGTAATATAACCATATGACCTTAGTTAACGATATGTCTAAGTATTAAATATAATTCTAATTTTTTAAGGTAGGGATTTTGTGGTTTTGATATAAATACATCCCTTCATGGATACAACAAGTGGATGTGGTTTTGGAATAGATGTACCTAGGGGTAATAACTTTAAAAAAAGGTGTGTTGGCTTGACTCAATTATTATTTGGTACATGACTATAGGCCTCACTAGCCACTTGGTTTGACACTCAATAGGGATATAATTATGATAATTCATATTTTATTTATAAACCATTATGAAGGATTTGAAAATATTTTTATGATTTGAAAACATTCCAAAAGAAACCATGTGTATGATTTTGATATTAGTCATGTATAAAAATTTCAATTTATGTTAATTATTTAACTAGTTTTTGGATTATACATACTGATACTAAATTTTATGATCTGATCTAGTATATTCCATTATTTAGAAATGGATCCTAGCATAACGTATGACAATCATATCAATTTGCATAATCTATAGAGTAAGAATGGTGATTTTCTTAGTGAGATTAAGACAATATTCCAAAGGAAACTAGTTTCCCAAATATTCTCATTATATAAGGAAATCGTATCATGAGCAATCCAGAAATAGAAATAACTAGCTAAGTCTTATGGATTCAACGGGATGTAATATAATAAAAAGATAGAGGAGAAAAATATTACTAAAGGTAATAATGGAAAGAAATATTTCCCCAATCAGACGATTATTGAAAGAAAAACATGGTTACTTTCTTGAAAGGAATGGGATTTTGCCCAAAGTTTGGGGAGAAATTCCACCATTCTTGTGATTTAAAGGGTAAGAAAAAAGTTTCCAATTTTCAATGCTTCAACTGTAAAGATATGGGGCACTATGAAAATGAATATACCAAGTCTAAAGGTAATATACCCTAGAATAATCAAAGGGATCAATTTCAAGCCTATTCTATTGAAACATTCAAAGTGGAATGATTAAAATGCTTTCATTTAGATTTAATAAATATGTTATAGATGTATTTTATCAAGGATATTCTCATTATAAGAATCATAAATTTCATAGGGATAATACTACACGACCTTTTATTCAAGGATCTGAGATATTAATGATAAATATGTGTTTATGGGATATTATTGGTAACCATGAAATTTTTTTAGTGATTTATATTATCATTTTTCAAGTATATAACATGTTTGGATTTATGAAATATATTTGAAAGCTTGAGAATTTTTCTCTAGAGGATTTCATTTTTTTAGTTTTTTATGTTGATCAAGGTATTAAAATATTTGAAACATCACTTTATATTTTCTAGGGGAATATAGTGCTAATTTAGTGACCTGGATTCTAAATTTGGTCAGAAATATTTTTGAAGAGCCTTAAGGCTAACTATTTGTGTGATGGAGTAAGTTGATAATTGGGTATTATTGGTTAACTTGTTCAAACAAATTCTTAGAAAATATCTATAAATATAATGGATGACTTGTAATTATTATATTGAGATAACGATCTATTAAATGTTAATTTTAATGTTGCGAACTTGAAAATACCCTATTGTTTGGATTAAAATATGAGATTTTGGTGAAAATTGATTAAAATATACATTACAAAAGAGTATATTTCTTTATGTTTATAGTATAAATGGTAAAGGAATTCCGCAACACCAAAAAAATGATCTTGAAAGAATCTTTTTTTAGTACCTTCATTTCTAATTAATCGATGTTATTTTTCACACATTAAAATTTAATTGGTTTTTAGGTCCTTAAATTTATATATATCATTCAATTTCTTTTGATCAATTATCCCTATCACCCTCCATAATTATTTACTCCTATATTACACTTCAAAATCTTTAAACCCCACCTATATTCTATTATATATAAACATAGTTATGTGATTGTTAAAGATGATATACACACATCCAATTATCTCTTTTGAAGAGGTTGTTTTTACCCTTATCATGATGTGGGATTTCAAGAATCAAATTTAAGACCCTTCATTTCCAAGATCAATATTAAATAATGAGGACGTAATTTATTTAAGGGGGTAGAATGAAACACAATGAGATTTGAAAAGTGGAACATCATATATTATAGTATAAATGACATGAAACAAAAAAA
Source organism: Viscum album (assembly GCA_963277665.1). Lineage (NCBI taxonomy): Eukaryota > Viridiplantae > Streptophyta > Magnoliopsida > Santalales > Viscaceae > Viscum > Viscum album. Next base: position 542,154,110 of record OY728119.1, read on the forward strand.
ATAAGGTAAGATAACACCCTGAAACTTTAAGATATGTTTCTTTACATTCAATCTCTTTAATATCTTGTGATCCATGCAATGTTTAGTTTAAACGAAACATAATACTCACTTAAAATATTTTTATTTAAACATTACGATTATAACATAGCTATTAAGATGGAGAGTACAAATAATTACAACTAAATTATGAAAATTATATTGTTTGAAAATGTAAAAAATAAATTTGATGGTTCTATATTAATTATAAATAAAATAATAACATTTTGAATGAGAGTGAAATGTTTTTCTACAAAAACCTTATTTTCTAAAAAAGTGGATTAGTCACTTTTTCACAAAAAATATAAAATTTAATTTTACCACATATAGAAATTTTATTTGAAAATATAAAATTAATTTTTAAATCTAAATTTAAAAATTATATTTGGGTCAATTTCTAATAACTTTATGAAAGATTAATTTTTGGATTAATCATGAAAATAATAATTTTTATTGGACACAACCTTTTTTTGTTTAAAATACTAATAAAGTTAAATTATATTTTAAATTATTATTAAAGTAAAATTAGTTCAATTATTTAAAAATTAAACTAATTTAGGTAATTTTAATAAATTTCATGATGGGATTTTATTATAAAACATTCTATATTTATGAGAATTTTCCCTTTGGAAAATCACTCTTTCTTCGCATCTGAATTTTAATTTTCAATTTAATTCTTTGTCTTTAATAAATTGAATTTTTACAAATATATTCCATATTTTAAATAATATTTATTTATATTATTTAATATGGTTAACCAAATTTTTTACCGTAATGAATAGTTAAAATATTAAAATTTAATTAATGAATTTAAGGTAAAAATGGGTTTACCGTGGGGATTAAGCATAAAATATAAGGGTTAAAAATGACCAAAAACATTTCCAGAAACCATTATATTTAAATATAGAGACTTTATCACTTATAAGGTTCTATAAGAAACCATTTTATATTACTGTTTATGGGAAAATCATGGGTTCCCCTTTATCTTTTCAAAATTTCTATTTGTGACCTCTCTCCCACTTATAAAAGGCCTCCCCCTATCCTCCCATCCTAACACTCCCAAACACCTTAGGTTCTTCCAATACCTACTATAATACCTTAATTAATTCCCTAATCGCATACCATAGAATTTATTTTGATTATTAATTCCTAATAATAATTGTTTAGGTATAAACCAACATAGGCTCTCCAAATATGAGGTTAAATTATTAAACATGCATATTTGTTTTATTTCTTTGTCCACCACCTTCGAACCTTATTCAACTATGAAAAAATAATCAAAACAGTATCTCAAATAAAATGATATCTTATTATTTTAATATAATTATTGATATCCATCTTCACTTTCAACAAATGGTAAATGAAACAGTCGATCGTGTGTACAACGGACTACCACCTCATTAACTAACGTAATTCATTTTCCCTCACCACCATTCAAAGCTGGATATAATGATATATTTAGAATATTTACATGATATTTATGAAATTATTATATTTATTTAATTTTAATATCATATATACCTTCTTACTTCACATTCTTTGGTGGATACGATAACATCACTCGTGTGAACGGTTGACTACCACCTCACGGAGTGGTATAATTCATTGTTTAGTTACACTTTACCTGAAAGGTAGTATGGTTGAAATTAATGAATATATGTTAATTTTATGTGGTTAATACTATAATTAATTATTGTATAATATTCCAAAGTATCATAATATTACTGAATAAAACAAATATCCATCATAATTTATAAAGTATGTGATGGGAGAAAGTTTGTGTTCCTTGGGAAAGGAATCAGTTAAGAAGAGTTACTCCCAAAAGGTTAGAAAAGAAATTTGGTCTGGATATCTAGGAAACAGGATAGAGATAACAATATTGTGGTAATAAATTCCACATCAAGGACCATTATAAAATGAAAATAAGTCCCAAAACAAAAAAGGAATCCATCTAAGAAAGAGATTATTAGAGTGGAATGGTGGTTAATAATCTATGTGAAGATGTATAGGAGTTTATAAAGAAATAAAAAAGGAAGTAATTTATGTATATATATGTTAAAGGTAAAATAAATCTAGTCATAGTGATTTAAAAAAATTACATGCTTGTATCAATATAAAGAGCTGATGAAATATACTGTAAAATAGCTAGGGAGATCAATTTCTAAAAGTATAAGTAGAAACAATAAATACACACCCAAGAACATATCTAATCATGTTCCCAAAGTTTGTTTGACTACATTTCTTTATAATTTAGAGTTGGATAGAAATGAAGAGTAATATAAGAAAAATATAGTAATTTTTTTATCTAAATTCGATATTCCCACTCCACTTAAGAAAGAAGTTGTAAAACTGAAGAATTTTTTAATTCTAAAAGGTGAACATAATTGAATAATAATAGGAAAATTAATCACGAATAGGTCTATAAATTTTATACCCTCAAGAAAATTATTTCCAAGGATAAAAAATATTTCTTATGCCTATATCTCACATTGAAATGTTTTCAGAAGATCCACATTATTTCCATATAATCATAATTGTGATTAAAGTCTAAGAATTAAAGTTGATGAAGTCTATAGTGTATCCTTTGAGTGTGAGATCATCAAATGATAAAGATACCATATATTTATATTTTATATTGGAAACATTAAAAATATGTATTAAAGTGATTATTTTATTCTTCCACTACTCTTTTTAACATTTATATATCATGTTAATCAAGGGAGAGTGACTATATAACTGTATGGGGAAGAAAATTAATTTGAAATATTTTTATATGTGTGTTCAAAGGTTGGTAGGTTCCTAAAATTATTGAAAAAACTATATGTTCTACTCGGAAGAAGGGAAATCTAGAAATTAGTTTCATATATGGTAAAAATCTATAAAGTACATTTTTTTCTAAAATTATCAATCATGTTTACTACAAATGGTTACCTCATACATACTTAGAGATTGTTTTTTGATGGCATTATATTAATTTAAATGTTGTAATAATTCATTTATAATGATTTTGTATTATTCTAAAGTTCTGATACTCACATATAACTAGTGAGTAGTGATTCCTGTTGAATTTATTCTCTCATTGAAGTAGTGGATATTAAAAAAATTAGCATAAAATCATATGGAAATAAGATGAGTTTCCTGAGTTTTAGAAGACTTTATTATCAAAATTATATCTGATATCTTAAAAGGTAGATGAATTTGATGAAAATAATTTCTTAAATTACTAGTGGTATCCAAGTGGTTCAAATATTTCATGGGAATAATAACATAAAATAGGATCATTACTATGTTAGTAATGTATAATAATACATTTCCCATTTTCATTTATTGTCAATTAGGGGGAGAAATAATACAATTAATAATATTGTTTAATGGAGTTAATTTAGAATTGGAATTTAGAAAATAACACACTGGGTGGATTTTTGTGGCCAATGGTTTTTGGTTTTTTTATTTGTTTTTTCAATTAATGCATACAAATTTAATAATTAAATAGAGATAATAAGGTTTTGGGTGAGGAAATTTCTATCCACCCATAAAAGGGGATTTTCATTTATGTGAATAAATGGAAATGTTGAAGACAAAAGGTCCTTGGAATATGTAGCTAGACAAATTTCTTGGACTAAGTACATCTGAATGTTTTGAGTTTTTCTTTATGTGAAATTAAACTTCCAAAGCCTAGACTATCAAGAATAGTCACTTATAAAGTTGAACAGATGATAGAAACTAAGAATCATCAACAATATCTATACTGAATAAATTGAACAAGTTTTATAAAGGTATAAATAGATTAGATGTGATTAGATATGACTTCGAAATGATTAAATAAGAGTTGTACCTATTCTATTGGAATAATTTCTCAAAATATCCATTTTGAGTATTTAATATATTTTATCACATTGTAACCGATATAAAATTTGTTTGGGATTATTTAAATAATTATAATAATCATTCAAAATAGTTATGAGATGATTTCATGAGGTTTTAGAAGACCTAGAAAGATCTAGATTCCATTTGAATTAATCTTAAAAAATATAGAGTTTTGGAGTTTATAGAAAAATTCGTAAGTTTTAAACTTAAGACATTTCTTATTATATAGTATGAATTCAATGTGATCATAAATATATAGAAACATAACATAAGTCTTCTTAAACAATATGAAATTATAATTTTACTTTGAAGTCTTATAAAAAATATAAAAGGTTTGATCATAAGACTTTAGCCACATCACAAGTCCTTAACATAAGACTTCAACTGCAACATAATTATTTGAAGTACCAAGCATAAAAAAATCAGTATACAAATTCATAATATTAATTAGAGATTATAAAACTTTAATTTCGGGAAATCTATAATGATCCATAAATATGGTAATAAGTCTTCACCAAAATCCTTAGTGAGTATTATCCCTTTAATCACCCAGTGTAGTGCTTCAAAAATTAGAAAAATATCATAAATATTATTCATATCATGAATAATATTCAATTCATGATATGAGATTTTATTAAGAATATTGAAAGTTTAAGTTAACTATATGTATTATTTGGTTAATAAAATTAATTTATTGAGTTTTTAATAATAATGCAGATGAAGACACATAAAAGTTTGAGTAGTGAACCAATGTTTAAAGAATCTAGATTTAAGTCAATTAAAATGATCAAGAGCAACTAGTAAAGATGTCTAGGAGCTTTTCTAATACAATATAATTAGGTGACTTATAGATTTCATAAATATAGAAATTCAATATTAGTTCCATACTATAGATATTTTTTGCGCTTATGGTTATAAAGTTGTACTGAACTCCAGGGTTGTTTTCAATAGATATATATTGAGAGGAGGAAGAATAAGATGAGTATGGAGAAGAATAAAATAATATCTTATTTTATTGAGTTTCAAGAAATTTGGTGTAACTAATAATGTTATTATTGGAATACCATTTATATTGAAAATTTAATTTATAGTAAATTATTGAAACTAGAATACGTAATCTATTATAGTGATTTCTGGATAGGGGCTTCTTTTTCTTCTAAACATACCAATTATTGTGTTTTAGAAAATAATGAACACATTTAATGAAGTTGATTATTCATATGAGAATAATGTATATTGAGGTTAGTATAGATGAAGCAACATAATGCCATAAAACAAAAGAATATATGTCATCATTTTATGTCATGTGTAGTTAGTTATAGATAATCCCATAGAACTAAAACTTTTTAGGAAGAATTAAAAAATACGTTTCATATTTTGATGAAGAAGAAGAATAATAGAGTGCTCTAAGCTTGGTGAACCTATCAGATTTGGAATAAAGAAGAAAAAATAAGAGGAGAAATTGAGAGTGTTTGTCTAACAAGAAGATATTTTGAATACTTATTGACATTCCTATTCATTATAGGGTGGAATTTTAGGGGTACAAAAACATATTCTAAATAAGAACTAGAAGCTAGGAAAAGTAAAAAATAATGAGTTTTATATGTTGAGTTTTTGAAGGGATCATGATAGTTAAAGACTCTATTAATTTTAGTAAGAAATCATTGTTTGGGTATAGAGACATCCGAGGAAAAATTTTTAAGATTTAATTCATAAGTAGGAATGAAGAAGAGAACTAGTGGGAGATGTAGAATGTGTAAAGTCCTATAGAGAAACATTTTATTCTGTAATATAGAAGAATCTTCTCACCTATGTAATGTGGTGACCCAAGCTGTATAATATGGTAGAATATGTTTTAGAATGATACTCCAACGAACATTTTAATTTTTGATTCAAATATAGTGTAGAATTCATGACACAATTGGATTTTTTATAGATAGTTATAGGCTTCCTACATCCGGGATAACCCTTATAAAAATAACAAATATTGACCAGAGTTTGCATATTTTCATTTCATGTGGTTGTGTTTTGGTGAGTAATATTTAACAAGATCCATATATTCTTTAACTAGTAATAGTGGTCCAAATACCAATGGGTATACGATATAAAAAATAAATGGTTTTTCAAAAAAAATTATCAGACATGATTCACACCAGTCCCACCTCAGGTTTCTATACATAGTCCATTGAGAACCTTCAATTAAACCCAATTGTAAGGAAGTGGGTTAATATGTTAGGAACCACCATATTTTATTTTTACCAATTCCATAAGTTGGCCTTGGGAGAGGATAATCCCAAAATAAATAAAAAATAACAGATTCCCCAAGATAATAGAAAGAGATAAATATAATTGGGGATAACAAGAAAGGGGCTTCTATGTTGGTTTTTGTATCCCATCCATGTAATATTTCTATTTTTTTAAACGGGTAGTTACTTCACCATAAGTTCTTTAGATATTGAATCTTTATGCAAAACTAACTATAAATTTCCTAGAAATATATGATCCAATGTGAAGTTTCATTTGCATAAGTGGTGTTGTTTTCAAATTCTTATTATCATGAAATTAACTTCTAAATATATTAGGTTTTTGATATCTTCAACATTAAATATAACCTATACCCATATGAATTAGTAATGGAAGTAAAATCAATTGTTATAAGATTTAAAAATTGTGGTCTCTATGTGGGTACCTAAACCTTATTTTGTTTTTATTTTATTCTATTACATAGATTTTCACTATATGATCAAAGAGAATAAAAATACGATAACTCCTAAAAACCACTGGTTTTCCCCTAATAGGTTTTTCATATGGGATCCTACTAGTTTTTGATGGTAACACAAACAAAACTAAAATTATAAATCTTCAATCCTGAGAGCGTTTTCAATAAATAGTTTAACTTCCACTGAGCATTTATGTCGAATAGAGTCAACTCCAACTCATTAACTCAAATTTTCTACCTTAAACATCCAAACCATATAATTTTTGGAACTTCAAAATATGGCCTCTTAACCTTAATGATATTCTATAAGAAAATACCTTCTTCCACTAATATTAAAAATATTTATAATCATGACTTTCCTTTGATCTCATAAAATTTCTTGAGATTTAAGACCCATATCAAAGTTTGGTGCAAAAGATAAAAACTTTTCCTAGTGCAGCACAGTGGCTGACTAGTGTTGTCTCACTTGAGGATATTTTCACTCAATCACACACTATACCTAATTAACTTTTTATATTTTTGTGATAATTTTATTCAACAAAAACAAATAAATATGATATGATAATGTGGATGAAAAACTATTCTAATCATATAAAAGAAATGTAATAGAATAAATACCGATTAGAGAAGAAATATAATTTTCTTGAGTGATTCATCTAACGGGAACCTTCATTGTCTAGTTCTATATTAAAATAATGAACAAAATCCACTATACGTTTTAACACATTATTCTGCCTTGATTGTCAATACTTAGTATTCTCAATAATATCTAAGCGCGCTAAATATTATACTCCTCAATAAAAGAAGAATGGTTGTAGAAGATAAAGTAACCATTAGATAACTATAGTAAGTATTAAAATCATATAAGATCATCCTCATATTAAGAAAAATAAACTATGATAGACAGAGATATATTGGAATTAAGAACACATTATTTAAAACATGAATATATGTTATAAGAAAAAATATAAAAAATTAGAAACTATATGAGAAAAATAAAGCGGCAAATTTTCCCATATTTCTTAGTCGCGATATTATTTCCCCTATTCCAATTTCCCTTTTTTGTGTATAGTATAACTTCATGTATTTATATTAAAGATTATTCTTCAAATCCTATCCCTTGGAACCTAAATATTCCCCTAAAATGTTGAATTTTTTCTCTCCATGCACTTGGTCAATTTTTTCTCTATCAATTCTCATGAATATCCCCTATTAAATTATAATTCATAAAAGATATAGAACATAAATTTGACTCAATTTTATTTCCATATGTTCAACTTCATCCATATCTAGATTTAATTTTCCTATATATTTCCTTGAAGATAAATTCTATGTGGAATCTGACTTGACATCATCCTTGGATTGAATTTTCATGTAAAGTAAAAAAGGAAGCATATCATTGGTAGATGGCTGGTGGAATTAGTGATATGGTAGCATAGGCAGAAGGGAAAATGGCGAAGGATATAAAATTCAATTCGATTAGAAGCATGATTAGAAGTACCACATCGATAGTAGAATTATGGTGGTAAGAGGTCTTGGTAGTAGAAGCTAACAGAAGTATTTTCGATTGAATAAAGTTGACTGGTAGTGCCCTAGAAGTCATTATAGTGAAATAAATTTTTGTTTGTGGGGGAATATAAATGGTATAAGGTTACATAAGTAGTTGTTGGAAGTATTCTTAGTGGAAACATCATGACAGAATAATGCACCAGTGCGAGGCTAGTATTAGCACTCCATGCAGGGCTTCATCTATTTCATTCAACATAATAGAGGTAATAATCAATGTTTGTATAGAAATTAAATATTAAAATAAAAAACGTCAAATATTTTAATGAAAAAATTAATTATTTTCAACAAATAATTAAAAATAAATAAAATTTATTATTAATAAGTTAAAATATTTTCATGAAAAATATGGTCATCAAAAAGCCTCACACTTGAACTCATGACTATTCTTAAGAATTTAATCTCAATATAAATTATTGAGGAACATAATTATTAGGAATATTTAAATTTAAAATTAATAAAATAAAATAATTATCAAAGAGAAGATCAAATTTTCAAGTTTAATGTAAAATATTAATTTGACAATAGGCTTCTTAAAGAAACCATGTCTATCACATCTGTTATGTTATTTTGAGAAAATTTCTATTTTATCATTACCATTGTCTTTATTTCTTATATATCATGATATGTTTTTAAGAAAAATGGTGGTTTTATGGCCATAAATAAGTATGAACATGATTGGTGCATCGTCAGAATAAATCATGTTCTAGTACAATGGAATTGTGGGCCCTACATAGTGGCACTATCTCGGTCGCAGGCCTAGCGCATGGGTGTGTGGCCCTCACAGAGTAAACAATCTTACCATGAAAGTGGATATATCCAAGTTTCACAACAATGTTCATGGGAGTTCAGCCCAGTAGAAAAATAGTGTAGCCATATTTTTCTCTTGGGTAAAGGTGTAGCATTGTTGGCACACTCTTTGGAAAACTATTCCGAAAAACCATACAGCCTACCAAATCATTAAGAATGTTAAAATTACTAAACTAACCCTCCCTTAATTTTTTTCCAAATCACTCATTTTTTCCTATTTGGATTCCCATCCCTAGGAACCCCCCCCCTGTGCTCCCTTGCTCTCCACATATTGGTTGGATTTGGGTTTGATTCTTTAAGAGACTTCTAGTATGCTTCTCCTTTCTTATTTTCATCCTTATTCTTGGTCTCTTATTCATTAAACTTTTGTTTATTTCTCCTCTAGTAGATATTTTAATCTATATGGGGCTCAACCATATGACTTTGGGTAGGATCTTTAAGTATTTGGGTTTCTCTTGCATCCTTAGGGTCTCTCCTTGGTATGGTTGGTGTTTTCTAGACATATTTGTTTTGTTTTCAAGAAATAAGAAAAAATATCCATGATTTAGAATATTTTATGAGTTCAGTAAGGTTTATTTTTATTAAAATGAGTTTATAAATTATGTGTCTGTATCGAAAGGTGTTTTTCATGGGATTAAATGTGTGTTCATGTTTAAATGATTATTTCCCCTCTATAAATGTTTGTTTTTCATGTCTGATTTTGACTATGCAGGTTATAAATGTGTAATGAAGAGTGTCACATGATATAGTATTTAAAATAGAGCATATGGGAATCATAGGTATATTGGTGGGAATATTGGGCCCATTATGCTAGTAAAGTCGATAGGGTTGAGGCCCAATCTCTCGATAGGGTTGAGGCTCGATCTCTTGAGAGGGTTGAGGCCTTATCTCACTGGTAGGATTATGCAACAACACTAATTTATCTTAAATTAATTGGATTGGTTGGATCAAGAAAGAGATAGATCTATGTTTGAGGTTACGATCACTGAGAGTACAAGGATCCTAGGAACCCACTATCCGTAGTACCATATAGATTTCATGTGGTTCTCATTCTATGATTACCATTCATCTTGTCTTCATATTTAATTATACTTTTATTTTGAATCATGTATTCTTAAAAAAAATTCTTTCTTGTCTTAAGAACTAGCATGTTAATTTTCCATCGAATTCCATTTCATGGAATGAATTTTGGGGGGTAACCTACTAGGAATTTCTTCTCACACCCTATATATATTCTAGAGTGCATATATTTCTTGTTATGTTTGACCTAGGTAAAAGAAAAGAATATCATGGTAGTGATGGTGGATCTATAAGATAGTGGTCCCTTTTTGGACATGTATTTTTGAAGGTGACTTGAGGTTGTTGACCCACCAATTACATAGAGGCATTTTAATATAGTTGTTTCCCATACCATTTTTTGCTATTTTGGATTTTCATTGTAAATGTTAAATGTTTAACACAAGTTGTAGTCTTATCCACTGATATTTTGTGTTATGGTTTTGGTTATGATGAAATTTATTACTTTTGAGGTTTTTTACTATTTATTTTCATGGGATAAATCATTCCCATGAATTTAGTTTGATGCCATGAAAATAGTTTTCAGCTCTAGGGGATCATGAATATCATTCCGGCCATGCCATGTGCAATGTTAGTTGTTTTTTGGGTATCATCCGTGTATGGTTCATGGATAAAAAGTATCAGGGTAGGATTTTTCCTTTATTTTTTTTATATTATTTGGGAGAGTTTGGATAGAAAGGAAATGGGACTGTTGGGTCTTAAGGTCCTGGTTGTGAGTGGGATTTCTAGCCAACACACCTCATGAAAGGACATGGTTCACCATGAGATGTTTAGGGTTTGGTTTGACTCCTCATTTAGGTGTGATGAAAAAAATGAAGAATGCTCAGAGAAAAGGATTTGGGGTGGATTGGTTTGATTTTTTATTGTGTTTGTTATGGTTTTACCTTGATTTATAGAAGTATTTGAAATTTTTGGTTTCTGAAAAATTATCTGGATGATGTATTGATGCTTTCTTTGGGATTTTTAATTATTTGTGCATCATTACTCTACATAGACTTCATAGGTAATAATGGGAATAGGCTCGATATTGTTATCCATCCGAAGTTGATTAGATATTAGTGGAATTGGTGGTTTAGGATATCCAATCACTTGATCAAGGAGCGGGCTCCAGTCCTTATAATGCTAAAGAAGCTGAACTATGATTGAAAAAGGAAAAATATTAGGATTTTCTAAAGATAAAACCTCATTTCATCTGGGGTAACACATATTCCTTGGAATATGGGGAGTAGATTTAAAATTTATAGGATTTTTGAGTTCCTTGGTACTTATAAGGCTATTAAAGTATTGTATTATTTCTTCATGTTTATAGGGACTAGCCTTAGATGGTTGGAATTAGTGGTTTAGGTTGGGAATCATGAGTAGATGGGTTGTAAGGAATTCAACAATTTCCTCAATGAGTACTATTGACTTATAAAATTGGACCTTTCAAAGACCTGGGAGTTTCTAGATCTCCATCAGTTGGATTTAACAATGCTGGAGTATTCTAACCACTTTTCATAATTATTCTATCTCACACTCTAAGTGGTTTTGAATGAGCATCTAAAGTCTCAATGGTTTGAAATGGAGTTGTTTTCTGACATGTGGTCATAGGTATTCATGTTTAAATTAAACATATATGTTTAGGTGGTTGAATGATACATGATGGTGGAGATTGATCATGCTAGGTAATCTGGTGTCTCTGTGGTAGTTCCAATTACAGTCTAAAGAGTTCAGGGCTCATCGAAAAAGAAGAAGAAACTCTATGAGAAGGAAAATAAAGGTGGTGGTAGATCATATCACAATTGCTGACCACCTTCATCTACTACCACTATTGGTGGATCAGTTGTGTGATACTAGTGTACAAGGACATAGAACGTGCAGTCAATGAATCTTGTTCCACCTAGACCCTTCCATTAATGTGGACACACGAATAACTTGAAAAGGTTTAGTAAGAGTGGTACACTGACTCAGAGTTGTGCAGGAACCTCAATGCATAGGGAATTACCATCTCAGTCATGTGTATCAAGGGATATGGTTTCTCTATATATTGGCCATGTTGACATGGTTGGATGCTATTATAGGCATATTCAACTCAAGGAAGAGCCAAAAGTCATTAATCGATCTCAGGAATTTGTATAAACGAAGCACCTTCATGTGGTGGATCAGGAACCAGTGGAATCAAATGTTAGAACTATGACTATTCAAGTTATTATTATGATTGCATCATCCAAAAATGTCACTCCATTTGATATTGGTGCTTCTAATTCATTTATTTCTGCTCTTTTTGTGGATCTTTTGAATTTATCAACTGTTATATTGCATTATTCCATGGAGTTGTTTATGCTCCATGGAAAGAAGTGGAAGTAGGTTTTTTATGTCCATCTTGTGTGGTCACTCTCTTAAGGGTCAAGATGGGGTGGGAATTCATAGTTAAGGAATTGATTAATTTTTACATGATCCTTGGTATGGATTGGATGGTTCGTTTCAAGGTGCACATTGATTGTTATCATCGATGATTGATCGTTGTGGCACCTAATAGGTGTACTCGGGTATTCCAAGGTGAAGGGGATCCCTGATTAGGGTAAGATAGACCTCCACATTAAGAGTTGGGAAACCTCATTTTCTAGGTTTCTTCTCTTATAATATTGGTTGTTTATATAGGTTCCAAGTATGTGTTTCCTCTGGTATTAGATGAGTTCATATATGAATTTCTAGATGATTTATCAAAGTTACCCTCCCAGAGGGATGTGGAGTACACCATCGATTTGGTGCTAGGAAGATAGATCATATCTCTTCCCTCTTATTGTATGGCACCAACTGATTTAAGGGAATTAAATATAAAAATATATTATTTGAAAACTAAATGATTCATTTTCCCAAGTATCCTACCTTAGGCCACCCATGTTCTGTTTTCTAAAAAGGCTGATTGATCCCTTTAGTTTTGAATTGATTATTAAAAGTATAATAGGGCTACTATCAAGAATAAATATTCCTTAACCCACATTGTGGACCTCTTTGATCAGATCAAGGGAGAAATTTGGTTTTCCATGATTGGATTACGCTCCATGTATCATCAAGTTAGGGTTAGAGAGGTAGACATTCCCAATATAGCCTTTTGAATTAGTTATAGCCACTTTGAATATATGGTCATGCCATTTGACCTAACAAATTATCAATTTGTTGTCATGGATCATGTGAATTGATTGTTCCACCAGTACATCAACTACATTATTATAGTTTTTATGGGTAAAACCTTGGTCTACTCCAAAACAGAGGAGGATCATGGGAAGCATTTGAGGATGATCCTAGATAGACTTCAGGATCACCTTCTTTATTCTAATATTTTGAAGTACACCTTCTGGATATAAGAAGTCTAGTTTTTGGTTAATTTGATCTCATAATATATGGTTTCAGTGGACTAAGAGAAAATTAGGGTGGTGATATCATATGAAAAATCAAGCAATGTCTTCAATATCATGAGTTTCATAGGCCTGGCATGATATTACATACTGTTTTTCAGATATTTATCTCGACATTACTCACCCATGAACGCACTTACACAAAAATGGTTAGGTTTAGAGTGGATTCAAAAATTTCTAGAATCTTTTGAGGAGCTCATGAGTTATTTGAGAAATTCCCCTATTTTGATCTTTCTTGATTTTGGGATGGGATATGTGGTCAACTATGATGATTCATGAATGGGTCTTAGTGGTGTGTTGATGTGTCATGACCATGTGGTGGTGTATGTCTCTCTCTATATTCAACCACAAGAAATAAATTATCCAACCCACGATAATTAATTATAATTAGTGATGAATTACATGAAGACATGGAATCACTATTTTTTTGGGGATAATTTCATAGTTTAATCAAACCATAGGAGTTGGCCCTACATTTTCTCCTAGAAAGATCTGAATCTGAGGTAGTACTCATTGGTTGAGTACCTCTAGGGGTTAGTTCTTGATATTTTTGACACACCAATAGAAGTTAATTTTATAGTAGATTACATAAGAAGGATGATAATGATACAATAGATTAAGGAGTCCAGTGATGAATGGGCCTTTATGGTACTTTTTCCCCCTATGCACCTCGAAGCCAAGGAGCATACTGGAGGCATGTTATTGGATATCATTTATCTCACACCCTATATTTTAGAGCTTATTTTAGAGTAACATATAAATTATGAGATGTGTCAGCATTCAAGGAAGCTTCTAAATAGTGGGGAGGTTCCCAAATATTGGTCATCATTACCTGAGGGAATTCAGTTTTAAAGGGTTATCTCATTGTTCCGGTTTCTTTTCCAAAGGTGGTGATATAGGATAGACACTAGTATTATTGGTTCGTTCATCCTAGAGCCAACAATATTTTTTATGATGTGAAATTACAGTTTTGGTGTCCATGTATGAGATGATATGTAGCTGATATTGTATCACAGTTCTATACTTGTTATCATGTTAATGAAAAACACTAAAGGCCCTCAGGTTTACTTCATCCACTCCCCATTACAACCTGAAAGTAGGATGATGTATCTATGTATTTTATCAATTTATTTCCTCATACATCCCAATGAAGTAACATGAATTGGGTGGTAATTGACAATTGGAATTAATAATATCATTTCCTTCTAATCAACGATTCAACAAAGGGTGACGAGTTCGGCCGGTTGTATATTTAAAATATTTTGAGGATTCATGGTGTGTCATCAGATATAATTTTGGAAAAGAATCCATGTTTAACATCTTTTTCTATGAATTCCTTTAGAATAAATTGGGATTATAGGTTAAACTCAGTACAATATACCACCATCAAATAGAAGTTCAGATGGAGCAGGTGAACCAAATTTTGGAAGACATTCTTCAGGCATGTGTGTTATATTTTAGAGGCTCGTGGGATAACTGTTTGGGATTAATGGAATTTTCAAATAATAATAGTTATGAATCCTCAATTAAAATATATACCTTTGAAGAAATTAATGATTTCCTATGTCAGTTACAATTTTACTATATGGAAGCGAGTGAGACTTTTTTTTTGGATCAAGACTTGTGTAGGAAACACCAAATAAAGTTTAGTTGGTGAGGAAGTAATTTTTTATATCATAGAGCTTCCATAAGTCTTATTCTGCTAAATTGTTCGAATAATTGGAGATTTCATTGGGTGACTAGATTATTCTAAAGGTGGCACCTCACCAGGGACACTTCCATTTTTGTAATCAAGTGAAGGTATTTCCAAGGTATGTTAGACCTTTTTAGGTTACCGAGAGAATTGGAAAGGTGAAATTCTGGTTTTCCAAGGTGACCTAGTTAACATTTATCCATGATGTATTCCATGTCTCACAATTGAATAAGTACAATATGGACTGATCCCATATGTTAAACTGTAATGAATATGAGTTGGAGTATGGATTGTCTATATTTGAGTGACTAGTGAGGATTGTAGATTCCCAAGTGAAAGTGATTTAACAAAATTCCATACTTTTTGTTTAGATATTTTGGAATAATGATAATGATGAAAATTATACATGGGAATGAGATTATATTGTGGATGAGCATTATCCTTATTTATTCTCTAATCAGACATTGATATCACTTTATAATGGTGTAATGTTTTCATGGTGGGGGTATTTGACACATCTAGGATGTTATTTTGTGTTATTTTCTCTTTTTCATTTGTTCTTATCATTGTTTTTTTTGATTTACTTGTTGTTTCTAAGAAAAAAACTTGTTTTGGGGATGGAGAGAATGATGTTCATGGTTAGTGCATGGTTATTAGAAATCATGCACATTGGAAAGTGTCACTATCCAGGTTGCATGGCATAACACACGGGCATGTGGCCCTCTCATAGTAAACTATGTGATTAGATAATTGTACTATCTAGGATGCATATCAATCCATTCAAGTGTGTTCCCATTCATTAAGACTACGTGGGAAACCATTCCTCTTGGATAGAGGTGGCACATAGTTGGATCACATTTTGGAAAACCATGCGGCCAAACTATGCGGATTTCTAGATATATAAAAATTTTAAAATTCCTAAAATGGACCTACTCAAATTTTACCCTAGATAACTCGTTTATCTTCCCATTAAAACTCCATATCCCTAGGTATACCCCCATCCTCTTTCACTCCCTCAAAATCTAAATCCTAGTTTTAATTGGTTAGATTCTTTAAGAAACATCAAGATCCACTTTTCTTCTTTTCATACCTCTTCTAGGTTTCTCCTCTTATCTTCTTTGGTTTATTTCTTATCTAGAGTATAGTCTAACTGAATTGGGTTCAAAATTGTTTCTTTGGTTCATATCATGATGGATTTTGTGTTCCCTTTCTTTCTTAGGGTCTCTCCTAGGTGTGGTTGGTATTTTCCACCATGATTTGTGATGTTTTCAAGAAATATGTTTATTATTACATGATTTGGAATTATTTTATGAGTTTATCATGATTGATTTGGTTTTAATATGAGTTTTATATTTTGTGTTGGTGGTGAAAATACAGTTTTTCATGGGATTCGGTGTGTGTTCTTGTTTGAATGATTATTTTAACTTTGTAAATGGTGGGTGTTATGTTTAATTTTTATTATTGAAGATGTGATTGATTAATTGGGACTCTCACATGATATGGGAATTAAAATAAAGAAAATATAAATCCTAGGTATCTAAGTGGGAAGACTCTGTCTAGTACGCTAGGCGATTCGGAAGAGCTGAGGCCCAGTCTCACTAGCTGGATTATGCAATAATAGTAACTAATATTACTAAATAGGGATTGGTTGGCTCGAGTAGGAGATAGACCAATTTTTCTGGGTTAGGATCACCAATAGTACAAGGATACTAGGACCCTATTATCCCTAGTACCATAGGGGTTTCCCATGGTTACCATTTTATACGTACCATTCATCTTGTGGTTATATTTATTACCACTTTAATTTCATATCATGTTTTCTTAAAATTTTATCTTTATTGTCTTTAAAAAATCATATTAATTTGTTGTTAATGTCATTAAATGGAATCTATTTTGGTGGTATCCTACTTAGAGTATTGTCTCACACCCTTAATACATCCTCATGTGTATGTATATCTTGTTATGTTTGGCCCTGGTAAAAGAAAGGTGTCCCATGGTGATGATAGTAAATCTATGTGCTAGTTGTTCTTTGGTGTACAGGTGTTGGTGGAGGATTCATTACGGTGTTGACCCACATGTTTCATAGAGGCTTTTTAATATAGTTAGTTCTCATCCCCTTTTGGTATTTTCACTTTTGACTATAAATGTTAAATGTCTAACTCACATTGTAGTGTTATCCATTGATCTTTTATGTTATTATTTTGGTTATGATGTGATTTATTACTTATTTGTTTTTTTTATTTTCTTTTATGGGATAAACCATTCCCACAGGTATTATTTTATGCCAAAACACTAGTTTTCATCTCATGGGAATTGGGAATGACCTCCAAGCCATACCATGGACTGAGTCGGGTGTTAGGTTAGATGGATGCCTAAACCGGTTCATGAAAAATTCAATCATGTGTTTTACTTTATGCCATAGGAATGTGGTGAATATTATCATTTCCTTTATTCTCATATAATAATATATAATTATCAAACATTATAAGTCATGATTCTCCTCACAATTTATTATTTCTTATCATCACTCATGATACATATTTATTTAGATTTTTTCTCACACCAAGAGTAAATGAACCTCATGTAATATTGAAAAGAACCTACATTATCTACTTTTAAAATAACAAACTCACATAAAATCTTAGGTACTTTTCTAGTAAGGGTTCAAATGACAACGAGTCTTCAAGTTGGTGGATAATATTTTAGAAATATTAAGGCTCAATGAGGAGATCAACTAAAAATTATAATGCATCATATTCAAATGTAAAATATTAATGGAATTCTAACATTTCAAAGTGACAATACCCTTTCTTCAATATCAAAGTAAATGGTCACAATTAGTGAATGGGTAATGAAAGATGCTCACCATCTTGAATTTTATCTATTTTTATCTTTTTCAACATGTTGTTTTCATATTTATTTTCTTTTTTCAGAATTTATTCATAGAACTAATCTTACATTGACCATCTAACCCCATATGATAAATCATCAATCTGGTAACGGTTCATTTCTATTCTCCCAAGACACAACCCATTTTTTCAATTTTGATTTTATTCTTTGTTTCTTTTAAATAGGGATAGAAATAGAATAAATAAATAAATAAAAACAATTATCAATATTAAAAATATCTCCCCACACTTATCCCTTTCAGTGGAAGTCATCCCATCAACCAATACATTCGTCAC
Source organism: Viscum album (assembly GCA_963277665.1). Classification (NCBI taxonomy): domain Eukaryota; kingdom Viridiplantae; phylum Streptophyta; class Magnoliopsida; order Santalales; family Viscaceae; genus Viscum; species Viscum album. The sequence goes on from OY728119.1 coordinate 542,172,461, forward strand.
CCCAACCTTTATCTTGTAAATATTATGAAAAATACAGATTGGGGTAGGAATTGTATATATTTTCTTATAATAAGGATGATTCTATCTCATTGACTTGAAAATAAGAAAAATGGAATCATAGGATTCATAATAAGTTCATGTCTGCTAGACTAGTCAGTTAACGAAGAGAATCTATGTATGGGCATATAATTTATATTTTAAAGATCAAAACGTATATTCAAAATATAATGAGTTAAAAATAAATAATTTATAAATGAACTCCCATTTTAATTAATCTATGGAGCACTTCCTTCTTCCCAACCATATTAATGGGGATTTATTTTTTCCTTCATCTTCATGAACTTATAAAAGAATAAAACTCATGACAGTGTAAGTTCCATGTCATTAAACCTCAATAATAATGAGAGGGATTGAAATTCAACATATTAAATTCTAAAAAGTAATTTCTATGAAATAAATAAAAAAATAAATTCCTATAAAACAAATAAAACTAAAATAAAAGAAGTATAAATGTTGTTTTGAACCCCCCCAAGTGGGCCCTAGGTTTTTACTACATCTGAATAGGATGTTCTAGTTGTTATCTAAAATTTAATATTTAGTGAGTTTATTTGGTTTTAACAAGAACAACTTATTCCTTCCTATATATATTCCTTCATTCTTGAAGTTAAGAAATCCATGGGTAGAGTACCCCCAAATCCACACCCATAGAAATGAGATACAACATGTATGGTGGGGGTAGGATAAATAATGGTTCCTCCTTTTGTGTTGAAACATGAACAACTTATTAGTCATTTTCTAATACTTTCTTAAAATATGATACCTTAATGGAATAATAAATGGGAATGTTAGAGAGTAATTATATTTGAACAAAATTAAAACATTATGTATTAATATCAAAATCATTCCCATAAATGTAAGAATCTGCTATCTGATTTTCCTTTGGAAAAGACACTTGGATCACATCATGTTCTCCTTCTGATAAATGTTGATCATTTTTAGGGAGCTCTATATTTTCACCACCAGTTGAATCTCCTTTTTAGTCATCTTACTCTAAGGTAAAATAATGTTTTCTAATTATAAAAAGTCACAATAAGGAGACTTTATGATAAATTTAGTTTCAATAAAATTATATGGACATATGTATAATATTAGATCATCTCCCTATGTTGGTTTAGATTTAATTTATTCTTTATTATAAAAAACCTCTAGGGGTTAGTGGTAGTAGATGGAAAAAGATAGTGGGGATCATCAAATATTTCTGTAAAATCCACTAATTGTCTGGTTTATCCTTCTTTAATAGCTAGAGATATATAAAAAGGTGTTTATTATTCTTCATTATAGATAGGGAGATCTTATTGCATTTCAATACATACATATTCACTCCAAAATTCATCCAAGTCTTGTTGTTCACCCATATGTAAATAATTTGGAAATTATTTGTCATGAATCCCATATAAAAATGGTTTAGAGAGTTGGAATATATCTTCAAGTACTTATTTCTTGACCCCCTTATGTTATTTGACTTGAAAAAATAGTGGAAAAATCTATTCTACCACTAACTCAGGTTCTATATATAGTTGTTGATTATGATCTATTTATTCCATTTGACTTTTCTTATCTATTGTCTTATCTAAAATCCATTAAAACTAGTATTTGAAATGGTTTTCAACCACTTATTCTTTATGTTTCACTTATTGAATTTCTTTAGAAAAATTGGGGGAAAATAATGAAGAACCTTTTTATACCTTGACTTTTCCATGATAAAATTATGGGAAGTACTCTTAGAGTAATATTAACTTATTACCAAATTCTTCCAATAATATGTTTATTAGGGTCTCTTTATGGTCTTGTGTAATCTCTTTGTATTCATCCTCTATAACAATTAGGTTTCCAGATCCCCTAATCTGTTTAGTAAAGAAGAAAATTCCATCTTCTATAGACCTATGTGAGCTGAACTTTTTTTTATATAAATAAGACAAATATTTAAAAATAATATGAAGACAAATAGTTATATAAATATTCAGTTCTCCCATATAATGATAATATGTTTTCACAAACCTATCGTATGGTGTTGAAAAAACAATAAAATATTTCCTAGTGTGGCATAGTTACTGACCAAGGTCATCTTAATTGAAGATATTTGTAATCAATCACACATTATACATAATTAAGATATTTTTATTATTTTATGAAAATCAAGAAATATGAGATTTGAATGTGAATAAAAAACTAAAATAAACAAACTAATGAAATGCAGTAAAATGAATGGATGTTGGCGAATAAAAGGAATTTTCTTGGGAGATTCATATATTGAGAACCTTATTTGTATAGATCTATATTCACTTAATAAACTCACATCATGATATATTTTTACACCATTTTATACTTTAGTTGAGAATATTCATTTTACTCAATAATTTTCATGTACAATAAATATCAACCTCCTCCTTTTAGGGAGAATGGTTGTTGAATAAGAATTCAACCCTTAGTTGACCACAATGAGGATTATAATTGTGGAAGAACATATTCATATTAACATAAAGATTTTAATAATATAATTGGGTTCTACTAAATAATACTTCTCCTGGATATTCAATAGGTTATTTACTCTTCATCATGAGTATAAGAGATAATGATGGAGAATAAAAGACAGAGAGGGGTAATGAAAAACAATTGGATTAATACATTAGTATGAGTTACATGAAAAAATAAAATATAACTAAAATTATAGAAGAAAACTAGAGAAGTATCCCTAGCTAGATTCCATAGTTAGGTAGAAAATTCACCTAGTTCCATTTTTTCTTTTTTGTGCACACCATCACAGCCTATATGGAAGATTAGTCTTCAATGTATGTCCCATGGAACCAAAAGTTTCTCCTAAAAATATATAATTTTTTCTCTCCTTGAATTTATCCAAATTATTATATTTATATTTCAATAAAAATATTCTTTTAATTATCTAATATTAATGTGAAATAATATGGATTTGACTTACCCATATTAATATATCTATAACTCTACCCATATCTAGATTTAATTTTCCTTTATATTTCCTTTCATATAAATTACATCGAGTTTTTTTCTTGAAACCATCCTTGGATCTCATTGGATTGTATAGTGAAATAAATCATCTCATTGGTAGTAGTATGATAGAATCAGTTCTATTGTATTGAATCCATTATTAATGGTTGAGGAGGATAGTAAAAGAATGTGAAGAAGAAGAAAGATTGATGGTACTACACCAATGGAAAAATAATGGTGATCAAAGGTATTTGTGGAAGAATCCAATAGAAGTATCATCAAATTAATAATTTGAAATGGTAGATTTAGAAGAAGCATACTAGAAGAAGAAATTGATGGTAGAAAGGGAAGGGAAGTGGTAAAAGGTAGTAGAAGTATTCATCTCAATGGAAACATAGTGATATATGCATACATGGTGGGATATTTGTGGTATCATTGCATATATGGATTCATATTCTTTTTTAACTTAGTAGAGGAAATCACTCAAGTTGTTATTCAAATTAAATGTATACCCATTTTGATAAAAAATGAAATATTTGGTCAAAAAAATCAAAAGGGATTAAAATTTATTATCAAAATGCTAAACTTTTCACACAAAAAATAAGGGAATAATGATATAAAGATAGGATATCTATTATATAATTATCCCAAATTATCATCATATATAAGATCTAAATGAACATGAAATTTATATCACCATACATACTCTGATTGAATCGACCTACAATCTTTTTTTCTTATTTAAATCTCAACTAACCACATTTTATGAACTTAAAAGATATTGGATGAAGTCTTCATCAAGGATCTGAAAAATGTCACCATTTATGATCATCAGGGATACCATAAATCGTTTCTAGAATCCTTATATTTCCATTATGAATTTTTTTATCTTTTACGTATATCTTATCATTTCCACTTCAATTTCCTCTAGTAATTTTTCATTCATGATCTGTATTTTGCTTCAAATTATAGAATCACCCTTTGCCTCAACATAACTCAATTTACAGTTACCCTTAAAATTTAGAACTAAATATAAAATAACCCTTAAGATTATATTTATATACATTCATTGGTTTAACACATATTTAAACCACGGACTCTAGCATTTCAATAACATCGCAGGTCATTACCCATGGCATATATTCTTGTAAAATAATATCTAAAAACCCTATCTCCTCAATTTGGGAAAACTAATAAACACTAAAATTTTTGTAAGTGTAAAAACATACATAATATGTTAAACTTCTAACATATCACCTCTATAGAAACCAATAATCATAAATATTGAATATAATGTTTCACTTTGTTAAACCTCTCATTAACACTCAGGAGAATAAATTACATATAAATTAAAATTTCTTATGCATCCTTCATATTTTTCATTTAAAAATGATATAAGCTCTTAAAATATCCATAATCTATAATTTTTAGTCATAAAAACTCTTTAATGTATTGTCACCCAGATGTCTTCCATCTCAGAATTCCATTAACTAGATATATCATATTCAAGATCATCTTCTTTAATCATTTTAAGAAATATAATTTTCGGTCTTGAGTCTTTAAAAGAAACTCATAAACTAAAGAGTTCTTATATTTCATAAATATATCATCTTGTAGATGGGAAATTATAACTTCCAATAATATAAATGGATCACTATAGGATACAACTTATGAAATCATGCATCTAGAACCTACAACTTTATATTCAATTGAAAATCCAAAATATTATTAGATAAATGGTTGAAAAAAAATAAAAAATATCAAAATTTTCAAATTAATCTTTATTTAATATCCCCATTTGGATTTGTTATCAAATCCAAAAACTCTCAATCTAGTTGCTCTCATCTTTCACCAAAGCAGAACCTATTTGATAAAGAAGTGTCCCAACACCACACAACTAAGTAAAGTATTATTTTTGAGATAATTACATCTTTGGGTGACAACCAATTATATGGAAATGTTTTTATGATATTACCCATAGCAAAACATTCTAAATTCCAAAACAATTCCCCATAAACATCAAAGTTAAAATTTATAGAATACTTCTTCCCCCTATTCATAATAATATATGCATCTCACACAAAAATGAAAGATAATTGTGTTGTGTACTTTCTTAAACTTCAACCAAACCCCCAAATCATAATATAGGTTTACCCTATAACATCCTTAAGTGAGGATTGAAGGCTGAACATACTGTTTTAACATCAATTCCTCAAAAATTTCCTTCAGCATAGCTTTAGTGAACATATCAACACTTTTATATTTTATTAAGATATAATATTACTAAATTATAAACATTCTCCTAGATAAAATGATATATTATAAAAATATTCTTCGATCTAGTGTGATGTGATGGATTTTTAGATAGACCAATTATACTTAGATTATCATAGGAAATATTTAATGGTTTTTCAACATTCACCATTAAATTTTCCAACTAAATATTTATATATAACATTTGATAAAATGTATGTGTGGCAGTAATGTACAATAATTCCATTATACATAAATTCATTGATCATTGTTTCTTACTATAACAGCTTAAAAAACTATATCCCTAAAATAAATTCCCACCTTATGTTCATTTACAGTCCTCATAATCTATGGTTCAATAGGTATGAGTGAAAAAAGTAATCTCAACTCATTACTCCTTCAATACCTTATGATATATTTTAATGTTCCTTTAACATACCCTCTAGTTATTTTTCATATAAAATGTGTGATTCCTTTTGATGACTGTGATATCTCATGAACAAAGTTACTCCATATATAATATATTGAATTAATTCCATAAAATAAATAAATATTTCAATTAATTTCTAAAAGTCATTTTGATTTACACATCTCCCAAAATTATCTTTTCTCAGCTTCAAAACAATAATACAGGGTGTGGATACCTGTTTTTAACATTACATTCCAAATTTATTTAATAATTAAACTGAATAATTATCCTTTGAATGGAAGATGTATCATCCTTTGTGTTGTAATTGTAGTCCCATAAATAAATTCAACTCTCCAAGCATTTACATATCAAAGTTCCTCTATTAAAAAAATTCATCAAAATATTTTCCCCTATCACCATTAAAAATTATTTCATCAACATAAACAATGAAAATCTAGGTACCTGTTCTTATATATATTACGTATATGTTTATATCCACTTTTATTTTATAAAACAATCAATTACTTTGGGAAAATTTCAATTTTAGAGTACCACACACAATTAGAATGCTTCTACCCATACAAATATTTAATTAGTTTTCATACCATTGATTATTCAATATAAGGTATAAATACATTGATTTTAACAATATAAAACTCTTCCACAACTTCTTCACTTAATAATGTTGACTTTACAACAATAATGTCAAATTTATAATTTCAGTGTAATGTAATAACCAAAAACATTTTAATATTTTAAATCCTTGTAACAAGGGTGAATGTTTCTTGATAATAAAAACATTCTACTTTTAATTATCCCTCACAACTAAACTATATTTATTCATCAAAATATAAACTTTTCATTCAGTTTATATATAAACCCCAATATATTTTCTATAACATTATCTTCTTATAATCTATGAAAAAGATCACAGGTTTCATTTTTATCAATCTACTAAAACTCTTCATTCATCACATTTATGAACTCTTTATGATTAACTAATTTTTAAATGGATTGGTGTTCCACATATGAGATAATATTCCTTTGATTTTATAGCATAGGATTATGTTTGTTGTAAACTATAGTTTCTTGACTTTTAATGATATTGTCTGTTTGAACCTATTTTTGAAAATTCATTTAACCTTAAATTTTTTTCTGTCAATATTATTTTCTTCATCATTGGACTAATTGAAATAAACCTATAAAGGTTGATATTCATACACATATTAATTATCATCAACTCCCCTATAATTTTTTACTTAATCTTATATTAATCTATCCATAACCTCTTTAACAACTTTTATTAAGGTGGACTTATTCTTAATGAATTTTATATCATATGAATCAAAAGGCTTATACCAAAGTTTCTCCTCAAACTTTTAGATTCTTCATTTTATTCATATCTCATAAATAAACCGTCTTTTTCTTTTTAATAAAACATCCCTAAATCCTGATTTTTTATATTCAATAAGAATGGACTCTCAAAAACATTAAATTTTTCAACTGTATGTTTATTTTCATATCATATCATGTAGGGAGTCATTTTTTATCTAAGGAAGAACCAAATATTTGACCTGAATATGTATATTAGTACTTATAACTTTCCTCTATAATAAAATTAAATTTCCATATTCATTGGGAATAGTTCTTCCCATGTCAACTATGTTTTTATTTTTCTTTTCTAAAACTTCATTTTTCTAAGGAGTTGAGAGACCACTCATTGGTGTTTAATTCTATATTTCTTCAGGTGTGACTCAAAAAAATTACATGTATACTCCTTCCCATTTTCAATTCTCAAAATTGAAATATATACACCCAAATCCTTTAAAACATCCCCTATAATGATTTTTAACATCTCCAAAACATCATATTTCTGTTTCAACAACATAATATTTTCTATTCATGTAAATTCATCACTAAAAGTTATAAATTAAAGACATCCTTGTATGGATTTATGTCTTATTAGTACACATATATTAGATTGTATAAGATCATGTGGTCTAGTAGTCTGAATTTATGTCCTCTTGTGAATTCCAATAAATATTATTCTCTTATAAAGTTTCCCACAAATAACATCATCTTTCCACTTTGGTTAAAGTATATTTCTCATAAAATCCTCCTTTTAAATTCTTCTAAAAATATTTTGGACAAGATTACCAAGTCAATAGTTCCACAACTTATTTTCATCATCAACACTCAAAATGATAGAGTTACTAAGATAAGTTATTTGGAATTAATTACCACATGTTCTATCACCCTTAGTAATAATATTTCTATCCTTCAGGAATTATATAATATAAGAATCATTTTGGAAGATAAATTCCTTCCCATCATCATAAGGTTTGATAACACTCAATTAGTTTTACTTATGTCTATTGAGAAAAAAATTCCCTTAGAAATTAACTTCTACGATCTTGTCTTAATTGTATTGATACCTTTTATTTTCAAAGAACTATCATTTCAAAAGGTAACTTTTTCTCCTCCATGTTCTTCAATGTTTTCCAAGATTTACATATCACATATCATATGTGAGTACCACTATCAAGTATTTATAGTTTACATTATGTTCTATCTTTCAGTGAATCCACAATAATAATATATTTTTATTTTTCCTTCTTTTATCCAATATACTCATTTTTTGGCATAAGTAACTTGTCCAAGATGTGTTTTTATACACTAATCCTCATAGTGACCTAGTTGGTCATGGATTTCACAATTAACATTTTAAAATCAAATTTTTTCTACAATTTAGGGTTTTTAAATTTTTATTTCTTTATTATATATTATTCTCTCATCCTTATGAAGTTATTTTCTTTTCATACAATTTTTATCCACTTCACTTCATGAGAATCCTCAATAAAAAACTTGTCATTCCATTAGTTTTATTCTTTATGTTTTAAGATCCCATAATAATAACAATATTCATTTAACCTTGATCTTATAAAGTAGTATGAGTTTATTTTGTAATAATATTGTTTATACTCAATCGAAGTAACAACTTATATTTTTCATTAGCATGGGGTGTTATTTTTCAAGAAGTTAGTCATATAATTAATTTTTTTTAAGAATAAGATAATTTTTTCTCCTTTAATTTCTTCCAAATATGATAAGTGTTAGAGAAATTATCTCACAGCCTTATTTATTCCACATAAGTACTTAATTTTTTAGACCTACAACATTAGTTCAAACAACCTTAAGAACCTTAAAAACACTCTGTTTTTTTGTACCTTTTTCTTCAAACTAACTTCCTTATAAGTATATGATGATTCAGATTCAAATTTTATTTAATTGAGAAATTATAAATTTATTTTATTTAAGGTTTTTTCAGACTTAATAAATCTTAATTAATTTATACTCAACTAATCTTCCTTTAAATTAATCTTCCCACCCCAATCCTCAAATATATTTCCTTGATCTACAATCTATATCTTTAGGGTTTAAATTTACTCAAGGTAATTTAATTCCTCTTTCTTTAACCCCTCCTTTTATTTACTCATTTTTTCAACATAGTTTTTCAATGGGCTAATTTATTTCTTTAGTTTAGTGTTTTTATGAACACAGGACTCAATTTCCAACTTCAGAATGTGTTCCATGTATGTGTATTCACCTCCCTTTTCTTCAATACATGATGTAATTTATAATATTCCAAAATAATCCATTAAGGATATAAAATTATCTTGAAGAACATATTCTAATGGATTACTTCAAACTAATTAGTATTTTTCCTCCTTACTCTCCATGCTTTTTCTAGCCCTTTCAAAAAAACATTCCTCCATATATTTGATTTTGTATATTTTTGGAAGTTTTATACCACTTCTTTATTAGTGTTTTCTCTTTCAAAACATCATCATTATAAACTCCATCTTAATTATTTATATAGTTTGTTGTAAAATTGTATGATTACCCTAACCTTAAATTATTTTAGTGTGACATTGCCTTTATATTAAAATACTTCTTTCTATAATTTATTAGAGAAATTTTTATAATCCTCTTATTTTCATCATCTTTATCTTCCTTGTCTTCTAATTCAACAATTTCTTTATCTTCTGGTTGTCAAATTCTATGTATCTTTATATCTATGAATTTCATATTAACATTGATCTTCTTTATGAATGGTTGATATTTCGTTATCTCAAATACAAAAATTGTATTATGAAGTTCATCAAGAGATAAATATTTTCTACCTTCCAATGTATAAACATTATCATCATACCTATCTAGAATGTTTTTCATAAAAAAATTTACAATTGTTTAATATTCCAATATATCTCTCAATCCTCTAGTACAACTAACCATTTCATTCACTATAGTTAATTAATAATAAATAATTTCTTTATCTTAATTCTAATATCATTCAACATACTTCTCTAGGTCTAATTTTTTTCTTACTTTACTTGCATATTTCTTTAAAGATTATTTCATTTTTTCCTAGTTCTCCTTAGTAGTTTGTAGACCCAACAACTTTAAATACTCTTTATTATATAATTACCAGAAAATAAAATTTTGAGATCTTCCATCTACCTATAGATTATTTTTTCAGAAAATCTAATGAAATAATATTTCTCCCTTGGTTTAAATGTCATAGTTGTTGCATCAAGAACCTCTAGGATAAGTAAGAAAAGGTAGGGTGTCATCTTATTCTTTAATCTATGTTATTTTTTGGCATCAAATATAGGATTAAATATTTTTTAATTGATATTTAATATCACCAAAAAATTATGATCTTATAAAGGGATCCCAGGTGCTCTGATACCATTTGATGTTTCCATGAATATATAAATAACTAATAATGGGTTGATTTAGTGGTGTTATTTTACAATTCTCTTTGACATAAAATTAACCATTTCAACTTGTTATAATTTTGATCCTATCATATTTAAATCTCACCCTTACCCATATACAATAGTAGTAGAAGTAAATACAAGACGGTTGATATTTTCAAGGTTTAGCCCCAATGTGGGTAGTAACTCCTTTAAATGTTTTGTTACTATACTGAGAAACATATATTCACTATATGGAGTAAGTGAATATAAATAGGATAACTCTTAGAATGCCTTTGTTTTCTCTTGACAGGTTCTTTTTACTGGATCTTGCTAGTTTATAATAGTGACACAAATATAAATAGAAAGATCCCTCTTCACTAATGAATAATAATCTAAAAAATAGTTCATATTCCTATAGTCTTTTATTTTTAATGGAATCATATCCTAATCTCTGCCTCATTTTCCAGTTCTTGAACATGTGGACCTTATAATTTTTGTTAATGTAATGTCTAGACACCTCAGCATAGTGATCCTCTACATAATAATAACTTTCTCCACTTATTTAAAAAATATCCATAATCATGACTTCCCTTTAACTTACAAATCATCCAGATCTTGAAAATTAGGCACTCTATAATATCCTTATCTAAAATTATCAATAGCATCGACATATGAATGATATTTATATAACTATCCCAAATATGATTAAATTTGTCTTCAAGCTCTATACCTTTTTCCTTCTTCCTATCTTAGTAATATTCCTCTGAATTTCTCTGAATATATTGTATCCACACTCTATTAAGGATCCCATAAATCTGGTTTTTAGTGATATCCAAGGATCCTATAGATTTCTCAACAATCGTGAACATTCCTTTATAAATTTTTTGTCTTTTATATACATCTCAACATCACCATTTTGATATATTTATGTTCTTTTGTTTTTAATAGATTCATTCTAATATGGCCCATAAGCCTAACCTTTTCTATTGACTCACACAATCAACGTCAACTATTATAATTTTGAATTTATTTTAGCATAAAATTTTTTCTTCTATGGATATAGCATTCATTTCTCTAACACATGTTTGAACCCTCTCTTCTAGTATCTCAGCTTTCTCTACTCTTTATCCTTTGTAATAGTTGATTAAATTCTTATTACTTCTTAAAATTTTTATTTACAACAACCAAAAGTTATCCGAATAAATGACTACCCTCTCTTCCAATCATACTATTAGAATTTCCATTTGTAAATGATTCATAATATGATCCATAATTTATGGTACTTTAACATTTTTTAAATGTCATATAGAATAATTATTGATCATAAACTCAAAATAATTTATTTTCCATTGAAATAACAACATATAATCATCTAACTTAATGTATGCACCATTTTGATAGTTTTTTCTTCATGATTTTCACAGATAACTCATTTTCTGATAACAATTTACTATTCACACATAGATTATTATTTTAAATAATACCTTCTTAAAATTATATCTCCTCAGTTTTGGAAAACCTATAGACTCCAATTTATATAATTTTAGAAAACTTTATAAGATATTTTACTTATTATATATTGTCTCTATGTGAACCAGTCGTCTTACATATTTCAAAAGATATTTCCCTTTTCCAAAAATCTAAAAACATCTTAGGATAATATATTAAATAATAGTTCATGTGTATTATATATCCATGTCCTTTTTTAGTTATAAGATGCATCAACTATTCTAATATCCAAAATATATAAGTTTTAGTCATTATTAATCTTTAACTTCTTTTCACCCACACACATTCCTTAAAAAACAATTATCCTCTAGATCTATCTTCTTCAAGAAAAAATTATTTATTATTTTAGGTCATGAAAGTATCCGCTCATGAATTATCAATAAGAAATAAACCACTGAATATATTATATCATACATGAATACAGTGTCTGGTAGAAGGAAACCTTTTAACCTCTAGTCAAAAAAATGAGCTATTATATTTACTCTATTTTAACTCATGAATATGGAACTTATAACTACATATCAAAATTTATCACAAACATATTCTTAATAAAATGTTTGAAAACAAATAAAATAACTTCAATAATTCCAAATGTTGGATTCTTTGACCTCTTTGGTGGTTTTTTCTTCAAACTCCAACATTTTATTTCCCTCTAAGTTCATTTTTTCTTCGTTAACATCAAAGGGTAGAAAATTTATAATATGAGAAAAATATGGTTAAAATATAATTTATTTAATTAAGAATAAAATAAAAATAAAGTAAAGTAAAGCTTTATTCCCTTATGTAGTTTAACCAAGAGCCATTTCTCTTCTTTATGTTCCAACTAGAGAATCATTGAAATGTTTAAAAAAGAAAGAGTTTCCAATACAACCTATACATCCTCAATGTACTCTTGAAAAAATAATGTAATAATTTCTTCCTATTAATTTTATTTTTTAACTTTGATATATGTAACCACAGTGAGTGATGGTCATCTAAACATTCATTTCCTTAACCTCCACTATCTCAATATGTATCTCATTAAACTATCAGTTTTACAACAAATCACTAATTGATTTCATTCTCATTATTTAAAGTGTTGGGTTATCTTCATCATGATTTCATGGGGGCATAAGAAGTATATGATTATTTGGTTAATTATTATAGTGTAATCCATCTACCCATCCATTAGAGTGAACCTCAGGGTTTATGAGTTACGACAGTTGAAATTGTTCTACTATAGGAACCTATGAAAAGATAAATTGGTTATTATATTTTTATGATTGAATCTATAAACTCAACAAAAATATCATTCAATTTCATTAATTTGGCGTATAAATTGTGGAATATTATTGATGAATGGGAATATTAGTTTGTATATCTGAGTTAAAATAAACTATTATAACAAAGAGAAAATATGAGAGAAATGAATGAATAAAAAATTGAAAATAATTAAAAGGTAAATAATAAAAATTACTAACCATTGATAATCTAAGGAGATAGAACCAAACTGAAATAGGAATTAATGAAATTACATGACCAATGAATTTTTGTACAACTTGTGTGTGTTAGTATCCCGACATTAGTTTTCACTCAAGGAATCCCACATGGATGTTGTTATTAAAATCGATTATAAATAAAAAATAAAAGTAACTACTTTAATCAGTAGGGTATGAAATCTTTACATGTAAGTTTATTCATTATTTTAAATTATCAAATTCATTTTTGATAGTTACTTCGTGATATTACTCCACAAAGATTGAAGAAATCCAATATGATCAGGACACATTGATGAAGCTTAGATTTTTTTCATCAAGCATGGATCACTCTAACAACATTGAGAAACAATATTATTCTTCTCATTATAATCTTATTTCACTTTAGTCACATCATGACATAATTAAAGGTAATATAATCTCCCCATGAATCTATTTTCTTCTTACCTTTAAAATCTCAATTAATCCACAAGTAATCTAGATCAATGTCATGACCTCAAATGATTTATTCATAATTTTCTAGATTCCATTTAGGTAGTTTCAAATGATATAATCCATTTCTTGGATGATATAAAATGATACATAATTTGATGTAAAATAATGTATCCTAATAACTTGGTTACAAAACATGAACATATCCCCGATTTGGAAAACTATTTTTGGGGATTTCCAAAATGATATAAAATGATCGTTGGCCTTATTTTTATCATTTGGGTGTTTTTTCTCTACCTTAGGTTAACCTCATAGTCGGTGGTGAAGTGGATGACATTTAAGTGATTATATAACATTTTGATTACATAGTTTTTATTATTTTGAAAAATATCTTGTTTAATATCATGTATTATATGAAGAATTAAGCTTAAATAGTCCTCAATATACTATGTAAATATTATTATTTAAATATGATTGTTATAGCCAAGCCATTTGATTGGATAGTATGAATATGAGTAAGTGAATTATGAAATTATATTAAAAAATTTTCATAATTCTATTAGAATAACTAATAAGAAATAAGTACTTAATTTTGAATGATAAAAATGAAATTATAAAAGGTTAAGAACAGTTAAAGTTTAAAAAGGGAATTTTTCTATAAAATTAGTTTCTCTTTATAATTAGTATTTTATATTTACAATTTATATTTATTAAGTTTCAAAAATAAAATTTATAAAATTGATTCCATTTTATACATAATAATATTAAATTAAGCTTATGAGTTTTTTAAGATTATACCAAAGTATTAGATTTTTTGGCTAATATGAAACATATTGATTTTATAAAGAGTGTAAATTTCAATGAAATTATCATGATATAAGAATAAATTGAAAGTTTATGACACCTTTTTTGAAGAACAAAAATGTATTTAAGAATTGATATAATTCTTTTGAATGTATAATTTTGATCTTAGAAATCTATTTTTTACATTATGTAAATCTAAGTAATGATTTTATTCAATGAAAAACTATTTTTGGTGTTTCTCTTTTAATAATGTTTTAACAATGAACCTTTCTATTTTGAATTTTTTTAAAATTAAAATAATAAAACTTTTATTAAAAATAAAACAACTAATTCTATATTAATCAACATTATACCTGATTTTAATATAAAATAATTTGTATAATTAAAATAAATTTTTTTTAAAATGTTGTTTTATTTTATTTTACGAACTAATATTTAAACCAATTTATTGATATTATATAGATTTTATATTGGTAAATTCGTTTAAAATTTTTAGTCATTATTATTTCATTTTTTAATGACAACAATTCAATTTTTCGTCCTTCTGAATAATAGCATAGGTAAAAATTTGTCACGGAGTAAAGCGTAAAACGAGTAAATTATGGTTAAAATTGGATGACATGTTCATAAAATTTCATATTAAATAATATTGGATGATATTATTTGGAATCTTATAACCTTATATTATAAATGTGATATATTTAGTGAAACATCATGATGAATATGACTTTATATTATTTTAAAATATTGAAAAATTACAAAAGTGACACTCCCCTCACTTATAAAAGGGAAACCACTCTTCTGTCTTATTTGCATGATTTGAGAAAGTTATATCTAAAATACCTACCCCAATAACATCTCAAAATCCCTCCACATGTTCAATAGGACCTACTTTTTTACAAAAATACCAACCTATAAGGCTTATGGTGTCTGCCAAATGAGGTTTTCCAATAAAGTGGTATAACTCATTAGCTAGTGTTTTTATGTTAATTTATTCTTATACCTAATTCAAATATTATATAACCATGGTGATATAATAACAAAAATATCTTTAATATATTTTAATTCTTTTATTTTTATGTAAATACACTTTTTAATCTTCTTTTCTATTCTATGGAAAATGAAAATAACACTCATGTGTACGTGTGGACTGCCACCTCCATGAAGTGATGTGTTTATTGTTTCATCACCTCCTCTCATGAATGGTTAAAAAATTTTTAAAATGATTATACATAATATTT
Organism: Viscum album; assembly: GCA_963277665.1. NCBI lineage: Eukaryota > Viridiplantae > Streptophyta > Magnoliopsida > Santalales > Viscaceae > Viscum > Viscum album. Next base: position 542,188,368 of record OY728119.1, read on the forward strand.
TAAACATAATTATGGTTTTGTAAACAAAATATATTACTTAGTTTCTTACCTTACATCTACACAAAAATAATGACATCTTTTGTGTGTTTGTATGGACTACTAACTTTATGAAGCGATGCGATTAATTTTTCATTTCCTCCACACATGGATTTTAATAAGGATGGAAATAATGGGTAAATATTACATTTATAACACATATGTGATTCTATAAAAGTGAAATATCATCCACTTTATTTCTTTTCAACCTAGTAGAAAAATGAAAAGGTCGTTCAAGCATATGTGTGACATACCATCTTTATGAAATGATGTGATTCATTTATCATTACTGCATTACATGGTTCGTTTTAAAAGATTATTTAATATATAAAAATGGTAATTATAAAAATATAAATATTCTATATATTATGGAACAATGTACACTTTGCCCATGGTCAGTGCAATGAAGTTATTTTTTGATTATGACCAGAATGACCTAAAAACGTCTAATACAAAATTAACTAATTTAGTAACTCTATAAAAAATTTAATTAATGAAATTAAAGTTATAATAATAAGATAATAAAAATTAAAATGGTTTGTAACTATGTAGATACTTGATAAAATTTATTATTTAGTAGTTAAAGAATGTATAAAATGAGTCGGGACTCAGGGTAAGTAACTTCTAGTTTAAATTTCATTTCTTTGAGACTTATGTCATTGTCACCACATATATTATTTTAGGTGGTGTATATAATATCCTATGTATGTATTTTATAATTAATTATCTTAATTTTAAATGGTTTATAAGTCTATTTAAATTTATTTCCTTTAATATTATTTTGATTTATAAGTTTCTAAATACATAAATGATTTTTCAAAAAACATATTTTAAATGGTTTAAAATATTTTTACCTCCATGACCATGTTATTTTATATATTCCCACTATTTTCTTATTTTTTATTTAATTATAGTTAAATTAAATTTTCAATTATACTTTTACATTAAAAAATAAAATTCTATGTTTTTAAATGTTTTAGGTATAGGTCATTTTTTAACTCTTCCTTTCGAAGTGAAAAAAATTAACATATTTTACATATGTGAAATTTCAAAAATTAATTACCATTATTATTTAACAATATTCATAGAAAATGTTTCCTAGTTTTTCTAAAAATTATTTTTGCTTCTTCTGGTAAATTTTTGTTTCAAGAGTTTTCAAATAAAAAAGACTTTTATCCTTATTTTTTGAGAAGTTGGAAATTTTTTATTTATATTAATTAAACATAATATTTAATGAGTTTTTATGATAGAAATTAAATATTTTAAATGTTTTATGTATTTTATGTTCCTTTTTAATTGTTAATGATGGAATTTGAGCCTAATATTTCAATCTAATGAATTGGGTAATTATTTTTTCTCTAGAGAATAATGTTGGGATTAATTAAGTTATTCTATATATAAGGGTTCAATGAATTTGATTTTTAGATAAATTTATATGAAATTTATATGATTTTTTGAAAATAGAAATATTTTTATTTCATAAGGCGACATAATAAAATTATGTTTAAAGGTAATTTTCTGGACCATTAATGATTAATATTGTTTTTAAATAAAGTGTTTTCATGAGTACTCTAGTTTTACAAGAAACCATCATGATTTTTATTTTCCATTAATATTTATTATGATATATTTTTTCAAAATATTTGGGAATTTATGTTAATTTCGTAGGTAATTAGATGATTTTCTTAAGATCAAGGTCAATTATTAACAAGGAAAATTTTCTATGGGATTTCAAGACTTCCATAATGGACAAACAAGTCTCTTTACTTTTTTTAACCTTGATAAGATTTATGTTGTAATACCATGTATTCAAATGATTTTATGGGTATTAAGGATGATTAGGAACTATATCAAGGTATATATTTCCACTATATGGATTTATCCTAAAAGAAAATAATGTTTTTTTAGTGAAAAATTAGTTCAAATTTAAGAATCATATCATTGTGAAAAAACGTGCATTGATTGGAAGTGACTGATTTTTAATGTAAATTTTTTGATATGTTAGTTGTTTACTTAATTATCTAAAAATATAAACTTAAAATATTATGGTAATGTAATAAAATTAAATCTCGACTATTAAAATCCGTATTTTTGGTTGATTAAGGTATGAGTCATTATAGTTGGAATTAGATGAAGGATATATATAAATTCCAAGGTTAGGATGTTAATAGATGACTAAATCATAGTATTTATTATATTTATAATCTGATTCATTATGATTTTATATATTCACATTAATTATTGTGGTTCTATTAATGGGATAAAAAATAAAGGAATGATGTTAACAGTGGAAGTGAATGACAATGTGATGGTTATTTGATTGAGTATCCAAACAGAATAGACACATGAGTGAAAAATTATATTTTTCTATGAATAACCATCTATATCGAGTTATGATTAATAACCTAAAACTAAGTTTGTATTTTTAAGACATAAAATTAGAGAAAATTGATTTTTATTTAATTTTACTTGATAAATATCTTGGCAGAAAATATATTAAAGTTTAAACATGTCAAGAATATGAGAAAAAGTACCCAAGAAAATATATCAATGGAAAAGAAATATTTTTTAACTATTGGGAAAATAGGCATTATGAAAATTAATTTCTTAAAAGGTAAGATAATGATATTGGTAATTAGGATCATATGGATATAGGTTCATAAAGGTTTTATATTGAATATAAATAAAATATGAATAACCTATTTAAGGTAAGTATTAACTTATTAGTTTTGATTATGTTCAATGTCAGAAATTTTATAGGATCAAGATTGATGAATCTTATTTAATGATCCCTATTTTTTGTCATAAGAAGGATGCATTACGGAATAATATGGAAAATTTTGGTTATGTAGAAAGATTAATTATTGAATTGTATGCATATAGGGTTTCAAGAGTTATAATGTATATTTATTTCATACATGGGATAAAAAATTTACTAATGATGTTAATTTTAAAGTAATTATTATTATCTTGATGTTTTTTTAAATCAGATTACATTGGGAGATTTTTTTTGAGTTTTAATTTATATTTTAGGTATATACAACCCTTAAGATTAACATGTATTTTAGAGAAATGTTTATTTGAGGAAAATGATTTTTTATTTTTTTGGATATAAGATGAAAGGTATTGGTAACATCTATTGTTATTATAACCATTAATTTTGAGATAATTATGAAAAATTATGTTAAATGGTTTATTACATTTTGGGAACATATGTTTTATCGTTTAGAAAACCCTGGGATTGAAAAATGATTTGGTGAAAATGTGACTAACGTTAATTTTCATCTAGTTTTATATATTCATAAAATTATATGATTATGGTAATTAGAAATATAAAATATAAATTGTAATTTATTTTAGTAGTAAATATTGAGTTTTTTAAGCATATATAGTTTTATATTAGGGTTATGGTGATTCACAATATTTATGGAAAAGATTAGCATATATTGTAGAATATATAGTTATGTTATATAAATTTTTTATATGTTATTTTATGATTAGTTATTGTTGTTTATAGAAAAATGTTTAGTGAATCTAGGAAGAATATAAAATCTATTTTTTATTTGGGGTTTAATTTCTGTTCTACCATATTTTGAAGAGTTTTAACGTTAGTTATTTATGGAATGATTTAAGTTCAAAATTGGGTATTTTTATTTTGGATTTGGATATTATTATAGTATTTATTCATTTACATATAATCATAAAGTTTTCTAACCATTTTTTTAATCTTTAAATATATAAAAAATAATTTTCAATATTTTTTGGATCTTGTGATAAATTAGAATTTGATTTTAGTGTTTTTGTATTGAACAATTCATCATGGTTATCTATATGAGATGAAGAGGAAGTATAAAAGTTCTTGAAAGACAACCAAAGGATGAAATTGTGGAAATAAATAATTTTTGTATATTTCTAATTTTATATATCTTAATGGTAAAATAATTCATCCATTCAAGAGAGGAAGATGAATATATTGAGTCATTAATGGAAAACATTTCTTAGATATCAAGGTATGTTCTTGGAACCATATTCACAAGTATAAGTCATATAATATTACAAATATGGTTTAAGAAGTATTTTGGAAATATTAAGTTAGTTAGTATCCACATATATAAAAAATTATTTTAAAAATAAAATTTTATTTCTATGAATTAAAAGGTATTTTATACCACGTCTATATAATTGTCTTCCACTCCTTAGAATTGATTATAAAATTTTTAAAACCCAATTTATTGGGCACGAGATAAAATTGTGAGGATGTAATCTCCTTAAAGGGGATAAATGACACACCGTGAGATTTTAATTTTTATTCTTGAAAATGATTTTTTTATACTGTATACCACATGACACACCAATATTAAATGAACCACAATATTCTATAAAAATGTTATTATTTAAATATGATCATTATAACTCGGTTGTTGGATTTATTGGTATGACTATGACTAACTAAATTATGAAATATATGTAGAAAATTTTTTCTAATAAAAAATATTAGAATAATTACTATGAATTAAGTATTCGATATTGAATTATATGAATGAAATCATAAAAGGTTAAGAATAGTTAAAGATTAAAAGGGGTATTTTTCTATATTAATGGAGGATATATACTGTATTTTTTATTTAAGATTTAAATGTTTTAATTTTATAAATTAAAAATTATCAAATGGATTTATTTTCTGAAATAATCATTTAAAATAATATTAATAAAAAAAATTAGATTTTTCTAAGATAGTATATTTTTGGCAGAATAGTTAAAAATACTGATTTTACAAATAATGATAATTTTTTTATATTATCATAGAACAAGAATTAATTAAATATTTTTGAAAAAATTTTTATGGGAAAAATATATATTTTATAATTTATATTATTAAATTAACAGTATAATTTTGGGGTTAGAAATCTATGTTTGACATTATGGAAATCACAATAGAGTTTTTAATAAAATAAAAAAAAATTCAGTACCTCCCTTTCAATAAAATTTTCACAATGTAACCTTCATTTTTGAATTATTTTTAATGTTAAAAAGTATAAATTTATTAAAAATAATCCAATTAATTAAATTTCAACCAAAAATATACATGATTTTTGTATAAAATCAATTTTATGCTTAAAATGTGAATTTTTTTATAAATGGTTTTTCATTCAGTTCTAAGAACTTATATTAAAAGAAATATATAACACTTCTATAAATTGAATATAAAAAATTAAATTCATATTTTAAATAATGAGGTTTAAATTTTTTATTGAGATCAATTTCATTTATCGTTATTATAAATAGTATCTTTAAGTTTTCACCACACTAAAGGGTAAAACTGGTTAATTTGGGTTAAAAAATTATGATAAGGATAAATAAATATCACCTTAAATATTATTGGATGTGATTATTTTTACCATTATTTCCTTATATTATAAAATTAGTATATTTAGTGCCACTTTACAATTAATAAGTATTTATAACATTTTAAAACATTGAAAAATTACAAGATTATCGCTCTCTCATCACTTATAAAAGTTCATCCCTATCCTCTCTTATTCCCATACTTTTATTGATTTATCCGAAAAATAAAATTTCAAATACCTTCCAAAAATCCTTCCCAACATCCCATAGGTCCTTCTCTAGATTAAATATTATCCTGGAAGGCTCAAGGTGTAATCTAAAGGTGGTTTTCTAAATAAAATGTATATCTATGAACCAATTGTTTCAGGTTTATTTCTTCTTTTAAATACTTAAAATATTATATAAATAAGAAGATAAAATAACCTAAATATATTAAATATATTTAAATTTTATTATGATGGATCAAAAACCCTTTTTCATCTTCTTTTCCTTCTTATGGTAATTGAAAACATTGATCATGCGTACATGGGGAATATTACCTTTGCGAATTAATGTGTTTCGATTTTCATCATTTCCTCATATGGATGGTAAAAATTAAGGATCACATTAATATATATGATATTTATAACATAATTATGATTCTATAAAGATAATAAATTACTTCACCACTTACCCTATCATTCGTTGTAAAATGATAATGTCACTCATGAGTACGTAGAGACTACCACCAACAGAATTGTTGTGATTTATATTTCATTATCGCCGCACATAGTTGGTCGTAAGTGTGAAAATAAAGATTAAATATTAAACTTATAACATCATTTTAATACTATAAAATTTAAATATTATATTATTTATTTCTTTTTCACCTGGTAAAAAAATGAAAAAAATCATGTGTATGTACGGACAACTGTCTCCATAAAAACATGTGATTCAATTTTCATGACCACCTTAAAAGGTTGTTTTTAAAATATTATTTAATTTATAATCATGATAATTATAAAAATAAATTCAATTTCAATTTATTATATAATAATGAAAACTTTCACCATAGTTAACCCAATAAATTTATATGGATATTTTGAACTTAATGACAAACAAACATCTGATGTAAACTTAACTGATTTAGTAACTATATATGAAAATGGTAATAAATAAAATTAAAGTAATAATAATAAGGGTACAAAATTTAAAAAGGTTATCAATGAAGTATAAAATAAGTACAATTTTATTAAACATGAGTTAAATTATGTGAAAAATGAGTCGGCACTCAAGGTAAGGGATTTCACATATCAATTTCAATTCGTTAAGACTTATGCCATTATCCCCATATCTATTATTTTTTGTGGTTTATATACTACAATATATATTTATTTAATCATTCATTCAATAAAATTTATTTTTTTACATTTATTTTTCAATTATTATCCAATAATATTTTTTTGAATTAAAAGATACCACAGACGTAAGGGGATTTTCATTAAAACATTGTTTTAAATATCTTAAATTATTTTTTATTACAGGATCATGTTATTTCAAATGTCTGAAAATGTTATTATTTTTTATAAAAATATTTTTAAGTGAAAAATAAAATTATCATTTAATTTTTACCAAGGTTATAAAAAGTAATCTTATAAATGTTTTCCATATGGTTCACTTTTGACAGTTTTTAGAAAATTTAGAAAAGAATAAATTTTAAGAAATACTTCATGGGAATAATCTCCCATTATAATGAAAATTATTTATTAAGTAGATTATTCTAAATTTTTTTATTTTTTTTCAATGAAAAACATATTTGTTGTTCTTCTGTGAAATTTTAATTTTAATAATTTTCCAGGAAAAAGGTTTTTTATGCTCATTTTTACAAGAATCTTGAATGTGTTTCTATATATGTATTAAAAGGAATATTTTATGCTATAAATTTAATATTATATGTTTTTTTATAAATTTTATGTTCCTTGGAAATTGTTTATTGTGGTGGGTGATCCAGATATAACTCTTAAGTGAATTGGGTAAAGATTTTGTTCTTTATGGAATTATATTAGAATTAACCAGGTTAGTTTTTCCATTTGTAAGGGTTGTATGAAGATGATATTTCAATGAACCTATAAGATTTTTCTATTCTTGAAAAATAATATTTATTGAAATAGTTTAATTTCATAAGGTAAGAAAACATGCCAATTTTTAAAGAAAAAGTTAGGCCCCTTTAGGGTCAAATGTATATTATTAGATAATTTTTTCATGAGTTCTCAGGTTTTATTAGAAACCCCCTTGATTATTATTTTCTTTTGAAATTTAATATTTTAATTTTTATCTAAATATTTGTGAAGTAAGTTTTATTTCTTTAGTAATTTAATATTTATATTAATTTTATTTTTAATTATAAACAATAAATTTTTTTTATCGGATTTCATGGTTTTCAAAATCGATTAATGGGTTTATTAATATATGTATCTTTTACAGATAATTTTGTACTCAAGCCATGTTTTCAAATGTTTTTCATAGAAATTAAAGTTTTGTAGAACTATATATAGTTCTATATTTCTACTATGGGGATTCAACTTAAAATAAGATAATGTGTTATTAGTCAAACAACTACTTAAAATTATGAATAAATTGTTTGTGAAAAAATGGATATTGAGAAGAATTATTCATTTTATATTTTAAATATTTTAATATGTATTATTTTTTCCTAATTATCAAAAAATATAAACCTATAAGATCATGTGAATGTAATAAAATTAAATCCTCACTTTTTAAATCATAATTATGTGTTGATTATCTTACAGTACATTATACAATGTGATCATGTTTTATCTTAGTAAGATATTTATTTAGTATAACTATTGTTACGTTGTGATAAACTATTTTTTTACATGTTATGTAACTAAATGGCTCAAGCGGTTCCACTCTGTTCAACCTAGGTATAGTCTTTTGGCGATTATGGTTGATGTTTTCCCCATGCGTTCTACACCCATCTTCCCACAGGCTCTTTCATTAATCATGGGCCTCTAATAAATCACCCATGAAATGTCTATGAGTATATTTTGACTAACTCTTCCTATGGTATCTTTGATATTATATTTAATATCGGTTTTGGAAAATATTTTTTGCATGGACGGGGAAAATTTTATCTAACGTGCCAAATTCATTTTAATCTTACACAATAATTTCAAGTCGATCATTGTTAGAATGATTGTTTTCCATTTTATTCATTAATGATCACACTCTATCATGTATGAATAAGTATCATACTTAAATAGATATGAAAACAAAATATTAAATGTAAGATATTATCCAAAATAATTTAAAACATAAAAACCCCACTATAACACTAAATTTTAGCCTTCAAGAATTAATCTACAATTTATTCTAAAATAAAAATTTATAGATTCTTATAAAATTATTAAATTGTGGATTATTTATATAAATAAATTATGTAAAAAATTAATGAAAATAAGGCTATGCTCATTTATCTATGTACATTGATTTCTCAATTTCATTATCTAAAAATGCTAACTTCTTATCCATTTTAGAAATATTGTTATTTATTTGTGTCATAATAGTAAGAAAAATTACTATTAATTCAATAATTTGTATTAGTAAAAATTTATCATCAAAAAAACTATATAAATTAGAATACTCCTCATATACAAGTCTTTTATTATTTTTATCTATAGTTCTTTGTTTTTTATCTCATTTTAGAACATCCAACTTGTTATAACTTTATTTTTCTGATTTGGATTAGTAACCAAACATAATACATTATTATTATCAAAATAATCCAATTTCCTATTCACAACATCAACCCATAAATTGTACTATTCTTATTCATCAATTCCATTCTATTCAAACTAGGAAAGAAAAGAAGTTTGAATTATTGGCTTCATTGATCTTCTTATTCAAATTATTGTTTCGTTTTATCAATTGATTGTGTGTGTGTATATATGTTTTTCAATATTTGATGAACTAAATTAATTATTTATTTATCATATTATAAATATTAACCAACGACCATAATTTTTTTCAACTAAACCTTTAATATCTTCATAATTATGTACTTATTATAAAATAAATTCATTACCTTATTACAATACTTCTCTATCCAATGATTATTTTACATGTTCTTAAAATTAGTATTAAATTACATTTAAATTATAAATATAAAAAATGGTAATTTTTCTTTTCAAAATAATGATAAATATTTTTTCCTAATATTCTAAGAACATACCATCAATGATAACTGCTCAAATATTCCAATGTTTTTACTTTTAATATTTATATGACATGCACTTACAAACACTAAAAATATTTAAAACTTCATTTTTCTTATCAAAAATATAAAAAGGGGAATTATAATATTTTTAAAAAAATAGATATAAATTTTAAAATTTTACTTTTGTGTCAATTTATTATCTTCCAAAATTACATAAAATATCATTCTTTACTAACGTTGTTCATTTCTTTTAAAATAAAATTTGATTTTTTCATTCAAAAAGACAATTTAATTTTATAGTTTAAAGTAAGATATTATCATGATGAATTTTTTTATATTAAATAAATTTATATCAATTTTAAACTTATATATTCAACATTAATTTCTATTTCAATTATTTTCAATAGAAACCCATACTCATGTTCTAAACATCTAAAAAATATTTTAAACTTATTATAAGACTCATATTTTTGTATAATATGCATGATAGAAGTCATCCAAGTAAATTTATCAATTATATAGATAAATTAATTATCTCCATTAGTTGAATTTGGTTTCATAGTTTCAAGAATGTCAAAATGAACAGGTTTCACAAGATTTGAGTTTTGAATCTATATTTTATTATTTAAATAATTTTCCAACTTAATTTTTTTACATGTACTGAAAACATAATTAATTTATATTTATATACAAATAAAATCACAAATAAAAAATTCATGTGTAATAATATTTATTTTTCTTATATGAATTTTTTAAAATTATATGATTTCCTAAATAAGTCTCTATTTTTTTATCAAGTGACATGTGTTTTCAACTTCACCCACATGAAAAAAATTATGTCCTAATGATTTTTTATATTTTAAAGCTATTAAATCCATACAACTATTAACTAATATCTTATAACTTATAAAAATAATTTTTTCCACCATTAAATAATTCTAACACACTATGAAGATTATGTTTCAAGTCATCGAGGAAAAATGTATTCAATGAATAAATTTTTTTATCATAGATTTCAGACAATAAAACATTAGTGATCTTGAGGAAAATATCCTTAATAAATCTGATGAAGCCTTATTTGAATTATTCAAATAATTTTAATGTATATAAATCTCTCATCAAATTATAAGATCATCTTATTTCCAAAATCAATGGATGTTATTTCTAATATATCTTCAAAGAAACTTGAAAAATATTTGCATCATATTTTCATTTTTTATTCTCTTGAAAATTTTAACTATCCTTATCCATAGTCAAATAAGTTGTAAATACTGTGAGAAAATATATCACTATATAATCTAGATTTTTATATCTTCCAACCAATTAATTTAATAAATAAAAATTATTCTCTTATATAACCTTGTATTTTTTGGATATTTTTTATCTTCTTTTTGTTTTGTATTTTTTACACCTCAACTCCTAAATTCATGATATTATATGATTTTTTTAATATATTATACTTTACAAAAAATGACTTTAAATATTCCCTTAGAATTCAAAAAAAGAAAAATATACATAAAAAATTATATCTTTACCAAAACGTTTTTCATCTATTATGTGTAATTTTATTTATATCATATTTTTGAAAACTACATGAAGATTATTTTTACAAAAATAAATTATGGTATGGTATAATTTTTCCCTTTTCATAATATTTTTTTTAATTTATCTTCATATTAATTTTAGAAATTTTTACTTTAAATTTTATGTTTAAAGATAAAATAATTCCCTTTTTTATCTTTTTAATAAATAAGAATCACTAATTTCTACTATAGTTAAGATAAAACTTTTAATTTCACATTGAAAATTCCTTTTTTCCTATTTAATAATTTACATAAAAATTTAAAAAATCAGAAATACTTTTAAAATCTTCAAAAACATTTTCAATTATCTTAAATATTCTCTAACTTCTTGATTAGATTTTGTAAAATTTAACTTGATATTTTTCATATGATTATCAACATTATTTTTTTAATCCTTAAAATATTTTATTCTTTATATACATATATATCATTAATAATTTCACTAACTTTATTCTCTATAACAAATGAAAATTATAATTTCTTCATTTCATTATATAAAAATATATTCTTTTTTGAAAGAATAATATCATCTCTATTTAATTATTGAGATAATTTCTTCATGTTATTTTAAAAAATTTCTTACATTATTATTCTATAAATTCACCACACCATTTAACTCTTTTGTATTAACTAAATATTAATCATATTACCTTATTAATTTTTATAATTTTCTTTATCACTTGAAAAATACTATTCATTTAACAAAGAAATGATCATCTTATCATATTATTTACTTAAATTATAACCCTAAATTCCACTATTATAACATTATTCAACCTCTAAATTACATATTAAATTTCTTTTCTATAATTAAAAATTATTTCTTTGTTTTCAATTTGATTAAAAATTTAAATTGGTAAAATTATTTTAACCCCCTCTGTAAAAATATTCCTTAGGAGTTGTCTCCAGTATCATTTCCACCATCTTTAAAATTAGGAATTTTTTCTAATAATTATATGATTAATACATAATTGAAAAACAATATTCATGTTACTTAATATGTACCCTTTACTTTTCAAATATTTATTAAAATAAGTGAAAACAACTTGTCAAACTTAACATTAACACCCTCATCTTCTCCTAATCTAAATTTTTTGAACATTAAAATCATTAAAATTATTCGCATTCTTTATAGACTAAGAATTTTATTACTTTATATTATTTTAATTTAGTCTTAACTGTGGTATATTTTTTCCATTTAATATTCTATCGGGATTTTGTCTGAATCATATAAGAAGAGTGGATCCAATCCACAATATTCGAGATCTAATAACTTTTCATCAAATATATTAAAAATTATTTGATGTATCTTCTTGAAAAACAATTTATATTATAATTTTTATCAAAAGTATATCTCAGAGATAACATTATCATTTACCCTTTTAAAAATTTATCTATATTTTCATATTCAACAATATAGACATCTTAAAATTTTACTTTCTAAAATATCAACTTCACATCCTTTATTTTTATATCACACTCATAAAAAATTATGATTTTAATTAAAATATCATTTTTAGTCTTGATCCCAATTACATTGGTACATTAATTTATAGAGGGTATCCTAAAATTTCATTTTTTTTCTATTGACCAATATTATTTATATTGTTTTTATGCAAAACTATCTTCAAATATCTTTATTCATTTGGAATATAAGAAATAATTAAACTATAAATAATCTTCATTGAAAAAAGATATTCATGAATTCAATCCTTCAATACATTTTAAGTCGGTTCATTGAATTCAATAATAGTCTTTCTATTAACAAAGTTTATATAATCCCTACAAAACATCAAATTCATTATATCAAATAATTATTTAAAACAATATCTGTAAAAAATAATAAATAATATAATAAAAATTTTAATATTTAAAGGAAACCATGACCTTTTTATCTAATACCGATTGATGAGGGTCCCATCTGAGATCCCAATTATGAGTGTATAGTATTAAATGAACTTACCAAAATAGAAAAAACTAAATCCACTTAAACTAATAAAATTTAGTTTAAATCAATTAATTAAATTAAATAAATTAATGAATATTTTATACTCTAGTTTATTTTTTCTTTTCCTTTTTTACATTCTTAACAATTCATAGTCACTGTTAACCAAAACTATAGTTAAATTTACTAAATAAATCATTCTTGAAATTGGATGTGGGGATTATTTTTCTCTAATAAAAGCTGAATAAAATGTAAATATTTATTTCTTATTAATTATAATAAAACATGATGAAGATTTTATATTTTTAAATTAACAAAATTAATCACGACATGTTTCAAGTTAGATTCAAATTATTAAATCCCTTTAAATCATTTCCATTTTATTGGCTTGATTTTTCTATTAAACTATTTCTTTATTTTAATATTGAATTATACATTTTTTTTAAATATATTCTCTTTATATTGAAATGATTTTGATATGATATTCACATTAACGTAGAAGCCTCATCTGATAAATTTTTTGGTTTTATATTTTTTTTATAAATAATTATTGAATCATGTAATTTTTTTTATTTTTTCCTTAATGAATCAAAATCAGTTGTAACTAAAACTAATTGATCATTTTGGTTTATATCAATTTTTACAAGTCATCGTTCAGTTTTGATTTTTTCTTAAGGTACTTTTTTCTTTTAATAAGCTAGTTTAAATAGGTCCCCTTAACTAATCAAAACTAACTTCACATGCCCCTAATACTAATACATGAAAAGGAAGTAAATTTATGTATCTATTTCCATTTCTCAATTTTTATAAACTCACTTATCCATCCATAATTTATCACTTAGATAAAAAAATATCAATTTTGTTCTTATTTTTTATTCAATAAGATAGTGAAAAATCAATTAAATAATTTTTAATATAGTATATTAAAATTTTTTATAATTTAATATAAATTATTATATGATTTTCATGACTTTTAGTAATCCTTGTCTAGAAAATTCACTAGTATGATCTAGTTAGTATAAATAAATAGGGAATATCATGTAAGTATAATACAAGTAAAGTCTCTCAACATTAATATTTCTTCCCACACATGTACAATGATTAAATAAATTATAAAAATAAGGAATACTTACTTTAGATATTGTGGATTCATAAATAATTTTTACATCCCTCCCTATTTTAAAGTTGATAAAAATATTTTTCAGATTTATATATTGCAAACATTATGCTATTTTCAAGAAAAAAATATTTTTTAAATTTATTTAACATTGATAAATATTGAAAAATTATTTTGGTTCATTATAGTTACATCATTAATTTTATTTAATACCATATAAAAAACATTAATTTCTAAAAAAATTCAATTACGGTTGTTCGTTATTAGGCCAATTTTGTTGGTTGTCTTTATTATTTTCATTTAATAAAATATTATGATTGACATCAGCATTAAATTTATCTTTCATTTATATTTTAAAATAATTATTATCAACCCCATGATGGTTTTTCTAGTTCAAACTATTCGGGGCTTAGTGCTTAAGGTCAGGATTTCGAATCCCATGGGTTACACCATGGTGTTGTAGTTACATTATCAAATGATTTAATTCCTTGATAATCCAAGAAAATGTGGTGAGGTTAGTTTTGTTATGATCAAATTTATAGGACACATATAGGTTCCATGGTTGTTACCTACTTCAGATACACTAGGGAGGGAATAAACTATATATATTTTGTGTTAGGGACTATGTACAAAAAAAATATTTATAATTACCATAAATTTGAAACATTGATTTTTTTAATTATATTGAAGGAGAAAATCTTTCATGGAAACTTTAATCATATATTAGTGATTTATTATTTCATAATGAACATGTCATGATGTAGCCATTTTAAATATTATTTTTTAAAAACATAATCGGCCACCAACCAACCCAGTAACCCATAAATATAGTACTAAAATCATCTATGAAATATCTTGAAGGGAATTCTCAGTCTCCATGAACTAGAGACTAGATCCTATGCATAAAGAAACTAGTAATAGAGAATTATTTTACCACAAGATCAATTAGATAAATTGAGAATTGAGGAAGTAATTCATAAATATTTTATATTACCAATACTAATGAAGTAAAACCTACCACAAGAAAACAAATAAATATAAACATCTCAATTCCTAAAAATGGAAGCATTGCAAGATCTACTCACAACAAATGGATCACATACTCAACTTGTCACCACCAAATCCTAAGGCCCCACTATCAAGAACGTATGTCGCATTCAAGAGGTATTTTCCCTTTTCCTTAACCATGTATAAGAAAATATACAAAAAACCAACATAAAAAAGTATGGTGTGAGGAACACTGGCCTAGTAGAATCCCACCAAGCATTCCATAAGTATTCCACATCAAATAAACAAAAGATGAGAAATTTAACAAAATTCATGTAATGTTAATATTTTCACAATTCTTCATAAAATATTGAATTCAAATCATTATAATTGAAATTATAGAATAGGTATAAAAATTTATTTTCATCCAAACAAGGATAAATAAAATTTCTATCAAAAGTGGCATGAATGAGTCATTTTGTAAACATTGGAATGTATAAATCATTTTTAATCATTATTATTCATATAACCATTCTTATAATAATTTTTTAATTAGAACAAGTCACGATTTTCTATGAAATCATAGTGAAATATGGCTCCTAATGTGCACACACTTCCCTCAATCACCAACCTATGAAGAATAAGTGTCCACCACAAAGAATGAACTCATTTACCTTATCAGGTATAGTTAGTGTTTTTAATGTTAATATTTTTCTAGGTATATCAAAACATTATTAGCATTTATATCCTACTACAAAACTACCTAGGTACTCATATTATTCAAAGAAATCAATCAAGGGGAATGTCATTCATCTTAAATCAGTTTCATCAATCAATGTTCAAGCAGTCCCAAATCAAGAAAAAAATATTCCATTTCATTTCAAAAACAAACATCAAATAGCTTTCATCAAAACTCATTAATTTCAAAAAACCCTTAATTTATAATTCATAAGTCATTTCATTTCTATATTTATAAATATTCACCATCTTAAATCATCCTTCAAATTATTCATTTCAATTTCAAACCATTTTCTAGAAATTAACACTTTTTTTTAAAATTTGTTACCAATGAAGTTAAACTCACACAATATCATTTGTAAATAAAAATTTAAGAATATAAAATAATGATTGAAAAATCAATTTGAAAACCATTTTAAATAAAGAAATAAAAAATGGTTTCAGTTGACTGGAATTTCATTATGGAACCACCTACCTCAATCATGGTATCATCAAACACTAACATGGGATCCACTCTCAGAAAGATCTGAAAGTAATGAATTAAACAAGATATAATCCTAGAATCATAATCCAAAAATAAATATCTGGATTCATTAATGTCATAAATATCTACTACTATCTATGAAGGAAATATATGAGGAAATAATAATTTGCAGTGCAATAAAGACAACACTTACTGAAAGAAGATTGATGCTTCAATTGGCACATCAATCAATAAATATTAATGTTTTGAATATCTTATATTGTATCAAGAGATCATCTAGGTATGAATAGGTCAAATTAGGTTTGAGGGAGATGAGTTTATAAATAAAATACTGATTTGGGGAAAACAATTATGATATAATCTAGGAATTCCTTGCCCCCGTCATTATCATTTTATAGCCTCTAAGTTCCACCATCTAGTATGTGGTTATAGGAAGAATGAATAGGCCTCTAGAATCCCCAATGGATAAATTTTGGAGTTCATGTAGGAACTCTAGTCTACCAGCCTACCACTAGCTAGCCAATGGACTTCCTTTTGGAAGATCCTTTTCTTGTCCTTCCATCGGTTGGCTAGTTGCCATCACAATCTAGCCAGTGGAACACATGTATCCATTTTTTCTACTGTCTCATGTCCATCCTTATATAAATCACTCATTCACATCCTAGATTCTAAAAATAGAAAAAAACAACCCTGGATCCATTAAAAGGTTCAAAAAATAAGAAAAAAACCATGAAATCACCATGAAAATGAAGAAAAGAAAACAAAAAATAAGGATCTTACCCAAAGGTAGGTGTTGTGAATTTATAATTATCTCCACTATAAATGATTACTTCCCCCATAAATCATATCAAGAAATCTATTCCACAAAAATTAGAGGGTATTTCCCCCACATCACCATCTCACACTCCAATGCCTCATGAGCATATAAACTGTTATGCTATAAAACATGGACCAAAGGGATAGAATTCCCATAGATAACCACCATCTTATAATAAAAAAACTAAACTAGCTACTTAGTCATTGTCAAATCAAGTTTCATATCATGTTCCTACCAATTCAAATACTTGATAATTTTACAAAATATAATTGATGAGTTGTGAAGGATGAAACACATCATGGATAAAATTTATCTATGATGGAAAATAAAAATTGTATGAAACCTTCCCAATCTGCTCAATGAACACAAACAATACCACATATATCTATTACAACATACCATATTTTCTAAGTCAACGGTCACACAACTGAGCTAAGAATATCAAGAACACCTTGTTTCCAACCGATAAGTCAAAATAAAGTCTTTGATGTTCTGTATACAATTTATACTTACTATGTTTCATTAATAACTTATATTTAAACATCTAAATATTTATCATTTCCTCTTGGGATAAACTAATTCCCATAAAGGAAGATTCACCACTCTCGAAACAATAAAGGGGAGATTTACAAGGTCACTCATGGACAGCCTAAAAGGGTTATATATCATTGGATGACTATTAAATATTATTATAGGAATACTCAACCATCCCTAAATATAAATCCCATGCTCCTCCAAATTTAAGAACCCAAGAATGTGGAATGTCTACAAGAATCATCATATTCCATTTTTTCTGACCATATATCAAAGGGTAGTACATTATTATAACCTTTACCTCAGATCCCATCACCTCCTGGAGGCCTCTCCAAAAATGAGATGTGGACTATATATCCCAATCAGAAATAATGGAAGATGTAAAACTATACAATATTAAAATTTCATGTACATATATATTTCCAAAATCATTGACCATGGCAGTATCATGAATGGGAATAAAGTTAATTGATTAGGTCAATCAATCAATCACTATCTAAATATCATTCTTTACATGAGTGGTATGTGGAAACCCAACCATGAAATCCATCAATATCTCATCTCACTTTCAAGATGGTATGGAAAGGTGTTAAAACAGAGCTGAAGTCATCTGATACTCAACCTCGATTTGTTTATATGAATAATAACGAGAAAAAAATTCAGTGATTTCATGATTCATACATGGACATAATAACTATCACCTCATGTAATAAAATATATCAATCATTACGAGGTGAAAGACCCACTGGGAATAATGACATTCCTCTATCACAACCTTCCTCATAGGTGACAGAACATCATAAAATTTTTTGAAACAAAGTATTTCACCTAGATATAAAGACAACTCAATAATATTCTCTCCATCATATTAATAATTCATAATAATTTAGAACATATCATTAAGATACTACTCCTGTAGAATCATTTCAAGAAGAGAATATGTCAACTGAACAATTTCCATGGTAAACCTATTCTTATCCTCTGTTGCTCCCAAATACATGAAAACAAAGAGATCAAAGATATTACACTGCTTTGATTATTCCTTCAAAACCTAGGATGGTAGTTTCCTTCTAAAATCATAATAAACAATGTTCCCCTCTCAATGAGTGTAGGTAATGTCAAAATATTTAAGTTACTCCACTCATCACATCTTATTAATATTTAAATGATTTTTTAAGGAGATATAATTCAAGATCATTTTATTAAATGAAATGGAAAACCTTTCTCTAAAATGGTAGTTCCGCAAAATCATAAGAGTTTACATCACTGTTGTAAGTTCTAGATCATGTGTGGGATAGTTATTCTTTTGGGGCCTAAGATGAAAAGAACTATAAGACACCATATTATTAGCTTACATGAGAACACAACCTCAACATGAAACTAAAGCATCACAAAAGACAACATAGCTCTTTCCAGCCCCTAGAAGAGTAAAAAAAGATATAAAGTAAAATGTTTCATAAAATCGTCAAAGGAATTATAATATTTAAAATTCCAATCAACCACTTTTGATCAATGTAAAAGGTAGAAATTTCTCTAAAAGGTAGCATTGCTAACTCTTAAGAGTGTGTATTATATTTTCAATTTATAGATCATGTGTGGGAGAGTTCATATCATTAGTTTTAATCTTAATAGAATCATATGACTCTACATAATCTAACAGCCTGATAAAATAATCCAAACTCAAACTTGAAGCATCAAAAAAGACAATATAGCCTTGTCCAGCCTCTAGAAGATTCAACAGAGGATCTGAATTCAAATGGTGCTTTAACTCATCTAAAAAAGTTTGGCATTTTAAATTCAAAACTAGAATCACTCCCTTATGAGTGATAGAAATAAACCAATAATTTGTTTTAAAGAAATATTTTATGAGATGGAAGTAATACCCTTCAAAACCCAAGAATAATTGAATCTCAAAAACATTTCATGATTCCTCCCATTACAATACAAATTTTAACATTTTAGGATCAAAAAAGATACTATGTTTTAAGGATACATTCTCCACTGAACGTAACTTCATAAATCCTTAATTATCAATTTAATGTTTTGGTATAAATTTGATGATTCCCCAAGATGTACAAACCTACTCTCAAGCCAAGAACAAGCTTCTCCTTGTTTTTTGGATAAATCAAGATATCATATTTGAATAACATAATTAAATAGTCTAGAAATTGGTTTAAAATATTGTTCATCAATGCCCTAAACATAGTAGGATCGGTTTTTAGTACAAAAGGCATAATAAGATACACATAGTGGCAATACCTTCTCTTAGAAATGGTTTTTCGGATATCAGACTCCTTTATCCTGAGTTGGGGTAACCATACCAAAGGTAAATCTTAGAGAACCAATTCTGACCATTTAGTTGATCAAAAATATATTCAATGTGGAATAATTGATACTCGTTGTTTACCATAACCAAATTAAGCTTCTAGTAATCAACACACAAGTGAAGGTTTTCACCAGCCTTCTTGGGAAAAAGCATCACTATTGCCTAAGGTGACACACTTGGTCTAATAAAGCATTTAGACATTAAGTCATCAAAATAATTATTTAGCTCATTCAGTTCATATAGTTTTATATATTAAGATTGTATATATTCTTTCTTAGTACCTGGAAAAAAATAAATAGAAAACTCCACCTCCCTCTCCAGTAGAAAGCTAAAAATTCTGCCATTAAAACTTTTAGAAACTCAAAAACTGTTGGAGGATGTTCACCACATTAATGTTCCAAATCTGGGTTGAAATAATTCTTGGATATCATCCAAATTAGATACAGAATAGGCAGTTTATCTCATCTAGACCTCATCACCCATTCTCACAGTAAAACAGGGTATTCACCAACTTCAGTTGTAAAGGATACCCATTGGTGATAACAGTTGTTCTGAGCATTGTGCACAACCAACCATTCTATTGGGAGAATAAATTCTAGTGGATTCATCTCAAGACCAAATTTTCTTAAATGATCTCAATATCTGATATAGATAAATTACATGAGGGGAATTAGAGACCCTTCCCTCTTTTTCCCTTGATATCATTGCAATTTCTATTAAATAAGGAATGAGATCCATTCAATGATTCAATAGACTTATATTGTGGGTCGATAAGAAATAATGAGAGGCACTGGTATCAACTAAATAATGCACTAAATATGATGCAATAGTAAAGACACCTCTCACTATTATATGATCTATTTCATTTTTCATTGCAGTCTCATCCATTATGTGAAGAATCATTATTGCTGATAATTGTGGCTCGAACCCCATTATTCTTGAAGGGTCTGACTACTATATATCTTATTGGTACTGGTGAGACCATTCCACTATACCGGGTATTAAAAAATGTAAAAACCCTTACATGTGACCTGAGTATCCACATGATCTACAAACCTTCAGTGCCTCCATGCATGAAATCTTTGAGTATATGATTTTTCCACATTGGAAGCAAGTCAGTGATTTTTTACCAGATACTAAATATGATTTAGAGTAAGTAAACTATAGAGGACCAAAAACAATATTTATAATAAAATTATAATTTCATGTTATATTTCCTTTAATGTAACTATAAAAACTTCAACATAGTGTAGGAGGAACTCCAGTCAAACCTAACTTAATATCTAGGTAAATACCCACCACTTGATCTCTATATAGAACATCAGCATAAGTGGTAATCATCATCATGATGTCTTGAGACTGAATATCTAATTGAAGACCCTTATAAAACCTCTAGGATTTTATATTATCATTCAACACCAATTCATGTGAGAACTGATCAAGTTTAGTGAAACTATTAGCTTAAATATTCACTATCCAATCTCTTAAGTGAAGGTTGAGAAATTCCATGGATTGAGTGAATACCACCAAATCTAGATTGAGTTTCTTCATGAAAAGAGTTTTTAAGTAATTTCACTCAAATAACTCATTATTATTTACCAGAACTATATCATCTCACCATCTCTTACTAGACCCCATAATATTGAATATGGAACAATTCACCTTAATGGAAGCCTTCATCTCTAGTAACATGAAGAGTCACTCGATATTTCATAACCAATCCTCTAGATCCTATGGATCATTCATACCATAGAAATATAGTGTTTTTAGATGAAGAAAATCTTGGGAATGATCTATATTATCATCTCTCTAAGGTACCACCTCTATTTCCTGAATGAGGCATGTTGCAACCCCCAAACCTAGAGCTTGGAACACACGCTACTACCTCTATATGGTTCTGGTAAACTAGAGGGTTTACTTGTTTTGTCTCACCAAAAACTCCATCCTAATTCTTGTTCATAAATATTCTTGGTAGAAGGGTACAACACAACATCAATTGAAAATAAAGACACATTATTCAAGAGATGAGTGAACATCAACTCTATCAATCAAAAATCAACATGGAAATAAAAATATCATATCAACTTTAGGGGAAAGTCTAGAATCAAATCAAATAACTCAGCAAAGAAATTTTTTCCTAAATTTCCGTGATAACTCCCAAGGTCCTATTGTCAAGAACACCTACCACCTCTAAGTAGTGGTTCCCATTTTCTTATACCAAGCATAATAAAATCCAAAAATGACTAAAGGAAAAAAATAGTGTTTGAGAAATTCTAGCCGAGTAGGATCCCACCAAGAGATCCATAAAAAATCCAAGTATTCTTAATTTAATATAATAAAGGGCATGGTAATCTTTTCAAGATTCAATATCAAACACACATTTAAAATCATTTCAAATACATGTATAAAATAAGTAAAGAACGCATTTCCATTAAAAAATGAATAAATAAACATTTCTATAAAAAAGTCATGAATAAATAATTTCAAAAGAAATGGCATATATAAATCATTTTTTATCATTAGAAATCATAGTGTCATGTTTATAAGCCTAAAGTTTAGTTATACCAAGTCCTAAGGCACTACAAAATCTTAAAGAAATATGGATCTTGGTGTGTAGACACTTCCATAGATCCCAATCTTAGGGGAAATAGGCATCTGCTATAATGAATGAACTCCATGACCTCATAACATTCATTTAAAATTATCATAATTAATCAAATCCTAGGTAGATTTAAGCATTCCCAATGTATATATCCTTCACCCTAACTACCAAGGATCTCATTTTATTTAAAGAAAACAATGAAGTGGAAAATAATTTATCTCAAATCATTTTCATTGAGAAACATTAAATCACACTCAAATCAATTACCAAACATGTCAATTCATTTACAAAACCAACATCAAATGGTTTCCATAGTAACTCTTGTATTTCAAAACATTTAATTTATTTAAAAATTTTAAAACGTTTCATGTTTAAATTTCTAAAGAATCATCATCCCAAACCATCCTTTAAATCATTCTTTTCAATTTCAAACCATTTTATAGAAATCCACACTTTATCTAAAAATCCATAACCAAAGTCGTTCAACTCACACCATACTATTTTGAAATTATCCTTCAAGAATCTCAAATCATGAATTAAAAATAAATTAAAAATCTATTTCTTATCACACAAGCTACAGTGGTTTCAAATGATAGGATTTGTACTAAAAACAACCAACCTCAATCATGGTATCATCAAACACCATCAATAGATCAACACTTATAGTGAGTTGAAAGAAAAGAATAAAATAATATATAATATTAGAAACACAATCCAAATATCAGGATCTAGATCTATAAAAATTATAAGGATTCACCACTCTCAAAGAAGGAGAGAGATGGGGAAACAAGAATTCACAATTCAATCAAGGAAACACTTATTGAAAAAGATTCAGTGCTTCAATCATCACTAAAATACATTAATATTCAAGGTTCAAAGGGATAAAATCCCCTCAAAAGGCCTCTATGGCCGAATAGATTGAATGAGGTTCAAGGGAGAGGATTCTGGAAATAAAACACGGATTAAGGTAAAAACAATTATTATACTACATCTAATTTACTCACACAGATCAACGTCACTGGCTAGCCATCGGTGCCCAGTAGAATATTTGGTCCTCTCTAATATGCACTAATTGGCCAATGAAGTTTCTATAGTAACATCAATGTTCTATTCTAGAACTAGCACTATGAAGGACCTCTTATATCCATTATTTTTATAGGCTAATTTCCAACCTTTTGTTGAACACCCACACACCTCCCGCTCCTCAAAGTAAAAACAAAAACACAACCTTGATCTATTTGAAGTTTAAAACATGGAGAAACGATTGATAATCGCCATGAAAATAAATTAGAGAAAATAAAAACAAATTTCAGAGAAGAAAAAAAAATTAGATTCCTACGTATGGGAAATAAAAATTTTCAATATAATTTCAATATTCATAATATAAAATAAATTCCATAAAAAATATTTTTCAAAATATTTCAATAGTGATTAAATAATTGAATGATTTAAAAAATATTTCTAAATTAAAATAAAAATAAAATTTAATTATTAAATTAGATATATTATCCCCAAATATAAAAATAAAATTAACACTAAAATAAATTTTAATCCTTACCTTATTGAAATATTTAAAAAATAAAAATAACATATATATTTATTATATTTTTCATATGTTTCTAGTTTTCAGTGTTCTGAGAGAAATTGGGATCCCCAAATTTTATATGTTAATATAGGTGTGGATAATGGATATCAATCCCACCATTCAACTATACTCCTTGTGAAAAATAAATGGAATAATAATGGGTGGTTCCCCAAAACAAGGAATCACTTTAACACTCTTAGTAATTTAATAATATTAAAATAGAAAATTAAATAAATGAATAATTCTTAGAAAAATGGATTCGAACTTCTTATAATTTAATTGATGATATATATTAATATCACATGATGTATAAATATAAACACTTTATATAAGGAATATATACTTTTTATAAATGAGAAATATGAATTTGTAATACCTTATACCTAATATAATATAAATGGGAAATAGTATCCCATCATATCTCTATTTTAAATAATTTTAATGGATAAAATTTCTTTAGATTAATTATAATATTATTTCTATAAATATTTTATATGATAATATAATTAAAAATAACTTTTTATGAATTAAACTGAATTTTTAAAATAAATGTTTAATAGAATGCTTTCTAACATAAAAATATAAACATTTTTTATTAAATTGTTAGAAACATTTAACTTTTTTTAGTTTTTTAACAAATATTTTAACATGTAACATTTAAAAATAATATTTTTATCATTTAACATTTTAAAATTGTTTAAATATTTTATAAAATATCATTTTAAAAAAATTTATTTCAACATTTACTAAATTATTTCCCAAAAACATCATTTAAACTCTTATTAAAAAAGAAATTATTTAAAATTTTATATAATATTTGAAATATAGATAGAGATAATTAAAAATTCATTAATATATTTTCAAATTTAAACAATCAAATTTATAGAAATGAAAAATATAAATTATATATTAAAAATTCAAATTCATTCCACACTAGACACTTAATGTTATTTAAAACTTAAATTTCTAAATTAATTTGATGTTTAAATCTATTATAAAATGATTATATATTTTTTCGGATTATAAATTTTATCTAATTATATATATATATATGCATTTACAATTAATGCATTCAACATTATCTTAACATTAACATTTGATGGATCTAATTTTTATTTCAAATAATATTTCAACATTTTTTAAATTTTTATATTTTAAATTATAAAATTTATTAACATATTTATATAAATTATAATATCAAAATATTATTATTTACTTACTTTAAAATAACATTAATACAAATTAATTAAACCAATAACAAAATAATTAAATTTTAAAAACATAATCACATACTTCAATAACATTGAAAACATAATTTATTATGCATTCTTAGATTAATAAAAATCTTTTACAAAGGGAAATGATACCACTTTTGGGTTTTCTAAACATCTCATATGAAATATGATTTTGTTATAATTCAATAAAAATCTAAACATGGTATTTAACTCGATTTTATTGAGTAAATTTTCTCATGGAAGAAACATATAATTAAGAAATAATCCAAAATAAATATCTAATTTTTAATAATTGAATACATCTTAAATTAAAAATATATTATGTGTTTTATAATAAATTTAACAAAAACCTTTTTTAGTTATATGATACCATGGTAATAATTACAAACCTTTTAAGGGATTCACGTAGTCTTTTAAGACTTTCTCAACATAAAGTGAATGATAATAAATATGATGCATTAAATATGTACAATTTTCTAACCAAGTTACTATTTGGTTTCTTCTAAGTCCTTCATTTCAAATTATTACAATAATTATTTCCTTACATCATGAATATCATTAAATGTCTTAGTTAAAGTGACCTTAAGGGGATGATTTTATTTATTATCACTTGAACTTATTTCCACTATAAATTTCATAATGTAAAGTTCAGGATCCAATTTATGGATTTGAGTATCCACCAAATGTATGAAGAATGGTATTCCTATAAACTATGGGTAATTAAGAATTTAATGTTATACCATTGGAAATAAAATGAGATCCTCATATACTGAAAATAGAATAAGAAAATGTCAATGCCTTTTTAATGATATGGATAGAAAAATATGAGTAGTATCATAGTAACTTAAAGGGATTTAAAGTGATATTATTCATTAAAGAATAATAAAATTTATGAATAAGGTGTTCCTATACTTTCTAGAATAGTTTGGAAGAGTGAAAATGTTTCCTACAGTGAAAAAAATGAAAGGATATTTTCAAACTAAGTTAAAATTTTATCTGATTCATGTTTAAAGACCCATGAGATGGGAGAATCCAACGTAGTTTGTTGTTGTATATGAATACAAAAAATTAGTGTAGATAAATATATAGTTGACAGTTAAAAAGTTAAAGAGTGTATTTGAAGAGGCACTGAATCCATTTATTGAGTTTTTGAAATTTTAGTCATTGAACCTGAAAATGGATAAGTCTTGATCATAAGAATTTACTTACTAGAAAGTAAGACTTTGGATATAAAACATATATATTTTAACTAAAAATAATCTCATGAGTTAGATTTTATGGAATTAAAATGACAAAGTCAAGAGTACATGACTACATTGTATGACCATGAGGCTGATCATATGACTTCATCCATAGCATAAGTCCTAATCATAAGACTTCACCATAATTCATTGAGCATGTCTTATGAATTTTCTAGAGCGTAAGACTTTATGATCATATCGAAAATTGTTAAAGTTAGTACACATATTACTTATACTACAGAGTAGTAGGCTTCATCACAAGATTTGGAAAATATGGGATTTTATGTTCCCACCATACAACTTCAATACTTAGGAAATTGTTAAAGTTCTACTAGATAAAATATTGAGTTTACATAGTTTGAATCTAATGAAGATAAAATTATTTTTGATGATTTAGGAGTTTCTAGTTCATGGTATAAACATGGGGATTGGTGTGTGGTCTATGCATGAGAAGAAAAAAAAGTTAATATTTATTCATGGAATGAGAAGATCAATGAATAATTAAAAGTGAGCTTCCAAAATTATTTAATTATAAGAAAAATAAAAAAATCAACATTTTAGCTTTGATTGTAAGTTCATAATATCATGATTTCTAGAGAAGAAATGATCCAAGATTGTTTTCATCTATATAAAGTTAAAGGTTACATTTAAAAAATTATTTGATGATGAAAATAAAATCGTTTGGTTTGTAAGAATAATGTTGATGATTAACCATCAAAACTCAATTTATTATACAACATAGCCTATATTATTTCCTAAATCTATTCATCTGTTCATTAGTAACAATGATGAATGTTATGTAATTTTTCATAGACATGAGTAATAAGAATAATTCTACATTTCATGAATCTGGAAAAAAAATGAGTTCCATAAAGAAAATTTATTTTTTGTATATCTATGCACAACTATTAATACTTTTAGTGAAAATTATCTCGATACTTTTGAGGAAGATTATTTTGAATCTACTGTGTTTTTTTATCTTAATATAATATTTCTTTGAACCAAGAAAAATGAGAAAGTATGAGATAAAGAATAATTTATTCTTTTGTAGATATCTTATGAAGATCTTTTGGGATGAGTTTCAAAAATGATAAGCATTAAATAAGGGTATTATGGTAATATTTAAGGTCCATTCAGGATCTATGTGACCATCTTAAGGGGTAAAACAGTGGTTAGTTCTATTTATGTTTTCTTCCTTTAAAACATTCATCACTTTTCATTAGAAAGGAATGGATCTACTAAATCACAACACACTAATACAAACATATAAACATAATAATTTAAAAGGTCAACTACTCAACATTAGTAGGTAATACTTGGAAGGATATAAACAAAATTGAGATCACATAGTCCACTAGAAAACAATCCTAATGGTTTACATCAAGGTTATATCTATAATATGAATTTCACTATAGTCCTTTCACAATAACTATTATTCTCACATAGATGATATGCTAATTAATATTTTACAATAATGGAATAATCCTTCACCAATAGGCTTTAACACATCCTTGTTGTTCTATTTATATTCTTCAAATTTTCTCTTTTATAGGATAGTTTTTCTTCTTCTTCAATTTCTTAAATAGTAGTGACAAAGAATATTTTCTTCCTTATTTACCTCTTTTCTTCTTGCACTAAAAACTCTATCTTAAAACAATCCACAAATTTTCACATCTTCGTGATCAAAAATAACTTTAAATATATTACATAAACTGTTAATTACCTCTTCTTATTGATATTAATTTTAATTTTTATAAAATCACATTAATTACTTTGAATTTAAATATCCATAAATATTTGATCTAGTGTTAATAATAACTCTTATATAAAACTATATCCAAAACTGATTGTAACTACATGTAAATATATATAAATATCATGGCCTCTTTATACTCCTTTGAACCTATATATCTTCTTAATTAAATCCCATGAAATCATCTTAGCATTTAAAACACCATATATATGGTCACAGAGGCTACAATCTGGTAATTAATCCTCATAAATTCTATTAAACCTAGATACATATCAAATTTTATAAGTCTTGAAGTCTTGAAGAATTCAAACACTTAGCCAAAGCCACATGCTCATGATTTTTTCATTCTTTTATACCCAGTGAATTCATATGCTCATTAAGTCTTAGGATTATGAAGACATGTTCTTATAATCAGATTCGTATGAGCTTCTTAAAATTCATACGCTCATGCCTTTATCAATCTTTCATCCCTAGTGATGTCATATTATCATGAAGTCTTTTGACCATGAAGGCTAATGCTCAGCATAAAAGTCATATAATCTGAGTATTATGCTCAAAGTCTTACTCTTGGATTTTTATGACTTGCCCCAATGAGGTCATAAACACCTATAATTTTATACAACATCTTATTCTCAACCCTATTGAAGTCATACACTCATACTTTTCTTCATAGCATCATCTTTAATTGGATTTTTTTAACTCAAAATCCATTTTTCTTCAACATAATTACATTAATCATATAATCATTGTGATCTTTATTTAATGAATATCTTCATAAGATGATTTTATAGCATAAATTAATATTAACTTAGCACATCATGTGGTTTTTAAATATTTTTCATGAAGTTATTACACCGACTGTGACTTAACACTTTATCTTAATACTCCAGTGACCATACTAGATTCGTCATTGTTGTTAATAATGTGGTTTATCTCCAACTAGAACATGTTTTGAACCTTATCAATAGAATTAAAATTTTATAATGTTATAACTATTATATCCATTACTCACTGATTTATGTGTCAAAAACAAAAGAAAAACCCATAAAAAACCCAGTTCCGGTTCACCATCTTCTTTAGTAATCCAAAAACCTGAAACCATTTGGTCTCAACAATGTACCCCTTTGTATTTTGTTAACAACCAAAGAAAATAAATCATTAAATATCTAAAACTATATATATATATCACCATTTAATTGTTTTAAAACTATGTTAGCATGATTAGTGTAGGAAATAAGAATCATTGAACAATAATCCATGTTACCCATAAAGTAGTGATCAACAATTATTCCAACCTTCTTCATTTACTAAAAAATTCATCATCATATCTTCATAGTTGAAACTAATTTCTACCTGAAAAAAATATTTTCTTCACTCACTCATGAACTCACTCTAATAAACTATTAAAAATTGTTAATATTGATCACACATGCTGACATCATAGCTTACCCCTTTTGAAATCAACCCCTAAATATATTCTCTCCCAGAATAACTAAATCACATATCAATGGATAAATTGATGTTTCTATATTTATCCCCCATTGAAAATAATATCCAAATATAGAATGAGAGATGGAATTAAAATTGAATACCTCGGACTTGAATACGGTGACGTTGAACACACATAATCAACCTCATCTTCTAAAAGGAATCCTTCGAAAATGGTTTAGTGAAAATAGCATACACCTAAACCTCCATAGGTATAAATTCTAAATCAAGTTCAATTATTTCTACATGCTCCTTGATAAAGTGATATTTCATATCAATGTTCTTGGATCTTGAATGTTGTACCGGATTATTTTTTAGATTGATAGAAATTTGATAATAACAACCCAATAAAAGTGGAAGCTTCACATCAACCAAAAAGAATTATAATGGGGTCTCCATCCACATTAACTATATTATAGCATTATTTTTAGCCACATAATCATCTTATGTTTTATTAATATTCATTTAATATTGTTTCTTTTCATTCAAACTCTTATATATTTCTCCCATAAAGAAGATTCCCCATCAGAGAATTCTCTTTCTTATAAAATGTGATATCTTTGGTGGACATTGAATTCTAGAACAAAGAGTAACAGCATAAAATAGGTATTTCCTAGAGGATATTTAATTCGAGAGTCTTCAAATAAATTTCCAATGTTTTTTATGATCAAAATTTCTTCTATATTAATCTTTAAATAGTTTTTTTCTCCATAAGATAGTTATGGAAATGATTTTTAATCTTCCATATTAATTTTTTATGTATTATTTTATGATTTCATTAGGGAGCCCGCTTTACTTGTTAGTGTATTCTAGCATACATTTTAACCATGTATTCCCGCTTAACAAAGCTGGGACTTATTCATAATTTTCATTGAAAATGTATACTCCTTGATCGAAATGGGATGATGGTATGCCAGTTTAACCTTCCACGGATTCCTCCTTATAATTCATTTTATAGTCCAGGTCTCCCTTATAGAGTTAAGTATATTCATGGAACTCATTCACATTGAAATATCCTTGTGGATTCCATTTAATTATGTTTCTTCTTTATGGAGATTCCAAATGGTCTTGATAGTGCAGGAAACTTTGATTACGATAGTAGTGATATTGGGAGTTGATGGAATGTTTGGACACTAGGATCATTGGTCCCCAGTATTCTTCCCCATAGGTTGGCATATCGTGTGTGTGGAACCCAAGTCATCTTGTGTTGATCATGAGATATATGATTCCAAATTCATATTCTCCAATATGTTCACATCAAAAATGTCATGTTTATCTGGAGGTAACTAACATTGTAGGAACATATCTTCTAAGTCTTTCACCTCAGGCATATCATGTGTAGCATGGGGTATTAGTGTGATATGGTTCATGTGTTTGACATCTTGAATGTATAGAAGGGTATTGATCAAAATGTCCCATGGAAGAAGATTAGGGAGGCATGGCCCAAAGAGGGAACACCTGAAAGAGTTTAACATATGGATCGATCATAACAACCAATGTGAGTGGATCCTAGGTGGTGTCTCCCTAGGAGGGAACACCTAAAAGGGTTTACCATATGGATGGATCATAAAATCCATTGAGATTGGATCTGTGGTATTTTGTCCTATAAAGGGTGGATTAAAATCCTTAAAGGTTGATTTGGACACCATAGAGGGAATATCAGGGGGTGCACGCCAAATAAGGGGCACCAAATTTTACCATTGGGTGGGATTGAACCTCAAATAGGTGTCCTATGTACCCTATTTAGAAGAAAATAATAAAAATCAATATAGTTAAAGGGATGGTTTTGGGATTATGCATGAAATCTTCCCTTTGAAATAGAATTTATCTTGGTTTTATTATGTGTGGATTGGGCACGGGATCTTCTTGGGTGCTTCTACAAGAATCAATGAGGTGGGTAGATCTTATGCTTGAAAGCGACCCAGGTGGGTGGCATGATCTTTCCAATATGTGGCATTTTGGTAAAAATCAAGATGGATATGTATGGAGTGGATGGATGGTTTGGATTATATCTAAAAGATGATTCCTATGTATCACAACTTATTAAGAATCAAATATTATTTAGTTAGAGATTAGGGATCAGGGATTACACCTAAAGAGAAGTCCCATGGCACTATAATATATGATTGGGGCATATGCATGGAATCATCCCAAGTAGGTAGGTGAGGATTTGGTCTTACTCCCAAAAGGATGTCCATTTGTGGAGATTTATGGGTGTCTTGGTCACTACTAACCTCTAGACCCATGTTATTTATGCTCAGTGTGATAGAAAAGAGGAACCAGTAGACCTAATAGTTGTGTCCTGAAAGTTTCATTAATGAGAGATGGTGTGTGTAAAGACCCAATAGTTTATAAATAGAAATTACACTCTTTTAAATATTTCATATAATCGCATGACATCACAACATAATGAACTACTATGTTCTATGTGACATTTAAACATAAGTTTGTCACTTCTGTGTTTGGAATTTCAAAAATCTGTCATACACGGTTGTGATCAGTTAGTTATTTGGAGTTTGATAAGAAAAAAATAATTTTTTGGTGAGTAGTAACCTACCCTTTTGAATATTAACATACCCTTATTAATAGTTATATACCCTAATGAATAGTAACCTTACCTGTGATAATATAAAAATAACATTCAAGTGAATGTATGATGTACCAATATTATAGAATAAGAAAATGAATGTTTTAAAACTATTTTTTAATAATAAATTATGTGTTTAATTAAATATTAAAATAATCATATTTAGGAAATTATTTTTGAAAAATGGATTTTATTTTTGGATTCTACATGTTGAAAAATGGTTACAGTGAATTTTTGGGATTTTTCTGAAATACGTGAATTTCTTATTGAATAGTAAAAAACATTAATTTACTGTATAAATATATTATAATTCAAATCCACTATTCCTGATGTCACAAGTGATGTAAGAACCAAAATCCCTAACTCACCTGCATTTATTACTATTTTTTCATATAATCATCACTATTTCTAGTCTTGAGGGAAATTAACAAACTAATAATTATAAAATTATGAAAACCCTCCTCTCCTCCACTATAAAACCCCCCCTCACTCTCTCTTCTCTTCACTACTCTCAAGCCTTGTGACTTTACAATATTCCTCCCAAATCTCTCCCCAAGCTCCTCCTCCATGTCCAAAGGCCCCTAGTAACTTCCAAATACAAAAACCTCTCCCCTTATGAGGTACTCAAAGGAGGTAGACTTAACAGGTAAATTCATCTTTCTAATTATTTCATTTCTTTTAAGTTATTTTCTTTTAGTTTCTTTCCTCACTCCCCTTATACCCAATGGTATGATAACTCTAGTAACCTACATGTACTAGAATTCTATTATTATAATGGTATAATTCATTGTCTTCTCTCCTTTACCCATCTTTTATTTGAAAGAAATGAAAGCACCGCTTGAGATGTGTTGATTTACCACATTCAGGGAGAACGATTTATCAATTTCTATTATCATCTTTAATTCTGGTAATGAAACCATTTGTGTTATGGTTGAAATAGATTATTATATATGTAATATATCCTTTTTATGGTTCTGTAATCCTTTTGTACTAATGATATTTTGTTATAAAGAAAAACATGTTCATTGTAATCAAACACATCATTTAACAAAAAAATATGTCACTAAGGTTTTATATAATAATTCAACATCACTCTAAGTAACTAAATTAAAATTGATACCATGTAATCTCTTGGATGTTAACAAATAGAATACAACTTCAATTCTATATAGCCAATTTTATCTCACATGTTTATCCCGAAATGAATGTAAATGAACCAGTCATTAAAACTAAGTAAGCAAGTGAGCCCGAACAATGAAATTGAACCTTATAAGCAACTAAAAAGGTCTTGAATGAACCAAAAAGTGTTATAATAAATCAATTTATTATATAATAGTTTCTGGATTTATTAATCAATGAACTTAATTTGATTATTCAATTCATTAATAACATGTGGAGCACACCACCAGATTTAAGGTAAGGGATCCTCACTATTTCACTATTAATCAAGATTGTCCTCTATGCTATGGCTTTTATATGTGTAATACCAAATGATAGAGTATGATTTCATACCTGCCCCAAACATACCTCATGATTTATTAGTGTTTATAAACCCATTTTCTCTCTCATCAAGCCCACTTAGGTACACCCTACACCATACTAATAAATCGTAAAGAATTCTACCTGAACATCTTTGTTGTTTTGGGTTGACTTATCTTTCTTTATATCAAAATAGAGTTATATCATCTATTTATTTACATATTATAAATTATATTTAGTTGTAAAAAAATTATTTATCAATACCCTTTCATCACTCTCTTTTGGGGATATACATGTTTTTAAAAGATTCCCTCCTTATAATTTTCTGATAAGTGAACCTGTTTTAAGGGAACTTCCCAAATTTGTACCCCATTTCAAGTGCACTCTATCCTATGTTTTAAGCCACCATTGTCTTTATAAAATCTGTATTTTTATTTTTAAAACCTTCTTGTTTCAATTCTGGTTTTATATAAAATAATTTTCTCTTTTCTACTTTGAAATATCTATAGTATATTCCTTAAAACTACACAAAAATGTTTTAATGCTAATGCTTCTCAAATACATTTATTATATTTCATCACATCTGTTTGAAATCACTTGCCATGTTATATGCATATTTTACCTTATAAATAACCATGTATGTTCTAATCCCTTTCTTTTATGTACACTTTCATGATACTCCCATTGGTTATGCTTTATTTCATGATTGTGGTACCCAATTCTTTCCATGGGTACCCATATGTTTATGTAAGATTGATTACGTATGATTATTTATGTGGAAATAATATTAATGAAAATGTTGAGATGGGTGCACCCAGATAGCCCTTCAATGCATTGGGTGAAGTTAATTCTCATGAGATGCGATGTGAAATGGGATTGGTGGTTACCCTTGACCCGCACTAAAGACATGTTTTATGATTCTGTCACATTTATATGATTCCATGTTTATATGTTCCCATTCTTATATGATATGATTTCATATTTTCCATGATTTGGATATCATTATGTCAGGCCTCTTAACTCATGTGATTAACTTGTATTCTTATGTTCTTTCCCTTAATAGGGTTTTTTAGCTCATCCCATTGTTTCTATGTTCCCTAGGGTAACCAATGCAGATGTAAGGGCTCAAAGAAAGTTAAGAGCTCTTTATAGTGATTAAATATAGAAGTTTTTTTCTTGCTCCATTTTTTATGTTTTATGTACCTATTCTTCCAATACACTAGACTAAATGATCATTGTCTTGTACTCTGATGCGTAATTAAGCTTAAAATCATGTAATGTTATATGTAAAATGGTTGGGTCACTATAGTGTGTGGAATACGCATGGATGATGCCTATTGAGGATCTCATTTTGTGTGGGGATGATCTCATTCTATATGAGTGGGGCTTAAAAATAGAGGTTTTCTAAGGAGGATTTAATTCTTTTGGGGAGTATGTCACTCCATGTGGGGAGGATCTAATTCAGTTTTTGGAGGATATTATTCCATATGTGGAATATATCATTCCTTGTGAAGAATATATTATTCCCTCTGATGGTTGGTGGTATAAAAACCATCCAATGACACTCACTTATGAAGAATCTTGAACCTATTTTATAGGTTAGGGATATAGTTTAATGTTATGTGTTATGGATGATGGTACTGGGAATTTTTAAGTCATGTAGCTCAGATGTGGGGGACTCACTCTATACCCCTTAGAATTACAATACTATTGTACATGCAACCCTATGTGGGGAAAAGCTTTGGTAAATTCAAGGTGAAATGATGTGAAGGAGTCATTCATCGTGAGATCCACATTAGCATCTCTATGCTGAGAAGAAAAGGGGATTATCGTACCTATTTTGAAAAGCAATAGTTAAATGGGAGTCTCGAGCCAAACATGGAATAGAGCAGTCTATAGGAATGGGAGACCCATGTCACATAAGGAATTAAGGGGTAGCTGAACTAATTTTTGGTGGATTAGGAGGCCTTGGGAACTCAACCTTTGTGAAGAGAAGTATGCAAAAGGGAGGAAACATATAGAGACCCTAGAGAAGGTCTTCGTGAATAATAAGGCATCACATATAAGTGATTCATGATGCTCATGTGGGTCATAGTGGATATGGGTTCATGAAGGAAGAGGCTTTGAAAAACATGGTGACCCTTCCTTATAATGGATTCCTTGATTGAGAATGGAGTGCTTCATGAAGAATGAATGCTTCTCAAAGCCTCAAGTACCTCGTTGGGACATCTTCCTCCACGAAGGGTGTAGGACTTTGTGAAATGCATCCCCAACATAGGTGGAGGTGTCAATAACATATTAAAAGGTTTTTTTAAAATCTAAAATACCTTGAGTGGTCCATTTTTATTTGGTTCATAATGTGCATGGTGCAATGTGAATAAAGATAAATTCAGACTTTTAAGGGTCAGATCAGTGTTGCATTAGGCAGTAATGAGCTAGGTATTTATTGGAAAAGGGGGTTCATGATGTTAGGAAGTAGTTCGTGAACCAGATGAGGGTTTTTTTGAATAGTCGTAGCTATGTCGGACTCATAGAGTACAGCGTCAACCATTATCACAGTCACAGAGTTCCGTCAGACTCACATAACGTTACATTAGGGCCACATGCATTCATAAAAGGGAAGTAATCTTCATTAAAGGGATTCACAAACCAGACCCTTAAGAGTGTTTTTGGCTCATTTATTCTTGGATTCACTCCTAAAGAGTTATTCCCTCCTTGAATAATCCCATAGAATGTATTTAAATGGCAAATCCCCCCTAGAATGGGAGCTAATAGGAAAACGAGGTTTGAATTTTGAAGGATAATCACTGAAAATTTTGATAATATGCTCCCTTCTTATATGCAGAGACACCTCTCTATTTTCTTCTTTAATTATTACACATCATTCATACTTGTGAGACAACCAATGATCAATCCCTAATATCATGTTGGTCAATCCCAATGGAAGAAACAAGTGACGAACAACCGATTTCTTATCTATATGAGAGTTGTGGATAATCATAAAAAACTCATGGATCTCTCTTATAGATTAATTGTCAAGAGTGTTCAGGATGAGAGGGTATTTGGTTGGATAATAAGGTCCTTAAAATAGAAAATGTTCTTTCCCAATGTGATCTAGTACACAAATGGGATAACACTAGGTTTGTTGAATCCAATTTGAACAAAGTGGGATGATAAGTGTGCGTCACTATGGCCGATATTCGTAACACAAGATGAGTGGCTTGGTGAGATAGGAAAACTACTATCCATGTTTGAAACATATAATATATATCATTAACATTTAATAGGGACCAAAAAATGAGGATCAACAATTAAACATGTTCCAAAAAGAGAACTTATCTTAGAATGTCATCCAGATCCTTCTACGATGTTGAATCGGGATTGTATGTGAGCCAAAGTGGCATGAG
Source organism: Viscum album (assembly GCA_963277665.1). NCBI lineage: Eukaryota > Viridiplantae > Streptophyta > Magnoliopsida > Santalales > Viscaceae > Viscum > Viscum album. The sequence goes on from OY728119.1 coordinate 542,225,874, forward strand.
ACCTAACTGTTATCGAGGGCCTTTCATATGTGCAAGAGGATGATTATCCAAATAAGGGGCTTGTGAATCATGAAAATGGGGTTATGGAAGGTTCTAATATATTCCAACACTCTCAGAATTATTCCATTGTCTCTTAAAACACACTGGTGTGATCATGTTGGGCCTGAAAATAGATAAAACACATTGTCTAGGGGAGCACAATCTTGGATAATAAGAGAGAATAACCAATATTAATGATCTGATAGATGACCCGAACTCAGGGATAGGACCTCTTGGGTGAGGGCTAAGAATGTTTTTCAGTTTATCATCATACAATAAGGATGATGGAAACTCAGTTTAACATCATACGATAAGTAAAAAACATTATACGATTTAACATTGTGTGGTTAGTATAAATCTCATAGTTTAACATCCTGTGACTAGGACGTGTCTCATAGTTTGATGCCATGTGACCAGGATATTGTTCATGGTTTAAGGTTGTACTTACTAGAACAAGGTGATGATATCCCAAATAGACATGTGTAATGTGAAGGATTGGAAAACCTGACATGAATGAGGACTACTGAGGTCCATTGCCACACCAAAAATTTCTAGGTTATTTTACACATATTTTAAAGATGAAATTTCTTAAAAATAGGCTTCTATCATATAGTTTTAGGGTTTGGGCCATGGATCCCTCTAGGAATCATAACCATGTTGGTTTACAGCTTACCAAAAATCCTAATCCCACACACTCCATGATCTTTGTAAGAAACAATGAAGGATAAAGGATTCATAACATATGGAATATCACAATAGGGGTGTTTTCAAGGGTAATGGAATTCCACTTATATACAGGTAAATGTAATAGTGGTAATTTGGTATTTTAATTTTTCTATTAGGGTTGACTAACAGGTGGGGATCAAATGTTGACCATATTTGAAACATAGGGACACAATCGTTTCAGTCAAGAATGGTGCCCACAAATTATAGATGAACTATTGACCAAGATTTAAAACACAATATTTACTATTTATTACTACAGATCTTTTAGGATTCTGTACTAGGATGATAGTAGATCCAGAAATGGCAAGAGACCGTCACAGTTTTGGGGTCCAACTAGATTTGAAAGGTGATATAAACCCAAATAAGGAAATAATCAATGTGTGGGAAGGAGCATATCAAAAATTGGTATCCAAACGTAGATAGTCAAGATAGTTTAAATTCAAGTGTCTTGGTCTATCAAGGGATATGTTCAGTCTTAGGGTATATATAGGGAATGTGGGAGGTAAAACTCGATGCGAATGAGACCAAGGGGTGTTATGTGATGCATACCCACCTTGATATAAACTACATATATTTTCTTTTTTCATATTGTATAGACCATAAATTAGGCCAAGGGGCCACAAGATTAATGGATTTATGGTTGGACCTGAGGAAAAAATGTCTGGGCATCACTATGTATCACATGAGTATAGGAATCAAGCCACAAGTAGTTCTGGAAAATAGTGTGGTGATAGACCAACACTGCTAAGGGTGATCCTCTCTAGTGAGGGTAATGAGGTGACTATGTTTTATGTGAGAATGATACCATAGTTTAACATCATGTGTTGAGGATGTTAGGATATTCAGTTTCAAGTTTTACAACTCAGACTATAGGGGTAAATTGGTTTAAATTTGTGGCATACAGACTGGAAAAGGTCAATTTCTAGGATTAATGTGTGGCATAGGAAAGTCATAATCTGAAATAAATAATCCAAGGATTCTCTTGTACTACCTATACTCCATGATATCGACAAAATACTGTTTTAGGTTATATGCATGCACTATAACCATGGCCATAGGGCTGAAGGTTTATTAAATTTGTGATTGGGCACAGAGACATAATTTTTGGGTGTCACTATGTATCCCATTAGGATGGGAATCAAGAAATAGTTGTTCTTAAACATATTGTGGTGGAATAAAAACACTAGTTAGGGAAACCCTCTATGGATAGGTAACTAAAGAATACCACAGTTATTGTGTGGCATTTTGAACCTATTTAGGGTATAGTTACAGTTTAACATTATAAGTTGAGGATGTTATCTATTATTTTAATTCCATGGAGTTTAGAAAATAGGGTGCTCACTCCAAGAGATATATGTAATTATGGTGAAATGATAAACATGATTTGGTTGAGAACCAAGGAATCCCTAGTTCCAAGACACATATTTTGGATGAAAAGTTGAAATGGGCCTAACAGATACTTCAATGGAATAGGTAATAGAAATAATAAACTTAAATGAGTTCCATGTGGCCTAGGGTGTCATAAATTGAGTCTAAGGGAAAGAGAGTGTCGATGAGTTTTCATCTAGGCCCAAAGATAATGTGTCTGGGTGATGCTACAAATCCCATAAGGATGGGAATCAATCCATATGTAGTTCTTGTAATCCTATGAAATTTAATGTCATGTGGTAAGGACAATGATAAAACATCATGAGAGAAAGGAAATGTTGTTGTTGGACCATGATTATAGATTTAAGAATCACTACATATCACATTGTAATGAAAATAAAACCACACGTAGTTCTTGATGAAGGTATCCTTGCATAGGTTTGACCCATAAAAAAGGGGCATTTTTATAGTTTTTTTGAATGGTTGGACGAGGATGTAAAAATCCAAGTGTTGGTACATATAGATAATTATGGGAATCAAGGAATATGTAGTTCTTGAATGTGGCATGGTAGAAGACAAATTTCTGGGGAAATTTCTACCCGGTTAGAACATTATGATGATTTTCAGTATACTATCTTATGATCGGGATGATGGTTGTTGCCCAATTTGTTGTCATGCAACTAGGATGATGGTGCTATGAAATTTATCATCATGTGGTAAGAACATTAGTAGAACTGTTTAACGTCATGTCGTAGGGATGATGGGAATAATTAATTCTAAAGGGGGTGTTTATGGAATAGAAACTATAACACGATTTGAATGAGGACCAAATAAGCCCATGCCACACCACACCCTCCCAAGGAAATCTTTCACATAGTTTAAAGTCATGGCTCTTGAACTTGAACATTTATTTAAATGTTTTAATGATTAAGCCAAAGAGGGGACTTTCTTGAAAGTAATGTACTTATGGTTTTGCACTAACAAAACCTGATGTGAAAAAAGGATTATTAGCCTTTCCACTATAAGATATATTCTGAAGAAAACTGGTTTTCAGTTTAAAGTTGTGATACTTATACTAAGGATTTGTAGTTTAAAGTTGTACAACTCAAACTATAGGAGCATATTTTATCATATTTTTGCAGGGATGATGGTATATCTTTATGCGAGAAATTGATTGAGGAACTTGGCATTAGTCAGAGGAGTGATGCGCTCTCCATACATAGTGATCAAAGATTATACACCATTGGGATATACCTTTTGAATGATGTATGGTCATTCCCATTTTGGTTCCAACTATGGAAACTTCCTAACATGTATAATTAGAATCCTGAGATCCAATACCATGTTACCCTAGAAGTAGGAGAAGAGTTGAAAAATAATAATTCTCTGGATATCTTGTTTGGGTGCCTCTCTAAATTGTGCAGGGTATGGAGCCTATTCTCTTTGATGGATTCCAACTCAACTAAATAGACTTTAACCATTCTATTTGTAATATGTTGATCATTGAAATCTATTCATAGGGATGGAAAATGAATCTAAATGGTCAGGAATACCTCTATTCTGTAAATTATGGAATATTGAGTCCCCTTGGTGGAATTTTGATTCATTATATGATAAGCCCATAGAGCATTAGGGATATTATCTTTCTAAATATTTTTTTTTTCTGGCCCACCATCTTATGAATAATTTTAGATAGGGTTTTTTTAAACTCTTTGAAGTATCCATTTTCTTTTGCATAGTAGCGGGAAGTGTGGTTAGACCGAATTTAGTACTTAGAGTACAAATTATTCAACTCAGCTGCTTGGAAGTTGAAACCATTGTATGTGAGAATAATATGAGGGACCCAAATCGATGGATGATATTAGAGCTCGTGAATTAAACAAATGATCAATCCTTAAATTCCTTTAGAGGAATCATTTCTACCCACTTGGAATAGAAATATATCATGGTCATAATGAACCATCAATGGAAATCTGTCACTAGAGTATATAGTCCCATGACATTGAGTCCACATAATGACAAGGGAAAAGATTAATTTGTAGTATGAAGGGTCTATCGTGGATGATGTACACAGTTTTCATGGATCTATCATGCATGGTTCCTCTTGGTGAACTCGATACAGTCATAGACAACAGTGGTCCATAAATAGCCCAACCATCTAATCTGCTGGGAGAGCTTCAACCTTGTTTGATGAGAACTACAAGACTTGGCATGAACTTCCTATATAACCTGGGGGTCTCATCTACATGTATGAAATAGAGGATTGTTACATCAATCCCATGTCTGTAGTGGGTCTGCTCGAGGTTGGGCCCAATCTGAAGGGTGAACTGTGTTGTGCACTAATGGATTCATTCTCATTTGACCCTATCTAGCAGTATATCACTACTTTAGAGATACTTGATGAAAGGGGTTGTCCAATAAGATAATTATTTAGTTAAGGGGGGATTGAGGTACTGATTTGGAGTCATTGAAAGTAAATTGGGTTACCTATTGGCTGTCATCATCATTTGAAATGATGGGAGTGATTACCCTTTGGTGCACCACATGGATGAATTTGTCATCCTTTTTAGGATCGGTATGAGAATCAGAAATATTGTCCAAGGAATTGGCTCAACCATTCTGTGACTGAGGGACATGATTCACCTCTTGATGAGAATGGAATTAGGATATTATCTGGTGAGTTCATTCTCATAAGGGCACGAGTTCTAACTTCCTGATGATCTAATCGCCATTGATATTCTTGATTTCTAACTTGGAGTCTCACATAAAATGTATGTGGGGAATATCATTCTCAAGGTCTTAATCAAGACCAATGATGATATCCTGATACTCTTTCTCATTGTTATGGAATATTTTTTATAACATTAATTAGTAGGGAAAGAAAACATGTAATAAGGTGGTGAAAATAATCCCAATGCCTACTCTATTGAGCTTGGGATCATTGATCCTTATTCTAGTTGGGCTTTGGGATGCACCATTAAAATGAATATTCTAGTATGGAATAGGTTGGTCCACTGAAAGTATTAAATCATTTGGGAAATAAAAATCCAAATTCTTCTCTTTAGGGGATGAATTGAAAGACAAAAAATCTTCTAGTGCTTGACCCCTGACAACTTTCTATGGAAGAAACATGATTTTGAAATGTTAAAGGATCACTACAAAGTATTCTATTCATCCTATCAACATTGGGTGATTCAGGATATACTTCAAAAAATCCATACTGGACATCATCTATATCTTGTGATGCTATAAATAATGTCACAACTTATTTACTTCAAAAACAGTATGATTCATCTCTTCTATATGGGAGAGTATCTATACTCTTTGTTGAGGAGCATGATACTGAGACAGTATAAACTGGTTTCTTTCCCCTTAGTGTTCTTTTGGGGAAGTAGGGCACCGAGGGATTGCATCATTGTAGTCACACAGAGGACTAGAGGCTTCCCTGATATGAGTGTAATTAGAACCAAAGGTTCCCACATATATTCATTGATTTCATCGAATGTTGTTCTTCACTCTTCATTCCATTGGTAGATGGTACCTTTATTAATGACCTTATAAAAGGGATTACAATTTTCAGCTAGATTTTGGATGAATTAACGTATATAGGATAAGTGTTACTAAAGTCCTCAGAGATCTAAGAGGTTTCTCAAACATGGAATCTAGTTAATGTCCTTCATATTCACTAGGTTAATCTCAATGCCTCTATATCTAATGGTCAAACAGAGAAACTTCCCAGAGGCAACCCTGAAGTCATGTTTCATGTGGTTCTTCTTAAAATACTATGAGAAGAGAATGCCCAACAGTTTCTCACGATCTGTAAGATGGACTTTAAACTGGTAGGCTTTGACTACCAATTTTCTATGTAGTATACAACTAGAGACCCGAGGATCAATTTAAATATTTGGTTCATGGACCAAAGATAATTTGCCACTTCATTATTCATAATAAAGCGAATCACCTGATGTCAAAAGGTTCATTGTGGAACTCTAAGGGTAGTAAAATATTCATCTTCAAGGGCCATATGGGTCTAATTTTCTCCAGAGTACACATCCATAAAATTGATACCTTAGAATCTGGATGTAGTGAAAATCAATAGCTCTTTCATTGGAAGGGTAAAATCATCCTTCGAGTAATGATTGTTCAGATCCCAAAATTCAATATAGACTCTAATTTTCCAATTATTCTTCTTGGTAGGAATGTTGTTGGATAGTCACTTGGAGTACTAGACTTCATTTATGAATATGGATTGGGTGATATTATCAACTTCATCCATGGCCACGACACCATGAGAAGGGTTTATTTTTCTTGGAGGGTTTTTCATCCCATGATGATTCACTGGGAGACCAAGATGGTTGATGGTGAGATGGGGGTCTAATCCCAACATATCCTCATAACTCTAGGAATGTAAATCATGATGTTTTCTTATTAAATCCATGTACTAATACTATTCTTCCAGAGTCATAGTAGAACTAATCAATGAGGGACTCATATCAACCTTAGTACCAAGGTTCACCTGAACTAACACATCAATGGTGGTGGAGATGCCCTCTTCAAATGTGGGTGGAGAATCTTACAAATCCACTTTATCAAATGAGGTGGGGAGATCAGTTTGATGAGATGGTTCATCCAAGATGGCTAATTCTAGTGGAAAAATGAAGCTTACATAGGAAGATAAGAAATCCTCACAAGGGACCACCTTCCCTTTGAAGTCATGGTGATAGAGGAAATTGATATGATTTCATCATGCCTTTGAACATTACATCCTATGCGTGATGTCAATGCAATGGTGGTGGTTAAATTTGTCTTTTTTCAACCTGGTTCCATGGAATATGTGGGTATGGTGTAAAATTTTAGCCATAGGGTGAACATATCAATACCTTATAAGGGTAGGGGGTTCTAGTGTCACTCATGTTTGGGCTATGTAGGAGTATGAGGTAATATTATAGATTTATCTGTACAAAGGGAAATGGTGTCCTATCCTAATAGAAATGAAAAAAATCAATTTCCCAATTATGGAATCATATCCTCCAACTAGTGAATTAGGGGGATGAAATCATACTCTAGATCAATCCATGAGCTAGCTGCAATGGTGGTACGATCAACCTTATTGGTCTGAACCTACCTTTCCTTACTCTTTTAATATCATACATCCATATAGCGAGCTTCACATGATTCAAATAGATATTAATCCTCATGGATTAGGTCTTCTCAACCATTGATGGGGTAATTGATGAATTAGTATTAGGATGAGGGAACTAATATATGCAGATGGAGCTAGGGTCTACAAAACAATTTGTTGTATGTAGTATCCTATGAGACAACCATAAATTCATTGTTTTATACCAAATCACTAAACTGGGTATTCAAATGGATTTTCCACATGGGAACTTCTTGATCCTATTGTAACCCTATATTTTCATGTTGAAGAAACTCAGGTCTATTTCAGTCCATACCAGCTTAGAGAGCATCCCCATCAGAATGGGATTGATCCTAAAAACCCTCTGTCAACTATACAATGAAAAACCTCCACAACATTGAACTAGAAAGTGATGTGCAGTGAGTTTATTTTCCCTTACATGAGGGATCCCTCATCTTCTCTGGAGGATGAAATGATGTCTTGGCACTCTCCTCACATGAAATGTACATCATAACAGCTATTTATGGCCTCTACCTCTATTTCAAACTAGCAGGGTCTTCTCAAATATTATGTGTGGGCCTCACGCATCTCTTTTGATGTGAATATGACCTATTGGATAAATATACTTGAAGTAATTCTAGTGAGGTGATTCAACACATATTAATTTCATGCAAGATTTACATTTATTCCTGTATCAGGTGGCTCTTTGGCAGGAGGCACGATGCGCACTACTGGTTGAACCATTATATTCTATATAGTGCTAGAAATATCTTGATGCTCATCTGGAAACTCACCTAGAACTATTATTGGATGATTTTTAGATGCTTGAGGCCTAGATTTAGTTAGATGTGGTCAGTCATTTTGTGATCATGGCATTTCTTCATGGTCGAGTAGCATGGTCAACTATGGTGGCGAGTCTAGCAAAGTAGGCTGAGATTACTCTTCCTGATGAGCTCTACAAAAAATCCATTGCCTATTTTTCATAGTATTCATGGCCTGTATTAAAGAACTTTGTTATTTATTATACCTTCAGCAACTTCTTCAATGACTTTAATTGGGGGTTCCTGGAGATCTTTTCTGATATTCCTCATTGTTGGGGATTATGAAATGATCCAACAACTCGATAGTATTCACATAGGAAAATAGCAGATCATAGTTGCAGTAAATTTATAGTGTTGGATGGACCTCGGAGGGACACCCAACTCTAGAGGCATGATTTCAGTAAGTGTGAGAAGTTTATTTGGCATTAGTGGGGGACTTTTCTTTCCCTAGTGCCATTGGTGATTGTTCTTTCACGATGTGGAAGGATATAGGGTTGATGCAAAAGTGTCATCAGAAAATGGTGTGGCACCTTCAGGGGGATTATTCCATCCAATGTGGGCATAAATGGTTCCATGGGAATTGGAAACGACTCTGTGATCCATCTATTCATCATACTTTTGAGTCTCATGATTAGAAACATATTTCCATTCACCTTCGTCATTACTATCACTTTTCGGCTAGGTAGAGATGTGTTTCACCTATTCCATGACATCACCTAATTTGAATATTCCATTTCCCACTTTATCTTGAGGTCATTTCGTGAATAAATATCATTTATTGATTTTATGTACTAGGATTATGTGGTAAGAGAAAGGGTCAGGGAGGTTGGTGATCTCAGCCTCATGGGGATTCCAACACTCTTGAAGCTTCAAAATTCCTTATTCCAGGACCCTATAAAAATAACTAAGAACCATGGATTCCTGAAAGAATTAGGTTTGCTTTCTATTCTCTAGGAAGGGAGCTCTAGGAGCTTCACCCTACAGAGGGGTTGTATCCTAACAACGGGTTGGATCCACATTATCTTATCTAGGAAGCGATGCTGGGAAGAGAGGTGTCTGTCAATTATGTACTAGGTGAGGATGAGCCTGGGGATGTTGTACTCGAAGAGGCTGTTATGGTGAGGATCTTCTAAAAATAGTTCTAGAATCTCTAGGTACTTCAATTTTATTTTGGTGGAAATATCTACCTTATCAGTTCTTCTTTTAGGAGCCATAGGAGGCAATGGGCATATCCTTTTAGCTTATTGTAATGATTCCTTTAGGTGTTGGTCTTTGTAAGAGAAATCCTAAAATCCACCTAGGAAACTTAAAGTGATGAGGGAAGGAACTAGATCAGTCTTTATGTTCCCCATGAAAATTTTTAATAGCTACTCTTGGGTCATTGTTCTATAGAGTGAATATGTGAGGCCCTACTATGAGGTAAAAATGTCAGCAACATTCTCATCTGGTAGTTTCTTGCACTTGAAGAGGTCAGAAATAATTTTCTTACGCGTATTGGTGCTAAAATAGTATAGTAACTACCTATGGATGTCTTTCCAACTAGTAATGGACCCTATGGGAAACAGTCTATCGCCTATATTTAAAGGCCCTTCCAATGTTTTTACAAAACATTGAATATTGGAAGCCTCCTATTGCTTAGGGGTTTCCAACATAATTTTTCACCTTGTGATGGAGTGGGATAGATTCTATGGTGGTCTTCTCATCCCACTAAATGGGGAAGAGGTTGTATTCCCAAAATCTAGGTGTGCTTGTACATCATCCAACCATGATGGATATGGCTTTCCGTCATGTGGGATTTACTCGTATTGGGTCTCTAGGGCTCTGAGGTGACCAGTAAAAGCCGCTATTAGATCTTTCCATCATGGCTTCCTATCTTGAAAAAGATATTTAACCACCAGTGCATTGATAGGATCATCAATAAAATAGGTATCCATGACTACTCATGGTGTGGAAAGTGGAATGAACTTAGGCGTGTCTTAATCAAGGTCACGAGGTAAGTTACTACGCTTCTTGGATAGATTTGGCAACATGTACCACATTCTTTTACCATAAACTCCAGTATCTACCAAATTAGGATGGGAGGGGTCGCCAGGATCATTCAGTGGCAACTGGTCAAGAAGTAATTGTGGATTCCTCTACTTCCCTAGTATAGGAGAGACATGGTCCCATCAAGGAGTGTCATAATATTGGCACCGCTCAGCAAGGATCTCCTTCATGATACATTTATAATATACGATCTACTGTCACAAAGTAACCATTGTTGGATAAACCTCTATACTATCTACCACATCAAAAGGATCTAAGGGATCAAGAGCTTCCGTATCCTTCATGAGATTCTAAAAGTCGGGAAACAATGGGAGGGATCCTAGAGGCTGATCACCTTCCTTTTTAGTTGATTACATATTCTTGTAGGGTCCATCTAATACTATGATACCCTAGGGGTGGTTTCTCTTTTTAAAACTCTATGATAGTGTCCCTTTCTTTAGTAATATTTGGAAAAACCACATTCACTATGAGGGTGCCTGGGGGAATATCCTCAATATAACATGGTATGTTAGGTTTTTGTAGGATACGGATGAATTGGAGATAATCGTATTGTCCCCATACCAAAACCTACACATGTGAAAATGCCTCTTAAATTATTCTGGAGATCACTATAAAAATCTAGATGCATCTTTTATCAAGGGACCAATGGTTGTCGAGTGATGTAGGATGTTGATCCATTGGGAGTGCTAACAACTCAAACATGTGGCTCTACTGATCAATGTCATCTAAATGCTCCCAAGTTCCTGGTTAGAAAAACTAATAGTCAAAAAGAAAAAAATGTATTGTCCAGATGGTCTGGCAGAAATAGGTGACACAATCTTGGGTGAGTGACTTCAAAATGATGAAGTTGGACATCACATTCATCTAGAACATAACAGATAGCTGGTAAAAAGACAAATTATCCCACAGACTCCCTTTTTTAGATGTGGGACCTAGATCTTGGTTAGACCAAGATTCGGTCAGTTCTGGATGGGATATTGATGGTGGCACTGATTTTGATCATTGTAGTGGTTTGTTGGCCAATCGAGGAGCCACTACATGAGCTGGCTATTTGCTTCCCATTAGTTCATATCTAGAAGATGGATCAAGCCACATCATTGTGTCCTTATGGAACTGGGTTCTTAACACTACCTCAAGTGTGAGGGTAGCAGTAGTCATTGGTGGACCTACCCGGTGTTCATCATCTATCAAACTCTAGAATAAATATATTTTATCTCGAGTAGAGGTATAGAATGAAGATGGTGATGATAGGGATGACTACACCATCAGAACCTGGAAGAGATCCAAATATTCCTCCACTAGAATATACTTAAGAATTTATTTGGGGATCTTGTGGATCTCACCATATGAGATGAAAAATTTCACCATTTATTCTCCTGACCTATACTATGATGTAAATGACTGAGGTGAAGGCTCTATCATCAAATATCATTCAGCTTCAGAGTCCATGAAGCGAATGACATTCCCAACAACTTGGTAGTTCATATACTTTTTCTCTGGCAGTGGAGATTCTCCCTTCTACCCTGGGACAGTTCTTCAGGATAAGTATGTTTTTTAGAATAGAAATTAACTTCATGCTGATGGGTAATGGCGTGGAGAGGAAATACACATTGATTTTATAGGACAAATGGATGGCATCCATATTGGATTTTATCAGAGTATACAAGAACTCTTCTCTAACTATGGTAGGAGTGGGGAGGACCTCCACTCTTACTATTGATGTAGCAAGGATAACTTCTTCCCTAGTCTTTAGGGACACAGTGTGGACCTCTATGTTAGTTTTGATAGTAGGTAGGATCTCCGCTCTGGTGTGTTGAAGTATGACGTGGACCATCACACTGATCAAACTGGGTACGAGGAGGACCTTTGTGTTGAGAAGCATAATTATGGGGAGGGACTATGTACCAGTTGTGGTTGCATGGGAAGTACCTCCACTCTTGTTGGTTGTTACATGGGGAGGACCTCCATCTTGTTCGGTAGTGATAGCATGGGGAAGACCTCAGTAATGATCGTTGATGATGTGGTAAGGACCACTTCTTTGGTCATTGGTAGAGCATGGAGGGGCTTCACTAGAGCTGGGAATAGCATGGGGTGGAACTTCACATTGATGTTTCGTGACATTGGGAAAATCTCCACAATATGAATAAAAGGTAAGAGGAGGGCATCAACCGTGAATTTCAAAGATAAGGGGAGAGTCTCAAATTTGATCAATGTTGGGAACATAGGGAGGACCTCCATGTTGATTTTGGGAGCTTGGAGGACCGCCTCTTTCATAGGTGATCATATACAGAGGACAACTTTATTGAATATCATTTTCACGGACTGGATTTAATGGATGAGGATGATATTAGTAGTTGAAAGAGTCGGCCTAACCTACACATGGGGAAATTGAGTTCATGATCATAACTAGGAATTTATGGGTCCCTCCTCTTTAGAATCAAGGATATTTTAGAATGTTTCGATAATGGAAGGATCCAGTAGAGTGGTATATGATTATTCTCGCTGATGGGAATCCTCTAGAGCATTGGCCCAATGTTGTTGTTAGTTCATTCATAACAGGGCTGGTATAGAAAGGGAATCGCCCACCTTCTCCTAGTCCTAGATTACCTATCATTTTTTCATATAAAGTACCTAATGGGATCCCTTCTTGGATACTCCTAGGTTTTAGTCAAAACCAAGATGACTTAGGCATCCCCTACCTCATTGGTGTAGGGGTGTGAGTCATAGGATTGCCTTAGCGAGAGGCTCTAATAGAAGTTCATTATTGGAGTGGGGAGTAGTGGATCCGTGCACGGACCTTGGGGGTGGTGGTGTTGATGAGGCAAAAAATAATGTAGGTATTTGAAAGCCATATACCTTATGGGAATGACCCCCTCTTATTTGTACCGACATATGAGTGAATCCATCACCATCCTCCAAATGAACTCGAAGGGTGAGACAGGGTGTGGGTACCTGATAGACAATGGTGAGAAATATTTCATGGTGGAGGTGGATTCATGAGGGATTGATATTTTGACTTTTATCTCAGCCCGGCATCTTTGGGTGGTGGGTGATTGGTTACCTACATCTTGGGTCCTGCAAAGAAGTAAGATTCAGCTATCAATTAATATATATAAAAATTACTTCCAAATTTCTCAGAATCATCCATTATTAGACACTAACTGTGTTACATATTGTAATACCCAATTATTAATTGCCCCAATTTCTGCTAAATTCTATGCTTGGACCACAATTTTCTTAGTGGGTCTTGGCCCTAGATAGTTGAATCTAGTAAAATTATTACCTATTAATGTCTCAAATTCTACTAGTCCCCATGTTTAAAAGAATAGTTTTATATCAGGTTTACTATTTCTATTTTAGACACTATCACTGGGGTTCCCCTCTTGCATGTTAGTGTTTATTGGAATACATTATTACCCCCACATTACCTCTTTCCGAAGGTAGGTGGTATTCATCACTTTCATCAGCAATGTCTTCTCCTTGATCGAAACAGGATGATGGGATTTAGGCTTCTCCTTCCATGGATTCCTCCTAAGAATTTGTCACTGTGTATGAGTCTCCATCTTCGAGTTAAGTAAGTTTATGTAACTCATTCCTAATGACATATCTTTGTGAATTTTGGTTAATTATTATCCTTTTATCTGTACATTACAAAGGGTCTTGATAAGGAAGCAACCTTTGGTTAGGGTAGTAGTCACATTGGGAATCACTGACATTTTTGGATGTTAAGAGCATTATCCACATGGATTCTTCTTCATAGGAGGGAATATCATGGGTGAAAACCCAAGACATCTTATTTAAATCATGAGGTATTTGATGCCAAAGGTATTTCTTCCAAGGCTTTCACCGCAAACATCTCATGTTTAGCATGAGGTAACTATTTCTAAAGGTGCATATCTTTTATGGATTTCACCTCATAAATCTCATGTTTAGAATCTGGAATCAATGTGAAATGGTTTATAAGTTTATCATCTTGAAGATATGTAATAATATTGATCAAAACACCCCATGGAGGTAGATTAGGGAGGTGTGTCCCTAAGAGGTAAAACCTAAAAGGGTTTACCGGATGGATGGATGAGAACTACCGATGAGATTGGATCTGGGTTGGTGTGTCCCATAAAGGGAAGGTGTCACACCATAAAGGTTGATATAGACACTGTTGAGGTCAGATAAGGGAGGCTTACCCTAAATAGTATGACACCAAGGTTTATTATTAGTTGGGATTGAAAATCAAATAGGCTTCCTACATACCATGTTTAGAAGACAATGATCAAGATCCACATAGTTCGAGGGATGATGTGGGTATTACGATGAAAGATTACCTTAACATGAGTAATTACCTTGGTTGGATTATGTGTGGCTTGTGCATGGAAGATTCCAGGTGTTGTTAGGAGAAACCATGATGTGGATGGGAATTATGAATGAAAGCTGATTAGGTGGGTAGCATGATATTTCTGAAATGTGGAGGCATCATAAAAATATGGGTGGATGTGGATGAAGTTGATGGATTGGATGGATTGTTTGGTTTGGACCTCAAACAAGCTTCCTACATATCCCAATTAATTAGGAATCAAATCCCATGTAGTTTGAGGTTAGGGATATAGGCTTACACCTAAGGTGGAGGCCGATGGAACTATAGCATATGATCAGAGATTACACAACGGAGTAGCCTATGTGGGTAGGTGTGGAATGGGGCTTACTCCTGGAAGGACACCTTTTGGTGGAGATAGATGGGTGTGTTGGTCACTAATAACCTTTATGCCCATGTGTGTCATGCTCAGTGTGGAAAAAAGATGAAGTAGTAAACCTAAACTTCATGTCACCAAAGATATATCAAAAGGATATGTTGTGGGCCCTACACATGGAAGTTTCCTGAGGAGGATCTCATTCTATTTAAGGAGGATCTCATTCCCTGTGAGCAAGGGTTATGCATGGGGGATTATAGAGGAGGATTTCATTCCATGTGGAGAGGATTTCATTCAATTTGAGGAGGGTCTCATTCCATGTGGGGAAGATCACATTCCTTGTAAGAAAGATCGTAATCCCTATGAGGGTAGGTGGTATAAAGACCATCCCATGACACTCAATCCTTGGGAATCTTATAACTATTTCACATTTTTGGACCATATTTTAACATCATGTTTTAAGGATGATGGTACTGGGTAGTTATACATCATTCATCTAAGATGTGGGGGACTTACTCCTTACCCCTTGAACTTACACAACCTTCGCACATGCACCACAAGGTGGGGCATGGATTCGGTAATTACATGGTGAAATTGTGTGGAGGAGTGGTCAGTCATGAGTTCTATATTATTACTCCTATTATGAGAATCAAAGAGAATTATAATAGCTATGATAATAAGAAATAGGTAAATGGGAATCTCATGTTACACTCAGAATGGATCGAGACATAGGAATGGAAAACACAGGTCACATATGGACTTGAGGTGCACTTGACGTGATTCTAGATGGATATAGAGTATTTGGGGACTCAAACATTGTGAAGAGGTGTTAGTAGAAGGGAGAAAACATAGAGATATTGAATAGAAGGGATTTATGAACCATAGGGCTCTATAATGAAGTGATTCATGATGCTCAAGTGCTTCGCGTTGTACATGGGGTTCGCAAAAGAAGAGGCTTCGTGAAACATGGTTACCAATCCCTAAAATGGAGTCCTATTTTGGGAATGGAGTGCTTCATGAAGGCTTAATACTTCATGAAGTCTCCACTAAGCTATAGGGAATTCGTTTTCCATGATGGGTCTAGGACTTCATGAAAGTCATTACCACCATTAGATGAGGTATTCAAGAACATATGAAAGTGGTTTTCATGAGGCTAGGCTAATTTGAATGATTCATTTTGGTTTAGTTCACGATGCTTTGGGTTCTTTGTGAATCGGGATAAATTTTAAAGTTGAAGATTCAGATCATTGTTTCTTTAAGATGGAATCATCTAGGTATTTATAGTCAAATGGGTTTCACAATTCATGGAAGTATTTCATGAAGTAAATGGGGGCTTCCCAAATGGCTATAAATGCATCAGACTCATAGATTGTAGCATCAAAGTTTAGCACAATTTTAGAGTGTCGTCGGACTCGAGGAGCATTCCATCAGAGCCCCATGTGTTCACGGAAGGTAAGGCGTCTTTGTGAGGGGTTTATGAACTAGACCCTTAAGATAGTTTTTTCCATTTGGGATTGGATTTACTTCAGAATGGTTGTGGCCTCCCTGACTAATCTTGAGGAATGTATTTAGACACTAATAATAGTCCCTTGGCATATTTTTCTTGTGGTAGGAAAATTTGATTTTTTTTGAGAGATTTTCTAGCCAAGAAAGTACCTCATTTATCCACGTAGATAAATCTCAAATAATATCTTCATCTCTTTGAAACAACCATCACATTATTCTTTATTATACCCTATAAATATGATATCATCAACGTAAATAGTCATAATGAGAGAAGCCTCTATGATTTTATTTTATATAGAGGTTTTATCCATTATTAATTTCATGAAGATAAGCTTATTTAAGTAGAAACCTAGCATGAAATACTAATCTATTAGGGATTTTTTTCAACCCATATAAATCTGTCTTCAACATACACACATAGTTCTCTTCTTTTCCATGTAAGAAACCACTTTCCTGGTATATATTGACTTCTTCATTTAATTATACATTAATAAAAGTATACTTGATATCCATTTGAAAAATCTTATATCTACTTTGTGCAATAAAATAATGGAAGATTATAATCATTTCATGTTTTTAAACTCGTGTAAATATATCGTCAAATTTAATGTAATCAACCTATAAATATCCCTTACAAACCATTCTTTCCTTGTTTCTTACCACTGTACATTTTTTATTCAATTAGTTTTGGAAAATCCTATTGTTCCAAACACATTTTTATCTTTAGGTTTGGGTTACATCTCCAAGGTAATTTGTTTTCTCAATATGATCAAATTATTCATTCAAGGAATCAATCCATTCTTAATTCTCCAAGTCTTCTTCAAATGAATAATATCAAAGGAATGAGATACATGTATCTCAACATTCTTGTGTATAGAATTTTTTATGTTTCCCTTTCCATAATATAGAACAACAATTAATCCCATTTTTGTATCATATCAAGGAAATCATGAAAAATTCTTCCTTGTCTGAAATTGTTCATATTTATATAGAAAATATATCCAAGCCTTTTATTCCATAATTTATTTTATTCCTTCATACTCAGATAACAATAATTTTGTACATCTATAACGTGGAATGATTTCCCATTACATTGTTTCCCTCATGTCACAACATACCCATATTTAGTAATTTTATAAATAAAAAATATCTTCCAAAGATAACTTCATTTCCTTAATCACAAATATTTGGAACTCTCAATAGATTTCTTGTTATTCCATCAACAAATAAGGAACTTCTTGATTTCAACTTTTCTTTTCCAATGAGAGAAAATCTAATGACTTCTATTATAAGTGAATCTTTTTTTAAAAATTTAATATTCTTTATTTGTATTCTTTAATTTTCTTTAATAGATTTAAATATCTACTGATGTGTTAATATTCCCACTTTCAAAAATCCAAGGTCATTCTCTTTTCGTAGCCTTGATAGCAGTTTCAACCACAAGAGACTTATATTTACTATTTTCTTACTTCTTTAGATGTTGTTGAGTTTATAAAATACCTTATTGGTATGAAATGAACATAAGAAAAAAATTCAATGTGTCTAATATTATCACACCACTCATATAGAGTTTCATGAATTTGAAATGTGTTATCAATCTTGAAATTAAAATTTTTCTGATTTCTTTGTAGTATGTCTTCTTTGAGTGGGATAACTCCTCCTAAAACACTACCTCTAATACCTCCTTAATCAATTATAGTATTGATGATTGAATCAAAACATATTTTATATATGCCCAAATCCTCTACAACACTAGTAAAATCCATAAAATAAATTGTTTTCTTTAAAATCATCATGTTGTCAAGAAATGTTTATTTGTTTTCCAACATCATTCTAACCATCAATATCGGATACTTTTTGTAAAAAAAATTATAAACTCATAAAATATTATTATTCATATTATACTTCTTATAAGACTCGTTAGATTCTTTATAAATAGTAGTCTTTAGTTAAAATTTTTATTTCTCAAAAATTATAGAATTTTGGAATTTACATGTTTTAGCTACATACATTATCCTTTTCACTTTCTTCTTCTTTCCAAAATCTTTAATATCATATCCATAATTTTTATTCAACTTTTAAAATGAATTTTTATAATTTTTCTAAGATTAAAAATCCTTATAGTTTTTACCAAAATATAAAATTAAATTTTAAAATTCAACTCTTCATTGTTCAACTTTAGCTTGTTTCGATTGTATAAGGTCAAATTATTTTTCCTTCTCCCTCATTATTTCATTAAGCTTGAGGTTGAGTATTTTCTCCTCATCAAGTAACTTGTTAAGGTTTTAAATATCTTTTAAACAACTATATTTTTCTTCTCAATGAACTTTTTCTTGATTATTAATAGGTTTAATATCTTTATTTTACTTTATTTTCTCTTTCACAAAATTTTTAATTTTTAGGAGAAATTATTTCAATTATATATTTATAATGAAATCCACCTTAGTTCAATCTAATTATTTTTTAGAGTTTCTTATTTTATCCCTAGTAAAAATTTCATAATTCATCATTTTAATAAGTTACATCGCATATTATTCATCACAAGAATTTCTAGCTTCCACTTTTTCTTCACTATCACCATTTTACTTACATTTGGAAACAAAAGTTTCTACTTTTATATTTAGAGAACCTATTATTGCATCCTTTTAAATTAGACATTTATTTTTCTACCATCTTATTGATTGTTCCTATTAGTCTTCCATATTCTTCATCACTACCATTATCTTTTTTTCGTATTGGATAGTTTGCAAAAAAATGTTCAATGATTCCATGGTTAAAGAACATAAATGGTTACTTTCCATTAAAAGTTCTTATGCCACTTTTCATGTGTCTAGAAAAAAAATTCATGATTTTATTAAACATCTAGCACACTTATTCATTTGAAAAATAACCTATTATCTATTTCTAAATAATAACTTTATTTTACTTTTCTTTATTATTGTATTTGAATGAGATTTCATGATCAAAATTTCACTTATTTTTAATATAATTCTATCTCCTCATTTCATATATAATGAGAATACTATGAAAAAAATCTATAAATATTGTTTGAGTCCTTATATATTATAATTAAGATACATTGAATTAAAACATATCAGTAATAATTATCAAGATCTTCTCCAAAGATATATATTCATCCAATTTTTCACCAAATAATCTTATAGTGATTAAACTGTCATTAAACCATGTAAATAATGTACCAAAATATTTATCATCTCCTATTTTCAGATCCTCATATTTCAATCTCCAAATTTGTAAACTATATTCTCTCTATTTTAGGTTTCCTTTATAAATATTCTTCAACTTATTCCAGATAACTTTAGTCATTATAATTCCTTTAACTATTAATAATTCACTTTATGTGTGAGAAGAAATAATAGTACTTCTATCTCATCCATCATTCATGATATTCCTCTTTAAAATGCTGAAGGAGGTATAGTAATAATGAGAAGGGGTGAATCTTTCGTTACATTTTATTTGTTTTATTTCTTTTAAAATAAACTTATGTTTATATGTTAGGATGTGATACACTCTTAATATTACTCATTCTTTCACAAATGTAATAAATTAAAATAACACATGAACCCAATATTTTTACATGGTTCGAATCTATGGTGGAATCTTGTTCCTTTTTATGGTTGGTTATTCCCCCCAACCATAGATTTGTTTCACAATATCCCCAAGTGAAATCCTATTAAAATAATACATGTTGAGTCCCACTACACATTTCATGTGTCACACCATACAACACAGCTTCACAGTATAGTACAAAAGATGATTACAGAAAATGATGGCTCCCAAGATAAATTGACAATGTGTAATATTCACCTATGAGAATTGGCTATGTGAATCTGCATTCATCTGCATTTACAATCACTTATTTTCTTCTAAATAAATCCTATACATGAATGAAAATGGATACATTTATTTCAAATTCACATGTGTTGATCATTTTTATAGGTGGAACATTTGGCTATATAGCTGAATTAGCTATGTTATTCATCTGTATAGTGGAAACAAATATGTGAATTCAGCTATACTAAAATATCCTACATAGAACAAATGACTATGTGATTCTTCCATTTTAAAATATTAGGTATATGGATTAAAAAACCACTTAAAATCAAATAGAACGAATCTGGATAAACTTCATCCCATCTCAAAAATACTTTCTTGCATCATGAACCATTCTTCTATAATATTTAATTCCATACAAACTAGATCAAGAAAATAAGACTTATGAGATTCCATGATTATGTTTTCAATAAATAAAACAAACCACACTCCCCAAAAACCATGGGATCTTGACTATTTCTCAAACCAAGATAGAATTCCATTGGGATATTTAAACTCCCACTTTGTATTTATTAACAGTCAATTATAAACCCCTAGATTATCATACCTGAATCCAACTACGGTGAGGTACTACCTTCATCATCTCTCAAGAATAATGATTAAAGAACACTATTTTTCCTCCATGAGGTGTCTCCAATAGCACCACCGTCGAGGAGAATTATTTAAAAACCATTGTTATAAAACAAATGGGATATTGTCTTCCTCACTACCTTTATCATTAGCACTTTCTTGTGAATTATCATTATTGAGAGAACATATTTATAATCATCATATTTGAAAATATCCACAGATCTTACACTCCTTATTCCATGAATATAACTCCTCCTACAGAAATAGAATCCAAAATATTATGTGGGTTTCTCAAAGTAATAGATATTCAAGTGTGTGGGAAGGTTGAATAAGAAATTTTAGCCTCAGTTCCCAAAACCACTCAAATAAAATTTATTTGGGGAAGATATTTAATATGATATTTTATAAAAATATATTTAGGTTTGATATATCCAATCTATAACTTTTTTTGATAAAATTATATCTTATATAAAAGTCCATGGATCTTGAATATTGTACTTGATATTTAGAAAACATTATAGAACACTGATTATCAAAAGATATTTTTAGTGGTCTCTCATTTTTAATCATAAAATATGATAGCTGTACCTTCATATAAATCATATATGTACAAGGTTGAATATATGTTACATATTTAGCCTCGAGGATGGTCAATGTCACATAACTCTTCTTATTGGTACACCAACTAAAACAAATATCTCCTAGAAATAAAGTTACACCTGAATTTGATCTTATGTCTGTTCAATCACCGGATCTATATTTGTCTATAAAGATCAACATGTTAAAAAAATTGTCTATATAGAAGCATGTATTTCATAGTTACTTACACATATCTCAATATTATCTTAGAATAAAACCATTGAGATACTTTAGGATCACTTTGAATTATAGAACATAGAGTCACATCATATGTTATATCTATCATTAACATTGTCAAAAAGATAAGGCTTCTATTGTGTCATATGAATTAATTTGAGTTAACAATACTTACACCTTCGTTGTTGCTCAATTTGGTAGAATATATAATGGTATTTGAAACTTATTTTAAATTATTCATTCAAAACACTTTCAGAAATTCCCCATTATATGTTTCTTGAGATAGAAAGATGTAATTACAATTCCTCTCAATATAAAATCCAAGAAATTATGTTATCTCACTAAGCATGGAAAACTCAAAATGCTTCATCATCTATTTATAAAAATATTCACAGAGACACTCTTTATCACTATAAAATATGATATCATCCACATAGACAATTACAATGAGTCCATTTACTCATTTTTCATATAAAAGTTACAGTCAACTTTACCTTTTATGAAATTCATATCCCTTAAACATATATCCAATTTAGAATATTAGGATCTAGGGTCCTATTTCAAACTATATAAATCTTTCTTAAATCAAAATATCATGCTTCTATTATTTTATAAGATAAAACCATCAATTTATTTAATATAAATTTCTTCCTTAGGATTTCTAGTTAGACAAGCGTATTTAAAATTAAATTTATAAACTTTTTTATTTTTGCGAGATAACACTACCAAGTACATTTTGAGTCTTCAAGATTTCTATTGGATCAAAGTTTTATTTAGAGTCAATACCTTCCATTTGA
Organism: Viscum album; assembly: GCA_963277665.1. Classification (NCBI taxonomy): domain Eukaryota; kingdom Viridiplantae; phylum Streptophyta; class Magnoliopsida; order Santalales; family Viscaceae; genus Viscum; species Viscum album. The sequence goes on from OY728119.1 coordinate 542,248,243, forward strand.
GAATATCCTTTTCACACCAACCAATATTTTTTCCTTAAATCCTCAACATTCATATTTATTTTATTTCTGATAACCCATTGGGTTATAATCACATTTCTATTTTTAGGTCTTATCACAAGATATGAAGTGGTTTTCCTATCAATATATCTTCATTCATATCTTGTTTCTACACCTCAGTATCACCTATTGCTTCCACTATATGAAGTTCAACTTGGGAAATAACTACATATTTATCTTTAAATATCAAAATTATTTTATTTTTAATTGGATCTTGTGATTTTTTAATGATATTTTCAGTTTCAATAAGTCTCTTAATTTTTTTATGTCATTTCTAGTAGCTTCACCTTCATCTTTAGTTTGTTCACAAACAATATTATCCATGAATTATTATTATAATTAACTTTATCATTATTTTTTAACATTTTCTTTCCATTTTCTGTTGAAACTTATAAAACCAAATAAATTGTTATGTCTAATTTCTGATGTTTTCAATAACCTTGAAATCACTACAGTGAAATATCTTGTGAAATAATTTTTCCAACATTTGTATCCACAAACATTTTATAGGTGTCCCATTAAAATTTATTTATTAGATTTATCTTCAATTTTTCCTGGATTGTATTTCTTGATATTTATAATAAAAGGACTTTCAAAAACACTGAAATATTTAACTATTTTCCTTTTATTATATCTCATGTCATATACTGTTTTTTATGGACTCCATAGACACATGTTCTATATGTGTATGGTAGTACATATATCTTCTCTCTAGATGTAATTTGAGATGTTTTGTTCCACCAACATAGTCCTTCCCATCTCTACTATGCTTATGTTCTTCTATTCAACTACCCCATTTAGTTGTAGAGTATATCGGTTGCTATACTAATTATTGATTTCATGTTCACAAAGATTTATTTCAAAGCCTTCACATGTAAAATCCATACCAGTATATGATCTCAATTTATTTATGTAGCGATCCACCTCCTTCTCATCTTTACTTCTGAAAAGTTTGATCAATTTGATTGCCTTTGACTTGTGTTTTATAATCACGAAGTTAGTCAATTAGGTATAATCATTTGTGAATTTAATGAAATAAAAATCACCTCTAGTATACTTTTGTCTCATTAGGCCATAAAAGTTAATAGGAAAAATCTCAAGTGGTCTGGAATATAGAATTTTAACTCCTTTATGATAACTATTTACCATTTTTTATTTTTGGAAGGTTTCACATATTTCTACTATGTTTATCTTCAACTAAGGTAGATATCTCACATCATCATGCTTTAAAATTTTACTCATACTTATTTTTCCCATACGAACAATCCTTATATACCATAAATTATTTTATTCTTTCACGCTCAGGTAATATAAATCTTTAGGATCACCAATATAAAATAGATAATCATTGACTCTTCTTCCTTTAGTGATTACCCTTCAATATTTTATAATTTTGATGATACATGAATCCTTTTTAAATACCACCTCATTTATATCATCACAAATTTAACTAGCACTAAGAAAACTTTTCATTATCCTTTCATAAAATAATACATCATTAGAATTCACATTCTGGTATTCAATATCATCTAAGCTAACGCCTTAAATTTTTAGAGAACAATCATTTCCAAATGGCACAGCTTCCCCTTCATTCCTTTCAATGTTTCTTAGAATTTCTTTCACTATTCATTTGTTAAGAACACCCACTATAAACTATTCGGAACTTGGTTCTTCTACTAGTTCAATGATACTTCAGAAAAACATGAATTTTCTTCATTTTTTTTAATTACATTCCCATTTTAGACTTTTGGTATTTGTACCAGAAGGCTACTAATGCATTTTTCATCAATATGTCTCTACTAATAAAATATTTAATAAATTTATTCTTATAAGTAAAATTGTTTTTTTGGTATAAGGATAAGTTGATTTCTTGGTAACTTCTTTCTTTCATTATAAATTTGTTCTTTGTTTTTCAGAATATATCCCCCTTTGTTCATGTATCAAATGTGGTAGTGACATTTTATACCAAAATAAATATTCATTTTTCCAAAAAACTCCACAACACTTGAACTATCCTACGAACATTAACATTATAAACAAATAATAGATCTACCCTAAATATGGGTGAATGTCTCCTTTCATATACTGTGGTTATCTCTTCTCTGGGTGAAAAATAACTTCTTAAAGATTTTTTCTCTTCCTTTAACTTGGAAGTGGATTTATCACTATTCTCCATGCACTATAATCATCTAAAATATATTTTATGACCTTGATTTTTGTAGATATCATATTTATTTTGAATTTCTTAGAGATATGAGTTCACTTGGTTCTTTTAACCCCCTACATTCACCAGCTTGTGATGATTTTTTTCTATACCTCAATAGTGTTGTTTGAATATTCTCTAATATTTTTCCTATTATCTTTTCTCCATGATATATTTATTGAGTTCTAGATTTTTCAAATTCTTTGATAGAAAGTTTTTCTTCAATTTTGTTTATTGTCATCTCTATTAAAATCTATTTCAGTTTATATCTTTTGATTTAATTAATTTAAAGAACCTTTTTCTTTTCACATCCTTACATTTATTTCAATAATAGCCTCTTATATTTCTTGATATTTGTTTTCTAAAGATAATCTTCGAATACATTCTTTAATATATGTTTTATCTCTATTCATTCACTTTTATAGTCTTCACTATTAGATGTGTCATATACTTTTTTAATATGATAAATGAAATGAGTTTCATTTTTTGAAAGGATGCATGATGTGGAAATAGGTTCTTCTTATTTCACAACATAGATTTATCTTTTACTCTTAAATAAATTACCATTTAATTCCCCAAATTTAATTGAATATTTTGAGTTGTTATCCCTATTCCTTCTTCTGAGGTTTCTCATCATCTGACTCAGGTTCCTCAAACTGCTTCTTAGGATAAGTTATATCAAAGTGACCAATTTCATTACAATTGTTACACATTTATGGTCATTTATCTTTAGAATTAAACATTCACATACAGAATCTATTTAGTACAAAATAAATTACTCTATTATAATATATAGCTTCATCTTCTGAATCAGATTCACTTGATTTAGGAATTTCATCCTATTTTATTTTGAGCTTTCTCATGGATTCAAAAGTCATCTCATATTTAATATTATTTTTGAATGTTCAGATCTTTCTCATTTCAAAAGAAACGAGAATATTATATAATTCATTTAGATTAATATCATCTATATCTTCCAAAGATGAATTTTTAGTTTGAAAACTTTTAGGAAAATTTCTCAAGAGTTATTTGAGGATAGTTGAATCATATAGATTTTATCCAAAACCCCAAATATTATTGAAAATAACATTTACTATTATAAATTAGTCATCAGGGTTTTATTTTTCATACATCTTTATATCTTAAAATTTGATTCTCTAAATTTTCAATTTTTTATCCTTGAATTTCTTGTTCCCTTCAAAAATAATTTCCAATTTATCCCAAATTTACATGGAATTTTTTAGTCCCATTAAATTTGTATGAAACTTTTCTGAACGAGACATAAAAATGGAATTTTTATCATTACAATATACATCAATATTTCTCTTATCAACAAATTTTATAAGATAATATTCATAAATAGTTGGAAATCATACTATTACCACGTCATTAACATAAATTCCAAGAGATAATAGATAGAGAAACATCATATACTTATAACTATGAGAATTATTTCCATTGAATATAGGTACACCCCCTATGTTGATAGAATTTATATTACTCATCTCCAGTTATTAGTGGATCATGAAAATTAACCTTTTCAGAAATATCGTTTGAAGTGGCCAGGGAGGTATTTCCCCACTGAGAAGTGTGAGGTTGAATAAGTGCTACTATTTTGTTAAATTTTTTTATTTTGAAATAAATATTTTTTGATATGTTAGGATATGATCTACTCCTAATATTATGTAACCTTTCATGGATGTAGTAAAATAAAATAACATAGTAAAATAATGTTTTTAAAAGGTTTAGATCCAATGTGGAATACTTATCCTTGCCATATTTGGTTTTCCCCCCAACCAAAAATTGTTTTCACTATTTATCCAAGTGAAATACTCTTATAAGAATATATGTGGCATCCCCCTATGAACATCAGGAGTCACAACCAACAACATAGCTTCACATTTCAATACAATAGATGAATACAAAAACTAAAGCACATCACCAGAAAAGAGGGGTAACTTTTATAAAAAAGAAATAAGACATGATTCCATGAGTCTCCAAGATATACAAGAAAGTATTTCCCATAGTTAAGTCTGAATAGTTTTCACAAATATTCTCAAACTCAACACATAAACTTATTAAGTTGTGATTTTCATCAAATATTGATCATTAAAGAATAAAAACCTTTGATTTAGACTCTTTTAGTTGTTTTCTTCTTTCACTATCAACTCTTAACTACATAATTATGTTTTTCTCGCTATCATCTCTACACTTTGTGTCAATGGTTATTTCAATTTTGGTTACCATAGAGGGAACATACCCTGAAATATATACTCTATCTTTTATTTGTTCATAGAGATCATGCTCTATAATCTCTATTATATTTTATTAATTTCTTATGATCTCCATTATAGGTGGTGAAGATCATATTTACATCATGGCTAAAAAATTATTTTACAACTTTCTAAAATAACCAATTAAATATCCCTAATAATCACTACAAACTACTTCAAATAAAGTTGTAATTATAGAATAGCAGTAATTCTAAAATGGTTTTCTGAAAAATAACCCGCTATATAGAAACCAGCTATATAATTATTAATATAAATATTATTTCTAGAATATTCACTTATATTAATTAAAAACATGATTATTCATTCATCAATGTATCCAATTGGTTATGTAATTATTAGGATTTAAGATATGTGAATGAAAATGTAATGGATTGAAAATTCATCTACATTGATCATTTGTTTATTTGGATCATTCAACTATATGGCTGAGTCAGTTACATGATTCTCCTATGTAGTGGAAATGGTGTAATGTTCCGGATCTCGGTGCCACCCAAAGGTGCCTCGATCCTAGTTGGTCACATAACCTCAAGTGTGTTTCCCAAATTTTGAGAGGTTTCTGACTAGAAACAAGGGCCAAGGTGTTATAATGGGGAAACTATACCCTCCTTGGTAGATTATACACAGTGGAAAACAAATAGTAAATAATAGCAGAAGTTGTAATACCATACAAAAAACAAAAACGGCAGAAGGATTAAAGTAAATACAAACAATTACAAAATTTATTTCTATGATTCATGGAATATATATCTAAGAAAACATCCAAATAAGTTATAATTCTGAAAATACAATGTAGAAACCAATGTATAGAAAAACTGTAACTCCAACAGCATCACAAGCCTTAGCTTTGTCTCATTCTCTCCAACTCCAACAGTAATAAAGTACCAGCCGAAGAAGGAAGATTTCCCTTTTCTATACATTAAATTATATATTCAATTAGGGTACAAAATAATTACCCAAATAGGGTGTGAGACGAATCCCTGTAGGAAACCACCAAAAGATCTATACGTAACTGTTGGTGAATATATATAGCAATAAATATACAAGAATGCAGAAATAAACTATGAAGTACTCAAATGTAAACAATCCTATAGTTTTTAATTACATTCATTTAAAATTTATTATTCATCTGTTGAATCGTGTAACCTTGGGATTTAGCCTAAGATCTATATCCTCCTTATAAATTAATAAAACAAATGTCTCAAAAGAATATTTAACAAATCAAGTAAGACTAAATCCAAGATTGTGCTTTGTCTTGGCAGATGTGTTGCAATCATTCAACTATTAAAAATTTACCCTATGGGAAATCTCTCATAGTATAACCCCTTTGGTTGCACATAACATCAATTCATTAGAGAATAACCCTCTAGGAATCTCTCACGGTCTATCCCCTTGGGTCTCACACAACATCAATCAATTATAAATGACCACCTAAGAAATTTCTCATAGTCTAACCCTTCTAGTCCAAACATATTATCAATTCATTAAAATGATGGCCCACTGGGAAGCTCTCATGGTCTATCCCCTTTGTTAAATCATCTACACCATGGATCTCACAGTTATGTGTAAAGAATCTAGAAGTCCCCTCAGTCTTCCTGGTCTATGGATCTCATGGTCCATTGTAAAAATAAATAGTATACATATCATAATAAATAAATCAATTTGGAAGTCCCCTTAGTATTCATGGTCCAAGGATATCATGGTCCATTGGAAAAATGACATGCATATCATATCACAGCAACTCATGTAATCTATTACTACTACATGGAAAAACATCCACTATTAATTTCATTGGCATTTAATATAATCTATAAAACTACATCCTAATCAAACAAGGCATGGAAAACAAGGTATTCCACATAGGAAACCTATTCCAAATAGTCATAAACAATCAAACAAGGGAAACACACCCATGGGGTTTCCCATAGAGGAGGTATCGAACCTTCTGCATAAGCAACAACCCATTATTAATCAATCAAACCATAGTTAGTAATAACATGGTTAAATTCCAAATCATGAAATACCCAAAACATGGGCATGCATCAATTTTAGAATATATAATCCAAAGACAACTAGATAAAGGAAAAAACCACCTACCTCGATGCCTTATGATCGATATACTTGAACGTAGGCCCTTGAATTTCCTTAAATTAGCGTAGATCTACAAAAGAGTGAAAAACACAAAATCTTTAATAACTCACAAGAGAGGATAAATCAGGAAGAAAGGCTCTAGTGGGATTGAGAACTCACTGTTGGTATTCCAACTCAAACAACAATTTCTCCATCGGAGTTCGGATGGAAAATTGTGAGATCGAACTTCATCCGTCCTTTTAGAGCATTCTGGTACAGAACACAGGAAGAAGAAGGTCTTTCTGGACATGAGACACCACCCCGCTCTGATATATCAAATAAAAAGAAACATACATGTTGTGTTACTTAAAACTAAATTCCATGTATTATCATTAACCGTCCCTTGACTTAAGCAGGTCTGCTATGTCACCACACAACCATGAACTCGGCCATTACACTATCAAAATTCAGTTGTACACAGTAAAATAGGTACACAGCATGTACTCGTAAGTACATGGGATGTACTTAAAAAATAATGTTTTCTTCCTCTTACCTCAAAACAACCTGAAAATAAGATTCATACCTAAAAAAAATATTCAGGTTCTTACAAACTTCCCCCATTAAAGAGATTTTTCCCTGAATTACTCTTCCAAGGGTGGTCATATAACATCAAGCACATTTCCCCAAATTCCAGAGGCTGCAGACTAGCAGCGAGGGCCTAGGTTTCATAATGGGGAAATGATTCCCTCATTGGTAGAGTATACACAATCGAAAAAAATAGTAATAAATAGTGAAAGTAGTAATACCATACAATAGACATAAATAGTGTAATACTAAAAGTAAATCAAATAGAAGTTATAATATATATATCTATATATATATATATACGATGCAGGGAATATGTATCCAAGAAAATATCCAAACAAGTCAAAATAATGGAAATAAAATACATAAACCAAGGTATTGAAAAATAGTAACTCCAACAGTATCCCAAGCCTCAACTTTGTGTGATTCTATCAAACTTCAAAGGTAATCAATTACCTGAGGAAGAAGGAAAATTTCTCTTATCTATACCTACAATCATATAATCTTTTTGGGTCCAAAAGCATGACCCAAACAAGGTGTGAGATGAATCCTAGTAGGCAACCAAAAAATTATCTATGCCTAACTTTCGGTGAATATACATAGTAGGTAATATGAAATAATAAAGAAATAAACTAGAAAGTACTCAAAAGTAAACAATCCTATTGTTTTAAATTACATCCTTTTAACATTTATTATTCATCAGTTGAATTATGTAACCCTAGGATATAGCCTAAGATCTATATCCCCTATGTAAAGTAACAAAATAGATGTCTTATAAGAGCATCTAAACAATCAAGTAATACTGAATCCAAGATTCTGCTTTGTCTTGGCAGATGCATCACAATAATTCAACTATTCACAAACGACCCTCTAGGAATACTCTCCCAGTCTAACCCCTTTGGCCCCACATAACATCAATTCATTTTATAACGACCCTATATGAAGCTCTCATGATCTATCCCATTTGTTATAACAAAGAATCAATCAATTATAAACAAATTCCTAGGAAATTTCTCATAGTTTATCCTTTCTGGTCCAAACATAGCATCAATTCATTAAAATAACGACCCTCTCAGAAACTCTCATGGTCTATCCCCTATGTTGAGTCATCAAAACCAAGGCTCTCATAGTCTTGTGCAAATAATCTAGAAGTCCCTAATTCTTCCTAGTCCAAGGCTCTCACGGACCATTGGAAAAATAAATAGCACGCATATCATGACAAATTAATAAATCTTGAAGTCCCTCAGTCTTCCTGATCCAAGGCTTTCATGATCCATTGGAAAAATAACACGCATATCATATCAAAGCAACTCATGTAATCTATAAATAATACATGGCTAAACATTTGTAATGCATATCACAGGCATTTCATATAAAAAATCCATCCTAATCAAACAAGGCATAGAAAACAAGGTACGCCTAATAGGAAACCTAGACCAAATAGACATAAACAATCAAACAGGGGAAATTCACCCATGGGGTGTCCCTTAGACAAGGTATCAAACCTTCAGTAAAAGCAACAACCATTTATTAATCATTCAAACCATAACAGGTAATAATAGGGTTAAATTAAAAATTATGAAATACCCAAAACATGGTCATGCGACACTTTTAGCATATATAATCCAAAGACAACCAGATAAAGGAAAAAAAATACCTCGATGCTGTATAATCAATATACTATAATGTCAGCCCTTGATTCAGCCTAAATCAGCATAGATCTATAAAATGATCAAAAACTCCCAACCTTGAATAACTCACAAGAGAGGATAAATTAGGTAGAAAGGATTTGGAGGATTTCATAACTCACCGATGGGATTCCAATGCAATATATGGTGTCTCGATCAGAGTTTGGATTGACAATCAAGAGAACAAACTTCAACTGTCGTTCTGGAGTGCTCATGTAAAAAACATAAGAAGAATAAGGTCAGTCTGGACATGTGATGTGACCCCGCTTGGATATATCAAATAAAAAGAAAAGTATACGGAATGTTCATTAAAACTACACACCATGTATTAGCCTTATCTAGCCCCCAACTTAAGCAGATCTGCAGGTCACCACATGGCCATATACTTACTCGTTACACAGTCAAAATGCGGTTGTACATGTTAATCTAGGTACACAGCATGTACTTAGAAGAACACGATGTGTACTTAGAAATTCTTTTGTCTTCCTTTATCCCCAAAACAACCAAAAAACAAGATCCATACCTGAAAAGAAGATCTATGTTCTTACAAACAGCTATATGAATTCCACTTTCACACACATATTCATGATCTGAAACATCAATAAATATATAACAAGTATTGTTGGTTACCACATATCTTTCTCCTTAACTTAAATATTTACAAAACCATATAAATTATTTCAAATTTAAATCCATATAATTCTTAAATCTGGAATTCACAATAACTTCTAGAATAAACTAATTCCATAATTTATTATAATTCTATATGAAAATGTATAAATATTACAACCTATTCATACTCCTTTGAACCTACATTTCTTTCACATTAAATACTATGAAGTCATCTTCACATTTAAAACACCATTTATATGATCATAAAAACATTAATATTATTATTCTTACTCTATATATCATCAATCCTACAAACATCTCAAATCCACTATGTCATGAAGGCTTAAATAGAGTTCATGAACTTTACCAAAGTCTTACACTCACATATTTATCATTATTTCAACCCTAGTGAATTCATAAGCTCATGAATTCTTATAATCATGATGACTTATTTCCAACATCAGATCCATGTGATTTGCTTCAAAGTATTGCCCTCATGATTTTATCATTCTTTTAGGCTCAGTGAATTCATAAACTCATGGAGACTTATGATCATGATGACATAGCTCAACATCAGAGTTGTATGATCAAATAATTTTTCTCAATTTATTAGGATCAAATTGTTATGCTCATGCATAGTGAATTCATATTCTTTGAGTATTATGCTCAACATCTTACTCTCATCTCCAATTAATTCATATACTCAGAGTCTTCTTCAAAACATCATCTTCAATATAATGCCACACCTTCCATTTTTATTAAACATACTTCCTTGAATCAAAATATCATTATGATGTTTAAAAAATGAATATAAACACAATAACATCTCATGGAATTTCTTCCTGTTAATTAATAACATCATTCGGTCAATACTAGTTCTTTATGTGGTCAATACATCGATCATGGATTCCCAATTCTTGTGGTTTATCTAGTGAAGGTTATAGATTTTAAATTTTTTTGATAAATGTGAACTCTTTACAACTATCACATGTTTTGAGACATATTAAAAGAACAAAAATAAGAATATATTATATCTTATACCTATCATTACTTAATGATTAATGTGTTGAAAATAAAATAAAACACCATAAAATATCCCAATTCCAATTCACCAGTTTATTCATTAATACAAAATTTAATTGAAACATATTTCTCTCAACAAAATATACTGTTATTTTAAAAATAATTTCATTAATTTATGTGGGAACCCAAAATGGGAATTCTATGAAGGAACTTTATGTATGTTAGTGATAAGTTACCCAAGACTTTATATTTATGGTTGTTGATTCCAAAGGAAGTCATTTAATTATCTTAAATTAAGCCAATCGTGTGTTTGACAAATTGAGAATATTAAAGAGTATAAAATACAAAAATAAAAATTATCCATTGTATTTTTTTTCTCAAGAAAGAGATTATGAGAGTTATGTTGTTCACTAATATCATAATAACTCTCAAATAGTAAGGACAAAGTTGATACTATATTGAGAATCTTTGATTATATGAGTTTTCAGTAAGGAGTAAGAAGTAGAAGAACCACTGAAAAACTCGGTAATCTTAGAAATAAATCAATATTAAGATTTATACATATTTATTTTTATATATGTATATTCATTATATTTTTATAAATGACTTTAAATAAAAATTTCAATTAAAAAAGGAACGGTTTTATTTATCTAAATTATATTTCAATGTATTTCTTAGTTTTAATTAAAAAATAAATTTTATAATTTTATAATTTTAATTTGATAAAAAGGAAATAATTTTTTGATTCATCATATCATATTTATCTTAGGGTTTTTGAAAAGAATTATTTTTGGGTGAATGGTGAAAAATGCCGATTTTTATTAAAATTGTTATTTTAGTTGAAGAATTTAAAATGTAAAATTATATTTTTCATAGGATTTAAATTGAAATTAATTCAACTTGAATAAAAATAATATAATTAATGTCATTGTAATTATAATTATACTTTATTTTGTATTAGATTCATTTTAATGATTAAAAGGGTTATTTTTCTAAAAATTATTTTAATTGTAATTATTTTATTTATATTAATATCATTTTTTTACTTACAGAAATTAAATATGGTAAAATGGATTTCATATTTGGATTTTGTAGGTTAAAATTTTTTAATAATATAACTTTCATTTTTTTATTAATAATAATAACCTTGGTAAAACATTTTCACTGCGTTAATGGTTAAAATAATAATGAGGGCGTTAAAAGTAAGAGACAGGGTTTACAATATCATAAAATGTTGTGTAAACTTTATTGGTTGAGTCTATGTAGAATAAAACCATATTATATTTGAAATATATCAATTTGGTTCCACATTCATTTGATAAAAATATGTAATATATTTAAAATAATTAATAATTTACTAGTGTACAACTCCATTCACTTATAAATGGGAAGCTCATATACTCACTTATTAACCAACATTGATCCAATTAGCAGAAACAATACCTTATAAAATAGCTTCCTAAGATATTCCCCCATGTCCTAGAGGGTTATTTCTCACCGAAAGAATAACCTATTATATCTTAAGTTGTAATCTAAGGAAATTTTACCAAATAAGATGTATAATTCTCAGCCAAGTATTTCTGGTTTATTTCTCCTTTTACCTCCTTTAAATATTATTTAACCACATTGATTTAAAAACATCATTATCCTCCTTTTAAAAAAATTATTATATTCATGGAATAACCCTTTTTCAAGTCCTTTTCCATCCTATGGTAAATGATAACTTCACTCGTGCATACATATGGAACACAACCTCCGTAAAGTGATGTATTTCATTTTTCATCACCAAATCATATGGTTGGTTAAAATGATGGATAAAATAAATATATATGGTATTTATGAAATAATTATTATTTGTTAAATATAATATTTTACTTACCTATATACCCTTTTATCTGATGTAAAATGAAAATTCCTCTTGTGCGTATGTGTGTACTAGCACATCCATTAAGTGATGTGAGTCATTTATTATTTCTTACTTACAATGTTGCACATAAGGTTAGAAAAAATTAATAAATATAATATTTATAACATATTCATCATTCTTAATGAGTAATATATTATCTATTTTCTTTTATTATCACCCATTAAAAAAAATAAAAACATCGTTCATTCATACGTATGATTGGGGATTCTAATATAGCTCTCCAATGCATTGGGTAAAGATTTATTAATTAAAGGTGAAAATGATTGAGATAATGGGTTAGTTAATCCGTTGGAATTAATTGGGATTCATTTATTCTAATATAATTTAAACACAAGTGAACATGGGTTATGAATATGATTATCTAAGATACTAATATTAGGCTTCCAAAAGGGTATTTATGGAAATCGATTAATTATGTCAGGCAAGAATAGTTTCTGAAATTTTAAACGTGAAATGTCTATTTTTTATTGTAATGCTTTTATGAGTTCCCAGAAGAACCATGATGCCTTCATGGTTTTCATATTCTAAATAATGGGTTCTTAAATGTTTTATTTGAGAAAATTAAGGTTTCCATATGTGGAAATGTTTTATTTATGTGCTCAATAATTTATTTGGAAAAGTGAAAAAAATATCATGGGTTTTATTCTTTTATAAGACTAAATGGATTATTTATTTTTATGTCCCTTACGGAGCATTTTTTGGACATGACACATTTTCAAATGTTTTTCATAGGATCTAAGGATGAGTATAAATTATAGAAAGATCAAACATTATACTTTTGGAATGTCCTAAAAGAAAAAAAGTGTATTGAATGAAATAGGTGTATAAACTTAAAGATGTAGTTTTATGGGAAAAAATTACCCTATGTTGAAGTGTCAACTTTTTTATGTAATTTTTTTCATAATTTTATAAAAATCTAAAACCAAAATATCATTATACTATAAAAAAAATAAAATCCATACTATTAAACTCATATTTATGGGTTGTTAAAGTAACAAGTCGTTATACATCCTATGAAAACCTTGGTTGTATAAGATTTTGAATATTGAGAAGATATTAACAATAATTATTTTTTTGAGAATTTTTTATTATAGTATTGAAATCATATGAGATTTATGTAATAAAGGTCTGTAAAGGTTCATTGTAATGGGGACTAAGATGAATTCAATTTATCTTGATGATATACTAGAATTCAAAGACCTTGTGTTGAGTTGAATAAGATATATTATATTTTTGTAGAAGAACCTTGTAGAAAACTAATGATTCACTACCAAAGAATAACTTCAAAGTAACACGTAAATATATATTTAATGAATCTATAAAACCTTTGTGACTCATGAAAAGGCACATCCTAGATCATATAATAATCATTGAGAGGTGGGGAAATCAGTAATTCAATTCCTTTTTATGTTTCCTGGGTGAAACAAACCTCATTCCATGTTAAAGGGAATCTTGATCACTTACCAATGCACACATGAAAAAATAGAAAAGAAAATATATAATTTTTACCTCTATAAATGATAAGGATATTCCTTATAATGATATGGATTTTATCGAGACCATACTACCCACATGTTTTAACATGTAGGTACAAATAGTAAGGTTTATCCTTGTACTAATTATTCACCAAGTATCCTGACTATGATAGTTCTTCCCATACTACTATAATGATAAATAAATTTATATTAACAAGAAAAAATCCTTTAATACATAGCCTTAATTCATTGGTGTAGTGTTTCTCTTCCTCTTCTTCTTCAACCCATATAAACTCAAGAAGAGTCTCTTCACTCTATTTCAATTTTCATAGAATTTTATTCTTTTATCATATATTCTTCTTCTTGTCCCTTATTTTATTCTTATTACATGAATACTATAATTTTCATATAATCAATAGAAAATTATATTAAATAAAATAATGTTTTAAAATTAAAATTCAAAAAAGATAACTTCTTTCAAAAAAACCCACTACTACCACTTCATTTTGATCATTTAGATCTTTTTATATCAATTGGAAATCATTGATACTTCCAAGACCACAAAATATTTTAGGTTATATATCCACTAATTCATTCAAGACTCCATGTCATAAAAACCACTCATAAATGAAACAATACTCCTGAAATTTCTTGCACCATGGCTTGGTGAAAAATCATGAGCTATTTTTTCTAAAACTATAGAGCATCTGGGTAGGATGCTTCTACTTCTATCTATTTCTTCCTAAAAATTAAAATTTTGACCATAGTCTCTGCCAACATGGGTATGTTCTCCTTATTTAGCCTGTTTATCTATGAAACTTCTTCTATTGACCAAAACCACCAATGGAAATCACCACAACCATTGTTGTTTTCCTATTTCACATTGGCATAGTGTAATTCCACCATGGGGACCACCATAGGAATTTTTTCTTTGCCTGTTTCACATAGGCACACATGAAGTACACCATGGGTGTGGTCCCTTTTCTTATTTCTTATTTTATGAATAGAAGTTTCAACATTCCCTCGACCATGGGTTTATAATTTCCTAGATTCTCCAACACCCATTTCACCATGGGTGGGACCTTCGTTCCTTTATGAAAATCCTAGATCACGATAACCAATCAAGATGTGTATAACCTTGGAGATCATTTCATATGGAATCATTTGATTTTTATTTTAATATGATTTATGTATTGTAAAAAATCCATCACACTCATCCATAACCTCTTAACCAATTATTTAACCTCACTTATCCCAACAACCATCTCATCGCCCCTTGGGATCAATATTCTACCACATTAGATTTTGTTTCCAAATAAGAAACATAAATCTTTATGAAACTATGAAAACCTAAAAATATATAACCATATAATAAATTTATGAAAAAATTATTGAAATAATTATAGGAAACAGGAAAATTGAATACATAATACCATGATGATTATAAGATAGTGATTAATATGCAACTTGTTTACCATTACCCTCAATAACTTTAATCTGAACTTCATCATCACATCATCAACATTTAAAATCTAAAAAAAATTATTCAAATACTTACAATAAAATGTAAAATATTTTACACAAGATTAAAATGACCTCTTACCCATTTTAATAACTCTATTTAACTATATTTTACCCCTAACGAGATAAACACATATAAAAGGATACTCCCTTATTAAAAAATAAAAAAGGTCAAATATAAAGAAAATATTTATGTTTTAGTTTTCTATCACCCTTTAAAAAATTTATCCAAATAAAAGATGATATATAGGATTGAAATAACAAACCATATTCCCTTAATGTATGAGTCTTAACACCTCACTTCAACCATTGATTATAAACTTATTCTTTTTATAGTGGATTGGTAAAAATATTTGAAATCTATTCCTTTGTAGGAAAATATTACAATTTTAACTCATTCTTATCCTTTGGATATTTAATAAATTGGTATTTTATGTAAATGTGGTTATATAATTAATGGTAAATTGTATTCCTTTAAAGATTAATATATATATTATAAAAAAGTCCCCATAAAGTGAAACTTAACTTGATATTTTAAATATTCTAACGGAGACATCGTCCATGAAAGTAGTGATGAGGCGTGGGTGGTAGTTATATATTCAGATTTATAAGTGCTCAAGGTAATGGAATTAAACATCCATTAATTACAAAAAAATACACTTATATCTTATATATAATGTTCCACTAGATGTATACTACCTATCATGAACACATCCATCCCAATATTCCTCTGAATAACCAAACTGATAACGCTTCCCTTTGATGTCAAATTTCAATATGTTGTTTTACAAACCATAGATATATCAAAGTATTCTATTTACATACCTAAAATGAGAAACCATTGGGTTAATTAGATATGTGGTTAAAATTATAATAGCATTCACAATATTTGGTCATGAAGTTGTCTAGTAAAGTAAACTTATAATAACATTTCAAAATTATCTTAGACCACATTTCGTTCCTTGTTCATATTTTGTTAACTTTATTCCCACTGAAGTATTTTTAGAAACATGCTTCAAATACTCTATACCAAATTAATACAATATTTTCATTAGAATACTTCACTTGAGATAGAAGAATATAATCCTTTTTATGAAAAATATATAATCAAGGAAAGTATTTCGTCTCACTAAACATATAAATTTTAAAAAGAAACATCTTCATTTCTTTATAAAACTCTTAAAAAACTACTTCATTGTTTCAATAAAAAAGAATATCATCTATATAAATTAAAATAAAGAGAAATACCACCTTATCATCATTAATATATATATTCTTATCAAATATTTCTTTTCTGAATTGAAACTTCTTCAAACTGGTGTCCATCATAGAATACAAAGCTCTTAGGGCTTACTTTATCCTAGATAAATCCTTTCTTAACCTAATAACCCAATTATCATCTTCACTAAGAATTAAACCACATGGGTGTTCCATATATTACCCCTCTTCCAATTCACCTTTACGAAAATATAACATGACATCCATTAGAAATACCTTGTATTTATTTTGTGATATAATAATATGTAAAATTATTATAGTTTATAGTCTTGAAACTAATGTAAATGTACCTCAAAAGTCATTCCCTTAACCTATAAATATACTTTCGCACAAATAATCCTTTATTTACCACTAATTAGCCTTTATTATTTATCTTATATTAGATCATCCATTTTGTCTCAATAATTTATTTCTCTTTTATCTTGGGTACCAACTCCAAGTCTCACTATTTTTTTATCTAATATAACTATTCATTTAATGAATCAATACACTCTTAATGTTTAATTTCTTCTTGTACATCTCTTAGTTTAACATTATATAACAATGAGATATTAGAATAAGTTCTCAAAGTTATTTTAATTTGAATTTGTTTCCATGATTTCCAATGATATTTAAAACATGAACATTATTTATTAGGTTTGGATGATGTGAAAAATATTTTTCTTCATCAATTGAATTTTATAAATCAATTTCTTCAACTTGAGATTATTCATAATTCTGATAGTTTTATGAAAAATCATCAAATTGTTTCGAAAAAATAGATTCATCATCATCCCTTCTGGAACATTCTTATTCATGTGAGTTCATTTTATTTGTATGTTCCAAAACCTTAGCATTAATAAAATAAATAATATTAAATGTATCATTGTTATAAAAATGATATCCTATTATATTTGGTGGACCTATGAATATAACATCAACACCTCATCTTTCAAATTTTCATATATTTTCACCTTTAACTTTTATAATTAAAGGGCTACCAAACACTCTTTGATAATTCAAACATTAAAATTTATTATAATACACCTCAAATAATTCCATATTTGAATTTTTCATATAAAGACAATGATTTTTAATATGAATCTCTACTCTAATATCTTATCTCTATAAATAATGAGATTTTTCCTAATCTAACAACATAGTTTGAGTCATATCCATAATACTTATATTATTTCATTCAACCACACCATTTTTTGAGGCATGTATAGTGAATTTAGTTATCGGCAGATACCTTATTTTTAAATATTTGATTCAAATTTTATACTGGTTTAATATGTACCATTATCTATGTGAATATTATTTACATAGTAACCACACTCTTTCTCTACAGTTCTCCTGAAACTCTTAAACCCTTTTAGAACCTTTGATTTATGCTTCATAAATATGATACATGTAATGAATGTAATGATATCAATAAAGGAAATAAAATATTTATCTCAATTTTCTTATTACATCCTTATAGACATATAGATGTCATAGTGAATTAACTCTAAATGATCATTATATTGTATTTAAACCTTCTTGTATGGATTATTCATAATCTATACCTTTTAATAAGTGGAACATATCCAATTATTTTATATTTTAAACTGAGAAATATCACAAATATTATCTCCATGAATAAAACTACACATATTCTTTTGGCCAAGACTACCAAATATTTAATGCCACAATTTATTTTATTCTTACATTCCCATGTAAAAAAGAATTTCTAGCATCACCAATTTGAAAAAATTACCTCTTGACCATTTTCCTCTTTTCAAGATACATTGATATTATATATATTTCTAAAAACCCATATTTTTGAAATATCACTTTATTTACTTCACTATATAAATAAGACACACTAATAATATTTTATTTTAGTCCTACAAAATACAATGTGCTGTTGGATTTTAATTGATCTTTCCCAATCAGTGTTGATCCAACACCTTCGATTTTGACTATCCCGTCATTTTCAAATGTCATAAAGCCTTCATTACATTTTTTTAACATCCTTGAGGATATTAAAATATCCAATCATATGAGAGTATTAGCCACTATAAAAAATCCATGGACATTATATTTTGGATTCTTTGTAGGCCACTTCATTAACAAAATCCTTTCCTTTTCATTTCTCATTCCTCTTCTGAGAATTCTTACCATCATCTCTTAAGTACTGTTTGGATAGTAGCATAACAATATATCCTTTTGAAACATGGAAATGTTTCTCACATTGTTCAAAAACATCTTCTAATGGTTTAAATCTATTTCTAATTTTCAATCTAGATTTACGAAATTGTCTCTGAGAATTTCTCATTTGAATGGAGTAAATCTCCCTCAATTTCTATCTTCAAAACTATATAAACTCATCATTGAATTGTTAATTAAACTAATAAATCCTTTCCATGTGACTGAAACCTAAAAAAAATCCATAAATAACCATAAAAATAATATTTTCTTTTAAAAACAACATGCTATATAGAATTGAGAACTTATATTTTATCCTTCTTTCATATATTAATCTTAGAACATTTTTTAAGAAAAAAATAGTGAACTCTTGAGAATTTATTCACTCGGAAAAAATTGTATTGAGAAAATCAAATGATTTAACAAAAACATCATATTAATTATTTTATTATTATTCACATAAATAGAAATGTTTTTATCATTATTTTTTACTAATATTTTTTTATTTCTAAGAGCCCTAACTTTATTTGGTCTTTCCCAAAATTTCCTAAATAGAGTTATTAAAATTAAACTCAAAATTTTCATTTACTTTTTCCATACTCACAAAATATAATTGAAAAACATTAACCTCATTCCCTTTATCTTCCACTACATATTTCATCTTGATTATTGAGTCCTTCTATTAGAAAAACCTTATTCTATTGATCAAATTATTTCTATAACTTTGATTTTTCTTAAATATGTATTAATTCATTGTTTTTAAAAGATTAACATTCTTTTTTCTATTTTTTATCTCTTCTTACAAATTAGAGATATTTTAATGACACTCCTTATATTATATTTTTAGTAGGAATTCCATCTCAATTTCCTTATTTTTCATGATTTTACTAAAGATTTTATTAGTAAATTATTCTTCGTTCACATTATCAATGGGATTTGTTTCATCAACATGTCTGGAAATATCCATTTCCACTTCTTCATAACTATTATCACTGATTTCACAATTAGATAAGAAATTACTTTATTGAATTTTAAGATATTATTTGTTATCATTTTTTTAAAAACCCCAAGTATTTTAAACTTTGATTATCCCTTAAAAAATATCCTTAGTTTTTATTTTTCTTCATCACTAACTCCATATTCTATTAAATTAATATAATTTGTAGAAAATTTTCCAAATTATATACCCCTAAATAATTTTATTTTAATCCTACCATTAAACCTTCCATTAAATCTTCTTATATTTCTAAATATTAAATAAATCATCTTATAAAACGTTTTATCCAAATCATAATTAGAATTGAACAAATTGGCATCTTCTTCATCAACCTTCTTTTGATGCTTCACTTCATTTGAAACCATAAAAGATATTTCTATTCCATACTTAAACTTCTTGAGACAGCATCATTTTTTCATATAATAAGAAATGGTAATGTTCTATAAGTTATCTAGAGGATTCTTTTTTGGAACTATATGTTCAATAACATAGACTTTAACATCAAACTTGTCTGGTAAGATTGATAGTATCTTCTCAACCACATTTTTATCCAAATTATCACCATAGTATATGGTTTTACTAACAATATTATTTAATCTATTAAATAATTCTTAAATCATTTCATATTATTTTATTTTTATATCTTCAGGTTTCAATTTCGAAATTCATATCTTAGATTGCTTCACCTTTTTGTTACTTTTACAGTTATTTTCATGTTTATTCCAAATTCCTTTTGTTTTCTTGATAAATATCACTTTAAGAAATTATTTTTTAGATAATGATGAAATTCAATAATTCCTTTAACAACTAAAATTATCAATATTCCTTATATCAATTATTTTCAAAGAAAAATTATCATCATGCGATGGAAACCCATTAATTACAGCCTCAATAACATATAAACTAATAGAAAAAATAAGATTCAATATAATGTATTTCCAAATATGATAATTATTTATATAAAAGGTATAAATTCTTTTAATATTTACTAAAATATGATTTTCTATGACAGACACTAGAAATTAAAGAAAACCCATTGAATATAGAGAAAATAATTCAAGAACATCAAACAGAAAATCACTAATTAGGGGAACCTTTTCTATGATAACACATAAAAAAGACACATCTTAGATCACTAGAGAATCACTAAGAAGGGTTAATTACTGATTCAATTCCCTTTTAATATTCCTTTTTGAAATAACACTTTTCATCATTTAAAGTGAATCTTGATCAATATATAACAGACACATGAAGGTAAAAAAATAAGATTTATAAGGTTCAACTATAAAAATTAAATTATATTCCTTATAATGATCTACATTTCACTGATACCACACTATCTACTAGTTTTAACATGTAGGTATAATTATTAGGTTTTATCCTTTTCCTCATGATACAACAAGTCTCCTAACTATGGTAATACTTCCTGCACTATTGTAAAGATAAATAACTTGATATCAATAAGAAGAAATCATTCTATTCATAGTAATAATTCATTGATTCCATTATTTTCTTAATTTAATTATTTTTCCTATATAAACATAGGTATAGTCTCTTCCCTATATGAGAATTTTCACGTACGCTTTTTATTTCTCTTATGTTATCCTTCTGTTTACTTATTATCCTTGTATACATACCATACTTTTCACAATAGTTATTTTAATATATATCATCCAATTCAAATTTTTCAAATTCATATCCAAAAAAATAACTTCTTTCAACCAAATCAGCTACTGTCACTTTATTTTGAGCCTTCTAATCTTGTTAAAAAATATTATTGTTCAAATTCCTTGCTAATTTTTTCTGAAAATGTAAATAACCAAGAGCACGATCCTCCCACTTCTGGTTTTTTTAGATTATAACTTCACAAGTCAACAAAAATATCTTCAACTATGGGTTTGGTTGCCTTCCATATCCTATTTTTTCATGCATTTTATTTTACTTAAAATATCCACCAATTGAATCCATGATATCTATAGTGGATTTCTAATTTCATATGGCCACACTGGAAGTCCACCATAGGGACCCCCATGGGCATTTTAGCCTTGGATATTTTTCACAAATATACTATAAGTCCACCATGGGATCTACCACATGAATGTTCCCCTTCTTATTACCGATTTTCATTATTGACTTCTCAAATCTCTCACCACAAAGGTGGTGTAATTTCATATATTCTTCAATGCCCCTTATACTATGGGTGTGGACTTCATTACTTCATGAAATTCATGAAACACAATGAACCTAATATAATGTCTATAACCTTAGAGATCATTTCCCATGGAATCATTTAATTTATCTTTGAATGTAATTTATATTTTAACAAAAAAATCCAAAAAAATCATATCATCATCACTAATTATTATACCTCGCTTAATATAGTAACCATCTTATTACCACTTGGACTAAAAAACTCATGGTATGTAGGGAGACCGCTTTGAGTCATGGTGACCATAATATGAAGTTGTTTAAGAAATATTCTGATAATATGGTAAGTGAAGTCATATAATAAGTATTCAAGCATGTGAATTGTAATTCTTTATATGGGTGTGGTAAACACTAATCCACTATTTTCATATATTTATCATTATAGTTTATAACCCATTTCGGGGTGTATAACCAACCTAGAAAGGAGTGGGTCTTTGTATCAAACCTTGTAAAAATATTTTTTAATTCATTGCTACATTTTTGAAATCCATGATGTTTATAATTTCTTGATTAAATTTAAAATAGAGTCCTATGAACTAACCTTGTAGAAAAAGGTTAAATTACAAATCTATTTCAAGAAAGATTAAAATTTCAAAAACAAAAGCAACACCTAATTCACCCCGCTACTCAGGTGATTGCATAGGTCTACTAGGCATATAAGTTAGTATCCTAGATAAGGTAACCACTGATTGGATATTTTTGTATGATATTTAATTTGGATAAGTAAATTTTAGATTACAACATTTATTGGAAACTAAGTTTCCTCAAATGGATAATCTTGGTTTTACTCCAATTAATATTGTATCAAAGGTATCTTCCAGGAATTTGAAAAATATAATAAAGAAAGAGCAATAGAGGAAAAAAATGTTAATAAGTAAAGGGATTAAACATTATCTAAAGGTAATCATAATGGTAAGTTTGAATATATTGATTCAATTGATAGAAATTCTTTTAGTGGTCTTTGTTTAATCTAAGAGCATGATGAGAATAAATTGGTTAAATAATTTAAATCTCATATCAGATGTTGTCTAAGGAATGTCCCTTATGAATTTATTTCATAAAATATTATTTTAATTATGACACTTTTTTAATAAAATCATACCTAGAGGAAAAAGTAGATTCTATAGAGAATTAATTGGATGAGTAGGATAGAAGATGCAACGCCCTCTTGAAGCTAGTGAGAAAAAAGGATGAAATTGTCTCACTTCATAATTATAGATAATCACAATCAGTTGAAGAACTGATAATAATAGTTTGTGGGAATTATGAGTTTGAAGTTTTTGTTACTAAATTATTCAATGTATTAGATATATTATATAAACTCAATGTGAAATTCAAATATCCACAACTAGATGTGAAGGAAGAATAATTATGTACATTTATAGTTCATTATTAGAAAATTAGTAAGATTTATAATGAACAAATAGAGAATATAAAAAGTTTTTCTAGAAGTTAGTTATAGATATATTAAGGATAAAATATATACATAAGTTGTGGTGTCTTGATTATGTGATTAAATAGAAAAATCTAGAATCGATTCATGTTACACCTTCTCAATGATCTAAAATTAATAATATAACACTCAATTATTGGAGTTTATTTTTACCTAAAATGTCACTCATATCAAGGGTTAATAGTTCATGAGATTTTTGGGGAATTTTCTACATCAATAATGTAGATATGGAACACCCACGGCCTAAAAGGACATGCATGCACTAAATCTATTTTTTCAGTCAGTATGGGACAAAAACTAAATTCTGTAAAAAAAATTAAGTCAGTAAAAATACTAATAATACCACCACATAATCATGGGTGGATGTGATATAGTCTAGAAAGTGTCATTTCACAAACCAAACCCAAAATATATGTGGCAAACCCTGAAAATAGAAAGGCTATCAAGAATAAAAATTTGAAAAAAATTCATCAAAAATTAAAAGGAATATATTTCATGGATTTTTTTTTGGAGTTTTGGAGGTTCAATCATATTTTCATATATTTCTAGAATATTTTTTTAACTTATATAAGTTTTTCAATGCTATAAGTAGTTGGTAACAGAGTTAATTGTGAGAAGAGATATGCTACAAAGAAATAAAAGATGCATTTTCTATCTTGTAAAAACTATATTTGAAAGGATTGAAATTATTTTTAACTCTTGAAATATTAATGGACACACATATGAATAATTTTAGTATACATGAAACAATCATAATTCCAATTTATATGATTCTTTAATTCCAAAATATAAGATAAAGATGAAAAGAAATTAATTCCGGTTAAGGAGGGAGTAGTATAAGAAACTTTATATAACCCCTCCCAAGAAGTCATTGATAAAAGATAAGAAATATATCACACTATACAGGAGAATATTCTTCTCTTTTGGTAAGAGATAATACACCATGAATTATTTAAAAAAATCTATAGAAGTTAAAATTAAAAATATAAGAAATAAATAAGTCAATCAAATAGATGCACAATAATATTAGCATGGTTCAAGAAATATCATATGATGACATTTAGAGATACATACAAAGGGTAAGGAAAAAGGATAATAAAGGTATGGGTGGAAGGTGAAATAGGATTGGCCATAAACCCCAAAATTTCTTGACTTGTATGTCTGGTTAAAAGGGTGTCAATAATGAAAATTTGATAGAACCATTGGTCCTTAGTGAAAATATATTCCCATAAAGAAGAAATCCAAAAAAAAGTGGGTTCATGAGAAAAATCATAAGTTAATCATATATCCAAATCAACTGAAATAATAAAGGATGTTTTAGTAAGAAAAAAGAGTGAAACTGTAATTCTATCTCAAGAAAAGTATCACTTTCCAAATAAAAAACAAGCTAAAATAAAAATTATCCCATGTTTCCTCAAGGTGTTTATATTTACAAGTTTAAAGTAGATTAAAGCATGAATAAGGATATATATTTCATATATTCAAATAAAAATTTAACTAGGTTGACGGAAAATTCTCAACCTTAGTGATATAACTAAGGAGGTGATGAATTTCACCTCATTCCCACAGTATATAATTGATATTTAAGATGGAAATTGATTTGTTTCTTAAAAAATGTCAATCCATAAAAGAGGATATTTCAATTTGTTTCAAAATCCCATGGTGATTATTTATAAAATAAAACACTCTTAGTGATTATGTATGGAGTGAATACCTTGAGGGGGTAGTAAATAAAGAATCCATGACTGCTGGATATTTATTGTACTTTTCAAAATTAGATATTTGGACAACCCAAGAATATGATGATATTTGAGGTATGACCCTCACTCTCCTTTTTATTTTATGGTTTTTATTACTATAATTATCAAGGGGTGTTTTATAATAAAGATAAGAGTATTTTTACTTGTAATAAAATGTTCTGATGTGTTTTGTGAAGATGAGTGTAGGTTTAAAATGTTTTTTAAAATCTAATTTGCACAACCCCTAATAATGGAAAATATGTGTTTAACAAAATTAAGAAATTTAATGGACACCATTGGTGTATATGTTATAAAAACATGTTTTCTTCAAGGGTTTTTTCAAGTGTAATTATAGTGATTAACTCATGACCCATTTCTAGGAAGTATATAGTACCTTACTTACCTATGAATACTGTAAGATCATGTGGAGAGTATGTGGTATTTAAAGTAGATAAGAACACCCTTACATTAAGGGAGAGAAAATTTTATATCCCTTTTAATTCATTTTAAATTAGGGGGATTATAATTAAATTGATTGTAAGAGTAGATTTAGAATTTAAATCAAATATAAAGGGGGAGGTTGAAGTTCCCTTGGGTTGATGATTGTATTTTTTTTACCTGATCTTAGTGTCACTATCAATTTCATGATGAAAAGGAAATGATCTCGGTGATGGATTTGATTATCCACCTAAAATATAAATAAGGGGATTCCCACACACTTTGTGTAATAAAGAATAGAGTGTTCTACCATTATAAATTTAATGGGAGACTCATATGCTAAAATTGGAATAAGAAAATATTTGTTATTGCTTAATGATATATCTAAATATCTTTAACTATTATCCTTGAAAATTCATATAATAGAATGATTTGATCTTCATGGAATAACATGACATGTGTTGAAGGACTTGTTTGAATACTGTTTACAATAGTTTCGAAGAGTTAAATTACTACTTATAGTTAAAAACTCAAAGATCTATTTTAAAACAGTGTTAAAAGGCTAGCTAATTTGAGTTTAAAGAACCATGAGATAGGAGAAGGTCATCCTAGTGTGTTGTTTTATAGGAATCCAAAAAATAATGTAGACAAACACCTATATAAAGTTTGATAAGATACAAAGTTTCTTTAAATATACCTTGAAGTCATTTCATGTATTTTGGAAATTTTTGGGAAGGAACTGAAAAAATGGATAAGTCCTAAATGTAAGGATTTTTCAACTGGAATGCGTGACTAAAGAGTGAACCTAACACTTCATGTGTTGAATGTAAATATTTTCCACTGAACATAAGTTTTTTGGACCTGGAATCACCCCTCCATCATAATATTTTCCACTTTAGGATTCCTCATGTATGTTTTTTCTTTCATCATGGATCATTATCCACTACACTCTAAAAATCCTTGTGCTGAGGAGGATAAAATATCTAACTTATATTCTAGGTCTATGTAGTGTCCTGAAAATTCCTCAAGGGGGAAATAAAATTACCCCAAGACTTGGGAAAGGACCGAACTGGTCTGCGTACCAGCTCTCAATAACAGTACACAGCCGGTTTGGCAAACCGAAATCTCACACACCGCATCGCTTGCAAAATAGAGGCGAAAGCCGTATGCGGCCGCGAACCTCACCACTCGCGAAATGGAGGAAGAAGCTGTATGTAGCTGTGAACCACGTCGTTTGTAGAACAGAAGCGGAGAGGTATGCGGCTGAAGAGAAATCCCACGAATCTCGATTCCAAGAATCTCTGGTTGACCAAGTCATCCGTAGGTGGGGATTCCTTCATGGGCTTCCACAGAAAGTGTCATGTGCCCCATCGATACTGCCTCTTTGGTACTCTATAAATAGTCTCATAGGGATACCAAAAAGGTGAGGGATGAATGGATGGGTGAAAACCCGTGGGGAGATGCTGAAGAAATCACTACTAGCGGTGAGGTTCTGCAACCATCTGTGGACCCCATATCGTCCGTGTATGCACTCTTCCACATAGAGGAGAAACCAAACCGCAAACCACATGCGGTCGGCTTCTCCACGGCCAGCCCTTATCAGCCATTTCATTCATGGACATCCTAGGCATCCAGCTTCTATGAGGCCCGCCTCCTCGGTGGCCATCTCATCCGCAGACACCCTTCACGGATAGCCTCTTCGTGGCACCTCCTAAGCAGCCAGATCCTCCGCAGATACCCTCCGCGGCCATCTCTTATGTGGCCAGCTCCTCTGCGGACACCCTTCACGAACAACCAAATCACGAACCACATGTGTCCAGCTCCTCTGCGGCCAGCTCCTCCGCGGACACCCTTCACAGACAACCAAATCATGAACCACATGTGTCCAGCTCCTCTGCGGCCAGGCTTTAGTGGCCATTTCCTTCACGGACATTCTAGGCGGCCAGCTTCTACGCAGCCCTCCTCCTCTGCGGCCAGATCCTCTATGGATACCCTCCACGTCCATCTCCTATGAGGCCATCTCCTACGTGGCCCGCCCCATGTAGAAACCCCCATGCACTCACTGGTCCATACTACAAGGGCGCAGCCCCCACACCCCCACTCGGGGTCAGTGTCGGGTTGCGGTCCCAACCCTTCGGGCTGGTCCCTTCACTACCATCACTCACCCCCATGAAAAATCGAGAGTCGCACCGAAAACGTTTTGGGCTGGGATGTCGGGATTTTCATTGTGCCCTTATGCGCACCCACCTTCCGCCTATGGAATACCATGATTTGAGATACTCTTCACACACCATGGAACACCTTGAGTAGACATATCCCTCTTGGTTTCATTCCATGTCGTGAGTTGAGATTCCCATCATCAAATCCCCAAGTACCATGAGTCGAACCATTCCTTAGGCAACACCTCCAAACCCAATCACTTGGCTCATATGTCCGGTTGAACCATAAAGGGCCGCCCTCGCATAAGACCTAACACCATCCATTCATAGGCACCTTATGCCAATAGTCCTATCTACATGACTCTAAACTATAGTAATCCCTGTATGATCAATATAGGATGTCTCTCGCTCCAAACAAGAGATACCTTATGCTTCAAGCATGAGATGCTAGAATTCCTTTCTACATGACAATAAACTGTAGTACACCATATGTTCCAAACATAGGATGCCACTTGCTCCAAATGAGAGATGCCTTACGCTCCAATCTTGATATGCCAATAGTCTTATCTACATGACTATAAACTAAAGCTTTCCCTATCATTCCATAATAGGATACCTCTTGTTCCATGTAAGAGATTCCTAATGTGACAATCATAATATGCCTAATGCTATGATTATAGTGGTGTAATTTAAATAGCATTGTAACTCGTTCAAACATTCCATCACTCCACCTCATGCATTGTGTGTCCTTCATTCGGATCTCCATCCTCTTTCATGTCTGGAGGGACCCCCAAACGGCCTGGCCCCAGGATGCATCGGCTCACCAACCATCCTAGGGAAACGCCCCGAAAGACTTCGGAAAACACTTTGAGTTAGGTCCTCTGTTTTGAACATGGTCAGCAGTCGACCCTCATTTGTGCGTCTCATTTCAGGCTAATGTGATGTGGATGCTGTGTTTCGAACAAGGTCAACAGTTATCCTCCATCACCACGCCACCCTCACTGCATTCCGAATGTCCGGTATGTGATTCAAACTTTTCATCTCCCTTTTTTCAGACTGATTCCATCCCCCTTGGTGTTATCCTACTTCTGCACTAGCACATAGGTGTAGAATCGTATACCTTAACCCAACAGTGAGTTGAGATGCCCTCATGGCCAGACATGAGGAAGACATTAAGGGAATCCCTCCTAGAGTAATCCTCACACCATCCTCGCTGGAATTCAATGTCCCTTCCCCTCTCATCACAGAAGGCCCATTACTCTACTGCATGACTTCAACCTTCCTCGAACATCAGGGAGAAGGAGATTCCAGTGGTCCCAGCCTTTTCTCATCATCTTTCTCCCCCTCCATCAGTAGGGAGAATGTGCGAGGCTTTCCAAGTCTGTTGCATTCTCTTGTTTCTCACACCAAGCATGACTCACGTGGGCTTAGATATTTGTGATGGTCATGGCATCAGCACAACGATTCCCCTTAGAACGAACTACGTGGGTTTTGATCCCCGTCTCCTAAGCAGGTTATGTAGGAAGCCTCCCTGAGGTTCAATCCCAATTTGGGCCTACATCCTAGAGTAAGTCCCAATCTCTCAGGGCAACCATCCCAGTGTAAGCCCCTCGTTCTTATTGTAGGAGGTGGTGTCTACACCCCTCCTTTCTTCTTCAGTCCCAAATCTCCCTCCCATTTGGGTTTGTCACCAATTCGGGCCTCCATCCTGGAGTAAGTCCCAATCTCCATTTCCCTGGGATGCTAGCCATGCGTAAGTCCCATTTCACTTCCTAGTGATTCACTGTTCACGATGTGATCGTCAAGTCCCTGCTGGCTCTTGTTTCTCACACAAAGCATGACTCATGTGGGCTTAGAGTAAGCATCGATCATGACAACACCCCCATCCCACATGAAGTTAAACTGTATCCCGCCATCCCGAACTACGAGGACTTTGATCTGTGTTAAGGCATGGTACGTAGCAAGCCTCCACAAGGTTCAAGCCCCACCACCTTGGGCCATCTCAGATCATAATCCCCATCCAACCCAAACTATGTAGACTTTTATCATTGTCTCCTAGGCGGGGTACGTAGGAAGCCACCCCAATGTTTAAGCCCAAAAACCGGTCGTTCGGACCTTCTTCATGTCGGTTCACCAACACCTTGGGCCACCTCAAAGTGTAATCCCCATACCACTTTGGGCCACCCCAGACTATAAGCCCCAAACCAGAACAAACTAAGTGGATTCTGATTCCTCTCATGAGGATATATAGGAAGCATGTATCATGGGTTCAATCCAAACACTCAAGTCGTTATTTGTCCCCCCTGGATGACAATAAACTCCAGAGCACCCGGTCCTAAGGCTTCAAACCAGTGTCATCTTAATGAGTCCAAACTCCTCAGAGTCATTAATCCAATGAGGGATGGTAAACCATGGGCCTAAATGATTCTAAATCCCTCTGTTCAGCTGACCATTCCCAACCAGGAGTAATCCATGGATATTATGCTTGGGTAAAAACCAAGGATTCGCGAACATTTGAATACATCTTAAATATATAAGGGAGTCCTGAAACAAGCAATAATTCCCCCCAAAAGGGTACGACGATCCCGACTTCCCATCCTCTCGACCAATGTGAGTTCATAAGCATCGCTAGCCAAATCACATAGTGAATGCCTGCCTTTGGAAAGCAATTCCACATGTCGCTGGATATGGAACCGTTGGGCATTTAAATTGGAAAATCGTTCACCTGATATGATTGATTAATCAGAATCCAACCTTTTATAATCAAACGTCAGGTAGCGCACGTTTTTTCACACAATCGTCGTGAAACAAAAAACGGTGAACCAGACGTGAATCTTTACTAAGCATGACAGATTCAAATTAATCCCACTCTATGCCAACTTATACTCACAAGGAGGGACAAGAAAGGTTGTTAATTATGCATGGGATTATGAGAGGCTTCTTTGACAGATTTTTTGTTTTTATTTTTTAAAATATTTTACAGGTACCACTCAGAACTCCCTTTGATCCAATGGCATCACAGAGGAACTCACAGATGCGTACTTTAAGCAACGCAATGACCAGATATCCTAACCAACGAATGACCTCGTCACCTACTCAGCATCTTCAATGATGGGTCTCGGATGTATTGATCTGTGAGTACCACTTGAACTGTACTCTCCCGACGGTGGAGGCTGCCATGCATGCCCTCTAATCCGCCAAGACCCGCTGGTCGCCTGCCCATCAGTGGCCGTGAAAGCAGATCCAGACGACTCATGTTTCTGTCTCAAACCGTTTCGGGAGTCTATCCTCGGAATGACACGACACGTACCTACCTTACCATAGGGAGGAGGATGAGGTCTTCATTAAGGACTTCATCCCTTCTGAACGGGGGATCTGCTCTAAGGCCCCCACCGGAAGATGTCATTGTGGTTACGCAGCAACTCAATATCCTCACGCTAGGTAGGATGTCCCCCCGAGGATCCAGGCCCATGCTCCCTGAGCTCCGGCCCCTCGGACCGCCCGACGAGGGAGGAAAACGTACAACCAGGGACCGGTCATCACCCTTGT
Source organism: Viscum album (assembly GCA_963277665.1). Lineage (NCBI taxonomy): Eukaryota > Viridiplantae > Streptophyta > Magnoliopsida > Santalales > Viscaceae > Viscum > Viscum album. Next base: position 542,279,685 of record OY728119.1, read on the forward strand.
CCCTAAGGAGGAGATATGTTGCCTAGTCACGGAGACATATTGCGACCAGGCACACACACATGTCCGCTCCTCCAAAGTCCACCATCCAGACATGGAGGAATCATATGAGAAGGAATGCATCCCCACTGAGCTCCATCAAGCCCGTCACTCACATAGGACGACACATACCTGGCAGGCACCTCTCTATGCCCAGGGTCATGAAGCCCACCAACCAGAACTGGTGGCGACCCAGCGCCAATAGGACCAGCTCTTAGTAGATGCTCTGAATGCCTACCATCCCGATATGGTGGCGATCAACAAAGCCTACCATCCAGATGTGGGAGAAATTAATAGGCAGGCATGTCTCCCTTCAAACAAAGTCCACCGACTCGATATGTTTGGAAACCAACATATGCAGGACCAGCTCACTACGGATGGAAGTAAATTCCTCCATCCTGATGTGGCAGAAATCAGAGAGATAAACCGACATATCATGGCACAGGGGCAGACTCATTCACCTACCCCAACATAGAAGAATTGTCAGTACCCACTGACCACCGGGGGACCGGAGCAGGATATTCCTACTCCGATACCGGAATGGGCCTTCATACCCATTCCAGCTAAAGATGTCTCTCTGCGTATCCTGGCAATGATAGAGGAGCAGGTATCGATCCCAGATCATATCTTGCAGACTTGCCGGAATGTAATTGCATCAGTGGCAACAGCATGGACTCGGGCCCGTGAGCTCATCTCCCCAATTGAGGTGACTCATCTAATAGATGAGATAGCTTCCTCGGAGATGATATTCATCCCTTCTTTCACCCAGGAGGGTTGTCGGCCATATTCTGCGATACAAGGGAAAACAGATCGAGCAGCTTCACTCGTTCCAACTGGGGGACACCCGTCCATCACGATGGATGCTCTAGAGCAGGCATATATCCCTGATAAAAGTCAAGATGTTAGTCGCCATATCCTGGAAGCATCACAAGACCCAATTAGAAAGGGACCCAAAGGTGAAGGTCATTATCAATAGCAGACGGTCCCCGCTGCACGTAAGAAAGTGCCCTGAACGCGCCGAAGGCAGCTAGAAAATAAAGAACGGGTTCATGACTCTGCTCTATTGGAAGTTGGGGTTACCAATGACGCTATGCGCATATCGAAGGCTCAGAACCCTGGCCACCCATTACCATATTATGTGAATGTCAGTAGTAGTTGTGAAGGTTCTCCCCGCAATGTCGCTACGAGCAGCTCTGAAGGTCCTCCCCAGAGCACCCGCGGGGGCCTCCCCTGTAGGCATATAATGATCAATCATGAGAGCTTCTCTTTTGATGAGAGTCATGGAAGCCCTCCGCGTGACCAGAAGATCGAGCAGCAAGAAGGCCCTCCACTTGCTGCAGTCCACCCTGAAGGTCCTCCCCGGGGTATACACTGCAAACATTCACCTTGCAATGGGACCACAGATTATGATAGTAGTCCTTGATGTCATAGTCGCAACTATGAAGTCCCTCCCCGCAGTGACGTCCCGTCACAACAAGAAGGCCCTCCCCTCGTCGTGGCCTACCCTGAAGGTCCTCCCCATGGGTTACGTTGCAACGACACTTCACACATCCAAACATCAGATCACAGTGGCAGTCCTCACCACTCTTATAATGGAGGTCCTCCCCGTAGAGACATCAAGCAATGAGAAGTCCCTCCCCTCATTGAGGTACGTTCTGAAGGCCCTCCCAAGGGTGTACCATGCAGACATTCTCCATGTGGTAGATGTGATGGTAGTCCTCTCCATTGCGCCAACTGTGATAGTAGTCCTCACCATTGCGGCCTCCATTATGAAGGTCCTCCCCACAACGGCCCTATGCAACATGGAGGTCCGCCCCTTGACATTGTGTGTCATGAAGGTCCTCCCCAGGATACACATCGAACATCAAACCATGATGGTCATCCTCACCATGATGGTATTTATTGTGAAGGTCCTCCCTGTAGTGACATATCATATCGACTGGAAGATCCTCCCCTTGCTGAATCAAGCACCGAAAAGCCCTCATATGCCAAGGCACTCAGATGGACGGGATCAAGCATGTCAGATTCCCAGCTAGTCTCCAATGACACCCTTCTTCAATCAAGAGATGTTTTGGGGCCACGTTCATCTTCTGAACCACCTCAGAATCACCCACATGATAATTCAACACCTACCAGCCCCACTTCCTCTGAACACACTATAGGTGAGCGCCTTAATTGGGCTGACCAGGTAGAGGAATCACTAGTAGAGAAGTATGCTGACATGTTTCACCTAAAGAAATGACTGGCCAGAGATGATATACCAGTTATGTTTTTTCCAATAGCCACCTCTTAATTTGACATACCCAGAAAGTTGTCAGAAGAATTTGTGCACGACATCCACTCCAATATATGGAAAACCCTCCACCGGCTGAAATTCAGCTTCATGCCCTACGATGGGTATGTACACCATGTCAAGACAATAGGAGACATGCTGCATCGCATCGACCTGGAAGCTCATTCTTCAGCGTGGAAACGGCGACCTAAGAGGCATAATGGAAACCATGAGTTAGCCTGACTCCATGCACTGCACCAGTTGTGCCGCCTCATTGGTGACGCTTCGATGGGAGTCCATATCAGAGGATGGGGAGAACATGGAGCTCTACATTTCACTCTGCTCCCTACCCAGAAGAACCCATTCTGCGTAATATCTTGGAACTTCGTCACATCAAGACATCAATCGAGTGGGGTCCTTGTTCAGGAATGGTGACACACCCAGCAAAGACAGGCCTTGATTAAGTACCAGAAGCGTCAGGCCCGATGGGAACAAGCCATTCATGAGCTCATGAATAAGGCCACCAAAATTATACAACAAGCCTCTTGCCTGAGAGAGGTCAATCATCAATCATTACTTTCCTCCCTAGAGGGGATTGATTCACAGGTGAACTCGGCATCAGATCCAATTCTCCCCCGAATGGGAGCACACAAGATCAGGAAGGTAGAAATAGCAGTAGTCGCTGTTGCAATCTAGGGTCAACCCCAGCCTGTAGGGCTGGGGGCATTTTTAACAACAAATTCCCCCATAAGACCAATAAAAATGGGAAGAGGCTCAGCGTCCAGGGAATGGATCCAACCCCAGACCTCAGGGCTGGGGGCATTTTTACCACCACAACAACAACCTCCCCCATGAGAATCAGTATTTTCTCATCTAGGGAGTACAATCAGAAGAGGAGGTTCCTGCCCTATCCCATCCCTTGAATCATCATTTCCTTCAAGAGGGAGGTGTACAGTAAGGTCGCATCAAAGAACTCTCCATGTCACCCTTCATTAAGGAGTCCGAAAGCAATCCCGATATAAAAAGGGGTTGACCAGTAAAAGGTGCAAAAGATCCTCTCCCTATTTAGAATATGACATTGCCTCCACCCCATGATATGCATCCATCAACGCCATAGAGGATAACCCCACAGATGAAACCACAAATGATGAAAATCCGGATGGATCGGGAGACGATGATTCCGGTTAGGCTGTGACTCAAAACGAACCACCAGGTGTGCACACCCAGAACCAGAGGGCCGCCCTAAATATGTATGCCCTTCCAGCTAACCCTCCTCCACTTACCCTGTGAGATTTTGACAAGGATAAGAACAAAATACCGGTTACCCTTAACTCGCCTCCTTCTCTCAATAAAAATGAGCCACTCACGCTCGAAGAGAGATTCACTAAACAGGAAGATGAAATGAAAGAATTGAGGTGACTTAATTTCGAGCTACTCTATAGGAATAATATTAATGAAAGCACTTCCCAAGAAGAGCCGCACCTTGCACTCCCAGTAAGTGCACCTCAAAGACCGAGGTTTGCCCCGCCCAATGAGGTGCCCGGCCCGTCTACCTAAACATGGATTCAGGTGAATACCAAGACTTACCTCCACTTAGGAAACAACCGAAGTGAGCACGTCTGAACCCTCCAAAGGAGTCACAAACGGAATATTCACCCTTGGTGTTGGCCGATCCGGATCCTCAAGCAGTGCCTTGGACTACACCTACCCAAGACTGGGCCCAACATGATATAAACTAGGGACTTGCCAACACCATCGAGGCAATGACTGCTCGATTGGAAGCAATAGAAGGTCGACACGCTCCAATACAGCCAGATAAAAATACATACCTAGATTGGTTGAGCAACATGCATCCTCCACCCAATTTTGGGAGCCCTGTATTTCCTATTTTCAATGGATCCAGAGATCCGAAATATAATTTAATGCACTACGCGTCTTATTGTGACCCTATGATGGGAACTCTGGAACAACAAGAAGCAGTAAAACGTAGATGCTTTGTGTGGACCTTCCAAGGACCTACCTTCATCTGGTATACGAATCTACCAGCTCATTCTATAATGAGCTGGGAAGACCTTAGGTAGCAATTCTTGTTCCACTTCAGCTCAAAGCTTCCTAAAACAATGGTCAGTGATCTCATGAATTTCAAAAAAAGGGAGAATGAGAGGGTCTCGGATTTCATCGCTAGATGGAAGGGTCTGACCTACTCTTAGAACAGGCCAATGCCCCAAGATGAGATGTTGGCCATTTGCATTGATAACCTTTGAGATGAGATGCAAACACAGCTCATACCAATGGAGTGCACCACTAGATTCCGCAATCTCTCTGCCATTGCCCAGAGAATTGAAGACTCCCTACAGCGGACCAATCTGAAGTCTTGAATACCCTCACAGGCTCCTGTGAAGAAAACAATTAGAGCTGAGACGACCTATGTCACGCTCAAGCTAGCCCCTGCGCCAACTCCACTTCCTAGGCCTCCACCAAATCGTCAATGGCCCGCTATATATCAGCGGCCACCTCCACCCAAGCGGGACGATCAAAGAGGATCGAAGCGGAACCAGTTTGAGGAATGGAGACACAAAGTATACTCATTCCGAGAGGGCCACGTCCATGGCTACTTCATTTCCGTCATGAATTGAAACTTGCTCCACCTCCTGGAGTGAAAGAATCCCAAAGAAGTCAGCCCTAATGACATGCCAGATTACTGTCCCTACCATTGAATGTTGGGGAATAGTATCCAGGAATTCTTCGTCTTCAAAGACCCCTGCAAAGGATGGTAGACTCCGGGCAGGTCGAGTTGGGACCACCCCTAGCACATGTGACATATATTTCTACCACTGACTCTAACAAAGGAGAGGGGTGGCAGGAAGTCACCCGCAAGAAGGGGCAGAAATTTGATGACTGGATGACTCGGAAGACTGTCAACCGAGCTCAGGGCATACACCAAGCTCAACTACTGTATCTGTTGTTGCCTCCAACATCCCCTAATGCTGCACAGCTGACAATATCGGCCTCACAACCCTCCATGAGCCGGTCATCCAGGTGTAATCAAGAATGGAGGAGACAAGTGCAATAGGAGCAGTCCACAACAAGGACGAAGTTAGCCACGACACTGTTAGATTTTATGCCCCCAAACATATAACCATGGGCACTAACCCACCAAACAGCACCATTAGGGAAAACCAACCTGGTCGACCAGTCACAGGATGAGGAGCTAATCTTTGGTTTCATCAACGTCATCCATCTAATGGAATCATTCATTAATGAAGGGTATGGCTACGAACCTGAGTTCCCAATGCAAGGGGCTGGGAGGAGGAATCACAGAAGTAGGGGATACCGGGGGAGGCGCAGTCACAGCTGAAACCAACCCTAGGGTTTTACCCCAGCCGAGACTGTTAATATTGAGGAAACCCATGGGAGAGCCCTTCAATAGACTCAATAATAAAAATAAAATCCCTTCACCTCCACAAGCGGCCACTCTGGCCCCATCATTCTGTGGTACCCATCAAAGGAGGAATATGTTTCTAGCCGCCTAGTGCACAAAAATAGACCGACCGGGCCAAGTCCCCAGAACGTGGGAACATCATCGACATCCAACCCCGTAGCTGGTCCCTCCTCATCACATTCTCCAGCTCCCATGTTTCCTGCTAAAACTCTCCCACCAAAGGAGAAGCGTCGGCTGTTGGAGAAGAAATACAATATCATTAAGCAGATGGCATCAGTACCAGCCAAACTGTCAATCCTGGATGCCCTGAGTTTGTCAGTAGATCTCAGGGAGGTGCTTATAGAAGCCTTGCTCAGCCCCAATGAGTTTCAAGTCGAGGTAGCTGTCGCCGAGATTTACCGGGTGAAGACTGGCCCAGCTAGATGCCATGCAGTAATTTCCTTCACTGATTAGGATGAATATTCCATCTTGCAAGGACACATCAAACCACTATATGTTTCTGACACACTAAATTATGTCGAGATCTAGAAAGTCTTTATTGACAACGGCTCTGGATTTTACCTCCTTCCCCTACTGATACTCTATAAGTTGGGCTACAGGGAGGATGACCTAGTACGCTCAGCCACAACTCTATTGGGTTACGACAAGAGTGAACAGAATCTAATGGGACAAATCAAGATAAAAACCCATTTTGGTGACCTTGTGTCCTACTCGGAATTCTTGGTGGTCTGGTAGAACACAGCATTCAATGCCCTGCTGGGAAGGTCGTGGCTCCATAAGCACATGACCATTCATTCATTCTACCACAAGTGTATTAAGTATTGCGTCAATGGAAAAAGTGGGACATTTCAGGCTGACAAGGCCCCTTTAGAGCTCTCCAAGTCACACTACATTGACGTCAGGTTTTATGAGAAAAAGAAAAAAGGAGCTTTCACTTGATGGTATTGATGGGATACCCACTCCAAATGGTCTGCAAATGGTTCTGGATGACCCCCTCAAGTAGCTCGGTAGAGACTATGTATTTCCCATTAACCATGTTGAATGTATTTATTCAAGCCTGGGTACACACTTAGCTGTCCTCATGACTTCATCCATAACGGACGAGTTTAACAATGTGTAAATGACCGCTAACCCTCAATTTTGGGGCGAATACTTGAGTGGGGATGCCCACGATGCCTCGCCTCCGGACCCTCAAGAGCCCATGCCGGGAACTCTCCCCCAATCCGATCAAGAAGATGGGAATGTGGGGGAAGAAGAGGAAGAAGATCTCAGGGATGCACCTCCAACATTTTAGGAATGTATCTCCACCACTATGGATGAGATCAGGGAAATAAACATAGGTACCGAGGAAGACCCGAGGACCACTCTCATTAGTACGGCCATGTCCCCCGAGGAGCATGATGTATATACCTCTTTCTTGAGGAAAAACTAGGATTTTTTTGCCTGGAATTACACAGAAATGTCGGGACTCAATCCCGAAGTGGCGACGCACCACTTAGTTCTGCCAAAAGACCACTGGGGCTTTAAACAAGCCGCTAGAAGGACGCAACCCTCACATGCTGCCAAAATAGAGGCTGAAGTTGATAAGATTATTAAATTGGGCTTCATTCGGGAGGCCCAGTACCCCATCTGGTTCGCCAACATTTTCCCCGTTAAGAAAAAAATGGACAAATCCGTGTCTGAATTGATTTTAGAGATCTCAATCGACATTGCCTGAAGGATGATTTCCTAGTCATGATTACTGAGTTATTAATCGACGCAACGGCCAGGTATGAGGATCTCTTCTTAATGGACGGTTATTCTGGGTATAATCAAATCTGGATGGCCTAAGAAGATGAAGAAGCCACTACCTTCAGAGCCCCACAAGGAATATTCTGTTATAGGGTCATTCCCTTTGGTCTCAAGAACGCTGGCACCACATATCAATGCACCATGCATCGTATCTTTAAGTCATTACGGGGGAGATGCATCGAATTCTACATGGATGACTTAGTGGTCAAATAAAGATAGCGATCAGATCACTTGTCAGACCATGAAATCTTCTTTAAGAAACCTCGACAACATATCTTGAAGATGAATCCCTTGAAATGTGCCTTCAGAGTTACCTTAGGGAAATTCCTTGGCTTCGTTGTACACCGTCGTGGCATCGAAGTCGAACCTGAATAGAAAAATGCAATCCTTGTCATGCTATCTCCCTGCAATCTCACTAAGTTGAGAGGATTCCAAGGAAACCTGGCCTACATTTGACGGTTCATAGCCAACCTGATGGGAAAATGTTTTCCCTTCACCAGGTTAATGAAAAAGTGGGTTATGTACTAATGGACAGATGATTTCTAAGAGGAATTTGACTTCCTAAAGAAGTTCCTCGTAATCCCACCAGTTCTCATTCCCCCGGTTGAAGGGAGACCCCTTATCCTATATCTAACAGCCCTAGAACGGTCACTGGGGCCCTTCCTCGCACTGATAAATGATGTCGGCCGTGAAAATAGTCTCTATTACCTCAGCCGAACCATGATTGATGTTGAAACTCGATACTCAAACATTGAGAAGAGTTCTTTGGCCTTGGTCTTCGCAGTTCAAAAATTTAGAAATTATCTGCAGCATCATGAATTCCATTTGGAAAGCATACTAACCCGCTCAAGTACATCCTCAATCTCCCAATGCTGACTGGGTGCCTATCCCGATGGGTAGTCATCCTACAACAGTTTGGCATCTGGTTTGTGCCTCAGAAATCCATCAAAGGCCAGGCATTAGCAGATTTTCTGGCAGATCACCCCTCGACCGGGACCATCATACTGGACGTCGAGTTACCTGATGAAGACATATTCTCGGTTCAAGAGGAGTTCCCAACATGGGAAATGTACTTCGATGGCGCATCCCGAAGCCCGATAGGGAAGAGGATGGAGGATCCCAAATTTAACAAGGTGGGTTTGGGGATAATACGTGTGTCCCCAGAAAAGGAAGTCTTGCAATATTCCTTCCTCCTGTCAGAAGGATATATGAACAATGAGGCAGAGTATCAATCCCTCATTGCGGGCATAGAGCTCGCACTTCAGGCACAAGTACAACACCTTAAGGTAAATGGTGACTCGGAACTGGTCATCAAGAAAGTCAATGGTGACTATGCTATTAAAAAGGAGGAGTTGATTCCCCTATTTGACCATGTCTGTGGGTTAATGGTGGAATTCTCCAAAGAACAAACATTGACCTATATTCCTTGGTCTAAGAATGCTCAGGCCGATGCATTAGCTAACGTGGACATAGCCCCAGCTAACCCAGACTAGGATGAAACAATTATCAGTATTGCTCATCGTCGAATGGTCTTGCTGTTTGTTCAGACTAAGATGGAAGAAATCAACACAGTCAGTCCTGTCCTTGAGCCACCTTCTCCTACCATCGGCTAGATGACCCCCATTGAAAACTACCTTCAAAGGGGAGAACATTCATCAGATAAGGCTGAATGAGAGAAAATATGGAGAAGGGAAATAAAATTTGTCCTATACGATGGCACGGGTTAGCAAGAGGTCCTCTACACACGAGGCCTCAACGGAGTCCTCCTCAGATGCATTGATGGAGAAGAAACCACTGCCGTCATGACTAAAGTGCATGTAGGAGTATGTGAAGCCCACTGGTCAGGGTCCAAGCTTTCCCATCAGGTTCGAAGGATTGGGAACTATTGGCCCACCGTGGAACGAGATTGCGAGCACTTTACTGCAAAATTCCACTCATGCCAAATTCATACCAACTTCATACACCAACCCCCAGAGATACTTCCTTAGGATAAGTACTCCTTTCCATTTTCCATCTGGGGAATGGACATCATGGGATCATATCCTCCCTCCACGGACAAACAACAGAAGTATATCCTCAAACCAACCGACTTCTTTTCCAAATGGGCAGAAGTTATACCCCTCAAGGAAGTCGGGGCAAGAAACATTGTCAGCTTTGTGAAAACCAATATCATTAACAGATTTGGCATCCCTCATATCATACTGACAGATAACGGCACCAACTTCTACTCTGCCGAATTGGAGAAATTGTACCAAGAATATAGTATTAAGGCTAACCACTCATCCCGCTACCATGCAGCAGCCAACAGACAGATAGAGGCTTTCAACAAGACCTTGTCCAACATTCTCCAGAACAAGGAGGACAAAGACAAGAAATCATGGCCGGATAAACTCCTTCATGTATTTTGGGCTTATTGAACCACAATATGCACTGCCACTCGGGCTACTCTGTACTCATTGGTATACGGAACAGAAGTCGTCTTGCCCATTGAGCTCCAATTACCCTTGCTCCATGTTGCCATTTGTGAACAGTTATCCAATGATGAGAAATTAGAAAAATGGCTAGGTGAATTTGAATAGCTAGATGAGAAGAGGTTGCACACGTTGCACCATCTGGAAGTATATCAGAACCAGATCACACGAGCCTTCAATATAATGGTTCGTCTTCAGTCTTTCTTGGAAGGAGAATTGGTATTGGTCCTTCGGACCCCAATGATTACCAGAAAAAAACCTCCAAAGATGGAGCACAAGTGGGAGGGACCATATGTTATACACAAGGTATACTCCAATAGAGCATATGCCCTGATCTCCATGGACGGGCAATTCACTAATGCTCCTACAAATGTGAGATTTTTGAAGAAGTATTTCACATAATCAAAGCAGTTATTGTCTGAGCTGCAGGACGTTAAACTGCCAAGATCCAATGGTCCAAACTCTATGTCCCTAAACTAAGAGTAATTCATCCTCACTGCACGACGTTAAACTGCACGGGTTTCAGAGAACTACATACGGCTTGATTCCTGCCCCTCGCAAGATACGTAGCAACACCAGGATTATGTATCCTGGCCCAGCCACCCCCAAATAAAGTTAAAGGTGCCCTTTTTCCCCTATGTATAGACCAGACCTGCATGGGGTGTATCCCTTTCTAGAGAACTATGTACGACTTGATTCCTCCCCCCCGCAATATACGTAGCGACACCAGGATTCTGTATCATGGCCCAGCCACCCCCAAATGAAAAAAAATCCCCTTTTCCCCCGTGTATGGACCAGACCTACACAGGGTGTATCCCATTCTAGAGAACTATATACGGCTTGATTCCTGCACTTGTAGGACACGTAGAGATTCCAGGATTCAGTATCCTAGCCCAACCACCCCCAAATAAAGTTAAAAATTCCCTTTTCCCCCGTGTATGGACCAGACCTGCATGGGGTGTATCCCTTTCCAGAGAAATATGTACGGCTTGATTCCTGCCCTCGCAGGATACGTAGAGACGCTAGGATTCTATATCCTGGCCCAGCCACCCCCAAATGAAAAAAATGCCCTCTTCCACCATGTACGGAGCAGCCCTGCACGGGGTGTCTCCCTGTCAGAGAACTACGTACGGCTTGATTCATGCCTTTGTAGGATACGTAGCGACGCCAGGGTCCCCCATCATAGCCCAGCCACCCCCAAATGATGTTTAAAAATGCCCTTTTTCGCCATTTACGGACCAAACCTACACAGGGTATATTCTTCAAAAGAACTATGTATGGCTTGATTCTTTCTCTTGCAGGATACGTAGTAACGCTAGAAATCCACACCCTGGCCCAGCCAAATGAAGCTAAAAATACCCCCTTTCCCCCAGATAGACCAGACCCGCAAGAAGTGTATTCCCCAAAAGAACTATGTGAGGATTGGTTCCTATCCTCACAGGATACGTAGGGATGTCGAGATCTTACCTCCTAGACCAGCCGTTGATAAAAGAAAACACATGTATATATACCCCTCGTCCTTACCACATGACGTTAAACTACACGGAATCCCCTTGTCATGTCAGTTCACCTTCATCCTCACCGCACAATATTAAAACTTCAAAGACTTCTTCCTCACCACACGACATTAAAATTGCACAAACTTCGTCCTCACCACACGACGTTAAAAATGCACGGACTTTGTCCTCACCGCACGACGTTAAAACTGCATGGACTTCGTCCTCACCGCATGATGTTAAAACTGCACGGACTCTATCGCGAACCACCCAAGATATATGGCGAAACATGATGGGAATACTCCTTGTGGATTTGGATGCATCCTCTCTATACATCAGACTCCATGACCTGGATAATTACGGATCTTCATAATCATTCATGGCCATCAGAAGTGGAAAGTTATTGACCCGTGGACACCTTTGCATGACTATGCATACCATGCCCTCATTGGCTCTACATATTGATAGCCCATGGCCATCTACCAAAGGCAATATTTCCTCAGGCGATACACTTCCTATCTCTATATGCATACTAGCCTCAGGGCCCCCATATCATATCCCCCAATTTGAAAATTTATGGAGCATTGGTTTAGAAGTTCGTTCCCCTTTCATATCCAAACGTTTCCAGGGTATCCCTAACTGGTTAGCCTATGTATTTACCCATGGTTAACATGACGATCTGCATCTACAAACATCAAGTCAGGGCTAGGCTACTTTGACTCGATGGGAAATTATGGTGAAGATGTTTCTTGTATGCTTGGACCCCATTATCCCCATATGCTGAACTCTGTACTGTGAGAAATCTCGGATTTTCATAATCATCCATGACCATCAGGAGTAGAAATTTATTGACCCATGGAAACATTTGCACGACTATGCATACCATGCCATCAGCGGCTCTGCATATTGATAGACCCTGGCCCATCAACCAAAGGCAAGATTTCCTCGGGCAGTACTCTTCCTATCCACATACGCTTACCATCCTCAGAGCCCCCATACCATACCTCCTGATCTGGGAAACCCCAGAGTTACAGTTTACACTATCATTCCCTCACACTTGTTCAAAGTATGCCAGAGCCTCCTAAATCATTTGCCTTCTGGGTAATTATAGCAACAGTCACCCAATGATCTGAACTCTACGATCGTTAAACTAAGAGTACTTCATCCTTACCGCACGACATTAAACTGCATGGAGTAAAGGTACACCCCATGGGCATGATAAATCAACGCAGTTAACTCTTCACGTTTTAACAGTAACTAGGGACGAACATCCCCTACATGTTTAGATATTTCCTTACCAAATGACAAACTTCATGGCCCGGACAATTGTGGATCCTCATAATCATTCAAGGCCATCAGAAGTGGAATGTTATTGACCCATGGACACCTTTGTATGACTATGCATACCATGCCCTCAGTGGCTCTTCATATTGATAGCCCTTGGCCTGTATACCAAAGGCAATATTTCCTTAGGCGATACTCTTCCTAGCCTCATATGCTTACCGGCCTCAGAGCCCCCATATCATCTCTCTTAATCCAAGAATCCCCAGAATCGTGATTTACACCATCAACCCATCTCCATGTCTTGGACATGCCAAGATATTTGAGCCCAGTTACATTCTAATCATGAGTGGCCTTTGCAACTACATCCTTACTGAATGATGATTAAAACTATATGGAACATGTCTTTACCGCTTAGCGTGAAGCTATAAAGACCAAGCATTAAACATACAGGGAAATGCCTCCAACTACATGAATTTTCACGGATTTAAAAATTCCTGCTGTCCTCACTGCATGACGTCAAACTACACAGTATCTTTAATAATGCTCCCCATCTTTACCGCAGGATGTTAAACTACACAGAAGTCTTCCTTACTGCATGACGTTAAACTGCATGGAATTTAAAATGCCTTCCGTCCTTACCACATGACGTTAAACTGCACGGTCGAACCTGTCATGGTTTCGGTCATGAATGGAGTCTTTCCCCTGTCCCTTAGTGAACTGGCTTGACCTTTACAAACCACTATCTCACACCGGCATGAGAAGTGATGACTTCCCCCATTCCCGGGAAATTTAGCCCAGATGTTTCTCCCGTATCCAGGAACCATCTTCTCATAAACCATACTCTGTACTCAGAAGGAGCTGAACCCTTGTAAGCCACTCCTAGTGGTCCCAAATCTCAACTTCCTTGAAGTTGCTCGGCTATCGTAAGAATACAATCATTTAACTAAGGACGCATTATCATGACTATGCATACCATGCCCTCAGCGGCTCTGCATATTGATCTCCCATGGAACGTCTATCAAACGTAATATTTCCTTAGGGAATGCTTATCTTCATACACCTTTTGGCCTCTGAGCCCCCATATCCATCCCAGGATTCAGAAACCCCTTGAGCTGCAGTTTACCAACCTCTTTCACAACCCTGCCTGAATATGCTGGAACGTCTCTGATGAGATTACCGAGAACTAGGAGAAGCTCTTCCATTTTAAAGAATGTCCCAGCTATATGACTTTAAACTGTGCCATGCTCCAGCCATCCTTTACGCTAGCCAAATGCATAGGACAGGGACCTTGTGTCCACACTCTTGATTAATAAAGATGCTCCCAAACCCTTTCAAGACTCACAGACCCTCTCCGAGCCACCCCTAGTGGTTTTCATAATTCTCCAAGCCACCCATGGTGGATTCCATAAGCTGGACTTCCATGAAGTTCTCAGACCATCAGAAATGGACAGTCAATGACTTAAGGACACCTTTTCATGACTATGAATACCATGCCCCTAGCGGCACTGCATATTGATCACCGATGGCCAGTTTAAAAAAGGAAATTCTTCCTTGGGTGATGCTTTTCTTACCTCTGCACGACGATACAGATCCCATGCCTTGAGACATGCCCTGCATGTCGTTCAAATCTAAACATGTTCCCCCCACCTGTATCTGAGGGGTATTGAGACATCTTTTAATCAACCAAACCTCATCAGGGCCCTCACCCCACCTTATCTGTTCAATGATGTTTGACATAAAACATCAGCAATTATAGTCTCATCAGTGGGACTTTAAACCACTTACAAAAAAAGAAGGACACAAAGCCCGTTAGGCCGAAAACCCGAAAATGGTGACCTAAGAAAAAGCTGAGATATACCCGCTGGGTCCACACTAAATGGGCCTTGGAAAAATTAGGGTATTGACAGAAAAAGAAATAATTTTGTAGGGTTTTTCTACAAAACCCTAGAAAAATTCGAACTATGCTCGCTGAGTCCCTTGGATCAGGGAAAATTTAGAGCATTTTCCAATCACTCATCGATTTTTACGACCACTCTACATCGGAGTAGTCGCCTCTTCATTCTGATTAGACCCCATTCTGATGAGGGGAATTTTTAGGGTCCTAAAAATTACGCAAGGGGGAAATCCAATTACCCCGAGACTTAGGAAAGGACCGAACCGGTCCGCATACCAGCTCCCAACAACAATACGCGGCCGATTCGGCAAACCGAAATCCCACACACTGTGTCGCTCACAAAACGGAGGTGGAAGTCCTATGTGGCCGCGAGCCTCATCGCTCATGAAACGGAGGTGGAAGCCGTATGTAGCTGCGAACCACGTCATTCACGGAACAGAAGCGAAGAGGTATGTGACCGCGGAGAAATCCCACGATTCTTGGTTCCAAGAATCCCTGGTTGACCAAGTCGTCTGTGGGTGGGGATTCCTTCATGGGATTTCGTAGAAAGTGTCAAGTGCCCCATCGATACTGCCTATTTGCTACTCTATGAATAATCTCCTAGGGATCCCAAAAAGGTGAGGGATACAAGGATGGGTGAAACCCCGTGGGGAGACGCTGGAGAAATTGCTCACAGCGGTAAGGTTCCACGACCATCCACGGACCCCATATCATTTGCAGATGCACTCTTCCGTATAGAGAAGAAACCAAACTGTGAACCACATGTGGAAAGCTCCTCCGCGGACAGCCCTTAGCAGCCATTTCTTTCACAGAAATCCTAGGTGGCCAGCTTCTACGCGGCCCGCCTCTTCCATGGCCATCTCATTCGCGGACACCCTTCGCGGAAAGCCTCTCTGCGGCTGCCTCCTACGCGGCCAACTCCTCTGCGGATACCCTCCACGGCCATCTCATATGCAGCCATCTCCTCCACAGACCAACTTCATAGACAACCAAACCACGAACCACATGCAGCCAGCTCCTCCGCGGCCAGCCCTTAGTGGCCATTTCCTTCACGGACATCCTAGGTGGCCAGATTCTACGCAACCTGCCTCCTTTGTGGCCAGATCCTTTGCAGATACCCTCCATGGCCATCTCCTTTGCACCCAGCTCCTACGTTGCCCGACCCATACGGAAAACCCCATGCACTTTCTGGTCCATACCGCGGGGCTGCATCCCCCACACCCCCAATTGGGGTCATTGCCGGGTTGCAAACCTAGTTCTCCAGGATGGTCCCTTCGCTACCATCACTGACCCCCATGAAAAATGGAGAGTCTCACCATGAACATTTCGAGTCGGGATGTATGGATTTTTCATTGCACCCTTATGCGCACTAACCCTCAGCCTATGGAATACCATGATTTGAGATACTCTCCACACACCATGAAACACCTTGAGTAGACATATTCCTCTTGGTTTCATTCCATGTCGTAATTTGAGATTCTCATCATCAATTCCCCGAGTACCTTGAGTCAAACCATTCGTCAGCCAACTCCTCCAAACCCAATCACTTGGCTCGTATGTTAGGTTGAACCAGAAAGGGCCGCCCTCGCGTAAGACCCAACACCATCCATTCCTAGGAACCTTATGCCAATAGTCCTATCTACATGACTTTAAACTGTAGTAATCCCTGTATGATAAATATAGGATGCCTCTTGGTCCAAACAAGAGATTCCTTGTGCTTCAATCATGAGATGCCAGCAGTCCTTTCTACATGACTAAAAATTGTAGTACACCCTATGTTCCAAACATTGGATGCCTCTTGCCCCAAATTGGAGATGCCTTACGCTCCAAGCATGAGATTCCAATAGTCTTATCTACATGAATATAAACTGTATCTTTCCCTGTCATTCCATAATAGGATGCCTCTTGTTCCAAGTAAGAGATTCCTTATGTCACAACCATAAAATTCCTAATTCCATGATTATAGTGGTGTAATTTCAAGAGAATTAGAACCCATTAAAACATTCCATCACTCCACTTCACGCTTTGCATGTCCTTCATTCGGATCTCCATCCTCTTTCATGTTTGAAGGGACCCCCTCATGGCGTGGCCCTAGGCCGCATCAGCTCACCTACCATCCTGGTTCAACTCCCCTAAAGGCTTTGGACAACACTTCAAGTTAGGTCCTTTGTTTCGAAGACGGTCAGCAGTCGGCCCTCATTTGTTTTTCCGCATTTCAAGCTAACGTGATGAGGATTCTGTGTTTTGAACACAGTCAATTGTTATCCTCCATCACCATGCCACCCTCACCACATTCCAAATGTCAGGCATGTGATTCACACTTTTTATCTCCCTTTGTTAGGACAGATTCCAGCCCCCTTGGTGTTATCCCGCTTTTGCACTAGCGCATAGGTGTAGAATCGTATACCTCAACCCACTCATGAGTTAGGATGCCCTCATGGCCAAACATGAGGAAGACATTAAGGACATCCCTCCTGGATTAAGCTCTACACCATCCTCACCAAAAGTCAATGGCCCTTCCCTTCTCATCACGGAAGGCTCATTGCTCCGCTGCGTGACTTCTACCTTCCTCAAACATTAGGGAGAAGAAGATTTTAGTGGTCCCGGCCTTTTGTCGTCGTCTTTCTCCCCTTCCATCGGTAGGGAGAATGTGTGAGGCTTTACAAGTATATTTCATTCACTTGTTTCTCACACCGAGCATGACTCACATGGGCTTAGAGATTTGTGATGGTCACGGGGTCTGCACAACGATGCCCCTCCGAACAAACTATGAGGGTTTCAATCACTTTCTCTTAAGAAGGGCACGTAGGAAGCCTCCCCGAGGTTCAATCCCAATTCGGGCCTCCATGATAGAGTAAGTCCCAATCTATCAGGGCAATCATCCTAGTGTAAGCCCCTAGTTCTTATTGCAGTAGGTGGTTCCTACACCCCTCCTTTCTTCTTCGGTCCCAAATCCCCCTCCCATTGGGGTTTGTCACCAATTCGGGCCTCCATCCTGGAGTAAGTCCCAATCTCTATTTCCCCAGGCTGCTAGCCATGTGTAAGCCCCATTTCACTTCCCACAGACGCACCCTTTGTAATGAGATAGTCAGGTCCCTACTGCCTCTTTTTTCTCACACTGAGCATGACTCATGTGGGCTTAGAGTAAGAAGTGACCATGACAACACCCCCGTCCTTCATGACGTTAAACTTTATTCTTCCATCCCGAACTATGAAGAATTTGATCCGTGCTAAGGCATGGTACGTAGGAAGCCTCCATGAGGTTCAAGCCCCACCACCTTAGGCCGTCTCAAAGAGTAAGACCCATCCAACCCAAACTACATAGACTTTGATCCTTGTCTCCTAGGCGGGGTACGTAGGAAGCCTCTCCGAGGTGCAAGCCCAAAAACTGGTCGTTCTGACCTCCTTCATGATGGTTAACCAACACCGTGGGCTACCTTAGAGTGTAAGCCAGATACCACCTTGGGCCTCCCTATAGTATAAGCCCCAACCCCAAACGAACTACGTGGATTCTTATTCCTCTCATGAGGATAAATAGGAAGCATGTATCCCAGGTTCGATTCAAATGCTCAAGTTTTTATCTGTCCCCCTGGATGATAATAAACTCTAGAGTGACCAGTCATAAGGCTTAAAACCAGTGTTGTCTTAATGAGTCCAAACTCCTTGGAGTCATTAATCCAATAAGGAATGGTAAACCTCAGGCCTAAATGATTCTGAATCCCTACATTCAGTAGACCATTTCCAACCAGGAGTAATCCATGGATACTATGCTTGGGTATAATCCGAAGATTCCCGAACATATGAATACATCTTAAATCTATAAGAGAGTCCCAAAATAGGCAATAATTACCCCCCAAAGGGTGCGATGAGCCCAAATTCCCATCCTCTTGACCAATGTGAGTTCTTAAGTGTCGCTAGCCAAATCACCCAGCAAATGCCGGCCTTTGGAAAGCAGGTACACGTGTTGCTGGATATGGAACTGTTGGGCATTTCAAGATAATAACAGTGCACCTGATATGAGTGATTAATCATAATCAAACCTTCTCTAATCAACCATCGGGTAGCGCATGTTTTTCAACACAATCGTCACAAAACAGTCTACAATCCCTTTTCTCTTGATTTGGGACTTAGGTTGAAATTGTCATATTCTGACACCCATATGTCACATCATGACACCCAGTTACCCTCCAATAGGGATGTTAAAACTATGTCACTAATCACTTAGGGCATGTGTAACATTTATTTTAGACAAAAAACCTACCCATAAGAACTTTCCATAAGGAAAAAGTCTACCCTTAGGCTCTAATACCAGTTTTAGGACTTGAAACCCCCCCCCCCCCTCCCCCATCAAAATATTTTCAGCTTTAGGATTCCTCCAACACAGTTTTTCTTTCAACATGGATCAATACCCACTACACTCTGAAAAGACATTCTGATTGGGAAGAGAATGTTTGGGACTTATATTCCATTCTCCACACCCCTTCATGACTGATTTTGGACTCTGATGAAGGATTCATTCCATGACACCCATATTTCACATTGTGACACCCTATTGTGCACTAAAACGTCTATTAAACCCATGTCACAAATCACTTTGTGAATATGCTGCATTTATGGGGGACCAAAAAAGTCTTTGATCTAGATTGTATGACTTGATCATAAGACCTGAGGTCATTGTATAACATTGAGGAAATGTTGGAAAATGAAAAGGTAAATATCATATAACTTCACCATATGACACTACGGTTGATCATATAACTTCATAAATTGTATAATTAATGAATGTAAGACTTCACTAAAATTCTTTGATCCTATCGTATGATTTTTCTTGAACACAATACATCAGTATGATATAAAAAATTAGAAAATTCATTAGTAATAATAATTTTTTGTGAAGTAATATTATTTATCATAAGACTTAGAAAAAAAATTATTTGATGTTCCCAGTGTAATACATGAATACTTATGAAATATTCAATGTTCTGTTGAATGAAAAATTTAGTTTCAAGATTTTGAGTCCTATGAAGATAAAATTATTTATGATAACAAAAGTGTTATTAGTTAAATTTATAAACATCATAAGCACCATTATTTGTGTTTTATCAAAGAAGAAGATGATAAATGAGTTGATCTTCATACATGGAAAGAAAAGATAAAAGAATGAAGAAAATTGAGTTTCTTCAATTATTTAATTATGGGGAAAAAAGTAGTCAATGTTGTATCTATACATTTATGTTTAAAACATCATGATTCTTAGAGAATTCATGATCCAATATTATTTTGATCAAGAATAAATGATAGGTTCCAATACATGTATTCATTGATGAAGGTAATGAAATCATTAGGTTTCAACAAATAATGCAGATGAATAACCTTTAAACATCAAACAGTTGTTAATTATGGCCCGCATATTTTTGATCTAAGACTGCTCAAGGTTTTGTGAGTAATTGTGATATAATACTAAGAATTTTCTTAAGACTTAAGTGATGAGAAGACTTCCATATTTCATTAATATGAAAAATAAAAATTATTTTCATGCCTTAGATTTATTTTGTCTATATCTTGGTATATGTGTTAATATTTTTAGAGTATATTTTTTGGATATGGTTGAGGAAGAATAGATAGTTCCTTGAATGTGATTTTATTTGAGGATAATATTTGTATGAGTTAACAAAATAAGAAAGAAGGATATGAAGAAGAATCCATTCATGTTGTCGAAATCTTGTGATGATATTTTGGGGTGAGTTTCAAGAATGAAAATAGTTAAATAAGGTTATTACAATAATATTTCTTGAGTATAAAAATCATTTCATGAAGTTATGTGGGAACCCAAAATAGGTCTTCTATGATGGAAATTTATGTCTAGTAGTGAGAAGTTCTTATTGACTTTACATTTAATTTTTCTAATTTTGATAGAATGTGTTTAATGTTCATAAATATATCTACTCAAGGATATGCTAAATGGAAAATAATGAGGGAAAAAAGAACAAGAAATCACTATTTTTGGTTGTGTGTTATAACTAGAGAGTCTGATAGATGAGCTATTGTGAAATATATGAGGAACTCTTAATATATAATAAGGATTAATTTGATACTATACTAAGAATGTTTGATTATTAGTGTATCAAAGAAAAAGTAAGACTTATAAAACCTTATTAAAATCATGGTTATAGAATATTGAGAAGTTTGAGGGGAGATTGGAACTTCTTATTGTTTAAATAATTTCAGAATAGAATAAGGATTCCATCCATGTAGTATCCATTAAAGGCTTGTAAATTTGTGATCCTACAGGTAATGAGTTGCATACTGTTTATCTTGAGTATTTTATAGCATTTTAGGCACTTGTGTCGAGTTAAAGGAGATCTATAATATTGATCAAAAATAATCCTTTAAAAACTGAAGATCTACATAAAAATAATTCAAAGGAACACCTGTATATATATTGTGGTAATCCAAAGAAATAGTGTGACTCAGAATATATAGGGAGACCACCGAGAGACTTGGTGATTATAGTGTGATGCTATTGAATAAATCTAATACAAAGAAGGTAAGATAATTCTTGTAAGAATTAGAATAGTGTGTATATAGTGAGACTATGTTTAGGTTTGGGAAACACAAATCCCTCATAATCTTATATTGATAATTATATCCAAGAATCTAGGATTAGGTACATTACTAACATGGAAATGAGTATGAATTTATACCAAACCTTGTAAAAACATTGTGTGCATCTTTACTTATTTATTTTCATTGAATAGAATTTATGATTTATAGGTAGAACATAAATTATATTCAAATGAACTAACTATTAGTAAAGGTTAAAATATAAATGGGTTTTAGGAAATATTGTAATTTGAAAACAAAAAAGGAAATACCTTATTCTTCCCCCCTAGGTATTTGCACTGGTCCACCGGGTACATCACTTGTGATATTTAGATCATAAAAATATCCATTTCATTTCCGTTTTTGTTTCCTTAAAGAAAATAAATAATAATATCATATCATTTACATATCATTAATCTAATAAATATTTTTATTAAGTTATATACCACGTACATCTAGATTGTTTTAATCCTTACAAGGTTTTTTCAATTTATTTGAATACAAGTTCTTAGAATTTTATTTTAATTATTTAAAACTTTTAAATACTTTAAAGATTTTAATATATATAATATTATAAATATGTTCATAATACTAAGTTAGAATAGAATGCCTAATATGCATATAAACATTTTCAGTTATTACAAAAATTATTAAATACAAAAATGTATGTAAAACTATAACATGGGTATATGCCTCCACATAATAAATTCAAAGTATTTTAGAAAACCCTTAATTTAAAGTGAGACAAACTATGTATCTAATAATTCAAGAACCTTTAATATGTCCAAATCCAATAAAAAATAGTTCTTGGACTCTACTAATGATTATTTATAAAAATAAATTACCAAAAAATTGATAAAAATAAAATAACTTTAACCAAACATTTATTTTATTTTGTATTGAATCTAGATTGAAATTTATCTTTATAAAACTAATTATATAGAAAATGATTTTTAATATAACTTATATACTCATAAAAAATAAATACCCATGAATATAACAGTATTCATCAATCCTTCTTAGCATAATTAACCCTTGTAAAAAATGGGTTTCCTAAAAACAAATTCAAATATTTATCATAAGTTATCCCGAGAAATAAGGTAGATGGTGTCATATTAGTATATCATTGGTAAGAATAATGATCATTAAAGGATGTAGACAAAGATGAAAAATAATTTTATAAAATTGTTATAAATATTCTTTGAAAAACACGAATAATAATTGTTTTCTTTTAGTAACTTTTAAAGACTAAAAATTATTAGAAAAATGGGATTATGATGTTATTTTAAAAAAATAAAACACATAAATTGAGGTTGATAATTAATAATTTTCATAACTATATGAAAAGGTATTTTAGAGGAAACCCTTAAAAATATGTTTTTTCAATATTATGAAGAAATCCAAAACAACCCATACAAAAGACATGGAAAATATCCCTTTTCAAAACATTGTAAATAAATTTAAATATAATTTACAATTAACATAAAAATAATTGGAGTAATTATAACAACATTATTAAAACAATATAATGACTATAGATATGAAATAAAAACATTTTCAACAAAAAGAAATAAATAAAGTCAACATTTCTTAAAATCATTCTTAAGGCCGTTTTTTGTACCAATGCGGGTTCAAATGGAAATAATACTTGAAATCCTCATAAATAACCAGATTAGAAGAAAATAGATTGGGTTTTGGAGAAAAATAACATATAATTTTCTTCAATGAAAATAAAAATATATATAATGTTGATAAAAAGTGTGATCATAACATAAAATCTTACCAAAGATTTTTTCTTATTTCATGTCTCTTTAAAATCCTTTATAAAAAATGAAATTTTCTAAAAATCTATATTAAACCAATATTTATATTTATATTACTAGATACCACTCACTTATAGGTTATTATTATTCTTTTATTAATAATTATTTTTTAAAGTCAATATTTGGGTTTTAATCATTATGTTTCCAAGTACGTTTTTGTAACACCCCCATGATTTTTAAAATAACCCTATATTTGATAGTGTATACAATACATAACATTATGCTAAAATGAACCCCAAAATATTATTACTTAAACATGACCATTACAACCAAGCTGCTAAATTGGAAAATGTGAATAATATTTACTATATTATGAAATATATATTAATTTCATAATAAATAAAAATTTATTTATATATAATTTTGGAATAAACACACAATTTTTAGTAAAGTCGTTTTATTCTTCAAATATAAGTTTTTCTCAAAAAGGGATTTTTATTGGTTTTTCTGAGAAAATAAATATAATTAATTTTTCATGCTTTTAGAAATTTTATTAGATATAATTAAATTCATTTTTCAAATCATAATATCAAAATTATCTTAGGGTAAAGTTTTTTGATATTTTGAAAAGCTTAATTTTTTTATGAATAGTGAAAATACCAATTTTTATTGAAAAACATATTTTTATTTCAAAAATGTTAAAAGGAAAATTTTCTTTTAAAATGTTTAGAAAAAAATTATTTATATTATACTTTTAGTAAAAAAATTAACTTCATTATAATCATCTTCATTATTGAATTTGGCATAAAAACATTTTTATACTTTCAAATAGCATTTTTCTGAAATATTGTTTTGCTTTGGGTTTTAGAGATCTAATTTTAAATTAAATTACACCACTTATGTGTTTTTAATTTTGAAAAATTTAATATAATATTTTCTTCATGAGTTAAAATTTTATTAAATAGTTCCCTTTTATTTTGTTATTAATGAATATTAACCATAATAATTTTTATTACGTCGGTAAAGGGTAAATTAGTTATTAATGTTAAAAATAATATGATCGAGAATATAAAATGACATTAACAATTTAAAAAAATATATTTTATGATTAATGTTTATCCATAATCAGTTATATGACCATTTATGGTCATTTGGATGAGATTATGACCATAATAATATTTTATTTAAATAAAAGTCAAAGATGTCACATTCATATTTTTAATAACTATAACATTTTTAATATGTATTTATCCAGAAGATATGTTTGGCTATAAAAATTATTTTGAAATATAAAATATTTATCTACATCATGTTAATTTATTTTTATTTTTTTGTGAAAAATAATTACTTTAAATACTTACACAACACTAATGCAATAATTACTCAATTAATGGGAAATAAAATAAATGATAATGAATATATTAATTGTAATATAATTATAATTAATTAAGGTTATCCATGAATTTTATAGATACATGTGATATATTATGGATTTATTAAACTATATTTTCAAATTTATCTTATTGTCTATATATTATTAAATTCAAAGAAATGAGTAGTGGAAAAATTGACAATAATAACATTTCATGAATATAATATATTATCAACATTGTTGAAAAATTTTATTAATATTAAATAATATCTAATGGGATAATATATGGTTTAAAACATCATAAAATATTAATTTATAGTCCATTTGGATTCTTTTAGACATAGGATAATCTTATATTTTAATATTTTGAGACATTCCAAAAGTTTCCCTCACCTCAATTATAAAAAAGAACCTTTCTTCACTTATTTACACCACTTTTAGCCATATGTCTCATAAAAACTCAGAAAATATCTCTTCTCGACAACATTATAAAATTTCTATAGGTTTGGTTCCTTCCAAAAGACCTATCATAGGTCCCTTAATAGAAATTATAATGGTGATTCTTCATAGAACAGGTAATCGTCTTTACAAAATATTTAAAATTTGTTTCTTCTTATATATACTTTTAATATGTTATAAATATCCTAAAATAATAAATATATTATAATATTTTTAATTATATTCTATTATTATTATGAGATAGCCATATTTTACTTTTTATCTTTCTTTTGAAAAATTAATACAGCGCAAGTGCGTACGTACGGCTTACCGTCTCCACATAGTAGAGTAATTAATTTTTCATCACAACATTACATGGATGGTTATAAATATAGAAATAATTAATAAATATGATATATATGATATAATAATTATTCTTTAAAGGTTGATTATTATTCACCTTTCTTTTGATCCATCTATCGAAAAATAAAAACGGTGATCATTTGTTCGTACAACTTACCATCTCTATGAATGGTGTAATTATTTTTTTTATCTCTATAATAATGTATAAATTAAAATATATATATATATATATATGAAATTTAAAAAATAAATAATATTATGGAGAAGATATAACTATGATAAAATTATAAGTAATGGAACTGCTGAATCAAAACATACATGAAAAACAAAGTAGTTACCACTCAAAACGGTGATTTTAAAAATGGACTGATAATAAGAAGATGATAAAATACTATATAAAAATAATATATGGTATGATATATATCAATATTCTTCTATTATTTATTTATAATAAATCTATATTTATTATATAATAGGTTCAAACAGATATAAAGTAAATTGAACCCAAGGAAAGAGACTTTATCTTTAATTTCTTTCATTGAGGCATATTTTGATGTTATGCACCTATATTCATTTATAAGGTCTGTGAAACACCCATTTTAAATTTTATATAATTTATTTATTAATTATAATGATATTAAAAAAAGTAAATATTATTCTAACATGGGTCGTACGATTCAACTGGTTACAAAGTGGTAAGTGTTTCTCGTCTCACTTTTACTTCTATGATACATATGCCATGTTCACCACTTATTTATTTCATATAGTTTGTATATTTCCATATTGGTATATTATATCAGGAATATATTTGTATACGTGATATTTAATTTTCAATTGAAGTTATTTCTTTCATGGGGATTATGATTCAAAAGATGACCATGTGGTATGGGTTTATTCCAAAATCTCGTCATTATTCAAGATATTTTATGTTTAAGTCTCTACTAAGGAATATTTCATTTCCATACCAATGTTTTCTAAAAAAATAATTTTTTTTACTATTCTAATATTATTTTTAAATTCCATTTTTACCTTTGTTTGAATTTTTACAATAAAAAAACTAAAAGTAATCATTCTATCATTTTCCAATCATGGTAAATTTTGAAAAAATGTGAAAGGAATTTTTATTAACTTATAAAAAATTAAAGGAATTTCTTACTATCATGACACATAAATGATATTAATATTCCTTTATATGTTTCAAAAATCAAAAAAAAAGTTTTCTCTTTATTATGTTTTGTAGTTTTTTTATTTTAAAATTTATTTTCAATTTATAAATAGAATTTTCCTCAAGGAATTTTACAGTGATATATTTAAAGTATTTTCATCTATGTAAACATTATTTAGTGAATATTATGTTTAGGATGTACTCTAATTATACCATTCATTATATTTATTTTGATGTTTTATGATCATTTTTATTGGGGAAAGTATTCATATTCTATATGACTAGTTCTTCCAATACTAATAGTTATTGATTTTGTTAAGACGTGTTGATTCAGTTGTATTGTTTATAAATATGAGGAATTAATTAGACTTAGTAAGTAATTATTCAGGCCTAATAGAGACACCCAATGCATCAGTAGGTCTAATGAGACAAACTAGATATGGTTTTGGGTGAGGCATTACCCCTTTATTAGATGTATTAGCACAAATCCTTGATGGTATTAGATTTTTATCACAAAACCTTGACATTATTTGATTCTTGTCTGAATCCTTGATGATTTTATATTATTTTAATAAATAATTGATGATATTATATTCTTATAATGAATCATTGATGGTATTATATTCTTGGCACGAAGCCTTAATAGTAATAGATGTCTTGTCACAAAGCCTTGACTATAAGTTTCATATGTTTGGAATTATGAATTCCATTATTATGAAATTAGCTATTCATATTCCATGTCATTGTTTGATTATTTATAATATCCATGGTTAATTGTCATGTTCATGTGACTATATATATGGAACAATTTGATTATAATTTATTAATGTTATATTATGCTCAAGTTGTTAATTGGTTGGAATCTGTTTAAGCTATTTATTTTTCTATATTAGTTATAACTTATCTTATAATGATAGTCAAAGTTGTTTAAATGGAATCTTTGTTCAGTTAATTACCTTAACATGTTGATTGTTTCTTATTTACTCATAGATTCCTTTGTATGTATATCCTCACTGAGGATCGGATCTCCCCCTTTTTCTTATGTTTATTTTCCCAAGAAGCAAAAAATCATATTATGATTGATATGTGGGGATAAGATAGTAAAATAATGGTGTTATAAAAGAAAATACAATTTTGTATTTATTTTTTCTATTATAATTTAAGATTCATGTATGTATCTAGTTTATCAAGACTACTAAATGATCTTTTCCTTTAGGATGTTACTCCTTGTATCCAGTGACAATGTAAGAATGTAGACACTGACTCTATTCTATTGGGGTTATGGTATTTAAATTTGGTATTAGAAAAAATTTAGTAGAAACCTAGGGAACTAGATTTAGGAAATAATATATTAGAAAACATAACCCAAAGACTAAATTGGAGTACAAATGTAATAATATGATAGCATCTTGTAGATTTAGTAATGAATATGGATAACCTGGGTCAAACCTAATGGATAACAGATTGAAAATAAGGTGTCATGAGTTAGATATAATATGAATAGTATTTCCTAATTATTTGATAGCCCACTCTTATTATTGTAGTTTTATTCTTACACATTTCCTTTTGGTTTCATTCAATGGTGGGAACCAGAAGGAACTGGTTTAAAATGGAATGTGATACACAATGTGTTGAAGAATTATTTCACCAATGTTATTTTGTTTAGAAGAATCATGAAATTTCTAATGAATTGTGTTTAATTTGGAATAATATATATTTTCATTAACTTAAGAGTTATAAATAACATCATGGGTTTATGATTTTAATGTTATGTTTAAATTCTTAATAAAAAATTGGAGGTTTTATGTTATGAGAGTTAATCAAGATTAAGGATATTTTGGTAGACATTTGTAAGAATACAACCCATTGGTGTAGTATGTGTTTTAGTGGAAATTTTATTTAAGTAACAATTATTTTACATTTTTTGGACATAACTACAAAGGTAATGATAACCTTTAGGGTTTATATGATCTTTTATTTTAAGGTAATTGTTGGTTATTATATTTTTTAGAATGAAAAATGAAATTTATAAGATAACATTTAATGTAAAAATATTTCTCTAATGTTGAATATATTAAGGTTGTTTTTTAGGATTTGTATCACATTTTTAAGAATGTTTTAAGGAATATATTAATATAGTTTCTGAAAAAAGTACAACCTGAAGGTCGGGTGACAACTCGTCGCATCCGCCACAACTATGAGACTTGAATCCAAAACTAAAGGGAGATAAGGGTGAATCACCTACCACATGTCTATGTGATGTCTGATTTATTATGAAATAGTTTGTATTTATTTAAATGATTTAATATTTAGAGGATAATTTCATTTTGGGAACATATGTTTTCTCATATAGCTAACTGTGGTATTGGAAATTTATTTGATGTTAAGTGATTTATATTATTCTGGGAGATGCTCACTATTTCAGGAACCATGTTTGATTATGGTATATAGAGTATTATGAAATTTTATTTTAGGAATAAAGGTTGAATTTCATTTGAATGAAAATATGATTTAATTATGAATTTTCTATGATTCAAGTTATTTATGAAAATAGTTAACATGTTTTAGATTTTATATGCTTAAGTTGTGCATGTTTTTGGAGATAAATATTAAATTTATCATTGAAGACTATGTGATCAAATCCTTATGATTTTTGGGTTTCAATATTAGTTCAGAATATTTTTTAATACATTTAAGGGTACTTATTTATTGAAAGAGATAAGTTGAATTTAGGGTTTTATTTTTGAATTTTGGGAGATTGAAGTAGTTTTCTTAATATGAAGATTTATTCTTTTTGGGAATTATCTTATCAAGTTCAATAATTTTGTTTTGGTTAATGCAAAAATATAGAAGGAATAGTTAGTTATTATTTTATGGATTTTATGATCTTTATAATATGATTCTAGTGCATCAGATATAAAAAAATCATATTCATCACTTGGATAAATAGATGAGTTTGTGGTGGAAGTTAATTAGAGGATGAAACACTACTTTTAAAGTTTGTATATTTACTTATGTTCTTACTCTAGGAAGTGAAATATTTATTCATATTTATGAAAAGTATTTTGGAAAATAAGTTATCTGTTTTTTTCCTTAACAAGAAATCAATAGCCTTTCATCCCATAACAGATTAGTTGTTATATGATGGTTAAATTTTACGGTTCCAAGAATAGTGGAAGCATGTGATGGGTCATGCCCAACATTTCTTTTTGTCATGATCGATAATCAATCTAATATTTACACAATGATTAACTCTATGATCCATATAATTGAATAAAATAATGTATACAATGGTTAAAACATCGTAACCAAAGTGCAGAATCAGAACAAATTATTTGTAATTAATTTAAGCAGTAAAGAATTACATTATGATAAATTCTTTCTTCATTGATGAATCTGACAACAGATCTATATTTTTTCATTTTTTTAATTTTAAGAATAAATATTATATTATTTCTAGTGTTTATCCACACATGTTCTAAAAACCTCCAAACATCATCAAAATAATCTCTCGGTGCTGGAAAAATAGATCATATCCCTTGTGTTGATCACCATTGATCACCTTGAGAATCAGTACCAAATGAATATTCTAGATCTATCTGGACACAAGAGCATAAGGTAGAGGAATATTTCTCCCTATTATTGGGAATGTTCTCGGGGAAGGGGTCTCTATAGGGCTTCAAGAGGATTTTCTAGATTTTATTGTGCACAACCAAAGAAATTAATTAGATCTCTTAGAATACTAATATAATAGGGTTTATATACCACTAGGGTTAGAAATAAATAATTTCAAGAGTTCCCTTTATTGTTTAATTAATCCCTATAGAAGCCCATATCTATAATATTATTTTTAATATTATTTCTTGACATGTGTTAAACTCATGAATTAAATAAAATATTATTTAATAAAATACTATTAAATGTATATTATTTTTCATCAGACCTTTAAACTTGATCCTCTATTCCGCCATAATATTTATCAGGCCCAAAATAATGACTTTTTATTTAATAAATAAATATCACTTCATTATTCATCAATAAATAAATAAATATTGTATCCACTAAATACTATATTAATATTTATAAAATATACCACTCACATAATATTCTCTTGAATAAATGGTGATATAATATATGAAATCAAGAAAACTGAAATAATTATTAAACCATGTACAGAGATAATATTTATTCAACTTGTTAAATTATAAATAAATAATGTTTCAATGACATAATACCTCATACGGACACTTTTTGTATAATATAATCCTATTATCATTATATCTCTAATAATGCAGGCTACATGTTGGTTCCGTCAACCTATGTGATCAATGACTTTTTTTGAGTTTCTAGAAATAAAACCTTGCTATAGAAAACCAAGGCCATGGATTTGTTTAGGCTATATCTTCTTTATCAAAGGATATGAGATATAAACTTCATTTAAAGAGAATAAGGTACTAATCCTTTCCCATGTTATTTATTAATGAAATATTAATCATGACGTGCCCAAAATATCCTACCTCACTGTGAACATAAGTCATCACAGTTTTCATCAATAAATCAAAGTAAATGACTTATAAAACTCGTTAATAATAATCATAAATTATATGGATCGATACACATATCTTCATATAAGAACATCCAATGACACATATAGATGTGGATTTCCTACTAGTTGGTCTCATTTTCATAATATCCTACACTGAATATTACCAAGGGTTTACACCATGATAGGGTTAATCAAATTCCTATGAGTCCTCACCCATGATATCCTACATCATTTGTATCCCTCAAATTATTTCATCCGGCTATAGACTATATATGTAAGAATACTGTCATGGAACATATGGGTTCTCAATGTAATGGGGAGATTCTATGACCTTTTAGTTTGATAACTATTCTTAAGAAATTATCACACACTATGTCACATAGAAGAACAATAATTATGTGATAAATATATTATTAATTTTTAAAATAATGAATACATTTTATCATAAAGTACACAGAAGTTGGTTCTGGGGAACTAACTCTAACAAAAATTATCATGACCATGTTCTTTTTTACTCTTCATCAGTACTTGGGACTTAGTTATCTTTTAAATATCCATGTTTTCACTTCACACTAATTTCCACCTATTAAAAAACTAGTCTTATGGTGAACTTCATGTTTCCATTTCCCTATTTTAAGAGAAATGTTTTTAACCCATGTTACAATGTGGGTTTTCTACAAATGAATTTTCAAATGTCAAACCTTTGAATTCAGATCACAAGTTCAGTTTGAAAGAATTAAATTTTCTAAATGAGGGGATAATGTAACCCCCAAAATTTTTAAAATAACATGATGTTCTATAGAATATACAACATGTAACACTGAGCTTCAGAAAACCCCAAAATATTATTATATAAATACGATTATTATAACATACCCATTAAATTGGTGGTTGTGAATAATATTAATTATATTATTAAATACATATAAAAATTTTTTTAAATAGAAAATTAATTCTTAATTCTTAGGAAATAAAAAAATTTGTATTGTTATATTATTCATTAAATTTAAGTTTTCTTCA
Source organism: Viscum album (assembly GCA_963277665.1). Classification (NCBI taxonomy): domain Eukaryota; kingdom Viridiplantae; phylum Streptophyta; class Magnoliopsida; order Santalales; family Viscaceae; genus Viscum; species Viscum album. The sequence goes on from OY728119.1 coordinate 542,311,641, forward strand.
AAAATTGATTTTTATTGCTTTCTATGATAAAATAAATAATATTATTTTTTAGAACTTTTATAAAATTTATTTTATAATATTAACATCTCCACCAAACCAATAATATAAAAATTACCTTAGGTTAAGATTTTTATATTTTTCTGAAAGGATTTATTTTTCAGTAAATAGTGAAAAATACGGATTTTTAGAAAAACTGTATTTTTATTTGAATTATTTAAAAAGAATAATTTTATTTTAAAATGATTTAAAATTAAAATTAGTTATATTGAATTATTAAAAATATAATTAAGTTCATTATAATCAATTTCATGGTTTTATTTGGAATAAAAACATTTCTATACTTAAAATGACATTTTTCTTGAAGAAACTCTTCTTCCTTGTGTTTTTCCTATCTAATTTTAAATTAAGTTCTTCCACTTATATGTTTGGAATTTTGACAAATTAAATCCATATTTGGATTCATTATTTAAAAATATATTAAATTTTTTCCTTTCTATTTCTTATTATACTGGATAGTAACCATATTAATTTTTATTACTAGTGTAAAGGGTGAATCAGGTAATTGAGTGTAAGAAATAATATGATAATAACTATAAAATGACCCTATAACTTGACCAAAAACTTATTATGAGTTCTTATTATCCATATGCATTCAAGGTTCGGTTATATGACCATTTATGGCTACTTGGTTAAGATAATTACTTTTATAATATTTTATTTAATGAAAAGTCAAAGATATCATATTTTTGTTTTTAATAGCTATATAATTTTTAATACGAGGTTATAAATAGTATATTTTTTACTATAAATATTACTTTTAAATATAAATTATTTATCTACATCTTGGTAATTTTTTATAATTTTTATTAATAAATAATTATCTTAAATTCTTACACAACCTAGATGTACTAATTATTCAATTAATGAAAAAATCAAATAAATGATATTGAAAATATTAACAGTAATATAATTTGAATTATTAATGTGGTTAATAAAATTATAGACGTATATGACATATTATGGATGTTTTGTTTTGAAGTTATCTTATTGTGTTGATATTATTATAGTCAAGGAAATGAATAATTTGAAAATTGACAATAATTAAATTTCATGAATTTAATATTTAATTAAATTATTTAAAAATGATAAAAATATTAAATAATCACACAGGGGATACAATTTGGTCTAAATGTTCATCCTATATACATTTGTAGGAACTTTTCAAGTATTTTCTCTTGAATAGTAATATTATATTATAATATTTTGAGAAATTCTAAAAGTAGCCATTATCTCAATTATAAAAGAGAACTCACTCCTTCACTTATTTGCACCAATTTGAGCCTATATTTACAAAATTATACTCATTTATCATTTCAACATCCTTATACAAGTTATATAGTTGTTTTTTCCTTCCAAAATACATATCTGAGGTCCCTTAATAATGGTTATAAAGGAGCTCCTTCATAGAAGAGTTAATCGGTTTTACCAACTCTTCCAAAATTATTTCTTCTTCTACCTCCTATTACCAATTTATACACATCCTAAAATAAAAAATATAGTATAATTTATATATTGAGACTTTATTATGATTATTATACAGCCATATTAAACTTTTTATCCATCTTATGAGAAATGAAAACATTTTGTGTGAGTTGGTACGACTTACCGTCTCTACGTAGAGATGTGATCCATTTTTCATCACCATTTTATTTAGATAGTAATAAATATGAAAATAATTAATATATATGATATATATTACATAAGAATTATTCTTTAAAGGTAAAATATTATTCACCTTTCTTTTGTTCCATCTATAGAAAAATGAAAACAGCATTCATACGTACATACGGTCTATCATCTCCATGAACAGTACAATTCATTTTTCACTATCTATATTTATTGATGAATTTAAATATATATATATATATATTTACTATATATGATATTTAAATAAGAAATAATATTCTATATATGATGTAACTATGATAAATTTATAATTACATGAACTACCTAATCAAAACATACATTAAAAAACGAAGTAATTACTACTCAGAAATAATATTTTAACAATGTATTAATAATAAATGTGTAATAAAATATTATAAGTAAATAATATATGGTATGATATATGTGAGTTTTATTATGGAATATATTTATTATAAATCTATATTAAATACATTAAAAATAAATCAAACCTGAGGAAAGGGACTTCGTCTCAATTTTCTTTTGTTGAGGCATATTTTGATGTTATGAACCTATATTAATTTATGATGTGTATATAATTCCCCTTTATCTTTTTACATAATGAATTTAATTATTCTAATGATATTTATTGTTCTTTTAAATTTTTTTCTTTCATGGTTCATACGATTTAACTTGTTAAAAATTGGTTTCTCATCTCACATTTACTTTTATGAGACATATACCATATTCAACAGTTGTTTATTTTTTGTGGTGTATATAATAAATATTTTTTATATTATATCATTAATCTATTTTTCTTTATGGTTTTTAATGTTTCACTTGAAGTTATTTCATTCATGGTGTTTATTATTCATATGATAAATAAGTGGTAAGGGTTTATTTCACGATCTCGTCATAATTAGAAATTGATTAAGTTTAAGTCACTGGTAAGGAATATTTCTTTTACATGCTCTAGTTTTATAAAAATATTTTAAAATTTTTTTACTACTCTTATATTATTTTTAAAAGTAATTTTTTCTCATGTTTTAATTTTTACAAAATGTTTTAAAAGGATTCCTCTTATAATTTTCCAATCATGGTATTTTTTGAAAAAAATGTGAGATGAATGATTTGTTAACTCATACAGCATAAACAAAATTTCCCTCCATCAAGAAATGTCAATTATTTGAATATTCCTTTAAATTTTTAAGAGACCTTTTTCAAAGAAAATTGTTTCATTATTAAGTACACAATTTTTGTAGTTTAAAAATTATTTTCCAATTAGAAAAGGACTTTTCCTCAAGAAATATTTCAAAAATCTCTTTAAAGTATTTTCATCTATGTCAATATCCCCTTTTGAAAATTTTGATTGTGATATAATTTAATGACACTATTCATTATATTTATTTGGATGGTTTATTATCAGTTTGATTGGGAAAATTATTGATATTCCACATGACTAATTCTTCCAATATGAATAGTTATTGGTTTTTTTAAGTAATTTTGATTCAGTTGTATATGATGAATTAATTGGACTTAGTATGTTATGGGAAATGCCTGATATAGCCACTTAATGAATCATTAGGTATAATGAGATAAACTAAATATGATTTTGGCTGAGGTCTTACCTATTTACTAGATGTTTTGGCAAGAAACCTCGAAGTTAATATATTCATGGCATGAAGCCTTGACGGTATTAGACTCTTGGAATGAAGCCTTGATAGTATTAAATTCTTTGCCCGAAGCCATGAAGATATTATATTCTTTTCATGAATACTTTATGGTTTTGTATTCTTGGATTGAAAAGATGATAGTATTATATGTCTTGTCACGAAGCATCAATTGTAATTTTTAGATGTACAACATTACGCATTCCATCATTATGAACTCAGTTATTGATATTCCATTAGAATATTTGGTTTGTTAGAATACCCATGGTTAAGTTTCATGTTTATGTGATTATTTATATTTCATAATTTGATTATCATTTAGTCATTCCATATTATTCTCATATTATGGATTAAATGGCATGTGTTTCCATTATTTATGTTTTCATATTAATTATATCTTTTCTTATCATGATAGTCAAAGTGGTTTAAATAGAATATATGTTCAGTTATTTACCATTACATGTTTATTATGCCTTATTTACTCATACATTTCACTATACACATATTCTTACAGTGTATTTGAGCTCACTCTTTTTCTTATGTTTATTTTTTCCAGGAATCCAAGAAGTATATTCTGATATGAACTGATAATTTTTGAGAATAATGGTTTTCTCAAAATAAATATTGTGTTGTATTTTATGTCTAAAAATTTATTTTATGATTCAATTTTTTATATAGTTTACTAAGAGTACTAAACTCTTGGATCCTTCAGGACGTGAGTCTGGGTATCTTGTGTCAATGTAAAAAAGTAACCACTGACTCTAGGCTACTGGGGTTAGGGTCTTTACAGATTCGGTTTGACGATTTTTGTCCTTTCAAATTTTCCATGGTTCTATAATCATAGTAATGTAATAAATATATTATTTACTTATTATTTACACTTTTGTAATCAACCATGTAATTCAGTGATGAAAAATTTAATATATTGTTTCATGGAGGATGTAGCTTGCATGCATAAAGGAGCAATGGTTTCATTTTTCATTGGATGGAAAGAGAGAATGGTGTATAATATTTTATCTTTACATGATAATTATTATGAAATAAATATCACATATATTCATTAAATTTATCTTTATAACCATACATTATAGTCGATGATGAAAAATGAAATCCATTGCTTCATGGAGGTGGTAGTTCGCACGTACGTATGTGTGGAATTTTCATTTTATATTATATGTAAAAGAGGTATATAATGATTTTTACATCATCATAATAATATTTAAATATACTAATTGTGTTTATTCCATTATTTTGATGAGGTTATTTATTATTTTAAGGACTTTCAAAATGAAATAAACTTAAAAGACCCCCTGTTGTGTTAATTACCTCTTCCTTGAAAATCCTACTTTAGATCACTCATTAAGCCTTATTCTATTGGTATTTTATTGATATTGAAACAACTAAGATTTTTTAGGAGATTAAGGTAATTATTTGGATAGATATTGGTTGAGATAAGTTTCTCAATGTGTGTGAATAAGTTAATAGAGTAGTTTCCCTCTTATAAGTGAGAGGAGTTATTCCATTGTAAATAATCTTGACTTTTAAATACAATAAATGTAATTCTCAAAAAAACTAGAAAAATTATTAATTTTAGAATATAGTATAATTTAGTGTATTTATAAAATCTTATAAGAAAATTTAAGAATGTTTTAGTGATATGTTTTCCTTAACTCTTAGTTTAACCATTTTCCACTTTTAACCTCAACCAAGGTGGGTGATTTTTTTCCTATGTAACTTATTTTATGATCAAAAATGAAATTGATATTATAACCAAATTTTTACATACTAATTTAAAATATGTAAAAAAAATCATGTGATTTAATTCCCAATATTGGTGTAAATTAATTCTAATATTCATGCACAAAATACTTAAAAATTATTTTTTAGAAAAAGAATATCTTTAAACATAAAAATGATTATATTCTAAATTCTTAACTACTAAAACCCATTAAATAAATGATAATTTAATTAAGTGAATTTACTATTAATAAATTTCATTAAAACTATTCACCAATGCTGATTAATATAATTTATTAAAATAAATCTACATTGTGAAAGGAAAATATGTTTTCTGAAAAAAAGAACAAGTCTTTTAACTTAAAATGATTTTATCTTTATTTAAAACCAATTTATAATCATTCTATGAGTGTTAATTTATTTGTATATATGTATAAAAAATACTATTTTATAGGTTTAATAGTAAAAATAATAGAAATTATATTTTTAATAAAATCATATATAAATAAAACAATGTTTACAAAAAACATTTCTATTTATCCAAGAATTATTATTTGAGAATTTTTAACATTTATTAATAATTTCATGGATGTTATTAGTATATATTTTTAATTATTACATCAATTTTAGGAATAAATATTATTTATATCATTCCTAAAATGTAAAAAATTTAATGAAAATTAATAATTCAGTAAAATAGTTCAAAATAATATATTTAGATTCAATTTTATTTTCTTAAGTGAATTTGACCCTTTTTATTTTATAAATTCATTTATTTAAAAATATCATTTTATTATCTAGTAATGTATTAAATTTAGTGTTGTAGAACATCATTATTCACTTAAGTTTGGTTTTTTATGAATGACAAGTTATCAAATGTGTGAAATTTATTTTAAAGGAAAAAATTATATTTGAAAATCATGGGGTGTTAAATTATACCCACCATATAATGATTTAAACCTAGAAATTTTTTTACTATGATGAAAACAATAAGGATAATCAGGACTCATTAGATCCTTAGGTTTTCATATATGTTCATCAAAATTATGATTCCTCCATAAAACATTGAATAAGTGGGTGATAGTTTCCTGCAACACTTTATCCCTTCAATCATAAATATTCACCATTTTTTCATCATAAGAAAGATCATTATCTAATAGTATGACATCTGAGATTAGTAAATATGAATTAATAGGTATTTACTTCCTCATAAGAGATAAATAGAACACATAATGAACTTGGGGGAGGATTGGTGGAAGTTCCAAGTGATTAGATACCATCCTAACATGATAAATTATCTCATAAGGATTAATATATTTGGGGATCAACATTCCTTTATTTCTAAATCTCACAACTTTATTCCAAGGAGATATTTTCAGGAATAATTGTTCACCCACTTAAAAAATTAGATACCATTTATGGTTTTCATCATAACCTTTCTAACGAATCTAAGCTACTTTGATGTTCTATTTAATGTATATTACTTTCTTGAACATTTCCTTAGATTTCCCTATTGGAACCACTTTGTGTATAGGTTTGTATTTGTTGTCAATAGTTGTCAATGGAATATCAAAATGAAAGAGATCAAGAAGTACTCCAATAAAATAAAGGAATGGAAGCTCACAATGAAGGAGATCATGAAGTACTCCGAGGAAGTAGAGGAGTAGAGATTCAGACGATTGTTGTGCTGATTGTAAGTTCAAAGAACATGTGTCAAAGGTGATACATTATTTATAACAATGAAGAATGTGAGGAGTAATCCATCCAAGGATGATTAAATAAGGATGGTGTTTTTGGATGAAGACCATGCAATTTCTCATTATTGCATAAGAACCATGGTCTTTGATGAAGACCATGCAATTCCTCATTATTGCATGAGAACAATGGGTTTTGATTAAGACCATGCAATTACTCATGATTGCGTGAGAACCATGCTAGAGACTTCTTGACGGATTGAATCACATGGTTTGCATGAAGTTGATCATGACGGTTGATGAGGGAGGCAATGTGCCAATGAGTTGACTTATGAAATGACCATGCACATCACATTGTCATAGAAGATGATGGTACTAAAGATGTTCCTTCAAAGAATACATATCACAATAGTGGAGTTTGTGATAAAAGCAAAAGATTTGCTGAAGGATACAGATCACCAAGAAGAAGTGTTGTTGAGGTGATCGTGCTTGTCGACAAAGCAAACAAACGACATAAAAATTTGTTGACAAATGAGATTCCATGGTGAGATGTTGAGTTCAAGAGTTGTGGTCAACGATCTATGTTTGATTCAAGAATATCGACAGAGGAATGGATGATCTGGAGGCAGTACAAAAAGAGCAGATACAAGGTGACGTTGTTTTCCAGTGTTTGCCAAATTTCAGGGCCTCAAAATCAACAAATGAAGAAGAGTGATTTTGGAAAATGGACTTGTGCGCCATACTCTTGGAGGATAGGAAACTTGCGCGCCATATGTTTTTGAAGATCAGAGCATCAAAATATGGCATAGGGATAGGGGTCGCGCAAGTTTTGGTGAGGTCGCACAGGTGAATTATGTGCCGGGAAGAGACTTGCGCGCCGACGCCTTGAATGCATTATAACTTGCGCGCCTATAGATTTTCGAGATCAGAAGATCCAAATTTGGCAAAGGAAAGATGTTCGCGCAAGTTTGGATGTTGATCGCGCAAGTGCCTAGCAGGGGCCGAGACTTGCGCGCTGATGGATGACTTGCGCGCCACCGCGCAGGGGGTCCAGTTTGCCTATAAATACTGGACCACCCCTCCTCATTTCTCATGGATCTCAAGACTTAGAGATTGTTCGAGCTCTCGTCACGCAGGTGGTTGAGCCGCGCAAGTGGTGATTGCGCATCGATTGATGGTTGCGCGCCCTAGGTAATTTGGGCGAGAAAGGAAGTGAGTCGCGCAGGTTTAAAGTTTAAGAAGGCAGAGTCGCGCAGGTGCTTTTGTGACACTTGCGTGCCAGTTTATACTTGCGCGGCTAAGACTTGGGCACCGGGGGAGACTTGCGCGCCGGGCATGAAAAGAAGAGCCAGATATTGTTAAAGCACACCCGCCTTTCTGGAGGTGCACAAGAGCTGAAATATTGCCTGATACTTCTGGTGCAAAGTGAGATTGAAGAATAAATCTAAATGATACATGCATGATCTCATGCATACATTGAGAACTGATTCTGACAACGCCGAGTAAGCTGAGCTTCATTAAGTAAGCAATCACATCAGTGATTGTGATTCAGGCAAACGAAGACAAGAGGATCTAGTGCATTCATTCATTGCACTAAAGAAGAAGGATTGAACTAAAAGGAGCATCAAATCTGAACCATGATGCAAATAATGTCTCAAGCTGAATATGAGACGAAGAACTTCAATGCACACCTATTGAAGAGACCTTCACGTCTATAAACTGAGTGAGACTTCACCAATGGCAGTGAGCCAGGGGGAGTCAACGGGAGTGACCCGAGGGATGCAGTGAGCTATCCCTAAATAATTGTAAAGGCAGTGAGCCTGGGACAGAGTGTCTGTATCCGAACATTTGTAATCCACATCAAGTAAAGCATAGTGGATTTAGGTACGACCGACAACCTGTCGGCGTATGCTCCTTGGACGTAGCCCTTAGTGGTAAACCAAGTAAGAATTGTTGTGTCATCTCTCTACATGTGAATGTTTAATTGCTGTTCATATCCATCATACAGTTTTAAGTAGTTCCTACCAACGTTGGAACAAAATCCACAACTAAAAGAAGAAAAAGTTGCCACCCTGATTCACCCCTCCTCTCTCAGGGTGTCCCGGGGTCCTACAAGTGGTATCAGAGGGAGGTTAACGTATGTTGGATATTGTCCAGTAATTCTATTGAGAAGAGGATTTGAGTTTCTTTCCTAGAGTCAACAATGAAGAGTAGTATTGATAATGACGCAGTCATTTCTGAGCAGAAATCTATAACCACCAACACTTTGACAAATAGGAAAAAGAAAGAGAATATGATGATGAAGAAGTCCCCCACATCCAAAGAAGATGCAGTGTCTTGTTCTCCATGCCATTCCAATAATGAAGAAACATTAGGCTTGGAAAGTATCAAGAAGGTGGCTCAGAACTCATCCAGAGGAAAGGATGATACCCCTAATTCAATCTTTCAAGAAAAACTCATAACATATCTGCATGATATTCCAAAAGAAAGGGTTGCTATTATTTGTAGCCTATTCCAATCTATGCAGGTTGAGATCAATCGATTAGAAAGGGAAGATGACAATATGGACAAGGGGTTGGAAAGAAAAGTTATGGAAGGTATGAAGCTCATCAAATGGGTGAAAGTATTTGAAGAATAACAGGAAGTCAATAAGACTTTAAAAGAAAGGATCCATGAACTTGAAGCTGAGCTGAAGAAGAGCAATGAAGTCAAGATTTTTTGTTTGGAAGAAACTTCCATTAAATTCAGGGAACTTGAATCTTTGTTAAAAAACAAAGTTAAGATGCATAAAGATGAGGTTGAAAGGTTGAAAAAGACTTGTGAAGAGAATATGATCACGATTGAAGATCAGAAGATCATCCTCAATATTGTGGGTCAAAAATTGGAAGCTCAGTTGACCAAGATTGAGAACACACATATTGAGACTTCACAAAAGAATGAAATGAGTGATGCTTGAACTCAATGTTCGTTGGATGATTCTATTGTCAAAAGGCCTCCAACATGTGATAAGAAGATCATGACATCACTCTTTGATCTATCACAAGCAACTGAGAAAGTGAAGGTACCATCCAAACCATCTTGTACTCATATTTCTAAATACACTCCTACAATCAGTGTAGGTGGGAAGAAAAGTCCAAAACAAGTATGGATGAGGAAAGGTGAGAAGAAGAAACCTACCACCATGGCTAGGGTGGATGGGAAGAAAAAGGAGGAAGTGGGTTCCTCAAATAGAGCACAAAAGATTAACCAGATGGCCCAACAACTAAATACAGAAGACACAAAGAAGAAAAGATTTGTGGGTCAATGTTGGTGCTGCAACAGATTTGGGCACTGTGCACTGGATTGTCTTTATAATCCCTTACATGGAAAAGCACAGAGAATTCCTATATCAAAGAGAAGGAAGCCAGAGAAAAAGAAGCAACATCAGCAGGTCCAGAAGCATCTGTTTACTGCAAACAGATTTGGAATTATTGATAACATCTGTGATGTATGCAACGGAAATGGTCACAATGCAGGCACATGTCCATATCAACATGCTTTCACTATTGAAAATAAAAGAAGACCTCTAATGCCATCAAATAATGAAGCAGCTACCTTGGGGAGAAATCAGAAGAATGTTGTGAACACACATTTCCCCAAAAATATATCAAGTAGGGAAGCTGAGAAGAATCAGGATTTTAGATCCATGAAATTGAAGGGTCATTCATCCAAAAGAAACACTAAGTGGGATGAATCTCGGATGAACCCATGTGGAAGACCTAAACCAGCTGCAAAAGTTCCAAATGACATATTGGTCATCTGGCTAGAAGATTTGAAAAGAATAAGGAAACTTGAATTTGAGAAGGCCAAGGCTGGTGAAAAAGGAAAAGAAAAACTTTCACATGATGAAGACACAGTGTAGGAGAGATTACAAACAAAGAGAAACACACATGTCAAAGAAGTTCTGTGTGAGAAATGCAAGAAGTCTGGTCACATTGCAAAAGGTTTACTAACCTTAATACCAGAGCAAGAAGCAGTCCTTAAGAGGAGTAAGAATGTATCATTCATGATGGCTGCTAAGCAGAACAATTCTCCACACAAAGCAGAAGAGAATGTGAACAGAGCCATACCACACTGACAGATGTCAGAACATATGTTCAAATGTGCAGGCATGAAGACTGGAGTGAACAGAAGAACTTGGTTGAGAAAAGAACCTCAACCAAGAAAGTCTTATTGATGAAGTAAGAAGGGACCACCTTATTCCTGTAATCATTTGTGTATTGTATTTGTGCTAATAATGCAGGGAATTGAAAGTGAAGCTTGCTCTCAGGGGTAGAACCTGAGAAGTAGTGAATGTTGTCACCTCTTGATAGCCAAGCTGAAGAAGTTTCCATCCATAGTAGATTCTTCAATTGATATTCAAATATTATGATGATGAAGGATCACTCTTGATGAAGATGATGAGGAGGGTTTCCCTTAAGGGGGAGAAGAATGAAGAAGCTTCCATAATCACTGTTTCAATCAATATCAACTCCAGCTGGACTCAAAAGTAGTTACTCTGTGAATTTCTTGAAGAACACGTCAATAGAGAAGGTATGTCATTTCTCAATCACTATCCCATGGTTACTCAGATCAAAGATTATTTTACAAAGGGGGAGTAACTGAATTGATCAGTGACATAAAGATAATGGAAGTGCCCCAAGGTCACTTATCCTGCCGATTGCACTTGAATGTTTTTGATCTATTTGCTGATGTGAGTGCAGAAGTTTCAGGTTGACTATTCCCTATCATAGTTGATCTTCTTCGACCTGGAATTAAAGTGGTAAACCCTTGAATACAAGATACACGAGTTATCATCTCATGTTGGTATCATGATCTGTGGATAATGGACAGCCTTCTTGAGATAATCAAATCCTCTTGTTTTATACATCGAGCATTTCTCAAGTAGACTTAGAGTGAAATGATTAATGAAACATTGCTTAAGTGGGTATTGATACCCTCCCTACCATGTGCTTTGTATTTCTTCTCAATAAGGGGGAGAGAAAGTTAAATGAACGTTTGAAAAGAAAATTTGATTGAATAGAAAATTCTCATTTTGATATTGTCAAATTCATTTCAGAAGATGTATAAGGTATTGACAACAAAATACAAAGGGGGAGATTGTTGGAACCACTTTGTGTATAGGTTTGTATTTTTTGTCAATAGTTGTCAATGGAATATCAAAATGAAAGAGATAAAGAAGTACTCAAATAAAATAAAGGAATGGAATCTCACAATGAAGGAGATCATGAAGTACTCCGATGAAGTAGAGGAGTAGAGATTTAGACGATCATTGTGCTGATCGTAAGTTCAAAGAACATGTGTCAAAGGTGATACATTGTTTATAACAATGAAGAATGTGAGGATTAATCCATCCAAGGATGATTAAAGAAGGATGGTTTTTTTTTGATGAAGACCATGCAATTCCTCCTTATTGCATAAGAACCATGGGCTTTGATGAAGACCATGCAATTCCTCATTATTGCATGAGAACAATGGGTTTTGATGAAGACCATGCAATTACTCATGATTGCGTGAGAACCATGCTAGAGACTTCTTGACGGATTGAATCACATGGTTTGCATGAAGTTGATCATGACGGTTGATGAAGGAGGAAATGTGCCAATGAGTTGACTTATGAAATGACCGTGCACATCACATTGTCATAGAAGATGATGGTACTAAAGTTGTTCCTTCAAAGAATACATATCACAATAGTGGAGTTTGTGATAAAAGCAAAAGAGTTGATGAAGGATACATATCACCAAGAAGAAGTGTTGTTGAGGTGATCGTGCTTGTCGACAAAGCAAACAAACGACATACAAATTTGTTGACAAAGGAGATTCCATGGTGAGATGTCGAGTTCAAGAGTTGTAGTCAACGATCTATGTTTGATTCAAGAACATCGACAGAGGAATGGATGATCTGGAGGCGGTACAAAAAGAGCAGATACAAGGTGGCGCCGTTTTCCAGTGTTTGCCAAATTTCCAGGCCTCAAAATCAACAAATGAAGAAGAGTGATTTTGGCAAAGGGACTTGTGTGCCATACTCTTGGAGGATAGGAAACTTGTGCGCCATATGTTTTTGAAGATCAGAGAATCAAAATATGGCATAGGGATAGGGGTCGCGCAAGTTTTGGTGAGGTCGCGCAGGTGAATTATGTGGCAGGAAGAGACTTGCGCGCCGACGCCTTGAATGCATTATAAATTGCGCGCCTATAGTTTTTCGAGATCAAAAGATCCAAATTTGGCAAAGGCAAGATGTTCGAGCAAGTTTGGATGTTGATCGCACAAGTGCCTAGCAGGGGCCGAGACTTGTGCGCCGATGGATGACTTGCACGCCGCCGCGCAGGGGGTCCAGTTTGCCTATAAATACTGGACCACCCCTCCTCATTTCTCACAGAGCTCAATAATTAGAGATTGTTCGAGCTCTCGTCACATAGGTGGTTGAGCCACGCAAGTGGTGATTTCACGTCGATTGATGGTTGCGCGCCCTAGGTAATTTGGGCGAGAAAGGAAGTGAGTCGCGCAGGTTTAAAGTTCAAGAAGGCAGAGTCGTGCAGGTACTTTTGTGACACTTGCGCACCAGTTTATACTTGCGCGCCTAAGACTTGCGCGACGGGGGAGACTTGCATGCCGGGCTTGAAAAGAAGAGCCAGATATTGTTAAAGCACGCCTGCCTTTCTGGAGCTGCACAAGAGCTGAAATATTGCCTCATACTTCTGGTGCAAAGAGAGATTGAAGAAGAAATCTAAATGATACATGCATGATCTCATGCATACATGGAGAACTGATTCTGACAACGTCAAGTAAGCTGAGCTTCATTAAGTAAGCAATCACATCCGTGATTGTGATTCAGGCAAACAAAGACAAGGGGATCTAGTGCATTCATTCATTGCACTAAAGAAAAAGGATTGAACTAAAAGGAGCATCAAATCTGAACCCTGATGCAAGTAATGTCTCATGATGAACAGGAGACGAAGAACTTCAATGCACACCTATTGAAGAGACCGTCACGTCTATAAACTGAGTGAGACTTCACCAACAGCAGTGAGCCAGGGGGAGTCAACAGGACTGACCCGAGGGATGCTATGAGCTATCCCTAAACAATTGTAAAGGCAGTGAGCCTGGGATAGAGTGTCTGTATCCGAACTTTTGTAATCCGCATCAAGTGAAGCATAGTGGATTTAGGTACGACCGACAACCTGTCGGTGTATGCTCCTTGGACGTAGCCCTTAGTGGTGAACCAAGTAAAATTTTTTGTGTCGTCTCTCTGCATGTGAATGTTTAATTGTTGTTCATATCCATCATACAGGTTTAAGTAGTTCCTACCAACGTGGGAACAAGATCAACAACTAAAAGAAGAAAAAGTTGCCACCCTGATTCACCCCTCCCCTCTCAGGGTGTCCCGGGGTCCTACAAGTGGTATCAGAGGGAGGTTAATGTATGTTGGATATTCTCTAGTAATTCTATTGAGAAGAGGATTTGAGTTTCTTTCCTAGAGTCAACAATGAAGAGCAGTCTTGATAATGACGCAGTCATTTCTGAGAAGAAATCTATATCGACCAAGACTTTGACAAATAGGAAAAAGAAAGATAAGAAGATGATGAAGAAGTCCCCCACATCCAAAGAAGATGCAGTGTCTTGTTCTCCATGCCATTCCATTAATGAAGAAACATTAGGCTTGGAAATTATCAATCAGGTGGCTCAGAACTCATCCAGAGGAAATGATGATACCCCTAATTCAAACCTTCAGGAAAAACTCAGAACATATCTACATGATATTCCAGAAGAAAGGGTTGCTATTATTTGTATCCTATTCCAATCTATGCAGGTTGAGATCAATTGATTAGAAAAGGAAGCTGAAAATATGGAAAAGGGGTTGGAAAGAAAAGTTATGGAAAGTATGAAGCTCATCAAACGGGTGAAAGTCGTTGAAGAAGAAGAGGAAGTCAATAAGACTTTAAAAGAAAGGATCCATGCACTTGAAGCTGAGCTGTGGAAGAGCAATGAAGTCAAGAATTTTTTGTTTGGAAGAAACTTCCATTAAATTCAGGGAACATGACTCTTTGTTAAAAAACAAAGTTAAGATGCATGAAGATGAGGTTGAAAGGTTGAATAAGACTTGTGAAGAGAAGATGATCACGATTGAAGATCAGAAGATCATCCTCAATATTTTGGGTCAAAAATTGGAAGCTCAGTTGACCAAGATTGAGAACACACATATTGAGATTTCACAAAAGAATGAAATGAGTGATGCTTGCACTCAATGTTCGTTGGAGGATTCTATTGTCAAAAGGCATCCAATATGTGATAAGAAGATCATGACATCACTCTTTGATCTATCACAAGCAACTGAGAAAGTGAAGGTACCATCCAAACCCTCTTGTACTCATATTTCTAAATACACTCCTACAATCAGTGCAGGTGGGAAGAAAAGTCCTAAACAAGTATGGATGAGGACAGGTGAGAAGAATAAACCTACCGCCATGGCTAGGGTGGATGGGAAGAAAAAGGAGGAAGTGGGTTCCTCAAATACAGCACAAAAGATTAAGCAGATAGCCCAACAACTTAATACAGAAGACACAAAGAAGAAAAGATTTGTGGGTCAATGTTGGTGCTGCAACAGATTTGGGCATTGTGCACTGGATTGTCTTTATAATCCCTTACATGGAAAAGCACAAAGAATGCCTATATCAAAGAGAAGGAAGCCAGAGAAAAAGAAGCAACATCAGCAGGTCCAGAAGCATCTGTTTACTACAAACAGATTTGGAATTCTTGATAACATCTGTGATGTATGCAACGAAAATGGTCACAATGTAGGAACATGTCCATATCAACATGCTTTCACTGTTGAAAATAAAAGAAGACCTCTGATGCCATCAAAGAATGAAGCAGCTACCTTGTGGAGAAATTAGAAGAATGTTGTGAACACACATTTCCCCAAGAAGATCTTAAGTAGGGAAGCTGAGAAGACTCGGGATTTTAGATCCATGAAATTGAAGGGTCATTCATCCAAAAGAAACACTAAGTGGGATGAATCTCGGATGAACCCATGTGGAAGACCTAAACCAGCTGAAAAAGTTCCAAATGATATATTGGTCATCTGTCCAGAAGATTTGAAAAGAATAAAGAAACTTGAAGATGATAAGGCCAAGTCTGGTGACAAAGGAAAAGAAAAACTTTCATATGATGAAGACACAGTGCAGGAGAGATTGCAAACAAAGAGAAACACACATGTCAAAGAAGTTTTGTGTGAGAGATGCAAGAAGTCTGGTCACATTGCAAAAGGTTGCCTAACCTTAATACCAGAGCAAGAAGCAGTCCTTAAGAGGAGTAAGAATGTATCATTCTTGATGGCTGCTAAGCAGAACAATTCTCCACACAAAGCAGAAGAGAATGTGAACAGTGCCATGCCACACCGACAGATGTTAGAACATATGTTCAAATGTGCAGGCATGAAGACTGGAGTGAACAGAAGAACTTGGTTGAGAAAAGAACCACAACCAATCAAGTCTTCTTGATGAAGCAAGAAGGAACCACCTTATTCTCGTAATCATTTGTGTATTGTATTTGTGCTAATAATGCAGGGAATTGAAATTGAAGCATTCTCTCAGGGGTAGAACCTGAGAAGTAGTGAATGCTATCAACTCTTAATAGCCAAGCTGAAGAAGTTTCCATCCATAGTAGATTATTCAATTGATATTCAAAGATTATGATGAAGAAGGATCACTCTTGATGAAGATGATGAGGAGTGTTTCCCTTAAGGGGGATAAGAATGAAGAATCTTCCATAATCACTGTTTCAATCAATATCAACTCCAACTGGACTCAAAAGCAGTTACTCTGTGAATTTCTTGAAGAACACGTCAATGGAGAAGGTATGTCATTTCTCAATCACTATCCCTTGGTTACTCAGATCAAAGATTATTTTACAAAGGAGGATTAACTGAATTGATCAGTGACATAAAGAGAATGGAAGTGCCCCAAGGTCACTTATCCTGCCGATTGCACTTGAATGTTTTTGATCTATTTGTTGATGTGAGTGCAGGAGTTTTAGGTGGATTATTCCCTATCATAGTTGATCTTCTTCTACCTTTAATTAAAGTGGTAAACCCTTGAAGAAAAGATACATGAGTTATCATCTCATTTTGGTATCATGATCTGTGGATAATGGACAGCCTTGTTGACTTAATCAAATCCTCTTGTTTTCTACATCGAGCATTGCTCAAGTAGACTTAGAGTGAAATGATTAATGAAACATTTCTTAAGTGTGGATTGATACCCTCCCTACCATGTTCTTTGTATTTCTTGTCAATAAGGGGGAGAGAAAGTGAAATGAACGTTTGAAAATAAAAGTTGATTGAATAGAAAATTCTTATTTTGACATTGACAAATTAATTTCAGAAGATGTATAAGGTATTGACAACAAAATACAAAGGGGGAGATTGTTGGAACCAATTTGTGTATAGGTTTTTATTTGTTTTCAATAGTTGTCAATGGAATATCAAAATGAAAGAGATCAAGAATTACACCAATAAAATAAAGGAATCGAATCTCACAATGAAGGAGATCATGAAGTACTCCGATGAAGTAGAGGAGTAGAGATTCAGACGATTGTTGTGTTGATCGTAAGTTCAAAGAACATGTGTCAAAGGTGATACATTATTTATAACAATGAAGAATGTGAGGAGTAATCCATCCAAGGATGATTAAAGAAGGATGGTGTTTTTGGATGAAGACCATGCAATTCCTCCTTATTGCATAAGAACTATGGGCTTTGATGAAGACCATGAAATTCCTCATTATTGCATGAGAACAATGGGTTTTGATGAAGACCATGAAATTACTCATGATTGCGTGAGAACCATGCTAGAGACTTCTTGACGGATTGAATCACATGGTTTGCATGAAGTTGATCATGACTGTTGATGAAGGAGGCAATGCGCCAATGAGTTGACTTATGAAATGACCATGCACATCACATTGTCATAGAAGATGATGGTACTAAAGCTGTTCCTTCAAAGACTACATATCACAATAGTGGAGTTTGAGATAAAAGCAAAAGAGTTGCTAAAGGATACAGATCACCAAGAAGAAGTGTTGTTGAGGTGATCGTGCTTGTCGACAAAGCAAACAAATTACATACAAATTTTTTGACAAAAGAGATTCCATGGTGACATGTAGAGTTCAAGAGTTGTGGTCAATGATCTATGTTTGATTCAAGAACATCGACAGAGGAATGGATGATCTGGAGGTGGTACAAAAAGATCAGATACAAGGTGGCGTCGTTTTCCAGTGTTTGCCAAATTTCAGGGCCTCAAAATCAACAAATAAAGAAGAGTGATTTTGGAAAAGGGACTTGCGCGCCAAACTCTTGGAGGATAGGAAACTTGCGCGCCATATATTTTTGAAGATCAAAGCATCAAAATATGGCATAGGGATAGGGGTCGCGTAAGTTTTCGTGAGGTCGCGCAGGTGAATTATGTGCCGGGAAGAGACTTGTGCGCCGACACCTTGAATGCATTATAACTTGCGCGCCTATAGTTTTTCGAGATCAGAAGATCCAAATTTGGAAAAGGCAAGATGTTCGCGCAAGTTTGGATGTTGATCGCGCAAGTGCCTAGCAGGGGCCGAGACTTCCGCGCCGATGGATGACTTGCGCACCACCGTGCAGGGGGTCCAGTTTGCCTATAAATACTGGACCACCCCTCCTCATTTCTCATAGAGCTCAAGACTTAGAGATTGTTCTAGCTCTCATCGCACAGGTGGTTGAGCCGCTCAAGTGGTGATTGCGCGTCGATTGATGGTTGCATGCCCTAGGTAATTTGGGTGAGAAAGGAAGTGAGTCGCGCAGGTTTAAAGTTCAAGAAGGCAGAGTCGCGCAGGTACTTTTGTGACACTTGTGTTCCAGTTCATACTTTCACGCCTAAGACTTGCGCACCGGGGGAGACTTGCGCACCGGGCTTGAAAAGAAGAGCCAGATATTGTTAAAGCACGTCCGCCTTTCTGGAGCTGCACAAGAGCTGAAATATTGTCTGATACTTCTGGTGCAAAGTGAGATTAAAGAAGAAATCTAAATGATACATGCATGATCTCATGCATACATGGAGAACTGATTCTAACAACGCCGAGTAAGCTGAGCTTCATTAAGTAAGAAATCACATCAGTGATTGTGATTCAGTCAAACGAAGACAAGAGGATCTAGTGCATTCATTCATTGCACTAAAGAAGAAGGATTGAACTAAAAGGAGCATCAAATATGAACCCTGATGCAAGTAATGTCTCATGCTGAACAGGAGATGAAGAACTTCAATGCACACCTATTGAAGAGACCCTCACTTCTATAAACTGAGTGAGACTTCACCAACGGCAGTGAGCCAGGGGTAGTCAACGGGAGTGACCCGAGGGACGCAGTGAGCTATCCCTGAACAATTGTACAGGCAGTGAGCCTGGGACAGAGTGTCTGTATCCGAACATTTGTAATCCGAATCAAGTGAAGCATAGTGGATTTAGGTAAGACCGACAACCTATCGGCGTATGCTCCTTGGACGTAGCCCTTAGTGGTGAACCAAGTAAAAATTGTTGTGTCATCTCTCTGCATGTGAATGTTTAATTGCTGTTCATATCCATCATACAGGTTTAAGTAGTTCCTACCAACGTGGGAACAAGATCCACAACTAAAAGAAGAAAAAGTTGCCACCCTGATTCACCCCTCCCCTCTCAGGGTGTACCGGGGTCCTACTATCCCTAGTACCATCAGCTTTTATTCTCTTAAATCATCTAAACATTTTGGAGCACTTCACTTCATTCCAGAGATATCTTTATAAGGATCCATCTTAATTCTCGATTTAAAGATATTATTGTAAGAAAATACTTATAGAGGAATGTGTTGATCACATACAACTTGGAAATACATAGATAAATCTATTAGTATATCTTCTAGGGTTTTAATGGTCCTCTCAAACTGAACATCTATCTGAGGATGGTAAGCAGTATTAAAGTTCAACTTCATTTTCAATTATTCCAAAATAATTCTCTATAACTTGGAGGTAGACCTCAAATATTAATCAAGTACAATTTATAGTGGTACTATATGAAAACTTTACACTTACATAATGTATATCCTATAATTTTGGTCAGGAAAGAAATCATTTTTAATAGAAATAAAATTCACTTATTTCATAAGGCAATCGACTATAGTCCAAATGGAGTTATGGCCTTTGGATGTCTTTGCAAGTCATATGCTAAAATACATAATGATTTATTATATATATATATATATGTATGTATGGGTAATGGTATCATAATCCCCTTAGATGTATAAATATTGGCCTTAACTTACTATCATACCAAGCACTGATATACATGTTTCTCAATATCCCTTTTTATGTTATCCCACTAAAAATGATCTTTCAGATCTCTATATATCTTTCTAATTGTAGGATGGATTGATAATGAAGTCATTTATTTTTTATCCAATATCTTCTTATAGAATTTTTTGTTGAAGGGACACATATATGTTTCTTGAATCTTGTAGTTTTATCATGGTTATGGTTGAGCTCCAAAATTATCCTTTCCTTCTTTTTCAGTTTCAAGTCCTCCTTTTATACCCCTTTAATATTTACATGCATGGATGGTTGAACATTAATTTGACAATGATAGGATTTTTCCCATTCCCTAATGATTTCAAGATTCATCCTCTAAAAATAAATAATTATTGGATATCATTCATTCCCTATCATGTACAAGTAAACATAATCCTTCCAACCTATAACATCAACTACCTAGTTTACCTTCCCAAGGTGGAAATTTATTGAGTAGTAATAATATTTAATCAAATACAACCATATCATTTGAATTATATTCAAATATATTTATGTGAATATATACTAATGTCTATATATATATATCGCATGTTTCACCATAAACAAAATTCCTCCATATTTTCAATGAAAAAATTACTACATCAAGCTTTAAATCATGTATCGTCTGATTTTTCTCATGAACATTAAATTGGTGTTAGGCATACACTACCCCCATGTCTTTTTGTATAATAAAATATCCCAAAACATTTTTTGATGCAGCACTGCATATCATAAACACTTCTCCAATACATTGTAGTGTAAGAATAGGTGAACTTACCAACCTTTCCTTTATTTCGTTGAAATTTTCTTCACAATAATTTCTCTAATGGATCTTCAGTAATTTCTTTGTTAACTTGGTTATTATATTTTATAGTCATGATAAATTTATCACAAAAAATCAATAGTATCCAAACAATCCAAGAAAAATATGGAACTAAATTATTGTGGGTGTTCTAGGAAATTGTTCAATAACCTTCATCTTTAAAGGATCCACATATATACCTAAACATCTAATTGCATGACCTAAGAATGAAACTTTATATAACTTGAATAAATAATTTATAAATTTGGCATACAGTTTCTCCTATATTAAGATCTTAAAAACATTCCTAAAATAATTTTCATGATCTTACTTACTCTTGAAATATATGATAGTTTCATCTATAAAGGCTACCACAAATAGATCAATGTAATCTCTAAAGACTCTATATATTATATACATGAAGATATTGGGGGAATTAGAGAGTCTTAATGGAATCACTATAAATTAATAGTATCCATACCTCATAAAGAATGTTATATTTGGTATATCCTATCATTTTACCCTTAACCAATGATATCCAAATTAAAAATCAATCTTGGAAATGTATTTATATCTATGTATTAAAAAAATTATCAATATAGGGTAGAGGTTACTTTTTCTTGATAGCGACTTTGTTATGTTCTTGTTACACCCCATTATTTCATAGTATTTTATCTCTTTAAAGTAATTCAACAGCTTGCACTACACACAACATAGAGTTCGAGTGCACCACGAAATACCAAACTAGCAGTGCAAAAAACGGTTATGAATAGTATTAACTACATTTTTAATTTTATATAGTCAATATAATTTTAACATCCATATTATTTTTTTCCTAGACATAATATAAAAATAAATTTATTTTTTCAGATAAAGGAGTATTTATCAGAAAATGCAATCTTATCACTTTTTAATAGAGAACCCTTTTTAAATTCAATATTTGAAACTTTTATATATTCAATTTTTTAAAATAAACTTCTTATTTAGAATAGAGACATAAAAAATAGTTTTGATAAATCTTTGGTGTTTTTTTGATAACTTTCATATTTTGATAAATAGTGAAAAATACTAAATTTTAATTAAAAACAACTTTTTTAATAAAAAAATATATAGTGTTAAACTATACATTTGAATGGTTTTGAAGTATAATTAGATTATATTTTTATCAATTAATCTAATGTTGGTCATTGGAAGTAATTTTACATTTAAATTGGACATAAGCACATATCAATTTTTTGATAGTTTGTACTTATCAAAAACTCGCTTTCTGGTTTTGTCAATAGGAATTAATTTTAAATTTATTAATGAAACTTATATGTTTCGAATTTGGTAAAATAGGAATCATTTTTTAATTTTTAATATCAAAATTAGATGTGGGTGATTTTTTTGTATTTTTCTAAAAACATTCGATTTTGGATGAATACGAAGAACACTATGTTATTATTTAAAACTTACATTTATTTAAATAATTTTTATTTTTATTTAAATTTATTATAAAGTCAAAATAGAAAAATAATGACTATATTATTATAGTTTAATTCATTAGAGTCATTTTATAATAAGATTATATATATAAATTTTGATAGAACTTTTTAACATCTGTTACCCACCTTCTAGGCACATTTGCAAATTTGCATAAAATGTAATTTTACCACTTATGTCAATTTAATTTCAACTATTCGAGAGACACGGTTTATATCAGTAAGAAAAATTTGGTTCTATAGGATGAAAATAATTTTTGTTGAATAAAAGCCTTTGAATTTTATTTACCACGGTTAAAAGTAAATAGGGTAATTAAAGGTAAATATTATATTATAAATACCCTACCCAATGCCATAATTCTATTGGATAAGTGTATTTAGACCTAAATAAACCTTAGGAATAAAAAAATATCCTTTTTGATCCACTTGGATAATAATATAACATTTATTAAATTTTTTTTAAAGAAGAGTTAAAAGTGTTAAATTCAAAGTTTAATAACTAACCCATTTTTAATATTTGGTTATACATAAGATAATTTTGACTATAAATATTCATTAGAAATATAAACTGATTTACTATATCATGGTATTTTATTTGTAATTTTTAGACATTAAATATTTAAATTTATTTATGACACAATGATGATTCAGTAATTACTTTATTAATGAATGATTAAAATAATTCATATTATAAATATTAAAATAAATTTAAATTGAGACTTTTGATGCATTCCACGAATTTTATAGGTGAATATGACATGTTATTATAGATTCAATATTTTTTTCGACGAAATTAGATTGTTATGACTTTCAAAAAAACCAAATACTAAATAGTGTCAAAATTGACATAAATGAGTTTTTAAAAAAATACTATATTATTAAATGATATAATATTCATAAAAATATAATATTCATCCAAGGTACTTAGATAAGGTTATATATGTCATTAATTAACCACTTTAATGTATCATGACATTTTATAGTATGTTTATTAACCATATAATATAAAAATACAAGGAGACCTGGTAAATGTTAAACTATTTAACCAGCAGTTAAATGTAAAAGATAAGATTAATATGGTGAACTAGACTTATCTAAAACTTATTGGATGAAAATATTTCGATTCATATCCACCTTATAATCTAAATAAATCCATTTTTATCCATTATAAAACGAAAATGATTTTATAATTAAATAATATATCAATATTTACCTATAGTGGCACTCACCTCTCTTATAAAAGGGTACTTCTCCTTCTATTAATTTCACACCTCCAAATCCATTTATATCAGACAAAAATAGATCAAACATCCTCCCAAATACCCTCACTTCATCCTATAGCATTACCTTTATCATAAATACAACTTCAAAATATCTTTTTCTCAAATTAAAAGAAAGAACCTGAAGAAGAGGTAGTTATTTTGTCACCTCTTTCAAAGTTCTTTTCCTCTTCCACTTCCTCTCTATTTGTTTTTTCCTTAAAAAAATCCTTTACCTTCTACATACATTAATTTTATTATAAATATGGTACAACCATATTCCTTATTCTATCCATCCTATGAATGACAAAGTCACCATACGTGCGTACTTACGACTTACCGTCTCCCCTTTGTGGTGTAGTTTGTTATTCAATACTTCATTATTTGGATGGGTATAATAATGTGTATAATTGATGTAAATAATAAATATAAAATATTAATGATTATTTATATATAATATACCATCCAAATACATATGATTTCACCATCAATATAATGATATCATCCCTCGTGCGTACGTACGGCTTACCGTCTCCACAACGTGATGAGATTCATTTCCATGTTCCCCATTCAATGATGATTATAAATATATATATTATTAATAGGTATGTAATATATGACATAATAATGATAATGTAAATATATATATATATATATATATATTTTCATATATCTCATTTACTTACTTCTGTTTAATACGATTTGAAAACGAAAACGACGTTAATGCTTACGTATGGCCTACAGTCTCCATAAACTGTGTTTTCCATTTCATATATCTATCTATTATACATACTTATATTCTGAATATATATGATAAATAAATATTGTTTTATATTCTTGAATTAATAAAATCATGATTTTAGTTATACAATCAAGATTAACAAGTTAAAATACGTATGATAAAGAAAGAGATTATTACACGAAATGTTATTATAACATAAAAATTATTATTAAATGGGTAGTATAAAATCATAAATGAATCAAGTATGAAATCATAAATATGAATATGTTTCTGTTATAATTTAATAACATACTATGGTCATTATACAGGAGGTTAAACGTACACTTGACCAAAGGAAAGTACAAGGTAAGGGTTAATTATTCAATCTCATTATTATCCGAGATTATTTATGTGTAAGTATTTATTGGGACATTTTTATCTTCCATGTCCATGTTTCATAAAACTTTTTTCAAAATTAATATTTTAAGGTTTTGTGGTAGGGACTCTTTAGCAATATCAGCATTATAAATGTTTTAATTATTTATTTTTATAAATCATTTTAATTAATGTTCTTGTTTAAATAATGATTCTAAGGATTTATTAATATGGACATGATTATTTTAAAATGTTCATTCCTTTCAAATGTTTCAAAGTGGTATGGTACAATTTGATTCCAAAATTTATTTTAAATGACTTCCTTTATAAATGTGTGACTTTTAAATGATTTCACAAAAAGTGGTATTTCTCTCAAAGTGTTTTACTGCTCATTTTCAACTATGTCCACATCCTTTCATGTATATTAATCTTGATTGAGGTTGATTTAATATAATAAAATCTTACATATTGTATTGAATGAGTTATGATATGCTTGACTATGGACGTGCTATTTTTATACCATTCATGGTTTATGGTAAACGTTTTGACAGACCATATGCATGTTTTAATATGATTATTTATGTTATGTTACAGAATATTCATATGAGGAATGCATTTCACTTAGTAAGTGATGTGTGGAGACCACTATAAATCCTTGATGTATCGGTAGGTCTCATGAGACAAAATAGTGTCCTGGCATAAGGCCTTGAAAAAATATTATTTTTAGTCTTGGCATGAGGCCATGACTATATGGTTATGTTGTCGGATATTATGAAGTGAATCATTATGAAATTAGCTATTGATATTACATGTGATTATTTGACTAGTATTATATCCATGTGAGTAAGTAGATGGAATTATTTGATTTATCTTTGCCATATTTTTCTAAACTTTATGTTTAAAAGTATTCTATTTCATTCTTATACATTTTTTTAAATGTTTATGCTTATCTAAGATAGTTTCCCCTATATTGTTATCCTTACTGTGCATCTAATCTCACCCCTTTATATGTTTTATTTTTCCCAGAATGTGAAGAAATATATTATGATTGACTTGTAGGGATAAGATATGGGATGTGAGTGTGTTCAAAGGAGACACAATGTGGTTGTTTTCAATTTCATAATGTAATGTAAAACTTAAGTATGTATCTAGTACTTACAAGTATACTAAAATGATCGGTCTTTTGGGATTTGATCCCTGGTGATCATGCTGATATATTAAAATAATGCACCGGCTCTGGGCTTCTGGGGTTGGGGTGTTACAGTTGGTATTAGAGAAAGTTTAGTACAAACCTTGGAATCTAGATTCAGAAGAACTGTTATTAGAGAACATTAACCTAAGATAGACTTTAAGGATCTGTATAGATGAACATACAAATGTTTTGCTCAAGTATATATAATGTGGGTTTTCCAAGAAATACATCCATATCTGGACACTAGTAGGTAGAGGAGGCTCTGACACATATGTATTTAGGGGTAAAACCTGAAAACACCTCTTTGAGATAGACTCGAATAGGAACTAGAGAATGACAACAGGCCTTGATGAACTCATGGTATTCACGCTCCTGGTGGATATTCTTAGGATAATTCACATTTTCTTTACAACCCATTATGAATTATTTATGTGTAAATAATTTCTCAAAGAAATTTTTTTTATGATTATGGATTATATGTATAAACTTTTTAATTTACTTTTGGTATTGTACAAGTTTGGAATTATTCATTGTGATTCATAAACTTACATAGTGTATTCTATTTTTTATAAATGGTGCCACATAGAAGGAAAGAGAACTCCAGCAATACGCATGATCCAAAGAGTAAGAAGGATGATATCTTTCATGGTCTTAAGGCAACATTTAGAATGGTAATAGTCTCCCACATATTCTCATTATATGTAGAAATAGTATCATGGGTTAATAAGATTAGTAAATAATTCTCTGAGTCCTATGGATTTTACGGGAAGCTAGATAAGAAAAGGATGGTTGAGAGAAATATGGATAAAGGGAAGAAGGGAAGGAAGGATTTTCCCATATGTGATAACTGTAGAAAGAATCACCTTGGTAAATGCTTGAAGGTAATTAGAGTTTGTTATAAGTGTGGAGAAAAAGGACACCAAGTACATGATTTCAAGGGTAAGAAAATGGTTTCAAATGTACAATGCTTCATCTACAAGGACTTGATACACTAAGTGAATCAATATCCCAATCATCATTGTATACCCCAAATGATGCTATTGGATAATAATCAAGTTATGATACTACCGCAAATGAAGAGGAATAATTAGTGTTCATATATTAATTATGGAAATAAATAAGTTTTTTACTACAGTACTATTTCATTGAGGATTTGAGATTATATGTTACTAAGAAAAGTGACTCAATAGCAAGTTAAAAATTTTGAAAAATACATGGTTGAAAGAAAGATAAATGTCAATATGGTCTTAATACTGAGGTAGTGATTTTGGAATAAGATATGGTTGATTTGGATAAATTATATTGGATATTCTTGACTACCATAGAACTGATTAATGGTTTGTTTATTCCATCATTGTTGGTATATTAAAATTTTTGGGATATAAGTAATATATATTGTATTATATATGGCATAAGTGATCATGAATGTAATCAATAAGGTTTTATGGTAATTCAAGGTGTTACCATATTTTAAAATAATACATGGGGAAGGTACTCACATGTTACTATGTGGAAAAAAGAGCTCTTCATTATGTTATATTGACCTTCCTTATAAATTTTTGGGCTATGAGTTTGGAAACAAATATTTTGGATAATTATAAAGGTTGGAATAGATTTAGTTTGACATTGGATACTATAGTTTAAGGTTAAAAATTTTATTAAGATTATTTTTCGATTTTTCTTAAAAATGACAACCCGAAGGTCAGGCAACAACACGTCATGTCTGGAAAGGCCACAAAACACGAACCCGCAACTAAACGGTGATAAGTGTGCATCACCTACAACTAGACTATGTGATGTCCTGGTTTTTATAATGTAGTTTTATTAAATTATCTGATAGATGAATTGTAAATTTATTTTTTTAACCTTATAAGATTAGGATAAATAGAATAATTTTCAGTTCTATTATCTTTTGAAGTGAAAGATGAGTTTTTTACAGAGGTTAGTTAAAGGATGGAACTATACTTGTAAAGAATTAATTTTCCTTTATACTATGAAGAAATTAATTCTTAAACATTAGGGAAGGGATCTTAAAACCATAAATGTGTTATCCTAATACCTAATGTTTTGTTGAACCGATGATATTTAAATCATTATAGATTGACGGCTTTGAGGCCCTCAATATCCCACTTATTGTTCACTTGTTTGTGATTGATGAACCCAATTAGTCAGTATAAATATTTTTGTTTTTCCTCCAATTATGTGTCTCTAATTTCCACTAATGTTCTCCTATTCGAGATTATAATTTAGAGGTGACTTTGTCATTTCCCTTTCCATCTTATTAAGAATAAATTTTATTAACCCAATTTTCAATAAAAAATTTCCACAAAGTTATTTTCTATTTTTAAACTTTTATTTTCAAAGAATAATTTAAAATTGGTAGTACACAATTTATTGAAGGAGGGGAGAATGTAACACCCCATGATATCATAGTACGATATCTCTTTAAAGTAATTAAATAGCATGCAATATATACATCACCGAGTTCGAGCGCACCACGACTTACCAAACTAGCTGTTCAAAAAGAGGTTATGAATAGTATTAATTGAATTCTGAATTTTATATACTCCATATAATTTTAACATCCATATTATGTGTTTATTAGACATAATATAAGAACAAATTCAATTTTTCAGATAAAGGAAGTATTTATCAAAAAATGCAATTTTAATGCCTTTTTATGGTGAACCATTTTTAATCCAATTTTTTACACCATTATATACTAAATTTGAAAAAATAAATATTTTATTTAGAATAAGGACATAAAAATTTAGTTTTGATTAATATTTGGTGTTTTTATGATAATTATCATATTTCGATGAATAGTGAAAAATACTAAATTTTAATTGAAAACAACTTTTTTAATCAAAATAATTTATATTTTTATTACAAAAATTTGAATGGTTTTGAAGTATAATTAGATTATATTTTTATCCATTAATCCAATTTTTTCATTGGGAGTAATTTTACATTTAAATTGGACATAAACACATATCAATCTTTTAATAGTTTTTATTTCTCAAAAACCTGCTTTTTGGTTTTAACAATGGGAATTAATTTTAAATTAATTAATAAAAATACAATGTTTTTAATTTGGTAGAAGATATATAATTTTATAATTTTTAATTTCAAAATTAGTTATGGGTGAATTTTTGGTATTTTTCTGAAAACTTTCAATTTTGTTGAATAGTGAAAAACATTACGTTATTGTATAAAACTGACTTTTATTTAAATAATTTTTATTTTTATTTAAATTTATTTTAAAGTAAAAATAGATAAATATTAACTATATTATTCCAATTTAATTCATTGGAGTCATTTGATATTAAGATTAGATATATAAAAATTAATTGAACTTTTTAACATCCTTTACCCACCTTCTTGGCACATTTGTAAATTTGCGTATAACATAATTTTACCACTTCTGTGAATTGAATTTCAAAAATCCAAAAGAGGAGGGTGAAATCAAAAAGTAAAATGTGGTTAAATAGGATGAAAATAGTTTTTTTGTGAATAGTAACATTTGAATTTTATTTACCATAGTTAAAAGTAAATAGGGTAATTAAAGGTGAAAATGATATTATAATTACCCTAACACATGTCCTGACTGAAAATTAAATTTTTTATTTCCAAGAACTTTTAGGAAAAGTGAGAAACTGCACATCCCTTAACACAAACCAGATCACAACTTGAAACATTCATAAAAATACATATGCAGGACAACCACAAACCAACTAGCTCACCACGAGACTGAATATCATAATTCACGTAATCATCTCTGCATCCCACACAAGAATCCCCTTCTGCCATAGTCGATTCCCACTCAGAGGCCGATTGATGCCGCCCCAAGAAGTAATTAATTTTCTCCAAGCTCCCCGTCTGGTCCAGTAAAGACTGCACTAGGCAAGGTTATTTGATCAATCTGTCCTTTTTTAAGGAAAGAATCACACCTTTGTCCTGCTTAAGAGAAGATCTGGTACACATCAATCACGGAAGGTAAGAGTAGTCTTTCCTTGTTCGTCTTCTTGGTGTAGCAGATATAGTTTCTGCACACTTAGTCATCCTACCAGTCCTATTCTGAAAAATGTCATTGTATGACAGGTAGGCTGAACCACTTATATTTTCCTTATTTCCCCCAGAAGCATTTTTTCCTTTGGTCTTTGGTGTATTATCCTTGCAACATGAAGCATTCCCCCTCCTTGTAACCAGTGTGTTAATATCAATCGAAGTAAGACACCCAACCACTGCAACATCCTCTTCTATGATCATTGGGACTTCCTTGTGACCCAAGCTTACTGTAATGTGCCCTCCCACACATGACCCCTCAGCATCACCACTGAGCACAGGACTAGAATCAAAATTTTCTTCAAAAATGTCTTCCAAAAGGACTTCAAACTTGTTGGTTAGCATAAGGAAGGGTCGAGCTTAGGGGTCAAATCCTCTAGAACCCCCAGTACTATTCGGACTGGCCATGCCCGAGGTACCTTCCTTTCTCCTCAACCTCTGTTCCTTCCCCGAATTCTCCCTATCCATGTGTTGCTCCAAACAATCCTCTTTACAACCCAAGCCAGACTCCTTACGAGCTAAGGGAATAGAAGAGCCCTCTAAATCCTACTGTAACCTATTGAATACCTCTACAACTGTTGGGTTAACCTGAGGTTCCAAAACACTTGGAGTTTGAGAAGTATGAACATCCATTGTCGTCACCATGTGAGAATCTTTCCGGAGGTCCTTAACCACAGGACTCGGAATTCCCCCATCTTTGGGACCCAAAGCCTCCTTGACCAGGCTAGACATAACAAAAACCTCTGAGATATCGCCCAATACATCATTCCCATTTCTTTCCACAACCTGCTTCCCCCTGCAGCTAACCTCCAACAACCGAGAAGTGTCTCTCCTACAGAAAACCTCCAAAGTGTGGCCCAAACGCTTGCAAGATAGATAGAAATCAGTGCAATTCTCATATACCACCTACTACTTCCACCTGTAATCTTCTCCAATAGTAATAAAAACATAATCGAAGGGAAAACAAGAAGCATCAACTTTGATACAGATCTGAGGGTATACTGGGTGACACACGGCCTCGGTGCAGCTATCAGAACACAGAAATCGTCCTATGAGGTTACCTACCATCCGAATCACCGAAGGGCTCTGAAAATGTAATGGGAGATTTGGAAAACTTACCCAAACCGTCGTAGCAAGAGAATCCTCAATCATATGTAAATTAAAGGACCACCATATGGGGAAGAAATGAAAACCGTTGAAGTTGTGAGGTTCCCTCGACCATGCCTTGATGAGATCCGCTTCCGATTCAAAACGAATCATGATATGTCGGTCGTCGACCAATCCAACAACCACTCTTTCTTGAAGGTCCCAAAATCCAAAGAAGAACCGGTCGAAGGAATCTTCTGAAGGTCTTCTATTCTTAAAGTGAGAAACCAGAGTTCAATTCAAGTCGGCTGAGGTTTTCACAAACTCCGAGAATGAGAGTTGAAGATTAGGAATTCCATCAAGAATATCTAGAACCTTTGGGCATAGCAAAACTTCCAGGAAAGGAGGAAGAAAGTTGGGATTGGTAAAAGGTCGGAAGAACCCTCCTCGCTCATTTAATGAAAATTCCCCCTCCCCCACCAAGGGGGGAGGACCTGATGTCGGCACCGTCATCATTGAAAGGAGGAGATCAGCCTCAAAGGGCTAGGGTTTTTCAGTATGGCTAATATCTTAACACATGTCCTAAATCTATTGAATTAGTTTATTTCGAACTAAATCAACCTTAGGAATAAAATATGATCCTTTTTTTGATCCACTTGGATTAGATTAGGAAATTTATTAAATTTTATTCAAAGAAGAGTTAAAATTGTTAAATTCAAATTTTAATAACTAACCCATTTTTTAATATAGGGTTATACATAAGACAATTTCAACTATAAATATTCATTATAAAGGTAAAAAGTTTTTATATATCATGGTATTTTATTTATAATTTTTAAAAATTAAATAATTAAATTTATTTATGACACAATGATGATGTTGTAATTGCCTTTTTTATTTTTTTAGGGATGATTCCTTGGCCAAAAAGACCAAATCACAATTATTATATAAAAAAGGGGGGATAACAAGAGTCCAAAATACGGAATCATTTTACAATATTTTTAATGTAAGGGCATACAATCAGTAGGGAGGTCTTAAAACCATGTAATATCATGGTTTAATCCCATTTTATCTAGGCCATCTTCAAAGGTGTTAGATTCGCGATAAACATGCGTGATGATATAATTGATATCGTTAAGAAAGTGGGTGCAATTCATCCAACGGGGATTAAATGTGTTTTTAAAATAAATAATATATTGTTAAATATTATGATATTCCTAAAAATATAATATTAGGAAAAGGGATGTAGATAAGGTTATATATTTCATTAATGAACCACTTGCGGTTCGATTGACATTTTATAGTATGTTTATTAACCATATATTATAAAAATACAAGGATATGTGGTAAATGTTAAACTACTTAACCAAGAATTAAATCTAAAAGATAAGGTTACTATGGTGACCTAAACTTGTCTAAAACCTATTGGTTGATAATATTTTGACCCATCCCCACCATAGACTCTAAATAAATTCATTTTGATCCATTAGAAATGGAAAATAATTTTATAATAAAATAATATTTCAAAATTTTCCTAAAGTGACTTTCCCCTCTCTTATAAAAGGGTACTTCCCCTTCTCTTAATTTTACACCTCCAGATCCATTTTTCTCGGCCAACCCCTGCTCATATATCTTCCAAATGACCCTAAATTCAACCAAGAGGCCTTGAATTGATCATAAATTCAATCTAAGGAGCCCTTAAGTTCAAATCAAAATGAATAACCCGAAGAAGAGATAATTATTTCATCACCTCTTTCAAAGTTCGTTTCTTCTTCCACTTCATCTTTCTTTGTTATTTCCATACCAAAATAATAAATCTTTTACATTCTAAAAACTATGATGTTATTATAAAAATGGTATAACCATATACATTATTATATCCATCCTATGAATGACAAAGTCACCATACATGCGTACGTACGGCTTACCGTCTCCACGTCGTGATGTAGTTTTTATTCAACACTTCATTATTTGGATGGGAATAATAATGAGTATAATTGATGTTAATAATAAATATAACAAGATAATAATTAGGTATATATAATATACCGTCCAATTACATATTATTTTACCATTAATAGAATGATATCATCACTCTTGCGTACATACGGCTTACCGTCTCCACGATGTGATGAGATTAATTTCCATGTTCACCATTCAACGATGATTATAAATATATATATTATTAATAGGTATGTAATATATGACATAATAATGCTACTAGAAATATATATATATATATACTTATTTACATATATCTTATTCACTTACTTCTGTTCAAAATGATATGAAAACGGAAACGACATTTATGCGTACGTATAAATTACTGTCTCCATAAACTGTGTTTTCAATTTCATATATATATATATATATATATTATACATACTTATATTCTGAATATATATGATACATAAATATTGTTTTATATTCTGGAATCAATTAAATCAAGATATAATTTATACGATCAAGAATAACAAGTTAAAACACATATGATAAAGAAATTGATTATTACTATCAATGTAAAACTTAAGTATGTATCTAGTACTTCCATGTCTTCTAAACTGATCGGTCTTTTGGGATTTGATCCCTTGTGATCATGCCAATGTATTAAAATAATTCACTAGCTTCAGGCTTCTGGGGTCGGGGTGTTACAGTTGGTATTAGAGATGTTTAGTACAAACCTTGGAAGCTAGATTCAGAAAAACTCTTATTAGAGAAAATTAACATAAAATAGACTTTGAGGATTAGTATAGAAGAAAATCCAAATGTTTTGGTAATGTAAATATTATTTGGGATTTACAAGAAATACATCCCTATCTGGATATGAGTAGGTAGAGGTGGCTTTGACACAAATGTATCTAGGGGTAAAACCTGAAAACACCGCTTTGAGCTAGACTCGAATAGGAACTGGTGCATGACAACAGGCCTTGCTGAACTCTTGGTTTTGACACTCCTGGGGGATATGCTTAGGATAATTAACATTTTCTTTAAAAACCATTATGAATGATTTATGAGTAAATACTTTCTCAAAGAAAACATTTTTATGATAATGGATGATATGCATAAACTTTTCAATTTACATTTGGTATTTTAAAAGTTTGGAATTATGCATTGTTATTCTTAAACTAAGCTAGTGTATGCAATCGTTTAGAAATGGTGCCCCGTAGAAGGACTGAGAACTCCTGCAATATGCATGATCCAAAGAGTACGAAGAATCATATCTTCCATGGTCTTAATGAATCATTTAGAAGGGAAATAGTCTCCCACATATTCTCATTATATGTAGAAAGAGTATCATTGGTTAATAAGATTAATAAATAGTTCTCTAAGTCCTATTGATTTGAAGGGAATCTAGAGAAGAAAAGGATGGTAGAGAGAAAGATGGATAAAGGGAAGAAGAGAAAGAAGGATATTCCCATATGTGATAACTGTAGAAATAATCAACTTGGTAAAGGCTTGAAGCGAATGAGAGTTTCTTATAAGTGTCGAGAAAAAGGATACCAAGTACATGATTGAAAGGGTAAGAAAAAGATTTCAAATGTACAATGCTTCATCTTCAAGGATTTGGGACACTACGCGAATCAATGTCCCAATCATCATAGTATACCCCAAATGATGCTATTGGATAATAATCAAGTTATGATACTACAGAAGATGAAGACGATTTATTAGTGTTCTTATTTTTTTTACTGAATTATTTCATTTTAGTGTTGTATCAATGATGTACCGGTTATATTAATTATGGAAATAAATAAGTATTGTACTGTAGTACTATTTCATTGAGGATTTGAGATTATATGCTAATATGAAAAGTGACTCAATAGCAAGTTAAAAATTTTGGAAAATACATGGTTGAAGGAAGGATAAAACTTAATATGGTCCTGATACCGAGTTAGTGATTTTGGAATAATAGATGGTTGATTTGGAGAAATTATATTGGATATTCTTAACTACCTTAGAACTGATTAATGGTTTGTTTATTCAGTCATTTTTGGTGTATTCAAATTTTTTGGAAATAAGGAATATATGTATAATTCTATAAGAAATAAGGGAGCATGAATGTAATCAATAAGGTTTTATAGTAATTCAGGGTGTTACCATATTTTAAGAAAATATATGGGGAAGGTACACACATGTTATTATGTGGAAAAAATAGATCTTCATTATGTTATGTTGACCTTACTTATAAATTTTTGGTCTACGAGTTTGGACATAAGTATTTTGGATAACTCTAAATGTTGGAATGGATTTAGTTGGACATTGGATACTATAGTTTAAGGTTAAAAAATTTCTTAAGATTTTTTTTGGATTTTTTTTATATAAAGGACAACCTGAAGGAGAGGTGATAACTCATTGTGTCCGGAAAGGCTGTGAGACATGAACCCGTAACTGAAGGGAATTAATGGTGCATCACATACAACTGGGCTACGTGATGTCCTCGATTATATAATGTAGTTTTTTTAAATGATCGGATAGATGAATTTTAATTTTAATTTAAACATTATAATATTAGGATAAATATAATATTTTTTAGTTGTATTATCTTTTGGAGTGAAAGATGAGTTTGTGGTGGATGTTAGTTGAAGGATGGAACTATACTGGTCAAGAATTTATTTTCACTTATTCTATGAAGAAATTAATTCTTAAACATTAGGGAAGCGATCATAAAATCAAAAATGTGTTATCTTAATACCTTATGTTTTGTTGAACCGATGATATTTAAATCATTATAGATTGATGGCTTTGAGGCCCTCAATATCCCACTTATTGTTCACTTGTTTATGATTGATGAACTCAATAAATCCCTATAAATATTTATGTTTTTACTCTAATTATGTGTCTCTAATTTCCACCAATGTTATCCTATTTGAGATCTTAATTTGGTGGTAACTTTTTCATTTCCATTTCACTCTTATTAAGACTTAATTTTGTTTACCTTATATCCTATGTGGGTTTTCCACAAAGTTATTTTCTATTTTTAAACTTTTATTTTCAAAGAATAATTTCAAATTGAGAGGACAAAATTTATTTAAGGAGGGGAGAATGTAACACTCCATGATTTCATAGTACGTTATATCTTTAATGTAATTGAATAGCTTGCACTACATACAACACCGAGTTCAAGCGCACCACGACTTAACAAACTAGCAGTAAAAAAAGCTGTTATGAATAGTATTAATTGAATTTTGAATGTTATATACTCTATATAATTTTAACATCCATATTATGTGTTTCTTAGATATAATATAAGGACAAATTAAATTTTTCAGATAAAGGAATTATTTATCAGAAAATGCAATTTTAACGCATTTTTATGGTGAACCATTTTAAATCCAATATTTTATACCTTTATATGTTAAATTTGAAAAAATAAATTTTTCTTTAGAATCAAGACAAAAAAAATTAGTTTTGATAAATTTTTGGTGTTTTTATGATAATTTTCATATTTTGATAAATAGTCAAAATATGAAATTTTAATTGAAAACAACTTTTTTGATCAAAATAATTTATAGTTTTAATCTATAAATTTTAATGGGTTTGAAGTATAATTAGATTATATTTTTATCATTTAATCTAATTTTTTTCATTGGAAGTAATTTTACATTTAAATTTGACATAAACATATATCAATCTTTTGATAGTTTTTACTTTTCAAAAACCTGCTTTTTGGTTTTAAGAGTGGGAATTAATTTTAAATTAAATAATGCAACTTAAATGTTTTTAATTTGGTAAAAGATATATCATTTTTGAATTTGGAATGTCAAAATTTCCTATGGGTGAATTTTTCGTATTTTTCTGAAAACATTCAATTTTTGATGAATAGTGAAAAACATTGCATTATTGTTTAAAATCAACTTTTATTTAAATAATTTTTATTTTTATTTAAATTTATTTTAAAGTAAAAAATAGATAAATATTAACTATATTATTCCAATGTAAATCATTGGAGTCATTTTATAATAATATTAGATATATAAAATTTCATTAAACATTTTAACATCTTCTGCCCACCTTTTAGGCACATTTACAAATTTGCATAAAACATAATTTTTCTGCTTCTCTGAATTGAATTTCAGAAGTCAGAAAGATGCGGTTGAAATAAGAAAGTAAAATGTGGTTCAATAGGATGAAAAATAAAATTTCAACAGTACCGTTTGAATTTTATTTACCATAGTTAATGGTAAATAAGGTAATAAATGGTAAAAAAGATATTATAATTACCCTAAAACATGTTCTAATTCTATTGAATAAGTATATTTTGAACTAAATCAACCTTAGAAATAAAATATGATCCTTTTTGGATCCACTTGTATTAGATTAGGACATTTATTACATTTTATTTAATGAAGATTTAAAAGTGTTAAATTCAATGTTTAATAACTAAACCATTTTTTAATATAGGGTTATACATAAGATAATTTTGACTATAAATATTCATTAGAAAGGTAAAAATATTTCACATATCATGGTATTTTATTTATAATTTTTAGAAATTAAATAATTAAATTTATTTATGAAAAAATGATGATGCAGTAATTTCTTTTTTTAAGGATGATGCCTTGGCCCAAAAAGACCAAAGCACAATTATTATATAGAAAAGGGGGATTACAAGAGTCAAAAATACGAAATCATATTACAATATTTTTCATGTAAGGGCATAAGATCAGTAGGGAGGTATTCAAACTAGGTAATGTCATGGCTTAATCCCATGTTCTCCAGGCCATCTGCAACCGTGTTTTCTTCACGATAAACATGCGTGATGATATAATTGAGATTGTTAAGCGAGCGGGTGCAATCCATCCAACGGGGCGTAAATGAGTTTTTAAAACAAATACTATATTATTAAATGATATAATATTCTTAAAAATATAATATTCAGACAAGGGACTTATATAAGGTTATATATGTCATTAATCAAACCACTTGTGGTTTGCTTGACATTTTATAGTAAGTTTATTAACCATATAATGTAAAAATACTAGGAGACGTGATAAATGATAAACTATTTAACCAAGAGTTAAATCAAAAATATAAGGTTACTATAGGGACCTAAACTTTTCTAAAACCTATTGGTTGATAAGACCTCCACCCATACCCACCTTAGACTCTAAATAAATCAATTTGGATTCATTAGAAACGAAAAATAATTTTATAATAAAATAATATTTCAAACTTTTCCTAAAGTGACTCTCACCTCTCTTATAAAAGGGTACTTCCCCTTCTCTTAATTTTACACCTCAAAATCCATTTTTCTCAGCCAAAACCTACTCAAATATCTTCCCAACAACCCTCAATTCAACTTAGAGGACTTAAATTGATCATAAGTCCAACCTAAGGAGCCCTTAAGTTCAAATCAAAAGGAAGAACCCGGAGAAGAGATAATTATTTCATGACCTCATTCAATGTTAGTTTCTTCTTCCACTTCATCTTTCTTTTATGTTTCCATACCAAAATAATAACTCCAGTACCTTCTAAAAATTGTGATGTTATTACAAATATGGTTCAAAGCACACTCATTATTCAATCCATCCTATGAATGACAATGTCACCATACGTGTGTATGTATGGATTACTGTCTCCACGTCGTGGTGTAGTCTGTTATTCAACACTTCATTATTTGGATGGGTATAATAATGAGTATAATTGATTTAAATAATAAATATAACATGTTAATAATTATTTATATATAATATACCATCCAATTACATATTATTTCACCAGTCATAGAATGATATCATCATTTGTGCGTACATACGGCTTACTGTCTACACAATACGATGAGATTCATTTCCATGTTCACCATTCAACAATGATTATAAATATATATATTTTATTAATAGGTATTTAATATATGATATAATAATACTACTAGAAATATATAGATATATATTTATTTATTTACATATATCTTATTCACTTACTTCCGTTCAATATGATATGAAAACGGAAACGGAATTTATGCATACGTATGACCTACCATCTCCATAAACGGTGTTTTCCATTTCATATATATATCTATTATACATACATATATTCTGAATATATATGATACATAAATAATTTTTTATATTCTAGAATGAATTAAATCATGATATAAGTTATGTGATCTAGAATAACAAGTTAAAACACGTATGATAAAGAAAGTGAATATTACCAGTAAGGTAAAACTTAAGTATGTATCTAGTAATTATAAGTCTACTAAACTGATAGGTATTTTAGGATTTGATCCCTTGTGATCATGACATTGTATTATTTTAATGCACCATCTCCAGGCTTCTAGGGTCGGGGCATTACAGTTGGTATTAGAGGAAGTTTAGTACAAACCTTGGAAGTTAGATTTAGAAAAACTATGATTAGAGAACATTAACCTAAGATGGAATTTGAGGATTAGTATATAAGAACACCCAATTGTTTTGGTAATGTAGATATTGTGATTTTTTTAAGAAATATATCCCTATCTAGATACGAGTAGGTATAGTTGGCTCTGACACAGATATATATAGGGCTAAAACCTGAAAACACTGCTTCGATCTAGACTCGAATTGGAACTGGTGCACGACAATAGAGCTTGTTGCACTCTTGGTATTGACACTCCTGGGGTATATGCTTAGGATAATTCAAGTTTTATTTAAAAACCATTATGAATGATTTATGAGAAAATACATTCTCATAAAAAATTATTATTATGGATTATATGCATAAACTTTTCAATTTACATTTGTATTTTACAAGTTTGGAATTATGCATTGTGATTCATAAACTAACCTAGTGTGTTCCATTGTTTAGAAATGGTGTCCTGTAGAAGGAATGAGAACTCCATCAATACGCATGATCCAAAGAGTAAGAAGGATCATATCTTACATTGTCATAATACAACATTTAAAAGGGAATTAGTCTCCCACATATTCTCATTATATGTAGAAATAGTATCATGGGTTAACAAGATTAGTAAATAATTCTCTGAGTCCTATGTATTTGAAGGGAATCTAGAGAAGAAAAGGATGGTAGGGAGAAATATGGATAAAGGGAATAAGGGAAAGAAGTATTTTCCCATATGTTATAACTATAGATAGAATCACCTTGGTAAATGCTTCAAGGGAATTGGAGTTTGTTATAAGTGTGGAGAAAAAGGACCCCAAGTACATGATTTCAAGGGTAAGAAAAATGTTTCAAATGTACAATGCTGCATCTATAAGGAGTTGGGACACTACGTAAATCAATGTCCCAATCATCATAGTATACCCCAAATGATGTTATTGGATAATAATCAATTTATGATACTACCGCAGATGAAGAGGAATAATTAGTGTTCTTATATTTTTATTAATGAATTATTTCCTTTTAGTGTTGTATCAATGGTGTACCGGTTATATTAATTATGGAAATAAATATGTTTTGTACTAAAATACTATTTTATTGAGGATTTGATATTATATGGTACTATGAAATGTTACTCAATAGCAAGTTAAATGTTTTGGAAAATACATGGTTGAAGGAAAGATAAACCTTAATATGGTCCTGATACTAATGTAGTGATTTTGGAATAAGAGATGGGTGATTTGGATAAATTATATTCGATATTCTTGACTACCTTAGAAATGATTAATGGTTTGTTTATTCCATCACTATTGGAGTATTCAAAATTTTTAGATATAAGGAATATATCTAGTATTCTATGTGGAATAAGGGAGCATGAATGTAATCAATAAGGTTTTATGGTAATTCAGGGTGTTACCATCTTTTAAGAGAATACATGTTAAAGGTACTCACATGTTATTATGTGGAAAAAAGAGATCTTCATTATGTTATGTTGACCTTCCTTATAAATTTTTGAGCTATGAGTTTGGACACAAGTATTTTGGATAAGTCTAAAGTTTGAAATGGATTTAGTTGGACATTGGATACTATAGTTTGAGGTTAAACCTTTTTTTAAGATTATTTTTGGATTTTATTTATAAAAAGGGCGACCCGAAGGTCATGCGATAGCCCGTCGTGTCTGGAAAGGCCGCAAGACATGAACTTGTAACAAAAAGGCAATAACGGTGCATCACCTACAACTGGATTATGTGGTGTCCAGGTTTGTATAATTTAGTTTTTTTAAATGATCTGATAGATGAATTGTAAATTCATTTTTTGTGAAACCTTATAAGATTAGGATAAATATAATATTTTTGAGTTATATTATCTTTTAGAGTGAAAGATAAGTTTGTGGCTGAAGTTAGTTGAAGGATGGAACTATACTTGTCAAGAAGTTATTTTCCCTTATTCTATGAAGAAATTAATTCTTAAACTTTAGGGAAGGGATCTTAAAACCAAAAATGTGTTATCCTAATACCTTATGTTTTGTTGAACCAATGATATTTAAATCATTATAAATTGATGGCTTTGAGGCCCTCAATATCCCTCTTATTGTTCACTTGTTTCTGATTGATAAACTCAATCAGTCCCTATAAATATTTACATTTTCCTCCAATTATGTTTCATTAATTTCAACCAATGTTCTCCTATTCGAGATCATAATTTGGTGGTGACTTTTTCATTTCCCTTTCCCTCTTATTAAGACTAAATTTTATTAACCCTATTTCCAATGTGGGTTTTCCACAAAGTTATTTTCTATTTTTAAACATTTATTTTCAAAGAATAATTTGAAATTGTGAGGAAAAAATTTATTGAATGAGGTGAGAATGTAACAACCCGTGATTTCATAGTACGTTATGTCTTTAAAGTAATTTAAAATCTTGCACTACATACAATACCGAGTTCGAGCGCACCACGACTTACCAAAATATCCATTCAAAAAGAGGTTATGAATAATATTAATTGAATTTTGAATTTTATATACTCTATATAATTTTAAAATCCATATTATGTGTTTTTTAGACATATTTTAAGAAAAAATTCAATTTTTCATATAAAAGAAGTATTTATCAGAAAATGCAATTTTAACGCCTTTTTTTGGTGAACAATTTTAAATCCAATATTTTACACCTTTATATATTAAATTTGAAAAAATAAATTTTTTCTTTAGATTCTGGACATAAAAATTTAGTTTTTATAAATTTTTGGTGTTTTTATGATAATTTTCATATTTCAATAAATAGTGAAAATATGAAATTTTAATTGAAAGCAAATTTTTTAATAAAAATAATTTATAGTGTTAATATATATATTTGAATGGTTTTGAAGTATGATTAGATTATATTTTTATCATTTAATCCATTTTTGTTCATTGTGAGTAATTTTACATTTAAATTAGACATAAACACATATCAATGTTTTGATAGTTTTTACTTCTCAAAAACCTGCTTTTTGGTTTTGACAATGGGAATTAATTTTAAATTAATTAATGTCACTTCAATGTTTTTAATTTCCTAAAAGATATATAATTTTTGAATTTGGAGTATCAAAATTATCTATGGGGGAATTTTTGGTATTTATCTAAAAACTTTCAATTTTTGATGAATAGTGTAAAACATTGCGTTATTGTTTAAAACTAAATTTTATTTAAATAATTTTTATTTAAATTTAAATTTATTTTAAAGTAAAAATAGAAATATATTAACTATATAATTCTATTGTAACTCATTGGATTCATTTTATAATAATATTAGATATATAAAATTTTATTGAATTTTTTAACATCTTTTACCCACCTCCTAGGCACATTTTCAAATTTTCATAAAACATAATTTTACCGCTTCTGTGAATTGAATTTCAAAAATCTGAAAGACGTGGTTGAAATCAGAAAGTAAAATGTGGTTTAATAGGATGAAAATAATTTTCTGTGAATATAAATGTTTGAATTTTATTTACCATAGTTAAAAGTAAATAGGGTAATTAAAAGAAAAATTATATTATAATTACCCTAACACATGTCCTAATTATATTGAATAAGTGTATTTCAAACAAAATCAACCTTAGGAATAAAATATGATCCTTTTTTTGATCCACTTAGATTAGATTAGTACATTTATTACATTTTATTTAAAGAAGAGTTAAAAGTGTTCAACTTAATGTTTTATAACTAAACCATTTTTTAATATAGAGTTATACATAAGATAATTTCGACTATAAATATTCATTAGAAAGGTAAAAAATTTCATATATCATGGTATTTTATTTATAATTTTTAGAAATTAAATAATTAAATTTATTTATGACAAAATGATGATGCGGTAATTCCCTTTTTTATTTTTTTAGGGATGATGCCTTGTCCCAAAAAGACTAAAGCACAATTATTATATAAAAAAGGGGGGATTACAAGATTCTAAAATACAGAATCATATTACAATATTTTTCATGTAAGGGCATAAGATGAGCAGGGAGGTCTTAAAACTAGGTAATGTTATGGGTTAATCCCATGTTGTCTAGGCCATCTACATCCATGTTTGTTTCGCAATAAACATGCATGATGATATAATTGAGATCGTTAAGCGAGCGGGTGTAATCCATCCAATGGGGCTTAAATGAGTTTTTATAACAAATACTATATTATGAATGATATGATATTCTTAAAAATATAATATTCGGATAAGGGACTTAGGTAAAGTTATATATGTCATTAATGAACCAATTTTGGTTCTCTTGACATTTTATTATAAGTTTATTAACTATATAATTAAAAATACAAGGAGACGTGGTACATGTTAAACTATTAACAATGACTTAAATCTAAAAGATAAGGTTACTATGGTGACCTAAACTTGTATAAAACCTATTGGTTGATAAGATTTATACTCATCCCCACCTTAAACTCTAAGTAAATCTATTTTGATCAATTATAAATGAAAAATAATTTTATAATAAAATATTATTTCAAGCTTCTCCTAAAGTGAACCTCACCTCTCTTATAAAAGGGTACTTCCCCTTCTCTTAATTTTACACCTCCAAATCCATTTTTCTCAGTCAAACCCTACTCAAATATCTTCCCAAAGACCCTCACTTCAACCTAGAGGCCTTAAATTGATCATAAATCCAACCTAAGAGCCCTTAAGTTCAAATAAAAAGGAAGAACCTGAAGAAGTGATAATTATTTCATCACATCTTTCAAAGTTCATTTATTCTTCCACTTCATCTTTCTTTGTTGTTTCTATACCAAAATAATAACTCCAGTATATTTTAAAAACTGTGATGTTATTATAAATATGGTATAACCATATTCATTATT
The DNA here is from genome assembly GCA_963277665.1 of Viscum album. Taxonomy (NCBI): domain Eukaryota; kingdom Viridiplantae; phylum Streptophyta; class Magnoliopsida; order Santalales; family Viscaceae; genus Viscum; species Viscum album. Next base: position 542,355,957 of record OY728119.1, read on the forward strand.
ATATCCTTCCTAGGAATGAAAATGTCACCATACGTGCGTACGTACGGTTTACCCTCTCCAAGTCGTGGTATAGTTTGTTATTCAATACTTCATTATTTGGATGGGTATAATAATGATTATAATTGATGTAAATAATAAATATAACATGTTAATAATTATATATATATAATATACCATCAAATTATATATGATTTCACCATTAATAGAATGATATCATTGCTCATGAGTACATACGGATTACCGTCTCCACGACGCGATAAATTCATTTCCATGTTCACCATTCAATGATGATTATAAATATATATTATTAATAGGTATGTAATATATGACATAATAATTCTACTGGAACTATATATATATATATATATTATGCACTAACTTCTATTCAATGCGATATGAAAATAGGAACGGCGTTTATGCGTACGTATGACCTATCATCTCCATAAACGGTGTTTTCTATTTCATGTATATATATATCTATTATACATACTTATATTCAGAATATATATGATACAAAAATAATGTTTTATATACTGGAATCAATTAAATCATAATTTAAGTTATACGATCAAGAATAACAAGTCAAAACGTGTATTATAAAGAAAGTGATTATTACTAGAAATGTTATTTTAACATAGAAATTATTATTAAATGGTTAGTATAATGCCATAAATGAATCAAGTATGAAATCATAAATATTAATATGGTTTTTTATAATTTAATAACATACTATGGTCAATATACATGAGGTTAAATATACCCTCGACAAAAGGAAAGTACAAGGTAAGGGATAATTGCTCAATCTCATTATTATATGAGATTGTTTATGTGTTAGTATTTATTGGGAAATTTTTATCATCCACATCCATGTTTCATAAAAACGATTTAAAAAAGGAATATTGTAAGATTTTGTGTGAGGTAATCTTCCTCAATATCAGCATTTTAAATATTTTAATGATTTATTTTTTTAAATATTTTTAATTAATGTCCATGTTTTAAAAATTATTTTATGGATTTAGTTATATAGACATGATTATTTTAAAATGTTAATTCCTTTAAAAAGTTTCAAAGTTGTATGGGACACTTTGATTCAAAAATCTTTTTTAAATGACTTCCTTTATAAATGCGTGATTTTTAAATGATTTCACAAAAAGGGATATTTCTCTCAAATATTTTTATTGATCATTTTCAACTATGTCCACATCCTTTGCTGGATATTATTATTGATTGAGGTTGATTTATTATAATACAATATTACATATTGTATTGAATGAGTTATGATATGTTTGATTTTGGTGTGCTATTTTAATACCATTCATGGTTTATGGTTAAAGTATTGATATTTCTTATTCTAGTTTTAATACGAATGTTTATGTGATGTTTCAACATTTTCATATGAGGAATGTATTAGACTTAGTAAGTGATTAGTGGAGCCCACTATAGCTCCTCAATGAATTGGTAGGTCTCATGAGACAAACTAGTATCTTGGCACAAGGGTTTGATAAAATCTTATTATTAGTCTTGGAACGAGGCCTTGACTATGTGATTATGATGTCCAGTAAAATGGATTCTATCGTTATTAAATTAGCTATTGATATTACTTTTGATTATTCGACTAGTAGAATATCCATTTAAGTATGTAATTGGCATTATTTGATTTATATTTTCCATATTATGATAAGATTTATATTTAAAAGGTCTGTTTTTAGTCTTATATATTGCCTTAAATGTTTATGCTTATTTAAGATAGTTTCTATTATATTTTTATCCTCACTGAGCATCTGAGCTAACCCATTTATATGTTTTGTTTTTCCTAGGATGCAAAGAAGTATATTAGAAAACACTTGCATGGATAATATAAGTAAAATGAGTGTGTTCAAGAGACACAATGTTTTTTCTTTTCTTTTCACAATGTAATGTACAACTTTTGTATGTATCAAGTAATTACAAGGCTACTAAACTGATCGGTCTTTCAGGGTTTGATCCCTTGTGATCATACCAACGTATTAAAATAATGCACCAGCTTTGGGCTTCTTGTTTCAAGGTATTACAGTTCTTGATAATCAATTCAAATGTTCACTAACTCGTATTTCTTCTTAATAAAAACTATAGGTTCACCCTGTGGTGATGCACTAGGGTATATGAGTCCCTTTTATAGATTATCCTAGAGTTCCATATTTGATACCTGAAAATCAATTATGGTCATTATATAAGATGTATTTTAAATAGGTGTAAAAGTAGGTTTGTTTTCTATTGAAAACACAACTTCACAATTTGGGGGAACTCAATGAAAATATTTAGTAAATTCGTTTTTTTATTCATACACAATAGTCATATCTTTAAGGTTTAGTTTCTACCTAACCATTTGATCTAAATACCCCTCATGAGTAGGTATTAAGACACAAATAAGGGGTTTAGCTTCCATTGGAAGTTCATATACTTCCTTGAGATGATATATGATTGCATATTTATTTAGGCTATCAAATATGACATCTATTAATAAGTTCCTTAGAAGTTCTCTATCTATATAGAGCCAATACATGACCCAAATCTCATCAAATTTGACTATAGGGAGAATAATAATAAATTCATGGACAAAATTCCCAAACAAAATTCTCAAAGATGAGTTACATAATTGATATTAAATATTCTTACTTTTAGTATTTTTCATTCATAATTAAATATATAATAATTGTGTTTCTGGTGTTATATCCTTATAAATTATTTATCTATAAAATAGTGGATAGAACCTGAATAAAATAAGAAATTTTTATCTCTATCTTGAATCATAAGTGTACCTTTCACCACATCATTCTTATCATTAACTTGAATGGTTGTGATCACATAGTCCTACCCATTTTCCTTTGTCTTACAAGGTTACTGACACTGATTGCCATCCTTAAAACATGGTTTAGTGAAGTTTTTGGAATAATGATCATATACCTTAAAAATTTAATCATGTGAGTTTGTGTGTGGAATTTATAAGATTTCTCTTTTCACCCATATATCTTCATCATTCATGTGCTTGAATACCTTATTTTTTTATACTTAAATCATTTACATGTCCATACTATACAATTTCTTTGATACTACATTACACATTTTTAGCATGAAGAAAGATTAATTTTCTTTCCTCTATGGGTTTCATTCTTGTAATTTCCTTGAAAATATATATTTTCGTTATTGTTCCCAAAACCTCGATAATAATGGGGGTGTCTAGTATCTATTTCTACCTTGAAATATCATAGAATGATTTCTTCAGTCCTATCAATGTATTTAATAGCGAGTGAATTTTAGAGACTTGGTCTTAAGATATTAAGAATTAATAAATTTTGATTTCAAGGATAATTATATGTCTAGATGTGTACCATGAAAATCTTGTGAAATGATCTTCATAGGTACTAATGGATTTATAACATTCGAAATCAGTTCTAGGAATTCCCATTCCATTTTAGTTTGAAGAATTCAATGAAAATATTTATTAAAAATAAAATATTAAACTCTTCTCATGTCATGGATTCAATACATTCCTCTTACATCATATTCTTGATAATATTATACTATTAATCAGTTTCAACATCCAAGGATATATAGCCAAAAACCCTTCACATATCCTAAGAAATGGGAAATTAAAAATATATATTCTATATCAGTAATCCATTTCTTAAAAATAAGTGGATTATAGGACCCATTAAAATAAATTATGTGTTTCCATATAAAAGACTCAATATTGAGTTGTTTCTTCATTTGGTTATTCAAAATTTTGATATAGTTCCCAATATTATTCATATATTGAAATATTTGGGTGGGTATAACTCAAAAAAATCATCATAACTCCCATTTAATTTGGGTTCTCATGAATATGGTCAATTTAGTGTTCATTATATTCATATTTAAATTCATTCCAACTAGTTTTATACATTGACTGAACCCAAAATGTTTAGTGTGATCAATAATAAATAATAAAAGTAACAAATCATGTGATAATGAGAACCATTCCTAATATTTTCTATATTATTTCAACCCATGTCACCTTAGGTTCATATTATATCAGTTTTACCATTAGCATTTTTAGGTTCTAATATCTTATCATTCAAAACCTTTTTCTCAAAAATAACTAAACCCACTTTTGATACAAACTGAGGCCACCCAAGGATAACATGCATACATGTTAGATCATTTTAGATGAAAACATAATATATATCACAATAATTCTTTCTCAATAACCATAAAGGTTTTGTTTCATTGGAGACTAGATACCTCAATGACTTATTTATAAACAACCTTCAATATTTTACACAAACAATATTATCACACTGTAACCTTATATACTTATCATACTTGATATATTTTTTTATAACCGGGGGAAATAGAAATATAAGAAAGTTTGATCTCATATGCTTGGTAAGTTTAAACAAGGGAGATAAAATTTTAAGATAATAAGTGAGAATAAAATTATCATAAGGGTATGATAATTAAAATATCACACCCAAATATATAAATATTAAATCATGAGTATGGATTAAAGAATCAACATAATATAATACATGAGCCCTATGAGTGTGGAGAATCCAAGAATCATGATCTATAAGAGAATAAGATATGTATAATAATATGTTATAAGAGTGTGGTAAAAAAGTGTGGCATCCACATAATTATAGAAATCATATGTCAAGGCTACCCAAAAATACATTACTTATATAGTGGGCTTTGGATAACAACCTTTGTGCTTCATTTATCTTGGGATAACCGCCCGTGTACCCTCTTGGGATTAATCATTCCACCCATTTACCTTTTAATCTCATGAGATATAAAAAATTAACCAAAACATTATACTTATATAACAAGCCCACCAATAACATAATGATAAACCTTACATTTATATTCCACAATAACATAAGAGAATTGTTCATTCCTTTACATCATAATTATCCCATGGAGAATAAATGGGTTTCATGATAATTTCTTCAAAACAATTTTATATTCCATATAGAGAAAGAATTTGGATCATATCATCAGATTGAATCCTCAGGGAATCATAAATATTATTAATATATGTTTACATATATCAAAATTAATTATATAAAATAATAACAAAATATTATTTTAAAAATAATAAGAAAAATATTTTCACTTGTGGTAACTTTTAAAAACTAAAAATTCATATAAAATTGGGAATATTATTTTCTTTTACAAGATGTAAATTTGTATATTAGTTTTTATAATAAATAAGGAAATTAATGGTAAGAGAATTTGTCTAAATGGTGAGCATCAAAAAAACATTCTTTTCACACAATTGTAAAGAAATTAAAAATAATCAGTACTAAAAAGGTGGAGAATATTCCTTTTAAAAACTTTATAATGAAATAAAAATAGAGCTGAAAATGAATTTAAACAAAAAAATTAAGAAAATATAATTACATTTTAGAAATAATATAAAGAATATATATATGGAAGAAAAAAATTATCGACCTAAAGAAATAATTAAAGTCGGTTTTGTTTAAAATATTACTTCATTATTTTGAGTACCAAAGAGGGGATAAATGGAAGGAATACTTGAAACCCAATAAATAACCACAGTATAACAAAATATATGGGTTTAATAGTTAAATAACATACAATTTCATGCTATGTAAATTGTAATATAAACAATTCCGATTAAAAGTAAAATTGCAACATAAACCCTTACCTTAGTCTTCCTCTTATTTGAAAACACTCTAAAATCATGTATAAAAAATATAAATTTTTTATAAATATACATTAAAACCATATTTATATTTATAATAATATATAACATTCATATATAATTTCTTATTAACTGTTTAATAAATATTCTATACTAAAGTCTATATTTTGGTGGTAACTGTTCTATTTCCATATATGTTTTAGTTTGATGGTTCCATTACTTGCACCTTGCTCAAGGTTACATATTCTTAATCAATTTATAAATATAATTTTTATTTATTATACACAGTTTAATAACTATCCATGTAATTTGGTGATGAGAAATGGATTACATGACTTCATGGATGCGGTAGTTCATATGTACACATGAATAATGGTTTCATTTTTCAATGGATAGAAATAAAAGAAGGTTGTTGATAATGATTCTTTAAAAAATAATAATTATGTCATAAATATCATATATATTCATTAAATTAATATTTATATCCATACATGAGATGAAATTATGAAAACTTAAATACATCACTTCATGGAGGTGGTAGTCTGCACATATTCATGAGTGACGTTTTCATTTTCCATTAGATGGAAATGAGGTAGATAATGATTTTTCCATAAAAATGATAAATTTTTTATATATTAATGATAATTGTTCCATTATTTTGAGGTGTTTATAGAATATGTGGAGGTGGTGGAGAAATTAAAAAAACATAAAAGATAATGGTTATGTCGATTACTTCTTCCTTAGGTATCCTTCTTTGTATATCACCTTAAACCTTCTCTATAGGTTCTGGGCATAGTGGAAGTGTGTGATGGATCATTCCCAACATTTATTTTTGTCATTATTGATGATTAATCTAATATTTACTTGATTATAAGGGATCTGATAAACATAACTGAATCAAGGAATATATAAAAAGGATAAACACTAGAACTGAAGTGTATGATTGAAACATATTATTTATAATTAATTTATGTAATTAAATAATTACCTTAGGTGAAATTATTTCTTCATATATGGATCTGAAAATGGATCTATGTTTTAATATATTTGAATTGTATGAATTGATATTTTATTTCCTCTATTAGTGATCCATATGTGTTCCACAAATTTTCAGACATCGTCATAGGGCTCTCTGGGTTCTAGCACAACAGATCTTGTTGCTTACAACATTTTACTTTGATCACCCTAAGAATTAATTCCAAAGTATTATCCTTTATCTATCAAGACTAGATAGTATAAGGTCTAGGAAGACCACTCTCTATTCTTGGGAGCATTCTTGGATAATGGATCTCTTTAGGGCTCTGAGAGGATTCTATGGATTCCATTATTTATAGAAAAACAATTAATTGGTTCTCTTGAAAAATGATATAAATTTGTTTACATACCACTATGGATATAAATAAATATTTGCAAAAGTGGCATATAATATTTATTTAATCTTTGTCGAACCCCATGTCTATAATTACAATATTATAATTATTTCTTGACATACACCAAACTCCCAAATAAAATAAAATATTATTTAATCAAAAAATATTTAAAAAAATATCACTGAACCATTAAACTCAGTCCACCATTCATCCATAATATTTATCAGGCCTTGAATAATGAATATTTATTTAATAAATAAATATAATTATATTATTCGCTAATAAATAAATAAATAATATATCCACTAAATAGAAAATAATTATTTATTAAATATTTTTCTAACCTAATATTCTCTTGAATAACTTGTGATGGAATATATGTGATCAGAAAAACATGAATAATTTTTAAACCATGTGTACAAATAATATTTATTTATATTTTTAAACAATAAATAATAATATATAATTTAACTGATATTATGGATACACTTATTGTGTGACCCTCTAGGCCTCTTTCTCAATGGAATTAGACGAAGCAGCCTACAGTCCAAAGTTAGTGTTTAGCAACACGCTAAGGCACCCATGGAGAATGAAGTAAATAATGCAATGATATATTACCTCATAAGGATTCTTAATATGTAATATAATCCCTTTATTTTGATATATCTAATCAATTAGGTGGAATTATGGTGTTATCAACCTAGGTCCTCGATGTCTCTTTCTTTGACTTTTTAAAAATTGAACTTGCATATAGAACACCATGGTCATGGATTTGTTAATTATATTTAATTTATTTAAAAGGGATTCATGTAATAACTTTTTTTTAAAAAATAGAAGTTACAAATTTGTTCCCTCATTATTTATTAATGAAATATTACTCATGAAGCACCTAATATTTCCTACCTTTCCATGAATATATGTCATCATGGTTTTCATCAATATGTCAAAGTATGTGAATTGTAACACTCATTGATAAAAATAATAAATTAGAAGGAAGAATAAATATTTATATAGATAGTGACATCCAATGACACATATAAATGTAGATTTCCTACTAGTGGGTCATGTTAACATAATATCATACACCGGATATTAACAAGGGCATACACTATGAGAAGGTTCCTCAAAATCCTATAAGTCACTACCTGTGATAGTAAGTATCATTTTTGTCCCTGAACATATATAATTAAACTATATAAAATATATTTAAGCATACTATCATGGAACTTCTGTGTTCTCATTATAGTTGGGAACTCTTATGACCTTTTAGTGTAACAACTAATCTTATGACATTATCACATACTATGTTATGCAGAGAAAAAATCATGATGTGATAATAAATTTATTAATATTAAAAAATATGAATTCTGGTTATTATAATTTACATAGAAGTTATATCTAGGGAGCCAACTCAAATAAAATCTATCTTTCACTAGATCCAACTACTAACAATCTTTAGTCTTCTAGCACTCACATGATACTCATGCTTCTTCTAAGATGGGCCTTTAGTCGAGGGGTCCACCAAATTTTCTTCTACGGGAACTCTTCTTACTACAACTTCACCTCTTTGAGAAAAATACCTCAGGATGTGATATATATGGAATAATATTTTTGCTATTTGTGTGACCTTGGATCTTTTTTAAGAGTCACCACTACAGTATTATTACGAGGCAATGTGATTGGGTCATTTCCATAGGGTACCACATCAAGATACTATAAAATGTTTCATATCCAAAATACTTACATGGTTGTATTGGAAGCCACTATATACCTAGAATCTACTATAGAATCAGTGATATTCAAATACATTGAACTCATCCATATCACTGCTCCTCCATTGATTCATTAACCGTATTCAGACTATGAATTCATATAATTTTGATATATTTAAAAAATAACATCAATATAATCATTGATGATTAGCTCCACATCTCCTCCCTACACAAAGAATGTATCCTTATTTTTTCTTAGATACTTAAGGATATCCTTAAAATAAGACCAATTTTGTTCTTCAGTATCTTCTTAATATTCTCCTTCCATTGTCAATGAATAGGAAACATCAAGTCTACTGTATAACATTGTATACATGATTGATCTTATCATTGAAGTGTATGGGATCCTACTCATTATCTCTTTCTACTACTATTTCTAATGAAATGTTTTCTTAGAAAAATGTATACCATGTGATACATAAATCAACCCCCTCTTGGATAGTTCTATACTAAATATTTTTAGTATCTACTCAATGTATATAATTTTACTTAGTCCAATAAGCCTCTTGTATCTTTCATGAATGAAATCAATCCGTAGAATATAGGATACTTAAATTAATTCTTTCAAGGAGAAATACTTATTACACTAGTTCACAACAGACCGTAATACTAGTATTTCATTTCTAATAAGTATTATTTCATCAATATATAAAACTAGGATAACGACCATATTCCCAATAAAACACTTGTAAACACTTGGCTCAAATTAATTCTTAATCAAACCAAATTCATTTATAGCTTCTCCGAAATTAATGTTCCATGACCTAGATACTTTCTTCAATACTTAAATGAATCTTTCCAACTTTAAAATATTTATATAATCTCTTGAAGTCACAAACACTTTTGGTTGTGTCAGGTATACATCTTTCTGAAGGTTCTCATTAAGTAAAGTAGTTTTGATATCCGTCTTATAAATTTCATAGTCATGGTAAGATGTTATAGAAAGTATAGTTTTGATGGATTTTAACAAGTAATATGGTGAACATTTTTAATGATTTTAAATTAATTTATTTTGTTTAAACACTTTACCCACTACCCTTTATTTATAGGTTTTTTCTTTACCTTCCACATCCATTTTTCTCTTGAATAATCATTTTTACCCAACAAAATTTACATCAACTTGCAGATCGACCAGAAAAAATATGTGGTTCTAATATATGGAATTCATTTCATAATTCATGGCTTCATTCCATCTTTCATATTCTAATCTCTCTACTACCTCTTTGTTGGAGAGAGTTTCATCAATTTCAACCAATAATGATTCACCATCTTTAGTGAATAGAAATTAATATCTCTCCAGTTCTCTTACCTTAATATTTTTCCTATGTTGTATTTATATATTAGTAACTAATTATTATATGAGGACTTGTGGAATCTATTATTATAAAAACTCTTTTATAGATTGAGAATCAGCTTCATTGAAGTCAATCCTACTCCCACTATCCATTTTTAGGATGTCTCCCTATTATGAAATACAACTTTTATCATGGAAGTTACTTTCTTATTTGATGGTTTTATAGGTTGTATCAATTTGTTTCATTAGGATACCTTATAAATATACACTTTGTGCCCTGTGGTTCTAGTTTTATTCCTAGGAAGTCCTTAACAAATGACTCATAGCCCCATACACATGTATTTTATAATATGGGTTTCTTTCCACTCCATAACTCAAAGGGAATTATATTTTTCACTTTATTTGGTAATCATTTTAGTGTGTATTCCATAGTTTGTAATTCATATAACCAAAATGATAATGGAAGATCTATAGGACCCATCATCGGCCTTATCATAATAAGGTACATTTCCTACATTCATTAAAACCATTCCACAATGGTTTGTAAAGTATATTTAGTTGTGATAGAATCCCAAAATCCTGTAAAAGGTCTATAAAATCTTGGTTAGGATATTTACCACCTTGATCTAATTGAAGATTCTTTATCTTCTTTCCAAGTTGATTCTCTACTTCATTCTTGAATTTATTGAATTTATCAATGGAATCAGACTTATACATCATGATGTAGACATATCTATAACTACTCAATTCATCATTAAATGTTATGAAGTAATGATACCCACCTCAAGATTCTACTAGAAATAATGCACACACATCATTATGTACAAATCCAAAAATATATGGGTCTCTTCCATCTTGACCACTGAATGGTGTTTTGGTAATTTTTCCTTGTAAACAAGCATGAAATATTTCAAGTTGTATTATCCCAAAAGAGTCTAAGTAACTATATTGACATAACTTTTTCAAATGTTTCTCATTTACATGACCAATATGATAATGAAATAGTTGGGTGGCATATGATTTATGTGAACATGATTCATTATTTATTTCCAATACTTAGTATTCATAATTTAATTCATAAAGACCATTATTTAAACATTCCATTCTATAACATATGTTTTCTTTTTAAAGGAAACGAATTGTATTTCTAAACCTACAAATAATACCATTTACAAATAGGAATGATTAAGAAATTATGTTCATGGTAACCATTGGTACATAATAAAAATATCTTAAAAAAATACCATTCTTGTTTCCAATGAAAGGTGGTAGTAACCAATGGTTAGAGCATCCATCCTCACACCATTGGTAACTCTCAAATTAATATATCCTCTATTAATATTTCAGAATCTACTTGGTTTATATATTTTGATACAGATCTGATCACTACAAGATGTATCTAAAAAATGTGTATATTTTGAAATATTACACTCGATATTGAACACAAATTTAGCTTACCCTTGAATCTGGGTGCAGTTCTTCTTCCAATGGCCTTGCTTGATAAGTGAAAAATATACCACTTCCTTTTCTTTTCTTTTCCTCTATATATTACACTTCATGGAAGGATGGTTCCCAATGTCCATAGACTTTTTGTGAGTCTTGGGCCCCTTTACCTCGTTCTTCCTTCTATTATTCACAAGAAGGTTCATGGGATTGTCACACCCCATGTACTTATCCACATGGAGAATCGGAGTAAGACGTTACAAAAGACTCTTCTCATTATTTCTCAAGTTATAATTAATAATCATATTGGAGAAAGCCTTAGTTAGTGAGGAAAGTATTATATCTAAGGGCAGCTTCTTTGGGAATTTATTCCCTAAGATGTCTAAGAATTCAATGTATTCAATAATCTTGATTACATGTGGCCCGTATAGTGCCGACTCGCCAAGATAATTTGTAAATTGATAATTGGATATCTCATAACTCTCTTTTCATTAATTCTCTTGATAGTGAACCTGAAGGTGATGCATCATGATAAAAACATCCATGTCCTCATGTCGCTTCAAAATATCATTTTTCATGGATTATAGCATGAAATATTGAACATTTGTAACATCATTCAAATTTTCTCATAGATAGATAACTCTTCCTCGCTAACGTTATTATCAAGTGCTTCAGGAATAGGTTGTTCAAGAACATACAATTTCTTTTAATGGGGTAGGATAATGTGCAAGTGCCTTTTCCACTCTTATAAAGTTGTGCTGGGGATAATGTTATTATATTAAAGTATGGATTATAGTGATCTGTTTGAAGTCATTTTTATTTTTGTTTCTAAAAATAAGATTATCATATTTTTTTGTACTTTATCTAATAAAATTTTGAAAAATAAATAAATTTTATATTTATTAATACCTCGCCATTTTATTGAAACCCAATAGCTCTCACCATTTTCATCAAAATATTCTGTTTCAAGGAAATTATAGTTAAAATGATCCATATTACCCTTCTCATTGCCTCAATGTTTTCTAGTCAAGCAATTTGAATGTTTTAGATAGGCATTCCAAATTCCAACTGTATAAACTCACAGTTCCTTGATCAGTTTACTGCACTCCCCAATCCTGAAATTCTTAAAATGGATTTTCTCAATCATTTCCTCGTAGTTACACCAATTCCTGCTTTACCAGTGAACCCTTGATGTTAAATAATTTAATTCAACCAAAAACTTCAAGTTATAATTCTCGTATAATTTAAAGCACCCCAACATTGGTTGGTAAATAACTTTGAACAGTGGTTCAATTTTAACTAAAGTACTAGAAGGCTATACTGACATAAAATATATAATTGATGGATGTTATATTTTATGGGTAAATTTAAAATTATTATCTTTATTACATTCTTTTTATTACTAATTGAATTTAATTGAGTGATTAACCATGTATTAGATAATATTTATGTATAATCTAGTGTAATTTATTTCTATATTGCATGTTTATTAATTCACTAATTCATGTGATCATGAAAAATCATCTATAATTAAATAACTATGAAAATTGAAAATAATAATAATAATGTAGTATGATCATGATCTTATACTGATTGTTAGTTTATCTAGTTAATGATAAACTAATCGTTGACCTAGGGGAAAACACCTTCAACCGTTAATGGTACATGTTGCATCTTTTAACCTATCTACCTATGTATCTCTCTTAGATTGGTTTCACCTCAATTCCAAAATTGAACCACCACCTATAGAATGGGAGATCCATCCATTACGTATTCATTTTCTCACATGTAGGTGAGGGAACCAAAGGATTGGTTAAGGGGTTTATATAAAAACCCCATGGGCACACATTCCCTTACATAATGATAAGAGATATGACACACATGAGAAGAATTTAATTTAATAATAAATTAAATTAAACTAATCACATAAAAAGATCTGGTCAAATCTCATGATCATACACATGCATCAAACTACGTATGTATTTAATAAAATTTGCATTCAATTAAAATTATTATACTATAAAATAAATCATGCTCGAATCTGTTAATTATCTACCTTAATAAATTAATTAATTTATCTTAATTCTCATATGAATTTTCTTGAGGTTCCCATACATCACAATTTTAAAAAAATTAAATAAATTTATTAAAAATCTGTTGTGCATGAAAATGTACCTTTGTGGCAGCACGATGATTACTCTTCTGAACTACCAAACGTGTATTCTACTCATGTATTGTTTACTCTTGATCCATGTGGTATACATAAAATATCACGTAATATCATGAAGCGTACTATCAACTTAATGATCACATGATTTACATGTTTTTTTCATTTTTACGTAGTGTTTAATACTTCAATGCACATAATGTAAAAACTGTTATATGAATTATACATGATATATTGATCTAAACATTACACAATAATTAATTACACATTTATATATATATAAATATCACATGGTGCATTCTATAAATATATTGACCACACAAATGTACATTTTTATAAGGTTTACATGGCATAATAAATTAATTTGAATTCTGTGTAATTTGGTAAAAGTATATGAAACATACATTTACGATACACAACATGTATTATTCTTATCATCTATCCATGAAACACGCCTAGGGACTTGGAATGTAACCATCCCAAGGAAAATTTTGGAGTACTCGATGTGTACTAGGGAAACACAGTGTGTGCTCTCTGAGTTACATGGCCAAAATTCATATAGGCCATGTAAGATTATACACCCCTCATATGTGACTAAAGAACTGTATGTCATGTAGGAAAGTTACATGGTGTGTACTCTCGCTTACCATGTTCTAGGATGGCTCAGCTAACATGCAGTTTAAAATTAATTTCACAGCATATAATAAATGCACTCGACTTGAACTAATTATGAATTAATTCCTAGTTTATCAAACACGAATTCATTGTGTGTATCTTCATTTTACACAGTGTGTACACTTATGTTATCTGTCCGGACTCCTTGGAATCTCTGGATGAGATCTTAAAATTTATTTCATTCATAAAATTAATCAATTTTATTATATTTAAGAGAAAAAAAGATGAATAAATATATCTCAAAATTCATATTAAATAATTATTAAATAGGAATTAAAAACCAATCATAAATTCATAAATCAACCAATGATATTTGAATAATTATAAATAACTATTTGACCCCATTTTGATACTACTTTTAGGTTCCGAGCATAGTGGAAGGGTGTGGCGGGTCATGCCCAACTTTTTTTGTGTCTTGATCGATGATTAATCTAAGATTCACAAGATGATTAATGATTTGATCAGTGGAATTAAATTGAAGAATATAGATAAAGGATAAATGTCGAAATTGAAGTGCATGATCTTCACATGTAATTTATAATCAATTGAATAAATTAAAGAATTATTTATTTATGGATGAATTTGACAATGGAAATACATTGTACCAACTTTCAGTTATAGGAATCAATATTAGATTCCCTTTAAAAGTGATCTTAACATGTTCTATAAATCTTTGAATGTCATCATATGAATCTTTGTGTTCTAGAATGTCAGACACAATCACTTGTGTTTTTATCCTTTCATCACCCTAAGAATTAGTTCCAAAGGATTATACTTGATCTCTCTAGACTTGAGAGTGGAATGTGGAGGAATATCACTCTCTGTTATTGGGATAATTCTTATAGAAGGGATCTCTCTAGAGCTTTGAGAGGATTCTCTGAATTTCATTGTGTATAAAAATAATTAATTGGATCTCTGTAAAAATACTCTAATTGGATTTATATACAAATAGGGTTATAAATAAATAATTAAACAAGTTCCCTTTAATATTTATTTAATCTCTATAGAACCCCATGTCTATAATTATAATATTATTACTATTTCTTGACATGTTCTAAACATTCAAATTAAAAGAGATTTATTTAATAAAATAATATTCAATATATATTATTTCTCACCAGATGATTAAACTCAGTCCTCCTTTCCTCCACAATATTTATCGGGCCTTAAAAAATACATATTTATTTAATAAATAAATATTACCACTAAATTTTCCAATAAGTAAATACCTATTATATTCACCAAATAAGAAATAAATTTTTGTTAAATATTTTACTCACATAATACTCTCTCAAATAACTGGTAACAGATTATATGTGATCAAGAAGACATGAATAATTATTAAACCATGCATGGGAGTAATATTTATTCAACTTGTTAAATAATAAATAATGATATATTATTTAATTGAGAATATGGATACACATAGTGTGTGACCCTCTAGGCCTCTTTGTTAGTGGCATTAGACAATGCAACCAAAAGTCCAAGGATAGAATCTAGAAACACACCATGATACCCATAGAGAAATAGTTTAATGTCACAATGACATAATATATCATATATATTCTTACTATGTAATATAATCCCTTTATCATGAAATCTCAAATAAAGTAGGTTGTATGTTGGTTCCATCAACCTATATGCCCAATGTCTCTTTCATTGTCTTTTCAAAAATTGAACTTAACTATAAAACACTATGGATATGGATTTATTTAGGCTATATAATTTCTATCAAAGGCCATGAGATATCATCTTTATTAAAATAATACAAGTAACAAATCCTTTATTCATTATTCATTAATAAAATATTACTCTTGATGCACACAACACATCCTACCTTGTCATGAACATATTTTATCATGGTTTTTTTCAATACATCAAAGTATATGACTTATAACACTTGTTAATAATAATCTTAAACTCTAAGTACCAATATACAAATCCATATATTGGAACATCCAATGATTCATATAAATATGGATTTCTTACTAGAGGGTATCCTTCTCATAATATCATACACTAAATATTACTAAGGACGTACACTATGAGAAGGTACCTCAAATTTCTATGAAAATCCATACCTAATATCCTATATTATTATTTTATCTCAAATGATATCATCTGGCTATATATCATATATTTACAAATACTATCATGGAACTTATTGGCTATCATTATAGTAGGGAACTGATATGACCTTCTAGTATGAAATTTACTCTTTTCACATTATCATCTACTATGTTATGTAAAAGAACAATCATTATGTGGTAAGGAGTTTATTAATATTCAAAACTATGTATATGATTTGTCCTAAAAACTACAACATTCTTAGGTTAGTATTTTGATGACACCAGAACCTTTATGACTTATGTAGGAAAATAGTGAAGTTATTTGAGTAGAAAATAGTTGATCTAATGTGCTAAAAGTTTGTAAAAATAAAGAGAGGAGGTTCCCTTTTATAAGTGATAGGAGCGACACCCTTGTAAATACTCAAAGATTTAAAATAAAAAAATGTCATTATTAAGATGAAAGTGAAACTAAATGGAAAAATTATTTTATTATTTGATAAGGTAGGGTATAATTCCATTCATACAATCAAATTTAGGAATTTTTTAGTGATATTTTTGTCCTTATCTCTTAGTTTTACAATTTACCACTTCTAATCATAACCACAATGACTAGATTTTTACCTAGGTAACTTATTTTGATGACCAAAATTAAAATGGGCCATATAATTTTTTTGGACATTGTGATTTAAAATATGGAACCCCTTTTATTATATTTAATTTCTAACTATTTTAAAAATTAATTCTAATATCCTTGGAAAAAACGTGTGAAAACGTTTTTTTAGAAAAATATATCTTTAAGCATAAAAATGATTTTGTTCACATTCCTGGAAAAATAAAAACATTGATATGAGTATTTATTAATTTAATTAAATATATTGTCTAAAAATTGCATTAAAACTATTCATAAATATTGATTATTTTAATTTATTTAGATAAAAATACATGACACACATAAAAATATTTTTTTTAAAATATCTATTTTACTATAAAATGAATTTATCTTCATTTCTATACAATTAATAATAAATGTTTGAATGATCATTAATTTTTATACATATATAAACTATAATATTTCATATGTTTGATATGGAAAATAATATAAATTATATTTTAAATAAAAAAATATATAAATAAAACAATGTTTGTAAACAAAACAATTTCATTTAGCAAAGAATTTTTAAACTTGTATTTCTTATAATCACATAAAAATTTAATGGGTGTAATTAATTAATTTTATTAATTATTACTTATATTTAATAAATTTAAATGGAATAATTCCAAATAATTATTTTATTTAATAAAAATATATAATTTAACAAAATAATTCAAAATATCCCCTATAGAATGAACTATGTTTGCATAAGTTAATTTCACCCCATTCATTTTACAAAGTCATTTTTTTACCAAGATCATTTTACAATATAATAATTTATTCCATTTTTTATTTTAGTTAATAATTATTCACTTATGTTTGATGTTTCAGGCATCAAACAATCACTAAACATATTAATAAGGAAAAATATATTGTAAAATCAATGGTTTTTACACCCATAATCCACTAGAAGTAAGAAATTCGAATCATATCCTTGTCCATGGACTAGTCTCTTGACTCTGGAAGATATTATTGGCTCATCTGGACATTCAACTCCTTTTAGTGCCATTTTTTGGGATTCCCTAACTTATAGTGCATTAATTATATATTTCTTAACTTTTAGATCTTTCCCTCAAGGTTTAGAATACCTTGAGCATTGTGGCACATTTACAACTGGTCAAACTTCTGGGGAACCTATGATGACATCTAGTGTCATATAAAGTTGTGATATTATATGTATTTTACCTAGATCAATTTTAACTTCATTATTTGTCATCCTACCCTTAAACATTGATAAAACTAAATTCTTTTCCATTTTATAGGATCATCTGATTAAGGATAACATTTAAAATTATAATAAATTGGAGCT
Organism: Viscum album; assembly: GCA_963277665.1. Classification (NCBI taxonomy): domain Eukaryota; kingdom Viridiplantae; phylum Streptophyta; class Magnoliopsida; order Santalales; family Viscaceae; genus Viscum; species Viscum album. The sequence continues at coordinate 542,374,394 of OY728119.1, forward strand.
TTTTATCATCTTAGAGTCTAAAAATAAATCCTTTATTCCCCTATCTAATAATGAAGAACACCATAGACTTAGATTTTAATTTTTATCCTTTCGTAACATTTATATAAACATATTCCAAACTCACAAAGACTTTATGGTGTCCAACTTCTAGTAACTTACTGGAACAAAGATATTTTGGTATACTGTACCCCATAAGAAGCTTATGAAATTCTATTGGATGAGTATGTATTAGTGTAGATAACATCTAACCAAATGGATTTAGATATTCCAAAGTTCAAATGAAATCATATTTCCTTCCCATTTAAAGTTTATCCCATTCTCTTTTCCACACAATTTTAATATAGTGTTTCAAGTACTACCCTTTCAAGACTTATCCCATTCTTCAAAAAAAGTTCATGATGTTTGTATCATTGTAATCTCCCCCATTATCTAGAATTAAGAACATAAAATCCCAACCACTATATCTTTCAACCATGGATTTACACTTTTTAGAGGCACTAATTATATTAGACTTATTCGTAAGGAAATACACTTATACATTTATTTTTTTCATCATCAATGAACATGAAAAGGTAAAGGGATACTCTATGAGAATGTAAGGTGGATATCCCCCACAAATTAATGTAAAATAATTTCATATTTCAGGATCTAGGATTTTAAAAATAAAAATTGAATGAAACCCTCTTTTTTTCCTATCACACAACTCTAATAACCTCTTATACTTGTGCGATTGATATTATGTTTTTTGTTCCCCTATTAAAACCTTAATGTTATTCCCACTATGGTGACCAAGTCTATAATGTCAAAATTTTATATGTTGTATGGTTATAGATATGACCATATCACTTCCATATGAATTTCATGTCAAGTGTATTATTCCATCCTTTACTCCTCAAGGCACAACCATGGATTCATGAGTCACTTCTGAGACTCCTTTAGAGAAAGTTGGGTCATACCAAATATCATTCAAATATCCCATATAGATGATATTATTTCAAATATGAGTAATGATTATTAATCAATAATAAGAAATACTCATTTTTTACTATATTTTCATATCTCTATTTCTAATAACTTACAAAGCTTCATTATCCACCAAATTCAATTTTCCCAAACTTTTAGATACATACATTATCATACATCTATGATATGAGGACTCAGACTTAAACAATACATATTATAGTGACTTTAAAATATAATTACTTTTTTTATTCCAAAATATCTTCTAGGTTTAGAGTTTTATAGAGGTAGGTTATAAATTTTAAATGAAAAAAAACCCATATATTACAAACTTTACACTTAAATTTAGTGTCTATTATTTTTCACAAACAAAACATTTAAAAGGAAACTTGCTTTCTTTCCATTACATATATTCAAAAAAATTATCCTAACCTTTTCATTGTCCCATCTCATCCTTAAAACCCTATGAAAAATATTTTATATTGTGGGATGATAAAAAAAGATCAATAAGGGACATAAGAAATAAGAAGTTCGTTAGTCCCATAAAAAGCATGAATACCAAGAAAAAATTTCCCTTTATCTTAATTTTATTTGAGTGAATGAAATAAATCATTTAAACATGAAAAATATACATGCTTGTTTACTATATAAATACTTTAAAACTCATCAAAAAAAATAAAAAACATTCAAGCAACATAAAGCAGCATATTCATAACTTATTTTAAATCCTTGTTAAAAATAACTATACACTAGTTAAGTACATAGTATAAACATCACTGGTAACACCATCCTTATTTAATTTGATGATAAAGAATATACCCAATTAATAGAGGAGTTCTATTGGGGTTCACCCTTCGTATGAGCTATATCAAGATCACCCAATTTTCATTAGCTATAATGGGGATCAACCAATCATATAGGATGTATCTAGCTCACTTGTTTCTCATATATAAATCTCAAGTATTAAATCATTAACAACAAATTTTATTCTTGCACATTTCCATCATAAAACCTTTGAAAATCACTTTTTAACCCATATGAACATCACTTTCATATATCAAAATATCCTTTTATTCTAAAAACATTTCAGTAAAAAATACCAAACAAAAAGAATATAGGGTAATTATTTGAATAAAATAATAAAACATATAGATGAATCCAAAAAACAAATAATGGTTATTGTGGTGGGAAAAGTCATTTTCACTGTATACATTAAAATAGTACATTCCTCTTTTCTTTTTTAAAGAAATTAAAAATGTTTCATAAAGAGATTCCTTTTGAAAACCATTGAAAGAATGTTAAAGTGACATAAAAGTTTCCTTTATAATTTTTTTATTTCCATATAAATATATCAATGAAATTATTTTAAAAAATAGATACATGGAAGAAAAAGATTTTTAAGGGAAACTTTAAAATGGGATTTTTAAAAGAAACTCCCTTACCTTGAGCCCAACTCGTCACGTATGTAATTTATATTCATTAATAATAAAATTATGTTAGTTATTTAACATCTTGATAACCTTTTTCAAGTTTTTTTTATTTCTCTTATTAACTTGTTATATACAATTACTTAATAATTTAAGTTCACATCGAAAGTTTTGATGATACTCGGATTATATGTCAAAATTGACTACGGTGGGTTGAATATTGTCAAAGTTGTCATTATTTCATCATATTAAAAATAATAATCATCACATAATTATCACTTTAATATTTAAATAATACTTTGAAAATCAATCATGAAATATATTTATGAAAAATTCAGTATGTGGAAATCATGGAGATGGTAGGACGTACGTACACATGTGTAACGTTTCCATTGTCACGACCCGTCCTCGGGACCCGTGTCGTGACTACCCCAAGCCCGCCTTCCATAGGTCAGGGGATGGCGACTAGCACCAAGGTGTAAATCCAGACAAAAAGGGGAATTCATTTCATTTATAAGTAAACAAACACCACAGAGTAAGCCAGCAGAAGTAAACACTAAGTAAACTGAGTACAATAGTAAGTGCAGAAAAGTAAGTGCGGAAAGAAGGAGAGGACTCTTGCACTCTTGGAGAACATCTTATTCCTCATCTAAGAACGCGAAGAACATCAATTCTACGATGAAGAACTCCATCACCGCAAGGGAATCGTCATGTAATCTCCTCTTCTCTCCACAGCTGGTGAGAGACGCCTTCTTCAGAGGATGACGACGCACCGTATCCTTCATCGGGAGAACACCGACGACGCTTACGGAGCCTCGATTTGCGACGCCATATTCCGTGATGTCCGTTTCCTGAGATTATCCTCGTTCGATGACTTCATCGAGTTAGGGGTTTGTTTTTGTGCTTGTGATTATTCTTTTGTCATCCATCGATAAAATATTAGCCGCTTGCTATCGAATTAACGGGAGGGGGCTGGACCGCATGAACACGGCTGACGCTCCTCCCCCTTTATTGTTGTACTCTGTTTTACTTAGTATTTACTTCTGTTGGCTTACTTTGTGGTGTTTGTTTACTTTATAAAGGCAATTTCTTCCCCTTTCTTGTCTGGATTTACGCCTTGGTGCTAGTCGCCAGTCCCTGGCCTATGGAAGGCGGGCTTGGGGTAGTCACCGAGGACGGGTCATGACATCCATTTCTCAAGGATAATTATAGAAATAAGGTAATAATTGTTTTAAATTTAAATAGTTATAGAAATATCATAAATATGATATTAATTCTTTAAATATATTTATATGTATAATCTATGTGTTGTAATGATGAAAAATGAATCACATAGCTTTGTAGAGGTGGTAGTCCACACATATGCATGAACGATGTCATCCTTTTTTATTGAATGGAAAAGTATGAAATTAAATGATATATTATTTTTAAATTTTAATAAATATGTCATCATTATTATATATAAACATTAATTCCATTATTATAACTAGTCGTGAGAGTTGGAGATTGAAAACGAATTACAACAATTCATGTGGCAGTAGTCTGTCATACATATGAACGATAATTTTTCTCATTTGATGGAAAATGAGACGGATATAGGGTTTGAATTTGACATAAAAACACATAAGTATATTTATGATACTGGTTTTATAATTTCATAATGGTCTAATGAGATGTTAAGGTGGTAAAACTTTAAATAAAACAAAAAATCTCGGTTATGAGTTATACCTCTTCTTTGGAAAACCTTCTTTTCTTTACACCTTAAGACATATAAGGTTTCTATTATTCCCTAAATAATTCCTCTTTTATGTTTATATGTATGTAATTATATTATTGGGGTAGGTATTTTCTTTACCAAATTGTTTTTTAAGTGTCAGGAAATGAGAAGAAGAGGTGTCCTTTTTTAAGAGAGAATAGTGTCACATATGGAATTTCTTGAAATATTAAATTAATTTAAATTAGTTTTTAATGTAAAAATGGAAACAAATTTAATTATATTATAAGATAATATAAATATTATTAGAGATAATCTCATCCAATAATTTTTTTACAAGTTTAGAGCACATTTTTACCATTATGATTTTGTTTTAACCCATCATTAACCCTTTTGACAGTTGTGTTGATATCATTGTTTTTATACTCGTAAGTAGTTAAGGTATTTAAAATAAAAGTAAAAAAGGCTCTTAAATATAACATGGTTGATATTTTTAATATTATACCAATAAATTAAATTAATATATTTTTTTTTTGTAATTTAATATCATTTCATAAAATACTATTTCGTATAAAATAACATTAATATCAGTTTTGGAAATGTTCAATTAATTTTCCTTTTCAAACTAGAATACAACAATTCAATTATAATAAAATATATATGCACTAATATAATATTTTATTTTTATATAAAAACATTTAGAAAACAAAAATAACTCAAATAAAATTATTTTTAGAGTTTTCAATATTATTTTATTGATTTTTTTACTCCTTACACATGCACTCTGTCAGTGTTGCATAAGAACTTAAGGAAATTATTTATTCACTAAAAATTTATAATAAATTACTATGATAAAAAATTATATTCTTAAATAATATTTATAACTAAACATATCCTCTATTAATCCCTATGTATATAATATTTTAGTTATTAAAAGTAAGAGAGTCACGTTTTTGGCTTTATATCTACTTCAATATTATAAAGGTTAAAATACTATCCAAATTACAATAAGAATCCATGTATTTTAATTTTTGACTATTATTCATGATTTATAATCATATAATAAAATTTATTCAAGTTTAAGGAAATTTATTTAGTCTTTATCATTTTATTTTTAACTTTAATAACATGATTTAACCTTTATTGTGCTAAAAAAATTAGTAAAGTTAGGATTCATATTAACAAAAAAGAGACATATTTACCAAATTTTTATCTCATAATTAAAAAATTTTAATCCATTTTTTAATATTAAAAACACAAAAGTGGTATAATTTAAATTATATTAAATAAGAAAAATGTGATGGAAAAAAATTCAGAAAAATGTCATTTTTAAGTATAAAGTGTTTTTAATTATAAATTCATGTATAAATTCATTTAAACCCCATAGTTGAATTATTTCAAATAAAAATGAACTAATTATATTTTAAAATAATACAAAATAAAATTTTACTTTTTCAATAATCAAAAAGTGTAATTTTTAATAAAAACCAGCATTTATAACTATTTACTGAAAAATTAATCTTTTGAGAAAATTATCAAAAATTCATCCAAAGATAATTATGAATTGATGGATAAAAAATTAAATTAATTTTTCAAATTAAAGTTCTATAATTTGTAAATTTTTATTTTAAATAAAACCTTATAAGAAAATAATTTCATATAAATCTTTCTTTTTTGAATTAAAAATTACTTAATTATTTTTATTGAATATAACTTTTTATCTCATGAAAACTAATAAATATGAAAATGATTAATTCTATCATTACTTGGTTTTTTGTATTTAACCCCCCCCCCTTTTGAAATGTTATCCTCTCAATTTTATTTACTTACTAAACTATTAGGGATATATTTCCCTCATATAATTTTTAGATTCCCATGTTGTTTCTTCAACTGTATCAAATTTTATTAAAAACCATAACATGATGAATTAGCATATTTTGAATAACCGTCTTTTCTTGGTCAAGAATCTGAATTGGATTTCACTCATAATGACTTTCATCTTCTAACTAAACAACCTTAGATCTTTAAACATGAGATGAATTCGGTACATATTTCCTTAACATTGAAGCATGAAATGTGTTTTGTACCTGGGATAAAATCAGAGGCAAGGCCACTTAGTAGGGAAATAATCCAAATATCACTAGGATTTCATATGGTCAAATGTACTACATACTTAAATTCCCATTTTTAACAAAATACATAACACTTTTCTATAGAGATACGTTAAGAAAAACAAGACCACTTACCTCGAAAGAAATATCCTTTCTCTAGTTATTTTCATAACTTTTATGACTTATCTAAGTTATCATCATGTTTTGTTAAATCATTTTCACCTACCAAACCATTTAATCATAGAACTATGGTTCCATTCGATTCTTTTATCATAATATATCCCAAAAAGTAGGATTCCAATACCATATTCAATATAATTCCTTAAAAGTTTTCATCTATATTCTAGAATGGAAACTATTATTATAAGAAAACTTATCCAAAGAAATATAGTGACCCCAAATTCCCTAGTAATCCATTGAATAAGATAAAAACATGTATTCTAAAGTATAAATAGTTTTCTAGAAATTTCCATCATATTGAGGATGAAAAGTTGTACTAAAATGTAATTTTGTTCCTAAATTCTTCTAAAGACCTTTCCAAACATTAGAAGTAAATCAGGGATCATGATCGAAGAAAATGGAGAGAGGAAATATATATAACTTTAATATCTCCATGAGATATAGTTGAGAAAGTTGATCTAAGAATATATTATCCTGAATGGAATATAAATTCATGGATTCGTTTAATCAACCAACAATAACTAAAATCATGTTATTACCTTGAGAAGTATTTGGTAATCCTAGTATAAAATACTGGGTCATATTTTCCCATTTCCACTCTAGAATAAGAAAAGGTTGAATCATTGCATTCAGTAGTTTTGATTCAAAATTAACCAATTGATAAGTAAAATATGGTAAATTCATGAATATCTATTTTCATTATATCCCACTAATAATACTCCTGAATTTCTCTATACATATTTTAGCTGCCATAATGACTAGAAAATGGGGAACTATGAGATTCAATCAACAATTATCTCTTAAAATGGGAATCATAAGGCACACATAATCTCTTTCCAAATCTCAAAACCCATTTTTTGAAACATTAGATCAATGAAAATTACCATTTTTATCAAATTCTACCTTTTCTTGTAAAATATGGTCTTCCTTCTAAGATTATTTAATTATTTCTAAGAGATATGATTGTACTAAAAATAGAAATAAAATGTAATATGTTCATGCATCCATAAATTCTAGGAAAAAAATTATCAAATCATTATCCAAAGGGTCATATTCCAAACATAACATGGTTAATACAACATGATCTTTTGGACTCAAAGCATCAGTTACTTTTTTTTCATTTCCAGTATAATAATTAATCTTGCATTAATAATCCTTAATTTATTCCCACTATCTTATCTACCTCATTTTAATCCATTTATGAGAAAATATATACATTAAACCTTTTTTATCAGTATATATTTCACACTTTACTCTATATAGACAATGCCTCTAAATTTTAAAAAACAACTAATTTCAGACCTAGTGTAGGATAATTTAACTTATTAGGTGGTAACTGACCTGAACCATAAGAAATTACCTAATTATTTTTCATTAGAACACAACGAAATACCTTAAATAATTTATCACTATAGATGATAAGTAACCATTTCTATAGGGAAATTCCAAAATTGGATCATTCTCAAATTTTCTTTTTAGTTCCTAAAAATAGTCATCACATTCTTTCATCGAAAAAAATTTAAATCTTTTTTGATTTAACAAAATCAATGGGATAGAATATTGGACAAAATTTTTAATAAAATTCTAGTAATAACATGTTAATACAAGAAAAATATGAATCTCTATGACATTTTATGGTCATGGACATTCTTCAATAACTTTAGTTTTTGAAGGTTTAATAGTTATTCCATATTTTTAAATATATAACCAAGGAAATAAATTTATTGCATCCCAAAATTTAAAATTACTAAATTTTCAATTTATATTCTTTTATTTTATTGTTTGAAAAATAATTCTTAGTTTTCTTTCATTATCATCATGAATTTTAGAATATACCAATATATCATCAACAAACACAACAATAAACTTATCTAAATATTCATTGAAAACTCCATTAAAAATATCTATAAATACATATGGTGTATTAAATAACAAAAAGGGAATATATACAAATGCATAATGTCCATATTTAGTCTAAAATGTTGTGTTTAGAGTACCTACCTATTTCAGCTTCAATTGATGGAACCCCAACCTACGATTAATCTTTGAAATGTATTGTGCTTCCTGGAGCTGATCAAACATATCATTGATATGAGGTAAAGGATGCTTGTTCTTAATAGTGATGTTATTAAAGGATATATAATCAATGAAAAGTCACCTGGAACCATCTTTGTTCTTAATAAAAATAGGGGCACTCCAAGGTAAAGTGATAGGTTCAATGAAATATTTATCTAGAAACTCCTATAATTTTTTTTCAATTCCAAAAGTTCTACAAGATCCATTTGAGAAGGGGTCTTGACATATGATTTGCATCAAGAACTATGTCAAAAATAAAATCAACATCTTGATCAATAATAAAACCAACAAAATCTTTAATTAATACATCCATATATTCATTTACTACTGGGAAGTCACTAATTTAAATATTTTCTTTCTTTTCAATAATATGATCTAGGTAAATTTAATTTCTATATATAATCAATTTCTAAGATTCATAGTATGTTATCAAATTTATAAAATCATTAACCATAACTTTCTTATCTTTGAGAACTATCATAGAATGATAAAATAAAATCCAATCGACATCCAAAATAATATAAAATCCTACCCTATTAAGTTCAAAAAGATTTGTTGGAAATACTATCCCACTAATAACAATATAAAGATTTCTAAATATCTTGGTTTGTTTAATATTTCCACTTGAAGTTTTTGCCGAAAGGTTCATATTACTTTCATGAGGTGATAATCCTAATTTAGTTTAAATTTTATCATAAATAAATTAATGTGAAGATCTATACTTAAATAGGGCATTGGCATAATTTGAATAAATAAGTATCATACTCATAACCACCTCATTTAATGGTCCAGCATCAACTATATTCGTAGAAACTTATTTTTACAAAACTTTATGTTTCTTATTTGGATGAATTTAATCCTATCTAACTAACTTTGGAAAAATGTTAGAATTATGAATAAACTTGTTACAACTGAAATATCTCACTATTGTATGGATAATTTTTACCCCATTATTTTATTATTCTGGACTCTTTTCATTGCAGTCACGAAACATGTGACCAAACATACAGCACCGATAACACTGCCCAAATTCTATCAAACATTCCCTAAAATTTCTTTTATTTTACTTGGAAAAATTTGGGGTATTACTTCCAAACAACATGGTTATGTTTTTCTCCACTTCTTTCTACCTTGACCATTTCTTACTTTTGTCATCTCGGGAAACATAAGTGTCAAAAAACACCATCTCAACTTTCTTTGCATAAAAAAAACTTTTGCATATCTTTTAAATTATATTATGGCCAACAATACTCCTAAACTAGGTTTCAATCCTCAATAAAATCTATTAATTTTACAATCAGTGCCCCCAAATAAAATATGGTTCATACCTTCACAATATTTATTTACATGCAGATATCGAATCTTTATCTTTTTTAGTGTATTTTAATAATAGTTTATTTATATTGATCTTAATAACCTTAGGGAAAATTTTCATCAAAAAAAGATTCTTAAATGTGTCATATTCCATGGAATCAATCTCGTATCTTTCTCTGGTATTCTTATCCAAAGACGACCACTGATCAGAATCACCTTTAAAATGATAAATGGAATCGATTAACTTTTTATGTTCTTAAAATCCCATGATTCAAATATCTTTTCCATTGTATTGATCTATACTTCAACTACCACTAGATATATGGTTTCACTAAAATCTTGTGGATGTTGTCTCATTAAATTCTCTATAAATATCATGTTCCTATGTGGTAGATTAGTTAGATCTCTAGCATAAATACCACCCTATTTATAGCCTTCATCAGTTGAATAATCAATACAAAAAACTACTCAGTTCCAATTATCACCATTTTGGGATGTTGATTTCAAGTATATTTTCCTCTTCGTGTGTTCCTATTATATATTCCCTATTTTCTACAAGTAAAACCATTCTAAACAAACATTGTACAGATAGAGAAATATGGTAATATTTAAGTGATACATCATGTTAACTTAACCATAAAGTAGAATTGATAAAGGATATGTTATTAACATTATCCTAAACACTTATTTTATAACACCCTATTTTTTGGAACTTTTTTAAATAAATTTAATTTATTTGATAGCTTGCATAACATGAAACACCAAAGATTTAACAAACTGTGATATAGTATTAATAATATTATTTAAACATGACTATTATAACCTAGCTATTAAATTTTCATGTATAGATAGGAATAAAAAAATTATTAATAAATGTTTTAGGCAAATAAAATATATTTACAAATATGTACTTATTTTTTGGTAAAGCCATTATATACTTTGAAAAAACTTTTTTCTCCAAAAAAATATTTTTAGGAATCTTTGAGAAAAATAATAAAATTTATTATTAAAACTATTATAAAATTTATTTTAAAAAAATAACTTCCTTTTTTGGAATAAAAATATCAAAATTATATAAGTTTTAATCATTTTTAAATTTATGAAAAGATAAAGTTTTCTCTGAATAGTGAGAAATACTATTTTTTTATTAAAACTACATTTTCTTTTAAAGAATTTAAAAAGATACATATTGTTTAAAAATGTTTTAAAAATATAATTAGTTAAATAATTTTTTTATTATATCAATTTAGGTCATTAGAATCAAATTCATTTTAAATGTTTTTGTTTAAGCATTCTTACTTATGAAAATTTCCACTTTATAAAATCATTTTTTCATCACGTCTGTGAGTTTATTTTTAAATTAAATTCATCCACTTATGTGAATTTAATATTTTCTAATATATTTCTAATATTGAATAAAATTAACTAATATTATTTTATAGTTTTATTTAATTTTTTTCCATAATGAATAGTGAAACCTGTCAAAATTAACTATTGTAGTTAAGGTTAAAATGGGATTTTTCATGTTACATATTTATGTGTTAAAATTAATTTACAACACATATTGTATATTTATCTAATAAATTAGACTTTATATTTACAATCATTGGTTCTAAATTATATAATATGTATCATTTTATTTTCTTCTGAAATGGTAAATTACCTAGGTTAATAAAAAGATACTAGTTACCATGGTGGAAAGTAAAATGGTAAAACTGGGTAAGCTTAGAGGATAAGGTAATAACATGTATAAACATGTGTTTGTTTATACTTTTCTGGAATATATAATACCTAAAATATATTATTTATCAATTTTTGGAGGCACGTGTATTATGAGTGACTTCCCATTATTGAATAGTTTTGGGTATTAAAAATATATCACACCTACTAAATTATAAAAGGGCACCTCCTCCCCTCACTTATTCACATATATTAATATATTTAAATCAACAAAATCCTAAACACATATCTCCCAAAAATCATTATCCACATTAAATATCTTTTGGTCTTTCCAAAATTCCAACCCTATTGTCCTTATTAAGAGATCCAATGGAGGATTTTACAAGCGATGGTAATTGTCTTCACTAATCTCTTTCTTTTACAACTTCTCTTACCACCATAATTCATGTTTTAATAATTATATTATAATAATTATATTGACTAAAATATATTGATATATTTTTATGTTAATGTAATAATCTATATCCATTTCCACTTCTATCAAATGGGAAATGTGACTGTTGATCGTGTGTGTGGAGGACTACCCCCTCACAAAGCAATGTAATTTGTCTTCCATCACCACATATAATGGGTAGATATAATAATGGATTAAAATTATATATATTATTTTTATGAAATAATTATATTTATTTAATTATAATTTCACATATACCTTATTATCTTCCAATCCATTGAAAATGAAACATTACACAAGTGTATGTGTGGAGTACCACCTCTACGAAGTGATGGGAGGTATTTTTCATTTTATTTTGGAATTGATGGTAATAATGATATATTTAATGAATATATTTGATATATATATTATATATAAATTTTACTATAAATGGGAACCAATTCTTAGCTTTCCTTTTTCCATCTGTTGAGAAAATGGAAACAAAAGTCATGCATACGTATGGTCTATTATCTCTATGAATGGTGAAATTCATTTATTATATCTATATTTTATGAATGAATATAAATAAATATATAATGAATATATATTATATTTATAAAATTTTTAAAATAATGGATATTATGTAACTATTATCAACGTAAAAAGACCAAAAATAATAAACCAAAACAAACATGAAAAATGAAGCAGTTATTATCCAAAATATGATTTTGATAGGGAATTGTTAATAAAAAGGTAATAAAAGGACATAATTAATTCATATATGGTATTATATATATTATTATTTTTAGTAAATATATTTATAATAAAATTATAATTATTATACGTTATTTTTGATCATGTATGAATAAAGATGAGCCTTAGGGTAAGGGTTTCTTTTCTCACTTTTAATTCTATGATACATATATCATATTCACCAATTATTTAATTTTTGTGGTTTATATATTGACCATTTGATATGTTATAACTTTAATCTTTTTATATTCATTATATATTAAGTTTCATTTGATTTTATTTATTTAATGGTGGTTACGATTCAAATTTTACCAAAGTGGTAAGGGTATTGTGATTACAATCACATAGTTTTTCAGGATTATTATTAATATGTTTTCAATGATGAAAAATTATGATAAAAATATTAATAAACTAATGAATTTTCTTAAACACTTGTTATTGATGAAATTTTCATTAAGTATTACCATTTAATTCTCCTTGCAAAAATTATTATGAAATTGTTCTTAAGAAAATATAACTTTATTTCTCTATTCAGTTGAAAATCGTATTTATTACAAATCCATGTATTAAAAAAATGTTTTTAATATTATCCTATTATTTTATGAAATAATTTTTACCCTTTATATTATTTTATTTTTTAACTAAAATGGAATCTTCCTTTTATTTTCCTAAAAATGTACTTTTTACTTTTTAATTTTTACCAAAAATACGAAAGGAATATTTTTTTTAACATGCACAGAATGAATATAATTTCCCACCATAAATACCACTAAATTACTTGAATATTAAATTAAAAATTTTCAAGGTTATTTTCAAATAAAAAATTTATTTACTATTTGGTAAATTTTTATATTTTAACGACGTGATTTCAGAATGAAAATGATATTTTTCTCAAGAATTTTAAAATATAATTTTAATGGAATTTTTATTCATTAAGGAAAAAACCATTGGTGTTTCTTATATTTTAATTGTGATGTTATCCAATATTGTTATAATTATTCTTTTTTTGTATGGTTTATATTTATATTGGCATGATGTTTATAAGGCCTGTTTATTTTCAACAGGTTATCCAATAATAAAATGTTTATGAAACCCATTTCTTTTCACAGGTTTTGATATATTGAATGTATTATGATATTTTGGTGTAAATATGTATTATTTTCATTAAATTAAAGTTATAACCTATATCACCATATTGTTAATCATGTAGATATGGATAACTCATGAGTATATATGTATTTGTGAACCTAATTTCATGTTCACAACTTTATATGTGGACCTGATTTTTATGTCTATGATATTATGCGGTGGAATGGAATCCATGTCCATAAGGTTATGTGTGGATCTAATTTCATGTCCATAAAGTTATTCATCGACCTTATTTCATGTCCATAATGTTATGCACGAACCTACTTTCATGTCTATAAGTTATATAAGGCCTTAATTCCATGTCCAGAACATAATGAGTGAACATTTTTGTATTAATTTATGTTCAAATTGTTATAAGATTATGTTTATTCCACAAATCTATATCTTAGAACAATTTTATATTTTCATGGATCCGGTTATTTGATTCATTTACAATTTATTTCTAACTAACTTTCACGATTTATTCCATAACTTAGTTTTATGATCATTGATATACAGTTTATGGTTTTCAAATGTTATTCTCATGTTCTCATACCCTTATTCTTATGTTATGTTGATATCTCTCATGTTTATGCTTACTGAACATTTGAGATTACTATTTTTATGTTTCATTTCCCCAGGTCCTGAAAAAAGGTTTTAATTTTGGTATGTCTAAGATGAGTACTATGTGGGAAGATATTTATATGAGATGTTGAAGATATTTCAAGAAATAAGAATATTGTGTTTCTAGTGTCTAAACACACTAAACCTTTATGGTACTTATTCAAGTTTTTATAAAATTAAATGGATATTTACATATTAAGATGTAATATTTATGTATGAAAATGTTGTGTTGCTTTATTTGGTATCATTGGAATGTTTTAATTAACCATTGTAAATCGGGATGATAAAACTTTAGTTAGGTCCCTAGTGATGTGTCTAGGGATATGTCTAAGGATATGTCAAAGTATAGGAAAATGTCCTAGAATTTTGGTTATGGATAGAGCAAGTGGTTTTAAAGAAATTGTATCTCTATCAGGATACTAAAATAGTATGTGGATTTGTTATATATGTACATAAGGGTAATAACTCCAAAAAGGGTTCATTGGAATTTGAATTGATTATCACTTAGTGCATGATAGTGGGCCTTTCAGCACACCTTGTTTGACACTGCTAGGAGATATGTTTTATAAATTCACAAACTCTTTATAAACCATTGTAAAGGATTTTAATATAAAATGACCATTAATGACTAGGTTAAATGTAAGGTTTGATATAAGGAAAATAAGGTGTAATGATTTAGACATCCTATGAATGATTGGTAACTATGATAAAAGATACTCAATGATCATGCTGGCCATTTTGGTTTTACTAAGGGATTGAGGATAGAATTATGAAGTTTAGGTGGAAATAGGTCAGATCAAATATTGAAGTACCATATTTGATAATTTTTATATGAATTAATTTATATCATTAAAAGTCTCTAGGAATTCTAATTTCTATACCCATTTATTAGATGTTGAATTAGCAGAAAAAACCCCTAATGGTATGATGATTGCATCTCAAGTCTATAATTCTTCTCAAGTTGAGGTTTTTGGGAATGAGCTTCCGGAAAATATAATTATTATCTCTTTGGTTGAATTTGATTCTATATTAGGAATTTATTGGATTTTTATACTTAAATACCACTTTAATTTCCTAGCAAGGGAAGTCATATTTTATATTCTAAACCAACATGTGATCGTCTATCAATGTGATGATAAATAAAAACATCTGACGGAGATCACATACATTTTATTGGTATTTATTCCTATTTAAAAAGGATTTTTATTTAAAATGATAGGGTAAATACTCAACATTTATGATATTCCTATTGTCTGGGAGCTTTTCCATTTTTTCTAAAATAATTTTATAGTCTTCCACCAAATTGTGAAGATGAGTTCTAAATAGAACTCATACCTGGTGCTATGCCTATTTCAATTAATACCTATTTAATATACCCAATTGAGTTACAATAATTTAAGAATAAACACTATGAGAATCTTTACAAGGTATTTATTCATCCAATTATGTTCCCATAGGGTGGAAATTTTCTTTTTTTAAGAAAAAAGTTGGATCGATGTGACTCTACATTGATAATGGGAAGATTAACATGATCAAAATCAAGAAAACTTATCCCTTACCCTCTATTGATGACTTGTTTGATAAACATAAATGAGATTAATACTATTAAAAGATTTACCTTTATATTTTATATCATCAACTATGGGCAAATAAAGAGGATATTCCAATTAAAACATTCCACATAAGGTGTTGAAATGATGAATATATAGTGATTTCATTTGGTCTTACTAATTCCCCATCAAGCTTCATGGATTTAATGAATATAGTATTTAGAGATTACCTTAATCATTTTTTGGTAGTTTTATAGATTATATTCTTATCTAATAAAAGGTGAATAAAGAGCATGAATATCATTTTAGGATTGTGCCGAAGAACCTGAGGAAGGAGAAACAATATGAAAAATTTATCAATTGTGAATTTTAGCAGTAAAAGGTTTCATTTTTTGGTTATATAATATCAAGAGAGGGTATATCTATGAATCCATATGAGATGGAGGATATTTTCTTTTGTCCCTGACCAACCATGGTGAGTGATGTCCAAATTTGTCTTTCTCTAGCTGGATATTATTGATGGTTTGTGGAAAATTTATCATGGTTGTCCGATCCACTTACCGAGATAACTAAAAAGGGGTAAAAGTTCCTTTGGATAGATGAATGTGAGAAAAATTTAAAGGAACAGAATAAAATGTTAGTTATAAAAGTTGTTTATATATTACCTTATAGTGGGGATTTTTTTCTTCTATAATGATGTATCAAATAAGGGAGTGGGATGCATCCTTATGTAAAATGATATAGTGATATCTTATGTTTCATGAAAATTTAAGTTTCATGAGAAAAATTACCCAACTCAGGATTTGGAATTAGTAGAATTAATTTTTAAATTAAATATATAAATGTATTATATTTATGGATAAATATGTCATATATATAATAATAAAAAATTCATAAAGTATATATTCACACAAGACTTGAAAATGCACTAGATAACGTGGTTGAAACTGATTAAGGATTATTGCTTATCAATACATTACCACCTTTGGAAGGTGAACAATGTGGCTGATTTATTTATTTAAAAAATAAATCTAGATTATTTATGTTAAGGATAAACCAGATCCCATATCTTTGGATTTCTAAATGATGAATTTAGAAATTTAGAAGGAAGGGGGAAAAGTTTACCTTTCTTAGAAGTGTGTTAATCCATCTATACAGGTGAAGATTAAATAGTTTTTGAATGAAGATGTAGAGATACAAAATATGGTGAAGAATATTATTGTGTTTAACCTTAATTATTATGGAATTATATGGTTCTAGAACCACATATGTGTTCTATACATTCCAAATTTTGATAAGGATATGTTATATTAAATTCCTTGTTTTTCATTCTCTATTAATCTTAAAAGTAAAAATATGTATAGAAATTTGAAAGATTATTTCTGGTGGGTTGACATAACGGGAGATATTGAAGAGTTTGTATCTTAGCACTTGGTATTTAAGTAAGTTAAGGATGATGGATAAAGGTCTAAGGGGGTATTAAAACCATTACCAATTCCATAATGGAAGTAGGAAAAACATCTCCATCCAGTTTTTCATCAGACTCTCCAAAACATCTAAAGGTAATAATGATATTAGGGTTGTAGTTCATAGCCTTAAAATTTATCATACTTAATTACTATCAAAGAATATTTTTACCTAAATCATATTTATATAATATACATTAAGGAAGTTTTAATGTTTCATGGAGTATCATATTCTATTATATATTATATGCATCCAAGGTTTTTCATGAATTCATAGCAAAGTCTTCAACAAGCACTTGATATAGAATTGGGTTTCATTACTACGTATCATCCTTAGATAGATGTTTATTTTGAGAAAAAAAATCAAAAACTAGAGGATATGATGAGATCTTGTTATATGGATTTAAAAATTAGTTTCTGATCAACACCTCCCTCTAGTTAAGTTTTCTTCCAACAATATCTTTTTCTCCAGCATTCAGATGGAACCTTATAAAGCCCTCTATGAAAAAAAGTGTATAACTCAAACATACTGGGAAGAAGTTTGGGAAGGAAATATTCTATAACATAAGATAAAAAAATAAATTTTATATAATGTTAATTCCATTCAACAAAACATTAGGGTATCACAAAGTTAAAATAAAAGTTATGTTTATAATCGTCGACATGATCTATAATTTGAAGTCATTGAGAAGGTGTTTATATGAATTTCACCATGGAATAAGGTCATGGGATTTTGAAAGAAAATAAATATAAGACATAGGTATATTTTCCATTTATATATTCTTAATCAAGTAGGTATGGCTTCTTATTGTCTTGCACTTTCGTCTAACTTCTCTCGACTTCATTATGTCTTCTATGTATCTATATTGAAGAAATACATACATAACCCTTCACATGTACTGAAATCAAAGGTCATACCACTAAGGAAAGATTATTATTATAAGGAATAACTAGTAGATATTCTATATCATAGAGAGAAAGTTATAAGAACTAAGACCACCCACCTTGTAAAAGTTTTGTGTGGAAACCACCATTTAAAGAAGTTACGTGGGAACCTGAGGAAATGATGAGGAAGAAGTACTCATTTTTTTATTTCATATTGATTAATTATAAGGGATAAATTCATTTTTAGTGGAGTTTAAAATAAAACTATGAGTTTTATTAGTTTTTTTGAAATAAATTTAATTTATTTGATAAATTTTATTACACACAACATCTAAGTTTTAACGAACCGTTATATACTATTAATATTATTATTTAAACATAGTCATTATAACCAAGACATTAAATATATAGGTATGGATTGGAATAAACATATTTTTTAATTAATTATAATGTTTTTATATAAATAAAATATATTTATAAGTAATTACTTTATTTTCATTAAAGTATTTATATGCTTCGAAAATACTTTTTCCATAAAAAAATGATTCTTATTTATTTTTTTGAAAAAAATAATAAAATTATTTTTTAACAATTTTATAAAATTTATTTGAAAAAAATAACTTCATTTTTAGAAAAAACATTTTAAAATTATATTAGGGTAAATTTTTAATAATTTTAAGAGAAGATTAATTTTTTTGGAATAGTGAAAAATAATGTTTTTTAATTAAAAACTACATTTTCATTTAAACAATTTACAAGTTAAATATTATTTAAAAAACATAATAGTAAAATTAGTAAAATTATGTTATTATTAATACAATTTATATAATTTTAATCAAATTCATGTTGAATTTCTATGTAAAAATGTTCTATAATTAATAAAAAAATTCTTTGAAAAATTATTTTTTGTCGCATCTGCGAGTTTATTTTTAAATTAAATTATACCACTTATATAAATTTAATTTTTTAAAAATGGATTCCATATTTTGAATCATAATAATTAATATTATTTTAAAAGTTCAATTTAATTTTTTCCATATTGAATAGTAATAACAATAAAAATTAATTACCATCGTTAAGGTTAAAACGGGGTTTTTGCGCGTTACATATGCATGTGTTAAAATTAGTTTTCAACACACATTAGATATTTATTTAATTAACCAAATTTAATATTTAGAATCACTAGATCCAAATTATCTAATATTTCTTAGTTAATGTTTTTTCTTAAATGATAAATTTCCAAAGTTAATAAAAAGAGACTACTTCGCATTGTGAAAACTAAAACGGTAAAAATGAGTAAACTTAGAGGGTAAGGTAATATCATGTTTAAAACATGTATTTTTTTGGAGGTATTTATACACTATATCATCCTTAAACTTTATTTTTTATCAATTTTTGAGGCACGTGGCTTGAGAGTGGCTTCCCATTATTGAATAGTTCGAGGTGTTTACAAAAATATCTCCCCTCCACAATTATAAAAGGTGATCTCCTAACCTCACATATTCACACATATTATGAAATTTGGATAAAAAACCTTCGAAAATATCCACCAAATGTAATTATAAATTTTCTAGAACTTACCTAGGTTCCTTAATAAGATATCCAAAGGAGTTTTTTCTAAGAGAATGTAATTGTCAGCACTAAGTTCTTTCTTCTTTACTTCTTCTCTTACCAATTTCATTCATGTTTTAATAATAACAATATAATAAAACCAATATCTAACATATATTGAAATTTTTTTATGTAAATTTCATAGCCTATATTTGTATCTTCTTCCATTAAATGGGAAATAAAACTATCAATCGTGTGTATAGAAGACTACCGACTCACGAACCGATGTAATTCATTTTCTGTAACTGACTTTATTGGGGGGATATAATAATATATTTAAAATTTATATATGATATTTATAACATAATTATACTTTTATAATTATAATATCATGTATAAATTCTTACCATATAATCTATTGGAAAATCATAACATCGCTCATGTGTGCGTGTGGACTACCACCTCCATGAAGCAATATCAAATGTTTTTTATTTTATTTTGACAAGGAGGGTAATAAGGATATATTTAATAAATTTATATGATATATATGATATAAAAATTATCCCATAAAATTTATTTAGTATTTATATTTCTTTGGTTCTATCTATCAAGAAAATAGAAACAGTGTTCATGCATACGCACAACCAACCGTCTCCATGAATGGTAATTCATTTTATATCAATAGAATTTATAGATGAATCTAAATATATATATATATATATATAATAAGTATATATTATATTAATATCATTTTTAACATTATTTATATTATTTAACCATTATTAAATTCAAAGGAAAAAAATACCAAATTAAAACAAGCATGAAAAATGAAGCAATTATTGCCCAAAACATGATTTTAACAAGGATTTGTTAACAAAATGGAAATAAAAGGTCAAAAGTAAATTATATATGGAATGATATATATTATTATAGTTAAATAAAATATTTATAATAAACATATATTTATTATAAATGAGGTTTTATCATGTCATATATGATACTTGAAGTATGGGTTTTTCGTCTCACTTTTACTTCCATGATACAAATGCCATATTCACCTTGTATTTATTTTTTCAGGTGTATATAATGACCATTTTATGTGTTATACCATTAATATATTTATCTTAATGATATTTTAAGTTTATTTTATTCTATTTCTTTCATGGGGGTTATTATTTAAAAGTTACCAAAGTGGTAATGGTATTTAGATTACAATCACATAGTTTATCGGGATTGTTTATAATTAAGTTTCTGATGATGAAATATTATGGAAGATATATCAATAAAATCATTAATTTTATTAACCACTAATATTTAATGAAATTTTCAATTAATATTATCATTTTATTCTATTTCTTATTTAAAATTATTTTGAAAATGTTTTTATTAAAATTGGAATTTATTTCTCTCTTCGGTCGAAAATATTTTTTCTTTCATATCCTGTTTTTTTTAAATGTTTTCAAAAATGTTTTTAATGTTTTATTATGCTTGATTAAATTTACTTCTACCCATAATTTACTTTTTATAAAAAAACTTAAAATTAATCTTTCTATTGTTTTCCAAAAAAGTTACTTTTTACTTTTTATAGAAAATGTTAAAGGAATAATTGTTTTAACATACATAAAATGAACTGTATTTTAAAATGTCATGGACACTCAATTATTTGAATATTACTTTAAATTTTATGATGGTTATTTTAAAATAAGTATTTTTCATTAACATTAGGAAAAATTTTATATTTTAATGAAATTATTTTGAAATTAAAAGGTTATTTCCCTCAAGAATGTTTAAATGATATTTTTATGGAATATCTCTTCATCAACTACAATAACTTTGCTGTTTATTATGTTATACTAGGGATATGATAAAATGATTACATCCTTATTATTTATCTGTATGGTTTATATTTATATTGAAAAGATGTTTATGAAACCTGTTTCTTTTCCATAGGTTATGATATGCTAAAATGTTTCTAAAAATCATTTCTTTTCATGAGTTCTAATATGATGAATGTATTATGATCTTATGGAACACATATATATTAATTTAATTATTTGATTAGTGAGACCTATATATCTCTCCAATATATTTCGTGAAGATGGATAACTCATGAGTAAATATGTTATGCATGAACCTCTTTTCTTGTTCCAAACTTTATGTGTTGGTTTAGTTTTCATGTCCATAAGATTAAGTGTGGTCCTAGATTTCATGTACATAAGGTTATGTTTGAACTTTCTTTCATATAAATAATTTTATCAATAGACATTATTTTATGTCTATAAGGTTATGTTTGTACCTTATTTCATGTCATTAAGTTTATATGTAGCCTGATTTCATGTAATTTTTTTAATGAGTGAACCTATTTATATTTATACATGTTCATAATATTACAGGTTTATGTGTATTCCCCCAATATATATCTCATGGATATTTTATGTTCTTATGGATCATTTTATTTGATTCCTTTTATGATTCATGAAATAGGAACTTCCAAGATTTATTCCATAGCATAAATTTATTATCTATGTAATGTCGGTTATGGTTTTCAAATTTAATTCTCATGTTCTCATACCCTTATGCTCATGTTATATTGAAATATCCCTTGATTAACCTTAATGAGAATATGAGCTTACCCTTTATTATATTTCATTTCCATAAGTGATGAAGAATGTTTTGAAGTATAGTATGCTTAAAAAGAGTACTATATTGGAAGATATTTAGGGGTGATGTTAAAGATATTTCAATAAATAATAATATTGTGTGTCTTGTGTCCAAATAAACTAAACCTTTACGTTCCACAAGAAGTTTTTGGTAAAATGATATGGATATTCACCAATTAATATATAATATTTAAACATTAAGATCTCGGGTCACTATAAAAGGTACTTAAATATTGGATCTAATACCAATTATAAGTATCCAACCTTAAACATGAAATATTCTACGGTCTTTAAACTTGAATTCATTTTCTTTTATTCCCAAATACATTTTAGTTTTATATTTTTAGATATTTGGGTCATAAATTTGACTTAACAAGCCCTTATATTACAAAATGAAAACTTATATTCATTTTCTATTTTTTCAAAAATAATCTTTTTAAAAAGAAACATGTTTTTTTATTAAATATCTTAAAACTTTTGATCTTTTCCTCATCCTTATCTTTATTCATCCTTAAAACCCTGTGAAAAATTTTTAAAACATGGGATGAGCGCAAAAAGCTTGGTTAGAGATATAAAATTAAGATATCCATTAGACTTGTGAAAATTATGAAAACCCATGAAATGTTTACCTTTATCTCAATTTTATTATATTTAATGAAATAAATCATTTCAATATGAAAAATACACATGTATTTCTAAAATAAAACCTTTAATATCCATAGAAAAAAAATAAAAACCATTTCTGAAACCTAGATAATCACATTCATAAACCGTTTTAAACTCATGTTAGAAATAACTAGGTCCTAGTTAAACCCATAGGATAAATCTCATTAGTAACACCCACTTTATTTTATTTAATGGAGAGGAATATACCCAATGTATTGAGGATCTATAATGGGGCACACCCTTCATATAAGCTATATTAGGATCATCCATTTTTATGAGATAAAAGGAATCATAACCCATAGTATAAGCTATATCAGGAACATAGATTTATCATATATTATTATAAAGCACCAAATAATGATTAAAACATTTTTTTTCACCCTTTTGTCATAAAATCCTTGAAAAAGTCTTTTAAACATGTATGAAAAACACTTTCAAGTATAAAAATATCATTTTCTTTTAAAAATATTTTCAATACCAAAATACCCAAAAAAAAGGAAAATATGAGGTTTTTTTAAATAAAATATGAAATTTGGTAAATGGATAAACAAATAAAATAATGTTTATAATAGTAATAAAATTCATTGTATCCATATACTTTAAAATAGAACATTCATTTTCCATTTTGTAAGGAAAGTCAAAGTGGACCATAAGAAGAACCCATATGAAAATAATTTAAATAAAGTAAAAATAGAAATAATAACTTCCTTTATAATTCTTTTATTTCCATATACATACATATATAAAATAATTTAAAGAAATTAATATGGAAAAAAAATATTTTTATGTGAAACTTTAAAAGAGGTTTTTTAAAAGAAAGTCACTTACCTCAAGCCTGAATCATCATGTGTGTTTATTATAATATTGAATAATAAACTTATGTAAATTATTTAATTTCTTGAAAACCTTTTTCAATTTTATTATTCCTTTTACTTCACTTATTACCATGTTATATACAATTATTTAATTATTTAAGTTCACATTATAATTTTAGATTATATTCTGCTCAAATATCCAAAATATCTTTGGTGGGTTGACTATGGTCAAAGAGGTCATTATTCCATAATCTATAGAATAATATTATTGAAATAAATATAATTTTTAAATATCAATTATACTTTTAAAACAACCATTAAATATGGTTATGAAAAATGAACTATTTTCTAATCATAGAGATGGTAGGTCGTTCGTACGTATGTATAACATTTCAATTCTTCAACAATAATTATAAAAAGAAGATAACTGTTGTTTTATATTTAAATAATGATAAAAAATAAAATAAATAAAATATTATTTCCTTAAATATTCTTATATTTATAATATATATTATTTTGTGATGAAAAACAAATCACATCTCTTTACGGAGGCAGTAGTCCACACGTACGCACGAACGATGATATCATTTTTCAGTGAATGGAAAAATAAGAAAATAAATTTTATATTATCTTTTCATAATGATATATATCTCATTAATATAATATATAAATATTAATTCCATTTTAATAACCATATGTTTGGGGTGGTTATGGAAACTAATTACTTCAGATCATGAGTTGGTAGTATGTCATACATAGGAACGTTGGTTTCGTTTCCCATTTCAATGAATATGAGATGTATATAGGTCATTACATTAAAATAAAAAACATATAATTTTATTAAGGATATTTTTTTTAAAATTTCATAATTTTTTAATAATATTTAGAGGGGGTAAAAAAATTAAACAAAAAACATGGTTAAGAACTATACCTCTTCTTCGGACAACCACTTTTTCTTTACACCTTGAAAAAAAATAAAGTTGTTATTATAACATAAATAAGGACTCTAGGATATGTATTGGTATGGTAGCAAGGTATCTTCATAGGTATTGGATAAACCAAAAGGTTTTTTAACTATGATGAAATGAGAAGAAGATATTCCCTTTTATAAGAGATGGGAGGGTCACTCATGAGATTTCTTAAAATATTAAATTAATAAAAATTAATTTTGATGTTAAAATGACTCCAAATTAATATTATAACAATATAAGATGAACGTTATTATAAATAATCTCATGAAATAAAATTTATACAAGTTTGGACCAAATTTTTACCTTTATCTTTTCATTTTAACTCTTAGGTAACACTTTTGGAAATTAGAATGATATCAATGTTTTTTACTCTTAAGGGTTCAATATAGTTACCATAAAAGGAAACGTGGAACATAAATGTACCGTGGTTAAAATTTTAAATCTTATTCCAATCAATTTTACAAATATATGATTATTAGAAATTTGATTTAATTTAATAAAATGGTATATATTATAAAACAACATTAATGTCAATTTTGGAACTATTTATTTAATTTCACTTTTAAAACAACTGGACAAAAATGGAAGTAAAATAAAATGCATAAAAACCTTTATAGTATGTCATGATTGTATAAAAAGCCATGGAACACAAATAATTACTCAAATAATATTATATTTATAGTTTCTAATATAATTTTATTGACTTTTTTACTACTTAAACAAGTATTGTTTAGTGTTTCATAAGCATTTAAGAAAATTATTTCTTTACTAAAAAATTTAAACAAATTTCCATGATAAAATAAATAATTTATATTTCATATTACTATTTCTAACAAAATGTATCATTTATTTATCCTTATGTTAAAAATATTATAATTATTAAAATTGAGAGTATGAAATTTTTGTCTTTATATCCATTTAAATATTATAAAGGTCAAAACTAGGTAACAATAGAAAAAAAATCATATATTAGAATTTTGCATGATTATGAATGTGTTATACAAATTAAATAAAATTAATTAAATTTTTAGGGTCTTCATTGAGTTCTTATCATTTTATTATTAACTTTATTTACTTGATTTACCCATTACTATGGTAACAAAAATTAATAAAATTATTATACATATTGAAAAAAATTTATAACACCCAAGGTTTTGAAAGAGTTAAATCACATTTGATAGAATATATAACATGTAACACTAATATTATAAGAAAATTTAACACCATAATACTTTAAAAAAATCTTAAAATAAATTTGACCTCTTTGATGGCTTACAATGCATCCAACACTGAGTTTAAACAAAACGTGATTCACTATTAAAATATTATTATTTAAACATGACCATTATAACCTAGTCATTAAGTTGGTGAGTATAAATAAGAATAAATAAATTATAAAAATTATATGTTTTATACATGTATAAAATAAATTCAATGGTTATCTATTGATTATAAATACAATAATAATCATTTGAAAGAAAATGAATTTTTTTCTAAAAGGCTGTATTTTTTATAAAAGGTGGTTTAGTCATGCTTTGTGCACATAATTTAAAATTAATTTTTACCCATTAAATAGAATTTATTTGAAACAATAAACTTCATTTTTTAAATATTTATTTAAAAATTATTTTTGGGTGAATTTGTTGGTAATTGTTTGAAAAGAATAGTTTTCTGATAAATAATGAAAATACTGATTTTTAATGAAAATTACCTATTCATTTAAATTATTTAAAATGTTAAATTATATTTCTAATTGGTTTTAAAGTAAAATTATTTAAATTATATAAAAATTTAACAAATATAGTTCATTGGAATCAATTTCTTATTGAATTTGAATATAAATGTTTTTAAAAGTTAATAAAATTTTTCTTTATAAGAACTTTTTTTTCGATGCGCCTAAAGGTTTTATTTATAATTTAATTATGATAATTCTATGAATTGAATTATGAAAAATAGATTCCATATTTTTAATTATAATAATTTAGATTATATAATAATTTCAACTTAAGTTTTTACTGTAATGTATTGTGCAAATCGTAAAAATTAATTACAACGATTAAGGTAAAAATGGGTTTATGGGGGTTTAAATAAGAATGTAGTGGTTAAAATGTTCCAAAACATGTCTAAATCATATTTTATGTCCACATTTAAAACTTATATAATATATGGTTATATAATTACTCATTTATGTGGCTTTTTACATGAGAAAAACATGGGTATCACTTTTTCTTTTCGAAGATTCCAAGTGTGTTCTCTCCCCCACTTATAAAAGGTCACCCCCTCTCCTCTCCTCTTCACATTTACAAAACACATTATTTTTTCCAATATATACCTAAATATCTTCCCCAATCCTATTCCAACATCCTATAGGACCAATTTTTATTATAAATCTTACCTATGATGGCTTTCAGAGAAGACCTATAGAAGTTTCTCGAAGAATATGTAACGTCCATAAATGTGCATTTTAATTTTATTTCTTCTTCAAATTAATGAAAATATCATAAAATCTTGATAATACAATAAAATAATAATATCCCATATAATAATATGTTATTATTTTAATTTCATTACCTACATCCATCTCCCACTCCATCAAGTGGGAAACGAAACAGTTGATCATGTGCTAATGTCGTTCGTTTTCCTTCACTACCTGTCAAGGTTGAATATAATGATGGATTTAATATATTTATATAATATTTATATAATTTATATAATTAATTAATTATCATATTAAATAAAACTAATTACATTCCAATCTTTTGTAAAACAATAATGTTGCACGTTTGTACGACAGACTACCACCTCACGAACCGATGAGGTGTGTTTTTCCCATTTCCATTTTACATGGATAGTAATAAAGTCATATTACATGAATATATATTATATCTGTAACATTATTATACCTCAAGAATTATTATTTCAACTATAAATTCTTACTATCCATTCCAAGGGCACTACGATAATGTCACTCGTGTGTACAGCGAACTACCACCACACGAAGCGATGTGACTCATTTTTCTCTAACGCTTTACAACAAACATAACAATGATAAATTTAATTAATATAAGTGATATATAATACATATATATTAATTAATAAAATGTGATATATTATTTACTTTTAATTTATTCCAACTGTTGAGAAATAGTGGAAACAACATCCATGCATACGTACGGCCTATCATCACCATGAACGGTGTAATCCATTTTCAATATAAAAATTTTATAGATTTTTATAAATAAAAATATAATGAATATATGTGATATTTAAATCATGGATAAGATTTTGGATATTATGGAACCACAATCAATATAAAATGACCAAAATTACCAAACCAAAATATATGTGAAAAAAGAAGCAGTTATCAACTGAAATAGTGATTTTGATTAAAAAATGTTTAATAAATGGGTAATAAATGGATATAAGTAAATAATATATGGTATGAAATATATTATTGTTTTTATTTAATATCTTTATAATAAATATATATTTATTCTATAGTTGTTACGAACATATATGAATAAAATCATACTAGAGGTAAGGGTTTATCCTCTCACTTTTACTTCCGTGAGACATATGACACATTCACCAATTATTTGTTTTATATTTTCTAAATAATACCAATTTGATATGTTATATCATTAATCACTTTATATTCATGGTATTTAAAGTTTCATTAGATGTTATTTCTTTTACATGGCTTATGATTGAGATGTTACCAGAGTGGTAAGGGTTTATTTCACAATCTAATCTGTATTCAGGATTGTTTATGTTTAAGTCTTCAATAGGGTGAGTTATTTTATATTTATATCTTAAAAATAATATATTTTATTATCTTATATTTATTCATGATCTTTTAATGTAATATTATCATGATTCCTCTCTTTATTACTTAAAATGATTGAGAAATTGTTTTTTATGAAAATCCCACTTCATTTCCCTCTTAGATCAAAAATATTTTTTCTTCCAAAACTATGTTTTCTAAAAATGTTTTCAATTTTTTTTAACAATATGTAAATTATTTACTAAAGATTTTTTTTCCAATTTTTGACTTTATATAAAAAAATTTAAATTAATCTTCATGTATTTTTTCCAAATAATCTATATTTGGATTTTACTAAAAATGTGAAGGAAATTCTTGTTTTAAGATGTATGGAATGTACTGAATTTTCCATCATCATGATCGCTTAATGTTTTTAACATACACTTATAAGCTTAAAATATTATTCTAAAAGAAAATTATTTTCAAAATATTTTGTGAACTTTTAGTTTTAAAAATACTTTCAAAATGAAAAAGTTATTTTCCACAAAAATGTTTTTAATGACATTTTTTTGGAATTTTTATTCATCAATGACATAAACCCTTTATTTTACTAATAATACACTAGGGATATGGTGTATTGATATCATCCTTATTATTTATATGAATGGTGTTTTATCATATTTAGGGAGTACATACAATTTTATTCCCATTAACCATATTTTTATGAATGGTTTATGATTATGTTTATTTGATTACGGTAAGTATCAAAATTTCCTATATTAGTTTTTTAATAATAATGTTTATGTTTATTATGTTTCCCCTTTTCCAAATAATGAATGAATTGGAATAATTATGTTGTGGGTGGATGATAATTATATATAGCCCCTTGATGGATTGAAAAGTATCATAATACAAATCAATTGTCCAAATTAAATCAGTTTTTAACTATAGTTTAAAACTATCTTGTGAAATGTCTTGTAAGTATGTTTCATATTTCCATAATTACTTATTACATTGTTATGATATTAGTTATTGATTTCCATGTGATTATCCAACTAGTTATAATATCCATGTATAATTCTCAAACTCATGTGATTATTTATATGGATTTATTTGATCGTCCTATTTTCCCTGCCATATAATTCTCAACTTATTGTTTAAATGGAATGTGTTTCAGTTATTTAACACTCCAAAATGATTATGTGTATTTATTCCTGATATTTTCCATTGTATGTGCATACCCTGACTAAGCATCTAATATCACCCTTTTCTTATGCTTTATTTTTTCCAAGATATTAGGAATTATTTTGTGATTGATATACAAGTATGTGTTAATATGAATAATGGTTCTATCAAAGAAAACACTTGTTATATTTTCTACTTTTATAATATAATTTGAAATTAAATTGTGTATATGTTTTACCAAGATTACTAAACAATTTGTTCCTTTTGGATGTGATTACTTGTATCTAATTGAAATATAATAATTTGGACACTAGATTCGGGCTACAGGGGTGAGGTTCCTTATTATTTATACCGAATAAATTTTAGTAGAAACATTGAGAAGTAGATTTAAGAAAAAAGTAAATCTTAGAATATAAATCTATAACTTACTTTAATAATAAGTCTAAGTATAAGATAACATACTAAAATTATGGTGATTTTGAGATTATATGGTTTTCCTAGAAATAAATACCTATATGGATTCTAAATGTGGATGTTTTTTCGGAATAGATGTACCTAGGGGTAACAACTTCAAAAAAGATGTGTCAGTCTAGACTCAAGAGTTACTCGGTACACAAAAATTAACATTATTATAACCCTGTTTTGAGAATATATGGGGATATTCTTATATTAATTCACATTTTCTTTACAAACCATTATAAATTATTTGAAAATATTTTTATCATTTGAAAATTTACACAAAAAAAGAATGGTTTTGATTATGAGATTATCTATTCAAAAAAAATTAATTTATGTTAAGTGTTTCACTTCATTTAGTATTACACATTATGTTTCATAATGTAATGGTCTAATATAGTGTATGAAATTATTTATAAATGGATCATAGTGAAAGGAATTGAAATTTTATCAATTCGCATACCCCTTACAGGGATTTTCCTCTTGGTCAAGTTAATGAAGCTAGAGATAGATCTGGTCAAATTATAACCAGATTGGGGCAACTAAATCGGATTATGAGAAATAACATTTCCTATATAGATAATCTTACTGAACCATCATAGGGTGTAACAATGTTATACCACTTTATGTATTAGAAACCTCTATTATTTAATGGGACTATAAATCTATTTGTCTCTGATAAATTAATAAGTTCTTTATAGAAGATATTTATATCTCTAGTAAATAATGAAAGGGAGAAATTTTTCATGTTAGTTTATCATCTATAATGATATGAAAATAAAAGGTGGCCACTTATTCAAAACAGTAAGGATGAAGAAGAAATATCATACTTGGAATGGAAGTATTTTAAGGTACTCTTCTTGGAAAAGTATTTTCCTTGAGAGTAATGACTGGATATAGAGAGACAACTTCTAAGTCTAAGATAAAGGAAATATAAAATTTTAAATAAGTATGAGTCAAACTTTTAAAGGTTATAAAGTAATTCTATGGACTATGTATTTAATCTAAGGTGTAAGAATGGCTATTTCTTTGGTGGGATTAATATAATTATTTAAAGGGAACTAGTCTCCCAAACTTTCTCATCATATGAGGATATAGCATCATGTGAACTAAATATAGAGAAATAATTTTCAATGTCTTATGTATATTAAGTGAAAGTATATAAGAAGAGGGGAATAGAGAAAAATATGGATAAAAGTAAAAAAGGAAAGAATGATTTTTCCCATATGTGATAATTGTGGAAAGAAACACTCTGGTACTATCTTGAAGGTAATAAAAGATTTATAAAAGTGTATAAAAAATGGCCACAATGCTTGTGATTTCAATGGAAATATATATTTTTTTCAATGTTAAATAATTAAAATATAAGTAAATTGGTCACTACATAAATGAACACCCTAAGCATAAAAGGTAAATACCTCAGAATAAGCTAAGAGATAAAGATAAAAAGTATGCTATTAATATAGGCTAAGTGGGATGATTAAAGTACTTATGAATTTTTATTCAAGAAATATGTTTTGTAACAATGTTTACAAATTGTATTTTGGTAATAAGAATCATGAAATTTATTAGGATTTTATTGAATTAATTTTTCTTTATGTATTTGAAAGTATATGTTGAATGGAACTGATGGACTAGAAAAGTGATTCAGTGAAAAATGTAATTTTTTAGGATATTTAACATATTTTTTCGAAAATTATAAGAATTATACTAATATGGTTTTATAAAAAGGAAAACCTCTATTCTGGGTGACAACCTATCACATCCAAAAATTCTTTGAGGCTTAAACACACAACTGAAGAAAGATAAGGGTGAAGTGCCTACCACTGGTCTACAAGATATTTGTTTAATAAGAAATTGTTTTTACATAAAATATTTTATGGATAACTACTTATAAAATGGATGAAGTTGAAAATTGGGTAATACTTTTGAGGTTTATAAATCAGTTGTTTATATTATCTAAATTTTTCTAAACATTTTTTTTTGTAAAGATAGGATGAATAGCTTGTTATTATTTTATGGGTCTTATGATCTATTGAAAGTTAATTTTAGTGCTTCATGCATGAAAAATTAATCTTGAATACTAAAAATTTAGACAAAATATGATATTGTGATGAAAATTATAAATGGGTGAAATTATGATTGTTAAGTAAGTATATTTCCTTATGTTTTTAGTCTAGATAGTAGTAAGATCCCACAACTCTAAGAAAAGGATCGTGAAACAAAAAAATTATCTTATCACCTTCATATTAGATTGATCAATGGTCATTTAACTCATCAAATATTTATGGATTTATCATCAATAAATTTTATAGATGAATCAATTTCTTGTGATAAATGATCTTTATAACTCTCTATAATTATTTATGCTTTTCCCCCATGTCTATATGTTCACTTTCCATAAATGTTCTCCTATATGGAAACCCAATAATGTGTTATTCTAGATGAACTTAATAGTTCTCTTTATCTATTATCAATTTGATGATTGATTATATTTTTTCATATTTTTTAATCCAAAAAATGTATTTTTAAATTTAAAACCCTTGATTATTGAGATCAATGTTAAATTATTAGGATAAAATTTATTTATGGGGGTAGAATGTCACATACTGAGATTTTGAAAGAGTAACATCATGTTTGATATCATATATGACAAAAAAACCAAGATTATAATAGAATGTTACACCCAAATTATTTATAATATATTTATTTTTAACTAAATTCAATCTCTTTGATAGCTTCAACGCATGTAACACCAAGTTTAAATGAAACTAGATACTCTATTAAAATATTATTATTTAAATACGACCATTATAAAAAAACAGTTAAGTTGATTGGTATGAATAGGAATAAATAAATTATGAAAATTATATGGTCAAAAAATTCATAAAATAAATTGAATTTTTATATATTAATTATAAATAAAATAAGAATTAGTTGAAATAAGAAGAAATGTTTTCTGAAAGATAGTATTTTTTCTAAAAGATGGTTTAGTCACACTTTGCGCTCTTAATTTAAAATTAATTTTTAATAATTTTAGAAAATTTAATTGATTAAATAAAATTAATTTTTTAAATCTATATGACTAAATTATATTTTTATTGTTTTTTGATAATTTTAAAAAAAGATTAATTTTTTTATGAATATTGAAAATGCTGATTTTAAATGAAAACAATCTTTTCATTTATATTATTTAAAATTTAAAATTATATTTTAAATTTTTTTAAGTTAAATTGGTTTAATTATAATAAAATATTCCAATTTATTACATTTTAATCAATTTGACATCGAATTGTTATATATATTTTTTTAAACTTTTGAATGTTTTTCTTTAGAGAAACCATTTTTTCGACGTGTCTGCAGGTTTAATTTGAAATTAAATTATTCCAATTATATGAATTTAATTTGTAAAAAATGAGTATATATTTTAAATTAGAATAATTTATATTTTATAATAATTTCAACTTAATTTTTTATCATAATGAATATTGAAAATAATAAAAATTAATTCCCAAGGTTAAGATAAAAATGGGTTTGACAGAGGTGAAACTAAAAATGTGAGGGTTAAAAATGACCCCGAACTTATCTAAATCATATTTTATGGCCATATTTAGAACTCATCTATAAAATGGTTCAATAATTATCCATCTTTTAGGCTTTTGGTATGAGAAAACCATGAGTATCGCTTTTTCTTTTCAAAAATTCCATGTATATCCTTTCTTTATAAAGGGTCACCTCATCCCCTCTCCTCTTCACACTTAAAATACCATTTAATTCATAAAATACCTACCAAAATCCCTTAATTAATCCTCTAAAAAAATTATAGATTCTTTTTATCATAAGTCCATCCTAGTAAGG
The DNA here is from genome assembly GCA_963277665.1 of Viscum album. NCBI lineage: Eukaryota > Viridiplantae > Streptophyta > Magnoliopsida > Santalales > Viscaceae > Viscum > Viscum album. The sequence continues at coordinate 542,408,620 of OY728119.1, forward strand.
ATTTTGGTGCAAACCTAAAACAATTATGAAAGAAGAGGTAATGTTCTTAGACAGGGTGATTTTATTTTATTTATTCATCCAACTTCATCACATATTATTAAATAATTATAATAAAATAACAATAATATCTACAATATATAGAGATTTTATTATTTTAATTTCATAAGCTACATCCATCTCTCCTTCCAACAAGTGTAAAAAACCGTCAATTGTGTCAACTATTAATTACTACCTCACGAACCTATGTTGTTAATTTTCCATCACCACCTCTCAAGGTTGGATATAATGATATTTTTAACCTATTTATATGATAATTATGAAATTATTATACTTACAGAATTATTATATCACATATAAATTATTACCTTCCTACCCTTTGGAAAACAATAATGTCACTCGTGTGTGTGACGGACTACCACCTCGTAAACTGATGTGATGTGTTTTTTCCATTTACATTTTACTTAAATGGTAATAAATATAGATTAAATGAATATATAAGATATATTTAACATAATTATACATATATAATTATTATATCACATATGCCTTCTTACTTTCCATTCCATGGGGGGCACGATAACGTCACTTTTGTGTACGATAGACTACCACTTCATGAAGCGATGTGACTCATTTTTCACTATCAATTTACATGGAAGGTAATAAGGATAAATTTAATTAATAAATTTGATATATCATAAATAATAATTATTATGGAAAAATTGATATATTATTTATATTCCTTCCATTCAATCCATTGATAAAAAATGGAAACAGTATTCATGCGTACGTACGACCTACCGTCTCCAGGAATAGTGTAATCCATTTCCTATATCAAGATTTTATATATTTAAATAAATGAGTATATAATTAATATATATAATATTTAAAACATGTTTAAAATTATGTATATAACCTAAACAGGATCCACGTTAATGGATAGAAATTACCAAAGCAAAATATATATGAAAAACGAAGGAGTTATCACTCAAAATAAAGATGTTGATGAAGAATGGTTAATATAAAGGTTATAAATGGATATAAGTAAAAAATATATGGTATAGAATATATTATTTTTATTCTTTAATAGATGAATAATAAATCTATATTTACTATAGAGTAGTTACAGACACATGTGAAGGAAATTAGACCGAATTTAATGATTGCTCATCGCGCTTTTATTTTCATGAACATATATCATATTCACCACTTTATTTTATGTGGTGTATATACTACTAATTTGATATGTTATATCATGAATCACTTTATATTTGTGGTATTTAAAGTTTCATTTGATGTTATTTCTTTTATGGGGATTATGATTCAGAAGTTTCTAAAGTGGTATCTGTTTATTTCACAATCTCATTAGTATTTGTGATTATTTATTTTTAAGTCTCCATTGGAGGGAATTATTTGATATTTATATCTTAAAACTAATATATTTTATTATCCAATGGTTATTCATGAACTTTTAACTTAATATTACTATTTTCCCTCTCTTAGGTACATAAAATGATTGAAAAAATGTCATTTTAGGAAAATCTAACTTCATTTCTCTCTTGGGTTGAAAATCCTCTTCCATCTAAAACTATGTTTTCTAAAAATATTATAAATTTTTTTTCTAAACATTATAAAAAATATTTATTAAATACATTTTTACCAATATTTGAATTTTTAAAAAAATGAAAGGAATCATCATGTATTTTTTTCAAACAACGCATGCTTTTGTTTTATAGAAAATGTGAAGGGAACTTTTGTTTTAACATGTACGACATGTATGGAATTTCCCTCTGTCAGGAAAACTCAAAGTTTTAAATCTTACTTTATAATTTTAAAAATCTAAAAACAAAATTATTTTCAAAATATTTTTTGGACTTTTAGTTTTTTTAAAAAAAATCGAAATGAAAAGGTTATTTTACTCAAAAATGTTTTTAATGACATTTTTATGTTATTTATATTCATGAATGGCATCAAAAATTTATTGTGATTGTGATCCAATGGGGATATTTTTTTATTTATATCATAATTATTATTTAATTTTATGTTTTATGATAAACTTCATTGAGGATGTACAATTTTATTACCATTCACGATATTACTCTGAATTGTTTTTTATTATGTTTATTTGACTGGGGTAACTATTAAAATTTTGTATGTTATTTTCCAATAAAAATGATTGTGTTGATTATGTTTAACCCATTTAATATGAGGAATGTGTTAGACTTATTAAATGATGCATGAGTTCTAGTTACATATATCCCCTTGATTCATTGATAGGTCTCTTGTGACAAATCTGTTGACCAAACTAAATGGGTTTTTACCCATAGTTTTAAACTATCTTGTGAAACATCTTGACTGTATGTTTTAGATGTATTGTATTGTTTATTCACTCATTATGAGATAATTTATTGATTCCCATGTGATTATTTTATTTGTTAGAATATCCATGGTTGAGTTTCAAGCTCGTGTGATTATTAATATGGATTTATTTTATTATCCTTTATTCCAACCATATTATGCTAAAGTTGGTGTTTAAATGGAATGTTCTGCAGTTATTTACCTTTACATATTTATTAATATTATTTATTCATGATAGATTATATTGTTTTCATACCCTTACTGAGCATCTGATCTCACCAAATTATTATGCTTTATTCACCCCGGGATATCAGTAAGTGTTTTCTGATTGATATGCAAGGACACACTAAGGAGAATAATGGCGTTCTAAAATAAAAAAAACTTGTGTATTTTATGTTTTTAAAATATAATGTAAATTTCAAATATGTGTCTAGTTTACCAAGAATACTAAACTATTCAGTCCTTTGGGATATATTTACTTGTATCTAGTTACAATATAATAAAGTAGACATTGTCCACTGACTAATGGGTTTGGGGTTACCACAAAAATAAAAGGGACATATTTAATAAATTTTTACCTCTTATTCAAAATAAATTTTCAAAACATAGAAGGGAAAATTTTAATTTAAAATTAAACCATAAAAACACAACAAAAATGGTCATTCATAAAAATTCCCTTTTAAATATAAAATGTTTTATACTAAATTGAATTGTAAAATTCATTTAAAACCCCATAATTGGATTATTTTAAATCAAAATTAACTAATTAAATTATAAAATAATTCCAAAATATAATTTGAATTTTTTAAATAATCGAAAAGAAAATACAATATTTAATTAAAATTGGTATTTTTCACTATTTTTTGAAAAATCAATGTTTTTAGAAAATTTTCAATAATTTATCCTAAGATAATTTTGAAATGATGAATAAAAAAATGAAATAAATATTTTCAAATTAAAATTATATAATTAAAAAATAATACTTTAAAATAAAACTCGATATGAAAATATTTTAATAAAATTATTTCCTTATAGATTTAAAAATTACATAATATATTTATAATGAATATAACTATCTATCTAATTGATACTAATAAATATGAAAATAATTAATTATATCATTAACTGGGTTGTTACATATGATTATCCACTGATTGGAAAGATACATCAGACTCAATCACCCATAACTCTATCATAACATGAAGATTGAGTAACATGTTATTATCTCCTTCCATTATACTAAAGGAATTTGAAATTATGGCGTTTTACCTTTTGGTAACTTCCATGTTATTTCTAAAATTCCTATTGATATCTCCACACGTTACACAATTATAGAAGTTGGTGGGACTTGGCCCAATCAACTTTCCTCAACTCCTCTCCCTTTTTTTATCTTCTGGTCAACAATGATTTCTACTCTGAGGTGAGTGTCCCTTTTTTGTCATTTAAATTTTTAATGTAAGTTAAATGGACCTACCTTATTTGGAGTTTATTATTGAGGATATAATTCTAAACATCATTAAATACCTTTTTAGTCCTTCTATAATAATTATTAACTGCCGTAACTATTCAATCCTATGATTTTAGTAGTGAAGACAATAAAATAGATTCCCATGCATCCATGAAATTAAATTCCACTACTTTTATATGGTTAATTTTCATGTTGAATTCATTTTTCTGAAATTTCACTAACCCCCCTTCTGAATAACTCATGAAAATAGTCATCAAATCGAAAACACTTTGTTAGGTTTTGTTGGTTTCTCATATATACATACTCGGGCCACCATCAGCACAACTATTGTCTTATTGTCCCTTAAATCGAAGTCTATATTTCATTCCAATAAAATCCTCACTTATCTAAGTGATTTCATATCCAAATTTGTTTATTTATCCTTCTCTATATTTTTAGGATTAAATCCACCTAATGGAATTTACAAATCATTTTGGATGTGATAGTCTTCTACCTTCATCATTCAGAAACTGAAATCAATTCCCTTAACCTGGTGAATTCAAAGATTTAGATTTTTTTTCAACATCATATAATATATTTGGATGATATTAATCTCAAATGATATTAATATAATTTTGATACATGTGTGTATGTTACTTGAGCTATTGAGAGTGAACAACTGAGCTCCCAACTAAGAATTGACACTGCTTGTTAGGAATAAGTCAAACATGAAATCACTAGATGATATAATGTAAGTTTACTAGAATATCATACACACTGGATATTTATCCCAATGGAAATAAAATCATCATAACTCCCCATTTCTCAGTGTACCAAAAGATGGGAATAAAAAGATCCATACTTACCATACTAAGTAACACTCTACTCACACTCTCAGAAACAACATTAAAGAAAAGGAAAAAATATAAAATAAAAGTGGCACACAATTACTATGTGGGTCATAAATTTATCCTATATTCATAAGATAAAATTAATCTCCTTTATTTCATTGGAATTATAAGGATTATAATAATTGTAGCATGAAATCCATACAGATCAGTAATTTCAAGTAATAAATCAAAACATCAACATGTGGTCCCACCCACTTTAATAGTGGGTCCCAATAGGACAACCGGTTTAATAGACCACCTAACATTGAAGGTATTCATCCCTTGGATATGGTTAAATGAGGATCTATTATATAATACCTCAATTGAACAATATAAAAGTAGTATATTGAACATAATATCATGATCTGGTCAAATGACTCTAGAAAAACCCACCATCTGATTAACTCAAAAACCAGTATGTACTTCCCATTGTAAGTACACTAACATCCAACCAACCGAACATCATAAAAATTTCTTGTTTTCATTAGATAAAACATTGAGAAAAACTAGATTTTTATGGACCTCCTCCCAGCGAATTTAAGATTTTACTTGAAAACACTCTTCACTTTTCTTAACACCCTCAGCCATCCTGATCCCTACATGGATATCGTTTTATGATAATTACTTTATAAAATAATAAAATTTATAATTTATTATTGTTTAAATGTTTAATAAATATATTAATATTTATTTTTTTGATAATATTTTGTGAAATTTTTATATTAGTTAATATTTTATCATTGTAAGAAACTATATGCTACAGTATAAAATTCTATAAGAAAATTTTTGACCTTGAATGACTATGGTTAAAGTTTTATTATTTTAATGCTACCTATTTGATTGTATTAAATGTGTTAAATATATAATATTTTATTTTTAAAACATAAATAATCATTCCGTTAACATGAAAGTATGTAGTTGTGAAAAAAAATGTGATACATTACACTGAATCCTATATTTAATAGATTTTTTATGTCATCTAAAATTTAAAAAATAATTAGATAGAATATGGAGATAATGAGAACATTAATAAACTAAACCTCTATATATGCTTCCTAACATAGAAAATGTTTTTAGGAGAAACCCATAGTTTTCCTAAGAATATTTTAAATTTTATATTGGTTTAGAAGTTAATTAATTTAAACCACTCGGTTTAACAGTTAGGTAAACTCAAATAAATGGATTATTTTGTTGTTTCCATATAATCTTAAACCATGGTTATGTATGAAACAACTTTTTATTATATATTGTAAATTTATTGATTGACCATAATATATGTTGATAAGATTGATGTATTCTAGAAACTGTTAACTAATTAATTGAATTAATTATAGTCTAATGTTTTAATTATGATTGATGTTTAATAACGTGAAAATTGTACACTTAGGGATACTTTGTTTTAGAAAATTAATGAATTTTTCACTGATAAAAATTTATATTGATGAATTGTGAAGGTGGAAGTTACATGAACTTGTTTTAATAAGAGTACGAATTTAATATGGTTAAAACATTACAAAAAAAGGGAATACACTAGCTACATAAATTTTATTCCACCATTGAATAAGTTTCAAAATAATATAGAGTTATTTAACCAGACAAAATAATATGTTCAAACAAAAGAAATTGGTAAGGGTTTGTTTTTAACATAAACCACCCAGAATAATATCTATACACTATATCACTTAGTATTTTTTATCCCCTATAATGGATCAAATTCCTATTGGGAAATAAATGCCTGACCATATTTTGATGTAAATTTTTTTTTGTAATTTATCAATTTGTAAACACTACTTTTTAAGGAATAACCTGAGTGAAATTCATATTAAAAAATGTATGTGATAATGTTAGGTAGACCATTTTGGGTAATAAGGGAAAATCTAAAGAAAATAGCAATTCATGATGTAATTTAGAGGTAATGGGATTCAGAAAATCAATATATAGTTATAACATTTAAAAAAATGTATTCTAATTTTTTTTAGAAAAGTGATTTATAGAGTATTCAAGATTATATTTTTCTCAAAACTTTTCATCTAGGAAAACTTTTTAACTTTTTATTGATATAATTATTTATTTTATAGTAAATATAGTTTATGAAATCTCACTCAGTAGACCGACGTAGTTCAGGTGAATGTACACAGTTATTTGGTACATTAATAAATTGGGGAGGTTTATGCATAAAAATAATGTTCGAAGGAATCAATTTTGTTTTTATATTTTATGGATGAATTAATAAAATCTTGTATTCCAAATCTTGAAAATGTAGAAAAAAATTTTAATATAACCAAATTTAGTCATGATGTCCCCAATAGAGATGGAAAACCATTCTATATGGACAATATCAAATTGATTAAAATTCACCATTATGTATTATTCAACACAACATAAAAATTTTTATTGATCCAGTAAGTTAACCATTAATTAAACATTTCATATTTGTTTTAAACCATTTAAACATTGTTATTATGTGATTAAATGTAATTATTTATTTACAATATGTGAATCATCAAAGTTCAATGAGAATTTTCACATGTGAATATTAATAAAAAAATCTACAAAATAAATATGAAATAATACATGAGTGGTTTAATAAATATGTATGTACCTATATAATATTTTTATTGATATGTTAAATGTGATAATTTGTTATAAATTAGCATTAACTAGAAAAATTATTCATTTGTATACATAGAAAACCTCAGACAATTAAGTGAGAATGTTTTTCTAAAGAATTAAACAAACTTGATTATGGTCCATTTATTACTACAAAGCATTATACATCATATGATATAGATGGATTTCTATTTGTAATTTTTCATATAGACCAAAAATTTGAAGCAAAAATCTAAAGAATTTGTTACCCATAAAATTATGTTGATTATAATTATAACTAATTGAGGGATATCATTGAAGTAATATATAGTGATTGAATGATAATTTTTTACTTTTTTAGTGAAACAAGGTCAATACAACTTACATAAAAAAATTTAATAAGTTTCAAATTATATTAGTCAATTTCAAAAAATTATTATATTGAGATAAACCTATAATTGATGAGTTGTTTATATTATCATCTCAAGTTAATCAATATTTCTTTTTTAGTAATTATTTGGATCATAACTGGAATTTTTGGGTTAAAATATTCAGTAGGTTTTTTAATTGATCATGAGGAACCATATATTATTATATTCACATTAGAAAATATTATTCAAAATACATTGGTGCTACATGATCAGAAAATTCTCAAGTTGGTGAATAACATTGAAGGATATATAATAAATGTTAATAAGAAATGAAATGTTAATTATTTATCTTGTGAAAAAAATTAACATTAATTTACATTTATATTAATTTCTATAATAAAGTTATAATTTTTCATTTTTTCTATTTATTTATGCTTATGTGTATGGGTTCATGGAAAATGAAAGATTTAACATGAATTATGGATGAGTTGGAAAATTAATTTATATCTCCTCCCATGTAATATATAACTCAGCATTATACAAATTCATTAATGTCTTTAACTCCCCATCACATAGGTGGATCATCACATGTGTCACACACTCCTACTTTTACACACCTTTTACCATTTTAGTGTCACCCTCAACTATCCCTTATATAGTCGGGTCATTATTGGTACACACCCTCCCACATTCCATATACCTAAAACCACTGGATTTTCATCCTCAACAATCCCTTATGTAGACAGATCCTCTCCTTCTATTCACATTCCATCAGTTTCATATACAATATCACTATTAAACTCCTCAAGTAATTGTATAATTTAAATTGTATAGGAAATATATTTTTAAATAATTTGTGGTATTTTATTGATTTCCATTGATATTTGATCAGTAATTTGAGTTTATATGGGATCATATTCTTTGAGATGTAAGGGATTTGGTAGAGGGATTTCTCATGGAATAGTGAAAATCTATTTCAGGTTATGTTTGATTAATGCTATCATGTATTTAGACCTTAGGGGGGTTCTACTACTATCCATTTGAGGCATTTAATATTATAATCTCACAAGTTTCCCCTAATTTTATTTTATTGGATTAATTCTCTTAGGAAACCCTTTATCATCTTTGGTTTGAAGTTTATAGAAAACTATGGATAATTTTATACTTCAAATTTATAAATATTATAACATTAAAATATTTATCTATGTTGTATGAGGAAATTTATGGTGCTGTATGAATTCATTTCGACCTATTCATATGGAAATGTTAGAATAAATGAAATTATTAAATGGGTAAGCTAATGAGTAATTTTTTATTACCATATATGAATTCTATCAATATTTTTCAATGAGTTCCCAAAGTCATTTTTCCTTCTTAGTGGGATATATTGGTTTATTTTTTGGAAGGGTGAAGAGTCTAAGGCAAGTAAACTTATATTTATTATTAAAAAAATTTATAATTCATTAATCATATTACAATAAACTATTTTAATGACATGAAATAGTTCTTCCATCGACCAAACCTAGACCACTACATGGAATGAGTATACTCCTTGGTGAACTATAATTAGCAACTATCACTTAAAATTTGAGTTAATTATTGATGTAAATTTTCTTTTTATTTGGACACAACATGGTTCATTACTAAATTATACCAAAAAAATAGCATAACCCATCCATAATACAAACATCCCAACATGTAAATAAAAATAAAATGATCTATTTAATAGGACCTATAGTCCTTTTATACCACTAAAAACCCAAATAATATATATGTATACAAATAATTCCTCATCATAGTCTATATATAGAATAATATAGTAGAAAGACACAAAATAATAAAATTAAATGAAAAAAGTTATACATTGATTGTATCTCTTGATAACCCCTATCACACTTACTAAACATCCTTATAGATACTCGTCCAACTACATTGAGACACTTGTAGTTCACATCCAATTCCAGTAGTTATCCAAATCTAACCATACAACCTATAATTACACATGTAAAATGGTATGTTTGTCAAGGATCACATGAAGTGTGTGAATACAAATACATAGTAGGCATCACCAAGAGACACTAACTTGTTTTAATGTATATAATTATGTGTTTACATGCACTTGTGTCTATAAAATGTATAATAATATATCAAATGAAAAAAAATAGGTATATCATGCCAAAGATCATCCAGTATAAATTAAACATTAAAAACAAAATCCTCCTACACCACCAGGACAATTCATACTAAGATCATTGAATGAAAAATCATTAACCCCCATGTGGCTCTATAGAAGCTTCAGGTTCAAGATTTTAATATTTTTTAAATAGTCTAAACATCATTAATTCAATTCTAAGAGGGAAAATAATATCTAGATATTCTCAATATGAGTGTAAAGATCATTTGGACATCAAATGGAAGAACTAAGAGGTAAAAGAACAATATACGTCCTCATTGGGAGGGAAAATAACCAAGATGCCCATATAATAATAAATATATCACAATTCATGTCAATAGTAATAGATAATAAGTAGTAATAAACAATAAATATATCAAATAGAAACATATAACAAACTAAGATACAGTATATAAACATTTTCCAAACAACATCCCATTAATACTATTTCTGTGGAAACATAAAATAATTTTTTTAGGAATTAATAGGAAATAACTATCTAGAATAAATATATATATATATACTAGTATGCCAAACAATAGGATATTATGGACCATGTCTCATTATATGGGGTATTCCATTGGATGTTGTAATGAATATCTCTCAATAATATATCTTCGACAATCATAAGTCTCACCCAGATTTTCAATGTTAATTTCTCAATTAATTCTCTCCATATCAACCATTGTAATCTATCTCAATCAATATTAAAAACCAAATATCATATAATAAAATTAACCCAATTTTTAAACTATAAAAATTATCTATTCTCAGTTAACCTAATAAAATGAAATAAACCATCATAAAGGTACACACACATCAGATGTCATATTACCACCATCAAAATCACCTCTTATGTCTCACTATCACTTTTCCATTTCACTCTATAAAAATCCCCAAGATCAATACCCTAACCACCCTATCCATAATAAAATTCATATCAACCATATCTCACATCACATAACCAGAGAGGAATACATCATAGGTAATGAATATTATAGTGAAAACAGATAGGGAGAGAGAGTATAGAATGATAACAAAAACCTCAACCTATAAGAAGTTGAGAATAACAATCAAGATGGACCAATTTTATGCTAGACAACAAGAGAGATGGGGAACATGAAGAAATAGAAATAAGTGAACCGCTCACAAAGTGGTAACATTTCTATCATTCTAAACTCATACTGAGAGAATTAATATATCTAATTATCTCAAGATCACTATTGATAACCAATAAATCATATCATTACTTATCTTAGGTCATCCATTATGATGAGAATCTCGACCACTCAACCACGTATGGGTTATTAACTAGTTACCTATACCAAAATACATGAATATAAACATATCATAAATTTTAGTAGAATAATAGATTTATTTTAGAGATTTTATATCAATGTAAAGGATTAAACTACCCCTTTCAATCTCCCACATCTCAACAATTACATATCCACCAAATAAACTTATACCTAAAGGTTTTTTTGTTTCTCATATTCTTAAGTTTTGATGACCACAAACACTCTTTAAAGTGTCTAATAATTTCATTTAAGTTGTTGGTAGTAAAATATTTTTTCTATTGATCTTGTTTATTGGAGGATCATAATGAAATCTTGTTAGAATATAGAATAATCATTGAATAATACTTATCAAATTTCTAATGTACTTTTTAAACTCAAGTATTTTAGTTCTTATATCTATCAATGTCATTTCATGAAGGTTGATAAGCTAAATTATAGTTATCAAGGTAACATGTTGAACCATCTCGTCAGTGCAGATCCACCAGCCAACTGATGGTATTGATAGTTGACTATGTTCTTAAAGTATTCCATTGACTAGTTGAAAGAGGAACATTGCCAAGCCAGTAGAGACAAATAGAGCTAGTGAAACCCCTAGTGTCTATCCATCTAGCTAGTGGGATCATCTGGATGGTTGGTGTATGTGATCTACAATCATCTGAGGATCTTTTAATAATGGTAAAAAATTGTTTTACCAAATCATTAAAGCCTCATCTTGATCCAAGACTCCTTTTTCACTTATTAAGGATATAAATAGACCCTTTGGGGTCTTGGAAATATTCCATTATCAATGATTCTCTAACATCAAATTCCTATGATTACCAAATTTTTCTCTCCCTGATCTCAATTCCAAAATTATGATTACCTTGTAAAATTCCATTCACTCCTACATATTTTTCATTCTCTCCTAGTTCTTTTTTTTTCTATTTTAAATATTCAAAATCTTTATAAAATGATCATTCTTCTAAAAATCCTCTCATTCTTCGTATCTTTCTTTTATTTTGGTTCTCAAAAATATTTAAAGTGAGGGACTTAGGTTTAATTCTAGATATACTAATATTAGATAGGTTAATTATCTTTGGGGTTTATATCTATTATTGTTAAAAATATATGGTCAATTATGTTTTGGTTTCTTTCTATAACTAGATAAAAATAAAGAGATTTTTGGTATCTTAGATAATGTTAAATCTAAGTGACTAATAGAATAAACCTTAAATAAATTGGTTAAGAAGACATAGAGGTTTATTAAATAAATTTATCTGAACTACTTTATCAAATCATATTTTTAATTTTATTATTTCTCTCTTTATCATTTTAAAAAAATCACTTATAGTTGTATACAGCAACAATCTTAATTTTTCAACTTACAAATTTCTTATTCTGTATGCTTATGTTTCATAAATATATATATTTTTTCCGTTATTATTTCTATTTTTTATTGAATCAATTATTCTTATTAAAGTCTTAAAATAGTATTAATAATCATCAAAATTTTAAAAATAAGTTTTTAATCTTTAACACTTTAATTATTGCTTTATTTTTTAAAGGTAAACTCACCCATACCATTTTACCCAACTCTGAAATACATTCAATATCAAAGGGTTCTTGAATTTTTTTTCAACTCTTTCAAAGTTTATTTTGTTTTAAAAATCATTAAATCTTTTTTCAAAAAATGTTCTTTCTTATAAATGGATATTTCAAACACCCATAGTTCTCTTCAAGGAAAACCTATGGGTCATGACACCTTTTTTAATTGTTCAAATTATTCTTATTGTAAGACACGAGTTTATACATTTTAAAATCAATTGGTTATCTCATATGGAAGATAGTTATGAATGGTTATACTCTTGCTACTCAAAAGAATAAAAATAGACTCTATGTGATATTTATGCTTCTAAATTAGATGGTAAAGTAATGAATTCCTTTCCTTATAGTTTATTCCAAAATTTATTTATCAAATTTCTACAATAAAAATGACTCATAAAATATGTAAACTATTAAAACTAACTTATTAAGTAATGAAGAAATTCAAATATACTAGATTGGATATGTTTAGAAAATACTTATAAAGTTTATTTATGCATCTTAATGAGTCAAATACTGAACTTTTTACTTGATTAATAGACATTTGTAATGGTTTAATGGATATAGGTTATACTCTTTCTATAAAAAATTTATTAAATAAAATAATTTGGGTTTTACCAATAAATTTAGCACTCAAATTCATTGTGATCCAACAATCTAAAGACATAAAGAGCATGCTGGTTGAGGAACTCTTTTGATCTCTCACGATGTATGAGAAGAAAAGATAACAAAGAGGAAAATCAGGTCAAAAAAACTAAAATTAATATTTCATTCAAGGGAATAAGGATGATACATCTAGAATAAAAAACTAATATTGCTTCTCTTTCCAAGAATATGAACAGGTATATGAAAAAAATATGTTCACCATTTCAAAAATAAAAATGAATAAATGGAACTTAAATCTATCTCAAAAAAATTATTACATCAAACCAGATTGTCCCTAGAACAATAAGAAGTATAAATACAATAACAAAACTAATAAAGTAATAAATTTTTCAAAATAGAGTGTTGGAAGGGATTTAATTTCAATATCTAAATCAAGTGATAAAAGTACTAAGTGACTCGTGGATGATATCTAGATTTGTAATGTAGTAAATTATCCGTGTTCTAATTATTTACCTTTTACTTCTTCAACATCTTTTTTAAGTTATAAATATCTTATTTATTTCATAGATCAACTAGAAAAATTAACTTTTTTAAAATGTAAAGGTCTTGAAAATAATTACAATTTAGTTGTTTTACAAAATGATCAAATTTTAATAGAAAAAAGATTATTTGGTTTTAATATTAAAAGATCAACCAAATGTTGATAATTTAGAATCTAAAATTAAAGATATTAAAAATATTATTTCTTAATTAAACCATGGTGATAAATATCTCAATATGATTTTTGGATCTCAAAGTACTATTAAAAGTACATATGGAAGTGGTTTTTCAAAAAAAAATCTATTTTTTCTAATAATTATAAACAGGATACCTTTCTAAAGGGGATTCCAAAAATTATTTTTGTAATTATTTTAATAAATATGGGAATATTTTATATGAAGGAAATTGTAAAAATTATATATATGTTAAACCTAATATCATTCATATTTCATCTCACATTTCTAATATAAAAAAATTTCCTACCAAATTTTGGATTCCAAATTCTTTATTAGCTAACTTATGGGGACCCAATATGTGGGTACCAAAAACATTAGTTTATTAATATTTTTATAATAATGTTTATAGGATAAAAACCCAAAAATCTATATTTTATATATATATGGTGTTGTAGGTACATGTGTGGTGACCCATATGAATTCAATCATCTTAAAGATTCCATTGAAGGATGTATCATGTTTGGAGATGATTCAAAAAGTAAAATCATTAGTATTATTATGATCGGTTTCTCCAATTACAATTTAATTAAATATTTTTTATTTGTTAATGGATATAAATATAATTTAATAAGTATTAATCAATTATGTGATAGTGTTTTTAAAATTAATTTTGAAAATGATTTTTGTAAAGTTTTTAATTCTATAGGAAAACTTTTATTTATTGTACCTAATTTTCAAAAAATATATATTATAGATTTAAAATCTATTAAAAGTTAAAATGTTAAGATTATATTTTCACATGACAATGAATTAGGTATTTGGCCTCATCACATAGGTCAGTTTAACATTCTCTCTCTTTTCAAGCTCAATTGTAACTAAATAGTATGAGATTTCCCAAAACTATGTTTCAAGGATAACATAGTTTTTGAACCTTAACAACTTGGAATTCAAAAAAAAATATTTCATCAAATATTTTAAAAAAAAGTTTTCCTCTGAATATATTAAACTAGTTCACCGTGAACTTTTTGGACCAACTCAAGTTGCTAATATAAAAGGTAAATATTTCACCTTTGTAATTATCAATGAGTATACTATATTTACATGGGTCTTATTCTTAGATTATAAAAATAATAATTATAAAGTATTAATCATATTTTCTAAGAATGTTAAAATATAAAAGACTAGAAACTCTTATCCATTATAAGTGACATTGGTGGATAATTTTATAAAATATACTTTGATGTGTTTTTTTCTTCTAAATATTATCACCATTCTTTCTCTGCTACTTGAAAACTTCAAAATATTTCATTTTTCAAGGTGAAAGTAGGAACATAAAAGAGATTTATAGTAATATATTGAATGATTATAAGATGCCTAAATTATTTTGGGTTAGTCGATCAATACTACTTTTTATATCCTTAACCATGTTCCCATAAGACCCTTCTTTAGAAAAATCCCTTATGAACTTTGGAATGGAAAAATTACTAAACTTTACTTTTTTGAAATTCTCAATTTTTAAAACATTATCCTTAGAAAAATACAAATATAGTAAATTTTAACCCCAAATATTTTGATGGTATATTTATTGGGTAATCAAATCAAGTAAATCCTACCGAGTCTTCAATAAGAGGACCAAAACCTTATAAAATGCAGTCCACATCAAATTTAATTAGAATATTCCAAAACCTCATCCTTGAATTAATGATGATGTTGCCCAAGATATTTTGAGATTACCTAAAATTTTATATTCAAAATAAATTAAATATGTTGAATAAGCCCCTCGTAATTATTTACCTAAGGAATCAGTTCAATCCAAATACCATCCCCTTAAAAATTTTATTAGTGAATTACAATCTGCAATTTATACTAGAAGGTCAATATAAAATAAGGTTAAACATCAACCTTTCCTCTATCACCTTGAACCTCAATAAATTGATGATTATATTAATTATTAGAATTGGATACTTGAGATGAAAGAGTATTTCACCTAATTTCAATGGAATGAGGTTTGGAATATCATGGAATGACCTGATAATCATCATGTTATTAGCACCAAGTGGGTTTTTTCAACAAAAGGACTTTATGAACAAGGGAATATATCATGTAACAAGACTATAACTATTAATAAAGGGTATAATAAATATTAAGTCATTGATTTTGGAAAAACCATTATACCTATTTCATGGATAGAATCTATTATAATCTTATTGTCATTAATAGCTCATTTTAATTTTATAGTTTTTAAAATTGATATCAAATTTTATTTTCAAAATGGTTTTAATTTTGAAATTTTTTTCATGCATCAACCTGTTAGATTTTTAAAATAATAAATTTCCAAATCATGTTTCCATTTTAACCAAATATATTTATGGTTTAAAATAATCCCTTAGATCTTGGTAAGAAAGGTCAACTAAATTCCTTTTATCAAATGATTTTAAAATGGGAAAACTGATTCCATAACTTTGATAAAAAACTTTTTCAAATGATTTTTTAATCTTTTTAATTATATATTTATGATTTTATTTTAAGATAAAATAAGGAATATCTTTTTAATGAATTTTATATTTTAATAAACAAAGAGTTTGAAATGAGTTTTATGGGGGAAACCAAATTCTTTCATAGATTTTAAATTTCCCAAAATTCGGATGGAACTTTTCTAAACAAATGTAAATACACTAATGAAATTTTAAATAAGTTTATAAAGGATCATGTTAAAGAGATTATAACACCCATGAGAACAACTTTAAATATAACATTAGATGAAGTTGGTAAACTGACTGACAACAAGACTTATAGAAGTGTGATTGGAATTATACTTTACCTTACTATGACCCAACCTAACATCATGTATAGTGAATGACTTTGTACTCATTTTCAATCAAATCAAAAGGAACTCATTTGAAAGAACTCAAAAGAATTTTTATACATTTAAATGGAACTAAAAATATTGGATTATTTTATCCAAAGGGAACTTATTTTGAACTTAATTATATTAATGATAGTTATTTTGGATGATAAAAAATATATATGAAAAGTACTAGTTGTACCTTCCACATACTAGGAAAATACCTTATCTCATGGAATGGTAAGAAGAAAAACTTTGATGCTCATTCTATAGTTGAAGCAGAATACATAGTCATTAGGAGTTTTTTCATCAAAATTATATGGATGAAACATACTCTTTTAGATTTTTAGCTTATATATGATCATGTACCAATAAAGTGTGGAAGAACTATTATGATTAGTATCTCTAAAAACCATATCCAACACTCTCACACTAATCACACATGTCTGAGATACCATTTTCATATATATCACTTTCATAAATTTGATATCATTCTTCAATTTGTTTTCACCAACATTCAACTTATAGATGTATTCACTAAACCCCTTGCTATTTATAGATTTTTATTTATTAATGGTGATTTGGGTATGATTCTATTTTCATACTTATATATTAACCTTGAAAATATTCAAAATTATTCAATTTTGTTACAAATTAATTTTTTATTTGAAATAAATATTTTTTTCTTTTAAAAATGATTTAAAACTTTCCATAAATTTAGTAAGGTTAAGTGAGTGTGATACACTATGTAAAAAATATTAATATATGGATAAAAATAAGTAGATGTGGTTATTTTATAGATACTCTTAGAGGTTATTACTCTAAATAAGATTAGTTGGATTTTTTAATCTGATCATTGCCCTAGGAATGAGTAGTGGTCCTTTAATACACACCAGGTTCGATACTCTTGGGTAATTGTTTTGTGGTTTATTAATATAATATTTTCTAAATCTTAATGATGGAATGTTTTTCAATGTTCAAATGATAATTTTATCTGCTTTATTTAAAAAAAATTCTTAATTAATATTTTATTTATCTTCATAGTTTCTTAATATATCTTTATATTCTAAATGCATTAATTTAGGGGGATATAATCTTATTAATATTGAAATTATCCAAAAAGACATAAAAAATTTCAAAACTGTATTTCAATACGATGTTTTAAAAAAAATTAAAAGAAAATTTTAATTTCTATATTGAGAATTATTGTTAAAAAAACATTATTTCAATTTATCTAGAGCTTTATTGAAAATATCTCTGCTTAAATTTTTATTTTTTCAATTTTTTCAAAAAGAAATATTTATCTCTCTTAATAGTTAAATAATGGAATAAATGCAATTTAAAATTTCTTTCATATTATTTACCCTAATCCATTTATGAATTATTTTTGATAATCTCAAAGGGGGAGAAATATCTGGTATTATAAGAAATATATAAAGGTAATTATATAAATCTCTAGTATTATAGGAGAGGTTGTCTGTTATGATAGAGAACTAATGTTGTTTTATTTTTTGGAGACAATCTTTTTATAAATATTATTTTTATGTTATTTTTATATTATATTTATATTATCTTTTTATTCAAGTGTTTTCTGATCATCAAAAATGGGAAGATTTTTGTTCTTCTAAACTTCTTAAGTTTTAATGATCAAAAAAACTCTTTAAAGTGTATAATGATTTCATTTACGTTTTTGGTAGTACATGATTTGGTGTATTAATCTTGGTTATTATAGTATCATGATGAAATATTATATAATCATAAAATATAATTGAATAACCCTTTTTAAATTCTTTATGCACATACTAATATCATGGAGTGAAGTTATAGGATCTATCAAAGGCATTGCAAGAAGTTTGATAGGACATAGTGGAGTTCTGAAGGAAACAGGCAGCACCGGCTAACCGGTGGTATGTAAAGTATCCTCTCTTCCATTAAGAGTATATTGACCAACCAATAGAAGTAGGAAGATCTAGTGAATCCCTAGGTATCACACTATTTATCCATTGGGGTCATTCGGCTAGCCAATGGCTGTGATCTAGAATCTTCTGAGGTGCATTAGATACTGGTCAAAAACTCTCAACTAGACTCAGTAAATACTCATATCAACCAAAAATTCCTCTAAAACCTATGAAAGCAATAAATCTACCCTTTAATAAGATTAGAAACTTACCCTTCTCAATGATTTTCAAACATCAAAGCTCTACAATCTCTAAATTTCTCTCTTTGTCCAAAGTGATCTCAATTCCAAAATTGTGCTTACCTTGTAAAAATATCACTAATTTATCCTTTTAATTCTATACTAGTGATTTTTATTTTCTATTTTAGAGAAACAAGATCATTATTAAATTAGATTACTTCTAGAAATCCTATTCTTCTTTTTATAGTTATTTTATTTCGCTGCTCGCTAACTTTTAATGTGAGGGACTTGAGTTTCTATCCAAAACTACCAAAATTAAGGGATTGCTTATCTTGGTGGTCTTATTATATACAATTACAAAGTAATATATTTTTTGGTATGTTGGAAACCATAAAATATAGTTGAATGATACAATAAAACCTTAAGAGATTGGGGTAGAAGAGGCATAAATAGTGGCATAATGAGGTGGATATTCCTTTTCAAAAATAAAAGAAATGAATTAATGTTGTAAAAAAAATATCTCATAATAAATAATAATAACAGTGACTAATAATTAACTGGTCAATAATATTTCTATAGGTAAAAAACAACATGGAATCCTATAATGACCCACATATTCATGTCATATTTTAACAAAAAATAATTTAATTTAACATATCAAAACATTTCTAAAAAACATCCACTTTTATTTTCAAAATAAAATTTTGAATTTAATTAAAGATTTAGTATTAAACTTGAAGTAAAATCATAGGAAAAATTTAGTTAATAATCAAGGGGGTTGATACCACCTGCCTAGATAACCCAACATAAAGAATGCCCCAATTTTTTATTACCAAGACATTACCCATAAATAATAAATCAAGTTCCAGGAACAAAAAACAATTAAACAATAAACCAAATCACCTACTATTAAATCCTAGAAAAACAATCAACATATCCATAATAAAAATCCAAAAATTCCATATCTCATGTAGTTAAACATCAGCCTAAAATTCATAAAATCCCTATAATGATTCATGAAAGAAACTTACCATCATTAAAATGATAACAAAAAATGTTTAATAAACCTTACTCAACAACCTCTAATCCCCATACATAAAATAATCATAAATTAGAGTAATTTAACTTGGATCTAGTGAATTCTAACACTCAAAACACTAACCCAAAAAATAGAAATTGTGGTAGAGGTTAGAAATTGACAGAATATATGAGAAAAGAATAAGGTTACAAAGATTTGGTGATCTAACATGACTCAAAATTCCAATGATAAAAGGGGTTTGAGGTGATGTAACAACCCATGTATGATTGATTAATTTTGTTTTCATATTTATTAGAATTCTTGAATTAAATTGTTAAATTCATTATGTTAAGTATTTATTTAAATAAATAGTTTAATTAATCAAATTTATTGTACAGTTATATTTAAATGATTAATTTTTTAAATTTTTAATTTTAATTTTAAAAAATTAATTTGATTTTTGATATCAATATATCAAAACTATTCTACTGTGAAATTTTTAGAATTTTCTTAAAAAAGTAAGTGTTGGTGAATAGTAAAAAAAATATAGTTTTTAATACGGTATCCTTTGTTATATAATCAAAACATAATTATGGTATAAAATTTATTAAACTTTTTAACAAAATAAATTATGGTATTATAATATAAATATTGTAAAAAAAATCATTACATGTAATATATAATTTATTTCATGATAAATATGAAAATCATTATCAATGTTGACATAGTGCCTCCATAGTATTAGAAAAGTAAAAATTTGTGCCTTATAAATAATTAAGTGAAAGGAAGTATTTGCATGATTTTTTATTAAATATTATATATTGAATATTCTTTTTTGTAATACTTTTAAATTTTAGATTCATATAACATGAATCTTATCCAAATATTTGTGCAATGCTTGTGTAAGGCATGAAAAGTCAAATTAACAAATTAAACAAGTTGTCTTGTCATGGAGGTGAGTAAATATACCTAATAAATGAA
Source organism: Viscum album (assembly GCA_963277665.1). Classification (NCBI taxonomy): domain Eukaryota; kingdom Viridiplantae; phylum Streptophyta; class Magnoliopsida; order Santalales; family Viscaceae; genus Viscum; species Viscum album. Next base: position 542,429,627 of record OY728119.1, read on the forward strand.
TATAAAATATTATTTTGAACCTAATTTATTTATTTTTATGATATTAATTTATTTTCAATTTTTTTGTATGAAATAATTACATTTAATTATTATACAACAATGACGCATTAGTTATGAAAGAAGAAAGAAAATTAATAAAAATGATTTCAATTAAATTTATGAGAATAATTAAATAACCCAAAATTATGTCTAAATATTATTATATGAGTAATTTTTACTAAAATGGTCCTTCTGTATAATTTATGATCTTTTTTAATCCAATTTTTTAACATTAAGTCCCTTATAGTATTTTCTTTAAAAGAAATTCAAACTGTTCATGCTATAATTTTTAATTAGTACAAATTTTTAATATATAGTTTTCTGGAAGATATATTTCACTATAAATAGTATCTAGAAATAAAAAAAATATTTATATTCTTCATAGTAGTTTATTTTTAGTTTTTAGGAAACAAATAATTTTCTTAAATTCTTACAATGATGATGTAGTAATTATAAAATTAATGGAAAACAAAATAAATGATATTAAAAATATAAAAAATATTAAAAATAATATAATTTGAGATAATTAATATAATACATGAATTCTATAGATATCTATGACATGTCTAGGATATAATAAAATATTTATATTTGAATTCCCACTTTTTCTTCATGTTTTAAAAGTCATAGTAATGAATAGTATTAAATTTGACCATAATGATTTTTCATGAATATAATATTTTATTAAATTATTTAAAAATCATATAACAGATTAAATAATCCAAAATTTGATAATATTTGGCCTAAAATTTAATCCCTTATGAATCTAAAGGATATTTTGAAGTAATTGGACATGAAATAACCTTATTATATATTACTATTATAGGAAATTCCTTAAATTCCCCTCACCTCAATCATAAAAGGGCACTCCTTCACTTTTTTCACCACCTTGAGCCTTATATCACTACTATCCTCTACCATATTATATAATTCTCATCCCTAGAAACATTCTGGTGTTATTTGTCTCATGAAAATACCAATTCCAAGTGCCTTAAGGAGGTTCTCAAAGAGACGATATTTAATAGGTAAATGTATCTTTTTCTTTTAAATTATTTATCTCTTCCACCTTATCCTCACCCCTATCTAAAGTTTAATGATAACTAATGTACTATATATATAATATAATTTAAATTTTTTCATAGAATATCCATCATAAAATTTATTCTCTACTCCTTTTATATTAAAAACAAAAATATCATTCATGGTATGTCGATCTATCACCTTAATGGATGATGAGTTGTCATATCCCATTATTTCATTCATGGATAGTTTAAATTAACTTATAATTGTTTAAAATGAAATAAATATATTTATTATCTCACTTATTGAGTATTATTCCCATTTTATAAGAGCATCCATAAATATAGATAAGTTAACCAACCTTGAAACGAACGCACCAGAAACAGTGAAAATAATGAAATATTATTAATAAACAGGTGGGAATATATTTTAAAAATATCATATAAGGTATTATAAATATTAATATAGTATTCTAATAAAATAAAAAAACTCTTTAAACCATTATAAAAGAGTTTTTAACATGTTTTAAGTAATTCAAACCTTAGATAAGGGACTCTTTAACTAAAAACCTCATTTTAAATTTTTAAAAGATTTATTTTATAAATCATTATATATAATATTTATGTTTTAAATATTATTTATATGAATTTATTTATATGTGAATGAATGTATTAAAATTCAAATTTTTGAATTTGTCACAAATATTTTCAAAAATTAATCTTTTTAAGGTTTTACCTAAGGTACATTCTATTAAAAGTCCTATTCTAATGTTACTTTTTACAAAATTAAAATAAATTTTTTTACATATATATCATGAATAGAATTTTCTGATTTCATTTTTCTTTTATATTTTGAATTTTATTTTTCACATTTATATGGTTACATTAAAATAAAATTTTGTTCATTGTACATACACGGTTTTTGAAAATGAGTGATTTTTAAAATGGAAAGTTTATTTTCTTCAAAGAGTATTTTATGATAAAAGATTTCATGAATTATGTTGATGTTATGGTTATTTTTAATTATATATAATGATGGGTGGTACTATTTTATACTAATAATTGATGGTTCCATGATAAACCAAGGATGGTTGGTTTTGTTATTAACCAATGACACATGGTTCTGTGATAAACCATAGACAAGTGGTTATGTTATGACCTACAATACATTTGGTACTCTAGAGTTGAATGATTTTTATATTAGTTACCCCATTTATAAGAGTGATATGGAAAATAATGTCCCAATATAATTAATTGTGTCTTATAGTCTTGTTTATGAGTTTTCATGAAAATTATTTTCTTTTCCAAAGGTCAGATAATGATCTTTTTGAAAATATGATTCCTTTTTTGAGGTAAAAAGGTATATTTAAGAGAAAATATTTTCGTGTGTGTTCACTAGACAAATGGTTTCCTTTCTTTTATGTACCTTACTGAGCTTTTATTCTTATACTATGTTTTAAAAAAATCACATGATTTAAGGGGGATTATAGATAGGAATGATATCAAGGGGATAATTTTTAATATTTTTCATAATGATAAAACATGTATTTTAAATAATTTTGATTTATGAAAAAATATAAACTGTGTATATTTGTCCACCCGTAATGTATGGGTTACCATATATGAGTTGTTCCTAATTCTCTAAAACTATAAATATAAAATATCCTTGGGTTTTTAATAATATTAATTATAGTTTAAAATCACTAGAATATGTAATGTTTAAGGATCTATCCTTATAGTTGGTATTAAATGAGGTTTTTGATAAATTTAGGGGTTAGGATTATGTTAAAAAAATAGCCATAAATTATTTTACTTTATGTTTAAATGATACACCATTTGAAGATTACCATGTTTCTTTGTCTAAGATATATCTATTCAGAATGGTTTTACATAGAAGAAATAGGGAAGTTGTGGTGAGAAGGCTTGAGGAAGAAAATATTATTTCAAATCAGTATTCTGAGATCATTGGAATTGGAATAGAATAGTTTTTCATGATGATGGATTAGTTGAAACAAGCTATAAATAGTGGTGGAATTAATGCAAGGTAGAACTTGGATCAACCACAAAGGAGTAAGTTTGTATTAGAGTTTTATTAGGAAACATCCTACATATTTCTATGGAACCATAGATATAGTGGTAGCTGAAGGATGGATCAACGCTTTGGAAAATATATTCGATGTCAAGGGATGTTTGGAACACCAAAAGGAAACCCTAGTCATTTATCATTTTGAAGATGAATTCAATCGATGGTAGTCTCTAGTTAAGAATACCATAAAGAAATGTGATATAGATCCTATGGAATCAGATGATTTATATATTTTTATTCTGGAATAATATTTTCTTAATATTTTTTGACATAGAATGGAGAAACCATTCTTAGAACTAAAGAAGAATAATAATAATTATGTAGCTTTATATGAATCCAATTTTACAATACTATATGGCAATATACCATATTTTTTTCAAGATATTGATTGCAAAAGTAATATATTTTACTCTCATTTGAATCCAATTTTATGAAGAGAATTGGATTCATGAGAGTTTAAAAGATATGAGAAACTAATATGTTGTGCTAAAATTGTTGAGATGTAGTTTTCTAAAATGTATATGCCTCGTGATGATAATAAAAAAATAATCATGTTGGTAGGTATTGGGGAATAATTCATCAAATAAATTTTGAGGTAATAAAATCAAATTCTTTTATTATGAAAAGTGTGGTAAGAATCACACTGGGTAATATCTCTCAAAATCTGGGAAATTATTTCGATGTGGAAATATTGGTCACATGGATCATGAATGTAAAGAAAACAAGCATAAAAATAATGAAAATTAGATGGTAATATGATTTAATTGTAATGATTTGGGACAATATGCTAATGTGTTTCCAAAGTTAGTGACCTAGGGGGAAATTAGCAAGATCAAAAATAGAAGGGTGTTAAAAAATCTTTTTTTGCTACTATAATTGATGTTGGTCCAACAAATTAATTGTTGAAAGGTATTTTAATGGTGTTTTCAAATTATGAAAATACCCCATTTGATTCTAGATCTTCGTATTCTTTCATTTTTGATAAATTTTCAAGATTAATGGGAATATCACATCATGAAATCATAGTATATAATTTGGTGAAAACTATGGGAGGAAGTATTAAAGCAACCAATATTTACTAGAATATTCATATTATTATCCATGGAACAGTCTTTCTTGAAAATCTTGTTAAACTACCCATAGTTGAGTTTAATATTATTTTGGTTATGGGTTGTATTTCAGTTTATCATGCTGAGATATATTTAAGATCTAATAAATTTTTGTTCAATGATTTCATACCATTAATAACCTACCAAGTGTAGGTTTTGGGTGCAATGGAAGTGCAGGATGGGTGATGCACAACATTTATTTTTTTAGGATCGATGATTAATCCATGATTTAAATGATGATAAACTTTGAGATCTACAGAATTTAATTAAATAAAACAGAAAAGAAAAATCACATCAGAACCAAATATAGAAAAATCACATATTATTTATAATAAATTTAATTAAATAAAGAATTACATTTTTTGGAATTCTTTCTTTGTTAATGGATCTATGAATAGATATGTGATTCATTGTCATTGTGTTGTAGGAGCCAAGTGTAGATTCCCTCTATCACTGATCCACAGGTGTTCCATGAATCTCTAGAAATCGTCGAAGGGATCTCTGAGTGCTATCAAGGAAAATCTGTGTGATTGTGTCATCCTCTTTTGATCTCTATGAGAACCTCTTCCAAAGAGTTCTCTTCGATCTCATGGAGGAAGGTTGCACTCCATTCTTGGGGATGTTCGTGGAGAAGGGAGATCTATATGGGGTGTGATTATTATCCAATTCATTTTCCCACAACCAAGACAAATGCATTGGATTAATTAGAAAATAACATAACTGGGTTTATATATTGCTAGGGTTAAAATAAAAAAATCAAACAATTGCCCTTAATTATTTATTTTATCCTAGAGAAACCCCATGTCAAATAATAATAATAATATCTTTATTTCTCAATATGTGTTTAACTTGTGAATTATAATTAAATATTATTTAATAAAATAATATTATTATTTTTCACCAGACCTAAAAACTTTGTTCTCCTTTCTCTATAATATTTACCAAACTGTTAATAATGAATTTTATTTATTAATTAAATATCACTACATTATTTTACAATAATGAAATAAGTATTATTTTTAATAAAAAGAAAATAAATATTTATATGCGATAAAGCATATATGAATAATTATTAAACCATGTAAGATAATAATATTTATTCAACATATTAAATAATAAATAATAATATATATTATTTAAATGGTTTTCTTGATACACTTAGTGTGTGGCCCTCTAGACCTCTTTCTTAGTAGAATTAGGCAAAGTAGCCTAAATTCCAAGGGTAGTGTCTAGGAACATGCCAAGGAACCAATAGAGAAAGAAGTCAATTCTAGAATCACATGTTACCTCATATGGATTATTACTATGTAATATAATCCCTTCATCACAATATCTCAAATCAAGTAGGTTGCATGCCATTGCCATCAACCCATGTTCTCGGTGTCTCTTTCATTGACTTCCCATAATTTGAACTTTCCCATAGAACATTATGGCCATGGATTTATGTAGGCTATGTTATTTCCATAAAAGGGCCTGAGATATCAACATCTATGAAAACAAAAGGGGAAAATCCATGCTCACATTATTCTTTAATGCAATATTAATCGTGATGCACCCAACATATCCTACCTCACCACGAACATATGTCATCACATTTTTCTTCAATACATCTAAGTGTATGACTCATAATACTCATTAATAATAATCTTAAAGTATAAGGACCAATATGCAAGTGCACATATAGGAACATCCAATGACATATGGAAATGTTGATTCACTATTGGCGGGTCTCATTCTCATAATATCCTACTATATATTACCAAGGGAGTATACCATGAGAAGGTTACTTGAATTCCTTTGAGTCTCCACCCCTGATTACCTATACCATTTGTGTCCCTCAAATGTTATCATCAGGCTATATAACATATATTCAAGTATATTATTGCATCACTTTCAGTTTCTCATCATAGTAGGGAACTACTATGACCTTTTAGTAAGACAGATACTCATAGGACATTATCACATACTATGTCATGCATAAGAATAATCATAATGTGATAATTATTTTATTAATATTCAAAACCAAGAATACAAGTTATCATAAAGTACATAAAATTTGGTTATAAGGCACCAACTCCAATAGAATATCACTTGCACTAGATCTAAATACTTACAACATTTAGTCTTCTAGATCTCCAATGATACTCATGCTTCTACTGAGATAGGCCTTTAGTCAAGGGGTCCACTGTTTTCTCTTCCATGGGTAATTTTCTTACTTCAACTTCACTCCTATGATATAAATCCATCAAGTGGTGATACTTTTGGATTATATGATTTATTCATTAGTGTGACCTTGTCGATTTTGAAATAGCCACCACTGTAGTACTATCACAATACAATGTGATAGGGTATTTACTTATAGGTACCACATCAAGCTCTTGTAAAAAGTTCTAAATCCAAATGGCTTCCTTGGCTATATAATAAGCTAATATATACTTGGACTTCATAGTAGAATCAGTGACAACTAGAATCTCCAAACTCTTCCAGCTCACAACTCCTAGATTGAGATAGAAAACATATCTTGATTATGACTTCAGATCATTATAATATCTGTGAAAAGTAGCATCAATAAAACCCATAATTACTAGCTTCTCATCTCCTCTAAACACCAACAACATATGCACTTTGATTCATACCGGTCACACCATGCAACAGATTGAGGTGAGGCAGATTCTAACTCATCGAAAATTAAGTATGGATCATTTTACTAAAGTATCAAAACAATATTAATATGTTTTCTTGGTTCTGAGTATGTCAGTTGTATTTTTTACTAAAATATCATTTTTAAAATGGAAACACGCATTTTTGACTCATTCTAGTCACATCATGTATAGGTTTGACGTGAAACTTATTCTTGCATTCCAAAAATGAATTACGAATCATTTTCTTAAATTATCAAGAAAATCTGAGTGTGTTTGATCATATTTTAGTGAGTCGCACTTTTTGAACAAAAATGTTGATTTTAAACTGATAACGGACACTTTAAGTCATACTGGGAACATCATGTATGGTATTGAGGTGAGGATGATTCCTACACGTTCGAAATGACTTATAGATCATTTACATAAAGTATCAAAACAATCTAAAATCATTTTCTTGGTTTTGAGGAGGTCAGTTGTGCATTTTACTAAAATTAATGTCAATTTTAAATAAAAAGATACACTTAGAGTCATATCGGTCACATAATGCATTGGATTGAGTTGATTCTGATTCCAACATGTCTCAAATGACTTTTGGATCATTTTTCTAAAGTATAAAAACAATCTTAATGTGTTTTCTCGATTTTGAGTATGCTAGTCGTTTTTTAACTGAAATTTCATTTTAAACTAAAAACACAAAATTTTGACTCATTTCAATAACAAGATGTATTGGTTTGATGTGAAACTGATTCCTACACATAAAAAATTACTTATTAATCATTTTCATAAATTATAAATAAAATTTGATCACATTTGATCAGTTTTCAGTGAGTGACACTTTTTTAACTAAAATATCGATTTAAAACTATTAACTAAGACTTTAATTAATATCGGGAACATCATGTTTTAGGTTCCGTAGAGACTAATTCCTACAAATAAAAATTGACTTATGGGTTGTTTCTTTAAACTATAAAAATAATCAGAATGTTTTTTATCGGTTTTGAGTAGGTCAATTGTCCATTTAACTAAAATGATGTCAATTTTAAAAAAAAATTACTAGGAGTTATACCTGTCACACCATGGGGAAGATTGAGATGAGTCTGATTTCTAAATGTCTCAAATGAATTATGGATCATTTTCCTAAAGTATTAAAATAATATGAATCTTTTTGATCAATTTTGAGTATGTCAGTTTTATTTTTTACTAAAAAGACAATTTAAATTGGAAACACGCACTTTTGACTCATTCTAATCACATCATGTATCAGTTTGATGTGACACAAATTACTACACATCACAAATGGACTATGAATAATTTTAAGAAAATAATAAATAAAATTCAATTTCATTTGATTATTTTTTAGTGAGTGACACTTTTTGAACTAAAATGTTGATTTTAAACTAATAATGGACACTTTCAGTCATACAAGGTCCATCACGTATCGTATTAGAGTTAAATTGATCCCTTCATATCACAAATGACTTATAGATCATTTTTTTATAATTATTAAAATAATATAAAGGTGTTTGATCTGTTTTGAGTTGGTCAATTGTCCATTTTACTAAAATTGATGTCAGTTTTAAATAAAAGTATGCACTTAGAGTCATATCGGTCACACCGTGGGTCGGATTAAGGTGAATTTGATTACTACAAATCTAAAATTACTTATGGATAATTTTCCTAAACTATAAGAAACGTAATAATGTGTTTTATTGGTTTTGAGTATGTCAGTTTTATTTTTTACTAAAATGTCAGATTAAACTGGAAACACACACTTTGACTGATTCTGATCACATCATGTATTAGTTTGATGTGAAATTGTTTCCTACACATCAAAAATGATTTATGAATAATTTTAATAAATTATCAAGAAAATATGATCATGTTTTATCAGTTTTCAATGAGTGATGCTTTTTGAACTAAAATATCGATTTTAAACTGATAATGTACATTTTTAGTCATACCTGGCACATCATGTATCGGATTGAGGTGAAAATGTTCCCTACACCTCAAAAATGACATATGGATAAATATTGTTAAAGTATAAAAACAATATGAATATGTTTGACCAGTTTTTAGTATGTCATATGTCCATTTTACTAAAATTGATGTCAATTTTAAATAAAAGTATGCACTTTGAGTCATATCGATCATATCGTGGGTTGGATTAAGGTGAAGCTAATTCCTACACATATAAAATGACTTATGGATAATTTTTCTAAAGTATAAAAACAATAATAATGTGTTTTATTGGTGTTGAGTACATCAGTTGTCTTTTCTACTAAGCTGTCATTTTATACTGGAAACACACACTTTGACTGATTTCGATCACATCATGTATCAATTTCACATGAAATTGATTTCAACACATCAAAAATGATTTACTAATAATTTTCATAAATTATCAAGAAAATTTAATTATGTTTGATCGGTTAACAATGAGTGATTCATTTTGAACTAAAATGTCAATTTTAAACTGAATTCAGACACTTTCAGTCATACAGGGAACATCATGTATCGAATGGAGGTGTGGATGATCCCTAAACATCAAAAATGACATGTGGATCATTTTCATAAAGTATTAAAACAATAGAAATGTGTTTTATCAGTTTTGAGTAGGTTAGTTTTCCATTTGAATAAAATTTATGTGGATTTTAAAAAAAATTACACACTTTGAGTCATATTGGTCATTATGTGGGTTGGATTGAGGTGAAGATGATTCTTACATGTCTCAAATGACTTATGAATCATTTTCCTAAAGTATAAAAACAATATGAATGTTTTGTATTGGTTTTGAGAACATTAGTTGTCTTTTTTACTAAAATGTCATTTTAAACATGAAACTTACACTTTGACTCGTTCCGATCACATCTTATATCGATTTCATGTGAAAATGATTCCTACAATTCAAATATTTCTTATGAATATTTTTATTAAATTATCTAGAAAATTTGAGTGTGTTTGATTGGTTTTCAGTGAGTGACACTTTTTGAACTAAAATATCGATTTTAAACTGATAACAGACACGTTAAGTCATACCGGGCACATCATGTTTCAGATTAAGGTGTGGATAATTCCTAAACATCACAAATGACATATGGATAATTATATTAAAGCATAAAAATATGAAGAGTATGTTTACTCAATTTTATGTATATCAGTTGGATATTTTACTAAGCTTAATGTTGATTTTTAATAGAAATAGTACTTGGAGTCATACTGGTCACACCATGTGTCATATTAATGTTTGGATGATTCCTACACATCCCAAAGTCTCAAAAAAATCCTAACTGTCAATTTTACCATGACATTCATTAACTTTATTTATCAAACTATCAGCACTTCGAGATAATCTTTGAAAAAACCACCCCTTCTTGAAAAAAACAATTCACTTGTATAAGAAAATAATTATTATATTATTAATATTAAAAAGAAAACAATTAAATATAAATATAAAAAAATAAATTAATTATATAGAAAATGATTTTATATTGTAAATATCAAGATTACCTTTGTAATTAAGTAGTGGAGGGAGCATGAAGGAAAGTGGTAGTTTTCAACATTATGAGGATGAAAGGTTTTGAGGGAGAAGAAGTCTGTAAAAGTTTTGGTGCACAAAAGAAATAAATATAGAAAGATTACCCTAACTCAAATAAAAGAATAAACCTATATAAGAAAATAATTATTATATTAGAAATAATAAAAATAAATAAATGAAACATAAATATGAAACAATACATTAATTCTATAGATAATGATTTTATTGTGTAAACATCAAGATTACCTCTATGATTGAGAAGAGCCTGAATGTTTTATCTTCCAGTAAAGGTAGTAGTGGGAACTTGAAGGAAAGTGATAAACCAAACACTGTAGGGGTAAAATGGTTTTGAGGGACAAGAAGTATGTGGAAGTTTTTGTATAGAGAGGCATGAAATATGGATAGATAACCCCAACTCGAACAAATGAATCCACATATATAAGAAAATAATATTAGGTTAGTAAAACTAAAAATAAATAAATTAAACATAAATATAAAAAAATACATTAATTCTTTGGACAATGATTTTATTATTCAAACATCAATATTACCACTATGATTGATTAGAGATGGTATCATTTCTCTTACTTCAAAGGAATGATAGATGGATAGTAATATTCTAAAACAAACAAACACTATAAGGAATATTTAAAGTAAAATAAACATTCTATTATATAATTATTTGGTAAAAAAGATAAAGTATGTTGTAACATTACCTTTACATCTTTCCAAAGTGTTTCTTTATTATAGTTTGTTCTTCGAAAGGATTAGTAACATCATCATGTACAGAAGACTTTTTTTGTATGAGTAGTCAAAAATTTAATTTAAAATATGTTAATATAGCAAAGAACATAAAATATTATGAGGAAAAGTATATTATATTAAAAAACAATTTTACCTTCTCATTGAACTCTCTTTATTTTTTTAATGGTTGGAACATGAGCCTCATACCAGTTTGTGAGGACTCCTTAAGTTCATCAAGGAGACTTGGGATCAAATCCAGGCGGAGGATAATTTTGGGGAACTGTAGCAGTACTATAGTAGTACTATAATAGTACTGTAGTAGGCACTGTAGTAGGCACTGTAGCAGGTACTATAGCAGAAAATGTGTGGTACTGTAGTAGGTACTATAGCAGGACTATAGCAGGCATTGTTCGGCACTATAGCGGCTGGGAATATTCCCCTGTTTGGACCTTAGGTCCACCGATTTGGTCCCCGAGTCCTTTAAGGCCTTCATTCCACTGTGGACTTTGGGTCAGTAAGGCCCTCAGGCCACCTCAAGGCCATCAGACCACCTTAAGTGCATATGCAAACTAGACAACCTATAAGGAACAAGCTTCAAAAGGAGGATGAGAAAGGATCTTTCACCATAACAGAAGTTAAACGGATTGTAAGAATGAAAGGGTATGGAACCTGCCATCGGGACAAGCCTGTGCATACATGGGAAATCCTAGCCAAATAGCCATGTGAAGGTGGAGAGCTGATTTCATGATGAAGATGTTGGGGAGGAGCAGTTGCATATAGTTATTCAAGTTTGCATGTAATGTTTTAAGCCTACAGACATTGAATTCCGATAAGGCCTACAGTCCATGTAATACTTATGCCTACAAGCCCTATAATGGTTCCACCTCACCCCTTGAAAGGTGGATTATCAAAAAATAAATAAAAAATGAAGGTCTTTGGGCCATTGGAGTGGAATGGTTTTAGGGATTTGGATTCTCTATCTAGAATTCAAACCCCTCTTTGTGGTCCCCCCTAACATACAAGAAATTGTCTACATTGGGATTGACATCAAGTGAGTATGATCTCCCAATAAAAGGGTCATCCTCAATTGAATTTTCATCTGACCCAATATTTGTTTTTGTTTCCAGCAGGAAAATCAACCAATTCTGGTTTGTTGGATCTGAAACATAAAATACTTTCACTTATTTTGATGCCATTATAAACAGATTGTATTTTTCCCCTTCTATTCTAAAATTCAATTTCACAAATCCCATTTCATCAACTTTCACTACAATGATATTGTCAACCCATTTTCATTGGAAAATTAGTACTTTAAATGTCGTATAATCCAATTCATATATATTTTCGATAATACCAAAATATGACATGTTTCCATAAATTGGATTTCTATCCTTAGAACTAGATATGTGCATCACTTCAGTCACAAACATAACACCACTATTTTGCAAAGAACTACAGTCATAGTGTTTTTTTCTATAGTACATATTACCATTGATTATAGAAATAGTGTAAGATATAATATTTTAATTTGGTCCTCTGGCTAGCCATTGAAGTTGTTTGGCAATTGAATTTAAATTTTTAGATAACTCCATATAAATTTGATCTTAGAACCATCCTATAAACTCTTGATTATGTGTATTTTATATCCATACTTTAGGCCTTGAGGTATTAAAATCACTAGGAATTTCTCTTTGGGCTTCATTGTATGGATCAACATCTTCACTATTATGAAAAACTTAAAGGTCATATTTCTCCCATTCTATCAAGGTAATCGTTACAATATATCTTCTTGAAATTAATTTGGCTTTAATTTGACATAGTTTGTGACATCTTTAAATTTAATTATTAATCATTTAATTAAGTAATTTTACACTTTTTACTAAATAAATGAACTTTCGAATTTTTATATTAAAATTTATTATTTTATCTATTTTTATAGAAATGTATATTATTTTACCCTATAAAATTATTAATTTAGTATTATTAATTTTTATAGTCTTATAATTTAATAATTCAGTTATTTATAATAAATATACTCACTTTTTAAACAGACATTATTATTAAATAGTCATTTAATCATATTTTTTGTATATTTCTAATTTAGTTTCTAATTAAATACATTATCAATTAATTTAAATTCATTAAAATAAGTTAACTTTATTAATCTTTATGTTTAATTATTCTATTATATTTTAAAATAAGTTAACAATTTAAGTTTTAATTTAATTAAATAATGTGTTTTTAATTTTATGTTTTCATTTAGTTATTTAATTAATTATTTTAGATTATTAAATATTTAGTTGACCTTAATATTTTACTTCCATGTATGCAGTGAAAATAATTTAGTCACTGAAACTTTTATTTTAGTTTGTCGGTATCACCGTTGCACACACACCAACAATTAACTTTTTATTTAGCATCATTGGTGTCAGTCTCTCATGCTTCTCCCTTCCTTTTGTCAGTCACATCGGTAGGCGCTTACATACTATTGGTAGCACAATTCATAGACGTAGTTTTATTCATTCAATGTTTTTATAAATTTTTAAATTCTTTCATTTAGTTTAATCTTTTTATTTTAGTCTAACATAAATCAATTTCGTTAATTAATTGTGTTTAAGAGTAATTTAATTGTGTTAATTTAAATAATAATTTAGATTTATTTTAGCTTATTTTATTATGTTCAGTTTTAGCTTTAGTATTATTTTTAAATTTATGTTTTAATTTAGTTTAACAAATAATTATTTTAATTTATTTATGTTTTAATTCAGTTTATATTTTTAATTAATTAAATTTATTTTAATTTGTAAACATTAGTTTAAGTTTATTCTAGTTTTATATTTCTAATTTATCATAATAATTTAATTTTTATCTAAATTATGTTTTAGTTTTAGTTTTATTAATTTTATTTAAGTTTTTATGTTGTAGTGAAATTTTTATTCACCTACCAACACCGACCATCGGTGTCAATCTCACCTCCATCCTCATAAAAATTTGGTATCATTGCTGGTGAAGGCACGTGCTGATTAATATAAGGGTTTTTTTAAAAAAAATATTAAAAAATTCATATAAATAAATATGAAAAAAATAATGAGCTTCAGTACTGATTTTTTTTAACATCAAAATTATGCATCAACTGTGAAACTTTGTGTGTTTAATCAACCCTATTTTTAGTTTAAAAAAATATAATATTATGAGAAATGGAATCAAACAGTGCCTCATTGTGTTGGTTGTGGTTGTTATGGGCACACTTCCTGGCAATGTGTCTATAACCAGCCACAACAGGTTGTTTACATTGAAGAGGTTGAATAATTTGAGTCTAATCCTAAATTCCTAGGTAAACTTAAATTGATTGAAACCAAATTGGATGCTAGGGAGGATGTTTGGAAATCCTTGTTTAGTCAGACCCATGAAATTCAACTTAGAGATTCTCAAGAGAAAGATAAAATAATTAAATAATTATAAAACATTCTCTTAGAATTTCAACAAAGGGTTAAAGAATAAGAATAATTTGTATTCAATGAAAAAGAAAAATTTTACAAGATATTTGAAAATGAATTTGAAGAAGAAATTGATTCATAACATGGGAAAACGCATTTACTTTGAAGAATCTGATTTTGATAAACAAATCATGGAAATAACTAACTCACTAAATCAAGAAAACAACATTGTAGATCCCAAAAATAATTTAAATAAAGATAAGTTGGAAAGTTTTGAAAATAAATTGAAATATATTGAAAAAATATTTCCTAGTTCTTTTAATAATTCTTACATTAAAGAAAAATCACTGTTTTAGGAGTTTTGAAAAGAAAATCACTTTGGCAGAAGAGAAATTTGAGAATGAAAACTTGAATGTAAAAACTCTTCACCCAACTTTGATGACATTTTGAACACTAAACTTGAACTCAAAATTGGGTATAATCTAGAAGAGAATACCAAAATTGATAACATGGAATCTGAAATTTTTGAACATGAACTGAACACTTCTCTTCCATGTTAAGAAAATATAAACCCAAATATTTATGAAATTTTGGAGGATAAATATAAGGGTATGTTGATTGAAGAAAGGTTGACTGATGAGCTCTCATTTCTATATTCTTACTTTGATCAATTTACTGAATCTTTGTGTAGTTAGATTCAAAACAGTGTTGTCAAACATGGGAATAAATGTTGGTATATGAGAAATCTCGAACATAACCATATTGAAGCTGAATTGAACATATCTTCTCTTGAACTAAACTTTTTACAACACACTACAAACATTGATTTATAAAATGAGCCTTCAGAAATTGAACTTAAAGTAGAGGTTGAACACACACATGATAATGGTAGCATAATTGATTTGTTAGATTCAGTAGATGTTGAGTGTGAGTTAACTTATAAGGATCTATTGGAATAGATTTAAAATATTTTCAAACCTGAATCTTTAAATGATCAAATAAACACTCTTCTTTTTCCACTTTTATCCTCAATTGAATCGGGTGATGAATCTTTTCTTGATACTGAGAATAGTTTAGTAGGGGAGAAAAACTCAAGTTCAAATTTCTCTGATTCTGTACAGCACTTTATTGATCCACTTCTTGTACCAACTATTCTATATTCACACACAAGGACCCTAAAATTTGAATCTATTAATGTTGAAGTTGCGGAAGATATCTTTGAGGATAATGCCACACCTTTAGGAGTACCAGGTTCGTTTTTGTCTCTCCATGTGAATTAAAATATTGATAAATCTGAATATAATATGTAAGTTTATATCATCATGCCTCTATCTATTAAATTGTTCTACTTAGGGGTTATTTCAATTTATGAGAGTTTGATTTTTGTTATTCTAAGTCTTGGTGCCCCAAAATTTTATTTATAGGTTATAAATAATTAGGCCAAGAACATATGGTGGTTCCTACTAAGGAAACCACATCCACCTAGTGAATATAGTTAGTTCTAGTGAGTCTAATTGGAGACTTTAAATTCAGTGATTAATGGGAGTCAACACATGCTCTTTCTTGTTTTCATTTCTGTATTGTTTTTGTTTTGAATAAAGTGATGCTTTTTTTTCTTCTATATGCTTTTTCTCTACTGGATATGTGTTCTTCGATTACATGCTCTGTGTTTTTAGGATTCTTCTGTTGGTGTCATATAAGATGTGTAATTTCCATGTTGGAGGATTAATGATAAACTTTTAGTTAGGAATATACTCTAGTCTTTAGTATTCTTTCAGATTTTATGCTCCTTTCTCTTTAATAAAAATTCCCTGATAAGTCACCATCACTCAGATCAATAGTGATTCATTAACCTATTGTTGTTATTGATCCATTATTCCACTACTAATGGTGATTCATCTCAATGGTGATTCACTGATAAACTGCTAGTGGTGAATCTGTGACTGTTTTGTTAAAAAAATTATGTTTGGCTGTGAAATAATTCAGCTTGTACTAAAAATTTAGTTGCATGACTTGAGATGTTTAAATTTTTCTTCACATTTCACTATGCTGTACAAAAATTCTACAAGTTTCTCTTTTATTAAAATTTAATTTCGTTGATTTTTAAAAAACAATCACATTAAGAAATTAATTGTGGGGGTATATGAAGACAGAGAATTTGTGTATTTAATGTGGTTATGTTGTTGGGTGTTTATCATACTTGTTTTCTGCTCTATTGAATATCTAACTGAATAAATTCTGTTAAACTTTCTTTCACCCAATTCACATTGCACTTAAATGAGACACATGCTATTGATTGAACTATTTTGAAAATTATTTTCTCTAAATTAAATTTTAATGGATGTCTTTGGATGTGAACCTGTTGAATTATAATATTATTATAGGAATCAATTATTGTTGAACATCACTAAGACCCTTTATACATGTCATATATCTACTTTATTGAATATCTATTTTGAACCTTAAATGTTAAATTGTTCTTCTCCACTTTTGAATTCAACTTTGGGGACAAAGTTGGGTTTTATGTGTGGGGGAGTGGGTCAACACATATTGAGATAAACATTGCTTAATTTAAATCTCATCAGTTCCAACTACCACTTCAAACTTTTTTCAAAAAAATGAGTAAAAGTTTTCAAAATACTGACATAATTTTAGGATTCTTTATTACTCAAATGATTCTTGCCTAAGAAAAACACCTTGATGGTAGTTAATACTTTCTATTAATCTAAACTTGATAAGGGTGGTTTATTTATGATTGAATATACTTAGTGATTTTATGAAAATTTGGTTTAGGAACTACTTTTGAGAGTGACTTCAGATACATTTTTGTGTATTTGGGATCATAGCTCTAGGAACTTAAAGTTTGAACTATTTCCCAGGGGACTCACTTTATTTTTAATTTATAAAAAGTAATCACATTATTAATCCAAGATAAATGGTTTTTATATAAATATTTTGAAACTGAATTAGTTTTGGAATTTGGGATCCCACGGTGAATCTCTAAGACTCTGGATGCTATGCATCTTTTTGTTTACTATGAATCCTCTATACACTTTGAATAATAGCTTATGCACAGTTTTTAGCACATGTTACATGGCTTGGTAAAAATAAAATAAATTGTATAGGGTCAAAAATGAGTTCATTATGGTCAGGGGAATGATAAACACCAACTGAAGAATGGGAAAATTGATTTATATGGTAATCATTTAGGTTGTATCAATAAGTTGTTTCACAAAAAAATAATTATTCTTGGAACCTAAGTGAAAACTCAAAGTACAAAGTTACTTTGGTTAAGTTTTTAATTCCACAAATATCTAACATGTTGTCACTCTTGGATTTAAAACTTGATCTTGGATTGAAATGAGTAACTATGTAGAATCATATATGAGGCAGGACATCTTCATAGTGGATGATTCATTGCTTCTTTGATTACCTATAAGAGTTTGAATTTAGGAAAGATTTATTTGAAGTTATCTTTTCAAAAAGCATATACTTGGTTTTTCAGACCTCTATTTTAAAGTGTTGAACTCATTACATTTTGAGATGAGTTATATAAACACACTTTTCTATTTTTTTCATTGATAATAAAACATGGGATTGTTTGAGGACAAACAATTTTTAAGTGTGTGGGAATTTGATATGGCCTTAATTTGACAATGTTTGACACATCTTTGTATTTAATTTTTAATGATTTAATTAAGTAATTTTACAATTTTTACTAAATAAATACACTTTTTTGCCTTTGTAATTAAATTTATTATTTTAGAAATTTTTATAGAAATATATGTAATTTTAGCCTGTAATATGATTAATTTGGTCAAATTAATTTTTTTAGTCTTATAATTTACCAATTGGATTTGTTATTTTAAATCTGATCACTTTTTAAACTACCATTATTATTAAATATTCATTTAATCATCTTTTTTGTATATTTTTAAATTTTTTTTAAATTAAATACATTATCCATTAATTTATATTCATTAAAATAACTTAACTTTATTAATTTTTATGTTTAATTATTCTATTAGTTTTTAATATAAATTAACAAGTTAATTTTTTATTTAATTAAATAACATGTTTTCAATTTTATGTTTTCATTTAGTTATTTATTTAATTATTTTAGATTATTAAATATTTATTTAACCTTAATATTTTAATTCAATGTATCAAGTAAAAATAAGTTAGTCATTGACACTTTTATTGTACTCTATTTCTCTCACTAATGCACACACACCAATAGTTCACATTTTATTTAGCATCGTCGGTGTTGGTCTCTCATGCTTCTCCCTTCCTTATTTTGGTCACACTTATAGGCACGTACATACTTTTGGTAGCACAATCCGTAGACATAGTTTCCTCTATTCGCTGTTTTTATAAATTTTTAACTTATTTCATTTAGTTTAATCTTTTTATTTTAGTTTATCATAAATCAATTTCATTAATTAATTATCTTTAAAAATAATTTAATTTTGTTAATTTAAATAATAATTCAGTTTCATTTTAGATTATTTTATTATGCTTCAGTTTTTTTAAATATTATTTTTTACTTTATGTTTTAATATAGTTTAACAAATAATTATTTTATTTTATTTATGTTTTAATTCAATTTTATTTTTAATTAGTTAACTTTATTTTCATTTGTAAACATTAGTTTAAGTTTATTCAATTTTTATTTTTTAAATTTATTAGATTAATTTAATTTTTATCTAAATTATGTTTTAGTTTCAGTTTTATTAATTTTATTTAAGTTTTTTTGTTGCACTGAACTTTATATTCACCAAAATACACCGACCATTGGTGTCGATCTCACCTCTGACCTCATCAAAAATCCATTCTCCCATAAATCATTCATTGTGATGAGACTTTGGGAGATCAACGGTGTCAACATCTGATAGGTAATTGGTACAGAATTTAATAACTTCTTTAATAATATATCATTATTCAATACAACCTTATGAACAACTTTGATTTTTGACATACCCTTTCAAAATATTCATATACCGTTCAATGGGGTATTTCCATCTATAATGGACAAGACCTCATAGTTTAACCTCTCTAAAAAATTGAACCATCATGTCCATCATTATATAAAAGAATGATGGTGGGAAGAACATCTCTAATTTGTATAATGTGACTAAAAGCTCCTTATTAATGATGGGAAACATCACCGAGTCTATAAATTTACTTCATATGGCCTTAAAAAATAATTAAATTATGGTAAATGTATGTCTTACATTTTGAGGCTGAATGAAATGGAAAGCAATAGGAATTAAATCTTGCATCAAAACATGACATTCATGTCATTTTAGTCTTTGAAACTTCAAATTAGTCATTGAAATGACATTCTTGATATTTGATGAATACCACTATGGAACTTTTACAATATTAAAGAAAATTAAAAATTAAAATTTTTCCTTTCTAGATAGAGTGTAAGCAACTAGAGGAGGAAAGGTAGTACTTTTACACTTCACCAGTTCCAACTTTTCCCTTATCCCCATTTCAATCATGTCCAACCTAGCCTTGATTCTATCTTTCATTTTCCTAGGAACATTTAATAACATTCCAATAACACTATCATATAAATTTTTTTCCATATGCATGAAATCAATAACATGTCTAACATACAAACAATTCCAATACGGTAATTACAAGAAAATTGATATCATGTTCCAACAAGATTTTGTATGGTTTTTTAAAAATGTATTAATGAAAATGTTATGAATAAATTTTAATTTATTGTACCATTGATCACCCATTTTTGGAGATGGTTTGGTACCTTGTTTGATATTACCATTTAATACTATTATCTAGGATCGGTATTTATGTTTTATGGGTAAAAAATTTCTATTTCCTAAGAACACATTCTTTAAGGAATGTTTCAACCAAACTGAGTATGTGCATTTTTTCACAAACAGTACACCCTAGGATTCCTTTAATGTTATATTCTAATAAATTTACATAAGAGGTCAATTCATTTATTATTCTATACAACATGACCCTCAATGTGAATTATTCAGTTATATGAGCATCATTCATTGTAACACTGATATCCCACACCAATTTTAGATCTTCAATCAAGGGATCCAAATATACATCAACATCATTACCAGGTTTCATTGGTCTAGATATAAGCAGAGACTATATAATGTATTTATGCTTCATGCATAACTATGAAGGAAAGTTATAATTTACAAACATGACAAGCCATGTACTATGATTACTACTCTTTATACCAAAAGGATTTATTATACTTGTAGATAACTCAAGAAAAAAGTTTCTCAGCTCATTTCCAAATTTAGGATACTCATAATCAATTTTCATTCACTAAGGAGAATCTACAGCATGACATAGGTTCTTATATTTAATTATTTCATCTACATGTCATGAAAATTGTCTTATAGTTTCTTGACATCCATATAGTCTTCTAAAATATTGAATGATAAGAATGTTCCATACATATTTCAAAGCACTTATTTTATTTTTCTTATATCGATCTGCACCACACTTAGGGAATTTTATGAGTGATTCAAGGTCCTTCCAAATAATATAAAATCATTTAAAAAAGCATCGGTTTTTTAGAAATCATTCCAATTGAATGTATCATTCATTTAGCATTATATTTTTGGCATGGTAGTTCATTTTATTCTAGTATCATGTCATTCAAGAGGCCAAGTAGTTTTGTAAAGATGGTGAAACTCCATCCACTACCATCTTTTGAATTATTTAACTTTAATAAGATGTAAAATTTTGTGTATTTAGTACAACCGGTATAAAATGGTTTTTTGGAACATCTATTTAAGTCCTCAAACAACTTTTTACAAACATGAAGTTCATCCTCAATTTCCATTGTCATTTCGTCCATGCGATCTCCATCGTCATTTACACTAGTTTTCATATCAAATGATCCTTTACACTAGTGGTTCCCCATGATTAGTCCAAAATTTATAGCTTTGATATATTCTATTACAAATAAAATGTTCTTCCAACTCTTACGGTCTAATTTTTCTTTAATAACAACACCATAAATAGGAACATAGGATTTTAGAAGGGTCGTATACATGCTCTCTTGAAAACTTGGTGAACTATTTAACTCCATATCAATAATCTTTTATCAAATGATTAGAGTGAATCCATTTTTGATTCATATCCATCCTATTGGATTCATAAAAGATTAATTTTGTACAATAAATAAATAAATACACATAAGGTATTCATTATCAAAGGTGAAAGTTATAGACAATTCTAATAATAGATACTCAAAATTTGAATATTTCAAAGAATTTCAGTATGTTAAAGAAAATGGGTGGTTGAATTTAAGAAAAATAATTACTGCATTATGGTAGGTTTTATCCTATGAATTCATTCAAAGGTGAAATTTATATACAACTCCTCCTCATTAACCAATATCTCAGACATTTATCATTTCATTTTGTTGTTTGACACATCCTTCATCTCTTGTGGACATGCACCTACATTTCTTGAATACTCTATGAAATAGTCATCCATGTGATGACTAATTATTAGAGTATTAAAAGAAAAATAAATCATATGTGGGATGAGTTTCAAGCAAAAAAATTCAATAATGGTTGTTCGAGAGATGAAGTCGATGAGGATGAAAATTTTCTATAAAATAGATGAGGGATGAGTCTCAGGCAACAAATTGTAATAATAACTATTGTTTGACATGTATCAAGTATTTATTAAATCCTATAAACAAATGAAAATATAGTATAAGAAATTAAGAAGTAATAAGAAACCAAAATATGATAAACAATAGTAATAAACTCTTATTCAATCAACTAGAAGATATAAAAATGTATTAATAAAACATTTGATTAAATAAATAGTTATTTCATATAAATGGATAGTTATCAGAGATTCATAGGGGTGGAACCAATACATGTAGACCTAAAATGATGAATACCAAAAAATAACTTCTAATATATAGATTTTGATAAATTTAATTCTATTTTTCAGAACAAGTGATGTGGAAACCTATAAAATTATTACATTTAAAATTAATGGTATATAAAATATTTTAAAACATCTCAAGACTCTTGGAATTTCATATCACCACATCAACCCATCCTAAGGATTCTAGGGTGGTCATCATATCAAATCTACCCATCTGAAGGATTCTTGGGAGGTTATCTAATACGCCTTGACCCATCCTTGAGATTCTATGGAGGTTCATAAAGAAGTTGTCATAAAGCAATAATACACCTCAACAATATATATCACAAACAAGGGAGGAAAGACACCAACCCTTGCAACGTCTATCTGATACACATTTAATCATATATTGATATATAATGGAAATTATAATACACATAATTTCAAAACAAAATCACATTTAAACATAATTTTTAATGAAAATAAATTGAATCCCTTCTTAATTTGGAAATCCCGAACCATAATTATTGAATAAATAATTATAAATCACTTTTATATTATATGTTCTAAAAATGCATATAAATAGATATAAAGATATATATTTACATATATATATATATATGTATATATTTTTATAAAATAAAGTTAAATTGATAAAAATATATGTAACCCTTACAGCATAATATCACAATATAGTAAAATTAATACAACCTCATTCTAATTTTAAAAATAGAAAGCCATTTAAAATAAATAAATATGGTATCACCCTTACTAATATTTCTCTTAAAATAAACTAACACAATTCTGAGTAAATAAATTTTTAAGGAAAAACCCTTACACTAGAATATTAATACAAAATTTAAATAAATAAATTGTTTTACATGAATTGTATAAAGTTATCTTATGTTGATAATTTTCACCATCACCAGTCTGAGAACTAAATTTATAAATCACTTTTCTAGTTTTTTTATAGTTTTTATATTAAAAAACTCCACTATTTATATAGTGACATAAATATTTATTTAATTGGTATATCTATATACCAGAGGTGATTCTCTAAGATTTCAAAACACTAACAAAATTAAGCTTGCGGAGCAAAGTGGTGTCTAGATGTAAACAGTGAATCAAATTGATTCAAAACAATAATTTAAAAAGGCCAAAACAGGATATCCAAGACATTAGTCAAGAAAATAATAGATCATAATCAAAATCAAAAACAGTATACAACAACCAGAGCACAAAAAACTGATGACATTGTTAAAGAATAAATCAAAAATGAAATGATAAATACAGAAAAAAATAGCAACCTACAAAGGAAAACACTAGCCTACCTCGCTAGGTTGAAGAAAATATGAGACCCTCAAATAAAAATATCTATTTTTTTTTGAAACCCTATCTGCAAGCGAATACCAGATGTCAGATGATGTTCGAGAAATTATAGGTAGTGGGTTTTGTGATTCAAGTGCATTTGTGTGATTCAAGCTTCAATTCACTGAGGAAGAGAAATAATAGTCGGTGTATTCCATGGAAATCTTCTAATATCTTGATGATTATGCAATTGGTTAGGCCTTTTTAAATAGATCCGTACACTTTTATCACCGCTTTAAAAAAGGTGTTGATAAAGTGTATGTTAATCAGTGCTTAAGAAAGAAACGCTGATAAAAGGCATATTTATCAATGCTTTTTTAGAACAAATAAAGGTAGGTCTTTATCAGCACTAAAACAGTGTTGATAAATATTTCTTTTATCATCTCTTATTACTTAAGAACTGATAAAGTATTTATAATTATAATTATAAATAAAAAAATTAAATATATATATATACTTATTAAATATATATAAGTTTAAATATATTAAATAAATTCCTTATTTAAATATATTTATTATAGTTTTATAATTATTTAAATATATTTATTATAATTTTAAAGTTATTTAAATATATAATTATTTATTTATAATTATATAATTTTTTTAGAAAAAATAATATTAATATCATTATATGTATTTATATAATTATATTTATTTATTTAACAAATATATATAAATATATATATAGAAAATATATTCATTATTTATGTAAATTTATTATAAATTTAATAATTATTTAAATGTATATAATTATTTAAATATATATAATTATTTAATTATATTTAATTATTTAAATATATATAATTATTTATTTATAATTATATAAATACTTTTAAAAAATATTTATTTACTTATAATTATAAATATATTATTTTATAAATATAGTATGTACATTTATAAATATATTTATTTATAAAAAATTATTTATAAATATTTTTTACAAGTATTTTTTAGAAATATTGTCTTAACTTTATTAATGAATATCTAATTTTAAGTGCATGCGTGTTAAAAATGAGTGAAACTGAATAAATTAAAAATAAGTACAATTTAACATTATTGAAAAAATGGATAAGTTTTTGTGTGTGTATTGTATATAAAAATACATTAATTACAAATATATGAAATCAATATAACACACATAGAATCTATATTAAATTGAAAAATAAAATGACATTCGATTGTATGTCCATTACTCTATGCAATTAGTCGGAATTCTTAATTCATATTAATTTTTGATTATAAACCATTATTCTCTAAATATATGAATATTTAATATAAAATGGATAAGTATTTTTTAATATATAAATCAAATTTATATACATTAATATAAATATATATTATACTATTTATTAACATTATCAATAATCATCCAATTAGTAAAATGTTTAATATTTTTCTCAATTTACTTATTGTTAATATTAATTTGTTTAATTCTTATTTTTCATATATCTATATATTTAATACCTTCTACTAATTAGTATTTATAATTTATATATAGGGTAATCAATTTGTTAATTTTTATCAAAAAAAATTAATTAATAAAATTTGTAATATTTTTTTAATAAAATATTTTTTTATTGTTTATTTATTTGACTATATCATTTTATTTATTCAGACCATTATTAGTGGTAAAAAGGAACTGATAAGGACTCCTTATGAGTGCTAAAAATAAAGCGCTAATAAAGGGTACTCTTTCTCAATACTAAAAATAAAGCATTGATAAAGGTTTCCCTTAATCAGTACTAAAAATAAAGCACTGATAAAGATACCCATAATTAGTGCTAAAAAGAAAGCATTGATAAAGGTTTAAATTTATCAGTTCTTTCTTTAGCACTGATAAAAATTCCATTTGTCAATGATTTTTTCTAGCGCTGATAAACACCAGTGTTGTTAAATGCCTATTTTTTAGTAGTGTCTATTACATAACATGAAATATATTATTGATCCTGTCAATGAAGCATATGACATCTAACTCATTCTCTCTTTCTCTTGTTGTGACTGATGACACATTTTATTAGAAAGTTGTAAACCATGAGACACTAGAACTAATCCACTCTTGGATTGTTCCATACTAAATCTCTATAGTATCTGGACAAAATATGTACTTTGACTTATTCAAAGAACCCTCTTGGATCTATCACAAATGATATTGATACCTAAAATATATATTTCTTCATCTATGTCCTTCATAGAGAAACACCTGTTTAACCAGTCCTTAACTGACTGTAAGATTGGTATGTCATTTCTTGTATGTAATAAGTCTTCAATATATACTACTAGGATAATGATCGCATTTCCACTAAACCTTGTGTAAACACGTGGATCACCTTCTTTCTTAATAAAACCAAATTCTATTATGGATTCATCAAATTGAATGCTCTATGACCTGGATGCTTGTTTCAATCCACAAATGGATCTCTACAACTTTCAAATCCTTTTTGAATCACCTAGAGTCACAAACCCTTATATTTGTGTCATAGAGTCATCTTATTGAAGGTTATCATTAAGGAATATAGTTTTGACATCCATCTTCCAAATCTCATAGTCACAGTAAGCTTCTATAGCAAGTATAATTCTAATGGATTTAAACATTGTAATTGGAGAAAAGGTTTCATCATAGTCAATTCCTTAATGTTATTTAAACCCTTTAACCACTAGTATTTATTTATATGTATTTACTTTACCTTCCATTCCCATTTTCCTCTTGAATACCCATTTTCATCTAATAGTATTTACATCAACTGGCACATAGACCACAACCCATACATAGTTTTGATACATGGAATCCATTTTAGAATTCATGGCTTCTTTCCATCATGCAACTTCTAATTTTTCTACTACCTCCTTATAGAATAGAGGTTCATCATTTTCAACCAATAATGATTCACCATCCTCGGTGACTAGAAAATCATATCTTTCTAGTTCTCTAACCTCTCTTATGCTCCTACACAGTACTTGTATTTGAAGAAATACTTCTTCCATGGAGATCAGCAGAATCTATTCCTGTTCCAACTCTTATTTATCTGGAGCATCATCTTTATTTAATTAAATATTTCTCCCACTTTAGTTTTAGATTATGTTATCCCTCTCAATAAAGAAAACTTTTCTGGAGATAATCGCTTTCTTTTCTGAGGTGTTGTATAGTTAGTATCCCTTTGTTTCTTAGGGATACCCTATAAATATACACTTTGTGCCTTAGGGTTCTAGTTTGTTCATCATGAACACCTTAACAAATGCCTCGCAACCCCATACATGTGTATGTGACAAAATGGGTTTCTTTACACTCTATATCTTGAAGGGAATTCCATTTTCCACTTTAGTTTGAACTTGGTTTAATGTTTATATTGCAATTTGTAATGCATATACCCAAAAGGAAAATGGAATATTTTTATGACTCATCATCGACTTTACCGTGTCTAACAAGGTATGGTTCCTCCTTTCACTAACCCCATACACTATGGTTTATAAGGTGGATTTAGTTGAGATAGAATCCTTACCTCTCGTAAAAGGTCAATGAATTCTTGGTTACGATATTTACCACCTCGATCTGATCGAAGATTATTTATCATATTACCAAGTTTATTCTTTACTTCATTCTTTAATTCCTTGAATTTCTCAAAGGACTCAATATTATACCACATCAAGTTGATATATCCGTATCTACTCAAGTCATCAGTAAAATTTATGAAGTAAGAATATCCACCTCTATCTTTTACTAGTAACAGTCCATAGACATCAGTGTGTACCAATCCTAGAATATCTATGGCCCTTTCACCCTATCCACCAAATATTGGTTTGGGATTTTTTCTTGTAAACAATCATGACATATTTTAGGTGGTTTTAGCTCAGAAAATCCTAAATAGACATCTTAATAGAGATTTTTCAAATGCTTCTCATTTACATGACCTAGATAGTGATGTCAAATCTGGGTGTTGTATGAGTCATGTTAACATGATTTGTTATGAATTTCTAACACTTGGTTTTTTTAATTTAATACATAAAGATTGTTATCAAAATGTGTCATACCATAACATATGTTGTCCTTATAAAAGAAACAACTTGTATTTCTAAATTTAAAATAAACCCATCCGTATCTGGGGATGACACATTAATTATGTTTTTGGTAACTGTAGGTACCTAATAACAATATGTAAAAACCAAAATAATTCTTGTTGTAAATGATAGGTGGTATTCACCAATGGATAGAGCAGCTATCCATGAACCATTATCATCTCTCCATTCCACCTCTCCTCTAGAAATATTTCATAATCTACTTGGTTCATGCATTTGTATACATATGTGAACCCGAAATTTGTATCTAATACCCAATGTATATATATTTAAAATTACACTAGATAACAAAAAAACCTTTATCTTCCCCTTTCTTCTGGGTGAAGTTCCTCTTCTAGTGTCTTGACTTGACACATGAAAAACACACTGCCTTCTTTTCCTTGACCTAACTCTAGATCTTGTTCTTCTTGGAAGGGAAATTTTGGGGATATTTAGACTGTTTATAATTCTTGGTCCCCTTTTCCTTGTTCTTCCTTTTCTTATTCACCATAAAGAATTCATGTTTATCACGCCTCATGTCCTTATCCACTTGGAGGATCAAATTAAGAAGTTTTTAAAGACCCTTCTCAGTATTTCTCATATTGTAATTAACAATCGATCTAGAGAATTTCTTGGTCATTGATGAGATTATGATATCTGTATGCAACTCATATGGTAATTTAATCCCTATTATGTCCCGGTATTAAATATAGCCAATAAGTTTGAGTACATGAGGCCTAGAAAGAAAAGACTCTCAAATCTTAGTTGTAAAAGAGCATTCTAGATCTCTTACTTCTCTTATCTCACATTCTCTTAATAGAGATATTGAATGTGAGACATCATTCTATAGGAATCTATATCCTCGTCTTGCTTAAAAATTTCATTGGATATATATGGAAACATAAAACACTAAACATCTATAGCATCATTCAGATGTTCTCATAGAGAGATAATTCTTCGTCACTTTCCTTATTACCAGGCACAACTGGAAAATGTTCTTCCCGTACTTATAATTTCCTTTCATGGTGACGGATGACACGTAGGAACCTTTTCCATTCTTGGAAATTTTAATTGGTGATATGGTTTTCCTTCTCGTGTATAGATCTCAATGATATGTTTGATGTCATTTTATTATCATATCTAAAAAATAAGATAAGTATAATTTTAGAAATTTATCTGATAAAATTTTGACAAATAAATAAATATTATATTTATTAGTCTCTCGCTATTTTTTCAAAACTCAATAGCCATCACCATTGGCTTCGAAATATCCGATTTCTTGTATATTCTAGTCACAAGAATCCATATTCCCCTTCTTACTGCCTCAAATAGGGTTGGTCAAGATACTTTAATGGTTTAAAGTAGTCATTCCAAATGCCAAATACATTAACTCATAGTTCCTTGATCTATTGAGTGGAATCCCCAATCCTAAAATCCTTAAAAGGGATTTCCTCAACCTTTTACTCTCAGTTATAGAAAGTCTTACTTTGGTAGTCAACCATTGATGTGAACTAAGTTAAGTAAACCAAAAACATCATGTTAGAATTCTCCAATAATTGAAATCAACCAAACTTGGTTTGGTCAATCACTTTGAACTATGGTTCGATTTTAACCAAAGTAATGGAAGGTTATACAGACTTAATATTTTATCAAGGGATTTTATCCTTTTATGTGTAAATTTTCAATTATTTTCTTTATCAAATTCTTGTTAATATTAAGTGGTTTAATTAAGTGGTTAACAATGTATTTGATAATATTTATGCATAATTCATTTTATTTTATTTCTATCTTTCTTGCTAATTAATTTAATAATTTTGTGATCATGACAACACATATATAATGAAATATCCATGCAACTTGAAAGAAATAAATTAATAAATGGTATGACCATGAACTTATTCTAATGGTTAGTTTATCTAGTGGTTAATAAACTAACCTCTGCCTTGGGGGGAACAACTTGAACCTACTGCAGTTCATGTTATAGATTTCCACTTGTCAACCTATGTATATCCTTGGATTGGTTTCACCTCATATCCAAACTTATACTGCCTCCACTAGCTTGGGAGATCCATACTTTACATATTCCTTTTAACTCGCACACAGGTGATGGGGAAAAGGGTTTACATAAAAGAAACCATGGACACATAGGCCCTACGTAATAAGAGTAGAGAATACACAAGTTCCCAATAATTTAATTTAATATTAAATTAAATTAAACCAATCACTTATAAAGGTTTGTTATAGATCATGATCATCCACGTGCATGCAACAAATTACACATTTAATAAAACTAGCATTAAATTCTTAATCATTCTTATTTAAAATAAATCAGGATTGAATCAATTAATTATTATATTTAATTAATCAATTATTTTATTTTAATTATCATCCATATTTCATTAATATTCTTATCCATTATAATTTTAAACAAATTAAATAAATACATTTAAAATTAATTGTGTGCATAAATTTACATTGGAGGAAACATGGTGAATACCTATCTGATTCTTCCCAACATGTATTATACTCATATTCTATTTTACTCTTGTGACATATAGAATACATGACTTTTCATATACATTTACAATGTTTACTTCACAAAATATTTCATGAATTTCATGATTTTTCGGTCACGTGTTATGCTTCAATGCACATAGAGTAACAACTTGTAATATGACTCATACATGATATGCAGATCGAGAGATTATACAGATATTAATTAAAAACGTATATATATATATATATATATTAAAACCTTTCACATGGTGTATCCTATCTTCATGATCACATGAAAGTGCATGTCTCGAGGTTTACATTATATAATTAACAAATTTTAAATCCACGTAACCTGGTGTAAGTATACGACATTTGAATTTGAGCTACATGGATTGTATATCTCTCACCATCTATTTGAGGTACAGGCCTAGGGACTCAATGTGTGAATCGTACCTCAGAAGCTAGATTGCACATTGTGTCTAATGGGCTACACATCGTGTGGTATCCAAATTACACGGACACTAATCTTGTAGGTCGCGTATTAAAATACACGGCCCATCATTGACTCAAATGAGACTACACACCATGTATATGGGCTATAAAATGTGTAATCTGGCTGACTGTGCTCCATTGTGTTCTGGTCAACAAGTGGTGAATTTAAATCGTTTAATTAATGCATAATCTTGAATTAATTTCTGGATCAATTCTGATGCATTGAACATGACTACATGGCGTGTAACTCTGGTTACACAGCGTGTAGTCCTCTGTTGTCTGGCCATAAACCTTGGCACCTCCGGATGAGTTTATTGATTTTGTTTTAATAATAAAATTAATTGTCTCAATTAGATATATGAGAAATGAAGGATGAAGAATTAGATCTTGCGATTCAGTTTAAAAGAATTATTAAACTTTAATTGAAAAACTAAATTAAAAATTAATTAATCACCAAAAATATTTTAATAATTATTAATAATTATGTGACCCCTATGATACCACTTGTAGATTATAAGTGCAGCAGATTCATGCGATAGAAGATGGCCAACATTACATTTTTTATGATCGATGATAAATTTAAGATCTAAACAATGATAAACGCAGAGATCTATATAATTGAATCAAAGAAAACAAACAACGTAAATCATGCCAGAACTAGAGGAAGGATCATCACATATTATTTATAATTAATTTAATTAAATAAAGAATTACCTTTATTGGAATTCCTTCCTCATTTATGGATCTAGGAGCAGATCTGTGATATACCATCATTGTGTTGTAGGAATCAAGTGCAGATTCCCTCGAGTGTTGATCCACAAGTGTTCAATGAATCTCCAACTTGCACCTGAAGGAATCTTTGGGTGCTAGCATGGAAGATCCTTGTGCTTGTGTTGTCCACCTTTAATCGCTATGAGAACCACATCTAAAGCATTCTCTTTGATCTGGTGTAGGAAGGTTGCTCTCCGTTCTTGGTAGCATTCTTGGATAAGGGAGCTCTCTAGAGATTGGGGGGATTCTCTGATTCTGTTGTCCACAAACAAGAAAAATGAATTTACTTAATGAGAAAAAAAACATAACTCTATTTATATATCACTAGGATTAAAATTAAATAATTACACAAGTTCTGTTAATTTTTTATTTAATCTTAAAGAAACCACATGTCAAATAATAATAATTATAATAATATCATTATTTCTCGACATGGAATTAACTTGTGAATTATAATTAAATATTATATAATCAACTAATATTAATATTTATTATTTCTCACCGAACCTAAAAACTTAGTCCTCCATTCCTCCATAATATTTACTGAACCATGAATAGTGACTGGTTATTTATTAATTAAATATCATTGCATTATTCTCTAATAAATAAATAAATATTATATTTACTAAATAACAAATAAATATTTATATGTGATCAAGCATACATGAATTATTATTAAACCACATACGAGAATAATATTTATTCAACCTATTAAATAATAAATAATAATATATATTATTTAATTTTGATTATAGATAAACATAGTGTGTGACCCTATAGGCCTCTTTCTAATTTCCATTCGGAGAAACAGTCTAAATTCCAAGGTTTGAATCTAGCAACACACCAAGGCACCCAATGAGAAATAAGTTAATTAATCAACAATGGGTTACCTCATACATATTATTACTATGAAAAATAGTCTCATTATCATGATATCTCAAATCAAGTAGATTTCATGCCAGTGTCATCAATCCATGTGCAAGATGTATCTTTCATTGACTTCCCAAAATTTGAACTACTCTATAGAACACCATGGAAATTGATTTACTTAGGCTATATAATTTCCATCAAAGGGCCTGGGATATCAAATTCCATTAAAAATAACAGACAAATCCTTTCTCTCATTATTCATTAATGCAATATTACTGATGATGCACCCAATTTATCCTACTTCATTGTGAACATCATTAATCATAGTTTTTGTCAATATATCTAAGTGTGAAACTCATAATACTCATTAATAATAATTGTTGACATCACCTATTTTGATAATCCCAATTATGCTTTCATATACTTTGATAATCTCAATCTAATGTTTTTCTATATATTAATTCTTTCAATCTGTTATCAAGATGATAATAATACTAAAATAATCCCTAAGATATGTTAATCCATGTCTATCTATGTTTATATGAGATCTGAAGTTCTTCTAACCCATTCGGATATGCTTTGCATAAAACAGACAAGTGTTAAGTCACTGATCTGGGTATAGCTGTTGATATAGAGCTATCGGTACTAAGTCTACCGATAGACTTAGTCTACCGATAGATAGATTCACCAATACACAAAGGTCCCCGATATGTACAAGAGCTACCGAAAGACACCAAGTCTACCGATAGAATAGACTAGATCTACGGAGCTACCGGTAAGCAAGTCTACCGACAGATTCAGTCTACCAATACAGAACACTAAGAGCTACCGATACGAGCTACCGACCGGCCTACTGATACATAGACTGGTGACTGATATGAACCAACTGACACAGTCTACCGATACAAGTATAGAGCTACTGATAGAACCATTCTACCAAGCTACCTATAGAGTAAGTCTACCGATAGAAGGAGTTACTGGTACCTAGAGCTACCGATACCAACAAGCTATCGATGCAAGTTCAAAGAGATACCGATGGATGGTTCTGCTACACAAAATACCACCATACACATTTACCAACATGAGCTACTAATGATTGACCAACCAGTCCAACTCTATACTCTCAATACTATTTATTTATTAAGCTAACGGTTACATGGGATGTTTTTAATGCAGTTAATGTTATTTAATGATCTCTATTGCCATGTCAGGGAACCGTACCTAGTACCCATGCAAAAGGTAATCATTCCCATTTGTCGGAGATGAAATCTATAAAAGGGAAGATAAAGACCTAGCTGAACATAATGTGAAGTAGAGAACACTGGGTGTGCATACGACAAGCATCAAGGAACTAAGAATGCACACGGGTGAAAAATAAAAGGGTTGAACATCATTCAAAGATGGTTCATTCGTGAAATGCTGCATCCATACTTCAAGAGCACTGGACATACACGAAGCTTCTCATTTTCAAGGAGAACACAAGATACACCTTGAGTGAAGTACTACCAAAAACACTTCATGCACTCAAGCTGAAAAGCTGGACCAAGAATCAAAGAATAAAACGACACTCTGTTTTCTGAGCAGAAACCAGAGAAGGACTCCGAAGTTTTTCTGCCCAACCAAATGAGCCCAGAGCTGCACTGCAAATCACTAAATCTTTTATAAACTATTTCTCACATTCTTTAGTGATTATATATTTACATTTCGAGCAGTGTGTGTACCCTGTTTATTTTATACACACACTATCTCTTGAGCTAAACTGGACGATTCTTAAATCCTCACTCAAACTCAATAACTCTTTGTTTCCCACAGTGGATAGTGGTAGAGGTCAAGTAATACCTGGACAACTGTGAGTTGTTGTTTGTTTTCCCACGAAGAACTGTGGTAGAGGCCTTTGTACCTGGACAGTGTGTTCACTGTTGTTTACCCCCGATCCAGGGTGTGGATCATTTTATATACACTGTTTGAGAGGACTAAGTCTCGTCTTGAGAATGAACCTCTTGGTTACATCTTCTGTGAATTTTAGTTTAAATCATAAGTATACTATATTTATATATCATGTTCTACTGCTATTACTTTGAAATAAAAAACTATTTTAAAGCTACATTGATAGTTAAATTAGCAAGTGTTTATACTTATTGTAAACCAGTAAGTTAGTTTCAAAAGTTAATTTAATCTTCAGATTAAGTCAACTGAGACCTAATCAATCTTTGAGAAACTGATTGAACATTTACACTCTGTATAGATTCACTACAGTTTTACTTTGTTTTTAAATTGGGGGATTTTAAGAGAAATATTTTTAGCAAAATATTTTATTGGAACTCAATTCACCCCCCCCCCCCCCTCTTGAGTATCCACTCCAACCAACATTTGGTATCACATGATTGTTTTTGTTAAAGGATATTTGACATACTCTATTTTTCAACAGTGATATTAGTTGTATCTTTAAAGATCTTAAATTTCTGTTAGTTCAAAATTTTATCTCTTTAAAACTATTTTCTAAAATCTACCTATGGATAATATATTAGAGGGTGCTACTACTAACAGGCCACCTTTATTCAATGGAACCAACTATTCCTAGTGGAAACAAAAGATGAAAATTCATTTAGAAATTATGGGTTTTGATATCTAGACTGCTATAGAGTCTCAATATAAAATTCTAGAAACTGAAAGAACAACTTGGGATGAACCTACAAAGACTTCTTACAATAATAATTCTTAATCTATGAATTCCATGTACTATGATTAGTATATAAAGAGTTTAATAGAATATCTTCTTGCAAAACTGCTTATGAAATATGGGATACTTTGGTTGTTTCTCATGAAGGAACAACCAATGTTAAAGAAATGCAATTGAATACTTATACTATTAAATATGATAATTTTAAAATGAAAACTAATGAACCTATTTCTGATATGTATCTCAGGTTTAATGAGATATTCAATACAATGAGTTCACTTGGAAAAGTTGTTCCAGCTAAGGAACAAATCATGAGAATCTTGAGATGTCTACCAGAATGATGGAGAGGCACTTCTGTTTCAATCAGAGAGTCATGTGACATTACAGAACTTCCTGTAAAAGAGATTATTTGTAAATTAATGATGTATGAAGAAGAAATCAAGGTGAACAAGGAGGAAGATGATGAACCCAAAAGAGAATCTGTAGATTTTAAGTCTACTGCTTCAAAGAGAAAAGACAAGGAGAAAATACATGTACCTACTGAGAGTTCAACTAGTGAAGATTCTGATTTAGACAGTGATGATGAAATGGCTTAAATAGCTAGAAGATTCAAGAAGTTTTATAGGAAGAAGATATTATTCAGAAAATCTAACTACAAAGGAAAGTATGATAACAAGGGACATTGGAAAAAGGATTGGAAAAAATCTGACAAGGAGGATGATATAGTCTGCTACGAGTGCAAAAGGAAAGGACACATCAAGACTGACTGTCCAAAACTGAAATTCAAAAAGAAATATAATTATAAGGACAAGAAGTACAAGAAAACTATGAAAGCTACTTGGAGCGCTTCGGAGGAAAACACAAGTGAATCTGAAGTTTTTGATTCTGAGAATAATCATGCCAACATGTGCTTCATGACCAACACATATGAGGTACCAGCTTCCCATGTTCTAAATGATTATTATTCTAGAAATAACAGTGATTCAGACAATGATGGAAATATTTATAAGGATAAAATGTTTGAATAATGAAATATGATGGAAGAAACATGTAATGAACTTAAAGACAAATATAAGTCATTAAAGAAACAGTATGCTCTCACTGTCACTGCTAAATCTACCTTTAATATAGAAAAAGAAAATAATTCTCAACTATTAAAGGAAAATACTGAATTCAAAATTTCTAATGAGAAACTTAGAAAGGACTTAGAAAAGTTCACAAATGGAAATGATACACTTACACAAATGTTAGGAAAGCAAGTTTCACCTAAATACACTACTGGTTTGGGATACCAACCTGGAAAAAGACAGTTCACTAAAAATCGATTTATTCTTATGTCTGGACAAAATTCTGCTTATTCTAGTTCTTGATATTCGTATGCTTCAACCAGTTATTCATATGGTTATAGATCAAATAAAGTTTATCTTTCAAAATATATTGATTCTGTAAATTATATGAGACCCATAAGACAAATATGGGTACCTAAAGCTTTGATTGCTAACCTATCTGGACCCAAGAAGATCTGGGTACCAAAATCATTTCCTATCTTATCCTGTTTTGTAGGAAACATGTTTGAAGAGTTCTCACAAGAAGGTATGGTAATTAGACAGTGGATGTTCAAGACAGATGTCTAGAGATTATTCATGCTTTAAAAGCTTAATAAAGGTTGATAGAGGCCATGTCACCTTTGGTGATAATTCTAAAGGAAAAATCATCGGCCTAGGATAGATTGGTAACACTGATTCAGTTTTAATTTCTTAAGTTTTATTTGTTAATGTACTTAAATATAACCTGTTAAGTATTTCTCAGTTATGTGATGATGGATTTAATGTGAAATTTGAAAATTATTCCTGTAATGTTTTTAATTCTAAAAATGTTTTCGTATTTTCTGCATTAATAAATGAAAATGTTTATGCTGTTGTTTTAAATGCTTTAGCTAAACAAAATGTTACTTGTTTAAATGCTTTTCATAGAGAATCTTGGTTGTGGCATAGAAGATTAGTACACTGCAACATCTATTCACTTAGAAAGATGACTAGGAAAAACTTGGTTAGAGACCTACCTAAACTTGAATTTCCAAATGACAAAGTTTGTAATCCCTTTCAAAAGGGAAATTAACATAAAGTTTCATTTAAATCAAAGAAAGAAGTTTCAACTTCTAAACCTCTCAATTTGGTTCACATGGACTTGTTTGTACCTTCAAGAGTTTCTAGTTTAAATGGGAAGCACTATGTCTATGTCTTGGTAGATGACTTTTCTAGATATACTTGGGTATACTTCTTAGCTCACAAAATTGAAGCTTGTTCTTACTTTGTTAAATACTCCAAATCTCTAGAAAACCTTAGTGGACTTAAGATTAAAACCCTAAGAAGTGATCATGGCCGTGAGTTTGAAAATCATGAGTTTGAATCTTATTTCTAACACAATGGCTATAGTCACAACTTTTCTGCTCCTAGGGTACCTCAGCAGAATGGTGTAGTCAAAATAAGGAATAGAACCCTTCAAGAAATAGCTAGAACCATGCTTAATGAGTATGATCTGCCTATTTACATTTGGGATGAAGTTGTGAATACAGCCTGTTATATTATTAATTGAGTCTTAATTAGACCTGTTCTCAAGAAGACCCCATATGAACTATGGAATAATAGAAAACCTAAAGTTAGTTACTTTAGAGTCTTTGGCTGTAAAGTTTTTATTCTTAATA
Source organism: Viscum album (assembly GCA_963277665.1). Classification (NCBI taxonomy): domain Eukaryota; kingdom Viridiplantae; phylum Streptophyta; class Magnoliopsida; order Santalales; family Viscaceae; genus Viscum; species Viscum album. The sequence continues at coordinate 542,467,562 of OY728119.1, forward strand.
TAATGGATAATCTAGACAAGTTTGCTTCTAAAAGTGATGAAGGAATTTTTCTTGGTTATTCTTTAACTAGCAAAGCCTATAGATTCTTTAATAAAATAACCAAATGTGTGGAAGAATATGTTCACATCAAGTTTGATGAAACTGATCCACATGAGCCTAAAACCTCTCTTGAAAATCTTGAAGAAGATTTGAGTGTTCTGGACCTTAATGATAAATCTAAAGAACCTGCTGTAAAGATATCCAATTCTGTAAATATTCCAGAATCTGTTTCTGTTGAACCTGAACTTTGAGATGAACCTGAAATTTCTAGTCCTACCTTTACTAGATCAACAAGGATTCTAAATAATCATCCTTTGTATGTTGTTGTTGGTAATCATGATAGAGGGACACAGACTAGAGCTTCTCTAAGAAACCAGGTTAAACATCAAGACTTTCTTTCACAGCTAGAACCTAAAAATGTCAATGATGCTATCAATGTTGAATTTTGGGTAATGGATATGCAAGAAGAGTTAAATCAATTTGAAAGAAACAAAGTCTGGGAATTAGTTGACAGACTTAAGGACACTTTAACAATAGTCACTAAATGTGTTTTTAGAAACAAAGTTGATGAATCTGGAAACATAGTTAGAAACAAATCTAGGATAGTTGCACAAGGATATAGTCAAGAGGAAGGTATAGATTATGAGGAAACCTTTGCACTTGTATCCAGATTAGAAGCTATTAGGATCTTACTTTCCTATGCTGCTTATCTAAATTTCAAGTTATATCAAATGGATGTTAAAAGTGCTTTTCTAAATGGTTTTATTTTCGAAGATGTTTTTGTTGAACAACCACATGGATTTACTAATACTCATTTTCCAAATCAAGTTTTTAAACTTTCTAAAGCTCTATATGGTTTAAAACAAGCTCCAAGAGCTTGGTATGATAGACTTAGTAATTTTCTTATTTCAAAAATTTCACTAAAGGGATTTCTGGTCCAACTCTTTTTATTAAAAGAATTTCTAAATATGTTTTAATAGTTCAAATCTATGTTGATGATATTATTTTTGGATCTTCTAAACACTCTTTATGTACCGATTTTTCAAAAAGTATACAAAATGAATTTGAAATGAGTTTAATGGGAGAACTCAAATATTTTTATGTATTTCATGTTTTCCAAAATTAAAATGTTATTATTTTGAATCAAAGTAATTATACAAAGGATCTTTTAAAATGTTTTGGTTTGGATAGTATTAAGGAAAGTGATACTCTTATGAGTACTGTTTGTAAATTGGATGCAGATGAAACTGGGAAACCAGTGGATCAAAGAAATTACAGAGGTATGATTGGAAGATTACTTTACATTACTGTTAGTCGACCAGATATTATGTTTAGTGTGTGTATGTGTGAAATATTTCAAGCTAGTCCAAAAGAATCTCATTTACTTGTTGTTAAAAGAATTTTTAATTATCTTAAGCATACTGTAAACTTAGGTTTGTTTTACCCAAAAGGATAACCCTTTGAGTTAATGAGTTATTCAGATGCTAACTTTGTTGGTTGCAAGTTGGATAGAAAAAGAACATCAGGAACATGTCATCTATTGTGAAAATCTTTAGTATCTTGGTGTAGTAAAAAAGCAGAATTATGTAGCATTGTCCACTGCCAAAGCAGAGTACATAGCTGCTGGTAGTTATTGTGCCCAAATTATGTGGATGAAACACACTCTTTTGGACTATGGATATGACTTTAAGCATTTTTCTATCAACTCTAACAACACTAGTGCAATAAACATCTCTAAGAACCTTGTGTCTCACTCTAGGACCAAACACATTGATGTATGGCACCATTTCTTGAGAGATCATTATCAAAAGGGTGATATTACTCTTGAGTTTATAGGTATTGAACATCAATTAGCTGATATTTTCACTAAACCTTTGAGTTTAGAGAGGTTAAGTTAAATTAGACATGAGTTAGGTATGTTTAACCTTGATCGGTAACTAATCTAATCGATGTAAAATTCTCACCTATGTGAAATTCTCACCGATGTGAAATTCTCACTAATGTGAAATTCTCACGGATGTAAAATTCTCACCGATTTTAAATTCTCACCGATGTGAAACTCTCACCGATGTGAAATTCTCACCAATGTGAAACTCTCACCGATGTGAATCCTCACCGATGTAACCTCACGGATAGGAATTCTCACTGATAGACCCTACCGATGAGTGCGTTGTTTTAAAATTTTGTCTGCCACAATAATCTGAATCGTTTTTGCGTTATTTCATTTTATTTATTTATTTTATGATTCCTAAATAATAAAACTAAAGTCCAAGCTACTTCTAAATCCACCGAGCCTCAAACATTTACCCTCAAACCTTAGCTCCCGAATCCTTAGAGAACCCTAAATCCCTCAAATCTGAGATGGAAAAAACCAAAATCCCTTATGTTAGAGATGTTGCTGATGAGCCGAAATCAAAGAAGAAAAAGTATGTTCCAGAAGCAAGTGGTAGTGCTAGCAGGACAAGATCAGGAAGACAACCAGTAAATCCTCATCTGCAAAATCAAGTTATTATGATTGAAAAGGAGTTGTGTGTAGAATGGTTGCTGCCTAGAGAGTCCTTAGTACTCGAAGTGCTTGAAGATAAAAAATGGGTGGAGTGTTTTTCGAACAACAATGGTCCCTACTTTCCAAAGATAGTGAAACAGTTTTACGAGTTCGTAACTTTTGAGAAATCTGAGAAAGAAAATCGAGTGACTTCGTTTTTGAATAGAAAGGAGATATTGTTTTCATCTATTGAATGGGATGAGTGCTTAAAAGATCCATGTGAAGGGGTATCTGGATATGTCTCAAGAGCCATGCCACCTACCAGTGATATTTTCGACTATGAGACTGCTTTGGAAGAGCTGACTAGTGATGGAAGTCAAAGACAAGTAGTTGCTGTAGAAATGGATGGAGAAAACAGATTGCTATTCAAATTTTTTCAACATGTCTTGATACTAAGGAGAGGAGACTTATCCAATTTGAGATATCAGGATATCTATCTCCTGCATCTCTTAAGACACTGTGTAAAATTTAATCTATGCAGATTGCTGATGATCCAAATGGAAGACATAACAAGGCCAGAATCAAAGACAAATGCCCTATTCTTTGCTAAGTTAATTTCTGTGATGATCAAGGTAAAAGGGGTAGCTGAGTCTCAAGATGAGACAGTGGTAGTGAAGAATAACTTTTTTATCACATCCACAGTGTGCAAATACATGAGGATAAATTGGAACCCTTGGAGAGGAGAATGGGTCAATGATCACTAGAAGGTATATGACAAATTCAATCCTGTGGATTATCCTTCAAGACCAAAGGATGTTAGGGAACTAGTTCTAGGACTTGATGAAGAGGAGCCAGAATACAGTGATGATTCGGAAGAGGAAGAGTCCTCTGCTGATGAAGGAGGAGACCCTGACTTACCTCCTAGCCCAACTCCTGAAAATCAAGATCAACATAAATTAGATAAGGTAGAAGCTGTTGTAGAGGATGTTGAAGTGGATGCTGTAGAGAATGAAGAAGATGTTCATGAAAGTGAAGCATCTCTATCAACTGATTTGAGCCTGAGTCTAGTGATTGGACAATATTTAGTGCCTGTTATAGATGCAAATGAAGTTGACATACCCTTTCCTAGTTTGGAAGACCCTTCAGCTATTGCAGAGAAAGAATTGATAGTGGAAGACTATCCTGAGAATGTAAGACCTGTTAAAAATACTAAGAATGATTTTGTTTTACTTGAGGATGCACCAATTGAGGGGGAGCATCAAACCAATGTTGGAAGTTTTATAGTGGCTGCTGGAATTGAAGATTGGGAAGAAGACCCAGGTTTTGTAGTCTGTGGTTTAGACTATCCTGATTCAGACAATGAAGCATCTCTCAATAGACCTAAGATTACTTATGATGTTGATACTAAGTTACTACCTGAAGATGTGGTCAGAATTCAAGACCTGGATACTATAAAGAAAAATCTTAAGAATAGTTTTGTGGAAGATGTAAAGAAGATGGAAGTTTCTCTGGTCTCTTCAGTTCAATTGATCATGACTGACTCAGTGGTCAGTTTAGCATCTAAAAGAGTACCCACTGCAGTTGCACCTACTGATAGGATCACTAGGGCTGATCTGGAATCCTTGAAGGATCAGATGGAAGAATATTTTAATGCATCAGTTGCTGAGATGAAGCTTTGTTTTGTTGATGAGATTAGGATGTTGGAATGATCTTTTGAACTCTCTCTAGGTTGTAATATGTCAACCTTCATGATAGAAATAGTGGAAAAAGTTAAAGACCACTAGGCTCAAGTTTCTAGACTTGAAGTAGATCTTGAAGCTCTAAAGGAATCTGTTGTTTCTTGAGACTCTTACATGAGCTCAAAATCCCAAGCAGACAAGGACTTAACCTAATTCAAGAGTGTGGTAAGTTAGATGGTTTCAGTGTTTGAATGTTTTAAAACTTCAATAAAAGATCATGTTAAAACCCAGGACTCTCAAGTTCAAAATCTTATCAGTGGGTTGACCAAGAACATCAAAGAAATAGTAACCTTCTCTGCTGGTTCTATTGCATCTAAACCCTCAGTGGATATGAATCAAATTCGAGCTGTGATGAAGGAGGAGCTTGGTCAAGCTTCAACCAGTAGCTCTGTGGACTCATCTGAGATGATCAAAGTTGTGCTTGCTACTCAAGATTCAGCTAGAGAAATAATGAAGATAGTCCAAGACTACACGAGAGAATCTTCTACCTCTCAGAAAGAAGTGAAATATAAGGTGGACTCCTATTTCTCTTAGATTTTCACCAAGCATCAACTGAACAATCACTTCAAACTTCTGTTGGAAAACATGAAGCTGCCTCTTGTCAATCAAGCTTTTGGAGAACAAGTTAGCAATATAAGGTAATTGACTCCAACGTTGGACAAATTTATGGAGAAAAAGGATGACTTCATATCTACTATGGAGAGAGGAGGAAAAATAATTATGGATTTCCAAAATCTGTTGCTGCCTTTTCTACATGTTGATGCTAGGCCAGTGATTATACCTCCAGCCTTACCAGCCTCTGCCTCTACTGCTTCTCCAGTTCATATGACTCTAGCTCAAGCTATTTGAAGCCTCACACCTATGATCACATATAGGACTCCTTAGTATAGACCAGGAACAGTTTCTGTGGCTCAACCTCCAATGATCATTTCTGGGATTCCTAAGCCCTCACCCCCAACCACTTCACCTGAATCTTCTTCTGCTCCCAAGGGAAAATCTCACATTGAGGATGTGGATTGAACAAGTGTCTAGACTGTTTGATAGGAATCCATTGTTTTTTTTATTTCTTTGAACCTTATCTAGAACATGAAATGAAACTGGTTTTTATCTCTTTTCTCATTTTTATTTTTATTCCTCTTCTCTATGGTTTCCCACTTTTTAATTATCACAAAGGGGGAGAAATATTTTACCAAGATTTTACAAAGGGGGAGAAGTATTAGAGGAAGAATAAATAATGGGGAGAACGTATCAAAGGGTGAGAAATTTTTATCTAAGGAAGAGCTATCTTGCTTTGCCCCTCTGATACTGTTACATTTCATTCTCTGATACCATTTTCTATAACTCTATGATGTCACTAAATTTTACTTTTGATATCATTGCATTTAATTTTATCTCTAATTTTATCCCATTTTATTCCTCCTCTGATCCATTATGTTCTATAACATACTATTTCTCTGAGATAATTGCATTTAATGATATATCCTCTGATACAACTGCTCACTATTTTAAAATGATAATATCATAAGTTGTGATTATCAAAAAGGGGGAGATTGTTGACCTCACCTGTTTTGATAATCCCAATTATGCATTCATATACTTTGATAATCTCAATATAATGTTTTTTTATATATTAATTCTTTCAATCTGTGATCAAGATGATAATAATATTAAAATAATCCCTAAGATATGTTAATCCATGTCTATCTACGTTTATATGAGTTCTGAAGTTCTTCTAAACCATTCGGATATGCTTTGCATAAAACAGACAAGTGTTAAGTCACTGATCTGGGTATAGCTACTGATATAGAGCTACCGGTACTCAGTCTACCGATAGAATTAGTCTATCGATAGACATAGTCTACTGATGGACAGAGTCACCGATACAAAAAGGTCACCAATATGTACAAGATCTACCGACAGACACCAAGTCTACCGATAGAATAGACTAGAGCTACCGATCTACTGGTAATAAAGTCTATCGACAGATTCAGTCTACCGATACAGAACACTAAGAGCTACCGATACGAGCTACCGACCAGCCTACTAATACACTGACTGGCGACTAATATGAACCGACTAACAAAGTCTACCGATACATGTATAGAGCTACTGATAGAACCAGTCTACTGAGATACCGATTGAGTAAGTCTACCGATATAAGGAGTTACTGATACCTAGAGCTACCGATACTAACAAGCTACCGATGCAAGTTAAAATAGCTACCGATGGAAGGTTCTGCTACACAAAATACCACTGTACACATTTACCAACACGAGCTACTAATGATTGACCAACCAGTCAAACTCTATACTCTTAATACTATTTATTTATTAAGCTAATGGTTACATGGGATGTTTTTAATGTAGTTAATGTTATTTAATTATCTTTGTTGCCATGTTAGGGAACCGTACCTAGTACCCTTGCAAAAGGTAATCATTCTGATTTTCTGGAGCTGAAAGCTATAAAAGGGAAGATAAAGACCTAGCTTAACATAATGTGAAGTTGAGAACACTGGGTGTGCATAGGACAAGCATCAAGGAACTAAGAAGGCACACAGGCGAAAAATAAAAGGGCTGAACATCATTCAAACATGGTGCATTCGTGAAAGGCTACATACATACTTCAAGAACACTGGACATACACGAAGCTGCTCATTTTCAAGGAGAACACAAGTTGCACCTTGAGTGAAGAACTACCAAAAACACTTCATGCACTCAAGATGACAAGCTGGACCAAGAATCAAAGAAGAAAACGACACTCTATTTTCTGAGCAAAAACCAGAGAAGGACTCAGATGTTTTTCTGACCAACCAAACGAGTCCAGAGTTTCATTGCCAATCACTAAATCTTTTCTAAACTCTTTCTCACTATCCTTAGTGATTTTATCTTTACATTTCGAGCAGTGTGTGTACCCTATTTATTTTATACACACACTATCTCCTGAGCTAAACTGGAGGATTCTTAAATCCTCACTCAAACTCCATAACTCTTTGTTTCCCACTTTGGATAGTGGTAGAGGTCGAGTAAGACCTGGACAGCTGTGAGCTATTGTTTGTTTTCCCACGAAGAACTGTGGTATAGGTCTTTGTACCTAGACAATTTGTTCACTGTTGTTTACCACCGATCCAGGGTGTGGATCATTTTATATACACTGTCTGAGAGGACTAAGTCTTGGCTTGAGACTGAACCTCTTGGTTACATCTCTTGTGCATTTTAGTTTAAATCATAAGTATACTATATTTATATATCATATTCCGCTGCTATTACTTTGAAATATAAAACTATTTTAAATCTACATTGATAATTAAATTAGAAAGTGTTTATACTTATTGTAAACCAGTAAGTTAGTTTCAAAAGTTAATTTAATATTTAGATTAAGTCAACTGAGACCTAATAAATCTTTGATAAACTAATTGAACATCTACACTCTATACAGATTCACTACAGTTTAACTTTGTTTTTAAATTGGGGGATTTTAAGAGAAATATTTTTAACATAAATTTTTATAGGAACTCAATTCACCCCCTCTTGAGTATCCACTCCGACCAGTAATAATCTTAAAGTATAATAAAAAATACACATGCCTACGAATAGAAAAATTCAATGAAATATAGAAATTTGGATTCCCTACTAGAGAGTCTCATTCTCATAATATCCTATTGGATATTACCAAGGGAATACACCATGAGAAGGTGCATCACAGTCCAATGAGTATCCACGCATGATAAATTGTATCATTTCTACCCCTCAAATTATATCATCAGGGTATAGAACATATATTCAAGAATAGTGTCGTAGCACTTCTGGGTTCTCATCATAGTGAAGAACTATTATGACATTTTAGTCTAAAAGATACTCTTAGGACATTATCACAAACTATCTCATGAGGAAGAACAATCCTGATATGATAAGTAGTTTATTTACATTCAAAACCATGAATAAAAGTTATCATAAATTACATAAAAGTTGGTACTAGGGCACAAAATCCAGTACCAATAAATAGGGACATTGATTAGAAATGGAAATGGAAGTTTCTTAACACATGACATTTATAAGAATGAAAATGTTCAGATTAATGAAGTTCTAGTAGTAAAAGAATACATGTTTGTTTTTTCAAATGATTTTCTTGGTGTCATTATTAATTAAGAGGCTGAGTTTACCATTGAGTTAGTTCCTTATGATAATCCAATTTGAAAACTGCTTTATCGAATGAATCAAGTGGAAATTCTATAATTGAAAAATAAGTTATAGAAGTTGATTGATAAAGGTTTTAGTCAACCTACAACTACACCATGGGGTGCTCTCATTTTTTATTAAAAATTAATATAGTTCCATGAGGCTTTGAATTGATGATATATCTATGAATAATATTACTATTAAGAATAAATGTCTTTTACCACGTATCAATGAATTGATTAACCAGCTCTAGGGATTTCAGTATTTTTTCAAGATTGACTTGAAATCTGGGTACCATTAGTTGAAGGTGAAGGAGGATTACATTCTGGAAATGTAATTATATACTAGATATGGGCATTAGGACTTTTTAGTTATTCCCTTTAGGTTGAAAAATTCCCCTACTATATTTATCGATCTTATGAATAGAGTCTTCCATGAATATTTGGATAAGTTTTCTAGTTTTTTTGTTGATGATATTTTTATTTATTCAAAAAGTTATAAGGATCATGAAAAACATCTAAGTATTATTCTATAAAAACTTAAAGAAAATAAGTTATAAAGATAATTTATCAAATATCATTTTTGGTTACAATGGATTTCTTTCCTTTGGGGAATTTTCAGTAAATATAGAATAAAAATTGATCCCACCGAATAAAATTTGTCCAAGACCTACTGTTGTTACTAAGATTCAAAGTTTTCTTGTATTATCAGGATATTATCAGTTGCTTTCTATGAAATTTTCATAATTATATATCCCACTAACTAAGTTAACTCTAGAAATAAATAAATTTATCTAGAAAAAAAAGATGATTTTTTTAGGAACTAAAAAAAATATTGGTGAATTCTTTATTTTTGTCCTTTACCTCAAAAATAGTGATTTTTTCATCTAAATTAATGCTTCATTGAAATGAAATGGTATTATTCTGATGAATAATGATCAAGTAATTTCTTATGATTTAATGCAACTAAAACCTCATGAGTTAAATTATCTTATAAATGATCTGGAATTAGAAACTAAGGTTTTTTTCTATAAAAATATAGAGTAATCATCTATATAGAGAAAAGTGTGAAATATATAATAATCATAAAAGTTTGAAGTATATAGTTACTCAGAAAGAGTTGAACATGAAGTAGAGAAGATAGTTCAAACTGATTAATGAAAATGATTTCATGATTCACTACCATCGTACAAAAAATAAAGTGTATAATGCTTTGAGTTGGAAAAGTAATTCTGCATTAACAATGTTATGTGTAAAACATGATTGTTTTATTACTTATTTATTGAATTTTATCTTGGAAGTTGTGGGTGCAGGAAATTACTCTGTTTTATTTTAGGTGTTGGTGAAATTGTCTTTTCTAGAACAAATTAAGCAAGATTAAAGGGGATACCATGTGTTATATTAAATGGTATAATTGTTTAATAAGGTTAATTTATCTGAATTTAATATTGATAAATAAATTATTTTGATATTTGGGAAGAGATTATGTGTTCCTTGTGATTCTCATTTGAAGAAATAGTTGTTATGAGAATCTCATAGCTCTCTATTTCTAGTTCATCCTGGTATGACTAAGATATATATAGACCTCCATGAGTGTTACTGGTGGGATGGAATGAAAAGATATATTCCTAACTTTACCTTGAAATGTTTTATTTAACAACAGGTTAAATAAGAATTACCACTATCAAAGGGGATGCTTCATATTTTTCTTGTTCCATAGTAGAAATGGGAAAATAATTCCATATATTTCGTGGTGGGACTACAAACGACTTCTCAAATTAATAATTCTATTTGAGTTATCTTTTATCAAATGAATAAATCTGCACATTTCCTTTCTATTAAATATACTATGTATTTAGATAATCTTTCTTAACTACACCTCAAAGAGATTATCAAGTTACATGGAGTTCCTATCACCATCATATAATATTGTGATCCCAAGTTCACTTATAACTTTTGGAAAAGTCATTCACAAGTCATTAGGATCGGAATTAAATTTCATCACTTCTTTTTATCCTCAATCTGATGGATAGACCAAGAGAATAATTCATAATCTAGAGGACATGCTTCAAGATTTTTCATTAGAGTACCATGGGATTTGGGGTCATCATATTAATATAGTTGAGTTTTCTTATAATAATAGTTTTTATTCAAGTATACATATGGAACCTTTTGAGGCACTATATAGAATGCGGTGTAAAATCCATCATTTTGGGGTGAAGTAGGTGAAATAAATTTTCTAGGAATAAAACTACTATAGGAAATGTCTATGAAATTAAAAATTATTCAGAAACATATAATGTTAGATCAAAGAAATCATAAATGTATTATAGATAAGATGAAGAAATATTTTTCATTTGAGGTAGGTGGTCATGTTTTCCTTATAATATCTCCATGGAAAAATTCTATATGTTTTGTTAAGAAAGTAAATTTATGTCTATAGATCATTGGACCTTACGAAATCCTAGAGAAAGTTCAAATAGTTTCCTACTAAGTATCTTTTCCTCCGAGTTTATCCAAGGTAGAAAATTTATTTCATGTTTCGATGTCAAGAATGTATATGCTAGATGTGTCTCATCTTTTAAGCCTCAGAGTAGTTTAGTTGGAAGAAAAAAGATTATGAGGAATAAACTATTAATATTCTTGACCACATAGAGAAATTATTGAGAAACAAGGTAGTTCACCAGGTTAAGGTTTTATATAGAAACCATATGGTTGAATAAGAAACATGGGAATCTAAAAATGCAATGAGGGAAAAGTATCCACATTTTCATAATAAGTGAATTAAATTGTGAGGACTAAATTTCCAAAAGAGGGAGAATGTAAAAACCCAAATAATTATTAAATAATTTTTTTGTAATATTTATAATTATTATTTAACTAAATAATTAAATAATTAAATTCATTATGATAAGTAATTATTAAAATAATAAGTTTTATTAAAATAATTTATTATACGATTATATTTAAAAGATTAATTTTTAAATTATAGAAGTTTAATTTGAAAAAATAAAATTATTCATTTTTGAAATCATCAATTCAAAATTAGTCTATGGTGAAATTTTGAGAATTCTCTAAAAAAGATAAATTTTTGGTGAATAGTAAAAAATTCAGTTTTTTCTTAATACAATATCTTATCTGATATAGTCAAAACATAATTATGGAATAAAATTTATTAAACTTGTTAAATTACTAAATTATGATATCATAATATAAATATTGTCTTAAAAATAATTTAGAACATCTGAAATATAATTAATGTCATGATAAATATGAAAATCATTTTTAGTGTCAATGTAGTGCCTACGTGGTGTTGGAACAGTTAAATTTGGTTTCTTATAGATAAATGAGTGATAGGAAGTTTTTTCATGACTTTTTTATAAATTATTACCCATTATTGATTATTTTTTATGATATTTTCAAATTTTAGAGTCATATAACATGAATATTATCCAAATGTTTGTGTAATGTTGGCGCAAGGCAAGAAAATTAAATTAACAAATTAAAGAAGTTTTCTTAACATTGATTTGAGTAAATATACATAATGAATGAATATAAAATATTTTCATGAACCTAATTAATTTATTTTATTGATAATTATTTTTTTAATGTATGAATTAATTACCTTTAATTGTTATGGAACATTGATGTAGTGCTTTTGCAAGAAAAATGAAAATTAATAAAAATGATTTTAATTAAAATTATAAGAACCATTAAATGAACCCAAATTTTCTACAAATATTATTATATGAGTAATGTTTTACCAAAGAGGCACTTTAGTATAATTTAGGACCTTTTTGAATCCACTTGTTTGACATTAAATCCATTAAAATATTTTATTTGAAAGAAAATCAAATTGTTCACATTGTGGTTTTTAATTAGTATAAATTTTTAATATATAGTTTTCCTGAAGATATATTAGACTATAAATATTATCTATAAATCTAAAAGATATATCTTATTCATATATATTTATTTTTAATTTTTAGGAAACAAATAGATATCTTAAATGCATACACATGATGTGGTAGTAATTATTGAATTAATGGAAAAAATAAAATAAATAACATTATGAATATTAACATAAATATATTTTAAGATAATTAAGATTATACATGAATTATATATAAAAATATGAAATGTATGGGATATAATAAAATATTTATATTCTAATTCCCACTTTTTCATTATGTTTTTAAGGTCATATTAATAAATATTATTAAATTTAAAAATAATTATTTTTTATGAATATAATATTTCATTAAATTATTTAAAAATCATAAAAATGTTAAATAGGGTCAAAGTGGATAATATTTAGTTTAAAATGTAATCCCTTATTCATTTAAAGTATATTTTTATGTCTTTGGACCTAAAATAGCCTTATTAAATTTTTATATTTTAAGAAATTCCGTAATTGACTGTCATCTCAATTATAAAATGGCATTCCTTACTTCACTTTTTTTCACTACCTTTGTCATTCTAGATCAAAAATTCTCTTAAAAAACTACCTTATACTTATAACTATTCACATTATAGTGTTTTTTCTCACTAAAACACTAATTACAATTTCATTAAAAAGGTTCTCGAGGAGACAATATTTAAGATGTCAATTCCTCCTTCTCTTTTAAATTCTTTATCTATTATTCCTTATCCTCACCCCCTATAAAAATTTGAATGATAATTCCATTATCATATATATACTTAAATTTTATTTTCATAAATTTAATATTCATCATCAAATCATTTCTATTCTCATTTTATTCATAAAAATGAAAACAATGTCAATGGTATGTCGACTCACCGCCTTCGTGGGTGATGAGTTTTCGTTTCCCATTACCGCATTCATGGAAAGTTTAAATTAACTTATAATTATTTAAAATGACCCAAATATATATATATATGGTCTCAATTATATATTAGTATTCCTATTTTAAAATATCATCGATAAATATACACAATTTAACCAACCATGAAACAATGAAACGAACACACCTGAAAAATTGGAAGTACGGAAATATTATTAATAAATGGGTGGAAATATGTTATAAAATGATCATATACGGTATTATAAATATGAATATATCTTTTTAATAAATTAATAACACTCTTTAAACCATTATAAAATATGTTTTAACACATTTAAAGGAAGTTGAACCTGTTGTAAGGGACTCTTTATCAAAAAATATCATTTTAAATGTTTTAAAGATTTATTTTATAAATACATCTATTTCATGCCCATATTGTTAAAATAATTTATATTAACATATTAATATTTAAATTAATGTTTTAAACTTTTAATATTCAAATTTCTCACAAATATTTTCAAAAGTTAATCTTTTTAAGGTTTTATGTAAAGGGCTTTCATTTAAAATTCCTCTTCTAATGTTAATTTTTACAAAATTCAAATAGAATGTTTTTTACATATATGGAATGAATGAAATTTCTTGATTTCATGTTCCTTTAATATTTTTAATCTTCTTTTACATATTTAAATGGTTACTTTCGAAGAAAATATTTTCCATTATACATGCACAATTTTTGAAAATGAGTGATTTTCAATATGGAAAGTTTATTTTCTTCAAAGAGTGTTTTATAATAAAATATTTCAAGATTGATGTTTAAGTAGTAGTTCTTGTGAATTTTTTATAATTACGGATGGTTCCTTTATATAAAAATGATGGGTTTTTCCATCTCAATCCATGTATCGGTGATTATGTTATTAACCAATGATCGGTGGTTCTGTGATAAACCAAGGATGGGTGTGTACGTTATAACCTCTAATCCATTGGGTAATACAGAGATGGATGTTGGCTATATGGGTTACCCCATTTTTAAGAGTGATATGGAAAATGATGTCCCAAGATACCTACTTATATCATATATTCTTACTTATAAGTTTTCATGAAAATATTTTGATTTTGAAAAGTTAAGATATTCATATTTTTGAAAAGATGATTCATTTTTCAAGAAAAAATGTATGCTTAAGAGAAATTTTTTTATTTATCTTCACTTGACTAATGGTTTCCTTTAATTTATTTCTAATACTAATAATTTATTCTCATCCCATATTTTGAAAAAAAAATCACATGATTTCAATGGGACTAGAAAAAGTGATGATATCATGGAAAAATTGTTAAGATTTTTCATGAAGAGAAAACATGTTTTTTAAGAATTTTGTTTTACAAAAAAAATGGATATTTTTTATATGTTTCCACCTATAATAAATGTATTTACCATGGATTATTTAGTCCTAGTTCTTTAAAACTATAAACCTAAAATACCCTCAAGTTGGTAATAATGTGAATTCTATTTTAAAATCACAAAAATATGTAATGTTTAAGGATGGGTCCTTATATGTGAGGAAGGAGGAGAGGAGGGGAACCCCCCCCCCCATGTATATCACATGGATGAATTAACCATTAAGAAGTTAAAAAATAAAAAACCCCAAAATGATAAAAATAACTAGGATATTAAAAAACTATTTAGGTAACCATTGGGTACCTGATGGCTCTCCCCCAACTATCAGATGGTAGTCTAATGGATACTACCTCACTATTCAAATCACTGAGTACCTTGTGAAACTATATTGGGTACCAAGTAGCCACCTGTAAGCACCTCAAAAATAATAATAAAATAACCTCAAATATTTTCTAATTATTTTATTATCTCTAAATACTTGATTTAAACTTCCTAAAAATGATCACTCGCTTAGTTAAAATCTAAGAAAACAAATATGTCTATAAAATGTCCTCCAATATAACCACTATAAAATAAAATCGATAAATAATTTAAATAAAAATGATGTGGGTGGTTGCAAAATTCCCACCATATCACTTTTTATCCCTATAAAGAAAAAGTGGTCACTCGTCCCAAATTTTATACCTCCCCCCAATACCAATTAATCAACATTACACTAAATCCTCTTCTAATATACTCATAATGATTCCACTGTACAACATCCAACACCAAATATCACTACCAAATACCCAAAATCATAATACTAAAAAGGTACCCTAACATGCCTATTTTTTTCAAAAATATTGACAATCTGTCTAATCCCAACCTTATAATACTCTCCATTATAATAATCATTTATTATTTACGACTATCTTAACTATATATGTATTTATTTACAAGATTTATACACAAAAAATATATAACCAATATAAGAAAATATATTCATTTTTATATGTGTAATCAATCAAATCAGTTTCACTTGAATTTAAGAATTAATTTCAAAACTCTATATTAAAACAATCCAATAGCCCTTGTAAATAGCATTTATAAAAAAACCCTTATTAGTTTCTCTAAAATTTAATGGTTATTTAAAAAATTTAATAACATTTCAAAATCTCTTTAATTTAAAAAAAACATTGAAAAAAACATTTTATTTACTTTATAAATACCAAAATATTTCACTAATTATCCAAATATCAAAATTTATACATAACTGGTAATTATATATCACTCATCAGATGATAACCATCAATAATAACAAAATATACATGTGACAAACACTCATTAGTTAAATAAACCCTAATAAAGTATTTATATAAACACTAATTACATTTTTAGTGAATCTTAATTAACTAAAATAATTTAAAAATAATAATCCAAATATCAAAAATGCACATGTCCTCTATCAAACTATCCAACTGATACATAAAAAAATATTGAATATGGCTCTCATATAAGACCTGGGACTCTAGTCTGAGTTTCATCTATTTTATACTTTGAATACCTAAACCAAAATCTTACTCAACCCCCTAGTGCGTAGAAAAGTCACCCAAACATCCCTGGTAATATAATTTTCCACTATAGCTATGTTGGAAAGACATTCACACAGTGTAACCTCAAATTCATAATATCCTATATCAACCTCTAACTTACTTTTTCCTAGAACCAACAATGCTTTGATACCGTTTTTAATGACCTTGACTAGATCTAATATAAACCCAAACCGAACCACCACTTTCCCCAAGTGTGCTCCTCGATCACCTAAGGTAGGTGACTAGAATCGAGGGTATGAGTTTATCATAAGGAAATGGTTTACCGTTATTTAGACACAACATGAGTCATAACAAAATTCTATAAAAAAATTAACATTACCCATCCATAAATTAGGTATCCCAACCTATAAATAAAAATAAAAGGATCCCTCTGGTACACTTTTCAATCCCTATGTGAAAATAAAAAACCAAATAGTCTATATGTGTGAAAATAACTCATCATAATACTCCATATATAGAATTATTCTACAAAAAATCACCAAATGAGAAAATAAAACAAAATGGATATTTTTAAGTGGTATGTATTACTAACATCTATCACACTCACTCCACTACAAAGTAGATTCCTACCCCACTACTCTAATACACTTCTAGTTTCTAGAGAATCCAAACAGCTATCCTCATGGATCAAAATACAATGAAACATGTTAAGTTATATGTGCACCGAGGTGCACTTGCAAGGTGTGCATAAAAAGACACAATATGAACCACTAAGATACCTCAAATTCACTAGTTTTATATAAAAATGTGTCTACATATTTTATATATATATAATTTATAAAATCTATTAGTTGAAAATAAATAACAATAATAACATTATAAATCCACATGTTTTAGGATCCATTAATTTTTTACTATAATTATAAATAATTTTCTTTATTCTTTCAAAAGAATTAATAATTAATTAGGAATTGGGACATACAAAATATGAACCATTCTTAGACACCTTATTCAATCATAATAGAATGTTACAATGAAGGTATATAAAACCTTACATCACATATAATGTATTATTACTCATCCTGGATGATTACATCCATTAAAACTGAAGAAAATAAAATGGTACAATAAATTGAAAAAATAATAATATCTTTAGAACCAGAAACTCCCACTGATGACCATCACCTTTAAGAATCACCATTAGTATAACAATACCTACAATGATAATCAATTCCAAAAAATTATAAAGCAGGTTGTGAGTTTTAAAATTAAAAATGAGGAAATGATAGGAGTAACTCAAGAAGTTAGAATATAATGAATGATTTTAGTAAGTATATATAAAGCAATTGAATCTGACCATTACAAATATGATCAT
Source organism: Viscum album (assembly GCA_963277665.1). Taxonomy (NCBI): domain Eukaryota; kingdom Viridiplantae; phylum Streptophyta; class Magnoliopsida; order Santalales; family Viscaceae; genus Viscum; species Viscum album. Next base: position 542,485,104 of record OY728119.1, read on the forward strand.
TGCAAATTTTTTCATTATAAATTTGGTCATTGCATAAATGTTTATTGGATATACATGTGTCAAATAGGTATATCAATGTTATGTATTATTTGTAACGAGTTAAAATAATATATTTTAAAAATAATAATAATGAAAAAAATATATAATATCTAATTAAAATATTTTATTTTTATGCACTAAATTTTTATTATTAAAAAATAATTCAATAAAATTCAAAGAAATATTTTAATAGCAATAGATATATAAAATTAAATTATTAGGATATAAATAATTAATTATAATTATATTTATGTTAAGATCATTTTATACTTAAAAATATATTTTTATAAAAAAATTAACTTTTCATACATTATGCATTTTTTTAAGAGACTAAATATATTATGGTAAAATTAAGATTAATTTTATTATTTATATATATATTAAAATTAATTTAATTAATAATTTTTGTGAAATATTATTCTGAACACTTGGAGTCTTAAAACACATTTTTTCTACAAATATAGTTTTCTTTATTTTTTGAATATTAATTTAAAATCCAAATTTAAAAATTTAGGATTTTAGTTTGATAAAATGAAAATAATTTTTTAATTATTCATATCAAATTTAGTATGAGATGAATTTTTTATATTTTAAAAAATAATTATTTTTTAGTTGAATTGTGAAAATATCGATTTTGCAAAAGAAAATATCGCTATTGAAACATTATATTTAGAAAACATATCTTGAAATTAAAAATATATATTTAAAAATTAAAATAATTTATTTAAAAATAATATGTTGAATTTTTAAAACCCATATTTAATATTTTGGTAACTTAAGTTGTGGTTCACTTAAAAAACTACTTTTTATGCGCTTATATTAAAAATTAATTATTTTCACTTCTAAGGATCTAATATAAAATAATGTATTTCATCTATGAGATAAAAAAGGACACATTAGGTAATAATTTCAATTTCATTTTTAAACATAAAAATTATATTACTAGGATTAAATTTAATTAATATAATAATGGTTAAACTATTTTTCTCAAAGAGTTGGTTTATTTTCATTATGTCATTTTTATATATTAAAATAAATTATTCAATTACCAATAATTATTATAATATAATATTTTATCTTATATATAAATGTATTAATAGTCATTCATTTAGTAATCAATACTAAATATGATTAGGAACACTTAATTGTGAAACCCTTCATTTTCTACAAAAAATTGTTTTTATATATATTAAATGTTTTTTTTTAATATAATTTTATTTTATTTATAAATTAAATTGTAATTAATGGAGATTAAATTTATGATCATAAAATATATATTTTTTAATATTGGTGACCTTATATTTTTTTATAAAAAATAATTTACTTAGTTAAAAACTAGTTACCAAGGTAGAAACCAAAATGGTAAAATATAAAATATAATGGTAAATAAATAAAAAGGTGTTTAAAACATGGGTAATAATTATTTTTGAATAAATATATGTCCAATATTTCCCCAAAATTCATTTTTTCTAACTTTTCGATTCATTGGACCTTAAATAGTGTAATGATATCATTGAAATGTAAAGGGTATTCACAAAAGTGCCCATTTATTCACTTATAAAAGGTAGTCACTTCCAGCCTTTTGATGCTACTATTAATATTCTAATTTCCTTTAAAAATATTCCCAAAATATCTTTATTAGATTCCATTTTATCATCATTAATCCCCTAATCTCTATAATTTATCATATGGCCTTCATTTCCAAGGATATCTCTAAGTGATGATTGAGTCTTCAACATAAGTATTACCTACTTTCTAGTCTTTTCTTATTAATATTTCACTTCCAAACCTATTATATTAATACCAATATAATTACATGAGTATCATTATGATAATAAGATGTAATTATATTAATGTAAAAACCATTATTTATTTTTATCCATCCACTAAGGAAAAAAAGTGTTATTAGTATGTGTGCATGGACCATCGCCTCTACAAAGAGACATCTTATATTTTTCATAACTGCATATCATGGTTTGTTTTAATAATGGTATTTCTGAATAAATATTATTTATATAACATAACTATTATTCTTATATTTTAAATTATCATATACTTTAATTCCCTCTCACCCTTTGATAAATAGAAATGTTAATCATGTGTATGGGCATACTACCTCCTCCGCTAGCAAGGAATTTCATTTGTAATCATAGCCAAAATAGATGGATTTGAAATATTATTTGATATATATAAAAATTATTTTCATTTAACTATTAATTTTTTAGATATTATGAAAATATTCTGCAATACTTTTGACCATGGTCAACAAACCAAAAGGGTTATAGAGGAAGTAACTAAACAACCCCAAGTAACCTATGTAAGCATAAATTATATTAAAAAAATTACAAATGATAATAAATAGACCCTTTAAAATTAAATATACATTAATAAAGTTATTTTTAATTTATTTAATAAACATAATTTAATTATTGAAATATTTATGCGTTTAAAGGCCAGGAAATTCAGTGGAATTTTTTTTTAGATACATGGGAATTTTACGAGTCTGCGGTTTCTGACGGCACTTGATTCCGAGGCCCGGTGTGCCCGGAATCAATTTCTGAAGTTTTGTTTGGGTACGTTCAGTAAATGTATGTGTGGGATTTTATATATTTTGAACCGATGCTCAGAATTGAAATCTGAGGACACAGATAAACTCACAGCGCCAGTATTCGCTTAAGAGACCTTTATTACAGTTGTGTTTTGTCAAGAGCAAAAGTTAATTTTGGGGGTTTTCTTAATAAATTAAATAAAAGATATGTGTGACATAATTTTATTTAAGTGGTGGTTTAATCCTCCAAAGGGAAGTTGGAGGTGGGGCCCACCCCCACATAACCTCCCATGGGAAGATATTATGTGGTGGGGCCCACACAAGCTCAACCCCCTTAAACCCCCTTTTGAACCCCTTGAGCTCGCCATTAATAGGGGAAACTCTTGGACTTCCCCTTAATGGTTCCAACACAATTAATTAATGACTTAATTAATTAATTTGAGTATTTGAATTATTTTGAATTCATTATTCCAACATTAAAATAAATGAACATAATCTTTTATTTTGGGTTGGAATAATCATTGGAGAACTTGGGAGAACTCCTGGGAGAACACCATCCTCTCGACGAAGAATGATCCATGTCTCCAAAGAACGTGAAGCAAAATCTCCTACCTTCTTCAACCGGAGAAAGGAAGGGAAGCACCGCCGCCCATGAAGTACACTGAGGGCGTCATCTCGACTTGACTTCACCGATCTCTACTCCCTCCAAAGTTGACAGAACGATGTCCATCTTCCATGACACGTCAACGTACAATGACAAATACGAGGCAGGGGAAATTAGATTGTTTTTACGTATGAGTTATACTCTTCTTTCCTCATCGTGTGTTGTGCTCTTGATGCCAAATGTTAGCAATGTAACAAGGAGGGTTCGGACCGCACGAACACGGTCCGACCCTCCCCCACCCCCCCTTTTATTGTTGTTCTCATTGTCTTCACGTCAGAGGCAGAGCAGAATGGGCGTGGTGTCGTCACACCACGGCGGACGAAAGGGGGCTGCGGCCATGCGGGCTGCGGCGGACAGAAGAGGCAGAGGCGCCGGCGACCGGAGGCGGCGGCGGTAGTGGCGGTCGTGCGCTGGCCGTGTGAAGGGACCGGTGGCCGCTTGGGCTAGCCGGTCTGCGTGTAGGAGCCGCAGAGCACGAAGTCGCCGTGTGGAGGGAGACCGTGGCCCAAACCTGCGGGCTGGTCGGATGGAAGAACCGGTCAGCCGCTTGCCGGCCGGGATGGAGAACCGCGGCGCCTGCAGGCGCCACGTGGAGGAGGATGTGGCCCATGTCCGCTGGCTGCTCGGTTGGGCGAACTGGCTGGCTGAATGCTGGTCGGGCAGGAGATCTGCGGCACCCGAAGGCGCCACGTGGGAAGAATCGTGGCCTGCAGCACAAGCTGTGTGCACCGGGCCTTGTGCACCGGGCCAAACCGACCGGTTACGGCCGGCCGGGCAGAAGAGGTGGTGGCGCCGCCTGGCGCTGCTGGGCGAACCATACCAGCCCAAAGCGTGGGCTGGGTCTGCAGGTGGTCTGTGCCCCACCGGGTCAGGCCGACCCCAAGCCAAGTCGGACCCGCTGAGCCGGGTTTGGCCGACCAGCCAGCCCAGTGGGCCTGACAGGCCGGGCCCCGTCTTCGCTTAAAGGCCAATATCTCCTAGGCCATTCCTCTGATTGACATGCCATCTATGGAACTAGGACCCTATCAACGAGGTGGTACTTTTGGAATACTTTAATAAGTTTCAGACAAATTTTGAAAACGGACGGGTTTGGATCGAGCATAAATCCAATCAGACCCCTGGAACAAAAATGTCAATAACTCTCAGATCGGGCGTCTGATTGACGCGCCATCTGTCGCGTTGAGTTCCTTATGATGAGATGGTACTACAAGATACATCAAATCATAAATTTGTGATAGTTGATGTATCCAAACTTGGCTCGAGGAGCAGACCCTCCCGGAATCGAGCATGTTGTGTGCGGGAACCCTAGGGATGGTTGCGACTACGATGACTATTGTATCGGAATCCTCCGTGGGTTCGACAGTGATGACTTCTGAACTAGAATCCTCCGTGGGTTCGACAACGATGACTACTGTACTAGGATCCTCCATGGGTCTGATAGTTCTTACTTCTGTTTCGGTATCCTGTGTGGGTCCCACAGAAAAGCTAGTCATGTATCCTGTGTGGGTCCGACAACTTAGCTTGTCTTGTATCCTGTGTGGGTCCGATAGCTTAGATGAATTAGTTAGTAAATCTGATCATCTCTATCACTCTAAGAAAGATGTATACCTATGTGAGCTGAGTCTTGTCTTACAGTCATTATCATTGATGTGATTGACTTACTTCCTTTGTGGACTGGGTTGTGTTTGGGCTCAAGAGTTGGAGCCGGATTATTACTGGTAACTTAGGTATATGTATGGTCATATACCTAAGTAGAGTTGGTTGATACTTCTTGATTGTATATTTCTACTGTGGTTTATCCTTTGTGGAATCTGGGAGACCTTCGGGGGTCTCAGGGTCCCCTACTGAGTATTGTTATACTCACCCATGCACGGGTTTTGCCTGCACCTTGTTGTGTTCTGTGCAGATGACGGACAGCAGTGATCGAGGCTGAGGGTGACGGATGGGAGGCTGATTGGAGCTGGACTAGACGGGTCGTACTGCTGGGAAAAGTTGTTTGAGTTCTGTACCTACCCTTCAGGTAGGATTCCCCGATGGATGATCCAAGAGCTTTTTTTCATTTTTACTTGTACTTGTTGTTTAGTTGGGTTGGTATACTGGCCCACTTACATTTAGAACACCTTACTTTTCTATTTTAGTACTTTTTGACTCTACTTCTTGTGTTCAGACTATGTGTGTTATAGGTTTAAAGGAAATGCCTTCCCTTTTTATCATGGAATCGCCTTTGGTGCTAGTCGCCATCCCCTAGCCTATGGAAGGCGGGCTTGGAGTAGTCACAACATGATCCCCGAGGATGGGTCGTGAAAAATTTATATTAGAGGAGTCGGTTCTTCCACATAACTTGGAATCTGATTCTTTTAACGGCAATAGTGTTAAGTTTTCTGGGTGTGTTTAACAGTTTAGTGAAACTGGTGTTGGTGTGGCAGCCGATGTATCCATACACTAGGACTCTGACTTCTGATCTCCGACTCACTGCACGGAAACATTGATTGCATGTGTGTTTCATTTGAAAACATTTTCCTTGTGATTACTTTGTGTTAGCTCACCAGGTATAATGTTTTAACTGTGGTGCACCTATTTCTTTTTAGGATGTCCCCACGAAGGCAGCCAGCTAGGGTTATGAGTTTCGTACTCAATTGTAGCCCACCAAGCGATGAGGCCTCAGTGCAGGGCCCCATCATAGCAGAGGTACCAGCGGTACCACTACCCACTGGGCCACCGATACCACCAGCTCCAGTAGCTGAGAGTGCATGTCGTATGAGTGCGTTGCACGAGTTCTAGCACCAGAGGCCTCCTAGGTTCCAGGGAGAGATGGACCCACAGGAATCTGAGGATTGGCTGGAGGCTGTCGTGGGAGTTTTCAGATTAATAGGGACACCAGCCGACCTCAAGGTGATCCTTGTCGTGATTCCCCTGCATGCGGTAGTAGGTAGATGGTTGAGCTTGATGCTCTAGGTGCATGACAAGGCATCATTACTCTGGACAGACTTCGAGAGTCTCTTTCGCTCAGAGTTTGTTCAAACCACCCATCATGTAGTGTGTATTCAGGAGTTACTTCATCTGCAGCAGGGCAGCATGACAATAGCTCAGTACACAGCGAGGTTCACCGACCTCTAATTCTACTCCACGTATATGGTATGGGACCCATTCTTCAGGGCCTGGACCTTTGAGCAGGGACTCAGGCATGATATCAGTTCTTTGAGGATTCCCCTCAGCATTCCGATGTAGGCGGGGGTGCTGGAGCAAGCCCTTCTAGTAGAGAGTTTTCTTACTGAGCAGATTCCATCAGCGAGACCCACCATAGGGCGACACGTAGTGGAGTCTTCTACAGCCAGTAGTAGACAGCTGTACTAGAGGTCCAAGCGGACCAGGGCATCGGTGGGAAACCCCAGGATATAGGTTCGGTTGTGCGGGGCACACAAGACAGAGCCAGCTATAAGAGGAGTAGGCAGTGTTATGCATGTGGTGGGTAGGGCCACATGGCTCATGACTTCCTGACCCTCCATGCAGATGATCAGAAGACAGTAGAGGTACCTCCTAGGTAGAGGCAGAGGTTCGACCGTGGTGGTCCCCCCGGAGCAGGCGAACGTGGTAGAGGAGCTAGCCAAGCAGCAGGTGGTGGATGACGTTTCAAGGCTCTACCACAACCACCACCAGGAGGTCCACCCCAACCATAGGGAGTTGGCGGACAGAGGCGGGCTTAGCTCCAGGAATTAGAGGCCTATGACCATGGTGCACCTGAGATGATTCAAGGTACTATCTGTGTCTACTCCACCCTTGTTGCAGAACTTATAGACACAGGTGTGAGTCATTATTTTATTTCCACTGCCCTTGTTTGTAGCTCAGATATTCCAACAGAGCCGTTGTCTAGATCCTTATGGCTAGATACTCCTACAGGAGAAGACTCGATGATTACTCACTGGTACCAGTATTGTGAGCTTACTCTAGGAGGTGAGAGCTTCGGCTGGGATCTTCTTGTAGCGGCATCTAGGCCTTACGACGTCATCTTGGGTATGGACTGGTTATCCAAAGATCATGCTCAGATTGAATGTATAAGGCATAAAATGTGGTGTATCCACACAGTTGAGACTAGGTTCACCTTCTCTGGAGATAATGGAGCCTTTGTAGCATAGGATGGACTTACACAGAGAAGGGGGAAGTCGATCACACATCAATTGGCTAGTCTCATCCTTGGAGCGGTTGATGTGCAGAGTTCAAGTTTTTCTATTATGGTGGATCGGTACGTGGATGTTTTCCCTGACGATGTTCTAGGACTACCTCCTCATAGGAAGGTAGACTTATACATTGACCTATGCCCCGGGATGGCACCAATATCTACTCCAGCATATCGGATGGCTCCCGCCGAGCTTCGTGAGCTATGGGTGTAGCTGGAGGACTTGTAGGGGAAGGGATTTATCTGACCTAGTGTTTCACCCTAGGTATCCCCGATTTTGTTTTCCAAGAAGGCGGATGGGAGCTTGTGACTATGTCTTGACTACTGTCACCTGAATCAGGTGACCATGAAGAACAAGTACCCACTCCTAAGGATTGACGACCTCTTTGATCAGCTCAAGGGAGCACGATGGTTCTTGAAGATAGACCTTAGCTCAGGCTATCACCAGCTAAGAGTTCAAGATGAGGATGTGCAGAAGATGGCCTTCAGGTGTTGTTATGGACACTATGAGTTCTTGGTTATTCCCTTCTATGTATCCAACACTCCAGCTGTGTTCATGAGTCTCATGCATAGGATCTTATAGCCTTACCTCGATCACTTTGTCGTAGTCTTCATCGATGACATACTTATCTACTCAACTACTGAGGAGGAGCATGCCTACCATTAGCGGGTAGTACTGGACACACTCTGAGAGCACCAGCTTTATGGTAAGTTCTCGAAGTGCTGGTTCTAGATTCAAGAGGTTCACTTTCTGAGACATGTCATCTTAGAGGTTGGAGTTGCAGTGGATCCAGCGATGATCGAGGCAGTACTTTCTTGGGAGCCACCTAGGAGTGTGACGGAGGTACGGAGTTTTCTGAGACTGGATGGGTACTATCAGAGATTTGTGCCAAACTTCTCTAGAGTTTCAGCACCACTTTCATCATTGACGAAGAAGGGGAAACCCTTTGTGTGGTCAGAGAGATTCCAGCATAGCTTTCAAGAGCTGAGGTAGAGGTTGACTAGTGTGCCCATCCTGAGGCTACCGGAGGAGGTTGTTGGGTACTTATTTTACTGTGATGCATCAGGGTTGGACTCGGGTGTGTCCTGATGCAGGAGCGATCATTGATCGCGTATGGTTCTCATCAGTTGAGACAGCACGAGCAGAACTATGCTACCCATAACCTGGAGTTAGTAGTAGTGGTCTTCGCCTTGAAGATGTGGCAGCACTATCTTATGGGTGATAGTTTTATAGTCTACTCTGACCACCAGAGTCTTAGGTACATCTTCTCGCAGAAGGACCTGAACCTGAGACAACAGAGATGGCTTGAGTTCCTACAATACTATGACATTGAGATAGTCTATACTCCTGGGAAGGGGAACGTTGTAGTAGATGCTCTCAGTAGGAGATCAGGCATTCTGCTGCTAGGAGGGGCGACAGAGAAGCTAGCCACGTTGCAAATATCCTTTGTGGATAGAGATGGAGCAGCCTATCTGCAGTCTCTCACAGTCACTCCTCCACTTCTTCAACGAGTCAGATAGGCACAGCGTGAGGACATTGACTGTGAGACGCGATGTGCTCAGATATCCACAGGGTAGGCACCTTATGGATTTTCTGAAGGTGGGGAGCACTTCATTCTCTTCATAGGAAGGACCATGGTACCAGTCGCACTTCAGTAGGAAGTGTTGAGGGAGTTCCACACATCTCCTCTAGCGGTACATCCAGGAGTAGCAAAGATCTATCAGGACCTTAGACGTTAGCACTGGTGGTCGGGTATGAAGAAGGCGGTAGCAGAGTTTGTCTCTCAACACCTCACTTGTCAGCAAGTGAAGGTAGATCACTAGGTTCCAGCTGGCTTGGTTCAGCCCTTGGAGGTCCCAGAGTAGAAGTCGAATAGGATATCCATGGATTTCTTGACGGGACTTCCACATACATCCAGAGGACACGACTCTATCTGGGTGATTGTCGACTGACTCACTAAGTAGGCCCACTTCCTACCGATCAGAGAGAAGGGCTCAATAAAGATCTTGGGACACCTCTACGTACAAGATATCATACGACTTCATGGTGGTCCATCGACGATCATCGCTGTTCGAGATTCCCATTTCACTTCCCAGCTATGGAAGGGGTTTCTGAAGGCTTTCGAGATGTAGCTTCGCTTGAGCACCGCCTTCCATCCTCAGACGGATGGTCAGACTGAGAGGACCATTCAGACTCTCGATGACATGCTCTGTGCATGTGTCTTCAACTATGGTCATAGCTGGGAGGATCACTTTCCCTTGGTAGAGTTTGCGTATAACAATAGCTACCACCCTACCATCAGGTTGGCACCTAACGAGGAGCTATACGGCCGACCCTGCAAATCGCCTCTGTGCTGGACTGACCCAGGGGAGTCATCATTTGTAGGACCAGAGATGGAGCAGGTTACGATAGAGAAGGTGTAGATCATCCAAGAGAGGATGAATACGGCATAGAGCAGACAGAAGTCCTATGCTGATAGGAGACGGAGACCACTAGAGTTCGAGGATGGAGACCACGTCTTCCTACGGGTCTCACCTCGATGAGGTCTGCGAAGATTTGGATGAGGTGACAAGTTGACATTCCAAATCCTCAGTATAGTAGGTGAGGTGGATTACTTTCTAGCCCTTCCACCTCAGTTGCACCAGGTGCACGGCGTCATCCATGTATCTTAGCTGAGGAGATACGTGCACAATTCGTCCCACGTCATTGACCATGGGGAGCTAGACATCGATGACGGGGCGACATTCATGGAGGTTCCAATGGATATTGAGGATCGAAAGGAGCGGGTCTTGCATGGATGGTAGATTCCTCTGGTACGTGTTCGCTGGCAGCACAGGAACCTCCAGGAGAGCACATGGGAGCGGGAGGCTCAGATGCATGCTCGGTACCCCCATTTGTTCTCTTAGTGTTTGTTGTAGCCTACGGGGACGTAAATCCCTAAGGTGGGGAGAATTTAAAGACCTGGAAATTATGTGGAATTTTTTTTTAAATACATGAAAATTTTACGAGTCTGTAGTTTCTGACGGCACTTGATTCTTAGTCCCGGTGTGCCCGAAATCAATTTCTGAAGCTTTGTTCGGGTACGTTCAGTAATAAAACATGCGGGATTTTATATCTTTTGAACCCGTGCTAGGAATGAAAATATGAGGAAATCAATGAACTTGTATTGTCAGTATTCACTTAAGGATACATTTACCGCAGTTGCGTTTTATCGAGAACAGAAGTTAATTTTGGGGGTTTTCTTAATAAATTATATAAAAATTATGTGTGACATAATTTTATTTAAGTGGTGGTTTAATCCTCCAAAGGGAATTTGGAGGTGGGTCCCACCCCCACATAACCTCCCATGGGAGAATATTATGTGGTGGGGCCCACATGATCTCAACCCCCTTAAACCCCCCTTTTGAACCCCTTGAGCTCCCCATTAGTAGGGGAAACTCTTGGACTTCCCCTTAATGGTACCATCACAATTAATTAATGACTTAATTAATTAATTTGATTGTTTGAATTATTTTGAATTCATTATGCCAACATTAAAATAACTGAACATAATCTTTTACTTTGGGTTGGAATAATTGTTGGAGAACTTGGGAAACTCGTGGGAGAACACCATCCTTTCGACGAAGAACGCTCCACGTCTCTGAAGAACGTCAAGCAACAACTTCTACCTTCTTCAACCGGAGCATGGAAGGGAAGCACCATTGCCCATGAAATACACTGAGGGCGTCATCTCGACTCAACTTCACCGAGCTCTACTCCCTCCGACGTTGACGGAATGACGTCCGTCTTCCGTGACATGTCAACGTACAACAACAAATACGAGGTAGGGGGAAATTGGATTGTTTTTACTAATGAGTTATACTCTTCTATCCTCAACATGTGTTGTGCTCTTGATGCCAAATGTTAGCAATGTAATGAGGAGGGTTCGGACCGCACGAAGATGCTCCGACCCCCCCCCCCTTTGGTTATTTTTCTCATAGTCTTGACGTCGGAGGTGGAGTCGAATGGGCGCTGTGCCGTCGCACTGTGCCAAAGAAGAACCACGGTGGACGAAAGGGGGTCGAGGCCATGGGGACCATGGCAGACAGAAGAGGCAGCGGTGCCGGCGACCGAAGGCGGCGGTTACAGCAGCGGTCACGTACCAGCCGCATGGAGGGACTGGCGGCCGCTCAGGCCACCCAGTCCACGGGACAACCGGCTGGCCGATCTGGCCTGTCCACATATATAATCCACAGTTCAAAAAGGCACCGTGTGGAGGGAGACCACGGCTCGCAACCACAGGCCGCTCGGCTAGAAGAATCGATCGGCTGCTTGCCGGTGGGGCAGGAGAACTGCGGCGCCCGCAGGCGCGGCGTGGAGGGTGCGGCCCGTGTTCATGGGCCTCTATGCTGGGTGAACCGGACAGCCACATGCCGGTTGGGCCGAAGAACCACGGCCCCAGTAGGTGCTGTGTGGGAATAACCACAGCCCGCAGCACGGGCCACGTGTGTCGGGCCGAACCGGCCGGCTACGGTGGGCTGGGAAGAGGAGGAGGCGGCGTCACATGGCGCCGCCTGGCAAACCGGACCATCCCGTAGTAAAGGCTGGGTCCACAGGTGGGTTGTGCCCCACCGGGCCGGGCTGACCCCCATCCAGTTCGAACCCGCCGAGCCGAGTCGGGCCAACCCGCCAACCCACTGGGCCTGACGGGCTGGGGCCCGTCTTCACTTAAAGGAAAATATCTCATAGACTGTGCGTCCAATTGACGTGCGGTCTATGGAACTAGGACCCTCTTGACAAGGCGGCCCTTTTAGAATACTTTATGAAGTTTTGGAAAAATTTTGAAAACTTCTGGGTTTGGATCGATCATAAATCCAACCGGGCCCCTATAACGAAAATGCCAATAACTCTCAGACCTGGCGTCTGATTGATGCGCCGTCTATCACGTTGAGTTCCTTATGATGAGACGGAACTATGGGATACATCAACTCAAAAATTTATGATAGTTGATGTATCTACACTTGGCTCGAGGAGCGGACCCTCTCGGAATCGAGCGTGCTGTGTGCTGGAACCCTAGGGCTGGATGCGACTGCGATTACTACTGTACTAGAATCCTTCGTGGGTTCGACAGCAATGACTACTAAACTGGAATCCTCTGTGGGTTCGACAACGATGACTACTATACCAGGATCCTCTGTGGGTCTGATTGTTCTGACTTCTGTTCCGGTTTCCTGTGTGGGTCCGACAGAAAAGCTGGTCATGTATCCTGTGTGGATCCGACAGCTTAGCTGGTCCTGTATCCTGTGTGGGTCTGAAAGCTTAGATGAATTAGTGACTACATATGATCATCTATATCACTCTATTAAAGATGTATACCTGTGTGTGCTGAGTCTTATCGTACAATTATTATCATTGATGTGATTGACTTACTTTATTTGGGAACTGGGTTGTGCTTGGGATCGAGAGTTAGAGTCAGATTATGACTGGTAACTTAGGTATATGTATGGGATTATACCTAAGTAGGGTTGTTTTATACTTCTTGATTGCATCTTTCTAATGTGGTTTAACATTTGTGGATTCTGGGAGACCATCAGGGGTCTTGGGGTCCCCTACTGAGTATTGTTATACTCACCCCTACATGGGCTTTGCCTGAACCTTGTTGTGTTATGTGCAGATGAAAGATATCAATGATCTAGGATGAGGGTGATGGATGGGGGGCTGATGAAAGCTGGTATAGACGGGACATACCGCAAGGATGAGTTTTTCAAGTTCTGTACCTACCCTTCAGGTAGGATTCCCCGGTGGATGATCCAGGAGTTTTTTTCCCTTTTTACTTGTACTTGTCATTCATTTGGGTTTGTATACTAGCCCACTTACTTTCATCACACCTTACTTTTCTATTTTAGTACTTGTTACCTCTACTGCTTGTGTTCAGACTGTGTGTGTTACAGGTTTAAAGGCAATTCCTTCCCTTTTTATCATGGAATCATCTTTGGTTCTAGTCGTCAGCCCCTGGCCGATGGAAGGCGGGCTTGGGGTAGCCATGGCATGGGCTCCAAGGACGATTCATGACAAAGCGCAAATGCAGAGTGATTATGACTCAATGTAAGGGGTATTCCATAACACCCTTGTTACTTATTAGTTACAAGTTCTATTTATTTTTCTCCCTTTTATGAAATATTATTATCATGTTATTATTTTATTTTTGTATATATTTACCTTACATATATACATTGTTAAATATAATTTTCATTGTTGGGGTTATAAATGTTTTCAGTTCCCATTGAATTTCTCACATTTAAGTAAACTTGATATAAGGGAACATTCCTATTTGTTGTCTCATTTCAAGAATCACCACCATAAAAAAAATTTAAAACATTAATAGATTATAAAAATACTCATTATTTTATAGAGAACCATCTTGGTTAAATTCTAGTTTTATCTAAAATAAGAAACTCTTTCCTTCTTTAAAATGATCTTTTACTTATTTCATAAAGCATCACCCAAGTGTATTTATTTTATTTTTTCTTATCCTTGATCCTTCTCATGAATTTTATATATTATCACTCCATGTCTAAAACCTGTTTCCATTTTTCAATTATGAAGGTTAAAAATTATTTAATTATTTCTTATTTTTGGAATCCTTATGATTTAGCCTTTGTTTATTCCTTGAATCTGAATTATAAAACCCATTTTCCTCTCAGGGGTTTCATCATGCTTATGATTTGTGTATGGTTTCTTTTTCTCATATGGTACTCATATGTTTGATTTTAATTATATTATGGGTTCTCCCATAATTATATATCCCTCCAATGCATTCGGTAAAGCATCATATTTCCGGAGATGTTGTGTAATATATTAGGGACTGAATCTAATCCACCATTGTAATTTTCCCATGTTATGATTATTGTCTTGGGAGTGACCATCAACTTATGTTTATAAAGTCAAGACTTATATTGTTTCCACACATCCCATGATTCCATTGTCTTATTATTTCATTTCATTATTCCATTTTTTCATTCTTGTGATCATTCTCTTTATGATATCATATTATGCCTCTTGATTCATGTTATTATTTATTTCAATGTTTATTACCTTACTGATATTTCTAGATCACCCTATTCTTATTGTATTTTCCATCGGGTTCCCTATTTAGTTTTATAATATCTATGGGGGTTTGGATAACAATGTGTATTTTTAAATAATGATGATGTTTTTTCATTTAATATGACTTATTTATGTGTCTAATCCTCTAAAGACACTATACCTCTAGATCCTTTGATTTAATTTTTGGAAAAGTATGTTAAAAATCATGAAATAAAGTGTGATTAAGGATTGGGTTTATATAATCATACTAAATATCACCCAGTATAAAATATATATTGCAGATAGAGTCATTTTACATCACTAGTATAAGTTTTACAAAATGTATAGAATAATATCTCCAGAACCACCATGAGTATCCATACCAACTTTGAGTTTAAGATAAAAATCCCACCTGAATAGTATAAATCCATGAGGAAATTAAAATAGAAAAAATAATATATACACATTTTTAATATGATTGAAAAGTGTATTTAGATATCATATGGAAATACTAAGAGATAAAGGATTTAAACTTTTCACTTCTAACTTGTTTGGTTTGCTACCGAAGAAGGTGGTTGAGTTTTCCATTAACTTGATGTCAGGTACTCAACAAGTTTATATTCCCTATTACCACATGGCACCAGCTGAAATGGAAGATCTATAGCCCCATTTAGAAGATCTTCTTAAGAAATACTTTATATGTCCAAGTGTGCCACCTTGGGAGGCATTAGTTCTTTTTGCTTATAAGGCTTATGGTCCACTTCATCTATGTGTTGATTATTAAAAGATCAATCGAGTTATGATAAAAATACAAGTATCCATTACCATGTATTGATGATCTAATTTATTAGTTAAAATGGGAGAAGTGGTTCTCGAATATTTATCTTCTCTTTGGTCACCATGAGTTGAGGATAAAATAATATGACATTTAGAAAACCACATTTCGTAGCAGATATGGTCATTATGAGTACCCTTTCATACTCATTGGTTTAACCAATTCTTATGAAATTTTCATGGAATTAATGAAAATAATTTTCCATGAGTATCTGGATACCATTATGGTATTATTTTTGGTCGAAATCCTCATTTACTCTATGTTTTAGGAGGATCATGTGCATCATATGAGAACAGTTCTAAGTTTGCTGAGAGATCACTGAATTTATTCCAATATTTAAAAATTGATTTCTAGATTTGGTAAGTCATGTTCTTAGGACACGTCCTATCTAAACAGGATATATCAGTTGATCCTTAGAAGGTGGAGGCTATTATAACTTCATATAAACCACAAAATGTCTTCAAGATCTTGAGATTCTTGGGCTTAGCCAGATATTATCATCAGTTCGTGAAGGAATTATCAAATTTGGATTCTCTAATGACTTAAATAACTAAAAAGAGGGTCAATTATGCTTGTGATGATAAATTTAAGAGTTATTTTGCTGATATGATAATTTTTTTGACTAATTCACCAATGTTGACTATTCTAGAGGTCGATTAGGGCTATGTGGTCTTTTTGATGCATTGGGTTCAGGTTTGGGTTGTGTTCTTATGAAAGGTGATCATGTTTCTTTTTTGGATCTCTTCGTCTTGGGCCACATGAGAAGAATTATCTTACCCATTATTGTGAACTTTCAGTTATGATGTATGCACTTAAGATTTGGATATACTTCCTTTATAGAGAAAGGGTTACTATGTATTTTGACCACAAGATCTTGAGTTGTATATTCTCTCAAAAAGATTTAAAACTCCACAAGCAGCATTGGTTGGAATACCTACAACCATTAGATTTCGACATCTACTATACCCAGGGGAAAGGGAATGTCATTTTAGATGCCTTGAATAGGAAACTTCTAACCCAAGAAATAAAATAATCATCGAAAGAGTGGAATTTGAAGGCTATCTTTGCACAATTGGATATTGGAGTTCAGGAGAAAGGGATGAAGTATCCTTAGCCAGTTTTTAGTTGAAATCCACTGTTATTGAATTTATTCTTCAGGATCTGTAGATTGATGATGAGTTTTATAGAATTCTATACTCTATTTATGGTACAGAGATATTTTTTCAGTGATTATTCTACAAATATGTCATTCTATGCTATCAGAATTGTTTTGTGGTACTATCTTCTGTAAGGAAAGTTGTGATGGTGGGTTTCCATAGTTCCCAGTGGGAAGTGCACCCAAGAACCACAATGATTTTCTATAACATGTGGAAGATGTTCTGGTGGCTAGGTATGATATGGGTCATTGCTTAGTTTTTTTCTAATTGTTATATATTCCATTAGGTGAAGGTCGAGCACCTAAAACCATTGATATTTCTTCATCTACTTCCAGACCCTACTTGTAAGTGGGATGAGATCTCTATGGACTTTGTGGTTGGGATTCCACACACTCAGAGAGTATAATTTGATATGTTTTTTGATCGATAGTCTAATAATATCATCTCACTTATTACCCATTCATGATACATCCAAAGTTGAGGAGTTAGGAAATATCTATATGAAGGAGATTATTTGTTTTTATGGGGTTAAATCTATTATAGCCTCTGATAGGGATCCTTGGTTAACTTCTCGTTTTTGAATATTCCTTCAAGAGGCACTAGGATATCACATCCATTTGAGTACAGTATAGTATCTGAAGTTTGATGGCCAGATAGAAAAAGCTATACAGGTTCTTAAGGAAATGCTTCATGCTTGTGTTCTCAACTTTGGTGGGTAATGGGATGATAATTTGGGCCTGGTTGATTTTTATTATAACAATAGTTACTAGTATATGATTATAATTTCTCCTTTTTATGATTTTTATATCTGACTTTACAAATATTCATTGTGTTGGTAAGATATTGTTAAAAATTCATTGGTTAGACCGAGCGTGTTCCAAGAGACAACAGAAAAAATCTAGTTGATTGGTTAGATAATGTTGACGAAACAAAGCCATTATAAGTCTTATTTTGATGGTCACCATAGACCGTTGTAATTATCAGTTGATTACCAGTTGTTCTTGAATGTTTCACCTCAGTTGGGTCATTGACAGCTTCAGAGGTAAGAAAATATTTCTCCTCATTTTGTGGATTCTTTTGAGGTTGTTGAGAAGGTGGGAAAAGTTTCATATTACTTAAAACTACCACTGTATATGACATCGATACATAATGTGTTTCATGTATCTCAACTCTAAAAGTATCTATCTGATCCACCACATATTCTGAGTTGGATTCATTTCGAAGTTGAACCTGATTTATCTGTGACTAAATAACTATTTGGGATAGTTGATTCTGAAACCATGGTACTTAATAGGAGGATGAAACCCTTGTTTTGTGTGTTATGATAGTACATATCTAATTCTCATGAGATGTGGGAGAGGGAGCCACTGATGAGAGATCATTGGAATCATCTCTTTTTGAATGAAATCTTCTTCATAGGATTTATGGGGACATAAATATTTTAAATTAGGGAGGTTCTAACATCCCATTACTCTTATAATAGGTGTGTTTCTAACCTTGTTGTGGCATTCCTTTTTCTTTTCCTAGGTAGTATTGAGAAGGAAATTGGAGGATATCTATAGTGGTAAAGTTATAGATTTTTAGGAATTTCTGGCATGAAATATGTTGGTTCTGCAGCCTAATAGATATTTACACACCGTGTAATATGGTTATACAATGTGTAAACCATAAATTAAGATAAATGTATTTTTATCATAAGGTGATAGTTTTTTTGGTGATTATGAGACTTATCAATTACATTAATTTAATTGGGTTACACATCATGTAAAGTCAAAAGGGTGGTTTTTTAAATAGTCATCTTGGTAGAAATCTTAATTTTTATTCCTCTAGGATTCCTTTCTCTCGACCTAGAGCTTTCCTCATGCGATTTTGGGAGCCTCCAACCCCTCCTTACCTTTTCATTCAACAATTTATTATTATTGTGATCACATTGTGTCATTTCGGGTAAGCATTCTCCATGCCTCTCCATCTCTTTATCCGTTACTTCAAAGGAGTTTTATAGATCATCTTGAGTATAATGGATCTAACCTATGTGTTTTTCAATCTCATTTCTTGGTTGAGTTCCTAGATCTTCTGTGACTTAATTCTTGTTGGTGGATTTTGTTTTGGGTGTTGTATGATAAAGGTAGGTGGTTCTATCTTTGGTTTCCGAATTAATTATCCTTTATTTTATTAATCAAAATTTAGTTTGATTTAAAATGAAATTTTCTTAAATTGAATAAATTTCTTTCAATATTTTTATTATAAACACAATTCTAGTGAATTGGGTTTTTGGTTCATTTTGCATGAAATTATAAATCTCCCAATTCCATTAAGTTGGGGTGTGTTTATGGGAAATTGAGAAATTTACATTTTGAATTTGATGGAAATTTGTTTCAATTAAATTTTTGAATTTAATTTTGGAAACGGTTTTGATGGAAAATTGTGGGAAAACCAAATTCTATTAAATTGGGAGTTTTCTATAAAATTGATGTAATTTGTTTGAAAAATTAAATTGTTGGATTTAATTTTGAAATGGATTCTTAAATTTCATGAATTGGTTTCAAATCCTTATTTATGAAAAATGGATTAAAATGGTTTTTTATAGAAACTTTAGGGTTTTATCTTGGTGAAAAGGAATGTTTTTTATTAAAAACCTTTTATGGTTTTTAAATAGAGAATTAGAATATTTGAAATTAGGGATGGGATTTAATTTTATTTTAGGAATTCATGAAATGTATTACCCATCATTGTCTTTACTTGAGAACATGCAAGCCTTAGGTAGTTAGTGTGTTATTTGGACAATACTTTACAATTTACAATTTTCTAAAACATCATATTATCACATCATATTCCTTAGGTGATGGTGATGATTCCCCTTTTCCATAGCCCCAAATGGGCATATTTACGTACTTTTCGTTTCATAGTGTTGGGTCCCTATAACCTGGAACTATCATACCTATTTGGAATATGACCATGTTTCTCACTTACTTGTATTTTAAATGTATATTCCATTTTCGTAAACTATTTTACATACCTTGAGAATTTATATAAACTATTTTATATAAATTTTTTTATTTAATCCATTTTGTGAGAAGTTCCATTTGTGTAAATTATTCTTTGATTATAGATAAATTCTATCATTTGAAATATGAAGCATGAATTTCCAAATTAATTTACATCTTTTGATTTGTAATCATGATTTCTGGAAATCTATTTATTTGAAAATTTAAAGCACTTTCTTAGTTTATTTAATGTTTTCATATATTATATAATCTTTTAGTGAAACCCTACTAGGATTTTTATCAAGCCCTACTTGTTCCTTTGAGTGTTTATAGATTATCTTTTTCCTAGTTCGGGCAAGGTAAAGGGATCTCTTTGTGGTGGTTCTAGCTTTTGAGCTTTGGACTTGGTGAGATGTGTCTGAGTTGGGACTTGGGTTATTTTTCTTATTTTAGTAATTTTAGTTGTTGTACTTTTGGATGTTATTCCTTTTTTACTTATTCTACATTACTTCTAGTAGAGTATCTTTTGATATGTATATTTTCTTCTTTATTTTACTTCCGCATTGCTAGTGGAAAAATCGTTCCCAATTTCAGTTTGTATGATTCTAGGAGCTATTCATTGAACCATGGGGATCGGGAACACCCTTTGGGATATGTCAGGGTCGGGTGGGTTATCAGGTTCCTAGGGTACCCGAGTTCATTCATGATAGAACTAATCCCAAATAAATGGAAAATCAATCCATCCAAACTCATATTCGGAAAACTACTATATCTGATTATCTCAATCCTAATACCCAAGAATAAGATACTACATCATCAATCATCTCAGTTTATCTAACATGATCACACTCCGGACCACTAACCCACCTACGGATTGTCATCCAGTCACCCATACCCAATGATATGAATATACACACATAAATAATTTCAATTAAATAGTAAATTCATTTTAGATAGGCATTATCAATATCAAGGGCTATACCACCCTTTTTATATCATATAACCCAATCATTAAATTGCTTCCAAATAATCCTAATAATAAATGGATAAGTGTTTCACTATCCCCCTTCATTGGTAACCCTCAAGATCTAACTATGAAGATGAGGATGACCCCCAAAACCCACTTCCAATAGGTCATGGGTTGGTGGATAGCATCAACGGTATTGAATGCAAAAAAATCATAGAAATTGCCCTCATATATAATAAATATATAAGAGAGATAAGATCCACAAATAAAATCCATGGAATAAATAATAAATAAACCATTCCAATACATGAATTTAATGTTATACAAACAAAAACAACTAAAAATACCAAGGACAAATCCTACGCAGTGACTATGAACTCCAACAGCTCCTGAACAACTCCACGAGCAAGTAACACCCAAATAAACCACCAAACATCTATTATGGACCTAAGAATATTTTATATATACATGGAGTTATTATATAGTTATACTTAGTAGGATCCTCCTCAAAACCTCTCATGTAAATATAGAAGAATCGTATTAAATCCTAGTTAATATACATTGATAGAAACTCATGTCCTAAATTAGTAAAATTGTATCCCATTATCATTATGTCCTACTCAAAAAATAGCACATATAAGTAAGTCATTATATACTAAAATAATATACATAATAAGGTACCCCATATCCACATAGATAAATTCTTTATCGATTTTTTTTTTGGTTTTACGATGGTTGGTTTTCTTGATGATTGTTTAATATGAATTCGAACTACCTACTGTTGTTGGCTTATGCACTACAAGTGAATCCTTCCTTGTGGTAATTTTGATCAAGTACTATAATACCTAGTATATGAAATAATAATTAATTTTCAATTAATTTATTATAATGGGTGTTGATGGGGGTAAATATTATTAATTTAAAACCATAGAGTTGGTTGGATTAGTGCTCTAAAATAAATGAATGGAGATCTGGAAATGAAATATGAATTATAAAATCATGTTATCTTATGATGAACTAGAATTACTGAACCAAAATTTATAATGAGGTAAATTAATGATTAGTAATTTCTAGTTATTAAATGAAAATTATTAATGATGTTAAATCTTGATGCTTGTGTGTCAATGTAAAATCTAGTTTCTTAGACCAGAGATGTAGTGGTCATGTGGGATGATAGATATAGTTTGAGTATTAATCTAGAGAGTTTACCTTAGTGTAGTTTTTCATGATATATCCTAATGTTTTATGATTTCATACACTCCACCAACCAAGTTGGGTAGGTAGCTGACACCCAAATGTTTTAGGTTTCGGGAGTGTTCCCCAATATCCAAGTTGGTCAGAGAGAGGATAGTTGATTTATACCTCTTCTATGATCTCCCTTTATACATAGCATAATGTTTTATCACATCTAATATATAATATATTGAGGTATATGATATTTTAATACATGAGTTGTGATGGATATTAGTTTTACAATTCAGGTATATTCGGATTATAGTGGCTTGAGGTTATAGCACATAATCTTATCTAGTTGTAGTGACTATTATTTCCTATAGTTGTGTATGTGTGAAATATATTTGATTAAATTATAGTGCATGATACATGGGTTTTCATGATTTTCATGCATTCTTTATGGTTATGGACGATATGATATGTGGTAATTATATGAGTATGGGATGCAGGATAAGGTAATGTTATGGTTTTAATGTAGTTTCTTTGGTGATAATTATTACTTATAAAATAGATTATAGTATATGATGTTTATAATTTGGTCATGAGAGTGAAAAAATAGTGGTTAAGTAAATATAGAGTACCTTCTTATGTATATTCTTCGGATATAAAATGACTTGTTTCTATGTGTTTCTTGATTAATGATACTTGGTGAGGATGTGATATAGTTTTACCTTTTTAAGTAATGAGTTGACTTCATTATTTATTCACTAGTATTTAGTATGATTATTTTTTATTTTCATGATTGGTTATAGAGAGGATAATACTAGGTATACTTGTATTCTTACCCGATGTATATATAAACATGTTTTTAGGTCCACAGAAGCTGGTTGGTGATCAATATGGGTGTTACTAGCTCATGGAGTTGTTCAAAGGCTGTTAGAGTTTTTGGTCACTTCCTAAGATTTTTTCTTGGAATTTTTAGTTGATTCAAATTTTATGACATTACATTCATGCGTTGGGATATTTTATTTATTATTAATATTTTGGATTTGATTCGTAAATCTTATCTATATTTCTTATTTATTATATATGAGGTTAATTCCTTCCATTTATATGCATTCTATACCCTTAGGGTTAGTCTCCAAATTGTTTCCTATTGGAGGTGAGATTCAAAGGTCATCCTTGCCTTTACTATCGATCTATGAGGGGTTTCTAGTAGAGGGGGATTTGAAAAAAAGTTGTATCAGAGATTTTGTTTGAGATATATGATGAAGATTAGAGATTTGTAACTAGTGAGGATTGAATAGTTTTTAGAAAACAAAATATCAGCAAAACAGAGCATGTGATTTAAGTAATATATAAAAACTAGGAAATGATAGTTTAGGATCCCATGTGATCTAATGCAAGGATCTTAATTTTACTGAACATATTAGGTGAATTGATGTTTCTTTCAAGGTAGAGTCCTTGGTAAGGATCATGCAAGGACCTTAATTTTTCTGATCATGTGGTTTTTTGTGACTATGTATGAGTTTCATAGACAATGTTAATTTAGATGAACCTTAATTAATTAATCTTAACTATTACATGGTTTGGTTTTAGGTAGTCCCTAACAATTTAATGTTTTTAACGTATAGCTTTAGGTCTACATCCTTTCCAAGTTTATTTCGATGATGTTTAGCAAGATGCACTAGAAAATATTCGTAGAGATGTGATAAAAAAAGATGATTCTTAGAGGAATATTCTTTGATAGTTTTAGTGATAGATTTTATATAAGTATGAGGGATTAATTTAATATTAGAAGATTTTGGATTGGTTTTAGGAGTTATAGATTTCCTTTAGCTTGATCCATGCTCATGGGAAGCACTATATTTAATTGGATATCAATATGTTATTTGGAAAAGTTAGATAGTGGTGGTTTTTATTCCTCAGGGATCATGAGCAGTTTTTTTTAATAAGATAAGTTCTGTGATAAATTTTAGGTTGTTCCTCTTTCATCGAACATGAAGGTATCTTGTCATTAAGGGATTTTTACTCTCCGCCAAGGTAATTTTAGTATATGAGAGTATTGAATGCATTTCAATAACTTATTTAATTATGCATGAATCTTTATTCTATATGGGGAGGCTATAATGAGTAATTTTTTGGAGTCTTTTCATCTATAAATCCAGTGTTCCATTTCCCTATTTAATTTATTAATATATCTTGAGGTGTTGGTGAAGGTGGAGGTCATTGAGAGGATACTGGATATAACTAGATCTCCATGGGAGGGGAGCCTTCATAACTATCTATAGATTAGTGTAGTGGAAATATATTATTGGTTTCTTGGATAAAATAAGTTTTAGATAGTTGGGAGTCGGTTTCATCCTTCTTTATCTCACTTCGTTAGGGATAAAAATTCTTATACCCCTCCTAGAGGATCAGGTCTGTTTTGTTTTTATTATAATAATCATTCCCTTCAGAAGATTGAGTGTCCAATATTACTTGGTAGTTAATATAGATCTGGTGGCCCTCTTCAGGCTTAGCCGTTATAATAGTAACCTTTTAGTTATTAGTCTTAGGGTGATCCATCTTATGTTCTGTAAAGAGGAGATGAGGTGATAAAGAGGGAAGGCATGTGATGTTCCTTGTCTTTGGGAACAATGAGTAGAACGTGACTTTAGAGGTGGTCTCTATCAAGTCTAGAGAGGTTTTAGAACTTTATGTGGTCAAATTCATGCCTAAGAGTTTCCATCATCAGGAAAAACAGACAATGTTTGAGGTATTACCTATTTATATTATACTTGGGTGTATGCTTTATTTGACTCAATAGTTATTTATTCCTTCATTTCACCCACACAAGTCTATGCTTTGAGAGTCAAAGTGAAGAGGCTTTTAGTACCCTTGTCTTTGAATACACCAGTTAGAGTTCAAGATAGCATGTATGATGTGTGTAGAGATTGTGAGTTGATTTTAGGGAAACATCACTCTTGGGTAGATAACCTATTATTTTTGATATATTCTTATGACATCATTATCATCATGGATTATATGTATCAGGTGTGGGATATTATTGATTTATTTATGAGGTAGTTTGTATTCTAAGATGTTAATTGAGATCATGTTATGTTTTTTGGTGAGTGAGACTCCTATATGGGTCAAAGGGTTGTCAAGGACTTGTCTTCCTTGATACTCAGGATGATGTTGAGCTCTATGGAAGATCAGCCAATAGTATTTCCCATGGTTGTATAAGAATACCCTGATATCTTTTTAGAATAGGTTATGATTCTCCCTCCTCGACATGAGATTGAGTTTGGTATATATTTAGAGTTGGGTGTCACTTTGATATCAATGTCCCCATATAGGATGATGACTTTTAAATTATAGAATGTATGGATTTAGATTGGTGATCTTTTGTAGAGAGGATTTATTTTTCCGAATATATCACAATAGGGTGCTCTGGTATTGTATGAAAAGAAGGAAGACAATAGTTTGAATCTGTGTATTGATTATCATTACTTTGATTAGGTGATAGTAAATAATCATTATCTCATCCTATATATTGGTGATTTATTTTATTAGATTCTAAAAGATTGATTTTTTTCTAGGATAACATCATATGCAAGTAAAATATGAGGATATTCTAATGCCTTCTTTCAAATTTCATTATGGGAATTATGAGTTCATTGTGATTATTTATAGTGTTATGAACACTTAGGTCATGTTCATTGGACTGATGAATTATATGCTCTATGAATTTGTATATTATTTTGTGGAGGTGTTTATTTATGAAATCCTAATATTTTTTTATTTAGATGAGGAGAATTTATAGAATCTCTTAGATTTTTGGGGCTTCCTTTGGTGTCATCAGTTGTTCATGAATCTATTTAAGTGTAATTTTTGGGCCTATGAGGTTCATTTATTGGGATATTTCACGTCTCTACATGGAGTAGTTTTAGATCCTTCAATTATTAAGTCAGTTGTTTGTTGAGTAGACCCCAATATTTCCTCTTTCATTTTCATCTTATTTTTTTCTTTTATCATTAATAATCCTTTTTATTATTATTAGGATTTTATCTATGATCATTAATTATTTTATTTATATAATTTCAAATTAATCATCTTATCATATGAAACTATAATTTAATATTGAAATTTAATATTTATTTTTGAGTTCTAGTTTCTTTTATTATTTCTTCTATAAAAAATTATATGGGGTTCTATGTTATCTTATAATTTTTTTCAAAAACATTATTGATTTCAAGTAAGTTATTTAAATAAGAAACATAGAAAATCATTTTTCATGTCAATTATTCCAACTGATAGAAAAATTATGTCATAATAAATATATATTACAATAATAATCGATGTTTTAAATATTTATTAACATTAGATATTAAACTTGATGTGGAAAATATATTTAATACATCATTTGTAATGAAGTCACTTCTAAACTAATGTCAAAAACAAAAAAACAAAAAAAAAACATTAAAAACCTTTTTTATAATAATTATAGATAATTTATTAGTTATTTTTAAATAAAATTTGAATATATATATATATCATATTTAAAATATAAATATAACACATATATATAACTCAAATATATAAAATATATAAATAAGTATGTAATGGGAAATTATATTAATGGAGCATGGATAAAAACAAACACAACATAAAGAGTTTGTGCACTAACTACATATCATTTTTCGACATTTAAACATTATATTAACACATAAAATATGACGATTTTAACATGAAACTAAATATATAAATACAAAAAAAATATGAAATAGTGATAGTAATTATGTGGATATCATAATGCCCCTTAATTTCCAAGGTGATGAAGAACCCTAATTCACAAAAGAAAAATCTCTTCATATGTCAACCTTTAAATTGTCACATTTTTTAGTATTCCAACTATTATATTTGATATATGATATAGGGATTGATCTCTTTCATTGATTACAATGCCACGTACTATATATATGTGTGTGTGTGTGTGTCACTAAGTTAATAGAATAAGAACTTTTGGACCTCTAGGATTTCTCTCTACTTCTTCCCCACTTATTTTACATTACTACATTTTCTCTCTTAATAACCATTTAAATTATTCTACATAGGTTTTTTCAATGATACACATCACCTATGATCACTCAAACAATTCTAGTTTTGAAATTATTCATTGTTTCAATTGGTATTCAATTCATTTAACAACACATTATCAACATAATCCTCTTCTTTACATTACACATTGTAACGACACTACCTCTTTCACTATCATTTATATAAGATAATTGTTACATGAAAAAGTGAGTTTTATTTTATATGTTACATAATTTTACATTAAATTTTACCTATCTTGATACCATTAAAAAATGTAGATTATTTTTTAATCTTTTTTTGTGAGAAAATAATGAACTCTTGAAGAGAAGTAATGAATCATGTCTATAAAATTCCACTTAATTATCTAAAGTGAATATGATTGGTTATATAAAAATAGTTTTTATAATTAACAGGGTTAATTTTGAGATAAACAACATTCATCAAATGAAAAGATAAAATTATGCCACTAGAAGTGTTTGAATGATGAACATCATGTATCTTTTATATTCCAAAGTATTGAAGTTAACTTTAATAATTAAGCCATGGGCCTTGAAATTTTATATCTCATATTTATTTGTACATCATAAAGGTTCTAAAAATAATTATAATATATAAATTTTCATGACAGATTTGATAATTATTTTTTGTATTTTAAAATAAATATTGTATTTCTTTATTTGTTTTATATTTTATTTTATTTCTTAACAAATATATGAAATAAATTTAGTGTTCATGAAGAACATTATAAATATATTTTATTTATATTAATCTCCTTAAATGGATGAAAATATTGAATTTAATATCCATGTTATAGTCTTGAATAAATTATAAAACTTGATCAAATAATTTAATTTTATTCCATGATGTGAATTCCAATATTTATTAAAACAATTTTATTTTATTCCATGAAGTGAATGAAAATATATATGATTTTATTTAAAATTAATTTCAGGGTGAATATGATACTTCCTTATGATCATTGTTCCTTATTGGTTTATAAGAAAAATAAACTAATAATAATAATATAGTCACTATAAATGGTTTGATTTCAACAAATATTGAAAGGGAACAATGAATTTCATTAATATTTATAAAATTAAACATCCCAAGATAATGATGTGAAAATAATATATTTTTACACTATGTTGGAGAAAATATTTTTTTATCAAACTTTTCTCTTATAGTAGTAATATCAAGAATAATAAAAATTATCTTTTTCTTATGGATTTTCAATATCATCTCATGTAATTCATTTGATTTTATCCCTTTAAGTGGGTTTTATTATTCTTATAGTTCATAAATGAAATGATAGAGTTATATAGATTTTATAAAAAAAATATATTTTATGAAATTAATTTTACCATGTGAAGTGGTTAAATAATAGTCATCATGATAAATAAAATTCATATTTTTATACAAGTTTATTATTGTTTATAAATAATGAATTATTATTAATTAATCATGATATCTAATAAATGAATTGTTTCCCCATTATGAATGTAATTTTAATTTTTTTATTTCATTCCATGAGGAGAATGAAAATATTTATTAAAATTTTCATATGATCAATGAAACTCATGGTTTAATTTTTATCATGAATATTTAGGATTTGGTAAATTTTGATTAAATGATTTCTCTATCATTTTTTTAAGTGAATGATATTATAAAAATTATTCTATAAATTATAATTATAGTTGTGATGTGGTGTGTTTTGTGAATCTAAAATATTCTTCTATATTTCTTCTCTCTATCACATTAAATAGCCTTAAAATACATTGGGATATGCTCCCTATTAAATGTATTTTTTAAAAATATTTGGGATAAAAGTTCTCAAACATACAATATCAATTGGGTGATTATCCTAAAAATGTTATGATTATATTATGAATTAATTAATTAATAATCAACCATTAGAAGTGGAAATTATAATAATAATGAAATAAAGGAGTATTTTAGTTTTTTATTATATACCATGATTGTGTTAAATATGAATAGTTGGAAAATAATCGAGATCTTATGCATGTTTATCTTTGAGGAAATGTTTTGAAAATATTATTTTAATGATTCAAAAGAACTCATATATATTTATTATCAATAAAAATTCATGAAAAGTTAGTATATTCTCATGTAAGTATATTTATTGAGAGTTTAAATTAATCAAATGATATGGAAAAACAAGTATAATCCTATCTGGTGGTAAAAAATTTTTAATAAATAATGATTTTTTATATCTGTTTCATCTCGAGGTGCATCGTGTCCATTTTTTGTGGGTGAGATGGTCACACCGGGACTGGGAAATATATCCTTCTTATATTATAAAGGAGGTTTCATAGTTGAGTGGTCTCGGTGGGTGATTGTAGGGGGTTTAGTGTTTGGTTCAATAGGCCCATGTTGGGTACGTTTTCCTTGGATAGTCTCTAAAGGTTTTGTTGGTGGAGATAGAAACACCCAATGGCCCTTTTATCCATGATTCATGGATCTGCTTTCTAAAGGCAGGCATTCTTTGGGTGATGATTTGGCTAACGATGCTTAAGGACTCCATTGGTCGAGTGGATGGGAGGTCAGGCTCATCACACACTTTTGGGAGGAATTATTACCTATTCCAGGACCCTCTTAAAGATTTAAGCAATGTTCATATGTTCCTAAATCATTGGCTCATTCCCAATCATGTGTCCTAAAATTACCCCTATGTATGGTTTTAAAATCATATACATGTATTCAAGGATCTTTACTGATGAAGACATATGTGTGTATATGAGGTTATCCATAAATGTTACCCTTTTATGGAATCATTAATGATTCTCTAGTATTTTATGTAGACAATAATTATTTAAGCCATATGATGAGGCGCCTTGGAGTTTATCGTCATCCAGGGGGCAGATATTGTTTCAATATCAATATTGAACCCACAAGATGGAATTCCTACATATCCTCGTCATAGGAATTAGATTCCATGTATTTCGCGGTCATTTTAGTGGACACATAACCTTTTAAGGTCATGTGATAAGGACCCATCCATGTAGTTTAATGTTATGCAGAGAGGATGTCTAGGTGGAAGATTCCAAGTCAAGATTTTGTGTGGGACTTACACTGAGGCGGCCCAAAATTCTTAGAATAGGAATAGTCTCATAGGTGGATATGACCCTATGAGGGGAATGACCCGAAGTACAGTAGGATGATATGGGTAACGAGTTTCTACCTTAGGAAGGATTCCTACATATCCCAATTGGTTGGGAATCAAAGCCCAAGTAGTTCGGTTCGGGTTGGTACTTACACCCTTTAGATGGCCCATTTGTGGTGGAATGATTTTGTCTTACACATGGAATCTTCCCAATAAGTCAATGCTTACTCATGAAGAGGATTCCTTATCTAGTTTGAGGTAATTTAATTAGAACTAACTTCTAAAGATAATTTCCCATGCGCTTGGGCCTTCGGCAGGCATTTTACATATCCTGATCAGAGTAGGAATCAGATTTCTCATAGCTCATTTCATTTGGGGATCAAACCTAAGAGGGGTCCCATGCTTTGGGATTATTTAGATGTCATGATTGGTGCCAACCTATAATCCCACATGAGTCATTCTCAACATGAGAAATAATAGGATGCATTGAATCTGAAGATCGCATGTCCCACATCATCTGATGATAGATGGTACTAGAGCTCAAAGGGAGAGAGAGAGAGGACTCCTAAATGTGTCCATTTTTACCTTTCCTTTTCATAACCCGGATAGATAGATTAATCTATCCAGGTGTGCTTTGGGTGAAGGAAAAAAGGATCACGGATTCAACCTCATGTAAGAAAAGTATAAGGGCTTACATCTGTGTGATAGCCCTAAAATTGCATCTAGGAAAGGAGAGGGATGTATCTTCTTGTCAAAGGGAAAAGAAATAATTTTTTCCCTTGTATATCGATAGACCTCATAAAAGGGAAAGGTCATTGATTACCCTTGATCCCTATAATGGGCAGGTTCACATTAGTATCCCAAGGTTGGACCCCAAGTTACCATGGGAAAGTAAACTCATGGACATTCTAGGGGTCTGCACCATTGTGGAGATTACCTATGTGACTCCTCTTACCATGGGTATGTAAACTCAAAAGGACTTGCTGAT
The DNA here is from genome assembly GCA_963277665.1 of Viscum album. NCBI lineage: Eukaryota > Viridiplantae > Streptophyta > Magnoliopsida > Santalales > Viscaceae > Viscum > Viscum album. Next base: position 542,515,902 of record OY728119.1, read on the forward strand.
CCTCCCTATCGTTTTGTCATATGGGTCTAGTCTACTTTAAAGGGGCTTTGACCTGATGTCATTGGACTGGTTCGTGGAGGGACTGCAAATGAGGCGATGGAAATAGAAGGAGATGATCGAAGCCAGAGAGTGAAACATCTGAGAGTACACCATTCCATGTATTTCTTCTTCATTTAGGATGGTGGCCACCCCATATATCATGTTGTTACATGGGAGGAAGGATCATCTACCTACTATAATGGTACGTAGACCGCATGAAGTTTGGAACAGTGTTTTTCTATGTGGGACCAGGTTCTGGGTGCATAGCATGATGCTACGTAACTCTGAGTTCCATCTATGTAGCATGGTGATATGTGGCATAGGGTTCCACCCATGTAGCGTGGTGCTGTGCAGGGCTCCCAATAGAAAAAGGGGAGTTGGTTTAGTACCTTGCGAGAACTTCATTTGTGAAGGAGATATGGTTCACAGTCTTCTAATTATTATGTATCCTTCTTTATTTTTCCTTTATGTGGCTAGTTTATATGTGTGGAAATTCATTTAAGAGGTTTTCACCTCCTTGATGTATTTCTTCAGAAATTCATCCTAAAAAGTCCATCCAATTCTCTGAAATCTGGTCATTTTCACAACGCCCCTTGATGTCATTTTATAGAGAGGATGAGGTTCTAGATCGATGGGACGCATAGAACTTTTGTGGAAGCCCATGGTGTAATTATTCATCATGGTGATTCATTTTTGGGGGATAGTGATTCCATCTCATCCTATGAACCACATAATTTGTGGGGGAGGGTGGTATTGTACGCAGGGGTAGAATTCTCATCCTTCATTATTCCAATGACATGGTTCTGGGGGTTGTATGTGGGGGTGAATTTATTCACCTATATTCTACCAATGACATAGTTCGCTGGAGCTGATGTCATTGTCTTCATTCATAAAACTACTCAGTTCATAGATAGATTTGCGAATCCATGAACTATTATACGGAGCGGTGGACTGCGATGGAATTTTCATTTTGTAGTTGCCCTTCCTTTTAAATTTTTTATTCAATCTTCTTCTATATTTTATTTTTATCCTTTTCTGATTTTGATGTAATTTTCTTCATTGTGAATGTAGAATCTTCAGAACCCTACAAATTCCCCTCATCGAAATGGTCTATGATTGAGATGTAGATGAGGTTATTCTGATGTAGAAGAGGTCCCGATTTGAATGATCAAATAATGCTCTATTTTTTTCTTGAGCCAATGGACTCAGAGAGCATCGTTTGACTATTGATAGGGTTACATGGAAACCCCTACAAACTTTTCATATTTTCTATTATAACCCTAATTTTTTCCTAAGCCTGTTATGGTGTGCACATAGCGAGTATAACTTGACTTTTTATTAGGCTTCCCTTTGCGGTTTTTTGACCAAACAAGTTTTTTGTATCTCGATTATTTTGGTTTATCAACATTTTTTCCTAAACCGTGTTTGGAATAGGTTTAGCGAGATAGTTCTTGATTTTTATCCAGGACACCCTTTGAGGGTTTTCATCTTGAAGAGTTTTTTCTCTTTCATGGTCAGTTTAAAGTATTGAAAATCATACTATCATTTCTGATGTTTTAGGTTGAATATATTTGACCAAGATTGATGTTTTAGGTTGAACCGTTTGGACCAAGATTCATGGGGCTAGGGTCACAATTTAGTACTCATTAACCGAGAATGTCCCAGCAACTTTCTGACATGGATAATGGATTTTTCTTGACTCTTCCTTTTGTTTTCTAGAGAATGGGATATGACATACGGCATGGAATCTATGGAGTGTACAGAGATAGGAAAAACCTCTCCGGAGAAAAAATTTTCCGTTGGATAATAGGCCATTTGGGGGGAAACATATATAGAGCCATAGGGGCATTGTGTGTATTGTCAAACAAAGGTGTTTGTAGGACACTAGCCTTCTATAGATGATGGATATGATGTTTTATGGAAATTTATACTTGTTTTATGTTTGTAAGACCATATTGGGCACCCTGTTGGGGGAATGATGTCTGAAATTATGGGGGAATTTGTATTGGATTTGGTCTAAAAAATGCTCCCACAAGAATTTTACTTGTGTAAAAGTGGGCTAGATCAAGATGCAGTTTAATATCATACAAGGAGGACATTTGATATTTGTGATTGTGAAATCATTTTACTCTAACTAGGGGATAAAAAATTTTCCATCCTCATGATGTTCTAACCAAAAATGTTTTATCACCTTCCAACATGAGAGGGGATATAGGATGTAAACTAAAATATGGGGGTTTTGAAAATAAGGAATCAGGTAAGATGTAAACGTCTTAGGGGTGTACAGTGGTAGGAAAATCCTCCCCTGAGGACTAATTTTCCATTGGTTGATAGGCCTATTTTTGGGCAACATATGCAGAGCTTCCGGGGCATTGTGCGCATAGTCAAACAAAGGTGTTTGTAGGACGTTGGTCATCCATTTTTGATGTCCATGGAGGATTTTGTGGATTCAAAACTTTTTTTACACAAAGTATGGTGTGTGAAGTGGGGTTCATGACCATGAAAATGGAGAATTTTATGTTGAACTTCACCGGGAATACCAAGAATAAGTGGAGGCATTTTTATCTTATCCATGTGAGTTGTTTCCTTATGTAGTTCTGACCCTTGCACAGGAAGAGATGGGACAGTTCTATTTCATGGATAAATCCAAAATATGAGGTTTGAATGTCACTAAATATCCTATGATCATTGGAATCAAGCTAGGCTTAGTTCTTTTAAGGTTCATCCATATGCGGATCTGGTTCATTCATGTGAATGGGGAACCTATTTTTTTGTTTGCACACAGGGTTACCAATGAAGCGGGACCCACATTAGATGTTCCTATGAAGATTATTTTCATGCATAAGAATTTGAGGGAGGAAATTATTTGGCGTTTTAGGTCCCATTAATGAAAATTGATTTTCAAGCATCATGCAGTTTTAATGTCATGCGATTAGGACATTGATGTAGAATACCTCATTAACCGGAAGATGGTTGGGCCAAGGTGTTCCGACATGTTTAAGACATGGATAGGGAGGCAAGTGTAAGCCCTGGTTTCAAGGGATATTGGATTATGAGAGATGATATGGGGCTTAGAATCCATCGATCATATGTAAATAAGAGAAGATTATCCTAGGGATGAACATACCTTTGGTTGGCAGGCCCATTTATGGGTAACATATGCAGATTCACTGGGGAATTATGTGCATAGTCAAACAATGGTGTCCATAGGACACTGGCCTCCCATATCCGATGGTAAAAGAGGTTTAGGAAGATCTTAAATTGCTCAAAACACGGTGTTTGATAGCTGGAAAATATATTTCTAGATATGTTAGAAATTTTTAGGTTATGATCATCCACATATTTGGGAACTCTTTTACATAGATATATATCACATTCAGGGTGAGGCATTTTTATTCCTTTACTAAATCAGGGCCCAATTCTGAAGATTTAGGTGTCCCATAATTAGGTTCCATGATTAGGTTTGGCCCATGTGTAGGGACTAGGAATTTTTTCTATATTTGGGGTACTTTGTAGTTTAATTTAATATAGTTAGGAATTTCAGTTTCCCAACATGGAGGGGGAAAAACTAATATGCCTTGTAAAGTCCTACTAGCAGGATCAATCATTGTGGATTGATTTTCCCCGGCTCTGTGGGGAATCCCCTACCGAAATTCATAATCCCTAGTGAGCTATGATCAATGTGATAAATAAGGGGCAGAAATGGTTTTTCACTACCACCTAGGGATGGTAGGATCAAAGATGGTATCATTGCTCGGCCATGCAGTTTAACATCATGTGGTGAGGACATGGGTGACTTGATGTGAATGAGATAGCTATTATGGGTCTATGACGTTTTAAGTCTTATAGAAACGAAGTTGACAGAATAGTTTAACATCATGTTGTAGGGATAAAATATCAAAGGAATCATGCGTAAATATGGGCTAATCAAGTTGGGATATCCCAGGTATGCCACATACATGAGTAGGGGAAGAAATTGCAAACCATGAATCTGGGATCCCTCGAATTAGGAGGGGTGATGTGAGGATTAGGACCCAATGGGTATATAGAAGTAGGAAAATCATCTCTTGAGGAAAAAGTTTCCTATGGTTGATAGGACATTATTGTAGGAAACGTATGCAGATCTATTAGAGCATTGTGTGCCTAGCCAAACAAAGGTATCTACAGGACACTAGTCATCCATTTCTGATATCCTTTGGTGATTATAGGGATTCAATATTTCATAGGGAATGTATTTTGATGGATGAAAAGAGGATATCTGGGTAAGTGAGAAATATCCAGACCATGATTAGTTATGAGGTATGAGATCTTCTACATAGATCTGATTCATATGTAAAGGTGGTGGGCATGATCTTTTAACCAATTCTTATTTCATGAATCAAGGTTTGGAATATTCTACACTCTCATGTAGGAAATGGAGGCATTTTATTTTCCACGTGGCTAGACCTAAGAAGGACCATGTGTCACTACGTATCTCATCATACAAAGAATCAAGATACATGTAGTTCTTGAGATATCTTACAGTTAGACCCGGCCCGAGAGCAAGCTGAGCGAGCCCTCGAGCTAGGGCAACCAATTTGAAGGGGTAACAAGCCACCCCTTGGCCTCCGTAGTCTCCCCTCTGAATTCCACCAGTGACAGTGCCTATGTGCCCCGCATCCTCCCACCATGCCTCGTGTCTCCCCACCTCTCCACCTCCTCATCTCATTGATTCTTCAACACCTCCACCTGTTCGATCTTTTCTAGTGGTCTCTACTATACTGCATCGGAGGTGAGAACTCAAACGACACCAGCTCCATCCCCTGTTGTGCTACCTCTTGTAATCGCTCCAGGTATGCCTTCTCTGCCGGTGTCACTTGAATCTATTCCACGGTCTCCCAACTCGCTGCACCCTCCTGCTGGTCACTGTTACCATGAGGGGTTGATGACGGCACTCTCGAAGCTAATGTGAAGTCAAGATGCATGGCTGACAAGCCGACCATGCTCCATCACATTCAGAATTTGTATAAAATTTTACAATGTCTAGTATGCTTAGGTTTTGAAGATGTTTTTTATTCACTCAATTTGTGGTTTTTATGCTTGTTTTTTAACTAAATGAATGGGCAACATTTTAAACACATGTCTCGGGCAATCATATTGCACGGGCCGGCCCTGATTACAGTTTAATATAAAGTGTCTAGGAATTCTTTTTTCATGGAGTTTAATTTCATGGGGTTAGGATTCATGAATTTCCCTATGAAATTCTAACCTATACGTAGGAGGATGAATTTTTCATGGAGGCTGGACCATGATATGATATTTGGGTATCACTATGTATCATATTATGATAGTAATCAAGCCATATGTAGTTCTGGTATCCCATATAGTAAGGATGAGAGTGAACTGACGTGAAAAGGATAAGGTGGGTGATGTGTTAGGCTTGAACCTGAGAGAGGTTTCCTTTGTATCCCAGTTTTTTGAGAATCAAAGACTACATAGTTTTGAAAACATGTTCCATGTACCAGTATGACCCGTGTAGAGGGAGGGGAATTTTTTTGAATGGTGGATAGCCCATTATGAAGAATTTGGATGTCACTACATATCCTACGAGGGAAATAATTAGGAAATACATAGTTCTTGAAGAATATTTGTACTGGTCCAACCTATGCACAGATAGGGGGAATTTGTATCATGTGTTGGCTGGACTAAGACTCTGGGTTAAGGTGTCACTATGTATCCTGTGAGGGTAGGAATCAAGTCGTATATAGTTCTTGAGTTACCTTGCAGTTTAACATCATACAGTAAGAACCTTACACGGATTCCCCTACACAAGCCTAACCTATATGTAGGGAAAGGGGCATTATTGACTTTGACTAGTGGCTAGAACAGGATGTAGGATCCGAGTGTCACTACATATCTCATTGACGAGTGGGAATCAAGTTGTACGTAGTTCGGTAAAAATACCTCCATGTATGGGCTTGTTCCATATGCCAGGAGGGGGTGCATTTTTTTATGGTGGTTAAACTAGGATATAGGATCCAGGAATCACTGCGTATCTCATTGAAGAATGGGAATCAAGCCATATGTAGTTTTATAAAAACATGTTCCCTATATCAGTCTAACCCGCGCATAGGGAAGGGGTCATTCTTTTTTATGATGTTGGTAGATGGACTGGGAGGGGGGAGCTGGGCGTCACTATGTATCCCATTAATGAATGGGAATCAATCCAGATGCAATTCTAAGAGACACTCCCTATGTAATTCTAACCCATACATAGAAAGGGGGGAATTTTTATCTTTCCCTTGCAAGAATTTTACTCATGTGTGATGAATCACTATTCAAAACACAATGATCTTCATATAGTTTAATTTCATGTGGTTAGGAAAATTTGGCCTTGCAGTTTAATGTCATGCGATTAAGAATATTTGGCCACATAGTTTAACATCGGGAGGTTAGGATGAAGGTGCAGAGCAGTTCAACATCATGCGGTTTGGATGAAGGTGGTTCTATACAATTTAACATCATGCAGCTAAGATGATGGTGGTGCTATTCAGTTTAATGTCATGCAATTAAGACGATTTATGTATAGTTTAATGTTGTGTATCATGGACATAGGTGGTGCTATGCATTTTAATGTGATGCATCTAAGACAATGGTGGTGTTATGTAGTTTAATGTCATGCATCTAAGAAGATTTCCATACATTTTAATGTCGTGTAGCATGAACATAGGTGGTTCTATACATTTTAATTTCATGCATCTAAGACAATGGTGGTGATTTGTAGTTTAACAACATGTAGTGAAGACAATCATTGTATAATTACACAAATTATTTCTTCAGGGACCTCTCATTGCTGGGAGATGTAGTGAGGCGTATATCCATTAAAATTAAGGCATATGCTCGTTTGAAGTAGACCTTGTGTACCACATATGGTCCTTCCCATTTTGGCTCCAATTTTGGAGGTTTCTTTATGAGTATCATCAGATTTATGAGGACTAACACCATATCTTCTTCAAGGAAATATTGAAGGTGGACCTTTTCGTTGAAGGCTCATGCAATCTGATTCTAGTAAACTTCCAAATAGTGAAAGGTATGCAATACTTTCTCTTCCAGTTTCTCTAAATAGTTGAATCACTATTGGGGTTGTTCATCGATAGAAAGTCGATCACAAATGCTGATACAGAGCAATTAAAATTGAACTTCAATGAGTAGAACCACCTATGTCTTGTATACTAATGAATATGAGGTTACTTGAGTGGTGGTGCGAGTCGTGTTTTGGTAATTCCACAGAGCATGGATGAGATCTTCCGACCATGATTTCTTGTCTTCATCTACCATCATCTAGATAATGTTGGATAAGGTCTTATTGAAGGCCTATATCTTTCTATTAGCCACTACATGGTAGTGGGATGAATGTTTGGCTTTGATTTCTTACTCCAAATATAGCTTGTCCAATTCCACATAGAAGAAATTGGTGCCATTTTCTTTCAGTAATGTATGAGGGGCACCAAATCTGGTGATGATGTTGGCTTTCACAAATCTAATGATACTTCTTACCCCGACCTCTTTAATGGGTATAGATTCTACCCATTTGGAAAAGAAGTCGGTTTCTATGAGAATATATTTGAATTGTTTGGCCATGGAGGTAGGTTATGGTCCCACGACGTCCATTTCCCATATGAAAAATGGGTAGGAGTACTTGGTTGTGTGAAGTAACTTTGAGGGCTGGTGGATGAAACTTACATGAACTTGGCAGGAATGGAACTTCTTAGTGAATGTGGTGAAATCATATATCATGGTTGGCCAATGGTACTCGATCCTTAAAATATGTTGCGAGAGATTAGATGTTTATTAATGCACTCCCCTAACTCTAGAATGCACTTATTTAATGATAATTGTGATCTCTTATCCATAAATGCACCTGAAAAGGACTCCATCGAGTCCTATACTATAGAGATCATTTGGCTTGTTTATTCCATAGTACAAGAGGAAGTTGGTTGCCCGTATCTAGTTCTATTCCCTTCCATCCCTATCTAGATGGATCTCTCCCCTTTGAAGGTAATTTGCAATGGGATTCATCCAGCCAGTGGTAAGACCATGCGGCTTAGAGATGGGATTGATTTTGCTGATTTCTTTTTTTTTGTCTAAATTAATGGTAAGACCATCCATTAGTGGCCAATAATGATGACCATTTCATTCTGATCTGGGTTAGCCAGAGTTGTGGCTGCATTTTCTAATGCATCGTATTGCGCATTTTGTGACCAGGGGACATAATTCAATACTGACTCTAGAAAGAATTTTTTCCATCAGTTAATAGACACAGTTCATCAAAGGTATTATCTCCCCTTTCTTGATATCATAGTCACTTTTTACTTTCCTGATCACTAATTATGAATTGTATTTTATCTTTAGGTGTTTGGATTTAACTTGGAGAGCTAACTCCAACCCTATGATAAGGTCCTAGTATTCTGCTTCATTGTTTGGGCACACTTATGACAGCAGGAAGGAGTAAGGTAGGACTACCTTTTCTAAAGATATAAGTATGACTCACATCCCCACTTTATTAAACTTGGGGTCTTCCATCCTTATCCCTGTTGGAATTTTTTATGCTTCATCCAAGTGTATTTCACATATCTAAGAGTTCTATTGAATAGAGAACATTCCCTCATTAGGTAGCTCAGAATATAATGGGTCCACCTCTATTGAGGGATGCTTTACCAGGAAATCTGCTAATTTCTAGACTTTTATGGATTTTTATGGTATGAACCATATATCAAAAAACTACAGGATGAACTCCCACCAAGATAGGAATCCAGTTAACATTGGATGGCTGAGAATATACTTAAGAGGGTTACTGTGTGAGACCAACTAGACCTCATTTGTCACGACCTGTCCTCGGGGCCCATGTCATGACTACCCCAAGCCCGCCTTCCATAGGCCAGGGGATGGCGACTAGCACCAAGGCGTAAATCCCGGTAAAAAGGGTAGGCATTGCCTTTGTAAAGTAAACAAGCACCACAGAGTAAGCAAGCGGAAAAGTAAACACTAAGTAAAAACTAGTACAACAGTAAGTGCGGAAAACTAAGTGGGCCAGTATACAAACCCAAACTGAAAGTAAAGTACAACTCAAAAGGGAAAACAGCAACTGAAAAGTAAAAGCTGCTACGCCGAGCTGTCCACTGGAAATCCCACCTGAAGGGTGAGTACAGATAGCTCCACTGCTCCTCGGGTCCCGCCGTCCGCTCCGAGTACGTCCCGCCCAGTGGTCCACCTCTAGGTACCGTCCTGCTCTGCAAGCCTCAACCACGATCAACATTGTCCGTCATCTGTAACCAACACAACGTAGTGCGGGCATAGCCCGTGCAGGGGTGAGTATAAGCTACTCAGTAGGGACCCCGAGACCCCCGAAGGTCTCCCAAAATCCACAAAGGATAAACCACAAAGGAAAGATACAATCACGAAGTAACAACCGACAGTGCTTAGGTATATGCCCATACATATACCTAAGTCATCATTTCCAATACGCTCCAACCTCCGAGCCCATGTACAACTCAGTCCACACCGGAAAGTATACGTATTCCACATAGGAAAGCAAAACATAATCCACACAGGATAGCACAACACAATCCACACAGGACAGAAAACAGGTTTCAGCTCACACAGGTATACTTCTTCGAAGACGATAGAGATGATCACTAATCCATCTAAGTCGTCGGACCCACAAAGGATCGATAGGTACTAACCCCCGTAAAGACCCACACAGGATCGGACCCACACAGGATCCGTAGGCGCTGGCTCACACAAAACCACTGAGCGCTGACCCACACAAAATCGGACCCACACAGGATCGGTAGCACTGATCCACATAGGATCGCTGAGTGTTGTAGTCGTCGTCATCGAATCCACTGAGGATCTCTGCACAGTCGTCATCGCAGTCACAGTAGCAGTCGCAGCCAGCTCTAGGGTTCCCGCACATAGCAAGCTCGTTCGGGAGGGTCCGCTCTACGAGCCGAGAGGCTGATACATCAACTGACACTTAGTCCAGAGTTGATGTATCCAAAAGTTCCGTATCGTCAACAGGAACTCAACGCAACAGACGGCGCGTCAATCGGACGCCCGGTCTGAGAGTTATTGGCTTTTTCGTTCCAGGGGCCCGGTTGGTTTTTAAGGCAAAACCAACCCGTCCGTACTCCACCTGCGTCCAAACCTCTGGCGGAGTAAGCCAAAAGATCCGTCTCACTAAGAGGAACTCAACAAAGCTGACTGCACATCAATCGGACGTCCGTAGCTCAAGATATGAGCGTTTCCGCTCCGAGGGCCCGGTTGGTTTCGTGTACGAACCAACTCGGCCAAACTCAAAGTATTCCGAAACCTTTAGTGCGATATGTCGAAATGACCGTCTCGTTCTAAGGATCGTGTCGCCACTGACGGTGCATCGATCGAAGGTCCATAGCCTGAGTTATGGGCGTTTGAACCAACACAGTCTGAAAAGAGGGGGTCTGGGCCCGGCCCGGCCCGACCCAGTACCCCCTGGGTCGGCCGAACCGGGTCGACCCGGCCCGGGCGGCGCGGCAGCGCGGCCAGCGCGGCGGCACGGCGGCGCGGCCAGCGCAGCCTTTGCACCGCGCATTTGCCAAGGGAGGGTCGTTTCCCCTCCTTTATGAAAACGGAGGCCCCTTAATTGGGGCCTCTTGAAATCCAGCCGGGGGAATTAATTCCCCCGGATCTCCCTTGTTCGGCCGGTTTCTGCTCAACAGGACCGGCGATGGACGGTCCCCTTCCAGCTCCGTCGCCTGTGGCCCGGTACCGGCCGCCGGTCACCCTGCTCCGCCACGGCCCTTGTCATCCGGCGCGGTGCGACGGCACCGCGCCCCTCCGCCGCGGCCCCGCTCCGGCCGCGGCGTCTTCGGTTTTCTTCGACGCAGCGCAACGGCGTCGCGTCCTTGAACTTCTTTCCACGGCGCGGTGTGACGGCGCCGTGCGTTTCCTTTCGCACGATTCCATGTGGTGCGACGGCACCACGCCTTCCCGAACCAATCCACAAAGGAATCAATCATAAATAAGGAGGAGGTTTGGCCGTGTTTGTGCAGACCGACCCCCTCACGTTATTTGATAACAATTTTTTTTAAACCACAAAGATCACCATGTTGATATTCACAACAAAATAACTAAACAAACCCCTACCTCGGTTCAGAAACGGTGCACGTCAATCGAGCCGCGGAAGACGATCGTTGCAGAAGTCGGGCGTCGTGGAAAACGAACGTTGATTCCTTTGTCATCGAGGTGCGTTCGAAGAGGAAACATCATTGGAAGAGGACGTTGCGTTCTTCAGTGGAGATGTTCTTTGTCGAAGAATGGTGTTCTTCGTCAGAGGTGTTCTTCGTTGAAGAACGGTGTTCTTCACGTTCTTCGTTGAGGTTGAAGAAGAAGAATACTTCAAACTTATCCCTTTCTCTCCCTTGTCTCCACCACAAGAACAACTAACCCCAAAATAAAATAATCCTCCCACTTATTTTATTAACCCAACATAGGTTTTTAATTTCAAGAGTTTGAAAATTCAAAACCCACATTTAACTCACTTAAGTTATTAACATAAGATGTTATAAATTAATGAGGTGATAAGTTAACAAAACATAAATGGGGGGTTTAGAGGGGTTAGGAAAGTGAGGGGTTGGGCTCGTGTGGGTCCCACCCAACCTTATCCTCTCAAGGTTAGTTATCACAAGTGGGTCCCACCCCCAACATCCTCACTTAGGATAAAACTACCAAGTGGGAAAAAATAAAAATTGTTAAATTTTTATTTTTAACTACCACAAAAATTAATAACTCCCCTCGTGTAAACGCAATTCCAAAACATGAGTTCCTAAGCAAATACCGGCGCTGTGGTTCCATCGGTGCCCTCAGAATTCGATTCCGGGCACCGGTTCAAAAGTTAGAAATTCCCGCTCGTTCGTTCACTGAACGTACCTGAGCCAAACTTCGGAAATTGATTTCGGGCACACCGGGCCTTGGAATCAGGTGCCGTCAGAAACCGTGTTCTTGTAAAATTCCAAAGAAAATTAAGAAAAAATTTCCCTTGAATTTTACGGGTCTTTACATTACTCCCACCTCAGGGCATTACGTCCCCGTAAAGATACATCAAAACTAGGGAAACAAATGAGGGTACTGAGCACGCATCTGAGCCTCTCGCTCCCAAGTGCTCTCCTGGAGGTTCCCGTGTTGCCATCTGATGCGCACTAGAGGAATCAACCATCCACATAGGACCCACTCCTGTCGATCCTCGATCTCCACTGGGACCTCCGTAAAATTCGCCCCATCGTCAACGTCAAGCTCCCCATGGTCAATGATGTGCGTCGGGTCGTGCACGTATCTCCTCAGCTGAGATACGTGGAAGACGTCGTGCACCCGGTGCAACTGAGGTGGTAGAGCCAGACGATAATCCACCTCGCCAATCCTGCTGAGGACCTGGAAGGGTCCGATGAAGCGCGGAGATAACTTGCCGCCTCGGCCAAATCTTTGTAAACCACGTCGAGGTGAGACACGCCAGAAGACGTGGCCGCCATCCTCGAACTCTAGTGACCTCTGCCTCCTGTCAGCGTATGACTTCTACTGGCTCTGAGATGTCCTCATCTACTCCTAGATGACCTGGACCTTCTCTGTCATGGCCTGGACCATCTCTGGTCCCAAAAGTGCTGACTCCCCAGGGTTTATCCAGCACAAAGGAGATCTGCAATGTCAGCCGTACAATGCCTCGTACGGTGCCATCCCGATGGTGGAGTGGTAACTATTGTTGTACGCAAACTCCACCAAGGGTAGGTGGTCCTCCCAGCTATGACCAAAGTCGAGGACACATGCGCAGAACATGTCCTCGAGAGTCTGAATGGTCCTCTCCGTCTGACCATCCGTCTGAGGGTGAAAGGCCATGCTTAGACGTAGGTTCATCCCGAACGCCTCCTGCAACCCCTTCCAAAGCCGGGAAGTAAAGCGAGCATCTCGATCAGAGACGATAGATGATGGCACACCGTTAATCCGAACAATCTCCTGAACGTAAAGTCACCCCAAGCTCTCCACTGAGACCTACTCTCGGATGGGTAAGAAGTGTGCCGACTTGGTGAGTCGGTCAAAAATCACCCAAATAGAGTCGTGACCTCTGGAAGTACGTGGAAGTCCAGTCACGAAGTCCATAGATATTCCATCCCACTTCCACTCCAGAACCTCCAAGAGTTGTACCAAGCCTGCTGGTACCTGGTGCTCAGCCTTAACCTGCTGGCAGGTGAGGCATCGAGAAACAAACTCTGCCACAGCCTTCTTCATGCCCAGCCACCAGTGTTGTCGTCTGAGATCCTGGTACATCTTCGCCACTCCGGGATGTACCACCAAGGGAGAAGTGTGAAACACTCACAGCACCTCCTCCCGTAAAGCAACTAGTACTAAGGTACATCCTCTAAAAAGGATGTCATGCTCTGCTCCAAAGGAGAAACCATCAGGTGCCTGTCCTGAGGATATATGTGCACGCCGCGTCTCACAGTCAGTGTCCCCACGCTATGCCTCTCTGACTCGCTGCAGTAGTGGAGGAGTGACTGTGAGAGACTGAAGAAAGGCTGACCCATCTCTATCCACGAAGGATATCTGCAAAGAGGCTAGCTGCTTTGTCGCCTCCTCAAGTAGCTGAATGCTCGTCCTCCTACTGAGGGCATCGGCTACTACGTTCCCCTTCCCAGGAGTATAGACTATCTCAAAGTCATAGTCCTAGAGGAACTCGAGCCATCGTCGCTGTCTCAGGTTCAGGTCCTTCTGAGAGAAAATGTAGCTGAGACTCTGATGGTCAGAAAAGACTGTAAAACGCTCGCCCATCAGGTAGTGTCGCCATGTCTTTAGAGCAAAGACCACTGCTGCTAACTCCAGGTCATGGGTAGTGTAGTTTTTCTCATGCGGCCTCAACTGACATGATCCATAGGCGATCACTGCCCGCTCCTGTATCAGGACACATCCGAGTCCGGTCCCTGATGCATCGCAGTAAACTACGTACCCTACTCCCTCCTCAGGCAACCTCAAGATAGGTGCACTGGTCAATCTCTGTCTCAGCTCCTGGAAGCTCTGCTGACATCTGTCTGACCACATGAAGGGTTTCCCCTTCTTCGTCAAAGCTGAGAGTGGTGCCGAAACTCTAGAAAAGTATGGCACAAATCTCCGGTAATATCCAGCTAGTCCCAAGAAACTCCGCACCTCCATCATGTTCCTGGGTGGCTCCCAAGCTGACACTGCCTCGATCTTCATAGGATCCACTACAACTCTCGCCTCATAGATAACGTGTCCCAAGAAGTGGACCTCACGTATCCAGAACTGGCACTTCAAGAGCTTACCATAAAGCTGGTTCTCTCGGAGTGTGTCTAGTACAACCCGTAAGTGGTAGGCGTGCTCCTCCTCAGTCGTCGAGTAGATCAAAATGTCGTCGATGAAGACCATGACAAATCGATCGAGGTATGGCTAAAGTATTCTGTTCATGAGGGCCATGAACACTGCTGGAGCATTGGTTACGCCGAAGGGCATAACCAAGAACTCATAGTGGCCATACCGACATCTGAAGGCCGTCTTCTGCACGTCCTCGTCTCGAACTCTGAGCTGGTGATAACCTGACCTGAGGTCTATCTTCGAGAACCACCGTGCTCCCTTGAGCTGATCGAAGAGGTCATCAATCCTCATTAGCGAATACTTTTTCCTCACTGTCACCTGGTTCAGGCGACAATAGTCGACACATAGTCGCAGGCACCCGTCCGCCTTCTTGGCGAACAATATCGTGGAAGCCCAGGGTGAAACACTGGGTCTGATAAACCCCTTGCCCTACAAGTCCTCCAACTGTACCCGTAGCTCTCGAAGCTCAGCGGGGGCCATCTGATATGCTAGAGTCAATATCGGGGCTGTCCCGGGGTACAGGTCAATATAAAAGTCTACCTCTCTGCGAGGAGGTAACCCTGGAACGTCATCGGGAAAAACGTCCGTAAACTGATCCACCACTGCAGGAAAACCAGGACTCTGCACGTCAACTGCTCCTAGGATAAGGCTAGCCAACTTATGAGTGATGGGATGTCCTTTCCTCTGCGAGAGTCCATCCTGTGCTGCAAAGGCTCCCTTCTCACCGGTAAAGGTGAACCTGCTCCCGTCGGTACGTACACATCGCACCTTGTGCCTAAAACAGTCAATCTGTGCATAGACTGTAGATAACCAATCCATGCCCAAGATGACGTCGTAAGGCCTCGACGCCACTACAAGAAGATCCCAGCCGAAGCTCTCGCCTCCTAGAGTAAGCTCACACTGCCGGCACCAGTGCATAATCATCGAGTTTTCTCCCGTAGGAGTCTCTAGCCGTAAGGATCGAGCCAACGGCTCTGTCGGAATCTCCGAGCTCCGAACAAGGGCAGCGGCTATGAAAGAGTGACTCGCTCATGTGTCTATAAGTACTGCAGAAAGGGTGGAATAGACATAGATAGTACCTCGAATCATCTCGGGCGCGCCGTGGTCATAGGCCACCACTGCCTGGAGTTGTGCCTGTCTCTGCCTGCCAGCTCCCTATGGTCGGGGTGGACCTCCTGGTGGTGGTGGTGGTAGAGCCTCAAAGCGTCGCCCACCACCTGCTGCTCGGCCAGCTCCTCTGCCTCATCTGCCTCCTCCCTGCGGACCACCACGGTCGACTCTCTGCCTCTGCCTCAGTGGTCCCTCAACCGTCTGCTGCTCCTCATCACGGCGGGTCGGGCAGTCACGAGCCATGTGGCCCTGCCCGCCGCACGAGTAGCACTGTCTACATCTCGAAAGACTGGCTCTGTGCTGTGTGCCCCGCACTGCTGAGCCAGTGTCCTGAGGTCGTCTGCCTGAGGGTCTGGTCTGCCTGGACCCATGTGTCATCCATCGACTGCCTGCTGCAGAAGACTCTGCTACGTGCCGCCCTGCGGTGGGTCTCGGTGCTGGTGTAGACTCATCAAGAAAACTATCGATCAAAAGGGCCCGCTCCAGTACTCCTGTCTGAGTCGGAATGCTGAGGGAGATCAGAAATGCCCTAATCTCATGTCTCAATCCCTGCTCAAAGGTCCGGGCCTGGAAGAATGGGTCTCGTACCATGTCGGTCGAGTAGCGCGAGAGATCGGTAAATCTCGCCGAGTACTGGGCGACCGTCATGCTGCCCTACCATAGATGAAGAAGCTTCTGAATGCGCTCCGCACAGAGGGTGGCTGGGACAAACTCTGAGCGGAAGAGGCTCTCAAAGTCTATCCAATGTAGAGATGCCTCATCATGCACCTGGAGCATCAAGATCCACCATCGGCCCACTGCTGCGTGAAGTAGGCTCACAGCGAGGATCACCATGAGGTCTGCTGGTGTCCTCACTAGCCTGAAAACTCGTACGACTGCCTCCAGCCAGTCCTCGGCTGCCTGGGGATCTGTCTCCCCACAGAACCTGGGTGGTCGCTGGTGCTGGAACTCATGCAGTGCGCTGAGGCGATGTGCATCGTCAGCGGGTGGCTCAGAGGGTAGAGCTACCGCCGGTTCCACTGCTGACAAAGGGCCCTGCACCGAGGCCTCGTTGCTCGGTGGGCTGTCGTCACAATCGACTCTCGGAACCCTAGCTGGCTGCCGTCGTGGGGCCATCCTGAAAAGGAAACAGGTGCGCCACGGTCAGAATAGTATACCTAGTGAGCTGATACAAAGTAATCACAAAGAAAACTTGAAACACATAGGCAATCAATGTTTTCATGCATTAAGTCAGAAATCAGAAGTCAGGGTCTTGGTGTACGGATACGTCGGCCGCCGCACCAACACTGGACTCCCTAGACTGATAACCACACTCAATACGCTAAACACTATTACTTCACATAGAAAAAGATCAGAGTTCGCGGTAGAACCAAACTCCTCTCATACCAATTTGTCACGACCCGTCCTCGGGGCCCGTGCCGTGACTACCCCATGCCTGCCTTCCATAGGCCAGGGGCTAGTGACTATAACCAAGGAGTAAATCCTGGTAAAAAGGATAGGCATTGCCTTTGTAAAGTAAACAAGCACCACAGAGTAAGCAAGTGGAAAAGTAAATACTAAGTAAAGACTGGTACAACAGTAAGTGCGGAAAAGTAAGTGGGCCAGTATACAAACCCAAACTGAAAATAAAGTACAACTCGAAAGGGAAAACAGCAACGGAAAAGTAAAAGCTGCTACGCTGAGCTGTCCACTGGAAATCTCACCTGAAGGGTGAGTACAGATAGCTCCACTGCTCCTCGGGTCCCGTCGTCCGCTCCGAGTACGTCCCGCCCAGTGGTCCACCTCTAGGTACCATCCTGCTATGCAAGACTCAACCACGATCAACGTTGTCCGTCGTCTGCAACCAACACAACGTAGTGCGGGCATAGCCCGTGCAGGGGTGAGTATAAGCTACTCAGTAGGGACCCCGAGACCCCCGAAGGTCTCCCAGAATCCACAAAGGATAAACCACAAAGGAAAGATACAATCACGGAGTAACAACAGACGGTGCTTAGGTATATGCCCATACATATACCTAAGTCATCATTTCCAATATGCTCCAACCTCCAAGCCCATGTACAACTCAGTCCACACAAGAAAGTATACGTATTCCACACAGGAAAGCAAAACGTAATCCACACAGGATAGCACAACACAATCCACACAGGAAAGAAAACAGGTTTCAGCTCACACAGGTATACTTCTTCGAAGATGATAGAGATGATCACTGATCCATCTAAGTCGTCGGACCCACAAAGTATCGATAGGTACTAACCCCCGCAAAGACACACACAGGATCGGACCCACACAGGATCTGTAGGCGCTGGCTGACACAGAACCGCTGAGCACTGACCCACACAGGATCGAACCCACACAGGATCGGTAGCACTGATCCACATAGGATCGCTGAGTGTTGTAGTCGTCGTCGTCGAATCCACTGAGGATCTCTGTACAGTCGTCGTCGTAGTCACAATAGCAGTCGCAGCCAGATCTAGGGTTCTCGCACATAGCAAGCTCATTCGGGAGGGTCCGCTCCACGAGCCGAGAGGCTGATACATCAACTGACACTTAGTCCAGATTTGATGTATCCAAAAGTTCCGTATCGTCAACAGGAACTCAACGCAACAGATGGCGCGTCAATCGGACGCCCGGTCTGAGAGTTATTGGCTTTTTCGTTCCAGGGGCCCGGTTGGTTTTTAAGGCAAAACCAACCCGACTGTACTCCACCTACGTCCAAACCTCGGGCGGAGTAAGCCAAAAGATCCGTCTCACTAAGAGAAACTCAACAATGCCGACGGCACGTCAATCGGACGTCTGTAGCTCAAGATATGAGCGTTTCCGCTCCGAGGGCCCGGTTGGTTTCGTGTACGAACCAACTCGGCCAAACTCAAATATTCTGAAACCATGAGTGCGATATGTCGAAACGACTATCTCGTTCTAAGGATTGTGTCGCCACTGACGGCGCGTCGTTCGAAGGTCTGTAGCCCGAGTTATGGGCGTTTGAACCAACACAGTCTGAAAAAAGGGGGGGTCTGGGCCCGGCCCGGCCCGGCCCAGTACCCCCCGGGTCGGCCAAACCGGGTCGACCCGGCCCGGGCGGCGACCCGGACCGACCCAGAAGCCCGGGCCAGCCGGCGGCGCGGCCAGCGCGGCGGCACGACGGCGCGGCCAGCGAGGCGGCACGGCGGCGCGGCCAGCGCGGCCAGTGCAGCCGCACGGCGGCGCGGCCAGCGCGGCGGCATGGCGGCACGGCCAGCGCGTG
The DNA here is from genome assembly GCA_963277665.1 of Viscum album. NCBI lineage: Eukaryota > Viridiplantae > Streptophyta > Magnoliopsida > Santalales > Viscaceae > Viscum > Viscum album. The sequence goes on from OY728119.1 coordinate 542,534,683, forward strand.
CGGCCAACGCGGCCTTTGTGCCGCGCATGTGCCAAGGGAGGGGCGTTTCCCCTCCTTTATGAAAACGGCGGCCCCTTAGTTGGGGCCGCTTGAAATCCAGTCGGGGGAATTAATTCCCCCGGCTCCCCCTTGTCTGGCCGACCCGACCTGGCCGGCCGGTTTCTGCTCAACGGGACTGGCGATGGCCGGTCCCCTTCCAGATCCATCGCCGGCAGCCCGGTACCAGCCGCCGTTCACCCTGCTCCGCCGCGGCCCGGAACCGGCCGGGGCCCTTGTCGTCTCGTGCGGTGCGACGGCACCGTGCCCCTCCGTCGAGGCCCCGCTCCGGCCGCAGCATCTTCGGTTTTCTTCGACGCATCGCGACGGCGTCGCGTCCTTGAACTTCTTTCCACAGCGCGGCGCGACGGTGTCGCGCGTTTCCTTTCACACGATTCCGTGTGGTGCGACGGCACCACGCCTTCCCGAACCAATTCACAAAGGAATCAATCATAAATAAGGAGGAGGGTCGGCCGTGTTTGTGCAGACCGACCCCCTCGCGTTATTTGATAACAATTGGTTTTAAACCACAAAGATCACCAAGTTGATATTCACAACAAAATAACTAAACAAACCCCTACCTCGGTTCAGAAACGGTGCACGTCAATCGAGCCACGGAAGACGAGCGTCGCGGAAGTCGGGCATCGTGGAAAACGAACATTGATTCTGTTGTCGTCGAGGTGCGTTCGAAGATGAAACGTCGTTGGAAGAAGACGTCGCATTCTTCGGCGGAGATGTTCTTCATTGAAGAACGGTGTTCTTCGTCGGAGGTGTTCTTCGTTGAAGAACGGTGTTCTTCACGTTCTTTGTCGAGGTTGAAGAAGAATAAGACTTCAAACTTAGCCCTTTCTCTCCCAAGACTCCACCACAAGAACAACTAACCCCAAAATAAAATAATCCTCCCACTTATTTTATTAACCCAACATAGGTTTTGAATTTCAAGAGTTTGAAAATTCAAAACCCACATTTAACTCACTTAAGTTATTAACATAAGATGTTATAAATTAATGAGGTGATAAGTTAACAAAACATAAATGGGGGGTTTAGAGGGGTTAGGAAAGTGAGGGGTTGGGCTCGTGTGGGTCCCACCAAACCTTATCCTCTCAAGGTTGGTTATCACAAGTGGGTCCCACCCCCAACATCCTTACTTAGGATAAAACTACCAAGTGGGAAAAAACAAAAATTGTTAAATTTTTATTTTTAACTACCACAAAAAATAATAACTCCCCTCGTGTAAATGCAACTCCGAAACAAGAGTTCCTAAGCAAATACCGGCGCTGCGGTTCCATCGGTGCCCTCGGAATTCGATTCCAGGCATCGTTTAAAAAGTTAGAAAATCTCGCTCGTTCGTTCACTGAACGTACCCGAGCCAAACTTCGGAAATTGATTCCGGGCACACTGGGCCTCGGAATTAGGTGCCGTCAGAAACCGCGTTCTTGTAAAATTCCAAAGAAAATTAAGAAAAAATTTCCCTTGAATTTTACGGGTATTTACATCATTGTGATGCAAGTAATGACTCATCTTATGGATTATAAATATTAATACAAGGTAGATCTTCTTGATATTGTAATAATGAGTCGCAGCTTCAATCATGGTTTAGTTGAGTTAATAGAGACTATTATAACTATATACATCTTTTTTCTATGAGAGGAATGCACCTAGGGATTACTCCATGGTAGTCACATACAGAATGAGTGGTCTTCCTTTGACATGAGGCATTAGCACTGGTGGTATTAAGATATATCTCTTAATATTTTCAAATGTTTCCTCAAAATCATCATTCCATTAATATTATACCCCTTTCTTCATCAACCTGGTGAAGGGAAATAATTTTCCTGTGAGGTTGGATATGAAGCTCCAAATGTAGGCCAGGTGTCCGTAGAGTCCTCTCAACTCAGTGAGGTTGCAGGGAGGTGAAATTCAAAGAATGAAATTTTTCTTCTTAGGGTCGAATTTGATTCCATGGTGGCATATGACAAATACGAAGAATTCTCTCAAGGTAACACCTAAATCACACATTAGGGGTTCATTTTTAGACTGTAATGTCGTGGTTAGTTGAAAACTATTTTATTATCTGATAGGTTATCTAAGCACTATCACGATTTAACCACCAAATCATCCACATATAATTCAATGAAATTTTCAGAGAATTGTTTGACGATACGGTGCATGGCATGTTAATATGTGGAACTATCATTTTTTAAACCGAAAGGAATTACTTTATCGAAAAAATTTCTTGGGGATCCCTGAAGGCAGAGTATTCTTCATCTTCTTAGGCTATTCATATTTTATTATATCCTAAATAGCCATCCATGAAAGATAGAGCCTCATATCCAGCAATTTCCTCGATCAATAATTATGTGATCAGGACTTGGAAATCGTCTTTTGGGCAGTAATGATTGAGATACCTGAAATAAATGCATATTATAATAGTCTTATTCTTATTTTTAAGGGGTTAATATTATCTAGCTAGATGAGGTATTGGAATTATTGAATGAATTTGGATCTGATGATATTGTCGACTCCAACCTCTATTTTGGCATCATGTGTTGGGTGCATCCTTCTAGTAGCTTTATTGTAACCATGGTGGTCTTATGGAAAGCCTGGGTGGTGAGTGGCCACCTCTGGATCGAGACCTAGAATTTCTGTATAATTCCAGGTGAAAACATCTTGATTATGCTTTAAGAAATAAGTGTATACCTCTTTCTCTTTAGAATTCATGGTCGCACTAATCAGAGTGGGTCACAGGTCTTCTTCTGTACCCAAGTTTATTTCCTTGAGTTCATAAATGGTTTTAGATACGCCTTCCTGAAATGTTGGAGGGACATCCCTTAGGTCTTCTTATTCCTCTTATGTTTTCTCATCATCTTCCTCTTCATCTTCTGATGGGGAAACAATTCTTGAGATGATTGTTCCATATTAGAGGGAATAGTTTCAATTTTTGTGTTAGGGAGGTGAAGTCACCTCTTCTGCCTTGTCCATTTGTGGGGGATTCTCTAGGGAAGATGTGGTGGGGGTAAAAGAGTTTCCTCATTTTATTTGAGTGATGAGATACTTCCTCCTACCTTAGTGGGTGACTCATGGATTTTTGGGAGTTTTGATGATGGTTCAGGGGCATCTTTATTAGAACCCCCACCATTATCTTGGTAGTCAGTGAGATTTTCAACATTATCAGGCTTGGAGGTCATGACCAAAATCATGATGAATACTAAATATGTGTCCTAATATAGAATTTTGAACTCAATATGATTTACAGGTACTATGTATTATTCCCTGAGCTGCTTGGGAGATTGGTGGGAACCATTTATAAACTATTTGGGGTGGCAATCCAATCAACACTGTCGATCGGAAGTCACATCCCCCTCAGCTCATAGAACACTAAATAAATATAGTGTGATTAAAAAAGGTCGAATGGGGCCTTATTATTATGCAGTGTCCCACTAAATCCATTAATGATATATTTTATGCATTAATGGTAAGAGGATGGTATTTTTGCATGTTGATGTAGTCGGGTCCTTCCTATCAAGGTGTTGAAGGGTGTATTATTTTGGACCACTGAAAATTATGGGTGAGCTACGAGTTCACTGAATTTGTTTTAGATCATAATTTTTCCTAATTAATTCTACTCACTTTTTTCATATCCCAATATATTTTTAGTGAATGTCATCAGATCATCCTTATTGTAGCCCATTCGATGAAGTGTTCGCAGTGGGAGGATATTAACTCCAGATCCATTGTCAATGAAGACATTTTAGATATCAACACCATTTATCCTACCTTACACATATAAGGGCTTGATGTGTCCCTATATGATGGTGTCTTCATATTGATTTGTGAAAGAGATAATTTCATGGAATTATGCAGGATTGGTCTTTGTATAATAGACTTCTGCAGCTGGTACCTCGGCTTCAAACTCCTAAGGACTTCGAAAAGTTTTGATGAGTGATTCCCTAAGATCTGCTGATAGATTGATATCTTGTATTGTACCGAAGATAACTATTTCAGAATGGAATATTTCTGATTCAAAGGCTAGTGCATACTAGATTGGGGATTCCCTTTCACAGGTGCTTTAGAGTATTGAGCATTTTACGACGATGGTTCAGCCCTTAGGATCAGAGATGGAGGATATTCCATCCTTTGTGGATTGGGAAAAGCAGGTCTGCTCACATTCCTAAAAAAATTAGTCACATGTTCTTCCTCTTATGGATATTATGGAAATATTGCACCGGGTGGATTCTTAGGGGGTAGGAGAATTTTCTTGTCCATGTTGGATCTATTTTAGGTTCCTTCTATGGGTTTCTATAACACTGAAATTTTGAATGAGGGTGCGGCCAAAATCTTTATTTCAACCATGTTTGTGTCTCCCTTAATATCCATGGATTCTATGGATTCCTCCTCCAACCCCCCAATTGGGTGTGGTAAATTATTCTAGATATCCATATTCATCATCAGAGAAGGAATCCATTAAGTGGATCACATTGATAGAGCCAAAAATTAACTTCTCTTCTGATGATGAATCTACCTCATCATCTTCCTCTGGTGGTACTATTTCTTGGGGAGGTTCCCATACTCTTAGATCTGATGGCATGAAATCTGACAGTGTCAAATCCAACTTGGGCTTTGGCACAAGTTCATATTCGTGCACTTTCTTTCCGCCAATCTAATTGGACTACATTTTGGGCAGTTGACCTTTGGAGGATTTTGGGGCTGAATATATCAGTTGTGTTGTATCAAGAGATATTTGATTCATAGTTGGTTGCTTTAAATATTCATCGAGGATACCATGGGATCAGTGACGCACGCTTGATGTGAGGTGTGGAAAAAACACTTAAATCCCCCTAAGGGTGTAGTATGAATTGTAACCAGAATTTCATTCTCCAAGGAGAAGTGTTTTAATCTTGGTGTCACTTTAAAAATAACAAGTTTGAATGATTTAAGAAAGAGATATGTTTTCTTATGAAGGGTTTTGAATTTAATATGAGAGATAAGTGATTGGATTTAGGTTGGGTTTTATCATTTGTGATGTCATCATAGTTTTTAATAAAATATGATTCCTTTGGATTTTGAAAAAATAATTAAGTGAATTGAATAAAAAAATTTCTTTGTTTCACCTTTGATTTAATTATTTATCAAAGAGTAGAAATCTTAATGGAATAATATCAATTACTCAGGCAATACCAAATCTGTTATTGATTTCCCTAAATAATTAAATTAATCTATCTTAATTTCTCCACATGATTTATCAATCACCAAATCACTCCCTTAGTTGATTTTCTTCATAGATTAACCAATCTGAGTAAAAATGTATAGATCAAGCAAGGGTAGAATAATATTTAAATCAAAGAAATTTAATATTTAAGAATAAATAAAAATAAAATAATATGTAATTTAAATTCAAAAATAAATTAAATTTAAAATCGTTCATTTAAAAGAAAATAATTCCTTTGAATAAAACTTTAGAAACTCAAACATCACAAAATGGGGTCCCCCCTCCCTTCACCCAATCACAAAGGATTCTACCCCTCCAAGCAAGGTAGGGTCATCTAATTCAAATAAAAAATAATCATAGAGGAAGTAATTATGAATGAAGAACAAGAGGAAGGAATTTATCCTCCTCTTGGATGTTTTCCGCTAGCTGGAATGGGATGTGTAGGAATGAATTGAGAGGTAGGAGCTCCTCTCCTTTTATAGGAAGAATTATTCTTCTAATGTTGATGCATTTTATCCCACATAAATGACTTTGTTTTGCTTTCCCTCATTCATGAAAGATGTTCATAAATGTTTTTAATATCTCTTCTCAAACTATCAGTGAATGTATGCACCGGATGTAGGAGTTATGGGATTTTCATTGAATAAGACTATTTTTGGATGAAATTTCCAGGAAGCTTCCTTCAAATGTATAATGAGAAATAGCCATCTTAATGGATGAAAAACTCTATGTAATTTAATGGGTGAGTGCGCCTATGAGTCATCTTCCATATAAATGTGGAATAACCGAAATTGTAGTTGTGGATACCGAGTTGTGCATCCGTTACGATGGTGGGGCCCACGTTGTTCACACAAAAAACATTTCCAACTTCAATGATTTTTTCGGGCTAGTAGATTTTTTAATCAGTTCTAGGTCCTGAAAAAAATTCAGAGTAAATGAAATTAGGATTCTAACAAAAAATGAATCACAAAATATGGAATTATATTTTTTAATAAATGACAAAAATACCCTTGTGGTGAAAATCTTTCCAAAATTCAGAATTATACACTTTTCTCAGTTTTGCTCATTTTCATTATAAAATTCAAATTACCCATTATTTTAATAAAAAAATGAAATACATTGGTTTTATCATTGAAAAATATTAAAAAATATTCATTATTTGATCAAAAATATACACGTAAATTTTCTTTGTCAAATGCCCCCACACTTAAACCATGCTTGTCCTCAAGTATAAAATCTCAACATAGAAATCAGAGGACACCAATGTTACCAATATTCAAATTTCAATGCAATATAATCAAAAAAAATTCAATGTAAAATCAAAATTTCAAAAATCTGCATAAAATATCAATTTAATTTCCCATTTTTCAATGAAACGAATAATTCACATATTTTACTTTTCCCCTTTGAAAACTGATGGAACTTCTCCTTTCATTCATACAAGCTCCTTGATTCATTATTATTAAGCATTACACATCATGATTTACCTCACTTTTTATTCTTTTCTCTCATCACTCATGATACAATTCAAGTAGAGTTATGCTCATATCATGAGAACATGCTTCTTATCTATAGGCTTGTAAATAAACTACTTTCTCAACTTTGTAAAGAAAAAATATATATAAAATCATGAGGACTTGCAATAAAGGTTCAAATGACTCTGAGTATTAAGGTTGGTAGGATTTGATACTTTAAAAATTAAGGCTCAAGGAGGAGGCTAATCTCTTAAGTAAAATGCATTATATCAAAAGTAAGAGGGTAATGAAATTATCCCCTTCAAATTAGAAACCCCCACTTCCCAAAACTCAAAGTAAAGTTATGATCAAATTAGTCTTAATGAATGATTAGTGCACCCTCTTGAATATTTTTTTATTTTGAATTTTTTTTCTTTTTTCGAAAGTTATGATTAGATCAAACCTCACATCCATCACATAACCACATATAATCATTGGATCATCGGTCTCGAAAATGCTGATTTTTGGTTCTCCCTAATCACAACCCATTTTTCTCTTTTTTTTATTCTTTTTGTCATTTTTTTCATTTTTTAAATTCAATAGGGGAAAACAATATATTATAATGAATCATTCCACAACCTTTTACAATTCCCACAATAACACCCCCACACTTCTTCCTTACAATGTGTATCATCTCATCCACCATGATTCTCTTTACCCCCACACTTCAACTTTAAAATATCATGAAAATACCAAGAGTAGGGTAGGAATGGATAAAAATGGCTTGAAACATGGATCATCCCTATAAAGGAAATTCAAGGTCTATATGGGCTAAAATAAGGATTGATATAAAGGTGGTATTTTAAGGATAAGTGGCTTTTCAAAGGATGCCTCAATCATTTTAAATGTGTTTTTTCATAGTCATATCTTTGAAAAGTTTCAATACATGTTCTGGTTGGTTACATGTCCCAAGATCACTTAAGAAATATGCTCAAGATAAATAGGAAGTACATGGTTTAGAAATCCTATCAGAAATGAGATATATAACATTGGACAATAAATCATGGCATGACTAATAATAACAAATCAATTCACATAAATTTCAGAAATTCAAAGCCTAAAATATGGTAGGGAAGTTTCATTTACATGAATCAATTAATTCCTTCAAATCATGAGTCATTATTTCAATATCCATACTTCATTTTAAAAATTAAATTCATTATTTCAATCATTTAATCATATCAATATTGAAATATAAAACATGGAATCAGAGGATTCCTAAGAAACTCATGTCTCCTAGATAAGTTGAGTAAAACATGAATTCAAGTGTGGGCATGAAATATCAATTTTAAATCTCAAAAAATGATTTTGATGAAAAAAAATAAATGAAGTTTAAATGATAATCATAAAAAGTGAAATCCCTTTTGATATAATGCTTTTGTTAATCTTCCTCTCCTTATTGGGTATACCTTGGGGTTTCCTTCCATGATGGATCTTGAAAAACTAAAACCACTCATACCAGTGTAAGAACCATTCCATTATAGCTCAAATAGGTGATGTAAGAGGAAACTGACTACTAAATCCTATAAAAACAATGAAACTCGGGTTTCCTCCTAGAAGTGCCTTTGTTTAATGTCATTGGATCAGCCTTACCTAATGAGAATAAATTAGTAGATGGTTTGGAGTATATTGACCTCATTAACTGGTTCATGAGGTAAACTTCCAAAGAACTTCTTCAGCCTTTTCCCATTTATAGTGAATGGGTTTTCTCCTTTCTTCTCAACATGAATAGTACCAAAAGAATATATATTAGTAATAAGAAATGGAACTTCCCACATAGAATGAAACTTACCTAGATTTTAGCTTCAATATGGAATTGTATAGTAGAATTTGGTCTCTTGGTTGAAAGGTATTTGGTTGGATCAGTCTATCATGTTCCACACTGGTTTTTCCCTTATAAATCCTTTAATTTCCAAAAGATTTTATTCTGATTTCATCTAGCTCCTGTAACGACAATCTTCTGTCCTTCAAAACTCTCTCTAAATCCATGGTTTTTCTCCTAAAGACAAAAAATCATGAAACATACCTGAATCATTGATTGTATCACTAACTTCTCCATGGGAAATTGAAAATAGGGAATGGTTGCTTGACAAGCTTCTTTTTGAGTCAAGGACATTGAAGTTGAACTTACTATCTCCTAGCTCCATGGTAAGAGTTCCTTCATGTACATTGGTGACTGTTTTTTCCATTTTTCAGAATGGTCTTTCCAAAATTATGTGAGAATGTCTTGGTGCATTGTCCTCCTCCATGGTGAGTACGTAAAATTCTGCTGGAAAAATGAGTTCTCTAACTCCTAGTATCACGTCTTCCACAACTCGATATAGATAAATAGTGGATCCATTTTTGAGTTGGATAACCACTCTTGTAGGCTTCAACTCACCTATTTTTAAAGAAGAGAATACAGAATTAGACATTACATTTATGGATGCACTAAGGTCACACAAAGCATTAAAAAAATATAAAGAACCCATTGAATATAGAATAGAGAATGTTCCTCGATCTTGACATTTTTTGGGTAAATGTGGGGTGGAAATGGCTAAGACACTCTTTCTGAAACTAATTTTTCCATCCTCATCGTTCTTCTTTTTCTTGGTGCATATTTCCTTTAGAAACTTGGCATATTTGGGTATTTGGCAGATTGCCTCCAACAAGGGAATGTTGATTTCCACTTTTTGGAAGGTTTCATGGATCTCCATTTGAATTTGTTCTTCTTCATCTTTTGATAATTGAGTTAGTGTAGAAGGGAATGATACCTTGTTTCTTCTTTTCTCTCTTTGTTGCATTTGAACTTGTGTTTATTCCTTTTTTTCGGGGTGGATGAGTTTCTCTTCAGATTTTTGTTTGGAATCATCCAACTTACTTGGCTTAGATGGTAGAAGCTCCTTACCACTTTGAGTCATGATTTCACTAACATTTTCCTTTGGATTTGGGATAGTTTGGGTTGGGAGTTTTCCTTGATTCCTTTTCAAAAGATCTATATGGTTATCAAACTCGTTGTCCAAATTTTTCATGGTCTTCTTCATCTCTTCAATCTATGTTTCTTGGTGGCACTTCTCAGAACTTGTTAGATGATATTCAAAATTTCTTCATTGTAAAGGTGGTCATTGAAATGATTTTTGTGGTTGGAAGGGTTTCTTGTATGGTGTATGGTTCTGAAATTGATGTTGAAATGGTGGCCTATCCTAGTTTTGTTGTCCACTATATCCTTGTTGGGTTTGACCTTCTCTCCATTGATGCTTTTGTGGGAATTGCCTTTGCTAAAATGTTGGTGCACAACTTTTTGTATCCTATAACTCAGCACATTGATCAGTGTAATGATTTGGCGATGAACATAACCCACATACCTGAGGTGGAGATGTATTCTCATTCACCTGCTTGATGGCCATTTTCCTCACAAGGCTTGTTAGTTCTTGAATTTGTGTTATAAGAAGAGGTGATGATTCAGAAGATCTTACTTCACACATCCATCTGGTACCAGTGCTTCTTGTCCTGAATTATTGTGAATTCTAGGTGATCTTCTCAATTAGGCTTCATGCTTCTTTGGGTAAATTTTAAATCAATGTTCTTCCAAAGGATGCATCCAAAAGGTTCCAATCATTGTCCAGGAGTCCTTGGTAGAAAAAATACCAGGAAGTGGTATTCCTTGATTTCTTGGTGTGGGCAGCTCATACTAAGATTCTTGAATCGTTACCGATACTCGTAAAGAGTCCCACTGGTAGCTTGTCGAATGGGGTATATCTCCTTCCTGATTGATGTACTCAGGGAGGCTGGGAAGAACCTTTGAATGAAACTTTGTTGGAGATCATCCCAGCCTTGGATTTCTCCAGGTTGTAAGGTATACAACCAGTCCTTCCCTACTCCCTCAAGTGAAAAATGGAATGCTTTCCACATCACTTTATCCTCCTATACTCCTCTTGGTTTGAAGCTTGAACACACATGGATGAATTCTTGAATGTGAAAATTGGGATCCTCACCTTCAAGTTCGTGAAATTTTGGCAGCATGGGAATCATTTTTACTCGTAACTCAAAATAATTTGGTTGTTCAGGCATGTTTAACTGATTCTGTTGGTTAGAGAATTGCAGGGCATAGAGGTCCATCAAGGTTTGTCTTGGATTTTGTGCCATTATTGGTGGTTTTGATTGGAAAATTGAGTCTTATAAACTTATTTCTTAAAAATTTATTTCAAGATTGAGATTCCTAAGCCTAGGAAACAATGTTATTTCTATCTCAGGGTTGAAATCAAGTAGTTCCTCATTTGAGATCCTAGTCTTGCATATTTACACTTTCTCCCTGACAACAACCCCAGTTTTGACGCACGCTTTTCATGAGGTGTGGAAAAAACAATTAAATCCCCATAAGGGTGTAGTATGAATGGTAACTAGAATGTCATTCTCCAAGGAGCAGTGTTTTAATATTAGTGTCACTTTAAAAATAAAAAGTTTTAATGATTTAAGAAAGCAACAGGTTTTCTTAAGAAGGGTTGTGAATTTAATATGAGAGAGAGGTGATTGGATTTAGGTTGTGTTTCCCATTTGTGATTTCATCATAGTTTTTAAGAAAATATTAATCCTTTGGTTTTAGAAAAAATAATTAAGTGTATTGAATAGCAATTGTTTCTTTGTTTCAGCTTTGATTTAATTATTCATCACAGTGTAGAAATATTAATTGACTAATATTAATTACTTAGCCAATAACAAATCTGTTATTGATTTCCCTAAGTAATTAAATTAATCTATCTTAATTTCTCCACAGGATTTAGCAATCACCAAATCACTCCCTTAGTTGATTTTCTTCACAGATTAACCAATCGGTGTAAAAATGAATAGATCAAGCAAGGGTAGAATAATATTTAAATCAAAGAAATTTAATATTTAAGAATAAATAAAAATAAAATCTTATTTAATTTAAATTCAAAAATAAATTAAATTGAAAATCATTCATTTAAAATAAAATAATTCCTTTGAATGAAACTTCAAAAACTGAAACATCACAAAATGGGGTCCCCCTCCCTTCACCCAATAAAAAAGGATTCTACCCCTCCATGCAAGGTGGGGTCATCAAATTCAAATAAAAATAAACATGGGTGAAGTAATTTTGAATGAAGAACAAGGGGGAGGAAATTATCCTCCTCTTGGATGCTTGCCGCTGGCTGGAATGGGATGTGTCGGAATGAATTGAGTGGTAAGAGCTCCTCTCCTTTTATTGGAAGAATTGTCCTTCTACATTTTAAGTGTTTCATCCCCAATAAATGACTTTTTTTCGTTCCTTCCTTCATAATAGATGTTCATAAATTTCTTTCCTATCTCCCCTCAAAATATCAAAGAATTTGGACACTGTATTTAGGAGTTATAGAATTTTCATTGAATAGGACTGTTTCTGGCCGAAATTTATAGGAAGCTTCCTTCAAATGTATAATGAGAAATAGCCTTCTTAATGGATGAAAAAATCCATTCAATTTAATGGGTGAGCACTCCTATGAGTACTCTTCCATATACAGGTGTAATAACCGAAATTGTAGCTGTGGAGACGTAGTTGTGAATTCGTTATGGTGGTGGGGTCCACGATGTCCGCCCAGAAAACATTTCCAAATTCAATGATTTTTTCGGGCTTGTAGATTTTTGAATCAGCTCTAGGTCCTGAAGAGAAATTCAGAGTAAATAAAATCAGGATTCTAAAAAAACTAATCACAAAATTTGGAGTTATATTTTTTAATAAATGAAAAATATACCCTTGTGGTCAAAATTGATCCAATATCCAGAATTATGCACTTTTCTCAGTTTTGTTCATTTTCATTATAAAATTAAAATTACCCATTATTTTAATAAAACAATGAAATACATGGGTTTTATCATTAAAAAACATTAAAAATTATTCATTATTTGATCAAAAATATGCATGTAAATTTGATCTGTCAATCAGTTGAATGTTTTCAAAGTCATCCAACTATCGAACTTTTTCTTCTTTTTGTTAACAACTTTTTCACACTCCCCTCCTTCATTTGGGTCAGCAGTGAAAACATAGGACACTTGTTCTGGTGTTGGTCCCAACTTAACTTGTCTGGAATCAGTCATTTTTTACAGGAGATCCTTGAAAAAAAACCTAGATTTTTTTATCTAATACCTGGTGGAAGGGACAGTAATTTAGCCGTTCATCGAGACCTACTTCATTAGCCATCTTCAGATTTAGTTGTCAGTTAAAGTTACAATTCATGGTGGCTACAAAGTAGCAATGTAATTGGTTTTCCTAGAATTAGTAAACTTTGTTTCTTCATTCCAATAATTTATTTCTATTTTCCACCCTTCACTCATCTTGTCGAGATGGGGGCGGATGCTGACATCCAGGGGGCACGCGATTTGGTGCGGGCCTGGGAGTTGGAGGCCTCAATGGTATTCAAGATCCCTTGATTCATGTCCTATTGAACTTGAACATGGGTGGGTACAGTAGGGGGAAAGATTGGATGTGTCTTCACTAATAGAACTTGAGGCGGATACTAAGCTGGAGGCATCCTTTATGGAATCTCCTAAATATATTCTGGTTTCTTTCCATTTGAGGTAAATTTTGATATCCTTCCATGATTGGGTTCAGGCAGACTGATGGTCCCAACACTGGCTTGAATGACCTTTTTAGACTTGCTTCATCTATGGGTAAGAGCCCATGGGGTAGAGGTACATCTGATGGAAGTGTGTGTTGATTCTCTATTTGGGGAACATACCTGGTAAGATGGATTAGTCATAACAGCTCAACATTGATTCTCCTTAGATCTTTTATTTCTTCCTCCTATTGAGAAAATCTATCCTCGAGAATGAGGGAGGCATTCTCATTAGGGAAGAGGATGTAGGTTGTAGGAAACCTTATTCTAATTCTTCTCCTTATTGGGGATTCTCAGAGGAGGAAATGATGGATTAGCTGAGGGTGCGCCCAAATTTAAGGTAGCCCATTGGTTCCAGGTATGCATACCTTCTTGCTCGGTGTGGAACTATTATGGAAGGGAACCATATTCTATTGCATCTTTCTTATTTGGATTATCTTCAATAAGGTCTATGGGCTTGACATCCATAGCATTCACTGATACATATTGCATTAGGGGTGGCATACTGGGTGTTGAATGGTAGGAGGGTTTCTTGCATCCATTTTCGGATCTTATACTTCCATTCTGGGACCCTATTTTAGTTTCTTGGAGAATAATGACTTGAACAGAGCCTTGACATGACCTAGCAGTACACCCCCACCCCAAGGGATATGAGTCGTGAGACAGGATAGATTGAGTAATCTCCCTATTTTTTTCCTCCCCGTGCGGGAAAAGGCTAACTTCCAATGGTAGAGTGGTTGAGGTAAAAATGCCCCCAGCCCTATAGGCTAGGGTTTCTCTTGTTCTCCCATTGATGTGTCTTAGCCCAGATTTGTTAGTCTTATGGGGGAACTTTGTGTTAAAAATTCCCCCAGCCCTGTAGGTTGGGGTTTCTCTCGTACTATGGTGGTTGGTGCAAATATCACCGCCTTCTCGATCCTGTGCATTCTAATGCAGGTGTGATCCATATAAAGTGCCAAATCTGTACATGAATTATTTACTTATGAGGACATGATTAATACTCATTAGTTGGATTCCCTTGGGAAATAATCCCGCTTAAAGTTCTCAATGGCATGATTCATCAGCTTCTTGATGACTTTCTCTCGTTAGGCCGGATGATTTTGAGAATTACTCAAGGTTGGTTCCTGTTGATAGGGCCACTTTTCTAAAATAGGTACTTCATTTGGCTGCCATCATGGGATGATGACATTATTGGATTCCACCTCTAGTGGTTTATGCTAGACGAGATGTGGGGTCAAGTGTACAGTTATGTCTTCTCCCCCACCCTCATATGTGAACACCACATGGGGCATCACCGATGAGGCAATGAAATTTCTGTAGCACGTGGAGTCAATACAACTCAAGGTTTTTCTTTTGCCTTTCTGATCACAGATTTCATGTAGAATAAATGGATTCTAAGTCAATTTTCCAATGAATCTCCCCCAATATACTGACATGGTCTTCAAACCTGTCATTGGGTAGAAATTTCATTTTCAACTGGTGGATATTTTCCAGACATTAAGGTGAATTTTGGGCATACATTATTCTAATATCTCTTTTGGAATGTTGAAATGATAAGTGGTTGTGGGCTGGAACATAATTGGTATTTCATACCTAGGTAGATGTCTTCTCAAGAGTAACATATTATGTTTTCTTCTTCTATGTCTTACTCTACTTGTTATGCCCAACATTGATGCTTTGTGATGATTTCATCCTGATTAGAATGGAAAGTAGGGATTGCATTGATGTATGAATGGTTTCATGGTGGATCATAGAATGAGCATGGACCTAGGCCATCTTCTAGATGAGAAAGGATGTCACTTTTTATTGATAGATATTCTAGCATATCCAACCCTATCCTTCCAAGAGCCTCAGAATATGATGGATTTTTTATATTTAGACCAGCGGGGGGAGGACCTTCTTGTCAGCGTGAATTTGGGTTGTGGGGAGGACCTTCACAACTGAGGTTGTAGTGGAAGGGACTACCATAGAATCATAGCATCTGACCACAAGGATATTTTCTATGGTATGTACCATGGGGAGGAGCATCAGGACAGACCACAGTAAGCGGAGGTCCTTCTTGCTATTTTTTTCATTGCAGGGAGAACCATTGCAATGAATTCCATCCTGGAGAGGGCTACCATTATGTCTTGATGTCTGGCTATAGGGAGAATATCATAAATGTTCATTTTGGGGAGGGCCTTCAAGATGTACTACAATGAGGGGAGGACATTCTCATTTCTTGATTTCACTACGAGGAGGGCCTTCATAGTGACTACTATCATGGTGAGGAATACCATCATATCTTGATTTCTGAATATAGGGATAATAATATTTGCAGTGTATGCCCAAGGAAGTACCATAAGGGAGGATGAAAGAAAGGGGGGACCTTCTTCTTGTTAGATATTATAGTCAGGGGAAGGGCTACCCTAACAAGTATCAGGAGATAGGATCTCCTGATCGATCATTTCTGGTCCATGGAGTAATCCCCCATGGGTGCTCTGAGGAGGACCTTTAGAGATGCTGGTATCAACGTTGTGGAGAGAACCTTCACAATTGGTACTACCTCTTCTATAATTTGGTAATTAATTTATAGGATCTTGAGCCTCTATTAATATATGTTTTATGACATCAAGAACTCCAGCTTTCAGTAGAGCAGAATCATGAATGTCATCTTTATTTTCCAGCTTCCTTTGGTTCCCTTCATTTTTGGGATCTCACTTGCAAGCAACTGGGGCCGCCTGCTATTGGTAATGGACTTCATATATAGGTCCTTGTTTGGTTGGTTCCTATGATGTTGCTAAGATATTCTGATGAGCATCTTGATTTTTTGTGGGGATGTATACATTTCTTGAAGCAGCCACCATGTTGGGTCATTTTCCCCAAGTTGGAACTAGTGTTTGTTCCTAATTTGGTTGTCCTAGTATTGTAAAATATAGTCATCAAACCTCCTGGACTGGAGTAGGGATGCAAGTCTGCTTCGGAGTAACCATCTTGTTTTTGGGATGAACCACCCTTCTCGAGGAGACAGGATCACGGGCCCAACTCCTTGATTTTTTCATAGATGCGATGACGTCTTGACAGGTTTGGATTATATAGTCTAGAATTGACATTTGATCCTGTATCATTTCTAGGATGTTTTGAGATACATATTTGGATGGAACATGGTTAAATTCCCATTTCGATGTCAGAGAAAGAGTTTGTTCCTACACCGGTCCTCCATGTGATTCTAGTGGGTACTGATAGTTCTCTTATGTCTGGGAAAATGAACGAGTCTTTCCCTGACTTGTAGTCAGGATATGCTAGCTACTTTCTCCAGTTTCAACTATATTTGACTAGTGGGATTTATTTTTTTGATCAGTAATTTTCATTTACTCGGTTTTTACTATATTTATCTCACAATCTTGATGTGTATCTATAGGAATTTGACACTAATTATATTTTCTTGCCACTGTATTTGACTGGTGGTCTTGATATTGTAAGGCTGCAATTTCTATCTACCTGTTGATTGCCACTGTAGTTGATGGGTGGGATTCATATTCATTGGCAGTGTTGTATGACTGGCCATAGTTTGGCACCCTATTTAGATAGCAGTCTTGGAATGCATCCGCAAGAATTTTCTCATTCTTATAGATGTTTTTCATCCTATTTTGAAATTGGGTTTCTTGTGCATGGGTGGGGATTTGCATCCGCCAATAATTTTCTGGCCTATCATCATGGTGGGATCGGCGAGCATTGGAAGAAATTTTCACCGACTCGTATTGAGCCACTGTATATATGTGGTGGGATTTAGAAGAGGAGGTAGATTTGTATGTCTTCCTTTGGTATGCCACAATGTTTGTATGGTAGATATCCTCCCCAAGAACCAGGGGAATGACCTGCTCCTGATTATGCATTCACCACCCTTGGCGAGTAGCCCAAGGGGCCCGTGTCCGTTGGACTTCAATAGGTTCTCTCGGTATAAGATCATCTCTAGAGTAAGGATATTGGGTTGTACGCTGCTGGTGGCGATGTCCTCTAGTAGGATCCCTCGAGTGGGGAACCTATACAGCTAGGATGAGGCCTTTGGTGTTGAATTAATCTGAATCCATAAGTTAAGGGAGGTACTCGTTGTTGTATTCCAGAGATAGAATCCTGAAACAATTTGAGAAAACCAGTGGGGTCGTCCAGTGTTGGATTTCCAATCATGGTTGGAGAGATTTCACCGATTGGAGGGCCTATCTTTTAACCTCCACCATTGGTAGATTACTATTTTGGTGGTACTCTTTGATCAGTGCATTTGAAACCCAATGTTGAAGATGCTGGGTTGGTAAGGGAATCATGTTCTTCATGAGGGGTCCATTCGTCAGTGAGGTCATTGATGCACATGTCTGAGAAAATTGTTAGAATGCAATTGGATTGAAGGTTTCTTTTGGAATCACTTGTAATATATATGACATTTAAAAAAACAAAACCCCATCATAGTAGAATCTCTTAATCACATGCATAATTGATTATTATTTTTTGGCCCTCTTCCTTTTCAATGAAAAAGGGGCTTGAGGTGAGGTAACCCACCACCTTGGTTAAGGATTCATGTCAGGTTCACCATTTTTGTTTCAGACCAACGTGTGTTGTGTCCCTTTTGGGGGGGTGTGATGGTCACATTGGGACTGGTCAGTATATACATCTTTTATTATGAAGGAGGTTCCACAGTTGAGTGGTCTCGGCGGGTGATTGTAGGGGATTCAATGTTTGGTGAAACCGACCCACATCGGGTATGATGTCCTTGGATGGTCTCCAAAGGTTTTTTGTAGAGATAAAAAAATAAATGGCCCTTTATCCTGGATTCATGGACCTTCCTTCCAAAGTTTGGTGCTCATTGGGTGAGGATTTGGCCAACAACACCTTAGGACTCCACTGGTCAAGAGGATGGGAGGTTAGGATCATCACACCCTTTTGGGGGGAATTATTCCCTATTCTAGGAATCTCTTATAGATTTAATCAATGTTCATATTCTCATGAATCCTTGGTTCATTCCCAATCATGTGTATGTGGGTTACTCCTAGGTTGCAAGATCAATTAGAAATATGCATGGGTTCGGAATCATCTATATGTATCCGAGGTTCTTTATTGATGAAGGCATTTGTGTGTGTATGAGGTTCTCCAGCAATGTTACCCTTTTATGGACACATTAATGATTCTCTGGTCTTTTACTGAGACAATGATGATTTAATCCATGTGATAAGGTGCTCTGGAGTTTATCATTATCCAGGGGGGATGGAGATCATTTCGATATCGGGATTGAACCCACAAGATAGACTTCCTACATATCCTCGTGAGAGGAATCAGATTCCACATAGTTCGATGTCGCTTTACTAAACACATCACCTTTTAAGGTCATGGGAAAAGGACCCATCCATGAAGTTTAACATCATACAGTGAGGAAGTTTAGGTGGAAGATTCCTAGTAAAGATTTCGTGTGGGACTTATGCTGAGGTGACCCAAAATGCTCAGAAGAGGCATAATCTCTGGGGTGGATATGACCCTTATCGAGGACATGGCCCAAAGAAAAGTAGGGTAATATAGGTAATGATTTTGGAACTTATGTAGGATTATTATGTATCATAATTGGTTGGGAATAAAATCCCTCATAGTTTGGTTTGGGTTGGGACTTACACCCTTAAGGCGGACCATTGTTTGGGGCATGATTGGGGCCTACACATGGGAGCTACCAAATAAGTTGGGGATTACTCCAGATCATAGTAGGAATCAAAGTTCTCGTAGTTCATTTCATTTGGGGCTTACACCTAGGAGAAGGTACATGCTTTGGGGTTATACAGATTTCATGATTGGTGCCAACCTCTAAGCCCACATGGGTCTTTCTTAGTGTGAGAAACAAGAGGGGTCAATGGATATGAATATTTCACATCCCACATCATCTGATGATAGATGGTACTGGAGCACAAAAGGGGAGAGAGAGGAGTTCTAAATGTTTCCATTTTCTCCCTTTCCTTTTCATACCCTAGATAGTTAGATTAACCTATCCAGGTATGCTCTGGGTGAAGGAAAAGAGAAGCACCGATCCAGTCTCCTTCAATAATATCTAGGGGCTTACCTGAGTGGGAGTGCCCTAAAATTGGTTCTGGTAAGGGGGAGGAATGTTTCTTCTTTTCAAAGGGAAAATAAAGAATGATTTACCTTGTATATTAGTGACCCTCATCAAAGGGAAATTATAGTGACTACCCCTAATCCCTAGAATGGGGAGGCTCACATTAGTATCCAACGTTTGAACCCCTAGTTACCATGGTAATGTAAACTTATAAACATTCTGGGGGTCCGTACCATTGTGGGGATTACCTATGAAACTTCACTTACCATGGTTATGTAAACTCAAAAGGGAACACGGATTCACCTGGTGGTTTTATCATATGGTTATAGTGGAATTAGAAGGTGCATTGTCCTGATTTCGTTGGACTAGTTCGTAGAGGGACTGCAAATGAGGCGATGGAAATGGAAGGAGATGATCGAATCCAAAGAGTGAAACATCTGAGATTACCCAATTTTGCATATCATTTCTTCATGCGGGATGGGGACCTCCCTGCATCACATGTTTCTATGGCGGAGGAGAGACCATCCGCATACAATAATGGTATGTAGACTAGTATGTGGTCTGCGTAGTGTTTTACTTTGTGAGGCCAGGTTATGACCATGTAGAATGATTCTACGTGGCACCGAGTTCTGCCCGTGTATCATGGTGCTACGTAGCGCATGGTTCCACCCACTTAGTGTGGTTCTATGAAAGGTGTCGGAGTGAATAATGGGCATTGGTTCAGTTCCTTGTGATAACTTAATCCGAGAAGGAGATATGGTTTGTGGTTTTCCCGTTATTATGTTTTCTTCTTTATTTTTCCTATATGTGGCTAGTTTATACATGTGGGAATTATTTAGAATAGGTTTGCACCTCCTAGATGGATCTCTTCATAAATTCATCTCAAAAATTCCTTCCAATCCTCTAAAATCTGGTGCTTTTCTTGACTCCCCTTAGGGTCCTTTTATAGAGAGGCTGGGGCACTAGATTGATGGTCCGCGTAGTGCTTTTTGCGGAAGCCCATGGTGGACTTAGTCATTAGAGGGATTCATTTGTGGGGGTTGGCGATGCCACCTCATCCTATGAGCCACTTAGTTCATGGGGGTTATTGTATTTGGGGGAATAATTCTCCACCTTAATTATGTCAACAATATGGTTTGCAGGGGTGCGTAGTACATGGGGGTGAATTTCTCCACCTCTATTCCACCAATGACAAAATTCATGGGATCTAGTGTCATCATATTCATTATGTGAACTACTAAGTTTGTGGACTTCTTTTCAAATCCGCATACCGCCATGCAGAGCAGCAGTCTGTGAAGGAATTTTCATTTCACGGTTGCCCTTCCTTTGAGAATTTTTCATCAATCTTCTTCTAGATTTTATTTCCTTCTTTTTCTGATTTTGATGGAAATTTATTCATTGTGAATGTGGAATTTTTAAGACCCTACAATATCTAAAGTCTTGATGAAATATATCTAACATTAATGATATTCTTGAAAAAAATATCATATGGATACATTAGATAAATGAGGTGTCAAATACCTCTATATATAATAGGTATTCATAACATATACAAATTAATTTTAAATAATCTATTATGTAAAATTGAATCAATTATGTTACATTAGAATTTTACCAATATTGAAACATTAAATACATGACATAATCATTTAGGTCATTCATGGTCAATTGTAATAAAAAATATTGATACAAGTATACATGAGAATTAATTTATTAATAAAATATTATACATCCATCGTGGAGAGAATGATGAATTTATTTAATGGATGTATGACTGCTAAAAAATCACTTATAAGAAAATTATTCATTCGTGTTATGTTATTATGAATATCCTATGTATAATGATTTATCATGGGTTACTTATTATTAAGGTAAATTATTTATATCATCCCCATCCATATTGTAAGTGAATTTACAATATTTATATAAAGTGAAAATTATGAAATATAAATATGGGTGCACCCACCTAGCATGTGAAAACATTTAAATATTATATGAAAATACATCTATTAAATTTTAATGTGTATTTCTATTTTTTAGTGAGTATACATATCATGTTATGCATGTTGATTGAAATAAATATTGAACATCATATTCCACATATAAATTGGTTTAGTGGAACCATTGATAATATTCCCACAACATCATGAACAATCCGGTTGTAAAGTGTTAAAAATCAATAGTTTGATTATACATATTAGAAGTTTAGTTTAACTGATTATATAAAAAAATCACGGTGAGTGTAAAGTAATGAATATATTTTCCCTTAAAGATAAAAACAAATATATCAATGACAATATATGTTTTTAGATATTCTCATTGAAGTTACATGATTACCTAAAAATATGATATATTATTAAATGTTATTGATGATATATTTTAATTTTTAAATCCTTCAAAAACTCATCAATGACAACAGATTTTGAGATATTTCGACACTAAAATAATTTTCCAAAAGATTTATTGAAACAATATATTATATATTCAACTTAGGATGTTTTGCATTAGTTTTTCAAAGTTAGAGTTCCTAAATGTATTTTTGAAGATGAAGTGGTATTTTTTGTCAATATGATTTGTTTGAAGTCAATGTATAATATGAAGTTGCTGAATATATTGAATAGGTAAAGGAAATTATTGTTATGGCAATTATTGTTGTTATGGGAAGTCAATGATTTTCAATTATTGTTGTTATGGGAATAATTGGATGGAAAATTTATAGGGCAGCAGCTCTTAAATGCAATGATTATTGATCTTTTCTTCAAGGTAAATATAGGTACTAAAGATGAAAGTATTTTCTACTATATTTACATTTAGAAATATAGTAAACAACTAGTGGGGGCGATTGAAGAGCTATATTAAATAACAAATGGATAGCTAGAAGTTGGAAAATACATCCATGGAGCCCTATATATTCATACTACTATATCAGGTGAAAAAGAATCTTTGGATGATGATTTAGGTCAATTTATAATGTTTGAGAAATCCATATAAATATTTGAAGAGGTTATAATATCATTTCATCTAAGTTTTGAATTTTTTTATTGAAGTAGAAAAATAGAAAAATCCTAAGACTTTGGAATAGTAATGATAGACTTTAGAAGTGTAAGTATTTTCTTTGGAAGAGTAAATTCCATTTTTGAAAGGTTTTTAATAAGTTCATAAGAGAATGAAGTGACATTGGAAGGGTAATATAAAACTTCATAAGATTAAATCCAAACATTATAATAGTCCTTTCAAAGTAAAGGAAATGTTTTAAAAGGTAATTTGATGACTTCATAAGAGTAATTTTATACTTTAGAGAGTAACTTATGAATCGTAAGAGTTAATAGTTTCTAATAATTTCACTAAGTTGGGCTTTGAAAGGGTGCTTGGATACCTTCATAAGAGTAAATTTCTAACTTCGTAAGAATCAATACCTTTGTGAAATTATAAGATATGCCTACTTTAGAAGAGTAACTTATGAACTTTGTAAGACTTTGAGTTTAGTTGGAACAATTATGGAATTTATCATTTGTGAGAATTGACAGAAGAAAAGTTCATAAGATACTTCTATGAATTTATTAAGATATGGTTTGGGTTTGTAAGAGACTTTTTAGATGTGTAAGTTTGGTAAAGGCATGAAAATTCATAACATTATTTCAAACCATAAGGATATTTTATAAAACCATAAGACTCTTTTAAACCATAATACTTATATATAAAACTGTAAGACTTCGTGAATCGTATAAGATATTATAACTACATGTATAAATTTTTAAATTTCCAAAAATTGAAAAAGGTATGAAAAAACATAAGACTATCATAGGTACTTTGTAATAATTTTAATAATTATGAAAATTAATTACCACCTTGAAAACTGAAAAAGGATTGGAAATTTAAAAGTATTTCAAAATGAATTTCCTACTATAATTGTAAGACTTTAACTGGTAAAATTATGAGATTTCTTAATTGTGGAATATTGGAGGATAATTTAATCCAATGATGTTATTCTGATCTTCATGAGAATGAGCATCAAAATAAAAGTTTTGTGATTCAGGATGATGTTCAAGTGTTCCACATCATGAATATAAGTACCATGTCGCAATGATGAATGTTTCCCTGAACATATGGAAGAATTGAAAAATGAATTAAATGTTGTGGATTTTGTGAAAAATAATATTTTTGTACTATAATATCACCTAAAGAACATAATCCTAAATCTCATGGAGATTTAACTAAATTTTTTGATATGGGATTAAAGGAGTTTAAATGAGAAAATGAAGTCAGAGATTTTTATTGTCTAATTTAAATGAGAGGAAATCATGTCTCCAAGAATCGTGAAATTTTTTCATATCAAAAATATGGAAACAATATTCCTAGAATTATATATGAAGATAAAAGGGAGAATATAAATAGAAATTAATTCAATGAGGGATAACTTCAAGCCCAATACTTTGCTACCTTTATGAGATATTGTATCGAGGAGTGAGTAAGAAGAAGAAGTTTGGGGAAGAGAACCAAAACATTGAATATCATCAGAAGTAAGAAATTTCATATGATCTAATCATGAATATTAGACATCTAAGTTCTTGAAAAAGTGATCGTGTTTATTTCAATTGATCTAGAAGTCTTCATAAGGAATATATATATCAACCATTTCAGCAGCAACTAAGAGGGTATGAAAATATCATATATGGGAGGCATTACCTTTTATAATATAAATAGGATTGGGAGACAAGATGGATCATGCACAAACAACTCCAAGACAAAATATAAAAAGAAATCCAAAAATAACCCCACATACATGTATAAATAGAATTGATACAAATACAATAAAGTCTCTAAAGTAAATACCCAAAGTAAATCTAGAGCAGTGACACAACCGCTATCTAAAGATCTGAGCTAGTAATGCCAAGCATGGTCCATGTAATCCTCATAGAATCCTGAAAACGGTTTTATATACATAGGGTGAACATACTAGTATGCATAGTAGGAAAAACC
The DNA here is from genome assembly GCA_963277665.1 of Viscum album. Classification (NCBI taxonomy): domain Eukaryota; kingdom Viridiplantae; phylum Streptophyta; class Magnoliopsida; order Santalales; family Viscaceae; genus Viscum; species Viscum album. The sequence goes on from OY728119.1 coordinate 542,559,079, forward strand.
AAAGTCACTCATGCACATGTGGAAGAAGCATACCAATACACTAATGAGAAAACAAAAAAACCAAACAGCACCTATCAAGGTATACTAACCATCCCAACCTCACCAAGCCATTCTCACCAAACAACATAAACCAAGTAATATAGTATAATAATAATTGCATTGATAAGGGTAACTCACACTACTTTACTACCAGTATGCCACTCTCACACCCATCTTCGTACGTTCTTCCACTACCTTCTCTTAGGTATGACACACCACCCCACAAGCATGGTCATAACCCACCTCACCCACAAACTCCTAGGCGTGTTTCCCCACAAGCACAACTACAACACATCTCGCCCGAAAATACCTAGGTCACAACATAGCTGCCACCATAACCAGAGTAGTAGGGTATCGTGAACATGTATAACATCAACCTCATTCCCTCCTCCTACCATGCATAACCCCCCCCCCCCCCGAGATGTTTCCCCACAAGTACGGTCATGCCTCACCCAAAAACACCTTGGTCATCACATCTCGCCCGCGAACACCTGGTTTATCACATCTCACCCAAAGACACCTGGTCCATCACAACCACCATCTAATGCACTAATGGACCTCCAACCACACAACATGTGCAATACCAACCCCGTTTGGAAGAGAGAGTGGGAAAGAGAGGGCACCCATCCATCTGTACTCCTAACCAGATGCTAGAACCCCTCCCCCCCCCCTCATTGGACTATGTGGGTGTCAGAACATAGTGCTCGATGTGGGTGGGGTTCATATAAAAATAAAAATAATGTACAAGTATATATATAATATCAAACACTCAGGATCAACCTATGGGTTTACAAACAAATGAACCAGCTCACAACACCATCACTTTTGATGCCACCTCTAAATGAATAACACGACACCTCAAGCCATGAACCCCACTTCATATTTCTAACCAATTTCATTTAATCACCCCATTCATTTCATTATTTAGTATCAGCCATATTTAACCACACAATCCACTATTTAATTATCCATTAACCATTTCTATTCCATTAACCAAATCAACCCACTCCATTCCAAGCATTATTGAATATTTATTTATTTATTTATTTATTTCATCACTACTCAGGAATCTAGCACAAAGAAAGCACCACCTCGCTGCCCCAAAATAACATCCTAACAAACCACCTCTTCGCTGCCCCAAAAGTGAAAACCAACAAACCAACTCCTCACCACACCAAAAGCATGGAAAAACAAAACAAATCCTCGTCGCCCCAAAATCGTATCCAAAAAAACCCACATCTCCCCATGCCCCATTACAAACACACATTTTTTTCCCACAAGAACTTCCACATATCACAACACATCAAGATCATTTTTACAGATTTATAAAGGGGATTTTATCACACTCCACTTTATTTTAGGTGTGTTATTACAAAAACCAAAATCATGGTCCAACAATTTTATTATCCAAGTTTAACTAATTAACCATTTTCCATATAGGTTGATGTAACAACAATCACAAAAATAAAAATACATATATCCATTGTAAAAAATCCACCAATAGCCACAATTTTTAGTGGGCCATCAAGCCTGAACAATTCACAATATCAAAAATAATATCAAATTTGTAAAAGCATGTGAATCAAACCCCATTTACCACTTTTAATTAAATTTAACCAATTATTTATCTTTTATTAATCCAGAAAAACCATAATCCATGGATAAAATAAATTACACCCCTACCTCATGATACACAAAAAAACATGAAAGAGGGATTCCCTACCTCAAAAAGCTTGTTAGCTTGTTGTGCACCACAGGGCAAAGAAGAAAACTCACAAACTACAACCGCCCCAAGAGAACCACAGATCAACTATACCTCAAATAAATACCATAAAAAACCCAACACACACCCCAACCCATAAAAACATCACCATAGTGAATCCCTAAGAAAATAATGGAATAAAAACCACCACAAAAAGAGAATAACCTACCACGTATCAACCATAGATTGTCAAAGAATATCCACTAGGACCAACAGATCAAAGAAGGATGAAGAGGAATTGAAGAAATCCTCAAAGAACCTAGGGTTTACCCAAAACGAGAGCAAGAAGAATCCACGATTTAAAGAATGAAAATTCATCCAGAAAATAATTTTAAAACTACATGGGATCTGGGGTTTACCTGATGTGTAATACCCTTTAACATCATGTAATCCTTAGGGTTTAGTTTCACCAAAAAATGCATTACCTTTTTATTATTTAGCCTTGAAAATATACACATTTTGAAATATCCCTAGAAAATCCATGAAACCAACTTTCATGTCGTATAATAAACTTACAAAGCATCTATTTACATTAGTAGCTCTCATGAACCTCCAACTATAATGAAAACTTTCGGAACCTCCCCCGAACACCTCCAACAAACAAAACTGGAAAAGTAATGACCCAAGAGGGAATGGAACATTAAATTATATGCCTCTCAAATTATTATCTCCCTCAATAATAAAAAAACAAGCCTAGAAGGAAAGGTTTTCAAACAACCATCCCACAAGATACCACTCAAGGATCTCGTCATACCACAAATGCTACAACCGGCTAAACACGCTAACCCAAATTGAAATAAAAATAGTTTACAACCACAAGACATGTTATATCACATATAAAAACTACCACATCCCTACTTCACAACTATATCTACCTCTACACAGCCTAAACCAATAATCGTTACAACCAAAAAACTACACCGTACCAAACACATGAATCGGAGAATTCTATCTTCCATGTCAAGATATTGTCCACTATTGGCGGCACTGACTCATCCGAATAGGTTTAATCACATCACAGTTAATGCATATCAATTAGGAATCAGATCCTCCACTTTTCATATATTGGTAATATATCAAACATCTTACCACACACATCACAAACAAAGGAAAATAGCTCATCTCATAAAAAAAAGTATCCAAACATCACATCATAAAGAAAAATAGATCAAAGAAATACTCAAACAAAAATCTGAGTAATAGGAACACATTTGTATCTCTATCTCCGAAGTACTCTCCTCCAGGCCATTATGCCTCCACAACATAGGAACCAGAGAAATTTTATGTCCACCTAGTTCCTTCTGTTGGAGATCTTGGATCTCTACTAGTCGTTCCCCAAACGTCGTGACATCCTCGATATACAAATATCCCCATCCAATGACATGGTATTCATTGTGAAGATACCAAAAAAGCTAAGATGTGTGAAAGAAATCATGGAACCTCTCAAACCATGGTAGAAATTCCAACTGATACGCTACCTCACCAACTCTCCCCAACACCTAAAAGGGCCCAACAAACTGGGGATAAAGCTTACTCCCTCTACCAAACCTCTAATTAAAACATCGAGGGGAAAACATCAAGAACATGTGGTCCCCAACCTTGAAATACAAGGCAATATTACTACAATAAACATAATACTTACATTGTTCATGTGCTACTTTCATCCTCTCACAAACAAGATGAACCTTTTCTGTCATGCTATGCACCACATCAGGACCAAGAATGACTATCTCCTCAACCTTCATCCATCACAACATAGAACAAAATGGTATCCTGATCAATGCCTCAAATGGTTTCATGCCAATAGAAGAGTGATAACTATTATTATAAGAAAACACTATCAAAGGTAGGCGTCATACCCAAGATCCACTGAAGTCCAAGATGCATGCACGCAACATATCCTCCAACATCTGGATAGTCCATTATGTTTTCTCATCTGTCTGAGGGTGGAAAGCAGTACTAAGCCATAACTGAGTACCAAGATCATACTGCAATCCCCTCCAGACTCGTGAGGTAAAAACTATGTCCCAATCCAATAAAACGGACCTCATAACTCTACGAAACTGCAAAACTTTATCCACATACCTATTATCCAAAGAATACACTGCACCCAACTCCTTGAATGTAAAGAAGTGATCTGATTTCTTGAACCAATCCATGACCACCTAGATAGTATCACAACCTCCATGAGTTATGGGTAACCCTATAATGGAATTCATCGAGATATCATACCATTTCCACTCAAGAATATCCCAAGGTCTGTAACAAAGCACCAGGAACACGATGCTCATCCTTTACTTGCTGGAAAACCAAGAAGTTTTATATAAAATATTCCACTACATGTTTCACCCTGGGCCACCAAAATTGCACCCTCAAGCCACAATACATATTGGAAACTTATAGGTATACCACCAAAGATAATTTATTAATATCATGAAGCACTCCATCACACATTAAAATCAGAACAAACAACCTTCCATGAAACAAAATGTCATTCTGGCTATCCTCTAAGCATCCCTTTAGAGCATCACTATGGCCAACACGATCATGAATTACCTATACCTCTGAGTCCCCCCACTAAGACTCCTCCACCTACTGCATTAGAGAAGACTGCATCATCATCGGAAATAAATAACCTCTACAACTATCCACTCTTGCGTCTAAGTGCATGGCTTCCAACTCCTCTATTGCTCTCAAAGCATCCGTAAAACCCTAAATAATACCCTTACATGACTTCTTACTCAAAGTTTCAGCCTCAGAATTCCCATTTCCTAAGGTGTATAAGATCTAAAAATTATAACCTTGAAGAAACTTTATCCACCTCTATTGTCTTAAGTTTAGATCATGCTGGGAAAATACATACCTCAAACTCTTATGATATGTAAATACCATAAAGATATCCCCAATGAGGTAATTCCGCCACAACTTCAGCACCAACTCAACCATTACAATCTCTAGATCATGGGTGGAATAGTTATACTCATGGGGATGTGACTTCCTATACCCATAAGAGATCACTTCCTACTACTAAATCAACATGCATCCCAATCCTAGACAAGAAGAATCACAAAACACATCAAACAACACACCCTCCTCTAGAAGCTAAAGCATCGAAGCACTAACTAACGTCCCCTTCAGGTAACCAAATACTACCTAGAACTGATAAATCTGCACCAAAGCTTGGTATTTCCTATTCAAAGTTGTCAAAGGATATGAAAATCAAGAGAAATCGGGTACAAACCTCTAATAATAGACTATGAGACCAAGGCAACTGCAAACCTCTACCATATTATTAGGTGATTCCCAAGAAAAAATTGCTTCAACCTTTGATGTGTCTACTTTCACACCCTACTGAGACCCCAAATGCCCAAGGAAATGCACCTCTCATGTCCGAAACTTTCACTTGGAAAAAATTCCATAGAGTTTGTGGCATCGAAGAACATGCAAGATAGTTTTGAGATGCTCAAATCCTCCTCTTCTGACTTTGATTAGATTAAGATATTATTGATGAATACAATGATGAACTAATCCAAAAACTCGTGGAACACAGAGTTAATAAGCCCCAAGAACTAGGTTGGGGCATTTGTAATACCAAATGGCATGACTATAAACTCAAAGTGCCCATACTTGCATCTAAAGGCAGTATTTAGCATATTTCCCTCCTTCACCCTCAACTGAATATATCCAGACCACAGATCGATCTTATAAAACTAATGTTCCCCTCTCAACTGATCAGAAATTTCATCTATCCTTAGAAGTGGGAAATGTTTTTTGACCATCACCTCATTCAACCTCTGGTAGTCTATACACAACCTCAAACTACCATCCAACTTCATTGTGAACAAAAATAGAGCACCCCATGATGACACATTAGGATTTATAAAACCCTTCTACGTCAGATCGTCAACATGAACCCCTAGCTCTAGCAACATAGAATGTTCCATTTGATAAGGATCCATTGAAATCGAAGAAGCACTAGGTTGTAATTTTATTCCAAACTCAACATCACATCAAGGGGTAGCGTCATAACCTCCTTGGGGAAAGTATCTATGAACTCCCCAATGACCTTGGGAACCTTCACTATCCCAACGTCCACTTATTCCACCTAAAACACGGTCAAAAAGGAAAAGAAGGGCCTTCATATGCTGACTGACCACATAAAAACTTTGTTCACTAATGAAAACCACACGTTGGCCATCCACATATAAAAACATAACTCTCCTACAAAAGAATTCGATAACAACACATACAGAATACAATTATTTTATGTCTAGGACTACATTGTATGGTTGTATCTATATTAAGAAAAAAATACCCATGGGACCGATGCAGCCCTATCATCAGTCTACACCCCCGACACACATCAAACAAGTTGGTCTTTCCACTAACTAGCATAGTCAACATCAGGGGTATAGGAATCCTCTCTAAATCTATTCCCAGAGCATGGGATAGAGTGGTTGAAACAAAGTAATGTGAAACTCCTAAATCAAACAAGGTACAAACAAGAGTAATAAACAAACTGATTTTATATAGGACAATCTCTAGCTCCTCTGGAAATGTTCTATCTATTACGTGAAACTGACCACACCCAACTCCTATACCTATATATGGATTACCACCTCCATATCCATGCTTGGGCCAAGATCCTTGAACATGAGGAACATCCTAAGGTTGGCCTCTACCAACTCCATCTTCCCTTGGAAAATAAAAAACATGTTGCCCCTACTGTTGAAATGGCCTCACTAGAAATTGGTACTAAGGTTGGCGCTGAACGTGTCCACCTACACCAAACTAAGCTTAGGAAACCACTGGTCAATGATTTTGTTGATGTCCATGAACCCCAAAACCATAACACATTATCACAAATATCCCAGAAATATCATGGAAACCACTGTCCCTAGAAGGTCAGAAAGAAAGATGCTGAGGTCAACTCCTGACTGGTTAAAACCTTAAAGGTCCCGGTGTTTGAGACCTTCCAATAGAAACTATTATCCTCAAGGAACCATATTGGTTCCCCTCCCACAGCAAACCTCCTCATGAGTGAATCCTCTCAATCACCTCTATCTTCTTTTGAACCTCTAGATACATCAGCAATGTAAAAGGATTAATTGTATACTAGATAGAAAGATGTAGGGCCACCTCAATACGTCTAATATGAGACTCTTAATTCAGAAAAAGATCTGGGGAAAATGAAAAAGTTCTTTAAACTTGATTCCCATATCTCATACTAACATGCTCCATGCTAAAGACAAAGAATCTCATACCTCTTTACTTCCTTCATGGTCAATGAAAGGAACTCTATCTCAAACTCCTTCTCGAATTTGACCCATAAAAAATCTACATCCTTCCACTCTCCTAGATATATCATCCACCACTAATGCACAGCTCCCCACATCTGATTAACTTCTAAAGGGACCCATTACTCTGTCAGGGCCTGGATTAAATTGAAAGTGATCTTGAGCTCTTCTAGCTAGCTCTCTATCACCACGTCTGAAACATCGCCCTCATACTTCCCCAAATATTGCCGCTGGAAAGTGCACAACGTCCTATACCACTGATCATCATCCTCAACCGGATCAACCATACGACAGTCAACTAGATCATTATATTGAACATTAACTACTTGGTCCACACATGAATGATGAATAAGATCCATATCATAAAGGAAAACGAGGATTTCCTAAGCCTAGGTAGTATGGAATTTCATTAAGATTCATTTTAAATCATTTAATTCATTTTTTATCCATTTTAACTTTCAAAAAACAAACCAATTAAAAAATAACACAAGTCATTATGATGCATGTGCCTCTTTGATTTCTTTACCCTACAAGTAGGTCCATCTCATTTGGTTGCTCAATAAACTCAGAGTCCATGTACTAGATCATGGGGGCCCTAAAATACCATATCCTAGCTGGTCTCCCTGTCCTATGTCACACACCAAGGTCAATTGGCACTATTTCTATACCAACCCATGAAATCCTCATTGTGCTTAACTCTAAACTCCACCCTATCTCTCAACCATAACATTTTATACAACTCTATCATGACCCCCACCCTCCAAAGATTCCGTAATATGGGGAGAGAGATAATGACCCCTGAGTCCCACCTCCAATGGGCCCTGGGTTGTAGACTAGCATCGTGGGTATGAAAATCTCATATATGGGAGGAATTACCCTATATAATATAAATAGGATCAGGAGATAAGATGGATCATCCATAAAAAACTCTAATAAATTATATTAAAATAAATCCAAAAATCATCTCACATGAATGTATAAATAGAACTGATACATATACAATAAAGTCTCCAAAGTGAATACCCAAAGTAAAGCTAAATCAGTGATCCAGTATCTTTCCAAAGTTCTGATCTAGTAATTCTTTGCATGGTTCATGTAATCTTCCTAGAAACTGAAAAACGGTTTTATATGCGTAGGGTGATAATACAAGTATACTCAGTATGAAAACTAAAGTCTCTCATGCACATGTGAAATAAGCATACTAATGCACCTACGAGAAAATGGCAGAACCAAACAATACCTATCAAGGTATACTAACCGTCCCAATATCACTACGGCGTGATCACCAAATAATGCAAACCATGTAATATAGTATAATAAGAATCACATCGATAAGGGTACCCCCAAATCAATTTTCCATCAGTATGCCACTCTCACACCCAATATCACACATCCTATAACTCACATCTCATCTGTATACCAAACTGCCCCACAAACATGGTCACAACACACCTCACTGGAAAATACATGGGCTCGCTGCCCCACAAGCACCCCCACATCATATCTCACCCAAAAACACATGCTCCATAACACAACCACTTCCATAACCAGAGTAGTAGGGTATCTAGAAAATGTAGGACATTAACCTCATTCCCTCATCCTACAATGCATAATCCCTACCAGAAGTAGCCCCATATGCATGGTCACGTCTCTCCTGAAAACACCTGGGTCTTCACATCTCACTCGCAAACACCTAGGCTATCACATCTTTCCCAGACACTTGGGTCATCAAAACCACCATCTAATGCACTAAAAAACCTCTGACTATCACATCCTGTGAAATACCTACCTGGCCTAGAAGAGAGAATAGGAAAGAGTAGGTACCCATCCATCCATAATCCTCATTAGATGTTGGGACCCACCCCCCACCCTCGAGTGACTAAGCAGGTGTCGGCACATAGTGCTCGACATGGGTGGGGTATGTATAGAAATCACAATAATGTACAAGTATATAAATATAATGTAAAACAATCAATCCCAACATATGGGTTCACAAACAAAAAAACAACTCACAACACCATCACTTTTTCTTCCACCTCTAAATGCATAACACTACACATCAATCCACAAACCCCGCTTTATATTTCCAACCAATTCATTTAATAACCTCATTCATTTCGTTATTTAGAATCAACCACATTTAACCACACAACCCACCATTTAATTATCCATTAACCATTCCCATTCTATTAACCAAACCAACCAGAGCCATTCCAAACATTATTAAATAATTATTTATTTATTATATCACTACTCGGGCATCTAGCACAAAGAAACCACCACCTCACTACCCCAAAAGCACGAACAAACAAACCAACTCCTCACCACCAAAAATTCATATCCCAACAGACCAAATCCTCACGATCCCAAAAGAACAGGCAAACAAACAAACTCCTCTCCACCCCAAAATGACGACCAAACAAACCAAATCCTCGCCACCCCAAAAGTACAACCAAACATGCCACAAATCACCCCATACTCCATTGCAACAACACATTATCATCCTACAAGCATGTCCACACATCACAACACATCAACATCATGTTTACAGATTTGCAAAGGGGATTTTATCACATTCCACTTTATTTTAGGGGTGTTATCACACAAACCAAAATCTTAGGGAAATAATTTCATTATCCAAGTATAAGTAATTAAAAAATTCCCATTTAGGGTGATATCACAACAATAAAAAAAATAACAATAGTCACAATACATATATCTAGTTCAAAAAAGTCTCCCAACATCCACAATTTTCAGCGGGGCATCAAGCCCGTACAATTCACAATATCATAAATAGTATCAAAGTTGTAAAAGCATGAGAATCAAACCCCAATTACCCCTTTCAATTAAATTTAACCAATTACTTATCTTTGATTAATATGGAACAACCATAATCCATAGATAAAAAAATTAAACCCCTCCTACATGATACATAAAAAAGAGAAATGAGGGATTCCCTAAATCAAAGAAGCTTTCTGACTCATTGTACACTATAGGGTAAAGACGAATGCTCAAAAACCACAACCACACCATGTGAACCACAGATCAACCTACACCATCACCAAATTCCATCAAAACACAACCCAACACACATACCAAACCATAAAAACGTCACTGTAATGAATCCCTAGGATAATAATGGATGAAAACCCACCAACAAGACAGATTAACCTATCACGGATCAACCATGGATTAACAACAAAAACCCATTGGGACCAACAGATCAAAGAGGGAGGAAGAGGGATTGAATAACTCCTCAAGGCACCTAGGGTTTTCGCAAAATGATAGGAAGAAGAATCAATATAAGAGTGAATGAAAAATATGCAGAAAAAAATTAAAACTACACTAGATCAAGGGTTTACATGACGTGTAATCCCCTTTCATGTCATGTAATCCTCGGGGTTCAGTTTTTCAAAAAAAAATACCTTTTATTATTTAAAAATGAAAATATACATGTCATGAACCATCCTTAGACAAGACTTAAAACCAACTTTTATGTCATGTAATACACTTACATGGATTTTATTTCCTATAGCATCTCTGTTGCACCTCCAACTCCCACAAATACTCATAAAACCTCCCCCGGACACCTCCAACACAAAAACAGAAAAGTAACGAACCAAGAGGGAACGAATCTATACAGAGGTTCTTTCTAATGTGAAAAATACCCTACACAGGTTTAACCCAACCTGTAACGGTCCTAGGCAGGGGTTCTAAGGGCTGAAATTTTATTAATATATTCCAAAATTAAATTATTATTATTTGCTTTAAAAATAATAATAATTTTATTATATAAAAAATTAATTTGATTTTTGAAATAAAATTAAATTAATTGAATAATTTAATTTTGAGATAAAAATTAAATTAATAATGAAACTGAACAAATTAAATTATTTGAATTTAAAATAATATATTTAATTTATTAAATTCCCTCGAACTTAAATTTATTGCAATTTAATTTCATCACATATTTTATTTTCTCATCGACTAGTCTTGAGTAGTGACCAACCCTGTGTATGTATACATTATTTTTATTTTTATATTTATTAAAAATGATTATGGAGTATATAATAATTATTTATTTATTAATGTTCTGTGCATCACCCTTTTATTCAATAAGTACAAGGACATGCATATATATTCTTATATGTAAGTACATTTCACTTCCAAATACCCCCTCATCTACATGTGAGTACATTTTTATTTTGACGTTGACATTGTACAACATGGAACATGCCATGATGAGGCGGTATGCCAGATGATAAGTGAAAACACTGGATTGGGGGTGAGATGAATCATGAGTAAAGACCCAACATAGTTATGATACCCCAAGGTCATGGTTGCTTCATTGTGTTTGAGTGGATTAACCAATATTATATGTTCAAGGCCAATTGATTATTTTATTTTCTTTATGTATTGTTTATTATTTTACAAATTTTCTTGTTTGCACGAAACACATAAAATAATAAGAATAAAAATGTATAAGGATGCAATGATTGTTTTTCAATTAATACATATTTAATTGTTAGTGATACAACATAGTATGAACATAATTAATAAAAATTAATTACATTCATCATGTAATATTAAAAACCCCACAAATAAATATTAAGTTTTGAATGTATATCATCATTCAAATTTGAACAAAACTAGGTGTATGGATGCTCATTATTTTTAGTTTAGGGTGACTCATACTATTGGGGAGTTCTTATAACAGTGTCAGGTTGACTTAACTAATAATTGAAACAAATAAGTATCCATATCTAACTTATTTAATCTCTATATAAAATTGTTCATTAAATCAAGATTTTGATTTCATAAGTTGAGAATTCACTCAAGATATCAATGATCCATGAGTTAATGTGGTTGGCCAGTAAAATGCCTACCTTGAAATCTTTGATAAGTGGCATATCCATAGCTTTTAGACTATAAGTATTAGTTTCAAAGGTCTTCTCCACAAGAATACTCAAGTGATAGAGTTTTATGATACTAGTATAGAGGGTTGATAAAGTTCAATAAAATAGTGGGACACATTTGATGGTTAAATTAAGTAGTAATGTCTAAAAATTAAGTAGTAATGTCTAATTAGTAATCAAGATAAAATAACTAATTTTTTATATTCTGTTTTGTAAAAACAGGAAAGAAATACCACAAGTACACTATAATTAATTTCGGATAAATTAAATATCCAAAATGGCCTGAATTTTTAAGAAATGTACAGGTGCTTTCGCAAAATAGTACATTATAGGAAATTAAATGTGTTGAATTCCTCAATACCTATTAAGCCACCTTAGAAAGAGAGAGTGATAAAAATTCATACAATAGACTCATGTATGATGCATATGATAGTTATTTCAAAATTCTATCATCAACTTCTGATGTGAGTTGTGGTTACAACATCAGTACATAGATAATTTCACATGTTGTCTCGTCTCTGAGAAGCTTACGAGTAGAAAGAGAACCAAGATATGAATGGATGATCATTACACTTGATATTGTAAATTGAAATATAGATTATGATATTTCAATAAATCCCATATCATCTCACCCAATTACTCTATTATTAGTTAAGATTTAAAAATGAGCAGTATGTAGAAAATACTTCATTACCTTTTAGGTAAGGTTTGCCAAGATAAATAAGATTTAAAAAAATTATTAGTTCTTATAGTGAACTAGTTGAAAGACAATGTGAAAATTTAAATGGAAAGTGTGACACAAAAGGCTCCTTCTCAAATTCCTCTAAAGAAAATAGGTATTAAATAGGAGGTTATTTTCTTCATGTGTCATGAAATAAGTCCATGAATGTTTAAATTAAATGGATTGAATCAAAGAAGCATGTAGACTCTTTAAGTTTAAGTATATTCATAAATTGTACATAAAGTTTATATTTTTCATCTTGGGTATTGGATACAATATTCCTATCACATATGTGTATTTAAATATAGCAACCGAGTAAGTATATAAACTTTACAAGAAGTAAGGTGTGTTCTAAAACCGGCTAAGAAAGGGTGGTTCCTAAGTTGACGGTGAGAAGCACACAACTTCCAATTTCCAAGTTTATTGATTCTAGATAAACTTTTAGTAATTATTACTAGAAAATTTATATCATGTGTCCTTTGGAAATAAGGTTACATTATTTTAGTTGAGTAATTAATGTTTTTTATGGTGTCTAATACTCAACAAAATAGTTTTTTTAGAAAATTGAGCTCAGATGCTATATATTGAGAAAAAAAGAAATTACATATGTATAAATAAATTTATTTTACATTTTTTCCATTGAAAAATAGGGACCATGTCACAAGGCATTATGTTTTCACAGTTTCCACCCTCTTCAACCACTCCATTGTTATCAAGACCATCCACAAGTTGGTTGGATTCTCGATAAATAAGAGTAATAATATAGTTCATTACAACAAGCTTATCAAGACAATTTACCCATTTTTTGGTCATCTTCCATGAAAGATGCATCTTTTCAAATATTATAGCTTGGAAAATGAGGGTAGAATAAAATTTGAAGAATATATTAGTCTAATTTCATTAGATTTCATGGTCAAAGGCCCTAATAAAACCCATAATTTCTACTTCCAGAGTAGTGGGATGGCCACAAGGACCGTGTAGGTACTCAATTAGGTCACCATTAGGATCCTTAAAGATCATCCCATAACCTGATGGCCTTCGGTTTCTCCTTTAGGCCCCATAAGTGTTGCATTTAATCCAACTAGAGAAATGAGGGAACCATAAAACCTCTATTGTGTCGAGTGGTTTAGGAAAGTTACCTATGAAATTGAGGCTCCTTAGAACTGAGAAGTCCCTCGCTGAATTTCTTTAGAATCCAGAGTGCATTGAATTTTTCCTTTGGACTACAGAAAGGATGGTACTAAGGCTTATCTATAAATTTAACCATGTTCAGTCATGTAGCACCTTGTTGTGGTTAGATCAAATGCAATGAATCAATTCTATCCAAGAAATTCTAAAGAGCGCTGCAAGTTGGATGGACATCTGAATATCCAAAAGTGCATGTAGAAAGTGATGTAAATAATAATAATGTGGGGAAGTAAGATCAAATATATCAAAAATAGAATTCCATATGGAGGAGGCGGTTTGACAGCAAAGGAAGATGTGGTGGAAATCTTCACGATGTTGATGATATAACGAACATCTCGGGCAGAGTGAAATTCCAGCCCGCTTAAGATTGGAATCCATTGGGTTTTATTGAATGAAATTCTCTAGAGAAGAGTGAACTGATATGGAGGAATACATTTTTTATTAAATCCACCAATCCAATGTCTATCCCCCTATATCAAATTCTTGTAAATGTTCCTTGAGTCAAGAAGGACATTCGAGGATTGTTCCAAAACCAGCATAACTCTATGCCCAATGAAAACATGATTAGAAAAAATTGAAGAAATTTCCTTAGGTAGTAGTTCTAGATTTTCCATTTTGTCTTTAATATAGATGGCATGATCAACAATGTGTCCAAGGTAATTAAACTAATCAATAAAAGATGTCCCTATCCAGTTATCATGCCAAAATCTGAGAGTAGAGTTCAAGTTCACCAACCAGTGAGAGTGCCTTTTTATTTTCTAAAACACTGTTCTTATGCTTGTCCAAATTGCGAACTCCATGTAACTCCATCTATCTTTGATTATTCTTGAAAAAAAATAGACTTGGGGAAACCGAGGGAATCATCTTATTTATTGAAAAGTTTCCAAAAAAATAGGCCTGTAATGATTGATTAAAAAATTATAGATTTTTGATACCCAAACCTATGAGAACCTATGGATTACATGACTTTTCACAGGATACTGTAATGATTTTACATTCCAAAAAGTTACCACTCCTAACAAAATTACTCATCATAGAGTTAAAAGTTTTAATCACAGAATCATGAAAAGAATAAACCAGAAATAAATACGCCAACTTTGAGACCACCACATGTTTAAAAAGACAAATTATGCCTTCTATTGAGAGGGACTTTCCTTTTCATGAGGCAAGAGTTATTCTAATCTAGATGAGAACAGTAAAGAAATGAGGAGCCTGAGGCCTTCCCCAGAATATAGGATCTCCAAGATAAATAAAATTTAGTGATCCTTCTCTGATTCCCAGCTCATTATTAATGTTAGGCTTCTTGGGCTTTGAGACATTCTTTATAAGGTAGATAAATGACTTGACCCAACTAATTTCTTACCATGAAACACTCTCATAATGAAGAAGATAATTTTTGATATTGATGATATTCCTTTTGTATCCCTAGGTAAAAATGATGAAGTCATTTTCAAAGAAGATATGAGAAGGTGTAGAAGTACCTCAAGTTTCCCTGATAGTTTATATTTCAACCTTTTCCACCATATGAAGAATAAGACTACTGAGATAATATTACAAAATGGAAAAGATGATGGATGATAAGGGGTATCCTTACCTCATGCCTCTAGAGCATTTGAAGTATCCCACAGGGGACCCATTGATGAGAATAGAAACATTAGTAGATACTAGCAGAGCTTTGATCCAATATATAAATTTCATATTTGAGACTAACAAGTGTAGAACATTGGAAATGGATCCCCAATACATTATGTCAAAATCTTTCTTGATGTTAATATTTAGGGAAATTTTATCACCCTGATTGAATTTTTGAAGAAGGTTGAAACATTTAGAGGCATTAATCAGGAAATCTTGGATGTTAATTCCTTTAAAAAATGAAAACTGATTCTAGGAAATAATTTTTCCTAATACATGAGAAATTCTATTGGCAAGTATCTTCGTGATAAATTTATGGATTGTGTTGACAAATGCAATTGTTCTGAATTGGGTGATGTCACTAGAATTCTCCAATTTTCCAATAAGAGCAATGAATTGAGCATTCAGGACTAGATTGAGGGTTCCATATTTAAAAAAATACCTTACCAGCTTACATAAATCATCCTAGATGACATCCCAATAGCATTGGAATAAGTGATTTATGCATCCATTTGGTCTGGGTGAGCTATCTTTATTAAGAACAAAGATTTCTTCCCTGATTTCAAATTCCAGGGGAGTTGAGTTAAGGAAAGAGTTATCATCCTCAGTTATCAAATTAGGTAAAATTCCCTCCTTTAGACCCACATTCCTTTGTGGACCACTGAATAAGTTGATGTAGAAGGAGATAATATGATGCAAGAGCTCATGCCTTCTATCCAGGATTTGGTCTCCATATTTTAAAAGATAGAGGGGTCTATTAGCTTTCCTCACCCTATAGAGGGCATGGAAGAACTTTTTGTTTCTATCCTCGTCTGTGAGCCACCTTACTTTGAAGATATTCTTGTTAATTTTATCCCTAAGGTTAATTAGATCCTGGAGTTTAGAGGACAAGATGGCCTCTTGACCCATATCAACAGAGACGTTTTTCTTGGTGATTTCTTCTAGGATCTCATGAAGATATCATTCAAGAGCCTAAATCTCACCTTCAAGTGAGCTAAATTTGATCATGCTCCACTCCTTCAGTTTAATCTTGAGAATTATAATTTTGGAGATACAAATCAGTGGATTATAACTCTAGATACCCAAATTCTAGATGATTTGAAAAAAATTGATAGCATTCTAGAAGGGTCGACCAAGTGCTATTAAATCTAAAATGAATAGGTAGTCACTCTTCCTTGTCATAAGAACTCACCAGAATAGGATGGTGATCAGAGTTATTCTTTTCTAATGTTTCAAATGAGAGATTTATCCAATTACTAAGAGATCCCTCATTCACCAAATCCCTATCAATTATAATAGACCTAATTCCATTAATGTTCCTTCTATACCATGTAAATTTGGCACCAATAAGATTAATTTCCATTAGCTTTGCTTCCTCGGCACAAGCCCTAAACTCTTTTATGGAATCAGTGTTGTAGATAGGTCTTATTTTCTCATTAGTGTGGAGGATGGAATTAAAATCCCCAATGATGATTCAAGGATCCATAATGGTTTTAGACATGTCTTTTATATGCACCCATAGGATCAGTATAGTTATTCAATGCACAAACAATTGAACAAAATATTTGCTGACCAGATCAGAAACAACTATAGGTAGTAATCTGATCATCCTATTTAAAAATGGAAGGATACTCCACACTGGTATAAACTATGAGACATAATCTATCCGAAGTCGGGGCACACCAATTTTCTCCCAAGATTAAGTATCCTCTCCCAACCCTGAAGGTGAATTGATTTGAAGAATTAATTTTAGGCTCAGAGAGACCAATAAACTCAGGTTTATACCTGCCTTCAAGGAGCCAGAGAGAACTTTAGGTGCCAGTATTGGCTATTACCTAGCAGTTCCAAAAGAGGATCCTCATTATGACTTTTACTTGGTGGGGAGGCCCTCCTTTCCTTTCATCTTCAATTGTCTTTTAGATTTCCCAGTGGGTTCTACCTTTGAAATCGTGACAGTTTTTCCCCTTTTGAGCTGTTATCGATGAAATATTGCATTGAGACTATGACATATTACTTTGTACATATCTTTATAGATGTTTCTATTATAATGATATTAACTAATTATTGATCAGACACTTCCTTTACCCCATTCCCTACATCCGGTGTGTTCTGATTTTCTGCAGTAGGAACAATAGATGGCACCTCTAGTTGCATGGAATCATTAAGATTTTGAACTATGAGATCCAGCAAATAGCTTTCTACCTGTACTTACATGGTAGTGGCAAATATAGTTGATAATAATGTCAAATTATTAATATAATTTTTTGGGGGAGTGCACTGCATATCAGGCTCAGATGGATTGGTAGAGATCTTAGCATCATGGGGTTGTAGTTGCTCCTCCTCTTCAACCGGGATAGCCCACGATGTGCTTCTAGTAGCCTGTTTGTTCAGTTTAACACCATTATTCCGATCAGTACTTTATTTTTGAACATATACACATGAACTTTTCTACTTGGTCTTTGAGACTTATTTCCGATCTATGGTTCTATTCACTGATTTTACCAGCTTATGAATCACACGAAAATCATTAATAATGTGACCCACCCACTTGTAGTGATCAGAGAACCTGGACAGATTTTCAAATTCACAAGTGACCTCTATTTGATGCTCATTTTCAAGCAATATAACCCTCTTCATAGGAGATTTTTTCATGTAAATATCAATCAGGACCCTTTCATATAATCCCAGATCACCATTTATCACGCGGTGGTATATTTTCAGGGGGTACCAATTCTAAAAGCAATATCACTATGTATCTTGGGGTGATGATAAACCCAGGGGATCCTATGTATTCTGGTCCACACTTTCTCCATTGAAAGTATTTTATTGATGGGATTAAATTTGGGATCCCATTTTAAAATTTGAAAGATACCTAGTTTGAGGTTGAGATTTCTGAAGCGCCAAGCTGCATCAAGATCCTCCTTCCTTTCGAGGATGACATGGAAAAAACCTTTTCAAATCAGGATAAGCCACCATCTTGAGAATCTCCATCAATGAGAGATGTGATCCTTTAGGTTAGAATAAGACCAAGGCTTCTCACCCTATTCATATGATACATGACCATGTATCTAAAACTTAAAAATCTCAAATCTCTACTTAATTGCCTCTAGTTCAGTGAACATTGTAGAAGATTTGTCTCCTAAATGCTTGATTGTAGAGGATCTATTGGAATCTGACGATGAATTATCAGATCCTGCAAGAACCATCACAAATTATAATGCCTTGAGTAGCACATCAGGAGAAATGATCCTTGAACCAAGTGCATTTTGAGGGGATTTTAAATCTCTTTCCCAGTCTGGATTAAATGATTCCATTGGAAAACCCAAATCTTAGCACAGTGTAGCTTCGTCATCACTGAGGTGAAATGAGGGAACTCCAACAATCATCATCCTTCACTCCTCAATCTTTTAAGTATGTATTTTAGAACCATACCATGGAATGTCGGTATTCTCTCAAAAAAATAGTTAATAAATTCTTCAATCATAGGAAATACTTGTTGAATATAAAAATTAATACAGTTATACCCAGTTGTGTCAAGATAATTATTTATCAAGTAAAATTAAAAGTGGATAGTAAGGATATACCTAGTATGGTAATTAGAATCCATGTAGATAAATACATTAGCTATTATCGATGTATAAATTTATTTAGTGTGAATAAAAAAACATTTATAAATAAAGTAAAATCTCAAAGATTTCAAAACTAGTTCTTCTAGAGAGCATTAACTATTCCAAGGTTAATCTAGTGGAAAATATACTTTATACGATTTCTTTAAGTGTTTATTAAGGACTATTAGAAATTAAGTATGGAATATGCTTGGTTAGATGATATGGGTTTCTTCAGACCTACATGCCAAAGAATATATTTAGTAGGTATTCATCAATCATTATAATGTAGCATGGAGTAATTCCTAAATGAACATTAACTTATCTACATCAAAGTTATGATGTTAATAAGGAGGATCGATGATGAGTCTTATATAAAATAATTGATCAATAAAATTTTCATGGAGGAATTACTAAATGCACATTTCCTTATACACATTAGAGACATGATATAAGTAAAAACAGTATCGATTGTTGAGATTTAAATACATTTTAGCTAATTATTTTATTTTTCAAGACATTCATCGAAAATAATGGCATTATCCCATAACAACATTCCAACTATAATGACCAATGGAGATCATATGAGTTATAGTATGATATTAATATATTATAATATGTGTTTAGATGCAATGATTTTGTTATTATATAAATAAACAAGCATCAAGAAAAAAACAATGTGAATATAAATTAGTTATCCTAATTTTTTCTAAGGATATTACTTAAATCCCTAATACAAAAAAGAGATATGCAAGTTATGGACTATATTTCTATAAAAGGGTGAATATCTCTATTTGATATAGTGGGAGAAGGTTTTACTTGGGTTTATTCAATGCCTGAAATACACAAGTAGTTAGAATACGAACCATTTCCACAAGAGGTGTAGAAGAGGAATGTTCTAGAGACACATGATGCATAAGAAGGATTAAAACCATGGTAATGGTTATACATTCACTACAACTAGTGATACTTTATTCATTGGGATAATGAATCTTATATGTATGTAGTATATAAAAATTAGCTAAAACAGACAAGATCAATTAAAATTTAATAATGGATTCTATATATTAAAGTGTATAGCCTTTTTCTTTTGAATATTGTGGTGAGTATTCAAGTGAGACTATACATGGGTGGTACAAGTGTGGTACCAATGAGGCTCGATTAGTAATACCAAGACATTATGCCAAAACCCATTATGATTTTTTTACTTTTCATAGCTACTATCTATGATCATTAAATTGAGAATTGGATGTCAAAACCACAAATCATTGAAGGTGTCTATATGATACAACCTGAAAGGGATGGTGACACCATAGAATTCCAATAAGGGGTGAAAGTTACTAAAATCTAGTTTTGTATTGTAGTAAAAAAAGATTATAGAATACTCATTTAAAATTAATATTTTCCATGTGTCTACATGAGGTTAATTGAAGATCCAATGTTTTCTAAGTTAAATGTGTTTGGTAACATATATAAAATAACTATTTTTCTTATAGTTATTTAATATCATAATGAAAGAAACTCTCCAGTGATTGACTTAAAGTAACAACCTATGTTCTAGGGAACTATATCTACTAAGGTATATCTAAAAGTTTATTACACATAGTAAATATTACATATACTAACAATGTATTGAAAAATACAATTTAGAAAAATTTGAGACAGAATTGTTACCATTTTCACATGGCACAAATATCTCCAAGACGTCATGTGTGGGATATATGAGGATAATGATGTGGTGAGTTTAATTCCATATATTATTAGATGTATTAATCACATATTTAATTCTATGAAATAGATATGATATTGCCAATATATACTTTATGGTGGAAAAATATCAGTTGTATCTAGGAGAACTACAAGGTAAGTAGTCATAACTATACAATTCTACTTGAGTAAGTAAAAAATATATATACCTAGTATGTGGAGAGGAAGTGATATTAGTTACAAGGAGATAAATACTAGTATTTATATAGATCGATGTGATCTGATATCATGGTTAGGCTAAGGTAATGAAAAATACAGGCTCATTCAAGCTAACGGTAGCCATACCTACAAATACTGAGTATGTTATAGCTTCTAAGGTATATAAATAAGTAGTGTAAAAACACAAAATGATTTGTTCTATTTCATGGAACTACACCTAGTATGTAATTTTTTATCATAACATAAATTATGATAATTCTACTACTATTACTAGACAAGATGTCAAGTTATGATAGTGTATAAAAGGAATAAACTTGGGGCTTATATCTCTTAATGAGTCTTACTCGAGGAGGTAAGGTTGTAGATAGAAGAATTACCATGTAGCTGAGATGTGAAAGGCCCGTGACTAAATCCATAACTCATTAGAAACGTGATATTATCATGTGACAGCTAACAAGTTTTGTTAGCAAGTTTTCTCTAGTTCAAGTGAAACTGTTGTAATAGTGGGTTCCTTAGACCCATATAAATGGTAATTTCTAATTACCATATGATGTATATAGTGAGATATACCTGATATACACTTACCAATATAGTGTTGATATGTATTTATCTTCTATTTAAATGGTAATTTCTATATATTAGTTTTCATATCAAAATGTTAGAGTAGTTCCCATTCTATAATGAGAATCTTGATATAATATGAAATTAACTTTAGACATATTACATATATTCTAGATACAACATACTAAATGTACAAAGTTGATGTTTGACTCTCATGTGTTGGGGTATAATAACCATTCAAACTTCTTCTCATGAAGTTCATACTTGTTGATCTCTAGTATGTGAGATCTTGAGGACAACCCTGCTAATAGTAACATCACATGTTTTAGGTTTTATTGGTTGTTCCATTCTATGGACATGTGTATTGGTCTCCTAACATGAAATCATTATCATTTTGTACCATTTGATCATATAATTTGATTCAAGTAAAAACCATAACATTGAAGTAGTTTTGAGGTATCTTGTGTTGGGTATATCGATGGTGGTATAACATTTGTTGAATGGTCAAGATAGAATTTTTCACTTATGGGTTAAGGAAGTGATTTCTCAAGGCTACTTAATTAGGATGGTAGTACCTTCATAAATTCTTGTCCAAGGTTTTTTAAGGTAATTTTTTCTAGTTATATCAAAAAATAATAATGCAATAATGGATGATGATACAAGTTGTGTATCCCACTTTATGAAATATCACGAGACAAAGAGATTATATTACACAATGTGTGCTCATATGATGGTTGATGTTTCTATGACCATTCCTTATATTTTTAGGGGACTTGATGGGTCACTAGACTCTAATCTTGGTCTATGAATGGTATTTATTCTTATCAAGATAAAAGGTCTTATAGGGTCACACACAATTACGTATTCAAGATTTCATTGCATTATAGTGTATAAGTATATATGATATGGTGGGCCCCACCATGGGGTCCAAGAGTTGTCTAAGTTTTAATGATCAATGATAAATAAATAAATACATCAGAATAATTTGGTTGAATTTATTTATTAAAACTATTCCCAAGATATTAATTGAATACATGGAAAAATATTATACGAACAAATATTATTTCAATATTCTATGTTAGTTTAATATTATGGGAATTACGAGTCGAGTTAATTACTATGTTTTATCATGTAATATATTTATTATATATTATAATTATGTTATAGAATATAAATGACATTTATGATTCATTTATTTCATCATAATGTGTCATTTATTTCTTATTTAGTGGGTGTTGGATTTCTGTTGGTTAGGGAACCCTTTCCTGGTATTTGAGTCTCCCACTATATAAGAAGAATCGAGAGACTCAATCCATGACTATTCATTCCAAAGTATTGATAACCTCTCTGTCCTTCAACTTTCTATAGATGAAAAGTCATCATTCGAGCATTCCATCCAAGAATTCCTTCACAGGTCGAAGGGAAGGGATTGAGGTGATCATCACGACATCGAATGAATCTTCAGAGCTCCATTCCAGCACCTAAAATTCCACAATCAGTATCCACAAGAATTTTTGAAATGATTTTATATTATCTAGATGGGTTTGAGAATTTATCCTTCAAGAAAAAAATATTTGGTTACAAGATAAAGTTGTACACTCCGCTGATTCGAACAAGGTAATCATTCGTTTAAATTTTTACACTTTGAAATATTCACATGAGATCCTCATACCTCTATTGGGGCTTAGATCACTATAGAAAATGAAGTTTCTTCATACTGGTGTTGAAATTTTTTAAATCCATGTCCCATAAGATTCTATTTCATACCCTATTACCATCATGATTCACCCCACCCCCAATGGTAGTCAATCAACTTAGGCTCTACAAGTGGTACCAAAGAAAATGTAGGTTCCCTCTGTCAGATCCAAGAGTTACTTAGGATAGAAAAATTGGATTTGTTCAATATCATGGTTGTTCCCACATTCTATGGAAAAACTATCATAGTTGGAAGAATAAGATGTTTTCTTGTATTCTATCACTTGGCCTAGAAGTAAGAGGTACAAAAACAATGGAATTTCCACCCATTTAGAAGAGTGATCCTATGTATTTTTTTGATAAAATAAATATTTAAGGTGATGTAAAAGCTTAAAATTTCATTCTAATGTCTCTCTTATAAAAATTTTATAAAAAACTCATGTGGCTTCAAACTTGTAAGGAAATTTGTGATAAATTCAAGATCAATTATAAAGGAAATATGAGTGTTAGGGAGACTAAATTGCGTATTTGGAGAAGAAGGATTTAGGATATTAAGATGAATAATGGTGAAAATATTGATCAGTAATTTTATGTAGTCAATTATATATTCATTAACATATAGGCGTATAGATAAAAAATAGATGATTTTACTACTATAAAAAAACTAAGGAAAAATTTTCCAGATAGGATTGATCCTGAGACTTTTTCTTATTTAAGATAGATAGGATATTTCTATTGATGAATTAAATAATATTCTCATTTCTTATCAAATGAGTAAAAATCCATTTTTTAAAAATAATATTAAAGATGAAATGGATTTTGAATCCATGATAAAGATCAAAATAAGTGATGATGAATTTGAAGAATCAAGTGATTTTGATAATGAGGAAGATGATGAATATTTCAAAAGAATTAATTATCCTCTATTAAAGAAGCTTAAGTAGGAAAATAGAATAAGTATTGTTAAGATCCCACCAAGATGTTATAGTTATAATATAATTGGAGATTTTGAAATAAATTTTATAAATAATAATATTGTATAATATGAATCGGACAAATATAATGAGAAACCTCAAAAGAAAAAATGGGGTAAAACCTAAAAAGATTCAACAAAATCTTGTGGAATTAATAATAAGTTATGTATCAGTAAAATAAGAGTTTAAATAAAGAAAGAATAGAAAAATAAATCCTCTACAAGAACTCAATCATTAGATAATTTTTTTGAGAATTTCACTAATTATATGGCTTATGTTGAAAATGGATTTGATATCTCAAGTAGAGAAGATGATAAAATCAAACCAACTGAGATAGAATACATATTGAATAATGAATTAGAATATTGTCTTGATTTGCTCAAAAAAATCAATAATTAAAAGTGGTTTTTTATAAAATAAAAGTAAAATATGGATAAAGGAATAAAAGGGTTATGTTAAGAAATAAGATGAATATATAAATGAGATTAAGAAATAAAAACTGAGAGTATTTGAGCAATAAAAAATAGTGAGAGACCTTGAAAAAAACTTTCTCAGAGAGAAAAATAATTATAAATCATACAATAAAAGTGTATTGAGAATCAAAATGTTTTAAATAACAATGGATAAGATTTAAAAAATCTAGTTTGAGGTTATATTTAAGTCATATAAATCAAAATAAAAGAAGGATCCAAAGAGACATGTTATTTTTTATCCTTATCAGTCTTAAAGTAAACATGTTATCTCTAACAGTATAGGTTTTAAACCCAAATTTGAATTAGTCTAGACTAAAGATAAAAATTAGAAACCATCTTATATATTAAATTAGGATAGGAATATCTCAATAATACCATTACATCCTAGGAAAAAATAGGCTCAATTTGTAGCTGGACAACATCAACAATTTTATGGTCATATTTATGATAAATATGGAAGATCAAATTTTAGAGGATACTGTGGGTGTTGTGGGGTGTTTAGACATAAATACTAATCTTTTTGGTTTTATATGTTGTTAAAATAGAAGAGGCATGAACCAAAGGGGATCTATATTGAGAATATGTAAAAAATTATCAAAGGAAGTAACTTGTGACCATGAATTAATCTAATCTTCCAACACAAAATATATTTAAATGTTTAAAAAAAAATTGGGAAGATTTGATCAATAGGGTTATAAAATTGAGGAATGGGTGATTATCATACCTAGTAAGTGTCTCTATTGTGTGAAAGGGAATTTAATTTAGAAGGTAAAGGAAGAAAAGTCATATTTTGTAGATATAATTAAGAAACCGTGTGAGGAACCCAAGAAATATGAGTGGGGTAAAATGGGGTTCTTAACTATTTATCCAAATCAATTATAAATGGATAAACATATGGAGAAAGCATAAGAAAATGATAGTGATAAATATATACAAATTATTTCACATAAAGAGATCAAATTTAATGAGAGTTTCTAAAATTGATGACCCAAATACTCAAGAGAATTTTTTTGGAAGGTGAAAATGGGAATGACATGGTATGAAAGACTGTATGAACATCCTACCAGATCAAGAATAATTTGTGAAAAATATGGTACAAGCACTAGGTAATACATTTTCCCTGATGAATAATGTTCATAAGATAACTCCATACATAAAAACGGTTTAAGAGAAGATATTTTTTATGTATCCTATGAAGGATAATAATAGGAAAGGAATAAAGAATAATTATCACCATGCTGATATTGAAAATAATGAATGGTCTTAGTTGAGACGCAACTTTCATCATTGTTGTTATTACTAAATAACTAAAAGGTTCCATCTTATTCCATTATTTATATTATTTATACTAACATACATGGAATTAAAGGTGATGAACTAAAGGTGGAATAGGATGAGTGTTCTACTAGTTTCATAGCAAGGAGAGGTGATCATCATTGAATAATCTAACTCCCATGATTAATAGTGAAATAGATAATCCCATGAGGGGATATGATGAAGAAGAAGCTACCAATGGTAAGCACTTTTGTAATGAATCTAGAATTCCTTGTCATTTTTTAAAAATTAAAAGCTAAGGTATACAAATCACACTTGTCTTATCTTTTTGTGATTATAATAAATATGTTCATAAAGGGGAAGTGATGGTTGATGGGTAAGAAAATTTGAAGGGGGTTATTTATCTTGCACCTGAATATTTTTGATGTATTTATTGAAGATGATTTCAAGATAATGTTTCCTAATAAGTTAAAGATGATGTTTCTTGGTAAAAATTTTCTTTATATCACATGAGATGATAAATTTTAAGTGGGGTCACATACAGGACTAATTGATGGAAAACATTGGTGTCTGGTTTAATTCACTCTTGTTTTCCACATTGAGTTAGCCCGCGTCGACTTAGATTTAAATGACTAATGGATTACCAATAAGACACATGTGATTCCACAATTATCTCAACATATTATATCATACTAATATATTAAAAAATAGATAGAGAGAGATAGAGGAATTTGGTTAAATATCATGGAAGGATTATGAAGATTATATTATAATACATTTCCATATATTTATTTTGAATTTATTATAATTATAGGGGATAATACAGCATCGACTTTGGAATAAATTTGATGTTACAAATAAATTCAAAGGGGGGGATTAGAGTGCCCAAATGGATTTTCAAATATGAAGGTGTGCTTTTTGTGAATATGATTTTTCAGAAGTCAATGAATAATGTGAAGCTAATTTGTATTCTCAATACATTAGTAGTTGACTCTAGTGAAAGTGGGAGTCTGTTGGAGTTGGATCCCTAAAAACCAACTTCTTTGTACTTTATGATAATCTTTTATTCATAGGATTAATATTAATAAACTCTTCATCACATCATGATTGTTCTTCTATGTGACATAGTATGTGATAATGTCTTAAGAATAGTTGTCGCACTAAAAGGTCATAGCAGATCCCTGCTATGATGAGAGCATGGAAAGTCCATGTAACTATTGTTGAATGTATGTTCTATATACCAATGATATCATTTTAAGGGACACAAATGATATAGGATATCAGGGGTGGGGACTTATGAAACTTTGAGTCACCTTCTCATGGTGTGCACCCTAGGTAATATCTAGGAGGATATTATGAGAACAAGACCCACCAATAGAAAATCTAAACTCATAAGTGTCATTGTATGTTCCTATCTATGGACATGTGTATTGTTCCTTGGACTTTAAGATTATTATTAATGGGTATTATAACCCACGCATTGATATGTATTGACAAAAACCATGAAGAAATGTGGGGTACACACCAATCTTGTGCTTCCGTTGTGCCCAAAACCTACAAGTGGTATCAGAACAGTCATATTTTCATTTATAATTATTTAAATAATTTTTTTATGATTTATGCTTTAATAATTTAGTTTGTCAATTCATGTTTTATAATTATTATAATATAAATTTCAAGATCTGATCTTCCTCTTTAGTTTCATGAACATCTAACATAAAAAAATAATTTTTAATTAAAATTAAATCGAGGATATCATCAGGAGGTGCAGATGATTCTGTCCAGGTAACATGACAGTACACGCTGTGTATTCGGAGTTAAACATCGTTTCAACTTCCACACACACTGTGTAATCCATATCATACATTATGTAGTTGTGTTCAGAACATTGGGAGTAATTCATCAATTACTCAAGTTGTGTGAATTAATGACACACGGTGTAGATAATTCTTACATTGCATGTTGACCAGGATAGACTAGTGCATAGTCTACTAGACTACACACTGTGTGTCCCACTAGACAAGGCGTGTAGTCCCTTCAGGTTAGGGTCAAGTCGTGTATCCCATACAGGGATTGCTCTGCTGGTGACCATGTAATGT
Organism: Viscum album; assembly: GCA_963277665.1. Taxonomy (NCBI): domain Eukaryota; kingdom Viridiplantae; phylum Streptophyta; class Magnoliopsida; order Santalales; family Viscaceae; genus Viscum; species Viscum album. The sequence continues at coordinate 542,587,242 of OY728119.1, forward strand.
GGAGTCGGCATGACTTTTGGTCCATTGGACACACTGTGTACTCTGAAGATTTCCTAATTACACCTCACACACCATTTACTTAGGTGTGTACTTTGGATGGACAGTGAGGAGGGTACACACCGTGTATTCAGATCTACACATGGTGTAATTTTTCCAGATTATGCAGATTTAAAATTTTATTATATTATTATGTATCCCTTGAAACATGTACCTTCATGTGGCTATAAAGCTGGGACACAACATGTGATAGGTGTTTGATATATATATATATGTGTGTGTGTGTGTGTGTGTGTGTGTTTAATTAACATCTTCATAATGTTCAAATATCTACACATCATGTATGAGTTTTATTACAGTTATAATTCTATGTGGATTCTACATGTCACAAAGAATAAAGTGTATACAAGTATAATACATTCTGGGTAGTTCTGTTGGGTATTCACCATGTTTCCTCCAAGGTACAAGTTATGTACAAGGTTATGGATGAGAATCTTAAGAAAATTCAGAAAATAATTAAGATAAAAAATATTGATTAATTAAAGATAATGATTAATCGATTCAAGTGTAATTTATTTTAATAAGAATGATTAAATAATTAAATGGTAGTTTTATTAAATGTGTAATTTATTTCATGTAAGTGGATGATAATGAGCTAGACCATACCTTTGTATGTGATTGTTTTCACTTTAATTTATTTATTAAATTAAAATTATTGATCAGTATGCATTCTCCTCAATAATGTGTAGGGCCTACAAGCCCATGGTTTCTTTTATGTAAACCCCATTTTACCCCTCACCAATGTTTGAGTTAAAACCATACGTAGTTATTGGAGATACCAAGCTAGTGGAGGTGGTTCAAGTTAGAAGTTTAGGCGAAACTAATCTAAGTAGATACAAAGGTGGATTAGTGGAAAGCTGTAAACATGAACCTTAAATGGTTCAAGGTGTTTCTCCCCTAGGTTAGGGTTAGTTTATTAAGTACTAGATAAACTAACCAATAGTAAAGCTCATGATCATACCCTTTATTTATTTTTATCAGTTGTATGGTTGTTCATTATGGATGTTTGATGTGATCGCATAATTAATAAACTAACAAGCATACAAGATGGAACTAAAATAAAATGGCTTATGTGTAAATATTATCTATACATGTTTAATCACTTATTTATATCCCACTTAATATTAAAAATCATGTGAAAAGATAATAAGTTTCAATTTATGCATAAATAATAAAATCGCCCAATTAAATATTAAGTCAGTATAGCCTTCTATTACTTCAGTTAGAATCAAACCATCATTTAAAGCACTTTACCAACCCTAGTTAGGGTGATTTCAATTATCAGGGAATTATAATTTTATTTTTTGGGTTGACTTAACATAGTTTACATCAAGGGTTGAATTCCCTAGTAGGACTTGGTGCAACTAAGAGGTAAAGGTTAAGGAAATACAAAATTAAGGATTTTAGGATTATGGAGTCCACTCAACAGATCATGGAGCTATGAGTTAATGCAGTTGGAATTTGAAATGCCTACTTAAAACCTTTAATGTTTCTTGACTAACCCTAGTTGGGGTAATGGATAGGAAAATATGGATCCTTTCCTCTAGAATGACAAAGCAACGGGATATTCTGAAGCCAATGGTGAGGGATATTGGGTTTCAACAAAATAGTGGAATACTAATAGATATTAATTAATTTATTTGTCTATATTTATCAAGATAAAGTAATAAAACTCTATTCATCATATTTTTAGAAAAAACATCAAATTGAAATCAAACATATCATTTTGATCCATACTTTAGAAGGAAAACCTTCTTATCGACACTAATTTCTAAGAGTGGCAAAGGTGCCTTTGGGTTATCCTTCGCCATGAGAGGAAACATTATGTGCTGGAAGATCCTTTAATAGTTGCAGCTGGAAATGAGGTGAGTGATGGGGATCTATCTATGTATGAGAAACATTTGAATGATGCTATGGATGTTCAGTTCCTCATGCTATCATCCATAACCAATGATCTCTTTAAGCAACATGTGGAAATGGATGCTTATAGCATGATGTCTCACATTCAAGATCTCTATCAAGAGAAGGTGAGACAGGAGAGGTATGAGATCTCTAATGCTTTGTTCACTACTAATATTGGAGAGTATATACCATATGGACCACATATAGTCAATCTTATTAGCTACATTGAGCATCTGGACATCTTAGAGATTAAATTCCCAGATGAGTTGCATACAAATCTCATACTATCATCACTGCTCAATACCTTCTCTAGTTTTATTCTGAATTATAATATGAACAATAATGAGAAGATTCTATTAGAGCTTCTTACCTTGATTTGACAAGTGGATAAGGATATGGGGTGTCAAAAACTCATAGTCCTTATGGTGAATAGTAGGAGGAAGGAAAAATAAAAGGGGCCTAATATTTATAAAAATCTAAAGCCTCTCAGCACCGTCTGACCAAGAAGAAGAAGATCCAGAGGCAGGGTACGGAAAAGAAGGTAGTATCCTTTCCATGTGGAAAGTCAAGCCACTAGAAGAGGAACTACACCCGGAGGAAAAGGTAATCCAAAGGTGCATTCGTTATCGAGTGAAATCTTTCCATTTCTACACATTGGATATTAGATATAACTTTTGGGGCTCACATCTGTATTCAAATACATGAACCATGTAGATTCCAAAAAATTGCCATAGGAGAGGTGGATTTGTGAGATGTCAATAGTGCAAGGTTGGATGATCTTTCCATTGGTGACTACCACCTCACATTACTAATGAGAATTATTTTGGTTTTACATGTCTGTTATTATGTACCTAGTGTTACCAAGAACATAATTTCTGCATCGAGTTTAGATACAAATGTAATTATTTTTACTTTCAGAAATAAATGTTGTTTATTTTATAAGGACAACATATTTTATGGTATGGAACATTTAAATAATGGTATGTATGTATTAAATTATGATAACCAAGTTTTGGAAAGTGATAATGTACCATGTTCACATGACTCATACAATACCCAGTTGTGGCATCACTACGTTGGTCATGTAAATGAGAAGTTCCTGAAAAATATCTATCAAGATGGTTATTTATACTCTTATGAGCTAAAAACACTTGATATATGTCACGTTTGTTTATAAGGGAAAATGACCAAACCACCCTTTGGTGGACAGGGTGAAAGGGTCACAGAGCTTCTAGTATTGATACACACTGATGTGTGTGGACCATTTCCAGTATAAGCTAGAGTTGGATATTCTTACTTCATTACTTTTACTGATGAATTGAGTAGATATGGCTATGTCTACTTAATTAAGTCTAAGTCTAAGTCCTTTGAGAAATTAAATGAGTTCAAGAATTAATTAGAGAATCATCTTGGTAAGAAAATAAAGAATCTTCAATCGGATCAAGGTAGAGAATATCTTAACCAAGAGTTCATCGACCTTTTATAGGAGTCTGGGATTCTATCTCAACTCACTCCACATTATACACCATTGTGAAATGGTGTTAGTGAAAGGAGGAACAATACCTTATTGGACATGGGAAGGTCGATGATGAGTCATACAGATCTTATATTATCCTTTTAGGTATATTCATTGAAAACTGTGGTATACACATTAAACCAGGTTCTAACTAAGACAGAAAATGGGATTCTCTTTGAGATATGGAGTAGAAAGAAACCAACTTTGTAGCATACACGTGTATGGGGATGGGAGGTGTTATTAAGGGCTTTATTAAGCAACAAAATAGTGCCCTGAGGCACAAAGTGTATCTTTATAGGGAATCTCAAGGGAACAAAGGGATACTACCTATACAACCCCTCATACAAGAAACTAATTGTTTCCAGACAGGTTGTCTTTATTTAGATGGAGATCATCCTCAAAAAGGATAGTGGGGGAAAGATTGACTTTGATGATGTTGATGCTCAAGATACATAGGAGTTGGTATAGGAAAAAGTTACATAGGTACCTATGGAAGAGGTTATCCCTGAAACACAAGTACTGCATAGGAGTAAAAGAGAGGTAAGGTAACCAGAGAGATATGGTTTCCTTTTCACCGAGGATGGTGACTCATTGTTGTTGGAAAATGATGAACATGTCTCCTATAAAGGAATCAATATAGTTCTCAGAAGCTGTAATATGGATATAAGATATGAATTATAAGTTTGATTCCATGTATCATAACCAAGTCTAGGTTCTGGCTGATGCGCCAGTTGATGTAAATCCTATTGGGTGTAAATGGGTATTCAAGAAGAAACTGGACATGAAAGGTCAAGTTAGTGCCTATAAAGAAAGTCTATTGGCTAAAGGTTTTAAACAGCATCAAGGAATTCACTATGATGAAACCTTTTCTCTATTTTCCATGTTTAAATCCATAAGAATCATAATTTCAATATCAGCTTTCTAGGACTATGAGATTAGGAAGATAGATTCCAAAACTTTATTCCTTAATAGAAACCTTTAGGAAGATGTCTATACGAAAAAACTCAAAGGTTTTGTGAAACCAGGTGATTCTAAAAGGGTATGCAAGTTTCATAGATCCATTTATGGATTAAATCAATCATCCAGATCATGGAACATTTGATTCAATGAATCCATAAGATAATTTGGTTTCATTAATAATGAATATTATCCATGTGTTTACAAGCAGTTTAATGGGAATGCAGTCATTATTCTAATAGTGTATGTTAATGACATATTGATTATTGGAAGTGACATACAGTCTTACAGTCATTCAAGGACTGGTTGATCAAGTGCTTCTCCATGAAGTACTTAAGAAAAGTAGTATATATTCTAGGGATCAAGATCATTCGGGGTAGATCCAAGAGGCTGCTTGGACTAAGTCAAAGTACATACACTGACCAGATACAAAAGATATTAAGTATGTAAAAATCCAAGAGGTTATTGTTTATAGTGTCACATGGTGTACATCTTTCCAAGAAAATGTGTCCCCAAAAACAACATGAGAAATATAGTATGAGTAAGATTTCATATGCTTCAGTGATAGGATCTATCATGTATTCCATGTTATGTACCAGACTTTATATTTCCTATGAACTGGGCATGGTAGGTAGATATTAAGAAGATTTATGAGAACAGCATTGTTCTATTGTCAATACTATCCTTAAGTATCTGATTAGAACTAAGAATATGTTCTCGGTGTATGTAGGAGATGAGGATCTTGTCATAAAAGGGTATACTGATGCTAGTTTTTAGACATATTATGATGATCTGAAGTCGTAATTAGGATATGTTTTTTGTCTCAATGGAGGAGTTATAAGATAGAAGAGTTCAAAGCAGCTATTTTTCACTGATTCTATAGAGAAGTCTAAATATATAGAGGATTCTAATTCAACCAAGGAAGACATATGGATTTGGAACTTTTTCTAGGATCTTGATTTGGTACCTAGCAGTAAGGATCCCATTATATTGTATTATTATAATACTATAGTGATGGCTCTTATAAAGGATCCAAGGTCAAATCAATGGACAAAGCACATACTCTGAAAGTATCACCTATTGAGGTATTTCTATCAAAGGGGTGAAGTTGTAATGAGCATAGTGTCCACAGAAGAGAACATGGTGGACCCCTTGGCTAAATTCCTATCTCAACAGAAGCATGGATATCATGTGAGAGCTAGCTTACTGAAGGTTGTTAACAATTTCCTCTACTCTAAGTGGGAGTCTGTTGGAGTTTTTTCCTTAGAAACCAACTTCTTTATACTTTATGATAAACATGTATTCATTGGATGAATATTAATAAACTCCTTATCACATCATTATTGTTCTTCTGTGTGAAATAGTATGTGATAATGTCATAAGAATAGTTGTCTCACTAAAAGGTCATAGTGGATCCCTGCTATGATGATAGCCCAATAGTTCCATGACAAAATTATTGAATATATGTTCTATAGTCAGATTATATCATTTGAAGGGACACAAATGATATAGGCTATCAGGGGTGCGGGCTCATGAAACTTTGAGTCCCCTTCACATGGCATGTGCCCTTGGTAATATCTATGAGGATATTATGAGAACAAGACCCACAAATAGGAAATCCACAATCATAAGTGTCATTGGATTTTCTTATATGAGGAAGTGTGTATTGGTCCTTAGAATTTAAGATTATTATTAATGGGTATTTTGACTCACGCACTTAGATGTATTGATGAAAATAGTGATGACTGATGTTCGTAGTGACGTAGGATATGTTGGGTGTGTCATGATTAATACTACATTAATGAATAATGTGAGAAAGGATTTGTCAATTATATAGAATTAGATGTCTTAGGCCCTTTAATGGAAATTATATATCCTAACTAAATCCATGGTTATGGTTTTATCTAGGAAAGTTCAATTTTTGGAAGTCAAAGAATGAGAAATCGAGTGCATGGGTTGATGGTACTTGTAGGAAACCCATTTGATTGGAGATATCTGGGAAAAGGGATTATATTACACAGTAATAGATTGTATGAGGTCACATTTCATTGCAATGTCAACTTATTCTCTTGTGTGCTTGGACCCATTGCTAAACAGTAATCTTAGACTTTAGGCAAGCCCGCATAATGCCAAGGAGAAATAGTCCTAGAGTGTGACACGCTAAGTGTAGCTGGTATCTCAGTAAAATAATTTATTATTTAACAAGTTGAATAAATATTATTTTCATTTTTTGTTTAATAATTATTCAAGTATACTTGATTTCATTTATTTCATTGCTAGTTATTTGATAGAATATATTGCAGATGGAATATTTATTTACCAGAGAATAATGAAGTTATATTTATTTATTAAATAAATAGTCATTATTAAAGGCCCAATAAATATTGAGGAGGATTGGTGGACCAAGTTATGAGTTTGGTGAAAAATAATATTAAATATTATTTGGTTAAATAATATTTAAATATAACATTCAAGTTAAGCACATGTCATGGAAATAATAGCACTGCTATGATTATTTGATATAGGATTTCACATGGAATGATAAAATAAGTAACAAAACTTGTGATAATTATTTATTATTACCTGGTGAATTAAATTCCTCACTATGTTATTATTCTCTAATTAGACAAGGGGTCATCCCACCAGCTAACCAATGGTTGTGTGCAAAACAACCTTGGAGAAAAGATCTTCAGCCTAGAGAACTCTTCCCTCTCCAAGAAACCTCTCAAGGAAAAGAGAGATCCTAAGCCATAGAATCTAGGAGAATGCTTTGGAAGAAATCCTTAAGGTGATCAAAGGAGGACATCACAAGTGAACGGATATTCCATGCTAGCATCCATAGATTCCTTCGGTGACATCCAGAGATACATCGAGCACGTTTGGATCACCACTAGAGGAATCATATCCTTGTATTCTACATCACAACAAAGCCTCACCTTGAACCCATGGTTGAATACATCAATGAAGAAATAATCTCATTTGAGGTAATTCTTTAATTTAATTAAATTAATTATAAAAAAATATGTTGATCCCCTCTTCTCAGTTTTGGTTTCTCTCTTTTGTCTTTTATCTTTGATTCAATTTCGTGCATACTAGAATTTATCATCATATTGATCCCAGATTAGTCATCGATCATGGAAATTTGCAAAGTTGGGTACACTCCCAGCATTTTCTTCCACTGCACTTAGAACCTAAAATCATCATTGAATAATCTTACTCCCATTATGAATAGTTAAAGAGAAAATACCTTGATGGGGATCTATGATGAAGACAAATCTACTAATGGTAATAAATTTTGTAATAAATCTAGAATTTTTTTGTCAATTTTTAAAAATTAAAATCTAAGGTATACAAATACCACTTGACTTTTCTTTTTTTGATTATAATAAATATGTTCATCAAGGGGGAGCGATGGTTCATGAGTAAGAAAAGAATAAGGGGGGTTATTTATCTTACTCCTGAATGTTTTTTATGTTTTTTATGTATTTTATAATGATGAGTTCAATTTAATGTTTCTTGATAAGTTAAAGAAAATGTTTCTTGATTAAAAAATTCTTTATAACCCATGAAATGATAAATTTTAAGTGGAGTCACATACATGAATAATTAATGGAAAACTTTGGTGTCTATGTTAATTCAATCTTTTTTTCTACATCAGATTAGCCCAAGTGGACTTAGAGTTGAATGACAAATGGCTCACCACTAAGATACATGTGATTCCATCATTCTCTCAATGTATTGGATCATACTAATATATTAAAAAACACAGAGAGAGAGATAGAGAAAAAGAATAAGTTCTTTGAAGATCATGGAAGGATTATGAAGATGATATTAGAATAAATTTCCATATATTTCTTTTGAATTTATTATTAATATAGGGGATAAGACAACATAAACTTTAGAATAAATTGGATATTGAAAATAAATTAAAAGGGGGATTAGAGTTCCCAAATGGAATTTCAAATATGAAGGTGTGTTTTTTGTGAATATGATTTGTGTGAAGTCAATGAATAATGTGAAGCTAATTCATATTCTAAATACATAATGGGAATTTTTGATGTTGTAAGAAAAAATGGCTGGATAGTTTCATGAACTACAGCTCTTGAAGGTGATGATTATTGAATTGTTCTTCAAGGTAAAGACAAGTACTAAAGATGGAGAAAAGTAATTTATACTATATTTACTTATATAAGTTGATTAGATAGGTAGTGGGGAGATTGAATAATTATATTAATGAATAAAGAGCTAACTGGAAGCTACAGAATCTATATATAGATCAATAGAAATGAAAAATGTTGTATCCAGTGAAGTAGAATCTTTAGATGATTATTTGAGATAATTTATAGTATTTTATAAATCCCTCTAAATATTTAAAGTAGTTCTGAGATCATTTCAGTGGAGTCTTGAATTTTCGTATTGAAGTAGAAAAACAAAAACATACTGAGACTTCAGAATAGTACTAATAGACTTAGGAAGAGTAAGAAACTACTTCGAAAGAGTAGTTCCATTTCAAAAAGCTATCTAGTGAGTTTGGAAGAGTATGCTGTAATGACCTAGATTTTTTATGTAATTTTTATTATTATATGGAATTATTATGAGTCTATAAAAAGTGATGGTGCATAATTTTGAGGCCTGGAGTGCCCATAATGAATTTCGGAACTTTTTTTCGGGTACGTTTAGTAAACACATGAGTGGTGTTTTCTAACTTTTGAAATGTTGTTCGGATTAAAAATATGAGGGCACCGTTGAATCTACAGTGTCAATATTCACTTAAGGGAGGCTTCACTTTGACCACAGTAGGTCTGGAGAAAAAGTTAAGTTTGGCGACATTTTAAAAGAAATGAAATAAAATAATTTTATTATTTTATTTCATATCCTTCAACGGACAAGAAAAGGGGTGGTGCTAGTGATGTGTCAAGACAATAAATGGCTTGAAATGCCAACCCTAAGTAACGATGTCATTGGGGAATTAGGAAGCTTCCTAATTGATGAGCCCCATTAAATTCCAACGTCGTTACTTACCCTCCCCCTCTCTTATATATATAGATCTTGGGGAGGGGTATCAACCCAGCTTCTCCAAGAAATTAAGTGTTAAAGGAGTGTCGTGATGTCGAACCCTTAAAGGACGAAGCTGATCCTAGCAGGAGGTGATGGGCGACACAGAACCACGAACCGAAGGATGACATATGAGTGACGTCGTTAGGAACTAGTTGTGGGAATGAAGAACACGATCCACCTTCAAGTGTGGACACTCTCCAATGAGTTACGAGGTAGGGGGTTTATTCGTTTATTCATTTTAATTGATTTTCCTCTTCCTCATTCTTGAATAATATGAATAATGCGGGTCAACCGACTAACGGGCTGACCCATGATTTGTCCGTTTTTGCGGGAGGTTATTATGGGGTATCTTTGTGGGGGTTTATATTGATTTAAATTCCAAGAGTTTATAAAACTCTTAACCCCCCTCATGTTTTTGAGCTAACATAGAGGTCGTAGCCCTAACGAACCCAGCCTGAACCCTCCGCTACTTTGCTAATCTTTCAATTCCATGGAACCCCAATGGCACGATGATACCGACTGGCTAAGTTGGGGATAGCGCATCGATGCACACCACAAAAGGAGGTCGCGGCACAAAGCTGCGGCGGTCATCGGAGCAGTTGGCACTGGATATCCACGGTGAAGTCATGGTGCGCTGTTGCGCATCGCCGATGAACAAAGGAGGTTGCGGCTCGTCATTCGCAGAGACGGGAGAAAGGCGGCCGACACACTGGCTGGCCGCGGGTGGCAGTGCATCGCATCGTTGTGTGACACTGGAGTGGTTAGTCGGCATGTCGGCTGGCCACGACAGATCCGGCAGGGGTGGGGCGCGCCCCGGCGGCGCGCCCACACTGCAGCAGGGTTGCGGCCTATGTTGGCCGCAGCGAGAGAAGGGGCCGCTAGATTGACCAGCGGCCGGCGGAAGGGGCGCATGCTAGCAGCGCGCCCGGTGGCAATGTTGTGGCTCATCGGCCGCAGCAAGGAGGACCCACGGCGCCATGTGGTGTCACGTTGGGTTAACCCCTGCGGTTTGACCCGCTAATGTGGCTTCACACCACGTCAGCCCTACCCGGACGATCCACATCCAGGTATCCCTGGCGGCTTGCGCCGCCAGGTGGGTGGCACCATTGGGTCGGCCTAGAGGACCGACCCGCCGCCCGGCGGGCCGACCTGCGGCCCACCGGCCGGACCTGTGGCCCAGCTGGGTCGGGCCGGGCCTAGCGGGCTGGGTTGACCAAGATCGATTTGGACCCGAGTCGGGTTGGGTCGACCCATGTCGATCCAGGTCGGCCCATGCTGAACCAGGTCGGGCCGGTCCAACCGAGGTGGACGTAACCCAGACCTAGTACCAACCAGTTATGGAAAATGGGCCCTAGCTTCTTAGTCGGACATCCGTTTGACGAACCATCTGTGGAATTGGGATCCTTAGAGTTACATGGCCCTTTTGAATTACTCTATGAGAGTTTTGCACAAACTTGGAGTATGGCTGGTTTGGATCTCACCCAAATCCAACCGAGCCCTCGGCACTGAAATGTCAATAACACACATACCGGGCATCCAATTGACGCATCATCTCTTGCGTTGGATCCCTTATGACACAACAGATCACTGGGTTATTTCTTTGTGAGACTTTGTGCTGGTTGAAATATGATTGATGTCTTAGGGAGCGGTTCTCCAAAGCGCACTACATACGGAACCCTGCGACTAGCTGAGACTTGATGACTTTTGACCTTTCAACTCGGAGTTACTCAACGGCCCAGTGGGGAGCGCCTCTTCGTGACGCGGTAGACCCACGGTGGGGAGCACCTCTGTGTGACGTGGCAGACCCCCAATACTCAATAGGAGGAGTACCTCAACAAGCCATGAGGGGAAGCGCCTCTGTGTGACGCGACAGACCCACGGTGGGGAGTGGCACTGTGTGATATGGTAGAACCACAGTACTCGATAGGATGAGTACCTCAGCAGTCCAAGGTTAGTGGGAATCACCTCTATGTGATGTGGCGGTCCCACTGTACTCGTTAGAGGAGAAGTTCTCTAGCAGTCAAGGTGTTCGACATTGTGACTAGGAATGTTACTTATTCCTAGTCCTAGAGAATCTATGGATGGCTATCAGCATTCATAGTGATCCTGTGTGGGTCAGCATCATAAGCATGTTTCTCTGAGTTATATACCTAGTTTGAGCTAAGAATCTAATTGAGATACGTCTATTTCTTTGTGCTTTGTGATTGAGATCATACTTTGTGGTTTTCCTTGTGAAATTCCGAGATACCTTCAAGGGTCTTGGGGTCCCTACTAAGTATCATTATACTCACCCCTATACAGGCTACATCTGCACCTTGTTGTGTTTTGTGTAGAAGACAAGGAGTTGGGGATGAGGTTTGAGGGAGCTAGGACTAGGCGGCACACAGAGGAGACAGGCGGACATGGAGTGTTGAGGAGGCGATCTGTACCTACCCTTCATGTAGGATCCAGGGAGTAAAACCTATTAGTTATTTTCCATTTTTCAGTTGTATTGTTCCTTTCAGTTGTGTTTTTGATTTTCATTTGTACTCATACTTTCAGTTGGGCTTGTATTTCGGCTCCTTTTACTTTCAACACTCCTTTTCCTATAGCAGTTTACTTCACAATTGCTTCTTGTTGTGTTCTCAGACAGTGTTTTGTACAAGTTTAAAGTCAATACCTTCCCATTTTAGGGAATATGCCTTTCGGTGCTAGTCGCCAGCCCCTGGCCTATGGAAGGTGGGCTTGGGGTAGTCACGGCACAGGCCCCAGGGGACGGGTTGTGACATATGTAGTTACTTAATAAGGGTAATATACAACTCCATAAGAGTAAATCCCATATTCAAAGGTTTCATTTCATAGTAAATTCAATGTTCATAAAGTTAATTTGGTGATATAGGATGAGTAACTACATGATTTGGAATAGTAACTGAGACTTTAGAAGAGTCATAAGATTGTGAGAATTTCACTAAGGTAGACTTAGGACAAGTACCTGAATGAATTAAGAAGAGAAAAGTATTATCTTTATAATAGTAAGTCCCGTTTTGAAATTTTGATTTGTTCCTACTTTGAAAGAGTAACTTTTTAACTTCATTAGGCTTTAAGTTGAGTTTGAACAATTATATAATTTTTCAGTTGTAAAAAATAGCGATGTGAAATTTCATAAGATACTTCTATGTATTTAATAAGATATGGGTTGGGTTCGTAAAATACTTCTTAGATGTAGAAATTTGGAAAATTCATGAAAATTATTAGATTATTACAAACCATTAGACTTTTGACTAAACCCATAAGACTCTTACAAACCGTAAAACATCTGGGTAAAATTGTAAGACTTTGTGAATCATGTACGAAAATATGTATATGCATATAAATTTTTAGTTTTAAAAAAAATTAATTAATGCATGGAAAACCATAAGACTTTCACAGGTACTTTATAATACTTTCAATTCTTGTGAAAATTATTTTCCACATTGAAAATCGATAAAGCCATAGAAATTTAGAATTCTTATGAAATGAGTCACCTACAAAAATCATAAGAATTTAACTGGTGAAATTATGAGATTTCATAAGTATGGAATATTTGAGGATAATTTAATCAAATGATTTTTTGATAATATTCATAGTAATAAACATCATAATAAAATATTTGTGATTCAATCTAATGTTTGAGAATTCTAATCTAAGAATAGAGGTTTCACTTCATAAGAATGCTTGTGGTCATTTACAAATGCCTTCCTTTTTAAGAATGCATGCGGTCTTTGTGATTTAAATATCATTTGAAGGAAATAATTTTGTGTCTCAAGGATATTTAAATTGAAATTATTGACCATAATTAAATGGTTTTCAATGATAAAATGAAATCAAGGATTCATACCGATCGATTTAAATTGGTGAAATTCACACACCAAAAAATCAATGAATTTTTCCATATTCAAAATATGGAAACATTATTCATGGAATTATATGTGAATATATAAAGGAGAATATAAATGGAAATATTTTTGAGAATTGAGAACATCATACTTGATACTTTGTTGCATTAAATATTTATTGTATCAATCAGTGAGGAAGAAGAAGAATAAAAAGGAAAAGAACCATATTATTAAAGATCTAAAGAAGTGAGAAAAAATGGATGACCTTATCATTAATATGAGATATTGAAGTTCTTGAAGAAGTCAGCTTGTCCAATTATGTTGATCATGAAGGCTCGAGAAGGAAGATCTATATGAACTGTGGTAGGAGCAACCAGAAGTAAAGAAGTGGCCTTTGTTATTTTGGTTTAAAAACATTTTTAACTAGAAATGAGAAGATATTATTTCCAATAGGACTCTAGAATTGGTTATGGGTTTTATGGTATCGTAATATGATCCTTGGAAGTTTAATAAAACAAAAAACACAACCCAATACATTTTTAAGAAATCAAAAATGCAAAGTAAATAAGGAATAGGGAATACCTGAAATGCGATTGTAGCAGGCTCTATATTTCTTATTCGATGGAGTACCTTTTAAAATTACCACCAAAGAAGTAAAAAAATATTCCTACCCTTGATAGGATTACACCATACTTTGAATCCTATAAATTTTCTTAAGGTTCCCCATACTCTTAAAGGGGTCATATCCCTTCAATATAAGTGATAAATATAGTGTTGGGAAGAAGGGAGCTTCAGCTTTGGTTTCCTCACACTAATCTCACTCAAACCACCAATGAGGGAACTAATTCCCTTTATATAGTCCATTATGAATGCTCTTTATTCAATGAAGAGCACTGACTATCTTGAACATTTTGGGTGCCATCTCTTAGCATCCATGAATTTTTTCCCATTGGAATATTCTTTATTAAACGACTCAATGAATGATGTTCTTTCTTATAATAGTCTATCTCATAGCTTTGTAACCAAAGAAAACCATGTGGAGAGGTATGTTACATATTCATACATCATATACATGAAAATAGTGATTTTGGTTGTTGTCCACGACATCTACAAGCACCACCACAGTGTGGCTCTTCTCATTTTAGTGCAGATCTAGCAATCTCCAACTTTCACTAAAATCCCCCAAGGAATTTATGAAAAACTTTTACTAAAATCCCATATGTACTTTATGAAAAACTTCAAAACTCTTTGTGAATATATCCAAAAATCCTTTTGGATATAGTTTTTCATTGAAATATCATTATTTTGGAATAAACATTTTGTCCAGAAATTGAACCTAATCTAAATACCTAACTATGTGACCTCACAAGCCTTAGTATAATTGGAAAAATATATGAAATCCTTATTTCATATATGTAAGAAAATAATAGCCTCTAGAAAAGAATTAGTGCTACTCAAACTATTATAGGGTATGGTGTGATCTCCATCAAACATACTCATATATATATAATAACATTTTCATAACAAGATTTATCATATACATTGTTTGTACACCTATATAAACTATTTTTCCATGACATTGAGTGACCTCTAGAAACATAACATGTCAATATAGTATCCTGTCTTTTCTTGATTCTCTGAAAAAGTCTAACCAAGTCGATGAATACATCACATGTAATTCATCTAACAAATGATAAACATCACATGAACCTCATCCAAGCCGATGAACACATCATATATGAATCAACTAAGCATGTTCATGCATTTCCTCAGTCTAATTCAATCAATATCTGGATTCATTAACCCATCATACAAGTTTAGAAACATCATCTTGGTTATGCTCCAACTGAAAACATAATCAAAAACATACCCAACCACCCCCGGATTTGCTACATTGTTTTTTTACTTGCATACAAAAGGTATCAAAGTATGAAGGTTCTAATTATAGGTATCTCACCAACCTCAAGTAATAATGATTGATGATAATAATACACCCCTAAGTATATCGATGATTGTATGAAATTATATGGAATATACTTTAGTAGGTTAATCCAAGTAATAAGTCACTAATTATTACCTCATGAATCTACTCTTCATATCATATATACAAATATTTGTATCAAGTATTGGATTATATTCATACCGATATTTACATATCATCACAACTCTTGCAACATTGTGATTATCATCTATTAGGGATGACACAAAGTTTTACTTTTATGGGATATTATCATTCAACTATTTATGTAAAGTAAATTAAAACTCACATGAATGAATGATAAATGGATATTTCCTTTAATACATGATAAATTTAAAGCCATTACATCAATCAATGGAGTATTAAATACCTAAAGACAAAACAAAACCTCATGTTTTTGTTTCAGTAATGGATTCATTGATGGATTTCTTTCATTATCCTCAGTAGACACCTTTAAAATCCTAACAACTCCCCTATCAATGATCTCCCATATGAGATGGAATTTTTTTAAGAATGAGTTTCATCCTTTAATGAGATCGGGGTTCCTTTTCCTGAGAAATGGATCCATTATTATCAAATTAAATCTTGATCACTCCCTTAATGCTTGAAACCAACCAAATTAAAGAGATGAACTTCTTAATCTAAACATCTTCCTTCATAGCATCTAATGTATTGATGTACTCTACCTTTTATTTTGAGTCCTCTATGGTGGTTTGTTTAGAAATTTTCTAAGTGATATCTCCACCATTCAGGAAAAACATGAAACCATATTGAGATTTAATATCCTCTCTGTAAGATTGAAGACTAGTATCTTTATAACCCTTTACACAAAGATCATCCTCACCTCCAAAAACTAAGAACATATCCTTAGTATTTCTCAAGTACTTTAGTATGTTCTTCATATTAATCAATTGAATTTCACCGGGATTAGATTGGTATCTACTAGTTATAATAATATTATAGGCAGCATCAGGATGAGTACATATTATGAAATACATGATAGAACCTATAGTAAAATCATAAGGAATTTTATCCATACTTTCTATATAAGGACTTAGCCTTAAAAATTACATAATATTGAATGAAATGAATAATTCACATTGAGTATCCTTTCAGGTTTAGAGTTTTAGGAAATTAGGACATAACTATTATATCTCAAAATATTACAAGGTAGAAATATCCACATAGTTTCCATTTATTTTTCATAAAATCAAAAATATTGAAAAAAAATTCATGTCTAGTTCCATGTTTTAGACAACATGACTTTTCCTTGATCCCATCTTTGACCTTATTCATCTTTAAGTCCTGTGAAAACATTTCAAAACTTGGGATGAGAATAAAAATCTCAGTAAGGGTTATAAAACAAAGAATGAAATCATTTGTACATAAATACATACAAAACATGAACTCTTTTACTTACCTCGTGAAATCATAAGATTTATGAAAGACACATAGAAATCATTAATCATAAAGGTAACTTCTGGAATCCATATCATACTTACATTGTAGCTATCACAGCTACATAGGGAGTTACTTTTGAATACCCATCACAGTATATTCCATAAAATCTCTTAGGAGAAACATTAATGTTTACCTCTGTCACGTTACCCAATGCATTGGAGAGATATATCGGGATCACCTACAATAGGTTTATCAAGGAACCACCCATATACGTAAATATATCCCAAGAACCATAAAATGATCATAACACATAACATAAGCATAAAGGAAAGATACATTTCCATATTGTAATAATAAAATATCATTTCAAGATATTGAAATAATAAATCCATTTTCAAAATCATTTTCAATACCAAAATATATAAAAACAGTATATGGTATTTATTCTTCCTTTTAAAAACATTCCAGCTTGTTAAGGAAGCCAAATATCAAATAATACTCGCGGCGGCGGAAAGGTCATTGTCACCGCTTACATTACAAAAACATTCATTTTTTTCATTTAGTAAAACACATCATATAAAAAGATTCCCTTTGAATAAAATGAAAATTCAAGGGGGTTTATACACCGTATAAAATAAAGTCGTGTATAAAACTAAAAATGCCTCAATGAAAAGAGATTGAGATGAAGTCTCTTACCTCGCGTCCGACTTGACTCGATCGTTACTTAATCTCATGAATAATAAACTAAAGTTAATTTATAATTGCTTAAGAACCATTTTCAAGTTTATTATTCCTTTTATATCACTTATTACCATGTTATAAACATTATGCAATCATTTAAGTTAATAACGTTCATTTTGTCGATATTTGGACTTGAGTAAAAATGAACACCTTATATTTACAAGTTGTCCATGTGTCAAAGGTTCATTATATCCATAATTATATTCATTATTTGGATATCATATATATCATATATATCCAGTATATACATGTTTTTATAATAGTACATAACATTTAGAGGTAAGAAATGAAATGCACCGTTCATGGAGACGGTAAGCCGTACGTACGCATGAACGCTTCTTTCATTTATATTTCTTATTTTAATGGAAAAAAACAAAATGATACATAGTTATATTATAATTCCAGTATAATATCATATATAATATCATTAACTCCATCCTTTATACATCCCACATAAGGCATTAACGAATCAAGTCACTTTGATGGGGCGGTAGTCCGCACTTCTTCAAATGAGATTATCGTATTTACCCACTATAGAAACCATTAAGGAATGATATAAATGGAAATTACATAAGAATAAGGAAATCATAAACATAATATATATCATATATAAATACAGTTCCATCATAATGGCCACCATGAGAGGCGGTAAGATGTAATTGAACAATCATCGTTTCGTGAGACGTTAGTTTTCCATCCACAGAAACATTATGTTCTTCATCCATTAGATGGAGGTGTGTGTAAGTGTAGTTCGAATACTTCTCATGAAAACATCCTAGTATATTGAGGATACTGGTGTTGTTACAAAATAAAGTAATAAAAAAAGTTTAGGGGTTGGAGAAGTAAAATAAAAGAAAACAATTTAAGAGAAACTGTTACCTTTAATTTGGGTAACTTCCTTTGGTTTGAACCAAAAGGACTTCTTGAAATGCCTTCTGCCTAAGGTAAGGATTCTAAGAGGAGGAGATGGATTTTGAGAGCTTAATTGGGCAGAGTTTGGACAAGACAAGTGGCTTTAGAGGTGTGAGGAATTGGTTATAAGTGGTCTCATTTTATAAGGGGGAGGAGGGGCTCTTTAGGAAAGTGTGAAAGTATTATTTTATAATATAATTATATTCGGTATATAATGGTCCAAAAATAATTATCATCAAATAAAGATGTGCCATGGATGAAATAAAATCATCCAATCAGAATTAGACATGTTTTGGATAATATTTTAATCATTATAATTTTATTTATTTAAATCATTTATTAATGAGGTAAACACTGCATCATTATTAAGTCATAAATAATTTAATTCATTTGTTGCCTAAAAATTATAAAAAAACTACCATGATATAGGAAATATTTTTATCTTTCCAAATAATATTTATAGTCTAAAATATGACTTATATAACACCATATAAAAATTAATTACTAAACGATTTTTGTTTATGTCTATTTTGCCTTTACTTTAAATTAATTGGTCTAAATTGTCATTTTCACTACCAAGTGGATCAATGGGGTCCAAAAATAGACCCAAAGATGCCCATCGTATTCCACTACTCAACCAATAAGGTTAGGACAAGTGTTAAGGTAATTTGGAATTATTATAATATTTTTTTAACCTTGAATTACTCTATTTACCCTTAACCGCGGTAAATAAAAGTCAAAAGTTACTATTCACCAAAAATTATTTTCATCTTAATGAACCAAATTTTACTTCTTGATAACAACCATGTATGTAGGATTTTTGAAATTAAATTCACAGAAGTGGTAAAATTTCATTTAAATGAAAAAGTCAGTTTTTTTAACTACCATTAAGTGGTGTCACTATTCATCAAAAATTGAAGTTTTTCAGAAAAATACCAAAAATTCAGCCTAACCATTATTTGATATTCCGAATTCAAAATTGATTTCTATTTTCTCAAATTCAAAACATAGAAGTGGCATTAATTAATTTAAAAATTAATTCCTGTTTTTAAAACAAATAGCGTGTTTTTAAGAAACAGTAACTATCAAAAGATTGATACTTGTTTATGTCCAATTTCAAAGTGAAATTAATTCCAATGACCAACATTGGATTAAATGGTAAAAATATATTTCAATTTCACTTTAAAAAAATATAAAAAGATAATCTAACCATATAAATAAATTATATTAAAAGGCACTTTTAAATTAAAATACAATATTTTTCACTATTCATTAAAAATGAACTTTATCAAAAAAATTACCCAAAGTAAAATTTGATGTCCCCATTCTAAAGAAGGATTATATTTGGTCAATTAGAATGTATTAATGTGACCAAAACTATATTTAAAGAGGGTTCACCATTAAAAGGTGGTAAATTGTCCTTTTAATGTAAATTATGCTTAAAATTAGATTCATTCATATTTTAACCCTCTAACTTTTTATTGGATAAATGTAAATACATTTAGCAATCATGTATAATCATATTGTAGTTACTTTCATTCATTCCTTCCAATACAATGGCTAAGAGTTAACGAAAATTTAACATAATAATATTATATTATTAGTGTGCAACGTAAGATTCCAAAGAAACCCTTTGTTGCGTATCGGGTACGCTATCGAACATAGCAACCCCTTTAAAGTAAAATTAATATTTAATTAAAAAATATTAATAAATATGAAATATGTATTATTCTTCATTTACCTGGGGTGTTACATCCTTCCCCCCTTTTGGGAATTGCGTCCTCACAATTTTTATTCACTTATCAAAATAAGTGGGGGTATTTATCCCTCATAGAATTTTCAGATTCCCAAGTTTACTCTTCAACCATATTGTTTTTCCACAAAACCTTTAACTGTTTAATTATCTTATTTCACAACACTTTCTCTCTGCGGTCAAGAATCTGGACTGGTTGTTCTTCATAATAGAGATTCTCTTCCAACTGAACTACCTCTGGGCTCAAAACATGAGATGGATCTGGCATATACTTTTTCAACATCGAAACATGAAAAACATTGTGTACCTGAGATAAACTTGGAGGTAAAGCCACTCTACGCAACTGATCCAACCTTCTCCAGAATTTCATAAGGTCCAATGAACCTCGGACTCAACTTTCGCTTCTTACAAAAATGCATCACACTTTTCCATGGAGAAACTTTGAGAAAGACATGATCACCTACCACAAAAGAAAGATCCTTCCTCTGGTTATCTGCATAAGTTTTCTGTCTGCTCTGAGATGTTCTCATGTACTTCTAAATCAACTAAACTTTCTCTGCCATCTCTTCTACCAATTATGGTCCCATCAGCTTCCTTTCACCTACTTCATCCTAGAATGTTGGAGTTTGACAATGCTTTCCATATAATTCCTCAAATGGAGCCATCTGTATATTGGAATGAAAACTGTTATTATAAGAAAATTCAACAAAAGAAAGATGTTGGTCCAAACTTCCCCAGTAATCCATCGAGCAAGCATGTAACATATCCTCCAAGGTATGAATTGTTCATTCTGATTTCCAATCTGATTGAAGATGAAAAGATGTACTAAAATTTAATTCAGTACCCAATGACTTCTGAAGGCCTTTCCAAAAGTTAAAAGTAAACCTGGGATCACGATCAGATACAATGGAGAGAGGAACTCCATGCAACCTGGCTATATCTTTAATATACAACCGAGCAAGTTGATCTAGAGACCAAGTATCTCTAATAGGAAGGAAATGAGCAGATTTAGTCAATCGTTCAACTATAACCTAGATTTCATTATTACCTCGAGATGTCTTTGGTAATCCCACAATAAAGTCCATGGATATGTTTTCTCATTTCCACTCTGGCACCGGTAAAGGTTGAAGCATTCCTTTCGGTAATTTTTTCTCTACTTTAATCTTCTAACAAGTCAAACACTTCACAGTAAAATCAGAAATATCTCTTTTCATTCCATCCCACCAGTAATAATCCCGAAGATCTCTGTACATCTTAGTACTAACAGGATGAACTGAAAACAGAGAATTATGAGCTTCACATAACAACTCATTCTTCAACTGTGAATCACAAGGCACAGATAATCCCTTTCCAAATCTCAAAACACAATCATTATCAATGTTAAATTCAGGAAACTTACCATTCTGAACCAACTCTACCTTTTTCTGCAACTCACTATCTTCTTTCTGCGCTTGCTTAATTCTGTATGATAGAGATGACTTCACAGACACCTGAAACAAAACAGAATAATTTCCTGCAACAACAACTTCTATTCCAAAGTTCATCAAATAAAAAACCAAAGGATCTCGTTCCAAATTTAACACGGTTAATGAAGAATTACATTTAAAACTCAAAGCATCATCCACTTTATTTGCTTTCCCCAGATGATAAAGGATCATGCAATCATAATCCTTGATTAATTCTAACCATCTCCTCTGTCTCGTGTTCAATTATTTCTGAGTGAATATATACTTCAAACTTTTTCGATCAGTATATATTTCACACTTCACTCCATACAAATGATGCCTCCAAATTTTTAAAGCAAAAAACAACAACAGCTAATTCCAAATCATGTGTAGGGTAATATAACTCATGTGGTTTCAATTGACGTGAAGCATAAGCAATTACCTGATCATTTTGCATTAGGAAACAACCCAGTCCTTTCAATGAAGCATCATTGTAGATAACAAACTCACCATTTCTGGAAGGCAGTGCCAAAACTGGAGCATTCACTAATCTTTTTTTCAATTCTTGAAAACAATCATCACATTCTTTTGTCCTGATGAACTTAACACCTTTTCGGGTTAACTTAGTCATTGGACTAGATAACCGTGAAAAATTTTCAACAAACCTCCGGTAATAACCATCCAAACCAAGAAAACTACGAATCCCAGTTATATTTTTTCGTCTTGGCCATTCTTCAACAACTTTCATTTTAGTAGGATCAATAGTTATGCCATTTTTTGAAACAATGTGACCAAGGAAAGAAATTTGTTGTATCCAAAACTCACACTTTCTGAATTTCCCAAATAGTTTCTTTTCTTTTAAGGTTTGCAAGACAACCCTTAAATGACTTTAATGTTCCTCTTTACTTTTGGAATAAACCAAAATATCACCAATAAACACAACCACCATTTATCACCTGATTCAACTGATCCATTACTGTAGTAAACTGCTCAATTATGATTCTGACCATCTCAGGTTGCTGATTTGGAGGGTTGTCTTCCCCTGATGTCGTCCCAACATAGCTGCCCTATTTCCTCTTCAGAAAACCATTCTGAACACAGAAATATCTTAGGCGAAGCAACATGGTAATCTATAAATACTACATGATGTCAATATTAACATAAATTAATTTATGGATATTACATTAAATATAACCTAACACCTAAAGTTATCTAAACCGACCTCTAATACCAACTATAAGGACTCGGCCATAAACATTATATAATATTGAATTAAATGAATAATTCACATTTAGGGTATTTTCAGGTATAGAGTTTTAGGGAATTAGGACATAACTATTACATCTCAAAAGATTACAAGGTAGACATATCCACATAGTTTTGATTTATTTTTCATAAAATAAAAACTATTGAACAAAATTCATGTCTAGTTCCATGTTTTAGATAGCATGACTTTTCCTTGATCCCATCCTTGACCTTATTCATCTTTAAGTCCAGTGAAAACATTTCAAAACTTGGGATGAACATAAAAACTCAGTAAGGGTTATAAAAAAATAATGAAAACATTTGTTCATAAATACATACAAAACATGAACTCTTTTACATACCTCATGAAATCATAAGATTTATGAAAGACACATAGAAATCATTAATCATAAAGGTAACTTCTGGCATCCATATCATAATTACATTGTAGCTATCACAGCTACATAGGGAGTTTCTTTAGAATACCCATCATAGTATATTACCTAAAATCTCTTAGGAGAAACATTCATGTTTACCTCCGTCACATTACCCAATGCATTGGAGAGCTATCTCGGGATCACCCACCCTAGGTTTATCACAGAACCACCCGTATATGTAAATAATTCCCAAGAACCATAACATGATCATAACACATAATATAAGCATCTAGGAAAGAGACATTTCCACATTGCAATAATAAAATATCTTGTCAATATATTGAAATAATAAATCCATTGTCAAAATCATTTTCAATACCAAAATACATAAAAAGAGTATATGGTATTTATTCTTCCTTTTAAAAACATTCCGGCTTGTTAAGGAATCCAAAGATCGAATAATACTTGCGATGGCAGAAAGGTCATTGTCACCGCTTACGTTAAAAAACACTCTTTTTTGTCGTTTAGTAAAACACTTCATATAAAAAAATTCCCTTTGAATAAAATGAAAATTCAAAGGGGTTTATACACTGTATAAAATAAAGTCATGTATAAAACTAAAAATGCCTCAATGAAAAGAGATTGAGACGAAGTCCCTTACCTCGCGTCCGACTTGACCCGATCATTCTCTAATCTCATGAATAATAAACTAAAGTTAATTTATAGTTGCTTAAGAACCTTTTTCAAGTTTATAATTCCTTTTATATCACTTATTACCATGTTATAAACATTATGTAATCATTTAAGTTAATAATGTTCATTTTGTCGACATTTGGACTTGAGTAAAAATGAACACCTTATATTTACAAGTTGTCCATGTCGTCAAAGGTTCATTATATCCAAAATTATATTCATGATTTGGATATCATATATATCATAAATATCCAGTATATACATGTTTTTATAATAGTGCATAACATTTAGAGGTAAGAAATGTAATGCACCGTTCATAGAGACGGTAAGCTGTACGTACTCATGAACGCTTCTTTCATTTATATTTCTTATTTTAATGGAAATAAAACATAATGATACATAGGTATATTATAATTCCAGTATAATATCATATATAATATCCTTAACTTCATCATTTATATATCCCACATAAGGCATTAACAAATCAAATCACTTTGAGGGGGCGATAGTCCGCGCTTCCTCAAATGAGATTATCGTATTTACCCACTATGGAAACCATAAAGGCATGATATAAATGGGAAGTACATAAGAATAAGGAAATCATAAACATAATATATATCATATATATATACATTTCCATCATAATGGCCACCATGAGAGACGGTAAGATGTAATTGAACAATCATCATTTTGTGAGGCGTTAGTTGTCCATCCACAGAAACATTATGTTCTTCATCCATTAGATGTTGGTGTGTGTAAGTGTAGTTAGAATACTTCTCATAACAACATCCTAGTATATTGAGGATACTGGTGTTGTTACAAAATAAAGTAATAAAAAAGAGTTTAGGGGTTGGAGAAGTAAAATAAAAGAAAACAATTTAAGAGAAACTGTTACCTTTAATTTGGGTAACTTCCTTTGGTTTGAACCAAAAGGACTTCTTGAAATGCCTTCTGCCTAAGTTAAGGATTCTAAGAGGAGGAGAGGTGTTGAGATCTTAATTTTTCAGAGTTTGGATGAGCCAAATGGCTTGAGAGGTGTTAGGAATTGGTTATAAGTGGTCTCCTTTTATAAGGGGGAGGAGGGGCTCTTTAGGAAAGTGTGAAAGTATTATTTTATAATATAATGATATTCGGTTTATAATGGTCCAAAAATCATTATAGTCGAATATAAGATGATTAATGTTCTAAATAAAGTCATACAATTAGAATTTGACATGTTTTGGATAATATTTTAAGCATTATAATCTTATTTATTTAAATCATTTATTAATGAGGTAAACACTACAGCATTATTATGTCATAAATAATTTATTTTATTTTTTGTCTAAAAATTATATAAAAATACCATGATATAGGAAATCTTTTCATATTTCCAAAGAATATTTATAGTCAAAAATAGGACTTATATAACACCATATAAAAAATAATTACTAAACGCTTTTTGTTTATGTCTATTTTGCCTTTACTTTAAATTAATTGATCTAAATTGTCATTTTCACTCCCAAGTGGATCAATGGAGTCAAAAAATCGACCCAAAGATGACCATGGTCGGGTACTACTCAACTAATAAGGTTAGGACAAGTGTTAAGGTAATTTTGAATTATTATAATATTCTTTTAACCTTGAATTACCCTGTTTACCCTTAACCGTGGTAAATAAAAGTCAAAAGTTACTATTCACCAAAAATTATTTTCATCTTAATGAACCAAATTTTACTTCTTGATAACAACCATGTATGTCGGATTTTTGAAATTAAATTCACAGAAGTGGTAAATTTTCATTTAAATGAAAAAGTCAGTTTTTTAACTACCACTAAGTGGTGTCACTATTCATCAAAAATTGAAGTTTTTCAGAAAAATACCAAAAATTCAACCTAAGAATTATTTGATATTCTGAATTCAAAATTTATGTCTATTTTCCCAAATTCAAAATATATAAGTGGCATTAATTAATTTAAAAATTAATTCTCGTTGTTAAAACAAATAGCGTGTTTTTAAGAAACAGTAACTATCAAAAGATTGATACTTGTTTATGTCCAATTTCAAAGTGAAATTAATTATAATGACCAACATTGGATTAAATGGTAAAAATATATTTCAATTTCACTTTAAAACAATCTAAAAAGATAATCTAACCATATAAATAAATTAGATTAAAAGGCACTTTTGAATTAAAATACAATATTTTTCACTATTCATTAAAAAATGAACTTTATCAAAAAAATACCAAAAAATTACCCAAAGTAAAATTTGATGTCCCCATTCTAAAGAAGGATTGTATTTGATCAATTATAATGTATTAAAGTGACCAAAACTATATTTAAAGAGGGTTTTCCATTAAAAGATGGTAAATCGGCTTTTTAATGTAAATTATGCTTAAAATTAGATTCATTCATATTTTAAGCCTCTAAATTTTTATTGGATAAATTTAAATACATTTAACAATCATTTATAATCATATTGTAGTTAGTTTCATTCATTCCTACCAATACAACGGCTAGGAGTTAACGATAATTTAAAATAATAATATTTTATTATTAGTGTGCAATGTAAGATTCCAAAGAAACTCGTTGTTGCATATCGAGTACGCTATCGAACATAGAAACACCTTTAAAGTAATATTAATATTTAATTAAAAAATATTAATAAATATGAAATATGTCTTATTCTTCATTTACCTGGGGTGTTACATCCTTCCCCCCTTTTGGGAATTGCATCCTCGCAATTTTTATTCACTTATCAAAATAAGTGGGGGTATTTATCCCTCATAGCATTTTCAGATTCCCGCATTGCCTTTTCAACCATATGGTTTTTCCAAAAAACCTTTACCTGGTGAATTACCTTATTCTGTAACACATGCTCTATATGTTCAAGAATCTGGACTGGTTGTTCTTCATAAGAGAGATTCTCTTCCAACTGAACTACCTCTGGGCTAAAAACATGAGATGGATCTGGAATATACTTTCTCAACATCAAAATATCAAAAACATTGTGTAGCTAGGATAAACTTGGAGGTAAAGCCACTCTATATGGAACTGATCCAACCTTCTCCAGAATTTCATAAGGTCCAATGAACCTCGGACTCAACTTTCCCTTATTACCAAAACACATCACACTTTTCCATGGAGAAACTTTGAGAAAGACTTGATCACCTACCTCAAAAGAAAGATCCTTCCTCCAGTTATCTGCATAAATTTTCTGTCTGCTCTAAGTTGTTCTCATGTGCTTCTGAATCAACTGAACTTTCTCTACCATCTTTTCTACCAATTCTGGTCCCATCAGCTTCCTTTCACCTACTTCAACCTAGAATGTTGGAGTTCGACAATGCCTTCCATATAATTCCTCAAATGGAGCCATCTGTATACTGGAATGAAAACTGTTATTATAAGAAAATTCAACCAAAGGAAGATGTTGGTCCCAACTTCCCTGGTAATCCATCGAGCAAGCACGTAACATATCCTCTAAGGTCTGATTTTTTCGTTCTAATTGCCCATCTTATTGAAGATGAAAAGCTATACTAAAATTTAATTCAGTACTCAATGACTTCTAAAGGACTTTCCAAAATTTAGAAGTAAACCTGGGATCACGATCAGATACAATTTAGAAGGGAACTCCATGCAACCTAACTATCTCTTTAACATACAACCGAGCAAATTGATCTAGAGACAAAGTATCTCTAATTGGAAGGAAATGAGCAGATTTAGTCAATCAGTAAACTATAATTCAGATTGCATTATTACCTCGAGATGTCTTTGGTAATCCCACAACAAAGTCCATTGATATATTTTCTCATTTCCACTTTGGCACCGGTAAAGGCTGAAGCATTCCTTTCGGTAACTGTCGCTCTGCATTAACATGCTGACAAGTCAAACACTTCATAGTAAAATCAGCAATATCTCTTTTCATTACATCCCACCAGTAATACTCCTAAAGATCTCTGTACATCTTAGTACTGCCAGGATGAACTAAAAATGGATAACTATGAGCTTCACATAACAACTCATTCTTCAACTATGAATCACAAGGTATACATAATCTCTTTCCAAATCTCAAAACACAATCATTATCAATGTTAAATTCAGGAAACTTACCCTTATGAACCAACTCTACCTTTTTCTTCAACTCACTATCTTCTTTCTGCGCTTGCTTAATTCTGTTTGATAGAGATGATTTCACTGACACCTGAAACAAAACAGAATAATTTCCTGCAACAACAAATTTTATGCCAAAGTTCATCAAATCAAAAACCAAAGGATCTCGTTCCAAATGTAACATGGTTAATGAAGAATTACTTTTTCGACTCAAAGAATCAGCCACTTTATTTGCTTTCCCCAGATGATAAAGGATCATGAAATCATAATCCTTGATTAATTCTAACCATCTCCTCTGTCTCATGATCAATTCTTTCTGAGTGAATATATACTTAAAAATTTTTTTATCAATATATATTTCATACTTCACTCTATAAAAATGATGCCTCCAAATTTTTAAAGAAAAAACAACAGCAGCTAATTCCAAATCATGTGTAGGGTAATTTAACTCATGTGGTTTAAACTGACGTGAAGCATAAGCAATTACCTGATCATTTTGAATTAGGACACAACCGAGTCCTTTCAATGAATCATCACTATAGATAACAAACTCACCATTTCTGGAAGGTAGTGCCAAAACTGGAAAATTCAAAAATCTTATTTTCAATTCCTAAAAACAATCATCACATTCTTTTATCCTGATGAACTTAACACCTTTTCGAGTTAACTTAGTCATTGGACTAGAAAACCATGAAAAATTTTCAACAAACCTCCGGTAATAACCCTCCAAACCAAGAAAACCATGAATCTCAGTTATATTTGTGGGTCTTGGCCATTCTTCAACAACTTTCATTTTAGCAGGATCAATAGTAATGCCATTTTTTGAAACAATCTGACCAAGGAAAGAAATTTGTTGTAACCAAAACTCACACTTGCTGAATTTCCCAAATAGTTTATTTTCTTTTAAGGTTTGCAAGACAACCCTTAAATGAATTTCATGTTCCTCTTTACTTTTGGAATAAACCAAAATAGCACCAATAAACACAACCACCATTTATCACCTGATTCAACTGATCCATTACTGTAGTAAACTGCTCAATAATGATTCTGACTATCTCAGGTTGCTGATTTGGAGGGTTGTCTTCCCCTGATGTCATCCCAACATATCTGCCCTATTTCCTCTGCAGAAAACCATTCTGAACACAGAAATATCTTAGGCGAAGCAACATGGTAATCTGTAAATGCTACATGATGTCAATATTAACAAAAATTAATTTATGTATATTACATTAAATATAACCTAACACCTAAAGTTATCTAAACCGACCTCTAATACCAATTATAAGGACTCGGCCATAAACATTATATAATATTGAATTAAATGAATAATTCACATTTAGGGTATTTTCAGGTATAGAGTTTTAGGGAATTAGGACATAACTATTACATCTCAAAAGATTACAAGGTAGACATATCCACATAGTTTTGATTTATTTTTCATAAAATAAAAAATATTGAACAAAATTCATGTCTAGTTCCATGTTTTAGATAGCATGACTTTTCCTTGATCCCATCCTTGACCTTATTCATCTTTAAGTCCAGTGAAAACATTTCAAAACTTGGGATGAACATAAAAACTCAGTAAGGGTTATAAAAAAATAATGAAAACATTTGTTCATAAATACATACAAAACATGAACTCTTTTACATACCTCATGAAATCATAAGATTTATGAAAGACACATAGAAATCATTAATCATAAAGGTAACTTCTGGCATCCATATTATAATTACATTATAGCTATCACAGCTACATAGGGAGTTACTTTAGAATACCCATCATAGTATATTACCTAAAATCTCTTAGGAGAAACATTCATGTTTACCTCCGTCACATTACCCAATGCATTGGAGAGCTATCTCGGGATCACCCACCCTAGGTTTATCACGGAACCACCCGTATATATAAATAATGCCCAAGAACCATAACATGATCATAACACATAATATAAGCATCTAGGAAAGAGACATTTCCACATTGCAATAATAAAATATCTTGTCAATATATTGAAATAATAAATCCATTGTCAAAATCATTTTCAATACCAAAATACATAAAAAGAGTATATGGTATTTATTCTTCCTTTTAAAAACATTTCGGCTTGTTAAGGAATCCAAAGATCGAATAATACTTGCGATGGCAGAAAGGTCATTGTCACCGCTTACGTTAAAAAACACTCTTTTTTGTCGTTTAGTAAAACACTTCATATAAAAAAATTCCCTTTGAATAAAATGAAAATTCAAAGGGGTTTATACACTGTATAAAATAAAGTCATTTATAAAACTAAAAATGCCTCAATGAAAAGAGATTGAGACGAAGTCCCTTACCTCGCGTCCGACTTGACCCGATCATTCTTTAATCTCATGAATAATAAACTAAAGTTAATTTATAGTTGCTTAAGAACCTTTTTCAAGTTTATAATTCCTTTTATATCACTTATTACCATGTTATAAACATTATGTAATCATTTAAGTTAATAATGTTCATTTTGTCGACATTTGGACTTGAGTAAAAATGAACACCTTATATTTACAAGTTGTCCATGTCGTCAAAGGTTCATTATATCCAAAATTATATTCATGATTTGGATATCATATATATCATAAATATTCAGTATATACATGTTTTTATAATAGTGCATAACATTTAGAGGTAAGAAATATAATGCACCGTTCATAGAGACGGTAAGCTGTACGTACTCATGAACGCTTCTTTCATTTATATTTCTTATTTTAATGGAAATAAAACATAATGATACATAGGTATATTATAATTCCAGTATAATATCATATATAATATCGTTAACTTCATCATTTATATATCCCACATAAGGCATTAACAAATCAAATCACTTTGAGGGGGCGATAGTCCGCGCTTCCTCAAATGAGATTATCGTATTTACCCACTATGGAAACCATAAAGGCATGATATAAATGGGAAGTACATAAGAATAAGGAAATCATAAACATAATATATATCATATATATATACATTTCCATCATAATGGCCACCATGAGAGACGGTAAGATGTAATTGAACAATCATCATTTTGTGAGGCGTTAGTTGTCCATCCACAGAAACATTATGTTCTTCATCCATTAGATGTTGGTGTGTGTAAGTGTAGTTAGAATACTTCTCATAACAACATCCTAGTATATTGAGGATACTGGTGTTGTTACAAAATAAAGTAATAAAAAAGAGTTTAGGGGTTGGAGAAGTAAAATAAAAGAAAACAATTTAAGAGAAACTGTTACCTTTAATTTGGGTAACTTCCTTTGGTTTGAACCAAAAGGACTTCTTGAAATGCCTTCTGCCTAAGTTAAGGCTTCTAAGAGGAGGAGAGGTGTTGAGATATTAATTTTTCAGAGTTTGGATGAGCCAAATGGCTTGAGAGGTGTTAGGAATTGGTTATAAGTG
This sequence comes from Viscum album, assembly GCA_963277665.1. Taxonomy (NCBI): domain Eukaryota; kingdom Viridiplantae; phylum Streptophyta; class Magnoliopsida; order Santalales; family Viscaceae; genus Viscum; species Viscum album. The sequence continues at coordinate 542,618,639 of OY728119.1, forward strand.
GTCTCCTTTTAGAAGGGGGAGGAGGGGCTCTTTAGGAAAGTGTGAAAGTATTATTTTATAATATAATGATATTCGGTTTATAATGGTCCACAAATCATTATAGTCGAATATAAGATGATTAATGGTCGAAATAAAGTCATCCAATTAGAATTGTACATGTTTTGGATAATATTTTAAGCATTATAATCTTATTTATTTAAATCATTTATTAATGAGGTAAACACTACAGCATTATTATGTCATAAATAATTTAATTTATTTTTTGTCTAAAAATTATATAAAAATACCATGATATAGGAAATATTTTCATATTTCCAAAGAATATTTATAGTCAAAAATAGGACTTATATAAAACCATATAAAAAATAATTACTAAACGCTTTTTGTTTATGTCTATTTTGCCTTTACTTTAAATTAATTGATCTAAATTGTCATTTTCACTCCCAAGTGGATAAATGGAGTCAAAAAATCCACCCAAAGATGACCATGGTTGGGCACTACTCAACTAATAAGGTTAGTACAAGTGTTAAGGTAATTTTGAATTATTATAATATTCTTTTAACCTTGAATTACCCTGTTTACCCTTAACCGTGGTAAATAAAAGTCAAAAGTTACTATTCACCAAAAATTATTTTCATCTTAATGAACCACATTTTACTTCTTGATAACAACCATGTATGTTGGATTTTTGAAATTAAATTCACAGAAGTGGTAAATTTTCATTTAAATGAAAAATTCAGTTTTTTAACTACCACTAAGTGGTGTCACTATTCATCAAAAATTGAAGTTTTTCAGAAAAATACCAAAAATTCAACCTAAGAATTATTTGATATTCTGAATTCAAAATTTATGTCTATTTTTCAAAATTCAAAATATAGAAGTGGCATTAATTAATTTAAAAATTAATTCTCGTTGTTAAAACAAATAGTGTGTTTTTAAGAAACAGTAACTATCAAAAGATTGATACTTGTTTATGTCCAATTTCAAAGTGAAATTAATTATAATGACCAACATTGGATTAAATGGTAAAAATATATTTCAATTTCACTTTAAAACAATCTAAAAATATAATCTAACCATATAAATAAATTAGATTAAATGGCACTTTTGAATTAAAATACAATATTTTTCACTATTCATTAAAAAATTAACTTTATCAAAAAAATACCAAAAAATTACCCAAAGTAAAATTTGATGTCCCCATTCTAAAGAAGGATTGTATTTCATCAATTAGAATGTATTAAAGTGACCAAAACTATATTTAAAGAGGGTTTTCCATTAAAAGATGGTAAATCGGCTTTTTAATGTAAATTATGCTTAAAATTAGATTCATTCATATTTTAAACCTCTAACTTTTTATTGGATAAATTTAAATACATTTAACAATCATTTATAATCATATTGTAGTTAGTTTCAATCATTCCTACCAATACAACGGCTAGGAGTTAACGACAATTTAAAATAATAATATTTTATTATTAGTGTGCAATGTAAGATTCCAAAGAAACTCGTTGTTGCATATCGAGTACACTATCAAACATAGAAACACCTTTAAAGTAATATTTATATTTAATTAAAAAATATTAATAAATATGAAATATGTCTTATTCTTCATTTACCTGGGGTGTTACATCCTTCCCCCCTTTTAGGAATTACATCCTCGCAATTTTTATTCACTTATCAAAATAAGTGGGGGTATTTATCCCTCATAGCATTTTCAGATTCCCGCATTGCCTTTTTAACCATATGGTTTTTCCAAAAAAACCTTTACCTGGTGAATTACCTTATTCTGCAACACATGCTCTATATGGTCAAAAATCTGGACTGGTTGTTCTTCATAAGAGAGATTCTCTTCCAACTGAACTACCTCTGGGCTCAAAACATGAGATGGATCTGGAATATACTTTCTCAACATCAAAATATCAAAAACATTGTGTAGCTAGTATAAACTTGGAGGTAAAGCCACTCTATACGGAACTGATCCAACCTTCTCCAGAATTTCATAAGGTCCAATGAACCTCGGACTCAACTTTCCCTTCTTACCAAAACACATCACACTTTTCCATGGAGAAACTTTGAGAAAGACATGATCACCTACCTCAAAAGAAAGATCCTTCCTCCAGTTATCTGCATAAATTTTCTGTCTGCTCTAAGTTGTTCTCATGTGCTTCTGAATCAACTGAACTTTCTCTACCATCTCTTCTACCAATTCTGGTCCCATCAGCTTCCTTTCACCTACTGCATCCCAGAATGTTGGAGTTCGACAATGCTTTCCATATAATGCCTCAAATGGAGCCATCTGTATACTGGTATGAAAACTGTTATTATAATAAAATTCAACCAAAGGAAGATGTTGGTCCCAACTTCCCTGGTAATCCATCGAGCAAGCACGTAACATATCCTCTAAGGTCTGATTTTTTCGTTCTGATTGCCCATCTGATTGAAGATGAAAAGCTGTACTAAAATTTAATTCAGTACTCAATGACTTCTAAAGGACTTTCCAAAAGTTAGAAGTAAACCTGGGATCACGATCAGATACAATTTAGAAGGGAACTCCATGCAACCTAACTATCTCTTTAACATACAACCGAGCAAATTGATCTAGAGACAAAGTATCTCTAATTGGAAGGAAATGAGCAGATTTAGTCAATCAGTCAACTATAATTCAGATTGCATTATTACCTCGATATGTCTTTGGTAATCCCACAACAAAGTCCATTGATGTATTTTCTCATTTCCACTTTGGCACCGGTAAAGGCTGAAGCATTCCTTTCGGTAACTGTCGCTCTGCATTAACATGCTGACAAGTCAAACACTTCATAGTAAAATCAGCAATATCTCTTTTCATTACATCCCACCAGTAATACTCCTAAAGATCTTTGTACATCTTAGTACTGCCAGGATGAACTAAAAATGGATAACTATGAGCTTCACATAACAACTCATTCTTCAACTATGAATCACAAGGTATACATAATCTCTTTCCAAATCTCAAAACACAATCATTATCAATGTTAAATTCAGGAAACTTACCCTTATGAACCAACTCTACCTTTTTCTTCAACTCACTATCTTCTTTCTGCGCTTGCTTAATTCTGTTTGATAGAGATGATTTCACTGACACCTGAAACAAAACAGAATAATTTCCTGCAACAACAAATTTTATGCCAAAGTTCATCAAATCAAAAACCAAAGGATCTCGTTCCAAATGTAACATGGTTAATGAAGAATTACTTTTTCGACTCAAAGAATCAGCCACTTTATTTGCTTTCCCCAGATGATAAAGGATCATGAAATCATAATCCTTGATTAATTCTAACCATCTCCTCTGTCTCATGATCAATTCTTTCTGAGTGAATATATACTTAAAATTTTTTTTATCAATATATATTTCATACTTCACTCTATAAAAATGATGCCTCCAAATTTTTAAAGAAAAAACAACAGCAGCTAATTCCAAATCATGTGTAGGGTAATTTAACTCATGTGGTTTCAACTGACATGAAGCATAAGCAATTACCTGATCATTTTGAATTAGGACACAACCCAGTCCTTTCAATGAAGCATCACTATAGATAACAAACTCACCATTTCTGGAAGGTAGTACCAAAACTGGAAAATTCAAAAATCTTATTTTCAATTCCTAAAAACAATCATCACATTCTTTTATCCTGATGAACTTAACACCTTTTCGAGTTAACTTAGTCATTGGACTAGAAAACCGTGAAAAATTTTCAACAAACCTCTGGTAATAACCCTCCAAACCAAGAAAACCATGAATCTCGGTTATATTTGTGGGTCTTGGCCATTCTTCAACAACTTTCATTTTAGCAGGATCAATAGTAATGCCATTTTTTGAAACAATCTGACCAAGGAAAGAAATTTGTTGTAACCAAAACTCACACTTGCTGAATTTCCCAAATAGTTTATTTTCTTTTAAGGTTTGCAAGACAACCCTTAAATGACTTTCATGTTCCTCTTTACTTTTGGAATAAACCAAAATAGCACCAATAAACACAACCACCATTTATCACCTGATTCAACTGATCCATTACTGTAGTAAACTGCTCAATTATGATTCTGACCATCTCAGGTTGCTGATTTGGAGGGTTGTCTTCCCCTGATGTCGTCCCAACATAGCTGCCCTATTTCCTCTGCAGAAAACCATTCTGAACACAGAAATATCTTAGGCGAAGCAACATGGTAATCTGTAAATGCTACATGATGTCAATATTAACAAAAATTAATTTATGTATATTACATTAAATATAACCTAACACCTAAAGTTATCTAAACCGACCTCTAATACCAACTATAAGGACTCGGCCATAAACATTATATAATATTGAATTAAATGAATAGTTCACATTTAGGGTATTTTCAGGTATAGAGTTTTAGGGAATTAGGACATAACTATTACATCTCAAAAGATTACAAGGTAGACATATCCACATAGTTTTGATTTATTTTTCATAAAATAAAAACTATTGAACAAAATTCATGTCTAGTTCCATGTTTTAGATAGCATGAATTTTCCTTGATCCCATCCTTGACCTTATTCATCTTTAAGTCCAGTGAAAACATTTCAAAACTTGGGATGAACATAAAAACTCAGTAAGGGTTATAAAAAAATAATGAAAACATTTGTTCATAAATACATACAAAACATGAACTCTTTTACATACCTCATGAAATCAAAAGATTTATGAAAGACACATAGAAATCATTAATCATAAAGGTAACTTCTGGCATCCATATTATAATTACATTATAGCTATCACAGCTACATAGGGAGTTACTTTAGAATACCCATCATAGTATATTACCTAAAATCTCTTAGGAGAAACATTCATGTTTACCTCCGTCACATTACACAATGCATTGGAGAGCTATCTCGGGATCACCCACCCTAGGTTTATCACGGAACCACCCGTATATATAAATAATGCCCAAGAACCATAACATGATCATAACACATAATATAAGCATCTAGGAAAGAGACATTTCCACATTGCAATAATAAAATATCTTGTCAATATATTGAAATAATAAATCCATTTTCAAAATCATTTTCAATACCAACATACATAAAAAGAGTATATGGTATTTATTCTTCCTTTTAAAAACATTTCGGCTTGTTAAGGAATCCAAAGATCGAATAATACTTGCGATGGCAGAAAGGTCATTGTCACCGCTTACGTTAAAAAACACTCTTTTTTGTCGTTTAGTAAAACACTTCATATAAAAAAATTCCCGTTGAATAAAATGAAAATTCAAAGGGGTTTATACACTGTATAAAATAAAGTCATGTATAAAACTAAAAATGCCTCAATGAAAAGAGATTGAGACGAAGTCCCTTACCTCGCGTCCGACTTGACCCGATCGTTCTTTAATCTCATGAATAATAAACTAAAGTTAATTTATAGTTGCTTAAGAACCTTTTTCAAGTTTATAATTCCTTTTATATCACTTATTACCATGTTATAAACATTATGTAATCATTTAAGTTAATAATGTTCATTTTGTCGACATTTGGACTTGAGTAAAAATGAACACCTTATATTTACAAGTTGTCAATGTCGTCAAAGGTTCATTATATCCAAAATTATATTCATGATTTGGATATCATATATATCATAAATATCCAGTATATACATGTTTTTATAGTAGTGCATAACATTTAGAGGTAAGAAATGTAATGCACCGTTCATAGAGACGGTAAGCTGTACGTACTCATGGACGCTTCTTTCATTTATATTTCTTATTTTAATGGAAATAAAACATAATGATACATAGGTATATTATAATTCCAGTATAATATCATATATAATATCGTTAACTTCATCATTTATATATCCCACATAAGGCATTAACAAATCAAATCACTTTGAGGGGGCGATAGTCCGCGCTTCCTCAAATGAGATTATCGTATTTACCCACTATGGAAACCATAAAGGCATGATATAAATGGGAAGTACATAAGAATAAGGAAATCATAAACATAATATATATCATATATATATACATTTCCAACATAATGGCCACCATGAGAGACGGTAAGATGTAATTGAACAATCATCATTTTGTGAGGCGTTAGTTGTCCATCCACAGAAACATTATGTTCTTCATCCATTATATGTTGGTGTGTGTAAGTGTAGTTAGAATACTTCTCATAACAACATCCTAGTATATTGAGGATACTGGTGTTGTTACAAAATAAAGTAATAAAAAAGAGTTTAGGGGTTGGAGAAGTAAAATAAAATAAAACAATTTAAGAGAAACTGTTACCTTTAATTTGGGTAACTTCCTTTGGTTTGAACCAAAAGGACTTCTTGAAATGCCTTCTGCCTAAGTTAAGGCTTCTAAGAGGAGGAGAGGTGTTGAGATCTTAATTTTTCAGAGTTTGGATGAGCCAAATGGATTGAGAGGTGTTAGGAATTGGTTATAAGTGGTCTCCTTTTATAAGGGGGAGGAGGGGCTCTTTAGGAAAGTGTGAAAGTATTATTTTATAATATTATGATATTCGGTTTATAATGGTCCAAAAATCATTATAGTCGAATATAAGATGATTAATGGTCGAAATAAAGTCATCCAATTAGAATTGGACATGTTTTGGATAATATTTTAAGCATTATAATCTTATTTATTTAAATCATTTATTAATGAGGTAAACACTACTGCATTATTATGTCATAAATAATTTAATTTATTTTTCGTCTAAAAATTATATAAAAATACCATGATATAGGAAATATTTTCATATTTCCAAAGAATATTTATAGTCAAAAATAGGACTTATATAACACCATATAAAAAATAATTACTAAACGCTTTTTGTTTATGTCTATTTTGCCTTTACTTTAAATTAATTGATCTAAATTGTCATTTTCACTCCCAAGTGGATCAATGGAGTCAAAAAATCGACCCAAAGATGACCATGGTTGGGCACTACTCAAATAATAAGGTTAGGACAAGTGTTAAGGTAATTTTGAATTATTATAATATTCTTTTAACCTTGAATTACCCTGTTTACCCTTAACCGTGGTAGATAAAAGTCAAAAGTTACTATTCACCAAAAATTATTTTCATCTTAATGAACCACATTTTACTTCTTGATAACAACCATGTATGTTGGATTTTTGAAATTAAATTCACAGAAGTGGTAAATTTTCATTTAAATGAAAAAGTCAGTTTTTTAACTACCACTAAGTGGTGTCACTATTCATCAAAAATTGAAGTTTTTCAGAAAAATACCAAAAATTCAACCTAAGAATTATTTGATATTCTGAATTCAAAATTTATGTCTATTTTTCAAAATTCAAAATATAGAAGTGGCATTAATTAATTTAAAAATTAATTCTCGTTGTTAAAACAAATAGTGTGTTTTTATGAAACAGTAACTATCAAAAGATTGATACTTGTTTATGTCCAATTTCAAAGTGAAATTAATTATAATGACCAACATTGGATTAAATGGTAAAAATATATTTCAATTTCACTTTAAAACAATCTAAAAATATAATCTAACCATATAAATAAATTAGATTAAAAGGCACTTTTGAATTAAAATACAATATTTTTCACTATTCATTAAAAAATTAACTTTATCAAAAAAATACCAAAAAATTACCCAAAGTAAAATTTGATGTCCCCATTCTAAAGAAGGATTGTATTTTATCAATTAGAATGTATTAAAGTGACCAAAACTATATTTAAAGAGGGTTTTATATTAAAAGATGGTAAATCGGCTTTTTAATGTAAATTATGCTTAAAATTAGATTCATTCATATTTTAAACCTCTAACTTTTTATTGGATAAATTTAAATACATTTAACAATCATTTATAATCATATTGTAGTTAGTTTCATTCATTCCTACCAATACAACGGCTAGGAGTTAACGAAAATTTAAAATAATAATATTTTATTATTAGTGTGCAATGTAAGATTCCAAAGAAACTCGTTGTTGCATATCGAGTACACTATCGAACATAGAAACACCTTTAAAGTAATATTAATATTTAATTAAAAAATATTAATAAATATGAAATATGTCTTATTCTTCATTTACCTGGGGTGTTACATCCTTCCCCCCTTTTGGGAATTGCATCCTCGCAATTTTTATTCACTTATCAAAATAAGTGGGGGTATTTATCGCTCATAGCATTTTCAGATTCCCGCATTGCCTTTTCAACCATATGGTTTTTCCAAAAAAACCTTTACCTGGTGAATTACCTTATTCTGCAACACATGCTCTATATGGTCAAGAATCTGGACTGGTTGTTCTTCATAAGAGAGATTCTCTTCCAACTGAACTACCTCTCGGCTCAAAACATGAGATGGATCTGGAATATACTTTCTCAACATCAAAATATCAAAAACATTGTGTAGCTAGGATAAACTTGGAGGTAAAGCCACTCTATACGGAACTGATCCAACCTTCTCCAGAATTTCATAAGGTCCAATGAACCTCGGACTCAACTTTCCCTTCTTACCAAAACACATCACACTTTTCCATGGAGAAAATTTGAGAAAGACATGATCACCTACCTCAAAAGAAAGATCCTTCCTCCAGTTATCTGCATAAATTTTCTGTCTGCTCTAAGTTGTTCTCATGTGCTTCTGAATCAACTGAACTTTCTCTACCATCTCTTCTACCAATTCTGGTCCCATCAGCTTCCTTTCACCTACTGCATCCCAGAATGTTGGAGTTCGACAATGCTTTCCATGTAATGCCTCAAATGGAGCCATCTGTATACTGGAATGAAAACTGTTATTATAAGAAAATTCAACCAAAGGAAGATGTTGGTCCCAACTTCCCTGGTAATCCATCGAGCAAGCACATAACATATCCTCTAAGGTCTGATTTTTTCGTTCTGATTGCCCATCTGATTGAAGATGAAAAGCTGTACTAAAATTTAATTCAGTACTCAATGACTTCTAAAGGACTTTCCAAAAGTTATAAGTAAACCTGGGATCACGATCAGATACAATTTAGAAGGGAACTCCATGCAACCTAACTATCTCTTTAACATACAACCGAGCAAATTGATCTAGAGACAAAGTATCTCTAATTGGAAGGAAATGAGCAGATTTAGTCAATCAGTCAACTATAATTCAGATTGCATTATTACCTCGAGATGTCTTTGGTAATCCCACAACAAAGTCCATTGATATATTTTCTCATTTCCACTTTGGCACCGGTAAAGGCTGAAGCATTCCTTTCGGTAACTGTCGCTCTGCATTAACATGCTGACAAGTCAAACACTTCATAGTAAAATCAGCAATATCTCTTTTCATTACATCCCACCAGTAATACTCCTAAAGATCTCTGTACATCTTAGTACTGCCAGGATTAACTAAAAATGGATAACTATGAGCTTCACATAACAACTCATTCTTCAACTATGAATCACAAGGTATACATAATCTCTTTCCAAATCTCAAAACACAATCATTATCAATGTTAAATTCAGGAAACTTACCCTTATGAACCAACTCTACCTTTTTCTTCAACTCACTATCTTCTTTCTGCGCTTGCTTAATTCTGTTTGATAGAGATGATTTCACTGACACCTGAAACAAAACAGAATAATTTCCTGCAACAACAAATTTTATGCCAAAGTTCATCAAATCAAAAACCAAAGGATCTCGTTCCAAATGTAACATGGTTAATGAAGAATTACTTTTTCGACTCAAAGAATCAGCCACTTTATTTGCTTTCCCCAGATGATAAAGGATCATGAAATCATAATCCTTGATTAATTCTAACCATCTCCTCTGTCTCATGATCAATTCTTTCTGAGTGAATATATACTTAAAAAATTTTTTATCAATATATATTTCATACTTCACTCTATAAAAATGATGCCTCCAAATTTTTAAAGAAAAAACAACAGCAGCTAATTCCAAATCATGTGTAGGGTAATTTAACTCATGTGGTTTCAACTGACGTGAAGCATAAGAAATTACCTGATCATTTTGAATTAGGACAGAACCCAGTCCTTTCAATGAAGCATCAATATAGATAACAAACTCACCATTTCTAGAAGGTAGTTCCAAAACTGGAAAATTCAAAAATCTTATTTTCAATTCCTAAAAACAATCATCACATTCTTTTATCCTGATGAACTTAACACCTTTTCGAGTTAACTTAGTCATTGGACTAGAAAACCGTGAAAACTTTTCAACAAACCTCCGGTAATAACCCTCCAAACCAAGAAAACCATGAATCTCGGTTATATTTGTGGGTCTTGGCCATTCTTCAACAACTTTCATTTTAGCAGGATCAATAGTAATGCCATTTTTTGAAACAATCTGACCAAGGAAAGAAATTTGTTGTAACCAAAACTCACACTTGCTGAATTTCCCAAATAGTTTCTTTTCTTTTAAGGTTTTCAAGACAACCCTTAAATGACTTTCATGTTCCTCTTTACTTTTGGAATAAACCAAAATATCACCAATAAACACAACCACCATTTATCACCTGATTCAACTGATCCATTACTGTAGTAAACTGCTCAATTATGATTCTGACCATCTCAGGTTGCTGATTTGGAGGGTTGTCTTCCCCTGATGTCGTCCCAACATAGCTGCCCTATTTCCTCTGCAGAAAACCATTCTGAACACAGAAATATCTTAGGCGAAGCAACATGGTAATCTGTAAATGCTACATGATGTCAATATTAACAAAAATTAATTTATGTATATTACATTAAATATAACCTAACACCTAAAGTTATCTAAACCGACCTCTAATACCAACTATAAGGACTCGGCCATAAACATTATATAATATTGAATTAAATGAATAATTCACATTTAGGGTATTTTCAGGTATAGAGTTTTAGGGAATTAGGACATAACTATTACATCTCAAAAGATTACAAGGTAGACATATCCACATAGTTTTGATTTATTTTTCATAAAATAAAAACTATTGAACAAAATTCATGTCTAGTTCCATGTTTTAGATAGCATGACTTTTCCTTGATCCCATCCTTGACCTTATTCATCTTTAAGTCTAGTGAAAACATTTCAAAACTTGGGATGAACATAAAAACTCAGTAAGGGTTATAAAAAAATAATGAAAACATTTGTTCATAAATACATACAAAACATGAACTCTTTTACATACCTCATGAAATCATAAGATTTATGAAAGACACATAGAAATCATTAATCATAAAGGTACCTTCTGGCATCCATATTATAATTACATTATAGTTATCACAGCTACATAGGGAGTTACTTTAGAATACCCATCATAGTATATTACCTAAAATCTCTTAGGAGAAACATTCATGTTTACCTCCGTCACATTACCCAATGCATTGGAGAGCTATCTCGGGATCACCCACCCTAGGTTTATCACGGAACCACCCGTATATATAAATAATTCCCAAGAACCATAACATGATCATAACACATAATATAAGCATCTAGGAAAGAGACATTTCCACATTGCAATAATAAAATATCTTGTCAATATATTGAAATAATAAATCCATTGTCAAAATCATTTTCAATACCAAAATACATAAAAAGAGTATATGGTATTTATTCTTCCTTTTAAAAACATTTCGGCTTGTTAAGGAATCCAAAGATCGAATAATACTTGCAATGGCAGAAAGGTCATTGTCACCGCTTACGTTAAAAAACACTCTTTTTTGTCGTTTAGTAAAACACTTCATATAAAAAAATTCCCTTTGAATAAAATGAAAATTCAAAGGGGTTTATACACTGTATAAAATAAAGTCATGTATAAAACTAAAAATGCCTCAATGAAAAGAGATTGAGACGAAGTCCCTTACCTCGCGTCCGACTTGACCCGATCGTTCTTTAATCTCATGAATAATAAACTAAAGTTAATTTATAGTTGCTTAAGAACCTTTTTCAAGTTTGTAATTCCTTTTATATCACTTATTAACATGTTATAAACATTATGTAATCATTTAAGTTAATAATGTTCATTTTGTCGACATTTGGACTTGAGTAAAAATGAACACCTTATATTTACAAGTTGTCCATGTCATCAAAGGTTCATTATATCCAAAATTATATTCATGATTTGGATATCATATATATCATAAATATCCAGTATATACATGTTTTTATAATAGTGCATAACATTTAGAGGTAAGAAATGTAATGCACCGTTCATAGAGACGGTAAGCTGTACGTACTCATGAACGCTTCTTTCATTTATATTTCTTATTTTAATGGAAATAAAACATAATGATACATAGGTATATTATAATTCCAGTATAATATCATATATAATTTCGTTAACTTCATCATTTATATATCCCACATAAGGCATTAACAAATCAAATCACTTTGAGGGGGCGATAGTCCGCGCTTCCGCAAATGAGATTATCGTATTTACCCACTATGGAAACCATAAAGGCATGATATAAATGGGAAGTACATAAGAATAAGGAAATCATAAACATAATATATATCATATATATATACATTTCCATCATAATGGCCACCATGAGAGACGGTAAGATATAATTGAACAATCATCATTTTGTGAGGCGTTAGTTGTCCATCCACAGAAACATTATGTTCTTCATCCATTAGATGTTGGTGTGTGTAAGTGTAGTTAGAATACTTCTCATAACAACATCCTAGTATATTGAGGATACTGGTGTTGTTACAAAATAAAGTAATAAAAAAGAGTTTAGGGGTTGGAGAAGTAAAATAAAAGAAAACAATTTAAGAGAAACTGTTACCTTTAATTTGGGTAACTTCCTTTGGTTTGAACCAAAAGGACTTCTTGAAATGCCTTCTGCCTAAGTTAAGGCTTCTAAGAGGAGGAGAGGTGTTGAGATCTTAATTTTTCAGAGTTTGGATGAGCCAAATGGCTTGAGAGGTGTTAGGAATTGGTTATAAGTGGTCTCCTTTTATAAGGGGGAGGAGGGGCTCTTTAGGAAAGTGTGAAAGTATTATTTTATAATATAATGATATTCGGTTTATAATGGTCCACAAATCATTATAGTCGAATATAAGATGATTAATGGTCGAAATAAAGTCATCCAATTAGAATTGGACATGTTTTGGATAATATTTTAAGCATTATAATCTTATTTATTTAAATCATTTATTAATGAGGTAAACACTACAGCATTATTATGTCATAAATAATTTAATTTATTTTTTGTCTAAAAATTATATAAAAATACCATGATATAGGAAATATTTTCATATTTCCAAAGAATATTTATAGTCAAAAATAGGACTTATATAACACCATATAAAAAATAATTACTAAACGCTTTTTGTTTATGTCTATTTTGCGTTTACTTTAAATTAATTGATCTAAATTGTCATTTTCACTCCCAAGTGGATCAATGGAGTAAAAAAATCGACCCAAAGATGACCATGGTTGGGCACTACTCAACTAATAAGGTTAGGACAAGTGTTAAGGTAATTTTGAATTATTATAATATTCTTTTAACCTTGAATTACCCTGTTTACCCTTAACCGTGGTAAATAAAAGTCAAAAGTTACTATTCACCAAAAATTATTTTCATCTTAATGAACCACATTTTACTTCTTGATAACAACCATGTATGTTGGATTTTTGAAATTAAATTCACAGAAGTGGTAAATTTTCATTTAAATGAAAAAGTCAGTTTTTTAACTACCACTAAGTGGTGTCACTATTCATCAAAAATTGATGTTTTTCAGAAAAATACCAAAAATTCAACCTAAGAATTATTTGATATTCTGAATTCAAAATTTATGTCTATTTTTCCAAATTCAAAATATATAAGTGGCATTAATTAATTTAAAAATTAATTCTCGTTGTTAAAACAAATAGTGTGTTTTTAAGAAACAGTAACTATCAAAAGATTGATACTTGTTTATGTCCAATTTCAAAGTGAAATTAATTATAATGACCAACATTGGATTAAATGGTAAAAATATATTTCAATTTCACTTTAAAACAATCTAAAAATATAATCTAACCATATAAATAAATTAGATTAAAAGGCACTTTTGAATTAAAATACAATATTTTTCACTATTCATTAAAAAAATTAACTTTATCAAAAAAATACCAAAAAATTACCCAAAGTAAAATTTGATGTCCCCATTCTAAAGAAGGATTGTATTTGATCAATTAGAATGTATTAAAGTGACCAAAACTATATTTAAAGAGGGTTTTCCATTAAAAGATGGTAAATCGGCTTTTTAATGTAAATTATGCTTAAAATTAGATTCATTCATATTTTAAACCTCTAACTTTTTATTGGATAAATTTAAATACATTTAACAATCATTTATAATCATATTGTAGTTAGTTTCATTCATTCCTACCAATACAACGGCTAGGAGTTAACGACAACTTAAAATAATAATATTTTATTATTAGTGTGCAATGTAAGATTCCAAAGAAACTCGTTGTTGCATATCCAGTAAACTATCGAACATAGAAACACCTTTAAAGTAATATTAATATTTAATTAAAAAATATTAATAAATATGTAATATGTCTTATTCTTCATTTACCTGGGGTGTTACATCCTTCCCCCCTTTTGGGAATTGCATCCTCGCAATTTTTATTCACTTATCAAAATAAGTGGGGGTATTTATCCCTCATAGCATTTTCAGATTCCCGCATTGCCTTTTCAACCATATGGTTTTTCCAAAAAAACCTTTACCTGGTGAATTACCTTATTCTGCAACACATGCTCTATATGGTCAAGAATCTGGACTGGTTGTTCTTCATAAGAGATATTCTCTTCCAACTGAACTACCTCTGGGCTCAAAACATGAGATGGATCTGGAATATACTTTCTCAACATCAAAATATCAAAAACATTGTGTAGCTAGGATAAACTTGGAGGTAAAGCCACTCTATACGGAACTGATCCAACCTTCTCCAGAATTTCATAAGGTCCAATGAACCTCGGACTCAACTTTCCCTTCTTACCAAAACACATCACACTTTTCCATGGAGAAACTTTGAGAAAGACATGATCACCTACCTCAAAAGAAAGATCCTTCCTCCAGTTATCTGCATAAATTTTCTGTCTGCTCTAAGTTGTTCTCATGTGCTTCTGAATCAACTGAACTTTCTCTACCATCTCTTCTACTAATTCTGGTCCCATCAGCTTCCTTTCACCTACTGCATCCCAGAATGTTGGAGTTCGACAATGCTTTCCATATAATGCCTCAAATGGAGACATCTGTATACTGGAATGAAAACTGTTATTATAAGAAAATTCAACCAAAGGAAGATGTTGGTCCCAACTTCCCTGGTAATCCATCGAGCAAGCACGTAACATATCCTCTAAGTTTTGATTTTTTCGTTCTGATTGCCCATCTAATTGAAGATGAAAAGCTGTACTAAAATTTAATTCAGTACTCAATGACTTCTAAAGGACTTTCCAAAAGTTAGAAGTAAACCTGGGATCACGATCAGATACAATTTAGAAGGTAACTCCATGCAACCTAACTATCTCTTTAACATACAACCGAGCAAATTGATCTAGAGACAAAGTATCTCTAATTGGAAGGAAATGAGCAGATTTAGTCAATCAGTCAACTATAATTCAGATTGCATTATTACCTCGAGATGTCTTTGGTAATCCCACAACAAAGTCCATTGATATATTTTCTCATTTCCACTTTGGCACCGGTAAAGGCTGAAGCATTCCTTTCGGTAACTGTCGCTCTGCATTAACATGCTGACAAGTCAAACACTTCATAGTAAAATCAGCAATATCTCTTTTCATTACATCCCACCAGTAATACTCCTAAAGATCTCTGTACATCTTAGTACTGCCAGGATGAACTAAAAATGGATAACTATGAGCTTCACATAACAACTCATTCTTCAACTATGAATCACAAGGTATACATAATATCTTTCCAAATCTCAAAACACAATCATTATCAATGTTAAATTCAGGAAACTTACCCTTATGAACCAACTCTACCTTTTTCTTCAACTCACTATCTTCTTTCTGCGCTTGCTTAATTCTGTTTGATAGAGATGATTTCACTGACACCTGAAACAAAACAGAATAATTTCCTGCCACAACAAATTTTATGCCAAAGTTCATCAAATCAAAAACCAAAGGATCTCATTCCAAATGTAACATGGTTAATGAAGAATTACTTTTTCGACTCAAAGAATCAGCCACTTTATTTGCTTTCCCCAGATGATAAAGGATCATGAAATCATAATCCTTGATTAATTCTAACCATCTCCTCTGTCTCATGATCAATTCTTTCTGAGTGAATATATACTTAAAAATTTTTTTATCAATATATATTTCATACTTCACTCTATAAAAATGATGCCTCCAAATTTTTAAAGAAAAAACAACAGCAGCTAATTCCAAATCATGTGTAGGGTAATTTAACTCATGTGGTTTCAACTGACGTGAAGCATAAGCAATTACCTGATCATTTTGAATTAGGACACAACCCAGTCCTTTCAATGAAGCATCACTATAGATAAAAAACTCACCATTTCTGGAAGGTAGTGCCAAAACTGGAAAATTCAAAAATCTTATTTTCAATTCCTAAAAACAATCATCACATTCTTTTATCCTGATGAACTTAACACCTTTTCGAGTTAACTTAGTCATTGGACTAGAAAACCGTGAAAAATTTTCAACAAACCTCCGGTAATAACCCTCCAAACCAAGAAAACCATGAATCTCGGTTATATTTGTGGGTCTTGGCCATTCTTCAACAACTTTCATTTTAGCAGGATCAATAGTAATGCCATTTTTTGAAACAATCTGACCAAGGAAAGAAATTTGTTGTAACCAAAACTCACACTTTCTGAATTTCCCAAATAGTTTCTTTTCTTTTAAGGTTTGCAAGACAACCCTTAAATGACTTTCATGTTCCTCTTTACTTTTGGAATAAACCAAAATATCACCAATAAACACAACCACCATTTATCACCTGATTCAACTGATCCATTACTGTAGTAAACTGCTCAATTATGATTCTGACCATCTCAGGTTGCTGATTTGGAGGGTTGTCTTCCCCTGATGTCGTCCCAACATAGCTGCCCGATTTCCTCTGCAGAAAACCATTCTGAACACAGAAATATCTTAGGCGAAGCAACATGGTAATCTGTAAATGCTACATGATGTCAATATTAACAAAAATTAATTTATGTATATTACATTAAATATAACCTAACACCTAAAGTTATCTAAACCGACCTCTAATACCAACTATAAGGACTCGGCCATAAACATTATATAATATTGAATTAAATGAATAATTCACATTTAGGGTATTTTCAGGTATAGAGTTTTAGGGAATTAGGACATAACTATTACATCTCAAAAGATTACAAGGTAGACATATCCACATAGTTTTGATTTATTTTTCATAAAATAAAAACTATTGAACAAAATTCATGTCTAGTTCCATGTTTTAGATAGCATGACTTTTCCTTGATCCCATCCTTGACCTTATTCATCTTTAAGTCCAGTGAAAACATTTCAAAACTTGGGATGAACATAAAAACTCAGTAAGGGTTATAAAAAAATAATGAAAACATTTGTTCATAAATACATACAAAACATGAACTCTTTTACATACCTCATGAAATCATAATATTTATGAAAGACACATAGAAATCATTAATCATAAAGGTAACTTCTGGCATCCATATTATAATTACATTATAGCTATCACAGCTACATAGGGAGTTACTTTAGAATACCCATCATAGTATATTACCTAAAATCTCTTAGGAGAAACATTCATGTTTACCTCCGTCACATTACCCAATGCATTGGAGAGCTATCTCGGGATCACCCACCCTAGGTTTATCACGGAACCACCCGTATATATAAATAATGCCCAAGAACCATAACATGATCATAACACATAATATAAGCATCTAGGAAAGAGACATTTACACATTGCAATAATAAAATATCTTGTCAATATATTGAAATAATAAATCCATTGTCAAAATCATTTTCAATACCAAAATACATAAAAAGAGTATATGGTATTTATTCTTCCTTTTAAAAACATTTCGGCTTGTTAAGGAATCCAAAGATCGAATAATACTTGCGATGGCCGAAAGGTCATTGTCACCGCTTACGTTAAAAACACTCTTTTTTGTCGTTTAGTAAAACACTTCATATAAAAAAATTCCCTTTGAATAAAATGAAAATTCAAAGGGGTTTATACACTGTATAAAATAAAGTCATGTATAAAACTAAAAATGCCTCAATGAAAAGAGATTGAGACGAAGTCCCTTACCTCGCGTCCGACTTGACCCGATCGTTCTTTAATCTCATGAATAATAAACTAAAGTTAATTTATAGTTGCTTAAGAACCTTTTTCAAGTTTATAATTCCTTTTATATCACTTATTACCATGTTATAAACATTATGTAATCATTTAAGTTAATAATGTTCATTTTGTCGACATTTGGACTTGAGTAAAAATGAACACCTTATATTTACAAGTTGTCCATGTCGTCAAAGGTTCATTATATCCAAAATTATATTCATGATTTAGATATCATATATATCATAAATATCCAGTATATACATGTTTTTATAATAGTGCATAACATTTAGAGGTAAGAAATGTAATGCACCGTTCATATAGACGGTAAGCTGTACGTACTCATGAACGCTTCTTTCATTTATATTTCTTATTTTAATGGAAATAAAACATAATGATACATAGGTATATTATAATTCCAGTATAATATCATATATAATATCGTTAACTTCATCATTTATATATCCCACATAAGGCATTAACAAATCAAATCACTTTGAGGGGGCGATAGTCCGCGCTTCCTCAAATGAGATTATCGTATTTACCCACTATGGAAACCATAAAGGCATGATATAAATGGGAAGTACATAAGAATAAGGAAATCATAAACATAATATATATCATATATATATACATTTCCATCATAATGGCCACCATGAGAGACGGTAAGATGTAATTGAACAATCATCATTTTGTGAGGCGTTAGTTGTCCATCCACAGAAACATTATGTTCTTCATCCATTAGATGTTGGTGTGTGTAAGTGTAGTTAGAATACTTCTCATAACAACATCCTAGTATATTGAGGATACTGGTGTTGTTACAAAATAAAGTAATAAAAAAGAGTTTAGGGGTTGGAGAAGTAAAATAAAAGAAAAAAATTTAAGAGAAACTGTTACCTTTAATTTGGGTAACTTCCTTTGGTTTGAACCAAAAGGACTTCTTGAAATGCCTTCTGCCTAATTTAAGGCTTCTAAGAGGAGGAGAGGTGTTGAGATCTTAATTTTTCAGAGTTTGGATGAGCCAAATGGCTTGAGAGGTGTTAGGAATTGGTTATAAGTGGTCTCCTTTTATAAGGGGGAGGAGGGGCTCTTTAGGAAAGTGTGAAAGTATTATTTTATAATATAATGATATTCGGTTTATAATGGTCCACAAATCATTATAGTCGAATATAAGATGATTAATGGTCGAAATAAAGTCATCCAATTATAATTGGACATGTTTTGGATAATATTTTAAGCATTATAATCTTATTTATTTAAATCATTTATTAATGAGGTAAACACTACAGCATTATTATGTCATAAATAATTTAATTTATTTTTTGTCTAAAAATTATATAAAAATTCCATGATATAGGAAATATTTTCATATTTCCAAAGAATATTTATAGTCAAAAATAGGACTTATATAACACCATATAAAAAATAATTACTAAACGCTTTTTGTTTATGTCTATTTTGCCTTTACTTTAAATTAATTGATCTAAATTGTCATTTTCACTCCCAAGTGGATCAATGGAGTCAAAAAATCGACCCAAATATGACCATGGTTGGGCAATACTCAACTAATAAGGTTAGGACAAGTGTTAAGGTAATTTTGAATTATTATAACATTCTTTTAACCTTGAATTACCCTGTTTACCCTTAACCGTGGTAAATAAAAGTCAAAAGTTACTATTCACCAAAAATTATTTTCATCTTAATGAACCA
Source organism: Viscum album (assembly GCA_963277665.1). Classification (NCBI taxonomy): domain Eukaryota; kingdom Viridiplantae; phylum Streptophyta; class Magnoliopsida; order Santalales; family Viscaceae; genus Viscum; species Viscum album. The sequence continues at coordinate 542,638,642 of OY728119.1, forward strand.
CATTTTACTTCTTGATAACAACCATGTATGTTGGATTTTTGAAATTAAATTCACAGAAGTGGTAAATTTTCATTTAAATGAAAAAGTCAGTTTTTTAACTACCACTAAGTGGTGTCACTATTCATCAAAAATTGAAGTTTTTCAGAAAAATACCAAAAATTCAACCTAAGAATTATTTGATATTCTGAATTCAAAATTTATGTCTATTTTTCCAAATTCAAAATATAGAAGTGGCATTAATTAATTTAAAAATTAATTCTCGTTGTTAAAACAAATAGTGTGTTTTTAAGAAACAGTAACTATCAAAAGATTGATACTTGTTTATGTCCAATTTCAAAGTGAAATTAATTATAATGACCAACATTGGATTAAATGGTAAAAATATATTTCAATTTCACTTTAAAACAATCTAAAAATATAATCTAACCATATAAATAAATTAGATTAAAAGGCACTTTTGAATTAAAATACAATATTTTTCACTATTCATTAAAAAATTAACTTTATCAAAAAAATACCAAAAAATTACCCAAAGTAAAATTTGATGTCCCCATTCTAAATAAGGATTGTATTTGATAAATTAGAATGTATTAAAGTGACCAAAACTATATTTAAAGAGGGTTTTCCATTAAAAGATGGTAAATCGGCTTTTTAATGTAAATTATGCTTAAAATTAGATTCATTCATATTTTAAACCTCTAACTTTTTATTGGATAAATTTAAATACATTTAACAATCATTTATAATCATATTGTAGTTAGTTTCATTCATTCCTACCAATACAACGGCTAGGAGTTAACGACAATTTAAAATAATAATATTTTATTATTAGTGTGCAATGTAAGATTCCAAAGAAACTCGTTGTTGCATATCGAGTACACTATCGAACATAGAAACACCTTTAAAGTAATATTAATATTTAATTAAAAAATATTAATAAATATGAAATATGTCTTATTCTTCATTTACCTGGGGTGTTACATCCTTCCCCCCTTTTGGGAATTGCATCCTCGCAATTTTTATTCACTTATCAAAATAAGTGGGGGTATTTATCCCTCATAGCATTTTCAAATTCCCGCATTGCCTTTTCAACCATATGGTTTTTCCAAAAAAACCTTTACCTGGTGAATTACCTTATTCTGCAACACATGCTCTATATGGTCAAGAATCTGGACTGGTTGTTCTTCATAAGAGAGATTCTCTTCCAACTGAACTACCTCTGGGCTCAAAACATGAGATGGATCTGGAATATACTTTCTCAACATCAAAATATCAAAAACATTGTGTAGCTAGGATAAACTTGGAGGTAAATCCACTCTATACGGAACTGATCCAACCTTCTCCCGAATTTCATAAGGTCCAATGAACCTCGGACTCAACTTTCCCTTCTTACCAAAACACATCACACTTTTCCATGGAGAAACTTTGAGAAAGACATGATCACCTACCTCAAAAGAAAGATCCTTCCTCCAGTTATCTGCATAAATTTTCTGTCTGCTCTAAGTTGTTCTCATGTGCTTCTGAATCAACTGAACTTTCTCTACCATCTCTTCTACCAATTCTGTTCCCATCAGCTTCCTTTCACCTACTGCATCCCAGAATTTTGGATTTCGACAATGCTTTCCATATAATGCCTCAAATGGAGCCATCTGTATACTGGAATGAAAACTGTTATTATAAGAAAATTCAACCAAAGGAAGATGTTGGTCCCAACTTCCCTGGTAATCCATCGAGCAAGCACGTAACATATCCTCTAAGGTCTGATTTTTTCGTTCTGATTGCCCATCTGATTGAAGATGAAAAGCTGTACTAAAATTTAATTCAGTACTCAATGACTTCTAAAGGACTTTCCAAAAGTTAGAAGTAAACCTGGGATCACGATCAGATACAATTTAGAAGGGAACTCCATGCAACCTAACTATCTCTTTAACATACAACCGAGCAAATTGATCTAGAGACAAAGTATCTCTAATTGGAAGGAAATGAGCAGATTTAGTCAATCAGTCAACTATAATTCAGATTGCATTATTACCTCGAGATGTCTTTGGTAATCCCACAACAAAGTCCATTGATATATTTTCTCATTTCCACTTTGGCACCGGTAAAGGCTGAAGCATTCCTTTCGGTAACTGTCGCTCTGCATTAACATGCTGACAAGTCAAACACTTCATAGTAAAATCAGCAATATCTCTTTTCATTACATCCCACCAGTAATACTCCTAAAGATCTCTGTACATCTTAGTACTGCCAGGATGAACTAAAAATGGATAACTATGAGCTTCACATAACAACTCATTCTTCAACTATGAATCACAAGGTATACATAATCTCTTTCCAAATCTCAAAACACAATCATTATCAATGTTAAATTCAGGAAACTTACCCTTATGAACCAACTCTACCTTTTTCTTCAACTCACTATCTTCTTTCTGCACTTGCTTAATTCTGTTTGATAGAGATGATTTCACTGACACCTGAAACAAAACAGAATAATTTCCTGCAACAACAAATTTTATGCCAAAGTTCATCAAATCAAAAACCAAAGGATCTCGTTCCAAATGTAACATGGTTAATGAAGAATTACTTTTTCGACTCAAAGAATCAGCCACTTTATTTGCTTTCCCCAGATGATAAAGGATCATGAAATCATAATCCTTGATTAATTCTAACCATCTCCTCTGTCTCATGATCAATTCTTTCTGAGTGAATATATACTTAAAAAAATTTTATCAATATATATTTCATACTTCACTCTATAAAAATGATGCCTCCAAATTTTTAAAGAAAAAACAACAGCAGCTAATTCCAAATCATGTGTAGGGTAATTTAACTCATGTGGTTTCAACTGACGTGAAGCATAAGCAATTACCTGATCATTTTGAATTAGGACACAACCCAGTCCTTTCAATGAAGCATCACTATAGATAACAAACTCACCATTTCTGGAAGGTAGTGCCAAAACTGGAAAATTCAAAAATCTTATTTTCAATTCCTAAAAACAATCATCACATTCTTTTATCCTGATGAACTTAACACCTTTTCGAGTTAACTTAGTCATTGGACTAGAAAACCATGAAAACTTTTCAACAAACCTCCGGTAATAACCCTCCAAACCAAGAAAACCATGAATCTCGGTTATATTGGTGGGTCTTGTCCATTCTTCAACAACTTTCATTTTAGCAGGATCAATAGTAATGCCATTTTTTGAAACAATCTGACCAAGGAAAGAAATTTGTTGTAACCAAAACTCACACTTGCTGAATTTCCCAAATAGTTTCTTTTCTTTTAAGGTTTGCAAGACAACCCTTAAATGACTTTCATGTTCCTCTTTACTTTTGGAATAAACTAAAATATCACCAATAAACACAACCACCATTTATCACCTGATTCAACTGATCCATTACTGTAGTAAACTGCTCAATTATGATTCTGACCATCTCAGGTTGCTGATTTGGAGGGTTGTCTTCCCCTGATGTCGTCCCAACATAGCTACCCTATTTCCTCTGCAGAAAACCATTCTGAACACAGAAATATCTTAGGTGAAGCAACATGGTAATCTGTAAATGCTACATGATGTCAATATTAACAAAAATTAATTTATTTATATTACATTAAATATAACCTAACACCTAAAGTTATCTAAACCGACCTCTAATACCAACTATAAGGACTCGGCCATAAACATTATATAATATTGAATTAAATGAATAATTCACATTTAGGGTATTTTCAGGTATAGAGTTTTAGGGAATTAGGACATAACTATTACATCTCAAAAGATTACAAGGTAGACATATCCACATAGTTTTGATTTATTTTTCATAAAATAAAAACTATTGAACAAAATTCATGTCTAGTTCCATGTTTTAGATAGCATGACTTTTCCTTGATCCCATCCTTGACCTTATTCATCTTTAAGTCCAGTGAAAACATTTCAAAACTTGGGATGAACATAAAAACTCAGTAAGGGTTATAAAAAAATAATGAAAACATTTGTTCATAAATACATACAAAACATGAACTCTTTTACATACCTCATGAAATCATAAGATTTATGAAAGACACATAGAAATCATTAATCATAAAGGTAACTTCTGGCATCCATATTATAATTACATTATAGCTATCACAGCTACATAGGGAGTTACTTTAGAATACCCATCATAGTATATTACCTAAAATCTCTTAGGAGAAACATTCATGTTTACCTCCGTCACATTACCCAATTCATTGGAGAGCTATCTCGGGATCACCCACCCTAGGTTTATCACGGAACCACCCGTATATATAAATAATTCCCAAGAACCATAACATGATCATAACACATAATATAAGCATCTAGGAAAGAGACATTTCCACATTGCAATAATAAAATATCTTGTCAATATATTGAAATAATAAATCCATTGTCAAAATCATTTTCAATACCAAAATACATAAAAAGAGTATATGGTATTTATTCTTCCTTTTAAAAACATTTCGGCTTGTTAAGGAATCCAAAGATCGAATAATACTTGCGATGGCAGAAAGGTCATTGTCACCGCTTACGTTAAAAAACACTCTTTTTTGTCGTTTAGTAAAACACTTCATATAAAAAAAATCCCTTTGAATAAAATGAAAATTCAAAGGGGTTTATACACTGTATAAAATAAAGTCATGTATAAAACTAAAAATGCCTCAATGAAAAGAGATTGAGACGAAGTCCCTTACCTCGCGTCCGACTTGACCCGATCGTTCTTTAATCTCATGAATAATAAACTAAAGTTAATTTATAGTTGCTTAAGAACCTTTTTCAAGTTTATAATTCCTTTTATATCACTTATTACCATGTTATAAACATTATGTAATCATTTAAGTTAATAATGTTCATTTTGTCGACATTTGGACTTGAGTAAAAATGAACACCTTATATTTACAAGTTGTCCATGTCGTCAAAGGTTCATTATATCCAAAATTATATTCATGATTTGGATATCATATATATCATAAATATCCTGTATATACATGTTTTTATAATAGTGCATAACATTTAGAGGTAAGAAATGTAATGCACCGTTCATAGAGACGGTAAGCTGTACGTACTCATGAACGCTTCTTTCATTTATATTTCTTATTTTAATGGAAATAAAACATAATGATACATAGGTATATTATAATTCCAGTATAATATCATATATAATATAGTTAACTTCATCATTTATATATCCCACATAAGGCATTAACAAATCAAATCACTTTGAGGGGGCGATAGTCCGCGCTTCCTCAAATGAGATTATCGTATTTACCCACTATGGAAACCATAAAGGCATGATATAAATGGGAAGTACATAAGAATAATGAAATCATAAACATAATATATATCATATATATATACATTTCCATCATAATGGCCACCATGAGAGACGGTAAGATGTAATTGAACAATCATCATTTTGTGAGGCGTTAGTTGTCCATCCACAGAAACATTATGTTCTTCATCCATTAGATGTTGGTGTGTGTAAGTGTAGTTAGATTACTTCTCATAACAACATCCTAGTATATTGAGGATACTGGTGTTGTCACAAAATAAAGTAATAAAAAAGAGTTTAGGGGTTGGAGAAGTAAAATAAAAGAAAACAATTTAAGAGAAACTGTTACCTTTAATTTGGGTAACTTCCTTTGGTTTGAACCAAAAGGACTTCTTGAAATGCCTTCTGCCTAAGTTAAGGCTTCTAAGAGGAGGAGAGGTGTTGAGATCTTAATTTTTCAGAGTTTGGATGAGCCAAATGGCTTGAGAGGTGTTAGGAATTGGTTATAAGTGGTCTCCTTTTATAAGGGGGAGGAGGGGATCTTTAGGAAAGTGTGAAAGTATTATTTTATAATATAATGATATTCAGTTTATAATGGTCCACAAATCATTATAGTCGAATATAAGATGATTAATGGTCGAAATAAAGTCATACAATTATAATTGGACATGTTTTGTATAATATTTTAAGCATTATAATCTTATTTATTTAAATCATTTATTAATGAGGTAAACACTACAGCATTATTATGTCATAAATAATTTAATTTATTTTTTGTCTAAAAATTATATAAAAATACCATGATATAGGAAATATTTTCATATTTCCAAATAATATTTATAGTCAAAAATAGGACTTATATAACACCATATAAAAAATAATTACTAAACGCTTTTTGTTTATGTCTATTTTGCCTTTACTTTAAATTAATTGATCTAAATTGTCATTTTCAATCCCAAGTGGATCCATGGAGTCAAAAAATCGACCCAAAGATGACCATGGTTGGGCAATACTCAACTAATAAGGTTAGGACAAGTGTTAAGGTAATTTTGAATTATTATAATATTCTTTTAACCTTGAATTACCCTGTTTACCCTTAACCGTGGTAAATAAAAGTCAAAAGTTACTATTCACCAAAAATTATTTTCATCTTAATGAACCACATTTTACTTCTTGATAACAACCATGTATGTTGGATTTTTGAAATTAAATTCACAGAAGTGGTAAATTTTCATTTAAATGGAAAAGTCAGTTTTTTAACTACCACTAAGTGGTGTCACTATTCATCAAAAATTGAAGTTTTTCAGAAAAATACCAAAAATTCAACCTAAGAATTATTTGATATTCTGAATTCAAAATTTATGTCTATTTTTCCAAATTCAAAATATAGAAGTGGCATTAATTAATTTAAAAATTAATTCTCGTTGTTAAAACAAATAGTGTGTTTTTAAGAAACAGTAACTATCAAAAGATTGATACTTGTTTATGTCCAATTTCAAAGTGAAATTAATTATAATGACCAACATTGGATTAAATGGTAAAAATATATTTCAATTTCACTTTAAAACAATCTAAAAATATAATCTAACCATATAAATAAATTAGATTAAAAGGCACTTTTGAATTAAAATACAATATTTTTCACTATTCATTAAAAAATTAACTTTATCAAAAAAATACCAAAAAATTACCCAAAGTAAAATTTGATGTCCCCATTCTAAATAAGGATTGTATTTGATCAATTAGAATGTATTAAAGTGACCAAAACTATATTTAAAGAGGGTTTTCCATTAAAAGATGGTAAATCGGCTTTTTAATGTAAATTATGCTTAAAATTAGATTCATTCATATTTTAAACCTCTAACTTTTTATTGGATAAATTTAAATACATTTAACAATCATTTATAATCATATTGTAGTTAGTTTCATTCATTCCTACCAATACAACGGCTAGGAGTTAACGACAATTTAAAATTATAATATTTTATTATTAGTGTGCAGTGTAAGATTCCAAAGAAACTCGTTGTTGCATATCGAGTACACTATCGAACATAGAAACACCTTTAAAGTAATATTAATATTTAATTAAAAAATATTAATAAATATGAAATATGTCTTATTCTTCATTTACCTGGGGTGTTACATCCTTCCCCCCTTTTGGGAATTGCATCCTCGCAATTTTTATTCACTTATCAAAATAAGTGGGGGTATTTATCGCTCATAGCATTTTCAGATTCCCGCATTGCCTTTTCAACCATATGGTTTTTCCAAAAAAACCTTTACCTGGTGAATTACCTTATTCTGCAACACATGCTCTATATGGTCAAGAATCTGGACTGGTTGTTCTTCATAAGAGAGATTCTCTTCCAACTGAACTACCTCTGGGCTCAAAACATGAGATGGATCTGGAATATACTTTCTCAACATCAAAATATCAAAAACATTGTCTAGCTAGGATAAACTTGGAGGTAAAGCCACTCTATACGGAACTGATCCAACCTTCTCCAGAATTTCATAAGGTCCAATGAACCTCGGACTCAACTTTCCCTTCTTACCAAAACACATCACACTTTTCCATGGAGAAACATTGAGAAAGACATGATCACCTACCTCAAAAGAAAGATCCTTCCTCCAGTTATCTGCATAAATTTTCTGTCTGCTCTAAGTTGTTCTCATGTGCTTCTGAATCAACTGAACTTTCTCTACCATCTCTTCTACCAATTCTGGTCCCATCAGCTTCCTTTCACCTACTGCATCCCAGAATGTTGGAGTTCGACAATGCTTTCCATATAATGCCTCAAATGGAGCCATCTGTATACTGGAATGAAAACTGTTATTATAAGAAAATTCAACCAAAGGAAGATGTTGGTCCCAACTTCCCTGGTAATCCATCGAGCAAGCACGTAACATATCCTCTAAGGTCTGATTTTTTCATTCTGATTTCCCATCTGATTGAAGATGAAAAGCTGTACTAAAATTTAATTCAGTACTCAATGACTTCTAAAGGACTTTCCAAAAGTTAGAAGTAAACCTGGGATCACGGTCAGATACAATTTAGAAGGGAACTCCATGTAACCTAACTATCTCTTTAACATACAACCGAGCAAATTGATCTAGAGACAAAGTATCTCTAATTGGAAGGAAATGAGCAGATTTAGTCAATCAGTCGACTATAATTCAGATTGCATTATTACCTCGAGATGTCTTTGGTAATCCCACAACAAAGTCCATTGATATATTTTCTCATTTCCACTTTGGCACCGGTAAAGGCTGAAGCATTCCTTTCGGTAACTGTCGCTCTGCATTAACATGCTGACAAGTCAAACACTTCATAGTAAAATCAGCAATATCTCTTTTCATTACATCCCACCAGTAATACTCCTAAAGATCTCTGTACATCTTAGTACTGCCAGGATGAACTAAAAATGGATAACTATGAGCTTCACATAACAACTCATTCTTCAACGATGAATCACAAGGTATACATAATCTCTTTCCAAATCTCAAAACACAATCATTATCAATGTTAAATTCAGGAAACTTACCCTTATGAACCAACTCTACCTTTTTCTTCAACTCGCTATCTTCTTTCTGCGCTTGCTTAATTCTGTTTGATAGAGATGATTTCACTGACACCTGAAACAAAACAGAATAATTTCCTGCAACAACAAATTTTATGCCAAAGTTCATCAAATCAAAAACCAAAGGATCTCGTTCCAAATGTAACATGGTTAATGAAGAATTACTTTTTCGACTCAAAGAATCAGCCACTTTATTTGCTTTCCCCAGATGATAAAGGATCATGAAATCATAATCCTTGATTAATTCTAACCATCTCCTCTGTGTCATGATCAATTCTTTCTGAGTGAATATATACTTAAAAAATTTTTTATCAATATATATTTCATACTTCACTCTATAAAAATGATGCCTCCAAATTTTTAAAGAAAAAACAACAGCAGCTAATTCCAAATCATGTGTAGGGTAATTTAACTCATGTGGTTTCAACTGACGTGAAGCATAAGCAATTACCTGATCATTTTGAATTAGGACACAACCCAGTCCTTTCAATGAAGCATCACTATAGATAACAAACTCACCATTTCTGGAAGGTAGTGCCAAAACTGGAAAATTCAAAAATCTTATTTTCAATTCCTAAAAACAATCATCACATTCTTTTATCCTGATGAACTTAACACCTTTTCGAGTTAACTTAGTCATTGGACTAGAAAACCGTGAAAAATTTTCAACAAACCTCCAGTAATAACCCTCCAAACCAAGAAAACCATGAATCTCGGTTATATTTGTGGGTCTTGGCCATTCTTCAACAACTTTCATTTTAGCAGGATCAATAGTAATGCCATTTTTTGAAACAATCTGACCAAGGAAAGAAATTTGTTGTAACCAAAACTCACACTTTCTGAATTTCCCAAATAGTTTCTTTTCTTTTAAGGTTTGCAAGACAACCCTTAAATGACTTTCATGTTCCTCTTTACTTTTGGAATAAACCAAAATATCACCAATAAACACAACCACCATTTATCACCTGATTCAACTGATCCATTACTGTAGTAAACTGCTCAATTATGATTCTGACAATCTCAGGTTGCTGATTTGGAGGGTTGTCTTCCCCTGATGTCGTCCCAACATAGCTGCCCGATTTCCTCTGCAGAAAACCATTCTGAACACAGAAATATCTTAGGCGAAGCAACATGGTAATCTGTAAATGCTACATGATGTCAATATTAACAAAAATTAATTTATGTATATTACATTAAATATAACCTAACACCTAAAGTTATCTAAACCGACCTCTAATACCAACTATAAGGACTCGGCCATAAACATTATATAATATTGAATTAAATGAATAATTCACATTTAGGGTATTTTCAGGTATAGAGTTTTAGGGAATTAGGACATAACTATTACATCTCAAAAGATTACAAGGTAGACATATCCACATAGTTTTGATTTATTTTTCATAAAATAAAAACTATTGAACAAAATTCATGTCTAGTTCCATGTTTTAGATAGCATGACTTTTCCTTGATCCCATCCTTGACCTTATTCATCTTTAAGTCCAGTGAAAACATTTCAAAACTTGGGATGAACATAAAAACTCAGTAAGGGTTATAAAAAAATAATGAAAACATTTGTTCATAAATACATACAAAACATGAACTCTTTTACATACCTCATGAAATCATAATATTTATGAAAGACACATAGAAATCATTAATCATAAAGGTAACTTCTGGAATCCATATTATAATTACATTATAGCTATCACAGCTACATAGGGAGTTACTTTAGAATACCCATCATAGTATATTACCAAAAATCTCTTAGGAGAAACATTCATGTTTACCTCCGTCACATTACCCAATGCATTGGAGAGCTATCTCGGGATCACCCACCCTAGGTTTATCACGGAACCACCCGTATATATAAATAATGCCCAAGAACCATAACATGATCATAACACATAATATAAGCATCTAGGAAAGAGACATTTCCACATTGCAATAATAAAATATCTTGTCAATATATTGAAATAATAAATCCATTGTCAAAATCATTTTCAATACCAAAATACATAAAAAGAGTATATGGTATTTATTCTTCCTTTTAAAAACATTTCGGCTTGTTAAGGAATCCAAAGATCGAATAATACTTGCGATGGCCGAAAGGTCATTGTCACCGCTTACGTTAAAAACACTCTTTTTTGTCGTTTAGTAAAACACTTCATATAAAAAAATTCCCTTTGAATAAAATGAAAATTCAAAGGGGTTTATACACTGTATAAAATAAAGTCATGTATAAAACTAAAAATGCCTCAATGAAAAGAGATTGAGACGAAGTCCCTTACCTCGCGTCCGACTTGACCCGATCGTTCTTTAATCTCATGAATAATAAACTAAAGTTAATTTATAGTTGCTTAAGAACCTTTTTCAAGTTTATAATTCCTTTTATATCACTTATTACCATGTTATAAACATTATGTAATCATTTAAGTTAATAATGTTCATTTTGTCGACATTTGGACTTGAGTAAAAATGAACACCTTATATTTACAAGTTGTCCATGTCGTCAAAGGTTCATTATATCCAAAATTATATTCATGATTTAGATATCATATATATCATAAATATCCAGTATATACATGTTTTTATAATAGTGCATAACATTTAGAGGTAAGAAATGTAATGCACCGTTCATATAGACGGTAAGCTGTACGTACTCATGAACGCTTCTTTCATTTATATTTCTTATTTTAATGGAAATAAAACATAATGATACATAGGTATATTATAATTCCAGTATAATATCATATATAATATCGTTAACTTCATCATTTATATATCCCACATAAGGCATTAACAAATCAAATCACTTTGAGGGGGCGATAGTCCGCGCTTCCTCAAATGAGATTATCGTATTTACCCACTATGGAAACCATAAAGGCATGATATAAATGGGAAGTACATAAGAATAAGGAAATCATAAACATAATATATATCATATATATATACATTTCCATCATAATGGCCACCATGAGAGACGGTAAGATGTAATTGAACAATCATCATTTTGTGAGGCGTTAGTTGTCCATCCACAGAAACATTATGTTCTTCATCCATTAGATGTTGGTGTGTGTAAGTGTAGTTAGAATACTTCTCATAACAACATCCTAGTATATTGAGGATACTGGTGTTGTTACAAAATAAAGTAATAAAAAAGAGTTTAGGGGTTGGAGAAGTAAAATAAAAGAAAACAATTTAAGAGAAACTGTTACCTTTAATTTGGGTAACTTCCTTTGGTTTGAACCAAAAGGACTTCTTGAAATGCCTTCTGCCTAATTTAAGGCTTCTAAGAGGAGGAGAGGTGTTGAGATCTTAATTTTTCAGAGTTTGGATGAGCCAAATGGCTTGAGAGGTGTTAGGAATTGGTTATAAGTGGTCTCCTTTTATAAGGGGGGGGAGGGGCTCTTTAGGAAAGTGTGAAAGTATTATTTTATAATATAATGATATTCGGTTTATAATGGTCCACAAATCATTATAGTCGAATATAAGATGATTAATGGTCGAAATAAAGTCATCCAATTATAATTGGACATGTTTTGGATAATATTTTAAGCATTATAATCTTATTTATTTAAATCATTTATTAATGAGGTAAACACTACAGCATTATTATGTCATAAATAATTTAATTTATTTTTTGTCTAAAAATTATATAAAAATTCCATGATATAGGAAATATTTTCATATTTCCAAAGAATATTTATAGTCAAAAATAGGACTTATATAACACCATATAAAAAATAATTACTAAACGCTTTTTGTTTATGTCTATTTTGCCTTTACTTTAAATTAATTGATCTAAATTGTCATTTTCACTCCCAAGTGGATCAATGGAGTCAAAAAATCGACCCAAATATGACCATGGTTGGGCAATACTCAACTAATAAGGTTAGGACAAGTGTTAAGGTAATTTTGAATTATTATAATATTCTTTTAACCTTGAATTACCCTGTTTACCCTTAACCGTGGTAAATAAAAGTCAAAAGTTACTATTCACCAAAAATTATTTTCATCTTAATGAACCACATTTTACTTCTTGATAACAACCATGTATGTTGGATTTTTGAAATTAAATTCACAGAAGTGGTAAATTTTCATTTAAATGAAAAAGTCAGTTTTTTAACTACCACTAAGTGGTGTCACTATTCATCAAAAATTGAAGTTTTTCAGAAAAATACCAAAAATTCAACCTAAGAATTATTTGATATTCTGAATTCAAAATTTATGTCTATTTTTCCAAATTCAAAATATAGAAGTGGCATTAATTAATTTAAAAATTAATTCTCGTTGTTAAAACAAATAGTGTGTTTTTAAGAAACAGTAACTATCAAAAGATTGATACTTGTTTATGTCCAATTTCAAAGTGAAATTAATTATAATGACCAACATTGGATTAAATGGTAAAAATATATTTCAATTTCACTTTAAAACAATCTAAAAATATAATCTAACCATATAAATAAATTAGATTAAAAGGCACTTTTGAATTAAAATACAATATTTTTCACTATTCATTAAAAAATTAACTTTATCAAAAAAATACCAAAAAATTACCCAAAGTAAAATTTGATGTCCCCATTCTAAATAAGGATTGTATTTGATAAATTAGAATGTATTAAAGTGACCAAAACTATATTTAAAGAGGGTTTTCCATTAAAAGATGGTAAATCGGCTTTTTAATGTAAATTATGCTTAAAATTAGATTCATTCATATTTTAAACCTCTAACTTTTTATTGGATAAATTTAAATACATTTAACAATCATTTATAATCATATTGTAGTTAGTTTCATTAATTCCTACCAATACAACGGCTAGGAGTTAACGACAATTTAAAATAATAATATTTTATTATTAGTGTGCAATGTAAGATTCCAAAGAAACTCGTTGTTGCATATCGAGTACACTATCGAACATAGAAACACCTTTAAAGTAATATTAATATTTAATTAAAAAATATTAATAAATATGAAATATGTCTTATTCTTCATTTACCTGGGGTGTTACATCCTTCCCCCCTTTTGGGAATTGCATCCTCGCAATTTTTATTCACTTATCAAAATAAGTGGGGGTATTTATCCCTCATAGCATTTTCAGATTCCCGCATTGCCTTTTCAACCATATGGTTTTTCCAAAAAAACCTTTACCTGGTGAATTACCTTATTCTGCAACACATGCTCTATATGGTCAAGAATCTGGACTGGTTGTTCTTCATAAGAGAGATTCTCTTCCAACTGAACTACCTCTGGGCTCAAAACATGAGATGGATCTGGAATATACTTTCTCAACATAAAAATATCAAAAACATTGTGTAGCTAGGATAAACTTGGAGGTAAATCCACTCTATACGGAACTGATCCAACCTTCTCCCGAATTTCATAAGGTCCAATGAACCTCGGACTCAACTTTCCCTTCTTACCAAAACACATCACACTTTTCCATGGAGAAACTTTGAGAAAGACATGATCACCTACCTCAAAAGAAAGATCCTTCCTCCAGTTATCTGCATAAATTTTCTGTCTGCTCTAAGTTGTTCTCATGTGCTTCTGAATCAACTGAACTTTCTCTACCATCTCTTCTACCAATTCTGTTCCCATCAGCTTCCTTTCACCTACTGCATCCCAGAATTTTGGAGTTCGACAATGCTTTCCATATAATGCCTCAAATGGAGCCATCTGTATACTGGAATGAAAACTGTTATTATAAGAAAATTCAACCAAAGGAAGATGTTGGTCCCAACTTCCCTGGTAATCCATCGACCAAGCACGTAACATATCCTCTAAGGTCTGATTTTTTCGTTCTGATTGCCCATCTGATTGAAGATGAAAAGCTGTACTAAAATTTAATTCAGTACTCAATGACTTCTAAAGGACTTTCCAAAAGTTAGAAGTAAACCTGGGATCACGATCAGATACAATTTAGAAGGGAACTCCATGCAACCTAACTATCTCTTTAACATACAACCGAGCAAATTGATCTAGAGACAAAGTATCTCTAATTGGAAGGAAATGAGCAGATTTAGTCAATCAGTCAACTATAATTCATATTGCATTATTACCTCGAGATGTCTTTGGTAATCCCACAACAAAGTCCATTGATATATTTTCTCATTTCCACTTTGGCACCGGTAAAGGCTGAAGCATTCCTTTCGGTAACTGTCGCTCTGCATTAACATGCTGACAAGTCAAACACTTCATAGTAAAATCAGCAATATCTCTTTTCATTACATCCCACCAGTAATACTCCTAAAGATCTCTGTACATCTTAGTACTGCCAGGATGAACTAAAAATGGATAACTATGAGCTTCACATAACAACTCATTCTTCAACTATGAATCACAAGGTATACATAATCTCTTTCCAAATCTCAAAACACAATCATTATCAATGTTAAATTCAGGAAACTTACCCTTATGAACCAACTCTACCTTTTTCTTCAACTCACTATCTTCTTTCTGCGCTTGCTTAATTCTGTTTGATAGAGATGATTTCACTGACACCTGAAACAAAACAGAATAATTTCCTGCAACAACAAATTTTATGCCAAAGTTCATCAAATCAAAAACCAAAGGATCTCGTTCCAAATGTAACATGGTTAATGAAGAATTACTTTTTCGACTCAAAGAATCAGCCACTTTATTTGCTTTCCCCAGATGATAAAGGATCATGAAATCATAATCCTTGATTAATTCTAACCATCTCCTCTGTCTCATGATCAATTCTTTCTGAGTGAATATATACTTAAAAAAAAATTTATCAATATATATTTCATACTTCACTCTATAAAAATGATGCCTCCAAATTTTTAAAGAAAAAACAACAGCAGCTAATTCCAAATCATGTGTAGGGTAATTTAACTCATGTGGTTTCAACTGACGTGAAGCATAAGCAATTACCTGATCATTTTGAATTAGGACACAACCCAGTCCTTTCAATGAAGCATCATTATAGATAACAAACTCACCATTTCTGGAAGGTAGTGCCAAAACTGGAAAATTCAAAAATCTTATTTTCAATTCCTAAAAACAATCATCACATTCTTTTATCCTGATGAACTTAACACCTTTTCGAGTTAACTTAGTCATTGGACTAGAAAACCGTGAAAACTTTTCAACAAACCTCCGGTAATAACCCTCCAAACCAAGAAAACCATGAATCTCGGTTATATTTGTGGGTCTTGTCCATTCTTCAACAACTTTCATTTTAGCAGGATCAATAGTAATGCCATTTTTTGAAACAATCTGACCAAGGAAAGAAATTTGTTGTAACCAAAACTCACACTTGCTGAATTTCCCAAATAGTTTCTTTTCTTTTAAGGTTTGCAAGACAACCCTTAAATGACTTTCATGTTCCTCTTTACTTTTGGAAGAAACCAAAATATCACCAATAAACACAACCACCATTTATCACCTGATTCAACTGATCCATTACTGTAGTAAACTGCTCAATTATGATTCTGACAATCTCAGGTTGCTGATTTGGAGGGTTGTCTTCCCCTGATGTCGTCCCAACATAGCTGCCCTATTTCCTCTGCAGAAAACCATTCTGAACACAGAAATATCTTAGGCGAAGCAACATGGTAATCTGTAAATGCTACATGATGTCAATATTAACAAAAATTAATTTATGTATATTACATTAAATATAACCTAACACCTAAAGTTATCTAAACCGACCTCTAATACCAACTATAAGGACTCGGCCATAAACATTATATAATATTGAATTAAATGAATAATTCACATTTAGGGTATTTTCAGGTATAGAGTTTTAGGGAATTAGGACATAACTATTACATCTCAAAAGATTACAAGGTAGACATATCCACATAGTTTTGATTTATTTTTCATAAAATAAAAACTATTGAACAAAATTCATGTCTAGTTCCATGTTTTAGATAGCATGACTTTTCCTTGATCCCATCCTTGACCTTATTCATCTTTAAGTCCAGTGAAAACATTTCAAAACTTGGGATGAACATAAAAACTCAGTAAGGGTTATAAAAAAATAATGAAAACATTTGTTCATAAATACATACAAAACATGAACTCTTTTACATACCTCATGAAATCATAAGATTTATGAAAGACACATAGAAATCATTAATCATAAAGGTAACTTCTGGCATCCATATTATAATTACATTATAGCTATCACAGCTACATAGGGAGTTACTTTAGAATACCCATCATAGTATATTACCTAAAATCTCTTAGGAGAAACATTCATGTTTACCTCCGTCACATTACCCAATTCATTGGAGAGCTATCTCGGGATCACCCACCCTAGGTTTATCACGGAACCACCCGTATATATAAATAATGCCCAAGAACCATAACATGATCATAACACATAATATAAGCATCTAGGAAAGAGACATTTCCACATTGCAATAATAAAATATCTTGTCAATATATTGAAATAATAAATCCATTGTCAAAATCATTTTCAATACCAAAATACATAAAAAGAGTATATGGTATTTATTCTTCCTTTTAAAAACATTTCGGCTTGTTAAGGAATCCAAAGATCGAATAATACTTGCGATGTCAGAAAGGTCATTGTCACCGCTTACGTTAAAAAACACTCTTTTTTGTCGTTTAGTAAAACACTTCATATAAAAAAATTCCCTTTGAATAAAATGAAAATTCAAAGGGGTTTATACACTGTATAAAATAAAGTCATGTATAAAACTAAAAATGCCTCAATGAAAAGAGATTGAGACGAAGTCCCTTACCTCGCGTCCGACTTGACCCGATCGTTCTTTAATCTCATGAATAATAAACTAAAGTTAATTTATAGTTGCTTAAGAACCTTTTTCAAGTTTATAATTCCTTTTATATCACTTATTACCATGTTATAAACATTATGTAATCATTTAAGTTAATAATGTTCATTTTGTCGACATTTGGACTTGAGTAAAAATGAACACCTTATATTTACAAGTTGTCCATGTCGTCAAAGGTTCATTATATCCAAAATTATATTCATGATTTGGATATCATATATATCATAAATATCCTTTATATACATGTTTTTATAATAGTGCATAACATTTAGAGGTAAGAAATGTAATGCACCGTTCATAGAGACGGTAAGCTGTACGTACTCATGAACGCTTCTTTCATTTATATTTCTTATTTTAATGGAAATAAAACATAATGATACATAGGTATATTATAATTCCAGTATAATATCATATATAATATAGTTAACTTCATCATTTATATATCCCACATAAGGCATTAACAAATCAAATCACTTTGAGGGGGCGATAGTCCGCGCTTCCTCAAATGAGATTATCGTATTTACCCACTATGGAAACCATAAAGGCATGATATAAATGGGAAGTACATAAGAATAAAAAAATCATAAACATAATATATATCATATATATATACATTTCCATCATAATGGCCACCATGAGAGACGGTAAGATGTAATTGAACAATCATCATTTTGTGAGGCGTTAGTTGTCCATCCACAGAAACATTATGTTCTTCATCCATTAGATGTTGGTGTGTGTAAGTGTAGTTAGAATACTTCTCATAACAACATCCTAGTATATTGAGGATACTGGTGTTGTCACAAAATAAAGTAATAAAAAAGAGTTTAGGGGTTGGAGAAGTAAAATAAAAGAAAACAATTTAAGAGAAACTGTTACCTTTAATTTGGGTAACTTCCTTTGGTTTGAACCAAAAGGACTTCTTGAAATGCCTTCTGCCTAAGTTAAGGCTTCTAAGAGGAGGAGAGGTGTTGAGATCTTAATTTTTCAGAGTTTGGATGAGCCAAATGGCTTGAGAGGTGTTAGGAATTGGTTATAAGTGGTCTCCTTTTATAAGGGGGAGGAGGGGCTCTTTAGGAAAGTGTGAAAGTATTATTTTATAATATAATGATATTCAGTTTATAATGGTCCACAAATCATTATAGTCGAATATAAGATGATTAATGGTCGAAATAAAGTCATACAATTATAATTGGACATGTTTTGTATAATATTTTAAGCATTATAATCTTATTTATTTAAATCATTTATTAATGATGTAAACACTACAGCATTATTATGTCATAAATAATTTAATTTATTTTTTGTCTAAAAATTATATAAAAATACCATGATATAGGAAATATTTTCATATTTACAAATAATATTTATAGTCAAAAATAGGACTTATATAACACCATATAAAAAATAATTACTAAACGCTTTTTGTTTATGTCTATTTTGCCTTTACTTTAAATTAATTGATCTAAATTGTCATTTTCAATCCCAAGTGGATCCATGGAGTCAAAAAATCGACCCAAAGATGACCATGGTTGGGAAATACTCAACTAATAAGGTTAGGACAAGTGTTAAGGTAATTTTGAATTATTATAATATTCTTTTAACCTTGAATTACCCTGTTTACCCTTAACCGTGGTAAATAAAAGTCAAAAGTTACTATTCACCAAAAATTATTTTCATCTTAATGAACCACATTTTACTTCTTGATAACAACCATGTATGTTGGATTTTTGAAATTAAATTCACAGAAGTGGTAAATTTTCATTTAAATGGAAAAGTCAGTTTTTTAACTACCACTAAGTGGTGTCACTATTCATCAAAAATTGAAGTTTTTCAGAAAAATACCAAAAATTCAACCTAAGAATTATTTGATATTCTGAATTCAAAATTTATGTCTATTTTTCCAAATTCAAAATATAGAAGTGGCATTAATTAATTTAAAAATTAATTCTCGTTGTTAAAACAAATAGTGTGTTTTTAAGAAACAGTAACTATCAAAAGATTGATACTTGTTTTTGTCCAATTTCAAAGTGAAATTAATTATAATGACCAACATTGGATTAAATGGTAAAAATATATTTCAATTTCACTTTAAAACAATCTAAAAATATAATCTAACCATATAAATAAATTAGATTAAAAGGCACTTTTGAATTAAAATACAATATTTTTCACTATTCATTAAAAAATTAACTTTATCAAAAAAATACCAAAAAATTACCCAAAGTAAAATTTGATGTCCCCATTCTAAATAAGGATTGTATTTGATCAATTAGAATGTATTAAAGTGACCAAAACTATATTTAAAGAGGGTTTTCCATTAAAAGATGGTAAATCGGCTTTTTAATGTAAATTATGCTTAAAATTAGATTCATTCATATTTTAAACCTCTAACTTTTTATTGGATAAATTTAAATACATTTAACAATCATTTATAATCATATTGTAGTTAGTTTCATTCATTCCTACCAATACAACGGCTAGGAGTTAACGACAATTTAAAATTATAATATTTTATTATTAGTGTGCAGTGTAAGATTCCAAAGAAACTCGTTGTTGCATATCGAGTACACTATCGAACATAGAAACACCTTTAAAGTAATATTAATATTTAATTAAAAAATATTAATAAATATGAAATATGTCTTATTCTTCATTTACCTGGGGTGTTACATCCTTCCCCCCTTTTGGGAATTGCATCCTCGCAATTTTTATTCACTTATCAAAATAAGTGGGGGTATTTATCGCTCATAGCATTTTCAGATTCCCGCATTGCCTTTTCAACCATATGGTTTTTCCAAAAAAACCTTTACCTGGTGAATTACCTTATTCTGCAACACATGCTCTATATGGTCAAGAATCTGGACTGGTTGTTCTTCATAAGAGAGATTCTCTTCCAACTGAACTACCTCTGGGCTCAAAACATGAGATGGATCTGGAATATACTTTCTCAACATCAAAATATCAAAAACATTGTGTAGCTAGGATAAACTTGGAGGTAAAGCCACTCTATACGGAACTGATCCAACCTTCTCCAGAATTTCATAAGGTCCAATGAACCTCGGACTCAACTTTCCCTTCTTACCAAAACACATCACACTTTTCCATGGAGAAACATTGAGAAAGACATGATCACCTACCTCAAAAGAAAGATCCTTCCTCCAGTTATCTGCATAAATTTTCTGTCTGCTCTAAGTTGTTCTCATGTGCTTCTGAATCAACTGAACTTTCTCTACCATCTCTTCTACCAATTCTGGTCCCATCAGCTTCCTTTCACCTACTGCATCCCAGAATGTTGGAGTTCGACAATGCTTTCCATATAATGCCTCAAATGGAGCCATCTGTATACTGGAATGAAAACTGTTATTATAAGAAAATTCAACCAAAGGAAGATGTTGGTCCCAACTTCCCTGGTAATCCATCGAGCAAGCACGTAACATATCCTCTAAGGTCTGATTTTTTCATTCTGATTGCCCATCTGATTGAAGATGAAAAGCTGTACTAAAATTTAATTCAGTACTCAATGACTTCTAAAGGACTTTCCAAAAGTTAGAAGTAAACCTGGGATCACGATCAGATACAATTTAGAAGGGAACTCCATGTAACCTAACTATCTCTTTAACATACAACCGAGCAAATTGATCTAGAGACAAAGTATCTCTAATTGGAAGGAAATGAGCAGATTTAGTCAATCAGTCAACTATAATTCAGATTGCATTATTACCTCGAGATGTCTTTGGTAATCCCACAACAAAGTCCATTGATATATTTTCTCATTTCCACTTTGGCACCGGTAAAGGCTGAACCATTCCTTTCGGTAACTGTCGCTCTTCATTAACATGCTGACAAGTCAAACACTTCATAGTAAAATCAGCAATATCTCTTTTCATTACATCCCACCAGTAATACTCCTAAAGATCTCTGTACATCTTAGTACTGCCAGGATGAACTAAAAATGGATAACTATGAGCTTCACATAACAACTCATTCTTCAACTATGAATCACAAGGTATACATAATCTCTTTCCAAATCTCAAAACAAAATCATTATCAATGTTAAATTCAGGAAACTTACCCTTATGAACCAACTCTACCTTTTTCTTCAACTCGCTATCTTCTTTCTGCGCTTGCTTAATTCTGTTTGATAGAGATGATTTCACTGACACCTGAAACAAAACAGAATAATTTCCTGCAACAACAAATTTTATGCCAAAGTTCATCAAATCAAAAACCAAAGGATCTCGTTCCAAATGTAACATGGTTAATGAAGAATTACTTTTTCGACTCAAAGAATCAGCCACTTTATTTGCTTTCCCCAGATGATAAAGGATCATGAAATCATAATCCTTGATTAATTCTAACCATCTCCTCTGTGTCATGATCAATTCTTTCTGAGTGAATATATACTTAAAAATTTTTTTATCAATATATATTTCATACTTCACTCTATAAAAATGATGCCTCCAAATTTTTAAAGAAAAAACAACAGCAGCTAATTCCAAATCATTTGTAGGGTAATTTAACTCATGTGGTTTCAACTGACGTGAAGCATAAGCAATTACCTGATCATTTTGAATTAGGACACAACCCAGTCCTTTCAATGAAGCATCACTATAGATAACAAACTCACCATTTCTGGAAGGTAGTGCCAAAACTGGAAAATTCAAAAATCTTATTTTCAATTCCTAAAAACAATCATCACATTCTTTTATCCTGATGAACTTAACACCTTTTCGAGTTAACTTAGTCATTGGACTAGAAAACCGTGAAAACTTTTCAACAAACCTCCGGTAATAACCCTCCAAACCAAGAAAACCATGAATCTCGGTTATATCTGTGGGTCTTGGCCATTCTTCAACAACTTTCATTTTAGCAGGATCAATAGTAATGCCATTTTTTGAAACAATCTGACCAAGGAAAGAAATTTGTTGTAACCAAAACTCACACTTTCTGAATTTCCCAAATAGTTTCTTTTCTTTTAAGGTTTGCAAGACAACCCTTAAATGACTTTCATGTTCCTCTTTACTTTTGGAATAAACCAAAATATCACCAATAAACACAACCACCATTTATCACCTGATTCAACTGATCCATTACTGTAGTAAACTGCTCAATTATGATTCTGACCATCTCAGGTTGCTGATTTGGAGGGTTGTCTTCCCCTGATGTCGTCCCAACATAGCTGCCCTATTTCCTCTGCAGAAAACCATTCTGAACACAGAAATATCTTAGGCGAAGCAACATGGTAATCTGTAAATGCTACATGATGTCAATATTAACAAAAATTAATTTATGTATATTACATTAAATATAACCTAACACCTAAAGTTATCTAAACCGACCTCTAATACCAACTATAAGGACTCGGCCATAAACATTATATAATATTGAATTAAATGAATAATTCACATTTAGGGTATTTTCAGGTATAGAGTTTTAGGGAATTAGGACATAACTATTACATCTCAAAAGATTACAAGGTAGACATATCCACATAGTTTTGATTTATTTTTCATAAAATAAAAACTATTGAACAAAATTCATGTCTAGTTCCACGTTTTAGATAGCATGACTTTTCCTTGATCCCATCCTTGACCTTATTCATCTTTAAGTCCAGTGAAAACATTTCAAAACTTGGGATGAACATAAAAACTCAGTAAGGGTTATAAAAAAATAATGAAAACATTTGTTCATAAATACATACAAAACATGACCTCTTTTACATACCTCATGAAATCATAAGATTTATGAAAGACACATAGAAATCATTAATCATAAAGGTAACTTCTGGCATCCATATTATAATTACATTATAGCTATCACAGCTACATAGGGAGTTACTTTAGAATACCCATCATAGTATATTACCTAAAATCTCTTAGGAGAAACATTCATGTTTACCTCCGTCACATTACCCAATGCATTGGAGAGCTATCTCGGGATCACCCACCCTAGGTTTATCACGGAACCACCCGTATATATAAATAATGCCCAAGAACCGTAACATGATCATAACACATAATATAAGCATCTAGGAAAGAGACATTTCCACATTGCAATAATAAAATATCTTGTCAATATATTGAAATAATAAATCCATTGTCAAAATCATTTTCAATACCAAAATACATAAAAAGAGTATATGGTATTTATTCTTCCTTTTAAAAACATTTCGGCTTGTTAAGGAATCCAAAGATCGAATAATACTTGCGATGGCCGAAAGGTCATTGTCACCGCTTACGTTAAAAAACACTCTTTTTTGTCGTTTAGTAAAACACTTCATATAAAAAAATTCCCTTTGAATAAAATGAAAATTCAAAGGGGTTTATACACTGTATAAAATAAAGTCATGTATAAAACTAAAAATGCCTCAATGAAAAGAGATTGAGACGAAGTCCCTTACCTCGCGTCCGACTTGACCCGATCGTTCTTTAATCTCATGAATAATAAACTAAAGTTAATTTATAGTTTCTTAAGAACCTTTTTCAAGTTTATAATTCCTTTTATATCACTTATTACCATGTTATAAACATTATGTAATCATTTAAGTTAATAATGTTCATTTTGTCGACATTTGGACTTGAGTAAAAATGAACACCTTATATTTACAAGTTGTCCATGTCGTCAAAGGTTCATTATATCCAAAATTACATTCATGATTTAGATATCATATATATCATAAATATCCAGTATATACATGTTTTTATAATAGTGCATAACATTTAGTGGTAAGAAATGCAATGCACCGTTCATAGAGACGGTAAGTTGTACGTACTCATGAACGCTTCTTTCATTTATATTTCTTATTTTAATGGAAATAAAACATAATGATACATAGGTATATTATAATTCCAGTATAATATCATATATAATATCGTTAACTTCATCATTTATATATCCCACATAAGGCATTAACAAATCAAATCACTTTGAGGGGGCGATAGTCCGCGCTTCCTCAAATGAGATTTTTCGTATTTACCCACTATGGAAACCATAAAGGCATGATATAAATGGGAAGTACATAAGAATAAGGAAATCATAAACATAATATATATCATATATATATACATTTCCATCATAATGGCCACCATGAGAGACGGTAAGATGTAATTGAACAATCATCATTTTGTGAGGCGTTAGTTGTCCATCCACAGAAACATTATGTTCTTCATCCATTAGATGTTGGTGTGTGTAAGTGTAGTTAGAATACTTCTCATAACAACATCCTAGTATATTGAGGATACTGGTGTTGTTACAAAATAAAGTAATAAAAAAGAGTTTAGGGGTTGGAGAAGTAAAATAAAAGAAAACAATTTAAGAGAAACTGTTACCTTTAATTTGGGTAACTTCCTTTGGTTTGAACCAAAAGGACTTCTTGAAATGCCTTCTGCCTAAGTTAAGGCTTCTAAGAGGAGGAGAGGTGTTGAGATCTTAATTTTTCAGAGTTTGGATGAGCCAAATGGCTTGAGAGGTGTTAGGAATTGGTTATAAGTGGTCTCCTTTTATAAGGGGGAGGAGGGGCTCTTTAGGAAAGTGTGAAAGTATTATTTTATAATATAATGATATTCGGTTTATAATGGTCCACAAATCATTATAGTCGAATATAAGATGATTAATGGTCGAAATAAAGTCATCCAATTAGAATTGGACATGTTTTGGATAATATTTTAAGCATTATAATCTTATTTATTTAAATCATTTATTAATGAGGTAAACACTACAGCATTATTATGTCATAAATAATTTAATTTATTTTTTGTCTAAAAATTATATAAAAATACCATGATATAGGAAATATTTTCATATTTCCAAAGAATATTTATAGTCAAAAATAGGACTTATATAACACCATATAAAAAATAATTACTAAACGCTTTTTGTTTATGTCTATTTTGCCTTTACTTTAAATTAATTGATCTAAATTGTCATTTTCACTCCCAAGTGGATCAATGGAGTCAAAAAATCGACCCAAAGATGACCATGGTTGGGCAATACTCAACTAATAAGGTTAGGACAAGTGTTAAGGTAATTTTGAATTATTATAATATTCTTTTAACCTTGAATTACCCTGTTTACCCTTAACCGTGGTAAATAAAAGTCAAAAGTTACTATTCACCAAAAATTATTTTCATCTTAATGAACCACATTTTACTTCTTGATAACAACCATGTATGTTGGATTTTTGAAATTAAATTCACAGAAGTGGTAAATTTTCATTTAAATGAAAAAGTCAGTTTTTTAACTACCACTAAGTGGTGTCACTATTCATCAAAAATTGAAGTTTTTCAGAAAAATACCAAAAATTCAACCTAAGAATTATTTGATATTCTGAATTCAAAATTTATGTCTATTTTTCCAAATTCAAAATATAGAAGTGGCATTAATTAATTTAAAAATTAATTCTCGTTGTTAAAACAAATAGTGTGTTTTTAAGAAACAGTAACTATCAAAAGATTGATACTTGTTTATGTCCAATTTCAAAGTGAAATTAATTATAATGACCAACATTGGATTAAATGGTAAAAATATATTTCAATTTCACTTTAAAACAATCTAAAAATATAATCTAACCATATAAATAAATTAGATTAAAAGGCACTTTTGAATTAAAATACAATATTTTTCACTATTCATTAAAAAATTAACTTTATCAAAAAAATACCAAAAAATTACCCAAAGTAAAATTTGATGTCCCCATTCTAAATAAGGATTGTATTTGATAAATTAGAATGTATTAAAGTGACCAAAACTATATTTAAAGAGGGTTTTCCATTAAAAGATGGTAAATCGGCTTTTTAATGTAAATTATGCTTAAAATTAGATTCATTCATATTTTAAACCTCTAACTTTTTATTGGATAAATTTAAATACATTTAACAATCATTTATAATCATATTGTAGTTAGTTTCATTCATTCCTACCAATACAACGGCTAGGAGTTAACGACAATTTAAAATAATAATATTTTATTATTAGTGTGCAATGTAAGATTCCAAAGAAACTCGTTGTTGCATATCGAGTACACTATCGAACATAGAAACACCTTTAAAGTAATATTAATATTTAATTAAAAAATATTAATAAATATGAAATATGTCTTATTCTTCATTTACCTGGGGTGTTACATCCTTCCCCCCTTTTGGGAATTGCATCCTCGCAATTTTTATTCACTTATCAAAATAAGTGGGGGTATTTATCCCTCATAGCATTTTCAGATTCCCGCATTGCCTTTTCAACCATATGGTTTTTCCAAAAAAACCTTTACCTGGTGAATTACCTTATTCTGCAACACATGCTCTATATGGTCAAGAATCTGGACTGGTTGTTCTTCATAAGAGAGATTCTCTTCCAACTGAACTACCTCTGGGCTCAAAACATGAGATGGATCTGGAATATACTTTCTCAACATCAAAATATCAAAAACATTGTGTAGCTAGGATAAACTTGGAGGTAAATCCACTCTATACGGAACTGATCCAACCTTCTCCCGAATTTCATAAGGTCCAATGAACCTCGGACTCAACTTTCCCTTCTTACCAAAACACATCACACTTTTCCATGGAGAAACTTTGAGAAAGACATGATCACCTACCTCAAAAGAAAGATCCTTCCTCCAGTTATCTGCATAAATTTTCTGTCTGCTCTAAGTTGTTCTCATGTGCTTCTGAATCAACTGAACTTTCTCTACCATCTCTTCTACCAATTCTGTTCCCATCAGCTTCCTTTCACCTACTGCATCCCAGAATTTTGGAGTTTGACAATGCTTTCCATATAATGCCTCAAATGGAGCCATCTGTATACTGGAATGAAAACTGTTATTATAAGAAAATTCAACCAAAGGAAGATGTTGGTCCCAACTTCCCTGGTAATCCATCGAGCAAGCACGTAACATATCCTCTAAGGTCTGATTTTTTCGTTCTGATTGCCCATCTGATTGAAGATGAAAAGCTGTACTAAAATTTAATTCAGTACTCAATGACTTCTAAAGGACTTTCCAAAAGTTAGAAGTAAACCTGGGATCACGATCAGATACAATTTAGAAGGGAACTCCATGCAACCTAACTATCTCTTTAACATACAA
The DNA here is from genome assembly GCA_963277665.1 of Viscum album. Classification (NCBI taxonomy): domain Eukaryota; kingdom Viridiplantae; phylum Streptophyta; class Magnoliopsida; order Santalales; family Viscaceae; genus Viscum; species Viscum album. The sequence goes on from OY728119.1 coordinate 542,666,382, forward strand.
CCGAGCAAATTGATCTAGAGACAAAGTATCTCTAATTGGAAGGAAATGAGCAGATTTAGTCAATCAGTCAACTATAATTCAGATTGCATTATTACCTCGAGATGTCTTTGGTAATCCCACAACAAAGTCCATTGATATATTTTCTCATTTCCACTTTGGCACCGGTAAAGGCTGAAGCATTCCTTTCGGTAACTGTCGCTCTGCATTAACATGCTGACAAGTCAAACACTTCATAGTAAAATCAGCAATATCTCTTTTCATTACATCCCACCAGTAATACTCCTAAAGATCTCTGTACATCTTAGTACTGCCAGGATGAACTAAAAATGGATAACTATGAGCTTCACATAACAACTCATTCTTCAACTATGAATCACAAGGTATACATAATCTCTTTCCAAATCTCAAAACACAATCATTATCAATGTTAAATTCAGGAAACTTACCCTTATGAACCAACTCTACCTTTTTCTTCAACTCACTATCTTCTTTCTGCGCTTGCTTAATTCTGTTTGATAGAGATGATTTCACTGACACCTGAAACAAAACAGAATAATTTCCTGCAACAACAAATTTTATGCCAAATTTCATCAAATCAAAAACCAAAGGATCTCGTTCCAAATGTAACATGGTTAATGAAGAATTACTTTTTCGACTCAAAGAATCAGCCACTTTATTTGCTTTCCCCAGATGATAAAGGATCATGAAATCATAATCCTTGATTAATTCTAACCATCTCCTCTGTCTCATGATCAATTCTTTCTGAGTGAATATATACTTAAAAAAATTTTATCAATATATATTTCATACTTCACTCTATAAAAATGATGCCTCCAAATTTTTAAAGAAAAAACAACAGCAGCTAATTCCAAATCATGTGTAGGGTAATTTAACTCATGTGGTTTCAACTGACGTGAAGCATAAGCAATTACCTGATCATTTTGAATTAGGACACAACCCAGTCCTTTCAATGAAGCATCACTATAGATAACAAACTCACCATTTCTGGAAGGTAGTTCCAAAACTGGAAAATTCAAAAATCTTATTTTCAATTCCTAAAAACAATCATCACATTCTTTTATCCTGATGAACTTAACACCTTTTCGAGTTAACTTAGTCATTGGACTAGAAAACCGTGAAAAATTTTCAACAAACCTCCGGTAATAACCCTCCAAACCAAGAAAACCATGAATCTCGGTTATATTTGTGGGTCTTGGCCATTCTTCAACAACTTTCATTTTAGCAGGATCAATAGTAATGCCATTTTTTGAAACAATCTGACCAAGGAAAGAAATTTGTTGTAACCAAAACTCACACTTGCTGAATTTCCCAAATAGTTTCTTTTCTTTTAAGGTTTGCAAGACAACCCTTAAATGAATTTCATGTTCCTCTTTACTTTTGGAAGAAACCAAAATATCACCAATAAACACAACCACCATTTATCACCTGATTCAACTGATCCATTACTGTAGTAAACTGCTCAATTATGATTCTGACAATCTCAGGTTGCTGATTTGGAGGGTTGTCTTCCCCTGATGTCGTCCCAACATAGCTGCCCTATTTCCTCTGCAGAAAACCATTCTGAACACAGAAATATCTTAGGCGAAGCAACATGGTAATCTGTAAATGCTACATGATGTCAATATTAACAAAAATTAATTTATGTATATTACATTAAATATAACCTAACACCTAAAGTTATCTAAACCGACCTCTAATACCAACTATAAGGACTCGGCCATAAACATTATATAATATTGAATTAAATGAATAATTCACATTTAGGGTATTTTCAGGTATAGAGTTTTAGGGAATTAGGACATAACTATTACATCTCAAAAGATTACAAGGTAGACATATCCACATAGTTTTGATTTATTTTTCATAAAATAAAAACTATTGAACAAAATTCATGTCTAGTTCCATGTTTTAGATAGCATGACTTTTCCTTGATCCCATCCTTGACCTTATTCATCTTTAAGTCCTGTGAAAACATTTCAAAACTTGGGATGAACATAAAAATTCAGTAAGGGTTATAAAAAAATAATGAAAACATTTGTTCATAAATACATACAAAACATGAACTCTTTTACTTACCTCATGAAATCATAATATTTATGAAAGAAACATAGAAATCATTAATCATAAAGGTAACTTTTGGCATCCATATCTATAAGGCCCCAGCCTTAAACCTTACTTAATCTTGAGTTATTACAAGATTACACATTGAGGATCTTTTCGGGTTTAGAGTTTTAGAGAATTAGATCATAATACTTGCATTACATTCCACATATAAACAAAGTGGTTACATAAAGATAGTATTCTTTATTCCCATCAATGGAAACACATTTAAAATAAAACATGGATTATTTCTTGACACATCCTTGACTCTATCATCTTATCATGTACCTTTCCCTTGACCTGTGAAAAACATTTCAAAAACTTGGGATGAGCATAAAAACTCAGTATGGGTTATAAAAACATGGGAAGGAAACATGAGTTCATATATACATAAGAATGAAATCATACTTTACCCATAAAACATAGGCACTTTAACATACCTCATAAAATCATGAATAAATCATAGAAATCATAAGACATAAAGGTAACTTGAGGCATTCATAACATTCTTACGTAGGGAGTAACCCTCTTGGTTACGTTTGGAATACCCATCACAGTATATTCCCTAAAATCTCTTCGGAGAAACCTTAACGTTTCACTCCTTCGCGTTACCCAATGCATTGGAGAGCTATAACGGGCTCACCCGCCCTTAGTTTATCACGGAACCACCCGTTCTTCATAATAATGCCCAAGAACCTCAACATAATCGTATCACATAAAACATGCATAAAGGAAACATAACATTTCCACCATTCAATCACAAGATATCAATACCACACATTGATATTAAAATATTATGAAAACCATTTTCAATACCAAAATAAAATAAAAGTAAAACATGGTATTTATTTTTCTTTTAAAAAAAAGGTATGGCTTGTAGAGGAAGCCGAAATTCAAATAACGGTCACGACGGCGGAGAAGTCGTTGTCGCCGCATACGTACGACAAAAACATTCCCTTTTGTCATTTAGTAAATGCTTCATATAAAAAAGATTACTTTTGAATAAACGTAAAAGTCAAAGGGTTTTATACACCGTATAAAAGAAAGTTGTGTATAAAATAAAATATGCCTCAATGAAAGGAGATTGAGACGAAGTCCCAAACCTCGTATCCGACTTGACCCGACCGTTCTTTAATCTCCTGAATAATAAACTTGAGTTAATCTCTACTTTCTTATGAATCTTTTTAAAGTTCATTATTCCTTTTATACCATGTTATGAACATCATGTAATCATTTAAGTTAATAATGTTCATTTTGTCGGTATTTGGTTCTTAAGTCAAAAATAGACTTCTTACACTTACATGTTGTTAATTTGGTCAAAGGTTCATTATATCCAGAATAGTATTCATGATGTAGATATCATATATGTCATATATATCCAGTACATACATGCATTTATAATATTACATAATCATTTAGAGGTAAGAAATGAAATTCACCGTTCATGGAGACGGTAAGCCGTACGTACGCATGAACGCTACTTTTATTTCTATTTCGTATTTTATAGAATGGAATCATAATGATATAAAGGTATATTATAATTCCAGTATAATATCATATATAATATCATAGTTCCATCCTTTATATGTCCCACATATGGTATTTAACGAATCAAATCACTTTGAGGGGGCGGTAGTCCGCACTTCCTTAAATGAAGATATCGTGTTTACCCATAATGGGAACCATAAAGGTATGAAAAAAATGAAAAAAACAGAAGAATAAGGAAACCATAAAAATATTATATATCATATATAAAAATAGTGACATCATAATGGCCACCTTTGAAGGTGTTAAATGAGTATTGAACAATCATCGTTTCGGGAGGCAGAATTTCGCCATCCACGGAAACCGTATGTTCTTTAACCATTTTATGTAGTTGTGTGAGAGTGTAGATCAAATAAATCTTATAACAACATCCTAGTATATTTAATATACTGTTGTTGTTACAAAAGAAGTAAATAAAAAGAGTTTAGGGGGTTGGAGAAGAAAAATAAAACAAATGAACATGAGAGAAAGTATTACCTTTAAAAGTGTAACTCTTTTTTATTTGAGCCTAAAGGCTTCCTTTGAAAGGATTCTGCCCAAAGGGAATCCTCTAGGATGAGGAGAGGGATGTGGAGAGAGTAATTGGGCAGTGGTTGGCCGAGCCAAAGGCTTGAAGAGTGTGTGAAATGAGGTAGAGGTGGGGGCCTTTTATAAGAGGAGAGGAGGGGCACTTTTGGAAAGTAAAGAAACATTACTTTATTTGAAAATGTGTTTCGGTTCTAAAAGGTCCCACATTGATTTAATTCGTGGATAAGGTTATAAGGCTTCGAAATCCACTCATCCAATTGGTTTTTTCCACGTGTAGGTTTTCGATTTTTCATTATCTTTCCATTTTATTTAAATCGCCAAATAATGATGTCATCGCTGCATCATTATTATGTCATAAATTATTTAATTTATTTAATGTCTAAAAATTATAAACAAAATACTATGATATAGGAAATCATTTTAGATTTCCAATGAATATTTATAATCAAAATTTGGACTTGTATAACCCCACTTAAAAATTGTCTTAGTAAAACAATTTATGTTAGTGTCATTTTCACTTTAACATTAAATTAAAATATATTATTGTCATTTTCCAACTAAAGTGGATCCATGGGGTCCCCAAGTTAGGCCATGGCTTGTCTGGTTCGGCCATGACACAACCAATGAGGTTGGGACATGTGTCTAGGTCATTTCATATTATTAAAGTATCATTTATACCTTAAACTACACTAATTACCACTAATCGCGATTAAAAACTTAATAAGTTACTATTCACTAAAAAGTTATTTTTATCCCATTGAACCACATTTTACATACTAATGACAACCATGTATGTCGGATTTTCAAAATTCAATACACATTAGTGGTAAACTTTCATTTAACTGAAAAATCAGTTTGCTTGATTATCACTTAGTGGTTTCACTATTCATCAAAAATTGATGTTTTTCAGAAAATTACCAAAAATTCACCCCTAAGCTATATTTGATATTCTTAATTCAAAAATGAAGTCTATTTTACAAAATTTAAAACATATAAGTCACATTAATTAATTTAATCATTAATTCCCGCTGTCATAGCAAATAGCGTGTTTTTATAAAACAATAAGTATCAAAAGATTGACACCAGTTCAAGTCCAATTTCAAAGTGAAATTGATTCCAATGACCACCATTGGATTTAATGGTAAAAATATTTTCTAATTTCACTTTAAAACCAATTCAAAAGATAATCTAATCATATAAATAAATTAGATCAAAAAGAGGTTTTGAATTAAAATGTAACATTTTACACTATTCATAAAAAAGAACTTTATCAGAAAGGTTCCAAAAATTTACACAAAGTAAATTTTGATGTCCCGATTCTAAAGAAGAGTTATATTTGGTCCAATAGAAAGTATAAGAGTGATCAAAACTATATTTAATGACGGTTCGCCGTCAAAAGGTGATAAGTGAACCCTTAGTGAAAATTAGGGAATAAATTCCTAAAATTGAATTCTTTCCATATTTTAAGCCATTATCTTTTATTGGATAAATATAAAAACATTTAAAAACATATATAATCATATTTTAGTTATTTCTATCCATTCCCGCCAATACAACGGCTACATGTTAACTAACATTAAAAATTAATATTATTTTATTACTAGTGTGCAACGTAAGTTTTCAAAGAAACTCATCGTTGCGTATTGAGTACGCTATCGAACATAGCAACCCCATTAAAATAGAATTAATATTTAATTTGTAAATATTAATAATTATGAAAATTCATTATTCTTTATTTACCTGGGATGTTACAATATCATACTTACATTGTAGCTATCATAGCTACATAGGGAGTTACTTTAGAATACCCATCACAGTATATTCCCTAAAATCTCTTAGGAGAAACATTCATTTTTACCTCCGTCACGTTACCCAATGCATTGGAGAGCTATCTCGGGATCACCCACCCTAGGTTTATCACGAAACCACCCGTATATGTAAATAATGCCCAAGAACCATAACATGATCATAACACATAATATAAGCATCTAGGAAAGAGACATTTCCACATTGCAATAATAAAATATCTTTTCAATATATTGAAATAATAAATCCATTGTCAAAATCATTTTCAATACCAAAATACATAAAAAGAGTATATGGTATTTATTCTTCCTTTTAAAAACATTCCGGCTTGTTAAGGAATCCAAAGATCAAATAATAAACTAAAGTTGATTTATACTTCATTAAGAACCTTTTTTAAGTTTATTATTCCTTTTATATCACTTATTATCATGTTATAAATATTATGCAATCATTTAAGTTAATAACATTCATTTTGTTGATATTTGGACTTGAGTAAAAATGAACACCTTATATTTAAAAGTTGTCCATGCGGTCAAAGGTTCATTATATCCAGAATTATATTCATGATTTGGCATATATATCATATATATCCAGTATATACATGTTATTATAGTAGTACATAACATTTAGAGGTAAAAATGAAATGCACTGTTCATGGAGACGGTAAGCTGCACGTACGCATGAACGCTTCTTTCATTTCTATTTCTTATTTTAATAGAAATAAAACATAATTATACATAGGTATATTATAATTCCTATATAATATCATATATAATATCATTAACTCCATTATTTATACATCCCACATAAGGCATTAATGAATCAAATCACTTTGAGGGGGCGGTAGTTCGCACTCCCTCAAATGGGATTATCATATTTACCCACTATGGAAACCATAAAGGCATGAAATAAATGGGAAGTACAGAAGAATAAGGAAATTATAAACATAATATATATCATATATAAATACAGTTCCATCATAATGGCCACCATGAGAGGCGGTAATATGTAATTGAACAATCATCGTTTTGTGAGGCGTTAGTTGTCATCCACAGAAACATTATGTTATTCATCCATTAGATGGAGGTGTGTGTAAGTGTAGTTAGAATCCTTATCACAAAAACATTCTAGTATATTGATTATACTGGTGTTTTTACAAAAGAAAGTAATAAAAAGAGTTTAGGGGTTGTAGAAGTAAAATAAAAGAAAACAATTTAAGAGAAATTGTTACCTTTAATTTGGGTAACTTCCTTTGGTTTGAACCAAAAGGACTTATTGAAATGCCTTTTTCCTAAGGTAAGGATTATAAGAGTATGAGAGGGATGTTGATATCTTAATTTTTCAGAGTTTGGATGAGCCAAATGGCTTGAGAGGTGTGAGGAATTGGTTAGAAGTGGTCTCCTTTTATAAGGGGAGGATGGGCTCTTTAGGAAAGTGTGAAAGTATTATTTTATAATATAATGATAATTGGTTTATAATGGTCCAAAAATCATTATAGTTGAATATAAGATGAGTCATGGTCGAAATAAAATCATCCAATCAGAATTGGACATGTTTTGGATAATATTTTAAGCATTATAATCTTATTTATTTAAATCATTTATTAATGAGGTAAACACTGCAGCATTATTATGTCATAAATAATTTAATTTATTTGTTGTCTAAAAATTATTAAAAAAATACCATGATATAAAAAATCTATTTATCTTTCTAAATAATATTTATAGTCGAAAATAGGACTTATATTACACCATATAAAAATTAATTACTAAACAATTTTTGTTTATGTCTATTTTGCCTTTACTTTAAATTAATTGATCTAAATTGTCATTTTCAGTCCCAAGTGGATCAATGGGGTCCACAAATCGACCCAAAGATGACCATGGTCGGAAACTACTAAACCAATAACTTTAGGACAACTGTTAAGGTAATTTTGAATTATTATAATATTCTTTTAACCTTGAATTACCCTATTTATCCTTAACCGAGGTAAATAAAAGTCAAAAGTTACTATTCACCAAAAAATATTTTCATCTTAATGAACTACATTTTACTTCTTGATAACAACCATGTATGTAGGATTTTTTAAATTCAGTTCACAGAAGTGGTAAAATTTTATTTAAATGAAAAAGTCAGTTTTTTTAACTACCATTAAGTGGTGTCACTATTCATCAAAAATTGAAGTTTTTCAGAAAAATACCAAAAATTCAGCCTAAGAATTATTTGATATTCCGAATTCAAAATTGATTTCTATTTTTCCAAATTCAAAAAATATAAGTGGAATTAATTAAATTAAAAATTAATTCCCATTGTTAAAACAAATAGCATGTTTTTAAGAAACAATAACTATCAAAAGATGGATACTTGTTTATGTCCAATTTCAAAGTGAAATTAATTCCAATGACCAACATTGGATTAAATTGTAAAAATATATTTTAATTTCACTCTAAAACAAACTTAAAAGATAATCTAACCATATAAATAAATTAGATTAAAAGGCTCTTTTGAATTAAAATACAGTATTTTTCATTATTCATTAAAAAATGAACTTTATCAAAAAATTACCAAAAAAATACCCAAAGTAAAATTTGATGTCTCCATTATAAAAGGATTATATTTGGTCAATTAAAATGTATTAAAGTGACCAAAACTATATTTAAATATTGTTCTCCATTAAAAGGCGGTAAATCGGCCTTTTAATGTAAATTATGCTTAAAATTAGATTCATTCATATTTTAAGCCTCAAAATTTTTATTGGATAAATGTAAATACATTTAACAATCATGTATAATCATATTGTAGTTAGTTTCATTCATTCCCACCAATACAACGGCTAGGAGTTAACGACAATTTAAAATAATAATATTATATTATTAGTGTGCAACGTAAGATTCCAAAGAAACCCGTTGTTGCGTATCGGGTACGCTATCGAACATAGAAACCCCTTTAAAGTAAAATTAATATTTAATTAGAAAATATTAATAAATATGAAATATGTCTTATTCTTCATTTACCTTGGGTGTTACATTCTAACTCTTTAGAGATATCATAAATCTTCATAAGATATGTATCATGAAATACTCGTAAAGACCCTTCTTGGAGTTATCCATGATAAAATTCTTTATCAATTTACCAATATATATTTCATGTCTCAGTCTAATAATCCTCTTAGATTTATCTCTATATATCTCTATACCTATTATGTAGGAAGCTTCTCTCATGTCTTTCATTAAGAATAATTTTCCTAGACACATCTTCACAGACCGAAGTTTCATGATACTATTTCCAATAAGAAGTATGTCATCTACATACAATATTAGAAGAACCACTATACTCCTAATTATTTATATATAAATAGGAATTATTTGTGTTCTTTGTGAAACCAATTTATTTAATTCCATCATCAAACTGAATATTCCAACTCTAAGAAGATTCCTTCAACACATAAATGGGTCATTTCAACTTACATACCTTATCAGAATCATTTGGAACTTTAAATCCTCCAATTTGTATTATATATTAATCCTTGAATAAATTCCCATTATTAAATGTATTTTTGATATCCATATGATATATCTCATAATCATAATGATCTGTTGTGGAAAGAAAAATATGAATAGCCTTAATAATCTTTATAGGTGAAAAGGTTTCTTCATAATCAACACAATGAATTTTCTTGTAACCCTTTGCCACCATGTGTGATTTATCAGTATACACTCTACATCTAGGTCATTTTTATGATGAAAATTTACTTGGATCCTATGGGTATCACCCCTTCCAATGTATCCACCAAGTTCTAAACTTAGTTAGTGTACATAGATTCCATCCAAGATTTCATGGCTTTTAACCATTTATTAGAATTAGAGCTCTTAATGAATTCATGGTAAGTAGAAGGTTCATATTCTATGAATGTTACTTCATCATCATTACATATGAGAAATCTATTTCTATTACATTTTTTATGAATCCCACTAGACCTTTGAGGTTATTGATTAACGTCAGTTGGTTCTTCTTATACAACAATTTGTGGAACTAACTCAACTTCTATCTCAGGGACAATTCCTACTTATTGGTATTGAAAATCTATAAGTTCAATATACCTCTCACTAATTCATCAATTTATAAATTCCTTATCAATAAATGTAGTCAATTTATCCAAAAACCCTTTATTCTTAGTAGTTTTGTAAAAATAATATCCTTTAATTTCCTTAGGATAACCAATAAATATGCATTTTTTAGACTTAGGGTCAAGTGTATCAGAATCCAAATGTCATGTGTATTCTTCACAACCCAAAATCATTGAAAAAGAAATAATGTTATGTTTATCAATCTATATTTTATATTGTGGATTTATGATTACTTTAGTTGGAACATGTTTTAGTAGAAATATAACTGTTTCGAGAGTAGATCCCCTGAATTTAATAGGAATGTGAAATTGACTCATCATCGGTTGAAGAATATATAACAAGGCATTACTCCTCCTCTTAAACACACCATTCCATTTTGTTGTTCTAGGAGGAGTGATTTATAAAACAATTCCAAAATTTATCAAATGATCAATGAATTCTTGGCTCAATTATCCACCACCCCAATCTAATTGAGGAATATTAACACTTTTTCTTAGGTGATATTTCACTTCATTATGAAACTCTTTAAACTTTTAAAAAGTTTCATGTTTGTGTTTCAGAAACACATATCTATACCAACTAAATTCATTTTTAAATGTTACAAAGTACTTAAAACCACCACTTTTTTTATTACTAATTGATCCACATACATCACTGTGTATGAGATCCAATAGTCCACTAGACCTTTCACCCTTTCTTACAAAATGTTCCATTTTCATCTTTCCTTATAAACAAGATTCACACATTTCAATTGATTCATAATAAAATAGTTTCAACAACCCTTATTTATAGAGTCTTTCGATTCGTTTCTCATTTATATGTCTAAAGAAACAATGCTAGAGGTTGATGAGAATAGAATCAACCCTATCCTTTTTATTCTATATTTTATAAATAGGATTATTTATATCTAGAACATATAAATTATTTATTATATTATCATTTCTATACAACATTTCATTCTTATATATAGAACAAATTTTATTCTTAATAAATAATGAAAATCACTACTTTTCTAAAAAAGATACATAAATCAAACTCCTATTTATAATGGGAGAAAAATAATAGTTCACTAGTTTTAATATTAATCCACTTGGTAAATTTTGATCATATGTGTTGTCTTCTAATGTAGTAACTCTTTCTCCATTACTGACACATAGATCCACTTCAACCTTTTCTAATTCCCTTCTATCTCTGAGCCTAAGTTTATTAGTAAAAATATGTGGCACACACCCAATATCTATTACCCATAAATTAGAGGTGTTTAAATTAATCTCTACAACATTCACAATTATATTATTATAATTCTTCTCATCCCTATATACCATTATCTAAGTATGTTATAAGTTATACCTATAAGTGATCTCAATATGATAATTATATAGTACGTAATAATATAAAGAAAAGACATATCATTGGTTGATTATCATGTCTTATATCTTTTCATCAATAACTTTTAATGAAGGTGCTCCCACTAAAATTGATGACCCCTTAAATAATATTTATTTAGTGAGATAAGATCTATATTTTACTAATGAGTCTACTGTTGGGTCGGAGGTGATGGCAAGAGGGGGGGTGAATTGCCTTTTTAAAATTAATTAACAATTTAAAACAAATTTAAATGCAGCGGAAAGTAAAATGGCAAGACACAATTGATAACGGAGTTCGGCTTTAAACTCAAGCCTACGTCTCCGCTCCCAACTCAACCGTTGGGAGATTTATACGACCGCTTGCTTTTTAATGGCTATAGCAAGAAACCCACTAGCCGTTTTAAGGTAGGCTAGATCACCTTCTTACAGCTTGCTTTTTTATTATGGTTGTAGCAAGAAACCCAAGTTGAAAGAAGGAAGAAAAAGGGTGGTTTGTTTTAATACAAACCCAATTAAGAACTAAACAAATGAAGTAAATAATTTAGAACAAACTAGAGGAAGCCTTGAGCGCCAAGAGGTGAGTGTAGTTGATGTAGAGGCAGCCCAAGCTTCAAGGATGGCAATTGGATCTCAAGTGGCCTTTGAGAATTGTCGTAGGAGCCTCAAATGATCAAAATAGCTTTGGTATGCTTCGGTATATGATCGGTAGTCTTCCCGGCATCCATGGACGTCTATTTATAGGAGAAATACTCCCAAATACTTCAATATAGCCGTTGGAGGGCTTTCGGAGCCGTTGGGGATCAAGTGGGCCAGCCTGGTCAAAGCCTAACGGCTAGTTTGACTGAGCATACCGGCTGGCCGGTGCTGATCCACCGGCTGGCCGGTGCATTGGAAGGTGGAGAGTGCTTCTGCCCAGGAGCCACCGGCTGGCCGGTGGGAAGGCCACCGGCTGGCCGGTGGTGAGACAGTAGGTCTCACTATTCCAAGGAGTTCCACCGGCTGGCCGGTGAGGAGTCCACCGGTTGGCCAGTGGTCGAGACAGAATGTATGCCATTCTGTCTGGACCCACCGGTCGGCCGGTGGCCAGACACCGGCTGACCGGTGGCACCTGGCAGAGGGCAGGGCCTTCTGCCTGGTCCACCGGCTGGCCGATGGGCTGGATCCGGCTGGCCGGTGCCCTTACCGGCTGGCCGGTGGTCTCACACCGGCTGGCCGGTGGATTTGAAAACAGTCCACTCTTCCTCCTTTGAATTCTTCTTGGGCCAGCTTCTAGGCACCCTATTTCCTATCATCAAAAACACTTGAAACAATATTAGATCACGATGAGAGTGATTGTGATCATTAAAATCCAAGAGAGTGGGGTACAACAATCTCCCCCTATTTTGATGATCACAATCACAAAAAAAGAAATCTTTAAAAGAGGGTATGAAAGCTTTTTAAAAAAGGTATGTCAATTGAAAACTTAAATAAACAATTTGAACTTGGAAAACGTAGAGACGTGCCAAATATAATGATCTTGAAAGTATTGAAATACTGAGAAATGGTCATTTTTTTAAATTGCAACCAAATGCCATTTTTTAAAGAATTCAATTGAAAACAATAACTTAACCATTTAAAACAGATTTTGATGACATCAATAACTTAAAATGAAACTTGTAAAAAGAGCATTTTAATAAATAACTATGTAATAGAGAGGGAGGTTTTCTCCCCCTTTGGGATTATCAAAATAGGAGAAAAATTATGAAAGAAAAATACTAAGAAGTAATGACAAAAAGGATGGATAGATAAGATAACTGAATTCCATAAAAGATGAAACGATACAAAGGAAGTTCAAAAAACAAATACAAATACAAATACAAGCCAAAAAACAGGAACGGCTCTATTCACTCCTAGAGGGCCGAGAGTGACGGCGGCGCCTGAAGGTCTGAGGTGCCGGAGGAGCCTGGACCGCCTCAAAGCGACGATCTAGAGAATCAATCCGTGAGTGGAGCTGATCAAACTGAGAGCTGATGTAGGAAAACTGCAAGTCCAGCCGGGTCTCGATCTGATCCTGGAAGTGTAGGAACTGATCAGCCGTCACCGGCAAGCCACCAGCATCAGCAGGAGGGGGCACAGCCTCGGCAGGCTCAGGTGCATCATCACCCTCTCCAGCCTCCTCATCAGCAGCAGCATCAGCCTCACCTTCTCTGTCATCACTTCCTTCCTCTTCATCATCATCACTATCCTCAGTGTCTGAAAGAGGATAGGCAGCGGCTATAGCAGGAGGCATGGCATTGGCAGGAGGATGGGAATGAGTTTGAGGAGAGTAGGCCTTGAGAAGACCGTCCTTGTCCACAATCCATTCCTGACGCCAAGGGTGCCAACGGATGTGCATTCGTTGCACCATCATAAAATTCACTATGCTATCCTTCGTTGGTTGCTCGAAGGAAGTAGCATGAAGAGGCACATCAAGAAAGGAAAAGATTTTAGTCAAGAAACGTCCGTAGGGTAGAGTTTTGGACCGGCGCGGGTGCTCAGCCACATAAGTCATGGCCCGGAACAGAAACCGGACCAAATTGAAATGTATTCCTCGGGTGATAAATGAGAGAAGATAAATGTCAATGAATTTGACATTGTCATGATCCCCGATACGGGGCGCAAGAGAATTTTGAATGAGGCGCTCAATAATACGATGATTAGGAGAGAGCTGGGAGAGCTTGACAATGGGATTTGTGGGTTGCCCTGTGAGATGCTCAAGGGCTTCGGCTATATCAAACTCACGGTCCCGTGGAAACTCCCCCTGAGCAAAAGCATGGGGTCCAACATGAGGAACCCCGAGCATCCGGGCAATCTCCAACGAAGTGATAGTGATGGGTTGCCCAAGAGTAGTGGAGGAGATGGTATCAATGTCATCAGAAACGGACCACGTCAAATGAGCATAGAACTCTTTGACTAGAAGAGGATAAATGACATCCTTTTCAGGGGGTTCAAAGAAAGAATGCCAATGTTGATACTCAATAATCGAGAAAAGCTCAAGACGAGCAGTAGACAACCAAGGATAGTCAATAACTCTACCCGGCAGAATGACTTTGTCATGCCAAATGTCCGGGAGTTGAGGGATGGAAGGAGGAGGAGGAGCTTCTTGAGCGATTCCCTTGCCTTTGCGAGTGGATCGAGGTCCCATGATGGCAAAAGGAGCAAAAAGAGAGAGATTGAGAGAAGAAAGGAGGTTTGAGAGGTCAAAAACCAAGAAGGGAGGCTAGGGTTTGGAGGACCTGCGGTTTTAGGAGGAGCTGCCCGAGAGAGAAGAGAGAAATGAGGGAGGAAGGGTTTTAAAATTGATTTTAACCCTTCCTCGGCCGGCCCATTAAGCAGAACCCGACACCACCGGTTAACCGGTGATGTACCACCGGTTGACCGGTGGCACTAAAAAAAATATAAAAAAAACAGAATTAAAAAAAAAAAAAAGTTTAAAAAAAAATTCTAATAAAATATAAGCAAGCCAAGAAAGTCAAATATTTAATAGTGCTCATTGACGAATCATTCCTAACTCCCCTTTAATAAAATCAAAACGGTCAACCGGGAGCGGTTTGGTAAAAATATCAGCTAATTGGAAATCAGTAGGAATGAAGTCCAAAGTGATATCTCCTTTTTGAAAATGGTCACGAACGAAATGATGCCTTAGGTCTATGTGCTTTGTCCTAGAATGTTGTATTGGATTCTTAGAGATACTAATGGCACTAGTGTTGTCACACCGAATAGGGACATGATCATAGGAAAGACCATAATCCAAGAGAGTGTGTTGCATCCAAATAATTTGGGCACAACAATTGCCAGCGGCTACATACTCGGCCTCGGCAGTAGAAAGAGCAACACAATTTTGCTTCTTGCTACTCCACGAAACAAGGGACTTGCCTAGCAGATGACAGGTTCCACTAGTACTCTTACGATCTAATTGACATCCGCCAAAATCAGCATCCGAATAAGAAGATAGTTCAAAAGAAGTATTTGAGGGATAAAATAAACCAAGATTTTTGGATCCTTTTAAATACTTAAAAATTCTTTTGACCGATTTGAGATGGGATTCTTTAGGATTGGCTTGAAAACGAGCACAAAGGCAAACACTAAACATGATGTCAGGACGGGTCGCAGTTAGGTAAAGTAGACTCCCGATCATACTCCTATAAAGCTTGTTATCCACCGGTTTCCCGGCTTCGTCTAACGTAAGCTTACATGAAGTACTCATGGGTGTACTAATTTCCTTTACTTGATCCATACCAAAACGACTTAGAAGCTCGTTTGTGTATTTTCTTTGGCTTAGAGAAATACCTTTTGAATTTTGAAAGATTTGAAAACCAAGAAAAAATTTCAATTCTCCCATAAAACTCATTTCAAATTCTTTTCTCATTAAATCTGAAAAATCAGTACAAAGAGATTCTTTGGTAGAACCAAAGATAACATCATCAACATAAATTTGGACGATTAAAAGATCTTTTGAAGTGTGTTTTAAAAAGAGGGTACAATCGGCTTGACCCATTTTAAAATCATTTTCTAAAAGAAATTTTGTTAACCGCTCATACCAAGCCCGAGGGGCTTGCTTTAAGCCATAAAGAGCCTTGGTTAACTTAAAAACATGATTTGGAAATTTTGGATCTTCAAAACCGGGAGGTTGTTCAACAAAGATTTTTTCAGAAATAAAACCATTTAAAAAAGCACTTTTAACATCCATTTGAAAAAGCTTAAAATTTAATTGGGCGGCGAATGCCAACAAGATCCTAATGGATTCTAACCTAGCAACGGGGGCAAAGGTTTCACCATAATCGATTCCTTCTTCTTGATTATAGCCCTTAGCTACTAGGCGAGCCTTGTTCCGGGTTATGTTTCCTTGATCATCAAGTTTGTTCCTAAAAACCCATTTAGTGCCAATAATTGGATGATCATTGGGTCTTTCAACAAGAGTCCAAACATCATTTCTAGAGAATTGATTTAGTTCCTCTTGCATTGCAAGAACCCAATTCTCATCATTAATGGCATCATTAACGGTTTGAGGTTCTAGGTGAGAAATGAAGGCTTGATGTTCAACTTCATTGAGGATAGATCTTCTAGTTCGAGTACCGGCTTGAAGGTCACCTATGACATTTTCTAAAGGATGGTCTCTAGAAGGTTTCCAAACCTTAGGCAAGGTGGAAGGCGAAGTAGGTGAAGAGGGTTCTTGATGGTCATCCTCCTTGGGAGGAGAAGAGGAATCATCCAAATGAAGCTTATAAAGCTTATCTTCAACATCCTCAATGACCGGGTGAGGTTTTGGAAGAGTTTCATCAAATTTGACGTGAGATGATTCTTCGATGGTTTTAGAACGTTTATTGAAGACACGATAGGCTTTGCTTGAGTTGGAGTACCCAAGAAAAATACCTTCATCGGATTTGGCATCAAATTTTCCTAGGTTATCTTTTGTGTTAAGGATAAAGCATTTACACCCAAACACTTTAAAATAACCAACTTTGGGCAATTTGCCTTTCCAAAGTTCATAGGGGGTTTTCTTAAGAAGGGGTCTTACAAGGACTCTATTAAAAGTATAACAAGCAGTGTTTACCGCCTCGGCCCAAAAATATTGAGGGAGGTCGAATTCACTAAGGAGGGTTCGAGCGATTTCTTGGAGAGTTCGGTTTCTCCTTTCAACCACTCCATTTTGTTGAGGAGTCCTAGGGGCTGAGAAGGTGTGATTGTATCCTTGAGAGGAACACAATTCATCGAATTCTTTGTTCTCGAATTCACCACCATGATCACTACGAAGAGATATGATTTTATATCCTTTTTCGTTTTCTACTTTCCTAGAGAATTTCAAAAAGGTTTTACAAGCATCATTCTTATGGGCTAAAAAGAAAACCCAAGTAAAACGAGAAAAGTCATCAACAATAACTAAGGTATAGGATTTTCCACCTAAGCTTGCTACGGGAGTAGGACCAAAAAGATCAAGATGAAGGAGTTCAAGAGATTTTGAGGTGGACACTTCCTTCTTAGATTTGAAAGAAGACTTGTGTTGCTTACCAAGTTGGCATGGCTCACAAATCAAATCTTTCTTAAATTTAAGTTTAGGAAGGTCACGAATGAGCTTGTTCTTATTAAGCTTTAGAAGTGAATGAGAGCTACAATGCCCCAATCTTCTATGCCAAAGCCAAGACTCATTGTCAAGAGCACTTAAACATTTAACATTTTGGCTAGCTAGAGATTTTAAATCAATAATGTAAACATTTTGAAAACGGGAAGCAGAAAATATCAACTTATTTTGAAAATCTAACACATTGCATAAATCATTTTGAAAATTGACTGAAAAACCACTATCACAAAGTTGACTAATGCTAATTAAATTATGCTTTAAACCTTTAACTAATAAAACATCTTTAATAAAAGAGGAGCTACCAAAACCAATGGTACCTATTCCGACGATCTTGCTTTTTGAGTTATCACCAAAGGTGACATATCCTCCATCGAATTCTTCAAGTGAGTTGAACTCGGAGGGGTCGCCACACATGTGCCTTGAGCAACCGCTGTCAAGATACCATGAGCCTTTAGAGGTCCTACTCTTTTGGCGTTTATCCTACAAAATCAAGAAAGAAGAGATTTTGGTACCCATATAAGTTTGGGTCCGGAAAGATTAGCAAAAAGAGACTTTTGAACCCATAATGTTCTAGAGGGATTCCTTCTATGATACTCATCCGAGTAGGTAATGGATTTGGGTCTTCCATACCTAGCATTTTTACAATCACATTCATAAATCATGTGACCGGTCTTTTTACAATAATTACAAAATTTGTATTGAGAGCTCCCCCTTACAAAAGTAGTGGGTGCCCTAGTAAAAGTGGATTGCTTGTTATAGCCAAGTCCATGTGTGGTTCTAGCCGAACGCTGAGAACCTAGTAATTTAGTTAAGTTTTGTTCACCTTGGGTGAACTTGGCAAGAGATTCCTTCAAATCCTTAATGGTAGAATTTAAAGAATCTACATTTGGAATATTTTTGACTTTAAGGGCAAGCTCCTCATTCTCTTTGAGAAGTTTGTCTTTTTCGGAAATAAGAGTTTTGTTTTTCTTTTTCAAGGTCAAAAATTTAGAGGTAAGTTCGTGAAAACCTTCCTCTAATTGATCTCTTGCATTTTGGAGTTCTTCATAAGACATATTATTATCAAAAGAAGAAGATGAGGAAGAAGAGTGAGAAGAAGAGTGAGAAGAGGATACCTCATCAAATGCCATTAGGCATTTTCCATCTTCATCGCTTGAGTCGCTTGAAGACATGGAGTCATCACTTGCACTCCATGTTGATGCTTTGAAGGCCTTCTTGTTTTTCTTTTCTTTTAACCTTTTCTTGAAAATGGGGCACTCCGGTTTGATGTGGCCTTTCTTTCCACATTCAAAGCAAGTGATTTCTTTCTCCGCCTTTGGCTCTTCCTTTTGTGCCTTTTGAAATTTCTTCTTTTTCTTCATGAACTTGCTCATTTTCCTTGCTAGTTGAGCCATCTCGGATTCACTATCATCGGAGGAGCTTTCTTCCTTTGCCTTGAAAGCTATGTTCTTTTTCTCCTTGAAGATCTTTCCTTCTTTATCGGCTTGCCTCTTCATGGTAATCTCATAAGTCATGAGTGACCCTATGAGTTCTTCAACCGGCATCTTCTTGACATCTTTCGCTTCTTGGATTGCCGTCACCTTTGGTGCCCAAGAGCTTGGTAGGACCCAAAGAATTTTCTTCACCATTGTTTCTGCTGAAACATCATCACCAAGGGACTTTCTCCCATTGCAAACATCAGTAAAACGAGTAAACATTTCAGTGATTGACTCGTGTGGGTGCATTGTGAAACTCTCAAAGTCTTGACGATACATATCTAACCTAGTGTCTTTGACTTTGTTAGTGCCCTCATGGGTCACTTCCAAAAGTTTCCAAATTTCGTGTGAGGTGGTGCAAGTAGAAATACGATTAAACTCATTACGGTCTAACCCACAATGAAGAGCATTCATGGCTTTGCCATCAAGCTCAAAATTGGCAATGTCTTCGGGGGTCCAATTAGATTCATCCTTACTAGAAAGAGTGTAGCCTTGCATAACAATTCTATATATAGGATAGCCAATACTCCTAAGAAAAGTAATCATTCGTGTTTTCCAATATGTGTAATCGGTTCCATCGAAGTATGGAGCCCGAGTCATGGAATACCCTTCGGGTGCTTGTGAGGAAGAAGCCATCACTATGGATTTTTCGTTTGTAACCGGTTAAGGTATTACACAAATGCTCCCTCTGATACCAAATGTTGGGTCGGAGGTGATGGCAAGAGGGGGGGTGAATTGCCTTTTTAAAATTAATTAACAATTTAAAACAAATTTAAATGCAGCGGAAAGTAAAATGGCAAGACACAATTGATAACGGAGTTCGGCTTTAAACTCAAGCCTACGTCTCCGCTCCCAACTCAACCGTTGGGAGATTTATACGACCGCTTGCTTTTTAATGGCTATAGCAAGAAACCCACTAGCCGTTTTAAGGTAGGCTAGATCACCTTCTTAAAGCTTGCTTTTTTATTATGGTTGTAGCAAGAAACCCAAGTTGAAAGAAGGAAGAAAAAGGGTGGTTTGTTTTAATACAAACCCAATTAAGAACTAAACAAATGAAATAAATAATTTAGAACAAACTAGAGGAAGCCTTGAGCGCCAAGAGGTGAGTGTAGTTGATGTAGAGGCAGCCCAAGCTTCAAGGATGGCAATTGGATCTCAAGTGGCCTTTGAGAATTGTCGTAGGAGCCTCAAATGATCAAAATAGCTTTGGTATGCTTCGGTATATGATCGGTAGTCTTCCCGGCATCCATGGACGTCTATTTATAGGAGAAATACTCCCAAATACTTCAATATAGCCGTTGGAGGGCTTTCGGAGCCGTTGGGGATCAAGTGGGCCAGCCTGGTCAAAGCCTAACGGCTAGTTTGACTGAGCATACCGGCTGGCCGGTGCTGATCCACCGGCTGGCCGGTGCATTGGAAGGTGGAGAGTGCTTCTGCCCAGGAGCCACCGGCTGGCCGGTGGGAAGGCCACCGGCTGGCCGGTGGTGAGACAGTAGGTCTCACTATTCCAAGGAGTTCCACCGGCTGGCCGGTGAGGAGTCCACCGGTTGGCCGGTGGTCGAGACAGAATGTATGCCATTCTGTCTGGACCCACCGGTCGGCCGGTGGCCAGACACCGGCTGACTGGTGGCACCTGGAAGAGGGCAGGGCCTTCTGCCTGGTCCACCGGCTGGCCGATGGGCTGGATCCGGCTGGTCGGTGCCCTTACCGGCTGGCCGGTGGTCTCACACCGGCTGGCCGGTGGATTTGAAAACAGTCCACTCTTCCTCCTTTGAATTCTTCTTGGGACAGCTTCTAGGCACCCTATTTCCTATCATCAAAAACACTTGAAACAATATTAGATCACGATGAGAGTGATTGTGATCATTAAAATCCAAGAGAGTGGGGTACAACATCTACTTTGGTATTCTTCTCACAACATGGTTATTTAGTCAAGGAATAATCACAATCATAATAGTTATGATTCTTGGATAGTTGGGTAGGAAACTCTTTTCCTGGATCCATCATATAGACAAAATTAATTCTATTCCTCTAGTATCATTCCTAAGGGTTTCATATACAAGTTTCACCTAAATAAATCATCAATAAAAAACTAACAAAGGATAATTCAGGGGAACCATACATTGGTAGAACCTAGCCAATGATGATCTAGTGTCACACGTTACTTGTTTTCCTTATACAAGATAATCCAGAGGCACCCATATTTTTCATAATATAGCCAATTGGATGATCGAGTTCATGATAAGTTCCACTTTGGAAGGAATCCTACACTTGGTATTTGGAGGGTTTTCATTTTAAAAGTATCACCATTTTAATATACATCATATGCTTATTAAATTCATAATTATTGCATATTATACAATATTTATCTTATCAACTTTTATTTCTTTGTACATGAATTCTTCTAATGATTTAGTTTTTAAATCCAAGTTTTATACACCAAATTAAAGTTTTAAAACCACATTAATGTGTTGATTTTACATAACCTAAAAGTTTTTGTTAATCACACAAAAACATAAGATTGGTATATTAATACATATCGGAATTTATCTCATGCATAAGGTACCTTAAATTTTCATATAAAGGCATAAAGTTATATGATATTTACAATCTCTACATGATCAAGCCTGAAGAAATAGATAGATAACCCCTCACCTTTTCAGAACAAGGCATAATCCTCCAGGCCAGTGGGTAGTCTGACCCTAAGGACCTCTCCCAAGGTAGAATTTACTCAAGAGAGATTTCAATTCATTATATCTCTAATACATATTATACACAAAATATATTCAATAACTATTCTCAAGTTCATAACCCTAAAAAAACTAAGGTCAAAGTATATAAAAACTAAATCTTATGGAGTCAAACCTAGAATGTAATGCATGACTCTATCTCTTAAAATCAATTTATCACATAAATTTTTCATACACAATATTCATATTTCATATAAAATCACTAAACATGAATATTAAAAGAATTTAGACAAATAAACAAATATTTTATTTATTTTCCAAAACATGAGATACAAAATGATCTATTCATATACAATTTAGCCATAAAAATCCCATTTTATAATTCTCAATTTTTATAATTTATAAAAAATATATAAACCATATGTTAATTTATCCAAATAAATTTTTAAGTCCATTTAAGGGCCACCATATCTTACACCAAACTGTGGTCCTTATATGGTGGCTATTTTAGACAAGTCCACTTCATTGTGGAACCAACCAAGGTTCAAGGTGAAACCTAGAAACGAAACATCATGGTACAATGTGGGTGTTTTTAGGGTCATAGTGCATTCCTAAAAAGTGAATCATGATCATCACTATGGGGATACCATATAATGATGTAATTTGTGGTACTTATAAATTTTTTAGTGAAGAGACACCAGGCCTTTAAATGTGACATGGTGACAATGATATTTCCAATTTGATGGTCATCACGATTGATCTAGGGTCACTATGTCACATTGATGGTATATTTGCTTAAAAAATTCTTTAATCACATGTTTGATTCATTGAAGAAAAGGCTTTGATACTATTTATGTGTTTTGGGGGGTCATCAAATGATCCTTTTTAGTGAATTTAAACTCAAACACAACTCGATTTGTCTTCAAGAAATCAAACATGAAAAGTAAACAAAGAATAGATCACACTTGGAATGTTTTTGAAGTGGCCCCTATATTTATTCTCTAATGGAGTAAGTTTGATAACAATTACCAAAATAATAAAAAAAATCTAGCCTCTGAGGGGATTACACCACCCTTTAAATCTCAGAATGTTTCTTGAGTATCCTCGTATTTTTGAAGTGGTGTCAGCACCTTCACTGTAAGAATGTCTAGAATAAGTGAGCTTTGGATTTGATTTGCTCACACAAATCACATTCACACCACCAATGAGGTAACTCATTCCATTTATATAAGCTATGAAAAATGATCTTCATTCAATGAAGAGAATTAGTTATCATGAAGGTATGGGGTTCCATTTCATGGAACATGTGCATTACTACTTGTTAGAGTGTTATTAATTGAACACATTAATGAATGATGTTCTTTAAATTAATAATTCAACTTGTGGATTTGTAACCAAATAATACCATGTTAGTAGATACATGGTAGATGTATGCATCGTATGTATAAAAACGGTGATGTTGGTTGGTAACCATGGAATCCACAACCACCACCATAGCATGTTAATTCCCATTTTAGTGCATGTCCAACAAGATCATAGTGTAACTCTATGTTGATGGGATCTGGAAGATTACTAGTGTAACCACTTTCATTTATAATGGAGAATCTATAATTGGAGATTCTAACCAATCACACCAAGAAGTAGACTCTCACATTGAAGTGAAATCTTCTAAAAATTTGATGTCTCTATTTTATTTATTTCTTGATGTATTTGGGTGAGGCTGAGTAACTAAAGAGAGAGTGGATCATGATTTTAATCGATCACATAGTTTAATTCCAAAATAAAATTATAAATCGTGTACCACTATCTCAACCCCTGGTGTCACTCAATCAACCTGGGATCAAATTGATAAGACTATTGATTATATCTGAGTATATTATTAAAAATGTTATTCCTTATAAATCTAAATATTGATATATATATATATATATGGATTATTTCCAATTGATGTTTTCATTCTTTATCTATATGGTAAAAATTATTATAACATCAATATATTATTTCTAGTAAAGGGAATGTTGATGCTCTTCAGGTTTTAGTGGCTGAAGTTCCCATTTTTTGTGGCTCAAAATCTCAGTCGAGATGAATAACGCCACTACTATAGTACCCTGTTAAAATACCTACATTTTTCACTAAGTTTATAAATTCTCTCCCACCCAGGTTTCATGAAGGGTTAGAAGTTGATCTTACCTATCATGTCATCACCCAACTACATGTGTATTTATATATATTTAGCAATGATAAAAGGTATACTTCATAAAAAAATTATATACTATTAAATATCATATTGTAGTATATAAATATATTTATATTTTTTTAGATATAATATATTTTATTAAATATTATTTACATAATACCGAATATGTATTTAAACAATATATATAATAGATTTAGGGAAAATGGTTTATAAAATAATTATAAATTAATATTAATTAAAAAATTAATAATTATTATTGAGTGATAGACATTTAATAAAAATTTGGTGATAGAAAAAATTAATAGTTGATTAACATCTTAATAAAATTGAAAATGGGACTTGAACTTAAAATAGTCATAACTTTTGATTTGGGTATCTGTTTGGGAACCACGGGCTATAAAATTGATTCTTGTGAAGAGATCTATGAATTTCGGTATAAGGGAGACCCTTAACTTTTTTTTCTTTATCAAAAAAGTTCTATAATTCCTCCAAAACTAATTTTTTTAGTTGGCATGCCTTATTGTTTGAATATTCAATAGAACTTTAACTTCATTTAAAAAGGTATTATTATCTTTTTTAAGTAAAGACTGAATTTATTCCCTGAACATACATTCATATGGATATTATAGTTTATTTTTTTCTTTTTCATATTGTAGTGTTATTTTTAAATAAATATATATATATATACATATTTTCATATATTTACATATATAAATTTAATAGTATAAATAAATATGTAAATGGATAACTAAATATTATGTTGGTGTGTATGTATATGTGTGTTTGCATGTGTGTGTATTTATGTGTCTTTATACGTGTTTTCATATGTAGTTATATATATGTGTGTGTAGTTATATATATATATAGGTATATTTAGGTGTCTTTTTTAATAATTATAGATATTTATAGATATTTTTGTCTTTAAGTGTGTGTATATATATAATTATAATTATATATCATTATATATACTTATGTAAATTTATTTATTTTTATAGATATTTATATTTATTTATTTATTTATTTATATTTATTTATATTTATTTATATTTATTTTCATTTATATATATTAATATATATTATATTTGTATATATATACAATTATATATAATTATATATATGTGTATATTTATATATATATATGTATGTATGTATTTATATCTATTTATGTAAATTTATATGCATTTGTATATATTTTATATACATACATATATATATATATATGCATACACACACACACACACACGAATATTTACATGCGATTATATTTTCATATGTATGAATTAATAAATTATAAATAAATATACATGTACACACACACACACACATATATATATATATATGTATTATATGTATATGTATAGGAATACTAAAGTTTCCTTAGTCCCACATAAAGGTCTTGGTGGAGTGGTAAAGGATTTGCAGAATAACCTGGAGGTAAGGGGTTCAAATCTCACCATACACATATATATATATGCATGATTTTATAGAGCGGGTTTGGATGGACCAAAGAATAGTGGGGATAGTAAATAATTAATAATAAATTTTGAAAAAATTAAAAAATGCATCTGGTTTTTTAATGATAGTTCTTAAATCTACCACAAAATGATTCGTGAAACCTCGTTTCGTAATGTTTTTTAAAAAATGTCATGAAACCATTCAATGAGGGTTTAAACCAAAACAGAATAATGTTTTTGGTGTAGTGGATTATGTTCCCCCATCAAAGGCTGGTCAAATAACTATTGGGATATCTACTGTTATTATTACCACTTTAGACAACCTAGTTGCAATGGTTCTCAAAATCTCAATCGAAGGCAGTAGGTTGGTCCATTATGAGGTTGTAGGCCAATTATCCAACCAATATTCAGATAAGACATCTCATTCATGTATTGACATCAGGAACTGGTTTGTTTAGCTTCAATAGGATCAAGAGGAAGGTCTCGGGTGGAAGAAAGTGGAATATAAGAAGATGAAGAAGTGGGTTCAAGAAGGTTGGTAGGAGGTAGAGGGATCCTCCTAGGCTTCATCTGAAAATGTATAATCCCTCAAGTTTGATGAGTACTTCTGCTACTTCTTGAAAATGGGGAAATGATCTCATCAGGGTGGGAGGGAACTCATTCCCTCTAGGAAAAAAAGAAAGGTGTTACAAAGACTATTCCAAATTTCCAAAACCCATGAATACCATGTCTATGATTAAATCTCTTGAGGTGATAGATGTGAAGGATCATCATGTTGATGTCTTAAAAACTTTATTTGAGACTCTGGAAAGTCATCGTGAAGATGTTCAGGGTACTAATGATCATTGCAAGACCAATGTTGATCAAGGCCATCCTGAAATTCATTTGTTAGTGAGGAACATGAAAACCTAGAGCTCACTTAGGAGGATAAATCCAGGGACTAAGTTTATAAATATAACCAAAACATTTCTTTCCCCTATTATTTATTTAGAAAAATTAATCTTTCCTATATGATAATTTTTGTAAGGCGTCTCTAGAAGAATGATCTGAAGATTGGTGTATTAGCTTTAATCTATTATCAGAAGATTCACTTAATGTTTTGAAAGTGAGTAATCCTCGGGGATTCAAGGGATTAAAATGAAAATCACACCAATGGTTTAAAAAACAATTTAATGTAATTTTTATAGACTTTAGATCTAAATCATTGGTTGGTAATAACTTTGTGCTGGTCGGTAATTTCTTAATTGCGGTTTTTTTGGAAAACTTGAAGTGTCAACCTAACTTTGACATCAAAGACTTAGCTTATAAATACCAAAGGGATTGGGTGGCTTGGAATTATGTAGTTTAAGGTTCTAATCTTGGGTGTTGATGTTTTTGGTTTGTTTCTTTACCAATGTTCAAATTCATTGAATGTTTGTTGTTTCACTTGTTTTTGTTTCTATGGTGGTGGTTTGTATTTGGATTTTGATGTTTTTGAGGTTCTCACTCAAACTTAAAGTGACTTTATGATAATAATAATAAAAAATAGATTTGAGGAGGGATAACATCAATACTCTTGAAAATATTAAAAAATAAATGGAATATTTGATGATAAAATTATGAGGAATGTAATCATCCAGAATATGAAATATTAAAATTTGGAATGATTTTACATATTTATTAAAATTTCCTTAACAACTTAATCTCTTACTTCCAATCGTGATATATTTCATACATAAGGATATGATGAAGAACTTCTTTATCCCCAAAGGATTAAATATAAATGCACATGTTATTTATCCTCGATGGATATACATATGAATATGCATATATACCTTATGAATAATTTGATATCTTATTATGAAAAATTTAATTCAATGTAATATTCTCCATACTCATCAATATTACTTTCTCTAAAATTGGATGGTAATTCTAATGCTGGGTATTTATCTAACCCACATAAATCCATATCTTAAAATAGATATTTGTTCATATATGGTGGAAAAACTATTTCAAGGAACACTACAAAACAAACCATTTCTGTGAATTTCTCCAATCATATTGAGTTTATTGTGATGCATGAAGAAATTTTTCAATGAGTTAGGATGAGAATGATTATTCATAATATCATAAAAAAGTGAAGATTAAATATAAATAATGATATTCGCATCATATTATATGAAGATAATATTTCTTGTATAACATAATTGAAGGGTGGGTATATCAAATTAGATAGAATAGAAAATATTGCATCCAAATTATTTTTCACTCATGAGTTTCAAAAGAATATTGAAATTTATATCCAACAAATAATTTCTTATGAAAATCTTACATATTTGTTAAAAAATTCATTATAAGCTATAATTTTTGAAATTTATTCACAAAATTGGGATGTAATTACTAAAAATTCTATCACGGTTTTATGAGGGGGTATTTATAAAACTATACACTTTTTCCCTTCATCAGGTCTTTTCTCACTGGGTTTTCCTGATAGGTTTTCTAATGAGGTAGTGTAGTATGAAATTCAATTAATTTAGCTTCACTTATTTTTCTCACAAGGGTTTTTAAAGTAAATATTATATGAGATTCCATGAAATAATGACATCCAAGGGATAGTGTTATGAAATTATTATTATTATTATTATTTAAATCTCATAATGTCCCTTAATTCCCAAGGTGATGATGACCCCTAATTCCAAACAAAGTCACATAAAAGGAGAAACCTTTAAATTACCCCAGACATTGGTATTTGTTTAACGCTCCGACCCTAGTTAACCAGAGTCGGTGCATTATTATATAACATTGTCATGATCATAAGAGATCAAGTCTCTAAAGACAGATTAGTTTAGTATCCTTGTAATATATACATAAGTTTTACATTACGTTATGAAATGGAAAAACAAAAAACATTTTGTCTCCTTTGAACACACTCATATACCTTAGCCTATTCCTATAGGTTAATCATAATATACTTCTTCACATCTTGGTAAAAAGAAAACATAAGAAAGGGGTGAGCTCAGATGCTCAGTAAGGATAAAAATATAGCAGAAACTATCATAAATAAGAATAAACATTTAAGACAATTTATAAGAATAAAACAAAATCCTTTTAAACATAAAAATCAGCATAATATGTCAAAGATAAGTCAAATAATTCCATTTACTTATTCACATGGATATTCTACTAGTTGAATAATCACATGTAATATCAATAGAAAATTTTATAATGATGGAATGCATAATGTCGGACATCATAACCACATAGTCAAGGCCTCGGGCCAAGACTACAAATAAGATTTTGTCAAAGCCTTATGTCAAGACACTAATTTGTCTCATGAGACCTACCGATGCATCTAGGAGCTATAGTGGGCTCCACCTTTCACTTACAAGTCCAATGCATTCCTCATATGAAAAGGTTAAAACATAATATAAACATTCAAATTAAAACTAGCATATGAAATGTTAACACTTTAACCATAAACCATGAATGGTGTAAAAATAACACATCCACAGTAAAATATATCATAAAACCTTTAATATAATATATAATATTGTATCATAATAAATCAACTTCAAACAAGTGTAAAATCCATCAAAGGATGTTGACATAGAAGAAATCAAAACTATTTGAGAGAAATGTCTATTTCTATTTTGAAATCATTTAAAAGTCACATTATTATAAAATAAAACATTTATTTTGAAAATATTCTTATAAACTTATAAGGTAAGCTTCTAATATGTTATAATGGAAGAAAATATATGCACTCGTTGTATACGTTAAAAAACATTCTTATCTTAATTTTTCGAAAAGGCCATAAAGTACCTTGTTTGGAAAACAACGAAAAGATTCATTTCAAAACATTTTATAAAAATTAAAATATGGGTATAAATGACTCTAACCCATATTCTAGGAAATTTTAAAAATATTTTGAAATACATTTTTAAGAAACACGGATGTGGATGATAAAGAGGTCCCAGTAGATACTCACGTATAAACAACCTTGGATAATGAAAAGATTATTGAATTAACCCTTACCTTGTACTTTTCCTTTGTTGAGGGTATTTTAACCTCATGTATAATAGTTAATTAATTGTTATTAAATTATGAAACAACCACATACATATATATGATATCATATATGATCTTATAATATTTCTTTGTTAATAATATTTTAGTAGTATCATTGTTTCGGGTGTTAACTGATTCGTTTTCCTTTATATGTTTTGTTATGTAAGTCATGTTTGTTATGGATAGGATGTATTTGATTCATATCCAAAATAATATTATGTTCTTAAACATTAATTTTAAATCATCAAATGAAAATTATTCTTGAATGGTTATGATGGGGAATGAATCTTATCGTGTTCGTGGAGACGGTAATCTGTACGTACACACGAGCAACAATATCATTCTATTGATGGTAAAATCATATGTAATTGGATGGTATATCATATATAAATAATATTTAACATGTTATATTTATTATTTACATTAATTATACTTATTATTATACCCATCCAAATAATGAAGTGTTGAATAACAAACTACACCACGACATGGAGAGGGTAAGCCGTACGTATGCACGTATAGTGACTTTGTCATTCTTAGGATGGATAGAATAATGAATATGGTTATACCATATTTATAATAACATCACAGTATGTAGAAGGTACTAGATTTATTATTTTTGGTATGGAAACAACAAAGAAAGAGGAAGTGGGAGAAGAAAAGAACTTTGAAATAGGTAATGAAATTATTACCTCTTCTTCAGGTGCTTCCTTTTGATTTGATCAAAAGGGATCCATAGGTCACCTTTCTGATCAAAGTAAGGACTCTAGGTTGAATTTAGGGTATTTAGGAAGATATTGGATCAGGTTTTGGCCTATCCAAATGGATTTGGAGGTGTGATTGTGAGAGAAGGTGGAGTACCCTTTTATAAGAGTGGTGGGGATCACTTTAGGAAAAGCTTGAAATATTAATTTATTATACAATAATTTTTGGATTCTAATGGCTCCAGATTGATTTATTTCGAGGAAAAGGTAGTTCTGGGTCGAAAACCTCTCTAACAATAGGTTTTATACAGGTTTAGATCACCATATTAACCTTATATTTTAGATTTAACTCTTAGTTAAATAGTTTAACTTTTACAATGTCTTCTTGTATTTTTATATTACATGGTTAATAAACTTACTATAAAATACCAAGAGAACCCCAAGTGTTTCATTAATGACATATATATCATTATTTAAGTCCTTTGTCTGAACTTTATATTTTTATAAATATTATATCAATTAATAATATAGTATTTGTTTTAAAAACTCATTTATGTCAATTTTGATAATATTTAGTATTTGGTTTTTGTGAAAGTCAAAAAAACTTGATTAATTCAAAAAAATACATGAAATCACTCCTAACATGTCATATTAACCTATAAAATTATTAGAATGCACCAAAAGTCTCAATTTACAATTATTTGGATATTTATAATATCAATTATTTTAAACATTCATTAATAACGTAATTACTCCATCATCATTGCGTCATAAATAAATTTAATTATTTAATGTCTAAAAATTATAAATAAAATACAATAATTTAGGAAATATTTTTATATTTCTAATAAATATTTATATTTGAAATTATCTTATGTATAACCTTATATTAAAAAAATAGTTATTAAAATTTGAATTTAACACATTTAACTCTTCTTTAAATAAAATAATAATAAATGTCCTAATCTAATTCAAGTGGATAAAATAGGATCATATTTTATTGCTAAGGTTTATTTTGGTCAAAATAAACTTATCCAATAGAATTATTACATGTGTTAGGGTAATTATAATATCATGTTTACCTTTAATTACCCTATTTACTTTTAACCGTGGTAAATAAAATCCAAAAGTTACTATTCACCAAAAATTATTTCCATCCTATAAAACCAAATTTTATATACTGATATCAATCGTGTCTCTCAGATTTTTGAAATTCAATTCATAGAATCAGTAAAATTACGTTTTATACAAATTTTCAAATGTGCCTAGAAAGTGGGTAAAAGACGGTAAAAAGTTCAATAAAATTTTATATACCTAATCTTATTATAAAATGAATTTAATGAATTAAATTGGACTAATATAGGTATTATGTATCTATTTTTACTTTAAAATAAATTTAAATAAAAATAATAATTATTTAAATAAGAGTCGGTTTTTAAACAATAACGTGGTGTTTTTCACTATTCATCAAAAATTGAAAGTTTTCAGAAAAATACAAAAAAATCAACCTAAACTAATTTTGATATTATGAATCGAAAAATGAAGTCAGTTTTGAAAAATAAGATTTATAAAATTTCAAAAATTGGTTATTACTATTCATAACTTCTATTTAAAACGGCTAGTTTGATTTGTCGTGGTGTGCTAGAACTCGAAGTTGTGTACAGTGCAAGCTATTGTATTATTTAAAGGGAGATGTACCATGGAAGCTTGGGGTATTGAACTTCCAACCAATGGATCTAATATAATATATAGATACAAATCTCATTTTTTGATTACAATCTCATGTATCTTGTGTGTGTGTGTGTGTGTCTAATGAGAGCCAATTTTTCCCAAATTTTCAACTACTTTTCATTAGAAATTAACCCCCTAATCTAGATAAAACCCAATTAATTAATTGATTTTTTTTTACTTTTTAAAATCTATAATTCAAATTATAAATGGTTTTAAACATTATTTTTAGGGGTTTTATATATAATTTTATTATATTAATAGTCTATACCTTGATTTCCATAATTAGAATTTCATTGCTTGAAGGATTTTAATTTTTTTTCTTGTTTATGTTATTTTTGAATCAAATGGAATAATCCTACACTGAGTTCTCTGATTTCATCATTAAAGGTTATGGATGAGAAAATCGAAAAGGAAAATTTATGTAATTGTCATTTCCTTCCCTGTGTAAGTGTCATAGAGAATTTTCATCAGAAAATGAAAAGGTGCCAGCCAAAGTATGACTTCAACTGAGGGTCCTTGATAGCCCATAGGTTGTCATTAATATCCTATGGGATAAAAAATTAATAATTTATAAAAATTATACAATCTAACTAAAAAGGTAGTAATCAAAAATCCCAAGTGTCAAACCCAGAGGGACGATCTGTATGCCCTAAATTAATTAAATGAGTTAAAATTTCAATTGATTAGTTATTTCGAGATATATGAATAATGAAACAAATACAAGGTTTTAAATCAAGAGATGAGGCACGCTAGGTTCAGTTATTTTTTGGTTTGTATGCTAGGGATTCAATTAATTTTGGGTTCATTTATGTTAGGTGTTAGAATTGGGTCAGTAGGGATCCTTGGTTTGGGTACCCTACACTAATCTTGTAATTGCACCATTGGAATGGTCATTTTCTAGGTGCAATCCCAAAAATAAGTGACCAAAAACCCTATTTAAACATAATCGACCTAATATTCATAATGTTCATACACAAACTAAGATAATCTATTAATGAAATAAAATAGAACTCCTCAATTTACAATACAATGGTCATGCAATTGAAAATGAAAGAGAATAGAAATGATAAACAGAGTTACAACAGTCCAAAACATGAATAGAAAATGGAAATGAACCCTAAAAATACTTCCCCCTACAATCACAACACTCATCACAAATAAAAATACTCATTCATGCTAAACGTGATGAGAATGAGTAGTGTGGATACACTTAGGAGAAAGACAGTGAAGAAGGGTGGAAAAGTAGGGCTTTGTAGTTGCTCTAGTCTCTAGCAGTCATCTGTCGAGGCTTCATGTATGGTTTTTCCTTGATTTGTGGATGAAGGTATAAATAAACAAGGTTTCTACAGTAGTGTTCATATTTGGAATATCTAATTTTTATATTTTTAGTAGGTTCATGATGTTCAAAATTTACACAACGTGTAATGTGAGATGGCAGCGGAATATCCAAATATGATTCAGTCCTAAAACTTACATGTTGTGTATTGAGTTCATGACATGTAATGGATTCTCATAGCATGAATATTCTCATGACTTGCAATGGGTGGCGGTGCTAGATTCTATCCTGATTAACTCACTCCTTGTAATGTTTATATGACATCACAAACATATTTTTCCAATTATATATCCTTTTGTATGGTGTGCAGTATATACTACTAGAATTAGGCCCAACTTCATCCAAATAGATTGTGCTACACTATTCCAACATCTGGTTTAAATATATTGGTAAACTTTCTATTGAGGTTATGGAACCATGCCTAACCAAAAAAATTAATATCTAATCAACCCCTCTTCCCATAGGATCCTAAGGAGTAGAATATTCAAAGGCAACATAAAAATAAACCTTTAGTATATGTCAATGGGTGTTACTATAGAACCTAAGACACTAATCAACATAACCAACATTAACCACACATGCCCCAACAACGTCCTAGTGAAGAAGAATCAACACTGAAGGAGATTTAAGCATACCTCAATAACACCTTGTTGTTGGACCAAAATTTAAAAGAGAAAAGAAAGTGAATTGGGAGAGTTGAAGGGAATGATGACCATGATGGCACCCTCCAAGCGCTCATGGAGCAAGGGAATTAACAACAAAAAGATGAACCAAAAAAATAACCTCTCCTATACTCAACTAAAAATTTAAAAGAATTACTTGAAGAACCTTCACTCTCTCGCATTACTAAGATTTTACCTGAGGCCCTCAAGGAAGACCCACTAATATCATATGAGACATTAGAGGAGGATGAATAAACTCTTGAATATCTTATTTTAACTTTTCACAAATTCATTTGAAATTAGACCCCTTGTAATTTAATGATACTGAATCATCACTGATGGAGTATTCCTTGGAAGAGGAAGAAGAATATGTAATGATGGATTTAAATAAAAATTGATGTATTCATAACCCTCTCCTAAATAAACTAATATAGAGTCCTTCGTTTAGAAGAAAGATTCTGAGGATGATCCACCCAAGGGAGTATAACTATCATTTGAATCTGTTTTTACTAATTTTTTACTTCTTGAAATGAATTATAACTTTCCATATGCTGAATTTTTAGTTTAGGTTGAGTGGTATTTTTCCCTAGACAGTGACAAAGAGTCTGATTAATCCACCATTAAAGAGAAACCGGAGCTATAATTAGAATAAAAAGATGCCCATCATGAGGAATCAGATCTAGATAATGAGTACTTTGAAAATATTATCAAATATTCTTTAAAAAAATTTAAAGAAGAAGACCTACCAGTGACTGGACAAGCATGAATAGAAATTCCTCCTGGACATTTTAAAGGAAAAGGTATACAACAATCCTTGTATAATGAACACAAGTCCACCCAATAAGTTTTTTATGATGAAGATAAAGCTTTGAGACCTATGGAGAATAAACTAACTCCTCAGCATCACTATGAATAGAAATTGTAGAAGGATACATCTAAAAAGGAGACCCCTTACATTCTCTTACCTCCCCCATTTCATTATTTTTTCCTTATTTGGTTCTAGGTTTGATAATTATTCACTCTATTTATGGGGCTCCCCAAGACCAATTTCCACTCATGAATAATGGAAAAAATAACATGTGGTGGTTTCTATTAAATAAACCAAACCCATCATCTAACTAGAGTTAATAGTTGAAACTCCCCACTGGAGTTAGTCAAAATACATTACCCACTTGCGGGGTTAAACCAAGTTTTTTTATTTCTTTATTTTTAATAAAATTTCTTATGTTCTAATTCTATTTTCTATAGGTTTTCAAGTGCCCTAAGAGACTATCTTAAGGTTGTTTATAAAGCATCTGGGGGAGATCATAACACAACCCTATTGAAGAAAATAACTAGGCTGTGTTCTTCCACTTACAACTATTCATTCACTATAATATTTGCATTTTTCTGAATTTAAATGGATTGGGATGAATAAGTGTGTGGGAGGGGATTCAAACCTATTTTAGATTAATTTAAAATATTATTAGATCCATTTTTATAATTTGTAAATAAATTCTCCTTGCGGTTTTTCTTCTATTTTTTATTTTTAGTGTTTTATGGGTTAGAAAAATTGAGTTTAAATGTTGTACATCCTTGTAAAGATGTTGTGATGATTTTGAGTCTTCCACTGAATCCAAAATTGTTGGAATTAGCTAATTTTTTAGTTATTTTTACTTTATTTTTTATAAAAAAATCTATTTTATAAATAGGAAAAAGAGTGGTTGAAATAAGCTTTGTGTAATTATAATTATAAAATGAGGAAACTATATTTTTTAACTTTAACCTAGGTAAATTAGACTTTGTGAAAAAGAAAACCTCATGAAATGAAATAAAAATATAGTCATATAAGTCCTTTAAAACTAGAGTAAAATTTCTAATTTAAATCCCCACAATAAAGTTTTGAGATTATTAGGCACTAAGTGTGTGAGTAACAAATTTGATTCTACATCTAGTAAGTGTTTTGAAAAAACAAGGATGGGAAAAATTCAATAAGTTACAAATTATCAAAAAGAATGTATTAAGGTTATAGAAATATTGAACCCAAATAAGGAAGTGTAAATTGACTTATAATAATATTATTTGAGTTGTATTAAAAAGTTGGTATAAGGAACTATGAGAGAGTGATAGTTGAAAATGCCCTTGTTAATGTTTGAACTCCACTAAAATCTAATTTGTTAAACTCTAGGAACTCGAACTTTGAATTTGATTAAAGGAAGGAAATGGGGATAATTCACCTAGGAGGAATAACATTTTAAACAATAGATGAACCTTTGCTTCATTCCTTACAAGTTATGTATTTCAACCTAGGCAGGACAAATCTTTTTAATTAGATGAATTCTTTATATTTCCAGGAGTGAATTAGTGTATGTGTGGGGTGATGAGAGCCAATTTTTCCAAATTTTTAACTGTTTTTCATTTGAAATTAACCCCCTAATCTAGATAAAACCCCAGTAAATTATTTATTTTTTTTACTTTTTTAAATATAGACTTTAACTGATAAATGGATTTAAAAATGATTTTTCTTGGTTATATATATATATATTTAATTGAAAAGTCATACCAATATTTAGAGAATTATAATTTCATTATTTAAAGGCTTTTAATTTTTTTTATTGTGTTATACATGCTCTGAGTAGGTTTCATTTCCTCCCTATGTTAGTGTCATGGAGAATTTGAATCTAAAAATTGAAAAGGCACCATCCATAATATGACTTCAATCAAGGAGCAACATAAGGATACCTCATTAGATTTCAGATGCTATGTAAAGGTTTCCTGGTCACTGTATAAAGGTAACAGTGATGATCCACATGTTATGTAAAGAAAACTTTATATGCTGCCTAAAATTATAGTTGTGGTTCCAGGAGCTTCATAAACTTATCCTCGTGGACAAAATTGCTATATAAAAGTAATCTGAATTTTCCAAAAAGGTCGAGATCGACCTAAAATCAAAATCAAACTCCATTCCTGTTGTTCGGCCCTATCAAGAAGAACTCCTCCACTACTCCACATAGTTCACATCCCTAAAAATAAGAAGATGAATATCATTGTAAGGGAAGGTATCAAAAATAATATTTGAATGAAGTTCGCCTAAAGAAATATGCACCCTCAGCCTAGACACGTGAAAGTCATCTGAGGGAGAACAAGAGCTCTCTATTTGGCAGTGAAAACAAAGGATAATGGATGGAGGTTCTATGATGCCTATAAATGTATCTCTCCCATTTTTTAAAGAATTTAAACCATTTAATTCAGTCTTTACTTGATTTAGTATAGGATTTTGTACACCTTTCTTGCATGTTAATGTTAATACGGTTTTGTTCATCTCTTTTGTTGTACTCTTCTTCCTCATTTCTTTTTGTTTCTCCAAAAATTAAGTAATGATGATTATCAAGCTTCCATAAATGATGAGAGGCTAACCTGGGGATCACTCATTGGATAAAAACCAATGAACGAGATTTTATCCACTTAGAAATACATTTTTTTTTATTTTATTCTTGGAATATGGGTGTTTGAGGGGTTGAGGAGAGGATTGTATCTCATGCTTCTCCCTCCCCACATTTTCTTTTACATTGATAAAATAATTTTTCTCTCCCAATGTTTGTTTTTATGATGTATGATGGGATCAGTAGTCTGAATAGTGGATGGACTCATGATTTTGTTTTATTCGAGGAGGTGGTGGGTATGTTACTTAGGAATTCCTTGAGTGTGTGATATGCATTGTCACATGGGCTCTAAATTTTTTTATGATTTTCTTTACCAAGTGAAACACATTGGATGACCTAGATAGTTATATTAAGAGGGAACTAAGATAAACTTACCCTAATAATTTTGAAGGATAAAAGAAATGAAATGAAAAATAGGGGCAAAATAGGCGTGGTTTTGTTGATTGATTTTATGACAAAAGAAAACAAATATGAAAAAAAAAATATTTTGAAAACAACATTATCAATGATTGTGATTGATTAAAAATAGCCCTTAATTATTAATTATTCACTATCCCTTATAATTAAATTCATTCAATTGTATTTCTATAATTATTTAACCACTAAACCCTATGGAAGAGAACATTACCACAAAGATCGAAACAAACAAACTATGGGTTAACTTTGTGGATTCCAATCGTGACACCTTGTTTTGATTATGGTTCCAAAATA
This sequence comes from Viscum album, assembly GCA_963277665.1. Taxonomy (NCBI): domain Eukaryota; kingdom Viridiplantae; phylum Streptophyta; class Magnoliopsida; order Santalales; family Viscaceae; genus Viscum; species Viscum album. The sequence continues at coordinate 542,704,402 of OY728119.1, forward strand.
CAACTTAAGATTAGTGTAAAATTAGTAAATTTCCTCCACTATAGATATCTAAATTTCTAGAGTTTTAGTATTATATTTGAACCCTGTGAATTGGTCCTAAATAGATTAGATTTTTCGATTAATGTGATGATCTCATAATTCACACAAGCCAAACCTTGTGGTCATTATGTCAATAATTTGAGTTATTTAAACTTTAAAATCTCATTTCATTAATCATAATTTTATGAATTATAGTAATTACATAGATTAAAGACAACTAATGAAGGATTTAAGAATTAAAGCAACCACAAAAAATAATTATGCTCCCATGGGTGGATTTTTCATCATAGAGACTATTTACATAAGCAAAGGATTGAAACGGAATAACCCAATCTTGTTTAAACTCTTGGATTCCAAAACCAATAATAAAAACAAAGATGAAAATAAATGGGCATGTAAATTTAATTGATGATTAAATGAGATGACAAGCAAAAACATAAAGAAACCAAAAGTAGTAGAAGAAAAATAAAACCTTCTTATAAGAGATCCTTGCACAAATCCTTCCTTATTCAAAATGGTTAGAGATGTGGAATAGAACCAGTATCTTTGGAAAAAAACCTCCTAAATACATGTCCAAAAATTCCCATGTGTGAAAAATTTTCATTAAATAAAGTGGGGGATAGGGTATGGAATGCTAATAAGGGTATATAAAGAATTCTGCCTCCAAAATTTACTCTATATTGAACTGCATTTTTGATTGATCTCCCATGTGAACCAGTTGTCTCTCCAATTTAATTAAATTCAAATAATTGATTCCTATAATAACTATCAAAATTTTATCCCAATATAAGAAAATATGAAGAATTTATGGACCATATGGTGAGGCAAGGTCCAATCTGTCGAATCTGGTTTAACATTAACCTTATATCAGCTTTTTACTCATCCAATGTGAGATCTAGATATCATGGTATAAATGAAAAATGTATCCATGAAATATTAAAATAAGGATTAATGTGGGTAATATATTATAGTTATCATCAACAAAATATTCAATGAAAACATTTTTTATCAATGTGATATCCATTCATATCATTGATGTAGTGAGGTTGTGTGTAGCTGGTTGGAACACACAGAGAATATGATAGAGTCTAAGTAGTGAAACAATGAATGCCCACTACGGTTGAATACAATGGTATATTTTATTGTAAGGGTATTATTTTTTTCAAGACAGTCCCTTTGCATGTTTCTAAATTCATAGGTTCTTGGTGGAATCTTGGAGTAGGTTTGGTGGAGTTTTGGAGATGAAATCTGGAAGCAGAAGGAATTCACGGTGTGATGTGTTATTCAAAACATGAGAGAGTAGTTCATGATCCAAATGGTTATTCATGGCTTGAGTAAGGGAGGTTGTTATGTGAAAGAATCATGGTCATATTTGGTGAACATGTCTCAAAAAACTCATGAAGTGAACATGTAGTTAACGAGGTGAATTGATCCCAGGTTTATAGGATCTAGCCGACGCATTTTTCAGCAAGACATAACTTCAAATAATTCAATATGTGAATGACCCATTCACATCATGAATTTGCATCTGGAATAGTGCTTATAATTTCTATCACACCACTAATTTCTCTAAAAACTATATGAATTATCCCAAACCCTAGGTGGGAAAAGGTTCTCTTTAAGGGTTTTTTGAAGCCATTTTGATTGGGATTGATCTACAAATTCCTATGTTCGATATGTGGTGAACCAAAGTGAGTTTTCCTCTTTCGCTTTGTAGTTTTTTTATGTTTGTATGTGTTTTATCTCTTTATAAATTTCCATTCTATTGTGGTTTATCCCCTTCATTCTCATGGAATTATTTTGATGTTTTTTGGCCTATTCATGGGGCAACATCCATAGGGATCGTCCTTTCCTTGTGGGAAAGGTGATCAAAGATCTTCACTTGTTGTTATGCTCTTTTTTGATGAATGTTGAAAGCCTTGAGGTATTGGATTCATTTCTTCTCATTATTTAAGCACAATTGTGGAGTAATAATTCTTTATCTCATTGGGTAATTGTGTGATTAACCTTAATAAATATTAAACTAGATTTAGAAGAAAGAACCAATTTTGGGTTGTAGAGATTGCGTGGTTTTATTCCATGTTGACGGTTTGCCTCTTATTTTTCAAGATAGTGTTATATCTTTTATTGGTGTTGTGTTTTAGCATTTTTTTCATGCTTGTAAATTGGATATAGAACACAAATATGGTAATTCTTGATGAATAAATGACAAAGAGGCATGATTAATTATTATTGTCTATCCTTATAACTGATAGAAATGGGAGTTATACTTGAAGCATGTTTTAACAGTTTTATTAGATTTTTTTAGATGATTTATTATGTAGTTGTAACATGTGCTAAATAAACAGGTTAATTCAATATGGTAAAAAATTGGTTGGTTGTTGATGAAAATGTTTTAGGGAATATCAAACTCATTTGTTTATGAAGGCTAGATGCCTTGGTTCTAGGGCCTAGATGTCCTAATTTTTTTCTTCCTCATGTGATTTATCTAGATTTGGAGTCTTCCTATGAGACATGATGTGAGCCTAGGATGGTTGATGGTTTGGAATGGAATGATGGTGGGATGGTTTGTGTTATACGTAGTGGTTTCGGGGATGTCACCAGGACTGATGGAGCTGGTTGAAACTGGGCTTTCCCATTTTTTGATGAATTGGAAGTCGGTTTGCTTACTTGTTAATGTTATTATTGTCTTGGTTCTAGATGGCCAAGTTTCTTGTTTCCTAAATTATTTTCCTCTACTACTTGATGTGGTTGTATGTTCTTGGTTTATACATCTTTTATGGTAGCCTTGGATGATTCCTAGAGTACCTAGAATTATGGAATGGTGATGAATAATAAATGGCTTAACCCTTGGTATTGGGAGTCCAATGGTTGAATCGGGATAATTGGTTGGAAATTAAGGTAATGATCAATGTTCAACAAAAATAATTAAATGAAATCATCTTCAAATTTTTTTGTGCCTATAGGATATCTATACCTTAGCGGTTTCAGTCGAGGTATCCGATAGATGATAACTACAACGGAGGTTAAGGATATATAGTTTACCTTAGTGTGGTTATGGGCTATATATTCCTTATGTTATGTGATTTCATATGCTACCTCACCGATGTGGGTAGGGTGATATAAACCTAGTGGACTATGGGGTGATTTCCCCAACATCTAGGTTGGTGAGGACAAATAGTCAACTACCCCCTCGCCCCCACTCTCTTCTCCTGATAGTATTGTGTGTTGTTATGCATAGAGATTACCTTATTGTACATGCGTGTAGAGGATTGTAATAGCTTGTGATTATTTCATACATATGTATCTTCAAATATAGTGTCATAAGGATTATTATAATATATTGTTTTGGGTTGTGATGGAATGAGATATAGTACATGACGTACAGGTTGTAGTGCCTCTCTGTAAACAATTAGTTACTATTTGTAGATGGGGATGTTGCTAATGAGATCATGTGATGCATGGGGAACATGTTATTATATAGTTGCCTTTGATGCATGTGGCTTACTAGATATAGATATCTCAGGATGTGTGATGTTGTTGTGAGTGTAGCAAACCAGTGGGTATGTGTAATTGGAGTACGTTCACTTTTATATATATGTTGGATATTATATTGTTACTTGTATATGATACTTGGTGAGAGAGTCATAGTGAGGTTGAGAACTTATCATATCTGATTATGTGATGATTTAGCTTCATTTTTTATTCATTGGTATTTAATATTATTTATTTACTTTCTCTAAAGGGTCTATGGGGAGGATCCTACTGAGAATATTTGTTATGTTCACTATATGTCAATATAAATTATTTTTCAGATTAGTGAGAACTGATTATTGATCGGGTTAGACATTACTAGATTGTGGAGTTATTCTAGAATTTTTTGAGCTTTGAGGTCACCTCTAAATGTTTCCCTTTTAGTACATATAGTTTCTTTTTCGTAGTTGTTCCAATTGTATGACATTACATGCATATATTGAGATATTTTATTTATCATTATCAAAAGTTGTTTGGTATTCTCATCTTGTATCTTTTTCCACATGTTCTTCTTAAAGGGGTAATGTATCTAATTTTTTGTGTTAATCGCCTACTTTTTTCCTATTGGGGGTAGGCTTTAGGAATCATTATCCTTCTACCTTCATTTCTGGCCCAGTTGGAGTATCTCTTAGGGGAGAGGATCATAACATTTATCACATTCATTTTATTCTACATTTCCATTTTCTATCATGCTGGATGCATCAAAACCCATATCATTTATATATTTCTTTTGGAACATAAAAAAAACAAAAACAAAATTAAGTGCTAGGATAGTGAGTCTTCAGGCCTAGCTTCTTTAGAGATAACCATGGTCAACTACTATGCTTCATTCCAAAACATTCAAATTCTATTGATTGCAAGGCCCATGAAAATCTTTCAATTAGTGTCACAGTGTCCATGGAATAAAAACATTCATCCCTCTATGTTGTCTCTCTACTTATTATCCACTTCTTTTACGTTAATAATTTTTCATTCATCATCATGATTTCAATTATTCGATGAAATTTCATCAACTATACACTTTGACAACGATCAATTACAAATTTCCAGTTTTGAAATTCCTTACAGTTTCAATCGATGTTCGATTTATTTTTCAAAAAAACCTTTATTTAATAGCAGTTTTGAAAATGACAATTAAATTTTATATAAAATCATTTATTGGCTCTTTATTAGCAATGATATTTACCATTTCTCTACATTTTTTATATTTCATGATGTTTTTAATGGCAGTTGGAACCTTCACTAATGTTTTTATTGAATGATGATTTTCTTTCTTTTTATTGTCATTTTTACAATTTAATAAGAGTTTTTAATCATCTCTAGTGTTTTAATGTGAAATAAACACTTTATATAATTATGATTTTAAAAATTAATCTTTACAATATGAAATATTATTACTAATTATTAGATTTTATTTTTTAATTGCTTATTAATATGCATGAATATTAATTAGTAATTAATAATATTATTTTAAAATTTTATATTAATAATATATAATGTTATTCACTATTAATTATTATTAAAATCAACTAATAATTAAAAATTAATATTAAATAATTAATTAATAATTAATTAATACCAAAAAAACCAAATACTATAGAAAGGAGAGTATTATAGTAGTGAAATTATTCACTAAAAATGGTCTCCAGACTATGACATTACTAGAGTGTCTTTCAGCTATTAAATATGGAGTCTTCAGACCATTAAGAAATATAGACCATATTTGGAGTGAATCAACCCTTAGAGTGGGGTGTAGCTTGTCCTTATTTTTCAGTAACCACTAGTACCATAAATAAAAAGGTATATATTATAGTGGGATCGGGGTGTGGGTACAAATATATATAAATACATATAAATATATGAATATGTGTGTGTGTGTGTGTGCATATAAATACATAGAAATATAATTAAATATATATATATATATATATAATAATTAATTAATATTTAATATTTAATATTTAATAATTTGTAGTTATTAATTACTGATTACTAATTTAATAATTAATATTAAAAATGTATGTAATATTTGTAGTTACTAATTATTAAATTAATAATATTATTTTGATATTTCATATTAATAATATATAATATTATTAGCTATTAATTAGTAACTAGTAGTAACTAATTTGAAATTAATTATTACTTGTTATAAATGCATATATACACATACATGCATGAATACACACACACACACACACACATATTTATATACACATATAAATACATATAACTTTATAAATACACACACACACACATTATTAATATCAATATATATACACATATCAATATAAAAAAATCTAAATGTATAAAATTGTACAGATAAATCTATATGTATGTGTGTGTGTGTGTTTGCGCAAATACATTTAACGAAGTACATGTATATAATGAGGAATTCTGTCTGATCAAGTGGTTTAGGAGATAACTCCCAAAAAAGATATCTAGGGCTTGAATCACGCCATTTATAATAAAGAAGGATTCCCCAAGCATGTCAAATTAAATATACAGCTGTCACGAAAAAACCACTACTAAATAAACAATCAACACAATATACATGGTGATTTTTAAAAACTACATTAATGGTAGTTTAAACTTCCACTAAATGAAATTTTTTTATACAAGTTGAAATTTAGGCCCAAAACATAGAATATGTACAATTCAGAACATAAAATATAAACACAAAACATACATGTAAGAACATAATGAGAGAAAACATTTATACACATAACACAAAAAAACTAAAACATTATATAACACACCAAAAACATAAATATATAAAAGTTAATATAAATAACACAAAATAATATGTAATAACACATAAAATAAATGTATAAAACTCAAAACAAACAAATCACAAAGTAAATATACATGAAACATTTAAACACAGAAAACATATTAAAATTAAAACGGAATCAGTATTTATGGGAATAAATACATAACATGAGTATTTATCCAGAATACAGTGACATGTAATATATATTCACAGAAAATATATTAAAAAATAGTCAATGGGCTTCGATATTTCATTATAGGAGATAAAGTAAAATACATAAGATTGTGCAGTTAAAATATGAGAGAAGTGAATATATAGTAAAAGGAGAATGTAAGTTGATAAGTTCACCTATGAGGAGAAGCTAGAAAACTATGAGAAGAGAGCATGATCAAGGAATCCCATTGATGAGAGTAGAACACTTGTGAGGAAATGTTGTGTGTAATAGGAGATTTTTAATTTGATCAATTGATCTGTCACAATCATCATCAGCGGTCAAAATATCAATTTATATTTCCTACACTAGAATAAAGGCAAAGGGTCAAACCCAAAAGAAGATAGGTTAGTGTTTGAGGGTTTAATCTATTTCTTATACTACTGAAAACAACAAAATGACCATAGTTTCTTGAAATAAAGAAGTGAAAAATTAAAAGTGTAAAGATTTAAGAATGAGTGAAAAAGAGTTTGTGATGTTAACAGTGTTAGAAAATGGTTAATGACTTGTAAAATAGTGATGATATGACTGGATTTATGAATATAGGGAATACAGTCTTGATGCACCTTGTTAAAAATGTACTTAAAAATGTACACTCCAATGAACTGAACTAGCACTTAAAATAGTACCAAATTATAATATTTCCTAGTTGAAGTTGAACTAGACTCTATGGGTGGGAATACTAGAACAAAAACAATTAAAGAATTAGTGCTTGGGTCATCATTTGATTCATATTGTCATATGAATTGATGATTTTGTTCAAATTCATTCAAAAACATAGTATGTCAACTTCTGTATATTAGAAAATAGATTTCAAAAATGTATGAAATATTTCGATTAAATTTTTTATCCATTTAAACTTTAAATTTATCCAAGAGGAATTTCAGCTTAGTGATGATTTAAAATGATATATCAGAGGGAGGCTAAACCTTTATCTCTCAATGCTTCAGTTTATCTCAATCAATGATATCAAGTCAAATGAATTTTGAAAAGAGAAAATCAATTAACTGTAAGATAATTAATGAAATAAGGAGAATATATTAAGAGGGGAACCAAACTTGAATTCACTAGAAAGAATCTAAACTAACAGTATATTCAATCTAACAGCAAAACATGGTTCCCAACTCATGGAAAGTAAAAAAAACTAGAAAATACAAAATGAAACGGAGGAGAAACTCCCCTCCATGTAGCTTTCCTCCACTGATCTTCCACTATCACGACCCATCCCACTGGGGCCCAAGCTAAAACTCCTCAATTCCACCTCTAATAAGCTAGGGGCTGGCGACCAGTGCCGAGTAGGCATATCACACACATAGGAGGCATTAACCTAATGTACCTGTATACATGCACCCACATCTATCTCCATACAGCTGTGAAGAGATATAAAAGTAAAACTACTAAAATATGTATGCATGCATTTATATCCCACAAACAAATTAATTTAATACTTGAAATTATTAAAAAAGGAAAAATGGAATCCCACCAAAAGAAAATCGTAAAAGCATCAAACTTTCTCAAATGGATAGGATCAATGTCAAATGCACTATCGGAACCCACCTCAGTTTGTCCAGCCCATAATTATGCTCCACCCTCTCCCAATCCCCCTGGGACAGTACTAGAATACATGTGGTCTACACAAGACACAACATGTGCGGGTGAAGCCCGTGCAGGGGTGATTATAAAAATTCTCAGTAGGTGCCCCAAAAATCAAATACAAAATGGAGCAACTAATGAGCATCAGTCCACCCAACCCAAGCCAGAGGAAACCCCAACGAGAGAGAAACTCCATCTTTACCACTCCTCGGCTACAAATAACTAGTTAGCTCAACACCCCTAGTATGTCAATCAATATGACACATAGCTTAAGGTCTCCTAGAACATCCCATATATACTCAAAAATAGACTCCAACTCTCATGATCCATAACCATAAACATATCCACAGCCACCAACTCAAGGTTCCAACATATCGCTCACTAAGGTGTACTCACTCCAAGATCCTAGCCATCCCATATGGAACACAACCAAAAGATTTCACATATAAGGAATCTAGAAGTAGATGTCATATCATCACCATCCAAGATGGTGCTCGGTCAAGAGATACCACTTCATCTATTACTCTTCTTCCTTCCCTAATGGAACTTGTCTGATCACTCATTGGGAATGCTAAACTGCTGGAATAATCCTTCCATCCCCGGTGGTACCAATTTGAGAGGGTACGCTCGCTAGATAGCGCCATGGATAAAGTAACTCTGTGACCCATAAGATATCCAAAACTCAGGTAAGGGATCACTCCCAAGACCATTGGGAGACATTAAGAACCCTAGCTAAAACACTACACTCAAAAGAGGGTATTTCACAACAACCCTAATCTGGAAAAACTCTCTAAGAATAGGATTGACACCTGTGTAGAGTTGGGAATGCCTATTCTCTACACTCCACCTAGGAAAACATCACTGTATAACTGTGAAATAAAATTGAGGGGATTCATCTAAGGTACACACTCTATGAGACTATAACCTCCATAGAAAAGATTAGATCACAAAACACAAATAGAGGGTATCCACCCAGGGATTACTAGGGCTCCATAACCTACTAAAATCATCCACTTGGGTAGAGGATAGATGCCCGAGTAAAGTTGTTCATATTGATTCTACAACCTAAACAAGGGAAACACGAAATGATGTGAGGATCGCTCTATGCCTCTTGAAGGGATATGTTCTCTAATATATTGAGTCTATAGTAAAAGTAGATTGAGAAAAATCACTCTAGAATATGGGAATGAACCCATGTTTAAAAGATATTCCATCCAAAGATGGGTCACAATCTTATGATGAGGATGTGATGCCAAAAACCCTCATAGGAAATGACCATGGGAACTCACTCAAACACTGTGGGTCTAAAAGTCACTAATCGAAGTGACCCATGAAGTTACCACACATCACATCTCAAAGGCCCAAACCATGGCCACCATCACATTCTATGCAGAAAACTACTCAGGATAGGCTACTCATGAGCCTCTATCAAATTCCATAAAAAAGAAGATATGTGAGGGATAAAAGTCCCCAAAGGAGGCACATGTCATATACCATTCATACATGGTGTATCTCTCAACAATAGACCTTGGTCATGTTCCCTGATGATACTCGACATGTATAAAAAAATTACATAGCGTGCACCCCATGTCACATGGAGTTTAACTGTGTCTGAACCCCGGGATGTTTCCTTTCCCATACACGACCTCATTATCCATGTAACACCACACGGTGTGCACACCTCGTACATGATGTGTCTTGCCTTACCCAAGCCTCAGCTTGTGTCCTTCCCCACATAGCTCGGTCGACCTTTTTTTCACTTGGAATGTACCCCAGGTACACGGCGTGTACTGGATAACTACCCCTTGGGATGTGTTCTCAAGTCATTCCCATGTAACTCAACCCATGTCTATGTCTACTCGTTGTGTACCTTACATGACCATGTCCTTTGACACAGCAAGACTTGCCATGTCCCTTATCCACATGACCTATCCCACTACACGGTGTGTAACCCTTATACATGGCATGTAGTCCTGAAAGATCATTTTCCCTGAATGGTAAGAACACACAACGTGTCCCACTAAACCACGTGTTGTGTGATCATAAATTCCAGATGGGAATTCCCTACAAACCACCCAAAACCCATGGTTTTCACCTAGAAACCAAAGATCAACCCCCATAAGGTCCCTATAAATCATCTAAGGGATCTAAAACCTTAAAACAACGCATAAAAAGGGGTATGGGATGTAAATAACATAAATTTTCAAACATCATGGAATAATATAGAAGCTTTGGGTCCAAAACGATTCCCAGTACGTACTGATTCTTGATCTGGTGACGATAGGCGTTAGAAATGAAGATTGGAAGCACCTCTTATCCTCTCCATGGCCTCAGATCATCCTCCATACAAGGGATCTACCTCTAATTTTTAAATTTTCACATCTAAAGGATACTAAGTGGGTGGGGTTAGATTAGGTTAATAATTGAGTTTTATTTAATTAATAACCTCATCACTCAACACCCCCGCCAACTCACCCTCAATTATGTACCTGGCATGGGAAACTTTATACCACGCCTAAGGTAAACACCATATTCCAGACTCAACCACGGTATCATATTTATGATCTGAGACTCCAATCAGGATTTATTTCATGTTTTCAAATAAATTGTGTTTGCAAGATAAAATATATTTAATATTTTTAATATCACCTCATAGAGACTCTCTAGGCCCTAGAATACCACACCAACTTAGCATCTGGCTTCATAAATATTTCTGGAAATATTCCAAATTCTTATATAAAAAAACAAAATTCATTACATTCTCCTCACATTAAAACTTTTTTCCCCCAAAAACTTAAATCCAAGGCATAAGGAAGAAACTGACCTCCCAACTGGGTCTTCCACACCATCACACACTCTAGAAGGTTCTTGTGCAGTCAAAAAACACACACCTAGGGGAAAAATCATAAAAGAGGTATTATATTGAAAAACAACTTCAAACCCAATTCCCAAGTCATCCCAATCAACATCGTGCAACAAGCCATGCACGTGCTACCACAGTTGCGGCAGTCAGAAACCACAAAGCACTATTCATAGGTCGCCAAAGGGTCTAGCAGAATGGAACCTAGCAACCCACAAAACAATAAAATAAAATGGGTTATAGACCCCAGAAATATCTTATCACCCTGGACATCCCTCCATCCCCATGACAAGAATGAATCTCATCGAACAAAAGAACCAGTAGACCTCAACCACCTTTGAATGGTATGTGCCTTCCACAACCAACACCGGCACCACGCCAACATGAAAATCCAAAAATATGTTCTCTTGGAACCTAAATGGTCCACTTATATAGTGTATACACACCTCTATTTGTTGCACCACTAAGATAAAGGAACCTCTTCATGACCATGTCTCACCACGTGACTGATGTCAGCCTCCATCCTCAGATGGATGTTGTACTATCCACCTTCAGAAAATCCATCAAGAACATACCTTATGGATATCCGGCCACATGAAACTTTGAAAACAAAAACTCCAGACCATGCCTCCCTGACTAGATGAAAATGTGAATAGGTATCAACCATCTACTAGAGAAAATCTGCACCATCCACAACTATAATGGTTACTGTAAGAATCCAACCACTCGAACACCTCGCTCACCAACAGCGGGCAGAGAACATTGTTACAAGAATCTGCTACAGCCCTTCCAAAGGTCTACAAACACTCCTTCACCTTAGATAAAACATATCAGGAAGTGGAAATTCAAAGTCTAGAACCAATACTTGAGATATTTCTATAATTCTGGAACACTAGAATCATTTCTAGAACTATCCTCAAGTGTCCCACATACACAACCCTCGATATCTAGAACACTAGGATGCTGCCAAGAAAGAGTGCCTGGAACCATTCTTACAAAGGTTAAGGACATATTCCATTAGTCTCTCAACACTATTTGGGTGTCCTCCATGCCAAAGATATCACCATAAACCCCAGAAAGACTCCATCCCAAACTGGAGCTAGTGATATCCTAACCTGAGATCAAACATCAAAACCATCTCACCCTAAGCCGCTAGGGAAAGAATTTGTTGACTCTTAGATGTGGGTACTCCCCCATGACATTCACCTAAACTAGGTGACATCATCCATGCCTAACCTTAAGGATTTGACCTCCAAGGAAAGAAACATCGGGTTTCCCAAGTGAAAATAATAGGTCTTATAATCCCTCTTCCTACAAACCTCCACTACATCGTAGCTCACAAAGCTTCATGGGAGTCCACCGATATGCTAGCTCAAAAATAGGGGTGGTCCCATTGTTCCAATCTAGGCCGAAGCCAGCACTTAGGGGAGATCAATACAATACACACTTAAGAAATTTTCCACATATCCACAACTATAACAGGGAACCCAAAATCTCATAAAACTCCTACTTGAAGGGTCATACTAGCCATCTAATAAGCATCGGTTGTATCCTCTAACACGTGATCTCATCCCACTCTTCTTGGGATAACCCCTCTACAAAGGAGGAATTTTTTCCCAAAAAAATCAATACTTACACACTCACCAGTGGTCACCATCTGAGCATGGATGGTATAGAACCATTCCATACTAAGGAAAACATCGTAGGGCCCCACTACCACTATGTAAAGATTTACACATAAGGTTTTCTCTCTACTTCAAAAGTCAGGTCACATTATTGGTAGAAGCGTGCGATCAATGATCCTCTCTATAGAATCCTCAAATAAAAGTGTCAAGTAAAAAGGGCCCCACTGGTTCACTAGGTATTGAACAAAGGCCACACTTGAGAAGGAGTGGCTTGTAACACTCTGAAAACTGCAAACAAATAAAAGTAGTCACCTGTTATACTCTGCCCCACCCTCGAGCCTTCAATCCTGAAACCCTTTCTGCCTGAAGCTCATCCTTTCTTACCCCACATTTCCTTCCAACCAGGGACTACTCTGATACCTTGACACATTGAACAACATAAAACACACAAATCAGAGAAACTCATCCACCACACCTAAACACTATCCACTTTGGGCGGCACTGACTCGCCCACATGGTTTTGGATCATGTCTCAAAAATGAATCTCAGTGGAGGAATTTTCCTACTTAATTATGTTTCTAATGTCACATCATCCAACAACTCAACAGGGTTCTACTGATTCCCTACATCACCCTAAAAATCCCCAAAAAATAGTAGAAAGGATAAGATACTGCACTGTTGTATTTAACCAAACTACTAAAAAAGTATAACGGGTACAGAGCATACCTCCAAACTTTCCTAGAGTCGTTGGTTCAAAACCATCTAGTGCCTACAACCACCCATGTCTCTAAACTCTAACTCCCCAAGCCAGGATTAGACCCCCTGGGGGTGGTGGTGGTGGAAACAAACCAAAGCATCAACCACCTACTACTACTCTAATTCCACGTCTACAGCCCTACAGATCTCCTCATTGAAGTTGTTACACCTTCCTCAGTGGTAGAACAACCATCTCTCTATTGGAAACTCTATGGGAAGGAAACTCCTACAAGAGATGTTTATACCTCTCATAAGCATAACAACGCCTCATCCCCAGAGGACTGAGTTGTCCCTGAGGTCCCCGTAAACGATGGTGCCTCCTCCATCACATACCTGTTGTCTGTGGGTCCTGTTCAACTTGGGCCATAGGAAAACCCTACCTTGGAATCCCATGATTTGAGCTTGATCCCTATGTATTGTCATCCAGCACCAACAATTATATCCACACCTCAGTCTGACGAGCCACATCTACATGAACTTTTGGAGGTGGATCTAGGTGATACACAATGGGTGGAAGCTCTACCAGCTATCCTCTCAGAAGAAAACCTACCTCATGACCAGGCCCCAACAAAGTGAGCTCATCAATCATCAGTTCATTCTATCGACCTGGATATGGAAACCCCAAAGGCAATTTTCATGGAAACATCATAAAGGATGACAAGATTTTTTACGAACAAAGAGTACATCTCGGGAGATAAATCAAGGACATATAAACCACAACTCTATCCTATATGATGCATGTACCAATGTTTTTTCCTACAACCAGTGTCTGAATGTTCTAAATCAACAATCTAATTATAAAGGTCCTAATGAATGGTTACATCAGCTGCCGCACCAATAATGGACACCCTGGCCTGAAAGCTAAACTCAAAAACACTAAAAATTGTTGCCCCAAACCAAGCTCATAGCTATACAATCCTAAAATTGTGGTCCCAAAGTGGAACCTTCTTTAATTCCACTCTATCATGACCCATCCCACTGGGGCCCAATCTGTGACTCCCCAACCCACCTCTAATAGGCCATGGGCTAGCGATCAGCATCCAGCAGGCATGTCACACACATGGGAAGAATTAGCCTAATGTACCTGTACGTGCATACCCGCATCCATCTTCATATATAATTTAATAGATATAAATGTAAAACTACCGCAATATGCATGAATACATCTATATCTCACAAATATATTAAGGCAGTATTGAAAAGCAGTAAAAAGAGAAAAATAAAATCCCATAAAAAGAAGACTATAAAAGAATACAACCTAATTAAATGGAGAGGATCATTGTCAAATGCACAACTGGAACCCACCTCAGGTTTTTTAGTCTTGAACAATGCTCCACCCACTCCAAGTCCCCCTGGGATAGTACTAGAATACTTTTGGTTTACCCAAGACACAACATGTGTGGGAAAATCCCATGCAGGGGTGAGTATAAATATACTTATTATCACCCCAAAAACACAAAACAAAATGGATAAACTGATATTCATCATTCTGATTGACCCATTCCAGAGGAAACCCCAATGAAAGAGAAACTCCATCTTGACCACTCCTTGGCTACACACAACTAGTCATCTCAACACCCCCTGGTATGTAAAGCAAGATAACACATATTGTAAGGTATCCCATAACATCTCAGATATAATCAAAATATACTCTAAGTATTATAGTCTACAACAATAAATATATCCATAGCCACCAACTCGAGGTTCCAATATATCGCTCACCTAGGAGTACTCATTTGATCGCACCATGATTCACTGTTTCATTGTCACCCTTACACCACTCTATTAAACTAGTTTGGTATTTAAAATTATAAAAAAAATTACTTCATTTTTTATTCAATTATTCTATTTTTATCACTTTTAAAAAGAGAAATTTTACTTTTTTTTATAATTACATTGTAGGTAGAGGTGATTTGGAGGGCCCATTATGATGTTCAATAAAAATGGTCCAAATTGCGCAGGATCCAAGCACATTAGTGGACTCAACCACTCACTTATACTACACCATGCATAAAAATGGGATGATATTTTTTGGTATGGTCTAAAATTCAATGGGATACATTTCATATTAATACACTCAAGATCTATTCATCCATTAAGGGGACCATCCGAACCGATCTATCCAAGGGATCAAATTTTCTCAAAGTCAAAAAGTGGGTTATGTATTTCGTTCATATTTTCAACTGTGATTATCCAAATGGTGCCAAATCATTAATGGAAATATCTAGGATATGGGAATATAACTTTTTATTTTTTAAAAATGTGTGATAAGACTTTCTATTCATAAAAAATAATGGTCTATGTTGTTTCTTGAAATCAGGGATCCCAAAACCACCTTCCACGTTTCCTATAAATTGGAACCTTGGGCTCACCATTTGCAAGTTCATCCAGGAGAATGAAGTGCTGCCAAATTTAAGTCACAGAGGAGTAATTTCATACCCTTTGAGGTTCTATATCTCCCTATCCCAATAGGGGGATCTTAAATGAAGAAGGAGATATACCCGAGCTTCCTCCTCCTCTCAATGTTGAGCTAAACGGTGGGTGTTCGTTGTGAAGGATGTACACACATGCCAAGAGAGTTAAAATGAATATATTAGCAAGTGTTTTGGATTAATTTTTTTGTTAAAAAAAGAATTCTATTTATCTTACATTATTTCATATTTGAATGATTTTTCTGATGTGTGTGAATGTTATGCTCTTAATTTCTAACTGATCACTGTGAGGCTTTGAGTGTATGACTTGTGTTGTTCCGATTGGACAACACAGGAATCCTTTTCTTACCCAATTTTTTGAAATTTAAATCTTATTTGGAAGCTCTTATTCAATGAATAATTTTTAGACCATGGTAATATAATTTTTATGTTATGTTTTGGTTCTTTAATCATAGAAATAAAAGCATAAAAATTAATCTAGATTCCAATTAATTTCAACCAAATAATTACTCCAAATTGAATTAATATATAAGAAAAATTAACATTAAATGTGTGCAGTGAAATCAAAACAACCCCTTTGTCTCATATTTTTCAAAAATACATTTGGTTTCTCAACTATTAAACTCTTAAAATTAAGTTATTTTCTTAAAATTGTTTTAAAAAAACACCCTATTTTTATAATTTTTAATAAAAATACACACTATAAAATTATCAACGCCCCTTGAGAGATGACCTAGGGTCAGTAATAGACTATAAAATCAACTTTAAATCATAATAAATTTGAGATTTCATGACAACGCATTCAAATTTTGGCACCATTGTTGGGGAGCACTTCGGTTTTTAGTGCGTGTTTTTTATAAGATATTTGTAAATTTTGTGAATATTTATTTATTTTATATTCTACCTTTTCATATCTTTTTATATTATAATTTATTTCTTGTGTAGGTTTTGTGCATGAAGTGTTCTACTCTAGAAAATTTAACCCCTTTCGAACCTGAACCGGAGAGGATCCTATGTTAAGGACACCAAGAGACACACAAGACAACTCTTTGAAGGAGGACACACCAAAACTTGAGACTTTTCTAAATCCCTCTTCTTCTGGAACCAAATCAGAAAATGAAATTAACGTGTATAATAGGGCTGAAAAAAGTAAATCATTAAAAGAAATGACCTCACCTGATGTTGATATCCAAGCCACTTATATTCAAATGCAAGGAGAGGCACCCAATTTTGAACTAAAATTCAGTCTAATTAACTTATTACCAAGATTTCATAGACTTGTAGGAGAATATACACATAAGCATTTAAAATAATGTCATATTGTGCGTTTGAAATTAAAACCTACTAATATGTATTAAGAAGAAGTAAATCTTAGGTAATTCCCATTTTTATTAGAATACACAGTGAAATATTGGTTTTATTATGTTAATTCACCAATTAGAAGTTGGGAAGGCATGAAATGCCTTTTTCCTGAAAAATAATTCCCAGCCTCTAGAACTACAATAATAAGGAAATAAATATGTGGGATAAGAAAATGTCAAGGGGAAAAAATTCATGAGTACTAGGAAAGTTTTAAAAGGATTTTTCCAAGTTTCCCACACCACCAAATAACTGATCAACTTTTAATACAATATTTTTATGAAGGTTTAGTTACTATTGATCAAAACATGATTTATACTGCTGCAGGTGGTGTGCTAGTTGATAAAACTTCAATTTTTGAAAGAACCCTCGTTGATAACATGGTGAATAACACTCAGCAATTTGGTTCAAGGTTCAATGTACCCATTTGAGGTGTCTATGAGGTGAAAAGTTCGGAGTTCAAGAAGAATTTGGACATAATGTTTGAAGTGGTAAGTACCCATCTTCAACAACTTTATCTTTCTTAAGTAAAATCCCAATATTCTCCTCCCATCTATTGTGGTATATGTTCTTCGAACACCCATTATTCTGATCAATCCCTCAACTGAGAGAAACATCTTAGAGTTGTGAGGAAATCTTCCCAAGATTCCCATTTAACCAACCCTTTACGAAAGAACCTTACTATCCATCCAAACCTAGGTGGAAATATAACCAACCCCATAGGCAGGGGGTATTCAAACCAACCTCAAAAACCATGGAACCCACTAGGGAATAGTATCTATCCAACACCACCCATAAATACTCAACCTCCACAAAAACCTTTCCAATAACCCCATCCAAAACCAAAGATTATACTAGAAGATATGATGAAATAAATGGATGAAAATAATATCCAATTACAAAAAACCACCCAAGTATCCATACAAGACCTAAAACTCTAATTAAGAAAACTCACCAACTCGGTGGGGGAAATTAAAATTCATGGGTCTGGTAAACTACCCTCTCAACCACTAGTCAATCCTAAGGATAGGGAAACATTAGTTATATAATCCTTTGGAGTGGAATACAACTTAGAATCAAAATAAATACTCTATTAGATTCATCCCCTCCTAAGGGAACTATCATCCCAACCACTGTAAATGCTCTAAATGAGGTAGAACCTTGTCCTGAAAGAAGCCCTTCCAAAGGAAAGATTGTGTCTATTGATGAGTCTCCTAGCCTAACCATTCCTCTTTTATTTCTACAAAGTTCCACAAAACCTAGGAAACAAAATGAAATTTTAATTGATAAGGAAATATTGGAAAATTTCACAAAGTTGAGGGTTAACATTCCTTTGATTGATATCGTGAATCAAATTTCATGATACACCAGGTTTCTAAAGGATATGTGTACACACCGAAGGAAACTTCATAGTGATGAAAAGGTGAGATTGGGGAGAAACATCTCATCATTGATATAGGTATAACTTCCCTCCAAATTTAATAATCTTGAAACATTCTTGATTTCATGTACCATAGAGAAGTATTCCTTTTCCAAAGTTATGCTTGATTTAGATACTTATATAAATGTGATGCCTCACTCCATTTACTCTTAATTACAGGTTAGGTAGTTGAACCCCATAGGAATTATTATTCAACTTGAAAATTGTATTATCACACACCCCTATAGTGTGTTAGAGGATGTTCTTATGAGGGTGAAAATTTTAATTTTTCTTTCTGATTTTTTATGTGATTAAAATAGAAGATGGTATGATGACTGGATATTCCCCAATTATATTGGGAAGTCTATTCTCAAAAAATGACAAAACCATAATTAATGTCCACAATGGAACATTATATATGGAGTTTGGTGGTTAAATTATCTACTTCAACATCTTTGATTCCTTGAAGAATCCCTGAGAAGAACATTCCTCTCTCTCTATTAACTCTATAGATTTACACCCTTCCCCTAAAAAATCTTATTTTCATTACCCTGATACCCTTTATGATTTTTCATCATTGATTGAAATTTTGGGTAATGAATAATGCATTGAATTTTTTACCAGTTTATAAAAATGTCATGCATGTTTGTTAATTGATGATTTCTTGAAAATCTGAGGATTCCATAACCATTGATGATACTGCTAATCTTGTAAAAGATCATTCCTCATATGAGGATGACACCATTGAGCAGCTAGATGAGATAATTAAACTTCTAATATCACACACACTCCCATCAATCCAAAATCCCCCTAAATTGCAACTAAATTAGCTACCTAAATATTTAAAATATTCCTATCTTGAGAATAGAAACAAGTTTCCTAAAATCATTTCTAGTTCACTCCATCCTGAGCATAAATTAATACTACTTAAACTTTTTAGGGAGTATAAACCAGCTTTAGGATGGATATATACTAACATTCCTTGTATCGTCCCATCAATTTTCACACATCATGTGTTTTTAAATGATGAGGCTAAACTAGTGAGGTAGGCACAACATCGATTGAACCCAAACCTACTAGATATTGTTAAAAAATAGGTAGCAAAATTATTGGTAGCTAAAATAATTTACCCCATCCCTAACAGTAAATGGGTTCATCCAGTCCAAGTAGTTCCTGAGAAAACTAGTCTTACAGTAATTAAAAATGAAAAAAATGAATTGGTTCCAACTCATGTGCAAAATAATTGGTGTGTCTGCATAGAATATCTCCAACTAAACCTACACACTAGTAAGGACTATTTTCCATTGTCATTCATTGACCAAATTCTAGAGAGTTTAGTGGGGAAGTCCCACTATTATTTCCTTGATGGGTTTTCTAGATATTTTCAGATCCATATTTCCTCTGAGGATCGGGAAAAGACAACCTTAACTTTCCCCTTTGGCACATTTATATATAAGAGGATGCCATTTCTTCTGTGAAATGTTCCAGGTACTTTTCAATTATACATGGTCAATATTTTTTCAGATTACCTGGAGGATTTCATGGAAGTTTTCATGGATGATTTTATTTTGTATGGATCCTCTTTTGATGAATGTTTGAGTATTCTTAGTTCCATCCTATATCATTGTATTGAATGTATTCTTGTATTAAATTATGAGAAATGTCTTTTCATGGTGTGACAAGGTATAATACTTGGGAATGTCATTTCTAGGTATGGTATCCAAGTTGATAAATCAAAAGTGTATGTCATTTATTTCCAACCATTACCCAAAAATGTGTGGGATGTGTGGTATTTCTTAGGTCATGATGGATTTTACCATCATTTCATTTGTGACTTTAGTAAAATTGAACTCCCCCTCTCCCATTTACTCCAAAAATAAAATGTTTTTTTATAAAGAATATGAGAAAGCTTTTAATAAATTTAAATGGAAGCTCACATCACCCCCAATAATCCAACCACCTTGGTGGGATTTACCATTTAAGATCATGTGTTATGCCTCTAACTATGTAGTGGTGGTTGTATTATCACAATGGGTTGATCAAGATCAACATGTCATTCCTTATTCCTCACGAACACTAGATCCTACCAAAGAAAACTACACCACAACTAAAAAATAATTCATTTACATTTTTTTTCCATGGATAAATTCAGATCATACCTTTTAGGGTCTAAAGTCATTATGTTCTCATACCATGAATCCCTCTAGTATCTCCTTAAGAAACTGAAATCCAAACTACATCTCATTCATTGGATTCTCCTACATCAGGAATATAATCTGTAAATTAGGGATAAAAAAGGAGCAGAGAACGTGGTGGTTCACCATATTATCAAGATCCTCCCATCATTAGACATTTAATCATCCCCCTATATTCTTATAAATGACATGTTTCATGATGAGAAATTGTATTGAGAATAGGATGTTATTCCTTGGTATTCTGAAATTGTAAATTATTCAGTAGAATCTTGAATTCCTATTAATTTCAACAAAAAACCAAGCTGACAATCTAAAACATGAGTCCCATTGGTACATTTGGGAGGAACTTGATCTTTGGCTCACATGTAGTGATCAAGTCCTCAGGAGTTGTCTTGTCGATAGTGAGTTTCAATCTATCCTTAAGTTCTTCCACACTCTAGCTTGTGGGGGCCACTTTGGTCCCCAATGGAATTCTCACAAGGTACTTTATTCTAGTTTCTTTTGGCCAACACTATTGTGGTATTCACATGACTTAAGTAAATCTTGGCCTCACTGTCAAATAATGGGGAATGTCTCTAAAAGAAATGAAATAACACAACAACCCTTGATATTCCATGACATTTTTGAAGTTTGGGGCATTGAATTTATAGAAAAGTTACCTAATTAATTTGGGAACCTGTGAATTATTCTGGTAGTGTATTATGATTCAAGATTTGTAGAGGCACTATCCAAAAGGATATATGGTTCCAAGATAGTTGTGGAATTTTTGAGAACCCAAATTTTCTATAGGTTTGCATTACCTAAGTTCATTATCAGTGACCAGGGTTCTCATTTCTGCAACTGAACAATTTAATCACTTATGAGTTGGTATTGGTTTAGGACTTGATTTTCTACAACATATCACCCACAAACCAATGGTCAGTCCTAGGTGTTAAATAGAGAGGTAAAACAGATTCTTGAAAAAAAAAAGTTCAACCCAATAGAAAATATTGGAGTCTTTGACTCAATGATTCATTATGGGCTTACCATATTGCCTTAAAAACTCATGTTGGCATGTCACCATATTGGTTGGTGCTTGGAAAGAGTGGTCACCTCCCTATTTATATAGATCATTAGGCCTACTAGTCCAGAAAACAATTAAATTGTAATATTTCTAGTGCAGGTGCTCAAAGGAAGCTTCAAATTCGGGAGTTGGAGTAAATGTGTAGAGATTATTATGAGAACTCCTAAATATACAAGGAGAGAACCAAGGCTGCCCATGACCATCTCATACTTCATCATCAATTCCAAACTGGGTATAAGTTCCTCCTTTACAATGTAAGGATAAAGTTGCATCTACGTTCAAAATGTAAAAATAAAAAAAACTTCACTGACAATGGGAAGTAGCTAAAGCAATTTTATAAAGCCATTCTAGATTCCCCAATGGAAGAACTCCAAGTTAAATAACCAAACTAGAAATTAAACCTACCAGGTTTGATCCACCCTTCTCACATTATATTTTATTATAGTGAGGAAACTTCATAATCTAGGTGTGGGGATAGTTATATTCCTAGGTTAGTTAAGAATTTTCATCATATTTCTTTATTTTCTCTTTTTGGATTAATGGATAGTATTGTTACCTCCCCCCCCCCCTTACTTTTTTTCCAGAATTTTAATTTTTTATTCCCACTTTATGATAGAAAATGATTCCCACTTATTCATGTAAGTTATTGAAAATGCATGAGGAATTTACCGATTTCATGTTGTTTTAACATTTTAAAAAAAATTAAAAGAAAAAAAAATAAAATCACAAAAAAAGGGTTGTATCTTGGTTAGGTGAAAAACCACCCTTCCTCGACTTTTGATCTTGTTATAAATATTACAATTAGTTTCGTGGGTAGATCAGACAAGGGTTGAGAGAATATTGTGAGATTTTTTCCAAAAATGACTTTTGAAAAATAATAATAAATTAGGGGAGTGAAGAAATGTACAATATATGGGGATATCTAGGTAGGGATATTATAGTTTTACTTCAAGTAATGATAAAGTGAGTGGGTCTTGAAATTTTATTGTAAATTATGCAGGGTAGGTTTAGTGGATAGAATCATTTAAGCAAAAAAAATTTAAAATAACTTATATTTACCAGACAGAAAGTGGAAAGAATATCATAGAATGGTTGTCTCACACAAAAATAGAGAATTAGTGAAATGGTTAACTTCTGAATTAATTTATAAGATTTTTATAATGAATATCTTTGAATTTCATTCTGATACAATTTATGTGATATCTTTTTCCATGATCACTGAGAATAACTCCTTAGTGTGATTTTGATTTGATCACATTTCTATCACATTTTAAATTTTCATTGAATGTTAAATTTTTATGAAGTTGGGAATATCTATATCTGTAATTTTTGGAAATGTGACTTTTCCTAGGAGTTCACATATTTAGGTTTGGGGGTGTGATCACACTGTGATTCACTGTTTCATTTTCACACTTATACCATTGTGCTAAACTAGTTTTGTATTGAAAATTATAAAAAAATAACTTCATGTTTGATTAAATTATTTTTTGTTAATCACTTTTAAAAAGTTCAATGTTACTTGTTTTTATAATTACATTGTAGTTGGATGTGATTTGGAGGACCCATGACAAAGATCAAGAAAAATGGGCTAAACTGCATAGGATCCAAGCACACCGGTGGACTCAACCGCAAAATTCATCTAAATTGTGCATCCAAATGGGATTATATTTTTTTCTAGACCAAAATTCAATTTGATTCATTTCATATGAATACATCCAAGACCCATTCATCCATTAAGGGTTCCATATGAACTGATCTATCCATGGGATTGAATCTGCTCGAAGTCAAAAAGTGGGTTCTGTATTTCATCCATATCTCTAAATGTGATTGTACAAATGGTGCCAAATTTTTGGTGGAGATATGAAGGAGGTGGGGTTACAACTTTTTAGTTTTTTTTTATTTTTATAAGACCTTATTTCCATCAAAAACCATGGTCCAAGTGGTTTCTTGAAATCAGGGTAACCAAAACCACCTTCCACATTTCCTATTAATTGGAACCCTGGGATCTCCATTTGCAAGTTTGACAATAAGAGTAAAGTTCTAAAAAATTGAAGTTACATAGGATTCCTTTCATACCCCTTGAGTTTCTTGAGCTCCCTATCCTCATAGGGGGAGTTGAAATGAATAATTAGATCCACCCAAGATTCCTCCTCCTCTCAATGTTGCGTTAAACGGTGAGCATTCATTATGAGGGTGCTACACACATGTCAAGGAGTTATGATGCATATATTAGCTACTTTTTTGGAGTAATTTGTGTTTTAAACATTTAATTCCATGTATATTTCATTATTTCATATTTTAATTCTTGTTTTGATGTGTGTGAATGTTATTCTATTAGTTTTTAACCGATCGGTATGAGTTTTTGATTACGTGACTTGTGTTGTACTGATTGGGCAACACAAGAATCCTTTTATTTCCCACTTTCTTGATATTTCAGTATTCTTTATAATTTTTTATTCCATATATTTTTTTTACCTTGTAAATACAATTTTTATGTCAAGGTTTGGTTCTTCAAGCATTGAAATAAAAGCTTAGGAATTAATTGGGATTCTAAATAATTTTAACCAAAGAACTTCACCAAACTAGAATGAATCTCTAACAATAAACTTGAAATGTGTGTAGTGAAATAAAAAAACCCCTTTGAATCATATTTTTCAAAAATACACTTGTTTTTCTAACTATTAAACTCTTTAAATTAAGTTATTTTCTTAAAAAATTCAAAACAACCCCTTATTTTTGTAATTTTTATTAAAAATACACACTCTAAAGATATCAATGCTCCTTGAGGGATGAACTAGGGTCTTCAGTAGACTATTAAATAAACTTTAAATCAAAATCAATTTGATGTTTCATGAAAATTCATTCATCACTCCATGATACTAGCCATCCTAGATGGCACGCAATCAAAAGATGTAACACGTTGAGTATCTAGAAGTCGATGTCACTTCATCACCATTTTAGATGGTACTCAGTCGAGAGATGTCACTCCATCAATTACTCCTATACTATCCCTGATGGCACTCATCCAATCACTCTTTGAGAATTCTAAAATAATGTAAAAACCCTACCATCCCTATTGGAACCTATCTAAGAGGGTACACTCACCAAATAGCGCCACAGAGAAAGTCACCCAATGACCTAGAAGATCTCCAAAACTTTGGTAGGGGATCACTCGTAGGACCACTGGGGGGGGCATTATGAACCCTAGAAAAAACACCACACTCATAAAAGGGTATCATAAAACAACCCTAATTTGGAACAACTCACTCAGTAGAGGAACGATGATTGTGTATAGTTGGGAACATCGATTCTCCACACTCTTCCTAGAAAAACATCACCATAGAAATCTGAAAGTAAATTGAAGTGATTCATCTAAGATACACACTCGATTGGACTACAAAATAAATGGAAAGATAATATCTCAATACACAGATAGAGGGTCAGTGCCTAAGGCTCACTAGGTCTCCATCCCCTACTGGAAGAATCCTCCTAAGTATAGGATCAATTCTTGAGTAAAGTTGTTCATATCGATTCCACAAAACGACCAAGGAAAACACGAAAGTGTGTAGGATCTCTCTGGTAAATATTAGAGGGATACATGCCCTAATAATCTTATTCTATAGTCTAAGTGGACTGAGATAACTCACTATATAATATGGTAACATTCCCACATTTCATAAGATCTAGCAGCCAAAGTGGGGTTACAGTCCTGTGATAAGGACGTGGTTCCACAAACCCTCATAGGAAAAGACCATGGTAAGTCACTCAACCACTTCTGGTATAAACATCACTTATCTAAGCAACCCATGATTTCACGTCGCATTGCATCTTAAAGGCCCAAATCATGTCAACTTTCATTTTCTACGTGGAATTTACTCAGGATAGGATGATCACAGACCTCCATTTGAGTCCAGAAGAAAAAGATGCATGAGGGATAAAATTCCTCAAAGGAGGTACTTGACGTGTACCAACCATACATAGTGTGTCTCTCAACACCGGCTCCTGACCCTATTCCCTGATGGTACTTATCATGTGTAAAGGAATTTACATGGCGTGCACCCCACCTCACATGGCGTGTGAGTGTGTCCAAACCCCTAAACGTTTCCTCACTCATACATGACCTCACTAGCCATGTAACATCACATGTCATTCACACCTCATACATGACGTGTCTCACCTTACCTAGGCCTCAACCTGTATCCTTCCCCACAGCGCTCAATCAGTCATGTTTTTCACATGGAGTGTACCCCTAGTATACAAAGTTTCCTGGATAGTCGGCCCCTTGGGTCATGTTCTCAAGCCATTCCTATGTAACTCAACCTATGTCTCTATCTTCTGGTCGTGTACCCTTACACAACCATATCATTTGACATGGTAAGACTGTTCATGTCCCTTGGCCACACGACCAAGCCCACTATATGATGTCTAACCCTCATACATGGTGTTTAGTCATAAAATATCATCTTCCTTGAATGGGAATAAAACACAGTGTGTCCCACTGAACCACATGTTATGTGATCAGAAATTCTATATGAGAATTTTTTTCTAAGCCACCCGAAACCTTTGATTTCCACCTGGAAACCACAGATCGACCCTTGAAAGGTCCCTATAAATCATCTAAGTGATCTAAAACCTCAAAACTATGCATAAAAATAGGTAAGGGAAGAAACTATCATAAATCTACCAACCTCATGGAGAAACTTTGAAGATTCAATTCCAAAATGACACCTTGTACATACTGATTCCCAATCTAGTGATGATCAATGTCGGGAATGGAGATGGGCAGCACCTCCTCTCCTCTCTATGGCCTTGGTTCATCCTCTACATAAGGGATATCCCTCTCCCTTTTTAACTTGTTTAGTTGAAGTCCATAAAGGGTGTGGGGGTTATATTAGGTTAATAATTAAATTTTATTTAATTAATAACCTCAGCACTCAATGCCCCACCAACTTTCCCTCAATTGCACACCCGGTGCAGACAACTTTATATCATGCCTAGGGTAAACACAACATTCTAAACTCATCCGTGGTCTCATATTTCTGATCTGAGAGACTAATCGATAGTTATTTCATATTTTCAAAGAAACTAAACATGCATGATAAAATATATTTAATATTTTTAATATCACCACATTGATGCTCTTCGAGCCCCAAAATCCCCCCACCAACTCAGCACCTGGATTTCTAAATATTAATAGAAGTATTCAAACTTATTATATAGAAATTAATGGGTCATTACAACCACAACTATATGAGGAGGTTTGATTAGGAGCTCATCTATTAGAAGTCTCTTTGGCCTCTTGGTTGTGGAATCTTGTAAGTTAGATATGGAATAGACAAGTCTGGAATCCCTCCTAGTGTTGTCTTCCTCTCCTATTTTTAATTAACCTATGAATTGTCATGACCCACTCTCTCCAAAGATACAAAAATGAGAGGAAAGTAATAGTGACCCCTGAAACCTGCATTTAGTAGGCCTCGAGTTGGAGACAATCACCAAGTGTATAAAAATCTTATGTATGGGGGTTATTAACCTCTATAATATAAATAGGATTAGAAAAAAAATGTAATGACCCAAACCCTAGTATCCCAGAGCTAGTGCCTTACTTTATTACATTAGCATAGATACAAGATTAAAATCCAATAGGATAGATCAGTTTAGTAGTTTTTGAAGGCTAGATACATACATGATACTTATTTTACATTGGGAAAAAAATAAAGCAAACAAAAGTAAAATCTTAGTATCCTTGAAACTCATTCAAAGAATCCATCTTCATATCCTGGGGAAAGGGAAAAAAATAAGGGTGAGCTAAAAATCTTAGTGAGGGTTAAGTATAGTGGAATTTATCATGAATTAATAAAGAATAATCAATGTGGAATGGTAAATAATTGACCACACATGCCATATGAATAACTTGACTGCATGAACAGATAGGGTATAAGCAATATGACAAGGTAAATAACTAAAAAACTCATGTTATTTAATCAATAAACTAATATTAAAATGCATCCATAGATAATATCATAGAAAAAATATCATGGATAATAATGAATGAGTTTTAAAGTAATGAAATGATTAATTATTGGGCGTCATGTCTCAAGCACAAAAAAACCTCTACTATCAAGATCTATCCTCCAGACAATTTAAAACTATAGGTAGAAACCTATTTAGTTTCGTCAACAAATTTGTCTCATGAGACTTTTTGATGAATTAAGGGGCTATATAAAGTCATAGATCCACCCTTCATTTATTTTCCAAAATAATTATTCATATATTGAATAATATATTTAATTTATAAACAATGTGTCTTATTATAAAATATCTGTATTGAGTAAAGGTTACAGATTTATCAATATTTCCCCAGTTAATCAAATAATATTAAAATTAAACAGCATATGTAAAAATGGTATAAAATTTAGGAAATAATCATATCCATTGCACAAGAATATGGATCTTTAAGATAAATTTAATATCCAATGAAAATTAATTACAATAAAGTGATTTTTTTAAGAGAAAATTAACAATCAAAAAGAAAGTTAGATTTCACAATAACTTTTATCACTTAGTAATTTTCAAATCAAATCCCTTTGGATAGAATAATTCAAATTGAAACATAAAATACCATGAATAATGAATTATTAATGATATTACATGTCATAGGGAAAGTATATACACCATATAAAATAAACTAGGTGCATAACATTATAATATGACTCAATAAAATGAAATTGAGATGAAATCTCTTAACTTATGGTTCCTTTAATTGAATGTGATTTAAAATCATGTAAAATAGTTTTAAGCATGTTATTAACTTACACCATAACCAAAATAATATTTATAATATCATGTATGATCCTCTTATGATATCTTATCACCCATTCGTTAATAATCTTTCATTATTTTCATTGTTTCAGGTGTTAATTTCCTTGTTTTCTCATTCGTTCTTGGTCATGAATGTTCCAGTTCTTGTGCATATTATTTAGTTCTATCATATAAAGAATAATAATAATGATATAAATATCATATATATTAATTATATATGTATTTATAGTAATCTATAATATTTAGTGATAGGAAATGAAATACATCATTCATGGAGACGGTAGATCGTACGTACGCATGAACGTCATTTCCATTTTGTTGTCATATTAAACAAAAGAAAATTAAATGACATATATATATATATATATATTATCATTCCAGTACCATTTTTAAGTTCATATATATAACATATGTTTATTAAAATCATCCTTAATGCATTCCATGTAAAGTGTGAATGAATCACATCGCTTCGTGAGATGGTAGTCCGTTGTACGCACGAGCGATGTTATCGTATTCCCACAAAATATAAAGCATGAATTTATGTGTGATATAATAATTAAAGAATCATAAAAATATTATAAATATGATTAATATCATATATAAACAATAAATTTATCATTATTCCCAACCTTGAGAGGTGGTAATTAAAAAATGAACGACATTGGTTCGTGAGGAGGTCGTTCACCGTACACATGATCGCGTTTTCATGACACATCAAATTGATTATGATTTTAAGGTTGATTAATATTCTAGGGAATACCCTAGGTCATCTATGAAGGATTTTTGGTGGGTTTAGAGTGTGTGTTTTTAATAATAAGTACTAAAAAAGGGGGTGAATTTGAAAATAGTTTTACAAAACTAAATTAATTTAAAGAGTTTAATAGTTGAGAAGGAAGTATATTTTGAAAATATATGATAAGTATGTGATAATTGCTAAGTTACTACACCACTTGAAAAGTTCCTTGTCCTTAGTTGATTATTAGGTTTTTGGTGTAATTCTTTGATTGAGGGTTAACCAAGATCTTGGGTACCTACAACCACTAAAACAATGCAAATAAGACTAAAACATGACATAAAAATTATATAGTTGAATTATAGACCCTAATAATGAATTAAGGTTTTTCAAGGAACACTGAAATCTCAAATTTTTGTGAATTAAGAGGATTTTTAAGTTTTCTAATCAAAACAACACAAGTCGCACACTTAAAATTACACACCAATCAGTTATGAAATAAAAAGTGTTTCAATTAAATTCATCAAAACAAGTTAAGATACATATAAAAAACAATTACAAACCACAATATACACAAAACTATTAGATAATTATGTTTTTGAAATCCCTCTTCAAGTCTGTAGCTCCCTCGCAATGATCACCCACCGCTTAACTCAACATCGGGATGAGGAGGAAGCTTGGGTGGAACTCCTTCATTCTTGATCCCCCTATGAGGATAAGGGCCTAAACAACTTTAAGGATGAGGAGGAGACTGCTCTAGGACATAAAAATGGTAGAACTTTACTTCTGGTTCAAACTTCCAAATGAGGAGCCCAAGCTTCCATTTTATAGGCAAATGGGAAGGTGGTTTTGGGCACACAGATTGTGTAAACCCACTTGAACCATGGTTTTAGACCACTTGATAGTCAAATATAGATTTGGAAAAAACTAAAAACATGTTTACCCACCTCTTTAATGTATCCATCGAAATATTTTCACTATTTGGACAACTACATATCAAGATATTGATAAAATACATAACACCAAATTTGACTTTGTGTAGATTTGATTCTTTGGACAGATCAGTTTGGATGGGCATTGTAGAGGCCAAATGAGGACTCAGTTCCTTCATATGAAATGTATCACATTAAAGTTTGGACCAGCCCACAAAATTCCATCCCATTTGGATTCACGGTTTAGTATAAATATTTGGTTGAGTCCACTGGTATGCATGGATCCTGTGCAGTTTGGCCCATTTTTCTGGGACATCATCTTGGGCCCTCCAAATCACCTCCACCTTCAATGAGATTATCAAAACAAGTATCATTTCCCTTTTTAAAAGAAATAAATACAAAATTATTTAATCAAAAATGAAGCAAAATTTGTTATTATTTTTATATTTTTCAATAAAAAACTAGTTTCACACAGTGGTGTAAGGGTGAAAATGAAACATTGAATCGTAGTGCGATCACACCCCCACACCTAAACATTTTCACTCCTGGGCAAAGTTACATTTTAAGAAATTATGCATGTAGATATTTCCAACATCATAATGATTTAAAATTAAATAGAAATTTAATTCCTAATAGAAATTTGATCAAATCAAAAAAAACACACCAAGGAGTTATTCTCAATGATCATTGAAAAAAACGTCTCAAAAATTATATCCAAATGAAATTCCAAAAGATGCATGATACCAATCAAAGAAAATAATTTAAAAGTTAATCATGTCACTAATTCTCTATGTGTTTGTGTTACAACCATTTTATGCTATTCTTTCCACTTTCTATCGAGTAAATATAAGTTATTTTAATAATTGTCTACTTATAAGATCCTTTCTACTGAATTTTCCCCACATCCATTGTAATAAAATTTCAAGACCCACTCACTTAAGCATTCCCAGAAGTCAAACCATAAGCTCCCGACCTAGATAACCCCATATGTTGTACATTTCATCACTCCCATCATTTATTAATTTTTCAAAAGTTTCACTTGGAATAAATCTCACACTCTTCTCCCAACCGGTGTTTGATCTCCTCATGACACTAATTGTAATAGTTATAACAAGATCAAAGTTTGAGGAAGGGTGGTTTTTGACCTTCCCAATATACAACCCATTTTTTTATTTTGTTTTTTTGAGGGTGTATAATAGTCAGATAACAGGTACACACCCATAGGTAAATCTGGTACAGTAATGAAATAGATCGGATAAGAAACAAATGTATGGAAAAATGATTTTTAAAAGTAGAGAAAAATCAACCTAACTTATATTTACCTTCCATTAAGTAATAATTTTCACACATCATGGTTGGGTGAAAAAATATGTGGAGAGATTAAGTGACACAATTTTCCCTTAAACTATTCACAAAAAAAGGAACCATTCTTCTCAAAGGTTTAAAAATGATAAAACCATTTATATCATCGACAATAAACCAAATTTCGAAAGAAATTCACACCACAGTATTGAATTCTTACTGAAATGAACATTTCATCAGATTTTTTTTTAAATGATAAAACAATATGAAATACAGATATTCCACATGCATTTTCAATAACTTCCATGATAAAATGGGCATCATTTTCCATGATAAATGGGCATAAAAAATTAATATTCCAAAACAAAGGTGAGGGGAAGGTAAGGGGGTAAAGTAACAATACAATTTAGCAAGATAAAAAAAGAAAAAGAAGAAATATGATGAAAATTATTCCTAACTAACCCAGAAATATACCCATCCCCCCATACTTAAAGTGTGTGGTGTCCTCACTATAATAAAAGAGAATTTGTGAAGGAGGGATAAAACTTGGTAAGTGTCATTCATAGACTACTTCTTAAACTTGAAGTTCCTCTATCTGGGACTCCATAATGGATTCATGGAAGTGCTTTAGCCGCTACCCATTCACAGTGAAGGTTTGCTTGGTTTCTTTATTTTGAACCTGGACAACACCAAATAGAGAGATGTTAGTAACAGTGTATGGTTCAAACTAGTGGGAACAAAGCTTACCTAGATACAACTTCAGCCTATCATTGTAAAGAATGACCTTCTACCCAATGTAGAACTAACGATGGATGATAATACGGTTGTGGGTAGCCTTGGTTCTCTCCTTATAAATCCTAGAGTTCTCATATCCATCTCTTCTCATTTCCTCCAGCTCCTAAATCTGCAACTTCCTTTGAGCACCAACACCAGAATGATTAGAATTGCATTGTTTGATGGCCCAATAGGCCCAGTTCTCAATCTTAACAGGGAGGTGAAAACTCTTTCCAAACACTATCTTATATGGTGACATGCCAATGGGGGTTTTCAAAGCAGTACGGTAATACCATAATAAATCATCAAGTCTTAGACTCCAATCTTTTCTATTAAGTTGAACCATTTTTTCAAGAATCTGTTTTACTTATCTATTTGACACCTCAGCTTGACCATTGGTGTGTGGGTGATAAGCAGTAGACACTCAATGCTCGACCCCATACCGATGCAAAATAGATTTCATTGTTCAGTTTCAGAAATGAGAACCCAGGTCATTAATGATGAACCTAGGTAATCCAAACCTACAGAAAATTTGGGTTCTCAAAAATTCCACAACTGCCTTAGAATCATCAATCCTTGTAGCTCGTACCTCTAACCATTTTGACACGTAATCTACTTCCATAAGAATGTACAAGTTTCCAAATTAATTATGAAATGGCCCCATAAAGTCAATACAAAAAACATCAAAAATGTCATGAAAGAGAAATGGTTGTTGTGGCATTTCATTTATTTTAGAGACATTACCCTTTCTTTGACAACAAGGACAAGATTTAAAAAAATCATGGGCATCCCAAAAAAATGTGAGCCAAAAGAGACCAGAATCAAGGATTTTTTGAGCAGTCAATTGGGGACCAAAGTGACCCCCACAAGAAAGAGTGTGGAAGAACCTAAGGACGGACTGAAACTTTCTATCAAGAACACAACTTCTAAGGACTTGATCACAACTTGTGCGCCAAAGGTAGGGGTCATCCCAAATGTACAACGAGACTCATGTTTTAGACAACTGGCTTAGTTTTTGTTGAAATCAGTAGGAATGCAAGATTCTACCAAATAATTTACAATTTCATCATACCAAGAAATAGCATCTTGCACTCGATACAATATCTCATCGGGAAACATATCATTTATAGGAATATATGGAGATGAGTCAATTTATGAGGATTGGGGAATCCTACTGATATGTTCAGCCACCAAATTCTCTGCTCCTTTTTTATCTCTAATTTTTAAATTGAATTCTTGAAGGAGGATAATCCAGTGAATGAGACGTGGTTTGGCTTCTGGTTTCTTAAGGAGATATCGGAGGGCTGCATGGTCTGAGAACACAATGACTTTGGACCCCAAAAGGTATGACCTGAATTTTTCCAAGGCCAACACAATGGTAAGGAATTATTTTTCATTTATGGTGTAGTTTTCTTGGGAATGGTCCAAAGTACGCGAGGCATGGGCAATGACATGTGGAGCTCAATCGACCCATTGAGACAAAATTTCCCCAACTGCATAGTTAGAGGCGTCGCACATGAGCTCAAATGGTAAATCCCACAGAGGTGGTTGGATTACCGGGGGTGACATGAGACTCCATTTTAACTTATTAAAATATTCCTCACATTCATTATCAAAAACAAATTCCTTTTATTTTTGGAGTAATTGGGAGAGGGGGTTGAAATCCTACTAAAGTCACAAATGAAGTAATGGTAAAATTCAGCATGACCCAAGAAATACCACACATCCCGTACATTTTTGGGGAATGGTAGGGAAGAAATGACATCCACTTTTGATTTATCTACTTGGATACGATCCCCATAAATGAAATATCCCAAAAATATACCTTGTATCATCATGAAATGGCATTTCTCATAGTTTAATACAAGATTCTTTTCAATACAGTGATGTAGGACTAAAGTAAGACTACTCAAACATTCATCAAAAGAAGAGCCATAAACAAGTGAAATCATCCATGAATACTTCCATGCAATTATCTAGGTAATCCAAAAAAATACTAACCATGCATCGCTAGAAAGTACCTGGAGCATTGTACAAACCAAATTTCATCCTTCTATATGAAAATGTGACAAAGGGGAAAGTGAAGGTTGTCTTTTCCTCATCCTCGGGGGAAATATGAATCTGAAAGTATCCAAAATACCCATCAAGGAAACAATAGTGGGATTTACCCACTAGACTCTCTAGCATTTGGGAAATGAATGGAAAAGGGAAATGGTCCTTCCTAGTGTGTTGGTTTAGTCAGTGATAGTCAATGAAGACACGCCAACTATTCTGCACACGAGTTGAAACCAATTCATTGTTTTCATTTCTGATTACTGTAAGGATAGTTTTTTTAGTAACTAATTCAATTTGACTAACCCATTGGCTATTAGATATGGGTTAAATGACTCAAGTAGCAAATAATTTTGATACCTCCCTTTTCACAACTTTTAGGAGGTTTGGGTTCAGTCGACGTTGTGACTGCCTCACTGGTTTAGCCTCATAATTTAATAAAATATGATGTCTACAAATTGATGGGATAATACCAGGAATGTCAACTAGTGTCCATCCTAAATATTTTTTATACTCCCTTAAAAGTCCAAGTAGTCGCAATTCATGCCCAAGAGGGAGTGAACTAGCAATGATGATGGGAAACTTGTTTTCATTATCAAGATATGAATATTTTAAATCTTGAGGCAGTTGTTTTGGTTCCAATTCAGATGGATTTTGGATTGATGGGAGTGTGTGTGAAATTTATAGATCACTAATCTCATCTAAATACTCAATGGAATCATCCTCAGATGAGGAATGAGCTTTTACAAGCTTATAAGTATCATTGATGGTCATTGAATTCTCAGTGTCTAAGAAATTATAAATTAATAAACATGCATGACACTTTTATAAACCACTAAAACAATAAACTCATGATTCATTACATATAATTTAAATCAATGAATAAAACTCAGAAAGGGGATCGGGAAAATAAAAGTTGTTTTTTTAGGGGAAGGGAGTATGTCAATTGAATTAACAGAGAGAGAAGAAGGTTATTCTGAGGGATGCTTCATGGCATCAAGGATGTTGAAATGGACTTTGTCACCACCAAATTCCATATATAATTTACCATTATGGACATTAATTATGGCTTTGGTAGTTTTCAAGAAAGGTATCCCCAGTATAATTGGGGCATGTCCATTCATCCTATCATCTTCCATTTTTAGCACATAAAAATATGCAGAAAAAATTAAATTTTTCACCCTCACAAGAACATCCTCTAACACACCAGAAGGGTGTACAATACTTCGATTGGCTATTTGAACAACAATTCCAGTGGGATTCAGTTCCCCAACCTACAATGTAGAGTAAATAGAGTGAGGCATCACATTTATAGAAGCACCTAAATCAAGCATGGCATTGGAAAATGAATAATTCTCTATAGTGCATGGAATCAAAAATGTCCCAGGATTGTTGCACTTGGTGGGAAGTGATGGATCTATCAATGTTTATAGGTTCCTCCCCAAGATCACCTTTTCATCTCCACGAATTCACCTTCGGTGTGTACATATATCCTTTAGAAACTTTGCATATCTTGGAATTTGTTTCACAGCATCAATCAAGGGGATGTTTACCTGCACGTTTTTTAAAGTTTCCAATATTTAATTATCTAGTTTAGTTTCCTTTTGTTTCATAGGTTGGGTGGACCTTTGGGGAAATGGAAGATTAATGGTTTGGCTAGGAGACACATCGACATACACACTCTTTCCTTTGGAAGGGATTCTCTCAAGACAAGGTTTTTCAACATTTAGAACATTTTCAATGGTTGGGATGGAGGTTTCCTCAATAGGGGATGACTCTAATGGAGGATTAATTTGGTTTTTAAGTTTTTTTCCACTTCTAAGGGTTATGGAACTAACATTTCCCTTATCCCTAGGGTTAACTACTAGTTGAGAAGGTATTTTATTGGACCCGTGACTTTGAATTTCCCCCACCAAGTTAGCTAGTTGGTCTAATTGGGTTTTGAGGTCTTGTATGGCTGCCTATGTGGTTTTTTGGAATTGGATATTGTTTGAAGTCATTTGTTTCATCATATATTTAAGGCTAGGCTTAGGTTTTAGAGGGGGGATATTGGAAAGTCCTTTGGGGTGGTTGAGTATTTCTATGTGGTGGTGGTGGATGACTACTCTAACCTTGTTGGTTCCATGGTTGATGAGGCTATTTTGAATAACCCCTTTCATATAATCTTGGTTTTCTTTCCACCCATAGTTGGATGGATAGTATGGTTCTTGCCTAAAGGGTTGGTTATAGGGGAGTCCTAGGAATATTTCCTCACAACTCTCATAATTTTCTCTTAATTGGGGGAATTGATCAGAATAATGGGTTTCAGAAGAGCAGATTCTACAATGGATAGGAGGAGGAGATTGAGATTTCCCTTGGGAGAGAGAAAGTTATCATAGAAGGGTAATTACCTCCTCAAACTTTGTGTCCACCTTCTTCTCAAATTCAGTAATTTTCACCTCATGGACACCTCGAATGGGTATATTGGACCTTGAACTGAATTTTTGTGTTTTTTGTGCCATGTTCACAATTAGGGTCCTTGCAGTGATTGGGGTTTTATCCACTAGTACACTACCTGTAGCAGTATCAATCGTGTTATGATCAATTGGAATTAAACCTTCATGAAAATACTATATTAAAACTTGATCGCTTATTTGGTGGTGTAGATAACATGAACATAACCTTTTAAATTATTCCCAATATTTATGTAATTTTCCCCCTTATTATTGCCTTATACCATAGATTTATTTCCTTATAGTTGCAGTTCGAGAGGTTTGGAAATATTTTTCAAGAAAAAGATGTTTCATGTCTGCCCATTCTCTAATTGGTAAATTAACATAGTAAAGCCTGTATTTTGTAGTGTCTTCTAATGAAAATAGGAATTCTCTTAGAGTTACTTATTCTTCATCCACACTTTCAGGTTTTAATGTAGAACACACAGTATGAAATTATTTTAAGTATTTATGTCGATCTTCTCTAGGAAGTCCATGGAATCTTGGCAATAAGTGAATTAGACCGGATTTCAGTTCAAAATTGGGTGCCTCACCTTGTATTTGAATATATGTGGTTTTGATATCAACATTAGGTGAGGTTATTTATTTTAGTGTTCAATTGTTTTCATCCATTTTATACTTGTTAATTTCATGTTCTAATTTGGTTCCAGAAGAAGAGGGGTTTAAAAAAGTCTCAAGTTGTGGTGTGTCCTCCATCAAAGAGTTGTCTTGTGCGTCTCGGGGTCGTTGACGTAAGATCCTCTCCAGCTTGGGTTCGAACGGTGGTAAATATCCTAGATTAGAATGCATCATGAACAAAACCTACACAAGAAATAAATCAGAACACAAAGATATAGGTAAAGGTATAAGATAAAAAAAATAAATATTCATAAAATTTCCAAATAACTTATCAAAAACACACACTAAAAACCAAAGTGCTCCCCTCCAACGACGCCAAAATTTGACCTCATTTTCATGACATGCCAAATTTATTATGATTTTAAGGTTTATTAATAGTCTAGGGAAGACCCTAGGTCATCTCCCAAGGAGAATTGGTGGGTATAGAGTGTGCATTTTTAATAAGAAGTACTAAACAGGGGGGTGAATTTGAAAATAGTTTTATGAAACTAAATTAATTTAAAGATTTTAATAGTTGAGAAGGAAGTAGATTTTGAAAATATATGTTAAGTATGTAATAATTTATAAGTTACTACAACACTTTAAAAGTTACTTGTTCTTAATTGATTATTAGGTTTTTGGTGTAATCCTTTGATTGAGGGTTAACCAAGATCTTAGGTACCCACAACCCCTAAAATGATGAAAATAGGACAAAAACGTGACATAAAAATTGTATAGTTGAGTTACATACCCTAATAAAGAATTAAGGTTTGTCAAGGAACACTGAAATCTAAAATTTTTGGGAATGAAGAGGAGTCTTATGTTGTCTAATTGGAACAACAGAAGTTGCACACTTAAAATTACACACTGATCGGTTATGAAATAAGAAGTGTTTCAATTAAATTCATAAAAAAAAGTTAATATAAATATAAAAGAAAAATTAAAAACCAAAATATATGCCAAACTAGTAGAGAATTATGTTCTATAACTCCCTCTTCAAGTGTGTATCTCCCTCGCAACGATCACCCACCGTTTAGCTCGACATCGGGAGGAGGCGGAAGCTCGGGTGG
Source organism: Viscum album (assembly GCA_963277665.1). Lineage (NCBI taxonomy): Eukaryota > Viridiplantae > Streptophyta > Magnoliopsida > Santalales > Viscaceae > Viscum > Viscum album. The sequence goes on from OY728119.1 coordinate 542,743,033, forward strand.
AACTCCTTCTTCATTCTTGATCCCCTTATGAGGATAGGAGCTTCCAGAACATAAAGGATAAGGAGGAGACTCCTATAGGACTTAAAAATATTAGATATTCACTTCTGTTTCAAACTTCAAAATGAAGATCCCAAGCTTCCAGTTTATAGGCAAAGTGGAAAGTGGTTTTGGGAACATAGATTATGTAAAACCACTTGGCCCATGGTTTTAGACCACTTGAAAATCGAATATTGATTTTTAAAAAACTATAAACATGTTTACCCACCTCTTTAATGTCTCCACCAAAAGTTTGGCACCATTTGGACAACTATTACTCGAGCTATTGATAAAATACATAACACCAAATTTGACTTTGTGCAGATTTGATTCTTTGGACAGATTAGTTCAGATGGGCATCGTAGAGGAAAAATGAGGCTTTTTTTCCTTCATATGAAATGTATCAAATTAAATTTTGAACCATAACACAAAATTTAAGCCCATTTTTAATCATGGTTTAGTAGAAATATGTGGCTGAGTCCACTGGTGTGCATGGATCCTGCGTAGTTTGGCCTATTTTTCATGGAAATCATCATGGGCCCTCCAAATCACCTCCACCTTCAATGAGATTATCAAAAAAAGTATCATTTATCTTTTTAAAAGTAATAAATACAAAATTATTGAATCAAAAATTAAGTGAAATTTGTTATTATTTTAATGATTTTCAATACAAAACTATTTTAGCACAGTGGTGTAAGGGTGAAAATGAAACAGTGTATCGTAGTGCGATCAACACACGTACGATGATTTCATAACCCATTTGATAGAAGTGTGTGTGGTTATAGTTCATACTATTAATATAAAAATATCTCAATATATGGAAGATAATAAATTTATTATATAAGAATAATATTATAGTAATTGAAGGAGGTGTAGAAGGAAATAAAATAAAAACGCTTTTAGAAGAACATAACCTCTTCTTAGGGTATCCTCCTTAGGTTTGAACTAAAACCTTCAAAGATTTTATTTCTTCTAAAACTAAGGATTATAGGATGAGTTAAGTGAAGTTTGGGAGTGATTTTATAATATATTTATCAATCCAAATTACATGATAGGTTTGAATAAATGAGGGGAGTGACTGCCCTTGTATAGTTGAGGAGGAGTGACATTCTGGTAAATACTCATAAGTATTCACTATTGGGACATAAATATTACCTAAAGTGGCTCCAAGATTGATAATAAATTTAATTTAGGTATTCTATGGTCTATTTTTCCCTCAACCACACAATAGAACATAGGTTTTTAATATTTTGTTCCTTAACTCTTAAGTTTCCTTATTCTACCATTTTGGTTTTTCATTATGGTAACTAGTTTTCTAAGCTAAGTAATTTATCATTTAAAATAAGAATAAAATTATCCTTACTATATAATTTGTACCCACTAATTCAAAATATGATATCAAATTTATAAAATATAAATCCAATGTGTGTTGGAAATTAATTTTAACACAAATGCAAGTAACGTGTAAAAATACTGTTTTAATCGTAACCATGCTAACCTGGTTTTTTACTATTTAATAGTCAATATAGTCATTATAATAGAAAAAATAGTCCATTAATTGAGAATATTTTATATTTCTTAATATTCACAAATCACTTGGTAGAATAAACTATTTTTATTAATTTTAAATCATTTAATAAAGTATCATTTATATAAAATAACATTAATTTCAATTTTGACATTATTTATTTAATTTGAATTTTAAATATAAAGACAATGATGGAATTTAAATATATTAAGTTTACAACTATGTAACATGATATATTCATCAAAAACATAATGGAAGTCAATAATTCATTCAATTTGCCTCACTTTTAATATTTTTTAGTATCATTTGTTATAGTTAGTTATTAACTAAATAATTACTATGTTGGAACTTCTTAAGCATTTTAAGAAACTAATTCATCTCTAAAAATTAAAGATAAATTATTATTATTACAGTTTCCCTCAGATTTCACACCCCATGATAGTTTTTTATTTCTGAACAGTTTTGAATGGGTTAATTTGTGGAACCAGAAACATCCAATGGTTCTATATCCATAGGGACGTAATTTCTAAAGGTAGGTTCTCATTAGGGATTTTGACTCACGATGCTAAGGAACTTGTATTGGTCTAGAGGATGGAAGGTCGGGCTCATCACACCCATTTGGGGGTAATTATTTACTACTCTGGGAATTTCTTATATATTTAAGATATGTTCATTAGTCCTTCATTAATTCCCAAGTATGATGTGAGTTATCCTAATATTAGTAATAAATTATTACCATGTGTGGAATTTAGAATCATCTATATGTAGTCAAGGTTCTTTATTTATGGATATATATGTATGTATTTGAGGTTCTATATTAATGGTATCTAATCATATACTACTTAGAGGTTCTTTGGTCATTGTTACGATGATGTTAGTTTTTTAGCCACATAGTGGGGAACTCTGGAGTTTATTTTGATATAGGTAGATGAATGTCACTCTAGAGTTTATCATCACTTAGGGAGATATTAATCGTTTTATGTTGGTATCAAACCCATAAATGGGATTCCCATGTATCCTTGTGAAAGAAATCAAAACTCATATAGTTCATTAACACTTAATGGGGAACATCATACCTTTTAGGGTCGTGTTATGAGGACCTAATAATACAATTTAATGTCATGTGGCAAGGAAGTCTAGGTGGAAAGTGCCTAGTCAAAGTTTATTGTGGGAATTATGCTGAAAAAACCAAAGGAACATGGAAGGAATATGAGTTTTCAAGTTAAATTAGACCCTACTGTGGATGTGGTCCAAAAGAACAGGGTTGGTTTAGGATGTTGGGTTTGAAACTCTGGTAGGCTTCCTAGGTATCCTATTTGGATGGGAATCAAATCCCACATAGTTCATTATGTCTCATAGGCGAGTATGGTCCTTTGAGAAAAATATGTTTCGGCTTACTCCTATTGAGGACTCCCTAATAAATGAGTCATGAGTAATGTATCAACTCATGATGGTTTTAGGGTTTAACTCAGGGTTTACTCTTGAGGAGGATACCCAGATTAAGGTAATTATAATTGGGGATTATTCCTAAGGAGGATGCCTATTGAGCTTAGGCCCTGAGTGGGCTTCCTACGTATCTCATTTTTTAGGAATCAGAGTTCTCATAGTTCAATGGTTTAGTTGGATTTTGTGGATGTTATGATCATTATAAACCTCTAAGACCATGTGAGTCATGCTCGGTATGAGAAACAAGAGGATGTGAAAGATTCAACAAACTGCACACTTTCCGTCCATTGCTGATGGAAAAGGAGGATAAGTATGGCGGAATAGTCTGAGGAGACCATGGAAGAGGTCGGGGATACGGCACTTCCCTCTCTTCACTTTACATTGGATGTGAATCCAATGTAAAGAAAGAATGAATATGAATGTGTATAGAGGATAAATATTGAAACCTCCTACATGAAAGGTTAAAGGCTTACACTAAGATAGTTTCCCAAAAATTGGTCATGTAGTGAGTGAGGAGGATGTCATTACATGTCAAAAGGAGACACAATAATGATCCTCATATGCCATGCTACGGAGAAAATTCTCGAAATATCAGAGATGAGAAGGGATAGATAGAGTCTTATCCCCAAAATCTGAGACCAGGAAATCCTAAATATTGTCCCTAAGGTAAGGGTCCACGTGACCATAGATATCCAAATCTAAAAATTCCCTAATTATCTATACCCTTTTATAGAACAAGTTTTGGAAACATCTAATAGTATAAATCCAAATCCAAATGGGAGACAAGAAGATGTGCCTTTTCCTAAGGCTTTGTAAGTCAGGAGGTCTTGGTGGAGATTTCAACTTTGTCCCTTTCAGACAAGGGATCCAAGGGAGGAGAGTACATTCCATGGGTGGATTTGAAGAGGGCTTAAAGGGTGGATCATGTAGGTCATGAGCATAGGTTCTTAGCGCAGGTGTACCACGTAGGTGGGATGTGCAGGTGTGTCATGTAGGTCCTATGAGAAACTGAAAAAATCCTTTGTGCAGGGTAACAAGGGTTGTTTAGGCTGAATATGCCTTGTCCAGTGGACTATCGGGGAAAAATATTTGGGTAAAGACTTAACCTAAGAACCTTGGGTATCTTTTGGTGTCCTTGAAATAATATTAATAAGGTCCCTGATTAGGGATAGGGACCTCATGTGGGTGACTTATTCATTATGGAAGAAGGATCCTCAAATAGGTGTCTTGTATTTCATACCCTTAAGGGACCTTGATCTTAATTTTACCCTTTAATTATCTCTTCTATCTTGTTCTAGGTAGCTACCTAAGAAAGTTTGGGGGACCTGAGAAAATGTTCTACACAATGAGAGCTTCAGGGGTTATTCCAAGTTTTTCAGTTATCTAAATGAGGAGCCCAAGGGTTCTATTTATAGGAAAAGAGTGTTCCTAGTCGAATAGAGTCATCGACATAGGTCTTTCGTGTAGGTATGTGGTGCAGGTCCCCCGCGTAGGGGTTTAGGAATAACATGTCTACATAGGTCCCTGGTGTAGGTCTCCAGTGTAGGTCCTCAGTGTAGGGGGGCTATATCTTTTGGGCTACACTGGTAGAACCTGTGCTAGCATCTTGGAGCATAGGTGTGTTGTGTAGGTCTATTTGGATGGATATCTTGGATTTTCTTAAGATACCTTTATACTTAATATATCCAATATACTCTTCATAATATTTTTTCCTTCCTTTATTAAAAAGGGAGTGTCAAAAAAATCCCCCTCCCCCCCCCCACCGCCCTCAGGATTGGATCCAAATGAAGGAGGAGGGTCTAGTCCTAAGAAAAATGTCATGGAAAATATTATAAAGGATCAACACTAGATCACGTAGCTGCTCCACATAGAGTTCCCATAGAGTTTGTTAGTGTCAGTTTTTGGGAATAGGTTGATGACATAGGTGAGCATCATAGGTGATCAGTGTAGGTTGGCAGTGCCTATAAATACCCATTTTCCTTTGTCACTTTCTTCACCCGCATTTCTTGATTTTGTATCTGGTCATGTGGGTCCTTCATCCAGCTATGTCACGTTGTGAAACCAAGAAGGTCCTCCAAAATTTTTCTCAAGGTATAGACAGTTGATCAATGGGGTTGCACTAAATCATCTTAGTAAAAAGGGTATCATGTAAGGACCTTGTTGAGTGCCTTTGTCGAAGGACCTGTGTGGGGAACCTTGTCAAAGGACCTGTGCGGAGATTTTCCTTTTACGAATTTTTGAATTTATCTATTTTAAAATTTGAACTTTCTTAAGTTGATATTTTAACTTAATGATAAATTTTGGTGTCTTCTTGAAGGCTTCCAAATAGCACCTTTTATGACTGCAACCAAGGAAGCTTCTGTGTGTCAGACTGAAATGATGAAAGCCATCAGACCAGAGTATTATGATTTTTTTGATACTACCCTTACCTAATTAGTGAAGGGTTTGATTACATATCATCATGAGTATCCATGAAGTGATTTCCTTCCTTTGTATGGGTATGGGATTATGATGGATTCCAACATTCCATCATATAATAGATATTTCCCAAAGACTTGGTTTGTGAAACACATCAACACTCCATGTTCCAACATCTCTGTGAAGGGTATTCCCATTAAAGAATGAATAGTTCCTATTTGATACATTTTATATCACAGTGGATGCAATCCTGATATGAAGGGTCATGTCGTAGATCCAAGGACTCATTGATATGATTCTACCTTTAATGATTTAAAGATAGATCAATCTCAAGGATGGAAAGAAGATTAGGATCTTCATTCTGGAGGGGGAGTCATGCCTAAATGGATGTGGGCATTTTCGGTATGCCAAACGTGTTTGGAGTTTAGAAAATAACTGAAATATTTTTACATTTATGGGTATATATGATTAGGATAGACCTATATTTACAAGAATGTAGATATCATTCCTGAATTGTTGAGCTGATGGAGTCCGCAAACAAATTCTTTTCATTTGATGCATGGTGAGTTCATCATTAGTTTTTGGGATGTTTACCAAATTTCTGGGGCTCTCATTCTAAGGAAAATTTATGATGAATTTATTCCTCCAATGAAAAAATGAGATGATGCTGAGAGGATTCCATCATTGGCCCATGAGCTATTCAAAATAGTGAAGAAGCTGTAAAATAAAAAGGATCCTTCTCCTAGGGCTAATGTCCATGTGGTAGTGTGGATAGGATATTTCTTAGAACCATCAAAATAGAATGTTCCTAATTGTAGGAATCCTACCATTTTCCCCACTACCAATAATCAGGGTGATTTAGATACATTTTTTCCTATACTAGAGAAGGGTTATTACAAACATTGGAGTTATAATTTCAATCCCAATATTGATGCAAAGGTACACCTGGCTAGCTTCCTTTCCATGTGGCTAAGTATTTATCTACTTCCAGTCTATGAGTCTGGTGGTGGTGTGAGGCCATGGATTTTTTTTATTACATAAAAGTTAGTAGAGGGGGAGTATATTGGGTTTTATGCCCCTATGTTAGCAATAATATATCACTATATGTTGTATTTATACAATGGGAAGGCTCTGTTTAGACTTGCAGGGCCATTCCAGGTGTTGTGGGGATAGATTTCATCACATTTCAGTTCATATTTGGTGTTGAATTCATTTAAAATCCCCAACAGTAGATTTACCCCATTTGTTTAGGAAGTCTCTGAGATTCAACCTTTGAATCTGAAGCCTAATGAGGTGATGAAGGTGTTGAACGTATCTGGAGACTTCATCTTCTTTCCGTATGGTAACCCACAAACTGGAGCGTTTGTCAATGATGGTAAGGAAAATAATTAGGAGATGAGGGAATACATGATGAAATTTAGAGAAATTTTATTGGTAGCCTGTATTGATAGTGAGATTATCTGTGAGGCTTACATCCCTTATCGGTTTGCTCTATAGTTTAAATGTCTTCAACAATCAATCACCTTCCCTCAAACATATTTTAGGCATGAGAAGCATCCAATGGTATCCCAGTAATTATGGATCTTGATGGCTCTAGAGACATCCAAAATTTCAATCATGATACCCCCTTCAGAGGCATTAATTGGATTTGAGGATGGATATTCCAAGGCCTGGGCTTCTTCAAACTCTCATCGGGCTTTAACCAAGGGAACATATCAGGTAGAGGACATGATTAATGATGTTTATGGAATGTGTGGAAATAAGTCCAAAACCAAAGATGATGCATAAGATCCATAACCCTCAAAACATTCTCATAGAAAGTCCACTAAGAAAGCTAGGGTTAAGGAGATAACTCCCCCAGTGCCAAGGAAATATTTTTTCCATCATTAAGAGGAGGTTGTTTTCTCATACCCTCATTCTTCTGAAAGAGAAAAAAGGTATGAAGAGTATTTTCAATATGAATGCATTTATTTTTCACTGTATCCAACTGCATCAAAGCCAAACTATGTGCAACCCTTGGCAATCCATTATTTGGAAATCATGACTCGTAATCTCAAGTATGAATGGGAGTTTCTCCAGGATGGCCTACGAATTCCAGATTTAGGTGATATTAAATCACTCTATGATTTTAAACCTGAAAATAATTTGGCTGAGGTAAAGGAGTATGTCAAGTATATGGAGGCTTTCATATATGCAATCAATGATCAAGTCCTGGCCTCAAAGAGAGTATCCAGCATACTGGATCGAGGAGTATTTGAAGGGGTAATTGTTAACCCTAGGGAGGAATGGGAAATTTATGTTAACATTGATGACATATTTCCCTTTTCTTATTTTAATTTTTTCTCATTATCTACCATCACTAATCTTGATGGGAATTCATTTTGAAATTTGAAACAAAAGAAGGAGAAGCAGTAGAAAAGGAGCTTGATTCACCAAAATATGGGCCTATGGGTACCCTTATTAAGATGGTGAATGAGGCCCTTGGATCCTCAGAACTCTCTCTATATGGGAGGAATATGATGGAGGTGATGGTGATGGAAATTCCTCATATGTTACCTCAGGTCTCCATTGCTAAGAAGAGTAGTACAGTCTCTCTACTATCTAATGAAAGGAAGTGAAAGTGAGTAATAAATTTGGTGTAGAGAGTACTCCATAGTGATTATTTGTTCTATCATCTAGTATTACAACTGTCTTGACACACTTCTCTAACCATTTTCATCTTTTCGTAGAACCCACATTTCTTTCTTCCCTTAAAGGATCTGGTACCGGTCCTTCAATGATCAAGAAGGACATCTCAAGGAAATTATAGGTTCGGGCTGATGAATCTGTTGTTCTAATAGATTAGATGCTAAGGGGTGTGGATACATATTCTTCTACTTCTATATAGAGGGAAGAGGGTCATGGTAATTTCAAATGCACTTATTTTGGGTTCCATATGTAATTTCTAACATTCTTCTCCCCATTATTATTTTTATCTATTTCTTGTGCCAGAGGACTCTACAACAGCCAATACTAATACTCTTGTTGCTATAGGATGGAGAAATGAGGATTTTAGGCAGTCTAAGGAAGGTTTCAATATTGATCCTGACTTAGTAAGACCTAAAGACACCATTCTATTTGAAGAGATAACAGAGGAGAATTTTAGCGAAGCCAATACAGGTCCTGATCCACATTCCATGGATACCTAAAATGGTGAGTATGCTATGATATACAAAGATATATACAATGAAATGATGGATTCTCTTAATCTATACATTTATATTCCTGGTTTCATCAAGGAGTTTTGGGATTGTCATGAGGAACTAAAAGGATATGAGTTTTCTCATTCTTGCATTTTCCATACATAGTTATTCATTTATCTAATATTTCACATCAAAGTTCAATACATGCCACTCTATCTATAGATAATGTTGTAAAGACCCTTCTAGAATAGGGAATTCCACTCCATCCTACCTTTTCTGATGTTGGATAAGTACCGACTGAGAACCCAGAATTGGGAGATTCTCTAGAGCCTCTGATCACGGTGATAGGAAAAGCTAAAAAATATCACTCCTCGTGAATAAGTATTCATTTAAACTACTAAAGTTGAGAATATTAGGGAGGAATCTACTCAACTTGTTGACTTATTACTGGGTAAATGTCACTAATTGTCATAATCATTCTTTATTCTTGATATTATTTTGAGGCAAAAAACAATTCTAAATCATATTTTAGGATTATTAGCTTCTACGGTTAGGTCTGAAGGTGAAGCTTCTGTATTAGCTCGACCAGTAATAAAAGGTGAGGCATACTCTTCTTCAGAGGGAGTAGATAAAGGAACTTCCTTGAGTTATTTGATCCTTGAGTATGTCCTACATCATAATAGTGGCTCTGATTTAGACTTGAGCTGTAGGCTATTCTTAGTATCACGCGTGGAAGGACTTGGCAGATCATCTGGAAGATGATCTCTGAGACACCTCTGGAAAAAATATCTTCACATTTTGGCTAACTTATAGCTTTGTTTATAATACTAGGATTTTGAGGATTTTATTATCATCCAATCTATACTTCTTTGAAGGAGACCATTTTTCGGTAGGATCAAGAGCATAAACGTTGTCAAGACCTTATAAAGCTCAAACTTCTCACCAACATTGATGGTTTTTGAGCTATGGTATACCAAGAAGAGGCCAGTCATAACACAAAGTTAGAAGAGTTAAGAAAAAAATTAAGGAGGATATATTTGAAGTGGCGCACCTTCATTAATAATTTAATGCTACTCAAAAGAGACTCGAATAGCTCCATCAATCATTAGTAGAATCCCATTTGGAAGGGGTAACTACCATTGAGGCTTACATAGAAGTGCTTCATCAGACTGAGGAGACTGAAGTTTGTTAGCTAACTGAACTTCAATAAGCAGCTGATAGGGATCAGGAGGCTATTAAACAGATGAAGAGTTATGTCGAAGGCCTTTTTTAATATATGACAGAGAGACTCCATTTTTGTTGATGTTCCTTTTATTTTTATACATAAATTAAAAGGATTTTATCTCTGATTATATATGTCTTCATCCCTGATTTCTTCCTATAATCATAATCTCAAAGATTATTTTCATATCAATATATCTTCATATCAACTAATCATAATTACAAAGATAGGTATGGGGGTGATCTATAATTTTACCTAATTTAAGGGGCCTATTGAGTGTAGTTTTACTGTTACTAGGGTTTTATGGAAAACCCTATAAACTTTGTGTCTTTTGTGTTACCACCCTAATTTTTTCCTAAACTCAATGTGGAGGAGACTTAGTGGGTAAGTTTTAGCTTTTTCTTAGGCTTCCCCTTTTTCTTTTTGAGTTTTCATCCTAACAAGATTTGTTCCTTTTTAACCTTTTATTACTAATTTTTTCCTAAACCATACAGAGTGTAGGTTTAGCGAGCTCATACTCGACATTTTTCCAGGGTTCCCTTTGCAAGTTTTCAACCTAGTGAATATTGTGTCTCTTTTTGTGGGTAGTTTAAAGTCATTCATGACAGACTAAAAGGGCTAGTTTTTTAGGTTGAACAGCTTTGACCATGAATTTTGAAATTATAACACAAACAAGGATTGATGTCTAGTAATGTTTTTATATTCTTTAGATACTTCCAAGGGTAATCTTGAGACAATTTTGTTGTCTCCAAATATAAAACATTTTATTCAGGAATATAGAAGGTATCTTCTGTGAACAAAGTTACCACTAGTTGAAAAATCCATTATGAGGGATATTTTATGCAAGGCCAGTTGGGGCACATACTGCATAATCAAGTAGTGGTATCCTTAGGCTGGAAATCCTGTTATGTGGGTGAATTATGCAAGGCCAACTGGGGGTATGTATTGCATAGTCAGGTAAAGGAGTTTTCAAGAATTTTGACATTCTTTTACTGTTGAAAAAAAAATAAAGTTTAAGATTTGGATGTCTCAAGACTACAATGGGTGGATTTTTCAAGTAAAGATGTCTGAGAATAAAAGAATCATTCATTCCGACATAAGTAATGAATATGAAGCTAGTCTTACACAAATTTTATGTGTGAAGGAGGGTACATTTTGTCAGAAAGGGCCTTTCTGATATTGTGTTGTGCAGTTTAAATTCATGCAACAAATACATTATGTTGTACAGTTTCAAGTCATGCAACAAGGAAATTAGGGGTTGTACAGTTTCAAGACATGCATAAAGGAAATTGGGGGTTGTGTAGCTTGAATCCATATAGAAACTACATTAGGGGTTGGGCAGTTTAAAGTCATATAGCAAGGACATTAGGGGTTGTACAGTTTAAAGTTATACAATAAGGAAATTATAGGTTGTTTAGTTTAAATTCATACAAAAATTACATTAGGGGGATATAATTTAAGGTCTTTATCTTTGACCGATGGTTTGATGATTCTATGATTCTTTGAAATTTGTTTGGAAATGTGCTACTACAATCAGGTATGTAAGGGTAAAGTTATAATCTATGATTTAGGGATTTTCATATCCGAAGGGTGGTATAGGAAAAATGGTTTATAACATTAGAGGAGGTCTCTCCTAAGAACAAAGTTACCATTGATTGACAAGCCCATTACGGGGGTTGTTTTATGTAATACCAACTGGGGAATGTACTTCATAATCAATAATGGAATCCTTACGCTGATGTGCCCATTATGTGGGTGACTTATGAAAGGCCAACTGGGGCATGTACTGCATAGTTAGGTAAATGAGCTCTTAATAATTCTTATATTCTAGTGTTAAAAGAAAATGAAAGTTTATGGATATTTGGATTTTACCAAGCACGTAGTTTGGTTTGTGGAGAAATTACCTGAAAACTGAAGGGGTATTTCAAGTCATAATTTCCAAAGAATCAGGGATATGGATTCTCTACGTAGGTCTCACCCAAGCATAGAAATATATGGTTCCTATAGTTTTAGTTCAAATGAATAAGACCATAATATTATGGAAACAATGGATGATATATAGTCAAATGGTCTAAGGTTATTCTCATATGATTTGAACAAGTGAAGGGGGAAAGTGTAAACCAAGGTATTCAAGACCTTCAAGTAAAGAGAAATTATATAGGAAAAATATACAAGGGATGACTGCTGATTTACAGGTTCCATTATATTGTCGTCAAAGCTTTGATGATTCTCCCAAGAATGAAGTTATTGCTGGTTGTAAAACCCATTATGAGGGTTGTTTTATGAAAGGACAACTAGGGCATGTACTACATAGTCGAACAGTGGAATCCTTAGGCTGATAGCCCCTTTATGTGGGTGACTTATTCAAGGCCAACTAGAGAATATACTACATATTCAGGTAAAGGATCTCTCATGTATCATACATTCTACCACTAGAATCCAAGGAAAGATTATAAAGATATGAAATTATTCAAGATTAGGAGTATGACATGTGAAAGGGGAAATTTTCAATATACAAGGGAAGTATTTGGACTAATATTGGTTATAAATTTGGAGTCCCTTGCATCAATATAACTAATATATATAATGGGTACAAATCTTGTTTCTTTGGTGAGATCACTAAGGAGAGGACCCAAAATAAAATCTTCTATGTAGATTTTTGATTGTATGTAGGAGAGGGGGAATTTTATTTTACCCCATGGATAAAGATAGGGATTAAGGCCTAGGATTCACTATGTAGCTCAATGGGATGAGAATCAAGCTACATGTAGTTCTAGAGGTACCATGCAATTTGAATTCATGCAACGAGAACATTGGTCATGCAGTTTAACATCTTATAGAAAGGACATGGATGATTTTGATGTAAAAAATGAATATTGTGGCTAGACCAGGGTGTAGGACCCAGGAGTCACTACATATCTTTATGGGGAAAGAATAAATACATATTTAGTTCTAAAAAATATAGGTTCATGTGTAAATTGAGAACTCATACTGGATCTCCCCATGTAGATATGATTTGTATGTGGGAGATTAGGGGACTTTCTATGTTGTGACACAGCTGGGCCTAGGATTAAAGATCTGGACATCACTACGTATCTTAGTGGGATGAGAATCAATCCATACGTAGTTCTTAAATAAAGTTCCCTCACCATAACTAAATTCATAAGTGGAGGATAATGGGGGTTTCTTTGAAAACGGGTTCATACATAAGATGAGAACTCGTGTTGAATCTCGTCACATATATCTGACTCATCATGGGAGAAAATATGCATTATTTGCATCATGTTGCATCTGGTCCCAAGATTGAGAGTCTGGGAGTCACAACATATTTCATATGAGTGAGAATCAAGCCACACATAGTTCATGAAGAAGTTCCCCATGAAAATACGATCCGTACATAGGGAGTGGGGGATTTTAAATTGTGGTTGGACTGTGGGATATGACCAAGGTGTCACTACGTATCTCAATAGAATGAGAATCAAGCCACATTTAGTTCTTGGAATTCCATTCATTTTAACATCATGCAGTAAGGACGAAGGTGAACTAACATGAAGTGATGAAAATATTGAGATTGGGTCCAAGAATGAAAGTATGTGAATTGCAATGTATCTCATAGGGGTGAGAATCAAGCCTCATGTGGTCCTTGAAAAGATCCCTATGTAGATCTAATTCATTCACAATAAGTAAATGGGTTATATGATTTAATCATGGCTAGACCTAGGATTAGAGATCCATGCATCACTACATATCTCAATAGGATGAGAATCAATCCACACGTAGTTCTTGAAAGTTTTTCCCCACATCAATCAGACTTTGATGTGGGAAAGGGGACTTTTGATAACTTTCAGACAAATTTTTGGGCCAAAAGCATGAATTATAGGTATTACCACACATCTCATTATAATGAGAATCAAGGCATAAGTCTTGGAAAGGTTCTCTATGTAGATCTGGTTCACACATGGTGAAAAGTAAGGGGGGTTTTCTTTTCCAAAATCACGGTTGTACCTAGGATTAGAGATCTAGGTGTCACTATGTATCTTGTTATAAAAAGAATCAATCCACATGTAGTTCTTTAAAATTCTCCCTGTGAAGGTTTGATTCATACACACCGGGGTGAAGGGAATTTTTTTAAACATTACAACTAGACCCGAGATAGGAGATCTGGGTGTCACTTCATATCTTACTTGGTCAATAATCAAGCCACATGTATTTTGTGAAGAAGTTTCCTACACCAACTGAGGTTTTTTTGTGATGAATGGGGCTTTAATAGTTTTTAGATATTTTCCAAAATAATGGTTCTCCTCAAGACACAAAATGGTATGATAATCAAGACATATGTTCCAGAGAAATTCCTAGTATAAATTTGGTCCATACACAATGAAAAGGGAAATTGTTTCTTTATGGTCATGGCTGGACCCAGGATTAAAAATATGGGTGTCACTACATATCTCATTGAAATGAGAATCAAGACACATGTAGTTCTTGGTGAACTATGTAGTTTATCATCATGAAGCAAGGATGTGAGGTCACCTGATGTGAAATAAACATTATGGATATACTGGGGGATAAGACCTAGGTGTCACTACATATCTCAACGAGATAAGATTAAATCAACATGTAGTTCTTGACATTTATTACCCATACATGTCTGATTTAAACACAAGGAGAAATGGGGATCAAGTGCCACTAGGGAGTGGAAATTAGGTGAGTGAGTTTTATGCATGTAATCTACTCATATTTTTATGGAAAAGGAGTGTTTCCACTCATGGTATCTTAGGGATTTATTAATTTCAAACAAGGGTACATTAACCATATAGTTTAATAACATGTGGTGTGGAAAAATGGTGCAATGTAGTTTAATTTCTTTCATCTTAGACCACATGTCGTGCAGTTTATCATCATACGACAAGGACGGTGATGTTATTTAGTTTAACATCATGAAACATGGACAAAAAATGGTTCTATGCAGTGTAACATCCTACAGGTAAGATGAACTCTATGTGATTACACAAATTACTTCTTCAGGAACCTTCCATTGGTTAGAGTTGTAGTGAGTTCTCCATCCATTGAGATGAAGGAAGAATATCCATTTGAGTGAAACTTATGTATGAAGTAAGGTCCATCCCACTTTGGATCAAGCTTAATAGGCTTGTTTAACGGTATCATTGGAGTTCTAAGGACCAATACCAATTCTCCTTGGAGGAATGAATGAAGATGGACCTTCTTGTTAAAGGCCTGTGCTATCCAGTTTTGATAGAACTCTTAGTGATGCAAGTTGTGCAATCTCTTTTCATCCAATAAATCTCGATCATTTATTAATTTATGGGATTTCTCATCTATGGATAGCTATTCATAAATGAAAATATAGAGCAATGGAAACTAAGCCTCAATGGTAAGGATTACTTCAGTTCCGTACACTAATGAGTATGGGGTTGCTCACATAGCAGTATAGGTTGTAGTTTGATAAGCCCATAAGTAATGAAAGATCTTATCAGGACAATATTTCTTATCTTTATCCACTATCTTCTAGAGTATGTTCAATAGGGTATTTTTAAAATTATCTAATTTTCTATTGTTTGTTGCGTGATAACAGGATGAATGGTTAGATTTTGATATTGTATTCTTGATATAGCTTCTCCACCTCAGAAGAATAGAAATTGGTGTTATTTTCTATCAAAATGGTATGAGGGGCACCAAATCTGGTAATGATGTTAGCTTTTACAAAGCTAACGGTGCTTTTGGCTCCAACTTATTTTAGGGGTATTGCCTCAGCCCATTTGGAGAAGAAGTCGGTAGCAGTAAGGATATACCTAAACTGCTTAGCCATAGTTGAATGATATGGTTCAACAAAATCCATTACACATGTGTAAAATGGCCAAGAGTATTTATCTATATGTATTATCTCTAAGGTTTTATTGTTGAAATTGGCATGAACTTGGCAGGGATGAAACTTCTTAGTGAATTTTGTGAAATCTTGCATCATCTAAGGCCATAAGTATCCAAGCCTTAGGATTTGATTAGAAATTTTGTACCCTGATTGGTGGACACCACAGGCTCTTTCATGTACTTATTACATGATAGTCATAGTCTCTTATCCATTAATGCATCTGATAAGTAATCCATAAAATCCTATCTTTTAGAGGAGTTTGTAGTTATTTGGGCCATTATAAAGAGTGAAATTAGTTGCTCTTCATTGGATATACTCTCTTCCAACCATGTCTGGTGTAAGTATTCTATCTTGAAGATATTCTAATATGGGTGTCATATATATCATAGTAGGTCAATATGGCTCCGGGATGCGACTGATTTTATTTATCTCTTCTTATTTTATCTAAATAAAAGGTGAAACCCTTAAATAGTGGGCAATGCTGATAACTATTTCATCCTGATTTGGATCTTCCAAAGTTGTAGCTGCATTTTTTGATGCATCTGCCTGAGAATTTTGTGATTGCAAGATGTGATTCAATGTTAGATCTGAGGTCAATTCTACCATTAACCCTTATACATAATCACATAGGGGAATTAGATACTCTTTTCAAATTTCATAATCCCTATTGATCTGCTTGATTATCAATTCTAAACCACCCTTCACCTCTAGGTGGTTTATTGGTACTTAGAGTGCTAACTCCAGGCCTTTAATGAGATCCTGATATTCTACCTCATTATGGTACCACCTTATAATAATAGAAATAAGTATGGTAATATAGCCTTTTCTAGGGATATAAGCACAATTCCTAACCCAACTTTTTTGAGTTTTGGGTCTTCCATTTTCTTCCCTTTTGTACTTATGGATGCACCATCAAAATACATCTCCCATATTTAAGAACTATCCTGAATAAAGAATATGCCTTCATTAGGTAGTTCAGTATTTAATGATATCTTTTATGAAAATGGGTAATCAGCAAGGAAGTCTATTAATTCTTGGCCTTTCAATAATTTCTAAGGCACAAAATGTATATCAAACTACTTCTGGATAACTTCCCACCATTCCAGGAACCCTGTGAGCATAGGATGAGTGAGGATAAATTTGAGTGGGTTATTAAAAGAAACCAAGTGAATATCATGGTGTTGTATTTAGTGCCTCAGCTTCTGAACTACAAATGTTAACGCCAAACAGCTCTTCTCAAAATCTGAATATTGAGTCTCAGCATCGAGAATGGTTAGACTAAGATAATAAAGGCTATTTTCAATCCCAACATCATTATTTTGTGTGAGGATAGAACTTAGTGATCATTCCAAAGCTGTTACATATAGAATTAATGGATTTCCTTCAATATGTGGCATCAATACTGGTGGTCTCAAGAGGTATTTATTGAGGTCATCAAATGCTTATTTTCAATCATTGTTCCACTGATAAGTGACCCCCTTCTTCATTAATTTGGTGAAGGGTAAACACTTTCCTATGAGGTTGTATATGAAGCACCGAATGTAGGCCAAGTGTTCTTTAATTCCTTGTAACTCTTTCAAGTTTCGAGGAGGTGACATGTCAAGGATAGATTTAGTATTTTCAGGATTATCTTTGATTCCACAATTTCATACAATGAGGCCAAAAAATTTTCTTATGGTTATCCCGAAAGCATGTTTTAAGGGGTTCATCTTCAGATTATGCTATCAAATCATGATAAATATGGTTTCTAGGTCATATAGGTGATTAAATAATCATCATGGTTTTTCTAATATATCATCAATGTATCTTTCGATACACATCACCAAGAAAGGTTTAAATATGTGATTCATAGCACATTGTTATGTAGAACCAGCATTCCTCAAGCCAAAGGGCATTACCCAATATCATAATATACCTTGAGGTGCTCTGAAGGTTGTGGATTCTTCATCTTATGGGGCCATCTAGATTTGATTGTATGCAGAGTATCCATCCATGAAATAGAGGGCTAGATAATCGGCAGTTACATCAATCAAGAGTTCTGTAATTGGAACTAAGAAGTCATCTTTGGTACAATGCTAGTTGATATCTCTGAAATCAATAAAAACTCTGATTTTCCCATTCTTCTTCTACATAGGGGTGATGTTGGATATCCATTTCGGGTACTAAACCTTTTTTATGAAGTCAACCTTGATGGTTTTTTCCACTTCAGCCTCAATCTTGAAGGTGTGAGTCGGGTGTGTCCTCCTAGTTACTTGCTTGTATCCTCAATGATCTTCTGGAAAACCCAAATGATGGGTGGTCACCTCAGGTTCAAGTCTTAGAATCTCTGTGTAGTTCTAGTAAAACACATCCCGACACTTCTTTAGAAAGTAAGGGTATACCTCCTGTTCTTTGGGATTCAAGGTCGTGCTAATTAGAGTGGGGCATGGATCTTCTTTTTCTCCCAGATTTATTTCTATGAGTTCATCCATGGTTTTGGAGATGCCTTCCTCAAATGATGGAGGGGTTCCCTTGAGATATTCTTCCTCTTCATTTTCCTCATTCTCCACTATTTTTTCTCCTTCCTAGGGAGGATATTATAAAACAATCTCCTTGAAAGTATGAGGCGATTCAACATTCGAACATCTAGAGGATGAGGAAATCATTTTAGGCTCACTTGATATCATGAAACCTTCTTTCAGTTCTGAAGTGGAAACAAAGGAATGAGAATGAGTCTTTTCACTTTCTCTTATCTTCATGATGACTTCTTCAAATTTAGCTGGTATAATTGGTCATTGTTGAGGCTCAGGGGACAGAATGAATAAATTTTCATTCAAACTTTTGTTTTCATTTAGTTAATTGATAAATTCTTCATCACAATTGGGCTCAACATTCATGATTGACATTATGGAAAATTTCAAATGAATTCATGAATTTTGGACCACCCTTTCAATTTTATTAATAGGCAACACGTAATCTACACTGAGCCATTATAAAGGGTTAGATGGAATCATCACCAATCCATTTGGGGCATTGATTTGAGTGGCATCATTAGTCATTGATTTATTCCATTCATGGTGATAGAACCCGACATCAATATATTGTGTTTTTTAGGATTTGAATGGGGATTTTTCACCATATAATGTCCCAATTTGACCATTGATAGAATATTTGAGACATCGGTGGTATGAAGAAGTAATGGTCGTATGTTGATGTAGCCAAGGTCTTCCCAATAGAACATTGAAATTTGTGTCATGGCAAACTACCATAAACCCTGATTTGGATACAAGATCTCTGAACTGAGTTCTGAGTGTGATCTCACCGGGAGTATCTCATTCATTCTTATCATAACCCTATAACATCAGAGTTGAGGGAGACAAGTGAGATTCATTAAGACCCAGCTGATGAAGTGTCCAAACTAGGATGAGGTTGACTCTCGATCCATTGTCAATGAAGGCTTGTCGAATATCAATTTCATTTAACATGTTGGATATATATAAGGGTCTAACATGTCCTTGTATAAAAACATCCTCATCTTGGTTGATGAATAAAATTACTACATGGAATTATGCAAGATAATTCTCTGCATGATATACTTCAGTAGTAGTGACCTCAACTTCAAATTCCTAAGGGCTTTACAATGCCTCAATGATTGCTTCCCATAGTTTTTTGATAGACATAGGGAATCCGGGATTAATAACTTATCTGACACTTGGTCTAGTTTTTTCAAGACATCATATTTTTTATCCAAAGGTCTTCACTTTCTATGATGAAGATTCTATTTTGTAGGCACCTCAAGAGTTTATGTTCTTCATGTAGATGGACCGTCTCTTAGGGAAGGAACCATAAGTGCTCCTGCTCTTGGTGGATTAGGCCAGCCAGGTTTTCTCACCTGCTAAGGAGGTGGTGGCATATCCTCTAACCAGTCCTCCAAGATAATTATGTCAAGGTAGACCCTGCCATGTGTGGATGAAGAACTCCCTTGTTCCTATTGAGCTTGATGGAGAGATTTCCCATGAGTTTTGAACACGTAGACGGTTCAAGTGGGGGTTTGGTTAAAGTAGTGGCTTCTAGAACAACCATGTCTTCCCTTGTATCCTTGACCCTAACGACCTCTTCCCCCAATTACCTAATTAGGTGTAGGGAAATCAGGTTCATAATCAGAATCATCATTTTAGTAGGTATATTTTAAGTGAATAACATTAACAGAACCAAATATCAACTCCTCGTCTGATAAAGATTCTTCCTGGGGGTTGACTCTTGTTGTACCATTTTCCAGGGCAGTGCTTGTGTTCATGAGATGGTCGAAATGAAATCTGCTAAGGTCAAGGAAAAATTTGGCCTTAACACAATATCATCTCCTTCTATTTTTTCCTTATCTTTCAATCCATGTTGCTTCTTTGAAGATTGGAATTTAGAGGATGGGGATTTTGATGAAATTGGTTTTTCTATAGTGAAAGAGGCATGTGGAATAGTTGGTTGTTTCAACTGTGTTTGTAGAGTGGCATGAGTCTGATTGATTTTTTTATGACAATCCAATCACTAAACATTTTCACATTATTACTTTTAACTTATTTACACTCACCTTACTCCTTCGGATCGGAAATAGAAACATATGCCACCTGGGCTGGTGAATTTTTCAGTTTCAATTGCCCAAAATTCACCATATTTTTTAGGAGGTCCTTGAAAAAAAACACTCATGGATGGGATGACCCAATATTTTATAGAATGGTAAAAAATTTAGGAGATCCTCATCACCCTCTTTGTTAGGCTTCTTAGGATTTGGAAACTGGACTAAGCTGTTTTCCAAAGCAGAGATGAAGTCGCCAAGGACTTGGTCATTTCTAAAGGAATAGACATTGTTTTTCAAATCCTCAAATTGTTTCTTCCTCTGATATCTTTGATCATATTGATGAGGTAGTCATTGTTGTAACGCCCCGACCCTAGTTACCCAGAGTCGGTGCATTATTACATAACATTGGCATGATCATGAGAAAGATCAAGTCTCGAAAGACCGATTAGTTTAGTAGCCTTGGAATAACTAGATACATCCATAAATTTTTACATTACATCATAAAAAAAACATCTTGTCTTCATATCCCCTCATACTATCCCTGCAGGTCATTCATAAATTACTTCTTCATAATCCTGGGAAAAAAAATAAAACATTGAAAGGGGTGAGCTCGGATGCTCAGTAAGGATAACATTATAGCAGAAGCTTTCATAAATAAGCATAAACACTTAAGGCAATTTATAACTAAAACAAAAGCCTTTTAAACTTGAACTTCAGCATAAAATGGCAAAGGTAAAATGAAATAATTCCATTTACTTACTCACATGGATATTCTACTAGTTGAATGATCACATGCAATATCAATAACCACTTTCATAATGATGGAATGCATAATGCCAGACTATCATAACCACATAGCCAAGGCCTCGTGCCAAGACTACAAATAAGATTTTGCCAAGGCCTTGTGCCAAGACACTAGTTTGTCTCATGAGACCTACCGATGCATCGAGGAGCTATAGAGGGCTCCACCCGTCACTTATTAAGTCCAATGCATTCCTCATATGAATAGGTTTAAGCATAAAATAAACATTCGTATTAAAACTAGCATACGAAATGTCAATACTTTAACCACAAACCATGAATGGTATAAAAATAGAACATCCACAGTCATACATAACTCATTTGATACAATATGGAAGATTGTATTGTATCACATTAACCTCAATCATGAATAATGAAGGATGTTGCCATAGATGAAAATAATCATCATAACTATTTGAGAGAAATATCCCCCTTTTCTTGAAAACTTTTAAAAGTCACACTATTTGTCAAGAAGACATTCAAAAATAGATTTTTGAATCAAAGTGTCCCATACCACTTTGAAACTTTTAAAAGGATTTTTAATTTTAAAACTTTAATGTCCATAAAAATAAATCCTTAAAACCATTTTTAAAATATGGACATTAATGAGCATGATTTAGAAGAATAATTCTTTAAAACATTTTAAAATGGTATTTTGGTTAGAGTTTCTAACCAAAAGAGAGACACTTGAATACAAATAATTGAGGTAATCAAAAAATTGTAATATCATGAGAATAAAGGAATTCATGATATACTATGTCAAAGTACATTATATACACCACATAAAAGTGATTTGGTGTATATCATCAAAGAAGTCTCAATAGAATGTAAATTGAGATGAAATCTCTCATAAAGGTTTTATCCTTAGGTTAAGGATAAATCAACGACATAATTATGTGTGACAAATATAAATACACTAAATATGATTTGATATTCAGTGTAAATCAATCAAAGGATATTCACACATATTCTTGTAAAAACAATACCAACGAATTGGATGTTTAACTCAACAAATGGAGAATGAGTTAAAATTACTCTTATCAAATTCATATCAATGAATTGAGAATTATCAATGGAGTGATTATGTGTATCAAACTTATATCCACATGAAGGGGAGTGGAAATTATGACATAATCAAATGAATAGTGATTCCACACATAATCTTGGGGTAATATAATCAATGAAATATGCGTAAAGCCAAATGAGTGGAAATTGAAATCTCAAATTCCCTTATTGATTAGGTAACATAAGAAACATACACCCATGAAAGAAGTATCATACCATGATGATGTAAATACCCATAAATAAAAGTATATAACACAATGAATACAATCATGGGAAGTACACATACACCACATGCAATAATTAAGTGGTGATCAATGGAATTCTCACGGAATTAAAAGTGAGATAAGAAAATCCCTTACCACGTTAATCGACTGAGTCGTATGGCCAAAAGTTAATAACCACCAAATGATTTACAGAATAACATGAATATAAAGAGAATCATGATAATATATATCAAATGGCCATACATAATACACCACTTTCAATAATTTAGTGGCGAATAATGGAAATCTCACGGAATTGAAAGTGAGATAAGAGAATCCCTTACTTTGTACTTTTTCCTTGGTCGATGGTAGGTTTACCTCCTGTATAATGGTGAAATAATTGTTATTGAATAATACAAGAATCATTTACTTTAATATGATATCATATATTATCTTTTAACATTGATTTGTTAATAATATCTTAGAATTATCGTCATTTCGGGTGTTAACGGGTTCATTTTACTTTATATTCTTTGTTATGTGAGCCATATTCGTTATTAATGGGACGTATATTATTCATATCCAGAATGGTATAAAGTTATTAAACATCATTTCTAAATCATCAAATGATAATTATACTTGAATGGATACGATGGAGAATGAATCTCATCGCGTTCGTGGAGACGGTAGTCCGTACGTACGCACGAACGCTACTTCCATTTAATTTTTATTTTAAAAGAATCGAATCCAAATTATAAATAGGTATATTAATATTCCAGTATAATATAATATTTTGTATATGTTACTTAAGTTCATTAACACCATCCTTTATACGTTCCATGTGTGGTATGAACGAGTCATATCATTTTAAGGGGGCGGTAGTCCGCACTTCCTCAAATGAAATTATCGTATGTATATACAACATGAAACGAATAATGGTATGAAATAAAATGGAATTACAGAAGCTTATATATAAAATATATATCATTAATATCATATTTAATTACATTGCCATCCTAATGGCCACCATGAGAGGCGGTAAGATGTATTTGAACAATCATCGTTTCGTGAGGCGTTAGTTTGCCATCCACAGAAACATTATGTTCATCATCCATTAGATGGAGTTGTGTGAATGTGTAGTTTTAATCCTTCTTATAACAACATCCTAGTATATTGTGGATACTGGTGTTGTTACAAAAGAAAGGAAATAAAAAGATTTTGGGGGTTGGAGAAGCAAAATAATTGAAAATAATTTAAGAGAAATCGTTACCTTTAATTTAGGTAACTCACTTTGGTTGGAACCAAAGGACTTCTTGAAATGCTTTCTGCCTAAGGGGAAGCTTCAAGGAGGAGGAGAGGGATGTGGGGAGCTTAGTTGGGCAGAGTTTGGACGAGCCAAGTGGCTTTA
Source organism: Viscum album (assembly GCA_963277665.1). NCBI lineage: Eukaryota > Viridiplantae > Streptophyta > Magnoliopsida > Santalales > Viscaceae > Viscum > Viscum album. The sequence continues at coordinate 542,766,781 of OY728119.1, forward strand.
GAGGTGTGAGGAATGAGTACAAGTGGTCTCCTTTTATAAGGGAGAGGAGGGTCTCTTTAGGAAAGTGTGAAAGTATTACTTTATAATATATTTGTATTCGGTTTATAATGGTCCAAAAATCATTGAGGTCGAAGATAAGATGACTCATATTCTAAATAACATCAACCAATAAGAATTTGACAGGTTTTAGATAATATTTTAATCATTATAATCTTATTTATTTAAATGATTTATTAATGAGGTAAACATTGCATCATTATTGTGTCATTAATAATTTAACTTATTTGATGTCTAAAAATTATAAATAAAATATCATCATGTAGGAAATCTTTTTAGCTTTCTAATGAATATTTATAATCGAAAATCCAACATGTATAACTCTATGTAAAAATTGTTCTTCTAAAAGATGTAAGCTTATGCCATTTTTATTTTTATTTTAACTTTATTAATATAATGTGTCATTATCACTTACAAGTGGATCCATGGGGTCCCAAAATAGACCCAAAGATGCCCATGGTCGACCATGTATCAAAAAATAGGGTTAGGACACGTTTTAGGGTAATTTAGTATTATTATAATATTATTTTTTAACCCTTATTTACCGGATTTACCCTTAACCATGGTAAATAAAATATTTACCGCAGTAATTATTCAAAATGTCTAAAAATAAAAGTTACCTATTTACACAATTTGAACATCCTGATTCCAAATATGGAATCCATTTTCCTAAATTCAAAACACAGAAGTGGCAGAAATTAATTTAAAATTAATTCCCGTTGTCAAAACAAAAAGCGTGTTTTTAAGAGATAATAACTATCAAAAGATTGACACTTGTTTATGTTCGGTTTAATTGTAAAATTATGTCCAATGACAAACATTAAATTGAATGGTAAAAATATATTCTAAATATACTGTAAAACCACTCAAATTCATAATTTATTAATATTAATTATTTTGATTAAAAAAGTTGTTTTTAATTAAAATTTAGTAATTTTCACTATTCATCAAAATATAAAAGTTTTCCGAAAAGTACCAAAATTTCACCTTAGGCTAAATTTGATATTCCGAATCCAAAAATGAAGTCCATTTTGAAATATAAAATATATATAATTTCAAAAATTAAGTATTACTATTCATAGTTTGATCGGTTGTGGTGTGTGTTAAAACTCGAAGTTGCGTACAACACATGCTACTGTTTTATTCAAAGGAAAGTGTACCGTGGAAGCTTGGGATGTTTTATTTTAAATTTTTTGATGTCCCCATTTAGTCAAAAAGTTTAAAATATTTTATTTAAAAAGGGTTCACTATTAAAAGTTGGTAAAACTACAATACTGAAGATGAATTTGTTCTTACATTATGTCTAAGAAACTCATAATATGGATTCTAAAATTATAAGGATTATATAAAGTTTAAAATTTAGTTAATAATATTCATAACCTTTTTTTAACGGCTTGTTTGGTAAGTCATGGTGCGCTTGAACTCGGTGTTGCGTGTAGTGCAAGTTATTGAATTATTTTGAAGAAATAACACACTATGAAATCTTGGGGTGTTACATTCTCCCCTCCTTTAATAAATTGCGTCCTCGCAATTTGAAATTGTTCTTCAAAAATAAAAGGTTGAAAATAGAAAATATATTCGTGGGAAAACCCACATCGGAAATTGGTTTACTAAAATTTAGTCTTAATATGAGGAAAAGAGAAATGAAAGGGTCACCACCAAATTATGATCTTGATTAGGAGAACATTGGTGGCAATTAAAGACATATAATTGGAGGAAAACGTAAATATTTATAGGTAGTGGTTGAGGTCATCAATCATAAACAAGTATAAAATTGAGGTCCTTAAACTCATCAATTTATGATGATTTGAAGTACCATCAGTTCAACAAAATATAGGGTATTGGGATCACACATTTTTGACATTTCAAAATATCTTAGTTGAAATCCCACATCGAAAAATGAATTAATGAGGCCTCTATTTAAAATAAAGAGTAGAAAGTATGAAGATTACCGAAAATAACACATACTAGGGTTCCATGTAGGAAAATATGGATATGGAGGAGAAATATAACCATCAATTATCTGATTGAGAGTGGTAGAGAACATGGCTATGAAAAGGCCAACAATCCCAAAGCCATAAATTAGTGATGATTTAAGGTACCATCTAGGACAAATTTTTTTTTTAAAGTTACATTACATAAGGAAGAGGAATTCATTTATGATATTGACTAAGAACATTATGATATATACTTAAATTTTAAGTAGATTTTCATTCTTTAATAAATTTCCACCACTAACTCAATTTTTTTAAACGATGAGTATTCAAGAAGACTTGGTCACACTGGAAGAGCTAGAATAAAATTCTATAGAATCACATGATCCATGCAGGATAAACCATATATTTATATTGTCTTTGAAGATTAATCAAAACCAAAATGGTTAGTGAATGATCTAATGATCCCCCAAAAGGATATTCATATGCACTAATCTTAATTTCTAAAATTAAACCAACAATACCCCAAAGTTAAATAGATACCATTGAATAACCAATTGTCCTTAAAATCCTTTAATATAATCCAAACTAATATTGAAACCCAAAACATAGAAGAATTTGATTATGTAGTCTCCCATGTTACATTGTATCTCCAAATGACATCAAATACTCTTAAAGTCACATACTTAAAAGTAATTAACATCATCACATATTCTCTGTTATAGGTTAATCATTTCCATAAATAACCCAAATTACTATAAATCAACAATAAAAATGTAGATAAAAATCCACCATTACTCTACAAATGAAACCTCATTGTATTCTATTTTCCTTGGGCATATAGTGTTCCTAACAAAACGAACATCTTCCAAAATAACATTTATCACTTAATCACCAAATCATTTTCCTATACCAAGGGTATTCATTTGATAAGAAATAAGAACCCAAATCATCTTATTATTGATCAATAAAATCATTTAACAAAAAAAAATAGTCATACTAACCAGGGACTTCACGTAGTCCAGTGGTAGGCGATAAATCCCAATCGCACTTTGGTTGTGGGTTCTATTCCCACAGCTTTTTCCGACGCGACGGGTTGTCACACGGTCTACGTGTTGTCCTTTTTCAAAAACTATATTATATAATATTACCAAAATGAGATAAATTTTTCAAAATAACATAATTTAACCACAAATGTTATATCATACTTTTCATTTTCATCCCAAATTATAATAACTTATCATTTTCTCAAACCCCAATGATCATATAAAACCAAATGGTTATTTATACCTATATCCACAAGAGAAGAGACAATTATTCCTCAAATATCATTCTCACATGGCAAACTGAGGGGTTACAAATACAAGAGAAAATTATTCCAAAGTAAACCCATCAACAAGGAGTGCTAATACTTTTTAAATTTTTCTCCAACCATTTATTTCCACATAGCTTCTTCTTTGAGCAAGAAAATATCCTACAAAATAGGACATTCACTCGGGTAATGGCCAGGTCCCCTACATTTACGGCAAATGACTGTAAATGGACTCTTGGGACCATTTTTATCTTCTTCCATAGTACTCTTCATTTTTCTTCGGCAATTCTTCACTTTATGTCCTTCCTTCCCGCACGTAAAACATTTCGTTGTCCCATTGAGACACTTTCCTGGGTGTCTCTTTCCACAATTCCTGCATGATGAAAATTGAGGTTTCTTTTCTCCATGGTCTCCATTGCTGGAGATCTTATCATTTATCACCTTTCTCTTCCTTGTTGAGTCTGGGAGTTGGTTAATATATATGTTGTTGATCATATTTTTGGAAAACTGATTTGGCATAAAGACGATATCTTTTACGCCTATCAACATTCCATTTTGTTGCTCATTGCCACCACTGTTCCCAACTTGTACATCATTCTCAAAGTCACTATGACTTCCTTGGAATCCAGCCATTGACTAAAACCAGAAAGCATTGTGTGAGTAATAGTAGTCGTAAAATCATTTAGAGATTAAAATGTCACCATATTCTCAATTTGAAACATATTAGGATTAACCAAGGTCATTTACTCTCATCTTATGTATATATTACTTAAATTGGTTTGTAAAGAAAATGTAAATTATCCTAAGCATATCCCCCGGGAGTGTCGTAACCAAGAGTGCAGCAAGGCCCGTTGTCGTGCACCAGTTCCCGTTCGAGTCTAGCTCAAAGCAGTGTTTTTGGGTTTTACCCCTAGGTACATCTGTGCCAGAGCCACCTCTACCTGCTCGTATCCAGACAGGGATGTATTGCCCAGAAAACTCACAAAATCTCTACAATACCAAAATTCTAGGAAGTTCTTTTATACTAATCCTCAAAGTTCATATTAGGTCTACGTGCTCTAATCAGAGTTATTCTAAATCTAGCTACCAAGGTTTGTACTAAACTCCTCTGATACCAACTGTAACGCCCCGACCCTAGTTACCCAGAGTCGGTGCATTATTACATAACATTGGCATGATCATGAGAAAGATCAAGTCTCGAAAGACCGATTAGTTTAGTAGCCTTGGAATAACTAGATACATCCATAAATTTTTACATTACATCATAAAAAACATCTTGTCTTCATATCCCCTCATACTATCCCTGCAGGTCATTCATAAATTACTTCTTCATAATCCTGGGAAAAAAAATAAAACATTGAAAGGGGTGAGCTCGGATGCTCAGTAAGGATAACATTATAGCAGAAGCTTTCATAAATAAGCATAAACACTTAAGGCAATTTATAACTAAAACAAAAGCCTTTTAAACTTGAACTTCAGCATAAAATGGCAAAGGTAAAATGAAATAATGCCATTTAATTACTCACATGGATATTCTACTAGTTGAATGATCACATGCAATATCAATAACCACTTTCATAATGATGGAATGCATAATGCCAGACTATCATAACCACATAGCCAAGGCCTCGTGCCAAGACTACAAATAAGATTTTGCCAAGGCCTTGTGCCAAGACACTAGTTTGTCTCATGAGACCTACCGATGCATCGAGGAGCTATAGCGGGCTACACCCGTCACTTATTAAGTCCAATGCATTCCTCATATGAATAGGTTTAAGCATAAAATAAACATTTGTATTAAAACTAGCTTACGAAATGTCAATACTTTAACCACAAACCATGAATGGTATAAAAATAGAACATCCACAGTCATACATAACTCATTTGATACAATATGGAAGATTGTATTGTATCACATTAACCTCAATCATGAATAATGAAGGATGTTGCCATAGATGAAAATAATCATCATAACTATTTGAGAGAAATATCCCCCTTTTCTTGAAAACTTTTAAAAGTCACACTATTTGTCAAGAAGACATTCAAAAATAGATTTTTGAATCAAAGTGTCCCATACCACTTTGAAACTTTTAAAAGGATTTTTAATTTTAAAACTTTAATGTCCATAAAAATAAATCCTTAAAACCATTTTTAAAATATGGACATTAATGAGCATGATTTAGAAGAATAATTCTTTAAAACATTTTAAAATGCTATTTTGGTTAGAGTTTCTAACCAAAAGAGAGACACTTGAATACAAATAATTGAGGTAATCAAAAAATTGTAATATCATGAGAATAAAGGAATTCATGATATACTATGTCAAAGTACATTATATACACCACATAAAAGTGATTTGGTGTATATCATCAAAGAAGTCTCAATGGAATGTAAATTGAGATGAAATCTCTCATAAAGGTTTTATCCTTAGGTTAAGGATAAATCAACGACATAATTATGTGTGACAAATATAAATACACTAAATATGATTGGATATTCAGTGTAAATCAATCAAAGGATATTCACACATATTCTTGTAAAAACAATACCAACGAATTGGATGTTTAACTCAACAAATGGAGAATGAGTTAAAATTACTCTTATCAAATTCATATCAATGAATTGAGAATTATCAATGGAGTGATTATGTGAATCAAACTTATATCCACAGGGAGGGGAGTGGAAATTATGACATAATCAAATTAATAGTGATTCCACACATAATCTTGGGGTAATATAATCAATGAAATATGCGTAAAGCCAAATGAGTGGAAATTGAAATCTCAAATTCCCTTATTGATTAGGTAACATAAGAAACATACACCCATGAAAGAAGTATCATACCATGATGATGTAAATACCCATAAATAAAAGTATATAACACAATGAATACAATCATGGGCAGTACACATACACCACATGCAATAATTAAGTGGTGATCAATGGAATTCTCACGGAATTAAAAGTGAGATAAGAAAATCCCTTACCACGTTAATCGACTGAGTCGTATGGCCAAAAGTTAATAACCACCAAATTATTTACAGAATAACATGAATATAAAGAGAATCATGATAATATATATCAAATGGCCATACATAATACACCACTTTCAATAATTTAGTGGCGAATAATGGAAATCTCACGGAATTGAAAGTGAGATAAGAGAATCCCTTACTTTGTACTTTTTCCTTGGTCGATGGTAGGTTTACCTCCTGTATAATGGTGAAATAATTGTTATTGAATAATAAAAGAATCATTTACTTTAATATGATATCATATATGATCTTTTAACATTGATTTGTTAATAATATCTTAGAATTATCGTCATTTCGGGTGTTAACGGGTTCATTTTACTTTATATTCTTTGTTATGTGAGCCATATTCGTTATTAATGGGATGTATATTATTCATATCCAGAATGGTATAAAGTTATTAAACATCATTTTTAAATAATCAAATGATAATTATACTTGAATGGATACGATGGAGAATGAATCTCATCGCGTTCGTGGAGACGGTAGTCCGTACGTACGCACGAACGCTACTTCCATTTAATTTTTATTTTAAAAGAATCGAATCCAAATTATACATAGGTATATTACTATTCCAGTATAATATAATATTTTGTATATGTTACTTAAGTTCATTAACACCATCCTTTATACGTTCCATGTGTGGTATGAACGAGTCATATCATTTTAAGGGGGCGGTAGTCCGCACTTCCTCAAATGAAATTATCGTATGTATATACAACATGAAACGAATAATGGTATGAAATAAAATGGAATTACAGAAGCTTATATATAAAATATATATCATTAATATCATATTTAATTACATTGCCATCCTAATGGCCACCATGAGAGGCGGTAAGATGTATTTGAACAATCATCGTTTCGTGAGGCGTTAGTTTGCCATCCACAGAAACATTATCTTCATCATCCATTAGATGGAGTTGTGTGAATGTGTAGTTTTAATCCTTCTTATAACAACATCCTAGTATATTTTGGATACTGGTGTTGTTACAAAAGAAAGGAAATAAAAAGAGTTTGGGGGTTGGAGAAGCAAAATAATTGAAAATAATTTAAGAGAAATCGTTACCTTTAATTTAGGTAACTCACTTTGGTTGGAACCAAAGGACTTCTTGAAATGCTTTCTGCCTAAGGGGAAGCTTCAAGGAGGAGGAGAGGGATGTGGGGAGCTTATTTGGGCAGAGTTTTGACGAGCCAAGTGGCTTGAGAGGTGTGAGAAATGAGTAGAAGTGGTCTCCTTTTATAAGGGAGAGGAGGGGCTCTTTAGGAAAGTGTGAAAGTATTACTTTATAATATATTTGTATTCGGTTTATAATGGTCCAAAAATCATTTAGGTCGAAGATAAGATGACTCATATTCTAAATAACATCAACCAATAAGAATTGGACAGGTTTTAGATAATATTTTAATCATTATAATCTTATTTATTTAAATGATTTATTAATGAGGTAAACATTGCATCATTATTGTGTCATTAATAATTTAACTTATTTGATGTCTAAAAATTATAAATAAAATATCATCATGTAGGAAATCTTTTTATATTTCTAATGAATATTTATAATCGAAAATCCAACATGTATAACTCTATGTAAAAATTGTTCTTCTAAAAGATGTAAGCTTATGCCATTTTTATTTTTATTTTAACTTTATTAATATAATGTGTCATTATCACTTACAAGTGGATCCATGGGATCCCAAAATAGACCCAAAGATGCCCATGGTCGACCATGTATCAACCAATAGGGTTAGGACACGTTTTAGGGTAATTTAGTATTATTATAATATTATTTTTTAACCCTTATTTACCGGATTTACCCTTAACCATGGTAAATAAAATATTTACCGCAATAATTATTCAAAATTTCTAAAAATAAAAGTTACCTATTTACACAATTTGAACATCCTGATTCCAAATATGGAATCCATTTTCCTAAATTCAAAACACAGAAGTGGAAGAAATTAATTTAAAATTAATTCCCGCTGTCAAAACAAAAAGCGTGTTTTTAAGAGATAATAACTATCAAAAGATTGACACTTGTTTATGTTCGGTTTAATTGTAAAATTATGTCCAATGACAAACATTAAATTGAATGGTAAAAATATATTCTAAATATACTTTAAAACCACTCAAATTCATAATTTATTAATATTAATTATTTTGATTAAAAAAGTTGTTTTTAATTAAAATTTAGTAATTTTCACTATTCATCAAAATATAAAAGTTTTCCAAAAAGTACCAAAATTTCACCTTAGGCTAAATTTGATATTCCGAATCCAAAAATGAAGTCCATTTTGAAATATAAAATATATATAATTTCAAAAATTAAGTATTACTATTCATAGTTTGATCGGTTGTGGTGTGTGTTAAAACTCGAAGTTGCGTACAACACATGCTACTGTTTTATTCAATGGAAAGCGTACCGTGGAAGCTTGGGATGTTTTATTTTAAATTTTTTGATGTCCCCATTTAGTCAAAAAGTTTAAAATATTTTATTTAAAAAGGGTTCACTATTAAAAGTTGGTAAAACTACAATACTGAAGATGAATTTGTTCTTACATTATGTCTAAGAAACTCATAATATGGATTCTAAAATTATAAGGATTATATAAAGTTTAAAATTTAGTTAATAATATTCATAACATTTTTTTAACGGCTTGTTTGGTAAGTCATGGTGCGCTTGAACTCGGTGTTGCGTGTAGTGCAAGTTATTGAATTATTTTGAAGAAATAACACACTATGAAATCTTGGGGTGTTACAATTGTTATTGACGCTCAGGAGGTGGAGCCTTATGGTATGATACTAGCTTTCAAGTAGGAGTGGGTATGGGGGAATGTATAATTGTAACTTTAGCAACCTCTTCCTTTATTGTTATCCTTCCCTAAGCTGATAGGATTACACATGAGTTAGATTTGGTCTCTGTGATGGAGTTTTCCAACTATTGAGAAATTGTATCCAAATCTCGAAACTCTCCTATGTATTTCATAGGGATCAACAATGTGTGTAACTCATCATGATGATTTGATACATAGATAGGCAATAATTCTTCTTGATGGAGTGGTAGGTTTAATGAGTAATTAAATCCTTTCCACTAAGAAATGAAGTATGAGACTCTTTCATTCTCCCTTTTCTTGCAGTTTATGATATTGAAGACTGTTGTCTTCTGTAGCATTGAGATGAACTGGAAAAGGAACTTCTGGCAGAGATCTTCCCATCCAATGATTGATCGAGACTGAAAACTTGTCTACCATACAAAGCTTAAAACCTATAATGATTGTATAAAGCATATGAGTTTCATTGCTTTCTGTTTCTTAGGGGTTCCCATCATGGTATTTTAGTGAGAGATGAAATGTGTCAAATGTTGTTCCGGATCTTTTGAGCCATTGAAAATTGGAAATGTAGGATTCCCAAAGTTTGGTAGAGGAGGAGTTGGATCCATCCATTTAGGATAAGCCTTATTTTCTAGTTGTACGAGTGCATTTCATCCATCCATATCTTCCAATCGAGTTGTTAATGACTCAATGGTGTTCATAGGAATTAAATTAATGTCTAGTTGAGCTGAGACCTGAATAGGTGTGGTAGTTGGAGGTTGAACGGGTACGGTGACTGGAAGGACCACTGGTGGCAGCACTACTGGTATCTACTATGGGTAAGAAATAGGGGTAGGCTTGTAAGGATGTTCCTGAATATATTATAACTGTGTACCCAATGGAGGGAATTCTTGATCTTCTATTGATGGATTCAAATATATTGGTGGTTGGTGTCCCACATTGAGAGGATTTTCCCTATCTACTTCAGTTGTTGCAGAAAACCCTCTTTGCTAAGATGCACCAATTAGAAGTGCGAGTTAAGGGTCTTATTTTAAAGCATATCTAGAAGTAATATTTCCTTAGAGTAAATCTATATTGAGACTTATCAACCATCTCATTTCCTCCTCTTGCTGAGCAAATATTTCCTCCAGAAAAAGGGATTGGCCTTCTTTGGGGGGAAGGTGAGACATGGTATAAACCTTATATTTTCCTCTATTAGGTGACTTTCAAGGAGTTAGAGTTGGATTATTTTATAGGATATCCAAATTTTGGGTGAGCCTAAGGTTTTGGGTATGCACACCTTCTACATTAATTTCGGTGTAGGCCGTCTCAAGAACAAGAACTTCTTCTATATAATCCTTTCTTCAATGATGGCATTGATGACATTCACATATTTTTAGTGCATCGTAGGCACTCTGTTGGAATTTTGTGCGATATCCTTCTTCTACACCCTCCACAAGACCTTTTCCTCTTCTTTTTTCTTTCCTTGGGGGCTATTTGATGAACAGTGAATTGAAGGGAATCCCCAAAGTGTTCAGTCATGCGCTTTCAAATTAATTGCACTAGATCACAAGATGGGACAAATTGAGAGGATTCACCCAACAACATTTTCCCTAATTAGGACAAGACTGATTCTCGTTGAGGATGGGATTGTTAAGGTGGAAAATCACCCATATATGAGGGTTGGGGTTGTTCCAATTCTTCCTTTTCAACCCTTCAAGCTTGTTTGGATGATCCTAAAGGTTGACTTAAAAAAATCCCCCATACCTGCAGGCTAGGGTTGTTCCCAAACTGCTATGGCTGATATTTTCATAACTTCTCTTCTGATTTTATGGATTTTGGTTCAAATTTGGGTTAGTTACAATATTCATCACTCACTTAAATCACCCATTTCGGAAGACCATTGAGCTATTTCTAATATTTTCTCAATATTATGTCTAACATCTTCTAAGCAGGATGCCTAATCAGTATTCTCATATTCTTGATGCAAGAATATCTCAACATCTTTCTCTCTTTTGGCCTAACATCAGTGAGAGTTAGTCAAGGACTATTCTTTTTTATCATATCTTCATCCATGAATAGATTCTATTTTTTTAGTCGACTTGTGGAAACGACATTTCATTCCACCTTTGGTGGGATGTTCAGACTTGGTAGCATAGTGAAATTCAATGATCCATGTACACCCCATCCTCTAATGTGAACACCAAATGAGGTATCTGTGATTAGATTTTGCAATATCATTAATCCATTGAGGCATTCACATTGAAGGGTTCCCTATTGTTTCTCATTTTTTGGATGTCAGTAAGCTAGGAGATATGCCAAGTCAATTTGTCACTACAACCCTTCAATTACCTTGACATGATTTTGATACTGATCATTGGGTAATACCTTTGCTTTTAGGTGACGAAGAGTATTTCATATGTTGATGTGGATTTCATGCATACAATATTCTACCAACATCTCTATAATGTTGTATTAAAAGGTGGATAAAGGCCAGGACATAATTGGTATGTTGTCTTTATCTAGTTGTTTCCTCGCGTTTAGTAGATCTTCTTCAACTTTCACTAGAGGTTCCTCAACTTGGTCTGACCAAAGTGGATGCTTCCCTATTTTTTTACCATGAGCAATTGGATTGGTTGAGATTTCCTATGTTATGTTGGAATGAAAATGACCCAAGGGAGGTTCAGAGAATGACCATGACCTTGGGCTGTCTTTTGGTTGAGAAAGTATTTCACCTACTAGTGACAAGGCATCAAAAATTATTGTACTTTTATTTTCAAGATCTACATGATAAGAGGAATTTATCATCACTATAGTGTCAATTGAAGAATTCTTTTGATAATGAGAATCACTATTATGGAGAGAAATTTCACAATAATCACTGTCATGGGGAGGACCATCATGGTGGATTACAGCAAGGGGAATACCATCTTGCTCCTTGGTCTCATGTCCACACAGAGGGTTGTTGTAGCTCTCATCAAGAGATAGGCCCTCGAGATGGACCAAATTGTTTCCATGAATAAAGCCTTCATGGTGAAGTGTCTGATGAGGACCTTCAGAATTACTATTACTACTCCCGTAATTTGGTAATGGGGGGGTAGGATCTTGAGTTTCAACAGATAAATGTCTGAGGGCTTTAAGAATTCTAGTGTCAAGTGAATCCTGGTCATAGATTAGCTTTTGGTTCTCTAACTATGCTCGATGAGACTTTTTCTTAGACATCTTCTTATAAGAAGTTGGGGCCAGTTTCTAAGATAAGTGTTTATCATGGGAAAGTGTTTTTTCTTGGCTTGCAATGGCCATTGGAATGGATCTATTATCTCTTATTGAAGTGGGTGTATGTTCCTGGTCTGGTTGTTTGTATGTTATGGGGTATATTTTCCCATGACCCTCCTGGATGAGAGCAGAGGTATGTATCTTTTATGGAGTGTTGTGTCGATTATCCACCCCATTTGTGTGGATAGAGTTATGTGTATGTCCTTTAGTAACTATTGTCATCACTATCATGATATCCTAACAAGTCTGTAGGATGTGGGTAGGGATTTGCGTCTTCCATTTTATCATTTCCAATATATGTTTGGTGACTTTAGGGACTGGAATGGGGATATATTTCCAATTCGTATCTGGATTAGGTGTATGTACCTGCTCCTATCCTCCATTTACTATCAGTGGATACTGATAGTATTCATGGGTAGATAATTGAGTCTTCCCTCTATTTGTCATTGGGAATTTTTGATTGAATTATTCATGTGCTACGAGACGAGACTGCTGTTAGGCATAATAAATGTTGTCAGGTGTGTGTTCCTGCTCATTGTTTTTTCACCAAACATGTTAGGTGGAATTCTTTGAGTGATTCTTGATGAGTCTACTAGCAGGCTTGGTTGATGCAGGCAGGTGTATGTTCCTTCTTGCAGGTTGTCTCTATATTTGGTTAGCGGGATTCTATGAATACCGCTAGGTGATGTTTTAATGGGGTTTTCTTGATTATGTCTATTATATATCATTAGGAACTTCCTTATAATAACTCCCATTAATCCAATGGATTCCTTCAAGTTTTAACCAACTATCATCTTGGTTAAAGATTTATATTAGGTTCACAATTTTCATTTCCCTCATATTTTTCCCCCATTATAATTTTCTATTTCCAAACGGTTTCTAATGGGTTAATTCATGGAACCGAAAAAACCCAATGGTTCTATATCCATAGGGAACTACTTTCAAATATAGGTTCTCATTAGGTATTTTTGACACATGATATTTAATAACTTGCATTAGTAGAGGGGATGGAAGGTCAGGCTCATTACACTCTTTGTGGGGAATTATTCCCTACTTCAGTACTCTCTTATAGATTTAAGATATTTTCATGAATCCTTCATTAATTTTCATGTCGGTTGTGAGTTATCCAAATACTAGCAATAAATTATTAGCATGTGTGGTATTAAGAATCATATGTATGTATTTGAGGTTCTTCATTGATGGAAATATCTATATGTATCTGAGGTTCTCTATTTGTGGTATCAACTCATATACTACTTATAGATTCTTTGTTCATTGTTACCATGATACTGGTTTTTTAGACACATAGTGGGGAACTTGAGATTTTATTGTCATCCAGGTAGATGATTATCACTCTAGAGTTTATCATCATCCAGGGATATCAGAATCATTTGATGTTGGTATCTAACCCATAAATTGGATTCCTACATATCCTTGTGAAAGGAATCAGAACCCACATAGTTTGGATCTGATTAATGGGTCACATCATACCCTTTAAGGTCATGTGATGAGGAACCAATTGTATAGTTTAACAACATATGTTAAGGGCATCAAGGAATAAGGTTCCTAGTAAAAGTTTAGTGTGGGACTTATGCCAAAAACATCCAAAGGAACTTGGAAGGGATATAAGTTTCCATGTTAAATTAGACCCTGCTAGGGAAGTGTCACAAAAGAATAGGGTTGGTTTATGATGTTGGGTTTGAACCTCTAGGAGGCTTTCTACATATCCCATTTGGATGGTAATTAAATCATGTGTAATTTGTTACGTCTCATAGGAGAGTATGGTCCTTTGAGAGAAATTAGTTGGGTCTTACTCCTAAAGAGGATGCCCTAATAAAGGAATCATGAGTGATGTATCGACTCGTGATGATTTGGGGGTCTAAATTAGGGTTTACTTATGAGGATGATACCCAGATTAAGGAAATTATAACTGGGGATTATTCCTAAGTAGGATGCCTATTGATATCGGGCCCTGAGTAGGCTTCCTACATATCCCGATTAGCAAGAACTAGAGTTCTCGTAGTTCAGTGGTTCAAGTGGATTGTGTGGACGTTGTGATAATTAAAAAATTCTAATCCCACATGAGTTATTCTTGGTTTGAGAAATAAGATGATGTGAAATATTCAATAAACCACACACTTTCCTTCATTTTTTGATGGAATAAGAGGAGGAGGATGGTGGAAGAGGCTTGAGCTATAGTGAAAGAGGTTTGGGATATGGAACTTCCCTCTCTTCACTTAATATTAGATTTGAATCCAATGTAAGTAAATAATTAAGGTGAATGTGTAGAGGGGATCAAGACTAAAACCTCTCACATCAAAGGTTAGGGGCTTACACCATGATGGTTTCCCTAAAATTGGTCATGAAACGATGGAGGAGGTTGTCATTCCATGTCAAAAGGAAATGAAAGAATAATCCACATATTCCCTACTACGGATCGAAGGCTCTGGATCTTAGAGATGAGAAGCGATGGACAGATTCCTATCCCAAGAATCTGGGACCAGGAACTCCTTAACATTTTCTCTGGGGTAAGGTTCCATGTGACTGTAGATATCCAAATCTACAGAGACCCCAAGTATCCTTACCCTATGATAGGAAAAGTTTGGGAAACCTCTGACCGTATAAATCCAAATCCAAATGGGAGACACGCAGATGTTCTTTTTCCCAAGGATTTGTAAATCAGAAGGTCTTGGTGGAGGTTTCAACTTGGTCCCTTTCAGACAAGGGATCCAAGGGAGAAGATTCCCTACCATGGGTGGTTTTAAAGAGGGATTAAAGGTTGGATTGAATAGGTCCTAATCACATGTGATCGATGTAGGTGTACCATACAGGTCCTGGGAGGAACTAAAAAAATGCTTCATGTAGGGTAACAAGGGTTGTGTGGCCTGAATATGCCTTGGGCAATAGACTATCAGGGGACAATACTTGGGTAAGTACTTAGACTAATCACCCTAGGTCTTCTCTGGTGTCCTTGAAATATTCTCAAATTGGTCCCTGATTAGAGAGAGGCACCTCACGTAGGTGAATTATTATTTATGAAAGAAGGATCCTAAAATAGGTGTCTTGTATTTCAGACTCTCAAGGGACATTGATCTTACTTTTTACCTTTTAGTTCTCTATTCTCTCTTATTTTAGGGAGCTACATAATAAATTTTAGGAGACCTGGGTGAAGGTGTTGTGAAATGAGAGCTCCAGGGGTTCTTCCAATTTTTTTAGTTATCTAAATGATGAACCCAAGGGTCTGATTTATAGGAAAAGAGGGGACCTAGTCAAATGGAGTTGTCAGCATAGGTCCTCTGTGCAAATCAGCAATGTAGGTCTCCCACGCAGGGGTGCAGGAATAACACCTCTGTGTAGGTCCCCATCATAGTTCCTTAGTGCAGGGGGTCTTCATCTTTTGGGATACAATGGGAGGACCTGCGCTGGAATCTTGGAGTGTAGGTTTTCCACTTAGGTTCATTTGGACAGATCTCTTGGCTTCTCTTAATATCCCATGATACTTAATATATCCAATATAATCTTCATAATATTTTTTCCTTCCTTTATTAAAAAGGGAGTGTCAAAAATGACATCAAATAATTTATCTTTCAAAATAATATATATATATTAACCAATGTGGTTTATGTCCTTATCCCAAAGATTTATAAATATTAAAAGCAAGGAAGGTTTCTTTTTTGTCTTTTTCTTTAATTAACTTGTTATATAGGTCACTTTCATGGAACAGTGTCCCTTATACTCTTAAAACTAGAGCCAAAAGTCATAAGGGTTGAAATATTTCTAGTAAATGGGTGTTATAAAAGTTTTAGGCTATTTTACACCTTATATTCCAATTTTAACCACTAAGTAAACTCATTATTACCTTAATTGATGTTATTAATTTTAATTGTTTTCACTAATCATTATTGTCAAAAATTAAGTTGAACATAGTAGATAATATAAATTATTATGATTCCAAATATGGAGTCTATTTGGACAAATTAAACTCACATAATTAGAAGAATTTAATTTAAAATTAATCCCATAGACATGACGAGAGAGTGGGTTTTTAAAGTGAAAATGTTCAAAAGTTTGCAATGTTTTTATATCTAAATTAAATTTGAACATGATTTCAATAACTGAAATTGGATTAAAATATGTAAAATTGAACTAATATTACTTTAAAAAAATTCAAAACATTATTTAACATTATAAATTATTTAAATTAAAATACAATTTTCATTTAAAATTCAGTATTTTCACTATTCATAAAAAATGAAACTTCTCAGAAAAATCCAAGAAATTTACCCTATGATAATTTTGATATTCCAGTTTCAAAAAAAAAAAAATTTTAATTTAAATTTTCTAAAAATAGTATAATTTAATTTAAAATTATGTGCGTAAAGCACTACTAATCCATCTTTTAGAAAAAAAATACAGTTTCTCGGAAAAAAATTTGTTTTCTATTAAATAATTATTATTTTATTACTAAAATTAGATAATTAATAAACAAGTATAAACTATATATTTACATAAGTTATTTAATCATATTCATTCTTTTCATTTCAATGGGTAAATGATAACTATCATATTAAATAATAATATTAATATTATATTATCATTCGGTAAAACTCAGTGTTGTGTGTAACACAAGCTATTGAAGAAACTCTTTTTTGTGTGTAACGCAAGATAAACTCATTTTTTTCTCATTGAAAGTTATATAATGTATTTATTTTATTTATAATATTAAATATATTTCAAATTCTCAGCTTTTTTTAGTATTTTCTACATTGGGTGTTGCATATCATACATGCTATCGAATATGATGTTCATATTTTAAAATTTCAAGGAGTTACATAAGATGAATCAACAAAAATAAAATCCATGAAATAATATAAAATAAATACAAAAACCATCCCACAATGCATGCATAAAAAAATGATACAGATAAAAGTCTCCAAGTAAATACCCAAAAGTAAAGCTAAAGCAGTGACACACCAACTATCCAAATATTTGAGCTAGTAATGTCCAGCATGATCTACATAGTCCTCCTAGAAACCTGAAGATAGTTTTATATATATCGGGTGAGCATATAAGTATACTCATTAAGAAAACCAAAGTCTCTCGTGCACATGTGAAAGTGCATACTAATAAACTCGTGAGAAAAAAGTAGAACCAAGAAGCACTTATACATGTATACTAACCAAACCTATCTTCACCGTGTCTCCATCACCAAATAAAGCATCCAAGTGTAATAAAATAATATGAATCATATCTATAAAGGGTACCCCAAACCACTTTTCCACTGATTATCCACTCTCAAACCCCCAACAACAAACATCCTAGCACTCCCACCCCTTCCGTATAACATCACAACACATCATATCACATACCGCCTGCAGACACATGGGCCATCACATTACATCACATCTCACCCGAAGACACTTAGGTCATCACATCACATCAAATCTCATAACCAGTGTAATAGGGTATCATGAACATAAAGGAGATCAACCTCGTACCCTCGTCCTACCATGCACGGTCCCCACTATAAGTCATCTCATTACATCTCATCTGAAGACTCCCGAGTCATCATATATCATCACATCACATCTCAATAAGGAACTTTTGACTTATATACATCAAAAATTGTGCATTTCATCATCTCTTGGAAGAGGGAGTGGAAAAGAGCGGATGATCGTCCATCCATCCACATCACCAGGATGTTTGAAAAAATACCCCTAAAAGATTTGTTTATCAGCACTAGGTGCTCTAAATGGATGGATCACATATATAAAACCATAATAATATACATGGAATTTAATATCATAACACACAATCTCAGCCTATTAGTTTACAACAAGAGTATCAACCAACTCACGACTTTCCCTCACTTTTTTGTTGCCTCTAAATGCACTACAAAATACCACAAGCTATAAATCGCAAGCCACTTTTCATATTATAATTAGAATCCAACCCAAATTTTTATATTTTCATTACCAAACCATTTCAATTAAAAAACCAAGTTAATTACAAAATTTTCATCCCATTAATTCATATTTAATAGCCCACCATTTAAACACATAGTCTGTTACAGTTTATTCCAATTCGTTTTATTATTTTCATCCCATTAGTCAAACCATTTTAATTCCAATACTACTCAGAAACTATATTAACACATCATATCATAAAAACATACATCCCAACTTCAACATACCAAAAATTTGACCTCCACTTTTGCATCCCCACTGCAAAATTGCACCAAAACCACCATCGCATCCCCATTGAACACACATCAAAACATAGTCATTATCCAAGAATTTCATTAACACAACCAAGACTTAAACACACATCCACTTCCCCAAACACAATCCACACCAAACACATATCATTTTCCATATTAGAAATAAGGGGTTTCATTCAATTCCACTTCTTTATTAAAGGGTGTTATCACACAATCCATAAGATCTCAGGTAATCCAATTCATTAATCAGGTATACGTGAATAACCAATTACATTTAAATTGTTTTCAATAACCACACAATATGAATTCCATAATTCACATCATAATAGTGCAAGCAAGGACCCCCAATGGCCACAATTTTTATCAAACATTTAGGCCATAAAATTATAATAATAAATCCATATCAAAATGATAAAAAACATGTTTTAATTCTCATGCCCCTTATTAAATTAATTTAATCAGTTAATTTATATTTGTTGATTTGGATGAAACCATTTCCACATAGATAAATATAAATACCCCTCCCCATATGATACACATAAAGGATAAACTAAGGAATTATCTACTAATAAGAAAGGATTTTTACACCAATTTGCTACACCAGAAACATGGGGTGTGCGCCTAAGAGGAAACCACATATAGGGAACTTGAACTAACTGTAGGCACAAAGTTCCACAACTCCAAGTAAAGAAGGATTGAGAAACTCTAATCTCAATATAAAGTAATATTTAAGGAATGAAGGATATATCTTCACTTTATAATTAACATATCTAAAATCATTAATTGATCATTTAAGGAAAATATCATCAAATCCATATGGTATGACCATTAAAAGGGGTCCATATTTTTTAGAAATAGATGATATAATTATCCTATTTTAAAAATACTTTTAAATCCATTAATTAAGGCATTAAAATAAATTTTTATCAAAAGAAATCCAAAAGGGGAAAAATTGAAATTTTTTGTAAAAATGGATTCACTATAGATATACCACCAGGACGACGTACCATTGGGGTCTACCACCAGAGATCTATTGTTAAGGATCTAATGACATAGTTCTATTACAAGAGATCTACCACCAAATATCTTCATCCAAAGATCTACCACCAAAGATCTACCACCAGAGATCTATTGTAAAATATCCACTACCATGATATACCATCACCCTTTAAAACACCCTTTTTTCCTCCAAAACACCACAAAACTCCTACATTCCTCCACCAAACACCACTATATTTTCCCCAGACACCTCAATCACCATATTTCCCATAAATTAACAACCTAGAAGGTCTGTAATGTTAAATACACCAACCTACTCTAACCACTATTTAACAAACTCACCCATGTGTCACTTATTTATACTCAACAAACTCTTTGACTTATATGCTCTCAAAAACTGAATATAGACTTCCAAAATATGAAAGCCAACTACATACCAAACTTCCCTTGTTGAAAATTTCTGACCGATCGACATGAAACACAAGTGAAAGTTTTGGAAGGATGAAGGAAAATGATAGAACACAAGAGATTATTTGTGCACCACCAAGTGGGATCAAGAGAAACCAACATGCCATCATTGTGAAGGAAAATCAACATCAGGTAGGGATCGAACATGATCCCTTTTTTTCTATAAATATACCGCCAATGGGGTATATTTCCTGACTAATCAACATGAAACACAAGAAAAATTCTTGAAAGGATGAAGGAAAATTATAAAAAAAAGATATGTTTTGTGCACCACTAAGTGGGATTTAGATAAATTGGTATACCATCATTGTGGGGGAAAATTAGTAGCGGGTAGGGATTAAACATGTTCCCTTTTTACCTATAAAGATACTACAAATAGGTGTAGGTACCAACTAACCAACACCTAGTGGGTAGCATCTTTATGGGAAAAAAGGGATCGTGTTCGATCTCTGTCTGCTACTAGTTTCCCCCCACAATAATGGCAGGCTAGTTTCTCTCAATCCCACTTGGTGGTGTGAAAAAAAATCTCTTGTGTTCTAGAATTTTCCTTCATCCTTCTAAGACTTTCTCTTGTGTTTCATGTTGATCTGTTGGGCATTTCCAACATTTGGTATCAGAGTGAGGTTGACTTGATCCATGATGCTGGATTTCAAACCCTCATTTCCCTAACTCTACCAGAAATTGTCATCACATCGTAGATCCCTTGTTGATAGCGGCAGCGGCCCTATTGTGGTACATCGGATAGTGAAGGAGGTCAGGGGATCTGCGATGTATCCTGATCAGCATGCTCCAACAGTCACCCTCCTCGCATGGCTCGTCATAGTTGTCACCCACCTATGACGTGCCCAGACCATCGATGCTCAATGTATGCAATCCGGCCCAGAAATCATGGTTCCTACACATCTGTGACATCACTATCGACACCTCTCAATTCACAACATCGAGGATCAAAGCTCACCGTAATCGTCACATGCCCATCACATGTTAGGGCTACCCCATAATGGACCCCGCATGTCCATGACGTTATCATCAGTGCCTAAAGATTCACAGTGGAGACTATCAAGACATTGTGCCACATGCCCTATGCACTCATAGGCACCCTATCATTTTCCTAAAATCGTTGTCACCATGATGCTGGATTCTGATCCCTCATCACCTCAACTCTCCAAGACATCATAATCACATCCTAGAGACCTCATTCATAGTAGTATAGGCCCTATAGTGGTACATCAGATGGTGAATAAGGTTGATGGATCAGCGACGTATCCTGATTTGTATACTCCAGTAGTCTCCCTCTTCACCTGGCCTGTCATAGCCATTACCCACCTATGACATACCCAGATCACTGACACTCAATTTCTGTAAGAAACAGCTACAATCATGTCTCACCACCAACATCATTATCATCAAACCAATTGATGAGAGTGGTTTACATGTACTAATCGATGGAGGAATCATGAAGATCCACAACTAGCAATGACGTTTACTAACCAGGGCACATTGCTTCCCTAATTTATTGTACAATCTTAGACTCAACATTTCATAGTTGACATGCTTGTCTACAATGAGGTTAGAGGAGGAATGATGTTGGCTCTCAAGGTATGGCCACATGAATTTCTAGGCTCTACGTAAGCTCGCTCAATGCAATATGGTGTGAGGGATTCTGTAAATTGATTAAGTGGATCAAGTCTGTGACAACTACCTCACTAGGGAGCAACAGTTAGTTTCCTTCCCTAAGAAAGTGAATCATTGCATGGTTTAACATCACAACATGGGTTCCACACACCAGTTCCCCGATTTGGTCAGTCATATGACCTAAGGTGCTTCTCCACGTATGCCTAAGGCTGTTAAATAGCAGCAAGGGTATGCTATATCAATCATGGGAAGACTATACCCTCTTTTATCAGAGTAAATACACCAACAGAAAATAAGAAACAATAAATTAATAACATTTAATCATAACTTAAAAGAACCAGTATCATAATATGGACAACACTAGAAATAAAATTTCAAAAATAAAGCAGAAAATAGGTCATGCTAATATAAGTGTCAAGTGTCTAAAATGAAACCCAAAATAAAGAAACTAATGATTCCCCCAAGAGGGTACTAAATCAAGTCTGGTTCCCTCATCCACACTTCATCCCAAATCATCCATCTAACAGAGGGCCTTTTCCCTTATCCGGTCTATAAAATACAAAGTCTATTCGGGTACCAATCAGGAAGCCCGAGTAAGGTGTGATTATAACTCAGTAGACCGCCACTAGTGGTGTCTAAAACAATATTCAGTCAATAAAAAGTGTACGTAGTTGTATAAAAAAATAATTATAATACATAAGTGAACAGTTATCACATTATTAATTAATCTTTATTTAGCCACATAAACCCTCAGCTTCAAATATAAACTCATACCTCAATCCCTACTTCAGGTCATGATGGAGCCCGAAGTATGTTGAGAGATATCATATCTCGTGATTCTATTATTACTATTATTTAATTCATAATTTAAGTCCCATGTTACCATTCATACATCACATAATAGAATAACCATGTTCTCATTCTTTAATTCACAAATAAATGACCATGTTACCATTCATACGTTACATGTTATAATGACCATGTTCCCATTCTTTATTTCACAACTAAATTACCATGTTAGCATTCATACCATACATATTAGAATGACCATATTCTCATTCTTTATTTCACAACTAAGTGACCATGTTACCACATACCTTAAACATTAGAATGATAATGTTCTCATTCTTTATTTCACAACTAAATGACCATGTTACTATTCATAACACATAATTAATTCAACAATTAATTATCTACATCAATTCCATTACTAATTCAATAATTATTTAAACACAAAAATTCTTTTAGTTAACTCAAAAATTAACTAATCATATCAATAAAATTAATTAATTCAATAATTAATTAATCACAATAATTTCTCAAGTCACATCATCAATTAAATAATCACACTAATTTCATTACTAATTCAACAATTTGTTTATCACATAAATCCCCTTAATTAATTCCCCAATTAATTAAGTATGTCAATCCCATTAATTAATTCATCAATTAATTAATCAATATCCACAAAATCCAAATCCCATAATTAATTATCTCATCCTCAAATATTAATATCTCATAATTAATTCATCAATTAATTATCTCAAATAAAAAACTCAATAACTCATAATTAATTCTACAATTAATTATCTCAATTTATTATTCCCAAAATCCTCAATTTCAAATCACCTCAATTAATTAATTCACCAACTCAACTAATTCAATCAAGAGCGCAATTTATAAATATCTAATAGAAATTATACAATTTTATATATGTAATTTAAATTAAAGACTTTGGGAGTTGAATTATAGACCACCTACTTCAATTTGTTGACAAGTGATTGCCCAACAGAAATCCCTAAAAATTGAGTAGCACAAGAACGTATAATGAGATCAAAATATAAAACCCTAAATCAAGATTGAAAAATCATGATCACTTAAATTTAGATCTATATTTACAATCCTAGATCCAGATCCACAAAACTAGTTCTATATCCAATCAAAATAGGAAGAAATATCCTTTCTAGAATAGGAGAACAAAGGAGTAGAGACGAGAAACCAAGTGGAATAGGATTCACTTACTGGAAGAGGTTTAGATCATTGATATGGGATTGGAATCACCAAGAACGGAGGTCAGGAGGGCATGGAATTCATCAAGAAGGATCTAAAATCATAAAATAGGTGGTATGGTCAAATGGGGGTCGATTTTGAGTTAATTAAGGGGTTGGAGAATTTTAAAAAAAAATTGGGTGACTTTAATTCCCACACACATTTTATTGGGCAGAGGCACATGGTTTACCCTAACTGTGTTCCTAACAATGCACCTCTTCTAGGGGGGTTCATGGTTTCTCCTAAGAGGGTGCATTGTTTGATAAATCGTGTGCCAACTGTGCAAATCTACACTATCCAGGGTTGTATGGTTTGCTGGTCTGGGGTACATGGTTTGGGAAAACCATGCACTTGCCCATTTTCTTCCAAAATTTATAAATTTCACCCAAACACACCCCAAGGTAAAACCAAAATTAAAAGTACTCAACACAAGACAAAAGGGTACCTATAAAAAATCCTGAAACATCTCTAGAATAGGTTGCAGTTTTACAATCTCCCCACCTTATGACAGCTCTTCCTCGAGTTGCATTCCCAAGCATCTCTAAGACTCTAAGTCAAAAAGATTGGGCCATTGATCCATCATATCTACTTATCTCTCCCAATTTTCCTCCTGCGCATGTCTATGTTTCCATAATACATGAACTATCATCATGGTCTTTCCCCATAACACTTTCTCATTATGATCCAACACACATATCATATGCTCTTCAAAGGATGCATCTATATCAAGCTCAACATCATCCACATATATCACATAAGAATGGTCAGGTTGATACCATTGAAGTTTTGACACAATTAAAACATCATACATAGTGCTTTATTTCTATGGAACATATAATCGGCACACCACCAGCCGAATTCTTTCCACAATCTAGAATGGTCTAATGAACCTGGTCACCAGCTTGCCCTGTCTCTGTATCCTACAGTGACCCAACCTTGGTGACACAATAAGGAATACAAAATCACCCTCAATAAACTCTAGGGTTCATCTATATATGTTATCATATGAATTCTGTCTACTTTTAGATGTAGACATACGCTTCCAAATCAATTGAACTAGCCCCAGCATCCCCTATGTGAGACTTGGTCCCAACAACTCTGACTCGCCTGCCTCTGTCCATAAAAAATGTAAACTACATGGACAACCATAAATAGTCTCATATAGTGTCTTATGAATATTAGTATGATAACTATTGTTATAGGCAAACTCCACTAGTGACAGGTTCTTATCTAAAGACCCATCATAATCTAGAACATAAGTTCACAACATATCCGCAAGCACATGTATAGTACACTCCGACTTCTCATATATCTATGGGTGGTAAGATGTACTCAAAAAAACCTTTTCACCAAGCACCTTCTGTAAGCCCAGACAGAACCACGAAGTAAAACTTGAGTCACAGTCTGAAACAATAGTATGTGGCACCGCATATAGACAAACTATCTTTCAAATATACAGTTCTCCAAACTACTCCACTGATAAAGTCTCTCGTATAGTCAATAAATATGCTAACTTTGTCAAATATTCTACAACCACCCAAATAGTCATTCTTCTGAGGCATCCTTGGGAGACCCACCACAAAATCCATGGTAATTTTATCCAACTTACATTCTGGAATGGTTAATGGATGTAACAAACCTCCAGGTCATTGATGATCGGCCTTCACCTACTGATAGGTGTAGCATCGTGTCACAAACCCTGCAATCTTCTTTTTCATGCTCGGCCACCAAAAATATCATCATAGGTCACGGTACATTTTATTCACACATGGATTTACTGCCCACTTCAAGGCATAAAACACACATATTAGGTCTTACTGCATAATCATAGGCACAACAACCTAATTCTTGACATAGATGATCTCATCCTCATCTATGCTCCAATCAGAAGGTGACTCCCCACCTTCAAGTATTTCCCTCAAGTTAAAACACTCTATATCCTCATACTATCTATCCCTGATCCATATCAAAAGTGTATACTCCACTGAAACTAATTCCAGAATCATCTACTCCTGACTCTCCTAAACCACAATGTGCATATCATCCAGTAAAGCCATCATCTTCTACTTAGAACTAGACACTTGAACTACCTGAGTCTAATTTTTTCTACTCAAATCATCAGAAACATTGTTACCCTTTTTGTGTATATGCTAGCTCAAAATAAAAAGACTAAATCTATTCAACTCATCTCCACTGCCAAAGATTCAAATCTTGTTGTGAAAAGATATACTTAAATCTCTTGTGGTCTGTTTATATAGTAAAATTTTCACCCAATAGATAATATCTCCAATACTTTATATCATAAACCACTTATACCAACTCAAGGTCATGCAGAGGGTAGTTTTTTTCATGTGACCTCAATTGTCAAGACCCATACTCCACAACTCGATCTCCCTACATCAACACTACTCCAAGTCCAATCCAAAAAAGTGTTATAATACACTATATACTCCTCACCTAGATTAGGTAAGATCAATATTGGTGCTGATTTTAAACGCTTCTTCAAATCATAGAAAGAATTCCCACATGATTTTGACCAATCAAACTTTATCCCCTTTTTGGTCAATCCCGAAAGTAGCACTTCTAAATAGGAAAATTCTTGAATTAACCTCCTGTAATATCTAGTGAACTTCAGAAATCTACGGATGTTGAATATGTTCTTGGTATACTCCTAAGAAACCACTTCTTGAACCTTCTCTGGATCTATTGACACGTCTTCCTCTAAGATGATATTACCCAAGAAGAGTGCCTCATTAATCAAAAACTAGCACTTAGATATCTTAGCTTATAGTTGATTCTCTCTCAGTGTACTTAGGACAATGTTATGATGTTGTGCATGATCGTCATGAGTCTTAGAGTACACCAAGATGTCATCCATAAACACTACCACAAAACGATCCAGTTACAAATGTAATATTTCTATTCATCAATTCCATAAAAACTATAGGTGTGTTCTTCAACCCAAATGACATTATGAAAAACTCATATAAGCCATACATGATTCTAAAAGTAATACTCGGTATACCAGAAGTCCAAACTCTCAACTGATGATACTCTAATCTCAAGACAATCTTTAAGAATATAGAATCTTCTCTCAACTAGTCAAAAAGATCATTGATACGTGCAAGAGGATACCAGTTCTTTATATTCATTCAGTTTAACTTTTGGTAATCAAGACATAAGTGAAAACACCCATCATCCTTCTTGGAAAATAAAACTAGTGAACCCTAAGGTGACATACTCGGATGGATAAAACTCTTATCCTCCAACTCCTCCAGCAGAGACATAAACTCTTGAAGCACTATTAGTTCCATTCTGTATGGTAGAATAGAAAGTGGCTTTTCTCCTAAAATGAGTTCAATGGTGAATCCCACATCTCTCTCAGGTGGAAACCCTGAGAAATCTTTAGGAAACATATCCTGAAACATGTCCACTAAGGGTGGAAATATATCTCGCTTTACACCTTTGTCATCCAACAATAGACTAGAAACATGGGCTGTGAGCTCTCCCATTTTTTGAGTAATTGTCAATTCTAGGACCACTTGGATATCCCACTCTTCATAGTGAATATAGTTGTCACCCTTAGGATATGTAAGGGTCACTCTCCTATGGTAACAATCAATGTGGTATCGGTATGCTAAAAACCAGTCCATTCCCATAACCAAGTCAAATCCCAACATGTCTAAGATGTAAAGATATCACAGAAAGTGATACTCCCCAACCTTGAGAGAACACCCCTTGTATAAACAAATGTCTCTTGATTTTACTTCCAAAGGTGTATCTATCATCAATACCTCACTCACAAACTCCACCGCCAAGCTCAAACCATTAACAATTTGTGCATAAATAAAGGAATGAGAGTCAATAGTATCAATTAAGAAACTATCTAATGTAGAAGATACAAGAATAGTACCTCTAACTATCGATGGTCCAGTATCACTATCCACAAGTGTAGGTTGCACCGCATGTAATTGTCATTCCCCTCTTCCCTGTGATGTAGTATGAATCCCCTGAGTTGCACCACCCTACTAATATAGGCACTCTTTCCCTGAAGCTCCATATACACTGCCTCTACCACCTTTGCTAGTATAAATCCAACTATCAGACTGATATGGTGTGGAATATCCCCTTCTTGTACTCTGATTCTACCTCACTACACCATCACTACCCGTCTTTCACTGGGTCTTTCAAAACTTCTATAGATATCTCATCTTGACACAAGATCGGCACTCTACTGGTGGTTAGGGTATAGTCCCAGTAAGTGTTCTGACCTACCACACTGGTGAAAGATCACTTGAGTAAGGTCTTTTACAACAAATCCCTATATCTGGGTACTCTATTTCCCACTATTTTAGTGATTCTTCCTACTCTTGAAATCCATACCTTCTAATCGTCCAGCTAGAACCACTTTTCATGCACTAGAAGCCTCCTTCAGGTTCCCCTCAACTATGAGAGCCTAATCCATCACCTCAGTGAACTTCTTTAATTGAAAAAAGGTTAACCTGAGACTTAGTCTCACATTTAAGATCATCCTAAAAATGCCTTACCATAGATGTCTCATCTCCTTCCAATGCCATAGAAAAGCATTACAAATCTATAAAGCATCTAGAATAGTCCATCACAGACATACTCCCCTAAGTCAACC
Organism: Viscum album; assembly: GCA_963277665.1. Classification (NCBI taxonomy): domain Eukaryota; kingdom Viridiplantae; phylum Streptophyta; class Magnoliopsida; order Santalales; family Viscaceae; genus Viscum; species Viscum album. The sequence goes on from OY728119.1 coordinate 542,795,219, forward strand.
TCATGAACTCAAATGCTCTCTCATGCCATAGTGTCTCTTGATATAAGTGCTCTAAGAACTTCTCCAAGAAGTCCTTCCAGAAAATACCATCAGCATGTCCAATCCACACCTGAACATCCCACTAGTGCTTCACTAATCCTCATAGCATATAAGTAGCCAACAAGACCCTCCACTTAGTAGGAGTCTCTAAATGGTCAAGTATCATCTTAATGGACTCAACCCAGAACTCAGATCCCTCAAGTCCACCCTCTCCAGTAAAAGTCGGAGGTCACTGCAACTTGAAGTCCCTTGTCATATCAGACATTCTCTTCACAACCCACCCTGGGTCTCTTCCCATGAATTTCATGAACTGAGAAAAGTTATCTTGGAACTGTTAAACTTCTTCCTCACTTGGAATTATTGGTGCTTCAGGCCCCACTATTGGTGGGGAATATCCATCCATAACCTCTTATCATCCTCTCAAGAAGCGTAATCATGGAGGCATATCTCTATAATTCTAAAAACTCACCTTAGGACATATTTCACAAAATCAACACATTATATAAGAGTAAAACACAACAGGCCGCAATAAGTCTTTTCCCTAAACCCCAACACATGGTTAAAACTGAAGTTCTATCACTACCCTTTACCATCCTATATCTAGGTAATATTTAACAAGGGTAAACACATTCTCATTATTCAAGTTTCTCATTTAGAAACTCATTTATTCTCATCTTGCATCATTTTACAATCTTTCTCAAATGCATGTTAGGCACCATTTTCAATTCAATTTTCAAAAGAAAGGGAAAATATTTTATGTTCAAAAACTTACCCATAACCTATTTTCCAGTGTGTTCCTAAAATAATGCATGTCAAAAAATAATCCTGAGTGCCTAAAATGTTGCATTAAACTCAACTCTAATTCCATGCAAGGCCACAAGTCAAATATCAGAAAATCTCAACATCAATAATCACAACACAAAATAAGTGTGTCTCTCAAGGTGAAATAATATTCAATTGTAATAGAAAATTGAAATAACAACAATACCAACCTGGACACTTGGGTTCTCCCTAGTACATGGGTTAGCTACTCCCATAAAAGATCTCGTAACCAAGGACCAACTCTTTATAGTATCCTTTCTACCTTTCCCAAATATTAATATAAAAAATAGCTATGATGCCACTTTGTAACATCCCAAACCGGGTGCCACACACCAGTTCCCCAAGTTGGTCAGTCACGCAATCTTAGGTGTGCCTCCCCGTATGCCAGAGGCTACTGACTAACAAAAAATGTATGGTATATCGATCATGGGGAGTCTATACCCTCTTTTATCAGAGTAAATACATCATCATAAAATAAGAAACAATAACTAAATAACATGTAATCATAACCTAAAACAAACGGTATCACAAGATGGCTAAAACTAGAAATACAATGTCAAAACTAAAATAGAAAATATGTCATGCCAATGTATGTGTCAAGTGTCTAAAATGAAACCCCAAAAAAAGACACTAATGTCTCCCACAAGAATATCTTGAATCATGTTCACTTACCTCATCCACACTCTATCCCAAATCATCCATCTAACACAATGTCTTTACCCTTATCCTGTCTAAAAAACACAAAGTCTATTTGGGTACCAATCAGCCAGCCTAAGTAGGGTGTCAGTACAACTTAGTAGGCCACCACCAATGGCATATAAAACAATATTCAGTCAATAAAAAGTGTATGTGGTTGTATAAATAAATAATTACAATTCAAAAGTAAAAAAGTTATCAAATCATCAATTAATCTTTATTTAACCACATAAACCCTTGATTTCTTATGGACATCAGTACCTCATTCCCTGCTTCAGCTCATGCGGGATCATGAAGTATGTTTTATGGATATAAAATCTTATAATGTCATTGTTATCATTATTTAATTCATACATTAATTCTCATGTTACCATTCATACATAACACAATATAATGACCATGTTATTATTCTTTAATTCGCAATTAAATGACCATGTTACCATTCATACCTTACACATTAAAATGACCATGTTCCCATTATTTATTTCATAACTAAATGACCATGTTACCATTCATAACATGCACATTGGAATGACCATGTTCTCATTATTTATTTAAAAACTAAATGTCCATATTAACATTCATACCATACACATTATAATAACCATGTTCTCATTATTTATTTCACAACTAAATAATCACATTACCATTCATAACACATAATTAATTCAACAATTAATTATACACATCAATTCCATTACTAATTCAACAATTAATTAAACAAAACAATTCCATTAGTTACCTTAACAATTAACTAATCATATCAATAACATTAAATAATTCAATAATTAGTTAATCACATCAATTCTTCTAGTAAATTCATTAATTAACTAATCACACTGATTTCTTTACTAATTCAATAATTAGTTTATCACATAAATCCCCTTAATTAATTCCCTGATTAATTAAGTGTGTCAATCTCATTAATTAATTCATGAAATAATTAATTAATATCCACAAAGTCCAAATTCCATAATTAATTCCACAATTAATTATCTCAACCTTAAATCTCAATATCTTATAAACTCATCATTTAATTATCTCAAATCAATAACTCAACACCTTATAATTAATTCTACAATTAATTTTAATGACTTTTATTTTATTTGGTTTTATTTTTATCAATTAATTGGGAAAATTTTGAGACCAGGCGCTAATAATTCGTGTGATTCTGAGACTCGGTGAGCCCGAAAAAGTTTGTTCAGTTATATTCAGTTTTTAATAAATTGTGTGGGAGGTTTTTTCTTTAAACTGGGATAACTTCTAAATGGGTGCCCAAATCAGAAATCCAAGGGCACCGTTGTGCTTAGTACAACAGCTTTACCTTAGGTGGGGCCTAACCTCGACCTACGCAGGTCGAGGGTGGAAGTTAGTTTTTGGACGTAAACGTCATTAAAATATTTAATAAAAATATTTTATTTGATGTTGTGTTGGTTTCTTTTAAGTATGGCCTATTGTTAGGAATCCATGGTTACGACATAACCCTGTAAATCCTTTAAGTCAAGGAGACAGAGCTTCCTTCAATGAATGTCGATGGATTGGTAGATCAAGAATGATGAACCTTGGATTCGATGGATCGATGGATACCAAAGACGCAACTTTTCCCTTTGTCAACAACTGATCCAAATTCTAGGTAGGACATTTAATATCTTCATGATTTCCTTCCCCATTCTTAGATTCAATGATGAACACAGACAAACCAATGAACAGGTTGATCCATGGTTTGATCGTTCTTGTGGGATGTCTAATCACCATGGGGATTAAGGGGAGATTTATCTTTGTGATTATCATTGTATTCATTATTCATTCTAATTGGAATGGATCTAGGTTGAAACAAACAAAGGATCAGGTTCGTTTCTTCGAGTGTTCTTGTGCTTTCTCCCTCTCTCATTCTTGGTGTTCTTCACCGCTATAACCTCATGGTTATGGTTAGATTTTTTGGGAGGTTCTGAATGTGATCTAACCCTTGGATTAGTGTCATGGGGAAGTGATGGGAAGGTCGGTGAAGTACACTACCCAAGGATCGTAGGCATGCCTTTGGTTTGAGAAAGGGAGTACTGGAGGTGAACCAGTGGCCCGCGGAAGGGGCCACTGGTGCGCTGGCACCAGCGACTGAAGCTATTAGAAACCTTGTAAGGGTGCGGTGGATGGCGACAGGACACCAGAATTGGACGGCGGGGCCAGAACACGACTTGGTGGAGCCACTTTGGAGCAAGAGGAGGTGGCCACATAATGTGGTTAGTCGAGGTGGCGATCTGGGACGTAGCTCGAAGCTGCATCAGAGGACCCACGGCGGCAAGCCGTGGGGCATGCAGAGGAGGCAGTCTGGGCATGTAAAATGTGGCACAATGCCACATTGACTGGGTGACACAGGGGGAGTCACACGATCAGGGAAGAACACATGGACTAAGGGGCACAACCAGGGAAGACCGCATTCGGAAGAGAAACTCGGCTCGATACATGCGGGCTAGACTAGGGTGGTCGGGTCGCTCCGACGACCTGACAGCCTAGACCCAATGGCCCAGCAGTCTGTGTCCAATAGTCCCAGTGGGTTGAGCCTAATGGGTCACAGCCAGTGGGCCGAGCCCAGTGGGCCATGTTGGTTTAGACTAGATTAGACTAGGTCAGGTCGGGTCCAGCAGGTTGGGCCATTTTATAAAAAGACAATATCTTTCAAACTCTGTGTATGTTTGAAAATAATTTTCTAGATTTGGTACCCTTATGAAGATACAATACTTTTGGGATACTCTAAGTGAGTTTTTATGGAAGTTTCCATACGAACTAATGGATTTAGGAGTAGATTCTCCCAGAATGAGCATGCTCATTGCGGAATCCTGTGACTGACTATGTGATCTTGGTGACTATTTGATCTTAGTGACTATGTGATCTTGTGACTATGTGATCCTTGTGACTATGTGATCTTGCGAATACATTACTTGGAGGATGCATGACTTATCGACACTCTATGTGTTATAAACACTCTGTGTGTTACCAACACTCCATGTGTTACTGAAAATCCATGTGTTATCAACACTCTGTGTGTAATCGAAACTCCATGTGTTATCAACTCTAGGTTTTCTGTGGACTACGACTAATAATCCTTCTTTTGTACTTTAGACTTATACATGTGTGAGCTGATTGTACGTCATGTGTTTCCCTTGTGGTATACTTATTTTATTTCCTTTGTGGTATACTTTGTGTGTTTCCTTTTTGGTATACTTCATGTATTTCTTAGTGGTATTCCTTTTTAGTTTTGTAGTGTCCTATTGAGTATTGTTTTACTCACCCCTACATGGGATTTTTCCATATGTGGCGTGTATTGTGAAGACAATCAACAATTTTATAGAGTCCTAGGTAGACCAGGACTAGGTGGTTCTTAGAGTGATCATATAGATGAGGTGTGCTCCTACAGCTTTAGAAATTTGTCATGCACCTACCCTTCGGGTAAGGTTTTCTATGGATGAGTTTCAAGAACTTATGCATTCACTTTTACAGACTCTTTTTGGGTGGGATTGTATTCTTTTCCTATTTACTTTCAAGTTTTCCTACTTTTGTACTCTATGGTTGGTATCTTAGTGTATGCATTCTTTTCCTACTTAGTGTTTTTACATTTATGCATTTCAGGCTTGGAGATGTGTGTGTGTGTACAGTTACTTAGGAAAATGCCTCCCATTTGTGGGATATGCATACTCAGCGCTAGTCACTAGCCCCTGGTCTATTAGAGGTGGGCTTGGGGTAGTTGTGATACGGGCCCCTCTGGGATAGGTTGTGACAGAGTGGTATCAGAGGAGGTCAATTCTACCTAAAGGACCAAGAGTTTGTGAGGTTGGTTTGGGGAAATAGTGTCGAGTGTTTTGAGTTCAGCTTTCAGGATATGTAATCCAGTGTTGGTGTGGAGACCAAGATATCCATACACGAGGACTCTGAATTATGCTTTTTGACTCAGTACATGAAAACATTGGTTTTAGGGAAAAATAACGGTACATGCATCATATAGGATTTGGGTGTGTCCTCATGTCCTTCTTGAGTCATCTCACTAGGTATAATCTATTGATTGTGGTACATCTTGATCTGTTTCAAGATGCCTCCACACAGATCGCTATCCAGGATTCCATTACGTGATCAAAAGGATGATCTTCCTAGTGATAAGGAGTCGGTACAAGGGCATGTACCAGATATACTCCTTGCACTGTAGATAGCACCTACAGGTGGTGTACCAGTGATACCACCACCCATCAAGTAGTAGTTACTACCAGCGCTACCAGTAGAGGATGCACGTAGGCTGAGTGTGTTGCATGAGTTCCATAGGTAGAGACCTCCAAGGTTTAGTGGTGAGACAGACCCCCGGGTAGCTGAGGATTGGTTGGAGGAAGTTACATGTGTCTTTATACTTGTGAGTATTCCTTCAAGCTAGATGGAAGTTCTAGCCACAAGCCTTCTTCGGGGATCAGTGGGGTGATGGTAGAGCTTAGTGATCCAGACACATTACAAGACAACTCTCTCTAGGGTATAATTTGAGTGCCTCTTCAAGAAGAAGTTATTTCCAGTGAAGTTATGCTTAGTGCACATACAGGAGCTCTTGCATCTATAGTAGGGCAGTCAAATAGTAGCAGAGTACTCAACGAGATTTATGGATATTTCTCACTACTCCACGGATATGGTGTGAGACCCATTCTTCAAGGATCAGTCCTTTGAGCAGGGGCTATGCTAGGAGATCAGGGAATCCATTATATCCTTTAGTATCCCTGTATATGTTGGTTTACTGGAGCGAGCTCTTCTTGTGGAGAGCTTTCCGGCAGAGCATACGCCAACAATGGGAGTTACCAACAGGCACCAGGGAGTTAATTCTTTGATGGTAGGTAGCCGACAGCAGATGTAGGGACCCAAGTGGGTCAATAACTCTAGAGTATGACCCCAGGACACAAGATCAGTGGTGCGGGGCTCCAAGGGCAGAGTGATTTAGTTGAAGGACAGGTTGTGTTACTCATGCGGTGATCGGAGACATCTGGCACGAGATTGCTCAAACCACTGTACGGATGATCAGGAGATGGTTTAGGGACCTCTAAGGTAGAGGAGGAGTTAGTATCAGGGTGGTACACAAGGCAGAAGGTGTGTAAGAGGAGCAGGTCGGGCATCAGGAGCTGGGACGAGTTTCAAGGTACTACCACCACCACCACCAGGTGGTCCACCACGGGCTCAGGGAGCTGGTGGACAAGGACGAGGCCAGCTTCAGGCGATAGAGGCTTATTACCCTAAGGATCCCATGATTATTAGAGGTACAATATATGTATTTTCCACATTATCTATAGTTTTGATAGGAATAGGTGACAATCATTCAATTCTTTCCACAACCTCTATTCGAAACTCAGATATCTCGATTGAAATGTTGACTTGATCCCTACACTTAGAGACTCCTATGGGGTGATATTTGATGATCACACATAGTTGAAGATAGTGTTACCTTAATATATGGGGAAAGAGTTTTGGTTGGGATCTTATGGTGGTTGTGTCGAGGCCTTACGACGTGATTCTCTGCATGGACTGGTTATCTACAATTCATGTCTAGATTGACTATTTTAGGCACAGAGTGCGGTGTGTCTATAGTGATGGGACCAGGTTTATTTTGTCAGGGAGAATCAAACACATTCAGTGTAGGATGAAATCACAAATAGGAGGGTGCAGTTTATTACTCATCATTTGGCTAGTCTCACCCTCGACGCAGTGGATGATAGGAGTCCTCAGTTTCTTGTAGTGGTGGCGGAGTATGAGGATTTCTTTCCTCAGGATGTCCCTAGATTACCTCCCCATAAAGAGGTTGGAATATACATTGATATGTACCCCAATATGGTTTTGATATCTACAAATTCATATCAGATGTCTCCTATGGAGATTCATGAGTTGAGGGTATAGCTAGACGACTTACAGAGTAAGGGCTTTGTGAGACCCAGTGTTTCACCCTGGGTGGGCCCAGTTTTATTTTCCAAGAAAGAAGATGGGAGCTTGAGACTATGTGTATAATTATGGTGCTTGAACTAGGTGACCATGAAGAATAATTATCCACTATCAAGGATCGACGACATCTTCGATCAGCAGAAGGGAGAGAGGTGGTTCTCGAAGATAGACCTCAAATCTGGTTATCACCAGCTTTGAGTACGGGATGAGTAAATCACAAAGACAGATTTCAGATGTTGGTATATCCACTAAGAGTACTTTTTGATGTCATTTAGCATGATTAAAGCCCTCATAGTGTTCATGGGACTCATGAATAGGATCTTCCATCCTTAAACTGGTTCGTCTTGGTCTTCATTGATGACATCCTAGTGTACATGGTGTCTGAGGAGGAGCACACGAAACACTTGAGGATGGTCCAGGACATACTACAAGAGCACCAGCTTTATGGGAAGATCTCGAAGTGTTAGTTCTAGATAAAATAGGTCCACTTTCTAGGACACTTCATTTCAGAGGCTGGAGTTGCAGTGGATCTAGTGAAGATAGAGGTAGTGCTTTATTGGGAACCACCCAAGAGTGTTACTAAGGTACGGAGTTTCCTTAGGTTGGTTGGGTACTATAGGAGGTTTTTTATCAACTTTTATAGATTATAAGCATCTTGGAAAACTTTTATGTGAAAGGGTAAACCTTTTTTGTGGGAGAAGAAGTGCTAGGAGAGTTTTCAGCAAGTGAGGCAGAGATTAATGTGAGCTCCTATCTTGATATTTTTGAAGGATGGTGTTGATTATGTAGTGTTCTGTGATGCATTAGGGACTAGGATAGGTTGTGTCATGATACAGGGATAAGTGGTGATTGCCTATGGTTCACAACAATTGAGACTATATGAGAAGAACTATGTGACCCATGACCGTGAGTTGGCAGTGGTAGTCTTCACCATGAAGATGTGGCGACACTACCTTATGGGAGAATGGTTTGTAATCTAGTCTGACCAAAAAAAATTCAAGTATATCTTATCTTAGAAGTATTTGAGCTTGATATAGAGGAGATGTCTATATTTCCTATAGAGCTATGAATTTGAGATTGTCTATACTCCTGGGAAGGGGGACATAGTAGTAGATTCTCTTAGTAAGAGATCCATCTAGCAGTTGCTGAGTGAGGCATTAGAGCAGTTGGTCACATTGAAAATATCCTTTGTGGATGGAGATGGAGCATCTTACCTTCAATCTATTATTGTCACCCCTCCACTCTTATAGTGAGTCAAGGAGGCACAACTTGGGGATACCAACTGTGAGACTTTACAAGCTTAGATGTCCACAGGGCATGCCCCTTATGGATATTCAAAAGGTGGGGAGGACGTCATTCTCTTTAGAGGACACACAGTAGTAACAATGATGCTGAGGGAGGAGTTCTTGAGGTAGTTCCATACATCCCCTTTGGCGATACATAAGAGTGTGATGAAGATGTACCAGGACCTCTGATTGTAGTTCTGGTGGTCAGGGATGAAGAAGGTAGTGGCAGAGTTCGTTTCTCGATGCTTCACTTTTCAGCAAGTGAAGGCTAAGCACCAGGTTCTAGTAGGCATAACCCAACCACTTGAGGTGCCATAGTGGAAGTGGGATGGTATATAGATGGACTTAATGAAAGGTTTAACACACACATCCAGGGGATACAATGTCATCTAGGTGATTGTTGACCGACTCACCAAGTGGGCCCACCTCCTACTGATCTGGGAGCATAGTTTAGTAGAGAGCTTAGGAAGACTATACATGAAGAATATAGTTCAACTCCATGGAGTTTTGTCAATGATTGTTTTAGATCGTGATTCTCGTTTCATATCCCAATTGTGGAAAGGATTGAAGAAGGCATTTGGGACTCAGTTATGATTGAGCACGGTATTTCATCCCTAGAAGGATGGCCAGACTGAGAGGACCATCCAAGTTTTAGAGGACATTATACATGATTGAATCCTAGACTTTGGCCACAGTTGGGAGGATCATTTACATCTGGTGGAGTTTTCATACAACAACAACTACCACTCCACCATTGGTATGGCACTATTTGAGGCCTTATATGGGTGACCATGTAGGTTACCACTTTTTAGGACTCAACTAGGAGAGTTAGCAGTCATGGGTCCATAGTTGGTGTGGGCTACCATAGATAAGGTGTAGATCATCCAGGAGTAGATGAGGACTGTATAGAGCTGGTAGAATTCATGTACTAATAGGATATGGAGAACTATGGAGTTCGAGGAGGAAGACCATGTTTTCCTTCAAGTCTCACCTCAATGAAGATTGCGGAGATTTGTCTAGGGTATAAAGTTGTCTCTAAGATACATAGGCCCTTTTCAGATTCTAAGTAGAGTTGTAGAGGTGGTGTACTACCTAGATCTGTCCCTATAGTTGCATCGGGTGCATGATGTCTTCTATGTGTCGTAGCTGAGGAGGTACACGCATGATCTGTCACACGTTATCGACTGAGGTGAGCTATACATTAATGATGGGGTGACTTTTTCAGAGTACCTAGTGGAGATCAAGGATTGATAAGAGAGGATACTTCATGGGCATTTTATTCCTCTAGTGTGCGTCAGGTGGTAGCACAGAATCTCCATGAGAGAACTTAGGAGCAGGAAGCTCAGATTCATGCTCAGTACCCTCACCTTTTTGTTGAGTAACCCTTGTTTTGGATTTCAAGGATGTAGATCCCTAAAGTGGGAAGAATGTAATGACTTTTATTTTCTTTGGTTTTATTTCTATAAATTAATTGGGAAAATTCTGAGACTATGTGCTGAGATGATGTGTGATTCCAACACCTGGTGTACCCGAAACAGTTTGTTGAATTATGTTCAGTTTTTAATAAAGCGTACAGGCAGTTTTTTCTTTAAACTGGGATAACTTCTAAACAGGTGCCCGAATCAGAAATCCAAGGGCACTGTTTCATTCAGAACAACAACTTTACCTTAGGGAGGGCCTAACCTCAATCGGCGTGGGTCAAGGGTGGAAGTTAGTTTTTGGACATAAACATCATTAAAATATTTCATAAAAATATTTTATTTGATGCTACATTGGTTTATTTTAAGTATGGAATATCGTTAGGAATAAAATGTTACGACATAACCCTATAAATCATCTGAGGCAAGGAGATGGAGCTTCCTAACAAATGTTGATCGATTGGAGGATCAAGAACAATGAACCTCAGATTCGACAGATTGACAGATGATAATGATGAAACTTTTCCCTTTATCAACAACCGATCCAAATCCTAGCTAGGGAGTTTAATATCTTCATTATTTTCTTCCTTGTTATTAGATTCAATGACAAACACAAACCAATAAATGAACATTTTGATCCACGGTTCAATTGTTCTTGTGGGACGCTTAATCGTTGTAGGGATTATGGGGAGATGTATCTTTGTGATTTTCATTGTATTAATTATTCATTATAATGGTAATGTATATAGGCCAACACAAAAAAATGTTGAGTTTCATTCCTCCAGGTGTTATTATTATTTTTCCCTCCCTCGTTCTTGGCGTTCATCACTGCTAGACCCTTGTGGTTGCAAATAGAGTTTTCAGAAGGTTTCGAAAGTGATTGGACCCCTAGATTAGTGGCAAGGCGAAGCGAAGGGAAAATTGATGAAATACATGACCCAAGGATTGTAGGAGTGCCTTCAGTTTAAGAAACAGAGTACTATAGGTGAACCGGTGGACCACGGAAGGGGACACCGGCACCAGTAGTGGCACGCGCTGGCGGGTGTGTGCAGGTGCGGCAGATGGAAAAGGGCCTCTGGTAGCGGAATATGGGGATGTAACGCGGCTTGGTAGAGTCTTATTGGAGTGGGAGGTAGTAGATACATAACACAGTTGGTCATGGTGACTGGGGGCCATAATAGGAGGTTGTGGCAGAGAGCTGGGACGCGGCTCAAAGCCATGTCAGAGGAACCCGCAGTGGAAAGCCACAGGGAATGCAGAGGAGGCAGGCCAGACGAGTTAAATGTGGCACGACGCCGCATTGACCGGGGGACACAGGGGGAGCCACATGGTCAAGGAGGACCATGTGGACTAGGGTTGTGGTCAGGTCAAGCTACGTTCAGTGGAGAAAACCGGCCCACTGCATGTGGGCGGGACTAGGGTGGGCGGGCCACTCCGGCGGCCCAACAGGCTGGACCCAGCGGTCCAACGGGCCTATACCTATGAGCCGAGCCTAGAGTTTCGTACCCAACTAGTTGATCCTAATGCGCCATTTAAATTCAGACTATACTGGACTGAGTCGGGTCAGCCGGACCGGGTCCGGTCCGAAACGGCGGGCCGGGTCGGACCCGGGTTGGTTTGCTTTACAAAAATAGTCATATCTTTCAAACCGTGTTTCTATTTGATGATTCATTTATGGAGTTAAGAACCTTGTGGTGATAAGGTACTTTTGGGATACTCTAAGTGAATTTTTGTGGAAGTTTTCATTTGACCTAATGGCTTGAGTTTTAGATTCTCCTAAAACGAGCATGCTAAGTGTGGAATCCTACGGTTGACTATGTGATCTTGGTGACTATGTGATCTTGAGACTACATGAATTGGGAGATTCTTGAATTATCAACACTCTGTGTTTTATAAAAACTCTTTGTGTTACCGACACTCCATGTGTTATTGACACTCCATGTGTTATCGATACTCCATGTATTATCGACTCTGGGTGTTCTGTGGACTACGAATGATAATCCTGCTTTTGTTCTTTAGACTTATACTTGTATGAGCTGAGTGTAATTCATCTGTTTCCCTTGTGTTATACTTAGTGTGTTTCCTTTTTGGTATACTTAATGTGTTTCCTTTTTGGTATACTTCGTGTATTTCTTAGTGGTATTCTTTTGTGGTTTCAAGGTGTCCTATTGAGTATTATTTTACTCACCCCTACACAGGATTTTCCCGCACATGTCGTGTCTTGTACAGATGATCGACACTTTGACAGAGTCCAAGGTGGAATAGGACCAGGTGGTTCTTAGTGAGATCATATAGACAAGGTGTGATTCTATGTCTTCAGACAGCTGTTCTACACCTACCCTTCAGGTAGGATTTTCTGCATATGAGTTTCAGGAACTTGTGCATTCACTTTTACACACTCTTTTTGGGTGGGCTTGTATTTTAGACTTGTTTACTTTCCATTTTTTCTTCTGTTTTACTCTGTGGTTGGTATCTTGGTGTATGCATGCTTTTCCTACTTAGTGTTTTTACATTTCTTCATTTCGGGCTTGGAGATGTGTATGTGTGTACAGGTACTTAGTAAAATGCGTCCCATTTGTGGGATATGCCTACTCAACACTATTCACCAGCCTCTGGCTTATTAGAGGTGGTCTTGGGGTATTCATGGCACAAGACCCTCTTGGATGGGTTGTGACATTAATTATCTCAATCTATAATTCCCAAAATCCCCAATTTCATATCTCCTCTATTAATTAATTCATAAAATTAATTCATTGAATCAAGAACACAATTGATAAATATCTAATATCAATTCTATAATTACATGGATGTACTTTAAATAAAGACTTTGGGATTCTAATTATAGACCACCTACCTCAATTTTTTGACGATCAATCACCCAACAGAAATCCCCAAAATTTGAGCAGTGCAACAACGTAGAATAAGATTTGAACCTAAAACCCTAAATCAAGATTAAAAAAATCAAGATCTATTAAATATAGATCTACATCTACAATAATAGATCAAGATCCAAAAAACTAAGTCTTGATCCAATAAAAATAATAAGAAAAACCCCTTTATAGAATAGGAGAGTAAAGGAGAAGGAATGAGAAACCAAGTAGAATAGGATTCACTTATCGGGAGAGGTGTACATATTTGATTTGGGCTTCAAATCACTAAGAACAGAGGTCAATAGGGATTGGAATTCATCATGAAGGCTCTGAAATCTTGAAATTTGTGTTAGGGTCGAATGGGGATTGATTTTGGGTTAATTAGGGGTGTTCGGGAAATTTTAAAACAATTTTCGAGTGACTTTAATTCCTTCACATGGTTTGTTGGGCAGGGGCGCACGGTTTGATGATCAGGGGTGCATAGTTTACCCTAATTGTGCACCTTTTATAGGGGGGGTGCATAGTTTCTCCTAATAGGGTTCCAATCATAAAAAAACCCCATTGTCCAGGGTTACACGGTTTTTTTGGCTGGTATGCACAATTTGGGCAAACCATGCACCAATCGTGCACTTGACCATTTTCTTCCAATATTTACAAATTTTACCCAAATGCACCCCAAGGTAAAACCCAAATGAAAAGTACTAAAGAAAAGACAAAATAGTACCTATAAACGAGCCTGAAACATCTCTAGAAAATTTTGGGGTTTACATGCATAGTAATTCCTCAACATTTCCCATAGTGACCTCCAAGGGTCGATCACGTAGATGATGCCAAGAAGGAACTGCTACTTTATGCTACTCATGGATGACATGATCCTCTACATATGTATATCATTATCCTCCTAAGAAAATACCAAGCTCTAGTGGTAATTAGACTCTTTTAAGTCATGGTGGAGGTGGATACAGGGCGCAAGTAGAAAGTCCTCTACACCGACCGTGATGATGAGTTTACTTAGGTTGAATTTGGAAAACGTTGTATAGAGCATGGCATAAAATGACAAATCACAAATTCATATTCACAATAGAAGAATGGGGTCATTTAACAACAAAACCAGATTGTGTTTTCCATGGATTAAAGCATGCTGAATGCTAATGGCCTTCCCAAGATGTTCTGGGGTGGGACCGTCTCCACCGCTATCACCATCCAAAACTGATTTGTAGGCAGTGAGAGTGCTCTCAGATACATCATTTCATTCCATTCCATTCTTGAACTTAGAAAAAAATCTTTTTTAGCAATATTACAAGCATGATTGGAATGATTTAATATCTCATAGTAAAACATTGAGAATTTAAGGGTCAGTCCTCAAAAAGCAATGTGCCCCCGAGCTGGTGTCACCTATATCTGATGATTCTTAGCCTCAGATCTGTGAACCACTCAGATTGGAAATAATAATGGAAACCTTCAGTGTTTAGGATTCATAATCCCTAGCTTCAAATTCCCCCATTTTAGTCAATTGACACATATATCCACCATAAGATCGGACATCCAGTAACACAAAAGATGATCGAAGGTCTCATGTTCATTTCCTATAAGGCTTGGATAGCTCATGAAAGAGTATAAAGTTCAGGTGAAATCACATTTTAATACAAGTAATTAAAATCATTATCTCAAATCATTTAAAATCCAAAACAATTTTTTAAAAAAAATCCATAATTTGAAACACTTGTAAAAGGAATATTTAAACTTATAGAAAATCAATGATTGAACCCAAATCATATGAAATTTGAAATCATGGAACATTCAAAATTTAAAGGTCATGAAATCAAATTTCATAATATTTTATTATTGAATTTTAAAAGTGAATACAAAATTATCAAACATGTGAAAATTACGCAATTAATAACCATTTAAAACATACATTGATAGGAAAATGACTAAAAATAGATGTGAAAAAACATCTAAAATAGATTCACATAAAATTATCTCACACTTAATACAATGTTCAGACTAAAACAATAAAAACAGTCACATTCAAAAAGGAAAGTTCAATTGAAAATAAAGACTTTTTTAGGTGCATACCTAAGACAGTTACAAACATTTCATTTCCTTTAGAATTCAATCAATAGAGAAACAACTAATCATCCTTTTCATACAACATATTTTGGTTTCAAATTAAGTTTCCATTATAAAATTGTTGATAAAACAATTTGGGTAGATAGAAAAGAAACATCCAAACTTAGGTTTATCAAAAAATCTTTCATAAAACAATATGATTTAATGGTTGAGTACACACACAAAGCACAATTAATAACCCAAAAATAATCCCAAAAATAATTAACCCATAACTAAATGAAATGATAATGAATGTGTTTTAAATCAATAAATAGTTCTTCCTAATTTATGAAACCCTTATTCATCATCATTTAAAAATGATAACCCACACTCTCAACCATGAACTCAATTTTAACCCTTAGAATCTTTGAAAACAAAGTTAGAAAAAAAATATTTTCCATTGATCCAAAATGTTTGATTGAAATTTTAAATGTACTCATATAATTAAAATCCAAAGAAACAAATTTTGAAAAGGATATAAAAAATACTAACTACTATCTAGAGGAAAGTCTGAAAAATATGACCTTCAAAGATACACAACTCTATAAAACATGTGTTTCAATGTTATAGATAAAATGAATATGCCTTGAAGCCATGTGATATCATATAGTATGATATAGTGCATCGTAGATTGTGACATACATATGGAGAAATTCTTATCTTTAAGCCTTTAGGGTATATTATATTTTACGATATATGAGATATTGTATAGGTTTCCTTGGCTAGTCGTATTCTACAACATGGAGGGATCGTAACGCCAGGAATAATATGACATGATTCGTCTAGCATTGTTTTCATGACCCATCCTAGTGGGGCCCATGTTGTGACTCCCCAAGCCTACCTCCAATAGGCCAGGGGCTGGTGGCTAATGCCAAGAAGGCATATCACTAACATGGGAGGCCTTAACATAAGTACCTATACACACGCACACATCTCCGATCTCATAAAATACTGAAATGTAAAAACAAATAAAAACCCATGAATGCATACATCTAAATACCAAAACCAGAGTAAGATAGAAAGTAAAGGAAATTAAATAGGTCCAAATACAATCCCACCATAAAGAGTCTGAAAAACAAGTCCAACCTGAAAGTAAAGTACTGGGACTAGTGTCAGAACGCTGCAGGAACACACCTCAGTCTGTCCAGTCTCACTAAGCACCATCTGGTCTTGGTTTTCCTAGGAATCTATCATAAGGTCGATCATCTACACAAGACATGACATGTTTGGGCAAAGCCTGTGCAGGTGTGAGTATAACAATACTTGATAGGACACCCCAAAACCACAAATCATACAACAAAGGAAATATCATCATCTCTAGAAAGTTATATGTCTACAACACATATAAAAAGAATATCTAGATATATATGAAAAAGACACACTGTCTAGAGGTAAGTCACAGCCATAGTATACCAGCCTAGGTTTCTAGCTCGGTGATTTCCACAAAGCACTCTTCTGGGAGAACACACTCCTGAGTCTGATAGCAATAATGATGTTCATTAGAGAGGTACTACTCGTTGGGTCTTGTCATGAGAAAGAACACATTTATATTCTGAAGAGAATAAAATACATAGATTAGGATCACTACCATGGCCATGGGGTGATACCAACAACTCAATCTGGATTAACCTTCTTAGTAGAGGATTGACACTCATATAGTTTTGGTCACGATGATACCACAAACTCCACCTAGGGAATGAGGATGAATAGAGGATCTCGGTTTGGGTCTCTCAGAGGGATTATAATGACTCTATCCAAGAAGTCCTGCTGAGGTATTCATAGTCCTAGGAGTAGGAAATGATACCATACAAACCCTTATGGAAAGGATAAGGGGAACAAACCCTGAAAAAACTTGTACAAGATATGGAGGACAAGAGATCCAGGCCACGTTTAATAGAGTACACGACATGTAGTAGGGGTAAAATGCTATGTCCCTTGACCTCGGGTTCTACCCATATAAACACCTCGTGTCATCAATCCATGTCCATTTAGTAGTACATGTCATGTAGGAGTCCTATGTACTTTACTCGTGTGTTAGTACACGGCTCAGCCCGTGTACTTGGTCTACATGTGTCTGTGTGGGGGGGTACACACCATGTAGGCAACTCGTGTAGTCCACCTCATGTCCATGTACTCTCTGAAGTACATTTTGAGTCACCGGAGAGGGACTACATGTCATGTGACAAGGGTCACATATTGTGTGCAATTAACTATCTCCCAAAACCCTAGTCACTGCTCAGGGAGGCACACACGACTTGTAGATCCAACTTACAATCCATGTAGCTTGGGACTTTCCATAAATCCATATCCACACTCTGGTCATCTCCTTTGTTGCTCCAATCTCTGATCCAGTCACACCATGCTGGAAAAATCAAGGGGATGCTTCTTCAGAATCTCATTGTTGACAAAAAATGCATTTCGGTCATCAAAACCGTTCGAAAAATGGATCTAATCATTGTTCTTTGTTGCATGTCGAAGAACACAAAATTGTGAATCCACCATCATCTGAATCAATCTATATTTGTTGTGACACCTCTTTCATGTTTTTCTAATCCCGGATCTATGATTTCAGATCATTTCACCAAGAAATGGGTCCGCAACAATCGATTGATCGGGATTTGTCGAGTCGCGGTCCAAATGAAGAACGCCCGCGATGAACGATGAATGGGGGGAGAAAATAACAAGAACATATTAGAGGAATGAAACTTAATAGAAGTTCATATCAATATTGATCTATTTTCATTAGAATGAAAATTGACAATAAACAAATCACAAAATATTCTCCCATCAAAATCCCACAATTTAAACCAATCCCATATAACGATTGAACTGCGGATCAATCTGTTTGTTGATTGATTCACATTCATCATAGAAATAAAAAAAAGGGAATAATCAAATAAAAACATATTCCCTACCTTGATTTGAATCGATCATTGATGAATAATTAGCTTGCATTATTTTCGTTGGTGAGATCCTTCGAATCTGATGTTCATTGTTTTTTATCCACGATACAGTTGTCGATCGCCTGAGATAATTATCCAACAGTCCCTCCAAGGGCTCTCCAATAGTTCCAGGTTTATTTGGATAACTCTATAAATATGACATAATGATCTATTTAAAGATACAATAATCACTACATCAATGAAATGAATTAAAATAATTTTATTCATTTCTGCATTCACGACGACTTTTCCACAAATGACCCACGTTGACTAATGTCCAGTCACGCCTAGGGTAAAACCAAAATTTTTAACTTAACAGTGCCCTTATATTTCTGATTTAAGCACCCATTTATAAATTATTACACTTTTTCATGAAAACTTCATGCACATGCTATTTAATATATTTAATATATTTTAAACATTTATTCCAGACACACCGGGCCTCAAAATTGAACGTCATCTCAGCACCTAGTCTTGAAAATAATCTATATAATATCCAAAAATAATACATGAGAAATATGATACATTACTTATCCCCACCTTGGGGCTTTACGTCCCCCAAAATCTAAAACAAGGGCTACTCAAAAATATGTGGGTGTTGAGCACAAATCTGATCCTCACACTCTCTTGTGCTCTCTTGGAGATTCCTATACTACCACCAGACACGTACTAAAGGAATAGATCACAAATGATGGATCCTATCTTTCTAATCCTCAATATATAAAGGCCTATGTTGACTATCAGCATAATAATTCTAATGGCTTTGTGCGGTCTTCATCCACTCCAGGACGATCTGCACCTTCTCTATTGTAGCTTGCACCAACTCTGGGTCCATGAGTGTTGAATCTCCTGGTTCATTCTAGAAAATTGGTGACCTATAGGGTAACCCATACAAAGCCTCAAATGGTGTCATACCAATGGTGGTATGGTAGCTATTGTTTTATGGAAACTCCACCAATGGTAGGTGATCCTCCCAACTATGGCCAATGTTCAACATGCAAGCTCGCAACATGTCCTCCATAACTTAAATGGTCCACTCAGTATAACCATCAGTTTGGGGTTGAAACACAATTCTCAAGTGTAATTAGGTCCCAAAAACCTTCTGTAATCCCTTTCATAATAGGTATGTGAAGCGGGAATCACAATCAGAACCAATCATTGATGAAACTCCATGGATCTAAACTATCTCCTGAATGTAGAGTCATCTTAAGCTCTCTATTTAACTCTTCTCTCATATAGCTAGGAAGTGGTCCGACATGGTGGGCCAGTCTATGATCACCCAGATGGAATCATTTCCCTTGAATGTACATGGTAATCCCATCACAAAGTCCATAGATATCTCATCTCACTTCCATTCTAGCACCTCAAGGTGTTGAGCCAAACCTGTTGGAACTAGGTGCCCAACCTTCACTTTCTAACAAGTAAGGCATTGAGAGACAAAATATGAAACTCCTTTATTCATTCCTGGCCACCAAAACTAGTGTCTAAGGTCTTGGTACATCTTTTGGGACCACTTTTTGTATAAATATTGTATTTGTTGTCAACAGTTGTCAATATCGGTCAAAATGAAGAAGGACTCCAAAGTTAATGGAGATCAGCTGAAGTGAGGATTCCTAGATAATTATTATAAAATCATATCATTGAATGTAATAATTTTTCAATTCTCTATGAAGTAAATTCATATGATTGTTGAGATGATCCTAAGTTCAAAGCACGTGTATCAAAGGTGTTCATTGTCTACAACAATGAAGAATGGTGATTAAAACCAGATGATGATTTGCTGATTTGTATTTCAAAAATATCATAAGTTATGAGAACTTGTGATTCAAGCCTTATTAAGGAAAGGGGGAGACAATATGATGCTATTCATATTCAGTTTTGATTGGAAGGAAAGATTTTGGTGGAAGACGGGGAAATTTTTGGTACTTCCCATTGCAAATCTGAAGATGCTAAAGGTGTTTGATAAAAGACTATATATCACGATAGATATGGTTCGTGATGAAATCATTTTTTTTTTGTGGAATAAGATAGATTCCAGTGAAGTAGCATTGGTGTTCTTACTAAAGTAGATTTTAAGGTGGTGTTATTTCCCAGTGTTTGCTAAATTTTTGGGGCTAAAAATCAGGAGATGGAGAAATGTGATTTTGGAAAAGGATGTTGTGTGCAAGTTTGAATGTGGAATATAATTTTTCACACAAGGCATGATTCAAGGTTAGAACATCGAAATTTGGCAAAGGCATGCAGTGTGTGAAAAATTAGGCAAAGTGCGCCAAAAATGAGGCTGCGCAAAAGGTGGTTTAGTGCGCAATATGGAACACAGTTTAGAATTTTGTGTGCAAGTGGAGTTCCAAGTCCAGCATAGGAAAATATGGAAAAGGCATGGATAGCATGAAAAAGTGGTCCGAGTGTGTGAAAAAGAGGTTGCATGAAAGATTGGTTTTGTGCACAATATGGAACGTGGTGTGGAATTTTTCATGAAATTGGTGCATTGTGATTAGAAATTTGAAAAATGACAAAGGCAAGAGGTGTGCAAAAAATTGGAGATGTTCGCGCAATGTGCGCGGAACATCAGACTTGTGCGCGTAAAAATTGGTTGTCCGCAAAATTTGGGTTTGATGTTTTACGTGCAAGAGTGGATTCATGTTTAAAATGATGAAAAATGGAAAAGTCATGAGGTGCGCGAAAAATCTAGGAAGGTGCGCGTAATATAAAGAAGTGAGAGACGGTTTTATGCGCAGGAAGGGGTTTTACATGTGGGGTCAAAAATGCCTATAAATATGAGGTGAATCCCTCTCATTTGTTAAGGCTCGACACTTAGACAAATCCGGAGTTCTGACGCATGAAAAAATTGAAGTATTGATTAGTGCACGAAAAGAAGAAGTGGTGTGCGAAAAAGAAAATCCTGCGTGAAAAAAAAACTAGTGTTGCGTGAAAAAGAGAGTGCTACGCGAAAAAGAGAGTACTGCACGAAAAAGAGAGTGCTATGCGAAAAAGAGAGTACTGCAGGAAAAATCCAATGTTGCGCAAAAACGAGAGTGATGCACGAAAAATCCAGTGCCACGCGAAAAAGAAGAGTGTTGCACGAAAAAAGTGAAGTGTTGTGCAAAAAGCCAGTGCTGCGTGAAAAAGGAGAGTTGCGCAAAAAGCCTTTCTCATGCCAAAAGGTGTTTTTATGCGCAAGGTTTGAATTTTACGCACAATTCACCTAGAAAGGCGTGCGAAAAATTTGATGGTACCACAGGCCTTTAACAAGTGCTATGAACTCTTGAAGTTTCTTGCAAAGGAGAACCACAACCTCTATGCGAAGAAGAAATCACAAACAAGCGACTGGTTTTCTCAATCCCTCACGGTGCTTTGTGAAGGAGATCCCATGAGTACACAACCAGTGAATACTCACCCATGCAGTGCTTCACAAAGTAAGATCCATGAATCATACCTGGTTCTGTGAAGAAGAATTGTGCGTCCTCTATGTGAAGAAGAAGACCCATGGAGCTCTTTGCTTGCACGAAGGTGAACACTCTTTGGTTGCACGATTTATATACATTGTTTGCAGGGGTGTTGTTTCTTGTGTGACGAGGAGATAGATGTGAAACTAAAATCATATCTGCAAAAATGAAGAAGGAAGTAGACTAATACACTCATGTGTTGGTATTGATAATTGAAGGAAGAGATTAAGACACTGCAGTACTATTCCTTATTGTACTATGTTAAAGAGAAAGAAGAGTAGAAGAAGAAGAACAGAGTATGCCCAACTGAAGGCTGACAATTATTTAGGGCAGTTTAATTTATATGATGCTATGTGAGCTGATCTTTAGCATGAATAATCACATTGGTGTACGTGATTCTTGCTAAAGAAAGAATAAGCTTAGTGTAGTTGGTTGTTGCACTAAGAATAAGAAAGAAGAAATCTAGTACAGTTAGTATTGCACTAGAGAAGAAGAGAAAGAAAGAAGGAAGAATTTCTTGCCTACTACTTTGCAAGTAATCAAGTGAAGAGCACTAAAGGAGACCCAGATTATAACCTACCTTGTCAAGAAGGAAGAAGACTGTCTCCATAGGCAGTATAAAGAACCAGCTGGATGCTGAAAGTTAGACTAGGTCATCACCAGTCTAGGGAAGAGGATTGTTTCCCACCCCCCTTCAAAGTTTAGGAACTCACACAGGCTAGAGTGTTTCTTTCCCAGCCACTCCACTATAATATCATATCACATCATAGTGGAGAATCCATGCACTGGTCATACCCATGCATGGAAAGGATGTAGTTACTCTTATTGAGTGGTGAACCTTGTAAAAATATCGTGTGCATATTTTTACTGCTTTCTATTATTGCATGCAACAGGGAAAATAGAATAAGATAATCAAGATCCTAATAGGTCCAGAGGTACAGGGATAAAAGTTGGAATTTGTTTAAAAAGTCCCCAACACTGATTCACCCCCCCCCCCCAGTGTTAGGTATATCCCAAACTGGTCCTCTCAATTGGTAGCATAGAGACAGGTTCACCTCTATTAGATTCTCTACAGTGAAGTTAGTCTCTTTTGAAGATTTGAGTTTCTTTTCTGAGTTATCAATGAAGTGCACTTTCAGTGAAGATTCAGTTATCTCTTAATATAAGGCTATATCTACCAAGACCATGATGAATAGGAAAAATAAGGAGAATAGAAAGTTGAAGAAGAAGTCCCTCCTATCTAAAGAATAGGATGCATCTAGTTCTCCATATCTAGATAAAATTGAAGACACACCAGACTTGGAAAGTTATGAGAAGGTGGATCGAGTTTCCACCAAGAATATGGATAACTTTCCAACCTCAAATGATAAAGAGGTATGTGTTAGTACATTTGGAAATTATTCTCATGATGAAAATGTTGGCACAATTGGTGATGATAAATCTTTAACATCTCAATAAATATCAGTTGATAGATTAAGAATGATTATACATGGTATTCCTGAAGAGAGTACATCCCTTGTTTGTGGATTATTTCAATGCATGCAGGAAAATATCACTCAGCTATAAGAAGAAACTGATTTTTTTGAAAAAGGATTACAAGAAAAAATTGTTGAATGTCTAAATCTCTCCAGACAGGTTGGATCCTTTGAAGCAACAAAGAGGTAATTTGAAGTAAGTTATTCAAAGTGGATAAAATATGTTGAAGAAAAGGAGGGAGTCAATAATATTCTAGAAGAGAAGATCCATGCACATAAAGATGATCTAAAAAAGAGAAATGAAGTCAAGGAGGTTTATTTGGAAGAAAACTCCAAAAAGATAAAATAACTTGAATCTTTGTTACAAAAAAAATTAAAGATGTATGATGATGGAGTTGAAAGATTAAAGAAGTATTTTGAAGAGAAGATGAAAATTATTGAACATCAGGAAGTCATACTCAATATGAGATGTCTAGAATTGGAAGATGAGCTGACCAATCTTGAGAAGACACATATTGAGTCTTCACAAAAGAAGGAAACTGTTGCTGCTAGTACTCAATGCTCAATGGAGGATTCTACTGTCAAAATTCCTCCAACATGTGATAATAAGATCATGTCTTCACTCATTGATATATCACAAGCATCTAAGAAAGTAAAGGTACCATCCATACCAACTTGTACTCATGTTTCTAAAAGTGTTTCTACAAAAGGTGTAGGTTGGAAGAAAATTTCTAAACAAGTATGGGTGAAGAAAAGTGAGGATATACCTACCACCATGACTAGGGTGGATAGGAAGAAGAATTTGGAAGATAGCTCCCCACAAAAAGCAGAATAATTCCAGAAGAAAACTCAGAAACCTTATAAAGAAGCTATCAAGAAGTCAAGGTTTTTTGGTCAACGCTAGTGTTGTAATAGATTTGGGCATTGTGCACTGGATTGTTGGTATAATCCCTTAAATGTAACAGCACAGAGAAATCTCATATCAAGGGGGAGAAATACAGAGAATAAGAAGCAACATCCACAGATCCAGAAGCATCTTTATACTACAAACATATTTGGAATGTTAGATAACATCTGTGATGTATGCAATAGGAGTGACCATATGAATGGTGCATGTTCCCTTCAACAGGTACCCAAAGCTGATAATACAAGAAGATCACAGGAGTTGGCTAGGAAAGAAAAATCATCCTTGGGAAGCAGTCAGAAGAATGTTGGAAAAGGAAACACTCCCAAGAAGACTCTAAGGAGGAAGGTTGAGAATTACTTGGATTATAAATTCAAGAAGTTGAAGGGTGGTGAATCCAAAAGAACTACTAATAGGTATTCCACTCAGAAGATTCCATGTAGAAGATCCAATATTTATGCCTCATTCCCTAATGATATATTGGTGGTTTGGAAAGAAGATTTGGAAAGAATGAGAAAGATGGAAGATGCACATTCTAAGACTTGTTCTAAAATAAAAAAAGAAAATTCTACATGAAGACAAAGAAGTTATATGTGTGAGGTGCAACAAGGATGGTCATACTATTAGAAGATGCTTTGAATTTACTCCAGCCCAACAAGAATTCCTCAAAAAGATAAATGTTTCACCAGGAGATTCTAGTGCTCTGAAATCCCTTAAAGAAAGAAGATTTTCACACAAATAAATGGAAGAGATATTAAGGTCCACACAATCACAGTCAGCGTTGAAGATCGGTTGTGAAAGTGTGAAGAATGGAGCATCTAGGTTGACAAGATCATCTCAACCTTGTTGTTCACATTGATGGAGCAAGGAGGATCCACCTTATTCCCTTAAATCTTTTTGTTTTGTATTTGTTCTTATCATACAAGTAATTGAAGGTGAGGCAATATCTCAAGGGGATAACCTGAGATTCAGTTATGAGAAGTGTTCTCTTGAGGGATAGATACATGAAGAAGCTTCCAAAGTCATTATCTCAATCATTTTCAACATTAGTTGGTATAAAACTCAATTACTCTGAAGATTTTCTGAATATCATTTCACTGGAAAAGGTATGTTATTTCTAAATATCTCACCCTTGGTTACTCAAAATAAAGATATTTTTACAAAGGGGGAGTAACTAAGTCAATAAGTGACATAAGAATAATAAAAGTTCCCTAAGGCCACTTATCCTACCAATTGCACTTGAATGTTTTTGATCTGTTTGTTGAAGTGAGTGCAGGAATTTCAGGTTGATTATTTCTTATCACATTCAATATATTCAGCCTGGAATAAAAGTGGAAAACCCTTGAAGACAATTGTATGAGTTCTCATCTCATGAGGTGTCGTATTCAGTGGGTAATGGACATATGTGTTGTCTAAATCAAATCCTCTTGTTTTCTACACCGATAATTGCTCAAGTAGACTTAGAGTGAAATGATTGATGGAACATTGCTTAAGTATGGAATGATACTGTAAGAACCTGGGTTTTTTGGAACGGGTCAAAATCCCGACCCTATTTGAATTTTTGACTGGTTTCTGAGGAAACTGGAGAAAAAGGGAAGTTCTGTAAATTTCCAGACTACACACTGTGTACTTTTAAGTACACTCCATTTATATGTTAAGCAATTGTCGGTCGTGTGCTCGCCGAGTACATGCCGTGTGATGATCGTGTATAAATTTCTTACTACACGGCATGTAGTTTTCAACACGTCATGTATCCCCGACCATGTGGTGGCCATACATGGCATGTAGGCCTATTGGTAGGGTAGAACAAGGTACACGCTATGTTCCTATTGGACACACCGTGTATTCTAGCCGTGTATGCGGGATATACATGGTGTGTGGGTAAGTTGGCAAGGTAGAGAAGAGAAACCAAGTACACGTCGTGTACCCATAGGTACACGTCGTGTACTCATGTCGGCAGGTTCGAAAAGTAAGCGGAATTCAGCCATCATATGAATAGTTAAATGAAATATACATGGTGTTTAGTCATGAAGTACACGTTGTGTACTTTTTTCCCATTAAAATGGGTAGTAGCCTCGTTTTCTAGGTAAAACACACCTCCTTCACCCAGTTTCGTGAACCAAGCTAGCCAAACATATTTCCTTCCCCTGGATCATCGTATGAACTCCATTTCGATCATCGATTGATGTGTTGGAACCCCCTCAGTAAGGCCTCGATTCCACTTTGGCCGTTTTGTTTGATTTTGGTTCTATAATGAGTTATAGGCGTTTGAATGGCATTGAATCTTTTGTATATTTACCGCATTTTAGACCGAATTTGTGGCTGTTACCGGAGGAGTAGCATCATACGAGTCTCAGGTAGGTGGTACATACCTCATTTTGTGTTTTCTTGGTTGTTTGGGTGAAGCGGCCTTTGGCGCATTTTTAGGTATTTTGAGCGGGACCCGTTTTATCTACTATTTTATATTGAATTGCTTGTGGGACCTATGGGGTGACTTTGGGTATACCCTGTTACCAGTTTTCATGAGCGTGTCGGGTGAGGGGTCGTGGATCATCAGGGCATTTTGGCCGGGGAACACCAAAATGGTGTTAATTGAAATATTAATGTGTTAAACTGGTTAGTTTAATTTATTATTTCCTTTTATAAATTATTAGAGGCATTTAAGACCTCAGTGCTGGTATGGGACAGCACCTTACATAGTGCAATTCAACTGTTTAGTTTGTTTTTCTTGGTTATGTTTTCTGTTTACATATGTTATATATGCAATTGCTGAATTGCATCTGCTGGACCCTTTGGGTTGTTTTGGGCTCGACCCGGGTTACGATGGGTGGTTTTGACCACGGGATTGGGCGTTGTGGACGTTGGCTTGAGGCAGTACGACTGTCAGGTTGGGCATGGCCCGGGTTACTAGGATGGAGATGCCATCAGACTTGAGCGACATGGTCGCAGGGACATGAGGTGTCAGATGGTTTGGTGGCTTAGGTACTATTTTGGTGATTACCGCTCACCCGGAACTTTGAGTATTGTGCACACAGAGATACTCTGTGATGAGGTGGTTTTGACCACTCGTGTGGGTAGAGGCCCCCGTAGTTGCAGTTAGGTATTTTGGTTGGGGGTGATTTCCATAGAAAGCCACGTGGGAGGTGAGGAGCCTTCATGGGATGGGCATGCCTTCGGGACATCGGTACTTGAGACACAAGGTGTCCGGAGGCACATGGTGTCGGGTTACTATTCCTGGGCGTGCCTTCGGGACGTTAGTACTTGAGACACGAGGTGTCAGGAGGCATATGGTGCTGGGTTACTAATCTTGGGCGTGCCTTCGGGACGTCGGTACTTGAGACACGAGGTGTCAGGTGGCACGTGGTGTCGGGTTACACAACAGAGATTCCGGTGTTGGACGAATTAGGTGACACTCCATGGTGGCTGTTGAGCACCAGAGGAGTTTGTGTTTACTTGTGCACTATACTTTTTACTGTTTTTCTGGTAAATGCATGACTGCTTAAACACATATATTTGGTACGCACTGTTGGGTGGTATCCTACTGAGATTTGTCTCACACCCTAAATGGGCCCCTCGGGACGCGTGCAGACTTTATGGATTTACGTGTAGGAAAGAGGCCAGCTTCAGAAGCTGGGCTTTGTTAGTTATTGCATGGAGATGGTATGGACCTTGAGGTTATTCCTAGCTGGGTTTACTTTGTTTTGTTTACTTTTCTGTATCAGCATGCTTACTTGTTGTAGCTACTGTTGGTTAGCCATTGGCGCCCTTTTTTATATTCAGTTGAGTATGACGTGCTTTGGATGCATGTTTTACTGTTCAGTAGTAGTTACATGTTATCAGCATGCTGTTGTGTTTATTTCCACTATTTTTGTTATATTTACTACTTATGTTGTTTATCTATATTGATTATACTTCTGCTCTACGGGTCTGGTTCGAGTCTGCTGAGTCTTTCATTCCGCTGCATATTTATTCTTATTCTAGAACCATTACCCTTATTATGATTCTCCGAGAGGGTATAGCCTCCCCAATATACCTTACAGACCCTCACTGCTAGTCAGTAGCCTTTGGAGTTCGGGGAGGTGTGCCTAAGGTAGTGACACTTGACCCCTTTGGCATTGTTCGGGTGGCTGGCTGGGTCCTGGTCATTACAAAGTGGTATCAGAGGAGTTCTGGACAGGGATTTAGTAGTAGCGTTTTACTGTCTACTAATGAGTTTGAGGCTTCTCATTTCTTTCTGTTGGTTTTACTATTTGGGATATGGTGGACTGGAGATAATTTGTTATAGGTACTGGGTTTCTAGCTTGTGGTTGGGTGCCTGCAGCCCCAGGTACGAGGGATGGACCTAGTTGCCACAGGTGGGAGCTGCTGTTTGTTTTTGCTCAGATTACAGTTTATATGATTTCCACCTCTATGGATCACTTGATGTGTGATGTTCTTGATTGTGATATGTGACCTTTGACCCGGTGCAGTAAGGTAGAATTGGACCTTGGCCCGGTATGGCGAGGCTTGCTTGCTTGGCTTTTGATAGACACATTTTAGGGTATTTCAATTTCATAATTGCATGTATGCTTTGTGAAGTGATAATGCCATGTGAAAAAAAAAATCAATTGACATGCTTTATATGCTTTGAAATGTAAATAGGTGAAATTCCTGATATAATTTCTTGTATATTGCAATGTGTTATGCCATGCTTTATATATATTGTAAATTACATGTGGAAGGGTATTTGGGTCTGGCTCTTATGAGAGCAGGCAGGTACTATGGCTGAGGCAGTATAACTGTCAGGACTAGGTGACTCGGTCATCGGTTTGAGGCAACGTGAGTTGTCGGGACGGGCATGGCCCGAGGTACTTTTGATACATAGATCTGTTGAGGGCGGGTAAGGAGGCCATGAGGTCGGGATGCCGTGGGGCATATGTTGCGGTGAGGGGGAGTAAGGGTAGTTGTTATGTATTGCCTTTTACTACTTTCCTTATCTGCGTAGAATATATTTATATATATATATATGGGATGTCTGACCATTTATGGTATTCAACGGGTTAATCCTTCATGACTCGATGGAGCGTCAGGCAGGAGATGATACAATGCCATAGGATCAGGGTCAGAATTCGGTACAGGCAGAGCACGAGCCACAGGTACAGGCTCAGGGATAGGAGCAGGTTCAGGATCCAGTGCAGGTAGGACAGCAGCCGGGTTTGGCAGCATTCAGACCTTGGCTCGACAAGCATCTCCAAGCTAGCCTGGTACGTGTCTTGCAGGGGATTGACAGAGGTGCGCAGAGTACAGAGCCTTCTATGGCGTATCTGACGTAGGAGTTCCAGTCGCAGTACCCGCCGCTTTTTCAGGGTGAGGGTGGCCCGCAGGTGGCTGAGAACTGGATAGAGAGTATGCAGATGATATTCGAGCAGCTCGAGATGCCTCCAGGGCAGAGGGTCAAGCTGGTGACGTACATGCTGAGAGGACTGGCGAAGCGTTGGTGGGACGTACAGGTTCAGGCTCGTAGGCACAAGGGACTGGCTTGGAAGGACTTTGAGGACAGTTTCTTTGAGCACTTCTATCCAGAGACACTAAGGGCAGAGATAGCTTGGGAGTTCTTGAGTCTTCAGTAGGGAGACAAGTCCTTCATGGACTATGCGGCTACTTTTACTGAGCTATCTCGCTTTGCACCTTGTATGGTAATCGACGATGCAGCTAGGGTGAGGCACTTCGAGGATGGCTTACGACACACCATTTGGGTCCAAGTTAATATCTTCCAGCTAGGTTCCTTCTCTAAGGTGGTAAATCAGGTGCTCATAGCTGAGGGAAACAAGAGAGAGAAGTCTCGCTTGGGCAGGGAGATAACTTTAGGTGATGGTTCGGATAGTAGGAAGTGAGGACGGGATGAGTTTCAGCAAGGCAGTCAGGCCAGGGATTTAGCTAGACCACCTCGTGGTAGTTCTTCGGTGATTTGCTTTCAGTGTGGACATCCGAGACATGTTCGGGCTCAGTTTGATAGGCCTCCGAAGGAGTGCCGGGAATGTGGACAGGACGGGCATCTGGAGAGGTTTTGCAGGCAGCCTTCTCAGATAGCCGGTAGGCAAGGACCAGGACAGACTGTAGCGTCTGGAGTTGGTTCAGGTTCGGTACCCGGAGAGGGTAGTTGAGCTTCAGCTGTGCGTGGAGGTCCTAACAGAGACGGTGGGACCCATTTGAGGGGTCAGTTTCCAGTGACTGGAGAAGCATCGCAGGGAGGTCAGGCGTCAGGCAGCAGTGTTTCAGGCCAGGTGCACGTTGTGGAGCTGTCAGAGACTGAGCAGGCCAGTGAGCCGATGATAGTTATAGGTACACCGCGGTGTGGTTGTGACCTCCATGTTTCCTTTTTGGCATGACTTATAGAGGCATGTCTGTTTTGAGTGCACGTGGTGCACAGGATCTATGTGGACTGACTAAATGCTAGTCAGTGGGATTGGCACCATATCGGGAGTGTAAAATATTCTATATATATGTATGAGATGTGTAGCATCTGGGCATCGCTGATGCGGGTTACTTGAGGTTCCTTGGGCATCAGTTCATCGAGGATGTGTGTTACTTGAGGTGCTAGGCACCAGGACCTCATGGAGGCAGACACCGATGCAGTGCGGGTTACGTTGGGTGTCGAAAGCGACATAGGAGCACCAATGGGGTACAGGGGTGACGATGCATCATGGGAGGACTATACATCTAGAAAACAGATTAGTAAATCTTTTTTGATTTAAGTTTTTTTGGGTTGAGACCGGGTTAGGCGATTCCTAAGGTGGGGAGCCCCCCTTGAGGAATTTAGTCGGGACCTCTAAGACCAGGGAAATCCGGGTTACTTTGATCAGGGTGGTATATACGGTGCCATATCTAGGTTTCGTTTGGTAGCTCGGGGATGAGCTACGTTAAGGTGGGGAGTTTGTAAGAACTTGGGTTTTTGGAATGGGTCAAAATCCCGACCTTGTTGGAATTTTTGACTAGTTTATGAGGAAACTGTAGAAAATGGGAAGTTCTGGAAATTTCCAGACTACATCCCGTGTACTTTTAAGTACATGCCGTGTATATGTTAAGCAAGTGTCTGCCATGTGCTCGCCGAGTACATGTCGTGTGATGACCGTGTAGAAATTTCATACTACATGGCATGTAGTTTTCAACATGTCGTGTATCCCCGATCGTGTGGTGGCCATACAAGGTGTGTAGGCCTGTTGGCCGGGTAGAACAAGGTACGCGCCATGTTCCTATTGGACACGTCGTGTATTCTATTCGTGTATGCGGGATATACATGGCGTGTGGGTAAGTCGACGAGGTAGAGAAGAGAAACCAAGTACATGTCATGTACTCATGTCGGCAAGTTCGAAAAGTAAGTCGGCAGAATTCAGCCATCATATGAACAGTTAAATTAAATATACACGGTGTGTAGTCATGAAGTACACGCCGTGTACTTTTTTTTTGCATAAAAATGGGCAGTAGCCTCGTTTTTGAGGCAGAACACACCTCTTTCGCCCGGTTTCGCAAACCAAGATGGCCAAACCTATTTCCTTCCCTCGGATCGTCATCCGAACTCCGTTTCAATCACGGATTGATGTGTTGGAACCCCCTCAGTAAGGCCTCGATTCCACTTTGGCCATTTTGTTTTATTTTCATTCTAGAATGAGTTATAGGCATTTGAACGGTATTGAATATTTTGTAGATATACCGCGTTTTAGAATGAATTGGTGGCTGTTACCGGAGGAGTAGCATCGTACGAGTCTCAGGTAGGTGGTGCATACCTCATTTTGTGTTTTCCAGGTTGTTTGGGTGATGCGGCCTTTGGCGTGTTTTTAGGTATTTTGCACGGGACCCGTTTTATCTGCTATTTTATATTGAATTGCTTGTAGGACCTATGGGGTGCCTTTGGGTATGCCATGTTACCAGTTTTCATGAGCGGACCAG
Source organism: Viscum album (assembly GCA_963277665.1). NCBI lineage: Eukaryota > Viridiplantae > Streptophyta > Magnoliopsida > Santalales > Viscaceae > Viscum > Viscum album. The sequence continues at coordinate 542,827,107 of OY728119.1, forward strand.
GTGAGGGGTCGTGGCTCATTGGGGAATTTTGGGCAGGGAATGCCAAAATGGTGTTAATTGAAATATTAATTTGTTAAACTGGTTAGTTTAATTTATTAATGCCTGTTATAAATTTTTAGAGGCATTTAAGACCTCAGTGCTGGTATGGGACAACACCTTGCATAGTGAAATTCAACTGTTTAGTTTGTTTTGCCTGGTTATGTTTTTGTTTAGATATATTATATATGCAATTGTTGAATTGCATCTACTGGACCCTTTGGGTTGTGTTGGGCTTGGCCCGGGTTATGATGGGTGGTTTTGACCACAGGATTGGGCATCGTGGACATCAGCTTGAGGCAGTACGACTGTCAGGTTGGGCATGGCCTAGGTTACTAGGATTGCGATGCCATTGGACTTGAGCGACATGGTCGCTGGGACACAAGGTTTCAGATGGTTTGGTGGATTAGGTACTATTTTGGTGATTACCACTCACCCGAAACTTTGAGTAGTGTGCACACATAGATACTCCGTGATGAGGTGGTTTTGACCACTCGTGTGGGTAGAGGCCCCTGTAGTTGCGGTTAGGTATTTTGGTTGGGGGTGTTATCTATAGAAAGACACGTGGGAGGTAAGGAGCCTTCAGAGGATGGGCGTGCCTTCGGGACATTGGTACTTGAGACACAAGGTGTCCGGAGGCACATGGTGTCGGGTTACTATTCCTGGGCATGCCTTTGGGATGTCGATACTTGAGACACGAGGTGTCAGGAGGCACATGGTGTCGGGTTACTAATCTTGGGCGTGCCTTCGAGACGTAGGTACTTGAGACACGATGTGTCAGGTGGAACGTGGTTCCGGGTTACACAATAGAGATTCCAGTGTTGGTCGAAGCAGGTGACACTCCATGGTGGTTGTTGAGCACTAGAGGAGTTTGTGTTTACTTGTGCACTGTACTGTTTACTATTTTTCTTTTAAATGCATGACTTCTTAAACATATATATTTGGTACGCACCGTAGGGTGGTATCCTATTGATATTTGTCTCACACCCTACACGGGCCCCTCGGGACGCGTGAAGACTTTATGGATTTATGTGCAGAAAAGAGGTCAGCTTCAGGAGCTGGGCTGCGTTAGTTATTACATGGAGATGGTATGGACCTTGAGGTCATGCCTAGATAGTTTTACTTTGTTTTTTTACTTTTCTGTATCGGCATGCTTACTTGTTGTAGCTACTGTTGGTTAGTCATTGGCGCCCTTTTTTATATTCAGTTGAGTATGACCTGCATTGGAAGCATGTTTTACTTTTCTATAGTAGTTACATGTTATCAGCATGCTATTGTGTTTATTTACCCTGCTGTTGTTATATTTACTACTTCCGTTGTTTATCTATATTGATTATGCTTCTGCTCTGTGGGTCTGGTTCGATTCTACTGAGTCTTTCATTTCGCTACATATTTATTCTTATTCTCAGACCAGTACCCTTATTATGATCCTCCGAGAGGGTATATCCTCCCCACTATACATAACAGACCCTCGCTGCTAGTCGGTAGCCTTTGGCATTCGGGGAGGTGCACCTAAGGTAGTGACACTCGACCCGTTTGGCACTGTTCGGGTGGCTGGCCAGGTCCGGGTCGTTACAGATACCCTCTCTACCATGAACTTAGTATTTATTTTCAATAAGGGGGAGAGAAATTAAATGAATGTCTAGGGGAGAGACAGAAGTAAAGGGGAGAGATAAGATTCTCATTTTTACATGGACACATTCATCTGAGGATACTTTAAGGTATTGACAACAAAATACAAAGGGGGATATTGTTGGGACCACTTTGTGTATGAAGATTGTATTTGTTGTCAACAGTTTTCAATATCAGTAAAAATGAATAAGGACTCTAAAGTTAATAGAGATTGGATGAAGTGAGGATTCCTAGAGAATTGTTATAAAATCATATCATTGAATTTCATACTTGGTAAATTCTCTATGAAGTAAATTTAGACAATTGTTGAGCTGATCCTAAGTTCAAAGCACATGTACTAAAGGTGATACATTGTCTACAACAATGAAGAATGGTGATTAAAACTAGATGATTCTTTTTTGATTTGTATTTCACAAATATCATAAGTTAAGAGAACTTGTGATCCAAGCCTTATGAAGGAAAGGGGGAGACAAGATGATGCCAATCATATTCAATTTTGATTGGAAGGAAATATGCTAGTGGAAGATAGGAAAAGTTTTGGTACTTCCCGTTGCAAATATGAAAATACTAAAGGTGTTCGATAAAAGAATATATATCACGATAGATATGGTTTGTGATGAAAGTAGTTGTTTTTTGAATAAGATAGATGATATTGAAGCAGCATTGGTGTTCTTGTTGAAGTAGATTTTAAGGTGGCGCCATTTCCCAGTGTTTACCAAATTTTTGGGGCTAAAAATCGGGAGATGGAGAAATGTGCTTTTGGAAAAGGATGTTGTGCACAAGTTTGAAGATGGAATATAATTTTTCATGCAAGGCATGATTCAAGGTTAGAACATTGAAATTTGGCAAAGGCATGCAGTGTACGAAAAATTGGGCAAAGTGCGCAAAAAATGTGGTTGTGCAAAAGGTGGTTTTACGTGCAATACAGAATGCGGTTTAGAATTTTGTGTGAAAGTGGAGTTCCAAGTCTGACATAGGAAAATATGGAAAAGGCATTAACTGTGTGAAAAAGTGTTCTGAGTGCGTGAAAAAAGGTTGCGCGAAAGATTGGTTTTGTGCGCAATATGGAACGCGGTGTGGAATTTTTCACGCAATTGGTGCATTGTGATTAGAAAGTTGAAAATGACAAAGGAAAGAGGTGCGCTAAAAATATCAGATGTTCGCGCAATGTGCGCAGAATATCAAACTTGTGCACGTAAAAATTGGTTTTGCCTAAAATGTGTGTTTGATGTTTTACGTGCAAGAGTGGTTTCATGTTTAGAATGAAGAAAAATTGAAAAGTCATGAGGTGCATGAAAAATCCAAGAAGGGCACGTAATATAAAGAAGTGAGAGACAATTTTATGCGCAGGAAAGGGTTTTACGTGAAGGGTCAAAATTGCCTATAAATATGAGGTGAACCCCTCTCAATTGTTAAGGCTTGACACTTAGACAAATCCCAAACTCTGATGCATGAAAAAAATTGAAGTATTGAGTAGTGCGCGAAAAGAAGAAGTGGTGCGTGAAAAATAAAGTGATGCGCGAAAAAAAAATGCTGTGTGAAAAAGAGGGTTCTACGGGAAAAATCCAATGCTGCTCAAAAAAGAAGAGTGTTGCGCGAAAAAGTGAAGTGTTGCGCGAAAAGCCAATGCTGCGCGAAAAAGGAGAGTTACGCGAAAAGCCTTTTTCATGCCAAAAGGTGTTTTTACGTGCAATGTTTTAATTTTATGCACAAGTCACCTAGAAGGGTGCATAAAAAATTTGAGGGTACCACAGGCCTTTAACAAGTGTTATGCACTCTGAAAGTGTCTTGCGAAGAAGGAGAACTGCACCCTCTATGCAAAGAAAAAAGCACAAACAAGTGACTGGTTTTCTCAATCCCTCGCGGTGTTTTGTGAAATTGATCATGTGAGTATACAACTGGTGAATACTCACCCATGTAGTGATTCATGAAGATAGATCCACAAATCATCTCTGGTTTTGTGAAGAAGAATCACGCGTCATCTATGTGAAGAAGAAGACCCATGGAGCTCTCTGCTTGCATGAAGGTGAACACTCTCTAGTTGCATGATTTATATAAACTGTTTGTAGGGGTGTTGTTGCTTGTGTGATGAGGAGAAATATGTGAAACTAAACTCATATCTGCACAAAGGAAGAAGGAAGTATACCGATACACTCATGTGTTGGTATTGAGAATTAAAGAAAGAGATTAAGACATTGTAGTACTATTCCTTATTATATTATGTCAAAGAGAAATAAGAGAAGAAGAAGAAGAATAGAGTATGCCCAACTGAAGGATGATAATTATTCAGGGCAGTTTAATTCAGATGATGTTATGTGATTTGATCCTCAGTGTTTGAATAATCACATTGGTGTATGTGATTCTATCTAAAGAAAGAAGAAGTTTATTTTAGTTGGTTGTTGCACTAAGAATAAGAAAGAAGAAATCTAGTGCAGTTAATGTTGTACTAGAGAAGAAGATAAATAAAGAAGGAAGAATTTCTTACCCTCTACTTTTCAAGTAATCAAGTGAAGAGCACTAAAGGAGGCCAAGAGCATAACCTACCTTGTCAAGAAGGAAGAAGATTGTCTCCATAGGCAGTATAAAGAACTAGTTGGAGGCTGCAAATTGGACTAGGTCATCACCAGTCCAGGGAAGAGGATTGTTTCCCACCCCCCTTAAAAGTGTAGGAACTCACACTGGCTAGAGGATACTTTCCTATCCACTCCACTATAATATCATATCACATCATAGTGGAGAATCCATGCACTGTTCATACCCATGCATGGCAAGGACGTAGCTACTCTTATTTAGTGGTGAACCTTGTAAAAATATCATGTGCATATTTTTACTGCATTATATTATTGCATGTGACAGGAAAAATAGAATAAGAGAATCATAATCCTAACAGGTCAATAGGTATAGGGATAAAAGTTGGAATTGGTTTAAAAAGTTTCCAACACTGATTCACCCCACCCTCTCAGTGTTAGGTATATCCCAAACTGGTCCTCTCAATATCTTCTCTGCACTTGGATGTTCCACCAAAGGAGATGTATGAAAATATCTCAGAAACTCTTCCCCCAATGTCAATGGTACCATCGTGCATCCTCTGAAAATAATTATGTACTCCCCACTTTTAGAAAATACATCAGGAGCATGCCCTGTGGATATATGAGTACATAGGGTATAAAGGTCTCAAGCACAGCGGAAGCTCGTGGGTAGATGTTCCCACTTGGCTTTTTGACATTATCAATGATCAATCTGGGATCAATACGACGATAAACACCACTCCACAGATCGAATAATAGAAATAGACAAAGAAGAAGAATATTCCTAGAACCACAAAGGAAGATCATCACAGGTTGATTATAATTAATTTAATTAATTGACAAGAAGTACCTTTTATAGCGTTCTTTCTTCGTTGATATTTCTGATCACGTTTTGATGTGATTCGTCGTTGCGTCGCAGAATCCAAGTGTATACTTCCTCTAGTGGTGATCCACACATGCACCGCGTTTCTCTATACATCTCCAAAGGAATCTCCATGTGCTATCATAGAGAAGCCTTTGCTTGGGTTGTCCGCCTTAGACCGCCTTGATCCAATGGAGGAGGATCTCTCTCGGTCTTGAGAGTGTTCTTGGAGAAAGGAGTTCTTTTAGCCTTGAGAGAATTCTCTAGAATTGTTGTGCACCATGATTAGGGAAAAGTGTTGGGTTATGAGGATATTTATAATTGGGTTTGAGGTTATAGATTTATGACAATAAATAAATGCGTTACGCATTTTATTTATTTCGTTAAATCTTATTGAAAACCCCCATTTCAAATCATTAATTCGTTGACATGTGACCATGCTGGTTATAATAAATATCATTTAATAAAATAAAATTATTTCCTCAAAATCCTAACTGGAAAAACTACACGGTGTGTAATCATTTATACGCGGCGTGTACTCATTTTCCATTTCCTTTCCAAAATAAAAACTACACGGTGTGTACATTCAATGTACATGGAGTGTATATCTTGTTTTCATTTTATTATTCCTCTAAAATTAAAATGATTTAGGATTCCTTAAATAATTATTAAACCACATACAGAAATAATCTTTATTCTACTTGAGATACTTTGATACACTTAGTGTATGACCCTCTAATCCTATTTCTCGTTGGCATTAGGCGGTCTTGCCTAAAGTCCAAGATTACTATCTACCAATGGGTCAAGGCACCCAAGAGAAATAAGTTGACGCTACATTGACGTGTCACCTCATACGAACACTTACCGTGTAATTTAATCCCTTTGTCTTAATATCTCATCAAGCAGGTTTCATTGAAGTGTCATAAACCTATATGCTTGATCTATCATTCTTTGACTTCCAGAAATAAACTCGTCATGACACCATTGCCATGGAATTTGGGTGAAAGTTCTATTTCAATCAAAGGGTCTGAGATATCTACTTCCATAAATATGGAAGGAAAAAATTCTTCCTCAACTTATCCATTAACAACGTGTCATTCGTGATGCACCCAACGTACCCTACTTCCTGCCAACTGTCTTCGTGATGGTTTTTGTCAGCAAATCTAAGTGTGCGAGTCATGACATGATTTAATGATAATCTTCCAGTCTAAGGAACATTACACACGCTCGTAGACAGCAATTTCTGATGACACCAATACATGCGAAATTACTACTGGAAGGTCTGTTCTCATAATCTCCTATCTTGAAGATTACCAAGTGAGAACACCATGAGAGAGAGTCTTTTCTTCTTACAAGTACTCGCACATGTGGTCTGTATACTATGAGTCCTATCATAGTTTGTCATCCAACTGTAGAACTTTATTTAAGAATATTGTTATAGCATTTCAAGGTTCTCATCATATCAGGGATCTTTCATGACCTTATTAATGCAACAAATATTCCAAGATATTATTATATTATAGTAATGCAGAACAATGAACAATATATAATAAGTGCACATTCATGTAATCAAATAATAAACAGTTAGTTCTCAGGAAACCAAATCTAACAAGGTATAACATACAGTATCCCCAAGATGTGTCTCCCTAACTCGTTGAAAGAGAAGAGGGGTAAAAACCATCGATTGGAAGTAATTTGCTCCATCTCCATCCACAAAGGATAGTTGAAATGAGGAAAACTACTCTGACACCTCATTCATCAACTACGAACAAGATCTTTTGCTGAGAGAATATGCTACCATGTTTCCCTTCCAAGGAGTATTGACAATTTTGAAATCATAATCATGGAGGAAATCTATTAATTTCCTCTTTCTCAAGTTGATATCCTTCTAAGAGAAGATATACTTGAGACTCTTAAGATCAGAGTAGAAAATAAACCACTCTCACATCATGTAGTGTCACCACTTCTTTAAAGCGAAGACTACTGCTACTAGCTGAAGAGTGTGGGTTGTGTAGTTTTTCTCATGTGGTCTCAACTGGCGTGAACCATAGGAAATTAGTTCTTTCCTATGCATCATAAAAAAACCAAGTCTGGTCCCTAGTGCATCACAAAACACTATGTACTCGGCACCCGCCTTTGAAAATCTCAAGATGGGAGTGCTCATCAAACTCTACCCCAACTGCTAAAAAGCTTGCTGGAACTTCTCTGTCTATGAGAAAGGTTTCCCCTTTCAAGTAAAAGTTGTCATGGGTGTTGATATACTAGATAAATCATGTATGAATATCTGGTAATAGCCTTCCAACCCAAGGAAGCCTCGCACCTCCGTTATGCTCTTGGGTGGTTCCTAAGATAACATTGTCTCGGCCTTGGGCGAGTCCACTGCCACTCCATCAATTGAGATAACATTTCCCATAAAGTAGACCACATGCATCCAGAACCAGCACTTTGAGATATTTTAATAATGTTGGTGCTCTTAGAGTACGTCGAGAACTATTTGCAAGTGTGTCACATGCTCCTCCTTTGACGCTAAGTACACAAGGATATCATCGATAAAGACTACCATGAACCGGTCTAAGTAAGGCTAAATGATCTGGTTTATGAGTCCCATAAACACTATTGGGGCATTCATCATGCCAAAGGGAACCACCAAGTACTTGTAGTGACCTTAGTGGAATCTAAATGTCATCTTCAGTATATCCACATCCCATACTCTCAACTGGTGATAAGCTGACATGAGGTCAAACTTTGAGAACCATATCACCCCTCTCAAGTGATCAAAGAGTTCATCGAATCCTTGATAGTTGATAATTGTTCTTCACGGTCACCTGGTTCAAGCATCGATAGTTCATACACAACCTCAAACTCTTGTCTTCCTTCTTGAAAAACAAAACTAGGGATACCCAGGTTAAAACACTTGGTCGAACAAAACCCTTCCTCTGTAAGTCCTCCAACTACATCCTCATATCAAAAAGCTCTATAGGAGACATCTGATATGCTGGTGTAGATATTAGTGTCTTCCCAGGGTTTAGATCAATGCAGAAGTCTATCTCTTGGTAGGGAGGTAAACCTAGAACATCTTTAGGCAGGAATTCCTCTTACTCCACCACCACTGTAGTAAAATGGGAACTCACAATATCCACTGCACCAGGGGTTAAATATCCAAATAATGAGTAATCTATTTCACCCTCCTATTCATGAGTCCATCCTGAAATGTTTGGGTTTCCTTTTCACTGAAAAAAGAGAACATGGTTTCATCACTGTAGACACACCGCACCCTTCGTCTAAAACAGTCAATCTGGGCATGAAATTTAGATAACCAATCCATACCAAGAATGACGTCGTATGGCCTCGACACTACTAACAAGATATTACAACAAAAACTCTCACATCCAAGATTTAGGTCACACTATCAGCACATGTGTATGATCACTAAGTCTTATCAATTAGGAGTCTCTATGTGTAAGGGTCTAGCCAAAGGTTAAACTGAAATATCTAAGTCTTGTAAAAGGTATGTAGCAAGAAAGGACTGGATAAAACTTATGTTTATAAGTAATATAGCTTAGGTAGAAAATACACAGATCATACCTCAAATCATTCATGGAGCCTCTAGGTCATAATCTTCGATTGTCTGCGGTTGTCCTCTCCCCTATCCTTTAGCTCCCTAATCCTAAGGTAGACCACCTAGGGTGGTGGTGGTAATATGTCAAATCATTAAACACCTCCTACTACTCGACTAGCTCCACTTCCATGTATTTCGTCCTAAGGACCTACCTAATCCTTCTACTGCCTATACCACAATGGATCATCCTCAATCTCTCTGTCAACTATATGACAGGTCGAACAATCTCGAGTGAGATGTACCCTCCCATCACATGAGTAGCATTGCCTTTCTCTGGGATGAATGGACCCACCCTGTGAGCCCTAAACTATAGATCCTCAATCCTGAGACATCCTCCTGAAACATCTGACACATCTAGGTCCCTGGGACTAACATAGACTCCCTACTGTTGAGGTCTCTTCTCTTAATTTCCCACTATTGACAACCATCGGATGTATCTTCTCATCCAAGAAACTCTCAACCACCAAAGTTCGCTCTAACACCCCAGCATATATAGGAATTCACATAGGGATAAAACTAGCTTGTATATACCTAAACAGAACTTTTTTTTGAAGTTCCAAGCCTTGAAGAATTGATCTTGAACTATATCCATCGAATACCTGGAGAGGTTGGTAAACCTCAATGAATACTCATCACTTGTCACACCACCCTGCTGAATCTATAGAAGCTCTTGGATGCATACAAACCTCATTATAGCTAGTGATAACTCCTTTCTGGAAAGGCACTCGAACTCTATCCATGAAATACTTACCTCTTCATAAGACTGGGTTACTAAACCCCGCTATCTCCCTACCGATCCATACTGAAGGCTCACTACCAAAACCACCATCTAATCTGTTGGTGTCTCGACTAGAAGGAAAACTCAGGTCACTATCTCAAGCAAGTCCTCAACCGCCTGTGGGTTGGGATCACCTTAGAACCTAAGGGTTCTGTATTTCTAAAATTCATGAAGCGCGCTTAGCCTTTGCACCTCATCCGCTGGTACTATGAGTACCATGTGTTTCTCTATAGGTGGTGGTGTGGCTAGTGCACCACTTGGAGGTATCATCTTGGGAACTAGTCTATGTATCTACTTCTCATCACTAAGGGGGTCATCCTTATGATCATCATACTAAATCCTAGCTGGTATACATCATAGATGCATCCTAAAATAAAATAATGTACCATAGTCAATGAGTATATCTGGAGAGCTGACTCAAGAAGGACATGGAACCACAACCCATTCCTATATGATGTAAATCCCATTTTTTCCTACAACCAATGTTCTCATGTATCAAGTTGAAAAGAATATTATCAAACTCATGTTGTATGGATACGTTGGCCTACACACCAACATTGGATTCCATGCCCTGAAATATAATCTCAAAACACTTAAAAATAATTTCCCAAACTAATATCATGGACTCTTGGTCCTAAAATAGAACTAACTAGCTCTGATACCACTCTATCACGGCCCGTACTAGTGAGGCCCATTCCGCGACTCCCCAAGCCCACCTCCAATAGGCAAGGGGATAGAAACTAGCACTGAGAAGGCATATCATTTACATGGGAGACTTTAGCCTAAGTACTTATACACACACATGCATCTCCAAGACCATACAATGCTGAAACGTAAAAACAAATAAACAACCATGCAAGAATACATCTAAATCTTATAACCAGAGTACGGCAGGAAGCAAAGGAAAGTAAACATGGCCAAATACAACCCCACCATAGAGAGTCTGAAACACAAGTCCAACCTGAAAGTAAAGTACTAGGACTTTTATCAGAAAGCTACAGGAACACACCTCAGTCTGTCTAGCCTCACTAAGCACCATCTAGTCCTGGTCTGCCAAGAACTATGTCAAAAGTTCGATTGTCTACACAAGACATGACACATGCGGGTAAAGAACATACAGGGGTGAGTATAAAAACACTCAACAAGACACCTCAAAACCACAAAGCATACAACAAAGGAAATACAGTCAGCTCTCCACAGGTATATGTCTATAACACATATAACAAGAATATCAAGATATAATCAACAAAGACACATAGTTTATAGGTAAGTAACAACCCTAGTATACCATCCTAGTATTCTAGCTCAAAGATTTCCATGAAGCACTCATCCGATAGAACACACTCCTGAGTCTGATAGCACTGATGGTGTTTATCTGAGAGGTACTGCTCGTCGGGTCTCATCATGAGATAGAACACGCCGATAGTTTGAATAGAATACGATACACATATAAGGATCATTTTCAGGTCCATAGGGTGATACCAAAAACTCAATACTGATTAACCTGCTAAGTAGAGGATCAACGCCCACATAATGTTGGTTGTGACAATACCAAGAACTCCACCTAGGTCCTGAAGATGAATAGAGGATCTCACTTCGAGCCTCTTGATGAGATTCCAACGACTCTATCTAGGAAGTCCTATTGGGGGGATTGTAGTCCTAGGAGAAGGAAATGATTCCATACTAACCCTTAGGGAAATTATAAGGGGAAAAACCCAAGTGAGAGTTGTTCAAGATACATAGGACAAGAGATCCATGCCATGTTTAATAGAGTTCATAGTGTGTAGTAGGGGTAACACATTGTGTCCCTTGACCTTGAGTTTTGCCTATATAAACAGAAAGTGTTATCAAACCATGTTTTTGTAGTATTATATGTTGTTTAGGCATCCCGTGTACTCTACACATGTTCCAATACATGGCTCAACCCATGTACTTGGTCTACCCATGTCCGCGTGGGGGAGTACACGTCATGTAGGCAACCCGTGTACTCCACCCCATGTCTGTATACTCTCCTAGTACATGTTGAGTCATTGGGGAGTTACCACATGTCGTGTGATAGGGGTCACACACCGTGTGATGCTTAACTATCTTTTGAAATCCTTTCCTTCACTCATGGGGACCCACATGGCATATAGATCTGACTTACACACTATGTAGCGTGGGATTTTCCAAAAATCCATATCCATGCTCCGATCAAATCCTTCATTGATCTGGTCTTCAATCTGGCCATTCCTTGCCAGAAAACTCAAGGGGATGCTCTGTCTGAGTCTCATAATTGACAAACAATGCATTCCGTCCATCAAAATCGCTCGAAAAATGGATCAAAGTGTCGTTCTTCATTGTGAATGGAAGATTGAAAAATTGAAAATCCATCATCATCTAAATCACTCTGTCTCCATTACCACACCTCTATCGTGTCCTACTAATCCTGGATCTACGATTTTTGATTTTTTTGCCAAGAAACAATTGTGCAATGATCGATTCATTGGGATTTTTTGAGTCATGCTCCAAATGAAGAACGCCCGTGATTAATGATTAATAGGGGGAGAAAATAACAAGAACGGATTGGAGGAACAAACCTTGATCCATGTTCATGTCGATCTCAATATATCTTCATTAAAATGACAATCAAAAATAAACAAATCACAAGATATTCTCCCATCAAAACCCCACAATTTAAAATCATCCCACATAATGATCAAAACGCGGATCAATCTGTTCGTTGATTGATTCATTTTCATCATAGATATCAAGAATGGGGAAGAATAAAGTCAAAAAACATGCCCTACCTCGATTTGGATTGATTGATGATGAATAATGATCATTCAACATTATCGTTGGTGATGTCCTTTGAATCAGATGTGCATTGTTCATCGATCCATGATTCAGTCAACGATTTCCTGAGAGAATTCTCCAACGGTCTCTCAAATGGCACTCCAACGGTTATAAGGTTATATGGTTAAACCAGTAAATATAACATAATGATATATTTAAAGATTCAATAATCATTGCATCGACTAAATGAACTTAAATAATTTTATAAAATAATTTTATTCATTACCACGCCCGTGATTATGTTTTCACAAACGACTCACGCTGACTAATGTTAAGTCACACATAGGGTAAAACCTATGTTTTGAACTCAATGGTGCCCCAAAATGTTTTATATGAGAACCTGTTTAGAAGGTGTTCTAATTTTTTAGGAAAACTGCACACGTATGCTATTTAATATATTTAATATATTTCAAACATTTATTCCTGGCACACCGGGGCTCAAAATCGCACACAGTCTCAACGCCTAGTCTCAAAAATAATCCATATAATATACAAAAATAATATACAAAAAATATTTAACATTAAAAATGTCATGAGTCATCTAAGTTAGTAGAGTTTTAATTATTTAACATTCAAATATCCAACAATTATACCATTATTGATTAGTCATTGCATACAATGAAACAATGAGAGTTAACATAATCGAGGGTTTCAACTGATGCACGCATTAACTCATGATGTATTAGTTAATGAATGTTAACTTAGGGAATGTGTCACATCCATGATTTTATTTTAAGGTATTCCTCAATTTATTTTTGGACTTGTATTTTTTCCTTAGTCTTCCTGTGAGTTTTTGGAGAAAATTGAGTTTTTTGTCTAGGTGGTAGGTGGTGCATAGTTAAGGGAAAACATGCGCCCTGGGAATTGGCACTATTTGGGATGCATGGTTAGCCACATGGGCATGCAGCCTCCCCCAGGAAACCATACGACCAGTTTTCTCTTGGACAGAGAGGGACACATGGTTTCTTTATGGTTTTGAAAACCATGCGGGCTAACCGTGCGACCTATCCATCTTATTAATATTAGAAATTTATCTTTCGATCCTCCTCCGATTTTAACCCCAAACCACCACTAATTCAAACCCTGCAATATTTTCATCCCAAGGAGCTTCCTCCTCTCCCACTTGGCCCCCTTGAACTCTAATTTTTGGGTGGTTTTGACCTTGGATCTTCAAAGAACCATCAAGTAAGTCCTTTCTCCCTTAGTTTCTTCCCTATTTTTGGGTTCTTCTTCCTCCCACTTTGAGTTCTTATTTTCCAGAAGGTTAGTTGACCTAATAAGGGTTCAATATTCAGTTTTTGGGTAAAATTTTGATGTTTTTGGTTCGATCTTACCTTTATAGGTTCTCTTTGTGGTGTGATTGTGGTTTTCACCGGATTCCAAAAGTTTCGAAACTTGAGGTAGGTGTTTCCATGTTTTAGCATTATTAGATAATTTTGGTATGCTTTCCTTGATTCTTTAATGTGTTATATGGATTGTGTGAAATGTTTGAAAAGTGTTCCCAAATGTTTTCATGGTGCGTATGTTTTGAAAATTGGTTTTACAAATGGAAATAGTTGGATTTCACATGTGTTTTCCTTGTAATGCCTCTAAACGAGTTTTGTGAATTCTCCAAGTGTTACAAAGCATGTTTAAAAATGGATTTGGTGTGCATATGGACTTGATATCAGTTTTTATTATGAAAAGTGATGGTTTTCTATGTGTTTTCATGATTCTTGATGTGTGTATGTGAAAGTGGTGATTTATGTGACATGTGAAATGTAAAATTGAGAACAAAGGAAATATTAGGTATCTAGGTGGGAAAACTATGACTAGTATGATAGTTGGATCAATGGGGGCGATTCACGGTTTCTTCTAGTAGGTTTGGCACTAAAACACTAACTAAACTATTATGATGATGATGATTATATACCAATAGAACTTGGGATGGATTCCCCTCTAGTGGCTCGTGCACTAGGACATTGTGGGTTATAGTTTCTATACCATGTTTTCTGAGATACGAGGTTCCTTGGGTCCCACTAGTTCTAGTACCTATAGGGATTTCCTATGATGTGGTTCTCTCTTATAATGTGGTGCTTATTGTCGGTATACAGTGGACCTTGTTCTTATGTTAAATTGTAAAGCTTGCTTTCTTGAAATTTTTTTCCTAAAAATATTGTTATTAAAAAATGTTTCCATGTTTTTTCATAAAACTTGCATGGTGATTTGTCTTTTAATGTTATGGCATGAAATATTTCATTTGGACAGCATCCTACTGAGCTTTGGATAACACCCTACATAAACCTTTGGGTGTATGTAAACTTTTTTATGTATGATTCAGGTAAAGGCAAGATGTTTTGTGGTGGTGATAGTAGATCTGGTTGCTAGTGTTCCTTACTTTTATGTGTTTTTGGAGGTGGATTGAGGGTGGTGTCCCTCTTGTTTCATGATGATTTTGTCTTATGGTTTAGTTTGTTCCCCTCCCATTTTATATTTTGGTTTTTTATTAAAGTTGTAAAATGTTTAACTTGAATTGATATACCTATTTTGGTTATATATATTGATCATGGTGGGATGCATTATCATTGATTATTATTTATTTTTGCTTATCATGGATGAAATCATTCCCAAAAATGTATTGTTGATACCCAAGAACTAGTTTCCAACCCATGGGGATCGGGAATCCCCTTCGTGTCATTCCACGAGCTAGGTCGGGTGTCGGGTTGGATGGAACTCCAGATTAGTTCATGACAGAATGTCCCCAATGAATTTATAAAGGGGTATTCAATATGATATGATGGTCATGAAAGCTTTCCAAGCCTCAGTTGAAGCCCTATTTATAGCGACCTACCCCAGATATCCTGGAGTCAGTGTCTTCTATCAATTATATTGGCATGATTACAAGGAATCAAGCCCTGAAGGACCGATCAATTTAGTAGTCTTGGTAAACCAGATACATAAATGAGTATTTAATTATAAATTAATACACTAATTACAAAAAATTTTATCTTCTAAACAAATATATAAACAAATTTTAGGATAACACTAATCCATATATTAAATTCCTACATATCTTTTATAGTATGCTTCTTGGATTCCTGGGAAAGGAAACATAATAAGGGTGAGACCAAATGCTCACTAAGGGAAAAATATAGCAGAAATAATAATGAATCAATGAGAATATTCAATATGGTAAGATAAATAACTAAAAATATGTGTCATTCTAATAACTAGATAAGTAAAATTAAATATTGAAAGGTATGAAACTAAAACACATTCCATTAATCAATTAACTGAAATGAAATGTATCCATAGATATGTTGATGAAAAATCTCATGGATGAATAATAACTAAAACTACTATGAGGGAAATTATTTCTTAATGGACATCATGTATAATTCACATGAGGACCTATTACCTTCAATACCTTTCACAATATGGTTTAAAACTAAGGGTAGAAACTCGTTTTCACAATTATTCATCTCATGAGAACCTATCGATCCATTGAGGATCTATATAAAGTCTAGGATCCGCCCGTCATTTCTATTCTAAAGAATTTATCATATTGAATAACCAAAATAAATAATATGCCTTATTTATAGGTTCCGGGTGTAGTGTAACCGCATTGGTGGGTGTACCCAACTTTAATTTTTCCGTTAACAACGATCAATTCGAGATCCATCATGATAATAAAACACCAGATCTTCTGAATAGAACGAAGAATGAAAGAAAAAGAGGGAAGTCCTGAAACCATAGAGAGGATCATCATATTTTTTTATAATTAATTTAATTAAAATACAATAATTACCTTGATGGAATTATCTCTCCATTGATGTTTCTGGTCACGATCTGATGTGATCCGTCATTGCGTCGTAGAATCCAAGTGTAGGATTCCTCTAGCGGTGATCCACACATGCTCCACATATCTCTAGACATTTCCAAAGGGATCTCTAAGTGATAGCATGGAAGAGCCTTCGCTTATGATGTTTGTCTTCGATCGCCTTGAGAGCCGCTTGCAAAGTGTTATACTTGATCTGGTAGAGGAGGATCTCTCTCATACCTTGATAGAATTCTTGGAAGAAAATAATTCTCTCTTGGATTGAGATATTTCTCTAGATCTGTTGTGCAAAACCCCCAAAATGTCTAGGTAAATGAGAATTATATAATTGGGATTTTAATTACTTAGAATAATAAAATTAATTAATTACCCAAAATCATTAATTGATTTAATTTAATTCTTAGGAAGACCCCATGTATAATAATAAGAGTTTACTATTATTATTACTTGAAATGCACATAGCGAATTACACTTAATATTATTTAATTAAATAAATAATATCATTTCTCAGAAATCCCTAGAAAAATTACACGACATGTATATTAATATACATAACATGTACTTTTTTCATTTTATTTGATTCCTCCACCACATTTATTCGACCTTGAATAATGGCTATTTATTTCTCAAATAAATATCACGACATTACTCACTAATAAATATATATTATTTATCCCACAATATATTCTCTCGAATAACTATTTTAGAAATAAATGCGATCAGTCATCCTTGAATAATTATTAAACCACAATCGGGAATAATCTTTATTCATCTTGTTAAATTAATATTTAACTAAGATACTTGAACACACTTAGTGTGTGACACTCTAGGACTCTTTCTCAGTGGAAATAGGTGAAGCCTGCATAAAGTCCAAGGTTGGCATTTAGCAACACCCTAAGGCACCCATAGAGAAAGAAGTTAAAGTCGTAATGATACGACACCTCCTATGAACGCTTATCGTGTAATGTAATCCCTTTGACTCGATATCTCGAATCAAGCGGGTTTCATGCTAGTGCCATCAACCCATGTGCTTGATTATTCTTTCTTTGACTTTTTAGAATTGAACTCTCCCATTTCTTACCATGGACATGGATTTATTTAGGCTATATAAATTCCATAAAAGGGGCTGAGATATCTACTTTCGTTATGGAATAGAAGGGACAAATCCTTTCTCGCATTATCTATTAATGCAGTATTACTCATGACACACCCAACATATCCTACCTCACTGCAAATAGTGTGTCATCACATTTTTTGTCAATACATATAAGTGTGCAATTTATAATACCCATTAATAATAATCTTAAAGTCTAAGAAACAATACACATTTCCGCATATAGGAACATCCAATGACACTATGAAATGTGGATTTCTTGCTGGCAGGTTTTGTTCACATAATATTCTCCTGGATATTTCCAAGGGCGCACACCATGATAGGATTCCACAAAGTTTGATGATTCCTTGCCCCTAAAATAACATCATCCGGCCATAGAACATATATTCAGGAACAATGTTATGGCACTTTTGGGTTCTCATCATAGTAGGGATCTGTTATGACCCTTTAATTCAATAGGTATCCTTAGGACATTATCACATACATTGTCATCCAAAAGAACAATCAAGATGTGATAAGGTATTAATTAATGAATAAAGTACAAAGTAGTTGGTTCTAGGCCACCAACTCCAACAGACTCCCACTTGGACTAGAGCCAACTGCTAACAACCTTTAACCCACTAGCCCTCACATGATATTCATGATTTTGTTGAGATAGGAAATTATTCATGGGTTCTACCACGTTATCTTACATGGACACTCTGCTCACTACAACTTCACCCCTTTGATATAAATTTTTCAAGAGGTGATACTTTGGGAGAATGTGCTTTGTTCGTTGATGTGACCTTGGTTCTTTTGCAAGATCCAACGCTACAGTATTATCACAATACAATGTGGTAGGATCTTTACTTCTAGACACCACATCAAGATCCTAGACAAAGTTCTGAATCTAGATGGATTCCTTGGATGCATTAGAAGCTGCTATATATTCGGACTCCATTGTAGAATCAGCTACGACTAGCTTCTTTGAACTTTTCTAGCTCATAGCTCCTCCGTTGAGATAAAAAACATATCCTAATTGTGACTTCATATCATTCAGATCTATCTAAAAACTAGAATCTGCATACCCTATGATGACAAGCTCCTCATATCCTCCATACATTAGAAACATATCCTTAGTTCTTCTCAGATACTTAAGGATAGTCTTAACATTAGTCTAATGTTGTTCTAATGGATCTGCTCGATATCTACCTACCATGCTCAATGCATAGGCAACATTAAGCCTAGTACATAACATGGAATACATTATGGATCCTGTAGCCAAAGTGTATGGGATATTACTCATCCTATCTTTCTCCTATTGTTTCTGAGGACACATTTTCTTAAAAAGATGTAGTCTATGTGACACTGGAACCAATCCTCTCTTGGATTGTTCCATACTAAATCCCTTTAGTATCTAGTCAATGTATGTACCCTGACTTAGTCCAAGTATCCTCTTAGATATATCATGAATGATCTTGATCCCTAGAATGTAGTCCGCTTCACCTAAGTCCTTTATGGAGAAACACTTGTTCAACTAGTCCTTAACTAACTGTAAGACTAGTACATCATTTTCAATAAGTAATATTTTGTCAACATATACTACTAGGATAATGACTGTATCCCTATTAAGCCACTTATAAACACATGGATCACGTTCATTCTTAATTAAACTAAATTCATTTATGGATTTATCAAATTGAATATTCCATGACCTGGATGCTTGCTTTAATTCATAAATGGATTTTTTCAACTTAAAAACCCATTTGGATTCACCTAGTGTCACAAACCCTTCTATTTGTTTCATATAGACATCTTCCTGAAGGTTCTCATTAAGGAATTCTATTTTGACATCCATCTACCAAATCTCATAGTCATGGTAAGCTTCTATGGAAAGTATGATTCATATGGATTTAAACATGGAAACTGGTGATAAGGTTTCATCAAAGTCAATTCCTTGACATTGTCTGAATCCTTTAGCCACTAGCCTTACTTTATAGGTGCTAACTTGACCTTCCATGTCCAAATTTCTCTTGAATACCCATTTTCATTCAACTGGATTTACATCAACTAGATCATTGAACAGAACCTAGACTTAGTTCTGATATATGGAATCCATCTCAGAATTCATATCTTATAGTCATATTGCAGCTTCTGAGCTTTCTACCACTTCCTTGTAGGAGATAGGTTCATCATTGTCCAACAATAATTATTCACCATCCTCGGTGACTAGGAATCCAAATCTCCCTAGTTCCCTTACCTCTCTTGTGCTCCTACATAGTACTTTTGTTTTTGGAACCTCTTCGATGGGGATCTATGAAACTTGTTCCTATACCAAATCTTGTGTATCTTGAGCATCAACTTCATCAAAGTCAATTTTTCTCCCACTATCCTTTTTCAGGATGTGATCCCTCTCAAGAAAAACTACTTGTCTATAAATAGTCAATTTCTTGTTTGAAGGGTTATATAGGTAATATCCTTTTGTTTCCTTGGGATATCTTATAAAGATACACCTCATACCCTGAGGTGCTAGTTTGTTTCCTGAGAAGGCCTTAACAAATTCCTTACATACCCATACATGTGGGTGAGACAAAATGGGTTTCTTTACATTCCATAACTTGGAGGGAATTCCATTTTTTACCTTAGTTGGTACTCAATTTAATGTGTATGTTGCAGTTTGTAATGCATATCCCCAGAAAGATAATGGAAGATCTGAATGACTCATCATCGACCTCACCATGTCCAACAAGGTGTCATTCCTCCTTTAACTAACACCATTCCACTGTGGTGTATAAGGAGTAGTGATCTAAGATAGAATCCTAGACTCCCGTAAAATATTGATGAACTCTTGGTTCAGATATTCTCCACCTTGATCCGATTAGAGCTTCTTTATCTTCTTACCAATATGATTCTCTAATTCATTCTTGAATTCCTTAAATTTCTATAAGGCTTCTGAATTATACCTCATTAAGTAGATATATCCATATCTAATCAAATAATCAGTAAAAGTAATGAAGTAAGAATGTCCACCTCAAGCTTCTACTAGAAATGGTCCACACGCATCTGTGTGAACCAATCCTAGAAGATCTGTGGCCCTTTCACCCTATCCACTGAAAGGAGGCTTGGTCATTTTACCTTATAAACAAGCATGACATCTATCAAGTGTTTTTAGTTCAGTAGAGTCTAAATAACCATCATGGTGGAGCTTTATCAATCACTTCTTGTTTATATGACCAAGACTGTGAGGCCATAATTGGGTGTTGTATGAGTCATGTGAATTTGTTTTTTTATCAATTTACAACACTTGGTTTTCATAATTTAATACAAAAAAATCATTATTTAAATGCGTCATACCATAACATATGTTGTTCTTATAAAATAAACAATCCTTATTCCCAAATTTGAAAATAAATCCATCTATATCCAAACAAAATATAGAAATTATGTTCTTGGTAACACTAAGAACATAATAAAAGTTACATAAAACAAAAAGCATTCTAGTTGGAAATGAGAGATGGTAATTGCCAATGGCCAACGCAGCCAACCTCTCACCATTGGAAGCTTGAAGATCCACCTCTCCTCTGGCAATATTTCTAAATCTACTTGGTTCCTACATTTGAATATAGATGTGATCCCCACAAATTGTATCTAATACCCAATGTGTAGAAATGGAAAGATTACACTCGATAAAGAACGCACCTTTAGCGTCCCCACGCTTATGGGTGCATTTCCTCTTCCAGTGGCCTAGCTTGCCACATGCAAAACATACTTCCTCCCATTCCTTTCCCTGCATCTATATATTCCCCTTCTTGGAGGGATGGTGTTCAGGGGCTTCAGACTGTTTATGAATCCTTGGCCCCTTTTCCTTGTCTTTCATTTTCTTATTCACCATAAGGATTGTAGGTTTGTCACACCTCATGTCCTTAACTACCTGAAAAAATAAGTTCATAAGTTCTGATAGACTCTTCTCATTGTTGCTCATGTTTTATTTAACAATAAAGATATATAAGGTCTTGGGAAGTAATGATAGGATGATATCTGTACACAACTAATCCGAGAACTTAATCCCTAATATGTTCTGGAATTCAATGTATCCAATAAGCTTGACTAAATGAGGCCTAGCTGGTGCAGACCCTCCAATATTAGTTGTAAACAAATCATTGGAGATCTCATATATCTCCTATCTCTCATTCTCTGGATAGAGATCCTTAAGGTGAGACATCATTTTATATACATCCATGTTTTCATGTTGCTTAAAGATATCATTAGACATGGCTGATAGCATGAAACATTTGATATCTGTGGAATCATACATATTTTTCATATAGAGAGATAGTTACTCATCACTTGCCTCTTTTCCAGGAACAACTGTAATAGGCTCCTCAGGCATGTACAATTTCCTCTCATGGCAAAGGATGACGAGTAAACGCCTCTGCCATTCCTAGAAATTGGTGTCAGTGAGAAGGTTTTCCTTCTCGAGTATGGTTCACAATGATATGTTTGAAGTAATTTTTCTTACTAAATCTAAAAATTAAGATGAGAAAAGGTTTAATAATTTATCATGATAAAACTGAGACAAATAAATAATTTAATACTTATTAGTCTCCCACTATTTTATTGAAATCCAATAGCCCTCACCATTGACTTCAGAATATTCTGTTTCCTGAATATTATAGTGGCAAGGATCCATATTTCCCTTTGCATTACCCCAACTAGGATTGGTCAAGAAACTTGAAGGGTTTTAGGTAGGCATTCCAAATTCCAACCGCATTAACTCGCAGCTCCTTGATCTGCTGAGTGGAATCCCCAATCCTGAAATCCTTTTATTTTGGATTTCCTCAACCTTTGCCTCATGGTAACACCAAGTCTTGTTGTGGCATTCAACCCTTGA
This sequence comes from Viscum album, assembly GCA_963277665.1. Taxonomy (NCBI): domain Eukaryota; kingdom Viridiplantae; phylum Streptophyta; class Magnoliopsida; order Santalales; family Viscaceae; genus Viscum; species Viscum album. Next base: position 542,849,198 of record OY728119.1, read on the forward strand.
TGTGAACCAAGTCGATTCAACCCAAAACCTTGAATTATAATTCCCTGATAATTGAAATCACCCCAACTAGGGTTGGTCAAGCACTTTGAACTATGGTTCGATTCTAACCAAGATTGTGGAAGGCTATACCGACTTAATATTTTATTTGAGGGATTTTATCCTTATACATAAATTATCATTTTATTATCTTTGATTACATTCTTTTTAATATTAAGTGGGATATACTTAAGTGATTAACCATGTATAAGATAATATTTACACATAATTCAGTCTTATTTTAGTTCCATCTTGCATGCTTGTTTAATTCATTAATTGTGTGATCGTGACAACACACCCACAATAAATAAACCACGCAACCAACAGGAATAAAATAAATGGTATGATCATGAGCTTGTTCCATTGGTTAGTTTATCTAGAGGTTGATAAACTAACCCAAGACCTAGGGGAGAAACACCTTGAACCTTTTGGGTTCATTTTTACAGCTTTCCACATGTCCACCTTTGTATCTCCTTGGATTTGTTTCACCTTGGCTCCTAACTTGAGCCGCCTCCACTAGCTTGGGATATTCATCTATTACATATGCTTTTATCTCACATGCAGGTGAGGGTTAAAAGGTTTTTTCATAAAAGAAAAATTGGTCACGTAGGCCCTACATGTTAATAAGGAGAAGGCTCATAGGCCAACAAATTGAATTTAAATAAATTAATTAAAATAAACCATTCACATACAAAGGTCTTGGTCTAGCTCATGATAATCCATACGAGCAAAGATATTTACGCATAAATAAAACTAGAATTCAATTATTTAATCGTTCTTGTTTAAGATAAATAACGTTCGAATCAATTAATTATCTTTAATTAATCAATCCTTTTATCTTAAACCATTTTTCTGAATTTCCTTGAGATCTTTATCCATCATAATTTTTAAACAAATAAATTCATTTAAAATTATCTTTGTACGTAACTTGTACCTTGGAGGCAACCTGATGAATTCCAATACATAACTACCCAATGAGTATAAATGAACATTATACAGATGTTAAATTAAACACATATATATAAAACACCTATCATGTGTTGTGGCTCAACTTTATACCCGCACTATGGTATACATCTCAAGGTTTTTTATAATATAATAATAAATTTTAATAAATCTTCATAATTTAGATGAGTACACGGCATGTAGTTCTAACTACACAGTGTGTACTTTTTTTCACCATCCATCCGAAGTACACGCCCGGGGACATGGTGTGAAGATGTACTTCAAAAATCTTCAGAGTACACGATGTGTTCAGTGGGTCACACACTCTATAGTTTCCACATTACATGGTTTCCAGTTGGGAAAGCCATGTATGGGGTACACGGTCCAACCCTAACTCGAAGGGGCTACACATCGTGTTCATTGGGCCACACGGTGTGTAATCTAGAAACTGTGTGCCAGCTATTCCTAGTCAACACATGGAGTCTTAAAGACTTAGATAGAATACAATGACACGGCCTGGTTTGGCGGACCGTACCAGTGTATGGAACTTATACTACACGATATGTAATTCCAAATACATGTCATGTGTTCTAGTGTTATATGACTAGGAAGATTTAGAACCTTGAGATGATATCCTCTATTTTATTTTAATCAAAATTAAAAGAAAAAATCATTTCTATAAGGTGAATGAGAAATGAAAGAGGAGGAATAGATCTCAAGATTTAGATTTATAGAATAATTAACTTGAATTGAAACAACTAAATTATTAAATACATAAATCACCAAATAAAAAATAAATAATTATAATCAACGATATAACTGCTCTGATACCACTTGTAGGTTTCGGGCACAGTGGAAGTGCATTGTTGGGTGTACCCAACTTTTATTTTTCCATTAACGACGATCAATCCAAGATCCTTCATGATAATAAAATGTTGGATCTTCAGAATAGAATGAAAAATGAAAGAAAAGGAGGGGAGTCTATGAACCATAGAGAGGATCATCATATGTTGGTTATAATTAATTTAATTAAAATACAAGAATTACCTTGATGGAATTCTCTCTTTGTTGATGTTTTCGGTCACAATCTGATGCGATTCGTCATTGTGTCATAGAATCCAAGTGTAGGATTCCTCTAGTGGTGATCCACACGTGCTCCGCGTATCTCTAGATATCACCTAAGGGATCTCCGGTTGCTAGTGCGGAATAGCCTTCGCTTGTGAAGTTCACCTTCGATCGCCTTGAGAGCTTCTTGCAAAGCGCTCTCCTTGATCCGGTGGAGGAGGATATCTCTCGTACCTTGAGAGCGTTCTTAGAAGAAAATAATTCTCTCTTTCCTTGAGATCTTTCTCTAGATCTGTTGTGCACAACCCCCAAAATGGCTCGGCTAATTAGAATTATATAATTGGGATTTTCATTACTTAGAATAATAAAATGAATTAATTACCCAAAAGAATTTATTCATTTCATTTAATTCTTAGTAAGACCCCATGTCTAATAATAATAGTTGACTATTATTATTACATGACATTCACCCAGCAAATTACACTTAATATTATTTAATTAAATAAATAATATTGTTTCTCACAAATCCCTAGAAAATTTACATGACATGTATATTAATATACATGGCATGTAATTTTTTTCTATTTTCTTTATTTCCTCCACCACATTTATTAGACCTTGAATAATGGATATTTATTTATCAAATAACTATCATTGCATTACTCACTATTAAACATATATTATTTCACCAACAATGTATTCTCTTGAATAACTAGTGTCAAAATAAATGAGATCAGGCATCCTTGAATAATTATTAAACCAAAATCGTGAATAATCTTTATTCAACTTATTGAATTAATATTTAACTGAGATACTTGGTCACACTTAGTGTGTGACCCTCTAGCCTCTTCCTCAGTGGCATTAGGTGGAGCCTACCTAAAGTCCAAGGTTAGCATCTAGAAACACACCAAGTCACCCATAGAAAAATAATTTAATGCCACAATGATGTGTCACCTCCTATGAATGCTTACTGTGTAATGTAATCCCTTTGCCTTGATATCTCGAATCAAGTGAGTTACATGCTAGTTCCATCAACCCATGTGCTCGATTATTCTTTCTTTGACTTTTCGGAATTGAACTCACCCATTCCTTACCATGGACGTGGATTTATTTAGGCTATATCAATTCCATCAAATGGCCTAAGATATCTACTTATGTTATGGAATAGAATGGACAAATCATTTCTCTCATTATCTATTAATGAAGTATTATTCATGATGCACCCAACATATCCTACCTTACTGCGAACAGTGTGTCATCATAGTTTTCATCAATACATCTAAGTGTGCGAGTTGTAATACCCATTAATAATAATCTTAAATTCTAAGGACCAATACACACGTCTGAAGATAGGAACATCCAATGACACTATGAAATGTGGATTTCCTGCTGGCAGGTCTCATTCTAATAATATCCTCTGGGATATTACCAAGGGTTCACACCATGAGAAGATGCCTCAAAGTTTTATGAGTCCTCACCCATAATGGCCTGTATTATTTGTGTCCCTAAAATAACATCATCCATCCATAGAACATATATTCAAGAACAGTGTTATGGCACTTCTGGGTTCTCATCATAGTAGGGATCCTCTATGACCCTTTAATGCAACAGTTATCCTTAGGACACTATCACATGCATTGTCACGTAGAAGAACAATCAAAATGTGATAAGGTATATATTAAAGAATAAAGTAAAAAGTGGTTGGTTCTAGGCCACAAACTCTAACATTATCAAATAATTGTATTTAATGAGGAATACAGATCTATCAATAATTCCTAAATTAATCAAATAACTGTCAAAGTAGGCATCGTATGTATAATGGTATACGGTTTAGGAAATAATAATATCCATAATACATTTTTTGGATAATTAGGAGAAATTCAATGTTAAATGATCGTATGAAGTTGAATATTTCAAGGGGACTTCAAGAATGAATCATGGAAGTTAATATGAATTCTATCCTAGGATAAATCAATAATAAACTATCTAGAGGAAGAATAAGTATGGTATCGATACAAAAAACTCACGTGGAGTAATATAGAGGGTTATTGTTGTTGATGATGAAATAAAAGATTAACTTTTAAAAATATTTTTGAGGAAAATATCCTTTTATTTTGAAAAACCTTTTTATAATATTTTTATTTAAAAATAAACCTTTTTAACTTGAAAATGAGTCTTCAAAGAAATGATGGTGGATGAATTCATACATGTCATATGAGGTAAAAAGAATATTCCTTTTGTTGGGAAAAAGGCTAGAAAATGTCTCATTAGGAAAGAGATAAGAATATTACTTTGAAACATTGGTAAAAGAAAAAAAAGGTAAAAATGTATTTACCAAATCATTTTAAAAAAAAATTGAAAACCTTTTAATAAAACATGGTTTTTAGAATAAAACAGTTTCTCCAACTAATGATAGATATAAAGTCAGGTTTTCTTAAAAACATTTTCTAAAAACATCTTAGTACCAAAGAGTGGAAACATGGTACTAACACTTGAAATGGTCATGAATAACTAGAGAATAATGAAATTGTTTGTTGGACAATGTTTATATAATTTCCTTGAATAGAAATTCCATTGGAAGTTCATTAGGATTAGTCTTGAGAAAAATAATCTTTAAACATTCCAAAGTGTCTCATACCACTTTGAAACATTTTTAAATCATAAACCTCATAAAATAATAATATTAAATTAAAGTATTAAATACCTTGAAGGAAAAGTAATTCATGATATAATATATCAAAATGGGCAGTAGTTATGATATACAAAATAAGTAGTGAATATAACATTTATCTCATGGATGTAAAAAGTGGCATGGAAATCCTTAATAATGAAGTAAAAAATGGATTGGAAACCCCAAGGGTAATAATCCTTAAATAAAAATTTTAAATATCATAAATATAATAAAATTCATGATATTATATGTCAATGTGTAAGTAAGTACACCATATATAATAAATTAGGTGTACAACAATTAAGTATGTCTCTCGTAATGAAAATGAGACAAAAATCTCTTACCTTGAGTGTAACACCCTGACCCCAGTTACCCAGAGTTAGTACATTATTACATAACATTGTCATGATCACAAAATATCAAGTCTCAAAAGACCGATTAGTTTAGTAGTCTTGGAATAACAAGATACATTCATAAAGTTTACATTACATCATAAAGTGAAAACTACAGCAACATCTTATCTCCACACTCATATCTCCTTATACTATACCTACAGGTCATTCATAATATACTTCTTCACATACTGGGAAAAATAAAACATAGAAATGGGTGAGCTCAAATGCCCAGTAAGGATAACAATATAGCAGAAACTTTCATAAATAAGCATAAACATTTAAGGCAATGTATAACTAAAACAAAAGCCTTTTAAAATTGAAATTCAGAATAATATGGAAAAAATAAAATGAAATAATACCATTTACTTATTCCCATGGATATTCTACTAGTCAAATAATCACATGCAATATCAATAACCACTTTCATAATGATGGAATGCATAATTCCAGACTATCATAACCACATAGTCAAGGCCTTGTTCCAAGACTACAAATAAGATTTTGTCGATGCTTTTTGTCAAGACACTAGTTTGTCTCATGAGACCTAACGATGCATTGAGGAGCTATATCGGGCTCCACCTGTCACTTATTAAGTCCAATTCATTCCTCATATGAACAGGTTTAAACATAACATAAACATTCGTATTAAAACTAGCATACGAAATGTCAATGATTTCTCCATAAACAATGAATGGTATAAAAATAACACATCCATATTCAAACATATCACAAAACCTTAAATACAATATGGAAGTTTTGTATCATAATAAATCAACTTCAAATAAGCTTAAAATCCATTAAAGGATGTTGACATAGATGAAATCAAAACTGTTTGAGAGAAATATCTCTTTTTTTGAAATCATTTAAAAGTCACATAATTATAAAATAAAACATTTACTTTGAAAATATTCTTATAATCTTTTAATGGAAGCTTCGAGGATTTTATAATGGCAGAAAATAGCCACACCGGCCGTATAAGTTAAAAAAAAGACATTCTTACCTTAATTTTGTCGAAAAGGTTAAAAAGGACCTTGTTTGGAAAATGACAGAAAGATTCCTTTATAAACTTCTTATAAAAATTCAAACAAGGGTATAAATGAATTTAATCCATAGTCTATAAAATAGTAATAATTATTTGAAATATATTTTTAAGAAACATGGATGTGGATGATAAAGAGGTCCCAGTAGATAATTATGTATAAACAACATCGGATAATGAAGAGATTGTGAAATAAACCCTTACCTTGTACTTTTCCTTGGTCCGGGGTAGGTTAACCTCCTATATAATGGTGAAATAATTGTTATTAAATTATAAAATAATCATTTAAATTAATATGATATCATACATGATCTTTTAATATTGCTTTGTTAATAATATCTTAGTATTATCGTTGTTTCGGGTGTTAACTTACTCGTTTTCTTTTATATGTTTTGTTACATAATCCATGTTTTTTATGGATAGGTTGTATCTTATTCATATCCATAATGATATCAAGTCCTTAAAAATTATTTATAATCATTAAATGAGAATTATACTTGAATGGATACGATGGGGAATGAATCTCATCGCGTTCGTGGAGACGGTAGTCCGTACTTACGCAAGAGCGACAATATCATTATTTTGATATTAAAATAATATATAATTGGATGTTATATCATATATAAATAATCCTTATCATGTAATATTTATTATTTACATCAATTACGCATCATTATCATACCCATCTAAATAATAATGTTTTGAATAACAATTACACCATGACGTGGAGACGGTAAGCCGTACGTACACACGTATGGTGACATGTCATTCAAAGGATGGATAGAATAATGAATATGGTTGTACCATATTTATAATAACATCATAGTATATATAAGATACTGGAGTTATTATTTTAGAATTTAAATAACAAAGAAAGAAGAAGTTGAAGAAGAAAGGAACTTGAAAGATGGTGGTGAAAACATTACCTCTTCTTGGTGTTCTTCCTTTTGATTTGATCAAAAGGGATCCTTAGGTTGGATTTATGATCAAACTAAGGCCTCTAGGTTGAATTGAGGGAAGTTTGGAGGATATTTGCGCAGGTTTTGGGCGATTCAAATGGATTTGAAGGTATTAATTAGAGAGAAGGGGGAGTGCCCATTTATAAGAGGGGTGAGGGGCACCTTTGGAAAAGCTAGAAATATTATTTTATAATAAATTAATATTAAGTTTATAATGCCTCCAAACTGATTTATTTCGAGGATAAGGTGGGGATGGGTCGAAAACAACTCAACCAATAGGTTTTAGACAGGTTTGGGTCATTTTAGTAACCTTATCTTTTAGTTTTAACTCTTAGTTAATTAGTTTGACATTTACCATGTCTCTTTGTATTTTTATATTATATAGTTAATAAACTTACTATATACTTCCAAGAAACCCCCAAGTGGTTCATTAATGATACACCTATCATTATATAAGTCCTTTGGTCGAACCTTAGATTTTTAGGAATATAATATCAATTAATAATATAATATTTTTTTTAAAAACTCTTTTATGTCAATTTTGACACTATTGGGTATTTTGTTTTTTATAAATTCATAACAGAATTATTACTTCAAAAAAAATTCATATAACCACTCATAATATGTCATATTAACCTATAAAATTAGTGGAATTCATAAAAAGCTTCAAATTACATTTATTTGGATATTTATAATATCAATTATTTTAATATTTCATTAATTAGGTAATTACTACATCTCCATTGTGCCATAAATAAATTAAATTATTTAATTTATAAAAATTATAAATAAAATATCATTATGTAGGAAATATTTTTATCTTTCTAATGAATATTTATAATCAAATTTATCTTATGTATAACCCTATATTAAAAATGTTTTAGTAATTAAACTTTGATTTTAACTCTTTTAACTCTTCTTTGAATTAAATAATAATAAATGTCCTAATATATTCCATGTGGACCTAAATGATAATATTTTATTCCTAAGGTTGTTTTTGGTCTAGATACACTTTTCCAATAGAATTAGGACATGTGTTAGGGTAATATTAATATCATTTTTACCCTTAGTTACCCTATTTACTTTTAACCATGGTAAATAAAATTAAAAAGTCACTATTCACCAAAAAATATTTTTATCCTATTGAACCACATTTTACTCCTTGATATTAACCATGTCTCTTGGATTTTCGAAATTTCACTCACAGAAGTGGTAAAATTAAGTTTTATGTGAATTTGCAAATTCTCCTAGGATGTGGGAAAAAGACGGTGAAAAGTTCTATAAAATTTTTATATATCTAAAATTATTATAAATTGACTCTAATGAATTAAATTGAACTTATATAGGTATTATGTGTCTATTTTGACCTTAGTTAAATTTAAATAAAATAAATAATTATTTAAATAAAAATTTGGTTTTAAACTATAACTCAGTGTTTTTTTTCACTTTTCATCAAAAATTGAAAGTTTTCAGAAAAAATACCAAAAATTCACCCTAAGCTAATTTTGATATTCTGAATCCAAAAATGAAGTCCATTTTGAAAGATAAAATTTATAAAATTTTAAAAAGTGGGTATTACTATTCATAACGGCTAGTTTGATTGGTTGTGGTGTGTGTTAGAACTCGAAGTTGCGTACAACACACGCTACTGTATTATTCAAAGAGAAGCGTACCGTGGAATATTGTGGTGTTACATTGAGTTTTGTTTTGGGTGAACATCCTTTAACCTCCTATATAATAAACTTATCTTAATTTTATACTTTCTTCATAACCTTTTTCATGTTTATATTAAATTTTATTTCACTTATTACAATTTTTTATACAACTACTTACACAATTAAGTTTACATCATCTGTTTTTTTACCAAATTCAGTTTATGTGTCAAAACAACTATTGTTGGTCAACTATGGTCAAAGGGTTCATTATATAACATCTCTAGAATAATAACCATGAAATAATTATCATATTTATACATAAACACTACTGGAAAAGTAGGCTATACCAATGGTTTATAACCGTTGCTATAGGCTGGAAAACCGTTGGTATAGGGTATACCAACGGTTTTCCAAACCGTTGGCTAGTAAGGTGTGGGGAAAGCCCTTTACCAATGGTTTCATTTAAACCGTTGGTATAGGTGCTCGAGAATTCTGGAAAACAATTTACCAACGGTTCAGAACCGTTGGTACAACTTTTTCCAGATTTCTGGAAAAAGCTTTACCAACGGTTGTAAACTGTTGGTATAAGTTTTTCCAGATTTCGGGAAAAAGCTTTACCAACGGTTCAAAACCGTTGGTAAAGAGTTTCCCAAAACTGCTGCACAGTAGCGCCCAGAAGCCCCCCCAGAAGCTACACCTGCATAAAAAAACAGTGCACAACAGCCCTCAGTATACCCTCCACTATACACCTGCATAAAAAATATCACAAAAGCCACATACAGACTTCAAACAGTATAAAAAACACCTAAAATATCCCAAAAAACACATATGACAACAATCATCCGGTGGTAATTCACCTCACCCATCAAATTCTAATAGGCAGAATAGTTTGATAAATATCTATTAGAGTTGAATAAGACATTCAAATTGACTCAAATCCCATTTTTTTTGTGATACTAGGTTTGGGTATGTAATGATTTGTGATGAATTTTGCATTGAACTTGTATTGTTTATAATATATGGTGAAAAGATATTTTCTTAGGAGTCTCGTCACTTATGAACCCATGAGTGAAACTACCAAACTCATGAAAAAGAGTCGTTGATGAGTGTAAATTTCAGTTGTATTCACTTAAAATGATTTCCTTTTGAAATAAAAGAGAGACATTGAGTGGTGTCGTCCACACTACGCCTTGGATTGAGGCAGAGTTGATTCGTACACATCACAAATGAACCATGGATACATGTCCTAAAGTATCAACAGTATCCGAATGCCTTTGGTCTATTTTCCGTATGTTAGTTGTTGTTTTAACTTAAACTGTTTTCCATTTCAAAGAAAAATGAAACACTTTGAGTGGTTCCGGCCACACCGCGCCTCGGATTGAGGCGGGGTTGACTCGTACACGTCACAAATGACCCATGGATCATTGTCCTAAAGTTTCAATAGAATCTGAAAGCGTTTGGTCGGTTTTCCGTATGTCGTTTTTTTTACTTAAAAGCGCATCCATTTTAAACAAAAGAAAGACACTTTGAGTGGTGTCGGCCACACCGCACCTCGGATTGAGGCAGGGTTGACTCATACACGTCATAAATGACCAATGGATACATGTCCTAAAGTATCAACAGTATCCGAATGTGTTTGGTCAGTTTTCTGTATGTGGTTTTTTTACTTAAAAGCGCATCCATTTTAAACAAAATAAAGAAACTTTGAGTGGTCCCGGCCACACTGGCCCTCGGATTGAGGCGGGGTTGACTCGTACACATCACATATGACCCATGGATACATGTCCTAAAGAATCAATAGTATCTGAATGCCTTTGGTCTGTTTTCCTTATGTTAGTTGTTGTTTTAACTTAAACCGTTGTCCATTTCAAAGAAAAGTGACAAACTTTGAGTGGTCCCAGCCACACTGGCCCTCGGATTGAGGCGGGGTTGACTCATACATGTCACATATGACCCATGGATCATTTTCTTAAAGTTTCAACAGAATCCGAATGCATTTGGTCGGTTTTCCGTATGCAAGTTGTTGTTTTCACTTAAAATCATGTCCATTTCAAATAAAAGTTAGACACTTTGAGTGGTTTCGGCCACACCGTGCCTCGGATTGAGGTGGGGTTGACTCGTACACATCACAAATGACCCATAAATCATTTTCTTAAAGTTTCAACAGAATCTGAAAGTGTTTGGTCGGTTTTCCGTATGTTGTTTATTTTACTTAAAAGCGCATCCATTTTAAACAAAAGAAAGAAACTTTGAGTGGTACCGGCCACACTGGCCCTCATATTGAGGCAGGGTTGACTCGTACACGTCGCATATGACCCATGGATTGTTGTCCTACAGTTTCAACAGAATATGAATGCGTTTGGTTGGTTTTCGGTATGTTAGTTGTTGTTTTAACTTAAACTGATGTTCATTTCAAAGAAAACTTAGACACTTTGAGTGGTACCGGTCACACTGCACCTCGGATTAAGGCGGGGTTAACTCGTACACGTCACATATGACCCATGGATCGTTTTCCTAAAGTTTCAACAGAATCTGAATGCGTTTGGTCAGTTTTCCGTATGTCAGTTGTTATTTTAACTTAAATTGTTATCCATTTCAAAGAAAAGTTAGACACTTTGAGTGGTGTCGGCCACACCGCGCCTCGGATTGAGGCGGGGTTGACTCGTACACGTCACAAATGACCCATGGATACATTTCCTAAAGTATCAACAGTATCCGAGTGCATTTCGTCAGTTTCCCATATGTGGTTTTTTTACTTAAAAGCGCATCCATTTTAAACAAAAGAAAGACACTTTGAGTGGTACCGGCCACACCGGCCCTTGGATTGAGGAGGGTTTGACTCCTACATGTCACAAATGAACCATGGATACATGTCCGAAAGTATCAACAGTATCCGAATGCCTTTGGTCCGTTTAACGTATGTCAGTTGTTGTTTTAACTTAAACAGTTGTCCATTTCAAAGAAAAGTGACACACTTTGAGTGGTCCCGGCCATACCGGCCCTTGGATTGAGGAGGGGTTGACTATTACATGTCACATATGACCCATGGATACATTTCCTAAAGTATAAATAGTATCCGAATGCCTTTGGTCTGTTTTCCGTATGTCTGTTGTTGTTTTAACTTAAACAGTTGTCCATTTCAAAGAAAAGTGACACACTTTGAGTGGTCCCAGCCACACCGGCCCTCAGATTGAGGTTGGGTTGACTCGTACACATCACATATGACCCATGGATCGTTTTCCTAAAGTTTCAATAGAATCCGAATGCGTTTGGTTGGTTTTCCGTATGTCAGTTGTTGTTTTAACTTAAATCGTTGTCCATTTCAAAGAAAAGTGACAAACTTTGAGTGGTCCTGGCCACATTGGCCCTCGGATTCAGGCGGGGTTGACTCGTACACGTCACATATGACCGATGGATCGTTTTACTAAAGTTTCAATAGAATCCGAATGCTTTTGGTCGGTTTTCTGTATGCAAGTTGTTGTTTTCACTTAAAATCTTGTCCATTTCAAATAAAAGTTAGACACTTTGAGTGGTGTCGGCCACACCGCGCCTCGAATTGAGGTGGGGTTGACTCATAAACATCACAAATGACCCATAAATCATTTTATTAAATTTTCAACAGAATCCGAAAGTGTTTGGTCGGTTTTCCGTATGTCGTTTTTTTTACTTAAAAGCGCATCCATTTTAAACAAAAGAATGATACTTTGAGTGGTACCAGCCACACCGGCCCTCGGATGGAGGCGAGGTTGACTTGTACACATCACAAATGACCCATGGATACATGTCCTAAAGTATCAATAGTATCCGAGTGTGTTTGGTCAGTTTTCCATATGTGGTTTTTTTTACTTACAAGCGCATCCATTTTAAACAAAAGAAAGACACTTTGAGTGGTACCGGCCACACCGACTTTCAGATTGAGGTGGGGTTGACTTGTACACGTCACAAATGACCCATGGATATATGTCCTGAAGTATCAACAATATCCAAGTGTGTTTGTTCAGTTTTCCATATGTGGTTTTTTTTACTTAAAAGTGCATCCATTTTAATCAAAAGAAAGACACTTTGAGTGGTACCGGCCACACCGGCACTCGGACTGAGGCGGGGTTGACTCGTACACATCACAAATGACCCATGGATACATGTCCTAATGTATCAATAGTATCCGAGTGCGTTTGGTCAGTTTTCCATATGTGGTTTTTTTTACTTAAAATCGCATCCATTTTAAACAAAAGAAAGACACTTTGAGTGGTACCGACCACACTGGCCCTCGGATTGAGGTGGGGTTAACTCCTACACGTCACAAATCACCCATGGATACATGTCCTAAAGTATCAACAGTATCTGAATTCCTTTGGTCTGTTTTCCGTATGTCAGTTGTTGTTTTAACTTAAACTGTTGTCCATTTCAAAGAAAAGTGACACACTTTGAGTGGTCCCAGCCACACCGGCCCTCGAATTGAGGTGGGGTTCACTCGTACACGTCACATATGACCCATGGATCGTTTTCCTAAAGTTTCAATAGAATCTGAATGCGTTTGGTTGGTTTTCCGTATGTCAGTTGTTGTTTTAACTTAAACCATTGTCCATTTCAAAGAAAAGTGACAAACTTTGAGTGGTCCTGGCCACACCGGCCCTCGAATTGAGGTGGGGTTGACTCGTACACATCACAAATGACCCATGGATCGTTTTCCTATAGTTTCAACAGAATCCGAATGCATTTGGTCGGTTTTCCGTATGTCAGTTGATGTTTTAACTTAAACTGTTGTCCATGTTAAAGAAAAGTTAGACACTTTGAGTGGTGTCGGCCACACCGCGCCTCGTATTGAGGAGGGGTTGACTCGTACACATCACAAATGACCTATGGATACATGTCCTAAAGTATCAACAATATCCGAGTGCGTTTGGTCTGTTTTTCATATGTGGTTTTTTTACTTAAAAGCGCATCCATTTTAAACAAAAGAAAGACACTTTGAGTGGTCCCAGCCACACCGGCCCTCGGATTGAGGCGGGGTTGACTCGTACACGTTACATATGACCCATGGATCATTGTCCTATAGTTTAAATAGAATCTGAATGCGTTTGGTCTGTTTTCCATATGCTAGTTGTTGTTTTCACTTAAAATCCTGTCCATTTCAAATAAATGTTAGACACTTTGAGTGGTGTCGGCCACTACTTCAAAGCACATTTTCCATATCATCTTCCACATGCATAAACATGAAAGAAATGGCTAACTAAGAAATCTAAGTAAAAAAATAGAAAAATGAGCATCACAGTACCAAGGAATACTAAAGTTCTATGTAGTAGACTAATCATACAATAAGAATCAAGTGCAAAAAACAGAATATGAATGCAACGTCCCTATGAAGCATAGGAAAACCCCAAAGTGGAAAACCATGTTCAAAAATAAAGAGTTATACAGAATTCAAAAATGTAATGGATCAATCTGCCTCTGATCACCATCACCATCACTACTATCATCATCAGCCTCATCCTCGCCGCCATCTCTATCCTCGTCGTCGTCCTCTTCCTCGGCATCATCCTCACCCTCGGCCCCATCCTCGCCCTCGGCCCCATCCTCGCCCTCATCCACATCCTCATCCTCGCCCTCTTCCTCTTCAGCATCCTCGTCATCACCAGGAATGTCATTGTAACAGCCCAAGATTTTATGAAAAATATTCTTTTTAATTTCACTAATGTCTTGTGTTATACGCTACACCAAAAGGAGCTTGCACAACACGCATCCTTGAATTGCCTTGCATTACACGCAATCGCAACCTTCCTCGATAGCGTGTGTGGTACGCAATCCTGAGTTTCACGAAACAATGATATGCTATTAAAATATTATTAAAACTAGCCGTTATGAATAGTAATAACCACTTTTTAAATTTTAGAAATTTTAACTCTCAAAATGGACTTCATTTTTGGATTCGGAGTATCGAATTTAGCCTAAGGTGAAATTTTGGTACTTTTCGGATAACTTTCATATTCTGATGAATAGTGAAAATTACTAAATTATAATTAAAAACAACTTTTTTAATCGAAATAATTAATAGTGATAAATCATTAATTTGAGTGGTTTTAAAGTATATTTAGAATATATTTTTACAATTTAATACAATGTTGGTCATTGGATGTAATTGCACATTTAAACCAGACATAAACAAGTGTCAATCTTTTGATAGATATTGTTTCTTAAAAACACGCTATTTGTTTTAACAACGGGATTTAATTATAAAATTAATTAATGCAACTTTTATGTTATGAATTTGGTAAAATAGACTTCATTTTTGAATTCGGAATATGAAATATAGCTTGGGATGAAATTTTGGCATTGTTCTGAAAAACATCAATTTTTGATGAATAGTGAAACTACTAAGTGGTAGGTTAAAAACTGAATTTTGCATAAAACTTAATTTTACCGCTTCTGTGAATGGAATTTCAAAAATCCGAGAGACACGGTTAATATCAAGGACTAAAATGTGGTTCAATGAGATGAAAATAATTTTTTGGTGAATAGTAACTTTTTACTATTTTTACCGCGGTTAATAGTAAATAGGGTAACTAAGGGTAAATATGATATTAATATTACCCTAACACATGTCCTAATTCTATTGGACAAGTGTAATTCGACCAAAAACAAACTTAGGAATAAAATATGACCATTTAGGCCCACTTGGATTAGATTAGGACATTTATTATTAATTTATTTAAAGAAGGGTTAAAATAGTTAAAATCAAAGTTTAATAAGTAAATCATTTTTAATATAGGGTTATACATAAGATAAATTCGATTGTAAATATTCATTAGAAAGCTAAAAAGATTTCCTACATGATGGTATTTTATTTGTAATTTTTAGACATCAAATAATATAATTTATTTATGACACAAAGATGATGCAGTAATTATCTTATTAATGAAATATTGACATAATTGATAATATAAATACCAAAATAAATGTAATTTAAGACTTTTTATGAATTCCACTAATTTTCTAGGTTACTATGATATATTAGTGTTGATTTAATCAACTTGGTTCGAACATATAATTCTGTTATGACTTTCACAAAAATCATATATCAAATAGTGTCAAAATTGACACAAAATAGTTTTTAAATCAAATATTATATTATTAATTGTTATTTTATTCCTAAAAATCTAAGGTTCGGCCAAATGACTTAGATAAGGATATATGTATTAATAATATACAATTTGGGGTTCGTTTGGCATGTTATAGTAAGTTTATTAACCATATAGTGAAAGAAAACAAAAAGACACGGTAAAAGTTAAATTATTTAACTTAGAGTTAAATCTAATTGATAAGGTTAAAATAATACCCTAAACTTGTCTAAACCCTATTGGTTGATAGGATTTCGACCCATCCCCACTTTAGCTTCGAAATAAGACCCTTTGGAACCATTATAAACCGATTTTGACTTTAATATAAAATAATATTTTGAGATATTCCTAAGGTGCCCCTCTCCTCCCCTATAAAAGGACACCTCCTCCCCCTCCTCCTCACACCAATTTGAGCACTCAAGCTCGGCCAACCCCTGCCAAAATCTCTTCTCTACTTCCCTAGAAACATCCTAGAGGTTCTGGTCTTCCTCAAAGACCAATTTTAGTGCCCTAAGAGGAGGTCTCAAAGAGGCGCTTCAAAGAAGAGGTAATTACCGTTACCAATTCTTTCATCTTTATTTCTTCTTCCACTTCTTCTTCTTAGGTTGTTTCATTATGAAGTAATAACATCAGTATCACTCATATACTGATATGTTATTATAAGTATGAAACAACCCTATTTCACCATCTATCCATCCTACGGAAAAAGAAATCACCGCGCGTGCGTACGTACGGAATACCGTCTCCACGCCGTGGTGTAATCTATTTTCCACCACCACCTTACATGGATGGGTATAATGGTGTAAAGAATAACTATAAATAGTTATTACAACATCATATTGATTCTGATATATTGTATAATACACTCCAATTCAGTTCAATATTTATGGAAATGATATCATCGCTCGTGCGTACGTACGGAATACCGTCTCCACGACGCGATGAGATTCATTCTCCATGTTAACCAATTTAAGAATGATTATAAAGTATATATAAGAAATAATAATGAAATATATGACATTATAAAGCTACTGTATTTATGTATATATATATGTATGTCATCTACTTACTTCCATTTCAAGACAATAAGGAAAGTAAAACAGCGCTCATGCGTACGTACGGACTACCGTCTCCATGAGCGGTGTTTTTCATTTCATTTATCTATCTATTATATATATATATATATACTGAATATATATGATATATAAATCATATTTTATATTCTGGAAGTAAGTAATCATGATATAAGTAATAATAATGTCAAGAACAACAAGTCAAAACACCTACGATAAATGAAACGATTTTACCCAAAACGCTTCTTTAACATAGAATTTACAAAAGAACGGGTAATATAAAGTCATAAGTGAACCATATATGATATCATAAAAATGAATATGATTCTGTAATAAGTCAATGACATTATTTAAATCATTATACAGGAGGTTCGGACACATACGAAGCAAATCGGACCTAAGGTAAGGGAAATATCACAATCTCATTTTTATCCGAGATTGTTTATTCGTAAGTATTTACTGGGGTGTATTTTATCATCCACATCCATGTTTCATCAATATGTAATATTATTTCTATCCACCTACAATTGTTTAAATCCAATTTTACCCTTCGGTGAGTTTTTAGTAAAAGACATGAAAGGAATCTTTTGTCGTTTTTCATACGAAGTACTTTTTGACTTTTCCGACAAAAGTACGAGAAGAATGTTTTTTTAACTTATACGGCATGAATGAATTTTTAAAACATTATTTCAAAGAATCTTCCTTTACAAGTATTCAAGTTTATTTTTAATCAACTTCTTTTAGTTTAAAATTGTATGACATGTTAAGAAAGTAAAAGTGTTTTTGAAGAAGAAAGGATATTTTCCTCAAGAATGAAGTTCATGTATTTTATCAAAATTATTTTCCATCTAAGATAATAAAAGGGTTCTGTTTCTATCCCTATTATTAAATGGATTTGATTATGTTGTGATGGAAACATTTTTATGAATTCCTTTATCTTATATGAATTGTTTTATGATGTCATGTTGTTTAAGAATTCCATTTTTATTACATGGGTTATGTGATGATGTATGATTTATGATTATGTGGCACACATAAGAAAGGATTCATTATAAGATGGGTGGGACCTATATCTCCCTCCAATGCATTGGGTAAAGATTTTATATCTCATGAGATAGACATGGCTGGAACGGAAGGTTATTTCGGTTCAGTGATACAGGACTGAAACGAGGAGTGAACTCAGTTCAGAAAGGGACTTTGTCCACTAAGATAGTCTTGGAAATGAGTCATGACTAACAAGAAATGATTTTCCATGATTATGTGTGCATGCCACAAAGTTTCAAGATTCATGTTATGATTATGGTGATCTCATTTTCACTTCTATGATTTGTTCCATGTTAAGATATTATGATCTCTTTTGCAGGTTATGATTTTCAAAAAAGATATGATATGATTTTTATTTCTTTTGTATACCCTTACTGAGCATTTGAGCTCACCCTTTTATGTTTTCTTTTCCCCAGGATATAAATAAAGGTTTTAGGTAAAAAGGGAAGATCTTTATGGGAGATATTGAAGATCTTTCACCAAGATTAGAAGATTACGTTCCGAGTTTCCAAAGGCACTAAACTATTACGATCCTTTAGTGTGTGTTTTTGTTATGTACTAAGTATTCCGCAAATGTAATGTAATGTCCATGTACGTCAAGCTTCGGGTCTCTACAGTTGGTATCAGAGGAAAGGTTTAGTCAACCTTTGGAAACTAGGATGCGAAAACGTTAGTGAGATCCCTAGAGATATTTATAAGGTATGTCTAGGGATGCCCCTAAGGATAAGTATACGTATAGGATATAGTTCTAGAACTATGGTAACGATATTAGATTAAACCAAAGATGATAGATATTTAAGTTACTCCCCCTTTATTATGATTTTTGCATCTAACACTATTCTGTTTGGGTTTTAGAAAATGGCTGGAAACAAGATGATTCACAATAATGGAGGATATGATGGACAATGGAATGATATTCTTCATGAGCAACCAAATGAAATGGGATTTGGAAGTCCAAACATCATTATTATGCCGAATCAGCAATCTCATAATATGATCAATAAAGTAAAATTTGGTAAGTTTCCTGACTCGACTAATAAGAGAAAGATGGAGTTCCATGATGATCATAGAGGAAAGAAAGTTCAATTTCCCCAATGTAAATCATGTGGGAAGAGGCATCAAGGAGAATGTTTCAAGGGAACTGGAAGATGCTTTGGGTGTGGAAAAGAAGGACACAAAGCAAGTAAGTGCAAAGGAAAAGGGTCGGTTAACACCATGGATGAGGATAATGGTAATGCTACGACATCAAAAATGGTTAAGTGTTTTAAATGTGGAATGTATGGGCATTATGCAAACAAATGCCCTAAGGGAAAGACTCATGAAGAGAATCAGTATGGTCATATGGGTAGTATTTATGTGGATGATGATGAAGAGACTACAAATGATATGTGAGATGAAAGAATTTTTGAAGCTCGGTCAATGGTTTGAGAATGTAGTGGAATGATTACATGTTTATCATGTGTAATTTTGGAATAAAGAGACATCTATGGATTGTTACACTGTTGTCTTTTCTTGTGTTTTGAAAGTATATGATTAATGTTACCGGTATCCATGAAGGTTATTCAGATATTTTTGGAATGTAGATGATATGCGCATAATGAAGGGACAAGGAGAAAATTAAATGTTTGATAGTATTCATGAGCTCATGATTGATATAAGGACTAAGTGTTATCATGGTTTGAGTATATAGAATTTTGAGGATTTTGGTATGTGGAAAGTGTTAACTTTTAACTACATTCAAGTTTTCACTAAGGTTCAATGGGTATTCAAGAGAGTACAAGATTAAGGCCTTTGAATGTTTGGAATGTGTCCAACAAGATATATCTTATGATATGTGGGGATCAACGACAGTATTAAATCTCTGGTAATCGTTGACTGCAGTATTATGTATAAGCCTAAAGATTAGACTAGATTATGTTGGACATAAGTTAGTATTGTTTAAGGATAGAAGATTTTCGATATTATTGATGGGATTTTATAGTAACGTAGTTTTAGAAAAAGGGACAAACTGCAGGACGGGCGACAGCCCATCGCTTCGGACAATGCTGTAGGAATCGAACCCACAACCAAAGTGCGACTGGCCTTTATCACCTACCACTGACCTACAGGAAGTCCCTGTTTAGTAGAAACTAGTTTTATTATATTAAGAAGTATGATATATGAAGTATAAGTCCATTTTAGGAACCATATGTGATTAATCTCACTATAGATCGACTTATGTATATAATTTTTGCTAACCTTTTGTTTGAGACAGATGGAATGACCCGTCATTTTATCACATGATCTGCTAACACTTCACGAATAACAAATTCAACTTCATTTATTAAAGAGATGAAGTGGAAATTGTTAAAGGCACGAACAACAGTGAGATTGTACCAAAATAAAGTAAGTATTTATTCTAATTCAAATTCTTTAACTTTAGGGAAATGATCTTGAAAACCAAAAATGTTGTCCTAGTTCTCTTATACCTGATGAATCAGATGGTACCTTAGATCGTCACAAATTTATGGATTTGTGATTACTGGCTTTTCCATAGCCATGTTCTCTACCACTCTCCATCAGAACATGATGGTTAGATTTCTCTTCCATATCCATATTTCCACCTATGTGGAAACCCAGTGATTAGTTTATTTGGGTAACCGTTACGTTTCATACTTTTGTTTTTAAAGACTGGTTTTGATATTCCTTTTTACGATGTGGGTTTCTATTAAAGAAACTTTCAAATAGTAAACCATTTATAACCCCGATGAATTTCGAGGGCGAAATTCATTTTAAGGGGCGGTAGAATGTAACAGCCCAAGATTTTATGAAAAATATTCTTTTTAATTTCACTAATGTCTTGTGTTATACGCTACACCAAAAGGAGCTTGCACAACACGCATCCTTGAATTGCCTTGCATTACACGCAATCGCAACCTTCCTCGATAGCGTGTGTGGTACGCAATCCTGAGTTTCACGAAACAATGATATGCTATTAAAATATTATTAAAACTAGCCGTTATGAATAGTAATAACCACTTTTTAAATTTTAGAAATTTTAACTCTCAAAATGGACTTCATTTTTGGATTCGGAGTATCGAATTTAGCCTAAGGTGAAATTTTGGTACTTTTCGGATAACTTTCATATTCTGATGAATAGTGAAAATTACTAAATTATAATTAAAAACAAATTTTTTAATCGAAATAATTAATAGTGATAAATCATTAATTTGAGTGGTTTTAAAGTATATTTAGAATATATTTTTACAATTTAATACAATGTTGGTCATTGGATGTAATTGCACATTTAAACTAGACATAAACAAGTGTCAATCTTTTGATAGATATTGTTTCTTAAAAACACGCTATTTGTTTTAACAACGGGATTTAATTATAAAATTAATTAATGCAACTTTTATGTTATGAATTTGGTAAAATAGACTTCATTTTTGAATTCGGAATATGAAATATAGCTTGGGATGAAATTTTGGCATTGTTCTGAAAAACATCAATTTTTGATGAATAGTGAAACTACTAAGTGGTAGGTTAAAAACTGAATTTTGCATAAAACTTAATTTTACCGCTTCTGTGAATGGAATTTCAAAAATCCGAGAGACACGGTTAATATCAAGGACTAAAATGTGGTTCAATGAGATGAAAATAATTTTTCGGTGAATAGTAACTTTTTACTATTTTTACCGCGGTTAATAGTAAATAGGGTAACTAAGGGTAAATATGATATTAATATTACCCTAACACATGTCCTAATTCTATTGGACAAGTGTAATTCGACCAAAAACAAACTTAGGAATAAAATATGACCATTTAGGCCCACTTGGATTAGATTAGGACATTTATTATTAATTTATTTAAAGAAGGGTTAAAATAGTTAAAATCAAAGTTTAATAAGTAAATCATTTTTAATATAGGGTTATACATAAGATAAATTCGATTGTAAATATTCATTAGAAAGCTAAAAAGATTTCCTACATGATGGTATTTTATTTGTAATTTTTAGACATCAAATAATATAATTTATTTATGACACAAAGATGATGCAGTAATTATCTTATTAATGAAATATTGACATAATTGATAATATAAATACCAAAATAAATGTAATTTAAGACTTTTTATGAATTCCACTAATTTTCTAGGTTACTATGATATATTAGTGTTGATTTAATCAACTTGGTTCGAACATATAATTCTGTTATGACTTTCACAAAAATCATATATCAAATAGTGTCAAAATTGACACAAAATAGTTTTTAAATCAAATATTATATTATTAATTGTTATTTTATTCCTAAAAATCTAAGGTTCGGCCAAATGACTTAGATAAGGATATATGTATTAATAATATACAATTTGGGGTTCGTTTGGCATGTTATAGTAAGTTTATTAACCATATAGTGAAAGAAAACAAAGAGACACGGTAAAAGTTAAATTATTTAACTTAGAGTTAAATCTAATTGATAAGGTTAAAATAATACCCTAAACTTGTCTAAACCCTATTGGTTGATAGGATTTCGACCCATCCCCACTTTAGCTTCGAAATAAGACCCTTTGGAACCATTATAAACCGATTTTGACTTTAATATAAAATAATATTTTGAGATATTCCTAAGGTGCCCCTCTCCTCCCCTATAAAAGGACACCTCCTCCCCCTCCTCCTCACACCAATTGGAGCACTCAAGCTCGGCCAAACCCTGCCAAAATCTCTTCTCCACTTCCCTAGAAACATCCTAGAGGTTCTGGTCTTCCTCAAAGACCAATTTTAGTGCCCTAAGAGGAGGTCTCAAAGAGGCGCTTCAAAGAAGAGGTAATTACCGTTACCAATTCTTTCATCTTTATTTCTTCTTCCACTTCTTCTTCTTAGGTTGTTTCATTATGAAGTAATAACATCAGTATCACTCATATACTGATATGTTATTATAAGTATGAAACAACCCTATTTCACCATCTATCCATCCTACGGAAAAAGAAATCACCGCGCGTGCGTACGTACGGAATACCGTCTCCACGCCGTGGTGTAATCTATTTTCCACCACCACCTTACATGGATGGGTATAATGGTGTAAAGAATAACTATAAATAGTTATTACAACATCATATTGATTCTGATATATTGTATAATACACTCCAATTCAGTTCAATATTTATGGAAATGATATCATCGCTCGTGCGTACGTACGGAATACCGTCTCCACGACGCGATGAGATTCATTCTCCATGTTAACCAATTTAAGAATGATTATAAAGTATATATAAGAAATAATAATGAAATATATGACATTATAAAGCTACTGTATTTATGTATATATATATGTATGTCATCTACTTACTTCCATTTCAAGACAATAAGGAAAGTAAAACAGCGCTCATGCGTACGTACGGACTACCGTCTCCATGAGCGGTGTTTTTCATTTCATTTATCTATCTATTATATATATATATATATACTGAATATATATGATATATAAATCATATTTTATATTCTGGAAGTAAGTAATCATGATATAAGTAATAATAATGTCAAGAACAACAAGTCAAAACACCTACGATAAATGAAACGATTTTACCCAAAACGCTTCTTTAACATAGAATTTACAAAAGAACGGGTAATATAAAGTCATAAGTGAACCATATATGATATCATAAAAATGAATATGATTCTGTAATAAGTCAATGACATTATTTAAATCATTATACAGGAGGTTCGGACACATACGAAGCAAATCGGACCTAAGGTAAGGGAAATATCACAATCTCATTTTTATCCGAGATTGTTTATTCGTAAGTATTTACTGGGGTGTATTTTATCATCCACATCCATGTTTCATCAATATGTAATATTATTTCTATCCACCTACAATTGTTTAAATCCAATTTTACCCTTCGGTGAGTTTTTAGTAAAAGACATGAAAGGAATCTTTTGTCGTTTTTCATACGAAGTACTTTTTGACTTTTCCGACAAAAGTACGAGAAGAATGTTTTTTTAACTTATACGGCATGAATGAATTTTTAAAAAATTATTTCAAAGAATCTTCCTTTACAAGTATTCAAGTTTATTTTTAATCAACTTCTTTTAGTTTAAAATTGTATGACATGTTAAGAAAGTAAAAGTGTTTTTGAAGAAGAAAGGATATTTTCCTCAAGAATGAAGTTCATGTATTTTATCAAAATTATTTTCCATCTAAGATAATAAAAGGGTTCTGTTTCTATCCCTATTATTAAATGGATTTGATTATGTTGTGATGGAAACATTTTTATGAATTCCTTTATCTTATATGAATTGTTTTATGATGTCATGTTGTTTAAGAATTCCATTTTTATTACATGGGTTATGTGATGATGTATGATTTATGATTATGTGGCACACATAAGAAAGGATTCATTATAAGATGGGTGGGACCTATATCTCCCTCCAATGCATTGGGTAAAGATTTTATATCTCATGAGATAGACATGGCTGGAACCGAAGGTTATTTCGGTTCAGTGATACAGGACTGAAACGAGGAGTGAACTCAGTTCAGAAAGGGACTTTGTCCACTAAGATAGTCTTGGCAATGAGTCATGACTAACAAGAAATGATTTTCCATGATTATGTGTGCATGCCACAAAGTTTCAAGATTCATGTTATGATTATGGTGATCTCATTTTCACTTCTATGATTTGTTCCATGTTAAGATATTATGATCTCTTTTGCAGGTTATGATTTTCAAAAAAGATATGATATGATTTTTATTTCTTTTGTATACCCTTACTGAGCATTTGAGCTCACCCTTTTATGTTTTCTTTTCCCCAGGATATAAATAAAGGTTTTAGGTAAAAAGGGAAGATCTTTATGGGAGATATTGAAGATCTTTCACCAAGATTAGAAGATTACGTTCCGAGTTTCCAAAGGCACTAAACTATTACGATCCTTTAGTGTGTGTTTTTGTTATGTACTAAGTATTCCGCAAATGTAATGTAATGTCCATGTACGTCAAGCTTCGGGTCTCTACAGTCATCATCTCGATCGCCACTAGAGCTGCCGCCTGGTGCATTGGATGATGCACCCATCGATGACATAAATGTCTGACAAGCTGCACTAGCCTCTGGTGGAAGTGATGAAGATAAAGCTCTCATCAGTTTCATAAATTCTCTGTCTCTTGTTTAAACTTGTACTTCCAACTCTGTGACCCTTTAATCAGACTGTCTTGCATGCTCCTTGACCTGTTCCAACTCGGTGGTACTAGAATGGATACCTGGAGACGACCAATACCTCGTCGGGACTATATTCTTACCAGGTCGGCAGCGTACTCGACCAGAGTTCTCATCTCCCAAAACCTAATATAAATGATCGTGTGGCCCAAAATTGTCAGGCTCCTGGGCATCAAGAGCCTATAAAGTAGCCTGTAAAAAATATTAATAGATTATTAAATTTCAAATTAGATATTAAACTTTGAAATAAACAAATTAAAACTTACAATCTTCTCTTGGGTCGGTTCATTTACCGCAGTTCCATCTTTTTTTCTTCTACTCGAGAAAAACAATTTTGCTCGAGGGATACGTCCTTCAATATTCATTTTGTGCTTATGTAATGACATTGAAACAATATAAAGTTAAAGTATAATCATATATTCATTATTCAATAAATCACATAATTTTAAGTAGGATCCAATAAAAAGGAAAATTCCTAAAGAAAAATTATAAACAACTATATCGTACCTACTGCCTCTCATGATCTGACATTGTTGTGCGCCCTAAAGTGTGGAGGTATTTCTTTGAATCAATGTTTTTTTTTGTTTTTTTCAGAAGATTCCTAAATAATGATTAATAATTAATAAGATTATATTAATTCAAAATATGAAAACTCTCATTTAAATAACTCAAATGAGATTAATACCTTAAACTTGGCAGTCGCCCAATGGGTAATCATTTGGCGATATTGCTCTATCGGGCAGTCATCCATGATAGGTAATGTCTCTAACTCCATGCCCACTCTATCACACCATCCAACATACAGCTCATGCTTATAAGCTCTCCAAAGCTCTCCTAGCTCTTTTAAACGCGTTGGTCGTGCACCTTCGCCATCAAGGAAGTTAAACCGAAGCTGAAACCAAATTGATTAGTTCATTTAAATACAAAAATATACTACATTAAATCCAATATATTTTTTACCCATATTTGTGCCCACGCGTTATCCTTGACTTCAGGTGGCAGATGTCTCCAAGAGAGAGGGTTGACCGGAATGATATCGGAGTATTTGGATAGCGTCGCCAAAAAACCCCGACATTGCTGCCCAGATTTCTCAATCATTTGTCCATCAACATTGTATTCTACCATCAACTGTGTCTGGCGGTTCCATACCACACGCAAGCGAGTACGCCCCCTCCCCCGCCTCCTATCTGTAGATGAATCTGTTATTAAAGAAAAATAATATCAATACAAGTTATAATAAAAATAAATTTTGGTATAGAAATTTGATAGAGTTATATAAATATACCTGTGGTAGTCGGGTCAATGGGTGCAGAAGCTGAAGGAATATCCTGTACAGGTGGAGTGTCCCTCAGTGTATGCTCCTCATTCACATACTATGTCGCAGCAGGATTCGAAGAAGGTGGAATATAATAACCTGGAGATAATGAACCAGAAGCAAAAGATGATGGCATAGACGTCTGGCCAGCTGGTAGTGTAAACATCGGAGGTCTAAATATCTCATATGTCCCTGAAGACACGCCAGGATCAAAATAGGGCGTAGAAGATACTTCTGTGGTAGTGGATCGTCTAACTGTCACCCCACGAGCCCTCATACCACCAACCTCTCTACTGGGAGCAATATCAGGCTCCTCGTCAGATATCTGTCATCTAGGGGGTGGATCCTGAAAAAAAGTTTGACAGAAAAGTAAACACATGAAATTATAAGTTATTGAAATATTTATTTTTGAAATAAAATACTCACAACAGGGATGAGTGGAGGAACACCCATCTGTACCATGTGACGATTATTATCTGTCATCTTTTTCCACCGCCTCTCTTCAATGGGTGTCATTTCCTGCAATGAAAACAAATATGGAAGTAATTAGAAACAAATAACTAATGTGTAACCCAAAAAACAAAATATAGAAAAACCATTATGATAAAAAGAACATAATGAAACAGAAGATTTATGGTGTTATGAAGGTAAGTACTAGGATACACACTCTGAATGATGTAGGTGAAACATGTAGGTGAGAACATGACTGTATGATTCTATATATTTCCCACCACAACTTTGGGTTCACAATCAAATCTAACAATTGAGATTTTGGGGTCATCATAAGTAATAAATGGATTTCTTCCAATTGCAGTAGGGATAGTGTCAACTTCATCATCACCATCATCAAAAACATGTCTGGGATTTACTTCAATAATTACACCGAATTTAGGATGACGATGATCTTTGACATAAAAAACTTGTTTCACCATTGATGACAATACATATGGTTCATCGGTGGCAAGAGTGCGAGTCATGTCAATAAATCGAAATCCACAATCATCAATAAAGGTTCCTTGCCTCGTCATTGAATCAAACCATTGACATTTCATCATCGTGACTCGACCATGTGAGTAATAATCCAAAATTATTATTTTCTCCACGACACCATAATAAGCAACATTTTCAGAAGGAGGTCTAGTGTCCGATGAACTGGCATAACAGTCTGTTGTGGCAGTTAGTATAACACCATTATGTTGTGTTCTCATGTTTCTTTCTCATTCAGTGATAACAAATTTGTATCCATTGATCACAAGTGATTTACAAGCACGAACCATGGTATTAGGACCAAAATCCAAAGCTCTTATTTCCTCAGAAACAGAGTATGTAGGAAAACTCGATACCTAAAATATAAACAAATAGTAAACTTAATTAAATATTATTTTTATTTAGTTATTACAGAAATATTTTTACCTTCAATTTCAACCAAACAGAAAACTCTTTGCTATGCAAAGTCTCCTTCTTTCTCAAAGATAAAGAACGATGCTTTCTATATATCAATTCTTTATGTTCCCTATAGATAAAAATAATAATAGTTTAACAAATATTTAAAATTATACGAGATAAGATAAGAGATACATGTAAAATTAACTTACTTTATATACTCATCGAAAAAATCACAATTGAACAACACTGTGCGATGTGCCATCTCTCCCTCTTCAAGGCTTAATGTTGTCAATGTATATGATCCCGGAATTCCTCCTGTTTGAGGAAGTGATGGAAAACTGGGTTCAATTTTCCCATACTGTTCTTCTTCATTTCTCATTGGTCTGTTTATTCTCGTATTATGATCAGACAAATACATTGAGCAGAAATCCATACATTCTTGAGCCAAGTAACCATTCACAATAGAACCTTCGGGATAATTCCTGTTCCAAACATATGATTTCAATGTGCACATGTTTCTTTCAGTTGGATACATCCAACGGAAAGCAACGGGTCCTCCAAGAAGTATTTCGGTTGGAAGATGGACTGTCAGATGCAACATGCATGTAAAAAATGATGGAGGGAATATTTTCTCTAACTCACACAAAATTAATGGTGTCTCTGCCAACAGTTTTTGCACGAGGGATTTGGACAACCTCTTAGCACAAAGATCTCTAAACAAATAGCACAACCGAATAACTGAGACTCTAACATTATTGGACAAGAGATGACAGATTGCTATTAGAATCAACTCATGCAAAAGGACGTGATAATCATGAGTCTTCAAAGATTTCAACTTCAACTCTTTTCTGTTGACCCGTTTTGATATATTTCTTGAATATCCATCAGGAACTTTAATAGTCTCTAGCACTTCCAGAAATTGATTTTTTTCAGTAGGAGTCATCACATAAGAAGCACATGGAACTTGCCATTTATTTTCACTGATACAGACAGGATGCAATTCTGGTCTGATCCCCCAATCTACCAAGTCACACCGAGATCGTAAATCATCTTTTGTCTTCCCCTTGACATTTAGAAGAATCGAAAGCAACATTTCACATATATTCTTTTCAATGTGCATTACGTCTAAGCAATGACGTAACAAGTTGGTTGACTAATATGACAACTCAAAGAATATACTCTTCTTCTTCCAATTTTAATAGGTATCATTGGAAACATTTTTCCTCTTTCTAGATTTCATTACACTCTTCCCAAATGAATAACTAAAATCTTTCAATTCATTAAGCACATCAGTTCCAGACATACGCAGAGGTGGATCGTCATTCTCCATGGTATTTTCAAATCTTGGACGATTGTTTCTATATGGATGGTTCATTGGCAAGAATCGTCGATGTCCCATAAAACTAAAACTACGACGATATTTCAATATTCTCGATCGAGTATTCTTCATACAAACAGGACATGACAATTTTCCTTTTTTGCTCCATCCAGACATCATTGCATAAGCAGGAAAATCATTGATAGTCCACATAAGTGCAGCACGCATCTGAAATATGTCTTTCGAACATGCATCGTATGTGGGCACACCCACATCCCAAAGAAGTTTCAACTCTTTTATTAAAGGTTGCATGTATACATCTATATCATTGTCGGGATCAGAAGGGCCAGATATCAGTATACTCAAAAAAGTGTAAGGATTTTTCACACACAACCAAGGGGGAAGGTTATAAATGTGTATGAAAACCGGCCATGTGCTGTGCGAAGTAAGAATCTGCCCAAATGGATTAAAACCGTCACATGAAAGACTCAGTCTCACATTACGCACGTCGGCTGCAAATTCAGGATATCGAGCATCAAATCTCTACCATGCAAATCCATCTGCAGGGTGAACCAACTCTTCATTATTCTTTTTTCTCTCGGTGTCATGCCATCGCATTTTTACTGATATTTCATCAGACATGAAAAGGTTTTGTAATCTGGGGATCAATGGAAAGTGCCACATTACTTTTTGTGGCACACGAGATGGTGTTCCATCATCTTTTCACTTCCATCGGGAGGTTCCGCATTTTATACAATCATTTCTTTCAGAAGTTTCCTCCCAAAATAAGCTGCAATCATTCGGGCAAGCATGAATTTTTTTTTTTTTTGAGAATCCAAGTTCATCAACCAACTTCCATGCCATATAGTGGTTTGAGGGAATATCTGCATCATCTAGAAGTAAGTCCTTCAAGAAGGTAAGAATATAATCAATTGCAGTATTTGAAATCCCATACATAGTTTTCCTATGAAACAATCGGATTAAAAATTCCAACTTTTTCATTTTATCACATTGCCGATATACTGGAGTCGTCGCAGCATCATTCGATTTTTTCACCCTATCAACATCATCATTTTCATTGGACGCATCATGTGTGCTTGTATTGAAATCTTGTTGGATGGACATCCTTTCATTCTCATGATGTCGAATAAATGGAAACCGATCATATATCAAACTCTCCAATTCAGTCCTATCATTTGGATCATCAACATTTTGAGATTCCATTTTCTCTCCATTGTGATACCACACATAATAGTTTGATTGGAAACCATATTTGGTTATATGATAGCTAACTGCTTCACGGCTCAACCAAGGTCTTCCAACACAATTAAAACATGGGCAGTGTATGCGACCACTATCTGAAGCCTTGTCAAATGCAAAATCTAGAAAGCTGTTCAAATTATTTTGAAAATCGGTTGAAATCCGATCAGTTTCGTACATCCAACTTCTATCCATTCTATAAAAAAATCGCAATAAGTCATTTAAAATAAATTCAATAATATTAAAGTTTAATCCAAAAAATATTTACGTAAATGACAATTGTTTACTCTATATAAAAGCATAACTGACACATTACTCTATATGAGAATCATATTAATAAATACAACAAAATACAGTGTATATAAGAAAATAAGATACAAAATTTCTAATGCCTATATTCACGGATTGACCAGTAAGATATTGGAAGTGGATCAAGGAATACATAATCCTTAAGGGTCTTGTTGGGAGTATATGAGTTTTATACTTTAACTTCTTCAAGTAGATCAGGATGAGGAGTAGGATGAGGATCATGGGAGTGGCGGGACTGTCCAAGGGGGGTGTGGATTTTCCAGGGGTGCGGGGTGTCTAGGGGGTGGTGGGGCCGTCCGGGGGGTCGGAGGTGTCCAGGGGGTGGGGGGCTGTATAGGGGGGTCGGGGTGTCCAGGTGGGCGGGCTGTCCGTGGGGGTGGTCAGGTTGTCCAAGGGGGTAAGGGTGTATAGGTATATTTATATGAAAAGAATACCCCCACAATAATCATGCAGCCCTGTCATTAGTCTAAACCCCTAGAACACATAAAAGAAGCTAGTATGAACATTTACTAAAATATTTAACACCATACGAATGAAAATACAATCTAAATATAGTTTGAGAGGATATAATGGTGTGTGTGAAAAAAATAATATTAAATCAATTTAAATGAATATGGAACAAATGAGGGTTTATAATACACTAAGAGTACCTCAAACAATCCAAAACCACTATAGCACCATCCCCTTGGATAGCCCGCCCACCCCCCTCGACACCCCTTCTCCCTATGGACAGCCCCCCACCCCCTTGGATAGCCCGCCCACCCCCCTGGACACCCCTACCCCCTATGGCCAGCCCACCCACCCCCCCTGGACAGCCCGCCCACCCCTCCTTGACGGCCCGACCACCCCCGTGGACAGCCCGTCCACCCTTGTGGACAGCCCGCCCACCCCCGTACCCCCCTGGACACCCCGTACCCCCCTGGGATAGCCCCTCCCACCCTCCCAAACAGCCCACACCCCCCTCCCCTGTAACCCCACCACCACCACCTAGACATACCAACCCCCTTGGACACCCCACACACCCCTCCCCCACCAGGACACCCCACCCAGACCCCCAGGACAGCCCACACCCCCTGGACAGCCCCGCCCACCCCCGTGGACAGCCTTTCCCACCCCCGTGGACAGCCCTGCCCACCCCCGTGGACAACCCACCCACACCCGTGGACACCCCCTACCCCCTAGACAGCCCAACCACCCCCGTTGACAGCCCACCCACCCCCCTCGACACCCCTTCTCCCTATGGACAGCCCCCCACCCCCTTGGATAGCCCGTCCACCCCCCTGGACACCCCTACCCCCTGTGGCCAGCCCACCCACCCCCCCTGGACAGCCCGCCCACCCCTCCTTGACAGCCCGGCCACCCTCGTGGACAGCCCGTCCACCCTTGTGGACAGCCCGCCCACCCCCGTACCCCCCTAGACACCCCGTACCCCCCCTGGATAGCCCCGCCCACCCTCCCAAACATCCCACACCCCCCTTCCCTGTAACCCCACCACCACCACCTAGACATACCACCCCACCTGGACACCCCACACACCCCTCCCCCACCAGGACACCCCACCCAGACCCCCAGGACAGCCCACACCCCCTGGACAGCCCCGCCCACCCCCGTGGACACCCCCTACCCCCTAGACAGCACAACCACTCCCGTGGACAGCCCACCCACCCCCCTCGACACCCCTTCTCCCTATGGACAGCCCCCCACCCCCTTGGATATCCCGCCCACCCCCCTGGACACCCCTACCCCCCGTGGCCAGCCCACCCACCCCCCTGGATAGCCCGGCCACCCCTCCTTGACAGCCCGGCCACCCCCGTGGACAGCCCGCCCACCCCCGTACCCCCCTGGACACCTCGTACCCCCCTGGATAGCCCCGCCCACCATCACAAATAGCCCACACCCCCCTCCCCTGCAACCCCACCACCACCACCTAGACATACCACCCCCCTGGACACCCCACACACCCCTCCCCCACCAGGACACCCCACCCAGACCCCCAGGACAGCCCACACCCCCTAGACAGCCCCGCCCACCCCCGTGGACAGCCTTTCCCACCCCCGTGGACAGCCCCAACCACCCCCGTGGACAACCCACCCACCCCCATGGACACCCCCTATCCCCACAATCCATTATCCAAAACATATCAAATTGGTTTGAACACAATCCATAATTCCCACAATCCATTATCCAAAACATGTAAACATTCATGATAGCCTCCCCCAACTCTGATTTACATGTTTTGAACACTCTCCTTCCAAACATAGAATATAAAAACATTAAATAAGTCTTCACAAACACAAACAATATCCTATTTAGATATTAATTTCAATAATCAAGTAAACCACCAACACCTGGAAAAAATCTATTCCTTAAAACAACTACAACAATATGGTTGAGATCAAATTTTACCTATTCGGATGGGGGTGTACCTGTTGGGATGGGGGGTGATGGTGTTCGGATGGGGGGTTCGCGAGAGCAGTGGAGCGAAAGAGATTCGGATGGGGTTCGCGAGAGCAGCAGAGCGAATAGATTAGGGCTCTGTTCGAATGGGGAGAGGAGATCGCGATCTGCAATTTGGGGAAAACCTTTTCCAACGGTTTATAAAAACCGTTGGAAAAGGCACACCTTTCCCAATGGTTCCAGTGAACCATTGGGAAAGGGTCCACTGAAATTCCCTTTGCCAACGGTTTAGATAAACCGTTGGCAAAGGCTCACTATACCAACGGTTTAAATAAACCGTTGGTATACTACCGTTGGGAAAAGACCAAATTCCTGTAGTGAAATTATACTTTTAAAATCAATCATTAAATATGGTTATGAAAATGAGCCAACTTTACACTCATGGAGATGGTAGGTCGTATGTACACATGAGTAACATTCCCATTTTTAAATGATCACTGTGGACAGAAGGTAAATAACTCAAATATTTCCAGAATGATAATTACATAATAAATACCATATTATTTAATCATATGTACTTATATATAGAATTTTGTGATGTAAAATAAATCACATCATGTCGAGGAGGCGGTAGTCCACATGTCCACAAATGATGTTATCTATTTTAAAGTGTGTGAAAGGGTAATAAAGGAGATGATATATATATATATATATATATATATATTATTTACAAAAAATATAATTATGTAATGAATATATTATTTATGTTTTTCATTTTATTTTTTTTTTTAATTATAACCATTAATTTATACATTCCATGTATCATGTGAAAGAATCGCATCGCTTTGAGGAGGCGGTGTTCCACACTTCCTCAAACAATATTATTGTATTAGCATAAAATGGAAAGTATTAAATTTATGCATTATAAAAGATTTAAATAAGTAAAAAATTTATATATAATATATATAAACAAAGTTTCCATCATAATGGCTACCATGAGAGGCAATAACGGAAAATTGAACAATCATCATTTCGTGAGGCAGTAGTTTGTCGTGCACAGAAACAGTATGTTCGCTTCCATTAGATGGAGATGTGTGTAAGTGTAGGTAAAAACCTTATCATAAAAACATCCTAATATAATTATAATATTTTTATTGTTATGTAATCATATAAAAAAAGAGTATAGGAAGTAGAGAAAGGAAATGAAACTAAAAAGCATGAGAGAAGGATTTACCTCTTAATCGGGTAACTTCTTTTGGTTTATACCAAAAGGCTTCCTTGGGAGGCTTACTTCTCTAAGGGAGGCTTCAAGGTATAGGGGAGTATTTTTGGAAATCTATTTGGTCAGATATTGGTTGTACTTGAGAGGTTTGATAGGTGTGATGAATGGGTAGAGGTGGTGGCCTTTTATAGGGAAGGAAAAGGACTCACTTGGTATTCTTGAACAGAATTTTGGTTTGCACATGTTATTACCTAATAAAATTCATACAAAACTAAAAAAACTCTATAATTTAAGGTTCATGGACTAGATATGGACATCCAATGGGTGTTGGACAAGTGTATAGGTCATTTGGGGACTTAAATTAAAGGCTTAATCCTTTATTAAGCTTAATTTTTCCTTAATAATTGTAATTAATGTCAACCACTTTCACTAATAGTTTTGGTAAAAAAAAGTTTGTATTATTATAAATTATAAATTGTTATTATTACAAATATGTAATCTATTTTTATAAATTCCAATCACATAAGTGGCATAAATTAATTTAAAATTAATCCCACATAAGGGATGACACTGTGGATTTTTAAAGTAAAAACGTCTGAAATTTGGCTATGTTTTTATAGTCAATTTCAATGTTAAATTGATTTAAATGACCTAAATTGGATTAATTTATAAAAATATTATTTAAATAAACTTTAAAATCAATTAAAATTATAATTTAACCTTATAAATATATTATATTAAAAACAATTTTTAACTAAAATTCAGTATTTTTAACTATTCGTTAAAAAAATGAAATGTCTCTAGAAAAATAGAAAATTTTCACCCTAATCTTATTATTATGTTTTAATTTAAAATATGAAGTTAATTTTGACATATTAAATTGATTAAAGTGTCAAAATTCATATTTAAAATGGGTTCTCCACTAAAAGGAGGTAAAATTGCCTTTGTAAAGATATAGGTTTTTATGTGTGAATAGGGTTTATTCTTATCTTTTGCACATCAAACCTAATGGATGAATATAAAAAATATTTTATTGAATATATAACATATATATTCCATTAAAATAATTAACTAATTTTAATTACTTTAGTTTATTATGTTAAAATAGCTTTATGAGCATAAAAATGGTTTTATATAAAAACATTGTGTTTATATTCAATTGGTTCTTATATTCATTTCTAATTATTTTTTAACCTACGAAACAATATTATATTATTATAGACCATATATTTTCATAATTTAGTTAATAATATTCATAACCACTAACATAATGACTAGGTTATATCATATTATATTAAATAATAATATTTTAATAATACATTGTTATTTGGTGAAACTCGGTCTTGCGTGTAACACTAACTTTTGAGGAAGGTCGCTCTTGCATGTAACACAAGATATAAAGAAAGTTTTCTCTTGAATTTAACACAATCTATCTAGAAAGGTCTCTCTTGCACGTAACACATGCTAACTCGGTGTTTCATGCATGTAATCTATTGTAAATAGTAAACATATTATAAAGTATACGGATATTATATTACCTCGCATGCTTGTTGGCGCCTGTCATACATTCTATCTAATAAAAGATTCTTACTTAATTTTTTTCAGGGCATCACATTCTCTCCACCTTATTTAAATTTCATCCTCACAATTTAAACTTGATCATGGTGATAGATTGTTTGATACTTCCTATTTTTGAAATCCCACATCATGAGAAGGGTTTATAATAAATCTTCTATAAAAGAGAGAATTGAAAGTACTAAGGTTACATGGAATACCATGTAACTAGGTATCTAAGTAGGAGAACATCAGTGGCAAGTAAATATATATGCTTGGAGGAAAAATTTAAATATTTATAGTGATTGAATGAGGTCATCAATCACAAAAAAAAAGTGAATGATCAATGGAAAGTTGAGGGCCTCAAATCCATAAATATTTGATGATTTAAAAGGACATCAGTTTAATAGAAATTTAGGTATTAGGAAAACATTTTATTTCTAATTCATTTTACTAATGTGGGGTAATTATTTTACTGACCAAGAATATATCAAAATATTCTTAAAAGATAGGTTTCAATCTCATATGAAAAATCCTAAATTTTGGTTGTGCTTCAACCAAATTCTAATCTGTCCCTTTACTCCCAAAAAACTTAATTACCAATAATTAATTTTTTTTCCTAAAGCACTAAAAGAAACTTTTAAAGGATCATAAGGCCTATAAAATAGTGACAAGTATTACTATTTGTCTTTAGATATCTCTCAAAATAAATATGGTTAATAGATTAATTTTTAATCCTCAAAAGTTTCATTACTGATTCATCATTAATATTTATTCGTTAAATTGTTTAACTAAAAATAATCACTACTGGAAAGGGAGGTTTTCCCAATGCCTATATACCAACGGTTTAAGAAAACTGTTGCTGTAGAGTACTTTTACCAATGGTTTAAGGAAACTGTTGGTAAAATCTGGTTAAAATCATATTTTCCCAACGGTTTTGAAAACCCGTTCATATAGAGAGTTTTAAATCATCATATACCAATGGTTTTTACAAACTGTTGGTAAAGGATTTTTTTCCCAACGGTTTTTACAAACCGTTGGGAAAGTTTTTCCCCAAATTCACAATAGCTCAGCCTTGCCCATTCCGCATGACTGCAGCCCTAAACAGAAGGGAGAATTGGGATTTTCTTTCCCCTACAGCTGAAATCCTTCCATCTTTAAGATTTATCAGTTCTTCAATTGTAATATATGAGTGATACTGCATCTACTATTTTGGTTTTATGTTTTCATTTGGGTGAAGTGGATAAGCGGGATTCTATTTACCCTACTGTGGAAATCCTTCGTTCCAATCCATCTTCAAAATTTCTTAGTTCTACACTTCTAATTTGTAAGTGATACTTTCATTTTAATGTTTTACATCTATTGTTTTGGTTTTCTATTTTGATTTGGGTGTGTGTGAATTTTGTTTTCTATTTTATTTGGGTGTGTGTGTTGGTCTTTAACAGTGAATTAATTTTGATTCAAAATGAATTATGTGTTAATATCATCCATAAATTTTCAATTCTTAGAAGGCTAGGTATTGCTGGGAATTTTGTGTTAATATCATCCATATTCCATATGATTCACATCATGGTAAGAATGTGTGATGATGTTATTGAGATCAGTGATAAAACTCGTACACTCGAGGTTGTTTATAGTGGCATGGTTAGTCATGAGTGATAATTGGATTCCTAAGATGACTGTACTAATATAACTTTAGGTTCAATTAAATATGGTTCTCACTGTACATTGTATATTATGTCTCTTTCTTGGCCAATACTCACTTTTATAATGGTGGGGTGCTTTTCACTAGCCATGCTGGCATGTGTATACATCCATAACAATGTTAGATAAGTCACAAGTTTAATTCAGTAATCTTGTTATCATTGACATACTTTATTATTAATCTCAAATTTAAAAATAAATTTTTTTGTCTATACTTTATGAAATTAAACCTTTTTACAAGCCATGAACAACCTATTAGTGTATAAGCCTAAACTTTATCCACCCATGGGGTGCGCTTGACTTGGGAAACTAATTGGGTAATGAAAGGTATGACTATAGAGGTGACAAGAATGATTTATTGAACATGAGTGAATGATTTGGGATTCCTATAACACATAATGGGACCTGGGGCATGTGCCGCTATTTGGGATGCCTATAAAGGGGCCTTGAAGTCCTCTTTTACCAATGGTTGTGTGCAACCATTGGTAAAACTCTTCCCTTTACCAATGGTTTGATTCAATGACAAGGAAAGGCACCTTTATTGATGATTGTAGATTTTGATTTATTGACATGAGTCGTACTCTTGCTACCAATGAACCATATGATTGGGTTCTAGCTCAAGAATCTAGGTCGAATTTTAGAATTTATTGAGCCTCTTGTATAGTACTACTTCCTACTAGTTGTAACTATGTTTTTATACGTGATACATGACATACATTACCATCATTCGGTTTATGATTCTGTTATCAGTTGGTATTACTGATTTGGTTATTTTCATCCATTTCCAATATTTTCCCATTGTTATCTTTCTTCCAATTTTTAACTGATAATATTAAAATTGTGCAACTTAGGTAATGAGGGAATAGTCTCCCACAAACATAGAAAAGGATCTCGCTATTAGTCAATAACATTTGGAATTTTGGCAGATGTGCTTGAGGCCGTGTGGCCATCTGGGTTCGGGTCACTAATGAGTGGCATCCTGGTTTAGGAAGTCACAATTCCAAGATATCCTTTTTATAGGTGTTTATAATCAAATCCATGCCTATAAATATTGAAGGTACCTCTCCAAAATCAATTGGGACATGATTCAATGAATACACCCTACCAACCTATGATCTATAGCCCCAAACCTAGAATCCTTTAATCCATGGTTAAGGTGAAACTTGATGAGGCCATAACTACTTGTGATGTGATCCTCATCCTACTCCTCATCCTGATCTCCCTGAAGAAGTTAAAGTATAAAACTCATGTACTCCCAACAAGACCCTTAAGGATTATGTATTCCTTGATCCACTTCCAATATCTTACTGGGAAATCCTTGAATATAGGCATTAGAAATTCTGTATCTTATTTTATTATATACATTGTATTTTGTTGTGTTTCTTAATATGATTCTCATATATCGTAATGTGTCAGTTATGCTTTTATATAAAGTAAACAATTGTCATTTACCTAAATATTGTTTTGATTGAACTTCAATATTATTGAATTGCTTTGAAATGACTTATTGTAATTTTTTTACAGAATGGATAGAAGTTGGATGTATGAAACTGATTGGATTTCAACCTATTTTCAAAATAATTTGAATAGCTTTTTAGATTTTTCATTTTACAAGGATTCAGATAGTGGTCGCATACACTGCCAATGTTCTAATTGTGTTGGAAGACCTTGGTTGAGTCGTGAAGCACTTAGCTATCATATAACCAAATATGGTTTCCAAACAAACTATTATGTGTGGTATCACAATGGAGAGAAAATGGAATCTCAAAATGTTGATGATCCAAATGATAGGACTGAATTGGAGAGTTTGATATATGATCGGTTTCCATTTATTCGACATCATGAGAAGGAAAGGATGTCCAGCCAACAAGATTTCAATACAAGAACACATGATGCATCCAATGAAAATGATGATGTTGATAGGGTGAAAAAATTGAATGATGTTGCGACAACTCCAGTATATCGGCAATGTGGAAAAATGAAAAAGTTGGAATTTTTAATTCGATTGTTTCATTGGAAAACTATGTATGGGATTTCAAATATTGCAATCAATTACATTCTTACCTTCTTGAAGGAATTACTTCCAAATGATCCAGATATTCCCTCAAACCACTATATGGCATGGAAGTTAGTTGATGAACTTGGATTCTCAAAAAAAATCATGCTTGCCCGAATGATTGCAGCTTATTTTTGGGTGGAAACTGTTGAAAGAAATGATTGTATCAAATGTGGAACCTCCCAATAGAAGCTAAAATATGATGGAACACCATCTCGTGTGCCACAAAAAGTAATGTGGAACTTCCCATTTATCCCCAGATTACAAAACCTTTTCATGTCTGATGAAATATCAGTAATAATGTGATGGCATGACACCGAGTGAAAAAAGAATAATAAAGAGTTGGTTCACCCTGCAGACGGATTTTCATGGAAGAGATTTGATGCTCGATATCCTGAATTTGCAGCCGAAGTGCGTAATGTGAGACGGGGTCTTTCATGTGACGTTTTTAATCCATTTGGGCAGTTGCTTACTTCACACAGCACATGGACGGTTTTCATACACATTTATAACCTTCCCCCATGGTTGTGTATGAAAAAGCCTTACACTTTCTTGAGTATACTGATATCTAGCCCTTCTGATCCAGGCAATGATATAGATGTATACATGCAACCTTTAATAAAAGAGTTGAAACTTCTTTGGTATGTGTGTGTGCCCACATACGATGCATGTTTGAAATACATATTTCAGATGCGTGTTGTGCTTATGTGGACGATCAATGATTTTCCTGCTTATGCAATGATGTTTGGATAGATCACAAAAGGAAAATTGTCATGTCCTGTTTGTATGAAGAATACTCGATCGAGAATACTGAAATATCATCGTAGTTTTAGTTTTATGGGACACCGACGATTCTTTCCAATGAACCATCCATATAGAAATAGTCATCGAAGATTTGACAACATCATGGAGACTAAAGATCCACCTCAGTGTATGTCTGGAACTGATGTGCTTAATGAATTGAAAGATTTCAGTTATTCATTTGGGAAGGGTGTAATGAAATCTAAAAAGAGGAAAAATGTTTCCAATGATACCTATTACAATTGGAAGAAGAAGAGTATATTCTTTGAGTTTTCGTATTGGTCAACCAACTTGTTATGTCATTGCTTAGACGTAATGCACATTGAAAAGAATATATTTGAAATGTTGCTTTCGATTCTTCTAAATTTCAAGGGGAAGAAAAAAAGATGATTTATGATCTCAGAGTGACTTGGTAGATTGGGAGATCAGACCAAAATTGCATCTTGTCTGTATCAGTGAAAATAAATGGCAAGTTCCATGTGCTTCTTATGTGATGACACCTGCTAAAAAAAATCAATTTCTGGAAGTGCTAGAGACTATTAAAGTTCATAATGGCTATTCAAGAAATATATGAAAATGGGTCAATAGAAAAGAGTTGAAGTTAAAATCTATGAAGACTCATGATTATCAAGTCCTTTTGCATGAGTTGATTCCAATATCAGTCCATCATCTCTTTTCCAATAATGTAAGAGTCTCAGTTATTCGGTTGTACTATTTGTTTAGAGATATTTGTGCTAAGAAGTTGTCCAAATCCTTCATGAAAAAACTATTGGCAGAGACACCGTTAATTTTGTGTGAGTTAGAGAAAATATTCCCTCCGTAATTTTTTACATCCATGTTACATCTGACTATCCATCTTCTGACCGAAATACTTCTTGGAGGACCCGTTTCTTTCTGTTGGATGTATCCAACTGAAAGAAACATGTACACATTGAAATCATATATTCGGAACAGGAATTATCCCGAAGGTTCTATTATGAACGGTTACTTGGCTCAAGAATGTATGGATTTCGGCTCAATGTATTTGTTTGATCTTACTATGAGAATAAATAGACCAATGAGAAATGAAGAAGAACAGTATGAGAAAATTGAACCCAGTTTTCCATCACTTCCTCAGACAGGAGGAATTCTAGGATCATATACATTGATGACATTAAGCCTTGAAGAGCGAGAGATGGAACATCGCACAGTGTTGTTCAATTGTGATTTGTTCGATGAGTATATCAAGTAAGTAAATTGTACATGTATCTCTTATCTTATCTCTTTTAATTTTAAATATTTGTTAAACTATTATTATTTTTATCTACAGAGAACATAAAGAATTGATATAGAGAAAGCATCATTCTTTATCTTTGAGAAGGAAAGAGACTTTGCATAGCAAAGGGTTTTCTTCTTGGTTGAAATTGAAGGTAAAAATATTTCTGTAATAACTAAATAAAAATAATATTTAATTAAGTTTACTATTTGTTTATATTTCAGGTATCGAGTTTTCCTGGAGACTATTTCTGAGGAAATAAGAGCTTTGTCTTTTGGTCCTAATACCATGGTTCGTGCTTGTAAATCACTTTTGATCAATAGATACAAATTTATTATCACTAAACGAGCAAGGAACATGAGAACACAGCATGATGGTGTTATGCTAACTACCACAACAGAATGTTATGTCAGTTCATCGAATAATAGACCTCATTCTGAAAATGTAGCTTATTATGGAGTCGTGGAGAAAATAATAATTTTGGATTATTACTCGCATGGTCGAGTCATGATGATGAAATGTCAATGGTTTGATTCAATGAAAAGGCAAGGTACTTTTATTGATGATTGTGGATTTCGAGTTATTGACATGACTCGCACTCTTTCCACCAATGAACCATATGTATTGGCATCACTGGTGAATCAAGTTTTTTATGTCAAAGATCATCATCATCATAAATTCGGTGTAATTATTGAAGTAAATCCCAGACATGTTTTTGATAATGGTGATGATGAAGTTGACACTATCCCTACTGCAATTGGAAGCAATCAGTTTATTACTTATGATGACTCCAATAGCTCAATTTTCATATTTGATTGTGAACCCGAAGTTGTGGTGGGAAATATATAGAATCATACAGTCGTTTTCTCACCTAAATGTTTCACCTTCATCATTCAGAGTGTGTATCCTAGTACTTACCTTCAAACCACCATAAATATTTTTTTCCTTTATGTTTTTTTTATCAGAATGGTTTTTCTATATTTTGTTTTTTGGGTCACACATTAGTTATTTATTTCTAATTACTTCCATATTTGTTTTCATTGCAGGAGATGACACCCATTGAAGAGATGCGGCGGAAAAAGATAACAGAAAATAATCGTCGCATGACACAGATGGGAATTCCTCCACTCATCCCTATTGTGAGTATTTTATTTAAAAATATATATATTTCAATAACTTATAATATCATGTGTTTACTTTTGTGTTAAACATTTTTTTCAGGATCCACCCCCTAGACAAGAGATATCCGACGAGGAGCCTGATATTGCTCCCAGTACAGAGGCTGGTGGTAGGAGGGGGTGGTGTCAGAGTTAGACGATCATCTGGTGGTCCCAGTACTGAGGTCGGTGGTACGAGGGCTCATGGTGTGATAGTTAGACGATTCACTAGTCATACCCGATTAGACTGTGCCCCTACCACAGACGTATCTTCTACACCCCATTTTGATCCTGGTGTGTCTTTAGGGACACTTGGGATATTTATGCCTCTAATGTTTACACTACCAGTTGCCCAAACATCTGTGCCATCATCTTTTGCTTATGGTTCATTATCTTTGAGCTATTATATTCCACCTTCTTCGACTCTTGATTTGACACAGTATGTGGCTGAGGAGCATACACTGAGGGACACTCCACCTGTATAGGATATTCCTTCAGCTTCTGCACATCCAGTGATACCCATTGATCTGACTACCACAGGTATATTTATATAACTCTAACAAATTTTTATACCAAACTTTATTTTTATTATATCTTGTACTAATATTTTTTTCTTCAATAATAGATTCATCTACTAATAGGAGGCGGGGGAGGGGGAGTACTTCCTTGTGTGCGGTATGGAACCGCCAGACACAGTTGATGGTTGAATACAATGATAATGGACAGATGATTGATAAATTTGGGCAGGAATGTCAGGGTTTTTTGGCGATGCTAGACAAATACCCCAACATCATTCTGGTCATCCCTCTCTCTTGGAGACATCTGCCACACAAATTAAAGGATAATACGTGGGCACAAATATGGGTAAAAATCTATTGGATTTAATGTAGTATTTTTTGTATTTATATGAATTATTCTATTAGGTGTCAGCTTCGTTTTAACTTCCCTGATGGCGAAGGTGCACGACCAGCACATTTAAAGGTTCTAGGAGAGATTTGGAGAGATTATAAGCATGATTTGTATGTTGGCTGGTGTGATAGATTGGGCACGGAGTTGGATACAGTACCTATCGTAGATGATTGCCCGATAGAGAAATATCACCAAATGATTACCCATTGGGCGACTACCAAATTTAAGGTATTAATCCCATTTGAGGTATTTAAATGACAGTTTTCATATTTTTCATTAATATTATCTTATTTATTATTAAAAATTATTTAGTAATCTTCTGAAAAACAAAAAAAACATTGATTCAAAGAAATACCTCCCCACTTTGGGGTGCACTACTATGTCAGATCATGGGAGGTAGCTGGTACGATATAGTTGTTTATAATTTTTCTTTAAGACTTTCCCTTTTTATTGTTTCCTACTTAAATTATGTGATTTATTGAATATTGAATATATGATTATACTTGCACTTTATATTGTTTCAATGTCATTATAGAAGCACTAATTGAATATTAAAAGACGTCTCCCTCAAGAAAAATTGTTTTGCTCGAGTAGAAGGAAAAAAGATGGAACTTCAGTTAATGAACCGACACAAGAAAAGATTGTAAGTTTTAATTTGTTTATTTCAAAGTTTAATATCTATTTTGAAATTTAA
This sequence comes from Viscum album, assembly GCA_963277665.1. Lineage (NCBI taxonomy): Eukaryota > Viridiplantae > Streptophyta > Magnoliopsida > Santalales > Viscaceae > Viscum > Viscum album. Next base: position 542,893,720 of record OY728119.1, read on the forward strand.
TAATCTATTAATATTTTTAACAGGCTGCTTTAGAGGCCCTTGATGCCCAGGAGCCTGACAATTTAGGGTCACACAATCATTTATATTAGGTTTTGGGAGATGAGCATTCTGGTCGAGTACGTTGCTGACCTGGTAAGAATATAGTCCCAACGAGGTATTGGTCCTCTCCAGGTATCCATTCTAGTACCACCGAGTTGGAACAGGTCAAGGAGCATGCAAGAAAGTCTGATAAAAGGGTCACAGAGTTGGAAGAACAGGTTAAAACAAGGGAGAAAGAATTTATGAAATTGATCAAATCTTTATCTTCATCACTTCCACCAGAGGCCAGTGCATCTTGTCAGACATATATGTCATCAATGGGTGCATTATCCAATGCACCAGGTGGTAGTTCTAATGGAGGTCAATATGATGACGTTCCTGGTGATGACGAGGATGCTGAAGAGGATGAGGGCGAGGATGAGGATGAGGGTGAGGGTGAGGATGGGGCCGAGGGCGAGGATGGGGCCAAGGATGAGCATGGGGACAATGAAGAGGACGACAACGAGGACAGAGATAGAGGCGAGGATGAGGCTGATGATGACAGTGGTGATAGTGATGCTGATCAGGGGGAGATTGATCCATTACATTTTTGAATTCTATATAACTCTTTATTTTTTAACCTGGTATTTCACTCTGGTATGGATATTTTTGAATTCAGTATAACTCTTTATTTTTGACCAAATATGGAATCCTAATGATGTTATAATGGTTTATGGGGCTTCAGGGGCTTGTTCGGAGCTCGGAACCCCGGTCGGTGTAGAAAAACACTATACCTCACAGTTAGTAAAAAATTTAAGTCCATCCCACAAGGTATCTACCAACCATATAGGGATATATATTAGAATCAATGTACATGATTTTCCCTAACCATGCACTAGGGGATGCACATCATGCACAATGTCTATAGTTTTAGTATAAGATATTATCACTGTTGTTGCGCAATTTGCCTAACTAGCATACGGAAAACCGACCAAACGTATTCGGATTCTGTTAATAATTTAGTACAACGATCCATGGGACATTTGTGACATGTAAGAGTCAACCCCACATCAATCTGAGGCACAGTGTAGCCGATACCACTCAAAGTGTCTCACTTTTATTTGAAATGGACCGGATTTTAATTGAAAACAACAACTGACATACGGAAAACCGATCAAACGCATTCGGATTGTGTTGATACTTTAGGAAAATGATACATTGGTCATTTATAATGGGTACGAGTCAACTCCGCCTCAATCTGAGACATAGTGTGGCTGGTATCACTCAAAGTGTCTCGCTTTGATTTGAAATGGACAATGTTTTAAGTGAAAACAACAACTGACATACGAAAAACAGACCAAATGTATTTTTATTGTGTTGATACTTTAGGACAACAATCCAATGGTCATTTGAGACGTTTACAAGACAACCCCGCCTCAATCCAAGGCACAGTGTGGATGGTATCACTCGAAATGTCTCTCTTTTGTTTAAAATGGACACCATTTTAAGTAAAAATAATTGGCGTATGGAAAACCAACCAAATGTGTTCGGATTGTCTTGATACTTTAACACAACGATCCATGGGTCATTCGTGAGGTTTATGTGGAGAAGACACTTCATTTGGATTCGCAGTTTGCACGGCACAGGTGAATATGTGTTTTTTAGGTGTTTGGCGTGCTTGAAAAGCGTGCGTGGGGTGGTCAAAACCGGCCGAATGACCTCGAAATGCCATGAAATCAGACGAAAACAAAGGGTGGGTGAATTGTGAAATGCTCGTCTAGACGTCATGTCCATCGAAGGTGTCATATGACTGTGGTGGCTGAAAATGCACTTCGCGTGTCGTAAATGGCCAAAACATGCATTTAACGGTCAAATGCATGTTGAACGACATCAGAATGACTTGAAATCACATGAAAACATCCTAATTATTATTCGTGAGGTGTATGAGGAGACGAAACGTCATTTGAATGTGTGGTTTGGACAGTACGACTGAATACGTATTTTTTAGGTGTTTGGCACGCTTGAAAAGTGCGTGTGGGGTGGTCAAAACCAGCTGAATGACCTCAGAATTCCATTAAATCAAACGACAAAAAAGGTTGGGTGAATTGTGAAATGGTCGGCCATATGAAACGTCAATCAGAGGTGTCGTCTGATCGCGGTGGCCAAAAACACACTTCTTGTGTCGTAAATGGTCAAAACATGCGTTTAACGGCCAAATGCATACCGAATGACATCAGAATGACTTGAAATCACACAAAAACACCTTAATTATTATTCATGAGGTGTATGAGGAGACAACATGTCATTCGAACGCACGGTTTGCGCGACACATCTGAATATGTGTTTTTTAGGTGTTTGGTGTGCTTGAAAAGCGTGTGTGGGGTGGTCAAAACCAGTCGAACAACCTCATAATTCCATGAAATCAGACGACAACAAAGGGTGGGCAAATTGTGAAATGGTCAGCCAGACGGCACATCAATCGGAGGTGTCGTGTGACCGCGGTGGCCAAAAACACACTATGCGAGTCGTAAATGGCCAAAACATGTGTTTTACAGTCAAATACATACCTAACAACATCGGAATGACTTAAAATCACACAAAAACACCCTAATTATTATTTTTGAGGTGTAAAAAAAGATGACACATCATTCGGATGCACGGTTTGCACGAAACGACTGAATATGTATTTTTTAGGTGTTTAGCGCGCTTGAAAAGCATGCATGGGGTGGTCAAAACCAGATGAACGACCTCGGAATGCCATGAAATCGGACTAAAACAAAGGGTGGGTGAACTGTGAAATAGTCGTCCAGACGGAACATCAATCAGAGGTGTCGTGTGACCGTGATGGCCAAAAACGCACTCTGTGTGTCGTAAATGGCCAAAATATGCGTTTAACGGTCAAATGCAAATCGAACGACATCAGAATGACTTGAAATCATACAAAAACAACCTGATTTTTATTTGTGAGGTGTACGAGGAGACGGCATGTCATTCGGATGTGCGGTTTGCGCGGCACGATTGAATATGTGTTTTTTAGGTGTTTGGCGCGCTTGAAAAGCATGTGTGGGGTGGTCAAAACCAGCTGAATGGCCTCAGAATTCCATGAAATTAGACAAAAACAAAGGGTGGGTGAACTGTAAAATGGTCGGTCAGATGGGACGTCAATCAGAGGTGTCGTGTGACCGCGATGGCCGAAAACGCACTTCGCGTGTCGTAAATGGCCAAAACATGTGTTTAACGGTCAAATGCATGTCTAACGACATAAGAATGACTTCAAATCACACGAAAACACTCTAATTATTATTTTTGAAGTGTATGAGGATACGACACATCATTCAAATGAGCGGTTTGCACAGCACGACTGAATATGTGTTTTTTAGGTGTTTGGCGCGCTTGAAAAGCGTGCGTGGGGTGGTCAAAACCGGTCGAACGACTTTGGAATTCCATAAAATCGGACAACAATAAAAGGTGGGTGAATTGTGAAATGGTCGGCCATACTACATGTCAATCGAAGGTGTCGTGTGACCACGGTGGCTGAAAATACACTCCGCGTGTCGTAAATGGACAAAACAAGCGTTTAACAGTCAAATGCATACCTAATGACATCAGAATGACTTGAAATCACTTGAAAATACCATAATTATTATTTGTGAGGTGTATAATGAAACAACAGGTCATCCAGATGCGCGTTTTGTGCGACACGGCTGAATATGTGTTTTTTAGGTGTTTGGCGCGCTTGAAAAGCGTGTGGGGGGTGGTAAAAACCAGTCGAACGACCTCAGAATGTCATGAAATCAGACGACAATAAAGGGTGGGCGAATTGTGAAATGGTCAGCCAGACGGGACATCAATCTGAGGTGTCGTGTGACCGCGGTGGCCGAAAACATACTCTGCATGTCGTAAATGGCCAAAACATGTGTTTTACGGTCAAATACATACCCAACGACATCAAAATGACTTGAAATCACACAAAAACACCCTAATTATTATTCGTGAGGTGTGCGAAAAGACGACACGTCATTCGGATGCGCGGTTTGCATGGAACGACTGAATATGTGTTTTTTAGGTGTTTAGCGCGCTTGAAAGGCGTGCGTGGGCTGGTCAAAACCAGCCGAACGACCTCAGAATACCATAAAATCGGACGGAAACAAAGGGTGGGTGAACTGTGAAATGGTCGGCCTAACGGCACGTCAATCAGAGGTGTCGTGTGACCGCGGTGGCCGAAAACGCACTCTGCGTGTCGTAAATGGCCAAAACATGCATTTAACGGTCAAATGCATACCGAACGACAACAGAATGACTTGAAATCACACAAAAACACCCTAATTTTTATTCGTGAGGTGTATGAGGAGACGGCAGGTCATTGGGACGCGCGATTTGCACGTCACGACTGAATATGTGTTTTTTAGGTGTTTGGTGCGCTTGAAAAGCGTGCGTGGGGTGGTCAAAACCAGCCGAACGACCTCATAATTCCACAAAATCAGACGAAAACAATGGGTGGGTGAATTGTGAAATGGTCGACCAGACGGCACGTTAATCGGAGGTGTCGTGTGACCGCGGTGGCTGAAAACGCACTCTGCGTGTCGTAAATGGCCAAAGCATGTGTTTTACGGTCAAATACATACCCAAAGACATCTAAATGACTTAAAATAACACTAAAACTTCCTAATTATTATTCGTGAGGTGTAAAAAAAGACGACACGTCATTCAGATGTGTGGTTTGCGCGGCACGACTGAATATGTATTTTTTAGGTGTTTGGCGTGCTTGAACAGCATGCGTGGAGTGGTCAAAACCAGTCGAACGACCTCAGAATGTCATGAAATCAGACGAAAACAAAGGGTGGGTGAACTTGGAAATGGTCGGCCAAACGGCATGTCAATCAGAGGTGTCGTGTGACCGCGATGGCCGAAAACACACTCCGCGTGTCGTAAATTGCCAAAACATGCGTTTAACGGTCAAATGCATATCAAACGACATTATAATGACTTGAAATCACACAAAAACACCCTAATTTTTATTTGTGAGGTGTAAGAGGAGACATCATGTCATTTGGACGCTCGGTTTGCGCGGCACGACTAAATATGTGTTTTTTAGGTGTTTGGTGCGCTTGAAAAGCGTGCGTGGGGTGGTCAAAACTGGCCGAATGACCTCAGAATGCCATGAAATCAGAAGAAAATAAAGTGTGGGTGAATTTTGAAATGGTCAGTCATACGACACGTCAATCGGAGGTGCCGTGTGACCGTGGTGGACTAAAACGCACTTCGTGTGTCGTAAATGGCCAAAACATGCGTTTAACGGTCAAATGCATAACGAACGACATCAGAATGACTTGAAATCACACGAAAACACCATGATTATTATTCATGAGGTGTATGAGGAGACAACACGTCATTCAGACGTGCAGTTTGCACGACACGGCTGAATATGCGTTTTTTAAGTGTTTGGTGGGCTTGAAAAGCATGCGTGGGGTGATCAAAACTGACCGAACGACCTCAGAATGACATGAAATTGGACGACAACAAAGGGTGGGTGAATTGTGAAATGGTCGTCCAGACAGCACATCAATCGGAGGTATTGTTTGACCGCTTTGGCTGAAAACACACTCTGCGTGTCGTAAATGGACAAAACATGTGTTTTACGGTCAAATGCATGCCGAACGACATTATAATGACTTTAAATCACACGAAAACACCCTAATTATTATTCGTGAGGTGTACGAGGAGACGGCACGTCATTCAGATTCGTGGTTTTCACGGCACGACTGAATATGTGTTTTAGGTGTTTGGCGCGCTTGAAAAGCATGTGTGGGGTGGTCAAAACCAATCGAACGACCTCGAAATGCCATGAAATTAGATGAAAATAAAGGGTGGGTGAATTTTAAAATGGTCGGCCATACGACATGTCAATCGAAGGTGTCATGTTACCGCGGTGGCCGAAAACGCACTCTGTGGGTCGTAAATGGCCAAAACATGTGTTTTATGGTCAAATACATAGCCAATGACATCGGAATGACTTGAAATCAGAAGAAAACACCCTAATTATTATTCGTGAGGTGTAAGGAAAGACGAAACATCATTCGGATGTGTGGGTTGCACGGCACGACTGAATATGTGTTTTTTAGGTGTTTGGCGCGTTTTAAAATCGTGCGTGGGGTGGTCAAAACCAGCCGAACAACCTCAAAATTCCCTTAAAATCGAATGAAAACAAAGTGTGGGTGAACTGTGAAATGGTCGGCCAGAAGGCACATCAATCAGAGGTGTCGTGTGACCGCGATGGCTGAAAATGCACTATGTGTGTCGTAAATGGCCAAAACATGCGTTTAACGGTCAAATGCATACCGAACGACATCAGAATGGCTTGAAATCACACAAAATCACCCTAATTTTTATTTGTGAGGTGTACGAGGAGATGACACATCATTCGGACATTCGGTTTGTGTTTCATGATTGAATATATGTTTTTTAGGTGTTTGGGGCTCTTGAAAAGCATGCGTGGAGTGGTCAAAACCAGTCGAACGGCCTTAGAATGCCATGAAATCAGACGAAAATAAATTGTGGGTGAATTGTGAAATGGTCAGCCATACGACACATCAATAGGAGGTTTCGTGTGACCGCGGTGGGTGAAAACGCATTTCACGTGTCGTAAATGGCCAAAACATGCGTTTAACGGTCAAATGCATACCGAACGACATCAGAATGACTTGAAATCACACAAAAACACCCTAATTATTATTAGTGAGGTGTATGAGGATACAACACATCATTTGAATGTGTGGTTTGTGCAACACGACTGAATATGTTTTTTTAGGTGTTTGGTGCGCTTGAAAAGCGTGCGTAGGGTGGCCAAAACCGGCCGAACGACCTTAGAATGCCATGAAATCAGACGACAACAAAGGATGGGTGAATTGTGAAATGGTCGGGTAGACAGAACATCAATCAGAGGTGTCGTGTGACTGTGGTGGCTAAAAACACACTCTGTATGTCATAAATGACCAAAACATGCATTTTGCGGTCAAATACATACCGAACGATATCGGAATGACTTGAAATCACACGAAGACACCCTAACTCATTCGGATTGTGTTGATACTTTAGCACAATTATCCATGGATCATTTGTGACGAGTACGAGTCAACCCCACCTCAATCTGAGGCATGGTGTAACTGGTATCACTCAAAGTTTCTCACTTTTGTTTGAAATGGACAACATTTTAAGTGAAAACAACAACTGGCATACGGAAAATATTTACAAGACTACACATAGATTCTTGAAATTAAGGGATAAAAAATAAAATATGGTCTATTGGTCATACATTATTAGAAGAAAATATTCACAAGGCATAGATTGAAACACAATGGGTCATAGTATATATAGAAAAACATGAATTATATTAGGAATGAGTCTCGACATCCCATCATGAACATGCACCAACACTCATGTTCAAATTCTCAATCATGGTTTGTTCATTCTATACAATAACATACAATAAATAAATATCATATAGTGATTTCATATGAAACCTATGAACACTCAAGCATACCATATAACAAATTGGTCAACAAGGCTGCACATAGATTCTTGAAAAATAAGTTTCAAAGTCTCATAAAAATACCCCAATGGTGAGGAATACATATGATGACACCATAGCCCCATGGATCACCTCAATCCCATCCTCAAACAGTGGGTTTTAGGACCAAACCAAAGTCCCTTTAGGAACCCAATACCAAAGTCTTAATTGAATATTCATACCCACTACCCAAGATGGGGATTCATCTCACATCACACCCAGGAGATCAAATTACAATTAGCCACATACCCCCTTATTCTAATTGAAAATTCTATGAAAAACATGTAGGCTATTCCGGTAACCCATCTCATATGTTGAGATTGACCAATGTTTCCCACTAACACATCAGGAACCTTTTATACATGGATACATAATCATTAGAGGAATATAAACATCCAATGTGCTTCCTATAACTCATCCTAGGTCTAAGCACATGACCACTACCATTGTCTATCTTATGGGTATCATGATCCTTGTCCACTCTACTGAAGTTTTTCTATTGGTTTTAAGATACTCAACCCAAGACCATGACTAAACATCCCATGTGCTTCCTATAACATGTAAGTTTTTTCTCTTGTGTGTATTGATGTTGTGGTTTGAGTGAGGAATGAATTCTAAATTTTGAATACTCTTATGTGTGTTGGTGTTGTGGTTTGAGTGAGGAATGAATTATAAATTTGGAATACTCTTATGGGTGTTATTGCATTTCCTATAACATGTAGGATTTTTCTCTTATGGGTGTTATTGCATTTGAATTTCTAAATTTATAAATTTCTAAATTCTGGAATGAATTATAAATTTTGAATACTTTGTATGGTGATTTTGTATTGGTGTTGTTGCAGGTCTGGAGAGGGGGAGGTGTGTTTCTATGTTGTTGTGGATCTGTGTTGTTGCAAGTCTGGAGAGGGGAGAGGGGCATGCTGCTGTGGAGTTGAGAAAATGTATACCAGTGGTTTTCAAAACCGTTGGTATAGATTCTATAATATAACTATACCAACAATTTTTTTATAACTGTTGGTATAGGTTTATACCAATAGTTTTTACAAAACCGTTGGTAAATCCTTATGGCTTGCCATATCCCCTCTATACCAACGGTTTACAGCCGTTGGTATAAGTGTAACACACATAAACCAACGGTTTCATAAACCGTTGGTATATGTTATACTTTAACACACATATGCCAATGGTTTGTAGCAAACTGTTGGTATACCTTCTATTTTGACACCTATAGAAATGGTTTTCATAGAACCGTTGGTATAAGCCTATTGTCACGGCTTACTTGGCCACGGTTGAGGGAACTGTTGGTATATTATATACCAATAGTTTCCATGCCTTTACCAACGGTAGTGAACCATTGGTAAAGTGTAAAATTCCAGTAGTGAATGAAAATTAACAAGAACATTGGGTAGATCAGTGGTTGGTGTGAAACCCTTATCGTCCTTGGTCATGGGTTCAAGGCACATAGCCTTACCAGATTTGATTGGTTTTCACCTAGCTTATAGGTTTTCCTTTTCTAAAACCATATTAATATAATTTCCAAAATATATATGATGAAAATCATTAATATTAGGTTAATCACTAAATAGAATTTAAACTAAGGTTTTAAATAAAACCTCAATACATAAATACTTCATCCACTTATTTCCACATAAATCCTTCTATGGTCTAGAGTTTATCCTCTAGGAGAGGGCATTGACTTGGGAAATGTCCAGGTTACCCACACTTATGAAAAATAACTATAAAGGATTTCATAGGATGAGCTTCATTTCCTTCCATCGTACTCTTCATTTTTCCTTAGTAATCCTTTGATTTATATCCTTCTTTACCACACTAAATCATTTACATGTTCCATTGAGACACTTTCCTGGGCGTCTCCTTCCACACTTATCACATGTCAAAATTCGATCCTTCTTTTCTACACAGTCTCCACCATTCGAGATCTTAGAATTATCCATCCTTCTATTCATTGGTGTGCTTGGGAGTTGGTAAATGTATATATTATTAATCATATTTCTTGAAAACTGATTTGGCATAAACATGATATCCTTCATTCCTATAAACACATCATTTGGCTGCTATTTTCACCATCTTTTCCTTCACGTTTGATGTTAACTTGAATCCTTCAGGTTCCATACATTGAATAAAACTAGAAAGAATAGTGTGAGAAACAATAGTCATAGTGAGAAAAGTGTATAATTATCTATAATATATTTAAATCATGGCACCTTATTTTTAAATCTAAAATAACTTAGGTTTAACCTTGATTATTCGTTGTCAAAATCCTTTCAAATTTTTTATAATGGTTTGTAAAGAAAACATGGATTATCCTAAGCATATCCCCCAGGAGTGTCAAACCAGGTGCACAGTTTGGCCTATTGTCGTGTACCAGGTTACCCCGAGTCAGGCCCATAACACCTTGTCGGAGTTGTTACTCCTAGGTACATTTATATCAAAACTACATCCACTTGTAGTATCCAGATAGAGATGTATTTTTAGGAATACCCACATCATCTATATATCACTAAAATTATAGGGTTTTCATCTATACTTATCCTAAAATTATATCTTAGGGTTATGTTATCTAACCTACTTTTTCCTGAATCTAGTTACCAAGGTTGCTACTAAACTTCCTTTGATACCAACTGTAGTGACCCAGCCCCAGATATCCCATAGTCGGTGTTTTCTATCAATTACATTGGTATGATTACAAAGAATCAATCCCTGAAGAACTAATTAGTTTAGTAGTCTTAGTAAACTAGATACATAAATGAGTATTTAATTACAAATGAATACACTAATTACAACATATTTTATTCTCTTATAAACAAATATATAAACAACTTAGAGGATAACTCTAACCCATCTAGTAAATTCCTGAATATCTTTCATAGTACGCTTCATGGATTCCTGGGGAAGGAAACATAATAAGGGTGAGCTCAAATGCTCAATAAGGGAAAAATATAGTAGAATAAATAATGAATCAATGAGAATAGTCAATATGGAAAGGTAAATAACTAGAAATACATGTCATTCAAATATCTAGATAAGGAAAAATAAATATGGCAAGGTATGAAACTAAAATACATTCCATTAATCAATGAAATGAAATGAAATGTATCTATAGATATGTTGATGCAAAATCTCATGGATGAATAATAACTGAAACTACTATGAGGGAAATACTTTGTTAATGGACATCATTTCTAAGGCACATGAGGACCTATTATCGTCAATTCCTTTCACAAGATGGTTTAAAAATAAGGTTAGAAACTCATTTGCACAATTATTCATCTCATGAGAACCTTTCGATGCATCGAGGAGCTATATAAAGTCTAGGATCCACCTGTCATTACCAATCCAAAGCATTTCTCATATTGAATAACCAAAATAAATAATATGCCTTATCAAATAACTGTATTGAATGAGGAATACATATCTATCAACAATTCCCAAATTAATCAAATAACTGCCAAAGTAGGAACCATATGTGCAATGGTATATGGCTTAGGCAATAGTAATATCCATGATAAATGTTATGGATAATTAGGAGAAATTCAATGCTCAATGATCATATGAAGTTGAATATTTCAAGGGGGATTCAAGAGTGAATCAAGGATGTTAATGTGAATACTATCCTTGTCCAAATCAATCATAAACTATCCATAGGAAGAATAAGGATGGTATCAATAAAACAAACCCAAGTGGAGTAAAATAGAGGGTTGTTGTTGTTGATGAAATAAAAGATTAACTTTTAAAAATATTCTTGATGAAAATATCCTTTTCTTTTGAAAAACCTTTTGAAAATATTTTTCTTTAAAAATAAACCTTTTAAACTTGAAAAGGAGGCTTCAAATAAATGGGATCAGATGAATCTGTACATGTCGTACAAGGTAAAAAGAATATTCCTTTTATACGACAAAAGGTTAGAAAATGCCTCATTAGGAAAGAGACAAGAAGATTCCTTTATAACATTGGAAAAAGAAAAAAAAAGGTAAAAATGTATTTACCAAATAATTTAAAAAACATTTTTGAAAACCTTTTAATAAAACATGGTTTTTAGAATAAAACAGGTTCTCCGACTAAAGAGAGATATAAAGTCGGGAATTCTGAAAAACATTTTCTAAACACATCTTAGTACCAAAGAGCGAAAAAATAGTACTAACACTTGAAATGGTTATGAATAACCAAAGAATAATTAAAGTGTTTATTGTAAAATGGTTATATAATTTCCTCAAATAGAAATTCCATAGAAAGGTCATTAGGATTAGTCTTGAGGAAAATAATCTTTAACATTCCAAAGTATCTCATACCACTTTGAAACATTTTTAAATCATGAACCTTGTGAAAGAATAATATTAAATTAAAGTATTAAATACCATGAAGTAAAAGGAATTCATGATATAATATATCAAAATGGTCAGTAGTTATGGAACACAAAATAATTGAGTAATGTATATAACATTTATCTCACGAATGTAAAAAGTGAGATGGAAATACTTACTAATGTAGTAACAAATGGATTAGAAAACCCAAGGGTAATAGTCCTTAAATAAAGCATTTAAATACCATGAAGATAATATAATTCATGATATTATATGTCAATGTGAAAGTAATTACACTATATATAAAAAATTAGGTGTACAATGATTAAGTATGCCTCATGTAATGAAAATCAGACAAGAATCCCTTACCTTGAGTTTCGTTTCGGGTGAATGTCATTTAACCTCCTGTATAATAAACTTATGTTAAATTTATACATTCTTCATAACCATTCTCATGTTTATATTTAATTTTATTTCACTTCTTTCCATGTTGTATACAACTACTAAAACAATTAAGTTTACATCGGGTGTTTTTTACCAAATTTGGTTTATGTGTAAAAACAACTATTATTGGTCAACTATGGTCAAAGTGGTCACTATATAACATCTCCAGAATAATAACCATGAAATAATTATCATATTTATACGTCAATTATACTTTTAAAATCAATCATTAAATATGGTTATGAAAATGAGTCAGCATTACACTCATGGAGACGGTAGGTAATATGTACGCATGAGTAACATTCCCATTTTTAAATGATCATTGTGGAAAGAAGGTAAGTAACTCAAATATTTACAGAATGATCATTATATAATAAATAAAATATTATTTAATCATATATAATTATATATATAATTCTATGATGTAAAAGAAACCACATCATGTCGACGTGGCGGTAGTCCATACGTCCACAAACATTATCTCTTTTAAAGTGTGTGAAAGGGTGACAAAGGAGATGATATATATATATATATATATATATATTATTTCCAGAAATATAATTATGTCATGAACATATTTTTTATTTCGTGCATGTCATTTTTGCTTGATTATAACCATTCATTTATACATTCCATGTATCGTGTGAACGAATCACATCGCTATGAGGGGCAGTTGTCCACACTTCCTCAAACAATGTTATCGTATTAACATAAAATGGAAATTATTTAATGTATGTATTATAAAAGGTTTACAAAATTATAAATATAATATATAACATATATAAACAAAATTTCCATCATAATGTCTAATATGAGAGGCGGTAAGGGAAAATTGAACAATCATCGTTTCGTGAGGCAGTAGTTCGTCGTACATAGAAACAGTATGTTCGGTTCCATTAGATGGAGGTGTGTGTAAGTGTAGGTAGAACCCTTATCATAAAAACATCCTAATATATTGAGGATACTAGTGTCGTTATGTAATCATATAATAAAAAGAGTATAGGAAGGGGAGAAAGGAAACAAACCTAAAAAGCATGAGAGAAGGTGTTACCTCTTAATCGGATAACTTCTTTTGGTTTATACCAAAGGCTTCCTTGGGAGACTTTCTGCCCTAAGGGAGGATTTAAGGTAGATGGGAGGATTTTTGGTAAGATATTTGGTTAGATCTTGTCTGAACTTAAGAGGTTTTAGAGGTGTGAGGAATGGGTGGAGGTGGTGGCCTTTTATAGGGAAGGAAAAGGACTCACTTGGTATTCTTGAAAAGAATTTAGGTGTTGTAAAGACCTGAAAATTCCATATAAATCTTATTTTAATTATATGGTAATTTTACAAATCTGCGAAAATTGACGTCGCGTAATTCCGAGGCCCAGTGTGCCCGGAATGAATTTCTGAACTTTTTTTTAGGTACGTTCAGTAAACGTACGAGTGGGTTTTTGTAACTTTTGAACCGGTGCTCAGAATTGAAATCTGATGACACAGTTGAACTCGCAGCGCCGGTATTCTCTTAAGGAGATTTTCACCTTGACCGCAGTAGGATGAGGGTGAAAGTTAGTTTTCATGTTTTTAGTGGAAATAAAAAAAATAAACAACAAAATTTTATTTTATTTTTAACCTCTCGTTTGAATGCTCGGTGGTGGGGACCACCTGAGCTGAAACCCCCCCCCCCCATTTGAAATTAATGGTGGGGACCACCTGACCCTTGAACTCCCTCTTTAATGAGGGAGTTGACTCTTGGTTCTCTCCTAATTAATTCTGTCACCTTCCATTAATTTATTATGCCAACATCAACTTAATTAATGGCCAACTCTAATTAAATTAATAAAACTTAATTTAATAAGTTGGCTATTTCATTTTGGTGGAATTAGGGGGAAGGGTTGGAAAAGGGTAGAACTTTGGAGAAACACCTTTCTCCAACGAAGAACGCTTTCTCCAATGAAGAACGCCTTCTCCAACGAAGAACTCTGTCGAAGGATCACCGATGTGGAACGTCTTCAACGACGACGAACCGATGTTCTTCTTTCCTATCTCCTCACCGACGTCAACGAACCTTCGAGGTAGGGTTTGTTATTTGTATACCCCTTACCTCATTCATGACGTTCTTCATGATTCAAGAATAAACAAGCAGCTTGTTCCGCTCTAACGTTGGGGGTGTGGGCCAAACGAACATGGCCCGAACACTCCGCAACCTTTGTGGTTTTTGATGCGTTCTTCACGGTGGAGAAGGATGACAACTGGTACCGGAGACTGGCACCGGTAGGACTCAGGAGCGACGGTCGGCACACCGGCCGGCCGTGAAGCTGGCGGCGGTGCAACCGTGTCGCCGGAGAAGGGCCACGACCCGTCGGCCACAGCGGAGCAAGGGAGGCAGTCGGTGCACGGCCGGCCACAAGAAGGTGGTGGTCACGCACGTCCGCGCCACCCAGCGTGCAGGGGTCGCGGCGGTGATGGAGGGGCGGCCCGCTCGCTGCCAGCCGCCGGTGGTGGTGTGGTGTGCGACTGCTCCCCGGAGGAGGGCTGGCTGTCCGGCCAGCCACGGGACCCCCAACACGGGCTGCACCGTGGGCCGCCCAGCGGGCCGGATCGGACCCAAGGCCAGACCTAGGTAGGGCCGGGTCAACCCGAACCGGGACCAACTTCGACCGTTTTCATTCTTTCGCCATATCTTGAGCTATGGGCGTCTGTTTGATGAACCGTCTGTGGCACCAGAAACCTTGGATCGAGACTATCCTTTTGTTATACCTCAATTGAGTTTTGGAGAAAGTTGGGGTATGTCTAGGTAGGATCAAATACAAATCCAACTGGGCCCTCGGGACTAAAAGGCTAATAACTTACAGACCGGGCGTCCGATTGACGCACCATCTGTTGCATTGAGACCCCTATCACGTGGCAGTCCTTTGGGATACTTATTCATGGAACTTCATGGCATTTGGAGTATTGACCTGTGGCTTGAGGAGAGGACCTTCCCAGAATCAAGCGAGCTTAGTGCAGGAACCCTGTAGCTGGTTGTAACATGAGAAAAGGATTATATGTGGGTCTATGCTTTTGGATCCAATGTGGGTCTGTGCTATTGGGATCCTATGTGGGTCTGTGTTAGAGAGTCTCACTTGGATTCTCTCTAAGAATTCACGTGAGACTACTCTAGGATCCTACGTGGGTCTGCTATACTAGGATCCTACGTGGGTCTGTTGTACAAGGATCCTACGTGGGTCTGATGATTTAGGATCCTATGTGGGTCTGCCTCTTAATGGAGTAATATGATTCATTAGTTACATCTAATCATCTTTGCTACCATAACTAAGTTATACCTGGTGTGACATGAGTCCTTACCTTCGTGGTAATGCCTTTGTGGTATTCTTCTGTGTGGTGTACCTTTCTGGTACTTACCTTCGTGGCGATACCTTTCTGGTATTCTTCAGTGTGGTGTACCTTTGTGGTACTTACCTTCATGGTGACACCTTCATGGTGTTATTCTGTGTGGTGTTACCTTTGTGGTACTTACCCTTGTAGTGTTACCTTTGTGGTATTCTTTCCTACGTGTAACAGTTGTACTTTGGCTAAGAGTTGGGTCTTGTGTTTCCTCATGAATGAGATGGGTATACTTGAAAACATAGGTATATGTATGGGCATATACCTAAGTTGGGTTGTCAGATGTTTTCATGCTTTTTGGTTTATCCTTTGTGGGTTTTGTGGGACCTTTGAGGGTCTCGGGGTCCCTACTGAGTATCGTTATACTCACCCCTACACGGGCTACGCCCGCACCTTATTATGTTTGGTGCAGACGACAGACAGCGCTGACTGAGAACGAGGGTACCAGGACTGAAGGTAGCTCAGAGGTGGACATTAGATTAGGCATACCACATAAACGACCATTTGAGAGCTGTATCTTCCCTTCAGGTAGGGTCCTTGGTAGGAGTTCATAGGAGTTGTTTCAGTTTACTTGTACTTTTCAGTTTTCTTGTACTTTCCAGTTGGGCTTGTATTCCGACCCCTTTTTCTTACTGTACACACACTTTTTACTATACAGTTTACTTGTGTTTGTATCTTGTTGTGTGATTGGTTGCATGTGTTTACAGGTTATAAAGACAATGTATTCCCGGTTTTTTTTAGGGAATACATCTTTCGATGCTAGTCGTCAGCCCCTGGCCTATGGAAGGCGGGCTTGGGGTAGTCACGGCACGGGCCCCGGGGGACAGGTCGTGACAGGTGTGCACATGTTCTTACCTAAAAAATGTCATACCAAACCAAAAAAAACTTAATAATGGAAGGCAAATGGCCTATATATGGCCATAAAATGGGTTTTGGACAAGTGGGTAGATCATTTGGTCATTTAAATTAAAGGCTTATTCCTTTATTAAGCTTAATTTTTCCTTAATAATTGTAATTAATTTTAACCACTTTCAGTGATCATTTTGGTCAAAAAAATTGTTCTTATTAGAAATTATTAATTATGATGATTCTAAATATGGAATCCATTTTTCCAAATTCCAATCATAGAAGTGATAAAAATTAAATTAAAATTATTCTTGTAGACGGGACGACAATGTGGGTTTTTAAAGTAAAAATGTCCAAAAGTTGGCAATGTTTTTACAGTCAATTTCAATGTTAAATTGATTCCAATGACCTAAATTGAATTAGTTGATAAAAATATTATCTAATTAAACTTTAAAATCAATTATAATTATAATTTAACATTATAAATAAATTATATTAAAAAGTAGTTTTGAACTAAAATTCAGTATTTTTAACTATTCGTTAAAAAATGAAATGTCTCGGAAAAATAGAAAAATTTCACCCTAACCTAATTATTATGTTTAGATTTAAAATATGAAGTTTATTTTTACATATTAAATCAATTAAAGTTTTAAAAGTCAGATTTAAAATGGGTTCGCCATTAGAAGGAGGTAAAATTGCCTTTATAAAAATATAGGTTTTTATGTGTGAAATAGGGTTTGTTCTTATCTTTTGCAAATCAAACCTAATGGATGAATATAAAAAATATTTTATTGAATATATAAAATATATATTCCATTAAAATAATTAAATAATTGTAATTACTTTAA
Source organism: Viscum album (assembly GCA_963277665.1). Classification (NCBI taxonomy): domain Eukaryota; kingdom Viridiplantae; phylum Streptophyta; class Magnoliopsida; order Santalales; family Viscaceae; genus Viscum; species Viscum album. The sequence goes on from OY728119.1 coordinate 542,911,131, forward strand.
TTTATTATGGTAAAACATCTTTGTGAGCATAAAAATGGTTTTATATAAGAACATTTCGTTTATATTCAATTGGTTCCTATATTCATTTCTAATTAGTTTTTATCCTATGAATTGATCTTATATTATTATAAACCATATATTTTCATAAGTTAGTTAATATTATTCATAACCACTAACATAACAACTAGGTTATATCATATTATATTAAATAATAATATTTTAATAATACATTGTTATTTGGTGAAATTCGTTCTTGCATGTAACGCAAACTTTCAAGGAAGGTTGCTCTTGTGTGTAACACAAGCTATTGAGAAAGGTTGATCTTGCATGTAACACAAGATATCGAGAAAGGTCTCTATTGCACGTAACACATGCTAACTTGATGTTGCATGCATGAAATCTATTGTAAATAGTAAACATATTATAAAGTATATGGATATTATATTCTCTTATGTGCTTGTTGTTGTGTGTCATACACGCTATCAAATACAAGGTTCTTACTTAAGTTTTTCAGGGCGTTACACTCCTTCCCATAACTCTCTTCTCCTGCCTCCTTTAAACCAAGAGACACTAGCATGTCATGGAGGGTGGAAGAATCTCGCTCACATGATGAGGGATTCAACACAACCTATTGATACATCACAGATAGGGGAGTCTGATGTCTGCCCTTCCATGATATTCATCAAGCCCATTCAGTCAAAGATCTCAACAACATCACTACGAAGTAAGGTACACATTCGTATGTTTCTTTATTTTATAGTAGCATTATTTTGTTTATCAAGCGTGATGTTCCTAGATTTAGGGTTCAATTTCTTTTTTGTTGCCTAGTATAAGTGTTATATGGCCCTATGAAACCCAACAGTGGTATCGAAGCAATCATTGTTGTTAGATTCGTGAAATCATGTTGAAAATGACGGTTTTTTAAATTGAAATTCCTGAAATATTTTCTATTGTCAAATATGATTTAGAATTTTTTTTCTGCTCAATCGAGTTATTTCATACAATAAGGGATATCATAGCCACCAAATCAATATAAATCCCTCAGTTTTTTGTAATTCATAGCATACAACATCAGGATATTGCATTTGAAAATAGTGTCGTGCCATGGGTTCTATGATAAAGCATCATATCACTTTATGATATCGATACAAATCGTAAAATATGAGTGAATGCGTAAGGGTTACACTGCAGATACAGAGATCGATGTTGGCAATAAATAAGGTTCTTCCCCTAACAAGTAAGATTCTTGACTTTGCTATATAAGTGAAAACCCTTATGCACACATCTTATCATAAGTGATGATAACATTATCAGTCTTAAAGTATGACTGATAGCACTTAAACGATTTAAGAACTGTAGCCTTATCTATTAATTCTATGATACCACTTATATTGTTAATGACAGTCTGATGAGAAAAATGGTTTTCTTAAAATTCTATTATGAATTGATTTATATGGTTTATTAAATGTTTATAAATCATATTAAAAGGTATTTTATGATATTTAATTAATTTATAAAGGGGTTTATAAATTAATTATAAATTATTTATAATTAATTAATTCAATGTTTTTGAAACATTTATTAAATAAATATCCATAAATATTAAATGTTAGTATTGAAATATCTTTTCCAAATTATATGGTGCGGCTTATTATTTACATATAAAATTATTATATAGAAATAATATGTTTAATTTATAAAGGGTTTATAAATTACAAAAAACTAGGCAAAATAGAAAGTGTTTATATTTGAAAATTATGAATTGTTCATAATGTTTAATTTTAATTATTTAAATTGAAATTCCTTATTTAGAATATATTTAAACCAAATCAAAATGAATTTTGATAAGTGATTTGATCAAAGGTTTAAATAAAAATAAATACATGATATTTATATTGTGTGAAATGTTTTATAATATAAATTCAAATATAAAGCGTTTATATTTCATAGAATATTATATATTTAAAGTAAATTCCATATAGTGAATGATATGAAAGAGTTCATATTGGGAATAAATCTAAAAAATTTATATTTATTTATTATAGAATGTTCATAATAAATTGTAAAGAGTTTATAATTATTTATTTATGAATTTTTCATAAATGCTTATCTTATGTTTAAATTTATGATTTTTTTATTTATTTAGAAGTTATACACTTCTTTATTATTCATTGTTATAAATTTTTTATATTATTAATATGAATATACTTTAGTTTAAAGGTGTTTAAGATGCTTTTAAGTTATCGTACATGCATTTAAGGAGTTACATGCTAGGTATGATAAATGGATTTAGTTTTCATCCACCCAGACTTCAGTTCTCAATTAAAGTTAGTGCATTGAATTTTGTTATTGAATGTAATTTATACATATTAGGTATTAGAGTTATGATGGAATTAAAATCTCTCTCGAGTAAAGTGCCCCTCGGTAGAGCGACTTTGGGTCAGACTTCCCACTAGTTTAGAGGCCTATACCTTATTTTAAAAATGTGTGGGTTGACTATCCATGGCTCTAAGCTTACTCATATGGGGATCACAAATTTCACATAATTCAAAACATTCACATGAAATGTTCATGTACCTTATGCATGAGATGCATTTGGATATGAATGAATGTGTTTAACTTCTATTTTTAGGCTAGTAACACAAACTGTGAGTTGTGTAAAAAAATTACACATCAATATGGTTTGAACATATTGATTTGGTGGAGGAAATATTATTCCAAACTAAATCACTAGAAGCATGCATATAAAAAGTGAATAACATGAGATAGGATGGTAAGAATTAAATTCCCTTTAAAATACCAAGTGTGAGATTCTTTCCAAAGAGGCACTTGTCAAGACCTTGATCATTTAGTATGGGTGACCCTAACAGTTAGGTGCTCATGGATTATCTTATGTAAAGAAATCAAGTAATATGGTGGCCCTAACAGTTAGGTGTCTTGTTCTTGAAGTTTTCTTTGGGTTACACTTGATAGGGAAACCCTAATTGTTAGGATACTATAGGAATAGAGTTGAGTAAATTCACACGATGGGTTTGAGTAAAGAGTTATCCAATCAATTATCCAAGAGACATATATAATATAATTAACAATACATGTCTACCAGATATAGTCATGAATTATTTATGTGCTTAAACAGGCATATATTGTGATAAAATATAGATATTGGCCCACTAATGGGAATGATGAGTTCAAAAGAGTGCATCATTTTAGTGGGATAAAATTTAATAAAAGTACATATTAAATGTTTGTAATACATGATACTTATATGATAAAATCTTATGTTGTAGATAAATACAATCATCATCATCATCATCAAACTTAACTTTGAGATCAACCCTAGAGAAAGGAAAATATTAATGCAAGTAGCTCCAAAGATTGGTAACTTAAGTAAGAAAAAATTATGTGTCAGAGCAACTCTTTCTTGAGTAACCAAGTGTTGAAGTGGTTCAATGGGTGAATCTCGATGCTCGTGAGAAGCATAGAGTGATTCACTTGAGGTTTTAAAGGCATTCGATGCGGGGTGACATAAGTAATTTTTGTCTCTACTTATATACTCTATGATTGAGTATGCTAATGACTTGGAGAGACTAATGATTTCCTATAAGGATTATGATGGTTAGGGAATTCATCCTATTTTCATTGATGGAAATGTTATGAAAATGTGAATGAGTTCAAGAAAAAGTTACTCAATATTCTCAAAGTGTTTAGGATAGTTGAATTATGCATGTGATGTATAGGTTTTGGTGTTATATTGATGGTACATGTGGGAAAATTTTCAAACCAAAATAAGAAAAGTCACTAGGAGAGTCCAACAATGTTTCTTTTATTAGACAGTCAAGGTAATTCAAACCTAATGGTGTTATTAGGAAGGGGAAGTAATGTTTCCATGAGATGGAATTGTCTGGTATACCTGAAGAGGTTTAGGAAACTCCATGGAATGTCCATGTAAGGTATCAGTGTTATAGAAATTAATTATTTTGTTTTGAAGGGTATGTGATACTAACTTTATATTTTACAAATGTTGTAAATATACATGAGTTTAAAATCAAGGGAAGATTTGATAAAGATTTCAACTTATATTAATGTGACGATGCAAAGAGTTTCTACATCAAATATTTGAATGCAAAGGAATATATCAATCTCAGATGGATCTAAGTAAATGATGTGTATAGTTGTTTCATTTCTCTTACATGATAAGAGGAGTTGTTTTCTAACAAAGTGTCATTATGAATAATGTGAGATAATGGATTTAATACACATGGTTTATGATTCATTGGATTCTATGATATTTTTTTAGATGTAGATACAGATATTTTTTTATCCAGGATAAAGGATTTTATCCAAATATTTGTTAAAATACGAGAGATGTGATCTCACCGCTATGAGTGGCATATTTTAAATGATAATATTCTTTTCAATAAAATGATCCAAACATATAGAATACTTTAGATACCATAGTTTGTTTGTTAAATATTACCACTCAAAGGAAATAAGAGTTAATTCCTAAACATAAAGAAGTTTGTGTATCTTGACATGATATTCTGAGAAGAATATAGTGTCTAAGAGGTTAGTGGTGGTGTGTTTAAACTTATAGAAGTTCAAAGTTAACAAATAAAAGATTATTCTAGTCGAATTCAAAGTGAATTTCAATTTAATATCCTAAAAGATTGTATGTTATGATGGTAAATAGAAATGTAATGAGTTATATTTAGTTACTGTAACAAAGGGAATTTAACTTTATCCTAAAGGAGTTTAGGATGTGTTGGTAATGTAAAGAGTTACAATAGTTTCCAAAAGATTCCAAGGAAATTTTTTGATTAACAGGTTCCAAGAATGATGTTGATGTAATTAGAAAGAGTTATAAATATACAATAGAAGTTAACATTGTAGCATTTGATGTTGTGGAGTTAAGGAGTTTGAATATGTTCAAAGAGTTAAACATTGCAATATGATTCCTAAATCTCACCATTATTAAAAATGGATTACTTCATATATGTTAATCACTGTAGAGTTTAGTGGGAAGATTTTATTAGGTGGTCGCATAGAGATGTGGTTGAAATTACATTGATATGAAACGAGTTTAACAAAACCCCTAAAAGTGTAGAAAACATAAGGATTATTTGGAAGTCTATCATATATGATATGTTAGACAATCTCTTATGTATGGTTTTGTTAAGTATTTTTAAAATATTTTAAGAATATATAATGTATCATGGTGTAAAAAAGGAAATCTACACCTTATCATTCTTCCGCATTGGTTGTATATACGTATATATAGATTTATATTTTATGAAGAGAAATGATAATTGACCTCTCAAAGTATGAATTTAAGTTATCCTTAATTGATGTTTGTCATGGGGTAGTATAGGTTATGATGAAATGTTAAGGCTTGACCGGCTCGTGCAAGAGTAGAAAGTCCATCTACAATCACATTTAAATATAGGGCATTAAAAGCAGTATCTCAAATCATTTTAAATCCAAAACAATTATTTTTCAAAAAAAATACATAATTTGAAATACTTGTAAAACGAATATTTAAAATTCTAGAAAATCAATAATTGAACCCAAATCATCTTACATTTGAAAGCATGGAACATTCAACAATTAAAGGTCATGGAATCAAATTTCATACTGTCTTATTAATGAATTTTACAAGTTAATACAAAATTATAAAACATATGAAAATTAAGAAATTAATAACCATTTAAAACATAAATTGACCGGAAAATGAGTAAAAATAAACGTGGAAAAACAACTAAAATAAAGTCACATCAAATTCTCTCGTACTTAATGAACTGTTTCCCTCAAGCAATAAAAATAGTCACATTTAGCAAGGAAAGGCCAGTTGAAAATAAAGACTCTTGTAGGTGCATGCCTAAGACAGTTACAAACATTTCTTTTCCTATAGAAATTCAATTAATAGAGAAACAACTAATCATCCTTTTCATCAAACGCATTTTGGGTTCAAATTCAGTTTTGATTATGAAATTGTTGATAAAACAATTTGGGCAAGTGGAAAAGAAAGATCCAAACTTAGGTTTTTCAAAAAAAAACTTTCAGAAAGCAAGATGATTTAATGGTTGAGTATACACACAAAGCACAATTAATAACTCAAAAATAATTAACCCACACTAGTACAAAAAGTATTTTGTAGGTTTCGGGCGCAGCGGAAGCGCGTTGGTGGGTTTGCCCAACTTAATTTTTCGTTAAACAATGTTCAATCCGAGATCCGTCACGATATAAAACGCCGAATATTCGGAATAGAACGAAGAACGAAAAGAAAAGATGAGTCCCGGAACCCTTGAGGAGGATCATCATATGTTGATTATAATTAATTTAATTAATGCATAAGAATTACCTCGTTGGAATTCTTTCTTCGTTGATGTGTCCGGTCACGATTCGGTGATCCGTCGTTGCGTCGTAGAATCCAAGTGTAGGATTCCTCTAGCGGTAATCCACACGTGTGTCACGTATCTCCGAACGTCGCCGAAGAGATCTCCGAGTGCTAGCGCGGAAGAACCTTCGCTTGCGATGTCCGCCTTCGACCGCCTTGATCCGGTGGAGGATCTTGCTCTCGTAACTTGAGGGCGTTCTTGGTGGAAAGGGAATTCTCTCTTGGCTTGAGAGTATTTCCAAATCCGTTGTGAACAACAACGGCTCACAAAAAAAATGTTGGGGTTGCGAGGATATTTATAATCAGGTTTGAGGTTAATAGAGTTATGACAATAAATAAACGCGTTACGCGTTTTATTTATTTCATTAACTCTTATTGAAAACCCCCATGTCGAATTATTAATTCCTTGACATGCGTCCACGCTGATTATAATAAATATCATTTAATAAAACAATATTAAATCCTCAAAATCCCAATTGGAAAAACTACACGGCGTGTAATAATTAATACACGGTGTGTACTTGTTTTCCATAAAACTACACAGCGTCTATATTTAATATACACGACGTGTACTTTTATTTTCCATTTTTCTCCACCACATTTATTAGACCTTGAGTAATGAATATTTATTTCTTAAATAAATGTAACTGCATTACTCGCTAATAAATATATTATTTTATCCACAGTATATTCTCTCGAATAACTAGTGTCAAAATAAATGCGATCAGACATCCTTAAATAATTATTAAACCACAGTCGGGAATAATATTTATTTAACTTGTTAAGTTAATATTTAACTGAGATACATGGACACACTTAGTGTGTGACCCTCTAGGCCTCTTTCTCAGTGGCATTAGGCTGAGCCTGCCTAAAGTCCAAGGTTAGCGTCTAGCAACACGCCAAGGCACCCATAGAGAAAGAAGTTAACGCCGCAATGACGTGTCACCTCCTACGAACGCTTATCGTGTAATATAATCTCTTTGTCTCGATATCTCCAATCAAGCAGGTTGCATGCTAGTGCCATCAACCCATGTGCTTGATTATTCTTTCTTTGACTTCCCGGAATTGAACTTTCTCATACCTTACCATGGCCATGGATTTATTTAGGCTATATCAATTCCATCAAAGGGCCTGAGATATCTACTTCCGTTATGGAACGGAAGGGAAAAATCCTTTCTCGCATTATCTATTAATGCGGTATTACTCGTGATGCACCCAACATATCCTACCTCGCTGCGAACAGTGTGTCGTCACAGTTTTCATCAATACATCTAAGTGCGCGAGTTTTAATACCCATTAATAATAATCTTAAAGTCTAAGGATCAATACACACGTCCGTAGATAGGAACATCCAATGACACTATGAAATGTGGATTTCCTACTGGCGGGTCTCGTTCTCATAATATCCTCCTGGATATTACCAAGGGCGCACACTATGAGAAGGTGCCTCAAAGTTTTATGAATCCTCACCCCTAATGACCTGTATTATTTGTGTCCCTCAAATAATATCATCCAGCCATAGAACATACATTCAAGAACAGTGTTATGGCACTTTCGGGTTCTCATCATAGCAGGGATCCGCTACGACCCTTTAATGCAACAGCTGTCCTTAGGACATTATCACATGACATGTCACGCAGAAGAACAATCAAGATGTGATAAGGCTTTTATTTAATGAATAAAGTACAAAGTAGTTGGTTCTAGACCACCAACTCCAACAGACTCCCACTTGGACTAGAGCCAACTGCTAACAACCTTTAACCCGCTAACTCTCACATGATATTCATGCTTCTGCTGAGATAGGCTTTTAGTCATGGGGTCCGCCACATTCTCTTCCGTGGACACTCTGCTCACTGCAACTTCACCCCTTTGATAGAAATCCCTCAAGAGGTGATACTTCCGGAGTATGTGCTTTGTCCGTTGATGTGACCTTGGTTCTTTTGCAAGAGCCACCGCTGCAGTATTATCACAATACAATGTAATGAGATCTTTACTGCTAGGCACAACATCAAGCTCCTGGACAAAGTTCCGAATCCAAACGGATTCTTTGGCTGCATCAGAAGCCACTATATACTCGGACTCCGCTATAGAATCGGCGACAACTGGCTGCTTTGAACTCTTCCAGCTCACAGCTCCTCCATTGAGACAGAAAACATATCCAGATTGCGACTTCAGATCATTCTGATCTGTTTGAAAACCAGCATCAACATACCCTCTGATGACAAGCTCCTCGTCTCCTCCATACACCATGAACATATCCTTAGTTCTTCTTAGATACTTAAGGATAGTCTTAACAGCAGTCCAATGCTGTTCTCCTGGATCTGCTTGATATCTGCCTACCATGCTCAGTGCATAGGCAACATCAAGCCTGGTACATAACATGGCATACATGATGGATCCTATAGCCGAAGCGTATGGGATCTTGCTCATCCTATCTTTCTCCTGTTGTGTCTAGGGACACATTTTCTTAGAAAGATGTAAGCCATGTGACACTGGAATCAATCCCCTCTTGGATTTTTCCATACTAAATCTCTTTAGTATCTGGTCAATGTATGTACCCTGACTTAGTCCAAATAGCCTCTTGGATCTATCACGAATGATCTTGATCCCTAGAATGTAGGCTGCTTCTCCTAAGTCCTTCATGGAGAAACACTTGTTCAACCAGTCCTTAACTGACTGTAAGGCTGGTACGTCATTTCCAATAAGCAATATGTCATCAACATATACCACTAGGATGACGACCGCATTCCCATTAAACGACTTATAAACACATGGCTCACATTCGTTCTTAATGAAACCAAATTCCTTTATGGCTTCATCAAATCGAATGTTCCATGACCTGGATGCTTGATTTAATCCATAAATGAATTTCTGCAACTTGCAAACCCGTTTGGCTTCACCTAGTGTCACAAACCCTTCTGGTTGTGTCATATAGACATCTTCCTGAAGGTTCCCGTTAAGGAATGCTGTTTTGACATCCATCTTCCAAATCTCGTAGTCATGGTAAGCTGCTATGGCAAGTATGATTCTTATGGATTTAAACATGGCAACTGGCGAGAAGGTTTCATCATAGTCAATTTCTTGACGCTGTCTGGATCCTTTAGCCACTAGCCTTGCTTTATAGGTGCTAACTTGACCTTCCATGTCCATCTTTCTTTTGAATACCCATTTGCATCCAACAGGCTTTACATCAACTGGCTCATCGACCAGAACCCAAACTTGGTTCTGATACATGGAATCCATCTCAGAATTCATAGCTTCTAGCCATCTTGCAGCTTCTGATCTTTCTACTGCTTCCTTGTAGGAGATAGGTTCATCATTGTCCAACAATAATGATTCACCATCCTCGGTGACTAGGAAACCAAATCTCTCTGGTTCCCTTACCTCTCTTGAGATCCTACGCAGTACTTGTGTTTCTGGAACCTCTTCCACAGGGACCTGTGGAACTTTTTCCTGTACCAACTCCTGTGTATCTTGAGCATCAACTTCGTCGAAGTCAATCTTGCTCCCACTATCCTTCTTGAGGATGTGCTCCCTCTCAAGAAAGACGACTTGTCTGGCGACAGTCACTTTCTTGTCTTGGGGGTTATATAGGTAATATCCTTTTGTTTCCTTGGGATATCCTATAAAGATACACTTCGTGCCCTGGGGTGCTAGTTTGTTGCCTGAGAAGGCCTTAACAAATGCCTCGCATCCCCATACACGTGTGTGAGACAAAGTGGGTTTCCTTCCATTCCATAACTCGGATGGAATTCCATTTGCCGCCTTAGTTGGTACTCGGTTTAATGTGTATGCTGCAGTTTGTAATGCATATCCCCAAAAGGATAATGGAAGATCCGCATGACTCATCATCGACCTCACCATGTCCAACAAGGTGTGGTTCCTCCTTTCACTAACACCATTCCACTGTGGTGTATAAGGAGGAGTGAGCTGAGATAGAATCCCAGACTCCCGTAGAAGATCGATGAACTCTTGGTTCAGATATTCTCCACCTCGACCCAATCGAAGCTTCTTTATCTTCTTACCAAGTTGATTCTCTACTTCATTCTTGAATTCCTTAAATTTCTCTAAGGACTCTGACTTATACCTCATTAAGTAGACATAGTCATATCTACTCAAATCATCAGTAAAAGTAATAAAGTAAGAATATCCACCTCTAGCTTCTACTGGAAATGGTCCACACACATCTGTGTGTACCAATCCTAGAAGCTCTGTGTCCCTTTCACCTTGTCCACCAAAAGGCGGCTTGGTCATTTTTCCTTGTAAACAAGTGTGACATCTATCAAGTGGTTTTAGCTCAGTAGAGTCTAAATAGCCATCTTGGCAGAGCTTTGTCAAGCGCTTCTCGTTCACATGACCAAGGCGGTGATGCCATAACTGGGTGATGTATGAGTCATGTGAGTTTGTTTCGTTATTGATTGCCAACACTTGGTTTTCGTAATTTAATACATACAAACCATTATTCAAATGTGTCATACCATAACATATGTTGTTCTTATAAAAGAGACAACCCTTATTTCCAAACTTGAAAATAAATCCATCCATATCCAAACAAGATACAGAAATTATGTTCTTGGTAACACTAGGCACAAAATAACAGTTTTGTAAAACCAAAATCATGCCAGTTGGCAATGAGAGGTGATAGTCACCAATAGCCAACGCAGCCAGCCTTGCGCCATTGGCAGCTCGAAGATCCACCTCTCCTCTGGCGATCTTTCTAAATCTACTTGGTTCATGCATTTGAATACAGATGTGAGCCCCACAAGCTGTATCTAATACCCAATGTGAAGAAATAGAAAGATTGCACTCAATAACGAACGCACCTTTAGCGTCCCCACGCTTCTGGGTGCAGTTCCTCTTCCAGTGGCCCTGCTTGCCACATGCAAAACACACTGCTTCCCGTTCCTTGCCCTGCCTCTGGATCTTCCCCTTCTTGGAGGGACGGTGCTCGGGGGCTTCAGACCGTTTATAAGTCTTTGGCCCCTTTTCCTTGTCCTTCCTTTTCTTGTTCACCATAAGGACCGCGGGTTTGTCACGCCTCATGTCCTTATCTACCTGGCGAATCAAGGTCAGAAGCTCCGATAGACTCTTCTCATTGCCGCTCATGTTATAGTTGACAATGAAGCTAGAGAAGGTCTTGGGCAATGATGATAGGATGAGATCTGTACGCAACTCATCTGGGAATTTAATCCCTAAGATGTCCAAGTGTTCAATGTAGCCAACAAGCTTGACCACATGAGGCCCAGCTGGCGCAGACTCTCCAAGCTTCGTGGTAAACAAAGCATTGGAGATCTCATACCTCTCCTGTCTCGCCTTCTCTTGGTAGAGATCTTTAAGGTGAGACATCATGCTATACGCATCAATGTTTTCATGTTGCTTCAAGAGCTCATTAGATATGGCCGATAGCATGAAACACTAGACATCTGTGGCATCATCCATGTGATTCATGTAGAGAGATAATTCCTCATCACTAGCCTCTTTCCCAGGCGCAACTGGAATAGGCTCTTCCAGCACATATAATTTCCTTTCGTGGCGAAGGACGACGCGTAAACGCCTCTGCCACTCTTGGAAATTGGTGCCGGTGAGAAGGTTTTCTTTTTCGAGTATGGTGCGCAATGATATGTTTGAAGTCATTTTCTTGTCGTTTCTACAATTTAAGATGAGCAAAGGTTTAGTACTTTATTATAAAAATTGAGACAAATAAATAAATTAATACTTATTAGTCTCCCACTATTTTATCGAAATCCAATAGCCCTCACCATTGACTTCGGAATATTCTATTACGTGAATATTCTAGTGGCAAGGATCCATATTGCCCTTCGCATTACCCCAACTAGGGTTGGTCAAGCAACTTGAAGGGTTTTAGGTAGGCATTCCAAATGTCAACTGCATTAACTCGTAGTTCCTTGATCCGCTGAGTGGACTCCCCAATCCTGAAATCCTTTTTGGATTTCCTCAACCTTTGCCTCTTGGTCACACCAAGTCCTGTTGTGGCAGTCAACCCTTGATGCGAACCAAGTCAAGTCAACCCAAAACCTTGAATTAGAATTCCCCGATAATTAAAAGCACCCCAACTAGGGTTGGTCAAGCACTTTGAACTATGGTTCGATTCTAACCAAGATTATGGAAGGCTATGCCGACTTAATATTTATTTTGAGGGATTTTATCCTTATACGTAAATTGCCATTTTATTATCTTTGATTACATGCTTGTTAATATTAAGTGGGATATACTTAAGTGATTAACCATGTCTAAGATAATATTTACGTATAAGCCAATTTTATTTTAGTTTCATCTTGCATGCTCGTTTAATTCATTAATTGTGTGATCGTGACAACACACCCACAATAAATAAACCATGCAACTGACAGAAATAAAATAAATGGTATGATCATGAGCTTTTCTATTGGTTAGTTTATCTAGCGGTTGATAAACTAACCCAAGACCTAGGGGAGAAACACCTTGAACCTTTCGGGTTCGTGTTTACAGCTTTCCACCTGTCCACCTTTGTATCTCCTTGGATTGGTTTCATCTTGGCTCCTGACTTGAGCCGCCTCCACTAGCTTGGGAGCTCCATCAATTACATATGCATTTATCTCACACGCAGGTGAGGGGGAAAAAGGGGTTTTTACATAAAAGAATCTTTGGGCGCGCAGGCCCTACATATTAATGAGGAGATGGCTCGCAGGCCAACAAATTTAATTTAAATAAATAAATTAAAAGAAACCATTCACATACAAAGGTCTCGGTCTAGCTCATGATCATCCATACATGCAACGATATTTACGCATAAATAAAACTAGCATTCAATTCTTTAATCGTTCTTGTTTAAGATAAATCACGCTCGAATCAATTAATTATCTTTAATTAATCAATCCTTTTATCTTAAATCCATTTTCTGAATTTCCTTGAGATTCTCATCCATCATAATTTTAAACAAATAAATTCATTTAAAATTATCCTTGTACACAACTTGTACCTTGGAGGCAACCCGGCGAATTCCCATTTATTACGCAGATATTAAATTAAACACATATATATAAAACACCTATCACGTGTTGTGCCTCAGCTTTACGCCTGCACCATGGTACACGTCTCAAGGGTTTGTATAATATAATAATAAATTTTAATAAATCTGCGTAATTTGGGTGAGTACACGGCGTGTAGTTCCGACTACACGGCGTGTACTTTTTCTTCACCGTCCATCTGAAGTACACGCCCGGGGATAGGGCGTGTTAATGTACTTCAGAAATTTTCGGAGTACACGGCGTGTACAGTGGGACACACGCCGTGTAGTTTCCGCATTACACGGTTTCCAGCCGGGCAGGCTATGTACGGAGTACACGACCCAACCCTAACCCGAAGGGACTACACGCCGTGTTCATTGGACCACACGACATGTATTCCGGAAACCGTGTGTCACCTGTTTCTGGTCAACACACGGTGTCTTAAATTCTTAGAAAGAATCCAATACACGGCCTGATTTGACGGATCAGTCAATGCATTGAACCTAGACTACACGGTGTGTACTTCTGAATACACGCCGTGTATTCTGGTGTTATACGGCCAGAAACATTTGGCTCCTCCGGATGAGTTCCTCTATTTTATTTTAATCAAAATTAAAAGAAAAATCCGTTTCTGTGAGGTGAACGAGAAACGAGAGAAGAGGAACAGATCTCGATATTCAGATTTCCAGAACGATTAAACATGAATTGAAATAACTAAATTATTAAATGCGTAAATCACCAACAAAAAATAAAATAATTATAACCAACGATATGACCCCTCTGATACCACTTGTAGGTTCCAGGCGCAGTGGATGCGCGTTGGTGGGTTTGCCCAACTTAATTTTTCGTTAAACAATGTTCAATCTGAGATCTGTCACGATATAAAACGCTGAATCCTCAGAATAGAACGAAGAACGAAAAGAAAAGATGAGTCCCTGAACCCTTGAGGAGGATCATCATATGTTGATTATAATTAATTTAATTAATGCATAAGAATTACCTCGTTGGAATTTTTTCTTCGTTGATGTGTCCGGTCACGATTTGGTGATCCGTCGTTGCGTCGTAGAATCCAAGTGTAGGATTCCTCTAGTGGTGATCCACACATGTGTCACGTATCTCCGGACGTCGCCGAAGAGATCTCCGGGTGCTAGCGCGGAAGAACCTCCGCTTGCGATGTCCGCCTTCGACCGCCTTGATCCGGTGGAGGATCTTACTCTCGTAACTTGAGGGCGTTCTTGGTGGAAAGGGAATTCTCTCTTGGCTTGAGAGTATTTCCAAATCTGTTGTGCACAACAATGGCTCACAAAAAAAATGTTGGGATTGCGAGGATATTTATAATCAGGTTTGAGGTTAATAGAGTTATGACAATAAATAAACGCGTTACGCGTTTTATTTATTTCATTAACTCTTATTGAAAACCCCCATGTCGAATTATTAATTCCTTGACATGCACCCACGCTGATTATAATAAATATCATTTAATAAAACAATATTAAATCCTCAAAATCCCAATTGGAAAAACTACACGGCGTGTAATAATTAATACACGGCGTGTACTTGTTTTCCATAAAACTACACAGTGTGTATATTTAATATACACGGCGTGTACTTTTATTTTCCATTTTTCTCCACCACATTTATTAGACCTTGAGTAGTGACTATTTATTTCTTAAATAAATGTAATTGCATTACTCGCTAATAAATATATTATTTTATCCACAGTATATTCTCTCGAATAACTAATGTCAAAATAAATGCGACCAGACATCCTTAAATAATTATTAAACCACAGTCGGGAATAATATTTATTTAACTTGTTAAATTAATATTTAACTGAGATACATGGACACACTTAGTGTGTGACCCTCTAGGCCTCTTTCTCAGTGGCATTAGGCTGAGCCTGCCTAAAGTCCAAGGTTAGCGTCTAGCAACACGCCAAGGCACCCATAGAGAAAGAAGTTAACGCCGCAATGACGTGTCACCTCCTACGAACGCTTACCGTGTAATATAATCCCTTTGTCTCGATATCTCCAATCAAGCGGGTTGCATGCTAGTGCCATCAACTCATGTGCTTGATTATTCTTTCTTTGACTTCCCGGAATTGAACTTTCTCATACCTTACCATGGCCATAGATTTATTTAGGCTATATCAATTCCATCAAGGGGCCTGAGATATCTACTTCCATTATGGAACGGAAGGGACAAATCCTTTCTCGCATTATCTATTAATGCGGTATTACTCATAACGCACCTAACGTATCCTACCTCGCTACGAACAGTGTGTCGTCACAGTTTTCGTCAATACATCTAAGTGCGCGAGTTGTAATACTCATTAATAATAATCTTAAAGTCTAAGGATCAATACACACGTCCGTAGATAGGAACATCCAATGACACTATGAAATGTGGATTTCCTGCTGGCGGGTCTCGTTCTCATAATATCCTCCTGGATATTACCAAGGGCGCACACCATGAGAAGGTGCCTCAAAGTTTTATGAGTCCTCACCCCTAATGACCTGTATTATTTGTGTCCCTCAAATAATATCATCCGGTCATAGAACATACATTCAAGAACAGTGTTATGGCACTTTCGGGTTCTCATCATAGCAGGGATCCGCTACGACCCTTTAATGCAACAGCTGTCCTTATGACATTATCACATGACATGTCACACAGAAGAACAATCAAGATGTGATAAGGCTTTTATTTAATGAATAAAGTACAAAGTAGTTGGTTCTAGACCACCAACTCCAACATATTTATCATGTTGGCTTTTTCACATTGGTTATTTATAACCGGCGTGAAAAAGTTTGTTTTTTCTTTATCATGTCGGTTATTATATAAACGACGTGAATAAGCCGGATATGTCGCTTTATCATGTCGATTATTATATAACTGATGTGATAAAGTAGGTTACCCTCTTTATCATGTCGGTTATTATATAACCAACATGATAAAGAGGCTTATTCACGTCGATTATCATATAACCGACGTCAAAAGGCAGATATTTAACGTCGGGTATTATATAACCGACCTTATATACCATTGAAAATTTTATGAATCATCCATTTTAATCATTTCTGGGTTATTCATTCTCACAAACGCAGACTCGTTTCTCTCACGCGGAAGCCCTATCCCTCTTTTCTTCAATCCAATGCACTCCAATCTCATATTTTCATCTTCATACATCCTCAGTTTTCATCGGCTCATTATTGTGCATTCGATCTGCTCATCACTCAAGTAAGCCTCACACATCAAACCTCTCTTTCAATCGTTCAATGGTGCAGAATCCCTAACTCTCAATTTTTTTTTGATTCCAAAGAGTAAAATCTTGAATTATCATCTTCATTAACCCTCAGGTTTTGTCGGCCTCATCGTTGAGCGTTCGAATATAAACATGCTCATCTCAACTCTTGCATTACCATATTCATTTACCTTAAGTATGCATTGATTTAAGTATACAACTGTGTGGAATGCATTATATCTTAATGTTTTATGTTGATCGTAAATTTACTCATTATATCTTAATGTTACTATATGGAAAAGTGTTTGCACTGAATTGTTTCACATATGTTTATATTGCATCACATCTTAAATTCCTACATTGAATATTTAAAAGTTGCTTATTTGGATGATGTTTGTGAATCATTCATTGTTTATGCATGCACTACCATGTATATCGATAAATTTCAATTAGTGTTACGCATTTATTATAGACTTAGTAATCTTAAAATATAATATATACATACACTTCAATTTGCATACGATTTAATATACAATATCATATAAGTACTGTATATGCATATCAACATTTTTCTTATGATGTGAGTATATTCTTATCTTGAAAAATCATATATTAAATATACAGTCTGCATATTATGAGTTACTGTCAATATAATGTTGACATTATTGGTGAATACACGATAGGAACTGTCAATTGGTACCTTTACATATCTTTGTTATATTATGATAGGATGAGAATTAATGGTGACTGAGAGCTTTACCTGAATCAATTTTTCAAAAATTAGCATTGTGTAAAATAATTAGATATGTCATGGGTCAGTGAAATATCTCAACACTTACGTGGAATACATAGATTATTGGAACCACTTACACAATTATTCATGAATTAATGTGCCTTTTATGAATGAGATCAAATTATGATCGACATCCTAGTTGAGATTTGGGTTTAAAGTCGAAACCTTTAGATTCTTATCTAAATAATTTTGTGAAGTATATGCTAATTTTAGGAATAAAACGATGGGTTACAGCTGCCAACGGCAACACACACGCATACATAGAAACTGATAAACAAACCGACCCGGGGACTTGACCCCGTGACCGACGCCCCAAACCCCTCCCCCCGTGCCACCCCAACCGCCTGCGGAGAGCATGCTAATTTTAGGAATACTTTGTAAGGTCCAAGGTTATCGTAGGCCATGAGATTCGAAAAATTGACTTCACCATAGTCCATATAATATTGAAAAATTAATTAAAATGCATCATTAAATTCGCTTATCCTATGAGAACAATCAACCCTCATATTCTAAAGGCGAACAAAAACAATTGATTCCAAAAAAAAATGCACTATCACCAAGGATTTGAATTGATTTCCAATACACACATTATACCAAAGCACTAGAACTTAGAGGGTTGATAGAAGACAATAGACCATGGTTCAATATCTCCATTTAAATAACACCGAGTACCTCTCTCTATTTAATATTAAAACAAATGAGCACTTCATTGAGAATTTATAAAATAAAAATCACTCAACCAAAACATAATGGATGATATCCCTTTCTATGAATCACTCGGTGAAGTCATCATTTATTGACCAGAAAAATAAAATTCTACTCATGTAATAGAAAACAACTTGGTGAAGTGGGTCCCTTCTACAATCTATATAAGCAGCAAGTGACTTTCCTTGAGAAACTAAAGCATCGCACGGAGCAAGTTCTCAACCTTGCCCACAGTGACCTTCGCGGACCAATCACACTGACGATGTCAAGCAGGAACTGCTACTTTCTGCTGCTTGTGGATGACATAAGCCGCTACATGTAGCTCAATCTACTAGCGAGCAAAGACCAATCTCCAGCAGAAATTAGACGCTTTACAGGCACAGTGGAGGTGGAGACAGAGCGCAAGCATAATGTCCTATACACCGACTGCGGTGACGAGTTTACTTCAATGGAATTCAGCAAAAACAATACTGAGTGTGGCATAAAATGACAACTCACAACTCCCTATTCACAATAGCAAAATGTGGTCGTTGAACATCGCAATCAGACCGTGATTTCCATGGCTCAAAGCATGCTGAAAGCTAATGACATTCCCAGGATGTTTTGAGGTGAGACCGTCTCCACTGCTATCTTCATCCTGAATCGATTTGTAGGCATTAAGAGTGTTATCAGCTGCCTCCTTCCATTCCACATCAGCCTTGAACTCGACAAACACCTGTTTAGCGAGATTACAAACATGATTGGAATAATTTAATATCTCATGATAAAACACTGAGAACTTGAGGTCAGTTCTAGCCGGATGGGGTGTGTTGCCTACAAATCAGCTCAGGATATTGCAATTTGGCTTCAACACACCTCATCCTGTTAGGACTAACCCTCAACTTCTCTGTGTTTTGCAATGAAATATTTGTTGGGGAGAATCCCGATTCCGGACCAAAAATTGCTTGCCAAAAATCTCGTGAGAAACCCATCGAAATATGGAAACGATATGAGTAGAATAAATAAATCAGCACGCAGGTTTTTTTAACGTGGAAAACTCAAAAGGAAAAAACCACGGGACCTAGTCCAGAAAAGAGGATCCACTAAAATAGATAAGTACACGGTAGAGACTCCCAAAAAAAAAAGGGATCTCAAAAGTAATACTCAAGAATAAAATAGTGAATCAAAGTCAGAAAGCAGATGCAGTCTGAAGCCAGCCTAAAACAAAGAACGCAGCCCGTAAAAGAAACCCAAATAGATCTGACTGTGAAAGCAGGAGATTGATGCCCGAACAAAAGGTGCAGATAAAAAAGCACCGGGATCGGATCAAAAACCACCGCAGATGAAAGCCGATCAAATCAGAGTAGTTCCACCGGTTGCAGATCCTAAAACCGCTGGGTAAAATCTGAACTGCACTGCGCCAAAGATTGTGAGGAGCATCGTGCACACATGCACAAACGGTATCCCATAATATTGTAGATCCACCATCGATGTCCCGTATGCCATCACTGCTGAGCCACATGGACTACCGCAGACGCGGCAGCCCTTTCTCTCTTGATCTCGGTGGACTACATCTTGAGTTGCTCTCTCTTTTTTCTCCACCAGTTGCTTCCCCTTTTATAGGCTCATATGCCGCATATCTTGATTGAAATGGAAATCTGAAAATATATCTCAAGGAAAAAAAAAAAGATATCACAAGATCTCTTGTATCACATCCTAGCAGATACACATGCAGCCAAATCTAAAAGATGTCATATCCAAAAAAACATATCTTATCTCAAATCTGGAAACACTCACATGCAGTCAACAACTGTTATTTCATCCATTAATAATGAGAATGAAATCTTCATAATGCTGGGAGAAAATCTCCAATTAATGTTGAGATAAATATCTCCATTAATAATTTTCTCTCTCATCATAAATGTGATGAATCCCAACAATATTAATATTAAATCATTCAATGATGCTTGTAATCTCACTAAACATGTTTTTTTTTTTTGCTAAGTTAGAATGGCGTGGAGCGGAAGGAGGCAGCTGAGAGCAATGTCGCTGCCTAAATCCCTATGGAATTTCATCAGCCAGCTTTTATACAGTTCAACAACTCAGCCTTGAGGCAGTAGTAGATCACCGCAGGGCCAACAATAAACCCCCAGCAACCAGCAGCTCTAAGTCTGCATCCAGTCATGAAACAAAACAGTGAGCAACCAAACTCCAAAAAATCGATCCACCACAACACCTGAAAATCAGTCTTGAAATGCTTCGAACCAGTAGTGAACGGTGGTCTCCACACTTCCGAACTCCAGCGAATAAATCGACCAGCTACACGCGAACCAGACGACTCCAACTCCAGCGGATCAAACCCGCGACAAACCAGATCAGCTCCACACGACTCTACCTCTAACCAGTGAGCGAACATCCTAGCTCGGATCTCCTTCTAGAACTGGAAAATCGTGCGAACGACAAACGAACACAAAAGATCCATGCAAACAATGGCGATCAACAGCATCTCCATCTTTAGATCAAGAGCAAAAGCAACGGACCTGTGACTCAGCTTCGAAGCAGATCGCGAACAGAGACTCCAACCAGATCAGTCCTCACAAAGCGATGTGCTCCCAAGCTCGTGTCACCTGTAGCCGGCGATTCTTAGCCTCAGATCTGCGAATCACTCGGATCGGCAAGAACAACGGCAAACCTTCAGTGTTCCGGCTGCACAAGCCCTAGCTTCGGATGCCCCCATTTTAGTTCACCGGCCCTCATCTCCACCATAAGATCGGACGGCCAGTAACACAAAAGATGATCGAACGGCTCGTGTTCACTGCCCATAGGGCTTGGCCGGCTCATGCAAGAGTATAAAGTCGAGCTGCAATCACATTTTAATACAAGGAATTAAAAGCAGTGTCTCAAATCATTTTAAATCCAAAACGATTATTTTTCAAAAAAAAAAACCCATAATTTGAAACACTTGTGAAAAGGAATATTTAAAATTCCAGAAAATCAATAATTGAACCCAAATCATCTGACATTTGAAAGCATCGACAGGGCCGGCCCTAGGGCAAGCCCAAAGAGCCCTTGGGCTAGGGCAACACTTAAGCAAGGAAAATTTTTTCCAAAGAAAGGGCATTATTTTGAACTTTTTACTGTAGCTGTCAATGTATTTAGGGCAAATTTTATGATATTGGCCTGGGGCAACTGAATTTTTCGGGCCGTCATTGAGCATCGAACATTCAACAATTAAACCCAAGTTAATACATAATTATCAAACATATGAAAATTAAGCAATTAATAACCATTTAAAACATAAATTGACTGGAAAATGATTAAAAATAGACGTGGCAAAACACATAAAATAAAACCGCATCAAATTCCCTCACGCTTAATGCATTGTTTGACCTCAAACAATAAAAACAGTCACATTCAACGAATAAAGATCAATTGAAAACAAAAACTCCTATAGTTGCATGCCAAAGGCAGTTACAAGCATTTCTTTTCCTATAGAATTCAATCAATAGAGAAACAACTAATCATCCTCTTCATCAAACATATTTTGATTTCAAATTTAGTTTCCATTATGAAATTATTGACAAAACAATTTGGGAAAGTAGAAAAGAAAGATCCAAACTTAGGTTTTTCAACAAAAAAAAAACAGAAAGCAAGAGGATTTAATGGCTGAGTACACACACAAAGCACAATAAATAACCCAAAAATAATCACAAAATTAATTAACCCATAATTGCATGAATTGATAATGAATGTGGTTTCAATCAATAAATAGTTCTCCATAATTTGGGAAACCATCATTCATCATCATTTAAAAATTGATAACCCACACTCTCAACCATGAACTCAAGTTTTAACCCTCAAAATCCTTCAAAACCATGTTAGAAAAACATATTTTCCGTTGATCGAAAACGTGTGATTGAAATTTTAAATTTACTCTTATAATTCAAAACTAAAGAAACAATTTTTGAAAAGGAGATTAAAAAATATTAACTAAAATCCACGGGAAAGCCTGAAAATTTTGACCTTCAAGGATACACAACTCCACCAAACATGTGTTTCAATGTTATAGATGAAAGGAATATTCCCTAAAGCCATGTGATATCATATAGTATGATATGGTGTGTCATAGAGTATGACATACATATGGAGAAAGGATTATCTTTAAGCCTTAAGGGTATATCATATTTTACAATATATGAGATATCGTATAGGTTGTCTTTGCTAGTCATATTCTACAACATGGAGGGGTCACAATGCCATGAATCGTATGGTATGATTCATCTAGCACTGACATGATTCATCTAAGGCAGTGGAGTGTTAATGAGTTAACACTCGAATATCCTACACTTACACCATCATTGATTAGTCATTACATATGATGGAATAATGAGATTTAACACAGTTGAGGGTTGCAACTAATGCATGCGTTAACTCGTGACGTATTAGTTAATGCATGTTCACTCAAGGAACATCCCCAAGAGCTTTATAAAGGGGCATTCAACATGAGATGGCGATTATGCAAGTTTTCCAAGCATTGGTCGATGCTCTCCCTCCCATAACTGTCTTTTCCTACCTCCTTTAAACCATGAGACATGAGTATGTCATGAAGGGTGGAAGAATCTTGCTCATATGATGAGTGATTCAGCACACCCTGTGCATACGTCACGAAGAGGGGAGTTTGATGTATGCTCTTATGCGATATTCATCAAGCCCATTCAGTCGAAGATCGCAGCAGCATCACTACAAAGTAAGGTGCAAATTCGTTGGTTTCTTTATTTTACAGTAGCATTATTTCGTTTATCAAGCATGATGTTCTTGGATTTGGGGTTCAATTTCGTTTTCTCTTGCCTAGTATAAGTGTTATACGGTCCTACGAAACCCAACAGCGGTATCAATACAATCCCTGTTGTTAGATTCATGAAATCATGCTGAAAATTAAGGCTTTTGAAATTGTAATTCCTGTCGTATTTCTTGTTGTATTTTCTATCATCAAATATGATTTAGAATTTTTTTTTCTTCTCAATTGAGTCATGGCCTACAATATGGGTCATCATAGCCACCAAATCAATAAAAGCTCTCATTTTTGGGTAAGTCGTAGCATACCACATCGGGATATTGTATTTGACAACAATGTTGTGCCACAGGTTCTATGATAGAGCATCATCTCACTTTATGATATCAATACAGATCATAAAATACAAGTGAATACATAAGGGTTACACCGCTGATACATACAGATCCAAATTGGCAATACATAATGTTCTTCCCCTAATAAGTAAGATTCGTGCCTTTGTTACATAAGTGAAAACCCTTATGCACATGTCTTATCATAAGCGGTGATAACATTATTAGTCGTAAAGTATGACTGATAGCACTTAAACAGTTTAAACACTATAGTCATATCTATCAATTCCATGATACCACTTATATTGTTAAAGACAATTTCACTACGGAAAAAGGGTTAATTGCAACGGGGAGGGGTCCCGACGCAAAAAGTTTGTCGGGAGTTACTATTTTGCGACGGGAACCTGCTCCCGTCGCAAAAGGTTTGGCGCGTGATGCACGCCAAACTGCTAGAAGTGTATTTGCGATAGGTAGTTACACCCGTCACAAATACCCTTCGAAGGTTTTTAGAATTTGCGGTGTGATTTATCTCCCGTCGCAAGTATTATCTTGGGAGGTAGGTATTTACGACGTGTCCTGTCGCAAATACATTTTCAACGGGGAACATTTGCGACGAGATTTATCTCCCATAGCAAAGACCTTTTTAACTGTCACTCTTAATTAATAGGGGGTTAGCATTTGCGATGAGATTCTTGTCGCAAATAATCTAATCTATATATTACCCAATTTTATTTTTTCTCATTTCACAACTTTCTCAAATCTACTCTCTCTCTCTACTCACATATTTTTATCTTACATTTTTTCAAAGTTTCAGATTTTACATCGAAGTGATTTTCAAGGCTTGCATCGTACGAAAGATTTTGTTTTAAGGTATTTATCTATTACTTTTATTTTTTAGTGAATTCACTTTATTTTATATTAGTTATAATTATTGCTAATTAATGACAATTAAATTAAATTAGAATTACAAAGTTTTATTTTTCATTATTTAGTTTTACAAATATGTTGTTTCTTTAAGATTTAATTTTTTTATTTAAAAGTAAATAACATTAATTTGTAATAATTTGGTTCAACTATCATTAATTAATAATAATTACGTGTAATTAGTATTAATTATTATCAATTATTAGTAATTAGTAATAATTATTATTAATTAGTAGTAATTAGAATTAATTAGAAATAATTAGTAATAAATACTAATAAATTGTAATAATTAGCGATAATTAGTAATAATTAGCGATAATTAGTAACAATTAGTGGTAACTAGTAATAATCAGCGACAATTAGGAATAAATAGCAATAAATAATAATAAATACTAATAAATACTAATAATTAGTAATAATTAGTACTAATTAGTAGTAATTAGTGCTAATTAGTGGTAATTAGTAATAATTAGTAATAATTAGCAATAATTAGCAATAATTAGTAATAATTAGTAATAAATGTTAATAAATGGTAATAAATAGAAATAAATAGAAATAAATAGTAATAAATAGTAATAAATAGTAATAAATAGTAATAAATAGCAATAAATAGTAATAAATAGTTATAATTAGCGGTAGTTAGTAATAATTAATAATAAATAGCGGTAATTAGTAATAAATAGCGGTAATTAGTAATAAATAATGGTATTTAGTAATAATTAGTGGTAATTAGTAACAATTAGTGGTAATTAGTAATAATTAAGAAAAATTAGTAATAAACAGCGGTAAATAGTAATAAATAACAGTAATTATTAATAAATAACGGTAATTAGTAATAATTAGCAGTGATTAGTAATAATTAATAATAAATAGGAATAAATAGAAATAAATAGGAACAAATAGGAATAAATAGGAATACATAATGATAAATAGTAACAAATAGTAATAAATAGAAATAAATAGTGGTAATTAGTAATAAATAGTGGTAAATAGTGGTAATTAGTGGTAATGAGTGGTAATTATTGGTAATTATTAACAATTAGTAATAATTAGTAATAATTAGCAATAATTAGTAATAATTAGCAGTAATTAGTAATAATTAACAGTAATTAGTAATAGTTATGAATAAATATTAACAAATAGGAATAAATATTAATAAATAGGAATAAATAGTAATAAATATGAATAAATAGTAATAATTAGTAATAAATAATAATTAGTAATAAATAGTAATAATTAGTAGTAATTAGTAATAATTAGCAGTAATTAGTAATAATTAGTAATAATTAGTAATAATTAGCAATAATTAGTAATAATTAGTAATAATTAGTAGTAATTAGTAATAATTAACGGTAATTAGTAATAATTAGCAGTAATTGGTAATTATTAGTGGTAATTAGTAATAAATATGAATAAGTATTGATAAATAGGAATAAATATTAATAAATATGAATAAATAGTAGTAAATAGTAATAATTAGTAATAATTAGTGGTAAATAGTAATAATTAGTGGTAATTAGTAATAATTAGTGATAATTAGTAATAACTAGTGGTAATTAGTAATAATTAATGGTAATTAGCAATAATTAGTAGTAATTAGTGATAACTAGCGGTAATTAGTGATAATTAGCTGTAATTAGCGGTAAATAACAGCAATTAGTAATAATTAATAATAAATAGTGGGAATTAGTAATAAAGAGTAATAAATAGTAATCAATAGCGGTAATTAATAATAAATAGTAATAAATAGTGGTAATTAGTAATAAATAGTAACAAATAACTGTAATTAGTAATAAATAGTAATAAATAGTAGTAATTAGTAATAAATAGTAATATTTAGCAATAAATAGTAATAATTAGCTATAATTAGTAATAAATAGTGGTAATTAGTACTAATTAGCAGTAATTAGGAATAAATAGAAATAATTAGAATAAATAATGATAATTAAAAATAATTAGCAGTAATTAGTAATAAATAGTAATAAATAGTAATAAATTGTAATAATTAGTAATACATTGTAATAATTAGTAATACATTGTAATAATTAGCAATTCATTATAATAATTAGTAATAATTAGCGGTAATTAGCGGTAATTAGTGGTAATTAACATTAATTAGCGTTAATTAGCAATAATTAGCATTAATTAGAAATAATTAGAAATAATTAGAAATAATTACCAATAATTAGCAACAATTAGCAACAATTACCAATAATTAGCAATAATTACCAATAGTTAGCAATAATTAGCCATATTTAGGAATAATTACTAATAATTAGGAATACTTAGGAATAATTAACATTTATTTTCTTTTCTTGGATTGTGTTTTTCTTATATCAAATTATTCATAAAAAACTAATTATTTTATATTTTTTAGAGAAATATAGAACAAGGAAATCGACAATAATCATTATTAGATGATCACACTTGGATAAATCAGTGTAAGAATCCAAACAGTTCTGGTATAAATCTTGTATATATTGAGGGTGTTGAAACTTTCTTATCATTTGTATCATCAAAATCAGAATTTGTTTCAGAAGGGTAAATTAAGTGTCTATGTAAAAAATGTGTTCTGAGGATGTTTACCACAATTGAAAACATTAAGGGTCATGTATTGCGGTATGTTTTTCAAACAGATTATATTTTTTTGTATCAAAATAGTGAACATAGTTTCAGAGAAGATACTAATAATTTGGTTCAAGATCCATCATGGTTTCAAAATTTAGTACATGATGTGACAGGTTCGTCTTTTCAAAAAACTGAAACTCCAGATGATATTGATTTAAATCCTAAGTTGGAACCACAATACTAGAAATATGATCTATACCAATGGTTTTGGGCAAACCGTTGATATAGTTCACTAATTTGGACTTATACCAACGGTTTGGCCAAAACTGTTGGTATAGGTCACTAATTTGGAGTTGTACCAACAGTTTTGGGCAAACCGTTGGTATAGTTCCCTAATTTGGACTTATACCAACGGTTTGGCCAAAACCGTTGGTATAACACCATTATAGAGACCCTATACCAACGGTTTTGGCCAAATCGTTGGTATAGGTCCTAAAATCAAAGAACCTATACCAACGGTTCTCAAAACCATTGATATAGGTCTATACCAATGGTTTTGAGAACCGTTGGTATATGTACATGTATTTTTAATGGAATCTTCTTACATATGGCATTAAATAAATCAAAATTTAAAATACTTATGATAATACATATATATATTATTGAAATTATGTTCACAAAAGTAAGTTAGGTTAGTGGTTAGGTCGTTCAATCACAAACAGGAGGTGCTGAGATCAAAACCAACCAGATGATTGTTTTTTGAATTACATATACCAACGATTTTATAGAACCGTTGGTATAGATTTTCATATTACTTATACCAACGATTTTGAAAATCGTTGGTATAGGTCTATACCAACGGTTTTCCCATAACTGTTGGTATAGACCTATCCCCATGGCTTACTTAGCAACGATTCTCCAAACCGTTGGTATAGGCTATACCAATGGTTTGGAGGCCTAACCAACAGTTCCAAACTGTTGGTATAGATCATATTTCCAGTAGTGCCATCTCAATTTTATGAGTTGTTGAGATCCACTGAGGATTCCTTATATCCTGTTTGCAAGATAAGAAAATATAAAGCGGTTAAAAAATTTATCGCTATTAAATTAGATAATGGAACGTCAAATAACTGTTTTGATTAGATATTCTCTTTGGTTAAAACACTATTTTCTAAAGGAAATGTGTTGCCTACAAATTTTTATAAGGGCAAGAGGCTGGTTCATAATACGGGTCTTGGTTATCATAAGATTCATGCATGTTCAAATGATTACATCTTATATTATGGTGAAAATGAGTCATTGGATAGTTGTATTACATGTGAACAATCGAGGTATAAAGAGGCTCAACTAGAAAAGTCTAGATTGATTTCTGTAAAATAGTTGAGGTATTTCCCTCTTACACCTAGATTGCAACATTTATTTATGTCTTAGAACACAACGTCATTGATTTCATGACACACAACTAATATTTCAACTGGTAAAAGCTTAAATCATCCCTCTGATGGTGATTCATGGAAACATTTTAACCTAGCACATCCGTATTTTTCTTCAGAAGCCCGAAACATGTGGTTGGGTCTTTTAACTAATAGTTTCAGTCCATTTGGTTCTTACGGTAGTCAATATTTTTGTCGGCCTGTCATTATAACTCTATACAATTTACCTCTTTGAATGTTGATGAAGGATCCATATATCTTTTTAACTTGATTAATTTCAGTACATCTAAAAAATAATATTGATGTTTATTTGAAGCCATTGATTGATGAGTTAAATTTATTATGGAGTAATAGTGTTAGTATATATGATGTTGTTGTGAAACAAAATTTCATACTGAAATCTGTATTGATGTGGAAAATTAGTGACTTTCTAGTATATGGAATGCTATCTGGCTAGAGTATGCATGGTCCAAAATCATGTATGTACTGTATGAGAGATAGTAAAGCATTTATGTTCATTAATTGAAGAAAACGTTTTTTGACTGTCATCACAAATTCCTTCCAACCGATCATCCTTTTTAGAGGAACAAATATCATTTCAGAAAAGACACAATTGAAAGAGATGGACCTCCAATAATGATCTTATGTACGGAGTTAAAATCATTTTTCTCTTCATTACCTGACATTACATTTATACCAACTATAAACCAACAAAAAATTGATGGCTTTGGGAAAGAACTCAATTGGATAAAATGGAGCATTTTTTGGGATCTTCTATATTGGTCTATTTTGTTGGTACTTCACATGTTAGATGTCATGAATATTGAGAAGAACTGTTTTTATAATACATTTTATATAGTTTTGGATACACCATGTAAGACCAAAGATAATGTAAAGGAAAGATTAGACCTTACCCAAATTTACCGACGACCAGAACTTAAACTATTTGAAAATGTTATATTATAGAAGTTAATGAAGAAAAAAATAACTTATAAACTTTCCAAAGAAAATAGATTATTATTTTTTTAGTGGATTTTAGATTTGAGACTTCTAGATGGTTATGTTTCAAATTTAGGAAGATGTGTTAGAAATGGTCATATTAGCGGATTAAAAAGGAATGATTATCATGTTATAATGGTAAGACTTATACCTATTGAATTAAGTGGTTTGTTGAATTCTATGATTTGGGATGTGCTAACAGACATATCATATTTTTTCTGTGACATTTTTATAGTGATAATAGACTATGATGCACTAAGTAAACTGTAAGAATACATTGTTTTAATTTTTTTATAAACTAGAAAAAATATTCCCACCATCTTTCTTTGACTCAATGGAACATTTGATATTACATTTGTTGCATGAAGAAAAATATGGAGGTCTGGTACAGTTCCGATGGATGTACCCATTTGAGAGATGTCTGAATAAATTGAAGAAAAAAGTATGTAACAAAGCATCGGTTGAAGGATCAATTACAGAAGTTTATTTGCAAGAGGAAATTTCCTTTTTTTTTCTATTCTCAATAATTTTAATCTGAATATCCCTAAAAAACAACCACATGGGACGTAAAAAGGGAAATTTTGATGATAAAATGAGAAATCAATTATCAGTTTTTAATCAGCAAGAACTTGGATTTGGCGGAGTTCATGAATGATGGATTTCAGATGATGAACATCATAGAGCTCATACATATGTTCTGATCAACTGTGAAGAAATGAAACCATTTGTACTATGAGTGATCCTATCACTTATTCTTTAATTTTTGTTATAGTAAATTAATATTATTTTATTTTTATGTTATATGATAATCATATCAAGAAACAACTTCAAAAAATTACAAAGTTTCTCTTGAAGAACGTCAGAAAATTAATTTTTTTCTACTGGTTTCAAAAATTGGTAACATAAATTATTTATGGTTTAACATATAAAATAAATTTATTACTTGTTATATTGATAATTTTCATACAAATTTTTAGGTATCTCAACTTGTTGATAAAATTAATAATCGATTATGTGTATTGAGTAACCCACTATAAAAAATGGTTAAATCTTATAATGCTTATGTGGTGAATGGTTTTATATTTTATACACATTCATATGGGGAATCAAAAATAATAATTAATAGTGGTGTTTTCTTGAGAGAATATCATCATAGAGAAATTGAAGTTGACTTTTACGATATGCTGGAAGAAATTATTGAACCGTGTTATCTGGGACAAAATTACATAACAATGTTTAAATATCAGTGGTTGGATACTGAGAGAGGCTTGCGTGTTCATCCGAGCTCTAGAATTGTTGATATTAAATATAAAAGTATTCTTGTAGTAAATGAACCATTTTTACTGCATCATCAGGCACATAAAATTTATTATGAAAATTATTATGCTAATTCAAGAGAGATGGGTGATTGGTGGAACATAATAAAAATGAAATCTCGGGAAAATTAGTTTATTCAAAGTGAATATGGTTATGCTGAAGTGCAATGAATTAATTTTTTTTAAGAGACTACTCCAAATTCATCTTTTCCATGAAGAGACATGAATATTGATGAAGACAACCCACAATTAAGGTTCGATGGTCACAATGATGTTATTGATGTAAAAGTTGAATTTGAAATGACAAGAGATGATGAAACTGAAATTCCTATGGAAATTCCTAATACTGAGGAGGAATATGAAGACATTGACACCGTTAGATACGAAGATGAGAATGAAGATGAAGATTAACACAGTTAAATGCAGGGTATAATCTTATATAATATATATCTATATATAATAGTTGTTTTAAACTGTTTTCTAACAAAAATCATTTAATATTTTAGATGGACTCAGATCTATTTTATGAGTTACAGGAGGCTGATCTACCTGATGATGAGTAGGATGTTGGATCATCTGACCCTCATACTGCTGGCAATTCAGTGACAACTCAGAGGGGTCATGGTCTTGCGAGATTGATGATTCCTAACCCTATACTCTAGTGATTCCCACATATTGGCTTCAATCCATGCATGTAGAGGTATGTTTACTTGTGTATTTTAGTTAGTTTTTATTAATTATAATTAATTTATTTATATACTAATTGTTTGATTATTTGTTCTTTTTTTTCACAAATTCTTTCATATAGCTATTATACATGGGAGTTCTATATTGTGAAACTATTTTTTTAGAGAATGGTTTATATGGGAAAAGATTCCCATTGATGTTAAACACTACATATTCGATCATTGGCTAGTAAGTAAATAAATAATATTTATTTTGAAATTTATTTAATTAATAACTTGATATTGTTAATTTTTTGTAGGGTTTATAGTATCTCATCGATGAGAGCATGCATGACTCTATCTAGAAGGCATGGTAGGGCTTTATGTGTGATTGTTGTCGTAAGTTTTTGCACAATTTGAGGAGGAAAACAATGAGAAAAACATGATTCACAGAGTTTGATCAGTCTTGTTGCACCCATCGACCTGATTACATTTCACCTAAGGTTTGGGATGGATTATGTTCACAATGGATGGGTGGTCCTTTTTAGAGGATATCATCAGTAGGTCAATAGAACTGGGGGATACAGGAGGCTACACATCGAGCTGGTAGTCGTACATTCAGTATATATAGGGAACATATGGTAAGTACATTTTTTTAATTAATTTATATAACTTTAAATGTAAACTGTTTATTTTATATTTATATAGGCATTCGAACAGCTCAATATTACGAATTTCTATGTTTATAGGAGGATATATAGTGATATCGTCACTAGAGAGATTAGATGTAATTGTCAGCGTCAGATTGTGGTCAGTATAATTTATTTTTAAGTTTTAAAATTAACTGAAAATAATATTTTAACTATTTTAATTTTAAAATGAAATTGAAGAAGTCATATGGGGTCGCAAAGTCTCAAACACCGACTGAGATTCAGGCTGAGATCGATAATCAGACTAGTGCAGTAAGATTTGATGAGGAAACATGGATACAAGCAACCCAATACGCCTTCGAGAAAGGCCAAGTTGCTAATATTGACTATTGATTGATGTATGAGAGTTATTATGGTACCACTGTGATGTTAGCATGCGGCTCGAGAGCAGCTCATGGAGAGTCATCATCATATGCTGCACAATATCAGAAGTAGTTGCGAGCTCAGGGTGAGCTTATAGAGAGTATGTGTAGGGAGCAAGAAGAGCTCCGTTGATAGTAGCAGTAGCAGTAGGAGGAGATGCATAGATGACAGTAGCAGTAGCACAAGAAGATGATGGAGTACACACGATGTCTGACTCATGGTTTAGGGATGAAGTTCCCTCCACCATCTCCTCCAGCTCCTCCAGAAGACCCTCCCCCTCAGTGATGTAGTTATTTTTATGATAAAACATTTGAATGTAATTTTTTTGTAATATCATTTATTTACATTTATATAAAGTACATTTTTATATTGTTGTGAATATTGTATTTATTATTATTTTATTATTTATTTAAATTTTTAATGTTTTATCACTTTATTATTTATTTATTTATTTTATTTTTTATCTTTTTATTAAAATTATTATTATTATTATTATTATTATTATTATTATTATTATTATTATTATTATTATATTATTATTATTATTATTATTATATTATTAATATTAATATTATTTTATTAATATTATTTTTTTGTTATTATTATTATTATTAATATTATTAATTTTATTATTAATATTATTCTATTAAATTTTATTAATAGCAATTTTTTATATATTTTTTAAGTTATTTGCGATGGGCCCGTCGCAGCAGAGTTTTTTTAAAAAACTTGGAAAAACTCTTTTTGATGGACCGTTGCAAAAAATACTATTCACGATGCCATTTTCTACAATGGGGTATTTGCAATGGGATCCCATCACAAATAACCTTTTGAGAAGGAGTCCCATTGATGTTATTAATATTTTCATAACTTATTATATACCCCCTTTAATTATTTTATATGAAATGTGCATAATTTGTGTGAAATATTAATGTTTTAATACTAAGTACAATTTTTGAGCATTTTTAGAAGTAGTCCAATTGAGTCAGTTTACTATTTTAATAATAACTCTCACCCTACTGATTAAAATTGTGTGGTTCTTCTTTTTTAGGATTCCTTATTCAATTTCTCACATATCATTAGAAGGAATCATGGGCCAATTCTGCCATTTGAAGGCTCATATGGACCACACAAAATGACCCAAAGAATTTGTGAAGAAACTGGACCGGCCATGATGATTGAATTACTGGTCACACTCTCGAAGCCCATATTTTTTTGAAGCTCCACCATGTGTTTGTGATTATCCAAAATAATCATGGGTAAAAAGTTCAGGGCCCAACTCTAAGAACAAGGGGCCCAAATGAATCTTTGAAGTCCAGCCCACAAGTCTGGCCTAAAATTAAAATCCAGACACTATTCATGACATATCTCATGATGTAATCATAAAATAGAGTTGATATTTTGTAGTGTGAAAAAGGAGATATAGGTGGCTGACTTTGTTTAATAAAGCATTCGGTTTTGAAGCCATATTCCTATTCAAAAACCCTTTCACATTTTGGACTTCAAAAAGACTGGATTGAAATGGACAGATTAAAAGTGTTTAATAAGACGGACATAACTTTGGATAAATAGGTCCAAATGCCTCCAAATGTTTTGAGTAGTTGACCAACATTATTATATAAAACTTTTAAGAAGGATATATCTCGAGATTATGCTTTCTGGATGTCCAAATCGTCGAGTCAAGTGGAGGAATAGATTGAGAATGCAAACAGTCCACTTCCTTGGGTTATAAATACATCCCCCTCCACTCCTTCAAAGGGGTTGGCATTTCAGAATATAGGAGCATCAATTGGCACTACCAAAGCCTTAACAAAGTCTTGGGAGGACCTTCCATACTCAATTTTTTACTTGAGATACCCTTCCTCCTCTCTTTGCTTCCTTTCACTTTTGTGTTGTTCTTCGTTTGTAATCTTGTAAGTTTGTGTTTTGTAATTCTGTTTTAATGCAATTTTCTTCTTCAATTTCTATTATTATCATCCATATTATGTAGATTAATATTAATTTTCTTAAAATAGTTTAAATATAGTTGAATCCACTTCCCTTATTTTGATTCCTCATTCAATCAAAAGTCCGTTTTTTTAATTATCATCATTGTTCGTGTGTGTGTGTTCGACGCACCACTCGTTTCTTATCCCTTTATTTTTCTTATATTATTAAATTATAATCATAATCATTATAACCAGATTATTAAACACCAAAATGTATGAGTAAATATCTCATTGGGGTGATTCAAAATTTAGGGATTTTAAGTGATTGAGAGTATTTGCTCTATGAGTATTCGTTAATTTAACATTGTGTATGTTGGACTTAACATGTCATTGATTGATGACATATTTTGTTTAACATGTGGTTTCCATGGATTATTGGAACCATAAATACACTACCATAAACAATTAATGGTAATTATTAGAACCCTATGTTAAGTTAAGGCTTTGATTAAAGCCTTAACACTTAGGAATTCCAATCAACGTTATCTTGTGAAGTGCGTGTTAATTTAAATGCAATATAAAGAAAATCTCAAGGATATCACAAGATTAACTCCCTAATGATGAACTCACCCAAATCTTTATCAATTTTTTAAATCAATTATATTCAATTAATCATTTCAATTAAGCTCTACAAACAAACCCCCCCTAATCAAAATACAATCAACTAAAAAAAATGACTGTTACAAAGTATCATCGCCGGGGATTCAACCCGAGTACTGCTATACACATTAGCAGAGCACCGAAACCTTGACCGGTCAATAGGCACAAATAAATCTATTTCCAGTAGTGTTTGAAGAGAAAAATGGTTTTCTTAAAATTCTATTATGAATATATTTATATGGTTTATTAAATGTTTATAAATCACAGTAAAAGGTATTTTGAGAAATATATATTTTTTAATTTATAAAAGGGTTTATAAATTAATTAATTACAAATTATTTATAATTAATTAATGAATTTTTTTGAAACATTTATTAAATAATTATCCATAAATATTAAATTTTAATATTGAAATACCTTTTCAAAATTATATGTAATGACTTATAATTTATATATATAATGATTATATAGAAATAATATGTGTAATTTATAATGGGTTTATAAATTACAAAAAGCTAGGCTAAATATAGTGTGTTTATATTTAAAATTATTAATTGTTTATAATTTTTAATTTTAATTGTTTAAATTAAAAGGCCTTATTTAGAAATTATTTAAACC
Organism: Viscum album; assembly: GCA_963277665.1. Lineage (NCBI taxonomy): Eukaryota > Viridiplantae > Streptophyta > Magnoliopsida > Santalales > Viscaceae > Viscum > Viscum album. Next base: position 542,946,561 of record OY728119.1, read on the forward strand.
AAATAAAAATGAATTTTGATAAGTGATTTGATCAAAGATTTAAATAATATTAAATATGTGATATTTAGACTATGTAAAATGTTTACATAATATAAATTCAATTATAAATAGTTTATATTTCATATAATATCATATATTTAATGTAAATTCCATAAATTGAATTATATGAATGATTTCATATTGGGAATAAATCTAGAATGCTTATATTTATTTAATTATGGAATGTTCATAATAAATTATAAATATTTTTTAATTTTTTATTTATGAATTGTTCATAAATGCTTATCTTATATTTAAATTTATAAATTGTTAATTTATTTAGAAGTTATACTTAACTTTATTATTCATATTTATAAATTTTTTATATTATGGATATGTATATACTTTATTTTAAATGTGTTTATGTAAGGGTCCAGATCCTTGTGGTCCAACCCTTCGTGAGTTTCTAAGGATAATGGAGTTTGAAGTAGGATTGTACTTGGTATAAAGGGTTTTGGCTATAAAATGCTGGAAGTAGGAAGATTACATACTGTGTAATCCTTAAATGGCATGTAAGTGAGGTTCATGACTTATTCAGTGCTGGATCACAAAGTGTAATTAATCAAGGTTAAATAATAAAAGGCAATGCATTTTCCAGCAAAAATCGAACCCTGAGGATTACACTACGTGATAGGGAATTACACTTCATGTAAATCCTTGATGTTCGACATTTTTAAATGTTTCACCAGCTTGGGGTTTTCACAAACCCTATGGTTGTATCACTTACTCTCATTTTCTAGCAGCCAATGATTCTGTTCTAGGAATTTTGAAGATTCCTTCAACGGGGATCGATCCTTAGTGTTCCACTTTCAATCCATGGTGATCTGCGGTGATCCAAGGTGCGTTATTCCTTCGTTTTCTCACAGTTTCTTCTGATTTAATCTCTATTCCTCCAATATCTTCTCACCGTGATTTGGAATTTGGTCTCCCATGTTTCTAATGGGGCATCCTTGATTGTTTGTTGTTATGGTTGTATCGCAACATCATCATATGTATAAAGTTATTATGGGAGAGGTGATTGGAGATCCACAACGTGGTTCATTCTCATGCAAAGAACATTGACCGCCTTTTATATAGGGAATTTTTTTTTCTCTATCTATTTTTACATGTAACCAAAATTGATCATGGTTTATCCCTTTTTATGACAATGAAATTGACCAAATAATTATTGATCAGGTTAAAGGGATTGGATAAAGATCACATACCGATGTTGTTACTTTATACTATGATAGTAGTTCGCCTCATATTTTTCTAGATAGTGTGATATATATATATATATATATATATTCATTTCCTGTTAGCACATTTTTTTATGCTTAATGTTGAATTGGTAAAGAATGTAAAGATGGAATCAATTGATAATTAATTGGCTTAGGAATAATTAAAGAGGCATGTTTTTAATTTGACGGTCAATGTAATTTGATGATAATAAAATTGATGCAATGAACATTTTTAATTGAAAATGTAATCTTACATGTGATTAATGGAATTGAAAAACAATGTAAAGGCATGTTAACTGAGAATGGTACTTACCTATGTTTTTTGAAACTAGAATAAATGTTAAGAGCATGTTTTTCCATTGATAGCTTATTATAGCTTGATTCCTTAGGTTAACCATAGTTGGAAGTTTTTATTAAATGAAATAATTAATTCAAGATAGAATAATAACTGGTTGTGTGATAAAGATAATTTCTTTTTCTAGGGCTCGAGTTTCCCATTTTCTTAAGAAGGATGAGTGCCTTGTTTTGAGGGCCCAATTTCCCTGTTGATTGCTTGTTTGTTCCTTCTTCTTTGTGATGTGATCTAGTTATGAGCCTGTGTTATGATCCATGTATGTTTGATCCTAGAGGGATGATGTGTTATTTGGGGTGGGGAGGCCCAAATGTGATGTGAGCCTAGTATGGCTAATGTGATGTGTGGGAATGGAGGCCCAGATGATGTGGTAGAAGATGCCGAATGTGATGGCGAGATGCATCAATATATGCATGTGGGTGTTGGGGATGAAACTAAATTTTATGGAACGATTTAAATATGGGAATACCCATTGATGATATGATGAGAGCTGGTATGCTCGCTTGTGAATCTATTTAAAGGATAATGGACGATTTGCTTGTTTATCTGCATTCGTTTCCCCACTACTTGATGCAACTAGAGTTTATTGGTTGCATGTTTTGTCTTGGTGGTAGATTAGGATGGTTTTCCTAGATTACTTAGATATTTAATGATTTTGATAATTAATTAAATAACTATTAACCCATGATGATGGTTTATGATGTAATGCAAATGCTTTAAGGATATTAATCTTGAAAAACCAAGTCCTTGGTTTGGACTTATACCTAGAGGGAATGGAATTTACTTTGATGATGTAATATAATTAAATCAAATGTAATCTAGAATAATGTTAAATGGTTAATTAATGGTCAATGAATTAATTAACAAAAAGAATGATTAAAAGAAAATAATTAATTCAATGCGGCTTTTTTATATGCTTGTGTGCTTATAGGATATCTAGTCTTAGTAGTGGAATCTAGGAGTCTGAGTGATGTTTACTGTAGTTGAGTCTATGAATAGGTTATTCCCATAGTGTGGTTGTAAGCTATATTATATCATGTATATTATGTAATTTCATATTCTTCCCCACCCATGTTGATTAGGGAAACTGATACCCAGTGGACTCTAGGAGGGTGTTTTCCCCAACATCTCAATGGGAGGATGGATGGATAACTATCCCCTCTGGCCCTGCTCCCTTCTCTTGGTTGTTACTTGTGTTGGTATGAATGATGATTAGTTTTCCCATATATGTTTTATAGAGGGCTGTGATGGATTATGGCTATTTCACACACATGTATTACTGGATATAGTATCCAAAGGATTATTGTAGGTATGGCGTTTATAGGATATGATGGATTGTGGTACTTACTCAGTGTATGGGCTGTAATGTCTTGAGGTATAATACCTGATGTTTTATATACATTATATAGGCTGTAGTGGCTTCCAAAAACTACTTGGTTACTATATGTGGTTACGTGGATAGGATGGTGTGGTTATGTGATGCATTAGGTGCTTATTATGATGCCTTTCCTATGTGTCTTTAAGCTGGATTACTTTTGGAGAGAGACGTCTCAGGATGTACAACATTGGGGAAGAGAAGAAAACTAATGGGGAAGCAGGTGAGGGGTACCCATGATGTTTTAGTACTATATTATATTCTATCCTATATGTTTTACTTGATGAGATTTAGTCATGGTGAGGCTGGAAATTTAGTATACCTGTTTAGGTGACGATTTAGTTTCATAGTTGTTCACTATTCTTTAGCATACTTTCTTTATATTTTTCATGATATGCTCCAGGTAGGATCCTACTAAGTATACTATTATTCTCAACCTATATATATAAATTGTTTTCATGTTAGCTGGAGCAGGATGGTGATTGGGGCGGACATCACTAGCTTGGGGTTTATCAGGATCTATTTGGACTTCGTGGTCACTGTCGCCTTAAACTTTTTGGTACTTGTAGTTTTCCTTTCAGTTGTTTTATTATTATATGAAATTTCATGTTTTCACTTTGTATTTGTTATATATATATATGTATGAGTAGGTTTTTTTGGTGTATCCTTCTTATCTCTCTCTTCCGTATGTTTCCCTTAGAGGGTAATGCCTCCCATACACATGTTTATTATACTCTCAGTGCTAGTCGCTCACCCAATTCCTACTGGAGGTGGGAATCAAGAAGTCCCCATCTCTCTTCCCTCGTTGTGGAATCTTTATGGGGAGGGGGACATGAAAAATTGGTATCAAAGGTTCAGGTTTGAGGGATAGGATGGAGTCTGGAGTTAGGCATGGGTGAGGTTGCATGAGTTGGTAGGGAAATGATGTCATCTGAGTTTAGTAAGTGATGTAAACATGGGAGACTGGCCAAGACATGTGTATTTAGGCCCCCCTATGATCTAATGTAAGAAACTTTAATTTTACTGAGCCAACTAAATAAAGTGATACTGGTTGCATGGTAGAGATCTAGGAAAGGATCATGCATCATTCTTCTTTGTGCCTGTGTTAGAAATGGGTAGACCTTGGGATAGGTTAAAACCATAAACAATATAATAAAATAAATTAATAAATAATTAATGTTAATCATTCCATATTTCAGGTTTAGGATCTCTAAAAGTTTTTTCTTCTTGTAGGTATGAATCTAGGTCGATATCCTCTTCAGGTTTGTGCTGAAGATGTTTAGTAGAATGTGCCAGAAGATCACCACAAAGTAGATGTCAATGATGATGAAACTTATATGAGGACAATCTGAGAGTTTTAGTTCTAGATTATGTAGAAGTATGATGACTCCATTTCAGATGCACTCACAGAGGACTAGTTAATGGAGGTTGAGGTAGCTTTTAGTTCGATTCGTGCTTGTAAGGAACACTGATTTTCATTGGCGGAGATGATTCCATGTGGAGCAGTGAGGCAATGGTGGATCTTATTCCTCAAGGGTTGTGAGGAGTTGGTAGTCTCATGGGATAATTTTTGATACCATTTCAGAGTAGAGTTTCTTTCTTTGATCGCGAAGGCATCCTGTCACGAGGAGCTTCTTACCCTTCAGTAGGGGATCTCTGGTGTGTGAGAGTTCAGGATCCATTTTAGGACCCTTATGACTATTTTCAGATGATGAGTCTAGGATGAAGAATTTTGAGGAGTCTTTGCATCCATAGATCTAGCGCTAGGTCACCCCATTTATGCTGATAACATATTTCAAGGTGCTGGGGAGAGAAGAAGTTATGGAGAGGATGTTGTCCATAATTGGGTCATCATGAGAGAGGATTTGTTAGGATTTTTCAAGAAGTAGAGTTGTGGCATGGGTTTCCCAATTTTCAAGTCAGAAGTGTTTTTGGACAGCTGGGGGTAGGTCCCAAACCTCAAAATCTCATTTCTATGGGGTTAGTGACTCTCATACCTATGCCAAGGGATCATATGTACATTTTTCTTATGGATGTCAAGGTCATCAGTGGTGAGAGTGATTCTAAGAAGTCAGTGTATTCTATGCATTCTACTCAAAGTTCCTCCATTGATTTAGTTCTAGTCGAGGCAATAATATCAGGGTGGTCTAGTTTGGGATCAGTAGAGGGTAGATGGGGAAGGTATAAGACAACCCCAAGATGATCCTCATCCTTAGAGAGAAGAGAATGATCATGGCAGTGGTCATCAAAAGGGTCACAAAAGACATGGAGTAGGTCGTAGTCAGCTTCATGCTTTAGCATTTCCAATTCCCGATAAGCCAAATGTCATTTGAGGCACCCTTTTCTTGTTTTCTACTTGGGTGAATGCCTTGTTTGATTCCAGAGTGACGCAATCCTTCATATCACCTACCCTCATCCATGATTTGGTACTTGAGGTAGAGAGGCTTCCATTTTCCTTGGTATTTACTACACCAATTGGAGGTTGATATGACTTGTATGATGTATATAGATACCATGAGATAGTGTTAGGGAAGAACCAATCTTGGAGAGATTTCATATATTTATGGATAAAACTATATTACATCATCCTCAGTATGGATTACTTATATCCGTAACATGAAATCATGGATTATTTAGGAGGAAAGTTGTGTTCTATGATGTTGATGGAGAGCCAACGATGGTTTTTGGTGATTGAGACCCTCATATGGGTCAGAGTCATGTTCCGTCCTTATCATCTCTGATGGCCGAGCTGATGTTGAGCTCATTGGAGGTTCAACAGTTGGTGTTTCCCAGGGTTGTGGAAGAGTAACCTGATGTATTTCTAGAGGAGTTTGTAGCGTTACGCCCTCGATGGGAGATTGATTTTGGGATCAATATACAACCAGGCGAGTCTCCTATCCTGATGTCTCCATATAGGATGACACCTTCCAAGATGTGAGAGATTCAAGTACAACTCAATGATCTATTGCAGTGAGGTTTTGTTTAGATGAGTGTGTCACCTTAAGGTGCACAATTTTTGTTTATAAACAATTCTAATGATAGTTTGTGGATTTTTATTGATTTTCATCACTTGAACCAAGTGACAGTGAAGAACTGCTATCCTCTTCCATGGATTGATGATTTATTTGATCAGCTGAAAGAAACAAGTTGGTTCTCGAAGATTGATTTCTGGTCTGGATATCATCAGATGTGGGTAAAGTATAAGGATGTTTAGAAGACTTATTTACATTATCGTCAAGGGAATAATGAGTTTTGGTCTCATAAAGTCCATTTCTTGGGGAAAATGGTATCCCAGTAGGGAGTAGATGTGGATCCTTCAAAGATAGAGGTGACTTTTTCTTTGGAAGCCCCCAAGACTGTGGTAGAGGTACAAAGTTTTATTGGTATTTTAGGATATTACAGGAGGTTCATAGATTATTTCTATAGAGTTGTGACTCCTCTAGAATCCTTAACCCAGAAGGATCATGCATTCTTGTGGACTGACCAGTATTAGGTAGCTTTTGAATACCAAAAAAGAGAAGTTGGTTAGCACTTTAGTTATTTGTTTTCCAACATAATGATTTTAGTTTGAGGGTTTATAAGACACCTAACATCTTGGATTATACTCTATTTATATTTAATAGAGATATATTTTTTCTTATGGTTTTCAGTAGTTACGTCCTCATGAGTGTAACTATGCCACCCATGATCTCGAGTGGGTAATATTGGTGTTTTATTTGATGTTTTGGCGACATTACCTTATTGGTGAGAGTTTTGTGGTTTTTACTAACCATTAGAGCTCAAGGTACCTCTTATCCTAGTGTTACTTGAACTTTCATCAGCTTTGATGGATGGAATTCTTATAGGATTATTATTTTGAGATTTCATATAGGTCATTCAAGGGGAATGTTGTAGCTAATGTGTTGAGAAGGAAGTCACGTAGTGATACCATGCATGAATCTAGATATTCCTAGAGAGTAATAGAAGAACTCTCAGTGATTCATCTTGATATTAGAGAGGTTAGAGTCATATATTGTCTTTTCTAGATGATAGTTTAGTCTTCCTTGGTGCAGTAGGTGGAGGAGTCCCAGTTGGGGGATTTTGAGGTAGAGGTCTTGAGAGACTGAGTTATTTATAGCAATTATCCTGATGGTTGGTCTAATGATGAAAAAAACTAGGTATTGTTCTAGGGAAGTATTTTCATTCCTTTGGTGATACATGAGATGGTTCTTTAGGTGTTCTATAGTTCACCCTTGGTGGTGTATCCTAGCATGAAAAAGATGCACCGAGAATTGATAGGTCAGTTTTGGTGGCTTGGGTTGAAGCGTGCATTTACAGAGTTCGTTTCTCGATGTTTGGTCTTCCAGAAGGTGAATGCTGAGCATCGTGTTCCCGATGGGTTATTCCGGTCATTATATATTACCCAATGGAAGTGGATAGACATATCAATAGACTTTTTTTATCGATTTACCTCATTATCAGGGAAGATATGATGTTGTATGGGTGATAGTGGATTGTTTGATGAAATCATCCCACTTTATAGTAATCAGGGAGTAGAGCTCAGTGAATGTTTTTTCAAGGCAGTATTTGGAGGAGTTAGTGCAACTCCACAAATTCCCGAGGATGATCATTTCTGATCGAGATCCTTATTTTACTTCTAGGGTGTAGAGAGGTCTCCGATGTGCTTTTGGTTCTCAGTTATGCTCAATCACCGCTTTTCATTTGTAGACAGATGGTCAGAAAAAGTGGACCATCCAGACTCTTGAAGACATGTTGTGATCTTGTGTCCTAGATTTTGGAGGTTCATGGATGAGAAACCTTCCCTTGGTCGATTTTATTTATAATAATAGTTTCCACTCCACCATTGGTATGGTTCCATTTGGATCTTTGTTTGGATGACCTTTTCATTATCCATTGTGATGGACTGGGGTCAGAGAGGTAGCGATTATTGAGTTGGAACCGGTAAAAAATACAACAGAGATGGTTCAGGTAATTCAAAAGAGGATTAATACAGTATAGGATCATCATAAAACCAATACCGATCATAGGAGGAGACCTATGGAGTTCAACGTGGTATATCATGTGTTCCTAAAGGTGACTCCTCATCATGGGAAGCAAAGGTTAGGCCGTGGGAGTAATATTTATCCCCAATTTTATGGGAATTTCGAGGTGTTCGATCATGTTGGATCCATGGAATATTGTATAACACTTCCACCATAGATGAGACGAATATATAATGTTTTCATTTGTCGCAGCTCTACCATTATCTTCGTGACATCTATCATGTCATCGATTGGGGTGAGATCGATGTTGAAGATGATGTGACCTTCAAGGAATGACCTATGGATATCCAGGACTACTATTAGAAGGTGTTTCATGGGTGAGCTATTCTCTTGGTTCATGTCTTGTGGAAGTCATAGAGGAAAGTACCTGGGAACATGAGTTGAGGATTCACACTCAGTATCCCAAACAGTTTGATGTTTATCTCTCCTTTTTTTTGTAACATTATTATCCTATGGATGTTGACATTTCTAGAATATGAGATGGTTTTTTATTATAGGTTGTGGATTTACTATTGTTTGAGAGGTATCTACCCTCGAGAGAGTGTCTAGGAGATGGTTGTGGTTGTTTTATGGTTTTTACTTGTTTCCTATGAGTGAGGTGGTTGAGCTCTCACGACAGTGAGATATTTGAGAGGTATCTCGCATGGTGGCTATCAGACAACCCCATTTTTTTTTGTTTTATCTCTATTTTGGTTTTATATTCTCAAGGATGAGAATGTTTTGAGAGGTATCTAATGTAAGGGACTAGATCCATGTGTTCTAACCCTTTGTGATTTTCTGAGGCTAGTGGAGTTTGGAGTATGCTTGGAAGTGGTCTGGAGGGTTTTGGATGTAAAATACTAGAAGTAGGTAGATAACATGTTGTGTAATACTTACATGCTATGTAAGTGAGGTTCATGACTTGTGAATGGTTAGTTCATGATGTGTAATTAATCAGGGTTAAATAATAAAAAGGTGACATGTTTTCTGACGAAAACCAAACCTTGAGGATTACACAACATGAAAGGGGATTACACATCATGTAAATAATTGATGCTTTACATTTTTAAATGTATCATCTGCTTATGTTTTTCACAAAACCTATAGCTTAAATTATTACTCTCATTTTCTAGCAGCAAGTGACTCCCTTATAGACATTTTAGATATTCCTTTGATGGGGATCAATCCTTAGATTTCTGCCTTCGATCTATGGTGATCCATGGTGATCCAAGGTGTGGTCTTCCTTCATTTTTCTCACAGTTTCTCCCGGTTTATTCTCATTTCCTCCCGTATATTCTCTCCATGTTTGGTAGTTTTATCTCCCATGTTTTTAATGGGGTTTCCTTGGTTGTTTTTTGGTGTGTTGTGTTGCGACGTCCTTGGATGGATGTAGTTCTTATGGGAGAGGTGATAGGGGATCCACAATGTGGTCTGTTCTCATGTGAATAATGTTGATGGATTTTAAGTTAGGGGATTCATTAATTCTAAATCTATTTTAACATGAAATCATAAATTAATTACGGTTTATCCCTTTTTATGAAAATGAAATTGACCTAATAATTATTAAACCAGATTAAAGGAATTGGATAGAGATTGCATGACGATGTTGTTACTTTATACTATGATAGCAGTTTACCTCATGTTTTACTAGATAGTGTGATATACATGCCTTTCTTATTAGTACATTTGTTTATTCTTAGATTATAATGATTAATTGGTAAAGAATATAAATCCATAATTAATTGATAATTAATTAGCTTATGAATGATTAAAGAGGAATGTTTGTAATCCGGTGGTAAATGTAATTTGATGATAATAAAATTGATGCAATTCACATGATTAATTGAAAATTTAATCTTCCATTTTATTAATGGAATTTAAAAATAATTTAAAGGCATGTTAATTGAGAATGAAACTTATCTAGGTTTGTTGAAACCAGAATAAATGCAAAGTGCATATTTTTCCTTTGATATATTGTTATAACATGATGCCTTAGGTTGATCGTAATTAGAAAATGTTGTTAAATGAAAAGGTTAATTCAAGATAAAATAATAACCAATTGTGTGATAAAGATAATTCCTTTTTTCTAGGGTATGAGTTTCCCATTTCTTGAGAAGGTCGAGTGCCTTGTTTTGAGGGCCATTTCCCTTATTGATTACTTTTTTGTTCCTACTACTTTGTGATATTCTATGGTTATAATCATGTGTTATGATCTTGGTATGGATGAGCCTAGAGGGATGATGTGGGATTTGGGGTGGGGAGGCCCAGATGTGATGTGAGCCTAGTATGATTGATCCTGAGATGACTGATGTGAACTTTGGGCAGGGAGGCCCAGATGATGTGGTAGCAGATGATGCCTGTGATGGAGAGATGCATCGGTATATACATGTGGGTGTCGAGGATGAAACTAGATGTGATGGAATATGTTAAAGCTAATATTACATATTGATGAGATTCTGAGATCTGGTATGCTCATTTGTGAATCTATTTAATGGAAGATGGCCGAGTTACTTCTTTATCTTCATTCTTTTCCCCACTGCTTAAGGCATATGGAGCTTGTTGGTTGCGTGTTTTCTCTCAATGGTAGCTTAGGAAAATTTTTATTGAGTACCTAGATATGGAATGATTCTAATAATGAATTAAATAACTATTAAACCATGGGTTTTATTGATTATGGAATGAAAATACTTTAAGGATATTAATCTTGATAAATCAAGTCCATGGTTTGGATTTATTCCTAGAGGGCATAGAATTTACTATGATGATGTAATATAATGCAATAAAATGTACTCTAGAATAATTTTAAATGGTTAATTAATGGTTAATTAATTAATCAATGGAAATAATGATTAAAAGAAAAAAATTAATTTAATGTAGCTCTTTTATATGATTGTGTGCTTATAGGATATCTGGTCTTTGCAATGGCAATTGAAAATTCGAGTGACATTAGCTGTAGTTGAGTCTAATACTAGGTTATGACCATAGTTTGGTTGTGATCTATATTATATCATGTATATTTTGTGATTTTATATGCTACCCCACCCATATAAATTAGTGAAATTAACGCCCAGTGGACTCTAGGAGGGTGTTTTCCCCAACATCCTAGTGTGAGGATGGATGGGTGACTACCCCCATTTAGCCCCACTCTCTTTTCTTGGTAGTTACTTGTGCTGGTATGCATGGTGGTTATTTTCCCCATATATGTGTTTATAGGGTTGCGATGGCTTATGGTTATTTCACACACATGTACTACTAGATATAATATCCAAAATATTATTATAGGTATGATGTGTGTAGGCTGTGATGGATTGAGGTACTTACTCGATGTTTAGGATTTAATGGATTGAGGTATAATACCTGATGTTTGATATACATCATACAGGTAGTGGTGGATTCTAGAAACTACTTGGTTTCTATATTTGGTTACGTGGATGGGATGGTGTGGTTTTGTGATGCATGAGGTTCATGTTGTGATGCCTTTACTAAGTGTCTTCTGGCTGGATTACTTTTAGAGAGAGATGTATTAGGATATTCGATGTTGGAGAAGAGTAGAAAACTAATGGGGAAGTAGGAGTAGGGTACCCTTAATGTTTTATTACTATATTATATTCACTCTTGTACACGTTAATTAGTGATAATTATCCATGCTGAGGCTAGGAATTTAGCATACCTGTTTAGGTGATGAGTTAGTTTCATTGCTGTTCACTGTGCTTTAACACGATTTCTTTATCTTTTTCATGAGAGGATCCAAGGAATATCCTATGGAGTATACTATTATTTTCACCCTATGTATATATAAAATGTTTTCATTCTATTTAGAGTATGTTGGTGAAAGCATGGCTGATTTTCACCTATCGACCGGTCAACGTTCCAGTGCTCTACTAATGTGTATAGCAGCACTCGGGTCGAATCCTCAACGATGATACTTTTTAATAATTGATTGTTTTAGTTGATTGAATTCTATTTGGGGGGTTTGTTTTCAGATATTATGAAATATTTTATGGATTATGTTTGATTAGGATTTATTTAACAATTTGATAAATATTGGGGTGAGTTCATCAATAGGTAGTTAATATTGTGATATCCTTGAGCCTTTCTTTGTATTTCATTAAATTAACACCCATGTCACAAGTTGACGTTGATTGGAATTCCTAAGTGTTAATGCTTTAATAAAAGCCTTAACTTAACTAGTATTCTAATCTCAATCATCACTTGATTGTGGTAGTGTATTTATGGTTCCAATAATCCATGGAATCCATACATTAAACAAAATATGTCATTAATCCATGACATGTTAAGTCCAACATACACAATGTTAATTCAAAGAATACTCATCAAGCAAAAGCTCTCAATCGCTTAACATCCCTAAATTATAACTCACCCCAGTGATAAATTTACTCAGCCATTGAAATAATTAGTAATATGGTTATAATTATTATGTTGATAAATTAAGAAGATAAGAAAAATAAAGGGAAAAGAAAAGAGTGGTGCGTCGAACACACACACAAACGACGATGATAATTAAAAACGAACTTTAGATTGAATGAGAAGAAAAAGAAGGGAAGGGGATTCAAATTTATTTAAACTATTTTAATAACATAAATATTAAACTACAGAATGTAGATGATAATAAGAGATATTGAAGAAGAAACTTTCATTAAAACAGAATTACAAAAAAAAAGACTTACATGATTACAATAATGAAGAACACAAAAGTAAAAGGAAACAAAGAGAGGAGTAAGGGTATCTCAACTGAAAACTTGAGTATGGAAGGTCCTCCCAATCCCTTGTAAAGGCTTTGGTTATGCCAATATGTTCTCCTCTTTTCTGAAATTCCAACCCCATGCAAGGAGAAGAGGGGGTTGTATTTATAGCCCAAGGATGTGGACAGTTTGCATTCCAAAACTATCCCTCCACTTAGCTTGACGATTTGGATATCCATACAGCTGAATATAGAGATATATCCTTCTCAAAAGTTGTAAAACATAATTTTGGATGACTAATCTCAAAATTTGGAGGCATTTGGAATTATGGATCCAAAGTTATGGCAATTTTCATAAATAATGTTAAACTGCCCATTTCTATCCATTCTTTTTCAATGGCCAAAAGGTGAATGGATTTTTGAATTAGAATATGCCTTCAAATAGGAATTATTTATTCAAAAAAATTTTCCACCTATATCTCATTTTTCACATTGCAAAATATAAGCTTGATTGGATGAATAGATCAGGAGACATGTCATGAATACTGTAATGATTTTAATTCCCGGCAAGAATGGTGGGATGAGTTTAAATGAATCAGTTTGGCCCCTTTTCTTTGGATTTTGGCCTTTAAATTTTTATCCAAGACTCCTTACATTTTCCCCAAAACGTTTGAGAATAATAATGAATTTTTACTTCTGAATTGTGCTTAGTAATTCAATCTTCATGGATTGTCCAATTTCTTCACAGATTCTGTGGGCCTTCTTGTGCGATTCATATGACCCTTTAAATGGAATAATTTTCCCAAGATTAATTATAATGAAATGTTTAATATTTAATTATGAATCCTACAAAACAATAATCACACAATTATGATCAGTAGGGTGATAATTATAAATAAAATATTAAACTAACTCAATTGGACTACTTCTAAAAATGCTCAAAAATTATATTTAGTATTAAAACAATAATATTTCACACAAATTATACACATTTCATCTAAAATCAGTAAAGGGAGTATATAAAATTTATTAAAATATTAATAACATAAAATCCCACACAATTAGTCTTGTGCATGTCCTCATGTACAATAAATATAAAAAACATAACAAAATCATTTTTACTCACCAAAAAATATTAAAATTTTGTTTTCCCCAATCAGGGGAGGTTTAGAAAATTTTACTCATATATATTGAATTCCACCACAATTTGTTATAGAAATAATGTTCCAAAAACAATTCATTTTTTTCATTCTCAAATTTAGAAATGGAAAATGGTGCACACAAAACTTACTCCTCTCAAGATGATAAAATTAATTTATGGAGCTTCACTCATTCACCAACCAAAAGTGAAAATCTTAGAGTTTGTAAGAGCTCTCAGCTTCCAATCCCTATCATAAATTCACAAGAATCAAGAGGTCTTTTGAAGGGGTTTTTTTGTGGATATGGGATGGTATGAATATAATGTCCAAGAGAGAGAAGAAGAGGGGTACAACACCAACATGGAAAAAGCAATGCACATTTTGTTTTGAAATGAGACATGAAAGGAAATGGAAACACATATTTAAGAGTGAATGAAAATGTGAAATAAGACACAAAAGAGGAAGGAAATATGAAGGGAATGAGAAGATTAAATATTTACAAAACACGAAACTTCTCCCAATGACATTAGAATATAATGAAAGTGTTATTTTTTTCTTTATTTTATTTTTTTTGTATTTTTTTTGAAAGTTAAACTTGAAAAAGATCTCACACTCATATCCCAACCCATGATTGATCTCCTCACAACACTAATTGTAATAGTTATAACAAAATAAAATTATTAGAAATAGTGATTTTTGACCCACCCAAGACACAACCCATTTTTTTCATTTTTTTTGATTTTTTTTTCAATTTTTTTGAACACTTGTTAATAAAATTTGAACAGTATGTCATAATCATATATACATTCCCAAATCCCACTGAAGGAAAACCTATACCCCATACTAAAATGGATTCTTTCCCTTAAGTATCTGATAATCCATTGAAAATCAATAAAAGGGCACCCAAAAAATGAAATCCATTCCCCCCACACTTAAATTTCAAAAAAAATTATGCAATGAAAATCCATGTTGATATTAGGTGGGATAAGGTATTGGGCTTGTAATATGTCTATCAAATAAATGGTTTTCATAGGCTCGAAGGGGCTCTCAAAAGTAAGATTAATGTAAGGGTAATGAGAGGATATTTGGCTATATTGATTCTCATGAGGTTTATAAAATACCTCTATCATATTAAAGAACAAGAAAGTAGTAAATTTAGCTTGAAGGTCCACAAACTCAAGACTCACAAATGGGGGTAAAAAAAACACATTTATGAAAATATGGCCATATACATCCTTAGCATGAAAGAAAATGTTGTTCCTCACGGGTGGGGAAAATCATTTTCCAAATCAAAAAATTGAGCATTAAAAATTTATTGGTTTGGACACAATACACTTTATCCAAATATATGATGAAAACACAAGATTTTTGAGATGAAACCATGTCTTTTGACTCCTCAAAATGGTTGGACAAAAATTCAAAACTGGTTAGTGAGTAAATATGACTCTTTTGGTTTTTCTTATTTTATTTTTAAATGATTTTTTTTGTTTTTTAGTTTTATAGGTTTTTTTTAGTTTTTTATAAATACACACCCACACAAAAGAGAAAGAGTAAATAAAAAAAATCATGATGATGAAAGTGGTAAAAAAATGAGAATGTTGGAGGAAGAATAAGAAAAAGAAAGAGAGTTAAAGGGAAAGAGGTTCCCCCTGGTTTGGATTTGGTGGTTTGTCATATCCATTCAGTGGTGGGTTAGTGGAAGTTGATGTTCCTCATGTGAGATGTTACTTGAAAAAGAAAAATCATTATTCATCTAATGAAAAACTAAAAATAAATTAAAATTTCATAAAAGTAAAAGAAAACATGGGTTGCCTCCCAAGAAGCACTGTAATTATTTGTCTACATCTGAATAGTTGCTATATACTACCCATAGTTTGATGGTGGCCATCATATTTTCTCAACTCCAGTGTGCTTCCAGAAAAACTTTTCTTTTAGGAGGCCCGCCGATTCATTGGATAATTTCATCCCTTGTTGTTTCGCTTGCAATTCAACGGGTGTGGAAAGAGAATATGACTATCCTCACTTTGGTCTTCAATGTGAGGAATGATTTTATCCACAAAGTGATGGTTTTATATGCTTGGAAATTCAGGAAGATGTCCCAATTCTGATGGTTCATTTATGTAAGGTTCAGATAACAAAAAACCAGAGTATGAGATCCCAATTGTTTTTGACTCATTTATTTCATCTCTTACTGATGTAGAGTAACGAGGATCAATGGAGTCATAAGACTGAATAAAATTTTCAATATCCTTTATATCAATGTTGTTCGCCAAGGAATGGTCAATTTCAATATCACCAGTGATCACTTTATTAATTATGGAACAAATATCACAACCTTCACTCCCATCGGGACAATATAAACACATTGGTTCAGGGTTCACATCACATATAACAGAATTTTCATAATCATGGATAGGAAATGATGAATATTGGATAATCATATTTGAATCAAAAAATTAACATGCTTGTTCATTTTTCCCATTACCATCCAAGTTGGAGTAGTGGATGTCAGAGGTGAGATGGGATTCCAAAGAGTTTTCAAGATCCTTTAGATCAATGGACTTTTCATTTGTAATGTCAACATCAACTTCTCCATTTATGACTTGGTTAATGAGGATTCAATATTCAAAAACTCCTCTATTAGTAGAATAAGAATAATATGGTAGATTTGGATTCAAGACACTCTCAGAGATACTTTTGGAAGCATAGATAGAGAATACATATTGATTCTATGATGGGTATGACATGGATTGGAAAATACTAAACTTCAATAGTTGGTCACCAAATTCCATGGATAAGATGTCAGCATGGAAATCAATTTTGGTTTTAGATGTCATAATGAAAGGTCTTCCTAGAATCAGAGGAGATTGGCAACAAGTTGTCTCACCTTCCATGTCAAGGACATAGAAGTCAGCTGGGAAGATAAGATCCTTGACTCAGACTAGGACATCCTCAATTATTCCCTCAGGACTGGTTGTGCTTCGATTGGATAACTAGATAACAACACCTGTTAGATTTAAGGGACCTAGACCAAGGTTGGAGAAGATATATTTGGGCATGACATTAATTGAGGCTCTTAGGTCTATGAGTGCATCATCAAAGTTGTAACTTCCAATTTGGCATGGAACTGTAAAGGTCTCTGGATCTTTGCACTTTATGGGAATAGACTGTTGGGTAGAAAATTTTTTCGAAGGTCCTAAGTTGCCTCTTGTGGGTGTACAATTCCTTAAGAAACTTGGCATACTTAGGGATTTGTTTTATGGCATCTAAGAGGGGAATGTTGACTTCAACACATCTAAACATGTCAAGCATTTCAGGATCAGGTTCAAAGGACTTATTTGGATTAGAAATGGCTTGAGAAAAAGGAATTGGGTTCCTAAGTGAAATGGAAAGAGATGAGGGAATGGATTTAGCTTTTTTTTCAAGTTTATTTTTCTTTTAATTTTCTAGTTCAACATTCAAAGGGGATTAGAGGTCTTATCTTGAGGCATATCAATTTTCTTCCCTGGTCTAAGTGAAATTGAACTTACATTACCCTTGGGGTTGGGTAATAGTTGAGCTGGGAGTTGGGAAGAATTTGATTGTTATTTCTGGATCAAGTGGGATGCAAGTTGACCAATTTTTGTTTCAAAGTTCTTGAGGCTAGAATGGGTGAAGGAGGCAAGATCTTCTACAGCACCTTCCCATGGTTTCTTGGAATAAGAGGTTTGTCCTGGATTGGGATTTCCTTGATTTTGGTTCTTGGGAAAGCGATTGTATTGGTTTGGGAATTGGGATGGCTCAACAGGATAGTGGAATCCAGGAGGAGGAAGAGGGGGATTGATCCATTGAGGTTGAGGAACAAAAGGTTAATGTTGTTGGAAGTTACCAACACCTTGAACATATTGGAATTGGTTTGGGTTTTGAAGAGGGAATTTAGGGGGATGAGAAATGGGATTACCATACCTCAAGCCTTGGTTTAAGGTAGAAGAGAAGGGCTCAAAGTGAGGTTGGTTAGAGGTTCTAATAAACCGACCTGATAGTTGAGGGTTGGGGTTCCGCTGAGCATATGCTTCATTGAGCTCCATTGGTCTAGATGAAACAGATTGATCCTCTTGAAGTTTTGGATATGTGTCAGTTGGATGAGATGGGGAGCTACAGATTCCACAGTTCTTGATAGGTCTAGGGAATATAGATTGTGGAGAAGATGAGGTTGGGGATTTGGATGCCATAGCTAGTTGTCGCACAAGACCTGTAAGTTTACTCATCCACTCAGTCATATTGTTGGGCTCTAAAAATTGATTCTCTTGGGCTTGTTTGAATTGATCATGTGCTCAAGTATGGAATTGTTGTGTGTTTTCATTCATGTTACTTGTGAGATCTCTTGCAGCTGCAAGAGTTTTTATCAACAAGAGAACCACCACTTGCGGTATCAATGATAGTTCTCTCCATAGCCAATAACCCCTCATAGAAGTATTGGATCAAGAGTTGGTCAGGGATTTGGTGGTGTGGGCATCTTCCAACAATATTTTTGAACCTCTCCTAGTACTCATGAAGTGATTCATTTTGGAATTGACGAATACCACTTATTTCCTTTCGGATGGAAGCAGTATGAGAAGTAGGAAAGAATTTCTCTAAGAAGAGTCACTTCATGTCATTCCATATGGTTATGGAACCAGGAGGGAGGTAGTAAAGCCATGACTTAGAATATTCAGCTAGAGAGAAAGGGAATTCTTAGAGTTTTATTTGTTCCTTAGAAACCCCTTGAGGATTCATGGTAGAGCACACCAATTGGAACTCTTTAAGGTGGAGATGTGAATCCTCACCGGCTAGCCCGTGGAAATGAGGGAGAAGATGAATCAAACCCAATTTGAGTTCAAAGTAAGCCTCTATGTTTGGATATTGAATACCAAGAGGTTGGTAATTAATATCAGGGGAAGAAAGTTCTTTAAGTGTTTGTTATCTAGGATTATAAGTATCCAATTCAATCAGTTGGATAAGGGCTGGTTCTTGATTTATTTGATTATCCATAATGTTCCTCATAAGTTGGGAAAGAGTTCGCTCAATTTAAGGGTCAAAAAAATCCAAGGGATTGTTTATGAGGCTATGGTGAATTCAGAGAGACGTTGTAAGAAAGAGGAAGAAGATTTTTTCTTTGTGTTTTTTTTCCGTTTATGATTTTTATGAGAAGGTGGGTTTTTTGTTGTGTTTTTTTTCAATTTTTTTAAATCTTGTTTTTTTGGGTTTTTAACAATAAAAAGAAACTAATGACTACATAAAGAACCATCCCCAACAATGACACCATTTGAAAGTGCATCCGATTGTCTTCTATCGACTGGTCAAGGTTTTGGTGCTCTGCTAATGTGTATAGTAGCACTCGGGTTGAATCCTCGGCGATGATACTTTTTAATAGTCAATTGTTTTTAGTTAATTGTATTCTATTTAGGGGGTTTGTTTGTTGAGATTATGAAATAATTTATGGATTATGTTTGATTAATATTTATTTAACAATTATATAAATATTGGGGTGAGTTCATCAATAGGTAGTTAAGATTGTTATATCCTTGATCCTTGCTTTGTATTTCATTAAATTAACACCCACGTCACAAGTTGACGTTTATTGGAATTCCTAAGTGTTAAGCCTCTAATCCAAGACTTAACTTAACTATGATTATAATATCACTCAGTACTTTATTGTGGTAGTGTATTTATGGTTCCAATAATATATGGAATCCATACGTTAAATAAAATATGTCATTAATCCATGACATGTTAAGTCCAACATACACAATGTTAATTCAAAGAATACTCATCGAGAAAAAGCTCTCAATCGCTTAACATCCCTAAATTATAACTCACCCCAATGATATATTTAATCATCCATTGAAATAATTATTAATCTGGTTATAATGATTATGCTGATAAATTAAGAAGATAAGAAAAAGAAATGGATAAGAAAAGAGTGGTGCGTCAAACACACACCCAAATGATGATGATAATTAAAAACAAACTTTAGATTGAATGAGAAAGAAAAATAAGGGAAGGGGATTCAAATGTATTTAAACTATTTAAATAATATCAATATTAAACTACATAAGGTTGATGATAATAAGAGATATTGAATAAGAAACTTTCATTAAAACAGAATTACAAAAAAAAAAAGATTTACAAGATTACAATAATGAAGAACACAAAAGTAAAAGGAAACAGAGAGAGGAGTAAGGGTATATCAAGTGAAAAATTGAGTATGACAGGTCCTCCCAAGCCCTTGTAAAGGCTTTGGTCATTACAATATGTGCTCCACTTTTCTAAAATTCCAACCCCATGCAAGGAGAAGAGGAGGTTGTATTTATAGCCCAAAGAGGTGGACAATTTAAATTTCAAAACTACCCCTTCATTTGGATTGATGATTTGGACATCCAAAAAACTGAATCTAGAGATATATCCTAATTAAAAGTTGTATATCATAATGTTTTCCGACTAATCTTAAAATTATTAGGCATTTAGAATTATGGAGACAAAGTTATGGTGGTTTTTATAAACAATGTTAAACTGTCCATTTCTATCCATTCTTTTTCAATGGAAAAAATGTTAATGGATTTTTGAATAGGAATATGCCTTAAAATATGAATTCTTTATTCAAAAAATTCGGCCACCTATATCTCCTCTTTCAAACTTCAAAATATAATCTTGATTGGATGACTAGATCAGGGTACATGTCATGAATATTGTACTAATTTTAATTACCGGCCAGAATGGTGGGATGAGTTTAAATGAATCAGTTTGGCCCGTTTTATTTAGATTTGGACCTTGAAATTTTTATCCAAGTCTATTTAAATTGTACTCAGAACGTATGAGGAGAATGAATGAATTTTAATTTCTTAATTGAGCCCAGTAATTCAATCTTCATGGATGGTCTAGTTTCTTCATAGATTCTGTGGGCCTTCTTATGTGATCCATATGACCCTTCAAATGACATAATTTTCCCAATATTACTTATAATGAAACGTTTTATATTTAATTAGGAATCCTAAAAAACAATAATAACACAATTTGGATCAGTAGGGTGATAATTATAAATAAAATAGTAAACTGACTAAATTGGACTACTTCTAAAAATTCTCAAAAATTATATTTAGTATTAAAACAATAATATTTCACAAAAATTATGCACATTTCATATAAAATAAGTAAAGGGAGTATATAAAATGTTATTAAAATATTAATAACATCAGTTGGGGACCGAGATGAACATTACTATCTTGGGTTTTAACAGGAGCTATTTTGGCTTCGTGGTCACTGCCATCTTTACCTTTTCAGTACTTGTAGTCTTCCTTTCAGTTGTTTTAGTATTGTATGGCATTGAATATTTTCACTTGAGATTTATTATGTATATATATATATATATATATATATGTCTGAGTAGGTGTTGTTTGGTCCATTATTCTTATCTCTCTCTTCTTCATGTTTCTCTTAGTGGGTAATGCCTCCCATATGCATGTTTACTATACCCTTGGTGCTAGTTTCCAACATGGAGCCTATTGAAGGTGGGACTCGAGAAATAAATATCTCCCTCCCCTCATTTATGTATCATTTTTGGGAAGGGTTCATGATATTTTAATCCTCTTTTAAGTTATCATACATGAATTTAAGGAGATACATGCTAGGTATGATATAGATTTAGTTTTCATCTACCCTGAATTTAGTTTGTAATTAAAGTTATTAGATTAAATTTTGTTATTGAATATAGTTTATATATATTAGGTATTACAGTTATTATGGGATTAGAATCTATCTTGAGTAAATTACCCCTGGGTAGAGAGACTTTGGGTCATACTTCCCACTAGCTTAGAGGCTTATACCTTATTCTAAAAATGTGGTGGTTGACTATCCATGGCTCCGAGATTACTCATGTGGTGATCAATAATTTCATATATTCAAAATATTCACATGAAAAGTTCATGTACCTTATATAGGAGATACATTTGGATATGATTGAATATCTTTAACTTTTATTTTTAGGCTATCATCACAAACTTTGAGTTGTGTAAACAATTACACATCAATATAGTTTATACATATTGATTTTGTGGAAGAAATATTATTACAAATTAAATCACCAGAATCATTTATATATAAAATGACTAACATGAGATAAGATGGTGATAATTAATTACCCTTTGAAATACCAAGTTGAGAATCTTTCTAGACACTTTTAAAGACCTTTATCATTTAGTATGGGTGACCCTAATAGTTAGGTGCTCATAGATTATCTTGTGTAAAGAAAGCAACCAATATGGTGGCCCTAATAGTTAGTTGCCTTGTTCTTGGAGTTTTATTTGGGTTACACTCGATAGGGAAACCCTAATTGTTAGGATAATATATGAATAGAGTTTATTAAATTCGTATGATGGGTTTGGTTAAAGAGTTATCCACTCATCTATCCAAGAGACATATATGATATGATTAACAATAAATGTCTACCAGATATAGTCAGGGATTATTTATGTGATTAAACAATAACAAGTCATGATGAAATATGGGTCTTATCCCACTAATGGGAATGATGAGTTCAAGATATTCCAACATTTTAGTGGGATAAAATTTAATAAAAATACTTATTAAATATTTTTAAAACATGATACTTATATGATAAAATCTTCTATTATATATAAATAATATCATCATCATCATCATAAAACTTAAATATAAGATCAACCCTAGAGAAATGAGAAGATTAATGTAAGAATCTCCTAATATTGGTAACTTAAGTAAGGAAAAATTATGCATTTAATCAACCCTTTCCTGAGAAACCAAGTGTTGAAGTGGTTCAAAAAGTGAATCTCGATGCTTGTGAGAAGAATACAATGATTCACTTAATGTTTTAAAGGCATTTGATTCATGGTCACCTAATTAACTTTAGTCTCCACTCATATAATCTATGTTTGAGTATGCTAATGACTTAAAGAGACTAAATATTTTCTATAAGGATTGTGATGGTTAGGGAATTCATCCTATGGTAATGAATGGAAATGTTTTAATAATGTTAATGAGTTTAAGAAAAAGTTACTCGATATTATCAAAGTGTTTAGTATAATTGAACTGGGCTTGTGATGTATAGGTTTTGGTTCTATATTGACAGTACATGTGGGAAACATTTAAAACCAAAAGAAGAAAATATATTTGTAGAGTCCAACAATGTTTATTCTATTATAAATTCAAGGTAATTTAAACATAAAGGTGTTATTAGGAAGGAGAAGTAATATTTATATAAGATGGAATTGTTTGGTATCATTGAAGAGGTTTCAGAAACTCCATGTAAAGTCCATGTTAGGTATCAGTGTTATAGAAATTAATTGTTTAGTTTTGAAGGTTATGTGATACCGACTGCATATTTTACAAATTTTTGTAAATATACATGAGTTCAAAATCAAGGGAATAATTTATAAAGATTTTATCTTGCATTAATGTGACGATGTAAAGAGTTTCTACATCAAATATTTGAATACAAAAGAATATATCATTTCTAGATGGATCTAGTAAAATTATTCGTATATTTGTCTCATTTATCTTATATGATAAGAGGATTTGTTTTCTAAAAAAGTGTTGGTATGAAAAATGTGAAATAATGGATTCAATACACATGGTTTATGATTCAACCAATTCTGTAATATTTTTTGAGAAGTAGATACAAATATTTTTTTTATCTAGGAAAAAATAGTTCATCCAAATATTTTTTAAAATATGAGAGACATGATCTCACCACTATTAATGACATATTTTAAATGATATTATTATTTTCAAGAAAATGCTCTAAAGAGATAGAATACCATGGATACCATAGTTTTTTTTAAATATTCCTACTTAAAGGAAATAAGATTTTTTTCTTAAACATAAAGAATCTTGTGTATATTAACATGATATTCTGAGAAAAATATAGTGTCTAAGAAGTTAGTGGGGGTGTGTTTGAACTTAAAGAAGTTCAAATTTAACAAATAAATGACTATTATAGTCAAAATTAAAAAGTAAATTTCACTTTAATATCCTAAAATATTTTATGTTATGGTGGTAAATAGAAATTCAATGATTTATATTTAGTTACCATAGTAAATTGAATCTCACTTTATCCTAATAAAGTTTAAGATGTGTTGGTAATGTAAAGAGTTACAATATTTTACAAAAGATTTAAAGGGAAAATTTTGATTAACAGGTTCTAAGAATGATGAAGATAAACTTATAAAGAGTTATAAATATACAATAGAAGTTAACATTTTATCATTTTATGTGTGGAGTTAATAATTTTGAATATGTTCAAGGAGTTAAACATTGATATTTTATTCCAAAATATAACCATTATTCAAAATGGATTACTTCATATATTTTAATCTCTATAGGTTTTAGTGGGAGGATTTTATCAACTGGTCAGATAGAGATGTGGTTGGAATTACATAGTGATGTAACAAGTTTAACAAAACCCCTAAAAGTGTAGAAAACATAAGGATTATTTGAAAGTCTATCATATATGACATGTTAGATAATATCTTATGTATGGTTTTGTTAAGTATTTTTAAAGTATTTTAAAAATATATAATGTATCATGTTGTACAAAATGAAATCTACACCTTATCATTCTTCCACATTGGTTGTATATATGTATATATAGATTTATATTTTATGAAGATAAATGACAATTGACCACTCAAAGTATGAATTTTAGTTAACCTTAATCGATTTTTATCATGGATTAGTGTAGAATATGATGAAATTTTAAGGTTAAAATGAGTAATATTCTTGTATTGGGATACATAATATACTTACAAGGCACAAAAAAACTTTTGTGCATTGGATGACCCAATAAGTATACCACATAGAGTGTCATACACTATGTCTTTGGTATACTAGGGGTGCATAGATCTTATTTGGAGTCCCCAATACCTAAGGTTTCCAAGACACCTAGCATTAGAACCTTTATACTTTGATACATTTCTTATAAAATCCTTGAGGCTTAGTTAATCAGGGGTAATTCAGTATATTTCTGATCATGTCATTGGTTATAGATCAATCAACATGGGATTTGTCCTCTTATATGATGAGTATAACATATGTTCCCTCAATTGAGATTGATTAAGGAAGTGTACAACCAAACGTAGAGAGTGA
Source organism: Viscum album (assembly GCA_963277665.1). NCBI lineage: Eukaryota > Viridiplantae > Streptophyta > Magnoliopsida > Santalales > Viscaceae > Viscum > Viscum album. The sequence continues at coordinate 542,971,545 of OY728119.1, forward strand.
ATACAGTGTACTTATTTATTTGGGTGAGGTGAATGTGATGTGACCATCCATAAAGGTGAATGAAATGTGATGTATTCATCAACCTAGTAAGTTAATACTTGGAGAATCAAGAAGGTATGAGTTGGATTTATAGAATAGACATACACTATATCCCATGGTCACTTGATGTATTGTAAAAAGGGATAATAAAACAATTAATTCTTATATATAATATAGTTGGTGGACACAAATATAGTGATACATGTGTTTGATGGAGATCATGCTAGATCCTTTTGTAGCTTGAGTAGCATTATTGCTTTACTAAAGGCCACTTTTTTTTTTCATTTATGGATTCAGTGATTTGTATTTGTTTTCAATGATAAAAATTCCCATGGGGATACACTTTACATATGACTAAATAGGGATTGAGTTTGACTCATAGAGCCACTCAAAAAAGTTTTTTAGAGTTAATCCAAAAGAGTTTTGGATGGTTATTAACAAGATATTACATATGATGTGATACATGGTGAAGTTGGTGACATCTTTCCAGAAGAATTTTAGAACATATCCAAAATGAGTTTTGGATAGTTTCATAAGTTATCATATATGATATGATATAAGGTGAAATGTCATGAAAATATTGTAAGATTTAGTATAAGTGAAGGATTGAAAAGAATATTCCCTAAAGCCATGTGATATCATATAGTAAAATTTAGTGTGTTGTAGACTATGATATACATATAAAAAAATGATTATATTTAATCCTTTAGGGTATATCACATTTTTATGATATATGATATATCATATAGGTTTCCTTGGCTAGTCATATTTTATGACATAGAGAAATCATAGTGCTATGAATCGTGTGGTACGATTTATTTGGAACTTTTATGATTCATCTAAGGTAGTAGAGTGTTAATGAGTTAAGAATCAAATCTCATACACATAGGATATCATTGATTATTTGAGTTGGCATAACCGAGGGTTATAACTAATACATGAATTAACTTAAAATATATGAGTTAATGCATGTTCACTCAAGGAGAATCCTCATGGAATATATAAAGGGGAATTCAAACTGATATTATAATCATGAAATCTTTCCCAGACCTAGGCTGAAGATCCCCTTCCCATAACTCTCTTCTCTTTCCTAGTTTACACCATGTAGAACTAGCATGCTGTGGAGGATAGATGGATCCTGCTTGTATGATGAGTGATTCAAAAAAACCCATGAATACATCATGGAGAGGGGAGTCTGATCGATTCTCTTCAAAGATCTTCATCAAGCCCATTTAATTGAAGATCATAGTATCAAAACTGTTGTGTAAGGTATAAATTCATAGGCTTATTCATTTTATAGTAGCATGATTTAGTTTATCAAGAATGATGTTTTTGGATTTGGGTTTAAAATTCATTTATGCTACCTTGTGTAACTATTATATGTTACTATGAAACCCAACAATATATTACTTTCTAAAGGTTTGAAAATTTTTTGTAAGACAAGAAATTTCTAAAAAAACTTATGAAAAAATTTGATGTATCATTCTAAAACCTAGTTTATCACCAAAGAGAATCTTCCCCCACACTTAAAACCTAAAATTGTCCTCAATGTTAAACTGAAAAGGTTGATATGCAATTATATAATAAATTTCACAAAAACTTTTCAATAGCCAATTAATAAGAATATGCAACAAGGTGATAATGAAACTCAAACAACCGCATGATCACCATAATCTATAACCATTAGACTTATTCAAAGTGAGAAAAAAAATGTTTCATATAGTTCACATGAAATTTTAGTTAAACTATTTACATTAAATTTCAAGTAAACATGAATAATAAACATGAAAATACCTTATTTCAGTATGTAATATTTTTTAGTAAGAAATACTGTAATTGTGCATAGATTTAATGAAAATTAAGGAACCAAAAAAAGTTATAAAATATAAAATACACTCCCATAGAGTTGATTTTATATCATATTAATTAAAAAATAAATATCACTCTCCTTTCAATTTGAAAATATAAATCTTGGTTGCTTCTAATATAAAACCTATAAAACAAAATAAGTTTACAACATTAAACACAACTATTTAGCTCAATATAAGTGCAACCAAATTTTAAAAAAAGAGAGAATGAAATAGTTCTATGACAAACCATATCTTTTATACACTTTATTTCATGATTTATTACATAAAGATACACATAACATAATCCCAAAAGGTTGATATTCCAAATGTATTTGGGAAAATAGGTACATGGTAAGAAAGGATACATCAACATTATTTAAAACTCCATAACATTTCCTTAAATTCCATTGATTTCCAAATACTATACGGAATAACCTGGGGATGTACATAAGAATGAGGTGATATATAAATCCCAATAAGGTAATAATTAAAGAATAACATGATGAAAGTAATACATGGGAGTAAAGAGACATATAAATGTGATATAAAAGGGTGAGAATCATAAACATGAACATAAAAGAATGATATAATATGATAAAATCAAGGCATCCTAGGAATGTAGAAACAACATAAAACATGACATCATAAGCATAAGTCAAATATAATCACTGAGAAATTATAACATAGTGTGATTAAGATAACCTTCCATGAACCATACATGGTATCTCATGAAATAAAATCATTACTCAATGCATTGCAAGTCTATATAATTTTGGACCCACCTATCACATTAATATAATGTACATGCATTTGTGTGCCACATGGATCGTATGACATAAGAACGTCTTTTATCAATTTTAATACCACGATAAAGGAGTCCGGGTAACATACATATAATTACCAAATAAATAAAGGATAATTACATCTAGGTGAATACCCTTGAGTGGAAATGGGGATGGGTATTCACAACATAGAAGTTTGGCATGAGAAATCATGGGATAATTTCAATAGTATAATAGGTGTACAAAAAGATTAATGTAAGGGTTTAATGAGAGTAAAAGGTGGCATATAATTAATTGGGAATCATAAGGATAGTAAAATTATGGGTAAAAAAATATTCTAACATGAAAAATTTGAAATCAATAGGCATAATATAAAGAAATTACTTGAATAAAGTTGAGGAGAAAGAGAATCCCTTACCTTGATAGGGCGATTCTAATAGCTTCATAGAAGATTATTAAGATATTGGGAACAAATTGGGAGGGTTTTAAAGAGGGATATAGAGATCAAATTAATGATAAATGTGTTTTTATTGAATAGGAATGATAGGTTGAGTGGGTATTTATAGAAAAAGATATGGGAATTCTTAATTATTTTATAAACTTAGGTTTTAAAACCTAAGTAATAAAATAATAAAAACCACAAATCTTTCCATGGTTTTTCCCATAGTTTCTACCAAAGAGGATTTATTTTTAATATTTCATTAGTACAAGAACCAAAATCATTAAAATAATACCATTGATAATGTGTAAGTGAGTCATGTTCATAAAGAATTGTTTTTAAAACCTTAAAATATAATGTATGTTTTGGAGGATTCATTATGAGTTTGTGAAATTAATAAAATAACAATAAAACAAATTATTTTAAAGGTAAAATATATTTTTGGTCTTGGATTCCTTTTATAGTATTTATTACATCATTTTTGGTCTATTATGATGTTATAATACATACCGTATATTTACACCATATTTAACTTTTACCCAAAAATTCAATTGTCTCATCAAATTATGAAAAATTCCCCGTTGGATAATTTTGATGTGATGATTTCAAAAATAATATTTATTTTAACAAAATAATTTTATAAATATTAAAATATAAATTTTTAAATAAAAATCCATATTTATTGTAAAATACTAGTTTTTATGACACTAACCACATTCTGACCCTTATAAGAATTACATCAGAATTTATTAAATTATATTATTATTTATATTTAAATAAATATTATTCAATAATAATATTTCATGAAAATAACATTTATTTAATTTTTTTTGAATTTATCAAAAAGAGTGTTTTAATTGAAATTATATATTTCAAAAAAATATAATTTATATTTCTTCCTATCAAAAATATAATTTTTATCAAACTCATTATATAATCACACACAGATATATATATCAAGTAATAATGAAAAAGGGATAATTATAATAATTATTTTATTAAAAATAAAATATAAAAAATATTAGTATTAAGGTATAGATACATAAACCCTTATTACACCAGCATACGCCCTAAGGGTAAGGTGTGTGATGGTGGTACTTTCTTGTGGTGGCTTGTGAACATGGTTTGAGTAATGATCTCGATAAGCTTGAAAATATCCTATAAAAAAGTTTTTCTCAAGTTTTAGTAGTGGAATCTCAGCTTACACTTAGTAGAGTGAAAATCCCAATGATGCCATCTCCCTCAAAAGCTTTTATAAATGGGATTCATAGGGTATGATATTGTAGGTAGATGCCATATCTTCTTCATTATGTTTCAATTAGATTTTAGTATAACCCTTAATATATACTAATCTTAACAGTCACTCTATAATGACTATATTATCAATTATTATGATTCCTAATGGTCATTTAAGCCCGTCATACAATTATGGTTATATTTTATAATGATCCAAAATAACAAAATGAAATATAGTGCATGTATTTTCTATAACCACATTATTTAATAAGAAATTTTTTCATTAAAGATGGAATTTAATTTATAAAAGTTTGGTTCATTACATTATTCCCCCCTTCAAAATTTTTCCTTCAAAATTTCAATTCATACACTAAAACAGATGAGGGTACTTCTTTTTTATCGCCTCTTCTAGTTCCCATGTCACTTGCTCAAAATTGTGGTTCCTAAACAATACTTTGACCATGTGAGTTATCTTGTTTCATAGTATTTTGTCTCTATGATATAAGATCTTCACATACTACTACTCATATGAAATATAATTCTCTAAAGGTATCACCTATAGATTCTATACATATGAGGGGTCTGGTATGTACTTCCTTAATATAGATACATGGAGCACATCATACACTTGAGATAGGTTGGGTGGGAGTTCCAGTCAATAGGACACATCTCTGATTTAACCAGGGATCTCAAAGGGGATGGTGTATCTTGTACTAAGTTTTCCCTTCTTCCCAAACCTCATGGATTTCTTCCACGATGATATATGAAGGAACAATTTATCTCCGACCTCAAACTCTTGGCCACATCGATGATAATCTTTATAGATTTTCTATCAAATTTTCATGGATTTAATATGAAACTGAATACTTTAAACTTTATTTATCATCTCTTGGATAGGATTAGGTCTCATCATCTTCTTCTCTTCATCTTCATCCTAGAATTTTGGATTCGGACACCTCTTCCCATATAGAGCCTCATAATGTTCCATTTGAATGCTACAATGGAAACTATTTTTATATGAGAACTCTACTAGGGGAAGGTTATGATAAAAACATACTTGGAAATCCATTGAATATGATCATAGTATATCCTCTATATTTTTAATAGTTCTCTCAGATTAATCATCTGTCTGAGGGTGATAAGTAGTACTGAAACTCTAATCCGTATCTAATACTTTCTAAATAATTCTCCAGAGCCTCAAGGTAAACCCCATATCTTGATCAGATACAATAGAGAGTGGTACTCCATGTAGTATTTCCAATTCTATTATATATATCTTAGCAAGTTGGTCAAGATAGAAATATTCCTTGATTATAATGAAATGTGATGACTTGTTATGGCAATCGAATACCACCCAAATGATGTTATTACTTTTAGATATCATGGGGAGTCCAATGATGAAATCCATGGTTATGTTCCCCATTTACATATTGGTATGAGAAATGGTTGCATTATAACCTTAGACTTCTATCATTTAGACTTGACTTGTTGTCATACCAAGCATTGAGATACAAATTCTGTAATCTCCCTCTTTATATTATCCCACCATAAGTTTTTCTTTAAATCAATATACATCTTAGTGCTTCTTGGGTGAATATAGAAGGATGAGATATTCCCATCATCCAAAGGTTACCTCTTCAGTTTTAGTTTTTATGGGACACATATTTGGGTTATAAAACTTCTATCCCCATATTTAGAAAAGTTGAACTATGGAATATTCAATACCTTTCTCTCTCACTCCTCACCGTCTTTTTAGGCTTCCTTGATCCAATAAAGAATAGATAATTGATCAATTATTTGAGCAAGGTTAGATAATGTTCCTTTTATGATTCCTATTTTTATCTTTTTCATGTACAAAAATATTGGATCACTTTCAATCCTCATCATGGATAGGGTTTCAAGATCCTTTCCACTCCAAGCACATGACACTTTGTTTGCCTTCCCAATATGGTAACAAATAGAACAATCATAATTACTGTTAAACTCTTACCACCTTAATTGTATGTGAATATATACTCACTACTACAAAAATAGGCCTTTTAAAAACACGAAAAATTCCCTTTATCAGTGCTAGAGAAGTGATAAATAACAGAGCGATATTAAAAGACCTAGTCTTTTATCAGTTCTTTTAAAAGCACTGATAAAGGGGCATACTGTAGTATGCTGCAACAACACACTACAACACAAGTGCAATGCGCTGTAGTAACACACCACAACACCAAAAATACCACAAAATAAGAAAAATCTATTAAAAATACATAATTAAATGAAATAAAATTTAAAACACAAATACAAGTAAAAACACTACATTATAGATATTTCAAAAATTTCTTTATACAATTACATAAGTATAAATTATTACATACATTCAATTACAACAGTCTTCCTTTGTCTTTTGATCCTAAACCCTACTAAAGAAAAAAATTCTCCTTTATAAGAAAAAAATTCTTATGTTAGTAATAATATAAAGAAATAAATTAATAGAAAGTGTTAATTTTAAACTAAACTTTGAGTCATACCAGGAACACTGTGTATCGGATTGAGTTATGGTTGATTCTTTCACATCACACCATTTCTTATTCATCTTCAAGAATTATATATATGAAAATTAACTAAATAATTATAAGATAAAAATGATAAGGAAATTATTTAAGTAATATCAGATATAATGATGAGAAAACAATCTAGGATCATTTTCTCAGTTTTGGGATTTTGATGCGCCTTTTAAACTAAAATGACACTTATATATTGAAAAGATGCACTTGGAGTCATACCAGTCACAACGTGTGTCAAATTTAGGTGATAATGATTCTTACACATCTAATATGACTTATGTATTATTTTCATAACGTTTCAAAAACAATCCAAATGTGTTTTCTTGATTTTGAGCACGTCACTTATCTTTTTTTACTAAAATGTCATTTTAAACCAGAAACATGCATTTTGACCCATACTGGTCACATTGTGTGTTGGTTTGAAATGATACAAATTCCTAAATATCAAAAAATAACTTAAGAATTGTTTTCCTAAATTATTAAGACAATCTAAGCCTATTTTCTTGATTTTCAGTGAGTGAAACTTTTTGAACTAACATGTCAATTTTAAACTGATAACAGACACATCAAGTCATACCAGACACATCGTGTATCATATTGAGGTGAGACTAATTCATACACATCAAAAATGACTTATGAATCATTTTAAAAAAGTATCAAAACAATATGAATGCATTTTCTTATTTTTGAGTAGGCCAGTTGTCCTTTTTACTAAAATTGATGTTAATTTTAAATAAAAAGACGCACTTGGAGTCATACCGGTCACACCGTGCATCAGATTGAGGATATAATGATTACTAAATATAAAAAATGACTTATGTATTGTTTTAATAAAGTATATAAATAATATATATGTGTTTTATTGGTTTTGAGTAGGTTAGTTGTCCTTTTTTACTAAAATTAATGCAATTTTAAATAAAAAGATGCACTTGGAGTCATATCATTCACAATGTGCATCAGATTGAGGTTATGATAATTTCTACACACCCCAAATGACTTATGTATAGTTTTAATAATGTATCTAAACAATAATAATGATTTTACTTGGTTTTGAGCATGTCACTTGTCTTTTTTACTAAAATGTCATTTTAAATTAGAAACATGCACTTTGACTCATACCGATCATATCATGTATCAGTTTGATGTGAGACCAATTTCTAAATGTCAAAAATAACATATGAATTTATTTCCTAAATTATTAATATAATTAGAGTTCATTTTCTCAATTTTTAGTGAGTGGCATTTTGTGAACTAAAATGTCAATTTTAAACTAATAACACACTCATTGAGTCATAACAGACACATAATGTATTGGATTGAGGTTTCTATAATTCCTAAACATCAAAAATGACTTAAGTATTTTTACCATAAATTATAAAAACAATATGAATGTATTTTATCAGTTTTGAGTAGGTCAGTTTTCCTTTTTAATAAAATTGATGTCAATTTTAAATAAAAAGATGCACTTGGAGTCATATTGATCACACCATGCATCAAATTGAGGTGTGGATGATTTATAAAATTCTAAAATGACTTATGGATTGTTTTAATAAAGTATAAAAACAATCTGAATGTGTTTTCTTAGTTTTGAGTTGGTCAGTTTTCCTCTTTACTAAAATCGATGTCAATTTTAAATAAAAAGACACACTTGGAATCATACCAGTCCCACCATGTGTCATATTAAGGTGTGGGTGGTTTATAAACATCTAAAATGACTTATGTGTCATTTTCCTAAAATATCAAAACAATTTTAATGCATTTCCTAGATTTTGAGTATGTCACTTTTTTATACTAAAATATCATTTTAAACTAAAAACATGCACCTTGACTCATACCAATAACATCATGTATCAGTTTGATGTGAGAATGATTCCTACATATAAAAAATGAATTATGAATATATTTAATAAATTATCAAAAAAATATGAGTGTGTTTTATCTATTTTCAGTGTGTGACATTTTTTGAACTAAACTATCGATTTTAAACAGATAACGGACACATTGAGTCATAACGGTCACACCGTGTGTCTAATTGAGGTGAATATGATTCCTAAATATTCCAAATGACTTATGGATCATTTAACTAAAGTATCAAAACAATCGGAATATGTTTGATCAGTTTTGATTATGTGACTTTTCCTTTTTACTAAAATTAATGTCAATTTTAAATAAAAAGAGGCACTTGGAGTCATACCGGTCACGCCGTGTGTCGAATTGAGGTGTGGATAATTTTTACACATCCCAAAGTCTAAAAAACAATGATAATTTATAATGTTACCAAATTTTTATTGTCTTTATATGTATAACTTTTAACACTACAAATTGACTCGATGTTCTTAGCTGAAAGATGTTTCTCATTGTTGAAAGTCAGAAGAGAAGAGGAAGCTCATGGGACCATTTTATCATGAGAATTTATCACAATGGGAACATGAGAAACTTATACTCTTTTTGATATCAAAAATGAAATTTTTTTTTCATCTAATAATACCGAATCAATATGTAGTGTTGGAAACTTGACAAAGAAAGGCAATAAAAATGGAAAACATGGTAAGATTGGTAGAAAGAATCATTTTATCTCTTTTGTGGTTTTTTATAGATAGTTGAAAGAAAAATATGACTTCCAAAAATATATATGAAAAAACTAAATAAGTATTAGATAAAAATGATAAGTAAATTAACTTGAAAATAGTATATAAAATGATGAAAAAATTAATTAAATAAGCTATAGGAATTCACCTTTTTATGATAGTTGTATTCATTCTTGATGAATTTCCTTGTTTTCATTATCTTAGTTATAGGATCGAAATCCAACCCTCATGGGCATGAGAAACTTCGAACAAACCACCCCAACTCAAACAAAAGAATCCACCTATATAAGAAAACAAATATTATATGAGTAATACAAAAAAGAAATAAATTAAACATAAATATGAAACAATACATTAATTCTATGGATAATTATTTTAATGTGCAAACATTGTTGACCATAGGGATATAACAACGATAAAGCAACAATGATGATAAAAAAATGTAAATAGATCTCACAAAATAATCAATCAAAGAGTGAGGAGGATATGGGGAAAATAATATACCTTGGATTGAAGCTTTTAATTGTTCGATAGAAAGTAATGATATCCTATTGGGTTCATAAAATATTCATTTTTTATAATAAATAAATAAATACACATAAGATATTCATTATAAAAACTGAAAGTTATAGATAACTCTAATAATGGAAACTCAACATTTGATTGTTTTAAAGATTTTAAATATTATTTTAATAAAATGGGTAATTGAATTTAAGAAAATAATTACTCCACTATGGTAGGTTTTATCCTATGAATTCATCAAAAGGTGGAAGTTATAGACAATTTTCATCCTCATCAACTCATCTTTTGAACAGTTATCATTGCATTTTTTTTTGTTTGGAACTCATCCTCCATCTCTTGTGGACATGTACCTATGTTGCTTTAAATAATCAATGCAGTAGTCCTCCATATTATAACTACTACTCATAGTATTACAAGTAACATAAAAGAGATGAGGGATGAGTCCCAATAAATAAATTGGAATAATAACTATTCAGGAGATGAAACTGATGAGGGTGAAAGTTATACTATATTTTGTTCTATAAAAGGGGTAATGCCTCCCATTTGTGAGAATTACATGGATGGTAATCAGAGATTCCTAAGGGTATAACCAAAAGGAAATGTTAAAGAATGATATGTTTTTATATGGATTAAAGTAAAACATATATAGTACTTATTTAACGTGTAATGAAATAAATGAAGTGTTTTTTTAGAAGTATTAATAAGTGTATTATCATTTCAAATATGGATATATTTTTACAAAGGTATAAAAAACTAGATGAACCATTTTTTGATTTGGGGTTGGTAAAAATTTATGGTAATTATGTTTGAAAGTGGAAATTGATTTGTGGTAGTGAAAAATTGATCATATTAGATAATCATACAATTAAATACTGAGTTAAAAAGGGTGGACTAAGATGTTTTTATGATGACAATATAAAATTGATAGATATTTTTTACTAATTATAATGGGGGGATTTTTAATAATTAAAATAATGATGAAACATAGAAGGAAATTAATGTTTAATTAAGTAGCATAGGGGGAGAACATGGGGATGAGTTGGACTCAAAATAAAACATTGATAGTGAGGAAAATGAAGAGGGATTATCAACTCTAATAAACACAAGCAAGGCTTCAATCAATAAATAAAATTTCATTGGTGATCAAATAGTTTTAGTGAAAACTCAAAAGAGCAAGACTACCAAAAACTTCATTTTTTCCCAAGTAGACCCTAAATTATCTGGAGGGGCTAAAAAGGATGATAATTGTATAAAATATATGCATGAAGAGCTTGATATGAATAAGAACAATGTGACATGGGAAATTGTTCCATTGTTGGAAGACAAAAATGTTATCAGAACCAAGTGGTTGTTCAGTAATAAAATCATTAACTATGGAAAAATGGCTAAAAATAAAGAATGGATAGTGTGCAAGAGGAACTCCTAGATCAAAGGAATTTATATTTATAATAAATTTACTCTCATATCCCGTTTGAAAACTATTTGTTTTTTTGACTGTTTCAGTGAAAATATAGTTAAAAGTATACAAAATAAATGTAAAATCAATATCCCTCAATAGAGTTCTTATGAAGGAGTATACATTGAGAAACCATATGGGTTTATTATGGATGAAAATGATAGAATGTTGTTCCGGTAAAAGAATTATTTGTATAAGATAAAGAAATCACTGAGGACCTGGTAAAAAGGTTGGATCAATAACTAAGAAAGCTTGGTTTTTAGTGAGGTAGAGTTGATCACAACCTCTACATCAAGAAGTAGAATGATTAAAGGATGTCAGTACTCATATATATCAAAGACATAATATTTTATGAATGGACAAAGCATAATGCTATTTTTGTGTGTGAATCATATGAGGTATGATATCGAGATGTCTATGATGGGTGAAACATTTTTATTAGTTTATAATTGAATCAAGGAAATAATATCACGCTAATTTCTCAATAAAAATATGAAAAAATAGGTTCCTAAGTGATTTTCAATGGAATATTCCATACCAATGACAACATTGACTGCTATATGGATGAATTTTTCAAATGTTGATGATAGAAAAGAAGTAGATGTCATGTAATATAAGTTTTGGGAGCCTATTATACCTCACAACAACATAACCTAACATTGGGTTTGATATATTTCAAGTTTCACAGTAACAATGTTATCCCAAGGAGAGCCACATACTATTGGGGAAGATAATACTTCAATATATCTAAAAAACAATGAATTTTGGGTTGTTTTATTATAAGATAGTGTAACTGGAGTTGTTAAGATACACAAATGTGGGATGAGAAATTTTGGTGGATAACTGAGGGAAATTAGGGATATCGAAAAACTTGGATTTTGTTCAAGCCTTGGTTTCGTTCGACCCTTGAATCGATAAAGCCTTGGATTTGATCCTTGGAATAGTTGGACCCTTGATTCTAGCCTAGATTCGAGCTTATATTCGATAATGAGGAGCACCGACAGTAGGCGGATTCTGTGGAGAGCTTCTAATTTCATGAACTGGTTCATGATGATTAAGGTTCTTAAAATAGATCGAGACACTTTATCAACGCTTTCAAAAAGCACTGATAAAATGAATCTTTATCAGTGATTTCTTTATCACTAATAATAATAGAGATTTATCAGTGGTAAAAAAGTGCTGATAAAATCCATCTTTATTAGTACTACAATGTTAGTGCTGATATATATAGATTTTATCAGTTCTTTTTTACCACTGATAAATCTATATCTTTATTAGCGCTAAAAAAACACTAATAAATAATTATAATATATATATTTTTAAAATAATACATTTTTAAAAAAAGTATAATTATTATATATAATTATAATACTTATAATAATACTTTTTATAAAATAATAATTTTAAATTCTTTGAATATATAATTATTTATTTATAATTATATAAATAATTTTTTAGAAAATAATACTTATATCATTATATATATTTATGTAATTATATATATATATAATAAATAAATATAAATATAAATATAGTAAACATATTCATTATTTAAATAAATTTATTATAAATTTATAATTATTTAAATATATATAATTATTTATTTATAATTATCTAAATACTTTTTAAACAAATAATATTTAATTATTTATAATTATAAATGTGTAAAAAAGGTAAATATACATTTATAAATATATTTATTTATAATTTTTTATAATTTTTTAAACATTATTAATGAATATTTTATCTTAAGTGCATGCATATTAAAAATGAGTAAAATTGAATAATTAAAAATGAGTACACTTTAACAATATTGAAAAATTGGATAAATTTGATTAATTAAATATAAATAATTAAAAAAATGGATATATATTGAAATAAAGATGAATACATATTGAAAATAATAAAACATAGTAAATAAATATATATAAAATAAATAATATAAATTTATTAAATTCCCAAAATAATATTCGTGTGTGTGCATATGTATATAACCATGCATTAATTACATACATATAAAATCAATATAATACGTTTGATCTATGTTAAATTGAAAAATTAAACAACATTCAATTATGCCCATTACTCGATGCAATTATTCAGTATTTTTAATTATAAACCATTATTCACTAAATATATTACTATTTAATGTAAAGAATAAATATTTTTTATTAAAGAAATCATATTTATATACATTCATATATATATATATAATATATACTATTTATTAACATTATCAATAATCATTTAATTAATAAAATGTTTAAACTTTTTCTAAATTTACTTATTTTTAATTTTTATTTGTTCAATTTTAATTTTAAATATATCTATATATTTAATATATACTATTTATAATTTATATATAGTATAATCAATTTATTCATTTTTATCAATAATTATTTAATTAATAATTTTTTTAATATTTTTTCAATAAAATCATTTTTATTTTTTTATTTAATTATTTCATTTTATTCAAACTTTAATCAAAGCTAAAAAAATACTGATAAAGAATTTCTTTATGGGCGCTAAAAATAAAGCACTGATAAAGGTAACCCTTTATCAACACTTAAAAAAATATGTTTAAAAAAGGTGCCTTTTATGAGTGCTAAAAAATATGCTAATAAATGGTGCCTTTTATTAGTGCTAAAAAAGCACTGATAAAAGGAGCCCTTTATCAGCACTTATTTTAACACGGATAAAAGAAATCTTTATCAACACTTTTTTTTAACATTGATAAAGGCCAATGCTGTTAAAGGCTTGTTTTGTAGTAGTGACTTAAGGCTTTTATGATCTATATATATGTCACACTTCTCCCCGTAGAGATAATGTCACTAAATATTTATTGCGAAGATCACTTCATTTAATTCCAGATCATGGGTTGGGTAGTTCTACTCATATATCATTAATTGGGTGGAGGTATAGGCCATTACCTAAGCATCTTTCATGAGTACACAACCCAATAAATTTTTGGGAGAACCGTTGTAGATCCAAAATCCTTACCGACTGGTGGGTAATGTGAGAATAGGTATAGTGATTAGCTTATTCCTTAACTCTTTAAATCTCTTCTCACATTCATCAACTATAAAAACTTCACTCCCTTTCGATTTAGCTTGGTTAGTGAGCTTGAAAATCATGATAAGTTTCTCACAAATTAATGATAGTACCCAACCAATCCAAGGAAACTACAGATCTCTATCACATATGTTGGTATGGGATATCCTTCAATTGCCTCTATATTTGAAGGATCCATATACATCCCTTTACTGGTGATAACATTCCCTAAGAATGTTACTTTCTTTATCCAAAAATTTCATTTTCTATAGTTTTCATACAACTTTTACTTAAGGTCTTTTATAAAAAATTCAAATGCTCCCCATGTTCCTTCTTTCTTTTTGAGTATATAAGAAAATCATCTATAAATAATACCACAAATTTATCAATGTAACTCTTAAAGACTCTATTCATTAAGTTTATAAATACAACTGGAGCATTATTGAGTACAAATGTAATCACTATGAACTTTTAGTGCCTGTACCTTGTATAAAAATTAGTCTTGGGAATATACTCATTCTTCACCTTTACATGATAATATCCTGATCAAAGATCCACCTTAGAGAAGTACCGGTCTCCATTTGGCTGATCGAACTTTTCATAAATCTGTGGTAGAGGATACATGTTCTATATCATAATCTTATCAAGCTCATGATAATAAATGAATAGGTGCATTGAATCATCCTTATTTTTTGTTTAACAGGACCGATATACCACATAGTGACACACTTGGGCATATAAAAACCCTTTCCAAATTATCCTATAGTTTCTTATTTAGGTATTTAAATTCAACAGTGTCCATTCTATATAGAGTCTTAGATATTGGAAAAGCTCTAGGTATATCTTTGATTGAGAAATAAAACTCTCAATTTGGAGGAATATTAGAAAATTCTTAAGGAAATACATTAGTGCATTCTATTAAATGGGCATGTCATCAAGGATGATCTTTTCCTTAGTATCAATCGTTTGAGATAGATACAATTTATCATAATACAATAATATTAATGCTTGAGATAATGATTCTAAAGGATATTTATCCTCTCCCTTACACTTTTATAGAATTAGAGGGTGATTCATGATAAAAATGGTGATTTCCTTATCTCAAGAATTTATATTGTCTCTATACAAGGAAAGATACTCCATACCTAAAACTGCATCAAATTCTTCTAAAGAGAGTATCACAAGATTCGCTAGGAAATTTATCTCACAAACACTGATAGGGGAGAAGTTGTACTACTGGGCTATAATAATTAACCCATTTTCTATTTTCAACACTAACTTGACTTCAAAGTTTTGAGGCGGTGTTTGAATAGTTCCACTAAACTTGTGTGATATGAAATAATTCATAGAACCATGGATAAAAATAATATCTTTCACTATTTTATTCTGGTTCTAATCATTTACTTAATCTAAAATAGAATCAGGGATAAGAATATTCAAACTAATAAACATATAAAAGGAAAAATATGACCATTTAAGGGATAAATCATAATATACATATATTCCATGACCTATGAATTTCTAGGATTCAATCTAAGTTATCCATGGTCTATTTCCTAACATTAAATTTCATATACATTTTTGTTCCCTTCATAGTGGTTTATAAAGATCTTGTGAATTTACCATAGAATATCTCTTAAGAGTGTCAAACTAAGTTTACAGTAATACCTCTTTATTATGCACTAGGCAATGATCGAGTTAATACCCAATCCACCATTTTTAAGGCTATTACCCCTATTATTACTATGCTAGAGCTACATCCACTTGTAGTATTTTTACATAGATTTCATTTCTTGGAAACCACTTGCACTATACTTTACCAAAATTTATGGATATTTTCTTATGTTTAGTATTATACCTAAGGATTTCAATATGATTTTATAATCCTAATCCCCCAAAATAACCAGACTCTACTATGATATCAACTATGACAACTCATATCTTTAATACACTTTATTTCATGATTTATTACATACAGATAAAAATAACACAATCTTAAAATATTAAAAGGCCTAGTGTATTTAGGAAATTAGGTAAATGGAATAATAAATTGAAATAGGTATATAATGAAATTATTTAAAACTCTATAACATGACCTTAAATTCCATTGATCTTCTAATACTATATGAGATAACCTGGGGATATACATAAGAATGTAGTGAGCTATACATCCTGGTAAGGGAATGATCAAAGCATAACATTATTAAATTAATACATGTGATTCAATAGGTATATCAAGGTTACATAATAGCAAGAGAATCATAAACATGAACATCGAAGCATAATATAAGATGATAACATCAAGGCATGATATGAATGTGGAAACAACATAAAACATGACATCATAAGAATACGTCAAGCCTAAATACTAAGAAATCATAACATATAGTGCTTAAGTTAACCACCCATGCACCATACATGGTATCTCATGAGATAAAAACATTAACTAATGCATTCAAGGGTTATATAATTACAGGCCCACCCATCACATACATATAATGTACATGCATTTGTGTGCCACATAGATCATATGAAACATGAATGTCTTTCACCAATTTTAATACCATTATTAATTATTTCAGGTTATATACATGGAATTACATAATCAACTATGGATATTTAAATCTAGGCGAATACCCTTGAGTGGAAATGGCTATGGGTATTTTCAATACAAAATTTTGGCATGGAAAATCATGGGATAATTATGGTAGCATAACAGGAGTACATAAAGATTAATTTAAGGATTTAATGAGAGTGAAAGGTGGTATATCATTACCTAGAAATCATAAGGACAATAAAGGGATGGGTAAAAACCTATTCCAAAATTTAAAATTGGAAATAAAAAGGCATAATACAAAGAAAGTACTTGAATAAAGATGACAAGGAAAAGAATCCCTTACATTGAGAAGGTTCTTAAAAAAGATTGGGAGGAGATTATTAAGATCTTAGGAACACCTTGGAATAGATTTAGAGAGGTATTTATAGAGTAACATCATGGTCAATGGGTTTTGGTGAAGAATAATGGGAGGTTGGGTGGGTATTTATAGCAAAAGTGAGGAGAATTCTTTATCAATTTCTAAACTTAGGTTTTGGAATCCAAGTAATAAAATATTCAAAACCACAAACATACTCATGGGTTTTGACTAGTATTTCTGCCAAATAGAAGTGGTATTTTATATTTTATTAATCTAAGAACCAAAATCATTAAAATAATACCATTGATGACATGGAAGTGAGTCATGTTCATAAAGAATTGTTTTTACAACAAATATTGGTTTTGGAGGATTCATTATAGGTTTGTAAAATTAATCAAATAACTTCAAAAACAAATTATTATAAAGGGTAAATATATTTTTGGTAATGGATGCCTTTTTTAGTACTTATTACATCACTTTTTGGATGTTATTATGTCATAAAACATAACACATATTTAAACTGTATTTAATTTTTACAAAAAAATTCAATTATCTCATAAAATTTTGAAAAAAATCACCACTCGATAATTTTAGTATGATGATATATAAAATAATATTTATTTTACCAAAAATAATTTTCTAAATATGATAATTTACACTTTTAAATAAAAATCCTCATTTACTATAAAATACTATTTTTTACAACACTAACTAATTTTTGACCATATAAAAATTAAATTAGACTTAATTAAATTATATTATCATTTATATTTAAATAAATATTATTTAATAATAATAGTTAAGGAAAATAACATTTATTTAAAAAATTATTGAATTTATCAAAAATATTGTTTTAATTAAAATTATATATTTCCCAAAAATATAATTTTGATTTCTTCATATCTAAAAATGTTTTTTTATCAAACTCATTATATAATCATATATATATATATATATATGAAGTAATAATAAAAAATTGATAATTATAATCATTATTTTATTAAAAATAAAATATACAAATTTATACTAATAGGGCCTAGGTACATAACTCCTTATTACACAAGTGTACACCCTAAGGGTAAGGTGTGTGATAATGGTACTTTCTCAGGGTGGTTCAGTGAACATGGTTGGGTTCATGATCTTTATAATCTTAAAATTATTTCATAAATAGTTTCACTCAAGTTTTAGTTATTGAATCTCAGCTTGGGCTTGGTTAAGAGCAAATACAAGTGAAACCATCTCCCTCAGAAGCTCTGATAAATGGGATTTATATAGTATGATCCTAATGGTCAATTCCATCACTTCTTCCTTATATTTCAATTAGATTTTATCATAACCCTTAATATATACTAATCTTAATGGTCACTGTTGAATGATTATATTAATAATGGTTATGATGCTTAACAATATTTTAAGCCCGTCATACAATTATGGCTATGTTTTATAATGATAAAAAATAACAAATGAAATATAGTGCATGTATTTTATATAACTAAATAAATTATTAAGAAATTTATTCATTAAAAAGGTAATTTGATTTATAAAATTTTGGGTAATTACAAGTTTAACTTCTAATCCGATCATAGAAATTTATGGAGCCTTCCATAAACCAATTGCTTAGGTAAACCATTAATCCATGAAATCATCTTATTAATTTATAGTGCATTACTACAAAAACTAGAAACAACTAAAAATATGAGAAAGTTTAATAATTTATTTAGTTAGTTCAAAAAATATTGAAAAAATGAATGCAATATGAGGTTGAATTTATTTTCATTATTTCAGTTAATAATTATTTCTAATAGGCATAAATTCACCACTCAAGTAACTCTCTTTACCATAAAAATCACATTAAAATAATATAAAACAATACTATAAAAGTATATAGGTTGGTATTACATAGTTTATATGAACATAGTCAATGAATATATCAATTGATTTTTAAAAAACAAACCAGGTTATTTTTTTTCACCACCTAACATGTTTTATAAGAAACCAAGCAGTTTTATAATAACAAACAAATAAAAATTAAATGAAATGATTATAAACATGAATAGTATTTAAAATTTAGGGACAAAATAATAATAATAAAACCCTAAAATCAAGTAAATGAAAGAGTTCCAATAGAATGAAACATGAAAAAAATTCATCATAATAAAAATCACATGGAAAAAACTGATTAATAGGGTGCTTCCCTATAATAATAGGGTGATACCGTCTCTTTAAGATTTTAAATCAACTAGATTTTTCATTGAATCGCATGAAAGAGAAATAAAATCAATATTAAATACAAGAATCAAATTCCAAGAGAAAAAAATTAAGGTGAAAAAGGAATGATAATAAAACTCCAAGCCATTAATTCTGCTGTAATACACCAAATTTGGAGGGGCATTGGTTAAAAATTTTACATCTAGGAAAAAGGAACAACATTTGACTTAATTAAGGAAATAATGGAATAAGATAATTTTATTTCAGTGATAAATAATCCTTGTAAAAACATTTTTTTTGAAAACACATAAATTGTTTTGTTGAAAGTAATAAAATCACAGGTTTCCCCATGCAATTCTAGTTTTAAACTCCCTCACCAAAATAATTTAAAATTATATCCATTTTTACTAAGAGGATGTGGTTTATTATCCAAGAACCACTAATATGTAGCTGTATTTTATACACATTTCCACATTTTTTTATTTAAAATATGGTGTTTTTTACTTATGTGTTTAAAATGATAGTTTATTAACTCTTGATCATTATTTTCTAAAAATGACATTCTTTGATTTTTTTATAAATTTTTTATTTTGGGTGATAAATTTATTTTTTTATGATTAATAATTTTATATTTATTTTAAATAATTATTTTTAATGTTCTTTGTATTGTTTTAACTAAATTATTAATTTTGAAGTGTTTTGATATGTTGTGGTATTTGGAGTGAATTTTTTCAAATTTTCTATGTTTTTTATCATAAATATATTTCGTTTAATTTTAATTTTAAAAATTCATGTTGAATTTTTTTAAGTATTAAAAATTTTACATTTTTTAATTTTGAGACATCATTTTTTTATTATGTAGTGTCCAACCTGGTTCCCAAGGATTTTCATTTTATAGGTGGAGTTATGTATGATTTTTTAGGAATTAATGATGGTAGATAATTTTTATTTAGTTTAAAAATAAAGCAATTTAAGTTTTTAATGGGATATAATTCTGATATTTAATATCATCAACTTGATACATCAGATTTTTGAGATTTTGAGAGGATATGTAATATCCGTTACGTTAAGGAAATTGGAGAATTCGATATTGAATCCTTCATGTATAAGATTTTGAATTTTACTAAATGATATTAAGTTAGGCCTCACATCAGATTAGTTGGTTTTTATGAAATAATAAGAAGGCCACACATGGGTTTAAATCAAGGTAAGAAGATCCACATATGATTAAATTCTCACCATATAAGAATAGATAATCACGATCTCTATTCAAATAAGATTAAAAGATAAAAAATTCGGTCAAGTTTGGATCATGAAGGGATGAGTATGAGATTATTAGTCTTACGATCAACCAACAAAGAAGCTTGTATGATCTTTAGTTTCACCAAAAGATATCAAATACAAAACCAATAGAGATTAGATCAAATGTGGTTTGTTGGTTAGATCTATATGAAGATTAAAGATGAGTTACATTGATTGAAGATATGATTCAAATTTTTTATCTAGGATGACTTCAAACATACTATGGATGATGATGATTGAAATATGGGTAAATATAAGTCTAGGATAAGAGAAGTTGATATTTTTATATGAGAAGTATAAAAGAGGACCCATCAAAGTTATGTGATACTGATATTGGTAGAGCTGTGTCTAAGTTTACAATTAATATTAAACCAATGAAACTGAGAATTAAAGAACCACCAAAAGGTGTTCAAGTGAGGCTAGAAAGTCTTAGATAACGTTATTATGTTCATTCTTTATCTTTTATTTTAGTTTTGAGTTGAAGTTTTTGGATGGAATGCTAGTTTGAACCAATTATTTTAGACCATATTAGACTTTGAGTGCATCAAAGGTGTTTTGTGTAATGATCCAATGAGGGGTTGATCATCTAAATAAAGAAGAATTATATGTTTACTTACAAATTTTACATGGTATTTCACCAATTATCCATTCCCATGAAAGCCTTTAGTCACCCTTAATTATTATTTAGGTGTATGATTTTTTTTAACTAAAGGGGTAGTTAAATGAGTGAATCTTCAACTAATGGTGGATTTATTTCTAATGATGAGATGAGATTCAGCTGGTAAGAATCTCTAGGTAGTTTTGGAGTGTAGCTTATAATGCCCTAGATATAATGATGGACATGAAAATCAGTGAGGTTTTTGTTGGTTGACCATTGAGATAACCTTAGTACATCAAACATACATATTACAACATTTTACATGATTATTCATTAAATATTATAATAGAACACACCATAGAACCTATAGGTTTAGTATCTTTAAATACTATATACATAATTAACTTATTTTACAACCATTATTTAATATTTTCAACAAACATTATCCACACATGATACCCTTATAGACATATCATACATAATACTATACTTCATAACTTATGGAAAAGAAAACATAATAAAGGGAGAGCTCAAATTTTTAGTAAGGGGTAAGCATAAGAGATATCAATCGAAAATCATAAGTAATAATAAAATAAAAATGTGTGTATGAGAATATAATAAAGGTATGTAAACATAACATAAGGAAATCATACCCAAAAAAATAGGAATCATAAATCCATAATCATGACATAAATATTTGGGTATAATATAATAAATGAGTCATATGACATGACCTGACCGACCATGGCCTTCCTGGCTAGTGGTAAACCAAGCATACCACCCCAAGACCGCCTCCAATAAGCTAGGGGCTAGTGACTAGCACTGAGTAAGCATGTTACACATATGGTAGGTCTTATCCTCATTTACATGTACACATGCACACATATCTCCAAACAAACCAAAGAAATTTGAAAAGTAAAAAACTATAACAATAAATGCATGAACAACCTCTATCAACCCTTAAAAAGAATGATGGGTTAGAACCAAAGATAAAGTGACAAAATCCAAGCATGAAAATTGGAAATTAGGTCCAAACTAATAATAAGAGAGAATACAGTCTCATTATACAAATTCTAATATAGAAACAATCCTTCTACCATATCTACCAAGAACCACTAAGAACCACCCACACTAGGTCCACCTAAATCTCCATCAAATATCCTATCATCAACATAAGGCCTAACATGTGTAAGAAGATACCATATACAGGTGAGTATATATAAACCTAGTAGGAAAACTTGAAATCACCAAGAAATAAATAATCTAAGTAGAGTTAACTCAAAACTATAATCAATAGGGTTAAGGAAAGGGAAAACCCAAATATGCTCAAAATATTACTCAAGTCAAAGAGTATGGTATCAATCTTTACAACCAGCCCAAGGATTATAAGTGTCTCCTAAAATCATTATATTATTTGTTCCTTCAACCCACATAACCTCTCTATATCTATAGTGGAGGATCCTTCACCCCTAGTAGTGCAAAGGGGATGCCGACTCCAATAGAGGATTTCATGCCCCACCCAAGATCATTATATAGGGGGGAATACCAACCATACTGATAAAGGATCCTATTTCCTATAATAGAAGGGGGGATACCAAACCTATCTGATCTGTAGGTATAAGATCCTTCACCCCAATCCCATGGGCGGCATTTCCAAACCTACCTAGGGATGTTATAAGGATAATGTGACCTGAATATCAAGTCAAGGTGGGTTTCTTCTCATTAAGGATGTTTAGAAGGTGAGTCTAATACCTGTGATGATAATATGGTTGATCATGATTGATTGTTCATAATTACTATCTCCCTATTTAGATATAAATCCATATTTACCTCCCACATGGAATTCCACTCATAAGGGACTTCACAAAGTCCCTAATCCAAGCTAAATAAGAGTCCAAAACATGCTTCCTAGGGTACATAATGTGTATAACACAATAATTCATCTTCCCATCCACCAATTCCCCACATGGAATGAAAATGGGAAACTACATAGTGTGTGGAACATGTCACATAGTTTATAGGTTCGAGTTTAACACTTGACATGTGCCTCATTGCTCAAGTTGTGTTTATTTAAGGTTATATGACATGTGTCCCTTCTACATGGCATGTGATGAAACTCAGGGTTCCTAAGAATGTAAACTTTTTTACATGTTGGGTTGGTCATCTAGGGTAAAATGACATGTGGGACCAGTTACATGACCATTTAATATTTTTCTCTCTCAAAAACCATAGCACCACATCAATGAGACACAAATCATGTGTTCTTAAAAACTACATGCCATATAGTCATGTTTTTTTCCTTTTATATTTTCCCCTTATTCAAGAATCCTAATGGAATGGCACCTCACTCTCCTATATCCCATCCGCTACTCTCGGTCACACCCTCTTTCTTCTCAGCTCCTGCTCTCCTACTCTCCTACTCTCGGCTTTGCGCTTTCATCTAGGGTTTCAAGTTCTCCCCAACGTCTATGGGACTTTCCTACTTCTTCTTCCCTAGGTTTTCTTTCTTCTTATTCTCATCAATTCTCCCCTTTTAGGTTTTCTTTTTCCTCGCTAGTTGAGATGTCACACTTTCTCCTCTACCACCCCTACTCTGCTGGTCTGGACTAACACACTCGAATCCATATTAGTCGGATGTGTTGGTTTTTAGATGGGTTTGAGACTGTGGAGGTGGGAGTATGGGTAACCTAGAAATCTCTATCCAACGACTTCTTCTCTTGGATTCTCTTGCCCTTGGTTGATGTTAATTATTTTAGGGTTTCAGTCCTGGTTATCTCTTTCTTGATTCATGATGGTTCTCTTAGGGTTTAATCCCCCTATTTTCCCTTTGTTCATGCTTATTTTAGGTATTTAGTCCCAATATACCCTTTCTCACTCCATGGTGGTTCATTCTTCGTGGATTTTTGACTTTTCTCTTGGTTTTTCTTCCATAGGCTTGTTACAGCCCCTTCTTTGCCGCTCCTCTCTGCTCTGGCTTCCTAGTTCTTTTCTCCCTCTTAGTTAGGTTGGGTGTGATGATTACCAAGGAAGTTTTGGGATGTGTATGGGGAGAAACATGAGGTTCTCGAAGGCACGACCTATGGAAGATATTTCTAGTCATGTTGGATCTTGTGGTGATAGTGCAAGTGGTGTTAGTCATAGTATTCTTGGTAGAACAATTTCATATTTTGGTTCTGATGGTCTGTGGTTATAGTGTTTCACGATGGCAACAATGGTGTCTTATCAGTGTTGACGATGGTTTTCAATTGTAGTTAACGGTGATGACGATGGTGTTGGTAGCTCATGATGATGATGGGGGACTTGATGTAAGGTTCTCAATGGAAGACTGAGGCACATTGATGGAGGATGTCTTTGGTGTCAGGTGTGCATCCTGAGACGACGGTGACTGAGGCGTGATGACAGTCTGACTGTCTTTCAAATTTCAAAAATTGAAATGGTTTTTTCATTTCACAACATTGTGGAGTCATGGATGATGTTGATGGTGGTAGATAGTTTTGTCATGTACTAGATTAGGTGGGCACTTGAAACAAATTATATATGGATTTTGAAATTATATTTTTACTTGATGCCACATTTGTTTCTAGGTTTTGAAGTTGGTGGGTTGTGGTGGTTTTAAATCTCTTAAATGTTTAATCTGGTTGGAACTTTGTTAATTTTCACACTTATACTTTAAAATTGTTATTAAAAAATAAAAAATATGGAAATGAGGTCCACTTATTCAATATAGATCATGATACTTCCACCTCCTTTATCAATTACAACTCTAATCATACAAGAAATTTCTCTAGGAATGCTTTTTATTGATCCACCATCACCTGAAATTGATTATTGACCATTGATCATCAGAATCATAACCCCCCATCGAAGCACCTTCATCCCTCATGACACCACCTCACACAAACCATTGACTGATCATATCTATATAATCTCACCATTTTCGATGTTCATCCTACATCCCAAACCTGTTGATGTTGAACATGCCACAATGAATTTCATAACCATTATTCGATCACACAACAGTCTTGATCTATATAAATATTTGAATCACAAACCAAAATGAATATCAGTGATGAATGACCGAATAATAGAGAAAGAAATCCATAAACAAAAAAGTGATAAATCAACAAAGGTTGTGTTCATATTAGCTACCATTCTCGAGCAAAAATCAAAAAATTTAAAAAAAAAATACATGGATAATTAATTCTTAATAGGGCCATACAAGATCCATACATGGATTCAATTTTGGAAGAATTGATTTATGTTTGAAACAAAAAAGGGGTAAAACCAAAAAAATCAAAATCCCTACCTAAAAATTAGATCAATCTGTTGAAGAGAGAACTAACATCATTTTCATTGATGGTGTGGGTAACATTCGATGCGTTCTTGATTGATCCTCAATCCAATTTCATTTTCCAAGACTCTTCACCCTAATATATTCCTCTCTAATCTCTAGGATTATGTGGATAACCCTATATATTTGGTATAACATGGATTATATAGATCATTTCTAGGGTTAGATAATTAAATATAAAATAAATTAATTTATTAAATTAATTATCTATTTAATCTTCCAATAAATTAAGTTTATCAAAATTCCTGGTGCGAACAAAACTTATGTCATTCCTAGGGTAAAACCCATATTATATATTCAAAAACAATCCCAATTTCCCCATTTGAGATTCCATTTGGGAGATAAACCTTTATTTAAAAAATTATATGTGAGTGTTAATATATTTAACATTTTTAATATATCAAAATTTAGGCATTATGATGCCCAAAACACCACTCCAAATTCATGAAAAGATCTAAAAATATTATTTAAAATATTCAAAATTTCTAATAAAAAAATAGATCTGTTACATTCTCCTCACCTTTAAGTCTTTTCATCCCAAAAAACATGATATACTCAAATAGGTGAGGATACTAAGATCTCATCTAATTATCCCACTCCCATAATCTCTCCTAAAGATTCTCATGCTACAAACGAATGCACAAAAGGGGTATCATTTTCCCAAAAATAATCTTCTCCTACCGATCCTTGATTTCCACAAAGTACTCTAAAATAGAAGATTCAAATTCGATGTCCATTTATCCCTAGTTAATAACATGTGATATATTGCGAACATACCTCCTCAATTATGACGTGTGGAAGATGTCATGAACTTGGCCCAACTGTAGCGGTAAATCTAGGTGGTATGCAACCTCACTGATTCTATGCAGAATTTGAAAAGAATTGATGAACCCCAAAGATAAATTTATACCCCAGCCAAATATCTTCAAACCACACCAAGGTGAAACCTTTAGAAATGCATGGATCCCTATATAAACTCCAAAGTACTTTGTTTCTAGACTATTGAAGACTTTTGATGTATATGGATGATCTTGATCTACTCTTGGATGATCTACACTTCCTCTTTCATTTCCCACACTAACTCTTGCCCCATAAGTATTGATTCAACCAACTTAAACCAGCATAGAGATGACATGAAAGGTCACTTATAAAGGTCTTTGAATGGTGTATTACTAATAGTATAGTGATAACTATTATTGTACACAAAATCTAATAGGGTTAGGTGATCCTCTCAATGTTGGCCAAAATCCAACATGAAATCCCATGATATATCCTTAAGGAATTGAATGGTCTGCTCAATCTGGCCTTCTATTGGGGGTGGAATGTCAAACTCATATATAATTAGTTTCTGAAATCCTATTTCAAACCTTCACACAACATGAAACGAGCATTATGGTATGAGAAAATCATTAAGGGGACACCATGAAGCTAGAAGATCTTCTTCACGTATAAGCGTCCCAATATTTACACTAAAATCTTATTTATGATGTAGAGGAAGTGGGATAACTTAGTGAGTCAATTTATGATCACCCATAAAATATTGTGATCGCTCACTATCCATGTAATTCTTGTTACAAAATAATTGAATATACCCTACCACTTCCATTATGATACCATAAGGGGTTGGGCCAGTCCTGTTGGAATCTAGTGCCCAAAAATCACTTACTAACATGTGAGGTATTGATTGATGAACTCTACCAAACTCTTCTTTATACCCAGAAACCAAAACTAATGATGAAGATCCTAGTACATCTATACCAATCTTGGATACACCGATAAGGGAGATCTATGGAACTCTCTCA
The DNA here is from genome assembly GCA_963277665.1 of Viscum album. Lineage (NCBI taxonomy): Eukaryota > Viridiplantae > Streptophyta > Magnoliopsida > Santalales > Viscaceae > Viscum > Viscum album. The sequence goes on from OY728119.1 coordinate 542,999,239, forward strand.
TATTATCTTCTTTAAGTATGAATGGAACCACAATTCATCCTTGGAAGAGGATAATATGCAACCGAACTTCATAGAATCCATAAGTATAATTATCTATTAATATTTTTCATGAAATAACTCATAATAAATATATCCAAGCAGTTATTACCTCACCCATTATAGAAGTAGAGGGGTCACAACCATCGATCAAAGGTAGGACTCTCCTCCTTCATCCTCCAAGGACAACTATAATGAATCTAATTGCCCCACCACCTCAAATAGTAGCCTGGTACAAGATTTCATGCTGAGAGAATCTTCCACTACATTCTCCTTCCTAGGAGTATAGACTATCTTGAATTTTTAATAATATAAGAACTACAACCATCATCTCTATCTCAGGTTGAGGTATCTCTAAGTGAAGATGTACTTGAGACTATTGTGGTCAGAGTAGAGAACAAACCTTACACAAATATGGTAGTATCATTAAGCATTCAGGGTGAAAACCACAATTCCTATATCTAACTCAGGGGTCTCATAGTTCTACCATTGATTTCTTAACTTTTATGATCTTTATGCTATCACTTTCTACCTTTACATCAAAAAACACACTAGTTCAGCTATAGAGGCATCATAGAATACTAAGTACTAAAACCATTATTTTGGTAATATTAGGATAGGAGTTCTCATAAAATTCCAATGAAACTCCTCAAATTACTTCTAAAAATTTTCTAAATAGACTAAAGGCTTCCATTTTCTGGCCAAATAAGTCAAAGTAGTTGCAACACCTAAGAAATTTGGCACAAAAATCCAATAATATCTTTCCAAACTAAGGAAAATTTATACCTCTATCATGATCTTGGGTCCAATAGACTCAATAAATGCTTGGTTCACTAAAATTTAAGAAAGTGGATGTCTTTTATCTAAAAGTGACACTTTGAGAGTTTCCCATATAATTGATTCTCACAAAGTATGTCTAGGACCATACTCAAATGATTAGCATGCTCAACCCCCGATGTCGAGTAAATAATAATGTCATCAATATAGAGCATGAAAAACTAGTCTAAGAAGGTCTAGAAGATCCAGTTCATCAGCCCCATAAACACAATTGGGGAATTTCTCACACTATAGGGCATCACTGAGTTCTCATAATGACCATAACAATATCATAATTCCATATTTGGTATATCCTCATCACATACCTGCAACTATTGATAGTTTGAACTGAGTCTAATCTTTGAGAACCACTTTTCCCTTTTCAGATGATCGAAGAGGTCATTAATTCTCAATAGTGGATACTTATTATTTATGCTCACCTAATTTAAGTGATGATAATTCACACAAAATATTAGGCTCCGATCCACCTCCTTGGTGAATAATATCAGAGTTTTTTAGAGGGATACACTAGACCTGATAAATCCCTTCCTTTGACGGTCTTCCAACTATACCGTCAGCTCACGAAGTTCAGTAGGAGCTATCTGATATACCAATAAAGATATCAGAGTGGTATCAATATGTATTTTAATATATAAGTTAACCATATGATGAGAAGTTAAACTAAGTACGTCCTCATAGAATACAATCAAGTATTCGTTTAATATTAACTACTAGAAATTTAGGCTATAGCCATAGTTCCAAACTATGGCTATAAGCCCAAAAACTGTGGCCATAGGTTATAGCCACTGTTTAATGAACTGTGGCTAGTATTGGTGTATCTATAAGAAAAAACCTATAGCCATGGTTTCAAACCATGGATAAAGCCCTATAGCCATGGTTCAAACCGTGGCTAAAGCTTTACAGCTACGATTTCAAACCGTTGTAGAAGCTTTAGCCACACATGGGATATAACTATGGTTTGAAATAGTGGATAAAGAGCTATAGCCATGGTTTGAAACTATGGATAAATGGATATAGACGTGGTTTGAAACCATGGATATATCCCTTCCCATTTCATAAAATACCCCAGACATACCCCACCCCTCCCTAGACAGACCCCACCTGTAGACCTCCCATGCACCCCCTGCACACCCCTTTGCATGCCCCTCCATAGATAGACCCCCTGCCCCTCCTCCCCCCTACAGACCCCCCTTACACCCCGTTGGACAACCCCCATCCATCCTAGAAATCCCCCTCTTGGAAACCCCCCTAGAAAACCCCCTACAAACCCCCCTTGCACCCCCTCCCAGGACAGACCCCTATACAGACCCCCCTTCCACCCCCTATAGACCCCCTTCCACCCCCTCCTTCTTGGACAAACCCCCTCCTGGACAGACCCCCGCCCCTCCCCTGCACAACCCCTCCCCCCTGGATAGCCCCCCATCTCTCCTAGACACCCCCTGGATAGACCCCCCTCCCTAGAAACACCCCCCACACCCCTCCCCCTACAGACCCCCTTGCACCCCCATGCACACCCCCATGGAAAACCCCCATCCTTCCTGGACATACCCCCCTCTTGGGAACCCCTAGACAACCCCCTCCCTCTTGGACACCACCTTGCACCCCCTTGAACCCCCTCCTGAACACCCCCCCGGACAACCCCCTCCCTCCCAAACACCCCCAGATAACCCCCCATGCAGACCCCCCTTTCACCCCTAGACATACCCCCTCCCCCTTGCACCCCTACCCCCTCCCTGGATAGACCCCCTCCCCCCTTGCAACCCCTTCTTGGACACCCCCTGTACAACCCCCTTCCTCTTGGAAACCCCCTGCAAACCCCCATTTAACCTCCTGACAGACCCACTTTCACCCCACCCCCTCCCTAGATAGACCCCCACTGTAAACCCCCCTTTTACCCCCCATGCAGACCCCTTGAAACCCCTCATAGACACCCCCTAGATAGCCACTCCCTCCTAGACACCCCTATAGACCCCCCTGCAGACCCCCTTGCACCCCACCCCCTCCCTGGATAGACCCCCCTTATAGAACTCCTCCCCCCTGTAGACCCTCCTTGCACCCCCCTACAAACCCCCTTACACCCCTTCCTAGACAGCCCCCACCCTGGACAGACCCCCCTCTTGGAAAGACCCCCCAGAACAACCCCTCCCCCTGTAGACCCCCTTGCACCCCCTAGACATCCCCACATCCCTCCTGGACACCCCTTCCCCCCTTCACAACCCCCTTGTAGACCCCCCTTACAACCCCTATAGACCCCCTTTCACCCCCTCCCTAGACAAAACCCCCCCTCCCTGGACAGATCCCCCCTGCACAACTCCCTACCCCCTACACACCCCTCTTTCACCCCCTACACAACCCCTATCCCTCCTAGACACCCCCTGGATAGACCCCCCTTGCACCCCTGGATATCCCCCATCCCTCCTGGACACCCCTGCCCCTCCCCCTGCACAACCCCCTAAAGACCCCCCTTGTACCCACCCTGTAGACCCCTATGCACCCCCTCTTGGATAACCCCCACCCACCCTGGACAAACCCCCCTCCCTGGACAGATCCCCCTTTCACAACCCCCTCCCCCTACAAACCCCCCTTGCACCCCTCCCAGACAGACCCCATCCCTCCTAGACACCCCCTAGAAAGATCCCCACCGCAGACCCCTGTACACCCCTACCTCTCCCACTACACAACCCCCTGTAGACCCCCTTGCACCCCCTTCCTAGACAGCCTCCCACCCACCATGGACAGACCCCCTACCTCGACAGATCCCCCCTGCACAACCCTTCCCCCTACAGACCCCCTGGACATCCCCCCATCCCTCCTGGACATCCCCTGGACATAACCCCCTACAGACCCCCCTGGACAGCCCCCCATCCCTCCTGGACACCCCCTGGATAAACCCCCCTACAGACCCCCTTGCACCCCCTGGACAACCCCCCATCCCTCATGGACACCCCCTACCCCTCCCCCCTACACCCCCTATAGACTCCCTTTCACCCCCTACAGACCCCCTTGCACCCCCTTCCTAGACATCCCCCACCCACCCTAGACAGACCCCCCTCCCTAGATAGATCCCCCCTTCACAACCCACTCCCCCCTACAGACCCCCTGCACCCCCTGGACAGCCCCCATCCCTCCTAGACACCCCCTTGGACACACCCCCCTACATACCCCACTTGCACCCCTAGACAGCCCCCATCCCTCCTAGACACCCCTTGCCCCTCCCCACCTACACAACCCCCCTCTGTAGACCCCTTTTCACCCCTACATACCCCCTTACACCCCCTTCTTGGACATCCCTCTCGCCCACCTTGGATAGACCCCCACCTCCCTAGACAAATACCCCCTGTACAACCCCCTCCCCCTTGAAGACCCCTTGCACCCCCCTGGACAACCCCCCCATCCCTCCTGGACACCCCCTAGATAGACCCCCTCCCCCCTGAACACCTCCCCTGGACAACCCCCCCTGGACAGCTCCCCTCCCCCCTTCACAACCCCTCCCCCATATAGACCCCCTTGTACCCCCTTGGACAGCCCCCTCCTAGATATCCCCCTCCCTCCTAGACACCCCCCTGAACACCCCCTGAACATCCCCTTTACTGGAAATCCACCCTAGACCCCCCTAAATCCCAAAATATCCCCCAAACCAGAAGATAATGAAAAGATGGCACCAAAAAATTAAGGTAAAAAGAAGGTTGAAAACAATATAATTCCTCTAAAAAGTATCAATATTTATCCCTTTTGAAAGAAACTTCAGTGTGCACATGCATTAATTCATTGAAAGCCCAAAATGATTTCTAGTCAAACATTCTAAACAACATATAAAGAAACTCTTTTTATCAGGATAAGATACAAATACAGTGAACATTTAACATTAAAATTACCATGAAAACAATTTTTATATTACCACTTTACCCTCATTAATGAATATTTAACATATTTTCAACAAAAAAAATCATGGAATATAAATTTCACAATAAACATAATCATACATTAAAACTCAACACTCAGAATGTTTTACCATAAGCAAGAATATTTTCAATAACCATTATAAACAAATTCGGTTCAATAACATCAACATGAAAAGTATTCATCAGTTTAAGTACAAACACTCAACAATCATAAAATCCTAAAACCAAGAATTTAAAAAGAGTTCCAATAAGTGGAAACATGAATTAATTGTTCTAAACAAGTAAAAACCAAATTAAATACTCCCTTGTAATGATATGATACAGTTTTCTTCTTTTTAATGATCCAAATATCCTCTTACATTTTTCAATCAACCTAGATATTCTCATTAAAGTACCTAAAAAGAAAAAAAATCAACATCAGATTAAATCATTTAATTTCCAAAAAAATAAAATAAGGTACATGGTGAGAAATTAGTGGCCTTGATGCTCCAATTCAAAGGTGTTTGTTGTAGTGAACTATGGGAAAGATGGATGTAATTTCATACACTCAATTAGATACCAAGTAAAAGATACTAATAATTCATAAGAACAAAAATGGTGTTAGACAAATTTATTTTGATATTATAAAAATTAAAACAAGAACACATAAAATCGATAAATTTATGTATAAACAGTATAAAATAGTTAAACTTATCTGACACTCCCACTATCTCAAAACAAGAACACATAATCCTTATATACTATTTCTCTAACCATCTACATGATTTATTCCAGTTTACTTCTCTATAAATTAGTTCCACAATAACTCACACACTAGTATTTCTTGTGTTGTTCCATTTAGTCCTCACACATTACTAATAGTCACACACCATTATTTTTATTCTTCGGTTATAACTAATTTAAAATTTTGAAAAGAAATAAGATTGTAACTAAAGATATAACATAGGTAACTCCCATATAATATTTTATAACCCCCTGTGCACTTATAGTAGGCTATTTGATTTCCAATCACACTTGAAAGATTAATAAATATTTTGTATTTTCACTTAACTTTACTAGGTTTTATTTTAAATCATGTTCTTAATAAATGACAAAAAAAAACTAAAAAAATGAAACTATGGAAGTGGGAAAAATATATTTTATATAAAATATAATTGAAAGTAGTATTAGTAAAACATTTAAAATAATAAAGGAAACTAAAATCTAAAACATTCTATATTTGATTATAAAAAGAATAATAAAAATTCTATATTTTATCATAAAAGGAATCCTTAAAAAAGATATTGAAGAAAGATAACTTCAATGGAAAGGTTGAGAACCAGTAACTGCAAAACTCTGAGGTCTTGTCCTAGAAAATCACCTCTCCTAGGAATTGTTCTTAACCCACATATTCAAAATATACTCATTTTTCCTTTTCCTTTTTTAAATCCTTCCCTGTAAAAAATTATTCATCAAAACATCCATAAAAAACACAACCAAAGTCATTCACTCGGTGCCCTATGTTGTAAGAGATAATAATGAGAACATTGTACTGCATGGTTTTTCAACCTTTGTCCCAAGAGAGGGATTACACATAGGAAAACTTGAGAAATGATAAAAAACACTTCCAAATAAATAATTAAGACCTAAAATGTCTTTAAATCCAAAAAATAAATTGCATATCAACCAAAATAAAGCACCACAAGAAAGGTCACTTAAAAGAAAATGCAATTAACATTGTTTAAAATATTTTACAATGTGACATGACATATTGTTAGTCTTTGTTGTTAAAATTCTAAAACATTTAATAAGATATCATGCATTTTAAAAAATTTATAACATCCAATTAATGTTTATATAATTTCATATAATTTCTCGCACATTGATTCATGGTTGTTGTTAATTTCACATCATTTTCAAGAGACATAATAGATTTTGAAACAAATAAAAGTAAAAATAACTTTTTATTATTAAAAATATTAGGAAGATAAAATATGGAAATAGAAACAAATGCTAGAGTGAATATTTATAAATGAATACGTAATAAATAGTTTTCAATGTAATGGGGGGGGGTGTTCAATAAGTGAGAAAATACAATTATGCATACATATGTTTTTTAAACAATATGTATGTATGTGTAAATGAATAGGTAAATTCAAACAATGTATGGATACCACATGAAATTTATTAATTTGGAAGAGGCATGTGATGTATGGGAGATTGCAATTGTGTACTAAATATAGTTTACTATATGTGTATAGGTGTATGTACCTTCAAACAATGTATTCATACATTATTCATGCATGTGTATCTAATTTTAAAAAAGTACATATTGTGTGTATGCTGTATAAACCTGTACACATACAATAGATGATTCATAGTAGAACATACGTGAACATTAAATGTAATATATGGGACATAAACCTATACACATACAATAGATGCTGCATAAACCTGTACACATACAATAGATGCTTCATAAACCTGTACACATAGAATAGATGCTGCATAAACCTATACACATACTGCAGGACACATGTGAGCATTAAATCATATAGAACAGTAGATGATTCATGGTAGATTATCTAAAGTCAGGGTGGTTAGAATTCATATACAGGGGTTCAAATAGGCATAACATATCAGTTACACCTTGAGTTTCTCAAGGCCATGCCAAGTGGACAATCTAAAAAATTTAGTAAATGAGGTAAAACACAAAACCACCAAATTGATCAAGTTAATTGAATAGTAACTCAATACCAGGAAAACATCTTCTGTGCATGAAGATAGTGAAGTTAATATGGTGGATTTAATGTGTAAAAGATCAAACTGTAATTATTTTTCATTATTATGATGAAACATAGAAAATATTGATTCATAGGAGGAAGATAAATAATAAATAAAAAAAATATTGAAAATAGACACCAACATGTAAATGTCACTGAACGTGGAGATTCATTTATTCATAAGTAGAAATGCATTTTGTATCATTCATGTGCATAACTCAATGGTATGTACTAATCAAATGGTGATTTTTGGTAAAGATGTATAAAAAATTAGCCTGGGTTGTAATTGTTTCCTAATATTTCTAGTGTTTAAAGAATTCAATAGTTGATATTCTTCTTATATTAAAAAATTGAACTGAAAATTAGAAATAACATATTTGAAAATAGTGAATAGATTGTGAATAAAATTAGATGAAATTAAAGAAAATAGAAAAATTATATTTCCATTGAATCATTCAAACTAATTTGAATTTTTAAATATTATGGTTTATCCATACTTACTTTTTTTGGTTTAAACTGCAATTAAGTAAATGGAAGGCCACTTATGGAAACATATAAAATGTAAGAAAAATCATGTTAAGACATAATATCATAAAATATTAATTAAATGGATAATTTAAATAAATTTCATGACATAGCATGTTGTGAAATAATATCATAAAATAAATTGAATACAATTAATGAAGTATTTGTCATTACACATATAAAATGTAAGAAACTTACTATTTTTATGAAATTAAAAGATATCACTATAATTTTGTCTAATGTATGAAGATGCATACATTTTACTTCAACTAGAATAGCCTTTAGAAAATCCTTTTATGATAGAAGACAATCTTCAGTGAAAACCATTGATGTTTCACATGGTCTCTTAAATCCATAGATGTTGCAGATCAATGCTTGTAAGCATTCAGTAACTTCTGGAAAAAACCCATGGACATAAAATAATAAAAAATTTAAAGGGAACTAATGCTTTTAAGCTATTGGAAAACCGTCGTGAATTTATACTCGACATAAACCACACATTACAAAAATACAACCACAAATCATGAAAAATACCAAGCACCACTGAATAAAAATTTCTAAGTCCCCAATAAAGTTATGATTCTGAATAAGATCACCCAGAAATATAAATCACATAAAGATCTATATATATGGTCACATTAGAATACTTAGAAAAATAATAACATCAATAACTCACTTGGCACATAATCAGAACCAATCCAACAAAAAAATGAAAGGAATATATTTTTGAATGTTCAAGAAGAGAGTTAACCAATCCTACATTGATTCTTATACCACATACAATGTCAAATCCTGCAAACAGTTCCCTAACACCAATCTAAAAGTAGCTTGATTCAAAATCAGAACCAACTATGTGGGATGAGAAAATAGAAAATATCATATAAAGTAGAGCATTGATCGTGAGGGAGGATGTATGAACCTTGGTTATTATAGATAAAATGCCTGTGCATCCTTTACAGTGCCTATAATATCAAGGTCAATGATTTCTCCATATACATATTTTGAATCCATGAACTATGAATAAATTACATAAAGAGGAGGTGGAAGCAGTTTGGATGAATTGTGCTATTTTAGCCTCTTATTATACAAGACACCCAACTGATGGTGAGTTGGAAAGAATTATTTTTTAAGTAAATTCAAATGTGAAGGAAGGCTTGATGAAAACTTCTTCTTATTTCCAATTGTCTATAGCAAATGTTTTTTATGTTGTTCCAGCTTCTCAGGAAGCTTGAACCATTCTTTAGCCCAATAGATTAGGATATTTAGTTCTTATCAATATTTGTAGCATATACATCATATAATCTCTTAAATAAGTTAATTATAATATAATGAAATGAAAAAAGGAAGAATGAAACCCAAGAGTTACTTTAATTATTATGATATATGGACCATGAAAAAATGCATGACAAAAACTGAGGAACTCCAAACCAATATTAATTTTTATATTATGAGAGAAGATGGGTGGATACCTGGAAAAGTTGATAGTTGAGCTACTTGAGCATGACATTGTGTGCACTAATGTTTGACATTATGATGACTTTAATATCTTCTAATGAATCACTAAAATACACTTCCTATAGTGCAGGCTCAATGTATAGATACTTTGAATTGAAGTCCTTTCAAGCCTTTAAGATGGTATTGATCCTGCTTCGACTGCCACAGAAAACACAGAAACAGAAATATAAAATATAGGAATGGAAACCAAAGAAACAAACAATGATTAATTTATAGGGAATAATAGTGTGAAAGAGGGTGCGAGTAGAAAACAAACAAGGTGAGGATGAATGGATCGTGGATAAGGGGTGATTGCAACAAAACAAAGGGGAGGTCAAAAAGAAGAAACCTGGGATGGTGTAGCATCGAATTGGTGGGTACGAATAGGTGAGTATAAATGGAGAGTTTAAGAAACCAAACCTGGGAAGTAATGAATGGTGTGGCATCAAAGTCATTGCTTCAAAATGGTGGTGATAAATGGTGAACATGCAAGCCAAAGATCGATTTCAGTTTTTTGTTTTAGGATTTTTTGGGTATTGGATTGGGGGAGGATTTTGAGTGGTAATCATAATTGGATGGGTTGGGTGCACCAAAGATACGATGGTGGGGAGGTTGGCTGGGTACGCCGGAGCCATGATGGAGGGGAGGTGGGCTGGGTGCGCTGGAGCTGCAACGGAGGGGATGTGGACTAGGTGCGCTGAGCTGGGTGCACTGGAGCCACGACAAAACTGCGACAGAGGGGAGGAGGAGTGGGAGTGGGGGGGGGGGGAGAATCGTGGGGGTGGGAGGGATAATAATCGCGAGGGATGGAGGAATCGTGAAGGAGGGGGAGGAGTAACCGTGAGGGGAGGAGGGTAGGACCATGATTTTCATTTTGGATGTGGATTTTAGGATGGATATAACCACATATTTTATTATGTTTGGATATAGATCTGTGGCTATAGACTAATTTTCTAGTAGTGATTGCAGGGAACCAAAAACCTACTGATTTTGTTGCACCAAGATTCAAACTATCCAACTAATGAGAAATCAACAGTAATCTCCTACACATGAGACCACCCCACCCTGTCTAAAATTCATTATCACCAGTGAATAAAAATATCAACCCGTTAGCTTGAGTACACCACATCCTCTATAAAAAACTATCAATATGGTAATATATTATAGATAAAAAATACATATTGAGAATGAAATCATATGGTCTCATCACAACCATGAAGAGATCCTATGAGAAAATTTCTCCTCCTAGTGACAAGTCACATTCCTGGTAGAAAAGTGTGATTGTAAAATATTTCCTAGTAAGTGAATTTATCCACAAAGGTTGAGCTAGAGGATATACTAAAATCTCTAGTTTTTGAATAAGGGGTAGGAAAAAAAAGGAATGACTCACACCTATGTCCTTCAAAACTGATTCTAAGGTAGATAAAACACTTATCATACCTTGTATCATGTCATAAGTCTCATGGTCATAATCCTTAACTACTTGTATCTAAACGTTCTCCTAGATTCCATCCCCTTGATCATGATATGGATCACCTAGATGTGGTGGTGGTAATATCAGATCATAACATAGACCACCTCATATATGTTAGAGTTGGTGTCCTGAGATCCAACTATTTATACTTTTATTACACGAATGTACACTTATTATATATTGTTCATTATTCTGCATGGCTATAATATAATAATGTCCTAGAATATTTGTTGCATTAATAAGGTCATGGAAAATCCCTGCTATGTTGAGAACCTTAAAATGCTATAACAATATTCTTAAATAAAGTTCTATGGTTGGATGATATACTATGATAGGACACATAGTATACAGACTGCCATGTGTGAGTACTTGTAAGAAGATGAGACTCTCTCTTATGAAGTTCGCACTTGGTAATCTCCAAAATAGAAGATTATGTGAACAGAACTGCCAGTAGTAATTCTGCACGTCTTGGTGTCATCTGACATTTCTATCTATGAGCACGTGTAATGATCCTTAGACTGTAATATTATCATTAACTCATGTTATGACTTGCACACTTAGATTTACTAATGAAAACTATCATGAAATATTTATGGAAGTAGATATCTCGGGCCCTTTGATTGAAATAGAACTGGAGCCCAAATTCCATGGCTATGGTGTCACGATGAGTTTATTTCTGGAAGTCAATGAATGACAGATCAAGCATATAGGTTTATGACACTTCCATGAAACCTACTTGATGAGAAATTGATACAAAGGAATTAAATTACATTTTAAGTGTTCGTATGAGGTGAAACGTCAATACGACCTCAACTTATTTCTCTTGGGTGACTTGACCTGTTTCTAGATAGTAATCTTGGAATTTAGGCAAGCCCGCCTAATGCCAATGAGAAAGAGGCCTAGAGGGTCACACACTAAGTGTATCTAAGTATCTCAAGTAGAATAAATATTATTCCCGTATATGGTTTAATAATTATTTAAGGAATCCTAAATCGTTTTAATGTTGGAGGAAGAATAAAATGAAAACAAGATATACACGCCGTGTACATTGAATGTACATGTCGTGTAGTTTTTATTTTGGAAAGGAAATGAAAAACAAATACACACCATGTATTAATGATTACATGCCATGTAGTTTTTCCAGTTGGAATTTTGAGGAAATAATATTGTTTTATTAAACGTTATTTATTATAATTAGTATGAGCGCATGTCAAGGAATTAATGATTCGACATGGGGTTTTCAATAAGAGTTAATGAAATAAATAAAATGTGTAACGTGTTTATTTATTGTCATAACTCTATAACCTCAAACCTGATTATAAATATCCTCAAAATCCCAACACTTTTCCCTAATCATTGTGCACAACAATTCTGGATAATTCTCTCAAGGACGAAAGAACTCCTTCCTCCAAGAATGCTCTCAACACCGAGAGAGATCCTCCTCCATCAGATCAAGGCTATCTAACATAGACAACACAAGAAAATGCTTCTCCATGATAGCACCCAGAGATTCCTTTGGCGACGTCTAGAGATACATGGTGCATGTGTGGATCACCGCTAGAGGAAGTATACCCATGGCTTCTTCAACGCAACATCAAATCACATCGGAACGTGATCATAAATATCAATGAAGAAAGTACGCCATAAAAGGTACTTCTTGTCAATTAATTAAATTAATTATAATCAATCTGTGATGATCCTCCTTTGTGGTTCTGAGACTATTCTTCTTCTTTGTCTATTTCTATGATTTGATCTATGGAGTCTAGTGTTTATCGTCGTATTCATCCCAGATTGATCATTGCTAATGAAAAAAAGTCAAGTGGGCACATCCACCCACGAGATTCCACTACACCCTGGACCTTCAAGTGGCATCAGAGGGGTCATAATGTTTATTATAGTTATTTAATTTTCATTGATAATTTATGCATTTATATTTGATTCAATTCAAGATAAACCTTTCTATAAAACTGAATGAACGATATTTATTCTTCCTCCTTAGTTTCTTGATTCACATCAAAAAAACAACCTTTTAATTTTAATTTTGATTAAAATAAAAATGAGTAAATCATCCAGAGGAGCCGCTAATTTTATCTATACAACACAGGAATACATGACATGTAGTGAAATCCACACGCCGTGTACTTAGGTTCAATGAACCAGTACTGGTCCGCCAAACCACGCCATGTTAATTGATCATACCTATGTTTTTTAATACACGGTGTTGACCAAAACTGAACAGCGTGTGGAAACTGGAATACACGGCGTGCATGTTGAATCAACATGCCATGTAGTCCGATCCGGCCCAGGTGAAACTGTGTACAAGGAGAAACCATGTAATCGCGTACATGGGATTGCTAGGCTGGTAACCATGTAACAAGGAAGTACATGTAATGTTAGATTAATCTACACACCATGTACTCCAAAATTTCTAAAGTAGAAAAAACATGCCAAAGCCCCCATCGTGTAGTTTGGATAAAGGGTGAAAACAAATACATGCCGTGTAATATAGCATACATGCTGTGTACTTTCCAAAAATGGAATTTCACCAGGTTTATTCCAAAGTACAAAGACCTATACAAGGAATATGGATGAGAATAATCTCAAGGAAATTCAGAAAAGAATTTAAGATAAAGAATTGATTAATTATATGATCATAATTAATTGAATTCAAGCGCGACTTATCTTGAATAAAAGAACGATTAAAAGAATTCGAATACTAGATATGTGTAAATTTCATTGCATGCTATGAATGATCATGAGATAGACCAAAGACCCTTTGTGTGTGTATGGTTTCATTTAAATTTATTTAATTTAAATTCATTGTCTTACGATCCTTCTTCCAATAAAATGTAGGGCCTGGGTGCCCATGGTTTCTTTAATGTAAAATCCATGTAATAGAGTATCTCCTAATCCAGAGGAGACGGTTCAAAATCCAAAGATGAGGTGAAACCAACCCAATAAGATACAAAGGTGGACAGGTGGGAGCTACAAAACACAAACCATCGGGTTCAAGGTATTTTTCCCTAGGTCAGGGTCAGCTTATCAAAACCATTAGATAATCTAACCAATATAATCTCATGATCATTCCATCTTATTTTATTTTTGTTTGATTTCATGGTTTATTTATTATGTATGTGTTATCGTGGTCAAATAGTTAATGAAATAAACAAGTATGCAAAGATAGAATAAAATAAAAACCAGAATATGTGTAAACATTATCAGAACATGGTTAATCACTTAAGCAAGCAACACTTAATATTAAAAAGCATGTGATAATGCGAAACTACGCATAAAGGATTGAAATTCCTAAAATACCATATTAAGTCAGAACAAGCCTTTCGTTACTTGATTAAGGGCAAGAATAAATAAAACTATGTGTTTGACCAACCATTGCTGGGACACTTACTTTTATAAAGGAAGCTCTTATGAAAGTTTCGGGTTGACTTAAACATTTTACATTAAGTGGAGTAGCCCTTGCTAGACTTGTTGTAAAATGGAGGCAAGTGTTGAGGAAATCCAAGTTAGGATTTTTGGATTGGGGAGTCCACCCAATAGATCAAGGAACCATAAGCTCATAGTTGGCAAAGACCTACCTACCTAAATACCTTTAAATAGCTTGACCAACCCTTGTTGGGGTTATGAGAAGGGGAATATGGATCCTTGCCACTAGAATGTCATATAAACTATGAATTCCAAGTTCAATGGTGGGGGCCGTTGGTACATGATAAAATAATGGGAGAATTAATAAATTCATTTATTATTTTTCATAAAATATAATCAAAAGGTACTGATAAATCTGCTCTTTTACTTTGTAGAATCAATATGAAAAACTCATCAACCACATTTTCTCTACGATAAATTCTGGATAAAGACAATATACTCACCAACATTAACTTTTAGGAATGGTTTAGGGGACTTTGGGTTATCCTATTCCATGAATGAAAGTTTTACGTGCTGGAGTCCTCACTTCCTGATTCACCTGCCCAAGGGGCGAGTGATAAAGATTTCCTAGTCTATGATTAACATTTGAACGATGCACTCGACTTTCAAATTTTGATGCTGTCATCAATGTCTAGTGAGCTCATGAAGTCTCATTAAGACATGGATGCCTATAGCATGCTTGAGCACATCCATGGTCTATACCAGGAGAGAGCAAGATAGGAAAGGTTTGAGATCACCAAGGCTTTATTTCAGAGAAATCTTGGAGAGGGTGCCCCATCTGGGCCTCATGTAGTCAAGCTCATTGGCTACATTGAGCGCTTAGAGGTTCTAAGGTTTAAACTCCCTGAATAATTGGGTACCGATATCATTATTACATCACTCTCTCATATATTCTCTAACTTTGTTGTAAATTTCAACATAAACAATATTGAGAAGTCTTTATCTGATCTTCTTATCCTAATTCACCAAGTGGACAATGATATGAAGCGTGAAAATCCTTCTGTCCTTATGGTGAATAAAGGGAAAGGGAAGGCGAGGAGCTTTAAGCCAAAATATTCTTCAAGGCCTTCCAAGAAAAGTAAGATCAAAGGAGAGGCAAGAGAACAGGAGGCTATTTGTTTTGCATGTGGCAAGAAGGGCCACTGGAAGAAAAACTGCACCCAACCAAGGAAGTAAGGGGAATCTTCAGGTGCATTTGTTATCGAATGAAATATATCTATTTCTACTAATTGGGTATTAGATACTGCTTGTGGTGCTCATATATGTATCCAAATACAATAACCAAGTAGATTCAAAAAGATTGACCGAGGTGAGGTGGATCTGCGAGCATCCAACAGAGTCAGACTCGCTGCTGTAGCTATCGGAGACTACCACCTCACATTGCCTACTGGGATTGTCTTGGTAATAAAATGATGTTATTATGTACCCTCTGTAACCAAAAACATTATTTTAGTATCCAGATTAGATACTGATGGATTCATCTTCAAGTATGGAAATGAATGTTTCTACTTTTATAAAGATAGCATTTGTTTTGGTAGGGCACATTTATATAACGACCTTTATGTGTTATACTACACAAACCATGTAATGGAAATCTATGAAAAAGTTAATTCACATGACTCATACCACACCCAACTTTGACATCACTGGCTAGGTCATGTCAATGAGAAACGTTTGAAAAAATTACATCAAGATGGGTATTTAGATTCTTTTGAACTAAAACCACTTGGTGTATGTCATGCGTGTCTACAAGAAAAAATGACCAAAGCCCCATTTAGTGGGAAAGGTGAAAGGGCTAAATAGATTCTATAATTAGTTCACATAGATGTGTGTGGACCATTTCTAGTTGAAGCAAGGGGTGGGTTCTTGTACTTTATAACTTTTACTGAAGATTTTAGTAGATATGGATATATTTAATTAATGAGGTATAAGTCAGATTCTTTTGACTGGTTCAAAGAATACAAGAATGAATTTGAGAACCAGATTGGTAAGAATATTAAGAAACTCCGCTCAGAAAGAGGAGGAGAATATCTTAGTTAGTACTTCATTGATTTCTTATGGGAGTTTGGGATTCTATCTCAAATCAATCCTCCTTACACGCCTCAGTGGAATGGTGTAAGTGAAAGGAGGAACCGCACCCTGTTGGACATGGTGATATCAATGATGAGTCATGCGAGTCTTCCATTATCCTTTTGGGGATATGAATTACAAACAACAACACACATAATAAACTAAGTACCAACTAAATCGATAAATAGTATTCCATACAAGTTATGGAGTGGATGCAAAGCCATGTTATCAAATTTACATGTGTGGGTAGAGAATCATTTGTTAAGGTCTCTTTAGGTAACAAAATTGCACCCCAAGGCACAAAGTGTACCTTTATAGGATATCCCAAGGAAATAAGGGGATATTACCTATACAATCCCTCAGATAAAAAGGTTACAGTGGCAAGACACGCCATATTCTTTGAGAGGAAGCATATATCCAAAAGAGATAGTGGGAGCGAGATAGACTTCGATGAAGTCGAGGCCCAAGATACACAAGAGTTGGTATAAGAACAGATTCCACAAAGCCCTGTGGAAGAACAATCTGTTCCAGAGACACAAGAACTGCATAGAAGCACGAGAGAGGTGAGAGAACTAGAATGATATGGTTTTCTTGTCACTAAGGATGGTTACTCATTATTGGTTGACAATGATGATTCTCTTACCTACAAGGAAGCATTTTAAGGCACAGTCATTTCCAAGTGGAAAGAAGCTGTGAATTCTGAAATGAATTCCATGTACCAAAACCAAGTCTAGATTTTGGTAGATCCTCCAGTTGATGTAAAGCCTATTGGTAATAAATGGGTATTCAGGAAGAAAATGGACATGGATGAACAAGTGCACACCTATAAGGCACGACTGGTTGCAAAAGTTTTTAGACAGTGTTAAGGAATTGACTATGATGAAACCTTTTCACCAGTTGCGATGCTGAAATCCATCAGAATCCTATTGGCCATTTCTGCTTACCATGACTATGAAATTTGGAAAATGGATGTCAAAACAACATTCCTTAATGGGAACCTCCAGGAAGATGTCTACATAACACAACCTGAAGGGTTTGTGACTCCAAAGGATGCCAATAAGGTATGCAAGTTGCAGAAATCTATTTATAGATTAAAGAAAGCATCAAGGTCATAGAACATTCATTTTGATGAAGCCATAATGAAATTTGGATTTGTTAAGAATGAATGTGAGACTTGTGTCTGAAAAAGGTTTAGAGGAAGTGCAGTCATTTTCTAATAGTATATGTTGATGACATATTACTAATTGAAAACGAAGTACCTTTATTACAGTCAGTTAAGGCATGGTTGGATAAATTCTCCTCTATGAAATACTTGGGCGAGACAACAAATATTCTTGGGATCAAGATCCATCATGATAGGTCTAAGAGAATGCTGGGCCTGAGTCAAAGTACATACATTGACAAGATACTGAAGAGATTTAGTATAGAATAGTCTAAGAGGGGATTATTGCTAGTGTCACATGTCATTTATCTTTCCAAGAAAATGTGTCCTTAAACACATGAGGAAAGAAAGAAAATGGAAAGGATCCCTTATGCATCCGTGATTGGGTCAGTCATTTATGCTATGCTATGTACATGGCTAGATGTTGCTTACACATTAAGTGCGGTAGGAAGATATCAAGATGATCCAAGAGACCGCCATTGGATTGTAGTCAAGACTATCCTTAAGTATCCGAGGCATACTAAGGATATGTTCATGGTTTATGGAGGAGATAAGAAACTAATCATAAAAGGACATGTAGATGCTAATTTCTAGACTGATCAAGATGACATGAAGTCGCAGACTGGATACATATTCAGTTTGAATGGAGGTGCAGTGATCTGGAAGAGCTCAAAGCAAGGTGTGGTCGTGGATTCTAAAGTAGAGTCCGAGTATATTGCAGCTTTTGAGGTAGCTAAAGAAACAGTATGGATGTGAAGCTTTATCCAAGAGTTGGATGTAGTACCTAGAAGTAAAGATCCTATCATACTCTATTGTGATAATACTGCAGCGGTGACACTTGAAAAAGGGCCAAGTTCACATTAGCAAATAAATCACATACTTTGGAAGTATCATATCTTGAGGGATTTTTCTCAGAGAGGTAAAGTTGTACTGAGCAGTATTTCCACAGAAGACAACATGGCGGCCCCCTTGACTAAAACTTTGACTCAGCAGAAACATGATCATCATGTGAGGTCTAGCGGAATAAAAGTCATAGGCATTTAGCTCTAGTCCAAGTGGGAGTTTTTTAGAGTTAGTGTCCTGAGAACCAACTGTTTATACTTTGATTAAATGAGTGTACACTTATTATATATTGTTCATTGTTCTTCATGACTATAATATAATAATGTCCTGGAATATTTGTTGCATTAATAAGGTCATGGAATATCCCTGCTATAATGAGAACCTTGAAATTCTATAACAATATTCTTAAATAAAGTTATATGGTTGGATGAAATACTATGATAGGACACATAGTATACAAACCATCATGTGTGAGTACTCATAAGAAGATGCGACTCTCTCTCATGGAGTTCACACTTGGTAATCTCCAAAATGGGAGATTACAAGAATAGACCCATCAGTAGTAATTCCGCATGTCTTGGTGTCATCAGACATTTCTATCTATGAGCGTGTGTAATGGTCCTTAAACTAGAAGATTATCATTCACTCATGTCATGACTCATGCACATAGATTTGCTGACAAAAACTATCACGAAGATATTTGGAAGGAAGTAGGGTACGTTGGGTGCGTCATGAATGACATGTTGTTAATGGATAAGTCAAAGAAGGATTTGTCACTTCCATATTTATGGAAGTAGATGTCTTATACCCTTTGATTGAAATAGAACTATCACCCAAATTCCATATCCATGGTGTCATAGAGAGTTTATTTCTAGAAGTCACAGAATGATAGATCAAGCATATAGGTTTATGACACTACCATGAAACCACTTGATGAGATATTGAGACAAATGGATTAAATTACACGATAATAATTCGTATGAGGTGACACATCAATGCGACATCAACTTCTTTCTCTTGGGTGTCTTGACCTGTTGCTGATTCGGCCTCTGGTGCGTCTTCCCGGTTTTGGCTCAGATCTGCGGCTGCAGTTTCGGTGGGAGGCTTATGGGTTTGTTGCAGTGGGGCTACGTTCTGGTGACCGGGTTTTTGTATTCATCGGTGATGTTTTCTATGATGGTGATGAGGTGTACTGGATGCATGATGATGGTGGGTGACATGATTGGCAACTATGGGTTCTCGTGGATCGAGGTCTCCTCAGGTCCTGTGGCTGTTTTGAATTTTGAATTTTCATTCTGAACCTTAGAATTCGGATCCCACATTTGGTGTAAGTTGTTTTGTTGTGGTTACCGCTCACCCATAAAGTGGGTATTTATAAAATCAAAAAAAGAGAATTTTCGGTCATTCTTGACCCGTTGCTAGATAGTAATCTTGGACTTTAGGCATGCCTGCCTAATGCCAACGAGAAAGAGGCCTAGAGGGTCACACACTAAGTGTATCCAAGTATCTCAAGTAGAATAAAGATTATTCCCATATGTGGTTTAATAATTATTCATGGAATCCTAAATTGTTTTAATGTTGGAGGAAGAATAAAATGAAAACAAGATATACACGCCGTTTACATTGAATGTGCACACAATGTAGTTTTCATTTTGGAAAGGAAATGAAAAACAAGTACACACCATGTATTAATGATTACACACCGTGTAGTTTTTCCAGTCTGGATTTTGAGGAAATAATATCGTTTTATTAAATGATATTTTTTATAATCAGCGTGGTCGCATGTCAAGGAATTAATGATTTGACATGGGGGTTTTCAATAAGAGTTAATGAAATAAATAAAACACGTAACACATTTATTTATTGTCATAACTCTATAAACTCAAACCTGATTATAAATATTCTCACAACCCCAACAATTTTCCCTAATTGTTGTGCACAACAATTCTGGAGAATTCTCTCAAGGCCGAAAGAACTCCTTCCAAGAACGCTCTTAAGACCGAGAGAGATCCTCCTCCATTAGATCAGGGTGATCTAACATGGATAATGCAAGCAAAGGCTTCTCCACACTAGCACCCAGAGATTCCTTTGGCGACATCCAGAGATACATGGTGCATGTGTGGATCACTGCTAGAGGAAGTCTACACTTGGATTCTACGATGCAACGATGAATCACATCGAAACATGATCAGAAATATCAAAGAATAAAGAACTCCATAAAAGGCACTTCTTATGAATTAATTAAATTAATTATAATCAATCTATGATGATCCTACTTTGTGGTTCTAGGACTATTATTCTTCTTTTTCTATTTATGTGATTTGATCTGTGGAGTCTGGTGTTAATCATTGTATTGATCCCAGATTGATCATTTCTAATGAAAAAAAGTCAAGTGGGCACATCAACCCATGAGCTTTCGCTGTGCTCGAGACCTTCAATGTATCCCTCCCATCTCCCCTACTACAACCGCCTCCCCATGGATCACCCTTCTCACATCACTACCTTTTCCTTAGTGGCCCATATACTATTTTTCTATCTTCTTCCACATGGTATGTTGGGTATTCATGATATTTCCCTAACCCTCATAGGCGAAGAATCTACTATACCCCAACTAACTCGACCCTGTAAGGGATCCCTACTATACCGATCCCCACATATGATCTTGAGCATGATATCACCTCTTACATTGCAATCCACCATACCATTTTCTAAAAAATACGGATGGATACTCTACAATATAATGTCTACTATCCTCCCTTAACACCATATGGCCTTTAGATAGAAAGTTATTGACCACTAAGGCTTACTCAAACACCAAAAAATATGTAGGTATATAGAAGGGAACTACTCCAACTCCAAAATCATAGTGAAGTCCACACTTGAACTTTCATACTTAGAAGTACCCATCAAGAACCATGCAGAGAAAGTATTATGTGAGGTTAGTAAAGTTGACACATACTCAAAAATTGAAATTCTTACCTACTGTAGTTCAATAAGCTTCTGGATGCACACTAATGATAGAGTCATTGAGAAATACTTTTTTCAATAGAGGCACTTGAACTTGGATCCTGGAAGTGTTGCCTCATACCACATTGAAATCACCAAATCCTTTATCATCCTACTAATCCATGAAAAATACTAGTCATTAGATCCACCATTTAGTTAGGATAGGTCATAATAAGGTGGAAAAATCAAACCATCAACTCTATCCAGTCATTTGTTGCTTTTGGGTCCATCTCTCCCTAGAATATGGATTATATCTACCTATGAAATATATGAAGAAAAATAAGCCTATGCACATTATCACCCCATACCGACAGAATGAAATTATAATCAGTGTGTGGAAAAACATTGGTCCATGTCATCATGGGTTGGTCTTCTCACTACTCTATGGGTGGAAGTACCAATCGCTAACCACCTAGAGGAAAAACATCATAATCATACCCCTAATTTGAGGCCTCACTACTAAGATGATAATCATTGTGATCCTATCATATAATATCAATTGGATTTCTATATAGAGGTATCATAAAATAATTAATATGTACCATGATCAAAATATTATATCTGGGGAGATGACTTAAAAAGGATATGGGAACCACAAAACCATTTCTATATGATAATTATACCTTTTTCCCTTGTAAATGGTGTCTCAGTGTACCGAGTCAAAAAATGGGTTATCAGATTCCTAGTGATTGGATATTTTAGTTTCCACACCATCATTGGGGTCCTTGGCCTAAGAGATAAACTTGAGACACTTAAACACCATTTCTCTAAATCCCAAATCAATCCTCACAATTATTATAACTCTAAACTCCATCTTAGGACAACCTAACCTTTGATGGAACTCTAACATGACTTGAACCACCAGGGCTTGAATAGCTAATGGTAAGTTGAGTGTGCTACCCCATGGAAACCTCCAATAAGATAGGGGATGGGGACTGGCACCAAGTAGATATATCATACATATGGGAGACCTTAACCTAATACAATTGTACACACATACATGTGTCTCCAAAAAAACCCAGAGAAATGTTAAAAAGTAAACAATTAGAATAATAAATACATGAAAAACCTCTATCAAGACACAAAAAGTATGATGGGTAATAATGAAATAAAGGGGAAAAATTTATTTCCAACAACCAAAAAGTTGGACCAACCTGACAACAAAAGGGAATACAATTTTATCACACAACCTCTTATTTGAAAACTATCCTACTACTATAGCTGCCAAGCACCACTAAGAACCACCTGAACCGGGTCCACCTATATCTCTATCGAATATCCTATCATTTGGAAATATACACCACATGCAGGTAGATCTCATGTAGGGGTGAGTATATATATACCCAACATGATACCCTTAAATCACTAAAAAGTAAAACATAAAAAGGGAGTCAACTCAAAATCATAATAAATATGGTAAAGGAAGGGAAAACCTAGATATGATCAAAGGAGTACTCAAGTAACATAGTATAGTCTTAGTCTTCATATCTATCCCAAGGATTTTTAATGTCTCCCAAGACCATTGTATGATCCTTTCCATCAACCCACATAACCTATATGTACCTACAATGGAGGATCCCAAACCCTTAGTAGTGTCTGTGTGTGTGTGTATGTGGTGGTGGTGGTGGGGGGGGATACTGAATCTAGTGGAGGATCTGATACCCCATATGATCTCATTATAAAGGGGGATACTGACCCCATAGAAAAAGGATCTAATGACCTATAATAGAATGGGAAATACTAAACCCATTTGATTCATAAGTAGAGGATGCCACACCCTAATTCTGTGGGGGGGATTACTGACCCTACCTAGGGATAGTAATAGGATAATGGTTCTTGACTCTCTAGTTAGTGTGGGATTCTATTCATCAAGGATATCTAGAAGTTAACCTCAATACCCATGATGCTGATACAGATTATCATGTTCACTTTATCATTATTTCAATCTTTTTATTTAGATATAAATCTACTGGTATACCTTAAATGGAATTCCACTGAGCATGGACTTCATAAATGACCTAATTCAAGTCAAATGAGAGTAGAAAGTGTGCATACTAGGGTAAATGGCATGTGTCCTATAATAAATTGTCTTCTAGTACACTATCACCCCATATGGTGTGAAATAGAGAAACTATATGACGTGTGAAACATGTAACAAATCATGTAGGTATAGGTTTGAAACTCGACATATACCTCACTTTTCGATTCATATTTCTCTAAGGTCACACGATGTGTGGTACTTCTACTTATACTATGATGGAACTCAAGGTTCTTGGGCATGTACACTTTGTACATGTCGGTCCGATCATCTAGGGTTATATTTCATGTGGGTTTGAATACATGGTTGTGTAATGTTTTTCTCACTTGAAAACACTAGCGTCATATTAACAAGATGCACAATGTGTGTTATTACAAAATACATCCCATGTAGCAATTTTTCTCTCTAGAAATTCCACCCCTTCAATGTGGATCACATTATTTTTTCCTTCTCTATTGATTATTCCTACAATAATTAATAAAATTTATATAGGTGCATCATCGATGGATCTTTTATTATATGAAATTTATTCTTTACCTTTAATTACTATAATAGTAATCCTCTATTGAATCCCCATAATCCCACATGAAACCACCACATGTGAATCACCGGAAAATCATCTCTATCTAATCTCACCACTTCTGCTGTTCATCCTATGGGCTGAACCCCTTGATGTTAAATGTGCTGCAATGAATCACAAAACCCTTATTTGATCACACAATGATCTCAACTCGTGTAAATGGTTGAATCATCAGCTAAAATGAATACCAATGAATAATGCCCAAAGAATGAAGGGACCAAAAAAGTGATAAATCAATGATGGCCATGTTCTTATTATTCATTATTTGTGAATGAAAATAAAATCATTAAGGAAAAAATGCAATATCCAAGGCCAATTTATTCTTAATTGGTCCATGCACAATCTGAACACGGTTTAAATTTATGAAGAATTGATTCATGTTCATAAAAACAAAAATAAATTGGGTAAACCCAAAAAATGAAAGTCCCACCTCATAATTGGATTGACCATTGATGAAGAATGAACCAACATTGCTTCCACTGATGATGTGGGTGATCTCTAACACATTCGTGATTGATCCTCAATCCAAGTTCATCAGCCAATTCTCTCCACCACAAGATCTCCCTACCAGATCTCTAAGATTATACAAGTAACCCTATAGACTGGGTATAACAAGGATTATATAGAGGTTTTATAAGGTTATAGAATTAAATAAACAATAAATTTATTTATTAAATTAATTATCTATTTAATCTTCCAATGACTGCACTCTATCGAAATGCTAGGTGTGAACAATAGTTATGTCACACCTAGGGAAAAACCCACGCTCCAAATTCAATGATAGTCCTAGTTTACCCATATGAGATTCCATTAAGTAGATAAACCATTATTTATAAAATTATACTCACACATGTGTTAATATATTTAACATTTTTAATATATCAACATAGGGGCTATACGATAGCCAAAACACCATGCCAACTTCACAAATAGGTTAGAAAATATTATTTAAAATATTCAAATGGTATAATTTTAGAACCCAGAGTCATTAAATTATACGAGTGTGGAAACAGGAGTAAATAATCATGATTCCTGAGTTCATTACATAGTTATGTTGTATCATATAAGAATTCAACACAAACATAAGAATATTAATCATAAAATATGTTAATTTTAACCACTAAGACATTAATATCACAATGGATTAGGATAACCACCTACACATAACATAGTGGACTTGGGATAGCCACCTATTCCCCATAATATTTTAGACTTGGTCTGAACACCTATGTACCATCCCGATCTCTTGATATATAAAACATTACCTAATGCATTTGAGGTCTATATCAGACCCTACAATCACAATTATAAACCATACATATGTATGCCACATGAACATGAAAACATTTATAATCCCAACATAGATTAATTAACCCATAAAATATAATTTTTTTCATGAATATGTTTATAAAATATGATCATAATACATCCATATAAAGAAGATTCATGGTATCATTGAAGCACATCCTTAGGGAATCATAAGAAACCTTAAATGATATTGACATTAATGAAAAAAAATACTTTTTAAGAGTATTAAAAATAACTTTGGTAAATAAGAATAAATAAACTTCACAAATTTGATAACTTTTATTTTAAAATAAAATAAATTATAAAAAAATGGAATATAAATTGAAGGTTTTAGACACAGTGAAAGCCCCTATTTGGGTCGTTCCAAACTTATCTTTTTTCAGATTCAAAAAATAATACACAATGTACATGAAGTTAAAAATCATGAACAAAAAATTTATCTGATGAAAAATTGATAAATAATGTTTGAAACATAGAGAGTATATTTTCCTATTAAACTTATAATTAATTTGAAATCAAGATTTACCTTGATCATGAAAACTTTCTTCGAAGAATATATTGACCGTCTAAACATCATTTGAGTTGTACTAATATTATGTTAAGAGGAACAAAATATATAATACCTCTAGTGGTTATCCACATGTTATACCTTGATCTTAAAGCATTTCTGATGGTACTATAGGTTTTAGTGTGTTAGTATCAGTTGTCTTGCGTCACTTCGTTATGATCGTAACATAATCCTTCATGGTTGACAAATTGATTCTTATTTTCATGATCATGATAGGAGGAGGAAGGTGAAAACTTTATAACTATTCTTGAGAGAATACTAGATAATTTTATCTATTGTTTTGAGTGTAACAACCTTATATTTTAAAAGAACACTATGCTTGATAGCTTGCTTAACATGAAACACTAAGCTTTCAGTGAATTGTAATATACTATAAAAATATTATTTAAATGTTATAGTTACAACCTACCCATTAAATTAGTAGGTATGAATAGTATTAATCACATTATAAAATATATATAATTTTACTAATTAATAAAAATATATTGATTAACTATTAATAAATAATCATTCAATTTTTTAGTAGTCATTTTATGCTTCAAAAATATGTTTCCTTCAAAAAATGGGCTTTATTGCTTTATGTGAGAAAATATTATAATTAATATTATAAAATTTAAAAATTTTATTTGATAAAAATTATTTCATTTTTGGACTCATTATGTCAAAATTTTCTTATGATTATTTTTTTAGAATTTTCTAAAAAGTTTTATTTTTTAATGAATAGTGAAAAATATTGATTTTTAATGAAAACTGTCTTTTCTTTTCAAGTACTTACAATGTAAAATTATATTTTTTATTAGTTTTAAAATTAAATAAGTTAATTTTTATTAAAAATAATCTAATAAATTTTATTGGAATCAACATTATACTTGAATTTGGTATAAAATCATTTTTATACATAAAAGGTATTTTTCTAGAAAATTAATTTTCATCACATTTTATAGGTTTAATTATAAATAAAATTATGAAAATTATTTGAATTGAATTTGATAAAATGGATTCAAAATTTTTAATTATCATAATTAATATTAGTTAATATGGCCAACTTAATTTTTTGTTAACACGAATAGTAACCATAGTAAATTTTTGTTACCATGGTAAATGTAAAATTAGTTAATTAGGGTCAAAACAAATGTGATGAGGATTAAAATTTATTAAAACACTTTATTTAATTTAATTTTATGACTAAATTTCATAAATAATATTCCAAAATTTTAATATATTACCTTTTTTCCATTTGAATTTTATTTTGACCTTTATAATATTTTAAGAAAAGGATAAAGTCAAAAATGCCACTCTCATGCTTTTAAAATTTATAATATATTTTTTAATGGATAAATACAACATATTTTTTGGTTATAAATTGTTATTTGGAATATAAATAATTTTTTATCATGTTAATTTATTTTTAATTTTTAGTGATAAAATAATTACCTTAAATTCTTATACAATGCCGACACAATGATTGTGCAAGTATTAGAAAAATCGAGAAAATGATTTTAAAAACTATAAAAGTCATATTTTTGGGGTTACTTATAGTGTCCCTTGAATTTTATAGATCAATATAACATATTAGGGATGAATAAAATATTTATATTCAAATTCCATTACTATCTTGATAACATTAAAGTCAAATTAAATGAATAGTGTCCAAAATGCCATTAATGATATTTTATGATAAATATTATTTTATTAAATTATTTAAAAATAATAAAAATCATGAAAGAAGGAAATTAAGATATTAAATATTAAAAAATTTCATACATTTTCCATTTATGATACAATTCTCACCTTATAAGTAAAATTATATCCCTTCAATATTGAAGAAGTCATTACTGTGATTAATATTAAAATTGGTTAACCAAGGGGTTAATCTAAAAGATAAGACTTAAAATGATATAAAAACCTATCAAAATTTTATTGGGTAATATTAAGACTATATACTCCTTATATTATAATCAATTTCATTTTTAAACCATTTTACATGGGTTAGACACATATTATTTTGTAATATTTCATGTATTACCAAAAGCGACATTAATGATATTTTATAATAAACAATATTTTATTAAATGATTTAAAATTTATAAAAATTATATATTTGGCCAAGTGATTGAGATATGGTTTAATATATCAAACATTTTATATTTATTGGTCACTTATCCTTTTATAGTAACTTTTTTGACCCCTAAAGAGTAAAAAATATTGATATTACGGTAATGGTCAAAAGAGTTAACGGGGGGGGGGGGGGGGGGGTTAAACAAAGATATTAGGGTGAAAAAATCACCTAAACTTGTAAATTTTTTATTTTATTAGATTATTTAAACTAATTATTATCCTATATTATAAATATATCAATTTGGTTCCAGTTTTCGATTAAAATTAATTTATATTAACTTAATACTTCATGAAATTTCAAAAATTCCCCTCCCCTCACTTATTAAAGATAACCTCTTATCCTCTCTTGTTCACAACTTTTGAGCACTATATATTTGGCAATAACTAAAAAAACACCTTCCTAATATCCTTACACATATTATATGAGTCTTAGTTTGGGAATAATTCTAACCTTATATGGCTTAACGCGTGAAGCAAATGAGGTTGCCCAAAGAAGAAGTATAGTTTTTAACTGAATATTTTAGTTTTATTTCTCCTTAAGACTAATTAAAATATTATTAAAACATGATGAAATAATAAAATCAGTATCTTACAAATACTTATATGTCATTATTTTAATGTAATAACCTATAACCATTTCTTCTTTCATCAAATGGGAAACAAAACCATTGTTCAAGTGTATGGCAGACTACCACCTCATGAATCGATGTAATTAGTTTTCCATCACCTCCTATCACATATGATTATAATGATGGATTTAATGTATATATATTATACTCATGACCAAATTATAATTCTTTAAATATAACAAATCATCTATTTTCTTACCATCCCATCCATTGTAAAATGATAATGTCATTCATGTGTATATGTGGATTACCACCTCCACGAAGCAATGTGATTCGTTTTTAATCACCACATCACATGGATGATATATATAAAATATTTCAATAGATAATATGATATAATAATCATTCTATAAATATGAAATAATACTTACCATATTTCTCTCATGTTTGTTGAAAAATGGAAACGTTACTCATGCGTACGTACAACCTATCATCTCCATGATTGTAACCTAATTAATTTTTCATAACTATCATAAATGTTTGTTTTAAAAGTAAAATTAATGTATAAAAATTATAATTATTTAATGATTATTATTTTTTGATATTATTGAATAATTACCTCTTTTACCATGGTCTACATACCAAAGTCATTTTGAAATTATGAACCGAACATCCTCAAAATACATGATGCAGACTTAACTGATTAAGTAATTAAATATGACATTGATATAAATAAAAAAATGAATCAAATGTTTTAATTATAAATTAATAAATCTATAAAATTTTATTAAACAATTAAATAAATGATATAATTTTATTACACATGATTTAAAAAATATACATGACAAGTCTGGACTCGAGGTAAGGGATTTCATCTTAATCTCTCATTATGGAAGCATGTATTAATGTTATACACCTAATTTATTTTATACGATGTATATAATTAAATTTTACATGTTATATAATGAATCCTTCACACTTTATAGAATTTTTAGTTTAAATTAAAATTATTTCATCTATGGGGACTTGACTTGAAAGTTACCAAGCGGTAACAATTTTTTAAACTCAATTTTCATTCATTGGGTTATATCACTTCTTTATTGATTATATTATGTAAATATTATGTTTGAAATGTAATTTTTTTTGATTTATATTTTATTTAAACTTGTTATATGTAGATTTACATTTTTATACATAATCTCTCCATTTATTAATTCTCAATTTAGTGATATGATCTTTGTAAGGGTTTCTCCTCTCACTTTTGTTTCCATGAGTCATATTCCATATCCACCAATTATTTCTTTAATTTGGTGTATATAATTATATTTTGACATGATATATCATTATTCCATATATATTCATAGTATTTAATGTTTTATATTAAGTTATTTTTTATGGGGTTTATGATTCAAAAGTTATCAAAGCGGTAAAGGTTTATTTCACAATATCATACTTATTTGGTATTGTTTATGATTACGTTTAAATTAGAGGAATTATATGTTATTTATATATTAAACCCAATATATTTTTATGGTTTTTAATTATAAGTTCCAATTTTACCTTTTTTGGAACTCAAAAATACCAAATGAATGTTTTTAAGGAAAAATGACTTTGTTTTTGTACTTGGTCGAGAATATTTTTATTCCACATATATATTTTAATGAAATTATTTTCAAGAATGTTTTTAATATTCTAAAAATATTTATTAATTCATTTTTACCCATGTTTTAATTTCTATAAAGTTTTTTAGAATGAATATTTTTGTCATTTTTCGAACAAGGTACGTTTAATTGATGTTTTGAAAAGAATATTTATTTTTAATGATTATAAGATGAACAAAATTTACTACTATCATGAACAATATAAGTTTTGAATATTATTTTACATGTTTTTATGGTTCAATTTAAGGAAAATGTTTTCTATAAGATTTTATAATTTTTTTATATTTTGAATAAGTGATTTCAAAATGAAAAGGGGATTTTCCTCAAGAAAATTTCCCGAGATCTTGTAAAATTATTTTATTATTTTTCAATATACTTTTTTGAATTTTTTTCTTTACTAAGGTTATAATATAATAATACCATCCACAATATTTAACTGGATGGTTTATGATTAGTTTTATTGGGGAAATTATTAACATTCCTTGTGATAGTTCTTTCAATACATATAGTTATTAATTATTATGGAATGTTGATTAAGTTGAATTCTTTATTCATATGATGATTAAATTAGAATTATTAAGTGATGGGTGGGTCCCAAAATTACATAGCCCCTCGATGCATCAGTAGGTCTCATGATACAAAACATGTTATTTATTTGGATGAGGCCTTAACCATTTATGAAATATGTCTTGGCATGAGTCCTTGATGAAATGTTTATGATTTCTTGGCATGAGTCCTCGAAGGTAAGTTTATGATTTCTAAAATTATTCATTATATCATTATGAAATTAGTTATTAATTTTCATGTGACCATTCTAACAGTTATGTCATCCATGGATAAGTTTCAATATCATTCGAATATTTATATGGAATTATTTGATTATCATTTATTCCATCCATATTATTCATGATTTATTTATTCTATGTTATATTATGCTATACAAATCCCTTAGTAAGAATATGAGATCACCAATTTCTTATATTTACCTTTCCCCCATGATCCCAAGATGTTTACTATGGATTATATGCATGGATATTCTAGAGAGAATAATGATGTTATCAAATAAAATACTATGTTTTATTTTATGTTTTCAAATGTAATGTGAGATTCAAGAATGTATCTAGTTTACTAATAATACTAAATTATTCAGTCCTTTAGGATATAATTTCATGCATCTATTAAAAATTCAATAAAGTAACCACTGAGTCTAGACTACTAGGGTCGGGGTATTTACATTGAGAGAATCTATAGATAGGTGTGTTATGCGTAACAATGTATAACACTATGAAATTATATATTCGAGTATGTATAGAACTAGGTTGTAGAATAATTAATTACACATAGGTCATTTAATATTATATTAATCTATAGAAAACACCATGTCTAAATAAATAAAATATTATTATTTTCATAACATGTGGTAAAATTGAGTATAAAATAAATATAATTTATTTAAATAAATAAATAAATATTCATTTAAATTATATTAATATATCCTCCCCTTAGACCCAAAAAATTGATCCACACTTCCCCCACATTTACTGAACCTATAATAATAAATATTATTCATTCAATAAATAAATAAATATTTAAAATATTAACAGTCATGTGAATAAATATTCATTTAAATATTTAACTCACATATAAATATAGTGAGTGGATATTTTTCAATCAATAAATCTAAAATAAATATTATTCCATATTCTATAGAATAATATTTATTCCAATAATTAAATTCAAATAGAATTCAATTTAAATCAATAAAAACACTTAGCATGTGACCCTATGTGCCTCTTCCTTAGTGGCATTAGGAAAGTTATTCTAAAGTATAATATCAATATCTAGAAACATGTAAATGTACCCAAGAGGAGGATGTTAATGTCACAATGGTGACAACCACATATGAAGACTCACTTTGTAATAAAATACCTATGTCTCGATAGCTTATCAAAGAGGCTACATAGTAGTTTCATCAACCTCTATACCTGACATGTGTTTATTTAACTTCCTAAAATGAAATCATCTATACACCATGAACATGGAATTAAGTTTAATAGTTTCATTTCAATTAAAAGTATGAGAGATCAAATTCCATAAATATGGAAGGGATAAATCCTTCATCGATTTATTCATTAATAATATATCATTCATGATGCACCCAACATACCCAACTTCACTGTGAACATATTTCATCATAGTTTATAGTAGTATATCCAAGTGTGTGAGTCATGGAATACATTACTAATACTATTAAATTCTAAATATCATTACACACATTCACAGATAGGAATATCCAATGACACAAAACATGTGTAATTCTTACTAATAGGAATTTACTCACAATCTCTAGTCTTAAATATTAACAAGTGTGAAATTAATGAAATTAAGTCTTATCCTATTATTAATATCAATCACCTTATAGTATTCATCATTTCTGTCCCATCAGATGATGTAATATGACAACAATAAAATATATAGTTTAAGAATATCATCGTAGTATTTCAAGTTTCTCATAATAGTAGGGAACTATTATGAAATTATTAATGTGAAAAATAATCTAGGATATTATCATAGTAAATTCACATAGAAGATTAAAAAATATTTAATAAGGAATTTATTAATCTTCAATTTTATGAATATACAAGTAATCTAAAGTACAAAAGAAGTTGTTTCTATGTAACTAACTTGAATAGAATCCCACATGGGCTAGAGCCAACTTCTAAATAATTTTAATCTAGCAGATCTCATATTATGTTCATGAGTATGCTGATATAAGGATTTAGTTAATAGGTCCTTCATGTTGTCTTTCATGGAAAATTTTCTTACCACAACATCACTTCTCTAAGAAAAATCCCTCAAGAGATTATTTTTATAAAGTACGCACTTCATCGGTTGATGTGACCTTGGATCCTTTATAAGAGAAAACATTATAATATTATCATAGTATAGTGTCATAAGATCTTTACTTTTGGTCACCATGTTAGGATCTTGGATGAATTTGTTAACCCAAACCACTTATTTAGCTATATTATAAGCCACAATATACTAAAAATCCATTATAGAATCAGCAACCATGGATTTAATTGAGCTCTTCTAGATCATAACACCTCCATTGAGAGTGAATATGCATCCCAATTTAAATTTCAAATCATCTTTATATGTTTGGAAACTAGCATATATATATCCCCAGATGACTAGTTCCTTATCTCCTCAATAAACAAGGAGAATATCCTTAGTACACCCTAGATGCATAAGGGTATTCTTGATTTTCATCCAATGGATGTATCCTAGCCCAACTTGATATATACATATCACACTTAATTCTTAGGAGTCATCTTTTCAAGTACATATCATGACATACATGACTGACCCAATTTCTAATGTATATAGAGTCCTTTCCATCCTTTGTCTATTCTCATGTTTCCTAGGACACATTTTCTTGAAAAGATAAATTCCATGTGAAATAGGAAAAAATTCCCTATTATATTATTTTATAATGAATCTCATTATTATCTTGCCAATGTATCTACCTTGACTAAATCCAAGAAGCCTCTTGGATATATCATGATGGATCCTATTTATAAGAATATATTCTGCTTCACCTAAATCTTTCATTGAGAAACATATATTTAACTAAGTTTTCATGGACTATAAGATCAACATATAATTTCTTACAAGTAGTATGTCATCAAAATACACTATCAAGAAAACAATTGCACTCCCACCAAATCATTTGTAAAAATAAGGCTCACATTCATTCTCTATGAAACCAAATTATGTTATAGCCTCATAAAAAAATTATATGGATGGGATAATTTTCTTAATCCATAAATGGATCTCTATAACTTTCATACCTTTTTGGAATTATTTAGAGTCACAAACTCTTCTAGTTGTGTTATATAGACATGTTTCTGAAAATTCCCATTAAGGAAAGTTGTTTTTACATCCATCTTCCAAACCTCATAGTCATGTTAAATTTCTATGGTAAGTAAAATTCTGATGGATTAAATTATTGTAACTAAAGAAAAGGTTTCATCATAGTGTATTCCTTGACACTGTTTAAACCATTTTTCAACCAACCATTCCTTATAGGTACTAAATTTTCCATCCATGTCGAGTTTCTTCTTGAATACCCATTTGCAACCAATAGGGCTTACGCCCATTAGAGTATCTACCAAAATACATACATGGTTTTGGTATATGGTATCCATTTAATAATTCATGGAATCTTTCCACATGGAATCTTCTATTTCAATTCCTTGGATCCACACTCCTAGATCTGGTTCCATAAACATTGACTTTACATACTCACTTTGATACCATCTATTAAATCTCGGATATATCCATCCTTAATGAAAAAATCAATAACAATTTTTTCATATCTTTTATACAAAGGATTCTTTTAGGTTTATAAGTCAAAATAATAATATACAAATACCATGTTCTTTGTATTAAATAGATATTTTTCCATTATATAAGAAAATACTTAATGAATAACGAGTCTTAAAAATCTCACATAATTTTTTTTGCAGGTGTTATCCTTTTAAATATGTACTAATTTTATTCATAACCTTGGTAAATGGAAAAATAATAAGGGGTGATCTCAAACTCTCATCAAGGGAAACCATACAACTAAGTAAATCATGGTATAAACATGGAATAAATATTATGTTAAGAATAAGTAGACAACATGAATCCATAATCAACTTGAAACTGAGAGCATACTATATCCATGATAACAAATGAAAACATGGATATCAATAATATTTATATCATACTAATGGAATGCATAACAATGGACATCAAAAACATGTTTTTAAGGCCTTATTCCAAGATATTTACTTGCTGTTGAGATTATAGTCATGGCATCTTATTGAATTGGGTAGGCATACAACAAATTCCCAAACTTTTTTTCTCTCATGAGACATGTCGAAGCATTGAGGGGATATATAATTCCAAGAACCACCAATCACCTAATTAAGTCAAATTCATTCACCATAAGAGCCAACTATATCTTTCATACCATTCCCTAAGGAACCTATTACAGAATAAAAATATGGCTATCCATATAATGAAGAATAAAAAATATCAATACATGATCAATTTTTGTTGGAATTAAATAATCTTCAAGAATGTCAACAATTTTACCCATGTTAATAAAAGGTATAAAATGATCATATCCCATCCAAATAAAGAATATGTATGGTCAAAAAATAAATATCCAACTTTCCAATAATCATTCATATTAGAATAACAATATATAGAATTCCAATAATTTTAGCCATGACAATAAAAGGGAAAACACGATCATAATACATTTTGGGGAAGAAGGTGGATGTTTAAAAAAATACATAGTCAACTTTCCAATAATCAACTTTATTGGGATAAAAATAAAAAAAATTCCAATACTTTTCCTTATGTCAATAAAATAAAATTCTTTATAGGTGAACGCCATTTAATTTGAATTATGTAAAATGTGATGTTCACAACTTATAAAGAAATTAGTATACCACGAACCCAACACTATAATATCATGGACATAATCCATATAGAGGAAGAAAGTTTATGTCTTCAAAAGAACATAACTCTAGTGTAGCAAAAGAAACTTAAAAATATATTGACATAGATGAAAAATATCCTAGCAAAAGAATGCTTCGTACAATATCATGAAAGAAAGGATAAATAATTTAATTGTTTTATTTAATTAGTTCAATAACCCAAATGATAATATATATATATATATATATCATGGAAAATAAACCCCATTATGGTAAATCCTTTTGAAAATGATAAGGTAAATGGAAGTGAAAACTTAAAAGAGATTTTAGAAATCATTTTTTTACATTCACGTGAAATATAAATTAACATGTCACTTTCAAAGGTAAATTTTTGAGTGGTGACATGAAATATTTTGAAAAAATTTACATTTAAAAATAATATACAACAATGGATCCTTGAATAGACAAAAAATTTTCTTGGAAAAATGAGGAGAATAAGACAAAACATGTGAAAGTGAAAGGTAAAACTCTTTTTATTATTTTCAAAATACCTTTTTTTAAAACTACATTGTAAGAAGAGTAACAAAACATTAATTTATATTAAAACTTTATTTTCAAAAATAGTATTATAAAACAACATATAATAAAATATTAGGGTAGTAGAACCTGGTCGCATAAAATCATATTTCAAGATGAAACATTATAACTCAAAGAAAGAAGATTTAAGTTATCAATATCACTTATGAGAAACATACTCCATGAAGAATGAAACATTTGAAAATAGGTTTATTTTGTTAAAATGTAAAAAATGAGATAATACCACATAAAACAATCAAATTTAATATTATACCCAACTTATATGAAATAAGTTTAAGTGAACAATCATAACTCAATGAAGGAAAATTGAGTTACTAAAACTCTTACGATCGGGGTAGCACTTAAGACAATTTTTTTTTTCATAAAAGAACTTGATTTGGATTAGTTTATGTAATTAATTAAAATAAAAAATATATATAACATTCATGGGATATTAAACCAATAAAATAATATACATATGAATCATGGTTTATAACTTGGAATACATCTTAATGAATCAGAATTGAGACCAATAAAATCCATGCGGCTTTAGTAATACTTTAATCAAAACCCCTTGAAAGTGTGGGATTATAAATTAACTTAAAATACCATGATTAAAATATAATTCATTGTATAATATCTCAAATTGGATGTATATACACCATATAAATGAAATTAGGTGAACAATACCAATCATGTCTCGAAGAGAGTAACTTAAGACTAAAACCCTTAATTCTATCTTAATTCATTTTTCACATGCACTAAATGTCCTGAATGATTAAATCAAGTTAATTAAATATATACTCAATAAAATTATTAATAATTATAACTATTTATAATCCACATTTAAAATCAATCTATACAAATTCATATTAGTTAATTTTTACCTATTTATAACACCAGTTGTAAGTAATATTTTCTGTTTTGAACTAGTTTCATAAAAGTGATGTTGGTATATATTCTTTTAAAAAATTAAAAAATTGTTATATCATATTTGATAATGTAATATATTCTAAAATATAGTTTATAAATATATAATATTATTTAATTGTAGCTTTGGTCATGATCTATGAGGTTGAAATCGATGATGAACATGTTTTGGTGATTCTTAATGAATGAATGGTGATTTCTTAATTAATGAATAAAATGTTGATATAACTATATGTCAGATCCTGAACATTATGGAAATGCCTCATGATCTTTTTAAGTTACTATTTTATCCTTATTTTGGTTATACCTTTGTTGGGTTTTTATATGGGGTTGTTTTGTGTGAAATTGGAGAAATTTGGATGCCCATGAGGATGAGCATAGTTGGTGCCTGGTTGAAGAAAACCATGAAGTTTTCATAGGAAACTGTACACCCCATTTTAGGGACATAGGATGTGGTGCATGATTTGGCCAAACCATGAAGCCACCCTCCCTAAATTATAAACCCAGAAACAATGGGGGTTTTCATAGTTAGCGCATGATTTGTCAAACTGTGTGCCACTTAGGAGAAACTGTGTGCCCCCTAATTAGAGGTACATGGTTATGGAACACGGTTTGGAAACTTGTTTTCCTCCACCCAAGAAAATGTTTGTGTGGTTTTTTAATCCCCTAAAATTTTAATTAAAATTCGGACCCCTGGTTTTTAACCCTAATCACCCCTATTCGGCCTAACATGATTTCCAACATTTTTGAAGACCTGTAGATGATTCCAAGGATCCTCAAAACCTTTCTTAACGAATCAAAGATCTTATTAAAGGATCATATCCTCTACAATATGTTATTTCTTCCACATTTGGTTTCCCCCCTCTCATGCCTCTCTCTACCAATAAAGATGGGCGATTTTTCCTCCATTGGAGATGGTTTAGATCTAAGTTTTGATGGATCATAATCCTTTGGATACTAATCTTAGGTATTGGTCCTAGATCTTCTACACCTTTGTGGTTTTGATCATTCAACAACAATTTGGGGATTTTATTTTGAAAAAATTCCATCAAATATCTTTAGGTAGTTAGTCTAATTGTCGAATCCCATAGTCTAAATTTTAATTGGGTGCATGTAATTATTAAATTTCTATTTCCTTATTGGGAAATTACTAAATTAAATCAATCTATTGGTTTATTAAAGGGATTATCAAATTGATGGAATAATTAGTTTACGAAATTGATTTTTTAATGGGATTATAAATGTTATTATGACCCATGGGGTGTGCTGATATGATTGAAATGATTATTTATAAATTATGAATGTTGATAAGTGAATTTATGAAATTGGTTGAATAAATGAATTATGGAAATGGTTGAATAATGGGTTGAGAATGTTGAACCATGAGATTTGATTTATGTGAATTAGTTATGGGATAGTGACTGCTACTCCTAATACCCACATAGTTTCAGACTACAGATCTAGGCCCCCGATATATATGTATTTCATGTGATCATTGAGTTGTGGGATAGGGAATGTTACTCCAAACACCCACGGGGTTCCAAACTGCTACTCTAGGCCCCCATTATTTGAATGTGAAATTGGAATTAAATGAATAATGGAAACCTATGATGGAATGAAATGTGATATCCCTTTGT
This sequence comes from Viscum album, assembly GCA_963277665.1. Classification (NCBI taxonomy): domain Eukaryota; kingdom Viridiplantae; phylum Streptophyta; class Magnoliopsida; order Santalales; family Viscaceae; genus Viscum; species Viscum album. Next base: position 543,038,274 of record OY728119.1, read on the forward strand.
GGATGGTTCAAACTTCAGCATGGACCAAATAATGTATTATTAATTTGGGTGTAATCACGAACCTAAGGATTTATGTGGATAATTAAAGAATAATTTAATGTGAAAAATATTTACTTTATCTTGTATTTTATTCTTTATACAAATGTATACATAGATATAGGATTGATATTGATTTAGACACTATTGGTGATGTCCTAATGATTTGTACTCACACCCTACTTAGGCTACCTAATTGGTACCTAAATATACTTTATTTTTATAGGAAATGACAAGGGAAAGAGCCCTATGTTAGATGGATGAGTTGGGATGGATCATGGATGAGGGAACTAGATATGGTGTCATGAACTTATTGGGAGTTGTCAGTGTCTTTATTTTGGGTTTTAATTTGGCACTTGACACTTATTATGGAATGGAATATTTACTACTTTGGTTTCGAGATTATTTTACTATTTTGGGATTATCATGTGATATTGGTCTTTATTGATTATGGTATTATTCTAGTTATTATTTATTATCATTTGTATATTTTTTTTATTGATTTCTAATTTGGTATGCTTTGATAAAGAGTGTATAGTCTCCCCATGATATATAATAGACCCTTGATACTAGTCGGAAACATATATCATATAGGGGGTCTTTAGGTTATGTAACCAACTAGCTCATAGAACTAATATGTGGCACCAAAGTTAGGATGTTACAAAGTGGTATTAAAGAAATATTTATTTTCTTTTTTATTGCCTTATTAATTGGGAATGGTAGACAAGAGACTAGGATGATTCGAGCCTTATTCACGAGCTTATGTATGGGAGTAGCTAACCCATGTATAGGGGAATAACCAAGTACCCAGGGTGAGATTGTTGTAATTGATGTTTTCTATTATAGTTTGATGTTATTTCAACTTAGGTGAAGTACTTATTATGTGATGTTATTGTTTTATAATATTTTACTTGTGGATCAGTATGACATGAGAGTTGGGTATACATGCATCATTCAAGGCACTAAAAATTTTATGTGAAATGCATCATTTTAGGCACACATGAAAAAGAGGGTTTTGAGTGAGTTATTAAAATAAAATGATTTTGTTTTTTAAGTAATTTAAGAAAAGCAGGTGCCTAATATGAATTGGAAAATTGAAAATGATTTTAAATGTGGTAAATTGAAATGTAAAAATGAGTATCTAATGATAAAATTGAATGATGAATTTTTTTACCCTGAGTTAGCCATAACCCAGATGAGGGATGGTTGAGGGTAGTGTTAGTGATTCATTTTTGATCATGTGGATGGGTATGGAGGATTACCTGTTATGGATTTATGTGAATCCCTCTCATTGAAATGTGTTAATGACGTGCTATGTTTTCTAAGATGTGTGTTTTCCATTATAGATATATGGATCCATGATTATGCTTATTGATAGGATGGTAGGAGGACATAGATTGAAATGTGCCTCCAATAGTGGAACCAGGGGATCTGATGGTTATAGGTGAAAGAGTCGTACAGAAGTTCCATGATAACTTTTGTATCATTATGTAATTTTTTGAAAGATACATAGGGCGGGTTGTGTGGAGTATGTCCGACTTGACATGGGAGTTCCAGTTGTATCACCCTTCGAATTTCATCAAAGAGGGTGGACCGATGGTAGTTGAGTTTTGGATTGAGTATATCTAGATGATCCTTGATCATTTATAAATTACAACAAATAAGAGAGTCATGATGAAAACTTATATGTTATTTGGTCAAGAGAAGTGTTGGTGGGACATTCAGTCTTAGGATAAGAAATGGAGAATATGGAGTGGAAGGACTTCCAGGAGAAATTCATAGAAATTTTTTACCCTGAGATGCTTATAAAGGAGAGGAAAGATAAGTTTTTGTGGTTGACCCAGGGGATTATGTCTGTGATTGACTATGTTGGCCACTATACTGATTTATAGAACTTTGTTCCAGCATTTTTTGGAGATGAGGAAACAATGGAGAAATGTTTTCAAGATGGGATTAAATGTGAGATTAAGTACCAGGTTAACATCTTTAGGCTGAAGAAGTGTACTGAGGTTGTAAATCAGGCTCCCATTTTTGAGGGGAACCCGAAGGATTATTCTAGTGGAATGTAGGTGATTTATTCTAAAAACCAGGAGGTACGTCTTTTGATATTAGGAAGAATCTATATGATAATGATGACTAGGGAAATAGCAAGCAGAGTGGTTAGGGGAAATGATCAATTACTTAGAGTAGTAACCAAATTTGTTTCCACCAGTGTGGTAGGTTGGGTCATATTCATAGTCAGTTCCCCCGACCACTAGTGGAGTGCTGAGCATGTGGCAGGATGAGTCACTTGTAGAGGTATTGTAGAAACCCTTAACCGATGGTTAATGGTGGAAGAACCAAGTCAAATCAGAATACTGAAAGGGAGTATTATACCCCATATCATTCAGGAATTTAGAGTTATTTTGGACATGGTGGTTGAGGCATTGGATATGGTACATCAGGGAAAGTGCGCCCATATCAGCAGAGTGGTGCAGCTCAAGAGACTCAAAATAAAGCACAAGGAAGAGGGGTATGACAGTTTCATGCACTTTATTCTGCACTTATGTATTGCATGGATATTCCATAAACATTTAGAGGTACTATTATTGTATATTCTATGATTTCTAGTACCTTATTTGATACAAGATCCTTTCATTATTTTATATATTCACAACTTCTTAATGGTTTGATTCTAGTGGTGGAGTTCATGAGTGGGGTTATGAAGATAAATACACTATTAGGAGTGTGGTCGATGGACATCTATTTATGTATGGAGTGTTATATCAAGTTTTGGGAGTATCATTTCTATTGGAATCCTTACATACTTGACATGTTAGGTTTTGAATTGATTTTTGGGTATGTATTAGTTGATATCATACCAAGACAACATAGATTTCCACTATAGGAGAGTGAAATTTATGTCACCTAAGGATAATAGTTCTGTTCAACGTGGAATGTGGGATATCCAAGCAGGACATGAAGAGACAGTTCATTAGAAACTGGGGGAGATGACCGCTCAGGTTTTAGATCTTTTACTAGATGACGGGGGTGTGAAATATTGCGCCTTTCCACCCATAGTGGACTGGTTTTAGGATGTGTTTCTTAAGGAATTATCAGGACTACCACCTAAGGGAGATGTTGAATTTACAATAGAGATAATTTATAGAGATAACCTACTTTCTATTACACCTTATATAATGGAATAAATAGAGCTTCGAGAACATAAGACTCAATTGGAAGAGTTGATGGATAAGGGATTTATCCATCTGAGTACGTCACCTTGGGGTTTTATAGTACTATTTTATAATAAGGTTGATAGGAAGTTGTGTTTATGTGTTGATTACCTGAATTTGAACTGGATGTCAATGAAGAACTGGTATCCTCTTTGATGTATCGATGATCTCTTTGACCAACTGAGAGGAGCTTGAGTTTTCTCCAAGATTGACTTGAGACTAGTGTATAATTAGTTGAGATTTAGACCTTATTATATAATGTAGACTTCTTTTAGAAGTAGTTATGAACTATACAAGTTCTTCATGATGTTATTTGGGATGATGAACACACTGGCTATGTTTATAGTATTTATGAACCGGATTTTACACCCATACCTTGATTAGTTTGTGGTTGTTTTTGTGGATGACATCTTAGTGTACTCTAAGACTCATAAATATAATTCCCAACATCATGAAATCACCCTAATACACTGAGATAACATTGAATATATGATAATATATCTAAGTGTTAATTTTTGGATTGACTAGGTATATTTACTTGGTCACATCATCTTTGAGTAAGGTGTGTTAGTAGACCTAGAGAAGGTGGCAGTAGTGGTTTCTTGGGAGAAAAACAAGAATGTTTTTGATATTTGTAAATTTATAGGTTTGGTGGGTTATTATATTAAGTTCATCCAGAAATTTTCCCTCTTGGAAGAACCAATTTCGGGCATGAACAAGAAAGGGATTAAGTTTGAATGTTATGGAGAATGCGAGAGTTATTTTTAAGAGTTTAAGAAGTATTTGACTGCTGCACCAATTTTGATCCTACCCAAGTTGGGTGATGAGTATACCATGTGTTTTGATGAATATAGGATTGGAATTGGAGTAGTGTTGATTCGATGGGATTGAGTTCTGGCATATGGTTTATATAAGTTGAGTCCACATGAATGAAATTAACTTACGCATGAACTTGAGTTAGCTATGATGGTTTATGTTTTGAAGTATTGGAAACATTATGTATTTGGTAAAAAGTTTACTATGTATACCAATCACAATAGTTTAAATTATATATTTTCACAGTGAGATTTTAATCTTCTATAGTGGAGGTGATATGAGAATATGAAGTCGTTTGAATTTGATCTTGTATATATTCCCAGGAAGGTAAAAAATGTTGCTGATGATTTGAGTAGGAAGACACAAAATTAAGCAGTTTATGAGTCTATTTGTAAGTGTAAGTGACGACCTTGTTAGATGAGATGCATATTGTGGTTCAGGAGGTCTAGGAGAAGATGAATCTTGTATCATTATCAGTTGAGTCTACACTTTTAAGCTGGATCAGGAAGAGTATGTATGAGGATCCAGAGTCTTTGGATTTGAGGGAAATCCTTGAAGTTGGGGAGTCAAATTTTGATTGGAATATATATGAGGATGAGATCATCAATGTTTGGAACCATGTTGTTATTCTTATGAGTATGTGAGAGGAGTTTATGCATGAGTTTCATTCCTCGAAGTAGGCAGTGCATTTTGGTTTTACCAAAATTTATTGTGAACTACATCGATAATATTGGAATCCAAGCATGAAAAAAGACATTGTAGGTTTCATGATATGATTCTACACCTGTCAGTAGGTGAATAAAAAGCATCAACAACCTAGTGGTTTACTAAAACCATTTCTTATTCCATAATGGAAGTGGGATGATGTTACCATGGATTTCTTGGAGAGTCTTCCAAGGATGCATCAAAAGAATGATGATATATGGGTAATTTTGGGATTGATTGATGAAAGTATCCCATTTATTGCCTATGCTGGAAAATTTGTCTATGGATTAGTTGGGGGACTTGTATGTTTAGGAGATAGTTCATATACAAGGGATAACATAGATCATAGTTTCACACCATGACTCATGTTTCACTTATAACTTCTTTAAATTATTGTAGAAGGTGCTTGGTACATTGGTATTTTTGATTATGGATTTCCACCTAAAGAAAGATGGGTAGTTAGAACATACAATACAAGTATTGGAGGATATTCTACATGCATGCATCCCAGATTTTAGTGGGTCTTGGGAGAATCACTTAGTGCTCGTTTAGTTCACCTATAATAATAATTATCAGGTGAATATTTAGATGGAACCATATGATTCTCTTTATGGTAGGACATGCATATCACCTCTATGATGGATGGGGGTAGGTGAGATAGATTTTTTGGGACCGAGTCATGTTCAGGAGACATCATAGCATGTTCAGCTGATTCAGAAACATATAGATATGACTTCGAGTAGTAAGAAGTCATATTCTGATCGAAATCGATGAACCATTGATTTTATAGTGTATGATTGTGTATTCCTTCAGGTTTCTCCTAGATTAGGTCACCATAGAATATAGAGGAAGGGAAAGTTGAAACCCAAGATTTTTGACCATTTGAGATTGTGGAAAGGATCAAAATAACAGAGTACTGATTGGATATTCCATAGAGGTATAATTATATGCATGATGTTTTTCACATGTAATATATTTAGTAATATCACCCCAAACCTTTTCATATGATCTAGCTTGATGATGTTGAGCTTGAGAATGATGTGTACTTTGAGAAGCATCTGATTCTTGTTATGGATCATAGTGAGAAAGTGTTGCTAGGAAGGACTGTGCTGATAGTTTGAGCATTGTGGAAACATATCTTTGTTCAAGAGGAAACATTAGAGAGGTAATAAGATATACGAGCTTAGTGGCCTAACATTTTTATCTTAGGATCATAAATATGCATGAGAGTACAACTCGAGGATGAGATGTTATAATGTGGGGAGATTGTAAGATCCCGATATTTTTGGATATGCCTTATGCTCATTTTTAGGTACTATTTTAACTTTGTTTTGGTTATACCTTGGTTGAGTTTTGAGATGGGGTTATTTCAGTTGAAATTAGATAATTTTGGAAGCCCATAGGGTTGAGTAAGTTTGGTGCATGGTTAGAGAAAACCATGTAGTTTTCCTAGGAAACCGTGCACCCCATTTTGGGGACACAAGAGGTGGTGTACGATTTGGCCAAACCGTGTGGCCACCCTCCCTAAAACATTCACCCTGAAATAGTGGGGGGTTTTCGTGGTTGGAGCACAATTTTTCAAATCGTGAACCACTTAGGTGAAAATGTGTACCCCCTAAGTAGAGGTTCGTGGTTATGGTGCACGGTTAAGAAAATTGTGCACCTCTACCTAGAAAACCATGCACGTGGGTTTTTAATCCCCTAAATTTTTAATTAAAATTACCAACCCCCTAGTTTTTAACCCTAATCACCCATATTCAGCCGAACATGATTTAATTTTTTAGAGGTCCTGAAGAGGATTCAAAGGCTCCTAAAACCCCTTTATTGATGAATCTAAGATCTAATTGAATGATTGTCTCCTCTACAATATGTGATTTATTCCCTATTTTGTTTCTCCTTTCTACTGTCTCTCTCTCCCAATGAAGAAGGATGATTTTTACTCTATTGTAAATGGTTTAGATCTAGGTTTTTATGGATGTTAATACTTTGGATCTTAATATTAGGTATTGGTCCTAGATCTTCTATCCCATTGTGGTTTTGAACATTCCACATCAATTTGGGGATTTTGGTTTTTAAAACTTCTGTCAACGATCTTGAGGTAGGTGGTATAATTTTCAAAAACCATAGTCTTGATTTTAATTATGTGTATGTAATTGTGAAATTGAAATTTCCATGTTGGGAAATTGAATTCTAAATTGAATTAATCGATTGGTTAACTAATGGAATTATGAAAATTTCAAAATAATGAGTTGATGAGATTGATTGTTTAATGGGATTTTTAATTTGATAACGACCCATAGGGTGTCGATATGATTGAAATAATGATGTATAAATTATTTATGTTTGATAAGTGAATTTATGAAATGGGTTGAATAAATGAATTATGGAAATGGTTGAATAATGTGTTAAGAATGTGGAACCATGATATGTCATTTATGTGATTAAGTTGTGGGACATGGATTGCTACTCCAAATACCCATGGGGTGCTCAAATTCATTTCTATGCCCCAAATATATATATGTATTGCATGTGATCACTGAGTTATGGGATATGGACTGTTGATCCAAATACCCACGGGGTTCTAGACTTATACTCTAGGCCCTCATTGTTTGAATGTGAAATTATAATTAAAAGAATAATAGAAAACTATGATGGAATGAAATGTGATATCCCTTGGTGGATGGTTCAGTCTATGGCATGGGCCAAAGAAGGTATTGTTGATTTGGGTGTCATCGTGAACCTGAGGATTTATGTGGTTAATTAAAGAATAATTTAATGTGAAAAATATTTACTTCATCTTGTATTTTATTCTTTATACAATTGCATGCAATGATATAGACCAGATATTGACTTAGACATCATTGGTAGTGACCAAATAAGTTGTACTCACACCCTACCTAGGCTTCCTGTTCGGTACCCGAATAGAATTCATGTTTGCAGGACATGGAAAGGGAAGGATCCCTATGTTAGATGGTTGAGTTGGGATGGATCATGGATGAGGGAATCTGACAGGATGTTAGGACCTTCTTGGGAGTTGTCAATATCTTTATTTTGGGTTTTCATTTGGCACTTCACATTTATTATGGAATGAAATATTTAATACTTTGGTTTGGATATTGTTTTCCTATTTTGGGATTATCATGTGATGTTGATCTTTATTGGTTATGGTATTATTATAGTTAATTTTTATTATCATTTGGATATAGTTTATTTATTTCTATTTTTGTGCCACTTTAATAAAGAGGGTATAATATCCCCATAATATATAATAGACCCTTACTTCTAGTCGGCAACCTCTGGTGTATGGGGAGGTGTGCTTGAGGCCATATAACCAAATGGCTCAGGGATCTAGTATATGGCACCCACATCATGATGTTAAACCATAATAGAAAAAAAAATTAAATATTTATATCATATTATACCATTAAATAGGTTCCCATATTCTACTATGATATAAATACATATTATTATTCAAGTAAGTTGTTAAACAACCAAAAAAATGAACCTATCATGATTATTGGATGATTATGAGGTGGTTTTGTTGTAATATCATTATATAAAAAGAAAAATGATGTTATTTAGTATTTATTAATGTGATATATTAAAACTTGAATGAATTAGAAGAAGAAGTATTGGATATGAAAATACTACATAGTATGATTAAAATGATTTTCCCTATAGTATTCATTTTTAAGATGGTTAATGTTACAATGATCGATTATTTATAATATTAATTATAGAATTACTAATTTCTATTTATAGAATATAAATAACGAAATAAATAAAATATTTATTCATTAAAACCATTTCTATAGCCATCCTTTAAATGTGGTTAATGAAATGAAATGTTTCATTCATAGATGTGGTAGTTTTCACACGTGCATGGGCAACATTTTCATTTTTTTGATTGAATGAGAGGAGAATAGATATTAGTTATATAATAAATATAAGAATGTATTAGTATATTATTATTACTTATGTCATTATATATATATGGTTAGAATGGATTTTGAGGAGTGTGGATGGGAAGTAGAAATAATAAAAGTAAAAGGGTAAGTAATACTTACGTTGAGAATTTTGATCTTCTCTAGAAGTATCCTTTAGAAATAAAGAACATGAGGCACTTTTTTGAGTACAAGGGATAAACAAAATGTATATGGGATCTAGAATAAGTAAATTGGGTATATTTTTATGGTAATTTCAAACTATAGGTGTGGATTGAAGTGGGAGGAAGGATCTCATTTAATAGGTGAAAAAGAGGGACAAATCTTTGGAAAAGAATGTTAGGTAAGGGATTAGAATGGAATTACACGAGAGTTAGGAGATTCAGGTGGATAAATGGTAGGTGATTCATGTTGGTATGAGTTTTATACCTAACAAGGATTTTTATAAGGTGTATGTGACCTTTTAATTATTAAAAATTAGAGATACCTCATTTACTCATTTTACCCTTATTAATATTGATTAAAAATTGACCATGATAATTATTTTATTACTAAAAATATAAGATGACCATTATTACCAAATTTCAATATGTGAAATCTGATTTTGGGATCTAATTCACCTAATTTAATTTCTAAATATGTGAACAATTAAATTTTAATTTAAAAAATAATATATAAGAAAAACTGTTTTTATCAAAAAATGTATTTTTATATATAATGTATTTTTTATCCTTATTTCCTATAAATTTTTAATTAATTTATTGGTATTATATTATTTATATTGTAAATATATTTTATCATTATCTAATCATAATATACTTAGTTTCTTGAAACAAAATACCATTTTTAGAAATCTATATTTTAAGCATAAAAGTGATTTTCCTAGTTGTGTTAGCTATACTAATTAGATTTCATTCGTATTAAAAGTATCGATTATTTTTATTTCTATAAATATTTCACAAAGTGGTTAATCCTATTAATTCTAACTAATTAAATAACTATATATTAATGTTGGTACTTAATATTTATAATTTTAACTAAATATATCGTGGTTTAGTTTATGTTTGGTGTTACATGTAGAGCAATATATCAAATACCTTAATTTATTTAAAGTTAATTATATATCAAGATCTTGGGGTGTTATATTCTCCCCACCTTAAATAAAATGTTTCCTCATTATTATAATTATTATAATATGTGAGTGTATTCTTAACATATTCATAAATTATGGTATAAATTCTAATATGACATCTACCATACTCTCTTAGTCTATACCAAGTTACATATATTTCCGAAAAAAACATTAATAATTATTTCAATTATATAATTAAGCATTTATATACCCTAATCATAAATTCTCTATAATATACCTTTACCAAAACTATTTGAATCTTAGAGTCAATAAACCACAATGAAGTTATATATTCCTCTCATAAATTAACTCTATTTTAACCCTCAAATGGAATTAACTGTAGGTTCACAATGTAAAAAACTAGTAAATATATGTCATAATCCAAAAAATGAGCTAAAAATCAGAAAAAATATCATGGATCAATTTTTTTATTAAATCCATAATTAGTTCTAAGGATATCTATACTATCCAACTCACTTTTATCAAAATAAATCAACCCATTATTACCTTAATATGAAAGTTTTTTTTAAACCTTATAATTATCTATAACTTAATCATGGGTTATAAAATAATTATCACCAGAATATAACCTTATCATAAAATCGATTTTCAAGGTTATTGATACCATTTAATATATGTTTCCGCACCTTTAAAGTAAAACTACTGAAGGAAAATCTTTATATATTTCACACAATCCTTACAAATTTTTGGAAATATGAGGATGTCATCGATAAATATCACTCACTAATGAGAATAGTTAATAGTTTCAAGATTATTAAATAATCATTCTAACTACATTAGGAAAGACTAATAAACTTGACTATTCTATCATAATAGACATATACTGAAATTCTTAAACATTTATGTATGGTTGTTTATTCAGTTATAAGACATATTGGTTTATAGATGCACATGTTTCTCATCTTCATCTTTATGATCCTATTTTAATAAAATAATAAAACCAAAATGGTTGTGATAATATCCAAAATATGAATATAGAAATATCAATCTAAATATGTATTCCATTATGATATTTTTGTTTTTAATATATTATACTTTCAAATTAACCTATGATTCTCCTAGTTTAATTCTTGGTTATCTATGGTCATTTTTATATTAGTTCATGTAACCTAATTAGTTAACATAATTTTAAATCCTTCATCATTATTTGTAAATATAATTTGATTAACCAAAGAATATCCACAAAGAGTGTCAAACTAGGTGTACAGTTATACACCTTTTTTGTGCACCAGGTGAAGATCAATATGATACAAAATTCACCATTTTCAGGTTTATTATCCCTAGTCATATCTATGAGAAAGACTACATCCACTTTTAGTACATAGATAGGGATATATTTTAGGAAAAAACTATATAATATATACTTTACCAAAGAATTAGGATGTTATCCAATACTTATAGTTACTTCTTGGGTTTCACTCAATTTATATCATCCTAACCCCCAAATAAAACGCGTATTATTTCCTTAGCATTAAATCATATACTATTCCAAAGTTTTATCTATATAATTGAAATTATGACCAACCATAAATAAACATCCCTTAAATTATCCTCAAGAAACATCATAATATCCAAAGTTGTCTAAAAATTTCCTTTGATACCAACTGTGATTCCTAGACCCGTGTTCCAAGATCCGGTTCCATAAAAATAGAATTTAAATACTTAGTTTGATACTACCTATAAAAGATTAAATATATCAATACTTAATTATAAAATAAATAATGATTATTTCATCTCTTAAACCCAAAGGATCCTTTTTAGGTTTAAATATTTAGAGAATTAGGAAAAAACAAATACTAACAAATATAATTTTCTTTTTATCAAATAGAAATGTTCCCATTAAATATGAAACTACTTAATCCATAACAAGTCTTCAACATTTCTCATAAATTATTTCACACATTCTATCCTTATAAACATATTACGTGTACTACTTTTATTCATAACTTGGGGAGAAGGAAATATAAGTAGGGGTGAGAGAAAATGCTCAGTAAGGGAAACCCTAAAATAGATTAAATCATTGTATAAACCTAGTATAAATATTATAGTAGGAATAAGTAGACAACATGAATCCACAATAAACATAAAACTGAGAGCATGTTATATCCATGATAATAAATTAAAACATGGATATCAATAATAATTATCTCATTATAATGTAATTCATAATTAATAACATAAAAAAAATGATGCCAAGGACTTATGCAAAGACATTTACTTATCGTCAAGACTGTAGTTAATACATCTTTCTGAATTCAGTAGGCAGACAAAAAATACCCAAAATTATTTTGTCTCATACGACATATCAATGCATCAAGGGTATATACAGTTCCAGTCCCCACCTTTCACCTGATTTAGTCCAATACATTCACTATAAGAGTCAATAATACTTTTAATACCATTCCTTAAGGAACCTATTACTGAATAAAAACATGTCTATCCATATAATGAAGAATATATAATATTAATACATGATAAACTAGTATTAGAAGTTAATAATCATCAATAATTTGAATGATTATTACCATTTAAATAAAAGGGATAACATGATCATATCCCATCCCGAGAAATAAGGGGTATGGCCAAAAAAATACATAATAAACTTTCCAATAATATTCCACATTAGAATAACAATATACGGAATGTCAATAATTTTCCCCATACCAATAATAGGGATAAAATGATCATTATCCATCTAAATAATTAAGGTGGATGGTTAAAAAATAAATAGTCATATTGATAATTATCATCTATATTATAATAACAAAACACAGTTTGCCAATACTTTTCCCCATGTTAATAGAATAAGATTCTTTCTAAGTAAACATAATCTAATCAGAATTATGTAAAATTTGTTGTTCACATCATATATTGAAATGAGTATCCAACTAAGTTAACACTAAAATAACATGATCATAATCCATCTATATAAATAAGGGGGATAGTTTCAAAATAAAATAACCCTAGTGTAATAAAGGAAACTTTTAAAGATGTTGACATATCTAAAAAACATCCTTACAAAAAATGCTTCGTATGATATCACAAAATAAGGGATCAATAATCAAATTGTTTGATACCATGAGTTAAATCTCCAAAATTATAACACACACACACACATATCATGAAACATAAACCCAATTAGGGTAAATAATTTTTAAAATGATAAGGTAAATAGAAGTAAAAACTTAAATGATCTTTTAGAAAATAATTTTTTTACATTGATGTAAAATAAAAAATGATATGTCACCTTCAAAGGTAATTTTTGAAAAGGTGACATGAAATATTTTGAACACATTTACTTTAAAAAAGAATCTTCAATAATGGATTCTTGAAAATACATAAATTTTATATTTTATAAATGGAGAGAGGAATATAAAACTTTTAAAACTGAATGGAAAACCCTTTTTATTATTTTAAAAATACATTTATTTAAATCCAACATTATAAGAAGGGTAAAAATAATTTCATTTGTATTAAAACTTAATTTTACCAAAGAGGATTATAAAATACCATATAATAAAATATTAGGGTAGGATAACTCAATAATGGAAAATGAATGTTCAAGATGAAACATTATAACTCAAAGAAATGAAATTTTATTTATCAATATCCCTTATGTGTAACATACTCCATGAATAATGAAACATTTAAAAATGGTTTTATGTGTTAAAAATTTAAAAAATGAGATAATAACATGTAATAAAATAAAATGGAATATTGTACCCATCTTATATGAAATAAATTCAAGTATAAAATCATAACTAAATGAATGAAAAATGAGTTACAAAAAACTCTTATGATTGGGATAATACTTGAGTTAAAGTAAATTTAAAGAAAAAAACATGATTTATATTAGTTTATCCCATAAATTATAATTAAAAAATATATATAATATTCATGGATATTATATCAATAGAATAAAATACAAAGGAAACATGATGAATAACTTGTAACATGTCTCAAAGAATGAGAATTAAGTCTAAGAAAATTTTTATGGCTTTAGTAAAACTTTAATCAAAACCCCTTGAAAGAGAGGTCTTGTAATTGAACTTCAAAATACCATGATTAAAATATAATTTATGATATTATATCTCAAATAGGTATTATATATATCACACAAATGAAATTAGGTGCATAATACCAATCATGTATCAAAGAGAGGAATTTAAGATGAAAACCCATACCTAGGTCCTAATTTATTCTTCACATGCACCAAAAATCCTGAATATTTAATTTAATTTAATTAAATACATAATAAAGAAACTTATTCATAACTATAACCATTTATACCCCTTATTTACAATCATTCTATACATATGAATATTAATTAGTGTTTACTTATTTTTCATACTGAGTGTAAGTAATATTTAAAGATTTGAACTAGTTTTGTAAAATTGGTGGTGGTATATATTGTTTTTCTAAATTAAATCATTATTATATAATATATGGTAATTTAATATATTTTCCATGATATTTTATAAATCCATAATATCATTTCATGGGATTTTTGTTTATGATCCATGAAGTTGAAATCAATGATGAGCATATTTCAGTAATTCTTAATGAACAAAGGGTGGTTTATTAATTAATGATTTAAATGTTGATATAAACTTACCAAAGAAAAAAAAATTGTTATATCATATTATACCAATAAATATGTTCTCATATTCATCAATTATATTAATTCATAGTATTGGTCAAGTAGGTTGTTAAACCTACACTGATTAATGAATGATTATGAGGTGTTTTAGTTATAATATCATTATACCATAAAAAATATTATATTATTTAGTGTTTATTAGTGTGATATATTAAAATTTTAAGGAATTATAATAAGAATTAATGAATATGAAAATATTACATAGTATGAATAAAATGATTTTCCTTTTAGTATGCTTGTTTAAGATGGCTAATGTTTCAATAACCGACTAATTCTAATAATAATTATATAATGATTAATTTATATTTAAATAATATAAGTAATAATATAAATAAAATATATATTCCCTAAATCCATTTCAATAACTATATTTGAATAGTGGTAGTCAAAAACGAAATGTGTTTTTCATGAAGGCGGTAGTCCACACAGATACATAAACAATGTTTTAATTTTATTTTCAATTGAATGGGAGGGTAATAGATAATGGTTATACAAAAAATATAATAAAATTTCAGTATATTATCTATAATGATTTCATTATATAAATATGGATAGAATGGGTTTAGTGGAGGGTGTATGGGAAGGATAAAGAATAAAAGTAAAAGGGTAAGTAATACTTATGTTGTGAATTTGGATCTTCTGTTGAAGTATCCTTTGGATATGAAGGACTTGAGGCACTTTGTTGAGGATAGGGTCTAAAAAAAATGTATAAGGCCTATTGAATAATTTAATTGGGTAGATTTACATGGGAATTTTTAACTATTAGAGTGGTATTAAGTGGGATGAAGGATATCCTTTTATTGGTGAAAAAGAGGGATAAATCTTTGGAAAATAATGTTAAGTAAGTGATAAGAATATAATTGCATGAGAGTTAGGAAATTTAGGTGGTAAATGGTTAGTGATACATGTGGGTATAACTTTTATACCTAAAAAGTCTTTATATGAGGTGTATTTTACCTTTAATTATTAAAAATATGAGATACCTCATTTACCCATTTACCCTTATTAATCTTGATTAAAAATTAACCAAAGAATTTATTTTATTACTTAAAATAATATATGACCCTTCTTAAAAAAATTAAAATATCTAAATCTAAATTTGGGATCCATTTAACTTAATTTAATTATTAAATATGATAAAATCAACTTTTAAATTAAAATATAAGATATAGGAAAAATGATTTTTATAGAAAAATATCTTTTTATACATTAAGTGTTTTTATCATTATTTCATATTAATTTATAATTAATTTTAATTAATCTATTGGTAATATATTATTTATATTATCAATATATTTTATTATGATCTAATCAAAATATACTTAGTTTCTTTAAATAAAACACCAATTTTAAAAAAGTATATGTTTAAGCATAAATGTGTT
This sequence comes from Viscum album, assembly GCA_963277665.1. NCBI lineage: Eukaryota > Viridiplantae > Streptophyta > Magnoliopsida > Santalales > Viscaceae > Viscum > Viscum album. The sequence continues at coordinate 543,054,185 of OY728119.1, forward strand.
TTTCTTAATTATTTTAACTATATTAATTGAATTTAATTCATATTAAAATTACCCATTATTTTTCTTTATATAAATATTTCATAAAGAAGGTAATCCTATTCATTATCACTAATTCAATGACTATATTTTAATAGTCATATTTAATTTTTATATTTTTAACTAAATATGTCATAGTTCTGTTTATGTTTGGTGTTGCATGCGGGGAAAGCTATTAAAAACATTGACTTCTTTAAAGGTAATAATTTATTAATATCTTGGGGTGTTACATCTATTCCACTTATTACTTACATGTAGGTTATAGGTTTATTATTATCAACTAACTTTGATTCACTAACCTCTATTGTAATCTTATACAGTACTTATGTTTCTAGAATATCCACTTCCATGGGGCTATGATGAATTTGTTCCCATTCTAACTTTTTTATATCCTATGCCTTGACTTCATAAAATTTTATCTCAATCCCACTATCAATTTTAGATATTTTCTCCCTCTCAATAAATATGTTATATATCTCCATAATTACCTTTTTATCTAAGGGGTCATATAGGTAACATACCCTTGTTTCCTTGGGTTATCCTATGAAGATACACTTTATACCGTGAGGTGAAAGTTTATTACTTTAAGTGGTATTTATAAACAATTCACATACTAAAACATATAAATTTAAAAACATATATTTCCTTCCACACTAATTTTTATATGGGATATTGTTTATTTCTTAGTTGGTAGTTGGTTTGGTATATGCATTGCTTTTTGTAATGAATAACCCATAAAGGATAATAGAATACTTGCATGAATCATTATTGATATCACCATGTACAACAAGGTATAGTTACTCCTTTCACTTACACCATACCATTATGGTGTATTATGAGGATTGAGTTGAGATATAATCCCAAACTCCCATAAATAATTAATGAATTATTGGTTTATATATTCTTTTCTATAGTCTGATTGAAGTTTTTTTATCTTCTTAGCAAGTTGGTTATCAACTTCATTCTTGTATCCATTGAATTTATTAAAGGAATCTGAATTATTCCTCATTATTTACTCATATATATATATATATATATACCAAATTCATAAGTAAAAGTTATGAAGTATGACTATCCACCCCTTTCTTTAATATGAAATGGTTCACATGCATTAGTATGAACCAACTTTAAAAGTCCCACAACCCTTTTACCTTTTACACTAAATTGTGTTTTGGTCATTTTTTATTGAAAACAAGCATGACATATTCCAAGTGGTTTTAGTTCAAAAGATCCTAATTATTAATTATACTATAATTTAGTTGATCATTTTTTGTTTACATAAACTAGAAAGTGATTCCACAGTTGGATGTGATATGAGTTATGCAGACTTAATTCATTATCGATCATCATTACTTGGTTTATGTAATCCAATAAATAAAGACCGTTATTTAAATGTGTCTTACCATAAAAAATTTTTTCATTATAAAATAGAAAAATGTTATGTCTAAATTTGAAAACAAATATATCCAAATCAAATTTAGATACATAAATAATATTTTGGATAACAAATGACACATAATAATATCACTTCAAAATCAATATAATTAAAACCATAAACAAGAGGTGATAATATCCAATAGCTACCTTAAAGATTCTAGATCTTTTGGTGGATATTAAATCCACCTCACCTTATGTAATTATTCTAAATCTACATGGTTCCTATAATTGAATTGAAATTTGATAACCACAAGCTATATCTAATACCCAATTTATAGAAACATATATAATTCACTTGATAATAAACACATGTGAAACTTACCCTTACCTCTTTAAGATTGTGCAGTTCTTATTATAGTGTCCATTCTCTCCACATGAAAAATAGATAGCATCCTTCTCCCTCGTTCACCCCTTGATCTTCCTTATATTTGAAGAATGTTGTGAAGAGGCCTTAGAATTAGTGTCAGTCTTGGGGAATTTTCATTGTCTTTCCTTTTTATCAACCTGGATAACCCGAGTGAGGATATCTAGGATAGACTTATCAATGTTATCATGTTAAAATTCACAAAAAATATAGAGAATTCCCGAGTGAGTAAAGTATGAATTCTTTCGGTGTGCAATTCATTGGGTATATTAAACCCTCGAATCTATAGATGCACAATGTAGTTAATAATCTTGACTAATCATGGCCTAGATAACAAACCTTCTCCATGTTTTCTTGTGAAGATCGCCTTGGAGATATTAAATAATTTCTAATCATGAATATTATTGACCATGTTGTAGGCATCCATGTTCTCATGGGACTTCATGAGTTCATTGGAAATAGATGATAACATCAATCAATAGATACATAGCACATCATCCAAGTGTTTTTTATAGATAGTGAACTCTTCATCCCTCACCTTCTAATCAGGTGGATCAATAACTGGGGACTCAATAATGTAAATATTCCATTCATTGTGTAATATAATGTTCAAGCGCCTATAACATTCCTAAAAGTTACTTCCAATAAAAAGATTTTTCTTCTCTAATATTTATCACAAGTATATAGAGGTCAGAAAGTTTTCATTATTTCTATAATTAAATAAAAATATATATTTAATAATTTATTCTATATTACCAAAATATGTGAGATAAAATAACTCAATAATGTTATTAGTATCCTATAATTTTATCAAGTCTCAATATCCCTCACCATCTAACTTTGAATGTAATATCAAATAATAATTTTGATGGTTTAGATTCATATTTCCCATGTCCTAACTCGAGAAAGGTCTTGGTCAATTATTCAAAGGTATTTAGATAGGAAGTCTTGCCAACTACATGCATGCAACCCCTAGATCCATTGAGTGGACCACCCAATCCTAAAATCCTGACTTATATTTCCTCAAATATTTTCTTCAAGATACATAAAGTCTAGAAAGGGATACATCTCTTGATGTCAACATGGTTAATTAAACCCAAAAACTTCATTAGAACTCCCAGATAAAAGTAAATGTCCTAAAAATGGTCATACTAACACTTAATTATATTGTTGCATCCATAATCATGTAATGGAAGGTGCAAATGACTTAATACATACTTGATGGTTTTTGTTTATTATGTATAAATTATTTTATTTTATCCTTTAACATGCCTTATTAATATTAAGTGTATTTTACTTAAGTGATTAACCATGTCTTGATAAAATATTTATGGATAATCCTTTTATTATATTCTATATGAGAATAATTTTTGCTTAATATATTTATTTATGTGATCATGATAAAGAATATATAAAATAAACAACCATTCAAAAGAAAAAATAAAATATATTTCATGATCATGAGCTTATTCTACCAGTTTGTTTATTGAGCAAACAATAACAAACCATTGACCCTAGGGGGAAAACTCAAGGAGCTAGTCTTGGCTCAAGTTGTAGTATTTCAACTAGATACTATGTATCACCAAAGTTGATTTAACCTCAACTCTATCTTGAATAACCTATAATCACATTAGAGATCCACCCTTACATATTATTTACTCACATATAGGAAAGGGGAACTAATGTAATGGTTATGAGGTTTACATAAAATAAATTGTGGACATGAAAGTCTATATAATAATAGGATGGGATGGATCATAGGAAATCATTTTAATTTGTTAATAATAATTGCAAAAACCTAGGAAATGATTAAATTAAATTAAATCCAATTTGTATATAGGCCTGTCAAGATCATGATCATCCATGTATGCAAGAAATATAAATTTAATTAAATATCATTCATTTCAATCATTCTTAATTAAGATAAAACATGATCAAATTAATGAATTATCATTATTAATTAATTAATTCATTTATATTAATACACATCCAAAAATTACACGATATTATCATCTTTTTTAGTTTTAAATAAATAAAATAAATTATTTTTATTTAAAATTAATTAAGTACACAATGTGTACTTGGAGACAGCATGGAGTATACCCACCCAAACTACCGGACGTGATTTTTGGTCGTGTACTTACAATAACATAAAATTTAGTGTACACAATATAAAATTTAATTACATGACATATACTATCAATAAATGACAATTTTTTTTAATTTATATATTATGTAATTATTCCAATGCATGTGGAGTTTATGTCATTTTATGACCATAAACAGTGTGTTGTTCCAAATTTATGAAGAAATTAATTAAGCATTTAATATATAATAAAACTTATCAAATGGAGTGTGCTATAAATAAATGAGACATGAACTTATGTTGAATTAGTTTAATGGATTAATTAATTAAATTTACTTTTCTATATAAAAGGGTAGGATACACGGAGTGTACAAAACAACTATACACCCTATATTTATCTTCACCATTTTTTCATGACACATGCCTGAGGACAAGGTGTATATGTCACTTGCATAAATTTATGAGGTACATGGCATGTATGGGAGATACACACCATGTGACCTATGAGTTTTATGAGTGTTAGTCATATTCATCATGTAATAATACATGATGGGTCTTTAACTGTGCCTTTTTCACTTCAAAAACACATATACTACATGTCATATACACTAGTTACATTCCATGTAATCTATAAATTCATGTTATATCCTAGCCCAATAAACATGTAGTGTTTTAATGATGATGTGTACTATTTATTTCATGGAGTCTCAAAATAAATTCACAACCCATCTTGGTACAATAAACTAGGATACACGACATATACCTTCAACCTATATGCCGCGTAAACCCATGTTATCCATCCAGAATCCTTAAAACCTCCAAATGGTTTCTTTATATGCTCTTCATGCATTATTAACCTTTTATTTGTTATATGAAGGTGAATGAAGAAGAAAGATATATCTCAATGTTTATATTTAAAGAAATAATTACTTGAAATTAAAAACTAATAGTAAATTTTTATGAAGATAAACATTTAATAAATAATTATAAATTTGAATGTGACTAATTTGATACCACCTGATGGATTTGGATGTTGAAAAAGATCCTATTTGGGTTGTGGAAAATTCATATTTTGTCAAATTCAAGAAATAAACCACAATGTACATGATGATAAGCATCATGACTAATGAATTTATATAATGAAAAATTGAAAAAGAATTTCAGAACCTTAGAGAGGATCTTTTTACATTAAATTTATAATTAATTTAAAACTAAGATTTACCTTGGTTTTGAGAAATTTATTTGAAGAATATATTGATTGTCTGAACACTATTTAGGTTGTACTAATGTTTTGTTAAGAGGATCCAAGAATTTAATCCATGTAGCACTAATCCACATTTGATCCTTTGATATAAAAGTGTCAATTATGGTACTCTGGGTTCTATCATGGTGACACCAATCTTATTACATAACTTCTTTATGATTTCAAATAAATCCTTTATAGTTAAAGGATTGATTATTATTTTCTCTTTCTTGAGATAAGAATTAAGGCATATCTTTTCTCTTAGTTCTTGAGAGCATACTGATTTTTTCATCTTGGGTTGATATAATCTATAGAGGGGTGTGTTTTCCATAAAAAATCAAAACGTAGGAATTGATATAACTAGGTATTTATAGTGCTTGGTTAGAAAATTATTAGTTGTGTATAGTCCCTTTATTATTATTTTAATATCTAGGAAAACCCATGTGTAAATAATAATTATATTATTATTTACTTGACATGTTCTAAACTCATGGATATAATGATTATCATTTTATTAAATAAATAAATGAATATTTATTCGAATGATTTTTAATATATTCTTCCTAGAAAATATAATAGATTAGTCCACACTTCCTATAAACTTTAAAAACCTTGAATAAAAAATATTATTCATTTGATATGTAAATAAATAATAATAATATTCACATTCTTGCAAATAAATATTTATTTTAATATTCAAATCACATGTAAATATGGTGATTAGATATTTTTATATTAATAAATATTGAATATATATTTTTCCACATCATGGTGAATAATATTTAATTCAATAATTAAATTCAAATAGATTTTAATTAAGATCAAAATAAACATTAAGTGTGTAACCCTCTAGTCCTCTTCTTTAGTGGAATTAGGTGGAGTTGCTTAATGTACAATATTAGAAACATAAAACATGCATGAAAGAAAAATAAGTTAATGTCACAATGATAGAAACCACATAAAAATGCTCATTGGTTAATATAATCCCTTTGTCTTGATATCACATCAAGCAGGTTTCATAATAGTTTCATCAACCTGTATGCTCAATACATTTTTCTTTAAATTCCTAAAATGAACCTCTCCATACTTATTATACATGGAATTTAGTTTGATAGTTTTATTTCAATAAAAATTAAGAGATATCAACTTCTATAAATATGGAGAGGAAAAATCTTTCCACAAATTATTCATTTATAACATATCATTCACAACACAACCAACATACTCAACTTTTCTATGAACATATTTCATTCAGGTTTATGAAAATATATCTAAATGAACAAGTCATGACCTGAATTAATAATAATATTAAAGTATAAGGATCATTACACACATTTGAAAATAAGAATATCCAATAACATGTAACATGTGAAATTCTTACTGGTGAGTCTATCCTTATAATCTATGGTCTTAGAGATTACTAAGTGAGAAATTCATGAGAGGATGTTTTTTCCTCTTATGAGTATCCATGAATTGATAGTCTGCATCATATGTGGCCCATCAGATGACTTCATATGACCACATGAAATATAGTTTAAGAATATCATCATAGTATTTCAAGGTTCTCATTATAGCAGGGAACTACTATGAACTTATCAATGTGATAAATACTCTAAGAAATTATCACATTAAATTTGCACAGAATAATAAGCAATACGTAATAACGTATTCATTCTTATTCAATTTGATGAATATAAAAGTAATATAAAGTAAAAATGAAATTGGTTCTAGGTCACTAACTTCAATATAAATTACTTTAAAAAAATGAAATCTTGGAGAGTAATATTTTTAAATAAAACTAAAGAAGACGATAAGAAAATGTATCTTTTTGGAAATGTTAAAATTATTATTTTTCTTATTTTTTTGAAAAAAATTATATTTTACAATATTTAAAGATACTTTTATTGAAAAAAATTACCACAGTCTATAGGAAGGTATTTCACAAAAATCTCTTTGAAAGAGAGGTATCAACTCCTCAGGTTTCACATTAGATGAAGTGTGATCCATGTAGATCACCCCTTTATTTTCAAGTCCATAAATAAGGAATTTTGCCTCTGAAAATACACGTGTAATGAACTAGTTCATGGTTTAGAGAATATCCAAGAATTAGTCCATTACGAAGTCATCTTTTAAGATAAATGAATATTACCCAATCTGATATCTTGCACAATGAAAGTATAATCGAATTCAAGACATAAATTATTCCATCCTTGTTGTATTTTCATATCCACTACTTTGATCAATACAAGAAATTAAGCCTCAATAGATGATGAAATTCCATAGGGTATATAAAGTAAGCTCATGAAATTATCATTATGATCTCTAAGAGTAGCACCAAATCCCACAAGACTTGGATTCCCTCTAGAAGCATCATTAGAGTTACATTTAATCCATCCAATAAAAGGTCAGTTCTATATGACTTCCGAGTTCCTTTAGGAGGAAGGTAATTACCTACAATATCAAAACATTTCAAAATAGAAAAATCATGTATGGATTTTTTAAAATGATCATTCTATATGGAATTGGAATTCCACATGGCCACAGTGGAATTTCATCAACTATTGATGCTGAAATGATTGGATTCACCAAAGCGGTGGAGATGGCATGACAACGAGGATGGAACAATTTATGGTTTGAATGAAATTATGCTTATGTTCTGAAATATTTCATATTGGGTAATATTATTAAGTAATCATATAATTATAGATAAATATATTTATAAAATAAATAAATAATATGAACATGGAGGAGAAATATTCTCAACCAAAAAGTTGAGATAAGGTCGATTCCACTTACAGAAACCTTTCGGTTGAGTTGTGAACTAAAGGCAGGTGAAATTGTAAAAATAAATGTAAAATAAATAAATAACCAAAGTAGAATAAAATACATTAGTATTTATGTAGAAATAATATATAATTTCCTGTAATGTAAATTTCGTCATAAATAATATCAATTTCAATGTGATATTGGAAAGATACCCTTACCTCAAAATTATTCTTGGTTGAAAGAAATATAACTACTTGTATAATAAATTTAGGTTTATTACTCATCTATATTAAAAACCAATTTATATTTATTTAACTTAATACCATTCATTTATAATTTCTTATTATCCATTTATTAATAATTCTTTGTTAAAATTAATATTCAGGTGTTAATTACCCCGTTTGTTCTGTGCTAGCCTTAATATGGAAGTTCTAGTATATAATCATTGATCATGGGATTATCAAATCCATATTTTTTTATGAATATCAATTATAGTTTTTTTGATATAGTTATATATTCATAAGTTTATTTCATGGGATTATAGTGATGGATTTCATTGTACTCTTAAAAATATCATTTTTATGAAATTTAATTCTATAAAAAAGAATTAATTTCATTAATGATAAACTTATATATATTATAATTATATAGTTATAAAAAAATATTAAATTAATAATTATTTTATCTTATTACCAGTATTTAAGTTATCTTACTCAGTCATGCTATAAAAATTATAACATCATTTTTGTAGGTGGTAAAACTGACCCAAATAAGAACTTGTTATAACACATGAGTGAGTAAGAACATGTTATTATATAGTAATAATATAAATTTCATATATTCAAAATGATTTAAAAATATTTTATTAAATTTAAAAATTATATTTATGAAGAGGTGGATAAATAATTTAAAGAATAATTATTAAGGATAGGAAAACACTTCTGTTGAAAACTTAAATTTTATCACAGAGAGCCTCTTGTAAAGGAGGGATTTAAGACTCCTTATTTTAAATATAGGTTTTTAAAAATGTGAGAGTATTATTAGGGAGATAATTTGGGTATATATTCAATAGAAAATATAAGTAAAGGTGTGGTTTAAATTTGGTAGAGGAGTGGTTGTTTTATATGTGATCATGAGTGTCATTTTCACAGATATCTATTCCTTAATGAATAAGAAATGTAATTTCTCATGGAAAGTGGATAAAAAGTTGAAAAATAATGAATATAGGATAAGGGGAGTTCAATCATGCCCTCATCCACTCATTGTTTTATGTTATAATTCTTTACTCCATAGTTAAACACTTTTAACGCATTTTACGTTTACCATTGTAACTCAGTTTTTACCTTGATTACTTCTTTTTAGGTCTAAAAATGAAATTGTCTCTCTTATCTAATTCTTAAATTTAGATTTGAAATTTAAGATACATTTAATCTAATTAATTTCTAAATAGTATAAATTTAACTTTTAAATGAAAAATATAAAATATATAAGATTTGTTTTAGGAAATTGACTTTTTTTTAACATTTAGTATTATTAATATTATTTCATAACAATTACTAATAATATGATTTTTAATATTTTTTTATATATTCAAATATTTTTTTAGAATCATCCTTTAAAAATGATAAATTAAATTTTTTAAGATAAAATCACACAACACTTAAAGGAACAAATATTTGATAAAAAAATAACATTTTCTTGCATTGAATGTTTTTATTCATACCCCATTAAAATTAATTATTTATCCTATAACCATTAATGTTTTATCAATTAATTTTTATTATAATATTTCTTTTAATTTTTTAAACACATCAAAAAATTCTTTTTGAAAATAATAGCAATAACAATATGTAATGAAAAAATAATTATTTATAATAAAATATTTTTATTAATTATTTTTATTTGATTATAAAATTATTTATTATTTGCGAATTTTATTAATTTTATTTTTTACTAAAAATTAAACAACTTCAATGTTCTTATTAGAGACTAGTATATACAACAACTATATATCCAACAACCATATGTCCAATGACCATATGTCCAATGACGATATGTCCAAAAACAATATAAATAATGGCCATATTACATTCCAATATATAGCCTTACATACATCTATAGAATAATTCATCACATTTATTTACTTAATTCTCAAAATTCCTACTATATTTATAGTATTTTTTCTTCTTTAAATAGTTATAACAAGCGGTATAATCATTAAGGGAAACAAAGAAGATAAAGATTTCATGTTCATAGTCTTTTTATTTACTTGTGAATTTGTACTCTTGTAGTTTTCTTAATGATGTTTTTAACATCCTCACTTGGGTTGGGAATATTGAGGGATTCCTAGAATGACTATCGACATGTGATCTCAGGCATGCCTCCCCATATGAAAAATGCTGTAGACTAGAAGAAGAGGTCTAGGGTGTTAACTTTGGGAGACTATACCCCCATATCAGAGTGTGAAATAATGAATAAATAACCAAGAATCATCAATAATAAATAAATATCCTCAGATTATGTAGAATAAATAAAATACACATGCTATATCAAATGTAAATGCAGTAGTATACTATATAGACCTATGGTCATGAAAACACATAAATATTGATCACTCACTCGGATGATCAAAATTAAATAAATTAAATAAATGAAATATATAAGGGAACTACTATATCCTCAAGACACACCTCATCTATCTCCTAACCCCATCCCAGCTTGTCTATCTGAACAATAAAAACCCATTCCTCTTTTCAACCCAAACATGCGTTCATTGAAGGATACTTGGGTACCAAAGGGACATGACCAAATGAGAAAGGAATGAGTATAAATAAATAGAGAACTATCAACTAGATCATATAAATAAATAGTAAATTTAGTGTATGTGTACGTTACATACTCATAACAATAAATAAATAACTCTATAAGTGTAAATAAATAACTACCGTTGATCCTCAGGTTCTACCGTGAAACTTGAGATGAACCCAAACCTACTTTATTGAGTGTTGGGGTGTCTCTCTGCACATCCCATAACTATACCAAGAAATAACAATACATGGAGACAAGTGGTGTTCCTCTCCCCAACCAAGAACCCATAACCTGGATCTAGGGAATACCCTTGTAGGGAAACTTCATCCGAAGCTATGGTATACCATGTTGGGAATCCATCACCTAGAGCTAGGGGTGTACCTCTCCCCTTCCAACTATCCATCACCTAGATCTAAGGAATAACCATGATAGTAAAACACATCATTAAAGTCTATGGGTGTGTCTCTCCCCTACCAAACAACACATAATCAGGATCCAAAGAGTATGTCCAAGGAATCCCATACCATCGTATCTATATATCAATGGACTGGGAATCCCACCATATAGATCTAAGAAGCATGTCCAAGACATCCCAAACCACGTGCTAGTATTAATCTCAACAACTTGATCCTATGAGAATGTATTATACATCATATATATCTCAATTCATCTCGGTGGTCAATGCATTCCACCCACAATAGCTTGTACAATGTTTCTTGATAAGGTTGTACTCCTACCTAAAACTATCTCAAAACTTAAGGTCATACTCTCGAGTTCACGACCTATCACTTTCACATCCATAACAAGATTATAATTTCAATTCTTGTTCTAAGGTGACACCCAAAATAATTGTTATCCATTCCTAAGCACCCTACATAGGAGTCAAAATATCACTGGGCACCAACTGGGGCCCCTAGGTCTCATCTATACTTGGACACCCCACTTAGGCGCCTCTATCACATTCTCATCTCATGGGACAATGCCAATTTCCTAGAGGGAAGGTTAAACCTATAAATCATTGTAATCTTTTCATGAACACACTAGCCACATAGAAAAAACCTTACTATAATACCTCTAGGAAATTGTTATAAAGACCCTTTCAATACCCAAGTCATCACTAAGACAGTTCTCACACACCTAACAAATCTAAATCTTACCTATGAATCACCTACCAAGGTGTTAAAATATTAAGGGGGAAGAACACTCAATCCATGCTAATATCAACTATCCTAGTGACTTTAAGAAATCTTAAGGGTTAACTGAGGCCCACTAGGGACACTTGTTCTCATCCCATCTCATCCCTTCACTTGGGGGGGGGGGGGTCAATAAGGCATCAATACTAAGTTTTATTCTTACACAATCTAATTAAACCCATCAAGGGACCTTAAGGATTACATTTATAATCATGGTATCAAACATTGGTGGTTGATGCAACAGGATAGTGTTAAGGGTCCATCATGGACCTTGACACCTTTTCTAAACATGTGCATTCGTTTTTAACTAAATAACTTATATATTTTATATAATCCATACACCCTTAGTAGCGAGACTTCATTTCACACACTGCATAAATAAAATTCCTAATACCATAGGGAAATGCATAAGGTAAACCTACCTCATTTCCAAAGCCATTCCCATTTATAATTCCACACCTCAACAACTCTACCTAGTCCCATCCAAGTCCAACTGGACACCACCTATTACCAAGAGGTCCTAACTCATGATAAGGAATCAAAATTAATTAATTATAATAATTTATATTAAATTAAACACTTATAATTAATTTTATAATTAATTCATAATTTAATTCAGTTAGGCATAATTCCTAAAAACTCACTGGGCATCATCCAATCATTGAAACTATAAGAAATGGGGTAAAACCCACTCTCAGCATACCCTAAAATTCAATATATGAAAAATCCCTAATTTAATTACCTAATTCACTGGTTAATTTAATAAAATTTCACTAGAAACCATAGAAAATTTTATATAAAAATGTACATTCATTGTAACAACATGTAATGACAGGAGATCATCATCTTCAGACATCATCTACCCATCACACACCAAACACCCATTGTATCAGGATGATTCCACCATGTTCCAATTGAATCATCTCAAAAACCCTAAATTTAAGAAAAATATTATAGGGAAACCATAGGTAATGAACGAAGGAGGAAAGAGGAGGGAAAATAATATTAATCCATAGTTGTAATCACATAAAAAATCCCCCCCAAACCATGGGGAATTGAAGGAGGAAGGGGGATAAGTTTGGAAAGCTTGGGCATGTGTGAGTAGAAAGAAAAACAGAGGCTTGAACCCCAAATTAATCAAAGGAGAAAAGGTTCATTTCCTTGGAAATGTTACATGTTGTAGGCCATAATAGGTTGTACTATGTCATGGTCCCCTATATCTTTCCATTTTCCATAGGTCCACCCCCATATCACTATGCCTAGCCAGGGTGAAATATCTCAAAGTCCTGGTGTTTCACATTGTCCATTTTCCATAGGTGGTTTCCCTCAGTGTGATGGTCCCCAAAACGATGTACCCCTATTCACTATAGTGTGGTGGGATACAATGCCACCATGAACAGCCAAAATACCCAACCTAGGAATTTTCACTCCCAGTTTTCCATAGGGGAGATCTTAGACTTCACATCCAAGATATGACTCCATGCCCTAGTCCTTGTATGCTTTTCCCTCTAAAACAGGGTTCACCACACCGTGCTTCTCCCCGTGGTAGTGCACTCATAGTGTACTTTCACTATAGGTTCATGCATGCTCATATATCATCATTTCTTAAGAACCTAAACACTCCCCAGGAATCTTTCCAAGTCAAAAAACATATCCTAAAGATGTTCAAACTTTTAGAATATCTATATAGATCTCGGTTCTAAAAAAAACCAATTTCCAAACTCCAAATTCAAATTCCTCTACAATTTCACAACTCAAAAAGTACCCAGGGTTTTATAACCTCTCCACCATAGTAATTATCATACTCAAGAAAGCTCAAAATCCTTTAAACCATTAACCCAAACCCTTTAAATCATTAATTCATATCTAGATCACTACACTCCATCTCATATCTCCAAACATGCTTCCACTATGAGACTCAAACATAAGGTTTCCAATTTGGTAAAACCTGATCCATCGCTCATCACCATCACTAAAACACTAAAACGAAGCTTAACCACACCCATCCACCCAGATAAATAATGGTTTCAACAATCAATTCATCCTTAGTCTTAGGGAACTCCCCACCATCATCCTTAATTCATTTGGATTCATTCATAGCCATGGTATTACCCTCCATCAGAATGACCTATAAAAATTAATTTCTTGCAATAAAATGACTTGATCAATGTGGTTTTTAACTCATCACACCCAATTACACCTAATAACACTAGTTGAACCTCATATGGACAACCATTCTAAAAAATTATCAACCTCACCTATCGATGTTCCATCATATATCCCGGTCATAATGCATCAACTCTCGAAGGCATCACTAGACCACCCAAACACCCACACTAAAGTCCAAACCCAAATCTTAGTATAATTACACAGTCATATCCTCACCCAAAAAATAATCCTCTATGTTATCACCCTAAGAATCAGTGCACCTTAGATCTGAATAATGCTCAGATCATATCAAAACATCTTATTCCCAATTCTAACACACATAATTTTTCCGATACCTCATCCAAGTATCAATTACTATATATGAAATGGGACTAGATTAATAATATTCATCAGTTAACTGATATCTAATCACCACCTAGATATTATAATGATTGAGCCTATCATACCCACAACCCTACTTGTACGAGGCCCGTATCTCTATATCCCACACTCCATCCATTAACAAATGTAATGAATAGACATGACCACCCCATTAATACCTAAATACCAAAATGAAACATCAACTACCACCCATTCCCAGCCCAATAGAATGTCATCCTTGAACCCCATTGAAATTTCAATATGAAATTAGGGTCACACCCTCAAATAGCCTATGGTGCACTCCCCACCATCAAGATTTCTTTATACAACTCCTTGATGGAAACATCAATGGGTTACACTATAATGTGTGTGTCACTCCTACTGATCCATGATCATCCATTATCAAACTTTGATAAAATTCCTCCCTGATAGTCCATTTCATGGAATAACCATGGGTTGAACATACCATGACACACCAATCCATTTTCAAGGTCACTTATCACTACAAAGATAAATTTATTGTTTTATAAAAAATCTAAAGAAACCATTCCCATAAGTGTTTCATCGAAATAACCATACCTCAACCCCCACATGAAACTCACCAATCTATGTCAATTCAAATTATACCAGATGTAACCAGCACATACCACCCTATTCTCACCCTTGCCCAATGTTGATATACTCCTGTACCACCTATTCAAAGGATCTGACTCACACTACCATGAGTCACATGTTATAAACCAAGGTTTATGCACCTAAATAACTAACCATGATCCTTAAAATTTCAACCTCATCTAATCTGAATTACCCTTTATTATCCTCCTAAAAATAAGTAATTTCGTCTGTGTAATGATGAATTTCATGATCACCCACTAAAAAATATAATTTAAAATTTACTAGAGTCATCCCATGCTTTTGAAAGTGGATAAATAAATATAAGGGTTAGGAACTTGACCATTAATTCCATCAAAACTAAAGTTCAACACCAAAGTACCTCATTTTCATTGCACTACAAACCCAAGGAATCCCTATGCCTATACCACATACCCGGTAGTACATCCTATGCACTAATCTCATAACCCAAAGCATCTACTCATGCTACTCACCTCTAAGGAACTCAGAAAACTAGGATATCCATCCTATAGAGTTACCCTAAAATATAATAGATAATATTATCCATAATGAAAAGGTACAATCTTTTTATACATAAATATTACATAATTTTAGATGAATATTCCATATATAACATTATAATCTATGCCAGAATCATGAAGGTTTAGTTTCTTTTGAGTCGAGATACATAAAAATATTATTTAGATACATTATCCATCATCTTCCATAATTTTATTCTCAATATATACCCATCTTGACATATCCGACTTAAAACTTTATTCATAACCCAGGAAAAGGAAACATAAGAAAGGGTGAGCTCAGATGCTTAGTATGAGTAAACATGGGAGATATCAATCGATGATCATATGAAAGCATAAGATAAGAACAAGGGTATGATATAATGAGTATAAATTATAAATTTAACACCCAATATATCAAGGATTATAAACATGAGTCATGGAATTAAGCATTATCATTTCAAAATACATGAATCATAAGAGTGAGAAAATTTCATAAATCAATAATGAACCATAATTTCATATCATAAAAGCGTGGCACCATAATAGGTATAGAAAAAATTTCATATGTTAAGGTTTAATAATGAGACTATAAAACCATAGTAGGTCAATAATCATAACCTTATTTCTATAGTGGATCAAGTACATAGACTTATTTCCCATAGTGGATCAAGAACATCAACTTGTTTCCCATAGTGGATCAAGAACATTATCTTGTTTTTCATAATTATCTCATGACATATAAAACTTTACCCAATTAATTAGAGGAATATATAATTTTGGTCCTACCTATCACATAATAAAACCATACATATGTGTGCCAAAATATCATAAAACAATCATCATATCATTATATCATAACCCATGTATAGAAAATGGGTTTCATAAACATTTCATTATTTCGTCATAGTATAACCCATGGAAAAATAAATGGGTTTTGTAAAAATATCATAATTATACTTATTAACTATCCAGAAAAATAATAAGGGTGGTATCATTGGATCATATCTCTATTAAAACATAATTAACATTAAAGGATGCTATTATAGATGATAATTACTTTAAGATAATCATTGAAATATTTCTTGTAGAAAATACACTTTTTAATTTGAAATCAACCATTTAAATCTAAGAATTTCAAAAATATTAATAAAAATATTTTCTTTGAAAATAACATTGGAAAATTATAAATTAATCTTAAAATCATTGATTTTTCATTATGGTGAGAAATTCCATTCATGTCGTATAAGTTAAAAGAAAACATTCCTCTCACACTTTTTTAAAAAGTCAAAAAGTACCGCGTTCAGAAAGAGAAAAGAAGATTACTTTTAATTATTTTTTAAAAATTAAATCATTCATAAAAATTAATTTTTAAAAATAATAGTATAATATTAAAAAATTATGAAAACAATTTTAGAAAAACATGGATATAGAAGAAAATGATTTTCAACCAAAGAGAGAAATAAGTTCAGTTTTCCTTAAAAATATAATTTCAGTATTTTGAGTTATTAAAGAGAGTGAAATGAAAGGAAAACATATAATATAAATAAATACATAGATTATATGAAAAATGAATTGAATTTATTATATAATTATTATATAATTTTTTCAATGGGAATTCAAGCATAAACAATCTCGATTAAATTGGGATTGAAACATAAATCCCTTACCTCAAGTATCAACTTTCTTAGTACGCATTCAAAATTCCTATATAATAAATATAGATTTAATATAAATTTATTAAAGAACCATAATCATATATATCATATCATTTATGATTTAGTTATGACATCTTGTCACCTTTTTATGAACAATTTGTTATTAAAACAACTATTTTGGATGATAAGAGCTTTATTTTTCATGCATGTTTTGGTTCAGAAGTCCCAATCGTTGTACTTTGATAATGGTTCCATCATATTCATAATATTATTAATAATATATATAATTTATATTCAATATATATATATATATATCCATAAACTTCATAGATATAAAAATTAATTACACCGTTCATGGAGACCGTAGGTCATACATTCGCATGAATGATGTCTTCACTTTTCAATGGGTGGAAAGAAAGAAAGGTAAATTATATTTTACCTATAAAGAATAATTATTATATAATATACATCATATATATTCATTAAATACTTATTTATTATCATCTAATTAAAATCTATAATAAAAAAAAATCACATTGCTTTGTGGTGGCGGTAGTCCACACGTACACATGAGCGATGTTATCATTTTCCAATAGATTGGAAGGTATTGAGAGATATATGATATTATGATTAAAAAATCATAAATATTTCATAAATATAATATATAAACTTTAAACCCATAATAATAACCATCCATGAAATATGGTGATGGAAAATGAATTGTATTGTTGTGTAGAGACGGTAAGCCATACATACACATGAGCGATAATTTCACTTCATATTTGATAGTAAAGAGGGTGGATAATGGTGATACCATAAAAATAATAAGATTTATTTATATAAAAGATACTAAAGTTATTATTTTATGATGAATACCATATAGTTAGAGGACGTTGAAGAAGAAATAAATTGAAAGTGGTCAAGTAAGATAATTACCACTCTTTAAGTTAGCCTCCTTTAGATCTTTTCTTAAGGACCCTTGGAATGGTATTTTAAGAAGAAAATAACCTATAGTTTATAGATAATAAAGTTTAAAATAGAAATATGTAGGGTTTTTTGGAGCTATATATCATGATCCAAGTTTTTCTTACATGAATATTATATCATTTCTAAGATAAAGAACATAATATAAATACAATCAAAGATCCAAAGGTTTTGTTTATTTAAAAAATTAGGCTCATAAATAAATTGTACATAATAAAAATTAAAGATTATATAAATTATCCTTATTTATAATTATAAATCTCCCATTAAATCTATATTATATGTAGTCATTTTAGGATATGCATCAAATAAATGGGTGAGATAAATCCCACTAAGGGGAGGAATAAGATAAATGAATCAATAGAACATGGGTGAAAATAATAAAAACCATCATAATAATTAGGGATTTTTTAAAGGAATGGAATGTGAAATATTCATAAAAATGAAACATAATATCATAGTTTTCAAATTCCATACATAGTTTTGAATAAATCTAACATCATGTTCATGCATAGATTATGTGTATAACCATATGATCATAAGTATTAAAAAATATAGAATAATTTTAATGAAAAATAAACATAATAACATGATTTACATAAAATAACCCAATTAATTTTAGGGAAATATATTTCTAGGCCCACTTTTCACATAATAAAATGCTCATAATCATTCATTCCACATGGAAGGATAACAATCACCATTTTTAAATGACCTATGGAAAAGAATGGTTTTAGTAAAATATTTCACATGTCATACTTGATGAAATAAACTTCAGGATTCCAAAAAGAGTAATAAATATCATACATTGTCATAAAATATCATTTTATTTTATGAAATTAGAAACAATTCAAGAGGATTTAATATAGGTTTTGGAAATTTAATAATTTTTGTAAAATAATTATAAATGGATTAGAAAACATTTTGGAAGGGTATAAACATATATATCCCAAAAATAAAAGATTTATAATATTTAAAGGAAATATTTAGGATATTATAAGAACATTCATACTAAAATATATGTGAAATAGGAAGTAACCCAAAAGAAAAAGTTTGGGTTTGAGAATCTAGATACCTTAATTCTCGCTATATTTCATCGCATTTCTATATCCTAAATATTAAACTTAAGTTTATTAAAACTATGAAACAAAAGTTAATTATGTTAATTTATATATGTATTTATAAATTATAATCATTGGATTATATTTCTTAATTTAATTTGATTAAGTTTAATCATTTTGATATCATGTTTTCCATAAATATTTTCCATTTTACTTCATTTTCACTATTTTATTCAAGGTAATTTATATATAAGTAGAATTTATTACAGAATATTAAAATAATTATATTTATACATTTTTATATTATAAATAATTTAGTATAACCATACATTAGGTTGGTGATATTAAATAAGTTGGAAACATCCTCATTGGTGGTTAACTGATCATTATTGGGAACGTTGTCTAAAGGAGGAGGAAGTGATATCCGAGGTTTGTGGGTCTACTGGAAGATTCCCTAAAATAGTATTAACTTAATGGAAATAGATCAAGTGTTCAAGTAATCATGAGGTGAGGTATCATCATTCATGATGGGAGGGGATCAGTGGTGTTAGTGTTTATTTCCCACTATAAACCATGTAACTCTCTCTCAATTGAATTCCAATCCCTGCTTAATGGCCTCAACCTATACAAGTCCTATAACATTTACTTCACAAAAGTGGGGAAAAATATATTTTCTATTTAAATCACTCCTTTATTACATATACTCCACTTGAGATCCTTCATACATGGATTTAGGGGAAAAAGGTGTAAACATACTATTTTACAATAGAAGGTATAATGACCAAATAACTATTTTCTCAAGTTAGTATTCCATTCCCCCAGATTATAAACTTATTATTAGAGGGGATAACCTTAGGATATGTCACTTTATAACTCTATGACTTCTATCTTATTAGGATATTTACCTCTGATAAATATTTAACTTTGAGTGCGTGATGTTTTTCCTATATCACATCTACAACTCTATCAAAAATAATACCAAAGAATAAATTTTCTAGTTTTGGTAGAAAAATAATAATGAAATATTTTATTTCTTCCACCACTTTTGTATGATTTAGAAAACTATTTCACTGAAGTATTGATTTTTATTAGATTCTAACTTATTGGTTTAATCTTTAACTTCTTCCTCACTTTCCATGATGTTCTTATTCATAAATTTCACCATTTCAATTTCTTTATAAATATTTTCAATTTTTAATTATTATTATAAATTTTAATTTAATTTAATATGTACTCATTACTCCCAACTCACATTTTATTTCCTTTTAATATAAGATTTATGCTATTGATAAATTTTAGCATTGAATTTAACTAATATTTGTTCTATGTTTGATTGATTTTCAAGTTAAAACTCACTATGTTTTTGGATTTCTTCAAATTGATAGGGATGAAAAGGCTCATTTTAGGTACACTATCATGTAAATCAACCCTAATAATCATAAAATGTGTCAATTTTTGGATTTTTCTTATTCAAAATACAAAATAACTTATTATTTACCAACACACAAAACAAAAATTTATTACTTAATAGATCTATAAAAAATTTAAAACTTCCCAAATAATAGAAACAATAACTGATTTTAAGCTCAAAGAAAAAACACACAAAGTTATTAGAGCTTTTATATCATACCATAATAAAATAAAATCAATTTTTAACAAAAACACACACTAAAAGAATCATATTTCTAAGTAGTATCCAAAACAAACAATAAGAAAATAATGAAGATAATAGTTTTTTATGGTTTTTGTTATATTTTATTTTTTTACATTTATTTAGAACATAAGAAACTCAACCCCATTAATTCACTAAAAATGGTGAAATTTTTTTATCAGGATCAATCATAATGGGGTTTAAAAATATCAATTCATATTTCCTACACTATCATAAAAGTGAAGGGTTGAACCCAAAAGAAGGTAGGTGATTATTCAAGGGTTTAAACTTTTTTATATACTATTGAAAATGAAAAAATGATTATATATTTTTGAAAGAAAAAATTGTGGAATTGAAGGTGTAGTGTATTAAGAATGATTCAAAATAAGTGTATATGTGATGTTAAAAATGTTAGAAAAAGGTAGAGGAGTTATAAAATAATGATGATAAGAATTGTTTTATGAATCTAAGGACAACAAGGTTGATGTATGCTTTTAAGAATTTACTTATTCCTAAAAAATTTACATTAAAATAAACTAAAAAAATACTTATAGTAGTAAAAAAAAGTATCAAGTATTTCCTAGTTAAAGATGAACCAGTATATCTTCTATAAATTGAGAGTACTAGAACAAAAAAAATTAAAGAACTAGGGATTATATCCTCATTTATGCCATTTTTATAAGACTTTATGTGTTTATTGAACTTAATTAAAAAAAACATTATGAAGACTTTTATAAATGATATTTTTTTAGAAATTCAGGAAATATTTATATTAATGTTGTTATCCATAAACACTATAACTTTATACAAGAATAATTTCATTTAATGAATAATTAAGAATAAAAAAAAGAGAGATAAAATCATTAATTTCTCAATGTTTTAGTTTAGCTTAATCAAGGATAACAAGTCAAATGAATTTTTGAAAAGAATAGTTCAATTCCCTAAATGAGAATTAATGTAATGAATTAGAAGAGATTAATAATGGAAATATTCTTAAATCCACTAGAAGGAATCTACACTGATATATTGTTCAATCTAGAAACAAGTCATAATTTATTACTCATGGAAAGTAAAAAGATCCCTAAAACAAAGAATGAGATGAAGAGGGAGAAGAAACTACCCTCCATGAATCTCTCCGCCACTGATTTTCCACAACTATGAGAACAGTTTAGATTAAGATAACCTTTGTTATAAGTGTATCTAGACTCTTGGTTGTGGAATCTTTTAGATTCCCATATAGTGTTGTCATCCTCTCCTATTCTTAATGAACCTTCTCATATACATACTCCAACCATAATTAAATAAATTAATACATGTTTTACTTATTTTTATTAATTTGTTTTGGGAAAAAATCCCTCAAAGTGCCCTATCAGTATATTTTGGGTGTGATTGTATTTGTTGAAAAATCCAAATGACAAAAAATGAGTATGGTTGGTGTTTTCTAAAGAAGGTGTTTAAGGGGGCGTAGTTTCCCAATGTTTTAAAAATTTTTGGGCCTCAAAATCAGGAGTTTAATTTTGTAAAATAAAGGATTTATATGTTGGAGTGAATAGTATGTTGACCGCAAAGGATAGTTTGTAAACTATGAATGGTGGTATGCAGAAAATCAAATGGAATCAACGAAGTAAGGGAACCATGAAGCGTAAGATAAAGACTACATATGAGAATGGTTCATGGAGAGAAAATGGTTTGCGACGAAGGCATGCGGTACACAGAAGGCTTGTGGTATGTGGCATGGATTGTCACTGGAGAAAATGAGGGAGTGATTTGAGAAACTATGACAGGCATCGTTGAAAAAAATGAGACGGTGATTTGGGCTATTGGAAGGAAGAAAGAAAGTATATAGACTGCATAGGGAAACTATTCGTGAAAAGAGAAGTACACGGTGAAGGCTGTACCATATTGAATATTTGGGTAATATCAGATTATTGGATTTTTTGGATCTATTTTAATATATAAGGAGTGATAATACCATCATTAAGCAGAGCGTTTTTCATAAGAAAACATCTTTGGTCTGAAAATTCGTTGAAGTATGAATGTGGTTCGCAAGGGAGAAATCTCTGAAGGGTGAAGTGGTTCACACAAAAGAAATTATGTTGAAGGTTTTTGCAGGTAAATATTGCTCATAGAGGAAGTGGTTCACGGAGGAGGAAGAAGCGGTATGATAAGGTGTAAGATTAGGTACACAGAGGAGATATGGTCTACATAAGCAGTGGTAGTCCACATACGAGAGATTATTCATGGAAGAGGAGATTGTCTGCAAAGAAAAGACAACACACAGAAGCTGGTATAGTATTAAGAAGTAGAGGAGAAGTGGTTCACATAGGAGAATGGTTATCGGATGTAGAAGCAGTTCTCAAAGGAGGTGGTCCACAAATCATACCCTCTATGTAATTCGTAGAATAGGTAAGGTAGTTAACAGATGAATTAAGGAAGCATGCAAAACCACTATAATAGTTCATGAAAGTAATTTACACTAACTAACAATATGCAGAAAAGTGAATTTCATCGATGGGTGAGAAATGGAATTCAACATAGAATCTATATACAGTTGAGGATTTAGGCATTAATGAAAATGAAGGGACCTTCAAGTCCATAAACTATGAGGATATCCCTTTCGAGAGATGTGAGAAAAGGAAGAGGAAGAAGGTGATTCTTTCCACTAGTAGCGAGCTAGAGGAAGAGACATAGGGAGTGAACCTTAGGAATGCAGTGAGATGAACCTAAACCTTGTAAAGGCAGTGAGCCTAGGCATAAATGATCTATCTTGAAAATTGTAATTTGGTAGTGAGCCTTAGTGTATTTAGTGCAATCAGCACATCGCCGTTGTATTCTCCTTGGATGTATCCTAGTGAGGGTGAACCAAGTATAAATCTATATGTCCTTGTTTTTTATTTACTTTTAGTGCATTATAATAAAATAAAATTGGAAAGGACATGATCAAAATTAATATTAAAGAGAATAATAAGTGACCCTTTCAATAAAGAGGTCAAGATCTCATGGGGTAGGAAGAAGTTTAAAAAGATTATCCATACCTTGATTCAACCCCCTCTCAGGGTATCTATGACCCTTTTGGACCTAATAGAATTTCATTGGAATGTTATATACCAAATGGGGGGTGGGGTAGTGGTACACTATTATAATTTCGTTTAAATTGAAATAAACCTCCATGACTTGTTGGAGTCTCAATCCTCTATAACTAATTTTCTCAATATTATCCATATTACTTGGAAATGAAAGTAAATGAAAGTCACATAGTATTTTTATGAGGTCCACCCCTAGTGTGTGTAACTATATCTTTGTTGTGCTTGGGTCCAATCTGAGACACAAAATTTTCACAATAATCTATCAAAAATTAAAATTTATAAGGGAAGGAATAATATTTTACCCAAAAGTGTTTCTAAACACTCATGTCCCCTGAATAATGATTATACTGGTTCCCACAAGTTCACAATGTTACCACAAAAAAATCTCGTAATATAACTTTTTTTCATGGTTTCTTAAAAAACATGATCTTCCTTTAATACTTTTGAATAAATGGAATCAAAATCTTCTCACTATCTCATTTATTAAACTGAATCATCCAAAACATATATTTATAGAACAAAAACTTTATACCTTCTCAAATCAACTATATTCTAAAATATAAGAAATTCTTTTAATACTATGAAAACCTTCCGACCCACTTATCTTCTTATTCTTCTTCTTCTTCTTCTTCAACTTAACAGATCATCGAGAACTTATTTCCTAATATCTCTATGTTACTTCTATATAAAATTTAGCCACAACAATATCTAAATGAGACTTACATTTATATACTCGACCTTGATTTGATAAATCCAGTCTTCAAGATTTATATCTTTTATATTTCTCAATTACTATTAAAATAAATTCACTTCCTCTTCAAACATCAATAATAAAATTCTTCAAAGTCTCCTGAAACTGTTAGTATCTATGATATTCAATGCTTCCTTAGATCCTTAAAAGTTTAATAATCTTAACTTCATGTGTTTTTTATCTTTTAAATCCATCTAAACATTATCAAAATCACTTTGACTTCACCAAAATATTAAGTTAAAGATCATAAATCTTTCGCATATTCGTATTACCAAGCTTTTGAAAGTTCTGAAATAAACTTCGCTATGATTTCCTATTCTCCTTTTCCTTATCCCTTTATCATATAAATTATTATACCTTTTAATTATTTAAACTCAATATGACATAACTCTTGATCTTATGGTGTTCCAAATTATTTTTCTCTAGAACATGGATAAAACACTATATTTTATATTTTGTACTTCCATAAAAACCATACACATTGTTCAATTTATTATTTCTATAAATTTTATCCAACACAGCTTCTATTTATCTCAAATTTTGATAGTCTTATATTCTGATGGCCATAGCTTCCACATATTTTAAATTCTTCAACTTCACAAATTTGGATCAGCTTGACTTTGGGAAATTGTCAACTCAGAATACCCTCCATAATATACTTAAACATATTCTGTAATACTACTATATCATTTATATTTTAAATATTATTTAATTTTATTACATTTTTAATTTTTTTGAGTTTTAGATTTGAAAATCTTAAATTTAAAAGTTTTTCACTCCCACATGGTTACTACATGATTAGAGGAAATCATATGAGGCAACCATGAATAGTGTTGTAGTTTTTAATAGTGTTTTTTTTCATTATTGAAAAATGTTTTATCATACCATGAAAAGACCCTATAAAACCCTATAAATTAGATTTTTTATGGGTGACCCACATTGTTGGTGCATGATCATGGAAATATATAAATCCAAATAATATGAGGTGTGTATTTTCTATCCAGTAGACCCCCATGAGTGATGCATGGTTTGAAAAAACATGGGGCCAAACTATATGGTTTTCTTATATTTACTTAAAAATAGAATTTCCTTTTTTTCCTTTTAAAATTTAATATTTTTCTCCTCCATCTCCCATACCATTCAATTAAATGACCTATATAAGGCTCTAGGGAGATATCCTTCTCCATCCTCCTTGATTCTTGGATTCCTATTCATGTTTCCAAGTGATTTATTCAAGGTAATTGATTATATTATTCTCTTTTATCTTATATGATCTCCCTATTAAATTTCTCATAGGTTTTCCTTTTTCCGATGAACATTGATCATAGTTTAAGTTAGATTTAAGTTTCATGTCAAACTAACCTATATTATTGGTTGGATATGGCCTATATAGGGTGGTTCCTTACTTGGACCAACCTTCACCATCGAGGGTGTTTAGTTTTTTATTAGTATGAGGTAGGTGTTTCTAATTAATCCATTTATTTATCAATTTATTTGATGCTTGGATTTTATAAATTCAATCACAGGAAATTATAGTTATGTATGATATATATGATGGAATTTAGAATTGTTTTCCATAGATTTGAGCCTTAATATAAAGGGATTTTCGTTATGAATTTAATTTTTTTACTTTAAAAATTTATGTATTCATATGCCAAGAATTTTTAAAACTACTTACGAGGATCCTCAAAATGGTTTTGATAGTTAATGAATAATTTTACCCCTTTCTTGACTTCTAATGAAGAAAACCATGTTTTAAAATGTTGATTTTAGAATGAAAAGGGGTGTTTATTTATAAATGAATTCCAAATATTGTTTTTAATGAAGATATTTAATGAAATGAGAAATTTATTTGAATCCCAATGAATATTTATTTTAAAGGAATTTTTAGAACTTTATAAAAATGAGTTGTGTAATATTTATGAGACCCTCACTTGTTCTCATTCCCCTTGTACCAACTTATCTCTTCCCTCTATGGGTTTTGCATTGATATGTGATATTTTTAAAAAATATAAAAGGGATGTTTTAATTGAGTATATTGGAGTCGATTCAAGATATATTGTTTTTTATTTATTGATAAATATAATGATCATTTCTTAATTATCACATGCACTTTGGTTTAGTAATGTGAACCCAAGTAACAATTTGATAAATATTGATTTATGTAAAACTAGTTTCCTCACACACTATTTAGTGTCCCCTAGTTTTATACTCTACCCTAGCTAGGAAGATCCCCCTAGGAGAACAGTGTAAGAAAATTAGGTGGTTTTTGATTTGGTTTTGGATGAAACATAGGCCGACAATTGGTCAATGTTATATTATTGTTAGTTACATTTCACATTAAGACCTAGTGTGCATCCCATAATACTTATTCATTGATTTGTGGTTCCATATAGGGGATTTCCACTATGTTCTTACTTGTATCCCCTTTTTATTATATTTCTTGAAGAAACATTCATTTATTTTCACCATATACATTTATTGATATATATATATATATATATATTGGTTCCTGTTTAGATTGTGTTTTTTTCATGGTTGGATTTGTTTTGCCTATATGGTTTAAAAATGTGGTTTTGGAATATTGTTTTCAAATGATAAGATAAATGGTTGGTTTTTGGTTTTGGATTTTAAAAAGAGTATAAAATGAGGAAAATATCCATGTTTTATTTTTCATTGTACTAAAGGCTTATATTTCTCCTTGAGATTTCAAACCAATTTAACCTAAAATAAATATTTCCTTTATTATGATTAAAGGCATGTGGTATGATTTACTATTGGTATAATAAAATGTAAAACCGTATTTGATAATTTATTTCAAACTATCATTTATGAACTTCTTTATAGAAGAATGTTCATATACCCCTTGGTGAGATCCCACCAGGCCTATTAACTCAATCCGTATAAACACACCCATGTGTCTATGTAGATATTATATTGTATAAAGGTTAATGGTTACATTTTCATATTATACTTCATTCACTTGGTCCATAGATGGTTTATGGACATAGAAAGTTACCATGGGACACATGAAGATTATTTTGTGGTCTAGTTTTGGTTTTGGATTATTTCTGGATGTTGATGTATTGAACAAGACAACCATCTTTTTATCTCTATCTAGTTTCCTTATTGCTAGAATTTTATTTATTTATTTTTGATGATGTATTTATCTTTATATAAACGTGTTTGATCAAACTTATTGGATGTGACTCATTTTTTTCTTCAATTTATTTGTTTCTTATCATTATATTTTTCATGGATTTACAACATATGAAGACTCCATAGAAAATATTTGGTAACATATTTTCTACCTTGTTACTTTGATTTGAGGGAAAAACCATTCCTAATAGATTATTCCATAATACCCATGAAATTTTTTGTAGCTCGTAGGGATCATGATTTCCCTTCATAAATAGTGGTGGTCTGGCTTAGGTACTCTGTTAGAGTATCTCAGGTTGGTTCACTAAAAATAGTATAACACCCTAGGGTTTTTAAAGGACTATGTTTTTTAAGAGACCTATTATTATTTTATAGATTCTAGTAGTGTGGAAATAAGAACACCATAACTTGATAGATACATGTTGGAGTGTCGTAATAGATATTTCTCATTTTAATCCTTGAGTTATCATGGGTAGTTGGGTTTAAGTCTTGATTTATTTATTTTTATGGTGTTTTGATCCCCCATAGGCTTCATGAATTTATTTTGAGATTTCTTATGTTTTGGTGTCAAAAATAGAAGAATAACCATGGATGAATGGTTAACTAACATGGTCTAGTAAATTTTAAAAACCTTTGTGGATGGTTATGAAGACTTCACATAGCTTATTGAATGGCTGTAACATGGACTACTAAATAGTGTGTCCAGACCATGCATAGTTATTCATCCCTCATATATTTTTTATTTAAAAATATTTTGAATTTTGATTTATCCTAAAGTGGTTCCCACTTATTAGAGAAGTATTAAGGTGGTATGTAATTAAGTTTTGATATTGTTAAAATTAATTTTTCATAAATTATTCTTCAATTATTACTTATTATTAGTATAATAAAGGTTTTTTGGGTGAAAAATGGAAGTTTCATAAAATTTATGATTTAAAAACTATTTTTATTTTATTTTTTTGAGAGTAATTATATTATTTCTCATAAAGGATTTTATAAAGTAGTTTATTTAATTATTCTATTTAGAAAATATTTTTAAATGGAAATGGGTTTTTTTGAAATAAATTCTGTTAAATTTGAAAATTATTTTAATTGTAATAAATTTACAGAGTTATATCATGTAGTTTTCAAAATGGATTGGAGAGTTTTACTTAGGTTGAATTATTTTAAAAAAGACGATGATTTTTTTCATGTGTATATCTTAGTAAAATAGGTTTTAAATATTTTTAAATGTTGGTGATTTAAAAAAAATAATTTATTATAATGTATGAATAATGTATATTATTTTGGTGGATTTATATTTTATATGTGCCCCTTAGTTGTGATGGGATTATTTGGTTTGAATTTGGGTGCATGAATTCATTGGATTTTTTATTGTGTTACTTAAGGTATTCCTCCCAGTAATGTCAAGAAATAGTGTAGAAGGATCTTCTATAAGGAAAATCCATATAGTAAATCCTCTCATTGTTTGTAGAAGATCCTTTTGTCCTGAACTTTATGTAGACTCTATATAAAGTGACAGACTCAAAACCATCCTTGTTCTTAGAATCTATCTCAAACTTCTTGAATTAGTATCAGATTTCTTTATTTAGAGATCATGGTTTTTTTGAAGTGGTAGATTATATGGAAATTATTTATGAAAAATTCAATTCTCTTAGGATTACCAAAGCTTCTATGGTGAGGGATACTTTAAGATTTCTTTTTGAACTGAGATGAGTGTGCTAGGAATCTACAATACCTTTTTAGTTTCATGAGTACATGACTAGGGAATTTTTCAAGATTTTGTTCATTTAGTGGTTTTATCTAGAGGAAATGAAGGTATATAAATATCTTTAGTTCTTGATCATTAATCAAGGTGACAAAAAATAATGTTATTTTTTGACTATTCCTTAGAGTTAGTTATCTTTTCACCTAGGATAGTCATTGATGACTCTTGGAAAGTTTTATTCTTTTAAAGAGGTTTTAGCCCTGATCCATGATCAGATATGTTCATATATGGACTAATATCATTTAAATAGGTGGTTTAGGAGGCCATTAAGGTGTAAATTGACCAATATAGGAAACCAGTGATGGGTGATTCCTTTTCCTCCATTGAGTGGAAATTAATGTTTCCCATTAGGTGTGGAGAAAAAGTTGGGTGATCTAGAGTTGAAAGTATAAGTTGATGAAGGTTTGCTTCCTTGGGATTATATTACTTCTTATAAGAAGAAAATATATTTCATGTGCTTCTATCATGGATCTCCAAGGTACTCCAATCCCTCATTATTTAAATCTTTGAGGATCTTCCTACATTATTTCTATTTTGGCCATCTTATGAAGTTTTGTAAGTTGTTCTATCAGAATAAGTATTTCATGTGATCTATATTGTGGTTTCCTCTTTATTGTTTTTTCATTTGATTAAATCTTTTGAGTTTGTTTTCATTGGATTTTTTCCTTGGGTTCTTCTTTGATCTCTTTTGTGGGATGTTTGTTTTTGTTCTTGTATTCATGCTAGTTGGTTGGATATTATTTTTTATGGGTTATCTATGTGGTGGCAATATGATGAGGGTTGTTCATTAAAAGGAAGACAAGGGGAAAACCTTGAGTGTATGAATAAGTAAATAAGACTTTTGATACAACTATTTAAATTACACATTGGATGGTGTTTGGTTTAGTTTTTGGTTTCACTATGAGTTTTTGTTCTAGATTAATTATCACTGGTTACACATCTCTTTTATCTTTTTACCTTATGATTTAACCTTATTTATACATGTTGAGGCAGTTTTATTTTTTATACTTGTTTATTGTGGGTTGGAAGTCTATTCATGGATTTATAGATGGTTTTGATGGGTGTTTAATTTATTTTTGGGTTATCTTAAGTTTTTTAGCTCTTTTGTGAGTGTTATCTTATGTTTAGTGGAAAATTTTGATAATTGTTTTCTTATAGGTGTGTTCCCCCTTTGTTTCACCAATTTAGATGAATAATAAATTGTAAGGAGACCTATAATGGATATCTATCCTCTTAGGTTTCCAAGGTAGTTGTTTTTTTATTTTTTTGTGCATGGAGAGGTTTGGTGATTTTTGTACATCATTTTGGTTGTTTTTAAGGATCTCATAGGTCTAGTTCTGAGGATAGATCATGTTAAGTGGTTTCCTTTTCATAACACCTTTTAGAATCTTTATCGAACCACCCACCTCTTATATTTGAGTGTGTATATTTTAATGTTCCATAACATTTTAGTTTTCACTAAAGAATTTCCCAAGAAATAAGTGGCATAAATGGGAGAATGTTAACACCCCATTGTTAGTGTATCTTTTAATATTATAGAATTATGATCTATTTTTGAAATTTTGGAGTTTTAGTTTTGAAATTTTAAAATTTAAAAGATTTTACATAGCTATAAAGTTACCGTACATTTTGGGGAAACCATGTGAGGAAACCTTGTATATTGTTTTAGTTTTTAATAATGGGGGTTTTATAGTTGGACCACATTTTATCAAATCATGTGAGGTATATAGAAAACCATGTAAATTAGTTTTAAGTGTGGGCGTGACCTGTATGGTTAGAATATGGTTAAAAGAAACTATGTGGCCAATCCGTGTGAGGTGAGGGGGCTCTATTCAGTGGATCCCATATGATTGGTACACAGTTTAGAAAAACATGTGTCCAAAACATGTGATCTTATAATATTCAATTTAAAAGTGAATTAACCATTTTAATCTATTAAAATTTATGTTTTTCCCCACTTGATCCATCCCATTCATGTGGATAACCTGTAGGAGGCTATAGGGAGAGCTACTACCACTTCCTCACTGATTCTTGGATTCATGTTCATGTTTCGAAGAAGTTTCTTTAAGGCAATTCATTTTTGTCTTATCATTTCTATTATACTATATCCCATATTCCATTTCTCCTTGATTTTTCCTTTTCTTAAGAGCCTTAATAATTTTAAGGGATATTTAGGGTTTGGGTTGAACTAACATAGTGTTTTGTTTTCATAGGGATTATATTAGTTGGTTCCTTTCTTTTCTTAGTATTTGAAATTAAAGGTGTTTCGTTTCCATTTGGCATGAGGTATTTGTTTAAATTAATTCCCTTTATTTATAAATTCATATGGTTCTTTAAATTTATAAATTAATTCTTATGAAGTTAAATTTATGTATGATATCCAAGATGAATTTATAAATTGTTATCTATGTAATTGAGGCTTAGGATAGGGGGTTTTACATTTTGAATTTGACGTTTTACTTTGAAATTTTATTTTTCAGATTAAAAGAATTTTTGATATCACCTATATGGATCTTTAAAATTATTTTGATGGAAAATGAAAGATTTTACCATTTATTAACATCCAAAGAAGAAAACCATGTTTTCAAAGGACGATTTTTGAATGGAAAGGCGAGTTTCTTTCTAAATGATTTATAGAAAATGTTTTAAAATAAGTGTTTTATAAAATATAAAATGAATTTGAATCCCAAGTCATATTTATTTTGAAAGACCATTTAGAAATTTATAAAAATGAGTTCTGTAATATTTATGAGACCCTCACTTATTCCCCTTATACTACATTATCTATTTACTTTATGGATTTCACATTAATATGTAATGTTTTTATGAAATTTAAAGGGTCTATTTCATGAAAGGATGTTATCGGTGAGGTGAGATATATTTATTCTAATTTATTAATGTATATATTGATCATTTATTTATTGTTTTCTCACCCCACATTGGTTTTTTTCATGAAACCCAAATAACTAAATGGGAGATCTTGATTTATGTTACACTAGTTATGTCACATAATATCTTGTTCCCCTAGTTGTATATGTATAATTCACCCTAGTTGGGGAGGGGGTTCCCCTAAGGAGGCCAATGTAGTAAAATAAAGTGGGTTGTGATTTTGTTATGGATGAAACATAACCAAAATTTGGTCCATGTTATAGTAATACTAAGATATTTCCACATTATGACCTAGAGTGTAGCACATGAAACCTATTCCTTGATTTTTGGTTCTATATAGGATATTTCCACTTCATTCTTTTGTGTATCCCCCCTGTGCTTATGTTTCTTGTGGAACCTCTTAGTTATTATCTCTAGTTTCATTCCTTGATATATATATGTGTCCATTTGGATTGCGTTTCCTTTATTTATGATTGTTTTTTTCTAAATGGTTTAAAAGGTGGTTTTGGAAAGTTTTTTCGAGTGATTAGAGAAATGGTTGGTTTTATGTTTATGATTTTAAAAAGGGTTTGAAATGAAGGAAAAATAATTTTGTTTTTTCATTGAATAAAAGGGTTTTATTTTTCCTTGAGATTTCTAAATTGTTTTACATAAGGGAAATATTTATTTGTTTATGGTTATAGGATTGTAGTTTGATTTTATTCATGTATTATAAAATGGAAAACCATATTTTCTATTATATTTCAAACTATAAATCATGAACTTATTTATGAAAGAAATTGAATAGACTCCTTGGTGGGATCTTACTGGGCTTGTTATCCCTCATCATGCATAAATATCTATGTGTGAGTACAAAGATTATTTTTTATAAAAGTTCTAGGTTCTATATAAATATTTTAAATCATTTCCTTAGTTCGTCAATGGATTTTGTGTCTATGGGGAGTGATTATTGGGCACATAGAGGTGATTCTCTAGTCTGGTTTGAGTTTTTGTTTATTTTGGGATATTGATGTATTAACCAAGATGACCATGTTTTTATGTATATATAGTTTCATTCTTGTTAGAAATATAGTATGTATTTATTTTGGATGATTCTTTTATATTAATATAAACGAGTTGGTTCATACTTACTAGTTACATCTCATTTGGTTCTTCTATTTATTTATTTATGCTTATTATATTTTGAATGTGTGTCCAATGTATGGATTATCCATTCAAGATTCAAGGTAATATATATGCTACATTTTTACTATAATTTTAGTTAAAAATTGTTCAAAATATAATATTACTTGATTTGTAGAAACTAGTTTCTAGCATGTGGGGACCAGGAATGACCTTTGACCTCTATGGTGTAATGGATTGAGTACTAGGTTAAGGTAGATTTAGTTAGTTTGTTATATCATTATCTTGAAATTAAACCTATTATTTAGTTTCTATTAATCCATATTAGTTGCAACCAATTCATTACTTGAGAACTTTGGATTTATATTAAACCAATAAATCTACTTGACTAACAATTTTAAATTATGGTTCTCCAGCAACAACCTCCTTTATTTAAATAGATGTAGCTTCTAGATATACCTTTTAAACACACTTCAGATCAAACTTCTGATTATTATTCCTTATTCAATATACTCTTTAGATTTATTATTTTTAATTCATCTTTAATCACAAATTATTCTCAAATTATCGAGATGTTTTTTACAATGAAAGATCTATGTAACATCGTTTAACTTAACTTTAAAATTCATTAGATAGTTTAGTGATCATAGATCTCTTAGATACCATATATTCTAGTGGTATTCAATCTAAACATCATCCATTCACCTTATGGTAGCCAAAATTTTATAATAATTAACTTCTCAAATAAGTCAAACTAGTATAAACTTAAATTTCTTCCTATTTATTTTTTTTATAATAAATATTTATTCTTTACTTAACACAAAATGCTCCATTCCTTTGTTAAAATATTACTTTAAAGTCACTATTACTTATTCTAGGATTTTCAAACACTTTCATTTTTCTATAATACTCCATCAGTCCCACAAACTTTCAGATTCATGACATATTTAGAAAATCAGATGCTTTCAAAAACAGTTCAAAACTTCTAGTTTTAGAACATAGTAAATTTTGGACACAATAATCAACATAACAAATAAAAAACAAAATTTTCAACTATATTTTATGAAAAAACATATAGATTCCATAATTTGTGTAACTTATAGTCATGGAATCATGCCACCTCTACTTTCTTCATCCTTATTTAAAACTATGGAAATAAAAACTTCATATTCAACTATTTCTCAAACAAATTATAAAAAAATCAGTTTAAAAAATAAAATAAAACTTCAATAATTCAATAAATATATTAATCTATTCAATATCCTCATTTTTATTTATTTCAAACACTATAAAATCTCTATAAAACACCAAAAACTCACCTAATAGATACTTTAAAATTTTAATCAAACCAAAATCTTTTTGAAATAAAAGTGTTCTGGAACTAAACTACTAGATAAAATAATGTTTTTTAAAGAATTCATAACCTCAATGATAAGAATTTTGTTTCCATGGTTTTTATTTTATCCCCCTCAACTCATATAGTTTTTCTCCCATTTCTTTAATAGAAATTTCTTTAGATTAACAAAATATAAATTATAGAGCAGTGTACTTCTCTTGTAATAGTAGCGTATTTTTACCCCCATTTGAAAATGAAATCCAAAGTAAAGTGGGGTATTCCAATAAACATATTAAGTTATATGGGAAGGATGAATATGAAGTTTCATATTTAACTCTTAAAATATTTCTCATGGCCTACCCTTGGAAAAAATATATGTAATATGATATTTTGTGGAAATATATTCAAGATTCATATATATATTGGAATTTTTTTTTATGAAATGATACTTGATACTAATATATTTGAATCTAGAGTGTTGAAATGGGTTTTTAAAAATATCAATTGCACTTTGATTATCACAAGTAATTTTCAATTATTTCATAAAATGAACCTTCAAATCTTCCAAATTTACTTTCATTTATAACATCTAGTTACAAGCATGTAAGTCAATGATATATTTAGCATTAGCTGTACTCAAAGTCATATAACTCTATTTTTTACATTTCTATCTCTCACACATTTATATTAAAAATAAATATCCACTTGATGTCAATTTTCTATAATTACAATCTTCAACACAATTAGTATTAATGAAACTTAGTATGTTCATTAATTCACTACTAATATACATGAAATCATAAGTTTATTTTCCTTTGATATAACCTTGAATTATTTTATCACCCAACATGTATAATTACATGGGAAGAATTTTATATATGTCATTTAAAGTTACTACATAAACAATATCTAGTATTTATTCCATAAGATAAATCAAGCTTCAAATTAACTTCCTAAAGTTTTTCTAATTTATTTTTCTTCCTAATTCATATTTACTCATCTTCACACCAACTGTTATTAGTGTGGATACCTAATTTTATTTTTTTATAAAAAATTTATTCCATAATTTCTTGGTATATTTTTACTATGATAAGAATATGAAACTTGCTATTTATAAAACTTGTAATATCCTAATGAAATTTATCTCTTTGAGGATTTACATTGAAAATTAAACCTTTATTTTTTCTCCAAACTCCTCACAATCATATTCTTAGTCACTTTTAAAAATAATATAATCATCATAAACAAAGATTATTAGGGTACCTTTTATCATCTCCTTTATATATAAGTCTATGTCAACTTTTCCTTTAGAAAAGTTAATTGTTTTAGAAAATTATCAAGTTTAGAGTACTAGGATCAAGAAGTTTCTCTAACCCAAGTAAGGACTTATTCAATTGGGAAAACATAGAACTACCACTATCAGTAATAAATCATTTGGGTTTCTTGATGATAGGTTCTTCATAAAGTTTCCCATTTAAGAAATAAAACTTCACATCCATCTGAAAAACTTTAACGTTTCTATTAGATATAACCTCAAGAAACATTGTGATAGGTTCAAGTATTACTATAGATGAACAAGTTTCTTTTAATTCTATTCCTTAAACCATGAAGAACCTTTTTATAAAAAATTGGGCTTATTCCTTGAAACCTAAACTATTTCATTGAGTTTATTCTTGAACACAAACTTCATTCCTATAAAATTATTTCCTTATAGTTTAGAAAAAATATCATCGGTGTTATTTTCTCAATCTAATCAAGCACTTGATTTATTTTATTTATATAGTTCGTATGATAAAGTAATTTTAAAACCTATTATAATTAAACCTATGAACTAATTATTGTTTAATTTTTAATCCTCAACTTTCTTCTTGTCAACACCAGATATTCTTAGCTTTTGATAATATTCAAAAATTCAACACACTTTTATGAATTCTAAAATTCTATAATTTATCATCAAAAATACTTTCCTCATTCTTGGAATTATGAAAGTAGTTATTAAACTAAAAAGGTTCACAATCATATTCCTTTTTATTTACTTTTTCAAAATATAGAAGGTTAACTTCCATTAGTTTTCCAATATATTCATCACTTACTTTCTTTAATCTAGATTTAATTTCCGTGACTTTAAAATTATAGGAATAAACTAAATTATATAGATATTTATTCCAATATCTATTAATCCTATTATATGAATAACCCATAAATACACATTCCTTATCATTTTCATCAAAATTTATGAAATATGGATTTTTGATCCCCATTAAGCATAGAATCCAAAAAACCATTAAGTATTTATTTATAGGGTTTTTTCTTGTATCAAATATCATAGGGATTTATATTTGATTCTGTTCTCATAAATAATATATTTTAAACATGAACAATTATACTTAAATGTTCTCTTCAGAAGAATTTTGAGAGTTTGTATCATACCAACATGGTTATACCCATTCTAACCAAACTCATATTTTTGTTTTTTGTGACTCTATTCTACTAAGGAGTATAAGAAGCACAATGTTGATAGTCAACTCTATGTTTCTATAAATAGGATTAAGTAGAGTTAATTGTGAACTCATTACCATCATCTATTCTTAACTTCATAATAAAAAAGTCCCATATATTTCTCAACTTCACTTCTAAATATTTTTAGAAATTCTATAGTTTTTGATTTATGATTCATGAATATCACATTTTTCATAATGGTGAAATAATTAATGAAAGTGATTATGTAAAGAAAATGATTTTTAGATTGAGGTATCATTGGTTCCCAGAAATATGAATGTATAAGTTCAAGTTGTTTGGTGGACTAAATATCTACCCAATTGTGATTTCTATAAGTAATATTCCCACCCTGAAATGTTTCATAAATAATATCTATTTTAATTTATTTTTTTGGAAGTTTTCCATCTCATATTTCTTTTAGATTTTACTTAAATTGTTTTGACATAGATGGAAAAGTATTCTATTTCATTGTTTATTTTCAACTTTAGAGCTCAAATAACATGAATTACTTGGATAAAAAATTTGGACTGAATTACCACAAGTTATTTCTTCCCGGGTGGAAATTCTTCTACATTTTGAGGGCCTTATGATGCATGAGTTTTTTTCTTAAATATAAATTCATTTCCATAATCAAAAAATTAATTTACACTCAGTAAGTTGTGTTTAAGACAATCAATACACAAAAGATCATTAGATTTGAGTTTCTAATATTCAATCTTAGTTGTACCAATTAATCTAAATTTTAAGGAACTATAATTCACCAAATTAATTACTCCTGCATTTTTTTATTTAATTATATTTAATATTTTCATATCATCTATCATATGAGATAAACAATCACTATAAATTATCTATAACATAACTTTTCTATAAGATTTTTGACTAACTTAAATATGAAGAGAAATTTTTTATTATTTACTTTATTTAACTTCCTTCACATTTTTCATTATAAGGAAAATATCCTAGATGATTAGTCATATATTATTTATCATAGTGACCTTATTGGTAAAAAATTATGAAAATTTCCTTAATTTATCCAAAAATATTTCAAGTATATAGGCCTAAATAATTTTTTACACAAACTTTTCCTTAAATATTTCTCATCTATCAGATGATTCTTTCTTTTCTTTCAGCATTTATACCTCTCAATTCATACCTACTCAAAGGGAGTGGCATGTTGTACCGATAGTTATAGTATTTGTTCCCAAATATTCCAAATAAATAACAGTAAACTTAAAATCTATATCTCCCATTTTGATATGAGTTTTGTTTGGGAATTTTTTTTTGTTCTTCAACTAAATTATATATTCCATTTTATCGTGGGAAAGGAGAAGTATTTATATGTAACTTATTCCTAACTTTATTGTATTTTGAATAATAATCCATATTTTTTTCTCATTTCAAACTTACACCATTTCATATTTTGAACATTTACTATTAGTAATAATATATTTACTTCTAAGTTTAGAATGAGTATATTTGTCTTGATATTTAGAGATAGTAATGTTAGAAGATCAAGATGATGAATATTTAAATTCAAAATATCCCTTAAAATATTTATTAATCTATTTCAAATTATTCATAGCATTAAAACACATTTATTTTGTCTTACTAAACTCTTATTCATTTTAAGTAATTTTTTCATCAAGATCTTTCACAACCTTCCATTTCTATGTGACCTTCATCTTGAAATTTGTAATTTCTCCATTATAATTGTCTTTTGTTTTGAGAATATATTCTTTAATATAATATTTATTCTCACCTTATTTATTCAGTAGTTTGAATTATTTATTTATTTTATTGTTTTTATCAAGACATGACTCAAGATAAACTTTCAACATATGTTACATCTAAGTATCATCACCTTCGTTTCCTTCATTTATTAAAGTTTATTTTTATTTTTCAGAATGATCCATAAGGATACTAAAATTTTTATGAATATATTATTGGGATAAAATAATTTTGGTGAAATAATATTCCTCTTAATTTCTCAATACTTATTTTTCTATTCCTAATAAACCTTTTATTAAATTTAGTTGACTTTTTAACTTCATTCAAATTTTACCCCATTTATTCCATTGATACTTTTCCTGTTTCTTATTATCCTTATAATCTCTACATTTCTTACTCACTTAATTTATTGTGATGTGTCCAATTCCACCACACTTTAGAAATTTTAGAGGGAGTTTACCCTTATACTCAGCTTTAGATTTTTGAAAGTTCTTTATGTTAAGAGACATAATCATATTATATTCATCATATTCATCTTCTTCATCTTAATATTTTCTAGAGTACTCATCTTCCTTTTTCTGGACATAAAACTTCCTCAAATATTCAAAAAACAAATCTTACATGATATTATTATTATATTTTTTATATTTTTTCATTTATTATGGAAACAATATGTTATAAACTTCATCATAGGAAAAATAATCTCTATCTTACAATGTAGAAACTTTAGCATTATAGCTGATAGAAAATTTTCTTATCAACTTATTAAGGATATTTGAATCTTACGAAGTATCTCTAAATCCTGTTACATTTATGATGATATCATATACTATTGTTAGGTAGTCATTATTATTATCCTCATCATTCATCCTTATATATTTTAATTTACTTCTCTATATTTATATACTCACTCATTTTAGTTTCATATTCCCTTAAAAAATGCTTTCAATTTTACCCTAAGTCTCCTTAGAAGTCTGAAGACTCATAACCTTTATATATAACTTGTTTAATAAGGATATAATAATGTAATTTCTATCCCTAACATCAAAATTAATGTTTATATTATTAGAAAAAGTTATTAGAGAAACTTTCTACCGCACTATAAATACCATAGTATAATTATCTACATATTCTAGGCCAAGTGAAAGAAGATAATAAAGAATTAAATTCTTCCATCCATGATTTTTTTCGATTGAATATATGAATACCTATTAGTTGAATTAATTTATATTCTCTATCTCCACCAAAGTATGTATATTTCAGAGGGAACCTAGATTATTTTGATACCACTTGATGTGTCTAGAAATGTTATATAACATTAACTGGGGGGATCAATGGTAATATTTTATTATTTCATTTAAACTAAAATCAAAATATTTGACTTGGTAGGGTCTTGATCCTATAAAAATATTTTTTCTGCCCCTTACCCATATAAAATGGAAGTAAAATTAAATTCAAGGAAAATTATATTTTTACAAGGTTCACCCCTAGTGTGAGTGACTGTGACTTTTCTATGTTCAAGTCATATCTTTGAAACAAAATTTCTACTATAATTGTTCAAAAATAAAATTGATATGAGAAGGTATCATACTTTTCCCAAAATTATTTCCCAATACATATGTTGTAACAAACAATTTTTTTTGTATATGGGACTTCCTTATAAATAATGATTGGGTCTCATTTAGTAATATATTAAATTATAAAACAAAATCACCATATAATAAAAAATAAAAAATACTCTATTTCAATGATACATAAAATTACAGTTATAAAATTAATATAAAAAAGAAAAGTGAAAGAAGTAAAATGGGAAAATAAATATAGAAAAAATAAAATAACAAGAATAATAAAATTTAGAACATTTTTATCTCTTATAAATATCACACTCATGAATAATAATGTAAAAAAGAAATAAAAACTAATAACGTAATCGATATTTTGAAAATAAAAAAATAGAACCTTGAGAGGAATTGATGTAAATGATGAATTATAGAAATATACGTTATTTATAAGAAGTATAAAACCAATATGATCATTAGAATAGTAAATTAACTATTAGAATAGTAACATGACTGTTAGGAATAATAACTAGACTATTATAATTTTAATCTTACCATTATAATAATAACTTAACCAATAAAACAATAAAATGAAATCTAAATAATATCTACCATGAATAAATTAAGTAAATATAAATGTTATTTCCAAAAAATAAGTATTAAAATTAAAAAATCAATGAAATTATAAGTGTATTATTTTGATAAAAATAATTTTAATTTATTTTTTAAAAAACCATATTTTTTATGAAAATACTTTTAATAACTATAATTTGAAAATTATTTTCATAAAATAAATTCCTATTTTAGAATAATCACACTGAATTATACTAAAAGTTATTTTTTTGTAATTTTCTTAAAAAAATTAATTCATGTTGGTTAGTAAAAATATAGTTTTTTAAAAATACTGATATCTTACTATATAAAATTGATGTAATAATGAATTAATAAATCCTAAAATTATTATACTGACCCAAAAGTAGTTTAATAATATAAATAATTCATTTTAAATAATAAACATAAATTCAAAACATAAAATTTAATTTCTAAAGTATAAAAATGTAAATTATTCCATTGATTTTACCTTTTATATGAACTAATAAATTTTGTGTATAAAGGGTTAAAATTTATTTTTTATAAAATATGATTTATAATGTAAAAAGTATCACTATTAAATGTTTTATATTTTATGTAAAAATTTATTCAATATTATATCCTAAAAATTCACCTCATAAAATCTATTTTTAATGTATTCTAATATTTTGGATGTAACTTTATAAATAAATAAATATCAAGGAATAAAAATAATGACACCAAAATGAAAACAGGATAATTTAATGAAACTTTTCAATCAATCCATTTCGTATTGAACTAAAAAAAGATCAATAAATATATTAAATGGTTATAATTGATCAATAATAACATAAATTAAGAGATCAAATTTTTGGATAGTGTTTTAATCTATAAAATTTTATTATACAGGAGGTGTAAATACGATGAAAAAAGTGGGACCTAAGGTAAAGGGACTCTCAACCCAACTCTTTCCTTTTAGGATTATCACATATTTATTTTTATTTTAAACATCAATCTTCATAATCCCTTCTAAAGGGATTGTTTATTTATTTAACTTTTTTTACTCTATGGATATACATGTTATAACTTTTTTGGGGTTAATACTAAGGCACCTTCATGATTTTTGATCAAATAATTTTCTAAAAAAACTCTCTTCAATTATTCTTATGGTTATTCTTCTTCTCTATAATAAATTTGAATTTTTATTTGATAATTCTAACCATTCATAAATAAAATAATTTTCCTTCTCTATTTTCAGAACCTCCAAGTATATTCTTTTACATATAATTTTTGATATCATTATGGAACCCGTTCATTTCTCACGGGTTCATATCATGTCTATGATTGAAGAATATTTTTATTTTCATATGGAATTAATGATTATAAACATATTATGATGTGATGGGTAGGCATAAAATTATATAGTCCTAAAAATAATTTATTAATATGATATATATCATGATATTATGTGTATTATGCATGAACAAGATTTTATATTTGTTTAAATTTTATAAAGTGATGATTTTTACATGTATGTTATGGGTGAACATGATTCTAGATCTGTTCAAAATTTATTTTTGGGATTTAAACAAAATGTTATGATGCTTCATTATTATATATATAGGAAATCTTTTATGTTAATTTAAAACGATTCCCTCATTATTGTGATGATGATCCTTTTCTTATGATATAGTGATGATAACTTTGCTCACCCATGTACTATATTGATTTATGTGTCATGAACCTTACCATTTATTACTCACCTTATGAGGATTTCAACTCACCCTTTATTTGATGTAAATCCTAAAGTGATTACACACATCAAGGGGATTATGAAATATTTTAGGAGGACCATACATAAGGATTTAAATAATGGTTAAAATTTCATATGTGATCATGTTGTATGAACCTGATTTTCTGAAGAAACAATTCCTTTTGATTTGGATTGTATTATTGTAATGTTATATAACATAAAAATGATGTAATAATCATATATGAATGATTTCAGTAATTATAATTAGTATCACAGAAATGTTTAGT
Organism: Viscum album; assembly: GCA_963277665.1. Classification (NCBI taxonomy): domain Eukaryota; kingdom Viridiplantae; phylum Streptophyta; class Magnoliopsida; order Santalales; family Viscaceae; genus Viscum; species Viscum album. The sequence continues at coordinate 543,097,641 of OY728119.1, forward strand.
TTATTAGGGAATTAGGTTTTTAAAATATAAGATATCATAAACTTGGGGATACTATAGGTTATTACTTTAGAAATTTATTTCCACATCTAAATAATTCATTTACCCATGTTTTATTAAATTTTTTTGGTTCTCAGAATTTCTTATTTTGAGAATGGTGGGAACAAAAATCAATAAAATAAAATGGTGAAAGGCACATTTATTATTCACTCAATATTGGTAATTTTTTTATTTGATTTAGTTTATACACATTCATTTATATTCAAAAATTTTTCTATAACTATTGAATCACATCCCTGATACCATAACTCGAGATAACTAGGAAAAAAAATATTTTAGTGAAATTATTGAAATTGAAGTGATGAAATCTTCCCCCATTATCATCCTTTTGAGGATATTTCTAGAGAATCTCATAACACTTACTTAGGTATAATATGATTTAATAAAAAGCATGAAATCTTTCTAATTATATAGTTCTCACATTAATTATTGAGAAAAAAATACCATTCCATAAACCAAATCATCCCATAATCTTATACAAGTTTATGTAAGATTATGAATACCATTTAGAATATAACTCAATAGTGTGGGTGTTGATACCTAATCAAAAATAATATATTGGTAAAATGATTGAGAAAAAGGAAAGCATCAACCTTTAGAACATTCCCATTGTAAGAGAATATACTGATGTATTACCCAAAAAATTTCATAGGATTATCCTAAATTGTGAGGTAGAGTTCTCAATAAAACCTATACCCAGAGACACACCTAAATCAAATATCCCATATATAATTACCCAAATAAAATTTGAAGTGTTAAATAAGAAAATGTTAGAGAATTTGGAAAAATGGTTTATACACCATAGTGCTTCACCATGGGGTACACCAGTGGTATATTTTAAGAATAATTATAGGTTAATTTGTATTTTCATTTTCTATCGAGAGTTCAACATGATTACTGTAAAAAAATATCCATTAATACATATTTATTAATTTTTTGATTAAATTCTTGGAGATAAATACTTATTAAATGTATATCTTTATTTTATAAATCATCAATTGAAGGGGAAGAGTAGAGATATTAAAAATACAACCATTCATACAAGATATGAAAACTATGAGTTCATAATGATTCCATTTTGATTTAAAAATTCCCTAAAATTATTTATGTAATTTATGAATAGATTTTTTAGAGACTATATTGATAATTTCATTGTGGTATTAATTAATGATATTATTATATAATATAAGATAAAAGAGGAACATAAAGAGAATTAGGGGATTGTCATAAAGGCTTTAAATAAGTAAAATTTATATGATAAGTTCAGAACATGGGATTTTTGGATGAATAAATCCTCAGTTTTGGTGAATTTGATGAAAATTGAGTGAATTTATATGGATCCCTCAAGAAAAATGAAATTAAGGAGTGTGAAAAACCCACAAGAATCATGGATATCCATAGTTTTCATGGATTATGTGGGTACCAGTGATGATTTTTGAGAAATTAATCATGTTTTTCAATCTAAATAAGTAAGTTAACATAGAAAGGGGAAAAGTATATCTAAAAATAATAATTAAGGGATAGATTTAATGATCTCAAGAAGAGGCTAATCACTACACCTGTATCACAATATTCTTATATGGAGAATCTATTGTGATATTTAGTGGTGCTTCAAATAAAGTCCTGGGTTACATACTCATGAAAAATTATAAAGTGATATCCTATGACTCATGAAAATTAAAGATAAAAGAATAGAACTACTCAATACTTGATTTGGAGTTAGAAACTGTGGTCACTAAATTGATGATTTAGAGAAACTACCACTATAGAGAGAAGTGTGACCTATATACTGGTAATAAGAGTTTAAAGTATATATTCACATAGAAGGATTTAAAAATAAATAAATGGGTATAGATGGAGTTAATCAAGGACTATAAAATCTAAATTCACTACTATCATAGAATGGAGAAAATGGAAGCAAATTCTGCTAGTAGAAAAAAACTTTCTATATTCATGGATATACAAAGTATGGATAGGTAAATCCTAAATGTTGGGAATAAAACCTACCTTTCCCAAATTATTTCCCAACAATCCATCCAAGAAAAGATCAAGGAGGAAAAAAGGATGATTTAGAGCATCAAAATAAATTGATAGAAACAAAGTAAGGGGAGCTTCATGAATTCAACAATAGTAAATATAGATTCATATTTTTTAGAAATAAAATATGTTTTCCATAATCACTAGAGATAAAAAATAGCTATTGTATGATAAATATAATTTAAATTTCTACATCCATCTAAGATGTACCAATATGTATTAAGATCTTTAAGGGAACTTTTGGTGGTATAACATGCATAATGTGATTACTTAGTAAACATTAAATTGGTTGTTATTTCATAAATTAAATGTATAAAAGAAAATGTGTAAATAAATGATGTAACCATTACCCATACCATCATGGAAATGGATAAAAATTACTATAGATTTTGTCATGGTTCTTTTGAAGAAATATAAATGAAAACATTCTTTATGGGTTGTGGTGGATCGACTCACTAAGACTTCAAAATTCATCTCTATTCGAGAAGAATTATTAATCGATCAAATTTATAAGATATATTTAAATTAAGTGGTGTGGCTGTGTATGGAACCATGTTCAATTTTATCTGATTGAGATCCAAGGTTCACCTCTATTTTATGTAAAAGTCTTCAACAATCTATGAATATTAAGTTGAACTTCGGTGCATATTATCACCCATATACTAATTTTTAATAGGAATGGACCATTAAAACAATAAAAGTAATTATTAGAACTAACATGATTAAATTTCAAGGAGGTTGAGTCAACATATTCCATTGGTTAAGTTCTCATACAAAAACAGTTTCCACTAAAGTATTTAGATGGCCCCTAATTAAGCTCTATATGGGAAGAAATGTAGAATTCCTACTTTTTGAGATGATATTAGTGAAAAAAGTGGATTAGAACCAAAAATTATAAAATAGATGAAATATAATTTTAAATCAATTGAGTAACACATTAAACCTACTAAGATTTGGATTTGACAAAAGATCTTTACTAATAATCCTTGAATGGACTTGGAATTTGAAGTTGGAGAAAAAGAATTCCTTCTAATATCACTATAGAAGATATTCATGAGGGTTTTAAAGAAGTGGAATCTCATTCCTAGGTAAATCGGACCCTTTTATATACTTTATTGCATTGGAGTTTGGTTCTATCTACTAGAAGATCCACCAAAACTAGTACAAGTTCATGATGTGTTCCACATATCTCTCGTAAGGATGTATATACCTTATCCCTCAAATGCACTGAATCTATATGTGGGAAAACAGGAGTAAGTAATACCTTATGAAGAAAAATTTATGAGGATATTAGACCATTAATTCAATATTATATGCCACAAGATAACTCACCTTGTCTAAATACATTTCTAAAACCATAAGTATGATGAGGTAAAATGGGAACCTGAGTATGTAATGAAATATAAACACCCTAATTTATTCTCAACTAAGGATATGAGTTTAAATTTCATGGATGAAATTTTCCAAAGTGTTGATTAATGCAACAACCCATACTTTTAGATATGAAATTTATATTCTAAATAAATAGTGTATCACATTTAGTAATATATTATAGTATAAAACACATGAACCACATAATAAAAAACCAACAATACATTATTTACTTAATTTATAAAATTATATTTATAGAATAAATATACCCAAAAAAATAAAATTACTACAATGATAAAAAATAAAACTAATGTAGGAAAATTTGGATCATTTTTAACACCCATACATATCAAATTCATGAAAAATACTCAAAAAAATTAACAAATCATTATTATTGTAATAAACATTTTTAAAATGAAGAATATAGAACCACAAGTGGAATTGAATTGAATAATGAATGAATAGAATATAAGGTATTTATAGGAAGTATAAAACCAATAGGTCCATTGAAATAGTAACCTAACCATTTAAATAGTAACATAACTGTTAAGAATAGTAACCTGATTATCATAATAGAAAGATGATTGTTAGAATAATAAATTAACCAATAAAATATTAAAATAAAATAAAAATAATATTTTCCAAAAAAAAAATTAAATAAATTAAATAAATATAATATTATAAATTAACAAAATAAATATTCAAATTATAATATCAGAGAAAGTATAAGTGTTTTTTTAATATGTTGTATTTTATTACATATTATAAAAAAACATAATTTTTATGTTATTATTTAAAATTAACTTAGTTAGAAAATTATTTTGATAAAATAAATTTGATTTTTGAAATCATCATTTAGAAATGGTGTACGGTTTATTTTTTTGGTAATTTTACGAAAAACTTGATATTTTAGGTGAATAATAAAAAAACATTTTTTTTGAAAATATAGATGTTTTACGATGTAATATTGATGTAATATTTACCTAATAAATCATATAATTTTTATATCAAACCAAAATGATTTTAATAAGATAAATTATTCATTTGAAAAGGACAAAAATAATTTATAAACTTAAAAAATAATTTCTAATGTCTAAAACGGTAAAGCATTTTCTTAAAAAAACAAAATTTCAACTTTCTTATTTACTTTTGTATAAAATAATAAATTACATTTATAAAGAGTTTTAAAGTCCTAAAAATATGTAATTACAATTAAATAGGATTCATAATGTCCAAAATATCACTATTTAAATCTTTACTTTGGAAATAATAATGTATTCAATATTTTATCCCAAAAATAACCCTACCCTTAAGTGTAAATACCCTCACTCCCTTCCCTTGGTAAATAACTTCCCATAAACTTATCAAATCACAATATTTATCCTATTTACTCCAATTTATACACCTAGTATATCTAGGTATTTTTTGGTAACATCAAACCCCAATCCCTCAAGGCTTCAGTCACATAATAAAGGAGTAATCTTTATCGAAGAGGTAGTCCTAAGATCCTCTCATTTCAGTTTTTATTTTATTCTTTCTACTATCGCATTATCTTTTTTTATACCATATTAACATATTTAATTTATAACTATATAATATATTAATTTTATTATTATATGTTATAACTATTATAATTCATTTAAAATATATATACACTCTATCCACCCCTTTAGACACATCCGTTAATGGTCGATTTCAAATGCTTGTGAAGACGTTGTCAATGCTTTACTTATCACCATCTTCCTAGATAGTTATTGATAAAGATAATATTTTCATTTATTTTAATCTTTAATTAAATGTTTTTAATCCCAAAAAAGTATTATTTTTTGGGTAATTTCCACATATTTAGATTTTATAAGTATTTTGATCTTAATTATGGAAATGACTTAATTTTGGTTTTTTACTATTCTAATTCATTTGTGTATTTAGGAAATAATTTTTTTTATATTTTTTTAAAATTTCAATTTTTTTAGTATTCTATGTTAATTTGGACGAATTTAATAAAATTATTTGAGGCCTAAAAGAAACATTAAAATCATTCCTTGGAGTTCGTGGCTAGATCTAGAGACTTTAAAATATGATCCCATATAACCTAAATGGACAAACCAATTATACTAAAAATTTATATAGATATATAATTGAGGTGGACTAATATTTTTTACTTACATAGATACACATGATTAAACCTTCTCAAAGTTCATTAATTTATTTGAAATTGGAGATGAGGAATACAAAGATACTTCGACCTAGAAAAGTATTCTTTAATAAGTCATCTCTACCTTTATATAGAAGTGTAAAATGTAGTTGAAATTTTTTGGGTCAATATATAGAGATATATGAAAAACTTTCAAGAAGACCACATTTCTCTATTTGGACAGTTAATGTGTCTACCATGTCTGATATTTTGAAGGAAGATTTTGGAGAAAAATTTGAAAACTCTTTTCCATATAAAAATGTATTTCCTCTGAATTTAAAAGAGTTGGATATTAGAGTTTCCCACTTAGTTTAAAATTTTTATTAGCTATGTTTCTTTCTTCTATATTATATTTCTAAATTTCTAATACATATAATTTTTCTAATTAATTTTTCTTTCTCATTTTCTCATTTGTTTCTCTTTTTCGTTATTTCACCATTCTTCTCCACTATATTATCTAATAATCACGATCATGAATATCTAACCCAAGGATTTTACTAGAGATAATGAATTAGTTTTATAACTAAGTCTTCACACATTCATATTTTATGTTTCTTATTTTCTTTGAGTTAATATATGTACGATCTGTGGTGAGTGAAATCTTAGCTATGATTTTTCTATGTACTTGCTACTTCTTATATACTTTTCTCCCTCAACTGGGGAGGTGGATGTGTTGTGTTATTGGATATCATTGTGTACAATTAATATTCACAACCATGGTTGATGATGGTGACCACACATACAATGCAGTGTGATCATTAAGTGAATATGAAACTATTTAATCAGACAATGAAGGTTCACTCTTGGTTATTATATCAAGATTATTTCTTTTCTTGAGGACTTAATTAATTATGTATGTATTCTACATTTCATATTTACATTATTTTCTTGCATCCAGTTTCTCAACCCATCATTTTACTATTTTTATAAAATTTTAAAACCCAAAAATACAATAAGTTAATTAGGAATAGTGAGTGATTTATTGCTATAGCTCCTCAAGTGAGAAAACCCTAACCATCCACTATACTGCATTAGAATATATAAATTATAGATTTTACAACACCTTATGATTGGTGTATCCAAAAATGGTTCCATTTTTATGGATCCAAGTGTTTTTCTCTCACTATTCTTATTCACATTTTGTAAATATTTTTATTGTTTAAAAAAAACATAAAAAACCTCTTTGTCCATGATTTATTTAAATTTTAATTATAATGCATGTAATGAAAAATATAAGGTGAAACAATAAGAACAAGAATAATGAATTCATTGAAAATATCAGATATAATAAATTAAATAATACCGGAGAAAACAGAAGATCTAAATAGTTGAATTCATCAGTATATCTTTGGTGTAATAGTTGTAGCAGTATGTTTGATAAGCCTACTCTTTATTACACATTAATTAATGATTTATTATATAAAATTACACATAATACAACTTATAAGATCAATAAGTCTAGTTTATTTTGGAATTAGGTACATTACATAACAACTTAAAATTGGGAATGCATCGACTTTATTTAAAACATCCTTAACATAACCATATTATTCCTTCATACTTAACATTTTTTGGGATTACCTAGGGACATACATAAGAAAGGGGTGAGATATAAATCCCTGTAAGGGAATAAATATGGAATAACATGAAGAATGTAACACATGTTAGACAATAGGCATATCAATGAGACATAAAAGGGATTATGATCATAAACATGAACAATGAGGCATGATATAGCACAAGAACATAAAGGAAACATGGGAAATGTGGTAACAACTTAAACATTGCATCATAAACATAGGTCTAAGATAACTGCCAAGTCATCATGATGGAAAATTCCTATGGTGGATTAAGTTCACTCTTAGATCCCTTTCATTATGTCTCATGAGACTAAAACATTACCCAAGGAATTAGAGCATTATATAATTCTGGGTGCGCCTGTCACTTTCATTTCATTCTCATGATTAAGTGTGCCACATAGATTATACATCATGGATTCATTCATTATAATATTTTATTCCATGATCAAGTAGTGTGAAATACATACATCTAAGTATTAATAACTAAGTATAATTTCATAAAGGAGAACACCCTTTATAGGAATTGGGTATGGGTATTCAATACACATTTGTTTGGCATAGAAAATCATGGTGAAATTTTGGCAGCATAACAAGGGCATTTAAATGTTCATGGAAGATATTAATGAGAGTGGAATGGGTCACTAATCATTTAGTAATCATATGGTCAGTAATTGGGATATGTAATAACATATCCTAACATTAGGAATTGGAGAAAAAAAGTATAATATATTAAATATACTTGAATAAAGAGGAGAAAGAAAAGAACCATTACCTTGAGAGTGTGACTCCAAATGCTTGGGGGGGGGGGGAATCTTGAGAACTTGGGGTCACCATGGTAGGAATATATAGAGGTGAGGGAATATTAGGGGAATATTAGAATGATTTTTAGTGAAGATAAATGGGATATTTGGTGGGTTTATATAGGGAATGACTGGGGAATTATTTATTATTTCTCAAACTTAGGTTTAGACTCTATATAATAAAATAACCAAAAACACAAAATTTATTAAGGTTTTTTCCTATAGTTTCTTCCAAAGTGGAGTGGTTTTATATATTTTATAAGGACATGGGCCAAAATTATTAAAATATTACCCTTGGTGATGTGGAGGCAAGTCATACTCTTAAATAAATGATTTTAAAACCTTAAAATATAATATAGGATTTGGAAGAATCATAATGGCTTTATAAAATTAATAATATAAACATAAAATCACATTATATTAATGGTAATACATTTATATGGTCGTGGATACCATTTTTATTATTTATTAAATCACTTTTGGGTCATTATGATTCTATAATACACACTTTATATTTATATGATATTTATTTTTTACATGAAAATCCAACTATCTCATAAAATTATGAAAATGTATCCATTAGATAATTTCAATGTTCTAATTCCAAAAATAATATTTATTTTATCAATTTTTTTAAATATTTTCATTTTCAATTTTAATATAAGAATTTACCTTTATTGATAAATGATGGGTTTTTTGACAATAACAGTTTTTGAACCCATATAAAAATTACATTTGACTCTTTAAAAATTATATGATCATTTATATTTAATATTTTTTTAAAAGTAATATTTTATTAAAATTTTATGTATTTTAATAATCCATTAATTCATCAAAATATGCGTTTTTATTGAAATTGAATATTTCCCAAAAATATTTTTTTTATTTTATTATATCAAAATTGAAATCATTTAAAAATTAATAAGAAGAAGTAAATAGAACCTTTATTCTATTTTAAATAATATATGCATATTCATCTTGATACGTTCTTGATACATATTCCTTTAATACACTAGAAAATTCCCTAAGAGTAAGGTGCATGATGATGAAACTTTAATGGGGTGGTTTTATATATATGGTTTAGTATGCGATATCGATGAGCTTGAACTTCTCCCATAAAAGGTTGCACTCATGCTTAAGTTTTTAGATCTCAACCTGGGATTGATTAAGGGAAAATCCTCGAGATACTATCTCTATTAGAAACTCTAATAAATGGGATTCATACGGTACAATCCTACTGGTTAAGGCCATCACTTCATTTTTTAGTATCAATTGGATTTTTGAAAACCCTATATTTATATTAACATAAGATTTATATTCAATGTCTATATTATAAATAGTAATGATGGTTAAAAATATTTTAAATCTGAAAAGATAAAATAAAATAAGTTCATGTGTTTTTTATATACATAATAAAACATTAAACACAAGGGAAATTTCATTTATAAATGTTTGCGTCATTACAATCACCCCCCCTTCCAGAATTTTTCCCTAGATATTTTATTTCCCCATACTAAAATAGTTGAGGGTAATTTTGTTTCATAACATCCTTTAGTTCACACACTGGTTCTTGAAACTTTTGTTTTCTTCACCACACTTTGACTAGGTGCATTGTCTTATTTCATATAAGTTCATCTCTATGATCTACGATCTTAACTGGATGCTCCTCATATGAGTGATCATTCTCCAATGGAACTACATCTAGATTGAGTACATGTGAGGGGTCTGTTATGTACTTCCTTTATATAAATACATGTAATACCTTATGTACTTGAGATAGGTTAAGTGGGACTGCCAGTCAATTGGCCACCACTCCGATGAGATCAATTATATCAACATGACTAATATATCTTGGACTAATCTTCCATTTATAATCAAATATAATGACTTTATTCCATTTAGATATGTGGAAGAATAACATGTTTCAAAAATTAAAGTCTATATTCCATCGAAGATTTTTAGCATAGCTCTTACATCGACTATGAGTATCCTTGATGTGATTCTGAATGGTCTTGGTTTTTTCCACCATTTCCTTGACCATTTTATGACCTAGTAGTTTTTATTCCACAAATTCATCCCAACATGCATGTGTTATAAATATCTTCTCCAAAAGGGCTTCATAGGGATATATTTGGATGCTAGAGTGGAAAATATTAATATATGAAAACTATACTAGAGAAAGATGTTAGTCCCATACTCCTTCAAAGTCAATTGAGCATGCCATCAACATTTAATCAAGTGTCTAGATAGTCTGCTCATATTGGACATTAGTTTGGGGCTGATAATCCATGATGAAGTTCAACTTAGTATTTTGAGAATATTGGCGACTCTTATAGAACTTGGAGCTAAATCTTGGGTCTCGATCAGATATAATCAACTATTTATTTCTATACATCCTCACCACTTCTCTAATGTATATCCTAGCTAGTTGATTGAGTGAGTAGCCCTTTTTAATTTCAATGAAGTGTGTAGCCTTTGTAAGATGATCCACCATAACCAATATTGAGTTATTTCCTCTTGATTTCCTTTAAAGACTAGTGAAAAATTATATGGTTACATTTTCTCATTTCCTTGTAGGTATGGGTAATGGTTTCATCATCCCCTTGTATTTTTTCCTTTCTGCCTTCAATTGTAGATATACAATACATCTTGATGTATATTCTGTGATCTACATCTTTATATTGTCCCACAAATAGTTCTCTCAGAGATCTTAATACATCTATGTACTTCCTGTATGGATGGATAAATTTGAACTATTTGCATCATACAAAAGATCCTTTACTCAAGATTTGATGGCACACATAGTCATGACCCAAATCTCAAAACTCCTTCTTTATTAACATTAAAATATGAATATTTACATTTTATTATAGCTTCCAATTTTTTGTAAATTCCATTATCATCTCTTTGATCATCATTTATCCTCTCAAAAAGGGATGGTTGAGAAATCATTTTTTAAAGTATTAATGATGTTCCTTCCTTTACGATTCCCATGTCCATCCTTTTCAAATCTAAGAAGATTAGTTCCTTATCAATTCTTTTCAATGATAAAATTGCGGGATTCTTTCTACTTAGTGAATCTACCACTTTATTCGCTTTACCAAGATGGTATTGGATTTAGTTTTAATAGTCCTTCATCATCTCTAACCATTTTTTGGGTACATATTCAACTATTTCTATGTGAATATATACTTGAGGCTCTTGTGATCCGTATATATTTCACACTTCTCCACAAAGAGAAAATTCCACCCTATTTTTAAAGCAAAGATTACTAAAAAAAACTCCATATCATGATTTGGGTAGTTGTGTTCATGAAATTTAAATTTACATGAGGCATAAGCTATCACTTTGTCATTCAGTATAAACAAATATCCTAAACCCTTCTTCAAATCATTGCTAAATTCCAAGAATTGTTCCCCAGTTTTGAGTAGCGCAAGTACATGTGCAATTTTAAGCCTCATTTTTAAATCCTTTAAGGTTTCTTAACATTCATAATTAGAAACAAAATTAACTCCCTTACAAGTTAGTGTAGTCAAAGGGTTTGACAATCACAAGAAATTTCTCACAAATCGACGATAATACCCAGCTAACTGAAGGAAATTATGGATTTCTTTCATAGATGTTGGACTCAACCATACTTTAATTGATTATATCTTTTAAGGTACACATATATACCATTTATTGTGATAATATACCACAATAATTATAATTCCTTCAATTAAAACTCATATTTACTATAATTGGAATAAAGCTTCTCTTTTTGTATGGTCTTTAGCACAATGCTTAGTTTCTCATAATTATCCTCATTTATTTTTAATTATATTATAATATCATCTATAAATACTAAAAAAATCCATTTAGGTGATATATAAATACTCTATTCATAAATTTTATATATATTTATGGACTATTAGTGAGTTCTAATGGAATTACTATGAACTTATAGTGCCCGTACCTTGTATGAAAAGCAGTCTTGGGGATATCCTCCTTCTTCAAACTTACTTGATAATATCCCAACCATAGATGCACATTGAAGAAGTGTTTTTATCCACATATCTGATCAAACAAGTCATAAATTTGTGACAGAGGAATCTTGTTCTTTATTGTGATCTTGTTTATCTCATGATAATCAATTATAAGGTGTATTAACCCATCTTTCTTATTGATAAAGAGGACTAGTGTACCCCATGGTGAAGCACTTGGTCATATGATCCCTTTATCTAGATTCTAATTTAGTTGTTTCTTCAGCTCCTCATGTTCCAAAAAAACCATTCTATACTGATTCTTGGATAATGGAAATGCCCCAGGTATATGCTTGATTGAAAATTCAACCTCTCGTCTAAGAGGAAGACCATGCAATTCTTCAGGATAATGTTGATCATATCCCCTCATAATGAGAATATATTTAAGGATGATCATTTCCTTAGAATCAATCATTTGATCTATATATTCTTGATTATAGGGAAATAATATCCTTTCTTGAGATGTTAGTGCTAAATAAGATTCATCCACCTCTATGCATTTGTACATAATTATAGGTTGATTCACAAAATGGAGGGTGATTTATTTCTCATGGAAATTTATGTTGGTTCTATATAGGGAAATCTAATCCTTACTCAGAATTCACTACTATAGATATGGATTATAAAATCACTAAAAAAGGGAATTTATAGTGATAAAAAACACTGATAATCAAATTTCTATTAAAAGGGGTTCCCTTTTATCAGCACTAAAAAAACCACTAATAAAGACCCCTTTATCATCTTTAAAAAAAGCACTGATAAAATTAAAAAATTTTAATTTTTAAAAAGTATTTTTTTACTAAACATTTGGAGGGAGGACCAACCCCCATTTTATCAACTTCCGACTCCCCTTTAACAATACTTGTCTAGCCTACCCCAACCCCTTTAATAGTTATAGTAACCCCACCCTACATTAACAGTGTTATGCACTACCTCACCCACCCATGTGCACCCCTACCTTTAGAGAGTGTTAAACCTGAGACCTCCCCCTCATGACCCCACAACTTTTCCACCAACCTATATTGATTTGTTCTTTATTTTATGATATATTTTTATATTTATATGTATTTTGTTACATTTTTGATCCATATATATATATATACATATATAACATATGTTTTGTGTGTGTATGTGTGTTTATAAATACATACATGAATATATATTTATATATAAGTGTGCATCTATAAATATAATTATACATATTTATATTTATTTTCATATTTTATATATTAATATTTATATACAAATATTATAATATGTTGATAAATATATATGTTTGTCAATACACACACACACACACATATATATACACACTAATTTTATAAGTATATTAATATTCATACATTTATATTTTAAATAAAATGGATATTATTTTTTATTTAGATATGTTTTATATATCGATAAATATATTTTATATGAAAATATGTTTAATTATTTTTTTATAAAATTAAATTTTCATGTATTAATATATAATATATATATATATATATATTGTTATATATTTGATTATAAATAATGGTACACTATGAAAAATGATAAAATTTCTAAACGATAATATCAATATAAATGTAATCTCTAAGAATAAATTTAGTCCCCATTGAAAATAGGAAAAATCCCCCCCTTAAATGAGGTTAAAATTCCATAGAATGTTAAAAAATTAGGGCACCCTAACTAAAAACTCAGTTTTGGAGTCCTTATAGGCCTTTTTACCTAAAAATGTGACAAACAGACCCCCTCTATCACCAGTGCATAGATCTCGTCACATAATTTTATTTGATATGTGGTAGAGCCCAAAGAGACACCCAAATCAAAAGTTATGGCTGTTTGAAGTTTAAGTTTTGTTTTCAACTTATTTTATATCTTTCATTAATTTTTTGATTTTTTTATCTTCAAATTGTTATTAAATGACTATTAATAAATAATAATTAATAAATTATTAATTAAAATATTTTTTTAATTATTTTATAAACCATTTTTACTAAATATTTTATATATTATGTGTAAATGATTATTTATCCTTATCTAAAACATATTTAAAAAATATATATTATATTTATATCAATATAATTATATTTATATACTAATATATTATTTTTAATGAAATAACTTTTTATGAAATATACTCTGTATCAGTGCTAGTAAAAAAATGTTAATAAAACCCACCTTTATTGGAGTTTCTAAAAAAAGCATTGATAAGGGGGGTCCCTTTAACAATGCTAAAAAAGTAGTGATAAAGGGGTACTTTTTGACAACCCTTTTTTAGCACAGTTAAACAAGCCTTTTATCAGCACTTTTTTGTAGCGCTGTTAAAGGGTGGCGCTGTGAGAACCCTTTTCTGTGGTAGTGATTGCATCAAATTGCACCTAAGAGTGTATCACAAGGTTCAATGACATATTCATCCCACAAATTTTATAGGGGAAGAGTTATATAATTGGGATGAAATAATTTTTCCATTTTCTGTTTTCACTGATAGCTCTACTTGCATGCTTTGTGGTGGTGTTTGAATAGTTTTACTAAACTTTCATGATATGAAGTAATTTGTAGAACCAAAATAAAAAATGTATGATCGCTATTCTGGAATCAATAACTAGCATACCTATCACCAATTCATTGCTGGGATCCACCTTAATGGTTATGTTAGTATAATCTCACCCTTACTACCTTGGAGGTTGTTGTTTGTCTCCTAAAACCCTTGGATTTGTGCATTGGTTTGAAAAGTGACTTGGTTCCTTGAAGTTGAAGAAATGAACCATGTGTTGAGGGTTAACCAGAGTATTCCTTTCCTCTATCGCATTAGTGGGATTCTCCCATCAAAAATCATTAACTATGTGTCATTCCTTCCCACACCTAAAGCATTTCCTCATCCCCCTTAGGCAATTTATGGGGTTATTCTTTACACACATTTGACAAGTGAGCTATTGAAATTTATTTGCACCATTATAATTCTCCATTGGAATTCCATGATTAAACTCCACCTTCTAATTTATATTCCCCATGATATCCTTAAGATTCAACGATCTCCAGTTCAACTTTGAGGGAACATTAGATAATTTTCTCAAAGTTATCAAAGTATCATATCTCTAGGGTTTTCATAGACTATGTTTTATCCCACCAAAGAGGTGATAGACCTTAATTCAGTTTTGATGAAAAAGATTAAGTCATGTCATGCATGTCTTGTGAATTTTTACTCATATGCCCTATTAGATTCATTAACTTTTTTCTTGAGACTAAGGAAATACCTTTCTATTTTAAGTCCGAGAGTATAAGGAAAATATTTATCGAAATTTTTTTTGAAAAATTTTATCCACCCCATCAATTCAATATATTCATCAAGATTTATATTCTTGATCAATTCCCACCACTTATCATCTTGTACCTCCATATGATAAACATCTAGTAGAACCTTTTATTTCTTAGAACATTGAAGGAAAGAGAAGATCTTCTCAATGGAGTTGATCCACTATTCTCTAATTAAGGGATCAAATTATCTAAATAAATTTGGAGGTATTTTTCACATAAAGGGCTCAATTGAAACTTATTATTTCTTAGGGGTTGTTTTACACTCCTCTTGATCCAAGTTTCTATTTAGAATCTGATTTAGCTATGAGATTATCATTATAAATTTCGCGATTCCCACTCCCTTTGAGATGGGAATCTCATTGGGGCATTCATCACATTTCCATTCACATTGGTTGTTTAACTGATTCTTCTTATTTCCATCCGTTATATAGAATAAATGGTAAATTAGGGATGATTATTTTTAAACTATTTAACACATAAATGAGAATCCAATGACAATAAATAGATAACTTATAAATTACATGTATTTCCATGATATATTAATTTGAGGCTACAATCTATGATATCCACGATCCATTTCCTAACATATATTCTTATGGGAATTTTTTCCTTTAATAATAGTTTGTATAGAGATTATTAATTTACTAAAACATATCACTTGGGATTATCAAAGTAAGTTTGTAGTAAGGCCGATTTTCATGCACTGGTTCCCGATCGAGTCCAACTTAATGCGATGTTCTAAGGTTTTACCCCTATGTAAATCTGTGCCTAATATACATACCCTTTTAGTATAAAAACATGAATATATTTTCTTGATATACATACAAAAATTTAGGGATATTTTATTATACATAGTTTTATACCAAAGGATTTCAGTAGAGTTTTTTAATCCAAATACCAAAAATGAATAAAATTTTCCTTTGATACCAACTATGAAAAACATGATCTTTATTCAAAATTAATTAATGATTTATTACATAAAATTACACATTATACAACCCATAAGATTGATAATTATTGTGTATTTATGAATTAGGTACATTACATAACAACTTAAAATAGGGAATAAATCATATTTATTGAAAACTTCCTTAACATGATCATATTATTCCTTCATACTTAACATTGTGTGGGTTAAAATAGGGACATACATAAAAAAGAGGAGATCTATAAAGACTAGTAATGTAATAAAAATTGAATAACATGAATAAATTAATATATGTTAGACAATAGACATATCAATGAGTCAAGGGACGATAATCATAAACATGAAAAATGAGGCATGATATAACATGCTTGCATAAAGGAAACATTGGAAATGTGATAAAAACTTAAAGAAATTAATCATAAACATAGGTCAAGGATAAATACCAAGAAGTAATGAGGGAAAAATTCCCATGGTGGATTAGGTTTACTCCTTAATCCCTTTTATGACATCTAATGAGACTAAAACATTACCTAATGCATTGGATCGCTATATAATTATGAATGCACTAGTCACCTTCATTTCATTATCATTATTGAGTGTTCCACATAGATCATACAATATAAATTCATTAATTAATATATTTTATTCCATGATAAAGTAGTTTGGAATATATAAATTTATGTACCAATCAAGAATTATAAGTGCATAAAGGTGAACACCCTCGATAGGAATTGGGTATGGTTATTCACTATACATTTCTTTGGCATGGAAAATTGTGGTAAAAATTCAGCAGCATAATAGGGGAATATAAATGTTCATGGAAGATATTAATGAGAGTGTGTAATGAACTAGGTGTTTGGAACAAGTCAAAATCCCCACCCGGTTTGAACTTTTCAAATAGTGGCAATGCCACTATTTGATTCATTGATCCGAACTCAATTCTGAGAGTTTCTTTACCCTTAAATGGTGTCTTTGGGTTGGTTTAGAGGCTAAGAGAGTGACTTAGGTGTTTGTAAGGGTTTTGGGAGTGTTGGAGGCCCAAAGGCCTAGTTTTTTAAAAATAGCTTCAGGTGCACGATTTAGGGAAATTGTGTAAGTCAGGGCGCACAGTTGTGGGAATGTGTTTGTAGAATTGAAATGGTTTTCTGAAAAGTTTGCACATATTATAGAAAACCATGCATGGTGGAAATGAAGGTTTGGATATGCTAGGAAGTGCCTTCTACACGGTTGCTGCACGGTTTTGGAAACTGTGCCAGTAAACCATGCATCCCAATAAAGAAGGAAAAATTACCATATTTTCCCTGATCCATTTTCTTATTACTGCCTATTTTACTCTCCTTCTTGGTCACATATAGTATGAGAGCCACTTATTTCACCCTTTCTTCTCCTTTGATCCATATTTTCTGTCGATCATCTGTTCTTCGATCTGTCGGAAGCCGCAGGATCGCCTCGTTATGGTAAACCCCAAGCACCCCTCTTCTTTCTTGATCTCTTATTTTATAGAACAATATTTCCATATGAACCAATTTTAGATTTAAGATGGAAAATCATTTCTACATTGAACATATTTGAATTGGAATTTGATATTATATGTGCCTACGTTTACGCGTCTAAGATAGGTGGTGCATACCTCATTTTGAGTTTTCACGGAAATTTGGGGGTTACGACTTTTTAGCACAATGACAGGTTTTGAGAGAGACCCTACTATAGAAAATTAACTTGAATGTTATACTATGTGGGATGTTTTAGGCATTACCTATACAATATACACTTGAGCGAGGCTAGGTGAGAGGCTGTTTCACCTTGGAATATTTTGGCAGGGGGTTCCAAAATGGTTTTAAATGATTTGTATTGTTTTAAACTACTATGTTTAATTTTTTGAAGATTGAATTAATCTAGATAGAGGAATTAAAGAACTCCATTCTAATTTCACATAGTTGATAACTAGTTTAATTCAATCTATTTAAATTGAATTAATTTTTTAAAGTGCCTAAATGTGTTTTATATTTATGTAATGCTTGAAATTACATATACTGAGACCCTTGGGGTTGTGATGGGATTGGTCTGAGATTGGGATGGAATGAACATTGGGATTGAGTGATGATGATCACTGGTTGGGCTTGGACTGAATGTTCTTGAGTGGTTTTGACCACAAGATTGGGCATCATGGATGTCAGTTTGAGGTAGTGTGACTATCAGTTTGGGCAAGGCCTGTGATACTTGGATGGAAAGGCCATCATATTTGAGAGACATGGTTACAGGGGAATGAGGTGCTAGAGATGGTGTGTCTTAGGTTCTTAATTGGTGATTTTCACTGACTAGTGATGGAGAAAGTGCCGATTTATTCGTGTGCACATAGGTTTCCTCTGTGATGAGGTGTTTTTGACCACTTGTGTGGGTAGAGGCCCCTGATAGTTAAAGTTTAGGTATTTATGGTTTGAGTGTGCTTGTCGTAGAAAGACATAGGGATGGTGATGAGCCTTTAATTAATAGCAATGAGGCTATCAATTTGGGGGTTGAGGCTCACTATGATTAAGGCCGTGGGCCTAGATATTTACTTGAGGATAGAAATCATTGTTCTTCTGAATATCGTGCCATTGGATTAAGTGAGATTTTGATAAGGGGTCTGTGGGACCAGGATGCTATTGTTGGGCATTGCTTTAGGACGTTGGTACTTAGATACACAAGGTGTTAGGAGGTACATGGTGCTGAGCTATATGATTGAGGTGGAACCTGAGGGTTTGCTAAGACTTTGTGACTATAGGGGTACCTTAGTCCATGGTCCAAGGAATCTATTTTCTTCTAGGATTCCGACATTGGCCGAACTAGGTGACACTCTCTAGTGGATTCTAAGTACCAGTGGAGATTTTTTTATTATTGCATCTTATTGTTTGATTTGATTATAAGTGCATGTATTATTAAACACTTATACTAGGTACACATCATTGGTGGTATCCTACTGAGATTCGTCTGACACCCAACATGGTCCCCTAGGGACACATATCGACTTTATGGATTTATTATAGGTAAAGGATGAGCTTTAGGAGTTGGATTGTAGTACTGTTTGGCATGGAGATTGGAATGGACCTTTAGGTCATTCCTAGATAGAGTTTTTTCTAGTATTCTTTCTATTTAAGTATGATTATATATATATGTAGCTAAAATGGTTAGCCATGGGAACCCTTTTTGTGTATTGAATTGTATGACCTTATATGGATGCTTTCCTTGTTTATTTTAGTAGTGTTTATAAGTGGTGTTCGGTATGATGATATTTTTACTTTTTGTTGCTGCATTTGTTTATTCATTGGTTCCACTATTTATTGATATTGACCATGATTCCGCTCTACGGGTCTGGTTTGAGTCTTATGAGCCATTTATTTCCACTGCATATTACCTTATTATGATGGAACCAGTATATTATCTATTCCTAGAGGGTATATCCTCCACACTATACCCATTTACGCTCTCACTGTTAGTCGGAAGCCTTTGCTGTTCGGGGAGGTTCACTTAAGGTCAGTGGAACCTAGAATATTAGCACTGCTTGGGTGGTTGTTTGGCTCAGGTACGCTACAAGTGGTATATAAGGAGTTTCTTTTACCTCTTTTCTTGGTATTAATATTTAGGGTTATGGTAGACTGGAGATAGGTTGTTGTCAGAATTGAATTTCAAACTTGTGCTAGGGTGGATGCAACCCCATGTATGAGGGATGGATTGAGTTACCTAGGGTGGGTTATGCTGGTTTCTTTTTCTTAGATTACAGTATATATGATTTCCACCTTGGTGGATCACTTGGTTTCTGATGCTTATTGGTTGTGATATGTGACCCTTGACCAGGTACGGTAAGGGAGAATTGAACCTTGTCCTGGTAAGGCAAGGCATGGTTGTTTGTCTTTTTATAGGAACATTATTAGGGTATTTCAATTTCATATATGTAATTATTCTTTTTGAAGTGATAATACCATTTGAATAATATCAAATGACATGAAGAAATGTGAAATTACTTGCTTTACATGATTTTGAATTGTGAAATTTGATATTCCATGCTTTATATATATATATATAAAATTTCATGTGGAAGGAGGTTTGGTCCTAGCTCTTATAGGAGCAGGTAGGTATTATGGATGTGTTGATTTTTATCACTAGGATTGGGTGACTGGGTCGTCGGTTTGTGGCAACATGGTTGTCAGGATGAGCATGGCCTGAGGATTTTTTAATACTGGGCTCTATTGAGGGAGGGTAAGGAGGCTATGAGGTTGGGATGCTGTGGGGCATGGTTTCGATAGGGGAGAGTGAGGGTAGTTGTTATACAATGCCTCTTTACTGCTTTCCCTATCCGTGTTGAATATATTGTTATATATATATATGGTTTTTTTGACCATTTGATTGTATTTAGTGGGTTTCTCCTAGATAGATTGAATAGAGCATCAGGCGGGTGATGGTATAGTGCTGTAGGAGCATGATCAGGTTCATACACTTGAGGGTTAGACCAAACATGATCCATAGGTACACGTTTAGGGACAAGATTAGGTTTAGGATCCATTGCATGCAATGCAGTTGCTGGGTTTGACAACATTCGGGCCGTGGGTTAGCAAATAGCTCTGATCTAGTCTGGTACATGTCTTGCTAGGGATCGACATAGGTTTATAGAGAGAAGAACCATCGATGGTTTATCTAACGTGGGAGTTCTAATCACAACACCCACTTCTTTTTTAGGATGAGGACGGTCCGAAGGTAGCTGAGAACTAGATAGAGAGTATGCATATGATCTTTGAGTAGCTAGAGATGCCTCCTGGGTGGAGGGTCAAGATGGAAGCATATATGCTCAATGGACTGGTGAAGCATGGGTGAGATGTGCAGGTTTAGGCTCACAAACACAAGGCTTTGGCCTGGAAGTACTTCAAGGAAAAAAATCTTTGATCACTTTTTCCCTGAGATGCTAAAGGAGAAGAGAGATCGGGAATTCTTGAGCCTTTAGCAAGGTGACATCTCTGTAATAAACTATGTATCTACTTTCACTGATTTGTCTCGCTTTGCACTAGGTATGTTAAGCGATGACACCTTGAGGGTGAGGTTATTTGAATATATCTTATGGAACACCATTCGTGTGCAGGTAAACATGTTTAGTATGACCTTGTTCTTAGAGGCAGTGAATCAGGCGCTCATAGATGAGGGTAACCTGACATACATGTCTTGTTTGAGCTGGGTGGTGGCTTTAAGTGATGGTTCATATGGTAGGAAATGAGGTCCGGATGATTTCCAGTAGGGCGGTCAGGACAAGGACCCAGCTAGACCACCTCGAGGTAGCTCAGTGGTGGTTTTCCTTTAGTGCGGGCAACCAAGGCATGTCCAGATGTAGTTTTATATGCCTCTAAAGGAATGCGAGGCATGTTTACAGGTTAGGATTCTTGTGAGGTTATATAGGATGCCCTCTCATATTTTTGGTAGAAAGGGACCTAATTAGGCACATGCTTTAGATATCAGATCAGGATCGATACCGGGTGAGGGTAGCCAAGGCTCAGTTTGACGTGGAGGATGTGGAAGAGATAGTGGGACCCAACCATGGGGTCAGTGGTCGGTGGCTGGTGCAACACCGTTGATAGGCTAGGCTTCAGGAAACCATGTTTTAGGATAGGTGAACACTGTGGAGCTACAAGGGGATGAGTAGACTGGAGAGACGACAATGTTCAGAGGTACACTGCGGGTGTGGCCATAGTTTTTTCTTTTTCTTTGGAATGACCTATTAAGGCATGTATATTTTGGAATGACCTATTAAGGCACGTCCATTTTGTGTGCATGAGGTGGAAAAGTTATATATGGACTGATCGAACATTGTTTAGTGGGTTGGAACCATCTCAGGTATGTGATATATATATATATATATATATATATATATATGAGGTGCTTAGCATCAAGAGAATCCTTGGATGAGTGTTTTTATGTGATTAGGCATCGAGGAATCTAAGGAATGCAGGGTTACTTGGAGTGACTTGGGCATTGGGGCAGTGAGTATATGGGTTTCTATTTGAGGTGCGATCCACTAGGTTTGTTTTGAGCATCAGTGGGACGTGGGACCTCATTGTTCCATGGGTGCCATGGGCTCGAGGTGGGCACCAATGTGGTGTAGGATATGATTGGGTGTATAAAGTGACATGGGAGAACTTGATAAGGTTCAAGGGTGACGATGCATCACGGGAGGACCATGGGTCCGAATATAAGTCGATGGACCTTTGTTTTATTTGAGTTATAATTGGGTTGAGACCGAGTTAGGCAATTCCTAAGGTGGGGATCCCTTGAGGAATTTGGCCAGAACCCTTGAGACCTAGGTAGTCCAGGTTCATTGTACCATGATGTGTGTTTTCAGCACCATCTCTGGGTTTTATTTGATAGATCAGGGATGAGATATACTATGGTGGGGGAGATTTTAATGACTCAGGTTTTTGGAATGGGTCAAAATCCCCACCCAGTTTGAAATTTTCAAATAGTTTCTATGCTACTTTTTGATTTGTTGATCGGAACTGAATTATGTGAGTTCTTTTGGCCTTAAATGGTTTTCTTAGGTTAGTTTAGTGGCTAGGATAGTGCGTTGGGTGTTTGGAAGGGTATTGGGAGTGTCGGAGGCCTAAAGGCATAGTTTTTGGAAAATAACTCTAGGCACATGTTTAGGGAAACCATGAGAGTTAGGGTGCATGACCTTACATATGCGTCTGTAGAATTATAGAGGGTTTCCACAAATTTTGAACATGTTATGGAAAACCATGTGGGGTGTCTGTGTGGGTCTAGAGATCCTAGGTTGTGGCTTCTGCATTATTGCTGTATGGTTTGGGTAACCATGCAGGTAAACCGTGCAACCTAGTATAGAAGGCAAAATTACTATTTTCCCTTCTCCCTTTTTCTTCTTTCTTCCTCATTTCCTCTCCTTCTTGGTCACACATAGTAGGGGAGCCACCCCTTTCTCCCTTTTTTTCCTTTGATCCATCTTCTCAATCATTCATACATTCTTTGATTCGTTGAAAGCTACAGGATCACCTCAGTAAGGCTAACCCCAAGCACCCCTCTTCTTTCTTAATCACTCATCTTATGGTCTGCTATTTCTATCCAAACCAATTTTAGGTTTAATAAGGAAACTCAGATCTACATTGATCAACTTTGAATTGGACTTTGATATCGGATGTGCCTACATCTACGAGTCTAAGGATGATGGTGCATACAATGTTTTGATTTTTCACAGAAAATTGGGGGTTACATATTTTTAGCACAATAGAGGGTTTTGAGAGAGGCCCTACTATAACATATTTATTTGACTGTTAAACCATCAGGGATGACATCGGCCTGCCCTATACCTAATATTCTTGAGCGAGGTCGGGAGAGAGGCCATTTCTCCTTGGGATATTTTGGATGGGGGTTCCAAAATGGTTTTAAATGATTTGTTTTTTTAAATAGATATGTTTAATTTTCTTAAAGAATGAATTAAGCTTGATAGAGGCATTCAAGGCCACCATGCTAATGTTCCATAGCTGATAGATGATTTAATTCAATATATTTAAATTGAATTACTTATTTAAAGAGATTAAATGTGTTTTATATTTATGTAATGATTGAGATTATATATACTGATACCCTTAGGGTTGTGATGGGTTTTTCCTGAGGTTGGGATAGCATGGCCATTAGGATTGAGTGATTCTGGTCACTGGTTGGGATTGGCCCGAATTTTCTTGAGTTCTTTTGACCATAGGATTGGGCATCATGGAAGTTAGTTTGAGGTAGTGTGACTGTCATGTTGGGAAATGCCTATGATACTTGGATTTTAAGACCATATGATTTGAGAGACATGGTCACAGGGGCACGAGGCGATAGAGATGGTGTATATTAGGTCCTTAGTTATTTACACTCACCCGTGATGGCCAAAGAACCAATTGAGTCATGTGCACATAGGTTGACTCTATAATGAGGTGGTTTCGAACACTCATGTGGGTAGAGTCCCCTGATAGTTGTGGTTTAGGTATTTATGGTTTGGGGGTTCTTTTTGTAGATTGACATGCAAAAGGTGAGGAGCATTCAGTTGATAACAATGAGGCTATCATGTTGGGGGCTGAGGCTCTTCATTATTTTGGATGTGGGCCTGTATATTTATTTTAGGATATACATCATTGTTATTACAATGATCATGTCATGGGAAGATGTGAGATTTAGAGAAGGGGTCTGTGGGAATGGGATACTATTGTTGGGTGTGCGTTTAAGATGTTGGTACTTTGATATAAGAGGTTTCAAGAGGAAGCTGGTTCCAGGTTATATGATTAAGGTGGAACATGAGGATTCCCCATGACTTTGTGACTACAGGGGTACCTTGGGCCATGGGGCAATTAATATATTTTCTTTGAAGATTTTTGTGTTGGCCAAAGCAGGTGACACTATCTGGTGGCTTCTGATCACTAGTTGAGACTATGTTTATTATTATATCGTACTGTTTACTTTTCTTAGAGGTGCATGTCTGCTTAAACACTCATACTAGGTACACACTATAGGGTGGTATCATACTGTGTTTTATATTACACCCTACACAGGCCCCACAAGATTTGTGTAGACTTTATTTATTTATATATAGGTAAAGGATCAGCTTCAGGAGATGGATTATAGTACTGTTTGGCCTGGAGATTGGCATGGACCTAGAGGTCATGACTAGATGAAGTTTTTTCCAGTATTCTTTCTGTTTTAGCATGATTATATATATATATATATATATATATATATATGTAGCTAAAGTGGTTATACATGGGAACCCTTTTTTTGTATTGACATGTATGACCTTCTATGTATGCATGCCTTGTTTTTTTTGTAGTGTTTACAAGTGGTGCTTGGTGTTCATGGAGGTTCTCTTAAGGATAGTGGCACTTGGGCCATTAGCACTGTTCAAGTGGCTGTTCAGGTTGGGGATTCTAAATAATGGAAGGGGTATCTGATTATTTATGAATAATAGGGGTATTAATTGGGATATGGAAGAACATATCCAAAAATTATGAATTATAGAAAATGGCATAAGATAATGAAGATACTAGAATAAAGAGAATAAAGAAAAGAACCCTTACATTGAGAGTGTGAAACCAAATTATTAGGAGGAGCTTATTATGTAAATAAGGGCACCTTAGAAGTACTGTAGATAGGGCAGGTAAGAAAATTATGTTCTCCAAGGGTTTTTAGTGAAGAGAAATGATATCTTGGCTAAGTTTTATTGGAAATGAGTGGTGAATTCTTTATCATTTCTCAAACTTAGGTTTTGGACTCTATATAATAAATTAATAAAAACCACAAATTTTTTCAAGGGTTTTTACCATGTTTTCTACCAAATTAGAGTTTTTTTAATTATTTTATAAGTCCAAGGTCTGAACTTATTAAAATATCACCCTTGGTGATTTGGATGTGAGTCATACTCTTACAGAAATGATCTTAAAACCTTAAATTATTTTATAGGAGTTGGAGGATTCATAAAGACTTTATAAAATTAATAAAATAGAAATAAAATAAAATTATTTTAAATATAAACTATGTATTTGTTCTTTTATAACCTTTATATTATTTATTACATCACTTTTGGGTCATTATGTTGTCATAATACACACCCTATATTTATATGGTATTTAATTTTTACCCAAAAATTTGAATCTCTCAGAAAATAATGAAATATTCACCATTGTATTAGTTAAAAATTATGATTCCAAGAATAATATTAATTTTACCAAAATAATATTCTTAATAAGTGCATTTTCACTTTTAAAATAATAATTTACATTTATTGAGAAATGTTAGGCTTTTTACACAATAACAGTTTTAGAACACTTATAAAAATAACATTTGACTTAATAAAAATTATATGATTATTTATATTTAATAAAAATTATTTAATAATAATATTTTATTAAAATATTATTTCATTAATTCATAAAAATAAATATTTCAATTGAAATTGAATATTACCGAAAAAAACAATTTGTGTTTTACTATATCAAAATTGAAATCGTTTACAAAATAAAAAAAATAAGTAAATATAACCATTATTCAATTGAAAATAATATATATATATATATTTATATTATTAGGTTCTTGAAATATATTCCTTTAATACACCAAAAAAGACTCTAAGAGTAAGGTGCACAATTGTGAGATTTTCATGGGGTGGTTTGACATACCTATTTTGGGTTGTGATCTCGATGGGCTTAAACTTATCCTATAAATGGTTTTAATCATGCTTAATGTTTTGTGTCTCATATTGGGATTGGTCAAGGAAAAATTATAGATATTTTATCTCCCTCATAAGCTCTAATAAATGGGCTTCATAATGTATTACCCTACTGTTTGATGTTATCAATTCTGTTGTCTGTGTCAATTGTATTTTTCAAAACCCTGAATTTATACTAATCATACAATCATTGTTCAATGACTATATTATAAACGATAATGATGTTTAATGGTATTTTAAATCTGATAATATAAAATAAAATAAGTGTAGGTGTTATATATATATATAATAAAACATCAAATAAAAGGGGAATTTCATTTATAAAATCTGAGTCATTACAATATAAACCAAACCTTGAGAAAGTACTAAAACAGAAAGTGGTTGAAGAGATTTACACACTCATATTTTTTATTAAAGAACCCAAGGAGGTTGATAAGAGCTTACTTATACATAAATTTTACATCTTTCAACTATTTCAAGATGAGGCTCTTGGGAAATAAATTCCAACTAATATATATGTAGAATATTAAGATGATTTGGATGATCATTGGTCAAATTTTATAGGAGCTAAAAAGGTAAGTGATTATACCATTTTTGATAATGAAAAATTAATACCTATACACCTCAGTATTTATTTTAAATAAGACAATGAATATACACCTATTGAGACTTAGTTTTTAATGGTCCTTCTAGAAGAGATTAATTTCAATGTTGACTTAATTAATGGGGAATATTTATATATTGATTCACCATGTTTTAATCAAATTGAAGTTGAATTATTTTATAACACTCCTTTCTAATTGAGCATGAATTGGATGTTAAACAAGAAACCACTTAAGAGGTGGTGATCAAAGAAAAAGGGAATCTCAATGAACCTTTGGTGATGAGAATACATACTAAAAACAAAATGAATATAAGATAGAGGAGGATACCATGATAGTCAATAAGGAACCTCTTTACCTTATCTTCCCTCCCCCTTTACACCTCAAATTATATATTTTTTATTTCATGGGGTCTAAATTTTTTCCCCTTTCCTTTAAGGGTTCTGATTTTCAGTTTTTACTCATGGACACCAAGAAAAGTTACATGTGGTGGTCGATATCAAGGAAAACACATCTAACATTGGATTGGGGTTTAATAGTTGCAACTTATTAACTAGGGTTAGTAAAAACCAATTACTTTATTGGGGGTCTAAAACAATATTTATCTTTTTTATCCACTTTATCTTTTAATTTATTCATTTTTATTTTAGTAAGTTTATTATTTTTTTATTCTTACATTATTTTATGTGTAAATTGGAAGTATATAGTAGATTATATTAAAGATATCATAGAAAAATAAATTAGGTTGTGTTACTCCTTTTCTTAATTTTATTTTGTACCCAATTTAAATTCGGTATGGAAATATTTATTGATTTAATTTTAAATAAAAAGAGGGTAGTACATGGAATGGGTGTGGTATGGATTTCATCCCGTTTTAGTAATTTTGTGTGTATTTATTTTTTGATTTTAGTTTTTACCTTAATGTTTCATTTTTTGTTTTTTATTTTTATTTTTAGAGTATTTTTAGGATCTTGAAAAAAATTTAATACTTTGGGAAATTCAAGACATCTTAGTGTTTTTGGAACATTACTTTATTTTAAAGTTTGGAGATTTAAATGATTTCTAAAATTGATTATTATTTCCCAACTTCCAATATTTTTACTTAAGGAAGTTTTATTGATTATGAATCTCAAATGCACAAATACTACCCAAATTGAAAATCTTACCCAACTCAAGAGGTTTCTAAACATTTTTTATATATTCTTTAAATTTATAATTTTTATTAGTGTATTTTGTATGTTTTATGATATAGAATAATATTTTTTTACCATTTTTAAAGTTTTTAGAGTTCATGTAACATTTCAAGTAGGATTAAGGCACCATTTTAAAATTCCCTTTTTACAGTCAACTCTTATTTGGACTACATTTACATCAGATCCTCATTAATACCCTTGTAACCATGAAATACCTTGTTAAGAATCCATATTAAAAGACATTTATAACTTCATAAAGTGGTATTAATGTTAAATTAATGATTATTATTGAATTCAAGTGTGGTTGAGGGAGAATCATAGTTATATCCTTCTTTACTAAATAATCAATTTGTGATAAAATGAAAGAAAAGTGATACCATTTTTTTGATACTTTTTTGGAAGAAAAATCATTATGGAATGATATATGGGTGGCCAAAATATCATTATAAATATGGTTTAGGAGTTCAAAAATACTTGAAGAAAAATATATTCCCAATTTTCATAAAAAATTTGATTCTGATGGGAAATTACTAATTTGAATTCAAGATGAAACAATGCAATAAATGGGGGAAAAGTGGGAAAAAATATATCATTTATAGTGAAATTAAAAAATGTGGAATACCCAATAAAAGAAATAGGTGTTTGGAGGTGATTTTTTTCAAGATGATTGAACATTACACAATTTTCGAGTAAAACTATTTTTAGACATTTACTTCATATTAGATATTAAACCTCCTCATTCCGCCTCTGATATTTTTAAATTTATAACCAGACTAACCATATATTTAGAACAACCCACATGAAATACCTTATGATTGATTTTTTTGACTATATTAATTGGATATACTGGGTGGATTTTAAGCCTATGGAGATTAAAAATGTTCTTATAAGTGAGAAAAACTCTATAGTAAAAATAATTTTGTGAAGAGAGGACTATTTTTTGGGGAGGAAAGATTGAAATTTGCATGAGGATTAACATGAGATCGAATGGCTTTGAGGATTCTTGAGTATTTATAGAATATTGATCCATGTAGGAGGAATTATATATTCCTTTTATGTGATAATTGGGGAGTGTTGTCATTGATTCAATGGGAAGTTTGTTTTGACCTTAGTATAAATGCTTGCATTGGAGTGAAATGTTTAAGTGTGAGGGATTGATGATGAAATTCTCTCATTTATTTTAGTAAATAATTAAATTATTTTAATACCACAAAATAATTATTTAATGGTTTATTATGACATGTTTATGGTTTATAAGTATATTGAGCTTAATTATAAAAATGAAATAATTTTGAATTTTAAATTATTTTAGGTTAGTTTTCTATTTCGACCCTAAATTATTATGTATTGACATAAATTTAAAAATTACTTTTTTTAATTTTATGATCATTTGAAAAAATTTCAGAATACAGTACTAGGAATTGAATCTAAATACTTGTGGTAAACATGGGTAATTCATGTCTAACCTTGGAATCTATTCCTAGATCTAAAGAAATCAAATATGGGTCTATATCTATAAAATTTAAAAATTAATTTATTTAAAAATATACATTAATAAAGAAATAATTAGTAGGAACATTTTATTTATTTCTATTTATACACATGATTTTTCCTTCTTTAATGCCATTAATGCATTTGATATTAGAGATTGGGAATACCAAGCATCCCCATTCCAGAAAATCATTCCTCAATGAATCATATTTAAAATATTTTACATTTGGCCAATAGAGATAATTTTTTTGGTCAATAAAGTATAGATAGAAGAAAAAATTTAAATAAGAC
Organism: Viscum album; assembly: GCA_963277665.1. Taxonomy (NCBI): domain Eukaryota; kingdom Viridiplantae; phylum Streptophyta; class Magnoliopsida; order Santalales; family Viscaceae; genus Viscum; species Viscum album. The sequence continues at coordinate 543,127,738 of OY728119.1, forward strand.
CACATTTACAAATTCATCTAGTTAATGTGTCTACCATGTGTGATATTCGAGAGGAATATTTTAGATGTAAATTTGGCCACTCTTTTTCCTATAAAAATGAATATCCTCTCCATTTCAAAGGGAAGGGTTTTAAAGTTGGATAGTTAGTTAGAATTTTATAGTAAATATGTTTTTATTTTAGTTCTGAATTACATTTCTATATTTCTAACTTGAATAATATTTCTCTATATTTTTTCATAATTATTTTTTCTTTTATTTATCTTTATTATTCTTTCACTATTCTCTCCACTATGTTCTCTAATAATCATTATCATGAGGAACTAACCCAAGGAATATCCCAAGGGAATGAATTAGTGTTGAACCCACGTCTTTTAACATTCATGTTTTATGTTTCTTATTTTTTTTGAGTTAATCTAAGGATGATATGTGGTGAGTGTAATACTCACTATAATTATCTAAGGATTATCCATTTCTTATCCACTTTTCTCCCTTGATTGAGAAAATGGATGTGTTTAGTACTTAGAGATAATTGAGGACACTATATATTTACAACCATGGAAGAGGAGGTTGACCAAATATCTGATAGAGTGTGTTCATTAAGTGAATTGGAATCTATTAATTATACATTAAAGGCTTACTATGGGTTATTATATCTAGATTATTTCCTTTCTAACTTCATTCATTTCATCTACATTTGGAACTGCATGTTTAATTTATTTTATTTAATCCATTTTACTAACCCCACATTATAATAATTTTATAAAATTTAAAAACCATAAAAATTCAATAAGTGAATTAGGAATAGTGAGTTCTTGGCCACAACAACTTCTTAAGTGGGATGACCTTGGTCAACCATAGTGCTGTACTAGGGAATATAAATTATACATTTTTACCATCTTACAAAATTAGTTTAAATTAGTTTTGACTATATATTATATCTATAAATTTATTTTAATGTATTATAATTTTATAGATGTATTTTTTTTAAAAAATATGAATAATATGGGATAAAAACAATGAAATAGAAATGAAAATGAGATTATTTAAACTTGTCAATCAATCCATATCATGTTAAACTAAAAAATGATTAAAAACAGATTTTTATGTCTATAATTGATCAATAATAACATAAATAAATTTAACTAAATTATAGATTCATGTTTTAATAAACACAATTTTATTATATTTGAGGTGTAAATGTGATAAAAAAATGGGACCTAAGGTTAAGGGACTCTCAACCAAACTATTTACTAGGGGTTTATCACATATTTCTCTTTACTTTTAGAATATTCTTATAAATAATTTCTAAATTTCTTTTCATATCTTGAAATAGTTTCTTATAGGGATATACATGTTTTGAATTCTTTGGTATGACTTCTAAGAGACCTTTATGATTTTTAAACAATGACATTTCTCGAAAATATCTCTTTAAATTTTATTGTCCTTATTCTTATTATATCCAAGATATATGATCTCTTATTTGATAATTATACCCATTAATTACTAAAATAATGTTTTTCATTCTAATTTTGGGAACCTCGAGTTATATTATTTTACATACATTTTATGAAATTACTGTGGAATGCATATTTTATCATGGGTTTTTATCATGTCTATAATTTATGTACATTTTCATTTCCATGTGTAATTCATGATTATGATCATATTATGATGTGATTGGTGATACAAAAATTAAAAAATACCTCAAATTCATTATTTAATGTGATATATATCATGATATTATGTGTATTATGCATGAACATGATTCTAGATTTGTACACATTTTATGAAGTGATGATTTGTATAGATATTTTATGTGTGAACATGATGCAAGATTTGTTTACAATTTTTGAGTAAGATTTGTGCCCAATGTTATGATATTTAATTATTAAGTAAATTACATATTCTATTTGACTTTAAAATTATTCCCTCATGATTTTGAAGATGATACTTTTATTTTAAAACAATGAAGATGATGGTTATGATCACCCATGTACTATATTGATTCATGTCTCATGTATATTCCATATTTTTCCTCTTAATATTGGGCTTTTAGGTAACCATTTATTTGATTTATGTTATAAGGTGATTAAAATTAATAATATGATTATGTATTATTTTAGGAGGACCATGCCAATAGATTTAAATAATGTTTAATATTTCATATGCAATCATGTTTTATGAACGAAATTTTCCCAATACAATAAATTTTTATGATTTTGGATTATATTATTATTATATAATATATCATAAAAATGATGTAATAATAATGTATGAAAGGTGTGATAATTTATATATATCTCTCTTTCAAAGTGGTTATACTAGCTCCCACAAGGATATAATTTTACCACAAAACAATGTGAGTAATATCAATTTCGACCCTAGTTACTTCTACAAAAAAACACGATCTTCCTCCAAGCCTTTTGAATAAAAAGATTCAACATCTTCTCATGATCTCATTTATAGAGATTAATAAACTAGTACTTGAAATTTTTAAACTTTAACTTTTTCCCTTCTCAACTTAGTGATCTTCTAAAAGATAAGTTCTTCCTTCACTTATTTGAAAACCTCAGGAACTATTTCCAATTTTCTTCAGCCTAATAGAACTTCTTGGAGTTATAGGAAGGGATATCTATATTTATTAACAAAAGTTTTTAGTTGTAAAAATATCTAAATTATACCTACCTTTATATAACTATCATCTGTCTAAAAAATATGGTATCTAAGCTCTATAATTTTAGACTTTCTAAATTTCTAGTCCACCACCTCCACTACCTCTGAGGATATCGATATTTAACATTATCAATGTCTCCCAAAAATATCATCATCAATAATCTTAAAGGATTTATAGAACCATGATCTTAATTTAAGGAGTTTTATATATTTTGAATCCTTATATGAATCATCATAATTAATTTTTTTCATTACAAGTTTAAGTGAAATCAATTGACGATTTTGAATCTTTGGATAGTTCTAAAATTATTTTCAATATACTTTAATATATATATTTCCATTTTTCATTTATATTATATATCATGCAACATTTAAATCCTTAAAAATAAATATAAAATAACTCCTAAGTTTTGGGTGTTTTTAATTCCATTAATCCAATATATAGATCAAGCTATGGATTTCAAAATCTCGGCTTCTGTAAACACTATCTCCCTAGTTCATTTTATGATTAAATAAACTTGGATTGAATTATATTTCAATCATATAAGTATTCAATCATCTCATTTTATAATGGAATCATATTCTATAAATTTTAATTAATTTAGCTTAAAAACTTATGATCATCTCCACCACTAATTTTTTTTGATTTTCAAATAACTCACTTTATGGTTGAGTGAAAACCAAACAAGAACATGCATAAGGGGATCCACCATTATAGACATGAGACAAAAAAAACCCAAAAATAACTTTATGGATGAGTGAGAACCTCAAGTTACACCTAAAAATCATCTTCATACATACCTTTAGAAACATCTTGTTCCCTCTCAGAATCATGAATCGAATCCTTAGACACAAGAATAGATTGGTAGCTAATAGAGAGAGAATGCATCCCACCCAGCCAACCTACCTACTGTCTAACATTGAACTATGAGGAAACACCTAGATTGAATAGATGTCTTGCTTTCACCAGCAATTTTGACATTATTTTTGGCTGGGTCATAGTAACGGGTGTTACTTGTTCCCCAGGCGCACCAACAACAACAGTAACACTCCCTTTGTCTCCATTGGTCGTTGATATACTTTTTATTGTTGGTTTATCTCTTCTCCTATCAGAGTCATCCCTTTTCCCATAAATTTTCAACTTAGAATACCTTCTAGAATAAAATCAAATATTTTCCCTAGATTCAGCCTTTAATTCATGTTTTCTTAATTAGTATTAGTATCAACTAATTCAATTATCTTCAAATTTATTAATATTTTCCAATTACACTTGTATTAATTTGAAAATATTTATTTACATCAACCAAGGAAATCAATACAACTAAATGTTTCAATTAAACTTGTATTACCTTGAAAAACATAGCGCCTCTTTCTTCTCATTAGATTTTGAGATTATTAAATAAGGAATTATGAATTTAATTAAATATTCTATTTATAAAAATGTTTACCTATTCAATAACTAATCCAACTTTGGTTTTTAGGAGGAACAATTTTGACCTATAAATTAATCTTTCCAAGATAATTTTCTAGATAAATACCAAAGTATTATCTCAAAGGGATAAAAAAAATAATATTTTCAAAATTTCAAATTAACAATTATGCATAGTGAGCTTGATATTATGTTACTCTTTCTAAGCTATTATATTTTTTATTATCTATGATTTTAAAATTTATATGTTATTAATTAAGAATAATAACTAATATTTTTCATTTAATATATAGTCCACTTTAGTCAAATAACTCTTCCCATTATTTCTTATGTCATATCTATTATCTATAATTTCTTCATCATTTATCAGTTGTTGCTCACAATTATTTATTGAACCTAATATCTCTTCTAGGATTCCAATTATTTGTAAATTAAGTACTTATAAGTGTAGTGTGATTACTTTAGAAAAGTATTGTAAAGGTAGATCCTTGATAAAAGGATCTTGGAACATTTGTACCAAGTGAAAACTGAATACACTTAGGTGGGTAGTCCCTTGGAAAAGAACAAATTTATTAAAAATCAGAAAAATCACACTGAGTGTTGGTGGTGTGTATTGGGGTTTTTTCTTCTTTATATGAACCACTATAAATATTCCCATGTCCTATTATTTATTTCAGATTTATTTCCACTGCACATCTATTTAAAATAGAGTGGGATATATTTGACCAGTTTTTGAGAGGGTTATCTTTATTTGGGGAATTTTTTTAAAATAACTCAATTAAAAACTCATATAGAGTATTTGTGAAAAACTAATGGGTCAAAAATTGGTATGTAGTAAGTGAATTTTGATTAATTAACTCCTACTGATTAAAGTCTAAAGATCTTATTTTTTTTATAATGTACTAAATGAATAAATGAATGTCTATGGTCATGGAATCTTATTTTAATGGGAAAACTATAGTTTTTGGAAAGATTAAATGATAATTTAATTAAACAATCTTGGTTTTATAATCTAAATAGAGGTTATTAAACATTTAAAATTTCTTGATAAAGAACCTGAGCTATGGAGTGCATATCAAGAGGCCAATTATGATTTAATTTCTAAAACTATGAATTATATCATATATGGTCTTGGTATGGATGAGTTTAAAAGGTTTTCTCAGTATGATACTATTCATGATATGTGGGAGTCCATATCTAGTGTTTATGAATAAATAAATAATGTAAATTTTTTAAGGTAAAATACTATCAAACTAATTTTTGAGACATTAGGGATGATTGATGGTGATAAAATCACTAAAATTAATATAAAGATGATGTAAATTGTTAAGAATATTGATGCTTTGGAAATTTTTTTCCCCAAACCAGATCAAGATATAAAAGTTTATAGATTCTTTCCCTAAAAGTAGAATGAGATCTTAGATTCCATTAAACAGTCTACACATGTGATGGAATTTAAAATGAAATATCTCATTTGAAATTTTATAATGCATGAAGTTGAAATTTAAATTGAAGCAGGTGATCATGAGTTTTACAAAAAGGAGATTTTTTCTCTAAAGGTTTATACCTCAAGGAATGATAAGAAGGATAGTGAAAAATTATTTTCTAACTCATCTGATAAAGAGACTTAAGATATTCATATTCCAATGATGAACTTACCAATTGGAAATGAAGTTCAATAAGTTTTGTAGGAATATTAGATTATTCATGAAATAATTAAATTAATATAAATTTTTTATTGAAATATAAAGGGTTTTAGATTATATGAACATAAAAATCATGTACATATCAAACATGGTTTTACAAGGCTAAAATAAAATAATAAAATTACAAAAAAACGTTTTATATAAAATCATATTACAATAAAAAGGAAAATAAAACCATAAAATCTACTTGGACTACTTGAAAAAACTTCAGTGAAAACTACTCATAATACTTTTTGGATGCTAAAATAAATTTCTCAAGTTTAAGGTAGCTAGAACTGAAAATGTTTACACATTAGATCATAACACTTCATGTAAAAAATATAAACTATTTGAATACTAAAATAAACAATTATTGGATTTGTAATAGAATAATTGGACATTTTAATATTTATTCATTGAAAAAATTGTTTATAAAAAATATAATTTCATATTTTCCACAACTTAAATTGGTTAAAAAGAATTTATGCGATGAATTTTAGATGGGAATGAAAAATATATATTAATTTATAATAATCAAAGAGGTTTATACTTCTATAACCCTAGAACATATCTATATGGATTTGTTTGGGACATCTAGGAAAGAAATACTTGGTGGGAAATCATTTTTTATACATTTTTTTATGAATTCTCTATATTTACTTTGGTTTACTCTTAAAAACATAAAAGTGAATATTATTCTATTACTATTAATTTTTTTAAGTTAGTTCAAAATGAAAAAGTTTTAAAAAATATTTTATTAAGAAGTGAACATGGGGGATGTTTTAAGAACCATTATTTTAACCTTTTTCAGTAAAAAATAGAATTAAAAACACTTTTTCAACTGCTAGGACACCTAAAGAATGACATTTTTGAGAGAAATAATAATAATTTGTAAGAAATTTCTAGAACTATGTTACATAAATATAGAATTTCTACTCATTTTTTGGGCTGAAGATGATAACACAACATGAAATGTCATTAATAGAGTTATAATAAGTCCTGTCTTAAAGAAAACACCTTTTTATGTTATTAAACTATGGAAAAACCAAGGCTGGATATGTTAATTTTTTTGGATGTAAAGTGTATATCTTGAACACCAAGAATAATATTGGTAATTTTTATCAGAATCCTAAAGAAGGATTCTTCTTAAGTTATTTTACCACTCTCAAAGCCTATAGTTTTTTTAATAAAAATTCAAATATAGTTGAAGCATAAACACATGTAAAATTTTATGTGAGTGATTCTTTTTATCAAAAAATACTAAAATTGATGATATCTGTGATTTTATGGATAACTTGGGGATTGAAAATATTTTTGACTATAAAGAGGATGATGATTAAGAACATGATCATAAATAATATTATCCTAAAATCTTAGAAACTATTGAACATGAGAGTGTGGTTCCTAGAAAACACAGAGAATTGAAAAATCACCCCTTAGAAAATATTATAGAAATCCTAGATGAAGTAGTTAGTACTAGGATAAGTATATAAAACCTTGTTGAGTTTCCTACCTTTTTATCGTAGTTTGAACCTCAAGTGGCCAAGTAAGTATTGCATTTGTTTCAAATGGTTCAATATTTGTTTTATGCGGTGGTGATAATTCTTGGAGGATTATTATGGGTTCATGAAAAGGTATTATATAACAATCAAGATATATAATCAATGTATTCCCATAATATGATTGAGGTATTTCCATGATATAAGATAAAGGAAACATGTGTCTATAGCTTGAATAAACAAGTGTATATATTCAAGACATAACGAAATTATTTTTATTATAATGATTATTGTATTGATATTTAAAATAATAAAAGAACTGATGGATGAAGAAAAATTTTAAAAAATAATTTTGAGATGTGTTAATGTAATTGAGAAGGTTGAGAAGCCAGTTGAAGAGGATATGAGTATGTTTGAGTGATGTTTATAATTCATTGAATTTATATAAGGGACTTGCAGTATGTATTTAGATACACATAACTAATTACACAACATAGCTTAATTTCCATCATATCTGATTCTATAATATAGTAAAATTTTCAGCATATCCAATTCTATAACATAGATAAAATTATAGCATGTTTGTAGATCCTCAAAGTTAAATACTGCTATGTATTTAAACCAAGATTCACATTGGAATTTGGATTAATATAATATAATATAGTGACATAGCCAAAGAGAACCATGTTAGAGAATCCAATCCACATTTGGAATTCACATATGTATTTTAGAATATCATAATGGAATATATATTCTTACATACTAGGTGATATTTTCAGAATCCAAAATTATGGAAAAATAAGGTCCACATGGTAGAGATGCATGAGGCCATGAAATTAGAGATCTCAAATGATTTTACAGAAGTGATATTTGAGGAGAATGAGATGAAATAAATCAAATACTATGTAGGGAACAACATTTGAGAGCCCAATTTCTTTGGGTATTTAAAAATAATGGGATTTTTGGAGTTTTTGAAGATGTGGATATTTAGATATTGTGTAAAATAATGAAGGCCATGTCTTTAGAATGTTTAAAAGAGGAAATTCATGATAATTTAAGTGAAAAAAATTAGGAAATTTTTTGATATATTTAAATGGATGAAAAATGATCTTACCGAAGATTGAGAAGTTTCAAAATATAGGTGGAAACTATATATTCACCTCTGATTATAAATATCTATAGGTGTGAAAGAATAAATAATGTGAGTATAGGAGTTATGAAATTGAGAGAACATGCATACAATATGTGAGAGATTTATGAGAATACGATAGTCACTATTATTGAATAAAAAGAATATTATAAATCCAAGAGATCATTCATTAGTAAAGAAGAACCACTACCTAAGAAGTTAGAAAAAAATATCAGATTATCCAATACCCAAGTGAGTTTTGAGACAAGTAGTGCTAATCACTATTGGTTGCAACTGACATTCTTGATGGGCGTACACATGTAGATCTGATGATATGTCTACTCATGGAGGAGAACTATCATCAAGAGATTCAAGTTATTACTTTATAGATCATAATTTAATGAGTGAATTCTCTTCCAGTGGATTTTAGAATCCATGTAAACATAATGGGATATTTTTTGGGAGATAATTATTGATGGGAACATAGTGGAATCTGTGTTGATTGGATTGGACTATCCTCTATTGTAAATAGTTTTTGAAGAAAGTGTAGAATCTATGTTGGGGGTATAACCAACATGGAAAAGAGTATGGTTTCACATCGAACCTTATAAATATAAAATTCTTCTCTATTTTCTACTACTACTATATACAAAGGTGAGACCTTGAGATAATATAGAGTGGATCCAGAACATTAATAGGTTTAAGAGGTTAGGTTAAAAAAGAATAAATCATAAAATAATAGAGATAACTAATTCACCACCTCCCCCTCTCAGTGATCCAAATATATCTGGGTCTAATAATTGGTATTAGGGAGATTCTGCCTCTAAATATCCATGAATAATTATAAGTCATGGGAAATATTTACTCATTCAACAACTAAGGTATTTCGACATTTTATAGGAAGAATTATCACAACGAGAAGAATATGATTCCAACCTATCTCCTATAACTCGACATAGAAGTGATAGATTCTACAATAGTGGGTTTTCCAACCATTAATGAAAGATATTATATGAATCAAGATAATAATATAAATCTTTGATTAAAATTAAAGGCTCAAAATTCCATCTTACTATCTCTAACATAGAAGGTTTACACAAAGTTTATGAGTATCTAGACTACTAGGTAGATCTGATAAAATTTATAAAGAAACTATGAATGTAATGTTAAATTCAAGTCATCCAAGCTTCATTTTTGAGGGAGATATTTCGAAGACATTAACATGTCTGATGATAAAGATATCTAGGGATATTTCAAATGCATAATTGATATTTTTAGCAATATATAAGGGTTTGGTGAGAACCTAAAATACCCCATCATTGTAAAAAACATCATGATAAACCTCATAGATTGATTTTTTTTAAAAATAATATTCCCTATAATTAATATATAACTTTATATTAGATGAATTTCATAATATACTCATAGATTATAAAATGAGAAAGGGTCCATCCTTCAAAAAATGAAGTAAATGATGAAATTTTTATTAAATCCATGAGAAAAAGGAAAGATAATGTATCGACCAGAGTTTTTTCCTTCTTAAATAAATACTGTTTCCAATTCATTTGTCCACCTGAAACACAAAAACAAAAAAAATATAGACCATTATAATGTATCGATCGAATTACTAGGTATAAAAAGTGGTAATAAAATTAATATATACATATATAAAGAATAAAAAACAAACATTACTTTAAATATAAACTAAATTAGAAAAACTAAGAAACCAATAAAATATTTTTTATGATTAAAAGGAATTTTATAAAATATATATTTTTAAATTTTGATATATTTATGATTATCACTAATCTTATAAGATAGTTAAAATACCAAAAATGATTTCCTATAAAAAACCATTTTCATGATATTTTATGATTTTATTCGAATGTTAAATTTATAAATTTTTATTGTGAATTTGATAGAGTTAGCATCATTTTTTGTATTTATCATGGTCATATTAACTTATATTTTTTTAATTTTTTGTAAAATATTTTTTTTAGGTGAATAGTAAAAAATACAATTATTACAAATAATATGAATTTTATATCATTATTAGTATATAAGTATGAATTAGAAATTTATCAAACCTGTTTATAATGACATATATGCTTTTTTATAACTGAATTTATAATTTTTAAGTTGTCTCTTTTAAATTATAAATCCATATTTTACATTTTATAATTTAAGTTACATTTATAAAAAAATTGTTTTTTAAGACATTATACATTTAGTATTTAAAAATTAATTTTTATCACTTTAAATAATTGAATAAAAAATTTATATAAAATTTTTAATCATTAAGTCCAAATTATATAATAAGGACCATTTTATTTTTGGTCATTAAGGATAAATTTTCTAGGTAAAAAATAGCTACCATGGTGAAAACCAAAATGGTAAAAAGAGTAACCTTAGAGGTAAAAGGCCTAACAATTTTAAAACATTATTATAATTTAGTGTTGAATGTATGTATTGAAATTATATCTTATTTAATCCATTATTTATCAATTTTTGAGCCACATTCCTTGAAATTAACTTCCCATCATTTTTTGTATTTACAAAATTTCAACTCCTTTTCACTTATAAAAGTGGGCATCCTCTTCTAATTTCTCCTCACAACAAAACCCATTACGATTGGCCTGAAATATTCCCAAAAATATCATAAACACTCATATATACCTTTATTAGGTTATTTTATTCTCACAATAACATCCCTTAATGGTTTAATCCCTTTCTCAAAAGAGATAATCCAGGAACAGAGGTATAAGTTCCTAATTTCTCTTTTATTTTCTATTTATTTATGCACTTTTCTTCTTATTAAAACTTAATTTCACCTTATTAAAATTTTAACATTAGTATCATTATTATAATATAATGTTATTATAATTATGTTACAAGAATTAACCATCCTCCTTTTTTATTATGAAAATGAAAACCTGAATCATGCGTTGTACGGACTACTACCTCTAAAAATAAACATGATTCATTTTACTTCACGTCCAAATATAGATGGTTGTATTTTATATTTAATGAGTTTAAAATATATATATAAGTAATATATATCATTAATGTGGTTATTTTTGTTTAAGAAAAAAATAAAAAATCATCATAAGGTAATCCACTAATATCGGTAAATAACCCAAAACTAGTTCATCACTATTTTCATTTCCACAAATCACAACTAAATATTACTTGTAATGGAATTAAAATATTATAAGTATTTATAAAAAAATAGTTATGTAACCTTTATTTGTTTGAAAATGACTATATTTTTGAGAAAAAGGAATAATTATACCTCTTTTATGAACCTAGTTCAAAACATGCATGATTATTATCACCCGATGTTGAAATAAGATTACAAAAATATAAAACATGAAGATAGTTCTTATTAAAAAAGAGTATAAATGGAAATAAAAATTAATAATGTTATAAAATGTTTAGTTAATAGGTTCATCTTTTTGATACAATAGGTTAATAAACTTCTGTGGAAATCTAGGTCAAAGGTAAGTGACATAGTAACTCAAACTCCTTTCTCTGAGTTATACAATTTCTTATTGAACTTCATTTTCCAAGAAATTCAATTTTGAATGAATGCCTCTTTATATTATTGGGTAAAAACAGTTTTTAATTCGAATAAACTTTCATAAAGTGTTTTATTTTCACATTTTTTAAGAAAATGAAGGAGTCATTTTTAAAATAGGCTCATAGCTATGAATTTTATATCAATGGTTTAAAAATTATTCCAAGAAATATCTTTTTTGATTTGGTTTTCATTTTATTATCTATATTCAAAATGATCTATCTCTAATAAATTTATATTTCATGTTTCATCCACTATTATTATATTAATATGTGAATGTTTTTTGATGATTAATTTTATGATGTGAATTGATTTATTACATGTTGTTATACTATTTTGAAATATTATGAAACCCATGTATATTTTCATGGGTTATTTATGAAAGCTGAATCATTTATATTTGTATGTTTTATGAAATCCATTGTTTTTATTGGATACTTTAATATATTATGATGATTTATTTTTTGTGGCACCCATATATATGGATAATGATGGGTGGGGTTCTATATCACCCTCCAATGCATGGGTTTATGTTTATATCTCATGAGATAGTTAAACATAGACATAATAATTCCATTCACACATGAGTGGGAATGATGAGTTTGCTAACATTTTTATGAATGAACTAAATCAATTTGTTAATATGGGTATGATCATGATAGGATTTATCAAAAAATTTTCCAATGTTTATGATTTCTCCATATTTCCAATATATTCATCATGTTATTCCACATTTTCAAGATGCATTTCATTTCTATGAAATGTCATGTTTTCATGGCTATAGATTATTTTTAATGTATACTGTACTTTAATGTCATGTTTACATGTTATATAACAATTGATATATTTTTTGATCTTGGTTATATGTTTTATACTTCCTTAATGATATTTTTAAGAACTTATGTTACTCTAACATGTTTTATGATTATCATATATGGTGTTTTGATATTTTATTATAATATTTATGTGTTCTTCATTTTTTTATTCATGTTTTGAAAGTTTTTTTCAATACTAAACATATAATCTCACCCATTTTTTATATTTCCAATCACCAGGTTATGAGGATGATTATATCATTTGATATATATTGATAAGGTTCTATAGGAGCATGATTATAGATAAATTTTCACAAATTTAATAAAATAAGATGTTTTTGTAGCTTATTTCCAAGACACTAAACCTTTTATTCCCTGGGTTTTATTACTTTTTATGAGGTATTTTATTTAAATAATGAGATTAATGTATTATTTTTTATATTTTTATCTTGGTTCACTTTAGTTTGTATCGGATCAAGGTTTTTTTATATTAATTTAGAGAAATTTAGTGAAAACCATAGAGAAAAGTCAAAAGGATGAGTCTAAGTATAACCTAACATCTCTATGTTTTGGTAAAGTTGATATTACATGGTTATCTTATAAATTAAATCACTTTATAGATACTAAAAGTTAACACAGGCTTTGAATCAGTTATACCTAGGGGTAACACCCCTGAAGAAGGAGTTTTGGATATTAAATTAACCTTGTCCTGGTGCACAATAAAAAGTAATAACTAGAAACCTAGTTTTAAACTCTCGGGGGGTATTATTTGGTTAATCAAATTATATTTTCGAAATATTATGAATTATTTTTACATATATAACTATTTCAATTAGAAATACAACCATAGGTAACCTAGATTGAAAACTAGTGATACCCATGCCAACACATTCACATCATTTATAAAATCCTCCATTAGAGTTTATTATTTCCTTTTATATATATTAATTAATTAAATTACAGTCATTCATATTTTTTTACAATAGTCAAGGTAATGTTCAAAATCCAAAATAACTAAGTTGACAATGGGTGTGATGGAAAATGTAGATATTTTCTCAATAGAAATCCTAATGAGATTAGGGTTAGAATGAAAAACCTCATGGAAATGTTCACTTAACTATATTACAATTTGGGAAATAACCCAAATCATGCTAATCTCCCAAATAAAAAAAAGGATAGAGAAAATAACTATTTGGTCATTTTTGAGAAAATATTCTCCCTCTTTTAGTGAGTTTTATAATCTACTAGTCGCTAAGAAGTAGGTCGATGAAATGGAAAAGATATTTTATATTTTATAGTTATTAAACCATGAGAATATCACTTTTTAGTCTATCACATTGAAGGTGATACTATCTTGCGGTATAAAATCATTAATTATACCATAGAAAATGAGGATGTTGACTCTATAATATAGGAAAATTTCAAGAAGATGTTTTTCACTAAGTATTTTTCTCAGACTCATTGAAAAAATGGAGTAGAAATTATTAGAATTAAAGAAAAAATACTATGGATATATTGGATCATATGAATCAAATTTCACAAGAATTGTGTAGCATGAATCCATTTTCATCCTTGATATTGAGATAAAATTAATTGATTCTTTAACAGCTTTAAACATAGTCACTAAAGGAAGATAGAAAAAAGTGTCTTTAATAACTATGAAGATAAATATCGGTGTGTTCTTATAGTAGAGATGGAAACTGGAACCTCTCAATATTCCAGGGAAAAGGAAAGGGAAGCAGTATATCATGTATGAAATGATGATAAGGCACATAGAGGGAGGAAATTCTAATTTCCTATATAAAATAAATGTGGGAAAAAGAACCAGGGTAATTTTCTCATAGGATTAAGGAAGATTTTCATGTGAGGTAATGCAAGAAACAAGGCCTATAACATTTAAACCATGGCTAAGAGGCCAATTAACAAAACATAAGAGAAGATAATCCCAACTAATGATGCACCTCAAATGCAATGATTCATGTTTAAGGAGGTTGGGAATTTTGAAAATCAATTCCCCAACCCTCAGGCTAAGGGAGAAAATGGGCCCCAACAACATCCCAAACCAAGAGAATAGGGAAGCACATTCTTGATCACTACCACCAAGGTAGATCATGATAATGAAGCTATGAAAAGTGAAATTGATCTCTTTTCTAGATCTACTAATACCTTATTTGATTTTTCTTCATCAAATTATTTTATATCACACAAGTTTTCTTGGAATGTGGAATCACTGGCCCAAAAAATTGACATTAAACTATTAGTAAAAAACCCATATGGGATAATGATTACGTCCATGATTTATAAATATATTTTTATTGATATTTTTGGGAGGATAAGTCATATTGATTTAATTATTATTCCTTTTCTTGAATTTGAAATATTAATGGGTTTGTTGGTTTTAGGCACAATGGAAGCATTGTGGTGGAGGGATATATATTAAAGTTTATTTTAATAATCATTGCCCGAAACCAAGAGTGAGGATCTTTAATGTCAAATTTATAATTAATTTATTTAATATTTGAAGAAATAAATACCCGAGATTAGGAAATTTCTTCATTGATGACTGTTGATCATCTAAAAAGGAACTTCTATATTTCCTTAGTTGAACTTGGGAAGAACCTAGGGTAGAATCCTTCTAGCTGTGATCTGCACATGATCCAATGGTATCCGAGCAATGCCACCCATTTTATGGATGCTAGCACGGTGAATCTAATGTCTTGTGTTGTTCATTCTTGATCTCTTTTTCTTTGGTATTGAAGAAATTATATATTGTCTTTCTTGTTCTTGAGAGGGAGAGAGGATGAGGATTTGATATAGAATTAATTGTGCGCAATAATTCTCTATTCTAAAACATGGAATTGGTTTTGAATTATTTACACAATCGACATCTCCCTCTATTTACAGGGTTGGGATTTTGGTTAAAAAATTTAATTGAAAAAAATACATTAAATATAATTATAACCATTAGTTAAATATCATTCCAAATAATAATAATATTATTTTTTTGGTGTGCCAACTTAAGAAAAATGGATAAATAATATTTACCAGATCGTAAATAATTATTTATCAACGAACACGGTCTTGATCCATTTGAAGTCCTATTGTATTTATTGAACACCCGGATAAATATTTTATTCTCTTAAATAAATATTTTACTCAGAAAAATAGTAAATAAATATTTATTAAATATTCAATAAAATAAATAAATAAATTATATTCATAATACAGTGAATAAATATTTATTTAATTTATGCAATCAATATAATTTGAATAAAATTATTCCACAATCTTGAGAATAATATTTATTCCGTTAATTTAATTTAGATAGTATTTAATCGAAACCAATAGAAAGTCTTAGTGTGTAACCCTCTATGATTATTTTTCATTAGAATTATGTGGGATTGCCTAAAGTCCAAGATTATTGTCTAGAAATGGTTCAAGGAAACCAAAATAAAGAACTTAAAGTCATAATGATGCCAACCACATACTAATGCTCACTATGTAATATAATACCTTTAACAATATATATCATCAAGAAGGTTGCATGAAGGTGTCATCAACCTAAAATATTGATACATCTTTCTTTAACTATATGAAATAAAATCATCATTACAAAATAACCATGTAATTTAGAGAGATAGTTCTATTTCAGTCAAATGTATGAGATATCAACTTCTATAATGATGGAGGGGACAAATCCTTCCTTGAATTATCCATTAATAACATGTCATTCATGACGCACCCAATAAACCCTACTTCTCGCCAACATACGACATGACATTTTTCATCATAAAATCTATGTGCATGAGTCGAGACATGCATTAATGATAATATTAAAGTCTAAGGATCATTACACATGCTCGTCAATATTAATATACAATGACACCAAAACATGCATAATTCCTACTAGTGGGTCTGTTCTAATAAACTTGCATCTTAGATATTACAATGTAAGAACTTCATGAGAAGATATCTCATATTCTTATGATTTTTCGCACCTAATGGTCTATATACTATGTGTCCCATCATAGTATGTAATCCAACCGCATAACTATATTAATATTATTGTCATAACACTTCAAGGTTCTCCACTCTTTCTCCCTAATCAGAAAATGATGCCCTAGTATTCTCCTCCCTTTATGCATTCTCCTCCCCTGATTGAATAATGATTTTCATTAGTGGAATAATGTTTTCCTTTATCCTCCCCTCTTTTTGTCTTACCCTATGCATCAGACCTCTATTTTGGGTCTATGCTCGGGTGATTCAGGAGGTTTGGGTTAGCGATGGAGGTGGCGTTCAATGTTCTTCCTCTATACTACCCTTGTTGTTCAAATCATCGGAATCAACCCCATCTTGGTCGAGATCGATAGAGGTTTTGGGACAACTTGGGATAATGTTGGGGGGGGGGGGCTGGCAGAGATCTATGTGCTTTTCTTACTAGCTTTTCTTGTCTATTTTATTTCCTTCAGTGCATTTTTTGTTTCTTTTTGGGGATATATTTTAGTCTACATATGGGTTTATTCTAGTTTGTTCTGGTTTGTCCATATGTATTCTGGTGTGTTTTGTTTTGTGGATTTACTACGGTATGTTATTTATATTGACAAGATGACGATGATACAAGGAATAATGTAGTTTTCATTGAAAGATCTGATTTGTTTGAGTTTTACCCAAGGAATGTTTCTTGAATGGTGTTTCTACTAAAGGTCAGTTTGATTTCGATTCGATTAGAAGGTAATATGATGATGGCATGGTTGATGGTTTTTCTAGTGATCATGGTTTGAAGCTTCGATAGGGCGATGACTAGTGGGTTTCTCCAGCATCTTAGAAATCTTTTCCCTATTTTTTTCTTTGGTGGTTTTAGAGTGACTACAAATATGGTGGTGATTTTCTATCTATGACATGTTTCTTGATGATGGAGATTCGTGTTAGGGATCAGGGAGCATGGATCAAGGATCTCACTCCTTGAGGCATTTTGGTGGTGTAATGATCGATTTCGTTTTTCAAATTTTTAATTTGGCGCTTTGGTGTCTATGGTTGCGTGTCCTGAATTTGGTTTATTTCATGTTACTGTATGGTTTTAATTTAGAAATGTATGGTTTCAATTTTACCATAAAATGGCCTTTTGAAAATACAAAAATATAGATTTGTAGGATATGTTTAATTTAATATTTAATACATCAAATATTCATGTAATAAAATTACAAAAAGTTGGTTCTAGGACACCAACTCTAACATGGTATGCATTGGATTTCCTTATATAAAGCACATACCAACTGTTGGGATAAGGAAGTGTAATTTAATATTCAAAAATCATCTTATTATCAAGTATCAACACATGAAGGATTATGAAATCCATGTGGAAGAAAATTCTATAATATGGGTCATAATACCTAAAAATGAGTTACTCTTGGGTAAAATTATTGGGGAGGAAGTGAACATTAATGAAATGCCTATTACATGAGAATATAATTATGTATTGTTAGATGAACTACCTAGTCTTACCCTAGAGTGTGAGGTTGATTTTTTAACAAAAATCATACCTACATTTATGAATATCTCAATGAGTCTATATATAATGAATCCCATTCAATTAGAAGAGTTAAGTAAGAAATTTCAAGACAATTTGAAAAAGGGTTTGATACACCCTAGTGCTTCACAGTGGGGTATACAAGTCCCCTTTGTAAAAACGGATGTATTCATCAGTATTTAATTTGATTATAATGTGATTAATAAAATAATGATCATTAAAATGTATCCTCCACCCATATAAATGATCTATTTGATCAATACATAGGATATCAATAATTCTAGAAGATTGATCTTTGATCTGGATTTCATCAGTTGAGGGTTAAAAGGGAAGATATTTCTAATACAGATTTCCATACATGGTATGGATACTATTAATTTTTATTGATTCTATTTGGACTTATGAATTCTACAACTATCTTTGTGGATCTAATTAATAGAGTTTTTAGTTACTACTTTGATAAATTTTTAGTTTTTGTTATAAAAGATATTTTTTATATTCAAATAGAAAGGAAAATCAAGAAGATCATTAAAAAATTATGCTAAAGACCTTAACATAGGATAAAATAAACACCAAATTTAGAAAATATTGATTTTGGGAGTATAAAGTATCGTTATTGGGTTATGTAATCACATTAAAGGGTATATCAGTAGATCCATCAAAGATGGAAGTTATAGAAAAATGGTCCCAACAAACCTCTATAATTATGATTAGTAGTTTTCATAGGTTATTATGATATTACATAGAATTTTTAAGAAATTTATCATGATTATCAAATCCATTAACCAAGTTAACACAAAAGGGAGTAAAGTTCTTTTGAATATTGGAATATGAGGAAAGTTTCAAAAAATTTAAGAAGAGGTTGGTCGTTGCTCGTATACTTACATTAACCTGTAGTGTGGAAGGGTTTGTAATATATGGTGATGATTTGAAAAAGGGTTTGGGATGAATCCATATTAATAATGATATCGTAATTGAAAATACTTTATGATAATTAAATACTCAAGAAAAAAATTACCTGACAAATAATTTAGAGCTTGTATCAGTTATATATGCATTAATGATTTGGTGACATTTTCTCTATATAGATAAGTGTGATATATATACTAATCAAAATATCATGAAATATATATTCACATAAAATAAATTTAATATTATATAAATGATATTGTTAGAATTGATTAAATTTTATAAATTCTTAACACATTACAACATAGGGAAGGTGAAAACACAGACACCCTACCATAACATGGCCATCGGGTCTTGGCCCACCAGGTACCACCAGTTTCCCCGCAGACACTTGGTCCCCACCCTAGGGCCCACCCACGTGCCTGAATGGGTCATTTGACTAATGATAGTCCTCACAAGACAAAACATGTCCTTTCTAACACATTTCCTTTCCAATTTCTTTTTTTCCTCACTCACACACCCTGTGAAACTTCCCATAAGGTTACCCATCCTGATCACTACCCCAAGAAAAGCATGCTTAACTGTGGAGTTCTAATCCGGTAGGCTCCCGCAAAGGAAGACACACCTTGTTCACATGAGTCATCTTATTTAGTCATTTAGCCCTTAATCATTATGGGGTGTTACATTTACCCCCTTTAGAGAACAACGTCCTCGTTGTGGGCCCTACATCTCAACCAAGGCAGTGCACTGCAATTAAGGCTGATTTCCTTCTCTGATACCAAATGTAACAACTGGGCCCCAGTGACAACACATACACTCGTTCATAACATGGTGTCAGATCCTGGACCTCTAGGTACATCCAATTTCCCTACAAACATGTGGACCCCACCCTAGGGCCCACCCACTTGCATGAATATGTCATCTGACTAATGACAGTCCCCATAGGACAACACATTCCTTTTTAGTGTGTTTTTGTCCTCACTCACACACATTTTGGGTAACTTCCCAGAAGGTTACCCATCCTGATCACTACTCCAAGCCATGCACACTTAATTATAGATTTATAATTAGGTAGGCTCTCGAAAAGGAATTAACACCTTTTTGACACGAGTCATATCATCTAGTCATTTAACCCTTAATCATTCTGGGGTGTTATAGAAGGATAATAATGTGGCTGATGCTCTACATAGGAAAAACCATGCTACTCTTTCCATGATGGGGGATGAAAAAGACCAAAGTATCATGGATTTGTAGAGGATATATATTGAAGTCATATTGGGTAGAGATAAATCTTATCTTACCCAACTAACTTCTCAATCTTTCCATCTATATAAAGATCAAAGAATCCTTGAAAGCTGATGTAGAGCAACAAAACGGTAGTGAATATTCCAGAGTTAAAATTTGATAAAGATATATTTATATAGTTTGGAACCTCGATATGTGTCCTATAAAATCTAAAATTGAAGTGGGAACATTTTTATAATTAACATGTCCCATAATTCTTTATACATCCAGTAAGTATGAAGGTGTACAGAGATCTAAAACCAAAACATATGGTGGGATAATTTGAAGAGAGAGACTACATAATATGTATCTAAATTCTTGGTATGCCTCTAAGTTAAGGATAAATGACAAAAGTCTAAGGGTATGTTGCAACCATTACCCATACCAACATGGAAATAGGAAAACATCACCCAAGAATTTTTTATAATAATCCCCAAAAATTCAAAAGTCCATAATGGTATTTGGGTTGTAGTCGATTGCCATAGAAAGTTAGTGCATTTTATTTTCATCAATAGAGATTTCTCCCTTGACCAACTTGCTGAGATGTATATAAAGGAAGTGGAGTGGATAAATGGATATTCACTATATATTATATCGAATTGGGATAAGATGTTTAACTTGAGGTTCTAGAGGAGTCTTTAGAAATAATTGGAGAGAGAGATAATCATTATCACTATATATCATCCTTAGATAGATCGTAAGTCAGATAAGAAAATTAAAACTCTAGAGGATATCTTGACATCTTGTTTGATAGAATTTCTGGGATTTTGGGATCAAAACCTCCCCCAATAGAGTACTAATTTAATAATAGTTTCCATTCTGGAATTCATATGAAAACATATGAGGGAGTATATGGGAAGAGATGAAGGACTACAACATGGTGGGATGAAGTTAGAGAGAGGAAGATGATAAGTCCATAACTTATCTAATAAATGATATAGAATGTTTAAGCCATTCAATGACAAATAAAAGTGGTACAATGTATATAGAAGAGTTATACAGGCAGTCATCAGTGATATATATAGTTTGAAGTTAGTGATAAGGTGAATATCTCTATAGAATTTAGTTGTCAGATTGGGGAAGAAAGTGAAGCTAAGTCCTAGATACATTGGTCCCTTCAATATCCTTAATTGAATTAGAGTCATAGAATATCACTTATCACACACTACACTCTAAATCAAGTTCATGATATGTTATATGTAACAATTTCTATAAATTACATACCATACCCTTCACATGTACTAATCTCGGAATCCATGAAACTAGAACATGATCTCCCATTTGAAGAACAAATAATGGAAATTTTGGATCGATGATATATGGTGATGTGGAACAAGATCACTCATTCAGTCAATGTTATTTAGAAAAAATAATAAGATTGAGGAGGCTATGTGGGAACCTTAGGATGTGATGATAGAAAATCAACCTCACTTGTTTTATTCTATGTAATAAAATATAGAGGAAAAAAATTCTATTTT
The DNA here is from genome assembly GCA_963277665.1 of Viscum album. Classification (NCBI taxonomy): domain Eukaryota; kingdom Viridiplantae; phylum Streptophyta; class Magnoliopsida; order Santalales; family Viscaceae; genus Viscum; species Viscum album. The sequence continues at coordinate 543,149,743 of OY728119.1, forward strand.
GGGTGAAGAATGTAATGATGAAAATTTTCCTCCATAAATAAATACCGTGATCGATGGCTTCGTCCAAACAGAACACCGAAACCCAAAAATTATAAACCATTATAATGTATACATATAATTTGGAGACCCAAATAGTATAAATGTAATTTTGAAATATATATATATACACACACATATAAAGGATAAAAAATAACTTTATATATCTAATCAATTAGTACCGCTAATAATTTAATAAAAACCTTTGTATATTTAAAATTTATATTTTAAAATTTATATTTTTAATGTTTGATATATCTTGTATTAGCATTAATTTTAGAATAATAGTTAAAATAAAAAATGATTTCTTATAAAAACTATTTGTATTGATATTTTAAAATTTCATTTTAAAGTTAAATATATAAATTTTAGGATTTGAATTTAAGAAAATTATTATCATTTTTGGATTTTTCATGGTCATATTTGATTAAGATGAATTTTTGAGTTTTTTATTAAAATAATTTTTTTGGTGAATAATAAAAAATACCAGTTTTTAAAATAAAATTAATTTTAAGTGAATTTATAATTTGAAAATGTTTTTTAATTTATAAAACCATTTTTTTAATTTTATAATTTAAGTTATATTTTTCAAAAAAATTATTTTTAATACATTATAAATTTAATATTTTAAAATTAATTTTTATAACTTTTAAAAATTGAAAAAATTGATTTAAAATTTATAATAATTAGGTATAAATTATTAAATAAGAAACATTTTTTGGTCATAAAGGATAAATTACCAAGGTAAAAATTATTACCTTGGTAAAAATTAAAATGGTAAAAATGAGAATACATTGAGGTAAATGACCCAACATGTTTAAAAAATGTTTGTAATTGAGTGTTAGAGGTTTGGATTTAAATTATATCTTATAAAATCCATTCATTATCATTTTTTTGTCCACTCTCCTTGAGAGTGACTTCCCATTTTTTAAATTATTTGGATATTTTAAAAAATGGCACTGTTTTTCACTTATAAAAGGGGTACTCCTATCCTCACATTCACTCACACAAAGACCCCTTAAATTTGGTACAAAATATTCCCCAAAAACCCCTACACAGTTTTAGACACATTAAGGGGGTTCTGGTTTTCTCAAAATACCACCCCTCAATGGTTTAACCCCCTTTATAAATGAGATAATTCTAGAAGAGAGGTATCTGTTCTTAACCAATATTTCTATTTTTTTATTTCTTTATGTGGTTTTATTCTTCCTATAATTTCATTTCAACATACTAAAATGATAAAATCAGTATAAATTTTATGTTAGTTTGTTATTATAATGATTTTAAAATCACTAACCACCCTCCCCTTTTCTATTAAGGAAAATGAAAATGTAAATTGTGCATTGTGCAGACTACATCCTCTATGAAAAAACATGTTTTTTTCCTTCATATACAAACACCAATGAGTTTTTTATATTTGAATAATACATATGATATTAACAATTAATATATATCTATAATATGGATATTTTTTGGATAACACAAAAATGAACAATTTTTATAAGGAAATCCATCAATATCGGTAAAAAATCCAAAACTAGTTATTCACCATCTTCATTTTCAAAAAATAGAACTAATACTCCCATGTAATGGAATTATAAAATTATAGGTCTTTATAAAAATCCAATTAAATAAAATTTAATAGGTTTTAAGTGATTATATTTTATAGGAAAAGTTGTATTGAAATCACTTTTATGAATCTAGTTCAAAATGATCAAGATTATTAAATCCTAATGTTGAATAGAGATTATGAAAATATAATAAATGAAGATAATTTTTATTAATGAAGAGTTTAAATAGAAATTTATATGAATATGGTTATTAAATAGGTAATTAAGATGTTTAAATTTATGACATAGGAGGTTAAATCACTTCCATGTAAATCAAGGGTAAGGGTAAGGGACTTGGTAACTGAAACTCATTTCTTTGAGTTATTAATTTATTATTGAATTTTTTCTAAGACATTACATTTTGAATGATTTCCTATTTATATTTATATGTAAAAATAGTTTTCAATTAAAATAAACATTCATTAAGTGTTTTAATTTCCTTTTTAAGAAAATAAAGGTGAAATTTTAAAAAGATACTCATAATTTTGACTTTTACATCAAATATTTCAAAAATATTTCAAGAAATATCATTTATGATTTGGTTTTTATTTTACTCACTATATTAAAAAAGATAAATATCTAATGAAGTTATATTTCATGTTTCAATGTCCATTATTCTATTAATTTGTGATTATTTTTGAGTGATCAAGTTTACTAGGTCAATCAATTTATTTCATGTTGTTATACTATTTGGAAATGTCTTGAAACCCATTTTGGTTTCTATGGGTTCTTTATGAAAAGTGAATGATTTACATTTATATTTTTTAAGAAACACATTAATTTTTTATTGGTTCTTTAAGATATGATGATTATTGAGTTTTAATTTGAACAAATACGTTTCGATGTTGATGGGTGGGGTCCTATATCTCCCTCTAATTCAATTGTTTATATTTATATATCATGAGATAATCATACATGGATATAATGAGTTTGTTCACATAGGAATCAACATAATGGGTTTTCTCATATTTTCAAGCATTTACCTAATGTGATTATTCAAATAAACCTAAGCATTAAGTGTTTTCTCATAAATGTTTTCATATTCTTAAATTTTTTCCAACATATAATTTTGTTTACCAAATATTATGATTCAAATATATATCTTAGAAAAGGTGTTTATGGGTTTAGTAGATTCCACGATGAAAATATTAGTTTTTTTGAAGAATCTTTTGGTTTATCCAATGGAAAACTACTTACAATTATTGTATTAATAGGGAATTCATTAAGGATATTGAAATAATAGAGAGATCCCATCAATAAAAATTTTAGGATATTTTTTTTCAAACTTATGGAATTTTTAATGAAACTCACAGTGTTTGATTCAAAATCTGAGACCAATTTTGGTATATATTATAATAATGAAGTTAAAATTTAGAAGGGAACATTTCAGTAAATGAATCTATTGTATAAATAGAGACTCTGTCTAGTCCTATTATGTATGAAACCCATATTTCAACTTTTGGAATTTTATAAGTTTTTATGGAAGTATTGAAAAGTTTAGTTTCTAGATGTAACCATTAGTTAGATATTCAAGATTATATAAATATCTATGGAAAAAAACTTTGATTAGGTAATTATATCATTTTAGTTTTTTATAGCTACGATATTATCAAGATAATCAATATAATTATGGATTATATGTTTTATCTATGATGTAAAAAATTATATTTTGGTCATAATCTAGTTTAAATATCCCCTTCTATTAAGAATAAACTATCATAAGCCTTTGATCCCACTAATTTATATCATAAAGTAAAATAGAAGGTTGGTGATGAATCCAAAACAAACTCTCTACATTCTTTCTCTGGATAGGTTTTTTCTCTACCATAACTATTTATAATAAAGAGAAATCTCATCATATTACTAGAAATATTATGGAAGGTAAAAAAAAGGTTTCAATGTAAGATACATTTGGTATTAGAGTCTAATTGAGTTCAGATGTACATATTTATGAGATTTTCCCTTGGAATCATAATGACCCAGTGGATTCTCAAACAACCTCTTACTCACCCATCACTTTTATGAAACCTCATCCTTATCCTAAACCAGCTAACTTGAACCTTACACCATCTGGAAAGACAAAAAAGATCTAAAATATTAATACTCTTCAATATTTTTGTTATATATTATAAATATTAATGTTTTATTCATTTGTATAATTATGATGTTATTCAGTTAATACAATTCTATACTATTATATTCTCTTTTATTTTTTTTATTTTCTGATGTTTTAATTTATTATAGAATTATGAATTTATGTTCATGACTATTTAAAGTTATCTCTCAAATACATATTCACTTCCCTAATAAATTATTATAGATTAATATTTCATTTGGATAAATAAAAATTTATTTCACACTATTTTAATTGTATTTTGGTTTAAAAAAATGGGTATAATATTATGGTGGATACACAAAATTATATTTTTAATTATTGATGATCTATATATCAAAACTCAAAGGGATGATATTATGGGAAACAAAAAATTGTTCTTATAAATACATATTATAAATATATCAAAACTAAAAAATGGGATAATATAAATGTAAACATTTAAATTCATTAACTTTAAAAATTATTTATAATTTCATTATATTTTTCTATAAAATTAATGTTTATATATTTATGTATTTTTTGATCATCAGAAAGGGGGATATTTTTAAACAATAATAATGTTTTTCCAATATATCCCAATATATAATAATTTTTTTTCTCATTAAATACCTATTTATCCACATAATGAGAATTATTTAAGTGTTTCTAACATGATTATATAGGTTTATATTAGTTGTTCATATATTTTTATTCATGGCGTTTATTCTATTATGAAGTTAATATTTTTCTAGGTATTGATGTTTATGAAATCCAAGATGATGTTTACATAAGTATAAGAATATAATCATTCATATAAGATTGATTCCTAGGTAGAAAAATTGATGGCTATTTAGAACAAATCATGGTTTCATAGGACCAACTAATGATTATACAATGAAAATATGATGGTTAGAAAAAGACCAAATGATTTCTTCATAAGAAAAATATGATTATTACAAAAAAAATTAAATTATGCTCATGAATTTTATTCTTATGAAGAAGACCATTTTTATAAGAGATGATACTTATGAAAATGATTGTTATATAAAACATCATTGTCATGTATAAAGATGATTATAAAGATGATTATTATAAAAATTCCATGTTTATACAATATGATCCCTATGAAAATGATAGTTATGTAGAAGATCATGGTCACATAGAATAATTCTTATAGCACTAAGGATACTTTTAAAATCATTCCTTTTATGGAATTTTAAGAAACCACAACTTTAGAGGAATTTATCACCATTTTAATATTTATGGAAATCACAATACTACTTTCTTATAATCAATGTTTTTGTTGATTAAATTAGGATTGATTGATTTTTTAAAAGTTTCAATTTGCAAGAATGTTAAACTTCTCAATGCTAGAGTCACCTATGGTTTTGTAAAAGAAGGAAATTGAACTAAAACATAGTACTTTTAAACAAGTTCACCAGATAAATAAAAAACTTTATCTCAAAGGGAGAATAAATTTTGTTTTCAAACTTTCCAAGTAACAAGAATAAAAAATAATATTAACATTCTATAACCCTTTCAAGGTTGTAATATTCTTACTTTTATATGAAATCAAAGAATATTATTTTTATAAAGATGAAGAACCACTAATATTCATTTAAGAAACACTATATTATAGTCAAATAACTCTTCTTAAAGATTATTGTTTGATGTATTATCTTTTATATGGAAGTTATTCATCGTTTTTTGTTTATATCTCGTAATTATGTGCTGAACCCATTCTCTCTTCTATGAATCTAATTATTTTTAAATTAATAACTTATTATAATAAGTGCAATGTTAAGGCCATATAACATTCTTATAAAGGGTGAGAACTAGGAAAAATGATCCTAGATCCTTCATACCAAGGGACATCTTTTTGCACTCAACTAGGTTATCCCCAAGAAGATGACTAGTTTATTAGAAATCACCAAACTCACATTCAGTTTTGTGGGAGTGTATTATAAGTAGTCAATATTACCCTAAACCACTATAAATATAATTATGTAATTATCTTTAATTATGAATTATTTCTTCTGTATATATACTCACAATAGAGTGGGACTGGTTTGCCCATTTGTTGAGAGGGTTTTCTTTATTTATGTTATAATTTTAAAGAACACAATTCACCCAAAATCTTGTGTATTTTTGAAATTATACTAGTAAAATAGTGTTGGGAAAAAACCATGTATAAATAATGAGTTCATAGGACTTAAAAACTAGATACATGATCTATAGATCCATTAAAAGTTTAGAACCTCTAGAATTCATGTGTAGTGGAACACCACACCTCTATATCTAAATTCAAAAAAACCTAGGAAGTTGTAGAGAACCCCAAATCACCACACATAGTCTTCCAACATACATACACACAATCATTAAAAATAATAACGTAAAAATTTAAATAACAATTTTATTTTTCATGGTTAAGATTTTCATCCTATGCCCATGAGATAGAATTACTAAAAAAATTATATCTTAGGAAGTACAAAGATTATAAATATGACTTATTAGCAACATTTTACACCCAAAATGAGTAATCCTATTACAAATCAAGGTTCATGATGCACACTTATTATATGTCATGATTTTTTATTACATATGTGTAGTATAGTGGTTAACCCTAGATAGTCTCTTGAAGAGGATTGCACACAAAACATATTGTGACCTTTTTTAAATTTATTTTAGAAATAACTTATTTAGGTTTTAATTGGGAAATTGAGAACTAAAAAAGTATATTAAATGATTGGTTAGAAATAATTTATTACAAATGGTGACCAAGGAGGTATTATATAGACCTAGAGCTATGAAATCTTGGTTTCTAATTTTTACCAATTATTATTCCTCTGGATGGTAAAAGAGAGATTCACCTATTAATTACTGTATTTCCCTTGTCCAAATGGTGATGGTGAGGATATCCGTAATATATATCTCAAATTATTGTACGATTCTTATTATGTATGTGGAATTATAACATGTCCTCTATATGAATTATGGTAATCCCCAATTGGGTATTATTATTCCCTAAATATCAACTATTCTAGTCAAAATTCCTCACACATGATAGCGATTGCTGAGCATTCACCACCAAACCTGAATATGTTATATAGTAAATGATATGAATTGGGCATTGGAAGATATAAGCCATCAACCAAGAAAATTGAATTCAAAATATTCTGTCCCTATCAAAGTTTCATTTAGAATTAAGATATTAAATAATAATTGAAACCAGTTGGAAGAATAAAGAAAAATGTTTTTATTCAATTAATCTCAGAAACTAAAAGATAGAAATTGGTAAAGATTCCCTCTTTCTCGATCACTCAAAAAAATACCCTTGATGTATTTGGTAGATAGTTGTTTTGGGATAGGGGGTACATTGCAAGAATGAATGAAAATTAATGAAAGGAAAAGAAAATAGAAAAGAAGAAAAGAAATAGGGTTTCCTCATCTAATACTTTACCTTCTCGAGTCTATCTTCTCTAAATCCCCCCAGGTCTCCTATTTATAGTCATAGAAAGCACTCAGGATGCCATAAATGAAGTAGTAAAGTATCTCTGGGTCAATCTTGGGGTGTCTCGATGGTTTCAGTTCATTAAATATAGTCTTCTTCATTTATTCCCTTGAATATTGTCATTTCTGGTTCCATTCAAGGGCTTTAGGTCATGAATAGTGTTTTCATGACATGAGATCTATGGGGCCGAACAACTCATTGTTTGGTTTATTCTCTAAAATCATCACCGGGTTATTTTAGACAATGTCATGGAATGACCAAATGTTTAACATCATGACACATGTGGTCCTAGCCCAGAATGGTCTTTCTTCCATTATATCTTCCTCTACCTCACTCTTCTTGATGATTTCACATTGTGAATAGTGGATTCACAATGTGAATATTGTGTTTCGAGCATATTTTATTCTGTTTCATACTTATTCTTCATTTTCAAGCCTTTGAATTGTCACTTGGCTTTCCATATGTCAAGAGACATTATCTACATGTTGAATTCTTCACTTTTAAGATTGTCTATAATCAATAATTGTATCATACTATAAATCAATAAAATAATTAAATTCTAGAAATTTTCGTCATTTAAATTGAATAAAAACATGTTTTATATTAAAATAACAATTTAAAATATTTCTCTTTCAATTCCCCACACATAGAACATTCTTTTCCTCAAGCATGTAACCTCAAAAAAAGATGAACACTATTTTACCAATTTCAAAAATTAAAAGTTATTAAATCAAATGATTATCAATGAGGTATCAACCTTTTTATTTTCATATAAAAACGTCATTTAAACTTCAAAATCCTAATAGAAACTAATCAACCCAATTATTCAACTCTTTACCATTGAAAAATGATAGATCTTAACCTTTCATTTATTCATATATCATAATTCATTAATATAAAACATTAAAAATCATTATTTACCTCACAATTTATTCCTTTCTTGTAATGCACCAAGATTTTATGGTATGTATCCTTTTAAATTCAATCTCTTTGATAACTCACATTGCATGCAAAACCGAGCTTAAATGAACCACGATGTATTATTAAATACTATTATTTTAATACTAGCCATTAAGTTGGTGGTTATGTATAGGATTAACTAAATTATGAAAATATATTATTTAATTCATTCATTACGAATGAATTTTAAATAAATATAAAAACCAATTTAATATAAAGAAAATGTTTTTAGAAAAATTATTTAAAGGTGCAAAAGTGTGATTTATAGAAATAAAATAAAAAAATCACAGTTTTTGGACTATATTAATGATATATATATATATAAATATATGTATAATATTCAATATAACATTTAAAATTCATCATATGGGTTTTTTATACTTGATATAAGAACAAATCCAACTTTACGTATAAAAGATGTATTTTTATAAAAAGGAAATTTAACAACCTTTTAAGGGTGTAGTTGTTTTAAATATAATTTTTGATGATTTTATAAATTAAATTTGAAAAAACAAACTTCTTATTTGGAATATGAGTATCAAAATTTACTTTGGTTGAATTTTTAGTATTTTTATGATAAGATTTATTTTTTGATGAATAGTGAAAAAATACTCTATTTTAATTAAAAACTACTTTTTTCATCGAATTTATTTGTATTGTTAGATTATATTTTTGATTTTTTTAAGTATAATTAGATAAATATTTTATCTGTTAATCCAATTAAGTTTATTGGATTAATTTTTTCATTGAATTTGGATATAAAAACATTTCAATCTTTTGAAGGTTTTTACTTTAAAAACCCATTTTCTTATTCCGTCAATGGGATTAATTTTTAAATAATTTATGAAATTAATATGTTTTGAGTTTTGATAAATGGATTCCATATTTTTAATGAAAATTTACATATTTATTAAACAAGTTCCTTTTATTTTTAGACATTATGAATAATAAATTTATTAATTTTTCTATTAACGCGGTTAATGGGTAAATCGGGTAATTAATGGTTAAAATAATATTATAAATACTATAAAATTACCCTAACACTTTTTATAAATTTATTGGTTGATTATTTTTGATTTCTAATCATTATAGTATCAGTTATGAGACCATTTACAGTCTTTTGGATGAGAATATAACCTTTATTATATTATATTCAATGAAAAGTCTATTTTTTTCATAATTTTTTTTAAAAAGATAAATATGTTTAATATGGGGTAATATAAGGGATATATTGGACTATAAATACTATTTAGAAATATAAAAGGTTAATATACATCATGTTAATTTATTTATAATTTTTAGTGATAGAATAATTCCCTTAAATGGTCACACAAATATGATGCAGTAACTGTTTAATTAAAGGAAGAATAAAATAAAATATATTAAAAATATAAAAATAAATATATTTTGATATAATTAATGTCTTCTAAGATTTTTTGGACTGATTTTTAATCTTATTTATGTCTTAAAGGAGTTGGTTTAAAGATATCATGTTGTTATAATATTTTTAAAAATTAATTTAATAATAGTGTCAAAATTGAAATTAATTATATATTAAAATAAATAATATTTTATTAAATGATTTAAAATTAATAAAAAATATAAAATCTGGTTAACTGATTGGTATAATTCTTAAAATTTTATAAATGAATCATTTAATGGACTTTTTTTCATTTTATAGTAATTATATTAACCCTAAAATTGCAAATTAATGATATCATAGTAAGAATTAAAAAGGTTAAATAAGGGTTAAAACTAAATGACAAGGATTAAAAAATTTTCAAAACTTATATAATTTTATTGTATGGATAGATTTATAACAAAAAACATTCTTTCTTTAAATTAACTTATTTGGAGCCATTTGGAATTAAAAAATAATTTATATTAATTTAATATTTTTTAGGTTTTAAAAAGTTCTCTATCACCTCAATTATAAAAGGGAACCTCCTCCCTCACTTCCTCACACCACTTTGAGCCTTCTATCATGACCAAACCCTAACCATTTATCCTCCAAAATTCCCTTATTTCATTCAAGAAGCAATAATTTGGTTAGAAATCCAATGAATGAATTCATTTTGTGAAAATCAAAAGAAGATACAAAATAAGTGGTAACGTTCATAAACAAATGTTTTTTTTATTTATTACTTAAACCTATTAAATTATATTTATTCCATAGTTATTTAATAACAAAAGTATCTTCAATATACTAAGATGTTGTTATGTTAATGGTTTGACCTACTCCTACATACACTTCCATCAAATGGGTAATGAACTTACCATCCATGTATAGTGAACTAATGCCTTTAAAAATGATGTCATTCATTTTGTTTTCTTTACCACCTCTCATGGTTGGGAATTTTAACACTCTGAAATTCTAAAGTAAAATTCTTATATTCAATGGCATGCATAACACACGATACTAAGCAAGTAAGAGAATATAATACCATGATACTTTAAAATATATTTACTCTTTTATATAGATTTGATATATTTTTTATTTTTGAATTTACAAAACACCAAGTTAGTGTGCGTTACACACAAGAAAAACCTTCTTTGATATCTTGCATTACATGCAATACCGAGTTTTATTGGACAATAATATATTATTAAAATAATATTATTTAATATAATAATAGTAAACCTAGACACTAAATTAGTGGTTATGATTAGTATTATATAACTTATGAAAATATATTGTTTAAAAAAATATTAAATAAATTAATAGGTTTCCAATTAATTATAAATTAAAATATAAAGTAATTGAATATAAAGGAAATATTATTTTTTTATGCTCACAAATTTTTTTTATTAATAAATTAAATAAAGTAAAATTATTGAATGATATTAATTAAATATATATTTAATATATTTAATAAAATATTTTTGAAAATCATCCAATAGATTCTATAGACAGAAGATAAGAATAAACCCTATTTTACACATAAAATACTATTTTATTTATAAAGGCAATTTTACAGCCTTTTAACAAAAAAACCATTTTAAATATAAATTTTGACACTTAAATTAATTTAACATGTCAAAATAAACTTTATAATTAAAATAGAAACATAAAAATTCTGTTTGCATAACTTTTTGATATTTTTTGGAAACATATCATTTTTAATGAATAATTAAAAACATTGAATTTTAGTTTAAAACTAATTTTTCATATAATTTAATTATAAGGGTAAATTTTGTTTTATATTTGTTTTAAAGTTTAATTAGACAATATTATTATCAATTAATCCAATTTAGGTCATAGTAATTAATTTCACTTTGAAATTGACTATAAAAACAAAGCAAACTTTAGGATGTTTTTACTTTAAAAACCCGCATTATCATCCCGTCTGTAGGATTTAATTTAAATTAATTTCACCCACTTATGTGATTGAAATTTGAAAAAATTTATTCAATATTTTGAATAAGAATAATTTATTATGTTTAATATGGTCAAATTACTTTTTGACCAAAAATAATTGTGAAAGTAAATAAAATGATTACAATGACTAGGGTTAAATTAAGCTTAATAAGAGACTAAACCATAACCTTAAGGACTAAATCAACATATAATTTTTTCCAAAACCTGTTGGATGGCCATATTTATACCATATAATCCCATTTATCTACTTTTTACTATTATTTATCTACTTCAAATAAAAAATACATGGGTGTGGTTCCTTTCTTTTAAAATATTACAAGAAATTTCACCCCTCCTCCATTATAAAAGGCCTCCTTCACTTCCACTTCCTCTCACCTCTAAATACTATTATATTCGGAAAAAATCTTCCCACGTATATCCCCAACATACCTCCCTTCCTCCTTAAAGCCTTCCTTTCAGTATAAAGCTTTCCAAGGAATTATTTTGGTGCAAACCAATAGAATCTAGCTGATTAAGAGGTAACACCCTCCCTCAAACTCCTCTATATTATTTCCATTCTTCACTTCCTAAACTATTATTATTCCATATATATATATAAAATAAATTATAATAAATATATTATTAATTTTTATGCAATTAGTTTGACCAAAAATTACACACACCTCCATATAATGGGTAACGAACATAATGTTTACGTGTAGGCAGACTACTACCTCACTGAATGATGATTGTTTAATTTTCCATTACTGCCTCTCATGGTGGCCATTATGGTGGAAACTATTATTATATATGATATATATATAATATTTATAATATCTTTATTTCTTTTTAATTACATTATAACACATACCTCTATAGATTTCATTTTGTGTAAAAATGATAACATCGTTTGTGGAAGTGCGGACTACTGTCCCCTCAAAGCGATGTGATTAGTTCATGATATTCATGGAACATATTAATAATAACTTAAATAAAACCATGTAAAATATATGAAATTGATATAATACTGTAATTATGATATAAATATGTATCATTTACTCTTCATTCTTTTAACACGATAAAGAAATGAAAGTAGCATTCATGCGTACAAACATACCACCGTCTCTATGAATGGTGAATTTTATTTCTTATCTCCAATAATTTATATATTATTTTAGATACATATCTACTAGATATATATATGACAATAAAATCATTGTTTTCATCCTATATATGATGAAACCATGATAATAAAAACTAGTAAAAAGTAAAAACATATTTGATGGCTATGACATTAACACCCAATATAGTTAAAATAATGAAAGTTTGTTAACAAATGGGTAATGAGACATTATAAAAAGTTAACATATGGTATTATAAACATTAGTATGGTTCTATTATTATATAGTAATAAATTTTAAACCACTATAATAGAGGATAAATATCACACAACAAAAAGGAAGGATAAGGTTAGGTATTTTCATCTAAATTTACATTCCATTGAGACTTAATTGTTGTGATGCATATAGTTTCTTTTATATGGTGTATGTAATTAAATTTTAAATGGAATATCATGAATATAATTAATATCATTACATTATAACATTAATTTAATTTTATTCTTTCATTATGTTATGATTTAAAATGTTTCAAAGTGGTATGGGACACTTTGGAATGTTTACAGATTATTTTCCTAAAAAATAATACTAATAATTTTTCAATTGTATTTACATTTTATAAAATTAAATAACCACTACTCAATAAATAATTTTATTCTTATATAGTTATTTAGGACCATTTTCAAGTATTAGTACCATTTTTACACTCTTTGGTACTCAAATTGTTTTAGAAATGTTTTTAAGAAAACCCGACTTTATTTATCTCTTTAGTAAGAGAACCTGTTTTATTCTAAAAACCATGTTTTATTAAAATGTTTTCAAAAAATATTTCACATTTTCAAAATTATTTTGTAAATACATTTTTACCCTGTTTTTCTTTACGCATGATTTCAATGGAATCTTATTTTCTCTTTACCTACATGTCATTTTCAAACCTTTTTATCGTACAAAAAGAATATTCCTAGTTACCTCATATGACATGTACTGATTTATCCACTGTAATTTATTTGAAGCATGCTTTTCAAGTTTAAAATGTTGATTTTTAAATTAAATGTTTTTAGAAAGATATTTTAAATGAAAAATATTTTCAAAAGTTTTTTCAAAATCAAAGGATATTTTCCTCAAGATTATTTTTAAAATTTTTTCTTTTATTTCATCAAGGAAAACCAACCTTTTTGTTACTTATCCTCCTATGAGGTATTATTAATAAATACATATTATTTATTCAATATGGATATTTGATAAGGCATAATATTTAGTTGATATATAAGGAATGATTTGGATATGTAGTTATGGGTGGGTCCTTGACTTTATATAGACCCTAGATGCATCGGTAGTATCATGAGACAAAATAGTTGTCTACCGACTCAAATGGGTTTTTTCCTGATAGCTAAACCATGTTGTGAAAGGTATTGATGGTACTTGTTCTATGTACCTAGGAAAAATGGGGAAAAATAATAAATTACTTCCTCATTCAGTTTTAGTTATTATTTATCCATGAGATTTTGTGTCGACATATCTATTGATGTAGTTCATTCCTAGTTTATTGATTTATGGCATATGTTTCTGTTTCCTACATTGTATACTATTTATGCCTTACACAGTTGTTTAAATGGAACGTGTGTTCAATAATTTACCTTTCCATAGACATTGATTCATTATTTCTTCTGTTTTATTTACCCTTATTGAGCATTTGATATCACTCTTATTATGTTTCTTTTCATAGGTTACGAAGAAGAGAACTTTGATTAAGATTCTAAGGATGAAATTTATTTAAGTTATTTTGTAGCATGTTTTATTTTTTTCCCAATGTATTATGGAGATATTGTATGTAATGTGGCTTTTCAAGACTCCTAAACTCTTCGTCCTTTGGGATTTGATTCCTTGTAATCATGCCAATATAATAAAATAATGCACCACCGCTGGGCTTCTGGGGTTGGGGCATTACAATTGGTATTAAAGAAGTTTAACATCAACCTTGGAAACTAGATTTAGAAAACATATATTAGGGAGAAAAAACTTAAGATAGAAATTGAGGGTAAGTATATAAGAACATCCTATAATTTTGGTAAGGTTGAGATTATGTGGTATTATTAAAAATACATCCCTACATGAAAAATACAAGTGAGTGCGGTTCTAGAACCGATGTACTTATGAGTAATAACTTTGACAAGGTGTTATGGGCCTAACTTGGTGTAACATGGTACACAAAAATGTGACTTACATAACACCTAGTTTGATAATCCAGGGGTATATTCTTAGGATAATTAAAATTTTATTTACCTACCATTATGAAGGATTTATGCCCCAAAGTGACCAAAGTTTATGGTTATAGGATTTATGATGCATAAAGTTATGTTATTTTCTATACCATGTTTAGAGTTATAGAAAGTTCACACTTTTATGAACTACTATAATATATTTAATTTTCTATAAATGGATCTTGGAAGGAATAAGTGTGTCCAAACTTGTAGACAATGTATAGATTTGCCTAATAAGGAAGTCAATGCGGTCAGTATTAGAACTGAGAAAGTTATAGATATATTTGTGTAGCTTAGTTAGGTTATGATGAATTACATTTATCGAATGGAGAAAAACTTTCCATGAAGAGTTATACTAGATCTCTTTATGCAGTAGAAACCCCCTTAGTTTAGTGGGACTACTAATCCAATTATAGATGAGAAATTAATTAAGTCTATAGAGAAGATATTTACAGCCATGGAATACAACGAAAATGAAAAGGTCACACTTGTGGTTTATTATATCAAAGGTGACGTTGATCAGTGGTGAAATTTGATCCAAAATACTAGGGAGGAATAAAAACTAGAACTAATGGAATGGATAGAATTTAAGGATAAATTCATTGATAAATACTTCCCTCATGATCAATAAATTGAAATGAAGAGGATGTTCCTTAGATTAAAGAAAAAGAAAGAAGAATGTTTTATGGATTATGAAGCTACATTTATAAGGATATATAGGTATTCTACAGATTATATACACAATACAGAGTCCAATATTGAACACTTATTTGAAGGACTTAAGCCACATTTACGAAGGGAACCAATTTCTCATAATTTTTCATCATATGAAGAGATATTTTTATGTTTCATCAAGATGGAGAATGAATTTTATAGAATAAATACATCCAAGGAAAACAAAGAGAATAATATGTATTTTACACACTATGAAAAAGGGAATAAGTTATAGAAGATAAAAGGAAATAAGGACTTTCCAACTTGTGATAACTGTGGAAAGAATCACCCAAGTAAATGATAGAAATTATTGGGAGTTTGTTATAAGTATGGATAAAAGGATCACCATGCCAAAGAATGCATGGGTAAGATGCTGAGGAATGATTTCCAATGCTATAACTACAAGGGGATGGCCCACTATGCAAATTAATTCTCCAAGAGTCAAGGGAATACACCTCGGAAGAAGCTAAGGGATCAAGGTCAAACATTTGGTATTGACACAACTGAAGTGAAATGATTAATGTACTTATGTATTTGGATCTAAGAAATTTGTTGTAAATTTTTTTTTATAATTTTCTCATCATATGATTTATGAAATATGTAATGATTGTACTACATTAATTTTCATTAAGGATTTGAGGCCATATGTTGAATGGTACCAATAAAAGATATTTAGTAGAAAGTTATTTTTTTTGAAAAAAAAACAATTAAGGGAAAGAAAAACCTTAATATATTCCTGGTAATGATGAATAAATGATTTATTTGGATAAGTAATGAATACCTTGGAATTGATTAATTACTTGTCAACAAGTATTCTATCCTATCATTGATGGAGTTTACATCAATTTTGGATTTATGGAATATATCCAATAACATGTGTCTTACTTAATAAATAAGGATGAATGCATGTTTCTAATAAGTTTTTATGGTAATTAGATTTATTACCATATTTCATGAGGATACATGATGATTATAACGACCCATACTTTACATACATTGTTAATACTTCAAAATTGAAGCACACTTATTACAACATATGACAAAACCACAAAGGACCGTATAGGTATAGTGTCTTTAGAAACTGGGAAACATAAACAACTGGTTCATAAATCTTCTACAGTGTCTCTCATTTATTTCATCATATCTAGGGTCCATTTTAGCATATTCTACTTAATATCCATCTTCCTGACCTGGGGAAAAGAAAACATAAAAGGGTGAGCTCAAATGCTCAGCAAGGGCAAATAAAGGAAATAAAAATCATATCATTTCTTTTTGAAAATCAAAACCTGCAAAAGAGATCATAATATATTAACATGGAAGAAATCATAGAAGTGAAAACGAGATCCCCATAATCATAACATAAAACTTGAAACTTTGTGGCATGCATACATAATCATGGAAAATCATTTCTTGTTAGTCATGACTCATTGCCAAGACTATCTTAGTGGACAAAGTCCCTTTCTGAACCGAGTTTACTCCTCGTTTCAGTCCTGTATCACTGAACCGAAATAACCTTCTGTTCCAGCCATGTCTATCTCATGAGATATAAAATCTTTACCCAATGCATTGGAGGGAGATATATGTCCCACCCATCTTAAAATGAATCCTTTCTTATGTGTGCCACATAATCATAAATCATACATCATCGCATAACACATGTAACAAAAATGGGATTCTTGAAACATCATGACATCATAAATCAATTCATATAAGATAAAGAAATTCATAAAAATAATTCCATCACAACATGATCAAATCAATGTAATAATAGGGATAAAAACAGAACCCTTTATTATCTTAGATGGAAAATAATTTTGATAAAACACTTGAACTCCATTCTTGAGGAAAATATCCTTTCTTCTTCAAAAACATTTTTCCTTTCATAACATGTCATACGACTTTATTATAAAAGAAGTTGATTAAAAATAAACTTGAAAACTTGTAAAGGAAGCTTCTTGGAAATAATGTTTTAAAAATCCATTCATTCCGTATAAGTTAAAAAAAACATTCTTCGTACCTTTGTCGGAAAAGTCAAAAAGTACCTCGTACGAAAAAACGACAAAAGATTCCTTTCATATTCTTTACAAAAAACTCACTGAGGGTTAAAATTGGATTTAAACTATTGTAAGTGGATGAAAACAATATTACATATTGAGGGAACATGGATGTGGATGATAAAATACACCCCAGTAAATACTTACAAATAAACAATCTCGGATAAAAATGAGATAGTGGTATTTTCCCTTACCTTAGGTCTGATTTGCTTTATTCGTGTCCAAAGCTCCTGTATAATGGTTTAAATAATATTATTGACTTATTCCAGAATCATAAATATTGATATGATATCATATATGGTCATATATATATATTATTAGCTTCTTGTTAGTAATATTTCATTGTTACTTGTTACTCGGGTCTTTATTGCCTTTTGTTCTTATGCGTGTTTTGCCGAATAAATTCTTATTCTTCTTTTAAGGTTATAGATACCTTATATCCAGAATGTTATTAGTGTAACATATATCATATTTATTCATTCAATTCATTTATATAATTACTATGTAATGATGATCATGTAGAACGAGTCGCATCACATCGTGGAGACGGTATTCCGTACGTACGCACGAGTGATGATATCGTTCCTATGATCGTGGAATTGTATTGGAGTATATATATATTATTTCAGTATCAATATTACTTTATAATAATCATATATAGTTACTCATTACACCATTATACCCATCCTTGTAAGGTGATGGTGGAAAATAGATTACACCACGGCGTGGAGACGGTATTCCGTACGTACGCACGAATGGTGATTTCATTTTTCCGTAGGATGGATAGAAGGTGAATTAGGGTTGTTTCATATTTATAATAACATATCAGTATGTAATTAATACTGATGTTATTACTTTGTCATGAAAAAACTAAAGAAGAAGAAGTTGAAGACGAAAGAAATTGAAAAGATCGGTAATTGATATTACCTCTTCTTTGGAAGGCCTCTTTGAATCCTCCACTTAGGGAACTAATATTGGTCTTTGAAGAAGACCAGGACCTCTAGGATTATTCTAGGGATGTGGGGAGGAGAAAATGGAAGGGGTTGGCCGAGCTTGAGTGCTCAAATTGGTGTGAGGAGGAGGGGGAGGAGGTGCCCTTTTATAAGGGAGGAGAGGGGCACCTTAGGAATATCTCAAAATATTATTTTATAATAAAGTCAAAATCGGTTTATAATGGTTCCAAAGGGTCTTATTTCGAAGATAAGGTGGGGAAGGGTCTAAATCCTATCAACCAATAAGATTTAAACAAGTTTAGGGTATTATTTTATCCTTATCAATTAGATTTAACTCTAAGTTAAATAATTTAACTTTTACCGTGTCTTTTTGTTTTCTTACATTATATGGTTAATACACTTACTATAACATGCCAAACGAACCCAAAATTGTTTATTATTAATATATATATCCTTATCTAAGTCATTTGGACGAACCCTAGATTTTTAGGAATAAATTAACAATTAGTAATATAATATTTGATTTAAAAACTATTTTGTGTCAATTTTGACACTATTTGATATATGATTTTTTTAAAAGTCATAACAGAATTATATGTTCGAACCAAGTTGATTAAATCAACAATAATATATCATATTAACCTATAAAATTAGTGGAATTCATAAAAAGTCTCAAATTACATTTATTTTGGTATTTATATTATCAATTATTTCAATATTTCATTAATAAGATAATTACTACATCATCATTGTGTCATAAATAAATTAAATTATTTAATGTCTAAAAATTATAAATAAAATACCATTATGTAGGAAATCTTTTTAGCTTTCTAATGAATATTTATAGTCGAATTTATCTTATGTATAACCCTATATTAAAAATGATTTAGTTATTAAACTTTGATTTTAACTATTTTAACCCTTCTTTAAATAAATTAATAATAAATGTCCTAATCTAATCCAAGTGGGCCTAAATGGTCATATTTTATTCCTAAGTTTGTTTTTGGTCGAATTACACTTGTCCAATAGAATTAGGACATGTGTTAGGGTAATAGTAATATCATATTTACCCTTAGTTACCCTATTTACTATTTACCGCGGTAAAAAAAGGTAAAAAGTTACTATTCACCAAAAAATTATTTTTATCTCATTGAACCACATTTTACTTACTGATATCAACCGTGTCTATCGGATTTTCGAAATTCCATTCACAGAAGCGGTAAAATTAAGTTTTATGCAAAATTTAGTTTTTAACCTACTACTTAGTGGTTTCACTATTCATCAAAAATTGAAAGTTTTCAGAAAAATACCAAAATTTCACCCTAGGCTAATTTCGATATTCTGAGTCCAAAAATGAAGTCCATTTTGGAAAATAAAATTTATAAAATTTCAAAAAGTGGTTATTACTATTCATAACGGCTAGTTTTAATAGCATATTGTTGTTTAGTGAAACTCGGTATTGCGTACGACGCAAGCTATCGAGGAAGGTCGCGATTGCGTGTAAAGCAAGCCAAGCAAGTGTTGTGTAGAAAAAGATTCCTTTGATGATTTTTATATCATAAAAGTCTCGGGTGTTACATTCTACCCCCCTTAAAAAGAATTTCGCCCTCGAAATTCGTCACTTTGTAACAAACAGATGAGGATACTTCTCCCTCATCATATCCTCAAGCTCCCATGTAGCTTCTTCAAGTTGGTGGTTCCTCCATAAAACTTTCACCAAGCGAGTGGTCTTGTTTCGTAGGACTTTTTCGCTACGATCCAAAATCTCTATCGGCTGTTCTTCATAAGAAAGATCTTGTTCCAGCGGTACAACTTCTGAGCTGAGTACATGTGAAGGATCTGGTATGTACTTTCTCAGGAGAGATACATGGAACACATCGTGAACTTGAGAGAGATTCGGTGGAAGCGCCAATCGGTAAGCTACCTTCCCAACACGATCCAGTATTTCGAAAGGACCAATATATCTAGGGCTCAACTTCCCCTTCTTTCCAAATCTCATAACCCTCTTCCAGGGAGATATTCGTAAGAACACTTTATCACCCACTTCAAACTCTAGGTCTTTTCTTCGGTTGTCGGCATAACTTTTCTGTCGACTCTGAGCTGCTCTTATATGTTGTTGAATAGATCTGATCTTCTCTGCCATTTCATCAACGAGATCAGGTCCTAATAGCTTTCTTTCCCCAACTTCATCCCAGCAAGTTGGAGTCCTGCATTTCTTTCCATAGAGAGCTTCATAAGGAGCCATCTGAATACTGGAGTGAAAGCTATTATTATAAGAAAATTCCACCAAAGGTAGGTGTTGATCCCAACCTCCTTTTAAATCCATAGAGCAAGCTCTCAACATATCTTCTAGGGTTTGAATTGTTCTCTCAGACTGACCGTCTGTCTGAGGATGATAAGCAGTGCTGAAACTCAACTCTGTATCCAGAGTATGCTGAAGACTTCACCAGAACTTCGAGGTAAATCTAGGATCCCGATCAGATATAATAGAAAGTGGTACTCCATGCAATCTTACCACTTCCTTTACATATATTCTGGCAAGCTGATCTAGAGAGAAATCCTCTCTAATAGCAATGAAGTGTGCAGACTTTGTAAGACGATCAACTATGACCCAGATAGCATTATTGCCTTTGGATGTTTTAGGAAGTCCTGTGACAAAGTCCATAGTGATGTTTTCCCATTTCCATTCGGGTATGGGTAATGGTTTAACATCCCTTTAGACTTCTGTCTCTCAGCTTTAACTTGTTGACAAACCAAGCATCGAGAGACATATTCAGCAACATCTCTTTTCATGCCATCCCACCAGAAGTACTCTTTCAGGTCCCTATACATCTTCGTGCTTCCAGGATGAATAGAGAATGAAGAACTATGAGCCTCATCCAGCAGCTCCTTCTTTAATTCGGGGATGGGAGGAACACAAACCCGATTCCTGAACTTTATTATCCCATCACAATCAAGGTTGAATTCAGGAACATTTCTCACCTTCTTTTGTAACTCGACATCTTCTTTCTGTGCCTCTTTAATCTTCACTTGTATAGATGGTTGAACATTCATTTGAGAAAGATAAGATTTTTCCCCTTCCATTATAATTCCAAGATCCATCCTTTGTAAATCCATAAATATTGGATCTTTTGTGATCCTCATCATGGATAAACTAGCATGGTCTTGTCGACTTAATGCATCTTCCACCTTGTTTGCTTTCCCAGGGTGGTAATGGATTGAGCAGTCATAATCCTTAATCAGCTCCAACCATCTTCTTTGACGCATATTCAGCTCCTTTTGTGTGAAAATATACTTTAAACTTTTATGATCAGTATAGATATCACACCTTTCACCATAAAGGTAATGCCTCCAAATCTTTAATGCAAAGATTACCGCAGCCAAATCCAAATCATGTGTTGGGTAATTTTGTTCATGGATTTTCAACTGTCGTGAGGCATAAGCTATCACCATATCATTTTGCATAAGAACACACCCCAATCCCTTCTTGGATGCATCACTGTAGATCACAAACCTTTCTCCACTAAAAGGCAGTGTGAGCACAGGTGCACTGGATAACCTTCTTTTCAACTCCTTGAAATTCTCTTCACATTCCTCTGTCCAGACAAACTTAACTCCTTTCCGAGTCAACTTGGTGAGTGGATTAGATAATCGTGAAAAATCCTTTACAAAACGTCGATAATATCCAGCCAAACCAAGAAAACTTCGGATCTCAGTTACTGTTGTTGGTCTCGACCATCTTTCGATAACCTCTGTTTTTGCTGGATCCACGGATATCCCCTCTTTTGAGATTATGTGACCCAAAAATGCAACTTTTTGAAGCCAAAATTCACACTTGGTAAATTTGGCATAAAGCTTCTCCTTTCTCAGGGTCTTCAATATAATTCTCAAGTGATCTTCATGCTCTTCCTTGCTCTTTGAATAGACAAGAATATCGTCTATAAAGACTACCACAAATTGATCAAGATAGTCTCTAAAGACTCTATTCATTAGATCCATGAAGATAGCAGGGGCATTAGTAAGACCAAATGGCATCACTATAAATTCATAGTGTCCATACCTTGTACGGAAAGCCGTCTTTGGTATATCCTCCCTTTTGACCCTTAATTGATGATACCCTGAACGAAGATCAATCTTGGAAAAGTATTGAGCTCCGCGTAGTTGGTCAAATAAGTCATCAATGCGTGGGAGAGGATATTTGTTCTTGATAGTGATCTTGTTAAGTTCTCGATAATCAATGCAGAGTCTCATTGATCCATATTTCTTCTTAACAAATAGAACAGGTGATCCCCAAGGTGACGCACTAGGGCGTATGAATACCTTATCAAGATTCTCTTGGAGTTGCTTCTTCAATTCCTGCAACTCAATTGGGGCCATTCTATAAGGTGTCTTTGAAATAGGCAAAGTACCCGGTATGAGTTCTATTGAAAACTCAACTTCGCGATTTGGTGGAAGACCCGGTAATTCCTCCGGAAATACATCATCAAACTCCCGTACAATGGGCATATTCTTAATCGTGAGTTTCTCACCAACCATTTGAGATAAATAACCTTCATTTAGTGGAATCAATACCCATAAGATGGAAGAAATTTCCACTGGAAGGTTATGTTCATCCTTGCATTGATATACGATCATAGATTGATCTGGAATATGAAATGTGACTTCCCTTCTTTGGCAATTGATATGAGCTCCATGTAGAGAAAGCCAATCCATGCCAAGAATCACATCAAATTCCACTAAAGGAAGGATAACAAGATTTTCAGGAAGCACTTTCCCACAAACTTCGATCGGAGAAGAATTATAAACTTTTGATGCGACTGTGGTGCCATTAGGTGTTGTCACAGATAACTCAACATCTAATTTTTGAGGTAATACGGTGATACCCTTAGAAAATTCTTTAGAAATAAAAGAGTGGGTGGATCCAGAATCAAATAAAACATTTGCTACTTTAGAGTGGACGGTAAGTGTACCTTTCACCACTTCGTTATCGTACTCCACATCACTGATAGAAATTGCATGTGACTTTCCTTTGTCTTTAGCCTTAAGATTTTGTTGACGTCGACCATCATCATCAACCCTTGGATTTGGGCATTGATTGGCATAATGCCCCATCTCCTTGCACTTGAAACATTGAAGTGTAGTAGGATCATTCTGCGTATCCCTTCCTTTGTTTGCATTATTAGACATCTTCTTCCCATTATCGCGGCATTCAAATGCCCGATGACCTTCCTTTCCACATTTAAAACATTTACTTTTCCCTTTAAGACAACTCCCTCCATGTTTCTTTCCACACTTTGAGCATAAGGGAAAGCTCATCTTCTTTTCAGTTTGCTCATTATATTTTCCTTTGAACTCCATCTTCCTCTTCTTATCAAACCCATGTGACTGATGGGTTACTCCAATATCCATCTCGACTTTGAGAGCACATCGAACGATTTCCTCGTAGCTATTGAAGTCCCTTATGGCTAACGCCCTTCGAAGACTTGGTTTTAAGCCACTAAAGAATCGATCGATCTTACTCTCAGGTTGGATAATAATACCAGAAGCGTACCTTGCAAGTCTTGTAAAATTTGCTTCATAGGTACCAACAGATTCATCATCCCTTTGCTTCAGTTCAAGAAACTCTTTCTCCATATTTGTTCGGAGAATACGAGGGAAGTACTTATTGAAAAATAAGTTCTTGAACTCGTCCCATTCCATAGACTCAATTTCATCCCTTTGCCTCGTATTCTTAATAAGATTCCACCACTGATCAGCATCTCCTTCCAAACGATACACTGCTAGGATGACTTTATCATGTTCAGAACATTGAAGAACTGAAAATATCTTTTCAGTAGTACTAATCCATTGTTCAACAACTAATGGATCAGTAGACCCACTGAAAGAAGGTGGACGCTGCCTCATGAAGGATTCAACAGAATTTTGCTCCTTCCTTTTATCATTTGGAAATCCTGCATGATTCATAGCTTGAGAAAGTTGTGTGAGCATGGTTACAAGATTTTTCATTCCAGCTCCCATATCGTTTGGTTGCTCAGGGGGACAATCATTGCATTGCCCATCGCATTCCGCATTAACACGGTTCCTTCGGGTTCTAGCCATTGACTAAAACCAAGAAGAATAGTGTGAGCAACACTAATTATAATAGGAAAACCACATAATTCAAGAATAAAATTTTCATGCTTAAGGTCTTATCCTAGGTTATTCAAGGCCATTTCTAAAACACTAAGATTGTGTTCTATGATTAGACTTATCCTTAGGGTTCTTACTAAGGATTTCACATCCTAGTTTCCAAAGGTTGACTATACCTTTCCTCTGATACCAACTATAACGACCCATACTTTACATACATTGTTAATACTTCAAAATTGAAGCACACTTATTACAACATATGACAAAACCACAAAGGACTGTATAGGTATAGTGTCTTTAGAAACTGGGAAACATAAACAACTGGTTCATAAATCTTCTACAGTGTCTCCCATTTATTTCATCATATCTAGGGTCCCTTTTAGCATATTCTACTTAATATCCATCTTCCTGACCTGGGGAAAAGAAAACATAAAAGGGTGAGCTCAAATGCTCAGCAAGGGAAAATAAAGGAAATAAAAATCATATCATTTCTTTTTGAAAATCAAAACCTGCAAAAGAGATCATAATATATTAACATGGAATAAATCATAGAAGTGAAAACGAGATCCCCATAATCATAACATAAAACTTGAAACTTTGTGGCATGCATACATAATCATGGAAAATCATTTCTTGTTAGTCATGACTCATTGCCAAGACTATCTTAGTGGACAAAGTCCCTTTCTGAACCGAGTTTACTCCTCGTTTCAGTCCTGTATCACTGAACCGAAATAACCTTCCGTTCCAGCCATGTCTATCTCATGAGATATAAAATCTTTACCCAATGCATTGGAGGGAGATATAGGTCCCACCCATCTTAAAATGAATCCTTTCTTATGTGTGCCACATAATCATAAATCATACATCATCGCATAACACATGTAACAAAAATGGGATTCTTGAAACATCATGACATCATAAATCAATTCATATAAGATAAAGGAATTCATAAAAATAATTCCATCACAACATGATCAAATCAATGTAATAATAGGGATAAAAACAGAACCCTTTATTATCTTAGATGGAAAATAATTTTGATAAAACACTTGGACTCCATTCTTGAGGAAAATATCCTTTCTTCTTCAAAAACATTTTTCCTTTCATAACATGTCATACGACTTTATTATAAAAGAAGTTGATTAAAAATAAACTTGAAAACTTGTAAAGGAAGCTTCTTGGAAATAATGTTTTAAAAATCCATTCATGCCGTATAAGTTAAAAAAAACATTCTTCGTACCTTTGTCGGAAAAGTCAAAAAGTACCTCGTACGAAAAAACGACAAAAGATTCCTTTCATATTCTTTACTAAAAACTCACTGAGGGGTAAAATTGGATTTAAACTATTGTAAGTGGATAAAAACAATATTACATATTGAGGGAACATGGAAGTGGATGATAAAATACACCCCAGTAAATACTTACAAATAAACAATCTCGGATAAAAATGAGATAGTGGTATTTTCCCTTACCTTAGGTCCGATTTGCTTTATTCGTGTCCAAAGCTCCTGTATAATGGTTTAAATAATATTATTGACTTATTCCAGAATCAAAAATATTGATATGATATCATATATGGTCATATATATATATTATTAGCTTCTTGTTAGTAATATTTCATTGTTACTTGTTACTCGGGTCTTTATTGCCTTTTGTTCTTATGCGTGTTTTGCCGAATAAATTCTTATTCTTCTTTTAAGGTTATAGATACCTTATATCCAGAATGTTATTAGTGTAACATATATCATATTTATTCATTCAATTCATTTATATAATTACTATGTAATGATGATCATGTAGAACGAGTCGCATCACATCGTGGAGACGGTATTCCGTACGTACGCACGAGTGATGATATCGTTCCTATGATCGTGGAATTGTATTGGAGTATATATATATTATTTCAGTATCAATATTACTTTATAATAATCATATATAGTTACTCATTACACCATTATACCCATCCTTGTAAGGTGATGGTGGAAAATAGATTACACCACGGCGTGGAGACGGTATTCCGTACGTACGCACGCGTGGTGATTTCATTTTCCCGTAGGATGGATAGAAGGTGAATTAGGGTTGTTTCATATTTATAATAACATATCAGTATGTAAGTAATACTGATGTTATTACTTTGTCATGAAACAACTAAAGAAGAAAAGTTGAAGACGAAAGAAATTGAAAAGATCGGTAATTGATATTACCTCTTCTTTGGAAGGCCTCTTTGAATCCTCCACTTAGGGAACTAAGATTGGTCTTTGAAGAAGACCAGGACCTCTAGGATTATTCTAGGGATGTGGGGAGGAGAAAATGTCAGGGGTTGGACGAGCTTGAGTGCTCAAATTGGTGTCAGGAGGAGGGGGAGGAGGTGCCCTTTTATAAGGGAGGAGAGGGGCACCTTAGGAATATCTCAAAATATTATTTTATAATAAAGTCAAAATCGGTTTATAATGGTTCAAAAGGGTCTTATTTCTAAGATAAGGTGGGGTAGGGTCGAAATACTATCAACCAATAAGATTTAGACAAGTTTAGGGTATTATTTTATCCTTATCAATTAGATTTAACTCTAAGTTAAATAATTTAACTTTTACCGTGTCTTTTTGTTTTCTTACATTATATGGTTAATACACTTACTATAACATGACAAACGAACCCCAAATTGTTTATTATTAATATATATATCCTTATCTAAGTCATTTGTCCGAACCTTAGATTTTTGGGAATAAATTAACAATTAGTAATATAATATTTGATTTAAAAACTATTTTGTGTCAATTTTGACACTATTTGATATATGATTTTTTTGAAAGTCATAACAGAATTATATGTTCGAACCAAGTTGATTAAATCAACAATAATATATCATATTAACCTAGAAAATTAGTGGAATTCATAAAAAGTCTCAAATTACATTTATTTTGGTATTTATATTATCAATTATTTCAATATTTCATTAATAAGATAATTACTACATCATCATTGTGTCATAAATAAATTAAATTATTTAATGTCTAAAAATTATAAATAAAATACCATTATGTAGGAAATATTTTTTGATTTCTAATGAATATTTATAGTCGAATTTATCTTATGTATAACCCTATATTAAAAATGATTTAGTTATTAAACTTTGATTTTAACTATTTTAACCCTTCTTTAAATAAATTAATAATAAATGTCCTAATCTAATCCAAGTGGGACTAAATGGTCATATTTTATTCCTAAGTTTGTTTTTGGTCGAATTACACTTGTCCAATAGAATTAGTACATGTGTTAGGGTAATAGTAATATCATATTTACCCTTAATTACCCTATTTACTATTAACCGCGGTAAAAAAAGGTAAAAAGTTACTATTCACCAAAAAATTATTTTTATCTCATTGAACCAAATTTTACTTACTGATATCAACCGTGTCTGTCAGATTTTCGAAATTCCATTCACAGAAGCGGTAAAATTAAGTTTTATGCAAAATTCAGTTTTTAACCTACCACTTAGTGGTTTCACTATTCATCAGAAATTGAAAGTTTTCAGAAAAATACCAAAATTTCACCCTAGGCTAATTTCGATATTCTGAGTCCAAAAATGAAGTCCATTTTGGAAAATAAAATTTATAAAATTTCAAAAAGTGGTTATTACTATTCATAACGGCTAGTTTTAATAGCATATTGTTGTTTAGTGAAACTCGGTATTGCGTACGACGCAAGCTATCGAGGAAGGTTGTGATTGCGTGTAAAGCAAGCCAAGCAAGTGTTGTGTAGAAAAATATTCCTTTGATGATTTTTATATCATAAAAGTCTCGGGTGTTACAATGATTTTATTCACATGTTTGGATTGTGAAAGTTTAGAGGTGATTCATGTTGATTAAAGGATAATGATAAGTTATCTTGTAAATTCAGTGACCTTATTTCTAAAGTGTTGGATCATAATATTTTTGAAAAGGAAACTGTTTATAAAATGGTTTAAGTTGAACACTAGATGAAATTTTATAGGTTAATGTGTTACTTAACCATATTATGCATCATGTGTTAAGAAACAAAGTAGAAATAGATAAAGGAATAATCAAAGGAAAATATTATGTTATTTAGAGAGTGAAATAATTCCTCAACTTTATAAAAAATGATCTTGAAACCAAAAATGTTATCCAATTACCTTCATTTTCAATGAATCGAATGACCCCTTAGATCATCACATATTTATGGACTTGTGATTGTTAAATTTATTCTAACCATGTGTCACGACCCGTCCTCGGGGCCCATGCCGTGACTACCCCAAGCCCGCCTTCCATAGGCCAGGGGTTGGCGACTAGCACCAAAGGCGAAAATCCAGATAATCGAGAAGGCATTGCCTTTATAAAAGTAAACAAAACACCACAGAGTACAAGATGAAGCAAAACACTAAGTACAAAAGAAAGTGTTGAAGAGTAAATGGGCCAGAATACAAACCCAAATGAAAGTAAAACTATAACTGAACAAGGTACAATAGCTGGAAGAACGGAAATGGCTCCTAGTTCGTCCTCCTCAGATCCTACCTGAAGGGTAGGTATAGATGGCGCAACTCCTGGATCATCCACCACGGATCCTACCTGAAGGGTAGGTACAGATAGCCTCCACAATGCTCTCGCCCGTCAACCTCCTCCGAGTGTTGTCTCGCCGTGAAGTCCACCTCTGGGTACTGACTCGTCATGTAGTCCACCTCCGGGTACCGTCCAGTCCTCGAACACTCGGCCTCCGTCAGCACTGTCCGTCGTCTGCAACCAACACAATGAGGTGCGGGCATAGTCCGTGCAGGGGTGAGTATAAAGATACTCAGTAGGGACCCCGAGACCCTCAAGGTCTCACTAAAACCAACAAGGATAACCACAAATAAGATCTCAACAGATAACCTCTACTTAGGTATATGCCCATACATATACCAAAGTTATCAAGTAACCCATCTCAATCATGAGAAAACACAAGGATCATGTAATCAACGGATAACCACTACCCAGGTATATGACCATACATATACCTAAGTTAACAAGTGACCCATCTCAATCATGAGGTAAACACAAAGTTCAAAAGTCGCAGATCAAACCAGGATTTTCATTATCGAAACCGTAACTGCTGAAGAGTCCCGTCTCTGGAGTGTACAGTGGTCCTGTCACGACTCCGAGGTACTTCTCACTAACTGAAGACTGCTGAGGTACTCCTCCTGTTGAGTACTGCGGGTTTGCGGCCAACTACCGGGCGCTCCGTCTGCTGTGGGTCTATCGCCAAATACCAGGCGCTCCCCCTAATAGCCTACAGAGGTACTCCTCCTATCGAGTACCGCGGGTCTGCGGCCAACTACCGGGCGCTCCATCCACCGTGGGTCTGTCACCAAATACCGGGCGCTCCGTCCACTGGGCTAGTCGACTCACTCTAAGTCGAGTCGGTCAAGCAGTCGTCAGGTCTCAGCTGGCTACACGGTCTCCGTACTCCGTACGCTCGTCTCTGGGAGGGTCCGCTTCACGAGCTACTGGTCGATACTCCAAGTATCTCAAAGTCCAACGACGGAGTATCACAAAGTACCGCCTCGTCATAGGGGTCTCAACGCAACAGACGGCGCGTCAATCGGACACTCGGTTTGTGAGTTACTAGCCTTTTTGTCCCCGGGGCCCGGTTGGTTTCGTGTACGAACCAAAACGGCCGTATCTCAACTGTACCCCGAACTCTCATAGGGTATACTCATAGGGACCGTTTCTAAAAGTGATCACCAACGCCGTTGACGGTTCGTCAAACGGTCGTCTGGTCTGAAAGATATCAGCTTTTCCATTCCAGGGGCCCGGTTGGGTTTCGGGTGCAATCCAACCCGGCCACTATCCAACTGCATCCAAAACTCGGGCGAAGTATGCCAAAAGTTCTGTCTCATCAAGAGGAATTCAACGAGAAAGATGGTGCGTCAATCGGACGCCCGGTCTGTGAGTTATTGGATTTTTCGTTCCAGGGGCCCGGTTGGTTTCGTGAGCGAACCAACCCAACCGCTCTCCAACGACATCCAAACCTCGAGCGGAGTAAGCCAAAAGATCCGTCTCACTTAGAGGATTCCATCAAAGTCGACGACACGTCAATCGGACGTCCGAAGCTCAAGATATAAGCGTTTCCGCTCCGAGGGCCCGGTTGGTTTCGTATCCGAACCAACCCGGCCAAACCCAAAGTAATCCGAAACCTTGAGTGCAATATACCAAAACGACTGTCTCGATCCAAGGATCGCATCGCCGCTGACGGCACATCGTTTGGAGGTCTGTAGCCCGAGTTATGGGCATTTGAACCCAAACAGTCCGATAATGGGGGTTTCGGGCCCGGACCGACCCGGCCCGAGACCCCCCGGTCGGCCCGAACCGGGTCGACCCGCCCCGGTCCGGGTCGGCCCGGCCCGACGCAGCCCGCCCAGGTCCGGGTCGGCCCGGCCCGACGCGGCCCGGCCTGGCAGACCGGCCAGGCGCCGGTTCGGCTGGGCACAGCGCGCCCAGCGCGCTGCCAGCTCGGCCTTCGGCCGATCTGTTGGAAAAGGGGGGGGGGGGGGTGCCTGCCCCCCTTGAGTAACCGCCCCCCCCCCCACATTTATGGGGGGCCGTTTGAAGCCGGCCGGGGGAATTTAATTCCCCCGGCTCCTCCACTTTCCGGCCGGCCGACTCCTTCTCAACGGGACCGGCGGTGACCGGTCCCCTTACAGTTCCGACACCGGCGGCCCGGTCCGGCCGCCTGTCACCTTGCTCCATCGCGGCCCGGAACCGGCCGTGGCCCTTTTCGTCCGGCACGGTGCGACGGCACCGCGCCCCTCCACCGTGACCCCGCTCCGACCGCGGCGCCTTCTATTTTCTTCGATGCGGCGCGACGGTGTCGCATTCTTAAACTTCTTTCCACGGCGCGGCGCGACGGCGCCAGACATTTCCTTCTGCATGAATCCGCGTGGTGCGACGACACCACGTTCTCCCGTACCAACCACAAGGAACCAACATGGAAAATAAAGAGGAGCGTCGGCCGTGTTTGTGCGGTCCGACCCCCTCACGTTATTCGATAACAAATGGTTTAAATCCACAAAGTTCATCAAGTTGGTATTCACGAACAAATAAAAATAAATAAAACCCCTACCTCTGTTTCAAGAACGGTGTACGTCAACGAGCCGTGGAAGGCGAGCATCGCGGAGGTCGGGCGTCGCGGAAAAAGAACGTCGACGTCGCGAAGCGAGGATTCGAAGTCGTTGACGGAGATTTCGTCTCGGAAAACCGTCGCGGAAGAGACGATGGGGAAGAAGAACATCGCGTCGCGGATACGGCGTCGCGAAAGAACCGTTGCGGAAAGAGATGTCGCGTCGCGGGTCGATGTCGCGGAGAACGAATGTCGATTCCATTGTGGTCGATGTGCATCCGAAGAGGAAACGTCTCGGAAGAAGTTCTCCGCGTTCTTCAGTGGAGATGTTCTTCGTTGAAGAAGAAGATGTTCTTTCCAAAACCTCTCAACGGAAAACTCTAACAACCCAAATAAAATAAGTTCCTTTATTATTTTATTAACACAACAACTCTTGAATTTCAAGAGTTTGAAATTCAATAACCACACACAACTCACCTCATTAAACTTATTACATTAAAGTCATAAGTTATAACTTAAGTTGACAAAATTAAAGTGGGAGTTGAGGGGGGTTTTAGAGAATATGAAGGGGTGGGGTTTGTGTGGGCCCCACCACCCTCATAACCTCCCTAGGGAGGTTGGGTGGTTACCCAACTTCCATCAAGAACTAAACACTTAGAGTAAAAATAATAAAAATTGTAGAGTAATTATAAAATAAACTTCCACAATTTTTATCATCAACACTCGTGTAAACGCATCATCGGAATAGGAGTTCCTAAGCAATTACCAGCACTGCGGTTCCATTGGTGCCCTCGGAATTCGATTCTGGGCACCGGTTCAAAAGTAAGAAATTCCCGCTCATTCGTTCACTGAACGTACCCGAGCTAAACTTCAAATAGAAATTCTGGCCACTCTGGGCCTCGGAATCAGGCACCGTCAGAAATTGCGTTCTTGTAAAATTCCAAAGAAAATTAAGAAAAAATTTCCCTTGAATTTTACGGATCTTTACATTACTCCCACCTCAGGGCTTTACGTCCCCGTAAATCTTCAACACAAACTAGGGTCACAAAAGCGGTATTGAGCACGCAACTGAGCCTCCCTCTCCCAAGTGCTCTCCTGGAGGTTCCCGTGCTGCCAGAGAAAGTGCACCCGATGAATCAATCGTCCTCGTAGGATCCGCTCCTGTTGATCCTTGATCCCCACTAGAACCTCCGTGGAAGTAACCCCATCGCCATTGTCCTGCTCCTCATGGTCGATAATGTATCTCCTCAGTTGAGATACCTGGAAAACGTCGTGCACCTAGTGCAACTGAGGTGGATGGGTCAAGCGGTAAACCACCTCGCCTACCCAGCTGAGGACCTAGGAAGGTCCGTTGAACCTCGGATAGAACTTTCCTCCCTGATCACATCTCCGTAAACCTTGTCGAGGTGAGACCCGTATAAGGATTTGATCGTTATCTTCGAACTCTAGAGGCCTCCAAGTCCTGTCAGCATAAGGCTTCTGTCGGCCCTGTGCTATCCTCATCTGCTCTTGGATGACCTGGACCTTCTCTAGTCTCACAAGAGCTGCTAGGATTTCTTCTTTGCCGATAAGAGAAATCTGGTCTCATCCCCTGGATGAACCACATTCATTGCCTAATACAGTCAATCCTGACATGAATGATGCATTCATGCAATGGATGACGTCATAAGGCTTCGACGTAACTACCAAGAGATCCAACTGTCACTCTCGCCTCTAAGAGTGGAGTCACACTGTCGGCATCAGTGTGAGGTAACTAGGTCTCCTCCAGTAGAAATCTCGAAAGTGAGGGTCAAGTCAACAGTTTTAACCGGAACCACTCAGTATCAACCCAACCAAAGGATAAGAAAGAACAAGATAAGTGTCTTTTTATTATTTCAGCTCATAGTACAAAGACACGAATACAACAGAAAAATGGAACTAGAAGTACAAGGTATGTATCCACTAGTTCCGCTCCTGTCGACCTGCTCTCAGAGCTCTACTGCCTTGTCCATTGCTCAGCTGTTGCTCAAGTACCCGCCGCTGCTTCTGCCTCGGTGGATCCTCCAAATCCTGCGGATCAACTGTATGAGGAGTCGGACAATCACGTGCCAGGTGACCCTTTCCGCCTCATTCATAACACTTCCTACTCCTCGTACGGCTGGCTCTAGCCCTCTTGGACCTCTGCATCATCTGTCTACTGCCCACAGATGACTCGTCTACTCATCAAAAAACACGTGGCAAAGGTAGAATCTCTTGAACATGCTTGGGGTGTAGAGATACTGGCACAAATCCACCCTGAAGAAGGTCTCGAAGTCTTCCCATGTGAAGGTCATCCCGTCGAAAAACTGGAACAAGTGGCTCCACCACCTGCCTGCTGCTGCCTGAAAAAGGCTAGCAGCAAAGATCACCATGAGGTCTGTCGGCGTCCCCACTAGCCTGAAGACTCTCACCACAGCCTCCAGCCAATCCTCAGCCGCCTGCAGGTCTGTCTCTCCCCGGAACCTGGGTGGTCTCTGGCGCTGGAACTCATGCAGCGCGCTCAAGTGGCGTGCATCGCCTACTGCTGGGGCTGGTGGCATCGGTGGCCCAATGTATGGTAGTACCGCTGGTGCCTCCGCTGGTGGCTCAACTGTAAGAGGGCCCTGTACCGAAGCCTCGTCGCTCGGCAGGCTGTCAGTACGTACATCCCTCTGGGCTGTAGCTGGTTGTCCGAGAAAAGGCATCCGGAAAAAAACAACGTGACACGGTTAAACGATTATACCTGGTGAGCTGACCTGGTTTGAGCTGGTATTTAAAAACTTTTGGAAACACACACACAATCAGTGTTTTCGTGCACAAAGTCAGAAATCAGTTGTCAGGGTCTTGGTGTATGGATACGTCGGCCGCCCGCACCAACACTGGACTCCCTGAACTGAAAAACACACTCGGTACTCTTAACACTATTGCTTCATAGAAAGAAAACATCAGAGTTATAAGTTCTACGGTAGAACTGACTCCTCTGATACCAATTTATCACGACCCCTCCTCGGGGCCCGTGCCGTGACTACCCCAAGCCCGCCTTCCATAGGCCAGGGGCTGGCGACTAGCACCAAAGGTGAAAATCCCGATAACTGAGAAGGCATTTCCTTTATAAAAGTAAACAAAACACCACAGAGTACAAGTGGAAGCAAAACACTAAGTACAAAAGAAAGTGCTAAAAAGTAAATGGGCCAGAATACAAACCCAAATGAAAGTACAACTACAACTGAACAAGGTACAATAGCTGGAAGAATGGAAACGTCTCCTGGTTCGTCCTCCTCGGATCCTACCTGAAGGGTAGGTACAGATGGCGCAGCTCCTGGATCGTCCACCACGGATCCTACCTGAAGGGTAGGTACAGATAGCCTCCACAACGCTCTCGCCCGTCAACCTCCTCCGAGTGTCGTCTCGCCGTGATGTCCACCTCCGGGTACTGACTCATCGTGTAGTCCACCTCTGGGTACCGTCCAGTCCTCGAACACTCGGCCTCCGTCAGCACTGTCCATCGTCTGCAACCAACACAACGAGGTGCGACCATAGCCCGTGCAGGGGTGAGTATAACGATACTCAGTAGGGACCCCAAGACCCTCAAGGTCTCACTAAAACCAACAAGTACAACCACAAATAAGATCTCAACAGATAACCTCTACTTAGGTATATGCCCATACATATACCTAAGTTATCAAGTAACCCATCTCAATCATGAGGAAACACAAGGATCATGAAATCAACGGATAACCACTACCCAGGAATATGCCCATACATATACCCAAGTTAACAAGTGACCCATCTCAATCATGAGGTAAACACAAAGGTCAAAAGTCTCATCTGAAACCAGGATTTTCATTATCGAAACCGTAACTGCTGAAGAGTCCCGTCTCTGGAGTGTACAGTGGTCCTGTCATGACTCCGAGGTACTGCTCACTAACCGAAGACTGCTGAGGTACTCCTCCTGTCGAGTACTACGAGTTTGCGGCCAACTACCGGGCGCTCCGTCCACTGTGGGTCAGTCGCCAAATACCGAGCGCTCCCCCTAATAGCCTACAGAGGTACTCCTCCTGTCGAGTACCGCGGGTCTGCGGCCAACTACCGGGTGCTCCGTCCGCCGTGGGTCTGTCGCCAAATACCGGGCGCTCCATCCACTGGGCTAGTCGACTCACTCAAAGTCGAGTCGGTCAAGCAGTCGTCAGGTCTCAGACAGCTACACGGTCTCCGTACTCCGTACGCTCGTCTCCGGGAGGGTCCGCTCCATGAGCTACTGGTCGATACTCCAAGTATCTAAAACTCCCACGAAGAAGTATCTCAAAGGACCGTCTCGTTATAGGGGTCTCAACGCAACAGATGGCGCGTCAATCGGACGCTCGGTCTGTGAGTTACTAGCCTTTTTGTCCCCGGGGCCCGGTTGGTTTCGTGTACGAACCAAACCGACCGTATCTCTACTGTACCCCTAACTCTCATAGGTTATACTCATAGGGACCGTTTCTCAAAGTGATCACCAACGCCGCTGACGGTTCGTCAAACGGTCGTCTAGTCTGAAAGATATCAGCTTTTCCATTCCAGGGGCCTGGTTGGGTTTCAGGTGTAATCCAACCTGGCCACTATCCAACTGCATCCAAAACTCGGGCAAAGTATGCCAAAAGTTCCGTCTCATCAAGAGGAATTCAACGAGACAGACGGTGCGTGAATCGGACGCCTGGTCTGTGAGTTATTGGCTTTTTCGTTCCAGGGGCCCGGTTGGTTTCGTGAGCGAACCAACCCGACTGCACTCCGACGACATCCAAAACTCGAGCGGAGTAAGCCAAAAGATCCTTCTCACTTAGAGGATTCCATCAAAGTCAACGGCACATCAATCGGATGTCCGAAGCTCAAGATATAAGCGTTTCCGCTCTGAGGGCCCGGTTGGTTTCGTATCCGAACCAACCCGGCCGAACCCAAAGTAATCCGAAACCTTAAGTGCGATATACCAAAACGCCCGTCTCGATCCAAGGATCGCATCGCCGCTAACGGCACGTCGTTTGGAGGTACATAGCCCGAGTTATGGGCATTTGAACCCAAACAGTCCGATAATGGGGGTGTCGGGCCCGGACCGACCCGGCCCGAGACCCCCGGTCGGCCCGAACCGGGTCGACCCGCCCCGGTCCGGGTCGAACCGCCCCGAACCGGGTCGACCTGCCCCGGTCTGGGTCGACCCGCCCCGAATCGGGTCGACCCGCCCCGGTCCGGGTCGACCCGCCCCGCACCGGGTCGACCCGCCCCGAACCGGGTCGACCCGCCCCGGTCCGGGTCGACCCGCCCCGGTCCGGGTCGACCCGGCCCGAAGCAGCCCGGCCCAGCGCGGCGCGGCGCGACCCGGCGCGGCGCGGCCTGGCAGACCGGCCAGGCGCCGGTTCGGCTGGGCACAACGCGCCCAGTGCGCTGCCAGCTCGGTCTTCGGCCGAGCTGTTGGAAAAAGGGGGGGCGCCTGCCCCCTTGAGTAACCGTGCCCCCCCCCCCAATTTATGGGGGCCCATTTGAAGCCGGCCGGGGGAATTTAATTCCCCCGGCTCCTCCCCTTTCCGGCCGGCCCGACCTGGCCGGCCGACTCCTTCTCAACGGGACCGGCGGTGGCCGGTCCCCTTACAGTTCTGACACCGGCTGCCCGGTCCGGCCGCCGGTCACCTTGCTCCGCCGCGGCCTGGAACCGGTTGCGACCCTTGTCGTCCGGCACGGTGCGACGACACCGCGCCCCTCCGCCGCGGCCCCGCTCCGACCGCGGCGCCTTCGATTTTCTACGACGCGGCGCGACGACGTCGCGTTCCTAAACTTCTTTCCACGGCGCGGCGCGACGGCACCACACATTTCCTTCCGCACGAATCCGCGTGGTGCAACGACACCATGTTCTCCCGTACCAACCACAAGGAACCAAAACGGAAAATAAAGAGGAGGGTCGGCCGTGTTTGTGCGGTCCGACCCCGTCATGTTATTCGATAACAAATGGTTTAAATCCACAAAGTTCATCAAGTTGGTATTCACAAACAAACAAAAATAAATAAAACCCCTACCTCGTTTTCAAGAACGGTGTACGTCAACGAGCTGTGGAAGGCGAGCATCGCGGAGGTCGGGCGTCCCGGAAAAAGAACGTCGATGTCGCGAAGCGAGGATTCGAAGTCGTTGACGGAGATTTTGTCTTGGAAAACCGTCGCGAAAGAGACGACGTGGAAGAAGAACGTCGCGTCGCGGATACGATGTCGCGGAAGAACCGTTGGGAAAGAGACGTTGCGTCACGGGTCGATGTCGCGGAGAACGAATGTCGATTCCGTTGTCGTCGAGGTGCGTCCGAAGAGGAAACGTCGCGGAAGAAGTTCTCTGCGTTCTTCGGCGGAGATGTTCTTCGTTGAAGAAGAATATGTTCTTCCCAAAACATCTCAATGACAAACTCTAACAACCCAAATAAATTAAGTTCCTTTCTTATTTTATTAACACAACAACCCTTTTGAATTTAAAGAATTTGAAATTCAATAACCACACACAACTCACCTCATTAAACTTATTACATTAAAGTCATAAGTTATAACTTAAGTTAACAAAATTAAAGTGGGAGTTGAGGGGGGTTTTAGATAATATGAAGGGGTGGGGTTATTGTGGGCCCCAACACCCTCATAACCTCCCAAGGGAGGTTGGGTGGTTACCCAACTTCCATCAAGAACTAAACACTTAGAGTAAAAATAATAAAAATTGTAGAGTAATTATAAAATAAACTTCCAAAATTTTTATCATCAACACTCATGTAAACGCATCTCCGGAACAGGAGTTCCTAAGCAATTACCGGCACTGCGGTTCCATTGGTGCCCTCGGAATTCGATTCCGGGCACCGGTTCAAAAGTTAGAAATTCCTTCTTGTTCATTCACTGAACGTACCCGAGCTAAACTTCGGATAGAAATTCCGGGCACTCCGGGCCTCAGAATCAGGCACCGTCAGAAACTGCGTTCTTGTAAAATTCCAAAGAAAAGTAAGAAAAAATTTCCCTTGAATTTTACGGATATTTACACCATGTTCTCTAGAACTTTCCATCATAACTCGATAGTTGGTTTTTTCTTCCGTATCCATATTTATATCTCCCACATATGTTCTCTTATTAGGGAACCTATTTATGTGTCAATTATACTTTAATTTCTATCTTATTGATAATATATTATATTAATCCTTTTTAAGACGTGTATTTTTAAGAAATATTTTATTTTCATTATCTATATTTTTGGGATCAATTTTAAATTGTGAGGATGCAATTTTTTAAGGTAGGGAGAATATAACACCCTTAAATTATAAAGTAAGAACGTTATATTCAATGGAATTCATAACACATGACACCAAGTATGAAAAAGAATATAATACCCCAATAATTTAAAATATATTTACTATTTAATATTTTTAAATTCTCGCAATGTCGAGTTAGTGTGCGTTACACACAACAATGACATTCTTAGATTTCTTGTTTTAAACGCAAGATCGAGTTTTACAGAAAAATAATATATTATTAAAATAATATTATTTAATATAATAATAATAATAAACCTAGATAGTAAATTATTGGTTATGAATAGTATTAACTAACTTATAAAAATATATGGTTTAAATGAATATTAAATTAATTAATAGGTTACCAATTAATTGGACTTGAAAATATAAACTAATTGAATATAAAGAAAATATTATTATGTAAATTATCGTAAAGGAATTTTTCCTTAATAAATTAAAAAAATTACAATTATTAAATTATATTAATGAAATAAATTCGTGATATATTCAATAAAATATTTTTGATAATCATCCAAAAGATTTGATAGACCTAAGATAATAGTAAACCATATTTTACACAACCTATATTTTTATTAATACAATTTTACCCCTTTTAATAGGAAACCATTTTAAATATAAATTTTGAAACTTTAATTGATTTAATATGTAAAAATAAACTTTATATTTTATAGAAAAACATAAAAATTAGGTTAGGGTGAAGTTTTGATATTTTTTGGAAACATATCATTTTTCAAGGAATAATTAAAAATAATGAATTTTAGTTCAATTTTTTTTTCATATAATTTAATTATAAGTTTAAATTATGTATTATACATGTTTTAAATTTTAGTTAGATAATATTTTTATCAATTTATCTAATTTAGGTTATAATAATCTATTTCAATTTAAAATTGACTATAAAAACATATAAACGTTTAGGATGTTTTTACGTTAAAACCCCGCATTGTTATCCCATCTATGGGATTAAATTTAAATTAGTTTCTACCACTTATGTGATAGAAATTTGGAAAAAAATATTTAATATTTGTAATAATAGTAATAATTTATAATTTATAATAAGGTTAAATTAGTTTTTAACTAAAAATATTAGTGAAAGTAATTAAAATTAATTACAATGATTATGGTTAAATTATGCTTAATAAAGACTAAACAATAACCTTAAGGCCTAAATAAAACTATACACTTTTCCAAGACATATTATATAGAAATATTTCGACCATATTCTCCCTTGTATCTAATATTTCCATTATTTATTTACTTTCAATAAACAATACATGGGTTGGGTTCTTTTCGTTTAAAATATTACAAGAGATTCCACCCCTCCTCTATTATAAAGGCCTCCTTCACTTCCACTTCCTCACACCTCTCAAGCCCCATAGTTTCAGACAAAATCTTCCCAATTATATCTTTCAAATACCTCAATTCACAATTTACGCCTTACTTTGGGTAGAAATCTTTCCAAGGAAGTCTTTTGTTGCAAACCAAAAGAAGTTACTCGATTAAGAGGTAACACTCTCCCTCTACCTTCTCTATATTATTTACATTATCCACTATATCAACTCTTCTTATTCCATATCTTTATAAAAAATCTAGTATAATAAATATAATAGTATTATTTTATGATAATAATTATAGATAAACTTACACACACCTCCATCTAATGGGTAACAGACATAATGTTTACGTGTAGGCGGACTACCGCCTCACTGAACGATGATTGTTCAATTTTACATTACCACCTATCACGATTGCCATTATAATGGACACTCTCATTATATATGATATATATGATATTTATAATATCTTTATTTCTATGTAATTACATTATAACACATACCTATATACATTCCATTTTGTATAAAAATGATTACATCCTCTGTGGAAGTGCAGACTACTACCCCCTCAAAGCGATGTGATTCGTTCTTCGTATACATGGAACATATTAAGGATAATTTTAGTAAAACTATGTAAAATATGTGAAATATATATTATAATGGAATTATGATATAAATATGTATCATTTACTCTTGATTATTTTAACATGACAAAGAAATAAAAGTAGTGTTCATGTGTACAAATAGACTACCATCTCCATGAATAGTGAATTTCATTTATTATCTCAAAAACATTATATAATATTCTAGATAAATATATAATAGAAATATATGTTATTAAAATCATGGTTTAAATTATTTATATGATGAATTCATGATAATAACAACAAATAAAAAGTTCAAACATACTTGACGAACTAGGCAATTAACACCCGATATAGTTAAAATAATGAAAGTTTATTAACAAACGAGTAATGATTAATTATAAGAAGTTAATATATGGTATTATAAAAATGATTATTGTTATTTTATTATCTAGTAACCAATTATAATCCACTATATAGGAGTCTAAATATCACACAACAAAAAAGAAGGATGAGGCAAGGGATTTTCATCTTAATTTACATTCTATTGAGACTTAATTGTTGTTATGGACCTAGTTTCTTTTATATGGTTTATATAATTCCATTTAAATGATATATCATTAATATCATTTAATATAATTTTATTCCTTCTTAAGGTTATGATTTAAAACATTTCAAAGTGGTATGAGATACTTTGGAATGTTTAAAGATCACTTTTCCTAAAAAATAAAACTAACATTCTTTAAATGGTATTTCCATTTGAGGAAATTAAATAAACATTTTTCAATAAATCCTTTTATCATGAATTTTTATTCAGGACAATTTTAAAGTATTAATACAATTTTCCCACTCTTCGGTACTCATTGTGTCTAAGAAAATGTTTTTAAGACAACCTGAATTTATTTCTCTCTTTAGTCAGAGAACCTCTTTTAATATAAAAACCATGTTTTATTAAAATGTTTTCAAAAAGATGTCACCTTTTTAAAATGATTTATTTTAAAAAATTAACCATTTTTTTCTTTTCCCATGTTTTCAGAGAATTATTGTTTTCTCTTTCTTGACAAAGCATTTTTCAATCCTTTTTACCATACAAAAGGAATATTCTTTTTTACCTCGTGTGACATGTATTGATTTATCCACCATAATTTCTTTGAATCCTCATTTTCATGTTTAAAAGGATTATTTTTAAATAAAATTATTTTAAAAATAGATTTTCAATGAATAATATTTTCAAAATGTTTTTCAAAAGGAAAGGATATTTTCCTCAAGAATATTTTTGAAATTTATTCTTTTATTTCATTAACAATATCCACCCTTATTATTACTTATCCTCCTATAAGGTTTTATTGATAAATACATATTATTTATTTATTATGGATATTTTATAAGACACTATATCTAGTTGATATATTAGGAATGATTTAGACATAGTGATGAGTGGGTATGGGACTTTCTATGGCCCCTCGATGCATCAATAGTCTCATGAGACGAAATAGTTGGCAAGCCACCTTATATGGGTTTTTTACCCTATAGCTAAACCATATTGAGAAAGGTATTGATGGTTGTGGTTGTTTTAACATAGGAAACATGGAATCCAATAAAAAATCTCTAACTTGTTTAGTTTCAGTTATTATTCTTCCATTAAATTTTTCATCGACATATCTATGGATGTAGTTCATTATCAGTTTATTGATTTATGGCATGTGTTTCAGTTTCTTATTTTCATATTATTTATGCCTTATCTAGTTACTTAAATGGAAATTGTGTTAAGTTATTTACCTTTCCATATATATTGATCCATTATTTCTTCCGTTATATTTACCCTTACTGATCATTTGAGCTCACCCTTATTATGTTTCTTTCCCCAAGTTATGATAAAGGGAACTTTGATTAAGCTTTCAAGGATGCAATTTATTTTAGTTATAGTGTAGAATGTTTTATTTTGTTTTCCCAATGTATTATGGATATCATCTTTTTTATCTTTATTCCAAGACTATTAAACTCTCAGTACTTCAGTATTTTATTCCTTATAATCATGCCAATATAATAAAATAATGCACCGGCTCCGGGCTTCAAGGGTCGGGGCGTTACCAGAATTATGATGGGAATGCTGTTTTTATATGATATATATATATATATATACATGATATTTATATTCTCTTATTAATTTTTAAATTTTTATATTTCACATACCTTCATGTTTTCTATTTTGTGTAAATACAATAACATCATTTGTGGAAGTGTGTACTACCGCCTCCTCAAAGCGATGTGATTCGTTCCCACTGTACATGGAACATATAAAGGATGGTTTTATTAAAAATATGTTACATATATGAGATATATATAATAATATAATTATAATATAAATATATATATCATTTAATTTTCATTCTATTAATATGACAAAGAATTGGAAGCAG
Source organism: Viscum album (assembly GCA_963277665.1). NCBI lineage: Eukaryota > Viridiplantae > Streptophyta > Magnoliopsida > Santalales > Viscaceae > Viscum > Viscum album. Next base: position 543,193,283 of record OY728119.1, read on the forward strand.
CGTTCATGCATACGTACGACCTACCATCTCCATGAACAGTTCATTTCATTTCCTATCTCCAAATTTTCTTGATTATTCTAAATAGATATATACTGAATATATATGATATTTAAATCATTTTTTACATTCTATATATCATTAATTCATGTTATAATTTATATTAATAACAAGTAACAACTCAAAACATACTTGAAATACTAGGCAATTAGCACATAAAATAGTGACAATAATAGATGATTATTGACAAAAAAATAATGAGATATTATAAAACGTAAATATATTATAAATATTAGTATGGTTCTAGTATAATTTAATAACAATATTGAAACCATTATACAGGATGTTAAAGGAAGTTCTTCCAAAAGGAGACACATGATAAGGAACTTCGTCTCAATCTCCTTTCCTTGCGGCATACTTTTATGTTATACACCCACCTTATTATATGAGGTGTATATACAACCCCTTTGAATTATCATGTAATTAATTATTTTATTATCAAGTTATTTAATGTTTTCTTAAATTTTATTCTTTCATGGGACTTATTATTTAAATGTTCAAATTGCTATGAGACACCTTGAATGTTTGAAGATTTAATTATCAAAAAATTTCCTCCATGTCAATATTATTGATATTATTTTATATATTTATTTAAATAAAAATATTATAAAAGACATTTTATTTTTACAGAAAGGTTTTTAAAATGGAATATTTTGACATGTTTTACATGAAACATTTTGATAAATGACAAAAGGAATGTTCTATTCTTAACGCACACGATGACAATGACTTTTCCACCACTGTAGAAATTATTTTATTTTTATCTCCCTTTTCAATATTTCATGATTCCTTAAAAAAACATATTTATTTTTTTGGTATATTGGAATTGAAATTTATTTTTCAAAGAAAATTATTTTTGGGCATTTAAAATGGGTTCTTACAAGAAAATATTATTTTTATACAAAATTATTTTTCATATGCGATTAATGGGATTAATAAGAGTTTTTTCCTCAAATAAATTTTCAGTGATCTCATTTAAAATATTTTCATCTATGTCAACATCCTTTGTTGTGTCTTATTTGTAATTGAGTTTGATCTCTCATGATATCATCTTTCAGATTTTAATGAAAATTTTATGATCAATTTGACTGTGAATGTGTTATTTTGATAGCATTCACCATATTACTTAGAATGATTTGAGATTAAGTTTACTGATTGGGGAAAGTTAATGGTTAAAGTATTCAAAATTTATATGATAGTTTTTCAATACAAATTCTTATATTGTTTATGATTCACCCCATTCATATAAGTAAATCATTGGACATAGTAAGTGATGGGATGTGCCTACTGTATCCCATTGATACATGAGTAGGTATCATGAGACAACGTAGATATGGATTTCATAAAGGCCTTAACCATTTATTTTCAGATTTCATTATTGAGGCCTAAATATTATGTTTTAAATGTCTAAAATTATGCATTCCATCATTGTGAGATTAGTTATTGATATTCCATGTGATTATTCGACTAGTAGAATATCGATGGTTAAGTTTCATAGATCATGTGATAATTTAAATGGTATGTGTTTTGGTTATTTACCTTTCCATATTTGTTATTCCCTATTTACTTATAGATTCCATGGTATGATTACCCTTACTGATAATTTGATCTCACTCCTTTCATATGTTTCAATTTTTCCTCAATATTTCAAGAAGTATATTATTACTGATATGAAGAATTACACAAAGGGGGAATAATGGTAAACTCACTGAATCTTTTTTTTATATTTAATGTTTTAAAATTTAATATGGGTTTAATGTATATATCTAGTTTTATAATAATAATAAAATATTTGATCCTTAGGGATGTGATTTATTATATCTTATGATAGTGTAATAAAGCAAGGAACTGATTCCAAACTACCATGGTTAGGGTCATTAAATTTCTCTCATCACTCAGGATACAAATTCTAGAAGAGTTATAATCTTATTATGGGTTCATTATCCTTTTCCATAGATTTTCAAAGTTTATACATTATTTAATTTGTAAATGAAAAATTAACATAAATCCATGATAAAATTTCAATAATGTTTTTATGGATTTGATGTTTATGTTTGGTAGGTTTTGATGTTCAAAATATTAAGGCTAAAAAACGAGGGTTATATTTAAGTCTTACTTCATGATATCTAAGGTAAAGTTCATTGATTTTTTTTCTATAAAATGAAAGCTCCCACTTCCCAGAACTCAGAGAAAGATCACTATCAATGTAATTATAATGAAAATAATTTCTCCTTTTTTATTGTTTTCTATTTATTTTTATACTTTTCTTGAAAACTATTCCTGGAAGAAATATCACATCCACAACCTAACCACATATTATGAAAAAATCATTGGTCAGGAAATAGTGGATTTTGATTTTCACAATGCACAACCCATTTTTTTCATCATTTTATTAAGAAGGGAAAATAATATGTATAATAGATATGACATGATCCAGTCTAAATATCCAAAATAACACCACCATAATTTTTTTCTTACAACATAATACATCCCTTCATTCAAGAATTCCTACACCCCCACACTTAAAAATTAACATATCATATGATATAAATATATTAGTGTGAAAATGGGTATAAATAGAATATAATGTGTCTCATTACTAGTGATGTTATTCATGAATTCAAGAGGCTAGACAAGTATTGATGTCATGGAGGGTTAAAGGATAAGATCTTAACAATAATAAATTCCTCAATCATACTAAATATTTTTTTTCACAGTCATATATTTTAAAATTTATAGTGTAAGTTCTAGAAGTTGGCAAGCCCCATGATCACTCAAGAAATATTATCAAGATAATATAGAAAGTAATGGGTATGTAAATCCTCTCATTAATAGAACACATTAAATTGATCAATAAATCATAGAATGTAATATTTATAATAATAAATCAATCCAAAAAAGTTCAGATATTATAAATATGAAAAATAGTAGGGAAATTTCATTCACATGAATTAACTAATCCCATTAAATCAAGATTCATCAAAAATAACATCTTAAGCTACACTCTAATTAGTTAATTTCACATTTTTCACATTTAATATCATAAACATAAAAATATGAACCATGACATTGGGATTCCTAATAAATTCATGTCTCCTAAGACAATAAAATAAAGAAAAATATAAAACCTAGGGCATGAATTATTAATTTAAATCTTGAAAATAAATATTTAAAAAACAATATAGGGAGTTTAAAAGATAAGGAATGTAATGTAAAACTACCCTTAATAATGATTCTTTAGTAGGTTTACATAGGCCCCATTACTTCAGTTCAATTTTTCATAATTTTCATGATGTTAATACTTTTCAAGACATTAATTTTCATTTCAAGGCTATGTTACACATCATTTCACATTTTAAATTCTCTTTTACTAACTATTAGTTATGTTTTCACGATGGGAATTATTATTTCAGAATGTGAACTCTATAGAATTTCTCCAATTTCTTTTCCTTCCTTACATTATCTTCATTATGCTCCTATAAAATAATAATGAAAATAAATTATAATACTATTATATACAATTATACTTAAATATGAGTCAAGGTAGTAGTAGAATCAGGAAAAAACATGGGTTTCCTCCTAAGAGTGATTTTGTTTAACATAATTGGATTGACTTAGAAATAATTTTTTTTAAGTAAATCCTAGAATAAAATATTCCCTCACCCACACTTAATTGATGTAGTTTCCTCAATTAATTTAAATTTATTGTTTATCTAATTATATTTAAAATGAAATTAATTTATTTTAATAAAATTTAAAGGAAAGTTACAACCTGGTGGGTCTTCATTTGTATGCCTAGTGAAGGAGTGTAATATTCTCCGCTGGTTATTAAGATATGGTCCCATGGTACTTATTCATCCTCTTCCTATTTATAGATATTGTGTTTACTCCTCCTTCTTTTGAAATCTACACAACACCAAAAGTATACATGAAAAAAAGTAAAAGGTCATTCCCATCTGGAATGAAAATTACCTGGTATATGTTTGAGTCCAGTGTTTTATAAAAACACTTGATATTCAGGGTTGAAGTTTCTTGGTTGAATTAAATTATTACGTTCTATCTTTCTTTTCTCTTTATAAATTTTTAAATTTTCAATAACTTCTCTCTGGATTTCCTCTTGCTCATATAGTTGCAATATCTTCTCTTTTCTAGCTCTATCAAGGTCCTAATACATCATTCTCATATCCTAATAGGATTTATTTTCCAATTACATAAGGATGTGTAATCTATTTATATAAATAAATCAGTTGGATTATTATTCTTATGGTTATCATATAGGAATTACTATAACCACATATGTTATCTTTATGATTTTGGACCCAGTCCTTCCCTTTGGGTTTTTCATCTTTTAAAAAATATCTTGGATTTATCTATTGGAAACTTCTCTGTAGACATTTGGTATGTATGTTATGGTGTTGATGTTTCATGATTCACCCTATCACATTTAGTAATTCCTCAATTTTTTTATTATTAAAGTAGTACCATTGATCACTAATGAAGGCACATGGAATTTTAAATTTATAGAATATGGTTGTCCTGAGAAAATCGTAGATAAATTTCACATCATCTATTATGAGGGATTTTGTTTCCACCTATTTTGAAGAATAATAAATATCTAATAGAACATACAAATTAACAAATGAAATTTAGAATGTTCCTATAAATTCTATTCCATACACTTAAAAAATTTCATAGAAGGTAATTGGTTTGTGGGGAATCTCTTATCTTTTTGATATATTTATGAAAAACCTTATTTTTTCACATTTCTTACAAAACACATGTGCATATTTAAACAATATGGACCAATAAATTCCATATTCTAATACTTTACTCAATATCCTTTAGGATCCAAAATGTCCTCTGTAATCTAATACGTGATATAATTCAAGACTTGATTCAATTTCACTTTTAGTTTAAATTATTCAAATTATTTGTTTAGTTTATATCTTTTATAAAGGAATGGTTCTTCCCAAATATAAAATATATATTTAGATTTAATCTAGTGATATTGATGATAATTTAGATGAGATGGTAATCGATATGTGAATAAATATTTGATAATTTCAGCATACCATCGTACTTATCCTTTCATGATGTAATGTTTTTCTCCAAGAAGATGATAATTTAGTTGGTTTTGATTTGAAATTTCTTCTTCAGTAGTGTGAGGCAGTCAATTCAGATATCCGACCACCAAATTCTCAATCCCCTTTTTTTCTTTAATTTTTCAATTTTACACTTGTAAAATAAACATCCATATTACTAACCTTGTCTTAGTATCATTATTCTTCATTAGTTACCTAAGGGCTATACGATCAGAAATAAAAAATATTTATTTCCAAGAATATAAGATATAAATTTATCTAGGGGAAAAATAAATTCCAAGAACTTCTTCTCTTTATTATTATTGTTGATTTATATAGAATATACTGTACATGAAGAAGATGATATGAAATAAGGTTTTTTATCAATTATTTAGGATAGGGTGGATCACATGTCTTGGTTTGACACATCACAAATAAACTTAAAAGGAATTTCCCATTTGAGTGGTTGCATTATTGGTAGTGTGATAAGCCTTTTCTTCAATTCATTAATAACTTTCCTACATTATTCAAAAAAATTAAACAAAATTTCTTTTAATAATATTCTTGAAATAGATATTGAAATATTACTAAAATATTTGATGAATCTTATGTAAAATATGCATATTCTAGGCAAGGATCTAAAATATTGCAGACAAGTTTGATATGGAATGAAGATTATTACTTCAACTCTTGACTTATTTACCTGAAATCCATGATTTAAAATTGAGTACAAAAACTATTCCCTTTTTAACCATGAAATTAAAAATTTCAATGTTTGAAACTATATTTTTCTCAATAATATTTTCAAAAACATTTCCAAATTTGTTAAGAAATGATTGAAATAATTACTGAAAATAGTAAATTCATCAAGAAATACCACCATGAAGCTCACAATATGATCTAGAAAAATACTTATTATACATAGTTGAAATGTATGTTGAGGAATTTCATTGCCAAAACGCCATCATCTAGTTGGATAAAGTGAAAAAAGGGAAGGTGGAGTTTGTCTTCTCCATGTTTTTTATATAATTAGTACATTAAAGTATCTTGAAAATTCATCTAAAAAGTAATAATTATTTTCCCAATAAACCATTATTGAATTTAATCGATGAATAGGATGAGAAATTGGAATTTTTAGGTAACTTGATTTAGCTTTCTCTAATATATACATAATCTCTAACTACTTTTCACTCTCATGGGGATACATTAATTTTTTTAATAGTGGTCAGACCAGGTTTCATTGGGACAAAATGCATTGGGCTAACCCAATATGTTTCAAATGTTGGTTAAATTGTGTTAGATACTAATTTTTTTCCATTTCTTTATTAACAACATCCTTGATTATGGGATTGAGTCTTGTTTGGGGTTTCCTAAATAGCCAAGAATCACCTTCTAAAAAGATTCTATGTGAAAAAACTTTGGGATTGATCCCATTTATAAAATCAAAACTCAATCCTATGGAATGCACATTTATTTTGAGAAGGACAATAAGAGTTTGTTCATTGGAATATAAAATTTTATTAGGAATGATGACTGTAAATTTCTATCAATCCATATGGTATAATTTTTTTAAATCACATGGTAGTGGATTTAACTCATGACATGAGGGTTATTAAAGGGATGATATTTATCAGTGGTTTCTTATTTATATGGCTTATATCTCTTGTTTCATGTTAGTTTCTTTTGGTAAATCATTGAAAAAAATAAGAAGTAAACTCATCCTCTAACTCAGAATTAGAATTTTCAGGAATTAGGGAATCTTACCTTTAAATGAGATATTATATCTTAATGCTAATTATTCTTAAAGAACAATTAAATCTTTAATTTTTTATATAAATTTTTCAGGAGTGATCACATAAAGTAGATTATTTCTTTGTGTATGATTAATTGCATCACGTATGTTGAAGTGAAATGTATTATCTCCAAGTTCCATTGAAAGTGTGCCTTCATTGGTAATGATGATAGTTTCTGATATCTTTATAAATAACCTCCCAAAATGTTGGGTGATTGTCTTGGTTCACTATGTTATTCCATAGTGAGAACATAGAAGTTTTCTAGAAAAATTAGTCCTCTTACTCCAATGAGTAAATCTTATACAACTCCTATTAGGAATACTATGGATATAGTTTCTAATTATACTAACACTAATAAAGAGCTTAAATATATGATCTATAAGGATAAAAACATAAATTGAGGTGTAACATTTCTAGAATAACCCATACTATACAACACATCATTAAAATTTGAAGATCCAATAGTGCAAGGAATAGTGAATATCCATGGATCTTGAAATTTTTTGTGGTATTAGTGGTGTGATCAGTGTTGAGACACTTCTCTATATATTGATTCACTCATTTATATCAAGCCTTTTTATATTGGTGAATAAACAAAAGATTTTTTTTTCATATTTAATGATTTTTATGATTGCTTCTAATAGCGGGATATTGATTTCAAACTTTTGGATGGTTTACTAAATCTTCTATTGAACTCGCAACTCTTCTCCCTTCTTTTACTCCATTAATATTAGTGGAAAAGGTGTTTGGATATCCATTTTTTCTTTTTATTATTTTTATAGGTTCATTTATGTCATTTCCTTTCTAAACTTTGTTCTCAATTAATCATTTTTCTCATCCAATTATTTTGGAAGGCTAGGTTGAGGTTCAAAATTATACTCAGAATCAGCAGCCTTTCTTTATTAAGGTGGCTGGAGCTCTATTCCATTTCATGTTGTAATCAAAATCATGATTTACTTAGGATTACTAACTATTTACACTAGAATTTTTTTGGGATTCTTGGTCAGAATTTATATAAAACTTACAAATTGGGATATTATCTTATTTATCTTATCTTCAAGTCCCACAAACTTAGACCTCCGGTGATTCTATTTAGTTTATGGTGCATTGAATGAAGCCTTATCACATGTATTTTTCTATAAATACGGTGGTTTAAAGGCTTGTTATTGGTAGGGAACCTTGTATGATTGCTATATGGGGGGGGGGGGGGGGTTAATTTTGGTATCGAATCTGAAAAGGGGTCCTTGATTGGTTATATTGGGTTCCACATCCTAGTTAGGCAAGGTAATTTTCTTTTTCATGATTGACTATGCTAGAATTGAAGTGGATGAAAGCATACTACACAACTTTATATCCCCTAATCTTCTCTATATTGGTTAGTAAAATAAGTTGGCGAATCACAAAAACAATATAATTGAAATGAAGTTTGTTGTCCACTTGCTTATGTCACAACCATTTATCGCGCTAACCAAGTGAGGTCATCAAAATTGGATTCAATTAAAGATGATGAACGATATGTTCATACCCCATGGATTCCTCTTGTACCTATAACTATTGTAACAAAATACTATGAGTTTTGATAAATATTTTCAATTATACCTCTGGATTCTACTAAAAATTTTTCTTTCAGGGCCTCTCTAGATAATGCAACAAGAATATTTTGGTAATAATCAAGAAATCCATGGTAGAAGAACCCAAGGAATTGGTTCTCTTCCACAATTTGATATAGGATGCTGGTGTATAGATTCTTGAAGCATTCCCATTACTCTTAGGGAGTCTCTTAGGTTTATTGATAGATTTCTTAGATCTCTTTTATGATTGTTGTACTCTGGGAGGTGGTAAAAAATCTCTTCAGGAATATTCTTTTTATATCTCACCGTTCATTCAATTATCTTGGATGTAGATAATAGGTGAATTGCTCCACATGAATTGCTCTATCAGAAATCCTCATTTATTGAAATTGGAGAAATAATAGGTGAATTCCTAGATGTGTTAGTTTAGGTCCTCACATGAAAAACCATCAGATTTAGGTAGCACATGGATCATATTAATGTTTAATTAAAAATCATTTTCTATCATAGGTAAAACTAGTTGGTTTTGATGGTTAGAAAATTGTGGTGCACACAGATCTCAGAGGGTTTTACTGAGATTTCCATGCTTGATTTCATGTTTAGAGTGAACGTTGAGAGTGTTTCTCTAATTTGAAAGTTTTATTTCTTCAATTATCATTTTAAGTTAATGCTTATTAATTTAGTTAGCATTATTTTTATTTCTAGATCAAATTCAACTATATGGTCAGTTGAACTTTTGACCATTTGAGGTTAATTGTTTTTAGTGTAATTTCCTCTCAAAAAAAAAAAAATCCATTTTTGATGTATAAATCTCATGGGGCATGTAAATAAAATTTTATTTCCAAATTATAGTCTAGTGGTTAACCATAGGTAGTCTCCTAAAGAGGAGTGTGCACAAAATAGACTATCACTTTTTAATGTTTATTTCAGAAAAAAACTTATTCGGGTTTGAATTGAGTAATTTATAAATTGAAAAGAAAATTAATTTTTTTTGAAATTATTGGATAAAATGGAGATTCTAGAGGGCATGGATAAACCTAGTGCAATGCTATCATAGTTTCAAAGTTTTACAAAATTTTCTTACCATGGATGGTAATAGTGAGATTCGTCTATTGATTCCTATCTCTCCTTGGATAAATGGTGATAATGAGGATATCCCTAACGTAAGTATCAAATCATTCTAACCTCCTTCATATGTTCATGGATTTATAGTGGGTCCTATTGATAAATTATAGAAATCCACAATTGGTAATTGTGTTTCTTAATTTTCAATAGTTCAAGTCATAGTTCCTCACACCTGCTATAGATCACTAATCACTCCCCAACAAACCCTAATTAGTTTTGTAGTAAACATATAGTAATTGGGCTGATGAATATATGGATCATATAACTAGATAATTCAATTTAAAATAGTTTATCCCAAATTTAGAGGCATTCCGAATTAAAAACTAAAATATAAATTTAAACCATTCAACAAAATAAAGAAAGGTTTTTTCAACTAAGATCAGAAACTCAAATATATATTTTGGTAAATGATCCATCTTTCCTAATCAATCAAAAAAACAACCCCTCTATGGATAGGGTAGATGAGTTGATTTGGGAGAGGGGATACATGGCAAGAATGAAATAAAATTAAAGAAATGAAAAGAAAATATAAAATCAGTATAGCAGCAAGGTTTCCTCATCTAATGCTTCCCTTCATTGAGTTGATCCTTCCAAAATTCCCCTAGGTCTACAATTTATATACCTTGGAAGTGATATAGATAATATAAATTAATCAATAATTTCTCTTTGGGTCAATCAAAGGGTGTCTTGAAGGTTCTAGGTAATTAAATGTTGTCTTCATCACTTATTCCATTGAATCTATTCATTTCTAGGTCTATTTGAGGGTTTCACATTGTGAATAGTGTTTTAATGATGTGAGTTTTTTAGGGCTGATGAATTCATGGCTTGGTTCACACTATAAAATACTCTCATGGTGATTTGGGGATGTGTTATAGTGTGACCATATGTGTCTCACTGTGACACATGTGGTCCTATCCAATAATGGTCCTTTTCCATCGTATCTTCCTCTTCCTCACCCTTCTCAATGATTCAACTTCGTGAATAGTTTAGTTTGGAAGTGAATTGTGTGCTTCAAACATATTTCACTCTGTTTGAACCCTTTTATTCATTTTCATACCTTGAACTTGTCCCTTGGATCCCCGTATGACATGGGATATTATCTACATGTTGAATACATCAAATTTAGCCTTGTTTGTAATCAATCCTTGTATCCTACAATATGTCAATAAAATAATTTAATATCATAAATTTTAATCACTTTAATTTCATAAAAAAATATATCTTAAATTAAAATAATCATGAAAAATATTTCTATTTTAGTACACCTCTGTAGGTTGTCCCACCACATATTTTTAGTGGGTCCATTTAGTTACCCGATCACACCAACCTCCTTCTTTCATGCGCCACTATCCATTCAAAATGGTGTGCACTAATCTCCAATAATAATCCACAAACTAATTAGCTAAAATATATAGACTCATCATATAATAATCTCCTAGATAATATTCCACGCTATAGTCCAAAATTTCTCTAAAAATATAACTTCTATTAGAAAATCCTCCATATCAACCTATCATTGACTTGATTCCTTGCTTCCTCAACCAACTTCCATCGAAATGAAACACATCCTTATATTGAACTAAATTTAGATACATTAAGTGTCTTAATAATCCTAAAATTATCCAATTTTAATACAACTTTAAGGATAATCCTTGAGAAACCTTTGACACTCAATTTTTTTAACTTCTAAACCTCTGTTCTACATCCATGTATTGCTCTCTATTATACTTTGGGTCAACTAAATCCCACAAAGGTACAATACTATATTAGGTTTTCTTGGATTAGAAGCTTAATATGCTTGTAATAAAGTTTTTTACTCCCAAAAACATTCTATAGTTCAATATCCCATTATTTAAGATACTTATGAATGTAATGATATTTTAGTACGATATGTTTAGAAATTGAATAAAAAAGATTTTTTTTCAAGTGAATTGCACTTAGACTATCGCAATAGAGTTACCGAGTATCCTAGAATTTTCTAATTTATAACATAATTTGTCACAAAAAAAATTCCCTTCACTATTTCCATTACAATAATATATTATGATTCCATTTTAGTGAATGAAACTACAAACTAAAACATATAAATCTAGATGATTTTCATTCGACAAAATGCCAAAAAAAATCACATTATACATTTATAAGTATCATAATCTCTCTCAAATCCACATCTAAATACCCTAAAAATGGTTCAAATATCCTAAAATGTAATGGAATGTATCATATTTATTTGAGATATCTGCTAAACTATTTCAAAACTTCTTATTATTCATTCCGTATTACCATATATCGGTTAATATCCCCCACTACAAATGCAATGTTAGGAAAAGTAAAAAACCATCACATTCATTAAAAAAATAACTATTAAATGAAACAATTTTTATACATGCATCTCAAATAATCTTCTATTCAAGGTGCTTTCCACTTTTAAAATTCAATTTTAATGACTAGAGGATTTGAAACTAACTCACATCAATTCATTACAAACCATTCAATAAACTTCCAGATTTACTATTTTTGAGATAGCATGAAACTCGTAGTGCTTATCTATCTTTTGTACTCATTCCAAGAATCATTTTTTCAATACTAAAACAATTCATTTGAAAAGTTATTTATAACTCAATATTCAATTCCTAGACCCTTTGAGTGCATGTTCCCATTATAATCATATCATCAACATACAAGAGCATGATGATAATAAAAACATCCTTCCATACCTTATGATTAAAATAGTGATCTATGTTTCTATATATGAATCCCATTTTAACCACAAATAAATTTAATTTATAGTTCCATTTATTTGATGATTTTTTAATCCACAGTGACTATGTTTAATTTTATACATAATGTCATACCTTTTGATTAACCTTTATACCAGTTGGTTACCTCATGTAAATATATTTTTTCAAATCACCTTGAACAAACACAGTCTTTATATCCTTTTTTAAACACAAATAATTAGTATAAATAGATATCAAGACCATATGAATGGTATTTTGTTTTACTACTAGTGAAAATATCTTAGATAATTACACTCTCTCTCTCCATTGAAAACCTTTCACCAACATCATAGAATTATATCTTATACTTTTTTTAAATTCTCATTTCTATTAAAATAAACATTTATTACCAAATGGTTTCATTCCTCATAGTAATTCCATTATCTCCCTAGTATCATTAGAATATATGAAATCTATTTCTTCATCCACGAATAACTTCCACTAAACAAGATTACTGAGTGAAGCTACCTCTTACAGGATCTTAGTTTCCTATCCACCTATTAGAAATAGTTAGTGGAAGTCATGACCATATATTTATACTAGTTTTCTAACTCAAGAAGTCCTCTATAATTAATTATGTGAATCTAATCTCATTGATTCTATATTATATAATACTATAAATATATTTTTGTAACTTCTAGTGCTCTAATACATGTCTTTATAGCTGTTGAACATTCAGATGTATAATCTACTAGTTTTTTTTATACTAATTAAACCAACATTTAAACTTACTAAAACTAGTATAATTCTAATGTTCCCATCCTAACCAACTTAAACCTTACGGGATGAATATTTCCTATCAACATCTGCATCTTCCATGTCCTAATATTTTTATAAGACCCTCTCATTAAATAAAACATTTTGAGCTTTAGTGATCTTCCATCAATTTTCATGCTAGATTTGATACCTAATTTTCTAATTACCACATATAATATAGAAGAAAATTTGAGACATAGACTCAATATTTTACCTATATTTAGCATCTATGTGAAAATATGATACAAAACCAAAAACATTGAGATATTAAATTTCCATTAGTTTATCTGACCACAGTTTTGAAAAATATCTATCTTCATTAGTTATAATGAAATTTTGTTCACTAAATACACAATAAAATTTAGTGATTCCACCAAAATTTCTTTAGTCATAAAAAATGTATCCTCTTAATTTTCACATTATTAGTCAACATTCTTCTCATCCATTCAACTATAACATTTTGTTCCAGTGTACCATGAACATTTTTATCATGTCTAATTCCCTTCTCTTGACAATAATTCTTAAATTTCCTTCCTCTATATTTTCCATTATTATCCAATCTATGAAATTTCAGACTTTTTTGGTCTCCCTTTCATATATTAATTTCCATTAGATGAAAACAATAGACTATTCATATTTTTGATTCAAGAAATATGTACACAAGTTTCTTATTGAATCCTTAATAAAAGTGAAAAGTATATGAAACCTATATGAGATCATACTGAGGCTGGTACCCATACCTTATAATTAATAAGTTTAAGATTACAAATATAAGGTCTCATTACATTAAAATTAAAAGAAACTTTCCTTTATTTACTAAGTATACAACTGGAACAACATTCGACATCAGTATGATTGAGCTTTAGTACAATATTTCCCACTAGAACTTTCATATTATTCTCATTGTGATGACCTATATTATTGTTCCAAAACTCCATAAGTTTTGTAGTTATAGTTATAATCATTAAACTTACATATAAACCAAATATCAAATACAAGGTCCCATCCTTTACCACTATTGGGAAAACTATTGAACCACATGTTACATTCCATACACCATTAAAGAAAGTTTTATAATATCCATCCTCAACCAGCTACCCAATGGAAATAATATTTTTCCATAATATAAGGATATATATAACATTTTTTAACTTCAACATAAATCCATTCAACATTTTTATATTGAAATCATCCTTTTCAAAAACTTCAAGTGCCTCAACATCCCTTAAGTGTAACTTGTAAAATAATTTAGATACATAATTCTTTATGAATCCCTAAATTGATGTGTAATAAAATGTCACTTCAGAATCACATACCCCTAACTCCACCATATCATGAACTTTTAATAGAAAGTTTGTATTTTCCATTGGAATCAAAGAAATATAATTTCATGAAACTGATTAACTAGAATTCTCTTTCTGGTCCTTGAAATATTTTTTGAGAACCCCCTCTTTCCACCGTGCGAGTCACTAGGTATTGGTCTTGTAGAATTACCTCTACTCTCAACTATAGTCTACTTTTCTCTGTTCTTATTCATCTTCCAGTTGGGTAAAAATCCTATAACTACTATATTAAATGTATTTTTGGTAGGTTCCTGAGTTCCATCCATATTATTTTATTATTTAACATTAAATTCAATTTTTTTAAATAATAAGTTTTATTTTTCAGTATATTTATTATCAGTAGTGAACATTGCCTCCCAATTCAATGGTAGTAATGAAAGTAGATGTGATACCCAGAAATCATTGATGAAAGTGACTTTTATTAAATCAAGATAACTTTGGATCATGTTAAAGTCATTTACATAGTCTGTAGCTAGTCCTCCTTCAGAAAATCTCTTTCTAAAAAACCTACACATCATAGAAAACTTATTTAATGATGTCATTTTTTCATATATATTGGTTAGTGAAACCATAAATTTAAAAGTTTTTTTTACTTATCTATAATTTTTAAAGAAAAATTTCATTCCAATTACATTATCATAATAACGAGTTCCTCATGATCCAACCATTCCAATTAATCTTTTTCCAAATTCTCTGGTTCAATTCTAGTTAATAGAACATCCATATATATATTTGGATGAGAAATTATTTGATCTACATCCTCTTGAATCTGTAGTCCCTTACATCGAACTTATCAACCCTAGTCATTACAACTTCCAATGCCATTATATCAACGTAATAACCCCTACAAAATATAAAAACATTATGTAATTAACTCAAATGAATATACCCAAATCATGATAATTGTGATCCATTATTGTGAAGAAATATTTCATACCAATCATTGAGAGAAAAATAGGTTAAAATTATGATTTCACTATATTTAATCAATAAGATATAGGATTTACAGATCTAATGAAAGTTTATCTCCACTAGGATTTACACACAGTGGAACACCACACCTCCATAACTAAATTATATGAAACACAGGAAGCTAAATACCATCCAAAATCACCCCAAATAATTTTCATACAAAAATAAACACAAGCATAAGAAAAATGAAGACAAAAAATTAAAGAACACTTTGGATTTATATGGTTTATATTTTCATCCTATTCCCATAGGAGAATGCTGTAAAAGTTTTATATATATGGAATTAAAAATATTTCAGCTATGGATTGTTATACAAGTAGATTACTCAAAATGAGTAATCATATTACAACTCAAGTTACACCTCAGAAGGTGGTCCCACCATGTATTTGTAGTGGGGGAATCCGATCATCCTATTGCATCGAAATACTACTTTCAAGGTTCATTATCCATTCATAATAGTGATCATTGATCTGCTGTATAAATACTTAAACTAATTGGATACATTTGATAGACTTAGCATATCAACATATCATAGATTACCTACCACTTTTCAATAAAACATTCTACACAATCATCTTAAAAACTACAAGTGAACACAAAATATGAATTTAAATCCACCCTTAAATGGATGATTTGAGTAGTGATTAATGACACATCCATCTTCAACTAAAGGGAAAAAGAATTGAACTTGATGATTAGTGTTGAAGAAGACCATGAAAAAAGACTCAAACTAGATTAGTACTCAAAAATAAATGTACTCCTGATATCCTGTCACTAGTTGCTACTGATTCTTAGCCTCAGATGACTTCATCTCTTGGAATGAAATGATCGAAGGTGAACCATCAGCAGACTATAGTTTCTTTACTATAAGTTTAGATGACCAAAAACGAAAAATATGATAAAAAACTTATATTCCCTGTCTATGAGGCATAAATGATTGGTGAAAGAGTTTTAATTCTAGCTACAATGACAGTTTAATACAAGTAATTTAAAATAGTATCTCAAAGAATTCTAAATTCAAGATAATTATTTTTCAATTTTTTTAATAATATCAATCACTCATAAAATAAATATATTAAAATACTAGGAAATAAATAATTGATCCCAAATAATATATAATTTTAAATCATGTAACATTCAATAATTAAATCCCATAAAAGAAAACTTCATACTCTTTTATTAATTAATTTTATAATTTGATACAAAAGTTTCTAACAAATGAAAATTTGGGAATTAATAACCTTTTAAAGCATAAAATGACAAGAAAATAACTAGAAATAGATGTAGAGAAACATATAAAATGATGCCACATCAACAATCTACTGCCTGTGAGAGTAGAAATCCTTTGAATATTTCTTACATAGGACTAGAAAACATAGTTATAACAAAACATATAAATATTTCAATTTACATAATACACAATCACATTAAGAATTAACATAAGGTCAAACCCTTAACATCTATATTTTATATTTTTAACACATATTTAATTTTTAATGTATTTCACATGACATGTATCCCTATTATATAATTTTATATATTAAGCACAATCTATAATTATTTCTAAAATACACTAATAAAAACTAGCTTTTATCAATACTGGTAAAAGGGAAATTTATCAGTGTTTTTATTAGGCATTATTAATGGTTTTTAGCACTAAAAAAGATCCATTTTATCATCACATTACTTAGCCCTGATAAAAGTTAATCTTCATATTTTTTTATAAATTATTATATATTACATTTTAAACATATAAATATATTTACTCTAAAATATATAAAATATATTTTCATAAATATGATTTATATAATACTAAACATGTATTTACAAACAATATATAATATAATTAGCGATTTTTTAAAATAATTTAAAAATAATATTAATTAATAATTGAAAAATTATAATTGAATAATAAATATTTAATAACTATTTGAGGATAGAAAAAATTAATAAATTAATTAATATCTTAAGATAAGTTGAATACATGACATGAATTTCCAACGGTCCTAACTTTTGATCTGACTGTCCATTTCAGCTCAACGATATATCAAATCAAAGCCTATAAATATATCTATGAAATATTGATTCTAAAAACCCCATTAATGTTTTCTGAGTTTAAAAAATGCCCATAATTCCTTCGAAACCATGTTTTTAGTTCGGATACACTAATTGTTTTTATTATTCTACTAATTTTTAAAATTTTTTAAGTGGGTATTGTTATCTTATTTTTTATGGGGTATGAATTTGGTCAAAGGGATTACATTCATATGGATATTACGGGGATGAAAGTTTAATTACCCCTATTTACATTTTAGTGTTATTTATAAATAAATATATACATATTTTCATATATTTACATATAAAAATTTCAATTATACATATAAATATTTAAAAATATTTACCATCTTCTTAAATATATAAACCACATGTTAGTATAAAATAATTATTAATTTTATTTAAAATAAAAAATTATTCTAATTATTTATGTAATAAAATTTATGAATATGTATATACAAATAGAAATTTATATGTTAAATATAAATATGGGGGTTTCTATATTAACAAACTGATATATATTCATGTATAAATTCTAATAAATGAAAATTAATATTAACATATAATATATATAAATAAATATAAATAGAAATATTTTTTTATAGTTATATATGGACACACAAACTCATATAGAAATTCGTAAATATAAACAAACATAAAAAAATATTTTATTAATGTATTTAGAATTATATATATATATAAATATTTTATATATAATAATTAATACACACATAAATATAAATATAAACATAAACATTTTTTAAAATTTATTTAAAAATTCTTATATAAATATAAATATAAATATATATATATAATTACATGAATATTTATAATTATTTGAATATATATAATTATTTGAATAAACATATGAAACATATAAAAATAAATAGATATATTAAAATATATAAGAAAAAACTGGTTACTATAGTGGTAATGAGTGTTCACTTTGAACCTGGTGGTCCTCGGTTCGAATACTAAGAGTTGAATGAGATGGATATATGAGAGGGGGAGGGGGAGTGGGGGTTCTGACAGGTGATAAATGGGTGAATGTGGTGGAGAGTATTGATAAAGGTTGTAGGTAGCTAGGGGCCTCATTCGTGAGTTAGGGCGGTGATGGGGTGATATATCATTGATAAAAGGGGTCACTTGAGCAGGGAAAATAATTTTAAAAAATTAATTATATCAATTCTTTCTTTAGTGTTGATAAAGGAACCCTTACTAGTGTTAAAAAAGTTATAATAAAAGGAACCCTTTATCAGTACTAAAAAATAATTGATAGTGGGTGCCTTTTATCATCATTTTTTATCATTGATAAAAGGTTCCCTTTTTAGCACCTTTTTAGTACTTGTAAAAGTGATCGACTTTTTAGGGTTCTTAAAACATCATTACTTTTCTTCTTACTCATGAAGAAAAATAATAGAACTTATAAAATGGGGATCTATATTAGTGTATATTTTATAACACAAAACACAAATTACTAATATGTAAATTCACAAAATATATATTACTAACATAAAAAATCACTAGAAAACCAAAACAAATAATATATGAATGTTATAAAAAATCACAAAATGTAAATAACCTATATAAAAATTCATAAAAAATTATATAAAGAATATATAATTATTACTAAAACATAAAAAATATATTGATAACATGAAAGACACAAATCATACATTTTATAAACATAAAAATGTTAATGTGTTAATATCTGAGTGGCTGAGATTGCCTTCTGGCACCACCAAGGTATTGGTTTGATCTATTCCCATCATAATCAAATCTCTTATCTAAGCCCCTATAAAGTGTTTTCATGCTAGTGTTTCAAGGTAGTATTCTAAGTGTTTATTCATCTCATAGAAGATATTTTTCCCCACTGATGATTTGGTAATTGTGTGCACTCATCAATTCTCTACACTTAAAGTGTTAAGGTTCTTGAAGTATTCTCTTATATTTCATTTTTATGTAATTCACCATAGGCTCCATAAAAATGTTTCCCATAGAACATAGTGGGTCTTATAACCCTCCAACTATATAATCATTTAATGTAATGGGGCCTCAATCACAATTTTTAAAAAATATGAGTATAAAAATAAATAGGGAAAAATCAATTAAACATAAAAAATATTATAAAATAATGAATAAAATGAATATATATATATATATATATAATGTTATATATTTATGTGTGTATGTGTTATGTGTTATAGATACATATATGTTGTGTTCTATATCATCAATAGTCAATTTTTATTAGAATGAAATTACGATTACAAAAACATTAACGTGGTTGTAAAAATTAAAGAACAATAGTGTATCCACATTGAAACTAGTTATAACCTCCTCTAACGACCTTACGAAAAGGATAAAGCATCATCACCATGAATAAATTATCTACAAGTATGAAATTAAGGTATTTCATGGAATAAAATACTTTTATAACATCAAAAACTATATGTAATAGACCACATAGAGGATCTTTGGTTGTCAAGAATCTTAACCACCACAATTGAGTCCAGTCCGAAATAAGATAAATACATGTATTTCATGGTGAAAAGAGAGATACCAAAGTGATCAACCATAACTTCTTCAAGGAGAAGAGATCTTAAACCTATGGGTGATGAAAATCCAAAGGGAACCACCTGCATTTTGTTTAAATCACACTTTCTCCCATCATAATATCAATAATGTAGGTACCATCTATATTTAGTTTAAATTCATAGACATGAAGAGTCTATTCAATCCGCAATACTTTGTTTGTTAGTGTGTTAGGCATAAGAATTTGTATGGATTTACACCCAATGTATTCCATTAAACTCATTTTCTCAAAATTAGTTTTAATAACTAAAATCTCTCTGCTCATGTTAGTATTTAATGTTTATTGATGTTTATTAATATTTTAATTATTATTATAGACAAACCTAAACTATTATTAGAATGGATTTGGTGTGGCTTATTTTTTTATTGGGGAGTTTGGGTTGATGTTGTGTTGTATTTGTGGTGGTGGATTGATGTGGATGATAGTGAGATGGAGAGGTTTTTGTTTGGAAATGATGGAATTGATATTGAGGTAGTTATGAGTTAGGTTGGTTGGTGTTTTTGTGATAATATTGATCTTGTTGCAGTGTTTGGATTGATAGTTTGTGCAGTGTTTTCTAGAAGGGAAATTATTTGTGTCTTAGTTGCCTGATTTATGGAATGGTAATGAATTAATGTAATAATTGATGGGAATTAGTTATTATAACATTAAGTGATTTGTTGAAAGTAATAAATGACACGTTGAACCCAATTTTAACAAGCATTTTTAAATTCATAAATGAAGAAGTGGATGATTAAAATGTGTTAACTTAATCAATTATAATATATGTAAATTATTATATGTAGTTAGAGTGATATGAAACATATTTATACCTTATTGAATATAATATTAATAGATAATGTTAATTTAGTTAACAATGAAGTGTGAATTTAATGTGTTAAGGATAGATCGAATGGGGAAATACAATTTTTTTTGTAATTGTTTAATGTGTATATTATTTTGTTATAGAAAATGGGTTGAAGATTGTAATAAACTAATCTTTTATATATGGACTTTTTCTTCTGACAAATCATATTTTAGAATATAGTATAAAACACACGCACCCCATGATAAAAAATGAAAACAATTTATTATATTAATTTAGAATATTACATTTAGAGGATTAATATATCGAATAAAATTAAAAATAGTTCAATGTGAAAATAGACACAGAAAAACTAAATTGGAAAATTAGGATTATTTTGATCTCATTGATTAATCACACATTTGAAAAAAACTATAAAAAACATTTGTAATATAATCAGAATTTTTGAAAATGAAAAATATAACCCTGATAATAATTTTAATTAATGATTAATGATTTAAATTAGAGGTATTTATAAGAAGTATAAAATCTACATGACCATTAAAAATATTACTATTGGAACTATAACATGACCGTTAAAAATAAAAACCCAGTCATTAGAGAAGTCTTATGACTATTGGATTAGTAAAACAATATTTTATAATCTTATGGAATGAAAATATAAGAAATTCATATCATGAGATAATTAAATTAAGGCGTTATATGTGAAAAAATAAATATTTAACACAAAGACACTATAATTATATTTTTGAAATTTAGATATGTATTATTTTCATTAACATAAATTTTAATGATAAATTTTAATTTTTTAAATAAATCTTAATTTTAAATTTTTTTATAAGTCACGATATGTTTGTATATAAATGATAATATAATTTAATTAAATCATTTGAAATATTTCTAATGTTCATAAATTTGGTTGTATCATGAGATTTAAATTTTTATATAAATAAGGGTATTATTTAAAAATTAAATTTCAAATACTGATAAAGTTATTTTGATAAAAAATATTTATTTTTTTGATTTATCATGTCAGAATTTGGTGACATGGATTTTTTATTCTCCATAGATACTAAAATAGAGAGGAAACTAATAAAATTCCATATATATAACAAATATTGTAATAGTTTATATGAAATATTATTTGACATTTAGAAAAGTTATATAAATATTTTAATGTCCCATTTACTTTTATATCACAAGATCCTGACTATTGAATCATAAATTTTTTCATTGTTTGAAGATATAATATTTTATTCTAATATTTTATTCTCAAACACCCCACTCCTCACCTTATAAATATAAAGTTTCATAACCCTACCTATCAACACACCATAAGTTTATTTCATTGTGAAATTACAATAAAAACACCTTTCCAACATCCATATCTATGTTTTGGAGGGTTTTTATTCATAAAAGACGATTTTCTAAGCCCAAGTAGTGTAACAATGGGGGACATCCAAAGATATAACTATCTCAACTGATCTCTTTAAGTAATTTTATTCTTATACCTCCTTCAAATCAATTATAACCATCATAATATTAGGAAATGCATATAAAAAGTATAATGAAATGTTATTAAAATATTGTAACAACCCTTATCTTATTCCCACTCATTTATTCTAAAATGGAAAGGTCGCCTATATAATGCCCGATTCACTGCCTCTGTGGACAAAATATTTTACTTTTCATAACCAACATCAGATATGGTTGTAATAAACATTTAATGGATAAATATGATCATAATAAGTATATTTTATTTTGTTTCATATTATATAATGAGTTTGTAAACATAAAAGTTTAATAAAACCGATTAAGCTCATCGTGGTCGGAAAAATAACTTAAAAGAATTAGTAATTAAACAATAAAATGTATACTCTATAAACCATGATTATTTTTAAGTCACTTTGATATTTATAACCCTTGAAACTTTTTGATATACATTAACTTTATGTAATTACACTTATAGTGTTATGGAGTCATTTTAAAAGAACACATATTATTATCAACAATCCAATGTGACCTCAAAGCCAAGAAACAATCATCATCGAGATGGTAAAAAATGACTATAATGACTAAATAAAATGACCAAAAATGAATATAAAAAATAATAATAAATAAAATATACATGAAAATTTTTCTTAAGTAAATATTTTAAAAAATTAATCTGTTTATTCCTCAGGTTAGATGCACGTACCATGGGAGTCAGGAATCGAGGTAAGGGAACTCCCAAACCACCCTCTTTTTTTAAGTTATATTCTCTCTCTCTTTAACTATATCTATCTATTTATCTTGCAGATTTACTTATTCTATATTATTTATAATTTTCCTTATATATGTAAATTTAATTTTCCCTTTCAATGATAGGGATATACAAGTTTTTCTATTTCTATTCCCAATCCCTTCTTTTAAGTGAACCTGATTAAAGAGAATTTTTCTATTTCTAATTTATTTTAATATACCACTATTTTGAGTGTTTTATTATTATATGATTTCTAAAATAAAAATTATTTTAAGGAAAATTATTATAGTTAATTTTTTGGTTTTCAGGAAAACCCTTTATACTTATTTCTTTTGACGGTTCTTCACTCAATTAATAAAATATTATTTAAGTAGTTCATTACAAAACCTACTTATTCACCACCTTTTCATGATACTTTCTTCAATTAAGATCTATAATCATGAAATATAATTCTTTATTCATATGTGAACATTTATAAATCCTTCACCACTTCTTTTCTTTGTAATCTTAATGATATATAATTTAGTTATTCTTGAAGATATGATTATGTAAGGCATTTCCTTTTCATGGGTTTCTATTAGGATTATTATTTATGTATGAATTAATTTTGTGGAATATATATTCATTTTAATTTTATAATTTAATGGGATTTCCCAGAATTATATATCCCACCAATGCATTGGGCAATGTTTTCATCTCATGTGATACCATGTATGATGTATAAGAAATAATCCAGGAAAACAATTTTACGTTTTCTTGAATGTGAGACTTAACTTAGGATTCTAATGTCACGTTTTATTTTTTTTCTACATTCCCATAATTTTTTATCCTATGATGTTTTCTCCTTTATTCCATTATTCCATGTGATTATATATGATCCTCATATTGTATGAAATTAGGTTTTGTATCTTGACTCATTTTTTTATTTCATTATCATGTTTCTTCCTATACCAAGATTAATAGGTCAGACTTTTCATTTATGTATGTCCCTAGGGTATCTTATATAGTAATAACAATCTTACTCTATTTAGTACCATAATATGAATATATAAATAAAGGTGATGTAGTTTATTTTTTTACTTTGATGTATTTTGTATGTAATTTACAAAATACCTTAGATCACTAGAATTTTGTTTTTTATTTTATAGATTTTTGTATTAAAAATCATGTAATAATATGTGTATAAAACTCAATTTACTATAAATATGTTTAATTTTAGTATTTTTCTATAATATTAGAGTTGGTTGTGTTAGGTTAAAGGTGAAAATGATGTTAACATGATAACAATTTTAGGTTAGAATCACAATGTTAGGTAGTAGATAATTGGTATCCCAATCCATATTTTTGGTATTTTAGGGAAACATTTTTAGGGTTAATTGTGAACCCTCACAAAAATTACTACCAGAATATTGATCAACTTTATCCCAACATACAACTAGTAAAAAAAAAGAAATCAATAAAGTAGTAACAAATTTAAAATTTTAACTTTCAAATTCTTTAAAAAAATCACTAAAATACATGAATGAATTTCATAGAACCTAAGACTCATACCTCAAGTTGGGTTACATGATCAATGCCCATATGAGATTTTGGGTTTCAAATGTTTTCCCCAATATCCTATTTATAGAGGATATGTAGAGTTAACTACCACCCATTTCATGCTCTATCTTATTGTCATAATATGTTATATATAAATATATGTGCTATGATAAATTGTGGTCATGTTATATATATATATATATATATATATATATATATATGGGATATAATGACTCATGGTTATGAAATTTATATATATACATATATGGGTTATAATGTATTAAGGTGTAGATGTATATATATGTGGGTTGTCATGGGTCAAGGTTATTATAAGTGGCTGAATGGTGGGGGCTTAAATAAAAGGATGAGGTAACAAGGTCAATTTTCTTAATGATTATGTGTCATACCATAATATGGATATGTATTCATGTGGCAATGTGGTTGTGGATTTTTATTTGAGGATGTGAAGTTATGTGGTTTTTTGGTTATGTGGACATGAAAGGCATGGTTTCACTTAAAATATGACATTGGGGCATGAGGGATACTAGTTCACCAGTGAAGTGGATGTGAAGAACCCTATTATATAAATATTTTTTATTATATTACCATACATGTGATATTATGTGAGTGAAACATGATGTGGATAGGGAAATTAGTTGACATGGTCAGGTAATGATTTGGTTTCATTTTTTATTCATTAAGGCACAAGTATGCTTATTTTATATTTATATATCTGATTTTGGGGTGGATCATATTTTATATACTTATATGATCAATTTTTCATGTTCTTAGGTTGAGTTTAGTGAATGAGCTAGAAATTACTAGCTCATGGAGGTTTTTAGTATTATAAAGTGTTCATGAATTTACTTATATTGGAGATGTTTCATAGAATATTTATATAGATATTTTTTATGTATAACATCACATGCATTATAGGGTATTGGTTTATTAATTATACTATGAAGACGATTGGTGATCATTTATTTCTTCATATGATTTATGAGGAAAATTCATCCCATATGAAAGTTCTTATACCCACGATGATAGTCTCCAACCCATGGCCTATTGAAGGTGGACTTTCAGTGTTATAATCATCTTCACTACAGAACTTGGTGTGGTTCCAGTGGGGGTGGGTCATGAATGACTGGAAATTTCTTTTTTATTTTCAAAAATACTCTTTAAAGGGAAAAGAGAGAAACCATAAAACAACAATACAACCAAAAAACACCAAAATAGAAACAAAACCAGATCAAACCACGGGGTCTGTCCCACCCCTGCAAATATGTCATGACCCCAAGCCTTCACCAAAACATGACCCTTCGGCAAGAAGTCCCATGCTGAAGTGCACGAAGAAAGAACCGATGGCGAAGCCATACCCTCTCAAGCATCCAAATCCAAAAGGCCAGTAATGATGAAGGCTTCATGATCTTATCCCCTTCCGGAGCATATCCAAGTAGTATGCTGGAAACCAAACATCACAAAAAAAATAAACAACACGAAGATCCAAACCTTGCAAAGAATGCCCAAACAATCCTTTCTAACCAACCACCCTACCACCAACTTAAACATAGTCATTAAAAGTAAACTTGATATCACCTGATTCCATATCCCGGAATAATTTCCATGATAATGATGAAACCTATAAGTCAGGTACCTCCAACAATAGCCTTAAAAACCAAAACACTAGGTGGTCCCAGACCTGAATGTACTCCTCATTGTTGAGCTTCCCTTTGTTGAAACCTCCTACTAGGATTAGGTCCTATTTTTCAATCCAATCATATTGATCCTCACTGAGAGACACCTACAGAGATATTCCCATCATCTTAGCTACCTCTACCTTAGATGCATTGAGCAACAAGACTTGTATGGTCCCTTCATCTTCAAAAGTTAGAAGCAGAACCAAGGGGTCACCCTACTCCCTTAACTTCTGATGGCTCTGGGTACCCGTAACCATCTCTTTATCAGTTTTCTTATTTACTGAGTGAGTCTCCAAAGGTGGAGGTAGCAATGAATATTCATTCATCCCCTTCCTCCTCTTGGATCCCCTGTTGCTCTTTGGGTTTGGATCATCGTCAGCTGAGTGCCCGTGATCGAGCCCCTTGGACACATCCATGCCAGACCCTACTCCCTCTCATGGAACATTAGAATCTGAACCCATATCGGCCTATGAGATGATGTCAAACCTGTTGCACAAAAAAATTGAGTTCCGAACTAGTGTCAGACCAAATTCCATCCCACTGATTGGAAATGGTTCAACCATTTCCATCCCCTTCCTCCCCTTACCCTTCTCATCACTACTTGACCTTGGCTCCTCATCTACCAAAGATATCATAGCCTCCTTTTCTCCATCCAGCTTCTAATCCATATTCCTACTAGTCATTCAAGAAACCTCCTACACAAACAAACGACCACCCTTTGACTTTCCATATAGAGCCTTCCTCAGCCTATAGAGCACCTCCGACACCAGCAAATTGATTTGGGACGAACCCTTCCTCATCCAATCATCACCATATGCCCCCTTAGACACCGCACTACAAACCTTTAGACCACCTCCATATTGTTCCTCCTCTATTCATGACCACTACAACCCCCGATCTCTCCCCACAACCCCATTGAATGGTTGGTCAGAACCATCCTTTGCACATCCCTCTACGGTCTTACCATTGCCGTCAACCTCCGAGCTTCTGCTAGACTGGAAACCCTGTCGACATACTTCCATATAATTTCCTGGTCTGTTGTACACAGAACAGAAGTCTCTTCCCTTTCCCCTACCCCTCAACATTGCTGACCCCCAACTACAGGACTCCATAGAATGACCCAGGCACTTGAAAGAAGAGTAGAATTCAGTCTAGTTTTCATACACCACCTGCTAATTATATTGGTAGTCCTTGCCCATTAAAATACAGACGAAATCAAATAGAGATCTAGACAGATCCACTTCCACACAAACCCGTGGATTAATCAGATGACAAACAGCCTCCGTACGACTATTGGAGCATAAAAATATATCAACTAAGTTTCCAATCATCATTATAACTGAATGATTTTGAAACAGAAAATGGATATTTCGAAAACATACCCAAAATATTGTAGAAGGAGGATCGCGGTTCATGTGGAAATAAAATGACCACATAAATAAGAAGAATAAAAAACCATCATTGCTCTGGGGGGCACTTGACTAGGCTCAGATGAGATCCTCCTCACATGAAAATTGAATCATAATGTGCTGATTATCAAATAACCCCATAGTCGCCCTCTCTTGAATATTCCATGAGCAAAAAACAAACCTATTGAAGGAGTAAACTGAGGGAATACTCTTTCTAAACCGAGCCACCAGGGTGAGATTCAAAATTATAGTAGATCACATGAACTCCGATGAAGAAATCTGTAGATTCGGATGGCCGTCGATGAGATTCACGACTTTATGGATGAGTGAAACCTTTGGAAATGGGGGAAGAAAGTTGGGATTAGAGAAAGGGTGGAAAGAAGGCTCCATATTCCTGCCGGACGTTGGAGTCCCCTCCCCTACCGAGGGAGGAGGGACTAACGCTGCAACTGCCATCGTCACTGGGATTCAAAGACCCCGAACCTGAGAAAACAATATATCCCAATTTCTCACATAAGGTCATGGAAAATTTATATCAGAGCTTTTGGTTGAGAGGTAGGATGATAGTTAGAGTTAGAATCTATGGAGGATTTTATAGATTTTATAGGGAAACAATTTCAATTGAATATACAATGAGAAATATGCAAATAATAACCACTAATAAATAGGCAATTAAGGACCCTAATGATCCAAAACAAGGGACTTAAGCTTACTAAACATAGAATTTCAGGTTATGCATCTTGTAAGGAAAAACCAAGATGTGGTTTATACATCATGAATTATTATTTCTATTTTTTATTGGGAAAGATGATGAGAAGTTAAAATGAATTTAATTAATATATATTAACGAATTCTATATCCCTGAGCATAGATTCCTTATTTTACTTGTAGTGATGGTTCCTAGTCGATATCCTCATGAGGTTTAGGCTAATGAGGTGTAATTGGATACTTCATAAGAGAAAAGAGGTGTTTATGTTGATGAGGATACAACATGATGGAATAAATTTGTGAGTTATAGTGATATAACTTTCCAAAGTATGAGGGGTCTATTTTTGACCAGGAGATAGAGAAGTTGGTGGAGGAGTTAGATTTTTTTTGAAATTTTTGTTAAGAGGTTTTATTGGATTCCATTGTTCATAAACTTATTTTGTGATGTTTGGTGTATTTTAATTCAAATAGATCATGAGAATTAAAAATTTTCATTGATATGTTTTATGATCAATTGTACATGAGTTTTTTCCCTTAATGATAAAGGTGATACTATAGTGGGAGTTTCTATCTCTTAGGAAGAAGAGTTCTAGTGTGTGGGAGTTTTCTAATTCATTTCAAGTTCTTTGTTCTTTATGATTCTAATATTTTTCTTAACCAGGAGGCTTATTCTTGAAACTTTGAGGAGTTGTTTCTATAGAGATTTATTAAAATGTCACCCCATTTACGTTGGAAATTTATATTGAGTTTCCAGTTATCAAAGTGGTTATAGAGAAGAAACTAGCATAAAATGTTTCATATTGAGGGGGAAGTCATTAGTACACCATATGAAGTAAAGATATTTATAGAGTTAATTAGTTGTATGGTTGGTTTTATTTTCAAACAATGATGAGTAGGTCTCTAGATCCTTCTCTCTTCTTTGCAACCAATAATTCTCAAGCCTCTATAGGGATCTTTGGGATGGTTTAATTGTCGTTTGGATTTCATATACTTAAAAATATTCAGTGTTTCACCTTTATCTATAGTCAATATTGGGATAGAGACCTATAATGTCCAGAACTACTATGGATACAAAATTATTCGACTTTTTTGGAAAAAAATCTGAACCCTTTAAAATTTTTACAAAAAATATTTAATTTTATTTTAAATCTATATTTAAAAGTTTTTAGAGATATTTTTAAGGTTTCATATCTAATAAGGGACTTTTGGGTATGAATTTCATTTAGTCAAGTGTAATAGGACCTAAGAGAGGTGTCAAGAGTATTGGATTATATTAGGTATCGAGTCTCAGTATTTGATGAGGATAAAAGATAATTTTATTCTAAAGTTTAGTAGTTTATGTGTTTAAGGAGGCC
Organism: Viscum album; assembly: GCA_963277665.1. Classification (NCBI taxonomy): domain Eukaryota; kingdom Viridiplantae; phylum Streptophyta; class Magnoliopsida; order Santalales; family Viscaceae; genus Viscum; species Viscum album. Next base: position 543,223,167 of record OY728119.1, read on the forward strand.
TCATAAGTATTGTAGTTGAATGGGGGTAATTTGGAGTGAATTTGGTATTTTTTAGGTTGAAACACATATTTAAACAAAATTATATGTATAAAACCATACACATGAAAAATATCCTAAGTTAGAAACCTTATTCACCTCAAGGGATGAAAAAATAATAATAGACCTCACTAGGGTGAATCTATATAGCCTAAAATTTTTTATCAAAAAATGAATGTTTACAAACATCGATGAAGAGTTGATCAATAAAATTTAGAATTGAATATAGAAAATTACATCCCTCAAAACAAACACCCAAATAGGATAAATTGTCACCAATTCTATTACCCTCTTTATAGGTATGAGACAAAGAAAAGTTAATTTTCCTATAATAGTCCAAATATTTCTTCTAATTCACTTGAAGACTCTAATAAGGATAAGTTATATTTAACTTTATAGTCTACAAAATGAATGTGGTGCCCATCTCAAGCCATAACTTTCTATAGTTGTTGAATATTTCAATCTATATCACTAAGATCACTCCTATATCTCATATTTATATAAAATAGCCTTTTAATAGTCTTTAACAGATTGTAAGAGTACTCCTCCTTTAGAGTCCTTGAATATTCCACCACATATAGTAGGGCCTCAATTGCCTTTTGAATCCCCATCAATGTTTATCATTGATAAAAAATATAATGGGTTGTTTCCAAATAACCATAATGTCACCATTGTATTTTTTATAATGACCTCTAATTCATATCCTTCTAAAGAAAGATAAATATCTGATTGAATTCTGATCTAGACCACAATTCATTAAGGCTAACACCATTATAGTAGATAAAATGTTTCAAAATCCCATGTTTAGGCCAATAACATGGCTTTAATATATACTAGCATTCATATTCCACTATACTAGATGAATGGATTTGGAAATAATTTTCTGGAGTAGGTTCTTCAGTTGAGATGAACCTTCCTTGATTCTATAATAGGAAAATCGAGAGTTATAATCATTTTATTGAAGAAGATCTTTATCAAAGAAGTTAAAAATTAAATTCTATAGGGTTTTAGAAAAACAACGTTGAAAAAAATGTTCAATCGAGTCCTTTAAAACTTTGCAGGAAATGCACATTATGCAAAGCATCAACGCAATGACCATAAGATAATAATATATTGGGAGTTTGTTATAAGTATCTGTATATATTATGGTATATCAGGATGGATTGGTCTAGGGATTTCATAATTGGTTTAACTAGGAATTGATTCCATGGGATTTTCCATATAGAAATTATTGTATAGATTACATGTGAGAGTTCCATGACTCACTGATTCCTAGACAATAGGGTCCTTATTAAGAATGAAAGGGTAAGAATTAATAGTTTCCCTAAGAGGAGTGACCACGTTGTCGTGACACGTAAAATTTATTATTTTTTTAAGGTTGAATTACAGTCTAGGTCAGACCCTAGGTCATCTCTCAAGGAGTGTTAGTGGGTTTATAATGTGTGTTTTTAATAAAGGTCACTAAAAGAGGGGGTATTTTTGAAAATTTTTTTAAAAATAAAACAACTTAATTAAAAAGATTAATATTTGAAAAGGAAAGGTGGTGTTTTATAATTATGAGATAAAAGGGTTCATTGTGAGTTCACTATACACTTTCAAGTTCATCATTCTTGGAGATTAATTTATGTTTGGAGTAATTATTTGGTTGAAATTAATTGGAATCCCGATTAATTCCTAAGCCTTTATTTTATTGCTTAAAGAACCAATCCTTGATATAAAAATCATATTGTCAACATCCAAAACTTATGCATGGAATAATAGATTCCAAATCAGATTGAAATCTAAAGATGGAGGGTATTAAAAGGATTCTTGTGATGTCTAATCATAACAACACAAGTCACACACTCAGAACCACACCGATCAGTTAGAAATTAAGAGTATCTCAATCACATGCATTAAAACAAGAATTAAAATATAGAATTATGTAAGATACATGGAAATAAATGTTTTTACACCCAAATTAATTCAAAACATTAGCTAAAATAAGAATCGAAACTCCCTTGACATGTGCGTAGCACCCTCACAACAAACGCCCACTGTTTAGCTTGACATCGGGAGGAGGAGGTAGCTCGGGTTGAACTCCTTCTTCATTCTTGACCCCCCTATGAAGATAGGGGCCTCCAGAACTTCTAGGATGAGGATAATACTCCTATGAAACTCCAAATTGGATGAAATTAACTCTTTCACTGAACTTATAAATGTGGTGCCCAAGGTGCCTTTTTATAGCTAAAATGGGAAGTGGTTTTGGGAACCCAGATTTTGATAAACCACTTAGAGGATGGTTTTCGGATACTAGAAAGTCTAATCACCCTTTTGAAAAAACTATAACGTTGTAGCCCCATGACTTGAATATCACCACCAAAAGGTTGGAATCATTTGGACAATCACAACTCGAGATATTGACATATTTCAGAACGAAATTTTTGACATTGTGCATATTCAGTGTCTTGGACATATCAGTTCAGATGGACCCCTTAAAATCTAAATTAGGATTGGGTTCTTTGAGATGAAAGGTAGACTATTAAATTTGGACCGTACCAAAAAATTTCAGCCCATTTGGATTCAAAGTCTAGTATAAGTGTGCATATTAACACACTGATGTGCTTGCATCCTACGCTGTTTGTCCCATATTTCTTGGACTTCATCATAGGCCCTCCAAATAACCTCCACCTTAAATGATATTGTCAAAAAAAGTAACATTAACCTTTTTAATAGTGACAAAAATAAAATTACTAAATAAAACACAAATTTTATTTAGTTATTATGTTTGGAATTCACAATACAAATTCAGTTTAATAGAGTGGTGTAAGGGTACAAATAATATAGTGAATCATGGTATGATCAGACCCCCACACCTAAACATTTTCACTCCTAGGAAAAGTTACATTTTCAGAAATTATGCATGTATATATTACCAATATCATGAATATTTAACATCTGAGGAAATTTTAATTCATTAAAGTAATGTGATCAATGCACAAACCACACCAAAGAATTCTTCCTAGTGAAAGTGGAAAAAGATGTCTCATAAACCATATCATAGTGAAATTCAAAGAGATTCATTATAACAAATTGAGAAAGGAATTCAGAATTCAACCTTTCCACTAACTCTCTATTTGCGTGGGTGAAAAACATTCCATGCCATTCTTTCCACTTTCTATCCAATAAATATAGGTTATTTTAACATTTTTCAGCTTAAAAGATTTTGTCCACTGAACCTTCCCTACATCCTTTGCAATCATATTTCAAGACCCACTCACTTAATAATTCCTCGAAGTCAAACCATAATCTGCTAACCTAGATATCCCCATATTTTGTACATTTCATCACACCCCTCATTTATTTTTTTTGTTTTTTCTTCAAAAGTTTCATTTGGAACAAATCTCACACTCATCTCTCAAACCTAATTTGATCTCCTCACGACACTAATTGTAATAGTTATAATATGATCAAAGGTTGAGGAGGAGTTGTTTTTGACCTGCCCAAGACACAAACCAATTTGTTTTGATTTTTATCTAATTTTTTTTGATTTTTTTAGGGCATACAATAGTCGAATATCAGGTACACACGCTTAGGTCAATCTGGTACAATAATGAAACAGATCATATAAGAAACAAACATATGGAAATATCAATTTAAGATGAAATTTTTTAGCCTAATACATATTTACCTTATATTAAGTAAAAATATTCAAACTTTGTGGTTTGGTGCAAATTTTTTTGGAGATACTAGTGACATAGTTTCCCCAAAAACTACTTACACAGGGGGCATCAATCATCTCAGAGGTTTCACTTAGATATAACTATTTATATCATGGAAAGAAAACCAATTCACTAAAAATAACTTCCTGATGTTAAATTCATACAAATATTCATTCCATAACAGTGTTAAGTTTTCATTAAATGTTAAATCCACATGGAATAAAAAATCTCAACATGAATTTTTCAGAAAATTCCATGATTTTTGTGACCAGAAAGGGGGGAGGGAAAGTAAAAATACCATAAAGAAGGCAAAAAGAGAATAAAGAAGAAATATGATGAAAAATATAATGAACTAAAAAAGATGGGGAAATTTGAAAATACCATAAAGAAGATGAAAAATAGAAGAAATAATAAAGACAATGAGAAATCCTAACTAACTGAGGAATGTACCCATCCCCCACACCTAAAGTGTGTAGTGTTCTCACTATAATAGAAGAGGATGTGGGAAGGAAGGATAAAACCTAGTTAGTGTCATTCATATATTGCTTCTTGAATATAGATTTCCTCTATTGGAGAATCCGAAATGGATTCATAGAAGTGATTTAGCCACTACCCATTGATAGTGAAGGTTTCTTGGTTTCTTCCTTTTGAACCTGGACAACACCAAATGGAGAGATGTTAGTAATGATGTATGGTCCAAACCAATGGGAATGAAGCTTACCTATATACAGATTCAGCCTTACATTATAGAGGAGGACCTTCTACCCAATGTGGAATTGACGAGGTAAGATGAGATGGTCATGTGCAACCTTGGTTCGCTCGTTATAAATCTTAGAGTTCTCATATGAATCTCTTATCATTTCCTCCATCTCCTGAATCTGAAACATACTTTTGGGTACCCACACAAAAAGATTAGAATTGAATTGTTTGATGGCTCAGTAGGCCCGGTGCTCAATCTCAACAGGGAGGTGACAACTCTTTCCAAACACTAGATGATATGGTGACATGCCAATGAGGGTTTTGAAAGTAGTACGATAAGACTATAATGAATCATCGAGTCTAAGACTCCAATATTTTCTATTAGGTTGAACAATTGTTTCAAGAATCTGTTTTACCTCCCTATTTGACAACTTAGCTTGACCATTGTTCTATGGGTGATATGTAGTAGACACTCTATGCCTGACCCCGTACCGACATAAAAGAGATTACATTGTTCGGTTGCATAAATGAGAACTCTAGTCACTGATGATGAACCTAATTAATCCAAACCTACAAAATATTTGGGTTCTCAAAAATTCTACAACTAACTTAGAATCATCATTCCTTGTTGCTCATGCCTCTACCCATTTTGAAACATAATCCACTTCCAATAAGATGTACAGGTTACCGTATGAATTGGAGAATGGTCCCATAAATTCAATGCCCCAAACATCGAAAATGTCATGAAAGAGAAAGATTTTTTATGGAATCTCATTTATTTTAGATACATTACCCATTCTTTTACAGCGAGGAAATGATTTATAGAAGTCATGGGCATCCCGAAACAATGTGGTCCAAAAGAGACCAGAATTGAGGACCTTGCGAGTAGTCTGTTGGGGACCAAAGTGGCCCCCACAAGCAAGAGTGTGTCAGAACCTAAGGACGGACTGAAATTAGCTATCGGGAACACAACACTTGAGTAATTGATCACTAAAGGCGTGACATAGGTAGGTGTCATCACAAATGTACCAATGAGACTCATGTTTTATATTGTCAGCCTGGTTTTTGTTGAAATCAGTAGGAATGAATGATGTTACCAAATAATTTACAATTTCATCATACCAAGGAATAACATCTTGCTCTCGGTACAATTTCTCATCAGGAAACAAGTCATTTATGGGAATACAGGGGGATGTGTCAATGTTCGAGGATGGGGGAATCCTACTGATATGGCCAACCACCACATTCTATGCTACTTTTATCTCTAATTTCTAAATTGAATTCCTGAAGGAGTATAATTCAGTGAATGAGACGCGGTTTGGATTTTGGTTTCTTAAAGAGATACTGAAGGGCTGCATGGTCTGATAATACAATGACTTTAGACCCTAAAATATATGACCTAAATTTTTACAAGGCATACATAATGGAAAAGAATTATTTTTTAGTTGTGGTGTAGTTTTCTTTGGCAGGTTCTAGTGTACATGAGGCATTAGCAAAGACATGTGGATCTCGATCGACCCTTTTGATAAATCTTCCCCAAACTTATAGTTAGAGGCGTCACACATGAGCTCAAATGGTAAATACCACCATAGTGGTTGGATTACCAAGGGTGACGTGAGACTCCATTTTAACTTAATAAAAGATTTCTCACATTCATTATAAAAAAAATTCTTTTTTCTTTTTTGGAGTAATCGGGAGAGGGGGATTTCAATTTTATTAAAGTCACGAATGAAATGATGGTAAAACCCAGAATGACCTAGGAAAGACTACACATCCCATACATTTTTGGGGAATGGTATGGAAGCAATGACATACACTTTTGATTTATCTACTAGGATACCATCCCTGGAAATGATATGCCCCAAAACTATATGCTGTCACACTATGAAATGGCATTATTCATAATTTTATACGATATATTTTTTAATATAGAGATGTAGGAATAAAGAAATACTTATAAAACATTCATCAATAGAGTATTCATACATAGTGAAATCATCCATAAAAACTTCCATACAATTATCTAAGTAATCCAAAAAAATACTAACCATGCATCACTATAAAGTACTCGAAACATTGCACTGACAAAATGGAATCCTCTTATATGAAAATGTGCCGAAGGCACAAGTAAAGGTTGTCTTTTCCTGATCCTATGGGGCAATATGAATATGAATGTATCTATAATACCCATTAAGGAAAAAATAGTGGGACTTACCTGCTAGCCTCTCTAGCATTTGGTCAATGAATGACAAAGGGAAATGGTCCTTACTAGTGTGTCGGTTTAGTCGACGATAGTCCATACAGACCTGCCAACTATTATGCACACGATTTGGAACCAATTCATTGTTTTCATTTTTGATTACTGTAAGGATAGTTTTTTAGGAACTACATGAATGGGACTAACCAATTGGCTGTCAGATATAGGGTAAATTATTCCAGAATCCAATAATTTTGTTACCTCCTTTTTCAAAACTTCTAGGAGGTTTGGGTTCAGTCAACGTTGTGCCTGCCTCACTAGTTTAGCCTCATCATTTAAAAAAATATGACCTGTAAAAATTTATGGGATAATACCAGGAATGTTAGGAAGTGTCCATCCCAATGCTTGTTTATACTCCCTCAAAAGTTCAAGAAGTCACAATTCATGCTCAGGAGGGAGTGAACTAGCAATGATGGCAGGCAACTTGTTTTTATTCTCAAGATATGAATATTTTAAATCTTGAGGCAATTTTTTCAGTTCCAATTCAGGTGGATTTTGGATTTATGGGAGTGTTTTTGAAAGTTATAGGTCACTAATCTCATCTAACTTCTCAATGGTATCATCCTCAGACGAGGAATGATATTTTACAAGCTTAGCAATATCATTGATGGTCAAGTGATCTTCAGTATTCAAGAAATAATCAATCAAAAAACATGAATTAATTTTCTATAGACCCCTAAAACAATCAATGCATAAACCATTTCCTAGAATTTCTATTAATGAAGAAAACTCAAAAGGGGGTTCAAGGGAAAGAAATGATGTTTTTTCAAGGGAAGGGAGTACATCAATTCAATTAACAGAGAGCGAGGAATGTTATTCTGAGGGGTGCTTCATGGAATCAAGGATGTTGAAATGGACTACGTGACCACTAAATTCCATAGATAATGTACCATTATGGACATTAATTATGGTTTTAGAAATTTTCAAGAAGGGTCTCCCCAATATAATCGGGACATGCTCATTCATATTATCATCCTCCATTTTAAGCACCTAAAAGTCATTCGGAAAAATTAAATTTTGAACCCTCACAAGAACATCCTCTAACACACCATAGGGGTGTGTGGTACTCTAGTTATCCAATTTAATAATAATTCTAGTGGGCTTCAGTTCCCTGAACTGCAATGTAGAGTAAATGGAGCGAGAAATCACATTTATAGAAGCACCTAAATCAAGAATAGCATTAGAGAAAGAATACTCCCCTATGGTGCATGGAATTGAGAATGTCCTAGGATCATTGCACTTGGTGGGAAGTGATGGATTTATCAATGCTGAAACATTCCTTCCCAAGATAACTTTTTTATCTCCATGAAGTTTCCTTCAGTGTGTACACATCTCCTTCAGAAACTTTTTATATCTTGGAATTTTTTTCACAAAATCAATCAAGGGGATGTTTACCTGCATGTTTTTTAAAGTTTCCAATATTTCTATATCTAGTTTAGTTTTCTTTTGTTTCCTAGGTTGGGTGGCCCTTTGGGGAAATAGAAGAGAAATAGGTTATCTAGGAGACTCATTTACATACAAAATCTTTCCTTTGGAAGGAATTCTATTTGGACATGTATTTTCTTCTCTTGGACTATTTTTAGCAGTGGTTGGGATGGTGGTTTTCTCAGGAGGGGATGAATCTATTGGAGGGGTTATTTGGATTTTCAGATGAGTTACACTCCTAAGAGTGATGACACTAACATTTAAATTATCCCTAGGGTTAACTACTCATTGAGAAGGTAGTTTACCCGACCCGTGACCCTGAATTTCCCCCACCGAGTTAGCTAGATAGCCTAATTAGGTTTTGCGGTCTTGTATGGATGCCTGAGTGGTTTGCTGGATTTGGAGATTGTTGGCATCCATTTGTTTTATCATATCTTCTAGGCTAGGCTCTGGTTTTGGAGGGGGTTGTTGGAAAGTCCTTTGTGATGGTTGAGGATTTCTGGGTGGTGGTGGTGGATGAATAATCCAGCCCTGTTGGATCCATAGTTGTTAAGGTTGGTTTTAATACCCCCTTGCTTATAGTATTGATTGTCTTTCCACCCAAGATTTGATGGATAGTATGGTTCTTTCCAAAAGGGTTTGTTATAGGGGAATCCTTGAAAGATTTCCTCACAAATCTCATAAGTTTCTCTCAATTGGGGGCATTGGTCAGATTAGTGGGTGTCAAAAGAATATATAGCACAATGGATGAGAGGTAGAGATTGGGTCATCCCTTGTTAAAGAGAAAGTTTTCATATAATGGTACTTAACTCCTCAAAATTTGTGTCCACCTTCTTCTCAAATTCAGTACTTTTCACCTCATGTACACCTCAAATGGGTGCACTGGACCATGTACCAAATTTTTGAGTGTTCTTTGCCATGTTCTCAATCAAGGTTCTTGTAGAAATTAGGGTCTTATCCACTAGTGCACCATCTATAGCAGCATCAATCATATTTCTATCAATAGGGATTAAACCTTTACAAAAATACTAAATTAAAAGTTGTTCACTTATTTTGTGCTTTGGGAAACTTGAAAAAATCCTTTTAAATCATTCCAAATATTCATATAGTGTTTCCCCTTGTGATTTTCTTATACTGAATATTTCTTTTCTTATAGTTTTAGTGTGAGAGGCTGGGAAATATTTTTCAAGAAAAAGATGTTTCATGTCCGCCCAACCTCTAACTGGAGAATTAACATAGTAAAGCCAATATTTTACAGTATCTTCTAATGAGAAAGGGAATACCCTTTCCTTTACTTATTCTTCATCCACATTTTTAGGTTTTAGTGTAGAATACAAAGTATAAAATTATCTTAAATTATTTTTTGGATCTTCTATAGGAATTACATGGAATCTTTGTAATAAATGAATTGAACCTGATTTTAGTTCAAAGTTGGGTGCCTCTCCTTGAATTTGAATGTAGGTGGGTAGGATATCAACATCAGGTGAGGTTAGTTCTTTTAATGTCTGATTATTTTTATCCATGCTATTCAAGTTTATTTCAGTTTTAATATTTTTCCAAAAGAAGAAGAGGAAGGATCAAGAAGAGTGTCGATGTTTTGTGTGTCCTCCTTCGAAGGATTCTCTTCTGTGTCTCGGTGTCACTGACATAGGATACTCTCCAGTTCAGGTTCGAAAAGAGGTAAGTCTCCCAGATTATAATGCATCATGCACCAAACCAACATAATTAATATATCATAATACAAAAAATAGGTATAGGTATAATATAAAACTGATAAATATTCAAAAAATTTACAAAAAACTTATAAAAACATGAAATAAAAACCAAAGTGCTCACTGGAAACGATGCCAAAATTTGACCACGTTATCATGACAAATCAAATTGATTATGTTTTTATGGTTTAATTATAGTCCAGGGAAGACCCTAGGTCATCTCTCAAGGAGAATTGGTGGGTTTAGAGTTTGTGTTTTTAATAAATATTACTAAATAAGAGGGTGGTTTTGAAAACAGTTTTAAAAATAAAATGACTTTATTAAAGAGTTTAATAGTTGACAAGGAAAGGTGGTGTTTTATAATTATGAGAGAAAAGGGTTCATTGTGAGTTCACTACACACTTTAAATTTCATCATTATTGGAGATTAATTTAGGTTTGGAGCAATTATTTGGTTGAAATTAATTGGAATCCCGATTTATTCCTAAGCCTTTATTTCATTGCTTAAAGAAACAGACCTTGAAATAACAATCATATTGTCAAGGTCCAGAACTTATGAATGGAATAAGAGCTTCCAAATCATATTGAAATATCAAGAAGGTGGGTATGAAAAGGATTCTTGTGATGTCCAATCAGAACAACACAAGTCACACACTCAAAACCTCACACCAATCAATTATAAATAAAGAGTATCTCAATCACATGCATCAAAACAAGAATTAAAATATGGAATTACATAAGATAACTAGAAAGAAATGTTTTCACACCCAAATTACTCCAAAATAGTAGCTAAAATATGAATCAGATCTCCGTTGACATGTGCGTAGCTCCCTCACAATGAACGCCCACCGTTTAGCTCGACATCGGGAGGAGGTATCCCGAGTGGAACTCCTTCTTCATTCTCGATCCCCCTATGAGGATAGGGGCCTCCAGAACTTGTAGGATGAGGAGAGAAATAATTTTGAACTCCAAATTAGAAGCTCTTAACTTCTTGGATGAACTTACTAAATGGGGTTCCCAATGTTCCTTTTTATAGGCAAAATGTGAAGTGGTTTTGGGAAACTAGATTTTGATAAACCACTTAGAGGGTGATTTTAGAATAATAGATAGTCCAATCTCCCTTTAGAAAAAATTGGAAAGTTGTATACACACGTCTTGAATATCCTCACTGAAAGTGTAGCAACATTTGGATAATCACAGCTCTACATATTGACATATTACAGAAATCCCGACTTTGGGCATATTCCATTTCTTGGACAGATTAGTTCAGATGGGACCCTTAAAATCCGAACTGGGATTGGGTTCCTTGAGATGAAATGTAGCCTATTAAATTTTGGACCAGTCAAAAACATTTAAGACCATTTGAATGCACAGTATAGAATATGTGTGTTGATTAATCCACTGACTTTCTTGGATCCTACACAATTTGGCCCATATTTCTTGGACTTCATCATGGGTCCTCCAAATCACCTCCACCTTCAATGATATTATCAAAACAAGTAACATTTACATTTTTAATAGTGATAAAATTAAAATAACTAAATCAAACATAAAGTGAATTTTGTTATTATATTTGGAATTTACAATAAAAATTCAGTTTAATACAATGGTGTGAGGGTGAAATTAATACAATGAATCGTGGTACGATCATGGATTAGTTCGTTATTCCACGTATGATCCATTTTTTACTATTTTACTTAAATTGGGATCTTGAATCTTCATATGAAACTCATCATTCAAGGGAAAAAACATCCATTTATCATTTTATAATTTGAGGATGGAATTTAGGGAGGCTATGCATTTTCTATTACTCATAAAAGCTATATCAGAATCTTTAATGCAAGTCTAGATGGAGGAGAGATGGTTGAATTTTTTTCTATAACCTAGATGATTGATAAATAATTACTTCAAAAATTTATTTCCATTTTAGTTTTTTAGTTAATAACCACTATAAAAATTAATCCCTATATGCATTATTGACTAGGGAAGAGTTCTTAATTACCATGCCTACCTCCTTCATAGGATTACAACGTGTATTTCATTTGACCACCAATAATTTCTTCTCATAAATATTTCTACTCCATATGAATTTACTTAGGATTTTATTAATGATTTGGATCAAGTTAATATTCCATTTATAATCTATGGAAGAGTAGTCAATCTTTGGGATAATAATTACCTTGATAAGGGAAATACTTCCAGCAAGGGAGAGTGGTTTCACAATCCTATAGATTATATTTTTTCAGTAATATTAGAAATATAACTGAATAGAAAAACCTTAGGAATTTCATAGAATATGGGTATTCCTAGATATATGTATGGGATTTTACAAAATTTAATGTTCATTATTCTTTTGATGGTAAGCCTCACTTGACAGATTAAGTTGTGAATGAAGAAAGTATAAGATTAATTCAAGTTTATTTTGAAATTAGAGATGAAACCACAATTTTCTAGGACCTCCTTGATAAAATCAATACTCATAAAACCTCCTTAGAAAAACAAAATCAGATCAGCAATATAAAATAAGTGAGTTGGATCCTTCACCCATATCAAAGCTTGAATAGTCTTGAGATTTCCCATTTTCAACCATATTAATAATGAATCTACATAAATTATCTTAAAATAATAAATAGAGTGGAAGATAAAGGATCAACTTATCTAATTCACCCATATCTGTGGAAATATTCTTTAGGAGTTCTATTACCTAGAGTAGAAATTATGACTAATTTGAAAAATGATAGACTCTATCATATAAATGGTCACTAAAACCAAACATATGAATGCATTAAATCATAAATTATCAGTTGATAGTGTTAATGGACTTACTGAAATCTAGTATTAGAAAAATTATCCCAATTATGCTATTATTCCTTACCAGTTTAATGCATTCAGAATCATAAAGAATATAATATTTTATCATTTCCCCTGAAACAAAATGATATTGGTGGAAATAAACCACCTTATTAATGATGATAAAGATCCTAGTATCCAAGATCTAGATGATAATTTTGTAAACTAAATTAGCTTAAGTAAAAATCTTGAATTAAGTTAGGTAATCTGGAAAATCAGACTTTGGTAAAAAGAATATTAACTGAGAATTCATGTACTTTTTAAGAATTCAATTTTTGAAGAAAATATAAATCATCATCATAAGATCATATTTTTTAATATACTAGTATTCATAAAAGAAAAGGTTGGTGAAGGCATTTGGTCCAAGATATCTCCCTGGATTGAGAGAAGAATTATTGACATTAAACTCCACTAGATTTGAAATCATAGTGAGTATCAAATTAATAGAGTGATAAAAAATATTGGGGATAAAAATTTTAAAATCAATAAGGTTAAAATGAGAACCATTCACAAAGATATAATGATAATAATAAACTATATACTCCCTAGTTTCATTCTCCCTAGTGATTATTTCACTTCCATTATTCAAGTAAGTAATGGGTTTCAATGATTTTCTAACCATTTGGAGATTGTTGAATTTTTTTTTCCTATCACACTCTTTTATAAATTTGATCATGAAATGTTATTTTAGGATTTCCTCCCTTCGGGTAATTTTATCATTCAACATTGGAGAAATTTCCACCTACCTACCAAAGTGAGACATTCCAAACACTTCATTATATATTTTTTAAGACCCTCTAACTCATAATCTATGGTCATAGTGTCCCCATCCATAGAAGTGAAAACCTAATTACTCAAAGATTCAAGTATAGAATTTTGGTTTATTATATTTATAACACATGAACAAATATCATATGTGCATTCAACATTATCCAAAACCTCTTACTCTATTTACCTATAGTTTAGATTCTTAACCCAAAAATTATTGAATTTAAAAAGAAAGGGACCCCTTTAATTTCTTGTAGTGATGGTATTCTTGACATGATAATGGGTGATTTTATTTTTAGGAAGGTTAATGGATTTCAATATCACCCACTATTCTAGAGTAGTAAAGTTGAAAAAATAACAATCTAACTTATTGGTAACTATCCTATTAATTTATTTCTTATATCAGATGTATATTCATATGTGGGGAGTGACTTCCACCCAGTCATTATGGTCAATTATTTCCTTAAATTGTTTTCTAGAAATTAAAGGCTAGTTTCTACATTCATTTCATGAGGACCCAGAACATTGCTAAACTTACCTAAGAGCACCCATGACCGTTGAATATTTTTCTTGATATTACCAATTTTCTCCCAGAGTTTTATTTTCCTTTGGTAGTTATTCATAACATAAATGAAAGAGAAAAATAAGCTACTTAATTCAATACAGATCATAGTGGCGATCATCTACTAACTTATGTGATGCAAATTGGAATTGGATACTTTTAAGTATACTAGAACCCAAAGGGTTTCCATCACTATTATATTCTAATTAATCCCTACAATACTATAACTTGGAGAATTGAATTAGAGACATTTTAAGTATATAAAATGATATATTATCTCTATAATTCCAATCATCCTGGGTTTATGTATTGAAATAATTGTTTTAAGTTCTAGAAGTGTCTATATTTTATGGCCATTTGCAATTCCAATATAGGATTTTCATTTATAGCTTTGTTTGGATTTCGATTTATTGACACACTTTGGAGACTTATTTGTTCCATCTGATCCTTTGGATCTTCCCTTATATGCTAATAAATTCTATGAGGGATAAGTCTCCAATGAGGGAGAAAGTTCCTACTTACAGACTCCTTGTGAGCCTCCACCTTTGCTATTAATATCTTCTTTGATTATGATTATGATTTTAGATCATGGTGCAATAAATTCTAGAAATTACATGTTAGACATGGCCTATTTTATTGATAGAAGGGCAGGTTTTAACCATTATCCATATTAGAGGGATTTAAAATTGTTGGTGTTGTAGAAAAATCCTTAACAATATAATTTCCACCATTTTCACTAGAAACCTCACTAGAATACTCAAAAGAGTTATTTTGGATTATGATTCAAAGATCTTCTATGGATTTAAGCTCTTGAGCCCCCTCCTCCTCAACTAATTCTCCACATTACGTTATTTATATAGTATCATTCCTTTCAAGGAGGTCCATATTATTCATAAGTAGGATATATAAATTATATACCTATATTTATCCTTTATATTTATTTTGACATTTAGGTCCAATTGTGATCTACTAATCATTCCTAACATCCTATTTCTATTTGTTATATATTTTTAGTATATTATTAGCACTCATATTTATTCCTTTTATAGAGGCACCCTTATGTGTGTTCAAAGGAGTATCTAAGGTCTCAGTAGATTTTGATAATGTAACATCCCCTCCTAGATAGGCATCCATTGAGCTACTCTCCATGCTTCCTTGAAGTAAACTATATTATTGTGTTGGAAAATTTTCACTTTCATGTAATTTGAAATCTCATGTCCTAGAAGCATGGAGTAGTTAAAAAATGAAATTATAAACTCATATTCAAACTTAAATTCAAATTTTTACCATTAAAAATTAGTGTATCACTAATAAGATGAGTATTTAGTAGATCCACATCCACAATAACCCTATTACAGTAGCCAAAATTTCCCTAGTAGTGTTCTCATATGGCTTGAGTGGCTCTTCATTAAAGGAATAAATATCATTTAAGATATGAAGATGTTAGAGCATTGAACAACGAACCTAAAACCAAACCCAAAATCGCAGAGTTGGTGTGTTTCTGATGATGATACTTAAAGTTAATATTCAATTCCGAGATCCGAAAAATTCTTAGATTAAGAATATAGATACTAGAATCCAAGGATATAGATATCTATAATTCTGTATGGAATAATAAGTGAAATTAACTATTTCTAATTAGAATAATATTATAGATTTAGAATCCCTATATATGATTCAGTTTCAACTTAAACCTCTCTAAATTTTTGGTTTTATAACACTTCATAAAAAGGTTATTCTAATCAATGAATACCTAGATGAGTCAAGAATTTCCTTGAGAGCCCCTTCATTAACACTGATAAAAAACTTTTTATCCAGGGTTTTTGTGATATGAAATTGGTGGGAATATTGAGTCATAAGATCCCTTTTTCATAGTGGTATTCTTATTCAAGACATCTATGAAAGAGACTGAAATGGATAAGGTCTTACTGACCTTCCTTTTCACCTCCACCTGCACTGAGTATGCATGACCTGAAACTATTGGTGGTTAAATGATCAAAGATTGATGAGTGAGTTTAGAATCTCCAAAGATTTACTCTAGTAATGCTATCTAAGGGTCTTTTTCTCAAAATGTGGTTGAACCTAATGATCCATGATTAAATTCACATACACCAAAACATCCACCTGAATACCCAAAGAGGCCTAGCCATGTTGTAACTACTAATGTAAATGTCCATCCATAAGAGGATCAAAACTGAAACCTCAATAGATGCAAGGAAATAATATATTATGCATGATAAATATATTACACATGTAAATTAGAATTTGGTTAAATATATAATGTATGGGGAAGAATATATTACATATTGGTTTTATTTAGGGGAAAACCTTACGTATTGAGAATATAAATTATATATCAGGTTTTTTCTAAAGTAAAATATTATATATATATGAATTAATATATTACATATGATAAAATACCTCAAAAGAGATTTTTTCCATGCTAAAGATGGTACATATTACACAAACACACATATATGTATGAAATGTATTGATTTTATTATAAAGAAAAAAATTCTTATGAATTTTTAATAAATATTATTTATGAATTTGGACTTAAAAAAATACCTTGTGTGGGAAAAATATTTTATTTATGAAATTTTCCTTAAAGGGAAAACCTTATATAGAAAATACATATTATGTACAATGGTGGAGTTAGGAACCTTGGTAAAATATATTGATGAATATGTTTTTAAATATATTATGTGAGATCTCTAGTATGTGATATGTTATATATATTTATAGTGGTTCTAGAGTTTATCAAATTTTAAAAAATAATAAAATTTTCCCTAAATTTTCTTAAATATTAATAAAATGGTAAAAAATTATCATTGAGAAATTATGATATTTTATGACCAAAATACAAGGAACTAATCCCAAATAGTCATCTCAATCACATTCTTATCTCTATGTGATATCTATATCAAATCATAATTGATTCAAGTACCATTAGACCTAGGTGATACCTAATGGTAAATCTATCAATCCATATGGAATATTTTTTTTGTTTACCATACTTTTTCATAATACTATGTTTGTTATAAATACTTATTCCTTATTTCATAGTTTTTAATGATCTTCAATTCCTTATATTTGATATTGGATTATCTATTGATATTCAATGAGTATCTTTATCAAAGCATATGGTAAGTAGTCCATAACCCATCCCTAAAGTCTTTCTTTTTTCTTATTTGATTATATGGTGTGGTCTTATCGATATAACACATGATTAACCTAAAACTAAAATAAATGAATTAAATTATATTCCATTTGAATAATACATCATTCACTACATGAGAAACCCATTGATAGATATAATTCTAAACCTTTGGCCACCATGTAAGGTGGGACTAATTCTAGAGAAAAATAGGAATTTAAATGGTAATCCATGGGGTTTTCTAAATTGAATAATGTAATAAAAAGACAAAGGTTGATGCCTAGGATGATACCAAGGATATAATTTGTTATTAATGTAGTCTTTGATGATAGTATCCATATATAAATAATGGTGAATTCCATGGATGTGTGAGTTACCATCTTGAGAAGAAAGTGAAAAGTTCAAGCTTGGGAATTAGTATATTTTGAAATGTATTTAAGATTTATGAATAATATAATTAGTGAAAACATAAAATGGGATTATATATGACTTCTTTAAAGGAAAATATGTCTCCCCCTAATGAAATATGACTTGTTTCTAGGGTGGGTAACTTTTCCTTTTGATGGTATATTACTTACTTCTAAGGCGGGGTACTCTTACCCTCTTATGATATGCATTAATTGTTTCCATGGTGTGTCACACTTACCCATAATAATATATTTATATTTGTTACGGGTCATGATTCTCTTCCCCTGATGATATATATGATTTATTTATCAGGTGGGTGATCTTTCCTCCGAGATGATATATACGACTTGTTTCTATAGTGGGGTGCTCTTCCACCCTGATGATATATATGACTTGTTTCTAAGGTGGGGAAATTTTCCTCCTTAGGATATATATGATTTGTTTCAGGGATGGATTTCCATTCCCCCATATGATTTTATGATGTATCTTATTTAGAGACATCCAATATTGGTCAAATAAGGTATGGTTGATCTCAAGTGTCACCTTAAAGACTAAGGATTTAAGGAGTTTATTTAACTATAGTTTTATTTATTTTTTATGTAACATCTGTATAAACCTTATCTTACTGGATATATTTAGTGACACCATTAGTGGTGTCCCAATAAGTCGTACCTACACCCTCATTGGGCTATTGTGGGAACACAAGATGACTTTATGGTTAGATGCCATGGTACGAGTAAAGGTCAAATGATTAATATATAATCTGGATAGATAGGATGAATCATAGTTGAATGTATAGTTCTAGCATTTGAGATTGGTTTTGTGGATTTACCAGTATTATTTATTTTTGTTATTTTTGGATTTTTATGTGTATTATCTTCCCACATGGTATCATGAGTCAGTCTGTTTGACTATATGATAATTATAACATTATTATATATATTGGGTATATTTATGTTTCTTATTGTCTCTTTTATGTGATGTATGTTTTGTTTGATTTATCTTGTTGGATTTTTTGTCTTTATTTACACTATTATTACTTACTATGATATAATAGTATTGTATCCCCACATTATTACAATATACATCCCTTATATTTGATAGCCTCTGGTGTATGGGGAGGTGTTCCTGAGGTCATGT
Source organism: Viscum album (assembly GCA_963277665.1). Taxonomy (NCBI): domain Eukaryota; kingdom Viridiplantae; phylum Streptophyta; class Magnoliopsida; order Santalales; family Viscaceae; genus Viscum; species Viscum album. The sequence continues at coordinate 543,241,881 of OY728119.1, forward strand.
AGCAACCCGGTTCGGTTTTTATTGAGTAAGGTGGATAATGGATGTTACAAAGTGGTATTAGAGATTTATTCCTTTTCTTTTATATTAATATTTAAATAACGTAGATATGAGATAAGATATTTTTTGAAACTTAGTATAGATGTTATTCTTGGGTAAAACCAACCCTCAGATGAGGCAAGTTTAGGTTACCAGGGATGAGATTGTGGTTCTTGATTTTTTCTTTTATGGTTGATTTACATCACATGGTGTTATGAAACTTGATTTTGGATATGTGATTTTTGATATTTATCTACTGTATTAGAGTAACAAATGGATGTGTGTTCATGCATCATATTAGGAATGTAGGATTCACCTTCCAATCATCTACTTTCATGTGATTGGTTATCTCAACCATGATATAGGGGCTGGTTATTTAAAGCGATAACATCATTATATTTCGCATTTTACCCTTTAAATTAATTTTCAAATCTCATCAAATTGATTCTATATATTATTTCATCATCATCACTTGTGATTTAATAGCCTATTTTTGGATGGTTTCAATTAATCTAAATACCAATACAACTAATAAAGTGAATTATAATTTAAATTGTTAATGGAATTTCATTTAATAGAATATTAAACATGATGTCACTAATAAAGTAAAAAATAGAATAAATAAATATTTATGATGTGAATTCTATGTACATATGATGATGGCCCTCAATATGGGTAGACTGAGATAGGGAGAGTGCCCTATTTTTCATAACTTAAGACACAAGATAAATAGGATAGCGGGGAACTATTATTGTTATAGAATTATTTAAAATATGATACTAATAACAATTATAGAAATGCAATCTAAGGTGTGTATTTTTAATTATAGAGATATGTCTTTATGAAGACCTCTATTGGAGTGCTATGAGGGAGTGGATGACTATGACCCACCATTTTTTGGGCCGAAGCCTTATATTTCACCAAGACAATTGATGGAAAATCAGCATAGTGAGAGATTACTATGAGTTATTTAGTTCATAGAGAGAGATTACTAATGTGACACCTACCATTCCATACCTGAAATGAAAGTTATATATGTAGAACCAACCTTTGTTTATAGGAGAGGGTGTCCCCTAGGATTCTATTCTCTGAGTGGAGTCCATATAGAGGATTTTCAACAAACTTTAGACACCCCCATGAAAGGATGGTTTAGTTAGTGGTTTATTTGCTGTGAGGCACAGTGAAGTGATTGTAGGATATTTTGGTCCAAATAGAACAATACACAGGGTTTTCTTAGAAATAATTATAGGTTTAATCTTTTTATCACCTATTTATGGTGACTCAAATGGGGGATATTCCTTAAATTTTAATGAATTTTACATAGTGAGGTATGTTACTCATGGATTAAAAATAATGTTTTATTGAGGAATAAATACTTTCCTTGATTATGGATGATGATGATATATCTTGATCAATGTGTTTTGAGGATGGTCATATATACAAGATTTGGGTTTTGGTAAATGTTTTTCAAATCCCATAATTTTTAGAGGTCATGAATTAGGTCCCCACCATAGAGAGGAAATTGAGTGAGGGTAGAGCCTCAGGATAAGTGGATTATATTAGGGGAGATGATAATGGGTCCTTAGGAAGTAGGAAGAATTAATTTGATGGTTAACAATAGGGATATTATTGATAAATCCGGAAGAGTGGTTGTCTATATATTCATCATCAGGGAGGTAGTTTTGTGGAGTTCTACTAGTGTGGTAGACGCAATCATATTCATACCAAGTGTGATTGATGACTAGTCGAGTTTCCAGTATTTGGGAATATGGGGGATCTATAATGTTGTTACAGAATCTATCAATGATCTTCCAATGAGGGAGGGACCAAAAGGATTACTGTGTAAGGCCAGTATAATCCATAATAAAATAGATGAGTAGCTATATTTCTACCATATTTTGAAGTCGGTGTGTCAGATATGTTTCTCTAGGATAGATGAGGAAGTTCTATATAGTTTTACCAGTGTGTTTGTGGTCATGTTCATATAAAATGTGACTGAACATTAATAGAGTGACAAGAATATTGGTATATGAGGATTAAATAATTTTATTATAGGAGTTATCAGAATTCCCCTAATGAGAGAGGACTTATAAAGTTTTATGGTTAAATGGTTGGATTAACTATGCCAAAAAAAGAAGGTCCGTGGAGTTTACCATATTTATTGGATCAAGGAGTAGGATGTAGATCTTAGGGACCGGGGAATATGTTCCAGTAGGGGATTTAAAATCAAGTGAGTTAGGAAGGATTATAGGGTAAAGGTTCTAGATATTTTCACATTGTCAATTCTACACATATTGATTGATATTCTAGACCATCCATCATTTGAAGTATGATTTTGGAAGATTTTACTTTAGTATATTCATTATTTGATATGTGAGTATCTCATTAATTTATATATTCTTAGTTTATTGATGGAATAGGTATATCCATAGGGTACTTATATGTGATGATATTTATTGAAACACCCTTAGGGGTGACATTCAATGACATTCATAGATATAAGGATGTTTTCTTAGTTATTTGTGGATATTGATTACTTTTGGATTTCTTAATTCTATAGATGAGTGTTTTTGAGGTGATTAATGGGATGATTGGATCATCGAGTATTGATCCCTTATTTACTTATATCATTATAATATGTTATTTACATATACTAAGGGTTATAGTTATATTTATGTTAAAGAGTGGGAAATACTGTCAAGTCATGCATCACCTAAACATTTGCAATTGGGCGGGATAAAAACCTATGATTATATTCTAGTTTTAGATGAAAAAGATAGACATATGATAGAATTTATTCCATTGGTGTAAAAGTTTTAGGTTTTTTTCCTATTTTTTTTTATATTTACACGTTATCATGATATTGAGATTATGATCCAGATCATGCTATCTATGAAAATCATATATATTCATACTTATAGTATGGATCCTATAGTGCTCTAAAAGTTAAAGGATCATCTATAGGATTTTGAGATTAAGGTGTTTATATGACCAAGTACATCCTCATGGGGTGGTCCAATTTTTTTAACCCAGAACATCAATAATTCATTGAGATTATATATAGACTATTAAAAGTAAAACATGGTGATTGTCATTAAATTATATCCACTCTAATGTATTGATAATCTATTTGACAATAATATAGGATAAAAAGTGTTTTCTATGATTAATATGTGACCACTATATAATCATATGTGGTTCAATCTCTCTGACATACATCACACTACATTTAAGAGTAGAAATAAAATGTATGAGTTTCTAGTTGTTTCGTTAGGGTTGATGAATTCACCATTAGTGTTCATGGACCTGAAAAATCAGGTATTTAATCTTTATTTGGATACTTTTATAGTTTTATTCATCACTTATATCCTTATATACTCTCTGTAATGGGAGGGGAATGTTTTAAAATTTGGTATCAATTTGAGTAAACTAATAGAGAATTATATTTATAACGTTCTATCAAAGTTTCAATTTTGGATTAATCAGTTATACTTCTTGGGGAATGTGATAGTAGAAGATAAAATATCAGTATATATTAATAAGGTTGAGGTAGTAGTTTATTTGGATATTCATAATAATATTTTTTATATCCACATATTTTTAGGTTTAACTAGATATTATCGAATGTTCATTCAGGAATTCTCATAATTGGAAGTGCTAATGATATTCTTGAACATAAAGTGGTGAAGTTTTTTTCTCTATATTAATGTGAAAAAATCTTTTAGGATATAAAAGGGTGGTTTGAGACATCACCAATATTGATCTTAGCTGTATAAAATGACCACATCATGATACCACTTAAAAATTAATTTATAAAATCCATTAATATCTCCAAATGGATAACCTTTGGTCTCTCATAAGGAGGCAGTGTTATCACCATAGTAACTACTTAGAATTAAATTTTGATTTTTTTGATTTTAAAAAACATGAAGTGAAAATACGAACAATATTAAATAGAAAAAATAAAAATATAAATAGAAGAAAAGGAATGGGGATGAATATTAGTAGGAAGATAGAATAGTCTTATGTTTATCCAATTTTATACTACCTATCAGAGTTTTATAGAGGGTTTTAACAATCAAAAATAAAATTTACTCAGTGAATGATCTATATCTGGAATAAAATTTTACTTCCACCATAGACATTGAACACTCATGAAATTTTATCTCACAATACATGAAGTGTTCTCCCTATGGTGGTAAGAAACAGTCAATCAAACTACCTCTCTCAAGAATGTATCTTTAGAATAATTGTTAATTTTGAGATCATAAAATCACATAGACTCTTAAAGAAAACCCTATTGAGAAAAATAAGTTATGAAGGAGAAAATAAATTAATATAAGAGAGTAAAAAGTATAACCTTGGGGTGAGTGTGCCATCAAATCTTCCCACTTCACCATCACCATTGACCAATAATGAAGTAGAGGATGGCAATCATATTAGTATTCAAATCTATAGAAAATATCAAGTTTCACTTCCTAGACTAGTTATAAAATTAGACATCCATTTATAAATATAGAATAAAACCATGAATAAAGAGTAACAACATAATTTTATTTATAGAATATATTTTATAGACAGAAAGAAAAATTAAAGAATTAAGCCCCTAAATGATCTCCTCAACTATATACACTAGACCCAATATTTATATAAGAAAATGAAAACATTTAAAAAACAATATAATAGGAAACATTATCCATGTGGAATGAACTAAAAATGATCCTCCACTTATTTTAATAAAAATATTATGATTTGAACAAAAACTGAGTCTCAAGCTGCTTCCTTGAATTGGAAGGATCTCCCATGGCATTACCTCCTAGTCAACTATTCTCATCTTCTTCTCCAACGAGATGTAGAATATGGTCACAATTCATTTTCTTATACCATTTAATCAATTAGAAACCCCCCATAAAAGAACATTAACTAATATTAACTCACATTGGCTCCTTGTATTCTGAATCTAGAATCATTTTCTATCTTTGATAATTTTTTAACAACCTCTACTGAGAACCTTAGTGGCTTCCTAATAGCTTTTCTAGTGCATATCTTATTGATCCTAACTTCCTCCTTAATTTTTTTTGAAATAATAGGTAACCATGGTTATTTATATTGATTTTAATTCTTTATAGATTTGGGTAAATAGTTTTGAAAAAGGAGAAATATTATGTATTAGGTAAAAAGTGGAAACGAAATATAACATATTCAACTTTTCAAAATTTTGAAATATCAAGTATATTATGTATAAAATACATTAGAAAAAAATAAAAATTATGTATACAGATTTCTTGAAATTTCATAAAGTAAGAATATTAAAATTTCGTCACCCTAGATAAAATTATATTACATATACTAGAATATTAAATATCAACAAGTTCATTGAAAAATATATTTTTCATAAAATATATCCATTTGAAAATTATCTTACAAAATGATATTACCATATTTCTTGAAATAGTAAAAACTTATGTATTCCCCTGGATATTTAATAAAATATTACATATGAAACTTTAGTGGGTTGTTAAAAATACAATATATTATGTATGATCTCCATAGGTAATCATATATTAAATATCAATATTAATAAGAAAAATATCATATGTATAAATAAAATTTCAATTAAAAATGTTTTGTATGAAGATTTATCCCAAAAATATATTTCATATTAAATTCCAATGGGGAAATATGATATTTATGAACTACTTTTCAACAAAAATATTGCATAACATATACTTAGAACAAAAAAATGTGTATCAATTATCTCTAGAAAAAACAATATTTCATACGTATTGAAGTTCATAGAAGAATTATAAACTTTGTAAACTATCAATTCAGAATATAAAATAGAGATTGAAAATAGAATTTCAATGAAATTACTTACTAAAAAGAAGAATTAAAATGTATGACATCAAGAAATATTCAATATAAACACCCGTATCAATGAAATAATTATATCTAAATATAAAAACCATTCAAAATTACCTCATTAAATTATTTCAATATATGATTTATCAAAATCATAAAAATTATCTTATCTCAATATTAATGAAAATCAGAAAAAAAAATCACTTAATCTATTTATAAAAAAACATCAATTTTATTCAAGTGATCAATGAATTATATTTTTCACTAAAAATAGTATGATTCAAAATATTTTCAATTATGAAATATTTCATCATAAAAAAATATTATAATTATTTGAGAAATATGTGAAAAAATTTCATTAAAATAAAGGAACATAAAATTTCTCCATAATTAAATCACTTTTAGTCCTCAAGAAATTAATTAGAGATATTAAGTGGAATCCAATTCATCATAGAAATGAAATAATTTTAATTAAAACCAAGAGATAATTCTCAAAAGTGTTATTACCCATGAATTAAATAGGATAATAAAGTATGATTTCTCTCTCAAAAAGAATAGTTTTGGCCCAAATATGGTTTCCTATTTTGAAAATGGTGATTGAATTTGAAAATGTTGAATAGAAATTGAACAAATTCATTTTGTATACAAATAATCATTAAAATTTCTATTTTTCTCTATAGTGAATAGATAAAAATAATTTAATAGCTTAATATAATTAGACAAAACTGATGGATGATTGAGTTTAAAAAATAATATAAAAAAATAATTAAATTTATAAAATAGTATTAAAATATAAATTTCACCCATAATAATGAGTTCCTTTTCAGTCTATTTGAATACAATTATTTTAAATCTAATTAAAATAAGAAAATTTAAATTTAATTATAATAATAACAAATACTCCCAAAATTGTTAATAATTTTTTTTCAATATTTTAAAAATATGATATCTAATTTAATTCATAGTGAAATGAATAAGATTAAACATCTCAAGGAAGTAAAATAATATCTATTTTTTTCAATAATTTAATGTGAAAACTCATGTTCAAAAAACCTACCTTTAAAATATATTGGGGGGATTATAATGTGTACTCCATTAAATACGTTTTTTACTAGTGAAGACCCATACCCCACATTTAAAACTCAAAATTTAACGTTAAACTTTAAGATGATAGGATAATTTTAACAATTTATGTTAAGTAATTATTTACAATGTATCAGGTAAAATCATGAACAGGGGTCACAATGAAGTTTAAAATAACACATCTTCCAAAAATTCTGGTACTTATAAAAAAATACGAATTTAAATATATTTTTAATTTTAGAAAGAACAAATGATTTTTTAATAAATATTTTTAAAATATAATTTTAAGAAAATTTTCCAATATACAAGAAATAATTTCAATATAAATATATTTTCAAGGTGATAAAAAAAGATTTCAATTTTATTTCAAAATTATATTTATCAAAATAGTCATAAACAAGAAAATAAACTTATATTTTCATCCCAAATTCAATTCATCATGAAAATTATAGATACCAGAATGAACAAACATTATTTCATTTAAATATCTTTGCAATATTCAATTTAAAATATAAATAGATATTCACATTATAGATTATACTATGCTAGAAATTAAATTTCAGCACAAAAACAAGTTAATTAAACCATTAGATAATATTCCTCCCCTACACTTATTTTATAGCATTAAATAAGAATTTAAGCAGAATTTTTTTTAGGTTTTATGGGAAAAACCTAAGATTCCCTTATTGAGCGAAAAATATCTAAAAAATATCCTTTAAATTATAGAATTCACTACCAATTTTTTTTATAAAAACTAATAAACCAAAAAATACTGAACAAAGAATAATCAAATAGAAAATAAGATAAAAATGAAGAACCATATAATGTTGGGATAACCTTCCCAAGGGGTGATGTGTTTATGTAGTCCATAGTTGGACAGTCTTGATTTTATCCCTAATTTGATGGGGGAGGGGTCATTTTATTCTTATGAACCACAATATTCACTCTATTCTATTTTATATCCTCTTACACTAGTTCCAAATCTTATCCCAACAATATTCTTCTTAAAGGTATTCTATGAAAAGTTATAAGGATTTATCCACCTAACCTTCTTGTTATATTATAATTTTATAGTGTATGGTAGGTGAGAGTAAAGGTTAAGGGGTCTAGACCTCATGAAGACTAGCCAATCTATCCTTTATAGAAAAAACCATTTTCAACAATTCTGAATTAACATTATATTCATCAATTAAATGAAAAAAGATAACATAAATTGGTAGTCTTGGACACTTATTCTATAACATTATCCACCTTAGTTTTGTCTAAACTAAAAAAAATTCAATAACTCCCTTATATAAACTTTTAATCAAAACTAGGAATTCTAAAAGTGTCTCAATTGAAGAATTTTCTATTTCATGTTGACTCTTTATAAGATCTTAAATGTCTGATGTCTAATAAAAACCTATAAAGGGAGAAGACATATCAAGACCGGTCATGACATATTCATAATGAAATAAAATTATATCCTATTATATAAGATAATAATCTCCAAAAAAAAATTAAGTTTTATGTGTATCTTTAAAAATTAGTGCCCTTGTGAGTTTTTCCAAGATATGGGATATGTAATAAACCTCTACTATCCTATCCTTAATGAAAACCACCTCAAATGTGGTGTCTTCCAAGGAAAATTGATTATTTCTTCTACTAGCCCAACCTGTTCAAGCATGTAAAGGTCATTAGATAAATTAGTTCAAATTTAATAATCCCAATTAGTATTAGAAATTATTTTATCATCCAAAGTATATGAATATTCCTCTAATTCACCTCAAAGTATCTATTAACAACCCTCAAAATAAATCTAAAAATTTAAAAATTATAATTATAACTTTAAATAAATGATAATTTCATGTTAACAAGTGGGAAACACTAATTCCTCCTCTAAACCCTATGTCATTTCTTGTTTCTAAATCATCAAATTCTATTCTTGGTCTTCCTTGATTTTATCAATGGTTTGTGAACACATTTTCATCATTAAATATGAAAAATATATTCATTATATGTGATCAATATACTTTATTATTCTATTAGTGAATATTAAAAAGCTACCATAACATCACATAGTTTTTATACCAGTGAGTAATATAATAGTGAATAATGCTAAAAATCATAATTTTTTATCACTATTGATAAGTATAATAAAAATAAAAGTGGAGAATCAATAAGGTAAATTTTCTTCCTTGATAATTGTGCCAATTTTTACATGAACTTGTCGTGATAATGGTAAAATATTAATTTATAAACTCCCTTGATATTTCATATTGGATAACCTTGTGGTTATCTTATAGAGGTAGTGTTCTTGTCATAATAGAAAATCCTAAAAAATATGTTTCCATTTATAATTATTTTGAAAATAGTAAATAAAATATAAAGAATAATGAGTCACAACGGTGAAATAGAAATAAGAAAAAGCAACACATAATCAAGAAAATGGGGAGGATGGTTATAAAAAATCTAGAATAGTCCAAGGTTGTTCAAATTTTATACTATTTATCCCAAATCTATTGGAAGATTTTGACCATTAACAAAAAATTAACTCAAATAATGATCTATGTTCCAACTAAAACACCAATCTCACTGTATACAATGAACACTCATAAAACTACATAAAGTGTTCACCATACCATGAAAAGAAACACTCATGTAGACCACTTTTCTCAAGGATTTATCTCAAGAATAATTATTATTATTTAGTTTAAAAAATCATAGAACATCTCCCAAAACTCTCTGTTACGTAAAATAAGAGAAGAATAGTAAAATTAATTAATGTAAGAGAGTAAAAAACTGATACTGGGAGTAATAATTCAACAACATATCCCCACTTAACCATCACTGTTGACCAGTATCTAAGAAAATGGTAGTGATCATTTTTTTATTATAATATCTATAAAACATCAAGATTCATTACCTATAACTAGTTATCTAGTTATCCATATATTTTTTATAGTAAAATAACACCATGAATAAAGTGAAACACCATAATTTTATTTATATAATAGAGTTTAAAAATAGAAATAAAATTATAGAATAAGGCCACTGAATGAGATCCTCTAATATATAAACATGATCATCTATTTATAAATTAATATGAAAAAATTTAAAAAATAATCCGATGGGTATAATGATCATTTTGTCATAACCCATGATGAAATTTATGTTAGTATGATATAACTCTAGAAATTCTAGTAAAAAAATAGTTTGAAGTATTTTCCTTGAATAAAATGGATCTCCCAATGTGTATACTCATAGTTAGTTTATATCAGGTTCTTCACCAACAAGATACATGGAATATAAGAAATCTTTATCTTTATCTACCAGTTACTCGAGTATAGGTCACCCATAAATTTCATTGCCTCCATGTGAATTGACATCTCCACCAAGTATTTTGATTCTATATGCATTTTATATCTTGGTTAAGTATTTAAAAACCTCAGTTAATAACCTCCAATGAATTCCTTGTATCTTCAACAACAACAAAAATATCGGTATTTGATTTTATGTTACTTTTCTTAAAATTTTTTAATATTGAGTTATAGTAATATTTAATTTGATATTTAGACTTTGCGGATTCTATATAAAAACATCAAAAAAGTTAAAATATTACGCATTAGGTAAACATAGGAAATAAAATCATACGTATTCATATTTTCAGAATCTTGAAATCTAATTTTTTTATCAAATAAATCAAATAAAATATATATTATGTGTTAGGATTTCTATGAATTTGGTTAATCTATATTATTACTTTTTGGTCACCCTAGATAAAATTATATTATGTGTCAACCAAATTATTATGTATCTACTAGTTTCCTCCAAAATATATTATGTATAAAACATTTACCGCTAAAAATTATAATGAGAGTTGATATTAGAAGATTTATTCAAGGGAAAAAAACATATGGATTCCCTAGATCTTCAAAATATAATTACTTATAAAACATCATTGGATTTTTTCAACTTTAGAAAATTACATATAATTTCCCTTGGTAAAATTATATTATGTATCAATTTTAAATGGAAAAAATATCATACATATCAACTAATTTTGAACAAATATTTTTTACATATGTAGCTTTATTTTTAATATATGTTATATATCATATTCCAGTGAGAATATAATACATATAGGTTATTTTATAAAAAATCATTGTATAACATCTTCTTCATATAAAAAATTATATGTATCACTTAACTTCTACAAATATAGCATTTAATAGATATCAAAAATTACAACATAACTCAAAACATAGACCGTTATCAATTTATAATGTAAAAAAGAGCACAAAAAAATAATAACAATATAATTAAAGATTCAAAATAAGATTTATAATGTTTTATATCAGAAAATATTCAAGATAAATTCATACAACAATGAAATAATTATCTCCAAACATAAAAATAACTCATATTAACTTCAAGAAATTATTTGTATCATTATTTTACCAAAATAATAAATATTATTTGACCCCAAAATCCATATTTAAAAAAAATATTATCTAATCCATTTAGCACCAAACACACTCATATTTATTCAAATAATCAAGGAATTATATTTTTCACTCAAAATGACGAGGATTAAAAATATTATCAATTAAAGAAAATTCAATAACAAAAACCCATTATTTTTTTTAAAAAGACATGTAAAAAGTGAATTAAAAAAAGACACATCACTAATATGGGTAAGGAGTATACTTCTTATCATGATGTATTAAGATTCGGGATCAAAGCTACTCTAATGTAGGATGGTCGTCTAGTAGCTTTTGGGTCTAGGATGCTAAGGCCACATGAAAAAAACTACCCAACACATGATATTAATTAAACAACAATGGTTTATTCCTTGATATGTTGGGGAAGCTAACTTTTGGTTGATATGAATATAGTATACACTAACCATAAGAGCCTAATGTGAATTTTCTCACAGTGTTACCTCAAACTTTGAAAACAAAGGTTGGTCTAGCATCTATTGTATTCTGTTTTGACCTAGAATATAACCCTAGAAATGGGAAAAAATTCTTGATGCAATGAGTATTAATATACATACATAGGTAGAATATGAGTCGAGTAGTGAGTAAAAATTATTGACCACTTTACAGAGTTATATTTTGATGACTAGAAGTATTGGGATCAAGAGACCCTTTTTCTCTTATTTATAACCTCCTGACTCTAACTTAGGGTAGATAAGCATCAAATATCAGATTAAAACAATCTGGGTATAAGGGAAAACATATATAGTGGGGAGATGCCATTGGATTGATCTTCTGACATTGATGAGATTATTTATGTATAAGTTTGGGATGTGGTCCCAATGTGAATGTGTGATAAGTTAATGAGGGAATTACTTTTCTTAAGGAATGATGTACATTTGGGTTTAACCAAGATGTACCATGTCATATGTAGAGAGTATTGGTGGATTGGGATGAAAAATGAAATAAAAATTTCATGATACGGTTCTTCACATGGAATCATGTAAAGGTTGAACACTAGTGGCCTGCTGATTTACTTCAATCACTACCCATACCTAAGTATATGTGGGATAATGTGAATATAGAGTTTTTTATGAGGTTTCGATGGAAACCATGAGCCAACAATGTAGTGTGGGTCATTATGGATAGGTTGAAAATGTTACATGTTTTATACTAATCTTAGATACTTTCAATATTGAGAAAATAATTAATCTCTATGACTTGGATATAGTCCATCATTATAGAGTACTGCATAAAATTTTAACAGAGATAGATTCCAAAATTAATTCATTATTTTTGAGAGGATTCCATAATGTGATTGAATTAATAGTAAACCAGATCAATTATTTTCATTGATAAGCTAATAGGCATCATGGGCATACTAGCCAAATATTGTAGGTCATGAGGAGAGCATGTTTATTATATTTTAAGGTTAATGGGAGATACACATAGTTCTCATAATTTTTTCTTACAATAAAAGCTACGATTCATCAATTAATTTATATAATTTCAAGGTTTTTAAGGTATTCCATTCCATTTTCATCTATATTGGTAGGAAGGGAGGGAGTCAACGTTTTTTGGTTTGAGTCTCATCAAGGTGACCTTGATGTTAGTCACATTGATTATAAGGTAGTTAGTGACCACTCAGTGTAGGAAAAGGTCAAATTCTAAATTATGAATCCATCTATAGAAGTTTGAGGTGGGTGACTCAATAATTTTATGAGTGTAACATCAATTTGGATATAATCATATATGGATAAAATGAAATTGGGAACCCAAATACATGGGTTCATTTGAGATCATGGAGTGAAATAATAATGTGGCATACCAGTTGGCTCTTCCACAATGTTTCAGTGTTATAACTAATTTATTTCGCATGTCTCGAATTCAATGATGTTATCCCAATAAATAGTATGTGATGAATTACAATTATGTGGTACTAAAGGATAATGAATCATTTGAGAATTGTAATGTCCCAGATTTTTCCATGTATTATTTTAATATTATATGGGAATTAATTCAAGACCAGGCTCTGAGATGGCGTGCAGTTCTGAGGCCCGGTGAGCCTGAAACAAAATTTTGAATTTAATTTAATAATTAAATTACGCGTGCGTGCGGTTTTCTGGAAAAAGTGGAATAACTCTTGAACGGGAGCTCGGATCAGAAATACGAGGGCACCATTGCGTTCAGAACAGTGATTTTATCTTAGGCAAGGCCTAACATTGGACGGCGTAGGTCGGTGGTGAAATCTAGTTTTTGGACCTAAGAGTAATAAAATATTTAATAAAAAATATTTTATTCTGCAGCGAAATATTTTTAAAACTGCTGCAATAGTTATCTTTTATCCTTTTTAAATAAAGGATTGCGCAGGGGTCTAGGGTTAAAACCCTCATAACCCTGAAACCCTTGGTGTATCTGGAGGCTCTGGAGAAAACCTCCCAAAGCGGTGATGACGTGGCAACCAGATCTTCGCCAACGAACATCGCGAATCTAGGTAGGATGTTTGTTTTGATTTTCCTTTCCCCGTTCTTGATTCCTATGATGAACGCAGACTAATCTGAGAACGGATTAGTCCACATATCGATCGTTTTGTGGGCGGGTGTGATTAGGGGTTTTATCGGGAAATCAATTACTTGAGAATTGTAATCTGTTGATTGTTGTGGTTTTAATCTAACGACGACGAACCCAGATCGTCATGAACAACGATCGAGGTTCATCCCTCTTGTTTGATTCTTGTATTTTCTCCCATCACATTCTTCATTGTGTTCTACGCATTCTTGGAGGAAATAAATTGTTGCGTATTCATTTGTTGGCGCAATGTTATGAGATTGTACATCCAACCCCAGAGCGATGTCACGGAGGTGCGACGATAGTTTCGGCGGATGATTCAGAGTAGATCGAGATTTATGAGTTTTCGGGATTTTTTCTTTGGATGGATCATTCGAGGTTTATGATCCATTTTAAGGACTAAAAACACCCGTTATGGTGTTCGTATGACAAAACGAACCAACCCCTAGAGTATCAGGACGAGCGGACGAGAGATCATGGATCTAGAAGATCGGCCGAAGCGCGAGGAAGAAGACGATGTTTCTGGAAAAATCCCGACTACACAGTATGTAGTATGGGCTACACAGCATGTGTTCGTCGGTGGATTTACCTGGCATGTACTCCGGGAGTACACGGACACGGGTTGGGTACACGGCCAAGGACATGACGTGTATACCCCTCCCCGGCCAGACCCGGCCGGATACACGGGATACCCCGTGTGCTGGTACACGGGCAGGCGACATGGACAGAGACCGTGTACGGGCACATGGACAGCGTACACGGAACGAGCCCCAAGTGCTCGGACACAGCGTGTGATTATTCTACACAGCATTTAGTTACTTTCTATCCGATGAGCCAAATGACACGGGCCGTTTACACGGGTAGTACCCGAAGTCAAGGAACACGACGTGTGATTATTCTACACGCCATGTAGTTTAGTTTTACACAGATTGAACAGATGACACGGGACATTTACACGGGAAGTACCTGAGGTCAAGGAACATGGCGTGTAACCATACTACATGTCGTGTAACCAATTCTTCATGGCTTGAGCCAGTTACCTGCTGTGACTTGGGCTAGTTTCCTTAGGGTTCGTCCCCTTGGTCTTTCTCCTGAAGGTTTCCGGTATCATTTCCTACATGTAGGAGTATGATCCGTTTAGCAGGAATTTTTGAATAGAGTTGTTAGAATCCCCTCTGTGAGACATAGAGCCGGATCCTCTATTCATTCCTGGGACCCTAGGTAGAGTTCTTGGTATCTACGTGACCAACTTTACCCGGGCACCGATCCTCTGCTTAGTGGATTATTTCAGACTGAGTTATTAGAATCACCCCATGGCTATTGGTTGTGATCCTCATCTGAGCATCATGTTATCAAGTACTTGTAGAGTGTGTTCTCCCGGAATGAGTACTTTGTGTCTCTCTCTTTAGACCTGAGAGTGTGTTCTCCTTGTTACGTGCTTAGTGGAATCTTCGATCTGGATCTTAGTGTTGGTTTCATGATTGTCGATCATGTATGAGTATATATATATATATATTCTTGTTACATGTTCTGTAGACATATACTGTGTGGAGTTGACTATATCTTTCTTTCATGGTTTTGGTGTGTCCTACTTGGTATTGTTATACTCACCCCTGCATGGTCTTCACCTGCACGTGTCATGTCTTGTGTGGACGAGCGAGCCTTTGATATGATTGTAGGCAGACCAGGACTGGACTGTACTCAGTGAGATCAGACAGGCCAAGGTGTGTTCCTATGACTACCAATTGCAGTCCCATCACCTTTCTTTACAGGTTGGACTTTGTTATGGACTCTCTTTTGTTGGGATTTTACTTTTGGCTCAGGGTTTTTACCTTCTTTTACTTTACTTTGATGTCGTACTATGTTGGTTGGGTTTTAGTGTATGCATGCATCTTTTCCTTTTAGCAGTTCTTACTTTTCAGCTTTGTGGGATTGGAGATGTGTGTGAGTGCATAAATGTTTATAGGAAATTCCTCCCATGTTAGTAGCATGCCTACTCGGTGCTAGTCACCAGCCCCTGGCCTATTGAAGGCAGGTTTGAGGAGTTGCGGCTCGGGCCCCACTGGGACGGGTTGTGACAAGTATAATCTGGTGGATATATTGGACTAGTGTGATAATACCTTTTATAGAAAGATAGTCCCTTCAGTGTGGGTGTAGTGGAACAACATAATTTTTGAATATAATACATGGGAGTGCGAGTCTAACACAAATGTGAAGTGGAAATACTTTTCCATCAACGAGTCCTAGTGATATTAAAGTACATAACTCAAAGATGAGAATCTATATAGGGGAATGGTTATAACATACCTGATAAGGATACAAATTAATTTATTTAATTTTTCCCAAAAAATTCAAACATATTTAAAATTTATCTTAAATATGAAATTTTATTTTATTTTTTTATTTAAGTACTATTAGGGTTTTCATTTAGTCCACACACCTGAGATTTTTATTTTGGGTATATTTTTTATTTTTCCAAGTGAATTGGGAACCATTTGAGTTATTGAGAGTTCTATAATATATTTTAAATTGAGTATCAAGAATTGTATGGGGTTAATGTTGGGTTTACTACTAAATTTTAGTAGCTACTTTGTTTGAAGAGGCCATTAGGTTTTGTGGTCAAATGGTGAGAATATGGAGTGAATTTGGTAAATTTGTGGTTGTAGGAGATTTTTAAAAAATTTCTATTTCTAAAAATTTAAGCATGGAAATTATATCAAGAAAAAAACTGTATATTCCTCAAGGGTGGAAATAAAAATATTACACATGAGAAAAATATGACATAGAGGATAATAAATATTATGTATGGAAACACTTATACTATGTACAGATTTTCCTAAAGTTAAAAACCTAACATAAAGAAATAATATAATACATATGATAAATATATTACATTTGAAAAATCTAGTTAAGTTAAATATATTACATATGGGGGAAAAGATGTAAAATATTGGTTTTCCTCAGGGAAAAGCATTATGTATTGATATTATATATTACATAATATGTTTTTTCCCATCTAAAAAATTTTATATATGAAGTAAGATATTGAAAATAATATTAAAATGGAACACATTAGAAAAATATGCTACATTTGGATTTTTCCTTAAAATAAAATCCTTATGGGGAAGAAAAAAATTATGTATGAAGGGCAGAGTTAGGTTTTTTTCGTAAACAACCATGGTATATGTGATTTTATATATACCACATAGGAGCGCTACTATAAAATACATAATATATATTTTTATGGGTTTCTGAGTTTGTTAAATTTTTTAAAATGATAAATTTTTATATAATTTTCATAAATATTAATAAAATTTTAAAAAATTATTTTAATTGGAAATTAGGATATTTTATGTCCAGAATGAAAAGAACTTGTCTAGAATAGTTATATAATTCCTCTTTTTATCTCTAACTACGATATGTCTTGATTCTTAAATGATTCAAGTACCATTCAATATAGGAGATAACTAAATGAAAATCTATCACATTGTATTGATTATTTCTTAGTTTTCACTTTTTTTCATAATCTTATAGTGGTTATAAATATTTATTTCTTATATTAGGGTTTTTCCCAAAATATTTGATTACTTACTCTTTGGCTTGGATAATTTAACTTTATTCAATGAGTAACTTCTTTCAAGTATAATGTAGGTATTCCCTATGATATACTTAAAGTCTTTGTTATTTCCTATGTGTATATATAATGTGTTCACATAACCCTAATTCATTCTTGAACTAAAACATAAATAAATGATTTATATTTTTTTTACTTCTAAATAACCCCTCCTTTAAAACATAATAATCCTGTTGATGGAAATAAGTTTATAACATTTACAACAAAGTAAGTCAAGCCTTGTTTTAGAGAAAAATAATACTTTAAAAGGAAACATAAGTGGTACCCTAAATACAAATAGGATGCATAAATTTTTACATATACTCCCTAGTAAAATAACTATAATGTAATGTGTAATTGATGTGGGATTAGATGATAATATCCTCCAATGGCCTGAAAGCGTTCATTTTTTTTTTAATTTTGGATAATCAACCTTTCAAGGGGTGAGGTGGAACCCTTACAAGGCAAGTAGGCGTAAGTATTACATGGAACATAGGCCTTAGAGAAATTCATTGCCCGTAGGCTTCAAACATTACATCAAACACTACTGGAAAACAGGTCTATACCCACGATTTTGCAAAAAACCATGGGTATAGGGATAATAGGTGACCCTATACCAATGGTTGTGCCAAAAACCATGGGTATAGTTTTCTTTTAAGACCTATACCGACGATTCTTGAAAACTGTAGGTATTGCGGTTTTCTTTGAAGACCTATACCCACGGTTCTCCAGAACCGTGGGTATAACATTCCTGCGTTATGGCGGGGAAATAAAACTAGGCGGGACACGGGAAAAATTTGGTGGGAAGACATTTTTTGACGGTCTAGATTAATATATTAATATAAATATAAATATAAAACTTCAAAAATGAATTATCTCGGTTGGTCCATCGTTTAAGCGCGGTCTTGGGCTTCTGTGAGAGGTGCGGGTTCAAAACCACATGTGCTCTTTTTTTTGAATTTCAATACAGAATATTAATATATATTAGTAGATATATGTTTATACTATAGATAAAAATTCCAGCTCTGTTGGTGGCACGGTTGCGAGTCGTAGCGCTAGTCCTGGTTTCGAAACCCGCTGTCTCATTTTTTGAATTTAAATATCGAATATTAATATATATTGGAAGATATATGTATATATAGCATATAAAAAGCCCAACTCGGTTGGTGGCCTCGGCTTCGAGGTTTAGCACCGGTCCTGGGTTCAAAACCTCTTGGGAGAGTTTTTTGAATTTAAATACCCCACAGTTTGAAACTGTGGGGTCTGTTGTATGCCACGTTGGGACCACCCGTGTGCCACATGTGATGCCCCTATACCCATGGTTCTCCAAACCGTGGTTATAGGCTGAGACCCCTATACCGATGCCATTCCAGCCCATGGTTCGCAAAACTGTGGCTATAGGCTATACCTACAGTTTTGGGGGCTATACCCACGGTTTTGAACCGTGGGTATAGGTCATTTTTCCAGTAGTGAAACCCAGACTAACTACTTGGAACTGCTCCTCCCCAGCATCTTCATCATGGAATCAACTCTCCACCTTTCGCATGGATGTTCGGTTAGGCTTTCCCTTGCATGAACTGGCTTGTCCCGATGGCAGGTTCCATACCCTCTCATTCTTGCAATCCATTTAGCTTCTACAATGGTGAATGCCCTGTGCTCATCCTCCTTCTAGAACTTGTTCCTTGTAGGTTGTCTGGTTTGCATCTGCACTTAAGGTGGCCTGAAGCCCTTGAGGTGGTCCAAAGGCCTTACTAAACTGAAGGCTTGGGTGGCCCGAAGGTCTTAAAAGAATCAGGGACCAAATTGGTTGTCTGAAGGCCAAAACAGGGGAATATTCCCGACTCCTACAGTGCCAAACAATACCTACTACAGTTCTCACCACAGTACCTGCTACAATACTGCTACAGTTCCCGCTATATTACCTGCTACAGTACTACTATAGTACTACCACATTACTGCTACAGTACTGCTACAATACTACTACAGTCCTAGAAATTATGCCTCCACCTGAATTTTATCCCAGGCTGCCTAGATGCACTTTAGGAGTCCTTACCAACTGGGCTATAGCTCATGTGCATTATATGATAATATCCCCAAAGGAATAAAACTAGATACCTGAAATGGTTGAGTGACCATCTTGAAAAGAAATAAAAAAGGTTATGGTTGGGAACCAATATAGCCTAACTTGTAAATTAAATGTTGAAATTATATGACTGTAGAATGCATAAAATGTGATAATATATTCCATATTTATAGAGTGGGGTTATTTTCCCCTACATATACATGACTTGTTTTTATGTTGTAAAATCCCTCCCCCATGATGATATATGAATTGTTTCCTAGGGGGTTCTCCTACCCCTAATGATATGTATATATTTTTCCATGTCAATGACCTATTTCCCCTGATGATATGTACAATTTTGTTTTGGGATAAGGAACTCTTCTACCTAAATTTAGGTATAACCAGTTTCTAGGGTGGGGTGATCTTCCCCCTAATGATATATATAGATTATTTCCATTTTAGGGCTCTCTTATCCCTAATAATATATACGACTTATTTCAATGGTGGGGAACTCTTACCCCAAATGATAAATATGACTTTTTCCTAGGTTGGGAAGCTCTTCCTCCCCAATCATAACCATGAATTATTTATAATTTAGAGGTGCTTTTCTCTTGATAATATATGTTATTTGTTTTTAGAGTAGATCAATCTACACTATAATAATATATATGACTTGATTCTAGGGTGGGGGGTTATTCCCCTTAACATAATTACAATGTATCCTATTCATTTATATTTGAAACAATTTAAAGTAGGTATAGGTGACCCTAGGTGTCACCTTAGATCTTATATACTGATGTTGTTTATTTACTCATGATTTAAGGAATTTATTATACCACATTGACATGAACCTTATCTTCCTGGATATGTTTAGGGACACCATTGGTGTTGACCTACTTAGTTATACTCACACATTGCTCCAGTAGCACTAAGTACCCAAGAAAAATTCCTGGTTGTAGGAAAAGATAAGGGTGAAGGTCATATAATTGAGGGATTACATGGATATCTAGGATAAATCATGAGATATGGGGCTAATCTATGACTATAAAGTAGTTTTATAGATGTCTCAGTATTCATTATTTTGGTTATTTTGTCTTTTTATGTATAAAATTCACCCATAACGGATCCTAAATTAGAATGTGTGGCTTTTATGACATCTATACACTTTATATTGATATAACGTGGGTATATTTATTTTTTATTTGAATATTAATATGCTGGTTTTTATTTAAGAATTATTCAATTGAATGTTATTGACTTGATTTTTTCTATTATTTTATACTATAATATGGCCTTATAGTCTCCTCAAAATATTACAATAAACCCTTTCTACTAATAAGTATCCTCTAGTATATGAGGATTAATTCCATAGGTCATGTAGAGTACTAGCCTAATTATTATAGAGTGATATTGGAAAGAAAATTTAAACAACTAGATTTAGATACAACATTTGAAGCAACTTCAACTAAGGACTTTTCTGTAGAAACAAGAGGGTCAACAATATTTCTAATAGTATGGAGGGCGTGAGTGGGTAGAGTATAACCTCAATAAGTTATTTCCCCTCAAGGATATATGGTTGAGTTTTTTCATGATGGTGGATTCCATTAGGGTTAGTGAGGGAGAGGAGTAGGACACAAACTAATTCATGTAATAGAGATGCCTACACTAGGTATAATAGATGTTATATGAGGTACCATTTTCTTATATTATACCTTGGAATATTCCATTTTTTATTCAAGATATTTTAACTAATTCATTTCACCTTCCTTGGTATGAGATATAAAACTAAAGATAGAGAGTTCTTGTTCCCTTGATATTTACTATTCTAGTTGTAGGTTCTTCTATATGTTATGATGTGTACCAAAATTTCAATCCAATAATAAGGAAATATCAATCATTGGGAGATATCCAATTTTTGTAAATATTACCATATGATGTCATTCATATCATGAATTGGTTGTGTTCATTGAAATATATCATTTAGTTATTTTAGTAGACAATTTTTTAGATGTAGATGATGTGTGATTAGTTTTTTTGAAAAGTCAAAGCATTAGATAAATCAAAGGCATGTAGAGTTTTTTCTCTCTCTATTAGAAGGTTTGATGCTGGGTTCAATAAAGGTTTGAGAGGAGATGTTTTGAAAGTCTATGGAGTATTTTTATAATTTATTTTTCAAAGAGGTTATGATGCTACCCCATCAACAAGATATAAAAATTTGGATATACATACAACTGGGTGTCTCTTTGATCTATAGGAGTATATATAGGATTTTTCCTTCTGAATTATGGGAGTTATAAGCTATTTAAAAAGGGTTTTATCTAGCCTAGTGTGTTTCCTTTAGGTTCTCCATTTTTGTTCCCAAGTAATACATATGGAATCCCACCATTGTGTATCATTTATCATCATTTTAGTTAAGTAATTGGAAAGAAAAACTATCCCCTTATATATTTTTATGATATGTTTAATCATTTTAATGGAAAAACTATTTCTAAAAGATCCATTTTCAATTAGGGTATCATTATATTTTTTTTATGGAAGAAGATATATCAGATATTGACATCAGATTTATTTTTGGAAACTTTGAGTTCTTAGTTATTTCCTTTAGAATAAAGAATTCCCCAATTGTTTTCATGGTATTGATGAAGTGAGTGCTTTATGAGTTTGTAAATATCTTTTTTGTTGTGTTCATCAATGATACCATCATGAATTTAAGTTTAAAATTGGATTATACTGATCACCTAAGATATATTTTAGAGGTTCATCAATTACATAATCTCTATATAAATCTATACAACTGTCTGTTTTAGATGAAATAGGTACATGTACTTGGTGATGTTATATCTCATAGGGGAGTTAGAGTTAATCTTCCAAGATTGAGGTGGGGTTTTCTTGGGTGGATCCCAAGAATATTGTTGATGTTCAAAGTTTTATCAGTCATTCATGCTATTATCAGAAGATTATTCCAGATATTTCTCATATTTTAGATCCCTTTGTGGGGTTTTCCTAGAATAATATTACTTTTGAGTAGTCTAACCAGTGTTAGAGAATATTTGGGTTCTTTAAGGAGAAGTTTTTTATTCCCCCAATTCATCACTTTCTAGATAAGGGAGTTATGATGGAGGTTTTATATATTGATTCAATATTTTATAGGGTTATGTTATGATACAGTAGAGGGAATCCATCTTCTATGGGTATCGATAATGTTTAACTGATTAATGTAACTATACTATCAATAATCTAAATCTCATGGTGGTCGTGTTTCCCTTAATGTTGTGGTGAAAATTTCTTATTAGTGAGTGATTTGAAGTATTCAAGTATCACAAGTTCCTATGATATATTTTCTCTCACTGTGAATTTAATTTAAATTAATAAGGGTTTATGGAGTTCTTACTATATTATTAATTAGAGAACATATATATAGGGGAAAAAGGGAAGGTGGTAGCTAATGTGATGAGCATGAAGTCTCTTGGTGATACTATTTGTGATTCTAGATATCCTTATGGGTGACAGAGGGAGTTGTAGATTTTTATGTTGACACTGAATAATTTTGGGGAAGTGGTTTCCAATATCATATTATGGTGAAATCATCTAACATGTAGTAGGTACAGGAGTCTCAATTCATTTAGCTTGAGGTGATGGTTTAACATGATTGTATCATTTATAGTGATTCTTCCTTTGTATGATCATTGGATGATTTATATTAAGTATTTTTTATGGTAGTATCACTATTCTCTTATTTTTTCACAAGGTGGTTCTCTTTAAGTTATGTGACTCTCCCTTTAGAATGTATTCTTGTGTGAATATGATGTATCATGCTTTGAGTAGTTGGTTCTAGTGTCCAAGGATGAAGAGATTCTTGAAAGAGTTTATATCTTAATATATGATCAACCATAAGGTAAATTTTGAGCCTAATGTTTTTAATATTTTACTAGAAATATTTGGTATTACTTAATTAAATTGTTCAGGAAACTTAATGGATTTTGTGATCAATTTTCCTCAAGAAGAAGGGGGATTTGATTCTATCTAGGTGATTGTGAATCAGTTAATAGATTTACCTAATTTATTAGTGAATATGGTTTCAATAATAGTGGATTCTTTATTGAGTCTACATGTATTTGAGATTGTGAGGAATCATAGGGTTTTTAGGATGATCATCTCTAACCACGATCCTCGTATTACCTCATGAGTGTTGATAGGTCTTCAGTTTTATTTTGGAATATAGATATACCATATCATTTAATTTAATCCTCAGATGGATATTCATGTAGAGTAGACTATCCATATATAGGAGGAAATGTTGTATATATATGTTATTTATTTTTAAGGGTTTTGGGTGAAGCACACAACCTTTTTTAGTTCCTTTAATAATACCTATAACTTACCCATTAATACAGGTCTATTAAAAAAACTATGGGTAGCCTTTTATATCACCATTATTTTGGATCAAGGTTACAGAGTCAGTGATTATTGGACAAGATTTGGTATCAATATTGAAAATTAATTTAAATATAATTCATGAGTTTGTGAAGGTAACTCATTACTATCATAAGTGTTATAAATTTCACATGATTTGAACCATGGAGTTTGAGATTGGTGATCATGTGATTTTGAAGGATTTTCCATTTCATTTGAAATAAAGGTTTGGTCATAGTAGTAATCTTTCTCCTCAAATAATTATACCATTCAAGGTGTTAGAGTTTATTAGCGAGGTGGAATATTATTTAGTGATTCCCCTATAGATAGAAAATATCCATGATGTTTTCTATGTATAATAGCTTCATCATTGTATTTATTATAACTCTGATTTGATTGATCAATTCAAGTTGGATGTTGAGGATTATATAATGTTTTTGGAGTAAACTATTGAGATTTAGAACTATTAGGAGAAGTAATTTTATAGGAACATCATTATTTTGGTTCATGTCTTTTAGAGACATGGTGGATTTGAAGAGCGTACCTACAAAAATGAGTTGCAAATGCTTGCTCAGAATCAAGAGTTTTATTGATGCCTGGTTCTTATGAAGGTTTTTAATTCAAAATTAAAATCATGTGATTGATGTTTTAATTTTTTTTATTTGGTGCTAGGATTAATGGTTTTTTCTTTTTATATTTATATTATATTTTACATGATGGAAAGTTTCTAATTTGATAGTTATAGTATGGTATTCTTGGATTTGTGGATTAATTATTATATTTATAGGTTTAGTTTTCATTCTCAAGGATGATAATAGTTTTATATGCACCTAATTAAGATACCCAACCAGTCCTTGATCATCCACTTTGTTTTTTAGGGTTTATGAGGTTATGAATTAGATATTATATGGAGTTTGGGAGTTATTTTATTTTATGAATTTTTATGGATAAAATGCTCATTTTGAGGCATGCATGGCATAGTGGTCAAGTTTTTTTGGTGGGTTTTCTAATCCAGGGTTTGAAATGCCTGTTTGGGTGGGAATTTTAGAATTAAAGGTTCTTATCAAAAGTTTTGTAAGAAACTAGGTATTTAGAAAAGTCAATTTATTTTTCTTTTAATATCAATGCATTTATTAGAATAGTTTTATGTCATGGTTGATTTATGGAGAAATTTGAAACAATGGGAGTGGAAAATAATGTCATATTAATTCTTTGATGGAGTCAATGGATGATATTTAAATGCCCATATCTGATTCCACCATTTGATTATAGAATTCAAAGATACAATCCTATAGTGAAATAGAAGGGAGTTTAAAGAGAACCTCATATCCCTCTTTTATCATGAAAAAATGTATAAGATGTGGTGAGGATCCCGCAAGTTGTTTTTATAAATTTTATCTTCTCTCCATCTTTGGTTCAGTTCGTTTAACTTCTCATAAACCCTACCCAACTTTTTCCTCTCTTTATGTGTCATGTGATTGAACCCTCAAGGATCAAAGATTCATGTTTCAAGATGTTAATTCTTTTCTAATCCATGGTAATTTTCATATTTATTCTTATTTCATTCACTTATTTTTATTATTCTTAGTTTTTACATCTTGAATGGTCATTTCAGCAGCTATAGATAATGTTTTTATAGATATTGATTGATTTTCATGGGTGAGTGATGTCTAAGGTCTAGAGTTTTCTTGATAATCCCTTATGATGTGGTATCTATTCTTATTTTTATTCTTGTAATCTGATCCTAAAATATTCATTAGAGGTAGTGTATTTAAAAATTATATTTTATTATTTTTTGAGAATGTGTAACTATCATTATAGTGACCTAATCTTTTTTACACATACTATTACATGATTTTTAAAAATAAATATCCATTAATACAACACACAGATCACGAAGGTTGGGTGTATTTATAATACTAGGTTCGTAATATATAAATAGAAACTAAAATCAGTTATCCTTATTTTATTCTCCATTTTTATATCCTAAAATCCATTTGAGCTCATAAGTATTCATAGGATAACCTAGGGAATACATGAATGAGTTGGGTGAGCTAAAAATCCAAGTGGGAAAATAAACATTACAAGTAAGAATAACATGCGATCAAAGGTATAAAATGATATCATAAAGGAGAAGTCACATGAGTAATCACATAGAAACATAATTTAAATTACATGGTATCATTCCATGAGTAGCTGTGATGGAAAAATAATTATGTTGGATCGCGAAGTTGTAGTCCAATGTATACAAAATCAATAGTTTTTTTTTCTTATTTGATGGAGGAGGAGATGGTTTAATGTCATGATTTTAACATAAAACAATCATAGTATATTTAATATACTGAGGTTATTATATCATCATGGTTTAAAAATATTTAGAGTAGGTGGAAGAATAAATAAAATAAAACACTTGGTTATGGATGTTGTTGTCAGACAACTTCTGTATGATTGGAAAAATCTATTTTAGGTTTCTTTTTTGATAAAAAAGGATTCTTGAATTATGATAGGGAATCAAGGAAGTGATTTTTGTAGGTATTGTATAAACTAATAACTTTTTTAAGTGCAATGAGGATAGGATATTGAGTGGACTTTTATATGTAGAAGAGAAGACACACTTTTAATTTTTGAAAAGAGAGAATTAAACCCACAGTTTTCTCATTCCACAAGGCTAAAAAATAATTTTTTTATAGAAATATAATATATATCATCAAAATATGACTATAAAATATCAATTAGACATGTTTTGGGTCATTGTTAACCCTTATTGTTTTGTTTGACCCCTAGTTAAACCGTTTCTACCTTAATAGAGATAAATAATATTTACATTTTTACTATTCATTATGTTAAAATATTAATATGACATTATTTGATAATAAATATTTATATAATTCCAAATATAGGACCCATTTTTCCAAATCAAACTCATATAATTTACAGAATTTTATTTTAAATTAAAACCCATATATGTGGGAAAAATATGATTTTCCAAAGAAGATGTTTTCATAAGCAAGAAAATTTTTTATATAATAATTGAATATAAAATTTATTATAATGAAAAATATTGGATAAATAATAATTTAATTGTATTAATTTTACTTCTATAATAATTTTAATACAAATGGGAACATTGTAAACATTTCAAATGAAAATAAAATTCTTAATAAAAAAAGTATTTTTTAATATTCATTTCAAAAATAATATTATTTGTAAATTCTCAAAAATTTCACACTAAAATTGTTTTTACATGATGATTTAAAAAATGAAGTTAATTTTTTCAAATAAATTTTCTATCATTGAGAGAAATTAATTTTAAAATAATTATGCAAAATGTGATAAAACATCTTTTTTTTTGTGAAATACAGTTTTAAAGAATAAAAATCCGATTTATTATTATATTTTGCCCACAACTAATATCTAATGAATTAAAAAAATGATATTGATTATATAATATATAAATTTCATTAAATCATTCCCTAAAATTGATTTACTAAGATAATTGAGATAAAGCGGTTTTGTGCGTATAAAAATAATTTCCCCAAAAGAGATTTCATTTATTTTTAATTGGTTTCTATTTTAATTTCTAATTAATCAATAATTGAATAACTCATTTTAAATTTGTGTAACCATTAAAGTTTCATAATTTATCTAATCCTATACATGGAAACTATTCCAACGACTTGGAAATAACTGCTACATTAAATAATAATATTTTAATAGTATATCACAATTTATTTAAACTCAGTGTTGCATGTAATGCAAGATATCACATAAATTAAATTTATTTTAAAAAATATATTTCTAAAAATCTTGAGGTATTAAAATAATTATATTTTTATCATTGGGTAAAGATATGTAATTTATATAAGGAATTTAATGAATCAAAATTAAGATACTCGAATAGGGAGATTCTCTTCACATGTGCTTTATATTCTATATGATATTGTTTACAATATATTTCTCAGTTTGATGGATATTCTACTGCTTGAATGTATAATTATATATGATTTACCATCATGTTTATAATTTAATAATAATGTAAATAATTTAATTTAAACTGATATTGAAATAAAGAATATATTATGATGTCGTTTATGCCTAGACTTTTTATGACGTTTTTTGCTTGATTTTATATGTTAGATTGGTGTTTTTTACTATTTTATTTTTTGTTTAGTGATCCTTATTGATAATTTACTTATTATTAAAGTTAATCCCTTACTATTATTATAATTCTTTTATTCTTAGTGCTAGTTTTTTGTTATAATTTCTAGTTTTGTTGTTTCTTTATATTTTGTGTTTTACATATTAAAAATACCTCAAATATTACCTCAAATTATTTTCAAATGTTTATTTTGTTTTATTTTCATTGAATAATTATAATTTATCTAATATTCATATACATAATGTGTAATCAACTTTGTTTTTGGTTTTATATTCTATTTTTTATAAAGGAATATGAATATACCATTCACTTAATTTTTTTATTATGTTTTTATTCTTATATCCACTTAACTTTCCACATTCTTGTCTCTAATGGTATATTTATCATGGATACATGGCCTCTTTATATGGTTACACTTTATATATTTTAATTATTATGTTTGATATATATTTCCTCCATATGGTTGATTAATTTTTTTTTCTTGTAGTCGATTAATATTTTTCATACAGTAGATTGTCTATATTGCAGTTAATCATTGGTTCATACAGTCGATGTCTCATGGAAAATCATTTTATTTTTCTTTTTCATATAATTTTTCATTGCCTATGGATTTGTTCATGCATCTTATCTTCCCTCATGGTGGTCTAAACCTCATGACCAGTCTTCATGGTCAGTCTGCCAAATCGTTGATCCAATACTTTATTTTTTTGGAAACTACATAATTTTCTACTCTTCTTGTATTTTTATATTTTCTTTTGATCCATTATTTCTAACAGATGTTTTAATTTTATTTATTTATTACTTTGTTTTATTAATATATATATATATATATATATATATAAATACATTGTGTAAACTATGAAAATAGTTTTTGAAAATGTTTAGACTCATTTAAAAAGAGATTAAAATTGCTCTTATATTATCAGATAAACCTACAACATGAAGCATTAATTTATAATTTTTTTTATTACGGGTCATTTATTTTTTAATTATAATTTTTTTAGTTATAATTAAATTATTAAATGTTGTTATTTTTTTATGAAATCATATTATTTTTAAATTTTTATGTAATATCTTTGTATCTTCATGCATATGGAAAATTTTCTAAAATTCCAATTTGAATTTCACAAAAGAAAATGATGTAATTATTATGGTATTAGATTGAACAATTATTATGGAGTGATTTTGAATTTTAATAATGAATTCAAATTTTTTGAATTAGCATTTAGTTTTTGAATTTCAATGATTATTGTGAAATAATTATCACTCTCTCACTTTGATAAATATATTCTATAATTTGGATTTGAATTTTCAAATTGATATCTTGGTCGTGTTGAGTTTTTTTTGTTTTACACAAAGGAATTTTATATTCAATCAGTGGATAAAAATATTATACTACTTACATGACTTTATTTTGAATATAAACATCATACTTTCATAGTGCTGTGTGATTCTATGATCATGTGTGAGCCTCTTTTCATTTACTATAAGATCAATCAATTGTTAACAAAATGTCTTCACCTACCACTACTATCTTAATGATATAAACTTATCCTTCACTCAATGAACCAAATTCTGTGATTTAACTTTATCAATTGACTTATTCTTCTTATTTCTGTTCGAGTTTACTCCAATTATTTCAATATCCTTCATATATTCTTAAACCTTCTGCTTATGATTCTCTAAAAAAATAATTATATCTATTCGAGTAATGAATCCCAAATTCTAATATTAGGACTACTCGGGTTGTGAAACCCAATATTTAAAGTATGTAATTTTAATAGGTTGTTGTTCCCTATAAAAAATTTAGGAGTCTTTTTTATAGTTCCACTAGAGAAAGTAGTTTTTTATTAGGTTATGATCCCCTTAAAAAATTATGTAGTAAATGAAACATCTCTCAAAGAGTATAAATTTCTAATTTATAATTAGGTATACTTTGGAAAAAACTAGTATATAATATTCCATGTTCAATATTTACTCTCATGATGAAAACAATCCCATGATTTAAATTATAATTAAACATAATATTTTTTCTTCAGAATTTTCATATGGTATTTTCAACCTATATAGACTATCTTTCATCACCATAAAAACCTAAACCATGGTATTAAATTTAGGATATTTTTAAGGATAATTTAGTTTTGTTACTTATTTCTTTTTTTATGCTAACCTGAATATCATAGGCCTAAAAATCTAAGGAAAAATATATTCATAAAATGATAGTAATGAACATAAATTACTATTATCTTCCATATAATACACCACATTATGATGGAAATGATTATGTTTCTTAGTAATATATAATTGAGAAACACCTCAAGATACTCAATATTGATTATTGAGCTACAATTATAAAACTATATAACATATCAGATTCTAACCCTAACTTACTTACTAGAAATGACGCTGCTAAGTAATTTTTGAATTAAAAAATCATAGATATTTTATATTGTGATATTAAAATAATTTTTTTCATCATGTTTCTACATGTAAGATAAATCATGAAATGTAATGAATCCAATTTTTTTAACACTATTAAAAATTTTTAATAATATTTTTATAGTGAGGCATAGAGTTTGGCCGTTGTTTCAAGCCCTCTAGAGCCTCATTGGGGATATATTAAAAAATATATTAAACATAATATATCATTTGCATAGAATTTTTTTATAAAAAAATATAATATCCCCATAATTGTTTCTCAGTTAAGAAAAATAAGACTTCTATTAAATGTGAAACATGGGTTTTACCCTAGGCGTATTTTATATTTTTTCAGCATCATGCATTTTCATAGGGTGTGATCATGGGAGGATTAAATAGATTAAATTAATTTATTAATTTAATCTCTATTTATTTGATAACCCATAAGAATCATCTATTTAAATAGATCTATAAAAAATTTCCTTGGGTCTTTTAAACAACCCAATAGGATTGAGATAATAAAGAGAGCTCTTGTTGTGAGTGTTTTGGAAGGTGATCTGAAAAACAGTGATCAAAGATGAACAAACATAGATAATTGATGATCCAAAGTCAAGAACATACGATTCTTCAACCTTATCATTGTGGGAAGTTTTATCCTTTAATGATCGGTACAAACCCAAAGCAAGGAATTTTAATTTTTGGTTTATCTCCCCATTCTTCACTTTCCGTAACAAACACAAAATAGTTATTTTTATAAATTAATTCATGGATATTTCTTATTGATTTATGGGTAATTATATTAATTCATATAATTATGAATTGAAAATTCATTCAAAAACTAAATAATTTCTCATTCTTCAAAAAATAATGCTTTCTAAGCTAAAATGAAAAATATTGGGTTTTATTACTTTTGTATTTCATTGTTTTCTCCATCTGTTCTTTGTTTATAACCAACATTTGATTGGCCAGTGATCTAATTTTATTTGAGAACCAATTTTTATTCATGATTTTATTCTCAGATTCTTTGGATCATTGGTGTGGTATTAAAATCAAAGATTATATATTAAAGTAGGATTAAATATAACTATGTAAGACTGATGGTGGATCGATGGTTTTTGGTTATTTGGGTTTTGGAATACAAGATTTTGGTTTCCTGATGGGGGGATCAGTTCTAAACAAAGGGTTGTTGGAATGCGACAACCAATGTTGTTATGGTCTTGATAAATGCATATTGTGGCTATTTGGATTTATATTTTAAGAATATATATCTATTTAAACATGATTATGGGGGATTTGATGCGTTTCAAAAAATCTGGGTAAATTAAGATATACACAACTTGTAGTTTACATCAACATAGTTCTTATATCACAATAAGTGTTGTGGCTTGGGGTTTCAGATAAAATTAAATATGACATGTCATGTAACATACCCACACACCATGTGACCAATATTCCATTATCTTGATGTGTATTATCCAGAGTATATAGATAGAAACATGATCACATGATGAGTATATAGACATGGGAAGTTGATACAAGGATGACTACAAAACATGACCTCTACACACACTGTATAAAGATAATAACATTTTTATGAGATGGAATGGTATATGTAATACTTGAATTAGTGAGGAATAATGTTACCCCTTTGAGTTACTCCTTTTAGTTTTGGTTAAATCCCTTTTAACCCCTCAATTAATCTTCAGTATTAGAATGGGTGTAGTCCCTAAATCTTTTTCAGTATGGATATGTTCCTTTGTTTCATCACTATGGGGTTATAATAAGGAATTCCATTATTATAATTGTACAAGTGATCCCATCTATAGTTTTGTTCCATATAGTTTCAAATATCCTTCCATGTGTCTTGATGTGTGATCCCCTATCTCATATTTCCCTAGGTAGGGTCTAGTATATTGTATCTGGCATTTAGAGAATACAGTCACCTTTCTAGTGGTCTACTATAGTTAGGGTTAGGTATACACCATTGGTTGTGGATATGATATCTTATCAATGTATTTCCATATATTATATTATTATGCGGTGTATTCTAAGCATGTATGTATTGAAATCATATGTGTTCAAGTTCATGCTCTGATATAGAAATGCCCGATGAGTGGGACTTATCAAATGAGTGTCATCTATATAAAATGATACAATGGGTGATTTTTCATGGATGAGTGTTATACTAATAATCAATAAGAATACATAATCTTGTAGTGAGGAATGGCCTCACCATGATGCATGGTATCTTCCTTGAATATATCTTGGTAATCTTGTTTATTCTCCCTACCTTTGTGATTTAAAGCTAACTACATATTTGATGCTTTGTGTTTGGTGATTTTAGGGCATCAAACTAAGTATTTTAATAGTCACCCTACATTGGAACTGACCATATGTATCAATTATTATATAGATTTTAGGCCTTTTTATGGAGTCCTTAGTGGACTAGGATCAAGTGGAAATTAGTTGTGCTAGATGGACTGCAGATCAATCTTGGAATCAATTTTTGGTAGTAATAACCTTTCTGTTAGTTGGCTATACTCTTTTACACTATTGATAGGATTTTATTTAGAACCTTTAATATTTTTTTTCTTCTATAGTATTCTGATGTGGGATTTTAGTGGTTCATGCATGTGGTATGTTCCGATAGATTATCATTCTTCACTACATTTTTTGTTGGATGTGGAGATGTGTGTATTTTTATAGGTACTTTAGTGAAAGGCCATCTAGGTGTATGATATACCAACTTAGTGATAGTTACTATACCTTGTACTATTAAATGTAGAATTGGGTTATCACTCTTTACTTAATACTATCTTTGTGCCCCCTTTTGGGTTAGGTACTAATAAATTAGTATTAGAGACTAGTGTATCTTGGGACTAGAGTTTATAGATAGCATAGTTTTTAGGATTAGTTTGGAATTTGAGAGACTGGGTTAAAGTTTTTTATGTTTGGATTCAAGGCTAGAGAACTTGGTGATGGTATGATAACCAATTTATCTTTTCACCAAAACTCTGATAACATTCTTGTTGACTCGGTACATATAGGAACATATTATAGGGAAAATATTTGTACATGCATCATATATGAATGGGTTGTGGTTTCCATGTCCTTTTTGAGCCAATTCCCCATATATGCTCTTTTTAACATGGTACATCTTGACTACCATAAAATATTTTCATAATGATATCCTCCATGTTTCCTATAGTGGATTCATGTTTATGACTCAGTGGGGGATGTGGCCTCTGTGCAGGGGCCTAACCCCAAGGTTCTCTCTGAAAGTGGACTATGAGTAGTACCTCATCCAAATTAGTATAAAATAGACCCACCTCTTGTTGTTCTGGAGGATATTTCATGTTAGATAAAGACATAGTTTTCTTTTAATATTGGAGATGACGATACATAGTAGTTTAGGATGAACCATGAGTTCTAGAGGAAGAGAATGACCGACGTATAGGTCGAGTATGACCAGATGACAACAGGTCAGTAACCTAGTACTAGTAGATAGTAATGTTAGACATTTATATAGGTATGGGGATCATTTGGAGGATCCAAAATACTGAGGGGGGGGGGGGATTTTTATTCCCTTTATAGGTGATTTCATATGGTTTAGAAGTGTCCAACATGCAACATCTTGGAAGATAGGAAGACAACTGGTGAGATAGTGTGGCGAATGCCACGCCATGAGTTTTGAGGTCTACATGGAGCTAGTTATTATAGAAGATATAAGATATAAGTAGTAGGAGGCTTGAGATATGATCTAATACTTTCAGCATTACCGCATGGTGGTCCATACTAGGCTCAAGGTGTTGTTGGGTAGGGATGTGGATAGTTCCAAGTAGTGGAGGCTTACGATCTTGAGGCTCCAAGAATGGAACGAGGTACAACATGTGTCTTATCTTCTTTAACCATATTTTTTAGACACAAGTGTGTTCTTTCCTTCCATGTTTTACCCTTATAAGATATATTTAGATACCAATATGTCCTCTAATTTGACTCTTTCTATTAGATATTTCAACTGAGGAAGTTATTATAATCACACTTCTCTATTGGTTGTATGGATTAACTCATAGGAGATAGAGTTTCATGTGAGAACTATTCATAGTTGTGATGAGGCCCTATGATGGAATTATCAGTATGGATGGTTTTTCTATTTTTCAGGCCCATATTGACTATTAAAAATATAGTTTATAGTGTGTATGATTTTTCAGGATGATATTTTTCTTTTTTAGTAAGGTAGAATATCAACATTATTAGGTTGGGCTCTTGTGTAGGAGTATAAAACTGATTTCTAATCAGTTTGATATAATTAAAATTGAAATATTAGATGCTGTGATCTCTCTGTTTCCCATAGCAGTGGAGGAGTATGGGGACATCTTCCTAGGATATTTTCTAGACTTATCACCCTATCAAGATATTTAATTCTGCATAGAACTACACTTAGGTATTTCCATGATATATGTGCTTATATATTAGATGACCCGTACAAATCTATAATAGATGATGATGTAGTTGGAAGACCTATAGAGTATGGGATTTGTTAGACCCAGTGTGTCCCATTCAGATTCCCCTATGTTGTTCATCGTGAAGGATGATGAGATATTGAGGTTATGTGTTGATTATTATCACATGAATCTGGTGACTATTAGGAATAAGTAACTGATTCTAGGAAATGATTACATATTAAACTATTTTAAAGGGGATAATCATTTCTCAAAGATTGAAATCAGACCAGGTTGTCACCAGATCTATTTTCAATAGGAGGATATACCTAAGGTTAAGTTTTGATGCTACTGAAATCTCTAAGAGTACATGGTGATTCCATTTTGTGAGATGAACACATCACCTTTACTCATGCGAATCATAAACCAGATCTTCTATCCCTTCTTAGAATGATTCATGATGGAAATCATCAATAAATTCTTTATGTAGTTAGTATTTGGGGATGAGAATATGAGAAATTTGAGGATTATCTTGATTGTACCATGGGATCATAATATTTATGAAATATCACTCAATGTGTTAGTTCTGGATTCAATATATCAAATTCCAAGGACATGTCATCTCATATGAGGGAGTAGGAGTGGACCCATCAAAGATCAAGAAAATTCTATATTGGGAGCCACGTAAGAGAGTGACATAGGTGTGGAACTTCTTGGGTTTGGATAACTATTATCAAATATTCCTATCTGATTTCTCTAGGATCAAGTAAATCTTGAATTCCTTGACCCAAAAGGGGAATCCCTTAATATTGATACAGAAGTGTTAGATATATTTTTAGGAGATACAATAGAGTTTGATGAGTGTCCCCATCTTGAGACTACCATATGAGAGAGATTATTATGTAGTGTTTTTTATTTTCTCTAGAACTGGGATTGGGTGTGTTCTGATGAAAATTCATGAAATGTTTTCTTATGGACCTCAAAAACCGAGACCCTATGAGTAGAATTAGATGACCCATGATTTGAAGTTGGAAAAAGTAGTATCTGAACTAAATACTTGGTGAAACAATCTTATGGGAGAGGGCTTCATCATTTACTATGAATATGAGAGTCACTAGAATATCTTCTATCATAAATATCTCAACTTGAGGTAGAGGAAATTGATATAATTATAGTTGGACTATAAATTTGAGATTTTATACACTCATGGGAAAGGGAATGTAGTGGTAGGTGATCTTAGTAGAAAATTAAATTTATATATGCTGGGTGAGGTGACATAGATGTTTAACTCATTAAAGTTCACCTTTGTGGATGGGGGAGGAGTGACATACCTCCGAACAATGGTCGTGACCCATCCTACCCAATAGTTGTTTAGAAAAGAAAATCCTGGTATAGTGGTTTTCATGGTCACTCATGACTAGAAAATCAAATGACCTAATCCTGATGAATTAGTTGAAGGTGGGGAGAATGTCATCATTTTATGTGGATAAATTATGGTATAAATATTTCAACAAGAGGAGGTGGTTGGGGAGATTCATACACCCCCTTAGTGGTACATCTAGGAGTGAGGAAGGTGTACCAAGACCATTGATATAATTTTGGTGGATAGATGTTAAGTTGAGTGTGGGTGATTTGATGTATTGTTGTCTCACTTTCTATAAGTTTAAGACCACACATCAAGTAGTAGAATGGGTTTCCCAACCCTTATATGCATGAGAATGGAAATGTGATAATATCACCATGGATTTTTTATGGGACTTACATATCAATAAGGGGCCATGACACTATCTGAGTAATCATATACTGACCTATGATGTCATCTCACTTCCTTTCCATGTAATAGAAGTGTTATATAGAAATCTTGGGATTACTATACATGTCAGAGATAATTCATCATCATAGAGTTCTCTTAGAAATTATTTCATACTGTGATGATAACTTCACATCCCAATTATAAAGAGGAATATTGCATGATTTTGGAACACAGTTGTGGATAAGAAAAATATCCCACCCATATATTGAAAACCATACCCATAATACAATTTATGTTAGAATATATGTTTTTGGCTTGTGTGTTGTATTATTGCCAAAGTTGGGAGGATCTTCTACTCTTTGTGGAGTTTTCATGCAACAACTGTTAACATTAATCCATTTGTATAAAACCATTTGATGCCCTGTACAAGAGACCCTATAGGTCAGTTATGTGTTGGTTTGAGCTTGGAGATATAGTGTTTATGGGTTTAGATTTGATATAAGTGACTATAGAGATAGTGCAGATAATCCAGGAGTGGATGAGGACTACCTGGAGCCATTATAAGCCCTATTAGGATAAATATAGAAGGAATTTTGAGTTCAAATATGGATACAATGTGTTCTTGATGGTCTCACATCAGTAAGGATGGTAGATATTTGGTTGGTTAGAGAGTTATCTATGATATTCATCCACCCATTCCATGAAAAATGTCGATTTGGAGAGGTTTCATATTGCTTGTAATCACAACTGTAATTAGACTAGTTTCATTATATCTTCCATGTGTTGCATCTAAAGAGATACATGTATAACCCGTCATATGTTATTGAATGAGGTGAGCTGGACAATGATGATGGGGATATTTTATAGATTACCTGGTGATGAACATGGATCAATAGAAGAATATCCTTTATGAGTGATTACCTTGGTGCACATTTGGTGGAAGAAATAGAACCTCAAAAATAGCTTGTGGGAGTGGGAGAACAAGATAAGAGC
Source organism: Viscum album (assembly GCA_963277665.1). Taxonomy (NCBI): domain Eukaryota; kingdom Viridiplantae; phylum Streptophyta; class Magnoliopsida; order Santalales; family Viscaceae; genus Viscum; species Viscum album. Next base: position 543,279,743 of record OY728119.1, read on the forward strand.
TCAGTAACCTCACTAATTTGAGTATGTTTTTTATTTTTATAACCTAATGAATTGAGTGTCAGTATAATGTATCAAATATTACTTTTTTGTTTGATAATTTGGAAAAAAATATATTATTATTTTTAAAGTGAGACGTAGAGTCAGCGTGAAGTTTCAGTCCCTATGAATCCTCGATATTGATATATTAAAATAGAATATAAAATATAATATATCACATGGGTGAATTTTTTAGAAATAATGGAATATGTATCAAATGGTTTATTATATGGGAAAACTGATACATCCATTAAATTTTGAACATGGGTTTTACTATAGGCGAGACATAAGTTTTTTCAGCATCATATGTTTCGGTAGGGTGTAGTCATGTGAAGATTAAATAGATTAAATAAATTTATTAATTTAATGTCTGTTTATTTTCTAACCACAATGAAACCACTATTTAAACCCCTATATATTAAATTTCATTTCTTTTTCCATATAATCATAGATTATTAAGAGAATAGAGGGAGCTTTAGTGGAGAGAGAATTGGCTATGTTTCTCCAGAATGAGAATCAATGAAGAATGCATGCTGAGAATTGAGGAGCCTACATTGAGAGAATCAGATTATTTTAACTTACAAATGGTGGATGAATTACCCTTTATAGATTAATCCAAAACCGATGTAGGGCATTTTAGATTGTTGTTATATCTCTCCGTTCTTGATTTTCCATGAATAATTTGAATTAATTCTTTTATAAATTAATTCATGGATCATTATTATCAAGTTTCCATTGATTATTTTTATTCTTTAATTAGGGAATGATAATTATATTTAATATTCAATAATTCTTCACTCTTCTATTGATGATTTTTTCCAATCCTAACATGACAAACATTAACTTTTCTGCTTCAAGGTTTTCTCTCCCTGTTCATTGTTCATTATTGATGTTTGATTAGGTAGTGATTTGAATTTATCTAGGTACTCATTTCATTTCATGATTTCAATATTAAGATCCATATATAATTGTTTTCATATCAACATCATAGATTATAGAATGACATAGGATCAATGATGATGACATAAGACTGATGGTTGATCAATGGTTTCTTGTTACATTGGTTTTGGCATGTGGGCTTCTGGTGGCCCAATTGGGGGATGATTTATGAGAAAAGGGTGGATGAAATATTACTATAAAATAAATTATATTCTCACACAACATAGTTCATGGGTGTTTTAACTGTGATTTTTAGTGAATGTGGTGATTTTTTCATGAGTATGGGAGATTCAAAATGTTCCTAAAAGTCTAGGGAAATTATGATATAAGTGGCATGTAGTTAAAATGAAAACAAGATGTATATCAAGATAAGTGTGGTGGTTGGGGTTTCATGATGAACTTAAATATCACATATTGTGTGACTTACCCACGCACAATGTGACCCCTTGGCTGATAACTCAATGTATATTTTATAGAGTACATAGACAAAAAACATACACGAGATGAGAACATGGATATGGGAAGACAACACAAGACCAAGTACAAAACAAGACCTCTACACATCATGTGTAATAGTAACAAGAAATTTATAAATATAATAACATGATGTATGAGATGAAATTTTGATAGGTAAGACCAAACTTATTGATAAATTCCATGAGCCTATTGGTAACACTATGTACTTCTTTTAGGTTAGTTTGAATACATTTTTTCCATAGTACAACTTCTGTATTAAAATGGGTGTAGTCCATTAATCTAGTTTAGTATGGGTATGTTCCATTATTCCATCCCTATAAGGGTAAAATATGGAATCCTATACTGGGAATTGGATTAGTGACCCCCTTTGTAGGTTAGTTCAATATAGATGAAGGTATCCCTTCGTGAGGAACAATGTTTGATCCTTAAAATCATTTTCATACCTAGGAAGGGTCATGTATCCCATATCGTACATTCATCGCATATGATCCCTTTCCCAGTTTAATAATTTAGTTAGGGGAATGTATCCTTCATTGGACCTGGGTGTGATCCCCTATTTGTGTATCATCATTTTTTATCTTATGCCAGGGTGTAGTCCAAAAAAATTTGAATTGAAAACATATGTGTTTCAGTTTGTGCTTCAAAATAGAAAGGCCTGATGACTGTGACCTCTCAGATGAGTTCCATCATTATAGTGTAAACTGAGAATTGAATTCTATCAAGCAAGTATTATCATAACCTTCAAACATAATCCCTATACTGATAGTGAGTACATTAATCACCTTGAGACTTGGAGTCATCCTTGAGAATATCTAGGTTACCTTGTTTATTCTTCTTACTTTGGTTATTTTGGGATAAATCCCTCTTCTATGCTTCGTGTTTGGTGATATTGGGGTGTTCTATTGGGAATGTTTATACTCACCCTACATGGGCTCTTCCCACACACATCATGTATTATGTTGACAAAAGGACTATTGATAGACTTCTAAGTGGTCTGGGATAATTAGTGATTAGTTGTTATAGATAGACCATGGATGAATCTTGGAGTAACTTTTTTGTAGTAGTCCCATTTCTTTTAACAAGTCATACTCTTTATTGTATTTATGGTCTTATATTTAAACCCTTTTGAATTTATATTTTCTTCTGTCATAATTTGATGTGGGTTATTAGTGGTTCATAAATACGTTATCTTCCTAACAGTTATCTTTATTTACCTTATTATTTAGTGGATGTGGAGATGTTTTCATGTGTATAGTTACTTTAGAAAAATGACTCCCAAGTGTGTGTTATCCCAACTCAATGATAGTAACCCATATGTGGAATATTAGAGGGGGTGTCACTATTATCTTATTGCTAGCCTAGCATGACCACATGAGTTGGGTTCTAAAGTGAAATTTTTAAAATTATACAAGTTACTCATATTTCTGATAAAATATTATAAGTACAAAGCCATGAATTCCTTAGGTTGAGTACTAAGACATTAAAATGGGTGAAATGAAAATATTGACCAGATGTAACATAGATTGACTAAAACTATAAATGGAATGAATTCCATTGGGTAAACATTATATAATAATATAATTTTTGAAATATTCATAAGAGATGTACCCAAAAATTCATGTAACACCTGTGATTCAAATATAGGAAGTAATCTTTTCTCTCTAAAGAAACAATTGAATAAAACACATAGATTTATTCAAGAATGTGATTAAAACCTAATTTATAGAATTTATAAAATTTAAGGTTTAAAAATGATATCAGTTTTTGAAATTATAATACCACAATTATATTAGGATGAAATTTTGGGTTTTTATTAAAAGATTAACTTTTCAGTGAATAGTGCAAAACACCAATTTTATGGAAAACTGTATTTTAAATTAAAATAATTATAAAGCCCCAATTTTTTGAAATTATTTTAAAATTTCATTATATAATTTTTATTAAACAAAATTACACAAATTTCATCAGAATCAACATTCTACATAATTATAATAGAAAAACATTTTTATACTATAAAATGTATTTTTTTGGAAAACTATTTTTTGTCGCATTTTGAAAAATTATACTAATATTAATTAATTCCACCTTTAGAAGTTTAAACTTTTAAAATATATTCCATAAATTGAATCATATTAATTAAAATTAGGTAATAAGTTCAACATAACGTTTTATTATAATGAACAGTAACCATGGAAAATATTTTTCACCTCAAGGGGAAAATGGGTTTCAATGGTTAAAATAAAAGGATAAGGATTACATATAACAAGAAAAACATGATTAAACTTTATTATTATTATTTTATTTTTACCCAACACTTATTATGACTAAATATAGGTCATTCTAGATCAAATTGGATTGAGTAATACAGTAATATATTTTAATCTTATGAAAAAGTCCATGTTTTTCATCTCTATCACTTATAAAAGAACACTGCCTCTACTATATTCCGCACACTTCAAGAGTTTACTATTTTATATAATACATAACCAAGTAATTTATTAAAATTAGTAACTATGTACTAGAGGTGTTGGTATGATCAAAATATCATCTTAAGAAGTCTTTTGTTATAAACCCAAGGAGGTTATTTGGAAAGAGGTATAGTTCTTAATCGAGTGATTCCACTTATTTTCCCCTTCTATAACCAAAAAACTTTCTAAAAACATTATCATATTATAATATATGCATATTACATATACTAAAATGTTATTATTTTTTTGAAAAAACCACTATTCATCTCATTTCCTTCCTATGAAAAATCAAAAAATCACTTGTGTATACATACGACCTACCATCTCCACATTGTAGTGTAATTCGTTTTTCATCACCACTTTAATTGGATGGTTATAAATATGGAAATTGAATATTCATGATATTTTTAACATAATTTTGATTCATTTAATATAATATTTCATTTTACTTCGTACCATAACACCCATTAAAAGTTTATATTGTCACTCATGAATACGTGTGGACTTCCACCTCTATGAAGTGATGTAATTTATTTTCATGTATGAATTTAATGAATGATTATAGCAATAAATTTACCCTCAATGAATTGGTATTACTTAAAAGGAAAATATCAGGCATTCTATATTAGATGGGTATCTATTTTACACCAACCCATTTATTAAGCATGATGACTTTATTATGAGGCCTTGATGGTAAGATTCATGATATATTGGTTGATGTGATTCTTTTTTAATCATATAATTTTAATAATAATTAAAAATATTTATATAATTAATTTAAATCATGAATATAATGTTGGTGATTATGGAACTAAGAGAAAGATGGATGGACCGAAACTGCCAAACCAAAACATACAAAGAAAAATAAAATTATAAACACCTGGAAATGGATATTTAAATAAGAATTATTAATATATGGATTTTGAAACATTATAAGTGGATATGATACTATAAATATTTATATTGTTCATATATAAAATTATAATGGATCTAAAATTATTATACATGATACCTTAAGAAACTATTCAGGCTTAAGGTAATGGATTTTGTTTACAATCTCATTTTATTTTTAGATTGTTTACGATTAGATTTAATTTTGAAAAATTATATGACCCCACTCTCAAACACCCCATATAATTTCTTATCCTCTGGTAAATTTTGGTTGATATATGTATATTTTACATTTCTTCTCTTATTGAATCAAAAAACAATAATTAAGTTACATGTAAGAGAATTTCATTTAATTTTTTGATGTTTTAATTACAACACATTTTATTCCATACCCATATATTCTTGAAAATGTTTTCAAGAATGTTTTTACTATTATATAAAGATTTATTGAAGTTATTTTTATCAATTTTTTACAATATAGAAATTGTTCTTAAAGGAATATTCTTGTCATTTTATGAACAAGGTACTTTTTACCAAATGTGTGGATGAAATCTTTGTTTTAAACTACACTACATGAATAAAGTTTCTCACTTTTGTGACGAATATTTTATTTTAATATTAACTTGTATATTTCTATAGTAATTATCAAAGAAAATATTTGTTCTAATATTCTGGAAATTCTAATATTTTAAATGAGTGATTTCAAAACTGAAAAGAGTATTTTCCTCAATAACTCTTATAGTGATCTTGTAAAGGTATATTCATCTATGATAAAACCCATTGATATTATTGGGGATATGATCCAATGATTATATATTTATTATTTGAATATATTTTTCATTATTATTATGATGTAATATTTTTGTCCCATATTATCAATTCAATATGGATAATTTTTTACTAATAAATAATTTTGAGAATGACCTACACTGATCATTCAAAATATGAGGAATACATAGGATGTGAAATTGGTGGGTGAGACTCAGTTATAGATATAAAATTGATGTATCAATAGGTACCATGATAAAAAAATATTAATCATTCTATATTATATGGATATATATTTTACACCAACCCATTTATTAAGAATGATGTTTTGGTTGAAAGTCCATGATGGTAGGATTCATGATTTTTTTGTTTATAGGCCTTGATCATGAATTTCTAGAATTATGTATTTCATTTATTAAAAATTCAGTTTCATTATCCATGTGTTTTTATGTTGATATTATCCATGGATTTTAATTTAATTAATGGATTTTATTGAATGGAATGTGTTTTTATTATGCACTCTACCATATTGATAATAACTTATTTTGTCATCCTATCTTATATTGTATTTTAACCTTATAGAGAATTTGAGATCAACCATTATTTTCTTTCTTTTCCCCAAGATATAGAGAAGGATATTATGAATGAAATCAAGGATGAAATAAGGATTTTTATGATTTTACTTTATAATTAAAAGGTAATATTGAAGTGATATTTGTTTCTAGTGTACTATGACTGGTAATATTATAGTGTCTGATGATTTCATAAAAATATTTTACATTTTTAGATTAATCTTAATTACTTTAAACAAATACACGCTTGAGTATCATAATAGTCTAGTGTCTTTGGAAACATGGAATGATGACCAATTTTTTAATAAATAATCTATATTATCTCCGACTAAATTATTCAAAAATAAAACCCTTGTTGGAAATATCATACTATATTCCTTCATTCATAACCTTTGGAAATTAAACATAATAAATGGTGGGCTCAAATTTTCAGTAAGGGTAAATGAATAAGATATCAACATTAGATAAGCCTAAGGTTTTGATAAAATGATAATAACATCTGAAAACCATACCGTTCATGTCATAGATCATAAACATGATTCATGGAGTAAATATTGGAAGTTTATAAGACATGATCCATAAATTAATGAAGGAACACGATCCATGATAACATAAAATTTCCATAAGATAGAGATATTTTTAAAAACTAGAAATATAGAGAATAATTTCTTAAATATTGATGGTTTATTTCTAAGACTATCATAGTAGGTCATGTTCACTCCCCAGACCATTATAGTAGTCATATTTCACTCTTAAATATATCATATAGGCCTAGTTTCACTCCCCAAACCATAATAGTAGTCATGGTTAACCCTAATGACTTTTAGTGGACAAAGTGCCTTACTGAATTGGGTTTAATCCCAATTTCAACCCTATTTATCTCATGAAATATTAATATTTTCACAATTAATTGGAGGGTAATATTGGTCCCAATAATAATATTATCCATATATTTGTGTTCCAAAATATCATAAAACATTTATCATGTCATAACCCATTAAAAATGGGTTTCATAAATATTTCACCATAGCATATCCCATGGAAAAGAAATGGGTTTTATAGACATATTTTCATCACAATCATAAAAAATATAGGTAATTAATAATGATTTTATCATTGGATCATATCCCTTTTAAATATTAATTAGAATCAATGTTTTCCATTTTATATGAAAATGATTTTGAACAATCATTTGGAAGATTTGTTGGGGATAATATACATTTCACTTGGAAATAAACTTTTTAAAAGACTAATATTTTTCAAATATCAAGGAAATAATTTTCTTTTAAAATATAATTTAAATTGTTTTAATAAATATTTAAATAATAGAGTGTTCATGATGGTGAACAATTCCATTCATTCCATGTACTTTAAAATAAATATTCCTTTCACATTCGTGGTAAAAGTATAAAGTTTCTCTTTTAGAAAACCAAAATTTGATTCCTTTTAATGCATTTGTGAAAATTATAACATTGTTAAAAATGAAATTAAATAATCTTTTGATAATTTTAAAACATTTATATAAAATATTTTTTGAAATCATGAAGATGGAATAAAAATGATTTTCTACTGAAGGGAGACATAAAGAGAGGGTTCCTTAAAAATGATATTTTGGAATATTGAGTGCATAATGGTATGAAAATGAAATCAAAACATATATTTGGATAAAATTACAATATAATTATAAAAATAATTAATTTATTGATAGATAGATCACAATATTTCATAATAAAAATTGTAAACATAAAAAAACATGACAAACGATGAGATTGTATCATAAAACTCATTCCATTTTGTTAACTTTTGAATCATAGTCCATATTGAAGAATAAAATTAAATGATAAAAAAAATCCCGAGAATAAACAAATTCATGATATTACATGTTAAATTGGTGGTATATGCACCTCATACAAGAATATAGGTTCATAAAATGACATATGTCCCAGAGAAGAAAAATTAAGAAAAAACTCATTAGCTTAAGTTACAACCTCCTTCATACAAGATATAAACTATTTTATTGTAACATCATAGGTAAATAATGAGTAATACATTTTAATATTTATTAATATTTGTGAATTAAATATTAATTTTACTTTAAAAGGGTTTCTATGTTCGATAGCGTACCCGATACGCAATAAAGGGTTTCTTTGAAATCTTACATTGCACACTAATAATATAATATTATTATTTTAAATGGTAGTTAACTCCTAGCCATTGTATTAGAGGGAATGAAAAAAACTAAATAAAATATTATTATACATTTTTTAAATGTATTTACATTTATCCAATAAAATTTAGAGGCCTAAAATGTGAATGAATCAAATTTTAAGCATAATTTACATTAAAAGGTCGATTTACGACCTTTTAATTTAGAGCCCTCTATAAATATAGTTTTGTTCACTTTAATACATTATAATTGAACAAATAAAATCCTTCTTTATAATAGTGACATCAAAATTTACTTTGTGTAAATTTTTGTAATTTTTCTGATAATGTTCATTTTTCAATCAATAATGAAAAATATTGTATTTTAATTCATAATAGTGTTTTAATATAATTTATTTATATAGTTAAATTATTTTTTTAATTTCTTTTAAAGTTTAATAATAATATATTTTTACCATTTAATAGAATGTTGGTCATTGGAATTAATTTCACTTTGAAATTGGACATAACCAAGTGTCAATCTTTTGATAGTTATTATTTCCTAAAAAATGCTATTTGTTTTAACAATAGAAATTAATTTTAAAATTAATTAATGACACTTTTATGTTTTTAATTTTTCTAAATAAACATAATTTTTGAATTTGGAATATCAAATATATCTTAGGCTGAATTTTTGTATTTTTTCTGAAAAACATCAATTTTTGATGAATAGTGAAACCACTTAGTAGTAGTTAAAAAAACTGAATTTTTCATTTAAGTGAAATTTTACCACTTCTGTGAATTGAATTTAGAAAATACAACATACATGGTTGTTATTATTAATTAAAAATTGGTTCAATAAGATGAAAATAAGTTTTGTTGAATAGTAACTTTTAACTTTTATTTACCGTTGTTAAAGGTAAATAGGTTAATTCAAGGTAAAAAGAATATTATAATAATTCTAAATTACCTTTAAACATGTCCTAAAATTATTTAATGAGTCATGGACGACCATGGCCATATTTGGGTCGATTTGGGGACCCCATGGAGGCACTTATGAATGATAATGACACCTTATATTAATTAATTTAAAGTAAAGGCAAAAATGACGTAAACAAAAATATTTTAGTAAATTAATTTTTTTATGGTGTTATATAAGTAATATTTTTTACTATAAATATTCGTTGGAAATATAAAGAGATTTACAACTTCATGGTTTTTTTAAATTTTTTAGAAATCGAATAAATTAAATTATTTATGACACAATAATGATGTAGTATTTAACTCATTAATAAATGATTTAAATAAATAAGATTATAATGATTATAATATTATCCAAAACCTATCCAATTCCCATTGGATGATTTTATTTCGACCATGAGTCATCTTATCTTTGACTCTAATGATTTTTGGACCTTTATAAATCGGATATAATTATATAATAAAATAATATTTTCACACTTTCCTAAAGAGCCCCTCCTCTCCCTTATGAAAGGAGACCACTTCTAACCAATTCCTCACATCTATACAGCCTTTTGGATCATCCAAAATCTGCCCAATTAATCTCCCTATATCCCTATCTTCCACCTAGAATCCTTACCTTAGGAAAAAGGCTCTTCAACAAACCATTTTGTTTGAATCCAAAGGAAGTTACCCAAATTAAAGGTAATGGTTTCTCTTAACTTCTTTACTTTTATTTACTTATCCAACCCCTAAAATATTTTTATTCCTTTATTTTACAAAAAAAACAGTATCACAAATATACTAGGATGTTGTTATGAGAAGGATTCAAACAACACTGACACACACCTCCATCTAATGGGTGAAGAACATAATGTTTCTGTGGATGGAAAACTAACGCCTCACGAAACGATGATTGTTCAATTACCTCCTACCGCCTCTCATGGTGGCCATTAAAATGACACTATATTTATATATTATATATATTATGTTTATGTTTTCTTTATGCTTCTGTATTTTTTCTTTTATAGAATACCCTTACGGTTTCCATTATGGGTAAACACGATAATTTAATATGAGGAAGTGCAGACTACTGTCCCCTCAAAGTGATATGACTCGTTAATGCCATATGTTGGATGTATAAAGGATGATGTTAATGATATTATATATGATATTATACTAGAATTATAATATACCAATGTATAATTATGTTTTAATTCCATTAAAATAATGAATTGAAATGAAAGTAGCGTTCATGCGTACATACAGCTTACCGTCTCCATGAACGGTGCATTTCATTTCTTACCTCCAAATGTTATGTACTATTATAAATACATGTATATAATGGATATATTTGATATATATGATATCTAAATCATGAATAAAATTTTGGATATAATGGAATATTGACCAAATGGACAACTTTTAAATATAAGGTGTTCATTTTTGACTCAAGTACTAAATATCGACAAGATGAACATTATTAACTAGAATGATTACATAATGTTTATAACATGGTAATAAGTGATATAAAAGGAATAATAAACTTGAAAAAGGTTCTTAAGAAAGTATAAATTAACTTTTTTTTATTATTCATGATATTAAATAACGATCGAGTCAAGTCGGACACGAGGTAAGGAGATTTCTTATCTCACTTTTAATTCCGTGAGATTTCCATTGTTCGCCACTTATTTATTGCATGTGGTGTATTATGTACTGAAATTTGATATATATTATCATGATTATATTTATATTCATGGTATTATGTGATTAATTTTATGGTTATTAACTTTTTATCAAATGACTCAGTTGATTACAACGAGGTAAAGGGTTTCATCTCACTTTTTATTCCCGTGAGATTCCTGCTATATTTGCCACTATTTCCTTTTGTGTGGTGTATGTAATGCCCATGATTGTAATTTTGTGAAATATAATTTCATTAATTAGTATTTAGATCTTCATTATATGATACTTATTTCATGTGGCATATGTTTTGTAAGTTACCAAATCGGTAAGGGAACCTTTCACCCTCCTCTTTTTAAAAGACTTCTTTTTGTTATGTCTTTTAATTTACATCTTATTATGTTGGGATATGTTATTATATATCCTTATTGATTTAAATTTTGTGTCCAAGTGATGAGATACCCTTTTTATCTGATCAAATCATTTTCTGAATTCTAAATTGATGTCGTTAGGCTTTTCGAATTTTTGTAAGGGAACTTCTTAACCCAATTTCAATTCTTTGGGTTAAACTTATACTTCTTGAATATGTCATCCTATGAATATGTGTGAATGACCTATGACTTTTTTACACTTAATATCCACTTATATTGGGTGTATTTATATTTTTCATACATAATTATGTGATTTATTTATCCTTAATTTAAGGATACCATCTTTATAAGGGATTTCATCTCAATTTACATTTCCATTGAGACTTCATTGTTGTTATGCACCAATTCACTCTTATATGGTGTATATACTATCCTTTGTCATATTATATAATGAATACCTTTATCATCATGATATAATAAAGTTTATATTAAATGTTATTCCTCAATTAGTTGTATTCAAGAGTCTCTCATTATGTTAAATACTCTTTAACTAAAATATCGTTTCAAATGTTTTAAAGATTTATTATTCTAAATCATTATTTTTAATGTCCATGTTTTAAAAATGGTTTTGAGTATCTATTTATATGCACATTAATGTTTTAAAATTATAATTCCTTTAAAATATACAAAGTGGTATGGGACACTTTGATTCAAAAATATCTTTTTAAATGGATTATGAAAATGGAATGATTATTTCAATATCTTGAAATTACTTCTTATGATTCCAAATGAAATTTTATTAGTGAAATGTTTATATTTGAAATATTTTATGTGTTATGATGGTACTTGGACATTTTATGGGTGGTTACATGATATACCATATGATGGGTGGTGCCATGATAAACCAGGATGAGTGGTGACATTATAACCTCCAATGCATTGGGTATGGAAGTCGGTCGTATGACTATTCTATTTAGTGATATGAGTGGAAGTCGACTGTATGGTTATTCCATTTAAGTATGTTTATGTCCCAAGTTACCTTTATATGTTATGTGTTCATTATATGGGTTTTATGGAAATCTTTTGGTTACAAAAGGGTAAGAAATGATCATTTATTTAGTGAATAGTATTTACTACTTCATAAAGATGAAAAATATTACTTATGATAAAGTATTCATGGCTTAATTATTGTTTTGAAAATCTAATAGTTTTCCTTCTTTGTGTATCCCTAACTGAGATTTTTATGCTCATCCCATGTTTTTAAAATGTTTTTCAGATGACATAAAGTGGAATAGGGTCAAGGATTAGATCAAGGAAAATTCATGATGTCTAAAACAAAAAACTAGACATATTCAACAGTTTTAATTTTATGAAAAAATGGAAACTGATTAGAAGTGTCTACTTTGAAATTTTTGAGATGTAATGTAATTGTTATGCCTAATTCTCTAAAACTCTAAACCTGAAAATATCCTCAATGTGAATTATTCATTTAATTCAATATTATGTAATGTTTTAAGGCTGGGTCTATATATTTATAATATAAATTAGTTTTTATAAATATATTATATTATAATAATAAAAATTATCATACCATATATTATTTACTTATGAAATTTTATTACCTGTTTATCAATAATTCCTTATTAAAATCACATTTTAGGTGATAAATATTTCATTTTTAAGTGTGTTTTAGATTGGTATTTTTAATCCTTTTACATTTATCATTATATGATCATATATTATGGCATCCCGCCTTTTTATTATATAACGTTTCTTTACATTTTACAAACAGAGGATCTTTAAAGTCTAGTGTCTTGGAAATCAGGGACATAAAACATGAAAACATAAAAAATTATTCTAATCCACTTGTAAGGCTTCATAATATGTTCATCCTATGTTCAATTACTTCATATCATATCTTGGAGACATACATAAAAGTGAAGGGTGAGCAGAAGGCCCAGTAAGGGTAAACAAGGAATCAGTTTACTTATGATATCAATACGAACTTGAATAAAAACATAAAGACATGAGCAATGGAAGAATAGGAATACCCAAACTTGAAACATACTTGAATATGTGGATACAACATTTCATTTAGACATTCATGAACGTATCACCAAGGTCCATCCCCAAGGTGTCATAGAAATTACCAAGGTTATTCACCAAGGTATAGTGAAACTTCTCATCTCTAGAGATTAATTCTTTACCCAATGCATTGAATCACTATCCGGGCGCACCCTTAATTTTTATTTACATTCATGTGAGCCACATAAATAATAATCAAACATTTCATAAATAACCCATATAGAATAAAAGAAATGGGTCTCATTTCAAAATCACGACGTTTTAAAAGTTCTAAAAAAATAAGATCATTATATCATTTATAACCCATGGAAAAGGAGTGAGAGTTATATGTATGTTCATTCCAAAATAAAATATATCATTTTTATATATTTATGAAAACCCATATAAACTAAATAGGTTTGGGTATTCACATAAAGAAACAAGATAATTTCTTGAGAGAAAGAGATAGAAATTTTGAGATGAAAGTTCTGCAACATAATGACTATATAACATGGTTTTAGAAAATAATAAAAAGAGAGGGTACAAAGGTAAACCACTCATAAATAACTCATATTAAAATATAAATATAGAATAACATGTAGATAAGAACATGGTATGGATATTTGAATGACATACCACAAGAAAAGGAAACTTGAAAGGAAAGAGAAGATGTGATTTCTTTTATGAGAAATTCGGCTGCCTAACAGCATCACTTAAAAATTCAGAAAACAAAATAATGAGAGAAGAAAGGGCATCTCATCATTTGAACATAAAATTTACAGTAATAATAACATATAATAACATACCCTCAGCATAATGATATGGGATATATAAGACACAACATAAAAGAAGTCATGACTTAAAGGAGGAGGGTGAAAGAATCCCTTACCTTGAAGAGTAACTTCGAATGCGTGAAGGTGAAGACCTTGGGAGGCTTGAGGGAACCTTGGGAGGACTCCTTGGGAGGTAAAGAGACTATATCTTCATTGAGGATGATTTTTTTAATGAAATGAAAGAGGGAAATGGAATGGTATTTATAGGAAAATTGAGTGAATAAATTTTTAATTTCAAAGGGACACCTCATCGGTGGTATTTGCAAAACCATGGCCTGCCCATGGTATTTTACCATGGTATTGGCCAATTGGGACACCTCATAGCATATATAACTATTCATAAGGCGACTAGAAAGCTTAAATCATTATTACATCATTAATGATGTCATTAATCACCAGAAACTCAAAACTGCATTTTTACTATTCACCAAAAATTCAACTATTTCAGAAAAGTCCCTAAAATTCACCCTAAATAAATATCGATGCACGAAATTAAAAAATGAACTACATTTTATGAAAATAATTTTCTAAATATTTTTAATTTAATTTTTATATAAAATAATTATTTATCCCAAGAATATAACTTTAAAACTATAACTCATTTTGTAACACCTTAAAAGAGTAATCAAGATCCCATAAAATTATCAAATAAATATAAGGAAATAAAGTAAAAATTTATGATTAAAATTTATGAAAATAAATTTCCATTTTAAATTATTAAATTAAATATAAAATTGCAAATAAAATATTTATAACATACAAAAAATACCAAAAATTAAACTATGATCGTTTTTTCACTTTTAAGATATCTAAAATGTATTAATACATTAATGGGTGATGTTTCTATTTTTTTTGTGTCAATATAATATTCATTACTATTCATTACTATTCATATGGGTATGTTACTATTCCTACTTTATTATTCACTAATAACCAAGTTGTTTTTATTAGACTCTAAATTTTTTACTGAACATAACTGTAGAAGACCATTTCTTGAAAATAATTTTACATTATTAATTATTTAATGAATTCACAAAAAGTTTAAAACACCCTTTTTTTCCTAAATTCATCAATTATACACATCCTATATTTATCTAGATATTTGAAATTCACAGACTTGGCCATAATAAGAAATAACAATTTATTTATATAAAAGGATTACACAAAGGAACTAAGGTCTCGTTACATAGCCCCTTATAAAACCAGCATAGAACCTAAGTGTAAGGTGTGCTACGGTGATAGAATCTTGGGTTGGCTTGGAAAACATTGCCCGAGTGGTAATTTCTATCAGCTTGAACTTCTCTCTTAGGTGATTCCGTTCAAGCTTCATAGGTTGAAGTTTGGCTTAGGCTTAGTCCAGAGCAAAGCGCAGTGATGCTACCTCCTTCCCAAGATCAGACATATGGGCTTCATAAGGCTCGAGTCTACTGGATGAGGCCATTAAATCTTCTTTATGTATTAATTAACCAAGATAACCATATTTATGAAAGCACAACATTAATATTATTGTTTCTAATGGTCATATTGACCAACAGTCATATAATAGTTGAAACCCAATGGTATCATTTTAATTATATCCACATTTTTAATTAATGGATATAGTTTTGTTGAGTATACAATAAAATAATACACAAAATTAGAAGACAAATATAATTAAAAAGTTCGGGTCGTTACATTCTTCTCCCCTTAAGAAATTTTGTCCCTGAAATTTTTAACTTGTACCCTATGATGTGAAAAGGTGTGGGTACATCTTCCTCATAGAATCCTCTGGTTCCCATGTGGCTTCTTCATATTTTTGGTTCCTCCATAACACCTTAACAAGGTGGGTAGTCTTGTTGCGTATAACCTTGTCTCTATGATCCAAGATCTCCACCGGATGCTCCTCATAAGAGTGGTCATGTTCCAGTTGTACCACCTCTAGATTTAGTACATGTGAAGGGTCAGGTATGTACTTCCTCAAGAGAGATACATGGAAGACATCATGAACTTGGGATAGATTTGGAGGATATGCGAGCCGATAGGCCACTGCTCCCACACAATCAAGGATTTCATAGGGGACAATATACCTAGGTCTGAGCTTAACTTTCTTCCCAAACCTCACAACTCTCTTCCAAGGTGAAATCCGAAGAAAGACTTTGTCACCAACATCAAACTCTAAGTCCCTTCGACAATTGTCGGCACAACTCTTCTGCTGACTCTGAGCAGCCTTAATGTGTTGTTGGATGGCATGGACCTTTTCTGTCATCTCTTACACAAGATTAGGCCCAAGAAGTTTCTCTCACCATCTTCATCCCAACAAGTAGGAGTTCTACATCACTTCCCATATAGAGCTTTATAGGGTTCCATTTGAATGATCAAGTGGAAGCTGTTCTTATAATAGAACTCAACTAAAGAGAGATGTTGATCCCATCCACCTTTAAATTCCATTGAGCAAGTTCTCAACATGTCCTCGAGTGTTTGAATAGTCGTTTTAGATTGGCCATCCGTTTGGGGGTGATAGACCGTACTGAAATTTAATTTCGTTCTTAGAGATTGTTGAAGACTTCTCCAGAATTTTGATGTGAACTTTGGATCACGATCATATATGATAGAAAGTAGTACTCCATGAAGCCTTTCCACTTCCTTCACATAAATCCGGGAAAGTTGATCAAGAGAGAAATCTTTCTAAATGGAGATAAAATGGGCAGTCTTGGTGAGATGGTCCACAATAACCCATATCACATTATTTCCTTTGGAAGTTTTTGGGAGACAAGTGATGAAGTCCATAGTGATATTGTCCCACTTACTTGATGGTATGGGTGGTGGTTTCAATACTCCTTTAGGAAGTTCTCACTCCGCCTTCGCTTACTGACATACCAGGCACCTTGACGTGTAGTCAACAATCTACCTTTTCATATTATCCCACCAATAATGATCACGAAGGTCCCTATACATTTTCATGCTACTAGGATGTATAGAGAAAGAAGAGCTATGAGCTTCATCCATCAGCTCCTTCTTTATTTCCAGAATAGATAGAACACATAGTCTTGTATGAAATTTTAGTACACCTTCTTGATCAGTATTAAACTCAAGAAACTTCCCACCCTTCACAGCCTCAAACTTCTTCTGTAACAAAGGATCTTCTTTCTGAGCTTTTTTGATCTTCTCTAGTATTGATGGTTGAGAAATCATTTGGGTTAGGGTTGATGGTGTCCCTTCCCTTATAATTCCCATGTCCAGCTTTACTATATCATTGATCAAAGGATATCTTTGAATCCTCATCATAGACAAAATAACTGGGTATTTCATTCTTAATGCATCAACGACTTTATTTGATCTTCCGGGATGATAATGAATTGAACAATAACAGTCTTTAAGGAGTTCCAACCATCTCCTTTTTCTCATGTTAAATTCCTTTTGTGTGAAAATATACTTTAAACATTGATGTTCTGTGTATATATCACATTTCTCCCCATAAAGATAGTGCCTCCATATCTTCAAAGCAAAAAAAACCGTAGCTAGCTCCAGATAATGCGTAGAATAGTTCTGCTCATGAGTCTTCAACTGTCGAGATGTATAAGCAATGACCTTTTCATTTTTTATGAGGACGCACCCAAGCCCTTTTAGAGATGAATCGCTAAAAATAACGAATCCTTCTCCACTTGAGGGTAGAGTTAACACTGATTTAGTAAAAAAATCTCTTCTTCAGCTCTTGGAAACTTCCCTCACTCTTTTGTCCAGATGAACTTGACCCCTTTTCGAGTTAACATGGTTAATGTAGTATAAAGTCGTGAAAAGTATTTCACAGACCTCCTATAATATCCTACTAATCGAGGGAAACTATGAATCTCAGTTATTATTGTAGGTTGAGTCCACTCCTCTACAACGTTTGTATTTGTAGGGTCAACTGTGATTCCTTCATTGGTAACAATGTGCCCCAAGAAAGCAACTTTTTGTAACCAGAATTCACATTTACTGAACTTTCCTAAAATCCTTTCCTTCTGTAGATTTTGGAAAATAACCATTAGATGATCCTCATGCTCCTCACAAATTTGGGAATATATCAGAATATCATCAATAAAAACTACCAAAAAGTTATCAAGGTAGTCCTTAAAGACTCTATTCATCAAATCCATAAAAATAGTAGGTGCATTAGTCAGTCCAAAAGGCATAAAAACAAACTCGTAATTCCCATATCTTGATCAGAAGGTAGTTTTCAGAATATCTTCTTTATTCACCCTCAATTGATGATAACTAGATCGAAGATCAATATTAGAGAAGAGTTGAGCCCCACAAAATTGGTCAAATAGGTCATCAATTCTTGGAAGAGGGTATTTGTTTTTTACTGTGATCCCATTCAGTTCTCTATAATCAATGCATAGCCATATCGATCCATCCTTCTTCTTCACAAAGAGAATATGTGATCCCCAAGGAGACACACTTGGTTGGATAAACCCATTATATAAAATATGTTGGAGTTGTTTCTTTAATTCCACTAGCTCCACATTTTCCATTCTATATGGGGTCTTTGATATCAGGTGAGATCCAGGTATGAGTTCAATGGAGAAATCTACCTCTCTTTTTGGGGCAGGTCCAGAAAACTCCTCAGGAAATAAGTCAACATATTCCTAGATGATGGGTACATTTTCTATCCTCAAACTCTCATTTACTTAATCTTCTTCACCATTCAATTCCATAAAAAAGGATATAGGAGGTTCTTTTAGACAAATATCAGGTTGAGAAATATCTCCTTGGAAGATAACTGTAGGTTTTCCATTGAAGACTACTAATATTTCCTTACTTATGCATTTGATCTTAGCATTATACTTTGAGAGCCAGTCCATCCCTAGTATAATGTTGAATTCCAGTATTGGAATGACTACTACATTTGAGATAATATTGTGCTCACCAAAGTAAATACTAGAGTTTCTAAATACTGAGGATTCATAGATAATCCCACCAAGAGTCTTGACTGATAACTCTACTTTTATAAAATTGGGAGTTGATTCTATATTCTTTTCAAACTTAGAGAAAATAAAGGAATGAGTAGAACCAGAATCAAACAATGTACCTTCTAACTTTTAGAGAACAATAAGAGTACCTGCTACCACATCATTTGGAGCTTCAAATTCAGTTTTCATGATAGCAGAAGCACAAACTTTCTCCCTTAGCCTTTTCTGAGGTTGATGGTAATTCCCCTCCACTTCCCTTAGATTTGGACAGTGATTAGTAAAGTGCCCAAGTTGTCCACACTTAAAGCACTTGACATCAGGTAGGGCTTGCACCATCTTCTTCTTGTCGTTAGTGTTTGGAAGTTGAGGTTTCACGTCACTATGACAATTCCCCGCAATATGGCCATCTCCTCCACACATGTATCATTTCCCGCTCCCAAGCAAGCAGTTCCTCGAATGCTTCTTTGCACGTTTATTACATGTGGGATGTTGCACTTGCTTGCCTCATCTTTCTTGATCAAATCTATTCCCTAAGCTTGGCTCCATTGATCTATTTTTGTCGTTGTATTTATGAGACCACTGCGTCTCACCAAACTCTAGTTCAACTTTCATTGCACTTCGCACAATCTCCTCATAGCTGTCATAATCACATTTGGCTAGATTCTTCTATAGATGAGGTCTCAGTCCACCGAATAATCCATCAACCTTGCCATTTGGATCCATGAAAAATCTAGAGGTGTAATGTGAAAGCCTTGTGAAGTTCATCTCATAGCTTCCCATAGATTCATTCTCCTTCTACTTCATCTTGAGAAACTCTTTCTCCATTCTTGTTCTCATAGAACAAGGGAAATACTAACTGAAGAAGATCCCTCTGAAATCTTCCCACTCCATAGATTCAACTTCTACTCTTTGCCTCATGTTTTTAATCATCTCCCACCAGTGATCAACTTCTAATTCTAAGTGATAGACAGCCAGGGTGACCTTCTCTTGCTCTGAACAGTAGAGCACAGAAAATATCTTCTCGATAGAGCCGATCCACTGCTCATCAATCAATGGGTCAGTCGATCCACTGAAGGTTTGTAGTAATTGATGCATAAAGGACTCAACAGAATTTTGTTCCTTTCATGGTGAGATCGGTCTCTCAGTTTGATTTAATTTATTTCCCATAACTTGAGTCAGTTGGTTCATCATTCACATGAATGTTTCCATTCAGGCTTCCATCAGAGGGCCATTAGTGCATGGTCCATTACGGTCACCATTTGTACGGTTCCTCTTATTTACGACCATTTATAAAATAATAAAACCTTACTGAGATAATTATTTCATTTATGAATCTTTTAACTATAAAGGATTTATGTCTTAAACTTATTTAAACAATTACATTTCTCTACAAATCCTTCATAATGATTCATAAAATGTTTATGATTTACCAAACATATCCCCTGGGAGTGTCATAACCAAGAGTACAGCAAGGCCCATTATTGTGCACCAGTTCCTATTCGAGTCTAACTCAAAGTGTTGTTTTTGTATTTTACCCCTATGTACATCTATTCCAGAGCCGCCTCTTCCTGCTCGTATCCAGACAGGGATATATTTGTTCGATAAACCATTTACTCAATATTCACCAAAATACCATGAACTTTTCCTATATTTAAACTTTTCTATAGTATTATTCCTAAATATTTCATATCCTAATTTCCATAAATAACTAAACTTTCCTTTGATACCAACTATGGCATCCCTCCATTTTATTACATAACTTTTCATTACATTTTACAAACAGAGGATCTTTAAAGTCTAGTGTTTTGGAAATCGGGGACATAAAACATGAAAAAAACATAAAACATTCTTATAATACACCTATAAGGATTCATCATATGTTCATACTATGTTCAATAATTTCATCTCATATCCTGGAGACATACATAAAAGTAAAGGGTGAGCAGAAGGCCCAGTTAGGGTAAACAAAGAATCAGTTTACTTGTGATATCAATAAAAACATGAATAAAAACATAAAGACATGAGAAATGGATGAATAGGAATACCAGAACTTGAAACATACTTGAATATGTGGTTACAACATTTCATTTAGACATTCATGAACATATCACCAAGGTCTATCCCCAAGGTGTCATAGAAATTACCAAGGTCATTTACCATGGTATCATGAAACTTGTTATCTCTAGAGATTAATTATTTACCCAATGCATTGGAGCACTATCAGGGAAAAACCTTAATATGTCTTTAATTTCATGTGATCCACATAGATCATAATCAAACATTTCATTAATAACCCATAGAGAATAAAATAAATGAGTTTCATTTCAAAATCATGACGTTTTAAAAGTTCTAAAAAAATAAGATAATTATATCATTTATAACCCATGGAAAAGGAGTGAGGGTTATATGTATGTACATTAAAAAATAAAATATATAATTTTTATATATTTATGAACACCCATAGAAACAAAATATTTCTGGGTATTCACATAAATAAACAATAGAATTTCTTGAGAGAAAGAGATAGAAATTCTGAGATGAAATTTCTACATCACAACGACTATATAACATGGTTTTAGAAAATAATAAAAAGAGAGGGTACAAGTGTAAAACACTCATAAATAACTCATATTAAAATATAAATAAATAATAACATGGATATAAGAACATGGTATTGATATTTCAATGACATACCACAAGAAAAGGAAACATGAAAGGAAAGAGAAGTTGTGATTTCTTTTACAAGAAATTCGGCAGCCTAATGACGTCACTTAAAAATTCAGAAAACAAATTTATGAGAGAATAAAGAGTCTCTCATCATTTAGACATGAAATGGACAGTAATAAGAACATATAAGAACATTCACTCAACATAAATACTTAAAAAATATAATACACAACATAAAGGAAGTCATGACTTAAAAGAGGAGGGTGAATGGATCCCTTACCTTGAAGAGTAACTTCGAATGCTTGAAGTTTGGGACATTGGGAGGCTTGAGAAAACCTTGGGAGGACTAATTGGGAGGTAAGGAGACCAGAACATCTTTGAGGATGATTTTGGAATGAAATGAATGAGGGAAATGTCTTGGTATTTATAGGAAAAGTGAGTGAATAAATTATTAATTTCCAGGGGACACCTCATCGGTGGTATTTGAAAAACCACGGGCTTTCCCATGGTATTTTCCCATGGTATTGGAAACTTGGGACACCTAATAGAATATATAACTATTCATAAGTTGATAAAAAAATCTTAAATCATTATTACATCATAAATGATGTCATTAATCACCCGAAACTCAAAACTGCATTTTTACTATTCACCAAAAATTCAACCATTTCAGAAAAATCCCTAAAATTAACCCTAACCAAATAATGATGCTCTGAATTAAAAAATGAAGTCCATTTTATGAAAATAATTTTCTAAATATCTTTAATTTAATTTTTAAATAAAATCATTATTTATCCCAAAAATACAACTTTAAAACTATAACTCATTTTGTAACACCATAAAAGACTAATCAAGGTCCTATAAAATTATCAAATAACTAGAAGAAAATAAAGTAACAATTTTTGATTAAATTTTTTGAAAATAAATTTCCATTTTAAATTATAAAATTAATTATAAAATTTCAAATAAAATACTTATGACATACAAAAAATACCAAAACTTACACTATGATCGTTTTTTCACTCTTAAGATGTCTAAAATGTATTTATACATTCATGGGTAAAGTTTCTATTTTTTGTGTGTCAAATTACTATTCATTACTATTCATATGGGTATGTTGCTATTCCTACTTTACTATTCACTAAAAACCAAGTTGTTCTTATTAGACTCTAAATTTCTTACTGAACACAACTGTAGAAGACCATTTCTTGAAAATAATTTCACATTATTAGTTATTTAATGAATACAAAAATAGTTTTAAATACCCTTTTTCCCATAAATTCATTAATAATACACATCCTATATTTATCTAGATATTTGAAATTCACAAACTTGGCCATAATAAGAAATAAAAATTTATTTATATAAAAGGATTACATAAATAAGTTAAGGTCTCGTTACATAGCCCCTTATAACACCAAAATATGACCTAAGTGTAAGGTGTGCTATGGTGATAGAATCTTGGGGTGGCTTAAACAACATTACCCAAGTGGTGATTTCTATCAGCTTAAACTTCTCTCTTAAGCGATTCTATTCAAACTTCATATGTTGATGTTCGGATTGAGATTGGTCTAGAGCAAAGCCCAGTGATGCTACCTCCTTCCAAAGCTCAGACATATGGGCTTAATAAGTCTAGAGTCTACTGGATGAGGCCATTCAATATTCTTTCTATATTACTTATCCAAGATAACCGTATTTATAAAAACCCAATGTTAAGATTATAGTTTCCAATGACCATATTGACCAATGGTCATATTGACCAATAGTCATATAACAGTCGAAGCCCAATGGTCTTATTTTAATTATACCCACATTATTAATTAAAGGATATAGTTTTGTTGAGTATATAGTAAAATAACACACAAAATTAGAAAAAAAAAATAATTAAAAATTTTGGGTCATTACATATAAATTTTTTTAAACATGATATATATAACATATATTCATTATATATTTCTTTATTATAATCCCTTAAAGTTAGAGATAGAAAATGAATCACACCATCCATGAAGAAAGTAGGCCACACGTTCATATGAACGATACTTCCATTTTCTCGATAGATAAAATAAATGAAATGTAACTAATATATTAACATTCAGGAATCATTATTATTTCATATATATCACATCATTTCATTAAACAGGTACTTGTTACCTTCGATGTAAAGCGTAATTATAGAATGAATCACATCACTTCATGCGACGGTAGTCCGCTAAACACACGATCAATGTTTATGTATTTCCCCAGAATGGAATGTAAGGTGGTATATTTATGTCATAAAAATATTATATATATATGTTAAATCTATAATTATCTCCATTTTTTGAGAGGTAAAGAAAATATATCAGTTCACGTGACGGTATAACTAATTATATTAAAATAAAAAATATTAGCTTATGTGAAATATTAATTTTATTATATCATCATGGTTGAAGAGGATTCTAAAGAATTAGATAAAGAAATAAAATAATAACACATGTTTAAGAATGTTACCTTTTATTCAGAAAACCTCTTTAGGTTTATTCTGAAAGAATTGTTAGGAGTGGTTAATAATAAAAATAAGGACTCTAGAAAGTGTTTATGGAATTATGTAAGAAATTTTGGTTGGTATTATAATAACCAAAGGGCTTTTAAAATGTAAATATGAGATTAGGGGGTGTGTCATTTTATAAGTGGAGGGGAGGACACATTTGAAATTTTCAAATAGAAAAAAGTGTAGCCACGTTTATAACATTCCATAAGGATAAAAAGAAGGCTAATTATAAAACATTATAGAGGATAAAGTTGAAATATTTCATAGAGTAAGATTTAGAAAAGTATTCTGGTCATTTTTAACCCTTATCTTTGTAATTGGACCACGAGTAATCCTATTTTTACCTTAATCACATCAATTTTTTTTGTTTTTACTATTCAGCATGGAAAAAATTAATTTAAACCTATTATATAATAATAATTATCACAATTCCAAATATGGAATCCATTTTTACAAAATCAATTAATATATTTTTATTAATTAAATTCATAACTAAACCCGCACACGTGATGAAATATTGGTTTTACATAGAGAACATTTTCTTAAGTATGGAAAGTTTTAATATCAAGATTCAATATTAAAATTATTCCAATGACATAAATTTGATTAAAGAATATATAATTAAAATAATTATACTTTCACAACCAAAATAAATTAAAATGGAACGTGTAAATTCTATAAATGAAAATATAGTTTTTAATTAAAATAAGTATTTTTACTATTAATCAAATAATTAATAATTTTAAAAAAATATAAAAAATGTATTCATTGATAATTATGAAATTTAGATTTTAAAATTGATGTTTATTTTTTCAAAGTTTTTTTAAAAAATTGGGAAAACTTAATTTCAAT
Source organism: Viscum album (assembly GCA_963277665.1). Classification (NCBI taxonomy): domain Eukaryota; kingdom Viridiplantae; phylum Streptophyta; class Magnoliopsida; order Santalales; family Viscaceae; genus Viscum; species Viscum album. The sequence continues at coordinate 543,304,933 of OY728119.1, forward strand.
ATTTTTTCACAAAAATAATTTTTTTTGAGAAAATAGTATTTAAAAAACAAATAAAGCCTTTAGTAAAAATTAATCATTTTTATCAATATTTTTTTATATATATAAAATTATAATTAATATTTTAAATGGATTTATTACTATTAATACAACCTAGTTTAACTTCTAGGTTATAATGTTCATGTTTGAATAATAATATTAATAGTACATCATGGTTCGTTAAAAATCAGTGTCATATATAACACAAGATATCAAAGAAATTTATATGAAAAACACATTTCACAAAAATCTAGGGGAGTAACATTATACCCCTGATAAAATGAATTTCATTCTAAAAATTCCACTACTTTGGTACAAATAACTAAGGATACTTCTACAATGACCCAATTTTCTCATTCATAAATATTATATCTTTATAGGTGAATATTCAATACATTACACAAACACATGCCTAAGGACTATAATATTTTAGTTCCTTTAGAGACTATGTGCACAATATTATAATTTGGTGAAAGTTCTTAAATATCTCCAAAAAAGATATTTTCATTTAGTACTCTTCATTGACATACCCCTCATAAAACATTTCCTCATAACTTGGGGAGAGGAAACATAATAAAGGGTGTGCTCAGATACTTAGTAAGGGTAATCATGTGATATATCTTGAGAACATGAGAATATAGGTATGAGAACATGATAATAACAATTGAAAACTACACCTTCATATAAAATATCATAAAAATGATCCATGACATAAATCTTGGAAATTCATAAGCTATGAATCATAATGGAATCCAAGAACATGATCCTTGAGAACATATCATTTTCATTAGACATAGCTTTGTTGAAAAAACATTAGCTTATAACATTGCGAACATGTATGAATAGATGAAATTTATCATATTATGTTAATATAATGAAATCATGCCCTTGAATGCACTTATGGACATGCAACCAGGTCCAAACATAACATTATTAACATGAAGGAGAGGTCCATGCATAACACTGTGAACATGTAATCAAGTTCATACATAAAATTGTGAACATGTAATTAGGTTCAAGCATAAAATTATGAGGATGTAATCAGGTGCGTACATAACATTGTGAACATGTAACCAGGAACATGAATTACATATTTACTAATGGGATATCAATATTTACCCAATTTATTGGAGGGAGATATAGGTTTTAGTCCTCACATAATTAAAATCAGATATGTGCATGCCTTAAGATTATAAAAAAACATCATATAAAAACACATGAAATAAAATGGATTTCATAAAAATTCCATAATATTAAAACATGTATAAAATTTATAAGTTTCATAATCATTTCATCATTTCATCATTTCATTATTTAATCATTTCATCATATCATAACTAATTGAAAAAGAAGCAGGCTTCATAAGGATTTTATCATGGTATAACATGTGGAAGAGAAAGAGGTTTCATAATAATCTTATAACCATATAACATTTAGATATTGAATAATAATGGTAAACTTGGTCCATATTCCTAGTAAATCATAAGTTACATCAAAGTATGTCATCTTAAATAGAGAATTATTTTTAAAGATAACTAGGATCTTTTCTTGAGGAGAATAAATTTTAATTGAAAATCAAAATTTCAAATACTAAAACATATTAAAAATATGTTTCCTTTAAAAAAACATATAAAATTAAAAAGTAATATTCAATGAAAATAAGTTTCATTACGGTGGGAAATTCTGTTCATTCCATACTCATTAAAATAAATATTCCATTTATATTATCAGTATAAACCAAAAAAACATTGTTTGGAAAACGATCTAAATATCAATTTCAAAATATTTTTTAAAAAAAGTAAAACATAGGTAAATATTTATTTAATATATAATTTGAATCATCTTAGAAACATTTTTTAATATATTTTTATAAAACATGGTTTTGGAAGAAAAATGTTTTCGACTTAAGAGAGTTATAAAAATATTTTTTATGGAAAATATTTCTTTGAAATCTTGTGGTCATAAAAAGATAAAAATGAATGGAAAACATGTATTATCAATAAATAATAATTATTTAATAACATTCATGAGTTTATTTATATATATATCATAATATTTCAATATTATAATAATAATCATATACAATCCCAATAAATGATGAGATTCTAACATAAAACTCTCACCACTTTGGTAACATTGAATCACAACCCCTAAGAAATAATAATTTTAAGATAAAAATAAAATGTCATGAGAATAAATAAAATCATGATATTACATGTCAATTGTTCTGTATATAAACATCATAAAAGAATATGGGTTAATAAAATAACATATTTTTCAAAGAAAGAAAATTGAGACAAAAATACCTTACCATTTTGGTATCTTTTAAATTGTAAACCCCATGAAAGGGGGATAATGAAACATACATGTAAATATACATAAATTTTAGGTGAAAAAATATGAAATACATTCTGGTTTAGTATATAAACCACATAAATGAAATATGTGGTGAATATGACATGTGTCTCTTAGAAGTAAAAAGTGAAATGAAAATCCTTTACCAATATAGTAATCTATTTAACCATAAGACCCGGTAATGAATAAAATAAAATGAAACATTAAATATAAAAAAATGGAGTATATTCATGAAATAACATTACAAGGGTAATTATATACACCAAAAAGAATAAATTGGTGATGGATTTTCATTTTTCTCACAGAGATAAAAGATAGACATGAAATACCTTGCCTTAAGTCTAAAATTTCTTCAAACACATTGAAAACACCTATATAATAAATATAAGTTTATTATACATATATTATAAAACCATAATTATATATATTATTACATATATTATTTGTTTATGATAATTTATTACCCGTTTGTTACTAATTCGTTGTTAAAATCACGTTTTATGCAATAATCGATTTGTTTTTCATATATGTTTTTATTTTTTTATTTCCAGTCCACTTAATTTGAAAATGGTTACATAATATTATGAATAATAATAATTAAATTATTATCATATTAGTAAATAAATTATACTTTTAATACCAATAATGAAAGATTTTTTTAGAAATGAAGTACTTTACGATCATTGAGACGGTAGGCCGTATGTAAGTATAAGTAATGTTTCTGTTTTCAATGATCATTATGAGAAAGAGGTAAGTAATATTTTGTCTTCAAAAAATAACCATAATATCATATTATTGATTTAAACTTATTTATAACTATCATCCATGTGTTTTGGTGATGAAAAGAGAGAGTCACAACACTTCGTGAAGGCGGTAGTCCACACGTACATGAAGGATATAATCATCTTTCTGTGAGATAAATGGTAAGAACAAAAATGAAATATTATCATTTTATATTGATTAATATATAATTAATATTATAATTATATCATGTATATCACATATATTAATTAAATTTATCCTTATTACCTTATAAGTAAAGCATTATTGAAAAACGAATCACATCGCTTTGTGAGGTGATGTCTATTATACACATGATCAATGTTATCGTATCCCATTCGGAATGGAAAGTAAAAAAGGTATATCATATATAATTACTCTAGATGTATAATTATGTTATATAAATCATATATATATATATATATATATATATATATTATATCCATCATTATACCCAACCATGAGAGGTGTTAATGGAAAAACTAATGACATCGGTTTGTGAGGCCATAGTCTACCATCCACATGAATGAAAATTTTATAACTCATTCAATGGAAGTGGGGATGGTTGTAGGTAAATAAATTAATTTAAAAACATATAATTATATTTAATATAATTGGTTTATTTTGTAATAATGTTTTAATAATAATTTAATGAGGTGGAGGATTAAATAAGATAAATAAACTCGTTGAAGAATGTTACCTCTTTTTTGGGTAACCTCCATAGGTTGGAAGAAAACATTTCTAGGTTAGATTTTATCCACAAATAAGGATTTAAGGATGATATTATTTAATTTTGGATGTTATTTTCTCAAAAAAGTGTTTGAAGGTATGAATAAAATAAGAGAGGTGGTGGCCTTTTATAAGTGAGGTGAGCGACACACTTGTAATTTTTAAAAAGAAAAAGGTATACCCACGTTTTCACATGAAAAATGGTAAAAAATTCATTATAATCGGCACTTATACATGATAGGGTCGAAATATGGTTAGAAAATAAATATTATAAATGTTTTTAGGTCACTTTAACCAATATCGTTTTAGTTTACCCCCTTGGTAAACCCATTTTTACCTTAACTAGAGTGAATCATATTTACTATTTCTACATTTAATTATGGTCAAAAATTAATTTTAACATATTTGATAATATAAATTATTTTGATTCAAAATAAGAAATTCATTTTTCCAAATTAAATTCATTTAAGTGGAATTTTTTTATATAAAATTAATCCCAAAGGTGTGATGAGAAAATTGGTTTTCAATGAGAAAATGTTCAAAGGTTTAAAAGGTGTTTATATAAAAATTTAATATTAAAATCATTAAAATTAACTAAATGGGATTAATAGATATATAATTGAACTTATTTCAATTTAAAATCAAATTAATATATAATTTTACTTTATAAATAATCGAAACAATAGGACGGTTTTCAATTAAAATTCAATGGTTTTCACTATTCATCAAAAAATTAATCTTTTTAGAAAATTTAAAACATTTCACTCTAATATAATTTTTATTTGATGATTTCAAAAATTAATTTTTTTTTTCAAATAATGTTTCTATATTTTTTAATTTTTTTTAAATTTAATTCACAAAAAAGTTGAGAAATGTTTTTTAGAAAAATACTGTTTTTAGGCATAAAATTGGATTTACAATTATCTATTATATAAAAAAAACCTAAGACAAATTTTAAAAAGTTGATTGAATATATACTATAATTTTTTTATTAAAATCACTCATAAAAAATTAGGGTTTTTTAAATTTATTTTGGCGAAACATGTTTTTTTCTTAAAAATTATTTTCCAAAAATAGTATTCCATTATTTAAAAATAGTTTTATTTTAATTTATAATTAATTGGTGAAAAAATAATTAATTTTATACACCTGGATAAAACATATGTTTCCATAATTTAGTTAATATTATCTATAGCTACCATTACAATAGTTAGGTGATAACTATCATATTAAATAATTATATTTTAATTGCATTTTATGTTTCATTGAAACTCACTGTAGTGTGTAATTGAAGGTACAATGAGTGTTGCATTTAACTAATGTTAAAATCAATGTTTCATGTAACACAAGATAAAATTTCTATATCATATAATAAAAAATTAAAAATGATTAAATTTATTTGGAAAACATATTTCAAAAATATTGGGGTGTTACATTCTACCCCCTTGAAATGAATTTCTCCCTTGAAATTCATCTTTTTGGTAGAAAATATAAGGATACTTATACCTATTTACATCCTTAGATACCCACATAGCATCATAAAGATGGTGGTTTCACCCAAAAACATTGACCATGTATATTTCCACATTTCACATAACCTTTTCTATTAGATCTAGAATTGCTACCAATTATTCCTCAAAAGTCATATCAGTATCCAGTGGTATGAACTCCTAGTTTGGTACACATAATGGATCACATATATAATTCCTTTAGAGAGATATATAGAAGACATCTTTAACTAGATACAGGTTCAGTGGAATCTCTAATATATAGGCTACCATCCCGATATCATCAATAATTTCAAATGGACCGACATACTTAGGGCATAGATTTTCATTGTATCGCAAGAACAATTTCCTTATTTTTCATTATTTGTTTGATGTTTCTCACATTTCCTCATAGTGATTTATTTTATAAAATAAAAAATATGCATTGTTGTACTAGAATAAATCAATCTCCAAAACCTCATCCAAATTTCAATTGAAACCATTCCATAAATAGTTAACCTTATAACCATTCCAAATGATTAAAATCAAAAACATTCAAAAGAAGGTAACTAAATTTCACAAATCAACTTATCATTAATCCCCAAACAATATTAAGTAGGTAATAATTTTCACATGTTAATCATGTGAATAACTTTATCATGTATTCTATTTAAACATAAAGATAACCTAAATTACAATAAAACCTTATTGAAAACATATGTTCTTCTTTGTTCCTTAAAATAATACATATATTATTGGAGATATTCCTTAAATCATTGAATAATGTATACTCCATCAATGATAGCATAAAATAAATTTTCAACAAATCATTAATCAATTCCAAGATAATAAGTACCATCTAATTTACTTTATCTATAAAAATAATCTCTTTATCTAAACTAAAAACTATTTTATCCACATCAAGAATATATTTAGGGTTAGATGACCTTAATCATCTGTTTTTTATAAAATATAAACTTTAAATTAAATCACTTTTCTAGGTCATGAGTACTATTCAAAAAAAATCTTTCAAATAAAATATAAAAAGAATCTACAAAAAAATACTTTTATATTTCATGATTCATATAACATAATTATTCAATTACCATGCATAAACACTAAATTCATTACAATTTTCATTAAGCCATTACCTATTATTCATCATATTATTTCTTAATAAATCATTTCATTCATATGTCAATCATAGTCTCTTCATCGTCAATAGAAACACCATTACTCATAAAACCTTGCATATTCTCTTCAAATCAATCTATTTAGGAGATAAATTTTCCTAATGAACATACTTTTCACATTTAAAACATTCAATAGTTGATGATACCTTCGAGAGACCATTAGTATCGTCTATTTATTTAACTTAACCCGAATGGCCAAAAGGCCTTTCTTTTTATTGATTTTTGGATAATCTATCTTTTATAGGTTAAGAGGGAACCCTTACATGACCCATAGGCCTAGTGGAATAAGGCCCAATAAATAATTTCTTTGTGTCATTCATTTCAACACTCTATACATCTTCTCATCACTTTTAGACATTCTCTTGAGTGATTATTCCCACATTCATGAAATATAGTAAATTTGATATTCTTTCGTCCATGGTCTCCATATCTTGAAATCTCCACAAACTCTATCCTTCTCTTCTTTTGTGAGTTCAATAGCTGGTTAAAGTGCATGTTATTATTCATATAGTTTTATAAATAATTAATAATAATCAAAATATATTTCACTCCAATAATCATCCCATTTAGTTTCTCAATAACACATTTTATATCACATTCAATGTTAATCGAGTTCCATCTAGTTTCTTCCAATGACTAAAACCAAAAATCATTGTTTGAGCAACGCTAATCCCTATGGAAAACCAAATAATCATGGAAAATAACTTATTTGATACCTAAATAAGGAAAAATTATTTTAAATTAATTACATTATAGTATTAAACTATGTCATCCATGATAATTAACTATTTAAATTCTTTATGATGGTTTATAAAGAGTTTTTAGATTTCTAAAAGATATTATTGGGAGTGTAAAACTAAGTTTTCTACAAGGATCATTTTCATGCACCAAGTGATGACCGAGTGTAACTTAATGCTTCCTTTTTAGAGTCATTAATCTTAGGTACCTCTATTTTAGAGCCACCATAACTTTTAGTATCTAGAAATGGATATAATTACTTAGAAACTACTTTATCTATCCTCTAAAAACAATTCAATACATTTTACTATACATTTAATTATCATTATAATTATACTTAGATGAATACCTATAAATATCTATATAAATATCCCTAGGGATCTCACTAATGTTTTCTCATCCTAGTATATAAATGCTAACTAAACCTTTCCTTTGATAATAACTATAGAGACCTAGGTTTCTCATACATGGATATTATATTATTTTAGAGGAATATTTGATACATTACATAAATAAACTCCCAAGTATTGTAATATTTTAGTGCCATTGGAGACTAGGTACACAATATTCTAATTTGGTGAAATATATTTAATGTCTCTGATAATTATCTTCCCATTTTGTAATCTTCATATACATACACCACTTAAAACCTTTCATTATAATCTTGGGGGAAGAAATATAAGAAAGTGTGAGCTCAAATGCTCAGTATGGGTAAACAATGGATATATCTATATAACATGAGAATATAGTTATGATAAATTGAAAATAAAATATGAAAACCATACCCTACACATCATATATTATAAATAAGAGTTATAAAATAAATCATGATAGTTTATAGGATAGGAATCAATATGTAATCAAAGAACATGATCCCTGAGAACATTACATTACCATAAGGTTAAGATTTTTTTTCATATACAAATTCTTATAATATTGAGAACATGTATAAATTTATAAAGGTTCACTCATTAAGTTAAGTATAGGAAATGAGGCCCTTTCATAAACTTATGGACACGCAACTGGGTCCACCCATTACATTATGGACATGAAAGAAATGTCAATGCATAACACTGTTAACATGTAATCAGGTTCATGAATAAAATTGTGAACATGTAATTATGTTTATGAATAAAATTTTGAACATGTAATTTGGTTCACACATAACATTATGAAAATGTAATCAGGTTCACACATAACATATTTACTCTTGAGTTATCCATCTTTACCAAATTCATTGGAGGGAGATTTAGGTACCACCCATCACATAATAAAAATCATATGTATGTGTGCCACAAGATAATAAAAAATTCACTGTATCATAACACATGAAATGAAATGGGTTTCATAAACATTCCCTCATATCATAACATGTGATAAAGAGAAAAGTTTTATAATCATTTCACCATTTTGTCATAGCATAACCCATGGACAATGAACTAGGTTTCATAAGAATTTTATTATGGCCTAACCTGTGGAAGATAAATCGGTTTCATAAACATATTTACATAATTAACCATTAAGGTAAATAATAATAGTGTTATCTGAGGATCATATCACCAGAAAATAAGTTACATCAAATCAAGTAATCTTATATATAGAATGATTTTGAAAGATCATTGGGAAAATTTCTTGTGGAATAAAAATTTTACATGGAAATAATTTTTTTTAAAAAAATTAAAACATTTTGAAAATAATCTTATTTGAAAATATCCTTAAAAATTATGAATCATTATTTAAATAGCATAATGATCATGATGGTGGTAAATTCCATTCATGTAGTACATGTTAAAACAAACATTAATTTTATATTTTTGGTAAAATCCAAATGATAATTATTTAAAAAAAACATGAATATTAATTTGATTTATTTTTGAAAGAAAAACATGGGTAATAAATTCATGAATAAATTATGTGAATAATGTTAAAAATATTTTTTAATTTTTTTTAGAAAACATGGTTTTGGAAGAAAAAGAGTTTTTGATTGAAGAGAGCAATAAAGATGATTTTTCTTAAAAAAAATATTTTGAAGTATTGAGTACAAATAAGAGATTAAAATGAATAAAAAACATGTATTATCATGATATAAGATACATGATAAGTAAATTGATGTGTTTTTTGAGATATATATCATAATATTTAATCATTGTAAGAATAATCTTAAATAATCCCGAAAAATGATGAGATTATAACATAAAACTCTTACCACTTTGGTAACTTTAAACCATAATAATAATGAGATAATAACGTTAAAAAAATAAAATGTCATGAGAATAAATTAATTAATGATATTAAATTTCAATTGGTATGTATATACACCCCATAAAATAAGATAGTTTCATAAAAAAACATATGTATCAAAGAAGCCAAATAAAGAAAAAATCCCTCACCATTTTGGTAACTTTTGATCCCTAAAAGACATGAAATAGAGATCCATGAATGGATATTTAAATGAAAATAATTTTTAGGTATAAAATCATAAAATACATTCATTATCAGTATATATACCATAAAAAATAAATAGGTGGTGAATATGACATGTGTCTCACAGAAGTAAAAAAGTGAGACGGAAATCCCTTACCACTTTAGTAGTATTTTGAATCATAAGCCCCAAAAAATATTAAAATAAAATTAAACTATAAATATAAAAAAAAGGATTATATTCATTATATAACATGTAAAAGGGTAATTATACACACCACACAAAAGAAACAAGTGGTGAATTCTTGTATGTCTTCTAGAAATAAAAGAACGACTGGAAATCCCTTACCTTATGTATTGAATTCCTTCTTACACATTCAATACTTCTGTGTAATGAATATAAGATTATTATATATCTATTATGTAAGTATTATTATATATATTATATGATATATTATTTACTTATGACAATTTATTAACATTTTATTACCAAATTTTTTACTAAAATCACTTTTGTGTAATTACCTCTTTGTTTTTCGTATATGTTTTGATTTGTTATTTTTTGTCCTCTTTCTTTGATCATGGTTACATAATCTGAAAAATGATAATCATTAAATAATTATCATATTTATACATCAATTATACTTTTAATACCAATATGGAAATATGTTTTTGAGAAATTAAGTATGTTACAATCATAGAGATGGTAGGCTTTACATACACATGAGTAATGTTTCCATTTTTTAATGAACATTATGGAAAGAAGGTAAGTAATATTTTATATTTAAAAAATTATTATAAAATCATATTTTTTATTTAAATTTAATTATACATATCATCCATGTTTTTTTTGATTAAAATATGGAGTTACATTTCTTCATGAAGGCGGTATTCCACTCATACACGAACAATGTTATCATCTTTCAGTGAGTGGAAATGTAAGAAAAAAATGATACATTATATTTTAAGAATGATAAATATTTTTTTAATATCAATATATTTCATTAATATTATATATATTCATTAAATTTATGTTTTTTACCTTTCATGTAAATCTTTAGTGAAAACTTCATCACATCACCTTGTGAGGCGATAGTCTATTATACTCACGAGCGATATTATGGCATCCCCTATGAAATGGAATGTAAAATTTTTATATGATATAGTGACTCTAGAAGTATAATTACATTATAAATATCATATATATACCTTTAAAAGATCATATTACTCAACCATGAGAGGTCTTAATGGAAAAATTAATAACATCAATACATGAGGTGATAGTCCATCAAGCACAAGAATAATGATTTCATAAGCCATTTTATAGAAGTGGGGATGGTTTTAGGTAATGAAATTAACATTAAAAAAATTTATGTATGTGTAAAATACTTTTTTTATTATATCATCATGGTTTAATAAAAATTTAAGGAGGTGAATGAAGAACTAAAATAAAAACACTCATTGAAGAACATTACCTATTCTTCAGGTAACCTCCTTATGTTGGTACCCAAACACTTCTTACAATGTAATTATTTCCAAAAAAGGATTATAAGATTATATTATGGAAGTTTTTAAGTGATATATTTAGGTTATTTACCAATAAAAAATGGTTTTAATATGTGAAGAATATATGGGAGGGGAGTCCTTTAATAAGTTCTTTCAGTGGCACACCTATAAATTTTGGAAGGAAAATGGTGTACCCACATTTTTCACATTCCAAAATGGTAAAAAATAGATAATTATTGATTATTAGAAAATATAGGGTATTTATATGGAATATAATAGATTTAATTAAAGTTTTTAGGTCACTTTAATTCTTATCTTTTTAGTTTAACCCCCGATAAACCCATATTTACCATAATTGTGATAAATAATTTTTACTATTTTTAATTATTAATTTAGTTAAAAATTAAGTCTATCTTATTAGATAACATAAATTATTATGATTTAAAATGTGGAATTCATTTTCCTAAATTTCATTCATGTAAGTTGAAAAATTTAATTTAAAATTAATCTCGTTGACATGAAGATAAAGTAGGTTTTCAAAGAGAAAACGATCAAAAATTAATAGGGTTTATATATCAAAATAGAATATAAAAATAATTCCAAATAGATATATTTTATTGATAAATAAATAATTTTACTAATGTTAATTTATAACCAGTTTGAAATATAATTTAACTTTATAAATAATTTAAATGAAATGATAGTTTTCAACTAAAATTTAGTGTCTTTCAATATTTATCAAAAAATTAAATTTTATAGAAAATTATATTTTTTCTTCTAATATAATTTTGACATGTTAATTTCAATAATAAATTTTATTTTTTAAAATAAAATTTCTTAATGTTTAAATTTTTTTTAAAGTAAGTTCATAAAAAGGCTACAAAATTGTGTTTAGAAAAATATAGTTTTGGGCTTAAAATTGGATTTATTATTATCTCTTGTCTAGAAAAATTATAATTTTAATGTTAAATATTTTATTGAATATAAAATATATAAATTTAATTAAAATAATTAACCAAAATTTGTTTGTCTAATTTATTCATTTGAAACACATTTATATTCATAAAAGTAGTTCTTTTAGAAAAATATTTCCTTTACTTTCAAATAGTTTTTATTTTCATATTATATACACGGTTAAAAAATATATTTTAATTATTTAGTAAGTCCAATTTATGACCTACATTCCATTGGATTGGTGATAACTATAATATTAAACTATAATATTTTATTAGCGTGTAATGTTTCATTTAAAATCGGTGCTGTGTGTAACGTAATGTACTCATAGTGTTGTTTACAATAAAAGATAAACATGGTGTCATGTGTAGGAAAAGAAAAAATGGTTACTATGTATAATTAAAAACATAAAAAATATAAAATTTATTCAAAATATATATTTCAAAAAAAATTTATGTGTTACAACTTCTACCTCATTAAATCCTCAGGTTCCAACACAGCTTTCTAAAGTTGGTGGTTTCACTATAAAACTTTGACCAAGTGAGTGGTCTTTTTTGTTGTACTTTATCTATATAATCTAGAATCTTCATATGTTCTTCCGCATATGAATGATCAACTCTAATGGTATTTTGTTTTAGTTCATTATATAATAAAGATCAGGTATGTACTTCCTCAATAGAGATATGTGGAACACATCATGGACTTTAGATAGTTTTGATGGAAGTGACAATCAATAAGCTTCCATCTTGATACAATCAAATATTTCAAAGGGACCAATATAACTAGGTATTAGTTCAAAAATATTTTCAAATTTTATTACATTCTTATATGTATAAATTCTTAGAAACACTATGTCACCAACTTCAAATTCCATATCACTCTTTTGATTGTTAGAATAACTTTTTTACCGACATTGTGCTACCCTTTTTGTTGTTGAATAACTGAAACCTTCTATAACATTTAGTTAGATAGGTTAGGTCCTATTTAATTTTTTTATCTAAGTTCATCCTAGTTAATTAGAGTTCCTAAATTCTTTCTATAGTGATATTCATAAGGATCCATTTGAATACTCGAGTGGAGTTATTGTTTTATGAAAACTCAAATAGTAGAAGCTGTTGATCCAAAAAACCATTGAAATTAATTGAACAAGATCATAAAATATCCTATAGGGTTTGACTTGTTATCTCTATCTAGAAATTTTTATATGGATGATGTTAAATGTTAAAACTTATCTCCACATCATGACACTTATAAATACACCAACAGAACATAGAGGTAAACCTTAGATCCTAATCAGATACAATAAAATATTGTACTCCATAAAACCATATAAATTTATTAATTTATATTATAGAAATATGATCCATAGAGAAGTATTATCTAATAGAAATTAATTTTATTGACTTTTTAAGGTGATCAACTATATCCTAAGTTATATTATGGACATTATATGATTTTTGAATTTTGACTAAAAAATAAAAGGAGGTGTTTTTACATTTCCAATTAGGGATGGATAATGGTTGTTGCATCCAATTGGAAGTTTTCTTCTCATACTTAACATGATTATAGACTAATAAGTGATATAGATAATAAAAAATATATCTATACATGGTTTACCACTATAAATAATCTTTAATTTAGAAAATTTATAGGTGTTATACCCTTATTTCCCTTTGGTTTTGGGTTTAATCCTCTCCACCTTAATAGATGTGAATGGTTGTCAACCGTCCTATAGGTTATCCTTTAAAAAAACTATATTAAATTATTTCTTAAAAAAATCCAAAATATATATATCCCATTACTTCAACATGAAAGATAAGATAAACCCACAAATTTTCAATAAAATTAATTATATTCCTATAAAATGAAAAAAGGATTCCCCCTCAAATAATTTTTTCACTAAAACATATAAAAAACCAAGTTATTTATTTCCATAAATGTCTCTTAGAATACCTTTAATATTGATAAACTACCATCACATAAAACCTAAAAATGATATTATATGAATTTGAAATTATGATCAACATTAAACTAGGGAACCCATGATGGTATCCATTACTCTTTTGTTAATATTACATGGTGATGTATATGCTTACAAAATCTAATTAATCATCTATTAATTAAAATAATATCTTATCCTAAACATAAACATTTTTATTGGGAGCTTTGGTTTATCCTTGAAATATTAAAATATAAATGTGAATTCACTATTCTATAATACATGTAGAAGGAGATATTTAATTCCAAGAATCACATTAAATTTTATTAACGGATAAACAAAAATATTTTCACAGGGCTCATTCAAAAAAAATCCAACATGAAATTTACAACTATATAGTGGAGGCTATATATTCCATAATTATCAGTATTTCTCTTCAACTATAATGGTTTTGTAACATTTCCCTTTATCCTTTTTATATAGGTATTTGTGCCTTATTATCCTTATTAGACCATGAATTAGGGAATTTATTCTCGTAATGGCCAAAATCATTGCAGTAGAAGCACTGGAGTGTGGGTGGTTCATTCAAAGGGAATTTCCTACCATTCTAATCATTAGATAACTTCTTCCAATCATTTTGGAATTCAATTTCTTGATTAACTTCCTTACCACACTTAAAAAAAATTAATAGGACCCTTAAGGAAAATTCTTCTATGTTTGTTTCCGCACTTTTATCTTGATGGAAATATCATCTTCTTCTATCTATGGTTTTTAGAGTTTTCTATTAATTATATCTTTTTTTCTTATCAAAACCATGATATTGATGTGTATATCAAATCTCCATTTCCACCATGATTACAAAACAAACAATATCTTCATACCTAATGAAGTTCCTTCAAGTCAACTCCCTTAGGAGAATTAGTTTTAAGCCACTGAAGAATAAAAAATCCTTACATTCATACCAGAAGCGTACCTTGCAAGTCTTGTAAAATTCACCTCAAAGGTACTAAAATATTAATCATTATTCTTCAAGTCAAATAATCGAATCTCTATTTTCCTATGAAGAATAAAAGCAAAGTACTTATTGAAAAATAATTTCTTAAACTCATCCCATTATATGAAGTTGGTTTCATCTTATTGACTCATATTATTGATTAAATTCCACCACTGAATGAATTATTCTTCTAAATGATGAAACCAAAATTACTTTTTTTTTGATTTTATAAACACTAGATAATGTAAAATATTTTTTAGTGGTACTGATCCATTCCTCAGAAACTACTAGAATAGTGGAAGCACAAAAAGAAGGCTGACATATCCTCATAAAGGACTCAAGGGAATGTTGTTACCTCTTTTACTCATTTGTATTTTAAGAATGATTCATATTTTAAAAAAGTTGTGTGAGAATAAAAAAATATTTTTCATTCAATCTCCCATGAAATTACATTTATTATGGGGGAAATCATTAAGTGTTCCATTGAATTAAATATTAAAACAATTATTTTAGGTTCTAACCATTGACTAAAAAATATAGTTTAAGTAATAATAATCATATTAGAGAAACAAATATTCATAAAAAATCACTTATAGCATGTCTAAATAATAAAATCCTATTTCAATCTATGACACAATTGGTTTAAAATATGAAATTCAGGGTCTTTATCTATTTAAATCTTTTATGATGGTTCGTGAAGATTTTGTGAATTTTCAATGCATATCCCTTGAGATTTTCAAACTAGGCGAGCAGTAAGGCCCATTATCACGCACTAGGTGATAATAAAGTCTAGTAAAATATACCCTTTTCAGAGTTATTACCCCTTGTTACAACTATTCTATAGGAACATACACTTATAGTATATATAAATTGATG
Source organism: Viscum album (assembly GCA_963277665.1). Classification (NCBI taxonomy): domain Eukaryota; kingdom Viridiplantae; phylum Streptophyta; class Magnoliopsida; order Santalales; family Viscaceae; genus Viscum; species Viscum album. The sequence goes on from OY728119.1 coordinate 543,320,941, forward strand.
TAATTTCTTTAATACCCCTCACTATATCCTTTAATAAAATTTCAAAACATTTTATACACATTGAATTTCCCTTATAATTATCCTGATACATATCCTTAGGGATCTCAATAAAGATTTCTCATATTAGTTTCCAAAGTATAACTAAAACATTACTTTGAAACCATCTATAGAGATCTAGGATTTATTACATAGATATTATATATTTTTAGATTAATATTCATTACATTTCACAAATATACACTTGAGGATCATAATAGAGTAGTGTATTTGGAAACATGGAATCATGAACAACTAGTTCATAAATGAGCTAAATGATCTCCGACTAAATTATTAATAACTAGAACTATATTTATACATATCATAATTAATATCATTATTTATAGCATGGGGAAAGGAAACATAAGAAAGGGACAACCCAAATTCTCAGTATGGTTAAACAAGTGAGATAACAACATAACATAAGCATAAGGTTATGAGAAAACGATAATAACATCTTAAAACCATACCATGCATGTCATAGATCCTAGAAATGAGATATTTAATACATAATTTTAGTTCATAATACCTGAATCATAAAGGAATCAAATAACATGATCCCTGATAATATAACATTTGCATAAGACATTGATTTGCGGCATACACATAAGCACAAAAAATCATTTTCTTCACAGTCAAGGATCATTTATAATACTATTATAGTGAATTGGGTTAACTACCAAAACTAACATAGTAGTAAAGGTTCACTACCCATACTATCATAGTGGATTTGTTTCAATAACCCAACCATCATAGTATTCATGCATCACTCCAAAGACTATCATAGTATGCAAATTCGCTTACTAAATTGGGTTCAATCTACTTTCTAGTCCCGTTTATATAATGAGATATTAATTTTTACCCAATTAATTTCAAGAAGATATTAGTCACATACATCCCATAATCTATACATTTATGTGCCACAAGATCATATAACATTCATTATATCATAACCCATAAAGAATAAATGTGTTTCATAAACATTTCATCATAGCATAACTGTGGAAAATAAATGGGTTTCATAAAAATATTATCATCATAATTATAAAATCTATAAAGAAATAATAAGTATTATATAATTGAATCATATCCCAATTATATATTAATAAGAATAAAAGGATTTCATCTGATATGGAAAATGATTTTGAAAGATCACTTGGAAGGTTTCTCGAGGAAAAAATCCTTTCACTTTGAAATAAACTTTTTAAAACCAAAAATTTAACAAAAATTCAGAAAATAATTTTCTATGATAATATAATTTAATAATTATTAATAAATATTTAAATAATTCGGAGGCCATGATGGAAAAAAATTACATTCATGTCATGTATGTTAAAAAAATATTCCTTTAACATTTGCGGTAAAAAGTCAAAAGTACATCATTTAGAAAACCAAAAAAATTGATTAATTTTAATCCATTTTAAGAAATTAAAAATTGGGTAAAAATAAAACTAAATAATATTTGGATAATATTAAAATAATTATTTAAAACATTTTAAGAAAACAAGGACATGGAAGGAAAATTATTATCAATCAAAGATACAAATAAATAAGGGCTTCATTGAAAACATTAGTCTGGACTCTTGAGTACATAAAGAAATGGAAATGAAAGGAAAAAATATATTTATATTAAATAACCATAGGATAAGAAAAAAATGTGTTTATTGAGGCATATATCATATAATTTAATCCTCAAGAGCAAAAAAATAAACAATTTTGATAAATTATGGGATTGTATCATAAAACCCTTACCACTTTGATAATTTTGAATAATAACCAAAATTAAAGAATAAATTTAAATAAAACATAAAATAACATGAGAATAAATAAATTCATTTTATTTAATTTCAAAGGGTATGTATATTTATGACATAAAATAATATAGGTTCATAATATGACATATGTCTGAAGGTAGAATAATTGAGACAAAAATATCTTATGTTAAATATATTCCTCCTTCTTACATGTTCTAAACTCAGTATAATAAATATAAGATTATTATAAATAAATTATATTGCAATAATAGTTTTTATCATACCATATATGATTTACTTATGTACTTTTATTTCCCATTTATCAATAGTTCCTAGTAAAAATTACATTTTAGGTAATAACTCCTTCATTTTCTAAGTATATATAGGTGTGGTATTTTTGATCCTTTAAAATTGATCATGGTTCCATTATATATATAATATTAAAATGTATATAAATATAATATATATTCATTATATATTTATTTACCTCAATCCAATAATTTTAGTGATATAAAATGAATCACACCGTTCATGGAGACAATAAGCCGTACGTAAGTATGAACACTGTTACATTTTATCAACTGATGAAATGAAAGAAAGGTAAATAATATATTAAATTTATATAATAACTATTATATCATATATATCACATATTTTCATTAAAAATATCCTTATTTCCTTCTATGTGAAGCGTAATTGAATAGAAAATCACATCACTTTGTGAGGCAGTAGTCCATCGTACACACTATCGATGTTAACGTATTCCCATCGAATGAAAAGTAAGAAGGTATATGAGATATTATATCTCTATAAGTATAATTATTTCATAAATAATATATATATATTCAAACTATATCATTATATCAAGCTGTGAGATGTTTTAATAAAAAAAATCTACATCAGTTCATGAGGAGGTAGTCCAACGTACACATGATTGACATTTTTGTTTCCCCCAAGATGTAAGAAGAGATAGATGCAAGTCATGAAAATAACATCATAAAATATCATTATATGGGATATATTTATATTATTATATTATTTCGGTTGAAGTGGATTTTAATGATGTCTAAGAATAAATAAGTTAATAAAATAATTTTAAAAATGTTTCCTATTCTTCATAGAAACACATTAGGTTTATATCTAAAGCTTTATTTGAGGGGTTAATAATAAAAATAAGGACTCTAAGAAGTGGTTTTGTAATTAAAGAATATATTTTGGAAGGTATTTTCTTAACCAAATGGTTTTGGAAGTTTGAAAAGGAGAATATATGGGTGGCCTTTTATAAGTGGAGGGAATGACATACTTGGAATTTTTGAAAAGAAAAAGGTGCACCCAATTTTACAACATGAAAAAGGATAAAAAATGGATCATTATTGGACATTAGAGGTTATAATGTTCAACTGTTACCATAAAATTATAATTAAACATGTTTTGAGTCATTTGTAACAATTATCATTTTAGTTTAAACCCTAATAAACCTACTTTTACTCTAAACACAAAAATTAATTTTTGTTGTTTTTTATATTATTATGGTATGAAATTAAGTTCAACATATTAGAAAATAATAATTATGATAATTAAAAATATGATATAATTTTTTTTAAAAATTAAATTCATATATTTGGAACAATTTAATTTAAAATTAAACCCACATACGTGATGAAAAATAGTTTTCTATAGAGAAATGTTTTAAAATTATAGAATGATTTAATATCAAAATTAAATATAAAAATGATTAAAATGATCTAAATTGGATTAAAAAGTATATAATTGAAAAAATAATGCTTTTAAAACTATAATAAAATAAAATGGATAATGAAAATGATTTAAATTAAAATATATTTTCTAATAAGAATAAGTATTTGTTTCAATTCATTGACAAATTAATCTTTTCACAAAATTATCAAACATGAAATCAAAGATAAATTTGATATTTAGAATTAAAAAATGTTGTTTATTTTTTTAATACTAATCTTGAAAAAGTTAAAAAAATAACAATTTTATTATTTTTTTCACAAAAATAAATAAATACCCATTTTTTAGAAAATAGTATTTTTGAAACATATAGACTAAAAAAAGTAAGTACTTTTTTCCATATGTTTTATTTATATAAAAACATTTTACTTAATATTTATAATGAATTTATTACTATTCATATAATAAATTTTAATGTCTAGGTTTTAATTTTGTTGTTTTAATAATAATATTAATAATATAAAGTGGTTCGTTGAAAATCAGTGTTGCGTGTAACAAAAGCTATCATAGAATTTTTTTTGAGAAAAATAGTTTGTCAAAATCTAGGGGTCTTAAATTATATCCCATATGAAATTAATTTCAACATAAAAAATACATCACTTTGGTACAAAAAATTGATCATACTTCTTCCTTATCACACCCTCTAGATCCCGTGTAGATTCATCAAGATAGTGATTTTTCTAAAAAAACATTGACTAGATGAGTGGTCTTGTTTTGTTTCAATTTATCTGTCTAATCCAGAATCAAAATTGGGTTTTCCTCATAAGAAATATCATAATATAATGGTATAGAATTTTAGTAAAATACATGATAAGGATAAGGTATGTAATTATTCAGGAGAGATAGATGGAACACATCATGGACTTAAGAGTGGTTTTGTGGAAGTAGTAATCGATAAACCACCATATCGATAAAATCTAGATTTTAAAGGGATTGATATACCTATGTATTAGTTTTCCATTATTTCCAAAACCCATTACCTTATTCCATGTAGAAATTATAAGATATGCCTTGTCACCAACTTCAATTTCTAGATCTCTCTAGAGATTGTGAGCTTAAATTTTCTGCCAACATTGTGTGACCCTTATGTGTTTTTGATGCTTAAATTTTCTGCCAACATTTTGTGACCCTTATGTGTTTTTGATATGATTTAAACTTCTCTTCCATTTATTATTCTAGATAATGTCCTAATAACATTATTTCTATAAATTCATCCAAGTACATTGGATTTCTACACTTATTTCCATATAGGGATTCATAAGGATCTATCTGAATGTTTGAGTGGAGTTATTACTTTATGAAAACTAATCCAGAGGAAGGAGTTTTCCAAACTCCATTAAATTTTTTTGATTAAGATATTAGAATATACCATAGGGATTGGATTTTTATCTCAGATTAAACATCTTCTTGTGGATGATGCATAATACTGAAAATTATCTCTATATCCAGAGCCTACTGATTTCTTTTCTAGAACATAGAGGTAAACCATGGATCCCAACCAGAAATAATAGATTTTTGTACTCCATGAAAACTTAAAACTTATTTAATGTATAATCTAGAAATATGATCCAGAGAAAAATATTATCTAATAATTATGAATAATGATTACCATGTAAGGTGATCAACTACAACCGAAATAGAATTTTGGCCATTATATATTTTTAGGTGTTCAAAAAAAAAATCATAGGTGATGTTTTCCCATCTCTATTCAAGTATTGATAATGGTTGTAGTATCCCCTTAGAATTTTGTATCTCAAAATTAACATTATGACATACTAAAAACAAAGATACATACTCATTAATAATTTTACTCATGTTTTCTCACTTGAAATACTCTTTCATGTAGGCCGGTGGTAGGTGTAATACCCTTTTCTTCCGTTGCTTGTGAATTCAAGCCTTGTGGCCTTGAAAGATGTAACTTTGTAACATATTGACCTAGATGGCACTAATATAGTGCTCTGATCCAGTTATCCATGAGGCCCTAGTACACCTCCCGATAATCCATAGGAAGATGACTCGTTGTGAGGGCCTAGGGTGTGATAGTGGGGAGACAATGCCCTCATATGAGAGTAGAAAAATAGTGTAAATAGATAAGTTTCTTACAAAAAATCAATAAATAGTATGTTGAAGTAGTGAGTAAACTAAAATGTAACATACTGTAATAATAAATTAAATTCATTAAAATCCTGAACAACTATTGCATACACACGACACTTCCCACCCACTTGGCCGACTATAAAAATATAGGAAAATGAAAAGGAATTGAAATAAAAGTACCATGATCTATTACTAACATCGAGCTAGACTAGGTAATCGGTCTCTAGACACTGTCGAACTGTAGCATCCTAATCAGAAGTATCTATATGAGTGGTTCTACGTGAACATGCAACACTAGGCCTTATCTATATCCCCCATGCATAATTTTTCAATCTAAAAATAAAAAATATGGTTTGTACGCACACCAAGGTGAATGTACAGGGGTAAGAATATAATATCAATAGTATACCCCAATGATGAAGCTATAAATATACTATCATAAGTGAATTCCCATACAATATGTTCTTTCTAGTCACGATACAACTAAAAAGGTAAATAAAACCATTAAACATTAGACCACTATGGATCCCTTGGACAATGATCTCAGTAAATTGGGGAACGTGCTATTATTTAAATTTATATTTATACATGTATACATGTATAGTCCCATACCAATAAATATATACAAAAATATAAATATACACGTGAAAGGTTAATGGAATAACATAAATCAATAACATAAAATCCCAGGGTCCATAATCATGATCTCCAAGACATCCTGCATGATTGCTTTGAGCTCGATGTCATACCACTCAACACATGTATAATTATGTCAATCTCTAGGTCAGTAATCCCAATCAACAATAACTAATTTGGCCAACACTGGAAATGTATATGTGCAAGATACATCACCATAAAAAGATAGTCATCCTAACCCTAGGTTCACCCATACTTTCCTCCAATCACTATAAAGTAGGATTCCTAGAAAGTAAATCTATACATCCTATAAATGGATAAGAGATGGACCCCATGCTAATAATTCCATATAAATCTAGTATAATGTTTGATACTTATGTCCTAATACATAAGAGATCATGAAATTGTGACTTAGATGAACCCTAAGGGGTTGACCCTTAGGTGACTCTAATGAGAGCACACCGGTGAGAACCTACTACCACCCACATAGGTCTCTAATCAAGGAGAGCATAATCATCCCTATAAATCAGATGAGTGTAATCATTAACTAGTATAATCATATTGAGAAGAGAATATTTATCCTTATTGAATATAAATTAGAGGATATAAAAATCATCCTCATCACTTATGAACTAGGAGAGATAAGAATCTTCCTTAGCACTTATCAACTAGATGAGAGCAGAGTCATCCTCATCACTCAGGAGAGCGTAATCATCCATGAGTATCATTACTAGGGATTCGATGCCTATATATCATAATCGTTTACTCAAAAAAAACCTATAAACACCAATGTAAATCCAAATAATATAATAATCAACTAACAAGGTCAACATCTAGATCCAAGGTAGTACCTATAGGTTTACAATAATATATAAAATAACATGTCTTAGAGGTAGGATCCCAAGAAATATGTTTGGGAATCCAAAAGGGACGAAATATTCCATGCACCAAGATCATTAACCACCAACCAAGAAGCACCTATGACAATCATCACCATATCAAAAATAAACAGGTGAAAGTATAAATAAAAGAGTGAGGGTGGTTGAAAACCTAAACAAACCACTACTTTAATAACCCCAAGAGATTATAAGTTTGACACTGGTTCTAAGGTGACACCTGCTACAATCTCTAACCAAACCAATTATATTAGCTCTAGTTCAGTCAAACATTAGGGAACCCACTGGGTCCCTCAAGTGAAACACTGAGAGGAATCCTATTTGGGATCCTCAAGGTCAACACATAAGACAAGTCATCCAACTCCGGATCCATAAATATAAAGGAAAAAATAAGTAATCCTATACGGGGTCCTTGTAATAGAGTACAAGTAAATGGATCCTACATCGGATTCCTAAGTTAGGATTTGGAGAAGGGTTACTTTAGTGGACCCTCTATGTCAGGAACAAGATATATGCTTCTTACATGGGATCCTCTAGGTCGAAACATAAGTAGAGGAATCTTACATGGGATCCTCGAAGACAAATAACCTCATGGACTCATTGGCTAGAAGGGCACATCTCACAAAGGGAGACATCCTTAATTGAAAATATATTAAAGCAATGTCCAGATATATAGATCACGGATCATATCCCATCAATGGGTGTCACTCTCAGGAGACAATGAGTTTTGATTAATGGATGATGAGCCTCTCTATTTAGAAAAAAGTTTGAAACACATCCTAGAAGTTCTCAAACCACCAAAAGGGTTTCACCATCACAATCTATGCAGAAAGATACTTAGAATAGAGTAATCTTCAGTCTAATTATAACTTCTAGGTGAGAAGACAAGAAAATATGTCAAGGATATCAAGGGAGGAGTATATAGTGTGTATAGCCTGGTATATGGAGTATATTCTCAAGGACCCACTTTGGCATATACTCTAGCTAAATTTGGTGTGTAAAAGTCCAAGTATACAACACTTTGATCCTATTCATGGTGTGTACCCAACACAAGGTACCTTCCCATGTACCTAACATGGCTTGGACATGTACATCACATGGATATGTAACTCTAATTGCTTTAAAAATGACATGGTGTCTGACCGTGTACTCTACACAACTATGTGCCCCTACATAGGCTGACTAGCTAGGTACTAGGCTACACAATAGAGTACCAGTACATGGTGTGTATACCCCATATATGGAGATTACTATTTAAAACATATTATTCTGAGAATAGGAATAACATATTGTGCGTGTTCCATGAACCACACACTATTTACATGAGTTTTCCTAAACAAAAAACTCTCAAATCACACTGAAAACCCCATTTTCTTAGTAAAAGTAACGGATCTTTCCACTAGGGGTTCCAAGAAAAGATAATAGGGGATTAAAAATTTAAAAGAATTAATATTAAGGGATCTATTGGAAAATGTAAAAATGGCCTACCTTTGGGTAGAATCTATAGAAACTTCTCATACCGCTTGATGATCCGACACATCCCGAGATTTCTAGAGGTAAACTTCTTCCTATATATCTTATTCTATATCTCTCTCCCTCCAAATACCATTTTATCTATTGGTCATGAGAATTTGGAGGGATGTAGAGGGTTTTATGAGAGAATATATAGGATAAAGGAAAAAAAGAAAATGAAATTAAAGAAATGGAATAAAAAGATAAGAAAAAGAAAATGGGGTCTGAACTGAATGCAATGTACAACTTGAGTTTTCAACATATCTAGGAAAAAATATCTTTTCCAGAAACAATGGAGGAGACATATTTTTGATTCAATGTGTTGATCCAAAGATACTACATAATAGACCTTCTTGAATAAATTTTTATTTAATTTATTAAATAATAAATATTAATTATTCCTCTAAAATTAAAACGACTTGGAATTCTACCAAGCTCTTATATTAAAGCCAAAAACCTATTCAGGGACTAATAGAGTATTCAAAAATTTTATCTGAGATAATTTTGTAGGGTAAAATAACCATTTTACCCCTTATAAGTATCTGAAGAAAAAAAAATAAAAATTCTGCTCAAAATTTGTAGGCCGAAAAAATAGTGGTCCTTCCAATCTCCTGACTATAAACCCTATCGACCCTAAGAATCCTAATGGCAAGAATATAAATCATGATCTCAACAAGAAAATATTTAACTAAAGCTATATGAACTGTTTAATGAATAGTCTTATAGTGTCAACAACTATCTCTTATATGGGATACACTTAACTGCGACCGATCTGGTACTCCCCACCACATGAATACCCTTATCGTCATCTCGAAACCAAACTCTAAGATCAAAGACCCATTAAATCACACAATATATAAAATGAAAACAAGTGTAACCTCCCTAAAATTACCAATGGTGTAGCCCCCTCCATATGGATTACCATATACCACTCCTCGAGCACAACTTCAATGGGTCATTCATGAACTAGGAAAAACATTTAAAATAAAATAAGCTCAGTGTATAGCCGATGCTCTCTCAACATACTCCAAAAGATGTCAAGATAGAGAATGATCATATCAATATATGAGTAACTAAGATTCTGTAAAATTTCATGTACAACTCTATCTGATCCATTCTCACATCTAATAAGGCTAACTTGCATTAAACCCACACCTGACAGTGCATCTCCCAATAGTGCATGTCCAAGTTTAAACATGGGTGCAACATCTCATGGTACCGGATCCATCCTCAATATCTACTCTACCATAGAAGTACATTTCTTGTTATCAAATTTTCCAAGAAACCAATTCCATGACAAGTATTGAAAACACTGGTTCTTGGCTCACACATGGCCACTCACTGATTTATAGGTTAAACAATACCACACACAACCAGCGTATACCTTTATCATCTAATTAAAACTCTTCTTATCCATCTAACATAAGGATAAGATAGCTGTGATACATGACACATTAGCCTCTTTATTCCAAGATCCCCCTTGTATATCCTACTCCAAATTGGAAACCTCACCTGTGCCATGATTGATTCCACGACCGCCCATTACATGAAGTTGTTCCTATTATGAGTGTCTAGCCACACTCTAAATAAATTATCAATAACTGAAACAATATTCAACCAATATATGAACTCAAATATTACTTCCCATTGGATATAGTATTGATAGGTACTTCATTAAAATATTAAGGAATAAAAATTTCTATGATTCGAAACTCGAGAACCTACCATGCCTCTATCTCAAAACTAGTGTATAGTTAAGCTCACTTTCAAACAAGCCATAAAACATGGGTAATGACTCTTTTAGGTTTCCCATGGTCAAAATTAACATTGTGATATAAGGTTATGAGTAAAAACTAAGGGCCTTTAGGTCTTACTGATAACCCTACTGGCTGAGTATCACAACTGGGTCACACGGTCTAACCACCTAGCCCAAAAGATCAAACCTTTTGAAAGAATATAAAGATCACAATGACCTATGAGGGCCAAAACTGTCAATAAGATCTACAAGGGCCTGATCCTCAATGGGAATCTTCAAAAGGAACTTCTCTCTCGAGGTCATGATACCAATATTGAAGAGATAATGAACTAACAATCATCATGTATCCTTATACGGTAATGCCTCTACAAGGTCCAATTCAAGAGAAACATCCTAGTACCTATCAGCATAATACTCAGCAATCCGAATTGATAACAAAAAATGAGGGTTGGTAAAGTATAATTTTATTCCAGTTTAGGTGGGAAAATAGTATACAAATTATTACCAACACATTAAATAATCGAACCTAAGAAACAACACCCTACGAGGGGTCTAAAATTTGGGCATCATGTTACCTATCGACCAAATTGGTTCATTTCACATCTTGTTCCTGAGGAATGATTGATCAACCTCATCACCAAATATCTCAACATAGATCCGCATAGCCTATAATAATAAGGATATACATATCCCAGTTGGATCAATTGAGTTTAATTCTACAAAAACCTACATGGGAAAACACCATTTAGGTTTTTAATAACACTATAAACAATTGGACCATATCATAAATAAAATAAAACAATATAAGGCCTTTAATAGGGTAATCATATGTGTAAAATATGATGCATGAGAGCCCTATTTCCTTTTCTATCCAAGAGTCAAAATCTATCCATGGCCTCTTTCAAATGGTCTAATATATAGAAATAAAAAATAAATCATAAGATCCAAACAATGTTTTCATTGTTAAAATTAAATATCATATAAAACTATAACATCACAGACCAGAATATAAATACCATAATCTTGGAAACCATGATTTCTTACCAGAATAAGTGTTATTGATGTACCAGTTTGATATCCATCATAGGTTCTCACACATTCCAAATAATCCTATCTACCATATCTCAAATAGTAAATCTAAGGAAGAAATACATCTAATTCCACTTTGTAACATCCCAACATGGATGACACTAATCTGTTGCTCTGATCTAGTTTATTACCTAGCCTTAAGTGTGCTTCCTAGTATGTTAGAGGCATTCAATTAGTAGAAAGGGCCTAGGGCATGATAGTAGGGAGACTATTCCCTCATATCAGAGTTAGTAAATTGTGGAAATAACTAAGAATCAAAAACAAGAGTAATAAATAGGGTAAAGAAGATGTTAATATACTAAAATAGAACTTATTGTAATAATAAATGAAATGATATAAAATCCTAAACATCTATTCCATGCATACATAACTAGTATCCCACTGACCCGACTAGACCGATACCGAAATAAAAAAAATAGAAATAAAATTACAAGGCTCTACTATTTACTTTTATCCAGGACACATACACAGTATTTATAAACTAATGAACTGCACCATATTTATTATAAGTATTCACAAGAGCAAATTTGATCGATCATCCAATGCTGGGCCGTAGCCCTATCTAATATGAATTTGTGCTCATCCTGAAAATCATAAATAAGGTCTGTACATACATTGTGGTTCATCTACAGGGTTGAGAATATAATCTCTATAGGTCATCCTAATTATGAAACTACAGATATGCTATCATATGTTTATTCTCATTCAATATACTCAGCATAGTCGAGACACAACTTAAAAACTAAATAAAACCAATAAACGTGAGACCACAGTCGATCCCTAGGTCTATAATCCTAGTTAACTGGGCAATGTGCTATCCTATATATTTATATTTATAAGAATATACTTGTATTGTATCATTCATATACATATATACATAAATATTAATATAAATGAGTAAGGGGAATTCAATTACATAAATAAACAAAATCCAATCCTAGGGTTTGTAATCCCAACCCCCTAGACATCTTGTTCAAGAGCATTGAGTTGGTTGTAGTACCAATAAATTCTTGTATAATTAATTAAATATATGACTATATAATCGCAATTGATAATAAATGATTTGGAAAACATCTAAAATATATTTTAGAAAACAAAATCACGACTGGGAGATACTTATTCTAACCCCAGGTTCACCCATACTCACCTTCAATAATTGTAAAGTAGGATTCTAGGGAAGTATATTCGGATATCATATAAATGACAAATAATTGGAAGCCATGATACTCATTCCATGTAAATCCAATCTAATGTTAGATCCCTAAGTCCCAATCCATAGGTATTTATGGAATTGGGACTTAGATAAACCCTAAGGGTCTGATCCATAGGAGATCTGTAAGATGATCTCACTATTGAGGCATCATGACCACCCTTGTAGGTCTCTAATATGAGAGAGCGTAATGATACCGATCACTCAGAAGGTAATAATCATTGTTGAGAATAATTAGATCGAGTAAAGACTAATAATCCTCATCACATATCAACCATAGAAGAGTGAAGTCATCCTCATCTCTTATTAACCATAAGAGAGTGGAATCATCCTCGTCACATATCTACCAGAGGATAGTGGAGTCTTTCTCATCACTAAGGAGAGTGTACTCATCCACGAGTATCATTAATAGGGACACCATACCTGTATATCACAATGATAGCCTCAATAGTCAGATAACATGGAGAACCTATAGAAATCCCAGTAATATAAGAATTAAATATATACGCTCAACAGCCAGATCCTTGGTAGTACCTCTAGGTATGAAATAAGATATCAAATAACATGGATTATAAGTTAGATCTTAGGAAATACATCTAGGCATCCCAAAGAGATGAAATAAACCCTACAATTGGGTCATCAACCACTAACCAAAATTAACCTTTTATAATCATCACTGCATTAGCAGTAAACAGGTGAAATTATAAATAAAAGAGTGGGGTGTCAAAACACCTAAACTAACAAATACAGCTACAACTCCATCGGGATTACTAGTTTATTATGGGTTCAATAGTGAAACTCGCTACCGTATATACCGAAAACTGATGCACTAGATCAGTTTCACTCGAACATTGAGCCCCCCACTAGGTCCCCCAAGTCAACAACTAAGAGGTATATTACTTGGGATCCTCAAGGTCTACACATAAGAGAAGGAATCCTACTCAGGATCCTCAATTGTAAATGAAAAATGAGTAATTATACAGGGGATCCTCAGAACACTCTAGAGGTAAAAGGATCCTAAAAGGGATTCCCATGTCAAGATTAAGAAGAGGCACCCCTCAAGAGACACTTGGTGTTGGGAAGAAAATATTGGATTCCTATATGGGATCCTCTTTGTCAAAATGTAATCAAAGGAATAATACATGGGATCATCAAAGATAACTAACCTTAGGGAATCCTCAGCTATAAGGTCACATCACTCTAGAGATAAATCCACAAGTAGAAATCTAAAAAATAATCTATCAGAAGATATAGATCATGGATTATCTCTTATCAATTTTTCTCACTGTCCAGAGACAATCGGTTTCAATTACTAGAGGAAGAACCTATCAATTTAGATAAAATCATGAAACCAAACACAAAAATCCTCAAACCACAACAAGGGTTCCACCATCACGATCTATGTGTAAAGATACTCATAATAAACTAATCTTAGAGTCCAATTATGACTCATAGGATAGAAGACATGAAAATACATCAAGGTAAGAGAGGGTGGAGTACACAACATGTGTACCATGGTATATGACATATACCCTCAAGGACCCACCTGGGCGTGCACTCTTGCCAAACTTGATGTGTAAAATTATAAGTAAATAGTGTGGTTTTTCTGTACATGGCATTTAACCTACATGGGGTACCTTCTCTTGCACATCAAATTGATTTTCCATATATATTTCCTCTCTGTGTAATGCTATATAACATTTCATGCACATGATGTCGAGCTGTGTACTCTACATGACCATGTTCCCCTACACGGGTTGTCCGGCTGGGTACCTGGCTACATGGATAAGTACCAGTACAAGGCATATATAACCTATACATAAAATTTACTCTTTCAAATATCACACTCCATGAAAAATAAGGAAAAAATGTGTATTCCTTGAATCACACACTATGTACATGGGTTTTCCTGAATGGAAAACCCCCAAATCACCCCGAAACCCCTATTTCTCAACAATAGGTCTAGATTAGCCCATAAAGAGTCCTAATTAGCATAATAGGGGATTAAAACATGAAAAAGACTAATTTAATAGGATTTTGGGTAGAACATAAAAATGGTATAACTCTAGGAAGTATCCTCTAAAGCTTCACCCATCTCAATTTTCCACAGTTACTGTAGGACAATTTGACATTTCCCGAACTTCATGGTGGCACCCTTCTTCCTCTCCCTCCCATTCTATCCCCCACTATCCCATTTTATCTCTTAATAGCATGATAAAGGATATACCCAAGGGATCTTATGTGATAATACATGGGAAAAAGAAAGAAAATAAGAAGGCAAGAATGAAAAAGAAAAAAATAAAAGAAAAAGAATAAGGGACCTGACCCGCCCCCGATGCCCAACTTGAGATTCGACGCTGAATAGAAAAAAATCTTTATTCTAGAATGAAAAAGTTGAAATTTCAATTTGATTTTCCCTTTAAAAGATATAGATGAATGAACCTGCATGAATAAATTAATAATTAATTTATTCAATATTAAATATTAATTATTCTTCTAAAATCAAAATGACTTATAATTATAACCAAATCCATTCCTAAGGCTAATACCCTATTTTAAGGCCAAAAAAGTGGCCATAAAAATTATTTGAGATCATCTTTTTTTGGAAAATGAGCATTTTACCCCATACAATCATCTGAAGTAAAAAGTAAAAATTCCACTTAAAATTTGTAGTCTAAAAATACACGGTCCCTTATAGACATGTTGTCACCCAAAATCTGGGTTATCCTTTAAAAAAAAAATATTAAAATAATTCCTAAAAAATTCCAAAATTGAAATAACTCATAATTATCTCAACATCCTAGAGGTTACCAATACCTTTAAATAATGTCCATAAAATGTAAAATCATTCATCCTCAGGTAACTCTTTTACTAAAACATATAAAAAACCAAAGGATTGTATTGCCATAAATGTATCTTAACTTCACCATAATCTTGATGAAATCCCATCCTAGAAAACTAGAAATGGGTGTTTATGAACTTGAACTTATGATCAACCATAAACTCATAATAACATGAAAGTATCCAATACTTTTAAGTTAATGTTACATGAACATTTATTTGCTTCCAAAATATAATTCACCATTTATTCATTAAAATAAGATCATATCCTAGAAAAAAAATTCTATTTGGATTTTGGGTTCATCGCTGAACTCATAAAATATGAAATCTGATTTCATTATTCTTGAATCCATATAGAGGGTGATAATAAATTACTATAATTATATCATATTTCACTAAAGGATAAACACATATATTTTCATAGTAATTATTTATAATAACTAAAACATGAAATTCCCAACTCTAGAGTGGAGGATAAATTTGACATAATTAGCATGATTCACTTTAGCTATTATGATTAAATAAACATTACCTTTATCATTTTTTTCATAGGTTATTATGCCTTATTATCCTCATTAGCCATTGTATTAGGGAATTCATTATCATAATAGAGAAACTCCTTTCACTTGATAAAAATGAGTGTGGGTGGTGCATTTAATTGGTCTTTCCCTATACTCTCATAAGTAGGTATCTTCTTCCTGTCACTTGGGAAATAACTTTCTTGATCAAATTCATTCCCATAAAAGAAATATTTATTAGTCCCCTTAAATAAATTTACTCACAGTTTTCTCCTATGAATTGATCTTTAAAGAAATATAATAATCTTCTCTCCATGTTTTTTAGAGATTTCTTTAAATTTCATATTTATTTTCTTATCTAAACTATGAGATTGATGGGTAGATCCAATCTCCATTTCAACCTTGATAACATAATTGATGATTTATTCATAGATACTACTTTTCCTAATAGCCAATTCCCTTAGGATACTTTGGTTTAAGTAAATAAAGAATCAATAAACTTTAATTTCAGGTTGGATGATAATATAAGAATCATACGTTTAATGTCTATAAAAATTCACCTCATAGGAACCAACAAATTCATCATCCTTTTTATTTAAGTCAAGGAGTCTATTATTCATCTTTTTATAAAGAATACATGAAAAGTACTCATGAAAAACTAACTTCTTATACTCATCCCATTTTATAGAGTAAATTTTATATTTTTGACTCGTATTCTTGATAATATTCCACCATTGATATACTTCACCTTACAAATGATATAAAAAAAATTACTTTTTTCTTGTTATAAACATCGGATAATTTAAAATATATTTAAATTTTTATTGTTCTATTTCTAAGAAACTAGTGGATTAGTGTAATTACTAAAATATGTTGGACATTTTTTTATTAAGGACTCAATATAATGTTGTTTTATCCCAGTCTTGTTTAGCATTTCAGTATAATCTGTGGCTTTAAAAAGTCTTGTGAGTACAACAATGATATTTTTCATTATAAATCTCATATAATTTAGTTTCTGAAGAGGGTAATCATTGTATTTTCATTAAAATTTATCATTAACATGTTTTCTTTAGGTACCATCCATTGGCTAAAATAAAAAAAGTGTAAGATACAATAATCATAGTGGGGAACCAAAAAATCATAAAAAATAACTTATAGGATTTATAGATATTGACACCTTATTTTTAGTATATTAAACCACTAGTTTATACTATGAAATTTATGGTAAAAATATATTCAAATCGTTTATAATTGTTTATAAAGAGTTTTTTAATTTTCAAAGTATATCCCCTGAGATTTTCAAACTAGGTGTGCATTAAAGCATATTGTCATGCACCAGGCGATGATCGAGTCAAAAACAATTCAACCTTATCAGAAGTATTACCCCTAGGTAAAAATATTCTAGATACACATCCAATTGTAGTATCCATAAATGTATGTAACTTCTTTAAAACCACTCACTCTATTCATCACTAAAATTATAGGACATTTTCCTATACTTTGACTAATCCTTATACATTCTCTTAGACATATCATATAAGATATCACAAATGTTTTCTCATACTAGATTCCAAAGGTTAACTAAACTTTTACTTTGATACAAACTATAACAAACTATGAATTTATACATATATTTTACATCTTTTTTCGATGAATAATCATTAAATTACACAAATACATGCTTTAGGATCATAACGATTTAGTGTCTTTGGATTCTTGGAAACATGAACAAGTGGACTATAAATGAACTACATCATCTACCACTAAATTATTCATAATTGGAACCCTTATTTGAAATATCTTTATTCATAAAATTCTTCATAACTTTGTTAAAATAAACATATGAATGAGAGAGATTAGAAGCCCAGTAAGGACAAATAAAGAATATATCAACATATCATCATCATAATGGTATGAAAAAATGATAATAGAATATAAAAAGATTACCCTACATGTCATTGATCCTAAAAATTATTCATCGAATAAATATTTCCATTTCATAAGACATTAATCAAGAATTAATCAAATAATGTGACCCATGAGAATATAACATTGACATTAGACATAGAGTTTTGTAATATACATAAGTACAAGGAATCATTTTCTTAATAGAAAAGACTAATTTCAAAAACAATCATAGTGAATTGGGTTTACTACCCAAAACAAAATTGTAGTCATAGTTCACTCCCAAGACTATCATAGTTTATTTGGTTCACTCCCTAAATCATCAAAGTAGTCATGGTTCACTTTCAAGGATATCATTGTTGACAAAGCCGCTTACTGAAAAAGGTTTACTCCCTATACCAGTTCTATTTGACCCATGAGTTATAAATATTTACCCAATAAATTAGAGGGATATATAGGTCCCACACATTACATAATAGGTAAATTTTTGTTCCATAAGATCATAAAATAGTCATCATATCAATACTCATGAAAAATAAATGGGTTTCATAAAAATTTCATCACAGAATAACCCATGGAAAAGAAACACCATTTATAAAAATGTTTTGATCATAATAATAAACCAAATAGATAAATAATAAGCATGGTATAATTGAATCATATCACATATAAGTATTAATTATAATCAAAGGATTTCATCTTAAATGGAAAACAATTTTAAAAGACCACTTGGAACATTTCTTAAGTAAAATATCATTTTCACATTGAAATAACCTTTTTAAAACATAAAAGTTTTCCAAATATTAATAAAATAATGTTATTTTAAAATATACTTGAATTTATTTACATAAATATTTAAATAATTTAGTGGTAATGAGGGTATAAAATTCTGTTCATGTCGTTCAAGTTAAAATTGAGATTCCATTCATATTTGTGGTAAAAAGTCAAAAGTGCATCATTCAAAAAATGATAATAAGATTAATTTTAAACCATTTTTAAAAAGTAAAAAATGGGTAAAAATGAATTTAAATAATATTTGGATAATATTAAAAAGTTTCTTTAAAACATTTTTAGAAAACATAGACATGGAGGAAAAGGAATTTTTGTCTGAAGAGAGAAAGAAAGTCAGCTTTCTTTAAAACCATTATTTAGGAATATTTATTACATAAAGGGAGGATAATGAAAGTTAAACCATTATTTTTACTTAATAAACATATGAGAATAAATTTTTTGAGAGATATATCAAAATATTTCACCATTTTTAGCATAAATATAAAAAATCCTGATAAATATTGAGATTGTATAATAAAAACCATACTAATTTTATAACTTTTAAATAATAATCCCAATGAAAGAATATATTTACATGAAAATTAAAATACCATGATAATAAATAAATACATGATATTAAATTTCAAAGGGGCTGTATATGAACATCATAAAAAAATATATTTTCATAACATAACATATATCATAAAGAAGAAAGTTTTTGACAAAAATATATCACCTTAACTATCGACATCCTTCATACAAATTTTAAACATCTGTATAAAAAAATTAAGTTTAATATAAGTATATCGAAGAACCAGAATCATATTTATCTTACCATAAATTATTTACTACTGGAATTTCACTACCTATTTATCAATAATTTCTTGTTAAAATCACGTTTCAGGTAATAACTACTTCATTTAATATGTGTGCTTTCATTTAGTATTTTTTGTCCTTTAATTTGGGTTATTATAACATAATCTAAAGAAATTTAAAAATTATATAAATATAATATACATTCATTATATATGTATTTATAGTAGTACATTAATGTTACATATAGAAAATGAATCACACTATTCATGAAGAAAAAGGTTGTATGTATGCGTGAACGCTATGTACATTTTCTCGACAGATGAAACAAAATAAATGTAAATAATATATTAGATTTAAAGTGCCATTTTTAAATCATATGTATCACATATTTTTATAATCCTATCCTTGTTACCTTCCATGTAAAGCATAAGTGAAGAACAAATCTCATCACTACACGAGGCGGTAGTCTTCCGTACACATGAGCAACATTATCGTATTTCCACATAATGGAATTTAAGAAGGTATATGTGTTATTGTAATTAAATAAGTATAATTATATCTTAAATATCATATAAATACATTACATCCATCATTATATCTAGTTATGAGAGGCAGTGTTAGAAAATGAACTACATCAGTTCGTGAGGCGGTTGTCCACTTTACACACGATTGAAAGTCTCATTTCCAACTTGATAGAATAGGAGATGGATGTAACTAATTAAATTAAAATAATAAAAACTCAGTACATTTTATATATTAATGTTATTATATCATAATAATTTAATAATATTTAATGTATGTGGAATAAGAAATAAAACAGAAACAATAGTTTAAGAATTGTACCTCTTATTCAGAGAACCTCTTTAGGTTTATACCTAAATCCTTCTTAGGAGGGGTTTCTAATCAAAATAAGGGCACTATTATGTGGTTATGTAAGTAAATAATATATATTTTTAGGTATTTTCTAAACCAATGATTTTTAAGTGTTAATTTTAGAGGAGATGTGTGTCCTTTTATAAGTGGAGGAGAGGACACAATTGTAATTATTTAAAACAAAAAAAGGGTACCCATGTTTTTTACGTGATAAAGGAACCAAAATGGATCCTTCGGGAATATTAGTGGTTATAAGGTTGAAATATGACCAATAATTATGAATTAGACATGTTTTGGGACATTTTTAATACTTATCCTTTTATTTTCACCCCCACATATGCCTATTTTTTACATTAACCATGGTAATTAAGTTCTACTATTTTTACTACTGAATATGGGAAAAACTTTGTTTAAAAAATGAAGAAAAGTATTAGAGGATTCATGAGACGATTTAGAAAGGATAATCAAAATTATGATCTAAAGAGTAAATCTCACCTTGAGTATAATTATCTCTCTTGAATCACTTGATATTATTGTATAAATAAGCGGCACATAAATCCTATGTTTCTAAAATTAAATAAAATAAAAAAAGATAAAAAACATAAGAAAAAATATAAAAGTTCTTGTACAAAATGATGTAGTTTCACAGAAGAATACAATTCAAGTGATTTAATTATAAGTGAAAAGAAAATATATAACCTTTGATAAATAACTATGAGTTAGAAAACGAGTTTTCAGTTTTTATGATAATAATATATATTATTCAAAATTTGAACAACCTAATATGGAATAATTAATAGAAAAAAATGAAAAATTACAGAATGATGCTTTGGGAATTATGATTTTTATAACAAAATAAAAGGACAATGTATAGAAATTCAAAATAAAATTGACTCAAAAATATAAAGTGATTAAAAATATTTCTTCAATTTCAAATGGATTTTTTTTTACTAATTTAGAGTTTTAGCAAAAATGATATGAAAATATGAAGAATTAATTTTTTTGTTTAAAAGACAATTTATATAATTTTTTAATGACAAGATAATTATGATAATAATATTTAATTTATGAAGATAAATAAAGGTATAATTTATTTTTTAAATGACAAGAAAATACATATGTTTTATAAATTGTTTTTTGTTAAGTGCTTGAAAGAAAATCCCAATGTGTAAAAAAATTGTTTTTGTTAATAAATATTTTCATTAAAGTTTCCTTCAGAGTTTCAAAAATATATGGTATATATTAAGTGGTTGATCTCAATACATTACTGTTTATCCCTCCTAGTTATTCTCTTAGAATCAATGTGATGGTAGTTTTGTGACATTATATGAAAAATAAAAAGAAATGTTTAAGGGATTTAGTGAGGTAGATATATCTAATAGTGTATGAATTACTAAATTATTATATATTGAATTATTAAAGTATAAATAATTAGTATTTTACAATTATATAATGATGGACTGAGTTTTAAATTTAAAGATAATAAATTTTTAGTTTTCAATAATGAATTTGTTTTATTTTATGATATTTAGATAGAGAATCTATATTTTATTTATTTTTATAATTTAGAAAAATAAATTGTTAAGTGTCTTAATTCTATAGAAAAAAATATATATTGTGGAATAATAAGTCTAAATATTATTAATTTTGGTTGTTACACAAACTTTTAAAGAAAGGATACATATGATACTTACATGATTTGAAAATTAATAAGAATGTTATTTATGATTATTTTTTAAAAGTTAAACAACATTGAGTAAGATTTAGATCTATTAATGGATTTATAAATGTTATATCATTAGAAAATTTTCATTTATATTCATTTGATTATAGAATTTTTTTTTATTTTAGGAAGAAATAAATAATGTTTTTTAATGATTTAATTGGATATATTTTATGTCATATAAGGGAAAAGTTGTTCAACATTTATTTATTTCTATAAATTGGTTCAAAATAAAAAGGTTATTAAAATATTTATATTAGAATTGACAACGGAGGTTAACTTATTAATGTTTATCTTGAAATATTTTATGAAGAAAATAGTTATTTTAAACCTTTTCCATTTCTAGAACAAAACAAAAAAAGTGGTGTGACAGAATGGTAGAATATATATGTAATAAAAATTGGTAAAAGTATGTTAGGTGAATATATTTTTTTGATTAATATTTTATTATATCTTTTCATATTTTTAATATTGATTTAATTATACATTTTTATTGACAAATAATTATGAATTTCTTAAAGGTAAGAAACCTAATGTTTGTTATTTCAATGTTTTTGGGTGTTAATTTTTTATTCGAAATTGTTGGGACAATTTGGATAAATTTGATTATAAAAATAATGATGTAATTTTTAATGTTTTTATAATTGAATTCATATTTATATATTATATATTGAAATAAAAATGGTTTTATATGTATCTGTTCTTGTTAAATTTTTGGATGTTTTTTAAAATAGAATTCATATTTATTGATTTTCGAAGAAGATTTTAATGACATCAATTTTTTTGAATTTAAAACTCAAGATAAAAATGTAATTATTACGAGGGATCTTACTCCATATTTAGATATTAAAAAATGGATAATTCATAAATATAACCCTCTTTATAATACTATTGGTTATGATGATTTTGGTTTCAGACTAGAAATTCTATTTTTAATAACTATGAAACATTTTGTTTTTTTATTAAGTATGATCCAAATATGATTTTGATGATTTGAATTATGATAATTTGATTGATTCTTCTAAGATGAGCTTAATAAATTATCGATAAATAATGTTTGGACTTAGTTGATCCCCCTATAAATAATAATGTTTATTAAAATAAATATAATTTTTGAAATAAAATGAATGAATCTGGTAAAATGGTAAAGAATAATTCATTTCTTGTAGCTTAAGGTTACTTTGAATTAAAAGGTATAGATTTCAAAGAATATTTTATTCCTATTTTTATGATTGAATAAATTATAATTTCACTATATTTTTGGATTTTCATGGTTTTAAATTATTTCAAATGGATGTTAAATGTGTTTTTTAAATGGTTATATTTAAGAAGAATTTTATGTTTTTTGTCCTCCTAGTTATGAACTTGAGAATTTTTCTTAACCATGTATTTATGTTGTCAATATATTTATATATTCCTAATAAAGTGCCTCTTTCTTAGTATGATAGACTTAATTTGTTTTTTTGAAAAATTATTTTGATAAAAGTAAATAATAAAATTCTATTTTTATTAAAATGATTTCATATGATATTTTAATTGTTAAAATTTATATTGATGATATTGTTTTTTTATATTCAAATGAATTAATTTTAATGGAATTTTATAACTTTATGGGAAGTAAATTTGATATGAGTTTAGTAGGAAAGCCTAAATTATTATTATTTTGTTAAAATTTTCCTTGAAATAATGAAATATTTTTTAATCAAAGTAAATATAAAAAATATTTAATTATGAGGATTGATTTAGGTTAATATAAAACTTTTAGAACCCATATGAGTAATACTTGTAAGTTATAGTTATGTTAATATTGAAAATAAATATATTCTAAAATGTTTAATGGTATAATTGATAATTTATTATATTTGAATGCTTATAGAATTGATATTTTTTTTGTTTATTTATATGTAATATTTCAATATTATCCTAAGGAATATCAATTAAAATATGTTAAATTAATTTTAAGATAAAGTAAATGAACCTTCAAATTTGAAATATTTTATTGTAGAAAGAACTATTTTTATTGGATTAGTTATTCTGATTTTGATTATGGATGATGCAGACTTGATACAAAATTTTTTAGGCATGTTTCATTTTCTTATTATATCAATAGTTTCCTAGAGTCTAAAGAAAAAAAATCAATTTCTTTATCTACTATTGAAAGTGAATATAGTTCCACTACATCATGTTATTATCACTAATTATAGGTCTAACAAATATTTTATGACTATGGTTTTAAATTTGATTTGATTTATATTTATTTTTACAATATTTATGCTATTTAAATTTGAAAAAATAATTGACCACATTCCATAACAAAATATATTGACATAAAATTCCATTTTTTATATGTTAGTTAATAATGGAGATATTATTTTAGAATGTATTTCAACTGAAAATCAAATTGCTGATGTTTTTTAGTTAACCCTTGGATATTTCAAAGTCTATGAAAATAGAATTTATGTTGGCATGGAAATGATTTTGTTTTAAATCACATTTTACTATTTATCATAGAATTTTTAGTATGATTTTATCAAGGGTGTTTTTCAAAATTTTAAACCTCATCTATTTTAATTCAGAATATATTTTAATTTGTTTACTTATTAAAAATTTCAAAAATGGTAACAATTTCACAAACTCATGTTTCGGTTTTTTAATTTTCAAAAAGTTTGAGTTTTTTAGTTCTTTGAGTTTTTTATGATTTAAAGTGTTTTTTGTTTATATTTTGTGTTTTTAATATTAGAAATACCTCAAATATTACCTCAAATGATTTTAAAAATTCTTTTATTTTATTTTAATTGGATAATTATAATTTATCATAGTATCATATAATTAATGTATAATTATATTTATTATAGTTATTATACTATATTTTTTATAAAGGATTTTGAATTTACTATTTACCTATTTGTTTATAATGTTTTCCTTCATACGGTTGTTTGACATACTATTTACTTATCTCTTGTAGAGGCTTCATTATGATTACTTGATTTCTTCACGTGGTTAGTAAAATTTTGATACTCTCAATAAATTTCTCTAATGGTCAATTTATTTACCTCTTAAGATCAATCTATACTTATTTTACATTATTGATTGAATTTTTCTATTGTGGATTTATATTTTTTCATGTTTATATCTTAAGGATGATCATTTGTTCATGTGGTCCATACCTCACAATTAGTTATTTTATTCTTGTGGTAGATCAAATATTTCATGGTAGATTGATTTGTTTATGTGGAAATATAATTTTATGTCCAATTAAACCTCACTGTGAGTCTACATGGTTAGTCGATCTCACAGTTGATCCAATACTTTATTAGTTCTGGAAAATTCTAGAATTATCTGTTTTTCAATTATTTTGATATTTTATTTTATTTCAGGTGTTTATTAGTTGTCTTATTTTTTAGTGATTTATTTGTTTTATGAATACTTATATAATATATAGAAATTATGAGAAGTGTTTTTGTAAATATTTAAACACATTTAAATAAATATTTAATTTTTGTTTCTATTCTCATATAAACCCATTCCTTGAAGTTTCAGTATTTTGAATTTATTTATTATGAGTGATTTATTAATTTTACTTAAGTATAAATTTTATTTAATTATTATTTTATAATTTTCAATGATGTGTTATTGATTATAGTTATTAATCATATATCTTCATACATATGGATTTTTTTTTTCAAAATTGATATTCAAATTTTACAGATTATAATGATATGATTATTATGATATTTCATTGCCCAATTATTATGATGAAAATTTAAACCTAAAATTTAAATTAAAATCAGTTTGAATTGTTGTTTATTTTTTGAAAATCATTTTTTTATTATAGAATGATAGTCTCTATCTACCACTCACTCTATAATAATGGTTTTAAATTATTTGAATTTGAAATATCCAATTGATTACTTGGTTTTTCATAGTTTATGTTGAGTTTTATTTAAAGGTATTCAATACTCATTCAAATGATAGAAATAATGCACTACTTCCATAACATTTATTTGATGAGAACTTTCAGACATTCAAATTACTGTGTGATTTTGTGATCTTGGGTGAACTATTTTTCATCTAATTGATGTTCTATCATAGGGAACTAAAACTTATTTCACTACTACCATTTCCTTAATGAGATGAAATAATATTATAATCAACAAAGCCAAATATATTCTTTAACTCTCTTCATCTCTTTATTTTTATTGGTTTTTACCAAGTCTATAATAATTGTTTTTTCCAGTCACACCTATACTTAATCCATCAGTTTTTTATTTTCTTAAAAAACGAATTCTATTTAATTGGGTTGTGAATCCCAAATTCTAAATTCAGGGTCATTTATTTTTGTGACTCCTAATATCTAAAGTCTGTAATAGTAATAGGTTGTGACTCCCCATAAATAAATCATCTTTCTTTGGTAATACTTCAATTATAAAATGTAGGGTGTAATTTGGTTATGATTCCCCTTTGAAAACAAGGTAGGGAATAATATATATCTAAAAGAGTTGAGAGGTATAAGAGTGGAAGTAGGATCACTTTGGACTGAAATATAATAAAATTTATTATATTAATTATTTTATTTTC
This sequence comes from Viscum album, assembly GCA_963277665.1. Taxonomy (NCBI): domain Eukaryota; kingdom Viridiplantae; phylum Streptophyta; class Magnoliopsida; order Santalales; family Viscaceae; genus Viscum; species Viscum album. Next base: position 543,347,707 of record OY728119.1, read on the forward strand.
CACTCTAAATTATCACTTGATTTGAAAGATAGTTAACATTGATACTTTTTCATTAAAACTATTCAACCTCTCCCTAGACCATCTAACATCACCATCTGATACCTGACACTTGATGTTGTTGGTTTTGTTGTGGTTAATGTTAGGTTACTTATGTGTTATTATTACAGTGGTGGTTTTATATGGATTATGATGCGATAAATATATTTCTTTTAGGAAATCATTAGATTAAAATTAAAGATATTAGCTTGATATTGGGTAGTTTATGTGCTATGATGGTGGTAATGATATTCTAGTGATTGTATAATTTTTTTATAAGGTGTCTTATATAAGTTTATTTAGTTTTTTAATAGTTCATTGGTTATAAAATGGCAATGGATTCATGTAAAAATGGACATGAATTTGTTTTAATAATGTGAAATAATTTGATAAAAGTAATAAATGACCAATTGAATTTAATTTTATGATGTTTTTATAAAATTATAAAATTATTAAGTGGTTGATTAAAATGTGTTAACTCAATTTATAATGATAAATGGAAACTCTTATATATATTGATATAGAATTTAAATATATGTGTTCCTTAAAGAATTTAATGTTTCTGATATTAATAATGATGTTTGAATTTAATGTTTTTAGAATAGATTGAATGAAGGAATACAATGTTGTTGGTAATTTATTAATGTGTATATGATTATGGTATAAGAAATTGGTTGAAAATGTTTTTTAGTGTTGTGAGGTAATAGTGGAGTTGGTTGTGTTATGGTTATTGGAGGATGTGATATTGATGTATGATGGAAATAATTATCATTTAGAGTAATTTTATTAGGTATTAGATCCTCAGGTTGGGTATGTGTGATAATATATATTCATTGTAGTATTATGATTTCTTATAAACCACCACCAAATTCAGGTAACATAGCCAATACCCATATAGAATTTGGGGTTCTAAGTGTTTTACCCAACACCTAGATTATAGAGGATAATTATGGCTGACTACTTCCCCTTCCCCGATCCCTCTTCTAGAAGTAGTGTGGTATGAATACATATACAAACTTTTAAAGAATATAGTTATGGTATATCTATATATAGGAGCTGTAATGGATCTGGGCTATGTCATTTGTAAATATATATATGAATGATCTATCTAGAATTAAGGTTTTTATGTATATATATGCAGGTTGTGGTAGCTCGAGGTTATAGTATATGGGTTCACAGTGTGTGTGTGTACATAAAAATTGAAGGGATCAAGGTAGATCTGCTTCATGATTACATGTCATTACTTCCTATATGTAAGTGGTTATATGGTTATACAATTTTCACTATAGATATAATGATTTAAAGTTATGTGGTTATGTTGAAATAGAAGGGATGGTAGCACGAGACATATATGAATGGGGGAATGAAGGTGAATAGTTTATTATGAAAGTGGATAGAATTCAATTATATTATTTTTGACTCCTATATAATTCAATTATATTATTTTTCTTAATTTCATAATAAATTTTTATTTTTAATTAAATCATCATAATATCCTTTATTTAAAATTTCCCTGGTTCTATTTAGTTAATAAAATGATTAAGTTCACAGTTGACATTTTTTGGGCGTTCATTTTATAATTCCAAAATGACTTTATTAGGTTGAATAAGGTCAAAGGGTTTATTATTACATCATCTTCAGAATATTACCCATGAAATATTTAACATTTTTAAATATTAAATTTAATTTTATAATAATTAATTAATTGTAGATAAGAAAAACGAATCACAAGGATTCATGGAGGTAGCCAACATGTACGCATGAGCGACGTTATCCTTTTTCAACCAATGGAAGGGTAAGAATGTAAGTTTTATCAAATCAAAATAATCTCATTTATATCATATATGTTCATTAAATCCATCATAATTACGATCCATTTGATTTAGTGATGAAAAATAAAACACAACTCTTTATGGAGGTGGTACTCCACACATATAAACAAGCGATGTTTCCATTTCCCATAAGATGTAAAAAAAGATTGAAAAGGGGCATATCATAAACATAATAACATTTAACTATATGTAAGATAATTATTTTACCATATCAAAATTATTATATAATATTTTAAGGAGTTAGAAGTAAAAATAAACATGTAAACACTTAGTTAATAGTTCTACATCTTATCTGATAAATTTCCTTTGGTACACACATTAAGAATTATTGGTTAGTGTTATACTGAGAATAGAACCTTTAAGAAATGGGGATTAATTTTTTAAGGTATTTTTAGATATGTTTTGATATAAATAAATCATTTTTTATGAATAATATAGGAGATGGTATTCTATTTTAAAAGTGTGGTGGGTGGTAATCCTATAAATACATGAAATATTAATATATAATATGTTTCTAACTCATTTAAAATCTCTCCAATGAGACATATATTAAAATATAATTAGTTTATGGTTATAAATATAATCAAAAAATAAAATTTATACCCATTTGGGTGCCATTTTAATGTTTATCAATTGCTTTAACACCCTCGTTAACCATGTTTAACCTTAACTAAAGTAACACAATTTCTACTCATTAAGGGTTATGAAAGTAATTTGTAAACATAAAAGTGGAACATATATAAACCATAAATTTTAATTTCAACAATTTACCATCCAAATGTGTCAGTATAGTAATATTATAATTTTATAATGATTTGAAAATAATTTAAAAATATTAAATATGATTTAATGTCATTTTTAGGACTATTCAAATATCAGGACATTGAAGGCATAAAGATAATAATTTAATGGAAATATAATCTCTTTAACCATTAAATATATATTATAATTATCTGTTAAGAACATGTAATACTATAATCCATCCGAAATATATTATTTTTAACATTTTTAAAATCATCTATTTGATTTTTCAAATTCTTTCACAAGCGCTGCATTGAAGTTGTATATGAATTGAAGGAAATTATAATATATCTAAAAATTAAAAAATTTAATATAAAAAAATGGTTAATATTCAAAATAATCATGCATAATAGTTAATATTTTTTTATCCCTTTAGAAACATGTTAGATATATTATAATAAATAAATGAAATTTTGTAATATTTCATAACTTAAATAATATAAATGTCATGATCACAATCAATTAGAAAAAACATCATATTTCAATGATAATGTGATAAGTTTAAATTTTATTAATATATAAATATATAATATGAAATTTATTTTCCTTATCATAAAGTATTTACCTTAAACAACCCGATTTACCATTTCCTATGGTGATATATTTTTACTAGGAATACTATTTATTATGACCAAAAATTGAATTTTCCTTGTTAATTAAACTCAAAATAATTATTCAAATTATGTAATCAATTTTTCATGATTAAATTTATATAATTTGAATCAATTACTTATAATATAAGTTCAGAAAATCAAACAAAATATAGTTTTTAGATAATTACATTTTTAATCATTAAAATGAACTTATACCAAAATCAAATACAATTTTAATTAATATGGAATAAGTTAAAGTTTTAGTAATTTAATATATATTATGGTAATTTAAAAATTAATCCAAAAAACTGAGAATATTTAATTACAAATTTTAGCAAAAATAAATAATTGTTTTGCAAAAATCAAAACTTTTCACAATTCACTCAAAAATCAATTTTTAAGAAAAATAAAAAAATATAAAAAGGAGCCTATAATAACATGATGATTTCAAAAATAATTTACAAATTTTCATATAAAATTTATAATATTGAAATAAATTAATTATAATATACCAGCACAAAATTTAATAAAAACCATTTTTTATGGAAGTCTTGAAGACCATTGACACTTGGAGTTCCAATGAATATTCTTCTTCAAAAGGTTTTTATGAAATTGATTCCAATAATAATATTTCCAAATTAATTTCATCCATTCCAAGGAATGAATGTTTCTTCACGGAAAATTAATTTAATCATTATTTATAGAGTATTTAGAATCTTATAATTCCTCATATGATAAAGAAGAACATTGTCCCTTAGTTGGATAAATAGAAGAATATGTGTTTGTATTAGAGAAAAATTATAAAAATATAACAAAGAAATATAATCATGTTATGAAATACCTTATCAAAGCAAATATAGATATTTTTAAAATTTACATTTATTTTAATGATAACCCTATTTTGTTTTTACTACCTAATGAATGCCAGAATGATATTGTAAATTTAAAATATGAAATTAAAATTATAAATAAGTTAATGTATAATTCTACAAATGAAAATATTTTTTTTGAAAAAATTATACACTTAATAAAAACCCATAAGGGTTAATTTAGATTTTGTTTTTCTTATTCTATAAATTAACATTTTCTATCCAAATATTTCATTCTTAAAGGTGCACTATTTTTTATTAAATTTTAAATGGTAGGTCACTAGAAAAATAGAATCCCCTTTAAAAATAATTAATATTTAAAAACTAAAAAGGATTATATTTATATGAAAATAACATGATTTTAACATAAAATATTTTGGTAAATATAGTTTCTTATATTTTTTTCAAATTTCCTAGACTAAAAAATGTTTTTGTATGAAAATATTAGTTTAATACATTTTATGAAAAATTATTAGGTAATAGATATACAAATAATTCGTTCATGGAAAATTATTTTTCAAAACAAATGATTAGAAACAAGTATAATTCCCAAAATATATAAAAAGTTAATGGTGGACATGTTATATTTGTTAAAAATTCTTATGGTCAAATCCGGGTTATATATGAAATATCCACCAAGGGAGAGAATTTAATTTCTAGTGTTCTTTATATTCTTGGACTTGAGAAAAACCTCATTAGTATCATCCGATTATGTGATGGAGGTTACTTCATAACCATTGGAAAGATAAATATACAATCATAAGTTTATAAATAGTTCACATCATATATACCAGTCAGTTTGATAATTTTAACACAGTTTTCCTATAATACTTGAACTATCCAAACTTTTCATGCCTTTGTCAAATTAAGTATAAGTCTTAACATTGACATAGATATTCAATGTAACAAATTGGGATGGGTTGACCTGAAAGGAACCTCAACCAAGATCATTATAACGCTTGAAGGACGTTCTTGATACCTACATTCATGAAAATAGTTATTGGGTCTAAAAAATGAACAGTTGGGAATAGTTTCACCCTCATAAGCATATAAACCAACAATAAAATCACCTGGAGATTCCATCATGATTTATTTAGAATCTGGACACCTAAACATATCTAATATACAGTTATAAATAAATTAATATTCTAAATAGTTCTGCATAAAACAATTATCCATATAATTATATCTAATTGGATCATTAAATTAAATAAATTGGAATAATATACAGTGATAAAAAATACAAAATATACCAGGATAAAGTGGTTGATATAACATGAAAAAAATTAATAGAATCCTTAACACCTCCAAAACAAATCCAGTATGAGCCACCTTCAATTAATATATCCCACCACATCTGGACATGAACCCAATAAAAATCAATGATTTTTTTAAAACTAGGAAACTGGTAAAAATATAATTTTTTATACACAAACACACTCATACAGACACACTAGAGTGTATGATGGGTGTAAGCTAAAAAAATCCAGTATGATTTCACCAATGATTCTATGAAGTTACTTTCATAATTAATTCCATAAATTATATCTTGAACACAATTTATAAAATATGTTTTCCATATAAGAATGAAATAAGAAAACAAGTATTACATTTTACCCCTTTTTCTTTCCCAAACCATAAACAAAATCCTTTAAAAAATAATAGTGAGGCTCATCCATCCTTAAACCGTGATTTAAAACCTAATAAATAAGTAAAATATTTCCCTTAAAATATGTTCCAAACCATAAAAAAATTGGACTTTAACATTCATGATCAAACCAACCAGCTCTTAGACTTTTCTAAAACATTACACAAATTTATTTAAAAAACGAACATCAATTTCACTTTTTTAAAACTAGTTTCTAAACCATATGTAAATCAGTCTGGAATTAAAAAAAACCACAACCAAATAAAAAAATAAACAAAAAAGGAAAAAAATATAAATATATAAAAATAAAAAATCTCACAACTAGGCCATGGATACATGTAAACAAATCAAAAGATAAAGGATACAGATATGGTGTATAAAGCGGGATCCTTTAAATCATCCTCAATAAGATCTAACAATTATGGTAAACTCACTATGCTCTAACATAAATTATACATGAAATATATCATCACTTTACTCTCTCCAAGGGCCCTATATGAAACTGAAAAATCCTATTCATCCTTCCATGTGGGAATGTTATTGAGTACAATATAAACCCCCAGGAGGGTGTAAATTTCTCAGAAATCTTGCTAGCCTGTGCACACTAAGTTAATATAACACACATATAGACCTTATAATTAGTTACCTAAGGTTCCTATGATACTAATAAATGTAGGTGAGTAATAATAATCAATAATATCAGCACAAAACTCAACATTTAAAGAAAATATTAAGTCTCTTCTCACCTACACCACCCTATCAATAACTAAACCCTATTCACATTCATGATTGATAATCAATAATAAACATCCATCACTGGTCCACTATATAATATGAATATAATATAAATAATTGGGCTCAATATTAAGGATTGTAAAAACATCAGATATATTCATTTATAAAGTTCCAAACAGGATTTCCAAAACAAGCATAGAATTCCAAGCCATTCCAAAATATTATAAAAATATTTTTTTGAAACCATCCTTTATAAACCTTTTAGAAACCCTGCTTTAGCATGAAGATTCCATAAAATACCACAAATAACCAGAAAGGATACAAAGGATCTAAAAATATTTAAAAAATGTCCAAAACCCTTGTTTTTATAAATAACTTCTCTAAATCCCCAAATAACACAATTAAAAATTAAAATGGTGTCAAGAACCCCTTTTAAACACTTAAATTCCATTTAAAAGACCACTCTTGAATTTTATCACAAACTTTTCATGCAATAAATCTATGAAAATTATTCTAATAATCTGAAACACCATTTTAAACTCTTCATGGGTGACACATAAAGAAATAATTTTGAAATATTTTAGATAAACATCAAGAATATCATGGAATATAATATAATAGAAAATCATATAAACACCCACCTTGATCCAAGAAGAAACAAGATGAATCATGTCTCTTTAAATGATGGAATCCAAGGAAATCAAGAAGATAACCTCCTATAGACCTAAATAAAAAATCCCCTTTCTTAGAACTGTCCCAAACCCTAAAATTGACCCATACCATGATTAAGGTTCAAAAAAGTCTGGTAAAAAAGATGTATAGGGGATAAGATAAGATATGAAGGGGAAGAATTCCCGAGAAATCATACTGAATATGAAGGAAATAAGGATTAATCCAAAGGTAAAGAAGGAGGAAAATCTTTATGATCCCTCCCTTGTATGAATTCATGAGATAGAGATATATAAAGGGGATAAAAACCCTTTCCGATGATGGGAATACTATAAATTCACCAAAATAATAATTAGTTCTAGGCTGGTTGTGGTGTGAATTTTCTATCATAGCATAATGAAACATACTTAAAAATGACCACACTACCTATGTAAGGTTATAGTACAACCTATCCCCTCCAATACACAACTACCCCTAGCCGAAAATAGTATTACTACCCGGTACTGATTGTAGAGAGACACCTCACCCCTTTGTAGTGCATTTCACTTCCTAAAAAATACCCACACTACCTAAGGTATGTCATGGTGAAATACCCTAGTAATGATGTTACACTCCACCAACTATAACTATAAATAAAACAAGAGGAAAATAATGGTATGAAATCTTTTGGTCGTAGTGCAACCTACTACAAGTTTATACCTACAACTCATCGGGCCTCTTGAAACACTAAAAAACCTATAGACACAATGAGAAACCTTAAAATATTATAAAATTATTTCATATACACACAATTGTGACATAGGGGTGTCACAATAATCCAATTGAAGCCACTTTCTATCCCTAAAAATTCATTTTAAAAGCTAAAATAAATGGAAGGTCTAAATATCCGCACATTATCACAATATGTGGGAGGGTGGGGGAAAATATAAGAAGGGATATTGAGAAAAATGAAATATAACTAATCATTGAATTACCCAAAATAATGGAATGAATCCTCAAACATATACTATATATAAACCACCCAACATAAAGATCTAATAAAATGGAGACATAGAACAAGTCTTCTATTGATTTAGAATTCATCTAAAATGGTAAAAATATAAATAGGTCGAATCAAGAGAATGAATATTTACAATTTTTCCATGTTTTATGTAATTATAAAAGGAAACAATAATATTCCACCAACTATATATAACCAAAAAATAACATCTCAACCCTATAAAGGAAGTACATCCTCAATGAATAGGCAAGACACATTTTTAATGAACATGACTCCTTATGGAATACCATTGTCATAACCTTTGGATACAAAAATACACATTTATTTTCTCAGGAAAAAACACAAAATAAAACTGACTTATAGTGATACAGAGAGAAAAATCCTATCTTGGAAGCACTCATAGTCTAACTAGAAACCAACCTCTCATCCTTGTTACCACAGTAGGAACCTAAGGCATCCCCATGATATCCATCAAACAAAAAATATATCATGGTATAAACCATGACCAAACCATAATGAGTATCATAAATCAATGAGGAATGAGACTCCCAAAATATTCATCACTTAAAAAAGAGAAATCCTCAAGGTAACCCAAAGGGTACACAAAACAAAGTTTACATCAAAACTACAACTTCCCTAAGATCCCCGAGAAAGAATCCCAAAATGGATAATCATAAAAATCTGGACCATATCTAAAATTTAACCACATAATATTCCTAACAAACTTTTCATGGTGACCCAAGAAGCCGCCTCCCACCAGGGCCATGAGATCACAACCACTAAGGCTTAAAATCCTTGGGGTTCCCTATTAGAACACACTATAGGTATGGAGTTCATGTGAAGACCTCCTCTAAAGAAAGGAGAAACAAGAACCCTGGACTTTAACTACTTATTCTTGAAAAAATAGGTCTCAATAACTCAGTAGATTCTCTACCTACATAGACTCAAGGCAATACTACTAAAAAATAAAATTCCATAAATAATTCTATAAGATACACTAGTAAATGATGTGATGGAATAATTACATCTTATACTCTATTCCGTGAATGGACCATGCCAATCATTACAAGGAATACACTCAAGAAATAAAGGGATTAAACCTAAGGTTCATCCTAAGAAATATCTTTGTACCTTGAATCAAAACCTTTCTGGGAGTCATACTTTAAACAACATTTAAAATGAATCCAACCCATTCATGTTATTCAATCCAAATAAACCAATCCTAGCACACTAAGTTAAAAAAATCCAGAGTAATCCATTCATCAAAGTAAATCACAAACTAATAATTTCCATTATTAATTAAAGAAAAAAATTTAATCAAACAAAATACATACTAGATAAAAACTAATTTTTTTTCCTTTTTAAATTCTAAATCACCTGAAAAAATTCCACATCATTTAAAAATCGAAACCCCTAGGGAATTTCAAAACATTTTACACAACATTGAATGTGATGAAACTAACCTGAGTAAACTCTCAAGATGGCACCTATCTTGAATTATCACATACCTTAAGTGTGTTATTGATCGCCATAGACTGATGACTAGCACCCAATCATCAAAAAATAACTAGACAGATTAATTTCTCCCAAACTGATGCAACAATGTGTAACACACACACACACATAACTGAGCAAAATAGTGGAATAAATCCATGTATTCCATAACTAAAAGAAGAAAGTGGAAATGATAAAACTCAAAAGAATACATCCCAATAATAATTATAATAATCAAAGGAAAACTAAAATAGGAAACCAACTAATCTATTTGGTAGTATTAGGAAACTCCGACCACCACAGTACTAGCTACCCATACAATGTCAGAAGAAAACATCGCCACCTCCCCATGGATCATTGTATTTCCCTATATCAAAACACATATAAAGGTCTATTCACCATCAATGGGATGCACTAGGTGTGATATAATAGGATCATTATGATCCCTCCCAGGTGTCCACAATAAGTCTATTTATAATAATATGATCTTTTCCAACATTATTGAAAATAAGTAATGATATACAGTTTATAATTTTTTATATCAAAAGAATGAAGAAATATTTCATTTGAACCTTTTCCGCATTTATAAATAAATAAGTTAAATCAATTTTAAAGTATTTCGAATATATCAATGGAAACCATGTGTCATATATCATATCAAATCCATGGTAGTAGAAACTAAATAGTAAAATAAAAAAGTAACCAAAGAAAATGTAACATTATGTCAAGGATCACACTAGGTTGTGATTTCTAGGACACTCATACCCCCAACATAGAAAATTTTGTGTTCATAAATCCCCTATAAATATTCAAATAATCTAGGAATCATAGAAACACCCTAGAAAGTGAACCACTCAGTAGTGTCTATCATGTTCCTAGAATAAAAGGCCTGTTGAATAGGATAACATCCCATGACTGAACCCCTAGATAGTATCAATGAATGAGGATTATCACTACTTATTCCAGCAATTTACATGAGGCTTCCCATGTGTTCAATTTTCCAAAACGAATTTATCAAACAATTTCATCAAAACCATGTTTTTAAAACCATTTGTTAAAAAAAATTCATAACAGTTTGAAAAAAACTTTTCATTTACCAAAACCAAGGGAAAACCATATTTTAAAAAAAAACCCATTTCCATACACACACATAAATCAATCAATAAATCAAGGCATTTAATTTGTAAAATAATTTATATAAATAGAGAAACATAGTTAACCAAAAAATGTTATTGACATAACCACATACCTCAAACTCCTATCACACATGCCCGAAATAGAATCCACCAATAAGAAGGAACTTCAATAAAAATGGAAATAGAGGGCCTAGAATCAATCCAAAAATCTCAAAATTGATTTAACTAGAATAATAGTTGGTGGATAAGAGTAAATAACCCATGCCTCAAGGATCTCACATGCTGCAACACAACCATTATAAAGGATAACCTCTAGAGAAAGATAAAAAAATGGATGTAGAAAGAATAAAGAAGAATCATCATCAACGATAAATCGATCCAATAATGTAATGAAACATCACAAATACAATCAAAGGAAATAAATAAATAGAAATAATTACTCACATAGAGAGATGCAATCCCACCATAATAAAGTTTTATCACAGGATGAAGAGATCCACCTGGAGAAGAGGTCCCCATAATCAATTCTGAGAGCACCTAGGTTGAGATACAAAATCCTATAAATGAATGAAATAATGAATTATACACAAAAAAACTTACAAAACACCACCCATGAGATTTACATAACATGTAACAACTTTACACATCGTGTAATAGATGAAGCCTTCTTACATTCAAAAATACATCTCCATTTTATTAAAAAACTAACTTTCAATGATACACAGAGTGAATCAAATATACAGAATGAAATGCTTTCAAATAGTGAATCAATCTTATGGCATCGTCCCTGTAGCCATTACATGATGTGTAAACACAATAAATGGTTTTTCTTTCTCCTAGAGAATACTAGAATCATAGTTTTCATCATAAATCTTTAAACCACCTCAAACATTCTCCAAATTTTGGGAGAACCCCATAAACGTTTTAAAAATTTGTACAAAGACTCCATTAATTAAAAAAAACATATATCTTTGATCATTCAATCATTTTCCACACCAAATGATCTTCATTATCATGAGTCTAAGATTCACCCAAACAAAGAGGAAATCAAATTAAAATAAGGAAAATACATGATGGATGGCAATTATATGTTACAAACTCTTCACCATAGGACTTTCCATCCCAGAGAAGTCATGTGGAATAATGATGTTTAGAAAAAAGGTGAGGACACTACCATTACATTAACACAGTGCACAATAAAGTCTCGTGATAATATGATCTATGTTTCTATAATAAACTAACAAACAAATTAGAATTCCCACACAAGAATTTTACTTGAGAGTTTACAAACTATAATGGCTAATCCCCAATAGAAACATTAGGCTCCATTTTAATCTCTTCCCAACATAGAATGTGAGAGGGATTAGGGTGGTATTTACTAAGATTCAATATATAGAAAAAATCATTAATTAATGTCAATTGAATTGGAAATTCCAACCAATAGGAAACCTTCCCAAGCACTAAGTGACCTTAAATGGATGAACATATCTCCGATCCAACTGTCACTATTTTCCAAGTCATTAATGACCCATGTGAGGAGAAAATTTCAAAAAAACGTAGTCACTTAAGGAAAAATACAAAGGACGATGCCACTAGTTCTAATAATATTCATGTCGACTCTAATATATCACATAATTCCAAAGAATATCCTGAATCCTCAAAGACATATCCTGTACAAGACTCAGTCCCAACAAATATACTTCAGCCACCACTATACAACAAAGAGGTGACCTAATCATCATCCATACAGAGGATCTAAATGAGATTTTTTGATTGATGAGTAAAAACTATTATTATAAGAAAACACAATCAGTACCAAATAGATATCTGAAATATACACCAAATACAAGAAATAGTCATGTATTATATCCATTATGATCTTAATATCATGATCCATTTGACCACCTCTTTATGGATGGTGAGACGGTCTCATCCTTACCCGATTCCCCATAGTCTCTTGGAGAATCCTCAAGAACGATGATGAAAACCAAGGATTACTATCTAAAAATATAGATAAAGATACCCCATTTAAACACATAATATCTTATACAAATACCTTACCCAAATATTTAACATTAGTGATGTATTTGATTGGAATAAAATGTCCCAACATTGTCAATCGATCAATCCACACTCATATAGAGTTCCACCCTCAGGGAGTCTATGGTAATCTAATAAAAAAAATTCATAGGTACCTTGTACCATTTCCAAACCATCGCCAGAAGTGTCTTGAAGAAAAAAAGAAGGTTTCAGATGCTTAGCCTTTATCTTTTGGTAGGTAAAACAGTGGGGCACATAATAAAAAATGTAATGTTTCAAACTTGGACACTAGAATTATTGTCCCATGTCATAATACATCTTCCTAGTGCCTAGATAAAAATATCACCATGAACTATGAAAAAAAAATAAAATTCAGATTCTCAATTCTCAGATGAAATAACTGATCCCCAAAATGGAGAATACCATCTTATGAGAGAGAAAAGTCATGAATGGTCTCCCCACTATAAAGGTTTTCTCGAATTCATCATAACATGTCATATTTCTACTAATTATGTATAATATACTATTGGAGAGATAATGATAAATAAACAATGGTCATAACCATACCTGAAACATCTTCTTGGGAATCTAGGTGAAACTGAGTGAAGAGTCCCATAAGTTTATACTCTACCTTCAACTCCTTAACAACTTGAGATGGTATATTCCAATTAAGAGTATCTAAAACAACATTTACTATTCTTGAGGTATATGAGATGTCAAAGTCAAACATCGAAAGGCATTCCACCCATTATGGATGACTGATATTCAAATATTTATGAGAAAATATATATCTCAGATTCATACAATGATAAGATACTATTATCTTCTATATGAAATGCTTGTTCCAGAAACAATTAATTGTATGCATAATGGTAGAAATATATATATCATGAGTGGAGTTATTCTACTTCTGATGTATATACTAAATAGCTCCATAATTCACCACATGATCATCCTGCATAAGAACAAAATATAAAACAGAATTATAAGAATCCTAGAATACCACATACCCCTTACCAAGCTTAGGTAAGATCAGAATAGGAGCCTATGTTAGAATTCATTTCAGCTCATATAAATAAGATTATAACTTTTCATACCATATGAATTTATCCCCTTTCTCAATAAGAGTAGTTAAGGTTGATGGAAACTTTGAGAAATCCTTGAAGAATAATCGATAATATCTCCCATGTCCATGGATGATCTGAATCTTAAATATGTTAAATGGTTTCTCCCACGAAAAGACCAACATCAACATCTTAGGACCAACTGATAATCCATGCTCAAAAATCTTGTTCCCCGAGAACATCACTTCATATATCCAGAAATTAAATTTTGATTGATTTTTATAAAAATAGTGACTCTTTAAGATTTCTAAAATAATACCCAAAAGGTACACATGCTAGCATTGGGATCTCAAATAAACCAAAATATCATCCACAAAACTACCAAAATAGTGTCAATATACTGATATAATATCCTATTTATAATATCTATAAAATGATTGGAATGTTATTCTATAAAAAATGCTTCACAAAATATTCTTAATGACTATAAATTCTTTTAAAAGTCACGTTTGATATATCTGTCTCCCAAAATCTGAGTTGATGATAACCTAACCAAAGATCAATCTTCAAAAACTAATTCTCTCTAATTTATTGATCAAAAAAATAATCAACATAAGAAAGGGATACTTGTTTTTAACTGTCACATGGTTCAAATTATGCTAATCGACACATAATCTAAGTGAATAATATTATTTATTGGGAAACAGTATTGGGGATGCCTATGGAAAAACACTAGGGTAACCAAAACTCTTCACCAATAGATCAACCTACTAAATCTTGAGAATTTTCAACTCCATTGGTGCCATATGATAAGATTGTATCAATATTGGTTATATACCTAGAACTGAGTTAGTTATAAACTCTACCTCACTCTCTAGGCAAATCCATGAGAACTAATATGGGGGATTGATTGAAAAATATTTAACAATAATGGGATGGTAAACAAAAAAATAAACTTCATTAGGATTAAATACTATTGTAGAGAAGAAACTCATATACTCTAGGTGGGGAGGTCCTGTATGACCATACCATGGTTCCCACTCTCCCTTAAAATCCCATAATCTCCCATCGACTAAAACGAATGCTACATGTATATGATAAAAACCAACCTCATCATGATGAGAAACTATGAAACCCATCATGATGATGAAATAAAACAGATATGGATCAAGAAAAAGGAAATCCTACACTAACTACGCATTAGATATCGACATAGAATAAGAAGGAAACCATAACCATTATGCTTCCATCTATCTAGGAGGTGTCTCAAACTACATTGTAAATGAAATGATCTCCAATATAAGTTTAATCATATAAAGGAAACTAAAAATAAACAGTGGGAAACATATGTATCAAATAAATAAATATATACTATAGATTCAATAAATATGATACCACTCATTATTATTGGACCTACATCCACCCACACTAGAAACTCATCTACTACATGAAGGTTATTTAATCC
Source organism: Viscum album (assembly GCA_963277665.1). Classification (NCBI taxonomy): domain Eukaryota; kingdom Viridiplantae; phylum Streptophyta; class Magnoliopsida; order Santalales; family Viscaceae; genus Viscum; species Viscum album. Next base: position 543,363,089 of record OY728119.1, read on the forward strand.
CAAGAGATATGTCTAGATCCATATAGTCTTTGAAGTATCTAAACATACAAAATTAGCCTTTAGATATGATGATCCCTGACCATATATAGGTGTATACATAGCCTGATTTAAATTATATAGATGACCACGATGTCCACAAATTTTGTACATCATAGAATATGAATGAAAAGAATTCTAGGTGTATCCAACCTTTCCACACTAATAATAATTCAAATTCACATTTTCATCCATAACTAAAGGTTCAGTGGAGGCCATCCATGGAGAACCAACCCCACCACTCCTATGAAGATCTTGATACTTTCTCTTTTTTCCTTGCATGCTACTAAGCTTCTAGTGGGTGGAATAAAAGGGGAAGAATAACCATCATAGCCTTCCATATTCATCTCATCCATCATAACTCGATCTACCATATCTGTATAGATCAAAATATTCTATATAAATGCCTATAATATGATATTTGATTAGAAATCATCTAGGTAATTAGAGATTTCAGTTGGTAATTCTTTATTACCTCTGGAGAAAACTGAACATGCTTGAAAAATAGATTGGTGTACACCGACACTGAACATTCTCTATGATGTAAAGAGAGGAACTACAGATACTTCACCATCGTCAGCAACTATGGAAAAAATTTCCAAAAGAAGAGAGTTTTGAAACCATTTCCATCCAATCCCACATGTCTATCTACCTATACCATGGAATCCTACCATCGATTGTTGTGACCCTCATGTTTGAACACCATGTACTTCACTTTGATACTCTATGATGTATCCATGAATTCAAAGATCTGATTGATCATTTCCATCAATTACTTTGTATCTTATGGTTCATTTGTAACTCTAAGTTGTACCTCAAATAAAAATTTCATTAATTTCATTATACTTTGGTTGAAAGAACGAACAACCCATAAGATATCCTTGATAAGATTTTGATCTTCAGGAAAACTCCCATGAGGAGTATTAGCTAAATCTTCCTATGAACCCATAAATGATGTCTCAGGGGCATACTGATGCACATTAAAATAAAATACATGATAATAGAATAGAATAATCTTAGTTAAAACATAAAAACCATAAAAAAACTAATATTGAGATCCAAAACTCAAAATAGTATACACACATTCCAACATCCTACGACAACTTGAGTCTCATCACAATAAGAGCTGGCTAGAAACTCATGAAAACGTATATCTCATGATATGAAAATCCTATCTTCAGTACAAACAACATCCCAAAATAAGAAACCTTGAGGAAAGGCCTCTATTGATACCAAACTATGATGAACCCAACCCGAATAACTTCTCAAACTACTACCTTACTCATATTTCCACAAACCTGAAGGTCATTTCTGATCCCCAAGAGCTGGTGACTGGTACCTAGGAATCAAAAGACAACTAGAGGGAACAATTTCTCCCAACCTAAAATAACAACATGATATATATATAATAGATTCAAATAGTGGAATGAATAGATATATTCCATAAATAAAATAATAAAGTGGAAACAATACAAGAAAAGTTGTCAGAATATCCCAAGTAAAAGTCCAATCATAAAAACAAAACTAAAATAAGAAACCTACAAAACCATGTGATAGAATGGGAAAAATCCCACCATATCAACACTAGCTAACTAAGAACAACTAGAAAAAAATTTCTACCTCAATGTAGATCCTTTCTATTCCCTGCATTGAAATACATACAATGGTCTATGAACCTCCAAAGTGGTGCACATGGTGTGAGCTAACATGCTTTGTAGAATCCCTCCTAGGTGTCCCATAAAAAGTCTTTTTACAATAATCTAAACAAGATAAACTTTAAACATGATTAGTAATTATATGGATTTTAGCATTTTCTATATCAAAACCATGGAAGAAATTGTATTTCCCATTTTAATGCATTTCAAAATAAAAAGGTAAATCCATTTAGAATAATTTTAGATACATTAGTGCAAATCATGTGTCACGTAACATATCAAAACCAATAATTATCTAAGATTTGATATGTCTATTTTTTCGAACATTTGATATCATGTCTTCATTCAGAAAAAATACTTTTTATACCAATTTTTGTAATAGAGCGTTGATGGCTGATGTTGATATAGTTGGTAATTCATGGTTAAAATGAGTTCCTTTTTGTCATAGTGGTAGTTCTATTAGTACCTTTAAAAAAAATAAAAATCATGATGGATATCATGGTGTATCTTAATAAAAGGATTCACATAGACCTCCTCTAGTTCTAGGAAGAGTCCCTTTGACTTACTTCTTATCTTGAATGATTGGGTATTCAAAATAGGCTTGTACTGAGGAATCCAAGAGCTGTAGTTTGTGTGGTTTCTTAGGTCACTTGCTGAATTTCTACCAAAACATTTCTACTCCACACAGTGTAATGGGATCATCATCAATAAGAAGCATAGAGGCACAATTAGATGCATCCTGAACTAAGGGGTTCCATCCACATGCATTTAGAATGAGATTACTCATGTAGTGGAAGAGTCTTATGAGGAAGATTACATTGGTCAAATGACTATGTGAGGTACCATCTGTAACATACCATGATTTTAAAAACTAAGGACTATGTTTGATAGTGTAAAAAATGTGCAACACTAAGCATAATCAAACTCCAAAATATTATTATATGATAGTTATAACATAGCCTTTAAATTGGTGGGTATGAATAAGATTAACTAATATTTGAAATTTATTTGAAATGTTTACAATTAATACAAATTTATTTATTAATTCTTAGTAAATATACACTCATTTTTTTAGTAAATTCATTTTATTCTTTAAAAATATATTTTATTCAAAAATGATGATTATTTTTTTAGTATGAGTACTATAATTATTTTTTGGATTTTTTTTAAAATTTTATTTAATGAAATTTTTATTATTTTTGAAATTATCATATGAAAATAAGCATTGGGTAAATTTTTTGTATTTTTATGAAAATATTTATTTTTTATTAAATTGTCAAAAAACAATAATTTTTATTGAAAATTATATTTTAATTTAACATATTTACAATGTAGAATTATATTTTGACTACTTTTAATATTTCATCAGTTCATTCTTTTAAAAAAACCAATTATGGGTTTTGAAATGAATTATATGAATTTAGTATAAAAACATTTTATATTTAAAATGGATATTGTTCTAAAAATTTTTTCTTCATCATATTTTACCTATTTAATTTTAAATTAAATTATACAGTTTATATGCTTTGAATTTTTGAAAATCGATTTTATATTTGGAATGAATATTTAAAAATTTAGTAAATAAGCCTCTATGATTTTTTGTTAATATGAATAGTAACCTTAGTAATTGTTTTATCATCATAAAGGGTAAATAGAGTAATTAAATTTAAAAATTAAATTATTATGATTGTAAAATCACCCGTACACTTTCCTTAATGTAATCGAATTCATCTATTTAATCCACAATCAACTAATATTCGGTTATATGAACTTTTTTCCATTTGGACATGATTATAAGTTTAGGAATATTTTATTTAAAGAAAATAAAAAATAATATAGTATTATTTTTAATGAATATAATATTTTTACATGGGGATAACTAGAGGATAACTTTGGTTATAAATGGTATTTTAAAGGTAAAATTTTTATTTTCATCATGGAAATTTATTTTTAAATTTTAGTGAAAAATAATTACCTTAAATGCTTACACAACACTGATTTAGTAAATATTCAATTAATTGAACAATTAAATAAATGATATTAAAAACAATAAATGAATTTTCTTTTGAAATCACTAACATGATCCAAAAAATTTATTATTGAATATTACATGTTAGGGATGTGTTAATTCTTTTTCAAATTTTACATTTTTTCTGAATGTTATTAATGTCATTGTAATGAATAGTTCTAAAAATTGATATTAATGATATTTGAAAATAAAACAATATTTTATTAAATGATACAAAATTTGTAAAACTATTAGATTCAGATAATAACTATGATATAGTTGTTAATTCCATCAATGTACAATTTATGGATTATTTTTCCATTTATAATAACATTGACCCTTAATGTGAAAAAACCATTGTAAGATCCCAAACATCCTTTAAGATATATTCATGTTTATGTTTTTATTTAAGTCACATTATTTTGTTTAAGGGAATATTTTTCTAGTGTATGAGAAGACCTGGGGGTTTCTTGGGGGTTTGGGACACAAAATAGGGGATAAAGTCCCCATCTAGTGCATGTGTCATGATTAACGCATGGCTAGTAAAAATCGTATGCCCCAACCATTCATTCCAAGAAGAGTGGCGAACAGTTTAAAAGATCATGAAAGGGGGAGGAAAAAATATTTGATCTTGGATATATCCACTCAGTATGGTTGCCACACTATTTTTCAAATTGTACAGGCTCCCCGAGAAACTATACGACATGACCCCCTCTTAGACAGAGGGTGGCGCACGGTTGGTGCACAGTTTATCCAACCATACTGCAAAACCATGTGCCTCATTAAAGTGGTGAAAATTTACCATTTTATCCAGTAGGATTTATGAAACCACACCCAATTTTCTCCCACATTCTTCCTATAATATAAAGAGTGGCAAACTAAAATCCCCCATGATTCTCAATAGACAATTTCCTTTGTTTCTTAGTGGTTTGGAGGTTCATTGGCTGTGAATCAAAGCGTCGGGTGAGCCTAACACTCATAATACTTTCTTTTTATTTATTAGTTCTTGTTTATTTGTTATTATTCTTTGTAATACCTGAAACCCTCATTTTCTAGAAGATCTTATGTCAGGGATTCAAAGTGTTCTCAAATCTGAATCCAATGCTAAGGTTGAGGGTGTGGTTTTCATAACAATTGAGGTAGGTTGTATAAAATTTGTATCCCATAGTATCGATGCTGTTTTATGTATATTTGGTTTTCTTATTGGTTCATTCTTCTTGTGATTTTGGTTCCCATAGTGATAAATGATAAATTAGTTGGTTAAATGCTCAATTGATCTGCTCAAGATCCCGATGGTATACATTGATGATGACTACACCTAGAAAGAGCCCCCTATGTTGTGTGTCATATTGATGAACATGGGTTTGGGTAAGTGAATGTGAATTTGAAGGGGCTAAGAGATAAAACCTATAATAGTTATGTTTATCATGTTAACATGGCTTAAGGGAATAAAGTCTATGATAACTTTATTTCGTCTGTTAACAAAAATTGGGAAATGAAATTGATGTAAATGTTTTTAATTGATAACATGGAATAAGGTGGTGTTTGGTATAATGTTAATTTTTTAACGAGTCATGAATTGTAAATGGTAAATGTATTAATGGGTTAAGGAATGAATACGATTTATGTGTTGATTGAACTATGAATTGTAAATAGTATTTGTGTTTAATGAGTATAATTTGTGAATTGGTATATGTGGTAAATGATTAAAGAATAATGTTTACATGGATTTTTGGTTTTTGTGGGGTATTGGACATGAGTATATACTCTCATGAGTTAGGTTAACTAAGGCTCTAAACCCCACCCCCTATAATTCATGGGTTAGGGATTCAGATTGAGGATCTATGCCCCTAACAGTTTCATGTGATGAGGCTACCTGGACCAAAGCTCCAAGGTAAGTGTCATGAATTGATTTTTTAATGTAATTCCATAGTGATGTTTGTAACTTGATTCTATCCCTTATGAATTGATTATTTTCTCAGCATAGGTCAAAGTAATATTGATTAAAATGTATAACCCATGGGATAAATGATGAAAATGAATTAGGTTAGCTTTTTTAACTAATGGAACCCAGTTAACCTTTTGTTTATCTTGTTTTTTATTTAGTACTCAAATACACTATCTGTTTAGAGTAGATATTTTATAGATACCATTAGTGGTGGCCTAATGAATTTTAATCACACCCTACTCGGGCTGCCATTGGGTACCAAAGATGACTTCAGGCTTGCAAGTTAGGGCAATGGAAAAGGCCATATGATAGATAGTTGATTTGGGAATGGGATGTGCATGGATAAGGGATCTGGTCTTAGAGTGAGGACCAATTTTTGGGATTCTTAATATTGTCTTTATTTTGGGCATTCCTTACACTTGTAACTATAGGACAAGTCATAACATATTTTATATTTAGTTGTGGGCCTGTACCCATTTTTTGGAAATGTTTTCTAATGATTGTTCATTTGTTATATTATTTCATTTAGTTCATATTATTATCAGTTGTGTCTTACTCTGATAAAGAGGGCATACTATCCCCACATAATACATTATACCCTCACTGCTATTTAGAAGCCTCCAAAATGTGGGGAGGCATGCCTAAGGTCTTGTGGTGACCCTTCTCGGGGAACCGTATATAGTGGATATAGGGTTGGGTATGTTACAATGTGGTGATAGAGTAGTCGTATTTTCTATTGTATTTCTATTTGGGGATGGTAGAAAAGAGATCAGGATGTGTCGATCCTTGTAAATGATCTCATTTATGGGAGTATCTAACCCATGTATCAGGGAAAACCCAAGTAGCCATAGTGGGATTATTGTACTAGATGTGTGTTATTATGCTTGAATGATATTTCACTATTGGGTGATTCCCTTTTTCTGTGATGTGAATATTTTATAGTATTTTATCTCATGGATGAAATGGAACGAGGTTGTTCATACATGAATAATTTTAGTCACATAGGGATATATATGACATGCATCATGGTAAGAACACATGGTAGATTCATGTAGGATGTAATGGATAGAATGTTTTCCCTTTCCTTGATATTTGAAAAAAAAATTATAATAAATATGATGGAAATAGGTAAATGGAAAGAATGTAATGGAATGGTTAAGGGATAGTTCCTCATGATGAGGCATAAGTGGATTAAAATATGGTTGTTTTGGGTTCAAAAGATAGAAAGGTTTCAAAACATAAAAGGTTTGTTTTGTGAAAGTGGAAGAGGATAAAAAAGGTGTCTAATAAATAGTTGTAGCTATGTGAGTTGATTTACCAAGCTCACCATGGCCCATAGTAGGGATAATTGAGGGTATTGATAGATATGTGTTTGTATCTATTATGATAGTGAATGAGAAATGAGTTTTTTATATCTAGTATAGAGAATTATTATGTGAAACTAGTGGATGTTTTATGTTATGTGTAATGAGATGTGTGTTTGGTATTGTAGAGAGATTCCACCATCAGGACATGTGCTGGTTGGGAGACATGAGAATATCGTAGAGAACGCTCCACCTATAGAATAGAAAGAAACCCCATTGGTCCAGGGTAATTGAGGGTAAGATCATTTTCATGAGGAATTTTCTCATTTTAAGTAGATGATGGAATGATACGTAGGGCAGGACTTTCCAAGTATGTTTGATATGACCCAAGAGTTTCAGTTACATCACCCTTAAATATTTTCTAGAGAGGGCGAACCTGAGGAAGTAGAGTTCTGGATAGAGTCCATATAGATGATTTTGGATCACTTGGAGAATCCTCCGAAGAATAGAGTCATGTTGGAAGCTTATATGTTGCGAGGACCAAAAATTAAATTGTGGGATTTTCTGGTTTAGAGTCCGTAAGTGGATGGTATGATGTGGAAATACATCCTTGGAAAGTTTTTGGAACATTTCTATTTGCATAACTTGACATAAGAGAAGCCTGTGGATTTTATAAGATTGGCCAAAGGAAATATGTAAGTGATGGATTATGTTGTACGATACACGAACATACAACTCTTTTTTCCAACAGTGTAAGGGGACAGGGAAGCTAAATAGAGGCATTTTACCAAATAAATTATACATGGGATGAAGTCTCATGTGAAAATATTTAATTTTATGAGGTTCTCTATGTTAGTGAATCTGGAATTTAATTTATAATGGAACTTAAAGGAGAATTATTATAGTGGATATGTGGTTCTGTTTTGAAGATTCATTAGTGTAGCTTCTGATGGTAGGAAGTGTTGTTTTGAGAGACTTCACTCGGGAGGTGGTGTGCAGAGTACCTAGAGAAGAGGACTATCCCCTCAAGGTGGTGACCATGTGTTTTTCTATCAGTGTGGAAGGCTGTGACACATGCTTAGTCAGTTCCCATGACCACCATTTGAGTTCCAAGTGTTAAAAATGATAGGGAATGTTCATAGGTTCTATTTGAAACAGAGACAACTAGGCACGGATAGAGGATCAAGGTCGATGCAGAGTATAGGCTGGGGGTTGGTTAAACCATACTAGGGAGGTAGTTGGAGTTCTACTAGTCATACCGATTGTGGTGGTAGATGTGGTACTCTGAGATTAGAGCATCCATATCATCAGGGTAGTGCAACAGTAAGAACTCAAATATGTGATTAGGGTAAAGGGAGAAGTCAGATTCATACAGTTTAGCCAACACCAAGAGGTGGTGTGGTTGGACCATCAAAAGTTCAAGGTACAATTCTTGTAGCTTCCATGATTTCTAGTATATTGTTTGACGCTGGTGCCTCACATTTTTTCATATTCTCTATTTTTTTGTGAGTGTTTTTGGGAAAGAGGTGGAACATATATGTGGAGTTATTTGATTTGATACTTCATTAGGGGTACTATAAGAAAATATCTGGCAATATAAGGAGTGTTCCCTTCAGAATGGTGGGTACCATTTTCTACTGGACTTGCTAGTGCTCGAAATGAATATTTTTGATGTAATATTGTGGATACATTGTCAATGTTATACCATACCCATATTTACTATTACCACCATAGTTTAACATTCCCATTCCTATAGGGGAATACTTTTATTCACCGTGGGGAATTGGATATCTGAGAAGGCTATGCATGGAAAGTCTTTCAGCAGTTGGGTGAACTCAAAACCCAAGTAAAGATGGTGGTGTAAAGAAACCTTTCTTTCCTCTTATTGTGGATTAGTTTTAGGATTTTTTTATTAAGTACTTCTCAGGGATTCCACCAGATAGAGATATTGAGTTCTTGATAGAGGTGCTGTTGGGAGTAGAACCAGTTTATATTCCACTATATAGAATGTCACCAACAAAACTCCTGGAAAATAAAATTTATATTGGAAAACTGGAGAAAATGGGTTTATTCTTATGAGTATGTTACCTTAGGTATCTCCATTTTCTATACAAGAAGGATGATGAGGCATTTCAGTTGTCTGTTTATAATCAGAAGTTGAATTAGAAGACAATAAAGAATCGATATCCTCTTCCATGAATCAATGATCTTTTTGACCAGTTGAGAGGTGATACAATGTTCCCCAATATTGATTTTAGATTCGGGTATCGTCAGTTGAGGGTGAAAACTTCTGATACACCATGGACTATAGTCAAAATAAGGTTTTGATTATATGTGTTTGTTGTGATGTCATTAGGGTCAACCAATTCACCATTAGTGTTTATGGACCTAATAAAACTAATCTTTCACCCATTCCTAAACTCATTTTTAGTTTTATTTGTGGATGATATCTCAGTGTACTCCATGAATTATGATAATCATGCCAAAAATCATAACATTTTCATGTGTAAACTAAGTGAGAATAGGCTATATTCCAAGCTTTCCATGTTTCATTTATAGATTGAAAAGCTACATTTATTGGGTCAGATAATCTTGAAGGAATGGTTGTATATGGAAATTGAGATATTGGAAGATGTTGTATCTTTATAGAAGCACAAAAATGTTTTTAATTCCCAAATTTTTCTGGGTTTGGAATGCTATTATCAAAGGTTCATCCAATACTTTTACTATTTAGAAGAATCACTCATGGGATTTACTAAAAAGGGATTCAAAGGTTAATGGTATGTGGTATGTGAGATTTAATTACCAGATTTTAAGATGGGTTAAAAAATGAAATAATTTTAATCATACGTAATCCAGTTAAGGAATATACCTTGTTTTGTGATGTGTCTAACATTTGCCTTGAAGAACTGTTGATGCAGGATGATTGGGTTGTGGCATATGTGTCATGATATTTTAGGCCTCATGAATGAAATTACACCATAGAAAATATTGAATTTCTCATTGTGGTTTATTCATTTAAGTATCTGCAACATTATTTATTGGGATAGAGGTTTACTATGTGTACTGATCATAAAATACTTAATTAAATCATCTCCCATTTTGGTTTGAGTCTTTGATGTGAAGATGGGTTGAGAATATGCATTCCACTGATTTCAAGATGGTATACATGCCCAGAAAAAGGAACACTGTTGTAGATTATTTTATTCAAAATACTCAAAACTAAGAAGTTCAAGAGTGTAGTTCCTAGTAGAGGATGATGGAATTGTTTTTTAGATGTACCTAGAGGATTAGGATGGAAAAGGTAATATGACCCTTGCATCCTTGGTAGTTGATTCCAGCCTTTTGAGATGGATTAAGAAAAGGCATTATGAGGATCCAGAGTGTTTGGACTTAGGGGAACGTATTGAAGGTGGGGAATCAACTCTTTATTAGACTATACGCTATCACAAGATCATTTATATTCATGGATGTGTTTTCGTTCCTTCTTGGATTTGGTAAGTGTCGATGTGTGAGTTTTAGGCTTCGAAGTGGGAATTTCATTCCAGTTTAACCAAAATTTATAATGACCTTTTTAGAAAATATTGGTGGCTAGGTATGAGGAAAGAGGTTGAAGGTTTCATGATGTGATGTGATACCTGTCAGTAGGTGAAGGCTGAGCATCCTTGAACATGTGGTTTGTTACAAAATTTTACCTATCTAGTATAAAAATGGGATAGTGTGAAAATGGGTTTTATGGTGGTTCATATGAGGATTCCTCAGAAGAATTATTCTATCTGGGTAGTTTTGGATTATTTGACCAAGGTATCACATTTCTTACCAATTCAAGAGACCTTCTCCATTGATTAGTTGGTAGAGTTGTACATTTAGGAGATCATACAGTTGTGTAAGGTTCTATGGACTATATTATTTGATTGTGATCCACATTTTACTTTATGATTTTATAAAGGGTTATAGAAGGTGTTTGTTACAGACAATGTTTTTGAGTAGGGATGTCCACCCAAAGATAGATGGGAAGTCAGAGAATACTATTCGGGTACTAGAGGACTCATTGAGGGAATGTGTCCAAGACTTTGGTTGATCCAGGGAGAAGCAATAGGAGATTATTGAGTTTTCCTATGACTATTTTTTCTAAAAAACAATTGAGATGGAATTATATGAGGAACTCTTTAGTATTCCATGTATATCACCATTATGTTGTATTGACACTGGGGAGTAATATTTTTTTGGGACCGTGTCTCATGCATGAGAATTCAGAACAAGTTGAGTTGATTTGAATGAATATTTATAAGGATTAAAGTATGCGGATGTATCATGCGGATAAGAATCCTCAACCTCTTGAGTTTATGGTGGGTGATTGTGTGTTTATTCAGGTTTCTCTAATGTTGGGTCATTGTAAGATTTAGAAACATGGTATGTTAGCACCTAGGCACATGTGACCATTTGATATTATGGAGAGTATTCAACCGGTGGCATACTGATTGTGTCTCCCATAATGGTATGCTGGAATTCATTGTAACGAACTGAAATTTTGAATAATATTGGTCTCCTAAATTTGTGTGTTATTTCATTTTATACTCAACAAAACTATATCCTTTAATTAATGAAGTGATACCATTGGGTTTCGACTGTTATATGACCATTGGTCAATATGACCGTTGGAAACTAAAATATTAATGTTTTGATTTTTTTTTTATAAATACAAGTGATCTTTGTTAATTAATACAGAAACAAGAGTCTTTAGCCTCATCCAGTAGACTTGAGCTACATGAAGCCTATATGACATAGCTTGGGAAAGAGGTAGCATCTTTGGGCTTTGCTCTAAACCAAGCCCACACAGATCTTTAACATGTGATGCTTGAACAAAATCTCCTAAGGGAGAAGTTCAATCTGATAGAAATCACCACTCAGGCAATGTTGTCCCAACTGCCCCAAGATTCTATCACCATAGCACTCCTTACACTTAGGTCTTATGCAGGTGTTATAAGGGTCTATGTAATGAAGCCTTAGTTACTTTCTGTAATGTTTTTGTATAAATAAATGTTTTACTTCTTATTATAATAACATTTATGAATTTCAAATGTCTGGATAAATATAGGATGAATTTATAGAAGTTCCATATTAATGATGAATTTTGGAAAAAAGGGGGTATTTTAAAATATTTTTGTATTCTTTAAATAATTAATATTGTTAATTGATTTAAAAAAATGGTCTTCTATAGTTGTGTTCAGTAAGAAATTTAGAGTCTAATAAGATCAACTTAATTTTTAGTGAATTGTAAAGTATGAATAGTAACAGTCCAATTTGAATAGTAATGAATAGTAATGAATAGAAAATTGACTAAAAAAATATAAACTTCACCCATGAATGTATAAATACATGTTTGACATCTTAAAAGTGAAAAACTGATCATAATATAAGTCTTGGTATTTTTGTATGTCATAAATATTTTATTTACAATTTTATAATTAATTTAATAATTTAAAATGGTAATGTATTTTCATAAAATGTAATCATATATTGATACTTTATTGTCTTATGGTTATACAATAATTTCATGGGGCCTCAATTACTTTCATAAGGTGTTACAAAACGAGTTATAGTTTTAAAGTTGTATTTTCAGAATAAGTAATGATTTTATTTATAAATTAAATTTAAAATATATAAAAAATTATTTTCATAAAATGTAGTTTATTTTTGAATTCAAAGCATTGATATTAGGTTATGGTAAATTTTTGGGATTTTTATGAAACAGTTGAATTTTTGGTGAATAGTAAAAATACAGTTTTGAGTTTTGGGTGTTTAATGACATCATTAATGATGTAATAATGATGTAATAATAATGTAATAATGATGTAATCTTTCTAGTATACTTTTTAATAGTAAAATATGCTATGAGGTGTCCCATGTGGCCAAAACCAAGGGCAAATACAATTGGAAAGCCCATTGTTTGGCAAATACCACCGATGAGGTGTCCCTTGGAAATTAATTAAATATTCCTTCACTTTTCCTATAAATACCAAGATATTCCATCATTAATTTAATTCCAAAACCCACATAAAAGAAGTTATAGTCTTTTTACCTCCCAAGGCGTCCTCCCAATGTGACCTCAAGCCTCCAAGGTCCCAACCTTTATGATTTCGAAGTTACTCTTCAAGGTAAGGGAACCTTTCACCGTCCCTTTTTAAGTCATGACTTCCTTTATGTTATGTCTTCTAGTTTCCATTTCATTATGTGGGGGTATGATATTATATATATATTTTTCACTATAAAATTCATTTCCAATATTTTAATATACCCTTTACAATCTCATCAACTTATTTTTCTGAATTATAAGCGACACCGTTAGGCTTTAGAATTTTCGTAAAAGAAATCGTATTTTCTCTTTTCTTTCAAGTTCCCTTTTCATGTGGTGTGTCATTCAACACCATGATATTATTTATTTTTATTCTATACCTATACTTTAAATGATTCATTTATTTATGGGAGACCCTTTTCCCCTCTATTTTTATTGTTTTCTAAAACCATGTTATATAGTCGTTATGCTGCAGAAATTTTGTCTCAAAATATCTCTCTTTTTCTCAATAAGTTATCTTGTTTTATTTGTATGAATACCCAAATATATTTTTATTTCCATAGGTATTAATCAAGACATAAAATTTATCTATTTGATTCTGGAATTGACATACATAAAACCCTCTTTCCTTTTCCGAGGGTTTTAAAATACATAATAATCATGTTTCTAAGCACTTTTAAAATGTCACGATTTTGAAGTGAAACACATTACTTTTACTCTATATGGATTATTTATGAAATTCTTGATTATGATATATGTGTATCACATGAAAAATACATATTAAGGGTGTGCCTTGATTGTGATCCAATGCATTGGGTAAATAATTTAATCTCTTGATGACATGTTTCACGATACCTTGGTGAATAAACATGGTAATGTTTATGACACCTTGGGGATGAACCTTGGTGATATGTTCATGAATGTATAAATTAAATTTTGTATCAACATATTTATGTTATGATTTAAGTTATTTTCATTATGATACGACTTTACTTCCATTTCACATGTCTTTATGTTTTTTTATCATGTTCTTATTTGTTTCACAAGTAAACTAATTCCCTTGTTTTCCTTACTGGGCCTTCTTCTCACCCTTTCCTTGGATGTATGTCTCTAGGTTATGAGATGTAATAATTTTAATTAGGAAGAACTTATAATGAATCCCTACAAGTGGATTAGAATAATTTTCAATGTTTTAATATTTTATGTTCCTGATTTCCAAGACACTAGACTTTAAAGATCCTCTGTTTATAAAATTAAATGAAAAGTTATGTAATAAATGGAGGGATGCCATAGATGGTATCAAAGAATAGTTTAGTTATTTATAGAAATTATGCTTTGAAAAATTTAGGAAGAACCCTATAGAAAAGTTTAAATATAGGAATACTTCCTGGCATTTTGGTGAGTATTGAGTAAGTGTTTTATCAAGAAAATGCATCCCTATCTGGATACAAACAGGTAGAGGTGACTCTTGCACAGATGTACCTAAGATGGAAAACTATGAAAAGGAGTTTCGGTCTTGGCCCGGGGTATCGTGGTACACGAAAATGGGCCTTACATCACTCTTGGTTAAGACACTCTCAAGGGATTTTTTTGGATAATCATAATATTTTTATGAATCATTATGAAGGATTTATAGAGAAATGTAAATGTTTAAAGAATGGAGTTTTAAGACATAAAATCCTTTATAGTTAAAAGATTCATTAATGAAATAATCTTCTCACTAAGGTTTTATTCTTTTAGAAAATTTAAGGCAATAGGAGGAACTATGAAAATGGTGACTGCAATGGACCATACGGGGACAACCCTCTGATAGATGCCAGAATGGAAACTTTCATGCAAAGATGAACCAACTGACACAAGTTATGGGAAATAACTTTAATCAAGTTGAGATACTAATCTCAACATGAAGGTAACAACATTCTGTTGAGTCCTTTATACATCAACGACCTCTAAAATTTAGTGGATCGACTGACCCACTGATTGATGAGCAGTGGATCATCTCTGTTGAGAAGATCTTTTCTATGCTTTGCTGTTCAGAGCAAGAGAAGGTCACCCTAACTGTCTATCACTTTGAGGGAGAAGATGATCAGTGGTGGTAACCGATTAAAAACATGATTCCAAGAGTGGAGGTCGAAGATATAGAGTGGGAAGAGTTCATAGGGATCTTCTTCAGTAAATATTTCCCTCATTCCATGAGCACAAGAATGGATAATAGTATCTAGAACTGAAGAAAAAGGAGAATCAATATGTGGGATGCTATGAGATGAACTTCACCAGACCTTCCTGTTATATAGAAATATTTTTCATGGATTATAGTGGGAAGGTTGATAGATTATTTGGGGAACTAAGACCTCATATGTGGAAGAATCTAGCCAATCGAGACTATGGTAGCTATGAGGATATCATGCAGAGTGTGATGAAAGTCGAACTGGAGTTTGGTGAGACACAATGGTCTCATAAATCCAATTCAAAGAATTATCAATGGAGCCCCAGCTTAGGGAGGACCTTTGATCATGGAAGAGGAGGAAAGCAAGTGCATTGTCCCATATGTAATAAATATTGGGAAGAATCACTCAGGGAACTACCTAAACAAGAGTAGAAAATTCTACACATGTAAAAGAGATGGCTATATTGCGAGGAATTGTCTTAGTGTGGTGAAACATCAAATTCCAAACACTAATGACAAAGGGAAGATGGTTCTGGCTCTACCTGATGTCCAGTGCTTTAAGTATGGACAACTTGGGCTCTTTTCTGATAAGTGTCCAAATCTGAGGGCAGTGGAGGGGAACCACCATCAGCCTCAGAAAATGCCAAGGAATCAAGGTTGTGCTTTTTCTATCATGAAAGCTAAAGTTGAAGCGCTGAATGATGTGGTAACAGGTAATCTTGTTGTTATCTCAAAGGTATCAAGTAATTTGTTTGATTTGGGTTCTATTTATTCCTTTATTTCCTTTATGTTTGAAAAAAATTAGAATCAACCCCCAAATTTCTAAAAGTAGTGTTATTAGTCAAGACTCCTGGTGGGTTTATCCAAGCATCGTCAATGTTTAGAAACACTAGTATTTTCTTTGGTGAGCATAATCTTATCGCAAATATATTAGTCATTCCCATCCTAGAATTTGACATTATACTAGGGATGGACTAGATCTGAAAGTATAATGCAATGATCAAATAAAAACGTAAGGAAATATCAATAGTCTCGAACAGAAAACCTACAGTTATCTTCTAAGGAGAGATATCTCAACCTGATCTTTGTCTAGACGAACCTCCTATATCTTTTTTTATGAGGTTGATCGGTGAAGAAGGATAAGTAAATGAGAGTTTATGGATAGAAAATCTCTCCATCATACAGGAATATGTTGACGTATTTCTTATGGAATTGCCCAAACCTCCCCCAAAAAGAGAGGTAGAGGTCTCCATTGAAATTGTACCTAGATCCCATCCGATATCAAAGACCCCATATAGGATGGAAAATGTGGATCTAAAGGAATTGAAGAAACAACTCCAAGATATTTCAGAGATGGGGTTTATCTGACTGAGTGTGTCTCCTTGGGGAGCACCAGTACTCTTTGTGAAGAATAAGGACAGATCGATGTGGCTATGAATTGATTATAGAGAACTGAATGGTATCACAGGGAAGAACAAATACCCTCTTCCAAGAATTGATGATGTATTTGAACAACTTTGTGGGGCTCAATTATTCTCTAAGATTGATCTTCGACCTGGTTATTATCAATTGTGGGTGAAGATAGAAGATATTCTAAAAACTGCCTTCTGATCAAGTTATGGGCATTATGCGTTTGTTGTTATTCCCTTCAGACTAACCAATTCACCTGATATTTTTATAGATATGATGAATATAGTCTTTAAGGACTACCTTGATAACTTTGTTGTAGTTTTTATTGATGATATTTTGATATATTCTAAAAGTTGTGAAGAGCATGAAGATCATCTGAGGGTTCTTTCTCAAACTCTATGGAAGGAGAAGATTTTTGAAAAGTTTAGTAAATGTAGATTTTGGTTACAACAAGTTTCTTTTTTGGGGCACATTGTTACTAATGAAGGAATCACAGTTGACCCTGCAAAGAGAAAAGTTGTAGAGGAGTTTCCTCAGCCTACAACAATAACTGAGATTCGTAGTTTCCTTAGACTAGTAGGATATTATAGGAGGTTTTTGAAAAACCTTTCACAACTTTCTAATCCATTAACCAAGTTAACTCAAAACGTGGTCAAGTTCATCTGGACAAAGGAGCGAGTTGAAAGTTTCCAAGAGCTGAAGAAGAGATTGGATACTGCACCCTTATTAACATTGCCCTCCAGTGGAGAAGAATTCATTATTTTTAGCGAATCATCTCTAAAAGGGCTTGGGTGCTTCCTCATGAAAAATGACAAAGTCATTGCTTAAGCATCTCGATAGTTGAATAATCATGAGCAGAACTATCCTACGCATGATCTGGAGCTGGATACAGTCATTTTTTCTCCGAAGATATAGACGGACTATATTTATGGCAAGAAATGTGATATATACACAGACCATCAATGTTTGAATTATATTTTCACACAAAAGTAATTGAACATGAGATAGAGGATAAGGTTGTAACTTCTAAAAGACTATGATTGTTCAATTCATTATCATCCCAGAAGAGCAAAAAAAGTTACTGATGCATTAAGTAGGAAAGAACCAATTATTATTTCCATGATGAGGATTCAAAGAGATCCTTTAATCAAGGACCTATTAAAGCTGGACATGGGAATTATAAGGGAAGGGACATCATGAACTCTAACCCAAATGTTTCTCAACCGTCATTACTAGAGAATATCAAGAAAGCTCAGAAAGAAGATCCTTGGTTACAGAAGAAGTTTGAGGCTATGAAAGATGGGAAGTTTCCTAAGTTCAATATTGATCAAGAAGGTGTACTGAAATTTCTTACAAGACAACATGTTCCATTTGTTCCGGAAATAAAGAAGGAGCTGATGGATGAAGCTCATTTATCAACTTTCTTTATACATCATGGAAGAAAACAAATGTATAGGGACCTTTGTTATCATTATTGGTGGGTTAATATAAAAAGGGATATTGCTGACTACACTTCAAGGTGCCTGGTATGTCAGTAAGTGAAGGCAGAGTGACAACTTCCTAAAGGGGTATTGAAACCATTACCCATACCCATATAGAAGTAAGAAAATATCACTATGGACTTCATCACTATTCTTCTGAGAACTTTCAAAGGAAACAATGTGATATGGGTTATAGTGGAACGTCTAACCAAGACTGCCCATTTTATCACCATTCGGGAAGATTTATCTCTTGATCAACTTGCCAGGATTTACGTGAGGGAAGTGGTAATGCTGCATGGATTTCCACTTTCTATTGTATCTGATCATGATCCAAGGTTCATATCAAAATTCTGGATAATTCTTAAACATGCACTAAGCAATAAATTGAATTTCAGTACGACCTATCACCCCCAAACTATTGGACAATCTGAAAGGACTATTTAAACACTCAAGGACATGATGAGAACATGCTCAATGGAATTTAAAGGTTGATGGGATCAACATCTCCCTTTAGTTGAGTTCTCATACAAAAATAGCTTCCACTCAAGCATTTAAATGTCACCCTATGAAGCTCTATATGGGAAGCAATGTATAACTACTAATTGTTGGGATGAAGCTGGTGAGAGAATGCTTCTTGGACTTGATATTGTGTAAGATATGACAAAACAAGTACACGCCATCCAGCAACACATTAAGACTACTTAGAGTCGGTAAAAGAGTTATGCCAACAACCGTAGAAGGGACTTGGAGTTTGATGTTGGTTACAGTGTATTTCTTCGGATTTCAAGTTGGAAGAGAGTCACAAGGTTTGGGAAGAAAGGGAAGCTCAACCCTAGGTACATTGACCCCTATGAAATCCTTGATCGCGTGGGAGCAGTGACCTATTAGCTAGCACTTCCTCCAAATCTATCAGAAGTTCATGATGTATTCCACGTATCCCTCTTGAGAAAGTACATACCTGCCCATTCATATGTACTAAATCCAGAGGTGGTACAACTAGAACCTGACCTCTTTTATGAGGAGTAGCTGGTGGAGATCTTGGATTGTAGAGACAAGGTTATACGCAATAAGACGACCCACCTTGTTAAGGTGTTGTGGAGGAACCACAAATGTGAAGAAGCCTTTTGGGAACCAAAGGAGTCTATGAGGCAGAAGTGCCAACACCTTTTCTCTTCTTAGGGTACGATAATGCAACAAACTGAACTTTTGAATAATATTTGTCTCATAAATTTTTGTGTTATTTAATTTTATAATCCAAAAAACTATATCATTTAATTAATTAAGTGATATCATTTAGTTTCGACTGTTATATGGCCATTCGTCAATATGACTATTGGAAACTAAACTCTTAATGTTATAATTATTGTTTATAAATACAGGTGATCTTGGTTAATAATACAAAAACAAGAGTCGATGGCCTTATCCAGTAGAATCGGGCCATACGAATCCCATCTGGCAGAGCTTTGGAAGGAGGTAGCATCTCTGGGATTTGCTATGGACAAAGCCCAAGTTGAGTTTCAACATGTGAAGCTTGAATATAATTTCTTAAGCGAGAATTTCAAGCTGATATAAATCACCACTCGGGAAATGTTTTCCAAGCCACCCCAAGATTCTATCACCAAATTACACCTTACATTTAGGTCCAATGCAAGTGTTATAAGGGTCTATGTAACGAATCCTTAGTTACTTTCTGTAATAATTTTATATAAATAAATTTTTTACTTCTTATTATGGTAAAATTTGTGAATTTTAAATGTCTGGATAAGTATAGGATGAATTTATAGAAGTTCCATATTATTGATGAATTTTGGAAAAAAAAGGGGGTATTTTAAAATATTTTTGTATTCTTTATATATTTAATAATGTGAATTGATTTTCAATAAATGGGCTTCTATAGTTGTGTTCAGTAAGAAATTTAGAGTCTAATAAGATCAACTTAATTTTTAGTGAATAGTAAAGTATGATTAGTAACATACCCATATGAATAGTAATTAATATTAATGAATAGTAAATTGACCAAAAAATAGAAACTTCACCCATGAATGTATAAATACATGTTAGACATCTTAAAAGTGAAAAAACGATCATAATATAAGTCTTGGTATTTTTTTATGTCATAAATATTTTATTTACAATTTTATAATTTAAAATGGAAATTTATCTTCATAAAATGTAATCAAATATTGTTACTTTATTACCTTATGGTTATACGATAATTTTATGGGACCTCGATTACATTATTAAGGTGTTACAAAATGAGTTATAGTTTTAAAGTTGTATTTCTGGAATAAGTAATGAATTTATTTATAAATTAAATTAAAAATATTTAGAAAATTATTTTCATAAAATGGAGTTCATTTTGGAATTTAGAGCATCAATATTATGTTAGGGTAATGTTTTGGGATTTTTCTTAAGCAGTTGAATTTTCAGTGAATAGTAAAAATACAATTATGAGTTTTTGGTGTTTAATGACATCATTAATGATGTAATAATGATTTAATCATTCTGGTCGACTATTGAATAGTAACATATGCTATTAGGTGTTCTAAGTGGCCAAAACAATTGGCAAATACCATGGGTAAGCCCATGGTTTTGCAAATACCACCGATGAGGTGTACCTTGGAAATTAATTAAATATTCCCTCACTTTTCCTATAAACACCAAGTCATTCCCTTATTCATTTAATTATGAAGTCCTTCTCAACGAATTTCTAGTCTTTTTACCTCCCAAGGAGTCCTCCCAAGGTGTCCTCATGCCCCATGGTGTAACATCCCAAGTAAGTAATGAATAATAGATATTTTATCTATGTCTATTATTGAATTAGATAGTGTTTTAGAGGCTTAAAATGAAAATAAATCCAATCTTATGCATGGAATACACTAATATTCTTAAAAGATTGTTTTACTGCCTTTTGATGGAAAACCCTTTTTAAATATATCTTTTGATAATTTTATAAACTATTTTTGTCAAAATAAACTTATTCTTTATGATTGGGACATCAAAATTTACTTTGTGTGAATTTTTGGTATTTTTCTGACAATGTTCATTTTTTAATGAATAGTGAAAAATACTGCATTTTACATCAAAACTGCTTTTTAATCTAATTTATTTGTATGATTACATTATCTTTTGAATTGGTTTTAACGTAAAATTAGAAAATATTTTTACCATTAAATCCAATAGTGGTCGTTGGAATCAATTTCACTTTGAAATTGGACTTAAACTGGTGTCAATCTTTTGATACTTATTGTTTCCTAAAAACACGCTATTTGCTATGACAGCGGGAATTAATTATTAAATTAATTAATGTGACTTATATGTTTTAAATTTTGTAAAATAGACTTCATTTTTGAATTCCGAATATCGAATATTGCTTAGGGTGAATTTTTGGTAATTTTCTGAAAAACTTCAATTTTTAATGAATAGTGAAACCACTAAGTGGTACTTATAAAAATGATTTTTTTGTTTAAATGAAAATTTTCCATCTTTGTGTTTTGAATTTCAAAAATACGAAATAAATGGTTGTCATTAAGAAGTAAAATGTGGTTCAATGAGATTATAATAATTTTTTGGTGAATAGTAACTTATTAAGTTTTTAATCGCGATTAGTGGTAATTAGTGTAGTTTAAGGTAAAAATAATGCTTTAATAAAATAAGATGAGCTTGACACATATCCTACCCTCATTGGATGTGTCATGGCCGACCAAGACAAGCAATGGGTCAACTTGGGTACCCCATGGATCCACTTTGGTTGGGAAATGACATAAATAACTTTTTATTTAATGTAAAAGTAAAAATGACACAAACATAATATGTTTTACGAAAACAATTTTTACATGGGGTTATAAAGATCCGTTTTTGATTATAAATAGTCATTGGAAAGATAAAAAGATTTCCTACATCATAGTATTTGTTTTATAATTTTTAGACATTAAATAAATTAAATTATTTATGACATAATAATGATGCAGCGATGACATCATTATTTGAAGATTTAAATAAAATGGAAAGATAATAAAAACTCTAAAACCTACACATGGACAAAACTAATTGGATGAGTGGATTTCAAAGCCTTATCACGTTATCCTCGAATTATATCAATGTGGGACCTTTTCAGACCGAAACACATTTTCAAATAAAATAATAGTTTCATGGTTTCCAAAAGTGCCCCTCCTCTCCTCTTATAAAAGGTCCCCACCTCTACCTCATTTCACACACTCCTCAAGCCTTTGGCTCAGCCAACCCCTGCCCATTTACTCTCTCCACATACCTCTCCTCATCCTAGAGGATTCCCTTTGGGAAGAATCCTTTCAAAGGAAGCCTTTAGGCTCAAATCAAAAGGAGTTACACTTTTAAAGGTAATTCATTCTCTCATGTTCATTTTTTTTATTTTGCTTCTCCAACACCCTAAACTCTTTTTATTTACTTATTTTGTAACAACACCAGTATCTTCAATATACTAGGATGTTGTTATAAGATTTATTTCAGCTAAACTCTCACACAAATACATCAAATTGTTAAAGAACATATGGTTTCCGTGGATGGCGAAATTCTGCCTCCCGAAATGATGATTGTTCAATACTCATTTAACACCTTAAAAGGTGGCCATTATGATGTCACTATTTTTATATATGATATATAATATGTTTATTTTTTCCTTAAGCTTCTGTTTTTTTTCATTTTGGGCATACCTATATGGTTTCCATTATGGGTAAACACGATATCTTTATTTTTGGAACTGCGGACTACTGCCCCCTGAAAGTGATTTGATTCGTTAATACCATATGTGGGATGTGTAAAGGATAAAGTTAATGATATTATATATGTTATTATACTGGAATTATAATATACTCTTATATAATTATGATCCCATTCTAGAAAATACGAAATAGAAATGGAAGTAGCGTTCATGCGTACGTACGGCTTACCGTCTCAATGAACGGTGCATTTCATTTCTTACCTCTAAATGTGATGTAATATTATAAATACATGTATATGATGAATATATATGATATATATGTTATCCAAATCAATAATATCATTCTGGATATAACAAACCTTTGACCAAATTAACAACATGTAAGTGTAAGAAGTCTATTTTTGACTTAAGAACCAAATACCGAAAAAATGAACATTATTAACTTAAATGATTACATGATGTTCATAACATGGTATAAAAGGAATAATGAACTTGAAAAAGGTTCATAAGCAAGTAGAGATTAACTCAAGTTTATTATTCAGGAGATTAAAGAACGGTCGGGTCAAGTGGGATACGAGGTATGGGACTTCGTCTCAATCTCCTTTCATTGAGGCATATTCTGTTTTATATACAACCTTCCTTTATACGGTGTATAAACCCCTTTGACTTTTACGTTTATTCAAAAGGAATCTTTTTTATACAAAGCGTTTACTAAACAACAAAAGGGAATGTTTTTGTCGTACGTATGCGGCGACAACGACTTCTCTGCCGCCGTGACTATTATTTGAGTTTCGGCTTTCTCTACAAGCCATACCTTCTTTTTAGAAGAAAAATAAATACCATGTTTTACATTTCTTTCATTGTGGTATTGAAAATGGTTTTCATAATGTTTTTATATCAATGTGTTGTATTGATATCTTGTGTTTGAAAGGTGGAAATGTTATGTTTCCTTTATGCATGTTTTATGTGATATGATTATGTTGAGGTTCTTGGGAATTATTATGAAGACGGGTGGTTCCGTGATAAACTAAGGGCGGGTGACCCCGATATAGCTCTCCAATGCATTAGGTAACGCGAAGGAGTGAAACATTAAGGTTTCTCCAAATAGATTTAGGGAATATACTATGATGGGTATTCCAAACATAACCAAGAGGGTTACTCCCTACGTAAGAATGTTATGAATGCCTCAAGTTACCTTTATGTCTTATGATTTCTATGATTTACTCATGATTTGATGAGGTATGTTAAAGTGCTTATGTTTTATGGGTAAAGTATGATTTCATTCTTATGTATATATGTACCCATGTTTCCTTTCCATGTTTTTATGACCCATACTGGTCTTTTTATGCTCATCCCAAGTTTTTTTGAAATGATTTTCACAGGTCAAGGGAAAGGTACATGATATGATTATAGTGTCAAGGAAGTGTCAAGAAAGAATCCATGTTTTATCTTAAATATGTTTCCATTGATGGGAATGAAGGATACTATCTTTATGTAACCAATTTGTTTATATGTAAAATGTAATGCAAGTTTTATGATCTAATTCTCTAAAACTCTAAACCCGAAAAGATCCTCAATGCGTAATCTTTTAATAACTCAAGATTAAGTAAGGTTTAAGGCTGGGGCCTTATAGTTGGTATCAGAGGTCGGCTTAGACAACTTTATTAGTTAGAAAATTGTTAAATTATAAGTTAATTTATGATATGAGTGAAATGATATAGCATTTACAGATTACCATGTTGCTTCGCCTAAGATATTTCTGTGTTTAGAATGGTTTTCCGCTGAGGAAACAAAGCAGCTATGTTGGGACGACATCAGGAGGAAGACAATCTTCTAAATCAGCATCCTGAGATGGTCGGAATCGGAACTGAACAGTTTGTTGCAGTGATGGCACAGTTGACTCAGGCTATAAATGGTGGTGGTATCCATGCACGAGATCAGCCAGATCAACAGCAGAGGAACATGTCAGTGGTGGAACATTTCATGAGGCAATATCCCCCATCATTTAGAGGATCATCTGACCCTGTGCTAGATGAAGGTTGGATTAAAGCACTGGAGAAGATTTTTGATGTCATGGGGTGTTCAGACAATCAAAAGGTTAGTCTTGCTATTTAGCGTTTGGAGGGTGAAGCAGATCAGTGGTGGTCTATGGTTAAAAATATCAGGGACACTGATGAGATTGATGCTCTTGACTGGGATGAATTTAAAGGTATATTTCTTGAGAAGTATTTTCCTAAGGCTGTTCGACTTAGGATGGAAAAACAATTCTTGGAATTTAGGCAAGAGGAAGACTCAGTAGCTGCCTATGAAGAAAGGTTCACTCGATTGGCAAGGTATGCTCCAAATTTTATCCAAGACCTTGATAATAAAATCAATCGTTTTTACTCAGGATTAAAGCCAAAATATCGAAGGGAATTAGCTTATCGTGATTTTAAAAGTTATGAAAAGCTTGTTCGATGTGCTGAGAAAGGTGGAAATGGAGTTTTCCGATGACCAAGTGTTCTATAACAACCAGCAGAAGAAGAGACCGAGGTGGTAGGAGAAAGGTAAGAATTCTTCAAAAAAGTCTGATGGTAAGAGAACTAAGTTTCCAGTTTGTGATAAATGTGGCAAAAGGCATGCTTGGGAATGTCTTCTGAATTCCGGAAAGTGCTACCGATGTGGTAAGATGGGACATAAGGCTCGTGATTGCACTGAAAAGGATCTAGGTGAAGGTAAGACCAAATTTGATTTACAGTTAGTGAAATGTTATAAGTGCAATGAGATGGGTCACTATGAAAATGAGTGTCCAACAAAGAGCCTGAGTGATGGGAAGCAGTTAGAATACAAGCAGAAAGGGGTGGTGAAATACTTTGCAACTACTTCAGTAGATGTCGGTCCATCAAATAGAGATTCGTAGTTTCCTTGGTTTGGAAGGCTATTACCGAAGGTTTGTTAGAAATTTTTCACGGTTATCTAGTCCAATGACTAAGCTAACTCAGATGGGTGTTAAGTTTATCTAGACAAAAGAATGTGATGATTGTTTTCAGGAATTAAAAAGAAGATTGGTGAATGCTCCAGTTTTGGCACTACGTTCCAGGAATGGTGAGTTTTTTATATACAGTGATGCTTCATTGAAAGGAATTGGTTGCGTCCTAATGCAGAATGATCAGGTAATTGCTTATGCTTCACGACAATTGAAAAATCATGAGGTAAATTACCCTACACATGATTTGGAATTAGCTACTGTTGTTTTTGATTTAAAAATTTGGAGGCATCATTTGTATGGAGTAAAGTGTGAAATATATACCGATCACAAAAGTTTAAAGTATATATTCACTCAAAAAGAGTTAAGCATGAGACAGAGGAGATGGCTAGAATTAATCAAGGATTATGATTGTACAATTCATTACTATCCATAAAAAGAAAATAAAGTGGCTGATGCTTTGAGTCGAAAAAGTAATGCTTCATTAGCAATGTTGCGTTTGGAACGTGATCCTTTGGTTAAAGATTTGATGAATTTTGACATAGAAGTTGTTGGTGCAGGAAGTCCTTCTGTTTTGTTTCAGGTATCAGTAAGATCTTCTCTATCAGATAGAATCAAGCAAGCACAGAATCAAGACAGTGAGTTGTAGAAAAAGGTAGAGCTGGTTCAGAAAGGTAAGTTTCCTGAATTCAACATTGATAATGATTGTGTTTTGAGATTTGGGAAGAGATTGTGTGTGCCTTGTGATTCACAGTTGAAGATAGAGTTATTATGTGAAGCTCATAGTTCTCCGTTTTCAGTTCATCCGGGCAGTACTAAGATGTATAGAGATCTGTAGGAGTATTACTGGTGGGATGGAATGAAAAGAGATATTGCTGATTTTAATGTGAAGTGTTTGAATTGTCAGCAGGTTAAAGTAGAGCGGTAGTTACCGAAAGGGATTCTTCAGCCTTTACCAATGCCAGAGTGGAAATGGGAGAATATATCCATGGACTTTGTTGTTGGATTACTGAAGACATCTCGAGGTAATAATGCAATCTGGGTTATTGTTGATCGCTTGACCAAATCTGCTCATTTCCTTGCTATACGAGATACTTTCTTTCTTGATCAACTTTCCCATTTGTATCTTAAAGAGATAGTCAGGTTACATGGAGTTCCTCTCTCCATTGTATCGGATTGTGATCCCAGGTTTACTTCTAACTTTTGGAAAGGCCTTCAGAAGTCGTTGGGTATTGAATTAAATTTTAGTACAGCTTTTCATCCTCAAACAGATGGGCAGTCAGAACGAACAATTCAGACATTAGAGGATATGCTACAAGCTTGTTCTATGGATTATCAGGGAAATTGGGACCAACATCTTTCTTTGGTTGAATTTTCATATAATAACAGTTTTCATTCGAGTATACAGATGGCACCATTTCAGGCATTATATGGGAAGCGGTGTCTAACTCCAGCTTTCTGGGATGAAGTGGGTGAAAGGAAGTTGATGGGACCAGAATTGGTAGAAGAGATGGCAGAAAAAGTTCAGCTGATTCAGAAAGACATGAGAACAGCTCAGAGCAGGCAGAAGAGTTATGCGGATAACCGGAGGAAGGATCTATCTTTCGAGGTAGGTGATCATGTTTTTCTCAAGGTTTCTCCTTGGAAAAGTGTGATGAGATTTGGTAAGAAAGGAAAGTTGAGTCCAAGGTTCATTGGACCATACGAAATTCTGGAGAGAGTTGGATCAGTTGCATACCGAGTGGATTTACCTCCATGTTTTTCTCAGGTACACAATGTTTTTCACATTTCGATGTTGAGAAAGTATATGCCAGATCCATCTCATGTTTTGAGTCCAGAGGTAGTTCAGCTGGAAGAGAACCTATCTTATGAGGAACAATCGGTCCAGATTCTTGACCACAGGGAGCAAGTGTTACGGAATAAGGTGATTCACCAGGTAAAGGTTTTGTGGGAAAACCACATGATTGAAGAGGCAACATGGGAATCTGAAAATGCAATGAGGGATAAGTACCCCCATTTATTCGATAAGTAAATAAATTGTGGGGACGCAATTTTATAAAGGGGGGAAGGATGTAACATCCCAAGTAAGTAATGAATAATAGATATTTTATCTATGTCTATTAATGAATTTGATAGTGTTTTAGAGGCTTAAAATGAAAATAAATCCAATCTTATGCATGGAATACACTAATATTCTTAAAAGATTGTTTTACTGCCTTTTGATGGAAAACCCTTTTTAAATATATCTTTTGACAATTTTATAAACTATGTTTGTCAAAATAAACTTATTCTTTATGATTGGGACATCAAAATTTACTTTGTGTGAATTTTTGGTATTTTTCTGACAATGTTCATTTTTTAATGAATAGTGAAAAATACTGCATTTTACATCAAAACTAATTTTTAATCTAATTTATTTGTATGATTAGATTATCTTTTGAATTGGTTTTAAAGTGAAATTAGAAAATATTTTTACCATTAAATCCAACAGTGGTCGTTGGAATCAATTTCACTTTGAAATTGGACTTAAACTGGTGTCAATCTTTTGATACTTATTGTTTCCTTAAAACACGCTATTTGCTATGACAGCGGGAATTAATTATTAAATTAATTAATGTGACTTATATGTTTTGAATTTTTTATAATAGACTTCATTTTTGAATTTGGAATATCGAATATAGCTTAGGGTGACTTTTTGGTAATTTTCTGAAAAAACTTCAATTTTTGATGAATAGTGAAACCACTAAGTGGTACTTATAAAAACTGGTTTTTTCATTAAAATGAAAATTTTCCATATTTGTGTTTTGAATTTCAAAAATCCGACAAACATGGTTGTCATTAAGAAGTAAAATGTGGTTCAATGAGATTATAATAATTTTTTGGTGAATAGTAACTTATTACGTTTTTAATCGCGATTAGTGGTAATTAGTGTAGTTTAAGGTAAAAATAATGCTTTAATTTAATAAGATGAGCTTGACACATGTCCTACCCTCATTGGTTGTGTCATGGCCGACCAAGAAAAGTCATGGGTCAACTTGGGGACCACATGGAGCCACTTTGGTTGGGAAATGACATAAATAACTTTTTATTTAATGTAAAAGTAAAAATGACACAAACATAATATGTTTTACGAAAACAATTTTTACATGGGGTTATAAAGATCAGATTTTTGATTATAAATAGTAATTTGAAAGCTAAAAATATTTAAGACATCATAGTATTTGTTTTATAATTTTTAGACATTAAATAAATTAAATTATTTATGACATAATAATGATGCAGCGATGACATCATTAGTTGACGATTTAAATAAAATGGAAAGAAAATGAAAAATCTAAAACCTACACATGGCCAAAACCAATTGGATGAGTGGATTTCAAAGTCTTACCACCTTATAATCTAAATATATCAATGTGGGACCTTTTAAAACAGAAACACATTTTCAAATAAAATAATAGTTTCATGGTTTCCAAAAGTGACCCTCCTCTCCTCTTATAAAAGGCCCCCACCTCTACCTAATTTCACACACTCCTCAAGCATTTGGCTCGGCCAAAACCTTCCCATTTACTCTCTCCACATCCATCTCCTAATCCTAGAGGATTCCCTTTGGGAAGAATCTTTTCAAAGGAAGCCTTTAGGCTCAAATCAAAAAGAGTTACACTTTTAAAGGTAATTCATTCTCTCATGTTCATTTGTTTTATTTTGCTTCTCCAACCCCCTAAAATCTTTTTATTTACTTATTTTGTAATAACACCAGTATCTCCAATATACTAGGATGTTGTTATAAGATTTATTTGAGCTACACTCTAACACAACTACATCAAATGGTTAAAGAACATACGGTTTCCGTGGATGGTGAAATTCTGCCTCCCGAAACGATGATTGTTCGATACTCATTTAACACCTTCAAAGGTGGCCATTATGATGTCACTATTTTGATATATGATATATAATATGTTTATTTTTTTCTTAATCTTCTGTTTTTTTCATTTTGGGCATACCTTTATGGTTTCCATTATGGGTAAACACTATATCTTCATTTTAGGAAGTGCGGACTACCGCCCCCAGAAAGTGATTTGATTCGTTAATACCATATGTGGGATGTGTAAAGGATAAAGTTAATGATATTATATATTTTATTATACTGTAATTATAATATACTCTTATATCATTATGATCCCATTCCATAAAATACGAAATATAAATGGAAGTAGCGTTCATGCGTACATACGGCTTACCGTCTCCATGAATGGTGCATTTCATTTCTTACCTCTAAATGTGATGTAATATTATAAATACATGTATATGATGAATATATATGATATATATGTTATCCAAATCATTAATATCATTCTGGATATAATGAACCTTTGACCAAATTAACAACATGTAAGTGTAAGAAGTCTATTTTTGACTTAAGAACCAAATACCGACAAAATGAACATTATTAGCTTAAATGATTACATGATGTTAATAACATGGTATAAAAGGAATAATGAACTTGAAAAAGGTTCATAAGAAATTAGAGATTAACTCAAGTTTATTATTCAGGAGATTAAAGAACGGCCGGGTCAAGTCGGATACGAGGTATGGGACTTCGTCTCAATATCCTTTCATTGAGGCATATTCTGTTTTATACACAACCTTCTTTTATACGGTGTATAAACCCCTTTGACTTTTACGTTTATTCAAAAGGAATCTTTTTTATATGAATCATTTACTAAACGACAAAAGGGAATGTTTTTGTCGTACGTATACGGCGACAACGACTTCTCCACCGCCGTGACCATTATTTGAGTTTCGGTTTCCTCTACAAGCCATACCTTCTTTTTAGAAGAAAAATAAATACCATGTTTTACATTTCTTTCATTTTGGTATTGAAAATGGTTTTCATAATGTTTTTATATCAATGTGTTGTATTGATATCTTGTGTTTGAAAGGTGGAAATGTTATGTTTCCTTTATGCATGTTTTATGTGATATGATTATGCTGATGTTCTTGGGAATTATTATGAAGACGGGTGGTTCTATGATAAACTAAGGGCGGGTGAGCCCGATATAGCTCTCCAATGCATTGGGTAACGCGAAGGAGTGAAACGTTAAGGTTTCTCCGAAGAGATTTAGGGAATATACTGTGATGGGTATTCCAAATGTAACCAAGAGGGTTACTCCCTACATAAGAATGTTATGAATGCCTCAAGTTACCTTTATGTCTTATGATTTCTATGATTTACTCATGATTTGATGAGGTAAGTTAAAGTGCTTATGTTTTATGGGTAAAGTATGATTTAATTCTTATGTATATATGTACCCATGTTTCCTTTCCATGTTTTTATAACCCATACTGAGCTTTTTATGCTCATCCCATGTTTTTTTGAAATGATTTTCATAGGTCAAGGGAAAGGTACATGATATGATGATAGTGTTATGGAAGTGTCAAGAAAGAATCCATGTTTTATCTTAAATATGTTTCCATTGATGGGAATGAAGGATACTATCTTTATGTAACCACTTTGTTTATATGTGTAATGTAACGCATGTTTTATGATCTAATTCTCTACAACTCTAAACATGAAAAGATCCTCAATGAGTAATCTTGTAATAACTCAATATTAAGTAAGGTTTAAGTATGGGGCCTTATACATGGTCCTAGCCTTCAATCTTTCGAAGATACTCTTCAAGGTAATGGAACATTTCACCCTTCTCTTTTAAGTCATAACTTCTTTTATGGTATGTCTTCTACTTTCCATTTCATTATATGGGGGTAGGATCGTTTTTATCTTTCTTACTATCAATTTCATTTCTAATTTATGAGATACCCTGTCTACTCTCATCTATTTATTTTTCTAAATTATAAGCGATGCCGTTAGGCTGCCGAATTTTCGTAAAAGAAATCGTATTTTCTCTTTTCTTTCAAGTTTCCTTTTCATGTGGTGTGTCATTCCACACCATGATATTATTTATTTTTATTCTGTACCTCTACTGTAAATGATTCATTTATTTATGGGTGACCATTTTCCCCTCTCGTTTTATTGTTTTCCAAAACCTTATTATATAGCCGTTATGCTGCAGAAGATTTTTCTACAAATATCTTTCTCTTTTTCTTAAGAAATTCTCTTGTTTTTTTATTTGAATACCCAAATATATTTTCATTTCTAGAGTTATTCATTAAGACATAAAATTGATCTATTATATTATGGAATCGATATACATGAAACCCTATTTCCTTTTCTGAGGGTTATAAAAGACATAATGATCATGTTTCTAAGCACTTTTAAAACGTCACGATTTTGAAGTGAAACCCATTAATTTTGCTCTCTATGGGTTATTTATAAAATGTTCGATTATGATATATGTGGATCACATGAAAAATACATATTAAGGGTGTGCCATGATAGCGCATCAATGCATTGGGTAAAGAATTTAATCTCTAGAGATGACAAGTTTCACGATACCTTGGTGAATAACCTTGATAATTTTTCTAACACCTTGGGGATGAACCTAGGTGATATGTTCATGAATGTCTAAATTAATTTTTTTAGCCACATATTCAAGTTAATATTCAAGTTATTTTTATTTTTATATGCCTTTACTTCCATTTCACATGTCTTTATGTTTTTTTATCAAGTTCTTATTGGTTTCACAAGTAAACTGATTCCCTTGTTTTCCTTACCGGGCCTTATGCTCACCCTTTCCTTTGATGTATGTCTCCAGGTTATGAGTTGAAATAATTGTGCTTAGGAAGAACTTATGATAAATCCCTACAAGTGGATTAGAATAATTTTAAATGTTTTCATGTTTTATATTCCTGATTTCCAAGACACTAAACTTTAAAGATCATCTGTTTGTAAAATGAAATGAAAATTTATGTAATAAAAGGCGGGATGCCATATGCATGATTTTTATCATGTGTCAGAGACTTGGTAGTATCATCCCAACCTTTTTCATTTGATTCATATTGATGATGTTGAGCTTGAGGATGATGTATCTTTTTAGGAGCATCCAGTTCGTATTGTGGATCATAGTGAGAATATCTTGCAGGTCAAAAAACGATCCTTTAGTTATAGTGTTATTGATTCATGGTAATGTTCAAGAATAAATCTAGGAGAGGGAGACATATATAGTGTCATGGTGGCCCGATATGTTTACATTAATCTCACTGATGCATAGGAATACAACTCGATGATGAGGCGTTATAATCTAGGTAGGTTGTAAGATCCCACACATTCTTTGAGGAACATTCTTATTTATGTTTTGGTTTAAGTCTTTTTATTTTGGTTAAAGAAATTATTTTTGGGTCTATGAGATGTCTTAGAGGTTTCCTGGGGTTTCAGTACAATAAATAGTGGATAAAGTGTCCATCCAGTGTGTGTTGTATGGTTGGAAGATGGTTGGTAGTAACCGTGTTCCCTAATTATGCTTTCATAGAGGAGGGGTGCATGGTTTAAGAAACTGTGCAAGGGGGAGTCCAAATTGTGTGGGATTGGAATGAGCCATCCCACACGGTCACCACACAGTTTGTTAAACTATGCAGGCTCCCCAAGAAACTGTGTTAACTAGCACCCTCTTGAACAGAGTTTGGCGCATGGTTGGCGCATGGTGCACCTCATTAAAGTGGTGGATATTTCACATTCCCCCTTGGGATTTAATAAAACTGACCCGATTTTCTCCCCTATTATTCATCCAGTAGCAAGAGTGAATTACAAAAATCACCCAAGATTATCAAAGGTCGATCTTCTTCATTTCTAGGCCATTTGAAGTACTGTTGGTTTCGAATCTAAGATCAAGGTGAGTTAAAAACTCCTCTTCCTTCCTTTTTCTAGATCATGTCTTGTGTAGTTGTTATTATTCTTCTAAATCCCAAAAACTGCCTTTTTCCTATGGATCATAGGCTGAGGTATAAAATGGTTCTCAAATCTGAATCGAAGGCTAATGTTGAGAGTTCTCTTATATTCCGAATCGATGTTTGTGGTCTATAAGTTTTATTCCATTGTCTTGATGTAGGTTTATGTTTATGTTGTTATTCTTTTAGTTCCTTCTGGTTCTTTCCCACAGTGAGAAATGATAAATTGCTTTGTAAAATGATGAATTGAACCCCTCATGATCCCCGTTGGATGCATTGAGGATGACTAGACTAGGAAAGAGTCCACCTATAGGGTGTTCCATATTCATGAACATGGGTTTGGGTAAGTGAATGTAAACGTGAAGGGTCTATGAGATAAAACATAAGATAGTTATGTTTAGAATGTTGAAAAGAGTGTAGAGAAGAAAATATATAAGTTTTTTATTTCATTTACTAACATGAATTATGAAATTAAATTGATGTAATTTTTTTTAATTGATAAATTAGAATAAAGGGAGGGTTTGATATAATGTTAATGTGTAAATGATTCATTAATTGTAAATGGTAAATGTGTTAATGGGTTAGACCATGAAGATTATTTATATATTGATAAGACTATGAATTGTAAATGGTATGTGTGTTCAATGAGTATGATTTGTGAATTGGTATATGTGGTAAATGATTAATGAAGAATGTGCACATGGCTTGGCAGTATGTGTGGGTATTGTACTTGATGAACTATGTGGGCTAGACATAGGCTCTAAACCCATCCCCTTTAATGCATGGCTTAGTGAGTCATACAGAGGCACTATGCCCCTAACATTTTCATGTGATGAGACTATCTAGACCAAGGATTTGAGGTAAGTTCTATGAAGTGATTTTGTAATGTAATTCCCTAGTTATGTAGGGAAATTCATTATTCCCCTTGTGCATTGTTTATTTTCCTAAAATAGGCCCACGTGATATTAATGAAAATTCCTAACCCTTGGGATAAATTATGAAAATGGTTTCACTGAACATTGTTAACTAATGATACCTGATTTATCTCTTGTTTATCTTTTTTTATTTTTTACTTGTATACAATATCCATAGATATTTTGTAGACACCATTGATGGTGTCCTATGGAGTTATAATAAAACCTTATTAAGCTACCATTGGGTACTCGTGAAGAATTCATTGTTACCAGTCGGGACAAGGGAAATGGCACAACACTAGATGGTTTATTTGGGCATGGTATGTTCATTGATTAGGGATTTATACTTGGAGTGAGGACCTGTTTTGGGATTATTCAGCTTGTCCTTATTCTGGGGTTTCCTTACACATATCACTCTTTGACATGTCATAATATATTTACAATTTGGTTGTAGGATTGTACCCAATATTGGTAAATGTTTGGTAATACATGTTCATTGGTTATAATATTTCCTTTATTTCTTATTATTATCTGTTATGGATTAATTTGATAAAGAGAGGATAATTTCCCCACATAACACATTAGAACCTAAATTCTAGTCAGAAACCTCTACCATATGGGGAGGTGAGCTTGATGTCCAGTGGTGACCTGGCTCGAGGCACCACATACAGTGGCTGTAGGGTTGAGGACCTTAAAACCATGTTGTCACATAGTGTTCGTAAAGTGTTAATGATGGGTTAAAAATAAAATTTAAGTGTAAAAACATGTCAAAACATATATTGTTTTTAATTGATAAAGTTCATCCGACCCTAGTAACATTAGGCTTTAAATTGCATTGTTCAATGGATTCTTGTCCATGAAAATGACTTTTATATTGTTTAATTCAATAAAAGTTAAAAAAATGTCACTATATTTGTTTTTAATATGTATTATGTGTCCACATAGGGACGAAATATGTTATCAAGTAACATAAGTTTCTATTTTGAGATTAATATAATTATTTACATGATTGGAATAAATTCCTAATTTTTATTTATAATATATGGACATTAATTTCTTATGCAACGTCAATGTAGTTTTTCTTCAATTAATAAAACATATAATAAAATATTTCAAAAATATTAAAATAAAAATAATTTGGGTGATATAATGAGTTCCTTTAATTTTATAGGTTAATATAACATATAATGTTTCTGTTAATGTATTTTATTATAATTTATTCTCATTCATTTTATTTTTTAAGTCTAATTAAGTGAATAGTATCTAAATTGACAATAATAAAATTTTATTATAATAATATTTTATAAAACTATTTAAAAATAAAAAAAATAAAAAGGAAAAAAGAGATACTATATGGTGTAAAATTTTATCCATTTTATATTTTTAGGTCTTTTGGAACCATTTTAATTAAGAATAAATTTATTATAATTTAATCTTTTGAGAAATTTCAAAAGTGTCGCTCACCTTAATAATGAAGGGAACCAACTCACTAAATTATTTACACCACATTGAGTCTTATATCATAATAAAAATATACCAATTTCCATTATAAGATTCCATATATACATTATAAAGGTTTTTTCATCACAAAATACCAACCTTATAACACTTTTGAGGAGATCTTAAGGAGTCATTTTAGAGAAGGGGTAATCAACGAAACATACCACTTTCGTTTTCTACTTCTATTTAAATCTTGTAAATATATTTTTTTATCATAAAATAGTAAATTATTTCCAATAAATATGATAAAATATTATTATAATTATGAAAACACAATTATACATCTCTTTTACCATTAAATGAGTTATGGAATTATCACTCATGAGTACATACAACTTACCATACCCACATAAAGATACAATACATTTTTCATAAAAATATTTTATGGATGCTTATTATGATGATTTTAATGTTTAAATATGATATTTATGAAACTATTATACTTATGAAATGATAATATCATGCCTAAATTCTTACCATTCAAACAATTGGAAAATGATAACATCATTCGTGCATGCGTGTGGACTACCTCCTCCACAAAGCTATGTTATCGGTTTTTAATTTATATTTTAGTTGGATATTAATGAGGAATAATTTGATGAATAAATATGATATATATAATATATTAAAAATCCTATAATTTTGAATTAATATTTACCTTTATTTTATTCCACACTTTTAATAAAAAACAAAATACATGTGTACATACGGTCTACCATCTATATAAATAGTGTAACTAATTTTTCTAGATATAAATTTTATTGATGAGTATAAATATGTATAAAATGAATATATATTATATTTAATTTATTATTAATATTATGGTGGTGATGGAACCATGATAAATGTACAAGGATTGAAACAACTAAATTTAAATACTCATGATAAATGATACATTTAACAATTAGAAATAACAATTTTTATAAATAATTATTGATTAAAGTGCGTATTAAAATGTTATAAAGGGATCATATATGAAATTATAAGTATTAAAATTATTTGTTTATATAAGGTTTCTAAATTTAAATTCATTATATATGAGGTTTGGTCACTTTCAAATAAAAGAAATGTCAAGGGAAGGAATGTTCATCTGACTTTAATTTCTCTAAATCATAAATAATATATACTACTTTTTTTCTTGTATATGGTGTATATACTTCCAATGAATTTATTTTATGATTATTTTCATTTAAAATTTTGATTTTATATGTCCATATTTATTATTTATTTTATCAGGCTTAGGATTCAAATGTGAAAAAGGTGGTAAGTGTTATATTTCACAATCTCACAAATATTAGAGATTGTTTACGTTTACGTCTCAATTTAAAAAATTACTTAATCTTTATATTCCATATAAATATTTTCTAAAAAAAATTTAAATAAATTTTGTAATATTATCACATTTATTTATAAATTCTTTTTTTACCCATGTTGGAATTTCTAGATTTTTTTAAAAGGAATTCTTTTATCGTTTTTCAACTGAGGTAATTTTATTAAAAAAGTATCAAAAGAATGTTTTTAAAATAATATAGAATTAACATGTTTTCCTTCCTTTTGGAATATTTTTTTTAGATTCATTAAAATTTCCTAGGTTTATTTTCAAATAAAATGTTTTAGTTTATAGTTGTGTATATTTTTTTAAATAATATGTGATTTCAAAATGAAAAAGTTATTTTCCATAAGAATTATTCCAAGTGATCTTTTAAAATAATTTTATATATAAAATAAAATAAATTGAGGTTAATTAAGATTTAATGGTAATATTATCCTAGTATATCATACTTATTATTTCTATGGGTGGTTTATGTTTATGATGAAAAGTTGAAATGTTTATGAATCTTATTTCTTTTCCATGGGTTATGTTAGGATGAAATGTTTATAAAACCAATTTATTTCATGGGTTCTGAAATGATAAATGTATCACCCCAACCATAGATAGCTCAGAGTTGGTGTCTATTACTATTACATTATAACAATTATAAGGAATCAAATCCCGATGGACCAAAAGTTTAGTAGTCTCGGTAAAATATATAAACTAATAAGTATTTCATTAAAATTATTACACTAATTAAAACATAATGACTTTCATATTTCGAAATAAAGAACATTGAGTTTAACTATAATCCATCTAGTAAATCCTTTTATATATTTAGCAAGAGGTTTCTTGGATTCTTGGAGAAATAAACATAATAAGGATGAGATAAAATTCTCACTATAGGAAAAATATAACAGAAGAAATAATAAATCAATGGGAGTAATATTTATGGCTTGGTAAATAACTGAACAAACATACCATGTAATAAAAAAATTTATAAGGAAGTGCATAATCAATATGGAAAAGTAATAAATGGAAATAAATTCCATTCAAATAACTAGATAAGAAAATATAAATATGGTAAGGTTAAGAAATAGAAACACGTGCCATCTAATCATTGAAATGAAATGAATTTCATGCATCAATATGTCGACCCAAAATCTCATGGATGATTAATAATAAACAAATTCTCAATAATGGAAATGATTAATTATTGGATGTCAAGTTTTCCAGTCACATGATACCTTTACCATCTTGAAATAATATACATTTTTCCAATTTTCTCAATTAATTTTTCCTATGGTACCATCGATGCATCATGGGGATTTAATTAACTTGTCCCTAACCTATAGATCTTGCACTGACCAGTCTCTAACACAAAATACTTTCACTAAAGTTTCCCCAACCCATATAGTTCATGTACAAAGAATTTAAATAGAATAAGTTCCTTATAAAATATCTGTATTGAATAAAGTATATGAGTTTATCAATATTTCTCCTAATAATCAAATAAATTTCAAAGTAAATATCGCTTAAAAAATTGTATATGGTTCATGAATTAGTCATATCCAAGAAAAATGATATGGATATTTAGGGGAAATTCAATGTTTAATAATCATCGGAAATTGAATATTTCTATGGGACACAAGTAATCAAGGATGTGAATATGAATACTTTCCTTAGAAAAATCATTCATAAACAATTCATAGGAAGATTAAATATGGTTTAAATATACAATAACCCATGTGGAGTAAAATAAAGGTTTGTTGTTATTGATGAATGGAAACATTATAAAATATCTTTAATAAAAATTATTGAGGAAAATATACTTTTGTTTTGAAAAAAAAACATTCATTGAAAATCACTGTTCAAAATATTTTATTAAAAAACTAACATTTTAATCATGCAAGGGAGGCTTCACAGAAATGATAGAAGATAAATTCATACAATTAATACATGGTAAAAATATCATTCCTTTTTCACAGTTAAAGGATAAGAAAATTCCTTGTTTGGAATGTGACAAGAACATTACTTTGAAAAATTGGTAAAATAAGAAAGGGAAAAAATGTATTAAAAAAATAATTTTAAATTTTTTTGAATTTTTTTTAGTAAAACTTGTTCTTTAGAATAAAACTGGTTCTCTGACTAAAGAGAAAAACAATGTAGGGTTTTCTTAAAACCATTTCCAAAAACATTTTGAGTACCAAAGATTGAAAAAATTATACTAATACTTTAAAATGTTCATGAATAACCACATTATAATGAAATTCTTTATTGAAAAATGGTTATATAATTTCCTTAAATAGAAATACCATTGAAATATAACAAATGTTATTGTGGAGGAAAATAATATTTAAACATTCTAATGCGTCCCATACCACTTTGAAAGATTTTAAATCATAATCCTCATGAAGGAATATATTAAAATAATGTTATAATATCATGAGAACAAATATATTCATGATATATCATGTAAAAGTGAAGTATATATACTATAAAAATGAAACTATGTGCATAATAAGAAATAAGTCACAATATAATGTAAATAGAGATGAAATATCTTACCATGAGTTTCCTTTCATTTGAATGTCCATTAACATCCTGTATAATAAGATTATTTTAATTTTATAATTGATTGAGAAACTTTTTAACTTTTTTAGTTTTTTATTTCAATTATTACTATATTGTATACAAATACTTAAATAATTATGGTAACATCAGGTGTTTCGACCAAATTTGGGTTATGTGTCGAAAAAACTTTGTTAGGTCAACTTTGGTAAAAGCGGTCAATATATAATATCTATATAATAATAATAATAAAATAATTATCATATTGATACACCAATTATACTTTTAAAATCAATAAATAAATATGTTTATGAAAAATAAACCAATGTTACAATCATGGAGATGGTAGGTTGTACGTACCCATGAGTAACATTATCAAGTTTCAATGATCATTATGGAAAGAAGGTAAGTAGAATTATATCTTTTTTATAATGATAATAATACCATGAATACTATATTATTTAATCATATATAATTATATATAAAATTCTCATGGTGTAAAAGGAATCAAGTCATGTCGAGGAGGCAGTAGTCCACATGTCCACAACTAACATTATCACTTTTTAGTTTGTAAAAGCATAATAAATAAAATGATATATATATATTTACAAAAGGTAATTATTCCATGAATATAATATATATTTTGTGTATGTATCATATGATAAATTTTAATCATCCCTTATACATTACATGGATCATGTGAACAAATCACATCGCTTTGAGGGGGCGGTAGTCCACACTTCCTCGAACGATGCTATCATATTAGCTGAAAATGGAATGTATAAGGGTATGTATTTTAAAATATTTAAATAAGTTTAAAGAAATAAAAAATAAAAAATAAAATATATATAAACATTTTTTCTATCATAATGGCGATCAGTTAAAGTTTTAAATGGAAAAATGAACAATCGTCATTTTGTGAGGCAGTAGTTTTCCATACATAGAAATAATATATTCATTACCCATTAGATAAAGGTGTGTGTAAGTGTAGGTATATATATTAAAATAAAACCATAATAATATATTTATAATACTTTTATGGTTATGAAATATTATAATAATAAGTGTATAGGGGTTTTAGAAAGGAAATGAAACTAAAAAACATGAGAGAAGACGTTACCTCTTTATCGAGTAACTACTTTTGGTTTGTGCCAAAATGATTTCTTAGGTGGATTCCTGCCAAAATGGAGTCTTCTAGGCATAGTGGAGGGATGTTTAGATATTCTTGAGTAGATTTTGGATGAGTGAATTTGGATTTATAGGTGTGAGTAATGGGTGAGGTGGTGACCTTTTATTGGGAAGGAAAATGACTGACTTGGAATATTTGGAAACAAGTTAAGTGTACACATGTTATTACCTAAACAAAGTAATGAAAAACCAACCAAAAAAATAATGTCAGGTTAATGGATTAATTATGGATATAAAATTAGTTTTGGACAATTTTCTAATTTATTTGGGATCTTAAATATATGGTTTTTCCATTTTAATCCTAATTACACCTTAATCACTATGATTAATTTTAATCACATTCCCTAATCATTTTTCTTAAAAATTAAGATTATCATATTATAATAAAAATATAATCCATATTAAAATGGTTTATGACCATTTTTATGAAATTAAAATCAAAGAAGTTTCAAAATTAAGATTAATACTAATTTTATAGACAGACAGTTTAACCGGTTTTTGTAGAAACATGCTCAAAAGATTGTTGAGTTTTTATATTCAATTTCAATGTGAAATTGACTATAATAAACATAATTTTATTGATACATTTATTATTTATATAATTTTACAATTTAAAAATTTTAAAATACAAATTTTACATTAAGAATTATTTAAACTAAAAGGATGTTTTTAACTAAAAGGCAGTATTTTTCACTATTCATAAAAAAAAGATGCTTCTTCGAAAAATAAAAAAATACAATCCAAGATAATTTTGACATTATGATTTCAATAATTGAGTTTATTTTATCAAATTAAATTTATAATATTTTAAAAATTTATATTTAAAATTGATTCTCCACTAAAAGGTGGTAAAATTGCCTTTATAAAAATACAGGTTTTTATTTGTGAAATAGGGTTTTTTATAATCTTATGCATATAAAACCTAATCGATGAATATGAAAAATATTTTATTGAATATTTATCATATATGTTTCATTAAAATAATTAAATTATTTAAATTAGTTATGTTTATTAAGGTGGAAGTCATTTAGAAGCATAAAAATAATAATATTTCACTTTATATCCAATTTGTTTTATTTTAATTTATAATTAATTGTTTACCAATGAATTCATTTCATATTGGTGTAAACCATAATTATTATAAGTTATTTATTGCTATTAATTAAAACTAATTTAATTTCTAGTTTATGTCATATTATATAAAATAATAATATTTTAATAATACATTGTTATTTGGTGAAACTGAGTCTTACGTGTAACACATGCTATCTTGGAAGGTCGCTCTTGCATGTGACAAAAGCTATTAAGGAAGGAATATTTTGTGGTTTACATAATCTATCAATGTGTTGTGTTAATTATAAGCAATATCATATATTAAATTAATTTAAAATAGTAAATATATAGTTGATTCTCGGGTTACTATATTCCCTTACACGTTTGGTGTTACGTTTCATACACGCTATTAAATAAAAAATTGTACTTTGGAATTTTAGGGTGTTACATTCTACCCAACTTATTTAAATTACATCCTCACAATTTAAACTCAATTATGGTGATAGATTGTTTCAAAATTCCTGTGATTGAAATCCCACATCGTGATAAGGGTTCATAAGTCATCCTCTATAAAATATAGAATTTAAAGTACAAAGGTCACATGAACTACCATGCAACGAGGTCTCTAAGTAAGAGAACATCTACTGAAAGTAGAGATCCATATTTGGATTAAAAGCAAAAATATTTATAGGGAGTGATTGATGTCATCAATAAAAACAACAGATTGATAAATTGAATGTCGAGGTCCCCAAATCCATATGTCTTCGGTGATTTAGTAAACAATCGATTCAATAGAAAGTAAGGTATTTGAACAATAGTTTATTTCTATGTTATTTCCTAATGTTGGG
This sequence comes from Viscum album, assembly GCA_963277665.1. NCBI lineage: Eukaryota > Viridiplantae > Streptophyta > Magnoliopsida > Santalales > Viscaceae > Viscum > Viscum album. The sequence goes on from OY728119.1 coordinate 543,406,066, forward strand.
TAAGTATTTTACTAAATATAAATATAATGAAATATTCTTAATTTACAGGTTTCAATTTCATAGGAATAATCGTATATTTTGGTTGTGCTTTGATTAAATTATAATTCATCGCTTTAGTCCCAGAAATTAATTAACACTAATGAATTTTTTTATGTATGAAGCACTAAAATATAATTTTAAATGATCTTAATGCATATAAAAGAGAGACAATTCTGACTATGTGTCTTTAAATATATTCCAAAACCAATATGGTTTATATATTAATCTCTAATCCTCAAAAGTGGTACTACATGTTCATTATTAACAATTATTCGTCAAATAATTTAACTAAAAACAAGAAAAAATTAACCAAGAAAATGTGTAGGTCAGTGGTTGGAGTGAAACCATTATCATCCCTCGGTCCTAGGTTCAAGACCCATGACCTTGACATATTTGATTGGATTTCACCCATATTATAGGTTTTACTTTTCTAAAACCATATTAATATAATTTCTAAAATAAATCTAATTGATGTTCTTGAAATTAGGATTATCACTAAATAGACTTTTAAGTAAGGTTTTAAATAAAACCTCAAAACCTAAATAATTCATACACTTGTTTCAATATAGATCCTTCCATGGTATATATTTTATCATCCATTATATGGAATTAACTTGGGTAATTTCTTGGTTCCCTACACTTATGACGAAGTACTATAAAGGATTTCTTAGGATGACCTTCATTTCATTCCATAGTACTATTCCTTTTACTTTGAAATAATATTATTTAATTAATTATTTCCCACGCATAAAGAATTTAAATGTTCCATTGAGACACCTTCCTGGGTATCTCCTTCTATACATCTCACATGTTGAAAATCGAGCATTCTTTTCTACACAGTCTCCACCACTTGATCTCTTAACAACCTCAATCATTCTCTTATTTGGTGTGTTTGAGAGTTGGTAAAGGTATATATTGTTATTTATATTTCAGGAAAACTAATTTGGAATAAAAAAAATATACTTCACTCTTGTTAAAACATCATTTGGTTTCCCTTTTTCACCAACTTTTCCTTCATGCTTGATGTTAACTTGAATCCTTTTGGGTTACAGACAATGACTAAAGCCATAAAGAATAGTGTGAGCAAAAATAATTATAGTGAGAAAAGTTTATAATTGTCTATATGATATATAAATCATGAAACCTTATTTTAAATTTAAAAAACCTTATTTTTGAACTTGATTATTCATTGTCATTATCTATTAAAAATTTTCATAATGATTTCTAAAGAAAATGTGAATTATCCTAAGCATACCCCCAAGAGTGTAAAATGAGATGTGTAGTAAGGCCCGTTGATATGAACCAGCTTTGCCCATGTCTGGAACAGAACACCTTATCAGAGCTGTTACTCCTAGATACATCTATTATAGAACCATGTTCACTTGTAATATCTAGATATGGATGTATTTCGAGGAAGATCCACATAATCTATATGTTACCAAAACTCAAGGGTGTTCTTCTATACTTATCCTGAAATTCTACATTAGTGTTATGTTATCTAACCTATGTATTTCTAAATCTAGTTTCCAATGTTGATACTAAACATACTTTGACACCAACTATATCACCCGAATCCAAGATATCACAGAGCCAGTGTCTAGTACTATTTAATTGACATAATTATGAGGAATTAAATCCCAAAGGACTGATAGTTTAATAGTATCAGTAAAATAGATACATAAATGAGTCTTGTATTACAAATGATTACACTAATTACAACAATTTGTTTCTTATATTGAAATAAAAAACTTCGAGTATGACTCTAATCTATCTAGTAAATCTTTTCATATCTTTTATAGTAGGCTTCTTGGATTCCTGGGGAAATAAATATAATAAGGGTGAGCTCAAATTCTTAGTAAGGGAATAATATTTAAGAAGTAATAATGAATCTATGGGAGTAACTTTATGGAATGGTAAATAACAAAAAAACCATGTAATCAAAAAGTTGAGAAGGACATATATAAACAATATGGAAAGGTAATAAATATAAACACATTCTATTTAAATAACTTGGAAAGGAAAAATCAATATGGAAAGGTAAGAAAATAAAAGACATGCCATTTAATCAATTAATTTAAACAAAAAGTATCCTTATATATGTTGATGGAAAATCTCATGGGTGAATAATAAAAAACAAATTCTAAATAAAGGCAATACCTAGTTACTAGATTTCATGTTTCCCTGGCACATGATACATTTACCATCAGGAGACAGTTTAAAAGTTTCCAATTTTCACAAATAATTAGTCCAATAAGACTAGAAATGCATCAAGGGGGTTTAATTAATTGGTCCCCAACCCATAGAGCTTGCATTAACTAGTCTCTAACCCATAGGTCATTCATTAACTGATCCAAAACCTGTAGAGTGCCCGTCCAAATCATTTAAATAAACTAACTGCCTTATAAAATATCCGTATTGAATATTGGATATAGGTTTATCCATATTTCCCCAAATAATCAAATAAATTTCAAATTAAACAATGTATTAAAAATTTTATATAGTTTAGGAAACAATTATATCCATGAAAAATGATATGGATATTTAGGAAAAATTTAATGTTCAATGATCATAGGAAATTTTAAATTTCATTGGGAGAAAAGGAATGAAGGAAGTGAATGTGAATACTATCCTTGAAAACAGTCCATATAAATATTAAGTCTATTATTAATAAAAAATAATGCATGTGAAGTAAAATAAAGGGTTGTTTTAATTAATTAATGAAAAACTATAAAATGATATTTAAAAAACATTCTTGAGGAAAATATCCATTTGTTTTGAAAAACATTTTTAAAGATATTTTCTTTTAAAATAACTTTAGAAAAAATTTTCTTAAAAAACTATCATTATAAACATGAAAGGTAGGATTTTAATAAATAATAGCATGTAAATCCATACATGTCATATGAGGTAAAAAGAATATTCCTTTTGCATTCTTGAAGGTTAGAAAAATGAATTGTTCAGAAAGGAATAAGAATATTTATTTCAAAATACTGGTAAAATACAAAAATGGTAAAAATTAATTTTCTAAATAATCTTATAACATTTTTTAAAACATTTTAGTAAAACATGGTTTTTATAATAAAATAGGTTCTCCGAATAAAGTAAGAGATAATGTAGGGTTTTCTGAAAAACATTTCCAAAAACATTTTGAGTAAGGAAGAGAGGGAAAATGGTACTAATACTTGAAAATGATCTTGAATAACTATATTATGATGAAATGGTTTATTGAAACTTTTTCTATAATTTCTTAGAATCGAAATACCATTGAAATATCAATAAGGTTATTATTGAGGAAAATAATCATTAAATATTTCAAAGTGTCCCATACCACTTTGAAAATTTTTAGATCATAATCCTCACAAAGGAATAAAATTAAATGAATGTTATAATATCATGATAATAAATTTATTCATGATATATAATGTAAACAGGATGTATATACACCATATAAAATAAACTAGGTGCATAACAACGAATAAGTCTCAATAGAATGCAAATTGAGACGAAATCCCTTACCTTGAAATTCCTTTTGGGTGAAAGTCCATTAACTTCCCGTGTTACAAAATCATTTAAATTTTATACTTTCTTGAGAAAATTTTTCATCTTTATCACTACTTTTATTTCAGCTATTACTATGTTGTATACAACAACTTAAATAATTATGTTTACAAAGAGTTCATTGACTGAATTCGGTTTATGTGTCAAAAATATATTTAGTAGGTCAACTATGGTCAAAGGGGTAAATATATATAAAATCTATAGAATAATAACAATGATATAATTGTCATATTTACACTTCAATTATACTTCTAAATTAAATCATAAAAAATGGCTATGAAAAATGAACTAATGTTACAACCATTGGGTGAAGGGTACTGTAGCAGTACTATAGCGCTACTGTAGCAGCGGTGGCACTGTAGATCGGTAGGTACTGTAGCGACGGCAGGGCACTGTAGTAGCGGCGATACTATGTGGTACTGTAGCAGCTGGGTTACTATTCAAAGAATGGTAATTGGGCCAAAAATATTGGGCCTACGGGCTATGTAATGGTATACAAGGTCACTGGGCCTTCGGACTATGTAATGGGTCTCTCTCTACCCAGTTAAAAGAGGTATTTGATTTGATTTAATAATAAAATGAGGCTTCGGTTATGAATTCCATTATATTTAGTCATATATACTTATATTTAAAATTTTCATGACGTCAAAGTAATCACATTGTGTCGAGGAGGTTGAAGTCCACACATCCACGACCGACATTATCAATTTTAGTGTGTGAAAGAAAAATAATGATATATATATATATATGTTTATAGAAGGGTAATTATTTCATTAATATAATATATATATTTTTTCGATTGAAATGTTAAATTATAATCATCCTTTATACATTCCATGGATCATGTTAATGGATCACATCGCTTTGAGGGGGTGGTAGTCCACACTTCCTCAAATGATGTTATCATATTAACACAAAATGGAAAGTATAAGTGGGTGTTTTATAAGAATTAAAGAGTCTTAATGAAAAAATAAATATCATATAATATATACAAATAGTGTGTATATCATAATAGCCAACCATGAATGTTGGAAATGAAAAAATGAACAATCATTGTTTTTTGAGGTAGTAGTTCGTTATATACAGAAACCGTATGATCGTTACCGATTAGATGGAGGTGTGTATAATTATAGGTAGAAATATTAATAGATAACAACTTAGTATATTTATAATATTGGTGTTTTTATGTAATCATATATGTTTTAAGAGTTTCAGGTTTAATAATGGAAGTGATTGTAAAAATCATGAGAGCAGACATTACCTCATAATTAAGTAACTCCTTTTGGTTGGTACCAAAAGGATTCCGTAGGTGGATTCCTGCCCAATGAGAGGATTATTGGTATAGGTGAGTGATTTAGGGAGACTACATTGGCAGATTTTGGATGATCCAATTAGGCTTTAGAGGTGTGAGGAAGGGGGAGAGGTGCTAGCCTTTTACAGGGAAGGAAAAGGACTCACATGGAATGTTTAAAAAAATTCAGCTGTATACATGTTCTTACCTTAGAAAAGCCACAAAAACCAAAAAAAATCAATAATTTAAGGTTCAAGGACTAATTATGGACATAAAAAGAGTGTTGTAATAGCATCTAGGTCATTTTGGCCCTTAAATATAATGATTAGTCCATTTTAAATCCTAATTACACCTTAATCACTCCAATTAATTATATTCACTTTCACTAATCATTTTGGTAAAAAATTAATTTGATATTATTGGACTCAAAAAATAAGTCTGATTATAGTGGTTTATTTCTATTTTTTGAAGTTAAAATTACAAAGGTGAAAAAATTAAGATTAACACTAATATTGCTGATAAATAGTTTAACTGGTTTAGTAAAACAATGTTCAAAAGATTGTTGAGTTTTTTATATTCAATTTCACTATGAAATTGATTATAATAAAATAATTTTTATTAATATATTTATTATTGATCTAATGTGACTTTATATAAAATTTTAAATATAATTTATCATTAATAATTATTTAAACAAAAATATAGTTTTTAACTAAAATTTAGTATTTTTTACCATTCATAAAAAAATTAATTTTCAAAGAAAAATAAAAAAAATCACCAAGGATAATTTTGAGATTATTAAAAAAACAATGAAGTTTATTTTATAAAATTAAATTTATAAGAGTGTCAAAATTAATATTTAAAACAGGTTCCCCATTAAAAGGTGGTAAAATTGCCTTTATAAAAATATATGTTTTTATGTGTGAAATAGGGTTTGTTCTTATATTATGCATATAAAACCAAATGAATAAATATCCAAAATATTTTATTGAATATAAAAAATATATGTTTCATTAAAATCATTGAATAATTTTAATTAGTTTTTTTTATTAAGGTAAAACATATTTAGAAACATAATTATACTAATATTTCTTTTTTATATCCAATTTGTTATTAATTTCATTTCTCATTAATTATTAACCAATGGATTTATTTTATATTGGTGTACACCATAATTTTTATAATATTTTTATCACCATTCATAAACACTAATTTAATTTCTAGTTTATATATTGTTATATTAAATAACAATATTTTAATACTACATTGTAATTTGGTGAAACTCGGTCTTGCGTGTAACACAAGATATCGAGGAAGATCGCTCTTGTGTATAAAAAATTCTATCAAGGAAGGTTATTCTTGCATGTGAAAATAAGTATATCTGTGTTGCGTACATTACAAGAAATATCATGCGTTGAATTTAATTAAAATATTAAATATACAGTAGAGTCACAGGTTATTATATTACCTTACGCAATTAGGGTTACAAGTCATACATGTTATTAAATACAATGTTGTACTTTAGGATTTAGAGGTGTTACAATGAATGATTTATGATATTGTGGAACACATATGTATGAATTTAATTATGTGATGGGTGTGACCTATATCTCCCTCAAATTCATTGGGTAAAGTATAATATATCATAAGATAGTTATGGGAAATAAGTCGATGTGATCGGTCCATTATGGGAAACAAGTGGATGTGAGCGATCCATTATGGGAAACATGTCGATGTTCTCGGTTCGTTATAGGAAACATATTGATGTTATTGATAAGATATTGGAAACATGTGTTGATTCATGATTCAATTATATTGGTTGTTAAACTTAACATTGTTGATGCTTTTTTTCATCACAGAGTCTAATGACTGAAGAAGGGGAATACCTTAGCATAAAGACATTAATCCTTTAAAGAAACCTAAAAAATTGATAAAGTCATGAACAAGGATTCCATTAAGTAAGGGCCGCCCAAGTTTCATAATGGTCACACAAGTATAACTGTGCGCCACATATTGGGCACGCAAGTGACCAGCGCACCCTATTTGATTTTCTCCCAAGGTCTTCAGTAGCCTATAAATACCCCTTGTGCGCCCCCCATTTCCGGGACGAAAAATTCCAAAATTCAGATTTAAGCTCCCGGTGCCCTAGTCTATGATTGAAGTCTTTCGAACACTTCTAATGTAATTTAATACCTATAATTAAAGATCTAAAGATGGGGAACAAGGCCTAAGTGTTGAAATTCACCAACACTTGCGTGCCTAAGTGTCTAACCCTTAAGGGAAATGAAGACACTTGCGTGCCACCTTATCCCTTCAACAGAAATTGCTCACCACTCTTTTGGAATACTTTAGGGATAATACCAAGGGCTTGATCCAAGCCTCGCCCAAGTATTACCCTATGGGTTGGCCGTCACACAAGTTACATGTGTCGTGCAAGTATACTTGCGTGACCAGGACTTGAGCGCCCAAATAGGACTTGTGCGCCTACATCTTTTTTTTGTGCCCCTCCTGTCTATTCAACTCTTTTCTTCAAATCCACCTCTCCTATTCAATATTTAGCCTTCAAAACCCTCTTAAAAGTCATTTATGACATGGTTCCTTTGTTGGCTTCCTTATCTGAAAGGAATTCTATGGAACATCTCTCAAAACCTAGCGATTTACATATCTTTATGTCACTAAGGTTAGAGATTTCATTCATTCAACCCCATCCTTTAAGATGAGAATGTCCCTTAATTTTGGCATCCTCCATAGGAGTAAGCCCCAAGTCTTAAATTCTTTTGATTTGTTCTTCCTTTTCAGGAGTAAGCCCCAGACCAAAAGTCCCCTAACATGGGCCTCCTTTTCAGGAGTAAGCCCCAATCCAAGTTCCCTTAAAATGGGCATCCTCCTCAGGAGTAAGCCAAATAATAATTTTACTTAATATGGGTATCCTCCTCAAGAGTAAGACCCAATCTCAAATTTCATTAATATGGGCATCCTTCTTATGAGTAACCCCAAGTTCCCAAATATGGGAATCCTCATCAGGAGTAAGCCCCAGTCAAAATTTCTCTTAATAAGTCTTAATTTCTTTTGATTTGGACTTCCTTCTTAGAAATAAAACCCAATCATAAATCCCCTCCTAATTTGGGCATCTTCCTTAGGAGTAGGCCCCAAGTTAGAGTATCCAAATCTCTATAAATCACATATACCTTTATAGAGCTTGTTCCTGGGATTCTTCTCTGTATTAAGTCCTAATCTTTATCTATTTGGGCAGTCATACAAACGTAAGCCCCACATCATTTCCTAAGATTTCATCTTTCAAGGCACAATCATTAGGTTTACTGATACCTCTTGTTTCTCACACCGAGCATGACTCACGTGATCTTAGAGTGTAAAAGTAACCACAACACATCTCTTTGAGTCATTAATCATACGTAAGCCCCCACAATTCTTAATCGAACTATGTGGACTTTGATCTCTACCTAAAAAGTAGAGTACGTAGGAGGCCTTTCTAAAGGTTCAAACCTATCAATCATTAATTCTCATTTGTCCCATATGAAGTTAAACTATTCCCAAACTACGTGGGTTCTGATTCCTTTACTAAACAAGGATACGTAGGTATCCCATCTACGGGTATGATCCCAACTCTAAAATAATCCATTTCCTTCTAAACGACAGTAAACTTCAAGTGCCACACTGAGTGGCTTTAAAACCAGTATGTTTATCATAATAGCCAAGAGATTTTGTATAATGTATTGAAGGATACCATTGAATAAGAATCTCTAACAAATACAGATGATTCTCTATTTATTAAGAACCTAAAATACATATAAAAGATTCTCTAAATGTCATACATATCAATCATTGATTGTCAGATCTAAGGAAAGCTCATTTTCATACTTGGTAATTTAATAAGGAATCATGAACATAACTTAAATCTATAAAGAGAGTCCCGAAGTAGACAATAATTCCCCCCCAAAAGGTGTAATGAGTCCTACCTCCCATCCTCCCGACCAATGAATATTCTTAAGCCTCATCGGTCCACAACTAATGAGCACATGCCTTTGGAAAGTAGGTCCAAATGGATATAGAATCATTGGATGTTTATGGTTCTAAAAATAAACCCAGTAGAAACTGATTGGAATATTTTAACCTTAAACAAACAAGGTTATCCCCATTTCTAGAGGAAACAAATAATGGTGAACCCGACGTGAATACTTAACCAAGTTAAAATGATGTTTTACTTATTTGTTAGGCCCCTATTTAAACTCAACGAGCGGGGAAACAAAAAAATCAATAACATATGTGCTCATCCAAAATATGTAGTGGATGAAATTTTCTTGATGATGTCTGTTATATAAAAAAGGCACTCTTTTCCAAGATCTTCTGCATTACAGAAATTGCTTCACTAAAATTCACACCTGTGAATGCATCTGCTGCTACTCCTACTAGATCTTCGTCCGATCTGAGGATGACATCACCTACTCAACATCTTCAATGATGGGTCTCAAATGCACTGGTTAATGAATACCATCAACACGATACCATTCCGACTTTGGAGGCTGCTCGACAAGCCCTCCAAGTCAATAATTCACCCTTGTTGTCTGGATAGCGATGACCAGTGATCAAGAAACAGGTGGTGCCAACCACCGTCTCCAACCGTTTCTGGTCGTTATCCTTGGAACGTAATCACCAGTCCCTCCCATATTATGAGGATGTGAATGAGAAGGTCACTCAAGGCCTTAATTTAAGGAGACATGAGTCCTTCCCGAGGGCTCCCATCAACAATCGCCGCGAGACTCGTGCAGCAGTGCACCCTCAACATGAAGAGGGTATCACCTGTAGGGGTTCGGCTTAGGTCCCTCAGACCAAAGTCCGCAAGATGAACCACCAGAGGAAAAATATGGTCAACAGAGAGAAAGTTCTTACTTCTACCCCCTCCGGAGAAGTCCATCAAGCCAACTTGATGGAAAGCAATGAGCTGGAAAATACACCCGTCTGTCCTGATGTTACTACCCCGCAGACTGGTCTGGCATGAACATGCCAATATCACCAGGAAATTCCGGTAGAGTATTATAGGCAGGAATATGCACCTATTTATAACTCAACAGTTAGTCAGTAGGCTCGTCTGACTACAATTAATGAAGCTCGCCAATCTAATATGGTGGCAACTGATATGCAGTGACATACACCAGTTTATAATAAAAAATTCTTCCAACAGCCTCATCTGCCAGTATTGAAGGAAATTTGTCAACCATAATTGAAAAATAATACACAGTAGGCACATACACCTGCCAATGTTAATCAAGTCTACCAAAAATTTAGTTTGGTAGCACTCAGACAAGTCAGTCAGAAAGCTCCGACGACAAATTTGGAGCAGACTCAACTCTTTGACCCCACACATGAGAACTGTCAGAATTCAAAGACAGGAAAAGGGGGAAAAGATTGGGAATACACACCTACTCCAAGCAGAAAATGGACATATATTCCCATTCTAGAAGCTGAAGTCACCAAGAACATTCTAACAATGGTGAAGTAGTAGAAGCAAATCCCTGCTCATATTCTGGATGCTTGTCAGAATATTATAACAGTTTCAGCAGCATCACAGGGAAAGAATCAGAAATCTATCCCTGTTAGTGGAGTGACACATCAACATATCACTCCAGAACAGATACACACCTCTGTTCTAGTCCAATAGGGTTGTGGGGCATAATCCCCCATGTAATATGGACAATCAAGTCAGGCACATACACTTGATTTGAATAGAGATAATCAGCCTAACCTGACTGTTTCTCCTGAGAAGGCAAAAACACCTGCCCATAATAACCAATTTCTCAAAAAGTGGTTCCCAAAGTGAGTAATAAGGAATCTAAGTAAAAGACCTATCTAGCACAGTCAAGAAATCAAGGGCTAATCTGTAATGAGGCCTTAATCGATGCTGGATTTCTTGACGCACTCAGACAATTAACTGTTGCAACTCAAGATTCTAGTCTCTCATTTCCCAATATTGGGAACATTAATTATGATGGTTTGCATCAGACACTTCCTCATGAAGGCTTGCTTCATGACAGTTCTGTCAATCTCAAAGTATTATCTTCATATGAGAGTCACGATAACCCTCTGCATGGACAGAAGATCAAAGATCAAAAGGTTTCATCTTTTGCTGTAACCCACCATGGTGGTCCTCCCCATGATGATGAATTTAGCTGTGAAAGTCCTCTCCGTAGTAGTAATTCACATTGTCTAGAAAATTCTTCAAAGGAAAACGCAGTAACATGAAATCCCTCTTATATTGAGGCACTTTCAAATGTGAAGCCAGTTATGTCTAATGCTTTACTGTTAGTAGGTGAAATACTTTCTCTGTCAGAAGATAGTCTGGGGTGTAGGTCATTCTCCGAACCACCCTTGGGTCATTGATCTTCTAGTTTGATAAATGAATTCTCTACCAATATTGTTGAATCAGATGAGGTAACAAAGAAGAACCAGCTCTGGACTAATTAGGTAGAAGAATCTTCATTGAATGATAAAGAGGAAGTGCTGAATATGAGAAAACAACTGAAAAAAGGTGAAGTACCGGTCATGTTTTGTCCGTTGGCTGACTCTCAGTATGACATTTCAGAAATGTTGATACAAGATTGTATTCTTGATATTCGTCTCAACATGTGGAAAAATCTTTGTCAATTGAAAAATAAAATATTATCTTATGATGAATATGAAAATCTTGTCAAGATAATTAAAGGGATACAATACCAAGTTGATTTGGAATCTCTCTCAGTTTCCGGATATCCGAAGGCTGAAAAGTAGCAGAGATTCCTTCAGCGTTCATGCCTTGGTGCACTAAAAAAGTTGCGCTAGTTAATTTCCAATGCCCCATTTGATATTCATATCAGGGGATGGGGTGTCCATAGAGAAATACATTTCACTGTACTCTCCAGCCAAAAAATCCCTCCAAAAATAGTCTCATGCAATGTTATTGCCCATGGTCGGACACAACCAATTGACTTTGTTTGTAATCGAAGGCTCTCTCAAGAATAATGCTCAACTAGATCTTCTCAAATTCAGGAATACAGAGAACAAGTTGTGCAATTAATCTTGCAACAGGCAAATGAGAATATCGAATTGGATTATCGTTTAGAGCATGCACATCATCAAGTGAGAGAAGTGTCAGAAATCATCCAATGTTCTTTTGAGCCAGGTGATTTGAGTGGATGTAGGTTGATGCATCCATCCAATATCCGGACTAAATTCCACATGATCAGGAGAGATTTTAAGAAAGTCTCAGATTTAGCAGCTCATGAACCAACCCAGCTTGCTAAACTGAGGACTCTTTTAACCCTACCCTCGGAGTCAACAAATAGGATTCGAGGAGTTGTGCAGGAATAGAAGAAACAACCCCAGTCCACAGGACTGGGGACTTTTTCAAATCCTTAATCTCTTCCTCAGAGAAAGTCAGTCTTCTCTCCATTAGGGAAGAAGTCACAATAGGAATGAAGAGCTGAATTTTTAGGAGATTCCCTCTAAATTACGATTCGTCAATAAGTTCATGAGAGATCAACTCAATAGAAGGTAGTGTCTCATCAGGGACATGGAAAAAGACAGTATCGAAGAAATGTTGATAGAAGGGATGAAATGCGTTATGAATCAATAAATGTCATCAATTCCATTGTTGTTGATCCCCTAGAACATAAGGCTCAGTCAGAAGGATTAGATGAAGAAGTTCCTGCTCAAGAGGCTGTGCACACAGAGGCAAATAAAGAAGGTGTGCGTACACGAAACCAAAGGCTTACCCAGAATCTAGGTATTCCTTCAAGTAACCAACTTCCCCCTCTCCGAAAGGCATCCAACATGGGGAAAGAAAATAATCAGGTTACATTCCACCCTCCCTATAGAGAAGGCCAATAACTCTCACTAGAGAAAAGATTTGCACAACAGGAGGAAGAAATGAAGGAATTAAAGAGGATGAATGTAGAACTACTTCAAGGTAGTATTTCTCCTAAGCAAGATGGATTCAGTCATCCAAGGGAATCTGTTTTAGCTACTGAGATGGATCAAGAGTATCCTTCTTTACCAGTACACCCTCACAGGTCTAGTCCTATGGGTTATGTGCAACAACCATCGGTGGTGTTACCATCAGCTGTAGTAATAGCCACCACACCTGTCCAAGCTCTAGTTATTGCACCTGCTCAGGTCCAAGCTCAACCAGATGATTCTCAAAAGTTAATAACTACCATTGAGTCATTAACATCTCGGTTAGAAGCTATGGAGGTAAAGCGTGCAAAAATTCAACCAGGAAAAAGATCTTACCCTGAATGGGTTGATGCAATTCCCCCCCACATCAAATTTTTCAAGTACCATATTCCCAATATTTAATGGTTCGGGAGACCCAGTGAAAAATATAACACATTTTGTTTCTCATTGTGATACAATGATGAGAACCCCTCAGCAACAAGAAGTAGTTAAGCTCAGGTGTTTTGTACAGTCATTACAAGGGCTTGCTTTTGTCTGGTATACAAGCTTGAAATCCCAGTCAATTACTGGGTGGGATGATCTCCATCAACGATTCCTTCTTTAATTCATCTCAACTTTTACAAAGAAAATAGTTTTTTATCTTACAAATTTTAATAAAAGGGAGAATGAAAGAGTTTCATATTTCATTGCTCGCTGAAAGGGATTAACGTATTCCCAAATCTTAGCACTCCCTCAAGAAGAGTTGTTGCCAATCTGTGTGACAAATTTGCGTGATGAATTACGCACACCATTGATCCCTGTGAAATACACAGGAGGGTTTCGAGACCTTAATTCGATCGCTCAGTAGACCGAAGACTCTCTTACAAAGACTAAGGATAAAACTCGTGTAATTCCATCAGCTCTAGGAAGGAGAATGGGTAAAGCAGAGACTACTATAGTTATGCTTAAACAAGAACCTGTACCTGATTCTACTTCAAAACCTTCAACTTATCGAAGGGCTCCACCTCCTGAGCATCAACAATAGAGGATGTTTCATTAAGATGATCAAAGAGATCAATGAAGGAATCAATTTGGGGAGTTAAAGAGCAAAGTTTATTCTTTCCGAAATGAAAAAGTTCCTGGTTACTTCATTTCAGCTCTGGAAAAAAATTTGGTTCAGTTACCAAGGACCAAAAAGCCAAACAATGAAGGAGATGAAGACCGTACCAACTAATTCCCATTTCATCAGATATTGGGGTATCCCATTCAGGAGTGTTTTGTCTTCAATGACCTTCTACAAAAGATGGTGGACTCAGGACAAGTAAAACTGAAAGGTTCTTCAACTTAGGTAGCATGTGTTACTGCTACAAATCCAGAGGAAGAAGGTGAGTGGAAAGAAGTAAAAAGCAAAAATGCCTAGAAATATGATGATTGGATGGTCAGAAAAATGATCAACCGAACTCATTCCATTTTACGAATGCAATTGAAGAAACCAATTGTGTCCTCCTATACGAATGCCACATAAAAACCCTCTTCATCAGAGGGAAAATCCTCAAAGAAATGGCATAATTCAAAGAAAGAGGAACAATCAGAAGAAGATGAGATCGTGTCAAAGCCCAAGTTGTCTTTGTATCTGGCAGATTTTATGCCATCTACTTCAAAGCCAGGGGCACCGCCCCACCAATCAGCATAACCTAAATTGGATAATCAGGAAAAATCTTCATTGGATGAAGAGTTATTCCAAAGCTTGAGCCAAAATGGGAAGGACCTTAATTAGTACATAAGGTCTACTCCAATGGAGCTTATTATTTAATCTCAATGGATGGAGAACTCATCACTACTCTAACCAATGCCAGATTTTTAAAGAAGTATTTTGTGTAACAAAAATACTTTGACGTCCATCAAGTTGTTAAAATGCATAACCGGCGTCCTAGCTACATGACATTAAACTGTGCAGCAATCATCCAACAAGATGTTAAACTATATTTTCCCCCTTACTTCCAACATGATGTTAAACTATGTCATCCAACATGACTTTAAAATTTAAAAAGGTCCCTAGTACGTCCAACATGATGTTAAACTGTGTCCCCATTGACTTCACTACAACACATTAAACTACATATCCATACGTCCTAGCTACATGACGCTAAACTGTACAGCACCCGTCCTTGCTATATGACATTAAACTATACAACAACTCTTTTTTCCTTACTGCATGATATTAAGCTACATAGTCCCCCCTAAGGCCTTACTGCATGACATTAAACTGCACATTCCCTTATATGTCCTACATAACATTAAACTGTGCATCGTTAGGGTTGTTGCTACCTCTTGTTTCTCACACCGAGTATGACTCACATGATCTTAGAGTGAACATCAACCATAATACCCTTTCTGGGCTGCTAACCATGTGTAAGTCCCAATACCATTTTTTTTAGATTGTTTCCCTCAAGAACAACTTTATCACCAATTCATTCTTTAATCAAACTACATAGACTTTGATCCTTGCCTTCTAGGCTGTGTACGTAGGAAAACTCCTAAGGTTCAAGAACAAAACCAATATCTTCACATCGGTTCACTTCCATCACATACGATGTTGATTAGTGAAGCCGCCTCAGAACCAATATTTTTTTACATTAGTTCACCATCGTCCTTGCTATATGACGTTAAACTATTCGCACTTTTTTTCTTGTACGACAATAAAATAAAATATTCTTCGACACCCTCACTTGAGAGGGAATTATCATTAACATTGATCTCCAATCATGTTATATTCCAAAGATTACATGCATACATGGTAATACCCAAACCTTTAATCTTGGGTCAAACCAACATTGCACTAAATTCCCCTTTCACCCTTCACTTGTATGAACCAAATTTGTACAGAGGGTATTTCAAGAACTATGTGTGGCTTGATTCCCATCCTTATGGGATACGTAGGAATGTTCGAGCATCCCTCGAATCCAGCCCCAAGTCTTTGGGCCTAACCCAAAATTCCACTTTCAGTCTCTTTGATGAAAAGTCCTCTTGTGAAAACATGAATGTGGTATGAAAACCCTGGTCTTCATTCACATCAGGTTTATAAAACACACACTATGTATTCATTATTATGGTCTAAGCTCTATGACCCTAAACTAAGATTTCCTATACTCTCATCCCACATGACATTAAACTGTATTTCAAGAACTACATTTGTATTGATTATCATTCTAATCAGATATGTAGTGAATTCCAATATCTTAATTTAGGACCCAACCACAACATGATTATGGTTAGCATTGGTATGTGTATCTCTACATGTATTAAACAATTCCAATTTTGATGTGTCATACACCAAAATTTAAATACTTCTAGATCTCCATAACCCTTTTCTTGACTTCTGGTCACAAAATGTTTGATACTCAGGAATTATTTTGTTTGACAATGCAGCTTGTGCCCTTAGGCAGCCTTGCATAAGTAATCTACATAATAGACCTATCAACCGAAAGATGCTATTATTTGACTATGCAGAAAATGCCCTTAGGTGGCCCTGAATAATTCAACCCCCTAACGGGTTTGTTAAATAATGGTAACTTCATTCTTGGGAAGAAAACCTTTTTTGTCCTTAGTTGTCTTAACGAAAATATGTAGGGATCCGCAAAAATATCCATCCTTAACATATTTGTCCCATGCTCTTTTTCATGATCTAAATGTATTCAAGTATATGGTTTATATTTTCCTTTCTTACATTTGGGTAAGACCTTCGTAGGAGTGACATTCATCCAATTCTTTGACAATATTGATTGGAAATATCCTCTCCATATTCAAGTACCTCTCTCCATACAGCAGACTCTATGCTTTGGAAAATTTGAATCTCCATAAACTTTCACTGGCTTTTTAGCAATAGAAAAGTAAAATTTTTGAGTGTTCTTTTTCCTGACTATGAAACACGTGCCCTTAGGTGGCCTTGTATAAGTAGTCTACGTAACAGAACTATCAGCCAAAAGATGCTATTATTTGAATATGCATCCAATTCAATTAAGTGGCCCTACATAACTCAACCCCCTAATGGGTTTGTTAAATAGTGGTAAATTCATTCTTGGGAAATACTTCTTCTAATTCCTTTTAGCCATTTTTTTCATATCATTCCTCAGATTCAAAATTTCATAAGTCATAGTTTACATTTTCCCCCATAATTTAATATGGTAATATGTTTTTAGATAAATTATCAAATAATTGAGTAAATTTTAATCCATTTGTTAAAAGCTATTTTGACCTTAAACATTAGCGTTTTTTATGTCCGACGTGCATGACTTTAAACTACCCACAAAAGGCAAGGAAAATCTGAACAAAAGTCAAGTCCTAGCTCACTAAACGTATATTTTGCATGATTTAGGTAATATTGAGAAATAAAAATATTCAAAGATTGTAGTGTTATTTTTAATATTCCTAGTAAAAATAAAACTATGAGTGAAGATGAAAGTGTTTTTCATTGATGCACAAGAGTTATAAGGACATCCACGGACTGGCGTCTCTTCTCTTTTCTAAGAACTACAAGATTATTTCAACATAACTCTTCATTTGATTTATGGAATCCCTAGCTTCATCAATATCCACTTGGAATTCATTCATTCAACTGGGTACAATAAGAGATGAAATGATACCAGCTCTACTTGGAACAATTGTAAAAGAAACTTCATGAGTGCGGTTTGAGAAAATTTTTTGCTGATCAAACAATGACTCTATTTCTGAACAAGAGACTTGGAAGATGGATTCATGGATTTGAGAATAAATAATTGGATATAAAGAGCCATTTGGAGAGAGTACTCTTTTCATATATTATTATGATGTCGTGATAGTCTTCTATCCACCAACCGGCAGCCAAAAACATTTTCATCCCATGGGTTTTCCATTTCCACATCTACAAAGAAATTGCATGGATGAAAAATTTGAAAGTTCACATCATTGTTGTTTCTATTAATGCACAACATAACTGAAATAGAGGAGTAACAGTGCGGTAGCATCTCAGAAATATAGTTCTTTTCATCTAGAACATTGAATCCTTGTAGATGACCATGGCTATACAGAGGCAGATAGATGTTCTATGGGAAATTAAGATGATAATTTTTCAAGTACTTGGACAAATCTGGGAGAGTTCTGTCGCAGATATTATAAAAATCATGTCCAAAAATGTTCATCATATCATCAATTCTCTTGCTAGCCAGTTCATCAGTCGTTCAAATTCTTCTGGGAGCCATTTATTCTTTACAATGGTCAAATAATTAACACTTAATTAAGTTGATTTTTCATAAAATTTGTGAAGAAAAGTGAAAAAATGGCAAGGAATTAAGGCACAAAAGTCCAATGTTGGCATGAAAGTGTAACTTTGTCAGATAGGTTTTGGCGTGCAGGTATCATCGTGCAAGTCCAAATACCTCTGCAGAAGTGTGACATGAACAGAAGCAATGAAACAGCGGAAAATTAGTATACTTGCGTGACGAGAGCAACCTGCGTGGCGAGAGCTCAGAAGCATTCAAAGCCGGTTGCTTTGCGCAATAATGGGGTACATATATATAGGCAAAGGTAGCACCCTGCATGTCGAAGCCTTCATAACTCTCGCCTACGCACCACTACCTGCGCGCTGAAAACTTGTGCGCCACCCTTCCTTGTTTTTCTCCTTTACCTTAGAGTCAAATCGTCTTTCATTTCAGATCCATCTCTGAGGGGGTACTTTTGTTGAAGCTCCTTTTCATCACAGAGTCTAACTCTTGAAGAAGGGGAATACCTTAGCATGAATAGATTCATTCTTTGAAGAAACATCAAAAATTGACAAAGGCAAGAACAAGGATTCCATTAAGTAAGGGCCGCACAAGTTTCATCATGGTCGTGCAAGTATACTTGAGTGACACATATAGGGAATGCAAGAGACCTATGCACCCTATTTGATTTTCAACCATGTTCTTCATTAGCCTACAAATAACCCCTGTGGGCCCCCCATTTCGGGGATGAAAAATTAAAAAAGTCAGATTTATGTTCCCGGTGCCCTACTCTCTGCTTGAAGTCTTCTGAACACTTCTAAGTTAATTTCTTTCCTAGAATGGAAGTTCTAAAGAGGGGGAACAAGGCCTAATTGTTGAAATTCACCAAAACTTTCATGCCTAAGTGTTTAACCCTTAAGGGAAATGAAAAAACTTGCGCTCCGCCTTATCCATTCAACAGAACTTGTGCACCACTCTTTCTGAAGCCTTTAGGGATAATACTAAGGGCCTGAGCCAAGCCTCTCCCAAGTATTACCCTATGGGTTGGACTTCGTGCAAGTATACATGTGTCGCACAATTATACTTGCCCGACCAGGACTTGCGTGCCCAAACAGGACTTGTGCGCCTGCCTCTTTTTGGGTGCCCCTCCTGTCTATTCAACTATTTTCTTCAAATCCACCTCTCCTCTTCATGATTTATCCTTCAAAACCCTCTTAAAATTATTTTATGACATGGTTCATTTGTTGGATTCTTTATCTGAAAGTAATTATGTGGAACATCTCTCAAGACCTAGTGATTTACATATCTTTATGTCACTAAGGTTAGAGATTTCATTCATTCAACCTCATCCTTTAAGATGAGAAGATCCCTTAATCTGGGCATCCTCTTAGGTGTAAGCCCCAAGTCTTAAATTCTTTTGATATAGGCCCCTATTCAAAATTAAGCCTTAGATCACAAGTCCCCTAACATGGGCCTCCTTTTCAAGAGTAATCCCCAGTCCACGTTCCCTTAAAATGGGCATCCTCCTTAGGAGTAATCCCCAATCGCAATTTTCCTTAATATGGACATCCTCCCCAGGAGTAAGCACCAATCCAAAATTTCCTAAATATGGGAATCCTCCTTTGGAGTAAGCCCCAAGTTCCCAAATATGGGCATCCTCCTTAGGAGTACGCCCCAGTCATAATTTCTCTTAACCAGTCTTAATTTCTTTTGATTTGGACTTCCTTCTTAGGAAAAAAACCCAATCATAAATCCCCTCCTAATTTGGGAATCTTCCTCAGGATTAAGCCCCAAGTTAGAGTATCCAAATCTTCATAAAGCACATATACATTTATAGACCTTGTTCTGGGGATTCTTCTCTGAAGTAAGTCCCGATCTTTATCTATTTGGGCAGTCATACATACGTAAGCCCCACAACATTTACTATGATTTCACCTTTTGAGGCACAATCATTAGGTTTACTTACACCTCTTGTTTCTCACACTGAGCATGACTCAGTGAGATTAGAGTGTAAAATTAACCACGACACATCTCTTTGGATCATTAATCATACGTAAGGCCCTACAATTCTTAATCGAACTAAGTGGACTTTGATCTCTACCATAAAAGTAGAGTACGTAGGAAGCCTTTCTAAAGGTTCAAGCCAATCACTCATTAATTCTCATCTGTCCCATATCACGTTAAACTATTCTCGAACAACGTGGGTTTTTATTCCTTTTCTAAACAAGGATATGTAGGTAGCCCATCTATGGGTATGATCCCAACTATGAAATAATCCATGTCTTTCTGAACGACAATAAACTTCAAGTTCCCCACTGAGTGGCTTTAAAACTAGTATAGTTATCATAATGACCAAGAGATTTATATATAATGTATTGAAGGATACCATGGAATAAGAATATCTAACAAATATATATGATTATATATCGATTAGTAACCTCAAATACATATAAAAGATTATATAAATATCATAAATATCAATCATTGATTGTCATATCTAAAGAAAGCTCATTTCCATACTTGGTAATTTAATAAGGATTCACGAACATAACATAAATCTATAAAGAGAGTCCCAGAGTAGACAATAATTCCCCCCAAAAAAGTGTGATGATTCCGACCTCCCATCCTCGCAAACAATTAAAATTCTTAAGCCTCATTGGTCCATAACTAATTAGCACCTACCTTTGGAAAGTAGGTCCAAATGGATATAGAATCAGTGGATGTTTCCGGTTCTACGAATAAACCCGTTAGAAACCGATTGGAATGTTTGAACCGTAAACAAACAAGGTCATCCCCATTTCTATAGGAAAAAAACATATGAAATGGTTTTGATACATACAATGGTTTCACACACACATTTATGACATGAACTAATAGATCATGATTAAGTTATGATGATTTCCCATTCTTATAATTTATGACTTTTGAAATGATAAAGTTTTATACCATTGCTCATATTTTTGTACTTATTCATATTGTGTATGAAATTTTCTATTATGGTCATGATCTTATACCCTTTTATTATATTATTATTTTATCTGATTATTTATTTTTATCTCCCATGCATTCCCTTACTGAGTATTTGATCACACACTTTCTTATGTTTCCTTTTCCCCCATTCATTTATAATGACACTAAATGGTTTTTTTAGTACGGTTTCATATGAGAGGAATGTAATGGGAGATTTTGAAGACATAACAATGATAATGAAAGGATGGGTATAATGGGAGATGGTGTTTATCTTTATGAAGCAACTATTTATGAACCTAACTTGTAATTGTTTCCCCTCATTCTAAAAAACTATAAACTGAAAAGGTTTTTGGGTATATAAGGGATACATAATTTCTCTTGATGATGTATGTTTTTATGGAAAAAATTGGGACAAATATACCTTTAGTAAAACCATAAATGGAAAGTTTATGTTTTTAGCACTGGATCTGGGAGTGTCGGTCATGCTCGGTTATAGTTTATATCATATTAGAGTTTAGATAACGTTGATTATTATGATGTTTTCATATAAGATTAATATAAAAGTCATGTATATAATCATGGGTTTATAATTTTAATTTTTATCACAATTCTAATGTCTTAGAATACCATTTTTATGTTTTAAGTTATAAAATTTTAAGGTAACTAATGATATTTTTGGAGGCATTTATTTTTGAGTTATATGTAACCTTTATGATTAACCTCTGAAAAACTTATTAGAGGAAGAATGATATTTTAGTTTTTTGGTCATTTATTTAAATTTATAGAAATATTTAGATTTCATATGATCTTTTATTTTTAGGTGATTATGGGTTATTACATTTTTGGGGATGAAAAATATAAGGTATGAGAAAACCATTGTGGTTAATACATTTTTTTATTTCTAATATGTTAATATTGTTTTTTAAGTTTTTTTTTCACATTTATAGGATTATTGTAAGAATTATAATAATAATTTTTTGAAAAAAGGATAACCTATAGGACGAGTGAAAACCCGTCGCATATGGAAAGGCCATGGGCCATGAACCCACAAACTAAGGGAATCAAGGGTGCAATAACTATCATGAGAATACATGATTTATTGGTTAGTATAAATATATTTTTAATTTATTAAACTATCATAAAGACAATATTTTAGATAATTTTAAGAAAATATGTTTTATTTTATAGTTAAACATAAAATTGAATGTGATTTGTTCATTATGTGATTAATGTTAGTTTCAGAACCTTATATGATTAAGGTAAAGAAAATAATATACGATTTTACTTGAGGAATGAATTTTGAATTATCTTTTTTAAAAAAAAAATATTTAAATATATTTTTATGGTGATTCAAGTTATTTATTGAAATGAATTTAATATCATGAAGATTATGTTATTAAAGAAATTACATTTTTGGAATGAGACTTTAAAATTGATTTATGTTTTCTGAAGATAAATGTTAAATAAATATTAGAATAATATGTGATCAATTCCATATTATTTTTTATTTTAAATCATTTTCAAAAACTGTTTTATAAATTTTATATATTGATATTTATTTAATTATCTATGCTGGAATATGGTTATTACTGTTGAATTTTAGAAATTAAAGTATGTTTTTTTATTTAAAGGTTTATTTATTTTGGGAGTTATCTTATTTCAGCCTAACCATTTTGGATCTGTATAATTTAAAATGGAAGGAAGAATAAATTTTTATCCTTTTTTGATTTCCTGATCCCTTAGAAGTGGATTCTAGTGCTTCATAGATAAACTAAATCATCATAAATACTCATTATTTTGAGAAAAAAATATGTGATTGCAGTAAAAATTAAAAAAATAATGAAATTATTTTTGACATGTAAATATATTTTCTTATGATTTTAGAATGTATGATAAAGGAATTTCTCAACTATATGAAAATGATCTTGAAATCAAAAAAAATTTCCATTTACTTTTCTTACCAAAATATAAATTGCCTTTTTACACATCACAAATTTATAGTATTGTGATTGTTGACTTTGTCATAGACAAAAACTCTACCACATTCTCTTAGTATGTGAAAGTTAGGTATTTCTTCTATATCAATGTTTTTACTTCCCAAAAATATTTTCCTACATGTAAACCTAGTTATGTGTTATTTTAAATGGCCCACTTACATTTTTTCTATATTTTCAAGTAGAAGATTTATTAACCTTTTTTATGATGTTAGATTTCAAGAATGGTATTTTAAAAATCCAAAACCTTGGTTATCATGACCATGTTCAAATTATAGTGAAAAAATTTATTAAATGTGGGGAGAGAATGAAATATCCCATGATTTTAAAAATAATGACTACCTTCAATTGCTTCCAAAATATGCAACAATGACCATAATTGAAATGAAAAATATTATTATATGACCATTATTACAAAGCCATTAAATTAGAGGGTATGAATAGGATTAACTACATTTTAAAGTATATATGAAAATATTATAATCAATAAAAATTTATTTATTGATTATTATGAAATACTAATTCATTTTTTGTAAATTCATTTTATTCTTCAAAAATATGTTTTCTTAAAAAATGGGTTTTATTTCTTTTCATGAGTGAATATTATATTTAATACTTGTAACACATAGAAATTATATATGATGAAATAATTATAACTTTTAAAATAATCACATAAAAAGTATATTTGGGTGATGTTTTTGAATTTTTAGAAAAATATTGATTTTTCATTGAATAGTGAAAAAATGATTTTTTTAAAACTATATATTATTTTAATGTTTTTACAAGGAAAAAGTCAATTTTGCGGTAGTTATAATTTTAATTACATCCATTTTATATAAAATAATAAAATATTGTTTTTTGAAATGAATTTTATACTTGAATTTAGTATAAAAACATTTTATATTAAAAATAATACATTTTTATGGGAAAATTGTTTTTCGTAGCATTTTTCCTGTTTGATTTTAAATAAATTTATGAAATTTTGGTTCTTTGAATTTTAAAAATGGACTCTATATTTGGAATAAATGGGTCCAAATTTTTTATATATGAGACTTTTATTTTTAGTCAATATGAATAGTAACCTAGGAAATTTTTGTTACCATGGTAAAGGGTGAATCAAGTCATTAAGGTTACAAAGAAAACAATATAGATTATAAAATGTACCTAAAACATACCTTAATTTTAATTTATCCGTCCATTTTTTGAATAAACATCAAATATTATATTATATTAGATTTTATTATATTTGGACATGATTATAACATTTATAACATTATATTTAAAGAAAATAAAAAATATCACAATCCTTTTTTATAATTATAATATTTTTATCACGGGGATATAATGTGTTTATGTTCAGTTATAAATGTTATTTTTAATTTTAAAAGTTTTATCTTCATCATGGAAATTTACATTTAATTTTTAGTGAAGAACTAATGAACTTAAATGCTTACATAACCCTGACATTGTAATTATTCAATTAATGAGAAATTCAAATAAATAATATTAAAAATATTAAAAGAAATAATATGTGAGAAAATTCATGTGATCCACAAAATACATGGATTAATATTATATGTTAAATATTTTTTAATTTTTTTTATCATTTTAATTTTTTTAGAATGTTATTAATGTCAAGGTAATGAATAGTTATAACACTTAACATTAATAGTATTTAAAAATAAGTAATATATTATTAAATGATATAAAATAAAAAAGTGATATTTTCCCATGTTACTAGGATATTGTTCCTAATATCACCAATTGTATATTTATGTTCCATTATCCCATTTATATTAACTATATTGACCCTCAATGAGTAAAAACATCATTATCACAATAAGTTTTAAATGGTTTAATAAAGGGTAAGAAAAAAAGTATAAGGGTAAAAACATAGTAGAGTCAAGTATATGATATTAAGTTAATTATAACCTTATCTCCTTAGCATCAAAACAAATATCTCTAATGGACAAGTTTTCATGAAAATGACTTATAATTTATTTAATTTAAATATCATTATAGAATGAAAATCTAATTGTTTTTAATATATATGATGTGTCCACATAGGTAACAATGCTAGTTATTAATTAATATTAGTGTAAATTTTCAGCCTAATAAAATTATATTCATTGCCAATTTTTTTTAATATTTATTAATTATATAATGACCTTAATTTCTTATGAAACATCGTTGTAGTATTTCTTCAATTAATAAAAAGTATAGTAAAAAAATTATAAAAAATTAAAAGAAATATAATTTTGGAGATATAATTGGTTTCATGAATTATATAGGTTAATATAACATATTATCCTTTTTAAATAATTACATTAGAAATAAAAACATTTTCTTTATGTATTTTAAGTCAAACTAAGTTAATAGTGTTTAAATTGACAATAATGAACTTTTATGAGAATAATACTTTATAAAATTACTTAAGAACATTAAAATATCAAAAAATTAAAAATTATAATATATAGCCCAAATTTTCTTCAATTTAAAATTTTTAGGCAGTTTGGAACCATTTAAATTAAGAATAAATTTATTATAATTTAATCATTGGAGAAAATCCAAAAGTGAGACTCACTATAATTATAAAATAAAACCTCTTCCCTTAACTTTTTAAACCACTATGAGAATTATATCTATAAACAATAGTTCCGATTTCCCTTATAAACTTCCCTAGACACATACTATAGGTTTTTTGTTCCCAAAAGATCAACCCTAGAGCCCTTTAGAGTAGATCTGAAAGAGTTTATTCTAAGAAGAGGTAATCACCCTAACTGACGATTTTCTTTTTATACTCTTTATTAACACTTATAAATATATTTTATTTTTAAAATAATTATAACTTCATAATAATAAATATTTTTAAAAGTAATTATAATTATTAAAACACCATTATACACCCTCTTTCAAATCAAATGAGAAGTTAAATTATTTCTCATTCGTATGTACGGCTTTCCAGCTCCACGTAGAGATACAATTCATTGTTCATCACCATATTTTATCAATGGGTATTATTGTGGGTTTAATGATTATATATTATATTTATCAAAAAATTATAATTTTGAAATAATATTATCATCTATACTTTCTTACCTTCCAAACTACTGGAAAATGATAACGTCATTTGGGTGTACATGTTGACTACCACCTCCACGAAGTGATGTAATTTTTTTCTTATATATTTTTATTGGATGGAAATTAGGTATAATTTGATGAAAATAAATGATATATATTATATAAAAATGATCCTATAAAGGTGAATTAACATTTAAATTTCTTTTGTTCCATCCATTGAAAAATTAAAACAACCTTCATGTGACATACGACCCACCATCTACATAAACTGTGTAATTATTGTTTATACCTATAAATTTTAATAATGACTATAAAAATGTAAATATGAAATATATTTTATATTTATATCATGATTAATATTCGGGTTGTTATTGGATGAAGATAAATATACATGGATTGGAACAACTGAACTTAAATACTAATGATAAATAAAATATTTAACACCCATAAATAATAATTTTAGTAAGGAATATTTTATTAAAGGGGGTGATGAAATGTTATAAGGGGATCATATATGATTTTATAATTATAAAAATGTATATGGTATATAAATATAACAAATTTAAATTTATTATACCAGAGGTTAATGTACTTTATAAGCAAGGGTAAATTGAGGTTAGGAATGTTCATCCCTCTTTTTTTATATGGGATATATGTCTTATAAACCACTAGTTTTTTGTGTGGTGTATATAATATCCATGAATTTATTTTAGGATTATTATTATTATTATTAAAATTATGGTATATAAATATCCATGTTTATTTCTTTCATGTGGCTTAGAATTCCAGATTTACCATAGCGGTAATGGTTTCATTTCAAAATCTCATCAATATTTGGGATTGTTTATATTTAAGAATATATTGGGATAATTAACTAATATTTATAATCCATATAAAGTTTTTCTAAAAATGTTTTCAATAACATTTTCACTATTATCCTATGATTGTCTAAATTAAATTTTACCCATGTTTTTTTACAACATGGTTGGAGAGAATATTTTTATCATTTTTGAAATGAGGTACTTTAGGGATTTTCCAAAATAATTAGAAAGAAATGTTTTTTACCTATACGACATAGTGTTTTTTACCACTATTAGTAATAATTTTATCTCTGAATCATACATTATAAATTCTGATGGTTATTTTCAAAGAAACAATTTTCTCATATAATTGGATGTCTTTTTTTTAAATATAAGTTATTTCAAAATGAAAAGGTTATTTTCCTAGAGAATTATTCCAAGTAATATTTAGTAATTATTTTCCTTTCAATAAGACATAATTTGATGATACATAATGTTTAATGAGGATATGATCCAATTATAACTTACTTATTCTTTCTCTTTATGGTTTATGTTTATTATTAAAGGATGAAATGATTAGAAAACCTATTTATTTTCCATGGGTTATGCTACGATGAAATGATTATGAAGACCATTTTTTCATGGGCTCAGATATGATTAAATTTTTTTGATCTTTTGGAACACGTATGTATTATTTTAATTATGTTGTTGGTGGTAAATATATCTCCATCATATTCATTGATTAAAGTATTATATCTCATGAGATTGTAATGGGAAACAAGTGGATGTTCTTGATCTGTTATGGGAAACATGTCAAAATGATTAATTTGTAATGGGAAACAAGTTTCTGTGATTGATCCACTATGGGAAATATGTGTTTATTATTGATCTGATGGTCTTGGTAGATAACCGTATCATATAAATTTTTTTCTATACATCTAATGCTACTACACACAGAAATTTATGACATGAAATTATGGTTCCTAATTGAGTTATAAAAATTTATCATTCATATGATTCATGTGTTTTTAAATGGTAATGTTTTATACCATAAATCATATTTATAATGTTTTTCTTACTATGTATAAAATTTATATGTTATGTTCATGATCTTAAAACATTATTATTATCTTATTCTTTAAGCTGATTATTTATTTATATCTCCCATTCTTACCATTATATAGTATTTGAGATCAACATTTCCTATGTTTCCTTTTCCCCAGGTCATGAAGCATTATGCCAAATGATTTGTGTTTAAAAACATATCATATTTGATGAATTATATTTGGAATATTAAAAACATAACATTGAATATGAAAATTTGGGTATATTGGTATATGGTGTTGATATTTATGAAAAAGTTATTTATGAACCCATGTTGTAAAGATTTTCCCCAAATTCTGTAAAACTCTCAACCTAAAAGGTTATTGGGTATGAAAGTAATACACCATTTCCTTTGTTTTTTTGTTTTGGATGAAAAAATTGCATCATATTTATTGATATAAAATCCATAAATGTATGTTTTTTGTTTTTATCATTGGATATTGGAGTGTGGATTACATCTTGTTACACCATCACTATATATTAATATTTCTTGACTGCATTATTTGATACCAGTACATATCAATCATTTATATAGACTCTTATTGTGAACCTATTAAATCATCCTATGAATATTTTGTATTATTTTATGGATATTACTATACCCCATTGGATATAAGAGGGTAAAATATCTCTATAGAACCTCTTGTATTTTCTCTCTCTCTTAGATCTTTGTTACATGGAGATTTCTAGTTTTCGATGAAAGACTTGTTGACATCATTTTCTAGATGGATTGTATTATTATTCATACGGTCCATTGTTAATGTTATCTTCAACGAGTCTCCTTTACTACACCCTATGGCCTGTTTCATGTATTTTAGGGATAATGAGACCCAAGATATGTTTCACAGCCCTTCCCAATCGGTCCTGTGTTGTGACTCCCCAAACCCACCTCCAATAGGCCAGGGTGTGGAGTCTAGCACTGAGTATGCATATCATTATCATGGAAGGACTTATACTAAGTAATTTTAGATATGAACAAAACCCTAAGCCCATTAAAATACTGAAATATAAAAAAATTGGAAACCATGGTTGCATAGAACTAAATCCTATAACAAGAGAATAATATGAAGTAAAACAAATTAAACATGGCCAAATACAAGGGAACCATAATCACTTTGAAAAAAAAGACTAACCTAAAATAGAAAGAAACTACAATCTGAATGTAGTAGGAACACACCTTAGTCTATCAAGTCTCACTAAGAAATGTATGATCCTGGTCTATCTAGAACTTTGTCGAAAGGTCAGTAATATTTACAAGACACGACACATGTGGGTGAATCCCATGAAGGGGTGAGTATAACAATACTCAGTAGGAAACCATGAAATGAAAAATAATAAAACAAAGAAAATAAAGGCATATCTATATAGGTATATGTTTACACCACATATAACTATAATATCTAGATATACTCGAGAAAGACACATAGTCTAAAGGTAAGTCCCACCCATAGTATACTATCCCTAGGATTCCAGATCAAAAGATCCATGAAGCACTAATGAGGGAGAATAGACACCTAAGTTAAATAGTAATAATGATGTCCATTTGAGAGGTACTGCTTGTTGGGTCTCATCATAAAAAATAACCTTCTGATTGTTTGAAAAGAATATGATACATAGATGAGGATCAATACCAAAGCCCTGGGGTGATACCAGTAACACAATATTGATTAACCAACTATGTAGAGGATCGACAACCACATAGTGTTGGTCATGAAAATACCAAGAACACCACCTAGGAAATGAAGATGAATAGAGGATAAAAATCTGAGCCTCACGAAGGTATTCCAATGACTCTATAATTTTCCTAGGAGTAGTAAATGATTATATTCCAACATTTACGGAGATGATAAAGGGAATGAACCATAATGAAAACTTTTCCTTGATATGGATGATAAGAGATCCAAGCCATGTTTAATAGAGTACACAGTGTGTAGTTGGGATCAAATTCCATGTCCCTTGACCATAGTTTCAACCTTTGTAAACAACCCATGTTATCAAACCATGTACTCGTAGAAGTACACACCATATAGGAATCCTATTTACTATACCCATGTGCTAGTACATGACTCAGACTGTTTACTTGGTCTAACATGTTCTCATATAGGGGAGCCCACACCGTGTAGTTAACCCATGTACTCTACTTTGTGGTCGTGTACTCTCTAAGGTACACATCGAGTCTCCAGGGAGAGGTCAGATGACATGTAGGCAATGCCACATGCCTTATGATACTTATATCCTACATGAAACCCTAGAAGCCTCTTAGGTTCCCCACACACTGTGTAATCCTAGATTACATGCCATTTGGATCAGGATTTTCTAGAATCCATGGTTCTTACACTATATGTACCGACTGATGGTCTGAAATTTGATCTTGCATTCACCTTATTGCATAACTATATGTTGTTCCTTGTCAAGTCATTACATCAAAAAATGAACAAGATTCACTCCTTCGATCCTCTTAGAAAACAAGCTCAACATCATTCTTCTTTATCCACAAAAGAATAGGAAATCAGGTATCAACCATCATCTGATTCATAACTGCTTCCATCATCGTACCACCATCATGTCATTACAATCACATGTATATGATATTAGATTATTATGCTAAGAAATGGGTGTGCAATGATCGATCGATCAGGACAAGTTGTGTCACAGTACAAATTAAGAATGCCTATGATGAATGATGAAAGGGGGGAGAAAATCACAAGAATAGAATAAAGGAATGATCCTCAATCGATGTTCGTGTTGATCTTGATCCATCTGTGTTATAACAATAATCAAAATAATTAAATTATAAAGATAATTATCCCATCAAAACCCTACAAATATTCCCATCCCACATGACGATTAAACCACATATCAATCTGTTCTCTGATTGGCCTGTGTTCATTATAGAAATCAAGAACAATGGTGAAATAAAAATAAAAAACATGACATAATTTGTTTTGGATCAATCACAGTTGAATAACTATGCAATGTTGTTGTCGTTGGCAAGATCCATTGAATCTGAGGTGCGTCGATATTCGTTTCCTGATCTATTCACCGTTATCTTTAGAGGAATTTATCAATACTCTCTAATGGAAATCCAATGTCTCTATGGTTATGTGGATAAATCTTGAAAATCTCCACGATCATCAATTTAATGAGTGTCTATTTTTTTCTCATGATTACATTTCCACAAAAGGCCCATACTGATTAATGTTAACTCACACCTAGGGTAAAACCTACATTATGAACTCAATGTTTCCCTCAAATTTCTAATTTGATCACCCGTTTATAAATTATTCTCCTCTTTTATAAAAATTACACCTGCGTTCTATTTAGTATATTTAATATATTTCAAATATTTATTTCGGGAACACCATGCCATAGAA
This sequence comes from Viscum album, assembly GCA_963277665.1. Taxonomy (NCBI): domain Eukaryota; kingdom Viridiplantae; phylum Streptophyta; class Magnoliopsida; order Santalales; family Viscaceae; genus Viscum; species Viscum album. The sequence continues at coordinate 543,437,440 of OY728119.1, forward strand.
TCACATGTTGTCTCAATGCCTGGTCTTCAAAAAAATCAATATAATATCTAAAAATAATACATAAAAAATCTAAGATATTACATTCTCCACACCTTGGGGATTGACATCCTTAAAAATCTAAAACATGGATACTCTTAATGATGTGGGTACAAATCATGAATTGAAGCCTCCTGATCCCATGTTATCTCCTAGAGACTCTCACGCTTCAACCAAAAACACACTAGAGGAATATAAAACCAATGAAGGATCATCTCCTTCTGATTATCAATCCCTACCAGGTACACAACAAAAGTTACTCCATCCTATATTTCCATCCCACCCAAGTTGATAACATTTGATGGGTCATGCACGTACCTCCTCTAATGCGACACATGGATAACTCCATGTACCTAGTCAATCTTTAAAGGTAGGGCAAAGAGGTACACCAACTTTTGAAATCTACAATGTATTTTTAAAGGGATAATGTACATCAGAGATAACTTGCCTCCCTGACGAAATATCCACAATTCAGATCAAGGTGAAATCTCTCGGAACACATGGTCTCCATCCTCAAAATACAAAGGCCTCTATTGCCTATTAACATAAGAATTAAGATGGATTGGTGCAGTCTTTTTCTTCAACTAGATGATATTCACCTTCTCGGTAGTTTCTCGCACCATCTCCTATTTCATGAGTGATGGATCTCATGGGTCAATCTAAAAAAGTAATAACTTGTAGGGTCACCCATACAACACCTCAAATGGTGTCACACCAATGGTGAAATGGTATATATTTGTTGTATGAAAATTCCACCAGTTTTAGGTAATCCTCTTAAATATGACCAAAGTATAACATGTAAGTCCATAACATGTCCTCCATAACCTTAGTGGTCTGATCAGTGCATCCATCACTTTGAGGGGCGAAACAATTTTCTCAAGAGTAACTGGTTCCCAAATACCTCATGTAAACCCTTCCACAATTAGGACGTAAAGTGAGTATCACGATCATAAACATTGTTCAATGTAAATACATGGAGTCTAACTATCTTCTATATATAGAGGTGTCCCAAGGTCTCTACTAAACATTGTTCTTGGATTTCTAAGAAGCAGGATGACTTGGTGAGTCGGTATACGATCACCCAGATGATATCATGTACCCAGGAAGTACGTTTTAATCTCATCATGAAGTCCACATATATATATATATATATATATATATATATATATATATATATATATATATATACCCCATCCCACTTCTATTATGGATCCTTAAGGGGTTGATCTAAACCCTCTAAATCATGGTTCTTAGTCTTCATTTGCTAAAAATTAAGGCATCGGGAGACAAAACATGAAACTCCTTTATTCATTCCTAACCACCAAAACTATCATCAAACATCCTTGTACATATTTCACACAACAGTATGTAACATCAAAAGATATGTATGAAAATCTATCAGAACATTCTCCCACACCATCAATTGTACCATCATTCATCCTCTAAAAAGAACAGAGTTCTCCCCACCTATATAAAATCCATCAGGAACATGTCCTACAGATATATATGCTTGTATTTTCTCATAGTTAGTATCCCAAAGTTATGCCTCTGACTTGATGTAAGAGTGGAGGAGTGAAAATCATCTATTATAGGTAAGCTACTCTATATCCTTTCACAAAGGATATCTTTAATGATTCCAACTGCTCTGACGCCACATTCTGTAACTACGAACAAGATAATCTACTGAGATATTCTACTACTATATTCCCCTCCCTAGGAGTTTAGACAATTTCAATGTCATAATCCTGGAAAAAATGATGCAATATCCTCTCTCTAATGTTGAGACCCTTTCGAGAAAATATATACTTAAGACTCTTGTGATTAGAGTAGATGATAAAATTCTAGCCCATCTGGTAGTTTCACCAGATCATCAAACCAAAGATTGCCACTACTAACTCAATATCATGGGTAGCATAGTTCTTCCCATGTGGTATTTAATGGAATGAACCATAGGAGATCACTAATTTTCCTTTCATTAGAGAAAAAAAATGCCCGGTTCATGATGTATCGCAGAACACTACATACTCGACACGTTCCTCAAGACATCTCAAGTTGGGAGCACTCATAAAAATCTGCATGAATTGATGGAAATATTTCTATCACTTTTCTATCAACACAAAAGGATACCCCTTTAGAGTTAAAGATAACTAGGGTGCAGATATTCTAGATAAATCAGGTATGAATCTCCAATAATATCTGAGAAACCCATTTTATCCCCGCACCTGCATCACACTCTTAGGTTGCTCCTACGATAACATCACCTTGACCCAAGATGGGTCTACTGCCACTTCATCCGTTGAGGAAACAAGTCCTAAAAAATGGTCTTTTGGAATCCAGAACTGAAACGTTGAGAGATTTCCATAAAGCTAGGGATCTCATAGTATAACTAGATATATCCTTAATTGTGTTGTGTTATCCTTCTCAGATACTGAGTATATAAGGATATCATTGATGAAGAATACCAATATATGGTCTAAGAAAAGATGGACTATCTAGTTCATGTGTCCCATGAACACTTCTGGGGAGTTCGTAATGCCAATGGGTTTCACCAAGTACTCAAAGTGGACGTATCGACATACGAATTCCATATTTGGTATATCTTCATCCCATACTCATAGATGGTGATAGCTTTACCTGAGGTCAACCTTCGAGAACCATCGCGCCCATCACAACTGTTCAAAGAGGTCATCGATCCTCAGTAGTGGATACTTATTCATCATAGTCACCTAATTCAAGCAATGGTAGTCCACATACAACCTCAAGATCCCATCTTCATTTTTATAAAACAAAGCTAGGGATTCCCAAGTAGAAATGGTGGGTCTAACAAAGACATTCCTCTGTAATTCATCCAATTGAAAACTTATTATACAAAGGTTTGTGGGAGCCATCCGATATGTTGGTGTAGATATTTGTTTCATCCCAAGGTGTAGATAATTGAAAAAGTCTACCTCTCATCACTGATGTAAACCCAGAACATATTTGAGGAATATGTCCTTGTAATCCTCCACCACTGAAGGAAAATTAAAAATCATAAAATCCACTATACCAATGGTAAATCTAGACAACTGATGAGCAATCGGTTTCACCCACCATTTCATGACTCCATCCTGTACTACCTTGGCTTCCTTTTCATCGACAAAGGAAAAACTAGTTCCATCACTATGGTGACACTGAACTGTTCTCCTAAATCATTCAATATGGGTAGGGAATTTAGATAACTAATCCATACCAAGTATGAAATTGTAAGTAATTGACACTACTACTAAGCGATCCAAACAAAAAATCTCCCCTCCAAGAGTCAAGTCACGTTATCCAGACAAGTTAGTGATCTCATATTCTTCTCCAGTAGGAGTCTCAAAGTATAAGTGTTGATTCGATGGTTAAACTAAAATATCTAAGTGATGAACCAGATATGTGGAGAGAAATGAATGACTAGAACTGGTGTTTATCAGTACTACATATAAATTATAAAATACACTGATTATACTTGAAATCATTCTCAGAGCCTCTAGGTCATAAGCTTTGATCACCTGCAGCTGTTCCCTCCCTTGTCCTCCAACTCCATGATCCTGGCGTGCAAAACATGGGGGTGGTGGAGGTAATAGGTCATAGAATCAACCACCCTGCTCTCCCAACTCTTCTACCATGTACTACACCCTATATACCAGCCTGCTCCGGTCACTGTCTCTACCACAACAGCCCATTAACAATTTATTCTTCAGATCTATGGTGGGTTGGAAAATATCAGGTGAGATTTCCCCTTCCATCACATGAGTAGCACTACCTCTCTCTAGGCTGACTGGACTCACCCTATGATCCTTGAACTGTAGATCTACTATCCAGGGACTGCCTCTTGAAACGACTCCCACTTCCAGGTCCCTAAGACAGAATGTTTCTCCCTACTACCAAGGTCTCTACTCCCTCTTTCCCATTGTTGAAAACAACAAGATGTATTTGCTCATATAATAAAATATCATCCACTAAAGCTCACTCTAGTACCCCATCATACATAGGAATGCATTGAGGGATAAAAGTAACTCAAATGTATCTACGCATACCTCACTCAAAGGGTCAAGACCCAAAAAAATAATTTTGAACCATATCTATTGAGTACTGGGAAAGGTTGATAATCCTTAATGAATACTCTACCACTGTCATGCTACCCTATTGGAGCTGTAGAAGCTCCAGGATAAGTACAACCCTCAACATAGCTAGTGAGAACTCCTATAAAAAAAGGTGTCCAAACTCTCTTCATGAAAGAGTCACCACATCATAAGACTGGGTAACTAAACCCCACCATCTCCCTATTGAGGTATGAATAAATATAACTCCAAGAATGACCATTTAATCTAATATTTTCCACACTAGATCAAAATATATAATCACCACCTTATGAAATTTCTTAACCACCTGTGGGTCTAGGTTACCTCGAAAACTGAGGGGTCTCTATATCTAAATCTCATTAAGCGCACTCAGCCTGGGAACCTGATCTACTAGTATAGTGGGTATCACATGAAGATTTATAGGTGGTATGGATGGTGAACCACTAGGAGGTGACATCTCAGGAACTGGTCCCAGAATCGATGCCTCATTAATGAGGGGATCATCCTCATGATAATTTTTATGAATCCAAGATGGTATATGTTGTAGATTCATCCTAAAATTAAACAATATATACCATGGTCAAGGATTATATTTGTAGAGATGACTCAAGAAGGACATGGAAACACAACCCATTCCAATGTGATCCATGTACCATTGTTTTCCCTACAACCAATGTTATCATTTACTGAGTTTAAAATATGGTGATTAGTGTCCTTGGGTATGGATACATGAGTTGCCACACCAATAATGGAGTCTCTTTCCTAAAAGGTTAACTCAAAACACTTATCACTATTTCCCCAAACCAATCACATATACTCTTGGTACTAAGGTTGAATTGATGAGCTCTGATTCTACACTATCAAGACCCGTCTCAGTGGGGCTCGTGCTGTGACTCACCAAGCCCACCTCAAATAGGTTAGGGGATGGAAATTTTTTCTATGTAGGTATATCGATGACATGGGAGGCCTTATCATAAGTACTTTTATACACTGACACATCTCTAAGACCATAAAAATGTTGAAATGAAAAAACAACTGAAAACCTGGCACACATACATATAAGTCCTATATCTAGAGTATGAAATGAAGTAAAATAATGTAAAAAAAAATCCAAAATACAAGCCCACCACAGAGTCTGTAAAAAAATTCCAACCTAAAAAAAAGGGACTATTGTATAAAATCCACCGGAACACACCATGGTTTATTTTGACTCATTAACCACCTTCTGGTACTAGTCCATCTAGGAATATGTAAAAATGTCGGTCATCTATACAAAACACAACATGTGTGGGAAAATACTGTGAATGGGTGAGTATAACAATACTCAGTAGGAAACCCTAAAACCATAAAGCATACAACAAATGAAATACATTCAACTCTATATAGGTATATGATTATAATACATATTACAAGAATATCTAGATATAAAAAATAAAGATACATAGTCTAATGGAATCTCACAACCATAGTATACCATCCCTAGGATTCCACCTCCAAAGATCCACAAAGCACTCATCCAGGAGAACAGACTCTTGAGTTCGATAGCACTAATGATGTCGGTACGAGAGGTACTACTCATCGGGTTTCAACATGAAAAATATACCTGATTATTTTAGAAAAAGAATATGATACATATATGAGGATCACTACAAAGTCCACGAGGTGATACCAACAACTCAATATATATTAACACACTATGTAGAGTATCAATGCCCATATAGTTTTGGTCATGATAATACCAAGAACTCCACATAGGGAACAAAGAGGAATAGATGATCTCACTTGGCACCTCATAGATGGGTTTCAATGACTCTATCCAAAAAGTCATGTTAAAGGGTTCATTATAATAGGAGTAGGAAAATACACCATACCAACCTTCAAAGAGAGGATTAGGGGAGAAAACCATAACGAAAATATTCCCAGATATGTGGGAAAGGAGATCCCATCCATGTTTAATAATGTACATGGTATGTAGTAGGGGTCACACATTGTGTCCCGTGAACCTAGGTTCTACCTGTGTAAATGGAACATGTAATAAAAATGGGTCCATGTAGAAGTACACACTATGTAGGAATCCTATTTAGTCTACCTTTATTCTAGTAAATGTCTTAACCCTTGTACCTGGTTTAACCTATGTCCCTATATGGGAGTACACACTATATAGTCAACTTATATAATCCACCCTATGTCTGTGTATTCTCTAAGGTACACTATATGTCTCTAGGGAGACGTCACACACCATGTAAGGTGAGACACACCCAACATGATGCTTATTTCCTACTTGAAACCCTAACCATTGCTCAGAGGTCCCCACACGTCCTATAATCTTGGATTACACGCCCTGTGGATCAGGATTTTCTAGAATCTCTGGTTCATCCTCCATGTATCCCATATAATGATTCATCCTTTGATCTAGTGGGTTCCTTGCAAATGAAATATATATCATTACTCATATAGTAATTCCATCACCAAATTAACAAGATATGGTCCTTATATCTGCTCAGAAAATGAGATCGTCATCATTCTTTTTTATGCAACGAAGAACATGAAATCATGTAAAAATAATTATCTGATTGTTATAAATTTTTATCATCACACCCCCATCATGTTATGATGATATGATATCTATGATATTGGATCTTTTCAATAAGAAAAGTTTGCACAATGTTTGATCATTCTGGATAAGTCGAGTCATGGGAAAAACGAAGAACACCTGGGATGAATGACGAACAGGTGGAGAAGAACATAAGAAATGATTTGAGGAATGAACCTTGATAATTTTTTATGTCGATATTAATCCATATAAATTATAATTAAAATGGAAATAATTAAATCATAAAGATAATTATCCCATCAAAACATTGTGAATATTCCCATACTGAAAGTTGATCGAACCACAGATCAATCCATTCGTTGACTGGTGTGCGTTTGGCATAGAAATCAATAACATGGGTGAAATAAAAATAAAACACATGAACTACCTTGATTTTTATCAATTGATAAAGAATAAAAATGTACTGTTATTATCGTTGGAAATATCCATTGAATTTGAGGTGCGTCCATCGTTGTTTCACGGTTCAGTCATCATTCGCTTGAGAGGAATCTACCTACAATCTCTAAAAGATCTCCAAAATCTATAGGGTTAAGTGTTTAACCCTATAAATTCTCCATAATCATAAGTTTAATGACCTTTAATTTCTGTGTCAACATAATTTGAATAAATTAATTTATTCAACTATTTTATTTATTTCTACGCCCGTGATTTATTTTCCATAAACGGACCACATCGACTAATTTTAAGTCAATCATTGGGTAAAACCTAAATTTTGAACTCAACGGTGCCCTCTAATTTCTAATATAGGCACCAATTTAGAAATTACTCCACTTTTTCATGAAAATTTTCTACTTGTCTTATTGTAAATATTTAATATATTTTTCAAACATTTATATTGGGCACACTGGTTCTCTAAATCTCATGTCATATCAATGCCCGATATCGAAAATAATCCATATAATATCCAAAAATAATACATGGAATATCAAAGGGTTTAAATTTAGGTAGAGTTGGAAATCATTTTTTGATGTTGGGAAGGGTAGTATTAGTGTTTTTGTTTGACTTGGAGTTATAATCCTCGAATAGTGATCTCCCTCTAGTTGTCGTTGAGTTTCCTGTTGTGTTTCCATAGAATTTTTTTTTCATTCCACCAGTAAGAGAGGTTTATATTTACAATTATTTGGTATATGGTACCCATCTAGTTCCTATTCCTTCATAAATAGTGGAACCAAATGAAAATAAGAGGTTGAAAACCAAAATAGATGATGTTCTGGAGAAATGAATTATATGTCTAAGTGTGTCACCTTATGCAATGGCTGTCCTCTTTCAAAGTAAATATTATGGGATAATTCACCAATGTGTTAATTAACAGAAATAAAAATGAGTCTCTGTAAAGAAGAAATATCTTTTTCCATAGAGGAAGACATTTTTTGATCAGTTAAAAGGAGAGAATTTGTCTTCAATGACTGATATTCAATCGGGTTATCACCAGTTGAGAATTAAATAATCTAACAACTATATGTCTACCATCAAGAGTAGGTTTGACCATTATGAGTATTTTATTAGGCCTTTGTTTCATGAAAAATTATCCTAGAATGTTCCTGTAATTGATGAATATAGTATTCCACAAGTATTGTAACTCATTATTGGTTGGTTTTGTTGATGAAATATAGGTTTTCTCCAAAATTGATGAGGATCATGGGCTTCATTTGAGAGTATTTAAAAAAATCTTGATAGATCAATGATTTTAAATGAAGCTTTTGAAATATAATTTCTATATTTGTGACAGGATATTATTAGGACACATTATCTGGAAAGGTGGTATTTCAGTTGATACAAAGTGGGTGAAAGCTATTTTGACATGTCAGAAACAATTTACCGTTTTCGAGATACACATGTTTTTGGTCATGTTGGGGTATTTCCATAGGTTCATTAAGGATTTATTAATGTTTTATTCACCGATGACTGATCTAACTGAGAAATGAGTGACATTCATGTGGGATGTGAAATATTAGAGTTATTTTGATGAATTGAAACATATTTTGACTTATGCACTAATGTAGACTATTACATAGGATTGGTAAGGCTATGTGGTCTTATTTCATTCATCAGTTTTGGGTTTGGTCCATGTTCTTATACTGAGCCATCCATGGTAGCCTATGGTTATAGAAAGCTTAGGGAACATCAGAATAACTACACGACCCATGATCTTGAACTCACAGCTGTGACGCATGACCTTAATATTTGGCATAATTAACATTTTATAGAAAGGTTTACCATTTATTATAACCACAAAAATGTGTTACTTAATCTCTCAAAAACATTTTAATCTTTGAATGATGTGTTGGAAGAGTATTAATAGACATTTTATTTGGACATTTTCTATACTCCAGGAAAGGGGAATGTTATCACTGTTGATTTGATCCAAAAACTTCCGACCAAGGCTTTGAAAGAATGATATTAAATGTGGAATTTTATGGCTATATTTTCATAGTTGCATTTTGTAGTTTAGGATTATTACATTGATATTATTATTGAAAGTTTTCAATTTACCTCCACTATTCTAAAGATAATTCTTTAGGAGTAGAAACTTAATGATGAATTCTATTGATTTAGGGAATCTCTTTCCAGTGGAAAGACCATTGGTGAGGGTTGATTCTCTTTAAAGGTCATCCTATATTCCTAGAACCATTACATTGTACATTTTTCTATGAGAAAATGGGTGATGAGAGATTTCTATAATTCATAGTGAATTATGAACCAATAAACCAAAAATATTTTCTATGATATATGTTGATGATTATGGTGTCTATATAGGAGGAATTATTTTTCTAATATTGTTTTTTGTTATTATGAAAACTCATAGGTTATGTCTGGGAACTAAAGATCTTCTAATTTACATTGGCCAATTCTTGTGCCAACATGGAAGTGGGATGATATTTCTATAGAATTTTTACTTAGGTTTATACATACCCCTTGAGGGAATAATTCAATATGGGTAGTGATCGATAGGATGGCCAAATCAGCTCATTATATACTCATTAAATATATAACCATTGTTGAGGATTTGAGAAATCCCTATGTGACACATATTGTACATTTTCAAGAAATACCTTCTATTATAGTCTATGTTAGGGATCCCCATTTTAAATCTAATTTATAGAAGGTCCTCTAAAAGTAAATGGAATCCTAGATATGTTTGAACATGAAATATCATTCCCAAATAGATATATATAGATATATATATATATATATAGAAATAACTATATTATTTCTTAAATACATGCTATGTGATTTGTTTCTCAAAATTATTGGAGCTTGGGAGGTTCATTTGGAACCGGTTAAGTTCATTAATAATAGTTACCAGTTTCCAATTGAAATGGATTCTTCTGAGACCTTTTATGGGAAGTTGTGTAAACATAATTTGTGTTGGGTAGGGATTGATGAGTCATAATTGGTTGAATTGAGTTTGGTTTAAGATATAATAGTGATTATTCAATGGATTAGTCAAATAATAGTAGTGGAATGGAGCCAATATAACTCTAATTATGACTATTTTCATTTAACATTGGAGTTTTTATTTGGTAGCTAGTTTTTCATGAGAGTTTCACCTTGGTTGGGACATTGGAATCTTGGGAAACCAAGAAAGCTTGCGATGTGGTTTGTGGGTCCTTTTTATATTTTTGAGATGGTGGGGATAATGGATTACCATTTAGAAATTATATCATAGTTGACATAGATCCACAACATGTTTCATGTATTACACCTTAATAATTATATTTATAACCCTTCTAATATCATAATCTAGGATGATATTGTTGTTGATCATGATTTATCCTGAACCGAGCATCCCTCCAGCAAGGATTATTAATTTCAAGAATAAGGATTTTCATTGGAAGAGGATACCTTTGGTTTGTATGGTATGAAATCATGGTTCTTATTTTCATTAGAAATAGGAGTGTGAGGTACTAATTAGAGATAATTCATCTCATCTAATTGATATATAATATTCTTTTTAGGATTTTTTAGGATTAAATGTTTTTATGGTGGGGATATTGTAACATCATATTACCTTATTCTAGGTAATTATTAACCATTGTTTTGATTATACTTTGTGTATTTCCTCGAGGTTTTTTTGGTTGAATTTTAAACTTTTTGGAAGAACATGGGGTTATACATGGTTGGATCATAGATATGGAAAACCATGTTGTTTTGATTAGAAAGTCATGTTAACTATTGAGAGAGACTGGAGGGTGTCTATCCTGACCTGACTCACCGAGGCCCACGTGGTTGGTGATAAACTGAGTGTGACTACCACAAATCAACCACTAATAGGCCATGGGCTGGTGAACAATGCCGAAAAGGCATAAAACTCACATGGGAGGCCTTAGCCTAAGGTACCTTTACACACACACACACACATCTGCAAGACTATAAAATGCTGAAATTTTAACTTCAACTAATACTAAATACATAAACATGTATAAATACCACTATCAGAGTATAAAAAACACTTTAAAGTGATAATGTAGAAATAAAATATCACCAAAACTCTAATGAAGTCCAACATGAAAGATAGATGGGGATAATGTAAAATGTGGCTCCTGGCCTAAATCATGGGTTTTCTAGTTTAAATCATAGCTCAGTATTCTATTGGTCTACAAAGAACCACTTTAAACGTCCAATCATCTATGTAAGAAACGACACATGTAGGAAGAGACCATGTAGTGGTGAGTATAAAAATTCCTAGTAGGACACAAAAAAATAAGTTAGAATAAATCATCAATAATGATTTTATAATCATCATATGGATATGTTAATAGCAGACATAGAAAGAACATATCGATATAGTCATAAAAGACACCTGGTCTCAAGGTATGGTCACAATAATATATCTAGTATAGGATTCCTACTCAAAGGTTACATATAACATTTGTCTAGGAGAACACACTATGATTTGAATAGAACTTAGGAAATCCATCCATGTTGTCATTATCATTTTATAGAAAACAAGTCTTAACATACATGGATATTACATCATTTTAGATAAATATTCATAACATTACAAAATTAAATGCATGAGGTCCATAATAGTTTAGTTTCTTTTGATACTTTGAATAAAATATTCCAAATTAGTGAAATACCTTCAATGTTTCCCAAAAAGATATTCCCCTTTAGTAGTTATACTTAAAACCTTTATTCCTAACCTAGATAAAGGAAACATAACAATAAGGTTTTATTAGATGCTCAGTAAGGGAAAATAAGGTATATAAATATGATCATAAGGGTATAAGAACTTAATCATAACATTATAATATCATACTCTACATATCAATGATCATAAACATTTATAAAGGAATAAATATTGAGAGTTCATAATACATGAATCATATGGGTATCAAGAGAATAATCCATGAAATCATATCATAGGAATAAGACATAGAATTTTTGGTATACACAGAAGCATTGAAAATCCTATGTCAAGTCTACCTACCAAGACCTTCATAACATGTTATGATTGGGATAATAACCCATACAACTACTTCTGGAATAGGATACCCTCTAGCGTACCCTCTTGTTTCGAGCTTGGGACGCCATCCTATATACCCTATTGATTTAGGATTGGAATGCGCTCTAGTGTACCCTATAGTTTTGGGATTAAGATTCCCCTCTATGTAACATCTTGAATCAGTCTTGGGATTCCGTCCAACATAACATGTTGATTTGGACATGGGATGCCCCGTCGTGTACCCTCTTGTTTCAGGATTATGTTTCCCTATTGTTTTATCTATGGATTCCCTGCCATGTACCCTCTTGAGCTCATAAAACATTTATTCTTTCCTGTTTCATTATTGGGAGATATAGGACCTTCCTGTCAAATAATTAAATCATATATTAATGCTCCACTATATATCAAAACATTTATCATAACATGACACATAAAAAGGGATAGGTTTCCTGAACAACATAGCATAACCCATGAAATGAAATAGGTATCATAAAAATTTCATCATATCATTACCTATAGAAATATATTAGCCTCATAATAATTTCATCAAATCATAACCCATGAATAGAAACAGATTTTAAAAAGCATATAACCCGTGGAAGAGAAATGAGTGTTGTAAACATCATTCCATAAAAACATAAACCATTCAAGAAAGAATATGAATGTTATTCTTGGGTCATGTCTTCGATAAAACATAAAAATTATCAAAGTATTCCATCTTAGATGGAGATTGATTTTGAAATATCATTTGGATAATTTCTTAAGGAAAACAACATTTCATTGAAATTCAATTTTTAAAACATAGATAATATTCAAAACAATTTTCATAAAAAACAATTTAAGAACATATAAAGTATGTTTTAAAATAATTTATAACATTTATTGAGGAAAATATTTTTTTTTTGAAAATATCTCTTTAAAATATAAATCATTTTGAAAAATGTTTTCTTTTAAAATAAATTTTAAAGCTTATAAAGGAATCCTAAAAACATTTAGAATTCCTTTTACTTTGAAAATATATTGAAAATTAATAATGAAAGATCGAAAATTTTTTGAATCTTTTTTTCCTTTAAAAAATATAAAATGGTCTTGAAAAGTATTAAAAAGCTTTTAGAACCTATTTTTTTTAAAACTCTTTTTTGAAAAAATTATTTCAAAATAAGAGATATTTCTGGCCAAAATAAATAAATCTGGATTTTCATAAAACCATTTTATTAATTATCTTATGTAAAAAATAGTGGAAACATATAAATAATAAATTATTATATAATTTAGAACCATAGGTAAAGAAACTATAGGGGTTATCTTGAGAGATGTATCATAATATTTCCTCAGTGAAAGCATAATCATATACAATCCTGATAAATGATGATATTGTAGAAACAAACTATTACCAGTTTGGTAACATTAAATCATTATATACATGATAAAATAACATTAAATAATTATTTAATATCATTAAATAGGTATATTCATGATACTACATGTTAAATTGGTAGTACATACACCCCATTGTAAAATATAAGTGCATAACTTGACATGTATCTCAAAGAATAAAACTTGGGAAAAAATTACTTTATTGGTTTGATCACTTTTGAACCATAAAACCCATGGAAGAAAGATCATAAAATGGATATTTAAATACTCACAAATGTGTTGATAATAATCATAAAATAAATTCATTAGATTTATATACACCACATAAATGAAATGAGTTATGAATATGGCACGTATCTTATGGATATAAAATGTGAGATGAGAAAACAGTTACCTTAAGTCTCGAATTTATTCATACACAATAAAACATACTATAAAATAAATATAATTTTATTATAAATTTACCAAATAAATATATAATTATATCTAATACCATATATTATTTTTTATTACTTTATATTAACCATTTGTTAACAACTCCATGTTAATTTTACATTTCGGGTAATATCGTATTTGTTTTGCATATATGTTTTGGCTTGTTAATCTTGATCCTCATACTTAGGTCATGATTAAATTATTTAAATTATTTAAATAATGATATAAAAATCATATATATATTGATTATATATTTATTTATAATAATCTATAAAATATAGAAATATTAAATAGAATATATCTTTTATGGAGACTATAGGCAGTATGTATTCATGAATGTTGTTTCCATTTCATTATCATTTTTAAAGAAAGTAATTAAATGAAATATATGTATATAAATATATACTAATTAAAATTTCATTATTAGTTCATATATATCATACAATTTTATTGAACCCATCCTTAAATCATTCCATGTAGAGTATGAACGAATCATGTTGCCTTGAGGAGGCGGCAATCCACACTTCCCCAAACGAAATAATCATATTTAAAAAAAATCAAAAGCATGATGGTATGGGTAATATAATAATAAAAGAATCATAAAATAATAATAAATATCATATATATCATATAAAAATATAGTTTCCACTATAATTCCCAACCATTTGAGGTGGTAATGGAAAAAACTAACAACATCATTTCATGAGGTGATAGTTCACCGTACACAAGAACGGTATGTTCGTTACCCATTTGAAGAAAGTGTGTGTAGTTTTAGGTATAAAATAATAATAAAAACATATATTTATATTTATTATACTTATTTTATTATATTACCCTGTAATAAGAATATTTTAGGGGGTGGATAATGAAAATAAAACCAAAGAGTTTCAGGAAGGATATTACATCTTATTTGGGTAACTCCTTTTGGTTTGCACCAAATGGATTCCCTGGATAGTTTTTTTGACCAAAAGGGTGATTCTATCTTGAATTTATGGATGTTTGAGAATATTTATTAAACTTATTTCAATGAAAAATGTCTTTAGGGGTGTGAATTAGAGGGAGGGGTATGTGCCTTTTTATAGAAGTGGATGAGTGGTATTCTGGTAAATTTTGGAAAATGTAATTCCAACCATGTTTTCCCTATGTAATGTGGAAACAATAATAGTAACAATCAAATAAAATAGAGTATATTGTCTAAATAATAACCTAAAATGGATTTTTTAGAAGTTTATATTTTATTTATAGCCTAATGTTTAAGTATTAGTCATTTATTAAGAAAACATTCTCTTAATTACTCTAATTAATTTTAATCACATTCACTGATATTTGTGGTAAAAAACTAATCTGATATTATTTGGAATTATAAATTATACTTATTTGAAATATTTAATCTATTTTACTTAATTAAAATAACATAAGTGTTAGAAATTAATTTAAAATTAATCTCATAGGCGGGACGACGATGCAGGTTTTTAAAGAGAAACATTCAAGAAGTTTGAAATGTTTTCATATCCCATTTCATTGTGATATTAGTTCAAATGAACAAAATGGGTTTTGTTTATTTATAATTTATTTAAATATACTTTAAAACCAAATTATAACATAATCTATCTATATAAATAAATTATCTGAAAAAACAATTTTGAATTAAAATTCATTGTTTTTTACTATTCATCAAAAAATGAAACATCTTTGAAAAATAAAAAATTCACCCAAATAAATTTTAATATTATTATTTCAAATTTGAAGTTTATTGTTTAACATAAAAATTATAAAATTTTCAAATATCTCACTTAAAATGGGTTCTCCATTAAAAGGTGGTAAAGTTACCTTTTCTAAAAATACATTTTTCCCATAAAATTGGATTTATTCATATGTTATACCTTTAAAATATTTTGGATGAGTATATAAATAACTGATTTAATATAAATTATATAAAATTTAATGAAAAAAATGAATCAAGTGATGGTTTTTTAAATTTATTGATATAAAATTATTTTTATACAATGAAAAATTGTTTTCTTAGAAAAGTAATTTGTTTATTTTAAAATAGTTACTTCATTCACTTATACTAATTGATAACAAACGGATTAATTTTATATTAATATTTAAATTATATTTCTTCAATTTAATTAAACTTATTCATAACATCCATTTCACCAACAATGTAGTAGCTATAGAAATATTTTAATAATATTATTAATATTATATTATTGTTTGGAAAAAACCCAGCCTTGTGTGTAATGAATGATATTGAACATACTTGGTATAATGTGTAATGAAATTAAAACATATTATTGTGCATACCATAAGATAATCTAATTGTTTCATATTATACAAGATTAATGTGGGGTTGTGTATAAGGCCATTTAAACTTTAATCTTTTATATAAAAAATAAAATTCAGTGTTTTTTGAATTGAAAAATATCAAAAACAATAAATAAATTTGGAAAAAAATATTTCAAAAAATATCAGGGGGTTGCATTATACCCCATGAAAATTAATTTCTCCTGTTGAATTTTTCTGGGTTATTAATGTTTTAATATGGGAAAGTTTTGTTCAAAGAAACCCACATAAAAAAACTAAAACTTTCATTAAAAAGAGATTTTTAGAAACATAAAAGTTACCCAAAGTAACATTGAACTAGGTTTCCACATGGGAGAACATAAGTGGCAAGTGAAAACATGGTTATAGAAGGGAAATATAAATATAATTTTCTTGATGGAGAGTTATAGTGAACATGGTTATGAGAAACATAAAAATCACAAATCCATACCCAAAATTGGATTGAAAAAGTTCATTGATGTCATCAAAATGATGATAATATGACCACATTTTATTTCAAGACCCTTTTTCCTAAAGTTGAAAAATTTTCATGAGAAGATATACTTACATGATTTTAGGAAAATATCACCCTATGTTTTCCCTTGATCAATTTAATCATCATATATTCTTCTAAAAGAATAATGGTGAATTTTTCATGCAGGAAGCAATAATAGATCATAAGATCTATAAATATAATGATATATAATTCAATCCATATTTATTTATCAACATAGAAAAATGGTTATCACATGTTATCCAATATTCATAAATCCTTATATGTTGAGATAATACTTTATTCTATAATTTCTTACCCAATTTTTGACTTAAACCATTCCATAAATGGTTAAACTTGTAACCCTTACAAAAAATAATTCACCCTTTATTCCTTAAATAAGATATTATCTTATAGTAAAACATTTTCATTGGAAACTTGGGTCCATCCTTATACTGATAGAATATAAAATGTTATTTTATTATTCCAAAATATATGTAGAGAGAGATAATCATATGAAACTTCAATCATATATCAACAATAATATTTTTATTGGGATTAATGATAAAAAATCAAACATTAAATTCCAAAATAAGTAGGGGAGGATTAGTATTCACAAATTATCATGATCTACATCATCCATTATATTTACATATCATTTCTATAATTTCATTTTCCTCAAAGGGTTTAGTGGGTTATCATCCACATTAGTACTTGGATTTGGGAACTTTTTAGAATAATGGAAAAACACCTTGCAATTGAAACACTTAAGTGTGGGAGGTTCATTTTGTGGGGATTTATCATTATTCTCATCATTATCTGACTTATTCACATTATCTGGACATTCAAGCACCTGATGACTTTCATTTATACACTTAAAACATTTATTAGTCCCCTTAAGGCAATTTGTTTCATGTTTCATCACACAGTTTTTATTATAATGGAAGGATCATTTTCTTTTCTCCATGGTTTTCTGATTTTCTATTGAACTCTATCCACCTTTTCATCAAAAAATACATGATATTGATATAAAATTCCTACAAAAATTTCTACTTTGATATCTCGTTGAACAACTTCTTCATAGCTTCTAAATACTTTTATATCCAAGGAATTTTGAAGACTAGGTTTCAGGCCACCAAAGAATCAATCATTTTTTCTTTTAGGTTGGATGATAATACCCAAAGTGTACCGCATAAGAATTTTTTTTTTCATGGTCACCATCTAATTCATTGTCATTATACTTAATATATTGTAATTAATTTTAAATCTTCTTATTAATAATAAAAAAGTAGTTATTGAATAATAGGGTCTTAACCTCACCCCAATCTATGGATTCAAATTCAGTTTATTACCTTGTGTTTTTAATAAGGTTACACCATTGATCTTCCTTACCTTCTAGATAGTAGACCACCAAAGTGCCTTTTTTTATGCTCTGAACACTGGAGAATGAAAAATATCTTTTCTATGTTACTGATCCATTTCTCAGTAACTAATGGGTCATCAAAAAAATATAAATAAGGTTGGTGTTTCCTCATTAAGGACTCAAAATATCATTGTTCCCTGCTTTAATCAGTTGGATGTTCTCCCTGATTTATAGCTTCATATATTTTTGTGAGAGTGGTAATAAGATTTTCAATTCATCTCCCAAAACATTTTGTTTCTTAGGAGGACACTCATTTCATTTTCCATTGAATTACTCCTTAACAGAACTCTTTTTGGTTCCAACCATTGAATAAAACTAGAAATCATAGGGTGATAAACACCTATCCTAGTGGAAATCCACAGAATCAGGAAAAATTTCTTAGAGTATATCTAAATCATGAATAATAAATTTAATCAATGACACCTTGTGTTTATCCATGGTTATTAAAATTAATATTTTATTTAAATCATTCATGATGGTTTATATAGAGATTTTGGATTTCAAAAGAATATCCCTTAGTAGTGTCAAATCAGGTGTGAAATAGGGCTTGTTGTAGTGCACTATTTTCTGATCGAGTCTACCTCAATATGGTGTTTTGAAGTTACCCCTATATACATCTATGGTAGATCGACAACCACTTATAATATTTATGCCTAGATTTATTTCTTGGAAACCACTCACTCTATCATTTACCTAAATTTTAGGAAATTTTCATAAATATTATATAATCCTTATACTTATCCTTAAAGTCATACCCAAATATATTCTTAAAAATATACCTAGGAATCTCATTAATGTTTTACAATCATTTATTCCAAAGGTTGAATAATCATTCCCTTTGATACCAACTATAGTGACCCAGGCATAACATAAATGGATATTATATCATTATAGATGAATATTTAGAGCATTAAAAAATTAAATTTCTGATGATCATAATAGTTTAGTGTCATTGGAAACATGGAACAAAATCTTATAACTTGGAGAAACATCATCAATGTTTCCTAGATAGATCTTCCCCCCTTGTTACATCTACTAAAAAATTTGTTCATAACCTGAGGAAATGAATCATAATAAAGGGGTGACATTAGATGCTTTGTAAGGATAAATAAGGAAAATAAAATTGATCATAACGGTATGAGAATGTGATTATAATATTAGAAGATCATATCCTTCATATCAATGATCATAAACCTGAATCATGGCATAAATATTAGTAGTTCATATTACATGAATCATAATGGTATCAGGATCATAATCCATGAAAGTATATCATAAGAATATGACATGGAATATTTTTCATACACATAACCCTATAAAATCCTATGTCAATGATACCTACTAATACCTTCATAAAATGTAAGGCTTCAGATAATAACTCATGAACCTGCTTTGGGCTTGATATTACCTCCCATATAACCTCTTGTTTTGGGCTAGGCATTCCCTCCTCTGTACCCTCATGATTTGTGCTTGGGATGCCCTCCTATGTAACCTCCTATTTTTGGCTTGATATTACATCCCATATACCCTCTTGAATTAGGTATGGGATACCCTCCTGTGTAACCTATTGATTCAGGCTTGCAGTGACCTCACATGTACCCTCTTATTTCAATATTAAGATTCCCTATTGTTTTTAGCATGGGATATCCTATATTTTGGGGCTTGGGATTCCCTCCCATGTACCATATTTAATTAATAAAACATTTACCATTACCCATTGCATTTGAGAGGGATATAGGTCCCACCAATCATATAATGAAATCATACATGCATGTTTCACAAGATAAAAAAACACTGATCATATCATGACCCATTAAAATTGATAAGTTTACTAAAAATCATATCCTAACCCAGGAAATGAAATGGTTATCATAATAATTTCATCATATCATTACCTATGGAAAAGGTATTGGTCTCATAATCATTTCATCAAAGCATAACCCATGAAAAGAAGTTTGTTTCAAAATCATATAACTCATGGAAGAGAAATGAGTTTCATAAACATCATGGAATAAAAACCTAAACCATTAATGAAATAACCTAAATGTTACTCTTGGATCATGTCCACAATAAATATTAAACAATATCAAAGGATTCAATTATATATAGAGAAGTATTTTGAAAGATTACTCTGATCATTTCTAAAGGAAAATAACCTTTCTTTGAAATTCATTTTTTAAAACATAGAACATATTCAAAAACCATTTCTTAAAATAAAACTTTTAATTCATATAATGTATGTTTTAAAACCATTTAAAACATTTATTAAGGAAAATATCTTTTCCAGTTCAAAAAAAACTCTTTAGATCATAAATCATTTTAAAAAATCGTTCTTTGAAAATATATTTGAAAACCTATAATGGAATCTTGAAAACATTTATAATTCCTTTTACATTGAAAATAATTTGAAAAATTATACAGCAGTAATGAAAAAAATTAAATCCATTTTCTTTGAAAACATATAAATTGGGATTGAAAACATTTAAAACAATTTTTAAAAAAAACACAATTTTGAAACCCCTTTTTAGAAAACATGGTTTTGAAAGATCACAGATTTACAAATGAAAGAAACAAAGTTGTATTTTCATAAAAACATTTTATTAAGTAAAAAAGAGTGTAAAATAGTAATAATATATGAATATATCATGGATAACTAGATTAGAAAAAAATCATGTGTTTTCTTGAGATATGGATCACAATATGTCATGAATGGAAGCATAATCAGAAATAATATGAATAAATGATGAGATTATAGAAATAGTATATTACCATTTTGTTAACTTTGAATCATTCTATACATGAGATAATAAAATTAAATTTAGCCTAAAATACAAGTAAATAAGTATATTTATGATATAAATTGTCAAAGGGGAAGTATATAAACCCCATATAAAAATATAGTTGTACAACATGACGTGTATCTGAAAGACGACAACTTGATACAAAATTACTTTACTAATTTGGAAACTTTTAAACCATCAACACCATGGAATAAATTTCATAAAATGGATATGTAAATACCCATATATTTAATTGTAATTATTATATAATAAATTAATTGGAGTTATATACACCTAAAAAAAGAAATGATTTGTGAATAAGGCATGTATCTCACAAATATAGAAAGTGAGAGAAGAAAACCCCTACCATATGTCTTGAAATTATTCATAAAACTTTAAAAATAATTTATAATTAATATAAGTGTATAATAAATATAAAATATAACCATATTATTATATCTAATTCCATATATTATTTGGTTATTAATTTATATTACCCTTTTATTAAGAAATCGATGTTAATGTTATGTTTCAGGTAATATCCTCTTTGTTTTTCCTATATGTTTTTGTATGTTATTCTTGACAATCAAACTTAGATCAATATTTAATTATTTAAAAAATTTAAAACATGATATAAATATAATATATATTCTTTATATATCCATTTATAATAATATATAAAATTTATAAATATGAAGTGAAATACACCGTTTATGGAGATGGTACCCATACATACACATGAATAATGTTTCTATTTTATTGTCATTTTAAAAGAAAAAAATTAAATGAAATATATGAATATATATATATATATATTAACTATTTATAATTATTAATTCATATATATCATATATATTTTTTGAACCCATCCTTAATATATTCCATGTAAAATGTGAATGAATCACATCTCTGTGAGGAGGTTGTAGTCCACACTTCTCCAAAAGAATTTTTTTTATTAATAAAAAACGGAAAGAATTAAAGGATGTGTTATATATTAATTCCATAAGAATACAGAAATCCTTAATATCCTATATATATCATATAAAAATAGGGTTTCTATAATAATTCCCAACAATGATAGTTGGTAAAGGAAAAATGATCAATATTGTTCATGAGGTGCTTGCTCTCAATACACAAGAACTGTAAGTTTGTTACCCATTAAATGGAAGGGTATATAAGTTTAAGTAAAACCATTATAATAGAAACATATAAGTATATTTATTATACAAAGTTTATTATATAATAATTGAATAATAATTTTTTATGGGGTGGAGTATAAAAATAAAACCAAAGAGATTGGGGAAGGATGTCACCTCTTCTTTGTGTAACTCCTTTTTGGTTTTCTCCAAAGTGATTCCTTGGATGTATTTATTACAAAAGGGATAATTCTAGAATTAATTTAGGGATTTTGGAATGATATTTAGGTTGTTTTTTTCTAAGCCTAACTCCTTTATAGGTGTGAATACGTGGGAGGGGTGAGTGCCATTTTATAGTGGATGAGGAGTGATATTTAAATAAATTTTAGAAAAGGGGATTTCACCCATGTTTTCTTATGTACATTAGAACCAATAATGATTAAAATATTTTAAAAGATAGTATAGTGTCTAATTCAGTACATAAAATTTATTTTGGGAAATTTTATAGGTCAATTTAGACCTTAAGTTTTATGTTTAGTCATTCGTTAAGGTGATTTTTCTCTGAATAGATGTAATTAATTTTAATCACTTTCACTAATATTTTTGGTAAAAAACTAAGTTTAAATTATTTTAAATTATAAATTAGTGTGATTAAAAATATAGACTCATTTTTTAATTGAAATCATATATATAGAAGAAATTAATTTTAAATTAATCCCATAGATGATATGATAATGCAACGTTTTAAAGAGAAAATGTCTAAAAGATCAAAAAGTTGTCATATATAATTCCATTGTTAAATTTGTTCCAATGAACTAAATTGGATTGATGAAATATAATTGATATAATTATACTTTAAGAAAAATAAAAAAAATAATTTAACTATATAATTAAATAATATTAAAAGGAAGTGTTGAATTAAAATTCTGTGGTTTTTCACTATTCATCAAGAAATGATACCTCTCGGAAAAATATCAAAAATTCACCATAAGTAAATTATAAAATTATAATTTCAAAAATGAATTTTATTTTTTAAACTAAAAATTATTATATTTTGAAAGACCGTAATTAAAATGGGTTCTCCATTAAAAGGGGATACAATTACTTTTTAGAAAGATTCATCATTTTTATCCACAAAATTGGATTTATTCTTATCATATGTCTATAAAATCTATAGGATGAGTATCAAAAATATTTATTTAATATTTAATATATACATTTATTTTAAACATTAATCATAAATTGGTTTGTTTAATCTATTGAGATATAATTGTTTTTTTACCTATAAAATAGTATTCTTAGAAAAGTTATTTATTTATTCTCAAATAATTCTTTCATTCACTTCTACTAATTGATAACTAAAGTATTAATTTTATATGAATGTGTAAATCATATTTTCATAATTTAATTAACCATATTCTTAATGTCCATTTCAATTTCTTGGTTGTTGCTATAAAGGTATTTTAATAATCATATTAATAGTACATTGTTGTTCGGTAAAAACTCAGCCTTGTGTGTAACACAAGCTATAAAATGGACTCGATATTGTGTGTATTAAATGTAAAACATAGTGTTTAATATACCGAAAGCTAATATAAGTGTTTCCAGTAGTGTAATATTAACTTTGAGTTGCATACAATGCAGTCCAAGCTTATTTATTTTATATAAAATACTAAATTCAGTGTTGTGTAAAATGAAAAATATCAAAAATATTAAATTAATTAAAATTAAATTTCAAAAAATCTCAGTGTGTTACATTTTGGGTCTCTCCATAAGAAGTATGCACTAGAAGTAAAAAGAGATCTATGTACCGATGGGGATCACACTCAGGGCTATGGGGTATACCAACTACCCAATCTGTATAAACCAGCAATACAGGGGATCAACATCAATGTAGTGTTGGTTATGATTAATAAAAAATCCCTACCTGGGTAAATAATTTTGATAAAGGATCTCAATCCATGCCTCACATAGGGATTCCAACAACTCTATCTAAGAGTGAAGTTCCATATATGGGATCACCATCCTTTACACAAGATGTGATTCCATACTAAACCCTAAGGGAATGAATCAAGGGAACACATCCTAACGAAACTTTTCCATGGTGAAGGAAACATGGATTCCAATCCAAATTTGAAAAACTACACGACCATTACTATATATACATAGCATGTCTATTAGGAACTAGTCCAACTCGTGTATAACAAATTGTGCTCATGTTTGCGTCTGGTTACACCTTCTTGTGCTAGTGCACTTGGACATGTCAAAGTACATGGATGTCCCCATGTACTCTAGGATTGACCATTTTTTGGGTCGTGTTCCAAGTTGTGCACTATGATTTGTAATCCTAAAGTACACGATGAGTCTACAAGTCAGGTCACAAGCCATGTGACACATGTCACACACTGTGTGATACTTATATCCTTTGCAGAAACCCTAGAGCCATATCTAGGGACCCACATGGCATGTATTCATTAAATACTCACCATGTATATCAGTATTTTCCAAAACAATTGGATCTTCACATATTCATATTCTCCACTATTTTACTACAAAATTCTTGACACTAATCTCATCATAGATGGTGCATCTAAGTGACAAATCCTTGTCGTCACATTATCACGAGAATCTAGACACTATTTCACTTGAGAAAACACTTCCATCGCATCTCCCAGTCATCATAATCTAAAAACCTCATGACAAACTCTATCCGTTCCCGATCATCTTCGAAGCTCTATTAAATTATCAATATAAACCCATATATGTTGTATCAATACATTTATTTAAGAAATAGGTCCACAAATATTTATTACCGGGTATTTATCAAACCACCAAAAAAAATTGAACATCAGTTATCAACAAAAATGAATAGGGGATGAAATGCCCAAAACAAAAACATGGGGAACGAAAATCATCCAATGTTAATGTTAACCTTGTTTCATTTTCATTATAATGAAAAACAATTTTATATAAATAATTATAAAAAATTACCACAAATCCTTCAAAAATGAAACATGTACTAGAAATATACTTGATATGTGAATCAATTCCTTAATTTATTGATTCACATTCATCATTGGAAAAAATAAAATAGAGACAAATCCACATAAAAAATTACTACCCTGAGAAATATTGATCACTAATAAATAAAAAATCCACATCATATTCATTATCTGGACCCTCAATTTCTATTGGCACATAGATCACCAATGCTCGATCTGTTGATGTTCGTTCGTGTAAGCTCCTCCATCCAATCATCTAAAAAACTCAAAGGTTACGAGTCCAGCCATTAAATTTTGTTATAACTAGGTATATATGAATGCTCATTGGGTCTATACATCATCAAATAAAAATAAATTAATTTATTAATTAATTTATTAATGACGCCCACAATAAAATTTTCATGAAGTCCCGATGATGAAAAAAATTATGTCACACCTACGGAAAAAACCATGTTCTATCTTTAATGGTAGTGTCATATTTCCAATCAAAGTCCATATTTTGGAGTTATTCCAACTTTTTAGGAATTCTGAGCTTGTGTGAAATTAATACATTTAATATATTTTAAACATCAATTTTTGGCTCATCAAGTCCTGGAATCACACACCGTCACAATAACTTGTCTCAAAAATATTATTTGAAATATTCAAAGACTTTATAAGGGGGAAATGAGTTGTAACATTCTCTCAACCATAGTAATTTATGTCCCCAAAATAAAAAATAAAAAACGTCACAAAGGGTTGTGGGTATTGAGAACACATATAGGTATCCTACTCCAAAGTACTCTGATGAAGATTATAATTCTACCCCCAAACACACACTAAAGGAATATTTCACCCATAGAGGATATTCTTATACTAATAATCAATATATAATGGGTGCATTGAAAATGTATCCCAATCCTCGATTTGCATATACCTCTAGTAAATAAAATGTGATAGGTAAAGAATGTACCTCATCGACTGAGAAATGTGAAAGATGTTGTTTACCCTATACAACTGTGGGGGTAGAGCCTAATGGTCACCTCAAAGAGTCTACATTGTATCTAGAAAGCATCAATAAATCTCATTTATAGATTTCTGCCCCATCCAAATATTCACAACCCACATCAAGTATAGACCCACAGGAACACATAGTGTCCCTCATAGTACTTTTAATGCCTCCATCATTGATTCACATAAGACTTATGATGGATCTGTCCAAACCTCATATACAACCAGATGATCTGAACCTTATTTGTTGTGGGTCACACATACTCTAGGCCCATAAGTGCTAAATTTCCTAGGTAGTTCGAACATAGTGGTGACCTATAGGGTTTTACTTACATGAACACAAATATTTCCATACCAACGGTGAAATGTTAGATCTTGTTGTATTCTAATTCCACTAGTGGTATGTGATCCTACCAAAAATGGGCGAAGTCTATCCAGAACACTCACAACATTCCTTGAGGACCTAAATAGTCCTTTAATTATATCCACCAGCCCGTGGGTAAAAATCCATGCTAAAATATATATGGGTCCAAAGGATTCTTGAAATCCCTTCCACAACCGTGATGTGAACCGAGAATCATAGTCATAAATGATCATTAAGGGAACTCCATAGATCTAGAATATCTCATGGATGTAAAGGCATACCAAGAAATCTACATAACACAAATATGTTATTTTTAGGATGTGGTTTGACTTGTTAAGTTAGTTTATGGTCACCCAAAAGGTATCATATCCTCTAAACGTCTGTAAAAGCCTTTCCACAAAGTATATAAATATCCAATTCCACTTCCGCTGTAGAACGTTGAGGGGTTTAGAAAAATCCACTAGAACCTGGTGCTCATCATTCACTTGCTAATTAGTTAGGTGTCGAGAGACCTACATTGAAACTCCCTTCTTTTTCCATGGGCACGAAAACTATTATCTAAGGTCTTGGTACATATTTGTTACATCTAGATGTACCTCCAAAAGAGACATATGAAACTACCTTATTACCCCCTCCGGAAACACCACTGGTACCATTATGCATCCTTTGGATAAGATTATGTACTCCCCACCTTCAAAGAATACATCAGGGGAATGTATAGTGGATATTTGAGTAAATTAGGTATCATAGTTGGTATCTCCATACTATGCATCCCTAACTTGCTATAGAAGTTGTGGCATAATAACAATCAACTAGAGGTAAGATACAATTTCCCCATACATTAATAATAATTGAAATGAGGCCAAATTATCTAGTTCTTATCTTATTTGTTGTGAATAAGAACTCTTACAGGGTGAATTTTCTTCAACACTCCCCTTTCTAGGAGTATAGAAAATACGAAAGTCATAATATTGGAGGAACTCTAGGAAGCAGTTGTATGTCAAGATAATATCCTTCTAAGATAAGATATAATTGAGACCCTTATGGCCATAATAGATGATAAATCACTCACCCATAATGCAGTGTTTCCACACATTTGGTGAGAATACTACTGTTTCTAGCTCTAGATCATCGTACATGTAGTTTTTCTCTGGTGGTCTCAAATGGAATAAACTATATGAAATCACAGCCTTCTTTTTCATCAACAAAAAACAAATCTAGGTCCTTGATGTATCATATAATACTACATACATGATACCTTCCTCTAGAAATATCAATATGAGGGCCCAAATAAATCTCTACCTTAACTCCTATAATGTCTAATGACACCTCTCTATCCACACGAAAGGCTTCCCCTTTCATGTAACACACTGAGATTTTATGATAAATATTATTTTTAATTTCATTGATGTGATGTGTTGTAAGCTACACCAAGATTATATTACGCTATACACAACATTTTTTTAGCTTATAGTATACGCAAACACTTTTCTTGTCTTGTGTTACATGCAAGAGAAACCTTCCTCAATAGTGTGTGTTGTACGCAAGACCGAGTTTTACTAAACAACGATATATTTTTATAATATTATTATGAATAAGCTGTTATAAATAGTATTAAACATATTTTTAATTTTATAACATTATCATTTATCTTACACATATTCTAGAACATTGTATGAGAACAAAATTAAATTTTTGGGTAAAATAAGTATTTTTCAAAAAATACAGTTTTGCCGCCTTTTGATGACACACCCATGGTAAATCTAATTTTTGAAACATTTATGAGTTAAATTTGAAAAAAAAACTTATTCATTGTAATATTTATATAAAAATTAACTTTGGATTATTTTTGTAATATTTTTCTGTTAACTTTCATATTCTGATGAATAGTAAAAATACGCTAAATTTTAATTAAAAACAATTTTTTCATCAAGATAATTTATATGGTTATATTATAAAATTAAAAGGTTTTAAAGTATAAATAGAATATATTTTTACCATTTAATATTATTTATGTCATTATCATTAATTTTATATTGAATTTATAGTTAAAACATTTCAATCTTTTGCAATGTTTTAACTTTTAAAACCCATTTTCTCAACAGAGGGATTAATTTTAAATTAAATACTGAAAATTATGTGTTTTAAATTAAGAAGAATGGATTCCATATTTTGAATAAGTAGGTCAAAATTTTGTTAATAGGGTACTTTTTATTTTAAGGCATTAAGAATAGTAACTATGGTAAATTTTATTTACAACAGTTAAAGGTAAATAAGGTAATTAAGGGTAAAAATAAAATGATAAAATTACCATAACACTTGAATTAATATAATTAGATGATTATATTTCATATGAAAATATAATTGGGTCTAAATGGTATCTTTTGGAACTGACTTGGATGTGATTAAGACCTTTAATGTATTTTATTTAAAGAAAGTGAAATATGTCTCACTCAAACTTTAATAATTAAAGTTTTATTATTATAATGTTATACATAATATAAATTCAACGATAAATACTCATTTGAAAGATAAAATATTTTTCTTCATCATGTTAATTTATTTTTGTTTTTGATGAAATATATAATTACCTTAATATCGTATACATTAATGATGCAGAAATTATTTATTTAATGAAAAATCAATAATATAGTTTTTATTAAAATATTAATACCCTTCCAAAAGAGCATAAAACTTGACAAAAAAGTATTTTTAGAGTGTATCTACACCCTAATAATCCAAGGGTATACTTGGGTACCATTGGGTGCCTTATAAAACAGATTATGACATTTATATAATTTTATTTTAAATGATGTCAAAGTTGTCACCTTCATAATTTAATAAACATATCATTTTAAAAGTTGGGTGTTTTAGAAGAAAAATGAAACTAAAAGTAATATTATGAGATATAATATATTTAACTTCATTATAGTATTTTAGTTTTAATTTTTATGCAAAAAATCAGTATATTAAATAATTATACGAAAACTTTTTAGGAATTATGTTATTAAGATAAATGTCAAATAAATGGTTTTAATAATATTAAAATAAATATTATATGAACTAATTAATGTTATACACAAATTTTATAGATTAATAAGACATTTTAGGAATGTATTAAATATTTTGGTTTGAATATATCCTCTATTTGGATTTTATTTAAATTCAAATAAATGAATAGTGTCAAAATTGACACTATTGATATTTTATAAAATTAACATGTTATTAAAGTGTTTAAAAATCAAAACATTATTTAAAAATTATAATTTGAAATTTATATGGTCTTTAATTTCATCCATTATCCAATTACAGACAATTCACAACATATATGTAAGTATTTATAACAATTTAAAATAGGGAATATTATTACCACAAATAAGATTTAATAGATTATATAAGGATAAATCAAATTGATAAGGTTTAAAATATACTCAAAACATGTATAAATTTGATTGGTTGATGATATTACAACCTATATTATCTCATCTTAGAATTGGTGTCACTTTGGGCGTTTTTATGTCAGATTTGAGTTTATTATAAATTAATATTTTGGAGGTTTCCAGAAGTGCCCCTCTCCTCTCTTATAAAAGGGAACCCCTTCCCTCTCCTCTTCACTCAATATTGAGCCTTCAAGATAGGAAAAAACCTGAAAATTTATCTTCTTAACTTGTAGCGTCACATTATAGTGGTGCTGGTCTTCTCAAAATACCAACTCCAGTTCCCTAAGAGGAAGTTTAAAGGAGGCACTTCGAGGAAGAGGTAATATCTTCTACGGATTCTTTCATGTTTCTTTCTTTTTCTAATTCCTCTTATTTAGTTGTTTCATTATAATGTAATAAAATCAATATCACTAATATTGACATATGTTATTATAAATATGAAACAACCATATTTCACTTTATATCTATCCTATGAAAAACTAAATCACCACGCGTGCGTACATACGACTTACTGTCTGCACGCCGTTATGTAATACGTTTCTCCACCACCACCATACATGGATGGGTATAATGGTGTAAATAATAACAATATATGATTATTATAACATCCTACTGATTCTGAAATATTATATCATCCACTCCAACTTCATTCAATCATTATGAAAATGATATCATCGCTCGTGCGTACGTAAAGATTACCGTCTCTACGACGCGATGAGATTCATTCTCCATGTTAACCATTAAAGAATGATTATAAAGTATATATACTAAATAATAATGAAATATATGACATAATAATGATACTATATTAATTTATATATATATATATATATATATTTCATTTACTTCCATTTAATTTAATAAAGAAATGAAAATAGTGTTCATGCATACGTACGACCTACCATCTCCATGAACGGTGTATTTCAATCCATTTATAGATCGATTATATATATTTATATATTGAAAATATGTGATATATAAACCATGTTTTACATTCTGGAAGTAATTAATCATGATCTATGTAATCATATGAATAATTACAATTCAAAACACGTACGATGAATGAAACAATTTTACCCAAAACACTGATTTAACATGGAATTGACAAATGAACGGGTAACATAAAATCATAAGTGAATCATATATGATAAAATAAATATTATTATGGTTCTGATATAAATTAATAATACGTTTATACCCACTATATAGGAGTCTCACACACATACATAAGAAATTGTACATAAGGTAAGGGGTAACTTTTCCAATCTCAGTTCTATCCAAGATTGTTTATTCATAAGTATTTATTGGGGTTTTATTTATCATCAGTGTCCATGTATTCTAAAAATATTTTCATAAAATGTTTAATATTCTCCCATGTATGTTTAAATTCATTTTTACCTTTCTTTACTTTTAACACATGGTATGGAAGGAATATCTCTTTTGATTACCATATGAGTTACTTTTTGACTTTTCTGGCACAAGTACAAGGAGAAATTTTTTTTAACTTATACGGCATGAACAGATTTTTTTAGTTTCCTTATACCTTATTTCCATGAAAATTTCTCTACAAGATTTCATGACTATTTTCAATGAAATTTTTTTCTTTTAAAATTGCACAACATTTTGATAAAAGAAAATGATTTGGATGAAGAAAAGATATTTTCCTCAAGAATTCATTTCATGTGTTTTATCAAAAAAAAATTCCATCTTAGATGAAATTCTTTAATATGAATATGATTCATGTATAATGTCCCTATTATTTTCATGTTTTTATTTTCTTTGTGATGAAATTATATCCATTGTTTTATATGGATTATGTTATAATGGGATGATGTATTTGAAACCCATTTTATTCATTGAGTTATGATGAATGATTTATGTTTATTTTGTGGAACACGAAAGAATTATTTCATTATGAGATGGGTGTGACATATATCTACCTCTAATACATTGGGTAAATATTTATATCTCATGAGATAGACATGGCTGGAATGGCATGTAAATTTTGGTTCAGTAATACAGGGCTGGAACGACAAGTAAACCCGGTTCAGTAATGGACTTTGAACACTATGATGGTCTTGGTAGAAATGCCTTGGCTACTATGGAAATCATATTAGGTGCTTAATTGTTTTCCGCAACTCCATGTTTTATTTCCGAGCTATTTTATCATGATAAATGGTCATATATGATCTATGTCTTACGTACTTCCATGTTTTATGTCATCGCTCAAGATATTGATGTTTAAATTTTATGATCATGTTATTAAGTTAAAATGTTTATGGATTGTTTTATGTTCTACATGTTTACCCTTACTGAGAATTTGAGCTCACCCTTTTTATGTGTTATTTTCCCCAAGATAAAAATAAAGTATTTAGGTAATAAAAAAAGGGAAAGATCTTTATGGGAGATGTTAAAGATCTTTCACCATGATTAGAAGACCACGTTCCATGTTTCCAAAGACACTAAACTATTACGGTCCTTGGGTGTCTATTTTTGTTATGTATTATGTATTTCACAAAGGTAATGTAATATCTATGTACGTCAGGCTTGGGTCACCACATTTCAAGTCAAAGCTGTCAAGGGGGTGATATCCTGTAGAAATGAGGTATAAATATATGATAGTATTCTTCCATATCTAAGAAGATCTATAGACCCCTCAAACTCTTGGGTGGCTACCAAGTTAAAAACAACCTCATCATTCACCAGGTCTACATCTACACAATCTATTGAGATGACATGTACTAGAAAGATGACCACCTGAATACAAAACTAGAACACAGATAGATTCCCATAAAGCTGGTGCTCTCAAATTATATCAAGGATCATCCTAATGTTTCTCACATTGTACTCCTATGACACTGAGTACAATTGAATATCATCAAAGAGGACTGCCACAAACTAATCTATGAAAGGCTAAATGATACAGTTCATTAATACCATGAACACTGGTAGGAATTTTTTACACCAAACAGCATCATCAAGTACTCATAATGACTATAATAAAATCATAAATGCATATAAGTTATGTAATCATCCCATACTCATAGTTGGTGATAACCTTATTTGTGGACAATTTTTGAGAAACATTGTGACCCTATCAACTTATCAAGGAGTTCACAAATCCTTGGTAGTGGATACTTATTCTACATTGTCACTAAGTTTAGGTGATGATAATCCACACAGAACCTAAATCTCCAATAATATATCATGGTGATCATGAATGGGGCTACCCTGGGAGAACCACTGGGCCTAACAAATCCCTTCTTCTACAAATCCTCTAACTGAACCCTCATTTCATAAAGCTCTATGTGAGCCATCCAATATGTGAAATAAGATATTTCTGATAACCAAGATTGTATATCAATACAAAAGTATATATATCAATTGGGTGGTAATTCTTGAATCTCCTTAGGAAATATGTCCCCATACTCTGCCAATACTACAAGAAAATAAAACATCATTGCATCTACTACACCAAGACTCATTCTAGAAAATTGGTTTAATCATCTATACCCTCCTATGCATGTTCCCATCCTTCTCTTCATGGGTTTACTTTTCACCCGAAAATCATAACCTCATCCAATCACTATGGTAACACCCCATCCTAAATATAAAATATTATATATGAGCATCAACTGTAGTTAACAATTACATACCTAAGATGATTTCATAAGACCTTATCTCTATGAAAAAGAGATCCCAATGAAAACTCATGCCTCTAAGATTCAGTTAACATTTTCAGCAGAAGTGTGTGATCACTGATCCAGTAATAGTCTCTGAAAAAATGGGTTGAGTTAAGGTCTCAACCAGAATCTCTATGTCTATAACAAGAGTAGTGTAAATAATGGATTGGATCATGCTCGGGTCTATCAATATTGAAAATAATGTAAAGAATATATATATCAAACCTCATATCATCATTGTAGCCTATAGTTCATATTGCTCAATCACCTGCAGGAACCCTCACACTTGACCATCAGTTCTATAAGACTAGTGTGGACCACCTGGGGGTGGTGGTGGTAACAAGTCAAAATGTTGGTCAATTCTAGTTACTCTCCTAGATCCTCTGCCACATCCATCACCGTGTAGACCAACTTGTTCCATCTGCTACCTATTCATAGGAGGTCCATCCACTACCCCTTTATAAGTAATATATTAGGTTAGACAATCTTGTGTAACATTTCATGGATCATAATAAGAGTAACACTACCTCTCTCTTGGCTAACTCAATCCATCTAATGATACCTAAACCGCAGAACCATTATCCTAGGATCTCCTCCAAAAATTTCTCACAGATCTAGGTCTTACATAAATTGTCATCCAACAGCTAATAAAGTATCATATCCCCTGTTTTAACTACCGACACCAACAATTTATGTCTTCTTATCTAGTAAACTCTTCACCACCAAAGCATTCTATTGCACCAAAACATATGTTGGAATGAATAGTTGTATCAAATTTTCTAAAATTTATATGCATATACTCTAATAAAAGGTATGATCCCAAAATAACAGATAACACACCATATCTATCATGTACAAAGAATGGTTGTTGAACCACAATGAATACTCAGTAAAAGTCATACTTCCCTTCAGAAGATGTAAGATCTCCTTGATGCACTAATACATAAAAAAATATAGAGAAAACTTATTTTTGAAAAGGATCTTTTACTCTGAATATGGAAGAGTTACCTCAACATACAACTCAGTCACTAATCCCAACCATCATTTTATAGATCCCTAGAGAAGGCTCACTGTCTAAACAACCACTTGGTCTACAAGAGTCTTGATGAGATAAAAGACTCACATCACTGACTTAATATAATCCTCAATAGACTAGGGATCTTATCACCTCAAAACATTAGGGGTCTCTATCATTGAAGATCATAATGAATTCTTAGCCTAAACACTGCATATTATGGTAATTATTGTACCATATACTTATCGATAAGTGGTTATAAGAATAGTGAACCATCTAGAAGAAAAAAAATCCTAAATAGGTCTATGTATCGAAGCCTCATAATTTAGGGGGATCATCGTTATGATCCTTCTTCGAAATCCTAGTTGGAAATCATAATTGAGAGAGCATAAAATAGATAAGATGCACTGTGTTCAGCGAGTATATCCAGTGATATGACTCAATAAGGACATGAAAACAATAACCCACTCTTATATGATTCATGTACAAATATTTACCCCCATAACCAGTGCCTAAATATACTGAGTCAACAAGAAGGGAGTCAGAGTCCAAATGAATTTATATGTTATCCACCACACTAATACTTCATTCTATGGCCTAAGAGATGAACTCGAAACACTTAACACTATTGAATTCAACCCCAAACCATTCTCACATCTAGACAAAACGCCTAAAAGATGATCCTAAGATGGAAAACGCCTCCTTGTATACCACTCTATCATGACCTAACCCACTGGGGCCATCCTATACAGTGATAATTAAAGTGTGACTACCCTAATATTTCATCCAATAGGCCACGGGCATGTGACTAGCACTGAGTATCCATTACACTCACATGGGAGGCCTTAGACTAAGGTACCTGTACACACACACACACAAAACCAATAAAATACTAGAAATTAAAATACCAATGATATGAAATGAAGGAACATGTCTATAACCCACAATCATAGTATAAAAAAACTAGAAAGTGATAAGGGCTAAATACAATACCAAAAAAAACATCAAATAACTTCTACCTAATAGAAAGAGCAGACTATAGTAAAATGTGACTCATATAATGAACCACATTTTTTATACTCCAAATATAAGATCTTTATTTTATTGGACTACTGATTAACCCATTGAATTACTGGTCATATAAATAAGATGTGACATGTGCGGGAATATCCCATACAGGGGTGAGTATAACAGTAGTGTTTCCCTCTGAAATTGGGGATGATATCGTTGATTTAAGATTCAAACATTCCAAACAGTTTCTAACGGGTTTATTCATAGAACCGGAAACATCCAATGATTCCATATCCATCTGGACCTACTTTCCAAAGGTAGACAGTAACTAGTTTTGGACTGATGAGGATTTGGAATTTTCATTGGTCGAGAGGATGGGAGGTTGGACTCATCACACCTTTTTTAGGGGAATTATTGTCTACTCCGGGACTCTATTTATAGATTTAAGTTAATTTCATGAATCCTTATTACATTACCAAGTATAAAATGAGATTTCCTTTATATTTGACAATCAATGATTGATATGTAGGAAATTTAAAGAATATTTTATATGTATTCGAGGTTCTTCATCGATAGAGAATAGTCTGTATTTGTTAGAGATTCTTAGTCAACTGTATCCTTCAATACATAAAAGCCTCTTGGTCATTATGATGACCATACTGGTTTTAAAGCCACTCAGTGGGGCACATGAAGTTTATTGTCATTGATAAGGACATTGATTATTTCAGAGTTTGGATCGTACCCGCAGATGGGCTACCTATGTATCATTTGATTTGGAAAAGGAATCAAAACCCACGTAGTTCGAGTAAGGGAGTATGACGTATATGCATGATTGATGGCTCAAAGAAAGATGTCATGATTAATCTTACACTCTAAGCTCACGTGAGTCATGCTCGGTGTGAGAAACAAGAGGTATTGGTGAAACCAAACAGTTGTTCCATGCAATGATGTGAGGATTATGTATGTATGACTGCCCAAAATAGATAACGATTTACTTCGGGGAGGAAACCTAGGAACAGGGTCCATAAAGGTATATATTCTTCATGGAGATTTGGATACTCTAATCTTGGGGATTACTCCTAAGGAAGATACTCAAGTTAGGAGGGGACTTATGATTGGGTTTTACTCCTGAGAAGGAAGCCCAGAACAAAAAGGAATTATGACTGGTTAAGAGAAATTAAGACTGGGGCTTACTCCTGAAAAGGAGGCCCATGTTAAAAGGGATTTGAAAACTGGGTATTTACACCTAAGGAGGAGGCCCAGTTTATGGGAATCTTATAATTAAGGGACTTGGGGCTTACTCCTGTAAAGGAGACCCGTGTTAAGAGAATTATGGTTGGGGCTTACTCCTAAGGAGGATTACAATATTTGGGAATTTTAAGACTCGGGCTTACCCCTAAGGAGGATGCCCAGATTAGGGGACATGGGGCTTACTTCTGAAAAGGATGCCCAAATTAATGAGGACTTGGGACTTACTCCTAAGGAGGATTCCCAAAATTAATGGGAATTATGACTGGGGCTTATTCCTAAAAAGGAGGCCCATGTTAAGGGTTTCTCTCATCTTAAATGATGAGGTTGAATGAATGACATCTCAATCTTTAGTGACATAAAGATATGTAAATCATGAGGTTTTGAGAGATGTTCCATGGAATTACTTTCAGAAAAGGAAGTCAATCAAGAAAACATGCCATAAATGGCTTTGAAGAGTGTCTTGGAGACTAAATATTAAATAGGAGAGATGGAATGGCATAAGAGGAGTGAAATGGGTAGGAAGTTCACCCAAAAAGATAGGGCCGTGCAAGTCTTGGTAGGCACGCAAGTACTGCATGGGCGCGCAAGTCCTGGGCATGCAGGTATACCTGCGCGGCACATGGGTACTTGTGCGATTATTAAGCAGTAGGGTAATACTTGGGCGATCCCTGACCAAAGCCTTTAGAAACATCCTGAGGTATTTCCAGAAGAGTGGCGCGCAAGTTTTAATGAATAGGTAAGGAGGCACGCAATTGTATTCATTTCCCTTAAGGGAAAAATACTTAAGCGTGCAAGTGTTAGTGAATTCTAACACTTAAACCTTATTCGTCTTGTTTAGACCTTCCATTATAGTTAAATAATTACCTTAGAAGTGTTCGGAAGACTTGAAGAAGAGACTTGGGAGTTCAGAGCTCTGTATCTGAATTTTGGAAAAAATTTCCTCTCGAATGTGGGGCCCACCGGGGGTATTTATAGTCTAGAGAAGACCCCGAGTGGTTTTCAAAGAGGGCACGCAAGTGACTTGTGTGACCAAATTTGGCGCGCAAGTACACTTGCACAACCATGGTAGAACTTGCGCGACCCTTGCATAATGTTCTTCTTATTCCTTCCTTTGTCAATTTTTGATATTTGTACAAAGGTTGAATCACTTTGAGCTAAGATATTCCCCTTTTCCAATCATTAGACTATGTGACAAAAGGAGCATAAAAAAAAGTCCCCCCTCAGAGTTGGATCCAAAAGGAATGAGGATTTGACTCTGAGGAAATCGAGAATCAAAAGGAAATTGGGGCGCGCAGGGTATGGCGCACAAATGAGCTTCGGGCGTGTAGGGCCTGGCGCGCAGGGTCTAGTGCACGGGGGTAAGACCTTGTCTATAAATAGAGGTCCTCACTTCACGCAAAGCACCCAGCTCTTGCTTGTTTTTTACTCTCGGCACGCAAGTTGACTCCCGGCTCTCGATTGTTCGCGCTTCTTGTTTCTTGTGTCACGCTGCTGTTAAGGTATTTAGACTTGCAACGTGAAACTTGGGCGCCTAATACTTGCGCGACCGAAGGAGACTTGCGCGCCAACTATGGGACTTGCGCGCCTTAATGACTTAGCCAATTTATTCAAATACTTCAAAAATTTTATGAAAAAATAACATACTTTAGGAGTTAATTATTCAACTTTTGTTCAGATCAAATGGCTCCAAAGAGAATCGAAACGGCTGATGAAATGGAGAGAAAAAGAATTGATGAGATGATGGACATCGTTGGCCACAATTATTATTCCCCCCTGCGAAAGTACTCTCCCGGAATTATCCAAGTACTTTAAGAAGCATCATATTAACTTCCCGCATAGCGTCTATCTACCTCTATATAGCCATGGTCACTTACAAGACATCAATATTCCAAAAGAAAAGAATTATCTGCCACATTCCTGGTTTCAGTCATATACCAAATTTTCTTCAGCAAATGTCTCAATTGCAGGAACATTTTCAAATGATGGAACAGTAAAGAAAGCTTATATAATGCATCATATCTCGTGTGCACCAGATCTGAAACCTCACAAGCCTAAGCTGCAACCACATTGTTATCCTTCAGTCTTTTGAAACTCTCAGATGGATCAATCCAAAGGCTGGAAGGAGAAATGGGAATTCCGTTCTGGAGGAGGGGTGAAACCAACTTGGATGTGGGATTATTGGGTGTGACAAACTTGTGAAGAGTTTATCGAGGATCTGAAGGGAGCTTCAATTTATGAAGCCGTCTGGGCTAGGTAGACGCATGTTTATAGGAATGATAATTTTGCACTAGAATTGCTTAGCCGCTGGAGCCCAGAAACTAATTCTTTCTATCCGACCCATGGAGAAGTAGGAATTAGTTTGTGGGATGTCTACATGATCTCAGGGGTTCCAATCCTGGGTGATATGTATGATGAATTCGTCCCTCCAAAGGAAACCATGAATGATCCATAGAAGACTCCAGATTTGGTTTGAGAGTTTTTGAAGATTTATCATAAGCTAAAAATCTCAAAGACTTCAAAGACTCATTATAGAAGGGATATTCATCCAGAGGAGTGGATGAATATATTTATTATCGAGAAGAATGAGAAGGAGCCAAAGGAGAAGGGATCCAAGAAAGAGAAATCCAAGGATAAGAGGCCCACCCGTCCTACCACCTGCCCCAAAACAGATAAGAGGGGTGCTCCGGGCACATTCTGGCCAACTTTAGAAGCAGGAGAGTTTAAGAAATTGGGGTATGAAGTGAATCATAAAATCCTGTAGAAGACCCATCTGATATGCTTTTTATCCTTATGGCTTAGTGTATATATTTTACTAGTCAGATATTTGAAGGGAGGCGTCAGGCTAGGGACCTTCGTTATTGCAACCAAGTTGGCTGAAAAGAAGATGGTGGGGTTGGCTACCCCAGTTTTGGCAAAGATTCATAGGAGCTTACTCCATGTCTATATGGGTGAGTCTCCATTGAGATTAGTGGGACCATTCCAAGTTTTTTGGGGATGGATCACCACTCACTTCTGGACATATGCTGTTCAAAACAGAATATAGATTCCTGGAAGTTCTTTCAGGCCATCTGTTCAGGCCTTCTCTAGAGTTTGTCCTTTGTCCCTCAATGCCTATGATATTAGGCCAAGGCTTGGTATGCATAAGTAATTACACTTCTTTCCCTACAAAAATCCACTGATAGGGCAATTTTTTGATTATGGATCAGCTAGATTAGAACAGAGGTCTTACATGCTGGTCTGTAGAGATGGTGTGCTAGCCACCAGAATTGATGGGGAAATTATATGTGAGGCCTATGCTACATATTGATTTGCATGGTAATTCAAGTGTCTACAGAAGACTGTTGTATCTTCTCCAGTGCACGTCAGATTAGAGCAGCATTTAATGGTTGCTCGACAACTATGGTTGCTAATGGCTATGGAAAGGACTAGGGCAGTCTTTGACTTATCAGATATTGAATCAGTACGCAATTTGACCATATGGTATGCTGAAAATTGGATATCATCATATCCTGAGGCCATATTGAATAAACCTGTTTATCGGGGTTGGAAGAAGAAGAGAACCATTGAGAAAGAAATAATTCAGGTGGCAGGTGATTCTTCCACTCCGGAAGCTGGTTCGCCGAGTTCTTCAACTGAGGCTGATTCAGCAGATTCTCAGGAGATAAAACATGTGTCAAAAAGGCCACGTGCCATATATAATCCTCTGGTCAGAATCAAGAGATCCACTGCATGAACTCCTGGTGAGTTATATTATTGAGGCAATTTTAACTACAAGTTACTTTATAAAGTAACAAGTTTTCATTCTCTTTTTATAGTTTCAGGAGGTAGAAAGAAATTAAAATCCATGGTCGTAGGACCCTCTTTGCAGCCTTCTAGTACACCTGCATATCTACGACCAGAGGCCATCCAGGCATGGAGGGATGTATACTACGATACTGAAACTATCTGGCTGGAGCTATGTGAAGGGTTAAATCTTCCTGGGAGAGGGACTCTTCAGGCTCCTACAAATATTCATTTCAAGGATAACCCTGATGAAGTAAGAGCCCATGGAAAAGAGTTTAAGGCCTACATATATGCCACCGAAGATTCTATCCCTATCACCAAACAGGTGAAGGAAATTATGGATCACGGCGCCACTGATGTGGAGTGGCATGAGTATGTGGCTCCTGAAGATGTAAGTTTTATTTCCTTATTTTCTTTGCAACTTGATTTCAGTCGAAGATTTTTTATTCAAGGAAATTGTTTTCTTCATCTTGAAGCTTTCCAAAACTACTGAGGTTACTTCGACTCAGTATAGCCCTGGTGGTACTGCCATCGGTGCTGCTACTGAATCTCCTCGTGAATTGGGAGAAATATCTCCAGGCCAGCAGGCCATGAAAGAGGAGTTGGAAATAGCCTTCCATTCTCCAATTCAGGTGCCTATAAGGGAGACTGCTGATACTCCTAAAAACCCAAAAGGACAAAGGCGATGAAGGAGGAAGTCCATCTCCAAACGCTTTATAAGTAGTGGTAAGTCATTCGAATAATCATGA
The DNA here is from genome assembly GCA_963277665.1 of Viscum album. NCBI lineage: Eukaryota > Viridiplantae > Streptophyta > Magnoliopsida > Santalales > Viscaceae > Viscum > Viscum album. The sequence goes on from OY728119.1 coordinate 543,478,899, forward strand.
ATTTTAAACCATGAAAAAGATCTCTCATTTTCCTTGGGATTTCAAGGGATTCTTCAATTTACCCTCTGAGGGAGATGACTGATCCTCCTTTGAGGACCACAGATGGTGCTATAGAACAAACACAAATTTAGGCTGACTTAGATGCTTCTGAAAAAGAGCCAACATCTATTCCCTGTACTGCTCCCGCAGCTGCTATAAGTAGAGAAGAACTTACACAAGAATCATTGGCGGCAGCTGAAACTGAATCTTCCATCCTTCTTGAAGAAGCTGTCCAGGGTCAGGGGCCGCAGAATGAGGGTCACCAAGTGGACACATCAAATGCTCCCACTGGTGAGACTAACCAAGATTCTGAAATATCATTGGATGAAATGATGAATCATGGCATGTATTTCGAATAATTTTATGATCATGCTATGTTATCATGTGATTTAGAAGACCTTGGGCATGAGTGTAATCCTTCGTCTAGTAAATTTTCTTATAATTTACACTTCTAATCATGACTGAAAATAAAATACAGTTCCATCCATAGAAACTGCTGAACTTCCAATGCCAAAAGAGGGTGTGGACATTGATGTCAAACATACCATTGTAGAAACATTAGATCAAGTGGAGATAAACCCAGTAAACCCTCGTGAGACCCATCATGAAGATCCTATTGAAACTGGGAAAGATGGGGAGGAGTATTCTCAAGCTGTTGATCTACTTTTAGGTAATGATTGTACTGAGTTTTCAAGATAGAAAACCAACTTTCATTGTTCTATGAAATTAACCATACTTTTAATTGATCAAACAGGGCTATCAACTTCAATGGCTAGATCTATAGGTGAAGTCTCAACTTCCTCCCAAACAGTAGTAGAAGGAAAAGCAACCAGGGTCAGCGGGGAAGGAGTAGAATAGGGCACTTCATTAAGTGCATTAATCCCAGATTACATGCCCCTCTGTGATGATGATGTTGAATCAGACCGAGAGGTGCTTAAGGCGCTCATCTTTTCACGATGCAAGGCATGGAACAACCTATGGAAAATCATATCTGAGGTGCCTTTAGAAGAGCTATCATCTAAGATCCCTCAATTGTCATCCCTGTTCGTCATGCTAGGACTTGGTGGTTTTGGATATGAAAAGAACCATGCCACGGTGAAACATGTCATTTTCAGGAGGGAGCACGAGCAAAAGTGTTGCAAAGATCTGACCAGGGTGAAACTGTTAGTCAACATTGGTGAATTTGAGGCTGCGGTATCCTGAGCTGAGGCTGACTATGCTACCAAATTGAAAGAGCTCAAGCATAAGATCAAAGATAAAGTCGTCCAGCAGATGCACCTTCAGCAACAGTTGACGCTGTTATTGGGGAACTTGACCAACTCAATAATTCACCAGAGGGAGCTCAAACGAATTGTATGAAGGTCATTACAGATGCCTAGAAATCACTCCATCGGGCTGAAAAGAGTGAATTTGGTCGAGTGCTTGAGCTTCAAGTAGCTGCTGATGAAGCTTGGGATTCTATTCATTAAGTGAAGACTTATTTTGATAGTCTTTTGTAATTTCCTAAAAAAAAGAGAAGAGTCTCCGATTTTTGGATGTCCCTCTAATTCTTGTGCATCAAATGTAAAGAATTCTTTCATCTTCAATCACTTGTGCACAAATTTTCCACTACCTGCATTAAATTTTACCTAATCCAATGGGCCTAGTAAGCATAGTTTGATTTTTACTATGATTAATATAAATAACGCTACAAACTTTGAATTTTTTTATTGCTCAATATTACCTAAATCATACAAAATGTATGTTTAGTGAGCTAGAACTTGAATTTTATTCAGATTTCCCTTTTCTTTTGTGGGTAGTTTAAAGTCATGCACATTGGATATAAAGAGGCTAATGTTTAAGGTCAAAATAGCTTTGACAGAAATGGATTAAAACTGACTCAATTCCTTGACAATTTATCTGAAAACATATTATCATACTCAAGTAAGAGGGAAAATATGTAAACTATGACTTAGGAATATTTGAATCTAAGGAATGATATGAAAAAGAGCTAAAAGTCATTAGAAGAAGTAGTTTCCAAGAATTAAGTTACCATTATTTAACAAACCCATTAGGGGGTTGAATTATACAGGGCCACCTAAGGGCATTGGCTGCATAGTCAAATAAATAGCATCTTTTGACTGGTAGGTCCGTTATGTAGACTACTTATGCAAGGCCACCTAAGGGAACATGCTGCATAGTCAGGCAAAAGAACTCTCAAAAATTTACTTCTCTACTGCTAAGTAGCCAGTGAAAGTTTATGGGGATTCAACTTTCCTAAAGTATAGAGTTTTCTGTATGGAAATAGGTACTTGAATATGGATAAGATATTTCCAAACAAGATTATCAAAGAAATGGATGGATATCACTCTTACGAAGGTCTGACCCAAATATTGGGAAGGAGAATATAAACCATAGACATGGATAATTTCAGATCATGAAAAAGAGTATGGGACAGATATGTTAAGGATAGCCATTTTTTTACGGATCCCTACGTATTTTCATTAAGACAACCAAGGAAAAAAGATATTTTCTTCCAAACAATAAAGTTACCACTATTTGACAAACCCGTTAGGGGGTTGAATTATGCAGGGCCGCCTAAGGGAATTGACTGCATAGTCAAATAATAGCATCTCTTGGCTGACACATCTGTTATGTAGACTGTTTATGCAAGGCCACCTAAGTGCACGTGCTGCATGTTTAGGCACAAGAACTCTCATAATTTCAGGCCTTTTGTGATTAGAAGTTAAGAAAAAGGGTTTTGAAGATCTAAAAATATTTAAGGTCAGGATTATGGAACATAAACATGGGTATTTTCCAATGTATGCAGAGATACACAGATCAATGCTAACCATAATCATGTTGTGGATGGGTCTTGAATTGAAATGTTGGACTTCACTATGTATCCCATAAGAATATGAATCAAGCCATACATAGTTCTTGAACTACATTTTAACTTCGTGTGGGACAAAAGGATTGGAGATCTTAGTTTAGGGTCATAGAGCTCAGACCATTATAAGAAATACACAATGTGTGTTTTCATGGGGACTTTTCAGCCATGGGACAAAAAGTGGAATTTGGGGTTAGGCCCAAAAGACTTGGGGCTGGATTCGAGGGACACTCGAACGTTCCTACGTACCCCATAAGGATGGGAATCAAGCCCACATAGTTCTAGAAAAACCCTCTGTACAAATTTGGTTCGTATATGTGAAGGGTAAAGGGGGACTTTAGTGCAATGATGGTTTAACCCAAGATAAAAGGTTCAGGTATTTCCATGTATGCACATAGTCTATGGAGTGAAACAATATTGAAAAATCAATTGAAATAATGATTCCCTCTCAGGTGAGGGTATCAAAGAATATTGTAGTTTATTGTCGTACATGACAAAAAAATTTGTACAGTTTAATGTCATATAGCAAAGATGAAAGTGAACCAATGTAAAGATATTGATTCTGGGGATGGTTTCACAAATCAAAATCATATGAGATGTAGGTGAACCGATGTAAAGAGATTGGTTTTGGGCTTGAACCATGGGAGGTTGCCTACGTACCCATCCTGGAAGGAAAGGTTCAAAGTCTGCTTAGTTCAATTAAAGAATGAATTAGTGATCAAGTTGTTCTTGGGGAAAACAACCTAAAAAATGGTGTTGGGACTTACACGTGGTTAGCGGCCCAAATAGGGTGTTATGGTTGAAATTTTCTATAAGCTCACATGAGACATACTCGTTGTGAGAAACAAGAGGTAACAAAAACCTTAGTGATGCACAGTTTAATGTCATGTTGGACATATTAAGGGACTATGCAGTCTAAAGTCTTGCAGTTAGTACTATTGGTGCTGAACAGTTTAATGTCATGTATCAGGGCCAAAGAACAGTTTAGTGTCATGTAGGACATATTAAAGGACTTTTGTATAGTTTAGCGTCATGTAGCTAGGACGATGGGGAGAATATAGTTTAACGTCATGTTGGTCGAAAGGGGGATTGTGCAGTTTAATGTCATGCAGTGAGGACAAAAGAGTACACCATTTAACGTCATGTTGGATGTATTAGGGAGTTTTTCACAGTTTAACGTCATGTTGGACGAAAAAGGGACGATACAGTTTAGCGTCATGTTGGACGTAAGTGCCAACAGTTTAAGGTCATATTCCTGGACCGTTGGTTATGCAGTTCAATGTTTTTTTGGACGTAAGGGACTTCTATACAGTTTAGCGTCATGTAGCTAGGACGTTACAGTTTAAAGTCATGTTGGACGAAAGAAATGAAAATAGTTTAAGGTCGTACGCATGGACCGTTACTGTATAGTTTAACGTCATATAACAAGGATAATGAAGGGGACACAGTTTAATGTCATGTTGGATGATGGTGAATATATTTTTTGTTTATACAAAATACTTCTTCAGAAACCTGACATTGGTTGGAGTAGTGATGAGTTCTCCATCCATCGAGATTAATGAATAAGATCCATTGGAGTAGACCCTATGTATTGAATAAGGTCCTTCCCATTTTGGCTCAAGCTTGGGAGGTTTCTTTCCTGGTATCATTGGAGTTCTGAGAACTAATACCAATTCTCCCTGAAAGAATGAACGAAGACGAACTTTTTTGTTCAAAGCTCGTGCTATTCGATTCTGATAGACTTCCAAGTGGTGCAATGGGCACAATCTTTTCTCATCTAACCATTCCAATTCATTCAATTGCTTTTGAGATTCCTCATCTATAGATGATTGATCACCAATGGCTACTCAGAGTGAGGGTAGTTGAACATCAATTGGCAAGACTGCTTCCATTCCATATACCAATGAATATGGAGTTGACTGCGTTGCAGTGCGGGTGGTAGTCCGATAAGTCCATAAAGCATGAAAGAGTTTATCAGGCCATGAATTCTTATCTTTATCCACCATCTTTTGCAGAATATTTGATAGAGTCTTGTTGAAGGCTTCTATCTGGCCATTGGCTGCTACATGATACTGAGATGAATGGTTGGATTTGATGTTGTATTCTTGATACAACTTCTTTACCTCAGATGAACAGAAGTTAGTTCCATTGTCCATCAATATGGTAAGAGGGACACCAAATATGGTAATAATGTTAGACTTTATGAAGTTAAAATTCATTTAGAACTGACTTCCTTGAGAGGTACTACCTCTGCCCATTTGTAAGAGAAATCAGTAGTAGTAATAATATACTTAAACTGCTTGGTCGTAGCTAAAGGGTAAGGTCCCACCACATCCATTCCCCATGTGGCAAATGGCCACGAGTATTTAGCTATATGAAACAACTATTGAGGTTGATGAATGAAATTGGCATGTAATTGGCATGAATGAAACTTCTTTATGAAATCAACACAATCTTGTATCATTGAAGGCCAAAAGTACCCAATCCTTCGAATCTAATCAGACAGTTTATGTCCAGACTGGTGGGCACCATAGACTCTTGCATGCACTTCTTTCATGGCAGCCATTGTCTCTTCACCATCAATGCATCTGAAGAGAACTCCATCAAAACCACATTTATAGATAATTTTCTCTAGGTGATCTGGGCTATCATAAAGAGTAAAATTGACCACACATCGCTACATTTGTTCTTTCTCGGCTCTATCAGGTGGAAGTGTTCCATTTTGAAGGCATTCCCTGATAGGTGTCATACATACCGTTGTATGACCATACGGTTCCGGAATGGGAGTAATTTCCTTAATTTCCTATGTTCTGATTCAAACATAAGGTGAAATTGCACAACAGTGGGCAATACTGATGGTTGTCTTGTCCCGATCTAAATATTCCCTAGCTGTGGCTATATTATCCAATGCATCATCTTAAGAATTTTGTGATCTTGGTACATAAGAAAATATTGGTTCAGATGGAAATTCGGCCATTAACTCTCTGACGTAATCATACATAGGGATTAGTTCTTCTTTTCTGATAGCATAATCCCCATTGACTTGTTTTATTACTAGTTCTGAATCACCTTTCACCTTTAAGTGATTCACTTGTTCTTGAAGCACCAATTCCAAGCCTGCGATGAGAGCTTGGTAGTCTACTTCATTATTGGTACCACTCTCCCATAATAAGAAGGAATAATGTAACACTGCCTTTTCTAGAGAAATGAGTAAAATTCCTAATCCAACTTTGTTGAATTTAATATTTTCCATTTTCCTCCCTGTTGGACTCCTGGAAGAACCATCACAGTACATTTCCCATGCCTTAGGACTTTCTTGAATAGAGAATATATCCTCATTAGGGAGTTAAATATCTAAAGATGTATCTTCCACTGAAGGGTGTTCAGCCATGAAACAGCCAGAGCTTGGCCCTTTATTTCCATTTAAGACACATACTGAATGTTGAATTACTGCAAAATAACTGCCCATCTTGCCAAACATCCTGTAAGCATTGGACAACTAAGGATGAATTTGAGCGGGTTATTACGAGATACCAATTGGACCTCATGATGTTGTAGGTAGTGTCTAAAGTTATGAACTGCAAAGATTAATTCCAGGCAGCACTTCTCAATATTTGAATACCGGGTTTCTGCTTCGAGAATAGTCCGACTGAGATAGTAGAGGTTGTTTTTATTCCCTGCATCATTCTTCTGAGAAAGAAAGGTACCCAATGATCGCTAAAGAGCTGTCACATTGAGGATAAGTGGTCTTCCTTCAACAGGTGGCATGAGTACCGGTGGACTCAAGAGGTATTTCTTGAGAATATCGAATGCTTCTTGACATTTATCATTCCACTGGTAAGTGACTCCCTTCTTCATCAATTTGGTGAAGGGTAAGGTTTTGCTGAAAAATTGGCGATGAAACGCCGAATATAGGCTAACTGTCCTTGAAGTACACATAATTATTTCAAATTTTGAGGAGGTGACATACAAGGGATTTAATTTGACTTCTCAGGATCGACTTCGATACCACGATGGCGTACAATAAAGCCAAGAAATTTTCTTGAGGTTACCCCAAAATCACATTTTAAGGGGTTCATATTCAAATTATGTTGTCAAAGATTGCAGAATATGACTTCGAAATCAGCCAATTGACTAGAACGTTTTTTGGATTTGACCACAAAATAATCCACATAACATTCAAAAATCTTTCCTAAAAAGGGTTTGAAGATACGATGCATGGAACGCTGATATGTTTCTCTTGCATTCTTTAGGCCAAAGGGAATTACTTGATAGAAAAACACACCATAAGGGGCTCTGAAAGCTATAGATTCCTCATCTTCTAGAGCCATTTGGATTTGATTATATCTGGAATATCCATCCATGAAGGAAAGTGCTTCATAGCCAGCTATTGCATCAATCAGGAGTTCTGTAATCGGAACTGGAAATCATCCTTAGGATAATGCTGATTAAGATCTCTGAAATCGATGAAAACTCTAATTTTTCCATCCTTCTTATTCACGAGGACAATATTAGCCAACCACTTGGGATGTTGAACTTCTCTAATGAAGTTAGCTTTGATAAGCTTATCCACTTCATCCTCAATTTTGGGATCATAGGTTGGGTGTGTTCTTCTAGAAGCTTGTTTGAATCCTCAATGTTCTTCTGGAAAACCTAAACGATGAGTGGAAACATCAGGATCAAGCCCTGGAATCTCTGTATAGTTCCAAGAAAATACATCTCGATTTTTCTTTAAGAAGGAAATATACATCTCTTGTTTTTCAAGAGTCATGGCCGCACTAATTAAAGTGGGGAGTGGATCTTCTTTTGTACCAAGATTTATTTCTATGAGTTCAACCACGGTGGTATAGATACCCTCTTCAAATACTGGAGGAGCATCTCTGATATATTATTCTTCTTCTTCAAAATGTGTTATTTTTTCTGTTTCTACTTGCATAGTAGATGATGAAGGAAAATTTTCATAATCAAAATAGATATTAAAAATTGAACATCTTGAAGAAGAATCTTCCATTTCTGACCCAATTGATGATGAAGGGTCTTCCCTGGGTAATAAAGAGGAGATGATGGATTGAGAATCGACATCATTGTTCACCTCTGAAGTTGATATCACTTCTTCTGGCCTAGTTGAAGATGTATAGACTTGATGGATTTCAGAAGATGAAATGAAGACATCTCCATTTGAGATTTCATTATTGCTTGGTGGATCATCAATTTATCTCATGTTGTCTGACTCGATTGTCGTAATTGACATTATGGATCTTTCCATAAGAGTATTTTGATTTGGGTCTATCTTGTCAATTTGACTGATAGGCAACACATAATCTGTACTCACATGTGAAAATGGATTTACTAGAATCTTTTCCAAACCATATGAAGCATTAACTTTGGTAATCTATTTTTCTATGGATTTCTCCCTTCTCTTCATGTGATAGAATTCCGCCTCAATGTATTGAGATTCACATGTCTTGAATGGGGACTTATCACCATACAATGTCCCAACTTGACCATCGAAACAATATTTGAGACATTGATGGTATGATGAAGGGATAACCGCATGTTGATGTAGTGAGGGTCTTCCAAGCAAGATGTTGAAGGCTGAGTCTTGATCAACAACCATGAAATCTGAATTGGATACAATATCTCAAAACTGAGTTTCGAGGGTAATCTTACCCAGTGGTTCTTGTTCGTTTTTGTCATATCCTTGTAACATCATAGTTGAAGGAGATAAATCAGATTCCGTGTGGCCCAATCGATTAAGTATACAAATAGACATGTGGTTGACTCTTGAACCATTATCAATGAAAGCTCGTTGGATTTCTCCACCAATGACCTTTCCAGATAAATACAAAGGTCTAATATGCCCATGCATGACATCATCTTCATATTCATCTGTGAAAGATATCACTGCATGGCATTCCGCATGATTATTCCCTATGTGATAGACTTCAGCTGCAACAATTTTAGTTTCAAAATCCTGAGGACTTGACAAAGCCTCAATGAGTGCCTCCCGAAGATCCTTTGATAGATTCAAAGCATCCAGAATTGATAACTTGGCTGGTACTTAGTCTATGTGTTTCAATACATCATACTTTTGATCCATAGGTCTACATTTCCCAACAGGAACATGTGGTTTAGCAGGTTCCTTGGATGTTGATGCTTTGTAATTTGATGCATCTTGTATTGGTATAAGAGTTGGTAATATTCCTGGTTTTGGAAGATTAGACCGATTAGATCCATTAACTTGTTGTGAGGATGAAGGTGGAAACCCCAACCGATCCTCCAGAATAACTGTGCCAGGACTGAATTTACTATTGGTGGAAGAAATTTCTTGGTCTTGTTGAGCTTGCTGAAGGGCTCTGCCACGAGTTTCTGCTGCATACATAGTTGTAGCAAGGGTAGGATTGGAATAGTGGCTTCTGAAAGATCCACGTCTTCCCCTGTATCATAAGCCTCTAGAACTTCCTTTGATTCCTCTATTTGATATAGGGAATTCAGGCTCATCGAAATCAAAACTGTGATTGGCATAAGGATATGTTAAGTGAATCATATTAACAGAACAAAAGATTAACTCTTCATCCGATGAAGAATCAGCCTGACTAGCCAATTTAGGCTGTACCATTTGGTGGGGCGATGCATGTTTCTTTGAAGTAGATGGCATGAAATCTACAAGAGTCAAAGACAGCTTAGGCTTTGACACATACTCATCTTCTTCTAATTCTTTTTCTTTCTTTGAATCATGCTGTTTCTTTGAGGATTTTCCCTCAGATGAAGAGGGTTTTGCTACGGCATTCATGGCAGAAGGCATGATCGGTTTCTTCAATTGAATTCGCAAAATGTCATGAGTTTGGTTGATCGTTTTTCTGAACATCCAATCATCATATTTATGCACATTTTTTCTTTTAACTTCTTTCCATTCGCCTTCTTCCTCTAGAAATGTATCAGTAACACATGCTACCTGAGCTGAAGAACCTTTTAGTTTAACTTTTCCTGAGTCGACCATATTTTTTAGGAGGTCTTTGAAGACAAAACACTCCTGGATGGGATGCCCCAACATTTTATGAAATGGGCAATAGTTGGGACGGTATTCATCCCCTTCCTTGTTTGGCCTCATGGGCATTGGCAATTGATCCAAATTATTTTCCAGAGCCGAAATGAAATAACCAGGTACTTGTTCATTTCAGAAAGAGTAAACTCTGCTTTTTCAAATCCTCAAATTGTTTTCGTCTTTGATCTCTTTGATTATCTTGATGAAACAACCTCTATTGTTGGCACTCAGGAGGTGGAGCCCTTCGAGAAGATGAAGGTTTTGAAGTAGAAGAAGGTATAGGTGCTTGCTTAAGCATAACTGTAGCAGTTTCTTCTTTACCCATTCTCCTTCTTGGAGCTGATGGAATTACACAAGATTTAGCCTTATTCTGTATAAGAGAATCATCAATCTATTGATAAATTTAAGTAAGGTCTCAAAAACCTCCTGTGTATTTCACAGGGATCAACGACGTGCATAATTCATGACGTAGACTTGCCACACAGATTAGAAACAATTCTTCTTGAGGGAGTGCTAAGATTAGGGAATATGTTAATCCCTTCCAGCGAGCAATGAAATCTGAGACCTTTCATTATCCCTATGCTTACAGTTTGTATGATCAAAAACTGTTGTCTTTGGCAACATTGAGCTGAATTGGAGAAGGAATTTTTGACGGAGATCTTCCCATCCAGTAATTGATCGGGATTGCAAGCTTGTATAGAAAACAAAAGCTGGTCCTTGCAAGGTTCGCACAAAGCATCAGAGTTTCACTACTTCTTGCTATTCCACATTTCCCATCATAGGATCGCAACAAGACACGTAATGTGTCCAATGCTGTTCCGGATCACCTGATCCATTGAAAATAGGGAATACAGGGTTTCCAAAACTTGATGGGGGGAGAGATTGATTCTAGCCATTCAGGGTAAGCTCTCTTTTCTGTTTGAACCTATGCACTCTTCCCTTCTATAGTATCTAACTGAGCTATTAATGACTCAATGGTAGTTATTAACTTTTGAGAAACAACCTGTTGAACTTGGACTTAGGCAGGTGCAATGACTGGAGCTTGGATAGGTATGGCAGCTGGTACTACAACTGATGGTAACGCTGCCAATTGTTGTTGCACTTGACCCTTAGGATTAGACCTATTAGGGTGTACTAATAGAGGAGGATATTCTTGATCCATCTCAGTAGCTGCAACAAATTCAATTGACTGACTGACTCTAGCACGCTTAGGATGAAGACTACCCTGAAGTAGTTGTGCATTCATTCTTCTTAATTACTTCATTTCTTCGTCCTGTTGTGTAAACATTTTCTATTGTGAGAGCGATTGGCCTTCTCCAGAGGAAGGGTATGTAACCTGATTTTTTTCCTTTCCCCTTGTTGGCTCCCTTTCGTAGAGGGGGAAGTGGATTACCAGAAGGATTACATAGGTTCTGAGTAATCCTTTGATTTCGTGTACGCAGACCTTCTTCATTTGTGTTTGTGCGTACAACTTCTTGAGAAGGAACCTCTTCATCTGAGTCCCCAGAGTGAGCTTAATCTGGTGGATCAACAACAATGGCATTAATGACATTAATTGATGCAAAATGCATTGCATCCCTTCTATCAGCATTTCTGTGATACTTTCTTCTTCCATGCCCTTGACGAGACATTTCCTATTGTTGATTTGATACCTCAGAAACTTATTAACGAACCGTAATTTGGAGAGAATCTCCTAATAATTTGGCTCTTCGTTCCTCTTGTGTCTTCTTCCCCAATCGAGAGAAGACCGACTTTCGTTGAAGAGGGGATTGATGATTTGAAAAAGTCCCCAGTAAAGTCCCCAGTCTAGTGGACTGAGGCTCTTCCTACTGTCTTTGCTCAACTCCTCGAATCCTATTTGTTTATTCTGAGGGATGGGTTAAAAGAGTCCACAGTCTGGCAAGCTGGGGTGGTTCTTGACATGCTATGTCTGAGACTTTCTTAAAAGCTCTCATGATCTTGCAGACCTTAGTCCAGAAATTAGTTGGATGCATCAATCGACATCCACTTTTATCACCTAGTTTAAAAGACCGTTGGATGATCTCTGACACTTCTATCACTTGATGATGTGCTTGCTCCATACAAGAGGCCTGTTCAATAATCTCATTTGCTTGATGCAGGAGTAATTCAACAACTTGTTCTCTGTATTCTTTATTTCGAGAAGAACTAGTTGAGTCATGTTCTTGGAAAAGCTTTTGATTACAAACAAAACCCATTGACTGTGGCCAGCTATGGGCAACAACATTGCATGAGACCATTTTCGGCGGGCTTTGCTGACTGGAGAGCACAGTGAAATGTAGTGCTCCATGAACACCCCATCCTCTGACATGAATACCATATAGGGCATTGTCAATTAACTGGCGCAACCTTCTTAGTGTACCAATGCATGAATGTTGAAGGGCTATCTATTGCTTTTCAGCCTTCGGATATCGAAAGATTGATAGAGATGCCAAGTCAATTTGACGTTGTAACCCTTCTATTATCTTAACATGATTTTCATATTCATCATAAGATAATACTTTATTTTTTAAAGACAAAGAGTTTTCCATATGTTGAGATGAATATCATGAATTCCATCTTCTATCAACATCTCTGGAATGTCATACTGAGAGTCAGGCAGAGGACAAAACATGACTGTCACTTCACCTTTCTCCAATTGTTTTCTCATGTTCATAATTTCCTCTTTATCATTAAATGAAGATTATTCTACCTGATTTGACCAGAGCTGGTGCTTCCTTGTTTCTTCATCGGACTCAACAAGATTGGTAGAGAAATCACTGATTAAACTAGAATATGCATGACTTAGGGGTGGTTCGGAGAATTACCTACACCCTGGGCTATCTTATAATTGAGAAAGTATTTCACCTGCTAGTGATGAAGCATCAGACATGACATGTTTCACATTTGAAAGTGCCTCAAGATAAGAGGGTTTTCTCGGCACTAAATTGTCCACTTGAGCATTTTCTAGGTATTGTGCATCACTACTGCGGAGAGGACTTTCGCATCGAAATTCATCATCATGGGGAGGACCACCATGGTGGGTTACAACAAAAGATGATATCTCTTGCTCCTTGGTCTTCTGGCCACATATAAGGTTCCTGTGGCTCTCATTTGAAGATGAAACTTTGAGATTGACTGAATTGTCATGAATCAAGCCTACATGAGGAAGTTTCTGTTGAAGACCTTCATAATTAGTGTTCCCACTATTGGGAAATGAGGGAGTAGAATCTTGGACTCCAACATATAACTATATGAGGGCTTCAAGAACTCCAGCATCAAGCAAGGCCTTGTTATAGATTGACTCTTGATCTCTTGACTGTTCTAGGTGGGTCTTCTTCTTTGACGCCTTATTACTCTCCTTGGAAACCACTTGTTGATGAAAGCGGCTACTCTGAGAAGGTGTATGTGCCTAATCCGGAGATATGGCCAGGTTAGGCTGACGATCTCCACTCAAATTAGGTGTATGTGCCTGACTTGGTTGTCCATATGATATGGGGGAGTACGCCCCACAATTATTTTGGGCTGGAACCGATGTGTGTGTCTGTTCCGGAGTGAACTGTTGATTTTTCACTCCACTGGTAGGGATATATTTATGTGTCTTTCCCTAAGATGCTGCTGAAGCTGTTATAATATCCTGGAAAGAATCCAGAATATGAGCAGGGATTTTATTCTACTCTTTCACAATTGATAGAATATGCTTGGTGACTTCAGCTGCTGGAATAGGGATATACGTCCATTCAATGCTTGGAGTAGGTGTGTGTTCCTGCTCTTGTCCTTTTTTTCCTATCAGTGAATCCTGACAGTACTCAAGTGTGGGGGCAGAGAGTTGAGTATGCCTCCTATTTGTCGCCGGAGCTTTCCGACTGACTTCTCCGAGTGCTACCAAGCAAGACTATTAGTAGGATTGATCAATACTAGGTGTATGTGCCTGCTATTGTACTTCTCTGAATGTGGTTGACGAGCTCCATCATATGTAGTCAGATGAGCCTGCTGACTAGCTGATGACGTATAAACAGGTGTTTGTTCCTGCCTATAGTACTTCGCCGGAATTGCCTGGCAGGATTGGAGTGATGCTGCCAGACGAGTGTGCTGGATAGTAGAATTAAAATAGATGGGTGTATGTGCCCACTTGTTGCATGCCACCAAGTTAGGTTGGTGGAATTCTCCGTAGATGGTAGAGATGATAACCTGCTCACTATTGACCGGATTTCGCTTTTGGCGATTCGTCTTGCCTGCTCGGGTTTGAGGAACCTGAGCCGAACACCTGCAGTCGATAACCTAATCATGTTGAGGGCACACTTCCGCACGAGTCTGGCAGTGATTATTGATAGGATCCTTTGGGAAAAATTCCTTTCTTCGTGAATTAAGGCCCTGAGGGGCCTGATCATTCACCTCCCCAGAATATGGGAGTGAGTGGTGATTGCGTTACGGGGATAACGACCCGAAATGGTTGAAAACGGTGGTTGGCACCAACTGCTTCTTAATCACTGGTCGTCATTGTCCAGACAGCCGGTGTGAGTTGTTCACATGGAGGGCTTTTCGGGCAGCCTCCAGAGTTTGAATAGTACCATTTTGACGGTACTCCTTAACCAGAGCATTTGATACCCAGCGTTGAAGACGATGAGTAGGTGATTGTTTCCCTCTAGAATTGGGGATGACCTCATTGATTGAATGTTCAAACATTCCAATCGGTTTCTAATGGGTTTTTTCATAGAACCAGAAACATCCAATGATTCCATATCCTTTTGGACCTACTTTCCAAAGGTAGGCACTCATTAGTTGTGGACTAATGAGGCTTAGGAATTTGCATTGGTAGAGAGGATGGGAGGTCGGACTCATCCCACCTTTTTTAATGGAATTATTGTCTAATCCCGGACTCTCTTTATATATTTACATTATGTACGTGAATCCTTATTACATTTCCAATTATAAAATGAGCTTTCCTTTAGTCTGGAATTCAATGATTGGTACGTAGGAAATTCAGTTAATCTTTTATATGTATTTGAGGTTCTTCATCGATGAAGAATCATCTGTATTTGTTAGAGATTCTTAGTTGATGGTATCCTTAAAAATTCATAAAATTATCTTGGTCATTATGATGACCATACTGGTTTTAAATCCACTTAGTGGGGCACTTGAAGTTTATTTTCATTCAGGAGGACATGGATTATTTCAGAGTTGGGATCGTACCCGCTGATGGGCTACCTACGTATCCTTTGTTTTGGAAAAGGAATTAGAACCCACGTAGTTCG
Source organism: Viscum album (assembly GCA_963277665.1). Taxonomy (NCBI): domain Eukaryota; kingdom Viridiplantae; phylum Streptophyta; class Magnoliopsida; order Santalales; family Viscaceae; genus Viscum; species Viscum album. The sequence goes on from OY728119.1 coordinate 543,494,104, forward strand.
ATTAAGGGATTATGATGTTTAGGCATGATTGATGTCTCATGAAATATTTCATGATTACTTTTACACTCTAAGCTCACGTGAGTCATGCTCGGTGTGAGAAACAAGAGGTATCAGTGAAACTAGACAATTTGTGCCAAAAAAGATGCAATGATGTGGGGATTATGTGTGAATGCAAACCCAAAATAAATGAGGATTATGATTTACTTCAGGGATCAAATCTAGGAACAGGGTCCATAAAGGTATATGTCCTTCATGGAGATTTGGATACTCTAATCTTGGGGCTTACTCCTAAGGAAGATGCCCAAGTTAGGATGAGACTTATGATTGGGTTTTACTCCTGAGAAGGAAGCCCAGATCAACAAGGAAATTAAGACTGGGTCTTACTCCTGAAAAGGAGGCCCATATTTGAGATTGGAGATTACTCCTGAAAAGGAATCCCAAGTTAATAAAATTATGGTTGGGGCTTACTCTTAAAGGGGATGCCCATATTAGAGGACTTGGGGCTTACTCCTAAAGAGGATTCCCACAGTAATGAGAATTTGGACTGGGGATTACTCTTGAAAATGAGGCCCATATTAAGGATTCCCTCATCTTAAATGATGTGGTTGAATGAATGAAATCTCAATCTTTAGTGACATAAAGTTGTGTAAATCACTATATTTTGAGAGATGTTGCACGGAGTTACTTTCAGATAAGGAATCCAAATCAAGAAATCATGCCATAAATGGCATTGAAGAGTGTCTTGAGGACATAATTTTGAATAGGAGAGGTGGAATGGCATAAGAGGGGTGAAAATGGGCAAGAAAGGCACCCAAAAAGGTAGGGGCGCGCAAGTCTTGGCAGGCGCGCAGGTACTGCGTGGGCGCGGAAGTCCTGGTCGCGCAGGTATACCTGCGCGACACATGGGTACTTGTGCGATTTTAAGCCCTTAGAGTAATATTTGGGCGATCCTTGATCAAAGCCTTTAGAATCATCCGAAGAGGCTTTCCAGAAGATGGTGCACAAGTTATAGTAAAGAAGTAGGGCGGCGCACAAGTGTGTTCATTTCCCTTAAGGGTAAAACACTTAGGCGTGCAAGTGTTAGTGAATTCTAACACTTAGACCTTACTCCTCTTGTTTTGACCTTCCATTCTAGGTAAAGAATTACCTTAGAAGTGTTCAGAAGACCTGAAGAAGAGACTTGGACGTTCAGAGCTCTGTATCTGAATTCTGGAAAAATTCCTCTCGATATGGGGGGCCCACTGGGGGTATTTATAGGCTAGAGAAGACCCCGGGCGATTATCACCTAGGGCGCACAAGTGACTTGCATGACCAACTACGGCGCGTAGGTGTTCTTGCACGACCATTGTGGCATGAAAGTGTACTTTCGAGACCATTGTAGAACTTGCGCGACCCTTGTGCAATGTTCTTCTTATTCAGTCCTTTGTCAATTTTTTATATTTGTCCAAAGGTTGAATCACTTTGAGCTCAGATATTCCCCCTTCCAATCTTTAGATTTTGTGATGAAAGGAGCGTCAACAAAAGCCCCCCCTCAAAGTTTGATCCAAAAGAAATGAGGATTTGACTCTGAGGAAATCAAGAATCAAAAGGAAATTGGGGCACGTAAGGTTGGGCCAGCAAATGAGCTTCGGGCACGTAGGGTCTGGGCCGCAGTGGTACGACCTTTAGTCGCACAGGGTACGACATGCAGGGTCATGGCCGCGTCTATAAATAGGGGGCTTCATTCCGCACAAAGCACTTGACTCTCAAGGATTTCTTGCTCTCGGCGCACAGTTTGGCTCTCAGATTTTGCTCATCCACGAAAGTGATTCCGCTGTTTCGCACTTCTTGTTTCTTGCATCATGCTTCTGTTAAGGTATTCAGACTTTCACGGTGATACTTGCGCGACCGAAGGAGACTTGCGCACTAACTATGGGACTTGCATGCCTTAATGACTTAGCCAATTTCTTCAAATACTTCACAAATTTTATGAAAAATTAACATACCTTAAGAGTTAATTATTCAATTCTTGTGCAGATCAAATGGCTCCAAAGAGAATCAGAACGACTGATGAACTGGCAAGCAAAGGAATTGATGATATGATGAAAATTATTGGCCATGATTACTATGATATCTGCGAAAACACTTTCCCAGATTTGGCTAAGTACTTGAAGAAATATCATCTTAATTTCACACAGAGAATCTACCTACCTTTATATGGTCATGGTCATCTGCAAGGAGTCAATGTTTCAGATTAAAATAACTATATGACTGAGATGTAGCTGTACCAATACTCCTCTATTTCAGTTATGCTGTGCATTAAGAGAAAAAACATTGGCGTGAACTTTCAAAATTTTCCTCCATGTCATTTCCTTACTGATATGAAAATGGAAAACCCATGGGCTGAAATTTTTTCCACTACCGGTTGATGGAGAGAAGACAAACATGGCGTTAGATAAATATCTGAAAAGAGTACTCTCTCTAAATGGATCTTTACATCCAATGATCCATTCTCAAATCCATGTATCCATCTTCCAAGTATCTTAGACAGAAACATAGTCATTGTTTGATCAGTAGAAAATTTTCTCAAACCGCACTCAAGAACATCCTTTTATAATTGTTCCAAGAAGAGCTGGTATCACTGCATATCTTATTGTATCCAGTTGAATGAATGAATTCCAAGTGGTTGCTGATGAAGCTCGGGATTCCGTAAATCAAATGAAAAGGTATGTTGAATACCTCTTGTAATTCTTGAAAAAGAGAAGAGACTCCAGTCTGTGGATGTCCTTCTATCTCCTGTGTATCAATGAAAAACACTTTCTTCTTCAATCATTTATACCTTCATTCTTTTTCTATATGCTTTAAATTTTACCTAGGCCAATGGGCCTAGTAAGTATTGTTTGATTTTTACTAGGATTAATATAAATAACCCTACAAACTTTTAATCTTTTAATTTTCTCAATATTACCTAAATCATACAAATTGTATGTTTAGTGAGATGGAACTTGACTTTTATTCAGAGTTCCTTTGTATTTTGTGGGAAGTTTAAAGTCATTCACGTTGGACATAAAAATCCTAATGTTTATGGTCGAAATAGCTTTGACCGAAATGGATTAAAATTGACTCAATTCCTTGAAAATTTATCTGAAAACACATTACCATACTCAAGTATGAGCGGAAAAATATGTAAACTATGACATAAGAATATTTGAATCTAAGGAATGATATGAAAAAGAGCTAAAAGGCATTAGAAGAAGTAGTTTCCAAGAATGAAGTTACCATTATTTAACAAACCCGTTAGGGGGTTGAATTATGAAGGGCCACCTAAGGGCATTGGCTGCATAGTCAAATAAATAGCATCTTTTGGCTAACAAGTCGGTTATGTAGACTGTTTATGCAAGGCCTCCTAAGGGCATCTGCTGCATAGTCAGGCAAAAGAACTCTTAGAAATTTACTTTCCTAGTGCTAAAAAGCCAGTGAAAGTTTTTGGAGATTCAAATTTTCCAAAGTATAGAGTTGGTGTATGGAAAGAGGTACTTGAATATGGAGAAGATATTTCCAAACAAGATTATCGAAGAACTGGATGAATATCAATCCTACGAAGGTCTAACCCAAATGTAGGGAAGGATAATATAAACCATAGACTTGAATACTTTCAGATCATGAAAAAGGATATGGGACAAGTATGTTAAGGATGGCTATTTTTGCGGATCCCTACATATTGTCATTAAGACAAATAAGGACAAAAGAAGATTTCTTCCCAAGAATGAAGTTACCAGTATTTAACAAACCCATTAGGGGGTTGAATTATGCAGGGCCACCTAAGGGCATTGACTGCATAGTCATATAATAGCATCTTTTGGCTAACAGCTCCGTTATGTAGACTGTTTATGCAAGGCCACCTAAGGGCACGTGGTGCATGGTCAGGTAAAAGAACTCTCAGAATTTTAGGACTTTTGCGATTAGATGTTAGGAAAAGGGTTATGAAGATCTTAAAATATTTAAGGTTAGGATCATGACACATAAATATGGGTATTGTTCAATGTATGTTGAGATACATCAATGCTAACCGTAATCGTGTTGTGGCTGGGTCCTGAATGGAAATGTTGGACTTCACTATGTATCCCATAAGGATGGGAATCAAGCCATACATAGTTCTTAATCTACAGTTTAACGTCTTGTGGGACAAAAGGATTGGAGATCTTAGTTTAGGGTCATAGAGCTTGGACCATTATAAGAAATACATAGTGTGTGTTTTCACAGGGACTTTCCAGCCAAGGGACTGAAAGTGGAATTTGTGGTTAGGTCCAAAGACTTGGGGATGGATTCGAGGGACACTCGAACGTTCCTACATATCCCATAAGGATGGGAATCAAGCCCACATAGTTTTAGAACTACCCTCTGTACAAATTTGGTTTGTACATGTGAAGGGTGAAAAGGGACTTTAGTGCAATGATGGTTTAACCCAAGATAAAAGGTTCAGGCATTCCCATGTATGCATGTAGTATTTGGAATGAAACATGATTTAAAATCAATGTAAGTAATGATTCCCTCTCAGGTGAGGGTATCAAAGAATGTTATAGTTTATTGTCATACTGGACAAAAGTGTTGTATAGTTTAACATCATATAACAAGGACGAAAGTGGACCAATGTAAAGATATTGATTCTAAGGGTGGTTTCACGAATCAACATCGTATGAGAAGGAGGTGAACCGATGTGAAGAGATTGATTTTGGGATTGAACCTTGGGAGGTTGCCTACGTACCCAGCCTGGAAGGGAAGGATCAAAGTCCTCGTATTTCAATTAAAGAATGAATTAATGATCATGTTTTTCTTGGGGACAACGACCTAAAAAATGATGTTGTTGGGACTTACACATGGTTAGTAGCCCAGAGAGGGTGTTATGGTTGAAGTTTTCTCTATGCTCACGTGAGTCATACTCGGTGTGAGAAACAAGAGGTAACAACAACCTTAAAGATGCACATTTCAATGTCATGTAGGACGTATAAAGGACTGTTTGTACAGTTTAGCGTCATGTAGTTTGGACGATGGGAACAATATAGTTTAACGTCATGTTAGACGAAAGGGGGACTGTGTAGTTTAATTTCATGTAGTGAGGACAAAATAGTACACCGTTTAACGTTATTTTGGATGTATTAGGGATATTTTCACAGTTTAACGTCATGTTGGATGAAAATGGGACGATAATGTTTAGCGTCATGTTGGACATAAGTGCCAATAGTTTAAGGTCGTATGCATGGACCATGGATGGTGTAGTTTAACAACATGCTGCATGTAAGGGACGTCTGTACAGTTTAGCATCATGTAGTTAGGACATCATAGTTTAACATCATGTGAGACAAAAGGAATACAAATAGTTTAAGGTCATATGTATGGACTGTTTCTGTATAGTTTAACATCATATAGCAAGGACTATGAAGGGGACACAATTTAAAGTCATATTAGACGTATGTGAAAATAGTTTAGGGTCATATGCATGGACTGTTGGTTATACAGTTTAACGTCTTGCTGGACGGTGGTGTAGTTTAAGGTCATACCAGACCAATGATGGTATATTTTGTGTTTATAAAAAATCATTCTTCAAAAATCTGGCATTGGATGGAGTAGTGATGAGTTCTCCATCCATCGAGATTAATGAATAAGCTCCATTGGAGGAGACCCTATGTATGGATTAAGGTCCTTCCCATTTTGGCTCAATCTTGGGAGGTTTCTTTCCTGGTATCATTGGAGTTATGAGAACTAATTCCAATTCTCCCTGAGTGAATGAATGAAGATGAACTTTTTTGTAAAAAGCTCGTGCTATTCGATTATGATAGACTTCCAAGTGGTGTAAAGTGCACAATATTTTCTCATCTAACCGTTCCAATTCATTCAATCGCTTTTGAGATTGCACATCTATAGATGACTGATCAAAAATCGCTACTCTAAGCGAGTTTAATTGAACATCAATGGGAAAGACAACTTCCGTTCCATATATAAGTGAATATGGAGTTGACCGAGTTGCAGTGTGGGTGGTAGTCCGATAATCCCATAAAGCATGGAAGAGTTTATCAGGACATGATTTCTTATCTTTATCTACCATCTTTTGCAGTATATTTGACAGATTCTTATTGAAGGCTTCTATCTGGCCATTGGCCATTGTATGATACTGAGATGAATGGTTGGATTTGATGTTGTATTATTGATACAATTTATTCACCTTGGATGAACATAAGTTTGTGCCATTGTCTGTCAATATGGTATGAGGGACACTAAATATGGTAATGATGTTAGATTTGATGAAGATAACAATACCTTTAGAATTGACTTCCTTGAGTGGTATTCCCTCTGCCTATTTGGAAAAGAAATCAGTAGTAGTAAGAATATACTTAAACATCTTGGCCCTAGCTGAAGGGTAAGGTTCCACCACATCCATTCCCCATGTGGCAAATGACCATGAGTATTTAGCTATATGAAGAAACTATGGAGGTTGATAAATTAAGTTGGAATGTACTTGGAATGAATGAAACTTCTTTGTGAAATCAACACAATCTTGTATCATTGAATGCTAAAAGTATCCAAGCCTTCGAATCTGATCAGACAGTCTATGTCCATACTGGTGGGAACCACAGACTCCTGCATGCACTTCTTTCATGACAGCCATTGTCTCTTCACAATCAATGCATCTGAAAAAAACTCAATCAAAACCACGTTTGTAGATAATTTTCTCTAGGTGATCTGGGCTATCATAAAGAATAAAATTTACCACACGTCGCCAGATTTGTTCTTTCTCGGCTCTATCAGGTGGAAGTGTTCCATTTTAAAGGTATTCCCTGATAGGTGACATCCGTCCTGTAGTATGACTATACAGTTCAGGAATGAGACTAATTTCATTAATTTCCTATGTTCTGATTCGAATATATGGTGAAATTGCACGGCAGTGGGCAATACTGATGGTTGTCTCGTCCCGATTTGGATTTGCCAGAGTTGTGGCTATATTAGCTAGTGCATCAGCTTGAGCATTTTTTGATCGCGCGACATAAGAAAATGTCGGTTCCGAAGGGAATTCCACCATTAACTCTCTAACGTAATCATACAAAGGGATTAGTTCTTCTTTTCTATTGGCATAATCCCCATTGACTTGTTTGATTTACAGGTCTGAATCACCTTTCACCTTTAAGTGATTCACTTGTGCTTGGAGCGCCAATTCCAAGCCTGTGATGAGAGCTTGGTATTCTGCTTCATTATTGGTACCACCTTCCCACAATAAGAAGGAATAAGGTAACACTTCCTTTTCAGGAGAAATGATCCCAATTCCTAAGACAAATTTGTTGAATTTAGGATTTTCCATTTTCCTCCCTGTTGGACTTCTGGAAGCACCATCAAAATACATTTCCCATGGCTAAGGACTTTCTTGAATAGAGAAGATTTCCTCATCAGGGAGTTTAATATCTGAAGATGTGTCTTCCACTGAATGGTGTTTAGCCATGAAATCAGCCAGAGCTTGGCCCTTTATTGCCTTTTGAGACACATACTGAATATCGAATTACTGAAAAATAACTGCCCACCTTGGCAGACGTCCTATAAGTATTGGAAGACTAAGGATGAATTTGAACAGGTTATTGCGAGATACCAAATGGACCTAGTGATGTTGCAGGTAGTGTCTCAACTTCTGAACAATAAAGATTAATTCCAGGCAGTACTTCTCAATACTTGAATACCGGGTTTCTGCTTCAAGCATAGTCCGACTGAGGTAGTAGAGGCTGTTTTCATTCCCAGTATCATTCTTCTAAGCAAGAAAGGAACCCAATGATCGCTCTAAAGCTGTCACGTAGAGGATAATTGGTCTTCCTTCAATAGGTGGCATGAGTACTGGTGGAATCAAGAGGTATTTCATGAGAATATCGAACGATTCTTGAAATTCTTCAGTCCACTAGTAAGTTACTCCATTCTTCATCAATTTACTGAAGGGAAAACTTTTTCCTGCCAAATTGGCGATGAAATACCGAATATAGGCTAAGTGTCCTTGAAGTCCTCTAAATTCATTCAAATTTTGAGGAGGTGACATACCAAGGATTGACTTTGTCTTCCCAGGATCTACTTCAATACCACGATGGCGTACAACAAAGCTGAGAAATTTTCCTGAGGTTACCCCAAATGCACATTTTAAGGGGTTCATCTTCAAATTATGTTGTCGAAGCTTGCGGAATATTACTTCCAAATCAGCCAAGTGATTAAAACATTGTTTGAATTTGACCACCAAATCGTCCACATAGCATTCAAAAAACTTCCCTAAAAAGGGTTTAAAGATATGATGCGTGGAACGCTGATATGTTGCACCTGCATTCTTTAAGCCAAAGGGAATTACCTGGTAGAAAAACACACCCTGAGGGGCTCTGAAGGCTGTGGATTCCTCATCTTTTGGGGCCATTCGTATTCCATTATATCCGGAATATCCATCCATGAAGGAAAGTGCTTCATAGCCAGCTGTTGCATCAATTAAAAGTTCTGTAATCGGAGCTGGTAAATCATCCTTAGGACAATGCCGATTAAGATCTCTGAAATTTATGCAAACTCTAGTTTGTCTATTCTTATTCTTTATAGGGACAATATTAGCCAACCACTTGGGATATTTAACTTCTCTGATTAAGTTATCTTTGATAATCTTATCCACTTCAGCTTCAATTTTGGAAGCATAAGTTGGGTGTGTTCTTCTCGCGGCTTGCTTAAATCCTCAGTGTTATTATGGTAAACCCAAATGATGAGTTGCAACATTAGGATCATGACCAGGCATCTCTGTATAGTTCCAAGTAAATATGTCTCGATTTTTATTTAAAAAGGAAATATACATCTCTTGTTCTTCAAGAGTCATGGCCGCACTGATTAAAGTGGGGTGTGGATCTTCTTTTGTACCCAGATTTATTTCTCTGAGTTCATCCTCGGTGGTAGAGATACCCTCTTCAAATTCTAGAGGGGAATCTCTGAGATCTTCCTCTTCTTCTTCAACATGTGTTATTTCTTCCATTTCTTCTTGCGTAGTATATGATAAAGAAGAATTTCCATGATCAGAAGAGATGTTAAAATTTGAACATATTGGAGAAGAGGCTTCCATTTCTGACCCAATTGATGATGAAGGGTCTTCCTTGGGAAATAAAGAGGAGATGATGGATTGAGAATCGAAATCATTTTTCACCTCCAATGTTTCTATAACTTCTTCTGGCCTGATTGGAGAAGTGTATACTTGTTGGATTTAAGTAGATGAAATGAAGACGTCACCATTTGGGCTTTCATCACTACTTGGAGGATCACCAATTTCTCCCATGTTATCTGGTTTGATTGCCGTAATTGACATTATGGATCTTTCTAAAAGAGTATTTTGATTTGGGTCTATCCTGTCAATTTGACTGATAGGCAACACATAATCTGTACTCACATGCACGAATGGATTTACTATAATCTTCTCCAAACCATATGCAGCATTAACTTTGGTAATCTCCTTTGTTGTGGATTTATCCTTTTCATTCATGTGATAGAATTCCGCCTCAATGTATTGAGACTCACATGTCTTGAACAGGGCCTTATCACCATATAATGTCCCAAATTGACCATCAAAACAATATTTGAGACATTGATGGTATGATGAAGGGATAGCCGCATGTTGATGTAGCCAGGGTCTTCCAAGCAAGATGTTTAAAGATGAGTCTTGATCAACCACCATGAAATCTGAATTGGATAAAAGATCTCCAAACTGAGTTCTGAGTGTAACTTTGCCCAGTGGTTCTTGTTCATTTTTATCATATCCTTGTAACATCATGGTAGAAGGAGATAAATCAGATTTCGTGAGTCCCAATCGATGAAGTGTACAAATGGGCATGAGGTTAACTCTTGAACCATTATCAGTGAAAGCTCTTCAGAAATATACGCCATTGACCTTGCCAGATAAGTACAAAGGTATAATATGACCATCCACACCATCATATTCATCTTCATCAGTAAAAGATATTATTGCATGGAATTCTGCAAGATTATTCTCTATGTGATAGACTTCAGCTGTAGAAATTTCAGTTTCAAACTCATGAGGACATGAAAAGGCCTCAATGAGTGCCTCCTGAAGATCTCTTGAAAGATTCAAAGCTTCCAAAATTGATAACTTGGCTGGTACTTGGGCCAAGTGTTTCAATACATCATACTTTTGATCCAGAGGTCTGTGTTTAACAACCTGAACATGTGGTTTAGCAGGTGCCTTGGAAGTAGATGCTTTGTAAGTTGATGCATCTTGTATTGGGATAGGAGGTGGAAATATTACTGGTTTTGGAATATTGGACCGATTAGATCTATTTACTTGTTGAGAGGATGAAGGTAGAACCCCCAACCGATCTTCCAAAATAACTGTCCCAGGACTGAATTTGTTATTGGTAGAAGAAATTGCTTGTTCTTGCTGAGCTCACTGAAGGGCTCTACCACGAGTTTCTACTGTGTACACAGTTCTAGCAGGGGTAGAATTAGAATAGTGGATTCTGAAAGATCCACATCTTCCCCTATATCCTGAGCCTCTGGAACTTCCTCTGATTCCTCTGTTTGATACAGGGAATTCAGTCTCATCAAAATCGAAACTAAGACTAGCATATGGATCTATTAATTGAATCATATTAACAGAACCGCAAATAAACTCTTCATACGATGAAGACTCTGCCTGATTAGCCTATTTAGGTTGTTCCATTTGGTGGGACAGTGCCCGTTGATTTGAAGTATATGGCATGAGGTCTGCCAGGGTCAAAGACAACTTAGGCTTTGACATGTACTCATCTTCTACTGATTCTTTTTCATTCTTTGAATCATGCCATTTCTTTGAGGATTTTCCCTCTGATGGAGAGTGTTTTGCTACGACATTCATGGCAGAAGGTACAATTGGTTTCTTCAATTGCGTTTGTAAACTTGCATGAGTTCAGCTGATTGTCTTTCTGACCATACAATCATCATATTTTTGTGCAGTTTTGTTCTTAACTTCGTGCCACTCGCCTTACTCCTCTAGAACTGTAGCAGTAACACATGCTACCTGAGCTGAAGAACCGTTTAATTTGACTTTTCCCGAGTTGACTATCTTTTGAAGGAGGTCTTGGAAGAAAAAACACTCCTGGATGGGATGCCCCAACATTTGATGAACAGGGAAATAATTGGGATGGTCTTCATCTCATTCCTTGTTTGGCCTTTTGGGCCTTGGCAACTGAACCAAATTATTTTCCAGAGCTGAAATGAAGTAACCAGGAACTTGTTCATTTAGGAAATAGTATGTTTTGCTCTTCAAATCCTCAAATTGTTTTCATCTTTGATGTCTTTTATCATCTTGACAAAACGGCCTTTGTTGTTGGCACTCATGAGGTGGAGCCCTTCGAAAAGATGAAGGTTTTGAGGTAGAAGCAGGTACATGTGCTTGTTTAAGCATAACTGCAACAGTTTCTGCTTTACCCATTCTCCTTCCTCGAGCTGATAGAATTACACGAGATTTATCCTTTGTCTGTATAAGAGAATCTTCAATCTGTTTAGCGATTGAGGTAAGGTCTCGAAACCCTACTATGTATTTCACAGGGATCAATGGTGTGCATAATTCATCACATATATTTACAACACAGATTGGCAACAGTTCCTCTTGAGGGAGTGCTAAGCTCAGGGAATATATTAATCCCTTCCAGCGAGCAATGAAATCATAAAATCTTTTATTCTCTCTTTGATTACAGTTTTTAAGATCGAAAATTGTTGTCTTTGGCAAAGTTGAGATGAATTGAAGAAGAAATTGTTGACGGAGATCTTCTCATCCGGTAATTGACTGGGATTTCAAGCTTGTATACCAGACAAAAGCTGGTCCTTGCAAGGTTCACATGAAGCATCTGAGTTTAATTGCTTCTTACTGCTCCGAAGTTCCCATCATAGGATCACAACAAGACACGTAATGAGTCAAATGCTGTTTAGGGTTGCCTGATCCATTGAAAATAGGGAATGCATGGTTCCCAAAATTTGATGGGGGAGAGATTGAATCTATACATTCAGGGTAAGCTTTCTTTTCACGTTGATCCTACGCTTGCTTCCCTTCTATAGCTTCCAAGTGAGCTATTAATGACTCAATAGTAGTTATTAACTTTTGAGAAACATCTGGTTGAGCTCTAATTTGAACTGGTGCACTGAATGGAGCTTGGACAGATGTGGTGGTTGGTACTGCAACTGATGGCAACACTGCCAATTGTTGTTGCACTTGACCCATAGGATTAGTCCTGTGAGGGTGTACTGATAAAGGAGGATATTCTTGATCCATCTCAGTAGCTGCAACAAACTCCCTTGGCAGACTGACTCCAGCACTCTTAGGAGGAAGACTACCTTGAAGTAGTTCTGTGTTGAACCTCCTCAATTCTTTTATTTCTTCCTCTTGTTGTGCAAATCTTTGCTCTAGTGAGAGCGATTGGCCTTCTCCATAGGGAGGATATGTACCCTGATTCTTTCCCTTCCCCTTGTTTGATCCCTTTCGGAGAGGGGGAAGTGTGTTATTTGAAGGAACACCCAGATTTTGGGTAAATCTTTGATTTTGTGTACCCACACCTTCTTCATTTGGGTCTGTGCGTACAAATTCATGAACATGAACCTCTTCATCTGAGTCCCCTGAGTGAGCCTCATCTGGTGGATTAACAACAACGTCATTGATGACATTGATTGATGCATAACACATTACATCCCTTCTATCATCATTTATGTGATATTGTCTTCTTCCATGTCTTTGATGAGACATTGCCTTTTGTTGATTCAACCCCTCAGAAATTTCATGACGAACCATAATTGGGAGGGAATATCCTAATAATTTGGCTCTTCGTTCCTCTTGAGGCTTCTTACCCAATCGATAATAGAACAACTTTCTCTGAGGAGGGGATTGATGATTTGAAAAAGTCCCCAGTCCAGTGGACTGAGGTTGTTCCGGCTGTTCCTACTTAACTCCTCGAATTCTATTTGTTGATTCCGAAGGTTGGTTTAAAAGAGTCCCCAGTCTGGCAAGCTGGGGTGGCTCTTGACATGCTATGTCTGAGATTTTCTTAAAATCTCTCCTAATCTTGCGGATCTTGGTCTGGAAATTAACTGGATGCATCAACCTGTATCATCTTTTATCACCCTGCTCGAAATACCGTCAGATGATTTTCGACACTTCTATCACTTGATGATGTGCTTGCTCCATACGAGAGGCCTGTTCAATATTCTCGTTTGCTTGATGCAAGAGTAATTCAACAACTTGTTCTCTGTATTCTTGATTTTGAGAAGAACTAGTTGAGGCCTGTTCACGGGAAAGCTTTTGATTACAAACAAAACCCATTGACTATGGCCGGCCATGGGCAATAACATTGCATGAGATCATTTTCGGCGGGCTTTGCTGACTGGAGAGCACAGTGAAATGTAGTGCTCCATGAACACCGCATCCTCTAACATAAATACCAGATGGGTCATTGGCAATTAACTGGCGCAATCTTCTTAGTGCGCCAAGGCAAGAACTCTGAAGGGCTCTATGCTGCTTTTTAGCCTTCAGATATCGAGAGACTGATAGATATTTCAAGTCAATTTGATGTTGTAACCCTTCTATTATATTAACCTAATTTTCATATTCATCATAAGAAAAAACTTTTTTTTTTCACCTAACAAAGAGTTTTCCATATGTTGAGACTAATATCATGAATCCCATCTTCCGTCAAAATCTCTAGAATGTCATACTGAGAGTCATCCAGAGGCCAAAACATGACTGGCACTTCACCCTTCACCAGTTGTTTTCTCATGTTCAGCATTTCCTCTTTATCATTCAATAAAGATTCTTCTACCTTATTTGACCATAGCTGGTGTTTCCTTGTTTCTTTATCGGATTCAACAAGATTGGTAGAGAAACCACTGATCAAACTAGAAGATGCATGACTTAGGGGTGGTTTGGAGAATGACCTACACCCTTGGATATCTTCCGATTGAGAAAGTATTTCACCTGCTAGAGATTAAGCATCAGACATGACTGGTTTCTCATTTTCAACTGCCTCAAGATAAGAGGGCTTTCTCGGCACTAAATTGTCCACTAGAGCATTTTCCGGGCAATGTGCATCATTACTACGGAGATGACATTCATAGAGAAATTCATCATCATGGGGAGGACCACCATGGTGGGTTATAGAAAAATATGATATCTCTTACTCCTTTGTCTTTTGGCCACATAGAGGGTTATTGTAGCTCTCATCTGAAGATGAAACTTTGAGATCGACCGAATTGTCTTAAATTAAGCCATAATGAGGAAGTGTCTGTTGAAGACCTTCGGAATTAATGTTCCCACTATTGGGAAATGAGGGAGTAGAATCTTCAATTCCAATAGATAACTGTCTGAGGGCTTCAAGAACTCCAACATCGAGAAAGGCCTTGTTACAGATTGGCTCTTGATCTCTTGACTGTGGTGGGCGGGTCTTCTTTTTATACGCCTTCTTACTCGCCTTGGAAACCACTTGTTGCCGAAAGTGGCTTCTCTGAGTAGGTGTATGTGCCTGATCAGGAGAGATGGCCAGGTTAGGCTGACGATCTCCACTGAAATCAGGTGTATGTGCCTAACTTGGTTGTCCATACGATATGGGGAAGTATGCCCCACAACCCTCTTGGACTGGAACAGATGTGTGTGTCTGTTCTAGAGTGAACTATTGATGCGTCACTCCACTGGTAGGGATAGATTTGCATTTCTTTCCCTGTGATGCTGCTGAAGCTGTTATAATATCCTGGCAAGCATCCAGAATATGAACAGGGATTTGATTCTACTCCTTCACCATTGATAGAATATGCTTGGTGACTTCAGCTGCCAGAACGGGGATATACATCCATTCCATGATTGGAGTAGGTGTATGTGCCTACTCCTGTCCCCCTTTTCCTATTAGTGAATCCTGACAGTACTCATGTGTGGGGGCAGAAAGTTGAGTCTACCTTCTATTTGTTGCCGGAGCTTTCCAACTGACTTCTCCGAATGCTACCAAGCGAGACTGTTGGTAGGCTTGATTAGTACTAGCAGGTGTATGTTTCTGCTGATTAAACTTCGCCAAACATGGTTGATGAGCTCCATCAATGTAGTCAGACAAGCCTGCTGACTAGATGATGACGTATAAATAGGTATATGTTCCTGCCTATAGTACTCTGCCAGAATTGCCTGGTGGGATTGGTGTGATGCTGCCAGACGAGTCTGCTGGATAGAAGAATTAAAATGGGAAGGTGTGTGTGCCCGTTCATTGCTTGCCACCAAGTTAGGTTGGTGGAATTATCCAGAGATGGAAGAGATGACAACCTGCTCACTGTTAACCAGATTTTGCCTCTGGCGATTCGTCTTGCCTACTCGGGTTCGAGGAACCTAAGCCGAACGCCTGAAGTCGGTACCCTCATCATGTTGAGGGCGCACTGCCGCACGAG
Organism: Viscum album; assembly: GCA_963277665.1. NCBI lineage: Eukaryota > Viridiplantae > Streptophyta > Magnoliopsida > Santalales > Viscaceae > Viscum > Viscum album. The sequence goes on from OY728119.1 coordinate 543,509,530, forward strand.
TCTGGTGGCGATTTTTGATGGGATCCCTTGGGAAGGACTCCTGTCTCTTTTAATTAAGGCCCTGAGGGACCTGCTCATTCACCTCCCCATAATAAGGGAGCGAATGGTGATTGCGTTTTGGGGATAACGACACTAAATGGTTGGAGACAGTGGTTAGTACTGCCTGCTTCTTGATCACTGATCGTCACTGTCCGGATGACCAGGGTGAATTGTCCACTTGGAGGGCTTATCGAGAAGCCTCCAGAGTTGGAATAGTACCGTTTTGACGGTACTCCTTAACCAGCGTGTTTGATACCCAGCATTGAAGACGCTGAGTAGGTGATTTCATCCTCAGAGCGGACGATGATCCAGCAGGAGTTGCAGCAGTGGCATTCACAGTAAAGGTTTTCACAGTAGATGTATTCACGGGTGTGAACTTGAGATCAGCCATTTCTTTGAATGCAAAAAATCATGGAAAAGAGTGCCTGTTTAATATAACAGATGTAATCAAGATAAATTCAGCCACTACATCTTTTGGATGAGCACATATATCAATGATTTTTTTTGTTTTCCCTCTCATTGTGTTTTAAATAGGGGCCTAACAAATAAGAAAAACATCATTTTAACTTGGTTAAGGATTCACGACAGGTTCACCATTTTTTGTTTCCCTCTGGAATTGGGGATGACCTCGTTGATTGAAGGTTCAAACATTCCAATCGGTTTCTAACGGGTTTGTTCGTAGAACCGGAAACATCCAATGATTCCATATCCATTTGGACATACATTTCAAAGGTAGGCACTCATTAGTAGTAGACTAATTAGGCTTAGGAATTTTCATTGGTCGAGAGGATGGGAGGTCGAACTCATCACACCTTTTTGAGGGGAATTATTGTCTACTCCGGGACTCTCATTATAGATTTATGTTATGTTCATGAATCCTTATTACATTACCAAGTATAAAATGAGCTTTCCTTTAGTATGACAATCAATGATTGGTAGGTAGGAAATTCAGAGAATCTTTTATTTGTATTCGAGGTTCTTCATCGATGAACAATCATCTATATTTCTTAGAGATTATTGGTTGATGGTATCCCTAAAAATACATAAAAGTATCTTGGTAATTATGATGACCATACTGGTTTTAAATCCACTCAGTGGGGCACTTGAAGTTTATTGTCATTCAGGTGGACATGGATTATTTCAGAGTTGGGATCGTACCCTCTGATGGGCTACCTACGTATCCTTTGTTTTGGAAAAGGAATCAGAAGCCACGTAGTTTAAGTAAGGGATTATGATGTTTATGCATGATTTATGGCTCATGAATGATTTCAGGATTACTTTTACACTCCAAGCTCACGTGAGTCATGATTGATGCGAGAAACAAGAGTTATCGGTGAAACCAGGCAATTTGTGTCACGAAGGATGCAATGATGTGGGGCTTATGTGTGTATGACTACCCAAAATCAATGAGGATTAAGATTTACTTCAGGGAGGAAATCTAGGGACAGGGTCCATAATGGTATATGTGCTTCATGGAGATTTGGATACTCTAATCTTAGGGATTACTCTTAAAGAATATTCCCAAGTTAGGAGGGGACTTATGATTGGGTTTTACTCTTGAGAAGTAAGCCCAGATCAAAAGGAAATTAAGACTGGGGCTTACTCCTGAAAAGGAGGCCCATATTTGATATTGGGGCTTACTCATGAAAAGGAAGCCCATGTTAAGAGAATTATGGTTGGGGCTTACTCCTAAGTAGGATGCCCAGATTAGAGGACTTAGGGCTTACTCCTAAAGAGGATGCCCACAGTAATGAGAATTTGGACTGGGGCTTACTCCTGAAATGGAGGCCCATATTAAGGATTCCCTCATCTTAAAATATGAAGCTGAATGAATGAAATCTCAATCCTTAGTGACATAATGATGTGAAAATCACTATATTTTGAGAGATGTTCTATGGAGTTCCTTTCTGATAAGGATGCCAAATCAAGAAATCATGCCATAAATGGCTTTGAAGAGTTTCTTGAAGACTGAATTTTGAACAGGAGAGGTGGAATGGCATAAGAGGGGTGAAAATGGGCAGGAAAGGAACCCAAAAAGGTAGGGGCGTGCAAGTCCTGGCAGGAACGCAAGTACTGCATGGGCGCGCAAGTCCTGGCCGTGCAGGTATACCTGCAAGGCACATGGGTACTTGCACGATTTTCATCCCTTAGAGTAATATTTGGGATATTCTTGATCAAAGCCTTTAGAATCATCCCTAGAGGCATTCCAAAATATGCACGTAAGTTATGGTGAATAATTAAGGTGGCACACAACATTGTTCATTTCCCTTAAGGGTAAGACAATTAGGCACGCAAGTGTTAGTGAAATCTAACACTTAGACCTTACTCCTACTGTTTAGACCTTCCATTCGAGGTAAAGAATTACCTTAGAAGTCTTCAGATGACCTGAAGAAGAGAATTGGTCGTTCAGTGCTCTCTATATGAATTCTGGAAAAATTCCTCTCGAAATGGGGGGCCCATCGGGGGTATTTATAGGCTAGAAAAGACCCCGGGCGGTTATCACCTAGAGCGCGCAAGTGACTTGCGCGACCAACTTTAGCACGCATGTGTACTTGCGCGACCATTGCGGCGCACAAGTGTACTTGCGAGACCCTTGTGCAATGTTCTTCTTATTCATTCCTTTTCCAATTTTTGATATTTGTCCAAAGGTTGAATCACTTTGAGCTCAGATATTCCCTTTATCCAATATTTAGATTCTATGACGAAAGGAGCATCAACAGTGATGTCGTCCTCAGAGCGGATGTCGATCTTGAAGGAGTACCAGCAATGGCATTCGTAGCAGAGGTTTTCACAGCAGACGTATTCACTGGTGTGAACTTAAGAGAATCCATTTCACAATGAAGATGATATTGGAAAGGATTTCCTGTTTGATATAACACAGTAATCAAGATAAATTCAGCCACTACATCTTTTTGATGAGCACATATGTCAATGATTGTTTTGTTGGCCCTCTCATTGAGTTTTAAATAGGGGTCTAACAAATATGTAAAACATCATTTTAACTTGGTTAAGGATTCACGTCGGGTTCACCATTTTTTGTTTCCCTCTGAAATAGGGGATGATCTCGTTGATTTAAGATTCAAACATTCTAAACAGTTTCTAACGGGTTTATTCGTAGAACTGGAAACATCTAATGATTCCATATCCATCTAGACCTACTTTCCAAAGGTAGACGCTCATTAGTCGTGGACTAATGAGGCTTAGGAATTTACATTGGTCGAGAGGATGGGAGGTCAAACTCATCACACCTTTTTGAGGGGAATTATTGTCTACTCCAGGACTCTCTTTATAGATTTAAGTTATGTTCATGAATCCTTATTACATTACCAAGTATAAAATGATATTTCCTTTAGATTTGACAATCAATGATTGGTATGTAGGAAATTTAGAGAATATTTTATATGTATTCGAGGTTATTCATCGATAGAGAATCATATGTATTTGTTAGAGATTCTTAGTCAATGGTACCCTTCAATACATAAAAGTATCTTGGTCATTATGATGACCATACTGGTTTTAAAGCCACTCAATGGGGCACTTAAAGTTTATTGTCATTCACAAGGACATTGATTATTTCGGAGTTGGGATCGTACCCTTAGATGGGGTACCTACGTATCCTTTGTTTTGGAGAAGGAATCAGATCCCACGTAGTTCGAGTAAGGAAGTATGATGTTTATGCATGATTGATGGCTCAAAGAAAGATGTCATGATTACTCTTACACTCTAAGCTCACATGAGTCATGCTCGGTGTGAGAAATAAGAGGTATTGGTGAAACCAAACAGTTTTTCCATGCAATGATGTGGGGATTATATATGTATGACTTCCCAAAAAAGATAAAGATTTACTTTAGGGAAGAAACCCAGGAAAAGGGTCCATAAAGGTATATGTGTTTCATGGAGATTTGGATACTCTAATCTTGGGCCTTACTCCTAAGGAAGATTCTAAAGTTAGGAGGGGACTTATGATTGGGTTTTACTCCTGAGAAGGAAGCCCAAATCAAAAAGGAATTATGATTGGTTAAGAGAAATTAAGACTGGGGCTTACCCATGAATAGGAGGCCCAGGTTAAAAGGGATTTCAAAACTGGGGCTTAACTCCTAAGGAGGAGGCCCAGTTTAAGGGAATTTTAGAATTAAGGTACTTGGGGCTTACTCCTAAAAAGGAGGCCCAGGTTAAGAGAATTATGGTTGGGGCTTACTCCTAAGGAGGATGCCCATATTTGGGAATTTTAATACTGGGACATATTCCTAAGGAGGATGCCCAGATTAGGGGACTTGGGGATTACTCCTGAAAAGCATGCCCAAATTAATGAGAACTTGGGACTTACTCCTAAGGAGGAGGCCCAAAATTAATGGGAATTATGACTGGGGCTAATTCCTGAAAAGGAGGTCTAGGTTAAGGGTTTCTCTCATCTTAAAGGATAAGGTTGAATGAATGACATCTCAATATTTAGTGACATAAATATATGTAAATCACTAGGTTTTGAGAGATGTTCCACGGAATTCTTTTCAGATAAGGAAGTCAATCAAGAAAACATGCCATAAATGGCTTTGAAGAGTGTCTTGAAGACTAAATCTTGAATAGGAGAGACAGAATGGCATAAGAGGGGTGAAATGGGTAGGAAGGGCACCCATAAAGATAGGGGTGCACAAGTCTTGGCAGGCGCGCAAGTACTGCGTGGGCGTGCAAGTCTTGGTCTCGCAGGTATACCTGCGCGACACATGGGTACTTGCTCGATTATTAAGCAGTAGGGTAATACTTGAGAGATCCTTGACCAAAGCCTTTAGAATCATCCTGAGGTATTTCCAGAAGAGTGGCACGAAGTTTTAATGAATAGGTAAGGAGGAGCGCAAGTGTATTCATTTCCCTTAATGGAAAAACACTTAGGCATGCAAGTATTAGTGAATTCTAACACTTAAACCTTATTCCTCTTGTTTAGACCTTCCATTCTAGGTAAAGAATTACCTTAGAAGTGTTCGGAAGACTTGAGGAAGAGACTTGATCATTCAGAGATCTGTATCTGAATTCTGGAAAAATTTTCCTCTCGAATGTGGGGCCCACCGGGGGTATTTATAGGCTGGAGAAGACCCTGAGCGGTTTTCAAAGAGGGCGTGCAAGTGACTTGCGCGACCAACTTCGCTGCGCAAGTACACTTGCGCGACTATGGTAGAACTTGCGCGACCCTTGCACAATGTTCTTCTTATTCCTTCCTTTGTCAATTTTTTATATTTGTCCAAAGGTTGAATCACATTGAGATAAGATATTCCCCTTTTCCAATCTTTAGACTCTGTGATGAAAGGAGCGTCAACAATTAGTTAGAAGGAAACCACAAAATCAATATGAATAAAGACTCAAGAATGAGATTCATTTTGTTACAGGGATACGTTATAAATATACATAATAATAACATCATTATATACTCATAGAAGACACCCAATATCAAGGTAAGGTCACAACTATATTTTTATCCTAGGAATCCTAATCAAAGGTACCATATAGAACTCATTTGGGAAAACACACTCCCCAATTCAAATAGATATGATGGAATCCATCCAAGATATCCTGATCATCAGGTTTCAATATAATATGTTCTTGTTGGATGTCTGAAGTGATCAATCCACAAATAGGGATCACACCCAGGGAATTGGGTATAAAAGTACCCAAATCAAGATTAACCTTCTAAGGAGGGGATCGATGGCCATGCAGTGCTCGTCATGATGTGTCCAAGAACCCCACCTAGGGAAAATAATTATGGTAGAGGATCATAATAATATCCTCGTGGAGGGATTCCAAAAAACTTATCAAAAACTGATGTTCCTTAATGGGGATTTACATCCTATACATATTATTTGATTTTATACTAAAACTTTAAAGAAAGGATCAGAGGAATACAACCTAATAAAACCTTTCCATGCTAAAGAGAATAAGGTCTCTAAGATATATTTGAAAAATTAATCTATATGTACTAAATATACTCAACATATCTCTGTGGCCCTGATTGTACCCATGTATCATAGACTATGTAACACCCGAGACTTTTATGATATAAAAATCATCAAAGGAATATTTTTCTACACAACACTTGCTTGGCTTGCTTTACACGCAATCACGACCTTCCTCGATAGCTTGCGTCGTACGCAATACCGAGTTTCACTAAACAACAATATGCTATTAAAACTAGCTGCTATGAATAGTAATAACCACTTTTTGAAATTTTATAAATTTTATTTTCCAAAATGGACTTCATTTTTGGACTCAGAATATCGAAATTAGCCTAGGGTGAAATTTTGGTATTTTTCTGAAAACTTTCAATTTTTGATGAATAGTGAAACCACTAAGTGGTAGGTTAAAAACTGAATTTTGCATAAAACTTAATTTTACCGCTTCTGTGAATGGAATTTCGAAAATCCGACAGACACGGTTGATATCATTAAGTAAAATGTGGTTCAATGAGATAAAAATAATTTTTTGGTGAATAGTAACTTTTTAACTTTTTTTACCGCGGTTAATAGTAAATAGGGTAACTAAGGGTAAATATGATATTACTATTACCCTAACACATGTACTAATTCTATTGGACAAGTGTAATTCGACCAAAAACAAACTTAGGAATAAAATATGACCATTTAGGCCCACTTGGATTAGATTAGGACATTTATTATTAATTTATTTAAAGAAGGGTTAAAATAGTTAAAATCAAAGTTTAATAACTAAATCATTTTTAATATAGGGTTATACATAAGATAAATTCGACTATAAATATTCATTAGAAAGCTAAAAAGATTTCCTACATAATGGTATTTGATTTATAATTTTTAGACATTAAATAAGTTAATTTATTTATGACACAATGATGATGTAGTAATTATCTTATTAATGAAATATTGAAATAATTGATAATATAAATACCAAAATAAATGTAATTTCTGACTTTTTATGAATTCCACTAATTTTCTAGGTTAATATGATATATTATTGTTGATTTAATCAACTTGGTTCGAACATATAATTCTGTTATGACTTTCAAAAAAATCATATATCAAATAGTGTCAAAATTGACACAAAATAGTTTTTAAATCAAATATTATATTACTAGTTGTTAATTTATTTCTAAAAATCTAAGGTTCGGCCAAATGACTTAGATAATGATATATATATTAATAATAAACAAATTGGGTTTCGTTTGGCATGTTATAGTAAGTGTATTAACCATATAATGTAAGAAAACAAAAAGACACGGTAAAAGTTAAATTATTTAACTTAGAGTTAAATCTAATTGATAAGGATAAAACAATACCCTAAACATGTATAAATCTTATTGGTTGATATGATTTCGACCCTTCCCCACCTTATCTTCGAAATAAGACCCTTTGGAACCATTATAAACTGATTTTGACTTTATTATAAAATAATATTTTGAGATATTCCTAAGGTGCCCCTCTCCTCCCTTATAAAAGGGCACCTCCTCCCCCTCCTCCTCACACCAATTTGAGTACTCAAGCTCGGCCAAACCCTGCCATTTTCTCCTCCCCACATCCCTAGAATAATCCTAGAGGTCCTGGTCTTCTTCAAAGACCAATCTTAGTTCCCTAAGTGGAGGATTCAAAGAGGCCTTCCAAAGAAGAGGTAATATCAATTACTGATCTTTTCAATTTCTTTCATCTTCAACTTCTTCTTCTTTAGTTTTTTCATGACAAAGTAATAACATAAGTATTACTTACATACTGATATGTTATTATAAATATTAAACAACCCTAATTCACCTTCTATCCATCCTACGGAAAAATGAAATCACCACGCGTGCGTACATACGAAATACCGTCTCCACGCCGTGGTGTAATCTATTTTCCACCATCACCTTACAAGGATGGGTATAATGGTGTAATGAGTAACTATATATGATTATTATAAAGTAATATTGATACTGAAATAATATATATATACTCCAATACAATTCCAAGATCATAGGAACGATATCATCACTCGTGCGTACGTACGGAATACCGTCTCCACGATGTGATGCGACTCGTTCTACATGATCATCATTACATAGTAATTATATAAATGAATTGAATGAATAAATATGATATATGTTACACTAATAACATTCTGGATATAAGGTATCTATAACCTTAAAAGAAGAATAAGAATTTATTCGGCAAAACACGCATAAGAACAAAAGGCAATAAAGACCCGAGTAACAAGTAACAATGAAATATTACTAACAAGAAGCTAATAATATATATATATGACCATATATGATATCATATCAATATTTATGATTCTGGAATAAGTCAATAATATTATTTAAACCATTATACAGGAGCTTTGGACACGAATAAAGCAAATCGGACCTAAGGTAAGGGAAAATACCACTATCTCATTTTTATCCGAGATTATTTATTTGTAAGTATTTACTGGGGTGTATTTTATCATCCACATCCATGTTACCTCAATATGTAATATTGTTTTCATCCACTTACAATAGTTTAAATCCAATTTTACCCCTCAGTGAGTTTTTATTAAAGAATATGAAAGGAATCTTTTGTCGTTTTTTCGTACGAGGTACTTTTTGACTTTTCCGACAAAGGTACGAAGAATGTTTTTTTTAACTTATACAACATGAATGGATTTTTAAAACATTATTTCCAAGAAGCTTCCTTTACAAGTTTTCAAGTTTATTTTTAATCAACTTCTTTTATAATAAAGTCGTATGACATGTTATGAAAGGAAAAATGTTTTTGAAGAAGAAAGGATATTTTCCTCAAGAATGGAGTTCAAGTGTTTTATCAAAATTATTTTCCATCTAAGATAATAAAGGGTTCTGTTTTTATCCCTATTATTACATTGATTTGATCATGTTGTGATGGAATTATTTTTATGAATTCCTTTATCTTATATGAATTGATTTATGATGTCATGATGTTTCAAGAATCCCATTTTTGTTACATGTGTTATGCGATGATGTATGATTTATGATTATGTGGCACACACAAGAAAGGATTCATTTTAAGATGGGTGGGACCTATATCTCCCTCCAATGCATTGGGTAAAGATTTTATATCTCATGAGATAGACATGGCTGGAACGGAAGGTTATTTCGGTTCAGTGATACAGGACTGAAACGAGGAGTAAACTCGGTTCAGAAAGGGACTTTGTCCACTAAGATAGTCTTGGCAATGAGTCATGACTAACAAGAAATGATTTTCCATGATTATGTATGCATGCCACAAAGTTTCAAGTTTTATGTTATGATTATGGGGATCTCGTTTTCACTTCTATGATTTATTCCATGTTAATATATTATGATCTCTTTTGCAGGTTTTGATTTTCAAAAAGAAATGATATGATTTTTATTTCCTTTATTTGACCTTGCTGAGCATTTGAGCTCACCCTTTTATGTTTTCTTTTCCCCAGGTCAGGAAGATGGATATTAAGTAGAATATGCTAAAAGGGACCCTAGATATGATGAAATAAATGGGAGACACTGTAGAAGATTTATGAACCAGTTGTTTATGTTTCCCAGTTTCTAAAGACACTATACCTATACGGTCCTTTGTGGTTTTGTCATATGTTGTAATAAGTGTGCTTCAATTTTGAAGTATTAACAATGTATGTAAAGTATGGGTCGTTATAGTTGGTATCAGAGGAAAGGTATAGTCAACCTTTGGAAACTAGGATGTGAAAGCCTTAGTAAGAACCCTAAGGATAAGTCTAAGCATAGAACACAATCTTAGTGTTTTAGAAATGGCCTTGAATAACCTAGGATAAGACCTTAAGCATGAAAATTTTATTCTTGAATTATGTTGTTTTCCTATTATAATTAGTGTTGCTCACACTATTCTTCTTGGTTTTAGTCAATGGCTGGAACCCGAAGGAACCGTGTTAATGCGGAATGCGATGGGCAATGCAATGATTGTCCCCCTGAGCAACCAAACGATATGGGAGCTGGAATGAAAAATCTTGTAACCATGCTCACACAACTTTCTCAAGCTATGAATCATGCAGGATTTCCAAATGAGCAAAGGAAGGAGCAACATTCTGTTGAATCCTTCATGAGGCAGCATCCACCTTCTTTCAGTGGGTCTACTGATCCATTAGTTGCTGAACAATGGATTAGTACTACTGAAAAGATATTTTCAGTTCTTCAATGTTCTGAACATGATAAAGTCATCCTAGCAGTGTATCGTTTGGAAGGATATGCTGATCAATGGTGGAATCTTATTAAGAATACGAGGCAAAGGGATGAAATTGAGTCTATGGAATGGGACGAGTTCAAGAACTTATTTTTCAATAAGTACTTACCTCGTATTCTCCGAACAAAGATAGAGAAAGAGTTTCTTGAACTGAAGCAAAGGGATGATGAATCTGTTGGTACCTATGAAGCAAATTTTACAAGACTTGCAAGGTACACTTCTGGTATTATTATCCAACCTGAGAGTAAGATCGATCGATTCTTTAGTGGCTTAAAACCAAGTCTTCGAAGGGCGTTAGCCATAAGGGACTTCAATAGCTATGAGGAAATCGTTCGATGTGCTCTCAAAGTCGAGATGGAGATTGGAGTAACCCATCAGTCACATGGGTTTGATAAGAAGAGGAAGATGGAGTTCAAAGGAAAATCTAATGAGCAAACTGAAAAGAAGATGAGCTTTCCCTTATGCTCAAAGTGTTGAAAGAAACATAGAGGGAGTTGTCTTAAAGGGACAAGTAAATTTTTTAAATGTGGAAAGGAAGGTCATCGGGCATTTGAATGCCGCGATAATGGGAAGAAGATGTCTAATAATGCAAACAAAGGAAGGGATACGCAGAATGATCCTACTACACTTCAATGTTTCAAGTGCAAGGAGATGGGGCATTATGCCAATCAATGCCCAAATCCAAGGGTTGATGATGATGGTCGACGTCAACAAAATCTTAAGGCTAAAGACAAATGAAAGTCACATGCAATTTCTATCAGTGATGTGGAGTACGATAACGAAGTGGTGAAAGGTACACTTACCGTCCACTCTAAAGTAGAAAATGTTTTATTTGATTCTGGATCCACCCACTCTTTTATTTCTAAAGAATTTTCTAAGGGTATCACCGTATTACCTCAAAAATTAGATGTTGAGTTATCTGTGACAACACCTAATGGCACCACAGTCGCATCAGAAGTTTATAATTCTTCTCCGATCGAAGTTTGTGGGAAAGTGCTTCCTGCAAATCTTGTTATCCTTCCTTTAGTGGAATTTGATGTGATTCTTGGCATGGATTGGCTTTCTCTACATGGATCTCATATCAATTGCCAAATAAGGGAAGTCGCATTTCATATTCTAGATCAATCTACGATCGTATATCAATGCAAGGATGAACATAACCTTCCAGTGGAAATTTCTTCCATCTTATGGGTATTGATTCCACTAAATGAAGGTTATTTATCTCAAATGGTTGGTGAGAAACTCACGATTAAGAATATGCCCATTGTACGGGAGTTTGATGATGTCTTTCCGGAGGAATTACCAGGTCTTCCACCAAATCGCGAAGTTGAGTTTTCAATAGAACTCGTACCGGGTGCTTTGCCTATTTCAAAGACACCATATAGAATGGCCCCAATTGAGTTGCAGGAATTGAAGAAGCAACTCCAAGAGAATCTTGATAAGGGATTCATACGCCCTAGTGCGTCACCTTGGGGAGCACCTGTTCTATTTGTTAAGAAGAAAGATGTATCAATGAGACTCTGCATTGATTATCGAGAACTTAACAAGATCACTATCAAGAACAAATATCCTCTCCCATGCATTGATGACTTATTTGACCAACTACACGGAGCTCAATACTTTTCCAAGATTGATCTTCGTTCAGGGTATCATCAATTAAGGGTCAAAAGGGAGGATATACCAAAGACGACTTTCCGTACAAGGTATGGACACTGTGAATTTATAGTGATGCCATTTGGTCTTACTAATGCCCCTGCTATCTTCATGGATCTAATGAATAGAGTCTTTAGAGACTATCTTGATCAATTTGTGGTAGTCTTTATAGACGATATTCTTGTCTATTCAAAGAGCAAGGAAGAGCATGAAGATCACTTGAGAATTATATTGAAGACCCTGAGAAAGGAGAAGCTTTATGCCAAATTTACCAAGTTTGAATTTTGGCTTCAAAAAGTTTCATTTTTTGGTCACATAATCTCAAAAGAGGGGATATCCGTGGATCCAGCAAAAACAGAGGTTATCAAAAGATGGTCGAGACCAACAACAGTAACTGAGATCCGAAGTTTTCTTGGTTTGGCTGGATATTATCGACGTTTTGTAAAGGATTTTTCACGATTATCTAATCCACTCACCAAGTTGACTCGGAAAGGAGTTAACTTTGTCTGGATAGAGGAATGTGAAGAGAATTTCAAGGAGTTGAAAAGAAGGTTATCCAGTGCACCTGTGCTCACACTTCCTTGTAGTGGAGAAAGGTTTGTGATCTACAGTGATGCATCCAAGAAGGGATTGGGGTGTGTTCTTATGCAAAATGATATGGTGATAGCTTATGCCTCACGACAGTTGAAAATCCATGAACAAAATTACCCAACACATGATTTGGAGTTGGCTGCGGTAATCTTTGCATTAAAGATTTGGAGGCATTACCTTTATGGTGAAAGGTGTGATATCTATACTGATCATAAAAGTTTAAAGTATATTTTCACACAAAAGGAGCGGAATATGCGTCAAAGAAGATGGTTGGAGCTGATTAAGGATTATGACTGCTCAATCCATTACCACCCTGGCAAAGCAAACAAGGTGGCAGATGCATTAAGTCGACAAGACCATGCTAGTTTATCCATGATGAGGATCACAAAAGATCCAATATTTATGGATTTACAAAGGATGGATCTTGGAATTATAATGGAAGGGGAAAAATCTTATCTTTCTCAAATGAATGTTCAACCATCTATACAAGTGAAGATTAAAGAGGCATAGAAAGAAGATGTCGAGTTACAAAAGAAGGTGAGAAATGTTCCTGAATTCAACCTTGATTGTGATGGGATAATAAAGTTCAGGAATCGGGTTTGTGTTCCTCCCATTCCCGAATTAAAGAAGGAGCTGCTGGATGAGGCTAATAGTTCTTCATTCTCTATTCATCCTGGAAGCACGAAGATGTATAAGGACCTAAAAGAGTACTTCTGGTGGGATGGCATGAAAAGAGATGTTGCTGAATATGTCTCTCGATGCTTGGTTTGTCAACAAGTTAAAGCTGAGAGACAGAAGTCTAAAGGGATGTTACAACCATTACCCATACCCGAATGGAAATGGGAAAACATCACTATGGACTTTGTCACAGGACTTCCTAAAACATCCAAAGGCAATAATGCTATCTGGGTCATAGTTGATCGTCTTACAAAGTCTGCACACTTCATTGCTATTAGAGAGGATTTCTCTCTAGATCAGCTTGCCAGAATATATGTAAAGGAAGTGGTAAGATTGCATGGAGTACCACTTTCTATTATATCTGATCGGGATCCGAGATTTACCTCGAAGTTCTGCCGAAGTCTTCAGCATACTCTAGATACAGAGTTGAGTTTCAGCACTGCTTATCATCCTCAGACAGACGGTCAGTCTGAGAGAACAATTCAAACCCTAGAAGATATGTTGAGAGCTTGCTCTATGAATTTCAAAGGAGGTTGGGATCAACACCTACCTTTGGTGGAATTTTCTTATAATAATATCTTTCACTCCAGTATTCAGATGGCTCCTTATGAAGCTCTCTATGGAAAGAAATACAGGACTCCAACTTGCTGGGATGAAGTTGGGGAAAGAAAGCTATTAGGACCTGATCTCGTTGATGAAATGGCAGAGAAGATCAGATCTATTCAACAACATATAAGAGCAGATCAGAGTCGACAGAAAAGTTATGCTGACAACCGAAGAAAAGACCTAGAGTTTGAAGTGGGTGATAAAGTGTTCTTACGAATATCTCCCTGGAAGAGGGTTATGAGATTTGGAAAGAAGGGGAAGTTGAGCCCTAGATATATCGGTCCTTTCGAAATACTGGATCGTGTTGGGAAGGTAGCTTACCGATTGGCGCTTCCACCGAATCTCTCTCAAGTTCACGATGTGTTCCATGTATCTCTCCTGAGAAAGTACATACCAGATCCTTTACATGTACTCAGCTCAGAAGTTGTACCGCTGGAACAAGATCTTTCTTATGAAGAACAGCCGATAGAGATTTTGGATCGTAGCGAAAAAGTCCTACGATACAAGACCACTCGCTTGGTTAAAGTTTTATGGAGGAACCACCAACTTGAACAAGCTACATGGGAGCTTGAGGATATGATGAGGGAGAAGTATCCTCATCTGTTTGTTACAAAGTGACAAATTTCGAGGGCGAAATTCTTTTTAAGGGGGGTAGAATGTAACACCCGAGACTTTTATGATATAAAAATCATCAAAGGAATCTTTTTCTACACAACACTTGCTTGGCTTGCTTTACACGCAATCACGACCTTCCTCGATAGCTTGCGTCGTACGCAATACCGAGTTTCACTAAACAACAATATGCTATTAAAACTAGCCGTTATGAATAGTAATAACCACTTTTTGAAATTTTATAAATTTTATTTTCCAAAATGGACTTCATTTTTGGACTCAGAATATCGAAATTATCCTAGGGTGAAATTTTGGTATTTTTCTGAAAACTTTCAATTTTTGATGAATAGTGAAACCACTAAGTAGTAGGTTAAAAACTGAATTTTGCATAAAACTTAATTTTACCGCTTCTGTGAATGGAATTTCGAAAATCTTACAGACACGGTTGATATCAGTAAGTAAAATGTGGTTCAATGAGATAAAAATAATTTTTTGGTGAATAGTAACTTTTTACATTTTTTTACCGCGGTTAATAGTAAATAGGGTAACTAAGGGTAAATATGATATTACTATTACCCTAACACATGTCCTAATTATATTGGACAAGTGTAATTCGACCAAAAACAAACTTAGGAATAAAATATGACCATTTAGGCCCACTTGGATTAGATTAGGACATTTATTATTAATTTATTTAAAGAAGGGTTAAAATAGTTAAAATCAAAGTTTAATAACTAAATCATTTTTAATATAGGGTTATACATAAGATAAATTCTACTATAAATATTCCTTAGAAAGCTAAAAAGATTTCATACATAATGGTATTTTATTTATAATTTTTATACATTAAATAATTTAATTTATTTATGACACAATGATGATGTAGTAATTATCTTATTAATGAAATATTGAAATAATTGATAATATAAATACCAACATAAATGTAATTTGAGACTTTTTATGAATTACACTAATTTTATAGGTTAATATGATATACTATTGTTGATTTAATCAACTTGGTTCGAACATATAATTCTGTTATGACTTTCAAAAAAATCATATATCAAATAGTGTCAAAATTGACACAAAATAGATTTTAAATCAAATATTATATTACTAATTGTTAATTTATTCCTAAAAATCTAAGGTTCGGCCAAATGACTTAGATAAGGATATATATATTAATAATAAACAATTTGGGGTTCTTTTGGCATGTTATAGTATGTGTATTTACCATATAATGTAAGAAAACAAAAAGAAACGGTAAAAGTTAAATTATTTAACTTAGAGTTAAATCTAATTGACAAGGATAAAATAATACCCTAAACTTCTCTAAATCTTATTGGTTGATATGATTTCTACCCTTCCCCACCTTAGCTTCGAAATAAGACCCTTTGGAACCATTATAAACCGATTTTTACTTTATTATAAAATAATATTTTGAGATATTCCTAAGGTGCCCCTCTCCTCTCTTATAAAAGGGCACCTCCTCCCCCTCCTCCTCACACCAATTTGAGCACTCAAGCTCGGCCAACCCCTGCCATTTTATCCTCCCCACATCCCTAGAATAATCCTAGAGGTCCTGGTCTTCTTCAAAGACCAATCTTAGTTCCCTAAGTGGAGGATTCAAAGAGGCCTTCCAAAGAAGAGGTAATATCAATTACCGATCTTTTCAATTTCTTTCGTCTTCAACTTCTTCTTCTTTAGTTGTTTCATGACAAAGTAATAACATCAGTATTACTTAAATACTGATATGTTATTATAAATATGAAACAACCCTAATTCACCTTCTATCCATCCTACGGAAAAATGAAATCACCACGCGTGCGTACGTACGGAATACCGTCTCCACGCCGTGGTGTAATCTATTTTCCACCATCACCTTACAAGGATGGGTATAATGGTGTAATGAGTAACTATATATGATTATTATAAAGTAATATTAATACTGAAACAATATATATATACTCCAATACAATTCCACGATCATAGGAACGATATCATCACTCGTGCGTACGTACGGAATACCGTCTCCACGATGTGATGCGACTCGTTCTACATGATCATCATTACATAGTAATTATATAAATGAAATGAATGAATAAATATGATATATGTTACACTAATAACATTCTGGATATAAGGTATCTATAACCTTAAAAGAAGAATAAGAATTTATTCGGCAAAACACGCATAAGAACAAAAGGCAATAAAGACCCGAGTAACAAGTAACAATGAAATATTACTAACAAGAAGCTAATAATATATATATATGACCATATATGATATCATATAAATATTTATGATTCTGGAATAAGTCAATAATATTATTTAAACCATTATACAGGAGATTTGGACACGAATAAAGCAAATCGGACCTAAGGTAAGGGAAAATACCACTATCTCATTTTTATCCGAGATTGTTTATTTGTAAGTATTTACTGGGGTGTATTTTATCATCCACATCCATGTTCCCTCAATATGTAATATTGTTTTCATCCACTTACAATAGTTTAAATCCAATTTTACCCCTCAGTGAGTTTTTTGTAAAGAATATGAAAGGAATCTTTTGTCGTTTTTTCGTACGAGGTACTTTTTGACTTTTCCGACAAAGGTACGAAGAATGTTTTTTTTAACTTATACGGCATGAATGGATTTTTAAAACATTATTTCCAAGAAGCTTCCTTTACAAGTTTTCAAGTTTATTTTTAATCAACTTCTTTTATAATAAAGTCGTATGACATGTTATGAAAGGAAAAATGTTTTTGAAGAAGAAAGGATATTTTCATCAAGAATGGAGTTCAAGTGTTTTATCAAAATTATTTTCCATCTAAGATAATAAAGGGTTCTGTTTTTATCCCTATTATTACATTGATTTGATCATGTTGTGATGGAATTATTTTTATGAATTCCTTTATCTTATATGAATTGATTTATGATGTCATGATGTTTCAAGAATCCCATTTTTGTTACATGTGTTATGCGATGATGTATGATTTATGATTATGTGGCACACATAAGAAAGGATTCATTTTAAGATGGGTGGGACCTATATCTCCCTACAATGCATTGGGTAAAGATTTTATATCTCATGAGATAGACATGGCTGGAACGGAAGGTTATTTCGGTTCAGTGATACAGGACTGAAACGAGGAGTAAACTCGGTTCAAAAAGGGACTTTTTCCACTAAGATAGTCTTGGCAATGAGTCATGACTAACAAGAAATGATTTTCCATGATTATGTATGCATGCCACAAAGTTTCAAGTTTTATGTTATGATTATGGGGATCTCGTTTTCACTTCTATGATTTATTCCATGTTAATATATTATGATCTCTTTTGCAGGTTTTGATTTTCAAAAAGAAATGATATGATTTTTATTTCCTTTATTTGCCCTTGCAGAGCATTTGAGCTCACCCTTTTATGTTTTCTTTTCCCCAGGTCAAGAAGATGGATATTAAGTAGAATATGCTAAAAGGGACCCTAGATATGATGAAATAAATGGGAGACACTATAGAAGATTTATGAACCAGTTGTTTATGTTTCCCAGTTTCTAAAGACACTATACCTATACGGTCCTTTGTGGTTTTGTCATATGTTGTAATAAGTGTGCTTCAATTTTGAAGTATTAACAATGTATGTAAAGTATGGGTCGTTATAGACTATGCATGTGTCTATGTTTGTGTATACCTATTAATGCCCCTATACTTAGCGGTGTCCATGTAAATGAGTCTTCTCATGTATAAATGGATTGTTTATGTTCCTAGTCGTGTGATTAGATGTGTGCCTAGATGTGTACTCCCCGAGTACACACCGAGTCTCTAGGTATGGTCACATGCCATGCAACACATTTTAAATGTTGTGTGGTAATTATTTCTTCCACGACAACCCTATCACCATAGAAAGTGACAAACACTTCATGTATTCATGGATTAAATGTCATGCATATCAGTATTTTAATGAAACCATGGATCTACAAGTGGTCGTATCCTCCACTATTTTTTCCCATGATTATCACCACCAATATTTCCTGATTATGGGGATCTATGTTACCGAGCCTTACCATTTCATTCTCACCTAAATCTGGCCACTGATTCTGACTAGGAAACCTTTTTGTCAAATTTCCCAATTTCCACGTGCCAAAAACTAGGTGAAGAACTATGATCCAATATTTATTCTTAATCATAGCTTGATTATATCATCAATACAAACCTACATTTGAAGTATCATTCCATTATAACAAGAAAAAAGTTCACAATAATTAATTATAGTGTATTTGTCAAACCACTAACCAAAACAAACACCGAAAAAGAATGAATGAATGAGTAAAAAAGTACATGAAACTGAAAATGAGTAATAAGACTCATAAAACACTTATGTTGGCCTCAATTAATTTCTATTATGATTATAATCAAATATAAATAAATATTTTATAATATAAATCCCTAATGTTGGATAAATCTATCCCATACTCACAATACAATCAATATGTGAATCAATTCACTAGTGGATTTATTAATGTTAATATTAAGAAAAAATAAAATAGGTATAGATCCACATAAAACATAATCATACCTATAGATGGATTGATCACTAGTGAAGAATGAATCCACATCATATTCATTTGAAAGATCCTTGATTTTTATTGGTACACCGATCACTAAATCTCAATCTGTCAATTTTCATCCATAGAAGATCCTCCACTAGATCCACTATGAAACTCCATAGATATGATTTAAACCATAGAATTTGGTTATTTATAGGTTTATATAGATTTTTATTAGGTTTCTTCATTATAAAATTAAAATAAATCATTTTATTAATTAATTTATTATCTATTCCCACAATAACATTTTCAAAAACTCTGAAAGATGAAAACAATTACGCCTAATCTAGGGTATAAACCATACTTTGAACTGAATACTGGCCTCATATTTCAATTTTGAGTACCTATTTAGGAGTTATTCCACCTATTTAGGAAAATTATAATAACATAAAATTAATATATTTAATATATTTCAAACATAAATTTCCACCAGACCAAGCCTTAGAATCACATTTCGTCTATACTCCTAGTGTTGAAAATATTACTTGAAATATTAAAATACATTAAATAGAATAAAAGATAAATTATAGAAATAAAAGTTTAGAACATAGTTTTTCTAAACCAATTGGTCACCTCTCCAAAATGTGAATAATTAGAGAGTGAGAATTTACATGGTTTGTGAAAGGTTAAATTAACAATGTGTCCAAACCATCAACCCCACCCAAAATTACAGTAGGGGAAAATATTTATAACATAATATTTCTACTCACCATGTGGACCATGCCTAAAAACATTAATAAGGCTTTTTAAACCCAGAAAATTTAATTAAAAGTCATAAGACCCATGTTAAAGATTCATAACACCCACCTCATTTAACAATAATTAGTTTCACTTACTTTATATAGAACTTTTGATGTTTCCTTAGCTTTCTAAACCACTATTATTATAAATGAAAGTGAAAATGGAATATTAGTTTCTTTTCCTAGGAGTGGATATCCACTCATTTATTTTCTTTCAATCCTCATTTTTGTCCTTCCAAGAGAGTGATATATCATCATGTTATTGATTGATCTTAACTATGAATTGATAGATCTTGATCCTAGGTTCGATTTATTGATCTCCCACACATTATTTCTTCATTTTTTTATACCGTTGTGGGTTTTGTGAATATTTGATCTCGTGATTTAAGGTAGGTGGTTCGATATGGATTTACCCTATAATTCAAACCCTACATTTCTTTATTTTTTTGAAATGAGTTTTAATTGATATAAAAACCCATATTTGAGACGATTTGATGATTGATATTAAAAGGTATTATAATTGATAAAACCCCTCAATTTAAAATTAATTGATATTGTTGTGTGTATTTTGGGAAAATGAATGCTTTAATTGAATATGGATTTGATGAATTGATTTGATGTTGATTTTTGACAAACATTTATTAAGTTGAAAAATTATTTTAAAAGGCATGAATCTAATGAAAACCATTCATTTAGTTTTGAAATTAAATGGAAAATTTGAAATGTCATTATAGAAATTGAATTGTGAATGATAAAATGATTTTCCCCATGATTTTTTTGGATGTACATGTGAGCTTGGGTTATTAGTGTGTGATTAAGTCAAGAATTCTAGGACTCTAACTACATTATAGTAGATTGAAGACAAAAAAAATAACTAAACCATGTATTCTATGATTTCCTTTGATGAATCCCCTAATGGAGTGTTTATTTGAGTGTGAAAACCAACCTTGAGTAGTGATTATTATGGAGAATTTTGATGATACTATTTCGAGAAAATAATATACCTGCTAGCTTATTATAATGAAACATTGCTTTTTTTTATTGAATTCGGTATACATGCCATTGATTATTAAAAAATTTAATCAGGTAAAATATTTTATATAAAATATTTTAAATAAAATAGATATTTAATCATGTTTTGGTATATCTTCCATATTTTTAAGTTGAAATCATATTTTGTTGAAATATTTATATGTCATTCCATGCCATTTTTTATTTAAATTAAAAGCATAAATGGTTTATTTAAATTATATTTCTTATTGAATAGTTGCTGGGGGCCTTACTAGGATAATTATCTCACACCCTACCTTTGCCTTCAGGAATTTGTTGGTTATCTTTTTTCGAGGTCAAGGCAATTGGAATACACCACTTGGAGGTGGTGGATGCTCTTAATCCTAAGAACCCAGAGTGATCTATGTGACCGGTGGAGATGTGATCCACCTATTACATTGTATGTATGATCTTATATCTTGATAGATTTTGTTTCCTTGATTATGTTCTATTTTGTTCATTGTTCTACATATGGTTTATTGTATTATATCCTTAAGGAGTGTTGAAACAACAAAATGTATTATTTATATTCCATTTTCATGGAAAAATCATACCATATTTATTATTGTATGATGTTATGAAATAATAAACAGATCATGGGGATTAGTAATGAACTTAATGCCATGTCAGGTCCGTCTTAGGAATTTTTTACGAGATTATTTAGGTTGGTTTGTGACATTATATCTAAGTACATGGTAATATTTTATGACAATTTTTATCCTCTAGCTACATTGGGTCAAAATTGAATATGTAATGGGGATAAGAGCCCTAATATATTTTATTAACAATTTTTTTTGGGGACATAATAATTACAATCCGAGACACAAATTCTTTTTTATGTTATATTTTTAAAATGTTATGTTATTTAGTTCCATTTATTTAATGTAATTCTAAGTATGTGGTTATGCATCTGTATTATAATTTATTTATCAACATTTATTTAAATGTTTTTATCCTAGAACATTATTAAATTAGACTTTATGAACTATAACTAGCTTAAATTGAGAATTTATTTAATTTTTTTAAATTTCTAATTTAAACCCATTTATTATTTTTATAATAGGATAATATTTGTACAATGTTTTTTCATATAATAATCTTATATAAGTGTGTGTTTGGGTATTTTTTAGATCATATAATATAATCCACTTATATTTCCATTATTTTTAATAGATCTTCACACAATAATAGTTATTAACGACAATACCAAAACATAATCTACAGAAGAGTACGAATTGAAAGAGACAACATAATAATAAATAAACCAACATAAATTTTTTTTCCATAATCAATATCCCAGACATTATATAAATATATACTTATAAATATATACAAAATAAAAATAAATTAATAATTAATATTAATAAATGTGTTCCTACAATCAATATTAATAAATAAGTAGCTCATTCTATATTGTATGTAAGTTTTATAAAATAGAGAGGAGTAAAATTATTGTTAAAAATAGTTTATGGTCACCTAATATAACCATTTAAAGGAATTACTTATTTTTTTATAAAGAAAAAATGAGTAGATATTATTATAACTTCATAAAACACAACATGAAAATTTATATGTCATTAAGAAAATTTTTATTAGTGTATAACATTGAAAAATATAGAATAAAACTTATTTAAATATTGTATAATAAAAATATATAAGTGGAGATATAGAATATATAGTTTATTAATCATGTCACATAAAGTAAATGAAAACACAACCCTTGTAGAAAGAATATACAATATAAGAAAAAACAAAAATGAAATGGAAATGTAAATAATAATTCATATAAAAACATGTTCTTTGTTAAGAATATAAAAACGTTATTTCAAATAAAATAGTTTAAAACTGCATTATATAAAAAACTATAAGTCATCTTAATACAATGAAAACTAAAATAATAAATCATATTTTTCACGAATTTGTTTCATACGTATTTTCTAATTTATATGTTTATAATACAATTTTAAAGTGATTTGGGAACTTATAATAAGTTTATAAGCAACAAAAAAAATAAAAACATAGACAAAAAGATATATTAGGGAGTGGTTTACAATAATAATAATAAAGTACATAAATAATCATGTGTGCTTCTCCTTAGTAAGTCGATGTTTCATCCTCCAAGAAATATATGATGACTACATAGAAATAATAAAAGGATTATTGGATATAAATGGAATCCAGTAGTAGTATGAATCATAGATAAATTATATAATTCCTTCCATACGCTATGTTCCCTCTTTTTACCATATAATGTTTAGGAAAAAGAGATAGTCTTGAACACTCGAGTCATAACACCATAAAATATTTCACATGAAGCTACATGATCTCATATTGAATCAATCATTTATAAAATAAAGTAAACCCAAAATGTATATAAATTTCTCAACCATTTATAGAATAATGATATTATGTTATTTCTTTAAGTTTTATCAAATTTTCCATGAATGTAAAAACTCAGTTTAACTCATATTAATTCTTGTTAATCTTTATTGAAATATATCATAATATGGTGTAATGGTCAAATGGATGATTAAATAAATTCAAATAATGATTATGCAGTACCCATGTAAAATCATACATTACACATGTTCATATCACATCGATCCATATAACACATATCTCGTAAAAACCCATACATATCACAACGTGTGATATAACACGCATCACACTATAAAATGTTTTATTTAGTGAATATTTTTCTGGAATTTATGACTTACTAAAGACTCATTATATTTATTCATACAATACACCATATATAACCAATTTTGAAACCATAACTAATTTTGTTTTTAATCTGGATCCAAAATATGTTAGATAATAATTCATTTTACCTCTCTCAATACTGGGAAAACATTTTTTAAAAAAATTTAATCATCATGAAAATAAATATTACGTGTGAGATGGATATAAATTATATAAATCCCAGTGATTATAAATTCACCATTCACAACCATATGCAAGGAGTGATCCCTAGGAAAATATTATTATACTCAAGCTACAAAGGGATCTTGTCGTATCTTAAAAAGCACATGTATCTCTATACAATAATCCAAAATATATTTCTCTATATATTATGTATATTCATATGATCTCTTTATTGATGATACGGAGTACAACCACTAAAAATTAAACATTTAAATCTAGTGTGGGTCAAATAATTCATTTTGATCTATTCATGTTAATATCAATCAAGATAGATGAATTAATGTCTGGTCGTTCATTGAAGGAGATGTTGATATAACATGTAATTAAACAAGGTTTGTTTATTCAACAACCGATTCTTAAATTGGAAAACCATATATTAGAACTATCATATAGAGATTTTTCTTGATTTTTAGTAAGAAAAAACTATCAAATTTTTAATCATATACACAATAACCCCCAAATTATCTTAACCATTGATCTGGAGTATAATGGTTTCAACCCAATAACCCCCAAATTATCTTAACCATAGATTTAGATTATAAAGGTTTCAAAATATAAATGTTCATATATATGGTACCTTTTAAACATCAGGTGTCATAGATTACTATGAAAAATATACCCAAAATATACCAAAAATAGCGTGTATAGAATTCCATGTATGTAATTTCAGACTAGAAGACTCATTTAAATCCCATTAGTGAACTCAATATCTCTACAAAATTTCCTAATAATTATAATTTTATCATATTATATAAAATAACACCATAATGGATAATAAATATTTAGAGATGACATAAAGAATTATCTTTATAATTATTTTATCATTTTAATCTTATGATATATATACATCACAAAAGAATGAATGATAAAGAGAAAATTTTATTCATAAAAACCTGATACATTTTTATATTCCTTATAATTTCATGAAATATTTTAAAAACATATACATGTGATTCAATACTATTCCATCATAATACACAAGATCCATAAATGGTTTATATTTGTTTCCCATGTTTTTTATCTTTTCAATGATAATATCATAAATCTTTGTAATACTTTCTCCGACATCTTGTTATAGTTGACGTGTGATTATATAATCACTCAAAAAATCATTATACCAACCCTCAATAATATATAAATCTATAAAATTGATGCCTTATTTCTAATGATTTTTTTAAAAAACTATCTCATATTTTTTTGGTTAGGTATTTTTTTGAATAATATATGATGGTTTTAAAAATCATATCATATATTATCCATTTATTTAGAAACAATATAATATTAATTATTTTGCATTTAAATATTTATAATGGTTTATTAAACCATTTCCATATTTTGGTATTAATTTTGTTAGAAAAATATTATGTATATATTATTCTTGGGGATAACTGAATAAAATATAAACAATATTTTAAAAAAAAATTTAATATATGAAAAATAAATGCTAGTTTTATATACTAAACATTATATATATATATTAAAAAATTACCTATAATTTGGACATTATTTTATCCTTCTCTTATAAACTATAACCCTTGTTTATTATCATTATTTTATATCCATAAAGATTCTCCTCTTTAATATCCACTATATAACTCCCCTCACTTTCAATGTATCCTTAATTGCCAACATTTCCCTTACTATTGAAATATCCATTATTGATGTCATCGTTTCCACTTTCATAGTCACTATGACTATTTGGGTATTTTTTTAATTTAACATAATATTTATGTTTAGTTAATATGTATTTTTATTTTGAATGTTTTCATATCTATTTTTTGAATATATATATATATATATATGTCTGTGTGTATGTGTGTGGGGTGTGTGTGTGTATGTGTTTGTGTTATATGTATGTGTGTTGGTGTTTTTTTGAGTATAAATATAGTGTATGTGTACATTTTGTGTATGTATATATGTATTTTTAATTTATAAATAAGTGTGTGTTTTAATAATCAATTCTTTTTTGCCTTGGTTGTTTGATAGATTTAACATATAATTGATATAAAATACATGAATTACAATTTATAAAGAGATATGAAATGTAATTAGTCTTGTCCATTATTATAGTGATATAAATTTATCCCTTGATATAAGATAAAAATAATTTATACTTATCCTGTTTCGAGGACAACCACTATGATCAATGATGAACTGAAAAATTAACTTGAAAAACTTATAAATTTAAAAAATTACACAGACACACCTTTTCTATGTTTTTAATAGTGTTAATTTTATATAACTTGAAACTAGTGAAAGGGTGGGGTGATAAATTTTTCTCTGAGTTTTCTTCAAATTCTGAAACACATACTTCTATAAGAAAAAAAAAATTCCAAAAACAATTTATGATGCAAAAAATGTTAAACTGTAATGAATAAACCTCATCCATAAGAATCAAATACATGAGAAGTCAGTCTATAAGGCCTAAAGTTTATTCCTAGTCTTCATAACATGGAAAACAATTCCTATATAACAAATGTTTTATTTGGGAATGTTTTTGTAATAACCCATGTTTTTAGGAAGCAAATTCATTACATAAAATATATTTTTATAATTCTAAACATTTTTTCTAACTATTCTATGTAATATAATTTGATGAAGTAAAAATTAAAACAAGACAGGGAATAAAATTAACAAACATTATTATTTCATAGTAAAATGTTACAATAAAAGCACAAAAAAACAAAGTATTACATATCATGGATGAATATGTCCATTAAAACAACAAAAATCATAATGGGGAAATAAATGGAAAATAATAATATCTTTAGAACTAGAAAACTCTCCTAAACTACTATCTACATTGATTATCACTATTAGTATAACAAAAAATATAAGGAGAAACAATAACATGGAAGGAGAAGGCATGTTGTGAGATATAATATAAAAACTATTGAAATGGGAAGTGTGAATGTAATAAATTTAGTATGTTTATATATATAGGACATAAATCTAGCCATTAAAAATATGGTTGTTGAAAATATGGGTTTTGAAGATATATGAAATAGGTATACTGATTCCATTTATTGTTAAGTTGATACATTAGAATAATACTACTCATAATGAAATGAAAAATAAGATACTAACATATCATATAAATATATTGATGTGTTACATATTGATATTAATAATAATATTGTAAAAGTATTATATGAAATATATATATATATATATAATTAAAATAAATATTTTATTACGAATATAGTAAAAAAATTAAAATTTATCATATAAATAATTAATTTTAATGGTATTTGTTAATTTATATTTATTATAAAAGTAAAATTTCATTCAAAGTACAATGTTGTTATGTATTGTATATTTTATCCTAATAGATTAAATTGATAAATTATAAAATATTATTATATTTTAAACTAATATATTATGTTATTTTAAATTTTAAAATGATATGAAATAATATTAAGAAATCATAATGTTTAAAACTTATTTTTCTCAATAAAGGAAGTTTTTTTATAATATTTATTTTAATTAAATAAATAAATTTATAAATATTAGAATATAAATTTGATAAAAATAAATTCATTTTTGGATTTCGAATATCAAAATTATCTTAAAATGAATTATCTATATTTTTATAATATTTTTGTATGGTAATAGTGTTATATATTGAGACTACAACCTTTATATAAATATTATTATATAAATAAGGCATAGAAATTTATGATACATTTTTATTGGAGAAATATTTATTTTATAATTTAAAATTTTACATCCTAAAATATTAATGACAATTTACAATCTTATATTTGATATTTTAAAATCAAGAAATATGTTTCTAAAAAAGTGTTTCAATATATTATATATATTTTATATTTAATTTAATTTTTATGACATTTAAATTATTAATAATTCAAAATTTATATAAAATTTGGAAAAATTAATACTAAACATTTAAATGAGGTTCATTTTAAATTTATTAAAATAGTAAATTAACCAAGTAAAAACAAGTTTCCATGGTGTAAATGAAAATGATAAAAATGTGTAACTAAATAGGTAAAGGGACAGACATGCTAAAATCACATTTTAATAGTGAATGAGGCTTGGATGGACTTTATATCCTATCCTATATATTATCTCTCAATTTATGACCAATTTAACTTAAGAGGTAATTCCCATTATTGAAATGTTTTCAGTATGTAAAAAATGACATTCCATTTCACATATAAAAGGGTAACTTCTATTCTAATTTTTCATCTCCCAAAAACCACTTATTTTAAGCACAAAATATGAATAAAATATCTAATAAAAAACTCATTCAAGACTTATATAGGTTTTTTTTACTTCTCATAATACCATATTTAAAAGGTTTAACACCCTTTTTAAAAGAGATAATATCGCATCCCACCTTTTTATTACATAACTTTTCATTACATTTTACATATAGAGGATCTTTAAAGTCTAGTGTCTTGGAAATCAGGAACATAATACATGAAAACAACAATAAAATATCCTTCTAATACACTAGTAAGGATTTATAATAGGTTAAAACTAAGTACAATTACAACATCTCATAACATGGAGACATAAATCAAAGGAAAGGGTGAGCAGATGGCCCACTAATGAAAAGAAGGGAATCAGTTTACTTGTAAAATCAATAAGAACTTGATAAAAAAATAAAGTAATGAGAAATGGAAGTAGAGGAATTTTATAATGAAAATAACTTGAGCCATACCATGAATATGGAACTAAAATATTTAATTTATACATTCATACAAATATCCCCAAGGTTCATCCCCAAGGTGTCATAAAAATTACCAAGGTTATTCACAAAGGTATCGTGAAAGTCGTCATCTCTAGAGATTAAAGTCATTACGCAATGCATTGGAGCACTATCAGGGCACAACCTTAATATGTATTTATTTTCATGTGATCCACGTAGATCATTTTCATACATTTCTTAAATAACCCAAAGAGAGTAAAAGAAATGGGTTTCATATCAACATTTTAATATTTTAAAAAGTGTATAAAAACACGATAATTATGTCATTTATAACCCATGGAAGGGAATGAGAGTTATATGTATGTAAATTAAAAAATCAAGAATATAATTTATATGTCTATATTAACACCTGTATAGACAAAATAGGTCTATATATTCACATAAATAAGATAAGATAATTTATTGAGAGAAAAAGAGAGAAATTGCGACATGAAATTTCTATAGCATACCGGCTATATAACATGGTTTTAGAAATAAATAAAAAGAGTGGGGACAAGGGTAAACCACTCATAAATAACTCATAATACAGTATAGGGACAGAATAAAATATAAATAAGAACATGGTATGGATATTTGAATGACATACCATTCAGAAAATAAACTTGAATGAAAAGAGAGGATGTGATTTATTTTACGAAAATTCGGCAGTCTAAGAGTGTCACCTAAAAATACAAAAAATAAGTTGATGAGAGCAGAAAAGGTATCTCATCATTTGAAAATAAAATTGGCAGATATAATGATATATAAGAAAAGAACCCCACTTAATGAAATGTATCTATTTGACAAAACATAAAGGAAGTCATGACTTAAAATAGTAGGGTGAAAGGTTCCCTTACCTTGAAGAGTAAAATCGAAAGCTTGAAGGTCGGGACTTTGGGAGGCTTGAGGCCACCTAGGAAGGAATTATTGGGATGTAGAAAGACTATATCACCATTGAGGAGTATTTTGTAATGAAAATAATGAGGGAAATACATGATATTTATAAGAAAAGTGAGGGAATAAATTATAAATTTCCAAGGGATACCTCATCGGTGGTATTTGCAAAATTATGGGATTGGCCATGGTATTGGCCACTTGGGACATCTCATAACATATCTTACTATTAAAAAGTCTACCATATTATTTACATCATGATTACATAATCAATGATGTCATTAAACACCTGAAACTCAAAACAATATTTTTTACTATTCACCGAAAAAAACTGTTTTAAAAAATCCAAAAAATCGACTCTAACTTAATATCGATGATCTGAATTCAAAAATAAACTCCATTTGAAGAAAATAATATTATAAATATTTTTAATTTAGTTTTTAAATAAAATCATTATTTATTCAAAAAATACAACTTTAAAACTATAACTCATTTTGTAACACCTTAAGAAAGTATTCAAGGTCCAATAAAATTATTGTATACACATAAGACAATAAAGTAACAATTTATTATTAAATTTTATGAAATAAATTTCCATTTTAAATTATTAAATTAATTATAAAAATTTAAATAAAATATTTATGACATACATAAATACCAAAACTTATACTACGATCATTTTTTCACTTTTAAGATGTCTAAAATGTATTTATACATTCATGGGTGAACATTCTATTTTTTTGTTGACTTAATATTCATTAATATTCGTATAGGTATGTTACTGTTCGTACCTTACTATTAACTAGAAATTATGTTGATCGTATTAGACTCTTAATTTCTTACTGAACACAATTTTAGAAGACCATCTTTTGAAAATCAATTCACATTATTAATTATTTAATCTTTAAGTAAATATTTTAAAATACCCTTTTTCCAAAATTCATTAGTAATGTGAAACTATAAATTCGTCCTACATTTATCCAGATATTTGAAATTCACTAACTTTTCCATAATAAGAAATAAAAATTTTATTTATACAAAAGGATTACAGAAAGAAACTATGTCTTCGTTACATAGACCCTTTTAACACCTGCATAGGACCTAAGTTTAAGGTGTGATATGGTGATAGAATCTTGGGGTGGCTCAGACAACATTTCCTGAGAGGTGGTTTCTGTCAGATTGAACTTCTCCCTTATGTGATTCCATTAAACCTTCACATGATGCAGTTTGGCTTGGGCTTGGTCTAGACCAAAGCCCAATGATGCTACATCCTTCCCATGCTCCGACAGATGGTCTTTATATGGCTCGAGTGTACAGGATGAGTCCATCGACTCTTCTTTATGTATTGATTAACAAAGATCATTTTAATTTATAAAAAATAATTGTAATGTTAAAAATTTAGTTTCTAATGGTTATATTGACCAATGGCCTCATAACAGTCGAAACCCAACAATATCATTTAATAATACTCACTTCATTAATTAAAGGATATAGTTTTTTTGAGTATAAAATAAAATACACAAAAATTTAAGAAATAAATATTATTAAAAAGTTCGGGTCGTTACATTCTTCCCCCTTAAAAAACTTTTTCCTTAAAATTTTAACTCATACCCTAAGAAGAGAAAAGGTGTGGGTACTTCTGCCTCATAGACTCATCAAGTTCCCACGTGGCTTTTTCACATTTGTGGTTCCTCTACAACACCTTAACAAGGTGATGTGCCTTGTTATGTAGAACCTTGTCTCTATGATCCAAGATCTCCACTGGATGCTCCTCATAAGAGAGGTCATGTTCCTTTTGTACCGCATCTGGATTTAGTACATGTGAAGGGTCAGGTATATACTTCCCCGAGAGGGATACGTGGAAGACATCATGAACCTGTGCTATATTTGGAGGATGTGAATGCTGATAGGACACTGCTCCTACGTGATCAAGGATTTCATAGGGGCCAATAAACCTAAGGTGGAGCTTTCCTTTCTTCCCAAACCACATGACTCTCTTCCAAGGTGAAATTAGAAGAAAGACTTTGTCACCAACCTCAAACTCCAATTCCCATAGACCATTTTCGGCATAGAACTTTTTCTAACTCTAAGAAGCCTTATTGTGTTGCTAGATGGCATGGACTTTTTCTGTCATCTCTTGCACAATATCAGGCCCAAGATGCTTTCTCTCACCAACTTTATCCCAACAAGTAGGATTTCTACATTTCTTCCCATATAGAGCTTCATAGGGGGCCATTTGAATGCTCGAGTGTAAGCTGTTATTGTAGGAGAACTCAACTAAAGGGAGATGTTCATCCCATAAATCTAGAAATACCATTGAGCATGTTCTCAACATATCCTTGAGTCTTTGAATAGTACTTTTAGATTGGCCATCGGTTTTGGGGTGATAGGCCATACTGAAATTCAATTCAGTGCTCAGATAATGTTGAAGACTTATCTAGAATTTTGATGTGAACCTTGGATCCCAATCAGATACGATAGAAAGTGAAACTCCATCCAGCCTTACCACTTCCTTCACGTAAATCCTCACAAGTTGAACAAGAGAAACATCTTCCCGAATGGAGATAAAATCAGCAGTCTTGGTGAGATGGTCCATAATAACCCATATCACATAGTTTCCTTTGGATGTAATCAGGAGACCAGTAACGAAGTCAATAGTGATATTGTCCCACTTCCATGCTGGTATGGGTAGTGGTTGCAATACCCCTTTAGGAAGTTGTCACTCTTCCTTCATTTTCTAACATACCAAGAACCTTGAAGGGTAGTTAGAAATCTCTATATTCATATTATCCCACCAATAATGATCATGAATGTCCCTATAAATTTTTGTGCTTCCAGGATGTATAGTGAATGGAGAGCTATGAGCTTCATCCATCAGTTCCTTCTTTATTTCTGGAGTAGATGGAACACATAATCTTGTACAAAAATTCATTACACCTTCTTGACCAATATTGAACTTAGGAAACATCCCATCCTTCACAACCTTAATCATCTTATGCAACAAAGGATCTTCTCTCTGGGTCTTCTTGATATTCTTTAGTAATGATGGTTGAAAAACCATTTGGGTTAGGGTTGATGATGTCCCTTCCCTTGTAATTCCCATGTCTAGTTTTACTAGGTAATTGATCAAAGGAAATATTTGAATCCGCATCATGGAATGAACAACTGGGTCTTTCCTGCATAAAGAATCAACAACATTGTTTGCTCTTCTGGGATGATAATGAATAGAACAATCAATGTCTTTGAGAAGTTCCAACCATCTACTTTGACTCATGTTCAATTACGTTTTGAGAAAATATACTTCAAACTTCGATGATATGTGTATATATCACATTTCTCCCCATAATGATAGAGCCTCTATATCTTCAGAGCAAAAAACAACCACAATCAGCACCAGATAATGCGTAGGATAGTTATGCACATGAGTCTTCAACTATAGAGATGCATAAGCAATGACTTTGTCATTTTGCATGAGGATGCACCCAATCCCTTTTAGAGATGCATCGCTAAAAATAACGAATCTGTCTCCACTTGAGGGTAGAGTTAAAACGTGTGTAGTAACCAATCTCTTCTTCAGCTCTTGGAAAATTTCCTCACACTCCTTTGTCCAGATGAACTTGACCCCTTTACGAGTTAACTTGGTTAATGGATTAGAATGTCAAGAAACGTTTTTTCACAAGCCTCTTATAATATCCCACTAGTCCAAGGAAACTACGATTCTCTTTTATTGTTGTAGGATGAGGCGACTCCTCTACAAATTTTTTCTTTGTAGGGTCAATTGTGATTCCTTCATTGGTAAAAATGATCCCCAAGAAAGCATCTTGTTGTAACAAGAATTCACATTTACTGAACTTCCCAAAGAGCCTCTCCTTCTGTAGAGTTTGAAAAATTAACATTACATGATCCTCATGCTCCTCACGGCTTTTTGAATATATCCGAATATCAATAATAAAACCTACCACAAAGTTAAAAAGGTATTCCTTAAAGAATATATTCATCAAATCCAAAAAATAGCAGATGCATTAGTCAGTCCAAAAGGCATATAAAAAATCTCATAATGACCATATCTTGATCAGAAGGTAGTTTTTGGAATATCTTCTTTCATGACCTTCAATTGATGCTAACCTGATTGAAGATCAATCTTAGAGAAGAATTGAGCCCCACATAGTTGGTCAAATAAGTCATCAATTCTCGGAAGAGGGTATTTCTTATTTACTATAATCCCATTCAGTTATCTATAATCAATGCATAGCCGCATCGATCCATCCTTCTACATTACAAAGAGAATAGGTTCTCTCTAAGGAAACACAGTCGGTCGGATAATCCCATTCCCCAGAAGATCATGGAGTTGTTTATTTCATTACTCCAGCTCCACATTTTCTATCCTATATGGTGTCTTTGATATCAGATGAGATCCAGGTATGAGTTCAATAAATAACTCTACATCTCTTTCTAGAGGAGGTCCAGGAAACTCCTTAAAAAATACATCAATGTATTCCAGGATGATGGGGAAATTTTCTATCTCAAACTCTCATTTCCTTCTTCTTCTTCACCGATCAACTCCATAAATTAGGATATAGGAGGTTCTCCTAGACAAAGATCAAGTTGAGATATCTCTCCTTGGAAGATAACTGTAGGTTCTCCATTCAATACTACTGATATTTACTTGCTTATGCATTTGATCTTAGCATTATACTTTGAGAGCCAGTCCATCCTTAGTATAATGTCAAATTCTAGCATGCGAATGACTACTAGATTTGAGATAAGATTATGCTCACTAAAATAAACACTAGAGATTCAAAACACTTTCGATGCTTGGATAATCCCACCAGGGGTGTTGACTGATAACTCTACTTTTAGAAAATCAGGGGTTGATTCTAAATTCATTGAAAGCATGGAGAAATTAAAATAAATATGTATAACCGGTATCAAACAAATTAATTTCTATCTTTTAGAGAACAAAAAGATTAAATACTACCACATCATTTAGAGCATCAACTTTAGCCGCTGTGATAGCAAAATCATGACCTTGATCCCTTTGCCTTTGCTGAGGCTGATAGTGGTTCCCCTCCACTACCCTCAAATTTGGACAGTGATTGGAAAAGTGCCCAAGTTGTCCATACATAAAACACTGGACATTAGGTAGGGCTTTCAACATATTCCCCTTGTCATTAGTGTTTTAAAGTTGAGGTTTCACCTCACTACGACAATTCCTCTCAATATGGCCTTCTCTTCCAAACTTGTAGCATTTCCTGCTCCCGATCAGGAAGTTCCCCGAAAGCTTCTTCCCACATTTATTACACGTGGTACATTCCACTTTCTTGCCTCATATTCCCTGATCAAAGGTACTCCCTCTGCAGGTATCCATCGATATCTTCTTGTAATTAGATTTTTGAGACCACTATGTCTCACCAAACTCCAGCTCGGCTTTCACCGCACTTTGAACGATCTCCTCATAGCTATCATAGTCTCGGTTGGCTAGATTCTTCCACCGATGAGGTCTCAGTCCACCAAACAATCTATCAACCATACCATTTGGATCCATGAAAAATCTAGAGGTGTAACGTGAAATCCTTGTGAAATTTATCTCGTAGATTCCAACAGATTCCTTCTCCTTATACTTCAGCTCGAGAAACTTCTTCTCCATTCTTGTTCTCATCGATCGAGGGAAATACTTGATGAAGAATATCCCTTTGAACTCTTCTAACTCCATAGCTTCGACTTCTACTATTGTCCTTGTGTTTTTAATTAGTTCCCACCATTGATCAGCTTCTTCCTCTGAGCAATAGACATCCAGTGTAACCTTTTCTTGTTCAGAACATCAGAGCATAGAAAATATCTTCTCAATAGAGATGATCTACTGTTCAGCAATCAATGGGTTGGTAGATCCACATAAGTTTGGTAGTCATTGGCACATAATGTATCCAATAAAAATTTGTTCACTTCACGATGAAATCAGTCTCTCAGCATGATTGAAGTTATTTCCCATAACTTGAGTCAGTTGGTTCATCATTCCCATGAATGTTTCCATTTCGTCTTCCATCAGAGGGACATCAGTGCATGGACCATTGCGGCCACAATTTTCATAGTTCCTCTTATTTCCCACCATTTTCTAAAAACAATAAAAACTTAGTGAGAAACTGATTTAATTTATGAATATTGTAACTATAAAATATTTTATGTCTTAAAACTTATTTAAACAATTACATTTCTCTGTAAATCCTTCATAATGATTCATAAAAAGCTTCTGATTAACCAAACATATCCCCCTGGTGTGTCGTAACCAAGAGTGATCTAAGGACCATTGTCGTGTACTAGGATACCCTAGGTCAAGCCTGAAACTCATTGTCAGAGTTTTCACTCCTAGGTACCTCTGTGCCAGATCCGCCTCTTCCTGCTTGTATCCAGACAGGGATGTATTTTCTTGATAAACCACTTACTCAATACTCATCAAAATACCAATAAGTTTCCTTATATTTTAACTTTTCTATAGGATTCATCCTAAGGTTATCATAGCCTAATTTCTATAAATAACTAAACTATCCTTTGATACCAACTATGGCGTCCCACCTTTTTATTACATAACTTTTCATTACATTATACATATAGAGGATCTTTAATGTCTAGTGTCTTAGAAATCAAGAACATAATACATGAAAACAATATAAAAAATACTTCTAATACACCTTTAAGGATTCATCATAGGTTCATACTAAGTATAATTACCGCATCTCATAACCTGGAGACATACATTAAAGGAAATGGTGAGTAGAAGGCCCAGTAAGGAAAACAAGGGAATCAGTTTACTTGTGAAATCAATATGAACTTAATAAAAAAAAATTAATGGGCAATGAAAGTATAGAAATTTAATAATGAAAAGAACATGAAAAATAACATGAATATATGGCTAAAACATTTAATTTAGACATTCTTACACATATCACCAAGGTTCATCCCTAATGTGTCAAAAACATTACCAAGGTTATTCACCAAGGTAACGTGAAACTTGTCATCTCTAGAGATTAAATTATTTACCCAATATGTTGGAGTGATATTAGGGAACACCCTTAATATGTCTTTATTTTCATGTGTGATACATATATCATAATAAAAAATTTCATAAATAAACCAAAGAGAGTAAAAGAAATGGGTTTCATATCAACTTCAGAACATTTTAAAAAGTTTTTAAAACATGATCATTATGTCATTTATAAACCATAGAAGGGAATGAAGATTATATCTATGTCAATTCCAAAATAAATAATATAATTTTTATGTCTTTATGAACACACTTAGGGATGAAATAGTTGTGGGTATTCACATAAACAAGATAAGATAATTTATTGAGAGAAAAAGAGGGAAATTTTGAGATGAAATTTCTGTAGCATAACTGCTATATCAAATAGTTTTAGAAAACCACAAAAAGAGAGGGTAAAATGGTAAACGACTATGAAATAACTCATAATATAGTATAAGGACAGAATAAAATAGAAATAATAACATGGTATGGACATTTTAATGACAAACCATATGGAAAATAAACTTGAATGAAAAGAGAAGATGTGATTTATTTTATGGGAATTCGGCAGCCCAACATCGTCACATAAAAATCTAGAAAATCAGTTAATGAGAGCGGAAAAGGTCACTAATAATTTTGACATAAAATGGATAGTAATAATAATATAGAAGAACATACCCCCACATAATTAAATTGTACTATAAGACATAACATAAAAGAAGTCATGAATTAAAAGA
Source organism: Viscum album (assembly GCA_963277665.1). NCBI lineage: Eukaryota > Viridiplantae > Streptophyta > Magnoliopsida > Santalales > Viscaceae > Viscum > Viscum album. Next base: position 543,546,592 of record OY728119.1, read on the forward strand.
GGAGGGTGAAAGGTTCCCTTACCTTGAAGTGTATATTTGAATGCTTGAAGGTTATGACCTTGGGAGGAGTGAAGTCACCTTGGGAGGACTCTTTGGGAGGTAGAAAGACCATAGATTCTTTTAAGAGGATTTTGGAATGAAAAGAATGAAGGATTTATAGGAAAATTGAGGGAATAAATTATTAATTTCCATGGGACACCTCATCGGTGGTATCTGAAAAACCATGGCCTTGCCCATGTTTTTTTCCATGGTATAGGCCACTTGGGACACCTAATAACACATATTACTATTCACAAGTTGAACAGATTACTTATATCATCAATGATGTCAATAAACACCCGAAACTCGAAACTGTATTTTTACTATTCATTGAAAAAACAATTGTTTCAGAGAAATCCCAAAAAATTCACTCTAACCTAATATCTATGATCTAAATTCAAAAATGAACTTAATTTTATGAAATCTATATTCGAAATTTGTTTAATTTAATTTTTAAATAATATCATTATTTATTCAAAAAAATACAACTTTAAAACTATAACTCATTTTGTAACACATTAAGAAAGTAATCAAGGTCCTATAAAATTATTGTATAACCATAAGACAATAAAGTAACAATTTATGATTAAATTTTATGAAAATACATATCCATTTTAAATAATTAAATTAATTATAAAATTTTAAATAAAATATTTATGACATACAAAAATACCAAAACATATACTATGATCATTTTTTCACTTTTAAGATGTCTAAAATGTATTTATACATTCATGAGTGAAGTTTATATTTTTTTTTGTGGATTTTCTATTCATTACTATTCATACGGGTTTGTTACTATTCATACTTTAGTATTTACTTAAAATTTATTTGATCTTATTAGACTCTAAATTTTTTACTGAACACAACTGTAGAAGAACATTTTTTTAAAATCAATTCACATTATTAATTATTTAATGTTTGCATAAATATTTTAAGATACCATTTTTTTCAAAATTAATTATTAATATAGAACTATAAATTCATCCTATAATTATCCAGACATTTTAAATTCACCAAACCTTCCATAATAAGAAATTATAATTTTATTTATACAAAAGGATTACAGAAAGTAACTAAGGATTTGTTGTAGCCCCTTATAACACCTGCATAGGACCTAAGTCTAAGGTGTACTATGGTGATAGAATATTGGGGTGGCTTGGACAACATTTCCCAAGTGGTGATTTAATTTAGCATGAACTTCTCCTTTAGGTGATATTGTTCAAGCTTCAAATGTTGATGTTTGGCTTGGGCTTGGTCTAGAGCAAAGCCCAGTGATGCTACCTTTTTCCAAATCTCTAATAGATGGGATTCATATGACTCGAGTCTACTGTATTATGCCATCGAATCTTCTTTCATTATTAATTAACCAATATCATTTGAATTTATAAATAATAATTGTATCTTTAATAATTTTGTTTCCAACGGTTATATTGACCAATTACCATATAATAGTCGAAACCTAACAGTCTCATTTAATTATGACCACTTAATTAATTAAAGGATATAGATTTTTTGAGTATAAAATAAAATACACACACATTTAGAAAATTAATATTATTAAAAAGTTTTGGTCATTTCAGATAATCTAAGAATTGATGTATAAGCTGCTAACATCTCTTTCTATTTCTATTTCTTTATGTGTTTTTCCTCAACATTTAATTTCAATTCACGATATTATAATAATAAAATAAAGATAATTATTATATCATTTTTATTATAATGATGGTACAAACATTAACTACCCTCCCATTTTCTATTAAGAAAAATGAAAATGTCAATCATGCATTGTGCGGACTACAACCTCCACGATGCAAATTTTTTTATTTTCCATCCCAACCTTAAAACAAAATTCAAAATATATAATTCAATATATAATTATGATATTTATAAAATATTTTAGATTCTAAAATGATAAACAATATTAAACATTTTCTCTGTTCTATATAAAATGATATTATCAACCATGCGTACGTGTAGACTATAGTCTCTATGGAACGATCAATTTCTATTTTTCATTTCATAACCTCATAACATGGATGGTCATGATATTAGTTATGAAGGATAACTATATTTTTTATGATATCAATAACGTGCTGGTAATAAAAATCTAACAACCAATTACTAATATGAATGAAAAATATTCATTACGAAATTAAATGTCTTAAAAAGTAAAACTAAGAAGAGAAAATAATTTTATTCATATTATATAATGGTTTGATATCCATTAATTATTATTATACGTATTAAAAAATATGATATATCACACCAATAAACATAATATATGATCATTATTGTTCTTATATAATGATATTCCAACTAAATCATATTATAATCATCCATTAATCATTTTATGTTCATGTTTGTGTCGGTATGACTAGCTACATGAACAATGACACTAAATTATATCATGGATGACTATGAAAGAAAAATTTATTTTATAATATTATATAAATATTCAAATAATTATTAATTTTTTCTACGGAATGGATACATCAATATTTAACTCAATAATTACGAAAACATCATCATTGGTTAAGAAAATCAATGAAGTATTCCTTTTATTAAATTCATCTTCAAGGATAAAGAATAAAGCACTCATCAAAAGAAAATTAAACATCATAATTAAATAAAATTAATCCATTATATTATCCTTAATAAAAATTTGGTGAAAATAAATTTTGATACTAAATTTGTGAAACTAGTATAAATGGTTAAAATAACAAACACCTAATGTGAGAAAATAGGGATAAAATTTAATATAAAAATAGACAATGATTAAAAATTTAAATTAAAAATAGTGTTATTTTTTCTTATGGTTATGAAATTAGTTATTAATGAATTTATATTTGTTATATAATAGTTTAATCAACTGATGTGGAATTCAAGAGTAATGGTAAGGAGTTATATGTCTGATATTTGAATCTATTCAGACATGTTTATACTATACACAATGATTCCCTTCAAATGGAGTAAATACAACCAAATTTTCAATTTATATCATGATCATATTACATTTATATACATAAAATGTTCTATTTAAAGTTACAAATCTCAGTTGGTTTTGAATCAATTGTTAAAATGGATATAATGGGTTTTCATGACTGATATATTTTTTGTGGTTCATAATCACGCCACTTTGACTATTACTATTCAATATTGATCTATTCCAACATTTGATGATGTTATATTTTATTTAGACATTATGTTTTTGGTAAATAATTTTTAACATTGAATTATTTACCCTTCATGATTATATTGTTTCTTGAAAATTAATTTTTGATAAGAGTAATTCCTATTTTATTAAATATTATTTTCTTCTATATCGATGTTTTTACTACCCTCCAACATTCCCAAGTCCCTAGTGTAAAATGAAATTATTTATTTATCCAATGGTCCATTTTTTTAAAAATTATTCATTATACTTTCAATTATATTGTATTTCAATAAACATATTTTAAAATATTTAATAAGATTTTCCCTATCCCGATATTATATTTTTCCCTTATACATCACATTTTTAAATAGGTTTTTTTCTTATGAAAATTTAGTTTATTGGAATTTGATTTGATGTAATGTTTTAAGAAGAAAAAATTTCTTTTTTGATTTATCATCCATATTCAAATCATTCTTATTCAATGATGTATTGGTTTATAAATCACCCTATTTGTGTTATTTTTTAATACTCTATTTGGTGATCATGTTTTTGGTATCAAAAGATAATGTTTCATTATACAATACCATTTGGAAAATTCATGAACCAAAATTTATTTCCATGGGTTTTTTATGATAAGATGAATGTTTTTATTTTATGTGGCACTCATATATATTGATGATGATGGATGTTGTACTATATCAAAATCCAATTAATTGGTTTGAACTTATGTATCCTGAGAAAAAAATATTACATGGGGGGATTTATCCCAAGAAAATAGATACCGAGTAGTATTCATACCAAGCCAAAAAGTACATAGGGAGATTTAACCCAATCCATTGGGTACACAAGAGGATTTATCCCAATCTAAAGGGGTACATGAGACGTTTTATCCTAAGACTAAGAATGCATGAAATAATTATCCAAAACCCAATTAGGTACATGTGTGGTTCTCCTAAGCCTACCATGTAATGAATTATTCGGTGGGTATCCTTGACAAATTGTTTTTATGATTATGTTTATTCCATGCTATTATGTGATAATATTGTGCCTATAATTATGATCCTTGACTAATGTAAATGTATTCAAATTTAAAACAATTTTTCCATGGTATGTGTTTTTTCATTTCATATTTAAGGTCCTTTTATCTTGAATTGTGGAAAACAGTTATTATTCCATATTTATTTTAACAAAACATTTATCCCCTACCCATTTTTTATTAAATACTTATTATCTACTGCTTGATGACACATTGATATGTTTTTTTTACTTACATATCACTTAAGCTCACACCGTTCTTATGTTTTCCTTTTCCCATATTATTGTAATAAGTATAAATTTTGGAGTATCTAGAAGCCATTATAGAAGTATTCGATTATAAAGAAATGATTGCAAGTATTATAAAAGAAGATTTTTTTGTAGCTACTCTCAAAGACACTAAACCATTATGTCCTTGGGCTGTACAAATGTATGTGAGATATATTATCTATATCATGAGATTAATCTAATATTTATTTTATATTTAATATATTCTACATTATTTGGCATCAGAGAATGATTTATTATTATTTTGGATATTATTTTAGTTACCTTTTGTATTATGGTAAGATCACCTTAGTAACAAGCCTAGAGATGATTATATGAATATGATGATAACATAAAATTTTAATAAAGTATTTATTAGATACTTTCCCCCAAAAATAAATTGTTGTATTAACACTATGATTAGATATAGTGTATTGAACAAATATAACTATGGTTAATAAACCTAAGAAGGACATGTTGGGTATAAACTCTGTCATCACATGGTGTATGAAAAAGAGGCCTAAATACATACGTAGTTAAATACAACCAATGGATATTGTTTAGTTAATAACATTTTATTTAAAAGAAATTATGAATGAGGTATTTTATAATTACATTAAGATATTATGTTAAGAAGTATAAGAGCACACAATTGAATGTAAACCATAATAAACCAATAGAGTTATATGATTAACCAAGTGTGGCATAATTTAAATGAAAATATCATAATTAAAAATGATGTTTTCATTATAGAAGACATATTACTATTGTGGTATAATATTAATATGATTAACTAATATGATTTATTTAGATATTATTTTAATAATTTTGATTTTAATATTTGTTTGGATATAAAATCTTGAAAATGAATACATGTAAGGTATGTTTATAGAAACACCTATGACTTAGCAATATTGGTATATTTGGAATAAATAGATTAGAATTTTAATATATGACTATTATGAGGGAAAAAATATTTATATAGAATTACCAAAGATAGAAATGTTTTTATCTCATTGAATCTATATCATAATTTATGATTAACTTTACATACCCATATGTATTGTTATTGTTAAGTGGTAATTGAAATTATAATGAAATGATTTATTTATGGTGGGTGAAGGTTACTCCCCAGTTTTTTAAGAAACATATTATATCCATTAATTATATGTTTATTGTTGTAATAGTGGGTTCCCTATACCTAACATGAATTATAATTTTGATTAAAAAAATCATGTATATAGTTAGATATACATGTTACATTATTACTATTATAGAGTTGAATTCTCAAAATCCACTATTTAATGGTAATGTAAAAAGATTAATTATCATATCAAAAGGTTATAGAATATCCTAGGATATAATGTTAATGTTGAGGTATAATAAAATAAATCTTAAATGATGGTAATTTGGTCTAGATAAATCTTTCTAATTGGACACAATAGATGTTTGACTAGCGGGTGTTGGGGCTCATTAGTATTGAGAGTTTTTATCATGAAGTTTTTAGTTGGAAATCTATAGAAGTAAGATGAGGAGTAAATACCCTAGAATAGAAAAAAAACATGTTTTGGGTGTCATTGGTTATTCCTATCAATATAAATGTGCACTATTTTCCTGAAATGAGATCATTAGCAGTGTCTGACATTTGATCGTATACTTTGATGCAAGGAAAAAACCATGATAATGAAATCATGGTGAGGTATCTTGTGTTGGGTGAGATATTGGTGGTATATAATTGGTTAAATGGTCTAGAAATGATTTTTCACTTCCTGGTTGAGCATGTAATATATATTGGACCTTGTTTATCAAGATGATTTTACATTCATAAGACCTTATCTAAGGAAGTGAAGGGAAAATCCTTCCAGTTAGATCAACAAAGAATAAAGCATGAAAAGGGAGATGACATGAGTGTTTATCCTAAATTATGATATATTAAAGACATTGAGATTATATTACACAATATGTGTCCGTGGGTTGGATTTCATTGCAATAACTATCTTTTTCTCTTTAGTGGCCTTGATTTGTTACTAGACTTTTCTCTTAGTCTATGGTTTCTATTAACTCATAAAAAGACAATGGCATAGAGGCTCTCACACCATATCATATTCAAGTATCATCCTTATTCCGTGGAATATGTATATTAGACATGGTGGGTCCACCATGGGGTCTGAGTAATGTCCATGTTAACGATCACCGGAAAAAAATTCATTTTATTCAAGTTATGAATATTTGGGTGGAATTTATTTAAATTATGTACATGTTAATTGAATTTAAGGAATAATATCAAAAAAATGAATATTATATTAAATTTCCTTATTCATTTCATTTTAAGAAGGAATTACGAGTTATGTTAAATGAATCAATTTCACCACATAATATATTTAATATATATTAAAACACTGTGATAAAATTATATATAATATTTTTTATCCAATTTAGTTCATTGTAATTATTTATTTAGTGAATTTTAAATAAATGGGTTTTGGGGAAACCGACCAGTTATTTTGAGCATCAACTATAAACAAGTAGAGCAAGGATATTTCTTGGGACTATTCATGGAGAGAATTCTAGAGTCTCTCTCTCATCACCCACTTTATAGAGATATAATCCCTTAATTTTCACGATTGGATCGAGTACTTCTCTATGCATGGAAGGTACGCCAATGCAGTGATCATTGGGATTCTGATGGTTTCACTGGATCTTTGCCCCTTAACATGGAATTCAATGATCAATTTTCTAGTGGAGTTTTGAAGTTCATGTGGATGATATAAAGGGATTCATCTTTGTATCCTTTTTGTAAAGATCACTGATGAAAAGTAGATGTTGACTGAAACATTAGATCTTAAAAGGAGGGTTTTTGGTTTATGTTTTTGCATTTTGTTTAATTTACAAGAGATACTCAAACCATACTGAGGCTTGGATCATTAGAGATGACTTGTTTCATTTCTATAACAACAAAAAATTTTAAAATCCCTTGCCCACTGGCTTCCATTATGGCCTCTACCTTCAATTAGTATCAAAGCTATATGTATTGTATTAAATAATTTAAATTCATTAAAAATTAAAATAATGTATTTAATAAACATTCAGTCCCTTAAATTTTTTATTTCAATTTATTTTTATTATATAATTATTTTCCCTCTTACTGGTCTTGAGCATGAACCTGTGTATGTTTTCATTTAATTATTTATTTAATTATTTAACTGCGTTCAATGTTTGTAATTAATGAATACATTCTGAATATCATCTTTTATTTTTAGTCATTTTTATAAGGGTCCACACCTCTATTTTATCTAAAGTACATTGCACCCCCTAGTTCTCCTCACATGTGTGTGAGTATATTTTTTCTTTGGAGAAAGAAAATACATGACATATACCCCCACTAAGAAAAGGTGGTACTCCAGACAAGATGTGGATCCCGCCAGGTCAGTGCGGTACTCCCAACATGATGTGGAGAATTCCAAGATGAGGCAATACTCCAGACATGGTGTGGATTGTTCCAAGATATAACGGTACTCCAGATGTTATGTGGACACCACTAAGATGAGGCAGTACTTTCGACATGACATGGACCCTACCGAGATGAGGTGGTACTTCAGATGTGATGTGGACCCCACCATGATTATGAAATACTCTAGATAAAATGTGGACCCAACCAAGATGTTCTGGTACACCAGATGAAAAGTGGACATACTAATAGGGATAAGCTGTATCAAGATTCAAGTAAAGACATAGGTATAATGCCCACATGTTGTTTTAGATTCTCAAGACTAGTTCAGTATTATATTTCTTTTATGAATTCAACTATTATTATATGCATTTTATTTCATTAGGAAAATATATAAAATAATAAATAAAAAATGCATAAAAAGGAAATTATTATTTTTAATGTCCAGTTATGAGCATGACAACATAGATGACCAAGATTAATAGAAACAAATTACATTCATCAAGAGAAAAAACATAAAAAGCTAAAAAATATTAATTCACAAATGCCTTGCATAATTTTTAATTTGGTCAAAATAAAGTGTTCAAGGGTGTCTAGTCAACCATAGCTAAGAGAGCCTCTTATGTCTGGGGAGTTCTTATGAGAAATATGTACTGACATAACTAAAATGGCAGTTAGGATTCTCCATAACTAACATTATATAACTTTAGAGGGAAGGGTTTAAGGAATCAGGTTATGATTACATGATGTTGGGACTTCAGTCAAGAGATATAGGAGCTGAGATTTAACATGGTTGTCTAGCAAAAAGCCTACCTTGAACTAGCTGAGTAGTGGTGTAGCCATAGGTTCTATAATATGATGGGAGGCTCAAGGATCCTTTCCAATAGAATAATAAAGTAACAAATTGTTCCCATTGTAGTACATAGGGTTCCTAGAATTCTATAAATAGTGGGAGACATTTGATGATATAATTAATCAATAATGTCTAAATATGTAATCAAGATAAAAAGTTCAAATCTTCTAGAATTATATTTTTTGTAGAAAATGGCAATAAATACCGAAATAAAACTACTATAATATTAGGGAAAATTAAATTTATAAACTAGCATTTATTTCTATGTGTAGTAAATCATCTTTCACACACATTTACGATTTGGGAAGTTTATGGTGTTAGTGTCCCAAAACCAATTAAAAACTACCTCAAGAAGTGTGGGTGTATGACTACTTATCTGAGACACATGTATAAAGAATATTTTGTTTATGTCATAATGTTATCACCAAACACAATTTTTTTTGTTCTTACAACATAGGGATTTGGATTATTACACATGTAGTCTCATCTTTGAGAAAGTTAAAAGATAATGTGAATTTAGATATTATTGGGTGATAAATTACACTAGATTCGTGTAAATATGATGGATGGATCACAATATCTCAAGGAATACCACTGTTACACCCAATTAATCTAGTATATTTTATGTTTATAAAAATAATAGGATTGACTAAAAACATCAATAACTTTTTAGTAAGGTTTTCCATTAATTAAGAATGTAATGAAAGTATAATAATAAATTATTATTATGAATAAGATTAAAGAAATGGTGATAAGGCCTATGGAATTTCTGAGGTCAAAGGCACATTCACAACATTCTTCAATGAGAGAGGATAGTTATTAAATTGGAGGATATTTTCATTGCATAACCTAAAATAAATTCTTTGGAAGTTAAAATAAATGAATTGAATAGAAGAAGAAAGTACCTAAATATTTTGCAGATTTATTCATCAATATAATGTTTCTGACATACTACTTGGATAACAAATACAATATTAGTTTCACATATGTTTATTAAAATATAGTAACCAAGTATGTAATAGAAACGTTACAATAAGTTAGGTGTATTCTCCAAGCTATCGAGAAAAGGTGACTCCTGTGCCAAAAGTGATAAACACATAACTTCTAATTTCCATATTAATGATTTAAGTCAAACTATTATTGAGTATAACCAATTTTTTTATATTTTTCCCATTGGACACAACATTATTACTTGTTCAATAATATATTTTTTATTGTTCCCAATTAATTGTTCAGCGGTACATAGATCATAGGCAATACATGATAAATATAAATTGTGAGACTTACATTCCCATTTTAGGTAAGACAACTAATTTTCATGTAAAATTAAATGTGTATGTCATGGATATAACAAGTATGGTATTTAAGATCAGTATATCTAAACATCAATTGTATTATTGAAATTTATACGTGTTTATTTTTGACAAAGAAACCATAAAAAAAGGCATTCTAGAAAGATTCCTTAATTATTTTAACAAGATAGGGAGAACTATCAAAGGGAGAGCTAGTGGTATATATATTTCATAAGATTACTATATGTAATTAATGAATGAGACAATGTAGTACGATATATGATGGTCAGAAGATATAATATTCTTTGGTTTGGAATGTTGAAGCATATTTTTACCAAGTGATTGTCGTTAAATATAATTTAGTGTGGATTAATTCTTAAACAAGATTTTACTTATTTATATCATGGAATTAATGATTATAAGGTATATAGATGATGAGTCTTACATGATAACATTGATAAAAAAGATTTAGCATGGAGAAATCAATAAACACACATTTTATACGTCAAATCTATGATGTAGGTAGCATCAATGTTGTCACTTGCAGAACCATCCATTATATTTCAAGATGTTCTTTGAAGATAAAAGTGAAATATCACAACCATATGCAAACTATAATAAAAAACGTGTATCATATGAGAAATAGTATGATGTAAATATGTTATTTATTAATACATGTCATTAGAAGAAAATGATATGTTAAGATATATACAAAAAAAATAAATAAAAATAGATTTTGAAACTAAAGTAATTATCCTAAATGTTTCTTATGATATTACAAAAATTATTTTGATGGAAGAGTGGTAGTAAATTAAGAGAATACATTTTTATAAAATGGTTCTCATATCTACATGAGATATTTAGAGTAAGATTAAATTGGGTTTAGTAAATGTTGTATATGAACAAGTAGTTGGTATAAGAACAAGTTCCACAAGAGTATATAGAACATGTATGTTCTAGAGACACATACTTAATGGGAAGGTTAAAAACATAGTGATGGTTTTATTTTCATCATAGATAATTATAAATTATTCCAATAAAATAATATTTCCTTAAGGTAAGAAGTATATTAAAATTATCTAAGAGTAAAATGTTAAATTAAAATTCAATAATGGATTCCATGTATTAAGGTGAAAAAGGTTTGTTATTTAGAATATTGTAGTGAATATTTAAGTGAGATGATACATGGGTGTTATAAGCATGGTACTAATAAGGATCAATAATTAATACGAGGTAATTATGCCTAAATCTATTAGTTCATTAATTTTCATAAATAATAGTGAAGATTATATTATTGAGCATTGGATATCATAACCTCCAATCATTGAAGGTGTTTATTCAATGAAACTAAAAAGTGATGGTCACGTCACATAATGCTAATAAAGAAGAATGTTACAAAAAACCAATTTTGGGTTGATGTAAGAAACATGTTCTTAGAACAATCATTTTGAATTAATTTTACCATGTGTTTACTAGAGCTTAGTGGGGGTTCCATTGTTTTACAAGGTAAATATGTTTAGAAACATATGAAAAACAACTATTGGTCTAATAACTAGTTAAGACTGAGATAAAAGTAATTTTTATAGAGATTTAATTAAAGTAAAAACCTATGTTCTAGGAAAATATATATACTAAGGTAGATATAATGGTTTATTTGACCTATTAAATCATACATATAGTGACATAGTAAGGAAAAATACAAGCTAGAACAATTTAAGAGAGACTTTTTACCAATGTCACCTAGAACAATTCTATCTAAGTAGACATGAAATGGAATAAGAGGTGATTTAAGTGGTAAATTAAATTACAAACACTTATATTAAGGAGAAATAACATATTATATGATATGTAAAAGGAATGAAATTTACAATATATACATTATAGTAAAAATATTTCAGTTATATCTACGAGAACCGCAAATAAAGCAGTTAGAACTATTGATTGTACTTGGGAAAGTACAGAGAATATTTATATAGTAAGTGGAGACGAAAGGATAATAGTTTTTAGGGGGGGAATAAAATAGTACTTTTTTTGATTAATTTTATGTAGAATCACAATTAGGATAAGGTGTTGAGTGAGATAAGATCGTAAAAGATAGTGGTAACTATAACTACAAAACCTAATTAGGTTGTAACTTTTAAGGTATCTAAGAAGCAGTTATTACATGAAATATTTTGTTCTAGTTCTTGGAATGACACCTAGTAAGAAAAAATTCATCCTCATGATAATTATGTTACTCTTATCAGTAAAAATGACAAGTTATAATAGTGGAAAAATGGACATACTTGGGCATTCTACATCTTAAGAAGTTAACCTCAATGACGTGTGGTAACAAATAGTAAAATGTCCACATGACTTAAATGCGTAAGAAAAAGAAATTAAATATATTACATATTAGAATTATGATCTTTATCATGTGAGGGATAACAAGTATGGTGGAAAATTTTGATATAGTGTAATTGGGAGTGTTGTAAAAGTGGGTTCACAAGACCCAAATTGAACAATAGTTTTGATTACCATATCATGTATACAGTTATATACATGATTAATTATTACCATTATAGTTTAGAATTATCTATATCCATTATTTAATGGAAATTTCCATATATTTATTATCAAATCAGAAGGTTATAGAATATCACAGGTAATAATGTGATCCTTGAGATACTATGAGTTTAATCTTAAATAAAGGTCCTATGGTCTAGATACAAATTAATGACTAGACACAGTTTATGTTTGACAATAAGGTGATGGGGGATTATAATCATTGAGACTTATTATCATGATGTTCTCACAAGGTGATCTCTAGTAGTGGGATCATGAGGACAAACCCGCCAATAGGAAAACCACATGTTTTGGGTGTCATTGATTGTTCCTATCTATGGAAATTTGTATAGGTCTCCTGAATTGAGATCATTACCAATGTGTTCCATTTTCTTGTGTACATTGATCAAAATATAAAACCATTATAATGAAATCATGGTTATGTAGCTTCTGTTGAGTGTGTCATCAGTGGAATGACATTGGTTGAATGGACAAGAAAGGATATTTCAATTTTGGGTTGAGGAAGTAATATATCTGTAGACTTGTTGATAAGTATGGTAGCACCATCATAAGACCATCACCAAGGAATTCAAGGGTAAATCCATCAAATTAGATCAAAAAATAATAATAATGCAAGAAAAGGGATATGAAATAAGCGTGCATCTTCCATTATGAGATATGAAATACAAAGAGATTCTATTACACATTACATGTTTGTAGGTTGTTTTTGGTGGATATGAAAATCCATATCTTTTTAGGGGCCTTGATGGGTTTCTTGGATCTACTCATGTTCTATAGTTTCTATTCACTGTTATCAAGATAAGGTCATAGAGGGTCATACACAATAGAGTATTCTAGAATCTTCCCTATATTATTGAATATGTATATTTGACATGTTGGGGCCCAAAATGGGGTCTAAGTGTTATTCAAGTTATCGATCAATGATAAATAAATAAATTAAAATTATTCATGTTAGGAATATTTGGCTTGAATTTATGTAATTTATTTACAAGTTATGTAAATATGGGAAATAATAAAAATCGTATCAATATAATTTTAATATTCCAGGTTTATTTAATATTAAGTAGGAAATACTAGTCGAGTAAAATGAATTGATTTTATCATGTAATATATCTAATATATTTTATAGGAATGTGATAAAATAATAAATAATATTTATGAAAATATTTAGTTCATCACAATGTTTTATTTAGTGAAAGTTAAATAAATTGGGTTCGGGGAACCCTATTGATTATTTTGAACATACACAACAAATAAGTGGAGTGAGGATCTTTCTTATGAATATTCATGATGAGAATTATAGAATATCTATATCATCTACCTCTTTCTAGAGAGATAATCTCACGATCTAGGTGGTTGGATCATGTAATTCTCCATGCATTGAAGGTACATCGATGCAGTGATAATAGGGATGTTGAAGGTGTCGCCGTATCTATGTGCTAGAACCTAAAATTTGATGATCGATCTTCCAGCAGATTTTTGAAGCACATGTGTATAATCTAGATGGATTAATCTTTATATACTTCATGGAACAATGATTGGTGACTAGAAGATCTTGAATGTAGCTCCATATATGAAAAGGTATGTTTTCAGTTAATTTTTTTTTTCTCAGTTGAATTTATGTGAGATCATCAGACCGTATCAGGGCTCAGATCATCAAAGATGACAAAATTTTCTTCACTTGAACGATGATTTTTTTTAAAATCCCTTCCCCCCAGCTTTTGATGTGACCCAGATAGGTTAATTTATAATTCTATTTTTTAATAAATTTTCAAGGAAATTGAAATATATTAACTGAAAATTCATAATAGATAAAGATTAACCTCACAAAACATTATTATTTCATAGTAAACCATTAATGTAAAAACAATTGAATCTATTTATCACACATCTTGGATGATTATATCCATTAAAACTATAAAAATTCAAGATGGATAATAAATTGAAATGAATAATATCATTATAAATAAAAACTCTCATAGAACACCATATCCTTTATGAATCACCATTAGAATAAAAAAACATTAAATGATAAATAATTCCATGAAAGGAGATATAATGTTTTGGGATATAAAATAATGACTATGGAAATGTAAAAAGTGAATGAAATGTGTTTAGTAAGATTATATATAGGAAAAAATAAGGTGATGTAAAATATGGCCATTAAAAATATAGACATTGAAACTATGGTTGGTTAAAATATGTTCATTAAATATATTTATATTAAAAATATATCCAATAGGCATATTTATGACATTTATTGTCAAGAAATAAAATTAAAATATTATAACACATAATGAAAAAGAAATATGATATTAAAATATTATATATATTTATATATTTATGTTTTATATATAAATATTGATATTAGTATTATTAAAATATGATATTATGTAAATATAAAATTCAAATAAATATTTTCATATGAATATAGTCTTGAAATTAAATATTTGAATATAAATAAATAATTTTAATTGGATTTGTAAATATATATTTAGTGTTAAGTTAATATTTATTTCCCAGAACTGTTTGATAAGTATTTTATATTTTGACCTAATTGATAAAATTTTAAAATGTTAATATATTATTATTTGTAAAATAACATATCTAAATCTTTTTAACTATAAATTGATATGGAATTATATTGAAAGCACTTAATTTTTACAAAAGTCAATTATTTCAATAAAAGAATTTTTTATTTATATTTTTTATTTCCATTTTAAAAATAAATTTATAAATTTTATAATCAAAATTGGATAAAAATTGATTAATTTTTTCATTTATAATTTTAAAATTATCTTACGATGAGTTTTTTATATTTTCTGAAATAATGATTTTTAGGTGAATAGTATAATATATTGATGCCATGACTTTTATGCCATTATTCATTTATAAATATTAATTAGACATTTATGAAAACATATTATAGATGAAATATATATTTTATAATTTAAATTATATATTATAAAATATATATTATATTTTAAAATACAATATATGATATTTTAGAACTCAAGTAATCTTTTTCTCAAAATTTGTTTTAATATTTTATACATTTATGATATTAAAAATAATTTTAATAAATTTTAAAATTAATTCAAAAAAATCATTTAAAATTTAAAATGAGTAGGTATAAATTATATAATAAAGAAGATTTATTTTCACGGAACAAAGTATAAATTACCTTGGAAAAAACAAGTTACTATGGTTAAAATAATAATGGTGAAAAACGAGTAACCTAATGTTTAAAGGGACAAACATGTTAAAAAGATGCTTTAAATGATTATTTATGTGTATATTAATATTTTAACTTTTTTAGTTTATTTTTTCCAATTTTGATCCATTTTTCTTTAATGTGACTTCCCATTATTGATTTTTGTTTTTACAAAAGTGTCACCCCTTTTCACTTATAAAAGGGAAACTCCTCTCCCCAGTTACCCTAAATCTAAAAAAATTAATTTCAAACCAATCTCTACCCTAAATAATATTCAAAACTTATTTTTACCTTAAATAGGTTAATTTATTCTCAAAATACCATTTTTGAATGGTTTAACCCCATTTTCAAAGGATATAATCAAAGATGTTTGGTATAAGTTCCTAACCTCTATTTCAATTTTAAATTTATTTATGTGATTTTATCCTTCCAAAAATTTCATTTCACCATATTAAAATATTAAATTATGTATAATCATTATACATGTGTATTATTACAATTTTGTGACAAGCAATACCCATCCTCCCCATTTCCATTAAGAAAAACGAAAAGTAAATCATGCATTGTGCAGACTACTGCTTCCATGAGAAATCATGTATCATTTTATATATCCAAATTAAATGGATGGTTCTAATAGGTAATTTTATATATAATTATGATATTTATAATATATTTTTTTATTCTAAAATGATAAACATATTATTATTTTTCCCAATTCTATGGAAAATGAAGTCATCGACCATGCATATGTGTAGACTACTACCTCTATGGAATGATTGATTTCTATATATCATTTCAACACAAAATTAAATGTATTTTCATGATAATTGTTTTAAAGGATTGATATGTTTTTATGATATGAATAAAGTTATTTTAATAAAAATTGAACAAAATATTAATATTATGAATGATAACTAATCATTATAAAATTAACAATCGTAAAAAAGAATACTAAGAAGAAAAAAAATTTAATCAAATTATGTAATATTTAAAAATATTTAATTATTGATTTAATTCCAAAAAATTGGATATATCACACTAATAAACACTAAATATGATCATAATTATTCTTTTATAATGATATTACAACTAAATCACCTCATAATCATCCATTAATCATTGTTTATGGTCATGTTTTATTATGTTTGACCACCTAAGTAACAACACAAAAACATTATATCATTGTGAATATGAAAATTTTATTAATGATATAACTTGATATAAATATTTAAATAAATATTTTAGTTTTATTTAATGGATAAATCAATATTTATGTCAACAATCAATAATACACATTTCCTCTGTTAAGAAAATCACAAAGGCTTATTTTTATCGATTTCATCCTCAAAGATATAGTATTAATCAATAAAAAAGGAAAATAAAAAATAGAAAATTATTATAATTAATATAATATATTAACTTAAATGAACTTTAACTGATGAAATTTTAGAGATAAATGAAAATTGACACCACTCCTATAAATTTAGTTCTAACGATCAAAACTATAAACATATGATGTGAGATAATAGGTAAAAATTAACAAACATACATCTATATAATGATTAAAAATGAAAATTATAAAACAAATTAGGTATTAATATGTTTAAAAATTAGATACTATGATATTTATTTTTGTTATATTTTATTTTGAAGCACTTCTATGGAAATCATGGTTAAAGGTATGAGGATCTCAGTCTCAAATTTGAATCTTTTGAGACATATTTATTCTATAAACCGTGTTTCATTTTAAATGGGTTAAATATTATATAACAGTCAACTGGAATCATGATCCTCTTATAATTCATGATATTCAATTTTATATTTAAATTTATACCTCTCATTGGGTTTTGCATCAAAATTTGCAAAGTATTTAAAGAGTTTTCATGACTGAAATCTTTTCTTTGGGTTATAATCACCATAATTTCACTATTATCTTTCATGATTGATATATTCTGGCCAATGATTATGTTATATTGTATTTAGAGCTTATTTTATAGGAAAATCATGTTTCACACTAATTTATTCCACCTTTATGATTATTTTTTAGTGAAAATAATTTTTTTCAGAGTAATCCCAATGTATTTTTGTATAGTTTTTTTCCATATCCAAATTTTTACATCCCACCATTTTTCTAATCTCCCAAGGGGGAATTGAAATTTATTTTTGTCCAAATATCCCTTGAAAAATATTTTTTCTCTTATATAGATATGTCTTTTTAATAAATGTGTTTTATACTATTTTACTGTATTTTCCTCAACATGATCTTATATTATTCCTTTATACATCCAAATTTAATATATGTTTTATATCATATCAATGTCTCATTATTGGAATATGCTTTAATTTTTTTTAATAGGTTTTCTCTTTATATTAATTTTTTTAAATTGGAATGTTACATAAATATCACATCATTATATAGTGATATTAAGAAACTCTTTCAAGTAAAAACAATATATTTTATGATTCATATTTCATTTTCAAAGTATAATTATCAAATGAAGTAATTGTTCATTAATCACCCAATATATGCTCAATTTTAATTCTCTTATGGTTTTAATGTTTTGGGCATAAAATTATCTTGTTTTTATGAGATAACATCTCGAAAAGTTGTAGAACTCATTTTATTTCAATGGGTTGTTTATAATAAAATAAAGAATTTATTTAAAATGGAACTCATATATTTGGATTATGACTATTTTGGGCCCGATATCACTCCCCAATTAATTGGTTCTTGTCTATGTTTCATGAGATTAAAAGTGGACACCAAATGATTTATCCTAATCTAAATGGTACCTGAGAGAATTTAACCAATATCAAAGGGTACAAAAGAGGATTTATCTAATGATTGAGGGAGCATCAGAGGATTTATCCAAAGATAAACTTGTACACATGAGCTTTTCGTCCTAGTCCCAAGGGTACATGGGAGTATTATCCCAATGCTAAGTAGGTAGATAGGTGGTTATCCTAAATCAACTATGTGATGCATTCCTTGGTGGGTATCATTAGTATATGGTTTCTATGATTATGTTTATATCGCACTCATATGTAATAATTTTGAGACTATAATTGTGTTTCTTGAATAATATTTAATTTATAATGATTTTGTAACCTTTTTAAATGGTATATGTCAATTCATTAGAGATTATAAATTCATTTATCACAACGTATGAAGGACATTGATTTTTCTATATTCTCTTTTAAAAGAAATATCTCATCTAACCATGTTATATTATATACATTTGATCTACCTCTTGATGAAATTGTCACGACCCGTCCTCGGGCCCGTGTCGTGACTACCCCAAGCCCGCCTTCCATAGGCTAGGGGCTGGCGACTAGCACCAAAGGCGTAAATCCTGATAACTGGGAAGGAATTGCCTTTATAAGTAAACAAAACACCACAGAGTACAAGCAGAAGCAAAACACTAAGTACAAAGGAAAGTGCTGAAAAGTAAATGGGCTAGAATACAAACCCAAATAAAAGTAAAACTACAACTGAACAAGTACAAGAGGAAAAGACAAATAGCTGAAGAACGGAAGCGGCTCCTAGGACGTCCTCCTCGGATCCTACCTGAAGTGTAGGTACAGATGGCATCCACAACGCTCTCACCCATCAACCTCTTCCAAAAGTCATCTCGCTGTGAAGTCCACCTCAAGATACTGACTCGTCGTGTAGTCCACCTCTGGGTACCATCCAGTCCTCGAACACTCGGCCTCCATCAGCACTGCCCGTCGTCTCAAACCAAAACAACGAGGTGCGGGCATAGCCCGTGCAAGGGTGAGTATAACGATACTCAGTAGGGACCTCGAGACCCTCAAGGTCTCACTAAAACCAACAAGGATATCCACAAAGAAGATCTCAACAGATAACCTCTATTTAGGTATATGCTCGTGCATAAACCTAAGTTATCAAGTAACCCATCTCAATCATGAGGAAAACACCAAGATCATGAAATCAATGGACAACCACTACCCAGGTATATGCCCATACATATACCTAAGTTATCAAGTGACCCATCTCAATCATGAGGTAAACGAAAAGGTCATAGTCTCAGCTCAAACCGGGATTTTTCATTATCGAAACCGTAACTGCTGAAGAGCTCCGTCTCTAAAGTGTACAGTGGTCCTGTCACGACACCGAGGTACTTCTCACTAACCTAAGACTACTGAGGTAATCCTCCTGTCGAGTACCGCAGGTCTGTGGCTAACTACCGGGAGCACCGTCCGCTGAGGGTCTGTTGCCAAATACCGGGCGCTCCCTCTAATAGCCTACAGAGGTACTCCTCCTGTCGAGTACCGCAGGTTTGCGGCCATCTACCGGGCGCTCCGTCTGCCGTGAGTCTGTCACCAAATACCGGGAGCTTCGTCCACTGGGCTAGTCGACTCACTCCAAGTCGAGTCAGTCAAGCAGTCGTCAGGTCTGTGCCGACTACACGGTCTCCGTACTTCGTACGCTCGTCTCTGGGAGGTTCCGCTCCACGAACTATAGGTCGATACTCCAAGTATCACAAAGTCCCATGAAGAAGTATCTCAAAGGACCGCCTCATCATAGGGGTCTCAACGCATCGGTCGGCACGTCGATCAGACGCCCGGTCTGTGAGTTATTAGCTTTTTCGTCCCAGGGGGCCGGTTGGTTTCGTGAACGAACCAACCCAGCCGTAACTCAACTGTACCCTGAACTCTCATAGGGTATACACATAGGGACCATTTCTCAACGTGACCACTAACGCCGCTGACGGTTCGTCAAACGGACATCCAGTCTGATAGATAACAACTTTTCTCTTCCAAGGGCCCGGTTGGATTTCGGGTACAAAACCAACCCGGCCACTATCCAAAAAAAACCAAAACTCGGGCGAAGTATTACAAAAGTTTTGTCTCATCAAGAAGAAAACAATGAGACAGACGGTGCATCAATCGGATGCCCGGTCTGTGAGTTATTGGCTTTTTCGTTCTAGAGGCCCGGTTGGTTTCGTGAGCGAACCAACCCAACCGCACTCCGACGACATCCAAACCTCGAGCAGAGTAAGACAAAAGATCCGTCTCACTAAGAGGAATCCAAAAAAGTCGACAACACGTCAATCGGACGTCTGGAGCTCAAGTTACGAGCGTTTCCGCTCTGAGGGCCCGGTTGGTTTCGTATCCGAACCAACCCGGCCGAACCCAAAGTATTCTGAAACCTTTTGTGCGATATACTGAAACGACCGCCTCGATCCAAGGATCGCATCGCCATGGACGGTGTGTCGATAAGAGGTCTACAACTCAATATATGGGCAAAAGACCAAAGAGGGTCCGAAACGGGGGGTCTGGGCCCGGACCGACCCGGACCGACCCCCCCTGGGTCGGCCCATACCGGGTCTACCTGTCCCGGATTGGCCCGGCCGGCGAGGCCCGACCTGGCCTGCTCGGTCCGGCTCGACCGGTCAGCCGTGGCTCGGCCAGCGCGGCTGAGCGAAATCTGCGGGTGGGGGTGTTCACGGCCCGCCCTCGCCGCTAATTGAAGCCAGCGGCGACGGCCGCCGCCGGTCTTCCGGCGGAGCGCCGCCACCGCCGGTCACCGGCGTCGCCGCTACCTTCCGCGGCTTCCGCACGGCCGCGCTGGCCGGGCCGCGGCCGGCCGGTCGAGCCGGGCCGGGCCGGGCCCCGCCGGGTCGGACCTGGGCCGAGACGGGTCGACCCGGTTTGGGCCGACCCGGGGGGGGGGGGGGGGGGGGGGGGTGGGGTCGGGCCGGGTCGGTTTGGGCCCAGACCCCCCTTTTCGGACCCTCATTGGTCTTTTGCCCATATCTTGGGCTATAGACCTCCGATCGACGCACCGTCAGCGGCGATGCGATCTTTGGATCGAGACCGTCGTTTCGGTATATCGCACTCAAGGTTTCTTAATACTTTCCATTCGGCCGGGTTGGTTCTGATACGAAAACAACCGGGCCCTCAAAGCGGAAACGCTCGTAACTTGAGCTCCGGATGTCCGATTGACGTGTCATCGACTTTGTCGGATTCCTCTTATTGAGAAGAATGTTTTGGCTTACTCCGATAGAGGTTTGGATGCCGTCGCAGTGTGGTCGGGTTGGTTCGCTCACGAAACCAACCGGGCCCCTGGAACAAAAAATCCAATAACTCAGAAACCGGGCATCCGATTGAGGCGCCGTCTATCTCGTTGTTTTCTTCTTGATGAGATGGAACTTTTGGAAAACTTCGCCCAAGTTTTGGTTGCTGTTGGATAGTGGCCCAGTTGGTTTGTACCCGAAATCCAACCAGGCCCTTGGAACGGAAAAGCTATTATCTTTCAAACTGGACGTCCGTTTGACGAACCGTCAGCGGCGTTGGTGATCACATTGAGAAACGGTACATATGTGTATACCCTATGAGGTTTCGGGGTACAGTTGAGTTACGGCTGGGTTGGTTCGTTCACAAAACCAACCGGGCCCCTGGGACGAAAAAGCTAATAACTCAGAGACCGGGAGTACGATCGACGCTCCGACTGATGCGTTGAGACCCCTATGACGAGGCGGTCCTTCGAGATACTTCTTCGTGGGACTTTGTGATACTCGGAGTATCGACCTGTAGCTCGTGAAGTGGACCCTCTCGGGGACGAGCGTACCGAGTACGGAGACCGTGTAACTGGCTGAGACCTGATGACTGCTTGACCGACTCGACTTGGAGTGAGTCGACTAGCCCAGTGGACGGAGCGCCCGGTATTTGGCGACAAACCCACGGTGGATGGAGCGGCCGGTAGTTGGCTGCCGACCCGTGGTACTCGACATGAGGAGTACCTCTGTAGGCTATTAGGGGGAGCGCCCAGTATATGGGAACAGACCCTCAGCAGACGGAGCGCCTGGTAGTTGGCCGCAGACCCGTAGTACTCGACAGGAGGAGTACCTCAGTAGTCTTAGGTTAGTGAGCAGTACCTCGGAGTCGTTACAGGACCACCAGTTGCCCCACAGACACATGGGGCCCACCCCAGGTTCCACCCAAATGCTTGAACGGGTCATCTGACTAAAGATAGTCCCCACATGCCAACACATGTCCTTTCCAGTGTGCTTTTTCCTCACTCACACACACCCTGGGGAACTTCCCCGAAGGTCCCCCATCCTGATCACTACCCCAGGCCAAGCACGCTTAACTGTGGAGTTCTAATCAGACAGGCTCCCGAAAAGGAAGGTGCACCTTGTTGACATGAGTTATATCATTTAGTCATTTAACCCTTTATCATTTGGGGATGTTACAATCACCCCCCCTTTAGAGCACAACGCCCTCGTTGTGGGCCCTACATCTCAACCCAGGAAGTGCACCGCACTTAAGGCTAGGTTCCACCTCTGATACCAATTTGTCATGACCCGTCCTCGGGGCCCGTGCCATGACCACCCCCTCCCGCAGCTTCCGTGCGGCCGCGCTGACCGAGCCGGACCGAGCCGGCCGGGCCGGGCCGCACCGGCTGAGCCAGGTCAGGCCGAGCCGGGTCGGACCCGGGCCAGGACGGTTCGACCCAGTTCGGGCCGACCCAGGGGGGGGGGGGGTCAGGCCGGGTCGGTCCGGGCCCAGACCCCCCGTTTCGGACCCTCTTTGGTCTTTTGCCCATATCTTGAGTTGTAGACCTCCGATTGACGCACCGTCAGCGGCGATGCGATCCTTGGATCGAGACGGTCTGTGTGGGTCAGTGCTCAGCAGTTCTGTGTGAGCCAGTGCCTACAGATCCTGTGTGGGTCCGATCCTGTCTGGGTCATTGTGGGGGTTAGTACCTGTCAATCCTTTGTGGGTCTGATGACTTAGATGGATCAGTGATCATCTCTATCATCTTTCGAAGAAGTATAACTGTGTGAGCTAAATCCTGTTTTCTTTCCTATGTGGATTGTGTTTTTTTATCCTGTGTGGATTACGTTTTTCTTTCCAGTGTGGGATACGCATGCTTTCCTGTGTGGACTGGGTTGTACTTGGGCTCGGAGGTTGGAGCGTATTGGAATTGATGACTTAGGTATATGTATGGGTATATACCTAAGCAGTGTCAGTTGTTACTTCGTGATTGTATCTTTTCTTTGTGGTTTATCCTTTGTGGATTTTGGGAGACCTTTGGGGGTCTCAGGGTCCCTACTGAGTAGCTTATACTCACCCTTGCACGGGCTATGCCCGCACTACGTTGTGTTGGTTGCAGACGACGGACAACATTGATCGTGGTTGAGCCTTGCAGAGCAGGACGGTTACTGGAGGTGGACCACTAGGTGAAACATACTCGGAGCGGACGGCGGGACCCGAGGAGCAGTGGAGCTATCTGTACCCACCCTTCAGGTGGGATTTCCAGTGGATAGTTCGGCGTTGTAGCTTTACTTTTCAGTTGCTGCTTTCCCTTTCAAGTTGTACTTTACTTTCAGTTTTGGTTTGTATACTGGCCCACTTACTTTTCCACAATTACACTTTTACCTGCATTTACTTAGTGATTACTTCTACTGCTTGTTTACTCTGTGGTGTTTGTTTACTATACAAAGGCAATGCCTTCCCTTTCTACTGGGATTTACGCCTTGGTGCTAGTCACCAGCCCCTGGCTTATGGAAGGCAGGCTTGGGGTAGTCATGACATGGGCCCCGAGGATGGGTCATAACAAATTGGTATGTTTATATCGTACTCGTATGTAATAATTTTGAGACTATAATTGTGTTTCTTGAATAATATGTAATTTATAATGATTTTGTAACCTTTTTAAATGGTATATGTCTATTCATTAGAGATTATAAATTCATTTATCACGACGTATGAAGGATATTTATTTTTCTATATTCTCTTTTAAAAGAAATATTTCATCTAACCATGTTATATTATATACATTTGATCTACCTCTTGATGACATGTTGATATGTTTTACCTTACAAAGTGTTTTGGGCCCACCCATTTATTATATCTTCCTTTCCCCCTGTTTTAAAGATAAGTATATCTTGTGGGAAGTCTAGAAGAAAGGCATGAGGAGTTCTATTATAGAGAAATGTTTTTATGTTTCATAAATGAAGATGTTTTGTAGATAATGTATAACAAACTAAAACTTTAGGTCATTCGGTTGTGTGATTTTTTGCGATATATTTTCTGAATCCTGAAATTAAAGTACTATTTATGTCTAGTTTAGATTGGGTCACTTAAATTTCTCTTAGTTTTGAATAATGGATATAGAAAAATATACACCTATAAAGCCTGCAAGACCACTTCATACATTAGAATTGTCACACTAAATAAATATAAAAATTCAAAATAAACAACATCTAAAGAATGTTTTAAACCCATATAGATGAATAATCAAACTATATATACATAAAAATTAAGAAAAAAGAAAATCAATAAACTTTTTATGCATCTAATAATAATAAAAAAATGACAAAAAATAAAGAAACAAAAGGTATTGATATTCAATGAAGATGAATGAAAAATGTTACCCAAAATACTTATCCAAAATCTATCAAAACCTACCTATATCTATGTTAAAAAATGATAACCCTACACCCATCACATCGTATATATATTGAATAATATATAAGATCATCTAATGTATCAATGTGGAAGTTTTACATTACCTACATCATGTAAGTCTCATCCAAAGGTCCCAAAGACACCCTAAGTGGGGATGAATTAGGGTGTTAATTTGTTCTGATATTCAAATAGATCATGTTATAACATTTTTAAGAACACTCATAACCATTAAAACATAGAATCATAATCAAAATATCTAAAAGAGGGAAAATAATTGAGTAGATAAAAATATTTTAATTAGTTTACTATAACGTTATATTACAAGGAGTATGCATTGATGATATGTCAATATACCAATTGAATAACTATGTAATTTCATGAGTAGAAGAGTTTAGTTACCTCTAATTTTCATAACTTAGAGTCACTCCATCCTTAATCAAAACCACATTATTATTTAAAGGTAGGAATAAAAATATTATTGACAGTCACTCAAGAATATTTCAAAATTAATCCAACACTAATCACCATGGCTGTTTCTATTATTATTTAATTTCATTGAATAAGACCAAATAATAATTTTTTTTTCTTAAAAAATTCCTATATTATTATAATTCCTAATTAAATAAACTCTTCGATTAGTAAACATATATATTTACCCAATTATCTAATTCTTTTTATTTAAATATCATAAATTTAAACTTTTAAATTTACTCTATGAAATTATAGTTGAAATACTTTTAATTAGAAATTAAATATGTCTATTATAAATCAATTATTATAACTAATAAAATCTATATATCCACTGTAATTAATATTTTTCATAGATTATTTTTATTTTCATAAATTATCATACATTGAGAAGTAAAGGTTCCCTATCAACATAATAAAATTATATTTATCCAAGGATGAAATGAAAATATAGTTTTAATCAGCCATTCCTTCATCTATTTTATATGACAACGCCACAAACCATGAGAAAAAATTAAAAAATATTTAATATGTAAGATATTTTATATTTTTAAAAACTATATATATTGAATCATTATTGTATAGTTTCCTCTAGAACATAATATATTCATCTCTAAAAACATAATTCCTAAATTTTCATAGAATTATATTTTTTCAAAATCAAATATTTACCATTTTCTACATAAAATGGCTTGTACTATGCCAACTTTATTCCTCAAAGTGGTATATAAAGATTTTGTGAACAACTTTGACATCCACAATAGTATAGTTCCATTTAGCTTTCCATGTTCACTTATTTATCATGAACCGTGAGAAAAAAACCAAATATATTAACCATACACTAACTATTATCACATCTTAAACATGAAATATGATTAAAAATTTCTTTAACCACAAATAAGTCTCACTATATAGATTCCCTTTTATTCATCAAACCATGACTTCCTACATGGCATAAACTAGAATCATATGGACAATAAAGAAATATTTAGAAAAAATGACGTGTATTATAGTTTCAAACTCTTTACATAATCATGGAGATCATTTAGATGACAAATTATATGAAATTATGTCCTAGAGTATTCATTATTCAAAAAAACATGACCCAAACAAACCATGTATCCTCTAAACTTCTCCGATATAAATTACATATCAACTATCACTTTAAATATACAATTTCTATCATTGTATTGAAAAAAATAACAAAATTTATTGATCATGTTCACAAAATTATCTCTTCAAATCAGCACTCTCCATTTCATGATATTTTAATTTTAACATTTTTATCAATGAATAACCTTGTATTCATCATTCTATCCCTCTTGGTTTTTTGTTAATCGCAAATGAAATTCAATGCACCATAAGTTCCAATAAATCCAATTAATAAATTTAACAACTAAACTATAACAATAAGTCTACATGAGAAATTTTCTATATCAAAATCAATATTCTAGGTGATAATTCTATGCCTTGATAAATTCCTCTAGAATTTAGGTTCAATAAACCACATATAATTTAGTGTTTCTCTTATAATTTTCATATCACCATGCATCCTATTAGTCTAACAATGGTATATAGACAAAAAAAAGAGGGAAGCATATTTTAATTTGAAAAAAATTGAAACTTTATTTCAACTAATGTTTTCATTGACCAGCTGATATACACATTTGATCAAATAAAAGTAAATACTAGAGTAACACATAAAGCCTAAATATATAAAGCAGTGAGAAAAATATTTTGAGAAATTAAAACATTGACTAATAAAATAAATTGGAAAAGGGAAAATTAAGTATGAAATGAATTTTAAAACAAAAAGAGATGGATAATTCATGGATTATTGAGTAATAACTCAAATTCTACTAAAGGATTTCAACTACTAAAAAATTACAATAATGGAATCCTTCACATTTAGAAAAAAGTGGTGGCTAGTGTGTAACATGAACCAGGGTATCATGCTTAATGTCCTAAAAGTTAATTGACTATAAAACCATCATATGGTATCAATTCAATATCCACCAAAACTCTATCAAAAAAGCCATATAATCCATTCTTCCCCCAGATACGAGAATCACTTTCATTCAAACCATTAATTCTCACAATCACAATGGATCAGAAAAACAATATACATTAATATTATCAAAATCCCTCAATATTGGTTATATAAAAAACCATATTCCATCCAAAAATATCATCTATCATTAATGATGATATAAAGAACAATTAAATACATTATACAAGGGATTTAAAATCAAAAATCATATACTATAGATCATATCACACTTGAAAAAATATTTAATAATGAGATAAGTCAAAAGAAACATTGTAGAGATTCACTTAAGTCATATATTCCAATAATCTGAAAAAAAATTTAAAAAAATTTATCTATGAAAACATGGGTTTTATTTATACACCCCTATATAACTAGCTTTAATGGTCATATTTTCATATCCCTCGGTTCATTTTCAATGTATCAGTTGTTATAGTCCATCGTCCATTGGATCAAGACTGATTTATAACATATGATGAACTCAATTCCCTCAAAAAACTTGTATCAACATTTTAAAAAACTACAAAACATGCTTCAACATCCATATAATTTGTGAAATATTTTTGTTGAAATAAATTTAATTTCATTGATATATTTTGATTCACACAACACTAAGTTTAAATAAAGAACAATATGCTATTAAATTATAGTTATCACCAAGCCATTGGATAAGTGTAAATGAGTAAGACTGACTAAATTATAAAAAATTTATGGTTACATATGTATAAATTAATTCTATAGACATAAATTATTTAGAAATAAAAAAATTCTTTGAAAGTAAACGATATATTTTTTCTGAAAAACTATTTTTATGTGTTCAATTTATTTTTATATTAGGAAATTAAATTAATCACTATTGGTAAATTATTTTAATTAAATTTATATAATATATATTAAATAAAATTTTGTACCCTTAGTTTATTATTATTTATAGTCATGTTATTAGAATAAACTATGTTTAATGATTAAAAATATATATTTCTAAAAAGCGATTTTCATTGTGTGTTGTACACTAATTAGAGAATTAATTATTTCCAATTTTCGAAATTTAATATGATAAAATGTATTCCATATTTGGAATCATGATGATTAAATTTTTAAGTACGCCCATTTTATTTTTGTTTAATATGAAAAGTAACTATGGTAAAATTATCAACTCAATAAAGAGAAAATTAGGTTAATCTAGGATAAAACTAAGTGATCGGGCCCTAATTTTTAATCATAATTCTTATTAGATGAATTTAATTATACCATAATAACCTTAGGGTATAAAATTAGTTTTTTAATGGATAAAATTCAAGGAATATTACATATATATTATTTACAACCAAAAGGTTCCAAAATGTCACTTTCTTAGTTATAAATATCTTCTTTGTGTCCACCTTGGTAAAAATAATTTTTTGAATGGATATAAATATATATTTTGAGGTTAATGATGATATTTTTATGATATAAATATATTTTTAATTTTTATAATTTATATAATGACATTAAATTCTTATGAAACACGAACATGGTATTTCCCCAATTAATAAAAATATATATTAAATGATATTAAAAATATTAAAAGTAATATAATTTCAGTGATTTAAGGTTTTTAAAGAAATTGATAGATAAATATGAAATATTATTGTTATTTTAAATAGTTATATTCATATTAAAAAACTGTATTTATGTCTTTTAAATAAAATAAATTAAATAGTGTCTAAATTGGCGAAAACAAATATGTTCAAATATAATTTTTCAATAAATTACATAAAAATCATAAAAATATTTAAATTTTAAAATGGTTATAATATATGGTTTAAAATATATTCTATTTATCATTATTTTATATTTGGAACCATGTTTCTTGTGAATGAATTTAATATATTTCAATCATTTATGAAATTTAAAGGGCGCCCCACACCTCAATTATAAATGGAACCCCTCATCACACTTATTCACATGACATTGAGCCATATAAATCAACCACAATCTATTAATTTATCTTATTCACTCCCATATTAACATTCAATAGGTTTTTTTCTTCCCAAAATACAAACCCTAGAGCTATTAAGAGGAGATCTATATGAATTATCTTAAAGAAGAGGTAATCGTCATAATCGATCACTTTAATTTTAATTATTTATTTAGCTCATATAAATGTGTTATATTATTCATAAAATAATAAATTTATTTTCCTAGACCTAGTGAAATGTTTTTATGAGAATGAAACTACCTTTATTCACCCTCTTTCTATCACTTGGAAAAGGGAAATATTGCTCATGCATACGTACCACTTATCGTCTCTCTGAAGCCACACAATTAATTTCTCATCACCATCATTTATGAATGAAAACTATGAAGGGTTTAATTTTTATATATGATAATTATGAAAGAATTATACTTATTTATTGATAATATAATATCTACCTTATTACATTCCAAACCATTGGAAAATGATAACATCGATCATTCGTATGCGTGAACTGCAAACTCCACAAAGAGATAGGATTTTATTTTCATTTTCATTTTAATAAGATGGTAATAAGGATAGATTTAGTGAATATATATTATATATACACTAAAATAATGATTTTTAATAGTTATTTATTATTTAACTTTCATTCTTCCCATCTGTAGAAAAATGGAAATAATTTTCTTGCGTACGTATGACTTACCATCTCAATGAATAATGTAATTATTTTTATATATATATATATATATTTTATGACTGATTCTAAACATTTATATGAAGAATATATATGATAATTATTAAGTTATTAAAATTATTGATATGATATAATAATGGCTAAAATAAAATGACCAAAACTACTAAATAAAAACATATATGAAAAATAAAGTAGATATCACATGGAATAATGATTTCAATATAGAAGCATTAATAAAAGTGTGATAAAAGGTTAAAATTTAATAATATATGGTATTATGTATATTAGTATTTTAAAATAACATATTTATAATAATTATATATTTATATATAAGGGGACCCAATGTGCACAAAAGAAGTCATATATAAGGTAATTGATTTTCATCTCACATTTATTTCAATGGGGGACATTTCATATTCACCAAATGATTATTTTGTGTTGTGTATATTCTGAACATGAATTTATTTTATGAAAAATAGTACTAAAATTATTTTTAATTACATATAAATCTAAGGTACTTTCTTTCATGGGGTTTATGATTCAAAAGTTTCCCAAGTGGCAAGGTTTTTATGTTACCATCTCATTGTTTATAGGGATTATTTATGATTTTATTTTTGATGTTGAAATTACTATAATATATATCTCAATAAATTCATGAAATTTTATCTCCAATATTTATTTCATAAGAATATTTATTTTCATACCATTTTATTCACCTTATGTGATTAAAATATGGAAAATAAGTTTTTCAGGAAAAGAATCCTTATTTCTCGCCTCATTCGAAAAACCATTTTCATTCATGTTCATATTTTCTAAAAATGTTATAAAGAATTTTTTACTATCATCTTATGATTATTTATGTTCATTTTTACATATTTTAGCTTTTAGAAATTGATTTAATAGAATATTATTTTTATTTTACCAATTAGTTACTTTTTTAATTTTTATAAAAAAATGCAAAAGGAATATTTTATTTTAACATATACAACATGATTCGAATTTACCACCATCATGGTCGATAATGTTTTTTTGAATATTCCTTTATATATTGAAATTATTTTCAAATAATTGTTTTTACCTAATAATTAGAAAATATTTTAAAAAATGTTTTATTTTCAAAATGGAAAGGTTATTTTCATAAAAACTATATATGTGATCTTTTAAATAAATTTCCATATATGATTAAAAAATTTGATGTTAATTATGATTTTTCTATAATATGATACAATATAACCATACTTATGCTTTCTCTATATGGTTAATTTCTATGTTTATGAGATGTTTTTATAACCCATTTTTTCCAAGGGTTATGCTATAATGAATGGAAGAAATATTAATAAAACCCTTTTTCTTTTCATGAGTTTTGATATGATGATATGATGAATGTTTTATGGTATTGTGGACAACATTTTTAGTGATTTAAGTATATGATAGTGATTTAATTATAAAAAATGATAGTGGTTATGCTATAACCAAGGATGGTGGTCACATTATAACCAAGGTCAGCGGTTACATTATAACTAAGGATGATAGTCATGTTATAACCATTGATGGGTGAGACCTATATCTACATCCAATTAATAAGTTAAATATTTGTATCTCATGATATAAAAATTAATGGAATGGGGAGTATACTTAATTTCGTACGTAATTTTTTTCAAATATGATAGTATTAGGAGTTAATAGTGACTACTATGATGGTTTGTGGAGTAAATCCATTCCACTATGACAGTCTTAAAAATAAGCCTTCAATACTTTAGAAATTAATTTCTCTGATTATGTGTGTGTTACAAATTTATGTCTTGCGCCTATATTATGCTCTCTTAGATAATATTATTTGATTCCATTATGGTTCATTTTTATCCACTTAAATTATTTACAGTATCAATAAACATTACGATTTTTTATATCTAGGGTATGATTTTAAAAAACTATTCTCATGTTGTCAAACCAAAATGTTCATGTTATTATAAAGGAAACATTGATATCCCACATGTCTACCATTGTTGAGAATATTTTCCTACCCTTTAATATGTTTACTTTCCAAAGATTATGAAGAAATTTAATAAGTATGATATGTATTAGAATGGTGATAGTTATGAAGAAGTTAGTGGGAGAATATGTAGATCCATTATGAACCAGTTTTTTACATGTTTATTTTTCCAAATTACCAAGACCTATAAAATTCTATCCAGGATCATTATATGATTTGGTGATTATTCATCTTTTAAAATGTCATAACTATGTATAAAAATTATTTTTCACTATATTTGGTATTAGAGAAATTTTTATTTATCATTAGGAAACTAGGATTAAAAAAAATTAGTGAGAATCATGGGGATAATTATAAGTATAAACTAAAATCCTAACATTTTGGTAACTATCAAAAATGACCTAGGTTAAAGAAAAGGTGTCATAAAAGAAGTTATTAGGATTCATAAATCCTATAAATGTATTTTCATGATTATATAGTTTTAGACAATGATCATTGTTACTCACACAACACTTTTTGGTGTAATTCATGGATGTAACCCTAGAGAATTGTTTTAATACTAAATGTGGATAACAATGAAATATTTTTACTCTTAATAATCTAAAATCTAAGGGATTTCAAATGAAAAATATTATTTCTATTCTCAAAAAATTTTCTCAATATATGAATCATGGTGAGCTTTTGAATTATCATAAGAGTGAACAATGTTCTGTTGTGTTATTTATAAGGAAAAATCCATCCTTCTTTTAGAAGGTACACTTATCCAATAGTAGATGAGTAATGGATCTCTACCATTAAAATGATATTTCTCATTCTATAATTTTTATAACATGAGAAACTTATTCTGGTTGATTATCATTTGGAATAAAAATATTAATGGTGGAATATTTTTAAGAAAACAAATTAACAGGAGTAAATTGACAACATGGATTGGGATAAGTATAATAAATTCGTATTAAATATATACTTTCCACATATTCTTTTCATTAAATTAGATAAGTAATTCCTTGATCTAGAAAAGGGATGATAAATCCATTTGTACCAATGTGGAAAATTTAAAAGACCTGTGAGGTATTTTTCTGATGTTATCATTCGACCTTAACATAAATTTTACTGATTATTTAGTGTCTTGAAACCAAGTATCTGAAGAGTATTAGCAATATGAGACTTTAGCAGATATGAAAAAAATGATCTTATAATCCACCAAGGTTGAAATAAAGATTGGAGTTATCCTTCAATATCATGGTTTTGAAAAGAAAAGAAATATTTAATTAAAAGGAAATTCTAAGAAACATAGAGAGAAGAATATGATATTTCTTTTATGCTCAAAGTGTTGAAGTAAACTTGATGGAAATTGTATTAATGGATTTAGAAAATGTTTCAAGTATTTAATGATAGGTCATCAAGAAATTAAATACCAATGTGATAGGAATAGGTTAGCAAATTATGAGAATATAGATAAATATTTTTAGAATGAACCACCCAGACAATATTGTTTTAAATGAAGGGAGTATGGAAATTATGAAAACTAGTGCCCAAATGTGATGGTTAATGATGTTTATTGATGTAATAAATCACTTTATCCTAGAAACAATGGTAATTATTAATGGATATATTTTTTTGATTAGGGGTCTGATAACAATGTTGTGAAAGTTACACATACTATAAACTCTATAACTACTAATTTCTTATTTGATTTTGGATATAACCACTCTTTTATATTTAAATAATGTTTTAAGGTTATCACTTTCCCATGCTAGTGATTATATGTTTATATAGTAGTAAACATTTCTGAAGTTACAATGATCACATATCATATCTATGATTCTTCTTTGGATGAAGTCTGTGGGAATAGGATTTAATAAAATCATGTTATTATCCATTTGTTTTAGTTTGATATTACCTTAGTAATGGATTGGTATTCTTTACATAAAGTCCATATTAATTATTGAGGAAGGGAATTCATGTTTGATATTGTAAACTATCATACGACCATCTATCAATGTGACTATAAATATGAAATTTCAGTGGGATTAATATCGATTGTATAAGTCTTTATTCCAACTCAAATGGTCCATTTATATCATATGGTTGGGGGGACTCAACATTAATGATATACCTATTATGTATGAGTGTTTTTTAAAGTTTTTTAGAATAATTTCTTGTTCTTCCATTGAATTATGATGTTGAGTTCTTGATTGATCTGATACCTGGTTCATTAACTATCTTAACATCTCCATATAGATTGTCTATGATTGAGTTACATGAACTAGAGAAGAAACTCACATATAATCATGATAATGGAATTATTCAACCATGTGAATCACCACAGGGTGTAATATTTATTTTTTATGGATAAGGATGGATTAATGTGATTTTCCATTGATTATCCAAAACTTAACAAAATCAATATCATAAATAAGAATCTTCTGCTTTGTATTGATGTCTTATTTGATCAACCACATAGAGCACAATAATATTTTATGATTGAATTTTGTTATAGATATATCATCAATGAGGGTAAATAATGAGGATATTCCAAATATAACATATCATACATGGTTTGAACACTACGAATTTATAGTGATGCCACTAGGTATTACTAATTCTTCTACTATCTAAATTTATTTAATGAATAGAGTCTTTATAAATTACCTTGATATATTTGTAGAATTATTAATAGATGTTATTCTTATATATTCCAAGAGCAAGGAAGAGAATGATTATATCTTGAGAATTTTACTAAAGACCCAAATGAAGTATAAACATTATGAAAAATTTTCCGTATGTAAATTCTATCTTCATAATGTTTCATTAATGGGTCATATAATCTCATGTGAGGGTATATTAGTAGAACCTTTAAAGACCTGATTTATTGATCATTCACCTAGACCAACCACTATGACTAATATCCCTAGTTTTCTTGATTGGGATGGATATTATTGATGCTTTATGGATAAGTTATCACTAATATCTAATCGAATCACTATGTTAACTCATATGGGAGATAAGATTCTTTGAATAGATGAATGTAAAGAAAATTTCAATGACTTGAAGTGAAGGTTTTTTAGTGTATATATTCCTACATTACCATATATTGGTGAATGGTTTTTAATCTATCATGATACAGAGAATATAGGATAAGGATATGTTCTCATGAAGAATGATAGGGTGATAGATTATTCCTTACAACAATTGACGGTTAATGACTAAAATTAACAAACTCGTGATTTGTGTTTATCTATTGTAATTTTTGATTTAAATATATAGAGGCATTATCTTTATGGATAAAGGTGTGATATTTACATTAATCATAATATTTTTAATAAATATTTTTACATAGAAAGAGTTGAATATACACTTGAGAATATAGTTGGATATAATTAAAGATAATGACTGCTCAATGCATTACTAGCATGGGAAAGTGAATAATGTAGAATATTATATCATATAAAAGGATAATCCTAGCTTATATATGATTAGAATCACAAAAATTCAATATTTCTAGATTTTCAAAGGATGGATCTTGAAATGTTGACAAAAGGTGATAAATATTATATTTATCACATGGGTTTTCTTCCATCTATCAATGTTAATTTTAAAGAGGGAAAACAGGAAGATACGAAACTACAAAATATGTTGAAAAATGTGCCTAAGATTAAAAATGATTATTATGGAATGATAAAGTTCGAGAACTATGTTTTTGTTCTATAAATACCATATTTGATAATGGAGATATTGTTTAAAGATCATACTTTTCCATTATCTATTCATCCAAGATGTAAAATGATGTATAGATATTTAAAATATTATTCCTGGTGGTAAAACATGAATAGGGATATGAATGAGTGTGTACATCTGACCATGGTATGTTAGAAAGTTAATGATGGGAGAGAAAACTCTAAGGTGATTTTGAAACCATTACGCATACCAAAATGAAAATAGGGAAACCTAACCAAGGATTTTGTCTTTGGACTCCACAAAAACTAGAAAGGCTACAA
The DNA here is from genome assembly GCA_963277665.1 of Viscum album. Taxonomy (NCBI): domain Eukaryota; kingdom Viridiplantae; phylum Streptophyta; class Magnoliopsida; order Santalales; family Viscaceae; genus Viscum; species Viscum album. The sequence goes on from OY728119.1 coordinate 543,583,066, forward strand.
TTATATATCTATTTTAATTGACCTAATTATTAATTAAGAACACATAATTTTTATTAGAGAAGATATCTCCTTGTATTATCTTTCCATAATTTATTTTAATAAAGTGGTATGGTTTAATGGAGCACCACATAATATTGTGTCTGATTGGGATCTGATTCTGACCTTGAAGTTATGGTGAAGTATTAGGAGGATCTAGATATAGAGTTGAATTATAGTATGATATATTATACTAAAGAAATATATTTATTCAAATATAATAATTCAAACTTGTGAGAATATTCTAAGATCTTGTTCTATGAATTTAAAAGTGGTTGGGATAAACACCTTCCCCTAGTTTAGTTTTCTTATAATAATTTCTTTCACCGTATAATTCAGATGGATAAATATGAAGATCTATATATAAATAAGTATAAAACTCAAACATGTTGTGATGATATTGTAGAAATGAATATATTAGTGAATTAAGTAGATGAGAAAATGATAGAAAAATTCAGAACCACTCAGCAGCACATCAATGTAGCTCCGAGTCGACTAGAAAGTTCTATTGAAAATCATTAGAATATCATAAAATTTGAATATGGTGATATATATTTTCTAAGACTTTATCCCTAGAATAGGCTTATGAGATTTCAAAATAATGTAAATATAATACCAAGGTATATTGGTCCTTTTGATATTCTTGACTAAATATAGATAATAGGTTATCGCTTGGTGCTCTAAACAAACAACTCTAAAGTTCATGTTTTATTCCATGTATCTCCCTTGAATAAGTAAATACCTAATCCATAAATCGTACTAAACTTAGAGGTTCTAAAACTGGAACATTATATTTCTTATGAAGAACAACCAGTAGAAATCTTGGACCATAGAGATAATGTACTAAACAACAAGATCATTCACTTGGCATAACAAACCAATATTATATCAATGAAAACTATCTTCTTATAATCATGTTTTCTAAAATAAATCAAATAAAATCACATAGATATCAAATTAAAAACATTAAAAATGAAGAATAAATAAAATTATAGGAATTTCTAGAAATTAGGGAACCTATACCAATAGAAAATTAAGTTGGAAAATTTAATAATTAATATAACAGCTTCAAAATAATTATTTTTCATAAAATAGATTCATAAATTAATATTATTTTGTCTTATGATTACAAAATTGTTTTATGAAACCATTTTTAATTTATGAAAGTGTCATAAAACCAGTTATTATATTAAAATCAGTATTTTTTTTAAAATAAATGATTATTTTAATAAGAAATTAAATTTCTCATATTTAAAAAATTATTTCCATAAAATGGAGTAAATTTCTTAAATCATAAAGTCTATATTTTCCAAGGGTAATTTTTCAATTTTTTTTGAAATACTTCAATTTTCAGATGAATAGTAGAAATATATTATACAGAATTGATATATCTTAAATAACATCATTCATGTTGAAATGGTGAAATAATACTTTATATAACTTTATATTCATCCATGGTATATTTAATTTCATAATAGCCTCATTAAAATACAAGTAACACAATTTCTACACCTAAAATAAAAATTCCAAAACCTTACGTCAAAAGTGATTCCTTAAAATATTAATTTTTATTTCCTTCCACATACCTTTTTAATAAATTAATAAATTCCAAATATAAAGGGTTTTTAAGGTCTTATACTATTTTAGTTATTTTAATATATTATTTATTAGGTAAAAAAATCACTATTAATAGTTTAGCCTTTGATATATTACTTTGTTCAATATTTTATTCAAAAAATACCCCCTCCTCATGTATAAATAACCCCTCTTTTTCCTCTAGATAAACAACTTATTCCACTCATGAAAAAACCTAATAACTTCGCAAATTCTACCTATAAATCCCCTTATATTACTTAGGGACTCTTGAGAGAAATCCAATTCGAAACACCAAGGAGTTTTATTGTCGTACAAGAGAAGCTGCACTAAAGACAGTGTAAGTCTCTCTTAAGTCTTCCATATTTTATTCTTTTCTTTCCCACTTTTACACTCCCCGTTTCAAAATATTATAAAAAAAATATATTATACATTAATTGAAAATTATATTAATTATGTAAACCTATTTTAATTATCTTATTTATGATAAATATAAATGTCATACTTCCCTTTCCCGCTATTTTGACAACATTCAGTTAAAGGTCACTTAACCACCAATGAAGAAATTTCCAAGAAAATTCATTAACCACCATAATGGATGGAATGTATGCATTACATATAATATATTAATATTTAATTAAATTTATTATATGATTCTATAATTAAATATACTAGTGTACAAAAGTAAATTTAATAAAGTAGAAAAATTATTGCAAAATGAGATATTTTTTTTTGCAAAACATGAAATCAAAATGCTTCAATTTCATAAATGGAAGTTAACAAATACAATTAAATTATTAAAATTGAAAACATTTTTATAAATTTACTATTATTATATTTTGTATTAGTTTCCTAATAAACATATCTTTATCATTTAGGAGGCGCAAAAGTAACAAAACTAAACAGGAATTAAGGTAAGAGGAATTCTCAAACCCAACTCTCATTTTTTTGGGTTTTCGCACTTTCACCCCATTTACCTATGAATATTACTCTAATGTTCTATAAATATCATTTCTTCCTAATTATATTATCATTTCTGGAATATACATGATTCCAGTATTGTTTTATGTTAAATATGATTATTTTTCCAAAATAACTCTTCTTTCTAAAAACACATCTTTTACATCTCTTGAAATTTTTTCCCTTAACTCAAGATTGAAACTACGAATTTTATTCTCTTTATGAAATCCACGGTTTATTTCTGAATTTATTATTTATTAACTGAAACCTATTTATTTCTATTTTTTATTCTATGTCTAATATTGATATACGTTCTATGTGGCATGAATGATAATGTAAATGTTATGATGTGATGGGTGCACCCAGAATTATATAGTTAATGTAAATGTTATGATGTGATGGGTTCACCTGGAATTATATATTTCTTGAATGGATTGGTTAATGTGATGTATCTCATGAGATAATGTTAAAAAATCATGGTAGTTGACCAACAAATCATGATGTTTCATTTTTATGATTTTCCACATTCCAAGCCTGTATTTATTGTTTCCTATCATGATTATGATCATATACCTATGTTATTATAATAATGATTATGATCACCCCTTATAATATTGATTAATGTTATTATCTATCCTCTTACTAGGAATTTATCTTATTCTATTCATTGATTTATAGCCATAGGTGAATACTAGCACTATGGAGAATGTGATGGCCACAAAGAAGCTAGAGAAGAAGGAATTAAATAATATTTATGTTTTATTATGTAAAAGTTATGTATGCTAATAATTTCCCAAGACACTATACTATTTGACCTTGGATATGTAATTCTATAATTTGATTTATCATTTAAATAATGTTATTGTAATTTAAGGAAAAAATAGGGTCTCTATAGTTGGTATAAAATCATAGTTTAGTTAATTTGGGAATTAGGATTTGATAACCTTAGTGAAAACCCTTAGTATGAGAATATGTATAAGTAAGCACCCAAGAATAATTATTTTAAAAAATATAACCATATAGATCTCACAATATATTCCTTTTGACTTAATTTAAAAAAATAATAATAAATTATTTATTCATGACTTGTTGAGTTATGTTTTGTTCTAACCTTTTATGTTTTAAAAAATTGTTTAATCCAAGAGAAAATAGTAAAAAAACTAGTGTAATGGAAAGTGTAGTGATCTCCCAAATGATATTCCCAATTCCTTGAGAGGTGGTGTTCAAAATTTATTAGATATGCTTACCCAACAATCTCAGGTTATGAATAATAACTTGAATAATGTTGAATGTAATCCTTCACCTATGTGGGATAAACTGGATATTGAATTTTTTTATGTGGAAACAACCAATAACATTGAGTGGATCATCTCAATGGAGAATACTTTTCTATGCATCATTATTCTACAACAGAGTAGGTAACTCTGACCACTTACTATTTATATATAGAGGCCAATCAATTCTGGGATTTGATTATGAACACCAAGGTGATGGAGGAAATTAATTAGATGGAGTGTAAAGACATTAAGATAATGATTCTTAATAAGTATTTTCCTCAAAATATTCATTAATTAGATGTAGTGTGAAGACATTGAGTGGATCATCTCAAGGGAGAATACTTTGTTGGAGAAAAAATACACTAAAACATAACAGGGTTTGAATCATGTCCTTGAATTTTTGCTTCATTAAAAACAACCTCTTCATGTTATGTTATGTTCAGATACTTTCTTAAAAGAATATATTAGTGAAAATAAGAGGAGATATAAAAATATATAACACAAGATATTTATATTGAATTAGGGAATAGAAATCACCTATTCCACTACACTAATGTTCAACTACAAGATCATGGATATTTTCAATAGTACTCATCTTTTTAATTGGGACTTCCATCACTTTTCCAAGGAACTTCACAACTGAGTGAAAGTATTCAACACTTTGTACAATACAAGGAGATTTTACAGGTATCTTACAAGGCATAAAAAACACCATATTTAATGGTTATTTTATCAGGAATCTTATATATTACAATATTATGAAAGAATATGATAGATTAGAAATGATGCTCATAGTTTCAAAATACAATAGACTGAAGAGAGGAAAACTCCAAGAGATAATATATCAATTACAAGAATCTTGAGGATAGTCTAATAAAATACATCAATGATTATCTTGATAGAAATCTATAGAAAAATAGAGTAGTTTTTTTAGATTGAAAAAGAGTATAACTATAAATTCTTCAAGAGAGAGAGAGTATTAAAGTTTTAATCCCAAATCTTGTTTTTGCATATATTTTCTATCTTTAACTTTTTTCCAAATTACAATACCCATGAAAAAAATTATATCTTAAATGAACAACATGAAATCCATTATATCTGGTAATATAATTAAATTTTATATTTACTTTTCTCAAAAATAAATAAAAAACATGTCTATACATTAAATTATTTTCATATTATTTTCTTATCTTCGTACCTCATACATGATATATTCATTTTTTTACTTCAAATTGGTAATATTATATTTAACTCATTCAAAATTAGAATTAAATTTTACTCAAATTATTCCAATAGTAATAAATAATAGTTTGTAGAACCATATAATTTTTTCAAGACCACCATATAAGCTAGTTCACATATTCAAATTTACATAACCATAATGATCCATGTTGTTGTTATTCAAATATAATATTTCCAAACATAGCCAAATTATATAGGCGTTCATTATGTTTCCAAATTATAATTTTGGAATTTTTTATCACATGGTTGAATTTGATGTAGCTAAGTGAATGGCATAGCCATTTCGAAACACATAGATGAATTCACCATGTATTCAATTCATGTATCCGATTACTCTACATAGCCTTTTCATATAACAATTTTATTAATGTACCATTTTTCTCAAATAGGTTATTAAATTATGTAACCAATTTCTATGCATCAAAGTTCACGATGTATCCAGTTTACATAGGCAATTTTTTCTTGTAGTGAATTTATATAGCTGATTTATCGATGTATCCAAATATCAACATAAAATATTTCCTTAAATAGATATCTATCCATACAGAATTTTTTTAGAAAAAATACCCATAATTTCAAAATAAATGTAGGATAACATTAATAAATATAAAACCGAATGAAAACACTCAAAAAATCATTAGTAATATATAAAGGGTATTTGAGATCATCAAATGATAATGTAATTGGCATATGATGGAAAAATATTAGTGTTCAACATTATCGACTCTAAAACTTTGGTCACACCTATAACGTCACTAGGATCCCTTTCCAAACCACTATTTCCATTAAAAAATATTCCATTTGTTACCCATTCCCAACATCAATGTTCTAATATAAGGAATATCCCTATGAGACTTTAAAATAATACCCATTACAAGGGTCTTTTAATAATATTTTTAGAAGGTTTATTTAATCCAATTTATTAGCGTATAAAATTTATAAACATTAAGGATGGATTCTCAGACACAAAACCCAAAAAAATTATTATTCAAGATGGAAATTAATAATAAAATTGTTTTAATTTCAATTATTTATTCATTTTTATTGATCATTATCATTCTACATGATCCTTCTCAAGTAATCATAGTCATCAAATTTGGATATTTAGAACCGAGAATCAATATGGTAAAATCTCAATTAGATTGTATTTGACAATTTAAACAATAGAATTTATTTAATATATATATTATAGAACCCAAGGGTTTAATTACGTAATCATGTATAAATAATATCAACCTATGAGGTTTATGTTATACGAACCAAATTTTAGTAATATTGGAAACCATTACTATATTAGGGAGGTAAACACTCTATAAGTTACAATTAACATCCTATTTAGTTAGAAACCATAAATAAATGATTAATTAAAACTTTTAAAATACATAATGCATTTATTAGATAAAAATATTAATCTAGGACCAAGCTACAGGGGTTAGATCAAGTATATAAGGAGTCATATGGATTTTAACTCTGATGTTATAGAGGTACTAGCCTTATAAGTTCTAACTGACACACAATTTATGTTGTGTTAGTCATAAATATCATGAATTTTTAAAATAAATCAAATTGCTTCAAAATTGAAAATATTATCATTTTCATTAAATTTTATTTTTTTTAATAATATTTTACTTATTTAATCAATTTCAAGCTAGTTAGAAAGAATATTATCATTAACCTATAATAGAAAATTCCATTTAGGTTGATACACATACTATCTTTTACAAACCATATACCATGATTATAAATAATAAACTCATTCACAAAAACAATTAATAAAAGTGAAAAAATAAATCATTCTAATATAATGTCAATATTGTGTTCCTAAAATGATTCATGAGCACACACCCTTGTGTTTTACTGACCCATGAGTAGAAATCCCAAAAATTAGTAACCAAAATAATGATGAAAATCACTTATGGTGAAAAAATAATAATCTATGGTAATGGAAAACATAAAAAATAGTTTCATCCATGGAAACTAGGTCTCCCCCTTGAATAGTTTGGTTATTCCCAGAAATGATCTACTTATAATGTTCTGAAACATTCATAATCTCCTGTATACCATCCCAAAATAGTAAGACAGGGGAATAAATTACTATGACACCACTTTGTGGAATCCCCAACCCAGTTTACGCATAATTTATAGAACTAGTAGTCTACATGGCCTCAATAACATCACCCCATATACTAGAGGCTTCCAAATAGAAATGAAGGTATAATGGTGGTGTGGTGGGGAGACTATACTATCTAGATCATATCCAAATAATATTTAAATATATGAGAAGAATTGTTGATGGATAATAACAAAATTAAAACACAACAAGTGAAAATATATAAAGCAAACATAAATTAATATATTATTATCCCTAAAAAACCATGCAACACTTTTGGTAGGTAATAAACATATGAAAGGCTAGAAAAAATGTATAAAAAACAATATAACCCAACTTATATAGGAAATATTAGTACATGATTGTTCCACTACTGTCACGACCCGACCCTACCGGTCTCGAGCTGCAACTACCCCAAGCCCACCTCTATAGGCCAGGGGCTGGCGACAAGCACTGAAGGAATAATAATCTCGCAGAGACCTTTTCCTAACTACCTGTACCCACACACACAAACAAATCAATGCAAAAGTGTAGAGTAAAAAAGGAAACCAAAGTACGAACTACAATATACCAACTAAAAAAAAGCATGCATCGACCTCTAAAAACAGAATAAGAAAAGTGCTGAAAAGTAAACTTACAAGTGAACTGAACAGTAATGGGGAAAAACATGTGCCCAACTAGAAAGGTGCCACAACCTGGCAACAGGTAATGAGAGTAAACTGTTGGTGAGTCTCACACCTGAATGACCTACTATGAACACTAAACAAAGCCCAAGCTCTTGTGTCCTCTACGCTCCTCCATAGTCTCGATCGACCTGTCCATCGTCTATAAGGGCACACCATGTGCGGGAAAAGCCCAAGAAGGGGTGTGTACAAAGATACTCAGTAGGATGCCTCGAAAGATCAAGGGAGTAACAAAGGATGTACTAAAATGGTGAGCAATATACAGAACAAAGAACAGTTTAAGAATATAATAGAGAGAGTGCAGCTCAACCCAACAAAAGAAAGGAAGTAGACTCATCCAACCAAGAGGATATAGACATGGAAAGCACATGGCATACCTCGCACGTCTTCACTTCTCCTAGAAGTAGAGTAATTGAACCCAGGGAGTGGGAACAAAAGTAGTCTGTATATAAATATATATATATATGCTCAACAAGAAATCCGAATGAGTGTGTAAGGGGATCTCCATCTCCAAGCTCAGCTTAGGAAAAGTTGCCAACAGTTCTAAGGATATCCATCACTGATGCCCAAAAGTCTCGCATGCCAGAGCTGTCTCATCACCGAACCATACAACCATGGGTCCCGCTCAGGTAATCGTGAAGAAAATTTACTGTCTAGCCTCATAGAAAGGGCTGAGTCCGAATGAAGTCATCGGGTAACCCACTGCCCAGCCCAGTTGGAGGGTAAACCCTAAGAGGTTGTCGGGTAACCCACTGCCCAACCCCGCTAGAGGGTAAAACCTAAGGTTAACAGGTAACCGAATTCCCAGAACCTCTAGAGGGTAAACCCTAATGTAAATGGGTAACCCACTATGTATCCCTGTTGGAGGGTAAACCCTAATACGCTGGTGGGTAACCAACTGCCCAGCCCTGCTAGAGGGTAAACCCAGAACTGGTCCGATAACTCTACAATGCTCGTTCCATCACTGGGTGTCACTAACATCGCTACCATGCATTGGGTCGGAGTATGTCAAAGGAACCTCCGAACAATGACCTTTCATGTTTCCACATTTAATGAGATCTAGAATGAGGCTCCGCATGCCCAAACAGATTACACGATTGCAATCCTCGCAGAAAAACACGTGAGATAGAAAATTTACTCACTTGAAATGGAATCCCCATGAAAAGGATATTAAACACCGATTTATGACCATAATAAATCTCATGGGGCCCAAACCTCAGTTTCGAAAAAGGTTGGGTGAACTACACCATCACGATGCTCTCAAAAAAACACGCCAAATTGATTATTCATTCACACCGAACAAACATCTAATGAAAAAGTTAAAGACGCTGCACGCTGCTTAAAAAACGACCCACGGGGTCCATGCCTCAACTCTAGATTCAATTCCTGAAACCCCCTAGAAAACCTTGTATCGATGCTAAGGTCACAACGCTACCGACAGTGCCTAAAAAAACTCTGAATATGCTCACGCCATCCAAAACAAGATTCTCTACGAGGTGCTAAATAACACTTAACGGAAATGTCGCACCACCGAGCCCCCATCTCGAGAATTAAGAATTATCAAGACCATATCAAAACTTCCATCTCGATCCGAGTATTGAGTTTCCCTAGATGGAATGAAAATCCGATACCTGGTTTGAGATTTATATGCATTTTAACGCCAACAGACGGAGACAGGGTGGGCCGGACCAGTTCGGTCCATCCACCGTGGCCCACACTGCTTCGCCTGGACCAACTTAAGTCGGTCCGCCAATTTTACATGGGACCCATGTTTCACAGGTCTCAGTCTGATCTTGGGGTCGCCACAACCCCAGTCTCATGCCACACGCCAACCAACGAAGACAGCCATTATGCCCTCCCACGGCCCGGACCGTCAGGCTGTCGTCCCGCTTGCTCGCGCTGACCGCCAAGGAGCCACGCCGATGCCCAGGAGAACCTGCAATGCCACCAGGGGAGCCCGTGCCACCGCCTAGGGAGTCGTGTTGCTGCCTGGGGAGCCCACGCCATCGCCGGACAGCCCTAGAACTGCCAGAAAATGGGGGTTTACGCTGGGAAACTTATCGGGGCCACCCCAGATGCCTCGGGACTCAGATTTTTGATATGAAAAGAGCGTTGAAAAGCCCGGATCGAACATTAGGCATATATGACCTTCTATTTACAATTAAACATAATTTATACAATATAATATGATTTCTAAGAAGTTGCAGAAATTTAAAAATTAAAGCACAATGATCCTACCTCGCAGGGTGTTGCCTGTCACTTCACAAACAATCTGCCGGAGCCGCAAACACCTTAGAGAGGTGGGGAGTGGATCATGAAGAAGGTGGATTCATTTTTGGGAGAGCTTCCTCCAGGGATATTTTAAGGGAGAAGAAGGAGGGGGTGGATGTGTTTATCTAAGGAAAAAATTAATTAAAAATTAATTAATTTTAAACACCCACCAGTAGGCTCGTATCCGAACTCTCGACGAGGTCGAGGTCAAGCCGCTCCTATAGTAAAATCCACATTTTTATCGTAATAGAGGTCATAGAATTTTAATCTGAGCCTCCATTGAGAAGTTATAATGTTCATGCCTGAGGCCACTAAATTACAAAAACACCCCTGGTGGTGTTTTTCATAGAAGGGTTGCGCCCACAAAATTTATACACCTCCTAGGGTAAAAGGCATACTCCAGACTGAACGGTGCCCTTAATTTCCCATCTGAGCAACTATTTAGGAGTTATTCTATTTATTTGGCATGTCAAGTGTGAATACACTTAAAATTTAATTCCGACCACACAGGGGCTCGGAATCACACACCGTCAAAAAAACCTGCTCCGAAATAACATCATGAAAAAAATTCAAAGTCTCACATGCACAAATCCCATGTTCTTAAAGAATTACCTCCATGTTTTTCATCCCAAAAAGAAACTACAAAAACAATTGAGGACATTGAGTCCGCATCTGGCTCTCTCATTCCCAGGTGCTCTCCTACACCATCCTGGGCTGCCACAACACTAAATCTAAATGAATGGTCCGTCCACATAGAGTCTACTCATGCTAGTCCTCAATCACCACTAGGTGCTCTGCAAATATGGCTCCATCCTCAATGTCCAACACTCCCCAGTCGATGACGTGCATGGGGTCGTGCACGTATTTCCTCAGCTGTGACACATGGAAGGCATCATGCACTTTCACCAGCTGTGGGGGTAGAGAAAGACGATAGACAACCTCGATAACCCTGCGCACAATCTCAAAAGGCCCGATGATCCTCGAGGATAGATTGCCTCCCCAGCCGAACCTCCATGTTCCACACCGCAAGGATACTCTCAAAAAGACATGGTCCCCCTAGTCAAACTCCAAAGGCCTACGATGACGATCTGTATAGGACTTCTGTTTGCTATGAGCCATCCTCATCACCTCATGAATGACCTGCACCTTCTCCATCGTTGACCACACCAACTTTATGCCCACGAGGGAGGTCTCCCAAACCTTCGACCAGCACAATGGTGACCTTCAGGGTCTCCCGTAGAGGGCCTCCAAAGGTGAAATGCAGATAGTAGAGTGGTAACTTTTGTTATACGTGAACTCCACCAAGGGAAGGTGATCCTAACATCTTAGGCTGAAGTCTAACATGCATGCCCTGAACATATCCTCCAACACCTGGATAGTGCTCTTGGTATGCCCGTCCGCCTTGGGGTGAAAATATGTACTCATCCTTAGCTGAGTCCTAAATTCCTCCTGTAGGCCTTGCCACAATCACAATGTAAACCGTGTGTCATGGTTAGATATGATCTTTGAGGGTAATCCATGAAGGAAGATGATCTCATGAACGTACAACTGCCCAAGACTCTCCACCGAGCTCTACTCCCTAATGACAAGTAAGTGCACCGACTATGTGAGTTGGTCCACTATCACCCAAATGGAATCATGGACCTTCGTTGTGTGTGGAATCCTTGTGATGAAGTCCATATATTCGCCACCCCACATCCACATCAGGATATCAAGGGGCTGCTACAACCCTACCGGAACATGATGCTATGCCTTCACCTACTGACAGGTTAGACACCAAGAAACGAACTCAGCTACGCTCTGCTTCATGGAAGACCACCAAAACGGCTGTAGAAGGTCTCTGTACATTTTCCCCACACCAGGATGTACAGCCAAGGAAAAAGTGTGGAACTCCCGCATCACCTCCACCGGCATCTCCACCGGTACTACAGCTCACCCCTGTAATAGGATCTTGTGATTCCTTCCTTCAGAATACCCATCGGGTGAGTCAATCGAGGATATCTGATCATGCAGCACCTCACTATCGACATCCCCCAGCTGCAACTCTCTCACATGATCAAGGAGTGAAGGAGTCAACCCCATCAACTGTATAAAATCCGTTCCTTCCTGCTCCACCAAGGTTAGTTGTATGGAATCCAACTACTATGAAGCTTCCTACACTAGACGAGCTAGGGAATTTCTTCTAAGGGCATCTGCTAATATGTTGCCCTTCCCTAGAGTGTAGACTATCTCAAAATCATAGTCCTACAGAAACTCTAGCCAGCACCTCTGCCTCAAATTTATATCCCTCTGATTGAAGATTTTTTTGAGGCTCTGGTGGTCTGAGTAGACCAGAAAACACTCACCAAGATGGTAGTGTCTCCATAACCTCAAGGCAAAGACCACCGCTGCCAGCTCCAAATCATGAGTCACATAATTTTTCTCATGGGGCCTCAACTACCTCTACCCATATGCAATCATTTCCCACTGCTACATCAGAACGCACCCGAGCCCAGTTCCTTAAGCGTCGCAGTATACCATGAACTCAACACCCCTCTCTAAAAGCCTCAACAGTGGAGCACTAGTCAGCCTCTTCCTCAACTCCTCGAAGGCCTTTTGGCACTGATCAGTCCAGGTGAATGGTCATCCTTTCTACGTCAATGTTGTGAAAGGGGATGAAATATAGGATAAGTCTTCCATGAACCTCTTGTAGTACCCTACCAAGTAAAGGATGCTCTGCAACTCAGATGCATTCTTGGGTGGATCCCAAGAAAGAACTGCCTCTATCTTTTTGGGATCTACGGAAAAACCCTATTCCGAAATGACATGCCCCATAAAGTGAACCTCATGAATCTTGAACTGAAACTTCGAGAGCTTCCCATACATCTGGTGTTCCCAGAGTTATTCTAGGACCATACTCAAATTCTCCTCGTGCTCCTCCTCCATCGTATAGTAGATGAGTATGTTGTCAATAAAGACAACTAGAAATCGGTCCAAGTACGACTGGAATATCTGGTTCATCAAAGCCATGAAAATGGTGGGGGAATTCATCATGCCAAAGGGCATCACCAAAAACTCATAATGGCCATAGAGAAAATAGAAATCTAACTTCGGGATGTCAGCTTCATGAGCCCGCAACTGGTGGTAACTGGATCAAAGATCAATCTTGTAGAACCACTTCGCACCTCTCAACTTGTCGAAGAGGTCATCAATCCTCGAAAAAGGGTATGTGTACTTTATCATGGCCTGATTCAGTTGAAGATAATCCACACAAATTCGCAGACTCCTATATGCCTTTTTCACAAACAAAACTGGAGCCGCCCAGGGGGACACACTAGGCCTGATGAATCCCTTCTCATGAAGGTTGTCCAACTGAAGTCATAGCTCCCGAAGCTCTGTGGGAGCCATCTCTACTGCCTCCCTGAGGTCCACCATGTTGTCGCCTGGGAGATCCCTGGTCACGACGCTGCCTCTACTACTACGGTGCACCCACTGCCTGCCACGGCTGCTAGGTACGACTGGTCGGGCAGTCCCGTGCTAGGTTACCTTTTCCATCACAGGCATAACACCAGATCTCTCCTAACTATTCCAGTTGTCTACGGCGCCACTGTGGTGTACTACCCTACCCCTGAGTATACTCATGGAAGGGTCTCCTCGATTGAGGTCCTTCTCTCTACCGCCTGCCTGCTACTGAATACTTTACTTTGAAGCGTCCACTGCTAAGCCCTACCAGCTAGCACCCCGCATCCAAGAATCTCTCAGTCATGAGCACCCACTCAAGCACCCCGACATAAGTGGGGATGCACAGGGGTACTACACTAGAACATATTTCGTTGTGAAGACCCTGCTCAAACTTCTATGCCTGGAAGTAACTATCGCAGATCATATCCTGCGTTTTGCATGTAAAATTTGTAAAGAGGGACGAGTACTGTGCCACGTTCATCCCCCCTACTTCAGCTCCAAAATCTCGTGAATCCGAACAGAACTTAAAAAAGAGGGGGAGTAGTCCTCCTGGAAGAGCTGTTGGAATCTATCCAATGTGAGAGATGACTCGTCGTGGGTCTGTGTAACGAACCCCCACCAAGGCTCAGTCGTCCAGAGGAAAAGCCTGGATGCTAGGGATACCATCTAGTCTGCTGTTGTCCGTACCAGCCTGAAAAGGTGGTCGACATACTCTATCTAGTATTCCGCTACCCGAGGATCTGAGTCCCCGCGGAACTTCTACGGTCACTGACACTGGAAGTCTCAAGGCGTGCTCAGCCTGTACCTAACCTCGGCCTATTATTCCGGTAATAACTGCTGCTCTCCAGATGAAGGGGATACTGTTGAACCAATGGGTGGAAGGGGATCACGTGAGGGTCCCTGAACTAATTCCTTGTCAGTCGCTAGGTCATCGTCACGAACTGGAGTGGGTAACTTGGCTGGCTGCTGTCGTTGGGGCATCCTGAAAATTATCAAGGATTACCGTGATCAGATGGGCATATATATATATCAGTAATAAAAAGGGGAGCTGATTCAAAAAGGATAGTCAAAGACTCAATCCTACCAGATGCATGTTCCAAATTCCATGCAACAAGTGTCTCAGTGTGCCGAGTCAATAAGAGAGTTATCAGGGTCCTAGTGAATGGATAGGTCAGCTGCCCATACCATCACTAGACTCTCTGGCCTGAGATCCGCTCTTGAAACTCATCAACACTATTTCCCTAAATCCCAACCAATTCCTTTATAGGGATTTCATAACAACTCCCCAAGGAATGAACCATCCTTTGATACCACTTTGTCATGACCTGACCCCATCGGTCTTGAGCCGCAACTACCCCAAAGCCCATTTCTAGAAGCTCGGGTATGGCGACAAGCACCGAAGGAGTAACAATCTCGGGGAGTCATTTTCTTAAGTACATGTACTGGCACACACACTCCACTCAATGTAGAAGTCCAGAGTAAAAAAGGAAACCCAAGTACGGACTAAAATATCCCAACTAAAAAAGTATGCATCGACCTCTAAAAAGAGAACAAGTAAAGTGCTAAAAAGTAAACATACAAGTAAACTGAACAGTAAAGGGAAAAAGAATGTGCCTAACTAGAAAGGTGCTACAACCTGACAAAAGGTAACGAGAGTAAATTGCTGGTGATTATCACACCTAAAAGACCTACTATGACAATTAAACGCAGCCCAGGATCTTGTGTCCTCTATGCTCTTATGTAGTCTCGATTGACCTGTTCGTCTTCTATAAGGGCACACCAAGTGTGGGAAACACCCAAGAAGGGGTGAGTATAATGATACTCAGTAGAATACCCCAAAATCTCGAGGTAGCAACAAAGGAGGTACTAAAAAATTGAGCAGTAGATAGAACAAAGAATATTGTAAGGATTCAATTGAGAGAGTGTAGCTCAACCCAAAAAAATAAAGGAAGTAGACTCGTCCAACCCATAGGAGCTAGACACGGAAAGCACGTGTTATACCTCACACGTCTTCGCCCCTCCTAAAAGAAGAGTAACTGAACCCAGGGAGTGGGAACAAAAGTAAGGTGTATATATATATATATATATTCTCAACAAGAAACCCGAATGAGTGTGTAAGGGTATATCCATCTCCAATCTCCGCTCAGGAGAAGTCGCCAATAGTTCTAAGGATATCCATCCCTGATGCCAAAAAGTCCCGCACGACAAAGCTTTCTCATCACTGAACCGTACAACCAAGGGTCCTGCTCTGGTAATCATGGAGAAAAGTCACTGTCTAGACTCATATAAAGTGATGAGTCTGAAAGAAGTTGTCAGGTAACCCACTGCCCAGCCCAACTGGAGGGTAAACCCTAAGATGTTGTTGGGTAACCCACTGCTCTACCTCGCTAGAGGGTAAACCCTAAGGTTTACGGGTAACCCACTTCCAAGCCCCGCTGGAGGGTAAACCCTAAGGTTAATAGGTAACCCACTGCCGAGCCTCGCTGGAGGTAAACCCTAATATGCCAGTGGGTAACCCACTGCACAGCCCCGCTGGAGGGTAAAACTGGAACTGGTACGATAACTCTGCACTTCCCGTGCCATCACTGGGTGTGACTAACATTGCTACTGTGCGTTGGTTTAGAGTGCATAAAAGGAACCTACAACCATTGTCCTTTCATGTTTCCAATTTTAATGAGATCTCAAATGAGGCTCTACATGCCCAAACAAATTAAACCGTTGTAATCCTCGCATAAAAACATGAGAGATAGACTATTTAATCGCTTGAAATGGACTCCCAATGAAAAAGATATTCAACACCGCTTTATTCCCATACATCATCTCATGGGTCCCACACCTCGGTTTCGAAAAAGGTTGGGCAAACTACACCATTGTGATGCTCTCAAAAAATTAGGCCAAATTGACTATTCATTCGCCCTGAATGGACTTCTAAGGAAAAAGTCGCAGACGCTGCATGCAGCTTGAAAGACAGCCCATGGGGCCCATGCCTCAACTCTGACTTCAACAACTAAACCCCCCTAGAAAAACCTTGCCTCGATGCTAGGGTCACAAAGCCATTGACGATGCCTAAAACTGACTCAAGATGTGCTCGCGCCATCTAAAGCAAAATTCTCAGCGAGGTGCCAAATAACACTTAACGGACGAATCGCGCCACAGAGCCCCTATCTCGAGAATTAAAAATTCCTCAGACCATCTCGAAACCTCCGACTCGATCTGAGGATCACGTTTCCATAGATGGTATGAAAATCTGATACCCGGTTTGAGAGTTAGATGAATTTTAATGCCAAAGGACGTAGATGAGGTGGGTCGGACCAGTTCGGTCGGTCCATCCCTTCAGACTGGCGGTCTGCGGCTCGGATGCCCGGACTGCCCGGTCCAACGTGGCCCACAGTTCACCACATGGGCCGCACCAATTTTCCAGGACTAGCTTATGTTTTTCCAGCGCTTTTCCATGGAACCCACATTTTGTGTGTCTTAGTATCCTCCTAGGTCCACGATGACCCCGGTCTCGCGCCACACGCCGACCGGTGAAGCCGGCGAGCACGCCCTCCCATGGCCCGGACCGTCGGGCCACCGTCCCGCTCGCATGCTCTAACCATCGAGGAGCTGCGCCACCACCCGGGGGAGCCCGCACCACCGCCTGGGGAGCCCACGCCACCGCCGGGGAGCT
The DNA here is from genome assembly GCA_963277665.1 of Viscum album. NCBI lineage: Eukaryota > Viridiplantae > Streptophyta > Magnoliopsida > Santalales > Viscaceae > Viscum > Viscum album. Next base: position 543,600,349 of record OY728119.1, read on the forward strand.
GCGCCCCCACCTGGGGAGCCCACACCGCCACCGGACCACCTTAGAACCGCCGAAAATAGGGGTTTTGGCCAGAAAACTTCCCAGGGCCACCTCGGACGCCCCAGGACTCAACCTTTCGATCCTAAAAGAGCGTTGGAAATCTCGAATCGAACCCTACGTATATGTGGAATTCTCTTGACAATAAAACAAAATTTTGATGATATAATTAGTGTTCAATGATTTTGTAGAAATTTAAAAATGAAAGCGCAACGATCCTACCTCGCAGGGCATAGCCCATCACTTCACAAAAGATCTGTCGGAGCCGCAACCACCTTGGACAGGTACAGAAAGGAGGTTAAAGAAGGTGTATCCTTTGTCGGGAGTGCTTCCTCTAGGGAGATTTTAAGTGGAAGAAGTATGGGGTGGATGTGTTTTAGTTGGGAAAAAAATTAATTAAAAATTAATTAATTTTAAACTCCCACCAGTAGGCCCGTACCCAAACTATCGACGGGGTTGAGGTTAAGCCACTCCTAGGGTAAAATCCACATTCTTAGAATAACAGTGGTCTCAGAATTTTAATCCGAGCCTCCATTCAAAAGTTATAAAGTTCACGCCCAAGTCCGCTAAATTATGAAAACACCCCATCTGGCGTTTTCCACAGAAGGGCCGCGCCCGTGAAAGTTACACCCCTCCTAGGGTAAACAGGAAGCTCCAAAATCAATGGTACCCTCAGTTTTACAATCCGAACTACTATTTAGGATTTATTCTGTTTATTTGGCATGTTTAGTGTGAACACACTTAAAATTTAATTTTCAGCCACACCGGGGCTCGGAATCCCACACCGTCTGAATGCGCTACTTTGGAATAACATCAAGAAAAAATTCAAAGTCTCACAGGCTCAAAACTTAGGTTCTTAAAACTGATCCCATTAAAAATCATAAGAAAAAATAAATAATATTAATGGGGCCCCATACAAAGTCCTATCCTAAATTAATGACACCATTACAGGTATTAAGTAGTGGCCTTAATAGGGTGTGAGTGAAACTCATTAGGGAAGCACCAACAATGCCTATTAATTTTCTAGTTTTTTAGTATAAAACCTAATGGTATGTAGTATATTAATAATAAAAATAGTAAAGTTGAAGTGGATCAAAGAATAAATCCTTATTTATCCTTGGTTGACTATATCTAATAATGTGGCATAATAAGGGGTTGTTGGACCCTTGGGGTATTGAATATGCATTCAAAAACAAGAATCATGATGAATAAAAAGTGTGTTCCCATGCTCTCCCATACGAAAAAACCATGTGAACCCATTGAAATGTCTATGTATACCTATGTATAGTAAGGGCTAACCAACCCATGGTTATCAAGCCAGAATATCTAGTTATGTAGTTGAGTCCAAGGGATTAACCCCCTCCATTACACATTCTAATGGTGATACAACTAATCCAGGGGAGTATGTCTAAGGTAATTTTAGGAAGGTAAGTGATTGGGATCCAATGATGAAATACATTGAATTCTGTGAATATGGACGTTAATCCAAATCCCAGAGCTCATCCAAGAAATTCTAATGCTTTCAAAGTTTCTAAGTGAATACATGATGTCAAGATGATGTATAAAATAATATAATACATTGAATGAATCCACATAAAGATTACCCCTTAACATCCAAATCAATTAATCACTTGGAATCCTTTGGGATCATACTTGTAATTACAATATGGATTCAAAAGATTAACTTAGAAATCCCTCACATTAAAATCACAACCTATTTCATTTTATTAAAAAATATCACAAGGTATATTGTTATTGAAGAGGAAAAGTGAAATTTAAATAAAGAAAAAATTCATCGTGTCGCATGGCCTCACATTTCAAATATACCTAAGTATTTTATTAGTTACTATCCCATTAAATTTCATTTTCCCCTTTCACAAATCATATTATTTGATAAAGGGTATCATAACTCACCAACTCCGTTTCCTTAATTTTTAATCTTCAAATAATCTCAATCAATAACATCCCATTGATAATTTTAATACTTTAATTCGTGATTTTGGAAGTTAAAAACTTATTTACTATAATTTTTTGATTACCTTTTTCTTAAGGGACATAATTTTACTAGTTCCACATTATGGGTTATGTCACCCTAACTCAAAATGTATTAATTATAATAAACCGAGTACATCATGGTAAACTCTTAGTTACATTTTCTTTATACACTAGGATCAAATAATTAAATGACATGTTATTAAAATAAGAAATGTCACAATCCTAGGAAAGGCCATGGTTTATCCATGTTTCACTTGGGTAGTTTCCTAGGACTTAGTACTCATATAGTAACTATTTAATTTATAAAGAAATTATAAAAAATAGAACCTCATGGGAGACTCATTAACTATGTTAAAACTCTTATATGGATCTTACATGGTCTATAGAATGAGTAATAATATTTACCTAAACTCGCATATAAATTAATGCTGCTGTGGGTCTTAACATTTTCCATTAAATTTATAAATTCATGATTATTGCATGATACTCTAATAGATAATACCTTGTCTTTAAGATAAATTTTTAATTTGAGGATACAACTTAAGAAAATGGAATAAATTAATGGAAATCAATTAAGATGAGATAATTTAAAATAAAAAACATAGTTAATGTAGGGTGATCTACATAGCACACAACATGAAGGATTTATAAAATGGGGAGTCTTTAAGGTAAATTAAAATAGACTACCTAACATATAAACAAACTATTCCATTTAACTATGTCCTTATAATCTACTGCTCAAGGTTCTCAATAATCAATGGCTAATTTACAAACAATACACATCCATAAATCACATCCATAAAATTAAAATGAATTAAATATAATTCACTCCAAATTAATTAGAAATTTAAAAAAAATTAATCATGGTAAAACACATCAGAGTAAATGGGAACATACTCACTAGATGATTTTGATACACTAGAACCGTGTCTAGTGATTAGATGACATTACACATCTTAACCTTTGAACAACCCCATTTTATATTGCAAATAATTGGAAATTGAACAATAAGTGACAAAAAAACGTTAATATAAAACCCTTTAAAAACTCACCACACCAAATACCTCCAATTTAATGATTACTTACAGTGTCTAGACGACATCTATGGAAACCCTTAGGCCAATACATATGAAATTCCCATCATCCAAAAATGATTACACCATACTCTATTGGAATAATCTCTTAGATATGTATTAAAAACAACCACTATGTGAGATAAATCAGTAAGGAAGGAAACAAATCCACAAACATTCCATTGTATTTTGGTTGTAATGGACAGATGATTAAATTACCAAGAAACAATAGAGACTAACCATGGAGGGTGGTTGGATATTGATGCCCATGTGGGAGTATGGTTGCAGAAAATGTGTGGAAATTAGGGTAAAACCCATTTAATGGTGGGGAGTTAAGAAATATATTTTTACACATTATCATAAGTGCATGGTTAGGCTACATAATTTGTCAAACTATGTTTAACCATATGGGACTCAATTCCCAGGGCACACCAAGCTGCATAGTTGTGAAAAATGATTCTATAAACCATGATCAAATAATTAAGATCCCTCTATAATTTTAAATATACCACCACATGGTTTACTGACCCCTTATGTCATGGATTAACTAAATAATGTTCTATAACCAATAGGCATCATGATCAACGTGCACGATTAGCACTAACAGTGCATTAATCATGGGCCCCGAGTTATTTCTCTTGAAACTAAAGTTTTATATTCTCATGCAGATGGAAAGTATCTAAGAATACAAAACACCTCTCAAAACTCTATCCTCATCCAAAAATAATACATTAATAGGTCTAAAATCTATAAATTTCATTCTGATCTCAATTTCAAAATCCAACATTTCCCACAATTAGGGATATACAATTTTTCTTGTAAATTTCAACTCATCCATACACATTATGGAATTTGGGTTTTATATTCAGGATAATTGAAATAAAATATATTATAATTAAAAAAATTAAATCAAATAGAGTTATTAATTCAAATAATTTTCAAATATAATCTATTTAATGATATCTAGTGATCATTGCTTATAATTCCACAGATCACATCTCTTTCTGATCTATCTTCTATTTTTTATCCTTAATAAATAATTTTATATTCTCAAAAGAATTATAATATTCTAATAAAATTTGAAACGATTAATAGAAATATACTTAAATTCCTAAAAAAATTTAATCAGTGACAAAATATATAAGTCTTGAGGTTTAAAATATTTAATCAAATACTAGAAATTCTAAAAATTAACCTCAGATATTATATTAAGATAAAGAAAATATATATTAATATTTTTTAGATAATTTTTCACTTAATTTTACTATTTTGAGTCTTGAATATTGATAATTTATTAATAAAATAAACTTATCTTAGATTTAACATCAGATAACAAATAAATCATACTTTATTAGTTTAACAATTAATAGGAAAACAAGGTAATTTAATTTTCTAACTTGAAAGATCTAAATCATAATGAGGACTAAGATGTAATTTTTAAATCAAAATCAATTAAATAACTATATTTTAGTTCATTTACTACATATTATTTCAATGTTTTTGGATTATTTTTTAATGTATCTATATCTAAAAAGAATTATTCATTCCTTATTCTTCATTCTTTCTATCATTAAATTTCTATTGACTTCAATTCAAAATCGTTAAATGTATAATTTTACTTTTTAGATTAAAACTTCAGATATATATCTTCTATTTATTATCATTTTTATTTAGTTTCATTGAAATTAGAAACTATTATATGAGATAATTCATCAAAGAAGTTGATTGAGGAATAAGCACTCTGAACATTTTCACAAAGAAGATGTAATTAGGTTTTAGATGAGAATTGAGTGTCACCTTATGTTACATTCTCTTTTTGATTTCTCTATTATTGTTCATGATTGAATATATTTTCTTAAAATATTCTAGGATTCATTAGGAATACACATAATAGATAAGTATCCCCAAAAGGTTCACCTTTGTAGGGGGAATTCTTTATTAACATATATTTATTTTTTTCAAAACCATAAATATCTATTTATTTTTGGTAATCCATTTCCTCTTAAGATATATTTACAACTATTTAATTTTAATTTTCCTTGGCACTTTATATTCTGTAAATTGATGATTCACCTTAAATGGAAAAAGAAATCATACCCATACTATTGGATCTTTGATCATTGAAGACCATCACAACAGATATTTTTCCACTCTAAGTTATTTCTTTTAGATCATCATATAAAATAATTTATAAATATATCTAATTATTATAAATTCTTAATTTGATTTTAGTTTCATGTGTATTGTTCAATATCAATATATTTTCTTAAGGGTTCTTATTCTTCTTTTATAACTCCTTATTACAAATATTAATTTCATTAATCAAGTTAACTAAGGATTTAATTTTTTATTTGATCTCCCTAATTTTTTTTATTTTCATGATTATATCTATGGTCTTATATTAATTATTATTAATGATTCATTTTAGATTTCATCATCTTAGGATACTCAAAATACTCTATAAAAAATATAATTTATTTTTTTCCATACATTTCTTATAAAATTTTCAATAGAACTTTTGAATTCATCATTGAGATAAAAAACCGCAATGATTTATTTTCATCCACTATTTTGGGTTTTTTTCTCCACCATAACCAATATAACATCCTCTATATATGATTTAAAATCTATATTTTCTTCCTTAAGATAAAGACATTTATCACCATCCTCTTTTCACATCAATATTTTCTGTTGAAATTTTTTTATGGTTGTTTTTCTAGATTCTATATATCATTACTGGGGTAATCCAATTAATATTTTCATGGGCACAAGACTTTAAAATATCCTTTCTACTTCCTTTGAAATATAATGGAAATGTGAAGTTCCTTTTCAAATTTCAAACATGAAAAACTTATCTTTCCTTAAAACCATCATTTTTCATGATTGAACTTTTTATCCACAAGTGATATAAATTCATCTATTATATCCAAGTTCAAATATGTACATTCACTAAATTAAATATTCTACTTGTATTTAAGCTCTATATCCTTAGATGATTTATTTTTTATACTAACTAGATTTACTCATATCTAATACCAAACTAAAATAATTTTCAAATAATCTAATGAAAGATGCACTAATCTAACTTCCTCAAGAGCCAATACATATATGTTATAAAATGGTAGAAAACTTCTTAGATTTTTCTTCACTCTATCTATATATATTATCTTCATTCCATGTTTATTAATTGATCTGATAACCTAAAATATTATTTTGATGAAATGGTAAATATTTTATTTTGGATATATCTTCAAATAATAAATTGTTTTATGAAACACATTTATATTTTTCATTTTCACTATGTTGTCTCCATTGTAGATATTATCTATTTTATCCAATAATTCTTTATCATATCTAAAACTCAAGAATTTATATATATCTATTTAGATAATTCTCTATATAAGGAATCTTTTTTTACTCAAATAATATTAACAACAATTTATCCATCTCGATCAAGGACAACTTTGTGAGGTGACTAACTTATATTCCATGAATAATAGTGTATACAAAATTGAGTCTAGAAGATGGAAGATTTGACTTGATCTAGTTTATCAAAACTAATTATATTTATCCATTAAATAATATAAATCATTTCATTTTAAAATACTGCTTCATATTCAATATCTCACTTTAATAGATTCATAAAAATGAACCTTTTACCTCTGATACCACTTAATACAATAGAAGGCCCCATGGAAAATTTAATATTGTAAAGGAGGTGAATTAGGGTGGAAATTTTTTCTCATATTCAATTGTATATTATTCAAATTTAAATAAGAATATTATAATCATATAAATCCCATAATCATAATCAAACCATCCATGAATTGAAAATAAATTCATGGGTAGATGTATTTTACAAGGTTTACAACTAAGGTATATTATAGGTATGATCAACCGAACATGTGTTGTTATACTAGATAAATCAGTAAAAATTTGTGTGATTACAAGATTTCAGGTAGAAATCAGTTCCATAACCTAGGTTCACCCCTACTTCTTCTTATCCACATAATACTTCAATGTCGAGAAAATAATAATTATCATCATTTGGTCCACTCACAGGAATATATAAAACAAATTACCAATCATATGTGGTTATTTATCTAAAATCCAATATCTTTAATCATGATTTTATGAATAATTATGTTCTTCCATGTAACCTGAATTTTCAGAACTCAATAATCATTAATATATTTACTGATTGAACATCCATTTTTTCACAAGTCTTAACCTTGTTTCCTTCCAAGCTCATCATTTGATACTTTGAAATAATCCTTATCAAAATTATACATACAGGAATCAAATTGGACCAAAATATTATCTATTATAAATTAATTAAATTTAAAAATAAGATTTATAGATCTCCCATAATTAAAATCATCTAAAATACTTAAGATCTAACTCCACAAAGCATTGGATAATATTTAAAAATTGTCTTAAAATTTATACTTTTTAAAACATTTTAAAGATGTATATCGTTAACCATTATGGAATCATGTGTTAGAGAAAATGACATAATCAAAATAAAAATTTAATAACACCAAATCCAATATCCTAGAGCCAGTGGAAAATATATTAAATTAGAATAATACACAATGGATTTCATCCCGAAGGACCAAATAGTTTAGTAGACTCAGTGAACTAGATACATACATGATTCCAATACTAATTTGTAAATATAAAAACATAGAATTTGAATAATTATTTATTCCATGATAATAACAATAATATCCTTCTACATATATTAGGGAAAGGAATACAATTAAATGATAAGATTAAATTATTTCTAAGGGTTACATAAAATTTAATATATCATGAGTAAATCAGGTATAATTATTATAGAAAAGTGAATATCAAAAAATATAATCCATTTAATTAATATATTGATAAAAAATAATAATATTGTAGTCAAAAGTGACGATTAAATAATTCTATATAAATAATAATTTGAGATTTATACCTATTCATGGATGTCATAACTATTAAATAATCACACAAACATCAAAAAATAATTTCATAATTATGGAATCTATAATTTTGGATATCATTAACAAAGTGTCACGAATTTGTGCCAAGAAAACATATATAAGAAGTAAAGGTGTATGGAAAATACCAAAATTAATTTTTATCTTGAGACCTATAGAGGCATCATTAGGTTATAATGGCCCCTACCATTACTTACTAAGACTAATTCTGCTCTCATATATTTAATAAACAATATAAATAAAAAATAAGCTTTAATGATAAAAAAATTACATATAGAAAGAAATACTTTACAAAATTCCAATAATCTCCAGGTCAAACTAATCACAAACAATCTAGGGAAAGAATTGGAATGGTTCCAATACAATATATCTCTTGTCAAGAAGAAGTAAAAGGAATGTTAATTTTTGTTTATCAATATAAATACCAAAAAATATCATCTAAAATATACTTGAGGAAAATACCATTTTCACATTGATATAAACTTTTTAAAACTAAAAATTTTCAAAACATTAGGAAAAAAATTTATTTTAGAAGAAGAAATGAAACATTTAATGTAAGATTCAAATAATTAAGTGATCATGATGCTAAAAAATTTCATTCATGCTAAGTATGTTAAAACAACGATTGGTTTCACAATTTTAATAAATAGTAAAAAGGTACATCATTCATAAAATGACAAGAAGGTTCTATTAAATGGATTTTTTAAAAAATAAAATGTGGGAGAAAATTTATTTAATAAATTATAGGAAAATATTAAAAAAATTAAAACATTTAATGTAAAATATGTACAATGAAAACAAAGGTTCTAGAAAGAATAAAACAACTAATCCAATGTTTCAAAAAAAAAATATTGATCTCATGAGTTCAAAAAAAATGAAAATTAATCGAAAAATATTTTTTTTATAAAAATAATTAGAGTAGAATAAAATATATTATTTTTTTGATAGAATGATCTAATAATTCCCCTAGTGGAGACGTAAACATAAGATATCTCCAATAATTATGAGATTTTAAATTTAACTCTTATCTCTTTGGTAAATTTTGAATCATAAACCCTATGAAAGTAATAACATAAAATGAATCCTAAAAATCCATGAATATAAATGGAATAATGATATAACATATAAAATAGGAAATATATACACCACATGAAAGAATAAATTGGTAAATATGGCATATATATCATAGATAAAATATTGAGATGAGAAATGCATACCTCCGAGCTGACTCACCACGCAAGTTACTCATTATCATGAATAAAAAACTAATTTTAATTTTTTAATTTCTTAATAAATATTATAAGATTTATTATTACTTTTATATTTTTTATTACTAGGTTATATTTAGTTATATAATCAATTATGTTCATAATAGATATTTTGATGTTATTTGGTTCATATGATTAAAATGAATTTGGTTGGTTGATTATGGTAAAAAAGGAAATTGTTACATTATATATAGAATAATAATAATTTAAAAATAATAGTTTTCTCAAAATAAATTATGTTTTTAAAAACCTCATTAGAATACGGTTAAGAAAAAAAGAACTACTTTACAATCCTGTATACTGTAAGTCGTACGTACGCATGAGTATAATTTCTATTTTTCAATGATCATGGATGAAGTAATGAAAGTATTATTTTAACATTAAATTATTACAATTATTTAATATATAATATATTATTTTTATATATATATATATCATCCATTATATGTGGTGACGGGAAATTAATCTCATCATTATGTGACAGTGGTACTTAACGCATATGCACGAATAACTTTATAATTATTGAATTGATAGGATGGAAATTAATTACATGATATTTTTTCTTTAAAAAATTATAAATATAGAATTATTATAATATATAGATAATAAATAAATCATTATAACCAAACATGAGAGGTGGTGATATGAAATGAATTATATAGGTTAGCAATGTAGTAGTCTTCCATACAAATGAACAAATATTTCATTTCCCATTTGGTAAAAGAGGATACGGATATAGAGAATTTCATTAGTGTAATAATATATAATTTATAAATGAAATATTTATTTTATTATATCAGAATATTTAAAAAAATATTTTAAGGATTTATAAGGAGAAATAATACTAAAACATTTCGTTAAAATCTATACCACTTCTTCAGACCACCTCTCTTTCTTTAAACCTTAATCCCCCAAAGGTTTCTATTATACTCAGAATAAAACCTATATAATCTGTTAATTTATGTTCGAAGATATTTGGGAATTTATTTTGGAATAAAATTCATTCTTGAAGTGTGAGTAAAAGAGGAGAAGATTTTTCCTTTCATAATGAGGGGAGGGGAATTGTTGAAATTTACTAAAGTATTAAAACAATATAAATTTAATTTACAAGTTAAAATGACTCAAATTTGATAATATTGGAAAAATATATGATCATGTGTCAAAATGAGCACAAAATATATAAATTATAAAAGTTTTTTTACTGGTTTCACCCATATATATTTTATTTATCCGTCCATTAACTGTTTTGAGGACTACCATGATAACAAAGTGGATTACACATTAGGGGTCCTAGTAGTTACTATAAAAGAAGAATTAGCCCATAAATAGACCATGGTTACTAGTTTCAACCATAACACATTTACTTCCCCTATTATACTATTTTTATGAATTTTAAATAATTTAATAAAATATTTTTTATTATAAAATATTGTTAATTTCATTTCTGAAAATACATGAAATATTATAATATATTATTTGTCTAACTCATGTAAAATTGTTACAAAATAACATGAATTTTATTATAATAAGGATTTGGTCCTAATTAAATCATAAAATAAAATTTATATAGTTTTATATATTATTTCAAATCATATATTTTAGATAAACCCATCAATTAAATAATTTTTACCTTAATCGTGGGAATGAATTTTTCAACCTAGAAGGGGTAAAATATTACTTATTTGGTAAAAATTAGCTCATAAATGTACAATATATGACATTTTTTTTACAATTTGTCATCATAAATTTCCTATTCAATTATTTTTATGACTTATAGAAAATTTAATTTATGTTATTTAACATAAAATACTATTAATATCATTTTATGAACTATTCACATAATTTGACATTGAAAACAACATGAATGAAATTTAATTCGAATATAAAACCGTAAAGAAATATTAATATGTTTTATTTACATTTTATATTCATGGTAGACACTAAATCACCCAAAAAATATTATTTTTCGATTTATTAAATTCATTTACATGATTTTTCTACTACTTTTAAAATAACTTTGTTAAATTTTCATAAGCATTTAAGGTAAAAATTTCATAAATATAAATAATTACAATGATAAAAAAATATTTATCTTTAAAATAACTATTTATAACTAAACATAAATAGTTTTTTTCAACTTCACAAAATAATATAGACTATAAAAGTAGGAGAGTAAAATTTTTTAATGTATATTATCTTAAAATAATATACGAGAAATTTTCAAAGAAATAGACAAAAAACTCGATAAATTATAATCTCGTATGAGGATGTAAAACTCCCCTCCTAAAATATATGAATTTCATGTTTTGGAGTTAATTTTTATCAAATTATTTTTAACCTAAACCATCATGCTTACCATTACCGAGGTGATAAATATTTACTATGATCATTATTCATATTGATAAAAAATAAAAGGGAAATTTTTTAGAAATTTGAAACATATTATTAAAAATATGGAATGAATTTTATAAAATTAATTTTATATAAATTTTAGAATTTAAATTAAAATTAAACATCAAAATTATGATAAAAATGATTTTTCAAAAAATTATTCTTTAAGTATAAATATGTTTTTATACAAAATTAAAGTATAATGTTTATTCCAAATTAAATAATTTAATTTTTTTAATTAATAATAATTAATAAATTTCAGAACTAATCTCTAATAGAGATTTACCTTTTAAATATTAGAAAAAAAAAATAATTTTTCTATAAAAATGAGTTTTTCAGTATTTATTTAAAAATCTTGTTTTTTTATAAAAATACAATAATATCATATAAAGATAATTTTTATATTTTTATTTTGAAAATGGTATAATTTTAACAAAAAAACAACTCTAAATGTTGAATTAATTAATTTAATTATCCTTACAAAAAAGAAAATCATTTAAAAAATGTATTTTTGAAGAATACAATGATCGTGAAATACATTATTACTTGTTTACTAAGAATTAATGAAAATATTTTTATGAGTTATAAATATATTTATTTTTTATGTTGTGGATAATCCTAATCATACCCACCAATTCAATGGTATTGTTATAAATTAAAATTTAAATAATAATAATATTTTTTTTATTTAGGATTTGTGTTTCATGTCATATATTCTATTGAAAAAGTGTTCTGTTAAAATATTAGGGTGTTATATTCATCTAGTTTAATAAATAGAGTCCTCCAAATTAATAATTTAAATTTCTAATCGTTTTTTTTCATTTGAAACTACAATTTTTGAAAACCCACATTGTAAAATGTGGTAATAAAAAACCTTTTGAAAGAGGGAAATAGGAATATAGAGATCATCTAGAATGACAAATAACTAGAATTAAAAATAGTATAGCATAACTTGGAAGATAATATATGGACATGGAGGAATATAAAATATATAAATAATGATGCATACTGATCGAAAACATTGATCAAAAGAAAGGGAATGATCATGAGAATGTTAAACACTATAAAAACATAAATCAATAAGGTGTAAAAATAACATAGATTCATTGGGAATGAATGTAATTTGAATTTTTTTAACATCATTTTACGGGTGTTGATAAATTTCATTATCATCTAAAATTAAAAATTAAGATATATACAAACTTTACATGTATAATTTAATTAATTTCCAACAAAATATCATCTTTTCCTCCAAAAAATGAGTATTCTTGGTGATTTTGTATACACAAAGCACTAAAATAAACTTATAACAGATAAAAAAAATCCACCAAAGGATGAAAATATATTCATTTTATATTTACAAATTTACTCAATATAAATGGTTTCTGCAAGGAAAGATAATACCCAAAATGAATAAAACATCATATGAACAAATAATACATTAATCTCTAAAATTCAATAGTAAAACGGAAGGTTTAATATAGACTATTACATAAATAAATAGATATATATCCCGAATAACACTAATAGACTCATCATTAAATAATTTATTAATAGAAATGGTAATCTCAAACCCTTCACCCTACACCTATATAATTGTAATATCATTTATTCCAATTAATAATTTATATTAGAACCAATGGTTACATATATCTCAACCCAATGAAATATCTCCTGAAATATCACTAATCACCTATAAATCATAAAAATTCAAAAAACATTAATTCTATAATATGTTTCCAAAAATCAATTTAATATTTATTGATTAAACTATTTCAGTATAAACAATGTCATACTAACTAAGACATCATATAGGCCATTGGTAGGTTCTTCACACTTATTTCTATTCAGTTGTGGGTTCAATATCTATTTACTTTTCAAGTGAGATGGGTTGATACCCATTATACAACTTTACCATATTATAAAACAATATTAATATAATTATTATAAAATTTCCAAAAAAATGATTTACATTCTCAAAAATAACTGTAATCATCAAATCACTTTTTAACCACTATGATTTTCAATTTAGATTATTTCTTCCACAAAATAAAAAATTATTAATTTATTTTATCACATGAATATCAATTATCAAATTAAACCTAAACATTATCAATAAAATTAATCTTATTTCCAAAAAATATAAAATAATTATTCCACAAATAACATTTTCTCTACAAACATATACTAAATCAAAGTGTTGTATTCCCATAAATGCCTCCCAAATTATCCTTAATAATGTTAAAATTTGATCACACCAAACCTAAATGATGGTATCAATGCCTTAATCTTATGATTGAACATATACTTATTAACCCAAGATACTTTAGTTTTATCCTAGATCACAAGGCCATATAATATAATTCAATTAGATTTTCTCTCACATAAATCCTAATGCTTTATAATGAAAATTTGAATTTACCCAAGAATATCTCTGGGAGTGTTAAACCAGGTGTGTAGTAAGGTCACAGTCACCATTATCTAGAATGATGGTTAATATAAACTCAGCTTATGCATTTAAGGGATACTACCTCTTGATTAATATATGACAGAACCAAATCCACTTTTAGTATCGAGACATGGATGTATTTCTAGGAAAACCATATAATTTATACCTTATAACAACAATAGGATATAATCACGTATAATGTCATGTAATAAAATTCTATCATAGGGTTCTGTTCCCTATTATGTGTTTCCAAATATATAGTTCCAAGGGTTTCTACTAAATATCCACTATTGTCTACTATAAAGACCCCGAATTCAGTATCCCTGATTCAGGGGTTAATTTATTATAGTGGAATAAGTACTAAAAGATTTCATCTTAAAGGATTGAATTTTTTATTATTCTTTTAAATCTAGATAAATAATTTATTCTCAAATAAAATTGTAAATTAAAAATCATAACATTAGAAACATTCTTCCATCCTTGATATTAATCCTAATATCCCCCTTTATACCATATGGAAAGGGAAATAAAAAAATGACGAGGTAAAATTCTTAGAAAGGGTTATATATGGTGGAATCTATCACGAGTCAGTAAGGAATAATCAATATGTATATGTTAATAAATTAAAAAAATCATTTAATCAATTTCTTAATCATGAAGAATAATATGGTAGGCATAAATTCTGATCAATTAATACCATATTAAAAATCACATGAGATTAAAACTGATACATTGATGTCATAACTAGTCAAATAATCACATAAAAATAAATAACAGATTTTATAAGGAAGGAATTCATATTACAGACATCATAAACATACCATCAAGGCCTTATGAAAAGACACTATACATAAAAAAGTATGGCATACAACAAGTACCCAAACTAGTTTCTTTCTTTAAAAATACTTATGAGTCAAGGTACAAAAACAGACTTCACCCACCACTTATTGATTATAATTAATCCCTTATACATTTAATAAACAAAAAATACAAATCGTAAATACTTAATGATAAAAAACCGTCGATATAGGAAGAACTAGAATACGGAATATTATTACTTTCTCAATAAAAATGATAATAAAACATCTAGAGAATGAATATGTATTATTTCATTACAATATATCTATGATGGATAATATGTAAAAAAAATGGGTTTTTTATTTGATAAATTGTTTAACCATAAAAATATCATTTATAACATTCTTGAAGAAAATGCACTTTTCAATTTTAAATTCAATTTTAAAAACTAAAAAATTATTGAATAATTGGAAAAATAATTTATTTTAATAGAATCATGGAAATAGTTAAATATAAATTCAAATAATTCAGTGACATTGATTTTGTGAAATTATATTCACTATGAGTATATGAGAACAAACATTTCTTTTACAATTTATGAAAAAAGTCAAAATGTTACAAGTTCAAAAAACAATAATAAGATTAAATTGAAAACATTTAGAAAAAAGTAAAACATGGGATAAAATTTGTTTAATCAATAATTAGAGAATATTTAAAACATTTTATAGAAAATATGGACACGGAAGAAAAATATTCTCAATTTATTTGAAAACAAAGACGATTTTCTTTAAAAAAAATTATTGTGATCTCTTGAGTACATAAATGAGTTTAATGAAATGAAATTTTATAATTTAAAAATATAATAAGAGGAGAAGAAAATATATTATGATTTAGATAAAATGATATTATAATCCCACCACTCAAGACTTAAACCATAAAATATCTTGAATAATGATTAGATTTTGAATTAAACCCTTAACATTGTCGAAATATTTGAATCAAAATCCAAATGAAATAAATAATTTCATATGAATCATTAAATAGCATGAATATAAAGGTAATCATTATATATCATATGAAATGGGAAATATTTACACCACATGAAATACGTAACTGGTGAATATGATATTTGTCTGAACAAAACATAAGTGAGATGAGAAATTGTTACTTTATGTTTGGATCATCATGTAAATTAATTATCATCTTGAATAATAAACATATATTAATTTTTTTATTTATTAATAAGTTTTCTCAATTTTAGTATCCTTTATATAAAATTTATCACCAAGTCATATTTAGTTAATAAATTTTGTTCACATTTTCTTCCTAATGTCCATATCCACTATACTGGTCTCCCCCCTGATGGGGGAGGGACCTCCACCATTCCATGAGGAGGCTTCCCCTATCCCTTTAGTCACTATCTCCCATCCCAAATTTCTTCCCCAATTCCCACCAACTTTTCTCTTCCCTAATGTTCCAGACCTATTCAATGGTTTCCCAAACCTCTATATCTCATCTTCAGAATTCAATGAGGCCTCATCATTCTTGAATCTGACATTGATAACTCAATTCATATAATACCGACCATTGGTGGATTACTTCAATATGCATATCATCAGCTTCAAGGGTTTACAATATTGTACAATGGTGGTTCTTAATAATAGAATACATATCATGGTTCATTTATCTCCAGATGAAGACTTTATTCAAGAATGGTCCAATGCCCCCCCGCTCCAGCAATGACCTATGGTTCTTCCAATTCAGGTGGTCTTAAGACTTTTACAAGAAATATGATACTCCAACCATGTCGATATGGGTAAGCTTCCCTAAGATCCTGTTAACATTTCGAAATCCATTACATTTTCACATGGAAAGAAATCTGCTGGGTAGACATATATTCTCTGATATTAAGACCAAATCAGGATATCACTTGATTCATACATGAATATATGTGGAGGTCGATGTGACATGAAGGATAGTTGATTTTTTAGGATTACGATTGGAGAAGAATTATGCTGCCAACAATATATGGACTTTGATTCAAGGTCGAATTATTATCAATAATGTAACAGATTGGTACATTCAATGATTTTATATTAGAAAATGTTTATGAACTTACCTCAACAGTGGGACGAGGATGCAGGAGGTAGTGTTCATGGTTTGGTTCCAATTTATGACAAAGGCATGATGAATCATTTGGATGTTCTTATGAATCAAATTCCAGATGAATTTAGTCATAGTGGTCTTCATGAAGACTACTTAATGGTTCTAAACATCTTTAAATGATTAGGGTTGGATTTTGACAACCCTAAGCCTATTGTAAATGTTTTATCAGATTCAGTGGGTATTGGTGTGGTTCCTTCTCATGGTATCTTGATAAAAAATCTTTAAAATTCGTATCATAGATCATATATAGGGGTGGTGCAACATGGTAGGGGTTTTACCGTGGATAAAGGTGTAAGATATTCAAATGAAGGATGACATAGGGGATCCACCATCCTGGTGATACCTTTGAAAATGTATGATGAGTGGGTGGAGTTTAAGAAGGGATCTAACCTATGATAAACCATATTCTGTTTGAATATAAGAAACAAAATTTAAATCTAGGGAGAAGATGATTGGGAATAGGGCTATTACATTTAAAGGTAAGAGTTAGGGGGAGAGTGATGTCCATGTCTTGGATGATAGCTCAAATGAAGAGCTCACAGGAGTCTTACACAACCCAAGAAGGAATAAGGGATAAAAAGGTTCCAAATATCCAAGGAGATGCATTTTAAGTAAGTGTAAAATATCCATGGGGAATAAAGATTATTCATATTTTACTGAACCAATGTAGACTAGGCCAATAAATAAAATTGTTTCCAAGATGATATATAATGTTTCTTCTTAGAAGGTGATGGTAAAGGATAGAATTAAAAATATAATGAATGAAAATTAAATGGGAAAGGATGGTGGTTATAAGGACCATCCCATTAATAAGATGGGTGACATGATGAGTATCTGGTCTTGGGGAGAATCTATATTAGTTGTCAACCCAATAGTTTACCAGGGGATTCTTGGAAATGCGGTTGCAAAAGATGATACATAATTAGAGTTTACAAGTGGAACATAGTGGGAATAAGGTGAAGAGACAATTGAAATGTTTTAATTTATCTTTCATTCCACAAAAGAATTGTTAGAGGAGTCATTGATTATTCATGACATTGAAATAGATTCAATCGGAATGGGAGATAATCCAATTCAAGTGAAAAACAATAAAGAAAAGGTTAAATGGACAAACATGAAATAATTAATTTCGGAAAGAGGATTTAATAAAAACACTATCAGTGGAGTAATTCTTACAAGAATTGGAAAACATGGCTTACACCTTCGATGATGTTATCCAAGATGGCCCGAATCAAAAGGTAAATGATTTTTTTGGAAACCCTACATGGATAATTCTTATACCTAGTTCAATATTAAATTTAATACTTTTTTAGTCTCCAATCCTATTTTATGTTTTTGGGTTTTAATTTCCTGGGTTCTCACTTTTCCCATAGTTATGTTTTATACAAAAAGTTAATTTTGTGTAATATTGTGAACTTTATACATTTTGATGATATTCGGTTCATATGTACAAAATTAATTTTATAAGCTGAATGTGGTAAAAGTGTTCAATTTTCAATAATATCAAAAATAATAATCATAAAATAATTTTAATTTTATAGATCAATTATAATTTTGAAAAAAAATAATGAAATGTGGTTAAGAAAAATTAACTACGTTTCAATCATAGTGATTTTAAGCCATACATATGCTTGAGTAATGTTTCAATTTATCAAATATTATTTGGAAATAATTAAAGTTTTATTTAATAATTATAAAATTATCATTATTTCATAAATACCAAAATAATTCATTATCTAAAATTACATACATTATCTATGTGATGTGGTTTTGAAAAATGAATCACATCACTATATTGAGGTGGTGGTCCACACCTATACATGAATAACATTATAATTTTTATGGACGAAAATATAAGAAATTAGAAAATACATTATCTTCTAATAATGATAAATATTTCATGAATATCCTATTCAAAAATTAAATCTATAACTATAACTAGCCGCTAAAGGTAATGATAGAAAATTAATTACATTAGTTCACAAGACTATAGTCATTTCTACACATGGGTGATGGTTTCATTTCCAATTTGATGGAAGAGGAAATGGATATATGGTGTAATGATAAAATAAAAACATATAATTATATTTAATAAAATTTTTACTATAATTTTATCTTGTTTAAAAAGTATTTGAAGGAGGATGAAGAAGAAAATAAACTAAAACAATTGGTTAAAATGTATATCGCTACTTCAGACAACCTCATTTTCATTATTACATAATCTATATAAGGATACTGTTATAATGAAAAATGACCTCTAGAATGTGTAAATAAATGTTATGAATGTATTTGGGAAAGTATTTTCATAACCAAATATCTCTTGATGTGTGAAGGAATGAGGAGAGGGGGTGTCCTTTTATAATGAGAGGAGGTGAAGTCCTAGAATTTATTATATTAGTAAGTTAATATAATTTATTTTCCTATTAAAATGGATCCAAATTGATAAAATTAAAATATACTATGAGTATGGGTGTAAAACATCACATAAATATAAATTTTACATGTTTTAGTAAGGTGTTCACCATTATATGTTTGATATAACCCTACATTAACCCTTTTAACAATTACAACAATAAAAATGATTTTTACTATATAGGGGTAAAGATAGTTAATATAAATGGGAAATTTTACTATAAATGGACCACAGTTTTCATTTTCAGCCATATAAAATTTAATTGCATGATTATATTACTTATATGAAAATTAAATCACTTTATGAAATATTTCTTACTATGAAAAATCATTAATTTATGTTTTGAAAATACATGGAATATTATAATATAAGATGGGTATAACTCATGTTATGTGTTTCATAAATGCAATTTATTGTCATAAAAGTACTATATAGTCATAATTCTTACATAAAATTAATTTTTAATAGATTTCGATATTATTTTAAAAGTTATCATTTGGATTAACCCACCTGTTAACCAATTTTAACCATTACTATGGTAATGATTTCAAAACTAAGGGGCTAAAATTTTAATTATAATGTTCCAATTTCCCCAAAAATTTCCATGGGATGATATTTTTGACCATTAATAATCTAAATTATCCTCCTAAGAAATTTATGACATCTAAATAATTTAATAAAATATTACTCAACATAAAATACTATTGATTTCATTTTAAGATCTATTCATATAATGGGAATTTGAAAAAAACATGAAAACAATGTAATTAGAATGTAAAGCTTTAAAACATATAAAATATTTATAGTTACAATTGAAAATTATTTTACAATTTAACTCACCAAAAAGATATTTTTTAGTGTTTTTAAAGTCATTTACGATATTTTTCATCTGCTTACACCATCATTCTGTTGGTGTTGCGTAAGCATTTAATGTAATTATTTCATCACAAAAAATTAAAAATAAATATCGTTGGAAAAAATTTATTAATATTTAAAATAAAAATATAAAAATATTAAAAATTTATTTTTATCCCTATCACAAAATATTATAGATATTAAAAGTAGGAAAATGACATTTCTCACGTTATATTAACATAAAATAAAATATAATTCATTTTCAATGAAAAATGGAATAAATTTTAAAACAATTTAAAATTTTTAAGATGTTCATCTAAAACCATTAATTATATAGATTAATGGAAATTGTTTGGTTCATTTTTAGTCCTTATCATAAATTGTTTAACTGTAATTATCTGATTTACCCCTACCAAGTTGACAAATATTTACTATAGTTACAATTCATATTGGAAAAATATAAATTGAGTTAATTTTCTAAATTTTACCCTACTAATTAAAAATATGTAATACATTTTAACAAATTAAATTCAAATAGTTAGATTAATTTATTTTAAAATTAAAAATGAATAATGGATGAAAAGTGATTTCCCGAAAAATTCCATATTTAGTGTAAAAATGTATTTATACCATATTCATGTATTATGTTGATTATAAAGACCATAATTGAATTTTTTAATCAAAATTAACTAATTATTTTTCAAAGATAATGAAAAACAAAATTTTACAATCTAAATACTTTAAAATAAAACACATATTTGAATAAAAATATATATTTTTCACTACTTATTGAATAATCAAAATTTTCAAAAAATAAAAAATTTCTCCCTAAAATTGTTTTGAAATGATTATTTAAAAATGATATTATTTTTATAAAATAATATTTTCAAGGTTTCTGAAATTAATTATATTATCCACATATAAAAACCAAATCATTTTTGGAAGTTCATATTTTGGTAGAATTAAATGTCTTTAAAAAATTGAGTTCTTGTTTCTTATGAATTAATAAATGAATTTGTTTTGAGTGTAAATATTATTTATTTTTAAAAACGTGGGTAATAATATTAATATCCTTGAATTTAGATATTTGGTTATAAGTATAACATTTGAATAATAATATTTTGTGGTTTATTTAGGCTCAATGTGACATGTCACATAAGATACCAAACCTAATGTAGTATTAAAATATTTGGGGCTTACAGTATCCCATATTTAATAAATATAATCATGAAAAATTTAACTTGACCGTGTTAATATGGGGTTTGAATTTTTTAAATACCACTGTTGAAAAATAGTTTTTGAAAAAGGGGTAATAAATCATCCTTTTAAAAGTGGGGAATTGAAATATGAAGGTCATATAGAGTAGCAATTAACTATGTTTACAAAGAGGATAAAATTTCTAATACCTTTAGATTCTTATGAGATAGATTTTTTAAAATAATTTTACTTCATTATGTCTTTCACTACATGGATCATCAGATTATCCTGTGTTACACACAACACTGAGTTTCTATGAAACATCATTTTATTATTGTAATTATTTTAAAAATGAGATTATACCAAATTTTTTAGAATGGAGTGTATGAATAATATTTAATAGATTATTAAATTTTGGTTTACGCATGTATATATAATTATTTGACCAATTAATTATAAAATGTAAACCCATTTTAAAATTAAAAGGAAATGTTTGTCTAAAAAACAATTCACATGTTCGATTTATACCAATATATAAAAAATCCCTCATGTATTATATTTTTGATATATATATATATATATTATGTATTATTTTTAACATTCATTTTATGTGTTTTCTAGACAAGATATAAGAAAAAATCCAATTTTACACATAAATGATGAATTTTTCTAAAAAGGCAGTTTTTTGGCTTTTGATGGTGTGTTTATTTTAAATTTATTATTGAATAATTAATAAATAATATTTGAAAAATAAACTTATTATTTGAAATCATAATATCATAATTTAATTTTTATAATCATTAGTATTTTTCTAAGAAGTTTCATGTTTTAATGAATAGTGAAATGTACATAATTTTAATTGAAATTAGATTTTTCATTGGAATAATTAATAATTTTAAATTATATATTTTGCTAGTATGAAAGTATAATTGGATAAATTTTAATTATTTAGTACAATTTAGGTAATTGTATTAAATTTGATATTGATATTGGATATAAAAACATTTCTATCTTTTAGATGTTTTCACTTTAAAAAAATGTTTTCTCACTCCGTTATTGAGATTAATTTTATGAAATTATATATCCTTATTTAATAGAAATGGATTTAATATTTTTAATCACAACTTAAAAATTTATTCAATATTTTCCTTTTATTTTTTCCAATATGAATAGTAACTTTGGTTGTTTTTATTACCATGGTAAAAGGAAAATTGGGTAATTTATGTTACAATAAAGAGATATGGACTATAAAACTGACCAAAAACTTTTCAAATGTTATTTTATGGTTTTATTTCGACCTTTGACACATAAGGCTAAAAAGGTAATAATTTGATGAATAATTATCAATGAAAATGACTTGGATATTATTAAAATCAAACAGAGTGATAAAACGTCACATTCTTACTTTTAATGAGTATAATATTTTTAATATGTAGATAAATAGAATATATTATCGACTACATATATTACAATGAAAGAAAAAATATTTATCAACAACGTTAAAATTTGTTTTTAATTTTTTGTGAAGAAATAATTATCATAACTAACCACAAAAGGATGCTTCAGTAATTATTCAATTAACGAAAAAATCAGTTAAATGATATTATAAATATGAAACTAAATATCTATTCAATTAATAAATGTTATCAAAGATTTATATAGGCGAAAATGACATGTTGTGGTTGTATCATATTATTTTCTTTTCAATGTTAACATTTTGTATTGATTTTCAAAAAGTCAATGTAATGAATAGTTTCAAAATTGATATTTATGTTATTTTATGAAAATAATATTTTATTAAATTATTTATAAATTATTAAATAATAAATAAGGAAAAATGGATTAAATTTTTTCTAAAATATCATAAATATGAATTTATTTTCTTATTGACACTTTATATGTAACAATTACATCCTTTTAATATTGATTTTTTTACTATAGTTAAAATTAAAATTGCTTAACTAAGGGTTAATCAAAATTATGTGGTTTAAAATACTTCCAAAACCTGTTTAAAATAAATTTTCAGATGATACTAAAACCTTATAATATCTTATTTTTTAATAAATGTAAATTTTTAGGTATTTGGATTTATATTTAATTTTTTAAAATCTACGGTTTTTTGGAAATTCCAAAATTGCCCCTCCACTCTCTAAAAAAAGGGAACATCTTCTTCTATTTTATTTAGAATTCCAAAATTATTTTGTCAGGAAAAAATATGTCCAAATTTTCTCTCAACTTCTCTCCCTTAATCTTACAAGCCTTAATTTAGGTTAAAATTTATCACAAGAAGTCCTTTTGTGAAAATCAAAAGAAGATACCAAAAAAGTTAAAACATTTAACAATTAATGTTTTGGTTACATATATTCAATAAACCCATTGAATTATTTTTATTTAATATTTATATAATAACCACAATATCCAAATTACACCTAGATGTTGTTATAATAATTTTTCATCCTACAATTATACGCACTTCCATCTAATGGATAAGGAACATATCGTTCAAGTGTACGGCAGACTACCTCCTCACGAAACGATCATTGTTCATTTTTTCTTTACCACATCTAATGGTGGTAATTATGATGGGAATAATTTTTTATGAGATATATTATATTTAGTATTTATTTATTATTCTGTATTTATTACACAAAACATACCTTCATGCATTACATTTTTTGTTAATATGATAACTTCGTTTGTGGACGGGTAGACTACCGCCTCCTTATAGCAATGTGATTCGATCACAATTTAAATGTAATGTATTATGAATGGTTTTAGTAAAATTATATGATATATATGAAATAATAATTCTACTATATTTATAATATATATATATATATATATTTATAATTTATTTTCATTACTTCACTCAATATGATAATAAAACAAAAACATCGTTCATGCATACGTACGACCTTCCATCTACATGAACAGTGTATCCAACGCAATATTTATATGTTTTATAAATCATTAAAAATATTTATATACTGAATATATATGATATCTATATCATTTTTTACAATCATCAAATATCAAAATCATTATTTGTGTAACAATATCAATAATAACAGGTCAAAACTTATACAAAAAAACAATTCGGATATTTCCCAAAATGTAACATTAACATAGAATTGTTTATAAAAGGGTAATATAATATCATAATAAAATCATATATGGTATTAGATATATTAATATGGTTATTTTTTAGATTTATAATAAAATCATATTTATTATGCATGATGTTTCAACGAATACTAAGAGATTCAAGACTTACGGTAAGGGATTTCTGTCGCACTTTTATTTTCCGTGTGATATAATCGATGTTAACCACCTATTTCTTAAATTTTGTGTATATAATTCTGATGAATGTATTTTATTATTATTAAAATAAATTTAATTAGTATTTAAATATTCTATTTATTATCTCTATTTCATGGGTTTTATGGTCCAAATATTACCAAATTGGTAAAGTAATTATGTCTCAATTTTCTTTCTTTGAGAAACATGTTATGTTATAAACCTATAATATTATAAATGGTGTATATTCCTGAATTTATGTGTTTTATCATGAATATCTTTCTTTTTATGATATTTTAAGCTTAATGTAATTTTAATTTCTCTTCAATCCGAAATTTGAGTTCCTTTAAAAACATTTTTTCTAAAAATGTTTTAAAAGTGTATTAAATTACCATTTAAAACTATTCAAGGAAAAATTATATGAATGAAGTTTAAAATAGTTTTCAAATATTATTTTATAAGTTTTAAATTTTATTTTCTATTAAAAATGGTTTGATAAATTTTTTATGATTTAACAATCATTTTTCTAAACGAAAAAGATATATTCATCATGAATTATTTCATGTAATCTTTAGAAATAATTTTCCATCTCAGAAAGAATTATTTGATTGGATCATGACCGCAGAATAAAATTATTATTATTATTTCTCAAAAAAAAATTTATATTATATTTTCATCATTATGTTTTTCTTTCTTTTAATTGTGTTATATTGTGATGAAATGTTTATGAAACTAATTTCATTACATGGGCTCTGATATGTTGTATGATTTATGTTCTTATGGAATGAATATGTATGAGTTTTATTATGTGATGGGTGGGGAATATCTATCCCTCTAATGGATTGGGTAAATATTCATATCTCTTTAGATAATGATGGAAAACAAGTCGATAGGCTTTATAAACTGTGGGAATATGGGGAAACCCAATCCAATATAGGAAGATTATGGAATAATAATCCCTTACACGGAAAGGACTGTGACAGGGGATGGTGGTGTGTCACGTCTAGTAGGTGTAACCCCCATGAAGTGCGCTATTAAATTTTTTAAATGATCCTTGAATTATAGGGAATGATATTAAATCATTATGTTTCTACGAAAAATTATAAGTCTTATTTCTATGTTAGGATTTCCCAACTTATGTTATTTATTCCTCTATGCCTCATGTCTAATGAACTGCCAATATTTATTCCATGATTCACTTATATGATCATTAATATACGAGATATGATCTTGAGATTCTATGTTCATGTTTTCATACCCTTATTATTATGATTATTCGTATTTGTCTCCCTTGATTACCCTTAATAAGCATATGAGATTGCCTTTTTCAATTTTTTATTTTCCCCAGGTTATAAATAATGGTTTTAAATAGGGGTATCAAAGGGGAAGATCTTTCTAGGAAACATTGATTCTATTTCACCAAACTAGAATTTTGTGTTCTATTTTTCAAAAGGCACTAAACTAATATAGTATTTGGACATGTGTCTTTTTAATATATGAAATGTTCTACACAAAATGATATAATATCCATATATAATAATCATGAGCCATCATAGTTGGTATTAGAGAAATTATTTAGTAAATATTTGGAAACGTGCACTATTGGAAAATAGGTCTATACCCACGGTTTCTCAAAAAACCGTGGGTATAGGGTTAGTACGTGAACCTATACCCACGGTTTTGGAGAACCGTGGGTATAGGGTATTTTCCGAAGACCTATACCCACTATTTTGGATAACTGTGGGTATTGGGTTTTTTTTGAAGAACTATACCCATGGTTCTGGAGAACCGTGGGTATAGATTATGGTGGGGAATGAAAATTACGTGAGACAGGAAAAAAATTTGGCGGGAATATATTTTTTCACGGTTTCATTTAATATATTTATATAAATATAAGTTTATGGACTCGGAATTTCGGTATCTCGTTTGGTCACTAGTGGAGGCATGGCCATGAGACTAGGATTCGAATCCCACAGTCTGTAGTTTTTGAATTTAAATAACTGATGTGGATTATATTAATATAAATATGTATATGTATATATAAATATCAATTGAAAATCGTAGCTCGGTTGGCCAGTTGGCGGTGCGTGAATGTGAGTCCAAGCGTGAGATGAGGGTTCGAAACCCCTGGTCTGTGTTTTTAGATTTTTTAGGACCCCACATGGATAAAATGAATATTTATATGCTGATTTATAATTATAGAACAAAAACAATTCGCAGGTCAGTTGGTCCCTCGGTGAAGTGCATCCATGAGGTGCAGCGGCAATGCGGGTTCGAATCCAAGCTGCTGCGAATATTTTGAATTTTAATACCCCAGGGTTTGAAAACAGTGGGGTCTGTTGTGTGCCACGCTCGAACAGCCGTGGTGCACAATTTGACTCCCCTATAACCATGGTTCTCCAAAACTGTGGGTATAGGTTGAGACCCCTATACCGACGTTGTTCCAGCCCACAGTTCACAAAACCGTGGGTATAACATATACCCATAGTTTTGGTGGCTATACCCACAATTTTGAACCGTGGGTATAGGTCATTTTTTCAATAGTGGTGGATGAGAAAACATTATTGTGATCCATAAAGATATTTCTAAGGGTATGTCTAGGGATTTCTGAAAGCATAAGCCTAAAGTTTCATATAATTAAAAATTGGTGACATGATTTTGGCATCCTATAAGAAATATTTTAAGATAATGTGTATTTATACAATGAAAAGTGATTCCCACACTTTGATTTCTTCTCCAAGTCAATAGTGGAAAGAAGAAGGAACATGGTTGTCATTGAATTTTAAGATGTTTAATGTATGTGAATTATGAAAATAGATTCCTAAGTGTAAATATCATGAAGATAATTAAGAATGTGGTTTGAGTGTTGGTTATAATACTGAGGATAAAGAGACCACAAATGACTAGTGAAAGGTATGAGATTCTTTAATAGTATTGTTTACATTAAAAACAATAATCATGATTAGATTGAGGTTGGGGAACCTTATGAAACGATACAAATTATGACAACCCTGCACTTTATTTTAAATATAACAAGATTTATTACATAAACATTCACTTAATACAACTCAAAAGATTGAGACGTCTAGTGTCTTTGGGGATTAAGAACATTACATTAAAACATGAAATAAACATCTTTATTAAAAACTTATTTTTCATGACTACACTATTTTTTCATACTTAGTATTTACTGGGATAACCTAAGGGCATATATAAAGAAAGGGTGAGCTATATATCATACTAAGGGAATAAACATGGCATAACATAAGGAAGACAATACATGTTAACCAATAGGAATATAAATGGAGTATAAAAGGAACATGAACATAAAGGCATTATAGGCATGATAATCATATAATGGAAAAGTGGAGGAAAAAAACAACATGATATTAGCATGAGTTAAGGCTCATCGCACATGGATTAGAATGAGTAAATCCTCATTGCACATGTATTAGAATGAGTAAACCCTTATTGTACATGAATTAGCATGATTGAAATATTATTGCACATGAATTATCATGAGTAAACACTAATTTCATTTTATGATTAATGATACTAAACACTACTGAATGTATTGGAGTGATATCAGGGTGCACACTTCATAATCATTTCATTTTCATGTATAAGTGTGCCACAAAGATTATACAATATAGATTCATTAAAAATAATAATTTATTCAAAGAACAAGTAATGTGGAATACATAAATTTATTTACCCTATCAATAAGTATATGAGAATATAGGTGAATACCCTTGATATAGAGATGGTAATGGTATTCACTACACAATGATTTTTGCATCTAAAATCATGGTACAATTTTGGCAGCATAACGATGTCAAATAGTAATTATTAAAATGGTTAGATGATAGAGAAAGGGGTATCTCCTCATTTATATGTGAAATGGATAGTAAGGAGATTATGGACTATAATATACCAACATATAAAATGTAATTTAGACATAAAATATAAAATAAATTCTGGAATGGAAATTAGAAGAGAGAAATCCCTTACAGAATTTTGGCATGGTAACATGTGTACACAGGAGGGATTAATGAGATAGAAAGGGGTATCTCATTATCAAAACATAATAAGGTCAGAATGGGTGAGGTTATAAAACAAACCCCATCATTTTTAATTGAAAATAATGTTATGTAACAATATAAGGAAACATTGATAAAAATGAGAATGGAAACAGGAACGCTTATAGAAATTTAGAATATAATAGCTTAGGTAAGGGTCTAAATGATGGAGGATAAATGATCTATAATTGGAATAACATCAAATATAAAACAGGTAATTTATTATAAAATGATGACAATATAACCAATTGAAAGTAAAAAAAAATTTCAGTCATGGTTATTGAATTAAAAGGAGGGGAGGAATGTGAGAATCCCTTACGTGGATGTGTGCTCCAAAAGGCTTGGGATAAGATTATTGGGAACATGAGGTGTCTTGGTAGGATTCTATGAATTAGATAAAAGAGGATGGATGTGCTTCAATGAGTTTTAGTGAAGTGGAATGGGTGCTTGTGTGGGATTATATTAGAAATGTGGGGGAATTATTTATTATTTTGGTTTTGGACATACATAATAAAATATTCAAAACCCCAAATAATCCCACGGGGTTTTCCCATGGTTTTTATAAAAGGGGAGTAGTACAAACTATTTTATAAGGATAAAGGCTGAAGGTATTAAAATACTTCCCTCGCTTTTGTGGAGGTGAGTCGTACTTTCAAGGAAATGAATTTAAAATTCATAAAATAAATTAGATGTTTTTGAGGATTCACAAAGGATTTATAAAATAAATAAAATAAACAAAAAATGAAAATATTTTAAATTAAAAACATATATTTTTTCAAATATTCTTTTATAATAGTTATTACATCATTATTGGGACATTATGATGTCATAAAACACAACGTATATTTATAAGATATTGAATATTTACCCAAAAACTCAATTGTCTAAGAGAATTATGAGAAAATCACCATTAAATAATTCCAACATTCTGATTCCAAAAATAATATTAATTTTATATAAATAATTTTCTATATATGTGAATTTTCACTTTTAAAATAAAAATAGACAATTATTGAAAATTGACGGGTGTGTAGAAAACCAGTTTTTAAACATCAATAAAATTTACTTTTGACATAGTAAAAATTATACGATCATTTATATTTAATATAATAAATTTGATACTAATATTTTATTATAATATTAATTTTTCAAAAATCTATTAATTCATCAAAATATATTCCATAATTAAATTTGAAAATTAACCAAAAAACTATTTATGATTTAGAAAATAATTTATGAAGTGACAATAATAGAATAAAATTATATTCATTATAATGTACATATTCATAATTCTAGGTTCTTGATACATATATGTTTATTACACCGGCATACGCCTTAATAGTAATGTGTGTAATGGTGGGGCTTTATTGGGTTCATTCGGTGAATATGGTTTGGGTCGTGACCTCAATGAGCTTGAAATTTTCCCGTAAATGGTTTCACTCAGGATTGATTTTTTGGATCTCTACTTGAGCTTGGTATATAGAAAATATTATAAATTCTAGCTCCTTCAGAAGATCTGATAAATGGGATTCATAGGGTATGATTTTTATGGTTGAGGCTATCACTTCCATTGTCTGTGACAAAAGGATTTTTCAAAACTCTGTACTTATACTAGTCATGTGATCACTGATCAACAACTAAATTATCAATAGTAAGGATACTTAATGGTCATTTAAATACCGTTGTATATAATTAATCAAATAAAGTGCACTTTTTTTCTATATCCATAAGAAATTTAATTAAAATAAAGGGAATTTTATTCATAAAAGTTCGGGTCATTAGAAACTTCCCCCCTTAATAAAATTTTCCCTCGAAATTTCCTTTTCACACATTTAAACATATGAGAGGAACTCTACTTCACCACATCCTCTGAATCCAATATTGCTTCTTAAAACTTGGGGTTTCGCCACAAAACCTTGACAAGGGGCATCATCTTATTTCATAGAACCTTTTATCTACAATCAAATATTTTCACTGGATTCTCCTCATAGGAGAGGTAATTATACAATGGTAACACCAATGTATTTAGTACATTTGATGCGTCAAGTATTTACTTTCTCAAGAGTGATACATGGAATACATCATGTAATTCAGTCATGTTCAGTGGGAGTGCTAGTCTATAGGCCATTACTTCGATGTGATCATGGATCCCAAAAGGGCTGATGTACCTTGGACTATGCTTTCCCTTCTTCTCAAATCACATAACTCCATTCCATTGATATATGCGGAGGAATACCATGTCTCCAACATCAAACTCTAGGTCTCATCGATGATTATCATCTTATCTCTTTTGTCGACTCTATGCAGCTTTGGTGTGCTACTCGATGGTCTTCACCATATCCACCAATTCTTAGGCCATTTATATATCTAGAAGTTTTCATTCCCCAACATTATCCCAACATGTCGGGTTTTCAGGCCTTTTCCTATAAATGGATACATAAAGATCCATTTGGATTATTTAGTGGAAACTATTGTTGTAAGAGAACTTCACCAAAGTAAGATGTTGGTCACATCCACCTTCTAAGTCCATTGATTAAGGTCTCAAAACATCCTCAATTTTCTAGATAGTTTTCTCAGATTGGTCATCAATTTGAGGGTGATAAGACGTACATAAGTCCATCTCTGTGTTTATAGAATGATGGAGAATTTTCAAAAACATGGAGGTGAATCAAGGATCTCAATCTAACATAATCGATAGTGGTACATCATGTACCCTTACCACTTCTCTGATGTATATCCACGAAATTTTATCTAGTGAGAAATCCTCTCAAATTTAAATGAAGTGTATATTCTTTGTAATAAAATCCACAACAAACATGATATTATTTTTTCCTATGGATATATTCGTAAGTCTAGTGAGAAAGTCTATAGTCATATTTTCCCATTTCTATGTTGGTATGGGTAATCGTTTCATCATCCCTTTAGACTTCAACATCTTAGCCTTCACTTACTGACATACCATGAAATTTTATGTATATTTAACACTATCCTTATTCATGTTATCCCAACAATAGTACTCTAATAGATCTCAACACATCTTCATGTTTCTTGGGTGAATGGAGAAATTTGAACTATGTGAATCATCCAAAAGTTATTATTTTAACTCAGGATTTTATGGATCACATAGTCTTTACCCAAATCATAGAATTCCTTCTTCATTAACATTTAACTCTAAAGAATTCACTTTTCTGATAGTTTACACTTTATTTTGAATTCCCACATTATGTTTTTGAGCATCCATTAAACTTTCCAAAAGAGATGGCTGAGAAATAATCTATGAAAGGATTGATGATGTTCCCTTTTTTATGATCCCCATGTCAATCTTCATAAAATCTATGAAGATTAGATCCTTTTCAATTCGCATAAATGATAGAATTTCTAGGACTTTTCTACTTAGACCATCCACCACCTTGTTCACTTTCCCACACAGGTAATGGATTGATAAGTCATAATCCTTGATATGCTCTAACCATCATAATTAGCACATATTCATCTCATTATGTATGAATATATATTTGATACTTTTTTTATTTGAATATATTTGAAACTTCACCCAAAAAAGATAATTATTCGATATGTTTAACACAAAATTTATAACAACGAACTTCAGATAATTCATGGGATAGTTTTTCTCATAAATGTCCACTTCCATGAGTAATAGGCAATGAATTTTTCGTTATGCATCAACACACTACCCATTCTCTTCTTCGAAGCATCACAAATTTTTAAAAAAGCTCTGCACTTTTTGGTAGTGTGAGAAAAGGGGTAGTGATAAGCCTCTTCTTCAACACCATGAATATTTATTCACATTCACCATTCCAAGAAAACTTTACTCCCTTCCATGTTAGCTTGTAAAGAGGGTTTTAAGGACATGAGAAATTTCTCATAAATCAACGATAATATTCAGTTGACCCCATAAAGCTATAGATATCCTTCATATATGTCGACCTCTTCCATCCCTCAATTGAATTTTTCTTGGAAGGATCCATAGATATCCCATTGATTTTGATTATATGACCAAGTAATGATACTTCCTTCAACCATAACTCACACTTGTTATAATTTTCATTGAGGTTCTCCTTTCTGAAGGTGTCTAGCACAATACTCAAATTTTCCTCATTATCCTCCTTGGTTTTGGATTATATTAGAATATCATCTATAAAGAATACAATAAAATATAAAATGTAATCTATAAATACTATATTAATAAAGCCCATGAAGATTCCAAGGGAATTAATGGGTCTGAATGGAATAACTATGAACTCATAATTCCCTTACCTCTTATGCAATGTAGTCATGGGGATATCCTCCATCTTCACCATACCATGGAAATATCCCAACCACATATCCACCTTGGATAATTATATTTCTCCACATATTTGATCGAAAAATCCATCAATTTGTGGAAAACTATACTTGTTCTTTATCATGATTTTATTGAGATCACAATAATCAATGAAAAGGCGCTTTGACCCACTTTTTCTTGATGAAGAGGACTTGTGAACCCCATGGTGGAGAACTTGGGCATGTAAACCCTACATCCAAATTACCCTATGGTTGTTTATTTATCTCCTCAAGCACCATAACATCCATTATATATGGAGTCTTGGATATTGGGAATTCCCCAGGTATAAGATCAGTCAAAAATTAAACATAACTTATAGGAGGAAGACTATGTAATTCCTTGGAAAAAACATCAGCATATTCCCTCATGATAGACATGTCTTTATGGATGGTTCCTTATATAGACTCAATCATCAAAGAAAGATACCTGTAATAATAGGGAAGTAATATTCATTCTTTGGATGATGGTACTGATGAAGATTAATCCTCCTCCATGCACTTATATAAAATTGGTGGTCGATTCACCATATGGAGAGTGATTTCCTTCTCATTGAAATTTATGTTTTCTCTATATAGGGAGGGACAATCCATGAAAATAATTGAATCAAATTCCACCAAGGGAAGTATGATGAGGTTCTTCAGGAAGATCAATCCTCAAATTGGGGAGGATTAATATACATAGGATTGAATAATTGACCCAATTTCCATTTTCACCAAAATCTATAATTCCATGATTTTTTGTGGTGTTTGGATTGTTCTACTAAAATTTCTTGATAGAAGAGAATATGTAGAACTGGAATCAAAAAAATACATTCAATATTCTTGAATGAATAACTAGTATACATGTCACCACTTCGTTTTTGGGATTTACTTTGGAGAAAGTGATGGAAAAAATATCTCCCATGCTGCCTTTGAGGTTTTTGGTTTCCGTCAATTACCATTGTATTAGGGAACTTGTTCACAAAGTGCCAGGGTTCCTTGCAGTTGTAGAAATGAACAAAATGTTGAGGGTCAACCAGATCAATACTTTCTTCTATCACATTGATTGGTTTATCATATCTACAACTATTATCCATGTTCCCTTCTCTTCTGTAACTAAATAATTTACTTGATCCCTTTATTCAGTCTCTGTGGTTCTTTTTTCATCACTTTTGATAAGAGTTATGCCAGAATTAATTAACATAATTGGATTTATCCACCAAACCACCAGAATTAATGTAATCCTTCCCCTTCTTATCCACATGATACCCCTAATATTATTTGATCTCCATCTTCACTTTCAGAGCACATAAAACAATTTCCTCATGGCTATCAATGTCATATATTTCCAAGGATTTTTATAGACTACGCTTTAGGCCACCACATAAGCAGTTAAGCATGTATTTGGGGGTGATGATAAAATTAGTGATGTACCATGCAAGTATTATGATGTTTTCCTCATACAATATGATGAATTCATCATCTTTTTCATTGAGGGCATGGAATTCCATCTCCATATTAAGTCATTGGGTGCATGAAAAATATTTATAGAAAAATATTTCTAGAAATACTACAATTACATCTCCCTGATCATTTCTCAAACCTTCATATTTTTTATCTACATCCACCATTGATCAGCTTCACCCTTTATACAATAATCAGGTATTAGAACCATATCTTGTTTGTAACATTGAAGGATGGATAATATTTTCTTAATGGAGTTGATCCATTGTTCAACAATTGAGGGATCTGATGATCTATTGAAAGTAGAAAGCCTATGTCAAATAAATCTCTCGAATGCAGATTGATCTCTCTTAGGGGGGGGGGGGGTCAGACGATCCTCTTAATCCAAGATTCAATATAGAACATGGGTTAACTGAAAGAGTATTGTAATAATGTTTTGGATTTCTAATCCCATTAGATTGGGCATCTCAATGGGTAAATCCTCACACTTCCCAACGCATCGGTTTTTAAGATGATTCCTCATATTACACACCATTGGCTATAATAAAAGGAAGATTAGGGATGAGTATATTATATAGTTAAATACATAAATGGAATCAAATTTCATTAAAGTGGTAACTTATAAATTACATTTATCACTTTAACATATTAGTTTGGAGGATTCAATATTTGTTATCCATGATTTAATTCCTAACATATATTCCTATGGTATTTTTTTCTGTGTTCCCTTAATAATGGTTTGTTATTTGTCCATCAATTTATCAAAGATTATCCCCTTTGAATGTCAAACTAGGTATGCCATAAGGCACGTTGTCGTGTAATAAGAGGCCCTAAGTCAAGCCTTAAACCCCTTCTCAAATTTGTTACTCCTAGGTACATCTGGTCCAGTACCACGTCCGCTTGTAGTATTTAGACAGGGATATATTTGATTGATAAACTACTTACTCTAAAATAAAAAATATTTAGGGATTCTTTCTTACACATAGTATTATACATAAGGGTTTTCAGTAGGGTTTTATAATCCTAATACAAAAAAACTAAACCTATCATTTGATACCAACTATAACATCCCTGCTCTTTATTACATATTTAAGCATTATTTATTACATCAAATTTCACTTAATTCAACTCATAAGATCAAAAGGTATAGTGTTATTGCGTCTTAGGAACATTACATAACAAATTAAAAAATTAAATACACATCTTTATAGAAAACTACTTTTACATGACCACAACATTCCTTCGTACCTAGAACTGTATGGGATAACCTAAGGAAATAAATAAGAAAAGGGTGAGAAATAAAGACATGTATGAAAATAAGCATGGCATAAAATTGGAAAGATAATACTTGTTAACCAATAGGAATACCGATGGAGAAAAATCGGAACATGAACATAAAGGCATGATAATCATGATAATCATAACATGTAAATCTGGCGTCAATATACAAATGATATTAGCACGAGTTAAAGATCATTTCACATTGTTTATCATGAGTAATACCTTATTTCAAATGAATTAGCTTGAGTAAACCCTCATTGCAGATTAACTAACATTAGTAAATCCTCATTGCACATGAATTAGGATGAGTAAAACTTCATTTCACCTGACATATCATGCTACAAATCATTACTCAATGCATTGGAGCGCTATTAGGGAACACCCTTTATAATGATTTCATTTTCATGTATAAGTGTGTCACACAGATCATATAACATGGATTCATTAAAAATCATTATTTATTCTATAAACAAGGAATGTATAATACATACATGTAATTACCTAATCAATAAGTACATGATCATAAAGGTGAATACCATTGATAGATAAACGGGTATGGTATTCACTACACGATTATTTTATTATGGATAATCATGGTCTAATTTCGGCAGCATAATGTTGTCAAATAGAAATTCGTAAAATGGGTTGATGAGATTGAACTGGGTATATCATCATTTATACATGAAATGGGTTGTAAGTTGATCATGGAACATAATATCCCAACATATGAAATGGAATTTAGATGCATAAGATAAAAGAAATTCATGAATGGAATAAACAAGAGATAATTCCATTACAGAATTTTGGATTGGTAATGGGTGTACATGAGAGGGATTAATGAGGGAGAAAGGGGTACCTCATAATCCAAAAAACAATAAGGTAAGTATGGGGGAGGTGTGAAAACATACCCCATCATTTGTAATTAAAAATCAAATTATGTAAGAATATAAGGAATCATCAATAAAAATGATAATGAAAGGAACCCTTATAGGATTTCGACATAGTAACGACTTAGGAAGGGGTCCAAATTAGAGAAGATAAATGATCCATTATTGAAATAACATCAAATGGACAGTACATAATTTATCGTAAAAGGAATACAACATAACCAATTGAAATTAAAAAAAATTCAAACATGGTTCTTGAATTGAAAGGAGGAGAGGAAAGTGAGAACACATTACATTGATGTGTGATACCAAAGGCTTGAGAGAGGCTTCTTGGGATCTTAGGCACCTTGGGAGGACTCTAGGGAGTATAGATCAGAGTGTGGATGCACTTCAAAGAGTTTTAGTGAAGTGGAATATGTGATATGGTGGGTTTTTTTATAGTGGTTTCCAGAAAGGGGGAGTGGTATAAATTATTTTTATAAGGCTTAGGGCCGATGATGTTAAAATATTTACCTTGTTTATTTGAAGGTGATTCATACTGTCAAGGAAATTATTTTAAAATATTAAAATTCATTATATGTTTTGGGAGATTCACTAAGAATTTATAAAATAAATCAAATTAACATAAAATTAAATTATTTTGAAGGAAAAACATATATTTAGCATAATATAACATTTATAGTATTTATTACATCACTCTTTGTCCATTATGATGTCATAAAACACACTGTATATTTATACAATATTTTATTTTTACCCAAAAACATTATTGTCTTAGAAAATTATGAAAAATTTACCATTGGATAATTTCAACATCCTAATTCCAAAAATAATATTAATTTCATATAAATAATTTCCAAGATATGTGAATTTTCACATTTAAAAAAATTGATATTTATTGAAAATTGACGGGTTTGGATAAAAATAGTTTTTAAAAATTAATAAAAATTACTTTTGACTTCATAAAAATTATATGATCATTTATTTTTTATAAAATTAATTTAATAACAATATTTTATTATAGTATTATTTATTTCCAAAATCTAGTAACTCCTGAAAATAGATTCCTTAATTTGATTTTAATGTTAACAAAAAATATTGTTTGTGCTTTAGAAAATCATTTACAAAGTAACAATAATATAATAAAAGAATATTTATAAAAGTTTACATAATAATAATGATATGGTATTGATACATATCCATTTATTACACCAGATCACTCTCTTAGAGAAAGATCTGTGATGGTGGGGATTTCTTGGGGCTATTCTGTGAACATGGTTTGGGTAGTGATCTTGATGAGCTTGAACTTCTCCCATAAATTGTTTCTCTCATGCTTAAGTTTTTGGATCTCATATTATGCATGGTCTAGAGAAAATCCTATAAATTCTATTACACTTGGAATCTCCGATAAATGGGTTTCATAGGGTATGATCCTACTGGTTGAAGACATCACTTCATTTGTTTATGCCAAAAGGATTTGTTAAAACCCTATATTTATAATATTCATGGGATCACCGATCAACGAATATATTATCATAGGTAAGGATATTTAATAGTCATTTAAATCCAATATGATATAATAAAACAAAACAAGTGCATGTTTTTTCCTTTATTTATAAGACATTTAATTTAAAAAAGTGAATTTTATTCATAAATGTTTGAGTTGTTATAGAAATTTCATCTTCTAGGGAAAAACAAAATTATGAAGCCTGAGTAATTGTATAAGAATAATGTGGGATTAATTAAGTGTACATGTTTTTTAATTATAAGATAATGTTATTTGATTAAGTATTGAAAAATATAGGTTGAAGGGTTCTGAAGACTTTTAAAATTTATTTAATGGAAAGGTTATATTCATGGGAAACAAAAAATTAATGGAAATATAACAACTAATAGGTTCCAAATGTTGAGATAATGATATTTGGTTTAATATATGTATGATATGAATGAGAAAATGGGAATGTACATATTACCTTGTAATTTATTAAGAAATTGTAAACCAGGTGGTTTATGCTGTCACAGATGTAGTTTAAAAAATTTTTGGACTTAAAGAATATGTACAATAATATTTGATATAATTATGATTGCATGTTTTCACTATGGTTTTATGGTAATTCTGGTAATTACCATGTTTCAATAAAATAGATGATAAAGGTAATCACATGTTTGGAATTTGACAACGAAGAGAAAAATTATTATTCATGGGGATAAATGTTAAACTAATTATGATAAATTTAGTGGCTTTATTTCCAATGTTTTAGAATTTTATCTTATTAAAGGGTTATAAGTTTAACCATTTATTAAATGCTTTATGTTTAATGAGGTTTTAGAGATTAAATTACAATCTTACCATTTGAGGATTTATGAATATTAAATAACCCATACTAACCTTTTTTAGGATATCTAGATATGGAAGGAATGACTTTTAATCCTATTATGGTTCTTATAATTTAATAGTTTTGGTTTTTTATATTTTCAACATCATTTCATGGAGTAATAAATGGAGAAAATATTGATAAAGGAATAAAAAAGGAGTTAGATTGTACTTATGATGTGAAATCAAGTAAATATTTCTTCTCAATTTATTTTAATATAAAAATTAATTTTTGATATAAATGATATTTTTTTGTCCTATTTGGTATACAGTTTTGTGGTCATTAACCTTCTAATGATCATTTTCTCTATCACTATCCATTTGAATAAGATAGTTATATTTCTATTCCATGTCTATGTTTTCACATTACATATATGTTCTCATATATATACACTTAATTATGAGTTACTTTGGTTAACCGTAAAGTTCCCATAATTTTTTAAATGAAAATTTATTATTCATTTTTATGATGTGGTTTTCTATGAATGGAACATTTAAGTATTAAATCTTTGATAACCTTGACGAATTTTGATGCAAAAATTCATTTTAATGGGGGTAAAATGTAGCATCTCAAATTTTTATGAGCTATATTTATTTAAATAAATTTATTTCTTTATGTCTTCTGCTACACCAATCATTTTCTTAGCGATTATTACACACACAACTAATTTTCTACAAAACATCATTTTATTATTGTAAATATTTAAAGAATATAATTATAAAACAATCATTAGAATGGAGGGTATGAATAGTATTAATTGATCTATGAAATTATTGTTTACACATGTTTGTATAACTCATTGCGAAATTAATTATAAAATGAAAAAACCTTTTTAAAATATAAAGAAATATTTTTTCTAAAAAACTTTACATAAGCGAGTTGTATACGGATAAATAATAAAATCACTCATGTTGGATTTCTAATGATATATACATATATAATTTATAATATAATTTTTAAAATTTATACTATGAACGTTTTATACATAATATAATAATAAATTCAATTTTATGCATAAAAGTAGTATTTTTCTAAAAAGGTAGTTTTCCAACCATAAGATGACACACATATTTTAAATATAGTTTTATTTTTTTATTTTTTATTTGGAAAAAATAAACTTCTAATTATAAATAGAAATATCAAAATTTACTTCGGTTTAATCATTGGTATTTTTCTGAAAAATTTAATGTTTTTATGTAAAGTGAAAAATAATAAAATTTAATTGAAAACGTCTTTTTTGAAAAAAACAATTATTGTGATAAATTATATATTTGGTTGGGTTTAAAGTATATGTAGATAAATATATATTATAAAATTTAAATGAGTTCATTATAATCAATTTCACAATGAATTCTGATATAAAAACATTTAAAATTTTTAGACGTTTTCACTTTCAAAACATATTTTATCATTCGATAAAAAATAATTTTATATTAAATTTAGAAAATTATGTGTTTTTAATTAATAAAAATGGATTCTATATCTTAATTATATTTTCTAAATTTATTAAACAGTTCCCTCTTATTTTTTCCCAGTATGAATAGTAACTTTGATAGTTTTTATTACCATGGTAAATAGAAAATTGGGTAATTTATT
The DNA here is from genome assembly GCA_963277665.1 of Viscum album. Lineage (NCBI taxonomy): Eukaryota > Viridiplantae > Streptophyta > Magnoliopsida > Santalales > Viscaceae > Viscum > Viscum album. The sequence continues at coordinate 543,641,277 of OY728119.1, forward strand.
TTAAAAATAAGGTTATAAGGAATACATAATTAAAATAAAACCTAAAAAACATTATTTTATGAAGTTAATATGATAATTACCATGTAGGGATGTAAATTGAATAATTTAAAGTACACATTTCCTTGAAAATGAATTGGATATTATTAAAATCAAAGAATGTGACAAAATTTCACATCATTACGCGTAATAAGTATAATAATATTAATATGGGGTTAAATAGAATATATAATCAAATATATATATTATTATTAAATATAAATTTTTTTATACCCCATATAAATTTATTTTTAATTTTTACTGAATAAAAAGTTATCATAAAAAATTATAAAATGATGATGCATTTTTTATTCAATTAATGTTATGGTCAATTAAAAGATATTTTATATATGAAAATAAATATATTTTTACTTAATTGTGGTGATAAAAAAATATTATAGGTTAATATGACATTTTAGGGGAGTATTAAAATAATTTTTTTGAGGTTAGATTTATGAATTAATTATCTTGAAGTGAAATTAATTAATATTGTCAGAATTGAAACATATGATATTGTATGAAAATCATATATTATTAAATTATTTATAAATCCTATAAATATTAAATAAGTAAAAATAAGATTAGATATGGTCTAAAATATACTCAATTGTCTATTTTTGGTCCAATTTAAACATTATAATTATATATCACGTCTTCTTAAAATCGAACAATTTATTATAATGGTTAAAATTAAAATGGATTAACTAATGGTTAATCAAAATGATAAGGTTTAAAATAACCCTGAAACCTGTGTTAAATATATGGTTGACTCAATGAAAACATTATAAAATCTAATATTCAAATAAATGGATATTTTTAGGTATTTGGAGAGAGATTTAATTTATTATAAATTAATCAGTTGTTAAATTCCAAAAGTACACCTTCCATCTCTTATAAAAGGGCACCTCTTTATCTCTTTTATTCATGCTTCAGTTCCAATTTGGATAAAAAAACTATATCCAAATATCCTACCAACAACCCTAAAATCATCCTTAAGACTTAATTTTGGCATAAGTCCATCCAAATTAGTCCATTTGTGCAAATCAAATAGGGATAACGAAAGAAGATGCAACGTTCATCAACAAAAGTTTCTTGTTTGATTTATTACTTCAAACCATTAAATTAATTTTATTTCATTTTTATATAAAAACCTTAGTATACTCAATATAATGATATGTTGTTATATTATGTGTTATAATTTCAATTATACACACTTCCATCAAATGGATAATGAACTTACCATTCATCTGTACGAAAAACTACTGCTTCGCGAAACAATGATTGTTCATTTCTTCCCATTACCACCTATCATGATGGGAATTATGATGCACATAATAATTTTTATTATATATATATATATATATATATATATATATATTTAATTTTTTTTAATATTCTTTAATTTTTACATAAAACATAACTTCATGATTTTAGTTTTTTGTAAATATGATAACTTTGTTGGTGGACATGTGAACTACCGCCTCCTCAAATTGATGTTCTTTGAACAAAATTTAGATGGAATATATAACGGATGTGTTTAGTAAGATTATATTATATATATGAAATAATAATTCTACAATAATGATAATATATATATATATATTTGATTTACCATTTTTCTTTTAATACGATAATAAATCATAAACAACGTTCATGGGTACGTACGACCTAACATCCTTGTGAACAGTATATTGCATTTGTTATTTCTATATTTTATACCTTATTATAAATATTTATATAAAGAATATATATTCTATTTTTATCATGTTTTAATGTTTGGAAATAAATAAATAATGATCTGTGTAAGAGTATTAAGAATATCATGTCAAAAAAGAAAACAATGCAGACATTACTCGAAATGTAATATTTACATATAATTGATAATAAATAGGAGAGATAATGTCATAATAAAATCATATATTATATTATAAAACGAATATTGTTATTTAATTGATGTATAATATAAATATATATATTATAAAAGAGTTTTTAATAAATATGAATATATTCAATTCTTTAGGAATGAGATTTTCGTCTAACTTTTATTTTCTGTGACATATAAGCTATGTTGACAACCAATTTTTTATGTTGTGTATATAATTCCCATGAATTTATTATATTATATTTATCCTTAAATTTATGAGTATTTATATATCCATTTGATTACCTATCTTTCATGGGGTTTACGGATCAAAAATTACCAAATCTGTATGGTTATTGTGTCTAAATTTTCCTTCTTTGAGACACATGTTATGTTATGAACCAATATTCTATTACGAGGTGTATATAATACCCTATGAAATTTTGTATCATGAATATCCTTTTTTCATGGTATTTTATTCTTTATGTAATTTTATTATCTCTTTCGTTGAAATTTTTGTTCCTTCAATTTGTTTTCAAAAAATGATTAAAGAGAATTTTATAAAATATTTTATGATTTTTTTAGGAAAAAGGATTTATAAGATATTTAAAATAGTTTTCAAAGATTATTTAACAATTTAACAATTTTATTTTCAATTAAAAATGGTTTCTAAATATTTTATTATTTAAAAAGAATCTTTTTTAAACTGAAGGGTTATTTTCCTCAAAATTTATTTCAAGTGATAATTCAAAATCATTTTCCAAATTATAAAATACTATTTGAAAGAATATGAACCAAGGATAAAATAATTAATATTTCTCTAAATGGTTTATGTTTCTTATGGTTTGATCTTTATGATTTTTTTCCATGAGTAATGTTATGATGAAATGTTTATGAAACCCATTTCATTTCTAGAGTTATGATATGATGAATGATTTATGTTCTTATTGAAAACATATGTATGGATTTTATTATATGGAAAGTGGGTCCTATATATCCCTCTAATTCATTGGGTAAAGATTTATATCTCAAGATATACTAATGGGAAAAAAGTCAATAGGCTTGATCCATTGTGGGAAAATGGGGAAACCAGAACCACTATGGGTAGATATTAAAACCTAACCCCTTTTAAGGAAAGGACATTGATTGGAGATGGTGTAATGGCCCAGACCTCTCCGACCCATTCCTTTGTCAAAAATAAGGTCAAGAAGTGTTCTGGAGGGTAAAATGGACTTTTCCCACACTTTCCAGAATTTTGAAACTACACGCCGTGTAGTTTGAGTACACGGCATGTACCCCCTTGCCGGGTATACCTCGTGTTGCAGGCCGTGTCCTCGCCGTTTGAAGTAAATGAGTACATGCCGTGTAGTGTAACTACATGTCGTGTACCACCTTGCCGGGTATACCCCGTGTTGAAGGCCGTGTCCTTGCTGTGTGAAATAATGGGTGCACGCAGTGTGTCCAGTACTACACGCCGTGTAGTCCTTCCCTGCGTACGCGTTACCAGTCAATGGTCGTGTGCCGTGTTGAAGCCGTGTCCTTGCCGTGTGCAATAAATGAGTACACGCCGTGTGTCCAAACTACACGCCGTGTAGTCTTTCCCCGCGTATGCGTTACCCTCAAACCGGGTGTTGACCAGTCAACGGTCACGGAGCCGTGTTGGGAGCCGCGTGGAGACCGTGTGAAATAACCGAGTACACACCGTGTACTTTTTCTTTTCTTGCCTATAAAAGGAGGGGTCCCCTCCTCCTTTCAACTCACTCCTCTCCTCCCCTTTCCTCTGAGCAGAGTTCTCCCAAGAGACTCAAAGGCTCTTTCTTCCATACCTTCTTCATCCGAGCTCCGATTTACGATCCATCATTAGCCATGGGATCGTAACGACGAGGCGAAACTTCCGAGCTTGGATCCGTTGTCTTTCCCTCAGCCTTTCCTTTCCAACTTCCACCCGAGGAGGTTTTTCCGGGACTCAACGGAAGTGACGGACACCGACAGACGTCTTATAATGTTGATCCGGGGGAGCGTTGTAATCAGAACCTATTGAGGTAGAGATCTTACCTTCGTCTCTCTAGTTTGTGCATCATGCGGGGTGGGTGTTCTCTTTTTTATGTGAAACACTTTTGAACTGGTTTAATAAAGATAATAACAGGCTTATATAACGGGGTTGGGAAGTTGTGATTGCTATTACTTTATATCCTGTGAAATTATGTTGTGAATTGAATGAACTTCTGCCTACTAAAAAGCACGGTCGTTGGGGACTTTTCTTGCGCAATTAAATGTTTCCCTATCTTTCTAGACCATTTTGTGGATGGAAACTTTGTGGAATGTGGAATTTGGTTAATCACGTAAAGTTGGCTGTTTAAAATCTGTAACCCTTGTGTGATCACCCTGGTTGAACAAAAATTGAATAATGAACATGTGGGTGTTGTCTTGGTTATGTGGCATGTGATGGGGGTGTGTTGTGGGTTGATGTGGATCGGGTGAGCAGTGGGGCTGTAGTTGATTTGATTGTGGGTTGGTGTGAATGTTATGTTGGTGACGGGAAGCAGGGTTGCGATAAGTGGTATTCAAGGGATAATAATGTACGGTGCGGTTGTGGTTATGGTGGTCCGCAGCGGGGCTGTAGGGATGGTTTGGAATATAAATGGACTATGGGTTGTGAATAATAAATAAAAGTGGAAGATTTAATGAATGGTGGGTCATGGTAATGGAACGGGATTAATAATCAATGTGGTTGGTTGGTTGATAAGAAGGGCTCTGTGGTGCTGCTTGTGTTTTCCTAACATGGTTTGTGGATGGAAAGGATATGTTTTACAAACGATCGATGTGGTTGGTTGTGGATAGTTTCCCAGTAGTTAAGGAAGTAAATAAACTAATTCTGCTGAAACGTGAAAGCCTAAATGGGGTTGGGGTTGTTGTTGTATGCAGGCTTCGTAGTATCAGTGCTGAGCCACATGCTCAGTTTCTCTGTTTAGAAGCCATAGGTTGGGCTGCGTGTTTGGTATACATATATATATATTTGTATCTTTTGTGTTTTATCGCACCCCACCCATGTTGAGAACTTAGTGCTGAACACTCCCATTTCATTGGAGAGGATGTTTTTCCCTTAGTTACTAGCTCTTTCCTGCTCCTTCTCCTCTAGGCTGTGATGGCTTGAGGGGACCTTGCACCTAAGACTCTTCGGGTAGGTTTCGATTGGGGTGATTTTAGCCCAAGACTCTTCGGGCAGGTTCTACTTTTTCCCAAAAATCTTCGGGATGAGGCCCAGGTGTGTGCGGGCGGGATACGTAGGTTGTGAGGACCAGGTGTGTGCGGGCGGGATACGTGGTTGTGAGGACCATGTGTGTGCGGGAGGGATACATGGTTGTGAGGCCAAGGTGTGTGCGGGCGGGATATGTGTTTGTGAGGCCCAGGTGTGTGCGGGCAGGATATGTGGTTTTGAGGCCCAGGTGTGTGCGGGCAGGATACGTAGTTGTGAGGCCCAGGTGTGTGCTGGCGGGGAGAGTGTGGCAGCGTCAGGACGTTCGCCGTTAGGAAGAGCAGCTAACTAAAGGGAAATGGTGCGGGGTACCCAATACTCTTGTTCCTATATACTACTACCTGTTGTGATTGTGTTTTTGGTGAGTGTGGCTGGTAAGGTTGGGTGGATAGAATTCTTTGTTAGGTTTCTTCTGTTATTCTCACGGGACATTAGGATGTCTCCCCACTTGTGCATGAGAGCTTTAGGTTTCCCTACTGAGTATACTTGTATTCTCACCCTACGTTTATTTTAGGTTTCCAGGAGGACTACCAGGGCCGTGCGGGACCCTACTAGTCAGACAGTTGGAGTTGTTGCAGTTGTTGTAATCTTATTTTCTTTTGGTATTGTACATTGAGCTTTCTTGTACCATGTTATAAAATTGTTTAAACATGCATGTGGGCTTGGTTTGAGTTTATTTATATACACTTGTTATTTTCTTTTTTGGTGGTTGACTTATCCTATTTCTCGATCCTAAATAATAATAAAAAAAGGGTAATGCCTCCCATATTTGTGAAAAATTATACCCTTGGTGCTAGTCGCCACCTCGGGGCCTATTGGAGGCGGGACTCGGGGGTCATTATCTCCCTTTCACCATTGCCAGCTCAGGAGGGACATCTTTGGTGGGAGGGGGTCGTGACAGAATGGTATCAGAGGGAGGTTGAGAGATAGGATGGAGTTTGGAGTTAGGCACAGTGAGGATTGCATGGGATGGTAGGGCAACAGTGTTAGTTAATCTTGGTGCGTGACATAGTCCAGGGAAGACTGGCTAGGACACGTGATTTTAGGGCCCCTCGTGATCCGATGAAAGGACATTGAGCCTACCGAACGACCAAGTGAGACTACATTGATTGCAGGGTAGTGACCCTAGGGAAGGTACATGCATCATCATGATTGTGTTTTACTTGATTTGGGTGTCCTGGGATAAAAATTGAAATAAAATGATAAAAATAAAACCTTGAGTTTTTCCTTACTACTTAGGGTTAGGCAATCTTGTTTACCATACAACTATGGCACCTGAATGTCATCCCCAGGTGGCTCAGATGGACGAGGCCCAATAGATTCAGGCGGTCGATCAGTTGAGGATTGACCGAGAGGAAGAAGATAGCCAGTGGCAGAAGACTCTCCATTCTTTCTAGTAGCAGACCATCAAGAAGTACGTGGGTAGTACTTTGGATACGAAGATGGAGGGGTGTCTTGAGGATCTAGGGGTCGCTTTTACCTTGATCCATGCTCCAAGGGAGTACTGGGTTCCCCTAGCGGTAAGTCAGCTGAGAGGTGCGGCGCGACAGTGGTGGACGCTCTACCTCGGAGAGAGGATAGAGGCAGAGGTTCCATGGGCTGACTTTGAGAAGGAATTCTGCGAGGAATTCCTTTCTTCCATGATCAAGGCGGAGAAGTTCAAGGATCTCCAGTTCTCCGCTCCGGATCTCTTTTCGGATGAGGAGTCTCAAGCGAGACGTTTGGATAAGGTGCTTCGTCCTTCACTCTGGTATGCTGTCACCCCCTTCACCCTTCCGATGTTCTTGGCGGTACAGAAGAAGGTAGAGGTTGTAGAGAGGATGCACTCTCTGGGAGGTGCACCCCGAGAGGTGATCCAGCTGGGCTCGTCGAAGGGGAAAGCAGTCAGTAGGAGGTCTCCTGCGACGAGACCTTCCAGGTTTAGACCAGAGGAGAGAAGGCCCCAACAGTTCCAGTTCAGATTTTCAGGTCCTCATCCATTTTTCACGAGCCCAGGACCGAAGTGTTTCTCTTGTGGAGGTTTCAGGTACGTTCACAGTCGGTGCCCGACCCGAGCTCAGTACAGTGGAGGTGGGCAGGTTCATTTCCCACCTCAGCAGCACCAGTTTCCAGCAAGGCCCTTCCAGCAGCAGTAGGACTATGCTCCTCTGAGGGCAGACTTTGCGGGAGGAATCTGACCTCAGGGTGCTCCTCAGGGACCTCGACCAGGGCGTGGTCGGGGAGGTGGATGGCATCATAGAGGCAGAGGATCTGGGAGTGGATACTTTCACACAACAAATTTTACAGCTCCAGCAGGACCAAAGGTGGTGGGAGGTACGATTTGTTTGTTCAACACTCTTGTTTCTGCTTTGTTCGATTCAGGAGCTTCTCACTCCTTTGTTGCACCTGGTCTAGCCCATGCTTTGGGACTAGACATAGAGAGACTTTTCGTACCACTGGTGCTGAGTACACCAGTTGGAGGCTAGACCAGCATATCTTGTGTCTGTCGGGGATGTAAAATGATGTTGGGACCACATCAATCTAGTGGGGACCTTCTTATATTACAGATTCAACCATACGATGTAATCCTAGTCATCGACTGGTTGTTTTCTGTTAGTGGCATTATCGACTGCTTCTGGAGAAGAGTTGTGTTCTCCGACGTGGATGGGCAGCGCGTGTCTTTTGTTGGAGAGAGGAGCTATCAGGTGGGAAGTCGGCGTCTGTAGCCTCTCCTTTCATTGTTAGGCGGGTTATCAGTGGTTCCAACTGATACAAAGATAATGGATGTCCCAGAGGTTGTTGGGGAGTTCCTCGATGTTTTTCCTGAGGGGGTTGTGACTCTACCCCCCCGACATGACGTTGAGTTCGGGATAGACTCAAAACCTGGTGCCCATCCGATTTCGATGGCCCCTTATCGGATGGCACCTTCGGAGTTGCAGGAGTTGCGGATTCAGATTGACTATCTGATGGAAAAGGGTTTTGTTCGACCTAGCGTATCGCCATGGGGTGCTCCACTTTTGTTTGTGAAGAAGGAAGATGGTGGTCTTAGGCTATGCATAGACTTCCGAAGATTGAACCAGGTAATGGTCAAGAACCATTACCCCCTTCCAAGGATAAACGATCTCTTCGACCAACTAAGGGGAGCAGGTTGGTTTTCCAAGTTTGATCTACGATCTGGATATCATCAGCTGATGGTAAAGGAGAGTGACATCTCGAAGATGGCTTTCAGGTGCAGGTATGGGTACTTTGAGTTTGTAGTGATGTCGTTTGGAGTTACAAATGCACTGGATTTGTTTATGGGACTTAAGAACTTTGTCTTCTGAGAGTTTCTGGACCGGTTCGTCGTTGTGGTTATTGATGACATCCTGATCTACTCAAGATCATAGGAGGATCATGTTGAGAATCTCATGGCAGTCATAGAAGTCCTTCGACACCACCAGCTTTATGGGAAATTGTTGAAGTGTAAGTTCTTGATGCAAGAAGTACACATCCTTGGACACGTGGTGTCTCAGCATGGAGTGTCAGTGGACCCGTCAAAGGTGGAGGCAATTGTTTCTTTGGAAGCACCCAAGAGCGTGGTAGAAGGTCATAGTTTCTTGGGGTTAGCAGGTTACTATCAGAGGTTCGTTTCGGACTTCTCTCGAGTTGTTGCTCCATTGAAAGCTTTGACTAGGAAGAACCAGGTCTTCCTATGGAGCGAGCAATGCCAGAAAGCTTTTGACTACCTGAAGGAGAAGTTGGTCAGTGCTCACATACTCAGGTTTCCAGAGGAAGGGTTGTTGTATGAAGTGTTTTGTGATGCTTCTAGCCTTGGTATGGGGTGAATGCTGATGCAGAAGAAGGGAGTGATCTGTTATGGGTCTAGGCAGTTATACCCTCACGAGCGTAACTATGCTACCAATGACCTAGAGATTATAGCAGTAGTGTTCGCACTGAAGTTCTAGCGACATTACCTCTTTGGGGAGCGCTTTGTGGTCTTCTCAGATCACAAGAGCCTGTGTTATATCTTCTCCCAACGTGACCTGAACTTACGGCAGTGGAGATGGTTCGAGTTCCTCCAAGACTACGACTTTGAGATCTCTTACACTGAAGGTAAGGGAAATGTTGTGGCTGATTCCCTGAGCAAGAAGTCGCATCAGGAAGTGGTTTTGGAATCCGCTGATGCATGGAAGGCGGTGGGAGAGTTGGCCTCCTTGCACTTAGATGCAAGGGAAGAATGTGTTAGAGGCTGTTTGTTTCAAATGACGGTGCAGTCCTCCTTGTTGCAGCAGGTGGAAGAGTCTCAGTGGGGGGACTCTTAGGCGGAAGTGATGCGGGATCGTGTCGATCAGGGGAACGCTCTAGAAGGATGGTCAGAGGACATCCAACATCAGATTTTTTTCCATGGAAGGTTGTTTTTCCCAGAGACAATGCATGAGGGAGTTCTCTGTGACTTCCATAGCTCAGCCTTGGCGGTACATCCGGGAGTTTCAAAAATTTACCAAGGCCTGGGGAACTGTTTTGGTGGCCCGGGGTGATACGAGCAGTGGCAGAGTTTGTGGCTAAATGCCTACTGTGTCAACAAGTGAAGTTTGAACACTGTTTTCCCAGTGGTTTGTTACATCCTTTAGATGTCCCCGAGTGGAAGTGGGATGACATCTCAATGGACTTCATTACAGGACTACCCAGAGCTCAGGGTGGTTATGATGCTATGTGGGTAGTGGTGGATCGACTGACAAAATCAGCTCACTTCTTAGCAATTAAGGAGTCAGGCCCAGTGAGTACCTTAGCACAGAGGTACATAGACGAGGTTGTGCGGTTGCATGGAGTCCCGAAGACTATCGTCTCAGATCGGGATACTCGGTTTACCTCACGAGTCTGGAGGGGGTTAGAACATGCTTTTGTCACCCAGCTATGCCTTAGCACTGCTTTCCACCCCCAGACCAATGGGAAGATGAAGCAGACTATCCATACATTGGAGGATATGCTGCGAGCATGCGTTCTGGATTTCAATGGATCATGGGTACGACACTTGACTTTAGTAGAGTTCACCTACAACAACAGCTTCCACTCTACTATTGGCATGGAACCGTTTGAGGCTTTGTATTGAAGGCCACATCGTTCACCCATTTTCTGTGTAGAGGTTGGTGAGACAAGTGCTCTTGGGCTAGAAGTAGTGCAGACCACCACAGAGGAAGTCCAGCTTGTACGTGAGAGGATGAAAGCGGCTCAGGACCGACAGAAGTCTTATGCTGATCTTCAAAGGAGGCCCTTGGAGTTCAAGGTGGGAGATCATGTGTTCTTGAAGGCTTCCCCTCGATGGGGGAAACGGAGATTTGGGAAAGGGAGCAAGCTCTCACCTAGGTTCATCAGACCTTTTGAGGTGCTGAGGCGAGTCAGCGAAGTGGCATATCAGCTGGCCCTGCCAACTCAGTTGGAGAAGGTTCATGACGTCTTCCATGTCTCCTAGCTTTGACGGTACTTACATGACGACTCTCACATTATCGACTGGGGAGAGTTAGATATGGGAGACGATGCGACCTTTGAGGAATGAATAGTCCGAATCAAGGATCGTAAAGAGAAGGTGCTCCGTGGATGAACCATTCCGTTGGTTCGTGTGTTGTGGAGGCATGGCGGCCTCGAGGAGAGCACTTGGGAGCGGGAGACCCAGATGCACGCTCAGTACCCGAAGTTGTTCTGACTTGTGTTTTCCCTTGTTCTTCTGAGCTTTGTGTTGATTTTGTACTATATACCATTGATATATGGAAAGCATGGCTTGTCGGTTGTGAGACCTTTTGTTTCCTTGTTCTCTGGAAGTGTGTAGCCTGTCCGGATGTGTGGGGAATGGGAAAAACATGACTCTTAAGCGAGAAGCATTAATGAGGATTTGATTGAACCCATGAAGGTGAGTCAGTGCCACCTAAAGCAGATAATATCTCGACATAGAAGAAGGAATTTTCCCCAAACCATGGGTTCGGGCAATGTGTGGGTTGTACGGTGTTAGGGGCATTGTATGTTGGAAAATCCTAATGTATGAAAGTGTGAAGACCCAATTCTTAATCAAGACGCATTAATGAGGATGCGATTAAACCCATACAGGCAAGTTAGTTCCACCTAAAGCGGATAATATCTTGACATAGGAGAAGGAATTCCTAACACATATGATTAGGGTAGTTGGTTTGGTTCCTGTTATAATGAGAACCCTAAGAGGTATCTTGTTGGGTTTCCTCTAGGTTGGTTTTTGAATTATTGGGGATGAGAATGTTTTAAGAGGTATCTTATGTAATGGCCCAGACCTCTCCAGCCCATTCCTTTGTCAAAAAGAAGGTCAAGAAGTGTTCTGAAGGGTAAAATGGACTTTTCCCACACTTTCATGAATTTTGAAACTACACACCGTGTAGTTTGAGTACACGCAGTGTACCCCCTTGCTAGGTATACCTCGTGTTGCAGGCCGTGTCCTCACCGTGTGAAGTAAATGAGTACACACCATGTAGTGTAACTACATGCCGTGTACCACCTTGCCGGGTATACCCCGTGTCGAAGACCGTGTCCTTGCTGTGTGAAATAATGGGTGCACGCCGTGTGTCCAGTACTACACGCCGTGTAGTCCTTCCCCGCGTACACGTTACCAGTCGATGGATATGTTCCGTGTTGAAGTCGTGTCCTTACCATGTGCAATAAATGAGTACACGCCGTGTGTCCAAACTACACGCTGTGTAGTCCTTCCTCACGTATGTGTTGCCCTCAAACCGTGTGTTGACCAGTCAACGGCCGTAGAGCCGTGTTGGGAGCCATGTGGAGACCGTGTAAAATAACCGAGTACACACCGTGTACCATAAAGTACACGCCGTGTACTTTTTATTTTCTCTCCTATAAAAGGAGGGGTCCCCTCCTCCATTCAACTCACTCCTCTCCTCCCCTTTCCTCTGAGCAGAGTTCTCTAAAGAGACTGGAAGGCTCTTTCTTCCTTAACTTCTTCGTCCGAGCTACGATTTATAATCCGTCAGCGGCCACGAGATCGTAACGACGAGGTGGAACTTCCAAGCTTGGATCTGTTGTCTTTCCTTCAGCCTTTCCTTTCCGACTTCCACCCGAGGAGGTTTTTCCGGGACTCGACAGAAGTGAAGGATGCCGACGGACTTCTTATAAAGTTGATCCCGGGGAGCGTTGTGATCATAACCTGTTGAGGTAGGGATCTTACCTTCGTCTCTCTAGTTTGTGCATCATGAGGGGTGGGTGTTATCTTGTTTATGTGAAACACTTTTGAACCAGTTTAACAAAGATAATAACTGGCTTATATAATGGGGTTGGGAAGTTGTGATTGCTATTAATTTATATCCTGTGATATTATGTTGTGAATTGAATGAGCTTCTGCCTAATGAAAATCACGGTCGTTGGGGGCCTTTTATTGTGCAATTAAATGTTTCCCTATCTTTATAGACTGTTTTGTGGATGGAAACATTGTGGAATGTGGAATTTGGTTAATCACGTAATGTTTTCTGTTTAAAATCTGGAACCCTTTTTTGATCACCCCGGTTGAACAAAAATGGAATAATGAACATGTGGGTGTTGGATTTGTTATGTGGCATGTGATGGTGGTGTGTTGTGGGTTGTTGTGGATCGGGTGAGCAGCGGGGCTGTGGTTGACTTGATTGTGGGTTGGTGTGAATGTTATGTTGGTGATGGGCAGCGGGGCTATGATAAGTGGTATTAAAGGGCTAATAATGTACGGTGCGGTTGTGGTTATGGTGGTCGAAAGTGGGGCTGTAGGGATGGGTTAGAATATGAATGGACTATGGGTTGTGAATAATAAATAAAAGTGGAAGAGTTAATTAATGGTGGAGCATGGTAATGGAATGGAATTAATAATCAATGGGGTTGGTTGGTTGATAAGAAGGGCTTTGTTGTGCTTCTTGTGTTTTCCTAACTTGGTTTGTGGATGGCAGGGATCTGTTTTACGAACTATCGATGAGGTTGGTTGTGGATACTTTTCTAGTAGTTAAGAAAGTAAATAAACTAATTCTGCGGAAACGTGAAAACCTAAATGGGGTTGGGGTTGTTGTTGTATGCATGCTTCATAGTAGCAGTGCCGAGGAACGTGCTCAGTTTCTCTGTTTAGAAGCCATAGGTTGGGCTGTGTGTTTGGTATACATATATATATATTTGTATCTTTTGTGTTTTATCGCACCCAACCCATGTTGAGGACTTAGTTCCGAACACTCCCATTTCATGGGAGAGGGTGTTTTCCCCTTAGTTACTAGCTCCTTCCTGCTCCTTCCCCCCTAGGCTGTGATGGCTTGAGGTGACCTTACACCTAAGAATCTTCGGGTAGGTTTCGATTGGGGTGGTTTTAGCCCAAGACTCTTCGAGAATGTTATATTTTTTCCCAAGAATATTCGGGATGAGGTCCAGGTGTGTGCGGGCGGGATACGTAGGTTGTGAGGCCCAGGTGTGTGCGGGCGGGATACGTGGTCGTGAGGCCCATGTGTGTGCGGGCGGGATACGTGGTTGTGAGGCCCAGGTGTCTGCGAGCAGGATACGTGGTTTTGAGGCCCTGGTGTGTGCGGGCGGGATACGTGGTTGTGATGCCCAGGTGTGTGCGGGCAGGATACGTGGTTGTGAGGCCCAGGTGTGCGCGGGCGGGGAGAGTGTGGCAGCGTCAGAATGTTCGCCATTAGGAAGAGCAGCTAACTAAAGGGAAATGGTGTGGGATACCAAATACTCTTGTTCATATATACTACTACCTTTTGTGATTTTGTTTTTGGTGAGTGTGGTTGGTGAGGTTGGGTGGATATAATTCTTTGCTAGGTTTCTTCTATTGTTCTCACGGGACATTAGGATGTCTCCCCACTTGTGCATGAGAGCTTTAGGTTTCCCTACTGAGTATACTTGTATGCTCACCCTATGTTTACTTTCAGGTTTCTAGGAGGACTACCAGGGCCATGCGGGACCCTACTAGTCGGACAGTTGGAGTTGTTTCAGTTGTTGTACTCTTGTTTTCTTTTGGTATTGTACTTTGAGCTTTCTTGTACCATGTTATAAAATTGTTTAAACATGCATGTGGGCTTGGTTTGTGTTTATTTCTATACACTTTTTCTTTTCCTTTTTGGTGGTTGACTTGTCGTATTTCCTGATCCTAAATAATAATAGAAAAAGGGTAATGACTCCCATATTTTTTAAAACTCATACCCTTGGTGCTAGTCGCCACCCTGGGGCCTACTGGAGGCGGGACTCGGGGGTTATTATCTCCCTTTCACCATTGCCAGCTCAGGAGGGACATCTTTCGTTGGAGGGGGTCGTGACAGATGGTGGTGTGTCCCTCCTAGTGGGTGCATCCCCTATATAGTTACCTATTATGTTTAGGTAATGATCATTGAATTATAGATAATGATACAACTTGTTTACATGTATTCCACAACTTCCATGTCTTATTCCTATGTTATGATTTTAGGACCTACGCTCTTTATTCCCATATGATTCAAGTCTAATTAAATGAAAATATTTATGAAATGACTCATGTATATGCGTCGGCACCGAAATCCACTGAAGACAACATGTAGGGATTATTGGAAAAACTAAAGGCATATTTTGACTCACCGAACCGTTTTGGGATGGGTCAAAAGGCTACATGGAAAATCCATGGCGTTTTGCAGAAAACCACCCCACCACACGCAAAGATGCAAAATCAGGGTGGATTTTTGCACATCGTGCGCAAATTCCCGTGTGACCAACGGATGGTGATGAGTTTTTACGCAGGCTGAATCCCCCCCCCTCTATCCTCGATCACATATAAATAGTACCGCACCCCCACACTTCCGCCACCTAAATAATTTGAATAGTCTCCCATGCACGTAAGACATCCCTTTTGTACACAAAATATGGAATTCAGGTATATATTTTTCCATGACAGGTCTCCCAAGGGCCCACCTTAGGGTGGGGCCACTAGGTCTTGACACTTACCCAATTCCTTTATTGATAATCCATTTGAACACAAAACTTCTCCAATTGTGCCCAAAAATCATCCAAATTTCATGCAACCATCCTATAGCTGTGCAACACTGTCTTATTGCACACACATGTCTCCTATTGGGTGAAAAAGTTTTAATTTTCATTCATGTTGAGTGCAAATCCATCCTTTTATGTGCACCCCTTCCTCCTTGTGTGCATCTTTAAACATTCCTACAACGTCGCTTCCACAGACACCATATTCGAGCACTTTATAGGCGTTATACACCTATCTGGCACACCTTTTTCCCTTACGACCCTCCAGGCTTGTACGAAGTGATTTCAAGGTCCATTGAGAGGTACATCATGTTGAATTTCTTAGGCTCATGATTTTTATCATAGGTATGCTAATGGTTATTGATTCTTCACATAGAAATGCTGATGTGATCCCATCAATGGATCGGTCCATAACAATGCCCCAAGATGAAATTTCTGATGCCTTCCCTTCCCCTATGGTGGGTGGGTATCAGTTATGTGTGCCCTAGGGGTGCAGATTGAACCCACCTCGTCCAAAATTTAGAACATTAATCTTCCAATCACTATCGTCCTCAACACATGAAGTTAAACTATAGCCTTGCCCCATGAAATGTACAAGGGGTTCCCCACCTTGGAAATTCTCTAACTCTCTCATCTCCACAAGAGTGAGAACTTCCTCACATAGAATGCGATCCTCCTTGATAGAGTGGCATCTTTTTATGGGGAAGGGAAACCATCCTGGTGTAATCCATGTATCCTTTATTGTGGGAGGTAGCAGCACTTCTCTTCCTTTATTCTTCCGTGCTACAGACTAGAGGAGATGTGGGAATTAGGAAATTAATTACCCCATCCCTCTCCCATTAGGATTTTTCTCCATCGAGCCTCCATCTTGGAGTAAGTCCAATCTCCATCTCCCCAGGTTGCTAACAATGTTTAAGCCCATATTTCCTATTTTGGGCCACTAACCACGCTTAATCCCATGTTTCCTCTTGGGGTGGATAGCCTCGTGTAAGCCCGTAATTCTTCTTTGGGACGAAAACCACACACTAGCCCCACTCCATTACCCTCGTACGCACCATTCACGATGTGATCGTCAGTTCATTACCACCTCTTGTTTCTCACACTGAGAATTACTCACATGGGATTAGAGTAAGCATTGACCATGGAATCCTTCTTGGACCTCCCTAGAGTGTAAGTCCCAAATCCATAATCCCAAAATACATGATCTTTGATCCTTTCCCTTTCCAAGATAGGTATGTAGGAAGCCTCCCTGAGGTTTAAGACCGACAACAACTTGTCCTGAACCATTGACATTGATTCACCTTCATCCCGCATGATGTTAAACTGTACCCCCCATCCCAAACTACATGGAATTTTATCCATTCCCTTTCCAAATAAAGGTACATAGGATGCCTTCTTTGATGTTCAAGCCCAACACCCATTAGTCCTGACTACTTCCTGTCAGTTTACCCTCATCTTGTATGATGTCAAAATGTACTCCCCCTTCTGTCCCACATGATGTTAAATAGAATGCTATCGAACTACATAAGATTTGATTCTTGTCTCCTAGATAGAGTACGTAAGAATCATCCTTGAGGTTCAACCCCAAACAATGGTAATCCATTATAACCCCAACCAATGGTAAACTGTTGTAGCCCCCAACTAGTAGTAATCTGTTGTAGTCCCCTTCGTTGGGACCCATATCTCTGGTTTGCCCCTTGGGTGTCAGACCATCCTGAGATTCTATGTACATGTAAGGCCTTGTATATGATCGGGTCATTTTCTTATGTGTACACCCTGATTCTATGCCTCCATATCTAACTATGCGGACTTTGATACCCTGTCGCGGGGATACGTAAGAAGATTCCCCGAGGTTCAAGCCCATCACACATATCTCATTGTGGTAACTCCTTTGGGCCCCTATGTGTTCCGAGATGATCATGCCCCAACTCAAACATTTTATTTCCTCTGAGTCCCATCTACCCATCCATTCTCAGAGAACGCCTCCTCAGGTGTCCCATAACCCCACTGAACTACGTGGGCTTCGATTCCCTACAACAGGGATACGTAGGAAGTCTATTAGAGGATCAATCCCAACATCATTGTCGTCCTCACGTTGGTTCCATGCAATTCTCAATTCACTACTCTCAACCATCCATATCCATCCTGATTTTTACCAAGGCCTCCACATCCTGATGAGATCATGTCATCCACCTCCCCACTACACCTAGTGGTAACCCGGATGCAAACCATGCATAAGCCCCATCGTGTCTTCAGGTCACTATCCTCTACACACACCCTGATTTATCACCCCTTCAAACTATATAGGTTATGATTCCTTTCTCTTGAGACATGGTACGCAAGAAAACCCCCTAAGCTTCAATCCCATCCAACGGTAAACCCTTGTGTCTCCTTTATGGGGGCCCAAGCACCCTCGGATCCGTCTTCATTTGATGAGGTGATCCGTATATCTAATAGGACTCTCAGGTGCTCTCTCCTGGGGCTGAACCCATCTGATCTACTCTCATCAGTATTCTGATAAGTCTGATCTATCTCTGTAAGATGTTAAACTCACGGCATACCCTTTGTTAATCATGGGAACCTTCAGAAAACCTCAAAGACACAATGATAGAATATAATTCCACACACTTGATGTGGGATGCCTCGAGCTTCTACACCCTTGAGAAGACCTATAAAAGGGTAAGAAACCCAGAAGAATCAATTTTCCAGTGTCCAGACATGCCAGAGATGTCCAACGTGAATAATCCACCACTCGAAGATTGCTTCCCAAACTTAAACCCTTGGACTATACTTACAGAAGCAGTGTAATTAACTGGCGTCCATGAAGACATGGAACTGGGAAGAGTTTCACAAACAACGTCTTAATATTTATGGGAGACCTAGACTAGGTGACGAGTTCCAAGGAGGAATCCCTAGAAGGTGGAATCGACATCCCATCATACTATTTTGATCAAGGATAAAACGTCCCTGAATAAGTGATAGATGTTGTGTACCTTCAGAAAGCAGGAATGTGGGGAAATAGTTCAGAACGTCCTCCATAGGTGAATACACACCTAGGAGAAAGCATCAGAAACCTAAATTATGAACCTGATGTGAAGTTATTCTCCTCAATGTAGAGATTAGTAGGATTAGAGACCTCATTGGATTAGTGTTTCACGGGATCTAATTATCTAGTGCAAGGTCCTGCCAATTAATTAGTGGGTTTGGCGTGAAACTCACCAGAAATTGGGGGAGATGAATGTTGGAAATCCCTATCTGTGACATTGTCAGCGTGGATCCTTCTTTCCAACAATGGAAGACAAGATGACACTGGGTCACTGGACGTCGGTTTACTACTTTAAGCACCAATGGTTGTATCTCCCTGCTTCACAGGACCAAAGATGCTACCATATGAAACCGATAAATACCCACCCACTGATGTAGGGTACAAGGAAACGACAACGTGACAATCCCACACGACCTCATCTCTTCTATTACAGCCACCACATCCATGGCTGCTGGGCACCCACACCCATATCCCCATATGAATTTGTTTAGATTAGGTTGATTAATAACCTCATCCGATGATATAAGGAAGATGGGATTATCCCAACTTGGGATATTGCCTTAAAAGAGAAAGTGTCTTCTTCACCACTTCATCACCGCTGCCCCAAGGGCCACACAAGGAGCCAATGCTCCCCACTCCAACCTAAAATCCTTCCGAGAGCCTCTCCACATAATTCTTTAACGACTCCCTCCCCTATGTGAATGAGGTGAGGGACGTTCAGGACAACCCAACTATAATCCCATCCTGGGGGATGCCAAGGAGGGCTCCCACTAAGCCATGTCAGTGCCACCACCTAGCCCCACTAGATGAGGAGCAGGTGAGTTATACATATGTGCCACTGACCCTAGTCTGGTTAACGTGAAACCAATGTTATGCTCAAGTTGTGGAGGATTCCCTCCAAGGGGTGTCAACATCAATGGATACCATCGATCGTGACAACTCTAATGCATACCACCAATCCCTTGTTTATTCCGAACAGGGGCACTGATACACCTGTCCTAGATTGGGGACCCAAACACTCCACGGGCAGGTTGAGATGACTCTTCTCGTCACAGATACAGGTGATGTTCGTCATGGGATGACCTGTGAAAATGAAATTCAGTACAAAGGTCCTCCCCATGCCACCTCCAATGAGAGTGCAGTTCCTCCCTGCCACATTGACTCCTAATAAGTAAGCCTCTTCAACACCCATGACCTCGGGTATGGGGTTGTTCCTCTTATAATTGGTCACCAATGTGAAGATGCTACTCATCCAGTCAAATGCCAACATGGGGTTCATCCCCATGTTCTAACAAAAACTGAAGAAGGCCCTCCTCGTCCTGACAATTAGAGAAGTAGAGGTCTTACTCGCTTCATTGTTACCCAGCATGAAGGTCCTACCCATGTTCAGCTCGACTAGTACGAAGGCCCTCCTTAAACCATCACTACTAAGGGGAACAAGTATAGAGGAACTTCCTATGCTCCCACCAGATCCAGCAGAGGTCATACCCGCTCCAACAATTCCCACGGAGACTCCCTCTGTGTGTCATCCAGGGGACATGGAGGAGCTACATATGTTCCCTTTGACAATTGTGCATGCGCTCCTCACACCCCAGCTCACCCAGGCAAAACTCCTCTCCACCCCAGCATCAGATCGGCCAAAGGTCCTCCTTGATCTAAAAACCTACCATATCCTGAAGAGCCATCATATGGTAGGAGGAAGTGTCAACGACATCATAAGAAGAATACTGAGATGTTTCAGACCACTATTAGGCCCATATTGTTCTCATATTTTGAGGCCAAATGCGATTTGGCAATGGAACACTCACCTCGATCCTCTATGTTGATAGTCGGGGCATGAACGAGGAAAATTAGCCTCATACTTACATAATGTGAGGTGCACTGGATAACTTCCTACCTCGGTAGATACATCTATGAGGTGGAATATTTGGCCTCTCTATAGGGCATGGACATGAAATCCTCCCTATGGTTGACTGGTTCATTCTCTTCCTCAACCATAGATCATGGAGAGTTACTCTGGGGACCAGTAGAGGATGAACAACAACATCACCCACCACCAATAACCATAGCCCATGTACCAGAAACTGCAGTATCTAGTTCATCTTACCATGATTTGGTGGATCAGTCATTGAATTCATTGCAGGATAGCCCATGATGTGGCTACTTGTCATCTCATTCTCCGTATTCTCCACAGAACAGTCTACCATTTCAGTAGTTATCTTTAGTGTTGTAACCAGTCCTACAACCACCCCAATTTATGAGTGGGTCATCCAAGGGCTGGATCCAATGTTTGATCCAAGAATCTTGAGGGAAATCATTGTAGCGGATCATTTCCCAGAGATTTTCTAGCCAATTTCAACCAAGAACATTAGTATGTCGGAATCGCTTACCTAGGAGGATGTTGCGTGTTTTTGAAAACCCCACTAGTAAAAACACTTCCATATCCATTGTAGATGAGTGGATTACCACAATAGTCTGGCACACTCTGAGGATGTTGACCAGAAATGTCGTATGATTGACTTGGTCATGCTCCCTGTAGCCCAGCACCCTGAGTCTCTTGGTCACCACCGGGGCCTCCAACAGTGATGCATTTAGAGCTTTAAAGTACTCCAAATAATTATCATGGAATCTTACCCTATTTAGGTCCATGGCTAGGGGAAGTATTCTTCCCTTCATTTCAATTCTATCTGGCATCAGCCCAACTTTAATGGCGATATTCACAATATGACTTTGATTATGGCCACAATGAACAAGGTTGATCTATTAGAGTGAGAGAGAAAACATGAGATCTTGGAAGAGAACATACCCACCAGGAGAGTTCCACACCTATTGGATCCACTAGGAAGGGTTACTCACCATCAGAGAAATATACTGGGTCTTCTTATTCCCATCGAGTCATCAGTCGTCAGCTAGAATCCCAATAAGGGAAAAGAGCATATTCGGACCATCAAAACCTCTGAACTGTCTATATCAATACAGGATACAGATTATTACGCTGAAAATTCCATGTTGCATCAACATATCATGGAGCATAAGAAGACGGCCGATGACCTCCTTGCAGAACATTCTGTGGAGCATTAAACAGACTACTGTGATTCTCAACCACGGTAATAGGGGAAGGTACAACTTCCACCTGGCGAGTTACCATCGGGTGTCCTTGATCATCATCCCCACATAGATAGTATATAAGATGGAGTATATGGAATTATGTTGTGGTATGTATAAAAAAATCCACCTGAGTGGTGCGATAATCCTTGAGAACTTGCTCAGGTTCTCGTAGCCGCTCTACAGGTAGTTCCCCCTGTTGCTCCATAAGTCATCCCACCAACTAAACCATGAGCCACTAGGCCTACTTATCATGTAAAATAAACTTCCAATGCACTGTTGGTCATAGACCCTCACCATGATAGAAACCCCCGCCCAAATGATCCAATTGAAGTACTCATTTCCCTCCTTGAGGCTTTGGAAACTCGATAGGTGGAAATTTCGTCTGATGGTATGCCATATCAGGCATGGGTGGATGATATGCCAACACGACATAGTTTTGAAAACCCAACCATTTCCCCCATCAATGGGAAGGTCAATCTGCTACAACATCTTTCCCACATCATCTCATGGTGTGGACCCATGGTGGGAACTCCAACGCAGTGAGAGGCTGCTAAACTTGTGTGTCTCAAAAAGATCTTGGAGGGGTCTGCGTTTTTCTGTTACATCCAGCCACCCATTGGGTCAACAGTCAACTGGGAAGATATTCATAAGAAGTTTATTGGAAAATTCAGATCTTCCAATCAAAAGAAAAGTATTGAAGACCTCTTCAAGTGGATGCAAAGACCTAACGAGTGTGTCACGGACTTTGTCACCTAGTGGAATTGACTCACCTACTCCATTGATATGCCACTAACTCAGCAAAATCTAATGAAAATGTCTGTGGGGAATGTCAGCACTAAACGGGTCCCCTATCTCATCACCCAGAATTACCCCAGGGGATTATAGGATTTTTCTGATAAAGCCATGCATCTAGAGGATGACTTCCATCAGGTCAACCAGGCATGTCTCTTGCCTTCTACAGTTCCCATAAGAAGAGTCCCTAAGGCAGAGCCTACCACAGTAGCACAAATAGAGTCCCCCAAGATAGCTGGAGTCGTTTCTAGTGGATCCACCTTTACAGCCACCCAGAGTCCTTCCACATGAGGCTCAGCCTCCTAGCCAGTAGTTCCCACCTCTGAATCGGCAGGCTCCCCCGCATAACGTGGAACCACCACCCTGGCGTGATAATAAAGTTTCACCTCTTGTATAGGCTACTCCCACCCTTCATTAGGACCAGAATCCCAAATCCCCCTTCCCAGATAGGAGAAATCGGAACCACTCATTCAAAGAGGATTAGGTCCTCGGTTATTTCCAAAGCACTTTAGAACAAGGAATTATACATTTTTCCAAATGCATGAGCTTGACGAGGTTGACCTCAATGATCACCCCAACTACTTCCCCTATCACTGGATCCTGGGGAACACCCTCAAGAAATTATACGTATTTAATGAGTAGATTTAAGACCAGGTTGATTACAACATAATAAGTTTAGGGATATCTCTGAAACATGTGGAATGGGTATTCATGAAGCCAGACAATGGTAGTGACAATGGCGGTGAGTTGCATGAGGTTCCTAATCGCAGGTCTCAAAAATATGATGACTAGATGGAATGTAAAATAATCACCCATGGCCATGGTATTATCCTTTAATGTCTGAATCAACCCAAACCATAAAAAGTCATTGTATCACCCATAGCTAGTACTTCTATGTTGACGTATCATCCTTCCTCTTCCCATAAGAGCATGCATCGACGATGCAAGGGAAAAAAAGTCCACTAACGATGTCATTGTCATCCCGTACTCTCAACAACTTCATTCCCCCGAAGATGGAGATTAACCCAAAATCTATCTGGTGGTGGATTATTCTTCATGTGAAGATCAAGGTTTTGATGTTGTTAACACCATGGAGCTAGTAAAAACCATACCTGATTCATAACGATGAGGAGCGCCAAGTGGATCCTTTAAACATCCCCAGTTGTCGCCAGCATCGACGGAGTTGTGGTTATGTGAGTCGTTGGAAAGGATCGAATAGTGCTTATAGCCAAGCTGTGCATTCCACTGAAACCAAACAATAGGCCCAGCGAACATATCAGCACGAGGATCCTTGGAATCTTGTTTCACCAGATTTTCATCCACCGTTGTTTGTACTACATGATCAGGAGGAGCCACCATAGTCATGCTACGACTAGCTATGTTCCATCGTGGGGTGGACCCACTCATCTATCCCTCACCTGGTACTTTCTCTACATGCTTCGACTAGGGAGAAGCGGGACATTACTTGCACCAGTTGGCCGCCAATTCAGTCAAAAGGTCCTTTAATACATCCTTCTATAGAACAACCTCCTGTAAGAAGAATTTCATTCTTGACATGGAAGTATGACAACCTTAATCATTTTTTCAGCATTACCATGATGATATCTATATTCGAGGCACTTGTCCTATTAGTGAATATGTGTGAATCTCTTTCTGAGGATTTAAGAAGCCCCCTCCAGTTTGAGATGGAGGTAGCAGCCGTAGAAGCCTTCCATGCTAAGGTAGTCGAGCATGATGAATTTCAGTCCATTATTTAATTCTCATGAGAATATGAAATCCCTCCAATATATGGGCTCATCCTCCTGATGTACATCACTTGAAACTTCGATGGTGTGGAGGTTTTTTTATATCTTTTCAACACAGGCTCTGAGATAAGCCTTATCCCGACCCAGACGCTCTGAAATATGGGGTTGTTTGAGGATGATCTAAGCTGCTCTGACCTAAATATTATTTGATATGATAGGATGAAATAGATGCTAGTTTGTATGATCCATCTGAATATCTAATTCAGTGGCATGGTATCCATCATTGAGTTCATGGTTGTCTCCCAGGATATGACCTATAACACATTTGATGGGTAGTCCATGGATCAGCCTACATGCGGTCGTCCCCTCTTCGTATCACTAATGCCTAAAGTACTCCCTTAATGGTCGAGTAGGCATACTACCAGGTGATGTATCTCCATTCTCCTCTGGTAAATATATCTACCTGGATTCTTGACTATTACAATAGCAAGGAAAAGTAGATTCAGGATAATGAGGTTGAACTCACTGCGGCTATGACCGACCCGTGGCAAACCTGGATGATTCCTACATTTTCCCAATCCACTAATTGGAGGATACAACCCTAGATTTGGGGTAATTTGTTGTTGCTTCTAGAATGAGGGGGAAGAAAATTACCATGCCTAATTGAAGATGAAAGATCACCTTGTATTCCTACACAAATCAGGCTCGAGTGATCCCAGAACCCCCTACTTCTATAAGGTATCAGGATGTCCACCCCATGGAAATGGAAATACATCATTATTCTTGGTCTGTGGGGCTGGGATAAATTGGCTCAAGACAACATGAAACTATTGAATCAATATCATCAAGTGTGGCCCTTTGGGATGAAGAAGGTATGGGATCAGATTGACAATCTTCATTGTTATGGTCTCAATAGTACAATAGCCCCTTGATGCGGTGTTCACTGCCACTCAGACTGGCACCAACTTCCCATTGGGATCTTTTGACTTAGTGGAAACACCTCCCCCAAGGGTCTCTCTTCCATATGTGATGGAGTGGATTTTCAGGATTATCCTACCACTTTCAAAGAGGTTGTCTCCACAACAGTAAATGAATTGGTATAGGTGAACCTCAGTAATGAGACAGATCTGAAACCCTCATTGATCATCACCACTATGCCTGTCGAAAAGCAACAACTGTACGTGGAACTTCTGAAGCAGCATCATGATGTGTTTTCCTAGAGTTATGATGAGATGCTAGAAATTTGTCCTCGGGTCTCTGTCCACCTCCTCAGGCTTTAAGGAAATCATCATGGGATCCAACAACATCCCAAAAAGATGCACCCTTCTCACGGTGCCATGGTAGAGGATGAGGTTGATAATCTCATCAGAGATAACTTTGTCAAGGATGTCCAGTACCCTAGATGGTTGGCTACCATTGTCCCAGTCAGAAAGAAGAAGGAATAGATCTGTGTCTGCATCGCCTTCCATGATCTTAACCGTCACTATTCAAAGGATGATTTTACCCATACCATGAAAGAAATGTTGATTGACTCCACTATTGGGTTCTAGGATATCTAATTCATGGATGGTTATTTTGGGTATAAAAAAATCTGGATCGCCCTCAAGGATGAAGATTCAACAGCTTCTAGGGCACCGCAAGTTTCTTTCCACTACCAGGTAACACTCTTCAGTCTAAAAAATGCTGGTACCAACTATCAAAGTTCCATACATTGCATATTTAAGCCAAACCTCAGAACATTGGTGGAATTATATGTGGATGATCAGGTGGTCAAATCCTGCCAGTGCCAGGACCATCTCAAAGATCTCAAAAAAGTGTTCATCTTCCTCCGGTCCTACCATCTAAATATAAACCTGTTGAAGTGCACATTTGGGTTCACCTATGGGAAGTTTCTCATCGTTTTTTTCAATTAAAGATGCATCAAGATTGATATTGAGAATATTAAGGTCATTAGTTAGATTTCCCCTCCAAGAAAATTTTAGGAGAATCGAGGTTTTCAAGTCCACTTAGCCTATATACACTGATTCATCACAAATCTTTCTGGAAAGTGTAAGCCCTTTTCCCAGATCTTGAAGAAAGGAAACGATTATTAGTGGGATGGGGAGTGTCATACTACATTCGAGAAAATAAAATAGTACCTGCTATGGCCTTTGGTTTCGATGCCCCCCATTTCTGGAAAGCCGCTGGTCGTTTATGTGACCGCTCTAGAGCGATCTCTCAGCGCCCTGCTCACCCAGAAAAACAATGATGGATCAGAGAACAGTATGTATTATCTCAACCACATGGTTCTCAATAAAGATACTAGATATTATTAAATCGACATGTTATACCTTGCACTGGTATTCGTAGCGAAGAAGTTGCGACACTACTTGTATCATCAGGAGATACAACTAGTGTTTCAAGTGGATCCACTGAAGTGAATTCTGAACTGCCCCATATGTACATGCCTTCTAGATCGGTGGGCAGTGATCCTCCAGTAGTTCAACATCAGGTTTGTCCCCTAGAAGGCCATTAGGGGATATGAATTGGCAGAATTCCTTGCCACCCATCCATATCTTGCAGACCAGTCTCTGGATATTGATTTTTTCGATGAGGAAATTCACTCGGTAGACTAAGTTTGTCCATGTTGGAAAATTCTCTTTGATGGTGCTTCCTGAAGCCCTAACTGAAGAGGACTCAATGATCCCATAATCAACAGAGTGGGCTTGGGTATCATCTTCATCACTCCAATAAAATTTGTTCTACCACATTCATTATTGTTGTCAGAATGATGTACCAACAATGAGGTAGAGTACCGGGCTCGCATTAATAGTATCGATCTGGCCCTCGAGATTGACAGTCCCCACCCAAATTTGAAAGGGGACTCTGAACTAGTAATCAAGAAGAACAATGGTGAATACTTCCTCAAGAAACTTTAGCTCGTGACACTATTAGAATGTACCCTCTAGATGACGGCCGAGTTCCCATCTCGGCTAGAGGTTAATCATGTCCCTCATTCATAGAATGGTCGAGATGACTCCTTGGCCAGCCTCGCTACATCCCTTGTAGAGCCTGACCTAGATGAGTTGGTTATTAATGTGGAACATAATATAGTCATCTATTCAGTTACCCTAGATGACGATGATAGCCTGCAGGTAAACCACCTTATCGATGGTACCTCCACGTCAGGACCCCCCAGGTTCCCTTGATACATTGTTGGAAGTGACTCCTGATTAGAGGACCCCATCACTATGTATCTCTAATATAGCAATCTCCAGGAAGATCAAGCCACGAACAAGTGAATCCAATGTCGCGCATTACAGTTTTCCCTGAAGAGTGGTCCCGATCTTGAACAAAGACTCTACTGACGTGGGATTGATGGGGTTATCATCTATTGCATTTAAAGATGTGAGATTTCTTAGGTCATATAGGAGGTTCATGCTGGTTTCTTGTAGGGATCATCAGACCAGGCCAAAACTATATCACCAGATCCAAGGATTGCGGTATTTTTGGATTGCCATGATCTATGTCTGTATCGTGTTTTCCCATCGATTACATGCATTCAGAATTCATGATACTTTTTGTGCATCAGCTACCAGAGCCTCTCCAAACTTCCATGTACTCTTGGCCCTTTGCAGTCTGGGGACTAGATTTCGTGGGACCATATCCACCAGTGACCGCCCGCCAGTGAATATTCATCCTAACTGTTACATATTTCTTCTCCACGTTGGTGGAGGCAGTTTCACTAAAGGAGTCCAAGGGCAGTTTTATCATTGAATTTTCGATTTCCAATATCATCTACCAATTCAGAGTCCCTCATACCATCCTCAACAATAACGACAGTAACATCCAGGAAGCCAAACTAAAGAAGTTATGTTCCAAGTACAACATCCGTTCTAACCATCCCTCCTGCTATCACACACAAGAAAATGGGAATATTGAGATGTTCAATAAAACCCTCTCTAACATTATATAGAAGATTGTTGTTCAGAACAAGAAACATTGGTCGGAAAAGTTCCCAATGAACTCTAGGCCCATCAGACAACAATTTTCAATTCCACTCAGGTGATCCCATATTCCCTAGTGTATGGAGTAGAGGTAGTCTTTCCCATTGTGATTCAAATGCCTTAATTGTGCACAAGTATCTGCAATCAACATATACCTAATAAGGTAGCCGAAATCCATCTTTCTGAACTAGAAACACTCAAAAAGAACAGGCTTTGTGCCCTGCATAGTCTCGAGAGGCATCACAACAAGATAGCCAGAGCATTTAATAAGAAAGTTCACCCCCGCTCTTTTTTACAAGGTGACATGGTGTTAGCACTGAGAACACTGATGATACTTGTTAGGAAAACACCCAAACTAGAGCCCAAATGGGAATGAAGTTACATCATTCACATGTTTTACCCCAATGGAACATACTCCCTAGTTAATATGGATGGTGATTGTATAAATCCTCCCACTAATGGAAAAATCCTCAAGAAATACATTGCCTGAGCAAAAAGGTCCTAACTGACCTTAAACTATTTCTTCTTCTCTAAGATGTTAAATTGGGTGACCCGTACAAGTTGAAATATATAAAACCACTCATAACCCATCATGCATGACATTAAACTTTGAGCGAAAAATATACCGTTATGGTCCAAGCTCAATGAGCATAAACTATGATCTCCCCGTGTCCTTTATGTATGACGTAAAACTGCACAACATATTCCAGAACTACATATGGCTTGATTCCCATCCTCCTGGGATATGTAAGAAAAACATAAGACTAGTCTTAGATTCCAGCCCCCAAATTCTTCTATTCGACTGACCCTGGGTATAGTTCTCTTAGAGGATTTCACATAGTGTATTTTGTACTTCTTTGGCCCCACTCAAGTTGGAACTATGATTATAACACCACGTGCCCCTCCTCATTATTCTATCCTCCCACATCCTCAGCACATGACATTAAACTTCATGGCCCTTTCATAACTATGTATGGATTGATTCCCATCCTCATGGGATATGTAGGAAAGCCAGGACATTTAGTCCATAGGCCCATCCCCAATCTTCAAGATCTCCCCTTGGGTCAAAACACATGGTGTGGTGCAGGCTTTTTACTTCATTCACGTCAAGTTCATCATGACCACACCATGTATCCCCCTCCATAGAGATCTCTTCCTCTATCATCTTTCTCCATGATGTTAAACTATATGGGCATATTCATGCTTCAGACATCCCCTTTTCTTGGGTATTCATAATATTTTCACATCCAAAAGGACCCCCAAATGACATGGATGCTAGAAAATAGTGCTCTCCTACCATTTCATGCCAACATCTTCAAGGATATTGAACAAAACTTCTATAAAAGTCCTACATTTTGACTATGATCGGCTATAGACACTCATTTGTTGTTCTCATTTCAGGTCACATGATGTGGATGTTGTGTTTCGAACATGTTCATCAGCCATCCTCCTTTATTATCACCACCCCCCGTATGTACCAAATACTGGGTTTAATGATTCATTTTTCCCTATTATTCCCTCCAACATCATTCTCCCTAGAGTAGGAGTGTTGGTATGGTTAGGATAAACATGCCTAATATTCTTCCCTCATCGTGGTACCCTTATATGTTGGTGATAGCCTGATCGTATTCCTTGTTTCCCACATTGATAATTGCTACAGTGGCCTTATGAGATTTGATAAGGAAATACTCGTATAGAGTGTCGTGTATCAGTGGTCTGATACCTATGACATTCAACTAAGATTATTCACCATCCTCACCACAAAATGTGCAAATGCAAACTGGATAGGACTTCCAGTCTCAACTCCCTCGACCTTTTCATCCCCCTGGCCCAAGTTCTCATTTTGGATTGTGCGGTGTGGTATGGACTCCATGTCCCCATTTATGTCTGGCTATTTTTTCCATGCCACACATATCCCATTGGATACATCCCTCCTATCTCTGTCCTTACTGCATGATGTAAAACTACATGCCATCTTCCAAAAATATGTGTGGATTGATTCCCATCCTCATGGGATACATAGGACAACCCAAAGATTTAGTCTTCAGGTCAAGCCCTATTTCTTAGAAACGTCATCATCTTCCTTTCCCCTATCCTGAGTTGCTCGGGAGGAGGTATATGGTGTGGAATGAGCTTAATTCCTTATTGACGTCAGGTTTTTAACAACCACGCCATCTACCTCTCCCTCTAAAGAGATCTTCCTCCCCCTATTCAACACACATCTTTTCAAGTCAGATGCTCTTGAATTGGGCCCCTCGACCCTGTTTGGAAGTTCACCAATTTGCCCAGGAGAACTCTGGTCAAGAACTAGAGTGTTGGATTCTACAAATACTAGTTATCGCCAATTTTCATGATTCATGTTCCCCTTTATTTTGAATTTCATTATCTTTCAAATTTGAAAGGACCCCCGAACGACATTGGTGCAAGGCCCCCGGGATCTCCTACCATCATGGGCTAATGTCCCTGAGAATTTCGAATGAAAATTGATTCAAATCCAATATTATGAAAATGGTCAGCGGTCGACGCTCATTTTTTGTTCCCATTTTAGGTCAAATGATATGGATGTTGTGTTTTGAACAATGTCAATAGTTATGATCCATCTTCGTACAACCCCATCAAGCTGTAAATATTGGTTGTATGATTCACATGCTTTTCTACTCAATCATGTCCAAGTGGAATTTTGACACCCCTGGTGCTATCCCTCAATGCGTGTTTGCATGTTAAGAGGACAAAGCTGCGATGAGGTTTCGTCTGAGGCTCCACACCATTTTCCCCCTTCTTTGTATTCCACACATTGTGAGGACCTTCTTTACCCTTATTTCTCACATTGAGTAGATCTCACATGGGATTAGGGATTTTTCCAAGGTTTTTGCATATTTGGAAGAGTCTCACTTCTCATGGTTTGAGCTCTAAGACCTTAAACTAAGATCTCTATACATCCTTTATACAAGACGTTAAACTATGAGACATCTTCAATAAAAATGTATAGCTTGATTCGAACCCTTATGGGATACATAGGAACACCTAGAAGCTTCATCCTTAGTTTCATCCCCTTATTCTCTGTCCTTTTCAGGCCCCTTGGCCTGAGGTTTATTCCTCAGAATTTCACATTGTCTGTTTTGGACCTCATACTCATTCATGTCGGGTATGTTGTATCACGACATACGCATTCCCCTATAAAACCTCATTTATTCTGTATGCATCAATGACATATGAATTTAAACTATGATGCCGGGTCCCGCATAACTTTAAACTATTGTGTCTTTTCTACATGACGTTAAAATGCATGGTTTGGTCCTATCATATGACCCTAAACTATGAAATTATCATCCTGGCTGCATGATAAAAAATGGCACTTCATTGAGATGTCCTCACTTGAGGGGACATCATGTTTGGTATTGGTAATCCACCATGCTATTTTTCAAGGCCTATATGTGGATTGATTCCAATAGCGACACTTGGATTTTCTTTCCTAAGTTGGCCGATTCAAAAAAAAACAGACACAAATCCATCTTAAATAACAAACAAGATCAATCAAATTCCACTTCTTTGGGTGCATGAGCTAGAACCACACGATAGCATTGTCCCTGGAATTGGTACCCTACCATGACACTTCTAGAACTGAATACATCTTGATCCCCATAATAATGGGTTATGTAGTAATTCCCACACACTTTTCCTTGGGCCAAACCCAACATTCATTTTCTATCCCTCAACCTAAAACCTCCTTAGGGAGCACATGGTGTCATATGGACTCCTACTATCCTCATTCACATCAGGTTTGTAATTACCACACCACACATCTCCCTCCCTCCATTCCATCTATGTTCTAAGCTCTAAAACCTTAAAACTAAGATCCAACTGTTCTTATCACCAGACACTAAAATGCATGACATTTTAAAGAACTACATATGGCTTGATTCCCATCCTCATGGGATACATAGGAATGCCTAGCCATTCTGTCATTACTTATAGCCTCATGAATCTTAAATCCTACCCCTTTTTCTACCCTTTGGCCCAAAATATTTTGGGAGCATGTGGTGTGGCATGTACCTCTTGGGTTCTCGTTCACGTCAAGTTTTTCAACAAACTCACCATGTGTCTCCCTTGTCTCTTCCCAACCAATTATTTGTTCCATGACCATAAACTAAGATCTCCATATGGGAACTACACATCGGGATGGATACTTCTCCACACTACACACATTCTATTAAACATGGTCCCCTCTTAATGGTAAACTCTATGACCTTAAGCTATGAGCGTGCAACCCCCGGACCCCTTTCTTTTGAAGGGTATCCAACTTACTCTATCTGATATGTCTCATTGGCATACTTAAATGCGTTGTGGAAAATAGCCCAATGTGTGTATTTTTGACATAAACATCCTCTTGTTTCATGTCCATGCTTCAGGAGCCCTTTATTTGGATCCTTGTCCTCTTCCACGTCTGAAGGGACCCCCCTTAGATCCCGGACTCAGGCCATATTAGCTCACCTACTGTCTTGAGCCAATGCCCTTGAAGACCCTAGATGAAATTTGCATGATGTCCCATTATTCAAACAAGGCCTGTGGTCAGCCCTCATTTTTTTGTCCCCATTCCAGGATAACATGAAACAAATAATGTGTTTCGAACACGGTCAATAGTCATCCTCTGCTATCATGACACTATCATTGCGATTGAGATCTCAGGCAACATGATTCACATTTTTCCATTCCCTTATGTATAAGTGGAATCCCAACACACTCAGTTTTACCCCTTCACGTTTTTATGTCCATTATATTGGTGGATTAGTAATATTGGGACATTGTTCACCGTTCATTCCATTGCTCTTGATGTGCGCCTCTTTGTACCTGGAAAATCCAATCACGACCCCTTCGTTCCTACACCAAGAATGACTCACATGGACATAGTGGTTTTGGTGGAACATGTACTAGCACAGTCGTGCCACACATGCCTTGGTCATCCTACATGATGTTAAACTATAATAAAAAAACTATGTATAGTTTGATTCCCATCCTAATGGGGTACGTAGGAATGCCTAAACATTTCTCTTTGGGTATATCACCCAAGTCCGGCCTCCTCTTGACTATGGACTAAAGAATCCACTTTGGAACACATGGTGTGGTTTGGATTGCTTATGTCCTCATTCACTTTGGAATATGTACCACACCACATGTTTCCTTTCTAGGTAACCATGTAATCTATGCAAGACTTTAAAATGTGGTTCTACCTTGAACAAGTATAGGATGCCCCATGATAACTATGGGATGCATCAGCTTATTAATTAGAGAAGATGTCCCCTATCATCATTGGTATCTGACCACGTTGTGTTTAAGAACTATGTTTGTCTTGATTCTCATCCTTATGGGATACGTAGCGATGTCCGAGCATTTCCCCTCAGGCCCAACCCCAGGGCCATTAAACCTTATGGACCCTCAGCCCCAATCATAGTCCAGTCTTCATGACCTTAAACTAAGATCCTATAGTTCACACAATATGACTTTAAACAATAATCCTCAGTCCAAGAATTATGACATTAAAACTATGTGCATCGTCCTTACCATACGATGTTAAACTACATGTATAACATCTTCGTTGGTGTGATGTAAAACTGTTAGTCGTTCTAGGTTCTCACCAGAGGGGTCCTATCTGTAAGTAGGTATGATCAATAATTAGACTGATACACTCACCTAATGTGTTTCCACTATATTTTCGTAATTTCAAGAGTGTTGGACTCCATTTGAACAACCCATCACTCCATCCACATTGATTTTCATGCCCTTTATTTGGATCCTTATCCTCTTTCATACCTAAAGTAACCCCTTAACAGTATGGATGCTTGGCCTATGGTTCACTAATTGTCCTGGGCTAACATTCTAGAAGACTAATAGATGCCATCTTGAGTTAGGCCCCATGTTTCAAATATGGTCAGCAGTTGACCCACATTTTTCATCCTCATTTCAGGCTAACACAATAAAGATACTGTGTTTCGAACACGATCAACAGTTATCCGTCATTCTCACTTCTATTATACATTGTTCTGAATTATGGGTGTTTCGATTCACACTCCCCAATCCCCTATGTTTGGATAGATTCTAACTCCCCCGACGTTACTCTGTTCATGGACTAGAGTACATTGGGAAAACTACCATTCGACTATTCTGAGAACTTCATTCTCTATCTAGGCCTCCCTATTTCTTCCTAGAAGCCCATATAGGTAATTTATACCCTATATTCCTAAATATTGGTTGGTACTCCAATAGTAAAATGATGTAACAATGCGACCATCCATTTTTTCTCACATCGGGCATGACCCACATGAGCATAGTGATTGATTGCTGGTTACTCCACAGTTATGATTGAGATGTGAGAATTAAAATAAAAAAGAAAGAAGATAATTAGTCTATGCATGTATTTCGGGATAGAAAAACAAAGATATATATGTTTAAACGTTCATCCAAAACATGACCCTTATGGATTGGACCCTTTGATTGATTGCTCTAGTGCTACCACACTCTAGTTTGTAGCCTCCAGAACTGCTTCCCGATCCTTAAGCTCTCTCTCTTTATCAATGGCTATGAAGCAGATCTTGTTAGCTAGGATCTACATTCACTCTGTCTTAACATGAAATGTATCCATTTGATTGTTTTCCTATGTTTCTTGTCCCTGGGTTTCAATCAGCTGGGCCTTCAACCGTATGATAGTCTCATATTGGTTGGCGATGAATATGGCTCAGTCATTTTCTTTCTTTTCAAGACACTGAAGTTCTACCTAGGCATCAAGTAACTTCTGCATGTTCATGTATTTGTTCTGGAATTGGTAGACAGTGAGCCTTTGGTCTCTCTACCATATCTTCTCATCCATATAATCTTGAGTCATCGTATGAGGATAATGATCATCCACCCCTCCAGCACAGGGAAGGTTAAACCAGTTGGAATGTGATCCCATCTAGGGTACCCATTCATCTATTGGATGTTTGAGGAATCTTATGATACAATTCCACCCCCATACCATGTCATAAGACTCTCTTTGGATGCTTCAATATCAGAATCATCTATCTCTCCAGGGTCTGTAGGCCAGTATTTTGGGAAATCAGCCAGAAGTTTAGCGGTAGGGTCTCCCTTTCGCATTCCTCCCATGGGATTAAGAACTTCAATATGTGGGAAGCCTTCCACGTTCTACTATATTTCAAAAATTTATCCCCTACCAACTTCATACCCCTCCTAGATAGAGATATCACCAGTGTCCACAACCCTTTCCCCACCAGGTGCTAAGACGAGCTCGATTTGAGAAGTGGGTTCTGATTGGGTTGTTATGGTCACCATCAGATTCTATACTAATATTCTAGATTTAGTGGCCTTTTGAGCCTCCAATATTGTGAATACTGTACAAACAATGAATGAAATGATTATCCGAGCTCTCCAATGATAGATACATGTATTTAAAGAATAAAACTTAAAAGAGCTCAGTGCATCAACCTCTGGCGTTTTAATCACTTTAGGATCTACCACTGTAGGAGATCCTTCATCACATGTTAATTCAATAATGGGTGTTTGTTCTCCACCTTGTTCTATTGATCCACCTTCACCCCTACAGACAGAGCTTCAAGGCTGCCACTTCCAATGTGTTCCTGAAGAAGATAAAAGTTCTATTGGTGATTTTGAACGATGAAAAGTGGAAAAGTTAGGATAATAATTGATTCTTACCTCAAGTTGCTTACCCATTTCCATATCAGAGCCTCCAATCTCACTACTCTACCGAGGAATCCCATGGTGGGCCATCCCCTAAGACCCCTTACCTCAAAGATCTTCTTCAGCTTCCCCTATTTCTTCTTCTACTTCTTCTTCTTATTCTTCTAATTCAATTTCCTCTGCCTCCTCATAACAGTCATCATCCTCAGATGACATTTTTTATGAATCATGATCTTGGCCATGCATCACTTTCACCATGCTATTTGGTTCTTTGCGACACCCCCTATGGTGTGAATATATGTCAATATCCATCAAATATGCATGTCGATAGTGAAAGTTCCCCTTTTCATCAATCCGAATGACCCCATTTTCTGGCAGCTGGATCCCATCTCAGAGTATATTTTTTGCAAAGGGATTCAGAGATCATTTAATTCCATAGGGTCAATGAGGTTGACAACAACATAGGGATTATTGTGTCTTTATAAGGTTGAAGCAGATACCTTATTTGCTTCCCAGGAAGATCATTAGCCGCTCTGCGAGATTGTTCACAAGCCCATCTTTCGTCGAATGATGGGGGTATGGCTACACCCTGTGACATTCCCACCATTGATGTCCCGACCTGTACTGACCCATCTTCCCAACTTGTTTCTATCCCCTCATCCCCAACAACACCTTGTCTACTCTCTTTCCTCCCAGGTTCCACACTGGCCACCTTGAGCTTCCCAACTCGCTTCCATATGAGCCTATAATGATATTCCACCACCCAATGTTTGGCATACATTTTTGAGATTCTAACATCGACTCCAGTGGGGGGAAGGAAATTACCTCACCCAAACCATAAGTTGTGAACATTAACCACATTTGATGAAGAATTAAAGGATGTTTCTCTCCCCATACATCTTTATAAACCTTCTCTGGAATCTGTTGGATGCATTCAAACTGCCTGGAAAACCATGACGGGACATAGGGCTCACAAAGGATCTACCCATCAACCTGGTCCACAAGCACCCCACTGCTGATGCTTTTCAAGTATGCTCATTGCTCTAGTGAGCCTTTCCCATCATCTATCATCTAGTTGACTGGGGTGGGGAATGAACTAAAGTTAAATTTATCATGGTTACTGATCATGATCCTTATCCACTCTTTATTAAGCGTCAATGGAATGGTACCACCAATATTTAATAAAGAAGTTTTTAGACTATTACCTTCGAGATGAATGGCATTCGAAAAATTTTACCAGCCACAGTGAGCCACGATCCAACCATGAAGGATTCGGAAAGGGCCACATATCCTCTTCAGCAAGCCCCCTCTCAAAATGCACTCCAAATGGGGTATAGTTGGGCCATTACAGGGACATCCAAGTTAAACCTATGACTGGATATCATGATTCTGACTATCACTAATGTTTCTAGGCAAACTCCCATCATGTTATCGCTTAATAGAAGTTGACACCCACTCAAAAAAGTTTCATGAAATATAGAATATTGGATGTTTTGGTCTCTACTTTCATACACATGAAATCCCCAATATTGATATCCCCCCTTCTCCAAGATCCTCAAATATGACCCACTCTTTCTCCTCTGTGTCGCGGTTTGACACCGCTTTCCTCATCTTAACATCTTTATATTTGAGCCTTTTTGCAGAAACAGGCTGAACCACTTTGAATAGGGGATCTATTTCAGAAATTCCTTGACCTAAGCCTCTCATTGGCCATATCTAACAGATTCCATGTTAGGATGAGAGTCTGTGACCAGTCTCCCTAGATATTCTCTATTATAAGAAAATCATCGTAAAAATTCCTATTAAAATGAATTCCCCCATGCAATGAACATCCCAATGACTAATTCCGACATCCCCATTGTAGAGATGGAAGGTGTTGGAATCAGGGAACCCTTGACTAAAGATATCTAGCCCGAGATCTTATTGGTGGTATAAATGTAACTACGACATCCACACTGCCTCGAACACCCCGATGTGCCGTAATTCTACTCCAAAAATCTCACATGATTTGCATACCCAATACACACAAGCCCACTCACTGGTGAAATTTCTTCTGGACCTCTTTTCCTAAACATGTATCAATCCCTGGGACTCATTAGAAATTATATATTGGAAGGTACTTTCATAATGGGATAGAGAATCCTTGACGACCATCTCATTTCCCAAGATGGTTATGGTCCTTGGATTTATGAAATAAATGGACATGTGCCTAGTTTCCTTGGCAGGATGGCCATTGTAATTTTGTATCATGGAAGGTCATCCTCGTGCATCAGCCATGAATACGGTGTATCGAAATCAAATCTTGGCACCTGTACCTCCTCTAATATAAGGAAGTCCCATATAATGAGGTTGTTAGATAACATATAATTCTTCTAGGCTTGTGTCATCATATTGAAGAGATTATGGTTATCAAATACAACTTTCCTAGAACCATAAAGCTCATGATTAGCAATCATCTAAGCCCATCGTGTGGCATAGATAGATTCTCCCTTAGTGTCAGTATGATCAGCAAACATTTTTTGGGTGAATTATACAGTCAAATAGAAGACTGCATGAAAAAAATAGGAGGCTACATGAAAAACCGAAGGATGTACGTGAAAAACTTGTGTTTCTCACAAAATTGCGATCAAAGTCGGCAATTTCAGAGAAAAACTGAACAGTTTTTGTGGAAAGAAATCTAGATTTACACACACGAGATCTTTGAAGCTTATCGCCCGATAAATTTTGTACAGACCATGGGACCCCCTAGGGTATGTATAGGTGCTAATCAGGTATTCTGTATGCGCGAAAGGGATTGAGCACCACATGTTCCAATTTTCACACACCGCCCTCAGATTGGCTAGGAAACTTAGAGTTTCCCTCAGAATACAACCTTGGCACCCCATCGTAGGTCCAATTCTGAGGGGGGGGGGGGGGGGGGGGGGTTAGGTATCGAATCCACCCAAGGCCTCAGACAAGCATTATGAAGAAATACAAAGGCATATTTTGACTCAATAAAACATTCTGGGATGGGTGAAAAGGATACATGAAAAATTCGAGGTGTTTCGCAGAAACCCACCCCACTACGCGTAAACATGCATGATCATGGTGGATTTGTGTGAGCCACGTGTAAAGTCCCGCATTGCCAATAGATGGAGACAGTTTTCCGGGCATGCCGAATCTCCCCCTCCCACTACTACCAATCACCTATAAATAGAAGCACACCCCTCACTTCCACTAGATAAATAATTTGAACTATCTTCAGGGCTTGTAATACATACCTTCCATGCACAAAATATGGTATTCATTTACAGAGTTTTCTGTGACAGGTCCCGCAGGGGTCCGCCTTTGGGTGGGACCACATAGGTTTGACCCTCACCCACTTCCATTATTGATTATCCATTTGCATGCAAAACTCCTCCAATTGTGTGA
This sequence comes from Viscum album, assembly GCA_963277665.1. Lineage (NCBI taxonomy): Eukaryota > Viridiplantae > Streptophyta > Magnoliopsida > Santalales > Viscaceae > Viscum > Viscum album. Next base: position 543,680,167 of record OY728119.1, read on the forward strand.
AAAAATCATCCAAATTGTAGGCAATCATCCTTTACTCATGAAACCCTGGCTTATTGAATGCACCCATCTACTATTACTATAACAAATTAGCATTTCCACGCCTATTGCATGAAAATACCTCTTTTTTCTCGCACCCCTTCCTCCTTGTGGGAGCCTTTAAACATGCCTTCAATGTCACTTCCTCAGCCACCATCTTTAGGAACTTATTATGTTAAATACACATATCTTGTTTACCTTTATCCCATACGACCCTCCGGGTTTGTATGAAGTGATTTCAAGGTCCCTTAGGTGGTGATTCATGTTGTATTACTTAGCCTCATGTTTCTTTTCATATGTACACTAATGGATATTTATTTTCACATAGCCATGCTAACATGATCCCCTCAACGGATCAATATATAACACCATCCCATAATGGAATTGTTGATGCCTTCCCTTCCCCAAGGGGGGGGTATCAGTTATGTAAGTCATAGGGGTGCAGAGTAAACCTACCTCAACCGACATGTAGGACATTAAACTTCCAAGCTCCATAATCCTCAGTACATGACGTTAAACTGTATCCTACCCCTGTGAAATATACATGGGGTTCCCCACCTCAATAAATCTCAACAGCCCCTCATATCCATGGAGTGAGATCTTCCTCACATGGAATCAGATCCTCTTTGTTGGAGTGGAATCTCTATGCGGGGAAGCGAAACCATCCTGGTGTATGCTCCCTAGCCTTTCTTGCTAGAGGTAGCATCCCTACTCCTCCTCCCATCTTCCATGACAAGGACTAGAGGAGATATGGGAACTGGGACCATCATTACCCTATCCCTCTACCTCTGGGATTTGTTTTCTTTGATCCTCCATCCTAGAGTAAGTCCCAATCTCCATATCCCTAGGCCGGTAAATAAATATAAGCCCCATTTAACTATATGGGATGCTAACCACATGTAATCCCCTATTTCTTCTTTGGGATACAAACCATGCATAAGCCCCTATTTCTTATTTGGGCAACAAACCGCATGCTACCCCCACTACATTCCTCACATAGCACCTTTTGAGACATGACTGTCAGGTCTTTGCTGCCTCTTGTTTCTCACATCGAGCATGACTCACATGGGCTTAGCATACCCATTGACAACGACATCCTTCTTGGGCCACCATAGAGTGTAAGTCCCAAATCCTCCATCCCAAACAATGTGGGCTCTGATCCTTTCCCTTTCTAAGAAAGATACATAGGTAGCATCCCTATGGTTCAAGCCCATCACCTAATTTTCACGACCCCTTCACCTCAGTTCACCTTCATCCCGCATGATGTCAAATTGTATCCCCCATCCTGATCTATGTGTACTTTGATCATTTCCATTTCTGAGAAATGTACATAGGAAGCCTCCTTGAGGTTCAATCCCAACACCCAACAGTCCCAATTGCTTCATTTTGGTTCACCCTCATAAAACATGATGCTAAACTATACACCCATTCCGTCCTTCATGATGTTAAAATCTATGCTGCCAAACTACATGGTATTTGATCCATGTATCCTAGACAAGGTACGTAGGAAGCCTCCCTGAGATTCAACCCCAAATAGTGGTATGTCATTGTACCCCCAACCAATGGTAAGAAATTATAGTCCCCTTTGTTGGGACCCACATATTTGGTCTGCCCCTTGGGAATCAAACCATCCCGGGCTGCTAAACACACGTAAGCCCCAGTATATCATCAGGTCGTTGTCCAATGTGTACACCCTAATTCTATGGCTCCATCCCGAACAATGTGGGATTTTATTCCATATCTCGAGGATACGTAAGAAGCATCCCTGAGGATCAAACCCATCACTCATGTCCCATCACGGTCTCTCCCTTGAGCCACTCTATGCTCCGAGAAGATCATGCCCCCACTTGAAGGTTATATTTCCTCCAGGTCCCATCCATGCATCCATTCTCACTAGCCGCCTCCTTAGGTGTCCCATCGACCCAATGTACTATGTGGACTTTGATTATTTACCAAGAGGATATGTAGGAAGTTTCTTCGAGGCTCAAGACCAACATCTACGTCTTCCTCATTCCAGTTCCGTCTCATTATCCACCTACTTATCTCTACCATCCATATCCATCCTTATTTTTACCAACACTGCCAAATCCTGGTGAGATCATGTCATCCACCCCCTCACCAATCCTACCAGTACCTGGGATTCTATCCACGCATAATCCCCAGCATGTCTTCGTGTCACTGTCCTCTGTGCAAACCCCGATTTATCTCTCCTTCGAACTACATGAGTTTTGATCCCTATCTCACGAGATAGGATATGCAGGAAACTACCCTGAGGTTCAATCCAATATAACGGTAAAATACCAGTGTCTCCTTTATAGGGGCCCAAAAACCCTCAGATCCATCTTCATTAGATGATGTGATCCCCCTATCTAATAGTACTCTCAATTCCTTTCTCTTGGGGCTGCACCAATCTGATCCACTCTCATCAGTATTCTGATGAGTTCGATCTGTCTCTGCAAGATGTTAAGCTCGCAACATATCTTGGTTTAACCATGGGAAGCTGAGGAAAACCATAGAGACATTCCTATGTCATATAATTCCCCGCACTCCATGTGTGATGCCTCGGGCTTATGCACCCTCATGAAGCCCTATAAGAATAGGGAATAAACCCAAACAAATCAGTGTTCCAATGTCCAAACATTCCAGCGATGTCCAACGTGACTACTCCCTCGACCGAAGGTCGCTTCTCTAGCATTACCCCATGGAATTTCCTGAATGAAGCAGTGTAATTAAATGGCCTCCATGAAGACGTGGCACTGGGATGAGTTTAACAAACAACCTCTTAAAATATAAGGAAGACTCAAACTAGGTGATGAGTTTCTAGGAGGAATCTATAGTAGGAGGAACCCACATCCAATCATCTCGTTTCAATCAAGCAGAAAAATTCCTTAAATAATCTACAGATGCCACCACCTTTGCAATGAAAAAATGCTGGGCAACAGTGCAACACATCCTCCACAGACGGATGCATGCCCCAGGGAAAGCGTCAGAAACAATATGATCTTTAACATGAAGGATATGTTATTTAAAAGTTATACACATGTTCTAATAACCTTGTTTTCATTGTTATGCTTACATACTTCCCTTTATTACCCTTACTGATCATATGATCTCATCCTTTTTTATGTCTTATTTTCCCAAGGTTATAAATAAAGGTTTTAGTTAGGGGTATTAAAGGGGAAGATGATTGTGGGAAACATTGGAGATCATTCACCAGACTAGATCTCTGTGTTCCATGTTTCCAAATGCACTAAACTAATATGGTCTTTGGGAGAGTGTTTGTGTGTAATGTTCGAAATTTTCTACAATAAATGATGTAATATCCATTTATGAAATCATGGGTCATTTTAAAATTACTCAGTAGAGATTATATGGACATGGAAGAAACATTATTTTCTAAATAATGATGTAGAGTGATAGATAACATTTATAAAAAAAAATTTAATGATCATGAGATAGTTAAAAACACAGAATCAAAAGTTTATAACGTGTGAAGAAGACCATATATCCATCAAGAAGGAATGTTATATAATTTTTTTTGTTTAAAGATCATTTTACAATACTGTATAAATTACATTACCATGTAAACAAAAAACGTAAGGAAATATACATACTTAACGAGTATAATTTCATTAATTTCCAAAAAATTATCATTTTTTTAAATGTCGAGTGTTCATGTTGAATTAATTATACTTGAAGAACTAAAATAAACTAATATAAGATCACATAATCTAAGAATATATAATAATATAATCATCCTATCCTTAAATATTAAAAAAAATTGAAATGGTTACCAAAAGTAAATATAATACCCAAAAATAATGAAAATTTATATAAATAAATAATATATTAATCTTTAAAAATCAATAATAAAACCAAAAGTTTAAAATAGATCATTCGAGAAGAAAATAATTGTACATACCTAATAACCTCAAACAAAATCTACATTAAATGATGGTTTAACCTTGATGATTATCTCAAACCCTTAATCTGAAACCTCCAAAAACATAATGAAATTATTCAAAAAGAATTAATTACATAAGTCTCTCGCCACTTTGGATGAGAGTTCTCCACCTAGGGTTTCTCCTAGGGCCGATGTCTCCTTCCTTCCTTGGATCTTTGGTCTACGACATCGATTCGGCACGCCCGAATCATCCACGGTTGCAGAGTTCTCTTATCTCCTCTTCTGCGAATGCGTCCCCTTATTCTATGCCGCTTCTCTTTCACTGAGGAAAAACTTCTGCTTCTGGTTGACTCCTGGGAGTCTCTGCCTTCTCCCGAAACCCCTTTGTGTCACCGAGGGAGTCAGATGACTTTCCCTGCTCACTTTTCGCCTTTTGGCGCAGGTCCGGCCTTCCCCGGGACTGTTCAACCCCTCCTGGCACCGTTATCACTGGTGGGTGTCAGACCTATGAGGGGAGACCATTTCCAGATCGAAAGCACTTCAAGATCCACTTTCATCCCGTATCTGAAACCTTCGCCCCATTCGCTCTTTGTTTGGGGTTTTTTTTGGCTTTCGCTCTTGCTTCGTGAAGATGGGGATGGATTGGGGGCGGGGATCAGCTCAACTTTCAGCTTTCAGCGTCCAATCTTTCACACTTGCACAAAGTTCTTACGATTTGGGGGTTTTGAATCACGCAGACCACTCCACGAGGATTCACCACTTTTGACTGCGCGATAATAGGTAGTGTTGCGAAGCACCTGCCGCGAAGAGGATTGATTCACAAAGAAGCAGTTCCGCGAAGCACCTGCCGCGAAGAGGTTTTCTCCGTGAAGCTCCAGCCGCGAAGTCCTGTGGCACTGTGTGTGTGCGACTTGCTGGGTCGTGAGGTGATTTTTTTGAAAGGACCGACTTGCGAATCATCTATAGAGAGGGTCGGAGGAGCTGTGCGACCGCAACTGTGGTCGTCTCGTGATGTTCTTATCGCAGAGATCTGAGGCGTGTGTGTGCTCACAAAGGACTGTGGCGCTAAATTCACGAAGGCCTTGTGTGGAGAGTCACCCCGCGAAGAGCCCGAGTCTTTGTGTGCCGCGAAGGCCACCATGGTTTGTTGCCTGTGAAGACTGGGGGGGCACACGACGCGAGTTCTTGAGTCCGTGTGGGCCGCAAAGGCTGGGGAGCCTAGCTCAGGTGGGTGGACTGCGTTAGGGGTCGAGAAGTGGTTTATGGTCTAAAGACCTATTGTTGGACCAGGTCTTGTTTGTTGTGAGGGTGGGTTGGGATTTGCAAAGGTGTAGGCCCTTAGGCGGATTGTGCTTTCAACCTTTGATTTGTGATATGGATGCTGACTTTGTTGACCAATGGAAGAGGCTATCCCTAACGGAAAAAGAAAATGCGGCGATCGAGGTATGGAGAAATGAAGACCCACTCTTGAAAAAACACATGTCTCTGCTCATGGTGGGAATGTTCATTGAAAACATTTCAGTTAATCCGGGGGATCTCAAAAACACTCTTCAGAACATCTAGAAACTTGATGCAAGAGTGGCTATTAGGGAGGTGGGAACTAATCGCATCATCTTCGAGTTCTTTAGTAAGAGAGACATGGATAAAATCTTGCGTGGAAGACCAGGGTCCTTTGATAATCAGCTCCTCCTCATGGAAGAATTCAATGGGGGAGATGATATCCAGCGGGTGAATTTAACCTGCTCCCCCTTCTGGATACGAATTAGAGGAATCCCCTTCTATGCAAGAACGGAACGCGTAATGAGGGAAATTGGGGACTCCCTAGGCCACTTCCTTGAATGGGATTTCTTTGACCCAATACAATGGGGCCCTAAGGTTCAGATCAAGGCGGTTACTGAGGTATCAGAGCCCCTAATGAGGGGAATGTTCCTGAAAATTGAAGATGCCAACACCTGGATATCATTCAAATTTGAGAAACTCCCACTCTTCTGCTATTATTGTGGTCGACTAGGTCACCTGGATGGAACATGCTCCACAACACCTAATAGTGGATCATGTGACATCACCCTCCAATATGGCCCTTGGCTCCATGAAAAAGTGAATAAATCTTTTTTCATCCCTGAGACGGAAAAACAAAAGGACTGTGACCGTCTCACGTTGGCACATACCAGTCAGGTGGAACCCACACATGGACAAGTCATTATGCTGGGACATAAGGATTTTTCAAATGCTGACTATCCCACTCAGAGAGAAGCTGGCGTTCATCCTTACCCCCGAAAGGACAAAAATCAATCATCGACAAGGTTAGCGATGCAACAAAAAGAACCCCCAAGGCAAAGCTCAATGCTAAAGCCAATGCATTTTGAACCACCAGATCCGGATCCGGGCCCACAAGTGTCCGTAACTAACACATCACCAATTGAGGCCCATGGAACGATGGGAACTCCAATGCTGGGCCCAATCACACGTCACACGTGGAAAAGGGCGCAACTTGGAGAAAGTAATGATCATGCTGAAGACCCTAACCTCGGGATCCGGAAAAAGCAAACCGAAACATGCCAACTGGGGAGGAATCCCACCAAGAGATCGAAGACAAAAAGTGGTGAAACAATTTTAGAGGAACCAAAGGTGGTGGCTGGAGAGACCCAGCCCCGCCTAGAGAAATGATTGTGTTATGCTGGAACTGTCGTGGGCTTGGAAACCCAAGCACTTTTCACATGCTTCAGCGTAATTGCGCTCAATGTCACCCCGATATGGTTTTCCTATCCGAAACCATACTTGAAAACAAGGACATCAATGGTATTGCTCTGAAGTGTGGCTTCCAAGGCTGCTTACCGGTGCCCAGACAAGGCCATTCTAGGGGCCTCTACCTCCATTAGAAGGACAATATTGATGTTAAAATTTTGTCTTTCTCCTCGCACCATGTGGCTGCAACTATTCAAACTACCTTGCACAAACCCTGGACCTTTGTGGAATTCTACGGCTGGCCATCCCATGATGATAAAGCAAAATCTTGGGACCTTCTGGGCAAGTTATGACATGATTTACCTAGCCCTATGTTTTTTGGTGGAGATTTCAATGAGATCATTTTCCATAAAGAAAAGCGAGGTGGAAATACTCGACATTCCGCCTCGATGTCTAATTTCAATGACACGGTCACTAGGGAAAACTTGGTCGATCTGGGATACACAGGTAATCCTTTTACATGGTTTCGTGACAACACTGAAGGCACTCGAATCACTGAGCATCTTGATAGATTCTTGGGTTCTACTAATGAGACCAATCTGTTCAATATGTTTCATGTTGGTCACTTGGCCCTTAACTGTTCATATCACTGACCAATTCTCCTTGATTTTTTTCAAGGAAAACGTAAGCGACAACACAGAAGAACCTTCATATTTGAGATCTTATGGAAAAAAGACCAGGAATGTGAATAGGTGATCCAATCAAGCTGGAAGAGCTCCCACGAAGATGTTGGCTTAAATCTCCAATAAGTTGGATCCGGTCTGAGATTATGGAGTTACAAGAAATTCCACCAACCTGATAGGCATTGTGATTCCCTTGAAAAGAAGTTGCACAACTTACTCAAGCAACCCCCATCCAATGGAAACATCTCCAAGATTGTATCAACTCAGAGAGAGTTGGACGGGGCCCTTCATGTTAGGGAAAGCTTCTGGGGTATGCGGGTGCGTGACATCCACATTAAAGAGGGTGGCATTAATACAAGGTATTTCCATCTAAAAGCATTAGCTAGGCATAAAAAAAACTCTATTTTAAGCTTATCATGACCTGATGGAATCCAAGTCTTTGACAATTGCGGCATACATGAAGCTTTAGTAGACTATTTCCAGAACCTCTTCTCTATAGGAACTCCTCTCATGTCAGTGGAAGTGGAAGAATGCATCAGACCCGTGATCACCGATGAGATTAATCAACAACTTACAAAATATGTGACGAATGATGAGATTCAAATGGCTTTGAAAAAAATACACCCCACTAAGGCCCCAGGACCGGATGGTTTTCATGCCCAATTTTTTTAAAAAATACAAGCACATTGTCGACCCCGACATCTGCAAAATGATAAAAAAACATCTGGGTGGGGAATACAAGTTTTTCCGCCATCAACGAAACTATCCTCGTCCTCATCCCCAAAATCAAGAAACCTCAAGAGATCCCAGATTTTAGACCTATCATCCTCTGTAATGTCTCTTATAATATCTTATCAAAAATCCTTGTCAATCGGCTGCGTCCATGGCTTCCCGATATTATCTCTCAAAACTAGAGTGCCTTTGTGGCCAAGCGGCTGATTACTGATAATGCAATTGTGGACCATGAAGTGTTCCACTCTATGAAAACGTGTTGCACTACGAAAAAAGAAACCATGGCCTGGAAACTGGATATGACCAAAGCCTATGATAAAGTGGAATGGCAATTCCTAAGAGTTGTGATGATGAGAATGGGATTCTGCACTAAATAGACAAATATCATCATGCAATGCATCTCGACCATCTCTTTCAGAATCAATGTCAATGGGGTGCTCACCAAAGGATTCGCTACAAACCAAGGCCTGCGCCAGGGAGATCCTCTCTCCCCTTTTCTCTTCATCTTGGTGGTTGACGTCTTCTCTAACCTTATTTCCAGAGCTGCATCCTCTTCGTCTATTCATGGAGCAAAGGTTTTCCGTAAGAGCCCACAAGTGTCACATATTTTCTTCACTGACGACTACCTCCTTTTCTCCAGAGCCACTACTAATGAGTGCCAGGTGATCAACCACATGATTCAGCATTATGAGTGGGCGTCTGGACATTCTATCACCCATGAAAAATCGGAAATCTCCTTCAGGACATGAGTGCCTCCGACCAAGAGAGCTAAGCTTTGTGCATATGCAGGCATCCATATAGTCGATAAACACCAAAAGTATATCGGACTCCCTACAATGATTGGCCACTCTAAAAAAGAAATCTTTGCAGCCCTAGTGAACAGAATTGAGAAACAAATTCAAGGATGGACCCCAAAAAGCATCTCCAAAGTGGGAAAAGGAGCCCTCATTAAAGCGGTAATTCAGTCTATCCCCAGATACATTATTTCTATGTTTAAGATCCTGATGGCCATCGTTAACCTGATCCATTATCATACTACCAACTTCTAGGGGGGGGGGAAATGATGGAAGAAATAGACCCCACTAGGTGGCCTGGGAGAAACTCTACAAACCCAAGTCGGAGGGAGGGATGGGATTCTGGAACCTTCTTCTGTTCAACGATGCACTGATGGCCAATCAAGGATGGTGCCTTTTTAACCAGCCATCATCTTTGTGTGCGCGGGTACTTCGTTCCAAGTACTTTCCCCACACGGACTTCCTTGTCTCCTTTCTGGGCCCCCGTCCTAGATTCCTCTGGAGATGTATTTGGGGGGCCTGAAATCTCCTTGAGAAAGGGGTGTCCTGGTGGATTGGAAATGGCTCATCTATCAACATATGGACTGATCCCTAGCTTGTCGACAAGGATGGAATGCGGGCCACATCCCCCGTCCAACCTGGTCTTAAAGATGCCACTGTCAACTGCCTCTTTTCGGATCAGGGCCCGGGGTGGTGTGTGGAAAAGATGCAGGACTGGTTTAGTGAAAGAGACCAAAACATTATTCTGAGCATCCCCTGTGTCCCTGATGTAGGCCCTAACCATCTGTTTTGGACCAATGATGTCTCAGGCGACTACATGGTGAGATCCGAGTACAGACTGGCTCATGGCATTCACTCTCTCGACTGTGATTATGGGCCATGGAATGTGCTTTGGAAACTCAACGACCCCCCTAAAATACACTAATTTTGGTGGCAGGTGTGCATGGGCACCCTCCCTACCATGATCCTCCTTGTTTACCGTCACATGGCCAATGATGAATCCTGTCCATTTTACCCGAATATTCCGGAAACTACTTGGAACACCATCACTCAATGCCTGGGGGCCAAGGAAATCTGGAACAAATGAGGCTCATCTTTGGATGCTTCGCTGAATTTTGTCTCTGATCTCCCAGATCTTCTGATGAGATGGTGTTCCTCTATGTCACTGATTGATGCCAGCTCCTTCTGTACCCTGTCCTGGATCATTTGGGTTCGGTGTATTGACTCGGTTTTCCACCACATTCATCACCCTCTCGAGTTTTGGATTGACTGAGAAACTTCATGGATTGAGGGCTGGAAGGACCGCATAGGACACGTTGGGCCAGATGCTCCCCCCTCCTGCCCCCCTCATTGGATCCCCCCACCGGAAGGGAGTCTTATGCTTAATGTGGATGCTTCTCTCCCCAAGGATGGGCCTGTTGCTCTCGGTATCCCGACGCGTAATCATCTGGGGCAGATTATGGCAGAAAAAGTTGAATCCCATCAGGCCTCTTGGGAACCTGCAGTTGCTGAGGCCGCTGCCATCCTAGCAGGCATGATGCTCGTTGCGAAACGTGGATGGGATGATATTATCGTTGAGTCAGACTGCCTCTCAGTTATCAATGCCATTAACCACAACGACGATAGAGTCCAATCCTTTTTCTTTATCATTCGAAGAATCTGCTCGCTGCGCCAAGGCTTCTCTTGATGCACCTTCACATTTACCAAAAGGGAAGGAAACAATGTGGCCCATCAGCTGGTGACCTCAAACCCCTTCGATGTCAACCAGCTATGGCTGGACAATTTCCCTTTATGGCTCTGCTTATGTATGGCTACTGATATTCATCATTTATATTATCCTTGTTTCTTCTAAAAAAAGAATTAGTTACATTAAAACTAATTGTTATATATACCTCAACCTAATAAAACATCTTGTTAAATATCATTAATAACCTAAAAATCATTAAAATTAAAAAATAATCGATCCTCTAATGTTTTTAACAAAATAAACTCAATATTTGTCTATAAACCTATTAAAGTAAAAATAATATCATAGAAACTAAAACATCAAATAGTCTAGTGGTAGGCATTTCACCCTTTCCACCAATCAAGTGAGGTTTCAGGCCCCATGACCTTGTCAGATGAGACAAGTAGTCTCTTTATATATAGATTTTACTTTTCCTAAAAAATATTATTATAATTACTAAATTTTACTAAACAATATTATGAAAATCCTAAAAAATAACCTTAATAATCAAATACCTTTTTGACCATATATAATTTCTATACAACTTATTATTTCATCAAAATCAGATAATGTTAATTGAATATTATTAACATAACATCAATAACCATACTAATCAAAATGTTTATCAATAAATATAAATTAAATCTGCAAAATATAAATTTTTTTCCTCAAATAACATTTTGACTACAATATATACTAAAAAAAGGGGTTTATTAAAAGAAAAGCCTCCCAAAATATCCTTAATCATATTAATCTACTATATCATAAAACCTAAAATGGGTATCAATTGAATAAAACTTCTGATAGACTATACAATTATTAACCAAATAAAATTTATGTTTATCCCATGTGACTATGTCATGTAATAGGTTTTAGTAGGTTCTATCATATCAATTTTCATAAAGATTCATAAATAAAATTTTAATTACCACTTTCATATCCCTTCGGAGTGTTGGAAAAATTTGAGTAGTAAGGAAGTAGTCACCATTTACAAGATTGATAGTTGGGATATACGCGAACAATTATTTTTAGGTTAATTACCCCTATATTAATCTATTCCAAAACCACATCCACTTTTACTATCCAAACATCGATGTATTTATTGGAATACCATATCATTTATACCATAAAAACATTATAATGATATCTTATACTTATAATTATCTTTAATATAATTTATATGGTTTTTCCTCTAATATGTTGTTGGATTCATCTTGTTTTAATTATCAAAAAGCATACATAATTATTTTTTATTAAGTTACATCTTGTTTAACCATGTTTACATTTAATCTTAACCTCTCTTTTTAGTAATTACATCATGGGATAGGTTACCAAGATTTGGATAACTATAAATCACTGATATATGTAATCAATGATAAGTATAACTCACATATAAGTATAATTCATCGATATGTCACCTACTGATAGAGTACCTGTGAACAGAGTACCTACTGGTAGATTCTCAAAAACATCACTAAAGACTGGTCACCGACATAAGTCTGAGTTATCGACGACATGAGTTACAAATAGAGTAACCAAACGATAGAACAACTGACTGATACTCAGAATTTCAACTAACTATAAGCTACTGATAGCTGACTGACCGACCGACCTACCGATGCATCACTTAACGACACATCACCTACTGATAGAATGATTTATCGATAGACCGACCTATTGACTATCTGAGACACTGAAAATCTGAGACATTGATAGTCTGAGGCACTGATAGATTAACCTACCAACACTAAGACATCACCATTCCTCACTTTTCCATTTAAATAAAAAATTACTTCTTATGATCATATTTATGAAACATAACACTTATTATTATATTAATGAGCTTGTATATCTTTTTTAGACAACATTTAATGTATTTCAGAGACCAGTATGAGGCATGAGGTACCAAAGAACATTTTTCTTGTATGATACACTATATAAAGGTGATATCTGGATCAACTATTAAAATGGAGTGACTTGATTGAGTTGCTCTTGTACCCTATAACAATACAAGAACTAATCACTATGCACAATATGAAATACTGATGAGATCCTAAAAGGAATAAAAAAATTTCAGCAAGAAGAAAAGCACATCCACCAAGTCATACACCTAACTAGAAAGAGAATACAGAAGCACTCACAATACTCTCTTTTGCTGCCTCTTTTCATAAGATGAGTCCAGCTTCACTTCATCAATCTCTAAGGATATCATAATATAAAAAACATCATAGAGAGCCTTATAAAACACAATTCTCATCATAATTATCTTATTATATATGAGCAGTGTGTGTGGGTCTGTTTTATAAACACACGCTATATCGAACTCCAAAACAGAAGATACATTGATATCTTCACAAACATAGCCAGTTACCCCTTACATCCATAATACATTTCACTCCCATGAGAACTATGGTAGAGGTATGTAGACCTGGACAATTTGTATACTATTTTTTACCATGATCTAGGGTGTGGATTGAAATTTATTTATATAAATATATTGGAGTCAGGTGATCACCATGCAGAGAGGACTAAGTCTCATCTTGAGAATGAACCTATTGTTTTATATCTACTATGTATTTCAAATTTATGTTTTCACTATTTTGTGGATAGGTTTAAATAAATTATTTCACATTGATAGTTAATCATAAATATTTTTTATATTATAATTTGGATTAATTGATTGATCTGAAAATATAAAATAATAGTCCAAATTGTTTTAATTGAAAACTAATCAATCTTCAAGAAATCATTCAAAATATCCAAAATATTATAAATCTACTACTTTAGTTAAATGGGACATATTTATTTTAGATTAGGTGGAATTTTAAATGAATATTTTAAGATATAATTTTTTATTGGAAAACAATTCACCCCATCTCTTGAGTGTCCTACTTCGAATGACATTTGGTATAAGAGGACATAATTTTCTGTTTGAAATAATTTAAAAGCTTCATATTGTTTTAACTGTGATATTAGATGTGTTTTAAATATCTATAAATTTATATCAGTAAAAAATTTATTGTTCTTTAAAATCATTAAAATTTGTTTTAAATGGACAATATAATAGAAGTTGATTCTGCCAATAGACCATCATACATTAATGACAGTAACTATGCTCTGTGGAAAAATAAATTGAAAATTTATTTATAAAGCATGGGTTTTGAAATCTATTATGCTATAGTTAATGAATATAAGATTAATTATACTTCTAGAAACACTTGGGATTGTGCTACTAAGATATCCTACAACAATAATAGAAAATCTATGAATTCATCATATTTTTCTTGAGGTGATGTAGAATTTAATAGGGTTTCTGCATGTAAAATAGCCTATGATATTTGGGACAATTTAGTTGTTTCACATGAACAAACCACAAACATTAATGAATTGAGGCTTAACACATATACTATTAAATATGATAGATTTAAAATGAATCCCGATGAGCCTATTTTTGACATGTATAACAAGTTCAATGATAATTTGAATAAAATTATCTCATTGGGAAATACAATCACTATAAAGAAATAGATCATGAGGATCATAAGATGTCTTCCAGAAATATAGAGAGGGAAATCAGTATCAATTATATAATCATGTGATATAGATTCACTAACTGTAAAGGAGATGATAGATATGCTGATGATGTACGAAGAAGAATTGAAGGTTAATAGAGAATAAGATAATGAAACAAATAGAATGTCTGTGGATTTCAAACCCACCGTTTCTAAACATAAAGAAAAATATAAAATGAATGTTCATGATGAATGTTCTAGAAATAAATAATATCTACGAGACAATGATGAGGAAATGGATCAACTAGCTAGAATATTTAAAAAGTTATATAGAATGAAGAAATTCTTTAGAAATCCCAGATATAATAGAAATTATGACAACAAGGGTGATTGGAAAAATGATTGGAAGAGAAATGAAAACACAAATGAAATAGTATTCTATGAGTGAAATAGAATTGGACTTGTAAAAGCTGACTGTCCAAAATTTAAGTATAAAATTATGTATGAGGACAAAGATTAAAAATATAATAAGTAAATGAAGGACTCTTAGACTGTATCTAAGGATAGCTCTAGTGGATCGGAATCATCACATGACGAGAAGGATAATAAATACAATATGTGTTTCATGAAAAACACATATGTGGTAAATATATAATATTTTCTACAGAATTCATATTATTCTAGATATGATTCTTATTTTAAAAACTTGACAAATGAAGTGATGTTTGAATACTATAAAATGGCTATGGATGCATTTAATGAACTGAAAAATAAATATAACTCTCTCAAGAAACATTATCCCTTTTCTATTACAGTGAAGTGTAAACTTACTATTGAAATGGAAAAGAATCCTCAACTTCTCAATGAGAATACAAAATATAAACTTTATAATAAGAAATTGAATAATGATTTAGATAAGATCACAAATTTTAAAAATAACTTAGTGAAAATTTTTTTAAAACATGTTTCTTAATAAAAATACATCTGGTATTGGTTGTTATCATGGAAAAAGAAAAAAAATTTAAACCAATTTTGTTTCCAAAATAGGAAAATCCAATTTTATGCATGAATCTAAGAAAATCTCCTATATGTTATAGCACTAGATATTCTTTCACTACTTTTAGTTTTAGTGAATCAAATAAAGATTATTTTTCTAATAATTCAAAAACTATTTATAAGGAACTGATAATGAAAATGTGGGTTCCAAAAAATTTAATAACTAATATTACTGGACCTAATAATGTCTGGGTACCAAAGCCTTTTCTCATTTCATCTATTTTTGTAGGAAATCTTTTTTAAGAGGTTTCAATAAGAGCTTTTGTTACATAGAAAAGTGGGTGTTCAAGAAATATGATAGGAAACTATTCAAGAATCATGAGCCATATCATGATTGATGGTGGACATGTCACCTTTGGTGACAATGAAAAAGTAAAAATAATTATCCTTATCCAAATCGGTAATAGTAATTCAATTTTAATTTCTAAATTTCTTTATGTGGAAGGTCTTATGTATATTATTCTTAGCATCTCAGAGTTATTTAATGATGAATTTAATATTAAATTTCAAAATGTTTCATTGAATTTTTTAAATTACAAAAATGATTTAGTATTTACTAATTTTAGAAATAAAAATGTTTATGTTGTTAATTTAGTTTCTTTATTATATCAAAAGGATTATTTCTGGATTACATGTCATAAAGAGTCGTGGATCTAGCATGGAATACTAGGGCACTGTAAATTTCACTCCCTTAGAAATCTAACCAGAAAAGGACTAGTTAAGGATATACCTAAACTTGAGTTTCCAAATGATAAAGTGTGTAATCCTTGTCAAAATGTAAAACAACATAAAATATATTTCAAACAAAAGAAATAATTTTTACCTTCTCAACCCCTTGAGTTGATTAAAATAGATTTGTTTTGACCATATAGTGTTTCAAGTTTAAATGGGAAGAATAATATATATGTTTTAGTAGATGAATTTTCTAGGTATGCATGGACATTCATTTTAGATCATAGGAGTAAAGCCTACTTTTATTTATCCAATTATGTTAGGTCAGTAGAAATATTATGTGGACATAGGATCAAAACCTTAAGAAGAACAAATGTCTATTAATATGAAAATGAATAATTTGAATCTTTTTTCTCACAATGTGGCTATAGTCATAACTTATCTTCTCATAGGACACCACAGTAGAATGGAGTTATAGATAGGAGAAACAGAACCCTACAAGTGATAGCCCATACTATTCCTAGTTGATATAATTTAACCATTTATTTTTATGAAGAAGTTTTGAATACATCTTGTTACATAATTAATATAGTTTTAATTAGAAACATCATTTAGAAATTCTATATAAGTTATGGAATAATAGGATAACCAGGGCTAATTAATTCAATGTTTTCTGTTGTAAGGTTTATATGCTTAATACAAAAGATAATCTTGAAAAAATTTCATCCAAAAAAAAATGAAGGAGTTTTCCTAGGTTATTCATCCTCTAGAAAAGCCTATATAATTTTACATAAGATAACCAAGTTTTTGGAAGAATTATTACATTTCAAATTTAATGAAATCGATCCATGTGAACCTGAAACCTCCCAAGAAAATCTTGTTGAAAATCTATCAAATCTGGACCTAAATCCAAATGTTTTTTATTATTATTTTAAAGAAGTAAAAACTAATGTTATGGAAGCTCTCCAGTTTCTAATGAATGGGAACCTGAACCTATAGATGAAACCTAGATAACCATCCATTCTATTTCCAGATCTGTTAGTACCCTTATGAACCATACTTTAGATATTTTAGTTGGTGACTTATATAATGGGACACAAACAAGAGATTCTCAAATGAACAAGGTTTGAATAACATGACTTTTGTCATAGATTGAACCTAATAACATCAATGATGAAATTAATGATAAATTTTGGGTGATGACTATGAAAATAAATAAATAAATTTTAAATGAACCATGTTTGGAACCTTATTGATAGACCCGAAAAAACTATGAAAATAAGCACTAAGTGTATGTTTAGAAACAAATTAGATGAAGGTGGCACTATAGTAAGGAAAAAAGCTAGATTAGTTTCACAAGGTTATAGTCAAGAAGAAGGAATTGACTATGAAAAAACATTTTCACCTATTTCTAGACATAAAGCCATTAGAATACTACTAGATTATGTAACATGTCTTAGTTTAAAACTTAATCAAATACATGTAAAAAGTGTATTCCTAAATGGGTATATAGTTGAGTATGTTTTTGTTTAAGAACCCTTGGTTTTACAAATCTTCATTTTCCAAATCATGTTTTTAAATTAACAAAATATTTGTATGGTCTAAATCAGGCTCCAAGATCTTGGTTTGATAGCGCCAACACTTTTATTATTTCCAAAGGTTTTAAAAAAGGTATTACAGATCCTACTCTTTTCATAAAAATAATTTCTAAAGATGTATTAGTACTTCAAATATATATCAATGACATTATTTTTGGTTATTCTAAAAACACTTTACGTATTTATTTTTCATAAATAATGAAAAATGAATTATAAATTAGAGTAATGGGTGAAATAAAATTCTTTCTTGGATTTAAAATATTTCAAAATAATGATGGTATTATTATATATCAAGATAAATACACTTATGATATTCAAAAATGTTTTGGATTGGATATCACAACAAATAGTGATACTTTTATGAGTACCACCTCTAAATTAGATCTTGATGGAGATAGAAAATCAATTAATCTAATGAATTACATAGGTATGATTGGAATTATTCATTACATAACTACTAGTCATCCTGATAGTATGTTTAGTGTGATTATGTTTTCTTGTTTTCAGTAAAATCCAAAAGAGTCACATCTACATGCTGTTAAATGAATTTCAAATACCTCAAATATAATACCAATATATGACTATTCTACCCTAGAAGATAATATTTGAATTAGTTAGTTATACTGATGCTAATTTTGGTGGTTTAAATTTAGATAGAAAATTAACCTCTAGAATATGACAATTTGTTTTTGAAAGTCTCTAGTCTCAAGGTTTAGTAAAAAGAAAAATCATGTTTCACTATCTTCTACCGTAACTAAATACATAGCTGCTGTTAATTGTTGTGCTCAGATTTTCTAGATGAACCACACATTACTATATTATGGATATCAATTTAAACATGTCCCTATAAACTGCTAAAACACAAGTGTTATTAACATTTCTAAGAATCAAATTTCTTATTCTAGAAAAAAATATTTTGATGTGAGACATCACTTTTGGAGAGGTCATTATAAAAAATTTGATATAAATATTGAATTCATTAGAACTAAACTTCATCTTGCTGACATTTTTACTAATCCATTAAATTATAGGAGAATGAGTTACAATAGGCATGAGTAAGGAATGATCAACTTTGAGTTACTAACTACCAGATGTCTCATCGATGATGTATCACCAGCAAATTATCACCGATGATGTCTCACTAATGATGTATACAGATGATGACTCACCAATATAAACCACCAATGATGAATCAATGATAGGACTCATGAATGATTACTCACTGATAGGACTCACCGATGAAGAGCTACAAACAGTACTTACCGATAATGACTCAACAATAGGACTTACTGATGGTTACTTACCGATAGGTCTTACAAATATGTCCTATAGATACTTTGTCATTTTCTTATCTGGAATATAAAACATCATCTTTATTCTTATTTCATTTTATTTTAATATGAATTTAGAATTTTCTTATTTTAATTCCCTAAATGATAAAATTAGGATTCAATCCAACAGTTTTTTCTCACACACACACTCTTTCTATCACACTCTTTCCTTCAAACTTTTATATCCTAAACTCCTTCTACCTTTTTCCTTTTAACCTGAAACCCTTCAATATCACTAATGGATTGAGTTAAATGTTTTTATGAGAGATCCAAGGATGATTGGCATCCATATAATAATAAAATAGGTGAATCTAATCAACCTAAACTGAAACCTGTTCATTCATAACTTGTGAACCCTAACGTCACTCCTGAGAAAGAAGTCCACACAGAATGGTTGTCAATAAGTAAGTATCCCTTGTTAAATGTGTTGTAATCTCAAGGATGGTTGGAGGGGTTCTCCAAAAATGAAATAATATTTTATCAAATTCTAGTTCAGGAGTTCTACCTATATGCATAATTTCTTCTAGTAGGCTTAGAGTTATTTAGATTGAAATCTATAATTAATGAAACAAGAAACTTTTTTTTATACAAGCTTTGGGAAGAATGATTGATGGTACACCATGAGGGTATGTGATAATCATAAAGGAAGAGCACCTCCAACCAGGGATATATTCAATTTTGAGGAATATTTGGCTGAGTTTGTGGGTAATAGAGATCATAGAAGGACTATAGAAACATAACCTGATGGTGAATGCAAGAAGTTGTACAATTTTATTTGACATCAGTTATGCATCTAGAAAGGGGACTTTGCCTCCCAAAAATACCATGATTTATATTTTCTTTATCTATTGAAGAAGCAATATATGGTTAACCTATGCAGAAATTTGATGGTGCATATATTTGAAATGGTAAAACTCTATTGAAAAAAAACATTGTTTTATCCCAGGCTTATCTCACTTATACAGAAAGATGATGGTTTTGTGAATGTGGGTCAAGAAATTGTTTCAGTATATGATGGATTATGTCTCAAAAAAACTATATGTAAAATAATGAACATAAATTGGAACCTCTAGAAGAAGATGTGGGTTGAGTACAATGATAGACTATATGTGGACTTTAAATCCGTTTGAGTAACCTTCGAGGCCATGGCCATGGTTAAACCAGGTCTAAGACTGGATGAAGATGGTGAGTATTCAAATGAGGAAGATGTAGCTGAGGAAGATCGAGGAAATGAGTCAACAATTGATTATAGAAGTGACCCTAATATAGGTAAAGGTCTTGAAATGATGACATATGGTCCTACTATCACTTCTAGGACTCTTCTTTCAAAGGAATAACTTTTTGCTGAAGTTGATTATGAGGAGACTGAAGAGTCAAATAATTTTGAGTGTGTTAGAAGACCTGATTTTGATTAAGAGTCAAACGTTGAAGAAGGAGAAAGTGGCAGTGAAGAAGAACATGATGGTGATAGAGATATGGAAAAAAATTAAGATGATGATGATGAATCTGATAAATAAGATACAGAAGATGAAAGTGTTAAGGAAGGAAAAGGACGAGATTAATTTGATGGTGGATCAGATCATCCTGATGATGACCAAGGTCCTGATACTGAACCCATTGATATTATATCGGAGCCTAATGATATTGAATGTTCCACTGATACTTCTATAGTGGAATAGGAAGAAGAACTAGTTTTAGAATCCCATGATTATCCTAAATTAGCTATGGTTGAGGAATGATATCCTGATTACCATATGCATGATGAATTTCATACTGAAAGATAAGTTTCAGTGGCTGTAGTGCAAGATTTTGTTTATTCTAGAAGGAGAGTATCTATTGAGGGGGGAGATATCCAAAAAGGGTGATAGTTGATGTTATTACTCCTCATGATGATATAGTTTTTCATGTGTGGAGAAGGTATCCAGATTATGTGACATTGGTTTTGAAGTACTCTAATTCATAGGATAGGATAACTTCTCTTTATCCTACTTATATAGCCGTACCTATGCCTATAGAGTATGTGACTATGTCTAACATCAATGTATTTAAGGAATATTTGTTAGATATGGTTAGATCCATCCATCCACATGAACCAGCTCTTGTGGCAAGGACTAGTAAAAGTTATGTAGTTATGATCATAGATAGTATTATTTCTCTGGTCGAGCCTATGTTGATCTTAGTGTTGGAAGCAATTATCTTAGACAATAAAATAATGATAAATGAACTAACTACTATGTGTTAATCCATTAAGAGTATATATATTGATTATAAGACATCTATGGATATTCTGGTGAAAATATTTGGGCATTCAACTTCTAGGATTGATGTTACTCGGCCTCCATCTCTTGATTTAAATTTGTTGAGATCAGATATTTGAGATATCATGCTAGGTTCCTCCACTTCAGCTACTTCTATTGTTCATCCTATAGAAGTCGAGATGATTAGAAATGTGATAATAGATGAACTTCATTCAATAATTGGTGGAAAATAGCATCAAACCATAATAAACATTCTAAAGAACAATGATCATATATATGAGATGGTAAGAGTTTTCACAAAAGAGGCACTAATGCTTAGGAAGGTATAACCAAGAAACTAGACTTCTACATTAAGAGGGTTTATAAAAAGAATGAACTGGATAGTCATTTCATGCTTTTTGTTTAAAATTTAATACTACCTCATATAACTCAAGCATTAAAAAATATAGTCGACCAACTTTCAAACTTCAATCGTACCCTTTATAAGTTTAGGGTGAAAAAGGAATATTTTGAAAAGGATTTGGATTATGATGTCAGATCATCAAGGACATCATTAATCTACTGAATCCTTACCTACATCATGAATGTATAAATTTTTTTATCAAATTTATTCTCCCCATTGGGCTATCTTTCACCCTTCTACTTTTACTTATGCACCCTTGTTACCAATACACATAAATCATGCTCAATCTATAATCCAAATCAGAACTTTCATTCATCATGAGATTGCTAGCCCTCTTGCATCTTCTTGCTCGATCCTTTATTCTTCTGTCTTTACAAGAGTTCCTCTTCCTTCCCTCAGTATCCACACTGCAACTCCAACCACTACCTCTTCTCCCGCTTCTCCAACCAATGATTCCTCTGATAATGTCAAAAAAGAAATGTACTCTACATTGGAGAATAAGTGATTGGATGACATTTTGATTGGGATATATTGTACTTTTTTGTTACCACTTGTAGTATTTGACTAATAGAATATATTCTATGTTTTCAAATCATTTTTAGTTATTTATTTTCATTCGTTTTCTCATTTTTTATTATCAAAAAGGGGGGAGAATGTGTGAATGACATGTGTATGTGTATGGTACGTATCTCAGTGGGAGCATGAGATTAAAAAGAAAAGTTTACAAAGTGATCAGTATTATTTTTGGGTTTATCTTAAATTTTCATCTCTTATGATCTGTATAAAATGTTAATAAGTCCTTAAATTGGTGATTATAAACCATATAATTCCTTTAATTTTGGTCATTAAAAAGGGGGAGATTGTTGGCTTCCTTTAGTTTCAATTTTGAAAAATATTGATTGATTATGATTTTTTAGGTTGCATCTTGTTTAACTGTGTTTACATTTAACCATAACCTCTCTTGTTATTATTTACATCATAATATAGGTTACCATGATTGGGGTATTTATAAATCACTGATAAGTATAAGTTATCAATAAGTATAAGTCACCGATACCTGAACTACCAATAGAGTTTGTACCAATAGTGTACCTACCGGTATAGTACCGACCAACAGATTCTCAGAAACTTGACTAAGGTCAATTCACTGATTGAAGTTTAAGTTACCAGAGGCAAGTGTTACAAAAAAAGTAACCTACAAATAGAGAAACTAACCAATACTAATAATTTTCGATATGTATAAGATACCAATAGATGATTGACCAACTGACCTACTAAAACATAACCTATCAAAGCATCACCTACCGATGCATATACTACTGGCAAAATGATGTACATAAAAAATGACTTACAGATAGTCTGAGACACAAATAGTCTGAGACACAGACAGACAGACCTACCGACCCTGAGACACCATCATTCCTTTCATTTCCAATTAAATTTTAAATTACACCTATCTTTAATATTTATGAAACCCATCACTTCTTATTATATTAAAGAGTTTTTTTTGTCTTTTTTTTACAACAATTAATGGATGTTAGAGACCAGTACAAGGTACGAGGTATTGGAAAACATGTTGTTTGTTTGCAACACTGTATAAAGGTAATATCTTGGTCAATATAAAAAACAACATGACCTGACTGAGCTGCTCATTCACCCTTGAACAATACAATAACTAAAAATTGTGCACACTATGGAATAATACTGAGATCCTAAAAGGAATAAAATGTTTTATTAAAGAAGAATATCTTATCCACAAGGTCATACACCCCATTATAAACAGAAGACAGAAGCACTCACGACACTCTTTTTTACTGCCTATTATAAGAAGTTGACTCTTGCCTCACTTCAGCCATCTCTAAAGAGTTTAGAAGCTACGAAGAACATCACAAAAAGCCTTCTAAACCATATTATCATTATATTCATCTTCTTATATACATTATTTATATTTCAAGAATTGTGGATTTATTTATGATAAAAAATATCTCTTGTTCCAAAAAATAAGATACATTGATATATTCACAAACATATCTTTTTATACCTTACACTCCTATGAATAAAATTAGATGTGGTCCCTACGTTGCATGTTTTAATTTTCCCTCCCAAGCGAACTATGGTAGAGTTTTGTCGACCTGGAAAGTTTGTATATGGTTTTGTACCCCGAACTGGGGTGTGGATACAATTTATATATAGAAGTTTCATGGTGGTAGTAGATCACCAAGTGGAGAGGACTAAGTCTCAGCTTGAGACTGGACTTCTTTTTTTATATCCACTGTGTCATTCAATGGTTTATTTTCACTATTTTAATAATTCATTGAAAACATTTATTTTACATTTATATTTAATTCTTGATAGTGCTTATAATAGAATTTGGTTTAGTAGGTTGATTTCAAAAGCTAAAATAATAATCCATATTGTTTAAACTATGGAATAATCAATATTTGAGAAATATTTCAAAATATCAGAAATGCTATAAATCTGCTAGATTGGTTAACTAGCCCATATTTTATTTTATATTAGGGGGACTTTTAAATAAATTATTTAAAATAAACAATTTTATAGGAACTTATTTCACCCCTCTTCTTGTGTGTCCCACTCCAACCAACATCAGTGTTTTCCAAAATATAGATCTCAAATATATTACTATACTTCTTCTGATACCAACTTTAAATGCCCTAACTGTTATATCCCAAAGTTGGTGGTTGAATTATTATATTGACATAATATACAAGTTATCACATCCTGAAGTGTTGAATTATTTTTTAGTAATGGTATTTTATATATATAAATGATTCTCATATTCCATTGGAAAAATAAAAAATAATAGTATAAACATTGTGTTATCCCTGGTATCAATCATAATATGTTTTTTCATATCCTTTGTGAATAAAATCAAATAAAGGGTCACAATAGATTCTTAATAATGGTTACATAGTTTGGAAAATATGATTAGTAAATATGGAATAATTAATATAATTTTTCAAGTAAAAAAACACATTCAATTTTATCAATAGCTTGAGTAAGAAGAATAATATGGAAGGAATAAATGATGATCCCATAATTCTGCATAAATAGTCACATGAGACTGAAACATATCCAAATATCATGTAACTATTAAAATAATCACATGTAGATCACTAGAAAAATACAAAATGGTGTAATGAATAATTAGATAAATCATACACTTACAGGCAATGCCTTCTTCCATGAAAACATACATAAACAGATAAGGCATACAACGAATACCCAATCTAGTTTGTCTCAAAAGACCTACTAATGAATTGTTAGGATATAGTGGGACACTTCTTTTAATTACTAAGTCCAATAAAATTTACAAATAATGAAGAAACAAAAAAAACATAATAGACATAACTAATTTATCAAAATATATGAGTATAAGAAAAATGGTATATGAAATGTCAATACTTCCCTAGTTAAATTGAACATAAACCATCCATATAATGAATAATTATGTTTTCATTACAATATATCCCAAGAGGATTATATGAACAATTAAAAGTTTATTTTTTTGGATGAATAAAAAAACTATAAAAATATCTTTCGGAACATTCCTGAAAAAATATCCTTTTCACATTGAAATTATCTTTTGGAAACTAAAAATTTCCAGAATGTTAGGACTAAAATTTCATTGAAAATAATCTTCAAATTTTTTAAAGGAAACCTTAATTAATTGAGCATTCATGATTCTAGGAAATTATTTTTGTACCGTGTACGTCAATAAAATGATTCCTTCCACATTTTTGGTAAAAATAAAAAAAATATTCTTGTTATGAATGTAAGAATAATATTCATTTTCAACATTTCCTAAAATGTTAAATGTGGGTACAAATTTATTTAATTAATCATTATAGAATAGTAAAAATTATTTCAAAATAATTTAATAAAATAAATGGACACAAAAGAAAAAGATTCAATACTAAATAGAAAACAATGTCTATGTTTCTTAAAATCATTCATTTGATCTCTTGTGTTATTAAAAGAGTAAAATGAAAGGAAAAATTATAATTCAAAAAAACATACTATAATAAAATATATTATTTTTGGGATATAAATATAATATAATTCCATGTAATGGAGACCAATACATAGGCAATCTCAAATAATGATTATACTATTAAATAAAGCCTTACCGCTTTGGTATATTTTGAATCATAATCACTATCAAATAAATAACTTCAAATGATTCATTAAGTAATATTAATATAAATTGAATCAAAATTTATCATATCATAGGTGATATATATACACTAAATTAAATAGTAAAATAGTGAATATGACATATGTCTCATTGAAACACAAGTGAGATAAAAAATCCTTACCTTTGGTTCAACTCATAACTCAAATTATTTATATTCCGAAATAATAATGTTATTATAACTATTTACATTATTAAATTTTATTATTATTATTTTTTATTTTTTAGCATGTTATTTTTAGTTACTTAGTCATTTTAGTCCATGTTAGATATGTTTATCATATTCTGTACATATGTTTATAAAGACATCAGTAGGATAAAAATAGTTAAAAGTGGAATTATTCCATAATATATGGAATATTAATAATAATTACATAATTATTCTTTTATAAATTAACAATAATTTATAAAAAACAATGAATTTTGGGTTTTAAAAGATAACTACATTATAATCCCTGAGATAGTAAGATGTACGTACTCATGAGTATCATTTCCATTTTATAACAGTCATGTTGGAAAACATGTATGTATTATTTTATATTTTAATAATGATAGTCATATAATAAATGCCACATAATATACATAAATAAAATTTTATATATCATCCATGTGATGAGGTGATGGAAAATGAATCACATCGCTTTATGGTGGTGGTAGTCCATTTATAAAGACAAACGATATTTTCATTTTTCAATGGATTGAGAGGTAACATAGTATATGATATATAATCTTGTATGAATGATAAATATTACATAAATATAAAAAATTAAAATTAAACCCATTATTATAACCATCCATGAAAGGTGGTTATGGAAAATGAATTACAGTAGTTTGTGAGGTGGCAATCCACTATACACACGAATGATGGATTCATTTCCCATTTTATGGATGAGGAGATGAATATATAGAATTAAATTAACATAAAAAATATAAGTATAAATAGGATAATTGTATTATTATTTCATAATGTTTTAATAAGATTGTAAGGAGTTATAAGAATATGAAAAATGAAAATATTTGGTTAAAATCTATACCCCATATTTAGAAAACCTCCCTTTCCACACACCTTAAGCCCTATAAAGTTTCAATTATACCCAATATAGGATCACTAAAATTTGGTAATGGATATTAAAAATTTATTTTGTTGGTTTTATTAGAACAAAATGGTTATTTAGGTGTGAATAAAATAGAAGATTTTGTTTCCTTTTATGAAGAGGGGATGGGAATTCTAGGAATTGCTTAATGTATTGAGTAAATATAAATTAATTTTCATTTTAAAATGGTATAAAATTGATAAAATTATTATAAAAGATGAATATGGTTCAATAGAATCTTATCCAATATAAATATTACATGTTTGGGATATTTTTTATTCTTATATTTTTCTTTTATCATTTTATTATCCTTTGGGATGATTACCAAGCTAATACCATTTTTTACTCTTTAGGAGTCAAAGTATTAACTACAAAAGGAAAATTGGAACATAGATGGACCATGGTATATATTTTTAATCATATCTATTAAATTTTATAAATCTTCAATTTTTATGAATTTTAAACCATTTAATAAAATATTTTTTATTATAAAATATTATAAATGTCATTTTTGAAAATATGTGAAATAATATAATATAAAAAATGTCTAACTCCTACAAACTAGTTTCAAAATTCCATGTATTCAAAAATAAGGATTATATAATCTTAATTTAATCATACAATTAACATTATAATAATTTATATATCATTCTAAACTTTATTTATTGGATTAACCCATTGGTTAACTAAATTAAACTTTTACTACAGTAAAGAATTATTCAACATTAAATGGTAAAATGTGTTCTTGTAATATGGAAATTAACTCATAAATGTACATGAAATGATTGTTTTTGACCAATTATCAGTTTAGTTCTACTCTTTATATATTTTATGACATTTAATTATTTAATTCAATAATATTTCATGCCAAATACTCTTAATGCAATTTTATGAATGATTCACATAATTTTCCTTTGAAAAAAACATTTCAAAAATATAATTTAAATATAAACCTTTTAAACATGTATAATATAATATATTTATTTATAATATTTTGGGAAACTTATACGAACCCAATTTTTTTTATTTTACTATTTTTAATCATTTACTTGATTCTACTACTACTTGTGTAGATCACTACATTGGCATTGCTTAAGAATTAAAGGAATTATTTAACAATTAAAATCTAAAGAAAAATTTACATGATAAAAAAATTATTTATATTTAATATAAATATTTATAATAGAACATAAACGGTTTATCCCATTATAAATTATAATATTAATTAAAATTAGGAAAGTGACATTTTTTAATTTATACTTACTTAAAATAATATATTATTAATTTTAAAAAAATGACCCAAAATTTTTATAAATTGTAATCGTGGATGATGATGGTCAAACAGAACACATCAAATATATTAAAGGGAATTTTTAGGGTTATTTTTAGTCATTATAAAATTATTTGTAACATTAATAAATTGACCTACCCTTTCTAAGGTGACAAATATTTACTATGGTCACTATTAATATTTATAAAAAACAAAAGGGGAATATTTACCATATTTTAATATTTTAATTTGAAATATGGAATCAATTTTATCAAATTCAAATCATATATATGTTATAATTTAATTTAAAATTCAATCCGAAAAATGTGATAAAAATATTTTTTCCATAAAAATTATTTTTAAGTATATAAATGTTTTGATACCAAATTGAAGAATAATTTTGATCCAAATGTCTATAATTAGATTTTGTTAATCCAAAGACAATAATGAAAATTGAGAAACTAATCCAACCAAGAATTTTTCTTTGTAAATACATTAATTTAATTATTTACATTCTTAATAAAAATTTGATGTTTTGTTAATAATTTATTTTAATTATTTTTATTCTATATTTAATTATTTAATTAATTAAATTTAGATCATATGTTTTGATGATATTTGTTACAAAAGTTCAAAATGAATTTGGTAAGTCAAGTATGGTCAATGAGGTTAGTATTCAATAATATATTGAATAAAAATCATGTAATAATTATCATTTTTATACATCAATTATAATATTAAATCAAATCATTAAATGGGGAAATGAGAAATGAACTATGTTACAATCATGGAGATGGTAGGTTGTACGTACACATAAATAACGTATCAATTTTTCAACGATAATTATGGAAAAAGGGTAAGTACTATTTAACATGTAAAGAATAATAACAATATCATAAATATCATATTAATAATTTAAATACAATTACATATTTTATTCATATGATGAAGTGATGAAAAATGAATCACATCACTTTATCAAGGCGTAATCCATACGTATACATGAACGACATTATAATTTTCACCGAATAAAATGGTATGGAGTTAAATGATTTATTATATATTAATTTTGATAAATATTTCATTAATATAACATATAAACATGAATTTAATCCTTATAATCTATTCATGAGATATGGTAACGGAAAACGAATTACATCAGTTTGTTAAGTGGCAGTTCACCGTACACAAAAATGATGAATTTCTCTTCTTTTTGAGGGATGTTGGAGATGGATATAGGTTATGAAATGTAAATTATAACAGCTAAGTATATTTACTATATTTTTTTTAATTAATTTGGTAGGGTTGAATAATATTTGAAGGATGTGGAAGAGGAAATAAAACTAAAACATGCATTTTAAAACGATACATCTTTTTCGGAAAACCTACATTTCTTAACACAATAAAACCACTAAGGTTGGTTATTTATATATATAAGGACTCTATAATGAGGGTAGAGATACTTGAAAAATGTTTGGGAATATATTAATATAAATAAAATGTATTTTAGTGTGATTTATAGAGAACAATTGATTCCCTTTTATAAGAGAGTTTCAAGTCACACAAAACATTTCACAGACTATTAAATTAATATAAATTGTTTTTCCATTCAAAATGGAAGAAAACTAACATAATTCATTTCTATAATGAGTATGAATATAAATAACCAGAAATAATAAATACTAAACTTGTTTTAGATATGTATTTTTCTTTATAACATTTTTTTAACCACTCGATAACCCTTTTTAAGATTACCATGACAAGAAGGATTTTTTAACTCTATGAGGGTCAAGATATTTACAATAAATGAAAAAAAGACCCATAAATGACACAAGGTTGATATAATGAGCCATATTATAAACACATGGATTAATATAAAATTTTTCATGAATTTTATATCATTTAAATAAATATTATTTATTGCGATATATTATTATTGTCAATTTTTATAACTATTGATTACTTTGATTTTAATAATATCAAAAAAATAAGTAATATTAGAAAAATTATATTTTATAATATGAATAAAATGTAATGGTCATAAATAAAATTCATGGATTGAATTATTTATCAAAATTATTTTTCTTTCAATATTTTTAATATAATTTATTTGATATTTCTGTTAATTGAATAATTACTCCATCAACATTGTGTAACAATTTAAGGTAATTATATCTTCACTAAAAATTAAAAAGAAATTACCATAATGAACATATAACATTTATATTTAAAAATAATATTTATAACCTAAAATAAAATTAACTCATCTCTAGGTTAAATATATTATTTTTTGTAATAAAAGTGTGAAATTTTTGAATTTTTTACAAATAAAATATTATAATGGCCATAATATCATAAAAATTAAAAAAATACATATAATAGAATATTTAATCAATATAAATGAAATGGAATCATTATATAAATATATGGAATGTGTTAGAGTCATTTTATAGTCCTTACCTTTTTATTTTTAAGATTTATTACATAATCTATGGTTTACCATGGTAACAAAAACTACAAAGGTAACTATTCATATTCTTCGAATATAGAATTGATATATTTAATAAATATGGACATCAAGATTAAAAATAAATAATCCAGTTTTAATTATTTAAAAACATATAATTATAAAAATATTAATTTGACATTAAACTGATAAAATGCAATGAAAAATAAGTTTTAGGGAAATTCTATTTGTAGGTATATAGTTTTTTATATCAAATTCACAAAAAAAATTATTGGGTTGTTAATAAAAAATAATTAATTTTTAATAATAAAAGAGAATAGTATTTTATTTTATAAAAAAATTAAAATAAAAAACACCTTTCAATAAAAATCAATTTTTTCACTATTCATTGAAAAGCAAACTTTTTATAAATTTGTTAAAAATTAGTCGTATGATAATATTGACATGATTAATTATAAAATTAATTTTTTTTCAAAAAAATTCTAAATTCCCATAAATTAATTTTAACATTCACTCATTAAAAATAATTAAATAAATTATTTTGAAAAAATATATTTTTGAAAAAACGTATTTTTGAATAATAAAAGTGTTTTACTAATAATAGAGTTCTTATTTACCAAGAATTAATTTTTAAATTCAAAATCTTTAAAAACATTACATATTTCATAATTGTGTGAATACTATTTATTCCCACCAATTTAATAGATAGGCTATAATTATGAAATTTAAATATTAATATTTCATTATTTATTTAAATCTTGGGATTGTGTATCTTATAAATTATCAAAGAAATGTCTAATTTCCAATATAATATTATTATATTCCAACCCCTTTAATAATTTTCATCCTCATAATTTTAAATCAGTTTTGGTAACTAGGTTGTGACTTCTCAAAAATACATTTGCTGAATTCCCTCTTCATAAATAGGGTTAATAAAACTTCCCCTTGAAAATAGAGAAAATTTAAGTACGAAGGTCATATGGAATACAAAATAACATGATTTACATATAAGAAAACATTTCTGGAAGTGAAAACATTGAAATGGAAGAAAAAAATGAATTCCAAGGAATGATAGAGGTTGATAAATTATATGGTCATGGGAAAGTTATCCATCAAATAACCATAAATCTAGAACGGGTTAAAAAGACATAGATTTCCCAATGAGAAAATAAATTGTATATCATTTTTACTTAAGTACCCTTTTCCTGGAGTTTAATAATCCTTTAACCATTGAGGGGCAGGTTGCGAGGTAAAGTCCCTAGGCTTGTGATTTACTTGTAAATTTCTTCCTTGCATGTGTGCTGCTTTCGTAGTTGTACCCAAGTTTTAAATAAAAAAAATAAACTTCTAATGGATCACATAATTCCATAAACCGATTACAAGCTATTCCTCTAACATTTTTATGCTATCCAAAACCAGAAAGGTTAGTATAAGGTATGATAATTACAAAAATTAATGAACCCTCATATGAATAAATACTTCATTAATCACTAAAGCCTAAACAATATCACTGAAATATTAACTTAGGTCATTCTATAAATAAATTACCCTAAAATTCGTTAAGTTATTTTATACGATTATTGAAACCCAAATAATAGAATTATATGTTCACATATTCTTCCTATATAAATTTAATATTTATCTCCAAATAACTTCAACCACTCTTTGTGTCGCATACCAAAAATGTATATTCCAAAATCATATAATACCCAATATATGAAAATATTTTAATTGAATCACCATAAATACATAAAAAATCATATATTCAACCAAAACATATCTCAAAAATTATTTCTCAAATTAATTACTATGATTTTCTATTTACTTTAATGATATAAGGTTCCCAATATTATATTGATCTTCTTCTAAAAATAAAATTAACTACTTGATCACCAAATCAATATCAAACCCCATGGTTATCTATTCTATAGAAAAATTATACCAAATTTTAATAACCAATAATCTAATAAAAATTAGATATCAAATAAACCATAAATACATCCAACATAATTAACTTTATTCCCACCAAAATTAATGTCATTCTTCCTCAAATAACTATTACCATATGTTATATTTAATAGTTACATATACCTCAAACATTTATCATTATTCAATAAATTACACCCAATGATTATCACCTTTAAAATATGCCATATTTCAAATGTATGGATTATATTTTACATATGTTTCCAAATTTTTAAAACAAATACTACTAGACAATAATCCTTAAGAGTTTCACTATTATCATAATATTGAAAAATAACACTATATCATAATTATGAAAACCCTATACAGAAACAAATCCTTATACTATAAACCATTCTTCTTTTTATTATTCTTGAATAATTTAATCCTACAAATTGATGATATTAAATTTTTTTAAATATTATTTTTCAATATATACTCAATCATGTTTCATAATTAGTGCATGAGAAAAAAGTAAATACATTAAATCCATACAATATGGTATTTATTTTTCTTTTTGAAATCCACTATTTATTCCAACTTTAAGTCCTTATTTACCAAATAGAAATATTTAAGTACTATACGGTATTTCCCTTACTGAATGAGATGGGTAAATTGAGATTTTGAAATTAAATAAAAGAGACACCATAATCCATATAGATTTTGTATAATTTTAAAGGGACAAGATCAATAAAACAATTTATTATAGGTGATTTTAATACTATAGAATATATCAAAATAATTTTAATATATTTTTTACTATAATTGTGATAATAAAATCAGTTGGAAGGGATAATAAGGTTTTTAATGATCACTTCCTTTCCATCAGGATACACAATCCTTATTTTTTTTATCAAGGAACACCATTAAAACATGAAATGATTTTTTTCATTTAAAAATTAAAATTATATTTGTAAAGACAATACAATTAGAAATTACATAATACTTTAACATTTTAATGTATTGTACCAAAGTCGTTTACCCTTCTATGGTAAATCTAATAAATATTGTTAATTATCTCAAAATTCATCACATAAAATAACAGAAGGGGTGACTAAGTCTTTGAACTCATAATAAACCCTAAAATTTAAAACCCTCGATGGTTTCTATAGCTCTTACACAATCCTCACATTAAAATATCCCAATATACAAAGTTTTCTAAACATTTATCTGTTATGAACTCTAAGAACCCCACATTAAACATTACTAATTCTTGTTTCTTTGTACTTGATTTCATTTTATTTATTTTCTAATGAACATTTAGTTTTATAGTTTTGTATAATTAGTTCATAACTCTTACATAACATAATGATATTCAAAAAAGCAACACTTCTTATTAGTATCCATTTTTTCCAATGAGAACCTTCTATTAGAAAACATGATTAATTTTAATGAATAATATTCAAGAATGTAAACATGAATTATTCCATCACCTTAACAGTTTCTAAATCATATGAAAAATATTTTAAAACTTGGGATGATCCCAAAAATGTTTATTAAGGGACATAAAAGAATAAAATATGTTAGTCTAGTGAAAACATGAAAAACTATAAATTAATTTCCTTATAAAATTAATATTTTATCATATGAATATAAATCATTTACATAAAAAAATAAAAAATTGTTTCAAAAAGAAAACCATTAAAGGCAATTTAATGTAAATAAAAACCCTTCTTGGAAATATTGAGAATCATATTCACATCTCAATTAAAAATATTTTCAGAAAAAACTGGAGCCCAGTTAAATCAATAAGATAAAAAATTTATTAACTCCCTCATTAATTACTAAAAATAGTTGGAACATTACCTAATTAATTGAAGAGATATATGGGCACACTCATTATATAAGCTATAATAGGCTCACCTGACATTATCCAGGAATACCCAATGTATAAGTTGTATCAGGTCCACCACTGACCTATAATGGGGATCAACCCTTTTATAAGTTATATCAGACTCACTCTTTAAACATATAATTATAATGTAACATATGTAAAATCTAATATTTCACCTTTTCATTATTAAACTGTTGAAAAAATCTTTTAATACCACATAAAAAAACATTTAGATATCAAAATACAATTTTCTAAAAAACATTCAATAGAAAAATATGCAGAAAAAGGGAAAGAGTATTATTATTTAGAGAAACATCCTCGAAAACATTTTTTAGAAAAATTAACTTTTCTATTTTAGTAACATTAAATCACTTTATTTTATATGGAAAATTATTTTTTAATATCACTGGAAATATTTATTGATGAAAATACCCTTTCCCATTATGAAATTTCTTATTTTAAGAAAATTATTTATTTATAAAATAAAAAAATGTATTTTAAATATACTTGTAAATAAGTAATGTCATATAAAAATAAAATATTATACATGAATATGGTAAAGGCCTTTCATGAAGTATAAGTTAAAAAATATTCCTTTGATACTTTTTTCAGATTAGTCAAAAAGTACCTTATTCAGAAAAAGGCCAGATGATTCCTTTTAAACAATTTTATAAAAATAAAAAATGGGAAAAACATAATTAAAAAATTATATTAGAATATTAAAAATAATTTTAAAAAATTAATATAAAATAAGTTTTTGGGACAAAAAGAGAGTTTTAATGGAAACATTGAAATATGGTTTTTATGAAAAATTGAAAAGTCGCTTTCTCTGAGTTCAACTCATCATGTACGTTCTATATCTTCCTAAATAATAAAAATATTTTATTTATTTAATTTTTTAATAATTTATCTAATTTTTATTATTAATTTTATTTTATTTTCAAACATGGTCTATTTAATTTTTTAAATAATTAGATTCAAATTAGATGTTTAATGATATTCATTTTATATGTCCAAAATGTATTATTAATGTAGACTACAGTCAAAGAGGTAACCATTATTTCTTCTAAAGAATAATAATAAATAAATAATTATAATTTTTGTTGATCAGTTATGATTTTAAATCTAACCATTAAATATGGTTATGAATAATTAACTATGTTACAATCATTGAGATGGTAGGTCGTATGTACGCATGAGTAATGTATTTATTTTTCAATGATTATTATTGAAAGTGGGTATGTATTATTTTATCATTATAAAAATATAATGATATGATATTTATCATATTAATCCTTTAAATATACTTATATATATAATCCATTTGAGGTGGTGATGAAAAATATATCACATCACTTTGGGGAGGTGGTAGTCCACACGTAGGCATGAACGACATTATCATTTTTCTATGAATAAAATTTTAAGAAGGTTAATTATATATTAACTTTTAAAATGATACAAATATAATTAATATAATATATAAAAATTAATTTCATCATTATAATTCATTCATGAGATATGGTTATGGAAAATAAATTATATCGGTTCATGATGCGGTAGTCTTCCTTAACATGAACATTGAATTCCCCTCCCATTTTATAGAGGATAAAGTGGGATATAGGTTATTAAATTAAAATAATAATATATAAATATATTTATTATACTGGTTTTATTATTCACTACTGGAAAAATAGCCTATACCCACGGTTCAAAACCGTGGGTATAGCCCCCAAAACCGTGGGGATAGCCTATACCCACGGTTTTGGGAACCGTGGGCTGGAACAGCGTCGGTATAGGTCCCCAGCCTATACCCACGGTTTTGGAAAACCGTGGGTATAGGTGTCCTGCCACCGTGTCACCGAAACATAGACAATTTCCACGGTGTCAACGGCTTTTACCCACGGTTTCAAAACCGTGGGTATAGGTCCTAAAATAATGCAGCCGCCGAGTTTCGATCCCGCAACCTCTTCGCTACAAACACCGCGTCTAACCACTACCCTAACTTCACATATATGTATATATATATATTTAGTTAAATATAGTTAGAAAAACCGTGGGTATAGAGGGAAGAACCGTGGGTATAGGGTTCCCGCCAAAAAAAAATTCCTTCCCGCGGAAAAAAAAATTTCCCGCGCACACAAAATTGACCTATGCCCACGGTTTTTCATAACCGTGGGTATAGGTATTTTATCCCAGACCTATCCCCACGGTTTTGGGGAAAACCGTGGGGATAGGGACCCCTATACCCACGGTTTTGGGAAACCGTGGGTATAGGTGACTTTTCAGGACCTATCCCCACGGTTTTCCAAAACCGTGGGGATAGACCCCCCTATACCCACGGTTTTGGCAAACCGTGGGTATAGGTCATGAAAAGTCACCTATACCCACGGTTTTCCAAAACCGTGGGTATAGGGGGGGGGGGTCTATCCCCACGGTTTTGGTGAAAACCGTGGGGATAAGTACATTTTCCAGAAGTGATTTTTTAATGGTTGAATTAAATTTAAAGGATGTTGAATAAGAAACAAAACCAAAACATGCAGTTTTAAAAAATACCACTTCTCTGGACAACCTCCATTTTTAACACCTTAAAGAAACTAAGGCTGGTATTATTCCATATATAAGGCTTATAAAATTAATGTAATGATTATTGAAAGATATTTTTATAGATAAGGTTTTAATCAAAGGAATTTTTTAGTTTTACAAAACAGAAGAAGTGATGTTATTTTATAAGAAAGGGGAGGGTCACTCTCAGAATATCTCAAAATATTAAATTTATATAAATTATTTTTTTATAGTAAATGGCACAAATACAATTTATTTAGAATATTGGATAAATATTGACTTAAATTATATCATAAAATAAAAATTAGACAATTTTTATTATGTTTCTATCTTTATCTACTGATATTAACCCCTTGTTAACACATTTTTAAGTTATCGTGAAAACGAAGTTTTCGTAAACTTTGAATATGAAAAAATAGCGAAAAAATTATCCCCATTTTATATTATCTACTATATACTTATAAATTCCCTGAATTCCATATTTTTATAAATTTTATATCATTAAATAAAATATTATTCATTATAATATATCATTAATTTAAGTCTTTAGAAACATTCATTGCATTGATTTTAGTAACATCAAGACAAAAAGTAGAATCAAAACAAAATATTATATTATATCCATAAAATTTCATGGTAATATATAAAAGTATTGGATCTCAATAACTAAGTAAAATTAAATTTATTTATTTATTTCTAATATCATTTATTTTATTTTTCCATTAATTGAATAATCACTACATTAGTGTTGTCTAAGAATTTAAGATAATTATTTCAACACAAATAATTAAAAATAAATTACCATGATTAGGATAAATAATTTATATTTAAAAATACTCTTTATAACTAGACATATCATATGGTAATATTTATCATAAAAATATTATTTTTATTAAATACAAGACTGTGACATTTTTGAATTTTTGTAAATAAAATATAATAATGAATATAATCTCATGTAAATAAAAAAAGTATATATGTACAAATATTATATGACTATGGCTAAAATGGACTTATACAAGAAAAAGTATGTTAAAATTTAGGTTCATTAAACAGTTTTTTTCATTTTATTTGTAACTTTAATGACCTACATTACCCATTATAGTGGTAACAACAATTAGTAAGGTTACTATTCATATTGACCAAAAATAAAAAAAACCATTTTATAAATTTGTACCTACTAATTCCAAAATATATAATCCATTTTTAAAACTTCATATACCAAAAGTGAAAAAAGATGATAAAATATAAACTGAAAAAACACAATGATTTTTATTTCCAAAAATGGTATTTTTAATTATAAAATGTTTTGTAGCAAATTTTTTCAAAAACTAATTGTATTATTCTAAATATAAATTCAATAATTAATTTTTAAAACTAATGTAAAATATTATATGATTTTATAAATATTTTAAATAAAAATACAATTGAAAAGAAAAATTAGTAATTTTCACTATTCATTGAGAAATAAAACATTTCAAAAATATTTATGAAATTTATCCTAGGATAATACATACAAGGTGAATTAAAAATAGAAATTATTTCTTTTCAGATAAATTTTATAATATTTCTAGAAAATAATTATAATATTCACCAATAAATATAAGGGGAAATAATTTTTTTGAAGAAAACGCATTTCAGAAGAATAAATTGACTATAGAATAAACCAATTTCTTATTTACTAATAATTAATTAATAAGATATTAATGAGTAGGACTAATATATATTTCACAATTCAGTTAATAATTTTCATTAATTATAATTTAATGGCTAGGTTATAATGTATAAATTTAAATAATAATATTTCATTATTCATTTAAGATTTGTATTGTGTATCTGGTATGCTATTGGACATAGTCTATATATTTAAAATATTATGAAATTAAAATCATCATAACCTTAATCATGTCCAAATTATTATATTAAATCATTATATACAATTTTATAACCATTTATATAAAATAGTGAATAAAAATGAATTACATCACTTCATAGAGACAATAATCCATACATACACACTAGTGTTGTTTCCACTTTTAAATGGATGAAACGAAAAAGTGGTAAATAATAGTTTAATTTTATAAAAAAAATTAATATTTCATTAATATTTTTTTATTCATTAAATCTATGTTTATTACAATCCATGTGAAGCTGAAATGAAAAATCAATCACCAATCTTTGTAGATGTAATAGTCGACATGTATGCATGAATGACATTATTATTTCCTAAAAAATGAAAAAGCATGGTGCGAGATACAGTATTAAAAAGGTATAAGAATATTTATTTCATCAATTTCAAATATTAACATTAAATATATCATATCAAGAATATATAAAATAAGTTGATGCAAAATGAATCATATTCCTACGTGGAGGCGGTAGTCCACTTATACGCATGAGTTATACCTTCATTTCCCATTTTATGGAAGGGAAGTCAAAAATGGTTTTCTCAAAACTCTAAAAAAATATCAGTATATTAATTACACTGGAATAATTAATTTCATATTTATAAAACATATTTATAGGAATTATAAAAAATAATATTCTTTGAAATCATCAGTAAAGATGATTACCACTTTATTGAGATACCTCATTTGGCATATAATGAAATTATTATTTTGATGGTAAAAGAAGCATATAAAAAGAAAAATAATGAATGGGGGGAATATGGGATGTTTTTGGGTAGTAATTAGAATATATATTGTTCTAAATATTTATAAATAATACAGGATAAGGGCTCCCCTTTTATAAGTTAGGGGAAGGACATACATGGAATTATATAAAATAATTAAATAATATAAAGTCATTTTCTTAAGGAAATGGAACCAAATGGTAGAAAAATTTAATTTAAGATATTATAAGGTAGAAATATCTTCAAAAATAATACTTAGAAAATAATATTTCACATTTGTACTCTTATCGGTTTGTTTAACCTCTGGGAAACCAATTTTAATAATAACCGTGTTAATATATTTTAACTGGTTTTTTATTCATCATCACCAAAAATTAATGTGATATTATTACATAATAGTAATTGTTAATAGTAAAAATATTTATTCCATTTTAAAATATTCTTTTTGTATAAGTGGTATAAATTAAATTTAATAAAAAATTTCAAAACTCATCTAAAACCATTTTTAGAAAAATATTTTCAACAAGCATAAAAATGAATTTATAAAAAAATAAATTATAATGGTTCAGATAGAGTAAATTGGATTATTTTAAATAGGAGGATAACTATTTATCTTTAAAACCAAACCAAAACATAAAGTAAACATAAATATTTTTCATTATAAGAAAAGAATAAAAAATATTTTTCATTTGAACAAAAACATTACATTGATATCTAAAATGTTAATCACTCGTGATACTCCTTGTTTTTTGACATTTTATTCTAAAATAAGAAACTGTTTATTATTTTTTGATGGTTTTTCCATTCTACAAACCATAAATTTTTATTAGTCCCATGAATTTGGTAATAGATTTTTTTACAATTTAGGTACTAAGAGGTCATCAAAAAAAAGAAAATGGGAATTTATTTAAGACCCATACCTACAAAAAACTGCTCTTTGTTCTACTATTTCATGAATGAAATCAATTTTCTACAAAGGGATTCTTGAGAAATTATAAAAATGTTTTGAGAGAGGGTCACTATCATGAATACCTCTCATTGGATTAATGAAGACAACATTCTCTTCCAAAACTGAGATATACATCCATGGAGAATATAAACACTATAATAGTACCCAATAGACAAAATTAGAGAACCCCATACATCTTAATGAATGGATTTAAAACCTCATTCTATGTTATTATATGCTTATTACATGTAAATTTAGACTATCACATAACCCCTCAAAAAATTACAACTAAACTCTAACTCCATTTCTTAAGCAAGATTAACTTTTCCCAAAATGGATTTCCCCTAGTTAAAACAGAGCTTATCTCTACGATAATATAATAGTGGAGAATAGAAAACATCTTATTAATAAAATTTATAATAATTTTAAATTAGAAATTAAAAAGGCTAATTGTTCAGATGTGTTGGAAGAGATAGTGCAATTAAATTATAGGAATAAAAAATATCATATTAGTTACTGAAGACAAAATGAATGTTTTACTCTTGAAGAAGTTTCTCAATGCACTTACATCATCCTCATTGAGGATTTCCCAAGAAAAATGTCAAATATAGGTTTATAAATTAAATTTAATGTTTTTAAATTCTTTATTTCACTCATAATTGTTTTGCAAATAAAAATGTATTATAAAATATTTATTTCATTATTATACCATGATGATGTAAAAAAATTTATTATATTCAAAAAAATAGTTTTTACTATTTTGTAAAAAGAAATATTTTTAGAAAAATATAAAATATCCACCCTAATAATATTTTGATGTGGTAAATTTAAAAATATATTTAATTTTATCAAATTTTAAATAAAAATTTAGGAATTTACCTTTAAATGTAATCATAAAATATAAAGAAAATATTTTTCAATTTGAAAATGAATTTAATACATTAAGTGTTCTTAATATTATTTCATATCAATTATAAATTATACTAATTTTAATAATTTTTTATATACATTGAAATATTTTATGAAGATCGTCCCTTAAATATTTTCAATTTATTTTATTAATACAAAAATAAAAAAATATATATAAAAATTAAACTCTCTATAAAATAGGCCTTTTAACACTAGATGATTTTAATCATGTCTAACTGATTCTAATAATTTATCTAAAACTATTAAATTTATTCCATTAATTTTTATTTGAACACATAAATTTTAACATTAAAAAAATAATAAAAATATGAAAGGAATTAACATAACATAATTTAATTATCTTCTAATCTACTTGAGGATTTACTCTTATAGTAATTAATTTAATGATATTAACAATTTTATTACTATTATTATTCATTAATTTATTTTATTACTTTTTGAAATATATTACTATTTATTTCAGTTATATGTTGTGCGTGATATAATATTTTCAATATAGTGATTATTTAAAGGAAAATTGATACTTAAATCTTGTGGTGCTACATTCTTCCCCCTTAAATAAATTGTATCCTCATAATTTTAAATTCTCACATTATTGAAAATATATGATTTTATTCGTAATAAATAAATGATTCATGATATTAAAATTTATTTAAATCCATAATTATTATTCATAATAAAATATAAAACATCCAAAGAATATACCCCATGGGTGTTAAAAAAGGTGTATTTATGCCCTCTTGTTGTGCACTGAGTGTATATTGAGTTAATAACCAACAAAATGTTTTCTAGGTTATTACCCCTATGTACATTAATGAGAGACCTTGTAGGAACATGCTGTTGTAATAAATTTATATCATTTCTATGAAAACACACACTTTTTTCTATACCAAAATTTTAAGATGTTTCCAAATATTCAGAGATATACTTAATGTTTATATTAATGTATTATAGTCCTAATTTTCTAAAATAAATTAAAATAAATTTGTGAAAATAATTATTACTTCTTTCCCATCCAAAAATTAATGAAATCCTATTCCTTAGAAATTAACAAAACATTTATCCCAAAAAACATTAACTGTATACCAATAAATATATACCTTGATCATTCCCACACTGATAAATATTCTAAAAATTTCCCAAAATAATCTATAATTAATTTCCAAAAAAATTACATACCAAAACCAATATATATCTATACCTCCATAATGTATTCTTCCTAAAGCCCAACAAACATCTCCTATTATATCATTAATCACCATAATATGCAATCAAATAATACATAAATGGGGTAAATATTCCATTAAATATATATTTAACCACAAAATTATTAACATATAGTGGTATCCACATCACTTAAATTATATTCTAAAATAACATCATAACCTCAAAAATTATCTATACTCATCTTTTATTCTAAATAAGATAGACTAGAGCCATAATCCCCGATCAAATTCTAAAAACCTATTTTTTACAATCTAGATTTGATAGAAAATAATGAGACCAAAACATATCCATATATATTACAATATTAGTAACAAATGTTTAGTCACTTATATACCCAAGGCCTTTTTTTTTAAATATTTTCAATTAATTAAGAAATCTATTACATAGCAAAACCCATACTTTTAACACTATGTACAACGTTCTACAAGAAGGAGTTATTTCCCATTATTATTCCTGTTAGTATTATCATGAATAATTTATAGTACACATATTTATCCTTTAGAAAAAAAAAATAAAATAATGAGGTCAGATCATATCCTTAGTATGGGATGTTATGCATTGAAAACAATCAAATAATAATCAAGGAAATAATAATATTGGAGGAAAAAATTACAATCCAATAATTCCATATTGATAATATCATGATAAGATATATATATAGATAAAATAACAATGTAAATAATCACATGGACAAAAATAAATGATTTCACAGGGATAAAATAAAAACTTACCGAAATCATATTAAAACAGTCAAGGACACATAGAAGGGTATTATAAATAAATAGGTAAATCATATGCTAAATATATAACGTAGGTTGTCTCATGAGACCTGCTAATGCATCTAGGGGTAATATAATTCTATCCCGCACCAATCACATAATAAGTCTGATGCATTTATAAAATTAATTGAATGAATAATTAATACAATATATAATCAACATGCCTAAGTTACCAAAAAAATCATTTTGAAATAAAAAAAAAATAAAATCCTAATCTCTTCCCAATCAATAATTATTGTAACATTCTTGATAAGATCCATTACAATTGAAACATCATATAGTAATGGGTACATGGTTAAGAAAATATCAACATAAAAATAATGTAAATGAAATATATCTATGATATTATTTAATTTGGTTATGGTGGAGAAAAAAGATATCCATGAGATAGATGAACAATTATAGAGAATATATCTTAGGAAAGATAATAATAAGAAATAACACATATGTAAAAGTAAATTTTGATCTATAAATCCTTTATAGAGAGAATATGACCATTAATACATGAGAAATGAAAGTAAAATAGCATGTTAGATGCCAAATAACTCGAAATATTTCATAATTTCATTATATGATATCAAAAAAATTGGAATGAAATGGGTTGAATTAAAACATTTAAATAGATTATCATAATCCATCCAAATAAATAAGGTGCATGGTATTATTATATAATATCAAAAATGATGCACAAGAATCATTAAAGAATTTTAAAATAGATTAAAAACACTTTTATAATATGACATGTTAAATAACACTTTGGAATGGTAACACCTAAGAAGTGATTAAGAACTTGATCGTCTGATTAATAATGTTCAACGTCCAAAAATAAAGATATACATAGATAATTTTGAAGGAAACCAATGAAACATAACCTTGAAGAAGAAATATCTATTATATTTTGAAAGGAAACAAGTAGTGAAATTATAAAAATATTTTTTAGAAATATTTTGTTACATGGTTCTAAAAAACTGATAAGTCACTTATAAAGTTTAATATAAGGGGAGACAAGAAGGAATTAAAATGAATAATTATAATATAATTCAAAATATTGAAATCCAAAAAATAAATGAAGCTAATGATAAAAAAATTGGCATGTAAAAATAAAAATATACATACGTTGAATGAAATCCCATTATTTATTCTTTTAAAGTACTATCCATTATTTTTTAAATAAATAATTAGTAGAAAAATGGGAATATAAATTTATTTTTAAATCTATGAATACATGTTAAGGTGTTATAAAACATCTTATAGGGGCTCATTCTATGAATACTATAAGCCCGCCTC
This sequence comes from Viscum album, assembly GCA_963277665.1. Taxonomy (NCBI): domain Eukaryota; kingdom Viridiplantae; phylum Streptophyta; class Magnoliopsida; order Santalales; family Viscaceae; genus Viscum; species Viscum album. Next base: position 543,724,769 of record OY728119.1, read on the forward strand.
CTATAGGCCAGGGGTAGGCAGCAAGAACGGAGTATGTATATCCCACAGATTGGAGACATTTGGATAAGTGTTTGCACACACACACATCTATGAGCCCAAAATGATTAAAATTAAAAAACATATGTAAACAATTCATGCATACACTGAGATACCTACTATAGAATATGATGGTAGTAAAATTGGAAGGTAAACAAGGCCAGAATAAATGACCACAAAAAGATAGAGTATGTGAAGTGAATGCACATGCTCCTAAAAATCATCTACAAAAACCCCTACCTTAATGGTTGGTGTAGTATTACTACTAATTCCATAAGATCAAAAATCATCTGTTTGATCCCTATGAGGACCACCTAGTCTTTATCCTTGTCCTGGTGCACCTAGAACTGCATCAAATCATTAATCGTCTTCACAAGACATGAAACATGTGTTGAAATCCCATGTAGGGGTGAGTAGAAAAACACTCTTTAGGACACCCTAAAACCACAAAAGAAATACCACTAAAGAATTCCTGAAGTATACCAAAAATGAAACTCAGGAAGTAACCCACAAAGGAAACACACTAATTAAACCACAAATGGAACAGACAAAGTACAATCCATATGGTTATCTCACAAAGGTATAATTATAAAGCATGAATAGAATGATTTTTAGTTTTAGTCTACCAATATCCCAGTTTTCATGACTCATACAGTATCGATGATGCACATAGCGTCGATGGTGCACATATCATCGATGGCATACAGAGCATTAATGTGCCTAGATAATCGATTGTGCATGAAGTGTAAATGGTGCATAGAGTGTTGATGGAGCACTGAGTGTTTATGGTTCATGAAGCGTAGATGGGTCGTGCCACACCCAAGTCATTTAGTCCCCATGTCACATCCAACTGCAGGATTACACCGATAGCATGCTTATTCTGGGAAAACCTAATCATCAAGATATTAGGTCACATTCCCAATTCTATAAAAACACTTAGTGATTATCATAAGGAATATCTAATCACAAGGGGCCCAATTCTGTAGATGACTCATCAAACAGACACATGGTTTGAAAGTTACTGTAATTGTTTTTCTAAGAATGTCTGACCGATGTCTGATCCGACCCGCCAAACCTGACCTGATCTAGTCTAGTTCAACCAACCTGACCTGGTTTGGCCCAACCCAAACCAGCTCGACCTGCTAGACTACTCCTTCCATCCAACTAGACTGATAGAGCGGCCTATCCCATTTGTCATGACCCGCACATACAAGCCAGTTTTACTGCACCGCACACTGTCTACTTGATTGTCTGCCTCCTCCTGGTAAACAGGGTGTCGCTGAGGTCAATGTGGTCGGTTGCTGCGTCCCACCTTTACCCACAAACCATGTATATTCTTGCCAAAATGGTTTACATGTGGACTTCTAGCCACGCACGTGGCGGCCCTCTCCACATCCCATGTTAGTGTCACGACTTTTCGCGATAGCCTCCTACACGCTGCCCATGACCCCCACCACAACAAGTTCCCTCTCGCGTGGTCTGCTAGACTGTGTCCTTCTACCAACGACCCATATTTCCATGATCCCCCAGGATCAAACCCCATAGATATGCTACTGCCTCTTTCTCCGGCCTTCGTACTAGCACCCTATTTCCACCTCGCGCCTCCCTAAACTAGCCCCTCCAGTCGTGTCCTTCCATCACCCATAGCGGCACCACCTACACTCTATCTTACGCCATCATAATCTTCCGCCTCTACCGAACCATACCACACTCCCATCGCAACTCTATTATGCCATGACGTGGCCAAACGTCCTATATAGGACCATTGCTCCATGGTTCTAGGGGTGCAATGGTCGATCATTCGCATAGGGGTTTCAAGGGTGATGAACACACAAAGAACACAATAGATTGAGAAGGGAGAAATTAAGAACATGAAACCCCAATGAATAGATCTTTTCCTTGTTCATTTCGGCCTTTATCTATTCATGTTATAAGGTTTAACAAATAAGAAATGGGCATAAGAATCAAAATCCCCATTAAAAATATTGTAAGAAGTTATCCATCCTACAAGAATGGATGAACCACAGATCAACCCATTCGTGGGTTGGTCCATGTTCATCATTTGAATCTAATAGGGAAAAAGAAATCAAAAAGATAATAAACATCCTACGTTGAGGTTAGATAAATCATTGACAAAGAATAGAGGTCAGAGTCATCATTAATCCTTGATCTGCCAACATTCTTAGTCATTCGTCGAAGAGGTTTCCATCTCCTTACCTCAATTTTCAGGGTTATGGAGATAACCCTAGATTATAGACAATAAGAATTAACTAAAAGAAACCAACACAATGGAGAACAAAATATTTTTATTAAAATATTTTAACGATGATTATGCCTAATTTCTATCATTAATAGTCGACCTGTGTTGGTTGATGTTAGGACCTGTCCAAGATAAAGTTGATTTTCTGAATGCCATAGTGCCTTCAGATTTTTGATCTAGGAACCCATTTAGAATTTATTCCTGCATTAATGGAAAACTAACCACATGCTTTAAAAAAACCCAACATTTTTCATCATATTGTTCTCGGAACACCGGTCCTTGGAATCTCATGAATTCTTTGTCTCATAATTTTCTGAATTATTTTTTAAAAATAAAACCGGAGAAAATCAGAGCCATTAACTTCTCCCCACATTAGGGTTTTACATCATCAAAATCCAAAACATTGGATACTCTTTATAAAGATGAGGTAACTGAGAAAGAATCTCAGCCCCCCACTCTCATGTTCTCTCTTAGAGATTCCCATGCTGCCACTGAACATGTACCAGAGGAATCAACCAGCCACAAAAGAACCATTGCTATAAATCATCAATATCCATTGGGTAATCCATTAATGTCACCCCATCATCAATGTACAGCTCATCCCAGTAAATGAAGTGTAATGGATCATGCACGTACCTCCTTAGCTATGACATGTGGAAGACATCATGAACCCAGTGCATCTGCAAGGGTTGATCTAGGTGGTACACCACCTTGTCAACTCTATATAGAATCTAAAAAGTGATGAGGTATCTTAGAGATAACTTTACACACCACCCAAATCCCCATGATCCCCATTCGAGGACCACTCTGTCAAGACTCTCCCAAGAGGGGTCCATGATGTGACTTACCCAAGCCCAACTCCAATAGGCTAGGGGCTAGTGACTAGCACGGAAAGGACATATCCCACAGATGGGAGGAATTTCCCCATGTACCAGTACACACACACTCATCTCCAATCCCAAAATGCTGAAGACTGAAAACACTAAGTAAAAAATGTGTTTCCATGGTCAACGTGGTTAATCGCCACATCCCAGATCCCCCCCCACGTGGATTTTCGTCGATGTTGGTTCCTCGTGGACTGCCAACCACACAGGCAACGAACCACGCCACGTCCCTCGTCAAAATTGAGGCTGCCTATCATGGCCCCTTGGTCACTACTGTGGCCCCCTTCATTGCAGACTCCCTCTAATGTGGCCTGCTGGACAACATCCTACTATCGTCACCAGAATCCCATCCTTCCATGCTCTACCTGTCCTAGACCCTACGAGGATACTTCTTCCTCCATTGCTAGCCACCATACCTGTGGCTTATCACTACCTAGTACTCCCCCTAGACAGGCCCCACCGACCTTATCTTTTCCTCACTGTTGGCCGCCCTGTTGGAGGTCTACCTTATGCCTTCGTAAGCCACTGCCTCTCCTGAGCCACACCATGCTCCCATCGCAACTCTACTATGCCATCATAGGGTCAAACCTTCGATCTAGGAATTTTTCTCCATGGGTCTGGGGAGAAATGTTCGATCATTCACATAGGTGTTTCAAGGGTGAAGAACGTTTGATGAACACAATAAATTTAATCAGGAGAGATAAAGCACATGAACACCCAATGAATGGATCAAATCCTTGTTCATGTTAGGCTTGATCCATTCATGTTAGAAGGTTTAACAAAGAACAAATCAATACACAAATCTAAATACCCATTCAAAATCCCGCAAGTAGTTATCCATCCCTCAAGAATGGATGAACCAAGAATCAATTAGTTTGTGGGTTTTTTTGTGTTTTCCATTTCAATCTAAATGGGGAGAAGAAATAAAAAATAGAATTAAAATCTTAACTCGAGGTTTGATCAGGCATTGATGATGAATGTAGCGTCATCTCAGTAATGATCTTTGATCCACCGGCGTTCATCATTGTTCATCCGGGAGGTGTTTGTATACTTTCCTCAGTGGAATTTCTGGGGTTATGACTATAACCTGAGATTCCTGACAATAGGCCTTAATTAAAAAAACTAACACCGAGTCAAATATTATATTTTTATAAAAATATTTTAGTGAGGGTTACATCCAATTTTTATCTTTCACAGTCGACCCATGTCGGTCGATGTTAGGCCCCACATAAGGTAATTTTGCAACATTGAACGCATCAGTTCTATCATTTCTCTTATTTGGGAACCAATTTAGAAGATATTCCCTTTTAAAATAAAAACTACCATCAAATTTATTAAAAACATACCATTTTCATCTTATCATTCCCATCACATTAGACCTCAGAAACTCACACCGTCTTAGCGCATGGCCTCATAATTTTCCCAATTAACATATAAAAATAAAACTAAGGAAAACCCAAGTCATTATATATGGATTATTTATCTTGAATAATTAATAAGAAATAATGAAAAGTAATTTATATAGAAAAAATTAATTATTTTTATCCTCACTTTTATAACAAATAAAAAATAACACTTGTAGAAAAAGATAAAAATATTCCTATGATTAATTTTTAGACAAAGAAAATTATAGTTTAAAATTACCTTAAAACCATTAATGTTTTTAGAATAAAATTATTTAATTAATCTAAATAATTTGGATATAGAGGAAAATGAGAAATTATAATGTATGATAATTATTATTTTCAATGTAGTATTTTCATAAAGAATGAAATATTCAGAAGAATAATTTTTTATAATGACATAATTAGCCCATAGAGAAAGGGAAAATGTAATATATAATATGGAAATGGAAAAATAAAATAATATTAGAAGAACATATTCAATGACGAATTTTTATGACCCAATGAAAAGGAAACTAAGTCAGAAAATACTTTACGAATTTGGTACCCTATGATTTAAAATATATGTATAGGTTAAAATGCAAGGATGATTGTCACCTATCAACTGGTCAAAGTTTTGATGCTCAGCTAATGTGTATAGTAGCACTTGGGTCGAATCCTCGTTGATGATACGTTTTAATAGTCGATTGTTTTTAGTTGATAGTATTTGGATAGGGGGGTTTGTTTTCAGAGATTAAATGAAGAGATTAATGATTTGTGTCTGATTTAAAAATTTGATAAATAATGGGGTGAGATCATCATTAGGTATTTAAGCTTGTGATATCCTTGAGCTTTTCTTTATATTGCATTAAATTAACCCCCATGTCACAAGTTCACATTGATTGGAATTCCTAAGTGTTAAAGCTTTAATCCAAGACATAAATTAACTAGTATTCTAATCTCAATCAGTACTTGATTTTGGTAGTGAATTTATAGTTCCAATAATATGTCTAATCCATATGTTAAAACAAAACAAGTCATTAATTGATGACATGCTAAGTTCAACATACATGTTGTTAATTTGACGAATATTCATCAAGAAAAAGCCCTCAGTCACTTGACATACCAAAATTATAACTCACTCCAATGATATATTTACTCATACATTGAAATGATTTGTAATCTGTTTATAATGATTATGATGATAAATTAAGAAGATAAGAAAATTAAAGGGATAAGAAAAGAGTTTTGCGTCGAACACAGACACACAAATGATGATGAGAATTAAAAATGAACTTTAGATTGAATGAGAAAGAGAAATAATGGAAAGGGATTAAACTATATTTAAACTATTTTAATAACATTAATATTAAACTACATAAGGTGGATAGAATAAGAGATATTAATTAAGAAACTATATTTAAAACAGAATGACAAAGATAGAGACTTACAAGATTACAAAACAAGAACTTAAAAGTAAATGAAAACAATGAGAGGAGGCAAGTTATCTCAATTAAAAACTTGAGTATGTCAAGTCCTCCCATTCCTTTGACAAGGATTTCATCATTCCATTATGTGCTCCCCTCTTCTGAAATTGTAACCCCTTTTAAAGAGATGAGGGGGATGTATTTATAGCCCAAGGAAGTGGATTGTTGTTATTCCCAATTAGTCCCTCCACTTGGATTGGTGATTTGGACAACCATATGGAAGAATATAGAGATATATTCTTATTCAAAGTTGTAGATAATACTATTTTCCAACTTATCTAAAATTTTTGATTCATATGGACCTATGGAGCCAAAGTTATGGTGGTTTGATTAAACAATGTTAAACTGTCCATTTCAATCCATGCTTTTTCAATGGCCAAAAAGTGAATGGATTTTGGAATAGAAAGATGCCTTCAAAACCAAATTATTTCTTCAATAAATCCAGCCACCAATATCCCCTATTTTACACTGTAAAATTGCAGCTTGATTTGATGACTAGAGCAGGAGACATGTCATGAATACTATACTAATTTTAATTCCAGGACAGAATGGTGGTCTAAGATTAAATGAATCAGTTGGGACCCGTGTATTTAGATTTCGTCCTTGAAATTTTTATCCAAGACTCCTTATATTTTCCCTCAAAACATTGTGTAGAATGAATGAATTTGAACTTCCTTATTGAGCCTAGTAATTCAATCATCATGGATGATCTAGTTTTTTCACAAATTCTATATGCCTTGTTGTGTGGTCCATACGAGCCTTAAAATGGAAGAATTGGCCCATGATCCCTTCTAATGGAATGTTCTATATTGAATTAGGAATCCTAGATAATTAGAACCATACAATTTGGATTAGTAAGGAAAGAGTTATAATGAAAATTGTAAACTGAATCAATTGGACTGCTTCTAAAAATGATCAAAAATTATACTTAGTATTAAAACATTAATATTTCACACAAATTATGAACATTTCATATAAAATCAGTAAAGGGAGTATATAAAAATTAATTAAAATATTAATAACATCAAATCCCCCAAAATTAGTATTGTGCATGTCAACATGTGCAATAAATATAAAAACATGAAAAAATCATTTTCACTCACCAACAAATATTAAAATTTTGTTTTCCCCAATTTGGGAGGTTTAGACAATTTCACTCATCCATATTGAATTCAACCACAAGTTGTTACAGAAACAATGTTCCAAAAACAATTCATTTTTTTCATGCTCAAATTTAGTAATAGAAAATTGTGGCACACAAAACATACTCCTCTCAATATGATAAAATTAATTTAAGGAGCTTTTCTCCTTCCCAAATTAAAAGTGAAAATATTTAAGTTTCAAAGAGATCTGAGCTTCCACTCCCTATCCTAAAGTTCTCAAAAATCAAAATGTATTTTTAGTGGGTTTTCTATGGCTATGGTACAGTAGGAAGATGACATCCAAAAGATAGAAAAAAGGGGGTAAACACCAAGATATAAAAAGCAATGTACATTTTTTGAAATGAAACATGGAAGGAAATGAAAACACATATTTACAACGGAATGGTTATGTGAATAAAGATACAAGATATTAGGATAGATTGAAGGGGATGAGAAGATAAAATATTTACAAACCACAAAACTTATCAAAATGACAAAAGTATATTATGAAAGTTTTCTTTTTTTCTTTTCTTCTCTTTTTTTGAAAGTTGAACTTTGAAAGGAACTCATACTCATATCCCAACCCATGATTGATATCCTCATGACACTAACTGTAATAGTTATAACAAGATCAAAGGTTGAGGAAGAGTGATATTTGACCTACCCAAGAAACAACCCAATTTGGTTTTTTTTAATTTTTTCGAAAACCTGTCAATAACATTTACAAAATTACAAAAATTAAAGTACATTATATTCCCCAAAACACACTAAATGATAACTTCTCCCCACATAGAAATGGATTCTTTCCCTTAATAATACTATAATAAGGTGAATTCAATAAAGGGTGCAATACATCCCCCCCACACTTAAATTTCAAAAAAAAATATGCAATGAAAAATCCATGTTGATAATGGGTGGGATAAGGTATTAGGCTTGTAATGTGGATATCAAAGAAATTTTTTTCATAAGCTTGAAGGGGCTATCAAAATAATGATTAATGTAAGGGAAATGAGTGGCTATTTGGCCATTATGATTCTCATGTTGTTCAGAAAATGTCTCTATCATATTAATTCACACTAAAGTAGGAAATTTAGCTCAAAGGTCCAAAAACGCAAGACTCACAAATGGGGGTGAAGAATACACATTTTAAAGAGATGGCTATATGTAGCCTTGGCATGAAAGCAAATGTATTTCCTCACGGGTGGGGAAAATCAGTTTCCAAACCAAAAATTGAGCATTCTAAATTTTTTGGGTTTGACACAATATTCTTTATCCAAATATATGATGAAAACACAAAAATTTTGAGATGAAACCGCGTCTTTTGACTCCCAAAAATGTTTGGAAAAAATTTTAAAATTGGAAGGTGTGTAATCATGAAACTTGTTTTTCCATATTTTTTAAGTGCTTTTATTTGTTTTATTTTTGTTTTTAGGTTTTTTTGGTGTTTTTTATAAAGACACACCCACATAAAAGAGGAAGAGTAAATAAAAAAAATGTGAGGAGAAAAGTGGTAAAAAAATGAGGAGGGAGGAAGAAGAGAGAGGTAGAGATGGTGAGATAAGAGTAGTAAAAGGGGAAGAGGTTCCCCTTAGTTTGGATTTGGTGGGTTTCCATCTCCATCCAGTGGTTGGACTACTGTGGATCCAATGGAAGTCGATGGGGTTCAAGGATTGTGGGATGTTACCTAAAAAATAAAAATCATTATTTATCTAATAAAAAACTAAAAATAAATTAAAATTTCATAAAATTAAAAGAAAACATGTGTTGCCACCCAAGAAGCGCTGAATTTATTTTTCTATAACTAGATGGTTGCAGTGGACTACCCATAGTCTGACAGTGGCCACCACATTTTCTCAACTCCAGAGTGCTTCCATAAAAACTTCTCATTTGGGATTTCTGATTGTTCATTGGATAATTTATACCCTTCGTTGATTATGTGATTATAATTAAATGGAGGTGGAAAGAGAATATGATTATCCTCCCTTGGGTCTCCAATGTGAGGAATTCTTTTATCCACCAAGTGATAGTTTTCTATGCTTGGAAAATCAGGAAGATCTCTCAATTCTGATGGTTCATTTATGTAAGTTTCAGAAAACACGAAACTAGAGTATGAGATCCCAATTGTTTTTGACTCATTTATTTCATCACTTACCGATGTAGAGTAATGAGAATCGGTGGACTCATAAGACTGAATAAAATTTTCAATATCCTTTATTTCAATGTTTTTCGCTAAAGAATGGTCAATTTAAACCACACCAGTGATCACTTTATTAATTAGGAAACAAATTGCACAACCTTCACTCTCATTGGGACAAGATAAAAACATTTGTTTAGGGTTAAACTCACATATAATAGACTTTTCAAAATCACGGATAGGAAATGATGAATGTTGTATAAACTAATCAAAATCATCAAATGAGAATTCTAGTTCATTTTCCTCATTATCATTCAAGAAGGAGAAGTGGAGGTCATATGCAAGATGAGATTCTAAAGATTTTTCAAGATCCTTTAGATTAATGGATTTTTCATTTGTAATGTCAATATCAACTTATCCATTTATGACCTGGTTAATGAAGATGAAATATTCACAAACTCCTCTATCAATAGAACAAGGACATGATGGATTGGGTTTCAACACACTCTTAGAGAGAGTTTTAAAAGAATGTATAGAGAACGCAGATTCATTCTATGATGGTTATTGCATGGATTGAAAAATATTAAACTTGTCCAGGTGGTCACCATATTCCATGGATAAGATGTCAGCATGGACATCAATTTTGGTTTTAGATGTCATGAGGAAAGGTCTTCCTAAAATCAGAGGAGATTAGCAAGATGTTGTCTCACCTTCAACATAAAGGACATAGAATTCAGCCGGGAAGATTAGATCATTGCCCTAGACATGGACATCCTCAATTATACCCTCAGGATGAGCAGTGCTTCGATTGGACAATTGAATAACAACCCTCATTGGGTGTAAGGGACCTAGACCAAGGTTGGAGAAGATGAATTTGGGCATGAAATTAGTTGAGGCTCCTAGGTCTATGAGTGTATCATTGAAGTTGGAAATTCCAATTTAGCATGGAACCATAAAGGTCCCTGGATAATTGCACTTTAAGGGAATGGACTGCTGGGTGGAAATATTTTCAAAGGTCCAAATTTTCTTCTTGTGGGTGCACAATTCCTTTAGAAACTCGGAATACTTAAGAATTTGTTTTATGGCATCTAAGAGGGTAATGGTGACTTCAACACATCTAAATATTCCAAGCATTTCAACATTGGGTTTAAAGGTCTTTTTTGGCTTAGAAACGACTTGAGGAAAAGGAACTGGATTCTTAAGTGGAATGGAAGGAGGTGCGGGAATGGATTCAGGTTCATTTTTATGTTTATTTTTCTTTTCATTTTCTAGGTCTACATTTAAAGGGGATTGGAGGACTTATGTTGAGGCGTAGAAATTTGCTTTACCAATCTAAGTGAAATTTAACTTACATTACCTTTGGGGTTGGGTAATGGTTGAGCTGGAAGTTGGAAAGAATTGGATGGTTGCTGCTTAATAAGGTGGGATGGAAGTTGACCAATTTGGGTTTCAATGTTCTTGAGGATGGAACAGTTGAATGAGGAAAGATATTCCACTGCACATTCCCATGGTTACATGGAAGAAGTGGCTTGTCCCGAATTGGGATTACCTTGATTTTGGCTCTTGGGAAAGTGATTGTATTGGTTAGGGAATTGGGAAGGCTCACTAGGATAGTGTAATCGAGAAGGATAATTGATCCTTTGAGGTTGAGGAATAAAAGGATAAGGTTGTTGGAAGTTACCGACACCTTGAACATATTGGAACAGGTTTGGGTTTTGATGAAGGAATTGAGGGGGATGAGAGACAGAATTACCATAACTCAGGCCTTGGTTATTGGAAGAAGAAAAGGTCTCAGAGTGAGGTTGGTTGAAGATTATAAGGAACAGAACTGATTTTTGAGGGTTGTGTGTTCCTTAGAGCATATGCTGCATTGAGCTATATTGGTCCAGATGAATTAGATTGATCATCCTGAAGTTCTGGACAGGTGTTTGTTAGATGAGCTGGTGAGTTTCAGATTGCACAGTTCATGATAGGTCAAGGGAACATAGATTGTGGAGAAGATGATCTCGGGGCTTTGGATGCCACAACTAGTTTTCACACAAGACCTGTAAGTTCACTCATCCACTCGGTCATCTTGTTCGGCTCTATGGATTGATTTTCTTTGACTTGTTTTAATTGATAATGTGCTCGAGTATGGAATTGTTGTGTGTTTCTAGCCATGTTTCTTATAGGATCTCTTGCAGTTGTAAGAGTTTTATCAACAAGTGCACCAGGCATCCATGAGGGTTCTCTCTATATCCAATAACCCCTCATAGAATTATTGTATCAAGGGTTGGTTAGTGATTTGGTGGTGTGGATAGGTTTCAAAAATCTTTTTGAACCACTCCCAGTACTCATGGAGTGATTAATTTGGGAATTTCTGAATACCACTTATTTCTTTTCAGAGAGAAGCAGTACGAGAAGCAGGAAATAATTTCTATAAGAAGAGTTTCTTCATGTCATTCCATGTGGTTATGGAACCATGAAGAAGGTAGTAGAGCCATGACTTAGCAGTGTCATCTAGGGATAAAGGGAATGCTCGAAGTTTGATTTTTTCCTTAAAAACCCTTTGAGACTTCATGGTAGAGCACACCACTTGGAACTATTTAAGATGGAGATGTGGATCCTCACCAGGTAGCCCATGGGAATGAGGTAGAAGATGAATCGAACCCGATTTGAGTTCAAAGTCATAATCTATGTTTGGATATTGAATACCAAGAGGATGGAAATTAATATCAGGGGAAATGAGTTCTTTAAGTGTTTGTTCCATAGGATTGGCCATATCTAATTCAATTGGTTGGACAAGGATAGGTACTCGAAATATTTTATTATCTCTTATGTTCCTCCAAATTTGGAGAAGTGTTCGCTCAATTTAAAGGTCAAAAAAATTCGAGGGATTATTTGGGAGGATACGGGGCCTTCAGAAAGATGTTAAAATAAAGAGGAATATCATTTTTTCATTGTATTTTTTTTGAGTTTATGATTTTTATGAGAAGGCGGGTTTTTAATTGTGTTTTTTTTTCAATATTTTTTTTAATTTTGTTTTTAAGGTTTTTTTACAATAACTAGAAACTAATGACTAAATAAATGAACCATCCCTAGCAATGAATCCATTTGAAATACTTAGTCAATTGTATCCTATCGACCGGTCAAATTTCTGATGCTCTGCTAATTGGTATAGCTGCACTCGGGTCGAATCCTCAGCGATGATACTTTTTAATAGTTGATTGTTTTTAGTTGATTATATTTTGATTGGGGGGTTTCTTTGATGATCTTAAATGAATTGATTAATTATTTTTGTTTGATTTAACAATTTTATAAAGATTGGTGTGATTTCATCATTAGGTAGTTATTCTTGTGATATCCTTCATCTTTGCTTTATATTGCATTAAATTAACACTCATGTCACAAGTTGACGTTGATTGGAATTCCTAAGTGTTAAAGAATTAATCCAATACTTAAATTAACTAATTTTGTAACCTCAATAAGTAATTGATTTTGGTAGTGTATTTATGGTTCCAATAATCCATGGAATCCATATGTTAAACAAAACAAGTCATTACTCTATGACATGCTAAGTTCAACATACACAATGTTAATTTGAAGAATATTCATTGAGAAAATGCTCTCAATCACTATACATAACTAAATTACAACTCACCCCAATGATAGATTTACTAATCCATTTAAATGATTATTAATCTGGTTATAATGATTATGATGATAAATTAAGAAGATTAGAAAAATAAAGGGATAAGAATGGAGTTTTGCGTCGAACACACACACACACGAAGGTTGATGAGAATTAAAAACGAACTTTAGATTGAATGAGAAAGAAAAATAAGGGAAGGGGATTAAAATGTATTTAAACTATTTTAAGAAAATTAATATTAAACTAGATAAAGTGGATGATAATAAGAGATATTAAAGAAGAAACTTACATTAAAATAGAATTACAAAGAAATAGACTTATAGGATTACAAAAAAAACATAAATGTAAGTGAAAAAAATGAGAGGTGGAAAGGTCTCTCAAGTGAAAACATGATTATGGAAGGTCCTCCCAATCCTTTGAAAAGGATTTGGTTGTACCAATATGTGTTCATCTCTTCTGAAATACCATCCACTTTGAAGGATATGAGGGGGATGTATTTATAGCCCAAGGAAGTAGACTGTTGGCATTCCCAATCTGTACCTCCACTTGGCTCGATGATTTGGACATCTAGACAGCGAAATATTGAGATATCTACTTCTATAAAGTTCTATCTATTAATTTTGGATGACTCCTCACAAATTTGGAGTCATTTGGACATATGGACCCAAAGTTATGGTGGTTTGATTAAACAAAGGTAAACTTTCCATTTCAGTCCATGCTTTTTTGATGGCCAAAATGTGAACGGATTCTAGAATAGAAAGAAGCATTCAAATATGAATGTTTTCTTCAAAAACATAATCCACCTATATCCCCTATTTCACACTACAAAATCACAAATAGATTTGATGACTAGATCATGAGACATGTCATGAATACTGTACAGATTTTAATTACAAGCTAGAATGGTTGGTTGAGTTTAAATGAATCAGTTGGGCACCTTGTATTTGGATCTGGACCTTGAAATTCTTATCCATGACTCCTTACATTGACCCCCAAACTCTTTAGGAGAATTAAGTAATTTTAAACTCTATATTGAGACCATTAATTCAATCTTCATGGATGGTCCAGTTTCATCACAAATTCTTTATGCCCTCTTGTGTTGTCTATATGAGCCTTCAAATGGCAGAATTGACCCATGTTCCATCTAATGAAATTTTTTATATTGAATTAAGAAACATAAAAAATAAGAAACACAAAATTTGGATCAATAGGGAGAGATTTATAAATAAAATAGTAAGCTGACTCAATTGGACTACTTCAAAATATTCTCAAAAATTATACTTAGTATTAAAACATTAATATTTCACACAAATTATGCACATTTCATATAAAATATGTAAAGGGAGTATATAATAAGTCATGAAAATATTAATAAAAATAGAGGTATAAAATGGAAGTAAACATAAAATACCTTAAATAAGGGGAGAATAATTATATGAAATATTATATTTCCACTATATACGATATATAATTTAAAATATGTATAATAACAAAATTATTCCCAAAAAAATAAATTCTTTATGAGAAACACTTATGAATTTTTTATTATAACATTCAAAAGAGAATGAAAGGGAGATTATGATATGGAAATTCCAATCCCATGGAATACAATATCATTATTTTACTTAAAGAAAATATGTCATTTTTTAATCTATATAAAATAAAACTTTATGCACAATATGAAACATCACTCTTTGAATTGTAATTGTGAAGAATAACCCTTATCATAGTTTTCCATTTAGTTGGTTGCACTCTAACCTCATGGATATGAAAATTATGATTATTAAAAAATGAATATAGAAGTGAACTATATCTATTTTTTTCATTATTTAAAGTGATAATCATTTGATCTTATTTATTACATTGTTTCTAAGAGATAATGGATTGAAGGCATATTTTATTTTTAACTATATATTTTTGTTTCAATTTGGTGGTCTTGATTATTTTCAGTTTGTCTTTTCTATTAAATTTACTTATAGAAAATTACAATATATTAAAATTCATTTATATTATATAATGTACACTAACAATCATTGTAGGTAGTGATAAGTAAATTGGTGACTATGTCCTCGTAGTTAAATGAAAGTGGTCATTCTTGAGAAATTTATAAAGATTGGGAGAAAGGGTATATACTATAAATAGATTAAATTTGTTATACCAATACCATGATAAATTTAATGTGTTATATAATTTAATATTAAATATTTTATAAAACTAAAATGTGGAAATTATTTGCGGATGTAATATGTATAAGATAGAAAAAATAATAGAAGAGAATCAAAGTTACCTTTTCATTAAAGATTTACTCCTTTGCTATAGCATTGAAGGATTAGGTTTTGCAACTAAAAAATGTACCTAATGGTAATAAGGGACATATGAGATGGAAAATGGTTTGATCCTCATATTTGATAAGTTAATGGGAACTGATTTGATAAGTGAAAGGTTAGGGGTATTAATACATGAGGAGGGGTATTTATGGTTAAAATATTCAAAAAGATGTCCAAATACTTTTAAATCGTGATGATTCTAAATAATTTTTTTTTGTTTATTTTTAATTTTTTTTATTCTATTATATTTATATCAGATGAACACCGAATAGATTTTTCAATCAGTTAGTTATATAAAAAGATCCAATAATAGTTTTTAGTATATGAAACGAAACTTTTGGTTACAAATCCCAAATATAGGTTTTAAAATTCTATTTTAGTATATTAATTTTTTCTTCAAAAACATTTTTTATTGAATAAATGTTTTCATAAATTTTTATTTCATGTATACATTATGATGATATATTAAAAGTTGGGGTATTCGTAAATAATTTTATTTTTTATTATTCATCCAAAAATAAAATTTCATAGAACTAAAAATAAATATACGTTATGCTAATTTCAATGTGATGAATCTTAAAATGAAGATCATTTTATTAAATTAAAATTATAAATTTTATAAATTTTAAGTTCAAATAAAAATATAAATTATTATGAAAAACTGTTCTTATAGGAAAATAATTTTTAAACATTAAGTATTCAAAATTTTATTTCCTGTCAATTTAAAATTAAATGAGTGTTAATATATTATTTTTTATATGAAAGTATTTTTACAAAATTATCCTTTAAAAGTGTTATAAAATGAAAATATCACGGGTTGTGGAAAAAGAAATTATATTCTTAGATTAAATATAGTTATATGTGTTACCGATATATGTATCTCGAGAGGATTTCTCAAAAATCAATTGTCACTTATGAAAAGTGTGGTGTTTGAGTTGTTTTAACTACATCCAATGAAATATAAAGCATTGTATTTGAATTAATTTTTCAAAAAATGAAATATTTATGGTTTTTATTTCCATTTTGAATCCTATTATAGTATTGACAATTTTTTTCTTATCTTCTTATTAGTTTCTAAATTAAATATTCCTTAACATATTCAATTGAAACTTGAGGATGAAAGTAATTAGGGGGACTGGACTAAAAATGATTAATTATATTTACACCCTCCATCCCGTGTATGTGAAAATAATAAATGATAAAAAATAGTTAACCAATCATTAACTCTTAAATAATTGACCAATTATGTTTTGATACTCTTAAGAAATTCCGAAATAACATACACCCTTAACATGCATGCCAAAAATTCCTAGACACTCTCCACCCAATAAAAAATTTTATTACAAAGGAAATAAAAATTATATGGAGAGAAATTAAAATATATCAACCTAAGTAAAAGAGAGTTAGAATTTTTAATCTTATTAAACAAAATTGTTTTAAAAATATCAAATCATCACTGAAAAATGAAATTAATAAACAAAAGTGAGTTTTATTCATTTAAATAAAGGAAAATAGTATTATAATTATTCAAATCCAATTAAAACATAACTAAAATTTACACATTCATTATATGGGGAAAAATATTAATGAGAAATAATTAATGGTTATAAAATTAATGAATGTAGAAAATTAAAAAAATTGAAGAAATAACAGCCGTAGTGTAGTCAAACTCTTTGGTGTGGGATCTATAGATATCCCTCCAACATGCACCTTATTCCTCATCCTCAGTTTTAATAGATTTAGTTTCATTCTATTTCAGCACATCAAATCCCTCATGATTCTTACTTTTTTAATTTTTATAATGTTTCCTTATTCCCCAGTTTTCTTCCATAGATCTGTGACTACATTCCTTGCAAATCAAACCCATATTATTCATTATTATTGATAAAAACACCATGTACAAAATAATCCGCATGGAAACCTATTATTGGATTCATGGATGTTGATATGGAATCCCAACTCCTTATATTTATTAAAAATTATCATTATGAAATTCCCTTAGAACATCATATTTCAGAATATTAATACGATGGTTTGATTTGTACACTAGTAGGATTGATTTCTATGTAGAGTGGAGGATGATGGTTATACAGACATTCCTAGGTCATGTCTAATCGTATTTGAAGTAAATAATTGGAATTTTTTTATTCTTAGGGTATTCCAGATAATGGTTATGTAGTGGTTTAATGATGGTTACATAGTTAATGCCTTTTGTCATTTATTCATACTATGTTGTGGAATAAATCCATAACAGTCCTCCAAGAATCGCCATTTCCTTTAAAATCTACCTTATAAATCATTACATCTAATGTGAAAATCCATGATCAAATCCTTTGAAATATCATGATATAGTGAAATTATTAGTCATCCTTTAAAATATCTAAAAAAATCATTTAAGTTGATTAAATTTACAATGTGTCCCTTTTAAACAATGGCTAAAAACTCAGGTTATTTAACAATTTAATTCCAAAAACACACTAGAAATCAATTAATACATAAATAATAGGTATTAAATTTATTTTAATATCACCAAAATATATTTAATTTATATAATACGTCAATTACCTCACACATAATCCTTGGAATCCTAAACAAGAAATGTTCAAAACATATTACCCCATAAAATTCAACTTCATGAAAATATATTTTGTTTTTTTAACACAAGGTTTCACAATATTATGATAAATCTATTATGTCTTAATTCCGTTTTCTTAATAAATTACTTTCCATTCATTTCCACTTCTTTTATATTCTTATCTATATTGATACCTATCTTCCTATAATTATTTTAGTCAACAAAAAATTATGAATTTTAAGAAAATCCTTCTCATTCCATGTTCATACATGGTTCATCATAGGCTATATGAATTTATCAATTTCGACCTGAACATTCAATAATTATTCTATATGATGAGTGGTCATCCGTGGTTTTCTACTTCTTATGCTTTGTGTGTTCAACAGAAAATATTTTGATGTAAATTAGGGGTTTTCATATCTATGTTATTGTATGGTGAAATATTTTATATTTCAATCAAGAATAAATTCATATTTCTATAACACATTATATTGAAACAACTCAATTCCATTTGAGATTCATTAGAACATATCACACCTTTTTACATTTAATTAGTCGTAAAAAGTTCGTCTATATTTTTAATTCAACATCATATTGTTTATTTATTCTCTTAATGGAAGAGATGAGTTTTAATTATCTCTTAGGGGCCTGAGGTCTATATTTACCAAGATAATGAGTTATATTATTCCTTTATTATGTTTTATAGGTAAATTTATCTAATTAAAACAATTACTTATCTTAATGTTGAATTTACTGGAAAACACTTGAATAACTAATTGTTAAGAATATTTTAGTTCGAGTTAAAAATCTAGTATTCCTCTAAACATATCTTCATCTTATTAAAAATTGAACCATATAATGGTATTATCATTAATGATATATTTCATCCCTCTTTAACCCTTTATATCATTATTTTTTCTTGAATCCAGATCTATTTTTTTATACACAATCAAAAATTTTGGGAAAGAGATGATTATTTTGACATTAAAAATTGGAATAATTTCATACCAATATTTATATGCTTAATAAGAAATATTATCATCCTTACAATAAATAGATTTCAAAAAAAATTAAAAATATTGTGACACTTCTCATATCATATCAAGAAGAATTTATGAAAAAAATTTGTTATTACACACTTTCCCCCTTCCCCTTTTCTTGAATTTATCCTAAACCATGAATGAGGTTATAATGTATGGTCGATAAATATTTTTAGATTATAATTAGGATACAAAAAATATTAATTCAATGATTGTAAGGGATACAAGGGTTAAATGACAAGTAAGGCTAGAAATAAGAGTTCATTATAAATGGTCCCTAAAATAAAAAATAATTCATTAATTATTTATATAATATAATTTTAAAAGATCTATGGTATTGAAAAGATTATTTAGAAAGTTCTATTTTCCCATGAATTCCAAGGTTCCCAACTGAAAAATGGAATTGTTTGAAGTTTTCAAAATAGGATAATAAGCCTCTCATATAAGTGATTAAAATGTAGGAAAATTTATTATGGAATTGGGTTAAATAATAAGTGTTCCTTGAATTAATTTACTACAAATTTAATTAAAAAATAATAATTTAAACATTCTTCTATGGTGGGTCAATGGGTCCAATAAATTTCAAAAATCATTTAATGGAAATATTTTTAATGGATTATAAATTTATCTGTACAGGTTTGAGACCCTAATAAAATAGAAATATAAACACATAAAAAATTTAATAAGATACATACTTTGAAAAATAAAAACAAAATTTGAAGAATCATTACCTAAAAATGTTCTACCCTCCACACTTAAATGATGTAGTTCACCTAATTTATTCAAATAGGTTTATCATTAAAAAATTATTTTAAATTCGATCATATAGGTAAGAAATTTTTTTATGACGTACAACCTGATGGTTCTCTAATATACATAGATTAGGGTAGTCTTAGCACATACTATAGTTCTTATAGAATATTTCCATAAAATATAATCACCTTTATTTGATTAATAATGAATGGGTTATTTTTTCATTCTATATTTATTTTAACAACATTGAAGGGATATGCATCAGTTACTATAAATGGACCTTACCAATATGAATGATGTTAACCATACATTAACTTGAGTCTTGAGTTGTATAAAAATACATAGTCCTGAGGATGAAGTTATGGTTATTGGAATAACTTTATTATATGCCACTCTCTTCCTTTAAAAATTTCCTAATTTTAAAAATCTTATCTTGTAGTTTCCTCAAAATCCTATAGTTGATACTTTCTCTCTTTTTCAACAATATCCTTATCCAATATTAAAGTACCTCACTACCTAATAGGAATTGTGCCGAAACTTGAAATGTAGATGAAAATAGTTTTAAAAACTATACATATATAGACTCATTATTATGAGTGTCTTGTAATATAGGATGAAATCCTAGAAGGTGTTTTGAAACATTGAGAGCTAGTATTTTTGGTTTATTTTAATAATTACCAATAAAAGTATCTTATTTTACCATATTTGACACTTTAGATTTCCCATGCTTCTATGGAGAGTGGGTTTCATATTTCTTGTGATGTACTTCATACCTACTTATCATATCCTCCATGATCCCCTTGATCATTAATGTGGCCTCTTGAAATTCTACAATTTTAAAAAATGATTGTTTGGATAAAAGAAAACAAAATATGAGAATCATAATTTTGGATAGCTTTCCATTCTATCCATTTTGAGAAATAATCATCTAATATAAAAATGTAAGAGTTACAAAATTACGTGGTTAAGATTATGATGAAATCTATTGAATGTACTTAAAAAATTTAACTAAAAATAATCAGAATTGGTTAGTTTCTTTCCTTTCCTACATATTTCATGTGAAAAAATATTTATCACAGATTTTAATAAAATTATTTTTCTTCATTAAACAATGTGGGATAAAAAATTATAGACAATAAATCTTTCTTATAAGTCCTTCACAGTATGGAGATTCCTACATACGCTATAATATGAAAATATTCACAAACATATGGAAATTAACTCTTAGTAAAGTATTCTATTATCATATGGTCATTATCGATTTTCTATATATAATGATCTTATGAAATATAATTTTTTTTGAATCATATTTATGCCTAATAACTTTTTGAGGGTTCAGGTGACATGGGATTCAGAGGATAACAAATAATTTACAATTCCAATATACCAAATCACTTCTACTTCATTCCAATTAAGAATCACTTCTAATAATAGACCATTTAACGGTTTAATGACTGGAATAAAAAATTTGGTTACTTTATGTAATCTTCTTTAGTGGCCAACAACTTGGTTCTTAGCCTTATTTTTATATTTAATCTCTATATTGAACTGTAAATGTAATAAAAAATATCTTCCAATCATGGGATTTTCCACTACATTCTTCATCAAGTATATAAGGGTTGTATAGTCCGAAAATATTTTGAATTTAGTTCTTATTAAATAAGATTTGGATTTTCCCAATTTAATGACATCATCTAGGAATTATTTCTCTATTATTGTATAGTTATGTTGGGTATCTTCTAGTTTCCTTGATTTATAAGAAATTAATTTATATTTACTTTAGTTTTTTAGGCTATAAATCTCCATCCAAATGGTTGGATTAATTAAAATTTATCTCAAATTGTCCCTATTACCTACAATCATCATTAAAAAGAAACCAAAATATTTAAACATTAAGCTTAAAAGTGGAAAAATAAAATAATATAATTGATAATACTTTAATAAATTATTGATATTCCGTGAAATGATCTAATATGATTCAAATAATTAGGGTAAGAAAATTAAATTATAACGTGAATTTTTTGTTCATATGACTCATTGTTTTTTATGAAATGACATACCCAAGTACTATTACTTTATCTACCATGAAATGAAAATTTCCAACTTGCAAAATAATATTCTTTTCAATGAAATGTTTTAATACCATTTCTATATTTTTGTTAAGTAATCAAAAGAATCTATAAAAAAATTATAGTCATCCAAAAATACCTATTGAATTTTCTAAATGGGGTCTAAAAATTTATTTACCATTAACATATGAAACATAAGTGAGGAATTAAATATTTCAAACTAAATCTATTTGTATGAAAATGTACCAAATGTAAATATAAAAGTTTCCTTCCCATGGTCTTATAGGGAAATGGTGTAACAACCCAAACATTAATCAATGAATTTTTTTCATTTATTATAATTATGTTATATGATATAAACAACATACATAGCATATATAACTCAATAAAAAAATTATTTTCATAAATTAAGAATAAAAAAAGTGAAATTCAAAGAAATTAAGGAACCTGACCTGATAGAATAATAACTTAACCCTTGGAATAATAACATTTCCATTAGTAATAATAATCCATTCAATAGAAATGTAACCTCATATATATATGTATAAATAAAATTTAATAATCTTATAAATTATCATATGATATAATTATATCATAGTATGAGTAAATAAATTTCTTAAAATTGATAAATTAAGTGTTGGTGTTTTTCTAAAACATAAATGTTTATTTACTATTTTATAATAAATATAATGGTTTAAAAAATTAATTATTTTCATAAAAGTTATTCGTAAATTAATATTTTTTGTCTTATTATAATAATATTAATTTGTGAGACCTTAAATAATTTTTCATAGTGTCATAAAAGCTATTATAATTTTAAAATTGTTATTTTTTAAATAAATAATGATTTTAATTAAAAATTTAATTTTGAAAATGTATAAAATTATTAAAGAAAAATGGAGTTCATTTTTGAATTCTACATGTCAAAAAATGGTTAGGCTGAATTTTTTTGATTATTCTAAAATAGTTGATTTGTTGGTGAATAGTGAAATACGGTAATTTATTATATATCACATTATAAGTTAAGTACACTATTTATTGATTCACTTATGATATAAGAACAATAATATTTAAATATCCTTATTTATTTAATATATTTAGTGATAAGGTTAAGACAATTTATAGTCTGGTAAAAAATGAATAAAACAATCGATAAACACCCTTCACCTTCCCTATAAATACCACCCTCACCACCTCTTCTCCAAACACCTTCTAAGATTTGATGATTTTAAAAATTATATCTAATCCAGTTCCCAAGAATATTCTACACATCTTGGATCCTTTAGTCTCAAAAAATACTAAATCTAGTTTGCCTAAGGAGGTTCTTAAGGAGAGAACAATTCAAGAGGTGAAATCCTATATCTTTTCCTGTTAATTTCTTTCATTTTTAATTTCTTTTCAATTTATTTCATTTTATTATTCTCTCCTCACCTCCCCATATCCATGTTGAAAGATAACTCTGGTATCATATATATACTTTAATTTTTTTGTGTTAATTTATTAATCCACCATCAAACCTCTAATCCTCTCTCTTTTATTTTTTAAATGGGAACATCATCTCTGATGTGCTGATTTACCGCTATAGTTTAAGATGCATTATCATTTTTGATTACCACCATTATGGTTGGTCATAAAACCATTTTAATTGTTGAATTATATTTTAAAATTTATTTTATAACCTTTTTATGTTTTTGAACTGACATATATACATAATATTAAATAATAATACAAAACTAGTTTGTGATGATCGAAAATGTACCAAATTAATCTAAATAATTATCATTAACATTTAATATAATGAATTATCATCATATACAAAAAATAATATATAATAATAATTATTGTTCTATAATTTCCTAAATAACATATAATTTCAAATCTAGATAATTAATCTCATTTTAACAGTCATCCATACATATATACAAATGAACCGATCTTGAAAACCAAGAAAACAAACACTCTTGAATACCAAAATTGAGCTATACAAATCATCCAAATAGCCATAAAAATAATATAATTATAATGAATCAAATAAATTTATAACATGTTATGTATTTATTAATAATCTAATTTTATTATCAAGGATATTAAAGTGAAGAAAGCATTCAGGCATACGACAACTGGACTCTCAAACCCAATTCCATTTCCTTTATTTTTTCCTATTTCTCGACAATTTCAGTATGTATATTAATTTAATTTTACTTAATATATTTTAAATATTATCCCTATTTTTTCTTGGATATACATGTTTCAAACTTGGTTTTATGAAAAATTTAAAGATTTTATAAATGAACTCTTATTTGTAAAACACATATAGACTCCCTTGATATTGTTTCTTCTCCACTCAAGTTTGATGAATCCTATACCACGTATGTTAATCTCTTTTTATTTTGAGAACCAAAAATTTTATTCATTAATTTATGCTTTATGAAATTCTAATGAAACCCATTTCCTTTCCATGTGTTATTTTACAACAAATATTGATATACATTTATTATGAAACTCATGAATATGTAAATGTTATGATGTGACGGGTTCTCTTGAAAGTAGATGTCACTCTAATGTATTAGGTAATTTGATTTATCTCCTGAGATAATGTGAAATATGTGTGAAAATGATTCTATCTATGTTAATAATGATGATGTTATGATTATGCACAAATGTTATGTATGAACATGATGCTATCTTTGTTCACAACTATATGTGGTGTTTGAGCCCTAAGACATGATATTTCATTTTTATGAATTTCCACATTTCAAGTTGTCATATAATGTTCTGTCTATTTATTACGATGACGACCTTGTGATTATGTTATAATGATGATTATTATTCTCACCCAGGTTATATTTATTAATGTTTTCGATATACTCTTATTAGAGTTTTATATCACCGCTATTTTTGATATATATCCTCACGTGATTACTTGTAATTAAGAGAAAACGAGGTCTAATAATAATTTAGAGAAGAATGAATTAAATTTATCTTCCTATTTTATTATTTAAAATGTGTTTATGATCCGAATTTCCCCAAGACACTAAACATTTGGATACTAGTTTTGTAACAATTTTATTTTGTTTGTATTTAAATTGATTTAATAATCATGAAATAAAGTGTACGATCACTATAATTGGAATCAGGGAATGGTTTAGTTAATTTGATATTTAGGATTAGAGAACATTAGTGGCAACCCTGAGTATGAGACTATGTGTGTGTATGCGCCCCAAAATATTTTCTTTAGAAAAATGATAAACATTAGGATCCCACGATATATTCTTTATAGTTAATTTCCAAATGGAATAAATTATTGATTCGTGACTTGTTTACTTATTTTTTATCAAACATTCTCTAAAAAATGGGGGAAATAAGGGAAACAAGAACAACAACCCATACGAGGGAAAATGCTGTGATTTTCCGGACGACATACCTAATTCCTTAGGAGGTAGAGTTCAAAATTTCATAGTGATTCTTACCCAGTTTCCATGACCCGTCCCTTGAAGCCCGTGCCGTGACAACCCCAAGCCTTCCTTCCATAGGACAGGGGCTGGAGACTAGCACCAGAAACGCGTATCCATATAACGGGAAGGCATTTCCTTTAAACCTATACAAACACATAGAGAAGAATGCAACAAGAATAAACAACAAAGTAAACTTATATAGTAAGAAACCAAAAAGCAAACTACTATAGTGAATGAATGCTAAAAGTAACGGGGGCTAAAATACAAGCCCAACTAGAAAAGTACAAGTACAAATAAAAAGTACAAACAACTGAAAAGTGAAAACCAGCTCTAGGAACATCCACCAGGGATCCTACCTGAAGGGTAGATACAACTCACGGTCAGTAATCCATGCGTCACATCACGCTACAAGGTCCACCTTCAAGAACCATCTAGTCCTGGCTCCCATATCCTCATTAATTATTGTAGGTCATCTGCACAAGACACAACCAGGTGCGGGAAAGGCCCATGCATGGGTGATTATAACGATACTCAGTAGGGACCCCATGACCCTATAGGTCTCCTAAGGTTCCACGATTGGAAAACGCCAAAGTAAGTCTTAAAACCTACATAGTTATATGACCATAAATATACCTAAGTTATAAAGATATATTCATCTCATACATGAGGGAAGAATACCACAAAGGTAACACCATAAAGATAGGAAGTACCTCACAGGTGAAAGAATTAGTTCAAACAGAGTCTTAGATCAAAACAGGTATTTAGTGAAGTATATAAGTACAAATGATTAGTCATGAAACAAGAGAACATTTTTCTATTAAGAGGAACTACTTCTGACCATACAGAGTCTGATCCACACAGGACTAATAGGTAACTAACCCCTACTGACCCACACAAGATCTGACCCTCATAGGGTTGATAAGTAACTAACCCTTGCAATGACCCTCACAGGATCTGAACCACAAAGGAACAATAGGTAACTAACCCCTGTAATGACCCACATAGGATCTAACCCACATAGGATCGGTATGCGCTAACCCACACAGGATCGTTGAGCGCCAACCCATACAAGATCTGACCCACTCATGATCGGTATATGCAAACCAACACAGTATAACTGAGCGCTGACTTCTGTATGATCTGTCTCTATCCTCCACCTCACTGCCATCCATTGGATTTCTTGCACCTAGGGTGCTCGAGTTGCATAGAATCTACCCTTGAGATATCGGTCATACCTCGACCACTGATAAGCTCCACAAATGAGTAACCCAAAGGACCGCTATGTCGTGAGGGTTCCAACACGATAGACGGTGCGTCAATCGGACACCCGGTCTGTGAGTTGTTAGCGTTTTAGTTCCAAGGCCCCGGTTATATTCGAATTTGATCTAGCCCAACTGTAATCCAACTGCCTCCAATACTCAAGATGATTATACCAAAAATGACTGTCTTGATCGAAGGATCCCAACTCTACATATGGTTCATCAAATAGACGTCCAGTTCTCAAGATATGGCCCTTTAAGTGTTTCTGGGGCCAGTTGGGCTTGGGTCCAGTCCAACCCAGTCGAACCGACCCGGCCTGCAATGGGGCGGCCCTGCCCGCAATGGGGTATCCTGTGAAGGGGGCCTACAAGGGGGTGACCTAGCCGTGGTGGAGTGTGGTCCGGCCCGAGGTGGGGTGCGGTCCGGCCCGAGGCGGGGTGCGGTCCGGCCCGAGGTGGGGTGTGGTCCAGTCTGATGAGGAGCCCAACCCACTATGGGGTCCACCCTAGCCAATGTGGGGGAGGGGGTGTGACCTCCGGGTCTCCCGAACTCTTGAACGGCTTGGAGGCTGTTCGGTTTGTGAATCGGCGACGCCGCGTGGGTGTTGCCTGGTCGTCGCAGAACCCACTGGCGGCGTGAGTTCGGCCTCCGCCATCAGCGTGCTAGTCACGCTGCGACCTACTTGCTAGTGGCACATTGGTCCCACCCCCTCTCCTTCTGCTGCTGGTCGAAGTGTCGGCTACCTCCTCAAATCGTCACAGATGATGAGTCGTGGCACCCTACTCAATGGCGGTGCATGACAGCATGCCACACCTCCTCTGCGGCCGGACAGTTCCATCCATTCTGATGACCTCCGTGGCTTTGTGTTGTGACCTCCTCTTACAACGTGCTTCAGTGCATGCCTTCTCCGTAGTCAGTCGGTGTCACTTCGTTGGCGGTATTCCATATAGAATGCAGGGGTGTAGAAAATATTGCGAAGGGTCCATGCAGTGTTCTTTAGGCGAGCACCTCCACGTTAGCTCATAAACAAGAGGGAGGATATAGGGGTTCAATAAAAATCAATTGAATTTTAATCAAGAATCAAACCCATACCTCGTAAACCCGTTGAAGAATGTCCACGCTTGAAGGTGGGTCAGTGATCTTCATTCCCACCATAGGCTTCCAATGAAGCCGCTTGAACAACAAACTTATGTTCAGAGTTTTGGTGCCACTTGTCAGCGCTCACTAGAACCGGCTCCGTGCTTCAAGTGTTTGGCATCTCAGCACTTGGTCAACACTTCGTTTCTTGGCGAAGCAGTGCTGATACCCCTCCCCAGGCATTATATTAATTAGAGAGGGGGAGGGTAAGTAACTATGTTGGGAATTATTGGTGGCTCATTAATTTAGAAGCTTCCTAATTCCCCAACGTTGCTGTTATTTAGACTGAAGGGTCATGCCATTTAATGTCTTGACACATCATTGGCCCCACACTCCTCTTGTCTGATGGAGGATATGAATGAAAATAAAATAATAAAATTATTTTATTTTATTTCTTTTAAAAATCCACAAAACATAACTTTTTATCCAAACCTATTGCGGTCAAAGTAATGTCTCTCTTAAGAGAATCATGGCATTATAGATTCAACAATGACGTTATATTTTTAATTTTATTACTAGTTCAAAAGATAGAAAATGCCGCTCCCGCGTTTACAAAATGTACCCAGAAAAATGTTTAGAAAATTATTAATAGTCACCCTGGACTTGCACCAGCCAAGGTTAGGCCCAGACTAAGGAGAACACTTCCTCACGAGCACAACTGTACTCTGGGATTTTCAACCAATGTTACCGTTTAGAAGTTATAGATTTTACAATAAAACAATTTCCACAAAATTATTTTTCTTTCGGCCAAAAACTAACTTTCACTGGTGGCCCATGCTAGCCAATGTTAGTATCTACCTAAAGAGAGAATACTCTCACGATCTTAGTAGTGGTATCATATTTTTAATCTGAGCCACCATTCATGAGTTATAATCATTTGAAAAATAATATAACATTATTTTATTATTTTATTTATAATTATGCCATTTTCGGGTTTTTTTTTCACAGGAGGCCTACGCCGACTAAATTGAAGTCATGCCTAGGGTAAAACAGCCATCCTAAATGCAACGATTCCCACAGACCCTTGTTCTGAGGTACTGTTTAAGAGTTATTACACTTTTTTCAGGAAAGCTGCTTAAACATCCTAATTAATGCAAAACAAAACCTCAATGGACCATTACAGGCACTCTGGGCCTCAGAATCACACCCTGTTAGATTTTTTAGTCTCAATATAATTTCATATAATTAAAAAAAATTATACGGAAGTTACAGGATATTACAAAGTCATCTTAAGCTATTGACAATAACCTAAATAATTCTGAACTTCCACCATCCCTTAAGAGGGATCAATGGGATATCAATTATTTTATGCAACAACAACCAACAATGTTTAATGGATCTTATGATATTCTAGTCATAGAAAAATGCGTTAACATAATAGAGAAGATCTTTTTTGAGATTCATTTTTCTAATATGGGTAAGGTTACTCTTACAATTTAACATTTACATAGAGATACCAATCAATGGTGGGTGTTGTTCAAACAATCCAATAAAAAGGATAAAATTTAAGATATGGAATGGGAGGACTTTGTGAAAATATTTCTTAATAAGTATTTACCTTGAAATCATCAAAAAAACATGGAGATAGGATTCATAGAGATGAAAAAAAATGTTAATTTACAATTACTTTTGATTTAAATTTAAAGTGTATAAATTTATGTCTAGAGTTTTGTTATCAATAATGATAGAAAAAAGATAGATTATTTATTGATTTAAAAATACACCTTTGAAAAGATCTAGTAATTTGAGACATTGGGAGTTATGAATATTTTGTTCGATATTCTCTCAATGTGAAGATGGATATTTATCCCATGGATATGTAGATAAGATATGAAAGATGGAGTTTTGATATGGAGGATATATCGAAAAATGGGTGAAGAAAACTCAACCACCCACATGTAAAAAATATGGGAAGAAGCATCATGGGAATTGCCTCAGGGGGATAGGGAAATGAATAAATTCTCGAAGTGAAGGACACCAAGATTATCATTGTCTTAGAGATATGAGTAATCTTTAAGATGTTGTGAAGGAAAGTAGATCACAACCCATGGATCAATGCTTTAACTAGAGGGATCAATGGTACTATTCATGATGTTGCACTAAACCTCGACTTCTTGAGGGTAATCAGCATCAACAACCACCTAATCAAAAAGATAAAGGGAAAGATGATGCAATCACTATAGATGAGGTGAATCCATAGAATTATGTGGTGATAGGTATTTTGTTTATTCATTAGTGAATTTCAAACAGACTATTTGATTCTAGTTCTACGTGTTCCTTCACATCTTGAAATTTAATTAGAAACATTTAAACAGAATATCAAAATTTGGAGGTTGAGTTATCCATGAGAAGAAAAAATGGAGAAATTATTTCATCCAAATTATATAAATTTACCTTGGTTAAATTTTGTGGAATGAATCTCCCAGTAATTCTATTAGGAATTCATTTGGGGGTGTTTGATTCTATATTAGGAATGGATTTGATATCTCCATACAGATCCAACATCAACTAACCTGGATAGGGATATCACTCATCACATCCTAGTACATCCATTAGTTCTATTCAATTTTAAGGAGGGGGATGAATATCATTCATATTAATCATCTTAGTTGTGGATATGTTTTCCTTATGAGCAAGTATATATAGATTAAATGATTGAGAAAATGGAGAGAATCTTTCTTGAAGACATTCCCATTGTAAATAACTACATTGTTGTGTTCCTTGAATATTTATTTGGTCTTAATCCTTGCAAAGAAGTTTATTTATCAATTTAAATTATTTCGGGAACTATTCCTATATCAAATAAACCTTATAGAATGGACACTATTGATTTTGAGTAACTGAAGAATCTGTTATAGTATAATATGGAAAATGGTTTTATATGACTGATTGATTCACTATGGGGTGTGCCAGCCTGCTTCGTCATGAAGAAGGATGGATCGATGTGACTCTTTAGTGATTTTTTTGATCTCAACAATATCATGATAAAGAACAAGTATTACCTTACATGGATAGATGAATTTCTCAAACAACTACATGGGGCCATGTTTTTCTCTTTTGGGGACCTTGAGTTAGGATATCACCAATTAATGTTAAGGAAGTAATATATTCCCAACTCTACCTTCAAATGAGTTATGTGAACCATTAGTTCATATTAATTCCTTTTAGACTCACCAATGCTCCATTAATATTCATGGATATAATGAATATAATATTTAGATACTACCTTTCAAAATTTATGGTAGTCTTTATTGATGATACTATGATATACTCCAAGAGAAAAAAGGAACATGAGGAGCATTTGAGTACATTTATAAAGACTTTGTGAAGGGATATGCTATTGGAAAAGCATAGTAAATGTGAGTTTAGGAGAGATGAAGTGTCATTATTGGGACATTTTATCTGTAGAAAAGAAATATATGTGGACCCTTCCAAGACAAAGGCAATCGAAGAGTGGTCCAGGTCAACATCTATAATAGAGATATGTTGTTTCATTGGATTAGCTATGTGTTATTGGTGATTTGTGAATTATTTCTCATGATATTCAATCCCACCAACCAAGATGAATTTAAAGGGAGTAAAGCTTGTCTGAACCAATGAATGTGAAAAGTGCTTAAACTATTTGAAAAACAGTCTTATCAATGCACCAATACTCAGACATATGAAAAGTGTGGAACTCTTTGTGGAATACTGTGATGGTTGAAAGAATTGATTAGGTATTATACTAATAAAAAATGATAAAGTTATAATGTGCACCTTATAAAATTTGAAATTTTCATGAGGAAATATATCCAATGCATTTTCTGGAGTTAGTGTCCTTGATCTTACAATTGAAAATATGGTGGGATTATCTCTATACAGAGAAGTGTGAGATATATACAAATTATAAGATCCTAAAAAATATATTCATACAAAAGAGGATTAATTTATTAAAGCGATTCTAGTTAGATCTCATCTTGGATTCTGAATGATCAATCCCCTACCATCCTAGGGAGGAAAATAATGTGGAAGATGCTCTATGGAGAAATGATCCTGCAACATTATCAATGATGGTAATTGATAAAGATCCAATTATATTATATTTGAAAATGATGGATATGGTAATCATTATGGAAGAAATATCATCAATCCTTTCTCAAATGATTGATTAATCATTCCTCATTAAGAAAACAAGGGATTCTAAAAGAAATAAAGTGAAAATTCATAATAGGTGGAAGCTCTTAGAAAATATAAATCCTTTTAGTTGCAAATTAATGAGGAATGACTCATAAGATTTTGGTCCTGAGTATTTGTACCATCTGATCAATAGATAAATAAAGAGATTATAAATGATTTATATCTATCAACATTCTCTATTCACCTAGGAATAAAAATTTTCTATTGAGATCTCCGAGAGAACTATTTGTTGGACCATATGAATACATGTATCAAAAAATATATATTAAAGTGCCTAGTATATCATCAATTTAAGGATGAAATAAAAAAATATAAGGGGATGATGATACCATTATCCACACCTTCATGAAAATAGAAAACCATCAAAATAGAATTTATCACCAGAATTCTAGATTCAACCAGAGTAAAAAAAATGTTGTCTTAGTTTTCATGGATGTTTCTAACGCTTTCGTTAAGGTGTGCATGTCTATCTCATTTGGGGATGAGAGGCACAGTTTTTGTTTCCCCACATTCCTACTTTCCAAAGGAAGGCAGCATCCATATCTTACTCAGGGACGTCTACTCCTTGATCAAAACAGGATGATGGGATGCCAGTTCTTCTTTCTGAGGATTCTTCCTCGGAACTCGTCACCTAGTCCAGGACTCCCTCATAGACTTAAGACATTGTTCGTGAAACTCTTCCTGGCGCCATATCTTCATGGACACCAGTTAATTATGCTGCTTCTATCAGGGAATTCTAAGGGGTCTGGTCAGGGCAACAACTTTCAGTTAGGGGAGTAGTCAGGTTGGGAATCACTGGAGTGTCTAGGTGCTGGGGAATTGGCGTGTCTGTCTTATGTCCCTTACTATAGGGCGTCTTGAGGGCGTGGAAGCCTGAGGCATCCCACATCAAACATGGGGTATCGTATTCCATGGGCATGTATTTGAGGTTTTCCTTAGCTTCCTATTTTTAACATAGGGTATGACACAAGATTAACGTCCAATAGAGACGGATCGGGCTGATCATAACACTGACTAGAGTTGATCATATGGAGGAACCCCCTCGAGGGAACACTGATATTGGGGCCAACATGTGGGTGGTTTCCCAAATGATATTAAATAGATTGGGGAATGAGGTGGAATGATCTCACTGGGATGTGGTAGCCCAAGTAAGGATCAAGATGGATGATAGAAGTTTCCATGAAGGAGATGGTGAATGGGATTGCACTGTCATGAGGATGATGATGGTTTTCGGATTGATCCTTGAAGAGGCTTCCTATGTATCCCAGTGGTAGGGAATCAAAGTCCATGTAGTTCATCTGATGACAACTTACCACCGATTGGGGTTCAATGGCTTGCCACTGGATGGGGTCACAATGGCTTACCACTGGATAAGGTCACAACGGATTATCACCGGATAGGGTCACAATGGCTTACCATTGAATGAGGCTCATAGTTTAACGCCATGCAGGACAGGGGCTGACCAACGTTGAAAGGGGTCATAACTACTGGGTGTTGTGTATTGGAAAACTGACGTCAAAGAGGGTCGGAACAACCAATGGGTGGTGGGATTGAACCTCTAGGAATCTTCCTACGTACCTTGCCTTAGCAAGGTTCAAAGACCTCGTAGTTCAGGATGGGGCGTGACTCGGTGAACCGACATGAATAAGAACCTGGGGTCCAGGTGGATGGTGGGCTTGAACCTCAGGGAGGCCTCCTACGTACCTTGCGTTAGCATGGACCAAATACCACGTAGTTCAGGTGGTTGGGAACCGACGTGAAGATGGTCAGAACGATCAGATGGTGGGCTTGAACCTTAGGGAGGCTTCATATGTACCTTTCCTTAGGAAGGATCAAATACCATGTAGTTCAGGTGGTTAGGAATAGATGTGAAGATGGTCGAAACGACTGGGTGTTGGGCTTGAACCTCACAGAGGCCTCCTATGAACCATGCCTTAGCAAGGATCAAAGACTACATAGTTTAGGTGGGCGTTGGTGAACCGACGTGAAGGTGGACCTGGGGTCCGATGGGTGGTGGGCTTGAACCTCATGGAGGCTTCCTACATACCATGCCTTGGAATTGATTGAAGACCACATAGTTCAGGTGGGTGGATACAGTTTAGCTTCATGCGGGACAAAGGTGAACTGACGTGAAGATGTCGGGGCGACCGGGTGTTGATGAACCGACATGAGGATGGTCGGAATGACCGGTGTTGGTGGACTTGATCCTTAGGGAGACTTCCTACGTACCCTACCATGGAAATGATCAAATTCCTCATATTTCAAGTAGGTGGGTGTGGATTACACTCTAGGATTCCCAGGGATGAGGATGTCATGTCGGTGCTTACTCAAAGCACATGTGAGTCATGCACGGTGTCAGAAACAAGAGGCAGCAGAGACATGACGATCATGTCATGAAAGGTGAATCCATGGGAAGTGGAGTGGGGCTTACATGTGATCACAAACCTAAGAGGAAACATGGTCTTATTCATAGTTAGCATCCCGACGAAGTTGGGACTTACTCCAGGAGGGAGGCCCAATGGACACAAAGCATAGCAGGAGAGGGATTTGGGGCTGAATAAAGGAGAAGCATCGTTCCCCATCATGGACTTTGCTGGCCCTGGGGACCGAAGAAGATAGGAGGAGCAGGGATGCTGCCTCTACCCAGAAAGCTAGGGGCTTACACCGAGATGGTTTCCCTTTCCCCGCGGACAAACGCCACTCCCATAAGGAGGATAACATCCCCTGTTAAGACCTGTCAGCATTTATAATGTCCAAGGTGGGGGTACCCCACCTTTGAGGCACGGGTCAAGGTCATAGTTTAACGTCATGTGTTAAGGATGAAGGTGCTTGGCAGTTTAACGTCTTTCATCTCAGACGAGGTGGGTTTGCTCCACACCTCTAAGACATACATAACTGGTACCCTCTTCTCCTTGGTGAAGAGAGGGGATAGGAAAAGCCATGGCGTGGCGGTGTCATGGAGCGAACCATCGGGGGGTCCACATTAGCATATCTATGTGAAGAAGAAATATCCATTAGCATGCCTATGCGAAGAAGCATGAGGTAAAGCAACACAATGGTCAGTATCATCCAAGGGACTTTGAAGTCACATCATGAAAACTTGGGGGGTCACACAGGAAAAGGAATTTCCAAGGAGAGGGGATCATAGGCAGAGGCCTTGTGAAGCTCTATTGCTAGGCATGGCAGAGGGCAGTTGCAAAGTGGTGAGCTTCGTGAAGTGGGGTGCCTCAGCCTATGCATAGGGAAAAGGTGCATATGGGAGGTGTTTTTCAAATTGGAAAGGCATTCGTGGAGCACTGCCTTGTGCAACAAAGGTGCCTCGTGAAGCAAGGTGTTGTGAATCAATGTGCTTCGCAAAGTACAGTGACCTACCTTAGCATGGGGATCATGTGTACATGAAGGGTGTTTTGCGAATCATAAATGCTCCACGAAGACCTGGGTCCCCTTGGGCATTCCCTTCCTTCGCAAAGGCCCTTAGGCTCCGCGATTGGAATCCCTCCTGGATGTGGGGATCAAAACGATACAATGGGGAGGCACTTCGTAGAGCATAAGTACCTCACATAGCTCATGGTTTGCAGAGTATAAGGGTTCTTTGTGATTTGAGAGCTGGGAAGTTGAAAGGTCAGATTGTCTATCCTTTGGGAACAAGGGGAGCCTGGTATTTAAAGGCAAGAGGCTTCGCGAAGCGAAGCTTATGCTGTGCAAAGAGGGACTTGATTTCTTCACGGTGGGCTCGCGAACATCAAATGCATTCGTGGAGCATCCCGGCTCCTTGCTTTGCGGCTGTCTCACGAACTTCAAATGCATTCGCCGAGTGTATCACCTTATTGCTTCACGGTGGGATCGCAAATGTCAATTGCATTCACCGAGCGTCCCACCTCCTTGCTTCAAAGCAAGCTAGTGAATGTAAAATCTGTTCGTCGAGTGTCATGCCTCTTTTCTTCGTGGAGGGCTCACGAACGTGAACTGTGTTCATGGAGCATCCCACCTCGCTACTTCACGGCGGGCTCACGAACGTCAAATGCATTCTCGGAGCATCCCGCCTCCATACTTCGTGGCGGTCGTGGTGCTGGGGGGACTTCACTAAATAGCTTCACGAGGCAGTCAATGGTGCCTCTGTTTTGGATTCTTCTGTGTACAGAAGTTTGGAGCCAACAAATGCCCCCCCTCAAACTTGGAGCTGCGGAGAGATCCAGGGTCGAAGTATAAGGGTAATCGCCAAAATCCTTGGCAGTTCATGATGCGGGCTCGCGAAGAGGGTTGGAGTGGTGGATAGGGTACGCACGGGCCAAGCACGCCGTGAAGCTCAGCACGAACTGGACATGCTGTGAAGCTTTGAAGGTCATCGCCTATAAATTGAGGAGCTTCTCTCTCTGTTGTCCTTTTCAGTTCTCTCTGAATTTTTCCTTTTGTGCACTCGATTGGAAAAGCTTTTCGTAATCTGGGAGTGTTCTATATGAATTGAGTCTTTGCGGTGCACAACTAGTCCGTGTCTTTGTGTTTATGCTTCTCAACTCCGCGTTTGCGCTCCGCATACTCCGAAACTGTTAGGTGCTGACCTGAGGGAGCACTTCCCTCTGCTGGTATAATCAATCGAGTCCTCCAAGGGAGACGATTTTGGTAGAGGGAGTCTGTTGGAGGAGGGTGAAGTCGACGATCAGTCCTCAGATCTCGAAGATTTCACGGAGGCCATCAATGTAAAATCCCAAGTTCCTTCCTCAGGGTCTGCTCTTAGGTTACTCTGGATTTCTTATCAGCATCTGTACTATGCTGGAGGTCCTTGTGTATAGACCTCATTCTCTCCCCTCAGTGGGTGTCCATGCGCGACCTTCAGGATCCACACCTATGGCTGTATCAACATCCATGTCTGGCGTGGCTAAGACACTTAAGGCTGAACCCCCATAGTCTCCGGACCTGCCAACCATATTCGGGGGGCCACGTTTTGGGGTCCTGGCAACATCATCCCAAGAGAAAGACCAAGGATCCGATCTCAATAGGTCCCTCTACTAAATTTACGACTTCCATCCCCTGACCACATTAACTGACATTCACCTCCCCTTTTTTGTGTGTACAATCTTTCAATTGGCCAGGGACACTATGGTGAAGTTGGTCGGGACATCTGTTAGCTCCCTTCCTGGAGGCATGCCAATGGCCGTGGAGGTGGACCTCCAACCTAACCGAACTACAGCGCACTCGATCACTGGCGGGGATGCCAGTGGGACTATTCCTGAGGTTATTGAGGTAGGATCTGATGATGAGGATCAACCAGACAGTTCAGGCCCTCCCATGCCTGATCCAATGCCAAACATGGTCCCGGCTGAGGAGTTCCAGGGGGAATTCCATTCATACGAGCCTGCCAACCACGCCGACTAGGATGAGATGGACTCTGATGTGGAGGACAAAAAAATAGTATGTCTCCGATCATGGAAGCTTATCACACACTTCATCAATAACACCCCCAATCATTATAGTTGAATGCGATGGACAGAATTGCCTTGCAGCTACAATGAACTATGCACTGGGGGAGTGGATTCCAAACACTCTCACATGATCATATGAGATTTTATAGTGGAAAATATTTGGTAGTATGACCATGGCCTCAGTGTGGGCTGAAAATGGAAGAATCCAGTGAACATCAAGAGGCTTCGAGAGGCCGAAAATGAGGTTGAATGGTTGCAGGCCTGGGCGGATGAGAATTCTAATTCTCTTGATGTGCAATCAGAGCTTGTCTAGTGACTGAAAGCTTAGCTGGAGGAGGCCGAAGAGGTCATCAAGAGTGCCTTTGAGTAGGTGGTCGTTATCCAAACTGGTGTGGAGTGAGCTCAGGTTGTGGTTGGCGAACTACTCCCCATTGCTGCTGAGGAAGAGCAGGAGGTAAACAGGAGGCAACAAATCCTAGACGCCTCAAGCCAGAGGGTGGCAGAGCTGCAACATTCCTTTGATGAGGTTAATCCATCCATGGGGGAATAGACCCTTAGGTATTGTAATGTTCATAACATTTGAACGTACTTTCATGCTTCAATTAATTTATGCTAACTGCACGCATGAGTTCTGTTATTTGTGTTGGTTTATCACATCCCCATGGTCTTCATGGAGTGTCCCGCGATCAATCCCTAAGATCATGTGGGTCGGCCCTAGTGTGAGAAACAAGGGACAACCACCTTATCACTCCATTTCAACATGGGAGAGCAAACCAATTCTCAGTTATCCAGGGGCTTAGATAGCCAATCTGAATTCCTGGAATTGAAGGGGGGAAAGGCCTGGCTAGAGAGGTAAGATCTCGGCACAACCATAATTCCATTTTCATGATGTGCTCTGGTGCACGAGTGGGGAAACGCCAGGGGTGTTGGAATCTGTCCAAACAAAGGGGGATGGAAAAATGTGAATTATGATCCCTCAGTTTTAGAACACTGTAGGGGGTGGCGACACAATAAAGGAAAACTACTAACCATGTTCGAATCACAACATCCTTATTGTGTTAGCCTAATATGGGGATAAAAATTGAGGGCTGACCGCTGACCATGTTCGAAACACGGGGCCTGACTCAAAATATCATCCATTAGACTTATGGAACATTATCCCAGGATAGTAGGCAAGCCATATGCTGATCATCCATACTATTATGGGGTTCCTCCAGACGTGAAAGGGGACAAGGGTCTGAATAAAGGGCACGCAATATGTAGAATGTGGTGGGACAGTTTGTTCGAACAGAATCCAACACTCTTAAAATTATGCAACCGTGGTGGAAGAACATTAGATGGGCGCATCATTGTGATCATGGATCATTCCTATCATTAGGAAGGGCCTCTCTGGGGAGGGCACTATTTCTCACCAATGTCATTGTGGGGCATCCCGAACTTGTTTAGGGAAAAGCTGCAGTTACATAGTTCCCCACAAGGGGTCAGGCCAGGGGGCTGGAAATGGGGAGGAACAGTATTTACGATCCCTGGGGCTAGACCCTAGGAGAAATACCTAGGTGTATCTACGTATCCCATGAGGATTGGAATCAAGCCATACATAGTTCTGTAATCACAGTTTAACATTATGTGGGAAAATGAAACGCTTGGCTGCGCCGGTGAACATTCTATCAAAACTACTAAGCCCATGTGTGTCATGCTCGATGTAGGAAACAAGAATTAGTGGTGGGAATTTCCCAACACAAGAAGGAACATTTTAGGGTGAATGGATTCTCAGTAAATGTCGGGCTAATGATGAAAAACCTTCCATGTAGCACACCTAAATGCACGAAGAAGTAAAGCTGAGTATGTCTGAATTACACTTGAACATGAGGAAGTGGAAATGTGTGAATCATGATGCTCGAAATCTAGATCACAATGATGGTGGAATAATGATGAGGGAAAACTGTTGAACATATTTGAAACAAACTATCCATATTGTATTAACCTATAATGGGGATAGACAAATGAGGGTCAATCACTGACCATGTCTGAAACATGGGACCAGTCGCAAATGTCATCTGAAATCTTTAGAGACGTTGGCCCAAAACGGTAGGTGACCTGAGGCAGCATAAGACTATACTGTGAAGGGGTCCCTTTGGATATGGAAGAGGATGAGGATCCAAATAGTTTGCTCATGAATCATGGACATTGAATGAGGGGAATGTACCCATGAAAATTCCACACTTCAGGCTCTTTGTCAAAACGCATCTGAATACGACAACGATACATATTAGATAGGGGGAGTCGAGTCCCTTCCCATAATAAGATATTAATTTTGGGTCAGAGAATTCAGACCAAGGATGGTAAGAAACGTGGGATACACATGGTGGGGTAATTATAAAACCCGACGTGAATGGGAACCTGGGGTTTCGACGACCATGGGTTTCTTAGAGAGGTTTTAGGCTGAGGGACCGAAAACAAGAGTTAATCTGGGCCCGAGGAAAAGTGCACAGGTGTTTCTACGTATCTCATGAGAATGAGAATCAATACATACATAGTTCTGAGGGGTGTCATGGTAAGGTGATAATTCCAAGAATAAATGGGGCATGCAGGTATAGCCCCCACACCAAAAGAAGTGGTATTTGATGTATCTTGTTTTTCCTTTAAGGTGGATGTTGTTGTTTTTTTGTGATGCGACAAGCCTATGATGAAAAATCCTGGCAGAGCCACAAGAATAAAGTCGTATGGAGGTTTTAAAAAATGGTATGGCATGTGACTGATACCAAACAAGGTGTCTCCATGAGTGAGGAAATCATGATGCAGTGCCGTTTTTTGCCGTGCGGCCAAGATGATAATATCACGGTTTAGGGTCATGTGATGGGACCAGGAGACATAGTTTAACATCATTTAGACTAGATGCATATATGAGGGGTGAGGTTCAAGAGTGGAATGCGCATGGTGAGGTAAAACATACCTGGCATAGATGAGGACACAATCCCACATCACACAACGTGCGATTTCATGACGGAAGCCTCGGGCTGAGGAGCCAGGAAAAACTAGAATAAAATGGGAAAGAGAAACCAGTTCTCCATTGAGCTGGGCCTAGAAACAAGATGTCTGAGTGTTACTACATATCCCAAGAGAATGGAAACCAAGAAATATGTTGTTCTAGAGGAGATCTTAGTTTACAGTCTTATAGCTCAGACCAGAGAGGAGTGAAAACCTTCCATGTAATCACATACCTCAACATGATCCCTAGTCCCACGTGAGTCAAACACGGTGTGAAAAACAAGGGATGAAGATGTTTATTTCGATACCTGGAACACACGCCAAAGGGAAATCGGTTCAGAGACCTGAATGATGCCCTTACCATGGATTTTTCCTCCTAATGTGCAAATGCACACTGAGAGATAGTTCTAGGAGTGTTGAGATTTTAATTGTACATGCATTATGAGGTGTAGAAGGGTGTGAATCAAGTAATCGACATTTTGGGCTTAATGCGGTTGGTGTGACGATGGAGGATGACTGTTGAACATGTTCGAAATACAGCATCCATATCATGTTATCCTGAAATGGGGACAATAAAATGATCATCGACTGCTAACCATATTCGAAATACAGGATTTGTATCGATTTGTTATCCACAACCCTCGAGGATGTTGGCCCGTAATGGTAGGAGATCCCTTAGTCCTAGCATCCATGCCACTAGGGGGTCCCTTTATGTGTGAAAGGTAAGGGAATCCCTAATGAAGGGGAACACAAAGCCCGAGAAACAGGTGAAAGCATGTCTGAGTAGAGCCTGACATTACAGGTACTAAACTAGAGTACCATTAGGGACATTGGTGAATCGCCGAAGAGGGTCGACGAGGGTGCTCAACTTTAGAGTAACCGATTTTAAGGGATGAGTAAATAATAAGGGGATAGATAATTCCCAGGAGGGAGAGGTATGTGGCATGGTCGTTAAAAACCCGATGTGAATGAGGACATAATCCCGTACCACACCATATACTCCCCTCCCCGGGAAAGGGTAGGCCATGGGGCCAAGGTGAAAGGGAGATTTCTGAGAGATGGGGCAAGACCTGAAGTATAGAAATTATGGTGTTCCTATGTATCTCATGAGGATGGGAATCAAGCCACACGTAGTTCTTGAAGGCACATGTGGGTAAGCGACCCTAACGGGGGGGTTTACGGCACGTCGAATAACTCGGCGTGAATGAGGACATAATCCCATACCACACCTTGCAACCCTAAATATGAATTTGGGCCAGGAACCTGAAAAGGCCAAGGGGCCTGAGGCTGGGCCTCCGACAGGAAGGCCCGACCAGTTTTCAGTTTAACTTCTAGTAGTGAGGATGAAGAGAGGAGTAAGATACCACACACAAGGGAGGTGTACAGCACGACGAATAACCTGACGTGAATGAGAACATAATACAACACCACACCGTACACTCCGGGTAAGAACGTGGGCTAGGGCCCGAGAAGGCCTTGGGGCCTGACGCTGGGCCTCAGTCGAGAGTGCCTGACCAGTTTGCAGTTTAACATCTTGCAGTGATGAAGAAGGGAGGATAAGGTATCTCATCCGGGGATGTGTACGACACGACGAGTAACCCGATGTGAATGAGGAGATAATATCATATCACACTGTGCACTCTAAAATAGGAACATAGGTCGGGGGCCTGAAAAGGCCAAGGGGCCTGAGGCTGGACCTCTTATGGGAAGGCCATACACCCCCTTGTACGGTTACTGCCTCATCACAGCTCCAAAGCCCACATGAGCATTGCTCGGTGTGGGAAACAAGGATCCAGTCTCAACTCTCCCCGTCATATGGGGCCTAATAGTTGGAATTTCCTGATGGGAGTTCGTCGCTTGGAGATACAACATGACAGAATGAAACACTACACTCAATTTTTGGGACGTCTTGTAGTGGTTCTAACGATTCAAGATAGCTGTTGACCATATTCGAAACACAACATCCCCATAGTGACCTGAAATGGGGACAACAAATCAGCATCGACCACTGACCATATTCACAACGAATGACCTGTAGT
The DNA here is from genome assembly GCA_963277665.1 of Viscum album. Taxonomy (NCBI): domain Eukaryota; kingdom Viridiplantae; phylum Streptophyta; class Magnoliopsida; order Santalales; family Viscaceae; genus Viscum; species Viscum album. The sequence continues at coordinate 543,766,964 of OY728119.1, forward strand.
AGCTTGTTTCTAAACATCCTCGAGAGCATTGACCCAAAGTGGTAAGAGAGCCCTTAGGCCTAGCATCCATGCCATTTGGGACCCCTTCTGGACGGGAAGGATGATGGGGTCCCAATCAAAGAAGTGGGTGAATCATAGATGTACCCATACATTTTAAAGTCAAGCAGGGTAGTCAAAGAGGCAAACACCTCTTTGGAGGGAGACGTATGGAAGAATCGAGATGATCTCGCCATGTATTGAGGCAGAAACCTGTACTACATAATGTGTCTTGACCCGAGGGGAGATTTTGATGTTTTGGGGCTAGGCCAATAGAAAAAATGTCTGGGCATTCATACATATCCCATGAGGATGAGAATCAAACCACATATAGTTTTTGAAGGTCGTGATGTTTAACATTGTGCTGTGAGGACATGAGAGAATATAAGAACGAGGGAGCACATGGTGCAATCGTTGCAACTCCCATATGAACGAGGCCAAGGAGGCTTGCACTACACAACTTGAGGACCCTCCGAGAGGACTATACCCAAGGGGGATAGTCGAAAAGAGGGTTTTGGGGCTGGGCTCAAGACGAGACACCAGAGTCTTCCTAAATATCCCATAAGGGTGGGAATCAAGCCGTATGTAGTTCTAGGGGTGCAGTTTAATGTCTTGTGGGACGATGCACAATTTAAAGTCTTGTTGGATGGAATAGTTTAATGTCATATCGGACCGGCGTGCAGTTTAGGGTCATGCAGGACCAACCGTTTAGGGTCATGCCCAACCTACTATGGCTTAGTCAAAGTATTGCTTGAGGAACATGGCATTGGTGGGAGGAGTTATACTTTCACCATCCACGGTCACCAGGGAGTATGCACCATTGGGGTAAACCCTGTGAATTAGGTATGGTCCTTCCCACTTGGGCTCCAACTTGGGTGGTTTCCTACCAGGGATCATTGGCTCCTGGAGGGCCAATACCAAGTCACCTTGTAGGAAAGAGTGGAGGCAGACCTTCTTATTGTAGGCCCTAGCTATCTTATTCTGATGACTTTCCAAATTGTGCAGGGCATGAAGCCTATTCTTGTCAAGAGATGTCAATTCAGATAGATGAATTTCATCTACCTTATCTGGTGCCTAGTGGTCATAGCCCGCTGTGCATAACGAAGGTAGCTAGATATCTATGGGAAGGATAACCTTATCTCCATACCCTAGGGAATATGGGGTCACTTTGGTGGAATTACGAGTTGTCATCTGATAGGCCCAGAGGTCGTTGGGGAGCTTGTGTGACCAACTCTACTTGTTCTGACCAACCATTTTCTGCAAAATGTTAGAGAGGGTTTTTTGAACACCTCGATCTACCCATTTGCCTGCGCGTGATAGCATGAGGTCTGGTTCAAATAGATTTTGTACATGGCATACAATTTCTTCAACTCGGCTACTTAGAAGTTTGTGCCGTTATTGGTGAGGACATCGTGAGGGACACCAAACCAGTGGATGTTATTGGAGCTCATGAGGTCAATGATAGCACGGGCCTTGAAATCCTTGAGTGGAACTACTTATACCCATTTAGAAAATAAATCTGTGGCAGTCAGGATGAACCTACACTGGCGAGCTGTCGCCAGTGGGTATGATCCCACAACATTGAGTCCCCATACCATGAACGACCATGATTACTTGGTGGAGTGGAGAGTTTCTGGTGTCCAATGCATGAAGTTAGCATGAATTTGGCATGTGTGACATCTCTCGGAGAACTTGATGCAATCATGGATCATGGAGGGCTAGAAGTACCCCAATCTCCGAATCTGATGGGACAGCTTTGGCCCAGTCTGGTGAGCCCAAAAGGAATGAGCATGAACCTCATGCTTGATCGGAAAAATCTCGACTCCTTGGATGAAACGGAGGATAACACTATTATACCCGCACTTGTAGAGGATCTTCTCAAGGCATGGGCAACTTTGGAGGGTAAACTACAGCGTGCGTCATCGGATTCGCTCGCGCTTTGCCCGATCATCTGGGAGGCAACCACTTTGGAGATACTCGACAAAAGGGGATCTCCAGTACGAAGTCGGTTCAACCACTACATCTGGAGAACCTGGGGGTCCTAACGTGATGGATATGGTGGTAAGATGTCTTAATCGCATGTCTTTATCGTCATCTGGGGTGACAGAAGCAATGACTCTCCTGTGTGCCATGTGTATAATCAGATCATCCTGCTCGAGTTCTGCAAGTGATACAGCCAGGCTGGCCAGAGTATCAACTCGACCGTTTTTAGATCGAGGGACATGAGTAACATCTGGAAAATATGGAAACTGGGCCATTAGCTGGAGTGTGTGTTCAAAAAATGGTACGAGCTCTGGGTTTCTGACAACATAGCCACCGTTTACTTTCTTGATGACTAGTTCGGAATCCCCTTTCACGTGAAAATGGGGTACATCATTCTCGAGGGCCAACTTAAGTCTAGTGATAAGAGCCTCATACACTACCTCATTTTTGGTGCAGCCTTCTGACAACAGGAGTGAATATGATAGATTGGCTTGCATCTGGTTAATAAAGAGAATACCCATGCCCACTCTATTGAGTATGAGATCATTGAGCCTTCTGCTGGTGGGGCTTCGAGAGGCACCGTCAATGTGCATCTGCCAACATGCGATGGAAGGATTTACCAAGATGATTGCCTTGTTGGGAAAATCCAAGTCCAGGGACTAGTTCACGAGGGTTGGTTGGGCGGCAAGAAAGTATGCCAATTTTTGTCCCTAGATAGCATTCAGAAGGAAAAACCTAATGTCGAACTGCTGGAGTATTACTGCCAACCGTGCTAGACGTCTAGTTAACATGGGGTAGTTCAGAATGTACTTCAGCGGGTATACTTGAGACACCAGTTGTACCTCGTGGTGCTGCAAGTAGTGTCTCAACATCTGTACTACGAATACCAGTGCAAGGAAGCACTTCTCGATGAGGGAGTATCTAGTCTCGATATTGATGATCATACGACTGAGGAAGTAGAGGCTGTTTTTTATCCCGTAATTGTTCTTTTGGGAGAGAAGGATGCCGAGAGATAGTTCCAGGGCAGTCACCTACAAGATCAGTGGCTTTCTGGAGATGGGTGGCGTCAAGACCAGAGGCTAGAGCAGATACTGCTTAATTCCCCCGAACGCGGTCTGACACTCTTCGTCCCACTCATAGGCAGAGCCTTTCTTCATTATCCAGGAAAAGGGATTACACATGCCTACTAGATTTGCAATTAATTGGCGTATGTAGGCTAAGTGTCATTGTAAACCTTGAAGATCCCAAATATTGCTCAAGGAAGGCATCTGACGGATGGCCTTGATCTTCTCTAGGTTGATCTCAATGACTCGGTACCTGACAACAAAGCCAAGATACTTCCAGGAGGTGGCCCTGAAGAAACATTTCAGTAGGTTCATCATCAGGTGGTAGGCACGAAGAAAGCCGAACACTTTCTCAAGGTCCTCTAGATGGTCATGTCACTGGAATGATTTGACCACCAGATCTTCCACATAGAATTTCACCAATGTCCCGAGGATTGGTTTGAATATGCGATGCATGGCATGCTGATAGGTGGCACCTGCATTCTTCAGGCCAAAGGGAATAACCTGGGAAGAAAAAGTACCTTGGGGCACCCTAAAAGTGGTGGACTGTTCATCCTCTGGGGACATCCAGATCTGATTATATCCAGAGTAGCCATCCATGAATGATAGGGCTTGGAATATAGCGGTAGCGTTGATCAACAATTATATCACCGTATGGGGAAAATCATCCTTTGAACAGTGACGATTGAGTTCTCAGAAGTCAATGAAGACTCTGATTTGTCTGTTCTTCTCCTTGACTGGCACAATATTGGCTAGCCATATGGGGTACTGGACCTCCTTGATGATGTTTCCCTGGACGATCTTGTAAACTTCGGCCTCGACCATGGCACCGTGAGAAGGTTGCATCTTCCTGGGAGGCTGCTTGAACCTGCGATGATTTGTTGGGAGACCGAGGCGGTGGATGGTTACTCAAGGATCTAGTCCTGGCATCTCGTCATAACTCCTGGAAAACATGTCACGGTGCTACTTTCTGAAATCTATGTACCATTGCTACTCCTCGAGGAGCATGGTGGCACTGATCAATGTGGGTATCGGATCTGCCTTGCTACCAAGGTTCCCCTATACCAGTTTATCCACCATTGCGGAAATGCCTTCTTCAAAGGCAGGGGAGCATCCTCCAGATTCTCTTCTTCGCTTGCGGAGGTGGGATTCCTAGCCGGAGAAGCTTCCATTGGGTCGGAATATTGTGACAAGGGGCTCATACCAGCCTGGATTGCAGTCGAAAGGATATCAAGAGATTGATGCGCCACTGAGACCATAGCAATTAAGGCAGTCGATCCAATCCCATCTGTTATTCAGCCCAATGGGCCACGTTTGATGATATCAAAGCAATAGTGGCATGTCATCTTGAGCCGATTAATCCCAGACCAGCGAAATAGACATGTATGATGTACTTTTGTTGCCATGGGCCGGACATCCGGACACCGTATGGTGGTAGGAGGCTCTGGGATCACCTGAGCCTGGTTTGTGTAGGAGTACGAGGTGATTTTCCACCATCTACTGGACTTGGAAATATGCTTTCCTCTTGTACCAGAGACAACAAATCATTTCCCCATATCGGGGGGTTGTGGCCTTTAATCGATGGACCCAAAGACATAGGGGTCATCTAGACCTACCCAGGGGTCAGTTGTGACCATGGCGGGCTCAACCTCACCTGATAGAATCTGCTTATCCTTGCTCTTGTAATAGTCAGCATCCAGGTAGCGGGCTTCACAGGAGGCGAAATGTGATGTGTCACCTTAGATTACACCTCCTCGACCATTAAGGGAGTAGTTGAGGCACTGGTGATACTATGAGGGGACCGCCGCATGTAGGTGGAGCGATGGTCTGCCAGTCAACGCATTGTAGGCGGTGTCCTCGGAGACAACCATGAACTCGGTACTAGAAACTAGGCCACCGAACTGGGTATTCAAATGGAACTTGCTGATCGGGGTCTGATCTGTCTTTTCATATCCCTGGATCCTTAAATCAGAGGGAGTCAGGTCATCTTCGGATAACCCTCTCTTCCGCAATGTCCATGTCCGGATAAGGTTAATCCCAGAGCCTGTGTCAATAAGACATCGGCGAACCTCCACATCATTAAATTGGCCGGTGATGTATAGCAGGCAGATGTTCCCCTGTATGGGGGATCTTTCATCCTCTCTAGAGAACTAAATGATGGCCTGGCATTCGGTGTTCTCGACTGCTTCAGTATGAAAGGCTTGTGCAGCTGCTACCTCCGTCTCAAACTGTAGTGGGTTTTTAAAGCCTCAGAAAGAGCCTCACGTATATCTGTTGATAGTAGAAGGGTTTAAAGGATATAAGCCTCACTGGGATGTCATCAAGGTTCTTGAGAACATCATACTTTTGCGCAAGGTGCGAACTTCTACTTACAAGAGGCCGCTCTGCGATTGGAGGCAGGGCGGGCCCTGCCTGCTGGACCGACGACTGGCTGGTGCTAGGCATATCCTACTGCTCACTAGTCAAATATAGAAGAGTAGATGTCGAATGTGGAAAAGACAATTGTGATTGTCCTATAGTCGGGAAAGGTTGGACATGGCCTGGATGAGGTAGCTCGTCCTGATCTCATATCACAAACAGTGGTGGAGGCGGTCCTGGAAACACCAGATAAAGAGGCTGCGCATGTTGAGTTCTGCGTTGGGCCTATTATCTGGTCTCAATGGAATGCATGACCTAGATGGAGATGCCAACTGATGTACCCCGATGACCCATATGGTCACGGCTCCACCGACGTTGGCGTATACTGGGGATGTTGGGAAGGTTCACCTGGCGCTCCACCTCGTCGGGAGTCATATTGGGATTTACCAACTCTACGGTATTAACCGAAGTGTACCCTTGACCTTCACTTGAAGAGTCACCAAATATTGCGAGGATTCTGGGTGGGATCACCATCTCAGTTGGCATGAAGTCATCAAGAGTGTGGGATGATGATGTCATTGGCAGGGTGCGTTGCTTTTTCTTGCGCCGCTGATGATTGCACTCCTAGGAAGAGGCCGACTGAGATGATGATGTAGAAGTGGTGGCTATAGCTTCTAAAGGATCTGGATGATTTAGGCATTCCCAAATGATGCTATGGGTGTGAGAAATCGTCTTGCGAGCCATCCAGTCATCAGAATTCTGGGACCTACAGTTAGAAACCTGCTGCCACTCACCTTCATTGTCGCTACTACTGTCTGACCTTACAAAGACACTCGCCACCTGTGCCAGGGCTGTTCCTAGCCTGACTATGTTGTTATTGACATGGTATTGGAGACAATATTTAAACACATAGCACTGCCTGAGGTTGGGCCCCAAAATCCGATGATAGGGGAAGTTGTTGGGGAGATCAGTGAGATTCACCTCTTCCAGCCTTCTGCACTCAGGGAATAGTACAATCTCATGTTCCAAGGTGCTATGGAAGTAACCAGGGACCTGATTCTCTTTGAACAAGTAGGTATGGTTTTTTTATCATGGAAGGGGTCCCTTGGAGCCTGTTCTTGACGAGGGGTCGGAGGGGCCAGTCGAGGAGCTGGACCCTGATTGTCTTGCCTAGGCAGTGGTGGTACATTCCACAGGTGCGCTTGCCGATTCTGAGGACACTGCTGAGCCGGAGGTTGCGCCTATGGTGGAGGGCCTCTGCGAGGCTATGGGGTTAGTGATATTGGTTGCAATTATAATTGTGATGGGGCTTCTCTTTGGGCCACCTTGGCGGGTTTGGCTCTGGAATCCCTCCTCGCTGGGATTAGAGGGGCCAACAAACATGCCTGACTAGCCTATTGCAGGGCTTTCTCCAGGTGTTGGGCCTTATCAGAGAAGTCTCAAGATTCTCCAGGGTAGTTATAGGTGATCAGAGAAGGAACTAGTTCTGTCTTGGCGTTCCCTATGCAAATCTTCAGTAGTTTCTCCTGAGTCAGTGGCATGTCAAGGGAGTATGTGAGCCCCTTCCATCGAGCGATAGAGTCCATGACTAACTCATCAGGCCTTCTCTTCCACTTGAAGAGGTCTACAATGCTTGTTTTCCAGGTGGTGGAACTGAACTGGAAGATGAATTGCCTGCGAAGGTCCTCCTAGCTGGTTACGGATCCGATGAGGAGCTGGATGTACCCGAAGAATGTCGGACCCTCCAATGTCTAAACAAAACAGTAGATCTTCGCGGCCCCCTACTACACTGGAGTCCTTAACATGGGTACACACCTTGAGTTGAAGTGGGCCAGGTGCTGCGATGGTCCCCTGTCTTATTAATGGGGGAGAAAGTGGGATTCCAGAAACCCAGAGGTGCCGATATATCATTCACCCATGCCGGGTATGGCTTTCCATCTGGTGGGATTTCCACATGTCGCGTTTCTAATGCCTCATGGTGGGCTATGAGCACCACCATAGGATTATCTATGTGGGGGTCCCTGTCTTGATGGGGATCCCTAGTCATTAGTGCATTGTCGGGTACATCAACATGGTATACAGGCTCATCAACTCGTGGAGCGATTGGTGGAGCAACCCTTGGGGCTACCGTGGGAGCCCGAGCGGGGTATCATGGATTTTCAGCGCCATTTAGGACGGTTTGGGGAGACATACCACACCCTATTTCCATGAGACCTGGATTTAGCCCTATCTGTAGGAGCTGTTTGATCAGGGTTGCATGTGGGCAGCTCGCCGAGGGGAAGTTGTTCCTTCCCCTGGTGCCACGGCCTAGGATCACCGTATTCAGGTCATCGCTCTACAACGCGTTCAGCCGGGAGATTTTCAACCAACATCTTCTGCACAAAAATTTGCTACTGCAACGTGGCCTTCTTGGGGTCCTCCTCAGTCTTCTGCACTAAGGCGGATGGGTCGTAGTGCTTGACAGCTTCAACGTTCTCTTTTCCCTTACTAGAATTCCTGCTGAGTACCAACGCCTCGGTGGGTGCAGGGAGTCCTAGGAGGTTTCTCTGCTAATGGGTAATCCTCCCCGATGGGTCCAATAGTGGTGGAACACCCTCAAGAGGTAAGTATCCATTGAGAAGCTCCAAATCATCCTCCTCATCCACTATATCATCCATGTTGACCATGACCTATCCTAGGGGCATGTCCTCAATATCGCATAGCGAATCGGGCTGCTGCCGAATATGAATGAATAGGAGGGCAACATACTGCCCCTAGCCACAGATTTGCATGTGGGGGGTAGCCTCCATGATAATTTTGTGTAGTACCTTGGTACTCTCAACGCATTCCTGTTGGAAGGCATCATGACAACCTGGTGACTCGGGGCGCTAGCCACAGGGAGCGCGGCTAGATCTACTAGATGTCACTGCTCGCTGATGTCTTCGAAATGCGTTTTTCTCCTTGGATAAACCATGCACTAATGAAGAAGACTAAAATGTTTCACCTAGAGGGTATAGTGGAAACACTCAACTTCTTCCGGGGTGAGGGATTTTAGTAGGTGGAAATTCTGCGTTGCCACAGGCCAGAACTTCTCAGGGAAGTGTACTGCTGCAAGGATGGTCTAGAAGATCCTCGGCTCATATTCAAGGTCTTTCCCTTGATTTCTCCACTCATCAACTAGGGGTGGTTGACGAACTGGAAGCGGTACTAAGGCAGACAATTGGGATGGTAGGCTGGCCGGTGGAGAGTACGATGGGAAGGCTGACTCACCGCCGATTCATGGGATGTATTCTAAATAGTGTAGTGATGTGGCCACTACGTCGCGATAAGAGGGGCTGACGACCGCTGTTCTGGGCTTAGGGGATATGGATACTAGTGATAGGCCGTAATTCTGCTCGCCTGCCATTGGTATGCAGAATAGCTCTATGAGATCTCTTGTAGAGGTAGAGAGTGCTTCCGGTGACTATGGTGGTGATGGCACGACCATAATATGAGGGGTTGAAGTATTTTCATCCACCTCGATATACATATGGAGGGAGAAGGGAATCCTGTGTACCTCACATTCCAGGAGCACCAGGCTGATGTGCCTCGTCCCTACCCTGGCCCTTGACTTGGATGAGCAAGGGAAGGGTTCCCGAGCGGAGTCGTACTCTGCTTCAGAGTTTGATAAGAGGACCGGTTTGATCTCTATCCGTACCTTCTCATAATTATTTTTATGGTGGTGACATCCCGCCATCCTGCCCGAGGGAGGGTCTTCAAGACAGGGCCGATTCCTGACACGGGGTCCTTCGGCCGCACTGGGGTTGGGGTGGAGAGGGTTTCACTCGAGAAAGCCGGGGTGCAAGGTGCACCAGGACAAATATCAAAGGGTACATGGGGAGGACCTCCATTTATAGCACTACATAAGGAAAAAACTCCTCTAGGACCGGTGGGAGCATGGGGAGGACCTCCATGATTGGTGCGGGTGGAGCGAGGCTGGCCTTCACCCCTCTGGTTGCCTAGGCGAGGAGGACCTTCACCAGCTACTAAAAAGATATAGGGCGGATCCCCACATTAAAAAGAGACCGGTTATGTAATTTCCCTACACCGGTGGTTAGGAGTAGGAGGAACGACTCCATATCCAATGTATTGGGCGCAATAGAGGATTACGTACCGAGCATCAATTTCGCGGGGCTGACCTTCATTCGGATTGGGGGTAGGATGGGACAGACCTCCATGCCAAGTCTCAAAGCAGGGAAGGCCCACACTCATTATGGTAGTGGTATGGGGAGGACCTCCGTATGGGGTGGCATCACTGTGGGTTGGTTCGTGGCGACCACTGCTCATGCCTTTGACCAGGGGAGTCGACCTAGCCTGCCCGTGGGGCGGTTGGGGCCTTGATCCCGGTTGGGCATATAAGATCCCATGCTCAGTGTATGCATGGACTGGATGATATGCGTCGGAGGTGGCCTAGGCCATAGTAGCCATCGACGTTGACACCCCTTGGAGGGCATCCTCCTTAGCTTGCGCCCGATGCTGGCATCGGGTCGGATGAATAGTTAATGGTGGTGTAGGTGCATAGCTTACTGGATCCTCATTGAGCAAGACCGAGCGGTGGGGCTGATGCGGCCGGGTGAGAGCCCTCGCTGGGAGCCCCTGGATTGGGACTCTGACCGTGCTAGTCCAGACATCACCTACCTAATCACAATAAGGTAGGGAGTCTTCAAGGCACTCCAGGGACAGGCTCACGAAGCATTTGTATGCCGAGGTGGGGAGCAATGGATCCCTGCGTAGCCCGTGGTGGCGGCATTGGCAATGCGTCACAGATTCTTCTAGGTCCACGCATGCCATATCCCGCATAAGGATGATGACCTCCTCTTCGTAATGATTCACGGGGTTTTTAATTACCCTTCGTTGGATAACATTCCATGTGTATATGGGGCGTGGGCGCCCCACAATCGTTGACGCAGAGGCTGTCGTAAAAGAGGTGAAGCCACGCAGAGCGACTATGCTGGTGTTGCCCCTTCCATTACAGAGACGAGCATGCATTGATCACATTCCTGAGGCAGCAACCTAATTCCTAAGAAGCAGGGAGACGAACTCATCAGTGCTGAAAGAAAAAGGAATCGATGACCAATGCCCTAACACCATCCTGTATTCCATGATGGGTAAGAGGGATCGACGCTAAAAACATTGCAGAATAGGATGTACAATGTTCTACTGCCCCAAAATCTGGTGAGTTTCACTCCAGGCCCTCTATTTATTTGGTGGGACCTGTCACCATATAATTGGATCTGGTGACATGTCAATCTATTGAGGCCTCTAGGCTACTAACCTCCATATTGAGGAGAAGAAAATCACGCCGGGATCACCATTTCTGTTTTTGACGCTTTTGTCGGGGTCAAACACATTTGTCTTGTATGGGGACGAGAGGTGCAGTTTTTCCCCTGCATTACCACTTTCCAAAGGTGGGTGGCATCCGCTCCTTATTCAGGGATGTCTGATCCTTGATTGAAATGATATGATGGGATGTCGGTTCTTCCTTACATGGATTCCTCCTCGAAACTCTTCACCTAGTCCTGGTCTCCCTCATTGAGTTAAGACGTTGTTCATGAAACTCTTCCTAATTCCATATCATCATTGACCCTAGTTAATTACGTTGCTTCTTTCAGGACATTCCATGGGGTTCGGTCAGGGCAACAACCTTCAGTTTGGAGAGTAGTCATGTTGAGAATCAATGGCATGTCTATAGGATGGGAAATTGGGTTGTATTTCTTCTGTCCCATATTATAGGGCTTATCGAGGGTGAGGAAGCCCAAGGCATCCCACATCAAATGCGGGGAATCGTATGCCATGGGCATGTATCTGAGGTTTTTCTCAACTTCCCTTATTTAACACGGGGTATGCCACAAGTTTAATGTCTAGCAGAGACGAATCATGCTGATCAAAACACTAACTACAGTGGATCAGAAGGAAGGACCCCATGGAGGAAACACTGATATTGGGGCCAATATGTGGGTGGTTTCACAAATATTATTAAATGGAATAGAGAATGGGGTGGCATGATCCCACCGGGATGTGGAGGCCTGAGTAAGGATCAGGATGGATGATGGAAGGTTATGTGAAGGGGATGGGGAATGGGATGGCACCATCATGAAGATGACAATGGTTTTGGGCTTGATCCTTTAGGAGGCTTCCTACCTATCCCCGTGGGAGGGAATCAAAGTCCACACAGTTCATCTGACAACGGCTTGCCGCCAATTGGGGTTCAACTACTTGCCACTATATTGGGTCACAATGGCTTACCTTTGGATAAGGTCACAATGTCTTACTGCTGGATAGGGTCACAATGACTTACCACTAACTGAGGCCCATATTTTAACATCATGCAGGACGGGGGAAGACCTATGTTGAAAGGGGTAGGGACTGCTGGGTGTAGGGTATTAGTGAACTAACATAAAATAGAGTCGTAACAACCAATGGGTGGTGGGCTTGAACCTCAGAGAGGCTTCCTACATGCTTTACCTTAGCAAAGATCAAATACCTCATAGTTCAGGATGGGGCGTGAGTTGGTGAACCGATGTGAATAAGGACCTGGGGTCCGGGTGGGTAGTGGTCTTGAAGCTCAGGGAGGCCTCCTACATACCATGCCTTATCAAGGATCAAAGACCACATAGTTCTGGTGGTTGGGAAACGATGTGAAGATGGCCAGAACGATCAGATGGTGGGCTTGAACCTTAGGGAAGATTCCTACATACCTTGCCTTAGCAAAGATCAAAGACCACATATTTCAAGTGGTTGGAAACCAACATGAAGATGGTCGGAACGACCGGGTTTTGGGTTTGAACCTCAGGGAGGCTTTCTACGTACCTTGCCTTAGCAAGGATCTGTGACCACATAGTTCAGGTGGGTGTCGATGAACCGATGTGAAGGTGGACCTAGGGTCTAATGGGTAGTGGGCTTGAACATTGTCGAGGCTTCCTACATACCCTCCTTTGGAAAGGATCAAAGACCACATAGTTCAGGAGGGTGGATATAATTTAACCTCATGCAGGACGAAGGTGAACCTAAGTGAAGGTGTCGGGGCGACCGGGTGTTGGTGAACAGACTCGAGGATAGTCTAAATGGCCGGTGTTGGTGGTCTTGAACCTCAGGGAGGCTTCCAATATACCCTGCCTTGGTAAGGATCAAATTACTCATAGTTCAGGTAGGTGGGTGTGCCTTAAAATCTAGGCTTCCCAAGGATGACGATGTTAGGGTCGATTGGTGCAAGCCTGTTGTAGGGTGTGGAAAAAGCAATTTAATTTCCTAATGCAGCACAGAGGCTGACCAGGGTCATCTCACTTGAGGAGATTTCTCAGTTGTTTACCCACATAATCTAATTAATATAAATTAATTATTTTTGGTTTTTTATTTAATCTTACAATTATATGAAATTTTAATGAAAAACCTTAAAGTAACATGCAATAACAGAATGATATTAGTGAAGAAAGAACTTCGCTTTTCTGGGTTGGTTAGTGGGTTCCATTATTCTCCATATTGGTGTTTAAAATATGATTGAAATTTCAATTATGAGTCTTCATCCATTTATTACTATTCTTTTATTTAGTGTTGTGAAATATTTAATGTGTATATCAATCTCAATTCCACCTCCTCCTATAATCAAGGTTGATGGCTTACCTCAACCGAGCATGTGACATCTCATAGGACCTGGCTCCATCGTACGCAATGTCATATACTGAATGGCTCAACTCCACCATATGAAGATATTGTATCTAGTAGAAGGGAGGGAAAAGATATAATAAAAGAATAGAAATAATTTTGAGTTCAATGTTGTGGTGGACGACCGTTGCACCCACGCACATCAATCTTTCCTATCACAAAAATAATGAAACTTTAAAATTTATGTGCAGAATAAATGGAATTTCCACATACCTCCCCCAGGCCAAGTCTCAAGTTAGCCCCTAATTTTTAATGGTAAACAGTCAAAGTGGATTCAATAATAATTAAAATAAGAGAATTATATTAGGGTGGAAGAGAAATACAGATGGTAGAAGATGGATTCACTTTAATAAAAAAATATGTAGAAATGTTACGTGATAAAAGAAAACTAAATTAAAAAGAAAAGAAAAGAAAAATCCTAAGATAAAAGCATGTCCCTAGGCCTCCACTCCAAATTTGGTGTCAAATTCTCCCTTTAATCATGGGTGAACTCATCCTTATATAGGTCAAGGGATTTCATCCTTCAGTCTTCAAATTTCAAATCTTCAAAATCTATCTTTATGATTTTCTGCAGATTCTCTCCACCAAATGATTGACCATGATTGGCCCATTTAATGGTTGAATTGTGTAATTATGTCTTCTATATAGATCTTCAGAAATATTTTTTACATTTAATCACAAAATTAATGATTTATACTCCATGTGGATTATGAGATATGGAAAATTATGAATGATCATTTAATTTAGAGGAATGTTTCCTTTTTTCTGCCTCAAATTGTTAGCATCCATGGACCGCCTTAATGATGGAAAATCATCATTATCCTCAACAGTGGAACACCTTATTTAATATTCTTCAACATAAAATTTGAATCACTATGATTGGAGGTGCTTAGACTGAGTTAGGATTTATTCAGTGAGGTGGGGTCCACACAGTCGTCCAGAGTAACTTTCCCATTTGACCGAATTTTTAATACCCTTTGATGGCTGAATTAAATCATGTTTCAAAAACAAAAAATGAATAAAATAAATTTATTATCCTAATAAAAAAGGAATTATATAAATTGGATATATATTTTAAAATATATTCATGAATAACCAAAGTGGTTAAATTCTGTCAATATTTCCAAATTAAGCAGTTTTCCAATTTTTTCCCAAAACAAGTCATAAATCCAAAATTGACGTAAATAACTCAAATTGATAAATTTTTAGGGATTAAATCATTGAATTAATTAAAAAAAATTATGAAAGTATTATCTCTATCAATTCCCCCACACTTAAACTATACTTTTCCTCAAGCATAAAATCTCCACATGGAATTCAAAGGGAACTAATGGCACCAATATTTAAATTCCAGTGAAATAAAATCGAATGATTATAAATGTCCAATCAAAATTCCAATTTCCAAAAAAAAAATATAAAATTAATTTCCCATTTTTCAATGAAACAATCAATTCATGCATTTTATTTTCCCCTTTGAAAAACGATGGAGCTTCTCCTTTCATTCATTCAGGCTTCTCAATTTATTATTATTTAACATGACAAATCATGATCTACCTCTATTTTGAATATATTATCTCATCACTCATGATACAATTAATAGTGGAGTTATGATCATATCATTAGAACATGATCCTTATCCATAGGCTTGTAAAAGAACTACTTTCTCCACTTTGTAAAGAAAAACACACATAAAATCACGAGGAATTGAAATAAAGGTTCAAATGACTCTGTGGCTTAGGGTTGGTGGGTAAATGATTGAAATAATTTAAGGCTAGAAGTAAGAGGTTTGACTCTTATGTAAAATTCATGATTAATCAAGTGAAAGCATATTATGAACCACACTCAAATCCCCATGAGAATGTGACACACAACACCACCCCCCCTTTTAATGACATGAGACATGAGTCAATACATGATCTCAAAGATTGATATCATCCTAGTTCTACTCCTCTTTTTTTATTTTATTTTTGTAAAGTTCCATAAAGGCACAACGTTATTTTCCTCTTTTTTGTTTAAGATCCAAAAAGGTACAACTTTATTTTCTACTTTTTTTAAGGAGAACTGGATAAAATGAAAGTATCATAATGAAATGATGACTCATGCCCAATTTTCTAATAATGCACTGCCACCCAAAATGATTACCCACAAGAGATACTAATTCCAATGAACTCACACAAAAGGCCCTTCCACCACACTCAAACTTGAATTACCATGCAAAAATACTAAAAGTGTGGGTAGGTAAGGAAATATCATCCTATAATGTGGGTTAAACCTATAAAGCAATTCATGGATTCTGTGGGATGATGAAGGATAAATGTAAGGGTGGGTCTCAGGTAAATATGTGGCTAGAAAAGGTAGTTCCTCAATCATTTTAAATGTCTTTTTTCACAGTCATAGCTTTGAAAAATTTCAATAAATATTCTAGCAGGTGGCACGTCCCAAGATCACTCACGAAATATGCTCAATATAAAATAGGAAATATTTGGCCTAGAAATACACTCGGGAATGGGAATATAACACTGGACAATAAATCATGGCATGAATAATAATAAAAAATCAATTTAAATGAACTTCTGAAATTCAAAGCATAAAATATGGTAGGGAAATTTCATTTACATGAATCAGTTAATTTCTTCAAATCACAAGTCATCATTTCAATATCCATGCTTCACTTTAATCATCAAATTATCAATTTTAATCATTCAATATAATTAACACTGAAATATAAAACATGGAATTACTTGAATCCTAAGAAAGTCATGTCTCCTAGATAAGTAAAGTAAAAGATAATTCAAGTGTGGGAATTCAATTCCATTTTAAAGCCAAAAAATGTAAGTAGTTTCAATGTTAAACATTAAAAGTTAACCCCATTTTGAAATGAAGCTTCATCCTTCTATTTGGGGGTTCCATTTTTTTCATGAACCTATAAAAGAGAATTACTCAATTAAGTGAAATGATCATGTCATTAAAGCTCCAAAATATAGGAGGGATTGGCTTACATGCTATGCTACTTATATGAAAAGAAATTTGAATCTAAATTCCTAGAAAGAAAGTAAAGATAAGTCTTGGTACAATCCCCTAAGTGGGTCCTGGATTCTTTTACTTCCTCCAGAGGGCAGTACCAGCTTTTATCCATAATCTGATGGTGGGTGGATCTTCTTGGACATGAAACACCACATGTTCCTCTTCCCAGATTGTAGTTATTTTTTCTTGTTGAGGAGTATTACATAAATAGAGTACACCAGATCTGCCCCATTCTCAATGTGGTATAGATTTCACGGTGCAGGTAGGATAAAGTATGGATCCTCCTCTTCTTTAGGTGCTACTTGTGCAACATGTTCTTCAAAATCCAATGGTTTTTTTAGATGCGCTTCATGAAAAGAATAATCAAAGGGATAATCAAAATTTAAATTTGAAATATTAATTTCAAAATATTCCCTTTTAAGGCAGGAATCTTGTAGATTTGGTTCTTCCCATAGATCCACTTGTATCACTTCATGGGCTTCCTCAAGTAGATGATCAATATCCTCAGGGAGCACTAGGTGTTCCTCAATAGGTGCAATTACTTCTTCTTCATCTTCCTCCAAAGTGATACAAGGATTGACTGAATCAGAAAATTCATAATCATCAAGAGTGATACTAAAATCAGATTGAATGAAATCAAAACATATAGAGTTCAAGAAATGATCATCTCCCTGAGTTGCTTCTTGTTCAATCACTATTTTAGTGATAAGTGTCTCTTGGAGTCTATCATCACTTGATAGAGGTAGGTAGTCAGGCTCCTCCATTATTTCTTTGAATTATCCCACTTGGATGGTTTCTCCATCTTCCAAGGATAGAGAGAAGTATTAAGGTGGTTTCTCTTCTAATTTTTATGGAATTAGGAGATCATGTTTCATTTCAATTTCTGCCCATGCACTCCAAAATTTCTCAAAATTCACATGATTTCCATATTGTAAATCAGAATAAAATAATATTTCATATATAAACTCTAGCAATGGTTGAGATAGGTGGAAATGATCTTCAGGAACATCCTCTTTTACCCCATCAGGTTCTTCAACATCAAAAAATAGAGGGGAAATTTCTTCCACAGCTTGCTCAGGCTCTTACTCCTATTCAGGATTGGGTTTCTCACTTTCCTCTCAAACATAGTCAAACTCTATTTTCATTTTTCTCCCCAAGTCATCCAGATCATTGCTAATCCTATCCACACAAGCATTTAGATCTCTATAATCCACTTCGGGTTCTTGATATTGCACCTACGAGTAATCGTCCCACACATAATAATTTGAATTCGAATAAATCATTGAAAAGTAATTTTTTATATTTCTTTAAATAATGAAAACTATATAAAATTTGAAAATATAAAAATTAAAGTAAACAAATGATTATCTCCTCGTAAATGGTGCTAGTTTTGGCGTATTCCTGTCGTAGGGTGTGGCAAAATCAATTTAATTTCTTAATGCAGCATAGAGGCTGACCAGGGTCGTCTCACTTGAGGAGCTTTCTCAGTTGTTTACCCACATAATCTAATTCAACTAAATTACTTATTTTTCGTTTTTTATTTAATATTACAATTCTATGAAATTTGAATGAAAAAGTTAATGTAACGTGCAATAACAGAATGATATTAGTGAAGAATGAACTTGGCCTTTGTCGGATGGTTTATGGGTTCCATTATTCTCCTTATTGGTGTTTAAATTATGTTTGATAATTCAATTCTGAGACATCATTCATGAATTACTATTATTTTATTTATTGTTGTGAAATTTTGAATATTTATATCAATCTCAATTCCACCTCCTCCTATAATGAAGGTTGATGGCACATTTCAACCGAGCATGTGACATCTCCCAGGACTTGGCTCCATCGTATACCATTTCATCTACTCAATGGATCAACTCCACTATATGAAGAGCTTGTATCCATTAAAAGGGAGGTAAAATATTTAATAAAAGAATAGAAATATGTTTTAGTTCAATGTCGTGGTGGATGACCGTTGCACCCGTGCACATCACTCTTGCTTATCACAAATATAATGAAACTTAAGAATTTATGTACAGAATAAATAGAATTTCCACATACCTCCCCCAGGCCAAGTCTCGAGTTATCACCTCATTTTTATGGGTAATATGTCACGTTGGATTGAATAAGAATTAAAATAAGAGAATTATATTAGGGGTGGAAGAGAAATAGAGATTTTAGAAGATGGATACACTTTAATAAAAGATCTGCAGAAATGTTACATGATAAAAGAAAACAATATTAAAAAGAAAAGAAAATAATCCTATGTTAGCAGAATGTCCCCAGGCCTCCACTCCAAAGATGGTGTTGAACTCTACCTTTAATCATGGGTGAAATCCTCATTATATAGGCCAAGGGATTCTATCATTCGATCTTCAAATTTCAGATCTTCAGAATCTCACTTTAAGATTTGCTGCAGATTCTCTCTACCAAAAGATTGACCATGTTCGGCCCATTTAACTACCGAATTGTGCAATGATGTATTCTATATAGATCTTCCAAAATATGTTTTACGTTTCATCACAAAATTTCATATTTATCCTCCATGTGGATTATGAGATATGGACTATTAATGATGAGAATTTAATTCAGAGGAATGTTTCCTTTTTTCTTCCCAAAATTGTCAGCATCCATGGACTGCCTTAATGATGGAAAATCTTTAAGATCTTCAACATACGAACTCATTTTTTAATACTATTCCACATACAATTGGAATAACTACTATTGGAGTTGTGTAGACTGAGTTATTATTTATTCAGTGAGTTGGGGTCTACACAGTCGTCCAGAGTAACTTTTGAACTTGACTGAATTTTGAAGACCCTTTAATGGCCGAATTAAATTCTGTTTCAAAAACGAAAGATGAAGAAAATAAATTTCGTAAGACAATAAAAAAAGGAATCATATAAATTTAATTTAAATTTTAAAAGAAATTCATGAATTACCAAAGTGATTAAATTCTGTCAATGTTTCCAAATTAAGTAGTTTTCCAATTTTAGCCCAAAACACATCACAAATCCAAAATTGGTGTAAATAACTCAACATGTTTAATTTTTTGGGATTAAATCATTGAATTAAATATAAAAAATGATGAATATGTTATCTCTATCATCAATGTTTACTCTAATACAACGTGAGTCAAGTTCAGTGTGAGAACAAGAGGCAGCAAAGACCTGACGATCACGTCGCTTAAGGTGCGTCCGTGGTAAGTGGAGTGGGGCTTACACATGATCATAGCTCAAAGAGGAATCAAGGGCTTATTCTTGGATAACAGCCTGAAAAGGATGGAACATACTCTGTAAAGACCGATAAATTTCAAGGAAATTGTTTTTTAAATTTTTGGGATTTTACCAGTACACAGTTTCTGACGGCACCTGATACCGAGGCCCGGTGTGCCCGAAATCAATTTCCGAAGTTTAGCTCGGGTACGTTCAGTGAACGAATGAGCGAGTTTTTCTAACTTTTGAACTGGTGCTTGGAATCGAAATCCGAGGGCACCGATGAAACCGCAGCACTGGTAATTGCTTAAGAAGACCTTTATTGGAGTTGCATTTGCTCAGGGAAGTTCTTAAAAAAATGCGAGGAATAAAATATAATTGTTCTACAATTTTATTTTATTTCACTATTAAGTGGTTAAAACCCATGTGTGGGAGTTGGGGTGGGACCCACTAAAATTCTAACTCCTCTTGATGGGATATTAGTGATGTGGGGCCCACACGAGCCCCACCCCTTCAAATTCCCCAACACCTCTAACCCCCCACATGAGTTAAGTAACTCTTCCACATTAATGCATGCCAACTAAACACCTAATTAATTTGACAACACAAGTTTAATAAATTAGGTGAATTCAACTTTTGAAATTTTATAAATGTCGGCATGTGTAAATAAAATATGGCAAAGCCTTATTTTATTTTGGGTTGATGTGTTGTGTGGTGAATTGAGAGAGGAAGAAATCTTTACTTTGAATAACTTTATCTTTCTCGTTGAAGAATGCGAAGAACGCAATCACGCCTTCCATCTTCCCTCCACGTCAATGAAAGGGAGATTCCGCTTCTTCTATGGATGTTCTCCGTCGACGTATATTGAGCCTCACCCGCGACGCCGTATTCCATGACGCTAGGTTCCTCGAACTTCTTTGAGGTAGGAGTTTGTCCTTCGATCAAGTTTAGTTATCATATTCATTAATTATTATTATGACCGCTTGATATAGTTATAACGAGAGGAGGTCGGACCACACAGACACGGCCGATCCTCCTTCCCTTTCATTTTGATCTTTGTGTATCGTGATGGAAAAGACGACGCGGTGCCATTGCACCACGCAGGAACAGATGAACCGCGGCCGGAGCAGGCCGAGTCGAAGGTACGCGGTGCCGTCACGCCACACTGGTGTGGCCAATGGAAGCTGCAGCCAAGACCGGGCCGCGGTGGAGGGGCGCAGCACCATCACGCCACGCTGGACCACTATGGAGGGCCGCGGCCGGGGCGGGCCATGGCAGAGGGGCGCGACGCCGTCACGCCGCGCCGGTTGGACAGGGGTTGCGGCCTAAGGCCGCGGCGGTGTAGAGGAGGGTGGCCGGACTCCGTCAGCCGCCGGCGCTCCAGGAGGCGGGACCAGCAGGTCCCGCGACGGCTCCGACCGGCCGTTTTGGGATGTTCGGGGGTCGTAACCTCCAGCCAGCCCACCTAGAGAAGACCCCACAGGGGTCTGCCGCTTCGGGAAAATAGGGGGGCAGTACCCTGCCCCCCTTCTGTGTCCGCTCCGCGCGCGGGCTCCTGCACAGGGCCAGACCGCCCGTGCCAGGCCGGACCGCCCGCACTAGGCCGGGCCGCCCGCGTTGGGTATGTCCGGGCCACCCATGCGGGGCCGGGCCACACCAGCTAGGCCGGGCCGTGCCCTAACTGTCCGGACCCGGACCCGGGTCAGTTCGACCTGTTCGGGCCGTCCCAGGGGGTATCGGGCTGGGTCAGACCGGGCCCGAACCCCCTTTTTCCGGACAGATCTGTTCAAACACCCATAACATA
Organism: Viscum album; assembly: GCA_963277665.1. Taxonomy (NCBI): domain Eukaryota; kingdom Viridiplantae; phylum Streptophyta; class Magnoliopsida; order Santalales; family Viscaceae; genus Viscum; species Viscum album. The sequence continues at coordinate 543,788,128 of OY728119.1, forward strand.
GGCTGAGGACCTACGATCGACACACATTTAGTTGCGTTGGGATCCTTGGATCGAGACGGTCGTTTTGGAATATTACACTTAGTGTTTCAGAGAACTTTGGGTATGTCCAGGTTGGTTCGAACACGAAACCAACCGGGCCCTCGGAGCAGAAATGCCTATAACTTGAGTTCCAGACGTCCAATTGACGTGCCGTCAACTTTGTTGGATTCCTCTTAGTGAGATAGTTCTTTTGGATTACTCCGCTCGAGGTTTGGATGCAGAAAGAGTATGGTCAGGTTGGTTTTGACTTAAAAACCAATCGGGCCCCTAGGACGAAAAAGCCAATAACTCTCATACCGGGCGTCCGATTGACGTGTCGTCTGTCACGTTGAGCTCCTATTGATGATACATAACATTGTGATACATCAAATCTATACTTCGTGACAGTTGATGTATCAACCCCCCTTGGCTCGTGGAGCGGACCCTCCCAAAATCGAACATGCTTTGTGCAGAAACCCTAGAGCTGGCTGCGACTGTGACGACGACGACGACTGTACTAAAATCCTCTGTGGGTTCAACAGTGACGAAAACCGTACTGGGGTCCACTGTGGGTTCAATGGCGATGACTACTGTTCTTGTATCCTATGTGGGTCGGGCAGTATTTAACTACTATTCTTGAATCCTATGTGGGTCCGACAGTATTTGACCTCTGTACTTGTATCCAGTGTGGGTCCGGCAGAGTAGCTGGTCTAGTATCCTGTGTGGGTCCAACTGCTTAGCTGGTCTTGTATCCTATGTGGGTCCGATAGCTTAGATGAATCAGTGGCTACATCTGATCATATCTATCATCTTACGAAGAAGTATACCTATGTGATCTGAATATTAGCTTACAATCATTATCATCGATATGATTGTTGTGTTTTCCGGTGTGGATTAAGTTATGAATTCCTATGTGGAATGGGTTATGTTCTCTTGTGTGGACTGGGTTGTACTTGGGCTCATGTGATGGAGCCAATCTAGAATTGATAACATAGGTATATGTATGGTCGTATACCTAATTTGAGTTGGTTGATACTTTGTGATTGTATCTTTTCTTTGTGGTTTATCCTTCGTGGATTCTGGGAGACCTTCTGGGTCTCTGGGTCCCTACTGAGTGTCGTATACTCAACCCTTCATAGGCTATGCCAGTATTACATTGTTTTGGATGCAGACGACAGATAGCACTGATCATAGTTCAGGCTTGAGGAGCAGGACGGTACCCGAAGGTGGTCTATCAGGTGGGACGTACACGGAGAGGACGGTCGGACTCGAGGAGCCGATGAGACTGACGATACTCACTCTTTAGGTGGGAGTTCCTAGAGGACCTCCTGGTTGTTACTGCTTTGTCTTTCAGTTCTTGTACTTTACTTTTCAGTTGTACTGCACTTCAGTTGGGTTTGTATTCTAGCCCATTTACTTTCTAGCAGTTACCTTTGTATTCGGTTTACATAGTATTTACTTCAACTTGCGTACTCTATGGTGTTTGTTTACTTTATAGAGGCAATGCCTTCCCTTTTATCGGGATTTACACCTTTGATGCTAGTCGCTAGCCCCTGGCCTATGGAAGGCGGGTTTGGGGTAGTCACGACACGGGCCCCGAGAACGGGTCGTGACAAATTGGTATCAGAGAGGTTCGGTTCTACCGTAGAACTCAGGACTCTGATCGTTCTTCTATGTGCAACAATAGCGTTAAGGGTATTGAGTGTGGTTATCAGTCCCGGGAGTCCAGTGTTGGTGCGGCGGCTGACGTATCCATTCACCAGGACCTTGACTTCTGATTTTCGACTCAGTGCCCGAAAACATTGATTGCATGTGTGTTTCAAAGTTTTCTTTGTGATTACTTGTGTCAGCTCACCAGGTATACTATATTGACCGTGGCACACCTGTTTCTTTTTAATATGGACCCACTACGGCAGCCAGCTAGGGTTCCGAGCTTTGTGCGAGACAGCAACCCACCGGGCAATGAGGCCTCGGTGCAGGGCCCCTTTACAACGGAGGCACCGACGATAGCTCTACCCACCGAGCCACCAATGCTACCATCACCAGCCGCTGAGAGTGCACATCGACTTAGTGCTCTTCACAAGTTTTAGTGTCAAAGACCACCCAAGTTCCATGGGGAGACGGACCCTCAGGCAGCCAAGGATTGGATGGAGGCTGTTGTATGAGTTTTTAGGTTAGTAGGGACACCAGCTGACCTCATGGTGATCCTTACAGCGAGTCTCCTGCACGCGGCAGCAGGTATATGGTGGATTCTGGAGTTCCAGGTTCACGATGAGGAATCTTTACTTTAGATAGACTTCGAGAGCCTGTTCTGCTCAGAGTTCATTCCACCCATCCTCCATGCGGTGCCCATACAGGAGCTACTACAGCTGCGACATGGCAGCTTGATAGTAGCCCAGTACTCGGTGAGATTTACCAATATCTCGCGCTACTCCATGGGCATGGTACGGGACCCATTATTCCGGGCCCAGACCTTTGAGCAGGGACTAAAGAATGAGGTCAGGGCTTCGATGATCTCCCTCATCATTCTGACGCAGGCAAGAGTACTGGAGCGAGCCCTTCTTGTAGAGAGCTTTCTTGTTGAGCCTACACTAGCAGCGAGACCAACCCGAGGGTGAAACGTTGTAGAGTCTTCTACAGCTGGCAGTTGGTGGATGTCATAGGGGTCCAAGTGGACCAGACCATCGGGCGGATGACCCCAGGATACTGGATCAGAGGTGCGGGGCACACGGCGCAGAGCCAGCCTTACGAGGAGCAGATAGTGCTATGCATGCGGCGGGCAGGGCCACATGGATCGTGATTACCCGACTCGCCATGCAGAGGAGAAATAGCCGGTTGAGGGACCACCCAGGCAGAGGCAGAGGTTTGACTTTGGCGGTCCGCAGGGAGCAAGCAGATGAGGTAGAGGAGCTGGCTGAGCAGCGGGTGGTGGATGACGTTTTGAGACTCTACCACCACCACCACCAGGAGGTCTTCCCAGACCACAGGGAGCTGGAGGACAGAGACATGATCAGCTTTAGGAAGTGGAGGCCTACGACCACGGCGCACCAGAGATGATTTGAGGTACTATCTGTGTCAACTCCACCCTTGCTGCAGTTCTTATAGACACATGAGCGAGTCATTCTTTCATTGTCGCTACCCCTATTCGGAGCTCAGAGATTCCGACGGAGCTGTTGGCTCGATCCTTATTGCTAGAGACACCTACGTGAGTAGAATCGATGATTACGCACTGGTTCTGATAGTGTGAGCTTACTCTAGGAGTCGATAGCTTCGGCTGAGATCTTCTTGTAGTGGCGTCGAGGCCTTACGATGTCATCTTGGGCTTGGATTGGTTATCTACGGTCCATGCTCAGATCGACTGTATTAAGCGCAAGGTGTGATGTGTTCACACCGATTGGAGTAGGTTCACCTTCACCATTTATAAGGGAGGCTTTGCAGCACAGGATGGACTCACGCAGAGGAGAGGACATCTGATCACTCATTAGTTAGCTAGTCTCATCCTAGGAGAAGTTGACGTGTGGAGTCCGAGTTTTCCTTTTGTGGTGGATTAGTATGTAGAAATTTTTCCTGACGACGTTCCAGGACTACCTCCTCGTAGAGAGGTAGACTTCTATATTGACCTGTACCTAGGGACAGCCCCGATATCTACCACAACATATCGGATGGCTCCCGCTGAGCTTTAAGAGCTATGGGTATAGCTGGAGGACTTGCAGGGCAAGAGATTCATTAGATCCAGTGTTTCACCCTGGGCTTCCCTGATACTGTTCGGCAAGAAGGCAGATGTGAGCTTGCAAATGTGTGTCGATTACCATCTCCTGGACTAGGTGACTGTGAAAAACAATTATCCACTTCCAAGAATCAACGACCTCTTCGATCAGCTCAAGGGTGCCCGATGGTTCTCGAAGATAGATCTCATGTTAGGCTATCATCAGCTCAGAGTTCAAGATGAGGATGTGAAAAAAACGGTCTTCAGGTGTCGGTATGGGCATTATGAGTTCTTGGTTATCCCTTTAGGTGTAACCAACACTCCAACAATGTTTATGAGCCTCATTAACAGGATCCTCCAGCCTTACCTCGATCGATTTGTCATAGTCTTCATCGATGACATATTGATTTAATCAACTACTGAGGAGGAGCATGCCTACCACTTACGAGTTGTACTGGATACACTTAGATAGAACTATCTTTATGGTAAGCTCTTGAAGTGTCAGTTCTGTATTCGAGAATTCCACTTCTTGGGACACGTCATCTCTGAGGCGGGAGTTGCGGTGGATCCTGCGAAGTTTGAGGCAGTGCTAGCTTTAGAGCCACCCAGGAGCGTGACAGAGGTGCAGAGTTTCCTGGGTCTAGCTGGGTACTATCGGAGGTTTGTTCCAGACTTCTCCAGAGTTTCTGCACCACTTTCATCTTTGAAGAAGAAGGGGAAACCCTTCGTGTGGTCAGATAGATGTCAGCAGAGCTTCCAGGAGCTGAGACAGAGATTGACCAGTGCACCCATCTTGAGGCTACCGAAGGAGGGAGTAGGGTACGTAGTTTACTGTGATGCATCAGGGACAGGAATCGGGTGTGTCCTGATGCAGGAGCGGGCCGTGATTGCTTACGGATCACGACATTTGAGGCAACACGAGCAGAACTACGCAACCCATGACCTGGAGTTAGCAGTAGTGGTCTTTGCCTTGAATATGTGGCAGCACTATCGGATGGGAGAGCACTTTACAATCTACTCTCACCACCAGTGTCTCAGGTACATCTACATACAGAAGGACCTGAACCTGAGACAGTGGAAATGGCTCGAGTTCCTCCAGGACTATGACTTTGAGATAATCTATACTCCTGGGAAGGGAAATGTAGTAGCCGATGCTCTCAGTAGGAGGACAGGCATTTAGCTACTTGGAGAGGCGACATAGCAGCTAGCTGCATTGCAGATATCCTTCGTGGATAGAGATGGGGCACCCTTTATACAGTTTCTCACAGTCACTCTACCACTTCTTCAGCGGGTCAGAGAGGCTCAGCGTGGGGACGTTTACTGTGAGACGCGACGTGCAAATATATCCTCAGGACAGGCACCTGATGGATTCTTTGTATGAGGAGAGCACATCGTCCTTTTCAGAGGATGTACTATGGTACCAGTTTCATTATAGGTGGAGGTGCTGAGAGAGTTTCACACTTCCCCTTTGGAGGTACATCCTGGAGTAGCAATGATGTACCAGGATCTCAGACTGCAGCACTGGTGTCCGGGTATGAAGAAGGATGTGGCAGTGTTCGTTTCACGATGCCTCACCTGCCAGCAGGTGAAGGCAGAGCACCAGGTACCAGTGGGATTGGTATAGACCTTAGATGTCCCGAAGTGGAATTGGGACAAGATATCCATGAATTTCATGACAGGGCTTCCACATACTTCCAGAGGTCACGACTCCATTTGGGTGATCGTCAACCGACTCACCATGTTGGCCCACTTCTTACCCATCAGGGAGCAGGGCTCAGTGGAGACCTTAGGATGACTCTACATCCAGGAGGTCATACGGCTTCATGGTGTTCCATCGTCAATCGTCTCTGATCGTGACACTCACTTTACTTCTCGGCTTTGGAAGGGGTTGCAGGAGGCATTCGGGACACAACTACGTCTGAGCACCGCCTTTCACCCTCAGACAGATGGTCAGATAGAGAGGACCATTCAGACTCTTGAGGACATGCTCTGTGCATGCGTCCCTAACTTTGGTTATAGCGGGGAGGATCACCTACCCTTGGTGGATTTTTCGTACAACAACAGCTACCACTCCACCATCAGGATGGCACCATACGAGGCACTGTTCGTCCGGCCTTGCAGATCACCTATGTGCTAGACATACTCTGGGGAGTCAGCACTTGTGGGGCCAGAGATGGTCCAGGCCATGACAGAGAAGGTCCAGGTCATCCAGGAGTGGATGAGGATAGCTCAGAGCTGACAGAATTCTAATGCTGACAGGAGGTGGATACCACTGGAGTTCGAGGATGGTGATCACGTTTTCTTACGGGTCTCACCTTGACATGGATTACGAAGATTTGGCCGGGGCGGCAAGTTATCTCCACACTTAATCGGACCATTTTAGCTTCTCAATAGGATAGGCGAGGTGGCTTATTACCTGGCTCTTCCACCTCAGTTTCACCAGGTGCACGACGTCTTCCATGTATCTCAGTGGAGGAGATACGTTCACGACCCGACGCATATCATCGACCATGGGGAGCTGGACATTGATGATGGGGTGACTTTTGTGGAGGTCCTAGTGGAGATCAAGGATCGACATGAGCCGGTCCTACATGGGCGGTTGTTCTTCTAGTGTGTATCAGGTGGCATCACGGGAACCTCAAGAAGAGCACTTGGGAGCTGGAGGCTCAGATGCGTGCACAGTACCCTCATTTGTTTTCCTAGTTTGTGATGTACTTTTACAGGGTTGTAAATCCTTGAGGAGGGAGTAATTTAAAGCCCCGTAAATTTCAAGGAAATAATTTTCTTAAATTCTTTGTGATTTTACAAGTACACAGTTTCTAACGGCACCTGATTCCGAGGCCCGGTGTGCCCGAAATCTATTTCAGAAGTTTAGCTCGGGTACGTTCAGTGAACGAACGAGCGGGTTTTTATAACTTTTGAATTGGTGCATAGAATCGAAATCTGAGGGAACCGATGAAACCATAGTGCCTGTAATTGCTTATGAAGACCTTTATTGGAGTTGCGTTTTCTCGGGGGAAGTTCTTAAAAAAATGTGAGGAATAAAATATAATTGTTCTACAATTTTATTTTATTTCTCTACTAAGTGGTTAAACCCCATGTGTGGGAGTTAGAGTGGGACCCACTAAAATTATAACTCCTCTTGATAGGACATTAGTGAGGTGGGGCCCATACGAGCCCCACCCCTTCAAATTCCTTAACACCTCTAACTCCCCATATGAGTTAAGTAACTCTTCCACATTAATGCATGCCAACTAAACACCTAATTAATTTTACAACACAAGTTTAATTAATTAGGTGAATTCAATTTTTGAAATTTAAAAAATGTTGGCATGTGTAAATAAAATAAGGAAATGCCTTATTTTATTTTGGGTTGATGTGTTGTGTGAAGAATTGAGAGAGGGATAATTCTTTACTTTGAAGAACTTCATCTTCCTTGTTGAAGAACGCGAAGACCGCCGTCACGCCTTCCTTCTTCCCTCCACGTCAAAGAAAGGGTGATGTCTCTTCTTTCACAGACGTTCTCCGTCGACATATATGGAGCCTCACCTATGACACCGTATTCCGAGACACTAGCATCCTTGAAATTCTTTGAGGTAGGGGTTTTTCCTTTGAACAAGTTTGGTTATCATATTCATTAATTATTATTAAGACCGCTTGATATCGTTATAACGGGAGGAGTTCGGATGACACAAACACGACCAATCCTCCTCCCCTTTCATCTAGATCTTCGTGTATCATGATGGAAAAGACAGCGCGGTGCCGTTTCACCGTGCAGGAACTGGAGAACCACGACCGGAGTGGGCTATGGTGAAGGTGCACGGCGCCGGTGTGTCCAAAGGAAGCTGTGGCCCAAAGCGAGCCGCGGTGGAGGGGCGCGACGTCGTCGTGCCGCGCCGGAGCACCATGGAGGGCCACAGCCGGGGTGGGCAGTGGCGGAGGGGCGCGGTGCCGTCATGCTGCGCTGGTCAGACAGGGGCTGTGGCGGTGCAGAGGAGGGTGGCCGGACTTTGCTGGCCGCCGGTGCTCCAAGAGGCGGGACCAATAGGTCCCACGGCGGCTCTGACCGGCCATTACGGCCATCCATTTTAGGAAGTCTGGGGGTCGTAAGCCCCAGCCAGCGCACCTAGGGCGGACCCCATAGGGGTCTTCCGTTTCGGGAAAACAGAGGGGCAGCCCCCCCCCCCCCCTTGGCGTCCGCTCAGCGCATGGGCGCTAGCACAAGGCCGGACCGCCTGCTCTGGTCCGGGATGCCCAGGCCAGACCTGGACCCGGGTTGGTTCGACCCGGTTCAGGCTGACCTAGGGCGTATCGGGCCGGGTCGGACTAGGCCCGAACCCCCTATTTCTGGATAGATCTATTCAAACGCACATAACATGGGATGAGGACCTCCGATCGACACACAATTAGTTGTGTTGGAGTGTTTTGATCGAGACGGTCGTTTCGGTATATTACACTCAAGGTTTTGGAGAACTTTGGGTACGGCCAGGTTGGTTTGAACACGAAACCAAATGGGCCCTCGGAGCGGAAACACTTATAACATGAGATCTGGAAGTCTGATTAACATGCTGTCGACTTTGTTGGAATAATCTTAGTGAGAAGGTTATTTTGGATTACTTCGCTCGAGGTTTGGATGTAGCTGGAGTACGGTCAGTTTGGTTTTGACTTAAAAACCAATTGGACCCCTGGGACGAAAAAGTCAATAACTCTCAGACCGGGCGTCCGATTGACGCGCCATCTGTCACGTTGAGTTCTTATTGATGAGAAGGAACTTTGTGATACATCAACTCTGGACTTCATGACAGCTAATGTATCGACCCCCCTTGGCTCCTGGAGTGGACCCTTCCGGAAACGAGCTTGTGGTGTGCGGGAACCCTAGAGCTGGCTGCGACTGTGATGACAACGACGACTGTACTGAAATCCTCCGTGGGTTCGACAGCAACGACTACCATACTGGAATACTCTATGGGTTCGACGACGATGACTACTGTTCTTATATCATATGTGGGTCTGGAAATATTTGACTACTATTCTTGTATCCTATGTGGGTCCGACAATATTTGACCTCTGTACTTGTATCCTGTGTGGGTCCAGCAGAGTAGCTGGTCTCATATCCTGTGTGGGTCTGACAGCTTAGCTGGTCTTGTATCCTATGTGGGTCTGATATATTAGAAGAATCAATGGCTACATCTGATCCTCTTTATCGTCTTACGAAGAAGTATACCTATATGAGTTGAGTCTTAACTTACAATCATTATCATCGATATGATTGTTGTGATTTCCTGTGTGGATTGGGTTGTGAATTCCTATGTGGAATGGGTTATGTTCTCCTGTGTGGACTGGGTTGTACATGGGATTGTGTGCTGAAGCCGAGCTGGAATTGATAACATAGGTATATGTATGGGAATATACCAAAGTTGAGTTGGTTGATACTTTGTGATTGTATCTTTTATTTGTGGTTTATTCTTCGTGGATTCTGGGAGACCCTCAGGGTCTCCGGGTCCCTACTGAGTATCGTATACTCACGCCTGCACGGGCTATGCCCGCACTACGTTGTATTGGATGCAGATGACGGACATCGCTGATCAATGTTGAGTCTTGAGGAGTAGGACGGTACCCGAAGGTGGTCTATCAGATGGGACGTACACGGAGAGGATGAACAGACTCGAGGAGCCGATGAGATTGACGAGACTCACCCTTCAGGTGGGAGTTCCTAGAGGACGTCCTGGTGGTTGCTGATTTGTTTTTCAGTTGTTGTACTTTACTTTTCAGTTGTACTGCACTTTAGTTGGGTTTGTCTTCTAGCCCATTTACTTTCTAGCAGTTCCCTTTGTACTCAGTTTACATTGTATTTACTTCAGCTTGCATACTCTATGGTGTTTGTTTACTTTGTAAATGTAATGCCTTCCCTTTTATCGCGATTTACGCCTTTGGTGCTAGTCACCATCCCCTGGCCTATGGAAGGTGGGCTTGGGGTAGTCACATCACGGGCCCTGAGGACGGGTCGTGACACACTCTAGGAGGGAGGCCGAATGGCGACAATGCACAGCGGTAGAGGGATTTGGGGGGGAAGAAAGGAGAAGCACCATTCCTCATCACGCCCTTTGCTGGCCCTGGGAACCGAAGAAGAAAGGAGGAGTAAGGATGTATCCTCCTATAGGAAAGCTAGGGGATTACACTAAGATGGTTTCCCTTTCCCCGTGGATAAATTCCACTAGCATAAGGAGGATATCATCCCATATGGAGACCGGTGGGAATGTAGAATTTCCAAGGTGGGGGTACCCCATGTTCGAGGCACGTGGCGAGGTCATAGTTTAACGTCATGTGTTGAGGATGAAGGTGCTTGGCAGTTTAACGTCCTGCAGATTGGATGAGGTGGGTTTGCTCTTCACTCCTAGGAATTACATAACTAGTACCCTTTGCTCCTTGGTGCATAGAGGGGACAGGAAAAGCCGTGGTGAGGGGGTGTTATGGACCAAACTATCGGGGGGTCCACGTTAGCCTGGCTATGCGAAGAAGCAGCAGCCACTAGCGTGCCTATGTGAAGATGAATGAGGTGAAGCAACGCAATAGGAAGTATCATCCAAGGGACTTTGAAGTCAAATCGTGAAAACCTGGAGGGTCGCACGAGAAAAGTAATTGCCAAGAAGAGGGGTTCATAGGTAGGGGCTTTGCGAAGCTTTGTTGCTCTGCGTAGTGGAGGGCACTTGCGAAGCGGTGTGCTTCACGAAGTGGTGTGCCTCAGCCTAAGCATAGAGCATAGGTGCATATGGGAGATGCTTCGCGAAGTGCAAAGGCATTCGTAGAGCAATAACTCATAGTGCAATGGTACCTCACGAAGTAAGCTGTCATGAAGCAATGTGCTTCGTGATGTATAGTGACCCTGCCTTAGCATGGGGATCATGTGTAAATGATGGGTGTTTTCCGAAGCATAAATGCTCCGCAATAACTCGGGTCCCCTTGGGGATCCCCTTTCTTCACGGTGGGCTCGCAAACATCAAATGCATTAGTGGAGCGTCCCGCCTCCTAGATTCACGGTGGGCTCGCGAACGTCAAATGCGTTCACCGAGCATCCCTCCTCCTTACTTCATGGGGGGCTCATGAACATCAAATGTGTTCGCCGAGCATCCTGCCTCCTTGCTTCTTATTGGGATCGTGAACGTCAAATGTGTTCGCCGAACATCCCGCCTCCTTACTTTACGGTGGGCTCGCGAATATAAAATGTGTTCGCAGAGAGTCCTGCCTCCTTGATTCGTAGTAGGCTCGTGAACTTCAAATTCGTTCATGGGGCATCACGCCTTCTTACTTCGTGGTGGCTGCGGTGCTTGGGGGACTTCACAAAATAGCTTCGCAAGGCAGTCAACGGTGCCTTCGTTTTGGCTTCTTCTCTGTCCCGAATTTTGGCGCCAACAGTGGATAATATTGAAAAGATATTTAACATCATTACAAATTGAGAGGACATATCACTAAAACATCATTCATGGATATACATTAGAGAAGTGGTAACGACTTATGGATTACCACAATCGATTATATCTAGTCAAGATATGATATTCACCTCCAGGTTTTAGAAAACTGTCCAGCATTCCCTAAACATTGAGTTGAACTTTAGTAAATCTTATCATCCTCTAACTGGTGGCCAATATGAGCATACTATTCAGATACTAGAAGACATGTTGAGTTATTGTTATATGGAGTAAAAAAGAGAATGATACCAACATCTACCTTTGGCTGAGTTTTATTATAAATATTATTTCCACTCAAGATCCAAAATGGATTCATATGAATCCCATTTATGGGAATCGTGTAGAAAACATAGCATGCTGGGATGATGTTGGTGAGCATAAGCAGCTGGGACCTGAAATGGTTGATGATGTGATAGAAAATGTGAAAAGCATTCAACAACACATCAAGGTATCGAAAAGTCAACAGAAGATCTATGTAGATAGTCATTGATGTGCACCAATTTTTATGGTTGGAGATAGGGTATTCCACCATATATATCCATGGAAGTGAATCTTGAGATTTGGAAAGAAGGAAAAGATAAGGCTTTGGTACATTGGCCCCCTTGATATTCTTGATCATATCAGAGTTGTGGCCTATGGACTAGCACTTCCAGCAACCATGACTCAAGTTCATGATATATTCCATGTATCCCTCTCGAGGAAGTATATAGAAGATGCCTCATATATAATGAATTCAGAGGCGGTATAGTTGGAAAATGATATCTCTCATGAGGACCAGTCAGTGAAGATCTTGGAATGTAGAGAGAATGTTCTACACAATAAGACAACTCACCTTGTCAAATTTATATGTAAGAAACATAAGTACGAAAAGGTAACATGGGAATCTGAGGATGCAGTTAATGAGGTATACCCTGACCTGTTCTCATCTCAGTATGTAAAATGAAATTTCAAGGATGAAATTTCATAAGTGAGGAAGAATATTACAATCAAATCTTTTATAAATTATTTTCTTCCATTATTATATTTATTTTATATGATATAAAGCTCATAAAAATCCTATAATTTTGAATAAAAACATTATTTTGATAAATTAATTATGAAACAATTGAAATTCATAGAATGTAAGGAACCTAAACCGATGTAATAGTAACATGACCATTGGAATAGTAACATGACCATTTAGAATTGTAATCTGACCAATAGAATATTAACCTCACCAAAAAAAATATTAATAAAATATAGGAATAATATAAATTATAAAATAAAATAATTATTGCATGGTATGAGTAAATAAATTTTTAAAATTGATAAATTATCTCTTGGTATTTTTGAAAAAAAAATGCTTATTTTCAATTTTATAATAAATAAAATGATTTAAAATAAAATTTGTTTTCATAAAATATATTCATAAATTAATATTTTGTTGTATTCCGATTATAATATAATTTCATAATACTTTAAAACATTTTTAAAATTGTCATAAAATAAGTTATAATTTTAAAAATGCTATATTTAAAATCATTGATGATTTAAATTAAAAATTAAATTTCTCATATTTAGATAATTATTTTAATAAAATGGGGTTCATTTTTGAAATCTAAATTTCAAAAAATGGTTAAGGTGAATTTTTGGGATTTTTTTTTAAAATAGTAATTTTTTGAATAGTGAAATACAATAATTTACGGTATATAAGATTATAAGTTAAATACACTAATTTACAATTCATTTATGATGTAAGAATCATAATCTATAACTATAATAATCTATTTGTTATATTTATTTATAAGGGTCAAAATATTGTTAGTCTTTAGCCAAAGTAATAAAATAATGGATAAAATAATCGAAACATACCTCTGTCCTCCCCTATAAATACCACCCCTCACCACCTCTTCTCCTCACACCTTCAAAGAATTCAAGAGTGTCCAAATTCTTCCCAATACTCTTACCAACTCTCTTCCACAAGTGTAGGGGAATTTTTTCTCAATAAAATTACAAAACCAATTTACTTAAGAGGATCTAACCAAGAATAATTCATGAGGTAAACTCTTATTTTATTTTCTTTTAATTTCATTTAAATTTCATTTATTTTCTTGTTATCTACTCGTCCACCCTTATAAAGAAGAAATTATCAATACATTATATCATATATATATATATATAGGAATTTTATTATTTCAATGGAATTATCCATCATAAAAACTATCACTTATCCCTTTTATTCCAAAAATGAGTAGATCATTCATGATATAGCGATTTTCTGCCATTGGGGATGATACATTTTTAATTTACATTACCAAGTTCAAGTATGGTCATTACACCATTATCATGGTTTAAAAATAATGTAAAATATATTTTATAGACTTATTTATGTAATGGAATTTATATTAATAAATCATATTTAATAATAAAAATAAACTACTTTTGGATGGTTGAAAAACCACAAAATTAATCTAAATAATTATCATTAAAATTTTATTTAATGAATCATATTTAGATCTGAAAAATATAATATATTATACCCTTTAAAATTATATTATCTCATCAATAAAATATAATTTCATTTCTAGAAAATTATTCTCATTTTACTCAATCATCCATACATGTATACATGTGAACTGGTCATTAAAAAGAAGAAAATAAACACTTCTGAATGATGAAATTTGACTCTATAAATCATAAAAATGGCAATAAAAACATAATGAAGTTATAATGAATCTAATAAATATAAAATAGGTTATTTATTTAGTAATTAAATAATCTAATTTAATAATCTAGGATATTAAATTAATGAATGAGTTCAGATATAAGGTACGTGGATTCTTGAACCAAACTCCATTTCCTTGGGTTTTCCCTATTTCTCAACAATTTCAGTATGGATATTCATTTAATTTTACTTAAATAAAATATCAATATTCTTAACATTTATTTCCAATGATATACATGTTTCAAACATGATTTTTTTTCAAATTTAATGATTTTACAAAATAACACTTCTTTACAAAACAGATCTCTACTCCCTTGAGATTATTTTTTCGTCACTCATGTTTCATGATATTTATGAAAATTATGTTATTAAATTTTTATTTTGAGAACCCCAATGTTTATTCATTAATATATGGTTTATGAAATTCTCTTGAAATACATATCTATTCCAGGGGTTATTTTGTGACCAATATTGTTATACATTTCATGTGTCATGCATGATTATATAAATGTTATAATATGACGGGTCCTACTAGAATTATATATAAATCTGATGCATTGGGTAATGTGATGTATATAATGTTATAATGTGAAATATTGATTAGAATGATGATATATATTTTTTCAAAATTTCGATGTTATGATTATGAAAATTTGATATATGTGAACATGATGTTAGATTTGATCACAAATATGTGTGAATTTGACCACTATTACATGATGATTTATATTTATGAATTGATAGATTTTAAGAATTCATATAATTCTTCCTCTCATGATTATGATTTTGGACCTATTATTATGTTATTTATATGATTATTATTCTCACCCATGTTATATTGATTCATGTCATTATCTGTCCTCTTATTGGGATTTTAGCTCACCCCTTTCTTTGATGTGTATCCTCTATTGATTACTTGTACTAAGGTGAAAAAATGATAATAAGAAGCTATATAAGACGGAATTAAATAACGTTTTATGTTTTATTTTGAAAAATTTTGGTATGGTCTTATTTTAACAGGACACAAAACCATTGGATCTTAGTTTTTAATGAATTTATGTTGTTTATATTTATATATATGTAATAGTCATGTAAGAAATCATAGAGTCAATCTAAATTGGAAATTTAATTTAATCTAAAAAATAAATTTTGAAAAAATTGTGTTTTATTCCTTCAAATATCTCTCACTTTTGGTGATTCAAGGGTATGTGAAAATTATTCATCCTATTGAACATGTTCAGTTTCTTATATTCAACACAAACTCCCAAATTATTTAGAATTATCAGGGGAGTAAACTAATTTTTCTATTACTCAAAATGGAAAATATAGTTTTTTGGTACTATTTAAATGTGGATGAAGCATTGTGAGTTTTAAATGGGTTATATTATGTGAGCCTCAAAATTTTTATCAATTTATTATTTCACAAAATCTACCATGATGGAATTTATCAACTTTTATAGTTTCCTAATAGGTTTGGAACTCACCTCAAGTAGAATCCTTTGAAATAAAATTTTGTGATTAATAAGTAAGATATCTCGTTAAATATAACATATTGATTTCACATTTTATCCCAAAATTTAGGTAATTTAATTTCTTGTTTTGTAGGAAAAATATTAACAATGATTATTAACTATTCATTATCCTTTAATTGGATACACATAATCTAAATCAGTGGGAAGTTTTTTTGATTATAGATTATTAGGTTGTTCATGAGATGAAATCATATTGGGGATTCTCACATCAATATCTTCGATTTAATTCACATAAAATTATATATAAGATTCTTCATTATTAAATAACCAATGAAGTCCATTAAATAATTCATTAGTTTCCTATAACTTTTGTTTAAAAAAAATATTTCTCATGTTTTTAGATAGCTTCATTACCATCAAAATTTTCAATAATTAATGTTTTTACTAAATGTAGTAGTTACAGTAACATAAAAAATTTCTTCAATTGATTCACCCTCTAGGATGTGGGAATGTGTAATTAGGTAATGATCCTCTAATAGCTTATTTATTGTCTAAAGAATGTGGATCTTTATAGTGTTCCATTTAAAATATATTGTTAGGGTTCATGCATACACATTGATGATTTACTAATATATCATTAATAAATGTAAACCAAAACTGATCTATGAGTGGGTTGGTTTTCCATTTTCACCCATGTTTAGTACATTATATTCTACTGGTAAGGTTATATTTGGAACTCGAACTAGAACATACTCTATTAATTCTTCATGAGAAGTAGTTAATATATTTTCTAGTTGTAACACTATTATTTTTGGATTTAATTCTACCATATATAATGATGTAAAAAAATTGTGGAAAATAAGATTAATAGAACAAACAAAAATACATAAATAATATGAAAATTTTATTTGACAAATGGTACAAGGGATAAAAAATTACCCTATATCATAAATATTTATAATAATTTATGGTGTGATTAGAGTCAATACATATCTTCCTCAGTTGACCATATCTTTCTCTTAAACCCTCCCTTTTTATGAAATTATCTATGACTAACATAACATACACGATATTTTGTTTGAGATAATCCAAAAGGTGAATGTTTATATCAACCATATATAAGGTTTATAAAATTTATCTTTAATCGTTTTCCTCTTTAATATTTTTGGATTCGATGATTAATGATTGGAATGGGGGTTAATGGAATTTATACTCACTTTTCATCCACTAAAATGGTGTCTCTTACATTTTTTTCATCATGCAAGACACTTATCCTCCTTATTTATTTACATATTTATTGGGTTATTTTCTAATGATCTACCTAAACATTCAATATTAATTCTCATCTAGTAATTCTTTATGGGTTTACAGTTAGGTCTATAAAGTGGGTAGTGTTATTTTCCCCTTCTTATGGCTATAAAATATACATGACATTTTTATTTGGGAATAATAATGTTTTAAATTTTCATTTTTTATGATAAAATTTCCACTAAACTACCAAATTAATTTCTCAACTATTTCAAATCATTCTTTATCTCTTCTATACCATCCCCATAATTCTTATATCTAGGGGATTTCGTAGTAGTTGAGGGCTAGCCAGAATGTTTCTTATGTTGGAAAGGAGTTGTGTAGATGTTTTTGTTCCAAAATATGGATAGAAATTATACGTTCAAGGGGTGGATTATTGTTTTAAAAAATAAAATTTTTTATCCTCCTAGAGATTTAAATTCATTATAATTAAAAGATCAAATATATTAATCGGATAATTAGTACTTCAGGCCTACTGATAAAAGTATTAAACATAGTGCAAAATATATAATCTAAATTTTATCAAGGATTAATAAATGAATTAGAACAATGTAACCAAAAAAGCCATGTTCTATTTTATTAATCGAGAAAACAATAAAGGAAATTATTAAAATTCATCCGTTTACCCAAAGTGTATGTGGAAACCCAAACTTGTTTCTAGGAATCCACAATAGTAAATGTTTTGAGAGGTACGTACTTCAATAAATTAGATTTTCATAACTATATTAAAATCCGTAAGATTCCCTCATTCTAACTAATTAGTATGTTATTACATAAACAAAATGTAAGCTCAATATTACCATATCTACAAACTATAATCTTATATATGTATTCCACACCATAAAAATAATAATTTAAAGGGATCAGTAACACAAAAAATACCAACAGAAAATGGATATCCATTAAAATAAATCCCCAGAATCATAAGCTCTCGGTAAATACACAAAAATAAAAACTATAATGATTTCCCTAAAAAACTAGTAGAAATATTCAATTTATTTCTAGCCTTTTGAGTATTTTTGTATAACAAATTTTCTAGAGTAATTAATTATTAATAAATTTAAAGATATCATATAACAAACTCTAAAGGTTGGATTCTATAGTTATCGAGTTCAGTTGTAATGGAATCAATAACATGGTACTATTCAGCATTTAATGAACTTGGTGTCTTGTTTTATAAATAAATGATGTTAATATGCATTGTTAGATTACAAAAAAACATATTTTTCTAATAAAATCAAACCATTTATATTTTTAAGTTCCTCACATCTACATATCTTTACAGATCCCAAATTATTGATATCTCTAAAATGGAAGGTTTCAAGTATTTTATTTTATGGTTTTATATTATTTATGCATCAATGATAAACTAAGAAACTCAAGTTAAATCAATATTATAATAAAGTGTATTTCTATTTTCAAATTTAAATTTAAAGAGATTCATTGGCTAAATAATATGCCCCTTTTTGAAAATCATAATCATTAATGGAAAAATTAATGCTTTCTAATTTTAAAAAAATAAAAACTCAATGTGATTTAAAAAGACTGTAATGAAATTAGTAAATCCCCCCATTGAAAAATAATCATCTAGCACAAGTCTCTGTATTTTTTTAAAGATATAAATACCATTGATTTTTCTTCTAAAAACCTCTCTCACTCTATGAAATAAATATAAAGTAATCCATTTGAATTTTCATCTAGTTTTTCTAAGAGTTTATCACCCATTAGGATTTTCAAAATAAAAATAGGAAAATGTGGAAAAATTAACAGTACCCCTTTGTATATACATTGAAATAGATTAAAAAACATGAATTATTGTTATTTATGAAATATAAAAAAAAATTCATATAGAGATTGAGAGTTATTAATTTTCGACAAATGATAATTCATAATTTTTAAAATATCGTAAATAAATTATTCTATATAATAAGAAAAATTAACTAAATATCATAGAAATAATATTTTCATTAAACAATAATTTATGATATTTAGATAATAAGAAATTATCTAAAGACTTAAAATTATATCTTTTTAAAACTAGAGTTCAAAATTATGAGTCTTACAAGCATCATAAATTAAAATAATTTTTTTTCAATGGGTTTTAAATGATATGTTATTTATTTTTAACATATTTTTGATGAATTTCATGTATATCATCTTAGATCATGAACATATGATATTTCTCTATACTATTTTTATAAAATTTTTCTTCATTTATTTTTAAATTTAAAACATGTTATTTAATATTCTCTAAAAAAATTTCTTTTAGAGATTTCAATTTCCTATCCTATTATTTAAATATTTTTAATTGGACATTAATTTTTCAATTTTTGTAAACTAACTGGGGATTTTGAGTAATTTATAATTTCTCTAAGTCATCAAATGTAGTAGAATTCTCATAGAATTAATCATCTATATCATTATAAAATTATTCAAATTAAACTGACATTTTAGATAAAATATCATAATCTTGAGGGAAAACTGTGTCATTCTCATCAATAAAATTAATATCCTTAACCTGATATCTTGAATACATAAATGTTTTTCTCATATTTTGGACATGAGGTTTATAAATTTTCTAAAGAAATATAAAATTTACATTAGATTCATGTAATGAATCTATTAAAATTTTCAACCTCATGAATTATTGAAATTTAATAATCTAGACTTAAATTGAAAGAAAATTTTCATCAAATTTGGGTAACAAATCAATGAGATTGTCTAATTTTTCAAAATTATTATCATTTTTCTGTCCAATTTTCTGTATTGACATACTAGTCATGGATTCTGATGAAAAAATATATTTTTCATACTTCACATTTCAAATTACAATTGAATGATAATTATTTAGTATTAAACCATTCCAAATCATTTAGTTTATTGAGTTCATCAGTATCATTTCTATTATTAACGTTTTCAACTTATTTGGATAAATTAAAAGATCAATAACTTGAAATCTCAATTGAAGAACTTGATTTCATTGATTGAATATTTAATTAAGATGAAGATTCATTTTCAAGGGTATGAAATGATGATTTAGTTAGGTGATTTTTTAAATATTACATCATAATTTATTAAAGATACATCATCAACTATATTATTATTTTGATATTTGGTTACTATTTCAGTTGAAACATATTCTTTTAAGGCTTCCTACCATTTAGTATTATCATAATCAATTTCCTGTAACTAATTGTTGATAATGATCCAGGATTAACATATATTGAAATTAAATCAATTTTTTTGGAATATTTCATAAATTACTCAAACTCAAAAAAATCTATATTACTTTAGACTACTTGGAAATGTGGAATAATAAATAAATGGTTCATAATACATCTACATATTCTCCCGCCTATTAATTTACAACTAGAACCCTTTTTGATATATCATACTTAAAAAATTTCTTCGTATCCAAGAGAAAAGAAATATAAGAAAGGGTGATCTTGGATGCACACTAAGGGTAACCATGGAACATATATAATAAAAACATGAGCATAAGGGTATGAAAATAGAAGAATAACATTTTACAAGCATAAAATGCATATAAAAAATCATAATCGTGATTAATAGAATTAAATGTTGGATTTTTCCAAGACATTAATCATAATATAATCAAAACACGTGATCCATGAGAGTATAAAAATTGTATAAAACATGATATTTGAGGAATACACCTAAGATTATAATATTGTATATCAATGATACTATTGGATCCGAGAAACTCAATAAACATGATTGATATAATTCCATTGATTTTAAAATGGAAGAAATTAAAATAATATGATGAGTTCAAGGAAAAAAATCTAGAGGGATGAAATTGCAAAGGATGAAATGATTGCGAATGGAAAATCGCTTCGTGGACCGTTTGTATCCATGGTTGTTTGAAACTTTTTCAAGTACCCATGAAATAAGTAGTTCATTGGATTAAAATGATGATTAAAACCCCCAAAATTTAAATTGATATAGTTTTATGGGTTGGATGTGGTGATAAATTCCCTCAAAAAATATCCCCCACAAATAAATAGTTCACAGGATGAGAGGATACTTTCATCTACCTACAAACAAAATATAGTTGATTGTCAGACTAAGGTGGTGATCTCCACCCCCACAAATAACAACCCCCTTCTATGAAAAATGTCCTCCTTGACTATGTCATTCGTGAACTAGGTATCCTATGTGGGATTCCATAAAATAAGGCTTATGTCCCACCAAAAATGATCAGCCACACCAATATCGGGTCCCTCTGCTCTTCTATACATATACCTCAAGGGGGACCTTAAAAGAGGAGAAATGGGAGAAGAGATAAGCCTGGATGAATGGAACTAAATTGAGCCAAAGGCACCGCAAAAATTGGATACCTTTGATGATTCCCCAATGGAAAAGTCCAGCGAATAGAATTAAGGAGTAAATAATAATTCCTTTGGTGGTTTATGAACCAAAAACCCTATGTAAACACAATTCTCATGAGCCATAAAACCAATGCCCCCTTTGAAAATAGGAATCCCTCATAATAAAGTGTTATGTGGGTACAACCCTGACCCATGTAGCAAATGAAAACGTTGGAGGAACTCTACCCCATTTTGAAAAACACTACATAGAAGGAACCTGATACCACATAGGAAAAAGATATGTTGGTGGAACCCAGGTCTATATTTCACAACTCTATGTGGACAATCCCCTTAACAAAATAGAAACACACTATGTGGAAGGGCCCCATCCCTTATAATAACATACTATGTGAAATGAGTCATCCTAGGGTGTTCTACTCTCCAGATCCAACTATTCTCTTCTAGTGTATCATCAGTCCAACATTGTACCCTTTGCAAACTATTCTAACAACTTTAGGCCAATTTCCCTTCCAATGTCACAACATACGTACGATGAAATCATCGAGAACATCAGTGTGTCCCTTCGAGTTTACATAACTATAGTAAGAGAAGTCACATGGGTATTCTCCCCCAAATGGTGGACCCTTAGAGCATCATCTAGTCTGTGTTCTCATGGTAATGTTGGTTATAAACAATAGGTGGTCACATGAACGTCCTTATTCTTGGAATTGAGTGGAAATGGTGGCCTTTCCATTATGAGGGTTAGTGTTAAAGAGTCATCTCTTTCCTTAAACTAATTTTAGGGCACTCACCCTGTAGTAATCCCTGATCCATTCTTCATGTAGGTGGATATTTTGTTCTTCTTATCCTCTCCCTAGGTCATATACATAAATATCATTGAATGTGACTAACATGGTTATGAAACTAGGACAAGAAACATTCATACTCAAAGCCCATTTCCCTCTCCCTTTAGGGGCTCCAGCACAATCCATCAGTGGATAGGATGAAATTGTTTGATCATCAGACCTACTGATTCTTCTTGTTTCCCACAACAAGAATGAATCATGTGTTCTTAGAGGATAGTGGCAATTATGATATCTACAGGATCCCAAATCTCATATGGCCCCCTTCAAGGTATATGTCGCAAAACCATACACCATATTCCAATGAAGTGGAATCAAATGGGAAGCTCCCATGCATAAGCCTCGATCAGATTCCAGATAGGTTGGATGATCCCATGAATTAGACCTAATCATACCCCATTTTATGGGATCCTATAAGGAGTAAGTCATAGTCATAACAAAAAATGTGGGATTTGATTCCCAACTAACCAAGATACATAGGAATCCCCCTTGAGGTCCAAAATTGACACTCAAATTACCCTAATGTTCTCCAGGACACATTCCTCATAAGGCCATATCAACCCAAGAGACTACATCTCTTCTGAGTACCTCGTACCATCTCGACATAAGTCTCACACCATCTGTAAACAATAACCAATCACCTGGACTTCCTTACCATATGATGTTAAAATGCATGGTTGAGTCCTTGTCACATGACTTTAAAAGGTAATGTGCCCAGTTAAGTGACACTGAACTGTGTGGGTTGTCATTCATCTCATGAGGGTACATATGAGAGCTTCTTATGAGTTTGATACAAACATCAAAACAACTCTCATCCCCCTAGATGATGATAAACTCTAGAGTTCCCATCTCACAGCTTATAACCATCATTATCTCTAAAAACAACCAAAGGAATCCCTAATTTTTTCACCAAATGGTAAAATTTATTGAATAACTCAGGTATATATGTATATATATATATTGATTAAGATACATTGATACATACAGATGATTCTGAACAAATGAGTTGTTATGATCAATCATTATTTTGGGATAATCTACAGATACATCCTTGGGAATGAACCACGAATTCAAGAACATATCATAAATCATAAAGAAAGTCCTAGAATAGGCAATAGTTCTCTACAAGGGGGTATGATGAGCCCAAATTCCCATCCTCTCGAACAATGTGAGTTCGTAAGTGTCATTGGACAAGTTAGCCAACAGGAGCATACATTTGGAATGAAGTTCCACGAATCACGCACAAGACATCCATTGATTGTTTCCAAATCCA
Source organism: Viscum album (assembly GCA_963277665.1). Taxonomy (NCBI): domain Eukaryota; kingdom Viridiplantae; phylum Streptophyta; class Magnoliopsida; order Santalales; family Viscaceae; genus Viscum; species Viscum album. The sequence continues at coordinate 543,811,269 of OY728119.1, forward strand.
TAAAAAAACACATTGGAGACCATTTTTAGAGATTGTACACAACCTCAGTGATTTTACACCATTGAACCACTATGAAATAAACTATTAAGGCTACAAACACGTCTTCAATGGAAAAGAAATTGTAATTATATTGTGAATGGCTAAATTTTGGAACCACCTTCACAAGATAAAAAGGATACACTGCCAGTCATCTTCAATCCCTTTCATTCATTACCCAAGAAAAATCTTCAGTGGAATAAAAATGGTGAACACAACATGACTCCATAAGGTTGTGATGTTACCCTACTTCAGGCCCCTTCCACTTCCAAAATTGAAGAGGGCCATGCAACAGAATCCATCATTCATGTGGTAATGAGATGATACTTTGACGAGGTTTTGTTTTTTGTACATGTCACATATATTGCAAGAACCCTATATAGTTTCCTTCAATACAATGCCTTCTCATAAATTTTCAAACACATGCTTCTCAACCACCACACCAGTTGGGTCCTCCATGAGGCAGAGGTCTCAATGACCCACCCAACATCTTCAATGCCAGGTATTGATTTCACTGGTTCGAGAGTACCGCCATAAGGGTTATGTCTCTACCCTGGAGATAGCTAAGAATGCCCTCCTAGCCATGAATTCGTTCCATCCATCTACCCAGTGAAAATAGGAGGTCCATAACTATACAGCTCCACTAGCCTTCTCCATCCATTTCAAGAACATTTCCTTGAAATGTGACTATAAGTGATTCTGTTATCATAGGTTGGTTGATGAATTTGACAATAAAGATTTAATCCCCCAACATAGGGGTCCAGCTCAAGGCCCCCAACCAGATGTCACCGCTGCCAACACCATGTGGCCCATTATCCTCACTCAGAGGAGGATATCACCCTGAGGGCCACTGCTGTAGGAAAATGGACCCGGGTACCTCAGGCGGCCCATTGAGGGTGATGATTGGATAATCAGGAACACATCATCACCCTAATTCCTAAAGAAGAAACCCATCATGAAAACAAAAAAACAAAAAATGGGAAGACATATATTCATGATTCCTCTAATGAATCCTACCATGTCAATATGGAGTTAAATTCCAACCAAGTGTAAATTCCTTCTAATGCTCCCCAAATCTATCACACATGTCAGGTGAAAAATTATAGGCAGATGAAAATACTTGCCCGTTAGACAAACAAGGAGGAAACCAACTAGGAGGAGATGAAATTTCTTACTAGTACATACCAGTCCCTTCATCCAAATAGGATGTACAACTATAATTAGTGGTATATCCCTACCAATATATATGATGTCCACTAGTAAAATATAAGGCCGAACAATGTAGACACAAATCCTAGCTCATAAATATGAAGATAAACAATAAAATATAGTGACAATCAAATATAGGCAGAGTAAAATTCCTATGTATTCATATCAAACCCATAAAAATATTAAAATTGTACCCATTGAGTAGATAAAAATCTATGATATTTTATATCATCCCTTTCGAAGAAAAACATCTACAATAAAAGAAATATTCTAGTGTATCCTATAAATAAATAATTCAAAGAATTGTTGTAACGTTACCAACCCAGATGCCACTAAACTGGTGCTCCAAGCCGAGTAGTTACATAACCTTAAGCTCACCTCCCGGTACGCTAAAGGCTCTCGACTAGCAGCGGGGGTCTTTGTGGTAAAGTGGGGAGACTGTACCCCCTTTCTATTAGAGTAAGCCACAATAGAAATAAACCAAAATCAGAAACAATAATCAATAAACAAGGACCATGTATAACAACCATTTCCAACACTAAATATGCCATGTCCTACCATAAGTGAAAAAGTGAACAAAATACCAAAATAAAGACAACGGCCAAAATCCCCAAAATGGACCCGAATCCAATTCCGGATCCTCCACCAAGTGCTACCCATGTCCACTCGACTATCTAGAAAGGACCCTTTCCCTTATCCTATCCTGAAAACATGAATTCTACTCAGGTCCACAATGGCAGCCCAAGCAGGGTGTGAGTAAAACTCAGTAGGCCACCAACAGCTGTGTCTACAAAATATCTAGTATGAACAGGTAGTGAATGAAATACGAATATGAATGATAATTTCCAGGTAATTATTTAAGGTGCCATTAACCAATTTAGAGCCAAAGTCATTGCCACTACCATTACCATTCATTTCACACCAATTAACATCACTTGATATTTCATCACACTTCAATGGGTTAATCATATACATTATGCTACAGGGGTCCAAGTCTAACAATCACATAAAAGAGGGTAAACACATCGTTATCCTATGTCACTAGGACTAACCCCCTCATAGAAACCATATCATCACCTCGAAACCTTAGTCCGGGTGGATGTAACCATTATGAGAATAGATCCTCAGTCCTCATTCCTAACCCGTGCATTTAGAGTGGAGTTTAGAGCATCAGTCTTCACTTGACCCGTGGGCATAGATCCTTAAGTCATACCCCACTCTACCAAGCCATGTGCACATGATTATATATATAAGTAACCATCAACTCACCATACCATTTTCCTTTGACAAACACCATTCACAACAAACCACACGAGAATTCACATTACACCATAACCCATTAACACATTACCATTTCACATCATTTAACCATTCACCAAATTACCATGTGTTATGCCTATCTCACTATGAATTCAACACTTAAACCCATAAACTATCCCGTTATGGTCTTTAATAAGTTTACACATTAACCCATTTAACCTGTTCATCATTTCCATGAATCAACCATTCAACCCATTCCAAATAACCCTTAGGTTATTTCCAAGTCTAGGTGCATCACCTAACTTCTATTACAAGTTCAACCAATCATTCCAACATATTCATCAAGGGATCTTCCATTTATTAAACAAAGGTCACTTGTTTAATAAGAAACCCTAAGCATGGGAAAAGACGGCACATCCCATGGATGGCCCCAATTAGGTCATGTCATTCTCATCGCATCCCATAGGGATCATGAGGGTTCCCATTTACCATTTTTAAGAACCCTTTATACCAAATCCATCCAGGTTGATAAAATTTCATCAAAAGGAAACCATGAGCAAAGCCACACATGCATAAATCCACCATAAAACAATGGTATTACGTTTATATACCACCTACCTCAAAACCGCAGTTGGACGCACACTCAATCAAGTCCTTATACCTCAATCTGACCAGCCATTAGAGCTTCAACCTAGAACCCATCCAAAAGATAGGGTTTTAGAGTTTTGGAACAAGAGGGAGAGAAGATACAAACCCTAAACCAAAAGGAGAAGAAAGGATGGGATTAGCCTTACCTGAATCATTGATCTATATCCAATGGCACCAAAAACGCCTTACAAACAAGGGAGACTGACCTCTTGGAGCTCATAACCGATTTGGTTCATTCCTAGGGTGCAGGGGGAGGAATGGAGAGGAAATCCCGAGTGGGTTCTTAAAATCCCATGGTGGAAATGTTTTAATTTTTCCCAACATTAAGAGGCTGCACCATGTGGCCACTCGGTTTGACAAAACGTGTGAAAACGTGCACATGCTACTATCTGAAGGAGGAAGGGTTGCACAATTTACCTGGGCCGGCCACACGGTTTTCCCTGGCTGTGCGCAGGCTATGCGCCCGGGCTTGTCTTATGAACTTTCCTTTCTTTCGTGCCCCAAGCCCCCGAAACACCCCCACGACCTCTCGAACATTCATGAGACATCCCGTGAAACCCGAAAAAAGGGATTCAACCAAAACATAATGAAAACATGCCCTTCCAAAAACCGAGATCTTACAACCTCCCAACCTTATAAGGGCTCATCCTCGAGGTGAGTTTCCAAGCCTCATTGATCCACCAAAGAGAAGAGTTCGGTCCACTGAGCCTGGATATCTGATACCCACTCCCAAGTTTATTCCTGAACTTTACCCTGCTGCCATAGTAATCACACTAATGGAAAAACCTTTCCTTGCAATACATTTTCACTATGATCCACCACACGAACCGGATGCTCCTTAAAGGACGCATCAGCCTCAAGATCCACATCCTCCACGTCAACCACGTGAGATGGGTCAGTGTGATAACGTCGAAGCTGCAACACATGAAACACCACATGCGTCCCACCATAACACTGTAGAAGATCCAATCAGTAAGCCACTGGTCTGATCCTCTCCACAATCTCCAAAGGTCCCACCTATCTGGGCGCCAACTTACCCTACTTTCGAATCTGATGGTGACCCAACCATGGAAACACCCGAAGGAACACTTTATCACCCATCACAAACTCAAGAGGTCTACACTTCTGATATGCATAAAAATTCTACCTATACTAAGATATAGACATCTGCTTCCTGATCTACTTAACTCTCTCCGAAGTCTCCTGCACGAGACTTGGTCCCAACAACTCAGATTCACCGCCATCTTGCCAACATAACGAAGATCTACATAGCCTCCTGAAGAATGCCTCAAACGGTGCCATCTGAATTGTAGCCTAAAAACTATTTTTTAGGAAAACTTAACTAACGATAGATGCCTTTCCCAAGAACCACCAATGTCCAAGACAAAAGCTCTTAACAGGTCTTCCAACACTTGGATTGTTCGCTCTGAGTACCCGTCTGTCTGCGGGTGGAAAGCTGTAGTAAAAAACACTTGTCTACCAAGCACTTTCTGCAACCCTTGCCAGAAATGTGATGTGAAATGTAGATCTAGGTCCGAAACGATGGTTCACAAAACACCATGCAACCGCACTATTTCCCAAACGTACATATCACCCAACTGGTCGACTGTATAGGTCTCCTAAATCGGTAAGAAATGAGCCACTTTCGTTAACCGATACACAACCACCCATATTTCATCATTATATTGTAGTGTCCTCGGAAGAAATATGAAAAAATCCATTGTTACATTATCCCACTTACATTTCGGAATGGGAAATGGATGCAACAAACCACATGGGCGTTGATGCTCATCCTTCACCTACTGACAGGTAAGGCACCGCGCCACAAAGGCCACAACTTCCTTCTTCATTCCAGGACAGCAACACTGCCTTCGGAGATCACCGTACATCTTGGTCAAACTAGGATGCACTGCCCACTTTGATTCATGGAACTCACATATCAACTCTTCCCGCATACACTTTGGCATGACCACACGATCACAAACACGAACAACACCTTCCACGTTGACGGCCCAACCAGAAGGTAGCTCCCCAACATTAATCATTTCCTTCATGATCAAACACTCAGGATCAACAAGCTGACCTTCCTTAACTCAACTCAAAAGCATTGACTCCATCGTTAGGGAAGAAAGAGTGACCTGACCACTCTCCTCATGCACCTTTAGATGTATCTCTGCAAACAATGCCATCACCTTACACTTGGTGCTGGACTCTTGAACCACCTGATTCTGAACGTTCCTGCTCAGAGCATCCGCAACACTATTTCCCTTTCCCGGCACGTACATCAACTCAAAGTCAAAAGACTAGAGATATTCCACACATCTTCGCTACCAAAGGTTCAGATCCCATTGTGAGAAGATGTACTTTAAACTATTCTGGTCAGTAAATATAGTAAACAGTTCTACCAACTGATAATGCCTCCAATACTTCGAGGAGCACACCACTACAGCCAAATCAAGGTCATGAGTGGTATAGTTCTGCTCATGGGGTCTCAACTGCCTTGACCCATAAGCCACAAACATCTAATCCCACATTAACAAAACCCCATGTCTGACTCCGGATGCATCACAAAACACGATGTACTTCTTACCCGGCTCAGGTAAGATCAAGATAGGTGTGTTCATCAACCACTTATTCAACTCTTGGAAGGTGTTCTCATAAGACTTAGACCACTTGAACCTGATTCATTTCTTTTTCATGCCATAGAGTGGTGTTGCCAAGAGAGAGAAATCCTGAATGAACCTTCGGTAATACCCGGCCAATCCCAGAAAACTCTGAACATCAGAAACAGTCTTGGGAAGCTCCCAAGATACAACTACCTGCACTTTCTCTGGATCCACTAACAGACCTGCCTCCAAGATGAGGTGACCCAGAAAATGCACCTCACCTATCCAAAATTGGCACTTTGATAGCTTGGCGTATAGCTGATGATCTCTTAGAGTACCCAAGACGATGTCAAGATGTTGGGAATGATCATCCTGAGTTTTCGAGTACACTAAGATATTGTTAAGAAAGACACTCACAAACTGATATAGATAGGGATGAAAGATTCTTTTCATCAAATCCATAAACACTGCCAGTGAATTGGTCATGTTGAAATGAATTACCACAAACTCAAACAACCCGTACCGACTCCGGAAAGCTGTCCACGATACGTTAGAAGAACTCACCCTCATCTGGTGATAACATGACCTCAGATAAATCTTAGAAAACACTGATGCGCCCCTCATATAATCAAACATGTCATCAATTCTATGAAGAGGTTATCGATTCTTCACCTTCATCTGATTCAACTTTTGATAGTCAACATATAGTCTCAACGACCCATTGGCCTTCTTTGCAAAGAGCACGAGAGATCCCCAAGGAGACGTACTAGGATGGATAAACCCCTTATGCTCCAACTCCTCAAGATGAACCTTCAGTTCCTGGAGTTCTGTCAGTGCCATTCGGTATGGCGAAAGAGAAACTAGCTCCGCTATTGGCAACAACTCGATCGTGATCTCGACATCCCTCTCGGGTGGTAACCTTGATAAATCCTTTGGAAACACATCCTGAAACCGATCCACCATGGGAGGAAAATTATATTATTCACCTCCCTCATCATCATCAAGCATGATACATGCAACATGAGACATGATTCCACTCATCTGTTGACAGAACGGCCCCATACGCCCTGCTTAAACATCCCATTCTCCATGGTGAACATAAACATCACCCTCAAGTGACCTGAATGATATTCTTTGATGATAAAAGTCTATGTGAGCCTGATACAACACCAACCAATCCATTCCCAAGATTAGGTCAAACCCTTTCATCTCAAGAATGAACAAGTACCATAGAAAATGATACCCACAAAATTCCAAGGCACATCCCTTGCACTGCTTGATATCCTGAACCCGCACCCCCAATTGGGTGTCAATTGACCTAACTCCACACACCCCCTCCATAAGTAAACCCAGCACTACCACAAGTTGAGCAGAAACAAAAGAGTGTGTGGAACCTATGTCATACAATGCACTAGAAAATGTAGAAGCTACAAGGATCGTACCTTGAACAGTTGACCGTCTGGCCTCGTCATCACCAGGTGCAAACTGAACTTCCTGAAGCTGACCTTCCCCTCTACCCTGGGATCCAACCTGAGCACTCTGCGCCACACTGCCCTGCTGGCATGAGCAATCTTTCCCTAGAGTTCCATGTCTTCCGCCCCTACCAGTATGGACCATGGAGCTCCAAATGCTTGCCTGATAGGGGAAACTGATCCCCTCCCCATACCTGGTACATGCTTTTCATCATCATGCTCTCCCATTCTACGAGAGTTCGTGCAGAACCTCTGCACATGCCCCATCTGGCCACACCAATGGCACTCAACTAGAGGTCGAGGACACTGACCACGCATATTCCCTGACCTACCACACTGATAATAGAACATATGCTTACCACTCTCAGAGGCTGACCCTCTCTTCTGACCACCTTGATTGAAACATTCCAAACAGCGCTTCCGAACTTTGGAAAATGCACCACTTGTCCGCCCAACTGGAACGACAAGCCCACCACTCGAATATCATTTTAGGATACCATCAGAGATGAGTGCCTAATCCATCACCTCATCAAACCTCTTCAAGTGGATGTTATTTACTTGAGACCTGATCTCAGGTCTCAACCTGTCCTGGAAACACTTTTCTACTGCCGCCTCATCCCCTGCTAACACTGGGACAAAGCGTCGTAAATCAGTGAAGAGACTATCATAGTCCATCACTGATAGCGATCCCTATGTCAAGATCATTAATTTTGTAGCCCGCTCCTGCCTCTATGTCTCTGGGTAGAAATGCTCTAGAAAATTATCCTGGAAAACCTCCCACAACATCCCCTTAGCCTGCTCGGTCTGATCCTGAATGTCCCACCATCGCCTTGCCTTGCCCCTCAAGATATAGACGGCCATCTTTACTCGCTTTTCAACAGTGGTCTCCAGATGACTTAGTATCGTCTCGATAGACTCTAACCAGAACTCTTCTGCCTCTATCCCACCCTCTCCAGTGAAGGTCAGAGGGTGATCTAGCTGGTACTCCCTGCTCAGCTTAAACATACTCAGTGCAACCCGCCCTGGGTCCCGATTCATCATCTGAATAAGGCGAGCCATGTTCTCCTGGAACTGGTCTTCTCTACCTTCATTGATCACCCCATTTTCGTGCTTTTCTACCAGAGTAGTGTTCTCAGCGACATCCTCCTATTTCCCAACATGTAACCGACGTCGTGGTGACATCTCTCTACATTTCCAAGCACAAGGTTTAGCATGCATACCATAAAACTTCCACGACTTCATCAAAATCTCTTTACTAGCTACAACAACCCATTTTCATATACTAATTCAATGACATTAACACCTCAATTCACCACCCCGACCATCTCTACCATGGGCCGTGGTCCACATGGGGTAAAAAACCATGCACTACCACCAAACTCACACAACATTTTAAAAGAACATTTTCCACTACTTTTCATACCCTTATTTTTCATTAAACATCATTTACTCACTTTTTTATTTCATTCTTCCAATTATTTCTTGGTTTCATGAAATGTATGACGCACCCTACTTTCATGCCTCACACACCCACCTTGTGTGTGTGCATAACACAATGTATGTCACCTATCTCCCTAGGTGCCTACAATGATGCATGAATGAAAATACTCATGTCTTTAAGGCCATGAGCCAAATATCATAAAATAGTCACATCAATCCACATGTGCATCACCCAACAGTGAAATATCATCAACTGTAACAACACACAACCAAGAACAACATTTCCCACCTAGGTTGGCTTGGGTTTTTCCTCGTACAAGGGTTAGCTACTCCCAAGCATGAGCTCATTTTACAAGGCTCGACACATATTAAACCTTGGAAAACTATCCCAAATAACAAGAACTCATAGATGGAGAAGAAAGACCTCCTCTGATACCACTTTGTAACATTATTGATATGGAATCCACTAAACCGGTGCTCCGATCTGGGTAGTTACATAACCTTAAGCGCGCCTCCCCGTACGCCAAAGGCTGCTGACTAGTAGTGGGAGTCTTTTAGGTCATGTGGGGAGATATACCCCTTTCTATCAGATTAAGCCACAACAGAAATAAACCAAAAGTGGAAACAATAAACAATAAACAATTAACATGTATAACAACCATTTCCAACAATAAATAATCCATATCCTTCTACAAGTCCAAAAGTGAACAAAATCCCAAAATAAAGACAACAGCCAAAATCCCCAAAATGGTCCCGATTGCATGTCCTGATCCTCCAACAAGTGCTACCCATGTCCACTAGACTATCTAGAAAGGACCCTTTCCCTTCTCCTATCCTACAAACATGAAGTCTGCTCGGGTCCCCAATGGTGGCCTGAGCAGGGTGTGAGTACAACTCAGTATCCCCCCACCAATAGTGTCTACAAAATATCCAGTATGAACAGGTAGTGAATGAAAAAGGAATATGAATGATAATTTAAAAGTAATTATTTAAGGTGGAATTAACCAGTTTAGAGCCAAAGCCATTGCCCCTACCATTACCATTCATTTCACAAAAATTAACATCACTTACCATTTCATCACATTTCCATGGGTTAATCACATATATTATGTTACATGGGTCTAAGGCCAACAATCACATGCATGAGGGTAAACACATCGTTATCCTATCTCACTAGGACTAACCCTCTCATAGCAACCATATCCTCACCTCGAAGCCTCGGTCTGGGTGGATGCAACTATTAGGAGAATAGTTCCTCAGTCCTCATTCTTATCCCATGCATTTTGGGTGGAGTTCAGAGCATCAGTCTTCACTCAACCCGTGGGTGTAGATCCTCAAATCATACCCCAATCTACCAAGCAATGTGCACATGCTTATATATATAAGTAACCATCAACTCACCATACCATTGTCCTTTGACAGACACCATTCACAACAAACCACGCGGGAATTCACATTATGCCCTAACCCATTAACACATTACCATTTCACATCATTTAACTATTCAACCAATTCCCATGTGTTATGCCTACCTCACTAAGAATTCAACACTTAAACCCATAACCTATCCGGTTATGGTCTTTAATCAGTTTACATATTAACCCATTTAACCCATTCATAATTTCCATGAATCAACCATTCAACCCATTCCAAATAACAGTTAGGTTATTTCCAGGTCTATGGGCATCACCTAACTTCAATTCCACGTTCGACCAATCATGCCAGCATATTCGTCAAGGGATCTACCATTTATTACAACAAGGTCACTTGTTTAATAACAAAACCTAAACCCTGGAAAAGCCGACACATCCCATTGATGACCCCAATTAGGTCAATTCATTATAAATGCATTCCATAGGGATCGTGATGGTTCCCATTTACCGTTTTAAGCAACCTTTATACCAAACATATCTAGGTTGACCAATGTTCATCAAAAGGAAACCATGAGTAAGGCCACACAATCATAAATCCACCATAAAACAATGGTATAACGTTTGTAGACCACCTACCTCGAAAATTCTGTTGAACGCACACTCAATTGAGTCCTTAGACATCAATCCGACCAGCCTTTGGAGCTTTAACCTAGAACTCACCCAAAAGACAGGGTTTTAGAGCTTTAGAACAAGAGGGAGAGATGATGCAAAACCTAAACCAAAAAGAGAAGCAAGTATGGGATCAGCCATACCCAAATCTTCGATCGACATCCAACGGAACCAAATATTCCTTAGAAACGAGGGAGATTGTCCACTTGGAGGTCTTGGGCGATTTGGTTCATTCTTAGGGAGAAGAGGGAGGAATGGAGAAGAAATCCCGAGTGGGTTCTTAAAATACTGAGGTGGAAATTTTGTAATTTTTCCCAACTTTAAGAGGCCATACGGTTTGGCCACACGGTTTGAAAAACTGTGCGCAAACTGTGCACATGCTACATTCTGGAGGAGGAAGGGTTGCACAATTTACCTGGGCAGGCCGCATGGTTTTCCCTTGCCGTGCGCAGGTCGTGCGCCCAGGATTGTCTGGCATAACATTCCTTTCTTTCGTGCCCCGAGCCCCCGAGACCCCGAAACAACCCTAAGACCTCTCATACATTCAAGAGACATCCCTTGAAACCCGAAACAAGGGATTCAACCAAAACATAACGAAAACATATCCTTCCAAAAATCGGGATCTTACAATTGTTCATATACCCCGCATCTTAGAGTTTTCAGTACCTACTGGTAGAAAATGGAGAACCAAATAAGACACATAAAAATTATTAGATATCAGAATGATAATATATTCCCATTTAATCCAAAGAAATCACACAACACATCATGGTGGTGATGGAGGAATATACATCAATTCATAACAACATCCGACAGACTTATGAGGATGAAATCACGCCTGAGGAAAGAGAAAGGAGTCGGGCCCACAATCCCAACTTCCTAAGTGGGGTATCACATCCACATCATAGGGTGGTCAATCTAGAGTAGACACTAATCCTTGATCCCATCCATAAGGGTCTTCGACAATATTCCATGACAAATGGACAACCATATCGGGCACAAATACTTGTTCCAACAAGGGGACACCAGTACACCATAATGCCCACCAAAGGGCCAACATAAATCCCTTTAAAAAATGATTCTCATCTGCATATCGAATAAGAACCCTAGGATCGACTTGAAATGTAACTTTTATGGGAAGTTCATCACCTATAGCAACCATCCCCAGTAACTCGTAAGGAAGTGCCTAAAAATAAACTTCCCTAAAGGAAAATAAAGAACAAAGAGGAAACTCATGGACCTTTTCTACTAGAATCTATCATTATTGATGCCATCATGAACTAATAAATAGTGGCTCATGATCCTCCCAATATGTTAACAAATTATGGAGGTAACAATAGATTTTGTGAATTTCCTCCCCACTACATTGTTACAAGGAACTCTGATGGTGATTCCCAGAGCATGTACTATGAAAGATTAAATATTTTTTTAATTAAAAGAAAATATAATTAATGACAAAGATCAGCAGAAGTAAATGTGAAAATCCATGAAGGGAAATTGTCCATCCATAACTGGTTGGTAATGAGTGGGCCTAAGGCCGCAAGTTGATGGGCCGTGTTTTTTTCTTTCCTTTTTGGTGAAGGAGAAGGTGCATACTGAGAAGCTTTGGCGAAGTGAAAGAATTATCCTAACGATGATGCCAAAAGACTGGAGTCCGCCGTTGTTGTGATTAATATCATCAATTACGGTAAGGCAGTTAGACTCCATGATGAAATCACCCATCCACGTTCTAGAGCGAGCATCATACCAGCAAGGATTGTCGTGGCTTTAGCAACTACTGGTTCCCAGAATGCCTGATGCGGTTCATATTTAGCAGCAATGATTTTCCCTAGATGATTTCGGGCAAGGAGGCTGAGGGAGATAATCCCATCCATTGGAAGAGACGCATCCACATTAATCTTAAAAATCCCTTTTTGTGGGGGATTCCAATGACCTGGATGGGAGGGGGGAACTCCTAGTAAATAGTGTCCATTGTTTCCTTTCTAACCCTCAATCCAAGAAGTGGCCCGATCAATCCAAAATTCAGGGTGTCTATGGGCGTTGTGAAAAACAACATTGTTACACTGGACCCGAATAATCTAGGCCAAAGTTCAAAGTGAATTACATCAAGACTTGATGGTAGTACTCACCATTTTGGCACCGACTACAATGTTCCTCCCCGTAGTAAATCTTATTTAAGAAAGAAGTTTATCCCCTTATTTTTGTCCGCCCTGATGGTCCTCGTTAGGGTATACACTAAATGAGTTCTCTCTACATTCATAAATGAATCTTTAATGGAATTACTCACCATTGTGGCACCAACTGCGATGGTAATCCCCGAAGTTACTTCTTATTTCCACAAGATTGTCCTCCCCTTACTATCGTCATCCCTGATGGTCCTCTCCAGGGTATACGATGTATAAATTCTCCATACATTCTAATAACCAGCTATGATGGTAGTCTTTTCAATTTTGGGACAAACTATGAAGGAAATCCTCGTATCCAAGTTCTATATCAGTAGGAAGGTCCTCCCCTTGAACAATCCAATATAAGAAAGCACTCATATATAGAGGCGCTTAGTGGGATGTGGCCAAACATGTTATATACACTATCAATAAAAATATATTCCCATAATAAATTAGGATATGACATAGGGAAACTCAAAATTGTTGATCCACACTGTTCACATATCAATGAGACACCTATTAGTGTCACTACTTGTGGAAAAATCATCATTAAGTGTTCAAATAGGGTAGATAATGTAGAGGAATAACTGGAAGAATAATAGAAGTATATGTTTCTTGTGATAAGACAATTAGCATGGGATGACATACTAGTAAAGTTTTGGCCCACAACCACTTACCCATTGGACATACCAAGAGATTTATCTGATGAATTCATACATAACATTCATCTCAATCTCTAGAAACTCTCTGCAAATTTAAAACAAAATTCATTCCCTATAATTTCTATGCATACAAAGTCAAAATATTGGTATAGATTCATTTTAAAAACTAATTTGAAGCCAATTAATCTATGAAACAACCACAATCAGATAGGAAAAAGAAAGATTCTGAAATAACCTGCCTCAATGCACTGCATAAGTTGCATTGTCCTATCGTAAATTCCCCACAAGGTGTCCATATCTGGGGATGAGAAGAACATGGAGTTTTCATTTCAGCTCGTTCCCCATTCAGAAGAACCCATTGGAAATGGCATCATGTAATGTAATTATCCCAAGATGTTGATCAAATTAAACCCCTTCTCTATAATGGTGAGATGCATTATAAGAATCATCCTAGAGTTTGTCTCAAAAGTGTTTATCCTGAAGATAGAAAAATTTAAAAAATATCATGAAACAGGAAACCAAGAACATTTAGTAGGATTCCCTATTAAGGGATTCTAATCACCAATAACTCTTGATGTCCTCAGAAACAAATAATTTATGCAGGTACCTGGAACTATATCATCATCACACTCGAATGCGAATGCGAGTGTAACACCCAAAGATTTTATGAGAAATATTCTTTTTAATTTTATTGATGTCTTGTGTTGTACGCTACACTATGATTTTATTTCACTATACACAACACTGTATTAGCTTGTATTATATGCAAACACCATTCTTGGTTTTTGTTGCACGCAATAGCGACCTTCCTCAATAGCGTGTGTTGTACACAATACCGAGTTTCACTAAACAACGATACATTGTTATGAACTACCCTTTATGAATAGTATTAACAACATTTTTAATTTTATAACATTATAATTTATCTTACACATTTTCTAGAACATGGTATGAGAACAAAATCAATTTTTCGTATAAAAGAAGTATTTTTCAAAAATGAAGTTTTGCCGTCTTTTTATGGCGGACCCACTTTAAATCAAATTTTTGACAAGTTTATCTGTTCAATTTTACAATGTAAACTTCTTCTTTTGAATTAGGATATAAAAATTCACATTGGATAACATTTTGACATTATTCTGATAACCTTCATATTTTGATGAATAGTAAAAATATGATAAATTTTAAATAAAAAAACTTTTTTCATCAAGATAATTTATATAGTTAAATTATAATATTGAATGGTTTTAAAGTATAAATAGAATATATTATTACCATTTAATATAATATATAGTAATTTTCATTTATTTTACATTGAATTCATTGGTAAAAACATTTCAATCTTTTGCAATGTTTTAACTTTAAAAATCATTTTCTCAATAGCAGGATTAAATTTAAATTAAATACAAAAACGTTGATGTATTGAATTTTGAAAAATGGATTCCTTATTGGGAATCAGTAGGTCCAAATTGTGTTAATATTCTACTTTTTTTGGGCAATATTAATAGTATATATGTTAAATTTGTTTTACCACAGTAAAAGGTAAATCAGGTAGTTAAGGGTAAAAATATTATCATCAAATTACACTAACACTTGTCTTAATATCATTGGTTGATTATATTTCTCTATAGAACATACTTGGGTCTAAATGGAATCTATTGGAACCCACTTGAATGTGATTAAGACCTTTAGTTTATTTTATTTAATGGAAAGTGAAATATGTCTCACTCAAACTTTAATAATTAATGTTTTTTTAATATAAGGTTATGACGAATATAAATTCTATTATAAATACTCATTAGAAATATTAAATTTTATTCTTTATTATGGTAATTCATTTTAAATTTTTATGAAATATATAATTACCTTACTAGCATATACATTAATGATGCAGAAATTATTTATGAAGTGAAAAAACAATAATGTAGTTTTTATTAAACTAATAATTCTCATATAAGGTACACACATCTGACCAAGAAATATTGGTTGTGTACATGTAAACCAAAATCATATAATGGTCGAATTGTTGACAGTTTGAAGCCTTATAAAAGTGATTATGACACTTATATTATTTTATTTTAAATGATGTCAAAGTTGTCACCTTCATACTTTAATAAATATAACAATAAGATGATAAATTAGATTAAAAGTATTCTTATGGAAGATATTAGATTTATCTGCATCGTAGTAGTTTATTATTAATTTTTATGCTACAAATATGTATATTAAATAATCATACAAAAATGTTGAAGTAATTATTTTATTAAGAAAAATATCCAATAAATGTTTTTAAAAATATTAAAATAAATATTATATGAAAAAACTAATGTTCTAAATGAATTTTTTAGATGAATATGGAATGTTAGGAATATATAAAATATTTGGGTTTGAATATGTTTTCTGTGTGGATTTTATTTAAATTCAAATAATTGAATAGTGTCAAAATTGACGCCATTTATATTTTATAAAAATAACATATTATTAAATTGTTTAAAATCACAAAAATATTTAAAAATTACAAATTTAAAATTATATGTTATAAAATTTAATAATTTATCTAATTATGGGAAATTCAGAACACATAAGTAAGTATTTATAACAATTTAAAAATTCGAATATTATTACCACAAAAAAATTAAATAGATTAAATAAGGATAAATAAAAATTATATGGTTTAAAATAAACATAAAACATGTATAAATTTTATTTTTTGATGATATTACATCCCTATATCATATCATATTCTACTTTAGTGATATTTAGATGTTTTAAGGTGGGGTTTGATTTTACTATTAATTAATATTTTTTGAGGTTTCCAAAAGTGCCCCTATCTTCTCTTATAAAAGGGTGCCTCATCCCTCTCCTCTTCACACAATTTTGAGCCTTCAATACCAGCAAAACCCTACCAATTAATCTTCTCTACCTATGTAGTTATATTATAAAGGTTCTGGTCCTCTCCAAAGACCAACTGTAGTGCCCTAAGAGGAAGTTTAAAAGAGGCACATCGAGGAAGAGGGAATTTCTTTTACTGATTATTTCACGTTTCGTTCTTCTTCTACTTATTCATCTTTATTTATTTCATTATAAAGTAATAACATAAATATCAATAATATACTGATATATGAAACATCCCTATTTCACCAAATATCCATCCTATGAAGAATGAAATCACCGCACGTGCGTACGTACGACTTACCATCTCCACACCGTGGTGTAATCTGTTTTTCCACCACCACCATACTTGGATGGGTATAATTGTAGAAATAAAAACTATATATTATTATTATAACATAATAATTATTCTTAGATATTATGTCATCCACTCCAATTCCATTTAATAATTATGGGAATGATATCATCGCTCATGCATATGTACGGATTACCGTCTCCACGACACGATGAAATTCATTCTCCATGTTAACTATTCTAGAAAGAGTATAAAGTATATATAATAAATAATAATGAAATATATGACATAATAAGGATACTGTATTTATTTATATGTTATTTACTTACATTCATTCAATTTCATATGGAACAAAAACAACATTCATGCATACGTAGGGCTTACCGTCTCCATGAATGATATATTTCATTCGATTTATTGATCTATTATATATATGTATATTCTGAATATATATTATATATAAATCATGTTTTACAATATGGAAGTATTTAATCATGATATAACTAATCATATGATTAATTACAAGTCAAAACACGTACGATGAATGATTTTTTTTTACCCAAAACACTGCTTTAAAATTTAATAGACAATTGAACAGGTAATATAAACTCATAAGTGAATCATATATGATATAATAAATATTATTATGGTTCTGATATAGTTTAATAATATGTGTAAACCAACTATATAAGAGTCTCAAACACATATGAAAGAAATTGAACATAAGGTAAGGGATAATTATTCTAATCTTGTTCTTATCTGAGATTGTTAATTCATAAGTATTTACTAGGGTTATGTTTATCATCCTTGTACATGGTTTTTCAAAATGATTTCATAACATTTTCAATATTATTTCATGTTTGTTTAAAGAAATTTCTACCCTTATTTACTTTTATCGCATGGTATGGAAGGAATCTTTCATTGGGTTAGCATAGGAGGTACTTTTTGACTTTTCCTGCCAAAGTATGAGAATAATGTTTTTTTAATTTATAAGGAATGAATGAATTTTTATGATTTTATGGAACATTATTTCCATGAATTTTCATTTCAAATTTTTCAACATTATTTTCAATTAAATTCTTTTATTGCATGACACGTTGAGAACATAAAATTTTTTTGAAGAAGAAAGGATATTTTCCTCAAGAATTCATTTCAAGTGTTTTATCAAAACTATTTTCCAACTAAGATGACATTATTTAGTATATTTATGTTTCAAGTATAATATCTCTATTATTTACATGGATTGATTTTGTTTATAATTAAATTATATCTATTGTTTTATATGGATTATGTTATGATGGGATGATGTTTATGAAACCCATTTTATTCATTGGGTTATGATGAATGATTTATATTTATTTTGTATCACACGGAAGAATGATTTCATTATGAGATAGGTGGGACCTATATCACCCGTAAATGCATTGGGTAATGATTTATATCTCATGGGATAGACATGGATGGAATTTCAAGTAAAATCCAGTTCCGTAATATAGGGTTGGAACGACAAGTAAACCCGGTTCAGTAATGGACTTTGTCCACTATGATGGTCTTGGAAGAAATGCCTTGGCTACTATGGAAATAATATCATGTGATTAATGGTTTTATAAATCAGATTTTTTATTCACATTCTATTTTATCATGATTAAAGTTCATTTATGATCTATGCCTTACATACTGAAAAGATTTATTTCACAACTCGTGATTTTGATGTTTAAACATTATGTTCATGTTTTTAAGTTCAAATGTATATGGTTGTTTTATTTTTTCCATTCTTACACTTACTGAGAATTTGTGCTCACAATTTTTATGATTTCTTTCCCCCAGGATATAAAGAAAGGTTTTAGGTAAGAAAAAAAAGAGGAATATCTTTATGGGAGATGATGAAGATCTTTCACCATGATTAGAACATTATGTTTTGTGTTTCTAAAGACACTAAACTATTACGGTATTTGGGTCTCTTTTTTTGTTATGTATTATGTATTCTTCAAAAGTAATGTAATTTCGCTGTACATCAATCTTGGGTCTCTACAATTGGTATCAGAGGAAAGGTTTAGTTAACCTTTGAAAACTAGGATGCGAAAACTTTAGTGATATCCCTAGATATATATCTAAGGTATATCTAGGGATGTCCCTAAGGTTGGGTATAACAATAGGTTATATTCCTAGAATTATGTTGATGATCATGAATAACCTAGGGTGAACCTAATGTGTCATGGATTAAAGAATTTTTGATTAGTAAGACATCCAATAAGTGACTTTTTAGGATTATGTGGTTCCTATTTATTTTAACAAATTCTTACATTATGGTTTCTAGTGTTAGTTAATGGAGGGAACGAGAAGGAATTTGGTTAACATTGATTCAAATGGGAAAATTGGTGACTATGACAAAAAAAATTGTGTAATTCCTATAGAGAAAGATATTATGATTATGCCGAATCAGTCATCACAAAATATGATTAACAATGTGAACTTTATTTGTATTCCTAAGACATCAAATAAGAGGAATATGGACTTTTATGCTTGTTAAAATGGTGAGGAACATAGTGGAAAGAAGATTTAGCTTTCTACATATTAAGAAGAAAGGAAGTAGAACATTGGGGAATACCTCAAATGGAGGGGAAGATGTTATCTTTGTGGGGAAAAGGGGTATAGGGTGACATACTATTAATGATTTCAAAGTCTTAACTGTGGAGAACATGGGTGTTACCCCCACTCAATGCCCTGACCTAAGAGGTTAATTCTAAATCGATGAAGGACCAATTCCATGCCAATCATTGAAGAGGTGGAATTGAAGGGCTTATGTATTGGAATTCAAGAATATTGTTGTTGAGGTTCTTTTATGGTATATAGAAATATCTATGTGTTGGTCCGTTGTGGTTTTCCATAAGAATATGGTATCGATTACCATGAAAAGTGATTGAAATATTTTTGGAAAGCAGAAGATATACACATAATGAAGGGATAAAGAGAAAATAATATGTTTGATAGTATTAATGGGCTCATGACTGATATATGGACAAAGTGATATCATGGTTTGAGTATATAGAAACTTTGGGATTTTTGTATGTGGAAAGAGTTAACTTTTGACAACATTCATGTTTTCACTAAGGTTCTTTGATAATTCGTGTTTGAAGAGAATACATGATTAAGGTATTCAAATTTTTGGAATGTGACCAATATGATACATCTTATGATATATGGGGGATAAATGATGGTATTTTCAAGCTCGATAGACGACCTCTCTAGTAATATTTTTCTTTATACTATTAGGTTGGACAGATGTATTTTGGATAAGCCTAAATATTTTCGTGGATTAAGTTGTACATCAGATAATACTATTTAAGGCTAGAACTTTTTGATATTATTTCTGAAATGTTATAATAGTATTGTTTAAGGAAAAGGAAAAACCGTAGGACGGGCGACAACCCGTCACGTCAGACAAGGTTGCAGGAATCGAACCGACAGCCGAAGTGCGACATGACTTTATCACCTACCACTGGCCTACAGGAAGTCCCTGATTAATAGAAATTAGTTTTATTTTATTAAGAGGTATGATAGATGAGGTATAATTCCATTTTTGAAATCATATATGATTAATCTCACCATTTAGGGACTAATGTATATTTAATAATTTGTGCTAATATTTTTTTGATAAAGATAAATGGAATGACCTATCATTCTATTTCATGATCTACAAACAAATCAAGAATTAAAAATTCATCTTCACTTCATTAAATAAGTGATGAAGTGGAAATTGTTCAATGAATGACCAATGATGATATTACACTAAAATCAAGTAAGTATTTATCGTTATGAAAAAATTCATCAACTTTAGGGAAATGATCTTGAAAACAAAAAACGTTGTCCTAGTGCCCTCATATTTGACGAATTTGATGGTGCCTTTGATCATGAAAAATTTATGGCTTTGCGATTGTTTGATTTTTCATAGCCATGTTCTCTACCACACTTCGTCAGAACATGCTGTTTAGATTTCTCTTCCATATCCATATTTTCACCTATATTCTATTATGTGGAAACCAATTGTTGAATTACTTTGGTTCACCGTTATGATTCAAAATTTCCATTTTAAAATTATTTTTTAGTATTACTTTTTACGATGCGGGTTTTTATGAAAGAAACATTCAAGTAGTAAACGATTTATAACCCCGACGAATTTTGAGGGCTAAATTCATTTTAAGGGGGGTAGAATGTAACACCCTGAGATTTTATGAGAAATATTACTTTTAATTTCATTGATGTACTGTGTTGTACCCTACACAAATATTATCTTGCGATATACGCAACACCGTATTATCTTGTATTATACACAAACACTATTCTTGGCTTGTGTTGCATGCAAGAGTGACCTTCCTCAATAGCGTGTGTTGTACGGAATACCAAGATTCACTAAACAACAATATATTATTATGAACTAGCCATTATGAATAGTACTAACAACATTTTAAATTTTATAACAGTATAATTCATCTTACACATTTTTTAGAACATGGTATGAGAACAAAATCATTTTTTTGGTATAAAGGACGTATTTTTCAAAAAATGAAGTTTTGCCGTCTTTTTATGGCTCACCCATTTTAAATGAAAATTTTGACAAGTTTATAAGTTCCATTTTACAAATTAAAATTTTTATTTTCAATCAGGATATAAAAATTTACGTTGGATAAAATTTTGACATTATTTTAATAACCTTCATATTTTGATTATCATTAAAAATACGCTAAATTTTAATTAAAAAAACTTTTTCCATTGAGATAATTTATATGGGAAAATTATAATATTTAATGGTTTTAAGGTATAAATATAATATATTTTTACCATTTAATATTATATAAGTCATTTTCACTAATTTTACATAGAATTCATTGGCAAAAAATTTCAATCTTTTGCAAAGTTTTAACTTTTAAAACTGTTCTCTCAATAGTGGGATTAATTTTAAATTAAATACTGAAACTTCTGTGTGTTGAATTTGGAAAAATGGATTCAATATTTTGAATAATTAGGTCCAAATTATGTTAGTAGGATACTTTTTATCTTTGGTCATTATAAATAGAAACTACGGTAAATTTTATTTACCACAGTTTAATGTAAATCATGTAATTAAGGGTAAAAATAATATTATAAATGTACACTAACACTTGTCTTGATATCATTGGTAGATTATATTTCTCTCTAAAAAATATTTGGGTCGAAATGGACTCTATTAGAACCCACTTTTATGTGATAAGGACCTTTAATTTATTTTATTTAAAAGAAAGTGAAATATGACTCACTGAAACTTTAATAATTAAAGTAGTTTTAATATAAGGTAATACAGAATATAAATTTGATTATAAATACTAATTTGAAATCTAGAATTTTTTTATTTTTTTGGGTAATTTATTTGTAATTTTTAAGAAATATATAATTACCCTAATAGCTTATACATTAATGATGCAGAAACTATTTATTAAGTGGAAAATCAATAATATTGATTTTATTAAACTAATAATGCACATATAAGGCACAAACATCTGACCAAAACTTATTAGTCGTGTACATGTAAACCATTAGCATACAATGGTGGAATATTGACCATTTTGAGCCTTATAAAAGAGATTACGACACTTATATTATTTTATTTTAAATGATGTCAAAGTTGTCACCTTCATAATTTAATAAATATAACAATATAAATGTTGTGATTTTAAGATGTTAAATTCGAGTAAAAGTATTATTATAAAAGATACTAGATATATCTGAATCATAATATTTTATTTTTAATTTTTATGCAACAAATAATTATATTAAATAATTATACAAAAATGTTGTAGTAATTATTTTATTAAGAGAAATATCAAATAAACGGTTTTAAAAATATTAATATAAATATTATATGAACAAATTAATGTTCTACAAGATTTTTTTAGATGAATATGAAATGTTAGGAATCTATTAAATATTTTGGTTCAAATATATATTCTGTGTGTATTTTATTTAAATTCAAATAATTGAATAGTGTCAAAATTGACACAATTGATGTTTTATAAGAATAACATATTATTAAATTGTTTAAAAATCACAATTTTGTTTAAAAATACAAATTGAAAATTTTATGGTCTACAATTTAATATTTTATCTAATTATGGAAAATTCACAACACATATGTAAGTATTTATAACAATCTAAAACTTACAACATTATTACCACAAATAAAATTGAATAGATTAAATGAGTATAAATCAAAATGATAAGGTTTAAAATAAACATAAAACATGTCTAAATTTTATACCTTGATGAGAATAAAACCTTATATCATATCATATTCTAATTGAGTTATTTTTTGAGGTTTTTATGTGGGGTTTGATTTTATTATTAATTAATATTTTTGAGGTTTCCAAAGTGCCCATCTCTTCTCTTATAAAAGGGCTCCTCATCCCTCTTCTCTTCACACAATTTGGAGCCTTCATGATTTACAAACCCCTGACAATTAATCTTTTAAACCTCTCTAGTTATATTATAGTGGTTATGGTCTTCTCAAAAGACCAACTGTAGTGCCCTAATAGGAAGTTTAAAAGAGGCATGTTAAGGGAGAGGTAAACTCTTCTGCCGATTTTTTTAAGTTTCTTTTTCTTCTACTTCCTCTTCGTAAGTTGATTAATTATAATGTAATATCATAATTATCAATAATATACTGATATGTTATTATAAATATGAAACAACCCTATTTCACCTTATATCCGTCCTACAAAAAATGAAATCACTGCGGGTGCGTATGTACGGTTTACCGACTCCACGTCGTTGTGTAATCTATTTTTTCTACCACCACCATACTTGTATGGGTATAATGGTGGAAATAATAACTATATATTATTATTATAACATCATATTTATTCTGAGATATTATATCATCCACTCCAATTCAATTTAATAATATGAGAATGATATCATCGCTCGTGCGTATGTACGGATTATCGTCTCCACGATGTGATGAGATTCTTTCTCCATGTTAACCATTCCAGAATGATTATAAAATATATATAATAAATAATAATGAAATATATGACATAATAAGGATACTGGATTTATGCATATGTTATTTACTTACTTCCATTCAATTTAATAAGGAAACAAAAACAACGTTAATGCGTATGTACGACCTACCGTCTCCATGAACGGTGTATTTCATTACATTTATCAATCTAATATATACATGAAAATTATGAATATATATTATATATAAATAATGTTATACATTTTGGAAGTATGTAATCATGATCTATGTAGTCATATGAAAGTCAAAACATTAACGATGAATGAAACTTTTTTACCCAAAACACTACTTTAACATGGAATAGACAAATGAACGGGTAATATAAACTCGTAAGTGAATCATATAAGATAACATAAATATTATTATGGTTATGATAAAAGTTAATAATATGTTTAATTACACTATACATGAGTCTCATACATATAAAGAATAAATTTCACATAAGGTAAGGGTTAATTATTCCAATCTCGTTCTTATTTGAGATTGTTTATTCGTATAAATTTACTAGGGTTATGTTTATCATCCATGTCCATGTTTTTTGAAAATGTTTTCATAAATTTTTTAATATTTTTCCATGTATGTTTGAAGACATTTCTACCCTTTTTTGACTTTTACCACATGGTATGGGAGGAATCTTTCTTTTGTTTACCATATGAGGTACTTTTTGACTTTTCAGGAAAAGTACGAGAATAATGTCTTTTTATCTTATACAACATGAAAGTATTTTTATGATTTAATAGTACATTTTTTACATGAAGATTCCTTTACATGTTTTCAAGTTTATTTTCAATTAACTTATTTTATTTGATGACACATTGAGAACATAAAATTTTTTTGAAGAAGAAAGGAAATTGTCCTCAAGAAATCATTTCAAGGGTTTTATCAAAACTATTTTCCATATTTGATGACATTATTTAGGATGTTTATGTTTCAATTATAATGTATCTATTATTTACATGGTTTGATATTTTTAATGATGAAATTATATCCATTGTTTTATTTGGATTATGTTATGATTGGATGAGGTTTATGAATCCCATTTTATTTGTTGGGTTATGTTGAATAATTTATGTTTATTTTGTGGAATACAGAAGAATGATTTCCTTATGAGATGGGGGGGACCTATATCTCTCTCAAATTCATTGGGTAAAGATTTATATCTCATGAGATAGACATAGCTGGAATGACAAGTAAAATCTGGTTCAATAATACAGGACTGGAATGACAAGTCAACCCTGTTAAGTGATGGAAATTGTCTACTATGATGGTCTTGGTAGCAATGCCCTGGCTACTATGGAAATAATATCATTTGATTTATGGTTTCCCATAATTACATGTTTTATTCTCATACTAGTTTATCATGATTAATGTTCATTTATGATCTATGCCTTACATACTTCCATGATTTATTTCACAACTCATGATTTTGATTTTTAAAAATTATGTTCATGTTTTTAAGTTCAAATGTATATGATAGTTTTATTTTCACCATGCTTACCCTTACTGAGCATTTGAGCTCACACTTTTTATGTTTTCTTTTCCCCAGGATATAAAGAAATGTTGTAGGTAAGAAAACAAAAGGGGATGATCGTTATGGTAGATGTTTAAGATCTTTCCCCATTATTAGAAGATTATGTTCTGAGTTTCCAATGACACTAAACTATTACGGTCCTTCGGTGTCTATTTTTGTTATGTATTACGTATTTCTCAAAATTAATGTAATGTACATGTACGTCAAGCTTGGGTCTCTACAGTGATTGATCAAGATAGTGGCAATAGAATTATCATCCTTTATATATATGATCATCTCCATCCCACATGGATTGGGATTTCATCCAACAAAAATTCCCCCATCAGACATAAAAATTTGGGCTATGGAACAATAATAATGGAAAAGGAATAACTGTAACCCACAAGGATGGTGGAATTTTTACCACAACCTCCAGCCCCGTGGAAATCAATTTTTCCCATTTAGTGAGGATTAAAAGAAGAGTGGTTTCTGATTCCATCCCATATCATGACTCATTTACCACATAAGGTAGGCATATTACAAGGTTTTATAAAGGTTACCTCTGAGTTAATAATCACCAAGAATCCCAAATAGGATCGTAGAATGAATGAAGAAGAACCAGAAATGGATGTAAAAAATAAATCAACCACTCAACCATTTTGAAAGCCACCCAAAATAAATTATTAATTCATGAAATTAAAGGACATTAATTCTTCAAACTACACTAAAAATGATACACATATATGAAACAGAGAGAGGATGGTTCCACCATGAATCTATTCCACACAAAGAATGATGATGTGCTTACTGAAAACCACAGGGCCACATTGAATCTATGTGTTCCCCTAATCAATCACACACCGCCTCCTCAG
The DNA here is from genome assembly GCA_963277665.1 of Viscum album. NCBI lineage: Eukaryota > Viridiplantae > Streptophyta > Magnoliopsida > Santalales > Viscaceae > Viscum > Viscum album. The sequence goes on from OY728119.1 coordinate 543,837,429, forward strand.
TGAACCTCTAACAATGAGATAAATAAAATAATGGTCACATATGACCCACTTCCTTCTTTTGGTGATAATGATCTCCTTAAACTTGAAGAAATATTTTCGTAGTGAGAGGAATAAATGAAAGAGTTTTGGATAATCAATGTTGAGATGCTTCAGTATGGCCATCATATCGAATATTATCTCTAGATAGAGCCTCAAAATTCATTTCTGGCCAACATACCTTATTTGAAAGCGTTTACCCTGAAAACTTTAGCATGTCTTGGTCATCCGAACAGAAGAGGTCCTAGACCATCAGTCTACTTGGACCAAATCTTGGATGGATATCCAAATTTCTATCCATTAGGAAGGAAACAAGAATGGGTGTTGGAAAATCCTTAAAAGATGATCCATGTCCGATATCCACAACAAATTCCACCAGAACCAATGCACCAAATATTTCCCATGTTGTGCCCGAAGAAGCCCAGACTCAACAGAACACGCAAAAGGGATTATAAATAACATGGAGTCATTGAATGATAGATTAGAATCCGTGGAGGAGTGGCACAAATCTGTACAATCATAATAGAAACCTTACCCAGATTAGGTGATGGAAACCCCACCACCACCAAATTTTAGGAGTCATGTGTTCATGATATTCAATGCATAAGGTAATCTAGAACGACATCTGATTCACTAAATATCTTATTTTGATCCCATGATGGAAACCCTAATGTAATAAGAATTAGTGAAACTAAAAATCTCCATTTTTACTCTACAGGGTTAATACATTTTATTGAATACTGGTTTTCTATCTTAGTCAATAAAAGGATCAGAGGATTACCTCCAACAGTTCAACTCAATGATTCCATATACAACAAGCATTGACCTCCAAAATTGAAAACAATTCAAGAATGATATAGTTTTAGACATCATTTCCTGATGGAAAGGGACGACCTAATATTTGAACTGGCCTCTCCCCTAGGATGAGATTCTTCCAATGTTCATCGATAACCACTATGATGAGCTGCAAACCCCACTCATCTTGGTGAAATATACTATTGGGTATCTTGAATTCTCTAACATTGCTCAATGAATATAAAACACAACAAAAAAAACTAATTTCAAGTATCGAGTACCCCAAACAGTCCTGGGAAAAAGGGAAGGAAAAGATGAAGTGGCCTCCTTCATGCTTAAGGGAATTGTAACACCCCATGATTTCATGGTACACTTCTCTTTGAATAATATAATAGATTGATTTATACGCAACTTCGAGTTCTAACACACCACGACCAATCACACAAGCCGTTATGAATAGTAATAACCACTTTTTGAAATTTTATAAATTTATTTTTTCAAAATAGACTTCATTTTTGGATTTAGAATATCAAAATTAGCTTAGGATAAATTTTTGGTATTTTTCTGAAAACTTTCACTATATGTTGAATAGTGAAAAACACTACATTATTATTTAAAATTGACTTTTTATTTAAATAATTAGATATTTTATTTAAATTTATATTAGGTAAAAATAGATACATAATACCTATATATGTTCAATATAATTAATTAGAGTCATTTTATAATAATATTAGATATATAAAATTTTATTGAAATTTTAACCGTCTTTTACCCACCTTCTAGGTGCATTTGAAATTTGAAAAAAAATGTAATTTTACCAATTTTGTTAAATGAATTTCATAAATCTGAGAGACACAATTGACATCATAGAGTAAAATGTTGTTCAATAAGAATAAAATAATTTTTTTGTGAATAGTAACTTTTGACGTTTACTTACCATGATTAAAAGTAAATAGGGTAATTAAAGGTAAAAAATGATATTATAATTACACTAACACATTTTCTATTCTATTGGATAAGTGTATTTTGACCAAAATAAACCTTAGTAAAAAAATATGATCCTTTTGGTCCACATGGATTAGATTAGAACATTTATTATTATTTTATTTATAGATGAGTTAAAAGTGTTAAATTCAATGTTTAATAATTAGTCATTTTTTAATATAGGGATATAAATAATATAAATTCAATAATAAATATTAATTAGAAATATAAAATTATTTCCTACATAATGGTATTTTATTCATAATTTTTAGACCTTAAATAATTAAATTTATTTATGACATAATGATGATGCATTAATAACCTTATTAATGAATGATTAAAATAATTGATATTATCAATATCCAAATAATTGTAAATTGAGACTTCTTATGAGTTCTACTAATTTTCTACATTAATATGACATGTTAGTGTTTACTAAATAAATTTTTTTCAAAGTGATAATTTTTTTCTGACTTTTATAAAAACAAAATTCCAAATAGTATCAAAATTGACATAAATGAGTTTTTAAAACAAATACTATATTTTTTATTGATATAATATTTTTTAAAATCTATGAATTGGCCAATGTACTTAGATATGGTTAGATATATTAATAATGAACGAATTTCTGTTCTCTTGGATTTTCATGGTATGTTATTTACCCATTTATTATAATAATACAAGAATACATGGTAAAAGTTAAACTATTTAACTAAGTGTTAAATCTAAAAGATAAGGTTAATATGGTGACCTAAACCTATCTAAAACATATTTTTTGAGAGTTTTTCTACCCCTACCCACATTATCCTTGAAATAAATCATTTTGGAGCCCTTATAAATCGAATATGATTGTATAATAAAATAATATTTCATTTTATTTCTAAAGTGACCCTCACCTCTCTTATAAAAGGGTACTTCCCCTTCTCTAAAAATCACACCTACAAAGCCATTTGGCTCGACCAGACTTTCACGACCCGACCCTACCGGTTCCGAGCCGCAACTACCTCAAGCCTACCTCCATATGCCATAGGATGGAGACCAGCACCGTAGGCGTAACAATCTCAGGAAGGCCTTCGCCTATGTACCTGTACCCACGCACACACAACCCACTCAATGCAGTAGTGGAGAGTAAAAAGAAAACCAGAAGAAAAACAGCTATTCCCCAAACACAGTCATGCATCAACCACTAAAATGAGTAATTAAAGTGCTGTAAGTACTGAAAAGTGAACTAGAACGAAAAAAGGTAAAAACAGGCGTCCGACCACAAAGCTGCCACAACCCAGCAACAGGTAAACAAAAGAAAACAACTCGATAGACTCCCACCTGAAAACTCTAGCATGACTGGGGTACCCTACTCCAACTGATGTGACCTCTACACTCCTCTGTAGTAACAATCGACCTGTCCGTCACCTGCAAGGGCACACTAGGTGCAGGAAAATCCCCAGCAGGGGTGAGTATAAAGATACTTAGTAGGATGCCCTGAAAGCTCGAGGGAGCAACAAAGGAGGCACTAATGAAGTGAGCAGTAGACTGAACAATGAAAGTGGAAAAGTTTAGTAAAGAGAGTGAAATTATATATATATGCTCAATAAGAAACCCAAATGAGTGTGTAAGGGGATCACCATCTCCAAACTCAGCCCAGGATAAGTCACCATCAGTTCCAAGTAAAACCATCCACACAACCCAGCATCTCGTCTTGTCCACCTCGGAAGCCCAAGTCAAAGGGGCTCAATCACTGCACTTCGATACTATCCGCCTTGGGTAGCACTGTCTCACCCGCACAGTTTTAGGTCGCGTCTCAAGGACGCATCTCAGTGGGGAAGGTTCCCCTTTTTCTTGTGGGTCTTTAGGTAACATTAAAACTGTCACACCACTAATCCGCACAACAAGGGTCTTGATCTGATAGTCACAACGAAAAGTCACTGACTAGCCTCATAAGAAGGGATGAATGTAAAATGCCAATGGGTGACCCACTGCCCAGCCCTACTAGAGGGTAAAACATAATACATCATCAGGCAACCCACTGCCAAGCCCTGGTGGAGGGTAGACTTGGAAGAAGTTGATAGGCGACCGACAGCCCAGCCCTGCTAGTGTGTAGACCCAGAACAAGTCGACATGCGACCTAGTGCCCAGCCCTGTTGGAGGGTAGACGTAAAACAAGTCGACATGCGACCCACTGCCCATCCCAACTGGAGGGTAGACCTGGAGGAAGTCGAGAGGTGACCCACTACCCAGCCCTACTAGAGGGTAGACCCTCAAGAGTCTTCAGGTGACCCACTTCCCAGCCCTGCTGGAGGGTAGACCCGGAATCAGTCTGATAGCTCCACAATGCTATTGACGTCACCAGGTGTCACTAACAATGGCACTGTGTGTTCGTTTAGAGTGCGTCAAAAGGGATCTTCGTTCAACACCCTCCCATGTTTCCACATTGAACATGATCTCAAATGAGGCTCCACATGCACACATAGATTACATTGTTGCAGTCCTCATGGAAAAACAGGAGAGATAGACTACTTACTCGCCCGGAACGAACAACCGGTGACTATGGTACTATTCACCGTAGCCAGACTGTGTGGGGACCACACCTCAACTTCGATACTCGTCGGATGAACTGCGCCATCATGATGCTATCGGAAAAACACACGGAAATGACTATTCAAATGCCTCGAACGGACGTTAGGTGAAAAAGGTGCAAAAATACTGCACGCAGCTCAAAAGACAGCCCGTAGGGTCCACGTCTCAACTGCGACTTCAACAACCGAAACCATAATGGAAAAATACGCCTCGACGTCGGGGTCTCAATGCAGATGAAGACACTCAAATCAGACATCAAATGTGTTCGTGCCATCCAAAACAAGAATCATGACGTAGCACTTAATGGGCATGTCTCTCCACTGAGCTCTCGTTCTGGGAATTAAAATCCTCAAAACCTTCTCAAAACCTTCGTCTTGAGCTGAGGATTACACTTTTGTAGACGGAACGCAAAACAGACACCCATAGAAAAAGTTACAGGGGTCTGAAGTCAGATGGGACAAAGCCCCTTGGGCTGGACCGGCCCGCGGCTCAACCGCGCGTGCCGGCCATGGACCTGCGGTCCACCCTCAGACCGGCCGGGGGCCAGTCGTCCTGCATGAAGACATGCGGGACATGGGTCTTGGTTCCCCTGCGGGGTCGTGCAACGCGACCCTGGTCCACCCACTCCATCGCCTGACGCCTGAAGCCCGACACCCACCGCCTGCTGCCGCCATCCCGGAGCCCGCACCACCTGCTTCCGCCATCCTGGAACACCAGAATTTCACTGGACCACTGCGGAACTACCGAAAAGCCTTGAAAAAGGCTAGAAACTTTGCCGGAATAACACAAAAAACGCCCAAGACTTCGTCAGATCACTGGGATCACCTTGGGACTCGGATTTTCGAACCGAAACACGAGTTGGGAAGCTTAGAACATGACCTACTAGTATATGGGATTTGTTCGAGAGTTTGACAGCAATTAGATTCAGGATAATTAATTTTAAGAAGATACGGGGAATAAAAACAATAAAACACAAGCCTACCTTGATGGGTGTTGCCCAACGCTTCACGGACGACCAGCCGGAGCCATCACTACCTCTCCGGAGGGATGGAGGACAGGAGAGGAGCTCCTCCTCCGTTGTTGGGGCAGTTTGAGAAAGTGAAGAAGGGGAAGAAGAAGGGTGGGGAGGTCATGTTTAAAAAGAAAACACTTAAACACCCCACCCGTAGGCCCCGTACCAGAACTCCCAGCGGGGTCGAGGTTAAGCCTCTCCTAGGGTAAAAGCCATTCCCTGAGTGCAATGGAAGTCTTGGAATTTTAATATGAGCCTCCGTTCAAAAGTTATAAAATTCAATGCATGAGGCTGCTAAATTACAAAAATGCCCCTGCTGGCGTTTTTCACGGAAGGCCCGCGCCTGCGAAAGTCATACCACTCCTAGAGTAAACGACACGTTTCAAACTCAACAGTTCCCTCGCTTTTCCCATCCGAGCAACCGTTTTGGAGGTATTTTGTTTATTTGGCATGTTTAGTGTGAACACACTTAAAATTTAATTCTAGCCTCATCGGGCCTCGGAATCACACATCGTCTGAACACCATACTCTGGAATAACATCGAGAAAATTTCAAAGTCTTACAGGATCAAAACTGGGGTTCTTATATCATTTCCTCCTTCACGTTTTTCATCCCTGAAATACAAAAATATAAAAACAACCCGGGATACTGAGCCCGCATCTAGCTCTCCCACTCTCAGGTGCTCTCCTGCACCCTCATGTGTTTCCACAACACATGAACTAGAGGAATGGTCCATCCTCACAGAGTTCACTCCTGTCGGTCCTCAATCTCCACCAGGTGCTCCCCAAATGTGGCTCCATCCTCAATGTCCAGCTCTCCCCAGTCGATAACGTGCGAGGGGTCTTGCACGTTTTTCCTCAGCTGCAACACGTGGAAGATGTCATGCACTCTCTCTAGCTGTGGGGGTAGGGGAAGAAGGTAGGTGAACTCAGCAACCCTACGCATGATCTCAAAAGGGCCCGATGAACTGCGAGGAAAACATGCCTCCATGGCTGAACCTCTGTGTTCCACGCCATGGGGAGACTCTAAAAAATACATGATCTCCCTGCTCAAACTCCAAAGGCCTGCAATGTCAGTCTGCATAGGACTTCTGTCTGCTTTGATCCATCCTCATCCACTCACGAATGACCTGCACTTTCTCCTTCGTTGCCTGCACCAACTCCGAGCCCATGAGGGAGGTCTCCCCAATCTCGATCCAGCACAAGGGTGACCTACATTGTCTCCTGTAGAGGGCCTCAAAAGGTCCCATTCCAATAGTAGAGTGGTAACTATTGTTATACGCAAACTCTACTAAGAGAAGGTGATCATCCCAGCTCCAGCCAAAGTCTAACATGCACGCCCTGAGCATATCCTCAAACACCTGGATAGTACGCTCGGTCTTCCCATCAGTCTGGGGGTGAAAAGATATACTCATCTGAAACTGAGTCCCGAATTCCTCCTGTAGGCCTCGCCATAATCGTGACGTAAACCGCACGTCACGATCAGAGACGATCGTTGAGAGTACTCCATGAAGGAGGATGATCTTTCGAACATATAACTTCCCCAGACTCTCCACCAAGCTCTCGTCCTCGATAGCAAGAAAGAGTGTCAACTTCGTGAGTCGGTCCACAATCACCCAAATGGAGTCGTTGCCCTTCGCTATGCGCGGGAGCCTCGTGACGAAGTCCATAGATATGCCATCCCACTTCCACTCCGGGATATCAAGGGGTTGCAACAACCCTACCAGAACCTGGTGCTCCGCCTTCACCTGCTGACAGGTAAGACATCGAGAAACGAACTTGGCCACACTCTGCATAATGCCAGACCACCAAAACTGCCACTGAAGGTCTCTATACATCTTCCCCACACCGGGATATATGGCCATGGGAGAAGTGTGGAATTCTTGTATCACCTCCTCCCGCATCTCCACTTGTACTATAGCTCATCCCTAGAATATGATCTCATGATTCTCTCCTTCAGAATACCCATCAGGTGCATCACCCATGGATATCTGATCACGTAGTACCTCGCTGTTGATATCCCCAAACTGGGACTCTCTCACATTCTCAAGGAGCGAAGGAGTCAACACCATCGACGGTAGAAAAGTCGTACTCTCCGACTCCACCAAGGTTAGCTACAGGGAAGCCAACTACTCTAAAGCTTCCCGCACTAGACAAGCCTGATACCTCCTACTAAGGGCATCTGCTACTACATTGCCCTTACATAGAGTGTAGACAAAATTAAAATTGTATTCCTACAGAAAATATAACCAGCGCCTCTTCCTCAAATTCAGATCCCACTAAGTGAAGACGTACTTGAGGCTCTGATGGTCTGTGTAGACCACGAAATGCTCACCCAAGAGGTATTGTCTCCATAAACATAAAGAAAAGTTGACTGCTGACAGCTTCAAGTCGTGAGTCACATAATTCTGTTTGTGAGGTCTCAACTGCCTCGACCCATATTCAATCACTGCCCGTTGCTACATCAGCATGCACCCAAGCCCAGCTTCTGAAGCGTCACAGTATACGACAAACTCAACACCCTCCTCTGGAAGTCTCAACACTGAAGCACTATTCAGCCTCTGTCTCAACTCCTCAAAGGCCTTCTGACACTGATCAGTCTAGGTAAATTGTCGCCCCTTGCACGTCAATGTGGTCAAAGGGGAAGCAATCCTAGAGAAGTCCTCTGTGAACCTTTTGTATTACCCAGCCAAACCAAGGAAACTCAACACCTTAGATGCATTGTTGGGTGGTTCCCAAGCAAGAAATGACTCTATCTTTTTTGGATCCACAACCACCCCATGTTCTATAATGACGTGCCCCAAAATGTGAACCTCGTGAATCTATAACTGGAACTTCGAGAGCATCCCATATAGCTGGTGCTCTCGAAGTAAGTCTAGGACCATCCTAAAATGCTCTACATGATCCTCCTCTGTCGCCGAGTAAATGAGTATGTCGTCAATAAAGACAACCACAAACAAGTCTAAGTATGAATGAAAGATCTGGTTCATCAAAGCCATGAAAACGGTGGGGGAATTTGTCATGTCAAAGGGCATTACCAGAAACTCATAATGCCCATAACGATAATGTAAATCCATATTCAGAATATTAGCCTCATGAACCTGCAACTGGTGGTAGCTGGATAGAAGATCAATCTTTGATAACCACTTCAAACCTCACAACTGGTCGAAGAGGTCGTCGATCCTTGGCAAAGGGTACTTGTTCTTTATTGTGGCCTGATTTAGGTGATGATAATCCACACAAAGCCGCAGACCCTCATCTTCCATTTTCACAAACAAAACATGAGCTACCTAGGGGGACACATTGGGCCCGATGAATCATTTATCACGAAGATCATCCAACTGATGTCGTAGCTCTCGATGCTCTGTGAGTACCATCTGATATGTTGCACAAGATATCAGAGTAGTCCCTGGCTGCAAGTCAATGAAGAACTCCATCTCTTACCTCAGAGGTAGTACCAAAATATCCTCGGGAAAGACATCCATGTAGTACTCTACAATGGTAGTGATCCATATTCCTATAGCTTCTGCTGCTCTAAGATCCATGCTCGCTAGCTGGTGCAAAAAAAGTTGGGGTATCCAGCTTAGAGTACCCATCTGCTCTGCCACTAGGTCTCGTTCACCACGGATGGTGAACCTCTTACCATTAGAAAACACGCCTCTAACTCATCTGTGATGGAATTCGATCTGGGCGTGAACCATAGAAAGCCAATCCATGCCAAGGATGACGTCATAAGGTTCCATCGTGATGACGAGTAGGTCCCACGTGAAACTCCCTCCTTTGAAAAATAGTTTGCACTATCTGCAGATAATGGTCACTAACGAGGCTCTTCCCGTAGGATCCTCGAGGCTATGTTTAGGTGTCAGCGCCTCTACTGGATGCTCCAACTCTGATACCAACATCAGTGATATAAAGAATGGCTGTCGCTTGTGTCTACTAGTACTGAAGCAAGTTTAGAGTAAACACAAAGCGTACCTCAGACCATCTCGTGCACTAGAGGGTATCGAACACCCATGGCCTAAAGCTGCCCATGACCCCTACCGCCAAATCCCTGAGCCTGGCGTGGGCCACCCGGTGGTGGCGGTGGATGGATCTTGAAACACCGTTTTCCACCTCCTGGTCATGCCGCTCTCCCTGCACCACCTCCTTGGGGACCACTCAGTCCCCGCCTATGTGACCCCTGGTCACGACGCTACATCTGCCACTGTGGTGTGCCCGCTGCCTGCCATGGCTGCTCGACACGCCTAGTCGGGCAGTCTCATGCTAGGTGACCCAGTCTGTCACAAGCATAGAACCGGCTCTCTCCCGTATTCCCAAGTGCCCTATAGCACCACTACGGTGAACCTGCCCCTATGCCTGCTAACGGAAGGGTCTCCTCAACTGAGGCCTAGCTCTCTGTCATCTGCCTACTAAAGACTCCGCTCTAAAGAGGCCATTGCTATGTCATGCTATCTGGCACCCCTCATCCAAGAATATCTTGGTCACAATGGCCCACTCCAACACCCCGGTATAAGTGGGGATGCACAAGGGTACCACACTAGCATGAATCCACCTGCGAAGACTGTGCTTGAACCTCCGCGCCCGGAAGTAGCTATCACGGATCATGTGCTGTGAGTAGCATGTAAGATCAGTGAACCGGGCTGAGTACTGGGACACAGACATCCCTCCCTGTTTCAGATCCAGAGGCTCATGGATCCAAACGGAGCGTAAACACGAGGGGAAGTAATCCTCCCAAAAAAGCTACTGGAAGCCATCCCATGCGAGGGATGACTCGTCATGGGTCTGCGTCACCAGACCCCACTATCGTTGGGATGTCCCAAGGAAGAGACTGGTTGCTAGGGCCACCATCTGGTCTGTTAGAGTCTATACCGGACTAATGAGTTGTGCCACTGACTCAAGCCAGTCCTCCGCCTCCTGGGGATTCGAGTCCCTGCAGAACCTCGGTGGCCTCTAACGCTGGAAGTCTCGTAGCGCGCTTAGCATGCGCGCAACCTCGTCATGTGCCGCTGATACTAACTACCACTTCTCAGGTGGAGGGGATTCTCATGAAGCACTGGGCGGAAGGGGATCACATGAGGGTCCCTAATATGATGCCTCGTCGCTCGCCAGGTCGTCGTCATGAGCTGGAGAGGGTAACCTAGATGGCTACTATAGTGGGGGAATTCTAGAAATTGTCAAGGGATACTGCGATCAGATGAGAATATATATATATATATATATAATAGTAATAATAATGGGGGTATGACTCAAAAAAATACAGTCAAAGACTCAATATTATGGGATGCATGTTTAAAAATTCCCCGCAACAAGTGTCTCTACATGCCGATTCGACAAGCTGGTAATCACGGTCCTGGTGAATGGATATGCCGTCCGCCTGTACTATCACTGGACTCCCTAGCCTGAGAGCCTCTATCGAGACACGTGGACATCATTTCACTAAATCCCAACCAATTCCTTTTAGGGACATCCGAAGAACGTACCAAGGAATGAACCACCTCTAATACCACTTTGTCACGACCTGACCCTACCGGTTTCGAGCTGCAACTACCTCAAGCCCACCTCCATAGGCCAGAGGCTGGCAACTAGCGCCGTTGGCGTAACAATATCGGGGAGTCCTTTACCTATGTACCTATACCCATGCACACACAACCCACTCGATGTAGTAGTGTCGAGTAAAAAATAACAAAAAGACAAACAACTATACCCCAACCATAGTCATGCATCAACCACTAAAAAGAGTAAGTAATGTGATGGAAGTACTGACAAGTAAAATGGAAAGTAAAAAAGGGAAAACACACACCTAACCATAATGGTGCCACAACCCGGCAACAAGTAAAAAAAAGAAAAAAACTAGATAGACTCCCACCTGGAAACTCTAGCACAACCGAGGTACGCTACTCCAACTGTTGTGACCTCTACGCTCCTCCATAGTCACGATTGACATGTCTGTCATATGCAAGGGCACACCAGGTGTGGGAAAAGCCCAAGTAAGGGTGAGTATAAAGATACTCAGTAGGATGCCTCGAAATCTCGACGGAGCAACAGAGGAGGCACTAAAGTGGTGAGAAGTAGACTGAACAAGGACAGTGGAAAAGTTTAGTAAAGAGATTGAAATTATATATATATATGCTCAATAAGAAACCCAAACGAGTGTGTAAGGGGATATCCATATCCAAGATCCGCCCAGGATAAGTCACCATCAGTTCCAAGTAAAACCATCCGCACAGCCTAGCATCTCCTCTCGTCCACCTATGAAGCCCAAATCGAAGGGGTTCAATCACATCACTTCGATACTATCCACTTTGGGTGGCACTGACTCACCCGCACGGTTTTAGGTCGGATCTCAAGGACGCGTCTCAGTGGGGAATATTACCCTTTTCATTGTGGGTCCTTAGGTAACGTTAAAATTGTCACACCACTAATATTCACAACCAGGGTCCCGCTCCGGTAGTCATGGAGAAAAGTCACCGACTATCCCCATAAGAATGGATGAGTTTGAAATGCCAACAGGTGACCCACTGCCCAGCCCTACTGGAGGGTAAAACATAATAGATCATCATGCAACCCACTACACAGCCCTACTGGAGGTAAGATCTGGAATAAGTTGACAGGTGACCCACAACCCAGCCCTGCTAGAGGGTAGTCCAGGAACAAGTTGGCAGGCGACCCACTGCCAAGCCCTACTGGAGGGTAGACCCGGAACAAGTCGACAGGCGACCCACTACCCAGCTCTGCTGGAGGGTAGACATAAATGAAGTCAATAGAAGACCCACTGCCCAACCCTACAAGAGGGTAGACCCTCAAGAGTCATCGGGTGACCCAATGACCAACCCTGCTGGAGGGTAGACCCGAAATCAGTTTGATAGCTCCGCACTGCTACTGAAATCACCAGGTGTCACAAACAACACCACTGTGCATTCGTTCCGAGTGTGTCAAAAGGGATATCCATTCAACACCCTCCCATGATTCAACATTTAACATGATCTCAAATGAGGCTCCACATGCACAAACGTATTACACCATTGCAATCCCCACAGAAAAAGACGCGAGATAGAGTACTTACTCGCCCGAAACAAACACCCGGTGAATATGGTATTATTTAACATAGGCAGACCATGTGGGGCCCACACCTCAACTCCATTACTAGTTGGGTGAACTGCTCCATTGCGATGCTCTCAGAAAAACATGCAGAAACGACTACTCAAACACCTCGAATGGATGTCTCATGAAAAAGGCGCAAAAATGCTGCACGCTGCTTAAAAGACAGCCCGTAGGGCCCACATATCAACTTCGGCATCAACGCCTAAAACCATGCTCGAAAACTCTGCCTCGACGCCAGGGTCGCAACGCCACTGACAATGCTCAAATCGGACATCGAATGTGTCCGCGCCATGCAAAACAAGAATCCCTGAGTATCACTTAACGAGCGTGTCACGCCACCGAGCTCCCGTCCTGTGAATTAAAATCCCCAAAACCATCTCAAAACCTTCATCTCGAGCCAAGGATTACACTTCTGTAGACGACACACAAAACGGACACTCGTAACGAATGTTACGGGTGTCCGAAGTCGGAGGGGACGAAGCCCCTTGGGCTGGACCGGCCTGGCCGGCCGGCCCACCCAGTCTGGGCCGGCTCGGCCGTAGATCCGCGGTCCACCCTCAGACCGGCTAGGGGATGGTCCTCCTGCGTGAAGACCTGAGGGACGCGGGTCTTGGTTCCCCCACGGGTTCGCGCGCTGCAACCCTGGTCCACCCGCTCTGGGGCCAGCCGCCGGAAGCCCGGAGCCTGCCGCCTGAAGCCCAGAGCCCGCTGCCTGCTGCCTGAAGCCCAGAGCTTGCTGCCTACTATTGCCATCCCGGATCTTGCACCGCATGCTGCCGCTATCCCAGAGCACCGTAATTCCACCGGAACACCGCGGAACCGCCGGAAATCCTTAACAATGCTGGAAACTTCGCCGGAAAAATACAAAAAACACCATGAACTTCGACAGATCACTACGATCACATCGGGACTCAGATTGTTGAACAGAAACATGTGTTGGAAATATTAGAATGATACCTACTCATATATGGGATTCAATCAAGAGTTTGACAACAATTTGATGCATGAAATGTAATTTGAAGAAGATATGGGGAATAAAAACGATAAAACACGAGCCTACCTCAATGGGCGTTGCCCGACGCTTCACCGACGACCCAACAGAGCTGTTACTGCCTTGCCAGAGGGATGGAGGAGTGGAGAGGAGCTCCTCCTTCATCGTTGGGGAAGTTTGCGCTAGGGAAGAAGGGGAAGAAGAAGGGTGGGGGTAAAGTTTAAATAGAAAAACACTTAAACCCATAGCCCGTAGGCCCCGTACCCAAACTCCCAACGGGGTCGTGGTTAAGCCTCTCCTAGGGTAAATGCCATGCCCTAAGCACAATGGCAGTCTCATAATTTTAATTCGAGCCTCCATTTGAAAGTTATAAAATTTGATGCCTGAGGCCGCTAAATTATGAAAATGCCCCTGGTGGCGTTTTTCACAGAAGGCCCACGCCCGTGAAATTAATACCCCTCCTAGAGTAAATGACATGTTCCAAACTCAACGGTGCCCTCATATTTCCCATACAGGAAACTGTTTAGGAGATTTTCTATTTATTTGGTGTGTCCAGTGTGAACACACTTAAAATTTAATTCCAGCCTTATTGGGGCTCAAAATCACACGCCATCTGAACGCCCTGCTCTGGAATAACATCAAGAAAATTTCAAATTCTTACAGTCTCAAAAATGGGGTTCTTACATAGACCCTTCACAAATTTTCTCCCAACTACCCTCAATTTGACCTATAGGCCTCACATAGATCATATATCCATCTTAAGGATCCCTTTTGATCAACTCAAAAGGAAACACCCGAAGAAGAGGTAATAATTTCACCACCACTTTCAAAGTTATTTTCTTCTTCCACTTCCTCTTTCTTTGTTGTTTCTAAATAAACTAACACCAGTATTATATACATATTTTGATGTTATTATAAATATGGTACAACCATATTCATTATTCTATCCATCCTATGATTGAAATGTCACCATACGTGTGTACATACGGCTTACCGTCGCCACATCGTGGTGTAGTTTGTTATTCAAACAGATCATTATTTGGAAGGATATAATAATAAGTATAAATGATTAAATAATAAATGTAACATGTTTAGTATTATGTATATTTGATATATGATCAAATTATATACTATTTCACCATAAATAGAGTGATATTGTCCCTCAGGTGTGCATACGGATTACCGTATCCACAAACATGATGAAATTCATTCCACATCATAAACATTCAAGAATAATTTTCATTTTATGATTAAAAATAATTTTTTAGAACTTAATATCATTATTTATATGAATAAAATAATCCTATCCATAAAAATCATGTCTTACATAACCAAGAAAATAAAGTAAAACGAATGAGTTAACACCCAAAATGATGGTACTACTGAAATATTATTAACAATGCAATTTTTGAAGATCTTATATGATATCATATTTTTGTATGTGGTTATTGTATAATTTAATAATAATTATTTTAATATTATACAATAGGATAACATTCCCTCGATCAAGGAAAAGTATAAGGTAGGGGTTAATTCAACAATCTCTTCATTATCTGATGTTGTTTATACGTTAGTATCTACTGAGACCTCTTTATCAAACTCACCAGTGTTTCATAAAAAAAATTTCAATTTTTTTATTTCCTAGACTATTGGTTAAATTCAGTTATACCCTGGTATTACTTTTTATAAAAGGTTTATAAATTAATCCTCCTATTGTTTACCAATAAATTTCCTTTACGACCTTTTCGACAAAATTACGGAAATAATGTTTTCAACTTATAACGAGAGTGCGACTATTTTCTATGGTTATAACATCATAGAAGCTTCCCTTATAATCTTATATGAATATTTTCAAAATAAATGATTTCTTTTATAATTATGTTGCATTTAAATGATTTTAGAATATAAAGAGATATTTCTCTCAAATAGTTTGGATTTCAACTATGTCAACATCCTTTGATGGATTTTACACTTGTTTGAAGTTGATTTATTATGATACAATCTTCCATATTGTATTGATGTTTTTGGGATATGATTGACTATGGATGTGTTATTTTTATACCATTCATTATTTATGGTTAAAGTATTATCATTTCGTATGATAGTTTTAGTATGAATGTTTATGTTATGTTTCAACCTTTTTATATGCGGAATGCATTGGAATTGGTAAGTGATGGGTGGAGCCCACTATAGCTACTCGATGCATCGGTTGGTCTGATGATAGAAACTAGTGTCTTAGAAAAATGCCTCAAAAAATTCTTATTTGTATTCTTGGCATGATGCATTGACAATGTGGTTATGATGTCCGACATTATGCATTCCATCATTATGAAATTGGCTATTGATATTACCTGTGATTATTCGACTAGTACTATATCCATGGGAATAAGTAAATTACATTTTTTTATTTATCTTTTCCATATTATGATGATGTTTAAGTTTAAATGGCTTGTGTTTTAGTCTTATAAATTGCATTAAATGTTTATTTTTATTTATGAAAGTTTCCGATATATTGTTATCTTTACTGAGCACCGGAGCTCACCCCTTTCTATATTTTATTTTCCCCATGATCCGAATAAGTATATTATGACTGACCTGTAGGGACAGTCTAAGGGAGAAGAATGTGTTAAAAAGAGACACAATGTTTTTTTTCATTTCATAGTTTAATGTAAAAATTATGTTCGTATCTTGTACCTCCAAGGCTACAAAACTAGTTGGTCTTTCGGTATTTGATCCCTTGTGATCATGCCAATGTTTTGTAATAGCGCAACGACTCTGGGTAACTAGGGTTGGGGCAATATAGTTGGGTATCAAAGGAAGTTTAGTATGAAACTTGGAGACTAGATTTATAAAAACGATGATTAAAAAATATTACGTAATATAGAATTTGAGGATTAGTATAGAAGAACTTCCTAGAATTTCTGTAATGTAGAGATGTTGTGATTTTTCCAAGAAACACATCCTTGTCTAGATACGAGAAGGTAGAGGCTGCTCTAGTACATATGTACTAGGGAGTGAAAACATCGAAAATAAGTTTCAGTATTGACCCGGGGTATCCTGGTTCAATACAACAGGCCTTGTTGCACTATTGGTTATGATACTCCGAGGGGATATGATTAGGATAATTAACAATTTATTTATAAACCAGTATGAAGTATTTATAAGTATATACCTCCTCAAAGAATTTTATTTATGATTATGGATTATATCCATAATCTGTTCAATTTAGCTTAAGTGTTTTACAAGTTTGGAATTATGTATTGCTATTCATAAATTAATCTATTGTATGCCATTATTTAGAAATGGTGCCTAGTGGATGGAATGGAAACCATATCAATGCACATAATCCATGTAGGGATCTCCCTCCTACTCAAGATAATTATAGTGGAGTTGGAGATTCAACTGTTTCTAATCAGCTTATCGCCATATTGGGATAACTCGCTCAGATTAGGAATAATAACCTTACCCATATGGAGCGCCCTGATCCACAATGCAGAGGATCAATGTTAGACCTCTTCCTGAGGCAAAAACCACCAAAATTTAATCGTAGTACAAATCCTTTTGTAGCTGAGCAATGGATAAGTTCCTTAGAAAATATTTTTTTTCTTTGGGAAGTAGTGAAAGGGAAAAAGATGTCATGGAAGTTTATCACCTCACAGGAGATGTAGATCAATGGTGGTTATAAATTCAAAACACAATGGACGATGAATAAGTATCAAATATGGAATAGAGGGAGTTTAAAGTGATTTTCATAGAAAAATACTTTCCTTGTGACCATCAAGCAGATATGGAAATATAATTTCTATGTCTGAGGAAAAAGGAGGATGAGAATGTCACAAAGTATGAGGATAACATTATAAGGTTAACAAGGAATGTAACCGATTTTATACGTAACCCAAGTATTATGACTGGTCGGTTATTTGAGGGGTTAAAACTATTTCTCTGTCAAGCTTTAGTCCCACAATTCTTCTCATCATACGAAGATATTTTCTCATGTGTTGTCAAGACATAAAAGGAATTCCATAAGTCTTACAACTTTAAATAAAAGTGAGAGAAGAAGAGATCTTTGTAACACTCTATAAATAGAAATTAGTGGAAGAAGTAGAAATGTTGAATTTCTATCATATGGTAAATGTGGGAAGAAACACCCCGGTACATGCCAGAAGAGAATGAGTGTCTGTTAAATGTGTGGTTAAAAATTCCACCGAACTCTTGATTATGAGGGAAATAAAGAGGCTTTCAATGTTGAATGATACAATTTTAGAGAAATGGGTCCTTATGAAAATGAATGTTCTAAGCGCCAAGGTAACATAACTCAGATAAGGCCAAGGGACCAATGCAAAGCTTATGTTATCACTACTACTGAGGTTGAAGCTCCGAAATACGTGGTGGCAGGTAATTTAATTCTTTCCTCGTGTTTAGCCAATGATTTATTTAATTATAGATCATTGCATTATTTCATATCATCCCATTTTTCTATGAAAATTAGATATTTACAATTTTATTTAACAATGGAGTTTTCAGTAAAAACTCCTAAGGGAAGTATCATTGTGACAAAGTTTTTTGAATCAGTTCCTATTAGGGCATAAAAATGTTCTTTTCCTGCTGATTTCATCATCATACCCATGATTTAATTTGATATAATACTTTGTATGGATTGAATTTAGGACTGTGATGGAAAAATTTATTATAAAAAGAAGAATGTTACAATTTTTTATGATGATAAAGAGTGACTTATCATTAGAGAAGAAACTTCACCATTTAATTCTTATCTAGATCCACCCCCAGTAGCCCTACTAAATTCAATTATTAGGGAGGAAGATAATTAAATAACTATGGGTGATGAAAATAATGCTCGAATAGAGGATGTACCTATTATACAAGTATATGTTGATGTTTTTCCATAGGATTTACTTGGATATCCTCCAGAATGAGATATTATGTTTTTTAATGATTTAATTCATGGTTCAAGGCCCATATCAAAGACCCCTTATAGAATGGCCATGGTGGAATTAGTGGAACTAAAGAAACAAATAGAGTAATTGAGTAATAATTGATTTATTCACCCTAGAATTTCCCCATGGGGAGCCCCTATTCTTGTTTTAAGAATAAATATGGATCTATGAGTTTGTGAATTGACCATAGGGTGATCAATGCTATAAAAATAAAGAACAAGTATCCCCAAGCTCACATTGATTATTTATTTGATCAACTTAATGGAGCTCAATATTTTTCAAAGATTGAACTACGATCTGGATACCATCAGTTGTGTGTGAATAAGGAAAAGATTACGAAGACAAAAATTCATACCAGGTATGTGCATTATGAGTTTACAGTAACTCCTTTCAGACTATCTAATGTACCCTCTATTTTCATGGATCTAATGAATAGAGTTTTCAAGTAAAATCTTGATGAATTTTTAGTAGTATTTATTGATGATATCTTGGTATAATCAAAAATCTACGAACATCAGGAAAATAACTTTAACACTACTCTGAAAACACTGAGAAAAATTTAATTATATGGGATGTTTAGTAAGTTTGAATTCTGGCTACATAAAATTTCTTTTCTCAGCCATATTCTCTCTAAGGATGGAATCTCTGTTGATCCTTCTAAGACAAGAGAAATACAAGAATATCCTGCACCGATGAGTATAAATGAGGTATGATGTTTTATTTGATTAGAAGGTTATTATCATCGTTTCTTCCAGAATTTTGCCTTATTGGAAAACCCATTAACCATGATCACACACAACGGGGTTAAATTTTCTTCGACAAAAGAGTTTGAAGATTGTTTTGAAGAACTAAAGATATGATTATTCCATGATCCAATATTTACTCTACCATCGATGAATAATGGGTTTGTTATTTATAGTGATGTTTCAAAGTAAGGACTTGGTTGTGTCCTTATTCATAATGATAGAGTCATTTCCTATGCATCAAAATAGTTTAAAATCACTGAACAAAAAAAATCCTACTCATGATCTTGATTTAGAAGCTGTAATAATTGCTTTGAAGATATAGATACACTATCTCTATGGTAAAAAAATGTGAGATATATACTGATCAAAACAGTTTGAAGTATATTTTATCACAGAAAGTACTCAACATGAGGAAAATAAGATGTCTCGAACTACTCTAATATTATTATTCCACTATACACTACCAACTGGGGAAGGAAAATAAGGTGGAAGATACTTCAAGAAAAATGATCATGGAGTTTTGAACAAGATGATAGCTAAAAGGGATCCTATGTTTATGGATCTATTAAAGATGGATATGGGAATAATCATTGAAGGTGTAACATCATTAATTTTTTAAATGGATGCCAATCCAACTTTACTTTAATGGATCAAAATTTATTATACTGATGATGAAGAGTTTCAAAGAAAATTAAAGCTATGAATGATGGGAGTTTGGTTGACTTTGTAAAGGATGATGAAATTTTGATGTTTGGAAAGAGACTTTGTGTTCCTAATATACAAAATCTAAAAAGGGAATTTTTTTGATGATGCTCATTGCTCCAATTTCTCTATACACTCTGGTAACACAAATATGTATTGATATTTGAAGGAATGTTTTTTTTGGGACAACATGAAGTGGGAGATTGATGATTATATTTTAAGATGTATGGTTTGTTGATAGGTTAAGGTTGGAAGAAAAAATCTAGGAGCATTCATGCAACCTCTTCCCATACCTGAGTATAAATGGGATGATATTACGATGATCTTTGTCATGGGGAAACCAAAGACTCCTAGAAGGAATGATGCACTATGGGTTACTGTTGATCGTCTTACCAAGTCAATACATTTTCATTATATAAGAGAATATTTTCCACTTGAATATCTAGAAACACTATATATTATTGATTTTGTATGACATCATTGAGTACCCCTATCAATAATTTCTCATTGAGATCCCCATTTTACATTAAGATTCTGGAAAAGTCTTCCGAAGTCCATGGATATTGAACATCATTTGAGCACTAACTAACACCCAAAAATTGATGTACAATCAACACGAACTATTCAAACCCTAAAAGACATGTTGATATCTCGATCACTTAACTTTAAATGTATGTGGGATCAATATTTACCTCTGGTAGAATTCTCCTATAACAATATCTTCCATTCATGTATTCAGATGACACCATATGAAGCACTATTTGTAAAGAGATGTCGCACACCATCTTGTTGGGATGATGTTGGTGAAAGAAAACTCATAGGCCCAGAACATGTTGCAAAAACAATAGAAAATGTGATGGTTATCTAAACCCACATCAAAGCAGCTCAAAGTAGGTAAAAGGGGAATGACGATAACTGAAGGAAGGATTTGGAATTTCATATAGGAGATAATTTTTTCTTGAAGGTATCTCTATGGAAGGGTGTCATACGATTCAGTAAGAAGGTAAAATTAAGTCCTAGGTATATCAGAACTTTCAATATTCTAGAATGAATTGGATTTGTAGCTTATCTTTTGGAAATACTACCAAGTCTCTCCAAAGATCACGATGTGTTCCACGTATAACTGTTAATAAAATGCATGCCTATCCCAATGCATGTACTCACCTATGAAGAAATAGAACTGGAACCTGATTTGATTTATTAGGAAGATCTTGTCATGATTCCTGAGACCATAGAACATGTGTTGAGAAACCAGACGACTCGTCTAGTGAAAGTTCTATGGAGAAACCATAAGATGGAAGATGCGAAGTGGGAACCTGAGGAACATTTGATGAAGAACCACCAAAATATTTTTATACTATAATATTCTAGAAATTTTGAGAATGAAATTATTTGAAAGAGGGAAGAATGTGTCCCCCAATCTTCCACGGTAAGCTTCACTTTGAATAATACAATAGTTTGCACTGTACGCAACTTCGAGTTCTAACACACCATGAAAAATCAATCTAGCTGTTATGAATAGTAATACCCACATTTGTAAATTTTATAAATTTGATTTTTCAAAATGGAAATAATTTTTTGATTCAGAATATCATTACTAGCTTAGGGTGAATTTTTGGTATTTTTCTGAAAACATTCAATTTTTTATGAATAGTAAAAAAACACTGCGTTACTATTTAAAACCAAATTTTTATTCAAATAATTAGTTATTTTATTTGAATTTATATTCTATAAAAATAGATACATAATACCTATATACGTTCAATGTAATTCATTGGAGTTGTTTTATAATAATATAATATATATATAATTTTATTGAACTTTTTACCGCCTTTACCTACCATCTAGGAGCATTTAGAAATTGGCATAAAATGTTATTTTAACGCTTCTGGGAATTGAATTTCAAAAATACAAGAGACACGGTTGATATCAGTAAGTAAAATGTGGTTTAATAAAATGAAAATTGTTTTTGGTGAATAATAACTTTTGAGTTTTATTTACCACAGTTAAAAGTAAATAGGGTAATTAAAAGTAAAAAAAATGATTTTATAATTACTCTAACACATGTCCTAATTATATTTTACAAGTGTATTTCGAAAAAATAAACCCTAGGAATAAAATATGATCCTTTTGGTCAACTTGTATTAGATTAGGACATTTATTATTATTTTATTTAAAGAAGAGTTAAAGGTGTTAAATTCAATGTTTAATAAATAACCATTTTTAATATAAGGTTATACATAATATAAATTTGACTATAAATATTCATTATAAAGATAGAAATAATTCATAAATAATGGAATTTTATTCATAATTATTAGACATTAAATAATTAAATTTATTTATGACACAATGGTGATGCAACAATTACCTTATTAATGAATAATTAATATAATTGAAATTATAAATTTCCAAATATATGTAAATTGAGACTTCTGATGAATTACAAAAATATTCTAGGATAATATTATTTTTTATGGGTTATTAAATAAATTTTTTATAAGTGATAATGTTTTTATGACTTTCACCAAAACAAAATACCAAATAGTGTCAAAATTGACATAAATGAGTTTTTGAAACAAATACAATCTTATTAATTGATATAATATTAATAAAAATATAAGGTTCACCCAAAGGAGTTATATAAGGATATTTATATCAATACTAAACCACTTGGGGTTCTCTTGGCTTTTTATAGTGAGTAATTTAACCATTTATTAGAATAATACAAGAATGCATAGAAAAAGATAAACTATTTACCTAATAGTTAAATATAAAAGATAAGGTTAATTTGGTGACCTAAACCTATATAAACCTTATTGGTTGATATGATTTCGACCCATCCCAACCTTAGCCTCAAAATAAATCATTTTTAGCCATTATAAACCGAATATGATTGAATAATAAAATAATATTTCAAGATTTTCTTAAAGTGACCCCCGCCTCTCTTATAAAGGGTTACCTCCCCTTCTCTCAAAATCACACATCCAAAGTCATTTGGCTCGGCCAAACCCTACTCAAATATCCTCACAACTACCCTAAAATCTACTTAAAGGCATTACTTTTATTATAAAGCCATCTTAAAGAGTCATTTTGATCAAATCAAATTGAAACACCCGGGGAAGAGGTAATAATTTCCCAACCTCTTTCAATGTTTTTTTCTTCTTCCACTTCCTATTTCTTTGTTGTTTCCATAAAAAAACATAACTGCAGTACCTTAAACATACTGTGATGTTATTATAAATATTTTAAAACCATATTCATTATTCTATTCATCCTACAAATGACAAGTCACCATACGTGCGTACGTACGACTTACCCTCTCCACGTCGTGGCGTAGTTTGTTATTCAAACAATTCATTATTTAGATGGGTATAATAATGAGTATAACTGATATAATAATAAATATAACATGTTAAGTATTATTTATATATGATATACCATCCATAACATATGGTTTCCCCTTTAATAGAATTATATTGTCACTCGTGCGTACGTACAGATTACTGTCTCCACAAACGTGATGAGATTAATTCCACATCACAACAAATCAAGAATAATTTTCATTTTATGATTAAAAAGAATGTTTGAGAACATAATATCATTCTGTATATGAATCAAATACATACTATCCATAAAAAACATGGCATACATAACCAGTCATATAAAGGAAACCAAACTACTTAACACCCGAAATGATGATACTGCTGAAATATTATTAACAAAACAATATTAGAAGATCATATATGGTAACATATTTATTTATGAGGTTCTTTTATAATTTAATAACAATGATTTATCTATTATACATGATTTTAATGTACCCTCGTTCAAGGAAAAGTACATGTTAAGGTTTAATTCTACAATCTCTTCATTATTAGAGGTTCTTTACACGTGAGTATCTACCAGGACCGCTTTATCATCCACATCTGCAATTCATAAAAATTTATTTAAATTTGTTTTTATTTCTTGAATATGAGTTAATGTAAATTATATTCTTTTTTGAATTTTTATAAAATTTTTATGAAGGAATCATTCCATTTTTTTCCAAACAAGGTATTTTACATCATTTTCAACAAAATTAAGGAAAGAATGTTTTTTAACTTATAAAGTGAGTACGACTATTTTCTGCTATTATAATATCTTCGAAGCTTCCCTTACAAGATTATATGAATATTTTCAAGATAAATAATTTCTTTTATAAATATGGGACTTTTAAATGATTTCAAAATAGAAATATATATTTCTCTCAAATAGTTTTGATTTCATCTATGTCAACATCTTTTTGAGGGATATTATATTTTTTTGAAGTTGATTTATAATGATAAAATCTTTAATATTGTATTGAATGTTTTGGGATATTTTTGATTGTGGATGTGTTATTTTTATACCATTCATGGTTTGTGGTTAAAGTATTAAAATTTCATATGCTAGTTTTAATATAAATGTTTAAGTTATGTTTCAACCTTTTCATATGATAAATCCATTAGACTTAGTAAGTGACGGGTGGGGCCCACTATAGCTCTTCGATGAATCGTTAGGTCTCATGAGAAAAAGTTGTGTCTTGGTACAGGGCCTTGAAAAAAACGTATTTTTAGTCTTGGGACGAGGCCTTGACAATGTGGTTATGATGTACGACATTATTCATTCCATCATTATGAAATTGGCTATTGATATTTCATATGATTATTCGACTTGTAGAATATCCCTGTGAATAAGTAAATGGATTTATTTGATTTATCTTTCCCATATTATGTTGAAGTTTAATTTAAAAAGGATTGTGTTTTAGACTTATACATTGCCTTAAATGTTTATG
The DNA here is from genome assembly GCA_963277665.1 of Viscum album. NCBI lineage: Eukaryota > Viridiplantae > Streptophyta > Magnoliopsida > Santalales > Viscaceae > Viscum > Viscum album. The sequence goes on from OY728119.1 coordinate 543,862,143, forward strand.
CTTATTTATGAGAGTTTCCTCTATACTGTTATCTTTACTAAGCACCTAAGATCACCCCTTTCTATGTTTTATTTTTTCCAAGATGCGAAGAATTATATTATGTCTAACCTACAGGCATAGTATAAGGGAAATGTAAGTGTTAAAAGGAGACACAATGTTTTTGTTTTTCATTTCATAGTGTAATTTAAAACTTATGTTTGTATCTAGTACTTCCAAGGCTACTAAACTGATTTTTCTTTCTAGATTTGATCCCATGTGATCATGAAAATGTTATGTAATAATGCACCTACTCTGGTTAACTAGGGTGGAGGAGTTACACGAACTCCGGTGCCTATTCCAGCTCTAAGTCCTGCTCCATATCAGGCACTTCCGGTAGATATCAAAAAAAGAATCCAGCTAGATAAGATAGATTGAGGGGACACATCTGAAAACAATTAATGGAATGAAGAGATAATGTTTACCTATTTGAAGGTGATCAAGTCCATGGATATTTAATTTCCATTATGAACTACAATTTAATCTATCTACTAGAGATGAAAAGGGATGATGAGGTTGGTCTTGAAGACAAGACAATTTATTTTTTCCTTTCAATGAAATTTGGGATACGCTATCGGGGAATGTTTTTTTCTTCAAATACCTCATATAAAATATTATAGATTTAGGCCATGTCAAAGAGGGACCACCGCCATCACAAGTGGCATATGTTTCCACCACCGACCCTGATGAAGGATTGGAGTGGAAATAATTTATTAGAAGGTGGGAACTACATTTCGATAGTTTTAGGACTCAAAATAAAATCATGTTAACACATAGTATTCTATGAGCATAGTTGAAACAACAAAAAATTCATTGATCAACTCCAATGAAAACACATCCGACATCATCAGCCCCATAACCCTATAGATGTTAACCACCCAAGAAATAGTGTGACCAGAGATGCAAGGAGGCAGTGTCAGAGGCTAAACTTTGTTAAATTAAAAGTTAGCATTGAACTTCCTAGATTTTATTCCATGATATCTAAAAGAACTAGAACCATACCACTTAATGGAACTACTAGAAACGTTCATCCAGAAGAATTCCTCATCAGGTGATGAATTCCTCTTAGGCTCAATTAATGTAATTAACATAATGTATTCTGTCTTCAAAGATGATTATAACTATGAAGATGAGTTCCCTACACCCAATCATTGAGTAGGAGGAAGATTCCATAGGATCCAAGGATATTGAGGAAGACACTGCCATGGAAGAAACCGAATGTTTTTCCGCACCCCTTCTCAATCCACCAACATTGTAGAAACACACAGAAGATACCTTTAGAGGACCCAAAATGAATAGGACACCAACTACACCTACCTAAAGACATCATGGCCTGATTAGTCAATAATATAAATAAGAAAAGGAACATGTGTCTTATCACCCTCATCATGCATGCAGACCTTCCCAGCCTAACCCACAATGAATAGAAGCACCTATAGCTCCGGTTTTAGTGGGCCGATCTATCAACATCCTATACTCCAACTTTTAAAGTGCCTATAATAGAGCATCCTTACATGGGAATGTTCCATAATTTATACAATAAGAATGATGTTATGAACCAATTTTCCTCGGTATGAGGCATACTATCAATCCTAGATGCCTTGAGTTGGTCAAAATACCTCATGGAAGCACTCATAGAGGCTCTGTTGATAACCTATGAGTTTTAAGCCGAAGTGGCCGATACAAAATTTTATATGATAGAGACTGATCCAAAATAATTACACATTATTATCTCCTTTTTAAATCAATATGAATTCACCATTATATAGGAAAGCATCATACCCTTGTATGTGTTTGAAAAGATTAATTGCATTGATGTTTGAAAATTTTTCATTGCCAATGGCACTAGAGCTAATGACATTCCCGGTAAAACACTTCCCTAGATGGGATGAAACATGTATAATATACCACCTCCCTCCTTGAACATTAATGAATATTAAAAAAATTGAGATGAATCTATTGGGACAAATGAATATCAAGACTAAGTTCGGAGACCTTCTGGCTAACATTAAATTATTTTTCCTTTTAAAAAACACAACCTTCATTTTATTTCAACCTATGCCATGGTTGAACAAACATGAAATAATTCACTCATCATACCATAATTGTGTCAAATATTTCATTAATGGAAAAATAGTTATTTTATATGCTGATAAGGCCCCAATTTAAATCATACAAGTTACAATATAGTGATGCTTGATTCATTGTAACACCCCAAGCTTCATTGGTATGCTTCTCTTTGAAATTATAGTAGCTGTGTTGTACGGATCATCGGGTTCTAACACACCACAACCAATCAAACTAGCCATTATGAATAGTAATACCCACTTTTTTGAAATTTTATAAATTTTATCTTTAAAAATGGACTTCATTTTTGGATTAGGAATATTGAAATTAGCTTCAGGTGAATTTTTGGTATTTTTCTAAAAACATTCAATTTTTTATGAATAGTGAAAATCTCTTAGTTATAGTTAGAATCCAAATTTTTATTTAAATAATTTTTTATTTTATTTAAATTTATTTTAGGTCAAAATAGATACATAATACCTATATAATTTCAATGTAATTAATTGGATTCAATTTAAAATAATTTTAGATATATAAAAATTTTATTGAACCTGTCATTGTCTTTTACCCACCTCCTAGGAGAATTTGAAAATTCACATAAAACATAATTTTACCACTTCTGTGAGTGTAATTTTAAAAATCTAAGAGACATTGTTGATATTAGTAAGAAAAATGTTCTTCAATAAGATGAAAATATTATTTGATGAATAATAACTTTTTTACTTTTATTTACCATGGTTAAATGTTAATAGGGAAATTAAGGGTAAAAATGATATTATTATTACCCTAACACATGTCCTAATTATATTGGATAAGTATAATTCAACCAAAAAAATCATTAGGAATACAATATGAACCTATTTGGTTCACTTGGTTTAGATTGGGACATTTATTATTATTTAATTCAATGAAGAGTTAAAAGTGTTACATTCAAAGTTTAATAACTAAACCATTTTTAATATAAGGTTAAAAATAAGATAAACTCAACTATAAATGTTCATTAGAAATATAAAACTATTTCCAACATAATGGTATTTTATTTATAATTTTTAGACGTTAAATAATAAAATTTATTTATGACACAATGATGATGCAGTAATTACCATATTAATGAATAATTAAAATAAATGATATTATAAAAATAAAAATAAATGTAATTTGAGACTTTTTATGAATTTAACTAATTTTATAGGTTAATATGACATATTAGGGTTGGTTATATGAATTTTATTTGAAGTAATAATGCTGTTATAAATTTAGAAAAAACAAAATACATAATAGTGTCAAAACTGACATAAAAGAGTTTTTAAAAAATATATATTATATTATAAATTTATATTATATTCCTAAAAATATAAGGATCATCCAAAATACTTATATAATGATAGGTGTATCATTAAAGAAATCACTTGGGGTTCTCTTGGAAGTATATAGTATGTTTATTAATCATATAATAAAAAAATACAAAGACACATGGTAAATGTCAAACTATTTAACTAAGAGTCAAATCTAAAAACTATAGTTAATATATTGAACCAAACCTACTTAAAACCTATTGTTTGAGGGGTTTTTACCCATCCCCATAATAGAATATAAATAATACATGTTGGTGACATTAGAAACTGAAAATGATTTTATTATAAAATAATATTTCTAGCTTTTCCTAAGGTGCCCCTCATCCCTCTTATAAAAGGGCACCCCCCTTCTCTCTAATTCACACCATCAAAGGAATTTGGCTCGGCCAAAACCTACCCAATAAAACCTCTAAATTATCTTCTATTCATCCTATAGGGATTAATTTAGTCATAAATCCAACCTAAGGATCCCCTTTGATCAAATCAAAAGGAAGAACCTGAAGAAGAGGTAAATAATTCATCACCTCTTTCAACTTCCCTTCTTCTTCCACTTCCTTTTTATTTTTTGTTTCCATTATAAAATAATAACTCCCATATTTTCTATATACTATGATATTATTATAAATATTTAACAACCAAATTCATTATTATATCCATCCTTTGAATGAAATGTCACCATATGTGTGTACATACGGCTTACCGTATCCACGTCGTGGTGTAATTGTTATTCAATAAATTATTATTTGGATGGATATAATAACGACATTAAATTTATGTAAATAATAAATATAACATTATAATTACTCGGTATATATGATATTCAATCCAATTATATGTTATTTTAATATCCGAAGAATGATATTGTTTCTCTTGCATACGTACGGATTACCGTCTCCACGAACGTGATGAGATTCATTCCCCATCATATCCATTCAAGACTAATTTTCATTAGACGATTAAAAATAATTTTTAAAGACTTGATATAATTTTGGATATGAATAAGATACATCCCATCCATAACAAATATGACTCACATAATAAAGAATATAATGGAAAACGAATCCATTATCACCCGAAACAACGATAATACTAAGATATTATTAACAAAGAAATGTTAAAAAATCATATATGATATCATATAAATGTATATGATTCTTGTATAATTTAATAAAAATTATTTCACCATTATATAGGAATTTAACCTACCCTCTACCAAGGAAAGGTACAAGCTAAGGGTTAATTTCACAATCTCCTTATTATCCGAGGTTGTTTTTACACAAATATCTACTATGACCTCATTATCATCCACATCCACATTTCTTTAAAATGTATTTCAATTTTTTTTACTATTTACAAGACAATGGGTTAATGTTATTTATACCCTTATTTTACCTTATATGTTTTGAAAGGAATCTTTCCGTCGTTTTCCAAACATGGTACTTTTTGACCTTTTTGAAAAATTTAAGGTAAGAATGTTTTTTAACTTATATGGTGGGTGTTGCTATTTTCTGCCATTAAAACATTGTCAAAGTTTCCCTTAAAATATTATAAGAATATTTTCAAAATAATTTTTTTCTTTTATATTTATATGAATATTATATGATTTCAAAATAGTTAGATATATTTGTCTAAAAAAGGGATTTGATTTCATCTATGTCAACATCCTTTGATGGATTTTAAGCTTATTTGAAGTTGATTTATTATGATACAAAATTTCCATATTGTATTGAAGGTTTTGTGATATGTTTGACTATGGATGTGTTATTTTTATACCATTCATGGTTTATGGATACAATATTGACATTTCGTATGTTAGTTTTAATACAAATGTTTATGTTATGTTTAAACCTTTTCATATGAGGAATGCATTGGACTTAGTAAGTGACAGGTGGAGCCCACTATAGCTCCTTGATGCATCGATAGGTCTCATTAGAAAAACTAATGACTTGGCACAAGGCCTTGATAAAATCTTATTTGTAGTCTTGGAACAAGGCCTCGATTATGTGGTTATAAATGTCCGACATTATGCATTCCATCATTATAAAAGTGGCTATTGATATTGCATGTGATTATTTGACTAGAAAATATCCATGTTATTAATTAAATGGAATTATTTGATTTTTCCTTTGACATATTATGCTATTGTTCATGTTTAAAATGATTTTGTTTTTGTCTTATACATTGACCTAAATATTTATGATTAGTTATGAATGTTTCTGCTATATTGTTATCCATACTAAGCATCTGAACTCATCCCTTTCTATGTTTTATTTATCCGAGGATGTGAAGGTGTATTTTATGAATAACCTATAGGGATATTCTGAGGGGATATGAGTGTGATTTATGGAAACAATGTTTTTGTAGTTTTTCATTTTATGATGTAATGTAAACCTCATGAATGTATCTAGTGAATCCAAGGCTACTAAACTAATCAGTGTTTTGAGACTTGATCTTTTGTGAACATTCCAATGTTAGGTAATAATGCACCAACTCTGGGTAACTGGGGTTGTGGTGTTACAATTTGTATTAGAGAAGTTTAGTACAAACCATGGAATCTAGATTTAGATAAACTCTGATTAGAGCACATTACCCTGAGATTGACTTTGAGGATAAGTATAGAAGTACTTCCTAGAATGTTGGTATTATAGATATTTGGTGAGTATTACAAGAAATACATCTCTATCTAGATACGAGAAGGTAGAGGTGGATCTGGCACAAATATACCTAAGGGTAAAACTTAAAAATACATCTTTGAACTAGACTCGAACAGGAACTGGTGGACGACAATGGGACTTGCTGCACTATTGGTTATGACACTCCCAGGGGATATTCTTAGGATAATTCTCATTTTCATTAAAAACCATTATAAAGGGTTTATGAGTATATACTTTCTCAAAGAAAACATTTATATGATTATGGATTATATTCATAAACTGTTCAGTTTATGTTAAGTGTTTTATAAGATTGGAATTATGTATTTCGATTCATAAAATAATCTTGTTTATGCCATTGTTTAGAAATGGTGCCTAGTGGAAGGAATAGAAATCATATCAATGAACACACTTTGTGTGGGGATTTTCCTCCTGGTCATGATAATTATAGTGTAGCTGGTGATAGAACTGGTGCTGATCAGCTTATCACTATATTGGGACAACTCACTCAGGTTAGGATCAGGAACCTTACCCTTATGGATCACCCTGATACACAGCGTGGAGGATCAATGTTAGATCACTTCATGAGGAAAAAACCACCAAAATTCAATTGGAGTACAAATCCACTAGTAGCTGAGAAATGGATAAATTCCATAGAAAAAATATTCCACACCTTGGGGAGTAGTGAAAGGGGAAACTTTGTCATGACAGTTTACCGCATCACTAGAGATGCTGATTAGTGGTGGTCATTAAATCAAAACAAAAAGGAAGATGATGAAGTATAAAATATGGAATAGAGGCAGTTTAAAGAAATTTTCATAAAAAATACTTTCATCAAGACCATCGAGCGGATATGGAAAGACAATTTCTTGAGTCTGAGGAAAAAGGAGGATGAGAATGTCGCAAAGTATGATGCTATCTTCACAAAGTTAGCGAGGCATGCTACAGATTATGTATGTAACCCAAGAAGTAATATTGACTGTTTCTTTGATGGGTTAAAACCATTTCTCTGCCGAGCATTAGTCTCACAATCCTTATCGTCGTACGAAGATATTGTCTCATGTGCTATCAAGATAGAAAAAAAAATTATCTAAGTCTTACAACTTTAATGAAAAGAAAGAGAAGAAGAGATCTATTGAACACTCTGGAAATGGAAATAAGGGGAAGAAGGGAAATGTTGAATATCAATCCTATAGTATATGTGGGAAGAAACACCCTGGTACATGCCTGAAGGGAATGGGAGTCTGTTACAAGTGTGGTGAAAAAGGTCACCAACCACGTGATTACAAGGGGAAGAAAGAGGTTGTCGATGTTGAATGCTACAATTATAGAGAAAGGGTGCATTATGATAATGAATTTCCTAAGCATCAGGGGAACTTACCTTGGAAAAGGCCAATGGGTCAAGGCCATGCATATGCTATCATTACTGCTGAGGTTGAAGCTCCGAAAGACATGGTGGCAGGTAAATTAATGGTTTCCTCAAGTTTAGAAAATTATTTATTTGATTATGGATCATCGTATTGTTTCATATATACCCATCTTGAGAAGAAAATTAGATATTTCCAATTTGATTTAACAGGGGAGTTGTCAGTCAGAACTCCTAACGAAAGTATCATCGCAACAATGTTTTTTGAATCAATCCCCATTAGATCATATAAATGTTCTTTATCTGTTGAACTCATCGTCATACCCATGATTGAATTTGATATAATCCTTGGAATGGATTGGCTTTCAGGCCGTGATGAAAAAATTTATTATAAGAAGAAGGAGGTTACTATTTTTGATGACGATGATAAATAACACCTTATCTTTAGAGTAGAATCACTACCACCTAATTCTTATGATGATCCACCCCCAGTAGCTTAACTAAATTAAATTATTGGGGAGGAAGATAATGAAACAACTATGGGTGAGGAAAGGAATGTTCAAATATAGTATATACCTATTGTGAAAGAATATGTTGATGTATTTATAGAGGATTTACCTGGACATCCTCCAAAATGAGAAATTGAGTTTTCCATTGATTAAATTCATGGTTAAAGGCCCATATCGAAGACCCCTTATAGAATGGTCACTGTGGAATTAGTGGAACTAAAGAAACTACAAGAGGAATTGAGTAAAAATGGATTTATTCACCCTAGTGTTTATCCATGGGGATCCCATGTCCTTTTTGTTAAGAAGAATGATAGATCTATGAGGTTGTGCATTGACTATAGGGAGATTAATGCTATAACAATAAAGAACACATATCCCCTACCTCACATTGATGATTTATTCGACCATCTTCATAGAGCTCAATACTTTTCAAAGATTGACCATCGATATGGATATCATCAGTTGTATGTGAAGAAGGAAGACATTCCAAAAATAGCATTTCGAACCAGGTACAGGAATTATGAGTTTACAGTAATGCCTTTTGTATTGACTAATGCACCCTCTATTTTAATGGATCTAATGAACAGAGTTTTCAAGGAATATCGCGATAAATTTGTAGTGGTATTTATTGATGATATCTTTGTAACGCCCAAACCCCAGTTACCCAGAGTCGGTGCATTATTACATAACATTGGCATGATCACAAAAGATCAAGTCTCGAAAGACCGATTAGTTTAGTAGCCTTGGAAACACTAGCTATATTCATAAGTCATACATTACATCATAAATTAAAACAAAACTACAACAACATCGTCTCCATAGTCCACCCTCATATCCCCTTCAGACTATCCCTACAGGTCAGTCCTAAAATATTTCTTCACATCCTGGGAAAATAAAACATAGAAAGGGGTGAGCTCAAATGCTCAGTAAGGATAACAATATAGTGTAAACTTTCATAAATAAACATAAATATTTAAGGCAATGTATAACTAAAAGAAAAGCCTTTTAAACTTGAACATCATAATAATATGGCAAAAATAAAATGAAATAATTCTATTTACTTTTTAAAATGGATACCCTACTAGATGAATAATCACATGAAATATCAATAACCACTTTCATAATGATGGAATGCATAATTCCAGACTATCATAACCACGTAGCCAAGGCCTCTTGCAAAGACTACAAATAATATTTTGTCAGGGACTTGTGCCAAGACACTAGTTTGTCTCAAGAGAACTACCGATGCATCGAGGAGCTATAGTGGTCTCCACCTGTCACTTATTAATTCCAATGCATTCCTTATATGAAAAGGTTTAAACATATCATAAACCATAACATAATCGTATCACATAAAACATGCATAATGGAAAGATAACATTTCCACATTTCAATCACATGATATCAATACAATGCATTTATATAATACAAAAATTATCAAAAAAAATTTCAATACCAAAATAAAAGAAAAATAAAACATGGTATTTATTTTTTATTTTAAAAAAGTAATGGATTGTTGAGGAAGCCAAAACTCAAATAATGTTCACAACGGCGGAGAAGTCATCATCGCCGAATACGTACGACAAAAAAACATTCCATTTTTTCATTTAGTAAAATGATTCATATAAAAAAGATTCCTTTTGAATAAATTTAATAGTCAAAGGGGTTTATACACCGTATAAAAGAAAGTTGTGAATAAAACAAAATATGCCTCAATGAAAAGAGAATGAGACGAAGTCCCTTACCATGTGTCCGACTTGACTCGATCATTATTTAATCTCATGAATAATAAACTAGTGTTAATATATAATTTCTTAAGAACATTTTTAAGTTCATTATCTTTTTTATATCACTTATTACCATGTTATGAAAATTATTTAGTCATTTAAGTTAATAATGGTCGTTTTGTCGATCTTTGGTACTTGAGTCAACAATAAACTTACTATAGTTACAATTTGTTTATGTGGTAGAATATCCATTATCTCCAGAATTATATTCATGATTTAGATATAATATATATCATATATATCCAGTAGATACATGCATTTATAATATTATATAACATTTAGATGTAAGAAATGAAATGCACCGTTCATGGAGACAGTAAGCCGTACGTACGCATGAATGCTACTTTCATTTCTATTTCATATATAATGGAATGAAATCATAATAATATAAAGGTATATTATAATTCCAGTATAATATCATATATAATATAATCAACTCCATCCTTTATACATCCCATATATGTCATTAACGATTCAAATCACTTTGAGGGGGCGGTAGTCCGCACTTCCTAAAATGAAATTATCGCGTTTACCCATAATGGAAATCATAATGATATGATATAAATAAAAAATACCGAAGCATAAATAAGACATAAACATAATTTATATCATATATAAAAATAGTTCCTTCATAATGGCCACCGTGAGAGGTGTTAAATGAATATTGAACAATCATCGTTTCGTGAGGCAGTAATTCACCACCCACAGAAACAGTATGTTCTTTAACCATTAGTCGGAGGTGTGTGTAAGTGTAAATAAAATAATTATCATAAAAACATCATAGTATATTGAATATACAGATTTCGTTACAAGATAATGGAATAAAAAGGGTTTAAGGGGTTGGATAAGTAAAAGAAAGCAAAAGAACATAAGAGAAGACATTACCTTAAAATCGGGTAACTTTTTTTTTATTTGAGCCAAAGGCTTCCTCGGGAAGACTTCTACCAAAAGTGAGGCTTCTAAGAGTAATATAGGGATGTTTATAGAGTATTTTGTCAGAGGTTGTCCGATCCAAATGGATTTTATGGTTTGAATAAGGTGTTAGATGTGGGGCCCTTTTATAAGAGGGAGGAGGGGCACTATTGGAAAGTCAAGAAATGTTACTTTATTATATAACGAGTTTCGGATTTTAAAGGTCCCACAATTATATATTTTGAGGATAAGGTGATAAGTGTTATAAATCTTCTCATCCAATAGGTTTTTGACAAGTTATGTCTTAGATTATACATTATGTTTTCATTTTATTTAAATCGTTAATTAATGAGGTAATCGCTGCATCATCATGGTGTCACAAAAAAAATTAATTTATTTAATGTATAAAAATTATAAAAAAATATCTCGATGTAGGAAATATTTTTATATTTCCAATGAATATTTATAGTATAAGAGATCATTTACACAGACAAAACTAAAATTATTTTACTTTGGTGATACATACTTTGGTTATAATTTCCCTTTAAAAAAATAATATTATAAAATGTCACTATCACCCAAAAGTGATTCCATGGGGTCACAAAGTTTGGCACAAGGCATCCCATGGTCGGACATGACACAACCAGTAGCATTAAGACACATGTTGGGGTCATTTTTTATTATTATTATATTATTTTATTACCATTAACTACCCGATTACTAATTAATCACGATAATTAAAGATAATTACCATCATTACTATTCATAATGTCAAAAAACAAAAGTTTCTTAGTTACATACTTTGGACATTCTTATTCCAAATATGGAATCCATTTTACCAAATTCTAAACACATAAATTTTGGTAATTAATTTAAAAATTATTCCTGCTGTCAAAACAAATAGCGTGTTTTTAAGAAACAATATCTATCAAAAGATTGAAAATTGTTTATGTCCAATTTCAAAATAAAATTAATTCTAATGACCACCATTGGATAAAATGGTAAAATTATATTGTAATTATACTTTAAAACCACACAATAGTATAATTTATCACTATAAATTATTTTTATTATAAAAGATTTTTAGTATTTTTCACTATTCATCAAAAATTTGAAGTTCTTAGAAAAATACCAAAAATTCAAAATAGGCTAATTTAAATATTCCAAATCCAAAAAATGAAGTCCATTTTGAAATATTAAATTTATATAATTTCAAAATGTGGGTATTATTATTCATAATGGCTACTTTGATTGGTTGCAGTGTGTAAGAACTCGAGGTTGCATACAACACACGCTGCTCTATTATTAAAAGAGAAGTGTACCATAGAAGCTTGGGGTTCTAAATTCTCCACTGCTTCAATAAATTGCGTCCTCACAATTTAAAATTGGTCTTTGAAAATAAAAGGTTGAAAATTTAATATACCTTTGTGGAAAACCCACATCGAAAATAAGGTTAATAAAATTTATCCTTAATAAGAGGGAAAGAGAAATGAAAAAGCCACCACCAAATTATGATCTCAATTAGGAGAACATTGGTGGAAATTAGAGGCATATAATTGGAGGAAAAACATAAATATTTTTAGGGATTCATTGGGTTCATCAATCACAAACAAGTGTAAAATTGAGGGCCTCAAAGCCATCAATCTATGATGAAAATATCATCAGTTCAACAAAAAATAAGTTATTAGGATAAACCATTTTTTAATATCCCTTTACTAAAGTTTAAGAATTAGTTTACTCATTAAATAAAAGAGAGGTATATATATATATATATACTTGACAAGTAGAGTTTCAACCTTCAACTAATTTCTACCACAAACTCATCTTTCCCTCAAAAAGATAATAGAACTCAAAAATATTATATTTATCCTAATCATACAAGGTTCCAAATATTAACACATAACATTTAGATTAAGAAAAGTATTTTGTAATAACCAGGGACTTCCTATAGGCTAGTGGTAGGTAATAACGGCCTGTCGCACTATGGTTGTGGGTTCGATTCCTGCAGCTTTGTCCGACGCGATGGGTTATCCCCCAACCTGTAGGTTATCCCATTCCTAAAACTATAGTATTATAATATTTCAGAAATAATCTTCAGAAATGTTTTAACCTTAAACAATACTATCCAAAGTTCAAATTAATCCATTCCAACCATTATAGTTATCCAAAATACCTCTGTCCAGACATTCTCTAAAAGGTCTCTAAATTCAAAATCAATTGTAACATAAGATTCCCCAAACAATGTAAAGTTTCTCTTGTTGTCACATACTAAAAATATGATTACCTTCATCATATTAAAACCTTAATGAAATCAACAAGTACTGTAGTACAATCCTTATATATATCAAATTATTCTTATAATAAGAATATAATCCTTGAGTCCAAAATCTCCAATACATTAATTATTCCACTTCAACTGTAGTAACAACATAAGATTGGCCTTGGTCCCTTGGCCTTTTCTAAGGTAAGTTTCCCTGACACTTAGGACATTCATTTGCATAATGCCCCATTTTTTCCTACAATTGTAGAATTCAACATTGATAGCCTCTTTCTTTCCCTTGCAATCACGAGCCTGGTGACCTTTTTCTCCACATTTATAACAAACTCCCATTCCTTTTAGGGAAGTACCAGGGTGATTCTTCCCAAAATTATCATATAATGGAAAATCCTTCTTTCCCTTTTCCCCTTTGTCATTCTCTTGTTCCACTGTTCTCTTCTTCTCTTTCTTTACTTTATTGTCATAAGATTTAGAGAATTCCTTTTCTGTATTGATAGCACACGAGACTATATCTTTATACGTTAAAAAATATTGTGATACTAAAGTTCAACAGAGAAATGGGTTTAACCCATAAAAGAAATGACCAATCTTACTTCATGGGTTACGTATATAACATGCTGCATGCCTCGCTAACCCTGTAAAGTTATCCTCATACATATCGACATTCTCATCCTCCTTTTGTCTCAGACTCAGAAATTGTCTTTCCATATCTGCTCAATGGTCATGATGAAATTATTTTTCTAAGAAAATATATTTTAAATCCCTCTATTACATATTTTATACTTTATAATCCTCCTTCATGTTTTGTATCAATGACCACCATTGAGAAGCATCTTTAGTGGGGCGATAAACTGACATGACAACTTTTTCCCTTTCACTACTCCCCAGAGCCTGAAATATTTTCTCTAGGGAACTTATCCATTGCTCAGCTACTAATGGATTAGTACCCCCATTAAATGTTGGTGGTTGTTGCCTCATTAAGCGATATAAAATTTATCATCCAAGTTTTGGATCAGGGTGCTCCATACGAGAAAGGGTATAATTCATAACCTGAGTGAGTTTTCGCAGTATTGTGATAAGCTTATCAGCACCTGTTGTATCACTTGCTCCACCATAATTATCTTGAGCTGGAGGGAAATCCCTACATGGTGTGCGTGCATTGATATGGTTTCCATTCCTTCCACTAGGCACCATTTCTAATCTATGGCATAAACTAAATCAGTTTATGAATCAAAATACATAATTCAATACTTGTAAAACACTTAACATAAATTGAACAGTGTATGGATATAATCCATAATCATAAAAATAAATGTTTTCTTTGAGCAAGTTTATACTCATAAACCCTTCATAATGGTTTGTAATGAAAATGATAATTATCCTCAGTATATCCCCTAGGAGTGTCGTAACCAAGAGTGTAGAAAGGCGCGTTGTTGTGCACCAGTTCCCATTTGAGTCTAGGTCAAAGCGATGTTTTCGGGTTTTAACCCTAGGTATATCTGTTCCAGAACTGCCTCTACCTGCTCATATCCAGACAGGGATATATTTCTTGGAAAACTCACAAAATCACTATACTTTAGCAAAATTCTAGGATGTTCTTATATACTAATCCTCAAAGTCTATCTTAGGGCTATGTGCTCTAATCAGATTTTATCTAAATCTAGCTTCCAAGGTTAGTACTAAACTGCCTCTGATACAAACTGTAACACCCTGACCCCAATTACCCAGAGTCGGTACATTAGTAAATAACATTGGCATGATCACAAATGATCAAGTCTCAAAAGACCGATTAGTTTAGTAGCCTTGGAAACACTAGATATATTCATAAGTCTTACATTACATCATAAAGTAAACCAAAAGTACAACAACATCGTCCCCATAGTCCACACCCATATCCCCTTTAGACTACCCCTGCAGGTCAGTCATAAAATATTTCTTCACATCCTGGGAAAATAAAACATAGAAAGGGGTGAGCTCAGATGCTCGGAAAAGATAACAATATAGTGTAAACATTCATAAATAAACATAAACACTTAAGGCAATGAATAACTAAAACAAAAGACTTTTAAACTTGAACTTCAGTATAATATGGATGAAATAAAATGAAATAAATCCATTTACTTATTCACATGGATATTCTACTAGTCAAATAATCACATGCAATATCAATAACCCCTTTCATAATGATGGAATGCATAATGCCAGACTATCATAACCACGTAGCCAAGGCCACGTGCCAAGACTACAAATAACATTTTTTCAAGGACTTATGCCAAGACAGTAGTTTGTCTCATGATACCTACCGATGCATCGAGGATCTATAGCGGGCTCCACCCGTCACTTATTAAGTCCAATTCATTTCTTATATGAAAAGGTTTAAACATATCATAAACAATAACATTATCGTATCACATAAACATGCATAAATTAAACATAACATTTGCACATTTCAATCACAAGATATCAATACAACAAATTGATATAATACAAACATTATCAAAAAAAATTTCTGTACCAAAATAAAAGAAAAGTAAAACATGGTATTTATTTTTCATTTAAAAAACTTATGGCTTGTAGAGGAAGCCGAAACTCAAATAATGGTCACGGCGGCGGAGAAGTCGTTGTCTCCACATACATACGAAAAAAAACATTCCCTTTTGTCGTTTAGTAAAATGATTCATATAAAAAAGATTAATTTTGAATAAAAGTAAAAGTCAAAAATGTTTATACACCGTATAAAAGAAAGTTGTGAATAAAACAAAATATGCCTCAATGAAAGGAGATTGAGACGAAGTCCCTTACCTCGTGTCCGACATGACTCGATCATTCTTTAATCTTTTGAATAACAAACTAGAGTTAATCTATACTTTCTTAAGAATATTTTTCATTTTAATTGTCCCTTTTATATCACTTATTACCATTTTATGAAAATTATGTAGTCATTTAAGTTAATAACGGTTGTTTTTTCGATCTTTGGTACTTGAGTCAACCATAAACTTCTTATAATTACAAGTTCTTTATGTGGTATAATATTCATCATCTCTAGAATTATATTCATGATGTAGATATCATATATATCATATATATCCAGTATATACATGCATTTATAATATTATATAACATTTATAGGTAAGAAACGAAATGCACCGTTCATGGAGATTGTAAGCCGTACGTACGCAAGAACGCTACTTTCATTTGTATTTCGTATTTAATGGAATGAAATCATACATATATAAAGGTATATTATAATTCCAGTATAATATCATATATAATATCATTAACTCCATCCTTTATACGTCCCACATATGACATTAACGATTCAAATCACTTTGAGGGGGTGGTAGTCCGCACTTCCTAAAATGAAATTATCACATTTACCCGTAATGGAATTCATAAAGGTATGACATAGATGAAAAATACATAAGAATAAAGAAAACATAAACATAATATATATCATATATAAAATTAGAGTAATCATAATGGCCACCATGAGAGGTGTTAAAAGAAGATTGAACAATCATCGTTTCGTGAGGCAGTAATTCGCCACCCACAGAAACAGTATGTTATTTAACCATTAGAGAGAGGTGTGTGTAAGTGTAAATAAAATAATTATCATAACAACATCTTAGTATATTTAATAAACTGTTTGTTTTACAAAATAATCGAATAAAAAGGGTTTAATGGGTTAGAGAAGCAAAATAAAACAAAAGAACATAAGAGAAGACATTACCTTAAAATCAAAATCTTTTTTTGATTTGATCCAAAGGATTCCTCGGTAAGACTTTAGACCAAAGTTAGGAATCTAAGAGTAATAGAGGGAAGTTGAGAGAGTATTTTGGTAGAGGTTGGTCGAGCCAAATGGTGTTTATGGTGTGAATAAGGTGGTAGAGGTGGGGGTCTTTTATAAGAGGGAGGAGGGGCACTCTTGGAAAGTCAAGAAATGTTACTTTATAATATAATGAGTTTCGGATTTTAAAGGTCCCAAAATTATATATTTCGAGACTAATGTGATAAGGGTTCTAAATCTACTCATCCAATAGCTTTTTGACAAGTGTAAGTCTTAGATTTTACATTATCTTTTTATTTTATTTAAATCGTTAATTAATGAGGTAATCGCTGCATCATCATGGAGTCATAAAAATTTAATTTATTTACTGTCTAAAAATTATAAAAAAATTATAATGATGTAGGAAATATTTTAGATTTCCAATGAATATTTATAGTCCAAGAGATCATTTACACAGACAAAACTAAAATTGTTTTACTTGGGTGATACATACTTTGGTTATACTTTCCCTTAAAAAAATAATATTATAATATGTCACTATCACCCAAAAGTGATTCCATGGGGTCCCAAATTTTGGCACAAGGCATACCATGGTCAGATATGACACATCCAGTAGCATTAGGACACATTTTGGGGTCATTGTTTATTATTATAATACTATTTTATTACCCTTAACTACCCGATTACTAATTAATCACGATAATTAAAGATAATTACCGTCGTTTCTATTCATAATGTCAAAAAACAAAAGTTTCTTAATTACATAATTTTTAACTTCTTATTAAAAATATGGAATCCATTTTCCCAAATTCCAAACACATAAATTGTAGTAATTAATTTAAAAATTATTCCCGCTGTCAAAACAAAGAGCATGTTTTTAAGAAACAATATCTATCAAAAGATTGACAATTGTTTATGTCCAATTTCAAAGTGAAATTAATTCTAATCACCACCATTGGATAAAATGGTAAAATAATATTGTTATTATACTTTAAAACCACTCAATAGTATAATTTACCACTATAAATTTTTTTTTTTAAAAAGTTGTTTTTAAGTATTTTTCACTATTCATCGAAAATTGGAAGTTCTCAAAAAAATACAAAAAAATCAACATAGGCTAATTTCAATATTCCAAATACAAAAATGATGTCCATTTTGAAATATCAAATTTATATAATTTCAAAAAGTGGGTATTACTATTCATAATAGCTACATTGATTGGTTGCGGTGTATTAGAACCTGAGGTTGCGTACAACACACACTGCTCTATTATTCAAAGAGAAGCATACCATGGAATCTTGAGGTGTTACAATCTTGGAATACTCCAAAAGCTACATAGATCATGAAAATCACTTGCTCATTATCTTGAAGACTCTTAGAGGAAATGAATTATATGAGAAGTTTAGCAAGTGTGAATTCTGGCATCAGGAGATTTCTTTTCTTGGCCATATTGTCTCTAAGGATGGAATCTATGTTGATCCTTCAAAGACAAAGGAAATCCAAGAATGGCCAGCACCAACAAGTATAACTGAGGTATGTAGTTTTATTGTTTTAGCAGGTTATTATCGGCGCTTCATCCATAATTTTTCTCATTTGGCTAACCCATTAACAAAGGTCACATGAAAAGGAGTAAAATTTGTTTGGACAAAAGAGTGTGAATAATATTTTGAAGAATTGAAGAGAAGATAAGTCAATGATCCTATCTTGAATCTCCCATTGGGGATTTATGGGTTTGTTATTAATAGTGAAGCATTGAAGAAAGGAATTGGTTGTGTCCTTATGCAGAATGATAGAGTTATTTCATAAGCATCACGACAGCTAAGAATTCATGAGAAAAACTATACTACTCATGATTTTTAGTTTGCATATGTAATAAATACTTTGAATATTTGGAGACACTATCTCTATGTTAAGAAATGTGATATTTATACTGATCAAAAGAGTTTGACGTATATTTTCTCATATAAAGAACTCAACATGAGGCAAAGGCGATGGCTTGAACTACTCAAGGATTATGATTTCACTATACACTACCACCTGTGGAAGGAAAATAAGGTGGCAGATGCTTTGAGTAGATAGGATCATGGATTTTTGAAGAAGATGAGAGTTGAAAAGGATCCTATATTCATGTATCTAGTAAATATTGATATTTGTATAACCATGGAAGGTGAAACGTCAATGCTTTTTCAAATGGTTGCCAAACCATCTTTACTAGAAAGGATAATGAGTTCTCAGACCGGTGATGAAGAGTTTCAAAACTAGATTAATGCTGTGAATGATGGGATATTGAGTGACTTTGTGTAAGAAGATGGAATTTTTAAATTTGGGAAGAGAATTTGTGTTCCCTATATACCTGATCTAAAAAGAGAATTATTGGATTATGATCATAGTTCCAATTTCACTATACACCCTAAAAGCACTAAGATGTATAGAGATTTATAGAAACATTTTTGGTGGGACAACATGAAAAGGGAGATTACTGATTTTGTGTCAAGGTGTATGGTTTGTCAACAAGTTTAATCTAGAAGGCAACAACCTGGAGGGGTTATGAAACCTCTTCCCATACCAGAGTGGAAATGGGATAATATTACGATGGGCTTTGTCATGGGACTACCAATGACTCCTAGAAGGAATGATGCAATAGGGGTCTTTGTTGATCATCTAACCAAGTCATCACATTTTATTTCTATAAGAGAATATTTACCACTTGAATGTTTAGAAACACTATATATTAATGAATTGGTAATACTTCATGGAGTACCACTATCAATTGTTTCTAATCGTGATCAACATTTTACAGGAAGATTCTGGAAAATTATTCAGAAAGCGCTGGATACTGAACTTCGTTTGAGCACTTCCCACCACCCTTAACTGATAGACAATCAGAATGGACTATTCAAACCATAGAAGACATGTTAAGATCATCCTCACTTGACTTTCAAGGTATATGGGATCAATATTTACCTATGGTAGAATTTTCCTATAACAATAGCTTCTATTCAAGTATTCAGATGGCACCATATGAAGCATTATATAGAAAGAGATGCCACCGACCAAATTATTGTGATGATGTTGGTGAAAGAAAACTCGTAGGCCTAGAAATGGTGGAGGAAACGATTGAAAAGGTGAAGGTAATCCAAAACCACATCAAAGAAGCTCTAAGTAGGTAGAAGATCTATGAAAATAACCGAAGGAAGGATTTAGAATTTCAGGCAGGAGATCATGTTTTCTTGAAGGTATCTCCATGGAAGGGTGTTATACGTTTTGATAAGAAGGGAAAATTGAGTCCCAAGTACATCAGACCATTCCAAATTTTTGAACAAATTGGGGCTTTTGCTTACTGTTTGGAAATGCCGCCAAGTCTCTCCAAAGTCCATAATGTTTTACACGTATCACTATTGAGAAAATACATTCATGAACCAACACATGTACTCACCTATGAGGAATTAGAATTGGAACCCGATCTGTCTTATTGTGAAGATCCTCTCAAGGGTCTTGATAAAAGAGAAAAAATGCTGAGAAGCCAGATGACTCATCTGGTAAAAGATCATTGGAGAAACCATAAGATAGAAGAGGCAATGTGGGAACCCGAGAAACTTATGATGAAAAACCGCTCGTGTCTTTTTATGCAGTAATATTCTAGAAATTTTGACGATGAAATTATTTGAAGGAGGGGAGAACGTAACACCCCAAGCTTCCACGGTATGCTTTACTTTGAATAATACAGTAGCGTGTGTTGTATGAAACTTCAAGCTCTAACACACCACAACCAATCAAACTAACCGTTATGAATAGTAATACCCACATTTTAAAATTTTATAAATTTTGTCTTTAAAAATGGACTTCATTTTTAGATTCAGAATATCAAAATTAGCTTAGGGTGAATTTTTGGTATTTTTCTAAAAACTTTCAATTTTTGATGAATAGTGAAAAACACTGAGTTATAATTTAAAACCAAAATTTTTTTAAATAATTATTTATTTTATTTAAATTTATTTTAGGTCAAAATAGATACATAATATCTATATAAGTTCAATTTAATTAATTGGAGTTAGTTTATAATAATTTTAGATTTAATTTTTTTTATTGAACTTTTCACCGTCTTTTACCCACCTCCTAGGAGAATTTTCAAATTCACATAAAACATAATTTTACTGCTTCTGTGAGTGAAATTTTAAAATTCCGATAAACACGGTTTATACCATTTAGAAAAATGTGGTTCAATAAGATGAAAATAATTTTTGGTGAATATAAACTTTATACTTTTATTTAACACGGTAAAAAGAAAATAGGGTAATTAAGGGTTAAAATGATATTATTATTACCCTAACACATGTTATAATTCTATTGGATAAGTATAATTAGACAACAAACAACCTTAGGAATAAAATATAAACCTGTTTGGTCCACTTGGTTTAGATTAGGACATTTATTATTATTTAATTCAAAGAAGAGTTAAAAGTGTTAAATTCAAAGTTTAATAACTAAACCATTTTTAATATAGGGTTACACAAAAAATAATTTTGCCTATAAATATTCATTAGAAATATAAAAAGATTTCCAAAATAATTTTTGTTTATTTATAATTTTTAGAAATTAAATAATTAAATTTATTTATGACACAATGATGATGCAATAATTATCTTATTAATGAAAGATTAAAATAATTGATATTTTAAATATCCAAATAAATGTAATTTGAGACTTTTTATGAATTACACTAATTTTATATGTTAATATGATATATTAGGGTTTTTTATATGAAATATTTTCGAGGTAATAATGCTATTATGAATTTATAAATGATAAAATACCAAATAGTGTCAAATTGACATAAAAGAGTATTTAACACAAATATTATATTATTAATTTATATTCTTTTTCAAAAAATATATGGTTCAGAAAAAATAATTATATAATGATAGTTGTATCATTAAAGAACCACTTGGGGTTCTTTTGGAAGTATATAGTATATTTATTAACCATATAATATAAAAATACAAAGAGACATGGTAAATGTGAAACAATTTAACTAAGAGTTAAATATAAAAGATAAAGTTAATATAGTGACCCAAACCTGTCTAAAACCTATTGGTAGAGTGGTTTTCGACCCATAACTACCTTATACTTTAAATAATACATTTTTTATCCATTAGTAACCGAAAATGAATTTATTATAAAAATAATATTTCTAGCTTTTCTTAAGGTGTGTCACACCCCTCTTATAAAAGGGAACTCCCCCTTTTCTCTAATTCACACCTTAAAAGACATTTGGATCAGCCATCCCATGCCCAAATACCCTCTCAACTGTCCTACATTCATCATATAGGCCTTAATCTCATCATAAATCCATCCCATGGAGCACTTTTGATCAAATCAAATGGAAGAACCCGAAGAAGAAGTAAATATTTCAACACTTCTTTCAAGTTCCTTTCTTCTTCCACTCCAATTTTATTTTTTTTGATTCCATTATAAAATAATAAATCCAATATATTCTCTATACTATGATGTTATTATAAATATGTTACAACCAAAGTCATTATTCTATCCATCCTTTGAATGACATGTCACCATACGTGCGTACGTAAGGCATACCGTCTCGACGTCGTGGTGTAATTGTTATTCAGTACATTATTATTTGGATGGGTATAATAATGATGTTTAATTGATGTAAATAATAAATTCAACATGATAATGAATCTTTATATATGATATAACATCCAATTTTATAATATTTTAATATCAAAATAATGATATTTTTGCTCCTGCGTACGTACGGATTACCGTCTCCATAAACGCGATGAGATTCATTCCCCATCATATTTATTCAAGAATAATTTTCATTATATGATTAAAATTAATGTTTAAAGACTTGATATCATTCTGTATATGAATAATATACATCCCATCCATAACAAATATGACTGACATAACAAATAATATAAAGGAAAACAAATTCGTTAACACCTGAAACAACGATAATACTAAGATATTATTAACAAAAAATGTTAAAAGATCATATATGATATCATATTAATGTATATTATTTCTTTATAATTTAATAATAATTATTTAGGAATTATAAAGGAGGTTAACCTACCCTCGACTAAGGAAAAGTAAAATCTAAGGTTTAATTTCAAAATCTCTTTATTATTTGAGGTTGTTTTTACATAAGTATCTACTGGGATCTCTTTATCATCCACATCCACATTTCGTAAAAATATATTTCAAAACATTTTTAATATTTACTAGAAAATGGGTTAAATTAATTTATACCCTTATTTTGACCTTATATGTTTTGAACGGAATCTTTCCATCATATTCCAAACAAGGTATTATTTGATGTTTTCGACAAATTTAAGGTAAGAATGTTTTTTAACTTATACGGCGGGTGCAACTATATTCCACCACAATGACACAATCAAAGATTACCTTACAAGATTATAATAATTGTTTCAAAATAAATGTTTTCTTTTATAATGATATTAATTTTTAATGATTTCAAAATAGTAAGATATATTTCTCTAAAAAAATGGTTTTGATTTCATCTATGTCAACATCATTTGATGGATTTTAATCTTATTTGTAGTTTATTCATTATGATACAAAACTTCCATATTGTATTGATGGTTTTGTGATATGTTTTGCTGTGGATGTGTTATTTTTATACCATTCATGGTTTATGGACAAATTATTGACATTTCCTATGCTAGTTTTAATACGAATGTTTATGTTATGTTTAAACCTTTTCATATGAGGAATGCATTGGACATAGTAAGTGATGGGTGTAGCCCACTATAGCTCCTCGATGCATCGATTGGTAGTTGAGACAAACTAGTTTCATGGCATAAGGCCTTGAAAAAATCTTATTTGTATTCCTGGCACAAGGCCTTCACTATGTGGTTATGAAAGTCTGGCATTATGCATTCCATCATTATGAATGTGGCTATTGAAATTGCAAGTGGTTATTTGACTAGTAGAATATCCATGTGAGTAAGTAAATGGTATTATTTGATTTTAACATTTCCATATTATGCTGAAGTTCAATTTTAAAAGGTGTTTTTTAGTCTTATACATTGCCTTAAATATTTATGCTTAGTTACGAAAGCTTCCGCTATATTGTTATACTTACTGAGCATCTGAGCTCACCACTTTCTATGATTTATATTTCCTAGGATGCGAAGAAGTATTTTATGAATGACCTACAGGGATAGTCTGAGGGGATATGAGTGTGATCTATGGAAACAAATTTGTTGTAGTTTTTCATTTTATGATGTAATTTAAACCTTATGAATGTATCTAGTACTTCCAAGGATACTAAACTAATCGGTATTTCGTGAATTGATCTTTTGTGATCATGAAAATGTTATGTAATAATTCACTAACTCTAGGTAATTGGGTTCGGGGCGTTACATTCATTCAGGGGAAAGGAAAGTGACCCTTCATCGATGGTATTGATTGGGTCACCTCCCCAAATTTTTTGGAAATGATCCCAGTTGATCTATTAAAACAACTCATAAGAGAATATGTTTTACTCGTCATTCTATTTGTGTATATGAGTCCATGTTTAGAGGCTTGTTTAGCAGTCCCCATTATTTCATTCATCGGAACTGAATCCAACAGTGTTGAAAAATCTAATGACCTCTAGATAATGGTGAATGCCTGAATGGAAATGACCTTAATCCATCATGAGAGATCTATAAAATACCATCCTCACTCAGTAATGTAGAAGGGTTATTCTCATCACCTATATTGGATGAAGACACCGCTCTATCTCTCACTCTATCCTCTTGTAAAAATCCCCCATTATTAGCTGGGTTAGAGGAAGACACTTCATCTTCTAAATTCCAAGATCAAAAATCTCCTCCAAAATTTAAAGATCTCATCAAAATAATTTTTCCCCATTGTAATCAGAGGAATAATATAGAGAGGAGGAAGAGGAAGACAAGTAATAATTTAGAGATTCCTCTATTTCATTTTAGGTGGGTGTCTCTACCATCATTGACGAACTCAAAGAAATAAATTTTGATACAAAAGAAGATCCAAGATCCACCTAGATTAGTGAAGAAATATATTATAAAAAGAAAGTTGTATTCAGCTCCTTATGAAGGAATCATTATGATTATTTCCCCATGAAGTACAAATAAATTTCCATTCTCTATGCCTAGGTAGATACTCACCATAGTCCTACCAAAAGATCATCGAGGATATAAACATGAAGCCAGAAGGACACACCCGACACATGCTTCAAAAATAGAGGCTGATGATGACAAGATCATCATAGAAATATTAATTTTGGGGGTACAATATCATATGCGGATGGAAAATATATTGTTTCTCCAAAATAATAATAGATAAATTAGAGTCTTCTGGAATTTTAGAGATCTTAATCATCAATGTCTCAAAGTTGATTTCCCGGTCCCAATCACAAAACTGATGATTAATGAAACTACAGAATATCAGGAACCCTCTTTTATATATGGGTTTTTGGAATACAACCAAATCCAAATGGTATAATAAGATGAGTAAGAATCCACCTTCAGGTCACCCATGGAGTATTTTACTATTGGTCAATACAATTTAGCTTGAAGAATGTTGGAACCACATATCAACATTTCCTACATCACATCTTCAAAACTTTCATGAGAATAATTTTGAAATTTTTTTTAACTATGTTATGGTAAATTAAAAACAATTCTCATACCACATAGTTGCTCGTGAAATTGTTTCCAATAAACTATGAAAATATATCGTTAAAATGACCCCCTTAATGTGTGCTTTCGGTTTTACCTCATGGAAGTTATTTGGCTTCATCACACACTATTATGGAATCATAGTCGACCCCATGAATACAATTGATATCCTTTTCATCTCACCTCCTTGAAACATCACTGATATGAGAGGAATTCAAGGACACATGGACTACATTCAGCACTTCACATTTGAACTTACAGGAAAATTATTCCCCTTTACCGGGTTGATGAAAATGTGATTTTATATCAATAGAATGATGATTGTCAGGAATCATTCAACAATCTCAAGAAACATATCTAAATCCCTATAGTGATAATGCTTCTAATCAAATTAATACCACTCATTTTTTATGTGACTAATGTATAATGATCACTAGGTTCCTTCCATGAAATGAAGAATGAAATTTGTAGTGAAAATTTCCATTATTATCTCATGTAAACCATGATGGATGATGAGACTCATTACTCAGATATCATGAAAGGTTTTCTAGTGCTAATCTTCACAATTCAAAAATTGAGGAACAACCTAAAGCATCATGAGGCCCATTTATTATCTTGTAGAAACAAAGTCAAATAAATTCTCATCCATCCAATGTTTAGTGGATATCTGTCCTAGTGGGAAGTCATTAAATTGTATTTTGATATCTATTATGTTCCTCAAAAAGCTGTTAAAAGACAAGCATTCAATGATTTTGTTGTAGGGAACCCCTTGACAGAAATGACTTCACTCGATACCGAGCATCCTGATAAAGAGGTATTATCTATTAATTATGACTCATAGACATGGGAGAGACATTATGATGGGAAATCTATAATCCTGATAGGAAAAAGGAAAGAAGACCCCAAGCTCATCCAAGTGGTGCTGTGAATCATACTCATATATTCAATAAAGACGGTCTTGTCATACTCTTTCCTTCTATCAGAGGGGGGAACAAACAATTAAGTAGAATATCATGATCTCATTATAGGGATATAACTGGAAGAATAATTATAAGTAAAACACTTTAAGATAATAGGTGTTTTGGGAATGGTCAACAAGTCAGTTAACAATGATTATACTATAAAAAAGGGGGAGTATACCCTATTTTTAGACCATGTTTGAGGATTTATTGAGGAATTACCTTCAAAACCAACAATGAATCATGTCCCCTAATAGAAAAATGCTCAGGATGATGAATTGTAGAATGGAGCCACATGTATGGTTGACTTAGATGGAGATGAAACAATCATCATAATTGAATAATTATAGATGGTCTCACCATTCATTAAGGCCAACAATGAAAAATTGAACGAGATTATCCCCATCACTGATCCATATGGGCCTATCACTAGATGAAACAAACCCATTATAGAATACCTTCAAAATGGATATCTCCCACCGGGTAGGGATAAAAGGGAGAAAATCCATAGAATAGAAATTTATTTTGTTCTGTATAGTGCCACAAATCAACAAAAGGTCCTATATATGAGGAGCCTTGATGGGGTCCTTTTAATGTGAATTGAGGGATAAGAGACTGTTTCTATCACAAAAGAACCACACAATAAATCCTAGGATTCCCACCAATTAGGATCCAAGAATTCCCATCATATTATAAGAATTGGATGCAACAAGCCCATTATAATGTAGTATTGCACTGAATTCACCAAGAAGTTTTGTTCCTACCAAGTTCATGCCAACTTCATTCACCAACCACAGAGCTAATTCACACAGCCATTTACTCTTGTCGATTTTCTATATGAGGAATTGATGTTGTGTGACCATATCCTCCAACAATGGGAAAACATTTCATGTATATCCTCACTAAAAATAACTTGATTTTCTAAATGGGAAGATGATTTACCATTCATAGAGGTTAGTGTAAATAATATTTTTAGCTTTGTGAATTCCAATATAGTCATCTGATTCGGTTTCCCTCATAAAATATTGATGGAAAACAACACCAATTTAGGATATGCTGAATTAGAAACACTATATCTAGAGTATGGCATCATGACCAACCATTGATCCTGCTACCATGCTGTAGAGAACAGATAGATAGAGTCCTTTAACAAGAACCTATAAAATATACTCTAGAAGATGGTACATAAAGATAAGAATTCTTGGCCATAAAATATCCTCTATTATTTGTGGGTCTACTTGACCTTGAACCGTGCTACCACTCTAGCTTCCACATACTCATAAGTATATGGGAAAAATACAGTATCACCAATTGAAGTCCAATTTCCCTCACTCTGAATTTCTATTTGTGATCAAGTTTTCAATGATGAAAATCCTTGAAATGGATAGATAAATTAGATAAACTCAATGAAAAGATATTTCATACCTTTCACCATTTAAAAGATCACCAAAACTTGATTTCATGAGACTTCAATAAAAATTCTATCCTCTAGTATTTCCTCAATGGAGAGATGGTGTTGGTGGTATAGACACCAATGATACTAGGAAATAAACTACCAATGATGGATCCCAAATGGGAGGGAATATATAGAATACAAAAATAGACTCTAACAAAGCATATTACTTGATATAAATGGATGGACAACTCATTACAGCTCCCTCCAATACAGGGTTCTTGAATATTTGTTTAATGTATCCAAAATACCAATGTCGTTACCACATGAATTTAAATTTCATGGAACCTGTCATCTGAAACACATGATGTTATACTATAAAGAGGTCAACCCACCAACATGATGTTATACAATGCTATAATCATCCTGATCACACAATTTTAAAATGGGTACATGGTCAAAAATATAAGACCTTAAACTAGAAACCCAATTCTATACATGATGAGTTGAATTTTTTTGAAATAATCCCATGGAATGCATATATGGTGTATATATGTATTTGTTCATCATTTACTTCGTATTATTTATGCCAACACATGGCTCAAATTGCTTCTTTAAAGGCTCACTCCCCCAGTCTAAACTCTAAGACCCTAAACTAAGTGTTATCATCCTTACCACATGACAATAAACTACATGGAATATTGTCCTTACCACATGACATAAAACTATAAACTTATCATTATTTCAATTTGGAATTCACCCCACATGATCCAAATATTTTCGGGAGAAAGATGAAATGCCCATGTTCCCATATAAGAGACATTTCCACATAGGATATCTCTTTCCCTAGAACTGTGTGTGGATTTATTCTTGTCATCCCTAGATACATAGAGATATGCCCAGTCCATGTCCTTTCCCCAACTATGAACAATGGGTAAAATTATATCCTATGTGTATGGGTTAGAACTATATAAAGAATTCTCATATAGAACTTAGCATGGCATGATTACTGTTCATGCATGATATGTAGAAATGTTTGGATGTCATATATTAGGCCCAACCACCCAAAAATAATAATATAAAAAATTACCCCTCCCTTCATATGGACAAAATCTATTCAGGGATTTTTCATTCAAGGACTATGTGTGGATTGACTCACATCCATATGGGATAAGTTGCGACATCTAGAAATTTCATCTTCAAACCCAACCCAACATCTATCAAACATTTTGGCCCCGCGGACCGAGTTTCCTTCGGAAGTTCATGGTATGTCATGGGGCCCCTTAAGTCCTTATTCATATCAATTCATATTGGTTGCACTATGATTCTCACACTAGAACACTCCATCTCCCCCATACTCACAACATGACTTTAAATAGTGATACCAATGTTCATACCACATGACGTTAAACTAATTAGTACATATCTATCTAATGACATGAAATTAAATTGTTTGAATCTCATCCTAAAAACATGAAATGCAATAGTTATACCAATGTTCTAGCCATATGATGATAAAGCACACATGACCATTATGATGCCCTGACCTGAGAGGACATCACCACTGACATTAGTTATCCACTATATCATGCTCAATAACTATATATGGATTGATTCACATCCTATGGTATATGGGGTGATGTATATACCTCATTTCATGAGCCCAACCATAAGATACAGAAAAAGCACCCCTACCTATATATCAGACCTCTGCAAAAAATTCCTATTGAGATGTATGTGAGGAATGATTCCTTTAAATGCGGGATATGTTATGATGACTCGGTTTCTATTTCTGAGCCATGCCACCATAAATTGAAAATTTCTATATCTTTTTTTATATCACCTTTATGTGAAGGAATAAACCCTTGAAACGAATTTCTTCCAATATAAATCATAGAATATGTGGGTTTAGGAGGTTTGTTATGGGATTCCCCACATGACGAAGGTATATCAATCCATATCATGGACACAATGTTCTAGAAAGAAAGGAATTAGAAGGCACACTAGACTCCTTACCACATGACATTAAACTTCATGGTGCCTCATGAACTATGTCTGGCTTGATTATCTCTTTGATGGGATATGTAGTGATAGTTAGAAATTATTCCATTATCTAATCCACAATGAAAATAAAATAAAAATGTTCCAGTCTTCTATATGAAAATTTATGAAGGAGATCTCATATTTGGGTTCCTTGTTTAGGGATCTATCAAAGGAACCAAATTGACCCCTGCATATGAGTCATTTCTATGTTCGGAATTTTGAATTCCATGGAAAATCATTTTATGAATATTTCTTACATTCCCAGACACTTCTCTTCAATTCATCAAACTCAATACCACAGGAAATTTGTGACCATTTTAAATATCCCCAATGATTGGAACTAGAGGGCCAATGTCCTGATGAAATTTTTTTTTCTATGAATAATATTCCCAAGTTAGTAATACCTATGTTTTTCAAAAAAGGCATGTCAATCAAAGGAATATTCATCCCTAAGAGAGGATTTTCCCAAATCCATACACACCAATTTATTCCATGTACCATATCATTTATATTAATCATAGAATCCCCAAAACAATGGTTTACAATTTATTTCACCCTCATGTATGGGGCATGTTGGGAATATCCCAACTCGAATTTCCCTAGTTACTCATAGTTTTTATAAAACTTTTCCTCAAAAAATCATATTAAAATTATTAGAAAATTTCCTCAACACATGACATTAAAATACATGGCCAATTTCTCTCACTACATAACATAAAACTATATGACCAATGTCCTAATCACATGAAACTAATACTACAATATATTAAGAACTATATGTGGATTGATTTATATCGTATGGAATATGTAGTGATGCCTGATGTACAAGATATACCTACATGTTAAAACTTCCAAGAACTACATCTAGATTGATTTCTCTTATCATAGGATACATAGTGATGCCCATATATCATGTATCATATTTAACCATGAGATAAAAGTTTCCTATATTTTCCTTTGTATATGTCATACATACATTGGAAATTTCCAAACACAAAAAAGAGTGTTTCCCCCATGTTCTTATACATGAAATATATCTTCACGAGATAGTCCAATATGAGCCATGCCACATTTGTGAGCTTGCATTAAATAAAAAAATTCTCCCACTCCAATGAGTGGGCTGGATATTCAAGGGAGAATTTAATATGAGCAAATACCTATTCATGATCTCATATCCAAATGGAAATTTACCTTTTTTCATATGAGAGTTTGATTATCATGAGGGGGAAACTTCCAAGAACTATGGATTGTTTGATTACTACCATTACAGGATTTGTAGTGATGCTGGATTCTCTAGTTCTTTAGGCCTAGCCACAACATCCATTTTTATTCACGTTGAGTGTTAAAAAAACATACCATAAGAATTAAACTTCATGAGTTTTCTAGAAATACATACAGGTTGATTCATTCCCCTATAGGATGTCTAGTGACACCCAAATCTCCAATCATGGGTCCAGCTGCAATAAGAATGAAATGTACCTTCCATGTCGATGGGTCATAAAAGTATCATGAACCTTCTCATAACAATGTAGGGGGAAATTTCTACTTATTCCTGGGAAATTGTGACTTTAAATGCCTATTTCATTTTAATTCACCATATTTTCACAAAACAAACTCTATGTCTAGGAATATATGAATCCCCATAATCTTCCTGAACATCAGATATGGAAGGAAAGTGTCCTGAGGACACCTTTTTTTACTATAAAAAATACATCCTGGTTGGATATGCATAAGTTTTCCACATAAAAGGCCTTTCAACCAATGTCTAATTCATCCTCATGATAGGTATTTCCTACCTTCGTACTCCCTAAATGATGTTCACATACCACATCACTCTTTAGATACTGAATCCCCA
Source organism: Viscum album (assembly GCA_963277665.1). Taxonomy (NCBI): domain Eukaryota; kingdom Viridiplantae; phylum Streptophyta; class Magnoliopsida; order Santalales; family Viscaceae; genus Viscum; species Viscum album. Next base: position 543,893,834 of record OY728119.1, read on the forward strand.
TACATTAATATTTACAACATTTTCCACTTTCATTCCTAAAGAAGATAGATATTATTAGCCAGACTACCATGAAAATGGATAATCATTTACCCTTTGGTTAGAGAAAATCGATTTTAAATATTAAATCATAAATATCCTTGAAGTAAGATGTTAAACAAAACCACCCATGTCTTATTTTCATGAAGATAAAAAGCATCATGCATCAACCCTGTTTTACACAATCCAAATTATTTATAGAGTTGTTTCCCATTCATAATCAAACACGATACAGATTCTATAATAGTTTTTATACAAAAATCCCTTTATATGGACCATTTCATGTTCTTGAAAAATAAAAATTCCAATAAAATTACTAGACCATGGGAAGTGGAGGGATAGTGTCTTAAGGATACCATTTTTTGAAAAAACATAATATTCCCCTATTGGCTCTACATAAGTTATCCCCTAAAAAGGATTGTCATCCAAATTAAAATTCCTCACCTAAAGAGGCTCCCTCAACCTTCGTATGCCTCCAACAACATCAGTTTTCAAAACCATTCTTGCAGTAACTCCTCATATACATTCTCCACATAGTGTTTCATATTTGTAAATCATAAAACCAAGTTCATGACCAATACCTCATTCTTATATAAAATATATTAGGAAATCCTAATCCAATAAGAACAATTTGATATATTTCACCAAAATTTATTGTCAATATTTCTCGACTCTAAAAATTAGTAATGTTAGTATGGTTTTTAAGACTCTAAACTGCCCATGAGAAGAGAAAAAAAAACTCATATTGATGAAAAAATGCAAAAGGAACCCAATATAAAATATGATTATAAGATTTCAAGACATTTGAATCATATGTTTTAGATATGAATCAAGCAATAAAAATTTAACAAATCTTATTAGGATAAAAACATGCAATTGGAGGCCTAGAAAAAAGTCATGTTATACCCGCTAAAACCTCACTATTGTGGAATTTAAAAAAAAATTGGGTTATAACAGAAAAAAAGGTAATAGGGTTTGTCATATGACCCTAAAAATAGTCAGAACTATGCTCTCTGAGTTCCTTATATTAAGAAAAAATTATAGAATTATATGATCATTACAAATTTTGTTATACTAGATTGTGATTATTATTGATAGTTGGTGGAGATTATCATTCAATATGAGATCAACTATAATTGGATTGTATTATAGGAAATGATAAAGGAAAAGCATTACACATGAGCCTTAGCCTAGTTGGTAAGGACTCTATAAGTGCATCCAGGAGACCCGAGATCAAATCCAGGTAGAGAAATTATTTCCAGGTACTCTAGTAGAACTGATGTGGGAACTATGCAGAACTGTAGCAGGTACTGTAGCGGGAACTATAGCAGGTACTATTTGGCACTGTAGTAGTCATGAATATGCCCCCATTTGGGCCTTCGGGCCACTGATTTGGTCCCCGAGTCCTTTAAGGCCTTCAGACCACCCAGGCCTTTGGGTCAGTAAGGCCTTCGGGCCACCTCATGGCCTTCGGGCAACCTTTTGTGCGGATGAATACCAGATGAACTATGAGGAACATGCTTTAAAAGGAGGATGAGCAAGGATATTTCACCACAGAAGAAGCTAAACGGATTGCATGAATGAGAGGTTATGTCACCTGCCATAGGGACAAGCCCGTGCATACATGGGAATGCTAAGCCGAATAGTCATGTGAAGGTGGAGAGTTGATTTCACGATAAAGATGATACAGAGGATCAGTTCCAAGTAGTTAGTTTGGGTTGTACGTAATGTTTGAAGCCTACGGGTAAAATGAATTCCTCTAAGGCCTACATGACTTGTAATACTTATGCCTACGGGCATTGTAAGGGTTCCACCTCATCCCTTGGAAGGTGTATTATCAAAATCAATAAAAAACTAAGGCCTTCGGCCCATTGGATGAGGATAAAGTAAAAGTATTAGAGAGAAATCATGTTTTCATTCTATTGAATATGAATGGGGGATCATCCAAAACTAGGATCCTATTAATTTGAGAAATACATTGAAATTAAATAAGTCACTTAGATGATTCTCAAATATGTAACAAAATCTAGTCTGAGTTCTATTTGGCTTGGTGAAGCTCTAGTAAGGTCAGAATCTCCACTTTTGTGCCAGCCCGTATTGCCTCTACCTTAGTAGTTGCATCCATCCATGCCTTTTCCTTCTCCTCCACAAAATATTTCTCTTCATCAATGGCTACCTCATTATGGACCAATTCATGATTAAACTACTCATGTTTATGGCTAAGACACTCCACCTCTCAACAAAGTCACTCCACTGAGATCCTACACTCTACAATTTCTCCTTGTTACCATATTGTTCTTCAAGTCTTATAAACACCTTCATTAAAAATAAATTTCCTAGAAGTATCAATATGGTCCATGGAAATTGTCGTAATTATATGAGTGGGGAGTGTTTTATCCCTCTCATGGCTAGAAATCACCTATTTTACTATGTCATAAATGGAATGGTAATCAAATACCCCATACCAAATTAATGAGAACAGGTGATACAACTTGGGTGGTATCTTCTATATGTCTTATATGGGAGTTTGATATTGTAGATTCCAAAAGAACATCCATAATTTTTGATGTGTAGTAAAAAGGATGGCTAGGACCTCATAGTATATCTTAGTGTCTCTCTCAGATTGCTAAATATATTTAGGGATAAACACAACCAGAGAGGGTCCTAGATCTACAGCCTCAAAATGACATGAATTTATTAGTGATGGATCCCTTATGAAGTCGGAATGTTGGGATATAGAGGCACCAGTTCTAACCAAAAGTATTAATAAATGAAGTACTAAGTATATAAGGTCTAAATAGTGAACAACTAAATCAAGAAAGAAAAGGGGATGGTTGGAAAAACAGAAAACAAACCTCTTCTTACAGGTTATTCCTGACCACTCTAAAAATCAGGTTATGTATCTTTAGTTTATAATGAAACATCGGGTTCCTCCAAGGATACCTCTGGTGCAGATTCATTCTAAAAAATACCTTAAATCTCTAGAAGGTCTTTCACCAACACTATACTTACAGGAATAATCATCATAGAATCAGGGGAAACAACCGATCGTGACTCTTCTCGAGCATGTATCATCCCTTTCGTAATGGAAACCCCTAGAGGGGTGGGATTAGAATGTTCTATGGGGACACAAACACTTGATTACATCCCCTTATAAGGGAATAAATTATTTCCATTAGTGTGGTCCTTACATTCATATTTATAGGGGGAGGATCAATGTGCTCAGTTAATGCTTTATCCATTGAAGAATCCTCCACTACTGTGATTAAGGTTGCTTGGTACTTAGTAGATTCCCTCCTAGGGATCAGAATACCCCCAACAGCCACAGATGACCTGGTGTCTTGAACATTATCTGTCTTATTAATCGATGATATAGCCCCCAACATTGAAGAAGTAGGAGATATATACATCTAGGAAATTTTTTCTAAGCTTATCATCAGACCTACATCATGTTATGCACCCAATTATTTGTCAAAAAATGAAGAATCATAGTATGATGTCTTAATGATGAATACCAAAATAACCAATGATTCCGGATTTTAGGCGTATCAACAGTTTTGATGCCCCCCCGATGCTTTTTGGTATACCATAGGGAGGACCCCTGAAGAGGCATAGAAGGAGGAACCTGTGAGAGTTGGTGTCCTAGAACCAACTTTTTTTTACTTTAATTTCATGGATATTTCATGTATTAATACATATTGTTCATTGTTATTCATTACTATGATGAAATAATGTCCTAGATTATTTATTGCATTGATAAGGTCATGGTAGTTTCCTTCTATGATGAGAACCTTGAAATTCTATAACAATATTCTTAAATATAGTTTTGTAGTTGGATGATATACTATTATGGGACACATAGCATGCATACCGTCATGTGTGAGTACTTGTTAGCAGATGAGACTTCCTCTAAGGAAGTTCGCATGTGGTAATCTCCATGATAGGAGATTTTGAGAATAGAACCACTTGTAAGACTTCTGCATGTTTTGGTGTCATTAGATATTTCTATCTTCAAGCATGTGTGATGATCCTTAAACTTTAATATTATTATTAATATGTGTGATGACTTGCGCAGTTTGATTTACTGATGAAAACCATCGCACAAACATTTGGCAGGAAGTAGGGTATGTTGGGTGCATCACGAGTGGAATTTTATAAAAGGATAAGTCAAGGAAGGATTTGTCCCTTCCAATTATGGATGTTGATATCTCAACCCTCTGATTAAAATAGAACTGTCATGCGAAATTCCATGGCCATGGTGTAACGATGAGTTTATTTCAGGTAGTCAAAGAATGATGTATCAAGCATAAAAGTTGATGACACTATCATAAAACCTGCTTGATTAGATATGGAGAAAAAGGAATTATATTAAATAGTGAGCATTTGTATGTGGATGTAAATTTTGTGACTTTACATTCTTTCTCCTCGGTGCCTTGACCCATTTCTAGAAAGTACTCTTGGACTTTAGACAAGATCGACTAATGCCAACAAGAAATAATCATAAAGAGTCACTGACTAAGTGTTTTTGGTGGACTCGGTTAAATTAAATATGAATTTAATTAATGATATAAAAATTATTTTCAAGATTTTGGAATAATTTTATTCATGTTAATATGACCACATAAATTAAATTAAATATATTTATTTACTAGTTTGTAAATAAAATATGTATTTAAGAAAATAAATTATTTATATATTTATTTGGGTGTTCAAAAAATGGACGTGGAGTTTGAGTAGACCAAGGCCAGTCTGGTAGTAAAATAATTATTTTCAAGACAATAAATAATTAGTTAACTAGTCAACACAAGTTAAAATAATAATCACACTGATATTATTTTGTGACATGGAATTTAATTTATAATTTTATCTTGCGCAAGTTGGCACACCATAAAAAATGATACAGTATTATTATTATGATCATGGGTTTCTATTAAGTTCATGAATGTATTTAATTGATCTTATGAACTTAAATATTGTAACTGATGATCCATGCATATAAATAGACAAGTACGCCTATTGTGCCAGAGACCAGACGACACTGTGAACCTAGTGATTTGAGAAGTGTCAAGCTAGACAATTTCTTTCTCAAATCCTCTTCTTACCCCTCTCAAGAACAAGATACATTCTCTAAGGTCGAAGAACAATCGATCAGGAACGACCGACACAAGACACTCACTTCACCACGCTAGCACCCAGAGAATGAGTGGGTTCAATCAGAGGCCATCAGAACACGTGTGGATCACTGATGGGGGGATTCTAGTTTGGAACATTACAAGTGCAACGAGATAATCTGGAAGGGTCATTCTAGATGATCCACATCATCAACGAAGAAAATAACAAAGATCCAGGTATTTTTTTATTTACGAAATTAATTAAATTAATTATGAACATGATGTGAAAAATCCTCTCTAAAGTTTTCAGGCCTCTTCCTTATTTATATAAATATTTTATTATATTTCATGGAGAATGGATTTCATCATCTGGTTCATCCCAGAATAATCATTAATCTTGGTAAAAATAAAATTTGGGTTCCATCCCAACCACGCTTCCGCTGTGCCCAGAACCTACAAGTGGTATCAGAGGGGTTAAATCATAGTTTATAATTATTTAAATATTTTTTGGATGATTTACATATTTAATAATTTAGTTGTTTAAATTCAAGTTAATCGTTCTATAAATATGAATCTCGTGATCTGTTCCTTCTCTTTCATTTCTCGTTTAACTTACAGAAACCATGTGGTCTTTTAATTTTGACTAAAATAAAACAGAGGATCTCATATGGAGGTGCCAAAGGTTTGGGGGCGTACAACACTAGAACACATGGTGTGTATTTGGTAGTACATGCCGTGTAGTCAAGGTTCAATTTACCAAGTCTAGTCCTCCAAACCAAGCCATGTCATTGGAGTTTGTCTAAGTCTTATTGACTCAGTGTGTTGACTAGGAACAAGTGGCACACGGTTTCTGGATTACATGCCATGTGGCCCAATGGACACAACATGTAGTCCCTTCGGGTTAGGGTGGGACCGTGTACCCCATACACGTCTTGCCCGACTGGAGACCATGTAACGAAGAACTACTCGTCATGTGACACACTGGACACATCGTCTACTCCGAAGATTTCTGAAGTACACTCACTCACCATTTCCTCGGGCGTGTACTTCATATGGATGATGAACAATAGTACACACGGTGTAGTTAGAACTATACATCCTGTACTTATCCAAATTACACCAATTTATTAAAATTTGTTATTATATTATACAAAACCTTGAGTGGTGTACCATCATCCGGGCATAATGGAGAGGCACAACACGTGATAGGTGTTGTATATATATGTGTTTAATTTACCATCTGCGTAATGTTCATTTCTACTTATTGGGTAATTATGAATATGAATTCACCAGGCTGCCACCAAGGTACAAGTTACATATAAATATAATTTCAAATGAATTTATTTGTCTTAAATTATGATGGATGAGAATCTCATGGAAATTTAGAAAAAGGTTTAAGATAAAATGATTAATAAATTAAAGATGACAATTAATTGATTCGAGTGTGATTTTTCTTAAACAATAACGATTAAATAATTTAATTCATGTTTTATTTATGCATAAATATCATTTCATGTATGGATGATCATGAGATAGACCAAGACCTTTGTATGTGGATGATTTCATTCAATCTATTTATATGAATTAATTTTGTTGGCCTGCGAGCCTTCTCCTCATTAATTTGTCGGGCCTACATGCCCAAGGTATCTTTTATGTAAAAACCCTTTTTACCCCTCACCTACAAGTGAGTTAAAAAATGCATATGTAATGGATGGAACTCCCAAGCTAGTGGATGTTGTTCAAGATAGAGCCAAGAAAAAACCAATCCTAATAGATAATGACATGGATAGGTGGAATCTATAAACATGAACCCAAAAGGTTTAAGGTATTTCTCCCCTAGGTCAGGGGTTGTTTATCAACCGATAAATAAAATAACCATTAGTGAATCTCTAGATCATGCCATTAATTTTTTATTTACATCATTTGCATGTATTATAAATATGGATGTGTTTTCACGATCACATAATTAATGAATTGAAAAATAATGCAAGATAGAACTAAAATAAACCAGACTTATGCTTAAATATTATCAAGAGATGGTTAATCACATATATAAGTTCCACTTTATAATAACAAGCATGTGATAATAAGAAATTCATGGATAAGAGATAAAAATTCATCAAAAACATATTAAGTCATACTATTCCTTCTATTATTTGATTAATGGAAAAAATCAATAAAATTATGTGTTTGAACAACCATTATTGGGGAACATAATTTTATACCTGAAGCCCTTATTAAAGGTTTCAGGTTGACTTAACCATATTACATCAAGAGGAGTAGCCCTTTTCAAACATGGTGTAATATTGTATTCAAGAGTTGAGGAAATCCAAAGTCAGATTTCAAGATTGGGGAGTCCACTCAATGGATCAATTAGCTGCAAGCCCGCAATTGAAAAAACCTACCTAACTAAATACCTTCAAATAGCTTGACCAAACTTTGTTGGCATTATGAGAAGGGGAATATGGATACTTACCACTAGAATGTCATTGAAACTGGACATTTTGAGTTCAATGGTGAGGACCTTTGAGAATTGGTTAAATAATGGGAGACTTAATAAAATTTATTATTTATCATAAAATATTATCAAGAAAGTACTAATTATAATGGCCCATACTTTACATACATTGTTATTACATCATAATTGAAGCATACTAATTACAACATATAACAAAACCATGAAGGGAACATATAGGTACATTGTCTTTAGAAACTGGGAAACATAAACAACTGTTTCATAAAGCATCTACATTGTCTCCTATTTATTTCATCATATCTATAGTCCCTTTTGGCATATCTTACTTAATAACATTCTTCTTGACCTGGGGGAAAGAAAACATACAAAAGGTTGAGCTCAAATGCTTAGTAAGGGTAAACAAAACAAAAATCAATCACATCATATTCATAAGTACAAAACATTTTGGAAATCTTAACCTGCAAAAGAAATCATAATTTCATAACATGGGATAAATCATGGCAGTGAAATGTAATCACAATAATCATAACTTAAAACATGAAACTTTGCGGCATACACACATAATCATAGAGAATCATTTCTTATTAGTCAATACTCTTTTCCAAGACTATCTTAGTGGACAAATTCCATTTCTGAACCGAGTTCACTCCTCGTTTCAGTCCTGTTTCACTGAACCGGTATAACCTACCGTTCCGGCTATGTCTATCTCATGAGATATAAAATCATTACCCAATTCATTGGAGGGAGATATAGGTACCACCCATCTCATAATGATACCATTCTTATTTGTGCCCCAAAATCAGAAACCATACATCATAGCATAACCCATGTAATAAAAAATGGGAATCTTAAACATCGTGACATCATAAAACAATTAATATAAGATAAATGAATTCATAAAAATATAATTCCATCACAAAATAATCAAATTAATGTAATAATAGGGATATAAAAAAACCCTTTATTATCTTAGATGGAAAATAATTTTGATAAAACACTTGAACTCCATTCTTGAGGAAAATATCCTTTCTGCTTCAAAAACACTTTTCCTTTCTTAAAATGTCGTAAAATTCTAAACAAAAAGAAGTTGATTAAAAATAAATGTGAAAACTTGTAAAGTAAGCTTCTTGTAAATAATGTTTTAAAAATCCATTCATGTCATATAAGTTAAAAAAAACATTCTTCGTACTTTTGTCGAAAAAGTCAAAAAGTACCTCATACAAAAAATGACAAAATATTCCTTTCATATCCTTTACTAAAAACTCACCGAAGGGTAAAATTGGATTTAAAGAATTGTAGGTGGATGGAAATAATATTACATTTTCATGAAACATGGATGTGGATGATAGAATACAACCCAGTAAATACCAAAGTATAAACAATCTCAGATAAAATGAGATTGTGATATTTTCCCTTACCTTAGGTCCAATTTGCTTCGTATGTGTCCAAAACTCCTGTATAATGATTTAAATAATGTTATTAACTTATTCCAGAATAATACTTATTGTTATGATATCATATATGGTCATATTCTTAGCTTCTTAGTAGTAATATTTCATTTCTACTTGTTATTCGGGTGTTTATAACTTTTTGTTCTTATGCGTGTTTTGTCGAATTAATTCTTATTCTTCTATTTAGGTTATAGATAGATCATTTCTAGAATGGTATTAATTTACTATATATCATATTTATTCATTCAATTATTTTATATAATCATTATTCAATGAAGATCATGTAGAACGAATCACATCACATCGTGGAGACGATATTCCGTACGTACGCACGAGCGATGATATCATTCCCATGATCGTGGAATTGTATTGGAGTGTATGTATATTATTTCAAAGTCAATATAAATTTACAATAATCATATATATTCATTAATTTCACCCTTATACCCATCCAGGTAAGGTGGTGGTGGAAAATAGATTACACCACGGCATGGAGACGGTATTCCGTACGTACGCACGCGCGGTGATTTCGTTTTCTATAGGATGGATAAGAGGTGAAATAGGGTTGTTTCATATTTATAATAACATATCAGTATATAAGTTATACTGATTTTTTTATCTCATAATGAAACAAATAATGAAGAGGTAGTAGAAGAAGAATGGAACTTGAAGAAAACAGTAGAAGGTATTACCTCTTTCTAGAAGTGCCTCCTTTAAACATTCTCTTAAGGCACTAGAGTTGGTCTTTTGATAAGACCAGTACCTCTAGTAGGTTTCTAAGGAAGTGGGGAAGTGAAATGGGCAGGGGTTGGCCGATATTGAAGGCTCAAATTGGTGTGAGGAAGAGAGGGAGGAGGTTCCCTTTTATAAGGGAGGAGAGGGGCACCTTTGGAAATATAAGAAATATTAGTTTATATTAAATCCCAACCCCACTTAAAAACTTTCAAAATGACTCATATACAAATATTAGATGATATAGGGTTGTAATATCATCAACCAATAAAATTTAGATATGTTTGGAATTTATTTTAAACATTATCAACTTGATTTATCCTTATTTATCAATTTACTTTTATTTGTGGTAATAATATTCTAAATTTTAAATTATTATAAATAATTACATATGTGTTGTGAATTATCCATAATTTTACACTTTATGACATTTTCTACCATATAAATTTTAATTTATAATTTTTAAATATTTTTGTGATTTTTAAACAATTTTATAATATGTTATTTTTATAAAATAACAATAATGTCAATTTGGACACTATTCAATTATTTGAATTTAAATAAAATATATACAGAATATATGTTTGAACTAAAAGCTTTAATAGATTCATAAAATGTCATATGTATCTATAAAATTAGTGTAGCACATTAAATAGTTCATATAATATTTAGTTTATTATTTTTAATACAATTTATTTGATATTTTAGTTAATAAAATAATTTCAACATCACTATTGTGTCATTATTAATGATAATTATTTAATCCCTACAAATTCTAAATAAATTCCTATGATGTAGATAATTGTATTAGATTTTTGGATACTATTTATGTTCGAAGTTCCATTAAGTTTATCACCAAATTAAAATTATTATACTTATAAGATTTAAGAAAGTGACATGTTGTCACATTCTTTGGTTTTAATAATAATTATATTATTTTCATGGACAAAAGTCCATTAAATGCATCTAATCCGACCCTTAGGTGATATGGGTCGACTTTTAGTCATCCAATAGGATTTTGGTAGGTGTTAGGGTAATTTTATAATCTTATATTTACCCTTAATTACCTGATTTACCTTTAATTATGGTAAATAAAATTTACCGTAGTTACTATTCATAATGCCCAAAAATAAAAAGTAGTCTATTAACATAATTTGGACCCACTGATTCTGAATATGAAATCCATTTTTCAAAATTCAAAACATATAAGTTGCAGTAATTAATTTAAAATAAGTCCCATTGTTAAGAAAATGGGTTTTAGAAGTTAAAACATTGCCAAAGATTGAAATGTTTTTACCAATGAATTCAATGTGAAATTAATGCTAATGACATACATTATATTAAATAGTAAAAATATATTCTATTTATACTTTAAAACCATTCAATGTTATAATTTATCCATATAAATTATCTCAATGAAAAAAGTTGTTTTTAATTAAAAATTAGCGTATTTTTACTATTCATCAAAATATGAATGTTATCAGAAAAATATCAAAAATTTATCCAAAGTAAATTTTTATACCTTGATTCAAAAGAAGAATTCTATTTTGTCAAATTTTACTTATAAACATGTCAAAAACTAGATTTAATGTGGGTGCGACATCAAAAGGCGGCAAAACTGTATTTTTCTAAAAATATTTCTTTTATTCAAAAAACTGATTTTGCTTTTATAACTCATTCTAGAAAATGTATATGTTGAATTAAAATGTTATAAATTTCAAAATTCAGTTAGTACTATTCATAAAGGCTAGTTTTAATAATATTTTAATAGCATATCATTGTTTAGTGAAACTCGGTATTGCGTACGACGCAAGCTATCGAGGAAGGCCACAGTTGTGTGTAAAGTAAGCCAAGCTAGTGTTGTGTGTAGTGAAAGATTAATTTGATGATTTATATAACATAAAAAAAATATTTCTCATAAAAGTCTCGGGTGTTACACTAATGATCTGATATTTTAAATTGTAGAGTAAAATTACAAGCTCACCAACCACACTATCCCTACGATCAATTCCAGATAAATATAACATCCTCACTGGCAGTAAATCCCACGAATGTTTTAGACACCTTTGGTTTATCCTACACCATGAACAGAAGCCTTACATGATAGAGTAAGCATTACATTATCCTCCTACAAACTAGGCGAGTGATGAATTTTTCATTGTCTCTGAGAAACATAGGAATGCCATCATCGACGTTCAATGTTTTACATTATAATCAATGTCTAGTGATCTAATGATGTATCATGAAAAAATGGATGCTTATATCATGCTTGAGCACCCCCATGGTCTTTACCAGCAGAGATAAAGATATGAAATGATTGAGATCTCTAAGGCACTCTTTCAGAGTAAGCTTGGAGAAGGTCCCCAAACCGGGCTTCATGTAGACAAGCTCATTGGATACATTGAGAACTTGGAGGTTATAGGGTTTAATCTTCCCAAAGAACTAGGTACTGATCTCATTCTCACTTCACTCCACCAGAGCTTCTCAAACATTATTTTCAATTTCAATTTGAACAACATTGAGAAGTCTCCATCTGATCTTCTTGTTCTCATTCACCAAGTGGACAAAGATATGATGCGCGAAAATCCATCGGTCCTTATGGTGAATAAGAGGAATGGGAAGGAGATGATATTTAATTCCCAATATTCTTCATGACTTTCCAAGAAAGAGAAGATCAAAGGGGAGACAATGGAATATGAGGCTGTTTGTTTTGTATGTGGCAAGAAGGAAAACTAGAAGAAGAACTCCACCCAACCAATGAAGGAAGGGGAAACTTCAAGTGTATTTGTTATCAAATGAAATCTATCTGTTTCTACAAATTGGGAATTAGATACAGATTATAGTGCTCACATATGTATCCCAATATATGAACCAAGTAGATTCAAGAAGATTGATCAAGGGGTATTGATCTACAAGCATCCAACAGAGCTAGAATTGTGGCTATAGCTATTAGGGACTACAACCACACGTTTCCAACTGGGATGATCATGGTGTTAAAGTGTTTTTTTTGTGCCTTCTATAACAAAAAACATAATCTCTGTATCTAGACTTTATATTGATGGATTTTTTTATCATGTTTGGATATGAATGTTTTTTCCTTTATAAATATAGAATTTGTTTTGGTAGGGAACATTTATAAAACGGTCTTTGTGTGTTAGATTACACAAACCATGTATTGGAAATTGATGAAAAAGATACTTCACAAGACTAATACCACACACTATTTTGGAAACACCAGCTACGTCATGTAAACTTGATACGGTTGACAAAGTTACATCTAGATGTATATTTAGATTCTTTTGAACTAAAACCACTTGGTGTATGTCATGAATGCTTACAATATCAAATGACCAAAGCCCCATTTTGTGGGGAAGGTGAAAGGGCTAAAGAGATTCTTGAATTGGTTCATATCGATGTGTGTAGACCATTTCAAGTTGAATTAAGGGGTGGTTACTCATACTACATAACTTTTATTGATGATTTTAGTAGTTGTGGATATATCTACTTAATGCTGTATAAGACGGATTTCTTCGAAAAATTCAATGAATATAGAAATAAAGTTGAGAACGAGCTTGGTAAGAAGATTAAGAAACTATACTTAGACCGAGGTGGGGAATATATTAATTAGGAATTCATTTATTACATACATGAGTTTGGGATCCTATCCCAACTCACTCCTCCTTACACAACTCAATGGAATGGTGTAAGTGAAAGGAGGAACCACACCTTGTTGAACATGGTGAGATAATTGATGAGTCATGCAAGTATTCCATTATACTTTTGGGGGTATGCGTTACAAAAAATGACACACATACTAAACTAATTACCAACTGAATCGATAAATGGTATTCCATATGAGTTCTAGAGTGGAAGAAAAGCCATATTTTCAAATATACATGTGTGGGGAGGAAAATCATTTATTAAGGCCTCTTGAGGTATCAAACACACACAGGAGATTCAAAGTGTACCTTTATATGATACACAAGGAAACAAGGGGATATTACCTATACAACTCCTCAAATAAAAAGGTTATAGTGGCATGACATGCTATATTCCTTGAGTGGGAGCACATCTCTAAATGAGATAGTGGGAGCGAGATAGACTTCAATGAAGTCGAGGATCAAGGTACACAAAAGTTGGTACTTGAATAGATTCCACAAAGCACCATGGAAGAAGAATCTGTTCCAGAGGCAAAAGTACTTCATAGAACTACCATAGAGGTTTGAGAACCTGAAGGGTACAATTTTCTAGTTACCTCAGATGGTGACTCATTATTAGTTGATAATAATGATCCTCCAACCTACAAGAAAGAAATAAGTGGCACAGACATTTCCAAGTGGCAAGAATCCATGAATTCTGAAATGGATTCCATGTACCAAAACCAAGTCTTTATTTTGGTAGATCCTCTAGTTGATGTAAATCATGTTGGCTGAAAATGGTTTTTCAAAAAGAAAATTGACATGAAAGGATAATTCATTTCCTATAAGGTATGATTTGTTACAAAAGGGTTTTAATAGAATCAAGGAATTGACTACAATGAAACTTTTTCACCAGTTTCAATGCTGAAATCTATCAAAATTATACTTTCCATTGCGGATTACCAGGACTATGAGATTTGGCAATTGGATGTCAAAATATAATCCTTAACGGGAACCATTCGGAAGATTTCTACATCACACAACCTGAAGGATTTGTGACTCCAAAGGATTCAAAAATGGTATGCAAGTTGCAAAAATCCATAAATGGATTAAGGAATGAATCCTGGTCATGGAACAAACATTTTTATGAATACATAACAAAATTTTGTTTTTATCAAGAATGAATGTGAGCCTTGTGTCAATAAACAGTTTAGTAAAAGTGGAGTTGTATTCATAATAGTATATTTTGGAGACATATTACTTATTGGAAATGAGATACCAGTCTAACAGTCTTTTAGGGCATGGTTGAATAAATGTTTCTCCATGAATGACTTGGGAGAGGCAACATATATTTTTGGGATCACGATCCATTGTGATAGATCTAAGAGATTGCAGGGCCTATGTCAATGTACATACATTGATAATATACTGAAGAGATTCAGTATGGAACAATCCAAGATGGGATTGTTTACAACATCACATGAAATTCATATTTCATTGAAAATGTTCCCTCAGACACATGAGGAAAGAAATATAATGTCAAGGATTCCATATGCATCCATGATTGGGTCAGTAATTCATGACATGCTATGTACTAGGCAAAATGTCACCTATGCATTGAGTGTAGTAGGCAGATTTCATTTTGACCGAGGTGACCACCATAGGATGGAAGTCATGACTATCCTAATCTAAGGCGTAGTAAGTATATGTTCCCAGTTTATGGTGGAGATGAGGATCTTGTAATTCGAGGATATGCAGATGATTGTTTCCAGACTGATCAAGATGATATGAATTTTGAAACGAGATACATCTTCATTTTGAATGGAGGTGCAGTGAGCTAGAAGAGCTCAAAGAAGTGTGTGGTCGCGGATTCTAAAGCAGAGTCTGAGAATATCGCAGTTTCTAAGGCAGCTAAAAAAGTAGTTTGGATGCAAAGCATCATCCAAGATCTAGATGTGATACCTAGAAGTAAAGATCCCATCACACAGTATTGTGATAATATAGCAACCGTGGCTCTCACAAAAGAGACAAGGTCACATCAGCGGACAAAGAACATACATCAGAAGTATCATCTCTTGAGGGATTTATCTCAGAGAGGTGATGTTGCAGTTTGCAGTGTTTCCCTGATGACAATGTGGCAGACCCCTTGACTAGAGCCTTGAATCAGTAGAAACATGATCACCATGTGTGGTCTGGATGACTAAAAGTCATAGGCAGTTGGATCTAGTCCAAGTGGGAGTTTGTAAGAGTTGGTGTCGTAGAACAAACTAGTTTTAATTTGATTACATGGATATTTATTGTATTATTACATATTGTTCATTGTTCTGCAAAACTATGATCTAATAATGGCCTAGAGTATTTGTTGCATTGATAAGGTCATGGCAGTTTCCTGCTATGATGAGAACCTTGAAATGCTTAAACAATATTCCTAAATATTGTGCGGCAGTTGGATGACATACAATGATGGGACACATAGCATGCAGTCTGTCATGTGCGAGTACTCGTAAGCAGATGAGACTTCTTCTCATGAAGTTCACAATTGGTAATCTCCAACATATGTGATTATGATAACAGACCCGATAGTAGGAATTCCACTTGTTTTAGTGTCATAAAATATTTATATTTTCAAGCATGTGCAATGATCATCAGACATTTGGATTATCATTAATACATGTCATGAATCACGCACTTGGATTTACTGATGAAAAAAGCTATGTAGACAGTTGGCGGGAAGTAGGGTACGTTGGGTGCATCATGAATGACATGATATTAATGGATAAGTCGAGGAAGGATTTGTCCCTTCCATTTATGGATGTTGATATCTCGACCCATTTATTTCAATAGAACTTTTGCAAGAAATTCCATGGCCATAGTGTAATGATGAGTTTATTTCAGGTATTCATAGAAGGACGTATCAAGAAAAAAAGTTGATGACACTATCATGAAACCTTCTTTATGAGATTTTGTGAAAAAGGGATTATATTACATAGTTAGTGTTCGTATGTGGATTTAATTGTTGTGTATTTATGTTCTTTCTCTTTGGTGCATTGACTCGTTTCTAGATAGTACTCTTGGACTTTAGACAAGCCCGCCCAATGTATGTGAGAGATAATCCTTGAGGGTCACACACTATGTTTTTTATGGTCTCGGTAAAATCCTATTTGAATTTAATTAATGAAATAAATATTATTCTCATGACCATGGAATAATTTTATTCATGTTAAAATGATCGCATAAATGAAATAAAATTTATTTTTTTATTTTATTGAATATTTAATAAGTATTTATTTACTAGTTTGTAAATAAAATATTTTTTTGAGAGAATAAATTATTTATTTATTTATTCAGGTGTTGAATAAATGAATGTGGAGTTAGAGTAGACCATGTCCAGTCTGGTTGTAAAATAATTATTTGCAATACGGTAAATAATTATTTAACTAGATGACACAAGTTAAAATAATAATGACGCTGGTATTATTTTGTACTGCATAATTTTATTGGTAATCCTGTTTTGCGCAAGTTGGAACACCATAAATAACGATCCATTATTATTATTATGATCATGTGTTTTCTTTTAGTTCATGAATGTATTTAATTGTTGTTACGAAAATAAAAATTGTAACTAAAGAACCATGCAAATAAATAGAAAAGTGAACCAATTGTGATAGAGACCAGATGTAACACCCCATGCTTCTACGGTACACTTCTCTTTGAATAATGTGATAGCATGTGTTGTACGCAACATCGAGTTCTAACACACCACAACCAATCAAACTAGTCGTTATGAATAGTAATACCTATTTTTGAAATTATACATATTTTATATTTTAAAATGGACTTCATTTTTGGATTCAGAATATCGAAATTATCCTAAGTTGAATTTTTGGTATTTTTCTGAGAAATTCCAATTTTTATGAATAGTGAAAAATACTTAAAAACAATTGTTTTATCAAAATAATTTATAGTGATAAATTATATTATTTAGTGGTTTTAAAGTATAATTAGAATATATTTTTTCCATTTTATCCAATTTTGTTCATTAGAATTAATTTCACTTTGAAATTGGACATAAACAATTGTCAATCTTTTGATATATATTGTTTCTTAAAAACACCCTATTTATTGTGACAGCTGGAATTAATTATAAAATTAATTAATGAAACATATATGTTTGGAATTTTATAAAATAAAAATCATTTTTGAATTCGGAATATCAATTATATCTTAGGGTGAAATTTTGGCATTGTTCTAAAAAACTTCAATTTTTGATGAATAGTGAAACTACTCAGTGGTAGTTAAAAACTGAAGTTTTCATAAAACTTAATTTTACAACATCTATGATTGGTATTTTAAAAATCTGAGAGACATGGTTAATATCAAGGAGTAAAATGTGGTTCAATGAGATGGAAATAATTTTTGGTGAATAGTAACTGTTTACTTTTATTTACCACGGTTAAAAGTAAATATGGTAATTAAGGGTAAAAATTATATTAATATTACCCTAACACATGTCCTAATTCTATTGGACAAGTTTATCTCGACCAAAAACAACCTTAGGATTAAAATATTATCATTTAGGTCCACTTGGATTAGATTAGGACTTTTATTATTATTTAATTCAAAGAAGAGTTAAAAGAGTTAAAATGAACATTTATTTAATAAAACATTATTAATATACGGTTATACATAAGATAAATTTGATTGTAAATATTCATTAGAAAGATAAAAATATTTCCTACATATTGATATTTTATTTATAATTTTTAGACAATAAATAATTTAATTTATTTATGACACAATCATGATGTAGTAATTACCATAATAGTAAAAATTAAAATAATTGATATTATGAATACCCAATAAATATAATTTGAGACTTTTAATGAATTACAGTAATTTTATAGGATAATATGACATATTAAGATTGCTTTAATTGACTTTGTTCTAAGTAATCATTCTGATATGAATTTTATAAAAATCAACTATTGAATAGTGTCAAAATTGACATAAATGAGTTGATAAAACACATATTATATTATTAATTGATATTAGATTCCTAAAAATATACGGTTTGGCCATGAGAATTATATAATGATATTTTTATCATTAATGGACCACTTGGGTGGTCTTTTGGAGGTATATAGTATGTTTATTAACTATATAATATAACAATACAAAGTGACATGGTGAGCGTCAAACTAATTAACTAAGAGTTAAAATTTAATGATAAGGTTAATATAATGACCCAAACCTGTCTAAATTATATTGATTGATTGGTTTTTGACCCAAAACCACCTTAACCTTTAAATAATCCACTTTGGATCCATTAGAAACCGAATATGAATTTATTATAAAATAATATTTCTAGCTTTTCCAAAGGTGCCCCACACCCCTCTTATAAAAGGGCACTCTCCATTCTCATTAACTCACACCTTAAAAGCTTTTTTGTCAGCCAACCTCTGCCCAAAAACTCTCTCAACTTCCCTCAATTCATCCTAGAGGCATTTATTTAGTCAGAAAGCCAACTTAAGGAGCCCTTTTGATCAAATCAAAAGGAAGAACCCAAAGAAGAGGTAACGATTTCACCACCTTTTTTTAAGTTCCTTTCTTCTTCCAATTCTTCTTTATTTGTTATTACCATTCTAAAATAATTACTACAGTATATAATATATACTTTTATGTTATTATAAACATTTTACAACCATATTTCAGTATTTTATCCATCCTTTGAATAACATGTCACCATACGTGCGTACGTACGGCTTACCGTATCCACGTCATGGTGTAATTGTTATTTAATAAATTATTATTTGGATGTGTATAATAATGATGAGTAATTCATGTAAATAATAAATATAACATGATAATTATTTTGTATATATTATGTACCATCCAATTATATATTATTCTAATATCAAAAGAATGATATTGTCGCTCGTGAGTACGTACGGACGACCGTCTCCACGAACGCGATGAGATTCATTCTCCATCGTATCCATTCAAGTATAATTATCATTTGATGATTTAAAAATAATTTTTAAGGACTTGATATCATTCATGATATGATTAAGATACAACCTATCAATGTCAAACACAACTTACGTAACAAAAGATATAGAAGAAAACGAGTAAGTTAACACCCGAAACAACGATAATACTAAGATATTATTAACAAATCAATGTTAAAAGATCATATATGATATCATATTAAAGTATATTATTCTTGTATAATTTAATAACAATTATTCCACCATTATACAAGAAAATAACCTACCCTCAACCAAGGAAAAGTACAAGGTAAGGGGTTTTCATCTCACTCCTTATTCCCGTGAGATTCATGCCATATTTCCACTATTAGCCTTTTATGTGGTGTATGTACTGCCCATAATTGTATTATTTATGTAATACACTTTAATTAATGTGTATTTACATATTAATTGTATGATAACTCTTTCACGGGGTGTATGTTTCGTAAGTTACCAAATTGGTAAGGGTTAATTTCAGAATCTCGTTATTATCCGAGGTTGTTGTTTTTACGTCAGTATCTAATAGGACATATTTATTATCCATGTACATGTTTTATGAAAGAGTTTTCAAAGGGATTATTTTAAGGGAATTTTTACTAAAACATCATTTCAAATGTTTTAAATATTTATTCTTCAAAATCTTTCTCATTAATGTCTATGTATTCAAAATGGGTTTTAAGGATTTATTTATATGTACATGAATGTTTTTAAAATGTTAATTCCTTTCAGAAGTTTCAAAGTGGTATGGGACACTTTGATTCAAAAATTTATTTAAATGACTTCTTTTCTAAATTGTGTGAATTTTAAATGTTTTCATGAAAAGGGGTATTTCTCTCAATGAGTTTTACAAATCAATTTCATCTATGTCAAAATTATTTAATGGATTTTAAAGTTGGTTGGATGTTGATTTATCGTTATACAAATCTTCCATAATGTGTTGAAGGTTTTGTGATATATTTGACTACAGATGTGTTATCTTTATACCATTCATGGTTCATGGGTAAATTATTGATATTTCTCATGCTATTTTTAATACAAATTTTTATGTTATATTTCATCATCTTCTTAAGATGAATGTGTTGGACTAGTATGTTCCGGGTTGGGGACCGGTAAAAGTAAGCCCTCCGGGTTGGTGTTCGATTATTAGAGGCACTCCGGGTTGGTGTTCGGTTATTAGAGGCATTCCGGGTTGGTATCCAGTTATTAGAGGCACTCCGGGTTGTTGTCCGGTTATTAGAGGCACTCCGAGTTGGGTTCTGGTTATAGTTAGCGCCTAGGAATTGGCACGAGGCCTTGATAAAGAAATTAAAGTTCAGCATTATGAATTCCATCATTATGAATGTGGTTAGTGATATTGCATGTGATTATTCGATTAGTAGAATATCCATGTGAATAAGTAAATGGAATTATTTCATTTTATTTCTGCCATATTATGCTGAAGTTCATGTTTAAAAGGCTTTTGTTTTAGTTTTAAACATTTCCTAAAATGTTTATGCTTATTTTTGAAAGTTTCCGCTATATTTCTTACCCTTACTGAGCATTTGAGCTCACCCCTTTCTATGTTTTATTTTTCCCAGGATTCCATGAAGTGTAATGTGATTGATATGCAGGGTTAAGCCAAGGGAATAATGGCGTTCATAAAGATTATTTATGTTGTTTTGTACATCTTAAAGTGCAAATGTAACATTCATGTATGTGATCTATTTTTCCAAGACTGCTAAAATGATCGGTCCTTTGGGACTTGATTCTTTGTAATCATGCCAATGTATTAAAATAATGCACTGGCTCTGGGTAACTGGGGTCGGGGCATTACAGTTGGTATCAGATGAAGTTTAGCAATAACCTTGGAAACTAGATTTAGATAAACTCTGATTAGAGCACATAGGACTAAGATAGACTTTGAGGATTAGTATAGAAGAACTTCTTAGAATTTTTGTATTGTAGAGATTTTTTGAGTTTTTTGAGAAATACATCCCTGTCTATATACGAGCAGGTAGAGGTGGCTCTAGCACATATACACCCAGGGGTAAATCCTGAAAACACCTCTTTGAGCTAGACTCGAACGGGAACTGGTGCATGACAACTGACCTTGCTGCACTCTTGGTTACGACACTCCCAGGGGATATGCTTAGGATAATTCTCATTTTCTTTACAAACCATTATGAAGGGATTATGAGTATATACTTACTCAATGAAAACATTTTTATGATTATGGATTATATCCATAAACTATTCAATTTGTGTTAGGTATTTTACAAGTTTGGTAATTATTCATTGCAATTCATAAACTGAACTAGTTTATGCTATTGTATAGAAATGGCGCCCAATAGAAGGAGTGTGACCTCCCGTAATACATATGATCCAAAGAGTAAGAAGGATCATATGTTTCGTGGTCCTAAGACAAAATTTAGAAGGGAAATAGTTTCCCACGTATTATCATTATTTGAATAAATAGTATCATGTGTTGATAAGATGATTAAAGAATTCTCAAAGTCCTATGGCTTTGAAGGGAAGCAAGAGAAGAAAAGGATGTAAGAGAGAAAGATGGATAAAGGAAAGAGGGAAAAGAATAATTTTCCCAGATATGCTAACTGTGGGAAGAAACCCCCTGGAACTTGCCTGAAAGGAATGGGAGTTTTTTATAAGTGTGGAGGAAAAGGGAACAATGTACGTGACTGCAAGGGTAAGAAAGTGGTTTCAAATGTATAAAGCTTCATTTTCAAGGAGTTTGGACACTAGGTGAACCAATGTCCCAGTCATCAGACTATGCCGCAAATGATGTTATTGGATAATAATCAAGTTATTATACTACCACAGATGTTGAGGAATGACTAGTGTTCTTATGTTGTTATTTTAGAATTATTTCATTTAAGTGTTGTATCAATGATGTTCTGTAAATAAATAAGGATTGTACTGCAGTACTATTTAAATAAGGATTTGAGATTTTATGGTACTATGAAAAGTGACTCTACAAAGTGTTAAATTTTTTTTGGAAATTACATGGTTGAAGGAAAGATAAACCTTAATATGGTCCTAATATTGAGGTAGTGATTTTGGAATAAGAGATGGCTGATTTTGGTAATTCAGGATGTTGCGGTGTTGTAAAAGAATATATGAGGAAGGCCTTCACATGTTATTACCTGGATAAAAGGATCCTCATTAGGTTTAACTTCCTTGTAAATTTTGGACTGTGAGTTTGGCTAATAGTATTTTGGATAAGTCTAATGGTTGGAATGGATTAAGTTTTAAAGGTTATTTTTTTTGGATTTTTATAATAGGACAACACGCAGACCGTGTGACGACCCGTCGTGTCGGACAGAGCTGCAGGAATCGAACCCACAAACATAGTGCAATTGGGATTTATCACCTACCATTGTGCTACATGATGTTCCTGGATGGTATAATGTAGTTTCTTTACATAAAGGGTCTGATATGTGAACTATAAATTCATTATATTTGGAACCCTATATGATTAAGATAAATAGAGTATTGTTGAGTTGTATTATGTTTTGGGGTGAAAGATGAGTTTTTTGGTAGAAATTTATTAATGGATAAAACTCTAATTATAAAGTAAGCATATCTCCTTATGATCTTAGACACTCTCATAAATAAATTCCTCAACATTAAGAAAAGGAACATAGAACAAAAATGTTGTCCTAGATGGTACCTTAGATCATCACTAATTTATGGCTTTGGGATTGTTGGCCTTTTCATAGCCATGTTCTCTACCACTCTCCATCATATAATTGATGGTAAGATTTCTCTTCCATATCCATATTTTCCTACATGGAACCCTAGAATGAGTTATTTTCGGTAATCTTCATACTTTCCACTCTTTATTTAAATAGAGGCCTCATTAATTCATTCTTCGATGTGGGATTTCAACTAAGATATTTTGAATGGTCAAAAATGTGTTATCCTAATACCTTATGTTTTGTTGAACCGATGGTATTTTAAATCATCATAGATTGATGAATTTAAGGACCTCAATTTTAAACTTGTTTGTGATTGATGACGTCAATCACTACCTATAAATATTTATGCTTTTCCTCAAATTATATGTCTATAATTTCCACCAATTTCCTCCTAATCGAGATCATAATTTTGTGGGGAACCTTTCATTTCTCTTTTCATCTTCTTAAGACTAAATTTTATTAACCAAATTTCCGATGTGGGTTTTTCCACAAAGATATTTTCTATTTTCAACCTTTATTTTCATAGAACTATATCAAATTGCGAGGATGGAATTTATTGAAGGAGGGGAGAATGTAACACCCCAAGATTCTACGATACGGTTCTCTTTGAATAATGTGATAGAGTGTGTTGTACGCAACATCGAGTTCTAACACACCACAACCAATCAAACTAGCTGTTATGAATCGTAATACCTACCATTGGAAATTATATATATTTTATATTTCAAAATGGAATTAATTTTTGGATTCATAATAACGAAATTATCCTAAGTTGAATTTTTGGTATTTTTCTGAGAACTTCCAATTTTTATGAATAGTGAAAAATACTTAAAAACAACTGTTTTAATCAAAATAATTTATAGTGATAAATTATATTATTTAGTGGCTTTAAATTATAATTAGAATATATTTTTACCATCTTATCCAATGTTGTTCATTATAATTAATTTCACTTTGAAATTGGACATAAACAATTGTCAATCTTTTGATATATATATTTTCTTAAAAACACCCTATTTGTTGTGACAGCGGGACATAATTATAAAATTAATTAATGAAACTTATATGTTTGGAATTTTGTAAAATAAACATCATTTTTGAATTTGGAATATCAATTATATCATAGGGTGAAATTTTGGCATTGTTCTAAAAAAACATCAATTTTTGATGAATAGTGAAACTACTAAGTGGTAGTTAAAAACTGAATTTTTCATAAAACATAATTTTACCGCTTCTGTAATTGGAATTTAAAAAATCCGAGAGACATAGTTAATATCATGGAGTAAAATGTGGTTCAATGAGATGGAAATAATTTTTGGTGAATAGTAACATTTTACTTTTATTTACCGCGGTTAAAAGTAAATAGGGTAATTAAGGGTAAAAATGATATTAATATTACCCTAACACATGTCCTAATTCTATTAGACAAGTGTATCTCGACTAAAAACAACCTTAGGAATAAAATATTTTCATTTAGGTCCACTTGGATTAGATTAGGACATTTATTATTATTTAATTAAAAGAAGAGTTAAAAGAGTTAAAATAAAAGTTTATTTACTAAAACATTTTTAATATATGGTTATACGTAAGATAAATTCGATTTTAAATATTCATTAGAAATATAAAACGATTTCCTACATATTGATATTTTATTTAAAATTTTTAGACATTAAATAATTTTATTTATTTATGACACAATCATGATGCAGTAATTACCATAATAGTGAAAAATTAAAATAATTGATATTATGAATACCCAAATAAATATAATTTGAGACTTTTAATGAATTAAACTAATTTTATAGGATAAAATGAAATATTAGGATTGATTTAATTGACTTTTTTCGAAGTAATCATTCTGATATTAATTTTACAAAAATCAACTATTGAATAGTGTCAAAATTGACATAAAAGAGTTTTTAAAACACATATTATATTATTAATTGATATTAGATTCTGAAAAATCTACGGTTCGGCCAAGAGAATTATATAATGATATTTTTATCATTAATGGACCACTTGGGGATCCCTTGGTGGTATATAGTAAGTTTATTAACTATATAATATAAAAATACAAAGTGACATGGTGAGTGTCAAACTAATTAACTAAGAGTTAAAATTTAAAGATAAGGTTAATATAATGACCCAAACCTGTCTAAATTATATTGATTGATTGGCTTTCGACCCAACCCCACCTTAAACTTTAAATAATTATATTTGGAGCCATTAGAAACAAAATATGAATTTATTATAAAATAATATTTCTAGCTTTTCCAAAGGTGCCCCACAACCCTCTTATAAAAGGGAACTCTCCCTTATAATTATCTCACACCTTAAAAGCCTTTTGTGTCGGCCAACCTCAGCCCAAAAACTCTCTCAACTTCCATCAATTCATCCTAGAGTCCTTACTTTAGTCATAAATCCATCTTAAGGAGCCCTTTTGATCAAATCAAAAGGAAGAACCCAAAGAAGAGGTAACGATTTCACCACCCTTTTACAAGTTCCTTTCTTCTTCCAATTCTTCATTATTTGTTATTATAATTATAAAATAATAACTCCAGTATATTATATATAAATTTATGTTATTATAGACATTTTACAACCATATTTCAGTATTCTATCCATCCTTTGAATAACAAGTCACCATACGTGCGTACGTACGACTTACCGTCTCCACGTCGTGGTGTAATTGTTATTCAATAAATTATTATTTGGATGGGTATGATAATAATGTGTAATTCATGTAAATATTAAATATAACATGATAATTATTATGTATATATTATATACCACCCCATTATATATTATTTTAATATCAAAAGAATGATATTGTCACTCGTGCGTACGTACGGACTACTGTCTCCAGGAACGCGATAAGATTCATTCTCCATCGTATCCCTTCAAGTATAATTATCATCTGATGATTTAAAAATAATATTTAAGGACTTGATATCATTCTAGATATGATTAAGATACAACCTATCCATGAAAAACACGACTTACGTAACAAAACATATAGAAGAAAATGAGTAAGTTAACACCCGAAACAATGATAATACTAAGATATTATTAACAAATCAATGTTAAAAGATCATATATGATATCATATTAATGTACATGATTCTTGTATAATTTAATAAAAATTATTCCACCATTATACAGGAGGTTAACCTACCCTCAACCAAGGAAAAGTACAAGGTAATGGGTTTTCATCTCACTCCTTATTCCCGTGAGATTCATGCCATATTTCCACTATTACCTTTTATGTGGTGTATGTAATGCCCATAATTGTATTATTTATGTAATACAATTTAATTTATGTGTATTTACATACTCATTGTATGATACCTCTTTCATGGGGTGTATGTTTCGTATGTTACCAAATTGGTAAGGGTTAATTTCAGAATCTCTTTATTATCCGAGGTTGTTGTTTTTATGTTAGTATCTACTGGGACATATTTATTATCCATGTACATGTTTTATGAAAGAGTTTTCAAAGGTATTATTTTAAGGGACTTTTTACTAAAACATCATTTCAAATGTTTTAAATATTTATTCTTCTAAATCTTTCTCATTAATGTCTATGTCTTCAAAATGGGGTTTAAGGATTTATTTATATGGACATGAATGTTTTTAGAATGTTAATTCCTTTCAAAAGTTTCAAAGTGATATGGGACACTTTGATTCAAAAATGTATTTAAATGACTTCTTTTCTAAATTGTGTGACCTTTTAATGTTTTCATGAAATGGGGTATTTCTCATAAAGAGTTTTACAAATCAATCTCATCTATGTTAAAATTCTTTAATGGATTTTAAACATGTTTTGAAGTTGATTTATCATGATACAAATATTCCATATTGTGTTGAAGGTTTTGTGATATATTTTACTTTGTATGTGTTATTTTTATAATATTCATGGTTCATGGGTAATGTATTGACATTTCTCATGCTAGTTTTAAGACAAATATTTATGTTATATTTCATTCTATTCTTAAGATGAATGTGTTTGATAGTATGTTCTAGGTTGGGGACCAGTAAAAGTAAGCCCTCCGGGTTGGTGTCCGGTTATTAGAGGCACTCCGAGTTGGTGTCTGATTATTAGAGGCACTCCGGCTTGGTGTCCGGTTATTAGAGCCACACCGGGTTGGTGTTCGGTTATTAGAGGCACTCCGGGTTGGGTTCCGGTTATAGTTATCCCCTAGGCCTTGGCACGAGGCCTTGATAAAGAAATAAAGTTCAGCATTATGCATTCCATCATTATGAAAGTGGTTAGTGATATTGCATGTGATTATTCGATTAGTAGAATATCCATTTGAATAAGTAAATGGCATTATTTCATTTTATTTCTGCCATATTATGCTGAAGTTCAAGTTTAAAAGGCTTTTGTTTTAGTTTTATACATTGCCTAAAATGTTTATGATTATTTTTGAAAGTTTCCGCTGTATTGCTTACCCTTACTGAGCATTTGAAATCACCCCTTTCTATGTTTTATTTTTCCCAGGATTCCAAGAAGTGTAATGTGATTGATATGCAGGGTTAATCTAAGGGAATAATGGCATTCAAAATGATTATTTATGTTTTTATTGTACGTCTTAAAGTGAAAATGTAACATTCATGTATGTGATCTATTTTTCCAAGACTGCTAAACTAATCAGTCCTTTGGGACTTTATTCTTTTTAATAATTCCAATGTATTAAAATAATACACCGGCTCTGGGTAACTGGGTTCGGGGCATTACACCAGATAACACCACGGGCTTGGTGAATTTGGAATTGTTGAAAAAAAAATTTCTCTCTCGAATCATCTTCTTTCCCCTCTCTATAATGAGAGAAGTTATTCAAGGCCGATGAACAAGGGATCAAGAACAACCGATACAAGACACTTTGTTCACCGCGCTAGCACCCAGAGAACAAGCGATGTTGGTCAGAGGCCATCAGAGCACGTGTGGATTACTTCAAGAGGGATTCTAGTTTGGATCCTTACAAGTGAAACAGGATAATCCAGAAGGGTCATTCTAGATGATCAACATCATCAACAAAGAAAATACTGAATATCCATGTATTATTTTTTAAAAAAAATAATTAAATTAATTATGAACATGATATGAACAATCCTCTCTAATGTTTTCATGACTCTTCTTTCTTTGTCAAAATCTTTGATTATATTCTTTGAAGACAAGCATTCATCATCATATTGATCCTCGAATAATCATTGATCATGGTAAAAGTCAAACTTGGTTTCTATCCCAACCATGCTTCCACTACACCTGGAACCTACAAAACCATAGGTGGAAGTTCTCCAACAGGATCTAGAAGAACCACTTCTATGTGAATTATAGCCCCAGAAGATCCCTTTATAATAACTTCTGCATCAGAAAGAATATCCACCCTAGAAGTAGTACCTCCAAGGGTATATTCTGGGGAATCAATGATCTTTTTAATCTCTATAGACTCCTACAATTATGAAGCATAGGGGTTTGATGTCTTGATGGTAAAAGGAGACAAAAAAGGGTTGGAACAGAATACCTCTTTATCAGGTTCATCTGGATCAGTTGTCATTACCGCCATGTCCATAACTTGATCACACTAATAAAGTATACCCTTAATAGAGTGAAGGTTACTATCAATATATTCCATGTATATGTCCACATCACATGGATTTTCAAGAGCTAAAATCAATACAGTATAATTTAATTCTCCAAATCCTTTAAGCATAAGTGGCTCTTCCTAATATGTCTCACATATATATTCAGTATATACACTTTCCCATAATGTATACCATTCCTCCCAAGCCTCTAGGAATGATTCCATAACAGGGATGATTAATGTTGCAGGATCCATCCAGGGAAGGGATGTGGACTCTGTTAACCGAAACTACTTTCTAGGCACCTCCTCCACCCTAAAACCCTTATTGTCAGAGCACTTGTGAGACCCCAGATGGGAATGTGGGATTTCCCCCTCTCTAGTTACAACAAGAGGGAGGACAACATTGTCACCCCCAAAGTCATGTACACTATCATTATCATCTTCATTGACCTCTAAACTCACCATATGAAGCACTAGATAATAGTATCTACAACGATTCTCTCATGAATTAATCACGGTATCGATGTCTCGAAGGTAGAGATACACTTTATTAGGGTTTTCACAATATGAAATTATAGAAGTCACAAACACATAGGAAAACCCAGTTAAGGAATCCTCCTTCTCTTGAAGAAAGCACCATAGAGTGTGAGAGGACTAAAAACCCCTTATATAATCTCATTACCTATAAGCCACTAGAATGATGACATCATAAGTGATGGATGCTTCATCTTCAATAGTAGTTTCGACAGTGTTAGAGGTCGAACCGCATAATTTCAATGCTTTCCAAAGGGGTCTAGAAACAAGGGATTTTTAGGGATGGTTTCTTGCCCTATAATTACAGATAAATTTATTTTATTTCTATTTGGACTAACAATATTTCAATCCCCTGACAATAAGAACTAGTCTTGGTAGTTGACTATCTAGATGTAATTGTTTCCAAATATTAGCATAAGATCTTATGATAGAAGTCTTGATACCCATGGGATTGGAGATCCTAATCCTCCATCAAGTGTATTCCATAGTAAACATCATCCAATGATGACGATATATTATTAAATATTTCTCCAGGTTTTTGTTGTTAAGGGTGGGAGGATACTTCATTTGAATTTAGTTTAATTGGTGGTTAAATCTGCAAGTTTTGTATCACTCATAGAGAAGTTCTCTATAAATTTAGGCAACAAAGATTCCCTCTCTCATATAGAAATGGTATACTTGCATAAAAAATCATCGAATTTATCATTTACCAAAATAACATAGGGTGAATGGTAAGGATCTTAGGTAAAGTGTTCATGATAATTTAATCAGGCCATCAATTATCGCTATTTTTAGTCTGATGGCATGGCCCAACTTATACTTTGAAGGTATGGTCATATGGTAGAACCTAGAATCAACTGAGGGTTGATGAATGTGTATCTTTTCATATGAGATGATACCAAAACCGAGATAATATAGATAGGGCCAAATAGTCAATCTGGTGGATTTCCCTCACTATTACATCCCTAAAAATGATAGATTTTCGCGAATACTTGGATGGTGAGGTTAACACATTTTCTTGATAAAAATTGAGCAACCGTGATAAAATTTTTGATTGTGACTTCAGTACTAGAATCACGAATAGATAGAAGTTATCCACTCAGAAACAAGGCCATGAAGGATAATAATTATAAAAACAGGTCATTATTAAGGATATTCCTCCACCCCAATCCTTGAACTAATTCTATTCTAGAATGGACTAGTACGCACCAGTTTACTTTTGAGTTTTAATGGTTGGGTAAGTCCTCAGTCTCCAAACATGGGGATCCTTTCCACTTCTCATAGAGAATGTTTTAATCCAATTAGAAAATGGAAAATCTTTTTTGGGAGATTTATCCTAAAAAAGGTACATTCCTTTGGAAATATGTTTATTGTAAAGAGGATGACCTCTCTCCATGTCATCCATGGCTGAGGAGGGCAGCATAAATTCATCATAAATTTCACTGATGATGGGAACCCCTAAAATCAGCTGGACATCCCAAAGATTGATACTGAACTCCCCATCTACCAATTAGAAGGGGTTGGTATCCAATATCCACCTGATAAAATGATACATGATGAGTGTTTGGTTTCTATTACCACAAGTTTGAGATACCCAGGATGCCTCGTATATCCCCATGGACAACAACTAAAAAAAAAATTTCTCGTAGGACAGTTGAACCCATAAATTCTACCCCTAGACCAAGATGAATGATCCCATATAGAAAATTAACCATTCTAACAACCAACCATATTTCTCATTCATCATATCCTTTCACACAATGTTGTGGTAACAATGATCCTTATCCTAAGAACCTGCATGGGTTCCTCTAGAGGCTGAGGGGTGTAATTGAAATGGGACCCAATTTTTATTGTCTTCCACATAAATCTCCCCATTTATGAGATACTGTCTTGAGGGATATTATTGTTCCCATGTATCCAAGCAAATGGTTAGCTGGACCATTGTGGTGATGGAATTTCTACATTAGATGGAAGACCATATCATCAAATGTGAAATATATATGAGATAAAATATCCTATTTAATTGAAACGATGAATTTATTATAATAGTTTATGAAGTGGGATGAAATTTATTTTTTTATCAACATAGTATATCATAGCCTCTCTCCTTTTATCAGCTTCCATGAGGGGCACACCAGCTACATAATCAATAAAACAATCCTATGAAGAATTTATACAACATTATATATATAAATTAAAAAGAAAAATAATTAGTGTCTCAAAAATTGGAAAAGGGTTGATGTACCATGATTTATTAGATCACAAAGAAATACACTCACGAGCCATCAGTTCTTAGAATGTTTTGACCGTGAACAAACAGTTCACCGAGGTAGCCTCTAGTGAACCAATAGTTCACAAAGCTCACAAAGGTGCTGACCTACAAAGCATTGGCTAGAGGAGCGATATTTCACAAAATGCTTGATTTTGTGAGATATTCACCTACCCTGTGGAATCCCAGAAATACCATTTGATGTAAAGGTTTTTAGTTTGTGCGTGATAAAACTCAGTTCATAGATAAAGGAATCCACAAAGGAGGTTGTTTATGAAAGAAAAGGTGACCAAGAGAGTTCACTAGAGCACCATGTTTTTCCGTGAAATCTTATTAATTAAAAATGATCTATGAACATTATATATTGGCTTGGTACCCACTTCTGGGTCCACTCATATTTTGAAAACCAGTGGAAAATATGACATCTTTCTACATCGGAACTACCACCTCTATATCACAATCCGAACCCATTTTGATGGTAGGAATTTTTTGGATTCTTAAAAATCCATAATCAAAATTGAAACAATTCCATCAATTTGGAAAAGGGTGAAATGAAAATTAGAGTATGATTTCATGTGAAAATATTCAAAGGGATGAAAACATGAAGGATGAATCAATCGTGAATGGAAAATCGTTCTGTGGACTGCCGCCTGACATGGTGGCCCGAGACTTCACGAATAACTCATGAACTAAGTGGTTCGTTGGATATAAATGGTGGAAATAATATTTGAAAATGAAATCAAAATCATTTTTCTGGAGGGAGGTAGTGATACCTTCCCCCGCAACCAAATATCCCCAATGAACTAAATAGTTCATGGGGGGAGGCGGTACGGTCAGATCTCTGGAAACAAAAAAAATCATTTTTGGGACTAAGGTAGTGATCTCTTTCCTCAAAAACGACATACCCCTTCCAAGAATGATGCCCCCATAGACTAATTCATTCTTAGGCTGGGAATCCACTATGGGATTTTTCAAAATATGCCTCATGACCCGCCATCAATGACTGGCCACACGTATATCTAGTCCCTCTTCTCTTATATAAATAGTCCTACAGGGGGGCCTAAAAATAGGAGACAAAGTATAAGAGGCATACCCAGATGAATAAAACTAAAGAGAGCCAATGGAACTTCTAAAAATGGATCCCTTTGATGATTATATATAGGTAAATCCCACCACATTTCAATAAGGATGAAATAGTAAATCACTTTGTTGTCTGAAAACCCAAAACCCTTTGTGGACATAATTTCCAAGATGTGTTAAACTAATGAAACCATTGAGAACATGCATCTTATATTGAAAATATCCATGTGGGAAGAAAACTCACCAATGTTGAAAATCAATTTGTATGAGTAACTCAACCCCGTGTTGCAAAACGCTATGCAGAAGAAACCTCGTTCCACATAGCAACATGATAAGTGGAGAGAACCCATGCCCTCATTGCACAATGCTATGTGGATGGTACCCTTACCTTCATAACAACAAACTATACAGAGGGAAACCTAGACCTAATAATAACATGCTACATGATATGAGGAACCCCATAGAATTTTACTCTCCAGTTCCAACCATTCTCTTCTGTAGTATCATTTTTACACACGTCAGCCCCTCCATAAACTAGTATAACAACATCAAGACATGGCCCCTTCCAAATCCACTAGACATGTGTGATTAAATAATCTATAACATCATCTTTTCCCATAAAGTTTACATACCTATGTTTTGTAGATTCACATGGTTAATCTCCATAGAAAGGAAGACCCTCAGAGTATCCAGAAGTGTAACATCTCATGGTAACATAGGTTCTGACCTTGGGATGTGCATGTTAAGATCCTCATTCCAGGAATTTAGAGGATCCATTTTACATTACCCTATATAAGGTTCAGTGTTAATCATTCCTCTCTTTCCTATGCTTGATCATAAGGAAAACATTCTATGGTAATCCCATAGCCTTTCTTATAGCAGGTGTCATGTTTTCTCATCATAGCCTCTATGTAGAATGTATCTGAAAAGATCACTAAATGTGACTATCCTTGATTTGAAAACAAGAGAGGAAACATTCAGACTCAAATCCCATTTCCCTCTCCCAATAGGGATCTAGCACCATCATTTAGTGGATAGGGTGATATTGTGTGATCATCAGACATAATTCTTCCTCTTGTTTATCACACAAAGAATAACTCACATGGGATTAGATGTTGATGGATGTTATGAAATATGCACAATCCCAAATATCATATTGCCCACTACAAGGTATAAGTCCCTAAACCATAATTCAACATTCAATCTGACATATTCCCAATGAAGTATGATCAAATGGGAATCTCTCATGTGTAATCCCAAATCAAATTCCCGAAAGGTGGGTATCTCCCTTGAGTAAGCCCAATCATGACACTTTTTATGGGATTATTATAATTTGTATGCGCCATACCAAACTATGTTGGATTAGATTCCCAATTAATTGGGATATTTTAGAAGCCTCTTTAAGGTCAAAATTTGACACTAAAATCATCCTAATGTTATTCAGGCCTCATTCCTGAGACGGTCATACCCACCCAAGAGAATACATCTCTTTGGAATACCTAGGTCCGCCTAGGAATAAGTCCCACACAATACTTAACCAGGAATCCTTGTATAGACTTCCTTTCTATATGATGTTAAACTACATGGTTCTGTCCTTATCAAACAAACATAAAAGGTCATGTGTCCAGTTATGTGACATCGAACTAAGTGGTTTCTAATTCCTATCATGAGGGTATATACGAACCCAATCATATGGGTCATATCCCAACATCAAAATAACTCTCTCCCCTTGGATTATGATAAACTCTAGATCACCCAATCACACATCTTAAAACCTTCATCATCTCAATAAATTATAAAATAAATCCACGATTTTTCTATAAAAGGGTAACATTGATGGAGAAACTCTGATATATATAGAGATATATCAATTGATTAAGAACCTTTGATATATACAGTTGATTCTAATCCAAGGTGGGGTTATGATAAATCATTACATATGGATAATCCATATATTCATACTTGGGAATGAACCAAAGATTCATCCACATATCATAAATCATTAAAAGAGTTCGTAAATAGGAAAAAGTTCCCCCCAAAAGGTTGTGTTGAGCCCAAATTCCCATCCTCTTGAACAATATGGTCTCTTAAGTGTCATTGGACAAGTTTCTAAACAATCTACTTCATTTGGAATGTAGTTACAGGAATCATGGATATAATAGTCATTGGGGGTTTCTTGCTCTACCAACAAAACGCATTGGATACCATTCGAGGGACTTGTACCCAACATCAATGATTAAAAACCATTGAACCCCCATGAAATCAACTATTCAGAACACAAACATGTCTTAAAGGGAAAATAAATTGTATATGTAACATGAATGAATTAATATGGTATCTATATCACAAGATAAAATTGATACACTTCCGGTTATCATCAATCTATTTCATTCCTTTCCCAGACAAAATCTTTAGTGGAAACAGATACCAACTAATATATTCACAGTAAGTTAGGATTTGGCTAATCACTGGTGTACCTACATCAATCTTGGGATTACCTTCCATGTACCTTATATTTTCAAGTATAGAATGACCACCCATGTATTCTCTTATTGAGGAATTTGGATGACCTCCCTTGAACCCTTTGAGATAATAGAACATTTATAATTACACAGTGCATTGGACGGATATATAGGTACCACCCATCACTTAATGAAAACTATACATATGTGTGACATAAAACTATAAATCATTCACCATATTAGAACACATGTAATCAAATGAGTTTCATAAACACTAAATCATAACATAACTCATGGAAAAGAAATAGGTTTCATAAACATCATTCCATAATAAATATAAAACATTCATTAAAAGAATAAAAATGGTATCATTGGTTCACATCCCCAGTAAAGCATAAGTAACAGAAAATAACATAATCATATACAAAAAATGATTTTTTGATTGATCAATTAAAATAATGTTTGAGTAAAATATCTTATCCTTTATAAAATATTTTTTTAGAGTCCCAAAATTATAAAGGAAAACATTTTCATCTAAAATAAACTTATAGTATTGTAATGAAAAATTAATGTAATTAAGGTATCATGATGGTGGAAAATTACACTTATTTTGTATATGTTTCAAAACATTATTTCCATATATTTTTTCTGGAAAACTTACAAAGTGCCTTGTTTAAAAAATGAGAAAAATAATCTTTTCAAACCATTTTATAAAAAGTCAAAAATGGGTAAATATAACTTTAAATATTCATAGGAGAATTGAAAAAAATATTTTTCAAAATATATTTATAAAACATGGACATTAATGTTAAGTATTACCCAATAGTAACATAAAAAGGAAAAATGTAGAATATTTATTTGACTTTAAAATAAAACCCCACTACTTCATTATTAGTTTAATTGTATTCCCCATGAATGAAAGAAAATTATATGGATATGAAAAGACCACAATATTCTGGATAGGACTTATAAAATAAATTTATGGGAAGTATATACACCATTATAAATAAAATAATATTGTATAAACAAAGTGTACCATATAAATAAATGCAACTAAAAAATCCCTTACCACTTTACAATAAGTTGATTCATATTCCCCATGATAGAATGAAAATTATATATGTAAATACCATAATATTCAAAATAGGAATCATAGAAGATATTAATGGGTAGTATATACACCTATATTAAGAAACATGTATTTTAATAGAAACATGTCCCATATAAATAAAAGTCTAACAAAATACCTTATATTATGTCTTGAATTTCTTCATACATATTAAGACATCCTCTTCTTCAAGTATCTACTTTTTATATCCACCAAAGGACATCCACATTTGGACTAATTCCCAAAGGATGGATTCATGGGTAAATCGATAAAAATTGGGAGTATATTTGGATAGGGGTTGGGCAGACTAATAATTTTTATATGTGTGAATAAAAGTGGAGAAGAAGTTTTATTTTATAAGATATGAGAGGATATCTCTTGATATTTCTCAAAATATAAATTAATACAATGTTTAATCTCAATCAAAATACCTCAAAGGCCATTTATTGTAAGCTAAGATATGATAATATCGTAATATCATCAAAAAATAGATTTTATCTATGTTTTTTGACTATTTGAAACATTATCATTTTGATTAGTTAACCTGTTTTAATTTTAAAAATAGTAACAAATTTCTCAAAATAAAAATTATGTAACTTTTTACTCATAAATTTCCAATTAGACCATAAATGGCCAATTTATGACATTTTTTACCATATACCATTCATTTTGTTCTTACTAAATATTTTTATGATTTCTATATATATTTATAAATTATTATTTTAATAAAATACCAGATGTGTAAATTTCAACACTATTCATTACATTGGCTTTATGAAACTAAATAAAATAAGATATATTCAAACCAAATCATTTAATAAACCCCTAATATATTATAATCATCTTAAAAATTCATGGATCACCATAATTAAGTAAAATTTAATTTCTTTTGTTATTTATAATATCTATTAATTGATTGTTTCATTAATTGAATAATTACAACATCGTCATTGTGTAATTAGTTATGATAATTTTTTATTAAATAAAATTTGAAAATAAATTTCAATGATGTATATAATCCTTTTATATTTCATAATAATATATTTAGTTTATAATAGCATCTATTTTACCCATATTAAAATATTATCCTCATTAAAAGTAGGTGTAAAATTTTGTCAATCTCTTTGATTTTAATAATATATATGTCATTTTCATTGAAATTTATCCATTAAATAATTAAATATTTATAAATAAGTCTTATTATTAGAATTAAATTCATAAAATAACATTAGTGAAGTGTTAGGGTTGTTTTATAATATTTATAATTTTATTTGAAGCTTTAATTACCTGATTTACCCTTAACTGTGAGAATAAAAATTACTAAAGTTTCTATTCATATGATAAAAAAATGAAGGGTACCTATTTATTAAATTTTGAAATTGTTATTCCAATTATATGGAATCCATATTTAAAATTTCAAAAAAATAAATGGATAAAATTAATTTTAAATTAATTCCGTAGATGGGGTGAGAAAATAAGTTATTAAAGTGCAAACATTCAAAATATTATGATGCTTTTATATTCAAATTCAATATTATATTGATTCAAATGAACTTAATTTAATTTAATGATATAAAATTCATCTAATTATATATTAATACTGATTAATAATATAATTTAACACTCAATATTATTTTGACAAAAATGTTGTTTTCAATTACAATTCACCACATTCCACTATGCATGATAACAAAAAACATACCAGAAATATTCAAAAAAAAAATAAACCAAAGTAAATTTTGATATTCATAATTCAGAGAAGACAATTATTTTTTAAAATATAATTTATAAAATTATCAAAAGATGAATTTAAAATTCGTGCACCATAAAGAGGTGAAAAGTAATGTTTTTAGAAAAGGCATCTTTTATACGTAAAATTGGATTTACTCTTATAAGATGTTAATAAAAAAATAAAATGAATGTTAAATATTATATTAAATATATATTTTATTAATATAATCCAAAAAATGATTTTTTATTACTTAGTATAAACAACATTTTTTCACATTAAAATAGTTTTTCAAAAAAATACTCTTATTTTAAAACGGGGTTTTTTCATATATGTTTAATTGGCCACTAAAGAATTAGTTATATATAAATGTATAAACCATATTTTCATATCCACCATTCTAATGGGTAGGTTATAATTATTTTATTTATGTGGTTACAATAATAAAATGATGTTATGTAGAAACTTAGTGTTTCATGTAATGAAATCTAAATCAGGGTTTCTTAAAAATAAATATCTCAAAGAAGTAAAAATACATTTCATACAAATATTTGGGAATTACATTATACCCCACTTAAAATGAATTTCCCCCATGAAATTCTTTACAGTTATCAATTATTTAATAGACAAAAGTAACATTCATAGAAAACCATATTGTAAAAATGAATATTAAACCATAAATTTAAAATAGGAAAGTTGTAAACTTAGAATTTACCTAAAATAATTAATAAGTAGATTTATACTTTGGGTAACATAATTAGAAATTAAAATCATAGACACATAAGAAAAACAAACTATCAATTTCTGATGGAGGGTGAAAGAGTATACAATAATTATAATTTTAATGAACACAAAAATGTGGACAAAATAAGTTTGAAAATGGTCATTGATATCATAAATAGTGTTTATAATAGGATAAAACTTTAGTTCAAAATAAATTTTTATGAAATAATTAACTGATTTTCTATCCTAAGTATAATCTCACTCTTTGGATGACCCTTGATCTATCTCCACAATAGTTGTTACTACAAGAAATGAAGTTGATATTGTAATACCTATAGATGTAATAAATCATAGGATCCATAATAGGATGAAATAATATTACCTCCAATTCTAGTTATAATCAAAATAAAATTTTTGAAAAGGTTATCTAATACGCATAAATATCTATATGGTTATATTAGAAATTAATCCTTAAAATCTCATTCAAATGTTAAAAAATACATTTTCATAAATAGTTATCATGATAACCCTTTCATCTTTCCGAATTTATAAAAAAGGGTACTAAATTTCTCCAAATAAACATGACATTAATCCCCAAAATATCATAAAGTATATCTTGATTTCAACACCCCGAACATGTGAATACCTTGATCGTGAATTCTCTTAAAACATGGTAATAACCTGAATTACAATAAAACTATATTAAATACACACATTATTTTCCATTAATTATATAATATATTTTCTTACATATAAAACATTTTCTAGGGAATATTGGGTTCATCTTATTCAGATAGAATACATGATTTCATTATTCTAGAATTTAAGTAGATAATGACCTGAAATTCCACTAATATGATCTTAATAGGTAATAATAATTCTAAATCAAATATAAAATTTACAAAAAAGGAAAATATGATAAGTATTTCCAAATTATTAAGGTTTAATTAATCCATTATGATAACATAATATTTCCCTTGGTCATTTTTACATAGAGAGTTTTGTGGATTTCCATCCACATTAGTCCTGGGATTGGGGAACATGTTTGTGTAATGACCAAGTTGCTCGAAATTGAGACATTGAATGTCATGACGTTCACTCTTAGAAGCTTAATATTTGTTCCCATTGCCTTGATATTAAAATTATTTATGACCTTCTTTCCCACACATTAAACATTTTCAATCCCCTTAAAAAAACTTTCTCTATGTTCCCTTCCTAACGATGAGCATAATGTAAATCTAATCTTCTTTTATCTATTGTTTTTAGAGTTCACTCTGAATTCTATACATATTTTCTACTCGTAATAATTAGATAAATGGGATACATAAATATACCCTTTTGTAAAAAGAATAAAAGGTTGTTACTTATTGGAAAATATGTTCTCTAACTCATCCCAATCCACAGAGTCTATTTTATCTTGTTGACTCATATTCTTAATAAATTTAGAACACTGATTCAGTTCAACTTCCAAGAAATATGTTCCCAACATAAATTTTATATGTTCTAAACAATATATAATGAAAAATATCTTTTCCATGGAATAGAATAATTTCTTAGAAACTAGTGGATTGGTCGTTCTAGTAAATCATGGTGGGTGTTTTATTATGAAGGATTAAAGAAAACATTGTTCTTTCTTTGGGTCATTCAGAATTTCAGCATGATTCATATCTTGATAAGGTATTGTGGTCATAGAAATGAGATTTTTTTTCCATATTCCATAAAATTTAGTTTCTTAGGAGAGCCATCATTTCATTTCCATTTACTTCCTCTTTAACACAATTCCTTTGTGTTCCAACCATTGACTAAAACCATAAATCATAGAATGAGAAACACTATTCATATTATTAATTCATATAATCAAGAGAAATTCCTTATAAAGATTCAATCTATTACACATTAAGTTTAATTATATGTTATTCATTATTTTTAATAAAATACTATGATTTAAACCTATACAAAGACTTATCCTTATGGATATTACTATGGTTTTATCTTCATAGTTTCCAATGTTTGGCTAATATTTTTCTCTAATACCAACTATAATGACCCAGGCTTAACATACATATACATTACCTATTTTTTGTAGAATATTTCATATATTACACACACACATTCCCAAAGACCAATTTATTTTAATTCATTTTGAAACATAGAAGCATAAAAAACTAATTCATAAAATATATACACTTTCTTTTGCCTATTTCTTCATAACTAGAACAATTTCTGGCATATCGTTATTAGTTAAATTGATTGTATCTAGTTGAAAATAAATATAAGAAATTGTGAGATCAGATGCACAATAAGGGTATACATGGAAGATATGTAAGAATAACATGAACATACAGGTATGAAAATAGGAACATAACATTAGAAATGTATACCCATCATATCAAAGACCATAATCATCAACCATGGAATTAATGTATGGATGTTTATATAATATGAATCATAATATATAATAACAAAATGAGAAATGAAAGTATAATAATAGAATAAAACATGGAATTTTTTGCATACCCATAATATTATAAATAATTATGTTAATGATGTGGAAAAACATATTCATAGTATATTAGGATTGGGTAAATCACATGTGTACTTACTTCAGGCTCTGGACGACCTTCTATGTACCTTATAGGTTCATGACTTCTTATGTACCCTCTTGTTGTAGGATTAAGATGACCTCTTGGAAACTATTTGATCTCATAGAACATTTATCATTACCAAAAGATTAAGAGGGGGATATAGTTCCCACCTACCACTTAATGAAAACTATATATGTGTGTGCCATAGGACCATAAATCATTCATTATCTCAGAACCCTTGAAAATAAATGTGTTTCATAAACACTTCATCAAAACATATCTTTTGGATAAGAAATAGGTTTCATAAATATGATTCAATCATAAAAAACCTTTCATAGAAATAATAAGAACAATATCCTTGGGCCAAATCCATAGAAAATCATAAGTAAAAAAATAATGTTATCTTAGATGGAATTTTTTTTAAAAGATCACTTAAAACAATTCTTGATTAAAATATCCTTTACTTTATGAATTATTTGTTCAAAGAGATGAATATATATAATGGAAAAAATTTTCTTTGAAGATAACCTTGTAATATTATAAATGATGCTTCAAATAATTATTGTGTAATGATAGAAAATATTGTGTTTAGACCATATAAGTTATAAAAATCTTCCCCTTGTATATTTTTCGGAAACATCACCAGGATCCTCGTATAGAAAACATAAACAAATATTATTTTCAAGATATTTCGTAGAAAAGGAATCAAGGGTGATAATAACATTATATATTAATTGGTGAATAGTAAAAAAACATTTTGAAAACATTTTTATAAAACATATACACGGATGATAAATTATTCCCAATGGAGACTCAAAACAAAACGGTCTTAAATATTGATAATATTGTGAAATAAAACCTAACCACTTTATAATCAATTGATTCGTATTCCCAATGAAAGAATGTAACGCCCTGACCATATTTACCCAGAGTCAGTGTATTATTACATAACTTCCCCATGATACAAGGAATCATGTCTCAATAGACCGATCCATTTAGAAGCTTTTGAAGTACTTGATACACACATATGTTTTACATTACATCATGAAATAAAAAACAAAATTGTGTACAAATTTTAGCACTCTTATATCCCTTAGCCTAATCCTCTAGGTTAATAAAAATATACTTCTTCACATCCTCATAAAAAATAAAACCTAAGAAAAGGTTGAGTTCATATGCTCAGTAAGGATAACACTATAGAGGAAATTAACATAAATCAGCATAAACATTTAAGGCAATGTATAATTCAAAAACAAAAGCCTTTTAAACATAATATTCATTATAATATGGAAAATATAAATCAAATAAATCGATTTACTTATTCACATGGATATTCTACTAGTCGAATAATGACATGTAATATCAGTTTCCAATTTGATAATAATGGAATGCATAATTCTGGACATCATAACCACATAGTCAAGGCCTCATTCGAAGACAAAAAGTAAGATTTTTTCAAGTCCTTGTTCCAAGACACTAGTTTTTCTCATTAGACCTACCGATTCATCGAGGATCTATAGAGGGCTCGACCCGTCACTTACTAAGTCCAATTAATTCCTCATATAAAAAGGTTGACACATAACGTAAACATTCGTATTAAAACTAGCCTATGAAATGTTAATAGTTAACCATAAACCCTGAATGGTATAAAAATTACACATCCATATTCAAACATATCGCAAAAACTTTAATACAATATAGAAGATTATATCATAATAAATCAACTTCAAACAAGTATAAAATCCATCAAAGGATGTTGACATATATGAAATAAAAAATATTTGAGAGGAATATCTCTTTCTATTTTGAAATCAATTAAACGTCAAATAATTATAAAAGAAAACATTTATTTTGAAAATATTTATATAATATTGTATGGGAAGCTTTTAAGGTTTTATAACAGCAAAAAATAGCTGCACTCGTCATATAAGTTAAAAAACAATCTATCCATAGTTTTTTCGAAATGGTCGTAAAGGACCTTGTTTGGAAAACGACAAAAATATTCCTTAATAATTTTTTTATAAAAAGTAATATAAGGGTATAAATTAATTTAATCCATAGTCTATTAAATAGTAAAAATGTTTTAAAATAATGTTTTAAGAAACACAGATGTGGATGATTAAGAGGTCCCTATAGATACTTACTTATAAACAACCTCAAATAATATAAAATTTGTAAAATAAAACCTTACTTAGAACTTTTACTTGATTTTGGGTAAGTTAAACTAATCTATAATATTATATAATTGTTATTAAATTATAAAAGATCCAAATACGTAAGTATTATATCATATATGATCTTCTAATATTTCTTTGTTAATAATATTTTAGTAGTATCATTGTTTCAGCTGTTAACTAATTCATTTCCCTTTATATGTTGTGTTACTTAAGTCAGGTTTTTTATTGATAAGATGTATTTTAATAATATCCAAAAATGTTAATAAGTTCTTAAACATTATTTTTAATCATAAAATTAATATTATTATTGAATGGTTATGATGGGGAATGAATTTAATCGCGTTCGTGGAGAAGGTAATCTGTACGTACACACGAGCGAAAATACCATTCTATTGGTGGTGTAAACACAAAAAATTGGATGGTATATCACATATAATGAATAATTAACATGTTATATATATTATTTACATCATTTATACTCATTATTATACTCATTTAAAAAATGATATTTTTGAATAACAAACTACACCACGACGTGGAGACGGTAAGCCATACGTACGCACATATGGTGACTTGTCATTCATAGGATGGATAGAATAATGAATATGGTTGTACCATATTTATAATAACATCAATGTTTTTATATGTTTCTAATGTTATTATATTGTTATGGAAATAACAAAGAAATAGGAAGTGGAAGAAGAAAAAAACATTGAAGGAGGTGGTGAAATTATTACCTCAATTTCAAGTGTTTCCTTTGGAGTTGATCAAAAGGGATCCTTATGATGAATTTCTGATCAAAGTAAGGCATCTATAAATATGTGAGGGTAGTTGGTAGGATATTTGATAAGGGGATTGACAAGACAAATGGATTTTTAGGTGTGATATTTGGAGAAGGGGACGTACCCTTTTATAAGGGAGGTGATGGTCACTTTAGTAAATGCTTGAAATATTATTTTATTATACAATCATATTCAGTTTATAATGGATCAAAAAGGATTTATTTAGATCCTAAGGTAGGTTTGGGTCGCAAAACACTCAAAAAATATGTTTTAGATAGGTTTAGGTCACCACATTAACTTTATATTTTATATTTAACTCTTAGTTAAATAGTTTATGTTTTACCATTTATTCTTCTATTATTATATTTAATGGTTGATAAATTTACTATAAAAATACATGAAAACCCCAAGTGGTTAATTATTCATATATCTAAACTTATCTATGTCCTTTTTCCAAACTTTAGATTTTTATGAATATTATATTGAATAATAATATAGTATTTCTTTTGAAAACTCATTTATGTCAATTTTGACACTATTTGGCATTTTGTTTTTGTGAAAGTCATAAAAAAATTATCACTTTAAAAAAAACTTATCTAA
This sequence comes from Viscum album, assembly GCA_963277665.1. Taxonomy (NCBI): domain Eukaryota; kingdom Viridiplantae; phylum Streptophyta; class Magnoliopsida; order Santalales; family Viscaceae; genus Viscum; species Viscum album. Next base: position 543,938,633 of record OY728119.1, read on the forward strand.
TAAACACTAAAATGTAATAGTAACCTAGAAAACTAGTGGAATTCATCAAAAGTCTAAATTTTCATTTATTTGGATATTTATAATATCAATTATTTTAAACATTCATTAATAAGGTAATAGTTTCTTCGTCACTGTGTCATAAATAAATTTATTTATTTAATGTCTAAATATTATAAATAAAATACCATTATGTAGTATATATTTTTTATATTAATAATGAATATTTATATTCTAATTTATCTGATTTATAACCATATATTAAAAATGGTTTAGTTTTTAATCTTTGAATTTAACACTTTCAACTCTTCTTTAAATAAAGTAATATTAAATGTCTTAATCTAATCCATGTGGACCAAAAGGATCATATTTTATCCCTATGGTTGATTTTGGTCGAAATAAACAAATCTAATATAATTAGGACATGTGTTAGGGTAATTATAATATCATTTTTTACCTTTAATAACCCACTTTTATTTTAACCTTGGTAAATAAAATTCAAAAGTTACTATTCATCAAAAAAATATTTTCATCTTATTGAACCAAATTTTACTTGATGATTTCAACCATGTCTCTCCAATTTTTGAAATTCAATTCATAGAATCAGTAAAATTATGGTTTATTCAAATTTGAAAATGTGCATAGAAGGTGGGTAAAGGACATTAAAAAAATTAAATAAAATTTTATACATATAATCTTATTATAAAATGACTACAATGAATTACATTAGACTAATATAGGTATTATTCATCTATTTTGGCATTAAAATAAATTTAAATAAAAAATAATTATTATTTAAATAAAATTCATTTTTAAATAATAATGCAGTGTTTTTTACTATTCAACAAAAATTGAATGTTCTCAGAAAAATTCCAAAAATTTACTTAAAACTAATTTTGATATTCCGAATCAAAAATATGTAGTCCATTTGGAAAAATAAAACTTATAAAATTTCAAAAAGTGGGTATTACTATTCATAACAGTTAGTTTTATTTGTTGTAGTGTGATAGAACTCGAAGTTGCGTACAACACAATGTATTGCATTATTCAAAGAGAAACATACCATGGAAACTTGGGGTGTTACATTCTTCCCTCCTTTAAATAATATTGTCCTAAAAATTTCTTGAATAATACTGCATAAAAATATTTAGGTGGTTCTTTATTATATGTTCTTCAGGTTCCCCCATTGCCTCTTCTATATTATGGTTTCTCCATAGAACTTTCACAAGACGAGTTGTTAGATTTCTCAACACTTGTTCTTTGGTATCAAGAATTCTGATAGGCTATTTGCAATAAGAATGGTCAGGTTCTGGTTCTATTTCTTCATAGGTGATTACATGCATTGGGGAGGCATGTTTTTTCTCAACAGTGATATTTGGAGCACATCATGAACTTTGGAGAGACTTGAAAACATTGCCAAATGATAAGCTACAACTCCAATTTGTTCTAGAACTTTAAAAGGTCTGATATACCAGTGACTTAATTTTCCCTTCTTACCGAATCGTACAACACCTTTCAATGGAGATAACATCAATAAAACATGATCTTCTACATGAAATTACAAATCATTCCTTTGGTTATCATCCTATATCTTTTTCTTATGTTGAGCTGATTTGATGTGAGTTTGGATAACCTTCTCCTTTTCCATTGTTTCCTCAATATGTTCTGGGCCAAATTTGTTTAACCAACATCATACCAACAAGTTGGTGTGCAATTTTGTTTCCATATAACACATTATATGATTCCATTTAAATAGTTGAATGGAAGCTATTGTTATTGTAAAATTATACCATAGGTTAATATTGATCCTACATACCTTGAATGTCAAGTGATAAAGATCTCAACATGTCTTTTTAGGTTTTAATAGTCTTTTCTAATTGACTATCAATTTGAGAGTGGTAGGTAGTGCTCAAACAAAGTTTAGTATCCAAGGCCTTTGGAAGAGTTATCCAGAATCATGATGAAAAATAGGGATCATGATCAGAAAAAAACAATAGGGGTACTGTAACACCCCAGGTAAATAAAGAATAGAAATTTTCATAATTATCCATATTTGTGAACAAAATATTAATATGACTTTAAAGGGGACGCTATGCTCGATGGCGTACCCAACACGCAACAACGCGTTTCTTGGGAGTCTTACGTTGCACTCTAATAATAAAATAATATTATTTCAAATGGTAGTTAACATGTAGCCATTGTATTGGCGGGAATGGATATAAATAACTAAAATATGATTATATATGTTTTTTAATGTTTTTACGTTTATCCAATAAAAGCTAAAGGCTTAAAATATGGAAAGAATTCAATTTTAGGCGTATATGCCCTAGTTTTCACTAAAAGTTCACTTTTCGCTTTTTGTTGGTGAACCATCATTAAATATAGTTTTGATCACTCTTATACATTCTTTCGGGACCAAATAAAACTCTTATTAAGAATAGGGACATCAAATTTTACTTTGTGTAATTTTTTTGTATTTTTCCGATAAAGTTCATTTTTTAATGAATAGTGTAAAATGTTGTGTTTTAATTCAAAACCTCTTTATAATATAATTTATTTATATAATTAGATAATATTTTGAATTGGTTTTAAAGTGAAATTAGAAAATATTTTTACCATTAAATCCAATAGTGGTCGTTGGAATTAATTTCACTTTTAAATCAGACTTAAACTAGTGTCAATCTTTTGATACTTATTGTTTTATAAAAACACGCTATTTGCTCTGACAGTGGGAATTAATTATTAAATTAATTAATGTGACTAATATGTTTTGAATTTTGTAAAATAGACTTCATTTTTTAATTCAGAATATCAAATATAGCTTAGGGTGAATTTTTGGTAATTTTCTGAAAAACTTCAATTTTTGATGAATAGTGAAACCACTAAGTGATAATCAAGCAAACTGATTTTTCAGTTAAATGAAAGTTTACCACTAATGTGTATTGAATTTTGAAAATCCGACATACATGGTTGTCATTAGTATGTAAAATGTGGTTCAATGAGATTATAATAATTTTTTGGGGAATAGTAACTTATTAAGTTTTAATCGCGATTAGTGGTAATTAGTGTAGTTTAAGGTAGAAATGATATTATAAGAATGTGAAAACACCATGAAACTTGTCCTACACCTATTGGGTGAGTCATGGCCGACCAAGACAAGCCATGGCCTAACTTTGGGACCCCATGGATCCACTTTTGTTGGGAAATAACATAAATTACATTTTATTTAATGTTAAAGTGAAAATGACACTAACATAAATTGTTTTACTAAAACACTTTTTAAGTGGTGTTATACAAGTCCAAATTTTGATTATAATTATTCATTGGAAATCTAAAAGGATTACCTATATCATAGTATTTTTTTTATAATTTTTAAACATTAAATAAATTAAATTATTTGTGACATAATAATGATGCAGCGATGACATCATTATTTGGCGATTTAAATAAAATGGAAAGATAATGACAAATATAAAACCAAAACATGGACAAAACCAATTGGATGAGTGGATTTCGAAGCCTTATCACCTTATCCACGAATTCTATCAATGTGGTACCTTTTAAAACCGAAACACATTTTCAAATAAATTAATATTTCTTTGCTTTCAAAAAGTGCCCCTCCTCTCCTCTAATAAAAGGCCCCCACCTCCACCTTATTTCACACACTTCTCAAGCCTTTGGCTCGGCCAAACCCTGAACATTTACTCTCTCAACATCCCTCTCCTCATCCTAGAGGATTCCCTTTGGGCAGAATCCTTTCAAAGGAAGCCTTTAGGCTCAAATCAAAAGGAGTTACACTTTTAAAGGTAATTCATTCTCTCATGTTCATTTGTTTTATTTTGCTTCTCCAACCCCCTAATATCTTTTTATTTACTTATTTTGTAACAACAACAGTATATTCAATATACTAGGATGTTGTTATAAGATTTATTTGAGCTACACTCTCACAAAACTACATAAAATGGTTAAAGAACATACTGTTTCCGTGGATGGCGAAATTCTGCCTCCCGAAACGATGATTGTTCAATACTCATCTAACACCTTCAAAGGTGGCCATTATGATGTCACTATTTTTATATATGATAAATAATATGTTTTACTTATTCTACTGTATTTTTCATTTTTGTCTTACCTTTATGGTTTCCATTATGGGTAAACACGATATCTTCATTTAAAGAAGTGCGGACTACCGCCCCCTCAAAGTGATGTGATTCGTTAATGCCATATGTGGGACGTGTAAAGGATGGATTTAAAGTTATTATATATGGTGTTATACTGGAATTATAATATACCTCTATATCATTATTATTTCATTCCATTAAAGTATGAGATAGAAATGAAGGTAGCGTTCATGCGTACGTACGGATTACCGTCTCCATGAACGGTGCATTTCATTTCTTATCTCCAAATGTAATGTACTATTAAAAGTATATGTGTATAATGGATATACATAATGAATGATATATCTAAATGATGAATATAATTCTGGAATTAAAATATACATACCTCTCATTTAGTTTTAATTCCATTAATATGACAAAGAAATGAAAGTAGCGTTCATGCGTACGTACGGCTTACCGTCTCCATGAACGGTGCATTTCATTTCTTACCTATAAACGATTATGGGATATTATAAATACATGTATATGCTGGATATATATGATATATATGATATCCAAATCAGTAATGTCATTCTGGATATAAAGAACCTTTGACCACATGAACAACATGTAATTGTAAGAAGTCCACTTTCGACTTAAGAACCAAATATTGACAAAACAAACATTATTGACTTAAATGGTTACATAATGTTTATAACATGGAAATAAGTGATATAAAAGGAATAATGAACTTTAAAAAGGTTCTTAATCAAGTATAAATTAACTAAAGTTTATTATTCAGGACGTTAAAGAACGATCGAGTCAAGTCGGACCCGAGGTAAGGGATCCTACAACTCTCTTTCTTTTTAAGTACACTCTTTTATGTCATTTCTTTTAAGCTCATCTTTCTTATGATTGGGATGTTATTTTATATTAATCCTACTGTAATTTTTATGTTCATGTGATGAGAGACCCTATTCTCTCTCATCAATCCATTTTGGAAGTTTTATGTGGCGCCGTTAGGCTGCCGAGTTCTCGTAATGGCTTTTTCATCTCACTTTTATTCTCGTAAGATTTACGCTACTTTTGCCACAAATTCCATTGAGTGGTGTATGTAATGCCCATTATTCTACACTTTGTGTAAAATACTTTCGTTCATGAGTATTTACATCAATGATCTATTTTCCTTCTTTCATGGGGTGTATGTTTTGAAAGATACCCAAGTCGGTAAGGGAACCTTTCACCCTCTTTTTTTTAAAAAACTTCTTTTGTTGGATATTTTAATTTACATATTGTTATGTTGGGATATGTTCTCATATATCCTTTATGATGTAAATTTTATGTCCAAATGATGAGATACTCTTTTTATCTCTCATAAAATCTTTTCGATGTGATGTCGTTAGGCTATCAAGGGAACTTTTTAACCCAATTTCGATTTCTTTGGGTTCAACATGTAGTCATTGAATATGTCATCCATTGAATATGTGTGAATGAACTTTTATTGTTTTACACTTAATATCCACTTATATTGGGTGTATTTATATTTGTCACACATATTTTTGAGATTGATTTGTCCTTAATTAAAGGATACCTTCTTTATAAGGGATTTCATCACATTTTACATCCCTATTGAGACTTCATTGTTGTTATGCACCAATTCACTCTTATATGGTGTATATACTGTTCTTTGGAATATTATATCATGAATTCCTTTATTATCATGATATTACAAAGTTTTGACTAAATTTTATTCCTCAATTATTGTATTCAAGTGTCTCTAATTTTGGTAAAACCCCTTTAACCAAAATATCATTTTAAATGTTTTAATTATTCGTTCTTATTAATATCCATGTTTTCAAAATGGTTTTAAGGATTTATTTATATGGATATTAATGGTTTAAAATTTTAAAAGCTTCAAGGTGGTATGGGACACTTTGATTCAAAAATATCTTTATTAAATGTTTTAAATGGTTTTGAAAATGGTTTATTTTTGAATGGATTCATTATTTCAATATACTAAAATGTTATATTGTAATTGAAATGTGGAAATGTTATGTTTCCTTTATGCATGTTTTATGTGATACATTTATGTGATGGTTCTTTGGCATTGTTATGAAAAACAGGTGGTTCCGTGATAAACTAAGGGTGAGTGAGCCCGATATAGCTCTCCAATGCATTGGGTAACGCGAAGGAGTGAAACGTTAAGGTTTCTCCGAAGAGATTTTAGGGAATATACTGTGATGGGTATTCCAAACGTAACCAAGAGGGTTACTCCCTACGTAAGAATGTTATGAATGCCTCAAGTTACCTTTATGTCTTATGATTTCTATGATTTATTCATGGTTTGATGAGGTAGGTTAAAGTGCCTATGTTTTATGGGTAAATTATGATTTCATTCTTATGTATATATGAACTCATGTTTCCTTTCCATATTTTTTTGTCCCTTACTGAGCTTTTTATGCTCATCCCAAGTTTCTGAAATGTTTTTCAGGTCAAGGGGAATGGTACATGATAAGACGATAGAGTCAAGGATGTGTTAAGAGAGAATCCATGTTTTATTTTAAATATGTTCTCGTTGATGGGAAGAATGAATACTGTCTTTTATGTAATCCACTTTGTTTAAATGTGGAATGTAATGCAAGTTTCATGGTCTAATTCTCTAAAACTCTAAACCTGAAAAGATCCTCAATGTGTAATCTTGTAATAACTCAAGATTAAGTAAGGTTTAAGGCTGGGGCCTTATAGTTGGTATCAAAGGTCGGTTTAGATAACTTTAGAGGTTAGAGTATTCTTTAAGCATAAGTGACATTACCATAATGGTTAGGATTTCAAAAAGAGTCCTAGTTTTAGATAAAGTGAATGAGTAAGTGTATCTTAGTGTTTATCTTCCTCATTAGTACATGATGGTTTTGTTGATATACTCACACTGACCTTTTTGGTTTTAGTAAATGGCTGGATCTAGCCGGCACCAAAGTAACAGTGGATGTGAAGGAAACTGTGATAGTTTTTTGAGCAAGCAACTGAATGATATGGGAGCTGCAATGAGAACTCTTCTGATTATCCTCAACCAACTATCTGGAGTCATGATTGACCACCTAAACCTTGGAGTTTTCTCTAAGGCATCATATATGCAAGAAACAAATCCCTACGTAAGTACAGGTAATAATCATAAAGGTATGTGTGTTCAAAAACCTATGTGTCAGAGATGTGGAAAGAAACACCTAGGAAAATGTTTCAAAGGGACAGAAATATGCTATAGATGTGGAAATGAAGGTCATAAAGCAAGAACCTGCAATGGAAAAAGGAAGCATCCAGTTGACTCGAGGAAAGTGAAAGAAGTTCTTTCTGAGGGATCAATTGAATGTTTTAAATGTGGTGTGCATGGTCATTATGCAAACACATGTTCTATGAAGATGTTTCGTGAATGGGGTCACCAAGAGCGTACAAATGTTCTTTTACCAATACCTAATGCCATTCCTATTGAGGATGAAGAAACTGACAATGACCAATCAAAGGTATGTACTATTTCATGACTATTGTTTTCCTATTTTGGAATTTTAGGATATGATTCATGATTTTTTTTGTAGGAAAGAGGTATTTCGGAATAGGTTGGAAAGGAATGGATAATGGATCATGAAGAATGTTGAATGAGTAAGATGTCAACATATAAGGGCTTCAAGAGTTATGGTGAAATTCTTAAGAGTATTAAGTCTCTTTTGATGAGGGGGTTACAGTAGAAGACTTTTTATATTATGTGTAACCCTGATGTTTAATATAGGAAAATTTAATCAAAAGAATAGTTATCTTTTCTTTTTTGGACCTAGTTATAAAGAACCATTTGGGTTTATATGATCCTTACTTTTGAGGTAATTATGGGTTACTAAATGTTATGATTGAAGTGGAGGGAATGAGATAAAATTGAGGTTAAAATATGTTATGAATATTTTTGAAGATTTTATCTCGTTTTGGGGAATGTTTTAAGAATTATATAGTTTTGGAAAAAGGACAACACGCAGACCGTGTGACATCCCGTCGCGTCGGACAAAGCTGCGGGAATCGAACCCACAACCAAAGTGCGACTGGTATTTATCGCCTACCACTGGACTACGTGATGTCCCTGGTTAGTTTGACCGATGCTTTCTAGTTATATGATTTTATGAATTAATAGTGAGTTGATTTTGGGTTATTTATGAAAATTATTAACCTATCATGGAGGATATGTGATTAGGATAATTACTTTTCAATACGAGACTTTAGGAGCAACTGATGTTGTTTGGAGATAAATGTTACGATTTAATTTGGAAGACTATGTGACTAAATCCATCAAATATTTGGGTTTCAATCTTATATTGGTTTACATTGAAGAATTTTATGGACAAATTGTTTATCAAATGGTCCCCTTTGAACTTTGGGTTTTTTGGACAAATTTTGGTGATTAAGCATGTATTTTCTTTTTAATGGGTTATCCTTTTCTGGAATATCTAACCTTGTACTAACCTTTTTGGTTTTGGTTTTGGTTGAAGACTAAATACATGGGATGTATATAGTTCTCTTTTTTGAATTAGGTGATTCTCTAGAAGTTGATTATAGTACTCTTAATGTGAACAAGTCTTCCTAAATACTCATCTTTTGGAGAAAATATGTGTTTGTGTAAGGAATCGAATAAAAGTTGAAAGTCAATATGATAAGTGATTATGATTCCTTATGAAAAAATTCCTCAATAAAAAGTAACTTAAAACAAAAATGTTGTCTATTAACTTTTCCTACTGGGGAACCCAACACCGTTTAACCCATCACAAGTTTGTGATTTTCTCATTGTTAACTTTCTCCTAAACATGTTTACTATCACTCTCCTTCAAGAACACTACCCTATGTTTTCTCCTCCATGTCCATATTTTCATACTTGGAATCCTAGTATGGGTTAACTCGGGTGACCTCTGTGCTTATCTTTCATTATTTTAAAGTGATTGTTTTACCGACTCTTCTTCCGATGCGGGACTTTCAAGGATATTTCCAAGCGCAATTTTAAAATTGCTAGGACGCAATTCCCAAAAGGGGGGAAGGATGTAACACCCCAGGTAAATAAAGAATAGAAATTTTCATAATTATCCATATTTGTGAACAAAATATTAATATGACTTTAAAGGGGACGCTATGCTCGATGGCGTACCCAACACGCAACAACGCGTTTCTTGGGAGTCTTACGTTGCACTCTAATAATAAAATAATATTATTTCAAATGGTAGTTAACATGTAGCCATTGTATTGGCGGGAATGGATATAAATAACTAAAATATGATTATATAATTTTTTTTAATGTTTTTACGTTTACCCAATAAAAGCTAAAGGCTTAAAATATGGAAAGAATTCAATTTTAGGCGTATATGCCCTAGTTTTCACTAAAAGTTCACTTATCGCTTTTTGTTGGTGAACCATCATTAAATATATTTTTGATCACTCTTATACATTCTTTTGGGACCAAATAAAACTCTTATTAAGAATCGGGACATCAAATTTTACTTTGTGTAATTTTTTGGTATTTTTCCGATAAAGTTCATTTTTTAATGAATAGTGTAAAATGTTGTGTTTTAATTCAAAACCTCTTTATAATATAATTTATTTATATGATTAGATAATATTTTGAATTGGTTTTAAAGTGAAATTAGAAAATATTTTTACCATTAAATCCAATAGTGGTCGTTGGAATTAATTTCACTTTTAAATCAGACTTAAACTAGTGTCAATCTTTTGATACTTATTGTTTTATAAAAACACGCTATTTGCTCTGACAGTGGGAATTAATTATTAAATTAATTAATGTGACTAATATGTTTTGAATTTTGTAAAATAGACTTCATTTTTGAATTCAGAATATCAAATATAGCTTAGGGTGAATTTTTGGTAATTTTCTGAAAAACTTCAATTTTTGATGAATAGTGAAACCACTAAGTGATAATCAAGAAAACTGATTTTTCAGTTAAATGAAAGTTTACCACTAATTTGTATTGAATTTTGAAAATCCGACATACATGGTTGTCATTAGTATGTAAAATGTGGTTCAATGAGATGATAATAATTTTTTGGTGAATAGTAACTTATTAAGTTTTAATCGCGATTAGTGGTAATTAGTGTAGTTTAAGGTAGAAATGATATTATAAGAATGTGAAAACACCATGAAACTTGTCCTACACCTATTGGGTGAGTCATGGCCGACCAAGACAAGCCATGGCCTAACTTGGGGACCCCATGGATCCACTTTTGTTGGGAAATAAAATAAATTACATTTTATTTAATGTTAAAGTGAAAATGACACTAACATAAATTGTTTTATTAAAACAATTTTTAAGTGGTGTTATACAAGTCAAAATTTTGATTATAAATATTAATTGGAAAGATACAAAGATTTCCTATATCATAGTAGTTTTTTTATAATTTTTAAACATTAAATAAATTAAATTATTTGTGACATAATAATGATGCAGCGATGACATCATTATTTGGGGATTTAAATAAAATGGAAAGATAATGAAAAATCTAAAACCTACACATGGACAAAACCAATTGGATGAGTGGATTTCGAAGCCTTATCACCTTATCCACGAATTCTATCAATATGGGACCTTTTAAAACCTAAACACATTTTCAAATAAATTAATATTTCTTTGCTTTCCAAAAGTGCCCCTCCTCTCCTCTTATAAAAGGCCCCCACCTCCACCTTATTTCACACACTTCTCAAGCCTTTGACTCGGCCAAACCCTGCCCATTTACTCTCTCAACATCCCTCTCCTCATCCTAGAGGATTCCCTTTGGGCATAATCCTTTCAAAGGAAGCCTTTAGGCTCAAATCAAAAGGAGTTACACTTTTAAAGGTAATTCATTCTCTCATTTTCATTTGTTTTATTTTGCTTCTCCAACCCCCTAATCTCTTTTTATTTACTTCTTTTGTAACAACAAAAGTATCTTAAATATACTAGGATGTTGTTATAAGATTTATTTGAGCTAAACTCTCACAAAACTACATCAAATGGTTAAAGAACATACAGTTTCCGTGGATGGCGAAATTCTGCCTCCCGAAACGATGATTGTTCAATACTCATCTAACACCTTCAAAGGTGGCCATTATGATGTCACTATTTTTATATATGATATATAATATGTTTTACTTATGCTAATGTATTTTTCATTTTTGTCTTACCTTTATGGCTTCCATTATGGGTAAACACGATATCTTCATTTAAGGAAGTGCGGACTACCGCCCCCTCAAAGTGATGTGATTCGTTAATGCCATATGTGGGACGTGTAAAGGATGGATTTAAATTTATTATATATGGTGTTATACTGGAATTATAATATACCTCTATATCATTATTATTTCATTCCATTAAAGTATGAGATAGAAATGAAGGTAGCGTTCATGCGTACATACGGATTACCGTCTCAATGAACGGTGCATTTCATTTCTTATCTCCAAATGTAATGTACTATTAAAAGTATATGTGTATAATGTATATACATAATGAATTATATATCTAAATGATGAATATAATTCTAGAATTAAAATATACATACCTCTCATTTAGTTTTAATTCCATTAATATGACAAAGAAATGAAAGTAGCGTTCATGCGTACGTACGACTTACCGTCTCCATGAACGGTGCATTTCATTTCTTACCTATAAACGATTATGGGATATTATAAATACATGTATATTATGGATATATATGATATATATGATATCCAATTCAGGAATGTCATTCTGGATATAATGAAACTTTGACCACATGAACAACATGTAATTGTAAGAAGTCCACTTTCGACTTAAGAACCAAATATTGACAAAACAAACATTATTGACTTAAATGGTTACATAATGTTTATAACATGGAAATAAGTGATATAAAAGGAATAATGAACTTTAAAAAGGTTCTTAATCAAGTATAAATTAACTCAAGTTTATTATTCAGGACGTTAAAGAACGATCGAGTCAAGTCGGACCCGAGGTAAGGGATCCTACAACTCTCTTTCTTTTTAAGTACACTCTTTTATGTCATTTCTATTAAGCTCATATTTCTTATGATTGGGATGTTATTTTATATTAATCCTACATTAATTTCTATGTTCATGTGATGAGAGACCCTATTCTCTCTCATCAATCCATTTTGGAAGTTTTATGTGGCGCCGTTAGGCTGCCGAGTTCTCGTAAGGGATTTTTCATCTCACTTTTATTCTCGTGAGATTTACGCTACTTTTGCCACAAATTCCATTGAGTGGTGTATGTAATTCCCATTATTCTACACTTTGTGTAAAATACTTTCGTTCATGAGTATTTACATCAATGATCTATTGTCCTTCTTTCATGGGGTGTATGTTCTGAAAGATACCCAAGTCGGTAAGGGAACCTTTCACCCTCTTTTTTTAAAAGACTTCTTTTGTTGGGTCTTTTAATTTACATATTGTTATGTTGGGATATGTTCTCATATATACTTTCTGATGTAAATTTTATGTCCAAATGATGAGATACTCTTTTTATCTCTCATCAACTCTTTTCGATGTGATCCCGTTAGGCTATCAAGGGAACTTTTTAACCCAATTTCGATTTCTTTGGGTTCAACATGTAGTCATTGAATATGTCATCCATTGAATATGTGTGAATGACCTTTTATTGTTTTACACTTAATATCCACTTATATTGGGTGTATTTATATTTGTCACACATATTTTTGAGATTGATTTGTCCTTAATTTAAGGATACCTTCTTTATAAGGTATTTCATCACATTTTACATCCCTATTGAGACTTCATTGTTGTTATGCACCAATTCACTCTTATATGGTGTATATACTGTTCTTTGGAATATTATATCATGAATTATTTTATTCTAATTATATTACAAAGTTTTGACTAAATGTTATTCCTCAATTATTGTATTCAAGTGTCTCTAATTTTGGTAAAACCCCTTTAACCAAAATATCATTTTAAATGTTTTAATTATTCGTTCTTATTAATATCCATGTTTTCAAAATTGTTTTAAGGATTTATTTATATGGATATTAATGGTTTAAAATTTTAAAAGCTTCAAGGTGGTATGGGACACTTTGATTCAAAAATAACTTTATTAAATTTTTTAAATGGTTTTGAAAATGGTTTCTTTTTGAATGGATTCATTATTTCAATATACTAAAATGTTATATTGTAATTGAAATGTGGAAATGTTATGTTTCCATTATGCATGTTTTATGTGATACATTTATGTGATGGTTCTTGGGCATTGTTATGAAAAACGGGTGGTTCCGTGATAAACTAAGGGCGGGTGAGCCCGATATAGCTCTCCAATGCATTGGGTAACGCGAAGGAGTGAAACGTTAAGGTTTCTCCGAAGAGATTTTACGGAATATACTGTGATGGGTATTCCAAACGTAACCAAGAGGGTTACTCCCTACGTAAGAATGTTTTGAATGCCTCAAGTTACCTTTATGTCTTATGATTTCTATGATTGATTCATGGTTTGATGAGGTAGGTTAAAGTGCCTATGTTTTATGGGTAAATTATGATTTCATTCTTATGTATATATGAACTCATGTTTCCTTTCCATATTTTTTTGTCCCTTACTGAGATTTTTATGCTCCTCCCAAGTTTCTGAAATGTTTTTCAGGTCAAGGGGAAAGGTACATGATAAGACGATAGAGTCAAGGATGTGTTAAGAGAGAATCCATGTTTTATTTTAAATATGTTCTCGTTGATGGGAAGAATGAATACTGTCTTTTATGTAATCCACTTTGTTTAAATGTGGAATGTAATGCAAGTTTCATGGTCTAATTCTCTAAAACTCTAAACCTGAAAAGATCCTCAATGTGTAATCTTGTAATAACTCAAGATTAAGTAAGGTTTAAGGTTGGGGCCTTATAGGTACTCCATGAGGTCTTACAACTTCATTAATATATAGTCTTGCTAATATTTCAAGTGGAAAATCTTCTCTTATAGTATGAAAATGTGATGACTTGGTAAAATTATCAACAATGACCCATATTCCATCATTATGTCTTGGATTCTTTGGTAGCCCCATGACAAAGTCCATCGTAATATCATCACATCTACACTCAGGTATGGGAAGAGGTTTCATGAATATTATTGGATGTTGTCCTCTCGCCTTTACCTATTGAAAAACCATACATCTTGACACATAATAAGCAATATACCTCTACATGTTGACCCATAAAAGTGTTCCTTCAAATATCAATACATATTAGTGCTACCATGGTGCATAGAGAAATTGGAGCTATGTGCATCATCCAACAGTTACTTTGTAAGATCAGGTATGTCAGGAACACAATGTCTCTTCCCAAATTTCAAAATTCCATCTCCGTATACGAAGTCAATCATTCTCCCATCATTCAAAGCATTAATTTTATTTTGAAACTTCTCATCAGCAGTCTGAGAACTTGTTATCCTTTCTAGTAAAGTTAGATTGGGATCCATTTTAAAAAGTATTGAGGTTTTACCTCATATGATTATTCCCATATTCATATTTCCTAGATCCATGAACATAGGATCCCTTTCAACTCTTATCTTGTTCAAAACTCCATGATCCTTTCTTCTCAATGCATATGTCACCTTATTTTCCTTCCCTGAGTGGTAGTGTATAGTGAAATCATAATCTTTGAGTTGTTCAAGCCATCGTCTTTTTCTCATGTTGAGTTCTTTATTTAAGGAAATATACTTTAAACTCTTGTGATCAATATATATCTCACATTTTTCACCATATATATTGTTTTATCATATCTTCAAAAAAAATTATTACATCTCATAACTCAAGATCATCAGTAGGATAATATTGTTCAGGAATTTTTAACTGTTGTGTTTCACAAGAAATAACCTTATTATTCAGCATAAGGACCCAACCAAGTACTTTCTTTAAAGAATCACTACAAATAACAAACCCATCATTCCCCAATGGTTGAGTAATGATAAGATCATTGACTAATATTCTATTCACTTAATCAAAAAAATTCACACTCTTTAGTCCAAATTTTTTTTACCCCTTTATGTGTGATCATGGTTAATGGGTTGGCCAATCAAGAAAAATCATGGATGAAACACCGATAATAACCGGCTACACCAATAAAACTGTGCACCTCAGCTAAACTCATCAGTCCAGGACATTCTTGTATTTATCTTATCTTAGAAGGATCAATAGTCATTCCCTCCGTAGAGATAATATGGCCATGAAAAGAAATATCCTAAATCCATAATTCACACTTGCTAATCATCCCATCAATTTCATTTTTTCTAAGAGTATTTAGAATAATGAGCAAGTGATTTTAATGATCTTTATAGATTTTGGAGTAAACCAAGATATCATCAATAAGTACCACTACAAATTCATCAAGATATTTCTTGAAATCTCTATTCATTTGATCCATGAAAATAGAGGGTGCATTAGTCGGTCCAAAAGGCATTACAACAAACTCATAACGCCCATACCTGGTATGAAATGCTTTCTTCAAAATGAATTATTTCTTCACATAAAAATGATGATGTCCAGATCGAAGTTTAATCTTTGAAAAATATTTAGATTCATGAACTCGATTGAATAAAAAATCAATGCGAGGTAGGGGATACTTGTTCTTTATTGTTATAGAATTGATCTCCCTGTAGTCAATGCAGAACCTCATATATCCTTCTTTCTTTTTTATAAAATGAATAGGGGATCCCCATAGAGAGACACTAGGGGTAATAAATCATTTATTACTCAATTCTTCTAGTTTTTTATTTATATCCCCTAATTCCAATGTGGCAATTCTATAAGGGTCCTTCGATATCGGCCTTGAACTACGAATTAAATCTATAGAAAACTCAATTTCTCATTCTGGAGGATGTCTATGTAAATATTCTAGAAACACAACAATATATTCTTGCACAATAAGAACAAACTCTATTTGATCATTCCAATCCTCACCCATAGTTATTTCCTTCTCTTCCTCCCCAATAATGGAATTTTTTAGAGCTACCGGGGGTTGATCTAGATAAGAATCTGTTGGCGATGTTTCTTCTCTAAAGATAAGGTACTCCTTATCATCATTAAAAATTGTAACCTTCTTCTTCATATAATAAATGTTTACATCATGGATGATAATACAATCTATATTGAGGACCATATCAAATTCAATCATGGTCTTGAAGATGACATCAATAGATAGAGCATGTTTATATGGCTTAATGGGAACTGATTCACAAAAATTTTGTTTCAATGATACATAAATTAGGAGTTTTGACTGAGAAATCCCCTGTTAAATAAAATTGGAAATATCTAATTTTCATAGAAAACTGGGAAGATATGAAACATTGTGATCATCCATAATCAAATAAATCATTTTCTAAACTTTAGGAAACCATTAAATTTCCTACCACCATGTCATTCGGAGCATCAAACTCAACAGTAGTGATCCCATAAGCTTGATCTCAATCCGTTGGCATTTTTAGAGGTAAGTTTCCTTGGGTATAAGGACATTCATTTTCATAATGCCCCTTTTTTCAATAATTGTAGAATTCAACATTGACAGCCTCTATCTTTCCCTTGCAATCACGATCCTGGTGGTCTTTTTCACCACAATTGTAACAGACTTCCATTCCCTTCAGGAAAGTACTGGGGTGTTTCTTCCCACATTTACCACAGGATAGAAATTCAACTTTTCCATTCTTCTTATTATTTCCATTTCTAGAGTTTTCAGTATATCTATTATTCTCTTGATTTTCATTGATGTCATAAGACTTAGAGAATTCAATTTTTGTTTTGATAGCACATGAGACAATATCTTTTTATGATGAGAAGGAATATGAGACTAATTCTCTACAGATAAATGGTTTTTACCCATCAAATAATTGATAAATCTTACTCCTTGGGATATGTATATAATATGTTTCATGCCTTTATAACCTTGTAAAGTTAGCCTCATACATTGTGACATTCTCATCCTCCTTTTTCCTCAGACTCAAAAAGTTTCTTTCCATATCCGCTCGATGGTCACAAGGAAAGTATTTTTCTAAGAAAATCTCATTAAAATCCCTCCAATCTGTATTTGACGCATCTTCATCTTCCTTTTTCTGAATTATTGACCACCATTGATCTGCATCTCCCATAAGGCAATAAACTGTAATGAAAATCTTTTCCCTTTTGTTACACCCCAAAGAATGAAATATTTTCTCAAAGGAACCTATTCATTGCTCAGCTACCAAAGGATTCTTAGTCCCATTGAATGTTGGTTTTTGTTGCCTCATAAAGAGGTCTAACATTGATCCTTCATGTTGTGGACTAGGGTGCTCCAAACAGGCAAGGTTATTATTCATAACCTAATTGAGTTTTCCCAGTATGGTGATAAGCTGATCCGAAAAAGTTGCATCACTAGCTCCACGATAATTATCTTGAGTAGGAGGGAAATACCAACATGGATTATGTGCGTTGATATAGTTTCAATTGTTTTAACTAGGTTCCATTTCTATACAATTACATACACTAGATTAGTTTATGAATCGCAATACATTATTCCAAACTTGTAAACAATTAACATACATTGAATAGTTTATGGACATAATCCATAATCATAAAAATGGTTTCTTTGAGGAGGTATATACTCATAAGTCCTTCATAATTGCTTGTAAATAAAATGTGAATTATTCTAAGAATATCCCCCATGATTGTCGCAACCATGTGTGCAGCAAGGCCTATCGTCGTGTACCAGGATACCCCGGGTCAAGTCCAAAACTCCTTTCTAGAGTTTTCACTCCTACGTACATCAGTTCCAGAGCCGCCTCTACCTATTCATATCCATACGAGGTTTTATTTTTTAGAAAATATACAAAATCTCTACATTACCAAAATTTTAGGAAGTTCTTCTATACTAATTCTCAAAGTCCATCTTAGGGTAATGTTCTTTAATCAGTGTTTCTCTAAATCTATTTTCCAAGGTTTGTACTAAACTTAATAAAATACAAACAATAATGCCACAACCCTAGTTACCTAGAGTCGGTGAATTATTATATATCATTGGCATGATACAAGGAATCATGTCCTGAAAGACAGATCAGTTTAGTATCCTTGGAAGTACTAGATACATAAAAAAGTTTACATTACATCATGAAATAAAAGAACAACATTGTGTCCCATTTGAGAACTCTTATATCCCTGATCCTATTCCTCCAGGTTAATCATGATATAAATTTTCGCATCCTGGTAAAAAATAAAACATAATAAATGGGTGAGCTCAGATGCATAGTAAAGATAACAATATTGCAGAAACTGTCATAAATAAGCATAAACATTTAAGGCAATGTATAAGACTAAAACACAAGCCTTTTGAACGTAAAATTTACCATAATATGGAAGATATAAATAAAAAAATACCATTTAATTATTCACATGGATATTCTACTAGTCGAATATCACATGTAATATCAATATACAATTTCATAATGATTGAATGTATAATGCCGGAAATCATAACCACAAAGTCAAGGCCTTGTGCCAAGACTACAAATAATATTTTTTCAAAGCCTTGTTCCAAGACACTAGTTTGTCTCATGAGACCTACCGATGCATCGAAGAGCTATAGTGGGCCCCACCCATCACTTACTTAGTCTAATGCATTCCTCATACGAAAAGGTTGAAACATAACATAAACATACATATTAAAACAAGTATATGAAATATTAATACATTAACAATCAACCATGAATGGTATAAAAATAAAACATCCACAGTCAAACATATCACAAAATTATCAATACAATATGTAATATTGTATCATAAGAATTAAACTTCAAACAAGTGTAAAATTTATCAAAGGATATTGACATAGATGAAATCAAAACTACTTGAGCGGAATATCTCTCTCTATTTTGAAAAAATTTAAAAGCCACGTAATTATAAAATAAAAAATTTATATTGAAAATATTCTTATGATATTATAATGGAAGCTTCAAAGTAGATATATTGGTGGAAAATGTCCTCACTCTCCATATAAGTTAGAAAAACACTCTTTCCTTAATTTTATCTAAAAGGTCGTAAAGGACCTTGTTTGGAAAACGACGGAAAGATTCCTTTATAAATATTTTATAAAAAGTAAAAAAAGGTTATAAATGAATTTTATCCAATGTCTTTGAAATAGTAAAAATGTTTTGAAATAAATTTTTATTAAAAACAGATGCGGATGAAAAAGTGGTCCGAGTTGATACTTACATATAAATAAACTCGGATAATAAAGAGTTTGAAAAATTAATGCTTACCCTATACTTTTCTTTGATCGAGGGTACATTAACCCCTTGTATAATTGTTAAATAATTGTTTTTAAATAATAAAATAAACTCCTAGATAAATATGATATCATATATTATCTTCTAGTATTTCTTTGCTAATAATATTTTAGCAGTATCATTTTTTTAGGTGTTAACTAATTAATTTTCCTTTATATGTTTTATTATGGAAGTCATGTTTGTTATAGATATGATGTATTTGATTCATATCAAGAATGATATTAAGTTATTAATAAAAATTTATTTATAAAATTAAAATTATTTTCAAATGGTTATGATGGGGAGTGAATTTTATCGCGTTCGTGGAGACAATAATCCATACGTACGAACGAGCAACAATATCATTCTATTGATGGTGGAATCATATGTAATTGGATGGTATTTCATATATAAAGAATCATAAACATGTTATATTTATTACTTTCATCAGTTATACTTATTATTATACCCATCCAAATAATGAAGTGTTTGAATAGCAATCTACACCACAACGTGGAGACTATAAGCCGTACATATGCACGTATGGTGACGCGTCATTCACAGGATGAATAGAATAATGAATATGGTTGTAACAAATTTATAATAACATAATAGTATAAATAATTTACTAGGTTTATTATTTTTTTATGGAAACCAAAATAAAAGAGGAAGTGGAAGAAGAAAAGAACTTTGAAAAATGTGGTGAACTTTTTACCTCTTCTTCGGGTGTTTTCTTTTGAGTTGATCAAAATGGACCCTAAGGATATCTCTATGATAAAATTAGTGCCTCTAGGTCGAAGTGAGGGTTGTTAGGAGGATATTTGTATAGGGGTTTGCCGAGCCAAATGTCTTTGGAGGTGTGATTTATAGATAAGCGGAATTACCCTTTTATAAGAGAGGTAAGGGACACTTTAGAAAAGGCTTGAAAAATTATTTTATTATAAAATCATATTCTGTTTATAATGGGTAAAGAGGATTTATTTAGAGAATATGGTGGGGATGGGACTAAAATTTATAAATAAATAGGTTTTAAATAGGTTTATGTCACCATATTAACCTTATCATTTATATTTTACTCTTAGTAAAATAGATTAACTTTTACCAGGTATTCATGTATTATTATATTAAATGGTTTATAAACATACTATAATAATCCATGAGATCCCCAAGAGGTTCATTATTAATATATAAAACCTTATATAAGTCCTTTTTCTAAAGCCTATATTTTTAGGAATATTGTATCAATTAATAATATAGAATTTGTTTTATAAACACATTTTTGTCAATTAGAACACTATTTGGTATTTTATTTTTGTGAATGTCCAAAAAACTTTATCACTTTGAAAAACATTTATTTAATCAACCCTAAAATGTCATATTAACATATAAATTTTTTTTAATTCATCCAAAGTCTCAATTTACATTTAATTGGATATTTATAATATGAATTATTTTAATCTTTTATTAATAAGGTAGTTACTGAATAATCATTGTGTCATATATAAATTTAATTGTTTAACATCAATAAATTATGAATAAAATATTATTACAAATGAAATCTTTATACCTTTATAATGAATATTTATATTGGAATTTATCTTATGTATAACCATATATTAAAAATGGTTTAGTTATTAAACATTGAATTTAAAACTTTTAACTCTTCGTTAAATAAAATAATAATAAATGTCCTAATCTAATCCATGTGGACCGAAAGGGTCATATTTTATTTATAAGGTTTATTTTTGTCTAAATAAACTTATCCAATAGAATTAGGACATTTTTTAGGGTAATTATAATATAATTATTTACTTGTAATTACCCTATTTACTTTTAACTCTGGTAAGTAAAAGTCAAAAGTTACTATTCACCAAAATTATTTCCATCTTATTGAACTAAATTTTACTTAATGATTTCAACTGAATCTCTTTAATTTATGAAATTAAATTATCATAAGTGGTACAATTATGTTTTATATAATTCTTCAAATGTGCCTAGAAGTTGAGTAAAAGGCTTTAAAAAAATTCCACAAATTTTTATACATCTAATCTTATTATAAAATGAATATAATTAATTTAATTGAACTAATATAAGTGCTATGTATCTATTTTTAATTTAAAATAAATTTAAATAATAATAAATATTATTTAAATAAATCTGTTTTAAACAATAACTTAGTGTTTTTTCACTATTCATCAATAATTGAAAGTTCACATAAAAATACCAACAAATCACTCTAAGATAATTTTGATATTCTAAATCCAAAAATAATGTCAATTTTGGAAAATAAAATTTATAAAATTTCAAAAAGTGGGTATTACTATTTATAACAGATTGTTTGATTGGTTGTGGTGTGCTGGAACTTGATGTTCCGTACAACACACGCTATTGCATTATTCAAAGAGAAACACACTGTTGAAGCATGGGGTGTTACAAAGAAAGAAAATTAGATGGATATGAAAAAAAATAATCATTAGGATATCACTCATAAAGGCCATTCATGGTCAGTATATACACCATGCAGAAGAAACAAGTTGTGTATCAGACATGTGTCCCATAGAAATAAAAGTGAGACAAAAATACCTTACCACTTTATAATCAGTTAAATCGTATACCCCATTAACGAAAGAAGATTATATGGATATAAAAATACCATAATATTAAAGATAATAAACATAAAATACATTAATGGGAATTATATACAGCACTCTAAAAAAATAAGTATCATATAAGTTTTGTGTCCCACAAAAATAAAAGTGATACAAAAATACCTAACATTAAGACTTCACTTCCTCTGTATACATTAAAGCTTTCTCTTCTTTGGGTATCCCCTTTTTATTTTCATCAAAGGACTTATTTTGTTCGCTTTATTACCAAAGGAATAATTCTTAGTTGAAGGGGGGGAATTCAGGATGAGTTCTGAACAAATTTGGATTAACCAAATATGTTGGGAAGTGTGAATGAAAGAGAAGAAGAGGTTCCCTATTATAAGAGAGGGGCAATGACCTCTTGGAATTTCTCAAAATAATAATTTATAAAAAAATTAATCTCAATATAGAATCCTCTAAAAGGCTATTTATTCAAATAGATTATATTATATGATTGTAATATCATCAACCAATAAGAATTATCTATGGTTTGGTGTTATTTTTACCCTTATAATTTTGATTAACCCTTAATTAACCTATTTTAACTTTAATCATAGTAAAAACAATTTTCAATATAAAAAGGATTATATTTTAAATTATAGCATTAAAATTTGGAACAAAAATTTACAGTTTATGCTATTTTTTATCATGTATAGTCCCCTTTGTCCTTATTCATTATTTTTTGGTTTCAAAATAATTTAATAATATATTATTTTTGAAAAATATCATAAGTGTAAATTTTGAAACAATTCATTACATTAACATTAGAAAACTTAGGAACACAATATATATATCCAAAAAACCATTTCATAAAACCCTAATATATCATAATAATCTATGAAAGTCATGAATCACGTTAATTACATCAACTTATATTTATTTTAGTATTTCTAATATAATTTAATTGGTTGTTTCAATAATTAAATAATTACTTCATCATCATTATATAATTATTTTTTATAATTATTTCCTAACTAAAATTTATAAATAAATTTTCATGATGTATATAAACCAGTTAAATTTCAAAATAGTATAGATGTAGAGCATATATTTTATTTATTGACATATTAAAAATATTATACTTATTTAAAGTACTACTGTGAAATTTTTTCACTCTCTTTGCTTTTAATAATATATAATTCATTTTCATGGAATGTTTTCCATTAAAGAATTAAATTTAGATAATTAGGTGTTAAGGGTCTTATTAACTTCATTTAATAACATTTGCGAAAGTTTTAGGTTAATTTTCTAATATTTATAATATTATTTTTACCCTTAATTACCCAGTTTACCCTTAGCCGTGGTTATATAAATTACTAATGTTACTCTTCATATTATATAAAAATAAAAAGGGAACTATTAATAATTCAAAACAAATAAATATATACGATAAAATTTAAAATAATCCATAGATGGGGTGAGAAGGCAAGTTTTAAAAGTTAAACCATTAAAATATTGTTATGTTTTTACATCCAAATTCAATGTAAAATTGATTATAATGAAATAAATTGGATTAAATGTTATAAAATAGATTTAATTTATGTTTAAAACTAATAGAATATATATTTATTTAATATATATTATTTTTATGGAAAATATTCATTCAATTACAATTCATTATTTTCAACTATTCATCAAAACATAAAACTTTTCAGAAAAATACAGAAAATTCAACTAAATTAATTTTTGATGTACTAATTTCAAAGAAAAAGTTTATTTTTTAAAATTGAATTTATAAAAGTTTCATAAACTAGATTCAAAATGAGTTAACCATAAAAGGTTAAAAATTGTATTTTTAGAAAAATACATCTTTTACGCATAAAATTTGGCTTTTTCTTTTATCATTTCTAGAAAACACAGAAGATGAATGTTAAAAATTAGATTTAATATAGAATTACATAATATAATCCATAAAGTGGGAGTTTCTAATTAATTTTTATAAAACATTCATGTGTATATTTAAATAGTTTTCTAGAAAAACATTTACTTTTAATTTAAAAAGGATTTTATTTACATTTATATTTAATTTATCTCAAATGAATTAATTATATAAACAATCATAAACCATAGTTTTACAATTAAGTTAATCCTTTTCAAAACTACCATTATAAGGCATGTTTATAATAACTTTGTTTAAATAACTAAAATAAAATAATTATGTTTTTATAAACTCAATGTTGTGTGTAATAAAAGATAAGTCGGTGTTTTCTGTAATGAAAGACTAAAATGAAATAAAAATCTATTTCATAAAATGCTCAGTGCTTTACATTCATAATATTTATTAGTGGAATAACTTCTGGGGAAATTATATCTTAAATTTCAATTTCTGGTTCTACATCTTCTCAATGTGATGAAGGTAAGGATAGATGCTTCTCATGAGCCTTATGTGAATCCCATTAAATATTCCTTCAAATCCATCTTTATTTTCAATATTTTTTAATCAACTATATGATGATTTTTTGTTTTATTGGAATGAATGACAAATCTGTAAATCTAGGATTTCTTCAACTTCAATGAATAATTTTTTATTTTATTTTCATCAGTTAAATTATGATATTCATCCTATCCAATATATCTAGATTCTACCTTATGAAGGACAAGTAATTGTTTTACAACTTTCCTTTCTTCCTTTTTCATCATTTCATATTTAACAATTTTCTTCCAAGATTTACTTTTTTTATCCATTAAATTGAAAAAATATTTATTATACTAATAAATCCATTTTTTTGATAATTTTGAATTCAATGTAATATGTATTCTTATGTAGTGAATATTTATTAACAATAAAAGAATCATGAGTTTTCCACTTCTCTAATGGATTTTTCCATCAATAGCTTTATAACATTAAATATACTTCAGAGATTCCATAAAAAATTGAATTTTATATTTCCTGAAACGTTTATACACATTAAAATAATAATTTAATATCATTATATAATTTATTCTATCATTAATTAAATTACCTATAAATATGTTATAATTTGCCTCATTATATATATTTTACTCTTTTAAATATTCAGAATAACTCTGTTGAGGATCCATATTTATACTAATGTTTTCAACTTGAACAAATCATTTTAAATAGCCTCAAGTTATGGCCATATGAACATCATAATATTGTACATTAAAAAATTTACATAAACAGCCATCTTATAAATATCATGTATCTTAAAGGTGTCTTCATCACCCTTCCCCAATAATTTAAATGAATACACACATTGAAAAAAATACAAAAAATAGATTCCATATCACTAGTTTTTTGAAATTTTTCATTAACATAAAATAAACATTTCATTGAATAGTTTTTTTTGATATTATTTAATTTTATGTGAAATAAAAATGAAACTCCCTCTAATGGAATTAAAAGGAGTTTTGTAAATATGCCTATAGAAAATTTAATTTTATATATTATGAAAAAAATTATCACCTGTTAAACTAAATATAGTTCAACAAACATAACAATACTTATAAAGAACTGCCTTTTCAAGATGGTATAGATCATATTTTTAATTTGAATCTTCTTTTTAATGATGGGAGATGTGTACTAGGGAATACATAATGTCCTATGTAACACCCCATGCTTCCATGATATGCTTCTTTTTGAATAATACTATAGTCTTCTTTTCATGCAACTTTGAGTTCTAGCATAACACGACTAATCAAACTGGTAGTTTAAAAAACTATTTTGAATAGTAATACCCTTTTTTTGAAATTTTATAAATTTTATTTTTCAAAACGGACTTCATTTTTGGATTCGGAATATCAAAATTAGCTTAGGGTGAATTTTTGGTTTTTTTTGAAAACATTCGATTTTTATTGAATAGTCAAAAACACTACGTTATTATTTAAAACATACTACTATTTAAATAATTATTATTTTCATTTAATTTTTTTTAATGTCAAAATAGATACACAATACATATATGATTCTTATGTAATTAATTGGAGTTATTTTTTAATAAGACTAGATATATAAAATTTTATTGACAGTTTTAACGTCTTTTACCCACCTTTAGGACCATTTTGAAATTTGCATAAAATGTAATTTTATTGCTTCTATGAATTGAATTTCAAAAATTTTAGATACACTATGGACATCATTAATTAGAATGTGGTTCAATAGGGTGAATTTCTTTGATGAATAGTAACTTTTGAATTTTACTTACCTCGGTTAATTGTAAATAGGGTAATTAAATGTTACAATGATATTATAATTACCCAAAAACATGTCATAATTCTATTGGATAAGTGTATTTCTACCTAAATCACACTTAGGAATAAAATATGATCATTTTTGATCAACTTTGATTATATTAGGACATTTATAATTATTTTATTTTTGGAAGAGTAAAAAGTGTTTAATTTAAATTTTTAAAACTAAACCATTTTTAATATAGGGTTATAAATAATATCAATTTGACTATAAAAATTCAATATAAATATAAAAATATTTATTACATAATGGTATTTTATTTATAAATTATAGACATTAAAAAATTAAATTTATGTAGGACACAGTGATGTTCTAGTAATTACATTACTAATGAAGCATTAAAATAATTGATATTTTAAATATTAAAATAAATAAAAATTGAGAATTTTGATGCATTCCATGAATTTTAAAGGTTAATAAGACATGTTAGGGTTGATTAAATTTAATCTTTTCAAAGAAAACAGATTGTATTGTCTTTCACAAAATCCAAGTACTAAATAGTGTAAAACTCAAATAAATGAGTTTTTAAAACAAATACTATTTTATTAAATGATATAATATTAATAAAAATATAAGTTTCTTATAAAGGACTTATATTAGGTTAGATATGTCAATAATGAACCACTTGGGGTTCTCTTGTCTTTTTATAGTAATTTTATTAACTATTTATTATAATAATACAAGAATACATAGTAAAAATTAAATTATTTAACTAAGAGTTATGTCTAAAAGATAATGTTAATATTGTGACCTAAACCTATATAAGACCTATTAGATGGGATTTGTTTGACCGACACCCACCTTATCCTTTAAATAATCCATTTTGATCCATTATAAACTGAAAAATTATTTTATAATAAAATAATATTTCAAGTTTTTCTTAATGTGACCCCACCTCTTTTATAAAAGCATACATCCCCTTATCGTAATTTCACAACACCAAACCCATTTTTCTCGGACAACCCCAACTCAAATATCCTCCCAATTACCATAAATTCATCTTAGAGGACGTACTTTGATCAGAAAGCCAACCTAAGGAGCCCTTTTGTTCAAATCAAAAGAAAGAACCCGAAGAAGAGGTAATTATTTCATCACCTCTTTCAAAGTATATTTATTATTCCAATTTTTATTTCTTTGTTGTTTCCATACTAAAATAATAAATCTAGTACTTTCTAAATGTTTTAATAAATATGGTACAACTATATTCATTATTCTATCCCTCTTTTGAATGACAAAGTAACTGTACTTTCGTACGTACAACCTACCATCTCCACATCGTGGTGTAGTTTGTTATTCAACACTTCATTATTAGGATGGGTATAATAATGAGTATTACCGATGCAAATAATAAATATAACAGGTTAAATATTCTTTATGTATAATATATCATCAAATTACATACGATTTCACCACTAATAGAATGATATTTTTTCTCCTGCGTAAGTAAGGCATACCGTCTCCATGATGCGATGAGATTTCATTTCCCATCATGACCATTCATGAATAATTATTATTTAATTATTAAAAACAATTTTTGAGAACTTAATATCATTTTTAATATGAGACAAATACATCTTAACCATAACAAACCCGACTTACATAACAAAACATATAAAAGGAAATGAATGAGCTAACACCTGAAACAATGGTACTACTGAAATATTATTTGTAATGCAATATTAGAAGATCATATATGATATAATATTTAGTTATGTGGTTCTATTATAATATAATAACAATGATTTAACTATTATATATGAGTTTAATGTACACTTGACTATGGAAATGTACATGGTAAGGGTTAATTTTACACTGTCTTTATTATCTGAGGTCGTTTATACGTAAGAATCTACCGAGAATTCTTTACCATCTTCATCTGCGTTTCTTAAAAATGTATTTCAATTTTTTCTCTATTTCCTAGAATACGGGTTAATTTCATTTATACCCTTTTTTTAATTTTTAAATTTTTTTTGAAAGGTATCTTTCCGTCATTTTCCAAACAAGGTACTTTATGATATTTTCAACAAATTAAGGTTAGAATGTTTTTTTAACGTATAGGAAAGGTGAAAATATTTAATGCCGTTATAACACATTTGAATCCTCCCTTACAAGTTTATAATAATATTTTAAAAATTAATATTTTCTTGTATAATTATGCGACTTTTAAATGATTTCAATATAGAAAGAGATATTTCTGTCAAATAGCTTTGATTTCATCTATGTCAAAATCTATTGATGAATTCTTCACTTGTTTGAAGTTGATTTATGATAAAATATTTGATATTTTATTGACGGTTTTGTGATATGTTTGACTATGGATGTGTTATTTTTGTATCATTCATGGTTTATGGTTAAAGTAATAAAATTTCATAGGCTAGTTTTAATACGAATTTTTATGTTATATTTCAACATTTTCATATAAGTAATGCATTGGAAATTATATGTGATGGGTGGAGCCCACTATAGATCCTTGATGCATAGGTAGGTCTCATGAGACAAATTCGAGTCTTCCCACAAGGCCTTGCCAAAATCATATTTGTAATCTTGTCCTAAGGCCTTGACTATGTTGTTATGATGTCTGGCATTATGCATTCAATCATTATAAATTTAACTATTGATATTACATGTGATTATTTGACTTGTAGAATATCCATGTGAATAAGTAAATGGAATTATTTGATTTATCTTTTCCATATTATGTTGAAGTTTAAGTTTAAAATACTTGTGTTTTCTCTTATATATTTCCTTAAATGTTTTTGCTTATTTATGATAGTTTCCACTATAATTTTATCCTCACAGAGCATCTGATCTCACCCCTTTCTTATGTTTTCTTTTTCCCAGGATGTGAAGAAGTATATTATGATTGACTTGTATCGATTGGATAAGGGATTTGAGTGTGTTGAAATGGGACATAATGTTGTTGTTTTTTTATTTCATGATCTAATGTAAAACTTATTTTTGTATCTGGTACTTCCAAGGCTACTAAACTAATCAGTCATTCAAGACTTGATCTCTTGTGATCCTTCCAATATTATGTAATAATGCATCTAATCTAGGTAACTAAGGTCAGGGTGATACAATTGGTATTAGTGGATGTTTGGTACAAAACATGGAAACAAGATTTAGACAAACTCTGATTAGAGAACATTAAACTAAGATAGAATTTGAGGATTAGTTTTGCAGATCTTCTTAGAATTTTAAAAACATAGAGATTTTTTAAATTTTCAATGAAAGGAATCCCTGTCTAGATATGAGAAGATAGAGGCATCTCTAGCATAGATGTATCTTGGGGGTATAACCTTAAAACACCACTTTGAGGTAGATTTTAATGGGAACTGGTGCACGACAACAGTCTTTGCTGCACTCTTGGATACGACACTCCCAGGGGATATGCTTTTGGATAATTCACACATTCCTTAAAATAGATTATGAAGGATTTATTATTATATATTTCCTCAAAGAAAACATTTTTTTATGATTAGGGATTATATGAATTAATTGTTCAAATTATGTTTGGTATTTTACATGTTTGTAAGTATGCATTGCGACTCATAAACTAATCTAGTGTATGCCATTGTTTAGAAATGACTTCTAGTGGAATGAATGTAAACCATATCAACACATGTATTTAATGTATGGATTTACCTCCTAATCAAGATAATTATAGTAGAGCTGGTGATGCAACTGGTACTGAACATTTTATAACCATACTGGGAAAACTCACTCATGTTTTGAATAATTACCATACCCGTATGGAGCACCCTGATCCACCATGTGGAGGATCAATGTGACACCACTTCATGTGGAAATAACCACCAAAATTAAATGGGGGTACAAATCTATTTTTAGCTGATCAATGGATTAATTTCTTAGAGAAAATATTTCATGCTTTGGGGAGTAGTGAAAGCGAAAAACTTGTCATGGTAGTTTATCACCTCAAGGGAGATACAGATCAATGGTGGTCATTGATTCAAAACACAAAGGAAGATGATGAAGTATAAAATATGGAATGGATAGAGTTTAAAGATATTTTATTAGAAAAATCATTCCTTGTGAACATTGAGTGGATATGGAAAGTTAATTTTTCATTCTAAGGAAAAAGGAGGATGAGAATGTCACAATGTGAGAGGATAACTTTACAAGGTTAGAAAGGCATGCTACAAATTATATATATAACCAAAAGATTAATATTAATTGATTCTTTGATGGGCTAAAACCAATTCTATGTCATGAATTAGTCTCACAATTCTTCTCATCATATAAAGATACAATCTCATGTGTTATCAAGATAGGAAATGAATTCTCTAAGTCTTACGAATTCAAAGAAAAGAAGGTGCAGAAGAGATCTGTTGAATAATCGAGAAATTGAAAAAAGGTAAAGAAGGAAAATATAGAAATTCCATCCAGAATTAAATATGGGAAGAAACATCCTAGTACTTGCATGAAGGGAGTGAGAGTTTTTTACAAATGTGGTGAAAAAGGCCACAAAGAACATGATTTCAAGGGAAAGAAAGAGGTTATCATTGTTTAATGCTACAATTATAGAGAAATGGGTTATTAGATAAATTAATGTCTTAAGCACCAAGTAAATATACCTCAGAAAATGCCAAGGGAGAAATGCCAAGATTATACGATCACTATTACAAAGGTTAAAGCTCCTAATGACATGGTGGCAGGTACATTAATCATTTCCTAAAATTTATCCAATGCATTAATTGATTCAGATCATCACATTCATTCATATCTTCCCAATTTTCCTAGAAAAACAGATATTTCCAATTTGAATTAATAATGGATTTGTTAGTCAACACTCTTAAGAGATGTATCATTGCAACAATGTTTTGTCGATTAGTTACCATTATGGCATATAAACGTGCTTTATTTTCTGATCTTATTGTCATACCCATGATTTAATTTCATATAAGCCTTCGAATGGATTATTTTTCAGACCATGATGTAAAAATATATTATAAGAAGAAAAAGGTTACAATTTTTTATGATGATAATGATGCCCTTATATTTAGAGATGAAACATCACTATCTGCTTCTCATCTAGATCCACCCCTAGTGGCTCTACTAAATTCAATTATTGGGGAGGAGGGGATTGATATAACTTTGGGTGAGGATAATAATTTACAAATAGAGGATGTACCTATTGTTTACGAATATGTTGATGTGTTTCTAGAGAATTTACCTGGACATCCACTTGAATGAGAAATTGAGTTTTCCATTGATTTAATTCCTAGTTCAAGGCCTATATTAAGGACCCCTTATTAAATGACCATTTTTGAATTAGTGTAACTAATGAAAAAAATATAAGAATGAGTAAAAAAGGATTTATTCTCCCTATTGTTTCTCTGTGGGGATCCCCTATTCTTTTTGTTAAGAAGAAATCTGGATCTACGAGGTTGTGCATCGACTACAATGAGTTTAATGCTATAACAATAAAGAATAAGTATCCCCTACATCATATTGTTGATTTATTTGATCAACTCTATAGGGCTCAATATTTTTCACAGATTGACCTTTGGTCTGGATATCATTAGTTTTTCATGAAGAGGGAAGAAAATCCAATGAATGAATTTCATACCAAGTATGGGCATTATGAGTTTACAGTAATGCCTTTTAGACTGACTAATGCACCCTCAATTTCCATGGATCTAGTAAATAGAGTTTTTGAGGAATATCATGATGAATTTATAGTGTTATTTGTTGATGATATCTTGGTGTAATCCAAAATCTATGACTATCATGAAAATCACTTGTGCACTATTATTAAAACTCTTAAAAGAAATGAATTATATTGGAAGTTTAGGAAGTGTGAATTCTGGCTTCCAGAGATTTCATTTCGTGGCCATATTGTCTCTAAGGATGGAATATCTATTTATCCTTCTAATACAGGATAAATACAAGAATGGCCAGAACCAATGAGTGTAACGGAGGTAGGCAGTTTTATTGGTTTATCATGTTATTATCGTCATTTTGTCTAGAATGTTTCCCCATTGGCAAACCCATTAACCAAGATCACTCGTAAAGGGGTTAAATTTGTTTGGAATAAAGTGTGTGAATAATATTTTGTTGAACTGAATATAATATTAGTCAATTATCCTATCTTGACTCTACCATCGGGGAATGATGGATTTATTATTTATAGTGATGCTTCAAAGAAAAGACTTGGTTGTGTCCTTATGCAGAATGATAGAGTTATTGTCTAAGAAAAATGATAGCTAAGAATTAATGAACAAAACTTTCCATCTAATGATATTGAGTTAGAATCACTGATCTTTACTTTGAATATAAGGAGACGCTATCTCTCTAGTTAAAAATGTGAGATATATACTAATCAAAAGAGTTTTAAGTATATTTTCTCATAGAAATAACTCAACATGAGGGAAAGAAGATGGCTTGAACTACTCAAGGATTATGATTAAACTATAAACTACCACCCAAGGAAGGAAAATAAGGTTGAATATGATTTGAGAAGAAATGATCATTGATTTTTGAACAATATGAGAGTAGAAAAGGATCACATTTTCATGGATCTTATAAATATGTAAATGGGAATAATCATGGAAGGTGAAACTTCAATACATTTTCAAATAGTTGCAATACCATCTTTACTAGAAAGGATAAAAATTTCTCAGACTGATAATGATGAGCTTCAAAGGAAAATTAAAGCTGAGAATGATTGGAGATTGATGGACTTTCTATATCAAGGTGAAATTTTGAAATTTTGGAGGAGGATTTGTTTTCCCGATATACATGAACTAAAAAGGGAATTGTTGGATGATTCTCATAGATCTAATTTCCTTATACACCATAGTAGAACTAAGATGTATAAAGATTTGAACAAACATTTTTTTGGGAAAAAATGAAGAGGGATATTTTTGATTATGTGTCAAGATGTATGGGTTGTCAACAAGTTTAGGCTGGAAGACAAAATACTAGAGGAGTCATGAAACCTCTTCCCATACCTGAGTGCAAATGAGATGATATTAGTATGGAATTTGTCAAGGGGATACCAAAGACCCCTAGAATAAATGATGAAATTGGGGTCATTGTTGATCGTCTTACCAAGTCAACAAATTTTCTTGATATAAGCGAATATTTACCACTTGAACGTTTAGTAAGTGTATGTAATAAATAAGTTTTAAGACTTAATTGTGTACCCCTATCGATTGTTTCTTATTGTGATCACCATTTCATATCAAGATTCTATAAAAATCATTAGAAATCCCTAGACACTAAACTTTGTTTATGAATTGACTACCACCCTCAAACCGATGGACAATCTGAATAGACTATTCAATACTTTGAAGACATGTTGAGATCTTTATCACATTACGTTCAGTGTATGTGAAATTAGTAGTTACCTCTAGTAGAATTTTTCTACAAAATTCTCTTCCATTCAAGTATTCAGATGGGTCCATATAAAGTGTTATATGGAAAGAGATGCCACACACCAACTTGTTGGGATGATGTTGGTAAAAGAATACATGTAGGAATAGAACATGTTGAGAAAACAATGGAAAATGTGAATATTATCCAAAACCACATCAAAGAAGTTTAATGTAGGCAAAATAGTTGTGCCAATAACTGAAGGAATCATTTTGAATTTCAAGTAAGAGATCATGCTTTCTTTAAGGTATCTCTATAGAAGGGTGTTATATGATTAGGTAAAAAGGGTAAATTAAGTCCTAGGTACATCAGACCTTTCAAAAGTCTATAACGAATTACAGTCATTGATTACCGTTTGGAAATACCACCAAGTCAATCCAATGTTCATGATGTGTTCCACATATAACTGCTGAGAAAAAGCATTCCCAACTCAACACACGTACTCACCTGTGATGAAATAGAACTGGAACCTAATTTTTCTTATTGTGAAGAGCCTATCATGATTCTTGATACCAAAGAACAAGTATTGAGAAACCAGATGACACGTCTGGTAAAGTTTCTATGGAGAAACCATAAGATGGAAAAGGCATTGTGAGAACCTGGGGAACTTATGATGAAGAACCACCTAAATATTTTTCTGCAGTACTATTATTGAAATTTCGAGAAAAAATTATTTGAAGGATGGAATAATGTAATACCCCAAGCTTCCACAGTACGATTCTCTATGAATAATACAATTGTATGCATTGTACACATGTTCGAATTCTAGCATAGCACGACCAATCAAACTAGACATTTAAAAAACATTTATGAATAGTAATACCTAATTTTTGAAATTTTATAAATTTTTTTCTTTAAAATGGACATCATTTTTTGGATTTGGAATATAAAAATTATCTTAGGGAGAATTTTTGGTATTTTTCAGAATACTTTCAATTTTTGTTGAATACTGAAAAACACTACGTTATTGTTTGAAACCATTTTTTACTTAAATAATAATTAATTTTATATAAATTTATATAATATTCAAAATATATAAATAATACATATTTTAGTCCAATGTAAATCATTAGAGTAATTTTATAAAAAGATTAGATATGTAAATTGTTTTTGAACTTTTTAACGTCTTTTACCCACCCTATAGGCTCAACTTCAAATTTGTATGAAATGTAATTTTACCAACTTGGTGAATTAAATTTAAAAAATACAAGATACACAGTTTGCATTAGTAAGTAAAATGTGGTTAAAATAGATGAAAGTAATTTTTGGCGAATAGTTACTTTTCAATTTTACTTACCACGATTTAATGTAAATACGGTATTTAAAGGGAAAATGATTAAGTAATTACTCTAGCACATGTCCTAATTCTATTGAATAAGTGTTTTTATACATAAATCAACCTTAATAATAAAATATGATCCTTTTTGATCCACTTGGATTGGATTAGGACATTTATTATTATTTTATTTAAATAAAAGTTAAAAGTGTAAACTTTCAAATTTTAATAAATAAACTATTTTTAATATAGCATTATACATAATATAAATTTGATGATAAATATTAAATATATAGCTAAAATATTTATTATATAATGGTATTTTATTTATAAATTTTATACATAAAATAATTAAATTTATTTATTACACAATGATGATGCAGTAATTACCTTATTAATGAATGATTAAATAATTGATATTTTAAATATTAAAATAAATGTAAATTGAGACTTTTGATGTATTAAAAGAATTTTATAGGATAATATGGAATGTTAGGGTTTATTAAAATTATTTTTTTTAAGGAATAAGATTGTTATGTCTTTCACAAATGCGAAATACTAAATAGTGTCAAAATTGTCATTAATGGGGTTTTAAAACAGATACTATTTTATTAAATGATATAATATTCCTAAAAAACTATTTTTAATACAAAGGACTTATATGAGGCTAGATATATCAATAATAAAATATTTTGGGCTCTCTTAGGTTTTAACAGTATCTTTATTAACCATTTATTATAATAATACAAGAATACATTGTAAAAGTTAAACTATTTAACTAAGAGTTAAATACAAACGATAAGGTTAATATGGTGACATAAACCTTTATAAAACCAATTATTTGAGAGGTTTGCAACCGTTCCCCACCATATATTTGAAATTAATCCATTTTGATCCAGTAGAAATAGTATATTATTTTATAATAATGTAATATTTCATGATTTCTGTAATGTGACCCTCACCTATCTTATAAAAAGTTACTTGCCCTTCTCTAAATGTTTCACCTCCAAATCTATTTGGATTGACCAAAACCTAAAAAAATATAATCCTTACCTCAATCAATTAAAACTATGGGCCTTAATTTAATCTGAAATACATCCGAAGGATCCCTTTAGTTCAAATCAAATGGAGGAACCCGAAGAAGAGGTAATTATATAATCACCTAATTCAATGTTCTTTTCTTCTTCAACTTCCTATTTCTTTGTTGTTTCCATATTAAAATAAAAAATCCAGTAACTTATGCATACTAAGATGTTATTATAAATATGGTAAAACCATATTAATTATTCTATCCATCCTATGAATGACAAAGTCACTATATGTGTGTCAGTTCGACTTACTGTTTCCACGTCGTGGTATAGGTTGTGCTTCTACACTAGATTATTAGGATGTGTATAATAATGAGTATAATTGATGTAAATAATAAATATAACATTTTAAAGATTCTGCATATATATTATATCATCCTATTAAAAAAAATGTCACCCCTAATAGAATGATAATGTCACTCATGTTTAGGTGCAGCTTACCATCCTCACGACGCGATTAGATTTTAATTTCCCATCATAACCGATCAAGAGTAATTTTCATTTAAAGATAATAAGTAATGTTTAAGAACTTAATATAATTCTGGATATGATTGAAATACATCATACCCATAATAAACATCACTTACATTCCAAAACATATAAAAGAAAAACAGATCAGTTAACACTTGAAACATTGATACTACTGAAATATTATTAACAAAGCAATATTAAGAGATCATATATTATCTCATATTTATGTATGTGGTTCATGTATAATTTAATAACTATGATTTCAAAATTATATTAGTGTTTTTTATAACCCAAAATATGGAAAATTACAAGGTAATGGTGTAACACACATAGATTTCATATTATGTTATCTCTTTAAAGTAATTAAATAGCATGTTCTACAAGAAACACTGAGTTCAAGCGCACCACAAATTACCAAACTAGCCAGTCAAAAATCGGTTATGAATAGTATTAACTAAATTTTTAATTTTATATACTCCACATTATTTTATAATCCATATTATATGTTTTTATATACAATATAATAACAATTTCATTTTTTTTTTGCAATTTTACAGCATTTTAATAAAAACCCATTTTTAAATACAAAATTTTACTCTTTTATATATTAAATTTAATGAAATTAAATTCTTATTTAGAAAAGGGGCATAAAAATTCAGTTCAGATAAATTTTATCTAATTTTCTGAAAAATTTATATTTTGATGAATAGTGAAAAATATTAAATTATAATTGAAAATAACGTTATTAATTGAAATAATTTATAGTGTTAAATTATTAATTTGAGTTTTTTAATGTATATTTATATTATAATTTTATAATTTAATATAATTTAGGTCATGGGATGTAAATTCACATTTAAATTGTATATAAACACATGTCAATCTTTTCATTGTTTTTACTTCTTAAAAACCCGCTTTCTGGTTTTGACAAAGGAAATTAATTTAAAATTAATTAATACAAATCATATGTTTTTAATTTTGTAAAATATAAATCATTTTTGGATTTGTAATATCAAAATTAGTTTAGGGTGAGTTTTTGGTATTTTTCTGAAAACATTAAATTTTTGACAAATAGAAAAAAACACTGTGTTACTGTTTAAAACCAACTTTTATTTAAATAATAATTATTTTTATTTAAATTTATTATAAGTTAAAATAGATACATAATACCTATATTACTTCAATTTAATTCATTTCTATCATTTTATAATAAGATTAGTTGTATAAAAATTTAATGAAATTTTAACGTCTTTTACCCACCTTCTAGGCACATTTGCAAATTTTCATAAAATGTAATTTTACTACTTCTGTGAATTGAATTTCAAAAAATTGAAAGACAGGGATGAAATCCTTATGTAAAATGTTATTCAATAGGTTGAAAATAATTTTTTCTGAATTGTAACTTTTGAATTTTATTTAACACGGTTAAAAGTAAATAGGGTAATTAATGGTAAATATGATATTATAATTACCCTAAAACATGTCTTAATGTTATTAGATAATTTTATTTCGACCAAAATCAACATTAGTAAAAAAATATGATCCTTTTGGTCCACTTGGATTAGTTTGGGACATTTATAATTATTTTATTTAAATAAGAGGTAAACATTTTAGCTTCGATGTTTAATAAGTAAAATATTATTAATATATTGTTATACATAAGAAACATTCGACTATAAATAATAATTATAAGGAAAAAATATTTCCGACATAATGGTATTTTACTCATAATTTTTAGGCATTAAATAATTATATTTATTTTTGACACAATGATGATGCAGCAATTACTTTATTATTGAAAGATTAAATTAATTGATACTATAAATATTAATATAATTTTAAATTGAGACATTTGTTGTATTACAAAAAATTTATAGGTTAATATGACATTTTAGGGTTCATTAATTACGTTTTTTTAAGTGATAAAGTTGTTATGACTTTCGCAAAATCGAAATACTAAATAGTGTCAAAATTGACATAAATGAGATTTCAAAACAAATACTATATTATTAATAGATATAATATTCCTAAAAATACAAGGATAATAAAAAGGACTTATATAATAATATATATGTCATTAATTAATCACTTTGGGTTCTCTTGTCATTTTGTAGTATGTTTATTAACCATGTAATATAAAAATACAAGAAGACATTGTAAAAGTTAAACTATTTAACTAAGAGTTAAATCTGAAAGATTAGATAAATATGGTGATCTAAACCTATCGAAAACCTATTGGTTGAGAGGTTTTCGACCCAGCCCCACCTTATCCTCTAAATAAATCTTTTTGGAGCCATTATAAACCTAATATGATTGTATAATAAAATAATATTTTAAACATTTTCTAAAGTGACCCTCACCTCTCTTATTAAAGAGAACTTCCCCTTCTCTCAATATTCCAACTCCAAAGCCATTTGGATTGACCAAAACCTCCTAAAATATCCTCCCAAATACCCTAAATTTAAACTAGAGGCATTACTTTGAATATAATCTATCCTAAGAAGTCCTTTTAATTAAATTAAAAGGTAACACCTGAAGAAGAGGGAATAATTTCACCACCTCTTTCAAAGTTCTTTTCTTCTTCCACTTCCCCTTTCTTTGTTGCTTCCATATCAAAATAATAACCGAAGTACCTTATACATACTGTGATGTTATTATAAATATTTTACAACCATATTCATTATTCTATCCATCCTATGAATAACAAATTCAACATATGTGTGTACGTTCCATATAATGTCTCCACGTCGTGGGGTAGTTTGTTATTCAACATTTCACTATTTGGATGGGTATAATAATGAGTATAGTTGATGAAAATAATAAATATAAAATGTTAATGATTCTTTATATATGATATAACATCCAATTACATACGATTTCACCATAAATATAATGGTTTTGTCACTCGTGCTTACGTACGGATTACCGTCTCCACGAACGCGATGAGATTAATTCCTCATCACAACCATTCAAGAATAATTTTCACTCTATGATTAAAAATAATGTTTAAGAACTTAATATAATTATGAATATCAATCAAATACATCCTATCCATATCAAACAGTAATTACATAACAAAATATATAAAGGAAAACAAATCAGTTAACACCCGAAACAATGATACTACTAAAATATTATTAACAAAGAAATATTAGAAGATCATATATGATATCATATTTATATATGTGGTTTTTTTATAATTTAATAAAAATTAATTAACTATTTTATAGGATGTTAAAATACCCTCGATCAAGGAAAAGTGCAAGTTAAGGGTTAATTGTACAATCTCTTCATTATCCGAGGTTGTTATACGCGAGTATCTACTGGGACTTCTTTATCATCCACATCTATGCTTCTTAAAAACGTATTTCAATTTTTTTACTATTTCTTAAACAATGGGTTAATATAATTTATATGTTTGTTTGACTTTTTATAAAATTTTTATAAAGGAATCTTTCAATCGATTTCCTAACAAGGTCCTTTACGACCTTTTCAACAAAATTAGGGAAATAATATTTTTTTAACTTATACAGCTAGTACAGCTATTTTCCTCTGTTATAGCACATTTGAAGCTTCCCATAAAATATTATAAGAATATTTTAAAAATAAATATTTTCTTTTAAAATTATGTAAATTTTAAATGATTTCAAAATATAAAGAGATATTTCTCTCAAATAGTTTTGATTTCATCTATGTCAACATCTTTTGATGGATTTTACATTTTTTCAATTTTACATTTTTTTGAAGTTGATTTATTATGACACAATCTTTGGTATTGTATTGAAGGTTTCATGATATGTTGGACTGTGTATGTGTTATCTTTATACAATTCATGGTTTATGGTTAAATTATTAAAATTTTATTTTCTAGTTTGAATATGAATGTTTATGTTATGTTTAAACCTATTCATAGGAGGAATGCATTGTACATAGTAAGTGATGGGTGGAGCCCACTATAGCTCCTCTATGCATCGGTAGGTCTAATGAGACAAAGAGTGTCTCAGCACAAGGCATTTACAAAATACTATTATTATTATCAGCACAATGCCTTGACTATGGGGTTATGATGTCTGGAATTATGCATTCCATCATTATGAAATAGGCTATTGATATTACATGTGATTACTCGACTAGTAGAATATTCATGTGAATAAGTAAATGGAATTATTCAATTTATCTTTTCCATATTATACTGATGTTTATGTTAAAAGTCTTGTGTTTTAGTCTTATACTTTTCCTTTAATGTTTATGCTTATTCTTTAATGTTTCCAATATATTGTTATCCTTAATGAGCACAAGAGCTCACCCCTTTCTATGTTTTATTTTTCCTAGGATGCAAAGAAGTATATTATAATTAACCTACAGGAATTGGATAAGGGATATGAGTGTGTTCAAAGGGGACACAATTTCATTGTTTTTTCATTTCATGATGTCATGTAAAACAAATGTATCAATCTAATACTTCCAAGACTACTAAACTAATTGGTCTTTTGAGACTAGATCTCTTGTGAACATGCCAACGTTATGTAATAATTCACCAACTCTAGATAACTAGGGCCAAGGCATTAAAGTTGGTATTAGAGGAAGTTTAGTACTAACCAGGGAAGCTAGATTTAGAAATACTCTAATTAGAGAACATTACCCAAATATAGACTTTGAGGATTAGTATAGATGAACATCCTAGAATTTTTCTAATGTAGAAATTTTGTGTATTTTCCATGAAAGGCATCCCTATATGGATACAATTAGGTAGAGGCATCTTTGGCATAGATGTACATAGGAGTGAAAACTCCTACATGGAGTTTCGGAATTGACCCGGGGTATCCTGATACACGACAACGATCCTTGCTTCACTCTTGGTTACTAAACTCCCGGGGGAAATTGTTAGGATAATTTATATTTTATTTACAAACGATTATGAATTATTTACAATTATATACTTCCTCAAAGTTAACATTTTTTATTGATTATCGATTATATGCATAAACTATTCAATTTATGTTATGTATTTTACATGAATGGAATTATGAATTACGATTCACAAACTAACATAGTGTATTCCATGGTTTAAAAATGGTGCCTAGTAGCAGGAATGATAACTCCAACAATATGTATGATCCAAAGATTAAGAAGGATCATGTATTTCATAGTCTTAAGACAAAATTTATAACCGAAATAGTCTCCCATGTATTCTCATAAAATGAATAAATAATATCACGTGTTAATAATATAAGTAATGAATTTTCTGAGTCCTATGGCTTTGAAGGGAATCCAGAGAAGAAAAGGATGGTAGAGAGAAATATGGATAAATGGAAGAAGAGAATGAAGGATTTTCCCATATGTGATAACTATAGAAGAAATCACATTGGTAAATGGTTGATGGGAATGGGAGTTTTCATAAGTGTGGAGAAAAGGGATACTGAGTACGTGATTGCAAGGGTAAGAAAAAGGTTTCAAATGTACAATGATTCATCTACATGGATTTGGGACACTACACGATTCAGTGTCTCAATCATCATAGTATACCTCAAAAGATGCTATTGTATAATAATAAAGTTATGATACTACCGCAGATGAAGATGAATAATTAGTGTTTTTATATTTTTATTAATTAATTATGTCATTTGAGTGTTGTTTCAATGATGTACATGTTATATTAAATCTAGAAATAAATATGGATGGTACTGCAGTACTATTTCATTGAGGATATAATATTATATGGTACTATGAAATGTGAATCAATAGTAAGTTAAACTTATTTGGAAATACATGGCTGAAGGAAAGATAAACCTTAATATGGTCTTGATACTGAGGTAGTAATTTTGGAATAAGAGATGGTTGATTTAGATAAATTGTATTGGCTATTCTTGAATACTGTGGAACATATTAATGGTTTGTTTATTTCTTCATTATTGTAGTATTCAAAATTTTTGGATATAAGGAATATATCTAGTATTCTATTAGGAATTAGTGAGAATGAATGTAATCAATAAGATTTTATGGTAATTCATGGTGTTGCTATATTTTAAGAGAATACATAATAAAGTTACTCACATGTTATTATGTGGAAAAAAGATATCTTCATTATGTTATGTTGAACTTCCTTATAATTTTTGGACTACAATTTTGGACACAAGTATTTTGGATATGTCAAAATATTGGAATGGATTATGTTGGAAATTGGATACTATGTTTTATGTTAAAAATATTTATTAAGATTATATTTTTGATTTTTTTATGAAATGGACAACCTAAATGTTGGGCGACAAACTAGCACATCCGGCAAGGCCATTAGACTTAAACCCACAACCGAAGAGCAACAAGGGTGCATCACCTACAACTGGCCTACGTGATATTGTGGTTTGTATAATGTATTTTTTTCAATGTTTTGACAGATGAATTATAAATTATATTTTTCTATAACCCTATACGATTAGGATAAATAGAATATTTTTGAGTTTCATTATCATTTGGAGAGAAAGATGAGTTTGGGGTACAAATTAGTTAAAGGATGGATCTCTACTTGTAAAGTATTCTTTTTTTCTTATTCTATCATGAAATTAATTCTGAAAAATTAGAGAAAGGATAAGAAAACAAAATTTTTTTTATCCAAATACCTGATGTATTGTTGAACCGATGATATTTTTACTCATCATAAATTTGTGGCTTTGAAGCCCTCAATTTTCCATTTATTGTTCTCTTTTTTGTGATTTATGACCTCAATAACTCCCTAGAAATATTTACTTTTTCCCTCCAATTTTGTGTCTACAATTTCCACCAATGTTCTCTTATTTAAAACACAAATTTAGAAGTGATTTTTCCATTTCCTTTTCCCTCTTATTAAGATAATTTTTATTAAGCCTATTTCCGATGTTGGTTATCCACAAAGGTATTTTCTATTTTTAACATTTTCTTCTTGAAGAACAATATCAAATTGAGAGGAAGTAATTTATTGATGGTGGGGATAATTTAACACCCCAAGATTTCATATAATGGTATATTTTAAAATTAATTCAATAGCTTGCGCTACACACAACACTGAGTTCGAGGGCTCCACGTCTTACCGAACTGGACGTTCAAAAAGAGGTTATGAGTAGTATAAAATAAATTCTGCAATTTATATACTCCATATAAATTTATAATATATATTATATGTTTCATAGACAAAATATAATAACTGATTCATTCTTTTAGATAAAAGAATTATTTTAAAAAAAATACAATTTTAACGCCTTTTAATGGTGAACCATTTTTAAATCCAATATTTAAAACTTTTATATATTAAATATAATGAAATTATATTATTATTTATATGAAAGAGATAAAAATTTAGTCTGGATAAATTTTTGGTACTTTTATGATAACTTTCATATTTTGATGAATAGTGGAAAATACTAAATTTTAATTCAAAATTTTTTTTAATCGAAACAATTTATAGTGTTAAATTTTGCATTTGAGTAGTTTTAATGAATAATTATATTATATTTTTATAATTTAATATAATATATGTCATTGGATATAAATTCACATTAAAATATTATATAAAAATATGTCAATCTTTTGATAGTTTTTTACTTCTAAAAAACCAGCTTTATAGTTTTGACTACGGGAATTAATTTTAAATAAATAAATACAGCTCATATGTTTTGAATTTGGTAAAATAGAAATAATTTTTGTATTCATAAGATCTTAATTATATTAGGGTGAATTTTTTTTTTGTATTTTTCTGAAAACATTCAATTTTTGATGAATAGTGAAAAACACTACGTTATTGTTTAAAACCAACATTTATTTAAATAATTATTATTTTTATTTAAATTTATTTTCATGTAAAAATAGATATATAATATTTATATTAGTTCAATGTAATTAATTGGAGTCATTTTATAATAATATTAGATGTATAAAATTTTATTGAAATTTTTAACGTCTTTTACCCACTTTTTAGGCACATTTGTAAATTTGCAAAAAACATAATTTTAACTCTTCTATGAAATGAATTTAAAAAATATGAGATACATGGCTGAAATTAGTAAGTAAATTTTTTTTCAATAGGATAAAAATATATTTTGGTGAATAATAACTTTTGAAATTTATTAACCAC
Organism: Viscum album; assembly: GCA_963277665.1. Lineage (NCBI taxonomy): Eukaryota > Viridiplantae > Streptophyta > Magnoliopsida > Santalales > Viscaceae > Viscum > Viscum album. The sequence continues at coordinate 543,983,213 of OY728119.1, forward strand.
GGTTAAAAATTAATAGGGCAATTAATGGTAACAATTTTATTAAAGTTACCCTAACACATGTCCTAATTATATTGGATAAATGTATTTCTACCAAACTAAACCATAGGAATAAAATATGATCCTGGTCCACTTGGATTAGATTAGGACATTTGTTATTATTTTATTTAAAGAAGAGTTAAAAGTGTTAAATTCAATGTTTAATAACTAAAACATTTTTAAAATTGGGTTATACATAAGATAAATTCGACTATAAATTTTCATTAGAAATATAAAACTATTTAATACATAATGGAATATTATTTGTTATTTTTCGGCATTAAATAATTAAATTTATTAATGAAAAAATGATGATGTAGTAATCACCTAATTATTGAATGATTAAAATAATCGATATTATAAACATTAATATAATTTTAAATTGAGAATTTTGATATATTACAACAATTTTATATGTTAATATGAAATATTAGGGTTTATTAAATATTTTTTTGAAGTGATATGTTCTTATCACTTTCAAAAAAACCAAATACTAAATTGTGTCAAAATTGACATAAATGAGTTTTTAAAACAAATACTATATTATTAATTAATATAATATTCATATAAATATAAGGTTCTAAAAAAGGACTTATATAATAATATATATGTCATTAATGAACCACTTTGGGTTTTTTGGGCATTTTATAGTATGTTTATCAACCTTGTAATATAAAAATACAAGATGAAATTGTAAAAGTTAAACTATTTCACTAAGTGTTAAATCTAAAGGATATGGTTAATGTGGTGACCTAAAGCTATATAAAACCTTTTGGTTGAGATGTTTTCAACCCATCGCCAACTTTTCATTGAAATAAATCCTTTTGGATCCATTATAAACCAAATATTATTGTATAATAAAATAATATTTCAAGGTTTTCCTATAGTGACTCTCACATCTCTTATAAAATGGTACTTCTCCTTCTCTCAAAATCACATATCCAAAGTCATTTGGATAGGCCAAACCCTGCCCAAATATCATTCCAAATGCCCTAAATTCAACCTAGAGGCCTCTTTCTGATCAGAACCCAACCCAATGATCCCTTTTAAACAAATCGAAAGGAAGAACCCAGAGAAGAGTAAAGAATTTCACCACTGCTTTCAAAACATTCTTCTTCTTCCACTTCCTCTTTCTTTGTTGTTTCCATTTTAAAACAATAACACCATTACCTTATAGATACTGTGATGTCATTATGAATATTTTACAACCATATTTATTATTTTATCCATCCTATGAATGACAAAGTCACCATGCATGCGTACGTACGACTTTCTGTCTCCACATCGTGGTGTAGTTTGTTATTCAACACTTCATCAATTGGATGAGTATAATAATAAGGATAATTGATGTAAATAATAAATATAACATTTTTATGTTTAATTATATATGATATACCTCCAATTAAGAAATATTTCACCATCAATAAAATGGAATTTTCACTCATGTATGCGTACAAATTACCGTTTCCACGAACGTGATGAGATTAATTCCCCATCGTAGCCTTTCAAGAATAATTTTCACATTAGGATTAAAAATAATGTTTATGAAAATAATAAAATTCTTTATATGAATGAAATACATCCTATCACTATCAAACATGGCTTACATAACAAAACATATAAATTTAAACAAATCAGTTGACACCCGAAACAATGATACTCCTAAAATATTACTAAAAAAGAAATATTAGATGATCATATATGATATAATATTTATTTATAGGGTACTTGTATAATATAATAATAATGATTTATCTATTATAAAATAGGTTAATTTACCCTTGATAAATGGAAATTACAAGGTAATGTTTAATTCTACAATCACTTCATTATCTGAGGTTGTTTATACATGAGTATCTTCTAGAACTACTTTATCCTCCACATCCGTGTTTCTTAAAAATGTATTCTAATTTTTTTTACTATTTACTAAACTATGGGTTCGAGTAATTTATAAACATGTTTTAATTTTTATAAATTTTTTATAAATGAATATTTCCTTCATTTTCCAAACAAGTTTTTTATGCCCTTTTCGACAAAATTAAGGAAATAATGTTTTTTTAACTTATACAGCGAGTGCGGTTATTTTCCACTATTATAAAACCTTTGAAGCTTCTCTTACAAGTTTATAAGAATATTTTCAAAATAAATGTTTTCTTGCAAAATTATGTGACTTTTAAATGATTTCAAAAAAGAAAGAGATATTTCTCTCAAATAGATTTGATTTCATCTATGTAAATATCCTTTGATGGATATTGTATTTATTTGAAGTTGATTTATTATGATATAATATTCTATATTTTATTGATGGTTTTTTATATGTTTGACTATGTATGTGTTATTTTTATACCATTCATGGTTTATAGCTAATGTATTAATATTTCGTATTCTAGTTTTAATACGAATGTTTATGTTATGTTTCAACCTTTTCATATGAGGAATGCATTGCACTTATTATTTGATGGATGGAGCCTGCTATAGCTCCTCGATGCATCTCTAGGTCTCCTATGACAAACCAGTTTCTTGGCATAAGGCCTTGATGAAATCGTATTTTTAGTCTTGGCACGAGGCTTTGACTTTGTGGTTATGATGTCCAACATTATGCATTCTATCATTATGAAATTGGATATTGATATTACATGTGATTATTCAACTAGTAAAATATCCATTGAATATGTAAATGACATTATTTGATTTATATTTTCCATATTATGCTGAAGTTTATGTTTAAAAGTCTAGTGTTTTATTCTTATACATTTCATTAAATTTTTATGCTTATTTTTGAAAGTTTCCACTATATTGTTATCCTTAATAAGAAAATGAGCTCACACATTCCAATGTTTTATTTTTCCTAGGATGAGAAGAAGTAAATTATGATTAACCTAATGGAATAGGCTATGGGATATGAGTGTGTTCAAAGGGGACACAATGTCTTTGTTTTTTCATTTCAGGATGTAATGTAAAACTTATGTTCGTATCTAGTATTTCAAAGGATACTAAACTAATCGGTCATTTTGGAATTTTTCTCTTGTGATCACATCAATGTTACGTACTAATGCACCGACACTTGGTAACTAGGTTCGAGGCATTCCAGTTGGTATCAAAGGATGTTTAGTACAAACCTTGGAATCCAGATTTAGAAAAATCTGATTAGAGAACATTACCCTAAGAGAGACATTGAGGATTAGTATAGAAGAACTTCCTAGAATTTTGGTAACGTGGAGATTTTGTGAATTTTCCTAGAAATACATACCTGTCCAGATATGATGAGGTATAGGTGGTTCTGGCATAGATGCAACTAGGAATGAAAACTCAGACATGGAGTTTTGGGCATGACCCAGGATACCCTAGTACAAGACAATGGGCCTTGCTGCACTCCTGGTTACGACACTCCTGGGGGATATTCATAGGATAATTCAAATTTTATTTATAAACCATTTTGAAGTATTGCTGAGTAAATACATCCTCAAAGACATTTTTTTATGATATTGGATTATATACATAAAGTGTTCAATTTATGTTAGATATTTTAAAATTTTGGAATTATGCATTCTGATTCATAAACTAACCTACTCTATGCCATTTTTTAGAAATGGTGCCCAGTAGAAGGAATGAGAACTGCAACAATACACATGATCCAAAGAGTAAGAATGATCATATCTTTCATGGTCTTAAGCTATCATTTAGAAAGAAAATAGTCTCCCACGTATAGTCATCATATTAAGATACAGTATCATGTGTTAATAAGATAATTAAAGAATTATCCGAGTCCTATGGATTTTAAGGGAATACAAAGACGAAAAGGATTGTAGAGAGAAAGATGGATAAAGGGAAGATGGGAAAGAAGGATTTTCCCATATGTGATAAATATGGAAAGAATCACCTTGGTAAATGATTGAAGGGAATGGGAGTTTTTTTATAAATGTGGAGACAAAGGACACCATGTACGTGATTTTAGTGGTAAGAAAAATGTTTCAAATGTAGAATGTTTCATCTGCAATGAGTTGGGACACTATGAAAATCAATGTCCCAATCATCTGAGTATACCTCAAATGATGTTATTGGATAGTAATCAAGTTATGATACTACCTTAGATAAAGAAGAATAATTAGTGTTCTTGTATTTTTATTAATGAATCATTTCATTAGAGTGTTTTATAAAGGATTTACTGGTTATATTAATTATGTAAATAAATAAGGATTGTAATATATTACTATTTCATTGAGGATTTGATATTATATGTTACTAAGAAAAGTAACTCAATAGTAAGTTAAATTTGTTTGGAAAATAATTTTTTGAAGGAGTGATAAACCTTAATATGGTCATGATACTGAGGTAATGATTTCGGAATAAGAGATAGTTGATTTCGATAAATTATATGGGATATTCTTGACTACCTTAAAACTGATTAATAGTTTGTTTATCACATCATTATTAGAGTATTCAAAATTTTTGGATATAAAAAATATATCTAGTATTATATAAGGAATAAGTGATCATGAATGTAATCAATAAGTTTTTATAGAAATTCATGGTGTTACCATTATTTAATAGAATACATGATGAAGGTACTCACATGTTATTATGTGGAAAAGAGAGATCTTCATTATGTTATGTTGTCCTTCATTATAAATTTTTGGACATTGAGTTTAGACAAAAGTATTTTGGATATGTCTAGAGATTGGAATGGATTAAGTTGGACATTGGATACTATGGTTTATGGTTAAAAAATTTCTTAATATTGTTTTTTATTTTTTTATAAAATGGTCAACCCGAATGTTGGGCGATAACCCATTATGCCGGCAAGGCTGCGAGACTTGAACCCGCAACCGAAGGGAGACAATGGTGAATCACCTACCACTGGACTACATGATGTACTAGTTTGTATAATGCGTTTTTTAAATGTTTGTATATATGAATTATAAATTCATTTATTTGGAGCACTATACCATTAGGATAAATATAAAATTTTTGAGTTCTATTATCTTTTAGAGTGAAATATGAGTTTGTGATAGAAATTACTTAAAGGATGGAACTCTACATATCAAGTATTATTTTTTTTTCTTATTCTATGAATAAATTAATTCTTAATCATTTGAGAAAGGATCTCAAAACCAAATTTTTTTTATCCTAATACTTGATGTTTTTTTGAACTGATGATATTTTAACTCATCATAAATTTATGGCTATAAAGCCCTCAGTTTTCCCTTTACTGTTCACTTGTTTGTGATTTATGTCCTTAATCACTCCCTATACATATTTATATTTTTCATCCAATTATGTGTCTATAATATTCACCTATGTTCTTCTATTTGAAACCCTAATTTAGTGGGGACTTTTTCATTTTCCTTTCCCTCTTATTCAGACTTAATTTTATTAACTCTATTTCCGATGTGGGTTTTCCACAAAGGTATTTTTTTATTTTAAACCATTTATTTTACAAGAAAAATTTCAAATTGTGAGGAAAAAATTTATTGAAGGAGGGAAAAATGCAATACCCAATGATTTCATAGTTCGTTATCTCATTAATGTAATTCAATATATAGCACTACATGCGACACCGAGTTCATGTGCACCACGACTTACCAAACGAGCCGTTTAGAAAGAAATTATGAATATTATTAACTAAATTTTGAATTTTATATACTCTATATAACTTTAGAATCCATATTATATTTTTCTTAGATATAATATATGAAAAAATTAATTTTTTCAGATAAAAGAAGTATTTTTCAAAAGATACACTTTTACCGCCTTTTAATGGAGAACACTTTTTAAATCCAATATTTGACACTATTATAAATTAAATTTCTAGAAATTTTATTCTTCTTTAGAATCGTAACATAAAATTTTATTTTGTATATATTTTTGGTACTTTATGATAACTTTCATATTTTGATGAATAGTGAAAAATACTAAATTTTTATTGAAAACAAATTTTTTTAATCGAAATAATTTATATGGTTAAATTATTAATCTAAGTTGTTTTAATGTATAATTATATTATATTTTTATCATTTAATATAATTTAGGTCATTGGATGTAAATTCACATTTAAATCGTACATAAACACATGTCAATCTTTTGATAGTTTTTACTTCTTAAAAAACCTCTTTCTGGTTTTGAAAATAGAAATTAATTTTAAATTAATTAGTAAAACTCATATGATTTTAATTTTTTAAAATATAAATCATTTTTTGATTCAGAATATCAAAATTATCTTAGGGTGATGTTTGGGTATTTTTCTGAAAACATTCAATTTTGGATGAATAGTGGAAAACACTGCGTTATTGTTTAAAACAGTCTTTTATTTAAATAATTATAATTTTTATTTAAAATAATATCAAAGTAAAAAGAGATACATAATACCAATATTAGTTTAATGTAATTCATTGGAGACATTTTATAATAAGATTAGATGTATAAAATTTTATTGAAATTTTTAACGTAGTTTACCCACCTTCTAGTGACATTTGCAAATTTTCATAAAACATAATTTTACTGATTATGTAAATTGAATTTATAATATCCAAGAGACACGGCTGACATCAGTATGTAAAATGTGGTTCAATAGTATGAACATAATTTTTGGAAAATAATATCTTTTGAATTTTATTTACTGTGGTTAAAAATAAATAGAGTAATTAAAGGTAAAAATGATATTATAATTACACTAAAACATGTCCTAATTCTATTGGATAAATTTATTTCAACCAAAATAACCCTTATGAAAAAAATATGATATTTCTAGTCTACTTGGTTTAGATTAAACCATTGATTATTATTTTATTTAAATAAGTGTTAAAAGTGTGAAATTGATGCTTAATAATTAAAACATTTTTAATATAGGGTTATAAATAAGAAAAATTCGACTATAAATATTAATTATAAAGATAAAAAAATTACATACATACTGGCATTTATTTATAATTTTTATACATTAACTGACAAAATTTATTTATGACACAATGACGAGGCAGTAATTACCTTATTATTGAATGATTAAAATAATTGATATTATAAATATTAATATAAATGTAAATTGAGACTTTTTATGTATTCCACGAATTTTATATGTTAATATTAAATCTTATGGGGGATTAAATAATTTTTTTTCGAAGTGATTGAGTTTTTATGACTTTCACAATAACTATATAGTAAATAGTGTCAAAATTGGCATAAAAGAGTTTTTAAAACAAATACAATATTATTAATTGATATTATATCCCTAAAAATATAAGGTTTTTCCAAAGGATTTATATAATAAGAAATATGTTATTAATTAACTACTTTAGATTATTTTGGAATTTTATAGTAGTTTTATTAACCATGTAATATAAAAATACAAGAAAACATTGTAGAAGTTAAACTATTTAACTAATAGTTAAATTTAAAAGATAAGGTTAATATGGGGACCTAAACGGTCCAAAAACCTGTTAGTTGAGGGGCTTCCATCCCAGGCCCACCTTAGATTCTAAATAAATCTTTTTTAATCCATTATAAACTGAATATGATTTTATAATAAAATAATATTTCAAGCTTTTCCTAAAGTGGCCGTCACCTCTCTTATAAAAGGGTACATCCCCTTCTCTCATAATCACACCTCCAAATCCATTTGGCACTACCAAACCCTACTCAAATATCCTCCCAAATACACTCAATTCAACATAGTTTCCTTAATTTAATGCGAATCAAACCTAAGGACCCCTTTTAATCAAATCAAGAAGAAGAACTTGAAAAGAGGTAATAATTTCACCACCTATTTCGAAGTTCTTTTCATCTTCCACTTCTTATTTCGTTGTTTTTTCTGTATCAATATAATAACTCTAGTACCTTATACATACTGTGATGTTAATATAAATATTTTAAAACCATATTAATTATTCTATGCATCCTATTAATGCCAAAGTCACTATATATTCATTCGTACGGCTTACCGTCTCCACATCGTGGAGTAGTTTGTTATTCAACACTTCATCATTTTGATGGGTATAATAATGAGAATAATTGATGTAAATAATAAATATTACAATCTAATGATTCTGTATATATGATATACCATCAAATTACATATGATTTCACCATCAATGGAATTGTATTGTCGATCGTGTGTACGTATAGATTCCCTTCTCCCCAAACACAATGAGATTCATTCCCCATTGTAACAATTCAAGAATAGGTCTCACTTTATGATTAAAAATAATGTTTAATAACTTAATATAATTCTTTATATGAATCAAATACATCCTATCTATATCAAACAAGACTTACATAAAAATTTGTATAAAGGAAAATGAATCTGTTAACACCTGAAACAATGATACTAGTAGAATATTATTAACAAAGCAATATTAGAAGATCATATATGATATCATATTTATATATGCGGTTCTTGTATAATTTAATAACAATTATTAAACTATTATACAAGAGGTTAATGTACCTTTTATTATTTAAAATTACAAGGTAATGGTTAATTCTACAATCTCTTCATTATCTCAGGTTGTTTATACGTGAATACCTACTATGACTTCTTTTTCATCCACATCCGTGTTTCAAAAAATTGTATTTCAAAAATATTATTACTATTTCCTAATCTTTTGGTGATAGTAATTTATAACCTTTTTTATCTTTTTATTAATTTTTTATAAAGTAATATTTCCATCATTTTCCATACAAGGTCTTTTATGCCCTTTTTGACAAAACTAAGGAAAGAATGTTTTTTAACTTATACAGAGAGTGAGGCTATTTTCTGCCATTATAACACCTTATAAGCTTCCCTTACTACATTATAAGAATATTTTCAAAATAAATTCTATCTCTTATAATTATGTGACTTTTAAATTATTTCAAAATAGAAAGTGATATTTCACTCAAATAGTTTTGATTTCATCTATATCAACATATTTTTGATGGATTTTACATTTGTTTGAAGTTGATCTATTATGATAAAATATTCCATATTGTATTGAAGGTTTTGTGATATGTTTGACAGTTTATGTGTTATTTTTATACCATTCATGATTTGTGGTCAAAGTATTAACAACTGTTATGCTATTTTTAATATGAATGTTTGTGTTATGTTTAAACTTTTTCATATGAGGAATGCATTGGGAATAGTAAGTAATGGATGGAGACCACTATAACTCCTCGATGCATCAGTAAATCTCATAAGACAAACTAGTGTCTTGGGACAAGGCCTTGAAAAAAATCATATTTTTTGTCTTGGGATGAGGCCTTGAGTATGTTGTATTGATGTACAACATTAATCATTCCATCATTATGAAATTATCTATTGATATTAGATGTGATTATTCGACTAGTATAATATCCACGTGAATAAGTAAATGGAATTATTTGATTTATCTTTTCCATATTATGCGGAATTTTATGTTTAAAAGTCTTTTGTTTCAGTCTAATACATTGCATTAAATGTTTATGCTTATTTTTGAACGCTTCTATTATATTGTTATCCTTACTGAGTACCTAAGCTCTCCCCTTCAATGTTTTGTTTTTATCAGGATGTGTAGATGTATATTATGATTAAACTATAGGAATAGGATAAGGGATATAAGTTTATTCAAAGGGGACACAATGTCCTTTTTTCCATTTCATGATGTAATGTAAAACTTATGTATGTATATAGTACTTCAATGGATACTAAACTAATTGGTATTTAGAGACTTGATATCTTGTGATCATGCCAATGTTGTGAAATAAGTCACCGACTCAAGGTAACAAGGTTTGGGGGCGTTGAAAATGGTTAATTTTACAGTCTATTTATTATCGAAGGTTGTTTATATTTATGCATCTACTAGAAATTCTTTACCATTCACATCTATGTTTCTTAAAAATGTATTTCAAATTTTTTTTACTATTTCCTAGAATAATGGTAAAAGTAATTTATACTCCAGTTTGACTTTTTATAAAATGTTTGGAAAGGAATCTTTCCATCATCTTCCAAACAAGGTAATTTATGTCTTTTTTAAAATATTATGGTATGAATTGTTTTAACTTATAAGGAATGTGTGGCTATTTTCCACTGTTATAAGACCTTCGATGCTTCCATTTCAATGTTATAAGAATATTCTCAAAATAAATTTTTTCATTTATAATTATGTGACTTTTAAATGATTTCAAAATAAAGAGAGGCATTTCTCTCAAATATATTTTATTTCATCTATGTCAACATCCTTCTATGAATTGTACATTTTTTTATGTTGATTTATCATAAAATATTCAATTTTATATTGAAGGTTTTTTGATATGTTTGACTTTGGATGTGTTATTTTTATACCATTCATGGTTTATGGTTAAATTATTAATGTTTCTTATGCTAGTTCTAATTTGAATGTTTATGTTTTGTTTCAACCGTTTCATATAAGGGATGCATTGGACTAAGTAAGTTATGGGTGGATCCCTATAAAGATCCTTGATGCATCAGTAGGTATCATGAGACAAATTAGTGTCCTGGCATAAGGCCATGAAATAATATTATTTGTAATCTTGGTATGAGGCCTTGACTATGTTGTTATGATGTCCGGCATTATGCATTCCATCATTATGAAATTAGCTATTTATATTACATGTGATTATTCGACTAGTATAATATCCATGTAAATAATTAAATGGAACTATTTGATTTATCTTTTCATGATTATATTGATGTTTCCATTTAAAATATTTTTGTTTTAGTCTTATAAATTTCCATAAATGATTATACTTATTTATGATAGTTTCCGCTATACTGTTATCCTTACTGAGCATCTGAGATCACCGCTTTATTATGTATTCTTTTTTCCAGGATATAAATAAGAACATTATTGTTGAATTATAGGGATATGGCAAGAGATATGAGTGTGTTCAAATGGTTACAATGTTTTTGTTGTTATTTTATTTCGTGACATAATTTAAAACATAGATATTTATTTAGTACTTCTAAGGCTTCTAGTCTAATTAGTCTTTCTATAATTGATCTCTTGTGATCATGCCAATGTTATGTAATAATGAACCAAATCTGGGAATGAGGGATGGGGATTTGTATCCTAGGACCATATGAGGATTTTTTTAGAGGCCATAGTTCTTGAATAACTGGTAAAAGATTGGGCGAGATGGTTTGGGGAAACCTTTCCGTCCAACTTGCTTGATTTATCTCAAACTGTGAGGTTTCATATATAGGGAACCTATAGGCCACAATTTTTATCTGTAACTATGTGATTTGAGGACCACAACCACACAACAATCATAGGTTTCAGATAGTGGTGATCCGTATAGTTTGTGCAGAGTTTTCAAACTGTGCGCCTAAACCATGTGACCCCTTATTTTGGGTTAAATATAATTTCCACCATTTTTGTAGAAACCATATTTATTTTATTACCATTATTACTGTAGAAGAAAAACACATTTTATCCACCATTGATCTCAAATGTCCCTCAAAAAAGGCATTGATATAACTCCAACCTCTGGTCTCTGATCTTTGATCAGTTTGAAGAATCAGATCCATCTCAGTAAGCTCCCATAGAATCTTAACTCATATCTATGATTTACTCTGAATCCATCAAGCTATTTATGATGAAGTTTATTTGGCCTATTTTTAGGGAATTTGAATTTTTCTCATATATCATCCATCATAATTTTATTCTAAGAGCAATATCAAACATGGTGTTGTCTACATCATTGAGGTAGGTGTCCATATTGTACTTCCTTTGAGTTTTAAATCCCTATTTCTATGTTGGTGTACCACATGTTGATACTTTTCTAATTATATCATGTTTATTAAATTGATCAAAGTTCCCATAACTCTGTTGTTATTTCTAGATTATAATTAAAATGTAATTTAGCTAGATACATGAATATTAAATGGAATCCCAAGCACCTCTTAGGTGTTTGGACCTTTTATATTTGGAATTTCCTATTTAGGCAATGGGTTGTTTGACTATGGCACCTTGATATTTCAATTGATTTTGGTACCTTGAATTTATTTTCCCCAATTAATTAAATTGAAATTGAATGGAATGTGTTAAATGGTATGGTTTATTCATGATGTATTACTAGTCATTGAATGAATTAATTGATTAAAATGTAATGATTTATCCAAATTTTTTGTGTTTTCCTTATATAAAATGAATGTTTTATAAACGTAATTGATTTGAGTAGAGGGAGGAAAGGACACATAATGTTAAAAAATCATTATGAAACAAATATTATGAAAAATCAGTGGTTAATTGGAATTGAACTTGTCTACTGGAACATAAGAGATTTACGTCATCCTGTGATATGTCAAAAAGATGAGTACATATTTCTTATACATATATAGGCTCCATTAATAATTTTCATAATAATATTATACTCATACCTTATACTATAAATGATTAATCCCTTTTAGAGGTTGTGTATGATGGTAAGGTGTGTTGATCATGGAGGATAATCACACTCCCTTACATCTGGTGTTGAGTATGGCATCTCAAACCTATAATACTATATGGGTGTTGGGATTTATACACCACGTTCCACGATTAGAGTGTTTCCATGACGGATCACTGGTCATCCCAAGTTTCGTATCATGATGTCTCTCACTCTATTTGGATGTAAGGAATGTACCCTATTTCATGAGATTATAGGCTCGTTAGATTAGTCATAGTTGTATGAGTTACGCCCCATCCCATGCAGAACTACTATTCCAGATATATGGAAACTTATTTCTTCATGTAATTGGGTTATATATATGGATGAAATACACAATTGGACTATATATATTGTTAATATAGTATATATAGATTGACATGATCATACACACATTCTATCCATGGGTCATAATAGGTAGACCCACCAGGAGTCCTACAGGATCTTTAGTTGGATGGTTTTTTATTTTAGTATTGTTTCTCTTATTTTGTTATACATGCACACTATTAAGTTATGAGAACTACTTAGATTACATGTAGACACTATTGGTGGTAGCCTAATGGGATTTTTACCGCACAACCCACTGGAGATGCCTTTGGTACATGAGAAATAATTTAATTATAGGTTAGGATAAAGAAGAGTACCCATCAATAGGTTGTTCATATTCTTTTTCTTATATGAAGTTTAAGAGTAGAGGGTTAACCATGAACTCGAAATTCTACTGGATTAGTTTTTGTTCTTATTGTATGTTTGTATATAATGATTGTATGATTTCTCCCATGTTCCCCATTCTTTTTATACCCGGATTCCATGAATAATGTGTTGACACTTCCATAGTGGAATTTAACGTATTTATTAGTTGTTCAATTATTTATTACTTTTTTTCTAACATATTTAGTTATCTATTTATGCATCGAAATTTTATTAATTGTTATGTCTATTTTTTATATCCACTTCTGCTACTATTTTATGCTTATTGGTTATTTCTTATATTCTATTATAATAGGAGAGTATAGTCTCCCAAATATACCACCTTTACACGCTTGCTTTTTGTTGATATCCTCTTGCATATGGGGATGATCCCTAGAGGCCATGCGAACCACCTGCTTGGGGTATGGTCTATGTTGATCCTTGTGTAGGATGTTACAGTGTGGTATCATAGGGGGTTCTTTTCTTGTCTTACTATTTGGATACGACATATTGGAGATTGGGAACACTTGGTACTCATTCATAGGAAATTATTCGGTATTGAAAGGCCATGTTCAGGGTAAAGGTATAATATCTTGATTTATTGTTGTTGCTCTATTTTTTTCCTATTACTATTAATATCATTTCACCAATGACTCGCACACTTTCTGTGTTATGATTATTATTAATTTTTTTATTTTTTTATTTCATCCTTGGACCAATTATAAGAGGGAAAGGAGAATTATTATGTGATTCATTCTTATGACGAATAAGAATAATATTTCATGAATTTTTCAATGCCACATATATTTTTGGAGTGAATTTTCCTATTTCACATTATTAGATCCTTGATTATATTGAATTGTGTGGAAAATTCTTACAGGTATTGTAAATCATATTTTATACCTAATGTTCATGCGTTAACTTAATATTTTTCTCCAAAATTGGTTAATGTAGACACCTTGAGCAGTCAATTATATCTTGATGATCCATGGACTATTGGCCATTGGAATGTGTTATTGTGTGATTTGAATGGATATCATACTTTGGTTCATAAGGAGTGTGGTCCTTTTTATATAGAAAGTGGTATACAATATTATACAACCATTTAAATTAATATACATAATTGAACAAGAAAAAATTCAAAATAAAGATGAATTATAACATATGAGAATAAATGTTATTTATATGTCTATCACATAGAATTATTTCCAATCCCAGCCATTGTAGTGGGTAGTGGGGTATCTCTTTTATGTTATTATAACCTGTTATGGTCTCCTCTACCATCTATATCCTGAAATTGAAGAAGGAAGAGAGGTTCAATTATTTCTATATGAAAGATTTACTCCATTTATAGTTTCATAAATAAAATATTCTCAATTTATTAAACTTTTTTGGAGGAATTTTTTAAATTGTATTATCTTGTCACTTTGACATACACTTATCCTACTCCATAAAGGGGGTGACGACCATGCTTTTGAGGTGGTGGGCCCATATACACTAGTGATTCCTCATGAAGTTCCACCAATGGATCCTCATCCTGTTTCTAATATAGTAACTGAAGGATATATCCAAGAAGTTTATATGTGTATGATTCATAATATGAATGTTATTGTTCGACCTTCCCCGAGTATTGTAGAGTTGACAGCTTCATGGTTTTTCACCAGTGCTGGATGCATGGACACCAAAAGAATCAATGTTTAAGGGATACAATAGAGTGTGGAGGATGTTGAAGGATAGTCTATAATAAACATTTCTATTAGAAGTTCCCTTCGATTCCTAGTGAACAGGGATCTGCACCTACTCCCTATCCAGGAGTTGGGACAACAGGATCATGATAGACATGCAGCTGGAATACCACTAGCCGATTTGTATAAAGAGGAGGTTAATGAAGAGGCACTTAGACATATGATTCTTAGAACCAGTAGAGAGGTTTTTTGTTAGGGATGTCTATCAGTGACCTAGGGCTACTGTATAGGCAAGTTTCATGAAGCCCAACATATGCATGAGGAGCAGATCATCAATCCTTTTACTATATGAGGAAGTATTCAACTATCCTCCAATTTAGTGTCTTCAATATTTATCATAGACATGTATTAATCATTCATATATGTGGCTACCACTAAGTTTATGGGCCTTAAAATTGAGAGAAACTATGTAATTATATGGATAGACACCCAGTTAGGTATCCGTTCTGAGGGTGTTCACTGTTATAAGAACTATCCCCTTGAGAAAGGTGGTTACCTTTTAATGCGGAATCTTTACATCCTTGAAAAATGGTATTGGACGTAATCATCGAGTTGTAATGGTTGGTTTACTATCAATCCCAAATTTACTGATATAATCATAGGGTGATTTTTACATCACCGGAGTGACTTAGGCATGTGCTTAAGGGAGAATGGTATGTCAGTGCGACTAGATCTTATCATAACTAGTAGAGGCTGAATAATGTGACAACTCATATCACTATTATTTTCTTCGATGACTAGGGGTTATGACCCACTATGTTTCCTCCATTAGTGAAGCATTTTGGATATGTATTTCCCAATGGATTCTCTGGTCTAGCTCCAGTGGGAGAGGTAGAGTTTACTATTGATCTGGTATTAGGAGTAGTACATGTAACCATTCCTCTTTATAAGATTTCCCATAAAATGATTTTGGATCTCAAGATGTATTTAAAGGATATGGAGGATAAATTATTTATATTGACCAACCCTTATCCTTGGGAATCACTAGTCCTTTTAACCAAGAAGGAAGATGATACCCTCAATATTGTTATGGTTTACAATAATTTTAATTATATCACAATAAATAATCAGTATCCACTTCCAAGAATAGAAGTATTCTATAAAAATAACCTAGGATAAAAAGTGTTTTTAAAGATAGATCTAAGGTTGATCTATCATTAGTTGTGTGTAAGGACTTTATACATACTTCATAAATTTTTCAGGAGCAGTTATGGTCTATACGAGTACCTGGCCATGCTTTTTGGAACCACAAACACACCTGCAGTTTTTATGGATCTTATGAATCGGTTTTTTCACCCATATCTAGATTTATTTGTGGTTGTCCTAATTGAATATATCTTGGTTTATTAACACTACTGACATGACCATGAAACCCATATTAAGATTATTCTAAATAATCTATGATATAATTAGCTCAATGATAAGATCAGTAAATTCCACTTATGTATCAAAAACATACATTTCCTGGGTGACATCATCTCGAAGTCACGAGTTTCAATAGACCAAGAGAATGTTAGCGTTATAGTTTCACGTGATAATCCGAAGAACATATTTAAAATTTAGAGTTTCTATGGGATTTCTAGATACTACAAATGCTTTATCCAGGATTTTTTAGTCCTTGCAGTACCACTTATAGGATTTTGAAAGAAGGATGTGCAAATCATTTGGTCAGAAACTTATGAAGGAGCCTTTCAAGAGATGAAGGGTCTTTTTTCCTTTTCACCGATATTGATTATTCCAAATCTAGGTAGGATCTATATTGTAAATTATTAATTTCTAAGAATCAGTCATTGGATTTTTCTGATGCAAGATGAGTCAGTCATCACATATGGGTCTTATCACATAAAGCCTCACAAGAAGAATCATCCAACGCATGACCTTGACGTCACTATTATAGTTTATTAGTTATGTTGTTGGAGACACAATGTACTTTTATATTATTGTTTTCTTCACATAAAAAAATTCTCAAGTACATTTTTACACACTGGGATCTCAATCTCAAGTAGCAATGGTGGGTTGAGTACCAACAATCGTTTGATTTTGAGCTTTCAAAAATCCTTGGTAAAGATGATTATTCTACTAATGATCAAGTCGGGAGACTCAAAAAAATGTAGTTAAGGAATCCAGTAGGGGGTGGTATCTTATGGCCATATTCTCATTGAGGTTCAAGAGGAACGTGATCAGACTACCCTCTCATCCTTAGAAGTGAATTCTACTCTTATGGAATGGGTAAGAATGAGACCGCAATCTGATCATGGAGGCCTCTTCCTATGGGAAAGTGTCTCAGATGGGGATACATCTTCACGCTGAACCGTGGATGGGGATTATACCTTGTTTTTCAATGGGAGTGTATGGGTCCCAACCAACATAAGAGAGGAGCTGATGTGGGAATTTTCATGACTTTGTATGGGAAATTCACCATAGTGTCACTAAAATGTATCGAGATATATGACACCAGTATTTGTGGCTTTGTATGAAAGGTACGATTTCCATAGTCAGTATTCGGTGTTCCACCAATTAGTAGTTGAAGGCGGAACATAAACATTTGATAGGGATTCTATAGTCATTTCCTATTCCCGAGTGTAAATTGGACAATGTTTTAATGGATTTCTTGAATGGTCTACATAGGTCACCTTGATGAAATCAGACAGTTTGGATTGTGATTGATCATTTGATGAAGGTCTCAAACTTTATACCTATGTGAGAGACCTTCTTTGTAGATCATCCGGGAAGGTTTTACATAAGTGAGCTTGTACGTCTTCATGGAGCTCATTGTTATGTCATTTCTATCAAATAAAATCGTTCCACATCAGAGTTCCAGTAGGTGTTGGAGAAGGCATTGGGTACACATGTGATTCTGATCAAAAAATTTAACCTAGAGAAAAATGGAAAGATATATCATATTATTTGGGTTTTAGGGGACATGATCCATTCATGTGTCATTTATATTGGGAGTTCTTGGGAGAAACACATTCCTCTAGTGAAATTATTTTATAATACATTATTCAGGATACTATTGAGATGCATACTTATAAATAATTATATGGTAGGTCTTTCCGCTCACCTATATTCTAGATAGTGGCATGTAAAGTAGCTATGATTATACCACATCTCATTATAGATACTATAGACCAAGTCCATCTGATCATAAATCACATGTTGACAGCTCAGTCCAGACTACAATTGAATTCCAAAAATCATAGATGAATTCTCTAGATCAAGGTCAGAGAGCAGATTTTCTTGTGAGTCTTTCCCAGGTTAGGGAATATCTATATTCAAAAGAAATTTAATCTCCTATCATGGTTTATTAGAACCTTCTAGGTTGTTAAATATATTAGACCAGTGGCTTACTGGTTGAGACTTCCTCCGATATATTGATGAATGCATGATATTTTTCATGTATCTCATCTTTAGTAATACTATCAAGAACCATAACATTTATTTCATCCTACTGAATATGAATTGGTTATTGATGATTCTTTTAAAGTGTATCCAGTGTGTATTGTTAATTGGAGCATGAAGACTTGTTGAGGTAGGTCAGTTCCTCTAGAAAAGGTTCTATGTAGAGCCATAACCACATATAGCCCAGATATGGTGTCTACTACTATTACATTGGCATGATTACAAGGTATTGAATCTCAATGGATTAATAGTTTAGTAGTAGTGGTAAACTAGATACATAAAGGTTTTTATTATTATTAATTATTACACTAATTACAACCTAATTGTTTTTTTCTTTCTCTAAATAAAAACATTGAGTATGACTCTAATCAATCTAGTAATTCAGTTTATATCTTTCATATTTGACTTCTTAGATTAATAGAGAAGTAAACACAGCAAGGGAAAGATCAAATGTGCATTAAGGGAAAAATACAGTAGAAGAAATAATGAATCAATGAGAGTTATATTTCTATCATGGTAAATAATTTAACACACATATTGTGTAATCAAAAAATGGATAAGGAAATTCATAAAAAATATGACACGATAATAAATTGAATGAAATGTCATTCGAATTACAATTTATAGAAAAATAAATACACTAAGGTAAGAAAATAATATAAATTTAATAAAATCAATGAACCGAATTTAATTGTATCCGTAGATATGTCGAAAAAATGGTCATGGATGAATAAAAAAAATCTCAATACAGGAAATTCTTAATTAATGGATGTCATGTTTTTTAGGCACATGATACCTTCACCGGCACGAGACAATTTAAAAATTTCATATTTTCACAACTAATTCATCCTATGAGACAACCAATACATCAAGAGGATTTCATTAACTAGTACCTAACCAATAGAGTTTTCATTAACTGGTCTCTAATCTATATGTCTTACATTAACTAGTCTATATCTCGTATATTGCATGTCCAAAGTATTAAAATAAACTAAATGCCTTATAAAATATATGTATTGGTTAAAGGATATAGTTTTAACAATATTTCCCCAAATAATAAAATATATTTCAATGTAAACAACACATTATAATTTTTATGTGGTAGAGGAAATAATCATATCCATTAAAAATGATATAGATCTTTAGGGGAAATTCAATGCTCAAGGATCATAGGAAATTGAATATTTCAAGGGGGAAAGAGGAATCAGGGAAGTGAATATGAATAATATCATTGTACAAATCAATCATAAACCAACCCTAGGAATATTAAAAATGGTATCAATACAAAATAACCTATGTAGAGTAAAATAAATGGTTGTTGTCAATGATAAATGGAATCATTATAAAAAGATATTTTAGAAACATTTTTGAGGAAAATATATGCTTGTTTTGAAAAACATTTGAGTTATCTTTTTTTTAAAATTACATTTTAAAATATTTTCTTAATAAAGTTACATTTTAAACATACAAGGGGTGATTCAAATAAATGATGGCAGGTAAATCTATACAAGCCATACAAGGTAAAATGAATCTTCCATTTACATGGTTAAAGTGTATAAAAATGACTTCCTCAGAAAGAAACAAGAAGATTCCTCTTAAAACATTTGTTAATGAAAAAAGGGTAAAAATTCTTTACAAAATCATTTTAATATTGTTTTTAATTTTTTTTAAATATGGTTTTTTGAAGAAAATATGTTTTTCAAATAAAGGGAGAAACAATGTAGGGTTTTCTAAAAAGCATTTTCAAAAAAATTATGAGTACCAAAGTGTGGAAAAATGGAACTAATAATTGAAAATTGTAATGATTAAATATATTATAATGAAATTTTTTATTGAACAATGGATATATAATTTCCATAATGGAAACACCAGTCAAATATCAATAAGTGTATTGATGAGGAAAATAATATTTAAACATTCGAAAGATTACCATACAACGTTTAAAAATTTTAAATCATAATCCTCATGAAGGAATAAAATATAATGAATGTTATATTATAATGATAATAAATATATTCGTGATATATTAGGTAATAGTTCATAATATATATTTTATCGTTGAAACTAGGTTCCTAACAATAAATAAGTCTCAATTGAATGAAAATTAAGACGAAATCCCTTTCCAATTTTGTAACAAATAAACTGGAAAACCCAAAGGAATTAATAATTAAATAAAAAATTTAAATACCATGAATATATTTGGGTTCATGATATTATATGTCAATGTGGAATTATTAATACCATATATAAAAATAGGATGCATAATAATAAATTATGCCTCACAGAATTAAATGGGAGACAAGAATCCCTTAACTTGAGTTTTATTTTGGGTGACCGTCCATTAAATTATTGTATAATAAAATTATGTTAATTTTAAAAATTATTTAGTACATTATTCATTTTTATAATTAATTTTATTTAACTTTTTACTAAATTGTATACAATTACTTATAAAATAATGTTTACATCGGGTGTTTTGACCAAATTCAGTTTATGTGTCAAAAAATCCTTATTAGGTCAAATATGGTCATAGGGGTCAATATATAACATAAAAAGAATGATAATCAGTAATTAATTATCAAATTTATTCATTAATAATACTTTTAAAATCAATCATTAAATATGTTTATGAAAAATGAACCAACTTTACAACCGTGGAAAGGATAGGCTGTACATAAACATGAGTAATGTTAATATTTTTCAATAATTTTTATAGAAATAAGTTAAATAGAATTATATCTCTCAATAATTATCGTAATATCATGAATACCATATTATTTAGTCATATATGTTTACATATAAAATTATGATGATGTAGAAAGAATCAGATCGTGTTGAGGAGGCGGCAGTCCACACGTCCACGACCGACATTATCATTTATTAGTTTGTGAAAGTATAATGAAGAATATATATATATATATATATATATATATTAAAATAAAATAATTTCATTAATATAATATAGATTTTTTATGTATCATATTTTAAATTTCAGTCATGCTTTGTACATTCTATGGTTCTTGTGAATGAATCACTTCACTTTGAGGGGAAGTAGTCCACACTTCCTCAAACAATGTTATCATAATAATGAAAAATGTGATGTATAAGGGTATGTGTTGTAAAATAATTAAAAAATAATAATTAAATTATAAAAATAATTTAATATATATATAGTGTGTGAATCATAATGGCTATACATGAATGTTGGAAATGAAAAAAATGAAAAATCATCGTTTCGTGAGGCAGAAGTTTTCCATACATAGAAATAGTATGTTCATTACCCATTAAATAGGGTTTCATGTATGTTTAGGAAGAAATATTAATATAAAAACATATTGGTATATTTATAATAATTTTATTGTTATGTAATCATATAATAATAAAATTATAGGGATTGAATAATGGAAATGAAACTAAATAAATTGAGAGAAGTTGTTACCTCTTAATCGGGTTACTCCATTTGGTTTGTTACAAAAGGATTTCTTAGAAGGATTCATGTGCAAATGGACAATTATAGGTAGTATTGAGGTTTTTTGGGAGACTACATGAGTAGATGTGGGATAAGAAAATTTGGCTTGACAGGTGTGAGGAATGGTGAAAGGTTGTAGCCTTTTATAGGGAAAGAAATGAACTCACTAGGAATTTTTGGAAACAATTTAGGTGCACACAAGTTCTTACATAAAAAAGTAATAAAAAACAAACCCAACATAATAAATGTAGGTTCTTGTACGAATTAGTTACATAAATTGTTTGTTTTAAAAGATCCAAGGTCATTTGAGCTATTAAATATAAGGTTCAGTCTATTTTTAATATAATTACACCTTAATAAATGTAATTAATTTTAATCACGTTCACTAATCATTTCGATAAAAAATTAATTTGACCTTATTTGAATAAAAATATTATCCATATTACATTGTTTTATCTCCTTTTTTAAAATTCAAATCACATTATCTATAAAATTAATATTAATTGTAATCTTGTAGACAAATGGTTTAACAAGTTTTAGTAGAAAAATGTTCAAATGATTATTGAGATTTTATATTCATTATTAATGTGAAATTTATTCAAACAAATAAATTTTAGTAATTTATTTATTATTGATCTAATGTGACTTTATAAAAAATTTGAAATAAAATTTGACATTTATTATTATTTAAGCGAAAAGACATTTTTCACTAAAATATAGTATTTTTTCACTATACATCAAAAAATGAAATTTCTAATAAAAATATAAAGAATTCACTCTAAGATAATTTTTAAAATATAAATTCAGTGATTATTTATATTTTATCAAATTAAATTTATTATAGTGTCAAAATTATAATTTTAAATAGGTTCACCATTAAAATGTAGTAAAATTTCCTATATAAAAACAAATGTTTTTTTGTGTCAAATAGGGTTTTTCTTATTTTATGCATAAAAAAGTAATAGATAAATATAAATAATATTTGATTGAATATATAATATAAATTATTCATTAAAAGTATTATTTAATTTAATTTAGTAATATTTATTAATGTAAAAATCCATTGGAAGAACAAAAATAATAACATTATTTTATTATATATAATTCGTTCATATTTTTATTTATCATTAATTGTAAACTGATGAATTAATTTTATATTGGTGTAAAACATAATTTCTATATGTTTTTTGTTAGTATTAACAAGAACTAATTAAATGACGGGTTTATCTCATATTATTTAAATAATAAAATTTCAATAAAACATTGTTTTTTGGTGAAACTCAATCATGAGTCTAACACAATCAATCAAGGATCGATGTACACTATTTCATGTAACAAAAGCTATCATGGTAGGTTTTTCTTATTTGTAGCACAAGCAGTCGAGGAAGGATTCTCTTACGTGTAACGAAATCTAAATCGGTGTTGTGTACTTTAAAAGAAGCATCCTTTGTTAAATTTATTTTAAATAGTAAATATATAGTAGAGTCTTTGGATTTTATATTCCCAAACACATTTGGTGTCACATTTCATAAATTCTATTGAATGAAAATATGTGCTTTAAATTTTGGGGTGTTACATTCTCCACACCTTAATTAAATTGTACCCTCACCATTAAAACAAGATCATGGTGATAGATATTTTTATACTTCTCTTTTTTGAAATACAACATCATGATAAGTGTCTATAAATTATCCTCTAGAAATGAGAGAATCGGAATTATAGTGGTCACATAAACTTTCATGTTACTAGGTCTCGATGTAGGATAATATTATTGGCATGTAGGGATACATAGTTGAAGTAAAATCATAAATATTTTTATGGAGTGAATGAGGTCATCAATCACTAACAATTGAGTGATCAATGGAAAGATGGTGGCCTGAAATACAAAATTTTGATCTGATTTAGATGACCATTGGTTGAACAAAAATTAAATTATTTTGAAATTTTTTTTATTATAATCCATTTTTCTAATAATGGCTAATTGTTTTACAGAACGAAAATATAAGAAAATATTCATTCTTGATAAGATTCATTTTCATACGAAGAATCCTAAATTTTGATAGTGCTTTGATAAAATTATAATTCAGTCCATTACTCCCATAAATTAATTAGCAATAATGAATTTTTATTCAAAAAATAACTAAAAGAAAATTAAAATGTTTCATAATCCATATTAATGAGTGAAAAGTCAAACTATCTATCTTTAACCATCTTACAGATCCAATATAGTTGATAGATTAATCTCAAATCCTCAAAAGTGATACAAAAAGTTCATTATTAACATTTATTATTCAAAATTGTTAACTAAAAATGAAAAATTATCTAGAAAATTGTGTAGGCCAGTGGTTGCCATGAACCCCATATCATCCTTTGGTCATAGTTTCAAGACCTGTGGCCTTGATATATTTTATTAGTTGTTACCTGACATATATGTTTCCCTTTTTTAAAACCAAATTAATATAATTTCAAAAATAATATGGTCATCCTTGAAATATGGTTAATCACTAAATTTCATTTTAACTAATGTTATGATTATAACCTCAATACATAAATACATCATCCATTTATTTTCCACATTAGTCCTTCATTGGTCTATGGTTTATTCATAACATCGTTTATAGGATTTCTAAATCATGAAAACTTATCTACAACATAAAACACCATCGGTTAAACCTAGGACACTCATTTTCATTCTATATTCTAAACACTCATAATGGTTTGTTAATAAAAAGTGGATTATCCTATGAATATCCCCCAGGAGTGTCAAACCCATTTTGTAGTGAGGCCCATTGTCATGTACCAAGTTACCCCGAGTTAGCCCAGGAACACCTTGTCACAGTTGTTACTTGTAGGTACATCTATTCTAGAACCACGTCAACATGTAGTTACTATACATGGACATATTTCAAGGAAGAACCACATAATCTATACATTACCAAAATTATGGTATGTTCTTATATACTTACCCTTAAATAATACCTTACAGTTATGTTATCAAACCTAGGTTTTCCTAAATCTAGTTCCCAAGGTCACTACTAAACATCATTTGATAATAGCTATAAAAACCCCACCCATGTTGGCCTAGATCCGGTGTCTGATATAATTAGATAATTACAATTACAAGGAATTGAATCCCGAAGGACCAATAGTTTAGTTGTCTTGGTAAACTAGATGCATAAATTATTATTGTATTAAAAATAATTACATTAATTACAATATAATTTTTTTCTTATTTATAAATGAAAAAAATTTGTATGACCCTAATCCATCTAGTAAATCCTCTTATATATTTCATATATGGATTATTTGATTCTAGGGAAAATGAAAATAATAATTGTGACCTCAAATTATCAATAAGGCGAAAATATATCATAAGAAATAATTAATCAATGGGAGTAATATTTATGGATTGAGAAATATCTGAACACAAATACCATATAATCTGTAAACATTGATGTAAGTGCATAAACAATATGGAATAATAATAAATAGAAACACATTAAATTAAAATAACTAGACAAAAAATAAATATATAAAGGTAATAAATTGAAACACAAACCATCAACTCAATGAACTGAAATAAAATGCATCCATAGATATGTTGATGTAAAATCTCATGAATTAATAATAAGAAAAAAACCCTTTATAATGAAAATGTTTAAAAATTCTACATCAACATTCCCAGACATGTGATACCTTTATTGTTAAGAGACAATTTAAATAATTCTAATTTCCATAACGAATTTTCCCATGAGACTACTGATGCATCGAGGGGATTTCATTAACTGATACCCAACTTTTATAGTTAATGTCCAAAGTATTTAAATAAACTATGTGCCATCTAAAATATTTTTATTGAATAATGGAAAAAGGTTTATAAATATTTCCCAAAATAATAAAATAACATTCAAATTAAACACTATAAGAAAAAAATAGAATATGGTTTAGGAAATAATCAGATCCATAAAAAATGATTAAGATATTTAGAGGAAATTCAGGGTTTAATGACCATAGGAAATTGAATATTTTAAGATGGAAAATATATCAAGGAATTTAATGTGAATACATTCCTTCTCCAAATCAATCATAAACAATACATATTAAGATTAATGATTGTATCAATACAACATAACCCATGTAGAGTAAAATAAATCATTGTTATCATTTATAATGGGAATCATTATAATATGATCATAAAAAAAGTTGGAGGAAAATATCGACCTTGTGTTGAAAAAAAACATTATTTGAAAGTCACTGTTGGAAATATATTCTTAAAAAAGAATCCTTTTAAACATGAAAAGGGGGAATTAATGAAATCATGGAAGGTAAATTTATATAACCCGTATATGGAAAAAAGAATATTCCTTTTGCATGGTTCCACGATAGTAAAATTCCCTTTGGGAATGATATAAGAGGAATCCTTTGAGAAAATTGGTAAAATAAAAATGAGTGAACATTTATTTACCATATCATTTTAAAAACAATTTTTGAAAATAATTTATTAAAACATGGTTATTAGAAGTAAATAAGTTATCCGACTAAAGAGAGAAACAGTATAGGGTTTTCTAGAAGACATTTCCACAAATGTTTTGGGTACCAATGATTGTAATGATGGTAATAATAATTGAAAATGGTCAATAATTAAAAGATTATAATGAAAGGGTTTATGTTTATATAATTTCCTCGAATAGAAATACCATTGACTGATTATTATTGCTTTTTGTTGTGTAAAATTATCTTTAATAATTCCAGAGCATCCCATACCACATCAAAAAATATTAAATCATAAGACTCATCAAGGAATAAAATTAATTTAAAGTTATAAAATCATGATAATTAATTGATTCATGATATATCATGTAAAATGTTAGTATGTACATTGTGTAAATGTTTCTAGATATATGATAATAAATAAGTCCTAATAGAATGTAAATTGAGACAAAATTCCTTACCAATGTGGTAACAAGTGAATTGAAAACCCCACATAAAATAATCATTAAATAATAAAATCCAAATACCAAGAATATAATAGGGTTCATGATAATATATTTCAATGAATTATTATTTACACCATATATAAGAAATTAAGTGCATATCAATAAATTGTGCCTAACAGAAATAAAAGTGATTCATGAATCCAAAATCAAGAGTTTCCTTTGAGCGAATCATCTGTTGACATCCGATATAATAAACTTATGTTAATTTTATTATTTCTTGAGACCATTTTTAACATCATAATTACTGTTATTTCACTTATTACGTTTTTTTATACTATTAATTAAACAATTATGTTTACATCAGTTGTTTGGACCAAACTAGGTTTATATGTCAAATATTTTTGGTATGTCATCTATGGTCAAAGAGGCCAATATATAAAATAAAAATAATAATAATCATGAAATAGTTATCATATTTATACATAAATTATAATATTAAAATAAATCAATAAATATGGTTATTAAAAAATGAACCAATGTTACAATCATGGAGATGGTAGGTCGTACGTAAGGATAAGTAATGTTATCATTTATTAATGATCATTATGGAAAAAAGGAAATTATAGTTATATCATTCCATAATACTAATAATATCAAGAATAGATTATTATTTCTTAATATATACTTATATATAAAACAATAATTATGTAAAAGTAATCACATCGTGTTGAGGAGGTGGTTGTCCAAGCATCCACTACTAACATTATCACATTTTAGTGTTTAAAAGGATAATGAAGAAAATAAAATATATTTATATATTCCTGGATAGGTAATTATGTCATGAAAATCAAAAATATGTTGTTTATTTCTCATATGTTCAATTATAATAATCTTTCATACATTATTTCATCATATGAACTAATCACATCACTTTGAGGGGGCAGTAGTCCACACTTCCTCAAACGATGTTATCATATAACACAAAAATGGAATGCATAAGGGTATGTGTTGTAAAAGTATTGATGAAGTTTAATTAAATAAAAAATATCATATATAATATATATAAACTATGTGTCCATCATAATTTCAAACCATAAAATTTAGAAATTTTAAAATGAACAATCATCATTTCGTGAGGTAGTAGTTCTCCATACATAGAAACAATATATTCATTACACATTAGATGGAGTTATCTGTAAGTGTAGGAAGAACTCATAACATAAAAAATCATTTTATATTAAGAATAATTTTACTTTTATATAAACATATAATAGGAATAGTATTGGGTTTAAAGAATGGAAATGAAACTAAAACGCTTGAAAAAAGACATTACCACTTAATAGGGTAACTCTTTTTTTTGAAGGAAAAGAGTTCCTTCGATGGATTCCGATCTAAAGGGAGGATTCAAGGAATATTTTAGGGATGTAGGGAGTCTACATGGTTATATTATTGACCATTAAATATGTCTTGAGTGGTTTGAGGAAGGGGGAGAGGTGGTAGAATTTAATAGGGAAGGAAAATGACTCACTTAGAATTTTGGGAAATAAGGTAGGAGTACAGATGTTATAACCTAACAATGTCCTAGAAAACCCAAAAAACTCATAAATGGATGGTAAATGGTCTAATTATGGATAGAAAATGGGGTTTCAACATGTTCCATTGTCATTTGGGTTCTGAAATAAAAGGTTTAGTCCATTTTTAATCTCAATTACACCATAATCTCTATAATTATTTTAATTCACATTCACTAATAATTTTGATAAAAAATTATCTTGATATTATAATATTCAAAATATAATCCTGATTATAATGGATTATGTCCATTTTTGACATTCAAATCCAAAAATCATCAAAATCAATATTAATTCTAATCTTTGAGACAAATGATTTAACTAGTTTTGGGAGAAAAATGTTCAAAAGATTATTGAGTTTTTAAATTCAGTTTCAAAATGAAATTGATTATAATAATATAAATTGTATTAATAAATTTATTATTGATCTTATTTTACATTATAAAAAAATTCTAACACATATTAAAATTAATAATTATTTTAATTAAAAGGTTATATGTAACTAAAATATTGTATTTCCACTATTCATCATGAAAGGAAGTTTCTCAAAAAATACCCAAAATTCACTTTATGATAAATATGACATTATGAATTCAATAATTAATTTTATTTTTTCAAATTAAATTTATAAGAGTGTCTGAAATTAGGATTTAATATTGGTTCACCATTAAAAGATGCTAAAATTTCCTTTACAAAAAATATAGGGTTTTATGTGGGTTTCTTCTTATGTTATGTATATAAAAAATAAAGGAAAAATATAATTTTTTAATAAAATATATTACATACACGTTTCATTAAAATCATTCACTAATTTTAATTATTTATGATAATTAATGTAATACTCCTTTGGAAGAAAAAAATAATAATATTTATTTTTATATAAAATTGGTTTATATTTTCATTTCTAATTAATTGTTTACCAATTAATTAATTATATATTTTTTATAAAACATAATTTTTATAAGTTAGTTATTAATATTAATTAAAACTAATTTAATGTAAAATTTATTTCATATTACATTAAATAATAAGATTTTAATAATACATTTTTGTTTGTTGAAACTCGGTCTTGTGTGCAACGCAAGCTATCGGGGAACGTATCTATTACATGTAATGCTATTTAACTTAGTGTAGAATTAATTAAAATCCATATCATGTGTTAAATTTATATAAAATAGTATATTTATAGTACAATCTTGTTATTTTTTATTCCCTTACACGTTTGATGTTGCGTGTCATACATGCTATTTAATAAAAAGTTGCAATTTACAATTTTTAGGTGTTACATGATACGGTAACACAACCAATTAAAGGATGAGTCCTAAGAGTAGGAAGATGATATAAAATATCAATGCCTAGAAATATTCACATTAGATACCTCATCACCCTTATAAGTCGAACTCAGTGATGAGTTTCTATGAGGAGGGGAGGTTGTGACGACCCTCCTTTTCAAAAAGGTATATAACATTTTTTTAGTTTGAATCCTCTATTTAATCATGTTAGATGAGTAATATGACCTATGGTAGGTACTAGGAGTTTTTGGTGCTTGTTTAATGATCATGGTTCTAGATAAATGTGAGAAAGACTGGGCCGCATGGTTTGGGGAAAACATGCAGCCTCGCCTGCGGGGTTTTTCTTGAACAGTTCAATTGCAAACAGTGGGAACCTATAGGCCGCATGGATTCCATGAAACCATGAGAGCCTAGGTGCATGACTGTGTGATAATTTCAGGTTTTATATAGTGGGTTTCTTCATAGTTTTTACACTTTTTAGAAATGGGCTCCCAAACCTTGAGACCCCTTAATTTGGGGTAAAATTTAATTCCCCCCATTGAAGTAAAAATATTATTCCTTTCTTTCCCATTCTTCTTCTGGAAGACCAGCCTCTTCTAACTCTTTAAGATCAATATCCCATCAATATTAAAATTGATATATGTCATTCCACCAATGTATACTCATTTATCATTTGGAGTCATTGGATCCGTCACAATAATCTCCCCTTCTGTATTTACTCCTATCTATGTTGTCCTTTGATTATATTACACTATTTTGGTGCAGGATTGTTTTCCCTATTTTTCAGGGAATTGAAAAATTTCTAATATCTCTTCCTAACTGCTTCAAATTTAAGGTTGATATTGAGCGAGGAATCATTTATGGCCCTGAGGTAAGTGGTAAAATCGTTATCCGTTTTAGTTTTGATGCCCTGTAGCTAGGTCATTTTGCGATAACCTGGTCTATTTATGAGAATATCTATTTTATTGGATACTTTATATAAAATTTATTATTAAATTTTATTATTCACATAATTGTACTTTCTATTGGTTAATAGGTGAAACATACCTTATATAGTCACCCAATTGCTGTTGTAATTGAAATTGGCCATTTTTTGGTCAATTGTCCAAAGTGATCAGAACTCTTTTTTCCTTATGGACTAGCCATAAAATGTAATTTCCATTGATACAAGAAAATTTAATAGAACCCAAAGAACCTATTAGGTGATTGGAACTCTTATATTTGTAATTTCCCATTTATTTAATTACCTTGTTGGACTATGGAACCTTGAAATTCCCAATTATCATTATACCTTGAATTATTTTGGCATAATGAATTATATAGAAAATTAATTTCACATGTTAAATAATAAGGTCATTTCATGACGTATTAACCTTCCATGAATTAATTAATTTATTAATATAGAATGAATTATGCACATTGTTTTACTTTTCTTAAAATGAAATGAATTTTTTTTAATGGCAACTGAATTGATTAGATGCCATGAAGGCCACATCCATTATTTATTATTTATCAAATTATTACTATGAATCAGGGTGTCTTAAATGGAATTGAATGTTACTAAAGGGACATATGATAGGTATGGCCTCATGCTATATATTATAAAGTAGATTATCCCTTTCTTATACATATATGGTCTTGATTAATAAGTTTCATGAGAGGTTTTCCCTCATGCCTTATGATATAAATAAATATTCCTTTTTAGAGGTTGTGAATGATGGTAATGGGTGTTGACCATGGAGGATAATAACACTACCTTACATTGGATGTTATTTATTTTACATCACACTATTGATACTATATAAAAATTGTGATTTATGTGCCACATTTGATGATTTGAGTATATCCATGGTAGCTCACTTTCAATATTCAGTGTTGTAGTAAGATATATCTCACTCTTTTTGCATATAGGGAATATAGCATATTTCATGAGATTATAGGATCATTAGATTGGTCATGGATGTTTGAGTTACACCCCGGTTGATCTAATACTAGTATTATAGTTATATAGACACATAAATCTGTGTGTACTTGGTTCTTAGAGATGGTTGAAATATCAAATTATACTATATATATTATTAACACCTTATATATATAATGACATGATCAGACACACATTTTAGCCATGATTTGATGTTGGTAGACCCACCAAGTTTCCTACTGAAACAAGATTGGGATGGTTATTTATTTCAGTATTGTTTATCTTTTTCTGTTACACTTGTACACTGTTTAGCTATGAGCACTACTTAAATTGCACGTAGACACCATTTGTGGTGGTCTACTAAGATTTTTATCTCAAATCCTACCATGGATCACTTTGTAACTCAAGACTATTATATGTCTCTAGGTACATATAATGAAATACTCCCCTATATAGTTTAATGATATTGTTTTTCCTATATAGAGCTTAGGAGTAGAGGACCATGCATGTGTTTCAGATTCTAGAGGAGCAATTTTTTTACTTTCTGTACTTTTGTATGGAAAGACTATATACCTACTCCCATAGTAACCTTATTTTTTATATCAATACTTTCTAAATAATATATTGACCCTACTATAGTCTCTTTTGTGAAAATTATCAATTTTTCATTTATCTATTATTTCTGTTGCTTATGTATCTAGCTATCTATTTATGCTTCTATATTTGATTATTTGTTCTTGTTTATTCTTATATTTTCTTCCACTGATTTTGTGTTTTTATTGGTTATTTATGTTATTCCTTCCGAATAAGGGGTATACTCTCCCCATTGTAGAACCTTTACACCTTTTCTGCTAGTCGATAGCCTCTCGTATATGGGGAGGTGCGGTTGAGGCCATGTGACCCACTAGCTCAGGGCACGAGTTAGGTAGATCCAGGGTTGGGATGTTACAGTACTATAGAATTATATAACTAGTAAAGGATATACCAAGTCAAGTTCTTTAGTTTGTGTTACCATATTCTTCCATTATTGAAACATTATAAAATATTTATGTAAAAAAAATTTCCTTTTTAATATCTATTGATTAATCCTTTTTTCCCAAATGATTTTTATCAAAGAAAGATCTCTAAAAGAGACAATTGAAAAAATAAATAAATGAATAATGATTTATGAAAATTTATAAGAGATTCAAAATAGAAACAATATAAAATAAATCTTACTAACTATTGTTCTACACCATTTTAACGGTGTTAGAGAGAATTCAATATCATCAAAGATCCAATAATAATGATTGATTTATTCCAAAACATAAGAAATCAGAATAAATTTTTGAGATTAATTAATTTTTCAAAATCCATTTCTTTAGCATTAAAATATAATAGAACCTCCATTTCATATAAATTTAAGGGATATGGAAAAAGTATTTCAAACCCTCAAAAATTACATAGATTTAAAGAGAAATATTTAGAACTATTTGGAGGAAAGGTACCATTTAAATTACTTGATACTATTATTTCAAAGATGATTCTAGATATATTCTAACTTGAAACAAATAAATTTTTAAGAAACATATAAAATTAATTAAAAATATAGAAAAAACATAAAAATGAATAAATTTCTCCAAATAGAATTAATTAATTCCATATATATTTAAAACTATAAAACATTTGAAAATATAACAGTCTTGTAAATTTAAAATGAAATACTAGGAATAAGTGAAAAATTTTCCACTATATGTCTAAAACACCTCAAAATATTTGGAATTAAGTATTTAGATGATATAATTTATTAGGTCCATTGGTTTTTGAGAATTTAATTTTTAGAACGAATATTTTTTTTTTATAAGAAACTGTTTCCTTATAGATAAAATACCATGATCTTCCAAAATATTGGAATATTTTTTATTGATCAATTATTCCTATATTTTCTTCATGTTCGACATAAAGAAAAAAATTGTTCTTTATATAATTAAAAATAAATTATTTAGTATTTTGATTATTCGATTGTTTTATATCCTAATACAAAAGTAGTTCTATCCAATCTAATCTACCAATAAATTTTATCAAACTAGATTCCACTAATAGTATACTTTTTGAAAAACCTCTTCAGGTGCACAATATCAAAAATTAATTTGATAACCTCATTTTTTTATTACGAAAAATATATTCCCTCTTTCTTATTTATAAAATTATATTTATTTTAACAATCCAACATAAGACGATATTTTAATTTTTTAACTTTTTTTTTCATTTTTAAATTAGTAATCTGTTTTTTTTTCATTTAACTTTCCCAATATAAAGACAAGATTTATATTCACCTCTATAACTTTAGTAAGTTTATCCTCATCCATTATAAAAAATTATATTCATTTTGATGACTTATCATTAAGTATGTTATACATATTTCATGATCATATATATATATATATATATTCACATTTAACACAAAAATTTATTTTATTTAAATATTTCTTGAAACGTTTCATCATATAACTTGGATGAGCTATCAATATCAGTATCATCCATAAAATCTTAAAACCATTTGGATTCTAAATTTACTTTTACATGATCAATGGATTTTAATTTTCACATTAATATTTTATCTACATTTTTAATGATAAAGAAGATATTTATAGAATTTTTACTATATTATTATGAACTATCCTAATAAGTGTCACTATCACTTACACTATATGTGAACATTTATTTTATAATTTTTTTTATTTTATTCATAGATAAATTTCAAGAATAATTTTATTCTTACCTTTTTAGCACAAGTTAATGAAATCAAATCTGATAATTCTTTCTATATTCAAAATATATTTGTTCTATAGAATTACTGTAATCTTTTCTTTCTTTGAATGTTTTATTTAGAATTTTTTTATTTAAACTCCATTTTTTATATTAGAAATTACACCACCAAATGTCCCCCAATAAATATGAACAGATAGGTTTCCAGAATTTATTTTAGTTGTAACTTTATTAAAAGATTGAGTATTTGAATTTTGAATTTTTTTAAAATAAACTACATTTTTCATTTTTACTTTTTCATCACCTCTGTTAAAATTATTTAAAGATTACATCAATATTCATATTAAATCATCTAGAAAAATATTTTTAATGTTTTTAGTATTATAACATTTTGGTCACTTTGATTCCCAATCATTTGAATGTATATGAATGATATTGCCCACACAAAAAATAGTCAGATTTCTTCTTTTCACCAATATATTTTATACAATCAACTATTTACATGAATATTCAATGTATCAATGTGACAGTTTATCTAGGAAAAATGAAAACTTTTGAAACCATCCAACAACATATCTCTGTTGGTGTAATGGCATTAAGAAAATTCCATAATTAGTAAATTCAATATTCATGAAAATCATACAAGTTTGAGAATAAGAAGATGATTGATAATATATATTTCTATAAATATAACATAACAATGTATTTTTAACTTGTAAATTCAACTGAAATTCAATTTTCTATTCTCCTAAAAAATTAGAAAATTCAATCTCAAGAATTTTATAACTACTTTTGAGTATAATAAAATTATCAAATCCAGTGTTAAATATATCAAAAAATATAAATATATAATACAATAATTGAAAATTTCTATTTCACATCTACCCATTAAAGAAATATATTGAATAAATAAATAACTAATATTTTAACTAGTACCAATAATATAACTAGTAAATGTGAAATAATAAAAATGGAGTATTGTTTTACTTATAAATCATCCCTACTGTGTATTATTAAAAACTACTCTTTTACACAATGTATAAGGGGAAAATTAATACTATTACATGGTGTCCTTAATATTATGTTGTTTGAAATATGTGTTCTTGTAGAAACCAGATGCTCAGATCGATCTTCCAATACATAGTAATCCATTAACTAAACTAGTATGTAGGTTCCCACTTTAACAAACCAGATGTATGGTTTTATTACTTCAAAAAACTATAATCTTTGATCTGTATTCTATAATAGATAGTTCTCAATATAAATGGATCTATAACACAAAAATTGTAATAAAACATGGATATCTTACAATGAATTTTTTCAATCTTAAACTCTGAGTAAACACTCAAATATTGAAACAATCAGAAGTGAATTAAAAAACATTAGTTTAAAGCTTTAAGTGATTTCCATATTTTAGAGTATTTTTGTGACGTATATTTTCTTAATACTCTAAGTGAAACACTTATTATATGAATTGATCTAAAAATTCAAGCAGTGAGATTCAGTAGTCATTAGGTTTAATTGTAAGAAATTAGTAGCAGTTTACCATATATCCTCCAATGGACACTGGAACACCCGAGCATAAAGTACAGCAAACCTTTATTTTTAATGAAATAATAACACAATAAAAATAGTTTTATTAAATACTTTAAAAAACATAAGTTAACAAATATTTATAAATTTTATATTCTTCAAATAATTTCACTTTTGAAATCATCATAAAAAAATTAACTTTGGGTTATTTTAATTAATTTTTATAAAATTAGTGATTTTTCAATGAATGGTAAACAATACATATGATTCAAATACTATAATTTATTTAATTAAATAAAGTTATTTAAATATCCCATTAATTTTCGGATTTATTTATAATGTAACATATGAATCATTTTATTTATAATAATAAAATTTGAATCAATAATTTTCATTAATTTGATATAAGTAATTTTTTTACTTAAAACACATTTTTCAACTAATAGTTTTTTTTTGAATTTTACTAATTTATATTATAATTAATTTATATAACTTATAGAAAACTTATCTAAAAAAATGAATACAATATTTGGAATCAATATGTTCAAATTTGTTAAATATGTCTCATTTATATGTATACATAAGGATAACAGTACGTTATAAATGAATGCTAAAGATTATTTTGAACATTATTTATTTATTTTAATAAGATAATCATTTTTTCTTTCTTAGTGATTTAATAAGTAACTTAAATGTTTAGGAAACACCAATAGTGTATTTATTAAATTAATTTTTTAAAAAATATAAATAATTTTAAAAAATTAAAATTATTATAATTTGGATACATTATTGTGCCCCACAAATTTTATAGATAACTATTACATATTAGTGATTTGCGAAAGGTTTATATTTGAATTATTTTTAAATACTGTCGTTTTAAATATAAATTTAAATAAATAGTTCAAAAATTATATTAATAATTATTTTAATAAATAATATTTATTTGATGTTTTAAAGTTAATAAAAATCCAATTTTCAGAAAAATGAATTTGATATGGTTTAAAACATCCACCAAGATCCGTTTATGGGTATTTTTTCCATTTATGTTAACATTATTGACCTTTTAAGGGTAGAAAATATTTATAATATGGTAATTTTAGAAAGGTTTAATGGGGGAGGGGGTTAAAAATAAGAGATAAAAGTGAAAAAATAATAAAAAGTTGTCAAGATTACATTGTATTTGATGATTTCAACTTATCCTCATTTATTATTCTAATTATATCAACTTGGATCCATTTTTATAAAAAAACATTAATTTATTTTAATTTATTAGTTTTACTAAATAAATGATTTCCCCTCCCCTCACTTACAATATGTAAACCATTTTCTATTTTATTTACACCACATTGAGAAAACTTGGTCAACTAACCCCATTCCCTTGAGAAGATATCTAAAGGATGTTTTCTAAAGAGAGGAAATAGTCATTACTAATTCTTTCAAATTTATTTCTTCATATACTTATTCTAAATATTTTTATACACATTTAAAAATAATAACTCTAGTGTCATCATTATACCAAGATGTTATTATGAATTTGAAATATCCATTTCTACCCCTTCTTAATCCAATGTAAATTTAAAAAATTACTCATGTGTACGTACGTCTTATCATATCCAAAAAGTGGTGTAATTCATTTTCATCACCATGTTAATGGGATTGCTATAAAGATATTTATAAGGAATATATATGATATAATTATTATTTTATAATTATAATATTATTTCAACCTTTTTATCTTCTAATCTATGGGAAAATTATTGTGTTTCTTGTGTATACTTGTGGACTACCACCTCTAAAAAGCGATGTGATATATTTTCATTTCCAATTTGGATAGATGGTAATAAGGTTACATTAAATGAATATATATATGATATTAATATTAGTATTAAAATAATAGAGATGATGGAACTAAAATAAAATCACGAGGAATATATCTGTCGCAAAAAAACATACATGGGAAATCAAAGAAATTAACACAAAGAATAGTTATCATAATTAACTATTGTTAATTAATGGGTGATAATATATTATAATATAATTATAGATTATATTATAACTATTAATATAGTTATTTTATGAATTTATAACATGTTTAAAATCATCATAAAAGATTAAAACATGTAAAACTAAGGGGAAACATGAGGTAAGAGATTTCGTCTCAATTTCACCTCCAGTGATGCATATTTTTTTATTCAGAACCTATTTATTTTTATTTGATGTATATACCTTCCCTTTATGTTATTGGAAATTAATATCTATTTATTCACGATCATTAATTATTCAATTCAGGTTTCTCATTCAAGATGAATTTCCAAAATGAAATTTCATCTTATTTCTCTTTTGAAAATGGGTATTTTTCTTCTATGCCTATATTTTGAAAAATTGTTTTACAAAAAGCCATAATATTTAATTAATGTAAATTTTATTTTATCCTTGGATTTAAAAAATATTTTAATCAAATATTTATAACATTATAAATAGGTTTTATTTTCTATTTTCTTTAGAAAAAGTCAAATGGTATGAATTTTAACATATATGGAATTAATGGATTTTCACTCTACCATAACCATTTTACACTATTTATAATCTTATAAAAGATATAAACGATTATACAAATAAAAAAATTTAAAAAAAAATTATTTTTAATTTTATGTTTATAATTTTTCTTATTCTATAAATTAAATAATTATAATAAAAGAACCTATATTTATGATGAATTCAAGGTCAAATTTTATCTCATAACTCTAAATTAATTTTGGGGTCAATAACTTAGTGTTGAAAAATTCATATTATTTTAATAATATTCAATTAGATATTACACATCTCTTAGATATACGTATTTTTTGTATCATCGATATGATTATTTCTTAAATCATATACCATTTTTATAAATGGTGTTTTATTATTATAGTTATTTGACTGATTGTGAAAAAATTGATATCTTATAGTCATTACTCAATGAATATATTATTTTATAAAAAATATTTTTTTATGAATTAAATTTATCATTTAGTATATGTGGAATGCATTGGATATGAAGTCATGGGTGGGGCCTAGAATTATATAGCCCCTCAATTGTAACATTATGATATTTTATAAAATATTTCTTATTAAATAATTTTTTGGATGTCTTGTGTTATATGCAACATTGATTTTACCTTGTATTCCACCCAATAATGAGTTTTTTCAATAGCGAATCTGACATCCAACACTATGCTTCAATGATAAAAAAATTATATTATTTATATATAACAATTATATACAAGACATTAAATAGTCCAACATGAATATTATTAACTAATTTCTAATAAAACACATATATTTTCTACTCAATATAATTTTTTAATAAAAACATTATAAATAACCAATATAGTAATTGTAAAGTAATTATATTTAAAAAATATATTATTAAAAATGATTTTTATTGATTTTTATGAGATAAAATTATACTGAATTTATAGTGAATTTATAAAATTTATTTGATAAATCTAAATTCGTTTTTGATTCCATCATATAAAAATTAAAATATTGTTTAATATTGGTATATTTCTAAAGATGTTGATTTCTCAATGAATAATGAAAAATTACAATTTTTATACAATTATCATTTAATTTTTTTAAAAAATATAATTTAAATTAAAAATTATATTTCAATGTAACATAACTATTATTTATTTAATTTTATCTAATTTTATTTCTTTTTAATCAACCTTTTATTGTATTTTATTAAAATATTAATATTGTGTTTTAAAAAAAATAAAAATTGTTTTAAATGGCATATTAATACTCCATTTTAATAAATTATAATAATAACTTTTGAGGATTACCTTAAATTAAATTTATATATTATATATCAATAAATTTTAATTAATATTCATATGATGATTACTATTATATATAGAGATAATATAAAATCATATTGGCATTGAAAAATACACTTTTAAAAAACCCAATTATTCATCACGCCAACAGTTTTTTCTTTAAATTAAATTTTTCAATATTTTCGAAAAAATAATTGGATAAAATAAAATTAATTTTATAAATAATCATTTTAAATATAAAATAATCTTAATTTTTTATAATTTTATGAAGAGATTAATTTTTTGATCAATTATTAATAATATTGATTTTTAATTGAAAAGTGCCTTTTGATTTTAATTATTTAAAATGGTATATTATTTTTTAAAATGGGTTTGAAGTAAAATAATTTCAATTATATATATTATCAATATTTTATAAATTATAATGAATTTCATTTTGAAATTGGATATAATAACATTGTAATCTTTTTCACATTCTCCCTTTAAAAACCAAATTTGTTGTCACATCTAGAGGAATCATTATAAATTAAAATTTTCCCAGTATATGAATTAAATTTTGAAATATTAATTATAAATTTTTGATCGGAATAATTTATATTTTCTAACAAGTTCAACTTAAATATTTTTCCAAAATGAGTAGTGAAAACAATAAAAAGTTATTAGCGCAATTATGAAACAAATTGGGTTTCCATGGGATAAACTATGATGACAAGGGTTAATGTAAAAATAACACATTTAAAAATAAAACAATAAATAAATACTAAAATATTATTCAAATCAAGTTATAATATATAGTAATTTTTAATTTGTAGTCTTTTTAATTACATTTTTTTTATTATTTTGATAAATTTCCATGTACTTTCTAAGTGGGTTCTATTCCCCCACATATAAGAGACCACCACCACGCTAAAATTATTCAATCCCCTAAATCCATAAATATTGGGAAAAAATCCAAAATACCTCACCAACATCCTTATATTTGTTCTATAGTTTATTTTCCTACCAAAATAGAAACACCGGGATCCAAAATAAGAGATCCAGAAGAGGTGCTTCTAAGTAAA
Organism: Viscum album; assembly: GCA_963277665.1. NCBI lineage: Eukaryota > Viridiplantae > Streptophyta > Magnoliopsida > Santalales > Viscaceae > Viscum > Viscum album. Next base: position 544,023,838 of record OY728119.1, read on the forward strand.
GGTAATTGTCTTCAGTAATCGCCTTATTTTTATTTCTTCTTTTCCAACAAAAATTTTGTCTTGAAATAATTAATATAATTAAAATAGTTTGGCATATATACTTAAATTTTATTATTCTTATGTAATAAAGTACAACCATCTCCACTTCGATGAAATGTGTTGCGAAATCATCGTTCATGTGTGTAAGGTGGACTACCGCCTTTTGAACTGATGCCAATATTTTTTCCATTAGGACCACGAAATGATGTAAATAATGATTTATTTATTATTTATATATTATTTTAATGATATTATTAGACTAATGTACCTATCATATCACACATACCTTCATACACTTCATTTTATAGAAATATAATGTTGTCGCTTGTGAATATGGTGGACTACCGCCTTGTGAAGCAATGCGATTCATTCATAATTTACAAGTATGATAATAAGGACGGGTTTAAGGAAAATATATGATATATATGTAATAAAAATAAAATTTTAATGATAATATATTTTTTACCTATCTTTCTTTCACTCTTACAAGAAAATTGAAATAACACTCATGCGTACGTACGACCTACCATCCCCATAAACTATTTGTTTGATTTTCTATCAGTAAAAGTAATGAATTAAAATAAATAAATATAAAAATAAATATATTATATTTTTATTATTATTTAAATTGAAGATATTATTAAATCATGATCAAATTAAGAGGAAAAAAATTACAAATACAATTATATATGAAAACAAAGAGGTTATTACATGAAACATAACATTAACATGGAATTTTTAATAAATGTGTATGAGAAGGTCACAAAATATTTATATTTGGTATGATAGATATAAATATGGTTCATTAACAGTTTTATAATAAACTTAGATTTATTATACATGAGTTTTTAATGTGTGTAAAAGAATTCAATTCCAATGGAATGAGATTTTCATCCCACTTTATACTTCTATAAGACATATTCTATATTCAATACCTATTTACTTTTTTGTATATATTGTTTAGGAAATCATTTTATAATGCATAGCTGTAAATGTTTTTGGATTAACATATCCATAACAAGATCTCTATTTCATTGGTATCACTTACCAAAGTGATAAGTGAATTTTATCTCAACTTTTCTTTTGTTGAGACATATGTTATATTATATACATATATTCCTTTATGATGTGTATATAAATACCTGTTGGAATTTAATATAAAGAATTTATTTATCAAAATGGTATTTTAAATTTCATTTCATGTAATTATTTCATGGGGATTATGATTCAATGTTACCACAGATGTTGTAATGATTTTATGTTACAATTTCAGAGTTTTGCAGGTTTCTTATTATTATTTTTCTAATGGAAAAAATATTAATATAATTTTTCATTAAAATCATTAATTTTCTTATACAATAGTTTTGAAAAATATTTTAAACCTAAATTTCCATTTTATTGTCTTTTTTACTTAATGCAATCGAGATAAATTTTTATGAAAATGAAACTTTATTCCTCTTTTTATAAGAAATTTTTTTATTTAATTACAATGTTTTTAAATGATGTTTTAAAAAAATAAATACTCTTATATTATTCAAAAAAATAAATATTTACCCCATTTTTTATTTTTAGAAATTTTTTAGAAAATAATATTCATGTCATTTTAAAAAACAATGAAAATTTGTATTTTACTAAAAATTTGAATGGAATATTAATTTTAATGTGTCCATCCTAAACCAAATTACCCACCTTCATGAACATTATTTTATATGAAGTTTAATATATATGTTTAAATATTATTTTAAAAAGAAAAATGATTTTTAAAATGGATTAGTTTTTAGATTTTTTTCAATCCTGATGGATTTTTTCCTGAAGAAGAGCATTCAATAATTTTTAAATATTATTTTATAAGATTAAAATGATATTTTTATAGAAAATAAGTTTGAAATTTTATTTATTTTTATAACGTTTTTTTCTCATATTTGAAATTCTATTTCATCAGTAAATTTAAAAATTATTCTTTTAAATTAATTTTAATTCTTAGATGACTTCATTTGATATTGCATATGATCCAATGGGGATATTATCCAAGGATATAATTATTATTCTTCCTCCTAGGGGTTAGACTTTATGATGATAATATATTTATGAAACCCATTTATCTTCCATGGATTATAAAATTATAAAATTATTATGAAACCCACTTCTATTTTCTATGAATATTTTATGATGAAATGATAAAATGATTATGAAACCTTTCAATTTTTCAAAATGTTGTGATATAATGTAATTTTTGTCAAATCCATTTCATTTTATATATTAAGAACCCGATTTTTGATCCTGTAAGAATTTAAAATTTTCTTAATGTTATTCCAGAGTAGGGTGTTCAGACAGCGTGTGATTCTGAGCCTCGGTGTGGCCGGAATTAAATTTTATGTGCGTTCACACTAGACACACCAAATGAATATAATAACTCCTAAATGGTTGATCGGATGGGAAAACCAATGGCATCGTTTAGTCCGGAGCATGTTGTTTACCCTTGGAGGGGTATAACTTTCGCGAGCGTGACCCTTCTGTGGAAAACACCACCAGGGGCGTTTTCATAATTTAGCAGCCCTGGGCGAGAAATTTATAACATTTGAATGGAGGCTCGTATTAAAATTTTGAGACCACCGTTGCGCTCAGAACATGGTTTTTACCCTAGGGGTGGCTTAACCTCGGCCCTGTCGAGAGTTTGGGTACGGGGCCTACCGGTGGGGGTTTAAGACATAATTAATTTTAATTAAGTTTTCTACATAAACCCTTCCTCCCATACCCCCTTCTTCCCCCATAGATTCCCTTGGAGGATCCCTCTCAACAAGATCCTCTCCCCTCTTCCTCCTCTCCAAGGAGGCGCGGCACTTCAGCGGACTGTTCGTGAAGCTACGGGCTACGCCCAACGAGGTAAGAGGTTACGTTTTTCATTTTTGATTTATGCATCATCCATGAACTAAATCCTTTGCCTCTAAATGATGTCCAGTCATCCATTGAAGACCACAGTTGTGTAAGGCTCAATCCTTGCTTTTCGACGCCCTTTTGGGATCAAATTTTCGGGTCCCGGGGTTTTAGGGGGTGACCCCGGGAATTTTTACGGTCGTTTTATTCTTTTTATGGCAGTTCCCGGGGCGGTCTGGTGGTCGCAATAGTTGTCCAATGGGCTCCCAACAGTGGAGGAGGCTCCCAGCGGTGGCGGCGGCTCCCATCAGTAGGCGGCGGCCGACCCCGGGTGGAGCTCGTCGGCCAGGTGGACTGGGGGTCGCGGAACGCGACCCCGTGAAGGAGACTGAGACCCGTCTTCAGCGGGTCTCCGCACATACCAACGACCGTTCACGAGGGCCATTCAATGGTGTGGACCGCAGGTACGATGCCGGGCCGCGCGGTAGGGCCGCGGGCCGGCGCTGTGGACTGGGCCAGCCGGTGCAGGCCGACGCAGTCCGGGTGGACCAGCTGGACCAGGCCGGTCTGGCCCAAAGGGGTTCGACCCCTTGACTTCAGACACCCGTAACTTCCACTACGGGTGTCCGTTTTGTGTTCTGTTTATGGAAGTACAATCCTCGGCTTGAGATGAACTTTTTGAGATAGACTCCTGGGGTTATAATTCTTGAGGCGGGGGCTCGGTGGCACGACACACTCTTTAAGTACCTCACCGGGATTATTCCTTCAGATGGCACAAACACATCCAAATTCAGTTTAATGCGCCATTAGCGACGTTGTGACCCTGGTGTCGAGAAGTAGTGGTTCAAGGTGTTTTCAGGAATTGAAGCAGCCGTTGAGGCATGGGCCCCACAAGCCATCTTTTAAGATGTGAGAAACGTTTTTCCACTTTTTCATCAGACATCCGTTCGGGGTGAATGAGTAGTCGTTTTGGTTTTTTTCGAGAGCATCACAATGGCGCAGTTCGACCGACCTCTTACAGACTGATTTGTGGCCCCCCATGAGACATTGTATGGGTGTAAAGCGGTGTTGAATAACTTTTTCGTCGGGATTCCATTTCCAGTGAGTAATTATTCTATCTCGTGTGTTTTTCCACGAGGATTATAACAGTGTAATATTTTTGGGCGTGCGGAGCCTATTTCGAGATCTCATTAAATGTGGAAACATGAAAGGAAATTGTTTGGAGGTTTCTTTGATGCACTCCGACCCAACGCACTGTCATGATGTTAGCGACAACCATTGATGGTATGAGCAATGTATAGTTATCATACCAGTTCCAGGTTTACCCTCCAACAGGGCTGGGTAGTGTGTTACCCAGAGGCGTATAAGGGTATACCCTTCAGCGAGGCTGGGTAGTGGGTTACCCCTTGACTTTATGGTTTAACCTCCAGCAAGGCTGGGCAGTGGGTTACCCGACGACCATTAGGTTTTACCCTCCAGCAGGGTTGGACAGTGGGTTACCTGATGACCTTTTAGTGTTTACCCTCTAGCGGTGCTGGGTAGTGGGTCACCCGATGATTTTTGGGGTTTACCCTCTAATTGGGGTGGGATGTGGGTTACCCGATAATGACATCTTTCAGACTCAGCCCTTTTGATGAGGCAAGTGAGTGGATTTTTCTCCGGGGTTACTGGAGAGGGACTTTTGGTGGTATGGTTTAGCGATGTGGTAGCTTTGACATGCATGACTATTGGGAATTAGTGATGAATACCTATAGAACTTTTGGTGACCTATATTTGGATGGGCTTGGGGATGGATATCGCCTTACGAACCCGTTCGGGCTTCTTGTTGAGCATATATATATACACCCTACTTTTTTCCCACTCCATGGATCTAGTTACTCTCCTTCTAGGAGCGGCGAAGACATGCGGGGTATGCCACATAATTTCTGTGTCTAGCTCTTCATGGTTGGGACGAGTCTACTTCCTTTCTTTTTTTGGGTTGAGTTGTACTCTCTCTATTGTAGTCATACATTATTCTATCTATTATTTACCTTTTAGTAACTCATTTTTTGCTCCCTCGAGCTTTCAAGGCATCTTACTTAGTATACTTATACTCACCCCTGCTTGATCATTTCCCGCACTTGGTGTGCACTTGCAGACGATGAACAGGTCGATCGAAACTATGGTGGAGCGTAGAGGACACATGAGCTTGGTATGCATTCAGTGGATGTAGTATGACTTTCAGGTGTGAGACTCACCACCTGTTTACTTTCGTTTACCTGTTGCCGAGTTGTGGTACCTTTCGGGTGGGATGTGTGTTTTTCCCCTTTTTGTGTTCAGTATCTGTCAGTACATTTCAGCACTTTACTTTTTCATATTTAGAGGATGATGCATGAATTTGGTTGGGTTATAGTTGTTTGTCCTTTGGTTTCCTTTTTTACTCTTCACTTCTACATTGAGTGGGATGTGTGTGTGTACAGGTACATAGACAATGGACTCCCTCATATTGTTAGGCCTTCGGCCCTTGTCTCCATCCCCTGGCCTATGGAGGTGCGCTTGGGGTAGCTGCGGCTAGAGACCAGTAGGGTCAGGTCATGACAAAGTGGTATTAGAGGTGTTTCATTCCTTGGGGCTTTCTTCTTACGCCCCTAAAAAGGAATTGGTTGGGATTTAGGGAAATAATGTCGACATGTCTCAAGAGCGGCTCTCTGGATAGGGAGTCCATTGATGGTATGGGTGTCTGACGTATCCACTCACCAAGACCCTCATAACCTGCTTGTCGACTCGGCACGCTGAGACACTTGTTCCAGGGAAATTTGGATCATGAGTCTGGTAAGATTGAGTCTTTGACTATCTTTATTGAGTCAGATCCTCTTTGGGATTACTGTTATATATATATATATATATATGCTCATCTGATCATGTTAATCCTTGATAATTTTCAAGATGCACCCACGATAGCAGCAAGCCAGGTTACCCTCTCCAGTTTGTGATGACGACCTAGAGAGCGACGAGGTGTTAGTTCAGGGACCCTCATGTAATCCCCTTCAGCATAGTGCTTTAGTAGTATCCCCTCCACCTGAGGAGTGGAAGTTAGTACCAGTAGCACATGCCAAGGTTGAGCGCAGGCTGATTGCACTCTGAGACGTTCAGCATCAGCGACCAAAGATGTTCCGCGGAGACCCGGATCCCCAGGTAGCAGAAGACTGGCTAGAGTCAGTGGACCGACATTTCAGGCCAGTACAGACACCAGCAGAGTAGATGGTAGCTCTAGCTACCATCCTTTTCCACGGGACAACTAGGTGTTGGTGGGGGTTGGTAACACAGACCCACGACGAGTCGCCCCTCACGTAGGATAGCTTTCTACAGCTCTTCCATGAGGAGTATTATCCCTCTTGTTTATGTTCTGTTCGAATTCAGAAGATTTTGGTGCTGAAGCAGGGGGGATGATCTTGGCACAGAACTTGGCTAGGTTTTCCGATCTGACAAACTAATTTTAGGATATGATCCATGACAGTTACATCCGGGCATGGAAGTTTGAACATTACCTTCACAGGGAGATTCGTGCTAGTGTAGTACCCATGTGCATTCCTACTTATGCCTGGGTGCTAGAGAGGGAAATCGTGACTGAGATATTCTTGGATGAGGCGCACTAGTTGACAGGGCCATGCAGTGACTGCTTCAGAGGAGTCTTTGGTGACATGTAGGCGGTAGAAAGAAGAGCCTCAGTTGAGGAGGCCCATTCGTGAGCAGACACATGGGTAGGGTGGTACACCGCAGTGGCATCGTGGAGCACCAGGGCAGGGAGTAAAGAGCTGGTGTTATGCCTGCGACGGACAGGGTCGCCTAGCACGGGTCTTCCCGACCTGGCGTACAGAGTATCTATGGATGGAAGTGGGTGCACCGCTGTGGTAGAGGAAGCGTCGTGACTAGGCATCCCCCGGGCAAGGACAAGGTGGTCCTCAGGGAGGAGGTGCAGGTAGAGTGGCAGGACCTGGAGGTCCGGGACATCATTTTAATGTCCTTCCACCACCACCTCCGGGCAGCCCACGCCAGGCTCAGGGAGCTGGCGGTAGGGGCTGCGGGAAGCTTAAGGCATTGTGTGTTCGTGACCCCCAGCACACGATATGGTTTGAGGTATGCTTTTTGTTTACTCTATGCTTGCTTCAGTACCAATAGATATAGGCACCATCCACTCCCTTATATCACTGTTGTTGGTACGAGATTTTGAGCATCTAGTAGATGTGCTGACACGTGCACTTAGCGTCGAGGTTTCTACTAGAAGTTCAATGTTAGTGACCTTTATCTGCAGACAGTGTGAACTATCATTCAGAAGAGGATGTGTCAAGTGGGACCTGCTCGTCATTAAAAAAGAACCTTACGACGTCATCCGGGGCATGGATTGTCTTTCTATGGTTTACGCCTCGATCTACTATCATCACAGGCTAGTCATAGGCATGTTTTCTGATGGGACGAGGTTCACCATCCTTGGTGAACGAGACCTCAAGGTAGAGAAGATGGGTACTATGAGTAGGAGACCATGACTTTTTTTGCACTAGTTGGCGAGCATGTATATCTGAGCAGTAGATGTTACATTCACCTGGATCCCTACCATTGTAGAGGACTACATGGACGTCTTTCCAGAGGATGTACCGAGACTACATCGAAGGTGATAGATGGAGTTCTGCATTGACTTGCAGTCGGGGACTACCCCGATATCATGTGTGGCTTATCGGATGACACCCATAGAGCTTCATGAGATATGACTTCAGCTAGACGACCTTCATGAGAAGGGATTCATCGATCCCAGTGTGTCCCCCTGGTCATCTCCAGTTTTGTTTGTGAAAAAGGAAGATGGGAGTCTGCAGGTTTGTTTGGATTATCGTCGCCTGAATCAGGCCATGATAAAGAACAAGTTCCTTTTGCCCTGGATCGACGACCTCTTCGACTAGTTGAGAGTTCTGAAGTGGTTCTCCAAGAGTGATCTTCAGTCTGGCTACCACCAGTTTCTGGTTCGTGAGGCTGATATCCTGAAGGTGGATTTCTATTGTCGTTATGGGCATTACGATTTTATGGTGATGCCTTTTTGCAAGGTGAATTCCCCACTGTTTTCATGGCATTGGTGAACCAGATCTTCCATCCATACTTGGTACGGTTTGTGGTTGTCTTTATTAACGACATACTCATCTACTCCATGACAGAGGAGGAGCATGAAGATCATTTGAGGATGGTCCTAGACTTACTTCAGGAGCACAAGCTGTATGGGAATCTCTCGAAGTGTCAGTTCTAGATTCATGAGGTTCACTTTCTGGGGAATGTCATTACGGAGCAGGGATTGGCCATAGATACCTCAAATATAGAGTTAGTTATTTCTTGGGATCCACCCAAGAATACATCATAGGTGATGAGTTTTCTTGGTTTTGAAGGGTACTATATGAGGTTTGTGGAAGATTTCCTCGTGATTGCCACCCATTTGACCGCATTGATGCAGAAGGGACGACTGTTCACCTGGACTGATCAGTGCCAGAAGGCGTTTGAGGAGTTGAGACAAAGGCTAACTAGTTCTCTAGTGTTGAGGCTACCAGAGGAGGGCGTTGAGTTCATAGTATACTGCGACACTTTAGGAGTAGTGCTTGGGTGCATGCTGATACAGCAGCGAGCAGTGATTTCATATGGGTCGAGGTAGTTGCGGCCCCATTAGTAGAACTATGTGACTCACGATATGGAATTAGTAGTAGTGGTCTTCTTGTTGAGGTTATGGATACACTATCTTCTCAGTGAGCATTTTGTGGTATACTCAGACCGCCAGAGCCTCAAGTGCATCTTCACTCAAAGGGATTTGAATCTGAGGTAGAGGTGCTGGCTGGAGTTTCAGCATGACTATGATTTCGAGATAGTCTACACTCCAGGGAAGGGAAACATAGAATCATATGATCTTAGAAGTATGACCTAGGCCCGGTTAGTGTGGGAAGCTTTAGAGAAGTTGGCTTCCCTACGACTGACCTTGGTACAGCAGGTTGGTACGACTTTTCTGCAGTCGATGGTGTTTACAACTTTTCTCCTTGAGCATGTGAGAGAGTCGCAGCTGGGGGATGTCGACGCTGAGGTACTATGTGATCAGATATCCACGGATGATGCACCTGATGGTTATTCTGATGGAGGGAATCATGAGATCCTGTTCCAGGGGCGAGCTGTAGTACTAGTGGAAATTCAGGAGGAGGTGATATGAGAGTTCAACACTTCTCCCTTGGTTATACATCCCGGTGTGGGGAAGATGTACAGAGACCTTCAGTGGTAGTTTTGGTGGTCTAGCATGAAGCAGATCATAGTTGAGTTCATTTCTCGGTGTCTTACCTATCAGCAGGTGAAGGTAGAGCATCAGGTTCCGGTAGGGTTTTTGTAGCCCCTTGATATCTCTGAGTGGAAGTGAGATGACATATCTATGGACTTCATCACAGGGCTCCTTCGCATAGTGATGGGCCACGATTCCATTTGGATGATAGTGGATCGACTCACGAAGTCGGCGCACTTCCTTGCCATCAGGGAGCAGAGATCAGTGGAGAGTTTGGGGCCGCTGTACGTTCAGGAGATCGTCCGCCTGTATGGAGTACCCTTAATGATCATCTCCTACCGTGACGTGCAGTTTATATTGCGATTGTGGTGAGGCCAACATGAGGCATTCGGGACCCAGCTGCGGATGAGTAAATCTTTTCACCCCCAGAAGGACGGGTAGATTGAGTGCACAATCTAGGTGTTGGAGGATATGCTCAGGGCGTGCGTGTTAGGCTTTGGCCTGAGTTGGGAGGATCACCTACCCTTGGTGTAGTTCGAGTACAACAACAGTTACCACTCTACAATCGACATGACACCTTTTGAGGCCCTCTACGGGAGACCCATTAGGTCACCATTGTTCTGGATGAAGGTTGAGGAGACCTCCCTTGTGGGCCTATAGTTGGTGCAGGCGACGACCGAGAAGGTGCATGTCATCCACGATGGGATGAGGACGGATCAGAGCAGACATAAGTCCTATGTAGATCATCGTTACATGCCTTTAGAGTTTGAGCAGGGGGTCCATGTCTTTTTGAGAGTCTCTTTGTGGCGTGGTACATGAAGGTTCATCCGGGGTGGCAGGCTATCCCCGAGGTTCATTGGGCCCTTTGAGATCGTGCGTATGTCGGTGAGGTTACCTACCGTCTTTCTCTACCACCATAACCGGAGAGGGCGCATGACATCTTCCACGTGTCAAAGCTGAGGAAATATGTGGATGAAACCAGAAACGTTATCGACTGGGGAGAGTTGGACGTTGAGGATGGATCCACCTTTGCGGAGCACCCAGTGGCGATTGAGGACCAGTTTGAGCGAACAATGCATGGACAGACCATTCCCTTGGTTCGTGTACTGTGGCGGCATAGGAGGGTGCAGTAGAGCACTTGGGAAATGGAGAGCCAGATCCGGGCTCAGTATCCCAAGTTGTTTTTGTAGTTTCTTTTCAGGGATGAAAACCTTGAAGTAGGAAATGATGTACGAACCCGGGTTTTGAGCCTGTAAGACATTAAAATTTTCTTAATTTTATTCCAGAGCAGGGCGTTCAGACGACATGTGATTCTGAGCCCCATTGTGGCTAGAATTAAATTTTAAGTGCGTTCACACTAGAAAAGTCAAATAAATAAAATAACTCATAAATGGTTTCTCGGATGGGAAAACCGAGGGCACCATTGAGTCTGGAGCATTCCATTTACAATAGGAGGGGTAAAACTTTCACGGGTGTGGCCCTTTTGTGGAAAATGCCACCAAGGGAATTTTTGTAAATTATCGGCCCTGACCGTGAACTTTATAACTTTTGAACGGAGGCTCGAATTAAAATTTACAGACCATGATTGCACTCAAAACATTGTTTTTACCCTTGGGGCGGCTTAACCTCGACCTTGTCGAGAGTTCGGGTGTGGGGCCTACCATTGGGGGATTAAGACTTAATTAATTTTAATTATGTTTTCTAATTAAACCCTTACTCCCCTCCCCCTTCTTCCACCTTATCATTCCCTATAGGATCCCGATTAAGAAGCTCATCTCCCTTCCTCTACCCTTCCAAGGGAGCGCGGTGCTCCGACGGACTGTTTGTGAAGCTACAGGCTACGCACAATGAGGTAGGAGGATACCTTTTTCATTTTTGATTTCTACTTAATCCATGAATTAAATATTTGGAATTGAAATTATGTACAATATTAGATCAAATACCATAGTTGTGTAGGTCTCAATCCGAGATTTCCGACGCTATTTTCGGATCAAATTTTGGAGTCCTCGGGTATCCAGGGTGTCTCAGAGAAGTGTTTCGGTCGTTTTATTCTTTTTATGGTGGTTCTAGAGGCTGTCTGGCTGGCTCCTGGTGGAGACGAAGGCTCCTAGAAATGGCGAAAGATCCCAGCGGTAGGCGGTGGTGGTCCGCTAGTGGCGGTAGTCACAAACGACGGTGGTCCCAGGCGGCGGCTGACCTCGGGCGGAGGTTGTCGACCGGGTGGACCGGCGGTCGTGGTGCACGACCCCGGGAAGGATACTAAGACCCGTCTTCAGCAGTTATCCCTACAGACCAGCGACTGGCTACAAGATCCATCTGGCGGTGTGGACCACGAATCCATGGCTGCGCCACGCGGCATGGCCGCGGGGCGGTACTGCGGACCGGGTCGGTCTTGCCCAAAGGAGTTTGTCCCCTTGACTTCGGACACCCGTAACTTCTAATACGGGTGTCCGTTTTGCATTATGTCTATGGAAGTAAAATAATCGGCTCGAGAAAATGTTTTTTAGATGGACTCAGAGGTTTTCAATTCCCAATATTGGGGCTCAGTGGTGCGACATGCTCGTTATGTACATTGCCAGGATTCTTCCTTCGGATGGCGCGAACACATCCAGAGTCCGTTTAAGGCACCGTCAGCTGCGTTGCTACCATGGCGTCAGGATGAAGTGGTCTAGGGTGGTTTCAGGCATTGATTCCATATTTGAGGCATGGGACCCACTATCCGTCTTTTATGCTGTGAGCAACATTTTTTGACTTTTTCATCAGATGTTCGTTCGGGGAAAATGAGTGGTCGTTTTGGAGTGTTTTTTCCGAGAGCATCACGATGGCGCAGTTCACCCGACCTCATTCGGACTGAGGTGTGGGCCTCACAAGATTCTGTATGGGTGTAAAGTAGTGTTGAATATCTTTTTTTTTGGAGTCCGTTTCCAGCGAGTAAGTAGTTTATCTTGAATGTTTTATCTCAAGGATTACAGTCGTGTAATCTCTTTGGGCGTGCAAGGCCTCTTTAGAGATCTCATTAAATGTGGAAACATGAAAGGACATTGGTAGGTGGTTTATTTGATGCACTCTTACCCAAAAACGGTCACGATGTTAGTGACACCCATTGATGGCACAAGTAGTGTAGAGTTATCGGACCAGTTATGGGTTTACCCTCCTGTGGGGATGGGCAGTGGGTTACCCACCGGCATATCAGGGTATACCCTCCAGCGAGGCTAGACAGTGGGTTACCCATGGACTTTAGGGATTACCCTCCAGTAGGACTTGGCATTGGGTTCCCGACGACCTTTATGGTTTACCCTCTAGAAGGGCTGGGCACTGGGTTACCCAACGACCTTTTAGGGTTTACCCTCTAGCAGTGCTGGGTAGTGGGTCACCTGACGACCTTTTGGGGTTTACCCTCTAGTTGGGGTGGGAAATGGGTTACCCAATGGTGACTTCTTTCAGGCTCAACCCTTCCGATGAGGCAAGTTAGTTAATTTTTTTCCGTGGTTACCGGAGCAGGACTTTGGGTGGTACAGTTTAGCGATTTGGCAGCATTGACATGTGGGACTGTTGGGAATTAGTGGTGGCTACACATAGAACTATTGGTGACCTATCCTGGGCTAGGAATGGAGATGTAGATCCCCTTATGCACTCGTTCAGGTTTCTTGTTGAGTATATATATATACAACATACTTTTGTTCCCACTCCTTGGGTCCAGTTACTCTCCTTCTATGAGGTGTGAATACATGTGAGGTATGCCACATGCTTTCCGTGTCTATCTCCTCTTTGTTGGGATGAGTCTACTTCCTTTCTTTTGATGGGTTGAGCTGCACTCTCTATATTGTACTCTTACTTTTTTCTGTCTATCGTTTACTGTTTAGTACCTCCTTTTTTTCTACCTCGAGCTTTCAGGGCATCCTACTTAGTATCCTTATACTCACCCCTGCTTGGGCTTTTCCCACAACTGGTGTTTTCTTACAGAATACGGATAGGTCTATCGAGACTACGGAGGAGCATAGAGGACAGAAGAACATGGTCTATGTTAAGTGGACATAGTAAGACTTTCAGGTGTGAGACTCACCAGCTATTTACTTTTGTTTACCTATTGTAGGGTTGTGTCACCTTTCGGGTTGGGCACGTGTTTTTCCCCTTTTTCTATTTAGTATCTTTCAGTACATTTCAGCACTTTACTTTTTCCTATTTAGAGGTTGGTGCATGACTGTGGTTGGTTTATATTTGTTTGTCCTTTGGTTTCCTTTTTTACTCTACACTTCTGCATTGATTGGACTGTGTGGGTGTGTATAGGTACATATGCAAAGGCATCCCTGATATTGTTACACCATTGACGCTTGTCACCAGTCCCTGGCCTATGGAGGTAGGCTTAGGGTAGTTGCTTCTCGAGACCAGTAGGGTTGGTTTGTGAAACATATGATATGATATGATATATGTTTTATTATTTGGTGACATAAATAAGTATGATCTTACTTATGTCAAAGGTGGGGACAATATCTACCTATAATTAATTGGGTAATGATTTATATCTTATGTGATAGAAAACAACATAATGGGTAGTGAACCCAGTTCATTAAGGGACTATATTTGTAATGATTGTCTTGGGGATGAACCTTGAATAATATGATTGTTTGGGGACTGTAACTGTCAAACTATTAGGATTGAAATTACAAATAGGATTTTATGTGTGTACTTCTCAAGAGGTGTATCCAGTTATGGAATTCCCTGATATGTTTTAATTATAGTCTAATGGAGGTAATTCCTAACTATTGCAGTTGGTATCATTGGAATAGTTTTGTTAACCTTTGGAAAATAGGATTAGAAAACATTATTGAGATACCTATTTATATTTCTAATGATATTTATAGGGATGTATCTAAGGATAAGTATATCTATGAGTCAAAGTATGGGAAATATTTCTAGACTTTTTGTAAAAGATATAGTAAGTGGTTTAAATTAAATTACATACCATTATAAATACAACAAGTGGATGTGGATCAGGAATAGTGGTACCTATTAGTAATAACACTAAAAATGGATAACTGGGATATAATTTATCATCAAATAGTGGATTAAAATGATCATTATTGGTAATTTGGTTTTACCCTCTTGGGGGATATGTCTCAAAAATTTAGAAACTATTTATGAACAATCATGAATGATTTAAATACATGATAACTATGATTTTTTTGGAAAAACCTATAATGTGATAGATTAAAAATAATGTGTCATGATTTATACATACTATAAGTGATTTTAATTAATATTTGTTTTACCAATATGATTATGGTTTCTCAAACTATTATTTTAGGTATTAATTAATGGTGGGAACCAGAAGGAACTAGTTGAACAAGGAATGTGAATATAAATATTTTATTATGAACATCCAAATTCGATGATGAATGGAGTGAAGGATTTCATGATTATTCATAATTTTTTATCACGATATATTATTAAAAAACGTACCTTATTCAGAACAAAGTCTCTCTAAAAAAGTGAAAAATAGCGTTCATTGAGAGTTTGGGAAGTAGAGACCATGGAGGGAAGATGGGTTAGTTTATAGTATATTGAGAATGTGGAATGAAGAACATAATTTAATCTCTTAGTGTAATATGATGATTTTAGTATATAAAATAAGGACTCCATATAAAAAATTTCCATGGATAATACATAAATTCATATTAATGAAATGGATGGGAATAATGTTCTCCCTAACTTATTATCAATAGATGAATGTTTCAATTGAGTAATGTGTGGTAACATTGAAAATAAATGGCCTAGGGTGAAATCTCAAGAAGATAATCAACAAGGAGGTATGATTAATGGTTATACTACGCACAATGAAGAGACAATGAATGAAATATTAATGGATGGATGTATTAAGAAATAAGATGATGAAGAACAGTTACTATTTTGAGAAAGATGTGGTATTATTGAAGTATTTATGTATTTAAATTCAATAATTGTATAATATATAATAATTTTACAGTATAATATTTTCATTAAGTAGTTGAAATAATAGGATTAATTATGTTGATGACCTAGAAAAGTGATTTAAATGGAAATGTGATATTTTACGAAGACACGTGATTAAGGGTATATTACCCTTAACATGTTATTGATGTTGACATAATGTTGTCTGGATAAAGATTTGATTTATTAGGATAATGTAAAGTAGATAGTACTGAGAATATTATTACTACATAATGAATTTTAGAAAATGTTGTTTATGTTTACATTGAGAGAGTTTTTATAATAATTGGATTAATGTAATATATTCAATAATCTTTTTTTTATTCAAGGAATAAGTATACTTTTATATTTTCAATAAGGTTTTATTATAATTCATGTAATTTTAATGTTTCAGGAGAATCCATGATGAAGGTACTCACATATTTGTTATGTGAAAATTGATAAATACTTCGGGAAATTTGGGGGATTAATGTTAAGTTGAGTTTTAGAAATTTATCTCCCCTCTTTATGAATTTTTATTTTTTTGGTTTATATGGTTAACCATTTATAGAATGGTTTAAGGTGAATTTTGAATGAGGTTTTGGATATTATTGTAATATTTCATAATATGAATATTTGTGCATATCTTGTGATAACAATTTTGTTTTTCTAACATATTGAGATTAATGAATAACTTATAAATATATTATGGATCTTATGATCCATGAAAAGTGATGTTTTTACCTCAGAAAAAAAATATTTCTTGGATATAAATTTCTTAGAGAAAGTGATTAATTAGTAATTTATTGAATAACATAATAAAATTTTTCATATTATATAGAAATGAATCAACAAATTATATTTCCTTATATTTTTTTTAAATAAAAGTATTCCAAAACTCTTGAAAAATGATATTGAAAAACATTTATCTGAATACCATTAGTTTAGTTGAAATGATTGTCTTTTAAATCATAATATAATTATTTTTTTGAGTAACTTAATATTACATTTATCATTCAATTTTTTTAGGATCAATGATCTCTTTGAATATCTCTAAATGTTTACACGTTTATTCCTCATAAAAATATTCACTTCCTAACTATTTTATTTTTATGGAGTCCTGGTACTGAGTTACAATAGGTAAATTTTTTGTGTCCAACTATCCATTTGTATGAGATGTTTCTTATTTATTTTTTAGATGGGGGTTTCTATGAGGGAATTATAAAATGAAAAACATTTGATGAACAAGATGAATATCAGGGTATTAATTCAATTTTATGGCATAGAATATAATGTTACAAGATTGTATGATTGTTTATTTAAAATAAAAATGTTTTAGATAGCTTGTGTTACCTGAAGTATTTATTTTTTCTTTCATTACATGCAGCAATGAGTTTCTATAGAAAATTGTTTGAAATATAAAAATGAGATTTGGAAAAAAATGAAATGACTAAAAAATTAATTTTTACTATTTCAAACACCATTATAGAAAATGTGAGAAGCAGTGAGTTAAAAAACAAAACAATAACATATCCATTATAAGACAATTTACGTCATCTAGTTTTAATCCCTCTAAGAAATTTCAAATATATATTGTTTACCAAATAGTTTGGTTCATCCATTATCAAATCCCCAAACTGAAAGGAAAACTTGTCCCAGGACTGGATGTACTCCTCAAGGACGATCTTCCGGTTTTTTAAACCCCAATAAGTATTAGGACCTACTTGTCAATCCAACTATTTTTATACTCACTAATAGTCACCCTCAATGTCCTCCCAATAATTTTGGAAGCTTCCTCTTTAGTATCATCGAGTGACAGAAACTACGAAACCACTTCATCTTCAGATTTGAAAGAAAATCCATGTATATATCAAAAACACCACCTGCCTTCTACTGAAAAGAATAATCATTGCCTATGTTCTTTGAATTATACTTCCTTATAGATCATGTCTCCATTGGAGGTGGTAAGATAAAGAAATCCATTGTCTCTTTACAAATTCCTTTCTATATCATATTTCTCATCGGGTTTGGACTATCGCCTATAGAAATATTGGAACCATATTCCCTAGAATCATTCTCACAGACCCCATCACTACCATGTACTAATACCTCTTCATGGAATGTGTCTAGTTGATCTATATTCCATCATTACTTAACTATCCCTTCAAATCTATTTCTGAGTTGAATCAACGGTCTTGTCATTCGATTTGGCCATTTCCTGACAAAAATTTGGACCCCTTGTGTCATGAAAACTAGTACCATTTCCACGTCTAGCCTAGTTAATCCCAACTTTCTCAGTCCCCTCTGGTCCCTCCCTTAGTGAGACACTATTTTTAGCTTTTAAGACCTTGAAATAAGAAGCTGCATTGGCTGAGGTAGGAAGACCAAATATATAAGATACCCCTGACCCACTGACCTGGAAAATATTATTTAGCTAGACCATACAGACTATGATGCAATCTTCTAAACACTTTTGAATATTTGGGATTAACCTAATTCGAATGAACCACCTTTTTAATAGATAACATGTTTTCTACTTCACCCCCACCTCGCAGACCAGCTACCCTGCTAGCGATGGGAGGCTGTGAGTCTTGCTAGTTCCCCACATGAAAAAAAGCCCCTCCATGAATATCAAATAACCATTGTCCTCAAATTGATTTGTTCCAATAATTATCCATCTTTGGATCCATAACACCCCTGAAAACTCACTATAAATAGAAATAAAATTTCCCCAAGTGCTTACAATTCTTGAAGAGGTCCATCCATGATTCAAAAAATACTAGTTGTTTGTGCCTAAATTTTTCACCGACAGTGATCCACACCCACTCCATTGGTGGGTTAGAGACCACAACCTCCAATTATATCCTCATGTTAATTTAATGGATAATAAAGCTAATTTTATTATCAGATAACAAATAATGGCCTTCCATAATTCCTAACATTCAATGAATTGAGGGGTTTTGAAATGGAAATGGGAGATTTGGGAAGCTAATCCAGATCAAAAAAGTGGGTGAGTCACACTTCATATGAAAATATTAATACCAACTAAATATGAAGAAACTATATCCAAGGAACATACATAGATCACTAGATCCAACATTTAAAAGTTCCTCCTCCGAGTTGAAATGAATCTTCAGATGGTGATTTTTGAATAGACCAAAAATAGAAAACTCTTTAAACACCCAAAATCTCATGATAAGCTACATGAAATCATCAATAGATGGTTTGTATATCCTAAAATGAGCTTCAAGGGACATATATAGAAGGCTAGATTCTTCCTTGAACTCGAACATTGACAACAGATGTTAAGGAGCCCCATCATAAATGTCAATAACCTTTTGACTAAGTGAAATTTCCATGAATAACCTGTAAGAATTGAGGTTAGAGAATTGGGTGAAGGGGTGAGGCTTCCAAGATGGCCATACAGGGTCCTCCTCATATTGAATATGGTAGGAGGAAGGAAATAACCTTATCCATTAAGTTATTGCATCACTGTTGAGAGGTGAAGCCCAATAGGATGAGCCCATCATTGAGCTCAACCATGAAATGATATTATTTTAAATATGGTCATTTTATCCATTCCATTAAATGCATGGGTATAAATATTATCAAGAAATTTATTTAACAAACATAAAAGTTTCCCAGTCAATATATATTTATTTATCAATTCTTAGAAAACAATAAATCAATTTGTAGTAAATTTGTTATATTTATAAAAATATATGAATTATTGAAAATGTTATTTTTTATTAAATAATAACATAATTAATTTATTGTAATTTAATAAAATTTATTTGATAAAATTAACTTCAATTTTTAATCAATATATCAAAGTTAACATATTGTGAATTTTTTGTATTTTTTGGGAAAATTGAATTTTCAATGAATAGAGGAAAATATCGATTCTTATAAAAATTCCATTTATTTTCAACAAAATAAGTAATTTAGATGAAAAATTATTTTCCAATGTAACCTAAGAATTATTTATTCATATTTAATACTTATATTTTCTATTTAATCCAATTTATATTTTATTATATTATTAGATTGTTTTTGAGTTTAAAAATGGGTTTTTTTCTTCTGAAAACTGTATAAAAGTGCATAATGTAACTCTATTTTAATTAAATAAAATAATACACAGAAATGAATGTTTAATGTTAAAATTATATATTATATAAAAAATTTAATAGATATTCATAAAATTATTATTATTACACATAGAGTTAATATAAAAGCATCTTGTGCTTGAAAAATGCACTTCTCAAAAACATGTTTTTCATCATTCCTTGTGGTTTGGTTTTAAATTTAATATTGAATAGTTTTAGAAAAATAATTTGTTAAAAAAATAATAATTTTTAAATAATTATGTAAAATTTATCTCTAGGATAAATTTTTTAAATTTTATAAAAAAGAAAATTTTTTTTATGAATAGTGAAAAAATACTAAATATTAATTGAAAAAAAAACCATTCTTTTTAAATTATTTACAATGATTAATTATATTTTAAATTGGTTTTAATTTATAATTATTTAAATTATATATCTATTAATCCATATTAGGTCATTGGAATTAATTTCATATTGAAATTTTCTATAATGAATTTGTAAACTATTAAACTTTGTCTATTTAAAAACATGCTTTTTCATCAAGTCCAGAAGATTAATTTTAAATTAAAATTTTTCACTTCTTTGAAAATAATTTTGAAAAATGGATTAAATATTTGCAATCATAATGTTATATGTTATCAAATAAGTTCAAATTAATATTTTACAAAAATATTAATAGTGAAAATAAAAAAAAAACTAATTTTCATTGTTATGTTAAAAATGGGTTAGAGTTCATTACACTAAGAGAAAAGGTGTAAACATTATTATGAAACATTTAAAATACCTATTGTATGGAAATATTTGAATATTACTCTTCCCAATATCAAATATATTGTCATTTTTAGGCTTTTTTTGAATGTTTCACACCCCAACCTTGTAACTCCTTTAATTTTATTGTTTTATTGATATTGGATCCTTTAGTTGAAGTTTAGATTGTGTTGTGGTTTGAATTTTTATGTTCTTAAAGATTTTAGTTATGTTTTTATAGAAAATTTTCATCTTTTGGCTTTTCAGATGGTGGTCCATGATTGGAACATGGTTAGAGTAAACCATGTTCCCTCACCCAAGAAATCGTGAAGCATGAGGGTGGTGCATAGGGAAAGTTACATGGCATTCAAATGGTTAGGGAAAATATGATGAAAATGAGAAATAAGGTTCTTGTATTTTGGAAGTATAATTTTAAACTTTTTGCTCATTTTTTGGGAAACCATGTATTTTTCCCATGCGGGGTACCCTTTACTCCAATTAGGTGTGCACGATTGGCGCATGGTTTTGAATAATATGCATGAAAACCACGCGAGCATCCCATGATCATTAAAAACGTGAAATTCCTCTCTTCCCCTCACCTATTTTAACCCTAATTTTGGTTTTCCTCCCCCTTAATTCATTTATGGCTCACAAAGGGGCTCTCAATATCCCTACCCTTGTTTCCTCTCCCATTATTGGTGTTTTTGCATCTGATCTAAGGTGTGTCTTATTGATTTTTCGTTGATACCCCCTCATCCCTTCTTACTCTGTTGGTTTATAGTTTTTTCTTAATGTGAGTTCACTCTTGGATGAACCCTACAGGTAATTTATTATATGTGCCTTAATTTATATAATTTTTTCATGTGTGAATTGTCTCCTAGGATTTGTTCTTCCTTCTCCCAAATTTGCATTGCACTCGCACACCGTTGAGGTTGGTGTTCTGATCTATTTATATTCCAGTGTATTCAGATGATTCTTGATCATTCATTGAATTGTTCAAAAATGTTATAATATTTATTGTGATGTGTTGTCATAAACTGGATTGATATTTAGATGATGGATAATTGGTGTGAAATGGTTTTCCAAGGGATTCTTTAACTACGGTTTCTTTTATATTTACATGGTGTTTGATAACAATTCAATTAATCATTTAATGTGATATTGGGTTCTTTGGGGTGATTTTTTCCCTTTTATATGTTTCATAAATGATATTGGGTTGTGTTTTGGGTGTTACGTGTTAAAATTTGGGACTTTTATGTTGTGAAACTTATAGGTGGATTATTTTGATATTTTTAAAGAATATAAAGTTTCTTCAAAAATGTTTTTTTAATGTGATTCGTAGTGTACATTTATTGAAATTTTGGTTTTTAAAAGAAAATGGTTATTTGCAATATGAAATTTTTTTTCGTCCACCTTAATTTTTTATGTAAATTGTAAAGGTGAAGCGATGAATATTTTAAAATGTATTTGGTTTGTTTATAAATTTGGAAAGCGTATTTTACCATAGGAATGGTTAGATTTCATATGTGTTTCCTTAATTTCTTCTTATGGCCCATGAGACACTTTAATGAATATGGGATCTTCCAAAAACTATGGTTTTCCAACGGTTTCTTATCCCTTCCCTCCTTTCATTAAAAAATTGATACTTAATTTTAAAAGAGTGTGTTGGTGAATCATGTGACCTAAAATGAGACATCAAAAATTTTCTTTGAGACTTCAACCATTTAAAAATTTGAAAAATGTTTTAGTTAATATTTATAAAAAAGGCCATTTATCATTTTGAGATATGTCTTGGAAAACAAGTGGGGTTTGAAACTATGTCCCATTTGGCATATTGAAATATTATTGACTTCTGAAGAAATATTTGGAAAATTGAATGTGTTATGTGCTTTCATCTTGTTTTTAAAATTGTGTTGGAACTGGAATTGGTTCTAAATTTTTTTTCCTTAGTTAGTACTTAAGATATTATTTTGATTTTTTTCATTAAAACACAAATAATTAGAAATCATGCTTGTTACCTTGCGTTTCATTAGAACTGTTGGTTTTAATGTGATGTGATGTGAAGGATATATTGGCACCTTATAATGTCTTGGAAATTGGTTTTGGAACTCCTGTGATTTATGGGCCTTGTGGGAATGATGAAATGTTATAGAAAATCATATTTCTATTGTGTGATTTAATTCTCAAATTAATGTGTTTATAAAAGAATTGAATTTTCATGCTTTTGTCAAACTATTCCTATGTTTGAAAAAAAACCACTAGATCATGGTATATGTTCCCCTCTAGTGACCTGTGCATGGGAACATTATTGTAATTAAATCCACTAAACCATGGGATATGATTTTCTCTAATGGATAATGCATTGGAATGCTATGGGTTATGGTTACTATACTATGTGTTTCCATGTATTATTATTATTACCATGGTATTCCAAGGCATCATCAAGATGTTCAATTGAATATTTCATGTAGTCCCCAATTATATGGGTTGGTCCTCCATATACATGATGTGGTTAGCTGGGATGTGCCAGTGGATTGGATTTTTTAGAGTGGACAATTGGTTAATTACAGTGGAACTGTACCATATGCTGATAGGTGATTATGATCTTATTACGTCTAGAGGTTTCCTCAAGAGTTGTTTAAGAAATTCCAATAATTACTATATATATGTTTTGCTTATTTACTCTCTATGTTGGATATATGTTTTACCTGTTGTGCCTTCTTGTTTAGTTCCCTTTACTATATATACATCCCCTTTTTGGTTCTCTATTTTGGATTTATATTTTAGTTTGGGATTTAAAATGGTTTGTGGAAAGAGATATTGTTCATGAAAAGGGAGCCTTCATGAGTTATTTATAAAAGGTAATTTTTGGATAGTTATTCTTACTTACTAGAAATGATTTAAAATCATATTTTCTAATTAAATTTTAAATGAGTGTTTGCTTAATATTTCAAGAGAGTAAATACATGTAATTTATGGTGATTACCTATATAGATATTTAAGCTCACACCATGCTTATGACAATCAACATTAGTACACCCAAGTTGTTTTTCAGGTTCAAGATATTGGTTTGGTTGTACCTTTTCATCATGTTGATCTTATGGTTGGTGGTGACCAAGAGGTCACGTGTAGATCATGTCGATGTGGTTCGATCTTGTTCTTTTATTTAGTAATGTTTTGTTTAGTAGTTATTGTATCGGGGATAGTTTTTTATTTATTGATATTTAGTTATTGTTGTTAGTGATGTGTTCTTAGTTTTAATATTAGATCCTAGAATTTGTTTTGGAAAATATCATTCACATTGTGATTACTTTGATGCCTGACACTAATGTAAAGACCGTGGGGATTGGGAACACCCTTTGGGCCACATCTTTGAATGGGTCAGGTGTCAATATGTATGGAATTCCCACATGGTTCAAGTGAAATGGTGTCATAAAATGTTTTTTGTTTTTTGGGATGTCAGGTAGATAAGATATTAGGACCGTTCGTACTTGGGAGGTAGGTACTAGAAGGATTTCATGAACCCTTTCTCACTTGGATTAGTGAGTTTCCCAGGGTAGTCTGAGTTTTGAGTATTTATTTTGTTTTCATTTGTGTGGATGATGAATGAAAATAGAGGTGTAAGTGTTATATTTTGTTCTAACATGGAGTAATGACCCATGTAGAGTTTGATTACACAACTCAGGGTCTTAATAGTTGTTAATTCTTACTTGGGGTATGACCCACTAACTATGTCACCAAGTTAGGCATGACCATTAGTTCCTCAATATGGTAGTTTGGTGTGATAAATTTTTTTTTCTTTTAGTTGACATGAGTTTGGCTTCAAGAATAAAGAAGAAAATGAAATGGAAATTATTTATTTCAATTGGTTTCAAATTGAAAACAATTGGTTTTAAAAGTTAAATTGACTAGGATTTAAAATTGGGTGAATGTACGGGTTTGATGACAAAGTAATAAGTGTAGGACATGGTATTCCTTAAGAATGTTCACATATGTGTGGGTATTTATCTAGAGTTCATGTTGTCATCTGTACGTGGATGTCATACAAGGATAAGGTATAGACTCATATTTGACGGTTCATAGGATTCCATGGGTGAGTATTTAAAATCAAGTGTTTAGATTGGTTTTTCCATAATGATTTTTAAAATGGAAAATGTTTTTGGGAATTGTATTTTCTTAAAAAATTGGGTTCTTGTATCATGAAAAATAAATTTTGGTATTTGAAGGGTGGTCTTGGATGAAGGTCGTTTTGGAATTGGAGAAAAAATAGATTTTTGAAAAGTGAACTTTTAGTTGTTCTTGTAGGTTTGGTCTTGTTAGCCAATTGATGAGGTTTGATATTTTCTTTTCAATTGTGTTTCCTGTTGTTAATTTGGTTTTTGTTTCCATTTTCTTGTTCAAAATATGTTAAAAAAAATTCCCTAAATTTTATTGGGTTTATTGTCTAGTTTATTGTTCTTTTAGATTGTTTCCGGTCTTTCATGGAGATTGAGGTCCGTTAGAGGAAATTGAATTTCTTGAGGAAGTTCAGTGTCTCTTCAGATTGTTGGGAACACCTAAAGATATGATAGTGTGTGCTAATCTAGGTTTGTTTGAGGGTCTAGATATAGAACAATGGAATGAAATTTATCTATCATATATGTATGTTGTGATGACTTGAGAGGGATTCCAGAAAATTATTATCTAATGGGTTATACTTGAGGAGTTCAAGATGATGAAAGTTGAAGAGCTCATGACTTTTCAACAAGGCTAGAAGACAATGAAGGCCTTTGTTGACCAAATCAAGGAGTTGGTTTCCATTTCTATAGAGGTATCATCATTGGATCTATTGAGGGATCAGTTTTTTATTTCGGGTATCCACTATATATACTAAATTTGGGTTCATCCGGGTTGACGTGCTGCCTCCACAAGCAGCCACGCCACCAAAAAAACAAATTTATCCCCGATTTACCCCCAGAAATCCCGATCTGGATCGGGCTTTTCCATTTCCATTCGCACCCCTCCCTGAATATCCGCCTCAATTATCTATTCCATTCCCTAGGGTTTCCACACCCCTCCCCGATTCTGCTCTCCCTCTCCCCTCCCCTCCCATCCCCGAATCCCCCCTCGAGCCACGACTCTACCAATGCTTGATCTGACTGCGGCTCGGAATCCTCTCTCCCTCTCCCCTCGAATCCCCGAATCCCCTCTCCTCCTCTGAATCCACATTCTCATGATCCAACATCAGCTCCTCCGACATCGGATCCTCCAACATCAGCTTCTCCGAATTGGGCTCCTCCGACTTCGGCTCCTCTGACTTCGGCTCCTCCGACTGCAGCTCCTCCAATTACTACTCCTCCTACTTCGGCTACTCTGACTTCGGATACTTCGACTTCGGCTTGTCCAAGATCAGCTCCACCGACATCGTCTCCATTGACTTCAGCTCATCTGACTTTGGCTCCTCTAACTTCAGATCCTCCGACTATGCCTTCTTCTTCACCGAGGGTCTCCTTTCCCTCGAGCATGCAATGAGTAAGACAAGGTAAATACCAGTTTCAAACATACAAAGCACTGTCAAATATCTTTGTGTATCAATGAATTTGATTTTTTATGGTGTTTTTATAAGTCAATTAATCTGTATTCTTTTCAATGGTTGATGACTCTCTAAATCAAAATTCTAATTTTGGGTGACAGGTCTTAGAATAAAACATCAGTTGAAAAGTTACAAACTTATACACGACATAAACATTAGCGACTATAAGGTATATGTTAAAATCTAGAAGAATGTTTCATTGCATATCTCATCATTCTTTTAGCCAGGCTTCTGTGTGTGCTGTAGATAAAGAATACAAATATAAGCACATAGTATCAGTTGAAATGTGTTTAAAGAAATGATCTTGGTTGTCTGGAAGATGGTATTTATGTTTCAATTTGAAATTTATTTTCAGTTTCCAAATCACCATGGTGGATGAAGGACCTCTTTCCATAGATTTTTTTGTATGATCGCATTCATATGTAGGAATATTTTTTAATAAAGTTCATATATATTATATTCATCACTATGATTGAACTGTATTCTGAAAAAAATTACATCCATTGAGAAATTGAAGGATTTTTTTAAACCTGTAAATCAATAATTCACATTACTGAAGTACAATAGATTTATGTTTTCTGGTCACAATGTATACTATTCAAGTTGGGGGACCACGTATCTTTGGAATTTTTTTTATTCTATGTTTATTCTTCCCTATTAAGAATGCACATATATATTATAATCATTAGTTTGATTGAACTACATTCTGAAAAATAAATTACATCCATTGAGAAATTGAAGGATTTTTTAAAACCTGTAAATCAAAAATTCACTTTACTGGAGTACGATAGATTTCTATTTTCTGGTCACAATGTACACTATTCAAGTTTGGGGACAATGTATTTTTGGAATTTTGATTATTCTATGTTTCTTCTTCCCTATTAATTTGTTGTACTATTTTCTTTTTGGGATGTCATTATGATTCTACTATATTTACAAATTATGTTTTTTAATATACCTACAATAGAATCTATATGTCATTATAGTACATATATTTAATTATTTTTAAATGTAGGAGTTAGAAACATAGAAGTTTAATGGAAATTTAACACAATGTGAATCATTTTACTGTTGTTGGAGTGCAGTAACACATCGACATATGGTTTACTATATTCTCTTGAACTCATCTTATGTGGCATGAACCTGAATGCTTTATTTTTTACTAATCATAGCAGAAAATATTTTAATTAATGATACCCTAGATAGAGAATGTCCTAAAACTGTTCTTATTATTATTGTACATGGTTTGACTGTTTCATTTCTTAGTTGATATATATTGACCTATGTTGCTACTACAATGGGAGCTTCATTATTCAAAGAGGCCATCAAAATGGGTGGAATGTGCCCCCACATGAAGGTTACATCCAATTTATTTTCATTTTCATTTTAATAATGATTATTCTATTCAACATATGATTATTTAAATGCGGTTATTTATTTTTTCAATATACTTTTAATTTTATAGATATAGTTATAAACATATTCTTCCATATCATGCATGCATACACACTTGTAGATATTCATGTTTCCATCGTGACTCATAAAGCACTCCAAACCGATTTCTAGTGCATTATGGTCACTATTACAGTTTAATTGCTTTCATTATCATTTATTCATAATGAGTATGCATTTTAAGGTAATTATTCCTATTATAATTTATGTATTTTTGCATTCTTCCATGTTTCGAATCATGTAATTCTAAATACATGTTATCTGTCTCTAACTACATGTAATATGCATTATAATTTAAACACTTATGTCTGAACTTACCTTTATTGGGAATATCCTCTGGATTTATTTATTTTTCACTATGGTTTCCCAATTTGACTATTTTTTTCTTTCTGGATTTATCATGTTTTGGGGGATGTAAAGTGAATGTAATGTTGAAACCATTAATTTTGGAGGAATTAGAGAGGCCATGTAAATGGGTAAAGTGTATTACCACTTGAAGTATAGTTCTAATTTATTTTCATTTTCATTTTAATAATGATGATTACCTTTAACTTATGATTATTTAAATTTGGTTATTCATTTTATCAATACTCTTCATTTTAAAGATTTAGTTATAAATATATTTTTTCACATTATACATGCATATAGAAATTTAGTTATTCATGTTGTGCTATAAGATAATTATTCCTATTACAATTTCTGTATTTTGGTAATTTTCCATATTTCCAATCTTGTCATTATGAATACATGTTATACAACTCTAAATATATGTAATATGCATTATAATTCAGAGCACTTCTGTTTGATCTTACCTTTCTTGGAATCCCCTACCTCGAATTTATTTATTTTTCAGTATGGTTTCCTAATATGACTAATTTATTTTTTAGATTTCTCAATTTAGCATGTTGATTGGGGAATTATAGTGCATGTAAGGTTACAACCATTAATGTTTGAGGAATTATATAGGTCAGAAAAATGGATTAAATGTACCAATATTTTAAGTTTGGTTCAGTTCTTTTCTGCTAAAGGATTATATTATTTCCCACTAACAATGAATGACCTCGCTCTTTCATTGTAACTACTGATGAAATAAGTAATGTAATATTAAATTTTCTTACATGAAATTTGTTAAAAACAATGTCATTAAAATTCCTTAAAGAGTTTCCAACAAGATAAACTATTCTTAACTCTTCAATTATATTTAGATTCGACTCAATACAAGATAACACCTTCAAATTATGTAATAGTTTGGTTGAACTGGAATGATTTTAGACTATTTGATCCCTTTCTTCTTCCTCTATGAATTCAGATAACAAGCTGCTGCACATTTCTGTTGAAGAGAGACATCATGGCGATGTCGTATGCACCCTGTAACACTCATGAGGTGCATGACCTTCTCACATTGGAAGACATTGTCTCTGCCATGTTTGGTGTCATGGCTTCCCCTGGGATCCCTTAACCTGCTAAGGCCATTGACATGGCTCACTGCTCCTAGTTCCTTATTCCATGGTAGAACGATTGTTGGGTACCCCCCATGACTCATTCACTACTGGCATACTTTGAACTTTTAATATCTACTCAAGTTACAGTTGATGTTTCTAAGTCATCCTTTTCTTATTATATCATTCATTTGGGTTTTATATGTACCAGTACATTCTATTTCATGTCTCCATTTATTAAAGAATCATATTGGGGGTGATTATCTTCTCAACTACATTTTTATGGTATGTGATTTTACTATAGGGAAATACTGGATTTAGATGTGTTCAAAAATCATTACTATATTCTATCCTCTTTTCATGCAGGGATTAGGATGTTTTGAAGAAAATTTCAATTTCATCCTTTTTACGGCCTCTATATGTGTTCTACTGCATTATTATTTTCTTGCCTCTATATGTGTACAACTGAATTTTCAGGATTTTTTTATGATTCTGTAAACATCCACCCTGTTAAATATAATGATTATGTAAACATGAACCCTGGCTATGGCATGATAAATAACATATATATGGACATATGAGTTTTAATTAATCATCAGTAAACCTAAAAATTGGAATTGTATTAATATATTAGTTTTGTTTTGTAGGAAATTTGGTGATGATGCTCTTTTGAACAAAGGAAATGACATCTTTTTTAATATAAACACACACACCAATCATCTGGTATTCTATAAATGCTTTTATTCTGTAAATTACATCCTTTTTTACAGAGGAAATTCCATCCTTTTGGGCAGTGGGATGAGGGGGGGGGGAGGGGTTTCTTTAATGTTTTGTTATGTTTATGTATTTTTTTTGGGTTTTCCTATTACAGTTATGTGTTACCTTCGCTGCAATACTTCATATAGATGTCTCATGGATCCTCTCCATGTACTCTCTGTGCTGGTGGTTGTCCTTACATATCTTCCCCATTCCCCCTAGGGAATTTCATTGTTTGATGCTTAATAAATATTCTTATGTCATTAAAATACATATGTTTCTTCAACCGGGCATCATTGGATCAAATGTATCATATTATAATCATGTTGTAGGCACTAACAATATAACTGAAAATCCTTTCAAGGTAGTCTCTTTCTCAGTGTAGGCATATCCACTGTAGTGAAACCTTTTGTTATTTATCTTCCCCTTGTGGAATATATTCTTTCCTTGATATCAGCCACTGACAGTTTATCTGTGGAAGAATTCATTCTGGTAATACTGATTTCATTTCAATGATTTAAAGACAAGAAATACTTTGTCAATTGATATTTTCTCTTATATAATTTGTGTAGTATATTTCATGTAGTTCTCATAAATATTTACAATAATTTTGTTTCATTATGATAATAAAACATCTAAATGAGAGGATTTTGAGTGGTATAAAAGGTCTTTTCATGTTAGTGAACATGAAAATATTTTTTCTCTTATGTAAACATATTTATTTTTTCCTTGGTATGGTTTTCGATGTGTTTCTTCTAATAATTTTAGGAGACAAGTTCACATCAAAGAACATGTTTTTTCTTGGTAGGGTTTCTCATCAAGAATCATATCCTTTTATTGTATTATTTTCATTATTGGTTTAAGATAACTTCATGTTTCAGATTATTTATCCTACTGGATCCATTAGAGTCTTCAGGTTTATTAGCATCATCTTTAGGTCGGCATGGATTTTAATGGATTGAATTCACTTTTTTATTAAAAAAATATCGATTGGAGTGAACTGTAGGATGACTTCCTTGCTTTATTAAGGGAAATTATAATATCATTATCTGAAAAAAAAAATTTCCCTCCCCCACTATCCGTCCCTATACTCTATATACTTATATACATAAATATGTATGTTTTCATGCATGCATGTATTTATTCCAACCTTCCATGGAAATCTATATGAATTTTTAGTATAGATAGAGAAGTATGAAAAAGAATTCAAGGAATCCAAATTGGCTGACTTGGAAAACAATAACCTTGTAGAAAATTCCATTCCTAGAGGTACCCACAATCATTCTCTACTCTTTACTAGGGAATATTCATCTAATTCAAATGCACACAAATATTTGGGTTGTTCAGAGTTTTTTTCAATTCTCTATGACAACCACCACTACCTCTTGGTCCCATTTATTTATAACATTCTAGATTCTTCAGTTTTTGTGGCTTCTAATGTGCACTAATCTCTTAAAACTAAAAAAATAGTCTTCCATGTCATCACTGTCAATAGAACAGATGTTGGCATGCATTCATGGTTTATGATGAACCATATTACTCCTAAAATTGTTTAATTTAAAGGAATTCTCCAGTTTGGCCGGTTAACAATAGATAATTTTCAAGTGCTTAAATATGTAGAGAGTCGTAATGGCATCACGAATTACTTCTATGAGAACCACATTCCCAGAGAACCTAAGAGATATTAATTCATGATTCATTTCATTGAGATTTCAATTTTGGAGTCCCAAGTACATTTCCTTTCTCAACCATCTCTACATATATTTTCCATAGGTAATTAGATGTAATGGTATGAATTTTCTTCCCATGATTATATGTTTGTTAAATAAAAATCATTAGAATAAATGGAACGAAAAGTGGAAAACACATTCCATATATTTGGTTTGTAGTTTTTTATCTCTGTCTCACTTTCCCATTTCACATCTATTATCAAACAAGCTATAATTTTCAATTGGTTATGTGCTCTAATATATGTAGAAATAATTTTAATTTATCTTTCAAATTGAATGATATTTTTGAAATTCGGCATTACCTTAGAAAAAAATTAAATATATTCCTATAATTAATGTATCATTAAATGAAATTTATACATTTCATTCCATACCAAACATTGAAAGGTTATTATAAGTTTATTCTTTAAATTCAACGTGCCCAACAACCATGAAAACAGCAGTGTAGGATGAGAGAATTTTCAAAGCATGAAAAGGTTAATTTTTTGTTGATATCATTTATGCTTTCAATAAAATTGTTAGTACTTATATTTTTACTATGGAGAATGTTGGTTGGGTGGGTTGGTTGGGTGGGTGTGTTCATTTTAATGTGGTTTTGTTACTTAGTTTCTTCCCCCTATAATAGTTTTTCATACAATTATTTTCCTTTTGATTCCACTTTAATAATTTGATGATAAATTATGATCTAAAGTGTGATCTATACATTTTTTTTCTATCATCATTTGAATTTTCATGTGAGGTTTTGTTTTTAAAATGTTACCAATATGTTTATGTGAATTTAATGTTAGTTTTTTTAGTATAGAATTTTACTATCTACTGTGTTGTTGAATAGATTTTCCAATCCTTGTCAAGGTGGTATTTTTAGAATATTATGTTGGTATTCAGCTAGATTTTTCAACATTAGGAGATATTTATCCTAGGGGAAAACATGGAGTTTTCGAAAAAATGAAAAAGTGTAGATAGGGGTGATATCTAAAGAGATATTGGACATACATATATTTTCCTCATCCCTGCATAGACTAGATTTAGTATTGATCAATTTTTTAAATGTGACCAATATGTTTATGTGAATTTAATTTTAGTTTTTTTATTGTAGAATTTTACTAACTACTGTGTTGTTGAACATATTTTTGAAGCCTTGTCAAGGTGGTATTTTTAGAGGATTATATTGGGATTCAGTGGGATTTTTCAACATTATGAGATAATGATCTCAGGGGAAAACATGGAGTTGTTGAAAAGATGAAAAAGTATATATAGTGGGTGATATCTAAAGATATATCAGGAATACTTCAATTCGTATCATCCCTACATAGACAAGATTTAGTATTGAACAATTTTCCTGGTATTATTTGATTAATGTATTTGATTTATATACATGGAGGTCAAACACAATCTGCGGCAATCACATGATTTTAATTTTGATGCTTATTTTAAAATGTGGCATGGCTAAAAATAAATTCATTGTATTTTAAAAATATAATAGATCTAAATATAAATATAACATATTAATTGTGTTTACTTTAATATATAATGTTTTCCAACATGATTTTGGTGATCAATACCTCAATTGTCATCAAGGGTATGTAAAATAACTTCCATATTGATGAATCGTCCAATCCATATTTCTCTTTAGATACTAATTATCTTCTAATGACACGTCATTATATGCATTAATATTTCCTACTAATCAGCATATATGCATCGTTGCAAGCCCATAAAATCTAGTTAACCTAGGGAACATGAACATCTCTCTATTTTGCATTCCATAATTTATCTCAATCTCACCTCTTGCCACCATCTCAGCCTCCACCTTCATCTTTTGTTTCATTTATGTCTTTGATACCCACCTCTCCCATTACATCAGGTTCCATCTCTTCAAACATTAGTCTTCACTCATTTTCCATTTGTCACATTAAGTCGACTCACTTCATCATCATCATTTTATTTTAAGCATTATATTGGATATATTATTTTGAATGATATAGAAATAGATGATTTGAAAAAAATTTGATAGTCCCGTACATTTTCACCGGCGAAGTACTATTTTATTCAAAGACCAAGGAGTTATCCCATTCTCCATGGATCTTTACTTTGAGAAGTTGTTGGTTGAGGCATTCTTTGCTGAGTTTCTTTCTAGAGTATTGTTAGTTAGAAATATGGTATCCCTTGCTACTCATAAAGTTACCCATACGGATAAACTTGTGTTTATGTGGAACCCTTTTTTTGAAAAGCCTCTTTCATTGGATCTAGATCCTCTATGATCATATTAGTTATTAATGTACTTTCAGTGTAGTCGGTTTGGGAATTAAAAGCCGTATTTTCAAAATCCACTAAATAACTATCATCATTGTGTCGATTTGGTTTATATGGAGTTGTTTTGTCGGAATAATTTCCTATAAAAGAGGACTTGATTCAAGGATTTCAACTCCGTATTATGAGGTAGTGGATGTTTCAGAAATTAGATCTCCAACTGCAAGCCCCAGAGTGAATCTTGAACGTTTTCTGGAATCTTTAGGTTGGTGGGGACCCATAGCCCAATTATTTTCTCCAGTGTTTGAGTGGAGTTAATAGTTTATTTTCTTGATTATCATGAGTTTCTCATATCCTTGTAATAGGCTTGGTGGTCCTTTTATCATGTACTTCATTTTTTTGCCTGGGATGTGGATCTTTAAATGGTTATCCATGTGTAAACCACTTTTACTTTTCAATAGAGCTTGATTGTATATATACCTTCTTATAGATATCAATGATTTTAGATTATCTTAGGTTTCACAATTTGGTCTGTATTCCCTTTGTGGGTTTTCCCTTATGTTGGGGGTTTGGTTTATGTGGATAATTTATACTTCTATCGGTTGTGTTATTTAGCTTGTATGTATAAGTAGGAATAGTTCATGTTGGGAGTTCCCATATTGGTTAACCTGGGGAGGTTTCATCAAAATCCCCTATGTTGGTCTAATCCAAAGTCATGACTTGTGGCTAGTTGAGTTCTTATCATGGGTTGAACAGGTTTCTATCTCCCATTGTTATTAGTTTTGAGGTTTCCTTTAGAAACATTTAGGTGTGGCATGTTAAGTGAATGGTCCCCCTAAGGTTTATGATTTTTTGGATTATTTTTTTTTTGGATAGAGTATTCTTTATAATATAGATTGGTAAATTTTTGGGGAAATAATGTGCCTATTGTGGGTAGAATTGTCTCACCCTAACCTTTTAAATTCTGTTATTTATTTCTTTTCTTGATATGGGACCCTTTAGTTGAGGTTCAGGTTGAGTCTCGGTTTAACTCTTTGAGTTTTGGAATTCTTTTTTTGAGTTTTTTTAGAAATTAGTGTTTCTGGGATTGTTAGCACGTGAAGTATAGTTGGAAAATCATTAGGGGAGACTATACACCCTCACCAAGGAAACTATGTGGCTTGAGGGTTAGTTTCTGGGGAATGGTTCACAAACTGTGCACGGTTAGGTAAACTGTGTGGCAAGGGTGTGCTGTGGTTTTGGATTTTGGAAGTATCATTTTTCATGGTTTGTTCAGCATTTGGTAAACCATCGAGAAATCACATGAAGGTTTACATCTTCTCTAGTAGAATTCACATGGTTAGCACATGATTTGGAAAACATGTTAGACAATCCATGCAAGCTTCCAAGGTCAACAAAAATGTGAAATTCCACTTTTCCCCTCTACTATTTTTACCCTAATTGGAATTTTTCAACCTATTGGATCGTTTTTGGCACACAAAGGGGCCCCAAGATACCTTCCCATGCTTCCCCTCCCATTATGGGTGCTTTTCCTTCAGTTCTAAGGTGTGTCATGTTGGTTTTTTGGTGATTTCCCCCTCCTCCATTACTCATCTCTTGGTTTTTTGTTAGCGAGGGTTATATCTTGGCCGAACCCTAAAGGTAAAGGATGATGTGTGGCTCGATTTCATTGATGTTAGTTTGTTTGGATTGTCTCTTAGGCTTGGTTATTCCTTATCCTGAAGTTTCTTTGTGTTCACACATTGTTGAGGTAGGGGTTTTTATCCATTTCTTTTCCGAATAATTATGATGATTCTTGAGCATTACTTGAATGCTTCCAAAATGATATAATATTTCTTATGATGTTTTATCTTATATATTTTTTGGGATTTACATGATGGACGATTTTTTTGAAATGGTTTTCAATGGGAATTTTTAACTATGTTTCCTTTTATATGCACTGATGGTGTTTGATAAAATGTCAATTAGTCTTCTAAAGTAATATTGGGTGCTTTGGGGTGGTTTTTTCCCTTTTTTATGATTTTTAAATGACACTGTGTTGTGATTTGGGTGCTACTTGTGTAAATTGGTGACTATAATGTTGTGATGATTATGGATGTCTAATTGGGTTGTTTTGAAATCAAGTGATGTTTCTTCAAAAAGGTGTAATCAATGTGATTTGAAAAAAACCCAATTTTTCTATTGAATTACGCATGTGTAGATGTTTCTAAAGTGTTTCATAGTGTTTCATGTAACATAATAATGAGCCTTTAAATGTGTTCATCAAAACATGGCCTGTTTGGAATTTTGAGACATCTTCTGGTGAATAATTGGCATGAAGGAATGTTTTTCATTTTGATATATGGCTTGGAAAACAAGTGGTGTTTAAAACTATGGTCATTTTGGTACATTTAAAATGGTTTATTTCTAAATATCCATTTAGAAACTTGTGTATGTATTGAGTTTTCAACTTGGTTATGAAATCGTGTTGGAATTTGAATTGGTTTTGGAAATGTGTTTCCTAGTGTGAACTTGAGATATTTTTGGAGTTTTTCTTTAAAACTCTTATGATGTTAATTCTCTTTTATTACCTTGTGGTTCTTTGTAAAATTAATTTTTAATGTGATGTGGTGTGATGTCCTGATTTGAATGTTATAATATTTTGGAAATTGGTTTTGGAACTCATGTGATGTATGGGTCAAGTGGCTGTGTTTCAAAGATATGTAAAATGGCGTTTTCTATGTGAGATCTAATTTTTTAATAAAGGTGTTTGTAAAAGAAATTCATTTTCACATGTGTTTGGGATACATGGATTATTTTTGAAAAAAAATACTAGAACATGGAATGTTTTCCCCTCTAGTGGATTTTCCATGTCAATGCTGTTAGAATTAAGTCCATCAATCTATGGGATGGGATCCCCACTAATAGACCATGGACGATGATAATATCAGTTATGGTTGTTATACCATGCATATCTATGTGTATAATTATTATATTGGGATTCCTAGGAATCATTTATTGGGTAAAATGATAGTTTCTTATCGACCCTGATTATATAGGTTAGAAACGATTTGACTTGATGGGGCTAAGAGTGATGTGCCACTAGATTGGATAGTTTAGATTGGTAATTTGGTTAATGACTATAGGAATGCACCATATACTGCTAGGTGAGTCCAAAACTATATACGTCTAGGTATTTCCTCTAGTTATGTTTAATAATGTCC
Organism: Viscum album; assembly: GCA_963277665.1. NCBI lineage: Eukaryota > Viridiplantae > Streptophyta > Magnoliopsida > Santalales > Viscaceae > Viscum > Viscum album. The sequence continues at coordinate 544,060,223 of OY728119.1, forward strand.
TATGATAACTATCTATATTTTTCGTTTATTTTAGTTTCATGTTGAATATTAGTTTTATATGTTATACTTGCATGTTTGATTATATTTACCTTCAGCACATCTCCCCCTTTTTATCGTGAATGTTTATTTATTTGGTTTCTTTTTTTAAATGGGTTGTGGAATGGAAAACTATTTCTTAAAAGGGAAGATGCTTAAGTTTTTTTAAAGTAAATATTTAGACAGTTATTCTTACTTGATGGAAATGATTAAAAAGATTATTTTCCTAATAAATTCCAAACCCATGTTTGTAGAATATTTCATGAAAGGAAATTCATGGAATATATGCTGATTACATACAGATATGGTTGATCTCAAACCTAATTTGTGACACTCTGTATCAGTAGACCTGAGCTATTTTTTAGGTTCACGTTTTTAGTTTAGTTGTACCATTAGAGAAGGATATTCTTGTGGTTGGTGGTGAACAAGAGGTCACTGGAGATCATGTTAGCATGGATCAGTCCCAGTCTTGTATTTAGTTATATTTTGTTTGTTAATTTCTTAATCTAGATTAGTTTTGTCTTTAACGATATTCAATTATTGCTGGTAATGTTTAATTCTTAGATTATTAATTTTATGTTGTTTTTTGTTGGAAAAAATTATTCCCATGGTGATAACGTTGATTCCAAACACTAGTTTCTAGCCTATGGGGATCAAGAATGCCATTGGAGGCATGTATCAGACTAGGATGGGTGTCTGGTTAGATGGCATCCTAGATTGGTTCATGACAGAATGACTTTTCTATTTTGGATTTGTTGTGTATTTTCTACGTAGTTTCTATATGGGTTTGTTTCCCCCACATCTAAAAGGCCACCATCACTGTATACATATTCACACCATCAACACCGTATTGTTTTTACAAACACTGAAAAAATAACTCTTCAATATCTTTATACATGTTATAGATCTTCCTATCTTCCCAAAATACAAATGACAGGCTCCTTAATAATAGATCAAAATGAGGTTCTTCTTAGCAAAGTTAATTGTATTCACTGAGGTCCTTATTTATCTTTATTCTTTTTAAACATAAATTATGTATTCACACTTAACAAATAGTTAAAAATGTATATAAATTATACTTAAATGTTATTATGTTTATATAATTACCTAAGACCATATCCACATACATCAAAAGGGTTAGCAAATCCTCGTTCTTGTTTATGTGGACTACCACCTCATGAACTGATGTCGATGGATTTTCCATTAAAACCTCTAAAGGATTGAAATTTTTATGGATTTATTATTCATATATAAAAATTTTGATATCATTATACTTATTAAATTATTATATCACACATATCTTTGTACTCTTCATTTTTTGTGAATAAGATAATGTTGCATAAGTGTTTTGTGGACTAGCACCTCATGATGAGATGTGATTGGTTCATGCTTTAAATAGAAGGTAATCAGGAAGCTTTTATTATTAATTTTTTATACATATTAAATTAATATTTTCATTAATTATAAATTTTTTTACCTTTATTTCATTCATCCTTATAATAAAATGGAAGCATCATTCATGAAAATGTATACCATATCATGTCTATGAACGATGTATTTAATTTTATATCACTAAAAATTAATTATACACTAAATACATATATAATGAATATATGTGATATTTATAACATGTTAAAAAATATTTTTATGAATAAATCATGCTCAAATTAAGAGGAAAAAAATAAAATCATATATGGAAAACAAAGAAGTTATTACACATAATGTAAATTTAACATAGAATTGTTTACAATGGGGTAAAAAATGGTCATAATAAAATAATATATGGTATGATATATATAAATATGTCTCTATAATATATTCATAATAAATATATATTTATTATATCAGAGGATTGAATGAGTACAATGTATGTCAAGACTTATTGTACGAGGTTTTTGTCTCACTTTTTACTTCTGTGATGCACAAGCCATTTTCACAAACTATTTCAATCATGCCGTGTATATAATTCTTATAAATTTTATCCTAAAAAATATTTCAATTTATACATCTATCTGATGATCAACATTTCGTGGGGTTTACAGTTCAAAATTTACCAAAGTGGTCAGCCATTTTCGTCTTAATTTTTCTTTTTTGAGACATATGTTATGTTATGCACATATTTTATTCTATGAGGTTTATATATATCCAACCTGACATTTAATATAATGAATTATTTATCCTCATGATATTTTAATTTAAATATTATGTTATTCCTTCATGGGTATTTTGATTGAAATTTACCAAAGTTGTAAAATTTCAATGCTACTATCTAATTTCTTATTAGGACTGTTTAGGATTATGTTTATAATGATCAAATAATATGATCCATACTTAATAAAAATAATGAATATTTCTCTTTTAGGTTTTTTAATTATATTTTCAAGAATTAGTACAAATTTTACACTCTTTTGAATTTGGAATAAGTGAGAAAAATATTTTTAATAAAATATTACTTTATTTATTTCTTCAGTCAGAAATCATTTTTCATTGCAAAAAATATTTAATAAAAATGTTTTAATTTTTTTACTATTATAATATGAAATTTAAAATAAATTCTTACCCATGTTTTATATTTTTTAAAATGTTTTTAAATGAGTCTTTATGTTTTTTTTTTATAATTATTTTTTTCACTTAACAGAAATGTAAATGGTATTATAATTTTATCATGAACCACCTCAACAAAATTTCCTGCTATCAAGAAGGCTATTTTCATTGAGTATTAATTTATATGCTCATATAATTATATTCTGAAAAAGGATTTATATGATTTGAATGTTTTAGACATTATATTTCATAAATAAACAAGGATATTTTTCCGTTGAAATGTTTTAAATTAATTTTAAATATTCTTGTATAATTTTGAAATGTTACTTTAGAAGAAAATGTTTTTAAAATGTTTTGATGTTTTAAAATGTTTTTTTCAATTTTGAAAAACTATATTCCTTAACAAATTTCCCATGTAATCTTTCAAAATAATTTTCTATATAAGCTATGATCTTGTGATGTTACTTATTCTTCATTAGGGATATGATATAAGGATAAAAATATTTTTATTTTTATGAATGGCTATTGTTTATGATGAAATTTTGTTAGTGAACCCCATTTCACATCTACATGTTATAAAATGTTAAAATTATTATGAAGACAAAATATATTTTTATTTTTTATTATATGATGAAATAGTTTAATCATTATGAAACATATCACTTTCCCCAGGTTATGAAATGCTAAAGTGTTTATGAAAAATATTTCCTTTTATGTGTTATTCTATTCTAATTGTTATATGATCTTATGAAAATAATATTTATGCTTCTCATTATGTGACATGTGAGAACTATTTCTCCATCCAATGTTTTTGATAAAGATTTTTATCTATTGAGATAGACAAGACTGGAATAAAGAATGAGCCCAATCAGTAAGGGAATAAGTCAAGTATGATGGTATTGGGAGTGAACCCTGACCATTATGATGGTTTAGGGAGTTAGCCTATTTCACTATGTGGAAAGGCCTTACACTAGAGATGTTCATGTGTCTTTTCTAGTAGATGTATCCACCCATGGATTCCCATGATAAGTTTTGGAAGTGGGACTTGAATGCTAAGGAAATAATTCGCTGTTCAAATGTCTATAAAAAAATCCACACCTTATGAACATGTTATGCTCTCATGACCAGTGTTCATTGATTATATCATTATTCATGTCTTTTGAAATTTCAATATGTATTTCATGACTCATGGTTATGATGTTTAATATACAGGGTATAATTTTCAAATGTTATGCTCGTGTTCCCATACACTTATTCTCATGTTAGGATTACTTATCACCCTTGGGTACCCTTACAGATCATCAGAGCTCATCCTTTTTATTTTAATTTTCTCCATCTTATGAAGAATGTTTTTTATGATGGAGTAAAAATTTTGATGATAATTATGAGAGACATCAAAGAACAGTCATGATTTAAGAAGATTTTCTTCAACATTTCAAAATACACCAAAATATTACAGTCATCAGACATGAGTTATTTTAATGTAATGAATATTCATCGGGAAATATCAATGCATGAGAAGTATGGGATACTATATCTATTAATCAATATGTCTAATGAGAAAAACTAGTTAGACAGACTTATTTATTGGGTTTTTTGTATATGATTTCCAATAATTTATACTATATGGGCATAAGGACTTGGCAGTAAATATAACATGATTTCTGAGATCATGATATCCAATATTAAGAATTAATATTTCTGATAATTCAATTTTAATTATCCATGAGATTATAGTGTTTAATATTATCCATGGACATATTTCATGCACAAGTAATCAATTAAGTAGAATGTGCTTCTAGTTATTTACCATTGTATATCGATTATGGATTATTTATTTATGATTGTTTCTACTGTACATAATCCTTACTAAGCATTTGATATCATTATTATTTCATTCATTTTTCAATGGACATAAAGAATAGAACATTGAATGAGTTTCAAGGATGAAGAATATTTAATTTTGTTATTATTTATATTTTATTTCCTACATAAAAATAGAAATCATATACTAGTTATTTAACAATACTAAACTGATTAATCCATGAAGATGATATCCCATGAATATTATGACAATATAAGAAACTACATAATAGATCTATGTTACTAAATTTGGGGTTGTTATAGTTTGAATCAGAGAGATTTTAAAAGTTTCATTGGGGATAATATTTTCTAGGAGAGTTTATTACATGAAAATTATAATAATTCTATTTATTATTTAATAAATTTTACCATTATGGGTGTTTTTATTTTATAGATCAGAATTCATGATGATAAGAAGATAAATTTCTGTGTGACATTATTTAGTGATGGATCCTAATGGAATAATGGAAATTAATACCCATGTTTAATGTATGAATTTTCCTATGGAACATGCCAATAAAACTTTTATTAGAGATGTTCAGATAATAGTCATTTTTGGAAAGCTAACCTAGATTATAAATAGTAAACATCCAGATATTGAGTGAAATGAAGTTCCATGGAATGGTACACCTATATTTTATGGTCTCATACGACAACAACCTCTATCATTTAGTATAACTGCTAATAGTATTGTAGATGAATGTTGGATCATGTCTCTTGAAAGGTTATTTTAGGACTTAGGATGTATAGAAAGGAAATTTTTATGATTGAATTGTATTGTATTTGAGGTGATGACGATTAATGGGGGTTCTTGATACATAATTCTTGGGAGGAATAATAATTAGAACATATGAAATTTAGAGATTTTAAAGTAATATTATTCTAAAAATATTTCCCTTATGATAAATAAACCAAAATGAATAGAAGCTTCCTCAACGTAATGATAAAGGAAGAAATTTGTTTATATATTTTTAGGATACTTTTGAAATAATATCCATATATACTATGGATTACATATGAAATAAAAGGAGTAATATTAACCATTAAATTGATGTCCCTAAACAAAACCACATAAGGGAACTAGGTTCTCAAAAAAATTATTATATTATGACAGAGTATTCTTTTTCATCAATACATAGAAGGAATTTTATTGATTTAATACCATCATGGAAAATCATTATAAGAGGAGTTTAACTAGGTAGAAATAAAAAATTAGAGTTTCAAATAATATGGATGGAATGAATCAATTTCTATAATGTGAATATTGTAAAATGAAACATCATAGAAATTTTTTGAAGGGAAGGATTTTGGTGGATGTGTAGAGATAAGGGTCATAAGGGTAATGAGTTCATGGGGAAGAGAGAAACCCATTTTATATATTTATTCAACTATTGAGAAATTGTACATTATTCAAACTAGTGTCGTATGTTCCAATGGAACATAACATTGAAGAGCCTAAAAAGAAAATACCAATCCAATCTAGTCACTATAGCTGAAGTTGAATATCATATATAGATATGGTGGAATATAATTTAATAATATATTCATATTTTTTAAATTATATATTTGTTTTTTTATTTTCACACTCTTTTATATCTTCCATGTATTCTTTGAAAAATATATGTTTCCATAGCACCTTAAGAATGGATTTTTCAGTAAAAAATCTAAGTAAAAATATCCCTACAATAAGGATTTGTTAGTCAATACGCATAATGACACATAAATTTTCTCTCTTTTCAAACATATTTATTGGAGCCATTATTTCCTTTTTTATAATAAATGTTAGGAATTTACTTTTAAAATATAATATAAAAACTTACTTCCATGGGAAATAAATTAAGATTCATGATTAAGATATGTAATTCATTATCTTTATAGAGAAGTCATTATCATCTAACTCTTATCTAGATTCAAACCTAGAAGAACATCTAAATGAAATTAGTAGGTAATAAGAGAAGACTCAATATACAGATATAAAGAAAAATTGTTAAATTGATGTTTTTCCAATTGAATAGAAATACATTGATATATATCATGAGGAATTTAATATACATTTATTAGAATGTGAAGTTGAGTTTTCAATAAATTTAATCACTGATAGAAGAACTATATTAGAGACCCTTTATTGAATCTCAACTTTGGAATTTTTAGAGTACAAGAAAAATTTATAGGAGTTGTGAGAAAAGGGATTTACACACTCCCAAGTGTTTCCCCTTGGCACGCCTCTTTTCTTTTTTGTTATGAAAAACTATTGACATATGAGGCTATGGAATTATTATTGGAATATTAATTATATTATTATAAAGAACATGTATCATCTTCCTCACGTTGATAAATTTTTTAAATTAATTTATGGAACATAATATTTTTAAAAGAATAACCATTATTCCAGGTATCATGAATTGTGAGTAAATAAGGATAGTATTTTGATGAAAATATATCATAAGAATTATGGACATTAGGATTTTACAGTAATTATATTTGGATTTACTAATAAATCCTATATTTATATTGGATTAATAAAGAGAGTATTCAATGAATTTATAGATAATTTTTTGTAGTATTGATTGATGATATTTTGGTGTACTATAAAATATATATTGACTATTAGAATAATATTTTGATAATTATTGAGACACTTAGTGAAATAGTGTCATATGGGATGTTTATAAAACATTAAACTTTTTATTCATAATGATTCAATTCATGGCCATATTATCTCCCAAGATGGAATCTCAGTTCATCAAACAAAGAAAATGGTAGTCAAAGAATGGCCTACACCAATGAACAAAACAAAGTTATATAGTTTCATTATATTGGAAGGTTTCTATTAGTGATTTGAAAAATATATTTCTCATTTATCCCATCCCTTAAAAAATCATACATGTAAATATTTTAGGTTCGCATGGTCAATAGAATGTTAAGAATATTTTAATGAATTGAAGTGGAGATTGGTGAATGCCATAATTTTTACTATACCATAGAATAATGATGGAAATTTTTTATTTATAGTGATTTATCATATAAGGGACTTGTTTGTGTCCAAATGAATAAGGATAATGTTATTATTTATGTATCAAGGGAGTTATATAGCGCAGAATAGAACTATCTAACTCATAGTCTTGAGTTGGTAGTCATAATATTAGGGTTGTGGATATAGAAACATTATCTCAATGGTGAAATATGTGATATATACAAAATTAATGACAGCCTAAAATACATCTTTTCACATAAAGAGCTCAACGCTAGGAAAATGTTATTGCTCGAGCTACTCATGGATTATGATTTCTCACTACACATCCAACTAGGTATAAAAAATATAGTAGTTGATGCATTATGAAGGAAAAATCATGGATTCCTAACCAAAATGTGAATTGAAAAAGAACTAATGTTCATGAAGTTAGTGAAGATGGTTATGGAAATTGTTAAGGAAGGGAAAAATCTGCCCTTTTCGAATGATTTAAATACAATATTTATTATAAAAGACTAAAAGTTCTTTGCTTGATTAAGATAAATTTTAAAAGAAAAGTAAAGTTTCGAAGGATGGAAAATTATTATACATCAAATATGAAGATAGTGTTATGAAATATTGGAAGTATATATGTGTTCCACCTATAACCAATATGAAAAGGGAATTACATGATAATTCTCATAGATTAAAATATTTTACACCCCAACATCTCAAAGATGTATACATATTTGAAGGAAAATTAATAATGGGATCATATGAAGTAGAAATTTATAATTATGAATCAATATTTATGGATTTTTCAATAGGATAAGGTTTAGAGAAACACCACGGAGGATAAAAAATAACTATAACTCTTCTTACGTGGAACTGGGATGACATTTCTATGTAATATTTTACTATATTACAAAATAATTCTTGAAATAGTGATGAAATATATACTATTGTTGATAACCATATTATATACACACATATCTTTAATGTAATATAATATTTAACTCTTGAGATCCTTTCACAAATATATATTAATGAACTGGTAAGGATTCATTTAAATCATGTTTTGTTATGACCCATGATTTCTATAAAACAATTATAGAAATTTATTTAGATGTCTTTGGATATTGATCTTCCCTTGACCACTACCTATCACCCTCAAACTGGTGTACAATTTGAGAGATAGATTAAAAAATTATATTCCATTTAGAGGTAATTGTAGCTTTACTTTTAAGGGACATGAGATCATTATTTACTGTTGGATGAGTTTTCTTATAAAAATTTTCCCCATCTATATCTTCCAATGGTGTAGTAGGAAACATTATATGGAATGATATTTCATACTCCTACATGTTGACAAGAAAATTTTGTATCAAATCTTAAGGGCCCGAAACATGTTTATGTGAAAATGGTGAAGGTGAGTAGTAATTAATCCTATATTAATGAAGCTTAATGCATGAAATAGATCTATACTGATAATAAAAATTTTTATTTTGATTTTCATGTGTGTGATCATAATTTATTGAAAGTGTCTCCTTGGAAGGGTGTTATAAGGTTTAGGAATAAAGGAAAACATAGCCCCTAGTACATCATATATTTTTAAGTTTTTTAATGAATTAGATTTGAAAAAATATATTTCTACGAATAAAATATAGAGACTCATTATTTTTGCTGCAGTGATAAAGGAATGGGTTTTACCTTATTTTTTCATGATTTTTATATATTTTTTTCTAAGGGGAGAGGAAGAGACCCATTTTTTAGTGTATTTAAGATCATGTATTTTTTCCATCAAATAGAGTCCCAAACAATTTATTCTATCTTAAAATTTTGAAATATCAAACCTATCATCCATAAAACACCAAATATGGTATAATATACTACATTATAAATTAAAATTGTTTACTCATATTCAAAGGATATTTAATAATTTATGAAACTCGTGTTTACCCTTTAATTTGTTTGTGTGAGAGAATACTTATTGAAAATCTACACATGAATGATGAGGGAAAATTAATTTGACGTAATTTTTTTTGAATATGAGGATAAATATTGGGGAAATGGATATGTTGATCCAAAATGAGAAATTGAATAAATCTTTTTTTCGTAATAGTAATAATTCTTATTCTTTTTTATATTATTGAATGGAAAATGCATGAGTTTGGAACATTTTTGCTATTATTTTTTATGTTTACTTGTTTGGGTTCCCAGGTATTATATTGGTGAAATTTATAGGGATAATATTTTCCTTAAGTTTTCGTTAAAGTTTCTGTAAATTTAAATGTTTTAATCCAAACATTTTGACATGTTCAATGTAAAAACATCAATTCCTGCTTTTTGGGAAATTAGGGGTATTATTTTGAAAATAGAATAAATCTATATTTTTAACTGTTTTTTAGAAACCCCAACCCCATTATCTTGGAGTTGATTTTTTCTTTGAAACATTGGTATAAGATACCAAGAAAGGCATCCTAAAGGACCAAATAGTTTAAAAGTCTTGTTGAATAGATACATATAGATTCACATATTATATTTCAAAATAGAAATTAAAGAATAATTTATTTATAGGATATCATTATTCCCTATTGCATATCCTTGCATATAAATCAATGTACATATAACACCCCAATATTTCATAGTACGTTGTTTTTTATAACTAATGCAATAACTTGGACTACATGCAACACTGAGTTCAAGCGCACCACGGCTTACCAAACTAGCCATTCAGAAGAAGTTATGAATTGTATTAAATAAATTTATAACTTTATATTATCCTTATAATTTTAGAATCAGTATCATTAGTTTCATAGACATAATGAAAAAATCATATTCATTTTTTTCAGATAAAAGAAGTATTTTTTTAATAAAATGCAATTTTAGAGCCATTTAATGGCGAACCATTTTTAAATCCAATTTTTGAAACTTTTATATATTCAATATGAAAAAATAAACTTGTTCTTTTGAATCGATACATAATAATTTAGTTTCAATAAATTTTCGGTGTTTTCTTGATAACTTTCATATTTGGTTGAATAGTGAAAAATACAATATTTTAACTGAAAACAATTTTTGTAATCAAAATAATTTGTAGTGTTAAATTGAAATTTTTTATTGTTTGGAAGTATAAATAGATTATATTTTTACCATTTAATCCAATTTTATTCATTTGAAATAATTTCACTTTGAAATTGAGCATAAACAATTATCAATGTTTTGATAGTTATTATTTCTTAAAAACACGCTTTTTGGTTTTGAAAATGGGAATTTATTTTCAATTAATAAATGCAACTTCTATGATTTTAATTTGGTAAAATAGAAGTTATTTTGGAATTCAGAATATCAAAATTAGCTTAGGGTGAAATTTTTTTATTTTTATAAAAACTTTCAATTTTTGATGAATAGTTAAAAACATTGAGTTATTTGTTAAAACTGACTTTTTATTTAAATAATTATTTATTTTATGTAAATTTATTTTAGGTAAAAGCATATACATAATACCTATATAAGTTCAATATAATTCATTGGAGTCATTTTATAATATGTTTATATATATAAAAAGTTAATTGTACTTTTTACCGTATTTTACCTACCTCCTAGGAGAATTTACAAATTTGCATAAAACATAATTTTAACACTTCTATGAGTTGAATTTAAAAAATCCGATAGACATTGTTAAACTCAGTAAGTAAAATGTGTTTCAATAAGATGAAAATAATTTTTGGTGTTTAGTAACTTTTGACTTTTATTTATTGCGGTTAAAGGTAAATAGGGTAATTCAAGGTAAAAAGAATATTATAATAATACCAAATTATCTTAACAGTTGTCCAAACCTTATTGGATGAGTCATGGCCAACCATGGGCATGTTTGGGTCTATTTTGGGACCCCATGGAGCCACTTATGAATGATAATGACACTTTATTTTCATTAAGTTAAAGGAAAAAATGACATAAACAAATATCCTTTAGTAAATCAATTTTTAAACTGTGTTATATAAGTCATATTTTCCACTATAAATATTAATTTTAAATATAAAAATATTTTCTCTGTAAGGGTATATTATTTATATTTTTAGACATTAAATAATTTAATTTATTTTTTTACATAATGATGATCCTATAATTACCTTATTAATGAAATATTAAAATAATCGACATTATAAATAAGTATATAAATGTAATTTGAGACTTTTTACTAATTCCACTAATATTTTAGGTTAATATGAAATATTATGGTTGGTTAGATTAATTTTTTCTAAGTTATAAGGCTGCTATAAATTTAGAAAAAAGAAAATAACAAATAGTGTCAAAATTGACATAAAAGAGTTTTTAAAACAAATATTATATTATTAACTGATATTCTATTCCTAAAATTATAAGGTTCTTTAGAAATACTTATATAATTATAATTGTATCATTAATGAACCACTTGTGGTTCTATTGGAAGTATATAGTTTGTTTATTATCCATATAATATACAAATAAAAGAGACTTGGTAAATGTCAAACTATTTAACTATGAGTTAAATATATAAGATAAGGTTAATATAGAGACCAAAAACTATCTAAAAACTATTGGTTGAGTGGTTCTAGACCCATCCACAACTTATAATTTAATCAATCCATTTTTGGAGCCATTATAATCTTAAAATTATTTTATTATAAAATAATATTTCTAGCTTTTCCTAAGGTGCCCCTCACCCCTCAAATAAAAGGGCACTCCCCCTTCTATCAAATTCACAAAATCAAAGCCATTTGGCTCAGCCAACCCCTGCCCAAATACCCTCTCAACTGTCCTCCCTTAATCCTAGAGGCCTTTATTTAGTCATAAAGCCATCCTATGGAGTCCTTTTGATCAAATAATAAGGAATAACACGAAGAAGAGGTAAATATTTCACCACCAATTTCAAGTTATTTTCTTCTTCCACTTCCTCTTTCTTTATTGTTTCCATTCTAAAATAATAACTAAAGTATATTATAAATATTGTGATGTTATTATAAATATTTTACAACCATATTTATTGTTCTATCCATCTTTGAATGACATTTCACCATACGTGCATACGTACGGCTTACCGTCTCCACGTCGTGGTGTAATTGTTATTCAATACATTATTATTTGTATGGGTATAATAATGATGTGTAATTGATGTAAATAATAAATATAACCTGATAATGATTATGTATATATGATATACCATCCAATTATATATTATTTTAATATTAAAGAATGATATTGTCGCTCATGCGTACATACATATAACGTCTCCACAAACACGATGAGATTCATTCCATATCATATCCATTCAAGAATAATTTTCATTAGATTATTAAAAATAATATTTTAAGACTTAATATAATTCTGAATATGAATAAGATACATCCTATCGATAAAAAACATTACTTACTTATCAATGAATATTAAGGAAAATGAATCTGTTAACACCCGAAATGATGATAATACTACGATATTATTAACAAAGAAATGTTAAAAGATCATATAAGATATCATATTATTGTATGTGATTCTTGTATAATTTAATAACAATTATTTCACCATTATACAGGAGGTTAATCTACCCTCGACCAAGGAAAAGTACAAGGTAAGGGTGAATTTCACAATCTCTTTATTATATGAGGTTGTTTATATGTAATTATCTACTGGGAAATCTTTTTCATCCACATCCAAGTTTCTTTAAAATGTATTTCAAAACATTTTTAAAATTTACTAGACAATGAGGTAAAGTCATTTATACCATTATTTTACCTTATATGTTATGAAAATAATCTTTATATCATTTTCCAAACATGGTACTTTATGACGTTTTCGACAAAATTAAGGCAATAATGTTTTTTAACGTATACGGTGGGTGTGACTATTTTCCGCTATTATAACATCGTCAAAGCTTCCCTTAAAATCTTATAAGAATATTTTAAAAATAAATTTTTTCTTTATTATTATGTGACTCTTAAATGATTTGAAAATAAAAAGAGATATTTCTCTAAAAACGGTTTTGATTTCATCTATGAAACATGCTTTGATGGATTTCAAGTTTATTTGAAGTTGATTTATTATGATACAAGAAATCCATAATGTATAAATGGTATTGTGATAAGTGTAACTTTGGATGTGCTATTTATATACCATTCATGGTTTATGGTTAAAGCATTAACATTTCTTACGCTAGTTTTAATACGAATGTTTATGTTATATTTCAACCTTTTTATATGAAGAATGTATTAGACTTAGTAAGTGATGGGTGGAGCCTGCTATAGCTCCTCGATGCATCGGTAGGTCTAATGAGACAACTAGACGTCAAATTGGCCGAGGCCTTTCCCAATTTGATATATGGTTTTGGTCGATGCCTTAAACATTTTTAGACATCTTAGATGCAACCTTGAAAAAATGTTTCAGAATGTATGAAATTATAAATTCCCTCATTATGAAAATAATATTGATGGTTAATATGGTCATTCTCCTACTAGAATAACCATGATTATGTTTTATTATGTCATTATTTACTCAGCTCATATTCCTTCCATAAAAGAATTCATTTTTATTATTGTTAAAGTCATGTGGTTTCAATTATTCACCATGATTAATATTTATGTTATCTTTCACTGTATTGCTTATCCTTACTAGGCGTTTGAGCTCGCCCCTATCTTATATTTCATTTTCCCAGGACATGAAGAAGTTAGTTATGAGTGACTTGCTGGAATAATATAGGAGGATTGAATGTTTCTAATGGAATAAATTCATGTTATATTTATTTTCATGTAGTAAAGATAAACTTATGTATGAATATTGTTTCTAATAATACTAAATTGATCAGTATTTTGAGACATGATTTCATTGTGATCATTCCAAAGTTATGTAATAATACACTAACTCGGTGTAACTAGGGTTGGGGCATTACAGTTGGTATCATATTAAGTTTAGGAAAAAACATGGAAACTATATTTAGATAAACTTTGATTAGAGAAAATTACCCTAAGATAGAATTTGAGGATTAGTATAGAATATATTCCTAGAATTTTGTTAATGTAGAGATTTTTTGAGGTTTCAAAGCAAAACATCCCTGTCTAGATACAAGAAGTTAGTGGTGGCTCTAGCACAGATGTACGTAGGGGTAAAAACTAAAAACAACGTTTTGAGCTAGACTCGAATGTGAACGGGTGCACGATAATGAGCCTTGCTGCAGTCTTGGTTACAACACTCTTGAGGGATATGCTTAGGAAAATTCTCATTTTCCTTACAAGAAATTATAAATGGTTTATGAGTATATAATTACTTAAGGAATTTTTTTATGATTATAGATTATATCCATAAAATGTTCAATTTGCATTAGGTATTTTACAAGTTTGGAATTATCCATTGAAATTCATAAATTGACCTAGTGTATTCCAGTGTATAGAAATGGTACCCAGTAGAAGGAATGTGATGTCCAACAATACGTATGATCTAAAGAGTAAGAAGGATCATATTTTTCACAGTATTAAGCCAACATTTAGGAGGGAAATAGTCTCCCATATATTATCAACATATAAATAAATAGTATCATGTTTTAATAATATAATTAATGAATTATCTAAGTCATATTGCTTTGAAGGGAAGCAAGAGAAGAAAAGAATGGATGATATAAAGATGGATAAAGGGAAGAGGGAAAAGAAGGATTTTCCCATATATGAAAACTATTGAATGAATCACCTCAGTAAATGATTGAAGGGAATGAGAGGTTTTTATTAGTGTGAAGAAAAAGGACACCAAGCATGTGATTCCAAGGGTATGAAAAAAGTTTCAAATGTACAATGCTTCATCTGCAAGGAGTTGGGACACTACACGAATCAATGTCCAAATCAACAGAGTATACCTCAAATGATGCTATTGGATCATAATAAAGTTATGATACTACCGAAGATGAAGTGGAATGATTAGATTTCTTACATTTTTTATTAATGTATTGTGTCATTTGTGTATTGTATTAATGATGTACATGTTATAATAATTATAGAGTATATAAGGATTGTACTACAATACTATTTCATTAAGGACATGAGATTGTGTAGAACCAATAAAAGTAAATCAATATTAGGTTAAATTTTTTGGAAAATATACGCTTTAGAGAAATATAAACCATAATATGGTTCTGATACAGAGGTAGTGATATTGGAATAATACATGACTGAATTGGATGATTTATATTAGATGTTTTTGACTACCTTGAAACTGATTAATGATTTGTATATTCCATCATTGTTGGAGTTTACAACATTTTTTTTGATAGAAAGAGTATATCCATTACTCTATAAGAAATAATGGAGCATGAATGTAATCAATAAGGTTTTATGGTAATTCAGGATATTGTAGTGTTTTAGAAGAATTAATGATGAAGGTGTTCACATGTTATTACGTGGAAAAAAGGATCTTCATTGTGTTTACCTTCTTTATAAATTTTGGACTTTGAGTTTTGACAGAAGTATTTTGGAGAAGCTTAGTTTGAGATTAATTTTGGATTTCCATAAAAAGGACAACCTGGAGGTCAGGCGGCAACCTGTTGCATCTGGAAAGGTCGTGAGACTTAAACCTGTAACTGAAGGGAGATAAGAGTGTATCACCTACCACTGTCCCACGTGATTTCCTAGATTGAATAATGTATTTTTTTAGGGTATGGCAGATGAATTATAAATTCTTTTTTTTGGAACCCTATACGAATAGGATAAATATAATATTTTTTAAGTTTTATTATCTTTTGGAGTGAAAGATGAGTTTTTGGTAGAAATTAGTTAAAGGATGGAACTCTACTTGTCAAGTATAAATATTTTTTTTCATCCCTTATTCTATGAAGAAATTAATTCTTAAACATTAGATAAGGTATCTTAAAACTAATAATGTGTTATCCTAATACCTTATGCTATTTTGAACAAATGATATTTTAAATCATCATAGATTCATGGCTTTGAGGCACTAAATTATACAATTGTTTGTGACTTATGACCTCAATCACTCATAATAACTATTTATTTTTTCCTTCAATTAAGTGTCTCTAATTTCCACAAATGTTCTTCTACTTTAGATCATAATTTTGTGGTGAGATTTTAATTCCCCTTTTCCTCATATTAAGACTAAAATTTATTCACCCAATTTTCGATCTGGGTTTTCCCATGAAGGTATTTTCTATTTTCATTCATTTATTTTCTAAGAACAATTTCAAATTGTGAGGATGAAATTTATTGAAGGAGGGAAGAATGTAACACCTCAAGATTTCATAGTATGTTATTTCTTCAGAGTAATGCAATAACTTGCACTACAAGCAACACTGAGTTCAAGCACACCACGACTACCCAAAAATAGTCGTTCAAAAGAGGTTATGAATAGTATTAACGAAATTTTGAAATTTATATTATCCTTATTATTTTATAATCCCTATAATGAGTTTCTTAGACAAAATGAAAAAAAATCATTTTTTTCAGATAAAAGAAGTTTATTTTTTAAAAAAATGAAATTTTAAAACCATTTAATGTAGATCCCTTCTAAAATCCAATATTTTAATCTTTTATATATTCAATTTGAAAAAATATACTTATTCTTTATAATAGAGACATAAAATTTTTGGTGTTTTTTTGATAACTTTCATATTTGGGTGAATAGTGAAAAATACTATATTTTAAATGAAAACAACTATTTTTAATAAAAATAACCTGCATTGTAAAATTATACATTTTAATGGGTTGGAACTATAAATAGATTATATTTTTACCATTTAATCCTATGTTATTCATTGGAAATAATTTCACTTTGAAATTGAACATAAACAAGTATCAATCTCTTGTTAGATATTATTTCTTAAAAACATGCTTTTTGGTTCTGACAATAGTAATTAATTTTAAATTTATAAATGAAACTTTTATGTATTTAATATGTTAAAATAGACTTAATTTTTTAATTCATAATATAAAAAATATCTTAGGGTGAAATTTTTTATTTTTCTGAAAACTTTCAATTTTTGATGATTTGTGAAAAACACTAAGTTATTGGTTAAAAACGAATTTTTATTTAAATAATTATTTATTTTATTTAAATTTATTTTTGGTAAAAAATAGAAACATAATACCTATATATGTTCAATATGATTCATTGGAGTCATTTTATAATAAGTTTAGATATATAAAAATGTTATTGATCTTTTTACCGTATTTTACCCATCTCCTAGGAGCATTTGCAAATTTGAATAAAATGTTATTTTACCACTTCTGTGGGTTGAATTTCAAAAATTCTAGAGACGTGGTTAACTTCATTAAGTAAAATTTGGTTCAATATGATGAAAATAATTTTTTGTGAATAATAACTTTTGACATTTATTTACCGCGGTTAAGGTAAATTGGGTAATTCCAGGTAAAAAGAATTTTATAATAATATGAAATTACCTTAAAACTTATCCTAACCCTATTGGATTAGTCATGGCCAACCATGGTCATACGTGGGTCTATTTTGGGACCCCATGAAGCCACTTATAAATTATCATGACACTTTATTTTAATTAACATAAAGTAAAGGCCAAAATGACATAAAACAAATATATTTTAGTAAATCAATTTTTACATGGGGTTATGTAAGTCATCTTTTCTAATAAAAATTTTAATTATAAATAAAAAACGATTTACTAGATAATGGTATTTTATTTATATTTTTAGACATTAAATAATTTAATTTACTTAAGACACAATGATGATGTAGTAATTACCTTATTAATGAAATATTAAAATAATTGACATTATAAATATCCAAATTAATGTAATTAGAGACTTTTTATAAAATCCACTAATTTTATAGGTTAATATGATATTTTATGGTTCTTTAGATTACTTTGTTTCGAATTAATAATGTTTTTATAAATTTAGAAAAAAATACCAAATAGTGTGAAAATTGACATAAAAGAGTTTTTAAAACACATATTATATTATTAATTGATATTCTATTCCTAAAAATATATGTTTCAGCAAAAAGACATAAATAATGATAGGTGTATCATTAATGAACCACTTGGGGTTCTATTGGAATTATTTAGTATGTTTATTAACCATATAATATAAAAATATAAAGAGAAATGGTAAATGTCAAACTATTTAACTAAGAGTTGAATTAAAACTATAAGGTTGATATAGTGATCGAAACCTGTCTAAAACCTATTGGTTGAGTTTTTATCAACCCATACCCACCTTATTATTTAAATAATCCATTTTTGAGCTATTAGAATCTGAAAATGATTTTATTATAAAATAATATTTCTAGCTTTTCCTAAGGTGCCTCTCACCCCTCTTATAAAAGGGCCCTCCACCTTCTCTCTAATTCACACCATAAAAGCCATTTGGCTTGGCCCAAACCTACCCAAATACCCTCTTGACTGTCCTACATTAATCCTATAGGCCGTTCTTTAGTAAAAAATGCATCCTAAGGAGTCCTTTTGATCAAATCAAAATGAAGAACCCGAAGAAGAGGTAAATATTTCATCACGTCATTCAAGTTCTTTTCTTCTTCCACTTCCTCTTTATTTGTTGTTTCCATTCTAAAATAATAAATCCAGTATCTTCTATATACTGTTATGTTATTTATAAATATTTTACAACCATATTCACTATTCTATCCATCCTTTGAATGACATGTCACCATACTTGCGTACGTACGGCTTACCGTCTCCTAGTGGGGGTGTAATTATTATACCATACATTATTATTTGGATGGGTATAAGAATGATGTGTAACAAATGTGAATAATAAATATAACATGATAATAATTCTGTATATTTGATATAACATCCAATTATATATTATTTTAATATCACAAGAATGAAATTGTCACTCGTGCGTAAGTACGGATTACCGTCTCCATGAACGCGATGAGATTCATTCCCCATCATATCCATTCAAAACTAATTTTCATTATATGATTAAAAATATGGTTTAAAGACATCATATCATTCTGAATATGAATAATAAACATCCTACCCATAACAAGCATAACTTATGTAATAAATCATATAAAGGAAAACAAATTAGTTTACACCTGAAATGAAAATAATACTAAGATATTTTTAACAATGCAATATTAAAAGATCATATATGACATCATATTAATGTATATGATTCTTGTCAAATTTTATAAAAATTATTTCTCCATTATATAGGAGGTTAACCTACCCTCGACAAAAGAAAATTACATGGTAAGGATTCATTTCACAATCTCTATATTATCCAAGGTTGTTTATACGTAATTATATACTAGGACCTATTTATCATCCACATCCATGTTTCTTAAAAATGTATTTCAAAACGTTTTTACTATTGAATAGAAAATGGGTTAAAGTCATTTATACCC
Organism: Viscum album; assembly: GCA_963277665.1. Lineage (NCBI taxonomy): Eukaryota > Viridiplantae > Streptophyta > Magnoliopsida > Santalales > Viscaceae > Viscum > Viscum album. Next base: position 544,079,994 of record OY728119.1, read on the forward strand.
TTATTTGACCTTGTATGTTTTTAATGGAATCTTTCCGTCATTTTCCAAACACGTTACTTTTTGACCTTTTCGACAAAATTAATGTAAGAATATTTTTTTAACATATATGGTGGGTGTGGCTATTTTTCTCCATTATAAAATCATCAATGCTTCCCTTACAAGCTTATAAGAATATTTTAAAAATAATTTTTTTATAATTATGTTACTCTTAAATGATTTCAAAATAGAAAGAGATATTTCTCTAAAAAAGGTTTTGGTTTCATCTCTGTCGACATCCTTTGATAGATTTCAAGTTTATTTGAAGTTGATTTGTTATGATACAAAACATCCATAATGTATTGAAGATTTTGTGATTTGTTTGACCAAGGATGTTCTATTTTTATACTGTTCTTGGTTAATTGGTAAAGTATTGACATTTCGTATGCTAGTTTTAATACAAATGTTTATGTTATATTTCAAACTTTTCATATGAGGAATGTATTAGACTTAGTATATGATGTTTGGAGCCTACTATAGCTCCTCGATACATCGGTAGGTCTCATGAGACAACTTGATGTGGAATTGGTCGATGCCTTTCCCAATTTGATATATGGTTTCGGCCGAGGCGGTAATCATTTTTAGACATCTTGGCTGAGGCCTTGATAAAAATTTTCGAATGTCTGGCATTATACATTCCCTCATTATGAAAATAATATTGATTGTTCATGTGGTCATTTGACTAGTATAATACACATGTTTATGTTTTATTATGGAATTATTTATAATATCATATTCCTTCCCTAAAAGTATTCATGTTTATTATTGGTAAAGGCATGCAGTTTCTATTATTCACCATGCTTAATATTTATGGTATCTTCCTCTGTATTGCTTACCCATACTGAGCGTTTCAGCTCACCCCTTTCTTATGTATCATTTTCCCAGGATATGAAGTAGTTAGTTATGAGTTACTTGAAAGAATAATCTAGGAGGCTTGGATGTTTCTAATGGAATAAATTCGTGTTGAATTTCTTTTCAAGTTGTAAAGATAAACTTATATATGAATCTTGTTTCCAATAATACTAAATTATCAGTCTTTTGAGGCATGATTTCCTTGGGATCTTGCCAATGTTATGTAATAATTCACTGACTCTGGGTAACTATAGTCGGGGCATTACAATACACATCATGGAATCCTGGGGCAAGGAAATGAAATAAGGGTGAGCTCAAATTCTCATTAAGGGTTAAGTATAATGGTAGCTACAATGACTGAATAAAGAATAATCAAAATGGAAAGGTAAGTAGTTAAGTATACACTCCACAAAATAAATGAGTTATCTATCATAATTAGATAATGAATTATCAATATGGAAAGGTAAATAACTTTAAAATCATACTATTTAATTAGAAAAATGAGAATGATATGTATCCATAGATAATATAATTTTGAAAATATTATGGATAATTATAACTAAATTCATAATGGAGGAAATTAATAATAATTAGACATCATGATTTTATGAATCATGATACCTATTCCATCAAGACCATACAGATGACGATATAATAATGCACATAGAAACATATTTAATATAATTTTTCTAATTAATTCACCTCAAAAGACTACAAATGCATCAATGGGATATATAATTAAGTCCCCAACCTGTCACTATATGTCTAACTATTTACTCATATATTAAATAATTTATTTAATTCATGAATAATGTGTCGTATCATAAAGTATATATCTTTAGTAAGTATTATGGTTTTATCAACATTTCCCTAGATAAATAAATAAAATACAATGTAGAACACAATATATAGAAATGATATATGGTTAATAAATAATTATATCCATGTTAAATAATATGGATATTAAGGGTATATTTTATGTCTAATGATAATATGAAATCGATTATTTCTGGATAATGTTAATAACTATAAAAATATATCCCTAATTTGATTTTAAATACAAAACTTGGTCAAAAATATTATAAACCATCCATTCAAATACATATTATGGAATCAATAAAACATATCACAAATGGATTATAAAAAAAATAAAGGGTTATTGATGTTGATGAATAATAATACCCTAAAAGATATTTAGAAACATTATTTAAGAAAATATTCTCTTCATTTTTAAAATAACATTTTAAAACTAAATGTTCACTAATTTTTTTTAAATAATTTTCATTGAAAATAATATTTGAAACATATAATAGAATATTTTAAAAATTGAGTTTTTATGATGGTAGGGAATTCAATAAATTTTGAGAATATTAAAACAAATATTCTTTTTATATTTTTGGTAATATCTAAATGAGATTTTTTTGACAACGACATGACAATTCATTTCAATTTTATTAAAAAAATTAAATGGTTTTAAAATTTTATTAGTAAAGTATTGGGAGGAGGATAAAATTATTTTAGAACACATTTTTAGAAAACATGGTTTTGGAAAAAAATTAATTTCCATCCAAGGATAGACTTATATTAAGTATTTATTATAAACATTTTATAAATTATTTTATTTACAAAAGAGTGGGAAAATGGTAACATTTCCTGATAAATTCATGATTAACTAAAGGAGAATAAATTGAAAGTATATTATTATACAAAAATCAAATAATTTACCTCAATGCATATTCATGTATAAATTATCCTGATACAAATTATATTGTGAAAAAAATCTTTAAAAAGTTCATAATATTAAAGTGAGAATTAATAAATGAATTTTTTTTAACATCTCAATATAACTGAATATTAAACCAATTGCTAAATTGGTTGCTACATTGACTCTGGAATGCCTCCCTTTATGCCAAATGTTGTTAACTAGTTGTTATAATCTAATGGTGGTTTAGTGGGGATACTATACCCTCATGATCAAAGTATAACAATGGAATGAGAGATAAAAATTATCAAATAATTGAACCAATATCAATAAACTGTAGATCAAAGGAGAATAATGATAAATACTGATAATAATTGCCAGCACCGGGTTCATATAAATAAAAAATAATGTCTAAATAACTACATATAGAAATCATTTAATGTATAATAGTGAATAAAATAAAATACCGGCACTATAAAAAATATTAAATAAATATCTAAGGAAAACTCCATGAACATCATGAGTTCCATCTCAGTCCTGTACTCCTAACTCCAATGTACAAAGTATAAAACAAGTAATAATCCTTAGGCCTATGAATATAAGATATTATAGGGCTCCTCGATGTAATGGATTCCATAGAAAGGTGTGAGATATACTTAGTAGGCCACCACTAATAGAATCTAATACTATTCTGGTATGTGGATATGAAATACAATAGTTTGTAGTCATCATAGAAAAATTAGTAAATTAATAAAAGTAAACAACTCATCTAAGGTCCCTAAAAGAAACGTGGTTTACCATAGATTTTTTGACCTATGAATGATTTCCATTATACATAATTGAACCAGTACATATAGTATTTAATGTATTAACAGGTCATCATAAGTATGTAGCAAGAATGGACGGATCCTAGACATGTGATTTGTTCTGGGTGATACATCCCAAGATAATAACTATGTAATCTTAGTCTTAACATTATATCAACATTATAACTTAGTAAGAGTAAACCTATTCATGTTATAGTTTATCCATAAATTGAATCCAAAGTATCATATAGAGAACTATAAATACCCATCACCGTTATACTCCTTCCATGGAAATCCATAAATGGAATCCGAAGTATCAACCTCAGTGTAGTGTGAATTCAAAAACTTTTAAGTCCATATTAGGTGTCTCTCAAAGGGGTCCATGTATGGATCATGGAATAGTGTAACCATACTTCCACCAAACTCATCCATAGGTTCTCTTGTAGGGAACCAATATCACTAAAGGAGGTATAGAAATATGCATGGTTATCTCTTCACTAGGATACCATGTGTCGATGATGGTGTGTCGCAAATCATATAACCTATGATCCCATCCTTGGAATACCGTAAAAAGGAATCCAAATTATCACCCAAGGTACGTTTAATCATTAACAACCTATAATCCCATCCAGGGTGTCCCAAAAATGAATCCCATGTATCGTTCATATCATATCATGATTCATTTAAAAATTTATGTTCAATTCCAAAATAAGGGTCATGTTCCTATATATTCCTCAACATAATCCATGTACAAAGAAATATTTTATAACATGTACTTAATTATACCACATAACTAGCAAATTATACTCCAAGTGGTTCACACCCATTAACTATTTTAATTTTAGGAAAAATAAGTCCATGTACATAAATATTTGGTACTTCTAACAATATCCATAGATTGGAATGGAAGGAAACAATGGAATAAGGACTAGTATGATATAAAACACTAATTATATGTGTTTTTGTTGATATGATAGTGTACCTAAATGAGGGATTTTATTATAAAACATTTCATTTCCATCAATAAAATTTGTCATCTTAATTTAAGCATCACAAATAAGAAAATTAATCTATTAAATCATAAAGAGATTCAAAGCAAAGTCCAAACATTCTATTTCTAAAATTTAAGTTAACAAACCCTAAGGGTTGTATATGCCCAAGGACAAAGTGATAATTTCTTATGATTAATAAGTTGAAACCTCCTCGATGGGTGGTTTGTCTTGACGTTCAAACCTATAACCATATTAAGGGGTGTCTAAACACAATACAAGTAAATCCAAGGATTTATTTAAAATCACTAAAAAATTATGATGAGACATATGTAAAGGATGGTGTTCAGAACAAAAATGGTATTTTATAAAATGATAAACCAGTAATATAAATTTCATAGACAATAGAACATATAGAAATTATAGAAAACATGTCTAATATCAAGATTTGGATCAAATCTGTTTGAGAGAAAAAAATAAATTAACACACAAAAAATAGGCTGAATTTAGTCACACCATGATAATATTTTAGATAGAGATAGAAACATAGAAAGTACATAAGAGGAGTCATAGAATCAATATATACTTCCAACGTGACAATATTTTCTTGAAATGGAGACTTAATGATGAATTTGTTTCATACCTAAATGTGTAACGAATGATCACCCTGAAGGGATTGTTCCATGTGGGTGGTTGGACGAAAAATGGTGGAGAAATAAAAAAGGAGGTAGACTTATCTTTGTAATTTACATCAGCTTTAATGGGCACATGACTTGGCCTCACAGTTTCCCAAACTACGCACCAACTATGCTCAAACTTATTCCCATAGAATATGGTCAAACAGTTCATACACACGATTTGTGAAACCAAGCACAAACCCTGAATTTCACCTATGTCAAAGATCTATAACTATATTAATGTTAATGTGAAATACTACATATGGTTAAAATAACTGTGGGACACCCTCATTACTTCTATGTATTCCACACAGTTTCCTCTACTGTGCCTCACTAATCTTACGTCATAATCAGTTCCTACATGTATCTGTGTTTCATCCACGATGCTCTAAAAATTCAACATGAAACTCAAGTCACCGCTTAGACTATATCCAAGTCTAAAAACAAAAAAAATTGATTGTTCCAACACTTATAACTAAACTAAAATCATTATTTTAAATAATGGCCCACCACCAATTAATAAAATTCAATTTTTATTTAAATTTTAACAAATCCAAAAACACATCAGGCTAGAATATCCACACCATTGTACTTATCATCCCCAATAATCCCTGGGGAAATAATGAAAATTTTACCTGACATAATCAAGTCATGAGAGCATGTTTGAACATTCATGTTTCATGTCCAACCTCCCAATACACTTCCAAACACCACTTTTTGTATATAGTACAAGAGCTATTAAAAATTTAGTGAGTGCTCATTAACTGAACTAAAACATCAAGATGATAATTACCTTAGCCTATCAAACTAGAGACAAAATCACATCATTATATCTTCATGTTCAAAAATATGTTGCATCGCAAAATTGGTTTTATCATTTGAAAGGCACATTCTGAGTCATAGTTTCTCTACCATCTGAATTTTATATTTAACTGTACCTATAGAATTATAGCAACCCTTGGGGCATGATTCTCTGCAAAAATGAATGGATGATTTCCAATAAATCCCATTTTCCATTTTAGTCCATATTTTTATTACAATCCCATAGCTAACCTACATATCAATCATATCATTCTGATGATGTGTCATGAAGTGGTTCCTCAATAAATACATTAAACGAAATAAAAGGAAAAAAAGTAAATCCATGATGGGACAACTATTCTCATAACACTTGGATAAAAATATTAGCATCTCACAACCTAAAACATGATACCTTCTCTGAATTCACATTTTGTTTACTTCATGTGTATCCACTGAATACCATTACCAACTTATAGATACATTCTATACCAAAATCTCATTTAAAAATTCTTTCCTTACCTCAAACATGGGTGTATACAAAATCTATCACACTTGGATGTCCACCCATAAAATCCCTTCTAATACCAAATGATTTTTGATTATTTACCTCTTCATTAATAGGATTCTAATTAGATCTTCCAAGGACTACCATAATTCAAAATATACATGTGATATTTTTCTATAATGATAAAACATCTACATTTCAAGTACACTGATTGAGCCTAAGGGAGGTATAGTCAAAGAACCAACTGGTGTACATAATTCCATAAAAGGAATTTATATTTCAGAACCCATGTATCACTCAAAAATAACCATCCCTCTAAGTATGTACATGCTTCCAAATCACTCTAATGGAATCCATTCTTCATAAAAGAAGGGCATTTTAATTTAGCTTGGCGTACAACTGATGCTCTCTCAATGTACAAATAATGACATCATGCTAGGGGAAATGATCATTTCAAAATGACAGTACACTAATAGGATTTAGTCAATTTATAATAAGGATTTGAGATACTCCTTCTATATTATAATGAAGTGCTTGGTATGGTTCCCAACCAACTATAACCAAACAACCATAAGGAAGAACGATCGAGCTGTTACTGGCCGAATTCTTATAAAAGAGTTTTGTTAAAACTTTAGACACATTGTACTTAATTAACCATGATTACTGAACACCAATGCATCTTGTGATCTCTTAATAAAAACCATCATATCCCAACTTGACCATCGAGGTACCCAAATGATGAATAAATATAGAAACATATTATCATCATGCTACCTTGCCAGCACAAAACTAAATTGAAACTCACCACCCTCAAGGGATTTTGAAATTTTCACAAACCACATAAAAATATTCAAACTTACTTTTGTTCCTTATAATTTAATTGACCTATATTACCCATAATTGGAGATATTATCTCCACATAAATAGTTTAATTATAATTTATTTATAGAAGGAGGGAACTCATCCCTGACACACCTTCCATCATCTAATGACTATGTGCCCTAGATGTGGACCACACGCTTTTAACAAGTTCCCATTCAAAAGATAAATAAGCTATCCATTTGAATGAATTCCATATCATATGTACTTTAGACAGATGTGTCATCTTCATCTTGAGTTTTTTCCACATGAACAATAAAAATTGGCATAAGAGCCCAAACAGATGATTGGTGTGTCAAAACACAAAATCCTAATTTGAAATTCATTCTGAGCATCAAAATGAGTCTGATTTTGCATTCATACATAGATCACTCTTTCTAAAATATGATTCATGACCAATGAATAATAACTCTTAGATTGAACAATTATAATCGAACTCATATGATTCATCGAAACGTTTTTGTAGCAAGATAGGTAATACAAGTATCAACAAATACATCACCTATATTCCAAAACCAAAAATTAACATTATTGATTCTATACAGATGGTTACTAGCCCTATGAATCCTAGTATCAAATAGATCGAACAATGAACTATTCCAGATTCATATTACCACACATGATTGTAAAAAATAACTCCATAACTACTGAGACATACACTACTATAATGAAGAAGAAGAGGATGGGTCACACGACCTACTATGTGGTTTAGCATACCCTGGGCATGTCTAACCTAATAGAATAGAATATTACATTATTCTCAAATCATAAAACAGGTGAAAGTTCAAAATGACTACATTTACCAAACCATGTGTAGTTTTCAAAACTAAGTGTCCTACTCAGAAAAAATGGAACCGAAGCAACACCTCATGACTTAAAAGGTTCACAAGAATTTAGTATTGTTTTTATGGTTTTGAGGGCGCTAACTACCTCAGTCTAGCCCTTTAAAAATATATAATGTGATGAACCTACAAGAAGGTCATTCTTATAGAGCCACTAGGATTAGTGGAATATTATTTATGATATAATAATCCTATCGGTAATGATCACGTCCCTGTTCTATGGAAAAGTATAGATACACTTAAACTACCCTTACAAGATTGTTCTAACTAGGAACACCATCTAATATTTACATTTAAGTATTTAATGTTTTGAATTTTATATTTTTAAAAATTTCCGTGGTATTATTTAAAGAATATATAATACAAGTCATAATGAAAAAGTATTAGGCACTTTATTTAGGTAATTCCATAAGGAACAAATGAAGCTTTTATCAACTTCCTCCCAATAATTTATTATCTAATTCAAATCCTATCATAATTATTAAATTTATCATATAAATTTATTTTAATTATACATGTTTTATTCATAATCTATCACTATTAGTCTTAGTTAAATATAATTTCAATAAAATCCTATAGAGGAAAACAACTGTTATGTTACAATTAGAATTTTAATTAACTAATGCCTCATTTAAATATATCTCCAAACTAGAAAACAATTCTATAAAAGTTTAATGTGGGGATTGGTCAAGTAAGAAGCCATCATACATCAGTATTTGAACCCATATAAGCTACTAAAGACACATTAAATAACCATCCATATAATGCATAAGTATACCCCTATGAGCTAATTAGTATTTCATATCCAAACATAGGTGACCAATAAGGGAATCGTAAGGAAAGAATAATGTATGCCTAAAAGGGTCCCACCAAGAGAGTCGATATAATGTTTTAAAACACCCTTAATGGGGTGATTTTATAAACTACATTCCCCAACTAATCTACTTGGGTCCAGTAGGGTATTATGGAGTTTAATCATATAGATCATCATTCCCATGTAATGTTAGAAGACATTATTAAAGAAATTAATCCATTTAAATATTGAAAATAAACATCTTTTAAATTTACAAAATGATATTAATGCATATTAAGTCCATATATATAATGGTTAAATTATATGGGATTATATTTTACAATTTATAAGGTACCAATACACATTATAAATTGAAAAATAGTTCCCATTTAAGTGAAACTAATATGATTCAGGCCATGAAACCAATAGTACATGGATATAAAATGTCAGGATAGGTCAGTTAAGGGGGCACCATCAATATATGTAGGAGAAAAACATTTAGGCTGAGGATAGAACAATAAAAAAAATTTATATTGAAATTATATCTATTTACACTTTCATAAGTAGTGGGTAAATGTTATCATGCAAATAAGAAAAAAGCATTCCATCCTACAACATATGTAGGGAAACAACTAATCATAGTAGACAAATAATCATGATAATAATAAAAGTTAATTCACATCATCATAATGGACATAAAAACATAATAGATAAATAAAATATCATGTTATTCAACAAAATTTCTAATGAAATAACCATCCATGTATAAAACTAGAGTTGTTACTAAATTACCCAACATGGTAAATAAAAAGTATTCTAATAAACACACAAGGCACACAACAAATCTCATCATCTTAAAAATGAAATATGAATGACATAAAATATGAATGAAATGTGAGTATCTATATTCCTATAATGATTAATGTAATTCTAAATTCTTTCCATAGTATTCTATGGGTAAAACTGTAATACTATAAATCTGTAAGTGGTGAAAAATAAAAAAATCACTCATGGTGAAATAAAAATATACTATAACATCTAACAATTACAAAAACAATCCAATCCCTGGATACCTAGAATTTTCCCTATACATAGGTTAATAACTCCTAGAAATGGATATTTATAAAGTTCATACACTTTAATAGTATCATATCTACTATCCAAAAACAATAAGACAAATAAGTTGAAAAGCACTGATACACCTTTGTAACATACCAAATCAAATGATTGTCAAAATAATAACCGAATCTATCACCAAATTGCCTAAATCAAGCCTCCCTATAAACTATAGGCTAATAAATATATGCAATTGCCCAATTGTGATGTAGTATAGATACTATACCCTCGTGATGAGATTATCACAACTGTATAAGAAATATAAATTATCAGACAATGGAAGCAGAACAAATATATTATATTTCAGTGATAAATAATTATCATAACTTGTAAGAATGTCCATCACTAGGTATATATAACCATGAATTCATTTATGGATATGTAAATATATAAATTAATAAAATTATGACCAGAAATAAAATATATTACCATCACATTACAAAAAGACAAAAATAAATCATGAAGGATAAATATATGAGAATCATGAGTTATAACATAGTCATGTGCTCCTATCTCAAATATAAAAAGCATAAAACATGCAATAGTCCATGGAACTATAACCATGTGTTCATATTAGGTACCCAGGTCAACTATTGGGCCTATAAGGGTGTGTGATATACTCTTTATTCCACCACCAATGGTGTATAATGATAATCTAGTCTATGAATATAAAATACAGAAGTGTGAAGGTATAAAGGATAAATAAGTAATTATATAAATATTAATAAGATATATTAGGTAACTAAAGGAAACATAGATGACCATAAATTCTTCTTCCTAATATAGAATTCCTCTGATAACACATGAACCTATACAAATAGGATATAATATAATTACTGGTCTGCAAAACTGAGTAGAAATAATGGACCAAGCCCATGAATATGATTTTTTCTGGAAGACATGTCCCTATATAAAATATATATTATTGTAATATAAACATTAATTCATCATTATAAATTATTAATATCTTACCAAAGCATGTCAAATGAGATCCATAAATGGAATCCCAAGGATCGCTCCGGGGAACTATAAAACCCATCAATATTAGAGTCTTTCCAGGATAATAAAAATGGAATCCAATTATCACTCTCTATGATGTGTGAAGTCAACAACCTCTGATTCTATTCCTAGTATGTCACATAGGTGAATGATTTTAACTCAGTACATGGTGTAACCATCTCCCCACCAATCTTATCCATGGGTTTTCCCCAAGGGAACTGTTACCACACAAGGAGGTAGAAAAATCTACTTCATGAGCCTATCCTTTGCATACTGAGTATCTCTAAAAGTGTATTAAAAATAAATTAACCTATGATCCCATCATTTTATGTCTATGAAATGTAATCCTAATAATCGATCAAGGTATATATATTCTTTAAAGGCCTATGAGCCTTTACAAGGCATCCCAAAAATGGAACCCACGTATCACTCATAGCATATAATGACTTATTTAATCATTGAAATTAAATTAGAGAAGATTGGTCATGTCTTTAAGCATTACTCAATATAATTCAATTATAAATTAATAAATTTTACCATGTACTTATGCGTTACACATCACTAGAAAAGTATGCTCCAAGGGGGTTTGGCCATATACTATTTTAATTCTATGAATAATAAGGCTATGTACATAATCATGCTAATACATATAGAAACATTCATAGAAGGGAATGGAAGGAACCAAAACCATAAGGCCCATAAACATATAAAAAAATAATCATTTCCATATTTTTAGAAGACAACTCACCAAAATGAGGGGTTTTATTAGAAAACATGGGATTGTCATCAAATAAATCAGTCAACTCAATTTAAGAATCCTGAACAAGAAGAATAATTTATTCCAATGTAATGAGATATAAGGAATAATCCAAACATTGTATTTCAATAATATATTTTAACACACCCCAAGGGTGTTCTTAGAATTAGGAAGTAGATATAATTTCTTATGAGTAATAAAGTGAAACGAACCTGATGGGTGATTGAGGTTGAGGTCTAATCAATTGACCATATCAAGGGGGTATAAAAACATTACAAAATAGAAAATGGTTTATACTTAAAGCCTTAAAAAGTATTATGTATTACTCATAAAATATATCATGGGATACATTGGGGGTATTTTATAAAATAATAAACCATAAAGTAAAATTTGTAGACTACCTCCCTTATATAAATGATAGAACAAACATCTAATATCGAGGATTGAATCAAATAACATTGAGATAAATAAAAAATGGATGAACTACTTGAAAAAATGGAGGATTATATCACACCATGATTGCATTTAAATAGTAAAAGAAACAGATTATGGAAGGAATAAGAGTTGTATACTCATTGATATGATTCCAACATGGTCTGGAGCCCACAAAATAAAGGACACATAATGGAGTTCTATTAATACCTAATGGTGGAAGGGAGGAGATATCAGGAGGGAATTCATCATAAGGGTGGTAGGAATAAATTATTAGGTGAAATAAATAATAAGGTATGGGAATGTTGGTAAAATTTATCCACCTTAATGAGTCATAGAGTGTGCGTACTTTGTTAGCCAAACCATGTGCTAATTCTGCTATAGTTTCTAGCTAAAGAGGGAGGTCACATTCTTCACCCACGTGATTTTCTAAACAATTATTAAATAGTTAATGTTACATCTTTTAAATTTATGAATCTATCCTAACTATCATGTATCCTAGTTTTCAAGGTTAAAAGACTGCATGACAGTCTTATACCTTTTGAGAATCCAGTATGGTTTCATCTGGTGGGCCGGATGGTTTTAGAAAAATCATACACCCTAACCAATTTCTCTATGTTTTTATGTTTCTAGATAGATTCTCATGAAACAAAAAGGGGTGGAAAATATCCTATTTGACCCTTATCAAAGTCTAAAAAGACATCTGAGGGTTATAACTCTCAAAACTATATTTTAATCCTCAGTTTAAAGAATGGATGATCTACTAAATGATAAAATTCAATTTCCTTTTGTAATATAATCCTTACCAAAAAAGGGTAGTATATACAATATATAAATGAAATTCAGTGTATATAATTACAATATTCCCTAAATGAAATGAAATTGAGATGAAATCCCTTACCTCACACTTACGTTTTGTTGAGCATCCTTTATTCTATTGTATAGTATTTTTAAACATGTAATTAACTTACACCTAAATCATATTAATATTAATAGTATCATATGTGATCATTTTATAACATCTTATTTTCCATTAATTACTAATATGTAATTATTTTTAATTTTTAGGTGTTAATTTTCTTATTTTCCAAATTATGAGTGGTCAAGAAATTTATGATTCCTGTGCATATTATATACTTTAATCATCTAGAAAATAATAATTTGTGAAATAATTATAATATTTACAGGTCAATAATATTTTCAGTACCAATCATGAATGTTCTATTTTATAAATAAAGTATGTTACGCTCATAGAGATGGTAGGCCATACGTGGGCATGAGTACCCTTTCAATTTTTCAACTATCATATTGGAAATGATGTAAATAATACTTTCTTGATTACATAATGATGATAATATCATAAATTATATATTATTTGTTTAAACATACATATACATATTATTCATGTGTTGTGGTGTTTATAAGAGAGTCACATCGCTTCGTGAATGCAGTAGTCCACATGTACACGAACGATGTTATCATCTTCAAGTGAGTGAAATGTTAAGAGAGAAAATAATATATATTATATTAAAAAATGATAAATATGTAATTAATATAAAACATATTTAATTTATATCACATATATTAAATAACAATAACCATATTATATTCAATTTTAATAATTTTTTGAATAACGAATCACATTGCATCGTGAGGTGGAAGTCGATCACACACATGAACAACGTTATTGTATCCCCTAAAAATAAAGGAAAAAATTAATATATGATATAATTAATCCATATGTATAAATATATTATAAATATAATATATATAATTTTTATATAGCATCATACCCAATTGTGACAGTGGGTAATGTAAAAAAATGACATTGGTTCGCGATGAAGTAGTCCACCGTACACATGAATGATGAATTTTTAACCCATTTGATGAATATTGGGATGTTTTTAGGTTACTCCATTATAATAAAAATAAATTATATGCAATATATATTGGTTATTATATGATCATGGTTTAATAATTGTTGATCAGGGTGGAGGAAGAAATAAAATAGAAACGCAAGTTCATGAACGCTAACTCTTATTCGGGTAACCTCTTTAGGATTTCCCCAAATGCCTATCTATGATGGATTTAGTCCAAAAAAATCGATTATATATTGAGGATATGGAATTCTTTATGTGGTTTTGGAAGGGATAAACATAATTAAAATTATTTGAATAAGGGATTAATAAAGGAGATGGGTGGCCTTTTATAAGATATGTGAGTTGAATACTTGTAATCTTTGAAAAGAAAACTATGTACCCACATTTTTTACATGATCCAAGAGTCCAAAATGTATTATTATTGTTATTTAGAAACATAAGGTCAAAGTAGATCCAAAATATAAATTTTTGGCTTGTTTTTATTTTAATTTAATCATTATTTGTTTATTTTAACCCCCTTTATATGCATTTTTAATTTAACCGTAGAAAATAATTTTTATTTCTGTAACTATTAATTTTGGAAAAAAATTAATTTTAAATTATTAGATAATATAAATTATTCTAATTCAAAAAATTTAATTCAATTTCTTAATATTTTTTCACATAAATCATTATTTAATTTGAAATGAATCTTGTAAATATGATGAGAAAGTGGAGTTTCAATGAAAAAATGTTCAAAATTTTATAATGTTTTTACAAAAATATTTAAAATATAAATGATTAAAATGACTTAAATTAGATTAATATAAATATAATTTAACTAATGATATATTAAAAATAATTTAAAATTATAATTAAATTTTTAAATAATTTAAATTTAAAGGATGTTTTCAATTGTAATTCAGTGTTCGGAACTAGTCATTAAAAAATTGAATATTTTAGAAAAATAGAAAAAATCACCTAATATAATTATGATATTATTATTACAAGAAGTTTTTTTATTATTTTAAATAAAATCCCCAAAATTTATAAAGAAATAATTTTTAAGTATGTGTGAAAACAGTAATTAAACAGTCTTTAATGAAAAAATATTTTTGTGTAGAAAACGAATCATTTTTCTATTAAATGGTTATTATTTTTTTATAACCAATAGATAACCATAATTTTAATTATTTATTTTTGAATATTCGTACTTCTGAATTGAAATATATTTTATAAAATTATACAATATTATACTTCATTTATACTCGAGGTTTTGTGTTTTGCAAGCTATAAAAGAAGATAAATTTAAATAAATATATTTCATACATTATTTATGCTCGGTGTTGTGCGTTACATATGAAATAAAATAGAATGTTCTTATTTTATAATCTAATGGTGTCACATTCTCCCCAAATTGAATAAATTTCAACCATGTAATTTTAACATTATCTTGGAAATATTTTTTTTCACATATGAAAATATAATTGTTGAAATCCCACATAAAAAAGTGTTAATAAAATATATACTAATAAGAGACAAAGAGATTTAAAAATGTCCTATGTAATAACACATATCCAGGTTTATATGTAGGATACAATATTTGGAAAGTGACGATATGGACATTGAAGAAAATCATAAAAAAAAATATTTATAGTAATGGAGGTCATGCATCATAAGAAAGTGAACGATCAATGGAATGTTAAGGGCATCAAAACCCCAAGTCTATGATGATTTGAATATCCATTTAATTATTTAGATATGAATCTAATAGGATTATTTTTTTTCAATATCCTTATTCAAAAGATGATGAATTCTTTTAATGTATAATAATATAACGAAATATTTCTTCCTTATATGTTCCTCCTTGGTATTTTCAAAATAAACCACTTTTAAGGGGTCAATTGGAATCCAACTTCAAATAAACTCAGAAATAAAATCCAAAAAATGATAATATTAGAAAAATCCCTTTAACCTATTTTAAAAATTACAATAATCAAAATTCAAAACTAAAATCCCAATGTATCACCATCACCTGCCAAAGACTAAGAGCATCAAGCAATGCGCATCCATTAACATCGAATCCTCAGTAAAATATTGTGGACAATATCATCACTTTCATTGGATCCAATCAAGGGTATCATTATCACATCAAAAAATCCTTCACTGAAAGAACGCCGGTGAGAATGAACCCTCGTCGACGCCATATCGTCGTCAAGAATGCTAACTAAAAGTTATGTTTGCCACTCCGTGAACAACCCCAATTAGGGAGAACTGGTCATAAAGTCCAACAAGTATAAACTGAAAAGGATTCAAGAACATTAAAGGCCTTGAATCTAGTCGTTAATATAAACCTAAAGAAAGAACAAGATCTTGAACCAAACCACCGCATACATTGAAAAGACAAGAAAACCACAAAAAAATTAAAAAAAGATGGAGAGCACCAAGAAAAATATTAACACAAAAAAACCACTTGATTAAAGAAGTAAAACCATAGGAAGAAGGATCAATGCATCAATTTTGAAAACCTCTATCAACATAGTCTCAAGATACCAAAATCTCATAAGAACAAGACCAAGAATTGGATATGGAGAAGAGGTCTTGATATAAAATGATAGGAAAGAGTGAGCATGAATTTTGGGAAGGCACCACAAATATTCACCTCTAACACTACCTTAAACCATTGATGCAATGTCATGACAAACCAGCATGGGGTTTCGAAATGACGAGTTTGGAAATATGAGAAGTGAAGGAAGTGATCGAGTCCCTAAAAACCAACAAGTAAAAAAGACAAAAGATGCACCAAAATCAAACAAAAAAGTCTTAAAACGCATGACTTCCATCATTAAAACCCCAAATGGGGTAAAAAAACAATAGATTTAACTGTTAAATAGGAGAGGAATTGTTTGGTTCCATCATCATTCCACCATAATAGCACTACTAATTAGAAGAGTTCCCAGAATAACAAGAGAAAGGGGGAAAGAAGAGGAATAATAAAGAACAAGCACATACCATTAGATGGATTGTGAGGGGAAGGGGAAGGAAATAATGTTCATAGAACATAAGCATCATCAATGGAGCAACTAGAGATATCTGTAAAAAACCCTAGAAGACACCGAGTAGAGAGCGATAGAGGGACTTGAGGATATTGAGGTGTCATTCATGGGGGGATATACCCTATAGTATTAAACAGTAATTATATGAAATATCTAGTAGGGAAATAATATGTTGATCTGTATTATGATATGGTCCTCTTTCATAATAAAAAAAATTCATCTTATGGTTGTTCTTCAATAAATTTTATGTTCACCTCCTTCCCTAGTAAATGAATATCCATAAATGAATTTTTATACCTAAGTCGCTAAATTTCAAATTTACAAATCATAAGATCCATAAAAGTGTTAAAATTATTTCTATTTATGAATAACTATTTTCCAAAACCAATCTCATTAGCACTTGTTATCCAATAAAATAAATTAGTCTTTATATCACAAAGGTAACATCATGGTTTCATCATTAATATTTATTTTTAAAATTGTTTAACAAAAAAACTGACATATTAACCTAAACATCACATAGGACAGTGGTAGGAACAACACCCTTGTGGACCTTCAGTTGTGGGTTTATGCCCTATGGCCTTCCCAGATGTTACATGTTGTCACCTAGTATGTGGGTTGTCTTTTATAATAAACTATATTAATATAATTATTATAATGTTAAAAAATTGTGGTAATTGATAATTAAAAAAATAAAAGATATAAAAATCCTTAATATTTCCCAATACCTAGAATATTATTCTAAAAATGTAATGGAATTCTTCCTCATATAACATTTTCGTATACTATACCAATGGGCTGTATTCCCATAAATGTTTTCCAAAATTATATTTAATCATATTATATTCATTCCCTAGAAATACTCAAAATATGTGTTTAATTATTTAAACTTATTTTTGAACTTAAACTCATAAACCATTGATGGTATCGATAACTCTTCTGTTAGTGAAGACATATATGATTCTAAATTTTTTTTTAAAATCTATAGATGATTCATGAGTATTATAACTAAAATACCATTGGTAAGAATACATGTAAAATTTAATAATTTATTCTCAATACATGAATATGTTATCCATTTTATTTCATCAATGGATCAGCCTTGTTCTAGGTGTTATCCTTTAGAAGAAATCATTGGCCCATATAATTCCTAGGTTCTCCACATTTATGAAAGAAAACTATAAATGGATCCCTTGGTTGAGATTTATTTCCTTCCATTGTAATCATCATTGTTCCTTGAAAATTATTTTTTATGAACTTCTTTTCCACACATAAACCAACTTCCCATTAAATTGGGGAACCATATATTCAATTAAATACACCTTATTGTAAATGTAGTTCATCTATTTTATTCATTTATTCAAATAATTCATAACATTTTTTAATGAAAAGTTGAATTATCCATATACTATCCCACATGAATGTCAAATAAGGTGCCCAGTATGTACTATTATCATGAAGCATGAAATTATTGAGTTAATACCAATATTCCCTTTTCAGATTTATTATCCTATATAAAACTATTCCAAAACCAAATATACATATAGTATCCATACATAGTTTTATTTCTAGTAAAACCTCATAATATCTTCCTTACTAAAATTTTTAGAGGTTAATATATTATTGTCCTTAAATTCGATTATATGGTTATGTTAAGTATGTTTTCATAAATCTATTTCTAATAGATTTTTCTAATATTATTCTAATACAAAAATTATTAACCCTGATCCTAGTAGCCTATATTCATGGAATGCCTTATCACATTGGAATAAGATTAGAAGAATCACATCCCAACAGACCAAATATTTTAGTAGTCTTCATAAATATATGCTTACATGATTCCCATATTACATTTGAAATAAAAAATTAGAACCTAATTTTTGTCTAGATTAACCTTTCATATCTATCATAGTAATCTTCATGGAATCCCAGGGAAAAGAAAAAAATAAGGGTCATCTCAAATGAATAGTAAGGATGAAGTACAATGAAAGGTATCATGAATCAATATATAATAATCAATATAGAAATGTAAATCAATGAACACACATTAAAATTCATCAATAACTTGGATATAAAAATTACATAAGGAATAATCAATATAGAAAGGTAAATAATTAAAAAACACGCCATTTAATCAATAAACTGAGAATTAAATGCATCCCAAGTTACTATCATTGTGAAAATATCATGGATAAAAATAACTAAATTTTTAATGAAGTAAATGATTAATTATTGTTCATCATGTTATCTGGAATCATGATACCTCTACCATTAAGGAACTTCACATGATGTTATAAAATTAATGGTACAAATTTTTTAATTATAGCTTAGTGATTATCCTCAAAAGTCTACTAATGCATCGAGGGGATATATAATTCTATGTCCAACTCAAAATTTCACATCAAATTCATTTCAAATATATCAAATAATCAATTTAATTCATTAATAATGGGTCAAAGCAATAATATATATGTATTATATAATGAAAACAGATTTATTAAAATTTACCTAATAAAAAATGACAATCAATGAAGAAAAACATATGTAAAAAAGATTTATGTTTTTTCAAATAAATATATCTGTGATGGAAAATACATATATTTGGGGTAAATTTAATGTCCAATGATCACATAGAAGTTAATATTTCAAGGGAAATATTTTGAATAAAAAATGAATAAAAAAAGAGTATACCAACACTTTTCCTAGTCAAGATAATCATAATACATCCATAAAAAATAAGGATGGTATCAATTCAACATAACCTTAACGGAGTACCTGTAAAAAAGGGTTGTTAACATTTATGAATATAAATTAAATAAAAATATCTTTAAAAACATTCCTGGGGAAATATCCTCTTCCTTATAAAAATATATATTTAAATATAAAATTCATAAAAATTTCAAAAATCATTTAAAAAAAATAATCATTCAAATTTATAAATTATTATTAAAAGATTTTATAGGTCATGATAGAAGTAAATTCTATACATGTCGAGTTTGTTAAAATAATGATTCCTGTGAAATTTTTGATAAAATCGCAATGAGATTTTTCTGAAAACATAATGAAGATTGATGTAAAAAGATTAAAAGTATAATTGGGTAAAATTTATTTAATAAATCATTTAGAAAATGATAAAATCATTTTTTATAACATTTATAGAAAACATTATTTTTGAAGAAAACAGATTTCTGACCGAAGAAATAAATTTCGTCAGATTTTCTTAAAATTATTTTCACAGTTATTTTAAGTACCAAAGAGTGTAAAAATAGTAGTATTAGTTTAAAACATCATTATTAATCAGATAATATTAAAATTTAAGGGGTTTATTATCCGATGATCAAATAATTTACCCTAATTGAAATTTAGGTATAAACAATCCTGATTAAAATGAAATTGTAAATTAAACACTTGAAAAGATAATAAATTGATGTGTTGATTAATCAATGAAAAGATTATATTTATGAAATTTAAATACATATAAAAAATAAAAATACAAAAAAATCATTATTTATTACAAACATAATCTGAGGATATCAAATACAATGGAGGAGTACTATAACACAATGAAAATAAATAGAGTTATAAAATTCTTTACAACGTGGGAAATTTTAATTCCAATTTTATCAGAATAAATAATTCAAATTGAGACATAATATATAATGAATTATGAATTATTCATGATATTATATGAACAAGGGGTAGTATATACACCATATAAAATTAATTATCTGAATAATATTAAAATATTTTCCAATAAAAATAAATAGGGACAAAATCCCTTACCTTAAGATTCCTTCTGGTTGAATATGATTTAACATCATGTATAGTGGTTTTAAATATGTTTTTAACTTATAAGAAAACAATATTAATATTTATAAAATCATATATTAACCTTTAATAAGATATTATCACCAACTATTTTATAATATCTCAATATTTTAATTATATCAATTGTTAATTTCCTTGTTTTCTCATTTGTGCTTTGTCATGAAAGTAATGATTTTTTTTCATATTAAATAGCTTATAAATCTCATGAATAATAATTATTAGATAATTATAATATTTATAAAATCATTTATTATTTTAATACCAATCATAAAATATGGTTTTTATAAATGATGTATGTTACAGTCATGGAGATGATAGGTCATACATATGCATGAGTAACGTTTATATTTGTAAACGATCATAATAAAAGGGTGTTATGTAATATTTTATATTTATAAAATTACAAAAATTTAATAAATAAAATATTATTTATTTTTATATACTTATATATATAAACAATGTAGTTTGGTGATGAAAAGAGATTCACATCACTTCATTAAGATGGTAGTAAACACATGCACAAATAATATCATCATCTGAAAGTGGGTGAAAATATATGAAATAAATTTATATATATTATATTTTTAAAATGAATAATATGTCATGAATATAATAAAAATTTAATTTATATCACATATATTAATTTAATTTATCCTTATTTCTTTCTATGTAAAGTGTTAGTGAAAAATCAATTAGATCACATCGCGAGGTAGTAGTCCACCGTAAATACAGACTATATTTTCGTATCTCGTAAGGAATTAAAATTAAAAATTTATATATGATATAATGAATCCAAATGTATAAATATTTTATTAATATAATTTATAAAATTTATATAAATAATAATACCCAACCATGAGATATGGTAATGGAAAAATGAATGGCATCGGTTCGTAAGGTGGCGGTCTGCTCTACAACTGAATAGTGATTTTGTAACCCTTTTGAAGGAAGTGGGGATTGAATTAAATAATTAAACTAAAATATAAACATATAATTATATGATATATATTTAGATTGTTATTTCATAATGGTTAAATGAGAATTTAGGGAGGTGGAGGAAGAAATAAAATAAATATTCTTATTGAAGAACGTTACCTCTTCTTCATGTAATCTCCTCAGGATTTCACCATAAAAATTCTTATTATTACTTTCTGCAAATAAATATTGCGTATAAGATAATTTAATGGATTTTTGGAAGTTATTTGTTTGCATATTGGTATAACTAAGAGGGTATTATGGTGGGAAGATGAGAGGAGAGTGGAGGCCTTTTAAAAGTGAGGTGAGTGGCACATTTGTAATTTTTGAAAAAAAATGTGTAATGACCTTTTTCAAAAGGAAAAAGTGTCCAATATTTACTATCATGAATAATTAAAAATTATAAGGTCTAAATATTTCCAAAAATTATATTTTATAATTCTTTGTGTGTCATTTTAACACTCCTCTTTTTTGATTAACACACCGTAAATATGTTATTACCTTAATCGCAGTAAATAATATTTACTATTTTCAAAATTCATTTGGGTCAAAAAAATAAGCTAACCATATTTGATATTATAAATTATTATGATTATAAAAATTAAATAATTTATTTTTGAAATTAAATTTAAATAATTTTACAATTTTATAAGAAAACTAATCCCACAGAGATGATGAGAAGATGGGGTTTCAAGTACTAAAGGTTCAAATGTTTACAATTTTTTGATATAAAAATAAAATATGAAAAATATTAAAATGAGATATATTAGATTAATATATATATATATAATTGATTTAATATTTCTTTAAAACCAATTAATAATATAATATATATTTAAAAATAATTTTAAAAAAGGAATTTTTCAATTAAAATTCAGTATTTTCATTATTCATCAAAAAATGAAATATTTCAGAAAAATCCCAAAATTTCACCCAAAGATAATTTTAATATGATGATCCCAATAATATATATTTTTTAAAATATTTTATTAATATTTGTTATATTAATTTTAAATTATGTGTGCAATGGGAGACTAAATTATCTTATAGAAAAACAACTGTTTTTGAGAAGACATTTCTTTTTATTTTTAATGATTGTTTCTATTTCTATTAATTAAATTAAAAATAATAATAATAATTATTATTTAGTATGATTAATATATACAAATTTAATGGATAGGTTATAGTGGTATAATATATCATGGTTCATTTAGAATTATGGTTCATGTTCTATATATTATTAAAGAGATTAAATTGAAATAATTATTTTTCATTAGTTAGTTAAGCTCTAAGTGGCATGTCACATAAGCTATCGAATACAATGTTATTTTTTTAAGAATTATCAAGTGCTATATCAAAATTTGGATATTATTTTTTTAGGATTATATATTTATTGAGCTTCAGTTACTTCAACTAGATCAAGTGTTATTTGGGATTCAATCTATTAGAATTAAATCATGACTGATGGAAATATTTTTAGCAGGAAAATTTATTAGCTCTTAGAAAAAGTGACATAACATCAGTTATAAGAAATTAGATTACTGGATCCAGGTTTTTGATAAATAAATTTGAGATTATCAATTTTCATCAAATTTCTGGTAAATATTCATTCATTAATGTATCTGATACTTGTATGAATATAGAAGAAGCAAAATAGTATTTTATGATGGATAAAAGTTTTATTTATCAACTTGAATAAAACATATTTTTGTTCTGTAAGAAATGAAATTTTAAAATATTATTAAAATCCAAAAAATATTCAAATGGAAAAAACTATATTATTTTATTTATCTATCAAAATGAGTAAGTATCTATAGTATAACATCTATTGGGAAAATTTTACACAATTATTCAATAACATTTTGTGTCTTAAATTTTATTAAATGGGTTGATTAGAGAGTTTCTATTAATATGAAAGTGGGTCATGATAGAATATATAGAAATTCATAAATAGTAATATATATATAAAGAGATAAACTCCAAGAGGTTATAATGATGGAGACATAGAGATATTCCTTTTTTTTATTTTTCATGTATTTCGTTA
This sequence comes from Viscum album, assembly GCA_963277665.1. NCBI lineage: Eukaryota > Viridiplantae > Streptophyta > Magnoliopsida > Santalales > Viscaceae > Viscum > Viscum album. Next base: position 544,103,942 of record OY728119.1, read on the forward strand.
AAAAGTATTTAAATTATTCTAGAATCTATTTTCATGAATTAAAATATTCTATTTATATATTGAAATCATTTTTTACTAGTTTTTTTGGATAGTATTAAACATATTGATGTAAATTTTTCTACCTTACTACTTTCATTTCATGAGTGAGGTCTCACTTTTAACCACAACAGGTTCAGTTAGTTTTGGTTGTACATCTTTGGGTAGTCTAGTCACTTTCATAATGGGACAATATACACATTTGAGGTCTCAATATGATGTTCATGAAATTTATATGTATAATTTTATTTTGTGAAGTATAAATTAAATATTTAATTTTGGAAACATTTTTGTACAAGGTAATGTCTGAATGTAAAAACATGTCCACTACTACTATATAATTTTTTTTCTCATCTCATTTCATTTTTTCATGTTTTTAACTTCTAAAATTTATTCGAAACTTATTTTTAATTCTATAAATTTTTTTTAAAAGTCATATATAATTCCAAAATATAACAACACATAAAAAACAAATAACAATGTGATGGTTTGTAACTAGGTTGCAACTTCCTCATAATAAAACTCAACAGTTACCACTATAAAAATTTTATCTATTGATTATTTTTTATAAGGGATTTCATGACAATGTACCTTCCAAAAAATAGTGTCATTGATGATGAGGATTATGTTTTCAATTTAATTTTATTATCATATATATGATTTGAAAAAAATATTTAAAATTAAAAATATTATTATTAGTCATATCCTTGGGATGACTATGAACAATATGATTATAATTTAAATAATATATTTTTAGAAAAACATGATTAATAAAATTTTGTCTTGATTGAACTACATAGTAAAAGGTTGTCAATCGATTTGACTTCCATATAAAATTCCAAATAATTGGCTGAAGAAATGTAAGTTGATTACATAGACTACTTTTTCCCTAAAGACATTTTTAAGAAAATATTTAATGATGAAGTGAAAATTTAATTGGAATTTCATTTTCTAAAATCAAAATAATAAATTATTATTGATTTACCCATTGAAAAAATAATATGAAACAATGAGTCTTTATAAATTTTCTAGTTTTATAATTTTTAATTTGAAATCACATGTAAAAAAATAAATTTTGAATATGTATAATAAGAACCCTGATAAAAAATTGGGAAAATGATGAATAAACTTTTCAAACACTAAAAATTGTTGAAAAAATTGGGGAATATGAGCTATTTCCATAACTCAATGAATCATTTCTTAAATTTTTCTAGACAAAAACAAATATTTAATCTATGATGAAATTATAAGAATTCTAAAATATTGATTTCTTTCGTCCATATTATGTTGAGACTGAATTACTAAAAACATACTCTTGTATATATTTTACTCAAAAACATTTGGAGGGGATTAATCTTTTCAGTGAAAAAAATATTGCATATATTTAAAGATATATTATATGGATTAATTGAGCTAATAAATGGTATACATGAGGATAATGAAACCAAGGGAATTCAATGAAGAAATCAATTTAAAAAATGAAACTGATGATAAACCACATATTGGTATAAAATTTTAGCAACTACTGCATTTCACATTTGATTACCATGCAAGTTCAAGGTGCCATTTATTTTTTCCCTCTTCCCCAATATCATGGGAATCAAAATTTGATGGGGTGGGGGGGGGGGAATAAAACTATCCTAGACCACATATACAAGCTATCCATGTTTATAGATATTAGAGATAATAAAATTAGGGGGAATGATAAGGAAACCATACCCTCCTTCGGTTATGGGATAACCCATTTCCACTACCTAACTAAGGGTAGTAAAATAATAGCTTCTATTTGGGAAATTTCAACCAAGACCTATAGACATTTTTATTTCCCATTTTACCTTTACATTTTTAATAATTTTTTTCATAAATAAAATTATAATTATTTGTTTCTTGTTTTTCTTGTAGTTTTTTATGTTCTAGATTTTAAGAGGTTAACTATGATACTAATCATTAAAACACATGTTCTATATTTTCTCCTAACTTGTTTTCTTCATGTAAAAAATTCTTAATTATCACTTCACATTTAAATTGTGTCCCAATATAAAAATTATACAAAATAAGTTTGGGGTGTTGAAAAAACATATTATATTATGTTTTTATCTATTTTCTTTTCAAATTACACTTTCTATTCTCTTTTAAATTAATATATTTTCCACTTTTTTATTATTTTTTGTGTTCTTATTTATATATTTTTTGGAAATCCTTATGATCTAAAATGTATATATTTGTAATTGTTAAAACATATTTCAAAGAACAAACCAATATGACACATTACACTGGGAAGAAAAGAATGTTAAAAATAATTTTGTATACAATATAATTCATTTATAATTTCTAGAATATGCTATTAATTTTTTAAAATCCATGACTGAAATAATTTTTACACTATGTATTCACTTTTTTATGTATATTCAAAATAAAATTTTAAAATTTTCTTCACATTGACTTATCTTCTTAAAGAAACCCAAACAATTCTTATTTTAACAATAATTTTAATTGTTTTGTCAAAACTAGAGAGTTATATGTAACTATATTTAAAATAATTGATGAAATTATTTTATATTATATCCCGATTTTTCTATAGAAATTACTTTAACTCAAGAAAATCATAATCATTTTAACATAATGTCTTTTAGTAACAAAACCTTTCCTAGTAGTAAGTCATATTAAAATCCAATTTTCACTATGAAATGTCCTCTGTAATTACAAATTACATGATATTTTTTAACTTATGGGTGGTGGAAGAATTCTTTTCATGTGTTACTCATTTCTAGGCTACATGGCAGGGGGGAGAAATAAAAAGTTGAGAAATCTTTTTTGGGCACAGAAAAATAATTATGATGTAATTACTTATTAGTAGAATTTTAGGGAAAAAATAAATCAGTTTAGAATCTTATGGTCCCAATGTTTCAAAAATCAAATGAAAAATAGAATAAGGAAAAACAATTTGATTTTAAAAAATAATTATTTCAATTCAATAGATAGGATGGAATGTCACACCCACTATTTGAATCTAAATGAGACTTCACTACATTCAGAAATATATTCTATATGTATTTTAAAATATAAACAAAAAATAAAATCTATGAATGAAGTTGAGTGAATCATTGTTTTGACTGATGTGATGACAATATATATTATCCACTAATATTTTCCTAATATTTTTAGTGGATTTATATATAAGGGGTGGGATGAGTAGACCCATTTTTGAGTGTAAACAGATCATGTATTTTTTTGATTAATAGAATCAATACTTTCATTATTTTACCTCAATATTTTTCAAATATAAAATTGACCAATTCCCCCAATCAAGTAAACATATATAATAATTATATAGGATAAACACAAGTCCTCAACTCATAACGGGTGTTGATTTATGAATCTATCAAACCAATGGCGATCCTTCCATCAATTTTGTGGTGAAATGCCATGTTAAAAATCAATACATATATGATGATGGAAATTTCATGTGAGGTAATTGTTTTTTTTGAATGAATAAATAAACTAGAAATAAATTTTATTAATCATATAGAAAATATTATTTTTATAAATAATTATTCTGAATTTTTTTCCAAGGTGTTAAATTTGTAGATCTAAGGGGATTATATTTTAATATTTTTTTGATATTATATTTGGTAATTACTAATTTAGGATTCCATGTCTTATATATTGGGGATTTGATAAAGATAATATATTCATTAAATTTTCATAGAATTTTAATGATTCAACCCCCCCCCCCCCCACCATGTTGATTTTGGAAAATGAATAACATCATTTTCATAATTTAGGTGATTTTTTTGTTTTATTGTAATCATGGTTAACTTTTTGTGTTATCAATTGTGCTTTATCATTTTTTTCATATTGTCTAATACATTCTCTAAACAGATACAAAATGAAAAATTATTTTGTTTTTTTAATGGTTATTAGGATTCAATTTTTTCAAATAAACCTAGTATTTATTAAGAACTTATGGGCCCAAATAAATCAAGTGAGACCAGAATATTTTGAGTGAACAAAATTACCAAACTATCAATAAATGGGGAATAAATAGGTTTAAAAGAATCTAAATGTTATTATTCTTGTTGGGAACAATAAAATACACAACATCCCATATGTCCAATATATTTATGAAACAAACTTTTTTATGGTTTTAGATGAATCTATGAATGTAATGGAAGATCAATAGTTATTTCATCAAGTAAAAGATTAGTTTAGTAATTTGAGGATAAATGTTTCTGTTATTCTCAAATATAAATGAAATTTTAATTCAAACAATCCAATACAAATATAAAATATAAATATAATACCATATATTCCCTTTTTTATATTTTTTTTCTTAAAATTGGATATTTCTACAGGATTGAAACATGAAGGTATCATTTATAAACCTCTTTTTTATACATTTTTGTCCCCAAATCTATTCAATTGATTGGTTATAGAGAGTATATGGGTGTGTAAGAGTAGGATTCTTATGGAAAGAGTAGTTTAAATGAATTAATATTTTAATTAAGTGAAAAACTCCAAGTTATTGTGGTTATGGATACCTGAGTATATTTATATTCTGAGATTTCCTATAATTCTTTGTAATATATTAACAAATTATTCATGAATATATTTTTATGATTTGAAAAGGTTATTTTCTCTCAAGAAATCATTTTATTCTAATTGTTTCCTAATAATTTTCAATATGTAAAATTAAATTAATTGTTCCTGATTTTTCAATTTCATGACCATGGTCTCACTCTTGAGAACAACAGGTTCAATTAGTTTTTGTTTCCTAGATGGATTGAGGAATTAAATTCACATTTATAAGGGGATTAATACCCATATTTTAGGTCATAATGTGGTTTATATTATGTTTAACTATATAGTTTTAGTTATTCAAGTATACACTGAATAATTTAAAGTGGATAAATTTTATACCAATAAGAAGAAAATATCAAAAAGTCAAAAAATCTCAACTGATGTTATCTTTATTAAGGTTTCTCATATAATTTCAGAATATCCTATTTATTACATGTGTTGTTTTTTAAAATTTATTTTCTCTTTTATTTATCTTTTTTATTATTTACAAACCCTTGATTGACTAACACATTAATAAAATAAAACAAAAATGAAAGAATTAACTTAGCATGTAACCTCCTCTTAAGAAAAAACCCTTGATTACCACTATATTGTACTTTTAAAGAGATAATTGTTTATAAGTTAATTACAGAAAAATCCCCTTCCATAAAATATATATTATGTTGTGGTGAATATCAAGAACATACCTCACAATCTCCACTAATAACAATTAACCAATATTAGTCTCATGAAAATGTTTCTAATATAAGGAATTTTGGATAAAACATTATTTCTCATCTTCATGCTTTAGAAAATCCATAACGTGTAAATTGATAATGAATATATTTTATTTGTGAATGTTTTTATGCATTCATCATGGCCCACCTATGCATAAATTTTGAATGGGTGTGCTAGTTTTCTGTTTCCCTATATTTCTAATTTACAAAGGTAATCATCTATCATCACTATGAACAGTGATGTTTTTCACTTGATCGAAATGGGGTGATGGGATATTGTTTCCTCATTCCATGGATTCCCCCTTTGAGATCATTACATAGTCTGAATCTCCTCCATAGATTAAATCATATTCATAGAACTCATTCCATATTCTATATCATTGTGGATGTCGGTTAATTACACATATTCTATATTGATAGGGCCACAACCTTTGATTTTGAGAGTAGTCACATTGGGAATCCTTTTTAATGTTCAGACATTGGGCACAATAACAAGTTATGAATCTTCCTCCCGTAATATAATCTCATACAATGCATCTTAGGCATGATACGAAAGGAATACCATGTCAATCATAAGGTAATTAACACAAGGGGAATATGTATTCCTATATTTTTAATTCAGGAATCCCATGTGTATAGAATGGGGTGGGTATTTTATGTTTAGGGGACATGTACAAAGTTCTATAGAGACAGATCAGGATTTCCGGTTGAGGTAAATTAGGGAACGAGTTTAATGTTAAGTGAAAACATGCTTGGTTGACTATAGTTCCCCATTGAGGGAGATCAAGGAGGTGCATCCCTATGAGATAATATGTCATATTTGCGATTACTAGTGGATTAGAACACCCCATGGAGCCAGATCCAAAGTTATGGTTCATAATTCCTTATATAGGATGATCTGGCAGATGTATCCTTGGAAGGGAAGATATCACACCTAGATAGTTTAATGATAGATCAAAACACCCTATGGAGGTGGATCTGGAATAGTGGATAAGAATTCCCCATGGTGGTGATTTTGGGAGGTGTATCCCTATGAGGGAATATCTCACACCTGAGTTTACTAATTGATCAGAACATGCTATGGAGGCAGATCTGGAGCTTTGGATCAGAACTCGCTGTGTGTATGGATCCAAGAGGTGCATCCCTTGTAAGGAAGATTTCTCACCTAAAGAGTTTGTATAATGCCCCGTGGTGGTTTATCCAGAGTTATAGATCAGAGATTCCCATGGAAAAAGATCGAAGAGGTGCTCCCTTGGAGGGAATATGTCATACCTAGGTTAACAATTGGATCAGAACAATGATGGAGGCCGATACAGAGTTATAGACCAGAATACCCCATGTAGGGGGATATGGGAGGTGGGTCTCTATGAGGAAAGATGTAAAACTTCAAATAGTTTACTAATGGATCAGAATTATCCTTAGAAGAAAATCTATAATTTTGTGAAAACTCTCTATGGAGGAAGATCTGGGAGTTGTGCCCAGGGAGGGAAGATGTCACACACGAATTTGTTTACCAATAGATCATAACACTCCATTAAGGTATATCCATAGATATGTATTATAACAATATAAGGAGGAAGATCCAGGAGTTATTCCATAAGAGGGAGTACCTATGAGTACCAATGTGGGGATTTAAATATAGGGATGAATATTTTGTACCCTGTTTAGAATGCAACGATCAAAAACCACATTGTTTGATGACATAGTTTATGGTTGGGGGAACAGACCAATCCATATAGTTTAAAATCATGTGGAAATGATGCTCATGTCACGAATGTAGTTTAGACAAGGTATGGTGTGGTGATTTCATATAGAAGTTTCCCTTTGAAAGAATATTAATATTTGGAGAATGGAAGGGGGCTTAGACATAGACACATCCCAAGAGCGGGGGTTTCTTCCTTGTATGGGGGAGATAGTTTGGGGATTAGGCCTGGAACCTTACCATTCCAGGAATATCATACCCTAGAGAGAAAATATGGTGTTCTGAATACGCATGGAAGATTTACAGGAATGGTATTTTCATCCCTCGGGGTGGAGAATTTTCCCATTGGGGTGGAGAATGTGGAATCCCATGATGATCATATGTTGTCCATCCCATATGTTTTACACAATGTATGACTAATATTTTACATCATGTGTATAATATGTAGTTTTGATGTTTAATAATTTTTTTCTAGGATGTGGAAGTAGAATGTTTTACATTAGGAAACTCAGATGTTGGTGGACTAAATGCTCACCCCTTAGGATTAAATGACCACCTATCATGTGACTTTGAGTTGTGCATGGAGTTTGAACATCTATGGGGAAGTGGTCAATAAATAGTTCCATTTTAGAGTCACAATTATTAAAATAAAATGAGGATAGAGTTCCTATTATTATAAGAAAATGGTAGTTGTGAGGCTCAAGACACACTCATTGTTATGTTGGTGGACATAAAAGTAGGTGGCACATGTCACATGGGGACTTGAATTGTAGTTGAACGAGTCCTGGATTTGTGTGGGGGACTTTTGTTCTAATCCTTTGGGAAGGGTTATCATTATAAGGGAGGAACCATGAAGAGTCCCATGAGAGGTTCTTCTTGGATATTAGAGTTTTTTGAATGAGTTTCCTCTTATTATTGGGTTCATCATATAGTTTACGGGCTTCATGAAGGAATATGATTTAGGAAACATGGTGATCCAGCCTCAGATTGAAGTGATAATTCAGTGGGGTGGTGCTTCATGAAGGTTAAATGTTTTATCAAAACACAAGTTCCTCATAGATAATTCTTTATTCCTAGATGTATTGCGGCTTCATGAGTGGAATATATACATGGTTTAGAGGATTTCAATAACACAAGGGGATGGTTTCATGATTACTTAATACCTTGGGTGATCTATTATTTATTTTGTTCATGATAATCAGGAGGTTTGTGAAAAAACAGTGATTTTTGAAGTCAAAATATTGTCGTATAATATAAAAAAGTAGTATTTAAGGGGAAATTTATAGTGGATGGGTTTTTTGATGATTGGAGGTACCCATGAAGTTGTATGCAGTTCACAAAGGGACATGAATTCACGAGTCTAATAGTGGAATTCTAGAATATTAACATCAACCCTTTGCATAATTATGAAGTTCTTTAAAACATAAAATGTCTCTATGTGGTGGTACCATGATATCTCATCATTCTAACAATGTACATCTCAGACCAAGGTTTTAAGGATCTCTATTTGTTCGCAAAAAAGATGGGGTTTGCGAAACAAGCCCTTAAAAAAATTTTAGTATCTTGGGATCAGATTCATCCCAAACGGACCATGCCTAATATAAATTCCTCACATTATCAAATGGAAAAGATATTTTAGTATAAACAATCACCCCACCCTCAAAATTATAGTCCATAGGAAAATTATGGTCAAATTAAGAGGGAAAATCCTCAAAACATTTCCATTTTTTTTTTCAGAACTCATTATCGTGAAGATCATTGGTTATTGTCACATTGTGAATTCCATCACAATCCCAGGGCTGATCGTATGCCTATAAATTGTGTAGCTGAACCTTATAGGGGCCACCAAACTTCCATGAATAAAAAACATTGTTCTCTATTTTGTGAAGATGACATCCTTCTAGATCAATATATTTTTTCGATCCTTACCACTCACGAATCTCACCTTCTCTATGACCATTTCATAAAAAACTATTCTCTATGTAATCAAAAACCAACAATCATTTCTTACTAATGTACCACAAAAATTATCATACATAAACCATAATAAAAAAACAACTAAATCTAAAACCAAATGACTACCCACGGATCCACTGATGGAGCTTCTCTTTGGAAGTTCATGGCTGGGAATATTATGATTAGGGAGAGAATTTGGAGTGCATCGAACCATGAGTCACACACTGGGATGAAAAAAGAGGATCAAAAGGAATAACCAATATGGGAGAGGATACTTCTACATATATTCTTGATGAATGATTATGTTATCATCCCTAAAATGAGAAAATATGATCCAACATATTGGTTTATGAGCATGCTGGGATAATACTAGTGGTATAAGGATGTTGTAGGACTCATTAAAAATAACCATGAACCATTCACAGTAGAATCTCACTAGAACAACATCAAATATATTTATGGGGATAATATTTTGGATGAGTAATACCTACCATAGTATGAGATTATCCTCAAAGAATGTTTGGGGGATGTTCCCAAAAGAAGGAATGACAACTAGAATTATTTTCCATGGCAGAAACTTCACTAATGAATGGGCTAGGGCCAATTAGTCATATAGCACATGTTATAAAGTCAATGATGATTTTTAAGAATCATGAGCCTCATATTTTCATGTTTAACATCACTAGGACATCTTAACCATGATGTGGAGAAAGCAGTTACCATGGACCAAAAATTTCTATACGCATCATGGGGAGGTGAAAATTACATTATGTGAACTTCATAAAATTTTCAATATCCAAATTCAATAATTTATTTATGATTAATTCTTCCCCTAGATATTTTTTTGGGAGGAACAGGATAAAATTCCACCACTTATGGATGAATGGATACATCTCACGCATTGAGGTCAGGAATGAGGGAAATCTTATTCACGCAATGGTTCAGCTTCTTCTCTAATGAGACATCATAAGAGCCAATCGAGGGGGAGGATCTAGAAAAGAAGTTTCCAATGAGAATGTACACATTTCATGGGGGATAAAATCATGGAAGGATCACTCATATGGGTGGATCTTGGAGGTCATACAAATTGAGTTGTGGGGACACAACATCAAACTTGAATCTCATGTGGTCAGGATATTGGGGTTCATTATAACACTCATTTATGGTTGTATTATCTTTTTGATTGATTAATTCATGGGGGTGTGGTTGAGAAAATTAATTATATCATTGATGCTATAAATAGGGAATAAAACTATTTTTGTGTTGTTTTGGATAAGATATACAAGGTGATTAACCACATCAGTAAAGGGAAGACTTTGTTCAACATGTGTGGACCCATACACTTCTTGCACAGTTGGGTGGCCACACACATGGGGGATATGAGTATCTAAACCCTATAACCACTCCTAATATAAACTTCCATCCAAAGATCATAAACATCATTGGGAGTCTTTTGAACATGTTTGTTTGGCTAAATGTGTTGGAAAAGTTCATTGTAGAATAGTTCTTTATGTTCCATCTATTCCCTGAACCAAAGGGGATGATGTTAGATGATGGTATTGGGTACATCAAATAAAGAACTTACATCTTGGAATTATGTGTCATGATAGTAGTGTAGAGGTTACACATAATGAAAATATGTCAACAATACAATATTCAACAACTCTAAATGAAAATAAAGTGTCTATTGTATTTGAAAATGAAGGTACACACAGAGGTGTTCCAAGAGTGTTAACCATTTGATCCGAGGTAGATCTAAGGAATGTTTACATGAAATGATGGAAAGAAGTGGAACAAACTAATTACAGCTTACATTTAATATGATACCATATCTGAATATGTGATGGTATTGGAGAGATCATATCCTAGGGAGATTATGATGCTTTAGAATACCTTTTTTCACCAATGTATAGTCCACAAAATAATGGGGTAATTGAGTAATGGTGGTTGGAATTCTTCATGGAGGAAAAAGTGGCTCTGTGGGAATGGTAGCGGTGAAGAGTCCGATAGTCTATGGCCCAACATAGTAGAAGGATACATAGAGAGGAGAAGAAACATATTCTTTGGTTCTCCTATTAAATTCATCATGGGAAGAAAAATGTTAGCCCTTTGGGTTGATACTAGGGGTGCACGTCCACTAGGAATGTCTTATCCTCTAATCACCATTGTAGATCATGTGGATGCTGGTGTGGTTGAAGGATAAGGATCAAAATATATTTGGTGTATTGATGCCTATTAAGTTTATATATGAGACACACTTCCATCTACTTACTAGGTAAATCCTCTTATATTTTCATATTTTTAGACCCTACTTGACCTTAAAAAAATAATTAATCCCTTATATTACTTGAGAAAGAATCAATGAGAATGGAACACGAAGTGGTTAGGGATAAACATCATGTAGAGAGTGAGGGAAAATTAACCCTTGAAGGACTAAGAGTTGGGTTCCTTCCTAACATTATGCTCAAAAGCTACCAACCATCGACACCTATAATTGAGGTAGTAACTACAAAGGGAAAGTTTTGCAAGGAACTACTTATGAACTTCTAAAATATCCTTACAAGGATATACTAATCACCTATTCCTCTTCCTTATATAGAACATTTCTTCTTTTACCTTCCCTTTTTACATTTGGATAACATATATTTGGAAAAAAAATTATTCTATGCTCATTGATTAGCTTCCAAAATTCATGTTTGGGCTAGAAGGACCTGAGGATGAAGTGATAGAAGTTGTGATATTCCTCTAGCATAAAAAGTCTGGGAGACTGCAATGATCAGACCAAAATTAGAGGTATCACTATAGGGGGATACTGAGACGACACCCTCAATGAGGGGGTTGAGGCTGGGCCTATCACATGCTTGACTGTAGGAGATATGTTATCAAATACAATCAAAGAGACTCCATATTAGGTAGCTATTGGGGATGAAGCTTCAACATAAGAGCTCTAAATTTGACCAAAAATAATTAGAGTGGCTGGGGAGGCTGCATTTATGGAACCTACACTAAAATTTTCACTTTTCTCATATACATGAGTTGAGGCTGAGATAGAGACACAAACAGGTGTAGCTAAGGAGGTTGGGACAGTTGGGTCCACCTAAAAGGTGACATAGGGGGAGAATAGTCTTCCACCACTAGTGGAGAGGCTGAAGAGGATTTGTTTTTAGGAATAGATCTTAATCCACTCACACCTAAAGACCTACACTTGGAAAATCATGTTAATAACATATTCACAATATTCCTTCCTGATGAGCCTATGTATCATGATGATTTAAGGGATTTAGGCTTGGACGTTATCGGTGGGAATTTTATTTTCCGTTGCATGAAATTTAGCTAGGTTTGGAAATTAATCACCCACACACATATATATAACCTTCCAATTGAGATTGGATCTTTCACCCACTGGATAGTCATATTGGGCCTAGTGGAGTGGAATATAGTATCCTTCAGACATTTCCACAAGACATACTTGTCAAGTTAGTGTATGTGGAACAGTACGGGATTGCTGTCTCCTCTAAGAACCACTAGGTTGAGGTATCTAAGGATAATCAGGTAGCCAGGAAAGTAATCTCTTACCTAAAAAGGCTGACATAGAAACCTGTAGTGGTCGCATCTACTCAATATGAATTCATTAAAACTATGAAGTCCTAGTTGGCAGTGGATGAGGCCAAGGTGGTGGTGGTGACATCCGTGGTGCCTGAGTGCTGGGATGAATATAATTGGGAGTGGACCAGAGCTAAGGAGGCAAATCGTAATGATGATGAAGAGAATGAAGACCTGGTGAAGAGGCATCCAACACAAGAGTCCTATTAGTAAATGATATCTAATATTGAGTTCTCAATTTCTAGGGTTGATCTTTGATGTAATTTTGAAAATGAGAGGATCCAATATGTGGATGACACTATGATACATTTTTTATTATTTTTATTCTACTTACATGAATGGACATATTCCTTTTGTGGAACATAATTATTTCACTTGAAATATATTTTTGAAACAACCAATGACTAGTCACTAAGCTCATGTAAGTCATGCTCAGTGTGAGAAAAAAGGTATGAACCTATGATGGAACACTTATATTAGAGTGTTGTATGATCATCTAAAACTCATTATTAAACTATTGTTGACTAAACATTGAGGTATTTTTAGCCGATATGAGAAATTTCTTGAGACCTAGGGGTCTAAAAAGATGACTTGAAATTACAATGTGAGTTAGTACATGAAGGGAACACATATAGGGGTATTAAATTCTAACCAAACAATGTAGAATGGATAGTCTGAATCATGATCCTGAAATATTCTACACAAGAAGATTGGCATGGAAATAAAGGATAAATTTTTACAATGTTCAAAACACATCATCCATATAATTAGTAGGGAATAGAGACCGACCACTGATGGTCTACTGATAACCATGTTCACAAACATTTGAACTGTCTTAGAATGTCCTCCAAAGTCCTCCTAGACATTGACCTAAGATGATATGTGATCCATTTTGTATTGGAAGTATTTTTTTTATAGGGTACCTTCAGACATGGAGGAGGATTGGATCTAAATAAGGAGAAAATAAAGCATGTAAATGAAGTGATGGAATGTTTAAATGGAATCCAAAACTCATGGTATTATGTTACCGATACTTGAAGAACATCAGGAAAGCATATGAATCTTAACAAAATTCAAACTCATTTTACTAGAGAGCGTCATATTGAATGTATAACGACAGACGATGAACATGAACAATCTGACATATGACCAAAAATAATAGAAAAGGTCTCTAGGGAATTATCCTAAGATGCATTCTTTTTATAAATCTTGGAATGGGGATGATAAACATGAAATATTATTTCATAATGTATGGTCGTTGGACATGAAGTTTATCAACATATGGTGGTGATGATGTATTGTACAGTTTAGCATCGTGTGATCCAAACATGGTGTGTGTGGATTATGCACCAAGATTCCCATCACTTCTTCCCCATGTCAAGTAATGATGAAATCATATTTCCATTACCTTGGGTGGGGTTATGGTTTAACATCATGTTAAAGGACATGGTGTATGGATGTGAATGGGTAGACTAGGAGGCCTTTCCACACATACAATTTGGGAGACACCTTCTATGAACATAGTTTAGGGTCATAATTCTAAGATGGTGGATTTCAGTATTAATTTTATAATGATGGGTATTGGGGAAGATATTATATGGCCATAATGCTTGGACCCATTTCAAAAATAGTTTATGGTCTTATTTCCTAGGCCTTGTGGAAATGTTAAAAGGATATGTATATTGGGGAGAATTTAATGATCTAACATGAATGAGGTGGACATAGAGTTCCCAACCCCACACAATGAATTCCTGAGGAAATATTCACATATATTAAAGTCATGATTCTCTAACATAGTCTTCTATTTGAAGGTCATAGAGTTTGGAAAATGAGTTCTCAAAAGTGTTCAATGTTGTGCGAAGGAGTAGTATCCTGATGTGAATTGATCCAAAAGGGGACCATATACCATGATAAACTCAATGTACATGTCGTAGATAGTTAAGGTCATATGGTGGCTTCTTTGTGTCTCAAAATTTCTTGTGGAAAACACCATCCCAGCTGCTAGGCTTACATGAGCCATGCTCAGTGTAAGAAATAACTAGTGGTATGGAGTTCCTATTGCTTTCATGGAAAAACACAATGAGGGCAAAAATTGGACAGAAATTAAAATAAGGGTAATTGTATATTTCGAGATCTTGATAGCGAATGACTGGGATAACCAATGAATGTGTAATAACTACAAAAAAAATTAAAAACACCGATTCTATACCCATTCTAGTTAAATAAGAGGTAAATGACTACAATATAGACCATTAAAAATGTTCAAAGAGCATGATCTGCTATTCCCAACCAAAAATCCTTGGAAGTATAATCCCAAGATGGTGGGTGAGTATGTCCATAAGGAAACATCCACCATTAGGGATCCTCTTCTGATTGGGATAATGGTGGATATCCAAATTAGGGAAAGTGTAGAGTGACAGAAATACTATGTGGTATGAGACCGATGCTGGTTGAGTGATGTCCTCTATGTAAAAGGCATCCAATTATCCCACAATATAGGTCATCTCCATTTTATACATGGAAATACATAGTTCAGTTAATATTCATTACCTGAGGAATCCAAATTACAGACGGGGTAATCTAATATACCAACCTATTAATAAGAGGCATTAATGTTTTTTATAGGGTCAGGTCATAGTTTATCATCATGTGATGAGGATGTTGATGAAGCATTAATATTGAGCTATCCATTATATTCATTCTAATATAATTCTATGATAACCTCTTAGCCTACGAATTATAAAAGGTAGATAAATGGGAATAATTCTTGGAAAGGAGGACTATGAGGGTCGAAATAGCATCTCAAGAAATGGAGGATATTGTGGTGAATCATTGTGTCGGCCAAAAACAAAAAATTCTATATGGCACTATGTATATTATAAAGATGATAATCAAGTAACATGTTGTTTTTGAACATAGAGGCATCAAATTTCTATAACAGCTTGAGAAAATAAGTCTATGAGGAATAGGAGTGAATGCATATTATTTAGGTTTATTATGTTAGGAACATTGGAAAATAGTTTAAGTTTATAATTCTTGGTCTAGGGGGGAGTTTATTCCAACGGTAAATTCCTAAAACTAAATAAGAAAAACCCAACGTGAATGGATCCAAAAGGGCCTTATGTATCGCGCAAGTACAAGGAAGGGAACAACACACAGTTTATGTTTGTAATTATTGGAATGATTGAAAGGGAGGAAATATGCTGAAGGTATAATGATTTTGTGACCATGATTTAAGATGGAGTGTTTGAACATTTTTTTGAATCCCTTGAGAATCGGAATCTGGCGACATGTAGTTTTAGAAAAATACATGGTAAGAGACCAATACTAGTAAAAGGTAATCCTATATGGAGAGGTAATTGAGTAATACCATAGTTATCATAGGAAATCCAATGACCAATGTATGGGGTAAGGTTTGATAAACATCCGATAATAATCATATGAGTTTTCCTAGCATTAGAAAATGTAAAAATCATCTATTGTTTAAGAGTTTTCATAGTTTCAGATGGGTTAAGTCCGTAGTTTTGCATCATTTATTATGTATGTTGGTCACATTATTTTAAATTCATAAAAATCTGACTATAGGGGATTCAAATAGTTTAATTTCATAATTTATGGACCACCGGGTGGATATTTGTTTAACATATTAAAGCTTGAACCATGATATTTTTGTTTAAGATCATATTGTCTCTTCCGATGGATGATCATCTCAAAAGAATATGTGTAGTATGATGGAGTGACAACCATATTGTGAATTGAGGGCCAAGGAGGCACAAGGCCTCATAGAACATTTTATAGAAGGATAACACCTGGTTTAACGTCATGATTCTTAGACCTAGACTTCTAGTGTGAGGTCATAGATTTCGAACATTTTTGTGAATAGTTTAACAACATAATACCAGGACCATGGATATTTTGTTACATTATAGTCCTAATTCTCACACCATGAATTTTGTTATAGTTATAGAGTATGGAATGTAGGGGTGAGCATTCCAAAAGTGATGTGTGTGGTATGGTAGGAATAACCCTATGCGAATAAGGGGCATTATAGCCCCTTAAGTCACACAAAACATTCATAAGGAAGAATCATACATAGTTTAAATTTTTTATTCTATAATTGGAGATCCTAATTTATGGACATAGAGTTTGGACCTTTATATCCCCTTACAGAAAGTTTATTTTTGAGAAAAATGAAATTGGTGTGAGATGTAATATTCTCACCTTACATGTTGTTAAAATATTATGACATATAAGAATAGAAATAATGAAAAATTTAAGGACTTTACCACATGGGCGCTAGTTTTATTGGGTTTTTTCAATGTATCATTGGAATCTTGAGATGTATTACCATGTCCCCCAGGAGAAATGTATGGATTGAACCTGCTCTCTTCAAGGGTTTCCATGTATCTCTATGGATCTCTAGCATTTTTTTGGTATCTACTGGTCAAAGATAGTTTTTCATAGTGATGAAAACTAAACCATGATGGGTAGGACTACATCTACCCCATATACCATGTAGTATGGGGTCACATTGGTGGGATTCTGAGTTTTCATCTAATAGGCCCAGTTGGTGTTGGAGTGCTTGTCTGTCTAACTCTTGTTGTAATGAACTAGGCGGGGGTTCCATCCAAACCAACACTCGACCCAACATGTGACATGGCCCAAAGGGAATTCATGATCCCCAGGGGATAGAATCTAGTGATTGGTAATAAAATTACATTTGGGAATGATTTCACCATTAATAAACATTTATAAAAAATCAAATGAACACGACATCATAAAATAAGAAATATCGATAACCCAGATAGATAAAATTATTAAAATTTAAATAGCTTTATATTTTTAGAAAGAAAAAAAACATCAAAATGGGGAGATAAAGCAACTGGATGACAATCCAAAAACTCCATGTAATAATAGGGTCATCACCCTCACGCAACCTCCACTAATACAAAAATTAAGAGGAATACTAGATAATTGAGCCACTATCACCACTACATAACATATTTCTATTACCTAATTCAAACATAATAAGTGCTACATACATATGAGGGTGTATATAGGGTGTGATCCAATTACCATTAGTATTCCACCAAAAATATTTTCCATTACATTTCATTATAATACAAATAAACCAGAATGTTTCTATGAGAAACAATAAAAAACTTTTAAATAAAATAATTTTAAAGGAAACGTGCTTTAAATTTAAAATGAAAAGTAAATTCCACCATATAATGATAGTAAACCTAATATAACATGAGGACCATAGGTAATCCCTAGAGGATCTATCACTAGTAGGACCCCAATAACATTGAAACCTATTGAACATGGTATTGAAACCATACCAAAAATCATACTTATGCATGAGCCACTATTGGAGAATTCATCCCAGAGTCATGTGGTCTCTATGTATCGTCATAGTTTAGTTATAATTACGACATCAATCCTTCTAGAGGGAACTAATACTTAGCCCCATCAATCCAACTAGAATAGTAGTCATAGACCACCCACCTAGATACCTAGGATTCACTTTATGTCAATTTCAATTACTCATGTCACATACACATCTTATTACCCATGCACATAACTTACAATAGGGGACACACGTAAAATTCATCACTTTGGAAAATCAAATATCCAATATTGAAATCACCCATGAAAATCAACCATTTTTATAGGTAAAACCATTTTCAGAATCTATTACACATGCACATATATATCCAACATTGAAAAAAACTTGCAAAACAACCATTTTAATTTCTAAAATCATCCTTTAACCCCAAAATACAACAAATCCGTTTTAGAACATCATTCTATCTACCCACATAACTATTAGAAAAAATTTACATAGATAAAAAGCATACTAAAATCATCTAATAATGTTAAAACACAGAACCACCTATGTCAAGGCTAAAAACATTTGGAATCTAATGGAAAACCACAACCGTACTATAGGAAGACCCTATAAACCTAAGATCATACCACAAAAATAAATATTTTACCCACACAACATGGATTAAAACGTAACTACGCCATCCTATCCACAAGAGAAATAAAATCCCAAGGAATGAAGAAGGTAGAACAAAGAGGAAGAAAGAAATAGACAAAAAACTTACTTCCTGATTCCACGAGAATCTAAAAACAAATCCACCATGAAATTAGGGTCCAATGGATCCAAGAGGTAGGTGAGGTGCACCTTGGGTGAATAATCGTAAATGGGATGAAATAAGGAGTATTTTTATTAAAATGGGGGGAGAGAAAGGGGTAAATTATACACTATTAATAACTTGTATAGGACAAAAGGTTTTCCAAATAGTGCATAAATTGTACGTCCCTCTTTGTCTAAATAGAAACGAGGCTACATGATTTATTTGGTAAGGTTTATGTATAGTGAACCTACTTTTCATAAAAATAAAATTAAATCATTTTAATGATAACCAATATAAATGTGTTACAAAACCAATATATAAAGGTTTAGTTTCATGTAAAAATAGGGACAAAATATAACATTTAAATAATAAAACATAAACACTATATCACTACTTGTTCTCTAAATTCTTATTGGACCTTGTGTTCTCCTTAGTTCAAGTAATCCCTTGATGATATGCATCAAAGAAATGGGTGAGCTAAAATCTTGGTAACATGATAGATAAGAACATGAATCCATATAACATGGGTGAGAATAATAATAATAATCATCATGAAATAAGAATGGGTCATCATCGTAATCATTAGATAAAATATTGGGATATTGAAATATATAAATATAAAACATTTTTCTCTTATTTTTTTAGATACCGCACATTGTTGTGAACAAATCTAGCATCTTGTTCAGGCATAAAATATGTACCTAATCATAACATTATCATTGGGAAAAAAACACAACATCATGTTTACAAATATTTCACATCATATCCTAATATACATTACATTACCTAATTCATTGGAGTATGATGTAATTTTGGGTGCACCAGTCACATCATTAATTTTCAAAATAATTTATTCCACATAGAACATATATTAACCATGGACATAAAATAACCCATGATATTGAAATGGGTTCTATAAAAATTTCAAAAATAGTGCAATCGTGAATAAACTTTGCGTTACCCAAAAAAAAGGAATAACATGTTTGGTATAATCATCATCAATCGTGAGTGAAAAAGAAACAGTATCAAGAGAAGTAGAAGATGTGTTTTTTTGAAAGAAGAGTTATTTTGGAAAAAAATAATTTATTTTTTCATAAAAATAGATTGGAAACAATTATATTAAATAAAAGAACAGGTAAATAAAATAAATTATATTTATTTAACGTTAGAGTAACATCCATACTGAAAATAAAGTGAGAGAGTGAAATCCCAAAGAAAGAGTGTTAGGTTCAAGAATACCCTTACCTAATGTCTGAATGATATCTTCACATTAATATCCTAGATCATCAAATTAAATTCATTAATTGAAAAATATAGAAACTTTTGTACATTTATTTTATTTATTAGTGTTTTAGTAAGTTAACTATTAGGTTTTTTATGGGTCATAGAGTTCAATTTCAACATTTCAGTGTGTTCAATTTCTTGGTTTTAATGATCAGTCTGCATGTTTACAGCTATTAAAGTCAGTATATACTAAGAATGATTCTATAGGGTTGAAATTATTTATTATTAATGAATATAAAGAAGTTTAATTGTTCTTATATTATATTTTTTTATATATATGATAATTATTAAATATATAAGATGATAATGATACTTGTTTAGATTAATCTTATCCGTTTTCGATCACAACGAACTCATTTTGTTGTATTATTTAATATTACGTATATAACATAGTCCCAAATCATTATAAAGGGTGTAAAATAAATGTTAAAACATATTTCAACCATTATAATTACCCTTTGACCAACCTTGAATGTGGTAAAATAAAATGATAAATCATCACACATGATGAATATTAATCGACACACCACGAAAGATGATTTCATTTTTCAAAAATAGAAGGGAGAGGATAAAAGGATTAATGATGGATTATTCCATTAACATAATAAAATTCCATTGTATATATAAGATAGAAATGTTACCATTCCACTTTTATAAGGGTGGATTAGTAGGTAATAAGAAAATAAAATAAATAAAAATAAAAACCAATGAGGGTTTTATCAATTGAATTCTCCTCCTTGAGAACCTCTTTAAAAAAATTATTTTTGGTATTTTGTTGAAAAAAAGGATCCCTGACATGTGGGAGGGTCTTGGGATAATTATTTCTTATAATTTGGACAATGATCAATGATCAAAATGTGTGATAATAAGAAATGGTAAAAGGTGGTATTTATAGGTGATGAGAGAGGCGTTTTCTCAATATTTTATTCATTAGTTTATTATTTTGGGTCAAGAATTTGAATAGTTTGAACAATATCAATAAATATATTAAATAATTAATGGGATTTTTATGTTTTTTCATGTAAATCATCCATGATTCAAGGAATAGTGTATTTAATTTCTAATGTGTATATAATATATTGTACTATTCGCCAAAAAAATCAGGTATTTCAGAAAACCACAAAAAATTAACCCTAACCATTTTTCAATGTATATAATTTAGAAATAAACTCTATTTTATGAAAATAATTTCTTAACATGATAAATTTATTTTTTAATTAAAATCATCATTTAATCATAAAATATAGATTTTAAAATTATTTCAGATTTTATAACACATAAGAATTGAATAAGGAATCATAAGATTATCCTATAATAATAAGACAAAAAAATAAAAAATTGTTAAAATATTTTGTAAATAATAATTTTATTTTGAATAATTATAATAAATATAAATTTATAAATACAAAATTACATTTGATAAAAATAAGATCACTTAATTAATAATTTTTAAAATATTTAATTACATTTAGTATGATATATTTATATCCTTTTCGCATTTATAAGATCTATAAAATTGTGTATACTTTCATAGATGAGATTAAAATTATATTGGATGGATTGAAATTCCTCTTGGATACATTAGTATTCAAATTTTTAGGTTATTATTCAATTAATATAGGTTTTCTAACTTCTATAAATACAACATATTACATTAATTATTAATTTATATAGTTCAAATCATTTCCTATATGATATATTATGTGATTTATACTATAAGGAATAATTATAAAAAAGAAATGTCCATTGATATAATTTTGGGTCGTTACATTCTTCCCCCATTATGAAATTTTACTATTGAAATTTCATTTTATATTCTATTTTAAAAATAGGTGAGGATACTTCTCTTTCATCAATTTTCTTTGTTCCCTGGTTTCCATTTCATACTTAATGTTTATCCGTAGTATTATTTCCATGTCAGAAGTATTGCTATGTAGAACATTATTTTACAGTCCAGTATCTTCACCATCTACTCCCTATAAGAGTGTTCATTTTCCAAATCTACCACCAATGGATTCGGTACATGTGAGGGGTTTGATATGACCTTATTCAAGAAAGATATGTGTATTATAGTCATAACATGATACATGGTTGGTGTAATTTCTAGTCTATAGGCCACAACTCCTACATAATCAACAATGACGAAGGGGTTGATGTAGGTGGGGCGTAGCTTTCCATTCGTCCCAAATATCTTAATCCTCTTCCTTGGAGATATGCAGAGGAATGCAATTTCTCCAACATGAAAATCTAGGTATCATAAAAAATTTCATTGATAGATTTTTTATCCACTTACGGATTCCTTGATGTTCTACTTAATGGTTTTCACCTTCTCTAAAATTTATTCAACCATTTCAGGTCCTAAGATATTATGTTCACCAAATTTGTATCAGATTTCCAGTGTTCTATAACATTTCCCATAAATTGATTCATATAGATCCATTTTCATGCTTGATTAGAAATTATTATTGTAAATGAACATGGATGGAGGTATATTTTGGTCCCATAATCATTTGAGTTCCATAGAACATTCTGTCGATATGACTTCCAATTTATGAATAATTTTTTCCAGATTTCCCCTAAATTTGTGGATGGTAGGACGTGATGAATCTCAGATAAATGCTTATTGAATGTTTCATAATTTCCTAGACCATATAGATGAATCTTAGACCTATATCAGATACAATTAGTAGTGGTACATGATGTAGCCTTACCACTTCTCTGATGTATATCAGTTCAAGTAGGTCCAGTGTTATTTCATATCGTATTGTGATAAAGTGATATTTCATTGTAAAAAAATAAAAAACAAACCATAGATTATAGTTTCTTCTGGATGAATTTTGATTTCATGTGAAAAATTCTATAGTGATGTTTTCCCATTTTCAGGTTAGTATGGTTAGTGGTTTCATCATCCCTTTAGACTTTTTCAATTCATCCTTCACTTTTTAACAAACGCAAAACATTGTTGTATATTTAACGATCTCCTTTTTCATATTGTCCCACCAATAGTACTCTCAGAGATCTCGATTCATCATTTTTCTCCCTGTGTGAATAGAGAAGGGTGATATATGGGCTTCATTAAGAAGCTCTCTACTTATCTTTGTATTAGATGGTACACATAGTCATGACCCAAATCTTACAACTCATTCCTCCACAATTTTGACCTCTGAAAAATTATCTTTTCTAAGAGCATCAACATTCTTCATGATTTTCACATCATTTCATTAAGAATAATTTATTTTATCTCTGAGGGATGATAAAGAAATAATTTTATAAAGGAATATTGATTTTCCTTGAAAAATTATTTCAATGCCATACATTGTACATATAAGAATATTGGATCCTTATCAACTCTCATAATTGATAATGTTTTATGATCTTATCTACATAGATAATTTTCTATTTTTTTCTTTACATAGATGGTAGTGGATAGGGAAGTTGTAATTCTTGATGAGATCTAACCATCATCGTTGTTTCATAGTAATCTATTTATGTCTGGATATATATTTTTGGCTCTTATAATGAGTACATATTTCAAACTTCTTCCCAAAGAGATAATAGCACAAAACAATCTAAGCGAAGATCATAGATTCTAACTCCAAATCATGCATGGGGGTAGTTTTTTTCCTGAATTTTCAACAATCATGTGTCATAGGCTATCTCATTATAATTTTTCATTAGTAAACAGCCTAATCGCTTCTTTTAAGCAACATTTTTATCCCAAAGAGTTTTCAACTTATCAGATGTTTCAATATCAGTGCAGTGATAAGCCTCTTTTTAACTCTTCAAAGAAGTATTCACATTCACTAGTCAAGAAAAACTTTTCCACCATCCGAGTCATCATGGTTTGTGGGTTATAAAATCATGGGGCATTCTTTACAAATCACGGATAATACAAAGATTGTCCTTGAAAAATAAGGATCTCAGTTACAGATGTTGGATTGAGCCACTATTTTATTGTCATTGTCTAGGGAGAATCCATATATATTCTTATACTGGTTATAAAATTCCCTAAGAATGATAATTCCTCCATCCAGAACTCATGTCTATTATACTTTTCATATCTCTTCTCCCTTCAAAATTTATTCAACACATTATTGAAATGATCCCCATGTTCCTCCTTACTCTTGTATTATATTTTAATATCATCTATAAATACCACAAAAAATTTATCAAGGTAATCTCTAAATACTATATTCATTAAGTTGATGAATATTTCTGGAGAACTTGTGAGTCAGAAATTCATCACTACGAACCCATAGTATCCATACATTGTTTGAAAGATAATCTTGGGAAAATATTCCTCCCTTTAATTTAATTAGTGATATCCCAACCGAAGTTCCACTTTCGAGAAATACATGTCCCATAATTATTGATCAAGAATGTAATTTATTCATGGAAGGAGATACTTGTTTTTTATTGTTATTTTTTGATAACATAGTAATCAATGCAGAGGTGCATTGATCGATACCTATTCCTGATGAAGAAGACTGGTTCACCCAATGGTGAAGCACCCGGGACTATAAAACACTTTCCAAGAGTATCTTGTAACTACTTCAATTTATCCTACTCAATCGGTTTCATTATACAAGGTTTCATTGATATAGGAATAGATCTGTGGATAAGATCAATTCAGAGATCAACCAGTCAGTTAGGAGGAATAACATGTAATTCTTCAAGGAACACAATGGTTTATTCCCTTAAAATGGTAATGTATTCGATTCATTTGAACTAGATATTCTTGCTTATATGTCTATAACATCCAAAAATTAGATGATTATTATGAAACAGATTCATCGTCCCCCTTACACTTTTACAAAATGGAGGATTCCTCAAGATGTGAAGAGTTATCTAACGTTTGAAATAGTTAATGATGGCATTGTATAAATATATCAAATTCATGCCCAATGTAGCATCAAACTACACTAAATGAAGTATGAAAATACATTTTGGGAGGCACAATCTACATACATTTACTGGGGAGGAGTCATATACTAGAGCTGAAATAATTTCCCCATTATTTGTTCTCACAGCTAACACAACCTCCATATTTTGAGGTTGTTTTTGAATTTTTCTAATAAACATGAATGTTATGAAATAATGTGTAGAACCAAATTAAAGTAGTTAGTTCAATATTCTTTAGTGAATAACTATCATACCTATCGACACTTCGTTGCTGGTATCTACCTCAGAAGTAGTGATGAAATAATATTTCCCTTGCTCCATAATCACTGATGGTTGTTGACACTGATTATCCTCGATGAATCAAGGTTTAGTGAATTAGATTTCATAGTGCCATTTCTTCATATAGTTGAAGCATTGAACCAAGTGTGGTTCTCTCCTTTCCTCCACCAAATTCTCTGACTTCCTTATGTCTCTTTGACATTCATGAGTTTGGCGGCTTTCCATCCAAAACATGAAGCATCTCCCCTTTCATTTGAGGATTATCCCATGGTACTTGTTACCACATTTTTGACATGTGATTGGTTGAGTTTTCATTAAATCATTTTTATTAGATCAACCATCTTGAAATTCCATATTTTTTTATTATATTTATATCCATGGGACCATTGGAAAAACTCCATCTCCACATTAATTTACCATCAAACTACATCTTCATAATTACTAATTTCTCTTATTTTAAGAGCATTATGATGGTTTTTTTAAACCACTAAGGATTCTATGAATTTTTAAATCATTGTTGATAACAAAACATGGAGAGTAGATTTAAATCATACTGAAATTTTATTTTTTGTTTCTAAAAGATTCAAAATCTTTTTTCTTTAGCTCTAGGAATGTTGTCTCCATGTATGTATGAAGATTCTAGGAGAAATAATTGTTAATAATCATTATATTAAAGTCTTCACACTCTATACCTTAAATTATTTCCATTATCATGGGGTTCTTAATAAATTCCCTCCATTTATCGGCCTCTCCATATAAACAATAAACATCCAGAGTCACCTTATTTGTATCATAACAATAAAGGACAAAAAAATCATATACATTATGTTGACACACTATTATTCATTGATTGGATAAGAATATCCATTAAATATCTGTGGTAGTTGCCTCATAAATGACTCAATAGCTAGTTTCCCCCTATTTGGTGAAGGATAATGTTCCATATTAGTCAACTTTTATTTTATATCCTTAGATATCTGGGTAAGAATTTCCATGAAATTTTGAAATCCATTTTCTAAGGAATTGGGGTTGTTGTTTAGACAATCATTTCATTATCCCTCACACTTATTGTTATCCTAGTTTCTCCTAGTTCACAAAATTTTCTAAAATAAAATAGGTTTGAACAAAACATAAGACAACATGTAATGAATAAATAATTTATATCTTTTTCAAATTAAATTTAAAGGCATATTGTGTGGGATACCAATGTTTAGAATTTTTTAAAAACAAATATTCTTAGGTGATTTCATAAATATTGTATTATAATTTGGGTTTTCACTAAGGTTCTGTAATCCAAATTCTTTAATTAACTAAACTATTATATGATTCCAACTATAGAGACCCTACTTTTCTTAAAATTCTATTATGTCATTTTGAAGATAAAAAAATTAAATTTGTTATAAAAGAAAGATCCAAATAATTATTGTCTTGGAAAAATTTGGACCAAACATAAAATTTATATTATAAAACATAATGATTATTTAATTCCTTCTTCTCTAGAATCATAGTGGTCCTATATTTTTCATTAGTACAAGTTATCACCTAATTAAATACATCAAATAAAGGGGTGACCTAAAAGTCCAGTAAAAGGATAGATAAGAACATGAATCAATATAATATGGGTGATAATAATTATCATCACCATAAAATCATAATGGGATCATCATCATAATCTTGAGATGAAGAACTAGATAAATGAGTGGGATGTGGAAATGCATAAAAAATAAAACTTCTTGTCATAGTTTTCAAATACAACACATATTTTGAAACAAATCAAGTATCATGGTTAGGAATAACCTATTTGCATGATCATAAAATCGTTATTGTGAATAAATCTAGAATCATTTCCATGCATATTTCACATCATCTAATGAGATATATCACATTAACCATTGCATTAGAGTGTTATATAAATCCAGGTGCACCCACCACTTTATAACTTTTCCATAAACATGATTTCCACATAGAATATAATCAATCATGGACATAAAATAACCCAAGGAAAATAATTAGGTTCCATGAAAATTTCATAACGAATACATTAATGAATAATATTTGGGTTTCCCAATATATAAAATAAATAACATAATTGGTATAAGAATCATCAATATTTAGTGAAGAAGAAACAATCTCAAGATAAGTAAAGGATGTGTTTTTCAAAAAGAAGTGTTATATTGGAAATATTCAGATAATTTTTTATAAAATCATATTAGGAAAATTTATATACCTAAAATGAAAAGGGAAGGAAAAAATTATATTTAAATAACATTAAAATATCATCCAAAATAAAAATGGAGTGATAGAGGGAAAATGAAAAAGGAAGAGAGTTTGGTTGGAGAGTCCTTTAACCTTATATCTAAATGCTTTATTCTGTTAAATATCTATGATAATAAAATAAAATTTGATTAATTGAAAAATAATGAAAATATTCAACATGTATTTGATTTCTTATAGTTTTAGTTTGTTTATTTATGGTTTTCTATGAGTTATAGTGTTCCATTTCATCATTCAAGGGTGTTCATTTTCACTAATTTCATGATTGGTTTGCTTATTTATAGGTATGGAAGTTCGTGTATAATAAGAATGAGTCTACAGAATTCAAATTACAAGTTATTAAGGAACATAAAAAATTTGAATTGGTCTTATTTAATAATTTTCAAGAATGACGGTTGATCAGTAGATAAAATTATAATGATTCTCATTTAGATTAATTATAGATGTTTTCAATCACAATGAATTCTTTTTGCTTTATTATTTAATATTATGTATATAATTTATTTTATTAGAATATAAAATTGTTATAAAATTAATTTTACAACTAGGTTCAACCATTATAATGGTTTTATAACCAGAGTTCAATGTTTTAAAATAAAATGAAAACGAATCATCTACTATGGTGGTAAATCGACCCATCACAAATGATTGTTTCATTTTTTTGAACATAGGTGTGATGAGAAGAGGTTTGATGATGAACTATTCCATTAAATTAATAAAAATTTAGTATATATATATATATGGTACTAGAGTAACCAAGCAACTTTGATGAGGGTATATAAGGAGGTAATAAAAAAAGAAACAATATCGAAAAGAAATTAAAAGAAAAATGAAAGATGGTTTACATCTTGAATGTTCCTCTTTGATAGCCTCTTTAGGGAAATTAGTTTTGGTTTTTTTAGGCCAAAGGATCCTAGAAGTGTGTGAGGTCTTTGGATGAGGATTGAGAATAATTTTTACAAGTCTCAATTCTTATATTGTGTGAGGATAAGAGTTAGTGAGATGAGAAATTTATAGTGGAGTAGGGGGTTGTTTTCTCTTGATTTTATTCATTAGATTATTATTTTGTACTTTTAATATGAATAGATAGATCATTATCACTAAATATATTAACTAATTAATAATATTTCTAGATTATGTTTCCTATATCAGCCCTAACTCAAGTAATAGTTTATTTCATTAATAATGTATATATACCATAAATTACCATATTATAATACTCTCCCAAAATTCATGTATTTTAGAGAAATTCAAAAAATTCACTTGAAACATTTTTCAACATTTATAATTCCAAAATAAAATCCATTTTATGAAAATATTTTTTTTAATATGATCAATTTAATTTTTAATTAAAATCATCATTTACTCAAAAATTATAGATTTTTAAATTTTAACTAATTTTATTAAACTTACAAAAAGTAATTATGTTCTCACAAAATTATCCAATAATCATAAGACAAAAAAATAATTTTTTAATATAATTTACCAAAATAATGTTTTATTTAAAAAATTACATTAATTAAAAAATTGTATATAAACATTTCATGTATATAAAGATACCAAAAATTAAATAATAATTTTTAAAATGTATAATTACTTATACTATGATATATTTATATCATATTATCATTTATAAGATGCATAAATTTAATTATTATTTTCATATATGAGGTTGTTATTCTATTGGATGGATTACTATTCATAATGGCCACTTTACTATTCCAAATTTCTAGTTATTATTCCATTAGTATTGGTTCCATAACATTTAGTAATACATGTTATTCCATTAATTATTAATTTATAAAGATTATATTATGCCTCCTATGAGATTTAATGTGATTAATACATAATGAAATACTTATAAGAAGGGAATTTCAATTGATAATGTTTCTGATCATTGATTTCTTCCCCCCTTAAGAAATTTCTTCCTTAAAAATTCCTTTTATATTCTATGTTTGAAATAGAGGAGGGAACTTCTCCTTTATCACTTAATCTAATTCAAATGTTTCCTCTTCATACTTATTGTTCTTCCATTGTATATTGACCATTTGAGTATTTCTGTTTTTTATAAATATATCTCTACAGTTCATGATCTTCCCTAGCTTCTTCTCGTAAGAGACTTCATTTTAGAATTGTACCACCTCTAGATTTAGTACATTTGTTGGATCTTGTATGAAAATTTTCAAGTGGGATAGATGGAATATATCATTTACTTGAGACATGGTACATGGGATCCAGTATGTACAACTCCGAAATGATCAATAATATTTAAGGGGCTAATGTAATTGGGACATAGCTTTAAATTATTCCGAAATACCATGATTCTATTACAATGTGATATGTAGAGGAAAACCATGTATCCAAACTCAAAATATTGTTCTCATAGATGATTTTATGTACACCTTTTATTTTTAATTTGGTATGCCTCGATGTGTTGCTGAATGAATTTCACTTTCTCTACTATTTCTTCACCCATTTCATGTATTAACATCTTACAATCACGGATATCATCATAACATGTTGGTGGTCTGTATTTTTTCTCATAAATGGCTTCATGTGGAGGCTTTTGGATTCTCATGTGGAAACTTTTATTGTAAGATAATTCATCCCAGAGTTAGATGTGTGTACCTTCCTCCTTTGATGTCAATAGAAAATTCTCTTAACATGTCTTCCGATTTCTGAATAGTTTGTTCATATTCGACAATATTTTGAGGGTGATAGGTTTTGATGAATATCAGATCACAACTTATAGAATTTTGGAGACATTCCTATAACATATAGGTGAATATTTCATCTCAATTGAATAAAATTCGTTGTGGAACTCAATGAACCCTTACAATTTATCTAATGTATATCCATTAATGTTTATCTACTATAAAGTCCTATAAAATTGTAATAAAGTGATTTTTCATGGTAAGAAAATCTGAAAAAAACAAATATAAATTTTTTTTCTTATGGATGCCTTCAAAATTCAAGAGAGAATGTCTATAGTGATGTATTCCCATTTCTATACTGGTATGTTTAATGGTTATATCACCGCCTTTGAATTTTTTCCTTCTTCACTTGATGGAATAAAAGGTACCTTGATTTTTATTCAGTGATCTCCTTTTTCATATTTTCCCACCAATAGTTCTCTTGGAGATCTCGATACATCATTTTGAACCATGGGTGAAAAGAGAAGGTTGATCTATGCGCATCATTCAAGAAGCCCCTATTTATCGATGGATATGATGGTACATGTAATAACCCATGTTTTTTAAGGTAAATATCACTTATTGTTTATTTTTAATGTTTTGATATGTCTTATAGATAATTTCATTTGAGTTCTTGGAGGTATCATGGGTGATTGGGGCTTGTTCGGAGCCCATAATCCATGTTTTGGGTTGATTTAAGCATGGAACATGGTTAGTGAAAACCCTATAGGGTAGGCCACATGGTCTAACCAAATAGTTCAATGCTATATAGAGGGGATAAACAAGCCACACATTTAAGAAAAACCATGCAGAGTGGGCCACACAGCCATGCAGCCATGTCTGAACCCTTTAAAGGGGATTTTTTCACAATTTCTACATGGTTAGTAAAATCGTGGGAGGAAACCATGAAAGGGAACTTATCTCCCATCTAATCATGTGTATTGGTTCATGGTTTATCAAATCATTTCAGTAAACCATATATCGCATTTTTTTAAATTTTAGAAGTTTTAATTAAACTAAAAATTTATTTTAAACGTAAATTTTTCTTTTCCTGCACAAAAACCATTTCACTTGAGTGTGCCTCTGCCATTCCTATTTCATAATTATAGGTACCACTCACATTTGATCTTGAAATTGAAGGTCAGTCATCAAGATATACTGATAAATTTAATAACTCAATTCATTTTTATCCACTTTCAATTCTTCTCGATATTGATTGCACAATTTTGGTGGAATCTGATTTTCCGTATTATAGGTTCTTCATTCATTCATCAGATTTATCCTTAGTCGAGTCAAATTAGGGGATGGTACTGGACAAGAACTCCACTATCAATCTTAGGTAGGTGGTATTTATAACATCATTAAGTTTTGGTGCATTATTAGGAGACATTCAGGGAGGTCATAGTCCCGACATTCTTGTGTGTCCCAGATTTTGAACTGTATAATTAAATTGGATCTAATTGGAACTGTTAGAGATTACCTTATGTTGTTTTGTGATGATTTTTTGTCCTTTTACCATTTCATGTCCCTAAATGGGTTGTTCCTTGTATAATTTCATTTTTATTACTTGGTTGAACCACCCAAAGGAGTGATTTATCATGATTTTCTAAATATAGGAATCCTAATCACAATTAAATGGAGTTGATTTTTTTGTTAGTGAGATGTCTTACCTCCTTACCAAATGTTCGGTTGATATTCTAATCTATAGTTAGTTCAATGGATGAAATTTTAAATTTTTGAATTAGGGGAATACTCAATTGGTTATATTAAATTTCTTAAAGGGGTAAATTGATAAAAGTGGAAATGGGTGTGTAAACTAATGTTCAATATCTTAATGTGTATTATAAACAATTAGTGGGGATAAGAAATTATTACTTTAGTTTTAATTTTTGATATATGAGTGGGTATTTTGATGATATGGATTGAATGTTAAATGGTTATGTTGGTGAAAATGATCACATATTTTGAAATGATGAATGGCATGAATAGTAATTGGATGGATATATTCCTTGGACATGTTCCATGGATATGGAATGTTGTAGTGGATGCATAGTATAGAGTATGCTCCTTGCGTATTGACTTTCCTGGACGGGATGGGATTTCCTACCCCTTGGTTCTATCATTCTTGGACACATGTAGGAAATATATTGAATGTCATGCTCCTAGGATTCCAACCAGTGCCTAATAGAGTTTCCCTCAAGAATATCCTAGGACATGATGAGGATTCATTGGTCTTCAAGACCTTGGATCTAGAAATTAGTGGTATGACTATTTGCAATATCACATGACTATGATAATTATGGCATTTTTTTGAACAATTTGGCGATGATTATTTTGGCACATTAGGTTGTATGGAAAGGTCGTGGTTGAAATGGTTCTATGGTTTTACAGTGAGTTAGTGACTTATACATGAAGCTAACTTTTATTAGAATTAGCCATATTTTGTAGGGACCCTTGAGAGGATATTTCTACATTACACATTTAGTTGTTAGATTCCATGGTAATCTATAATTTTTTTTATTTCATACCTATTTTACCTACATTTTGTTTAGCTTATCATAATGAACAACATGGAATTCTATAGATATTAGGTTGTATCATGTTGGGATGTTATCTCACACCCTATTTGGGACTCCCTTGGGAACCCAAACCTATTATACGGTTCAACGTTTTGATAAGAGAAAGAACCATAATACAAGTTGTTGATCGCTGCATAGGCCAAGAGAGTTTGGGGCCAAGTTGAGCCTTGCGATCCTATTGAGAATTTTTTTTCTTTTTTAATTTTTGGATTTCAATACATCAATGTACCTATTTTGGATTCTTTCTTGATAATTTTATCATAATCATCGTTATATATGGGAGGATTCAAGTTTATATATATATATATTTCAATATTTTATAGATACCAATTTTTTTCTTATTGTATTTGCTTCTAATATTGGAATGTTATTGATATTTCACTATGTATACATTGGTGATGTTGGTATAGTCTCCCCAATGACACACCTAGGCCCTCGATACTAGTTGATATTTTTTATCATTTGGAGAGATTCACATGTGGACTTGTGATCCACCAGGCTCAGGGGACTTTGGAGTGAAATCTGGGATCGATACATTACAAAGTAGTATTGGAGGTTTATTTTTTGGTTTTTTTACTATTTGGTGTAAATAGACAGGTATAGGGAGGAATAAGATTTTGGTAATGAGTTTTTCCATGGAGTATTTACCCTGGATATTGGGAAAATTGAAATTTCATCAAATGAAATTTAAATTTTATGGATTTTGGATATTTCAATAGATTTGATTCCACAATTGGGTTAAAAATTGCATTGTGATGTAAATATTTATATGGTTGAGGGTTTCAATTATGTTATAACTCGAT
Source organism: Viscum album (assembly GCA_963277665.1). NCBI lineage: Eukaryota > Viridiplantae > Streptophyta > Magnoliopsida > Santalales > Viscaceae > Viscum > Viscum album. The sequence continues at coordinate 544,137,496 of OY728119.1, forward strand.
GAGATGAGGATATTACATATCATGCATCATATAATAACTTATTATAAATCACATTTTGTGCAATATTCCATGCCATATAGGATTCATTACTCATTGAATAATGTTGTGATAGGTGGAATGATAGTGAAATATGCTGTTTTGGTAGCTTTTTTTAGTGTATAGTGGAAGTGACACCATCATTTACTTCATAATAAGTAAGAGAATTTGTGGACTGGAAAGTTAACACTATTTGATTTGATTAATTTGAAATGAACATGTGGTGAAATGAATTGTATAGACACCACATTTTGGATCATGGGGTGTTATGGGCCCTCGTGGTATAGAAATATCTAAGCCATTATTTAAGAAATTACTAATGAATGAATAATGGAAATAAAATGGAAATGGATCCCAAATTGAATTGAATGGAACAACAAAACTAGAAAGTAGAGTTTCAACCTCAGTCTGACTTTTGAGTTGTAAAGAAGAAGTGTCTCTAATGGTTCTAGTGACTGTTCTTTTTGAAGTCCCTGATTTAGGAGTAGGAAGTGGGTTAAGAATTGGTTTTAAGAGGGTTTTGACATTTCCTATGATTTTGAGCAATGAATTTTAAATTATTAATTTCTGAGGTGTCTGTTTGGAAAAGTAGTGTCATGTCACCATGGTGACCTCCATTCATGCTCTCGGTGGGAATTGAAAACCAAACTCCAGAGGTGGTGGGCCATGGGATACCAAAAGATCCTTTTTTAGTGCCAGTTGTATCATGATATTCTATTCCAAACACAATTTACGAGGTATAATTTTGTGAAGTATTCTTCCATTTCATGTATACATATCAGGGAGTAATACATCCTAACTTTTCTATGGATGAGATAATGTGTGTGTTTTAGTAGTATCATCATCCCATTTTATTGAGGGATGGAGGTCCAAAGGATGTAGATCTATGTCTACAGAATAGGTTATCGATATTCAATCACCATGGGAAACCTCCTAATAGGAGGGAGAGTCTCATAACATACATGCTTTGTGTGGAAGCAAAGCACTGGTTGTATGTTCTAAACGAAATTGACAGGTTGCGATATATGGTTTGGGAATATTTCCAAACTAGGTTCTATGATTGTTTCTAGTTTGAGACCATACAAGAAGAGTGGGTTGGCGTATTCATTCATATGGAGTAGGGAGCAATGATGGTCATGAAATATTCTCCATAATTTATATAGCTATAATAATATTCATTGTCATGCCTTATTGATGATCAATTGAGAGAGAGAATATTAGAGGAAGGTCTCTAACAGACTATCAATTCTCAGGGTAATGTTTTTAGGTTGACCTCTATTACTGAAATTTTGAATTATTACCTTATTACAGTGTGAAACATGGGAGAAGATGGGGTGTAGAGCTATGGAATTCTATTTCATGACCCAGTGGTTCAATATCTCTAGATAGTAAATGTATTTCAATTATTCCCCTAAGAAAAGTACTAGTCAGGCTATGAGTAATTGTAGATTAGTGTTTAGTCATCATTGTGGAAGGTGAGGCAACTTGTAGAATCATTGTGACTGTGACACATTCGGGTGCACAGCTTGTGGAAGGATAAGCCATGTGTAGCATTTTTTCTAGACCTTCCCTACAGCTATGAGTTGTAGGGGTCAACTATAACACTACGATCTAGATTTGGTACATCATCTCCGTGTCAAGCAAGGGGCTAGAGTAGTTTTGGTCGATTGGGCTAAGGTAGTGGTGGTCGTGACTGAGGTATCCAAACAAAATTACATTGACACATCAAAGTGGTCTTACATCGGGAATTAAGGTTTTATATTAGGGTTTTTGATTATTTCAACTGTTCTTTACACATCCTACCCCCATGAACTAAGCCTTTTGACATCAAAGTTTAGAGCTACGATGTTAGTAGCATCTACTATGGAATCTTCTCTTTTGGTGCTGTTGCATCGCATAATTTAATATTTTCACCAATGGTGAAAAGAATGGGGCTCTTTTTATTGTCTTTAAAGGGTGTTATGATGTTAGATACACCATTGGGAATTATTATAAATGATGTGAATTAGTGTAGGGAGTGCCCCCCTATGGTTAGTGGGTGTCACTTCATCGAGGATTTTCATGTCCTCGAGATGACCAGGTTTGAAGTCATACCCAATATGGATTGGATAGTGGATTATCAAGAATATGTTGAAAATAATCACTAGAGGGTGAATTCATATCACCATAGTGAATATTTTACACTCCCATGGGTGAATGGGATGTCTAGGTGAGTCGATATGGATCACAACATTGTGGTATGGGTGGGATGACATCCCAAATAACATGTTTTTATCTTGATGACTAGGGAGCACATCTAACAGACCATCCTCTAGTGGTTGACTATTTCAAGGATGTGTTCTCGAATGAATTTTATGGATTAACTCTTGTGAAATAGGTTATCCATTGATCCAGTTCCAGGAGTTTCAATGATATTCATTCCTTTATATAGGATGGCTTTTAATTAGTTGTAGAAGCTCAAGAGGAAGCTAAAGGATTTGGAGGTAATGGGGTTTATCTGACCCTATACTACTCCATGCTTATCATTAGTCCTTTTTTGAAAAATTAATAAGGATTTATTAGGATATTCAGGGATTATTGGAAGTTAAACTAGTTTGTGGTTAAGAACTGATATCCCTTTCCAGGGATAAGTGACATGTTTGTCCATCTTCAATAAGTTCAGGTTTTCATGAAAATTGATTTGAGGTTAGTATATCACTAGGAACATGTTGGACATGCTGACCTAACTCATATAATATTTCATAGTGGGTATGGTATATAAGAATAACATTTCATTTCATTTGGTCTCACAAATGTGCCATCAGTTTTCATGGAACATATGAACTGGGTATTCCATCCTTATCAGGATTCATTTCTTGTTGTTTTCATGGATGATATCATGGTGTATTATCACAGTCAATATGAACTTTATATCCATCTTGAGATCATATTGGATACATTCAGAGAGAATAAATTATGTTCTATGATCAAGAAGTGCCACTTATGGATTAATTAGATTCACATCCTAGGTCGCATCAACTCAATGACATGACTATCACTGGACCCAGAGATGGAGAGAGATATAGTTTCCTAGGATCATCCTAAGAATTTTTTTGACATATGGAGAATCATTGGGATAGCTCAATATTATAGGTGATTAATAAAACAATTCTAATGATTATTAGAACCATTTATAGACTTAACTAAGAAGGGTGTGATGTTTGTATGGTCATATTCCTATGAGATAACATTTTTGGAGATGAAAGGGAGATTGAATTCATATCCATTCAGGATACATAAAGAATATAGAATGATATACACAATGTATTATGACACATTATGTATTAAGATAAGAGTAGTATTGATTTAAGGGGAAAAAGTCGTAGCATTCCGGTCTTAGAAGATGAGGCCACATGAGAGGAACTACAAAATTCATGACCCTGAGTTAGATGAAGTTGTTAATACATTGCGCTATTTGAGACATTACCAATTGATAGATAATTTTATGGTATACACAGACATTAAAATCCTCATGTATATATTTATAGAGAGTGATCTAAATATGATTAATAAATGGTGGCTGGATTTCATATAGTATTTTGACTTCAATCATTCCAACACCTGCTAATGGGAATGTAGTGTCCAATGCACTATGTATAATAATTCAAATATTGGAATTCCATAATGATATTATTGAATGGAAGCTCATGGATTTTTTCATTAAGATGAACATGGAGGTTCACAACAAAAAAAGAAAATCTTATTTATCATCCTTAACTGTGACCTCTACCCTACTGTATAGAGTAAGAATGAGGAAAAAATCAGAACTAGAGGGCCTAGTTTTACAAGGGAGTGTGGAAGGTGAGGATCTACCTCCTAGTTGGACTATGGGAGAGGATGAAATTCTATGTATCCATGGCCACATTTGGGTTCCAGTGGAAATACATGAGGAGTTGATATGTAAATTTCATGCCTTGGAATGGGAAGAACATCCTAGAGTAACCAATGAGGTACCATGACTTACGCCATCCATACTGGTGGCTAGGTATGAAGTGCGAAGTAGCTGGTTTTGATACATGGTGTTTTACATATCAGTTGATTAAGGCATAACATCTTCTACTATATATATATTTATTGTATTTTCCTATTACCAATTTGAAATGGGATGATGTCACAATGTATTTTGTGACCTATTTGTTGTGGTCTCCTTGAGGTAATGATGCTTTGTGATTTTTTTAGTTACGCTCAAAATGGCTTCTCATTTGTTTTTGATCATGGAGACATTCATTGTGGATGATCTTGGAATGTTTTATATCTGTGAGATAGTATGAATCCATGGGGTCCCTCACACTATTGTTTCTTATGGGGATTTTTGGTTTACATGTCATTTATTTCATATTTATTAGAGGATAGAAGGTACACAATTGGTTTTGATCACAGATTACCACCATCAGACTAATGGCTAGTCAAAGCGTACAATATAGGTGCCCAAGGACATGACCGGAGCTTGAATCATAGATTTTGAGGGCTCTTGGAAGAAGCATATACCCCTTCTGGAGTTCACCTAAAATAATGGCTATACGGTCACTATACAGATGGCACCATATGATGTTTTGTATCATACAAATTACCAATACCCCATGTGGTAGTTAGAGGTAGGTGATGCCACATTACTTGGACCACATATCATGAAACAGTATTTTCATTAGATCCAATTAATTTAGAAGTATATGTTTATATAATATTCTCAGTTAATGTCAGGAAATGATCACTATTGACAACATCTTGAATTTGGGGTCGTGGATCAAGGCTTCTAATGTGTTTCATAGAGATCGGTACACATACATATTAGGAGACATGGTAATCCATCACTATGATATATTGGGTCATTTGAGATTCTCGGGAGAGTTCGTCAGTAGCCTATCAGTTCTAGTTAACTCAGAGGTACTGATCCAACCATGACATATTCCTTGTATCATAGTTGTGCATCTACCATTTGGACCCATATCACACTTTTCATCCAAAGGAGGTTGAGTTGTAGATTGATGCATCATTTTAGGGGCATCCAATTTATATCATTGAAATGATCAAAATGGTTCTCCGAGGTCATTTAGTTCCTCTATAATACGTTCTTTTGAAGCTCAAACATTTAAATGATGAGTCTTGGGAGTGGGAGGCTGACATACATGCTTAGTGGAAAGATTTTTTATCAGATGAATCCTTAACACCCTTCAGAAGTAAATTCTGGGATCAATTTATTTAATGGGGGATGATTGCAAGAACCAGGGTTTTTTATGAAGAAAAGATATATTATTTTTTAGTATTAATGTTTAAATATTTTCTAACAAGAATTCTTTTTTAGGTCTTGGATGTATCAGGGGGTTTTTGGGGCTTGTTTGGAGCCCAAAACCCATGTTTTTGGGTGATTTAATACTAGATCATGGTCAGTGAAAACCATGTGGGGTAGCCTCATAGTTTGACTCAAACACGAATGGTTGGAAATACGATATCTAAATTCCCCATAGTTAGTCTCAAATGTGCATAGTGGGTCATATATTTATGGATTCATTTCAAGAAATTTTAAAGACCCTTTTGGAATAGTTTCAACATGGTTAGTAAAACTGTGCAATTAATTCATACGGGACCCATGGCTCCCACAAAATTGTTTGGTTTGGCACATGTTTTATTAAAATGTGAAAATAAAACATAAATAACTTTACTTTTTTGGAAATTTTATAATTTATAATTAAATTAGAACTATATTTTAATCTTATAGGGTGTTTCTTCTCCTAGATAATAACCATTACACTTGAGATCCCCTCCTTGGTTCCTAGGGTATAATTTTGGGTAGCTATCCCATTCAATATCATAATTGAAGTTCATTTATATGATTATATACATAATGATAATAAATGAATTCCAATTTATTCATCTTTGTTATATTGGATATCGGTTGTGCTGTTTAGGTGAATGCTAATTTTCCATATTTCATTTTATGTGTCTATTATTTAGATTAATTTTGATCTAAGTTGAATCAACATCTAATAATTTATGAGCACTATAATACTGAGCTAAGGTATGTGGTATATATAACATTTTTGAGTTTTGGTTCTTTATTAGGATAGCTTCAGTTAGGCCTTCAACCAGACATTCCGGCATGTCCCCAATTTTGATCTGGTTAATTAAATTAGATGTAACTAGACATGGTTGTGATGAACTTATGTTCTATTGTAATTTTTAGGTGGACTTTTACCATTCCATTTTTTCCCATGGGTTTTTTATGTAATTTCATTGTTATTACTTGTTTGAACTACCCAAAGAGGCGATTTCTCATTCTTTTCTATATATAGGAAGACCAAACATAATTAAATAGAACTTAATTATTTGTTAGGGAGATATACCGCCTATTTACCTAATTCAATGTTGATATACCATTATAGAATTGGTTTAATAGAATATTTGATAAAAGGATGAATGAGTGGGAATACTTGTTTGGTTGTTTAGAATCTCTTAAATATTTTAACGGATAAAATTGAAAATGGGTGTGTAAACTCGTATGATATATGTCAATGTGTATTATAAAAAATTAGTGGGAATACTCAATTGTTACCTTTGATTTGATTTATGATACATTATTGGGCATGATCATGAAACTACATTCATGTTAAATGGTTATGTGAGTGGGTATACTCACATAGTTTGAAATGATTAATGTTATTAATGGTAAATGTGAGAATAGATTCCTTGGACATGTTCGTTGGATCTGGATTGAAATAATTAATTCTTTAGATATAGCATGCTCCTTCTATATTGATTCTGTGGTATTCCACTAGCTTTTTTACTCCTTGTATCTGGAATTCTTAGACTCATGTAGAACATATCCAGTATTTCATGCTCCTAGGACATCAACCAATGCCAAACTGAGTTTCCATCAAGATTCTCCTAGGACTCAATGAGGTTGTTTTGGTCATTGACAACATAGATATGTCTTTTAATTTTCCAAATCTTTGAAATAAAGCATGATAGTGATAAATATGACATGTTTGGATGAATTTATTGGTCTTGGATGTTCTAACACTTTAGGTTGTACATCAAGGCCATGGATGAAATGTTTTTATGGTTGTTCGGTGAGGTGGTGAATTTTTATTTCTTTTAATTGTAGCCAAATTTTATAGAATTGTAACTATCTTTTTTAGGGACCATTGAAATGTATTTCTACATTACAATTTTAGTGGTTACATTCCATGGTAATCTTTTCTGTTGTTTATATCTTACCTATTTTTCCTACACTTTTTTATCACACCTTATTGCACATCATGGAATCGTATAGATCATGGGTGGTTTTCTTTTGGGATAATTTCTCACACCCTATTTGGGTCTCCACAAGAACCCAAATATATTATATGGTTATAGGTATTGGGAAGGTAATGTACGTTAATATTGGTTTTGGATCACTAAATAGTATTAGGATAGCATGGGACAAAGATGAAGCTTGCAATGCTATAAGAATACATGCTAGTCTTTAGGATTCTTGAATACCTATATTGTATTTTACTTGCATGAACTTATTTTGAATGCTATCCAGATACATATAGAATCATCATCACTGTATATGATACACATATAGTTTTATTATATATATTCATGTCTTGATCAGTTATAATTTTTTTCCTTTTGTATTTCCTACCTCTATTGGTATGTTATTGATACTCCACATTTAATACACTGGTGATGATGGTGTAGTATCCCCATTGACACACATAGGCCTACACTTCTAGTCAGTATCCTCTAGAATTTGTTTAGATGAGGGTGAGGCCTTGTGACCCACTAGGTTGCGGTAACTACGGAGTGGAATCTGAGTCTGGGAGTAAGAATAAGAAATTCTTTCTGAAAAAATCAGTGCAGTCCATTAAAATGGGCATGTAGTCAATCATGATTCTAGCCTTGGTCTCAATCATTTGAGCTATATATTATTTCTCAATTGGAAATAAAATTTACACTAGATATTTTTATTCTGTAGATGATTCATTCTCCTCCTTACACTTGTAAACAATCATTAGATGCCTCAAGATATTAAGTGTTATCTCCCTTTCTCAATAGTTGATGTTGTCTTTGTATAAACATAGCCAATCCTTGTCCAATATAACATCAAACCCCTCCAAAAGATGTATAACAACACTTTCTGAGAGGTTCAGTCTATAGAAATGATCCTAGGAGGAGTTATATAATTTAGATTCAATAATTTCCCCACTTGAAGTTCTCAAATATAACTCAACCTTATTATTTTGATGTGGTTTTTGAATTGTTCTACCAAACATTCAAGATATTAAAGAATGCATTGAACCATAATCAAATATTACATTCTCAACTCCTAAATGAATAACCAATATACCCATCATCACTTCATTATTGGGCTCTACCTCAGTAGTAGTGATGGCATAAACTTTCCCTTGTTCCTGTGTATTTGGTAGTTTTCGACACTAATTACCCTCAAGGACTCAAGGTTTTGTGAATTTTCTTACATAGTGCCCTTAATCCCAATAGTTGAATCATTGAACCATGCGTGGGGCTCTCCATTCCTCCACCATATTTTCCTACCTCCTCTTATATATATGAAATTCATGATCTTTCTGGAATTCACTCCCCCGCTTGATGCATTTTCCTATCCCATTGAGGTAATTCCCAAGGTGCTTCTTCCAAAAATTTTGACATGTGGGGTAGATTTTTCTTTAAAAATTTGTAATTAGATCATCCATCTCCAAACTCCAACTTTTGTTTCTCATTTCTATATCTTAGGGACCATTCTCTAAACTTCCAATCCACTTTGAGAGAACATCAAACTACTTCTTCATAACATTCAAAGTGTTAAATTTATAGATCCTTTCATAGGTGTGGTTTTAAACGACTAAAGAATCAATCAATTTTGATATTATTTTTGATAAAAAAACCACAATCATACCTTGTAGGAATTATGAAATTTTAGTCATAGTCAAATATAGATTCACCTTCATTTTTCATCAACTCTATGAATTCTCTCTCAATCCTTATATAGACATTCTGAGGGAAATTCTTATTAAGAATCATTATCTTAAAGTCTTCACACTCTATCTATTATGTTTCTTCCTTCATCTTGGTGTTATTAATCAAGGACCACCATTGATCAGATTCTCCATCTAGATGATAAATTGCTAGATTCACCTTCTCCATCATTGAAAAGGGAAAAAATATATTCTTCATTGAGTTGACCCACTATTCCATGATGAGTTGATCAAAATACACACTAAACATCGGTTGACTTTACGACTTACAAAGACTTGATATCAAGTTTCACCCTCCAAGGTGAAGGAGGATGTTCAAAATTATTCAGGTTATTGTTCATAGTCTAAGATATGTGGGTAAGCATCCCCATAGAATTATGAACTCCACCTCCCAAGTCAATGGGGATGTTGTTCAGACAATTGATGTATTGTCCCTCACATGGATTGGTGGCCTAGTTTATCTTATTTCCCACCATTTTTTAAAATATAAAAGGTTTGAATAAAATCTAATTAAATAAGTCATGAATAAAAAAATATATCATTGTGTAAATAACTTGAAATGAATATCTTATCTTATCATGATGTTTATAATTTTTATAAAACAAATATTCATGGATGCCTCCATAAACTTACTATTGTAGTATGGTTTTTCACTAAGATTCACTAATCCTAATTACCATAATACATAAACCATACTATGATACTAACTATAGAGACCGTCATTTTCATAAATTTATATTACATAATTTTCAATACCAATAATATAATGGTCTTACAAAACCCGGATCCAATTGTTTAGTGTCTTGGGAAAATTTTGATTAAACACAAAATTTATATAATAAAACGTAAAAATTATATAATTACTTCTTATTCAACTTTATAGTGGCCCTTATGTTTTACATAGTACAAGTAATCACCTATGGATAAACCTCAACAAATGGGTGAGATAAAAGCTAAGTAATATGTTAGATAAGAACCTAAAACAAATTAACATGGGTGAGCATTATCATCATCATAATAACATAAAAATTGGGCCACCATCATAATCCTGAGATGAAGCATTAGAAAAAAGAATGGGAAGTGGTAATTCCTAAAAATGAAACATCATGTTTTGGTGTTAAAATATGACAAATAATTATGAATATAGATTGCATCATATTTATGCATAACATATGCGCATAATCATAACATTATCATTGTGAACAAAGATATCATCATGTTCATACATATTGCACATTATCTCATAAAATACATCAAATTACCCAATGCATTAGAGTGTTATATAATCCTTCCCACACCCATCACATCATAACATCTTCATAATCACACATTCTACATATAATTTATATCCATCATGGACATAAAATAACCCATGGAAAAGAAATAGGTTTCATGAGAATATCAAAAAGCATTGTTGATTCATACCAAATGATAATTGGAAAATTTCTAAATAAAATAATTCCTGAATATAAGTATTTTTTATCCCATAAAAAGAAATGGGAGGAGGTTTCCAAAGCTAATGGGTCACACAATCATATAAGGGTGGTCAAATCTCGTAGATCAAGTATGCCACAAAAAGGGATCTGATCGTGTGGCCATCATAGGCTCATACAAAGGAACCCGGTGCAACGAAAATTCTGTTGAAGGTCCCAAAATTCCCCTATGGAGAATTCCTTCTACTATCACAATGGAGCTTGAGACATCAAACTGTCAAGTAGTCGTATCTAGATAGGATCCCCCAGGAAATTCATTTTTTATCTGTTTGTTCCTGACAACCTATCCCAAAATCATTTCTAAATTAGAGGAAATGTACAAAAGTTGGAGGCCTCTAGTCATTGTAAATATCAAGAGAAAAATAAAAAATGGAAAGATAAATTTTACTTGAAAAAATTCATGTGGACTCATGAGATGCCTGAAACATTATAGAATAAACAAAAAAGAAATAAAAGAAGAGGAGGTGGGAGTTACAAGCTATTTTAAAATACATGTGATGTAGCACTAGTGATCTATAAGACACCATGAGTCTTATGAGATATTCCTTCCTTGTATCGTGAAATCCCTTTATTTTTATCTTCCTTATCGTACGAAGCACCTCAGGCATGTCCAAGTGACCCCACTCCCCTTTTGGCTCCTTAAGGATGAATGGGTGGATTTTTCCATGGAATTATTGTGCATCTCTAAATGACCATTATTGGTCGTGAGATGCATCATAAATGGGTACAATAATTTCCTTTGACATTACTCATTTAATCTCACATGACCCTTGAACTTTTTATTATAATATATGGGAAATTAAAGAGGAAGGAGGTGGTAACTTATCACTTTTATCAAACCCCTTAGACATGATAAATAATTCCACTTCATGTCTTTCTGAGACTCCTAGAAAATTTGGACAGATCCAGGGATGTAACCTTGAAAACCATCCTTCTCTCATGGAATTCCAATGAAATTCAACTGAGATCACGTGAAGGATTTCCAATAGGTTTCATGATCCTGTGAAATCCCTTGGACATGTCAATTTGACAATAAAGAATCCCATAGGAATATTCCACATGATTCAACAAGTCCCTATTAATTTGAAATAATATAATAAAGGAAAAATTGATGGGAGGGACTCATAGTCACTAAAATCGGGCAACTCCCTTAGGGTGATCCACGACAGAGGCTCACAAAGATGCATGGTGCTAGATTCCTTCACTGATTCCACCCAAGATCCCCGAAAGATACATGACATTAAAAAATAAACAATTAGGGTGGCATGGACTATAAATATTTCATCCCAGCCTCAAATAAATAGTTTTTATTTTACTCATCCAAGAGCATCAACACACCAAAGCACTAGAGAGGATTTGTCGAAGCGGCTGATATAATGACGGAAAAGTATTCCATCTTATAATAAATCGGCGAACTGCTAGATAGATCATTTATTGTGCATAAAGAACATCATGCTACCATTTATACAAGTTAAGGAATTCTAGTATAACACACAAAGTACATCCTACATACTTATTAGATTATCTATGACTTAAAATAAACAAACACTTAATAAATCTAAAGAATTTTCAATATAAGGGTTAGGAAAAGGACTACAGGTGCAAAATGTAAACCAATAACATGTTTTTTGACCCTGATAAAATTCACGTGAACCAACTAAGACATGTGACTGTATGAAGACATGTCTCACAAGTCTCACGATGCTCCGTCAGTATATTATTTGGGTCATGTAATATCCTCTACCCATGTTAGATCTGGTCATGTGGTCCTCTAGGGAATGAAAATTCATTCTTGTGAATCCCTCTAGTATTATAAACAAATAATTTTGATGTCTTTCAAATAAATCTACTGACACATATAATTTAACCTGATCGTTTCATCCAATTTTCACAGTAGAACCCGAGCATGTCAATTGGCCCTCGTTACACCCTTCAGAAAGGCCAACCAGGTTTCACAATCCCATATAGACATTTCATCCAAGACATGTGAAACCCAATAAGAAATTTCATACAAAAAATCGTGACACCCTTAATATGTGTAATCCATCTATTGTGATGAAACATGCGGCTAGTCATCTTGATCGTGTGATGCCCTCTAGATAAGACAACCAGGTTATGTGATGGATTCTAGGACAGACCATATGGGTATCCTGATGTCCTTTAGACAAGTTAACCATGATCAAGAGATAACATTTAGATGTTAAACCCATGTTATTTGATGTACTCTATTAAAGTCAACTGGATAATTTTATTGTCATTGGTTATGTCTGGCAGATACACTCATACATATCAAGTGAGCAGTTAAATCATAAAGAGCAGACAATAATCACATGTCAGGTAGGAAAGTTGTCCATTCCTAAGGGAATACCATGCCATCATAATATTCAACATACTTGATGTGTAATACCCATTAAATAGGTAAACATTAGAGTGTAATCCCTAATCATCTCATAATATGATATTTCCAAACCCACAATGAAATCATATGACTTGATAAAATTATATATCCTCAGTGTGTAAGCCCTGATCAATTAGGTTCCATCAGTGTGTAATCCCTGATTAATAGAACTATGATGACTCTAATTCCATCGATAATATTGTAATATGGTACACCTCCTAGAGTTTCATGATCCATAATAATTTTTGAAGGGTAATCCTAGTACTTATGTCCCACATCCACATGAAATTACTTTGATTACATGGAAATCCTTATTTATCACAACAATCATGGATAACTTGGGATTATGGAGATACAATAACCATGTCATATGCTCCATAATTCTATAAAATGAACAAGGAAACATAATTTTGTACTCTCTAATCAAGTGAACTATGAGATCTCAAATTCTTATAATAATCAGGGTATGTAGGATGCCTCTCTGATGCCTAACCTCCATATTAAACATCTCAATGAGAAAACACATTGTTTATGCCCTGATCAGGTGAGCCATGATAACTATAATTAATTCCATAATTAGGATGCATATGACTCCCTCCTATGGACCAAGGACATATAAAGATCCATTTTGATATAAGCCCCAAGTCTCAAACATTCCAACCATCAGGACATAATCATTAACATGTGCTGATCTCTCTACCCCATCAATCAGTGTACTGAGAAAACAAGTTAGCAATGGAATCTTTGATTCTCACTATAATCAGGATATGTTGGATATATCCTGGGGACTCAAGCATCAATACTCAGTTCCAAAATGTACTCATACATGTCCTTTCGCTGTGACGTTAAACTACATGGGTCTAACAAACTATGTGGGTTTTGATTCTTTCAATAAAAGGATATGTTGGATGCCTCATAATGGTTCAATACCTTCATCAAAATATTAAATATCCTCCATGCATGGTAGAAAATTCCAATTCTCTTGGTAATATGGGTTTATAATATTAGAATACCTTTATTACGTGTAATAGATGGAGAACTGTAGATACATAAAGATAGATTCATATATTAGACCCCATATTATGTACAAAGAGAGAAACATAACAAATATTCATTTTTTGGGTAACTGATATCATGTTGGGATTATAATATATTCATTAACGTATATTAAATTTATCAGAGAGTGCAGGATTAGGAAACAATTCCCCAAAAAAATAGTTCGATGAGCTAGACCTCCCATTCTCTTGTCCAATGTGAGTCCCCATATGCCATAGATCACGAATACCTAGGTGAACGCCTACATTTGGAAAGAAGGTTTGTACGTAGTTATGTATGTGGGAACCATTGTGAGTATCTTGGGAACATGAAACAAATGTAAAATCTAATGCAAGAATTTGAAGAAGGCCTTAAACCCTCATAATCAATCAAACTATTGGGTGAATCCCATCCACAACATAATTCCCAATCAATAAAAAATAGTGAACCCAATGTGAATCTCAATAACAATTAAATTATTGCATAATAATCCATAGAACCATTTTTTCCACTATATGAAATAATAATGGTGACATCAATGTGAATCGCTCTAATAAAAAATGATTGGGTTATTATCCATTGATCTATTTGGTTTTCACATTAACATATACAAAATTGGATACCAATATGTGAATCCCTCAAATGAACAATGAATCATGCATAATGAAACTTTGTTTTTCATTCCTTGTACAAAAAAAGGTAGTAAGAAATTAATGATCCAATATAACCAAAGTTCTCACAAAATAAGACAATCCCAGTTTTGATAACTCTAAGAGAGAAAAACGGATGACTTAGAAATAAAATTAAAGTTGTTTTAACCATGTTTATATGATAAGGCATATTAAGCCTATGATACCTCACTTATTGGTAAATTTGTTATATTTCATTCGAACAACAAAAGATACAACTCCCAATATCCCAATTTGAGAAAATGTATTCATCATCTAGTGATTGATCTCGTAAATCACATATGGCTACAACTCCCATGGGTTAAAAATTGATCTCACGTGATCAAAAGATCCAATGTTAGGTTTTGAAAATTATTTTATTATATTTAAACCGATTTGGTTTAATCCCAATCCTGGATATTTCTCATGACGTTCTTTGAGAATAGAAATTGGAAAGTTTGCATCGCCTAGGGGAATATACGACTACGGTAGTCACCCATGTCGCCATTACCAACCACTTAGGGAGCTTATCCTCAAGCCTAAAAAATGAAATTTTAGTCTCTGATGAAGGTTTAACATGAACCCTAATATGGTTTTTGTCCAAATAAGGGGCCTCCTAGGAGGACTCATGTCAACAACCATCACCTGATCATCACATCACTATCAATTGGTCAACTACTGAGGGTACCACCCGATACACTTCAAGATATTATTCACATGAATGGGAAGCAAGGAAGACACGATGGGCATGGAATGTTCTAGGTACACAAAAGTGGGAATGGATGCACACTCTCGGTGATGATTTCTATCAATATATTTCATCAGTATCTAGTGAGCAGTGTCACATCTCAACTCCCTTAGAACAAGTTTGTAGGCATATTCCCGCAGTTAGCAACGGGGTGGTGCATATATCTACCCCCATGCATGGGTCCAATCTTCATACTCCAATGGCAGAAGTAGTACCGAACTTGGAGCATATTCTTGCTTCAATCAAGGTCAACTTATGGTGTGTGATGGATTTGGAAAATTCGGTGTCTTATATCCCTGCATGCACATTGATAAAATTTCTAATATATTGTAGAAAAATAAGAAGAATGTTACTTGAATATTCTGGAACTATTACAGATAATGGGATAGGTTCATATTCTTTTCCTTATGGCTTGGATAGTTCAAAAACATGATCATCACAAACAAGTGCTTGTACAAGAGAAAGCATGCATTATTTCTCCCGTCTAGGGTGATTATCAGCATATTCCAATAAATGGGGAGGCATTTGACCAGTCTTTTATTTACATTAAAAATAAGGATCACCATGTCATAGAAAACTTTTCCTTGGTAAATGTTCATTTTCTTATTGAAGATTAATAGAAGCACACTACAAAGGCTTATGATCGGGCATAAATCCCCATTCTAGAAGGCTATCCCCATGTGAGAGGGGCACATAGCTTGGGATAAGATGATATTCTATTTGAAGATGTCTAGCTGCATACTCCAAAGGCATAAGATCACGAATATATCCATTCTTTGGTGAGGGTTGACCATGTGTGAATTGGATAAGACTCATGAGAAGATCATATTATTATTAGTGAATCTACCTAGCATAGTCCTATAGATCACTCAAGACAACTGCATATTTCTACATCTTCCAATAACAACTGCACCAGAATCATTCTGAGGAAATAAAAGAAGATTCTCATATCCCTTCTCCCATTACGAAGGCCTTTGGTCATATTCCATTGGGGAATGCATATTTAGAAATGGTTAATATTCATAATCCAACCGATGTTCACCATGAGATAGTGGAACATACCATGGGGAAAGCTAATATTCCTGCCCTGAAAGACAAGAGGCATATCCCAAGGGTTCAAGATTAGGCTCATACACCCTTCTGGACTGATGCTCACCAAGTGAGAATGAAACATGCCTTAGGATAGGATCATATTTTTAACAATAATGAGATAGATTAGTGTAATATTCCCATATCTTCCTAGAAGTGCGAACAAATTCCCACAACACCAGATGATTATAATCATGTTCCATCAACAGTCATATAGTAGGCTCCTGTCCCAAAACAATTTCAATAGGAAGGTCAACATATTCATATGACGATGTAGATTAAGACCCATATTCCTAGTATTCTCAATGATATTTTCCATGAGGTTCTTCGAGACAAGTTCCATACTTAATATAGGTCCATCAACTCTTCCATCGAAGAAGAATATGATCATTTCTATGAGTGTCCTCCTCGTGGTTTTGTGGATATAGATTTTTGGGCCTCTACTCCTAACATAAACAATGGTAAACCACCCCATAGTGATATCTCCCAGAGGGAAAGAAATCCTCCCCTTTCTCATACACATCTATATAGACTGGTTTCCACAACTCCAAATCCTTAATATATAGAGGTTCTTGAAACATTAGGGTTAACTACATCATGTTTCACAACAACTTTCTATTACACTACACTCTTACCAATAGTAGACTCTCAGAAAAATTTTATACAGTATAGAAGAATGGGGGTGGGAATGTTTGATTAGGAGGATGTAAAAATTGATATATGGAGAGATTTTTCGAGAAACAACCTCTCTATAATTTTCTCAACCCTCTGAACTTATGACTATAAGAACACTAATGATCTTAAAAGGAGTGGATTCCATATCTACACACCAATATGTTGGATACTCATAAGTGGATAAAGTCATGAAACCTCCCTTATATGAGATACAAGGGTCACCTTAATACACATAAAATATTATTATTTAGAAATACCTGGTTGTTATCTCAATAGACCATGATCCAAAACCAAAAAAGAACAAAAAAATGTTGCAACATGCTTTTTTGGAATTTTATCATCACCCATCAGTAGCTGATCATCAAATCCAGGTCATGCATTCATATTTGAGGATGTGTACAGCATGAGGATTAAACCTTTCTTCACCACTAGAACAACAAAACCCCATAGATATGGAATCTTGTAATGTCATATCCTTTAGTGAAATCAAGGGACTGGGTAATGGTCGTGCTAGTTGGTCACTACAATGGAATTCCCCAGTGTCAATGACGCCCATAAATCATGATCATATGGAGATTATATCCATAATTACATCAAACCGGTCCCCACTAAGCAATGATAAATTATTTCAATCACAGAAAATGATGTTGCGATTACCGAGAAAACTTCCCGTAAGGATTGGTTCTCAACATGGGCTATCATCACACCCATCTCATACATGATCATAGCTACATTACATTAAAAGGGGAAGTAGTATAAGCTGATATAGAATCCTTCCAGGAGTGGACACACCACCTGGTTGGGGGGAATACCTACCACAACATCTAACCCCCAGATCATCAACTCCTGATAAGATTCATGAATTATCCTCTACAACTGAAAGATAACCCCATCCTAACAATATGGCAGAATTTATATCTCAATCACTATTTCCAAGTTTTTCATCCTCCAAAAAATCATGGGGAAACCAACTACGATTCAAGATCACCCTCATGCCACTAGGTTGGGGGTATTTATATATCAATGTCTCTCCAAGTAATCATACAGTCCCTGAATAGAATCATTGGATCCTTAATAAGATGACCAGTAGTGGTTATTGCACCCCCAATAACTCCCATTCCTTAAATATGGGTTAATTTAAATCATCATAATCGCCATAAATGGGATCAATCTTCTCCGGGATGGGAGGGAAAAAATCAACAGTCAGTATCCAACTTATTCCTCCCACCACAATCCAAACCTCTAATATTAGGGGCCCATTCCACAATCTTGATTAGAAACTCCCTTGTCGTCACTGCTTATAGACCAAGAAAAGATGAACGTATAGAAAAGTAATCATACCCAACAGGGGTTGAAAGGAAAGATGGCCCAGCATGGAAAAGCGTTCAAATAATGACCCTGATGAAGGAATTTTAGAATCATCCTATTGTGTTGAATTTAATGGAACCACCATTATTTCCCAATATGCTTATATAAATGTTATTGCTACCAATATGTAAGATGTTTTGGATTATGAAATGAAAGAAGAGGTCTAAAAAATAGAAAATCAAACCCAAGATGAGGGTGATCTGGATGCACAAACCAAGTCTGAACAAATTAGGAATGAGAGAATAATCTAAAATCTGGCACCTCTGAATAATGATCTGCCACCTATCTAATAGAACATATCAAACAAAAAAGGGAAATGTGCATCTACATCCTAATCACCAACCAAAATAATTGTGGTTCCTACCACAGAGAAATAACTATCACAATATGAGATAACAATAAAAAGACTTTGATAACTCTATAAAGAGATACTCAGGGTTAATATCCCATTATGTAGCATCTTCAGGCTGGGGAAAATATCCTTCCTCACATAAGATCCAATCTTCTATGAATGGTGACATCCAAGTTTCATACTGAGGCATCCAATCAATATAGATGAGGAGGTTGAAAATGTTTTAGACTTCCATGAATTCTAGTGATAGCCTCTCCCTCATCAGAGAAAACATTCAGTCTTGGGATGAATCAACAATCAGTGGGAGACAATGGTGGGTCCACATAATCAACCCTCACTCACTACCTATAGAAGCGAGGAAACTTAGATGATAGTCCCCCTGGAGTTTCATAACATTTTCAAGTCCTTGGATTCATTAATAGATTACATTGATTGGTGACATTAACATGGACAACCTGAGAAGAATATATATATCAAATTGGTGGATGAAAATATGAATCCACTGAATGATAGAATTCCTAAATCCACTACCATAAACTATGAAGGAGGCCCCGAACAAAATCTCACACACTTTATATCCTGATGGGGTATAATGATGGGACCTCTAGATCAAAATGAGGAAATAATGATAAGGTGTTTCATACATACTCTGACAGGTGCAACATTTATTCGGTACAACCGTCTTCTAGAAAGGACATGTTTCATGGTGGGAAGACCTTTATAATCAGTTCCTTTATCAATTCATATCTACGCTATGAAAAATGAATATTTTCAACCTAAAATACTAATCAAAACATGAAAATGATAGGGTGTGTGACTTTATAGCAAAGTGTAAAGGTTTAACATATTTTCTCAACATTAGTCTCTCTAAAGGGATAATACTAGAACTCTGTGCTTAATGTCTCATAGACGAGTTGCAGATATCTATGATTCTAAGATGTATCTAGGTGGATTATATGATTTCGTAGAAATGGACCAATGTTTGGAAGGAAGCATTCAGTGAACACGATCAAAATAAAGACTCATTCCCCCAGCACTGGGTAAAAGTCTTCAAAAAGAAGAAGTTGTATATGTCAATCTGAAATAATCATTAGTGCATGTATACTCACCTAGGCTGTCCCAGAAATGGCAAGTACATCAAGTTGGTGACAAGCATATAATCAACCTCATCTAGATGCACACAAAAATCAGGGTCACCTGGTATTTGACTAATGGATGAACCGTGGATAATCCTTATGAAATTAAAATTTCCCCAATTATTTCATGGTAGACATGGAAAATAACTTGCTCTGGCTCCCACAAAATAGGAATCCGTATGAGTTTAACCACACTGACCTACTCGAATCCTATTCTTTATATAGAAGGTTGGGTAATAATATCTTAGACAACATCATCTTCAGAGGCGTCCATTAAGGCATGGTCGATTTTGGATAGGTGGCATTAGAAAACCCTCTATAGTAGGTGTACTGCATAGAAATTTCCCAATCAGAAGAATAATATGTATGGTATAATTTTTTTCCTAGGCGTGAATAAAAGTTTGACCACTGGATGAATCAAAACAATTGTTGATCGAGCTCATGTCACCCTAAAATCACAGATATTTAGTCCCAAAATATCTCTACTAGATAATGAATTGGAATTAAATATGTCTCCCAATGGTGGGTTTGACCACCATTAATAGTATGAAATAGATGAGGAATAATCATAATCTTCTCCAACTCATGCACTAACCCTTTAGGAGTTCTTCCCAGCGACATCTAAATCACAACCACTGCCCCAAAAAACAAGATCCTCATTGGAAAATGATATCATATTTGAATATATAAATGTTATGCACTTGGAAGAACCCTTATTTGATGATGAATATTCCCCTAAGTATGAGTTTCCTTCACATAATTATAGAACAGGATGCCATATAAGATGAAACTGAGGATAGAGGGGACCACATGAGAATGGTAAGACATCATATTTCATTCATGGCCCCACATATGACATATATACTACTACGACCCATGGGAAGACACTAAGAAAAACCTAGAAAACGAATGAATGTGTCTCATAACCCTACACCAGTCATCCACACCTAATTGTCTTACATGAAAACATAGTAGTGGTTAGATAAATTTATTGACCCAAACAACAAGGAAGGTCGACCAGACCTATACTTTTGGTAGAAGATACTACCACAACCTCGACACACACACACTAGGGTTTCCCACCAAAAAATACATCACTCTTAAGCCACATGCCCACGTGAAACCTAGAATCAGGATGAGCCAACCTCTGGCTCAAAATATTAATATTCTAAAATATGTAGAAGCATCCCTAGATAATCTCTATGTCCTAGATGTAGTCAATTTTTAAATGTATCTCAGGGAGGAACCCATTGAATCCCTTTACAACCTAGAAGATTTTGAGACATACGTTGTTGTATATGATCATTTTCATGTGGAGAACATTACATATGAATTTCATGTCTCCAATTCATTAACTAACAAGGATGTATAAGAGGTCATCCAAGGGAATAGAAGGCCCCTATATGTATCAGTAAAAGTCAATAATGTCAACATTCAAAGGCCTCTGATTGATAGTGGTTTTGGGATCAATAACAACACGGTTGAACACTCTAGCATTTTGAGTAAGGAGAATAGGAAATATCTCCTACAAAGATGACCATTAAAGAGTATGATAATCATGATCAAATACTATGCAGGAATATCAAACTCAAATCCATGTTGGGGGAGCTCACATATGATGCCCAATTTATGGTTATAGAGTAAGACACCACATACAATGTCCCACTAATAAGTACATGGATCCATAGCCACTTGAAAATAGCTTCAACCTTAAATTTGGGCTTGAGGTATCCCATTAATGGAAAATTTTCCATACTACATGGTGGCAACACCCCCCTCAATACTTGTGGATCCAAATATGATGTAGAATATTTCTAGAAGAAGTTATCCAATCAACCAATGGTTGATGTTGATTCAAAATATTCATCCCATAATGGACTCAGGACCACCCATTTGAATCTATTGAGTAAGCTCAATAATGACTATATTCTCCCCATAAATATGGTCTAGGTAACAAATCTAGTTCTAGTGCCCCACACCCTTCCATTCCCCATTGTCCTTATAAAAGTAAATGAGGCAGGTAATCTCTCTACAATACCTCAAGAGGTAAGGGATGATAATTTCTCTTCGCATGTCCTTCATCACCCTAATAGTGATGGAGATGCCCCAATATTTACATCTTTTCCTGAAAATGCCCTCACAGACTCAGAAATAGAAGAATAATAGGATGACCTCATAAATGACTCTCCCATATTTGAGGAAGGAATATCCACCACCATAGATAACCTCTATCAGATAAATATTGGAATAAAATAAGTCTTTGATAAAATCTGATTAATAACTATATAACTTTTTAAGAGAAATAGATGTACATAAAATTTCAAAAGTAGTACTGATATGTTATTACTTGGAACTATATAGAAATGCCAGGACTAAATCTAGATGTGACTTTACACCATCTTATCCTACCTGATGAGAATAAAAGATTTCAGAAAACATCCAGGAGGATGCAAACCTCTCATGTCACCAATGTAGTGGAGGAAGTTAACAATTTTATCAAATCCAAATTTATCCACAAAATGAAATACACAAGATGGATCACTTACATCATTCTCTTATAAATAAAGAATGGGAATATTTTGGTCAAAATTGATTGTTGGGTCCTTAATTGTAAATTCCGGAAGGAGGATTTCTCATTTCCAATCACTGAACTCTTGATCAACATAAATACATGATTCTAATCACCTTAATTCATGGATCGGTACTCACGATACAATCAGATAAAGATGTCCCCTGAAGATGAAGAAGTCACTCCCTTTATAGAACCACATGGGATCTTTTTCTATCAGTTCTTTCCCGTTAGATTATGTAATATTTGTGCTACATATGAGGTCACCATGCATTGCATCTTTAATCCATTTCTATTAAGGATATATGAGTGTTTTTTAATGATATAATTATTAAATACCAACCACAATGTCATCTCTTATTTGAACTTCAAAAAACCATTTTCAAACTGCAATAGTATAGTCTGAAGATGAATTTACTGAAATGAATTTTTGGGGAAACATCAGGAAAATTACACGGATTTGTGGTACACCACCATGAAATTAATTTTTACTTATAAAATATTAGAGTTATTTTAGAGATTTCACCACCCAAAAATCACCTAGAACTGAGGGGAATCTAATTGAACCTCTCCTACGTTCGATGATTCATAGCCAACCTATCCTGAAAAGGTCTTCCTTTATCAATGTAAATGATAAAGGGAATCACCTATAAATGGGATGATGACTAACAAGAATACATTCAGTGTATAAATAAGTGCATGTTGGACCCATCGTTTTTATACCATTGGTGGATTGGAGTCCACTCATCTTATATGTGCCCTCTATTGAGCTCTCACTAGACACCCCCTTACACAAAAAAGTGATGCATGTAGTGTGAATAGTCTCTAATAACTTAGCCAGATGATGCTAGGTATAGATACTAGATATTCTGATGTCATGATGAATTTACTTTTACCCATCTTCACAGTGAAAAATCTAAGGCATTACATTTAACAAAAAAGTCAATATGGTCTCTCATAATCATATACTCAAGTACATCATTGGATTTCCTATGTTGACCGGGCATGTGGCATGATCAGTGGTCATTCTGCAGTAATATGGAATTCAGTTCCTATCAATGAATTCAATTATTGTGATATCACAAGATGGTTTCCTCACATAACATCCTACCCCCGGAAAATAAACCAGAATACATCGGTCATCCATATGTGGAGTTAGTATATGCCCATGACACTCCCCAAAAAAGGGATTTGTACTTTAATAGTACCTCTCAGAGTACCACAACCATAAAGATGGAAATCTTGAAGCTAAATGAGGTTGGACTATTGGTTTTATTTGTCTCTCCAGTCAAAGATATTATTCCCTAGTATTTCTAACTATCCAAAGGCTGGACAATCAATGAGGCTGAATATCATGACCTTTTATTTGGGATGGAACTAGCCCTAAAACATCACATATCCTACATAAATATCAGAAGTGTTTTGGAATTGGTGATAAAGAATATCAACAGTGAATATGCTTTTTAAAAGGGAGAACTATCCCCTCCCACTAGCAATATTAGGGTACTGATGATAGATTTCTCTTTTAAGACCACATTTCATCATGTTCATTGATCATTCAATGCTTATTTTGATGCACTAGCTATTACAACCACCGTCATATCCAACCCTGATTAGAAGGAATAAGTTTTTTGTATCTTACAAGAAAGAATACCCTCATCAATTGTAGAATGTGATATGAGAGAAATGAATTAGGTCATAACCACTCTCTGTCGTGGTAAACCAATGACCACACCTGGATGGATGGTTCCAATAATTTGTTACTTCCAAAATGGGATCCTACCAATAGAATGAGCTGTAAGGGAACATATTTGGTGTTTTATAGAAAAATTCACTAAGAATGATGTCTCAAATGCGTATAATGTCCACTCTAATAAGGCATTAATAAAACCCTCTTATGGTGTAGGGAAGAAGGATATATTTTTTCTTTGATGGAAGAATTCCTTACAGGATCTTATGGAACCCATCAATATGGGAAAAATCTCTCCCAAAAAATATGTAGTTTGGGATTCTACTAGAAAACCATGATACATGAATATGTTGAGTTCACCAATAAATTTCTTTTATTCCAAATTCAAGAAAACATCATCCATGAACTACAATAATTTATACATATAGATAAATATTCATGTTCATTTTTTATAAGAGAAATGGATTTTGTGGGGCCATATCCCCCAACCAAAACTAAGTAGTTCAAAAACATCCTTAATGCTACCAACATCTTTTATAAATGGGCAAAGGTAATACCCTTTGATAAGTCTTTATTGAATATAATCTCAAAGATGGTGACCAAGGACATGAAGTATTGGATAGACAAGACCCCCTTGATTTATGGGCATACTTTACCCCCCACAGGTACCTTCACATAGGCAATACCAAAGTCATTTGTTTATGGGAAAGATGTATTTTTACCCATGAGGTTCAACTGCCTTCACTCTGAATTCCATCTGCAGACATCTCTCAAATGATGAACAATCAAAAAAGTGGCTGGATGAATTTGAAAATCTCAATGAGAGCATGTTGCACACATTCCATAACCAATATGACAAAATATGACTTTAACAACACAATACGTTAACAGATTTGGTCAAAATCACTGATAAAGGCGGCCTTTATCAGCACTAAAACAAGGACTAATAAATCCGGCATTTTAGCACTATTTCTTTTGCACTCATAAAGGGTACCTTTAGTGATACTTTATTATTATCACTCTTAAATGGATCCTTTATGAGTGATTTATTATCACTAATAATGGTTCAAATGAAACAAATAATTAAATAATTAAATATAAAAAATGAGTTTATTTAAAAAATAGAAAAAAAATTATTAATTCAATAAGGATTGATAAAAATGAATTAATTGTGTATAATATATATAAATTAAAAATAATAATAAATATTACATATTTAATATATAGATATATGTAGAAAAAAATTAAATAAATAAAAATTTAGCAAATAAAATTTAAATATAAGTAAATTGAGAGAAAAATATTAGCCATTTTATTAATTAGATAATTATTTATGATGTTTATAAAAAGTATATATTAAATACATTGATATATATGAAGGTATATAAATATTATTTTCATGATAAAAATATAAATTACATTAAATACACATATTTTTAATGACTAATAGTTTTTAATTAAAAATAAATATGAATTAAAGATACAAACTAATTACATAATGTGTATAATGGAATGTCGTTTGATTTTAAAATTTTATATAGATCAAATGTGTGTTATGTTGATTTCAAAATAAACTACTAAATAATTTTTATATACAAGTCACACACACAAAAAATTTCCATTTTTTCATAGTGTGATTTTTTTTAATTTATTCAATTTCACTCATTGTTAATGTGCATGCACAGAAGATTAAATATTCATTAATAATGTCAAAAAAATGTTTGCAAAAATATGTTATAAATATAAATACTAATAAATTTAAATTCAATATTTTTATATATTTATATACTAATATTTATAAATAAGTAATATTTATTTTATAAACTGTATTTATATAATTATAAATAAATAATTATATATATTTAAATAACTATTAAATATAAAATAAAATTATTCAAGGAATATTTATATTTATTATATTTATATTAAATATATATAAATATAATATAATAAATACATATAAATACAAAAATATATTTAATGATATTATTATTATTTTTAAAAAATATTTATCTTCTTATAAATAAAACATTATATATTTAGAAAATTATAAAATTATAATAAATATATTAAAATTGAGAATATGGTTTCTATATTTATATTTATATGTGTTCTATAAATATATATATATATAATTATATATATATATATATATGTATTTACAATTTTTTATTTATAATTATAATTATAAATCATTTAATTGTGCTTAAGTAATAATCACTAATAAAAGGAATATTTATTCATGGTTTTTAGAGATGATAATGATTGAGATTTATCAGTGGAAAAAAGTGCTCATAAAATGAATCTTTAGAACTGATAAACATATAGAATTGATAAAAATGGATTTTATCATCACATTTTAGTAATGATAAATCCCTATGTTTATCAACACTAAAAAACTGAAAATATTCTCTTAATCAATGCTAATTAATTAAGCACTGATAACAGGAATCTTTGTTATTTTTTTTTTGGAAGCACCGATAAAGGTGTTTCGATCTATTTAAAAAAAGTAATATGTCACAAAGCCATGTGATATCATATGTTTTCCACAGAATCTACACCCTATCACCTCTCCTATGTAGTGAATTGAAACATGAACTGAGCCTCAAACAAATCCACACCTCAAATCCTTCACTCAAACTATTCAAGGGTTCAGTGAATCAAAATCTCAAACGTAAGTGTTTCACCACATTGTATCAAACTTAATTCTTTCACTACATTCTATTAGGGATTTTGGGGTGTAAAATTTTAATGGTTTTGGTCATGATGGAGTCTGTTTTGAAACTATGAGTGTGGTGAGTTAGCCATTTGGTAGATTTTTACATGGATATCATCAATTTTGATGCTTATAATATTCAGAGTGTGAAATACCTTTATTGTAAACCTTATGATCTCCAATCATAGAATATATGAGCATCTCCTTCATTATTAATTATAGCTATGAATTAATGTAGGTTATTTTTGAGGTCATCATTAATTTATGAGAAAGTTTGTATGAATCATGCCTTATGTTCATTTGATAAATAGCAAATTTAACCATTTGGTGGAAGTTCTATCCCATTTTAAATCATATATATAATTTTGTATGTATTTATATCCTTGATGGTGGTTGGATAGCCTATAAGATAATTTTCTATCATATTAAACTGACTTGTTATTTTCATATTTGTGAAGTATAGACTTTGGATAGGGAGTGGTGTTTTATAGTGCTTTTAATTTTAATTTTCAACTTATATTTTTAAGTGATGTCAGAGTATTCCACTTAGAAAATGTGACCTCAAGGGAATTATTCCATATCATCATAGGCTAGTGTGTATGGGATAGACGATATATGGGTTGGTGTTTTTGTCTCCTTTGTTTGTGATATATCTTTTTGATGTGTATTATTTCATTATGATCACTTCTTTCTTGACCTTTATATGACCTAAAGGATGGTTCAATGTGTATTAGATTAACTCCATAGAATTTTTAGATGGATAGCTTTGTTGTGATAACCTTATTATAATCCTTGGGATGGGTCGTGTGCTGATATGAAATCCGAAGAGTCTTTAGATGTTTTTAAAAATTTGATATAACATTAATATTTAATGTAATATTTAAATAGGTTATTACATCTCCTATTCCAAAAAAATATAATTAAGGTTAGAAAAATATATATGTATATAAGAATTTTTTTAGGTATTCATCATTTTAGGTCTACATGTATTGGTTCCACCCCTAGAAATATCTGATTACCATCCATGTATAGGAAATAACTCTTTATTTATTGAAATTTTGTATCAATAAATTTTTATATCTTGTCCTAGATTTACTGAGTGATTATTATTCTTTTGTATCATATTTTGGTTTATTATTCCTCTTTAATTTCCTTTATTTTATCTCCATTTTTATGGAATTTATGAAATACATTAGGTGTTTCAAAGAATAGTAATTATTGCAATTTTTTTATTGAGACTCATCCCCCATATATTTTATAGACAAGTGTCATTCTCATCAATTTATTCTCATAAACCATTATTTATTTTTTTTTTCATAAGATTTATCACCAATATTTTTTTTATGTTTTTTGTATTAATTTTGGACGTATTCATCCCAAGGGTAACTACCACATTAAGTATTTCCAAAAAAATATGTGTTTGTCTACAAGAGAAGGAGGATTTGTGTCAAACATTAAAATGTAATGATAAATGTTCGTGAGATGAACTGATGGGCACAATTTTTTTCTAAAACATTCACCTTTTAATGAGTTCAAAGGATTGCACTGACCATAGTGGAGTAAATATTTACTTAAATTCATTTACCCATTTTCTTCAAAGCATACAAAAATTATTTGAAACAATCAATTGTTGTGTTTCCCATATTATAATTTTCCATAACCTTCAAATTTAATAATTAATATCATATGTGTATTTATTTATTGTATTAAAGTAATATTTTAGGAAACCAATAGGATGAATATAAATCCAAAATAGATGTAGGTTAATCTTTAGACAAAATAGTATCAAGGTGGAGTCAAAGAGTTCATCATGTTTTCAAGAGAGAATGCATAATACCCTTCTCAAATCATTTTTCTGTGTTTACGTTGTTGTTATTCTAAAAATATTAGTTCAAAAGTGTTAAATAAACATTTTATTTTTCGTTGAATATATTAGGGAAATAAATTTTAGACAAAACATGGGGAAAAACTAATGATTCACACCGATTGGGATGATACTATATTTTATGAATCATTTGATAGAAAAACCAGTGTAAATAAAGATGGAGGTCAAATAGAAGAAATGGAATTTGAAATTTACGGTTACCTTTGTGAAAGTTCAATGTGGGTTGAGATGTTAAATACTTTTTCCAAGAGACCACATTATATTTGTTGTACTAAACACACAACATTATCAGTTGTATTGAAGTTATATAATTTGAAATCCTGAAGAATATGGAGTGACACCAGATTTACAGAACTACTTGGTCTCCCAAATGATATGATACTAAAAGAAACTGAACTACCATTTTTAAGATATGATGATAAAAAAATTATGATCAATGGTAATGATATGTAAAAAAATACATTATTGTCCAAATTATTGCACATTTTTTCTGAGGGACCATGAATCTCTTATAAAATGGCTTATGTGTGGTACACATCGATACAAGAAAAATGAATCTCGTCCTTTGAAATATGTACATTACTATCATTAAATGGTTTAGAAGACAATATGGATTTCAAAAAACAATGACAAAATTGACATGTCATGTAGATAAAAGAATTAATTATGGGAACCTACGTCATCCATCATATTATCATTATTGGATTAAAATTTATTATGAGTATCCTGAATTTGGAAATGAGATGACAAACATTTTTCATGAGTTATCTACAGATTGAATAAAATATTTTCGCATAAAAAGTAGTATTCACAATACATGGAACATCATGTCAGTAAATTATAACTTTCCACCATGGTTATACCTAAAGAACAAATATATTATCATTCCTCTATTTATATATGGACCAAAAAACAATTAATGATATTGATCTATATTTGGATCCATTAATCAAATATCTCTAATTGATGTGAGACACAGGTGTTATAATGTATGCTGATCATAGAAGTGAAGAATTACCATTGGGGTCCATGTTGTATGAGATGATAAATGGATTACCCTCTAATTGAAATTTATTTGTAAATAGAATTAAAATAATTATGGGGTGTACCATTAGTGAAAATTCATATAATCAATTTGGTTGAAACACTTATCGAAGGGTTTTTTTAGAAAATTAGAAAACTTTACCTTGATGACCTAAATATCGATCTGGGGTGACAACATTTAATGGGAATATCAAATAAGGTAAAACACCATCCCAGATAATGGTTCATCAACTATTAGATAAAGTAAAAGATATTGAAACTTTTTTTAAACCATTTTCAAAATCCGATACAAAATCAGGTTGGATGAAGATATCCATTTTCATTGAATTACCATTTTGGAACTGTTTGTATGTCAGACATTTCCCAGATGTCAGGAATGTAGAAAAATATTCATTCGATAGTGTTATCAAAATGTTATTAATGTTCATGGAAAAACATAATATGCAATCAAGGTTAGGTTGGACATTATTGAAACTAGGATAAGTGAATATTTGGAACTAGTGAAGGGTAAAAGGAGGGAGTTTCCTCCCCCAGTAGGATACACTTTATCCAGAGAAAAAAAATTAGAATTTTTCCTTTTATTTAATAGTAAAAATGATCCATAGGGTATTCATCAAATATCAAGTATTTCATTTTAATGACTAATTTTAAGTTACAAACAATAAAATCACAAGAATGTCATGATTTGATGCATGATTTTTTGTTTATTTCTTTGTATTACATTCCACCTCAATATTTACAGTGTATAATAACCACAATTTATAGTGTCCCCGTGCAGCAGTTTGGCTCAGTCTTCTGGGGATTCCACTCCCCTTTAGAAACACAAGATTCCTAAAAGCAATTGGTGATTCTCTGTGAATCTTTTTATTCTCTGACCCCTAGACTAGATACTGTGTGTAGGTTGTTGTGGCCCGCATCAGTGTGGAACTAGACCTATCGCTCCCAATGCCAGAAATCATAGATATTAGTTTTCATGAAGAATTCTTCTAAGATAAAGATATTTTTTATTCCGGGTATCCAAGATTTTTCTCTCATTGCCTTCTTCAAAGACACGCTATGCAGGTGTGACGACACCTTCGTTTGTCCAGTGGGCGGTTCTCGGTTCATCCAGCTAAAGCCTCGTGTGTGTCTAAGGGGCCTCCCCTAGTGTTTAAGACCCTTGATCATTACCCTACCTCTATTGTGGCGCCTGACCACATGCACCTACCTGACCCCTCAGTGGTTTAAAATGGATTGGAGTGTCCGGATATAGTGGCTTATGTTCTGTGATGCTTGACCTTGGTCACAGTTGTCACCCACCCTTTTCTTCCTTTCACCTTCCATGGGTTACTCAATACTCCCCCACCTATACCTAGTCATGGCTCGTAGTGAACATGGCGTAGAGGAGTGGTCCCTGGTGCTTGAGCCTCTGGGCTATTCCTTTGAAGTCTCACCATCAATTTCGGCTACAAACCCCATACCGCTCCTAGGTATGAAAGACCCACTAGAGAAGAAGGATGGGATAAAGAGGGAGGTCTATTCCTGCCTAGAAAATAGGGGGCGAACCTGGGGATCTACCCAAAGCCTCGAGTCACCCAATATCAGTTCATTTCCTATTACTAGTGGCGTGTGCACAAGATTTCAGTCGAAAGAACTCCAGGGATGGTCATCCTCCCACATTGATATGGCCTTGAAATAATGGTCCAGTCTCATATTCTTCTTTTCCAAATGAATCCCCTAGTTATTTGGAACACCCCTGGTATTGGAGATCATGTCAAAATGGACTTCATGTCCTTGTAAATCTTCAAAAACATGATATCGGTGATGGAAATCATAGAGCACTAGCATCAACCATTACAGATCAGCGAGGTCGTTAGGAAGCTCAAAATGTAGGCTTCATGTATGCAGAACCACATAGTAAACATATCTTGATTTTCTAGCATCGATATTCTTCTATAGGGTTCACATTGGTAGGGGATCAATACAATATTGTTAAGGTATCATCAGGTAATCAGTCCTTCGTCATCTATTTTGTTTATGGAAGCTGTGACTCTCATCAGTAGGAGTCCTTGTAGAGGGATCACAATGGATTTGACCCTGGAATTCTACATTGGTTTATAGGTGAGGACTTCCACATTGCCTCAGACCTAGATAAAATGAGGGGAATAGGCCCTTATAACCGGGAGTCAAGTCTCTCCTTCTCCCATTTAATGGCTGGTAAAGGTCCCATGGACCTCAGATTCAAGGGAGACTGGTTTACCAAGTGCAATAATCAATGGGGTTCACATTGGTTGTTGAGTCATTTGGATAGATTCTTAGGGAACTTTAATTCCTTGTCTGTGTTTGCTAGAACCTGAGTGACCCATTTCGTGTGAGGAGTCTCGGAAAACTCCCCACTATTGATCACTCTATCCTCTGGACAATAGTATCAGTCACGTTTTCATTTCTATCAACACTAGGTTAACAACTCCATCTATAAAGAGAAGGTAAAAGCCTCCTTAGACTCCCCAACACAGGGCCATATGTGGTCAGCCTTACAAAAAAAGTTATGACATATTGGGTAGAGACTTTATGTATGGTCGATGGACACTCCTCTATCTGGAAGGGGCCTAGAAGTAGTGATGTAGGATGTATATCATATTAAGAGGCAACTCGACATGAACTGGGATGATCGGTCCTTTATGGAGCTCACAAGTAAGAAGGAACTTATGTCGAACATTATTTTGAGATAATAGTGTATGGAAATGGAGGATTCTAGGATTAAAAGGTTATATATGGGATAAGAACACCACATACTTTCATGCATGTATCACGAAAAGGAAGATGTGGATAATGCCAAATATCGAACTAGGGCACAACTCCTATTCGGATGGAAGGGAGGTGGTGGGGGTGCATTCCAATGCCCACATCCCTAACCTTCTTGGAGGCCCTAAGAAAATATTTCCCAGTGGATACACTCGAGAAGACATGGGGATATTTGATTTCATTCATCCCAACTTCTCTGCTCATGATAATAACTTCATGAGTGACATTCTGCAGGAGGATGAGATCAATGGAGCCATGTTGAGTCTGAACCCTGAGAGTGCGGCTGGTCCTGATGGGTTTCCTAGAGCCTTCTACAGGGCCTCATGGGATATTGTGAAATTTAATCTCATTGCGGCCATACATGATTTTTTTAGGGGAAGTGCATTACCCCATGTTTCCTGCACTACCACGGTTGTTCTGATTCCTATGTCCAGGTCCCCTACCTCTGTGGAGCACATCCGTCCGATCAATATTTGTGACACCCCATAAAAAAAATCCTCGCACGCATCATTAACACTAGGTTATTGATCCCTCTCCCCATGTCTATCTACATGGAACAACATGATTTCGTTAGTGGGTGTTCCTTCTAGTGGGTGATCGACTTTCCCTAGGAAATGATCTGGGACCTTCACTTCAAATATTTTGGTCCAAACGTGGAGATTATTATCGATATGAGCAAGGCCTATGATCGCATGGAGTGGGGCTTCATCAAAAATGTTTTTACAGGTATGGTACTATCCTCTTGGAACATTGATTTCATATTTTGGTGCTTCGGTTCAGGATGGTTGGTAAACTCGCCCATGGGAAAAACCTTTGGCTTCTCCAATGTCACGTCTGGTCTTCGACAATGGGACCCCATATCCTCGTGCATTTTTATCATCACCAATGATGACTTCAGAAGGATCATTCAACACAACATTAGCATAGGACAGATCATCCCCATATGCAGGATGATGATCCCTCCCTCTATCTCCCATCTTATGTTCGTGGATGACACTGTTCTCTTCATCCATGCATCCAGCAAATTAGTGTGTGGCCTGCACAGAGTGTTAGAGGCCCACATTTTTTGGAGCTGACAAACCATAAATAATAGAAATAATAATTTTTTCATATATAAACACTATACTAAGGGGTGCTTCTTCAACGTGAGCCCCTCGCTGGGCATGCAAAAAGGAAACCTTTCTATGGTATATTTGGGCACATCATCTCTAGGATAAAAGAGAAGGTTATCAATTATAATAACCACTACCTATCTTTTAGAGGTAGGATTGCGCGGATTAATAGTTTTATCTTGGAAACCCCAATCCACACACTCTCTACAATCAAGGTCCCAAAGGGGGTCATCTGGTGCATGGATAGAATTTTTGTAGTGTTTATCTAGGATCCCCTATCCGAGGGAAAGAGGCATTGGGCCTCCTGGTATATGTTATAAAGGCATATCATCTATGGTGGTATCAATGTTTGAACCCTTAATGAGTCCTTGACATGTATGCATGTGAAAATGGCATGGGAGGTGTAAGAAAAGAAAATGATCTGGGGATGATCCATGCACACCTTTTAGAAAGGGATGGTGTAGGCAGGGACCGTCACACCTCCCCCCTCTAGCATGAGATCACTCCCCTCGTCATATCGCTTATGGCCCAATCTCAATGGATTGTGGAACAGGGGATATTTTCATCTGGCATGACAACTTTTGTGGGGAGAACTTCAGATAAACTATATGGCCTTCCATGAGCATCTCCTTCAAGGAGGCCAACAACTATCCACTTTTCATCAACACAGTTCTTAATAGGGACCAGCTAGACGGGTTCAATTTCATTTCACTGACCTCAACCCTTGATCGATGTGTGTTTACCTCATCCCCTTCTGGATCCTTATCTTTCAAGGATTATCGTTGAGTCTCCCACCTACAGGAATAGGAGGATGAAAGGAATGTTGTCCTATGGGATCGATCCGCATTGAGGAATTTCAAATTCCTCATGTGGAGGATCTGTCATAGATCTTTACAACCCGATGAGAATATCATGATTTGTGGCATGAACATGGCCTCCTTGTGTGTCTACTATAAATATCATTATGAGGATGGTTTGGATAGTCTTCTTTTTTAGAATGACTAGGTGAAAGGCATTTGGACATGTTTTGGTGACATTAATGGTTTCTTAGTTCTAGCCTTGGTGGAGTAACCCATTTTTGTGTGGTAGATCTGTAGCTCATGGGCTCAAAGGCTGGAGAAAATAACACATGTCCTTGTTCTTCATGCAAGTTGTTGGTGCATGTGGCAGGATAGGAATAGATTTCTTCGTGACCGAGTGTATTCCTCTGACTACACGATCATGATCAAGACTAAAAACCTTTTGTTTGATTTGGTAAGGGAGTTGAATACCGAAAGGGAGGGCCCCTCCATGAAATATATCATGGACAATACTTATGGCCATGCTCCCATCGCTTGCACCTCTGTCGGTAGATGGGTAAGGTGGCATCCCCCCCTCGGGCCTCAAACATAACATTGATGGGTCCTATGTCGTGGGGATCATGCGAGGTGCAGCGCTTGTCTATTAATCCAATGTCTCGGTCATTCTGGAAATTTCCACCTACTTGGGCTATGTCTCATCACTTTTAGCTGAGGCCACATAGTTTTCTAGTAGAGAGGGATCATCCTTGCAGAGGGTGAAACAGATTCTCTAGTTGTCCATAATGCCTTTCAGGGTCTTGGTGATACCCCATGGTCTATTGAGTACATCATCCATAAATTCCATGAACGAAAACTGTATTAAATTATCCCACACCTGGAAGGAGGGAAACAAGGAAACAGATTATTTATATTCTTTCAACATTCATGTATCAGAGAGTCTCCTTATACATCACCTTCATATCTTGACTATGAAGGGGACTAATATTATATGAGGGTATGCCCTCGGTCTTCACT
The DNA here is from genome assembly GCA_963277665.1 of Viscum album. Lineage (NCBI taxonomy): Eukaryota > Viridiplantae > Streptophyta > Magnoliopsida > Santalales > Viscaceae > Viscum > Viscum album. Next base: position 544,173,125 of record OY728119.1, read on the forward strand.
ATTTTCGACCCCCATTTCCATGTTCCCCTATGCCATCATTTGTAGCTCCCCCTTTTAATAAAAATTTAGAAGATGATGATGAATGGGTATGTTAATAATTGAAGTCTCCAATAATGTTTTATTGTATAATGATATATTGTTGAAGACGCTATTGAATTATGAACTGATTACCTTTCAGATGATGATAGAATCAGTCCCCTAATGTCACATCACATAGAACACCATATTGGAGAGGGGATTTATGAAAGATATATTTTTAAAATTACCCTGACAGTGTGAGAGAAAGTGTACAATATTTTTTACATAATAGTGAATATTTTTATTTATACATCTAATTCCAAAAATAAATTATCAGAGATTTGAGTCCACAAAGGGAATAAGGATTGATATCAAATACACATAATCAATAGTTTATAGAATGGTTCCAAAATAAAAATTTATAATGATTTATCTAAAAATGATAAATATTCTTCGGAACAACTTCAATGGAAATCTTTGGGACCGAATGAAAATGTAACATCTTATACTAGTTTCTAATAAATGGTTATATGTTCAATACACAAGAACATGATAACTGTAGTAAAATGAAAAATATTGGTGTTATTCCCAAGGATGAATCCATAAACATATATTGTTTCAAGGATATAAATACAATTTAATAGAATATGCCATATTTTATTAATTGTCATACATATATATGGGTTGGATTATAAAACATTTCAATTGCTAATTTTCTACATCAAATGGGTTGATAGTATGAGTGCAGTAAAAGTTGATGAATGGGATTTATGAAAGTAACTTTCTATATAGAAGGATAAAAAGATGTTCCCTTCACAATGTATTCACAATTAGTGCAAATATTTTATGTCTCAGATCAAGAATACAAGAATTGGTCGATTTACCTGCTAGAGACTAAAACAATTTTTGGTTAAATGAAAATTCAATTGAGAATTACCATTTCATTGGGAGGTCACAATCAGTTCATCTGGGTCCCAATTTAGTCCATGTATATTATTTTAAAGGGGTCAAAAAGAGGGGATTTTGATTCTCAATAGTGGAAACAAATCACTAAACAATTAAAAAATGAAAGAGAGTTTAATGAGAATGTAATTTTTTTAATGTATTATGGTTTTCATAAGAATACTATATGTTCTCTATTTCATTAATAAAATATATATTAAATTCTTGACTACTATGCATAAAATTTCTTCTTCACATAATGATGTTACCGTTCCCTCAGAAGAACATTTCTTTTCACCCTTGTAGTGTTCTCATTTATCACTTTCCATAAAGTTCTCTCTATTAGTCAATCATAGAGGTAATTTTTATGTTTTTATTGTAAAATAAATTTTCATTGAATAAATGTATTGTTTAATATATTTTAGTATTACTCATATAATAATTGTCTTATTATAAATTATAAATATTTTGTTTGAGTTAAGAAATTTTGTTCGATGTATCTCATGCTTGTGGGAGATTGGAATTTGAAATTGCAGATGAGATAATGAGAAAAATGAACTATATCAATAATGCATAAAACCATCATGAAAATGTGAATCCCTACTATTATTTAATTAATTTTTCATTATTTTATAAACTATATTTATGTTAATTTCCTTGTGATTTTTTTATAATACTTATTTAGCTTTCTTTGCATATCTTTTTGAGAAGTCATATTTACTCTATGTTTTATTTGAAAAAATTATCATTAAAATACATTAGAGTAGAGTAAGCTAATGTGGTCATTATTGCGATTTCTTATGATATAATGAGAATATGAACATTATTTACTCTTCTAGATATCAATAATGAAAATGGTTTTTCATCATATAATATAGATTCAATATATAATTTTTGAAGTTCAATAAATATATGCAGTGTAAATCATTGAAACATTTTGAGTTTAGAACTATTTTGATTCTTTAGGACATCTAAGAATTATCCAAACCTCGATATGATGAATGGTGTGACAGGTATGACTCTAAGAGATTATTTTCATTTTAAATTGATATGAGTTTTTTAAAAATGGGCAACTGACCTACTCAAAACCAATAAAACACATTCATAATATTTGATACTTTACTAAAATGATGCATAAGTCGTTTTTGAACTATTGGAATCTGCCTCACATCAATCTGATACATGATGTTCCTAGCATGACTCAATGTGTCTGTTATTAGTTTTTAATCAATATTTCTGTTCAAAATGTATCACTCACTAAAAACCTATCAAACACACATTTATTTTATTAATAATTAATTTAGATGATTTATAAGAAATTTTTGACATTAGGGATCAATTTCATTCCAAAAATGATACATGATGTGATCATAATGTGTTAATGTGCATGTTTGTAGTTTAAAATGATATTTTAGTAAAAAAAATTGACATACTAAAAAATTTGAAAGCAGATTCATATTATTCTAATAAATTAATAAAATGATCTATATGTCAATTTAGACATGTAGGAATTAGCCTCACATCAATCCAAAAAATGATGAGATTGATCTGAATCCATGTGAATATTTTTATTTAAAACTGACATCAATTTTAGTGAAATGGACAACTAACCTACTCTAAACTAAGAAAAAAAATTCATATTGTTTTAATACATTAAGAAGATAATAAATATATCATTTTTTATGCGTAAGAATCATCTGTACCTCAATCTAATCCATGGTGTGACCGGTATGACTCATATAGCATCTTTTTATTTAAAATTGGTATCAATTTTAGTAAAATGGACAATTTACCTACCTTAAACCAAGAAAACACATTCATATTTTGTTGATACATTATTAAATTGATCCATAATTTATTTTTGATATGTAGTAATGGACCACACCTCAATATGTTACAGAATGTCCTCAGTATGACCCCACGTGTTTGTTATGAGATTAAAATAATCATTTTAGTTCAAAAAATGTCACTCACTAAAACCCAATAAAACATGCTCAAGTTTTCTTTATAATTTCCGAAACATTTTCATAATCTATTTTTAACATGTATATTTTTTTTACATCGAACTGATATGTGATTAGAATGAGTCTAGTACATGTTTCTAGTTTAAAATTACATTTTAGAAAAAAATAGAAGCGATGTACTTAAAATAAATAAAACACATTCATATTATTTTTATACTTTTGGAAAACATTTTATATGTCATTTGAGATGTGCAGAAGTCAACTGCACCACAATATGATGCACAGTCTGACTGATATAACTCAAGTGTGTCTTTTTATTTAAAATTGTCATTAATTTTAGTAAAATATACAACTGACCTACTCAAAACCAAAAAAAATCATATTGTTTTGATAATTTCCAAAAAGGATCCCTTTGTCATTTTTGATGTGTAGGAATCAGCCTCACCTCAATCTGATGCATTGTGTGACTGATATGACTCAAAGTTCTTCTTTTTTTTTAAAATTGACAAGAATATTAATAAAATGAAAAAATGACCTAAAAAAGTAATCAAATGCATTAATATTGTTTTGATTATTTTATTAAAATGATAAAAAAATTCCTTTATTATGTGTAGGAATATGTTTCACCTCAATCTGATACACAATGTGCTCGTTATGACTCAATGTGTCTATTATCATTTCAAAATTTACATTTTAGTTCAAAATGTGTTACTCACTAAAAATTGATCAAAATCACTCATATTTTCTTGATAATTTATAAAAATGATTCATATTTCATTTTTATTTGTTGAAATTGGTTTCATGTCAAACTAGGACACAATGTTATCAGAGTAAGTCAAAGTGTGTGCTTCCAGTTTTGAATGTCATTTTAGTAAGAAATAAAAGTAACCGACTAAAAACCAAGAAAAAAATTCATACTATTTTTATAATTTATAAAAATGATCCAAAATCCATATAATACTTCTATTAATCATTCGTACTTCAATACGACGAACATTGTGATCGGTATGACTCAATGTGAGCCTTTTTTATGTAAAATATACACTAACTTTAGTAAAATAGACAACTGACCTACTCAAAACTATGAAAACGAATTTATATTGTTTTTATACATTTCTAAAATGATCCATATGTCATTTTTTATTTTTAGGATTCTGTAACACCATAATATGAATCATGATGTGCCTGATATGCCTCAATGTGCATGTTATTAGTTTAAAATTGTCATGTTTTTTCAAATGTGTCACAAACTAGAAATAAATCAAACATGCTCATATTTTCTTGATAATTTTGGAAAATAATTATATGTCATTTTTGATGTTTGGGTATACGTTTCATGTCAAAGTAAAACACTGTGTATTTAGAATGATTCAATTTTATGTTTTAAATTTAAAATGAATCTTTAGTCCAAAAAGAAATTGACATACAAAAAACTGTGAACATTCATTATAAATGTTTTGATACGTTAAGGAAACGATCCCTATGTCCTTTTTGATTCGATATAATCATCATCACTTCAATACGATGCATCATGAGATTGGTATGACTCAAATGAATTCTTTTTATTTAATATTGATATGAATTTTAGTAAAATGGATAACTAACCTACTCAAAATAGAGAAAACACATTTGGAATATTTTGATACTTCAAGAAAATGATACATAAGAAATTTTGGATGTGTAGTAATCAACCTCACCTCAATCTGATACAATATGTGTCTGTTATTACTCAATTTTTCTGTGATCAGTTTAAAATTGACATTTTAGTTCAAAAAGTGTCACTCAATTTTAAACAATCAATCACACATGGAAATTATCTTATATTTATTTTACTAATTTTCATAGAGATAATTCATGAATAATAATTAGAAATGTTGTGATTTGGAAGAATAATTTACAACTCAATATGATACATCGTGTTCCTAGTATGACTCCATCTTACATTCTGTTAATTTATTTCATTATATTATTACTAACATAAGAATTTATTTCTTATATCGCTGTTTTATTTTTCTCCAGAAGGGGTTATTATTTCAAAAATTTAGGAGTTAGGGTAATGATCTAAATAAAGAGGAACATTTTTATTTTTGAATGTATGTAATAATTTGTACTTATGTAAATGTATAAACCAATGTTTTAAATGTATATAATACAGTGTTTTAAATGTATATAATACAATGTTTTTTTCTTGTATTTCTGATGTAAATTTCATTTCATTCAAATTATATATTGGTACTTGATTTTTTTTATATATGGTGGTGTTTCTAGTGCATTAGTGTGCTATTTTAGAACATTTCACTGGTGTTGCAAAGTGATGTGATAGCACGATACATTATCCCCCTTTACCAGTAATTTTTTAAGTGATGATAAGGGATCCATTTATTGGTGCTAAATAATATTATTGATAAAGTGGTCCTTTATCAGTTCTTTGTTTGACACTGATAAAAAGAAAGGGAATTTAATATTACTCTTGAATTCCGTGCTTGTCTAGTGATGATAAAAAAAATATTTGGAACTATTAAATGCATATTTTTTGTGGTGAACTAGGAGGACCATTAGAATCATATCACATAAACAATCAATAATAAAGCTCACCTTTGTCCATTCCTCTATAGAGAACTTGTTCTCTCTCATATAACCCTGATGATTCTGGGAAAGAATCTTATGAAGTTGGAACCTACATTTGAAGTGACTTACATCAAACATAAGGTCTATCATAATTGATCTTACTCATTGGCCACCGGTGCAACGCCCTGACCCTAGTTACCTAGATTCGCTGCATTATTACATAACATTGGCATTTTCACAAAAGATAAAGTCTTGAAAGACCGATTTGTTTAGTAGACTTGGAAGTACTAGATACATTCATAAGGTTTACATTACATCATAAAATGAAAAACTACAACAACATTGTTTCCATAGACCACACTCATATCCCCTCAGACTATCCCTGAAGGTTAGTTATAAAATACTTTATCACACCCTAGGAAAAATAAAACACAGAAAGGGGTGAGCTCAAATGCTCAGTAAGGATAAAAATATATCTGAAACTTTCATAAATAAGAAAAAAATTTAAGGAAATTTATGAGACTAAAACAAAAGCCATTCAAACTTCAAATTCAGCATAATATTGAAAATATAAAATCAAATAATTCCATTTACTTACTCACATGGATATTATACTAGTCGATTAATCACATGAAATATCAATAGCCATTTTCATAATGATGGAATGCATAATGCCAAACATTCAAAACCACATAGTCAAGGCCTTGTGCCCAGACTAAAAATAATATTTTATCAATGCCTTTTTCCAAGACACTATTTTTTCTTATTAGACCTACCGATGCAATGAGGAGGTATTGCGGGCTCCACCCATCACATACTAAGTCCAATGCATTCCTCATATGAAATGGTGTATAGATAGCATACACATTCGTATTAAAAATAGCATATGAAATGTCAATACATTATCTATAAACCATGAGTGGTGTAAAAATAACACATCCACAGACAAGCATATCACAAAACATTCAATACCATATGGATATTTTTTATCATAATAAATCAACTTCAAATAAGCATAAAATACATAAAAGGATGTTGACATAGATAAATCATAACCTTTTTAGTGAAATATCTCATTCAATTTTGAAATCATTTAAGAAAGAATTTATATTGAAAATATTCTTATAAGCTTGAAAGGGAAGATTTGACGATGTTGTAATGGTGGAAAATAGTCGCACGTGCTGTATAAGTTAAAAAAATATTCTTACCTTATTTTTGTAGAAAAGGTCATAAAGTACTTTGTTTGGAAAACGACAGAAACATTACTTTTATAACATATAAGGTCAAATAATGATATAAATTAATTTAACCCATTGTCTCATTAATAGTAAAAATTATATGAAATACATTTTCAAGAAGCATGGATGTGGAGGATAAGGAGGTCTAAGTAGATAATTACTTATAAACAACCTCGGATAATGAAGAGATTGTGAAATTAACCCTTACATTGTACTTTTCCTTGGTCAAGGGTAGTTTAACCTCTTGTATAATGGTGAAATAATTGTTACTAAATTATACAAGAATCATATACATTAATATGATATCATATATGATCTTTTAACATTTATTTGTTAATAATATCTTAGTATTATCATTGTTTCGGGTGTTAACAGATTCGTTTTCCTTTATATTATTTTTTATTTGAGTCATATACATTATGTATAGGATGTATCTTATTCATATATATAATTATATCATGTCTTTAAACATTATTCTTAATCATCTAATGAAAATTAGTCTTGAATGGATATGATGTAGAATGAATCTCATTGCGTTCGTGGAGACGGTAATCCATATGTACGCACGAGGGACAATATCAATCTTCTGATATTAAAATAACATATAATTGGATGGTATATCATATATACAGAATCATTATCATGTTATATTTATTATTTACATCAATTAAACATCATTATTATACCCATCTGTTTCCGATGCTTCTGCCGGGGCGTGCGCGCATCTGTCCGTCCGCGGAGGAGGACGCGCGGCTTTGTTGCCCCGCATTCCCGCTTTCCAAAGGCGAGCAGCATTAATTCCTTGTTCAGGTACGTCTGATCCTTGATCGAAACGGGATGATGGGATGTCGGTTCTTCCATCCGTGGATTCCTCCTCGGAGCTCGTCACCTAGTCCGGGTCTCCCTCATAGATTTAATACGTAGTTCGTGAAACTATTTCCAGTGCCATGTTTCCATGGACGCCGGTTAATTACACTGATTTTGTCGGGACATTCCAAAGGGTCCAGTCAGGGCAGCAACCTTCAGTCGGGGGATTAGTCACGTTGATGTATCAGTAGCGTGTCAGGATGCTGGGGAACCTGGCGTGTTTGTCTGTCGTCCCTGGTCACAGGGCTTCTCGAGGGTATGGAAGCCCGAGGCATCCCACATCGAATGTGGGGAATTATATGCCATAGACACATATCTGAGGTTTTCCTCAACTTCCCGTGTTTAACACAGGGTATGCCGCGAGTTTAACGTCTAGCGGAGACGGATCAGCCCGATCAGAGCATTAGCTAGAATGGATCGGTTTGAGGGATTTCTCTTGAAGGGATGCCGATACCGGGGCCAGCCCATAGGCGGCTGTGAAGAGTGTACCAACATGGTCTCGTCGGGATATGATGGTCCGAGCGAGGATCAGTGTGGATAATGGATGAATGGAGCGGAGGGGAGTGAAATGGGACCATCGCAGGGGCAACGATGGAGTTGGGCTTGAGCCTTGAAGAGGCTTTATCTGTATCCCCGTGGCAGGGAATCAAAGTCCGCGTAGTTCGGGACGGTGCCGGTAAAGCGGCGTGAGGGTGGACCTTGGTCCGATGGGCATCATCAGCGAACCAGCGCGAAAGTATACCCGTGAGTCCACCAATGGTGGGCTTGAACCTCAGGAAGGTTTCCTACGTACCATGCCTTGACATAGATCAAAGTCCTCGTAGTTCAAAGGATTGATGGAATATAGTTTAACGTCATGCGGGACGATAGCGAACCCTGACATGAATGAACGACGGGCGATAGGTGTCAGTGAACCGACCTAAATGAGGGACCTTGGTCTGATGGGAGATGGGAGTTTGGAACACCGACAAGGAGACCGTTTGGGCCAATGATTTTTGGGCTTGAACCTCGGGAAGGTTCCCTACGTACCATGCCCTGACATGGATCAAAGACCTCGTAGTTCAAGTGGAATACAGTTTAACGTCGTGCTGGACGTAAGTTGAACTCGACGTGAATTGGATGATGGGTGGGCTTGAACCTTGTGGAGGCTTTTTACGTACCATGCCTTGACATGGATCAAAGTCCTTGTAGTTCAAACGATGAGTCGCAACGGCTTGCCATTGGATCAGTTACCATTGGATCAGAATGTAGTTTAACATCGTGCTGGACGGGGGTGTGCAGTTTAACGTCATACTGGACGGTGGTGTGACCCGACGTGAAAGTAGACCCGTGAGTCCACTAGTGGTGGGCTTGAACCTTGTGGAGGTTTCCTACGTACCATGCCTTGGCATGGATCAAGGTCATCGTAGTTCGAGTGAAAATGGGTCACAACGGCTTACCACTGGACCAGAATCCAGTTTAACGTCGTGTTGGACGGGGGTGAGACCCGACGTGAAATGACGGGTGGGCATGAACCTCAGGGAGGCTTCTTACGTACCATGCCTTGGCATGGATCAAAGTCCTTGTAGTTCGCTATGGAATGGGTGTCAGGGTTGGTGCTCACTCTAATCCCACGTGAGTCATGCTTGGTGTGAGAAACAAGAGGATGCAAGGACCTGACGATCACGTCATGAAGGATGCGTCCGTGGGAAGCGAAGAGGGGCTTACGCGTTAGGCGGCCCATGGTGTTGGGACTTACTCCAGGATGGAGGCCCATGGTGCGACAAAGCGCGAGAAAGATAGACCTTGGCCCAATGATGGGGGTACCTCGTCCCATATCACGCCCTCCACTGACATTGATAGTGGGGAAGTATGGAGATGCAGAGGTGCAGCCATCCGTTGGGGAGCTAGGGTCGCCCTTCTCCTACGAACATACGCCACTCCGAAAAGGAGGATATCATCCCTTGTAGATGGATGATTCCATTCCCATGGAGACGAGTGGTGTAACGAATGTTCGAGCTCAGGGGACCCTTCGTGAGAGACACGAGGTCAGATCACAGTTTAACGTCTTGTGTTGAGGACACGGTGCTTGGCAGTTTAACGTCCTGCAGCTCGGACGAGGTGGGTTCCTTCCACACCCTTATGACTTACATAACTGGTACCCTCTTGTCCTTGGGGAAGGGAAGGTACCAGTAATGCTATGGTCAAGGGGGGTTGTGGGACGAACCACCAAAGGGTTCACGTTAGCGTGGCTATGCGAAGAAGCAATAGCCGTTAGCGTGCCTATGCGAAGAAGCATTAGGCGAAGCAATGCTTCGGGTAGTATTATCCATGGGACTTTGAAATCACATCGTGCAAACCTGGAGGTTTGCGCGGAAAGAGGAATTGCTAAGCAAAGGAGTGTGCATCGCGAAGTGGAGTGCCTTGGCCTTAGCACAGGGCATGGGTGCAGATGGAAGGTGCTTCGCGAAGTGGAACAGTGTTCGCGGAGCACTGCCTCGTGAAAAAGGGGTGTCTCACGAAGCAGGGTCCTGCAAACCAATGTGCTTCACGAAGTGGAGCGCCTTGGCCTTAGCACGGGGCGTGGGTGTGAATGGAATGTGCTTCGCGAAGTGGAACAGTGTTCGCAGAGCACTGCCTCGCGAAGAAGTGGTGTCTTGCGAAGCAGGGTCCTACAAAGCAATGTGCTTCGTGAAGTGGAGCGATCCTGCCTTATCATAGGGATCACTAGTATGAGTTGGGTGTTTCTTGAAGCACAAGTGCTCCGCGGCTGCCCGGGTTCCCTTGGGAATCCCCTTCCTCTGCGAATGCTCTTGAGCTTTGCGAAGGGCATCCCTCTCGGAAGAGGGGCTCAAAACGAAACAAAGGAGAGTCGTATCACGAAGTAGGAATACCTCGCGGAGATCATGATTCATGTGGCAAAGCGTGATTCGCGATTCGGGAGAGGAGAAGCCGAAAGGTAGGATTGTCCGTCCATGGGACTCGGGTGGAGGTCGGTATTTATAGGGAAGGGTCGCCGCGAAGCAGAACTCGCGGGTAGCCTCCGGTGCTTCGCGGCGCGCTGGCGAACGTCAAAGGCATTCGCGGAGCATCACCGCCTCAGGGCTTCGCGGCAGCTCGTGAACGTCAGATGCGTTTGTGGAGAATCACCGCATCTGGAGCTTCGCAGCGGCTCGCGAACGTCAAATGCGTTCATGGAGCATCACCGCCTCTGGAGCTTCGCGGCGGCTCGCGAACGTCAAATGCATTCGCGGAGCATCACCGCCTCTGGAGCTTCGTGGCGGCTCGTGAACATCAAATGCGTTCGCGGAGCATCACCGGCTCTGGAGCTTCGCGAGGCCGCGAGGGTCGGAGCGCTTCACGGCGGGACTTCGCGAGGGTGCTTCGCGGTGGGTCTTTGCGAGGCAGCGTGCCTGCATTCCTTTTTTGCTCCTTTCTTTCGGGCCATATTTTGGTGCCAACAAATGCCCCCCCTCAGACTTAGAGCCGCGGAGGGAAAGGTTCGATGTCTGAGGGAAAATCGCCAAAATTGTTGGACGTTCGCGATGCCGCTCCGCAAAGGGGGCCCGCGATCCTGACTGGGGCTGTGGATCCGGACGCGCCGCGATGCTCCGCGTAGGGGAGGCATGCCGTGATGCTCCAAGGTCGCCGCCTATAAATAGGGGGGTCGACCTCTTTTGTCTTCACATGCCTTCCTTGTCTTTTTGTGCTCTCGACTTCGCGAAGCTCCGCGTACTCCGCGACAGCCCTCCATGAATCGAGCTTCGCGGCGAACCGTGGGTCTCCGGCTCCGCGTCCACGCTAAGCGAACCTCTACTTGTCAGCCTTGGCCGGGCTTCGCAACTTGCTCTCGCGACCGATCTTCGCAATTCTGCTTCGCGATTCAGCTTCGCGGTCGAGCTTCGCGATCCAGCTGAAAAAATTCTTTTCTGAGGGCCAGAGTTAGAATGGCCCAACAAGAGGTTGTATTGGGGGTACTTGCGGATGCTGCTCGTCGGGATGAAATGGCCAACTGTACAGGCTTGGGGGAGATGGTCCGAAGCCATTCAGACCACACTTCTTTGACAGATCTATTATCAGAAGGGCATAAGGATTATCCGCAATGCATGAAACTGCCACTGTATGGCTTCGGGCTGAGGGATGACGTCTTTATCCCTGAGGCGAGTAGGGATGAACCAGCTTGTTGGTTCAGGTGCATACCATGCCAACACCAATGGTTCAGGGCGGCCGATGGTCATGCATAGGAGAACATCACACCCGTCACCGCTGACTGTCTCTACAACCATGTGAACGACATTAACAGGAGGCCACTGCAACCGGAGACGTCCCCTCCTCTCTACCACACCATACTGAAGGCGGCTTTGCAGGATTCAAAGAAAGGATGGTCCGATGAGTGGGACCTGCACCAGGGCGGAAACTTTACCGATGACTGGGCCTGGACCTAATGGGTAGGCGCCTCATGCGAGGAGTTCGAGGCCGAGTTGAGGAGAGTGGGGTTGTATGAGGCGGCGTGGGCCTCCCAATTCCACATTTTCCAACCAAAGAAACTGGTGCCGGAATTGCGGAGTAGATGGTCGTCCAGGACCAACACTTTCCACCTGCATCACAGGGAGGTGGGCATCAGCCTGTGGGATGTCCACCAGATTTCTAGGGTCCCGATCTTGGGGGCCATGTATGACAAATTCCTCCCCGTCATCAGTGCGTGGGAGGATACAGAGCAAATTCCGCGACTGGCGTCGGCGCTGATGGCACTTGTCCTTGGATAGGACAAGGAGGCAGTGAGGGATGTCCATTTTAAGAGATAGTTCAAATGCTTCCTGAACTTCCTAGAGAATCGAGAGTTCCCTCCAAGGCCTCGAACTTGTCCGAGAGCGGCCCAACGGGGCAAGGGGCACTCGTACTGGCAGGTCTTGGAGGACAGCCAATAGAAGACTTGGGGTTTCAGTGTCAGCACTGAACAACAGCCGATAGTCAGGCTGGCAGCGTTCATCGCAGCTCTCATCTGTGGTTGGATCCTACCGGTGAGAGATACAAGCATGGGGGTACGGCCCAGATCGTTTATCATGGCGTCGATGTTGGCCATGGGGTAGCAGATCAATCTTGGGATTCCGATGCTCACCAAACTGTACAGAATGCAGCGGCACATTAGCGAGGGCAAGAAGCCGCCAAGGATATGTGGGCCCTTCCACCTCCTGTATGGGTGGATCGCAGCGCATATCAGGGGGATTTATGTGCATACAAACCCCATTTTGCCACTGGGATCGAACTTCCTCCCCTCCATCCTGAATGCGGTCGGGAGCTTCCCATCCAAACTGACTGTTCCGATGGTACTGAATCGGGTGTGGAGGGCGGGCGAGTTTAATTTCCACCCCTTCCCCTTGCTGACGGGGGTACTTACTGATGATGGGCGGGGAACGGAGGAACATCAAGCCTACCTCCTGGCCTTTCGAGGTGGAGTTTTGGTGGCCCGGATAGATCGTGAGCCACTCTGCGAACCGTACACCCCGCATCGATTTGCGATGCAGTTCCGGTGCCTCCAGCGGCTGACCATGCAGGTCTAATGGGAGGTGCGTCACGAGGAGCACCCGTGTGTGATGAGGCAGCTGTGGCTCATGTTCACACGGGAAGATGGGAAGATGCGGATTGCCTTGCCTCCATCCACCACTGCTTTCAGATTGGTGATGGAGTACGCCATCAGTTGGGAGGCTGCTTAACCAGGAGAGATGCTGAAGAAACCAAATATTCATGTTGGTGACGGTGGGACTCCTCTATCTTGAGGTCGGGGTCAGAGGGCAGCTAGGGCTGCTCGCGATAGTGGGGCTGCCATGGCGGCGAGACCCGCACCGGCCGAGGGTATGGCAGCAGTGGTGGATCCGGTGATTCCGGAAGAGCAGGGTCATTCAGAGGGGCGGCCACCGAGGGGATTTCGTAGGATATCCACTTAGGCTCTAGGGAAGCATCTGCGTCATATTGACATGGCAGAGGACGCCGTTTTCCCGGAAGCTTGGGACATTTGGGATGTCAACCGGCAATTCCTCAGTCCACCCGAGATATGGGCCCACCTGAATCGCCTAGGGATGGAATTACCGGTGATAGGCCCAGTTTGGGCGGGATTCATGGCATCTCCGGTGGAGACAGAACAATACCTGACCGAGCTGGAGGATTACGTCCACTCCAGTGGTGTCCCTCACCCGATGACAGACCAGGTGAGGGCACTGTTGAATCAGACGGTCCCTCCACAGTTATCGGCTGACAATATGAGGGAGAGCTTCCCCTTGCCGGAGGAATCAAAGGACTCCTCTCAGGAGGATGAGGCCGGAGGAGGGAGCCCGTTGGAGGAGGGAGAGGTCGGAGACCAAGGCTCATAATCCGACGACTTTGCGGAGGTTCTCGAGGTGGCACTCCGAACTTCTCTCCTTACGATCCGTTCTTGGGTCACTATGGACTTCTCACCAATGTTTGAGCCATGTAGGAGGAACTTGTCTGCATGCCTCGTTCTCGCTCCTTGGCGGGTGATGATGCGGGACCTTCGGAACCCGTGCTTGTGGATGCGGCCAGCTCCGCGTCTGGTGGGACAAGGGCGCCTGAGGTGGCTCCTTTGGAATTTTCAGACCATCCAACAGTATACGGAGGGCCTCATCAAGGAGTCCCATCAGCACCAGCTCAAGAGAAGGTCCAGGAGGTCGATCTCTGTTAGTCTCCTCTACCGGTCTCCCCGTTATCACATGTAGACCATGCCAACTAACGTTTGTGTCTCTCTCTGTCGTACAGTTCTTTGACTGGCGTGGGCTGCTGCGGCAAGATTGGTCGGGATGTATGGTGGCGTCTCTCCTAGGGGCATGTCGGTGATGGTGGCGACAGTCCCCCCATCTTCTCAAGCTGCGACACACACCATCACTGGCAGGACAATCATTAGGGCCGTACCCGAAGTCATTGAGGTGGACTCCGAGGAAGAGGATCAACCGGTCGGTCCCAGTCCTATCGCGCCTGCTTCGGCGTCAGGTGTCGTACCGGATTCAACACTAGATGTAGATCCTTCTGAGGATTTCTTGTAGGCCTATCCCGCGTACGAGCCTGCCAATCACGCGGACTGGGAAGAAACGGCCTCCGCCGAGGAAGACAGAAGCATAGTCCACCGCCGATCATGGAAGCTGATCACGCGCTTTATCAAGGACACCCCCCAAGCGCAATGGATGACCGAAATGGATAGACTCTGCTCACGATTGCGCGAACTGTGTGCTAGGGGAGTGGATTCCCAACGTCCTCACGCGCTCATCCGAGATCTTATGGCTGAGAAGATCCAGGAGCATGATTGGGGCGTCAGCGTGGGCTGGCAGCGGAGAAAGGTGACCAGCATCAAGAAGCTCCCGGAGGCTGAAGGTGAGGTCCAACAGTTGCAGACCCGAGCAGACGATCTTTTAGCTTCTCTTGACGCACAATCTGAGATGGTCTCACGGTTGAAGGCCCAGCTGGCAGAGGCAGAAGAGCAGATGAGGCAGACCTCTGAAAAGATGGTTTTCGTTCAAGCCGGCATAGAGATGGCCAAAGCCAGGACTGACGAACTGCGCCCCACCACTACTGAGGAGGAGCGAAAGCTGATTCAGCGGCAGCAAGCCTTGGATGCCGAAAGTCAATGGGTTGCAGATCTGCAACACTCTTTTGATAGGCTCGACCAGTCCATGGGGGGAGTCAACCCCCGGGTATTGTAACAAACCCAAAAACCATTAATTGGTACTTTCGTGCTTCCATTTATTTTCATTCTTTGTTTTGAATGCTGTAGCGCGCACGATTTCCACTGTTTGCATCGCCTTGTTACATCTCTACAATGTTTGCGGGACGTTCGGTGACAATTCTCCAAGCCCACGTGGGTCGAGCCCGATGTGAGAAATAGGAGATAATTGCCCTTTCATCCCACCTAACATGGGAATGGGGATCATGCTCCGGGCATCCGGGATTCGGGTTACCAGTCCGGATATCTGAATGACGGGAGAGGCTTGATCAGAGAAGGAACTTTCAGGATAGCCAAAATATAATTTCTTCAACGTTCTCTTATGCACGAACGGGGCAACGCCAGGGGCACTGAAATCGGTCCAAACAGATGAAAATGGGAAATGTGATTCACGATAACCCAGATTCGGAACGCTGTGGGGATGGTTTGACAATAAGGGACAACCATTAACCTCAGAGGAGAAGCGGTATCCTTACTGTGTTAGCCTGTAATGGGGACAACAAGTGAGGGTTGACCATTGACCACATTCGAAACACGAGACCATGTCACAAATGTTGTTGATCAATCCTTCGGGACGTTGGCCCAAGACAGTTGGCGGACCATAGGTCAGACATACATACTGTTAGGGGGTCCTTCCAGACATGACCCGTCTTCCGGAACGTTGGCCCATGACTGTAGGTGAGCCAATGCGGCATAAGACCAGGCCGTTTGGGGGTTCCTTCAGACATGAAAAGGGGACAAGGGTCTGAATATGGGGTACGCAAAGCGTGGAATATGGAGTGATGGTTTGTCCAAACGGAATCCAACACTTATGCAGTTACACCACCGTGGTGGGATCACACCAGACGGGTGCATCGGTCTGATCATGGATAATTCCTTCATTGGGACAGGGCCTCTCTGGCGAGGGGGTCTGTCACTTCCCAAGGAGATCTTGGGGCATCCTGAACTTTTTCAGGGTAGAATCGCAGTTTATTGTCATGCGTTGAGGACACACAGACTCCTGTAACGCCATACGATAGGATGTGGAGCAAAAGGAAAGATCCCAGGGAGTGTGTGGCGCGGTATATATGAAACCGATGTGAATGAGGACTTGGGGTCCAAATCATACCACATACCCCTGGAGGAAACTCTTCAGGTCGAGGGACCAAGAGTGAGGATTAGGCTGGGCCCGAAGCAGAGTGGTCGGGCGTTCCTACGTACCCCATGAGGATGGGAATCAAGCCATACATAGTTCTGAAATCGCAGTTTAACGTCATGAGGGACGATGAGAAGCCTGGACATGTTGGTATAAATCCTGCCAAAACTACTAAGTCCACGTGAGTCATGCTCGGTGTGGGAAACAAGCAGTAGTGGTGGGAATTTCCCGACAAAAAGGGGCAGGTTAGGGCAAAGGGACGCTCACTGAATACCGGCCTGGTGAAACTAACATGATCATTTAGCGCACCTAAATGTGCAATGAGGAAGAGCCGAGTATGATGGAATTCCACTTGAACATAAGGAAGTGGAAATGTGTGAATCATAGCACTCGCGATTCAGACCACGATGATGGCGGCGTGACGATGAAGGATAACTGCTGACCATGTTCACAACACAGCATCCCGTCGCATTGGCCTAGAATGGGGACAGACAAATGAGGGTTGACCGTTGACCATGTTCAAAACACGGGACCATGTCACAAATGTTGTCAAATATCCGTAGGGACGTTGGCCCGAAACAATTGGAGGGCCCTTAGGTCCAGCATTCATGGAGAGCCCTTAAGACAAGTATCCATGTCGTCCAAGGGTCCTTTTGGATGTGGAAGAGGATGAGGATCCAAATAGCAAGCTCACGAAGCTTGGTCATGGGATGAGGGGAATGTCCCTATGAAAATCCAACACTTCATACTCTTTGTCGAAACACATCTAAATTCAGAAACGAGACGTATTAGAGAGGGGGAGCAGATTCCTTTCCCATGGGGAGATCTTAGTTTAGGGTCGTAGAATTTGGACCATGGATGGGTAAAGGGAGCAGAGAGTACATGGAAAGGAAGTTGCAAGACCTGACGTGAATGAGGACCTAAGCCCTACTTACCATGAATTCTTTGAGAAAATGCTCGAGTCGAGTCGAGGGACCGAACACGAAGGTTAGGCTGGGCCCGCGGGAATGTTTTCGGGCGCTCCTACGTATCTCATAATGATGAGAATCAAGCTGTATGTTGTTCTGGATAGATCTTAGTTTATGGTCTTAGAGATCGGACCATGGGAGCCCTAAAGGACGCCATATTGCAGCATTGTCCCTTTGCAAAGGTGCACTAAGGGATAGTGCCGAAAGTGTCGAGATTCCACCTGAACATAATGGGGTGAAAAATGATGTGAATCATGCAACAAACATTCGAGGACTGAAGGGGATGGCGTGGAGACAGAGGACTGCTGCTAACCATGTTCGCAACACAGAATCCTATCGCGTTAGCCTGAAATGGGGACAAACAAATGAGAATCGACCGCTGACCGTATTCGCAACGCGGGATCTTATCGATTTGTTGTCCAAAACCCTTGGGGACGTTGGCCCGTAACAGTAGGAGAGCCCTTGGGCGTTGTATCCAGGCCGTTATTGGGGGGTCCCTCTAGGTGTGAATGGTAATGGAAGCCCGAACGGAGGGGAACACGAAGCTTGAAATGTGGAAGGAACATGACCAAGTTGAATATGACACTCTTGGTCCTAGACTAGAGTACTCTTAACGCATGGGTTGGTAGCTGTATGGAGTCGAGGGACTCGACTTGAAGGTGATCGAGAGATGGTGGATTCTCGGGAGAAGGGGGCATGGTGCCCAAAGCCTTGTATCATACCTACGTATCCCCCTTCTAGGGAGGGATGGGCCAGGTGGCCTAGGTGACCAGGAGATCAGGAGATCTCTAAGAGGTGGGGCTGGACCCGAAGCCTAGACA
Organism: Viscum album; assembly: GCA_963277665.1. NCBI lineage: Eukaryota > Viridiplantae > Streptophyta > Magnoliopsida > Santalales > Viscaceae > Viscum > Viscum album. Next base: position 544,191,354 of record OY728119.1, read on the forward strand.
TTCAGGTGGTCCTACGTATCCCATGAGGATGGGAATCAAGCCACAAGTAGTTCTTGAAGGGTGCCTTTTAATGTCATGCTGGACAAGGAATATGAGGGCTAACTCTCAAAACAGGGGTGTGCATGGTGCAGCTATTGCAAGCCCGACGTGAATGAGGACATAATCCCACACTACGCCACGCAGTCCCGCAATCGGGGTCCTGAAGGCAGGGCCAGAGAGGTGAATTTGCTAAACTCAAGCTGGACCCAGAGACAAGGGGTCTGGGCATTCCTACATATCCTATCAAGATAGGAATCACACTGGACGCAGTTCCAGATGAGACTCTTATTTTATGGTCTTAGAGATCGGACCGTAAGTGGTGACCATTCCCGAGTAAGCACAGATGTTAACCCGATCCCTAAGCCCACGTGAGTTAAACTCGGTGTGGGAAACAAGGCAGGTATCCTCATCGCAATACTTGGGGTGAGTCGAATGGGCATTGGTAGAGAGTCTCGAAGGATACCTTCGACACGGCTTGTTCCCCCAACGCGCAGACGTGCACGGAGGAAAAGTACCAAGGGTTCGGAGACACTACTTGGACACGGTGAAGTCATGAAGGGTGTGAATTGTGCACCTGACATTTTGGGCCAATGGGTCGGTGTGGCGAGAGAGGAAAACTGTTAACCATGGTGGAAAAAAAGCATCCATCACATTAGCCTGAGGTGGGAACGACAAACGAGCATCGACCGCTGACCATATTTGCAACGTGGGATTTTATCGATTTGTTGTCCAAAACCCTCGGGGGCGTTGGCCCGTAACAGTAGGAGAGCCCTTGGGCGTAGTATCCAGTCCGTTATTGGGGGGTCCCTCCAGGTGTGGAAGATGATGGAAGCCCTGATGCAGGGATACACAATGCCTGGAAAGCGGGTGCGGACGTGTCCGAGTAAAGCTTGGCATTCCAGGTAATATACCAGAGTACTCTTAGGCACATTGGTGAACCGCCGAAAAGGGATTGACGAAACAGCTCAGTAAGGAGAGGAACATGGCGTGGTCATTATGAGACCGACGTGAATGAGGACATAATCCCACACCACACCATATAATCCTCTCATGAAGGAAGGGTTGGGCAAGGGGCCAAGATGGGATGAAGATTCCCGAGGGATGGGGCTGGACCTGAATCCTAGACATTCAGGTGGTCCTACGTATCCCATAAGGATGGGAATCAAGCCACACGTAGTTCTCCAAATGTAGTTTAACGTCATACGGGACGATGAGAGGAGTAATATACCCCTAAACAAGGTTGGTGTACGGTATGGCGAAGAAGTCGTCGTGAATGAGGATGTAACCCCACACCACACTATACACTCCTATAAGGGAGGACCTGGGTTGTCGCCCGGAAAGGCCAAGGGGCCTGATGGTTAGGCACCAGTCAGGAAGGCTTGACCTGCTTGCGTTTTAACGTCTTGCAATGAGGATGAGGGTCGGGGACCCGAGAAGGCCAAGGGGCCTGAGGCTGGGCCTCGTAAAGGAGGGCGTACGACATAGTACGTGATCCGACGTGAATGAGGACATAATCCCACACCACATCGGACACCCCGGGTGAAGGATTGGGCGGAGGGGCCCGAGAAGGCCAAGGGGCCTATGGTCAGGCATCAGTCAGGAAGGCCTGACTGGGTTGCAGTTTAACGTCTTACAGTAAGGACGGGGGGCCATGGTCCTGAGGAGGCAAAGGGGCCTGAGGCTGGGCCTCGTAAGGGAGGGCGTACGACATGGTACATGATCCCGATGTGAATGAGGGCATAATCCTACACCACATCGTACACCCCTATGGGGAGTCGGGGCCGCGGGCCCGATTGCTAGCACCGCCCCGGGGGAATTTTGTCAACTCGGGATGGGGCAGAATAAATCACTGCACTCGATGTCTGGGACATCACGGGGCAGACCCAAAGATCCGGGACACTGTTGACCATGTTCGAAACACAGCGTTCCTATGGTAACCTGATATGGAAGCAACAAGTGAGCGTCGACCGCTGACCAAATTCACAACGCAGGACTTGTATCGGCTTGTTACTTGAAACCCTCGGGGGCATTGGCCCGTAACTGTAGGAGAGCCCTTGGACGTTGTATCCAGGCCATTCTTGGGGATCCCTCTGGGTGTGAAAGATGATGGAATCCCAGTCAAGGAGTGGATGAAGCATAGTTGTGTCCATCCATGAAAGGGGAAAACATCTCCATGGGGGATGTATAGCCGGGTCGAGGCTTGCTCGATGTGAGTTGGGGAAAAAGTGTGCACCCTACCATATCTTGACCTGAGGGGAAGATCTTGGCTTTTGGGCTGGGCCAACAGACAAAATGTCCGGGAATTCCTACGTATCTCATGAGGATAAGAATCAAGCCATACGTAGTTCTTGAAGGCCATGCAGTTTAGCATCATGCGGTGAGGACATGGGAGGATAGAAGAACGGGAGTGGGCGCATGGTGTGACCCTTACAATCCTTTTTGAGCGGGGTCGTTTGAGCGGGGATAAGAAAGTCTACTCCTGCTGCACAAAGATTCTCCAAGGAAACTACCCCCAGGGGGGAATAGTGGAAGAGAAATGCTTGGGGCTGGGCTCAAGACGAGGCGTCCGAGTGTTCCTACGTATCCCATGAAGATGGGAATCAAGCCACACGTAGTTCTTGACATGCAGTTTAACGTCATGCATGACGAAGAGCATCTCATTCGGGGATGTGTACTGTGCGGAAAGTAATCCGACATGAATGAAGACGTAGTCCTACACCATACCATACGACCCCGCGAGAGGATATGTCTGGGAAAAAAACCAAGGGGGCCTGGGGCCAGACCGCAGTCAGAGAGACCTGACCGGCTTGCGGTTTAACATCTTGCGGTGAAGACGGGGTCCAGGGGCCCAAGGAGGCCAAGGGGAATGAGGTTGAGCCTCGGTCAGGAAGGCCTGACTGGCTTGCAGTTTAACGTCTTGCAGTAAGGACGGAGATATAGTTTAAGGTCATGCGGGACCATGTCGCAGTTTAGGGTCGTGCAGGACCCTCTCACAGTTTAGGGTCGTGCAGGACCACTGTTTCCCTAGGCAAAGTATCGCTTGAGGAATTTCGCATTGGTGGGAGGGGTTATACGCTCTCCATCTGTGGTCACCAAGGAGTATGCTCCATTGGGGTAAACCTTATGGATGATATAAGGCCATTCCCATTTAGGTTCTAATTTGGGCGGTTTCCTACCGGGAATCATTGGCGCTCGAAGGGCCAGTACCAGGTCTCCCTATAAAAATGAGCAGCGATGAACCTTCTTGTCGAAGGCCCTCGCTATCTTGTCCTGATGCCTTTCCAGATTGTGCAGGGCACGGAGCCGGTTCTCGTCCAGTGCTTCCAATTCAGCTAGATGGATCTTGGCTACCTCATCTGATGTCTGGTGGTCATAAACTGCAGTGCGTAGCGACAGCAGCTGGATCTCAATGGGTAGGACGGCCTTAGCTCCATACACCAGGGAATATGGGGTCACCTGGGTATAGTTGCGAGTCGTCGTCCGGTATGCCCAGAGGGCGTTGGGGAGCTTGTCCGGCCAACTTTTCTTGTTCTGGCCAACCATCTTCTGCAGAATGTTAGAGAGGGTCTTGTTGAACGCCTCGATCTGTCCATTCGCCTGCGCGTGGTAGTGGGAGGTATGGTTCGACCGGATGTTGTACTTGGTGTACAATTTCTTTAATTCAGCTGCTCAGAAGTTGGTTCCGTTATCGGTGAGGATGGCGTGAGGTACCCCAAATCGGTGGATAATATTGGAGCTCACAAAGTCAATGATGGAACGGGCCTTGACCTCTTTGAGCGGAACTACCTCTGCCCACTTGTAGAAGAAATTTGTAGCAGTCAGGATGAACCTACACTTGCGTGCTGTTGCCAGTGGATATGGTCCCACTACATCAAGCCCCCATACCGCAAATGGCCAACAGTACTTGGTGGGGTGGAGGGGCTCTGGCGGCCGATGCAAGAAGTCGGCGTGAACTTGGCACGCGTGGCATCTCTTGGCATACCCAATGCAATCGTGGATCATAGAGGGCCAAAAGTACTCTAACCTCCAGATTTGATGGGACAGCTTCAGCCCAGCTTGATGGGCGCCACATAAACCGGCGTGAACCTCTTGCGTAACTTGAGGTATCTCTACTCCTTGGATGCAACGGAGGAGGACACCATCGAAACTCCTCTTATAAAGAATCCGTTCAAGACCGGCGCCACTCTGGAGGGGAAATTGCAGTGCGCGGCATCAGATTCGCTCGCGCTCGGCCCGATCATTCAGGAGGCGACCATTTTGGAGATACTCGACAAAAGGTACCCTCCAGTCGGGAGTGGCTTCAATTACTGCGTCTGACGAACCTAGGACCCCTGACATAGAGAGTCCGGCAGTGAGTTGACTTACCCGCAAGCCATCATCGTCCTCTTGGGTGATGGGAGTAATAACTCTCCGGTTTTCCACATGTATGATCAAATCATCTTGCTTGGGTTCTGCGAGCGATGCGGCCAAGCCAGCCAAGGCGTCTGCTTGGCCGTTCTGTGACCGTGGGACATGGGTAACCTCTGGTCGAGAAGAGAATCGGGCCATTAGGCAGAGGGTGTACTCCGACAATGGTGCAAGCTCCGGCTTCCTGACGACGTAGTCGCCACTAACCTGTTTGATTACCATCTTGGAATCTCCCTTCACATGTAGATGGGGAACATGGATCCCAAGGGCCAACTCGAGGTCAGTAATGTGAGCCTGGTGCTCTGACTCGTTGTTCGTACAACCTTCTGACAACAGGAACGAGTATGGTAGGACGACCTGCACCGGGGTAATGAAGACAATACCCAGGCCCACCCTGTTGAGGTTGGGATTGTTGAGCCTCCTACCGGTGGGGCTCCGGGAGGCGCCGTCGAAATGCATTTGCCAACACGGGACAGCATGATCGACCGAGAGGATCGTCTCGTCTGGGAAATCCAGGTCTAGGGATTGATCCACGGCGGTTGGATGGGCAGCTAAAAAGTCTGCCAATGACTGTCCCTTAATGGCCTTCTAAGGCACGAACCTGATATCAAACTGCTGGAGGATCACCACCCACCGTGTGAGTCGGCCAGTTAGCATGGGGCGGTTCAGGATGTACTTCAGTGGATCTACCCGAGAGACCATTTGCACCTCATGGTGCTACAGGTAATGTCGCAACTTCTGCACGGCGAATACGAGTGCAAGGCAGCTCTTTTCGATAGGGTAGTATCTTACATCCGTATCGAGAAGCATGCGGCTGAGATAGTAGATACTGTTCTCAGTACCATCGTTATTCTTCTGGGCAAGCAGCGCACCGAGGGATTTCTCCAGGGCGGTCACATAAAGGATCAATGGATTTCCGGAGATGGGTGGCATCAAGACCGGAGGTTGGATCAGATACTGCATGATTTCCTCAAAGGCGGTCTGACACTCCTCATCCCATTTTTAGGCGGCACCCTTCTTCATGATCCGGGAAAAGGGCTTACACTTGCCGGCCAGATTCGCGATGAATCGGCGTATATAGGCTAAGTGGCCTTGAAGGCCCCGAAGCTCCCGAATGTTGCTCAGGGGAGGCATTTGGCTGATGGCCTTGATCTTCTCTGGGTCGATCTCGATACCTCAGTATCTGACAACAAAACCCAGAAACATCCTGGAGGTGACCCCAAAGGCACACTTCAACGGGTTCATCTTCAGGTGACGGGAACGGACGAAACCGAACACTTTCTCGAGGTCTTTGAGATGGTCCTGGCACTAACATGATTTGACTACGAGGTCATCCACGTAGCATTCCACCAATGTCCCGAGGATCGGTTTGAATATGCAATGTATGGCCCTTTGATAAGTGGCACCTGCATTCTTCAAATCGATTGGCATAACCTAGTAGCAGAATGTACCTTGGGGAGCCATGAAGGCAGTGGACTCCTCGTCTTCGGGGGCCATCCGGATCTGGTTGTACCCGGAGTATCCATCCATGAAAGATAGGGCTTGGAACCCAGCTGTGGTGTCAATCAATAACTCCGTCATTGGGAGTGGGAAGTCATCCTTTGGGCAGTGGCGATTAAGATCGCGGAAGTCGATGCAGACTCTGATCTGCCCAGTCTTCTTCCTGACTGGAACAATGTTGGCAAACCACTTGGGACTGGACCTCATTAATGAAGTTGGATTTGATAAGCTTGTCAACTTCGGCCTCAACCATAGCACCATGAAAAAAGTTTCATTTTCCTGGGGGGCTGATTAAACCCACGGTGTTTTGCCGGGAGGCCCAGACGGTGAACGGCTACCTGAGGATCTAGTCCTGGCATCTCGTTGTAACTCAAGGCAAACACATCACGGTGCCGTTTGAGGAAGTCTATGTACTACTGCCGCTCCTCGGGGGACATGGCTGCACTGATCAATGTGGGTTTCGGATCTGCCTCGCTACCAAGGTTCACCTGTACCAGTTCATCAACCGTGGTAGAGACGCCTTCTTCAAAGGCAGGGGGAGCATTCTCCAGGTCTTCCTCCCCACCCGTAGGGGGACTTCCTGTGACGGAAGATACTGTCAGGCTATCAAAACCCAAAGGGGAGATGGTGCCGGCTTGGGCAGCAGCGGTCATCTCATCGGGAGACGCACTTGCCATTGAGACCGTAGCAATGAATTCATTCGATCTTATCCCATCTGGCCATCGGCCTAAGGGGCCACGTTTGATAATATCAAAACATTGGTGACGTGTCGGCCTGAGTCGGTGGATTCCAGCCCGGCGGAAGAGACACGTATGGCATACCGCTGTCGTCATAAGCTTGACGTCCAGGTACCGTACAGGGGTAGGAGGTTCCGGGATGACCTGAGCCTGGTTGATGTACGAGTACGAGGTGATTTTCCGCCGTCGCTTGGACACGGGAACATGCCTTCCTTGCGTACTCGAAACAACAAAACATTGACCCATGTCGGGGGTTGTAGCCTCCAACCAGTGGAACGGAAGGATGTAGGTGTCATCCATACTTGCCCAGGGATCACTTTTGACCAGGTTGGGTCCATCCTCAATTAATATGATTTTTTTAACCTTAATTTTATAATAACCCGCATCCAGGTAGCGGGCCTCACAGGATTTGTTTACCCTTACTTTTGTAATAACCCGCATCCAGGTAGCGGGCCTCACAAGAAGCGAAAGGGGACGCATCTCCTTGGAGCACGCCTACTCGACCTTTGAGGGAGTACTTGATGCACTGGTGATACGACGAAGGGACCGTTGCATGAAGATGGAGCCATGGCCTACCCATCAACGCGTTGTAGGCGGTGTCCTGAGAGACAACCATGAACTAGGTGCTGGCAACCAAGCAACCGAACTGAGTCTTTAGGCGGATCTTGCCGACTGGGGTTTGCTCAGTCCTATCATACCCCTAGATCCTGAGGTCAGAAGGAGTCAAATCACCTTCAGACAGACCCAGCTTTCGCAACGTCCGGGTCGGAATTAGATTGATTCCAGAACCCATGTCAACGAGACAGCGGTGGATTTCCATGCCATTAAAGAGGCCAGTGATGTACAGCGGGTGAATGTGCCCCTTTATAGTAGGGTCCTCATCTTCACCGGAGAACGAGATAACCACCTGACACTCAGCATTTTCAATTGCCTCGGTATGGAAGGCTTCCGCAGCTGCTACCTCCGTCTCAAACTGGAGGGGGCTCCTTAAGGCCTCGGCAAGTGCCTCGCGCATTTCGGATGACAGGCGAAGGGCCTCAAGGATGGAGAGCCTCACCAGAATGCCGGCCAGGTGTTTCAAGACATCATATTTGTGTGCCAAACGTGAACCTATGCTTACAGGAGGTCGCTCGGCCCTTGGAGACACAGCGGGTCCTGCTGGTTGGACCGACGATCGGCCAGTACTGGGTACATCCTGCTGCCTACTAGTTGAAGCCTGGAGGATAGTCGCTTGACTAGTATTGGGCAGCAGAGGCTGGCCTGTAGCCAGGCCAGACCGACTGTGATATGAACGGGGCAGCTCTCCCCAATCCAGTAGCACGAACAGCGGTGGAGGTAGAGCCGAGGGCGTTAGATGGGGTTGCGCGTGCTGAGATCTGCGCTGAGCCTGCTGCCTGGTCTCAGTAGCATGCATGGCTTGGCCGAAAGTGCCTACTGACATACCTCGATGACCGGCGCGATTACGATCCCGCTGACGTTGACGTCGGCTGGGAATGTTGGGGAGGTCTGCCTGGCGTTCCCCCTCATTGGGGGTCATATAGGGCTTTACCAGCTCCATGGTGTTGACCGAAGCGTACCCCTGACTGTAGCTCGAGGAGTCATCTGCCACTGGGCAAGTTCTGGGATGAATCCTTATTTCAGGGGGCATAAAATCACCGAGAGTGTGGGATGACGACTGCACCGGGGGTGTGCATTGCTTCTTCTTGCGTCGCCGCTGCTTGCCCTTTTGGGAATAGGTCGACTGCGAAGATGATGCAGAGGCACTGGCTACATCTTTGAAGGCTCTGACTACTTCAGGCGCTCCCAGATGATACCGTGGGCACGGACGACAGTTTTTCAAGCCATCCAGTCATCGTATTTCCGGGATCCGCGGCTGGGGACCTGTTGCCACTCACTTTCGTTGTCGCTACCGATCTCGGATCCTGCAAAGACACCCGCTACTTGTGCTGGTGCCGGGCCCAACTTGACTATGTTTTTATTGACCTGGTCTTGAATCCAGTCCTTAAACACATATCATTTCTTGAGGGTGTGCCCCAGAATCCGATGATAAGGGTAGTAGTTGGGGTGATCAGAGAGATTTTCTTCTGCCGGCCTTCTGCACTTGGGCAGGCGCACAATCCCTTGCTCTAGAGCACTTCAAAAATAGCTAGGGACCTGATTTTCGTTAAACGAATAAGTCTGGTGCCTTCTTTCCAGATAGAGGGACCTGGGGGCCTGGCCCTGATGAGGGGCCGGAGGGGCCTGCTGAGGAGGCGGCGCCTGATTGTCCCGCCTAGGTGGCGGTGGCGCATTGCGCGGGGGAACCTATCGATTCTGGGGCGGTCGCTGCTGGGCAGGAGCCTATGCTTGAGGTGGAGGACCTCTGCAGGGTTGCGGGTGTGGTGCCACCGGCAGCAACTCCAGCTACCTCGGGGCTTCTATTTGGGCCACCGTGGCGGGTCCAGCCCTGGCGGCCCTCCTGGCTGGGATCATGAGGGGCAACAAACGTGCCTGACTAGCCTGTTGCAGGGCTTCCTTGAGGAGCTGAGCCTTATTTAAGAAATCCCTAAACCCTCCAGGGTAGTTCTGGGTGATCAGAGAGGGTACCAGCTCTGTCTTGATGTTCCCCACACACATCGTCAATAATTGCTCCTGATTCAGTGGCATATCGAGGGAATACGTAAGTCCCTTCCACCGGGCGATGAAATCGGAAACCCGCTCATCAGGCCTCTGCTTGCACTTGAAGAGGTCCGCAATGCTGGTCTTCCGCGTGGTGGAGCTGAACTGGTAGAGGGACTACCGGCGGAGATCCTCCCAACCGGTCACCGATCCGATAGGGAGCTGGCTGTACGAAACGAATGCCGGAACATCCAATGTCTGTACAAAAAATCAGAGTTTAGCGGCTTCTTGCTGAGCCGGGGACCCCAGCATGGGGCCACACCTGGAAGAGAAATGAGACAAGTGCTGAGGTGGGTCCCCTGTCCCGTTGAAGGGCGAGAAAGTGGGGTTCCCAAAACCTGGAGGTGCGGGCATATCATCCACCCACGTGGGATAAGACTTGCCATCCGGTGGGACCGCCACCTGCTGCGTTTCTAACGCTTCAAGGCGGGCTGTGAGTGCCTCAATAATATCATCCGGGAGGGGGTCCTTGTCTTGACGGGGATCCCTAACCACAAGTGCATTTCCAGGTTCTTCAACATGGTAGACGACTTCTGCCGCTCGTGGGTCAACTGGCTGGACGACCTGCGGGGCGACTGGGGGAACCCAGACCAGATTCTTCGGGTTGCCCCGTTGCTCAGGGTGGTTGGCGAAACGTATCATGCCCTCTTGCCATACATCCCGGCTTCTGCCCTGTCTACGGCAGTAGCATGATCTGGGTTTCCCAGAGGCATCTCACCGGGGGGAAATTGTTCCTACCCCTACTGCCCCGGCCAGGGATTACCATAGTCGGGTCACCGCTCTGCGGCGTGCTCAGCCAAGAGTTCGTCAACCAGCCTCTTCTGCTCGGAAAGCTGCTGGCATAACATGGCCTTCTAGGAATCTTTGTCCATTTTCTGCACAGAGGCGGACGGGTCGGAGTGCTTGAAAGTTCCGATGTGCTCCTTACCCTTGCCGGTGTTTCGGCTGAGTTCCAGCCACTCGGTGGGTACGGGGAGGCCTAGCAGGTTCCTCTGCTGATGGGTAACTCTCCCTGATGGGTCCAGCAGTGGCGGTACGCCCTCGAGGGGTAAGTCTCCATCAAGGAGTTCGAGCTCGTCTTCCTTGTCCACGATGTCGGCCATGTGGACCGCAACGCCTCTCGAAGGCATGTCCTCGATGTCGCATAGCGAATCGGGCTGCCGTCGGATAGGATCAAAGGGGAGAGAGGCATAGTGTCCCCAAACATGGACTTGCACATGGGGGGTGGATTCCCTGACGATTCTGTGGAGTTCTTTAAGACTCTGAACGCATTTCCGTTGAAGGGCGCTCTGGCGGCCTGGCGACTCAGGGTGCTGAGCCACAAGGAGTGTGGCCGCATCGATCAGGCGGCACTGCTCGCCGATCTCTTCGAAGTGCTCCCTACTTCTAGGGTACACCACCCATTCGTAACGGAGGCGGAAGTGCATCACCCATAGGGTTCGACAAATGCACCCCACTTATTCAGGGGTAAGAGTCTCCAGTACGCGAAAATTCAGCACCGCCGTCGGCCAGAATTTCTCCGGGAAGTAATCTGCTGCAAGAATACTCCAGAAGCTCCAGGGCTCGAACTCAGGGTCTGGCCCTGTGTTGCCCCACATGTCAACCGGGGGCGGCTGAGGGACTGGTAGCAGCACCGAGGCAGACCTCTGGGATAGTAGACTTGGCGGCGGAGAATACAGCAAACGAGATGACTGGCCGCCGAACTCCGGGCCATCCTTCGAAGATCGAGGTGACCTTGCCACGATGTCACGACACGATGGGCTGATAGCCACAGCTTCCGGCACAGGAATCGCAGCTACTGGTGACCGGTCATGTTGTCGCTCTACCGCCATTAGCCCCCAAAATAGCTCTCTGTGGTCTCTGGTAGAGGCAGAGGGTGCTTCTGGTGATGATGGTGGCGATTGCACGGTCGAGACCTGCAGAATTCCCAGAATCTCTTCCTCCTGGATGTACCTGCGGAGGGAGATGGTAATCCGGTGGACCTCATGTTCCAGGAGAATGAGGCTAATGCGGCTAGTTCCTGCCCCAGTCCTTGATACAGAGGAGCAGGGAGAAGACTCCATGGCTGTGTCGCATTCTGCCTCAGAGTCGGAGAAGCAGGCAGGTTTGATCTCCACCAGGGATTTCCCAGGACTCTTCTTGTGGCGACGACGACCTGCTCCCCTACCCCAGGGTGGCTCTTCGGGACATGGTTGATCCCTATCATGGAGTCCCAGGGCGGCGCTGGCACCGTGGCGGAGAGGGCCCCCACTCGACATGGCCGAGGTGCGAGGGGCACCGGGGCAGATATCGAAGGGTACATGGGGAGGGCCTCCATGAACAGCACCCGTGTAGGCGGGGCCTCTGTTGGAATAGACAGGAGCATGGAGAGGACCTCCATGGTCACTGCGGGCGTAGCGAGGCTGACCATCACTCCTATAGTTGCTGGGGCGAGGAGGACCTTCGCCGGTTGCAGAGAGGATGTAGGGAGGGCCCCCACGTTGGAGAAGGGCCAGATGGATGGCTCCTTTAGATTGGCGATCGGGGCAGGAGGATGAACTCCATACCCCGTATGGTGGGCGCGGGAAAGATTCCTACGCTGGGCGTCACTGCCGCGGGCAGGTCATCATTGGGGATGGGGGTAGCATGAGGCATGCCTCCATGACGGACTTCGGAGTGGGGAAGGCCCACGATCTGTGAAGTAGTGGCACGGGGAGGACCTCCGTACGGGGCGATATCACCGCGGGTTAGCTCGCGGCGATCACCACTTGGGCCGGCAACCCGGAGAGTCAACCCAGCCTGCCCGTGGGGCGGTTGGGGACTCGATCCTGGTCGGGTAAAAGAGTGCCCCTGCTCAGGGTATACGGGGGATTCGTGATGCACGTCGGCGGCGTCTTGGGCCACTGTAGCTGTCGACGTCGACGCGCCTAGGCGAGCGTCCTCGGTCCGGGCCCGGTGCTGACGTCGGGTCAGGCGAGCTGGTGCAGGTGGTGCAGGGGCATGGCCTACCTACTCTTCCTGCGGAGCCGGACAGCGGCGCTGACACGGCCGGGTGGGAGCTCTCACCTGGAGCCCTTGGGTCAGGACCCTGAGTGGGCTGAGCCGGATGGCGCCCACCTCTTCGGCGTAAGGTGAGGAGTTATCAAGGCGTTCCGGGGACAGGCTCCCGAAACGGTTGAACATTGGGGTGGGGAGCAGGGGCTCCCTGCACAACCTGTTAGGGAGGCGTTGACGGCGAGGCCTGGACGCCTCCAAGTCCAGGCGGGCCATATCCCTAGTTGGGATGACCCCTTCCTCCTCGTACCTGCGCACGAGGTTGTTGATCACCCTTCGCTGGATGACCTCGGATGGGGAAAGGGGACGTGGGAGCCCCGTATTCAGCGATGTGGAAACCGTCGTAGCAGTAACGACGCCATGTGGGGTGGCCATGGCGATGTCGCCACTGCCCCTACGTAGGCTAGCGGGCGATGATCGCGTCTCTGTAACAGTAACCTGGTTCCTGGGAAACGAAGGGATCAACTCATCAGCACAGAGAGGAAAAGGATTGACAGCCAGTGCCCCAGCCTTCTTCCATTCTCCATGTCTGTAAGAAGGATCCACGCCAAAACGCTGCAGAACGGAGTGCCCCACGTTCTACTACCCCGACTTCCGGTGAGTTTCATGACAGGCCCGCTATTTTCTTGGCGGGACCAGGCGTCAGATATCTGGGTCCAGCGACACGTCAATCTACTGGTGTCTCGAACGCTTCTAATCTCCATACTGAGGAGAAGAGTTTCACATCGGGTTCACCATTTCGGTTTATGACGCTTCCGCCGGGGCGCGCGGGCATCCGTCCGTCCGCAGAGGAGGACGCGCGGCTTTGTTGCCCCATATTCCCGCTTTCCAAAGGCGGGCGGCATTCGTTCCTTATTCAGGTACGTCTGCTCCTTGATCGAAACAGGATGATGGGATGTCGGTTCTTCCTTCTGTGGATTCCTCCTTGGAGCTTGTCACCAAGTCCGGGTCTCCCTCATATATTTAATACGTAGTTCGTGAAACTCTTCCCAGTGCCATGTTTCCATGGACGCCAGTTAATTACACTGCTTCTGTCGGGACATTTCAAAGGGTCCAGTCAGGGCAGCAACCTTCAGTTGGGGGAGTAGTCAAATTGAGGCATCAGTAGCGTGTATGGATGCTGGGGAACCTGGCGTGTTTGTCTGTCGTCCCTGGTCACAGGGCTTCTCGAGGGCATGGAAGCCCGAGGCATCCCACATCGAACACGGGGAATTATATGCCATAGACACATATCTGAGGTTTTCCTCAGCTTCCCGTGTTTAACACAGGGTATGTCGCGAATTTAACGTCCATCAGAGACGGATCAGCCAGATCAGAGCATTAGCTAGGATGGATCGGTTTGAGGGATTTCTCTTGAAGGGATGCCGATACCGGGGCCAGCCCATAGGCGGCTGTGAAGAGTGTACCGACATGGTCTCGTCGGGATATGATGGTTCGGGTGAGGATCAAGGTGGATAGTGGATGAATGGAGCGGAGGGGAGTGAAATGGGACCATCACAGGTGCGACGGTGGAGTTGGGCTTGAGCCTTGAAAAGGCTTCCTACGTATCCCCGTGGCAGGGAATCAAAGTTCACGTAGTTCGGGACGGTGCGGGTAAACCGGCGTGAGGGTGGACCTTGGTCCGATGGGCATCGTCAGCGAACCGACGTGAAAGTAGACCCGTGAGTCCACTAATGGTGGGCTTGAACCTCGGGAAGGTTTCCTACGTACCATGCCATGACATGGATCAAAGTCCTCATAGTTCAAAGGATTGATGGAATACAGTTTAACGTCATGCGGGACGATAATGAACCCTGACGTGAATGAACGATGGGCGATGGGTGTCGGCGAACCGACCTAAACGAGGGACCTTGGTCTGATGGGAGATGGGAGTTTGGCACACCGACAAGGAGACGGTTTGGGCCAATGATTGTTGGGCTTGAACCTCAGGAAGGTTTCCTACGTACCATGCCCTGACATGGATCAAAGACCTCATAGTTCAGGTGGAATACAGTTTAACGTCATGATGGACGTAGGTAGAACTCGACGTGAATTGGATGATGGGTGGGCTTGAACCTCGTGGAGGCTTCCTACATACAACGCCTTGACATGGATAAAAGTACTCTTAGTTCAAAGGATGATTCTCAATGGCTTGCCATTAGACCGGAATGTAGTTTAACGTCATGCTGGATGGGGGTGTGCAGTTTAACGTCATGCTGGATGGGGGTGTGACCCGACGTGAAAGTAGACCCATGAGTCCACTAGTGGTGGGCTTGAACCTCGTTGAGGTTTCCTACATACCATTCTTTGGCATGGATCAAAGTCCTCGTAGTTCGGGTAAAAATGGGTCGCAACTGCTTACCACTGGACCAGAATGCAGTTTAACGTCGTGCTGGATGGGGCTGAGACCTGACGTGAAATGACGGGTGGGCTTGAACCTCAGGGAGGCTACCTACGTACCATGCCTTGGCATGGATCAAAGTCCTCGTAGTTTTCTATGGAATGGGTGTCAGGGTCGGTGCTCACTCTAAGCCCACGTGAGTCATGATCGGTGTGAGAAACAAGAGGTTGCAAGGACCTGACGATCACGTCGCGAAGGATGCGTTTGTGGGAAGCGAAGAGGGGCTTATGCGTTAGGCGGCCCATGGTGCTGGGACTTACTCCGGGATGGAGGCCCATGGTGCGACAAAGCGCGAGAAAGATGGACCTTGGCCCAATGATGGGAGGTACCTCGTCCCATATCACGCCCTCCACTGACCTTGGTAGTGGGGAAGTATGGAGATACAGAGGTGCAGCCATCCGTTGGGGAGCTAGGGTCGCCCTTCTCCTACGAACATACGCCACTCATAAAAGGAGTATATCATCCCTTGTGGATGGGTGTTTCCATTCCCGTGGAGACGAGTGGTGTAACGAATGTTTGAGCTGGGGGGACCCTTCGTGAGAGACATGAGGTCGGATCACAGTTTAACGTCATGTGTTGAGGACGCGGTGCTTGGCAGTTTAACGTCCTACAGATCGGACGAGGTGGGTTCATTCCACACCGTTAGGACTTACATAACTAGTACCCTCTGGTCCTTGGGGAAGAGAAGGTACCAGTAAGGCCATGTTCAATGGGGGTTGTGGGACGAACCATCAAAGGGTCCACGTTAGCATGGCTATGCGAAGAAGCAATAGCCGTTAGCATGCCTATGCGAAGAATCATAAGGCAAAGCAACGCTACAGGTAGTATTGTCCATGGGACATTGAAATCACATCGTGCAACCCGGGAGGGTTGCACGGAAAGAGGAATTTCTAAGGAAAGGAGTGTGCATCGCGAAGTGTAGTGCCCTGGCCTTAGCACGGGGCATGGGTGCGGATGGAAGGTGCTTCGCGAAGTGGAATAGTGTTCGCGGAGCACTACCTCACGAAGAAGGGGTGTCTCGCAAAGTAGGGTCCTGCAAAGCAATGTGCTTCGCGAAGTGGAGCGCCTTGGCCTTATCACGGGGCGTGGGTGTGAATGTAATGTGCTTCGCGAAGTGGAACAGTGTTCGTGGAGCATTGCCTCGTGAAGAAGGGGTGTCTCGCGAAGCAGGGTCCTACAAAGCAATGTGCTTCGTGAAGTGGAGCGATCCTGCCTTAGCATAGGGATCACTAGTATGAGTTGGGTGTTTCGAGAAGCACAAGTGCTCCGCGGCTGCCAGGGTTCCCTTGGGAATCCCCTTCCTTCGCGAATGCCATTGAGCTTTGCGGAGGGCATCCCTCTCGGAAGAGGGGCTCAAAATGAAACAAAGGAGAGTCGTCTTGCGAAGTAGGAATACCTCGCGGAGCTCATGATTCCTGGGGAAAAGCGTGCTTCGCGATTCGGGAGAGGAGAAGCCGAAAGGTCGGATTGTCTGTCCATGGGACTCGGGGGGAGGTCGGTATTTATAGGGAAGGGGCGCCGCGAAGCAGAACTCGCTGGCCGCCTCCGGTGCTTCACGGCACGCTGGGGAACGTCAAAGGCGTTCGCGGAGCATCACCGCCTTAGGTCTTCGCGGCGGATCGCGAACATCAAATGTGTTTTCGGAGCATCACCGCCTCTGGAGCTTCGCGGCGGCTCACGAACGTCAAATGCGTTCGCGGAGCATCACCGCCTCTGGAGCTTCGCAGTGGCTCGCGAACGTCAAATGCGTTCGTGGAGCATCACCGCCTCTGGAGCTTCGCGGCTGCTCGCGAACGTCAAATGCGTTCGTGGAGCATCACCGCCTCTGGAGCTTCGCGAGGCCGCGAGGGTCGGAGCGCTTCACGGCGGGACTTCGCGAGGGTGCTTCGCGGCGGTTCTTCACGAGGCAGCGCTCCTACATTCCTTTTTTTCTCCTTTCTTTTGGGCCATATTTTGGCGCTAACACCATCCAAATAATAATGTTTTGAATAACAATTACAACACGACATGGAGACGGTAAGTCGTACGTATGCACTTTTGGTGACATGTCATTCGAAGGATGGATAGAATAATGAATTTTGTTGTAACAAATTGATAATAACATCATAGTATAAATAAGATTCTGGATTTATTATTTTATAATGGAATCTACAAAGAAAAAGGAAGTGGAAGAAGAGAGGAACATGAAAGAGGTGATGAAATATTTATCTCTTCTTCGGGTTCTTCATTTTGATTTGATCAAAAGGGATCTTGGGTTGGCTTCCTGATTAAATTAAGGCCTCTAGGATTAAGGGAGGATTGTTGAGAGGGTATTTGGGCTGAGGTTTGCTGATCCAAATGGCTTTTAAAGTGTGAATTAAATAGAAGGTGGGGTGACCTTTTATAAGAGGGGTTAGGGGCACCTTAAGGAAATGTAGAAATATTATTTTATGATAAAATCATTTTCATTTTCTAATGGATCAAAAATAGATTATTAAAAGGATATGTTGGGTATGGGTATAAAACCACTCAACCAATAGGTTTTATACAGGTTTGGGTCACTATATTAACCTTATCATTTAGATTTAACTCTTAGTTAATTAGTTTTACATTTACCATGTCTCTTTGTATTTTTATAATATATGGTTAATAAACTTACCGTATACAGCCAAGAGGACCCCAAGTGGTTCATTAATGATACAAATATCATTGTATAAGTATTTGGGCTAAACCAGAGATTTTTATTAAAATAATAGCAATTAATAATATAATATATGTTTTAAAAAATATTTTTTTCCAATTTTGACACAATTTGGTATTTTGTTTTTTCCAAATTCACAACAGGATTAATACTTCGAAAAAAATTTATCTAGCAACCCTAAAATGTAATATTAACATATAAAATTAGTGGAATTCATACTAAGTCTAAAATTACATTTATTTGTAAATTTATAATATTCATTATTTTAATATTTCATTAATTAGATAATTACTGCATCATAATTGTGTCAAAAATAAATTAAATTATTTAATGTCTAAAAATTATAAATAAAATACAATTATGTAGGAAATCATTTTATCTTTCTAATGAATATTTATAGTATAATTTATCTTATTTTCAACCCTATATTAAAAATGGTTTAGTAATTAATCTTTGAATTTGACACTTTTAACTCTTCTTTGAATTAAGTAATAATAAATGTCCTATTCTTATCCATGTGGACCAAAGAGGATCATATTTTATTTCTAAGGTTTTTTTGGTGGAATTTTAATTATCCCATATAATTAATACATGTTTTAGGGTAATAATAATATCATTTTTACCATTAATTACCCTATTTTCTTTTAACCGTGATAAATAAAAGAAAAACGTTACCATTCACCAAAAATCATTTTCATCTTATTGAACCACATTTTACTTTCTCATATCATCCATGTCTCTCAGAGTTTTGAAATTCAACTCACAAAAACGGTAAAATTATGTTTTATCTAAATTTGCTAATGCTCTTAGGAGGGGGGTAAAAGACAATGAAAAGTTCAATAAATGTTTTATATATATCTAAAATTATTATAAATTGAATCCAAGGAATTACATTTAAATTATATAGTTATAATTTATCTATTTTTACCTAAAATAAATTTAAATTAAATAAATAATTATTTAAATAAAAATTTGGTTTTAAACTATAACTTAGTGTTTTTCACTATTAATCAAGAATTGAATGTTTTCAGAAAAATACCAAAATTTCACCCTAATGAAATTTTGATATTATGAATTAAAAAATTATGTCTATTTTATCAAATTAAAAACATAGATTTTTCATTTATTAATTTAAAATTAAATCCCATTGTCAAAACTAAAAAGTGTGTTTTTAAGAAATAATAATAAACCAAAGATTGATACTTGTTTATGTTCAATTTCAAAGTGAAATTATTTCCAATGAATAAAATTATATTAAATTGTAAAAATATAATCTATTTATACTTCAAAACCATTTAAATGAATAATTTTACACTACAAATTATTTTGATTGAAAAAGTTGTTTTTAGTTAACATATAGTGTTTTTCACTATTCACCCAAATATGAAAGTTATCAGAAAAACACAAAAAAAATTATTGAAACTAAATTCTTATGTCCCAATTATAAAGAGGAAGTTTATTTTGTAATATTTAGTATATAAATGTTTCAAATATTATATTTAAAAATGGTTCTCTATTAAAAGATGATAAAATTGCATTTTTTTAAAAAAACTTCTTTAATCTGTGAAAAATGAATTTGTGTTTTCATTATGTCTAAGAAACTCCTTATATGGATTCTAAAATTATAAGGATAATATAAAGTTCAAAATTTAGTTAATACTATTCATAACCTCTTTTGAACGGCTAGTTTGGTAAGTCGTGGGGCGCTTGAACTCGGTGTTACGTGTAGTGAAAGTTGTTGAATTACATTGAAGAAATAATTTTTTACGAAATATTGGGGTGTTACATTCTTCCCTCCTTTAATAAATTTCATCCTCTCAATTTGAAATTTTTCTTCAAAACTAAAATGTAGAAAATAGAAAATACTTTTGTGGGAAAACCCACATCGGAAGTTGGGTTAATAAAATTTACGCTTAATAAGAGGAAAAGGGGAATGAAATAGTCACCACCAATTTATGATCTCGATTAAGATAACATTGGTGGAAATTGGAGTCACATAATTGGAGAAGAAACGTAAATATTTATAGAAAGTGATTGAGGTCATTAGTCACAAACAATTGTATAATTGAGGGTCTCAAAGCCATCAATCTTTGATGATTTAAAATATCATCGGTTCAAAAAAATATAATGTATTAGGATAACACATATTACGTTTTAAGAACCTTTACCTAAATTTTATGAATTATTTTCTTCATATAATAATAGAAGAAAAAATATATATTTCACAAGTAGAGTTTCATTCATTAACTAATTTCTACCACAAATGCATCTTTCACTCTAAAATATAATATAACTTAAAAAATATTCTATTTATCCTATTCATATAGGGTTCAAAAAAAATGAAATTATAATTTATCTACGAAACCTTTAAAAAATACATTATTCAATCCCGGTCATCACGTGGGCTAGTGGTAGGTGATACTCCCTTGTCGCCCTTCGGTTGCGGGTTTAATTATCACGGCCTTACCGGACGAGACGGGTTGCTCCCCGACCTTCGGGTTGTCCTTTTAATGGCAATCCTAAAATAATCTCAAACTAGACTTATAAAAAATACTTCTTCCCAAACTCATCGTCCAAAATATTTAAGGAAGGTAAACACAATGAAGATCCTTTTTTCCACCTAATAATATGTGAACACCTTCATCATGTATTCTTTTAAAACACTACAACATCATGAATTAACATAAAACCTTATTGAATACATTCATTCTCCCTTATGCCTTATAGAATACTAGATATACTCCTTCTATCCAAAAATGTTGTAAACTCCCACAATGATGGAATATACAAATCATTTTTCAGTTTGAAGGTAGTCAATAATATCCAATATAATTTATCTAAATCAATAATGTATTATTCCAAAATCACAACCTCAATATCAGAACCATATTATGGTTTATCATTATCTCAACCATATATTTTCCAAAAATTTAAAATGATATTCAGTCAATTTTCCTGGTTCCACACAATCTCAAGTCCTTAATAAAATAATACTACAGTACAATCCTTATATACTCTATAATTCTTATAACATGTACATCATTAATACAACACTCAAATGACACAATACATTAATAACAACATAAGAATTATAATCATTCCTATTCAGCTTCGGTAATATCATAAATTTATTATTATCCAATATCATCATTTGGGGTATACTCTAATTATTTGGACATTGATTTTCATATTGTCTCAACTCATTGCAGATAAAGCATTGTACGTTTAAAACTTTTTTCTTACCATTGCAACCACGTACTTGGTGTCCTTTTTCACCACACTTATAACAAACTCTCATTCCATTTAAGAATTTACCAAGGTGATTCTTTTCATAGTTATCACATATTGGAAAATACTTTTTTTTCCTCTTCCCTTTCTCCATTTTTCTCTCTTCCATCCCTGTCTTCCCTTTCTTCCATTCAAAGCCATAGGACTCAGAGAACTCTTTACTTATCTTATTAACACATGATACAATTTCTTCATATGTTGAGAATACAAGGGAGACTATTCCCTTTCTAAATGTTTTCTTAATATCATGAATGATATGATCCTTCATACTCTTTTGTATTGTTGGAGTTCACATTCCTTCTATTGGGCACCATTACTATACAATGGCATACACTATGTCAATTCATGAATTTCAATGAACAATTCCAAACACATAAATTACCTAACATTAATTGAATAGTTTATGGATATAATCCATAATCATAAAAATATTTTCTTTGAGGAGGTATACACTCATGAATCATTCGTAAAGATTTGTAAAGAAAATGAGAATTATCTTAAGCATATCTCCCAAGAGTGTCGTATCCATGAGTGCAACAAGGCCCATTTTCATGTACCAGTTCCCATTCGAGTCTAGATCAAAGTAGTGTTTTCAGGTTTTACCCCTACATCCATCTGTTCTAGAGCCACCTCTACCTTATCATATCCAAACAGGGATGTATTTGCTTGGAAAACTCAAAAAATGTCTACATTACCAAAATTCTAGGAAGTAATTCTATACTAATCTTCAAAGTCTTTCATAGGGCTATGTGCTCTAATCAGAGTTTATCTAAATATAGTTTCCAATGTTTGTATGAAACTTTATCTGATACCAACTATAACGCCTTGACCCTAGTTACCTAGATTTGGTGAATTATTACATAATAGTGTCATCATCACAAAAGATCTTGTCTCTAAAGACTAATTAGGTTAGTAGCCTTGGAAGTACTAGATACATTCATAAGGTTTACATTACACCATAAAATAGAAAACTACAACAACATTGTTTCTATAGACCACACTCATATCCCCTCAGACTATCCCTGCAGGTTAGTCAAAAAACACTTCATCACATCCTGGAAAAAATAAAACATAGAAAGGGGTGAGCTCAAATGCTCATAAAGGATAATAATATAGCATAAACTTTCATAAATAAGCATTAACATTTAAGGAAATGTATAAGACTAAAACAAAATCCATTCAAACTTGAACTTCAGAATAATATGGTTAATATAAAATCAAATAATTTCATTTACTTACTCACATGGATATTCTACTAGTCAAATTATCACATACAATATCAATAGCCACGTTCATAATGATTGAATGCATAATGCCATACTTTCATAACCACATAGTCAAGGACTTATGCCAAGACTACAAATAAAATTTTGTCAAGGCCTTATTCCAAGACACAAGATTGTCTCACGAAACCTACCAATGCATCTAGGAGATATAGCGGGCTCCACCCATCACTTACTAAGTCCAATGCATTCCTCATATGAAAAGGTTTATACATAATGGAGACGTTCGTGTTAAAACTAGCATACAAAATGTCAATACATTATCCATAAACCATGAATGGTGTAAAAATAACAAATCCACAGTCATACATATGAAAAACCTTCAATACCATATGGATGTTTTTTATCATAATAAATCCACTTCAAATAAGATTAAAATACATTAAAGTATGTTGACATAGATGAAATCAATACCTTTTTTAAGGAAATATCTAATTCTATTCTGAAATAATTTAAGAAAAAATTTATTTTTAAAATATTATTATAAGCTCGTAAGGGAAGCTTCGACGATGTTATAATGGTGGGAAATAGCCACACCCGCCATATACGTTAAAAAAACATTCTTACATTATTTTTTTCATAAAGTTCATAAAGAACATTGTTTGGAAAAAGACGGAAAGATTCCTTTCAATACATATAATGTCAAATAAGGGTATAAATGAATTTAACCCATTGTCTTGTTAATAGTAAAAAAAATTTGAAATCAATTTTTAATAAGCAGGGATGTGGATGACAATGAAGTCCCATTAGATAATTACGTATAAACAACCTCGGATGATGAAGAGATTGTGAAATTAACCCTTACCTTGTACTTTTCCTTGGTCGAGGGTTGGATAACCTCATGTATAATGGTGAAATAATTTGTATTAAATTATACATGAATCATATACATTAATATGATATCATATATGATCTTTAAACATTGCTTTGTTAATAATATCTTAGTATTATCGTTGTTTTGTTTGTTAACAAATTCGTTTTCCTTTATATTCTTTGTTATTTGAGTCATCTTTTTTATGGATGGGATGTATTTTATTTATATACATAATGATATCAAGTCTTAAAAAATTATTTTTAATCAACTTATAAAAATGAGTCTTGAATGGATACGATGGGAAATGAATCTCATCGCGTTCGTGGAGACGGTAATCCGTACGTACGCACGAGCGACAATATCATTTTTCTGATATTAAAATAATATATAATTGGATGTAATATAATATATACAGAATAATTATAATGTTATATTTATTATTTACATCAATTACACTTCATTATTATACCCATCCAAATAATAATTAATTGAATAACAATTACACCGTGACGTGGAGACGGTAAGCCATACGTACGCACGTTTGGTGACATGTCATTAAAAGGAAGGATAGAATAATGAATTTGGTTGTAACATATTTATAATAACATCATAGTATATAGAAGATACTGGATTTATTATTTTATAATGGAAAAAACAAAGAAAAAGGAAGTGTAAAAAGAGAATAACTTGAAAGAGGTGATGAAATATTTACCTCTTCTTCGGGTTCTTCCTATTGATTCGATCAAAAGGGCTTCATAGGTTGGAATTCTGACTAAACGAAGGCCTCTAGGATGAAGGTAGGATAGTTGAGAGGGTATTTGGGCTGAGTTTGTCCATACCAAATGGCTTTGAAGGTGTGAATTAGATATAAGGGGGAGTGCTATTTTATATGAGCGGTGAGGGGAACCTTAGGAAAAGCTAGAAATATTATTTTATAATAAAATCATTTTCGGTTTCTAATGGATCAAAAATGGATTATATAAAGGAAAAGGTGGGGATGGGTCAAAAACCACTCAACCAGTAGGTTTAATACTAGTTTGGCTTACTATATTAAAATTAACTTTTAGATTTAACTCTTAGTTAAATTGTTTGACATTTAATATGTCTCTTTGTATTTTTATATTATATAGTTAATAAACCTACTATATACTTCCAATGGGAACCCCAAGTGGTTCATTAATGATACAACTATCATCATATATGTCTTTTGGATGAACATTAGGTTTTTAGGAATATAATATCAACTAATAATATAATATTTGTTTTAAAAACTCTTTTATATCAATTTGACACTATTTGGTATTTTGTTTTTTCTAAATTTATAATAGCATTAATAATTAAAAAAATTCATCTAACCAACCCTAACATGTAATATTAAACTTGAAAATTAGTTTTATTCTGAAAAAGTCTCAAATTACATTTATTATACTATTTATAATATCAATTATTTTAATATTTAATTAATTAAATAATTATTGCATCATCATTGTGTAATAAATAAAATAAATTATTTAATTTATAAAAATTATAAATAAAATACCATTATGTATGAAATCATTTTATATTTCTAATTAATATTTATAGTCGAATTTATCTTCTGTTTAACCCTATATTAAAAAAAATTCGTTATTAAACATTGAATTTAACACTTTTAACTCTTCTTTGAATTAAATAATAATAAATTTCTTAATCTAATCCATGTGGACCAAAGGGGTTCATATTTGATTTCTAATGTTGGTTATGGTCGAATTATATTTATCCAATAGAATTAGGGCAAGTGTTTAGGTAATAATAATATAATTTTACCCTTAATTTCCCTATTTACTTTTAACCATGGTAAATAAAAGTAAAAAGTTAATATTCACCAAAAATTATTTTCCTCTTATTGAACCACATTTTACTGACTGATATCAATAGTGTTTCTCATATTTTTTAAATTCAACTCACAAGAGTGGTAAAATTATGTTTTATGTAAATTTTTTAATGCTCCTAGGAGGTGGGTAAAAGGGGGTGAAAAGTTCTATACAAGTTTTATATATATATATAAAATTATTATAAACTGACTCCAATGAATTACATTGAAATTTTATAGGTATTATTCATCTATTTTGACATAAAATAAATTTAAATAAACTAAATAATTATTTAAAACAATCGGTTTTAAACTATAACTCAGTGTTTTGACTATTCATCAAAAATTTAAAGTTTAAAGAAAAATACAAAAATTTCACCCTACGGTAATTTTTATATTACGAATTCAAAAATTAAGTCTATTTTACTGTATTAAAAACATAGAAGTTTGATTTATTAATTTTAAATTAAATCTTGTTGTCAAAACCAAAAAGCGTGTTTTTATGAAATAATAATAAACAAAAGATTGATACTTGTTTATGTTCAATTTCAAAGTGAAATTATTTCCAATGAATAACATTGTATTAAATGGTAAAAATATAATATATTTATACTTTCAAACCATTAAAATTTATAATTTAATAGTACAAATTATTTTGATTAAAAAAGTTGTTTTCAGTTAAAATATAGTATTTTTCACTATTCACCCAAATATGAAAGTTATCAGAAAAAAACAAAAAATTTATTGAAACTAAATTATTATGTCACAATTCTAAAGAGGAAGTTTATTTTATAAAATTGAATATATAAAGGTTTCAAATATTGGATTTAAAAATGGTTACCCATTAAAAGGCGGTAAAATTTCATTTTTTTTATAAAATACATCTTTAATATGAGAAAAATTAATTTGTGTTTTCACTAGGTCTAAGAAACTCATAATATGGATTTTAAATTTATAAGGATTATATAAATTTAAAATTTTAGTTAATACTATTCATAACCTATTTTGAACAACTAGTTTGGTAAGTCATGGTGCGTTTGAACTCGATGTTGCGTGCAGTTCATGTTATTGAATTACTTTGAAGAAATAACATACTATGAAATCTTAAGGTGTTACAAAAAGGGTCAGGAGTAACTTATAACCCCCACTACTATGAGTTTTATCAAAAAATATTCATAGTTATCATCATATGGGAATCCAAATTAGTGTATGTCCAATTATTCATCTTAGTATAAAGATGATCAACTACATGGAAACAGATGTCCTAATACCAAGACTTTAAACTGCACAGTATCATTCGACTTGACCAAATGATGATAAACTGTATGGATTTCTTCCTGGAATCATTAAATTAAACTACTCCATTCCCCATGAACTACATATGGCTTGATTTTTACTAGTAAAGGATACATAGTGACACCAAAACCTCTATGTCTTGGGCACATCTATAGCATGAATGGACCTTCTTGTTAAGTGATCCATGTTCTTATAGTATGATGTTAAACTACACAGATAACATCCTCACTTCATTATGTTAATGTGTTCATGTAATAATTGGTGTCCTATAAGCAACTATTTGTACTTTTTTTACAGGAATATTTAATATATTTAAATATTAAACATCTTATGATATATTTTTTATTGCTCTCCATGATAATAGTGTAACGATGTCCATGATTATTTTTCACATTGACTAGGTCATAGAAATTCCCCACTATGATGAGAACCTTAAAGTGCTATGACAATATTCTCAAATATAGTTCTATAGTTTGATGAAATACAATGATTGGACACATAGTATACATACTATTAGGTGTGATTACACCTAAAAAGATGAGACTTCTTCTAATGATGTTCGAAAATAGTAATTTCTAATATGGGAGATTATGGGAATGACAAGATAGTAGGAATTCTACATGTTTGGGGGTCATCGAATATTCCTATCTATGATCATGTTTAATGGTCCTTATACAATAATATTATTATTAATATGTGTTGTGACTAACACACACTGATTTACAGATGTAAACTGTCATGCAAAAAATTGGTGTGAAGTAGGGTAAATTGGGTGCATCAATAATAACATATTATTAATGGATAAGTTGAGGATGTATTAGTCCCTTCAATTAATGGAAGTTGATATCTCATCCCTTTGATTGAAATAGAACCATAAAAAAAATTCTCTGTCCATGGTGTAACAACGTGTTTATTTCAGGTAGTGATAGAGTTACATATCAAGTATAAAGTATGATGAAACTATCATGAAACTAGCTTGATGAGATATTAAAGGAAAGGGATTATATTACACAGTGAGAATTCATATGTGGATGTCATTGTTGTGACTTGAAGTTTATTCTCTTGTGTTACTCATCCCATTTATAGATAGTACTCTTGGACTTTTGGCAAGATTTATTAATCCCCAGGATAAATAATCTTAGAGGATCACACAATAAGTGTCTCTGGTGGTCTCAATTAACTTCTATTTAAATTTAATGAATATAATAAATATTATTCTCATGGTAGTGTAATAATTTTATTCAAGACAAAATGATTGAATAAATTAAATAAATATTTATTTTTCGGATTGTAAATAAAAATATATTTATTTATTTCATCGAACATTTAATAAATATGTATGTACTAGTTTGCAAAAAAAATATTTATTTAAGAGAAAAATTTATTTATTTATTTATTTGGGTGTTCAATAAATGGAAGTGGATTTCGAGTGAACCAAGGTCAGTTATGTATTAAAATAAATATTTCTAAGATGGTAAAGAATTATTTAACTAGTTGACAAAAAAAAATAACATTTTTATTATTAGGTGGCACGTGATTTCATTTATGATTTTGTTTTTTACAAACTGGCATACAAAAAATAAGGATATGGTTATTGTTATTTTTTGTCATGGGTTTTCTATAAGGTTATGAATGTATTTAATTGATGTTATAAAATTAAACATTATAAATGAAACCCCTATTTTAATAAATATATAGGTATATCTATTGGCCCATGAATGTGAAACCTATGATGCCAAAGCCATTTCAAGTCAATAATTTTAACATCACTTCTGTCCCATCTCCCTCTCAAGAACAAGATACCTTCTTCAAAATCAACGAACAGGCGATCAAGATCGATCGACACAAGACAATCAATTTTCTGTGACAGAACCCAAAAATAAAGTGGTGCCAATCATAGACCATTGGAGCACATGTGGATCACTGCTAAAGGGATTCTGGTTTGGATCCTAGCCAGTGAAAAAATATGAAAGGGTCATCCTAGAGGATCAACATCATCAATGAATACAGTAATGAAGAGCCTGGTATTTTATTTCTTCAGAAATTATATTTAAATTAATTATCAACATGATGTGCATGATCCCCTCTAAAGGTGATGGGTATCTCGCATATTTATCTAAATCGTTGATTCAATTTCATGGAGACTGACTTTCATTGTCGTATTGTTCCATAAATAATAATTGATCATGGTAAAAATTAATTTTGGGTGTGGGCCCAATAATGCTTCCATAGTGCATGGAACATACAAGTGGTACCCATGGGGGATCATCATAGATTATAATTATTTAAATAATTCATTGATGATTTATGGTTTAATAATTTAGTTTTTCAATTCATGGTTAATCATTCTTGTAATCTGGATGCTGAGATCGATACTTATTCCTTTTGGATTCATGATGGTTTCACTGAAATGAATTAATTTTGGATTGAAAATAAAATTTTGAACTAATCAAGAGGCACTGATGATTCTTACCATGTGACACTAAAGTAAATTTCGTGTGTTGGGACTTACACATCGTGTTCTCTTCTATACATGTCATGTAATCGTGTTCAGCGCATCTGGATTAAAACAAAAAATACTCAAGATGTGTGCAGTAATTACACGCGTTGTAGTTAATTATACACCGCATGTTGACTGAGATTGATAGGGACACACTTACTGGATTACACACTGTGTGGCCCACTTCACATGATGTGTAGTCCCTTTGGATTAAGGTCCAAACTATGTATCCCATACACGGTTAAGCCGACTGGTAACCATGTAATGCGGAGAAAACACAACATGTAGCCCACTGTACATGTTGTGTACTCTAAAATTTTAAAATTACCACTTCACATGTCTAGTCTCTAGTCATGTAATTTGGGAAATATGGTGAAGTTAGTACCTTCCATGTAGTCAAAACTACATGTTGTGTACTTTACCAAATTACACAAAATTGTAACTTTAAGGTTTTTGTAATGATTTGAACTACATATCTTGTATAAATTGAACTACAAGTTGTAACTCAATGAATTGAAACATCTTTTATGTCATATGTCATAAGATTAAAAGAGTATGTGAATATAATACAATTTGGGTAGAGTCGAATGAGAATTTACCGGGTTACCTCCAAGGCGAATTTATGTACACGGATGAAAATCTCAAGGAAATTCTGAATAAGATTTAGATAAAAGAATTTATTGATTAAATATAATAAATAATAGAGTTGATCTTGATGTTTATTAATAAGAACAAATAAATAATTGACTTCTAGTTTTATTAAATGCAAAACATGTTTCATGTATGTGGGAGATCATTAGCCAGAACTATACCTTTAGGTGTGATTGGTTTCCTTTTAATTTATTTTTAAATTTAATTTTTGTCCTATATTCCATCCCTCCACATTAATATATAGGTATCACATAACCAGGGTGTATTTCATGTAAACCCCTTTTTAACCCTCACCTGCATGTGAGTTTAAAAAGCATATGTAATGGATGGACCACCCATGATGGTGGAGGTGATCCATGTATGGAGTAGAGGTGAAAACAATCCAGGAGATACAAAAGATGATGGGTGGAAAGTAGTAAACATGAATAGTATAACATCCTACCTTTTATCATATAAAATTTCATTACATTATAAAAAACTGAGGATCTTTAAGGTTTAGAGTCTTGGAAACCAGGAACGTATTACATGAAAACAAAAAAAACATTCTTCTTAAACACTTCAGAGGCTTCTTCATTTGTTCATCCTAAGTTCATTACAGCATCTCATAACCAGGGAGCATACATCAAAGGAAAGGGTGAGCAGAAGGCATAGTAAGGGAAACAAGGGAAACATTTTACATGAGAATTTGAGATACATCAAAAGTCATTAAAAATATCTTTAAGGCATGAGAAAGAGTTCATGAGGCATATCATAATAAAAAAATAACATGTTTCATAACTTGAAGATATGGCTACAACATTTAACATAGATAATCATTTTCGTTTCACCATGGTTCATCCCCAAGGTGTCATTAAAAATTACCAAGTTTATTCACCAAGGCGTCGTTAAAAATGGTAATCTCTAGAGATTAAGTCATTACCCAATGCATTGGAGCGCTATCAGGGAGCGCCGTTAAGTTTTCCTTTATTGTCATGTAAGCCACATATATAATCATCAAACATTTCAAAAATAACCCATATAGCATAAAACAATGGGTTTCCTTTCATAATCATAACATTTTAAAAACTACTTTAAAGGAATGATCTTTATGTCACTTTAAACCCACTGAAAAGGAAAGTGGGTGTCATGTATTTAAATCCCAGAATTTAAAATATAACATTTTGATATATATGTGAATACCCATGTAGAAGAAATATCTTTGAGTATTCACGTAATAAAATACAAGAATTCTAGAAAAATAGAGAGACATTTTGAGACGGAAATTCTGCAGCATTACGGCTATGTTACAAGGTTTTAGAAAATATTGAAAAGTGAGGGGACATGGGTCACCCCCTCATAAATGATCCATAAAATGGTAGAGGGATAGAATATAAAGTATTTATTAACATGGTAATGAAATTTTAAAGATATACCATATGAAATGAAGAACATGAAAAGAATATAAAAATTAGATTTCTCATATAAAAATTTGGCAGCCTAACGGCGTCACATAAACTTTAAAAAAATGAATTGACGATATCAAATAGGGTATCTAATCATATGAACATAAGTGATCATTATGATAGATATAGAGATAATACCCCAACATAATGAAAATTAACTTTAAATACTTGACAAGAAAATAGAACTTGAAAATGAGAAGGGTGAAACAATCCCTTAAAAATTCGGCAGACTAACGACGTCACTTAAACATCAAAAAAATGAATTGATGAGATCAAATAGGGTATCTCATCATATGAACATAAAATATCAGTATGATAGATATAGAGGTCATACCCCAACATAATAAAATGTAACTTGAAAGACTTGACATGAAAATAGATCTTGAAAATGAGAAGGGTGAAATAATCCCTTAAAAATTCGGTAGCCTAACGGCGCCACTTAAACATTATTTAAATGAATTGATGAGAGAAATAGGGGGTATCTCATCAAATGAAAATTAAAAGGAAAGTAGGATGATTATAAAATAACATCCCCAACATAAGAACTTGTGGCTAAAAATAAATTACATTAATGAGAGTACTTGAAAAGAAAGAGAGAGGTAGGATCCCTTACCTTAAAATGTATCTCTTTAAACTCGAAGGTCGGGACCGTGAGGGCTTGAGGGAACCTTGAGAGGACTCCTTGGGAGGTAATGAGACCAGAGCTTAATTGGGGGAGAGTTGGGAGTGAAAACTAAAGGAGGTAAGTGTGGATATTTATAGGGAAAGTGAGGGGACACGGCATTAATGGCCAAGGGACACCTCATTGGTGG
The DNA here is from genome assembly GCA_963277665.1 of Viscum album. Taxonomy (NCBI): domain Eukaryota; kingdom Viridiplantae; phylum Streptophyta; class Magnoliopsida; order Santalales; family Viscaceae; genus Viscum; species Viscum album. Next base: position 544,222,726 of record OY728119.1, read on the forward strand.
TTTTGGGAAAACCATTGGATTTCCCATGATATTTGCCCATGGTTTTATCCACATGGGACCCCTCATACAATAATGCATCCCATTTAGTCGTCCATCCCTTTAAAATATATCATCACATCATCATGATGATATTATGAAGTCATTAAGCACCCGTAATTTAAAAACCGTATTCTCACTATTCAACGAAAAATCCACTTTCTCAGAAAAATCCCAAAATTTCACCTTAACCAAATATCAATTCTCTGATTTCAAAAAGGAACTCTATTTTATAAAAATAATTTTCTAAATAATTTTAATTTAATTTTTAAATAAAATACACTTTTCACCAAAAATTCATTTTGTCAGAAAAATCCCCAAAAATTACCTTAACATAATATCGATGCTCTGAGATAAAAAAAAGTCCATTTTATAAAAAAAATCTAAATATTTTTAAATTAATTTTTAATTTAAAAACTCTATTCACCTGAAAAAACTTATTCTTGACTAAAAATTTATGAAACCGTTATTTAACCATTTTATTGAATCACATTACTTAATCAAGGTGCCTAGATTATATTAATATTTTCATTAAGTGAGATTACTAATCTATTTGGTCACATTACTAATCCTAAGAATAAAATCACTATTCATAATTTACTATTCATCAAAAATTAAGTTGATCTTATTATACTCTAAATTTCTTACTGATCACATTTTCAGAAAACCATTTTTTGATAATCATTACACATCATTAGTTATTTAAGGTTTATTAAAATATTTCAAAATATCCCTTTTTCAAATTAATTAATAATATACATCCTACATTTATCCGGACATTTGAAAATTTACAAACTTCACCATAAAAAGAAAGCACAATTTTTATTTAATTACAAGGATTACACAAGGCTGTTACGGTCTCATTACATAGCCCATTATAACACCAGCATAGGACCTAAGAGTAAGGTGTGCTAAGGTGAGAGAATCTTGGGGCGGCTCAGCCAACATTGCACGAGTAGTAATTTCTATTAGTTTGAACTTTTCGAGAAGGAGATTTGGTTCTAGCTTCACACGACGAAGTTCAGCTTGGGTTTGGTCCCGAGCAAAGCCAGGTGGTGCTACCTCTTCCCAAGTTCCGTTGGATGGGCTTCAATTGGCCTGAGACTACTGGATGAGGCCATCAAATCTTCTTTCTATATTAATTTACCATGATCACTTGTATTTAGAGATGATAATTGCAACATTTGGTTTCCAAAGTTCATACTGACTATCTGTCATATAATAGTAAAAACCCAAAAGTATCATTTTAATTATACTCGTGTTATCAAATGAAACAGTTTTGTTGAGTATAAAATAAAATAACACAAAAAATTAGGAAACAAGATTTTTTCAAAATTTTGGGTCGTTACAATCTTCCCCCCTTAAGAAATTTTGTCCTCTCAGTTTTTAAAATTGGGCTTGGAAATTTCATTGAAAGTCCCACATCGGAAAAAGAGTTAGTAACACTATTAATTTAAAAGAAAGAAAGGGATGTACAAAGGTCACCTGAGTTAAGCCATTCTATTATTCCATGCAGGAAAACATGGATATAGAAGAAAAAGAAAGGGTCAAGTTCTGAGGGAGAGTGATAGAAAACATGATTAGGGTAAAGTTAACCACAAGAAAATCACAATATTATGATGTGTGTAAACGGTCTTTGATTACCCAATAGGAAACGTAAACCAGCAACATTTTTGTTTTACGTTCCTTTTCATAATTTTGAGGAATTCATTTACTACATAGAATAAAAATGTAACTAAATATATTTACCTTCATGTAGAGTGTCATCCCTTAATAAGTTTTAGCCAAAACTAATATTTTCCCCAAAAACGGAAGGGGTAAGATAAAACAACTCTTCAAAAATAAAGAATCCCGTAGGAAGGGAAAATTCTTTAAATCTCCAAAATTCCACCGTACTACCCAAAGTTCATCATAGACCATTCCATAAATAACTGTCCTTAAAATTACTCAAAATTAACCAAACTAATATTGAAACCCAAATACAAGAATAATTTGATAACATAGAATTCCAAGAAAAACATTATCATTCATCTCCAAACAACATCAACCACTGCTAACATCTTATAACAAAAGTAGCTAAGCTAAACATATTTTCCCCAAGATAGGTTAACTATTTCCTATATTACAATAAGTTAACCTTAAATTCATCGATTCTGGAAAATATAAGTCAAACTTTACTCCTAAAATAAAATACCATAGTAATCTATTTACCTCGATCATATAGGGTTCCCAAAATATTGAACGTCTTCCAAAATAATAATCATCTTTTAATCCTCTAATCACTTTTTTTAAGAAGAATAGCTTCACTACATCAACATGTGGTACATAACAATAGATGTTTTCCATAATGATATAAAATCATCTTAGGTAGTGACTCGATGATCTAAGAAAACATAAAATATATTCCCATAGAGCACGAACTAAAATACGACATGACATAGACAATTATTGTGAAAAAGTTACATGTACTTTAGTCATCAGGATCCATCTCAGCATAAGACTTGCATTGTTCCCTTGTCCTTGAAGATTTTTTATCCTCATCATTCTTTCATCCCTTCCAAGATAGCATTTCCTTGGATAATTTCCAACTTCTTCACATTTATGATTTTGAAAATTATAAGGTACATTAGATCTAACCTTATCTCTATTCATCACATTATACATTTTTTTAAATGAAATTGTCTACTTTATGCCCTATCTTCCACACTTAAAACATCTCATGGTTCCTTTGTGACATTCTCCTTGGTGGCTCTTCCCACACTCTCTAAAAAAAGAAATTGGGTCTTCATTCCCTTATCAACATTATCAGATGAACATCCTTGAGACTTTGTCTTCTTCTTCCTTGATGAATTCAGTCATTCAACTAGGTACAAATTATTAATTGTGATTTTTGATAGTAGGTTTAGCATAATCCCAATATGTTCAACTTGATCTCTCGTCATCTCTGTCACATTGATAGAGCAATCTTCACATTTCTTATCACATTGGTTGTTGGTACATGTTCTTATATTTCCCTCCATTAACTATGAAAAGAAAGTATAATTAAGGGGTTAAATACTTAGCCAATAATCATGAAAAGGAAACTTTAAACATAGAAGGATAAACTTTTTGAATAAAATTATATCCTAACTTGTGAACCACTAGGTTCTAATCTATGTTATCCATGATCATATATTCTTATGTGAATCTTTATTTTATTTTATCTTTGTTCCTTTAATAATTGTTCTTACTAAGCTTATGAATATACGAAGCATATCCCCCGGGAGTGTCATAAACAAGAGTGCAGAAAGGCCCGTTGTCGTGTACCAGTTCTCATTCAAGTCTAGCTCAAAGCGGTGTTTTCAGGTTTTACCCCTATGTACATTTGTGCCAGAGCCACCTCTACCTACTTGTATCCAGACAGGTATGTATTTACTTTGAACCCCCTTACTCAATACTCATCAAAATACCAGGAAGATTTCCTATATTTAAACTTTTCTATAGGGTTCATCATAAAGTTTTCATATCCTAATTTCCAAAAATAACTAAACTAACCTTTGATACCAACTATATCATCCCTCCTTTTTATCCCATAAAATTTCATTACATTATAAAAAACTGAGGATCTTTAAGGTTTAGTGTCTTGGAAACCAGGAACTTATTACAAGAAAAAAAACATTCTTCTTAAACACTCAAAGGAATCTTTATTTTTTCATCCTAAGTTCATTATAGAATCTCATAACCTGGGATCATACATCAATGGAAAGGGTGAGCGGAAGGCCCAGTAAGGGAAACAAGGGAAACATTTTACATGAGAACTTGAGATACATCAAAAGTCATGAAAAATAACTATAAGGCATGAGAAAGAGTTCATGAGGCATATCATAACAAAAAAATAACATGTTTCATAAAATGAAGATGTGGCTACAACATTTAAGATAGACAATCATTTCAGTTTCACTAAGGTCCATCCCCAAGGTGTCATTAAAAATTACCAAGGTTATTCACCAAGGCATCGTTAAAAATGGTCATCTCTAGAGATTAAGTCTTTACCCAATGCATTGGAGCGCTATCAGGGAGTGCCATTTAATTTTCTTTTATTATTATGTGAGACATTTATATAATCATCAAACATTTCATAAATAACCCATATAGCATAAAATAAATGGGTTTCCTTTAATAATCATAAAGTTTTAAAAATTGCTTTAAAGACAAGATCTTTATGTCACTTTAAACCCACAGAAAAGGAAAGCAGGTGTAATGTATGTAAATCCCAGAATTTAAAATATTAAATTTTGATATATTTTTGAATACCCATCTATAAGAAAGATATTTGAGTATTCACTTAATAAAATAAAAGAATTTGAGAAAAAGGGAGAGACATTTTGAGACGAAAATTCTGTAGCATTACGGCTATGTTATAGGGTTTTAGAAAATATTGAAAAGCGAGGGGACATGGGTTACCCACTAATAAATGATCCATAAAATAGTATAGGGACAGAATATAAAGTATTTAATAACACGGTAATGAAATTTGAAAGATATACCATATGAAATGAAGAACATGAAAGGGATACAAAAATAAGATTTCTCTTATATAAATTCGGCAGCCTAACGACGTCACATAAACTTCAAAAAAATGATTTGATGAGATCAAATAGGGTCTCTAATAATATGAACATAAATGACCAGTATGATAGATATATAGATGATACCCCAACATAATAAAAAAGAACACGAAAAACTTGACAAGAAAATAGAACTTGAAAATGAGATGGGTGAAAGAATCCCTTAAAAATTCGGCAGCCTAACGGCGTCACATAAAATTAAAAAAAATGAATTAATGAGATCAAATAGGGTCTATAATCATATGAACATAAAATATAAGTATTATAGATATCTAGGTCATGCCCCAACATAATAAAAAGAAACTTGAAAGACTTGACATGAAAATGGATCTTGAAAACGAGAAGGGTGAAAGAATCCCTTAAAAATTCGACAGCCTAACGACGCCACTTAAAAATTCATTAAATGAATTGATGAGAGAAAGAGGGGGAATCTAATAAAATTAAAATGAAAAGGATAGTATCTTGAATATATAATAACATCCCCAAAAAATGATCTTGGGTATAAAAAGTAATTACATAAATGAGAGTACTTGAAGAGAAAGAGAGAGGTAGGATCCCTTACCTTAAAACGTCTCTCTTAAAACTCGATGGTCGGGACCTTGATGGCTTGGGTTCACCTTGGGAGGACTCCTTGGGAGGTAATGAGACTAGATATTTATTGGGGGAGAGTTGGGAGTGAAAAATAAAGAAGGGAAGGGTGGGTATTTATAGGGAAAGTGGGGGGACAAGGCATTAATGGCCAAGGGACACCTCATTGGTGGTTTTGGCAAAACCATGGACTTAAACATGGTATTTGCCCATGGTTTTAGCCACATGGGACCCATTATACAATAATTCATCCCTTTTAGTCGGAAATCCCTTAAAATATCGCATCACATCATCATGATGCAGTTATGATGTCAATAAACACCCGTAACTTAAAAACCATTTTCACTATTCATTGAAAATTCAACATCCTCAGAAAAATCCCAAAATTTCACCTTAACCAAATATCGATGCTCTGATTTCAAAAATGAACTCTATTTTATATAAATAATTTTATAAATAATTTTAATTTAATATTTAAATACAAATACTATTCACCAAAAATTCATTTTTTCAGAAAAATCCCCAAAAATTACCTTAACATAATATCGATGCACTGATTTCAAAAATAAAGTTCATTTTATAAAAATAATTTTCTAAATATTTTTAATTTAATTTTTATTTAAAAAAACTATTCACTCGAAAAAACTAATACTTCATTAATAATTTATGAAACTGTTATTTAACCATTTTATTGAATCACATTACTTAATCAAGGTGCCTAGATTTTATTAATACTTTCTTTAAGTGAGATTACTAATCCATTTGGTCACATTACTAATCCTGAGCATAAAATCACTGTTCATAATGTACTATTCATCAAAAATTATGTTGATCTTATTAGACTCTAAATTTCTTACTGAACACATTTGCAGAAGACAATTTTTTGAAAATCATTACACATCATTAATTATTTAAGGTTTACAAAAATATTTTAAAATATCCTTTTTTTTATTCATTAATAATATACATCCAACATTTATCCGGACATTTGAAAATTTACAAACTTCACCATAAAAGAAAACACAATTTTTATTTATGTCCAAGGATTACACAAGGCTGTTACGGTCTTGTTACATAGCCCCTTATAACACCAGCATAGGACCTAAGAGTAAGGTGTGTTAAGGTGAAAGAATCTTGGGGCGGCTCGGCCAACATTGCACGAGAAGTAATTTCTATCAGTTTGAACTTTATGTGAAGACGATTCTATTCTAGATTGACATGATGAAGTTTGGCTTGGGTTTGGTCCAGAGCAAAGTCCAGTGGTGCTACCTCCTTCCCAAGTTCCGTTATATGGGCTTTGATTGGCCCGAGACAACTAGATGAGGCCATCAAATCTTCATTCTATATTAATTAACCAAGATCACTTGTATTTAGAGATGATAATCACAACATTTTGTTTCCAAAGGTCATACTGACTATCGATCATATAATAGTAAAAACCCAATAGTCTCATTTTAATTATACTCGTGTTATCAAATGAAACAGTTTTGTTGAGTATAAAATAAAATAACACAGAAAATTAAAAAACAAGATTTATTCAAAATTTCGAGTTGTTACAAAGAGGTTTTTTTCCCTTTGTACAGGGTTTGTTTAACAACTACTAGATAAACTAAACATTAGAAAAAATCTCACGATCATTCACTTTACTTTATTTTATTTTTGATAGTTGCATGGTTTTTTATTATAGATGTGTTGTCGTGATCATATAATTAATGAACTAAAAATCATGATAGATGAAACTAAATAAAACAGGCTTATGCATAAAATATTATCAAGACTTGTTTAAAAGATTTATGTAAGCTCCACTTAATATTAAATAGCATGTGATAATTATAATATATAAATTTACACATAAGAGATAAAAATATATCAACAAAATATTAAGTCATACTAAGCCTTCTATTACTTGAATAAGGAAAGGATTCAATGAATCTTTGTGATTGAATAACCCTAGTTGGGACACATAATTTTATACATGAATCCCTTATGAAAGGCATCAGGTTGAATTAACCATATTGCATCAATAGGACTAGAACTTTTTAGACATGGGGTAATATTTAAGGAAAGTGTTGAGGAAATCCAAGTCATGATTTCAGGAATTGGGATTCCACTCAATGGATCAATGAGATGGAAGCCCACAATTGGAAAAGACCTTCCTACCTAAATACCTTCAAATAGCTTGACCAATCCTTGTTGGGGTTATTTGAAGGGGAGTATCGATCCTTTGCAATAGAAATCCATCGGAACTGAATTTTATGAGTTCAATGACGATGGAATTTGGGATATGATAATATACTTGGATACTTAATAAAATTAATTTATTATTTCTCATAAAATTTAATAAAGAAACTACTAATCATCTTCTATTTTAATTGTAGAATAAAATGATAAAATCCTCAACCACACGATCCCTGTGATCAATTTTATATTAAGAAAATATTCTCACCAACAATAACTTCCAACAATAGTTTAGACGTCGTAGGGTTATTATACACCATGAATGAATTTCTTACATACTAGAGTCAAAATTACCTGATCCGCCAACTTAATAGGTGAGTGATGAAATTTTATTGGTCTACTATATACATATTAACAATGAAGTTGACGTTCAATTTTTGATGTTGTCATCAATTTCTAGTGAGCTCCATAAGTCTCATGAAAACATCGATTCCTAGAGCATGCTCGAGAACCTCCACAATATTTACCATGAGAGAGAAATACGAGAACAGTTTGAGATAACCAAAGCACTATTTTAGAGTAATATTGGAGAGGGTTCCCAAGCTAGGCCTCACATAGTCATGATCATTGGGTACATTGTGTGCCAAGTGGTTCTAATGTTTAAATTCCATGAAGTACTATGTGCCAATCTCATTCTTACATCACTCCCTCAGAGCTTCTGCAAATTTTTTTAATTTCAATATGAACAACATTGATAAGTGAATATCTAATCTTATTATACTCATTTTCCAAGTGGAAGAAAATATAAATCGTGAAAATGCATCTTTCCTTATAGTGAATAAGAGGAATAGTAAGGCAAAGAGCTTTAAGCCCAATGATTCTTCACGCCCTTCCAATAAAATTAAGATTGTGGGGGGAGGCATGAGAATAGAAAGCTATTTGTTTCGCATGTGGCAAGAACAAACACTGGAAGAAGAACTGAACCTAGCCTAGGAAGTGAGAAGAATCATCAGTTTTGTTTGTTATTGAATGAATCCTATCTGTTTCTAGAAATTGGGTATTAGGTGCATCTTTTGGTTCTCACATGTGTATCCAAATATAAGAACCTTGTAGATTTTGGAAGACTGACTGAGGGGAGGAAGATCAACGAGCAGCCAACAGAGAGAGATTTGCTACTATATATGGACTACCACCTCACATTTCTAATTGAGATGATCATGGTGTTAATGAGTTTTTATTATGTGATGTTTGTTACTATAAGCATTATTTCTGTTTCTAGATTAGATACATATAGATTTTTTTAAATTTTGGAAATGAATGTTTCTTCTTTTACCATGATAGCATTAGTTTCGGTTGGGCACAATTATAAAAATGTCTTTATGTGTAAGATTACACAAACCAAATAATGGAAGACAATAACAATGATACTTCTCCTAGATCATATCATAACCTACTCTGGAATCACCGGCTAGGTGATGTAAATGAGAAACACTTGACAAAGTTACATCAAGATGGATATTTAGATTCTTTCAAACTAAAACCACATGGCTTATGTCACGCATGTTTAAAAGGTAAAATGACCAAATCACCATTTAGTAGGAAAGGTGAAAGGGGTAAAGTGATTATTTAATTAGTTCACACTGATGTGTGTGGACCATTTCTAGTAGAATCAAGGGGTGGGTACTCGTAATTCATAACTTTTATGGATGATTGTAGTTGGTATGGATATATCTTCTTAATGAGGTACAAGTCAGATTTTTTGACAAGTTCAAAAAATACAAGAATGAATTTAAGAACCATCTTAGTAAGAAGATTAAGATATTATACTCAGATCGATGGGGATAATATCTTAATCAAGACTTCATTGATTACTTACGTGTGTTTAGGATCCTATCCCAACTCACTCCTCCATACAGTCCCTAGTGGAATGGTGTGAGTGAATGAAGGAACCACACCATGTTGGACATGGTGAGATCAATGATGAGTCATTAATGTCTTCCATTTTCCTTTTGGGGAAATTCATTACAACTAGTAGCGCACATACTAAACCAAGTACCAACTAAATAGATAAATGGTATTTTATATGAGTTATGGAGTGGAAAGAAATACATGTTATCAAATTTAAATGTGTTTGGGAAGTGAAGCATTTATTAAGGCCTCTTCACATAAAAACACTACACCCTGAGGCACAATGATTATATTTATAGGATACCCCAAGTAAATAATGAGAAATTACATATACAGCCCCATAGAAAAAATGGTTATAGGGGAATGACTTTCCAAATTCCTTGAGAGGGAAAATATCAATAAGAGATAGTGAGAGTGAGATAGACTTCGATGATGTCTAGGATCAAGGTATACAAGAGTTGGTATAGGATCAGATTCCACAACACCTCATGGAAGAAAAAATAGTTCTAGAGACACAAGAACTATGTAAGATTATAGTATAGGATAGAGAACATGAATGGTATGATTTTCTAGTTACCAAAGATGGTGACTCATTATTAGTTGATAATAATGATACTCTAACCTAAAAAGAAGAATTAAGTGGTACATATGTTTCCAAGTGTCTAGAAGCCATGAATTATGAAATGGAATCCATGTACCAAAATCAGGTATGGATGTTGGTAGATCCTCTGATTGATGTAAAGCAGGATGGTTGCAAATAGATATTTAAGAAGAAACTAGACCTTGAGGGACAAGTCATTACCTATAAGGCACAGATTGTTTCAAAAGTGTTCAAATAACATTAAGGCATTGAATATGAAGAAACCTTTTCACCAGTTAAAATGCTAAAATCCATCAGAGTTATACTTTCCATTATGTCTTACCATTACTATGAGATTTATAAAATGGATGTCTAAACAACCTTCCTTAATGGGAGCCTTCATGAAGATTTCTAGATGACACAACCTGAAGTGTTTATGACTCCAAAGGATACCAATAATGTATGAAAGTTTCATAAATCCATTTATGAACTAAAGGAAGCATCAAGGTCATGGAATATTATTTTTGAAAAGAATTATTGTGATACTTGTATCATTTAACGGTTTAGTGTGAGTGCAGTCATTTTCCGAATAGTATATGTTGATGAAATATAACTTATTGGAAATGAGATAGAAGTCTTACAGTCTGTTATGGGATGGATGAATCAATGCTTCTACATGAAGGACTTGGGGAAGAATATATATATTCATTGGATCATGATCCATCGTGTTTAATCCATGAGATTGTTGGGCCTAATTCAAAGTACATACATTGACAAAATACTAAAGAGATTCAGAATAGAACAATTTAAGAAAGGATTGATGCCAACATCTTATGGAACTCATCTTTCCAAGAAAATATGTCCTCAGAAAAATGAAGAAAGAAATAGAAAGTCAAGGACTCTATACGCATCAGCGATTGGTCTAGACATGTGTGACATGCTATGTACTAGTTTAGATGTCACCTATGCATTGAGTATAGTAGGAAGATATCAAGATGACCCAGGTGACCTCCATTGGATGTCAGTCAAGACTATCCTAAAATATTGGTGGCATACTAAGAATATGTTCTAGGTGTATAGAGTAGATGAGGAAATTGTCATTAGAGGATATGCAGATGCATTTTTCTAAATAGATCATTATGACATGAAGTCACAAACTATATTTATATTCACATTGAATGGAGGTGTAGTGAGATGGAAGATCTCAAAGAAGAGTGTGGCCATAGATTCTACAGTAGAATCCATGTATATCATAGCTTCTGAGTCATCTAAAGAAGAATTTTGGATGTGTAGCTTCATAAAAGAGATGGATGAGTTACCTAGCAGTAAATATGTTATCACACATTATTGTGATAATACTACATCCTTGGATCTCACAAAATATCCATGGTCACATCTGTTAGCAAAGCACATGCTTCAAAGTTATCATCTCTTTAGGTATTTTTCTTAGAGAGGTGAAGTTGCAGTGAGAAGTATTTCTATGGATGAAAACATGGTGGACCCCTTGACTAAATCATTTCCTCAGCATAAAATTTATCATCATGTAAAGTCTAGAGAACTAAAAGTCATAAGTAGTTTGCTTTAGTATCAATGAGAGTTTTTAAGAGTTGGTGTCCTAGAACCAAATGTTTGTACATTAATTACATGAATATTTAATATATTTAAATGTTAAACTTCTTTTTACATATTGTTCATTGTTCTGCATTTCTATAGTGTAATTATGTCATTGAGTATTTTTCTCATTGACAAGGCCATAACAATTCCCCACTATGATGAAAACCATAAAGTTATATGACAATATTCATAAATATAGTTAAATGATTGGATGAAATAATATAATGTGGAACAAAGTATAAAAACTATTAGGTTAATGAAATCATAAGCAAATGATACTTTTTCTCATGAAATTCACACATGGTAATCTCTAAGATAAGAGATTATGAGAACCAACCCGCCAACAGGAATTCCGCTAGTTTTCTTGTGGTCAGATATTCATACCCGCAAGCATGTGTAACGGTCCATAGGCATTTGGATTATCATTAATATGTGTCATGAATTTTTCACTTGGATTTACTGGTGAAAACCATCATGCAGACAATTGGTGGGAAGTAGGGTATGTTGGGTGCATCATGAATGACATGTTATTAATGTATAAGTCAAGGAAAGACGTGTCCCTTCAATTTATGGAAGTTGATATCTCATCTCTTTGATTCCAATAGAACCATCACATGAAATTCCATGGTCATGGTGTAACAATTAGTTTATTTTATGTAGCCAGAGAATGAAATATAAAGAATAAAGGTTGATGGCACTATCATGAAACCACCTTGATGAGATATTGAGGCAACAGAATTATATTACACATTGTGAATTTGTATGTATATTTCATTGTTGTGACATTAAGTTCTTTCTATTGGGTTCCATGGCCCATTTATAGACATCACTCTTACACTTTTGGCACGCTTGACTAATGCCAATGATGAAGAATCCTAGAGGGTAACACACTAAGTGTTTCTGGTGGTCTCAGATAAATTCTATTTGATATTAATAAATGGAATAAATATTTTTCTTAAGATAGTGGATTAATTTTATTCAAGTTTAAATGATTGCATAAATTAAATATATATTTATTTGAAGGATTGTGCATAAAATATATTTAATGATTTTTTTGGACATTTAAGAAATATTTATTTACTTGTTTTAAATAAAATATTTATTTAAGAGAATAAATTATTTATTGATTTATTTATTTGGGTGTTCAATAATTGGATGTGGAGTTCAAACGGACCATGGTCGGTCCAGAAGTATAAAAATTACTTTCAAGATAGTAAATAAATATTTAACTTGTGTGGAACAAAATAAAATAATAATAAATTTGTTATAATTATGTGGAACAAGGTTTTATTTATGATTCCATTTTACACAAGTTGGTGCACCACAAATAAAGACTTGGTTATTATTATTATGTACCATGGGATTCTCTATGGTTATGAATGTATTTAATTTAAATTATGAAATTAAATATTATAATTTAATCCACATGTCAATAAATAGATATGTACCTCTATTGTTACATGGACATGAGACTGTTGAAGTAAGAGCAATTCCATGTTAGGAATTTTCTCTCGACTCCTCTCCTCTCTCCCTCTCAATAATGAGAGACCTTCATCAAAATCAAAGAATAGGAGATCAATATCGATTAACCCAATACATTTTCTTTGTAGTTCTAGCACCCGGAAAGCGAGTGACACCAATTGGAGACCATTGGAGAACATGTGGATCATCTCTAAATGGATTCCTGTTTGGATCCTTGCAAGTGCAACAATCCAAAAGGGTCATCTCATATGATCAACATCATCAGTGAAGAATGTACCTAGGAATGAGGAATTTTATTTCATCATACATTAAATATAAATTAAATATAAAAATAACGTGAAATATCCTCTCTAAGGGTATAAAGAGTCTTCCTTCTTTATATAAATCTTTGATTCTATTCCATGGAGACTGGTGTTCATCATCGTATTGACCCGAAAATAATCATTGATTATGGTAAAAATTAATGTTGGTAAATAGCCCAACCATGTTTCTGATGTGCTAGGAACCTTAAGTAAAACCCTTCTAGAACTATGTATGGATTGTTTCTCATTTTTCAATTGGATGAATAGTGATTCCTAAATCCTATAAAATTTCCCAGCCACTAAATGATACAGAATACCCCCATCATGTACTGATTACCTCTGCATGGTGAGAGGAACCCTTTATATTCATTTTGTCTCACACCAAGAATAGCTCATATGATCTTTGAAATTACAGTAATAGCTTCCACATATGAAAACAAAATGAAAGAACATGACATGCCTATCATAGTACAAAATACATGACAATAAAAGGCACACTAATATCCTTATAGCGTGAAATAAAACTACACGGTCTCTCAAGAACAATGTGTGGATTGATTTTTATCATCACATGATATATTGGGATATATTGATCTCTAATCCTACGCCCATATAAAACAGTAAACAGAAAGAATTCCCACCTCTCCATATGTGCCAAACCAATAAATATAGAGTTTGTCTTTCAAGAACTATGGGTCACTTGATTCCATCCCATACATGATACCTAGTGATGCCTAGATTTCTATCTCTAGGACTAATCATAATAGATAAGTTTAAAAACACCCCTATTTTTTATGGGTTAGACATGTATAGGGAACTCCCATCAGAACAAAATATGAATTGATTCATATCACCCTGGGATACGTAGTGATGGACAAAATTCCACTCATGTCCCCAACTTCAAAACCACTATTTCATGTTGGGGAACCCAAGCCCTCACCTCAAGACATTAAAAAGAACAAACTTTTAGAACTATTTGTGGTTTCATTTTCATTTTGAGGAGATATGTAGTAAAACCCATACTTTCGCCCTTAGGCCCAACCCCAACAGTTATACTCTATCATGTTGGTCCATCTTCATCCTCAATGCATGATGTTAAACTGCATGGGATTTCAAAAACTACATGTGGATTGATTCCTTAAATAATGAGATATATTGTGATAGACAGATCATCAACCTTATGGCTACATGCGACAACCAATAAAAGGAATGCACCCAAACTACATAGGAACCCTGTCACAGAAGCTCACTTTGCAAATGTACGAGTGAGATCTACGCATGGGCTGCTTGTTAATATTATATTATTTACACATTTTTTCATGTTTATTTCTTAATATATAGAAAATGATGTTAAATTGAAAATGAGTACATCCCTACCATGTGAAGTTAATCAACACGGGAATACATTCTTACCTAGCGATGATAAAAAACATGGATTAATGTCCATACCGTATGACATTAAAATAGAAGGCACATGTCTTGGTCACATGACATTTACACTTCAAAATAAATACATAATTTCCACTTTAAGTTAAACTGAAAGGAAATTTTCTTTACACATGATGTTAAAATACATGGAAAATTCCCCTAATACGTGATGATAAACTTTATAGGCCATCACCCATTTCCCATTCCTCATCAAAGAACCACGAGAGCCCTGTCCTGGTCTGCCAAAGTATGGGATTCTTCTACAATATTTTAAAATTACCTCTATTAATGTAGAAAAATTAATATTTAGAGTACATAAGGACTCTGTAAGCCATTCACAGACCTTCAAAAGAAAAGAGATCTCTTTTTTCCATCCATTCTATTGATACAGAAGGGTGTAAAACCCACCACCTAACATTATCTTGGCCCAATATAAAATGTTTTATAATTTTTCTGAGCATGAGTGGGATCCAAACCTATCCTGATATGAATGTCCCATATCGTTACTCATGAACAGAGATCCTTGAGCTATGATTTACTAAATTTCCATCTCCTACATAGATGGATGTTGGAGTGCTCTGGACCCTTGTTATCCTAATTAGTCTCTTGTGTAACATTCCCATATTATGTTCATGTGTGCCATGACTTTAAACTCCTCACACTATGTTAAAAATTGTATGAAAATAAAATATATCCAATGATGGTCCAAATAGAAAAATGGTAATCTTCTAGTGAAAAGGACACAACCCTTTTTAGAATAAAAAACTGCAAAGTGTGTCCTCAGAAAAATTCAAGTCTTCACTCACTAAACCCATCACCTTTAAGGATTAGGGAAAAATTAAGGGCCCAAATAAATGAGTCATAAATATCTTAGTCTCTAATTTGTAGCTATATTAAAATCCATATTATGCTCATTGGACCCCCCCCCCAGTTTAAGAAAAATGTTAAATAAATTACATGTCACATCTCCTCAATGTGAAAATATGTTCAATAGGAAGTGACCCAACATTTAGGATCCTCAAACCCTTCACGGATATTATATAATATATAAATCACACATCATGTTTTTAGTGCCTCGGGTCACCGATCCCCCCCTCCCCCATATCCCTTAGAAAAGAAAATATATCTCATTTTGACAGTTTTATTGATGTAGAAGGGATTAAACCTACAAACCAGTCACATCCTGGTCTAATATAATGGTCTTTCCAATCCCTATGTTCTTGACGTCACAGAGGTAGAACTAAACACCTTAGTGTGATCTGAACCTCTCCCCATATGATTTTCTCATATCATCATCATAACCTAAGACATTTGGAACATGATTTAAAATTACCATGAAAAACAATAAAATTATATTTCACATTCTCAATGTTATGTCACCATCTTTTATACCCTTTCTCATAGAAGGAATGTGACACTCCATTATTAAACCATTGATGGCCCACACCTTGTTATTCAAAACCACATGTTGTTGAGATCGATCTTCAAATTATGAGATAAACTTTCCTTGGGTTCTTGAACCCTTCTTGTATATCATTATATCCCTACAAAACCTCATCATCTAGACGTTTGATTCATCCTAAATCTTGCATGGCCCTCAAAAATAAGTGGAGTTCATCTTTCTCTTGACCATAAAACCAATGTATAAGGGCCTTGGGCCACCCAATACAGTCATTTACTCCTTATAAGAGAGGATATTCAATTCATGTGTTCCCTTGCTCCACTAAATCAGAACCTAACACCCCATATTTGGTATGGGTCATCACCATAATGTGTTCCCCATCTCATATTCATGACTCAAACTTTTGGCTTATCACCAAAATCACTCATATTCCAACTATACATGAATACCTTGTGTCCGTAGTATTTCTCTCTCAATGGATATGACTTCCATAAATCTTCCATGAATATCAGAATAGAGTGATGATATTCTTTTCTTATCCATGCTATCGATGCATAATAGATTTGAACCACTACTTAAAGTCATCTCCTTATTTCAAGAAAGGAAATCCAATCCTCATGAGTCCTAGAAAAACCATGGTAGAAATCATCACCTTAGTGTTTTTGGGGACATTCCTAGAATGTTTAAACCATATTCCATGAATGTGATTTCAGGTTTGAGCTAAAATAACATAAACTAAAGCAATTGAAGGTATGATATAAAATACCTTAAATTAAAGTGATATCAACTCTGAGATTAAAGAAAATAAACTAAATTAATAGAAGGTCCTAACTAAGATACCATATTCTAAAGAAATATATGGTCCAAGCTAAATGAACACAAAATTAATCAATATATGGTCCAAGCTAAAAGGAATTAAATTAATGAAATATATGGTCAAACATAAAAGAGCCTAGCCTACATCCTGATATTGATTTAGTCCATAAAAGCTTGTAAGGACGACTACATGGACTTATCAAGATCCTGCTGCTCTAGGTAAGCCTTTAATATTTTGAAAAAAAAGCACTCTCCCTCCAAGACATGCATCATACCCCTAAAATCCTTCTAGAAATAAATTATCTCAAGATATCTAAATGGAACATTGATAAAGAATCTCAAGTTGTTGCACATTCACGATCATATCTCAAGGGGAATATGTTAGAATTTAAACATTGAATTCTTTCCATTTGTGTTGATTTGATATGGCACAAAGAATGTATTTCATTGTTATGAAATATTGTATCAATAAAATATCATTCATATCATGGTTAAAAAGAAACAAGATAATTAATTTAAGGTTAAAAAAACTGTTTACTGATAAAGAATGAAACAAGAGGAATCTCCACATACAAGAGTCTCTACCATTAATAAACAAACCATGTAATATTTAAAACACTATTACTCCATCATATAATATGCTTTGATGAGTCCTTAAGATCAACAAGACTCTTCTTTGGGGAAGACACATGTGGTCATAGTTTATCTAATGATTCAGTATTCACCTCCTTGGAATGTTGCACATGCTCCTCTCTACCGATGACATCATGTCTATATTTATCCACTACATCCTGGAGTTTATTCAGTTCTACTATGGTCCTTATTAATATCAAAAGTGTATATTGGAACTGGTATAATTCTTCCTAGATATGGCTAATTGTATATAGAAATAGATTAATTTATACCTAGATATGGTCAGTTTCAATCTTCACAACTTTGACTTTTTCCAAGTGACAAGCCACCTCCTTTGCATGATGGGAATGTTCATTTATAGATTTTTCCCAATTTGGATTCACCAAAGTGGAATCCTCAGAATCTTTCACCTTCAATTCGAATTCCCTCTTCTATTTCCTCATGGATATCACCTCCATTACTTGTGAGTGAATGGTGGAATAGTCATAAACATTATAACTAAGGGTGGGGAACATGAATCAAAGATGACCTAGTCGGTCCATTAGCTTGTACAATAGGGTTTCTAATACTTAAATCTAGATATCACTCTATATCTGTTTCCCCATTGACTGAGGAAGTATTGCAGTCCCATGGACTTGGTCCAATTTTATATTGGAAATGAGAACATACTCTAATACTATGGCTACATGTGATAGGGTCTTGATCATAGTCATAGATGATGAGGGAAGAGGGCCAGCCTTCGCATTGGTTGACCCTATCAGAGGTACCCCTAGGGGAGAAGATATCAAAACATCTAAAATTTAGGGAAATGATGTTGAACCAAGGGTAATAGGGTTACATCATTTATAGGATTAATTGAGAAGTACCACCTGATAATCAATAGACATAAATGAGGTTAGAACCATTGTAAATCACATCATTGGAAACATCTGCTACCCCATCCTCATACACAGGTGAAGATTCAACTCCTTATAGTGAATAACATCTGCATGGATCATCGAGTGATTTTTTGAAGATATTTTATATTTGATACCTGAATGTACTACAAGAAAAATAGATAATAACGGTAAATATGACAGAAGTAAACAGAGTGTCCAATCAGGATAAAGTAATCACCTTATCCCAAACTTACATCCATTAAGGCTAATGTAGTATCAGAATATATATGTATTTCAGTATCCTCTAAAAGTTCATCTACTCACACATGATCAAATGGTACAATTGTTGAAACATTTATAGTAAGAAATTGATTCGATTGAATGGGAACCTTAGCCACCTATATTTCCCGATGGGTTGGCTCTAATAACGATGGGTCTTAAAAAACAACAAAATACTCACCTGAATCCCCAAAATGGGATAAATTCCTTTGTATCAGATATTGAATGATACTTATAAATTTTCAAAAAATCAGATTCTACTTATAGAATTGTCCAAGATAGAAGAATAGTGAAACAATACATTTACCTAAGGATTCATGAGGAGAAGGATTTGATAATTCAAATCTCTTCCTTATCTTGTTTTTACCTTACCTGGAATTCCCTCCATAAGGTTTTGAAGATGAAAATGTTGCTTTAGAAGTTAACATCACATCCCTTATTTGAGCTTGTCGTCATGGGGACCTTCATCATCAGTTCCCCTGTCGCCATCAAATTCCTCTCCCATGGTCGTACCCTGGGGAGTATACACAGGGGATGAAAACACCCGATGATCTTAAATATACTCCCATCGTGTCAACACATATAAAGGACATCAATATAGTTACAATGGTACTACGACACCTTAAAAACTATATTAATCTTGGACTTATTGAGTCATCAGTGATAGGGTATGCTTAATCATCCATAATAATTGGAAGTGTCTCTGAGACATCTAGTTGGTATACTAACAGAGAGAGAAACATATGTCCTTTGACACAAGAAAAATCTAGGTCAAGGTCTTTGATAAAGGCCCTCACCTCCCCCTATTTGTCCTTAAAAATAAGGTTTTGTGGGGTGGTTATGTAGGAGAAACCTTCCAAATTTACATTTGAGAACACAATAAATCCTAGGGCTCAACCTCAGAGCTCCATGCCTTCCAAACTATTCACTATTGAGATACGATATGAAATAATAACCATATCAAATATTCTCCCCATCCCCCAAGTAATATGTTTATTTTATCTGTTGAAATAAGTTCTTATTATAGCAATAGTATGTGTCTGAATTCCTTGTGAATTGTGTGGGGGAACACTAGACCTCTATAAGTTAGTTTCTTCCCAATATCGGGATTTCAATCTGTAGTCGGGGGGTTTGAAATCCTCACCTACCTATCTAGATAATTTCCCACTAGGATATGAGCATATCAAAATATTTGTATATTTATGATATAAACTAATAACTACATTATACAATAGAATGATTGTTTTAGCACTAGCCTCCTATCTGGAAAAAATCAAAGAAATGGTGAGCTACCAATGGATTCTGCTCATATTGAACATGAACAGAGTGAGGACACATCGATTGGACACGTAAAAATTGATGACCAAATCGAAAAGGTGAATTCCATTTACAGATGAGTTCCCCATCAATACTAGTGGAAATAAATCCATTAGGAAATGAAACCAAATATGCTCATGTGTCATTACTGACCTACTTAGTGCCAAAAATATAACCTACCAGCACAGGCATGAATGGACAAAAGGTGAAAAAATAATAGTGTCTTATATAATCCCTAACATCTCGATCTCTTAGCACAGCGGGTCTTACCCCATTGATACATTTCATTTATGTTGTCGAGTGGGCATTGGGAATATCTTAAATGTTTAAATATTCAAAGCCTCCATGGTGAGATCCTATCCTACCCCAAAACAATTATAAGGGGCCAGTGATCCAATATGATGCTTCACCTATATAGATATGATGTATAAAATGATGGAGTTTTTCCATAATGGGGATGGCTAGCCCAATACCCCCATTTGATTGAGGTCTCTATCATGAAATAGGAAACTCTTACTCCACCCTTTTACATCTTGGGAAGTAAATACCCACTCAGTAACATGGAAACATAACCATCTAGTTTAATAGCTCAGGCAATACTATGGAATACCACAAATCCCCATTATTTAGACTTCCTTACCTGAATCCTGGTCCAATAATCACTCGGTGAACCATTGGAATCCTTCGTAAAACATGATTTTAGACTTTGGCAGGTCCTTCTTGGCAGCTTGATCAGCTCACTGGTTAAAGGGGAGTCCTTATTATGTAATGCTTGGAAGATCATGGATGAAATAACTCATCATACATACTGCCTAATATGGGGAATTGTAGATCTATTCCACATCACAAATATTAATGCCTACCTAGTTATGCATATGATGAATACTATTCATATACAGACTCCAATTGCTGAATAGCTCCATCATCAGACCCTTGTTGCTGTAAGGAGACATCAGCATTATTGATAATTAAAATTTGATTATTTCCATACAATTTTTTGGAACAACGTGAGAAACCACATAGTTAACCAAAAATGTTTCATATACTGAAAGAGATAATTGAACCATTAAAATTATTCTTTAGCCTATTCAAATCATTATCACAAAATTGTTTACAATGAAGTCTAAACACATAATGGTTAAATAATTATGAAAGGGGATAGTCTGAAAATTTTGATCCCATCAATGATATCAAACTCACTATGACTGAGCAAATAGAATGTTTATAGTTTGGACCTATGCTCTCCACTATAGCATTATGATGATCTATCACCACATTAGCCTCCATCAAAGGCATTTATAAAATGATCAATTCGAACTGGAGGCCATCTAAATAAATTTTTGTTAAATATTTCAGAAATAGAGAATATAAAATTCTATCAAAGAAAATAAATAATAAACTGGCATAAGTAAGTGTATCGCCTGAATTAGTAAAGGATTCATGATCTATATAAGGTTTTTGTGAATTTAATTACTCTTGATGGTCTCGTGGGTCACATAATCTCATAGGAAATCTGTTGGCGCCAAAATTTGGAATGAAGAAAGGGCCCCAGGATGGCCCCACAGACTACCTCGTGAAGCCACTTCGTGGAGTTCCCCCAATACCGCGACCGCCACGATGAAAAGGAGGCATGATGCTCTGCAAATGAATTTGACGTTCGTGAACCCAACACGAAGCAGAGGAGGTGAGAGGCTTCATGAACAGATTTGACGTTTGTGAACCTGCCGCAAAGCACAGGAGGAGGGATACTCCGCGAACCCATTTGACATTCGCGAGCCTACTGCAAATCTATATCACCCCACTTCGGGCCGCATGAGGTCCACTCCGCAGTGCCTAGTTCTTATAAATTCCAGGCTCCCCCTGAGCTCTCCAGACGTAAAATCCACCTTCTCATATTCTCATCTCCCGAATCGCGAAACACTCTTCCCCTAGGTGAACCACGAGCTGTGCGAGGTACTTATACTTCATGAAGTGCCTCCCCATTTTCTCGTTTTGATCCACTCTTCTGAGAGGGATGTATTTTTAGAATCCTAAGGGAATTCACAAAGGAAGGGGATCCCCAAGGAGACTTGGGTCGTCGCGGATGCTTCGCGAAACACCCTTCATTTACACATGATCCACCTGCTAAGGTAGGGTCACTGTACATCCCAAATAAAATTGCTTCCCGACATCTTTCTTCATGAGGCACCTTTGCTCCGTGGGGCTGTGCTCTGCAAATTTCCTTCCAATTTGCAAAGCACCTCCCATTTTCACCTCCACCCCATGCTAAGTCTAAGTCACCCCACTTCTCGATGAAAACTACTTCGCATGTGCCCTCCGAAACATGGAGTAACGGAGCTCTACAAGGCCCCTGCCTATGGACCCCACTACTTGGAAAATCCTTTTCCTATGCGACCCTCCAGGTTTGCACGATGTGACTTCAAAGTTTCCTGGACGATACCTCCCGTATCATTGATGCGCCTAATGCATCTTTTTCATTGGAACACTAATGGAGATTGCTTCTTCGCATAGCCATGAAAACATGGAACCCTCGATGGTTCGCTCTGCAACACCCCCTCGGTACGGCGTTGCCGGTGCCATCCCTCCCACAAGGAGCAGGGGGACCGGTTATGTAAGGCCTAGGGGTGCAAAGAAAACCTACCTCATCCGAGTTATAGGATTTCAAACTTCCAAGAAACGTCTTCCTCAGCACATGACGTTAAACTGTGACTCAGCCCCATGCACGATGTGACCCACCACCTTGGACATTCTCCACGCCCCCTGGTCTCCACAGGGGATGATATCTTCCTTCTAGGAGTGGCATTTGTCCACAAGGAAGGGAATCCACCTTTGTGTAAGCCCCTAGCATTTTTTGCAGGAGGCACCACCCCGGCCCCTCTTCACTTCCTCGGTGCCAAAGCCAACGGAGGGCGTGATAGGGAATGAGGCTCCTCCTTCCTTCAGTCCCAAATCCCCCTCTTGCTGCGCTTTGTCGCCCACGGGCCTCTATCTCAGAGTATGTACCAATCTATCTCTCCTTGGGACACTCCATGCTTAAGCCCCACTCTACATCCCACGGACGCACCATTGACAACATTATCATCAGGTCTCTTCTACCTCTTGTTTCTCACACCAAGAATGACTCACGTAGGCATAGAGTAAGCATCAACCATGACAACATCCCATCTTGCATGATGCTAAACTACATCCCATCCTGCATGACGCTAAACTACATCCCATCCTACATGACGATAAACTGCATCCCTTTCTGCATGATGCTAAACTATATCTCGTCTTTCATGATGTTAAACTACATTCCAATCCAGTGGTAAGCCGTTGTGACCCCACCCAAACTACGGGGACTTTGATTCATGTTAAGGAATGGTACGTAGGAAGCCTATATGAGGTTCAAGCCCACCATCCAGTTGTTCTGAAATCCCTTCATGTCGGTTCATCAACTGCTTTTCACCTAAACTACGGTGAATTTGTGTTGCGGAATCGTCGGGAGACACAATGACATGAAATGAGAAAACGAAAGAAAGGAAAAACAACAATGAACATGGCGATTTACGTGGTTCGGGAAAAATCCCTACGTCCACGGGAGAGGCAGAATTTCACTAATCAGGAGCAGAAAATTACAGATGATTTCAATAAAAAATCCTAGCCCGAAAATGGACTACATATGAAGAAGACGGTCTACTGTTCTGAATAGTAGTCCGCATTGCAACAATGATCGGAGAATCACTTTGTCAAAAGTGCTACAGTGTTTGCCGGCTGGAAGTCAAAAGCACTACAGTACTGTTGACCCCGAAGTCTACACCGCTACAGTGCCAATTGGTGTCGATCAGTCAGATCCGCTACAGTTGCGGGCCACAAGCATTCGGCCCAACCGGATCGGGCAACACCAATCCAACAATTTTATCCATGTCAAGGCATGGTACGTAGGAAGCCTCATGAGGTTCAATCCCACCACCCATTGGTTGCTCCAAACCCATTCACGTTGGTTCCCCAACACCTTATAAACTGAGAATGTAAGCCCCACACCACCTGAACAACGTGGACTTTAATCCAAGTCAAGGCATGGTACGTAGGAAGCCCTGTTGAGGTTCAAGCCCAACATCCACCTAGACTAAGGTCTTTATTCATATTGGTTCTCCGACACACCATCCTGAACTACGTGGACTTTGATCAATGTCAAGGCATGGTATATAGGAAGCCTCCCTGAGTTTTAAGACCACCATCCACCTAGACCAAGGTCCTTATTCACGTCAGTTCATCGACACCATCCCCATCCTACATGACGATAAACTGTACACCTGAACAACGAGGAATTTTATCAATGTCAAGGCATGGTACGTAGGAAGCCTCCACAAGGTTCAAGCCCACTACCCATCGGACCCCTATTCCATATTCACGTCGGTTCGCTGACACAACACAACCCTGAACTACATAGTCTTTGATCCATTTCAAGGCACAGTACATAGGAAGCCTCCCTAAGGTTCAAGCCTAACAACCACTGGACCCCCATGTCCACCCTCAGCGGTAAGCCGTTGTGAGCCCATTCAGTGGTAAGCCATTATCAACCTTATTCGGTGGTAAGCCATTGTCAGATGAACTACATGGACTTTGATTCCCTACCATGGGGATACGTAGGAAGTCTCTTCGAGGCTAAATCCCAAAAACATCGTCCATCCTGATTTTTTCTCGGGCCGCCACATCCCAGTGAGATCATGCCTTACCATTACCACATACAGCATTTGGGAAGCCGCCCATGTGGTGTCCCCAATATCAACGTTCCCTAAAGAGGGTTACTCAGTCTGATCCACTCTAATCAGTGTTCTAATCAGTCTGATCAGTCTCTGCTGGATGTCAAACTTTACGACATACCCTGTGTTAAACATGGGAATCTGAGGAAAACCCCAGATACATGCCTATGGAATATGTTTCCACGCATTAGATTTGGGATTCCTCAGGCTTGAAAACCCTCAAGAATCCTTATAATAAGGGACATAAGACATACACTCCAATCCCCCAGCATTCAGACATGCCAGTGATACCCCAGCGTGACTACTCTCCTAACCATAGGTTGCTTCCCTGATGGGACCCCTTGGAATGTTCTAATAGAATCAGGTTAATTAACTGGTGTCCAAGAAGATATGGCATCGGTAATAGTTTCATGAACAACGTATTAAATCTATGTGGAAGACCCGGAGTAGGTGACAAGTTCTGTGGAGGAATCCACAGAAGGAATAACCGACATCCCATCATCCCGTTTCGATCAAGGAGCAGACATCCCTAAATAATGAGTGAATGCCACCCGCCTTTGGAAAGCGGGAATGCGGGGTAACAATGTCGCGCTGGCCGTACTCAAGCAGACGGATGCACACACCCTAGAGAAATCATCTGAAACAAAAATATTAAACCAAACATGAAATTATTCTCCTCAATATGGAGATTAGTAATGCTCGGGGAATCCATAGATTGACGTCTCACCGAATCCAGATATCTGGTGACGGCTCCCACCAAGAAAATTGCGGGCTTGGCGTGGAACTCACCGGATGTTGGGGAAGCAGAATGTTGGGCATCCCGGTTTGCAAAGTTGTCAACGTGGATCCCTCTTACCGGCCACAAAAGACGGAATGGAGTTGGGGCACTAGTTGTCAATTTATTTTCCTAGCAGTGTTAATGAGTTAATATCCCTACTTCCAGGAATCAGGTTGCTGCCATGGGAACGTGATCACTGCCCACCTGCATACGCATGGGAAAGGGAAACACTAGCACAACCGCTCCACGTGGCTCCACTGCTGCCTCAACGACAACTGTGTCAACAACCATGGGGTGCCCACACCCCATATCCCCATAAGAAGTAATCCAATGAAGGGTTATTAACTACCTCGTACGTTGTTATGAGGAGTAGGGCATAATACAGACCCAAGATATGGCTCGAATAGACCTAGAGGCCTACAGGCCCCATCATAAATGCTGTCCTCGAGGGCCGTGTAGGGAGCCTCAGCTCCCCACCCCAAAATTCAATCGCTTGGGGAGACTGTCCCCGGAGCGCTTTTATGACTCCATGCCTTACACTGATGAGGTGGGTAATGTCTGGCCCAGCCCAGTTAGAGTCTCGATCTAGGGGATCCCAGTAAGGTCTCCCACCTGGCAACATCAATGCTACCATCCGGCTTTGCCATAGGAGCAGGTAAGCTATGCAACTACCCACCAGCACCAGCTCGTTTGACCCAATGCCAGTGTCGACACGAGCTGAGGACGCCCACCATGGGGTGTCAACGTCGACGGATACTATGGCCCAAGTCACCACCAACACATCTCATCAAATACCTGCACACACTGAGCAGAGGCACTTTTATGCCCAATCAGGATCGAGGCCCCAACCTCCCCACGGGTAGGCTGGGTCGACTCTCTGAGTCGTTGGCACGGGCGGTGGTCACCGTGAACCAACCTGTGGCGATGACACCCCGTAAGGAGGTCATCCCCATACTACCACCACACATAATGTGTGCCATCCCCACTCTGAGGATCGGCATGAAGGTTTTCCCCGTGCTTCCCCCAATCCAAATGAAGGTCTGCCCCACGGCAGTGATACTCGGTACGGAAGCCTCTCCTGCAACCATCACACTGGGTATGTTGCCCTTTCTCCTGCCCCCAATCGTCGATATGGAGATATTTCCCATATAGTCACTCTCCAATATGGGGATCCTCTCGATGTTCTCTCCATAGCGGGCGAAGGTCCTCCTCTCCTTGACAACCAGAGGGGTGAAGGATAGCCTCGCTCCACCCGCACCAAGCACAGAGGTCCTCCCCATGCTCCCAGAGGTTCCAACGAAGGTTTTACACGCTCTAGTGTTGTTCATGGAGGTCCTACCAATGTCCCCTTTGACACATGTCCTAGTGATCCTCGCACCTCAACTGTTTCAGGTGGATATCCTCTTCGCCCCAGCACCAGTGTGGATGAAGGACTACATGTCAAAAATCAGCCGTGTCCTGGGGAGCCACCCAGGGGAAGGAAGGCGGGTCATCGCCACCACAAGAAGAATCCTAGGAAGCCCCGAATGGAGATCAAACCAGTCCGGTTCTTAGATTCTAAAGCGGAGTGAAAATCATCTCAGGAACCCTCCGCTCACTCATCCAAGTTAGGGGCCAGGGCAGGGACGAGGCGCATCAGCCTGGTGCTCCCTTAATGCGAGGTCCACAGGATTCTCGATACCCTCCACAGGTTTATCCAGGAGGAGGAAAATCTTGCAACCACACAGGTTACCGTCATTCAGTCACCACCACCATTGCCGGAAGCGCTCTCTACCACCATAAGATATCACAGAGAGCTATTTTGGGGATCAATGGTAGGAAAGAAGCAGTGTGACAGACCACCAGCAGCCCTGGCCCTTGAGCCAGGAATGGTGGCCATCATCCTCTCTTACTGCGACGTAGCGGCCAGGTCCCTCCATTCTTTGGAAGATAGCCCAAGAACCGGCGGCCAGTCTGCCCATTCGCCATATTCCCCGCTGGCCAACCTGCCATCCTAGTGGTATGCCTCAGTACCGCTGCCAATTTCTCAACCACCCCTAGTTGGCAAATGGGGAATTCAAGGGCCAGACACTAAATTTTAGTCGAGAAGCTTTTGGAGCATTCTTACAGCGGACCACTTCCCCGAGGATTTCAAGCCCATGGCAGTGCAGGATTTCTACATACCATATTCTCTCACCCTAGAGGATGTTGAGTGTTTCTGCTACACCCTCTGGGGGATGAATTTTAGTCTCTGTCATTAGTGCATGGTATATCCAAGGAGCGAAGCACATTTTAAAGACATAAGTGAGCAGTGTCGTCTAGTCGATCTGGCCGCACTTCCTGTGGCCCAGTTCCCCAAGTCACCAGATCCCCATCTCCAGGAGCAATGCATTTAGAGTATCATGGTTCTCTATGGAATTATCAGGGAGGCTACCCCCCACGTGCAAGTCCATGGCTGGGGACAATATGCCGCCCTCCCCATCAGTCCTATCCGATGATAGCCCTACTCACTATGCGATATTGAGGACATGACCCTGAGAATGGTCATAGTCCACATGGCTGACGTAGTGGACAAGGAGGATGAGCTGGAGTTTCTCAATTGAGATATACCCCCTGGGGGGTGTACCAAAAATATTGGACCCATCCGGGTGGATTACCCATCAGTAGAGGAACCTCATAGGTATCCCTGAACCCACCGAGGTGTTGGTACTCATCCGGAATGATGGTAAGGGAAATGATAATGTCAGAGTTGTCAATAAGTTTGACCTGTCCGCATACATGCAGAAAACGGAGGAGGACCCCGAGAAGGCTGTGTTGCACTAGCAACTTGCAAAACAAAATTGGTTGGTCGATGAACTCCTGGGTGAACGCGGGGTAGAGCGACGACCTGACTATGGCGATCCTAGTCCTGGGCAGCAAGGGCAAGAACAACTTCACCCCGATGAGATGCGTCCGGGAAACGCTGATCATACGACTCCCACTGACAGGGTTAAAGTTGGAAGTCACGACAAGAGGGAACGGTATGTCTCACGAAACTCTCCCGAGTGGCGCGGAAATCTGAGGAATCACGCCCAAGTTCCCCCAGCTGCCCCGCATGCCATCCCACCACTCGCTCCATGAGCCGCTGAACCTGTCTACCACGTCGAATATCCCAGAAACACACTCGTGGTTAGGGATCCCCGTCAAGAAAGGGAGACCCGCCTGGATTATCCTATAGCGGCACTCATTGCTTGCCTCAAGGCTTTGGAAATGCGACAAGTGGTTATCCCACCTGATGGAAAGCCATAATCGGAGTGGGTGGATGATATGTCGGCACCTCTGGGATTCGGTAATCCTACCTTATCCCCCTTTAATTGGATAGGGGACCCACTGCAACATCTGGCCTTCTTCAACTAAAGTTTTGGGCCTATATTAGGGACTCCAGCATAGTAGGAGGCCGCTAAGCTCCACTGTTTTGTTCAGACACTGGAGGGGCCGACATTCTTCTGGTACAACCAACTCCCCGTAAAATCTGTGACCAGTTGGGAGGATCTTCGCAGGCAGTTCATATACCATTTCAGCTCTACCACCCCAAAGACCACCATCGTAGACCTCTTCATGTGGAAAAAAGTCTTGATGGGCGGGTCGTGGACTTTACCACCCAATGGAAGGGGATTACATACTCCCTTGACATGCCACTGACTCAGGAGAAATTATTGACGATATGTGTGGTAAATTTCAAGATGGAACTGGTTCCATCCCAGATTTCTCAGAACTATCCTAGAGGGTTCCAAGATTTCTCATATAAGGCCTATCACCATGAAGAAGCCCTACAACCGGCCAAGAAGACACGTCTATTTCCCCTTACAATCCCAGCAAGGAGAGCTTCACGAGTCGTGCCCACCGCGGTGGCCCAGATAGTGGCCCCCAGGGAGCTAGAGTTTCTACTAGTAGCACCAGCCTCACAGCCTTGCATAGGCCCTCCACCTAAGGCACACCTTTTGGTTCCGCAGTGTCCTCAGAATCAGCAGGCACCTCCGTGTAATGCACCGCCACCGCCCAGGCGAGACAATCAGGGTCCACCTCCTCGAAAAGCCCCTCCAGCTCCTCATCAAGGCCAGGATCCAAGGGCTCCCTATCTGGAAAGAAGACATCATAATTACTCATTCAAAAAGAATCAGGTCCCCAGTTACTTCTGTAGTGCCTTAGAGAAGGGGATTTTACGCTTGCCCAAGTGTAGAAGACCGAAAGAGGAGAATCTCACTGATCTCCCCAACTACTTCCCCTGTCATGGGATTCTGGGGAACAACCTCAAGAAGTGCTATGTGTTTAAGGACTGGCTCTAGGACCAGGCTGATAACAACATAGTAATGTTGGGCCCATCCCCTGTACAAGTGGCAGGTGTCTTTGTGAGATCAGAAAGCGGTAGCGTTGATGAAGGTGAGTGGCAGCAGGTTCCCAGCCATGGATCCCAGATGTACGGTGACTGGATGCCTCTCAAAATGGTTTCTCACACCCATGGCATCATTTGGTCATGCCTGAATGAGCCGGAGCCTTCTAAAGGTGCGTCCAACACTTCTGAATCATCCTCTCAGCAGGCCTCTTCCCACAAGATCAAGCATCGACGACGCATGAAGAAGCAATGCGCTACGCCAAGGCCGTCGTCGTCCCGCACTCTCGCCGACTTCATTCCCCCTGAGATGGGGATCCCTCCTAGAATCCTCCTAGTGGTGTATTAATCTTCAAGTGACAGTCCAGTGTATACTTCGATTAACACCGTCGAGTTGGTAAACCCCTACATGACTCCCGATGAGGGGGAACGCCAAGCGAATCTCCCCAATGTCTGCAGCCGACACCAACGTCGGTGGATCCATGACAATATGGGTCATCAAGTTGCATCAGTTGGAACCTCCAACCAGGCCATGCATGCTACTGAGACCAGACAGTAGGCCCAACACATAGCTTAGCACACATAGCCTCTTCATCCAGTGTTGTCAAGACCGCATCCACTGCCGTTTGTGCTACTAGATCAGGATGAGCCACTTCGATCATACAGCGACCAGATTCGCCCTACTACAGGCCGACCTCAACCTTCTAGACCACATCTAGAAGATACTCATCATGATTAGACTAGTGAACAGAGGAATATTCCCAGCACCAGTCAGTCGCCAGTCCAGCCGGTAGGGCCCGCCAAGCCTTCAATCGTAGAGAGACCTCTTGTAAGTAGAAGTTCGTGCCTGACACAAAGGTATGATGTTCCCAAGCACCTTTCCAGCATCCCAGCGAGGATTTCCATCCTTGATGCCCTCCGCCTATCATCAGATATGCGTGAAGCCCTCACTGAGGATTTAAGAAGCCCCCTCCAGTTTGAGATGGAGGTAGCGGATGCAGAATCCTTTCATGCTAAAGCAGTTGAGGATGCCGAATGTCAAACCATCATATCATTATCGGGAGAATATGAAGGCTCTCCAAAATAGGGGAACATCCACCCGCTGTACATAACCGGCCAATTCAATGACATTGAGGTTCGCCACTGTCTTATTGACACCGGATCCGAGATGAACCTTATCCCAACACAGACACTACAGAAGCTAGGGTTATCTAAAGATGACCTTAATCCCTCCAATTTAAGGATCCGGGGACATGACAAGACAGAATAAACCCCGTTTGATAAGATCCATTTGAATACCCAGTTCGGTGGCCTAGTTTCCAGTACTGAATTTATGGTCGTCTCCCAGGACACCACATATAATGCATTGATGGGTAGGCCATGGATCTACCAGCATGTGGCGGTTCCCTCGTCGTATCACTGTTGCCTCAAGTACTCCCTTAATTGTAGAGTAGGCATACTCAAAGGTGATGCATCTCCTTTCACCTCTTGTGAATCCCATTATCTAGACGTTGAGTATTACAAGAGCAAGGATAAGCAGATTCTGGAAAGTGAGGTTGAGCCCGCCCTGGTCACAAGTGACCCCTGGTCAGGTATGGATGACGCCTACATCTTCCTGATCCATCAGTTAGAGGCCATGAACCCAGACATGGGGAAATGCTTTTTCATTTTGGATACAAGAGGAAATCATATTCCCAAGTCCATGTGACGGCGGAAAATCACCTCCTACTCCTACACAAACAAGGCTCGGGTGATCCTGGAACCTCCTACCCCCGTACGGTATCGGGATGTCTGCCTCATGGAAACAACAGTACGTCATAGGTGTATGTTTTTCCAAGATGGAATTAACCCACTCAAGCCAACGTGCCACTACTTCTTTGATGTTATCAAGAGTGGACCCATGGGCTGAAGGAGATATGAGATTTGATCTACTGCCATCATCACTATGATCTCAGTAGTGCTTGAATCTCCTGATATGTTCTCTACTGATGTTCAGGATGGTACCAGCCCCCTGTCAAGTTCCTCCGTCCAAGGGGAAGCCTCACCCACTGTGATCCATCCTCCGCAAGTGAAGAAGATGATCTAGAGGATGTTCCCCTGCCTTTGAAGAAGTAATATCCGCCATGGTCGATTAATTGTTACAGGTGAACCTTCATAGCGAGGAAGATCTGAGACCCACATTCATCAGTGATGCCATGTCTCTTGAAGAGTAGCAGTGGTTTGTGGTCTTCCTTAAATATCACCATGATGTATTTTCCTAGAGTTACGATGAAATTCCAGGACTAGATCCTCAGGTCGTTGTCCACCACCTTGGTCTCCCGAAAAACCATCGCGTGTTCGAGAAGCCGCCCAGAAAGATGCACCCTTATCACGGTGTCATGGTTGAGGCCGAAGTTGACAGGATCATCAGAGAAAACATCATAAAGGAGGTCTAGTACCCAAAGTAGCTAGCCAACATTGTGCCAGTTAGAAAGAAGAACGGAAAGATCAGGGTCTGCGTCGAATACCGATATCTCAAATGTCACTGTCCGAAGGATGATTTTCCCCTTCGAGTGACAGAATTGTTGATCGACGCTACTACTAGGTTCCAAGCCCTCTCCTTCATCGATGGTTATTCTGGATATATTTAGATCTGGATGGTCCCTGAGGATGAAGATTCCATGGCTTTCAGGGTGCCCCAAGGTACATTCTATTACAAGGTTATTCCCTTCAGCCTGAAGAATGCAGGTGCCATCTATCAGAGGGCCATGCATCGCATATTCAAGAAAATCCTCAGGACCTTGTTGGAATGTTATGTGGACAATATAGTGGTCAAATCTAGCTAGCTCCATCACTATCTCAAGGACCTTGAGAAAGTGTTTGTCTCCCTTCGTTCCCGCCACATGAATATGAACCCGTTGAAGTGTGCCTTAGGGGTCACCTCTGAGAAGTTTATTGGATATTTTTTCAGGTATTAAGGCATCGAGATCGGCCCAGATATGATCAGGGCCATCATCCAGATGCCTCCCTGAAGAAATATTTGGGAGCTTTGAGGTTTTCAAGGCCACTTAGCATACAAACTCCGATTCATTGCGAATATTGCTGGAATGTGTAAGCCTTTTTCTCAGCTAATGATGAAAGGCTCTGCCTATGAATGGGACGAAGAGTGTTGGGACAACTTTGAGGACATAAAGCAGTATCTTCTCTATCCTCTGGTCCTGATGCCACTCGCCTCCATAAGTTCACTAATTCTCTATGTCGCTGCCCTGGATCAATCTCTCGGTGCCCTTCTCGTCCAGAAGAACAATGAGGGGACAGAGAACAACCTTTAATACCTCATCCTCATGATCCTCGATACAGAGACTATATACTCCCCCATCGAGAAGAGCTGCCTTGCACCAGTTTTTTCTGTGAAAAAGTTGTGTCATTACCTACAACACCATGAGGTATAGTTGGTCTCTCGGGTAGACCCGTTGAAGTATATTTTGAACCGCCCCATGTTGAATGGACGACTAGCATGGTGGGTGGTGATTCTCCAACAGTTCGACATTAGATTCGTGCCTCAGAAGGCTATCAAGGGGAAGTCATTGGCAGACTTTCTAGCTGCCCATCCAACCTCCGTGGACCAATATCTGGACCTGGATTTTCCTAATGAGGCAATCCTCTCAGTCGATCACGCCGTCCCATGTTGGAAAATTCTTTTTGATGGTGCCTCCTGGAGCCCCACCGGTAGGGGGCTCAATGATCCTAGGCTCAACATAGTGGGCCTGGGTATCATCTTCCTTACCGTGATGCAAGCCATCCTGCTATACTCATTCTTATTGTCAGAAGGATGCACCAACAAAGTGGTGGAGTATCAGGCTCTCATTACTGGACTCGAGCTGGCCCTCAAGATTGATGTGACCCATTTACATGCATAAGGGGATTCCGAGCTAGTCATCATACAATTCAACGGCGACTATGTTGTTAGGAAGCCAGAGCTCATACATTGTCGGAGTGCACCATCCATCTAATGGCTCATTTCTCTTCTCGACTGGAGGTTACCCACGTCCCTCGGTCATAGAATGGTCGAGTGGACACTTTGGCCGGCTTACCTGCATCACTTGCAGAGCCCGAGTAGGATGATCTAATTATCCATGTGGTGCACCAGAGAGTCATTGCACCCGTCACCCCAGAGGATGATGCCAACCCATGGATAATCCATCTTGCAGATAGAGCTTCCGCGTCAGGAGTCCCAGGTTCTTCAGATGTAGTGGTTTAAGTGACTCCCGATTGGGGAGCCATGTTTGTCGAGAATCTCCAAAATGGTTTCCTCCTGGCTGATCAGGCCGAATGTGAGCGAATCAGATGCCGCGCGCTGCAGTTTACCCTCCAGAGTGGTCCTAATATTGAGAAGATCCTCTATAAACACGGTTTCGATGGTGTTCTGCTCTGTTGCATCCAAGGAATCTAAATTCCATAGCTCATGCAAGAGGTTCACGTCCGGTTCATATGGTTCCCACCAGGCTGGCATGAAACTGTCCCATCACATCCGGAGACTGGGGTACTTTTGGCCCTCTATGATCCATGATTGTATAGAGTTTTCCAAGAGATGTCACTTGTTCCAAGTTCATGCTAACTTCATGCATCGGCCGACAGAACCTCTCCACTCCACCAAGTACTCTTGGCCATTTGCGGTGTGGGGACTTGATGTCATGGGACCGTACCCACCAGCGATAGCTTGCCTGTGCAGGTTTATCCTGACCGCCATAGATTTATTTTCAAAGTTGGCAGAGGTAGTTCCACTCATGGAGGTCAAGGCCTATTCCATTGTTGACTTCATGAGCTCCAATATCATCCAATGGTGAGTCCCTCATGCTATCCCCACCGATAACAGCACCAACTTCCATGCAGATGAGCTGAAGAAACTTTACGCCAAGTACAACATCCATTCAAACCATACCTCTCGCTATCAGGCATAAGTGAATGGATAGATCAAGGCTTCCAACAAAAACCTCTCTATTATTTTTCAGAAAATGGTTGTCTAGAACAAAAAGATTTGGACTAACAAGATCCCCAACACCCCCTGGTCTTATCGGACGACGACTCGCAATTCCACCCAGGTGACCCCATATTCCATAGTGTACGGGGCTGAGGCCGTCCTGCCCATTGAGATCGAACTTCCATCGTTACGCACTGCAGTCTATGACTAGCATATTCCAGATAAGGTGGCTGAAATCCGCCTAACTGAATTGGAAGAATTGGACGAGAATAGGCTCTATTCGTTGCAAAATCTGGAAAGACATCAGAATAAGATAGCTAGAGCCTTCAACAAGAAGATTCACCTCCGCTCTTTTCTGCAAGGAGACCTGGTATTGGCCCTCCGAGCGCAAATGTTCTCTGGCAGGAAACCACCCATGTTGGAGCCCAAGAGGGAAGGACCTTACATAGTCCACAAGGTTTACCCCAATGGAGCATACTCCTTGGTGACCATGGATGGTGAGCACATAACTCCTCCCAACAATGGAAAGATCCTCAAGAAATACATTGTCTGAGCCCGGACGGTCCTACACGACCTTAAACTGTACGGTCCTGCATGACCTTAAACTGCACGATCCTACATGACCATAAACTGCATGGTTCAGCATGACCCTAAACTGCATGATGGTCCTGCATGACCCTAAACTGCCTAGTCGTGCATGAATTTAAATTGTGCATTGTCCGGCATGACATTAAAATGAATTTTGAGAACTACTTATGACTTTATTCCCATCCACACAGGATACGTAGGAATGCTCAGACTCCTCGTCTTGAGCCTAGTTCTGAGCTTTTCTCTTTAACTATTCCCCCTGGGTATAGCTTTCTCGGAGGATCCTTGCATGATATGGAGTAGGCTTCCTTAGCCACACTCATACGAGTATTATAATGGTCCCACCATGTGCCCACTCTCGTTCTACTATCCTCCCACTTGTTCACCGCATGACATTATACTGCATGGAATTCCAGAACTATGTATGGTTTGACTCCCATCTGTATGGGATACTTAGGAACACCCAGAAATGTTGTCTGTTGGCCCAACATAATTTGCAGAATCCTCCCCTCGGGTCAAGATATATGGAGGGGTGCATAATTGTTCCCCAATTCACGTCGAGCTATCCTCAATCTGGTCGTATGTCCTGCTCCCTGGAGACGTTCACCTCTTTCATAGATGGGTACAACTATACTTCACCCAATACCTGACTGGGATTCCATCACCTCCCCATCCCGAAGGGCCCCTGAATGGTATGAATGCTAGGATAAAGGGCTCTCTTACCACTTCGGGCCAACACCATCAAGGATGTCGAGAAACAAATTGATACACGTCTCATGTTGTGAATATGGTCAGCATTCGATGCTCGTTTGTTGCTCCCATTATAGGTCACTAAAGGGACGGTGTGTTTCGAACATGGTCAACAGTTGTCCTGAATCGTTAGGACCACCACAATATGTCCCAAACATCAAGTGTAGTGGTTCATTCTGCCCCGTTGTATCTAAGCGATGGACTCCCTTATGGTGATTTCACCTATCAGGCCCCGTTGGATGGAGATAGCTGAGACCAAATCCTTGTTTCCCACACCAAGCACCGCTCATGTGGGCTTAGGTGCTGTGATGAGGCAGTAACCTTACAAGAAGGCTTATGACCTTCCATTCGGCTCTGGTTAAATCTTATAGAATTGTACTATCTGGTGTGGGGTTATGTCCTCATTCACGTAGGGTTGATCACGATGAAGTACACATAATTAGATTAGACCTTCCCGGTCCCTCTTCCCCACTGCTAGACGATAAACTACATACTTGTCAGGCCTTCCTGACTGAGGCCCAGCCTCAGGCCCCATGGCCTTCTCGGGTCCCTGGCCCTCATCCTCACTACAAAATGTTAAGCTACACATTGGTCAGACCTTCCTGACCAAGGCCCAGCCTCAGACCCCTTGGCCTTCTTAGGTCCCTGGCCCTTGTCCTCACTGCAAGACATTAAACTACAGATCGGTCTGGCCTTCCTGACCAAGGCCCAGCCTCTGTCCCCTTGGCATTCTCGGGTCTGTGGCCCTCGTCCTCACTACAAAAAGTTAAACTACAGATTGGTCAGGCCTTCATGAACGAGGCATAGCCTCATACCCTTTGGACTTCTTGTGTCCCTGGCCCTCATCCTCACTGCAAGACATTAAGTTACAGAAGAGTCAGGCCTTCCTGAACAAGGCCCAACCTTAGGCCCCTTGGCCTTATCGGGTCCATGGCCCTCGTCCTCACTGTAAGCCATTAAACTAATGACTGGTAAAGCCTTCCTGAATGAGGCCCATCCTCAGGACCCTTGGCCTTCTCAGGTCCCTGGCCCTCGTCCTCACTGCAATACATTAAACTATAGGCTGGTCAGGTCTTCCAAACTGAGACACGGCCTTAGTCCCCTTGGCCTTCATAGACACTAGCCCATGTTCTTCCCAGATTGTACGGTGTGGTGAGGGATTATGTTTTCTTTCACGCCAGGTTGTTCACCGTGCCATACACAACCCTTTTGATAGGGTATCTTACCCCCAAGTGACTTCAAGAACTATGTCTGGCTTGATCCTCATCCTTATGGGATATGTAGGACCGCCTGAACATTTAGATTTCGGGTCCAGCCCCATTTGTTTAGAGATCATTCGATCTCCTGGTCACTTAGGCCCCTTGTTCTGTCCCTCTCCCTGGGGGGGGGGGTATATAGGTGTGGTACAGGGATATTCCCTCCTTCGCCTTGGGTTTTTGGAACCATTCCTCTCTTCTACTGGGAACCCTCCATCTCTTGGACTCCCACAAGTTGAGTCATTCAGCCGCTTATAGTGGTTAGCCAATGTGTTAAGAGTACTCTAGTTTAGGACCAGGAGTGTCAGATTCAACTTAGGCATGTTCTTTAAACTTGTCAAGCTTCGCGTTCCCCTTAATTCGGGCCTCTGTTATCATTCACACCCGAAAAGACCCCCAAAAATAGCATGGATACCATGCCTAAGGGCTCTCCTACCATGACGGGACAACGCCCCCAAGGGTTTCAGACAACAAATTGATACAAATACCGCATTGCGAATATGGATAGCGGTCGATGCTCATTTGTTTTCCCCTATTTCGGGCTAACGCGACATGATGTTGTGTTGCGAACATGGTCAGCAGTAATCCTTTGTCATCACGCCATCCCCTCCAGGCCTTGAATGTTGGTTGCATGATTCACATTATGTTCCACCCCATCATTTCTAGGTGGAATATCGACACTCATGGCACTATCACTCAGTGTATCTCTGCACTCCAGGGGGGGGAAGCTGCAATATGGCATCCTTCGAGGCTCCCACGGTCCGATCTCTAAGACCATAAACTAAGATATTCATTAAGGGATATGTGTGGCTCGATCCTCATCCCTATGGGATATGTAGAGTCACCCAGACATCGTACATCCAGGTCCAACTCAGTTGGGAGACAGTACCTCCTACCCCTTTCCCTCTTACCTCTATTTGTGCCCCTTTGACCAAGGTTCCCCTCTCCGGAATTGCGTATGGTGTGATATGGGATCATGTCCCCATTCATGTCGGGTATGTTTTATTGCACCATACACATTCCCTGCCTAGCATCATCTCTGCTACGTCTGGGCTACATGACGTTAAAATGTATGCTTGGTCCCCTCACATGACCCTAAACTGTGATATTATCATCCTGGACGCAAGACGAGAAACGGCCTAGCATCATGATGCCCTCACCCATGGGGACACCATGTTTGGTATTGGTCACGCACAATACCAATTTCCAACACCTACTACCTCTTGATTCTAGTGGCGACGCCAAGTCTTGCTACCTGAGGCATGTCGCTTCAAAGAAACCACTCACCTTAATGGATAAAGAAGATTTTTCAAATACCGCATCTTTTGGTGAGAGGTCCACACCCGCACACCCCTTTTTCCCATGGAATTGGTACCTCACCGTTCCCCCATTTCGAGATCTATGTGCTGCTTGATCCCCATCCTCATGGGGTACGTAGGAAGGCCTTTGCACTTTGCCTCAGGTCCAGCTCAACTCTCAGTTTTTCTGGTCCCTTGACTTAGGACATCTCCAAGGAACACGTGGTGGTCAGAACCCTTGGTTCCCATTCGCGTCGGGTTTTTGTAATTACTAACCATGAGTCTCCTGTGTTTCCTACCACATATGGTCTGAGTTCTATGACCCTAAAATAATATTTCCATGTTGGATGGGACTTGACTCGCTCAGTCTAATACGTCTTGTTGTCGTATTCCACTACTGGAAATTCGGGCTATAGCCACGGTTCTAAACCTTGGCTATAGGCCCTCAAACTGTGGCTATAGGCCCTCAAACCATGGCTATAGGTAATAGCCACGGTTTGCGAAACCGTGGCTATAGGTAATAGCCACGGTTTGAGGAACCATGGCTATAGGTAATAGCCATGGTTTGAGGAACCATGGCTAAGTTTGGCGTGGCTATAGGACCAGACCTAGAGCCACGGTTCCAAAACTGTGGTTGTATACTTAATGCCACAGTTTCAACCATTGCTATATTAGACACCGGACAGGCTTTATAGCCACGGTTGGAAACCGTGGAGTTAGGTCTATAGCCATGGTTAAAAACTGTGGCAATAAACTAATAGCCACGGTTTAAAACTGTGGCTA
Organism: Viscum album; assembly: GCA_963277665.1. NCBI lineage: Eukaryota > Viridiplantae > Streptophyta > Magnoliopsida > Santalales > Viscaceae > Viscum > Viscum album. The sequence goes on from OY728119.1 coordinate 544,262,280, forward strand.
TAGGGTGTGAACATACATAAAAAAAATACCCCCCAACCCCCTAGACCCCCCTGGGACACCCCACTGGACACCCCCCTGGAAACCCACCTGGACACCCCCCTGACACCCTCCTGACACCACCCTGACACCCCCTGGACACCCCTTGTACACCCCCTGAACACCCCCTGGACACCCCCTGGACACCCTTTGGACACCCCCCTGGACACCCCCTGGACACCCCTGGACACCCCCTCGACACCCCCTCGACACCCCCCTGAACACCTCCTGCACCCCTCCCCTATTCCTTGCAGACCCCCCCTGCCCTCCTCCCCACTGCCTTGCAGACACCCCCTTCCAGTCCCCCTGCCCCCTGCCACCCCCCCCTGCCAGCCCCCCTGCTTGTCCCCCTGCCCCCTGCCAGTCCCCCCTGCCCCCTGCCACACCCCCTGCTTGTCCCCCTCTGCCACCCCCATGCCAGTTCCCCCCTTCCCCCTGCCACCCACCTGCTTGTCCCCCTGCCAGCCCCCCTGCCCCCTGCCCCCTACTAGTCCCCCCTGCCACTCCCCTGCTTGTCCCCCCTGCCCCCTGCCCCTTGCCACCCCCTGCCAGCCCCCCCTGCTTGTCCCCCTGCCAGCCCACCCCCTGCCCCCTGCCAGTCCCCCCAGCCCCCCCAGCCCCCTGCTACTCCCCCTGCCAGTCCCCCCTGCCCCCTGTAACCCCCCAGCCCACCAGCACCAGCCCCCCCCCCCCTCGCAGCCCATCTGCACCAGCCCCCAACCCCAGCCCCCAGCCCCCAACTGCACTAATCCACCCCCAGCCCAGCTGCACCAGTCTCCCCCACCCTCTCTAGCCCCCCCTTCACCACCCCCCCTTGCCACCTGCTACCCCCAGCCCACCTCCACCCCCCCCCCCCGCAGCCCACGTGCACCAGCCCCCAACCCCAACCCCAACCCCTAGCTGCACCAGCCCCCCCATCCCCCAGCCACCCCCAGCCCACCAGCACCAGTCCCCCCCTCCCCCCCCACAGCCCACCTGCACCAGCCCTCAACCCCAGCCCCCAGTTGCACCAGCCCCCCCCCCCCCAGCCCCCTGCTACCCCAGCCCACCTGCACCTGTCCCCCCTCCCCAACCCCCCTGCACTGGCCCAAGGATCCTACATTGTTTCACCAAGGGGCTACATGGTTTAGACTTGGCTATGCACAACTCATGCTAAAATATTGTGTGCAATTCAAAAGGAACTTAAAATTATCCTCACGAAGGGAGGTCATACTATTTTCCTCAAACCATGCACCATAACCATGAAGAGTATGGAAACCTCAAGAATTTCCATTCTCTGACCTAGAACTCCATGGAGATAAAAACAAAAACTCTACTTAACCAAATAACAATAAAAGAACTATGCAGTGACATAGGGGCTATCATAAACTCCCCGCCATGCTACTTTTCCTCCTAGAATTTCCTTGGTCAAAACTACAGACAAAGGAAAAGAGATGCAAAGGAAAACAGAACTAGCACACTATGACAAGAATTTTTCTAGTATATTGTATCTTTTACTGCCTCTCTCAATTTCTTCCAACATTGTGCAAGTCTTACCACTTCCGATCTACGTATTCACATTACACATTAGGGGTGAAACAAGATAAAACAGAACTAGCACAGTAAACTAAAAATAAGTGAAATCGTGGTGTGAAGTGATGTAAAAGTAAAAAATCTCACATTGTTGTGCCCTATGACACCCACTAGACCCCCTAGACAACCCCTAGACCCCCCTGGACACCCCCTGGACCCCCTGGACACCTTCCACTGGACACCCCCACCCTTGGAAACCTTCCAATGGACACCCCATCCCCCCTGCTAGTTCCCCCCCTGCCACCCCCTGCTTGCCTCCCTATCAGCCAGCCCCCCCTCCACCCCCTTCCACCCCCTGCCCCCTGCCTCCTTCTAGTTCCCCCCCTGCCACCCCCTGCTTGCCCCCCTGCCAGCCAGCCCCCCTGCCACCCCCCTGCTTGTCCCCCTGCATTTCCCCCCTGCCCCATGCTAGTCCCCCCCTGACACCCCCCTGCCAGCCCCCCCTTCCCCCTGCCCCCTGCTAGTTCCCCCCTACCACCCCCTGCTTTCCCCCCTACCAGCCATCCCCCCTGCCAGTCCCCCCTGCCACCCCCTGCCAGTCCCCCCTGCTAGTCCCCCTGCCAGCCCCCCCTGCCACCTGAATTCAAAGTTGAATTTTATAGAACTATAAGAACAAGATGCAAGAAAGTAAAAGAAATATAACATACACTATTATTTAACATGCTTTAGTCCCATGGGGACCTATGTGCATAAAAATAACAAAACCTACCTCACACATTTTATTATGGTCAAAGAAAACAAAAACCCTACAACTGTAAACTAGAAAGAATCACAATATGAGGGATAATAACATAAGTATACAAGACTCACAAGCTTCAAAATAAATGAAACAAAAATGAAAATCACAGTACTAGAGTGGGTAGTAGTCCAACATTCCCATTCTCTTCAAGCTGAAAGCTTGATTCACGATGCACCAGGATCCAAAAGTTCATATTCTCATTTCTGCACTTGTGGAACTATCACCAAGAATGGTCTTCACTTCTTCCTTGAAGGAAGGACGTCACCTCCACTATAAAACAAGAAATGATATGAGTTCAAGGAGAGATAGGTATGGAAAGAGCTCCGATGAAGCAAAGCAGCAATGGCGATCAAGGTTTTCACCAGAGGAAACCTATAGAAATATATTAGAGGATGAGAAATACAAATGATCAAGATTTTGAAGATACATGGGTCATAGGGGTTATAACTACCCTTACACTACAGTACCTCAAAATGGAACAACCAATCTAGTGAGGCCACAAATCCACATGAAACAAAACACCCCCTACACCCCCCATGCCCCCATTAGTCCCCCATGCCCCCCTGCACCCCAATGGAAAGCCCCCATGCCCCAACTGGACAGCCCCACTGGACACCCCCTGCACCCCCTGGACATTCCTCCCCACCCTGCCGGACACCCCTCCCCCCCTGGTTGGACAGCCCCTCCCCCTGCTGGACACCCCTCCCCTTGCTGGACACCCTTGCCCCCTGCCCCCTTCCCCTTGCACCCCACTGGACGGCCCCCATGCCCCAACTGGACAGCCCCACTGGACACCCCCTAGACACCCCTCCCCCCCGGCTGGACACCCCCCCTGACAGACACCCCTCCCCCTACCCCTTTCTACACCCCCCGTGAATGTGTTTCTATTAATATAAATGATCATCTTATTGAGGTATGTTTTGTATTAGAAAACATACCAAAGTACAATGAGCATTGCAGGATGATAGTCCATGCCACTGATAAATGCAGAATAGTATAGAAATTTTGCAATCCATCCTCTATTAATACTTCGTTGAAAGATGCTCTGAAAGGGAAAAATATTAATACCAAACATTATGTTAGAAAAAAATACAAAGAAGGTTAAAAAGAGGTCACATAGTATAACAATTCTGCTACTAGTAAATCATAGGAAGACTTAGTAGAGGAATAATAATCCCAAGGACGTGTTCATGCTGAAACTGGTAAAGCACAATTCTGCTGGATATATTCTATAAGTAGATCGTTAACTCATACTCCCAACTTGAGCACCTTATCAAAGAGGGTTCTCTACCATAACTAGAATTAAGATGAATCATCCTATCAACATGGGCTACCAACAACCAACATACATGAATCAAGAATTAGAAAATAGAGAGTTCCAAACATTTTTTACAAAACCAGAACATGTCTAGGAGCATCATTACAGACCTCGCCCTATAGGTTACACATGACATATACTAATAGGGCTGCCACATTTTACTCTACCTGCTATTACACCTATTCATGCTCATTCTCATCAAGACATTCCTCAAGGACAACCCCTCCTCCTCTGTTGGACAGCCCCTCCCCCTGCTTGGACACCCCTCCCCCCTACTGGACAACCCTCCCCATACTGGACAGCCCCTCCCCTTGCCTGGACACCCCCCCCTACTGGACAGCCCCTCCCCCTGCCTGGACACCCTTCCCCCCTGCTTGGACACCCCTCCCCCTGCTGGACACCCCTCCCCCCTGCTGGACAGCCCTCCCCCCTGCTGGACAGCCCTCCCCCCCGTGCTGGACAGGCCACCCCCCTGCGGGACAGCCCTCCCCCCTGCCGGACAGCCCCTCCCCCCTGTCGGACACCCCCCCCTGCAGGACACCCCTCCCCCCTGCCAGACACCCCGCCTCCCTGAATGGAAATATTTCAATAAAAAGTAGAAATGAATTAAATGTATATAAATTAAACAGAGATATAAATGAGAGAAATAAGTAATAAAACCTGAATTAAAAATGTTGGATTCCGTAATTAAAAAAAAAATAAAATGCCATAGTAAGATAAAGAGGCTCTGCTAGTCCCCCTGCCCCCTGCCAGTCCCCCCCTGTACCCTGCTAGACACCCTGCCAGTCCCCTGCTAGTCCACCTACTCCCTAGACACCACCGTGACTGCGGCGTGACCGTGGCGTGACCGCAGCGTGACCACAATGTGTTGGCCCGGTCCAGCGACATCCGCGGGGCAACATCTTCCACTTAGTTTCAAATAGGATGATATGGATGGCATGATAGGATGTTTTCTCAGATGATTTAAAGAAATGAATGCTAATCTGTGATGACTAGAGGATTGGATGACCCCTGATATACCTAATTCGGTGAGGTTTGGAGATCTAGAAATGAGTAGGAATACCTAGAGGAATAAAATATGCCAGAAAATTCCAAACCAATGTTTTCAGTTGAATTGAGCCTTTGTACCACCTAATATGCACGTTTTGTGGAAGGATGGATGAGAGGCAGCGCTGAGAGGAGATATAGTTTAGGAATGAGGAAATATGAAAAATTATAGAGCTAACCATTAAATGTTTCTCTAAGGATGAGTAACCGCCGCAGGGTGTCATCCTAGAGCAGGGCCAAATCACGGCGTGACCGCGGCGTGTCCACGGCGTGACCGCAGCGTGACCGCTGCATGACCGCGACATGACCGCAGCGTGACCACAACGTGTTGGCCCGATCCAGCGACATCTGCAGGGTAGCATCTTCCACTTAGTTTCAAATAGAATGATATGGGTATGTGTAAACTACCAGTCCCCTCCCCCATGTCTGGACACCCCCCCTATCTGGACACCCCCCCCTGTCTGGACACCCCCCCCCCTATCTGGACACCCTCCCTGTCTGGACACCCCCCCACACCCACCCCCTCAACTTAGAAGTGATCATACTCCTCCAATGAGTGCTACATGAGATGAGGGAATTATGGAAGGAATTTCATCTAAAATAGCCAAAAGCAGACATTGAATTTCCATCACAACAAGCTGATCCAGTTCAGACGACATGTGCAGAGGATGAGGATGATCTGGTTCGGACAACATGTGAAGAGGATGAGAAAAAAGAAGAATTACCAAACAAATATTATGTGATACATGTACAATAAAATATTCCAAACAATTCCAAACCAATGTTTTCAGTTGAATTGAGCCTTTGTACCACCTGCTATGCACATTTTGTAGAAAGATGGATAAGAGGCATCACTGAGAGGAGATATAGTTTAAGAATGAGGAAATACGAAAACTTATAGAGCTAACCATTCAATGTTTCGCTAAGGAGGAGTAACCACCGCAGGGTGTCATTCTGGAGCAGGGCCAAATCACGACGTGACCACGGCATGACGGCGGCGTGACCGCGGCGTGACCTCAGCGTGACTGCGGCGTGACCGCGGCATGACCACGGCGTGACCGCGGCGTGACTGTAGTGTGACCACAATGTGTTGGCCCGGTCCAGCGACATCTGCGGGGCAACATCTTCAACTTAGTTTCAAATAGGATGATATGGGTATGTGTAGACTACCAGTCCCCTCCCCCATGTCTGGACACCCCCCTCCCTGTATGGACACCCCCCTGTCTGGACACCCTCCCTATCTGGACACCCCCCCTCGCACCCACCCCCAACCTAGACACCCCCCCCTTTCACCGCACCTACAACCTCCCCCTACCCCGCAGCACCCCCCTGGACAATCCTCCCCACCTGCACCCCCCTGCCCCGCAACACCCCCTTACCTGAAGCTCCCCCTGCCTGGACAGCCCCCCCCCCCTCCTGGACACCTCCCCCCCTGCCTAGAAACCTCCACCCTGCCTGGACACCTCCCCCCTGGACACACATGATCTATGAAAAATAGAAACAAGAATTAAACAAAGGCATTACACATCAATTCCGGAATACAATATTATCATAACAACAAAAATGAAATTCTGTATAGAAACGATTCAATTACATAGAATAAAATCATGAGAATAAAATACCATATTCAAGATATACATTCCCAGGGGATATGGATTCCTATATAAAGAACCAAACTAGAATGTCTGAATAGATGCTATTAGCAGCCATGATTAAAAATAGCACAAGATAACACATAAGGTTCTAAGTGCAGGAAAACCAAATTTGATATATCAAATGAACAAAGTGTACCACTCTTCGCTTGTATGCATGGAACTGTTCCACTAAATCTACAATAACTTCCTGCTTGAGACCCTGCAGGAAAACAAAAACATTACCAGTAGCTAAGGTATAGATTTCCATTGAAAAATCAAAAAAGCTTTTACACGTGAATAATTCATCGATCTAAAATTCCATAACTTTTTATCAGAAATGCAATCACACCTGCCCCCCACTGGACACCCCTGGACACCACCCAATGGACACCCCTGGACACCACCACCTGGACCCCCACTGGACACCCTTAGACACCAAACCTAGACACCACCTAGACCCCATAAACCCCAGAACACCCCCTGGACACCACCCCTGGACCCCCTACCCCTACTGGATAGCCCCCCTGTTGGCCAAATGAAATTTCCTCATTATTGTCAAAGCAGAATAGAGTTGTAGCATAGGGTGTAAGGTTACCTTCTGTGAAAACCTACTCATTAAGTGTCCATAATGGACCAGCTAGTGATGGCGATATCAGAACTGGATAAAAGAGAGAGCTTATCCTTGTCAGGCTTATGGTGAGCTGGGAATTAGTTTTTGGGCAATGTGGATGTAAACAAAATAGTAGGGACGGTTCAAGAACTTTTCTAAATTTTGTGTGCTTTGAGGACATGAAACCCGACTTGAAAGCTTATCACTTGAACCTTCCTTAATGAGGGTTAGATCTCTTTTTGTTAAATGGTTTATGTTTTCAACTGTTACATCAGTTGAAGTACTCATTGGAAACACATGAATGAGATTTCAAGAGTTATATTAGATCCCTCGGTTAAAATGGGATATTCCAATGCTGGTGGAAGGAGGATAGTTGCAGGTGTTGGGGGGATGGTGCGGCTGATTCGAAGGTGGCAAGGGGGCTGTTGCGGGATGGAATACTCATGGCAGTGGGCTGAAATGAAGGTGGAAGGGGGCCGATGTGGGATGGATGTGGCTGGAGCAGGGCCAAATCACAGCGTGACCACGGCGTGACCGCGGAGTGACCACGGCGTTACCGCAGCTTGTTGGCCCGATCCAGCGACATCCGCGGGGCAGCATCTTTTGGCTAGAGGCGAATGGATCAGAAGGAGGCTGGAATGCTGGTGGAAGGGGGCTGGTTGCGGGTTTTGGGGGATGGTGCGGGCTGATTTGAAGGTGGCAGGGGGGGTTGTTGCGGGCTGAAATGCTGGTGGCAGCGGGCCAAAATGAAGGTGGAAGGGGGCTGGTGTGGGCTGGATGTGGCTAGAGCAGGGCCAAATCATGGCATTACCACGGCGTGACCACAACGTGACCGCAGCGTGACCGCAGCGTGACCGCGGCGTGACCACAACGTGTTGACCCGATCCAGTGACATCCGCAGGGTAGCATCATCTGGCTAGGAGTGAAGGAAGCAGGAGGAGGATGGAATGCTGGTCGAAGGGGGCTGGTAGCAGGTGTTGGGGGGATGGTGCGGGCAAATTCGAAGGTGGCAGGGGGGCTGTTGCGGGATGGAATTCCGACGGTATCGGGATGAAATGAAGGTGGAAGGGGGTTGGTGTGGGCTAGATGTGGCTGGAGTAGGGCCAAATCATGGCATGACTACGGCGTGACTGCGGCGTGACCGCGGCGTGACCGAAGTGTGTTGGCCCGATCCAGCGACATCCGCGGGGCAACATCTTCCAGTCAAGAACGAAGGGAGCAGGAGGAGGCTGGAATGTGGGTGGAAGGGGGCTAGTTGCAGGTATTGGGGGGATGGTGCGGGCTGATTTGAAGGTGGTAGGGGGGGCTGTTGCGGGCTGGAATGCCGGTGGCAGCGGGTCGAAATGAAGGTGTAAGGGGGCTGGTGTTGGCTGGATGTGGCTGGAGCAGGGCCAAATCACAGCGTGACTGCGGCGTGACCATGGCATGACCGTGGCGTGAACGCGGCGTGACCGCGGCGTGACCGCGGCGTGACCGCGGCGTGACCGCGGCGTGACCGCGGCGTGACCGCGGCGTGACTGCGGCGTTACCGCGGCGTGACCGCGGTGTGACCGCGGCGTGACCGCGAAGTGTCCGCAGCATGTTGGCCTGATCCAGCGACATCCGCGGGGCAACATCTTTATACTAGGAGAAAAGGGAGCGGGAGGAGGCTGGAATTAATCCTTTGGTCAGGAAATTGACTTCTACTAACTATTAATTTTGGAATTGCCCTCTAGAAATGACATGTATATCCAATGTTCAAGGATATCATTGTTGTAATTCTCCCTATGATCTATGGAAACCCCATTCATGGTCAGATATGGGGTTTCCAATGAAATAATACATGGTAATTGCGATAATTAGTCGAGAGAATATGACCAAACCCAAGAATAGAGAAACGGGTTCTAACAAACCAACATTTTTTCCAGCACAAACATAAGGGGAGGGGGGGTTTATCTACTCATGATTAAAAGTATAAGAAACATACTAAAAATTCTAATATATTTAATTAAAATATAAAATAAAAGAATCAGAAGCACCGTGAAAATTTGGAGAAAAGTTCTCCAAAACCATTCTCTCACAAAAAAACATAGTTCCAAGCCCCCCCCCCCCACCCCTTCTACTCTCCCCCCTGCCTGGACACCCCCCTGCCTGGACATCCCTCCCCCTGCTAGAGACCCCCTTGCCTGGACACCCCTGCCCCCTACTGGACACCCCTCCCCCTACTGGACACCCTCCCCCTGTTGGACACCCCTTCCCCCTGCTGGACACCCCCCCCTGGACAGCCCTCCCCCATGCTGGACACCCCTCCCCCATGCCTGGACACCCCTTCCTAGATACCCCCCCTGCCTGGACACCCCTCCCCTGCCTGGACACCCTGACCCCCTGCTGGACACCCCTCCCCCCTACTGGACACCCCTCCCCCCTGCTGGACACCCCTCCCCCTGCTAGACACCCCCCTATCTGGACACCCCCCTACTGGACACCCCTATCAAGACACCCCCATGCTGGACACCCCTGGACAGACCCCCCAGACCCCCTGGATAGAACCCCCAGGACCTGGACACCCCACCCCTTACACCCCCCGGGACCCCCTTCCAGTCCCCTCCCCATGCCAGCCCCCCCTACCAGTCCCCTCCCCCTACTAGTTCCCCCCCTCCCCCTACCAGTTTCCTCTCCCCCAATGGCAGTGCTGCCCCCCCCCCCCCACCAAAACATGGACATTAAAGTACTTTCATGAGGAGAATTTCACATACATCTTGATTCTTACACCGATCATTAATGAATTTATCTTAGAGTTAGTTATTAGTGAATCAATAATAAACTCTAAAACGTAAGAAGTTTAGATCTAGTCAGTCCAGAAGTTTTACCCTAATGTTGTGATTGATTTTATTTGTGGAGATGTAATGGATTGTGAACAATCTAAAAAGGGGTATATTTTTAGTATTGATCACCTTTATCCATTTCAGGGTTGTGTTTTTTGAATAGTATGTTAGAGAGGTCTCAAAAGAAGAAACAATGCCATTAGAAAGGAATGAATGGGTTTCAGAAATGTTTTCCCAGCTTTGTAAACCACAGAGAAGTTTCATTGTGATGACAATGGTCACTCCACAACCTTACCAAGGTACATGAGCCTATCTATAGTGGAAGGCTAAGGGGAAACCACTTTTTTTATAGGATACCACAAGTTTTATCTTAGTAGACTGTTATTCCATGAATTGGGAATACATGATTCAAAAAAAGAAAAATTCCCTAATCCGTAAGGTTAACTGAATTTTCCTAAGGGATACTAAATTTTTTAAGCACTTTATACACTATGGAATGTTTTGAAGGATTGCATCAAGCTGTGAGGATAATTACCGTGTCACGAAGGGATTATTGCTAGAATTCAGTGTCACTCACCACAGGAAGCTATATCATGAGATGAGGGTGTTACACCATGAAGACTTGATATAAAGAATGATGATTTTGAGGGATCATGAACCCACAATATGAAGTCACATGTGATGCCATGAATCATGGTTGATTTAGATTTAGTAGTACTATCATTTAGAAGGTGCCTGCACTCTGATGTTAGTGATGCACCGTGATGGGTATTAAAGGGATTATAGGTCATGTTGTTGTCTATCTAACATGCTGTGAAGTAGGATATAGAAAAATTATAGTGTTTCTATCCATGTACACATCACACCATGGAGAAAGAAATAATTACCAGAGAAAGACTTTGAGTCACTAAAGATTAAAGGATCCTCCCAGATTTTGTAGGGAGATAAAAATAAGATATTAACTATATTTCTTGAATCTATTTGATGTCTCAAGATTAAAAATAATATGTTTTTAGTGCTTTTTATGTGTTATTAAATCTTAATTTGTACTGAATTTAAGCTTATAAATCATTTCTATTGTGGGTTGTATTGTGGAGGTAGTCTAAATTCAATACCTAGGATCCTTTTTGGTTTAATTTTGGTTCACAAAATCCATAACTGAAAACAGATAATGATGAAAAAAATAAAACATCATTCTAATAAACAGGAAACATGTTTCGACCAAAGGTCCTAGTTGAGCCTCAACCAACAAAATTTTATATGGGCAGGATTTTTGGTTTTTAATCAACAAATGTTTATATGGGATGGGTTATGGGTCTTTAAAATATAAATAAATAAACATGATGGCCCTAGAGTACACATTTAGTCCCATGTTGGTGGGTTGTCTATCTATTTCCAGTCATAGAAAAGGTTCCCTTTAATGCAACCAGCTTCTTTTGTAGGCAAATCAAACAATGTTAATTTAGAAATGATGCTCTTCAATGCAACCAGCTTCTTTTGTAGGAAAATCAAACAATCTTAATTTAGAAATGTTTCTCGACAGTTCATAAAAATTAACGCATACAATAGAGAGAACCATATGCATAATATACATAGAATGTAAAGGATAAATGAAAAATAAGTTAAAACTGGTTAAGAAAAAAGGCATAAAAAGGGAGCATAATTGACAGAATGATTCATCTTTTTACTTACAGGATCCATGGAAAACACTTTTGAATGGATCCATGATAGCAGTTCCAAGTAAAAATCCAGCTCCATGTGCTGCTGAGCTGATGGCACCTCCCATTGCTAAATATTTAATAGTATTCCAATCAAGAAAAAAATCCCCGATCTAATATGAAATAAATTTTATTAGGCATGAAATTATTAATAAATCCGACTTTTAATACATTAGTGTCGTAAGAAATACATTTAAAAAAAGGCTCATCCCTAATTAATTGCAAACATAATTCAACACAAATCCACTTCATCAAACCTAGCACTAACAACTTGAGTTCCAAAAAGTCAAAATTTTCCCAATTCGTACAAAGATGATGACTAATCCATAACTAGAGTTTGGGGAAATGATAAAGACTACATTATTCAGAAATATTTTATAGTAGTTGTATATAGAACAACAAGAGATTGGGAATTAAGCCTCGAGTGGAATCTAAAGATCAATCTAAAGATCAGATTGATTCATAAACTCATTTCAATAGTGTGCACAATGATTTCCAACAAAACATGGGAAAAGAAAATGTGTCAAGTAGATTTTTGAAAAAGTAATTAATTTCAATGGTCAAAACCCTTCACCAAGTACATAATGGCCTACATCAGTGGTTAAATTTAAATTTCAAGATCACAGATTTTAAAAAAGATCCATTGTATAAGGGGAGTGGAATCAGAGAGAACAGAAGCCTTGGGGATTGCTGCCGTGTCTGAATCGTGGCTTCTGGCTACTGAAAATTTTCAGCATGTCGTCAAGGAAGTATTGTGAGGATGATGGAAACAATTAAAATCGAGAGCATACTGCCCAAGTGTCCGAGAGGAGGGCGCGGTGAGGAGGAGGGCGCAGCGAGGAGGGCGCAGCGAGGAGAGCGCGGTGAGGAGGGCGCGGCGAGGGGGGCGCGGTGAGGAGGAGGCGTCGGGGAGGAGGACCGGCAAGGAGGGCACTACTAGGAGGCATCGGGGAGGAGGAGGGCGCGGCGAGGAGGCATCGGGGAGGAGAAGGGTCGCGAGGGCAGGAGGAGCCTGATGGAGATTGGGAAAAAAATGGGGTGGGTGATATAGCCAGAGATAAGATTTTAATCCGTGGTAATATAAAAGCAATATCCACGGATCTATAAATCCATGGCTATAGGTCTGTGGCTATAGCCCAGATTTGTAGTAGTGTTCAGATGTGTTCTGATAGAGAGCCTGAGGTGCAGAATTTTCACGAGGACATTCCCCTCGTTCCATGACCAGGATTTGTGAGATTTCTATTTGGATCCACATATTATTCCACATCCAAAAGGACTCTCGAACGACATGGATTCTAGTCTAAAGGGATCTCCATGGATGTTAGTCTTAAGGGCTCTCTGACCGTTTCAGGCCAACGTCCCTAAGGATCTCAGACGAAATTTGCGACAGGTCCTGTGTTTCGAACATGGTCAACAGTCGACCCCCATTTGTCTGTCCCCGTTTTAGGCTAACGCGATGTGGATGCTACATTTCCTCCACAGTCAATAGTTATCCTCCATCACCACGCCACCACCATTGTGATCCAGATTGCTAGCATCATGATTCACACATTTCCACTTCCTCATGTTTAAATGGAATTCGGACATACTCAGCTCTACCTCTTTGCACATCAAAGTGCACTATATGGATAGGTTATCATCATTGGGACAGTATATACCACGCGTCCCTCCACCCAAACATGCCCATTCCTATGTCAAGAAAGTCCCCCATTACTTCTTGTTTCCCAAATCGAGCATGAATCACGTGGGCTTAGTATTTTTGGTGGGATTTGTACCCGCACAACCAGGCTTCTTCACATCCTGCAAGATGTTAAAATGTGCTTCCAAAACTACGTACAGCTTGATTCATATCCTTATGGGATACGTATAGATACCTCGGTATTTCACCTAGGGTCCAGCCACATACTATTTTTCTCATCCCGCATGATGTTAAATTGTTCTTCTAGAACTACGTGTGGCTTGATCCCCATCCTCATGGGATATGTAGAGACACCGCTATATTTTTCCTAGGGACCAGCCACATGAATCATAAGTCATGTTCCTCCCTATTTCCGACCCATGGCCTGACCCCTCATGAGGAACCGCATAACTACAACTGTACCCCGAAAAAGTTCGGGATGCCCCAATAGTATGGATGCTCAGCCTATGGCCTGCCTACTATCCTCGTCCAACGTTCCAGAAGACTAACAGATGGAATTTGTGACAAGTCTCGTGTTTCGAACATGGTCAATGGTCAACCCTCATTTTCAATCCCCTACTCTAGGATAATACAATAAAAATACTATGTTTCGAATGTAGTCAACAGTTATTCTATATTGTCACACCACCCCCATAATGTTCCGAATCCTGGGTATCATGATTCACACATCCCATTCCAATATGTTTGGATCGATTTCAGTGCCCCTGGCATTACACCATTCGTGCACAAGAGCACACTAGAAAAACTGTAATTCGGTTTTTCTAAGAACTTCATTCTCCAGCAAGGTCTCTCCCATTTCTAAGAAATCCAAACCGGTTGTCCAAAACCCAGATGCCTGAAGCTTGGTTTTCACTACTACATTTTGGATGGGACGATGAGGTTTCTATCCCTTGTTTCTCATATTGGTCCTGACCCACGTGAGCTTAGTTAATGGTCATTGGACGCTCCGCAAACATCATAAAGATGAAACAAACCAATTAAAACAATGGAACTCGTGCATGCTACGACATGCAAACAATCAAATCACGAATTTACATTTAAAGGGTTTGTAATAATTACAGTACCCGGTGGGTCGTCACCCCCCATGGACAGATTGACCTCATAGAAGGAACATTTTAGCTCTGCCACCCTCTGGTTGGTGGCGTCTAGGAGATGATGCCGCTTGTTTACCTCTCACTCCTCCTCTGCAGTAAGAGGGGGTAATTAATTGGCCATAATCTGGGCCCGCTCCACGTCGGCCCGAATGGCGACCATCTCCTAGAAGCTCACCTCATGCCCTCTTAAGCTTCTACCTTCTATGCATTCAGTCCTGATATCAACTTAGATTGCGCATTGAGGGAGGTCAAATGCTCATCCACCTAATTATACAACCACTGGACCTATTCTTCATCCTTCTAGAGCCTCTTGATGTTTATCGAAATTCTCTACTGCCAACCCACGCCAAGGCCACAGTCGTACTCCCAAATCATTTCTGTCATAAGATCTTGGATGATTATGTGAGCACGTCAGGCATCCACTCCCCCAGTGCACAGTTCACGTAGTCACAAGAAAAGTCTGTCCATATCATTAAACCATAGCACTTGGGTGTGTCATTGTTGAAGCTCGTGATCAGATTCCATGATCGGCAACATACTATTTTGATGTCCTTTTCGTTAGAGGCTATCTCATCCCAGTCAGCTTCATTGGCAGGCTTGTATGCAGGAAATGCCGCCAACAACTCCTCAGCCGGGTCCACATCTAGCGTTGGATCGGGCGTGGAAGGACATGAATTGTCTGGTTGATCCTCATCATCGGATCACACCTCGATGATCTTAGGCACAGTCCCAATGGCACCCCCACCAGTGATCAAGAGTGTCGCAGTTCGATCAGGCCAGATGTACACCTCCACGAACATTGGCATGCCTCGAGGAGAGGCCCTACCATAATCCCCGACCAACATTGCCGCAGCAGCCCAAGCCAATTGAAGTACATTACATGCCAAGAAGGGGATGTGAATGTCAGTTAAAGTGGTCAGGGGAAGACTGTTATGAATTCGATGAACGAGAATTACAGAGGTCAAATCCCTGGTCTCGCTCTTGGGTTGATGTCGTCGGAACTCCGAGACGTAGCCCCCCGTATTTGGTTGGAAGATACGGAGACTCCAGGGGAGCCACCTCGACTATCCCAGCCCCACCAGACATGGAATTTGATGGATCCACGAGCGCAGATCCAGAAGGACCCGCATCGTCACCCACTGAGGGGCGAGAACAAGGTCTATGCACAAGGTCCTCCAGCATAGTGAAAATGCTGGCAAGGAATCCAGTGTAACCCCAGAACAGACTTTGAAGAAGGAACTTGGGATTTCACCTCGAGGGCCTCTGCGAAATCTTCAAGATCTGAGGATTCTTCGCCGACTTCACCCTCCTCTAGTGGACTCCCTCTACAGGCCTCATCTCCCCAGGAGGACTCTTCCAATTCTTCCAGAAGGGAGAATCACTCCCTTAGGTCAGCGACTGACAGCTGTAGAGGGACCGTACGTTCCAACATCATCTTGACCCTGTCTTTCATCGAGTGAAGCGTGCCTCAGGAGTGGATGAAGTCTTCAGGCTCGACTATGTATTTCTCTTCCTCTTTCTGTGACACTGAATAGTCGGCCCTACTAGGACAAATTCCCAGAAAGTCCATCCCAAGGCGGTTAAGGTGATTCCATAACTCAGATGGGCCAAGGAATTATCGGTTGACTTCCCAGATGTCCCAGGCCTCCGAGAGGACAACATTCTCCGACATGTCAATGTGGAATAGCTATTTCCCTAGGGATTGCGTTGACATTATGTGGAACCCTCTCGATGGCTGCCCCTCTGGATGAATCTATTCCCTTGGGACCACCGGCTCCGATGCCGCTGCCGGATCCGTTGCTGCTGCTCTCTTCTCAACTGGTGTGGGCGACGCCGCTGTAGCAGCCCTGCCACTACGGGATGCCCTTGTCGCCTTCTGACCTCAGCCTAAAGATCAAGGAAGCTCTCCCTCGCCGATCAAGATGGTTGGCCGCTTCAGCATCTCTTCTAGATAGCCCATCTCTATGCTCTGGTCATATTATTTTATCAGCCCAAGGACAATGGTCGGTAGAGGCAGTACATTCCAAATCTTCCCATATTACAGTGTGAACATGAGCCACATCTTCCTCGTCACACATCGATTCTCCTCATAGCGCACTCCCAGATAGACCTGTGGGGTCAATCGCAACAGGCACCAGAATTTCCTGGCGAACTGATGTGGGGTGTACAGCTCGCAGAGATGCTCGCGGTCCACCCTGGCCAACAGGACTCCACCTCTAAAGGCCATGAGGTAGGTCTGATGCTCTTCTGTCCCCCATCCATCGTCAGTGAAGGCCCCCTTCAGTAATGGGAATGGGTGAAAATTATATTCCCCCACCCTCCACACCCGGTTCAGAACCGACGGTGTTGTCTGCTTAGTCAGAAAGCTCCCCGATGCGTTCAAGATTGAGGGATGGGAGTCCGACCCTGGTGGCGAGATAGGGTTCAGATACTCATAAATCTCCCTGATGTGCACCCACATCCACCCGTATAGGAGGTGGAACATCCTTCATACTCTGTGTGGCCTCTTCCCCTCGCTGATGTGCCACAAAATTTTGTACAACTTGGCGAGCATCAGGATCCCCAGGTTGACCCATCCTCGTTTCACCAAGGTGGATACCATGATGAAAGTTCTTGGCCATACTCCCATGTTTTTATCCCTCACCAGAAGGATCCAAACGTAGATTATAGCTTTGATGAATGCATCTATCCTTAATATTGGTTGTTGTTCAGTGCTGACACTGAACCCCCAGGTCTTCCGCTGGCTATCCTCCAATAGCTGCCAGTATCAGTTTTACATAAAACGGGAACCCTTCGGGAAAGTGCAAGGCCTCTTCGGGAACTGCCTGTATTCTGGGAAGTTCAAGAACTTCTTGAACCAGTTATTAAAGTGAACATCCCTCACTGCCTTCTTATCCTCCCCGGGTACGAGCTCCATCAATGCCATCGCTAGACGTGGCATCTGCTCTGGATCCTCGAACGCGCCCATATCTTGAAGGAATTCATCATACATCACCCCCAGAATCGGGACCCCTGATATCTGATGCACATCCTATAGGATGATTCCGACCTCCCCATGATGTAGGTGAAAGGTATTGGTCCCCAGTGACCACCGACTCAACAGCTCCAGGATCAAATACTTCGGATGGTAAATATGGAATTGGGAAGCCCAAGCTGCCTCATACAAGGCCATTCTCCTCATCTCTTCCTAGAACTCCTTGCACAAGGCACCTACCCAGTAGGCCCATGCCCAATCGTCCATAATGTTACCACCCTGGCGTAGGTCCCATTCCTCGGACCACCCCTTCTTCAGGTTCCCCAGCACAGCCATAAGGATGGTTCGGTATAGGGGAGGGGATGTCTCCAGTTTCAATGCCCTCCCATTGATGTCGTTCAGATGATTGTACAGACAGTCAGTGACGACAGGCGTGAAATCCTCCTAGGCATGACCATCATGCGCCCTAAACTATCGGTGCTAGCACGGAGTGCTCCAGAACCAGTATGCTGGCTCATCCCTACCTACTGCAAGGATGGAGACATAATCCCTCAGCCGAAAGACATACAGAGGCAACCTCCTACACATCGGGTAGTTCTTCTGGCTCTCCAACAACAACTCCACCAATGAACTATGGTCTGAGTGGCTCCGGACTAGCTCCCCCAGACCCAGATTGTTGGACATTTTTCCCTTCGAGTGACTTCAGCATGGACCCCATGCGCATCTTCTTGGTGGGTTATTCGGTTCTCGAACTAGGACATTTGGTTAGCTAGTTCGCGAAGATCATTCACGAAGGTCACTCATGAAGACTTTTTGCAGGGTGCTACATTGGCGTTCAAAGCTGGATCACGGAGCGCAAGCGCAGAGTCATATACTCATTTTGTGTTGCGAAGAAATGATTCGTAGAGATAACTCACGGAGTACACAGAGCTTCGTGAATCAGGAGCACAAGAAGACAAAATTCCGGTGAAGGGAAAGGAAAAAAGAGATGGCCAACCCCTTATTTATAGGAAATGGCCTTCGGAGCTTCATGGCGTGTCCAGCCCGCACAGTGCAGCACAACGTGCCTGGTCCCTGCATCCCCTGTCTGCCTCACGAGCCCTCTTCACGTGTCAGCACCACGAACAGCAGAGGATTTTGGAAATTTCCCTCATAATTTGACCCTTGATCCCTCTGCGGCCTTAAGTCTGAGGGGGGGAATTTGTTGGCACCAAAATTCGGAATGAAGAAAGGGACCCAAGACAGCCCCATGGACTGCCTCGACAAGCCACATTGTGGAGGTCCCCCAATACTATGGCCTCCGCGAAGTAGAGGAGGTTGGACACTCCGCGAGAAGATTTGATGTTCGCGAACCTGCCGTGAGGCAGAGGAGGTCGGAGGATTCGCGAACGGATTTGACGTTCGCCAACCTACTACGAAGAACATGAGGAAGGTCGCTCGGTGATGCCATTTGACATTCGTGAGCCCTCCGCGAAGCTACATCACCACTCTTCGGGCCACGTGATCTCCACTCCATGGCGCATCGTGCCTATAAATACTGGTCTCCCCTTGAGCTCTTTGGATGGACAATCCGAACTTTCGGTTCCTCATCTCCCGAATCGTGAAGCACTCTTCTGATCGGTGAACCACGAGCTGCGTGAGGTAATTAAAATTCATGAAGTGCCTCCCCATTGTCTCGTTTTGATACCCTCTTCTGAGAGCTATGGCTTTCACAAAGCCTAAGGGCTTTTGTGAAATAATGGAATCCCCAATGGGACCCGGGTCATTGAGGAGAATTTATGCTTCACAAAACACCCTTCATGTAAACGTGATCTACATGATAAAGCGAAGTCACTATACTTCGTGAAGCACATTACTTCCCGAAATCTTGCTTCACGAGGAACTTTTTCTTCGTGAGGCTGTGCTCCAAGAATTCCCTTCCACTTTGCGAAGCACCTCCCATTTTTACCTCCACCTCATGCTCAGGCTAAGGATCCCCACTTCGTGAAGTACACTCCTTTACAAGTGACCTCCACCATGCGGAGAAATAGATCTCAATAAGGCCCCTGATTATGGACCCCTCTGCTTGGAAAATCTTTTTCCCGTGCGACCCTCTAGGTTTGAATGATGTGAATTTAAAGTACCCTGGATGATATTGCCTGTAGAGTTGTTGGGCCTAATGCTTCTTCGCATAGCCACGCTAATGTCTATCACATATTTTCATAGCCACACTAACATGGACACCTCGATGGTTCGCTCCACAACACCCCCTCAGTACATTGTTGCCATTGCCTTCCCACCCACATGGAGCAAATGGGACCAGTTATGTAAGGCCTAGGAGTGCAGAGAAAACCCACCTCGTCTGAGCTGCAGGATGTTAAACTGCCAAGAAACCTCGTCCTCAGCGCATGATGTTAAACTGTGACATGGCCTCGTGCCTCGCACGCAGGGACCCCCCACCTTGGACATTCTCTATGCACCCTGGTCTCTACAGGGGATGATATATTCTTCCAAGGAGTGGCGTTTGTCTGCGGGGAAGGGTAGGCACCTTGGTGTAAGCCCCTAGCTTTTCTTGCATGAGGCACCACCCCTACCCCTCCTAACTTCCTCGGTGCCAAGGCCAGCGGCGGGCATGATAGGGAATGAGGCTCCTCTTTTCTTCGGTAAAAAATTCTCCTCCCACTGTGCTTTGTCACCCACGAGCCTCTATCTTGGATTAAGTCCCAATCTCTCTCTCCCTGGGCCACTCTATGCATAAGCCCCACTCCACATCCCACAGACACACCTTTCATGTCGTGATTGTCAGGTCTCTACTACCTCTTGTTTCTCACACCGAGCATGACTCACATGGGCATACAGTAAGCATCAACCATGACAACATCCCATCCTGCATGATGCTAAACTGCATCCCATCTGGCATGATGCTAAACATCATCTCATCTCGCATGACACTAAACTACATACCATCCCAAATTATGCTAAAGTGTATCTCATACCCCATGTCATTAAACTATATTCCAATCCAGCAGTAAGCCATTGTGACCCCACCCGGACTATGTGGACTTTGATCCATGTCATGGTATGGTACATATGAAGCATCCACGAGGTTTAAGCCCACTATCGAGTTGTTCTAACACCCCTTCATGTTGGTTCAATAGCCCTTTTTCACCAGAACTATGGGGACTTTGATCCATGTCAAGGAATGATACAAAGGAGGCCCCACGAGGTTCAAGCCCACCACCCATTGGTCGCTCCGACCCCCTTCACGTTGGTTCCCCCACACCTGGGCGGCCTAGAGTGTAAGCCCCCCACCACCAGAACTACATGGACTTTGATCCATGTCAAGGCATGGTACGTAGGAATCCTCCCTGAGGTTCAAGGCCAACATCCACCTGAACTAAGGTCCTTATTCAAATTGGTTATTCGACACACCATCCTGAACTACATGGACTTTGATCCATGTCATGGCATGGTACGTAGAATGCCTCCCTATGGTTCAAGCCCACCATCCACCTTGACCAAGGTCCTCATTTACGTCGGTTCATCGACACCATCCCCGTCCCGCATGATGATAAATTTTACACCCAAACTATAGGGACATTGATCCATGTCAAGGCATGGTACGTAGGAAGCCTCCACGAGGTTCAAGCCCACCACCCATCAGACCCCCGATCCATCTTCACGTCAGTTCTCCGACACAACACATCCCTGAACTACGTAGTCTTTTATCCATGTGAAGGCATGGTACATAGGAAGCCTTCCTGAGGTTCATGTTTAACAACCACTGGACCCCAGGTCCACCCTCAGCGGTAAGCCGTTGTGACCCCATTCAGTGGTAAGTCGTTTTCAACCTCATTCGGCAGTAATCCGTCATCAGTTGAACTACATGGACTCTGATTCCCTTCCACGGGGATATATAGGAAGCCTATTCGAGGATCAAGACCAAATCCATTGTCCATCCTGATTCTTACCCGAGCCTCCATATCCCGATAAGATCATGCCATCCCATTCCCCTCCGCAGCATTTGGGAAGCCACCCACATGCTGGCCCCAATATCAGTGTTCCCTCAAGGGTGTTGCTCAGTGTAATCCACTATAATCAGTTTTATGATTAGTATGATCCATCTCCACTGGACATTAAACATGTGGCATACCCTGTGTTAAACATGGGAAGCTAAGGAAAACCTAAGATACATGCCTTTGGCATAAGTTTCCCCGTGTTCGATGTGGGATGCCTCAGGCTTCTGTGCCCTCGAGAAGCCCTATAATAAGGTTAAAAAGACAGAAACACCAAACCCCCAGTGTCCAGCCATGCCAGTGATGCCCCAACATGACTAATCCTCTAACAAAAGGTTGCTACCTTGACGTGACCCATTGGAATTTCATGACATAAGCAGCTTAATTAACTGGTGTCCATGAAGATATGGCGCTAGGAAGAGTTTCGCAAGCAACGTATTAAACCTATGAGGTAGAACCAGACTAGGTGATGAGTTCTGAGGAGGAATCCAGGGAAGGAAGAACCAACATACCATCATCCCATTTTGACAAAGAAGCAGACGTCCCTGAATAAGGAGAAAATTCCGCCCGCCTTTGGAAAGCAAGAATGCAGGGTAACAAAGTTGCGCCTGTCGCACTCAAGAAGAAGGATGCGCGTACCCCGTTGAAAGTGTCAGAAACAACATCAAATAATAGAATGAACCATTAGTTAATTAAAATTGAGTGACCTTATAATTATTACCAGAATCACATGATAATCGACCGATCGAATGATTGATCCAGTGAATCTCTATTAACCTCTAAAACAATCACAATCCTCATGAACATTGTTAAAAAAATTACAGAATTATAGTTCATAGTTGTATTGAATAATTTCTTATGAAATATAAGCCTTTTGAAATAATTCTCATGAAATAGGCATGTGATTAAGGCTTGTGGCTAGGTCTTGTGATCGTGTCTTGAGGAATAGCCTTAAGAAAAATACGAGCGATGGAGGAAATGTGAGAGACATCTGCATAAAGTTAGTTTGTGGATAAATGATCCCAACACATTCCTATATATAGTTAATTTTTTAGAATACCAATGGTCACTTGGTGGACCAAGTGTCACCCAAGACACCAATTCCTAACAATTCCTAAGACGTTAGCAGGTATTTATTTTTCATAGTATTGAGCCCTTTTCCCCACAAACACCTCTCTTTAGGGGAGAATTTCTTGATGCCCACTAAATTGGTTTCATAAAATTCCAAAATGAAGCAATAACTAAATATAATAATTATTTCCCCCAAAAAATGAAAAGGATGGAGGCAGTGGCTAAAGCTTATGAATCCCATAAGACTTCAAGAGACTTATGATCGTGTGAGCATCATAGCATCACAAGAGAGAACCTGGTGAAGTGGATAGTCTATAGAATGTCCATTGAATACCCTATTAACAAGTCTCTATGCTCTCAAAAATGTTCTTTAGACATATTAAGATCATACATATTTAGCAGGATATGCTCTCACATAGAACGTGCTTTTTCATCGATGAGCACCTGACAACCCATCCAAAAATCCTTTTAAAGAGGGATGAAATTTTCTAAAAGGTGGAGGCCTATAACGGTTGTAAATATCATGAATAACATCACCATTGGGAATGGAAAATTACCATTCCACATTCAAGTGGAATCATGGTACCCCATAACCATTGTAGAATAAAAAAAAGGGAATAAAAGAAGAGGAGGTGGGAGAAACATTTAGTCGTGAAGGACACGTGATAAATTATTTGTGATCCACAAGACACTGTGAGTCATAGTAAATATTTATTCCTCATCTCGTGAAAGACCTTTGGCTTCTCAGCCTTGAAAATTAAGTGCCTTACGAATGTCTAGGTGACTTCATGCCCACCCTTTGTCTCTAAAAAGATGAATATATGAATTTCTCCTTGAAATTCTTGTGCCTAACCATAATAAATTTATTGGTAAGGTGATTCATCATCAATTGGTAGAGAAAATTTATTTGAAATTACTCCGATAATCTCGCATAACCCTAAACCATTGTAAAAAAATAATTTTATTAAAATAGGGATTTTGAGGAAGCTTCTTATAGTTGTAAAACCTTTGTGACATTCTATGAAATTACACAATATGGTGTTATGAGATTCCTATACAAGTGAGTATGATCTCAAGAAGCCCCCTTGAAAAACATCCATGTCTAATGGAATTCAATGAAACGTTACCTGAGATCATGTGAAGGCCATCCAACAGGATCCCTAATCTTGTGAAGGTCGTTGGACATGTCAATATGAAAATAAGAAATTACACAGGCTTATCAAATATGATTCAACAAGTCCCCGTTAATTTGAAATAATAAAATAAAGGAAATGTTGATGGAGGGAATCATGGATGATGAAATCCAGGTGACTCCCTCAGGGAAATACATGGATGAGGGTTACAAAGACATGTGGCACAAAATTCCTTCATAGGCACTAATATGGATCTATGTAAGATGTGTTGTGCAAAATAACGAAAAAACCGGATGGAGAATCTTATAAATACCCCTTAAACATTCAAAAAAAATTAGTTTTATTTTTTTGCATCCAGGCGCATTGAAGCACCCAAACACTAGAGAAGATTTGTTAGAGTGGATAATCTCGCGACTGAAAAGTCTTCCATCAGGTAATATACTATAGAATATATAGAGTGGTCATGCACCATGCATAATTCACATTGAATGACTATTTATAGATCACTTAAATTAATTTTAGTATGAATCATGAATGATATATCACATACCTTTTAGATCATGTGATACTAAAAATAAACTAACATGAATAAATCTAAGGTATTATCAATATAATTGATAGGACAAGGACTGATGGTGGAGTGATTTAACTAAAAACAAATTTTACGAATGCACCAGGACATGTCACCCAGTTATCTCAAAATTTCTTTAGTATGTAATTTGGGTCTTGAAAAGTCCCCTAACCATTATAGAGTGGGTAATGTGGTTCTCCTTGGTGTTCCACATTAATCTCTTGAATCCCAATTTCCTAATCACCAAATCCTTTAAATTTCATTCAGATACATCATATAACTCACATAATGGAACTCTATTATGTTATCCATGTATGGGGGAATCACCCATGCATCTCAACTATCTCTCACAATGCCCTATGGGCAAGCCATCATGGTTTTGCGATGCCCTCCATACATGTCATCCATGATAGGTGAATCCCTCCTAGAAATTTCACACTAACTCTTGTGATTCCCCCAAAATTTATCTTCCATATCTAATGATGACACCTATAGAAGATAATCTAGATCATGGGACACCCTCTAGAAAATCTAGTCTGGTCATGCGATGGTTTATAGGACAACCCATTAGGGTCTTGAAATGTCCTCTAGATAACCTATCCTTGTTCATGAGATAGCTTAGGAAAATATATCCAGTTTATGTGAATTTCTTTAGAAAAGTTAAATAGATCATGTGAAAATCATTGGATATATCAGGTAGATAGTCTTCAATATATCAATATTGAAATCCCAGAATGATGAGAGAACAATCTGGGCATACCAAGTAGGAAAGAAGGCCATGTCATAAAGGAATCTTAGGACTTGATGACATTGCACATCCTCAATGTGTAATCCTTGTTCAATAAGGAAATGTTAGTGTGTAAACCCCAATAACTAGAATAGTACAATATGATCCAATCATCAAGGGAATCTATGGACTTGATATCATTACCTAACATCACTATGTATTCCCCAATCAATAGGGAAATTCTTGCGTTTAAACCTCAATAAATGTAACTATAGAGACTCTGATTCCTGTCACAAAAATGATATATACGAAACCACTTACAGTTATGACCATAATATTAATTTTCCAAGGGAAATCTCATCATATTATTCCAACATCCACAAGCAATTACATTTATTACTTTCCAACCCTTGTTTCTTGAAACAAGAATAGATCACGTGGGATTACGGTGTTACAACTATCATGTCATATGTACTATAAGTCTCGAAAATGACAAGGGAAATAGTATTATGTAAGATGTGATCAATTTAACATCATAAAATATGATTCCAACCATAATAAAGAAACATAGGATGCCTCCCTCAAGCCCATGGTCTATATTAAACATCTCAAAGGGAAACCTCAATGTGTAAGTCTTGATCAAGTTATCTATAAGAACTCTGATTCTAACCATAACCCGGATACATAAAATTCATTTGTAGACGAAATTTCAAGTAAGCATCAATTTTTATGCTATCCTAATTTAACTGAAATTCCAACCACATTGACCAAATCATTCCCAGGGGTTGCTAACTCTTTCACATTCATAACTGGACTAAGAAAAAAATGAACTACCAAAAATCAGATTCTCTCTTTAATTAGGATATGTAGGTTGTCTCCTAGATAATCGAGCATGAATTCCTAGTGCCTCATAGTATAAATATATTTTCTTTCCTTATAAAGTTAAATTGCATGGGTCTGATGAACTACATGGGTTTTGATTCCAGTAAATAACCAGGATACGTAGAATAACTCATAGTGGCTCAATACCCTCATTAGAGTATTAAAATGCCTCCCTACATGGAAGAAAAATTCCCAATATCATGGTTATAAAGCTTCAAAAAAATTAGATTTCATTTATTAATGAAAATGGATGGGGATCCTTATATAGATACAATTGTATTCATAGATGAGACTCCCATATTCTATAGAAAGACAGAGAATTAACCTGCAATCATTGTGTTAGGGTATTTGATCATATATAAATATTCGTAAGATATTAACAGACATATATTATGTCTATGAGAGATTCCAAGAGAATGTAACAATCCCCCACTATAACATCCAGAGATTTAAGAAAGAAACACTTTGTTCAATATCATACATGATATGCTACATTGAGCTTAAATGAACAACGAAATATTATTATTTAAATATTACCATTATTATCATGTTGTGGGAATGATGGGAATGAATAGTATCAACTGAATTATACAAATATGGTTTAAAATTGTTTAAATAATTTTTATTTGGTTAATAAATTCATTAAAAATGGGAATAAAAGTCAATTGAATATAAAGTTTGTGTTTTATGAAATTCTTTTTAAAAAGAGAATTATTGTGTTTATAAAATCATATCACACTTTATGGATTTTAATTTAATGAAAAATATATGTTATCTTTTCACTTTAATGGTTTAAATTAATCTTGTATTTTTTCTATATATTATATAATAAAAATTTCAATTTTTCTGGATAAAAAATTAATTTTTTCAAAAAATACAGTTTTACCACCTTTTGATGGATTTTTTTTTAAATTTAAATTTTCTTCGTTTTATATGTTCTATTTGAAAAAATTAACCTATTCATTAGAAGTGTGATGTAATAATTTACTTTGGATGAATTTCTTATATTTTTTTGATAACTATCATGTTTTGATTAATAGTAAAAATAAGATAAATCAAAATTTACAACAACTTTTCTCCTTTGAGATAATTTATATGGTTAAATTATTTTATTGAATGGGTTTTCAGTATAAATTGAATTTATTTTTATCATTTAATACATTTTTTTATTTTATATAATTTAACTTTGAAATTAAATATAAACGCTCATCAATCTTTTGGTGGTTATTACTTTTTAAAAAACCTGTTTTATCATTTTGAAAAAGATAAATAATTTTAAATTAATTAATAAAGATTATGTGTTTTGAATTTGGAAAAATGTATTTCATATTTTGAATTTTAAGGTAAAAACTATGTAAATAGGTATCTTTTATTAGTAATAGTAACATCAGACATTATTTTTAATTATTTTGGTTAAGGGTAAATCAGGTAATTAAGGGTAAAAATAAAATTATAAAATCACCCTAATGCATGTCATAATTTTATTTTATAATCTAGTTTAAAGCATATCATATAAGATTATTTAATAAAATTTATAAATATTCCCATGTAAGTTATTATAAAGATACTCATAATAGATTGTTTAATTGAAAGTATAAAGCTTCACATGGAAGCTATTATAACATTTCTCATGGAAGCATGTAAAATTAAAAGAACTAAGTTTCCCGTAGAATCAATTTTAAATATTTTCATATAATTTATTTTAACTAAGTGTAAAAAAAATCCCATAGAATCCAGATTAATTCTTCTCATTTAAGCCTCTTTAAATAAAAGGAAAAAGCTTCCCAAGGAAGCTAGTTTAAAGCTTCTCTCAAACTTCTGTTTTTAATAAGTATTATATTTTAAATATGGGTTTATATAAGTGATATATTTGACTATAAATAGTCATTATAATTCTAAAATTATTTCCTACATCATGTAATATTATTTATAATTTTTACACATGAAATAAATATATTTTATTATGAAATAATGATGATATAATTATTATCTAATTAATGAAAGGTATAAATAATTGACTTTATAAATATTGAAATAAATATAATTTGAAAATTTGGATGTTATCCATGAATTTTCTGAATGATTATGAAATTTTATCTTTGATTTAATTCTTTTGGTTTGAAGGAATGAAGTTGTTAGGATATTTTGAAAAAAAAACATGTTATGAATAGTGTCAAAATTATCTAATCATAATTTTTAGAAGTTTTCTAAGAATTTTCAATTTTTTACTATTTGATTAATATGATTTTATTGATGAATAGTATAATAAATACGTCATTACTAATTTACATTTTCTGCATATCAATTTTAATAAATAAGACATATATGCTTTTAATCATATTGAATATTGTGGTTTAGTAAGATCAAAATAATGTTTTGGTGAATGGTAATATTACCCTTATGAATAGTATTATTAAAAATTGAATAGTAACCTCACTTATGAATTTATAAATATAATTCATGAATCATGACTGGTAATGTGATATAAT
Organism: Viscum album; assembly: GCA_963277665.1. Classification (NCBI taxonomy): domain Eukaryota; kingdom Viridiplantae; phylum Streptophyta; class Magnoliopsida; order Santalales; family Viscaceae; genus Viscum; species Viscum album. The sequence goes on from OY728119.1 coordinate 544,290,393, forward strand.
AACATAAGTAAATAATTGTTTCAAAAATTATTAGTTAAGTATTTGTATTTTTTAGGAAAATAGTAATTTTACTTAAAAATAAAATCTCATATTGAGAAAAATATATTCATAAAATGGATTTCCTTTTTTAATTCCGTTCATTGATATTATATAAGGGTGAATTTATGAGATTTTTTTAATAAAATTGTTTCTTTTTTGGTGAATAGTAAAAATACAGTTTTTGAGTTTTCGGAGTGTTTTACCACATCATAATGATTTAATATATAATTTTAAATATTGGTCAAATGATTTGGATTAAAATAATATATTGGGTGTCCAAGTGGATAAAACCCTGGTAAAATACCATGGACAAGCCCATGGTTTTGCAAGTACCACTAATTAGGTGTCCCTTGGAAATTAATAAAATATTCAATTAGTTTTTCTATAACTACCAACCCATTCCTTGAATAATTTCATTAAAAATTCCCCCTTAAATCAATACCTAGTCTTTAACCACCCAAGGTGTCCTACCAAGGTTCCCTAAATCCCCCAAGGTCCAGATATTCGAGTTTTATAAGTTACTCTTCGAGGTAAGGGAACATTTCACCCTCCTCTTTTGATTCATAACTTCCTTTATGATATGTCTTATAGATTCCATTTTAATATGTTTTTTATGTTCTTATATATAATTATTTATGTAAATTTTAGGTCCAAATTATTAGATACCATTTCAACTCTCATCAACAAATGATCTGAATTTTTAAGTGACGTCGTTAGGCTGCCGAATGTTCGTTAAAAAATCACAATCTCTCTTTTCATTGAAGGTTCTTTTTTAGGTGGCTTGTCATCCAAAAATCCATAAAATGATTTTATTTAAATTTTAATTTATCCCTATAATGTATTATTAGTTATTTATGAGTGTGTAACCCTTTTCCTATCTTTTTCTGATCTTTTCTGAATCCATGTTGTATAGCTGTTATGCTGTAGAAGTTTTGTCTCAAAATCTTTCTCTATTTCTCAATAAATTTTCTCATTTTATTTATGTGAATAACCAGACCAATTTCATTTCCAAGTGTACTCACCAAATCATAAAAAGGATATATTTTATTCAGGAATTGACATACATAAAACCCTCATCCCTCTTCTAGGGGTTATAAATGACGTAATGATATTGTTTTTAAGCACTTGTTAAAATGTCATGATATTGATATGAAACCCATTTCTTTGATTATATTTGGGATATTTATGAAATTTTTGATTATGGTATTTATGTCTCAAATGAAAATAAATACATATTATGGGTTTTCCTGATAGCGGTCTAATGCAATGGGTAAAGAAATTAATCTCAAGAGATGAGAAGTTTAATGATACCATGAGGAATAATCTTGGTAATTTTTATGATACGTAGGTGAATATACATGGTAATGATTCTGGAACCTTGGGTATGGAACATGGTGATATGATTATGAATTTATAAATTAATTTTTTCAGCCACATTTTCAGGTTATTATCCATGTTTTTATTTTCATGATATTCCTCTTTCTCGTGCCTATATGGAAGTCCTCATGTTCTTATTTATATCATTTAAGATCACATGAAAATTGTTTCCCTTGTTTTACCATATTGAGATTTCTATGTTTATCCAATGTTTTCTAATGTTTTTCACAGGTTGTAATATTGGTAAGGACAGATAATATTCTATGACAAAGGTATTTGAATATTTTTCTTGAAAAGAAACCATGTCTCATTTTAAAAGTATTTGTTCTACAAAAAAGGGATGGAATGCAGAACTATCTACTTTGTAATATTGAATATCTATGTTATATTTTTTTCCTAAGTATCTAAAACTATAAACCTAAATGAACTTTGGGAATGAATGAAAATAAAATCTAATCAAATGTTACCAGAATAAGTTATGTTTATGTTTGAGTCCTTATAGTTTGTATCATAGTAGGGTTTTAAAAACTTTTGAGATTAGGATTTTTTTTTAAGTGTTAAGGATATCATCATGGGTTTATAATTTCAATGTAATATGTTCAATGTCTTAGAATCCCCTTTTGAGGCTTTATGATCATAAATATTATGTGAAAAAATCGTATTATTTAGACTATTCCTTTGAGGAAATTATGGGATATTAATTTTTGTGATAGAAAATGAGAGGTATGAGATGACCATTAAGGTTAAAATATGTTATGGTTATTTTGAAAAAATTTATCTTATTTTTGATAATTTTCAAATAACGCTACAGTTTTAGAAGTAGGACAACCCGCATGATGGGTGACAACCCGTCATGTCCAGCAATGCTACGAGAATCGAACCCCCAACCGAAGGGTGACAAGGGTGCATCGCCTACCACTGGCCTACGTGAAGTCTCTAGTTAGTATGAAATTTTATTTTTTAGTTAAATGATCTTATGGATTAAGTATAAGTTTATTTTGGAGATATATTTTTATCAAATAGACAACCATGGGATTGGAAATTGATTTAGGGATTAATTTTTAAATTTTATTTTATAAGATGTTTACTATTTTGGGTACTTTATATGATTACAGTAAATAGAATAATATGGAGATTTATTTGAGGATTAAAGGTTGAATTATGGGAATTAGGAAATTATTATCCTCTCTTGGAGGTCATGTTATGAGGTTAATGACTTTATGGTATGATACATTAAGAGTGGTTGATATTATTTGCATAAAAATGCTAAAATTTATCTTCGAAAAATATGTTATCAAACACTTCTCAATTTTGGGTTTCAAACTTAGTTTGGATTATTTTTTTGGAATTATATAGACAATTATTTGTTATGGTATTTTTTGAACATTGGGTATTGTTTGTTCAATTTTGTTGATTTAAAATTAGTCCTTCTAAATATAATAGATTATTCTTTTAGGAGTATTATCTGATATTTTAAAAACTATTTTGGTTTTGGTTAATTTTTCAAGATAAGATTAAATGATAGTTAATTTTATAGTTTATCTAATTCTCTAAAAGTTTATTCTAGTGCTTCAGGTGAGACCAAGTCATCTTGAATACTCATCATTTGAAGAAAGTATTAGTATGTGGTAAACATTTATTAGAGGATGAAACTCTACATAAAAAGTAAGTATGTCTCCTTATGTTATAATTCAATCTCGCAAATAAATTTTTATACTTTAAGAAAAGGGTCTTAAAACAAAAATGATTTATGTTTACTTTTCTCACTCTGAAATCACAGAATGTTTAACCCATCACATGTTTGTGGTTCTCCGATTGTTAAATTATTCCTGATCATGAATTATATCACCCTCCATCAGAACTTGATTCATAGTTTTCTCTTTTATATCCATGTTTTCTTACATGGAACCCTCGTTTGTGTTATCTTGGGTGTCCTTCATACTTCACATTCTATCTTTTTAAGTGGAAGTTTCATTTACCCTTATTCCGATGTGGGTTTCCTATAAATGTATCTTTTAAATTCTTAACCTAGATACTATCCCCAAATTAAAATTTAATGAACTGGATTTATTAACAGCGGATGATGTAATATCGAGAGTTTTAAGAAAGAAACATTATTGTCAATAGCATAAATGATATGCTACATTGAGCTTAAACAAACAACTAAATATTAATATTTAAATGTTATAATTATATCCTAGCCATGGGAATGGTGGGAATGAATATTATCAACTAAATTATGAAAATATGGTTGAATGTTTTTTAAATAAAGATTATTTGGTTAAGAAATTTATTAGAAATGGAAATAAAACCAATTGAATATAATGCTTGAGTTTTTATGAAAACAAATTTAAAAAGAGAATTATTGTGTTTATAAAATAATATCTCCTTATGGGTTTTTATTTAATGAAAAATATGTGTTATATATTAAATGAAATAGTTTGAATTCAACTTATATATTTTCTAGATATGATATAAGAACAAGTTCAATTTTTCCGGATAAAAAATTAATTTTCTAAAAATGCAGTTTTACCACCTTTTGATTGGAATCCCTGTTTAAATTTAGTTTTTGTCACTTTTAAAAGTTCTATTTGAAAAAATAAACTATTTCTTTAGAAGTGGGTAATAAAAAATTACTATGGATGAATTTTTCATATTTTTTGGATAACGATCATGTTTTGATGAATAGTAAAAATAAGCTAAATCTTAATTGAAAACAACTTTCTCCATTGAGATAATGCATATGGTTATATTATATAATTTAATGGTTTTAAAGTATAAAATTAATATATTTTTAATATATAATCCAATTTCGGTCACTAAAATTATTTTTACATTGAATTTAATTTTAAATGCACGTCAATCTTTTTATGGTTATTTATTTTTTAAATAAAAATTTTATCGTTTTGACAATAGAAATTAAATTTAAATTAATTACTACAAATTATGTTTTTTAAATTTGAAAAATTGGATTCCATATTTGGAATTATAATGTCCCAATTTTGTAAATCGTAATATTTAATTAGGAATAGTAACTTTGGAAATTATTTTTAATAACCGCGGTTATGGTTAAATCAGGTAATTAAGGGTAAAAATAAAATTATAACATTACCCTAACACATGAAATAATTTTATTGGATAAGATATATTAAATATTCTTATATAATCTTCTTTAATTAAATGTATAAATCATCCCTTATAAGTTAGTATAAATGTTCTCCTAGAATCTCGTTTAATTTTAAGTAAATTTCATCCCATGGAAGCTATTATAAAGCTTGTCATAAAATCTTGTTAAATTAAAAGATCTAAGCTTCTCCTGAAATCCATTTTATATACTATCATATAAGCATATTTAATTAAATGTAAAAAGATTCCCATGGAACCCTGTTTAATGCTTCTCATGGAAGCCTCTTTAAATAAACGGAAAAAACCTCCCAGAGAATCTAGTTTAACGCTTCTCTCAAACTTATGTTTTTAATTAGGATTATATTATTAATATGGGTTTATATACGTGATATTTTTTAATATAAATATTCAATATAAAAACAATAATAATTCCTACATCATGGTATATTATTTATAATTTTTAGACCATACATAAACATATTTAATTATGACACAATGATGATACAGTTATTACCTTATTAATGAATTATTAAAATAGTTGATATTATAAATTTTGAAATAAATATAATATGACAATTTTGATATTACCCAAGATTTTTCAAAATGATCATGACATTTTATATTTGATTTAATGATTTTTTTTCTAATTAATAAAGTGGTTTGGATAATTTAAAAAAAATCATGTTAGGAATAGTGTCAAAATTATTCTAAACATAATTTTTAAATGTTTTCTTGGAATTTTAAAATAAATTTAGTATGTGATGAATAGAGTTTTCGTGATGAATAGTAAAAAAAATTTCATTACAAAATAACTTTTTCTGCATAATGATATTTGAAAATTGGACATACATGGTTGTAATTAGGGTGAAAAATGTGGTTCGGTAAGATAAAAATAATGTTATGCTGAATAGTAATATTAACCTTATGAATAATATTATGACCAATGCAATGGTAACCTTACTTAAGAAAGTATAAAAATAATTTAGGCATCCTAAATGGTAATGTGATATGATAGCATTAGTAAATAACTATTTTATAAATTATTAGTTAAGTATTAGTATTTTTCAGGTAAATAGCGATTTTACATAAAAATTAAATATCTCATATTTAGAAAATTATTTTTGTAAAATACATTTCATTTTTGAATTCAGAACATCGATATTAGGCAAGAGTGAATTTATAATATTTTTTTATAAAATTTATTGTTTTTCAATGAATATTAGAAATATAGTTTTTGAGTTTTTAGTTTGTTTTATGACATTATAATGGTTTAATATATAATTTAAAATGATGAGAGACTCTTTTGGATTAAATTATTGTATGTGGTGTCCAAATTGGCCAAAAACATGGACATATATCATGGAAAAGACAATGGTTTTGCAAATACCACTAACAAGGTGTCCCTTGGAAATTAATAAAATATTCCCTCATTTTGCTATACCTACCAACCCATTAATTCATTCATTTCATTAAAAATTACCCATAAATTAATATTTATCCTTTTACCCCACATGGGGTCCTACTAAGGTTCCCTCAATCACCCAAGGTCTCGATCTTTGAGTTTTAGATGTTACTCTTTGAGGTATGGGAACCCTTCACCCTCCTCTTTTTAGTCATGACTTCCTTTATGTTATGTCATTCAGTTTCCATTTTAATTTGTGGGGGTATGTTCTTATATATCCTTATCTCTATAAATCATATTTCCAAATGATAAAATTATATTTCCACTTTAATCAACTTATTTTAAAAAATTTTAAGTGACACTGTTATGCTGCCAAATTTATGTAAAAGGAATCACATCTTCTCTTTTCTTTAAAGATTCCTTTTCATGTGGTATGTCATTAAAACATAAAAAACATGATCTTATTTACATTTTATTCAGTCATTATAGTGTATTATGTGTTATTTAAGAGTGGGTAACCCTTGTACCCTCCCTTTTTGATCTTTTCTAAAACCATGTTGTATAGTCGTTATGTTGTAGAATGTTCATCTCAAAATCTATCTCTTTCTCCAGAAATTTTCCCATTTTATTTCTCTGAATACCCAGAAATATTTCACTTCCATGGGTATTAACCAAGTCATATAAATGCTATATTTTATTCTGGAATTGAGATACATAAAATCATCATCCCCTTTATGTTTGTTATAAATGACATTATGATCTTGTTTTTAAGAACTTTTTAAAAATTCATGATTTTGATATGAAAGCCATTTCTTTTATTATATTTAAACTATTTATGGAATGGTTAATTATGATATATGTTGAAAACATAAAAATAAATACATATTACGGTTGTACTCGGATTGTGAATTAATTCCTTGGTTAAATAAATTAATCTCTAGAGACAAAATGTTTCATGATACCTTGGTGAATAACCTGGGTAATTTTAACGAAACCTTGGTGAATAACCTTGGAAATTTTTATAAACCCTTGGCGATGGTACTTGGTGATATGATTATGAATTTATAAATTAATTATTTTAGCCACATTTTCATGTTATTATACATGTTCTTATGTTTATGATATTTCTATTTCTCATGCCCTTATGAAAGTCCTCAGGTTTGTATTTATATCCCTCAAGATCACATGAAAACCGTTTCCCTGGTTTTACCTTATTGAGATTTTTGGGCTTATCCCACGTTTTTTAATGTTTCTCACATGTCTTAAGATTGGTAAGCACATAGAAGAATCTATGATGAATATTCTTGAATAATTTTCATGAAAATAAACCATGTTTCATTATAATAAAATTTTTTTATAAAAAAAATGATGCCGTATAGACTTATCTAATTTTTAATATAGAAATTTTATTTAAGATTTTGTCCTAATTATATAAAATTGTAAACCTAAAATATATTTTGTTATGCATCCAAATAAAATTTAGTCCAAATTCACTAGAATAAGTTGTGTATAAGGCTAGGTCTTTATACCCACAAAAGGGTGTGATAAGCCCGAAATCTCTTCCTCTTAACCAATGTGAGTCCCTAAGTTTTATAGGGCTGGAAAACCTAGTTGAAAGACTACCTTTGGATTGTATATTTGGACCCAATTATAGATTGGGGAATGACTGGTTGTTTCTAGGGATGGCTAATCAAATGCCAAACCTGATGCGAGCAATTGAGCAAAGCCTTAAACCCCCAAAATCAATAAAACAATCATGAAAATCACATCCATATTTAAAATCCAACTGAAGAAAGAATTAATTCATGAAAAAAATTTGGTTTTCCATTAATAAAAATATAATTACATACTTGGAATAAGAATCATCAATAATGAGTAAAGAAATAATCTCAAGAGAAGTAAAATATGTGATTTTTAGAAAGAAAATTTCTTTTGGAAAAAATCATTTTATTTTTCATAAAACCATATTGGAGACATTTATATCCTAGAAAATTAATTATAATGAAAAAAATGATAATTAAGGAATATTAAAGAATAATCCATACTAAAAATAGAGTGAGAGAGGGTAAACCCAAAGTTAGATAGTTGGGTTCGAGAATCCCATTACCTTATGTCTGAATGCTTTCATCACATTAATATTATAGATAATCAAATAAAATTCATTAATTAAAACATAAATAACCTATTATACATATTTTTAATTTATTATAGTATTATTAAGTTCATATATATTCTATTTTATGAGTTATATAGTTCAATTTCATCATCCAAGAGTGTTCAATTTCTGGTTTTTTTGATCAGTTCACTTGTTTATAGTTATGGATCTTTATGAATAATAATAATGATTATAAATAATTTATATTATATGTTATAAATGAAGATAAAGTCTTGTAATTGGTCTTATATTTTACTTTTATAGATATGATGATGATTAATTAGATAAAATTTAAATGATAATGTTTTTGATTAATTTTAGTTGTTTTTATCACAACGAACTCATTATTTACAAAATATTATGTATAAATGTTAATTCTAGAACTAAAAAAGGATATAACATAAATTTTAAAATCTATTTCATCAATTAAAATTATTTTATTACCAGACTTGTAGGAGGTAGATGAAAATGTAAATGCATCTTCCATGATAGTTGAAAATCAGCACATCATGAAAGATGATTTCATATTTTTATAAAAAATGAAGAGGAGAATAGGATTGATGATAGATCTTTATATTTAAATAATAAAATTCCAGTATATAAATAATATAATAGAGTTACCATCCCACATGTATAAGGGGATATGATTAGAGAATATAAAAAATGAACATAAATTAGAAGAAAAATGAAAGAAGCTTTTACCTCTTGAATTATCCTCCATGAAAACCCCTTAGGGAAAATCTGTTTTGGCCTTTTTTGAGACCAAAGTATCCTAGATTTTGGGGTGGGGTTTGTTAAGAATTTGGATATGTCTTAAATCTTGGAGTGTGTGAGGATAATATGAGGTGATGTGGTATTTATAGGGTAGAAGAGGGGTGTTTTTTCATTATTTTATTACTTGGTTTATTATTTTCTTTCAAGACTATAAACATTTTGAAGATTTTCACTAAATATATTAAATATTTAATCAGATTTATAGATTATAGTTCTTATATCATCTTTGAATCAAGTAATAGTTTATTTAATTTATAATGAATATATATCATAAATAACTGTATTTTAATATACACAAAAAAATAAAGTATTTTATAACAACATGTAAAATTAACCATAACTGTTTTTCCAAATGTAGAAGTTAATGAATTTTTTTATGAAAATAAATTTCTAAATATGATAAATTTAATTTTTAATTCAAATTATCATTTACTCAAAAATTATATATTTTAAAATTATAACTGATTTTATAGTACTTTGAAATGTTAATTAGAGTCTCATAAAATTATCCCATAATAATAAGCCAAATTGTTTTAATTTTTATACTATTTATAAAATAAATGTTTCTTTAATCAATTATATTAATTAAAAAGTTATTAATAAACATTTATGGTTTATTAAAATACCAACACATAAATAATAATATTTAAAATATTTAATTACAAATATTATGATATATTTATATAATATTATCATATATAAGTTAAATAAAATTTATTTATACTTTTATAGACCAAGTTACTATTATATTTGTTGGATTACTATTCTTAATGGTCACATTATCTTTCCAATGGACAGGTTAATATTCCATTGGAATAAGTTCCTTAACATCTAAAAATACATCTTATTTATTAAATTATTATTTATAATGTTTGTATTGTGTTATCTATGTGATTGATTATGATTTATACTATATAGAATAACTATAAGAATGTTATTTCCATTTATAAAATTTTGGGTTGTTACAACACGCTTGTGTGGCTGACTGTGTGTCTTAGATGGAAGCAATGGTCAAGGAACATGGTGAGCCACATGTCCATGTTGTAGACCATGCAGCATGGAATGTTCCATTATTTTAAGAACACGACCTCTCATGGGTCGGCGCACCATTTCTACTAACCGTGTTCTAATAGTTTTCAACTTTATATCGAGCCCAAAACACCGTTTCTTTTCATAAACACCTAGGAAATCAAAGGATCCAAGATAAGTCAAACATGAATAAGAAAATAACTCAAAAATAAATCATATATGTGACAATTATCCACAAAATTAAAACTTTCCACCCTCATAAAGTCGATGAAAAATATGATGAGAGAACAAAAATGTATACTTCTCCTCATTCTATGAATTTCCAACCCCTGTACCATGATCATCATTACCATGTTTTCAAGAAACATGTACCAATGGTATTTAATTCTAAAAAAGAATATCTATTAGGAATAAAAAATCCATACAAGTATCTCAAGAATTAAAATATGAGATTCATGCTCCAACTCTTTCCAATTCAGCACGTGGGATGGTCCGGATTACACATTTTCTGCTGTAATACATAGAACATGTCATGAATTTACATCAACTAATATGGAAAATCTGACCAGTATTCTACATTACCAACTCTCTCAGTTATCTCAAAAGTTCATACAAACCATAGTGTCAATTTCCATTCTTACTAAGATGGTGGTGACCCAAATGAGGGGTCACCATTTGAAACACCCAATAATCACCAGAGAATTCCAAGGCTCAATAGCTCTGATCGGCATAAGCATTATGGTGGCTCTGTTCCATCAACAACCACTTGATGATTAAATATACCTTTTATAGGCCTCCTTCAAAATGCTCATTCCAAACCATTAAGCCTCACCCACCTCCTCCAAACATAAGGGAAATAAAAATTGTTGATCGTAAAGTGAATCCATGGGTGACATTATAGTTGAGGATTGGTAAACATTATTGTCACAACCCATCCTCGGGCCCCGTGCCGTGACTACCCCAAACCCGCCTTCCATAGGCCAGGGGCTGACGACTACAACTAAAGGCATAAATACTGATAAATGGGAAGGCATTGCCTTTATATAAGTAAAGAAACACAATAGAGTATGCAAGCTGAAGTAAATACTAAGTAAACTGAGTACAAAAGTAAGTGATGGAAAGTAAATGGGCCAGTATACAAACCCAACTGAAAGTACAATACAACTGGGAAAAGATAGTACAACAGCTAAAAAAGTAAAGCAGCAACCACTAAGTCGTCCTCCGGAAACTCCACCTGATGGGTGGGTGAAGATAGTCTTGTCGGCTCCTTGGGTCCGTCTGTCTGCTCCGTGTACGTCCCATCTGATAGTCCACCTCCAGGTACCATCCCTCTCCACAAGCCTCAACCACGATCAGCACAGTCTGTCGTCTGCATCTAACATAACGTAGTGTGGGCATAGCCCATGTAGGGGTGAGTATACGATACTCAGTAGGGACCCCGAGACCCCCAAAGGTCTCCCAGAATCTACAAACTATATTCCACAAAGGAAGGATAAAAACACGAAGTGTCAACCAACTCTACTTAGGTATATGCCCATACATATGCCTAAGTCATCAATTCCATCTCGGCTCCAACACATGAGTCCATGTTCATCCTAGCCCACACAGGAAAGCACAACCTGGTCCACACAGGAAAGCACAAACTAATCCACACAGGAAAGCACAATTCAGTCCACACAGGAATGAAATTCAAACATATCGATGATATAGATTGAAGTCAAGACTCAGCTCACACAGGTATAATACTTTCAAAGAGGGGTGGAGATGATTAGATGTAGCCTCTAAATCATCTCCTCTCCCGAACCCACTTAGGATCCATGTAAAGTAGTCGTCGCTACTGAACCCATCTAGGATCCATGTACAGTAACCATCACTACCGAATCCACGTAGGATCCAAGTACAATCATCATCGCTGCCGAACCCACGGAGGATCCAAGTACAGCAGTTGTCGCTGCCGAACCCACGGAGGATCCATGTACAGTTGTCTTCCCTGCTGAACCCACGGATGATCCAAGTACAGTCATCATCACAGCCGAACCCAAGTAGGATTCATGTACAGTAACCATCATCGTCGCAGTGGCAACCAACTCTAGGGTTCCTGCACACTGTACGCTCAATTCCGGGAGGGTCCGCTCCACGATCCAAGAGATTTGATACATAAACTATCACGAAGTCAAGAGTTGATGTATCACAGAGTTCCGTCTTGTCAATAGGAACTCAACGTGACAGACGGCGCATCAATCAGACGCCCGGTCTAAGAGATATTGGTTTTTCAGTCCCAGGGGCCCGATTGGTATTTAACCTAAAACCAACCTTATCGTACCCCACTGTGTCCAAACCTCTAGTGGAGTTAGTGAAAAGAACCATCTCACTAATTTGAATTCAACGTAATTGACAGCACGTCTTTTGGACATCCGGTCTTCAAGTTATAAGCGTTTTCGCTCCAAGGGCTCGGTTGTTTTCAGGTTCAAACTAACCCTGCCATACCCAAACTTTGCTGAAACCTCAAGTGTAAACTATCGCAACGACCATCTCGATCCATGGATCGCATCGCAACTGACGGTTCATCGATCGGAGGTCTGTAGCCCAAGATATGGGCGTTTGAACAAACCTAGTCTGAAATTAGGGGATTTGGGCCCCGTCCGACCCAGCCCAATACCCCCTGGGACGGCCCGGACCGGGTCAACTCGACCTGGGCCCCGGCCTAACCCAAATGGGCATGGCCCGACCCTCCTAGCGTAGCCCGGCCTCCGGCTGGCACGGCCCGGCCCGGCTGGGCGTGGTCGGCCCAGCCCGTGCGGCCTGCGGCCATCGCTCGGCGCTGGCCGAGCGGGGCACAAAGGGGGGCACCACCCCCTTGTTTCTGAAACGGCCAACCATAATGAACGGCCTTGATGAACCGTGGGACCCATCTCGCCTCCAGGTGGTGTAGGCAGCTGGCTCTGCTGGACGCCCCATTGAAGACCGCCGCGGCTGTAGACCACGGCTTCGGTCCGACAGGCTCGGCGCGACAGCGCCGCCCCCGTCTGCCGCGCCCCGCCACGGCAGCGGCCCCTTGAATCTCCAGTGAGGCATGATGGAACCGCGTCCTTCAGCAACGGCCCGCTCTTGGTCATGTCCTCCTTCGGCCTCACCAGTGCTACACGACGACGCCACACACCCTCGTCGTGGCCCGCTTCGACCGTGGTCCTTTTCGTTCCCGCGCGGTGCAAGGGCACCGTGCCGCCTTAGCCTCAAATGTCGACATTGATCAACAAGAAAGTGGGGAGGAGAATCGACCGTGTTTGTGCCTTCCGATATCATCTTGTTATTTCGATAACAAGCAGCCAAATTATACGGGATGCTCAACGATAAACAAGCACAATTTTAATTCATTAAAAATTTAACATAACCCCTACCTCAACAGGAAATGATGAACATCGACATCGCGTTTGACGACATCACGTGATGAGGTTTCGTAGACATCGACGGAGAACTTCCGAGGAGGAAGCGTCGTCTCCACTTTTTGTCAAAGCTTGACGTCGTTGAGGAATTCCCACATCTTTTTTTCCTTCCTTATTTCGGAGAAGGAAAAGGAAGAAGAAACTGGGGTCGTCGAGTCAGTGTTCTTCATCAGATACTTGGTGTTCTTATTTGAAGAAGAATTTCTTCAAAAAGAAAAAGAACCATTCTTCCAAAACTCAAGAGCTCCCTTCATTTTTTCTTAACACCACAAATTCCAACCAAAATAAATAAGACTCTTCCTTATTTTATTTACTCATGCCAAGCATTTCAAAAACTCAAAATTCAAACACTTAATTCAATTAATTGAAGAGGTTCCTTTAATTAAATTAATGTGTGTTGGCATCATTGAAGTGGGAGAGATAAAGTCACCCAATTATTTACAAAGGGTTTAAATGGGGAGTTTAAGAGGATTAAGGGAATGTGATGGGTTGGGCTACTGTGGGACCCACCCCACATTTATCCTCACATGGGTAGTTAGGAGGCTAGTGGTTCCCATCCTAACTTACCCATGTAGGATAAAACCACATTAGAAAAAAAAAATAAAATTGTACACAATTTTATTCTCTTTTTATATAAACCATTTTTTTAAACAACTCCTCCCATGCAAACGCATCTTCGGTAAAGGTCCTCTTAAGGAATTACAGATGCTGTGGTTTCATCGGTTCTCTCAGATTTCAATTCCAAGCACTGGTTCAAAAGATAAAAAATCCCGCTCATTCGTTCACTGAATGTACCCAAGCTAAACTTCGGAAAATTGATCTCGGGCACTCTGTTCCTTGGAATCAGGTGCCGTCAAAAACTGCGTACTCGTAAAATCCCAAAGAATTTAAGAAAAAAATTTCCTTGAAATTTACGGGTCTTTACATTACTCCCACCTCAGAGCTTTACGTACTCGTAAAGCTACATCATAACTAGGGAAACAAATGGAGGTATTGTGCATTCATCTGAACCTCCCGCTCCCATGTGCTCTACTAGAGGTTCCTGTGCTGCCACATGATGCGCACTAGAGGAATCAACCATCCACGTAGGACCCACTCCGGTCGATCCTCGAAGTCCACCAGGACCTCTGCAAATGTCGCCCCATCATCGATCTCCATCTCCCCGTGATCAATGATATGTGTCGGGTAGTGCACGTATCTTCTTAGTTGAGATACGTGGAAAACGTCGTGCAGCCTGTGCAACTGAGGTGGAAGAGCCAAGTGATAAGACATCTCACCTATCCTGATGAGAACCTGGAATGGTCCGATAAAGCGCAGAGATAACATGCAGCCCTGTCCAAATCTTCGTAATCCACGTCAAGCTGAGACCCGTAAGAAAATGTGGTCTCCATCCTCAAACTCTACTAGTCTCCGCCTCCTATCAGCATATGACTTCTGTCAGCTCTAAGCAGTCCTCATCCGCTCTAGGGTGATCTGTACCTTCTCCGTCGTGACCTGGACCATCTCTGGTCCTACAAGTACTGACTCCCAAGGGTCTATCCAACAGAGAGGTGATCTACAAGGTCGTCTGTACAATGCCTTGTATGGTGCCATCCCAATGGTGGAGTGGTAGCTATTGTTGTAGAAAAACTCCACCAAGGGCCGGTGATCCTCCCAATTGCGACCAAAGTCTAGGACACATGCACGGAGCATGTCCTCGCGAGTCTGAATAGTCCTCTCCATCTGACCGTCTGTCTGAGGGTGAAAGGCGGTGCTCAGGCGTTGCTACGTCCTAAATGCCTCCTATAACCCCTTCTAAAGTCGGGATGTAAAGCAAGCATCTCAATCAAAGACGATAGATGATGGAACACCATGAAGCCGTACGATCTCCTGAACATAGAGGCATCCCAAGCTCTCCACTGAGCCCTGCTCTCTGATAGGTAAGAAGGGGGCCGACTTAGTGAGTTGGTCGACAATCACCCAAATAGAGTCATGTCCTCTGTAAGTACGTGGTATCCTAGTCACAAAATCCATAGATATATTATCCCACTTCCACTCTAGGAACCTCAAAGGGATGTACGAAGCCTGGTGGTACCTGATGCTCTGCCATCACCTGCTGGCAGGTGAGGCATCGTGAAACAAACTCTGCAACATCATTCTTCATACCCGGCCACCAGTGTTGTCATCTGAGATCCTGTTACATATTTTATACTCTTGTATGTACCGCTAATGGGAAAGTGTGACACTCTCTCAACACCTACTCTTGAAATGAAACTGGAACCATGGTACATCCTCTAAAAAGGATTACGTGCTCTCCTCCTAATCAAAATCCATCAGGTTCCTGCGCAATGGAAATCTGAGCACGTCGCATCTCACAGTCAACGTCCCCACACTGTGCCTCTATGACCTGCTGCTGTAGTGGAGGAGTGACTATAGAAAGGCTACCCCATCTCCATCTACGAAGGATATCAACAAAGCGGCTAACTGCTCTGTCGCCTATCCAAGTAGCTGAATGCCCGACCTCCTGCTGAGAGCATCAGCTACTAAATTCCCCTTCCCAGGAGATAGACTATCTCAAAGTCATAGTTCTGGAGGAACTCGATCCATCGCTGCTATCTCAGGTTCAGGTCCTTCTATGAGAAGATGTACCTGAGACTCTGGTGGTCAGAGTATACTATAAATTGCTTGCCCATCAGATAGTTTCGCCACATCTTCAAGGCGAAGACCACTGCTGCTAACTCCAGGTCATGGGTAGTGTAGTTCTGCTCATGCTGCCTCAACTGTCATGAACCATAGGTGATCACTGCCTGATCCTGCATCAGGACACACCCGAGTCCGGTCCCTGATGAATAACAGCAAACTATGTACCCTACTCCCTCCTCCGATAGCCTCAAGATGGGTGCACTGGTCAATCTCTATCTCATCTCCTGGAAACTCTGCTGACATCTATCTGACCACATGAAGGGTTTCCCCTTCTTTTTCAAATCTGAAAGTGGTGCAACAACTCTGGATATGTTTGGAACAAATCTCTGATAGTAACCAACCAGACCTAGGAAACTCCGCACCTCCGTCACGCTTCTGGGTTGCTCCCAAGCTAGTACTGCCTCGATCTTCGCCGGATCCACCGCAACTCCCACCTCATAGATGACGTGCCCCAAGAAGTGGACCTCTCGAATCCAGAACTGACACTTTGAGATCTTAACATAAAGTTGGTTCTCTCAGAGTGTATCCAGTACAACCTGCAAGAGGTAAGTGTGCTCATCCTCAGTAGTCGAGTAAATCAATATTTCATCGATGAAGACTACAACAAATCGATTGAGTTAAGGATTGAAGTGCTTTTCATGAGACTCATGAACACTGGTGGAGTGTTGGTTATGCCAATGGAAAAACCAAGACCTCATAGTGGCCATACAGACACCTGAAGGCCGTCTTCTTCACATACTTGGCTCGAACTCTGAGCTGATGATAGCATGACCTGAGGTATATCTTTGAGAACCATCGTCCTCCCTTGAGCTGATTGAAGAGGTCGTCAATCCTAGGATGTGGATACTTGTTCTTCACAGTCACCAGATTCAGGTGACGGTAGTTGACACATAGTCGCATGCTCCCATCCAACTTCTTGGCGAACAAAATCGGGGAAGCCCAGGGTGAAACATTGGGTCGGATGAATCCCTTGCCTTGCAAGTCCTCCTACTATACCCGTAGCTCAAAAAGCTCCGTTGGAGCCATCTGATATGCTGGTGTTGATATCAGGGTTGTCCCGAGGTACAGGTCACTATAGAAGTCTACCTCTCTGTGAGGAGGTAGTCCTGGAACTTCGTTAGGAATAACGTCTGCATATTGATCCACCACAACAGGAAAACTCGGACTCCTCACATCAACTGCTCCCAGTATGAGACTGGCCAACTGATGAGTGATCGGCTATCCTCTCCTCTGTGTGAGTCCGTCCTCCTATGAAAATGTTACCTTCTCGTCAGTGAAGATGAACCTGCTCCCATCTGTGCGAACACACACTACCTTGCACCTAATATAGTCGATCTGATCACGGACAGTAGATAACCAATCCATGGCCAAGATGACATCGTAAGGCCTCAACGCCGCTACAAGAAGATTACGGCTCAAGCTCCCGCCTCCTATAGTAAGCTCACACTACTTCCACTAGTGCGTGATCATCAAGTCTCCTCCCGTAGGAGTCTCTAACCATAAGGATCGAGCCAACGGCTCCATCAGAATCTACAAGCTCCCAACAAGGGCAGCGGCAATGAAAGAATGACTCGCTCCTATGTCTATAAGAACTACTGTAAGGGTGGAGTAGACACACATAGTACCTAGAATCATCTCAGGTGCACCATGGTCGTAGGCCTCCACTTCTTGAAGCTGAGCCTGTCTTTGTCCTCCAGCTCTCTGTGGTCAGGGTAGACCACCTGGTGGTGGTGGTGGTGGTGGTAGAGCCCCATAGCGTCGTCCACCACCTGCTGCTCGACCAGCTTCTCTACCTCGTCCGCCTTCTCCCTGTGGACCACCAAGGTCTAACTTCTGCCTCTTCCTTGGTGGTCCCTCAACCATCTGCTGCACCCCTTCATGGCGGGTTGGGCAGTCACGAGCCATGTGGCCTTGCACGCCGCATGCATAGCACTGTTTGTCTCTCGAATGACTGGCTCTGCTGCGTGTGCCCCACACCTCCGAACCAGTATCCTAAGGTATCCCACCTGATGGTCTGGTCTTCTTGGACCTCTGCGGCATCTTTCTACTGCCGGCTGCAGAAGACTCCGATACGTGTAACCCTGCAGTAGGCCTCGCTGCTGGTGGAGGCTTAGCAAGTAATCTCTCTACATGTAAGGATCACTCCAACACTCCTGCCTGGGTCGAAATGCTGAGGGATATCATCGAAGCCTTGATCTCATGCCTCAGTCCCTGCTCGAAGGTCCAGGCCCGGAAGGATGCGTCATGTACCATGTCCGTGGAGTAGCGCGAGAGATCAGTAAATCTCACCGAGTACCAGGCTACTGACATGCTGCCCTGCCGCAGCTGTAGTAACTCCTTGATGCGCACCATATGGAGGGTGGCTGGAACGAACTCTATGTGGAAAAGGCTCTCGACGTCTGACCAAAGAAGAGATGTCCTGTCATGCACCTGGGGCATCAGGATCCACCATCTACCTACTGCTGCGTGCAGGAGACTCGCTGCAAGGATCACCATGAGGTCAGCTGGTGTCCCTATTAATTTGAAGACTCGAACAACAGCCTCCAACAAGTCATCGGCTACCTGAGGGTCCATCTCTCTGTAGAACCTAGTCATCCTCTAATGCTGAAACTCATGTTATGCACTCAGGGAATGTGCAATCTCAGCTGCTGGGGCTGGTGGTATCAGTGGCTTGGCGGGTAGAGGTACCGCCGGTGCCTCCGCTGTAATGGGGCCCTGCACCGAGGCCTCGTCGCTCAGTGGGCTGCCATCTCGCACAAAGCTCGAAACCCTAGCTGGCTACCATCATGGGGCCATTCTGAAAAAAATAGGTACTCCATGGTTAAGATAGTATACCTGGTGAGCTGTCACAATGTAATCAAAATGAAAACTTTTGAAACACACATGCAGTCAATGTTTTCATGCACTGATTCGGAAATCAGAAGATAGGGTCCTGGTGTATGGATATGTCGGCCGCCACACCAACACTGGACTCCATGGACTGATAACCACACTCAATACTCTAAACATTATTGCTTCATTGAGAAGAAATTATCAGAGTCCTAAGTTTTTCGTTAGAACTGACTCCTCTGATACTAAATTGTCATGACCCATCCTCGGGCCCCTTGCCCCAAACCTGCCTTCCATAGGCCAGGGGCTGGCGACTAGCACCAAAGGCATAAATCCTGATTAATGGGAAGGCATTGTGTTTATATAAGTAAAGAAACACAACAGGTTACGCAGGCTGAAGTAAACACTAAGTAAACTGAGTACAAAAGTAAGTGCTGGAAAGTAAATGGGCCAGTATACAAACCAAACTGAAAGTATAATACAACTGAGAAAATAAAGTACAATAGCTGAAATATTAAAGCAGAAACTACCAAGTCATCCTCCGGAAATCCCACATGAAGGGTGGATACAGATAGTCTCATCGTCTCCTCTGGTCTATCTGTCCACTCCGTGTAATTCCCATCTGATAGTCCACCTCCGGCTACCGTCCCACTCCACAAGCCTCAACCACGATCAGTGATGTCCGTCTTCTGCATCCAACACAACGTAGTGCAGGCATAGCCCGTGTAGGAGTGATTATATGATACTCAGTAGGGACCCAAAGACCACCGAAGGTCTCCCAGAATCCACAAAAGGATATTCCACAAAGGAAGGATTCAAACATGATGTATCAACCAACTCTACTTAGGTATATTCCCATACATATACCTAAGTCATCAATTCCAGCTCGACTCCAACACACGAGTCCAAGTTCAACCCTGTCCACACATGAAAGCACAACCCGGTCCACACAGTAAAGCACAACCCAATCCACAGAGGAAAGCACAACCCAGTGCACATAGGAAATCAAGTCAAACCTATTGATGATATAGATTGAAGTAAAGACTCAGCTCACACAGGTATACTAATTTCGAAGAGGGGTGGATATTATTAGATGTAGCCTCTGAATCATCTCCTTTGCCGAACCCACATAGGATCCCTG
This sequence comes from Viscum album, assembly GCA_963277665.1. Lineage (NCBI taxonomy): Eukaryota > Viridiplantae > Streptophyta > Magnoliopsida > Santalales > Viscaceae > Viscum > Viscum album. The sequence continues at coordinate 544,310,390 of OY728119.1, forward strand.
TAAAGAAGTCATCCCTGTCAAACCCACCTAGGATCCAAGTACAATAACCATCACTACCGAACCGACATTGGATCCAAGTACATTCGTCATCACTGCCGAACCCACGGAGGATCCAATTACAGTCGTCATCACTGCCAAACCCACATAGGATCCAAGTATAGTTTTCATCCCTGCCACGCCCACAGTGGATCCACGTACAGTCATCGTCACTGCCGAACCCACATAGGATCCAAGTACAGTAACTATCATCATCACTGTCGCAGCCCGCTCTAGGGTTCCCGCACACAGTACGATCGATTCCTGGAGGGTCTGCTCCACGATCCAAGAGGGTTGACACATCAAATGTCACGAGGTCCAGAGATTATGTATCACATAATTCCATCTCATCAATAGGAACTCAACATGATAGACGGCGCGTCAATTAGATGCCCGGTCTGAGAGATTGGTTTTTCCGTCCGAGGGGCCCGGTTGGGTTTTAAGCTAAAACCAACCCGACCGTACTCTAGCTACATCCAAACCTGGAGTGGTGTAATCCAAAAGAACCGTCTCACTATGAGGAATTCAACGTAATTGAGGTCACGTCATTCGGATGTCTGATCGTCATGTTATAAGTGTTTCCGCTCCAATGGCCCGGTTGGTTTCGGGTTCGAACCAAAACGGATGTACCCAAACATCGCCAAAACCTCGAGTGTAATATACAGAAATGACCGTCTCAATCCAAGGATCCCATCTGAACTGACGGTTCATCTATCGGAGGTTAGTAGCCCATGATATGGGCGTTTGAATGAACTTAGTCTGAAAATAGGGGATTTGGGCCCAGTCCGACCCGACCCAATACCCCTGGGTCAGCGCGAACTAGGTCGACCCGAACCAGGTCTGGGTCCGGCCCAAATGGGCGCGGCTCGGCCTGGCTGGCGCACCCCGGCCCACGGCAGGCGTGGCCCGGCCCGGCTGGGCGCGGCCAGCCCAGCCAGTGCGGCCTTCTGTCGCGGCTCGGCGCCGACGGAGCGGGGCACAAAGGGGGGCGCCTCTCCCTAGTTTCAAAAACGGCTGACCGTAATGGTCGGCCTTGATAAACTACGGGACCCCTTTGGGTCCACCTCCAGGTGGTGCCGGCGGCCGACCGCCCCATTGTAGACCGACGCGACCTTAGACCGCGACTCCTATACGACCGGCGCGCCGCGACGGCGCCGCGCCCCTCCGCCACGGCCCGCCCTGGTCGCAGCCCGTTGAATTTCTAGGGCGGCGCGACGACGCCATGCCCCTCCGCTGCGGCCTGCTCCTGGCCGAAGGCCCCTTCGGCCTCACCGGGATGGTGTGACGGCACCATGTACCGTCGTCGCGGCTTACTTTGGCCATGGTCCTTTTCATTCCTGCACGGTGCAACGACACCGTGCCGCCTTCACCTTAAATGTCGATGTTGATCAAAAAGATAGCGGGGAGAAGAATCGACTGTGTTTGTGCGGTATGATCTCCTAGTGTTATTTCTATAACAAACGGCCAAAGTATACAGGATGCTCAACGATAAACAAGAACAATTTTAATTCATTAAAAATTGAACATAACCCCTACCTCAAAAAACGTTGATGAACGTCGCCATCACGGTTGACGGCGTCACGTGATGAGGTTTTGTAGACATCGACGGAGAATGTCCGAGGAGGAAGCAACATCTCCCCTTTTTATCAAAGTGTGATGTTGTTGACGAATTCCTGCATTGTTGTTTCCTTCCTTGCAGTGGAGAAGGAAAAGGAAGAAGAAACCGGGGTTGCCAAGTCATTGTTCTTCATCGGAGACTTGGCGTTCTTTGTTGAAGAATAAGTTCTTCAAAAAGAAGAAGAACCAATATTCCAAAACTCAAGATCTCCCTTCCCTTTTTCTTAACAACACAAATTCCAACCAAAATAAAATAAGGCTCTTCCTTATTTTATTTACTCATGACAAGCATTTCAAAAACTCAAAATTCAAACACTTAATTCAATTAATTTAAGAGGTTCTATTAATTAAATTATTGTGTGTTGGTATCATTAAAGTGGGAGAGGAGAAGTCACCCAATTAATTACAAAGGGTTTAAATGGGGAGTTTAAGAGGATTAAGGGAATGTGATTGGTTGGGCTTGTGTGGGCCCCACCGAACATTTATCCTCACATGGGTAGTTAGGATGCTAGTGGTTCCCATCCTAACTTACCCATGTTGGATAAAACCACCTTAGAAAAATAAATAAAATTTTACAGAATTTTACTCACATTTTATTTAAACCACTTTTTTTTAAAAAACTCCTCCCAAGAAAACGCATCTTCAGTAAATGTCCTCATAAGCAATTACCGACAGTGTGGTTTCATCGGTGCCCTCATATTTCAATTCCGATCACCGGTTCAAAAGATAGAAAAATCCCGCTCATTTGTTCACTAAACGTACCCAAGCTAAACTTCGAAAATAGATCCTGGGCACTCCGGGCCTCAAAATCAGGTGTCATTAGAAACTGCCTACTCGTAAAATCCAAAAGAATTTAAGAAAAAAATTTCCTTGAAATTTATGGGTCTTTACAATTGTTATAATAAAACTCATCCAACCCTAAATGGATATCACATGAGCCACAAGAATTTAACACACATTCCCAGAGCATGTGTTCCATGATCTGATTTGATCACCCCATCAATCCATCCATTTTAGGATGGTAGGTCTTGCTAAAGTTGAAAAGTGACCCCATTAGCTTCTAACGAAATTCCAAAATTTGGGAGGTAATATATGGGTCCCTATATAAACTAATCACTGATATCACACCATGATGCCTCTCTACCTCTTGAACATGAAACTGACCAGACTTATCAACTGTAGAGAAATCCTTAATTGGAATGAAATGGGTTGATTTGGTCAGATGGTAAATCACTACCCAAATTGCATTATATCCTCAAGGTGTATGAGGTAAATCTATAAAGAAGTCCATGGTGACCTCATCCCACTTCAAGGTAAGGATGGGTAGTGGTTTTATCAAAACGGAGGGCCTTTGATGATTTTCATTATCTTATTAAAAGGTATTACAAATGGACCCATAGTTAGCTCCACCTCGCCTCATACCAAGCCACTATAACATACAACAAACATCGTTTTTTTTGTTCTCATGAATAATGGAACACTGTGAATAATGGATATCCTACATCACCACCATCTGTAGCAAAAATGGCACCACCACACAGACCTTGATGAAATGAACACCATCGGAAGGTAAAGACGAATCGTTTGGAACCTACCCACCATTTATGAACAACATAGACTACTAACACAACTAATTTCCTTGATTATCCTACCAAATAAACTCCAAGAGGAAGGGTTTAATGTTAGTACTGGACATTTAAGAACCTATTATTTGCTCCGTGGTCTCTAGATGCATCTTGGTAAAACAATCCTTATAATGGTCCAATCATGACTAGAATCCTTTAATGCTTGCACTGGAGTATTCCTACCCAATGAATTAGCTACCAAATTACCTTTATTAGGGGTATATGTGATATAAAAATCAAACTACTTATGGTACTCCACTACTGGAAATTGTAGCATTTGTGACAGGTCATTTGTGACGGTATCCCATTGAAAAAGGTCATTTGTGATATGGACCTATCATAAATTAACCATTGTAGAAAACAGTTTCACAAAAAGATTTTTTTGTGATGAGACCATCACAAATAAGTATTGGGGCGGGATTAATTACCCGTAGAAAAAAATCATAAAAAATAAATAAATAACAATATTACTAATAATAATAATATAATAAATGATTAAAATCTAATGAAAACTAATATAATTTATAAAAATATTATTAAATAAATAAAAAATTATAATAATATTAAAGAACACAATTTTCATAACATTATAATAAAATAATAATATTAATATAATAAAATAATATAATAACATAATAATCCAAAATTATAAAAAAAATAATAATAACAAAATAAATAATAAAAAATAATATAAAAAATATAATTAAGTAATAAAGAACATATTCGCAACAATATAAAAAATGCACTATATAGAAATATAAATATATATATTAATAAAAATATTATAGAAATCAGTTACATTCAAATGTTTATCAAAAAACGTATATAAATCACTATGGGGGAGGGTCATCGTGAAGAGCAGAAGGAGATGGTGGAGGGAACTCTGCCCTTAAACCTTGAGTGTGGTGTCTCATGTACTTCCTCGTCTGCTGGTGTCATTGCTACATCAATCGATAGATCTCCTCCTGTTATTTATACTGTTTTTGAGGAAGATCTTCCTGATACCTATACATGTTCTCTATAACTCACCATGATCTCCAAACTACTCCTCATATTGTGCAGAAGATGATGATGACTCTCATTGAGCACCTTTTTAGCTACACAAAGACATCGCAATAGTACCACTATAATTCACATACATCAATCGAGAGTTGATACCAACAACTCAGCCTTTCTTGAAGTCATACTAAGTCACCTTCTTGCAAGATGCATCATGAAATCCTGCTATAATAGAGGTATAATGTTTTTCCTCAGCCTAAATCTTAGCCTATTTATAATATTTCATGGACTCATATGACCCCTTCATTTTCAATTTAAAAATAATAAATAAAACTTTATTTACACTTAATTTAAAAAAAAAGGAACAATCATGGAAACAATATAACGTTAGTGATCACCTCTAATCTCTCTAGTGATAGGATCGTTGTACATCCTATAATAAACATTGAACTGCATACTATCAGGTTTTTAGACTACCTATATGAGTTTAAAATAAATAGTTTAAATTTATATTTATATAAATTATAAAAAAGCATACTTACCATATGTCACTGATAAATACTGAATGTATGACTAAGAAATCAATGTGTCACCTCCAGTAACCCCTATTCTATAAAACTAATGACTCTATCCTCTTAACAGTATCTTTAATCCATTATGAAATCAGTCCATCCCAAACCTGGGATGATATGTAATCTAGTTTGTAAGTGTAGTAAGACTGATAAAATTTTATGACTCCCACATTCTAAATTGTTTTCCTCCTGATATTGTGAAAAAACAGAAAATCAATTCTCACACATACAGATCTTTCAAACCTCCCAGATAGCGTCCCGTGTTATATCATCAACTAGATTCAATAAAACCTACATATAATTAATAATAAAATATTATTAAGGAAATAGATTTCAAAAAAACTATTATTTATTTACATACCATACAATACACAAACACATGTCATTGGATATCAATGGGAATCTGATTCTATGTCACCCAATCTCAATAAAAATAATTTTTCAATATAGCACAACCCTTTCCAATAGCTATATGCAAAAAATGTAAAAAAAGAAAAAAATATTCAAACAATTAGTATATAAATAAATTAAGGTTAATTTTTAAAAACTAACTAAAATAAATAAGTAAGCATACCTCTTCATGAGTAGATCGACTTCAACACATGGATATCGCTTAGTATAGGGTTAGAAATCATCAATCTTTCAAAACGATGACCCCTCCGAGTCATTTCTAAATCATTATCTGTGTGAGGGTCAGATGATGCAATACCATGCTCGTCACTATGTATATATACCTCCCACAACTCGTGAAATAGATCAGAGTCCATATGAAACACTAAATAAATGTTGTTAGGAAATATTTTAAAATAACAATTATATATAGATATATAATACATTTTATTATAAATAGAATTTAACTATGTCAATATTGATCATCAACATCATAATCGTGTATAAAGGTGTGAATATCTTTATATTCCTCCTTATGGTCATCAATTTCCATAGAACATTGAGTTTTATCTATCTTGCAATATAGAATTCATATTATACATAGAAAACATCATCTTTACCATCAAACCCTTAAATGTGTGGTATCGTCATTGATATTTATGTCTCTTCATGGAAATAATATATTTAGAGTATTCTCTTGAAAAGTTTCAATTTATTTCAATTATGTAAAACCACATTATCATTGAATAAACTGAATCTCTTGAGATTTCATTTTTATTATGCTCTACCAATCACAGAACACATTTGAAGTAGTACAATAATTTCATAATGAATTTGATATTCCTGATGATCCAAAAAATGGATCATTTACAACATGAAATATTTAATATTTAATATTATATAATCTATGGCATGGATGAACATGCAGGCCTCTCTCGGTATACAGCCATTGTCATTTAAACATCATTATGTAATTATGTCCGAGATAAAATAGTTCAATAATTTCATTAAGAATTCCATAATAGTTAACTTCAATTTCTCTATGATGAGATCCTCTCTAGAAAACACTATTATTCCCTATTTTATTAATTCCCATATGCATGTGTATGAAAGAGAAAACCAATCATCATATATACATTATAATATTTAACCATTTCAGATTAGGGATACTCAATACAAATAATTGATTATTAATTTTATCAGTATTTTGATATACATAAAAAAATTTAAAACAAGTATCCATATAAAAAGTATGAAATTGATTTTATATGCCAAACCATAAATAATATATTTTTCTAGCTTCTGAAACTAGTATGAAAAATTATTTTCCTGTTGTTGTTTAAGGTCTGCTACTGTAATTTTTGGGAACTATTTCTTAATATGATTATCATAAAATTAAAAAATTAAATTCTTTTTATTTACTATGAAAAATTATAGAATAAGTGATTTGAGCAATCACAATATAAATGGTGACATTTTTTCATAGTTGAGAGGAAGATATCTATCATCCCTATGATGTTCATTATCTAAAATCCATCATTCATGAAGTATTCAAAAGCCATGTTCTTGATGATTATAAGAATGATAATTTATTTTTACTTTTAACTTCAATAATTCCCTTGTTATGGCCCATGTAGTTAGGTTTTGATGGATATTCAAATTAAAAATAATGACTGAAAAAAATTAATTTACTCGATAAAATAAGATTATACAATTGAAAATATAAAAGATTTTTGTTATATACATTTTATTCATTTTTTAGCATCTCTGAAATGGGTAAATCCATCGGAAATATAGTAGACCTCTACATTATTCTTCATGTGGACAATGTAATATCAAATGCATCATTAAATCAATGAATGCCAATGGGAAGATTTTATCCACTTTATATAAAATTTGAAGAACATATTATTTCATAGTATGTAGTGAAATCTAGTCAATTTCCACTTCATAAATATCTCAGAAAAATATGATATTTATATCATCACATCCCAAATCATAGAATATAGTAAACCATTAAATCCAATCGGTATAATTCATTACATTACTACATTATTTTCATGAATTTTAATATGGTAATGTGATAATTCTAGAAAAATCTATCCAAATTATAATCCTAACCATCTTGAAGCATCAAAATTATAATCCATAAAAAATCTATTAAATTATTTTCATTGGAAACTATATAATCCTCTTTTGGATTCATTAACTACTTTGATATTTCATATTAAAACAGATCTAGTTCTGGTCATTTGTAAATTTGGGAAAGATCTAATTATTCCTTTACATTATCTTTAGTCTTACAAGGTGTGACAAAAACTATATAAAATATATTATCAAAATATTTCCTCCCAATATTCTTGATATCCAACATGTGATGGACCAAAAAATCAGACCAATATGGTATATGCCAACAAATGCTCTGCTTAATCCAATTGTGTTCATTCCCAAAGACATCTATTTTTTTTGGTTTACAGTCGGTCCAAAGGAAACGAAAGGTAATGAAGATAAAATGGATATTAACTCAATTAATGAGATCATTTTGTGAGGAACATCTCTTTCAATTATAAATTTTCTAAAATGATATCTATTTCATCGAAAAGGATAATAGGTAGGATGAAATCATCGATGGAAATCAAAGAAATGTTTTTTTCATCCATTGAAGAGCATAAATTCTTTGTTGTATCTCATAAATTATGGAAATGATTTTGGACCATGTGTAATCTAGCTAGATAACATATCATATGCTTGTATGTCACAAATTTTCTCCATAAACGAATCTTTCATTTGGAATTTTATACGAACAACATCATAGGTACTGACATATTTACTCTACAATAATTTAAATTCATAAATAAATGGATTCAAATAAACATAGATATTATTTTTTGTATGTTCAATAAGAATTATGGTAAAAAATATATATGGCTCATTCATCAACATCCAAAGAGGTAAACTGTATGGAGTAATAAAGATGGGCCAAAATGAAAATGGACTTTTGTAAGAACCAAATACAAATAAATCATCAGTAGAAAGCCCTTATCACACATTTATTATAAAGAAAAATATGGGTGTACTTAGTCAAAATGATTCCATGAAACACCATCAGTATGATGTCTTAATCCTTTATCAGTTGAAATATTGGTTTTATTCCCTGACATCATTGACGTTGTTTTCTAAGACATACTAAAACATAAAAATATAGGTTTAATCAGGAAATTCCTCAATTTGTTTTATAAGAATCAATCCATAACTTGTTATTTGTGCCTTTTTGTACCTTGATTGCCCACATGTAGGAAAATTACATGAAGAATCATTTTCATCAAAATATAAATTAAAATCATTTGATCATGCATGAATATTCTGATAACCAAGAACCAAATTATGAAAAATCCTCCTGCTCTCACAGAAATTTATTAGAAACATGTTTTGTTTAGGTAACAGTGGTTTATGAAAAGAGAATATCTGATCAAAATAACTATTTTAAATTATATTATCTGATTTAACAGCCAAAAATATTTCAACCACTTCAAATTTTTTATCATGAATCCGTGATATATGAAATCCTTAGCAGACTAAAATAAACTCATAAAATTGAGATGGTTGCAACTCTGGAGTTAAATTAATATCATTCTTGAGTTTCTGTTTGCTGAAAATACAGATCATCCACATCATAACCTAATATTTAAAACCATGATGGATATAGAACCAAATTATTAGTATCTTTTCTAGAACTATGTTCACCATGTTGATATCAAATAATATAATCATTTTGATAACCCCATCACAATAGATAACCCTCAACATTGTCAAATGTGTCAACCCATCTAATATAACATTTAAAGCATAGAAAATTAATTTTTAATTCAGAAAAATTCTTCTAGTTTTGATGATGCAAATGACAAATAAGGTTCAACACCCTATATATATATAGGATTTACTCTAGAACCATTTAGATTCCTATAAAAATTTATCTAATCATGATAATGTAATATATATTGTTGTCTACTTTCTTACTTCACATTTCTATAAAAAATATTAAATAAATAAACTGTTTATGATTAAATTCATATAAGATAAATAATATCTAAAAAATAGTATCATTAAATACAATCATAATTTACGTTTAAATATTTTCAATTTAATCTAATTTGCAATAATTTTTACTAATGCCCATTACTTTTTACTTATTATGGTTATTTAATGTTCATTTCTAATAATCATTACTAATTACTGCAAATTTTTACTAAATTCATCTAATTATCACAAATTATAAATATTTCAATTGATTTACCATTAATGATTAGTAAATTATCATTAACATTTAATAATTTGTGCTAAAAATGCCCAAATTTTTTATTTATCCAATTTATATCAACCATGTCTAGTCATCGACACATCTCCCCCTCTTATTTTTATTGCTGCTATTGACGCATCACATCATGTTTCTCCTTGTTCTCACAACCAAATGAAAAATTGGAACATAGTTGAAATAAAATTTTTATTTCTAATCACATGAAGATTGTAAATTCTATGATTTATTGAAAGGTATAAATCATTGATTTTTAAATCACAATGTGATGAATCCAATCTACACCAACCATGTACAAATTTATCGTTACACCAATTTATATCAATTATGTCATATCATCGACGTATCTCCTCCTCCTCCTCCTACATCCATCAACACATCACCTCATATCTATCCAGGTTCTGGTGACCTAATGGCATATTTGGTGATATTTCACATAAATTGGGCATTACTAATTTATTTCAACCATTTATGTACAAAACTGTGGTTGGTGTAAATCAATCATTACAAATTTGTGTCACCCATGCATGCACAATTTTTTTTTCTCATAGGCTAAAAATTATTCATAATTGTTATTATTTGTTACTATTTATTATTATTTATTCCTATTTATTTCTATTTATTCCAACTTATTCTGATTGAATATTATTTATTCCTACTTATTTTTAATTATTCTTATTTGTTCCTATTTATTACTATGTATTACTAAATATCCCCATTTCTAACTAATTATCCCTATTTAATACTAATTATCCTAATTTATTACTAATTATCCATATTTATTCCAATTTATCCCTATTTATTCCCATTCCTTTCAAATTTCTGTTAATTACAGCTAATTACTACTAATTACAGCTAATTATTACTAAATAGTGATAATAACTACTAATTACTTCTAATTGCTTCTAATTAGTACTAATTATGGCTAATTACTATTAATTAAGTCTATTTACTGCTATATATTCATATTTATAACTATTTAACTCTATTTAATACTATTTATTAATATTTATTACTATTCATTACTAATTATATCAATTTATTTCTATTTATTATTAGTTATTACTCGTTTTTACTCATCATTCCTAATTATTCTTAATTATTCCTAATTATTTATTTATATTCCTATTTATTCCTAATTATTCCAATTTATTCTTCTTTAAAATAATTTATTTGTATTTATAGGTATTTATTATTATTTATTATTTATTATTCTTAATTATTCTTAAATATTGTTAATTATTCTTAATTATTACTAATTATTATTAATTATTGATAATTTTATATAATTATTGCTGGTTGTTGCTAATTGTGGCTACTTATTACTAATTATTTCTAATTATTCGTAATTAATACTAATTATTCTTAATTATTCAAAATTATTGGTAATTTTTGGTAATTATTTCTAATTTTTCCTAATTATACTTAATTATATGTATTTAATCCTACTTATTAATATTTATTACTCTTTATTACTATTTATTACTATTTATTACTAACTATAACTAATTTTACCACATTATAAAAAATCTTACTAATTATTACTAGTTGTAAATAATTATTACTAATTATTACAAGTTATTCCTAATTATAACTAATGGTTCATAATAATTATTTTTATTTCATATTCGTGATAATTATTCCAAATTATTACTAAGTATTCCTAATCAATTTTTTCTTTCAAATTATTCTTATTTATTTCACATTATATCTTTTTAATCATAATTATTTCTAATTATTTCTAATTATTCCTATTCATTCATATGTATTTCTAATTATTAACATTTATTACTAATTATAACTAATTATTCCTATTTATTACTATTTATTACTAATTAATACTAACAAATACTAATTATTAGTAATTATTTAAATTTATTTCTATTTATTAATTTTTATAAATTTTTATTACTTTTTTATCACTATTGATTACTAATTATTACTACTTATTAATATTAATTACATTTTATTACTAATTATTAATAATTACTACTTATTTAGAAAAATTATTCCTAATTATTCCTAATTATTACTAATTATTACTAATTATTACTAATTGTTACTAATTATTACTAATTATTCCTATTTAGTTTTAATTATTATTGATTGTTATTAATTATTAACAATTATTATAAATTATTACCAATTATTACTAATTATTTTTATTTGTTACTAATTATTATTAATAATTACTAATTGTTACTAATTATTAATAATTATTCTAACTTATTAAAAATTATTCCCAATTATTAATTATTGTTACAAATTATTGCTAATTACTCTTAATTACTACTAATTATTCCTAATTATTACAAATTATTCCTAATTTATTTATATTATTACAAACTATTAAAAATTATTACAGATTATTATTAATTGTTACTAATTATTACTAATTATTTCTAATTATTACAAATTATTCCTAATCATAATTTTTTGTTAATTATTCCTCATTTTTCCTAATTATTGCTAATTAACACTAATTAGAACTAATTGTTACAAATATTTAACAATAATTGTTAAGTATTATTAATTAATACCAATTTTTATTAATTATTACTACAATTTATTAATTATTATTATTTACCACTAATTATTACTAATTACCATTAATTTTAACTAGTTACAAATAATTATTTCTAATTTTTACTAACTACTACAAATTTTGGAAAATTATTACCAATTCTAACTATTTAACTTAAATGTGTATTAAGGTGTTACAATTTATTACTAATTTATATAATTTATTACTAATTATTACTAATCACCACCAATTATGACTAATTACGACCAATTATAACTAATTACAACAAATTTTTACTAATCATCAATAATTTTTTTTAATTATAGAAATTTATTTAAAATTACAAAAAATTATTATTTATTACCATTAATTAAAATAAATTAATAAAACTTAAAACTTAATATTTCTTTAAAAATTAATGCATCGAAAATTATATTAATATTTATTAAATTTAATTACTACTAGTCAGTAATAATTACTAATATTAAATAAAAAATTAAATATAAATTAAAAATTGAAAAATACCATCAAACTAAATCTTTTAGTATATATAAAACTTGATAGTTGATCCCTTATAACATTTGAAACTCTACAAAAATTAGACTAAAAAATACGCGAGCAGAGAGGTTCAGAGAAGTTAAGAGAAGTTGTGAACGGAAAAAATTCAGGGGGAGAGTGTATGTATTGGTTATATCATTTGCAATGGGATTCCCATCGCAAATAGTTAGGCGGTCATTAATTTAGGCTGTGCTAAAAAATAATATTTGCGACAAGCGTGGATCAACATCAAAAATTACAAAAAATCAGGAACAATATTTGCGACGGGGGTTCAGCTCTTCTGAAATACTCTTCCAGTTCTTTGGCGCACAGGGCGCGAGAAAAGTATTTGTGAAGCTATATCTCAAATTCCTCCTTTTTATCGGCTAATTGTGATGAGTCAAAATACATTTTTCATTTAGGCTTTTTCGAAGGACTATTTGTGTCGGGTTGTATTCCAATTGCCAATATCCCATTGCAAAAAACCTGAAATTCCCATAGTGCTCTCCCCAACAACTCTACCTCTAATTCAATTCCTCTTGGAGGAAAATATATGCCAAGATTTTATGATCTATGTAAACTAAAAACTTCCCCCCAAATAGAAAATAAAGCCACATAATTAAAGAATGGATCACTTTCACCAATTCGAGGTAATGGGTTGGGTAATTCTTTTTATGTGGTCAGAGCTGGGGAGAACCATGCACCACCATGTTCTCGTCCTGCATCAGCATACACCCAAGACCCATACCCGAGGCATCACAGAATGCCATATATCCCATTCCAATTTCTACAAAGATCTAAACAGGGGTTGTGGTCAACCACATTTTAAGATCCTTAAAGGATGCTAGGAATTCTGTAATCCATTTAATCATTACCCCCTTCTATGTAATTATGGTAATGGGAAAAAGCAATCAAATAGAAATATTTGATGAACCACATGTAGCACATTGTATGTCCCTAAAATCTCCTGATCTCAAAGATGTTTCTCAGTTGCTCCCATGAAATCACTTCAATAATCTTCTCGGGGTCCATAAAAACCCCATTTTTTGACATCTCATGACCTAAACACAGCACCTCCTTGAACTAAAAGGCGTACTTTGAGAACATAGCATGGAGGTGTTGATCTTGAAGGTTTCTGAGCACAATCCTTTGATGTTGTTCATTCTCTTTCTTAGTTCTATTGTAGACTAGGATGTTGTCCAAAAACACAATGAGCAAGGTGTCGAGGTATATATGTAGAACCCTGTTCATAAGCACCATGATGACTGCAGGAGAATTTTCTCGACCAAAATTCATGAAACAATTCCCAAGGTGGTTGTACCTGTTTCAGAAAGTTGTCTTAGGGACATCCACGTCTCTGAATCTTACTTGGGGATATCTGGAATTCAAATCAATCTTAGAGAACCATCATGCCCCCTTTAATCTAATCAAAGAGGTGATCTATGCATGGAAAGAGGTATTTATTCCTGACCATTACATTATTTATCTTTGGATAATCTTTACAATAATAGAGAATCTATAGACCATATTCGTAGACAAGACAAGATAATCCCAAGGTGAGATGCTTAGGATAATGAATCATTTGTGTTCCATATCATCCTATTGTATATTTAATTACCTCAACTTGATGGGGGTTATACGATATGGGGGTAGAGATATCAGTTGTCCCCCCAACACAAAATTAATGGCGAACTCCACATCCCGCTCCAGAGGAAACCCTGAAAAATCATCTGGAAATATTTGTGGGAACTCATCCTCTATAAGAGGAAATCCATTCTCAAAAACAATACCATCATCCTCCATCATGAACGATTACATCTGAAAAAGAAGACTACCCAATTTAGGAAGTGGATGTACAACATGTCCTAGACAATGATCCCATCTATCATGAAATACCTAATAACATCCATCAGGTTCCACACAACTCACTCTCAACTGATAACAGTCTATGTGTGCCTAAAAATTCACAATAAATACGTACTGTGGATCATGTCGAAACGATCCATTTCCAAAACTATGAAATCCCATTCCATCTCACCCCTAACAGAGTTAGTGTGCAAGACGGTAGCCTAAAACTATGTTTTCCCTTCTTACAAATAAGAGTCACCAAATCCATCTCTATGAAAGAATCCTAGTTGAAAACATTATCAAATACAAAAGACGGTAACAGATTAAAAAAATAGAGGCACTGATGTTAAATAGAACAAAATATATGGATTATACAATAAGAACGATACCATAAACTATCACAGGACCTACATCATATTCTACTGTCACATGATCTAGAGCTTGGAAGTGCCTCAACTATACCTGATTCATAGGATAACCACTAACATGTGGCTATGCCTTAAGTAGAATCCACCGAGAAGAAGATCTAACCCAAACCCATGACTAACAAACTAAGATACCACTATCCAAGATTGTTTTGAATAGGCTAAAATTATCCGAGAGGCTACATATCATACACCACACTAATTTGGGCATGCAATTTTGAAAAACTGTTACTAATGACCCAAAATTCCACATTAATGGAAAGGTCTAGGTGGAGTTGACATAATCAACCACATATGCCCTCCTTTCCCACAATAATGGAATAGAACTGACCCAACATTTAAAGCTCAAGAATAAACAGTGTGGAAGTATGGCCTGAACTACCACCTACCCTCATCTCATACTCGTCTGCGTTCCACTTCTTCTAAGATGAACTTTCACTACCCTAGCCCATTAATAAAACTACTCGAGAAAAAGAAATCATTCTTTAGTGGTTAATTTTCACCATCAAAGAATGATCAACCACCTCAGAATATATCTTCAACTTCAACAAGAATACCTGAGATAAAATGTCAATCAACAACCCCCTTTCAAACCATTGATCCTCTAGCTTCCCATTGTAAAATAGATTGGGTGAAATCCCACTAACTCAGTGAAACAATTAGCATATTCCAGAATGGTCCAGTCCAGTTATTGTTGATGTAGAAATTCTAAGGCATTGGTGAAGACCAAGGTTTTGGGTGAAAAATGATCATTGAAAAATGACCTTGAAGTCCATGCAACTCATATGATCATGCTTCTTAACCTGAAACACTATGTATTATCACCTCCAATTGGTAATTTCAGACAAAAATGAAACATACTTCTCTTTAACTACATCAGAATAATCAAGAATCCCAAACATCCTATAGTTATTTTCAATAAAATCTTTATCTTCTGGGGGTTCTGTCATACACCTAATGGAAAGAGTATTGTTTATAGGAACACCTGATCCATTTTCATTCTTGGACCTAGTCGAGATTCCCTAATCTGAGTAGGGCCAAGCCTCACTCCATGAACCAATGCATGTGTATCCAAAAAAAATTCTTCCACTAGGCTCTAATCAAATGGTGAGGTAGAACTCTCTCTGGCATGTTCCTGTGGTTTTAAAAGAATTCTCTGAGGAGGCATGATGCTACAAGAACATATGAGCACAAGGAAACCATTAATAAAATCACCAACAGAACATTCTGAAAATTTATAGTAGTAACAAAAATTTACAAATAATTCCATAAATAAAAAAATCCATATTAAACATAATAAATAGGAAAACCACTTCCCCCCCTCTTGATGTCCATGCATGGTCTAGAGCCTATACGTCTCATCGGGAGAAGCATTCAAACCAAATACCAAACAACTCATGGAAACTCAAGTCCACTTACAAGGTGTGTTGGCCACATACCCCACTTGCAACCAAAACCCCATGCCCTGATAGTCTTATCCCTTATTTATATTGACTCTCCAAAATAACATTCCCTAATGAAAGGTTAAAACATCCCTTTAATACCATTTTTTCACAAACCAATATGGGGTTTCATACCACCCAACACAAGACACACACCATAATAAGGCCTAAAGTGTGTTCTCGATCCCTATGGGTTGTAAACTAGTGTCTGAGAATCTATAATTTCATTTTTCAATGATTTCACCCACGAAAAACATCCATAAAAAACCACAATAACAAATCATCACACAATAATCAATATCTTTAACCCAAAGAGATACCATTATCCAATGTCAAACAATTTAAAATTTTTATATAAAAACCAAAACATTAAAACTGGGAGGGGAACCAACTAGACCAAAACCTAAAACCTCCATGTAACATGAGGTCTATCACCCTTAATACACATCCACCAACACCTATAGGAAGTGGATCACTAGAAACCAAATCCACCATAACCACCACATAAAATCATTCCATTACATAAGTTAAACATAACGAGGTATACATACTCTTGAGTGTATATGGAGGGTGTGATCCAATTCCTATTAGGATTTAAAAAAAATAGATTCCAATCAAAAACATTATAATACAAATCAACATGATTGTTTTTATGAAAAAAAACAATAAATATTTAGGAATTTTTTTAAATGAAACATGATTTGATATTAAAATGAAAGTTAAAGTCTAGTGTATGTATATGGTAATCATAGCATCATATGAGCACCTTGGGTACTCCCTAATGGATCTATCTATATTTGGACCCCAGGAACCTCATACCAGAGTGAGCATGATATAGAAACCATAACCCACAATGTCCTAATTCATGATCCATTAGATGGGAAGGAATCCCATGGTATAGTGGTCTCCAATCATCATCATATTATAGTTAGTGATGTAGTGTCAATCATGTGTAAGTGATTCGGCCTCAATCCCACCTTTCTGACAAGAATACTAGCCCTAGTCCACCCATTTTGATAGTTAGGATTCCCTTTAGGATCAATTTCTATTTCCCATGTGACACACACCGCCTCTTAGACATTCACATAGCTCACAATAGATGACACATGTAAAAGTCATCAATTTTCTCAAACACACACCCAAAATTGAAACCACCTAATATAACCAACCATTATAATAGAAAAACCCATATTAATAACTCCTTACACACACATTTACAACATTGAAAACACTCATGAAAAAGCCATTTTCATTTGGAAAATCATATTTCAATCCCATACACACACCAAAACCTTTTGAGAATGTGATTATCACCCCCCTAAACAACTCATATAATACATTTGGAAAGAATAAAAAGAATAATAAAATCATCTAATAATGTTAAATCACAGAACCAACTACCATAATAATGTAAACATTTGGAATACAGTGGAAAATAACAACTACACCACAAGAAGACCCTATAAAAGAAATATCATAACATAAAATGATGATTTAACTAAAGAAAGTAGTATTGACCCCAAAATATGTCCTCCTATCCCTTGGATAATAAACACCCAAGTAAGGATGATGGAGGAACCAAAACAAAGAAATAAATCAAGAGATGAGGGACATACATAATGATTCCTTAATGATCGAAATCTAAATCCAACTAGAAATTAGTCTCTATGGGAGCCAAGTGTGAGGGGGAGGTGCAGTTAGGGTGGAAAATCCAGAATACGATGATTTAGGGTGGATTTTTGTTTAAATATGGGGTGAAAAAACGGTAAATAACCCATTTTTAATGAACTATATAGGCAATATGTTTTTCCAAACTTTGTGGAAACTATGAATCCCTCTCTATTTAAAAAGTAAGTAGCCAAACTGTTTCTGAGCGACGGTGCCCACCCATACAGTAGATTGTGAGCCTCATATAAGATCAATGTTAAGGATGCTTGATCATTCACATGCTCATGTGGTAGGACATGTGGATGGGACAATGTGATTGTCTATGGTGCATGGTCTCTCCTAGGATAGCACACCGTTTCTGCTAACTGTGCGTCAAATGTGTACCACCAACAATCTATTCCAAAATCTCAACTTTTATAAAAAACAACCGAGAATTATAAAAAAAATATAGATAAGGCCAAAATATAATATAAAACACCTATAAATGATATAACATATGTGACACATATTATTCTGGCCTACTATCATCTGCAGAATGTTAGAGATGTTTTTTTGGGTGGCTTGATCTATCCATCTTTCTAAACATGGTAGTGAGATGAATGGTTGAAATAAACATTATCTTTGGTATACAATTTATTCATCATGGTAACTCAGTATTTTGTGATGTTATATATCAATAATGTATGAGTTACATTAAATAGTTGAATAGTGTTGTAACTCACAAACTCGGCTACAGATTGGCCCTTAACATTGAAGGGGAGAGTTTGCTCACTCCACTTGGAGAAGAAATCCTTCACGTTCAGGATGAAAGTACATTGAAGAGATGTCACTGGTGGGTGTGAATCCATAATATCAAGACCTCATAATTCAAAGGGATATGAATATTTGGTGGTTGGGAGGAGCTTCAATGGATGATGAACAAAGATGGAAGGAATTTGACACACATGAAATACCATGGAAAACATAGTGTAGTCTTCGACCATGGTGGGCCAAAATTAGTTTATCCACTGAATCTGGTGGGTTTTTTTAAATATTTTCTGATGGGAACCATATGAACCTTCATGGACATCTATAATAACCAAGTTAATATCATTTTCTTGGAGCAATAAAGGAAAATTCCATCAAATCCATGTCTATAGAGAGAGTACTCAATTTTAGTACTTCTATGAAGGGTAATATGTAAGGACACAAACAAAGTTTCCCAGAGATGGTACCTTTATTTGTATCATTTGAATATAAACAAGGAATACACATCCAGAATGAATAATTATTTTATTAGTTTTGGAATTCCTGATACATACATATATTCAACATTACAACTTGAAAGGAATTATAACCAAACAGCTTCTTTTGAATCACATATAATATCAGATATTATCCCTAAAAGTCATTCATAAAATACTTCTTTATAACCAAAGAAAGTAAAACATGTGAAAGGGGTGAGCTCAGATGCTCAATAATGGTAAATAATACAGTGGAATAAAATATAAACACCATGCATGGTGAATAACTTAAAATGAATTCCTTTAAAAAATATACTTGATCATAATATAGAAGGAATAAAATCTGATTAAATAATGACATTAAAATTAACAATAGGTATTCTAATAGTAAAATAATCACAAGGAATATGACTCTCTAGTTTCATAATGAGGGAATTCATAATGCCTGGCATTATGAAATATACCATCAAGGCCTCGGCCAAGACATCTGAAAATTATTAAGGGCTAGGACAAAACCATATCTGAAAATGGGAAAGGCCTCACCAAGGCCATATATTGTTTTTTCTCATGAGACATATCGATGCATAGAGGTGATATAGTGGGGCCCAACCATCACTTTATATGTAAAATCCATTCCTCGTATGAAAGGGGATAAACATAAACAACATAAACATACGAAGTAACTTTACCCTATTTTTACGGATAAACAATAACCATTATGCATAATGTGGAGAGTGGTTTCATGATATACCATCCATAGTCAATAAAATTATAAAAAATTCAATAAAATACAGAATATTTGATCATAAAATACTATTCCCCAGAATAATGAACAATAGTGTTGAAATAGATAAAATTACTCTTATAAAATTGTTGTGTAATTATTTAGATAAATAATCTTCTGGATACAATGGAAAAGTTATTTTGGAATAATCTTAATATAAAACCATAAGTTAGATAACATAGTCCTATCATAACAAAACAAGTGATTTTATAAAAATAATTTTTGCAAAAACAGATTATAGAGTTCCCTTGAATTAGGTAATAATTCTAGAAATTCCATTGAAGCAGGCTTGTATTTCCAGAAGAAATTTTTAATGATTATTTTAAAAAAGGTATCTATCTATAAAATAATGAAGTATTCTTATTTGTTCACAAATATAAAAACCTAAAACATAATTTATGAATAATAAATAACAATAAATAACAATTTATTTGTGATTAAGAAAGATAAATTGTAACACGAATGAAAATGGAGGTTCGTGTAGAATACCCTTACCCTATGTATGAATATGATCCACTATTGAAAATATGGTCCAAGAATATGCAATAATAGTTATTAATAAATTAATTAAGAACCATTTGGATATTTATTTGATTTATTATAATTTTATTATGTTCATTTATGTTCGTTTTTATGGGTTAAGTGATTCAATAGCATCATTTGGGAGTGCTTGTTCCATTAGTTTTCGGGATCAATTCACATGTATGGAAGTTAAAATAAAATGATAATTGAATTACAAAATTGTTGTTATATGTTATTAATGTTTATAATTAATTTTAAATGATCAAATAATTCAGTTTATTACATTGGAAGTGGAAGAATCATTAGAGGAAATTTACTGATAAACGCTTGGATTATTTTGATGGTTTCTCAGTCACCACAAACTCATTTTATTCTATAAATTAAAAAAATGAGTATAAATGATTCCAGAACATTAAATAGTGTATATTAAATATATATTGATCTGTTTCAACTAGAAAAATAGTTTTTTGACTATAATTGAAGATGGAAATTAATGTTGAAATCCCATCATCCTTGAATGTGACACATATGAGATGGTATTTCCATTTCAAGTATAAAAGGAGGGGGAGTGAGAGATAGTGATGAATTATTTGATTATAATAAAACAAATAACAGTAAAAGTATGTAAATTGGGGTATCACTTCGTTTTAGGAATTTAGGTGATGAAATAAAAATAAATAAAGGAACATGAAATAAAATAAAATAAAGGAAAAGACGAATTTACCTCTTTAATTTATCTTACTTCGGAGCCTCTTTATTAGAGGGGATTTGGTATTTTGAAGAGACCAATAGATTTATGATGTGGGGATGAAATTTGGAGGATATTTTAGTAGAATTTAGACAAGGCATGAGGCATGAGAGGAGTGAAAAGAAAATGGAGTGAGGTGTGGTTTTTTAGTGAGGAGTGGAGGGTTTTTCCATTATTTTAATCATTATTTTATGATCTTGGATCCAGAATATGAATAATATTGAATCTTATTACTCAAAATAGTAATAAGTGAAAGTTAGTTCAAACCCATGGTCATTTATTTCATCCATCACTCATTCATGATTCATAAATTCATTTATTCATCATATTTCATAAATTATTGAATTTCAATATTCGCCCAAAATTCAAGTATTTTGGGAAAATACCAAAATATCACCCTAACCATTTATTGACTTTTATAATTACAAAATGAACTCCATTTTATCAAAATAAGTTTCTCAATAAGATAAATTAATTTTTAAATAAAATAATTATTTACTTCAAAAAAACAGATTTTAAATTTAAAATTGATTTTATAATACTTTGAAAATTGAACTGGGGTGTCATAAAATTATCCTAAATTCATAGTGAAAAAATATTTATTGAAGAATAAATTTTCGGAAAATGAATTTTATTTTAAATAAATTTATTAATATAAAATTCTAATAAAAAAATTTTTACTCACCAAAGAAATCATCACTTAACTATTAAAATTTTAAAATATTCACTATCATTTATATAATGCCCAGATTTTATTTATTCTTACATGGGTGAGGTTACTATTTAAAATGGTTTATTACAATTCATAAGGGTGTGTTACTATTCATAAGGGAAAATTACTATTGACCAACAATGTAAGTTGATGCAATCAAACTCTAAATATCAAACTAATTGCAACAATGTATATGAGTTTTCCAAAATTCTAATCACAGTAGCTGAAAATTTATGTCTCCTCGCTAGGTTATAAGTATAAAAAAAGTGTTGGTTCATGGAGACTCAATGTTCTGTGCATATAAGTTAAATAATGAATTGAAATTATTAATGAAAAAAATATACCATAAAATCTTGGGGTGTCATATTAATAGTGAGTATATTTGTAACATAATGTAGTATTTTTTAAAATACTTATAACAGATAATATATATATATATATATATTTATATTATATTTAATTAAATAAATTAATGATAAAAATTAATTTTTTTAAAAATAGTCAAATATATATTCATAATAAAAAATTTATTTACACAAAAATAATATTGTAAAATTGTATATTCTTTTTTGAGAACATTAATTAATTTGCAAGCTATAAATTATAATTATTTATAAGTATTATTATTAATTACAATGCATAAATTTAAATAATTTATAATTTTAAACAAATTACCGAGGTGTTACATTATTCCACCTCAACGGAATTGTGTCCTCGTAATTTGAAGCTACACAACAAATGTTAAAGGTTGGTGCTTGAAAATTTCATTATGGGAAACCCACATCAGAAATAGGGTTAATAAAATATCCTCTTAAAGAGATGTTAATGGAAAAGAGGATTTCAGCAAAAGAATTATTCTTTTGAATGGGGTGGAATTAGATGGAAGTAAAAACCTAGACATGGAATTAAAATAAAACTATAAAGTTCGGATAAAAAGTAATAGAGAACATGGTCAAATGATAGTTGATTACTACAAAACTATAAACTACTCTAAAAAATCACTAATATTATCAATTATATTGATAACAGGAAAAAAATTTAATACCATTTTCCTTTGGTTGAGGAATTATTCCTCTATATAAGAGTATAAATATTCATTTCTATTTCATAAACACCATCTTATCCTTTGATTGCACCTGGAACTGTATATAATTCTTATCTTACCACAAGTTGAATCATGTGGTGAATTAATATATTAACCTCTAAAACCTCACACAATAATCAACTTAAACCATTTATAAATGTTTAAACATTCAAAAAATGTAATTATTCAACAATTTATGAATAAGGTCGAGGAATTTCTATGATGAACTTATCATTTTCCCTTAATCAACATAAAGCAGCTCTAAATTTTCACCATCCAAACATTTGAATAAATTCATGTTGTATCCTCTTAAAATAAGGTAATAACTCAAATTACCATAAAACATTATTGGAAACATGCGTTCTTCCACATTCATTAAGTACAATACCTGTTATTGTAGGTATTAATTAAATAAAAAAGTGTTGTAAACTCTATCGATCATATAATAGACCACTTTTTTTCAAGTCAATAATCAGTTGCAAGGTAGTCAGTACATATAAAAATCAATCATTTCATCAATATTTTCTCAAAATCTTAAATATATTAAAGGTTGTATTTCACTCAATCACATGTTTTCCCAATTGTATATCTTCATACTGAATATTTATTTACGGTATCATTGAACATTTGGTCTCAAATCCTTAATGAAAAATTATTACAGTAAAATCCTCATATATTCCATAAATCTTATCACCAGTTCATTGCTGATAAAATATTGAAATGAAATACTTTATGAATATAAATATTAATTATTCCTCTTCATCTATGGAAGTATAATAACTTTATCATTATCTAATAGAATCCTTTTGTGTATATTTCTCAAACATATGGTAAATTGATTCACATAGTGTCCCATCTCCTCACAACTGATGTTTTGTACATTGGAAACCTTTTTTTACCCTTGAAATCAAGAACATGGTGTCCTTTTTCTCATCACTTATAATAAAACCCCATTCCCTTCATGAATTTGCTTGGGTGATTCTTTCCATAGTTACCACAGGTGGGAAACCCCTTCATTACATACTTCCATTTATCCATATTTTTCTCTTCCATCCTTTTATTAACTTTATTCCCTTAAAATACATAGGACTCATGGAATTAATTAGTTATATTTTAAACAAATGATGTTATTTCCCAATATTATGTGGATTCCTTGGAGACTATTTCCCTTTGAAATTTTGGCTTAAGGCCATGAAAGATATTATTCTTTTTAAGCATTTCATCTTGTTTATCGGTGGAGTTCTCATTCTTTATTCATGGACCGATTTCTAAAAAATTCCATATACTATATTAGTTCATAATATCATGAACGTTATATAACTCTAATAATGGTATAACACATAACATAAATATTTGCATCATAAATCCTAGAACCATATATATTTGTTACATTAGAAGCAAAAATCCATCATAATTGTATCTATGAAATTGTGAATTTTCCTAAGAATATCCCCCACCAGTGTTATACTAGGTGCATATTAAGGCACATTGTTATGTACTAGGTTACCCTGAGTCAAGCTCGGAACACCTTTTCGGTGTTGTTACCCCTAGGTACAACTGTGCCAGAGACACGTTCATTGCCGTATCCAAACATGGATGTATATTCTAGGAATTTCCATATAATCTATTACTTTCCAAAATTCTATGAAGTTATTGTATTTTTATCCTCAAATAAAATATTATGGTTTTGTTCCCTAATTTATGTTTTCTAAATCTAGTTTCCATGGTTTCTACTAAACTTCCACTTATACCCACAATAAGGAAATAACTCTTGTTTTTTCAGAGTTGGTGCTTTAATTTGTTACATTAGCATATAAACACGAAATACACATCCCAAAGTACCAAATTGTTTAAATGTTTTTTAAATCTATATACAAACATAAGTTTAACATTAAAACTTGAATAGACATAAAATAAAACAACTTATTTTGAATCACACATAATATCCTAGATTATCATTGAAATTCATTCATAATATACTTCTTCAAAACCTGGGGAAAATAAATCATGTGAACAGTGTGATATTAGATGCTCAGTAAGAGTAAATAATATAGTAGATGAAAATATAAATACAAGGAATGATGAATAACTAAAAATGCAAGCCTTTGAAAACATACTTGAGCATAATATGGAAGAAATAAAAATTTATTGAATAATTCCATAAAACATAACCATGGATATTATAATAGTCAAAAAATCACATGAAATTTCAATCTATAGGTTTAATAATAAGGTAATTCATAATGCTAGGCATTGTGAAATATACATTCAAAGCCTCAGTCAAGACATCTAAAAATGTTTAAGGCCTTAGCCAATACCGTATATGAAAATGGGAATGGCGTCAGCCAAGTCCATAAATTTTTTTCTTATGAGACCATATGATGCATAAAGGGGATAAAGAGTCCCCCACACATCACTTTACATGTCCAATTAATTCCTCATATGAAAGGTTATAAAAATAAATATTATGAACATATGAACTTTCTTCCCCAATATGATCACAAAAACACTAACCATTCTTAGTAATATGAAGAATGGTTTCAAGATAGAACACATATAGTAAAAATAATCATAAACCATTAAATAAAATATGGGATATGATTTCAAAAAAAATTTAGTCAATATATTATTCAACAATAGTGTTGAAATAGATAAAATTACTCTTATAAAATCATTGAGTAATTCATTTGAAAAATACTCTATTACTTTGAAAGGAAGAGTTATTTTGGAAAACTAATTTTATAGAACTAGTATTGAAATGATAATTTTTTTATCATAATATGTTGAGTTATTTTATAAAAATAATGGTTGATAAAAACATTTTATATATTTCCATTGAAAATAGGTATGAATTTGGGAAATTATATTTAATCAGGCTTGTATTTCAGGATGAATTCTTAAAAGATCCTTTTAAAAAATCTATCTATCTCTAATAGAAAGTATGATTCTGGTAGGTATGGTTATATATAAAATTTTAAAAAAATATGATGAGTAAAAAAGAATAAATAATAATTTATTTGGGATTAATAAAGACAAATAGTAACCCTAAAAAAATAGAGGTTCGGGTAGAAAACCCTTACCATATGTCCAAATATGTTCCAATATGGAACATAAAGTCTTGGAATATGAAATTATACTTATTAAAAACTAAATTAAATACCTATTTTACATTTATTTGATTTATTATAATTTTATTGAGTTTATTTATTGGAGTTATATGTGTGAAGAGATTCATTATCATCGTTTTTGGTTGCTCATTTCATTTGTTTTCATTATCAGTTCTCTTGTATGGTTGCTAATGTAAAATTATAATTGAATTACACAATTTATGTTATATGTTATTAATGTTAATAAATAATTTTAAATGATCATATAATTCAGTTGGTTACTTTGGTTGAGGATAAATCATTAGATGAAATTTTAATGATAAGCAGTTGGATTAATTTGGTGGTTTTTGGGTCACCTCAAACTCATTTTATTCTATAAATTAATACAATGTATAACAAATGATTCCAAAAAATTAAATAGGATATATCATATATATAATAATCTGGTTCATCCATTAAAATAGTTTCATGAACTGAATTAATGATTGTAACAGATGTTTAAAACTCATCATCCTTGAATGTGATAAATGAACACATCTCAGATGGTATTTTCATTCCTAGTATAAAAAGAGGGGAAAGGAGAGATAATGTTGAATTTTTCCATTATCAAAAAAAATTCTAGTACATTTAAGGTATCATAGTTATCATAACATTTGGAGGAACAGAGGTGAGGAAATAAAAATAAAGAAAAGAACATGAAACAACAAAAATAAAATGAAAAGAGGAATTTACATCATTAATTTATATTCCATAGAGAGCCTCTTTAGGAGACAGTATTTGTTATTTTGAAGAGATAAGGGTATTATAGATGTAGGGAGGATCTTCGGATATTTTAGTATAATTTAGACAAGGCACAAGACTTTAGAGTATGAAGAGAAGAGGGAGTGAGGGGTGGTTTTTATAATGGGGGAGAGGAGGGGTTTCCTTTATTTTAATCATTATTTTATTAATTTGGATCAAGATTATGAATAATATTAATTATAATGTCTAAATATAGTAGTAAGTGCATGTTAGTTCTAACCAATGGTCATTTACATCATCCATGACTTAAGAATGATTTAGAAATTCATTTATTCACTATATTTTTTAAATTATCGAATTTCACTATTCACCAAAAATTCTTGTATTTTGGAAAAATTCCAAGAATTCATCTAAAGAATTTTTTGTAATGTATATTTAAAAATAAAAACCATTTTATCAATATAATTTTATAATTAAGAGACATTCGTTGTTTATATAAAATCATTTTTACTTGGAAAATAAATATTTTAAATTTAAAACATATTTTAAAATACATTAAAAATTAACTAAGGTCTAATTAAATTATCCTAAATTCATTGGAAAACATATTTTTTATCAAATAATACACATTATGAAAATGAATTTTATTATAAATATGTTTATTAATTTAAAATTTTAATAAAATATTTATAACTCACAAAATATATCAACACTTAATTATGAATTTTTTAATATTCCCTCTCAGTTATATGGTTACTATATTTTATTTATACTCACATGGGTGAGGATACTATTTCAAAGGGTATATTACAATTAATAAGGGTAAGTTACTATTTATAAGGGTTAGTTACTATTACAAAAAATGTAAGTTGATCTTATCAGACTACAAAAATCTTACTGATCATAACCATATTTATCAGTTTTTTATATTAAAATCACACAAGAAAAAAAAATTATGTATCATGGCTAGGTTGTAACTATAAAAAAGTGTTATTTAATAGAGACACAATGTTGTGTGCATATAAGTTATCAAAATAATTGAAATTATTTATGAATAATTATGCCATAAAATATTAGGGTGTCATATTAAAATTGAGTATATTCATAACATAATGTAATATTTATCAAAACAATTATAACAGTTAACATATATATTATGTTTATTTGGATAATATAGTGATAAAAATGAATTTTGTAAATATAATAAAATATTTATATTAATAATAAAATATTTGTTTTCACAAAATTAATACTGTAAAATAGTATTTGTTTTTTTAGAAAATTAATTAATTTTATAACCATAAATTGTAATTATTTATAAGTATTATTATTAATTAAAGAACAAAATTTTAATTTATTTAAAATTATTAAAAAATTACTTGGGTGTTACTTAATATACACTACACACCGACGAATTCGCTCATGCTTACCTTGATCTAGTGAGATAGTGCCAGTTTGGAGATACTTGATGAGATGAGTTTTCCATATCTGGTGTTTCCCCCTATGTGGGGGACTTGAGAGTCCGAACATAGAAGCAACGACAACCATATGGTTTACCTAACGCATTTCATCATCTTAATATTAAAAACCTGAAAAAAACATGCCTTGTGAGGGAGAAATGACCCTCTGATGTACCACATGAATAAACAAGTATTCATGTTCAGGATCTATAAGCGATATAGCTATACTTTTCTATGAATTTGATCAAAAATTCTATGACTGAGTGTTGTGATTCACTTCTGGAAAGGAAAGGAAATGGGCCACCTAGAGACAAGTACATTCCATCAGTGGAATGATATATTACTTTTTGGGGATGTAGTCACCATTAATATGCTTGATGAATAATTCAGAGTCTCCCAACACATTCAAGAAGTGGAAATAAATATTGAGTGATAGTTTGAGGCTAGTAGTGGGATCATGATACTCTACTTCATTTTCAATGGATCCTTATGATGATAGGAACAATAATGGAACGATGACCTGTTCTTAGGTGATGAAGAGGACCACCAAGATTAGTATGTTGATCTTTGAATTATTGATCCTTCTCTCAGCTAGGTTCGAGTAGAAAACATTAAAATTAATCTTACAACATGGAATTTCCTGACCCACTAAGAGTATGGCATCATCTAGGAGGTCAACATTAAGGGGGAGTTCTTCAAGGGCTAGAAGTGTGACCAGAAATATTTCTAATGTCTGGCCCTTGATTGATTTCTGCAGAAAAAACCTAATGTCAAACTGTTGAAGGATCAATGGCTAACATTCTAGTTGTCCCTTCAGTAAGGGGAGATTCATAATTTACTTTAGTGGGTCAACTCGGGACACCAACTGTATCTCATTATGTTGAAGATAATGTTTTTTCCTTTTTCACTAAAAACTCAAGCGCAAGATATCTCTTCTCGATAGGGGATTATCTTATATGTATGTTGGGGATAATGCGACTGAGATAGTATATAATGTTATTTCACCCCCCCATTGTTCTTCTCAGAAATAATGGAACAATGGGAATGTTTTTGGGTGAACATGTAGAGGATAAGATAATTGAAAGAAATATATTAAATTAAAATTCGAGGCTATAAAAAATTCTACATGATTTTCTCATATAATATATGTTACTCCACCTCCTACTAGTAGATGGTGCCTTTTTTCTTGAGTCTAAAAAAGGGGTTTCACTTGCCGGCTAGGTTCAAAATAAATTGGTGTATATAGTACATGTGGTCTTGGAGGCATTAAAGCTCCAAAATATTTATTGAGGGAGGAATTTTGCAGATGTCCTTCATATTTTCTTTGTTTATCTCAATACCTCTGTATCTAATGAAATTTTTTTAACTTCCCATATGTAGCCTCAAATTCTAACATCAAGTGGTTCGTTATAAAATTTCAGGAGTGTATGAAGCCGAACAATTTCTCGAGGACTCTGAGGTGGTCCTGACAGAAGGTGGATTTAACCACCAGGTTATCCATATACCATTCCACCAATTTCCCAAGAATCAGTTTGTAGATGTGATGAATGTCCTTCTAATACATAGATCCTTCATTCATTAGGCTAAAAGGACTCACTTGAAAGAGGAAGGTTCATTTGGCACCCTGAATGTAGTAGAATCATGGTCCCCATGGGCCTTATAGATCCTGTTTTCCCCTAATATCCATCCATAAAGGGGAGGGTTTTAACCTAGGCATAAAATCTATCAATAAAACCATCACTGGAAGGGGAAAATCATTCATCATGCAATTGCGGTTGAGGTCCCAGAATTCGATAATGACTCTAAACTACTTATTATTTTTCCAGTACATGTCAATGTTGGCAATCTGTTTCCGAGTACATAACATCCTAAATGATGTTGGATTTTATTAGATTATTAACCACGACCTCGACTTTGACACCATGTGAATGGTTAATTATTCTAAGAGGCTTCCTGAAACCATGATGACTCACCTAGAGACTAAGATAGTGGATTTACTAATGATCCAGCCCTAAATCTCATCATAGATCCAAGAAAAAAAATCACTATTCTACTTTAGGTTGGCCACATTCTACTGATTCTCCTTTAAATTCTTGAATTCACTGATTAGTGTCAGCGTTGGATATTTATCAGTTCCATGGTTCACCAAAATTAAATCATCATTAGTAGTGGAGATTCCCCCTTAAAATGTGGTATGGAATCTTCTAAATCCTCTTCATCATCTAAGATAAGAAAATTAGTAGGAGGGGAATGTTTTCCAAGATAGCTAATTCAGGGGGAGAACTGCCATCCACATAAATGGATATTGATTCTTCACCAACTGATTCCTTCTACACTAACATGGTTGATATAGGATCTGTTGAGACAATTCCATTGGGAATTCAACTGCGGGGTACATTCTTGATATGAAAGAAGTGTTGGAAGGTCTATTTCAACATGTTCATCCCTTCCCTAAAGAACATGTGGGAATTCCCTGAAATGCTGGATATGGGGTGAACATCTTGATACCTTACCTAAGTAGGGGCCCATAGTATCACCAGGTAATCTCATGTGTAATGGAACAAGGTAATATATAGACTCACCTTATTTTTTCGGATGCCTAAACCCATTTTATTAGAGGTAATGAAATTTATTTCCAGGTCTAGTGTTTTGGCCTCCAACCAATGAATTGAAAGAATGAATGCATCATTCATGCCTTCCAATAGATTAGTTATAGTGTTCTAAAGATCATTTATTTCCTCAACACCATTGGTCTAAACCTTCTTTACTTTACATTTTTAGTAGATTTCATCCTTATAGTGGGAATCACAATAGTCAAACGGGGACACATCACCGTAGACTACACCTACTCCACCATTGGTGGAGTACACATGAAACTGGTGATACAATGTGTGGATTACTGCTTGAAGATAAATCATGGGCCTACCTTGTAGCATGTTGTAGGAATTATCATGTGAGATTAACATATATTTGGTTTCTTATATCAAAACACCAAAAGGGAACTTCATCCGAACCATTCTACACAATTTCTTCTCACTCCTATTATAACCCATGATTGTCAGGTTTGAGGGTGTCATATCTGTTTTGGTCAGTCCCAACTTATGATGCATCCTAGTCAGGATGATATTAATCCAGGAACTACTATCCTCCAAGAAAAAATATATCTCCATGCAATTTAATAGTCATATAATGTACAATGGGTGAATGTTCCCCTACATGAGGGTGTTTTCATCTTCCCCTGATAATGAGATGACGACTTATCACTCCCTTACCCAGCCTCCCCTACATAGTCAGCCTATATGGTAGGTACATCTAATTTTTACTCTATGGGATATTTTAATGGATTATTCTAGGGCCTCATGAATTTCATTAGACAATAGAAGGGCCTCAAGTATCGATATCCATATGGGTATTCTTCGTAGATGCTTAAATGATTCATATTTTAATGCCCAAGGAATCCATTTTTTCCATCGGGGATCACTATTTAGTAGGAGGCACAATTTATGTTTCGGGTTGTACCACAAGGTTTGGATGTTTTTTGAAACAATAGAAAAAATCAGGCCTTTAATAACACCTGTAGATGGTTTTTCTCAATTCTCCAAAAGAGCAGATATTCCAAGCGATATTTAAATATATCCGTTATCAAAACCTTTTTTTCCATGATAAACGGTGTATTTACAAATCATAAAAAAGATGTGATAAATGTTACTTTAACAACTCATTTTATCACTCATAAAGGGTGCATTTAACATATTAAAAACCCCCATTAAAGGCACTCTTAAACATCTCTTTTTTAGCACTGTTGAAAATTTGAAAAAATTATTGTTTTCACGCACCCCAACACCCACTTTCTTAGTGCATATAGCCACCATTTCATAACGATTTCCACTCCCAAACTTCATTCACCCCCTTAATTAGTGCTAGATGTATCCCACAAATACCTTCACATGCATTAATTTGATCCATGGACCTCCCTTATGCTACTGGATGTTCTTGAGCACTCTACTATGCGTGTTATATTTTATATTTTACAACATTCTAATTTATTTTATCATATTTAGAACTTTCTAATATATATATATATATATATATATATATATATATTTAAATAAATAATATATTAATATTCATTTACATATATTAGAATATAATTATAAATATAAATATGTTTTTTAATACACACACATATGTACATATAGACATTATATATACATATTAATGAATTTTAATAACGTAAATAAAATTGAAATATTTTTAATTTAAATAAAATGAATAGTGAATAATTATTTACATTTATTTTATATAAATAAAATTAAAATTTTATTTAAATATGTTTAGATATGTATTTACACAATTTAATTATTATAATTAAATATGAGAAAATATGCATACATATAACTATAAATGAAACTATATTAGGAAAATTAAACAATTTCAAAACCATAATATCTATATGAATGTATTCCATAATAATAAATTAATTCCCCATAGAAAATTTGAAAACATATCCCTTAAAAAATGTTAAATTATGATTGAATATTAAAAAAATAAGATACACCGACTAAAAACTCAGTTATGGTGGCCTTTAGGGAATTTTTGGGATTCATAAAATATGACTGGGAATTCCTCTATCACTAGGGAATATATATATTTTTAGTCTTTGATTTGATCTATGATAGATCCCAAATGGGAAGCCAAATCAAAAGATACCTCCTTTTGATGTTCTTGTCTTGTTTTTAACTTATCCTAGACCCTTCATTAATTCATTTAATTTTTATGATATCCAAGTGTTAATAAATTAATATTACTTGATAAAAATTATAAAATTATTAATTATTCATACTTTTCAATTATTTTATAAGCTATGTTTCAATAAATATCCCATATGTTAAATGTAATTGTGTAATAATATTTATCTAAATTATATTTTGAAAAATACATTATATTTATTTCAATATAAATATAATTATATATTTATAAAATATTTCTAATAAAATATTTATTTTTTATTAAATATACCGTATCTCAGCGGAAGAAAAAAGATCTCATAAAGGGGAGACATTATCTATGATAGTAAAAAAGAATTGATAAATCCCCTCCCCCTTTATCAGCACTTTTTTACTAGCCCATATAACGAACACCTTTATCAATGGTTTTTTTTCTAGTTCTTATAAAGTATCCCTTTATTATAAATGAAAAAAACACCCATTTATTAGTGAATTTTATTATCACTCATAAAGGGTTCCTTTATCATAACTTTTTTAGCACTGATATTGACCGCCTTTAGCAGCACTTTTTTAAGAATAGATAAAACCTAAAAATGTTCAAGTACTAATCTATTTTAGTGAAATATCATGTTGATGACTATATGACATGTTCTGAACCACTTTTTGTTGCCTATCGGTAAGTTGAGGCCTATATCTGATAATACATGGAAAGTCATGGTACAATCACGACGGGTCTATGAGGCCAGTTAACACGATCAGCTATAGTAGGGTATCTGACAGCGTTGAGTGGGAGGATTGATCCTTCTTATCTCAGTGTGAAAACCCCGCTTCCTAGTCTTGGTAGAATAAAAAACTCAGTTTGAGGTGCTCTCTTAATTGTTCTTGTGGCATACATTTCCTTGAAATCTACCTCAACAATGTTGGCTGGAGATAATAAGGGAGTTTACATGGTATTCCTCAATGTCAGGTCGTGTGAAGTGGTCTACCAGCTCAATGATGTTTAAAGAGGATTACTCCTACTCCTCATTAGTGAGGTAATCTAGATCTAATAATACCCAAGGATTGGATCCCATGTCAGGAGGAATGAAATATCCAAGGGGTGTGGGATGGCTTCATCACTAGAAGGAGACTATGACTCCCTTGAGCAAGGGGTTCCATCTCTTCCACGATTTGGTGTATGTTGACACAGTTCAAGAAGTAACATCCAGAGGAGATAAGTATAAAATTTGAGGATATATATTACATAAATGGGAATTTAGAACACCATGTTCTTAGGTTACTACTCTACAAGTCAACATGTAATTATAATACTCAGTTCTGTTGTTCGAAGCATACTTCAATTCTTTGGATGATTCGCTGTCTCTATTGAGGTTCATGGAGATATATTCCAACTACAAAAAAACATCACTCCAATTGACCAAATGAAGACATACTTGGTCCTGGATCCAATGATTGAACATATACAATTCTTTGAAGGTATATTTGTAGATATTTTGTTAGGTTAAATGGTTATGGATATGAGTGTATCTTCATTCTCAAGGCTTCTCACATTATAGAAGGTACATAATCTCATATATCTATAGGATATAGGAAGTATTTCAGAACCTGGTTATCCTTTAAGTAATATATCTGATGTATTCTTCATAGAAAGGTATCTCTAAAATCCTATCTATGATGAGGGAATGGATTCATGTTTTCTCATCTAGGATACTACACTTGGAAATGCAGTGTCACGACCCCCTACCAAAAACGTGTACCCCTCCTGGGATAGAAATGTGAGAAGAGAGATAATTCCCCCTCGACTCCCACATCAAGTAGGCCCTAGGTTGGAGACAAGAACTGAGGGTAAAGTTGTTTCACCCTCGGTTTGAAATATATAGCCTTTGTTTATTCTTTTTTTCTATTTCAAGTGCATGGGATGAGTTGAGGAGAGGTTGGGAGAGTTGGGATTGGTTTTGAATAAGTTTGGAGGCTTTTCTTAGGGATCACAGTTTGAGCATGATTAGGGGAAACCATGCAGGTTCTCCCTGAAACCGAGCAGTGGGAGGAAGTAGGCTTCGCACAGCCTGCGCACGGTTTGCTAGGCCATGCGAGGCAACCATGCGGACTCATTCTCTCGAGATAGTGGCGTGAACATGGTTTGTGCACGGTTTTGTGACACCGTGCAGAATTACCATGTGACCACTTAAAGGAAGGGTTTTTAAATTCGGGCTCCATCGGGCTTGACCTATTTAACTCCATATATTCTCCCACTCAAGCCTCACTCAGGATTTTGGGTTCTTAGAGGTTGAAGGTTCTCTCTCACTAGTTTTGGAAGCAATTAATAGGGGTTTAATGGTGTTTTGAAGGTGGTTTCTCTCGAGTAAGTCTCTCCTATTTGTTTCTTTGTGGTTTCCTCTAGATATTCATCTCCCTCTCACTCTCGGTTTTTTAGATCTACATCCGTTTCATGTTAATCTAGTATTGGGATTTCTTTGGGTGTTGATTTTAAGGGTTGTGGATGATATGTAAGGAGATCTAGAGTGGTTTTCATGAACCGTTTCCTCGGATTGAGGTGCGGTTGCTTGTGGGTCGATTTCACTCGAACATTAAATATAGGAGGCTTCTCTCTCTACTCCACTTGGTTAGAATGAGGGGTTTTTGGTTAAAGTTAAAAATTTATCTTGATATTAATTTTGTTTTTGATGTGAAAAAGTTATTATAAATCCATTTGGTGGTGTTTTGAGGATTTTTGGGAAGAAAGTGATTTTGGGGTAAAATGCTCTTGTTGTGATTTTAAAATGGAGATTTTAAAATTTTTTGTTTTGTTGATTTTTTCCTACAAATTATTTTTTATATTTTCCCCAAAGCCGGTTTAAGGAAAACCGATAACCAGGCATACAACCACAAACCACCATATGTAAATTCAAATTTCCAATTCAAACAAGAAATCCATCATGAGTCTCGATTATCGGGCCATCTCGAACAGGTCGCCACCTTTAGCCACACCCCATCAGCGCGATTAGAGAACACTGTTGGCAAACAACCCCGACGTGCCACCACATACATTAACACCAGAGGACCAACAACTCCTCGCTGGTGACCATCACCAGTGACAGACTACCACCGCCCATGCCACACTATTCATCACGCCCACCAGAGAACAGTAGGGGAACCGAAATATCTGTAACGAAGGTGATCTGCACCAATGTCCACAACCCCATCACCCGTGCCTAAGAACAGACCGCTGCGGAAGACACCGACGCATACCAAGAAGGGTCCAGAGCACTCCGTAGAGTATTCCATAGACGGATCGGTCATACACCCATAGATCCAACCAGAAGTGTCGTCAATCTCACCGTTGCCGTAATCCATCGACCATCGGGAAGTAAAACCAACCCCGGCCAGAAAACACCGGGTACCGATCCAGAAAACCAAATCACACATACAGCGAAACAAAACACAAACCAAAAAACCCTAAGAACAGGGAAACGAGAAACCGTTGCAAGCAGCGGAAACCCGCAACCCAGATCCCTTCGCCACTACCCTTATCAACCTCGAGAGTCGCCGCAAAACCCCAACCGCCCCCACTGGAGCTTTGAGCTTCGAACTCTGACCAGCACCATGCCTCCAGCAAAAACCCTATCCCGCGAGCGGACTTAGGCAAGAGAGCTAGCAATGAGAGTGGGAGAGTCGGCGAAAAATCCAGAGCCACCAGATCTGAGGGGAGGAGATGACGAGAACTGAGGGAAGGAGGCGGCGACGAGGAGAGATTCCGAGAGCCGTAGCGCCCCTTACGGGCCCATCAGAAAATGTTGAATTAATTAATATGGATTTTGAAATAGCTTTTCAATAAAGGGGTTGTATTATTGAAATGGTAATTGGCATGTAAAAAAGGGTGGAAGGGTGTTTTCAATAAATGTTTGATTTATTGAAGTGGTTCAGCAGGTAATTGAAATGGTTAATTACATACTTTGGTGAACTTGGTGGGTTATGTGCTTGGTTATGGATTTTTTAAATGATGTGTGGATGTGTGAGGGATGTACCACTATAATAAAGGGATGGGTAGGGGACAGAAGGGCCACTATCCGTGGTAAGTGAACGGGAAGTTCCACTAAATTTGGGAAGGAAGAAACCAGTTAGACGAAAGTTTATCCATTATTATTATACCGGTATTGGGTTGTGGAACCTTGTGTGGTGCATTGATTTTATAGATGAAAATTTTTGTGCTAATTTGAAATGTTGAAATGTCTTTTGGAATGTTTGGTTGGATTTCCCTTGGTTTTCTTGGTGTGGTAAGGGTATGTTTGGCTTACAGTAATGGTCCCACTCATGATCATTTATATAAACTGCTCAATATAAATGTGGTAACAGTTTTATCCAAGTGGCGTTTGTAGGGAAGTAATTTGGAGAAACCCTACTATGTATTATTACTCTCCCCTTCTTTAGAACTTTATTGCTTTTGTAGATGTCATATTCTAAGAAATAGGAAAAGGTAAGGCATCTCATTACTAGCAGTTTGTGGTGATGCTTGGGAGATGTGGTGGTGCTTGGAGAAAGGATCTTGGGGTGGATTTGAGGAGTGTGTCTTGGTTTATTATGGGTATATTATTTAGTCTTTGGCATAGTACACTATTATCATGTTGGATGGTATTGGTTTTGGGTTGTATTGTGGATCAACATGGTAATCTTTTGGGAATACATGCTTGAATGTTTTATTGAAATGCATCATATAGTGGCTGTTGGTGGTGGGTTTGGTTGGATATCTTCCTAAGGGGACATCATTCCCCAATGTTCCTTGATGCCCTCAGCATTTATTTCTATCCTTTGGAACCTTGGGAACGTCTCTTAAGGACAAGTAACCCTCACCAACTCCTCAAGCCAAAGATGTAGGGGTGGGGTGTTACAATAGTAAACACATAGAAGGAAAGCATTACCCTCTAAGAGAACACATGGGAAAGAGAGAGATAATATTATCACCAAGTAACTCATACTAATAACACAATGTATAAGAAACCCATGTTCACATATGTAATTTTATGAAAATAACACTATAATTAAATGTAAAAACTATAAGGACCAAAATAAAGTAAAATGGCAGCGACCACAATTCCCAAACAACTCCTGCAACTCCAAATTTTCAGTTACCACCATGACCTCCAACCGGCTCTAAGAGACTTGAAAAATAGTTTATATAAGGTAGTGTGAGTATAACCATATACTCAATAGGATCCTCCCTGGATCCTCTCATGAAAAAGTAATGAAATCATGCTAAATCATAGTAAAACACAAGTGAAGCTAACTCGTCACATAAATAGGTATACTATGTTCCAATCCTCGCCAGGGATACTCTCACCATGTATTCCATAATATAGTATATTATATAAAAAATACTGTCAAGGGTACCATGCTACCAGTTCCCCACAAGTTTTCTACCTTTACCTAATGTCAAACGTCTTGAAAATATCTCCCCAAAAGGCTGGCCTCTATACCCCTGGGCAAGAAACACAACTTCCACCTTGTGAAACATAAGGGATTTCCCACAAGCACCTGGGTGAAGCACCACACCATCCACAAACCAAGAAGTAACTTGTTAGTTTCTGGGATCCACCACATCCCACATAACACGTGCCATACATCGGGTATTATTCCTCAATCCATTAAATCACATACACCGAGTAAGGGTCCCCACCAATAATATACTATACATGTTATACCTATAGTAGTTTGTAGGAAACTACATCCCTAATATATGTGTGTGAAATAACAAAAAACCATTACAGCCCGCGAAACACCTAAATGGGAAAAATTAAACTCCATTCATTCCACCACAAGTAACCACCAATAGAATAGAGTGGGGCCAAAGGGGGTATTCATATATCCATCCTCACACTATAATATTGGAGGAAGACACCCCTCCAGGTATTGGAATACCTAGGTTGTTAGTTTCCCTAAATGAAAGGGTGGTGTATCATATAGAAAAACAAAATGTAAAAGATATAATAATATCACTACTACATTATGGGAAAAACTCTATCTTAGAAACCAATTCAGCTAACATCTCTTGGACTCTAGGCTTCCACCTCTACACCTAAATATCCTATAAGCACACAACCATTTAAACAGATTCATCAAATCATCATACCCATTTTAAATAGTTTCACTTTATGTTAAATAATAATTTAACCATTAATTAACCATGATGATTTCTACATTACAATTCATTAGAATCAAAATAATGTTTTATTCCCTCTAAGCATAGCAAAACCAAGTCCACAATTCCATTAAATTATAACCTTGGCATTTCATCCTAGTAATCTCCAACTCCATGAGGTATGGTTATTCATTCCACAATTTTTTAATATAATTATCAATTTTACATAATTCTAAATATTCTGGAAAATCATTCTAAGCATTCAAACACAAGGGGCTTAACATACTGAGTAGATGAACTACCCACCGAGTCGTTTCCCCCTATAGAAAGAGCACAATACCATCCATCCTTGAGAAGCTAAACATGGAAAAAACATGGAATACCCCATGCGTCTTCATATATTTTGGAAGGAGGGTATGAAAGATCATATCTATCAAGAAGTTGGGAAGGTAAAATATATAAACAAACAATAGGTTCATCAAAAACCACATTTACATTGACTGGTAACCCCAACTTTAACCGGTTCCATCATCCCCGATGTTCTCCCTGACACCCACATGCATAAAATGATGCATCTATCCAACATAGGCGTTAAATGATTCCACCACCACTTGGCCTCCCCAACAATACATACCACAACAACCTTCCCATATCATCCATCTGAGGCTCATTACACAATAAAATAAGTAGTAATCAATCAAATCAACTGGGATCTTGGCCCCAAAAGAGGGCATTATATTTATAACACAACTGGTACTTTATTCAATCTTGAATTAACCAATTCATTATCATAGGTTCTAACTATGGGAAACCTAAACAACTAGCTATATAAAGGTATCAATTTTTTTTAGAAAATTAATTTTACAGAAATTTAATCAAGAATATCAATATGATTCATGTTTATCAATCATTTCAATTAAATATACTTAATGCATCAATTTGATTATCATCAGACTACAACAACAACTAGATTCATTAGACAATACTCTTTATATTTATCCAATTAATTATAAATTAATTCTAGATGTACATTATTTACTAACTTACATCATGAATGACATGATAAGCAATCCAAAGCATAGATATCACACTATCTAGTAAATAAAGAGTAAATAACATCGTGAAGAAATTGATACCAATTCTTTAATATAGTTTACCTATTTTTTATGTCAATTTCATTGCCATCTAGTGGCTAAAATATCCGAAC
The DNA here is from genome assembly GCA_963277665.1 of Viscum album. Taxonomy (NCBI): domain Eukaryota; kingdom Viridiplantae; phylum Streptophyta; class Magnoliopsida; order Santalales; family Viscaceae; genus Viscum; species Viscum album. Next base: position 544,350,833 of record OY728119.1, read on the forward strand.
TATAAATATTCAAATAAAAATAATAGAAAATTCTTGAATCCCCTAACTCAAAAAGGTATTTTATGTTCTTCACACAAGAATTGTCCAACACAACAGATCACGATCACCTCTCCCATAACAACTACATCCACCTGAGGACGCTGCAACACAACTGGATCGAACAACAGAAAAACAATATTCATTAGAAGCATATAGATCACATGAAATCACATGGAAAGGATAAATATGAGTAAATATATTGATTAACCCATAATAAGGGATGTATAATATACCTTATATCAAAGATGGATTGACACTTTATGGTTTCACCAAAATAGGGGGTGCATGTACACAAAGAAAGGCTCCAAGGGGAAATGATCCAAGAACAAAAAAATAATAAAACTCCTCATGAAAAAAGGTTCAAGGAAACTCATAACAAGATAATTTATATAGAAGAATAAGGGTGGAAGGTATCTCGACCCTTTTGAAAATCTAAATAGAATAGCAGTATAGATACAGTTTCTATTTTCCTTTTAAGGAGGATCTGGTCGAGATTATGTAGGTCGACCGAGTAAAGGTATAATCACCATTTATAAAATTAACATAGGAGTTATGGGCTTTGAGTAGACTCAGAATCCCTTAAAAAATACTTTGAATTAATTTTACCTGAAGGATAAAATTGGATGAGTCAGCATTGGACGATTCGTCATTGGATGAGTCACCATAGTATGATTCACTGTTGGATGAGTCATTATGGGAATGAGTTACCCTTTGAAGGAGTAACCATTGGAATGAAAAACAGTTGAAATGAGCTAAAGTTGGAATGAGATACTGTTGCAATGTGCTACCATTAGAACGAGTTGTCATTGGAAGAAGATACTATGGGGATGATCTACTAATAAATTTACATAAATCTATTGAAACATCGTTAAAAAACTAGAAATATTGGAAAAGTGTTGGAATAAGTCACCTTAAGCTCCCAGAACACCCCCAAATACCTGATTTCAGCAAAGGAATGTATGAAAGAGGTCGGGGACATTACATAAAATATCTCTCAAAACATTATCATCCTTGAGAATCCAAAACCTTCATAGGGAGGCAACAGAAAAGGGTTGGTCTGAACATCCACCTCGTAAGATACCTCTGAAGGCTCTCACCACCACAGGAGCTCAATTTCTTCATCAAATGAATAATGTGAATCCACACAAAAACTAAAACGTGATCCTGACTACTTTCCAAGGATAGATACCTCTAAAAATAGGTCACCCTCAACATGAAACAATAGAATACCGTATCATAAATAGGAAATTTTGATAACCACAAAATAAAAATCATTAATAGAAAATAGATTAACATGTAAAAACACAGGGACTGAGCATGTATCCTCCTCTCACATTCCAAGGTACACTCCTACATACCATCATAATGCCACAAGACATGAACCAGGGGGATAAAATGCTCGCGTAACACCATCTCATTGCATTCATAGATCTTTACCGGCGGCTCCTCAAAGGTTGCATCATCATCAACATAGATATCCCCCCAATCGATGATTTGAGAGTCATCATGAAGATAATGGTAAATTTGTGACACATGAAAATCATTGTTCATCCTTATCATATATGGGGAGAGTTATACTCGATGTGCCATGACTCTGACATAAGACAACACCTCAAATGTCCCAACAAATCAAGGAGAAAGCTTACTCCCATGATGAAACCTTCACTTCTCATGATGGGGAGTCCCCATAAAAAACACATGATCACCAAAATCATACTAAAAATATCCCCTACTATGATTGGAATAGGAATTATAATGATCATGCGCTGACTTCATCCCCTAAAAAATCATCTGAACCATCTTTTTCATGTTTTATACAAGTTCTAGCCCAGGAATTGCTATCTATATAACCCCAGTCTAGAACAATGGGGAGCAGAAAGGTCGACCATACAAGGATTCAAACGACACCATACCGATTGTGGATTAGAAACTGTTATTATAAGAGAACTCTTCAAAGGGATGGTGCATCATCCACGAACCTCCAAAATCTCAGACACTGGAGCACAACTTGCATTTAAGAGTGTGGATAGTCCATTTATTCCAACCATCTGTAAGTAGATTAAAAACATTGATAAGGCATAACAAATAACCAAAAATTTTTTAGAGACCTCTCCATGCCATGAACATGAAATGAGGATCTTGATCGAAAATGGTCATCTATGGGACTCCGGGGATTCCCACGACATCCTCTAGAAATTTCCTCAACAAAAACTCCACTGAGATCTACTCCTTGATTGTTTTTAAGTGGGATGACATTGTTAAATTATCCACTAATACCCATATAGTGTCATTTACTCCTTAATATCTAGTTAAACAGGCAATAAAGTCAATCTAGATGTTCTGCCACTTCCACTGATGAACATCTTACAGCTTGAGAAAACCACTGGGAACACAGTGCTCGACCTTCACCTTCTAGAAGACCAATCATAGAGACACAAACTCTAAAACTAAAAACCTCAACCTAGGCCACCGAAACTAACTCCTAAAATCGTGCTACATATTTTTCAATCCAGGATTTACTGTTAATGATGAACAATGGAACTCTATGAGAACCATCTCACGCATTACTAAAGGAACCGAAAGCCTTCCCTGAAATAATACATGATGTTATTGATCCTCCAACCAGCCATTAGCGGCCTCACAAAAAAAACTCTTTCTATCCATACCTCCACCTCAGGATCCCCCAAATAGGAATATTCCACCCACTACACCAAAGAAGACTTCACCATCATCTGAAAAAGTCAATATATGCCCCCAACATATCCCATATCAAGACATAATGCTAAATTAACTTCCAATACTCTTCAAGAACCACCTGATTCATGAAATGAATCATTAAATGACTTTTTACTCATTCCATCAGCAACAAGAATCCCTTTTCCAAGTGTATAATAAATTTCAATGTTGTAAGACTATAAGCACTACATCCACTGACCCTGTCACAAGATCAAGTCACACTGGGAGAAAATTTACCCCATTCTCTTATGATTGGTGAAGACCATGAATTTATCTCATAGGAGGTAATGTCTTCAAAACATCTGAAAAAACACAAATTTCAAAAAATAGAGACCGTTGGTGGTATAGTTACGTGCATAGGGACATAATTTACAGGACCCATAAGAAACGACCGATCTCTGTAGAATCAGATCACATCGTAACCCCAGACCCAAAGAATCGCATGAAAACTAAAACTAAACTCATTCTACAAGAATACAGAAATTGGACCACTGTACAAATTCTTCTTTAGATAACAATGAATTCCTAACACTAATCATTACATATGAACTATTGATCTTTTTTGGTAATCAATATTATAGGAGTGGAATCCCGAGAGAAATCGGCTACATCCCTCTTGTAGTAGCCTGTGAGACCAAGGATTCTTCAAACATATACCATTATACAAGGGTATTACCAAGGGACAAATACTTCTAACATTAACAGATCCACAACTACTCCATGTTTTCGATGAAAAATTTCCAAAACAGAACACAGATGCTCTGCATGCTTCTCCCCAGATATGAAGTACACACGGATTTCATCTATGAGTAGCCCCATGAACATATCTAGGAACTCATAGAACACGTTGTTCATCAACACCATGAACACAACACGAACATTCGTCATGCCAAACGACATCACCAAGGACTCGTAATGCCCATGAAGACAAGGAAAATAAGTATTCAGGATATCCTCATCCTTCAAAAATATCTAATGATGTCCAGATGACAAATTGATCTCCGAGAACCAACTTCCACCATTAATTTTATCTAATAAATAATCAATTCATTGAAGAGGAGAGCAGTTCTTCACTATCACTCGGTTTAATTGATGATAATGCAAAGGAAACTTTAACTGTCGTCATCCTTCTTTATGGAAAAAACTAGGGCAACCTATAGTGACACACTCATCCAATCAAAACCACACTATAATAAACCATCAACCTGTATATGAAGCTCTTGAAACTCATATAGCACTTTCAAATATTGATACATTGAGATATTAGATGCACATGGATGTATCTCGATCACTCATAGAGGGGGTAATGCTATAAACATTTTAAGAAAGGCATTAGGGCACTCTTGAACAATCCTAGGAAATGCCAACTGCTGAACCTCTGATAATATCAAAATCCACTCATCCATCAAGGATGATAAGGAAATAACCTACCTCTAACCCATCCAGGGGCCTCACTCGCCAAAAGACACTTCTGGATCTCCATCAGCATCAAAGAACACCAATTACCTCCTAATGAAATCCACAATATTCTACACTGAATACAAACAATCCATGCTAATGATGACATCACATGGTTGAATCTGTAAAAATATTTAATCTCCCCAAGATTGGTGCTACCCCAACACTAGCTAACAAAATCTACATATATGAAACAAGTCAGTTTGACCTACAACTACTTTTGTCTACACCATGGGATTTAGAATCCTTTCTACCTAATGTCTCAAAGCATAAAAAGTAGAAGTTTATATGAATGATTGTGTCGCTCATGAATCAAATAATGCTTGCAACCATGTAGAAAACATGTAAAGGGTTCCTAAAACAATGTATGACTCTCCTAGAACTGCCAGGGACATCACATGAAGCTGACCAAAACCTGATCTAATGCCTCTCTGACCCTACTTGCTACCACCTCCATGACCATGTTATACTCTCTATGGGCGGGGAGCATCTCAGGGTTGTCCTATGACTACCCCATCTACTCTCAGTTGATACCAAACTAGTGTAACCTATTGCTACTACCATAGCTGAAAATACCTTAACAGAGGAACCTGATGTCGAACGCCAGACACACACTGAATTCTCAGAAATGTCAGACACTCTCACCACTGATGACCACTACCTCCATAAGAAAAACATTGCATGATCCCTTCACATAGGTCTTAGATATGCATCACCTAGGGAAATGAGATGGTGAGGGCTGGGATATACCCCTGAAAGAATGAAAACTCTTCTTCCTAGAAAACTAGGAATCCCAAACCGTATCTCTCATGCATGAGGAATCCTGATGACTCCCCTCTCAGGATGATATAGGTCTACCGAACATCTTCTCAATGAACTCTTCTATCACCAGCACCTCATGACACGTATTTAGCATAAATGGGGTGACTTGGCACTGAATCTATGAACACAAAGTCTCATCAAAATGCCTCGACTTGGACTCGTCATTTGGAAATAGGTCAAAATCATATAATTCCTAAAATGGATTCCAATATCCATCACACTAGAGATACCCTATCAAATGGTATGTATCTCTTGGTGACTGTCCACCTCTGCGGATGAAAAAGGAACTCTACTATATACATCTCTCAAAACATCTCCCACTAGACAACAAACTCCATGTGATCAGTAAGGAATAAGAACCACCACTGACTTTCTGCCCCACGCTACATCGTCAAAACCAATGACACACAATGTTACTTCTGAGAACGGATCAAAATGAATGTCATCTCAACCTCCTCCAACCAGTCTTTCATGACTGCATCGGAAACGGAGCCCTTGTACTTCTACAGGCTCTTGAACTACCACTCTCAGAGTTTCTTCCTTTAAGTGACTTCATCATCAACCGATGCTCTGTGAAAATCTGCTGGCATAACCTAATGAACATCTTCAACATGAACCAGATGTGGATATCGACCAAGATCCATAGATTCCAAATGAAAAATAGTTAGAAATATTAATCCTGACATATGGATGAGATTAAAAATAAATAATTATTTAATTTTACTCATTTTAGGTTAACAAATCGCATGTTATAACAATTTAAGAATCGGTGAAACGAATAATGATGCATGATTCGTTCCAAGGTCTCAGCCCTTTATCTAGAATCTCTTCATTTAGTAGCCACTATAAAATGAAATGTATGTGCATAAGATCATAGGGGCCCTAAATACCTATGTCTCAGCTAGTCTCCAGTGTTTATAGTGCTTGCTGAACATGACTGATATTATTTCCCTACGATCCCACACATACTCACTTTTATCTTACTCCAAACTAAATCATGGCCCCCAATTAGGCCTCTGATACCACTCTATACCAACCCCATCCCAGGAAAGAGTACCCACTAGGCTGGAAATGTGATAAGATAGATAATGGATCTTAAGTACTTCCTCTAGTAGGCCCCATGTCAGCAACTAGAACTGATGTTATAGTAAACACACAGATTGGAGGCATTACTCTCTAAGAGAACCTATGAAAAAGAGAGAGATAATATAGACACCAATAAACTCCTAATCATAAAAAATGTGAAAGAAACCCATGTTCACAGATGTAATTTCATTCAAAGACTACTACAATTGAAAGGGAAAAACTATAAGTTCCAACATAACATAAAACATATGTGACCACAAAGCCCAAATAGCTCATGTAACCCCAATATTGATGTAACTAACCTGACCTCCAACCCACAAAAAGTGACATGAAATTTTGTTTATATAATGTAGGGTGAGTGTAAAATTATACTTATTAGGTTCCACCTAAGAGCCTCTTGTGAAATAGTAATGAAAGCATGCTTAATCACAAGAAAAAAACAAGTGAAGCTAACTCATCATGAAAACAAATATACAATGTTCCCAGCCTCACAAAGGGTACTCTCACCAAGTACTACATGAATGAGTACATAATATAATAATGGATTTCAAGGCTACCCTTATACCTTGTCCCCACTGGTTTTCAAACATTCCCCAATTCTGGAAATCTTGATAATCACACTCTAATGTGGTTGGCCTTATGACACATGTGAAAGAACTATATCATGAACCTCGTGCAACACAAGGAATTGCTCGCAGACACATGGGAGAATCACAACACCATCCACATAACTAGAAGAAACCAAGTAATTTCTAGGAGCCACCATAGCCTGCATAACATGTATTATGTATCATGTATTATGCCTCAAGCCATTACAGCCTATAAACAATATAAGGATCCTCAAGCCATCACAACCTATACATGTTATACCTATAGTAGTCCATAGGAAACTATATCCATAATATTTTTTTCTAAAATAACCAAAAATAACATAATGTCCTCAAAACACATATAAGGGGAAAAATAACCTTCGTGCATACCAGAACAAGTAACTACCAAGAGACGAGAGCATGCCAAATGGGGTAGTCACCCATCTATCATCCCACCGAGATGTTAGGGGAAAACACCCCCTTTGTTTGAGAATGCCTTCAGTGTTAGTTTCCCTAATTAATAAGATGGTGTGGTATATAGAAAAAATACATGATATAATATATCTCACAACCACACTACGGAAAAATCCTAGTCTTAGACACAACTGTAGATAACATCTCTTGGACTCCTTGCTGCCACTACTAAGAGTAGATATCCTATAAGAACACAAATATTAAGTGATTTTCCTTAAATAATCATATCCATTTTAATCAGTATAAATTTACACTAACTAATTCATTAACAATTAATTAACAAGAATCATTTCCACATTACACTTCATTAGCATCACAACTAATCTCCATGCCCTTAAGGACTTAGCAAACTGAGTCCACAGTTCTTTTAAACTGTAACATCAACATTGCATCCCAGAAACATCCAAACCCATGAGTTAACATCATTTAATCTATCTGTAACACCCCAAGATTTCATAGTATGTTATTTCTTCAAATTAATTCAATATCTCGCACTACACGCAACACTGAGTTCAAGCGCACCACGACTTACCAAACAAGCTTCTCAAAAGCGACTATGAATAGTATTAAGTGAATTTTGATATTTATATAATTAATATAATTTTAGAAACCATATTATTAGTTTCTTGGACATAATGTAAGAAAAAAAATCATTTTTTCTGATAAAAGAAGTATTTTTCAAAAATGAAATATTACCACCTTTTAATGGGGAACCATTTTTAAATACAATATTTGAATCTTTTATATAAGAAATTTGACAAAATAAAACTAATCTTTAGAATCGGGACATAAGAATTTAGTTTCAATAATTTTTTTGTGTTTTTATGATATCTTTCATATTTGGATAAATGGTGAAAAATACTATATTTTAACTGAAAACAAATTTTTTAATCCAAATAATTTATTGTGTTGAATTATATATTATAATGGTTTGGAAGTACAATTATATTATATTTTTACCATTTTATCTAATTATGGTCATTGTAAGTAATTTCACTTTGAAATTGGATATAAACAAGTGTCAATGTTTTGATAGTTATTATTTCTTAAAAATACGCTTTTTGGTTTTGATAATGGGAATTACTTTTAAATTAATTAATGAAACTTATAATTTTGGAAAATGGTTAAATATAAATAATTTTTGAATTTGGAATATAAAAATTATCTTAGGGTGAATTGTTGGTATTTTTCCAAAAACATTCAATTTATTATCAATAGTGAAAAACACTGAGTTATTGTTTAAAACTGACATTTATTTTAATAATTATTTATTTTATTTAAATTTATTTTAGGTAAAAATATATACATAATACCTATATAAGTTCAATGTAATTCATTGGAGTCAGTTTATAATAATTTTAGATATATAAAAATTTTACTGAACTTTTAATCATCTTTTACCCACCTCCAGGGAGCATTTGTGAATTTTCTTAAAACATAATTTTACAGCTTCTATTAATTTAATTTTAAAAATTTGAGATACGGTTGATATCATTAAGTAAAATGTTGATTAATAAGATGAAACTAATTTTTGTTGAAAAGTAACTTTTGACTTTTATTTACCACGATTAATGTTAAATTGGGTAATTCAAGGTAAAAAGAATATTATAATAATACAAAATTACCTTAACACTTGTCCAAAACTTAATGGATGAGACATGACCGACCATGGGAATCCTTGGGTAAATTTTGGGACGTTTTGGAGCCACTTATGAATGATAATGACACATTATTTTAATTAACTTAATGTAAAGGCAAAAATGTCATAAAAAAATAACTTTTTGTAAATTAATTTTTACATGGGGTTATATAAGTCATATTTTCGACTATAAATGTTAATTGGAAAGATAAAATTATTTTGTACATAATGGTATTTTATTTAAAATTTTTTGACATTAAAAAATTAAATTTATTTGGGACACAATGATGATTCAGTAATTACCTTATTAATTAAAGAATCAAATAAATGGTATTATAAATATTAAAATAAATACAATTTAAACGTTTTTATGACATTCACGAATTTTCTAGGTGACTATGACATGTTAGGGTTTATTTAATGTATCTTTTTCCAATTGATAAAGTTGTGAAGACTTTCACAATTACCAAATACCAAATAGTGTCAAAATTGACATAAATTATGTTTTAAAACAAATATTATATTATTAATTGATATTCTATTCCTAAACATCTATGGTTCGGCCAAAAGAGTTATATAATGATAGTTTTATTATTAATTAACCACTTTGGGTTCTATTGGAAGTTTATAGTATGTTTATTTACAATATAATATAAAAATACAAAGAGACATGGTAAATGTCAAACTATTTAACTAAGAGTTATATCTAACATCTAAGATTCATATAGTAACCCAAACCAGTCTAAAACCTATTAGTTGAGAGGTTTTCTACCCATACGAACCTTCTCCCTTAAAGTATACATTTAGGAGCCATTAAAAATCGAAAATTATTTTATTTTAAAATAATATTTCTAGCTTTTCCTATGGTGCCCCTCACCCCTCTTATAAAATGGAACCACACATTCTCTCTAATTCACAACTTCAAATCCATTTGGCTCGGACATACCCTGCCCAAATACCATCTAAAGTGTCATACTTTCATCCTAGAGGCCTTAATTTAGTCCGAAATCTGACCTATGGTGCCCTTTTGTTCAAATCAAAAGGGAGAACACGAAGAAGAGGTAAATATTTCATCACCTCTTTTAAGTTCTTTTCTTCTTCCACTTCCTCTTTCTTAGTTTTTTCCATTCTAAAATAATTACTATAGTACCTTATATATAATGTGATTTTATTATAAATATGGTACAACCATATTCATTATTCTATCCATCCTTTGAATGACATGTCACCATACGTGCGTACATACGACTTACCATCTCCACGTGGTGGTATAGTTGTTATTCAATACATTATTATATGGATGGGAATAATAATGATGTATAATTTATTTAAATAATAATTATAAAATGATAATTATTATTTATATATGATATAAAATCAAATTATATATTAGTTTAATCTCAAAATAATGATATTGTCGCTCATGCGTACGTATGGATTACCGTCTCCACGAACATGATGAGATTCATTCCCAATCGTATCCATTCAAGAATAATTTTCATTTGATGATTAAAAATAATGTTTAAAGATTTTATATCATTTGGGATATGAATAATATACATCCCATCTATAAAATATATGACTCACATAACAAATAATATAAAGTAAAATGAATCCGTTAACACCCGAAATGACGATAATACTAAAATATTATTAACAATGCAATATTAGAAGATCATATATGATATCATATTAATGTATACAGTTTTTGAATAATTTAATAACAATAATTTCACCATTATTTAGGAGATTAACATACCCCCGACCAAGGACAAGTACATGGTAAGGGTTAATTACATATCCTCTTTATTATCCGAGATTGTTTTTACATAAGTATCTACTGGGACATCTTTATCATACACATACATGTTTCTTAAAAATGTATTTAAATATATTTTTACTATTTACTAGACTACGGTTTAAAGCCATTTATACCCTTATTTTACTTTTTATAAAATGGTTTGGAAGGAATCATTCCGTCTTTTTCCAAACAAGGCACGTTATGACCTTTTCGACAAAATTAGGGTAAGAATGTTTTTTAACTTATACGGCGGGTTCGACTATTTTCCACAGTTACAACATCATTGAAGCTTCCGTTAAATCTTATAAGAATATTGTTAAAATAAATGTTATCTTTATAATTATGTGACTCTCAAAATAAATGGATTTTAAGTTTATTTGAAGTTAATTTATTATGATACCAAACTTCCATATTATATTGAATGTTTTGTGATATGTTTGACTGTGGATGTGATATTTTTATACCGTTTATGGATTTTGGTTAAAGTATTTACTTTTCATATGCTAGTTTTAATATGAATGTTTTTGTTATATTTCAACCATTTTATATGAGGAATGTATTGGACTTAGTATGTGACGGGTGAAGCCTGCTATTGCTCCTAGATGCAACAATAGGTCTCATGAGACAACTAGATGTTGAATTGGCTGAGGCCTTTTCAATTTGATATATGGTTTTGGATGAGGCCTTAATCATTTTTATACATCTTGGTTGATGCTTTGATAAAATTTTTCAGAATGTCCGGAATTATACATTCCCTCATTATGAAAATAATATTGATGGTTCATGTGGTCATTCTACTAGTAGAATACCCATGATTTTGTTTTATTAAGGAATTATTTTACTCAGATCATATTCTTGCCATAACAGTATTCATGTTTATTATTGGAAAAGGATTTTGGTTTCAATTATTCACCATACTTAATATTTATGTTATCTTCCACTGTATTGTTTTCCCTTTCTAAGCACTTGAGCTCACCCCTTTCTTATGTTTCATTTTTACAGGATATGAAGTAGTTATTTATGAGTTACTTGCATGAATAATCAAGGATGCTTGGATGTTTCTAATGGAATAAATTCGTGTTGTATTTATTTTCATGTTATAAATTTGAACTTATGTATGAATCTTGTTTCCAATAATACTAAACTAATCGGTCTTTCAAGACATGATTTCCATGTGATCATGTCAATTTATTAAAATAATACACTGACTCTAGATAACTAGGGTCGGGGTGTTACAGTTGGTATTAGAGGAAGTTTAGAAAAAACATTGGAAACTATATTTAGATAAACTCTGATTATATAACATAGCACTAAGATAGAATTCAAGGATTAGTATAGAATAACATCCTAGAATTTTGGCATTGTATTGATTTTGTGAGTTTTCCAAGCAATAAATCTCTATCTGGATACATGTAGGAAGAGGCGGCTCCGGCACAGATGTACCTTGGGATAAAACCCAAAAACACCGCTTTGAGCTAGACTCAGACGAGAAATGGTGCATGACAACGGGCCTCGCTGCACTCTTGGTTATGACACTCCTAGGGGATATGCTTAAGATAATTCTCATTTTCATTACCAACCATTATGAAGGGTTAATGAGTATATACTTCCTCAAAGAAAACTTTTTTTATGACTATGTATTATATCCATAAACTTTCCAAATTACATTAGGTATTTTACAAGTTTGGAATTAATCATTGCAATTCATAAACTGACCTAGTGTAAGCCACTGTATAAAAATTTTTCCCAGTAGAAGGAATATGAACTCCAGCAATACGTGTGATCGAAAGACTAAGAGTGATCATATCTATCAGGGTATTAAGCCAACATTTAGACAGGATGTAGTCTCCCATTTATTATCAACATATGAAAAAATAGTATCATGTGTTAAAATGATAATTAAAGAATTCTATGTGTCATATTTCTTTGAAGGGAAGCAAGAGAAGAAAAGGATAGAAAAGAGAAAGATGGATAAAGGGAAGTGGGAATAGAATGATTTTCCCATATGTGATAACTGTGGAAATAATAACCTTGGAAAATGCTTGAGGGGAATGGGATTTTGTTATAAGTGTGGATAAATAGGACACCATGTATGTGATTTAAAGTGTAAGAAAAAAGTGTCAAATTTACAATGCTTCATCTTCAAGGAGTTGGGAGACTATGCGAATCAATGTCCCAGTCATTAGAGTATATCTTAAATGATGCTATTAGATAATAATCATGTTATGATACTACCTCATATGAAGAGGAATGGATAGTCTTATTATGTTGTTATTATTGAATTATTTCATTTGAGAGTTGTATCAATAATATACTAGTTATATGAATTATGGAGATAAATAAGGATTGAACTGCAGTACTAATTTATTGAGGATTTGAGATTATATGGATCTAAGAAATGTGACTTAATAGTAAGCTACAATTTTTGGAAAATAAATTGTTTAGGGAAATGTAGTCCTTAATATGGTCTTGATAATGAGGTAGTGATTTTGGAATAAGAGATGGTTGATTTGGATAAATTATGTTGAATATTCTTGACCTCCTTGGAATTGATTAATAGTTTGTTTATTTCATCATTGTTGGAATATTCAATATTTTTTTATATTAATAATATATCCGGTATTATATAAAGGATAAGGGAGCATGATATATTCAATAAGGTTTTTGGGCAATTCAGGGTGTTACCATGTTTTAAAATAATACATGATGAATGTGTTCACATGTTAATACGTGGAAAAAAGGACCTTCATTGTTTTTAACTTCCTAATAAATTTAGCACTGTGAGTTTGGATAGAATTATTTTGGATAAGTCTAATGGTTGGAATGAATTTAGTTTTAAATTGGATACTATTGATAAGGTTATTTTGGGATTTTTATAAAAAGGACAACACGCAGACCGTGTGATAACCCATCGCGTTGGACAAAGCTGCGGGAATCGAACCCACAACCAAAGTGTGATTGGGTCTTATTGCTTACCAATGGACTACATGAAGTCCATAGATTGTATAATATAGTTTCTTTTTTTAAAGGTTCTGATAGGTGAATTATAAATTTATTATTTTGGAACCCTATACGAATAGGATAAATATAATATTTTTAAAGTTCTATTATCTTTTCGAGTAAAATATGAGTTTGTGGTAGAAATTATTTAAAGGATGGAACTCTACTTGTCAATTATAAATTTTTTCTTCTCTTATTCTATGAATAAATTAATTCATAAACTTTAGGTAATGGATATTATAACTAAAAATGCGGTATCCTAATACCTTATGTTTTGTTGAACTGATGATAATTTGAATTATAATAGATTGATGGCATTGAGGACCTCAATTATACAATTTTTTGTGAATGATGACCTCAATAACTACCTATAAATATTTATTTTTCCCTTCTAATAATGTGTCACTAATTTCCACTAATGTTCTCCAAATACAGATCATAATTTGGCGGTTACATTTTCATTCCCCCTTTCCTCTTATTAAGAATAATTTTTATTAACCCAATTTCTGATGTGGGTTTTCCCACAAAGGTATTTTCGATTTTCTACCTTTTATTTTCAAAGAACAATTTAAAATTGAGAGGACTCAATTTGTTGAAGGAAGGAAGAATGTAACACCCCAAGATTTCATAGTATGTTATTTCTTTAAAGTAATTCAATATATTTCACTACACGCAACACTAAGTGCAAGCGCACCAAGACTTACCAAACTAGCCGTTCAAAAGCTGTTATGAATAGTATTAACTGAATTTTGAACATTTTATAATCCTTATAATTTTATAATCCATATTATGAGTTTCTTTGAAATAATTTAAGAACAAAATCATTTTTTTAGATAAAAGAAGAATTTTTCAAAAAAATAAAATTTTACAGCCTTTTAATGGTGAACCGTTTTAAAATCCAATATTTGAAACTTTTATATATTCAATTTGACGAAAAATAATTCTTCTTTAGAATCGGGATATAAGAATTTTGTTACAATAAAATTTTGGTGTTTTTCTGATAACTTTCATATTTGGGTGAATAGTGATAATACTAAATTTTAACTGAAAACAAAATTTTTAATCAAAGTAATTTAATGATGATTTATACATTTTAATGGTTTTGAAGTATAATTAGATTATATTTTTACCATTTAATCCAATGATTGTCATTGTAAGTAATTTCACTTTGAAATTTTATATAAACAAATGTTAATCTTTTGATAGTTATTATTTCTTAAAAATACGCCTTTTGGTTTTAACAACGAGAAATAATTTTATATTAATTAATCCAACTTCTATGTTTTGAAATTGGTAAAATTGAATTCATTTTTGAATTCAAAATATCAAAATTATATTAAGGTGAATTTTTTGTATTTTTCTGAAAACATTCAATTTTTGATGAATAGTGAAAAACAGTGAGTTAATGTTTAAAAACAGACTTTTTATTTAAATAATTATTTATTTTATTTAAATTTATTTTAGGTCAAAATACATACATAATACCTATATAAGTTAAATATAATTCAGTGGAGTTAGTTTATAATAATTTTAGATATATAAATTTTTTATCTAACTTTTAACCGTCTTTTACCCAACTCCAATGAGAATTTGCAAATTTGCATAAAACTTAATTTTACTGCTTTTGTGAATTGAATTTAAAAAATCTGAGAGACACGGTTCATATATGTATGTAAAATGTGGTTCAATATGATGAAAATATTTTTTGGTGAATAGTAACTTTTGACTTTTATTTACCACAGTTAATGTTAAATATTGTAATTCAAGGTAAAAATAATATTATAATAATAAACAATTACCATAAAACTTGTCCTAACCTTATTAGATGAGTCATTTCTGAACATGGACATCTTGGGGTCGGATTTGGGACCCCATGGAGCCACTTATGAATGACAATGACACTTTATTTTAATTAACTTAAAGGAAAACATTACATAAACAAATATCTTTTAGTAAATAAATTTTTACATGGGGTAATATAAGTCATCATTTCAACTATAAATGTTAATTGGAAATCCAAAAATATTTCCTATATAATGGTATTTTATTTATAATTTTTAGACATTAAATAATAAAATTTATTTATTACACAATGATGATTTAGTAATTATCTTATTAATGAAAGAATCAAATAAATGGTATTATAAATATTAAAAGAAATATAATTTCAATATTTTTATGACATACACAAATTTTCATGGTGAATATGACAAGTTAGGGTTGATGAAATATATCTTGTTCGAATCAATCAAGTTGTGATGACTTTCAAAAAAACCAAATAATAAATATTGACAAAATTGACATAAATTAGTTTTTTTAAAAAATATTATATTATTAATTTAAATTTTATTTATAAAAATATACATTTCAGCCAAAAGACTTATATAATGATATGTGTATCATTAATGAACCACTTGGAGTTCTCTTGTAAGTTTATAGTAAGTTTATTTACCATATAATATAAAAATACAAAGATACATGGTTAATGTCAAACTATTTAACTAAGAGTTAAATATAAAATATAAGGATAATATAGTGACACAAACCGGTCTAAAACCTATTTGTTGAAAGTTTTTGGACCCATAACTACCATATCCTTCAAATAATAAATTTTTGAGCCATTAGAAACCGAAAATTATTTTATTATAAAATAATATTTCTAGCTTTTCCTAAGGTACCCCTCACCGCTCTTATAAAAAAACACTCCCCCTTTTCTCTAATTCACACCTTCAAAGCCATTGGGCTTGGCCAAAACCTACCCAAATACCTTATAAACTGTCCTTACCTCATTTGATATGCCTTCCATTAGTCATAAAGCCATCCTAATGAGCTCTTTTGATCAAATCAAATGGAAGAACCCGAAGAAGAGGTAAATATTTTATCAGCTATTTCAAGTTCCTTTCTTCTTCCACTTCGTCTTTCATTGTTGTTTCCATTCTAAAATAATAACTCTAGTGTCTTCTATATAGTATTATGTTATTATAAATATGGTACGACCATATTAATTATTCTATCTATCCTTTGAATGTCATGTCGCCATACATGTGTACGTACGACTTACCGTCTCCACGTCGTGGTATAATTGTTATTCAAAACATTATTATTTAGATGGGTATAATAATGATGTATAATTGATGAAAATAATAAATATAACATGATAAATATTATTTATATATGATATACCATGCAATTATATATTATTTTAATATAAAAAAATTGAAATTGTCGCTAGTGCGTACGTACAGATTACCGTCTGCACAGACACAATGAGATTCATTCCGTATCATATCCATTCAAGAATAATTTTCATTTGATGATTAAAAATTATGTTTAAATACTTAATATCATTATGAATATGAATAAGATACATCCTATCCATAACAAAATTACTTACGTAACAAAGTATATAAAGGAAAATGAATCAGTTAACTCCCGAAACGATGATAATACTAAAATATTATTAATAAGGAAATATTAGAAGAACATATATGATATTATATTAATGTATAGAGTTATTTTACAACTTAATAACAATTATTTCCCCATTATATAAGAGGTTAACGTACCCTTGACCAAGTAAAATTACAAGGTAATGGTTAATTTCACAATCTCATTATTATCCGAGGTTGTTTTTACATATGTATCTACTGGGACATCTTTATCATCCACATCCATGTTTCTTAAAAATGTATTTCCAAAAAAATTTACTATTTACTAAACTATGGGTTAATGTCATTTATACCCTTATTTTAATTTTAATAAAATTATTTGAAAGGAATCTATCCGTTGTTTTCCAAACAAGTCACTTTATGACCTTTTCGACAAAATTAGGGTAAGAATGTTTTTTTAACTTATACAGCGGGTCCGACTATTTTCTGCCATTATAAAATCGTCAATTTTCCCTTACAAGCTTATAATAATATTTTCAAAATAAACTTCTTCATTATAATTATGTGAATCTTAAATGATTTCAAAATAGAAAGAGATATTTCTTTAAAAATGGTTTTGATTTCATCTATGTCAAAATCCTTTGATGGATTTTAGGTTTATTTGAAGTTGGTTTATTAAGATACAAAACTTCAATATTGTATTGAAGGTTTTGTGATATGTTTGACTATGGATGTGCTATTTTTGTACCATTCATGTTTTATGGTTAAAGTATTGACATTTAGTAAGCTAGTTTTAATACGAATGTTTATGTTATATTTCAACCTTTTCATATGAGGAATGTATTAGACGTAGTAAGTGACGGGTGGAGCCCGCTATAGCTCCTCGATGCATCAGTAGTTCTCATGAGAGAAGTAGATGTGGAATTGGATGAGGCCTTTCCCAATTTGATATATGGTTTTGGCCAAGGCCTTAATCATTTTTAGACGTCTTGGATGAGGCCTTGAAAAAATATTTCAGAATGTCCTTCATTTTGCACACCCTCGTTATGAAAATAATATTGATAGTTCATGTGGTCATTAAAATAGTAGAATACCCATGATTATGTTTTATTATGGCATTATTTACTCAGCTCATTTCATTCCATAAAATTAGTCATGTTTATTTTCGTTAAATGAACGTGGTTTCAATTATTCACCATGCTTAATATTTATGTTATCTTCCGTTGTATTGCTTACCCTTACTCAGTGTTTAAGATCCCCTTTCTTATGTTTCATTTTCATAGGATATGAAGAAGTTAGATATGGGTGACTTTCAAGCATTATCTAGTAGGCTTGGATGTTTCTAATGGAATAAATTCTTATCATATTTCTTTTCAAGTTGTAATATATAACTTATGTATGAATCTTATTTCTAATAATACTAAACTGATCAGTCTTTCAAGACATGATTTTCGTATTATCATGCCAATGTATTAAAATAATGCACCTACTCTAGGTAACTGGGGTCAGGGAATTACACTATCATTTGTTAAAAAAATTATGACTATTCCATAATTCTATTTATTCTAGAAAGGCATCCTAATCTATTATACACAAGGGGATCAACATGGTGATTTGTGAACTACCCATTGATTCGTTTCCACCAATATCAGAAGCATATTCCCATCCATCCTCAAGAAGATAAACATGGAAATCATGCGGCATACCCCACATGTCTTCATTGCTTGTGGAAGGAGGGTCAAAAAGACCATATTCCTCAAGCAGTGTGGAAGATAATGAAGTTAAAAAAACCACAGGTTCAACTGCAACAACTTTCACATCGACATGTAAGTTTGTATTCAAACCGTTCCATCATCCATGATGTCCTCCCCAACACCAACTTGCATAAACTGATGCAAATATACACTATAAGTGCCAAATTATGCCTCCACCACTAGGAATCCCTTCGCCCACAAATGACCACATACTTTCAGGATCATCTATCCTAGGATTATACCACAACACACGCAGTAAGATACAATCAAATCAATTGGGATCTTGGTCTTAAAACAAGGAACTATATTTACCACACAACTAGTTGATTATTCCATATTGAATTAACCAATTCATTGTTATAGGTTTTAACTATGGGTATCCAAAATAAAAATCTATCATAAGCTATACCAAATAAATTAAACTATTTATTTTACATGCCTTTAATCAAAACGGATCCTCATGCCACAGGTTTATCAATCAATAAAATTAATCATGCTTACTGAATCAATTGGATTATTATGAAATTACATCATCAACTAGATTCGTTAAACATTTATATTTGTCATTAGATAATTAATTGTCAATTAATTCTAGATTTAATTTATTTACCTATTTCCATAAATAATGACATACTAAACAAATCCAAAGCATAGATATGACACTATTTTGAAAATCAAGAGGCAATAACATTGCAATGAAATTGATAAAAATTATTTAATCTTGTTTAAAAATTTATTATGTCAATTTCATTATCATCTTGTTAATGAAACATGATAACTCTACCCATACTTGTAAAAAAGAATAGAAAATACATAAACTCATACCTCAAAACGGATTCCAATGTTCGTTGCATGAGAATGGGAAAAACAATAGATCTTGATCACCTCTCCCACATTGATTGCATCCACCCAAGGATGCCCTTACACAACCACAACAACCAATACCCAAGAAATATCGATTATAAAAATGGAGATCACATTCTATCACATTGAAACGATAAATGGGGAGATCAAAATTGAGAAACCCAGAACAACAGAGGTGAAACATACCTTATATTGATGATGGATCGACATATTCGAGTTTCACCAAAATAGGGGGTGCACATACACCAAGAAAATGTCCAAGGAGAAACAATCCAAGGATAGTAATATCACAAAACTCCTCAGGATAAGTGTTTTAGGGAACCAATTACCAAGAAAAATAAGAAGGAAAAAAGGGTGGAATGTATCTCTGCCCTTTTGAGAATCTAAACAGAGCATCTATTTAGACACAAATTAGATTATCCATTTTAGGTGAATCTTATCAAGACTACGAAATTTGATCAAGTAAAAGAATCAAAAACCATTTGAAAATTAATATATGAGTTATGGGAATTGAAACGTTCTTAAATCCCTTAAAACAAGGCTTCAAAATGATTTTTTTTAAGGATATCGTCAAAGAGGTGAAGCTGTAGGAAGCTGGAAACACTTTTCATGAGTCACCATTGGATGAGTCGTCATTAGACGAGTCTCCATTGGACATGTTGCCATTGGAAAAGTTACCATTCGTGGAGTCACCATTGTATGAGTCACCCTTGGACAAGTCATTGATGGATGAGTGAACGTTGGAACAAGTTACCATTGGAATGAGCTACCATTAAAATGAGCTACTATGGAAACAAGATACCATTGTAATGAGCTATTTTTTTTAACAATATACTATTGGAATGAGCTAATGTTGGAACAAGCTACCTTTGGAACAAGCTAAATTTGAATGAGGTACCATTGAATGAGATACTATTCTTGAAAAACTATTTTTAAGACTGGAAATTTTGGGAAATTGATTGAATAAGTCACCTTCGCCACCCAGAAAACCCCAACCACCATATTTCAATAATAAGATGGATAAGTGAGGTACGATCCATTACAAGCAGTTTTAAGCAGTTCTATTCCATGTTAGGTTCCACATGATAAGGATACACTTGGAGGAATTGTTTTTCGTAAGGTAGCACTCTAAGGGGATCCTATTTAATAGTGACCAAATACTCTACTATATTGGGGTCCCAACCCTATACGACGACGGCAATATCTGATTTAGCAGGCCTTCTAGTGGGGGTTGAAAGAGGCAACATGTGTGACTGTGCAGTCTATTGCAGTGATTCTTCTAGATGATGGGACATATAAAAAAACTCCTAGAAACCACCAAAAAATCTTTGGATGATGAGGGTAGGAACTAAATCAGTCTTGATAAGTCCCAAACACATTTTTATCAATTTCTCTTGATTTAGAGGCATGTAAAGAGAGTATGTGAGACATTTCTACTGGGTAAAAAAATGTCTGACTTTCTCATCAGCTCTTTCATTGAAAATTAAGTGTTTGAAGATACTTCAATTGAGAATGGTGGAGATAAACTAGTTGAAAAAATATCATTAATTATTTTCCCAATCAGTGATAGAACCTAGGGTTTCTTTCTATACTAGGAAAATGAAAATCCATCCATGGTCTAGTATAACATCAAAAAATGGTGGCCTCATTCAACTCCAGGGTTCCAAACATAGGTACACACCTTTAGATGAATTGTTCCATGTGTTGAAGTCAGTTAATCATCCCATTGAATGGAGAAGAGATAAGATTTAAAAACTCCAAGGGTGATCAGATGTTGTCCACCCACACTAGGTAAGGCTTTTATTTAGGAAGGATCACAACACATCATGTTTCCAGGGCCTTAAGATGATATATAAAGGATGAAATCAGGTAATCTGGGGGAGTTTTTCCATTTTGATTTGGGTCTCTCACTACCATTTCATTGAAATACACATCAAATTAGAGAGATGGATCAAATTGTTGATGCTTTGACCAATCCATGTGTTGAGGACGGTAATAACACTTCTCAGGATTCATTGGGGACTCATGCCTTGGATTCTTGCTATATAATCCAATCACTTTTCTTCCTAGATACACTGTGTTACCGAGATTGACTGGGGGAATCAAACCAAGGGGTCTCGTTTCCCTGGTGGTGGATAAATGGGATCACAATAGGAGATTCCACAATATGGATGTTAATCAGAAATGAGTTTGGTGGTGGGACTTTTATGGACCTCAAGCTGATGGAGAATGGTGGATAATATGGGATCTACCTCTACTTTTGGAGAAAGGTTATATTGATTTAAAGGCCCAATTTACTCATTACCATTCTTTATGTTTTGATGACCATGAAATGACGCATCATTGAAGGGTTCCCTAGAGCTAATCACTTGCCTTTTTTGGTTGGTGAGGAAGACTATCACATGGTCACCCTATATTTTCATTCCATGAGGCTGGTTGCCCTTATCAACCACTACATGAGAGCCCCTTTTTTCAGGAATCTTCGGAACAACCATTATTACAGTGATGGTACATAGAAAATAACACATATTGCCAGTGGGAAATTCATGTACTCCAAATATAGGTATCATGTGGGGAGAAGTGTGTTGTCTCATGCCTCAAACATGAACATCCAATGATGCCTCTTCTGTAATCCAGCAGAGCACTATCAGGCTGGAGACAAAGCTCTGTCGAAGCGGATAGAGGTAGCCCAACGAATCGGGTCACTGATCCATTATGAGTCCCATGATCTTAACCCTATCACACTGCTTTTAAATTTATTCAAGGTGATACTGGCTTCTTGGATATGCCAATTGATGTCACAGAGGTGGTGAAATATTTTCCGGATGATCTGGTATAAATTTGAAACCTTGTCCTTGGTAAGGGACTGTGGGATATTAAATTTTGCTTTTGTAGGTAACTATAATTTCACTAACATATTGTCAGTGGATAAAACATCTAACATGACCTATTTATCTAATAAAGGGTTGATCTCTTGGTTGTATCACACTCCCATCAGTGATGGTATTGATATAGGTGGAGACACTAATGTAGATTAGTTCTATGGTTGGTTGGCTTATAGAAGATACAATGTGTGGGTCTACTATTCACTACATATCGGGGCGTCTCTTGAGAGATATACTAATTGCATCATCACATCATTTTAGGGTGAGGTATTTACCACTGCCTCATGTGAATGGGTAAGGGTTCCCATTAGTGTCTTAGTTTAGTGATCACCATTTGATAGAGTTATCATAGACCCTGACATCTCTCTTACTTATCATTAATAGGTGTACAAGAAGGAAGCTGGTGGTGGAAGGAATTTCACTATGAGATCCTAGAAGGGTTCCATATCTTCTCCCGTCTACATGTACATGGAGAGGGATCTAGGGATCTGATGGATCTTGGTTTCTAGGATAGAGAGATTCTGGTATTGGTATCTTTCCACCGACTTTGATGACTAGGGTGAAGGCTCCATCATTGAGTCATCTTTTACCTCAGAATTTGAGAGATCAACGAGGTCAATGATGACCAGAATATTCTCAATATTTTTCCTTTGGATTTCAGTGTTCACCTTTCTTCTGTTGGATGGTACTTTATGGTGAGTTACCTCTTCGTCATAGGGATGACCTCTATGTTGGTGGGTGGAAATGTATGGTGTAACTCAAATTTGGATCATTGGGAGATGGGGAGGACCTCCATGTTGGATGTTTATGGTGTGGTAAGGACCTATGATTTGGTTTGTGATGGGGTTGGGAGAAACACCACATTTTTTTGTAGGAACATAGGGAGGAGATACTTTTTTTGATATTTAGGAGTATGAGGATGGCCTCAATACTAGTTTTCATAAATTTTGGGATTACCTATGCTTTGGGTGGTAGTGGCAGGGGGTACCTTTGTGTTGGTTGTTGAAAGAGGGTAGAATACCATCACTATGATTGTAGAAAAAATGGAGAGGGACTCCCTTTGGTTTGATAATGGTGTGAGTGGGACCTATCCATTGTGTCTCATCATCATTGGATGGCCCGTAATGGCTTTCGATGGTGCATGCGATCAAAAGAGTCAACCTGATCTTCCTATGAAGTGGTTGGGTTATTGATCCCAATTAGGCAATGATGGACACATGTTATTTAGCTACAAGGATTTGGACGGATGAACCAGTGGTGTAATATGCCACTAGAGCTATAAAAGTTTCCCTTTATCGTGAAAATTCTCTATCATACCCTCGATGTTGTAATTGGGTGATTTGTACCAAGAACGATAGAATAGTGAAAAAGTACCCTTGTCCATCGACCTGTGGGACCGATAACTGATGGGGTTGATATTGTATTGTGTGAGCCCTCCATGATGTATTATATGTTTTATTCATGGCCTAGGTGACTTGAAAACCCCCCACATACTCATAGTAATAGAGAAAGTCACTGGAGAGCTCATGGGAGATACTCCAAAATAGATTCACTATTATAACGGGGGTAGTTGCACCCTGGGTAGCCCTTTGGGGAGATAGTGTCAATAAGGAACTGATGCCTCCTGGTCATAGAGGGCCATGTCCCTTGTGATAATGACCCAACCTAATGTTATGTTTTTAAATGATGGTTGGTCACCCCCATCTAGATGTTTTACAAGGGTGATTCGGGGAGTGGCTGCTTGATAGTCCAAGGCGTGGAAGAAGTCATGGCAGAAGCATGGTTTTGTAGAATTTGCAGGTTGATGTTCCTTCTGAACTAGCACCTATAGGTACCGGGTTGTGTATTTCCTATAGCTAGGGAATATTAATGTTGATGGATTCATCCATCAGTACAAGTATAAGGAATTTGATGCCCAATTCCCCAACATCATCCAATCTTATGAATATGGAGATATATCCATGATGACAATGTCTTAGACCAAGGATGCACAATTCTAACTTCCCCAATGCATATGTGAGTTCCATCATAGGAACACCATTTAATTTTTGGGACCTGACACCAAATATTTGGAATATAGGGACATTAAAAATATATCGGTTCCCTGATACTACCATTCCCCATGGATATGGGGAAGAGTTTCATATCGGGTTTACCATTTCAAATTCTGATACATTTTTCATATCCACCTGTGTGTCAATTATGAATGTGTGAATTATATTTATTTTTACTTACCTTCCAACTATCCAAAGGTGATCATCTTTTATCACTTTCAATGATGATGTATGCTCCCTGATCAAAATGGGATGATGGGATGTTGGTTCCTCCTTCCATGGATTCCTCTTTATGGATCATTGCCTAGTCCGACTCTCCCTTGTTGATTATGTTATCTTCGTGAAAAAATTCATAGTACCATATCTTAGTGGATTAAAGTTAACAAATCTTCTTTTATCATGATAGGATGGTAGTCACATTAGGGATTCTCCTGGAATTTCTGGACCTTGGTCACATTTTTCACATGCAAATTGTCCTCGTGGGTGGGCATTTAATATGTTATATCATAGGAATGAATCCCACGGCATACTATGTCGACAAAAATGGTAATTCCTTACAATATTGTAAGTATTCAAATGATTTTCACCTAATACAACCCATGTGTATTGAATGTGTTATGTATATGAGTTCATGTCATAAGTTGTACATCCTGTGGAGAGATATCAAGATGTCTGGTTGAGAAGAATTGAGTCACAAGAGTAAATTCATATAGAGATGGGCATTGTTGATCAGAACACCTCATGGTGGTGGATCAAGGTGGTGAATACCTGTGAGGAAATATGTCACACATGAGTTTATAGTGGATCAGAACAACAAATGGGGGAGGAACAAGAGTTATGGATCAGAAGTTCTAGTAGATGCAGATCTAGAGTAATGGAACAGAACACCCCATGGAGGCAAATTCGGGAGGTGGGTCCCTAATAGGAAGATTTCATATGTATATTCATCACTAGTAGATATTAATTCTTTATTTATTTATATCTTCAGATATGGTTTCTACATGGATATGGATTTGGGAAGTCCATTATAACACCATGCTATTTTTTGAATTTTTATTTTTTCAAATGATTTTAATATTTTTGATATTTTTCACTTCATGTATAACATATTATAGTTTTTTTAATATAAATGTTTTATTTTTTTATAATTTTATATGCAAACACATGTTATTCTTTCACTACATGCAATACCAACTTGGAATTCATTACACACCACATCGAGTTTCTACGACACAATAATTTACTATTATTATTATTTAAATGATATAATTATAAACTTGAAATTAAAAATAGTAATATTAATATAAATAATAAATTTTTAAAAAATCACATAAATAAAACATATTTATAATTAAATGTATAATTTTTTCTATAATCATTATATATTTAGAAATAATATTTTCATAAAGGAACTTCTTTTTTTGTTCTTTTGTGAAAAATATTAGGATTAATTTTAGAAACTATTAGAAATTAAATCTAGTAAAATAAAAATAATTTTTTAATTAGAATATTAAAATTTAAATTATGATGAATTTTTAGAATTTTTTGAGAGCTTTCATGTTTGATGAATAATGACAATTGCCTCATTGTAGTTAAAAATTATGTTATTCATTTAGAAAAATATTTATATATTTAATTAATTTTAATGAAAGATATAGATCAATTATACATATATAAATCCAATTTAGGTCCTTGGAAACATTATTACCATAAAATTAGATATAAAAACTTATTTAACTTTTGAACGTTCATTTTACCACATTCTCACTATATCGGCTAGATCAGCGTTAATATTTATTTTTTTGCATCTGTGAATTGAATTTAAAAATCAGACAAACATGGTTTTAATTGGTTTGATATTTAGAGTCTAATAGAATCAAAATATTTTTTTGTGAATAGGTAATTTAGTATTTTCAACATAGTTAAGGGTAAACAAGGTAATTAAAGGTAAAAATAATTTTATAATATTATAAAAATACCCAAAAATCTATCCTAATATCATTGGAAGATATGGTTTAGACAAAAAATATGTATACTTAAATTATAACATTATTAATCCACATAGTTAGGAATATGATAGTTATTATATTTTATTTAAAGATGTGTTCAAAATGACATGATCATATTATAAATTAGCAAATCAATTTAAATATATGGTTATAGAAATGATAAATTCGAAAATAAATTGTCATTTGAAATATAATAAATTAATATTTTTCACAATCAATTATTTTCAATTTTTTGAGAAGAAATAATTTAATAAAAGATAATAAATTCTTTTTATTAGGATATTTTTAAAAAGAACAATATTGAATCGTATTAAAATTGACATAAATGATACTTTAAAATAAATAATATTTTATTAAATTTTATAAATTTTATAAAAATATAAATTTTTTCTATGTAACTATAAAAAGATTAAAAATTTCATAAATGATCCATTTGGGTCTCGTTTCGAATTTTATAGAAACTATATTAACCCTAAATAGTTGAAATCCAAGTTGTCTTTGTATTTAAAATGGTTTAAATAAGGGTTAAATTCTAAATATAATGTTAATATTGTGACCTAAACAAGTCTAAAAATAATTATTAGGGAGTATTTAAACCCATAATAATATTATATTAGAAATAAATCACTTTGAAAATACTTTCAATTGAAAATTATTTTATATTAATTTAATATTTAAAGAGCTTTCTAAAGTTCCCCTCACCACATTTATAAAAGGGAATCTCATCCCTCACTTATTCACCCCAAATTTTGCATTCAATTTCACCCATACCCTATACATTTACCTTATCATATTCCATAATAAAATTATATAGGTTACGGTATTCTCAAAATAACAACTCTAGTGTCTGTAAGAGGATATTTTGACAGTGATTTTCGAAGAAGAGGTAATCTTATTACTGAGTCATTCAAAATTGTTTTCTTTTCTACTTCATCTTAATGTTTTTATTCCAATATAATATAATAAATTAATTACAAACCATATTATGATATGTTATATGATTATGGAACAACCATATTTTGTAACGCCCCAACCATAGTTACCAAGAGTTGGTGCATTATTACATAACCTTGGCATGATCACAAGAGATCATCTCTCGAAAGAATGATTTGTTTAATAGCCTTGGAAGTAATAGATGTTTACATAATTTTTACATTACATCATGAAATAAAAAACAAAAACATTGTATCCCATTTGGACACACTCATATCTCTTAGCCTATCCCTAAAAGTCAATCATAATATACATCTTCACATCTGGGGAAAAAGAAAACATAAGGAAGGTGTGAGATCCAATACTCAATAAGGATAACAATATAACAGAAACTATCATAAATAAGTGTAAACATTGAAGGAAATTTATAAGACTAAAACACAATCCTTTTAAACATAAACAACATCATAATATGGAAAAGATAAATTAAATAACGCCATTTACCTATTCATAGAGATATTCTACTATTATAATAATCACATGTAATATCAATAGGTAATTTCATAATTATGGAATACATAATGCCGGACATCATAACCACATATTCAAGGCCTTGTGGAAAGACTAAAAATAAGATTTTTTCAAGGCCTTATGCCAAGACACTAGTTTGTCTCATGAGACATACTGATGCATTGAGGGGATATAACAGGCCCCTACCATCACTTGTTAATTTCAATAGATTCATCATTTGAAAAATTGTGAAACATTACATAAAAATTAACACTAAATCTAGAATAGGAAATGTGAAAACATTAATCATAAACTGTAAATGTTATCAAAATAGAACATCCACAGTCAAACATATCATAACTCATTCAACACGATATGGAAGATTGTGTTACAGTAAATCAACCTCAATCAAGAATAATATCCAATATAGGAGGCTGAAAAAGTTGAAAATAATCAATAAAACTCTTTGACAGAAATACATCATTTCATGAAATCATTTAAAAGTCACAAAATTTACTAAGGAAGTAATATAAAATATATTTTTGAATCAAACTGTCCCATTCCACTTTTAAACTTTTGAAATAAATTTACACTTTAAAACAATCAAGTCCAGGTAAATAAATCCTCAGAATAATTTTGAAAACATACATATTAATTAAAATTATTTAGAAAAATAAATCATTAAAAAATTTAAAAGGATGATATAATTTAAGTGTCTCTTATATAAAATGTTGTAGGTTTCCTTTTTAAAACTTTTTAATGAAATATGGACATAGATGATAAATATGTCCTAGTAGATACATACATATAGAAAATCTTAGATAATAATGAGATTGAGAAAAAACCTTTAGGGTTATGTTTTCCATATTCGAGGGTAGGTTAACCTCATATATAATGGTTAAATCGTCTTTATTAAATTAAAAAATAATCCACATACATAAACACAATATCATACATGATCCTCTAATATTTCTTTGATAATAATATTTTTGTAGTATCATTGTTTTGGGTGATAAAAAATTCATTTACCATTATATGATTTGTTACGTAAGTCATTTTTGTTATGGATAGGATGTATTTGATTAATATATAGAATTATATTAAGTTCATAAAAATTATTTGTAATCATCAAGTGAAAATTAATCATGAATGGTCATGATGGGGAATGAAGTCTCATCGCGTTGTGGAGATGGTGAGTCATACGTACAAAAGAGTGACAATATCATTCTATTTGTGGTGAAATTGTTTATAATTGGATGGTATATTATATTTATAGAATAATTAACATGTTATATTTATTATTTACATCAATTATACTAATTATTATACCCATCCAAATAATAAAGTGTTGAATAACAAAGTACACTACGACGCGGAGATGGTAAGTCGTACATACGCACACATGATGACTTTGGAAATCATAGGATGGAAAGAATAATGAATATGGTTGTACCATATTTATAATAACATCTCAGTATTTAGAAGATACTAGAGTTATTATTTAAGTATGGAAACAACAAAGAAAGTGGAAGTGGATGAAGGAATGAACTTCAAATAAGGTAATGAAATTATCACCTCTTCTTCGGGTGCTTTATTTTTGATTTGATCAAAAGGGATCCATAGGTTAGATTTATGATAAAATAAATGACTCTAGGTTGATGTTAGGTTAGTTGGGAGGATATATGAGTAGGATTTGGCCGAGCCAAATGGCTTTGGACATGTGAAATTAAAAGAAGGGGAAGTACCATTTTATAAGAGAGGTGATGGTCCCATTACGAAAATCTTGATATATTATTTTATTATAAAATCATTTTCGGATTATAATGGTTCAAAATAGATTTATTTCTGGGATGTGGTGGTTATAGATCAACAACCTCTCAGACAATAGGTTTTAGACAAGTTTAGGTCACCATATTAACCTTATCTTTTTTATTGAACTCTTAGTTAAATACTTTTACTTTTACCATGTCAACATGTATTATTATAATAAATGGATAATATACATAGTATAAGAATCCAAGATAACCCGAAGTGGTTCATTATTGAAATATCTAACTTCATCTAAGTCCTTTGGTCGAGACTTAGTTTTCTAGGAATATTATATCATTTAATAAAATAGGATTTGTTTTAAAAACTCTTTTTTGTCAATTATGACACTATTTAGTATTTGGTTTTTTTGAAAGTCATAAAAACTTTATCACTTTGAAAAAAATTACTTTAATCAATAGTAACATGTCATATTAACCTATGAGATTCTTCGAATGCATCAAAAATCTCATGTATATTTATTTTAATATTTATAATATCAATTATTTTAATAATTCATTTATAAGGTAATTACTTCATCATCATTGTGTAATAAATAAATTTACATATTTAATAACTAAAAATTATAAATAAATTAACATGATTTGTGAAATCATTTTATATTTTCAATGAATATTTTTATTCGGATTTATCTTATGTATAACCCTATTTTATACATGATTTAGTTATTAAAATTTGAATTTAACACTTTTAACTCTTCTTTAAATAAAATAATAACAAATGTCCAATTCTAATCCAATTTGATAAAAAAGGAATATAATTTATTCCTAATGTTGATTTAGGTAGAATTAAACTTATCCAATAGAATTTGAACACGTGTTAGCGTAATTATAATATCATTATTACCTTGAATTACCGTATTTAATTTCAACCGTGGTAAATAAAATTCAAATGTTACTATTCACCAATACATATTTTCATCCTATTAAAAAATAAAATTACATACTGATTTCAAAGATGCCTCCCAGATTTTTGATATTTAATTCACAGATGTGGTAAAATTACATTTCATAGAAATTTGCAAATGTACCTAGATGGTTGGTAAAAGATGTTAAAAAATTCAACACGAATTTATAAATCTAATTTCATTATCAAATTACTCCAATAAATTATATTGAACATTTATTGGTATTAGGAATCTACTTTGACAGAAAATATATTTAAATAATATAAATAATTATTTAAATTAAAATTTAGTTTTAAATAATGACATTGGGTTTTTCACTATTCATAAAAAATTAAATGTTTTCCGAAAAATATCAAAAATTTACCCTAATCTAATTTTGATATTAAAAATTAAAAAATTATATCTACATTACCAAATTAAAAATATAGGATTTGAATTAATTAATTTAATATTAATTCTGTTTTCAAAACCAGATAGCGGGGTTTTGAGAGGTAAAAACTATCAAAAGATAGATATGTGTTTATGTCGAAATTAAATGTGAAATTCCTTCCAATGACCAATATTGGGTTAAATGAAAAAAATATAATCTAATTATATTAAAAACCAATTCAAATGTATAATTTTACACTATATATTGTTTTTATTAAAAAATATTTTTTCAATTTAAATTTTCCATCTTTCACTATTCATCAAAATATGAATGTTATCAGAAAACACCAAAAATTTATCCAAACTAAATTTTTATGTCCTGCTTCTATGGAAGAAGTTTATTTTGTCAAATTGAAAATATAAAAGTTTAAAATATTGGATTTAAAAAAGTTACACCATTAAAAAGTACTAAAAATGTTTTTTTTTGAAAAATACTTATTTTTTCTAAAAATTATAATATTTTCATATATTATGTCTAATAAACAAACAATATTTATGTTAAAATTATATAGAGTCTATAAAATTCAAAATTTAGTTAATACTATTCATAACTACATTTTGAATGGCTAGTTTGGTAAGTCGTGGTGCGTTGGAACTCAGTGTTGCATGTAGCGCAAGCTATAAAAATATTTTCATAGGATAATGTGCTATGAAATACTAGGGTTTTAAATTTGACCATCCATCAGTAAATTGTTTTTATGAAATTTTAAATTATTCCGTGAAAATAAAATGTCAAAAATAAAAATACCTTTTTGGAAAACCTACATCAGAAATAGGGTTAATAAAATTTAGTCTTAATAAGAGGGAAAGGGAAATGAAAAGGTCACAAAAAATTTAGGATTTATAATAGGAGAACATTGGTTGAAATTTGAGATATATAAATAGAGGAAAACCATAAATATTTATATGGAGTGTTTGAGGTTATAAATCTCAAAAAATTGAACAATAAATAGAAATTTGAGAGCCTGAAATCCATAAAACTATGATGACTTAAAATATTATTGGTTCATCATAAAAAGGTATTAGGATAACACATTTATGGTTTAACGATCCATTCCCTAATGTTTAAGAATTAATAATAATAATAATTCAAGACAAGTAGAGATCCATCCTTTAACTAATTTCTACCACGAACAAATTTTCACACAAAAAGATATTAGAACACAAAATATTCAATTTATCTTAATCAAAGAGGTTTTACAAAAAAATGAATTTAGAATTCATCTATGAGATCATTTAAAAAGACTACATTATAAAAACTTGGACATCATGTAGGCCAGTGGTTAGTGATGCACCCTTGTTACCTTTCTGTTGCGGGTTCAAGTCTCTGGGCCTTACTGGACGTGATGGGTTGTCGGTCGTCCTTCATGTTGTCATTTTTATAAAAAAATCCAAAAATTATATTATGAAATTTTTTATCCATAAACCATTGTATCCAATGTCCAACATAATCCTTTCAAGCCTTTAGATGTATCCAAAATACTTGTGTCCAAACTCATCTTTCAAAAATTTATGAGGAAGGTCAACATAACGTAATGAAGATCTCTTTTCATCACACAATAACAAGTGAGTAATGTCATCATTTATTCTTTTAAAACATTTTAACACCCTCAATTACCATAAAACCTTATTGATTACATTCATGCTCCCATAATCTTTATAGAATACTACATATATTCCTTATATCAAAAAATTCTGAATACTTCAACAATAATGGAATAAAAAAACCATTAATCAGTTCCAAGGTAGTCATGAATATCCAATATAATTTATCTACATTAACCATCACTTATTCCAAAATCACTAATTTAGTATTAGGACCATATTAAGGTTTATATTTCCTTAAAACTTGTGTTTTACATAATTTTTAACATGCTGTTGAGTCATGTTTCTTAGTAATATATAATATAAAATCCTCAATGAAATAGTACTACAGTCCAATATTTATTTATTTCCATAATTAATATAACCTATAAATCCTTGATACAGCACTCAAATGAAACAATTCATTAATAAAAAAATATAATAACACTAATTATTTCTGTTCATCTTTGGTAGTATCAAAATTTTATTATTATCCAGTAGCATCATCTAGAGTATAATTTAATGATTGAGACATTGATTCATGTAGTGTCCCAACTCCATGTAGATGAATCATATTACATTTTAAAACTTTTTTTTACCCTTGAAATTACATACTTGGTGTCTCTTTTTTCTTCACTTATAACAATCTCACATTAAATTCAAGCATTTACCAAGATGATTCCTTCCCCTGTTATCACATATGGGGAAATCATTCTTTCCCTTCTTTACATTATCCATGTTTTTCAATACCATCATTTTCTTCTCTAGTTTCCCTTCATAGTCATATAAATCATATAATTCGTTTCTCATATAATTAACACATGATAATAATTCACCATATTTTGAGAATACATGGGAGACTGTTTCGCTTCTAAATTTTGGATTAAGATCATGAAAGATATGATACTTCTAACTCTTTGGATCATACATATTACTGGAGTTCTCATTCCTTATACTGGGCACCATTTCTAAACAATGTCATACACTAGGTTAGGTTATGAATCACAATGCATAATACAAAACATGTAAAATACCAAATGAAAATTCAAAATATTATTCATACAATTTAGAATCATAAAAATGTTTTCTTTGAGAAAGTATTTACTCATAAATCCTTAATAATGGTTTCTAACTAAAATGTGAATTATCCTAAACATATATCCGGGTAGTGTGAATACCAAGAGTGTTGAATGTTTCGTTTTCATGTACCATGATACCCCGGGTCAGGCCCGAAACTCCTTGTTGGAGTTTTCACTCCTAGGTACATCTGTACCAAAGACACCACTACTTGTTTGTATCCAAACAGTGATGCATTTTCTTGTAAAACCCACATAATATTTACACTACCAAAATCTTTGGATGTTCTTCTATACTAATCCTCAAATTTAATCTAAGGGTAATGTTCTCTATTTAGAGTTTATCTAAATCCAGTTTCCAATTTTTGTACTAAACTCTCATTGATACAAACTATAATGTCCCGATCATAGTTACCTAGAGTCGGTGCATTATTACATAACATTGGAATGATAAAAATAGACCACGTCTCTAAAAGTTGATTAGTTTAGTATCCTTGGAAGTACTAGATGTATACCTAAGTTTTACATTACATTATGAAATAACAAAACACCAACATCGTGTCCCTTTTGAACACACTCATATCCCTTAGCCTATCCATGTAGGTCAATCACAATATACTTCTTTACATCCTTGGAAAAAGAAAACATAAGATAGGGGTGAGCTCAGATGCTCACTAAGGGTAACAATATTGCAGTAACTATCATAAATAACAATAAACATTTAAGGAAATGTATAATAATAAAACACAATCCTTTTAAACATAATCTTCACCATAATATGGAAATGATAAATCAAATAATTCCATTTACTTATTCACATGGATATTCTACTTGTCGAATACTCACATGTAATATCTATAGCTAATTTCATAATGACGGAATGCATAATTTCGTACATCATAACCACATTGTCAAGATCTCGTGCCAAGACTACAGATAATATTTTGTCAAGTCCTTGTGCCAAGGCACTAGTTTGTCTCATGAGACCTACCGATGAATTGAGGGGCTATAGTAGGCCCCACCATTCACTTATTATTTCCAATGTATTCCTCATATGAAAAATGAGGAAGTATAATATAAAAATTCGTATTAAACTAGCATATGAAATGTCAATACAATAACTATAAGGCATGAATTTTATAAAAAAAGAACATCCACAGTCAAACATATCTAACCTCATTCCATACAATATGAATGATTGTATTATTGTAAATCAACCTCAATAAAGAATAATATCCAATAAAGGATGTTGACATAATTGAAAATAATCAATAAAACTCATTGGGAGAAATACCCCATTTCATGAAATTAATTAAAAGTTTCACTATTTATAAAAGAAGTCATTTAAAATAGATTTTTGAATCAAAGTGTCTTGTACCACTTCGAAGCTATTTAATGAAATTGACACTTTAAAAAAATCATGTACACGTAAATACATACTTAAAATCATTTTGAAAACATGGGCATTAATTAATAATAATTAGAAAAATAAATCATTAAAAACATTTAAAATTATGGTCTAGTTAAAGAGACCCTTCCATAAAACCTTAAAAGATTACTTTAAAAAAAAATTTAATTACGCATGTACATAGATGATAAATATGTCCCAGTAGATACTTACGAATAAACAATCTCGTATAATAATGAGATTAATGAAATAACCCCTACCTTACAATTTTATTTAGTTGATGGTAGGTTAACCTCCTATATAATGGTTAAGTCATTGTTATGAAATTATACATAAATCCATATACCTATATATGATATCATACACTATCCTCTAATATTGATTGGTTAATAATATATCAGTTGTATCATTGTTTCTGGTGTTAACTAATTCGTCTACCTTTATATGTTTTGTTATGTAAGTCACGTTTCTTATGGATAGGATGTATTTGATTCATATCCAAAACTATATGATGTTCTTAAACATTACTTTTAATCAACAAATTAAAATTATTCTCGAATGGATACGATGGAGAAAAAAGTCTCATCGCGTCATGGAGACAGTAATCCGTACGTACACACGAGAGGCAATATCATTCTACTAGTGGTGAAATCCATTATAATTGGATAGTATATTATATATATAGAATCATTAACATGTTATATTTGTTATTTAAATAAATTATACGAATTTTTATACCCATACCAATAATAACATTTTGAATAAAAAACAACACCATGATGTGGAGACGGTAAGCCATACGTATGCACACATTGTGAAATTGTCATTCATAGGATGTATAGAGTAATGAATATGGATGTACGATATTTATAATAACAACTCAGTTTGTAGAAGGTACCATAAATATTTTTTTATTATGGAAACAATAATAAAAGTTGAATTATAATAAGAAAAGAACTTTGAAAGAGGTGATGCAATTATTACCTCTTCTTCAGGTACTTCTTTTTTGAATTGGTCAGAAGGGGCTCCTTAGGTTGTCTTTCTGAACAATGTATGGAATCTATGTTAAAGTGAGGGTAGTTGTGAGGATAATTGAGAAGACGCGGATGATATAAATGGGTTTGTATACGGGAAATTAAGAGAAGGGGAAGTTCTCTTTTATAAGAGAGGTGAGGTCCACTTTAGAAAAATATTGAAATATTATTTTATATAAAATCATTTCAGGTTTCAAATGTCTTAAAATGGATTTATTTATGGGATAACGTGGGTATGGGTCGAGAAAATTTCAACCAATATGTTTTAGATAAGTTTACGCCGCCATTATAACCTTATCTTTTAGATTTAACTCTTAGTAAAATATTTTATCCTTGACCATGTATTCTTGTATTTTTATAATAAATGGTTAACAAACAGACCATAAAAATCCAAGAAACCCCCAAGTGGTTCAGTTTTTACATAAAAAACCACATCTATGTGCTTTGGATGCTCCTTATATTTTTAAGAATATTATATCATTTTATACAATAGTATTTGTTTTTAAAACTCATTTATTTCAATTTTGAAACTATTTAGTATTTAGTTTTTGTGAAAGTCATAAAACATTATCACTTCTAAAAAAATTTATTTAATAAACCCTAACACGTCATATTAACCTACAATGTTCATGGAAATTATAATAACTCTAAATTTATATTTATTGTTATATTTATAATATCAATTATTTTAATCATTCACTAATAAGGTAATTACTGAACCATCATTGTGTTATAAATAAATTTAATTTTTTAATTTATAAAAATTATAAATAAACTAACATGATTTAGGAAATATTTTTATCTTTCTAATGATTATTTATAGTCTGATTTATCTTATGTAAAACCCCAGATTAAAAATGGTTTAGTTAGTAATGTTTTAATTTAACACTTTTAACTCTTCATTAAATAAAATAATAATAAATGTCCTAATCTACTCCAAGTGGATAAAAGGATCATATTTTATCCATAAGGTTGATTTAGGTCTAAATAAACTTATCCAATAGAATTAAGACCTGTTTTAGGGTAATTATAATATCATTTTTTCCTTTAATTAACCTATTTTCTTTTAACCGTGGTAAATAAAATTCCAAAGTTACTATTCATCAAAATTTTTTTTTAACCTATTAAACCACATTTGACATACTGAAGTAAACAATGTCTATCAGATTTTTTAAATTCAAATCACATAAGCGGTAAAATTACTTTTTCTACAAATTTGAAAATGTGTTTAGAAGGTGGGTAAAAGAGGTTATAAAGTTCATTAAAAGTTTATACATCTAATTTTTCAAATGACACCAATGAATTAAATTGAACATATATATGTATTATGTATCTATTTTGACTTAAAGTAATTTTAAATAAAATAAATAATGAATTTAATAAAATGTCAGTTTTAAACAATAATGCATTGTTTTTCGCTATTCCTTAAAATTTTAATGTTTTTAGAAAAATTACAAAAATACACCCTAACCTAATTTTGATATTCCAAATTCAAAAATAATTTCTATTTTACCAAATTCAAAACATAGAAGTTTCATTAATTAATTTAAAAATAATATCAATTTTCTGAACCAAAAAGTGGGTTTTGGAGAAGTAAAAATATCAAAATATTGATATGTGTTTTTGTTCAATTTAAATGTTAAATTAATTTCAATGAATAATACTGGATTAAATTACAAAAATTGAATCTAATTATAATTACAAACCATTCAAATGTGTAATTTAACACTATAAATTTTTTTGATTAAAAATTTGTTTTCAATTAAAATTTAATATCATTCTATATTTATCAAAATTAGAATGTTATCAGAATAACACCAAATATTTATCCAGACTAAAATGTATGTCCTACTTATAAATAAGAAACCTATTGTCTCAAAACGAATATATAAAAGTGTCAAATACTGGATTTTAAAAATGGTTCTCCATTAAAAGGTGGTAAATTTTCATTTTTAAAAAATATCTTATTTTATCTAAACAATTGAATTCGTTCTTATATTATGTCTAAAAAACACATAATATGGATATTAAAATTTTATGGAGTTTGTAAAATTCAAAATGCAGTTAATACTATTCATAACTAATTTTTGAATGGCTAGTTTGGTAAGGAATGGTGCGTTCGAACTTAGTGTTGTGTGTAACGCATGATATTGAATTAATTTAAAGGGATAACATAATATTAAATACTAGAGTGTTATAAAATACAGATTTTATTCGTCATATGAAAAATGAAATAAGCAAACATGCATTTGTATGACGTATTGTCTACAGGCTGTGGTGCAATCTGTTTTTCATTACTAGTTTATTTAGATAGGTATAACGATGGATATAATGGATATAAATAATAAATATGACATGATATTGGATATTTTTAATTAATATAACATCTAATTCCTCCCCTATTTACCATTAAGAGAATAATACCTTCGCTTGCGTGTTTGAACGACTTGTCGTCTCCACAACATGATGATATTCATCTTCCACCATAACCACTTCAAGAGTGATTATATAAAATATATATAATGAGTAAATATAAAATATATGAAATAAGAATTCTAATTTAATAATAATATTAATATATATGTCATTTACCTTTTAGCATTCTTCAGGATAAGAACATGAAAACGACATTCATGCATATGTACGGCTTACCATCTCCATGAACAGTGTTTTGTATTTCATATATGTATCTAATATATTTTTTTATTTACTAACTATATATGATATATTAATCATTCGTTAAATTATGGAAGTATGTAAATCATCATTTAAGTAATAGAATCAAGAATAAATAGTCAAAACACATACAATAATCAATGTGGTTATTACTCGAAATGTTTCATTAATGTGGAATTGTTAATAAAAAGGAAATATAAAGTGACAAATATATAATATAAGATATAATAAATATTATTATGATAATTGTATAAGTAAATAAAATTTTAAAAACACTATAGGGGAGTTTCAGAAACTTTCATAGGGAATCAGACCTAATGTCATGGGTTTATGTGTCTCCTTTAATTTTGTAGGACACATGCCATATTTAGTAATCGATTCTTTTACATAATGTACATACTTTCCATTAATTTATTTTATTAGTATTATTTTGAATAATATGTTACTTTTATATCAATAGAGTATTCTTTTATTAATGGACCATATGATTCAACTGAATATAAAGGTGTAAGGAAATATCATCTCACCTTTTTTAGAAACATTCGTTATTCACCACTCATTTATATTGTGTGCTATAAATAAGGTCCATGAATGTATTCTGTAATTTTTATAATTTAATATAATGTTATTTATATATAAATTTTATTATCTTTATTTCTTGGAGTTTTACAATTCAAATATTCCCAAATGAGTAAGGTAGTTCTGTCTCAATTTTCCTTCAGCAAGACACATGTTTTCTATGCACCTATTCACTTTTATAAGGTGTTTATACTACAATTTGACATGTTATATTAGGAATTTTCTTAGTTAAATAATATTTTATGATTTTTAATGTTATTTTTTCATGGGTATTATGATTCAAATCTTTCAAAGTGGTATGTGACACATTGAAATCATTAAAGATTACATTCATTAATAAATATTTTAAAAATATCCCTTAAGCTCATGTTCAAGGGAAAAAATTTTGAAAAACTTTTGTATGTTTCAAAGTGTTTTTAAAGTATTCCTTTATATTTTTTATAAACTATGTTAATGGGAAAAGGATTTACTTTTTTTTCAAACCTCCTACATATGTTCTCAAAGTAAATAGTTTTCAAAATGTTTTCAATATTTCTATTCTAGTACTCATGTTTATTTAAAAAAAGTGTTTTTAGAATGTTTTATGTTTAAGAAATTATTTTTCATTTAAATAGGATATTTTCCTAAAGAATTTTTTTAAATGTTTTTCATTATTCATTTCTATGTTTTAAAATTAGTTTCCAAGAAAAAGGTTGTGAAAATTTTTGATGTTGTAAAAAGTGATTTTTAAGTAAATTTCTTGTTATAAGTTATCTTTAAAAATCCTTCCCCATATTAGATGAAATAAATTAATGTTCAATAATATAATTCATATTATTTCTCAAAAATGGTTTATGTTTTCATGTTATTATGTTTATGAAACCCTATTATTTTCCCATGTAATTATTTTAATGAAATGATTATAAAGCATATATATTTTCCATAGGTAATGATATGATCACCTTTTTGACACCCATTCCATTTCATTGGATTTGATATGATTGTTTCTGATATTTTGGATCATGTATGTATGATTTCACTATAAGATGGGTGGGACCTATATCTCCTAGCAATGTATTGGTTAATTATTTATGTCTCATGAGATAATAATGGGAATCAAGTCTATGATATTCATCTAATATGGGAAAATAGGGAAACCCAATTCACTATTGGATGTTGGGAAACCCAATACACTACGGGAATATGGGGATTGATGATACAATATGGAAAGATGGGAAAACTGATACCTTATAATGAAATGGATTTTGAAGTGCTAGATAAGTTTTAGCAATGCATATTTACTCATGACAAATGATATTACATGTTTATGTGCAAACCACAATCCCTTATCATACTCCCTTTTTAAGATTTCATGTCTTATTTTCATGATTTCCTTATGAAACATGCCTTATGAACTTCTGCTCATTATTTCATGATTCATGTTTATGATATCAGATATATTCGGTATGGACCACTATTTTCATGATCATGTTCTCATACCCTTATGCTCAGGATTATTCTTACATATATCCATTGTTTACCCTTACTAAGATTATGATCGCACATTTTTTACTTTTAATTGCACC
Source organism: Viscum album (assembly GCA_963277665.1). NCBI lineage: Eukaryota > Viridiplantae > Streptophyta > Magnoliopsida > Santalales > Viscaceae > Viscum > Viscum album. The sequence goes on from OY728119.1 coordinate 544,391,961, forward strand.
AAGACATAAGGAATGGTTTTATGTATGATTAATCAAGGGAATAATATTGTTGGTAAACATTGTTTATATACCAACAGACCAGACATTTGTGTTAAAAGTTTCAAAAGGAAATTAACTAATATGATCATTGGGATTTTGTGTGTGTAATGTATGAAATTTCTGGTAAAATGGATTTAATTTCCATGTATGAAAATTTTAGGCCATAATTTTTGGTATTATAGTGAAGGAATATTCATCCTTTTTATACTATGATGAGAAAACATTATGAGATCCCTAGTGATATTTATAATGACATTTCTTGGGATATGTCAAAGGATAAGCCTAAGGTGTTATATATTTAACTGTTAGTTTCATGATTTAGAACACTAATAAGTGATTTTTGATGATTATCTAGTTTTCCATTATTTTAAATGTTTATCACAGTATTTTAGATGGGTTTGATAAATATCAGGACCTAGAAGTAACTTAGTTAACATTGAATGTTTCCTATGTTGATGGTATGTGAAATATAGAAATCTATTTGCAAAGTGGATATATCTTGAAAAGAATCAAGAAGGAGGTATGAGTATTGGTTTTTTACTGAGGATAAAGAGACTGAAAATGGCTAGATAAATGTATAGGATGTTCTAGAATTATTTATTTTATTATACCAAATAATATTAGTTAGATTTATATTCACTACAACATAAACAGTGTTTAGCGGCGGTTCACAAAACCGCCGGTAAACGTCATCCGTGAAAGATTTCGCGGCGGTTTGTTAAAAACCGCTGCGAAACCCAATCTATTTTGAAAATCCGCGATGCTTTCCCCTCCCCTATCGCATACCCGTCTTCCCCGATCCCCCTCACAAACCCTCCCCTCTTCCCCAATCCCCGTCCCGCTACCTCCGGCGACACCCGCGCCCTCCGACGACACCCGCGCCCTCCGGCGGCCTCCGCGGCCCCCGAGCCCCCCGGCGAACCCTGCACCCCCCTCGACCGCCAGTGACCCCCGCGCCCCCACTCCCCTCACTCCCCCCGCGCCCTCCTACGACCGCCACACCCCCCGCGGCCTCCGGCAACCCCCGCACCATAATTTCAGTCCTCCCACCATAATTTTCAGGTTTATTTATATATAATTTTTATTTTTTCCACATTTTAATTAGGGATATTGTGATTTTTATATTCCAAATATCGTTGTAGTGTGTTTTGGTCTTCATTTTGGCAGGTTTGAGCTGTCATCATCAAAGGATTACATGTGTATTCATAATTAAGAATCTATATATAAGTTCTCCATTTATATATATTCAACCTTGAAAGTATTAATATATATCATGGGGCTATATGTGCTTATATGTGTATATGAAAATGAATATGTGTATCATTGAAAAGGGGTATATGAAAGTATAGTCAAATATTTATAGATCCCTTATACATATTTGTACACTTTAATATGTATATATGGACTAGGTATCATTACATATAAGTTAAGGTGAATATATGTGCATTTGAAAATATTAAAATTTGAGATTCCATCATCTATTTTAGCATGGCTTGAGTTTTAGGTAGTTTCCATATTCATGTTACCATTATTTGAATTCCATGATAGCATGGATGTTTTTTAATCTGTTATTCATTATTTTATTAATTGAATATTGTATATCTTTTTATATATATTATTGGTTTTATTTCTCGGAATGTATCTCCCAATGTGGTTGATAGAAATTATCCTAAACATTTAAAATGTGTTTTAAGGTGTAAAGCATGATTTCAAAGTGAGTTTTCTATCGTGTGATTTTTTTTAGAGATAATGTTTTGAAAAAATGGTAAGATGGTGTCAAGCGTTTTGAGTAATGTGTTGTGAAGAGGATCGGGCCGATGGGGAATATATTGGATATTCCATGATGGTATGACTTTATGTGAATTATTTCTTTATGTTTCATTTTAGGTGATGTTTCCTAGACTTCTCTATAGAGTCCATGTGGCTGAATTTTTGTTGGAGGCCGAATCATCCTTTAAGAGAATCTAGGTCATTTTATGGATCACAATGGGATGGTTTTGCAAGGTAGTATTGTACCTTTTGTTCTAGTTTTATTACTACATAGTACCATTAAAGAAGAGACATGGGAGGGGAGATGAATATGTAGGCATAGTGGTCCAATCTCTTTTTTAACAAAGCTTTTATTACTATATAGTACCATTAAAGAACAGACATGGGAGGGGAGATGAATATGTAGGCATAGTGGTTCAATCTCTTTTCTGACAAAGCTTAGTGATACTTTGAAATGTGGCTCAAAGCTAAGACATTTAATGTTAGGGAGTGTATGATATTCTATGATTTTTTCAGGTACTCTCTCATTTCAATTTTACTTTAAATAGATAATTTTGGGATATCAAAATGTTTACTGGATGTATGAACAGTTTTTGGGGTGTCCAGGGTTTTTACGACACAAAAGGTTGAAAAAGTGCCTATCCAGCTCAAGTAATACGATCAGAGCCCAGTTAGTAGTTATTGTGTTCCCTAACCATGATTTACAAGAGGTGGGGTAAATTCAATGAAAAAATAAGGAAAGGGGGAGAATAAACCAAGTGGAAATGGATAACCCATTCCTCATGGTTATAGCATGACTTAACAAACCATACAGGCTTTATCGAAGATCATGTGACTAGCTCGCATTTATATCCAACAGTCCAGCATTTCTAAAATATTACTTTTGCATAGCATGAATTGTCTTTAAAGTTTCGACATGATGAACTTTTTCCCAGCAATACTCATACACTGATCCTTTCTTTTCAGCTTCATTCCATCTCTCATAAATCAGATGAAGTGCCAAACAATCACTGTAATCCTTTGCAGAAAATCTAGATTTTACCATTACAGCTAAAGCGCTTTTTATCTTGAGGAAGAACTAAAGTATCCATGACGCTACGTCCGACCACAGTGGTAAGCACATGATCGTAGCAATGAAAAATGGCACCCATAATTAGTACTTTCCGCAGTTTAGGATCCACCAGAAGGATTGACTGGGCACACCGGCTGGCCGGTGGTGTCTCACCAGCTGGCCGGTGGTCATCCACCGGCTGGCCGGTGACACCAGGCAATGGGAAGGCCTACTGCCTGGCTCCTCCAGCTGGCCGGTGGGTAGGAACCGGCTGGCCGGTGGAAATCCACTGGTTGGCCGGTAGACTTAGTCAATCCATTTTCAGCTTTCTTGGGCGAGCTCCTAGGAAATCTTTTTCCGAACATCAAAAACACTTAAAAACAAGTTAGAACACAAATAGAGTGATTGCGATCATTAAAATCCAAGAGAGAGGGGTACAACAACTATTGTTTGTTTTATATTCATGGACTAGATTATGAATTAGAAACCATTAGTGGTGGCCTACTTAATTTACCTCACACACCATATCGAAGTTCCACCTGGCCTTCCCTAAGAACCCCCAAACATGTCCCTTATAGGTTTCTATTTGGAACCTTGATTCCTCCACATCCACTCTACAGTTTTCTCCACATTTCCATGACTAACATAATTCTCTCCACCTTAGGAGGGTCATTATCACTAATTTATTCAAGAAATTCAAACACCATGTCTCATGCTTCCATCACAAGATGAACCCCAAAACTTAAATGTGGCCATTTAGATTTCCCTAGAACAATAAAACAAACATTACCCATTGTGAAAATGGTTTCAGTGAATGTAGTTAACTTGATTTAAAATGCATTATGATCAGTTTCGATCACACATCAAAGGGGTGTTTTTTGAGGCAACATAAATGTGTGATCGATGGTGTTATGATAAGTGTGTATCCCGATATTCTTATTGCTCCTCAATGAGGTGTTGGCGCTGTCTCCTATGGACCAGACTTGTTCAGTTGGTCTGAAATGGTAAATGTGGTCAATGAATCATCTTTATTATATTATGCATACTTTATGGTCAATGGTTCATCTTTATTATATTATGTTTCTGTAATCTTACACTATCGTATATTTTGTGTAGGCACATTGTGATATACATGGATAAAAGCTGGATCACATTACCGAGGAACACATCTCAATATGTTAAGGGTTTGAATGGGTTTTTAGATTTTGCAATTTCTAATCGATCCGTTGAAGGGAGAATAAGATGTCCATGTCCTAAATGTAAATTTAGAACATGGTTGAAGAGAGATGAAGTTTATGAACATTTAATACTGAAGCAATTCCCTGAGCAATATTTGTGTTGGATTTGGCATGGAGAATCAAACAATACAGAAAGATTGAGGACTGATGTTAATCCATAGAATGAGGTCCCAAGTTCTTCCACAATGGAAAATGAAATGCAAAACCTCATAAATGATGCATTCGGCACTGCAAGACACCACTATGAGCATCAAAACATATCAGAACAACCAGAAGAGGGTGCTACAAATTGCAACGTGACAAGTGATGTTTCTGAGACTGTAACAAAAGCAGATCAAGATTGTAACATATCATTAGATCCTCTTGATTCTGTGGAGCCAAATGTAAGGGAAAACTTCAGTGAGGAAAATTCATTTCATGATTTAGTTGACGATGGAAATCAAGAGTTGTATAGTGGGTGTTTGAAATATTCAAAGCTTTGATTTCTACTGAAGTTGTACCATATCAAATGTCTATGTGGAATTACAAATAAGGCAATGTCCATGTTATTGGAATTGATTCGTGATGCATTTCCTGAAGCAAAAATCCCAGAATCGTTTTATGATATGAAAAAAGTTGTTAACAATCTTGGTCTGAATTATACAAAAATACATGTGTGTCCCAATGATTGTATGCTTTACTGGGGAGAGGATTCAAGTAGACAGAATTGTAAGAAATGTTCTTCTTCTAGATGGCAGTCAAACGGTGATGTTGGAAGTATGACTGAACATAATTTCACGGAGAAGAAGAAAAGGAACACACCTGCAAAAGTTTTGCGTTACTTTCCTTTGAAGCCTCGATTGCAAAGATTATTCATGTCATCAAAAACCGTCGAACACATGAAGTGGCATGCTGTAGATAATAACAATGATGGGTTAATGAGACATCCACGGGATTCCCAATCGTGGAAGACATTTGATTCATTACATCCAGATTTCTCAGCTGATCCTAGGAATGTTCGATTGGGATTGGCTGCCGATGGATTCAACCCATTTGGGACTTTGAGTACGAGTTATAGCATTTGGCCAGTTGTTTTGATCCCTTATAATCTGCCTCCGTGGATGTGTATGCAACAAACATCTTTTATCATTTCGATGATTATTCCTGGAAAACAAATGCCTGGAAATGATATTGATGTATACATGAAGCCTTTGATTGAAGAATTGCAGGAGTTATGGAGCAACGGTGTTGAGACATTTGATGTTTCTTCTAAAACAATGTTTAAAATGCATGCTGCTTTAATGTGGACCATTAGTGACTTCCCTAGGCTTGGGAATTTATCTGGTTGGAACACTTATACGGGTTTGGCTTGTCCCGTTTGTAACTTTGATTTCGAGCCCAAACGGCTACCTCACAGTAGAAAATGGTGCTTCTTGTGCCATCGAAGATTTCTTGATGCATCTCATAGATTTCAGCTGAACAAATCAAAATTTAATGGTTGCATTGATCGTAGACCACCTCCAAAGTTGTTAACCGGTTTTGAAATATTGACACAGCTTGAAAGTGTTAAAACAAAATTTGGGAAGGTTCATCATTTGAATGATAGCGGAAAACGAGTGTGAAGTGCATCGTCAAGTGAAATCAGAACGCAACAATGGAAGAAAAAAAGTATATTCTTCAAACTTCCGTATTGGGAATTTAATTCTTTGTGCCACAATCTTGATGTGATGCATATTGAGAAAAATGTATGTGATAATTTGATTTTCACATTACTTAATGAGCATGGAAAGTCGAAGGATCATCTCAATGCTCGCAAAGACTTACATGTAATGAACATAAAACGTGATCTCTGGCCAGATGAGAATGAAAAGTATGCTCCGACCATTTTTTCATTGAAAAATAGGGATAAAGATACGTTCCTTCAAATTTTAAAGAATGTGAAGGTATCTGATGGGTATTCGAGTAACATCTCGAGGTGTGTTGACTTGAAGAATCGTAAGTTATATGGATTGAAAAGTCACGATTCACATGTTTTGTTACAACAGTTACTACCATTGGCATTGCGTACATTATTACCTGAAAACGTTACTGCTGTTGTACACCATTTCTGCACATTTTTCAGACAGTTATGTGAGAAAGCTCTACATCCATTTCAGCTTGACAACCTACAGGAGAGGTTTGTATTGACCCTTTGTGCAATGGAGATGATCTTCCCTCCATCGTTTTTTACTGTCATGATGCATTTAACTGTGCATTTGGTTGACGAAGCTAAATTAGGAGGCCCCGTTCATTATCGATGGATGTATCCAATTGAGAGGTATTTTATTTATATGTTTCCAGTTAAGTAAACATTTTTTGGCATTTAAATAAATGCATAATATTATTATTTCTTTTCACAGATATCTTGGGAATTTGAAAGCATACGTGAGAAATAAAGCTCAACCAGAAGGATCTATTGCTGAAGGATATTTGGCCGAGGAGTGTCTCACCTTTTGTTCCAGATATTTGGATGATATTGAGACAAGATTTACTCGAGTTGGACGTGTTGACGACACATCAACTCAATCTCAAATGCATCAGAAATCAAAAATATTTCCTGCTATTGGCCGATCAGTTGGGAGGACCTCATACGCGACACTAACAGAATTGGAATTATTACAGGCACATAGATATGTGATGCTGAATAGTGAAATTGCAGATCCATTTATTAAAGAGTTGAGGATACAAACAAAGAGACGAATGAGAAGCCGAACACGAAATGAAAAAGATATAATGAAAGCTGTGAATAAAGAGCTGGTAGAATGGTTTGCACGACGTTTAAGTTTATAAATATTGCAATAAATATGAATATTACTTTGACACATACAATTTGCAAATCTATTAAATTATTTTTTTTCAGATCATGAATACTGATACTCGAGCTGACTTTTCAGAAGATTTGAAGTTTCTTGTTAGAGGTCCTATAAAACAAGTTAGAAAGTTCAACGCTTATAATGTGAATGGTTTTAGATTTCGTACAGTCGATCGAGAAGTGGGTTTGAAAACACAGAATAGTGGTATTTTTACATTTGCTGAAGTGGAATACTATGGAAAGCTGCATGATATTATTGAATTAAACTACCACGGGCATTTTTCTGTTGTTTTATTCAAATGCAAATGGGTCGATTTTATCAGAGGTGTTAAAAGAGATTCCTTGCAATTTACTTCTATAAACTTCTCTCGCTTGATGGATGTTGGTGATCGTGAACTGCATGATCCATATATCTTAGCATCGCAGGCAAAAATGGTATATTATGTGAATGATGTTTTGGATGAAGGGTGGAGTGTAGTTACTCACGTAATACAAAGAGATTTGTATGATATGGGTGATGAAGTGGAAGATTTGACCTCTGCAATTGAATTTCATCAACAACAGGAAGCAGAATTATTTTTCCATCATGATATTGAAAATATTGGTCTAGCAAGGATGAATGAAGTGGATGAAGCAATAGAGCAGGAAACCGACATGATTGAAGGGGAAAATGATTGTATGTACAATTATTTATTCATTCAGCAACTACTTGTTTCATTTCTGTAGTCATTCATTATCATTGTTATATATATTTTGATTGTTAATACTGGGCATCTATTATCATTTTTAATTTTTGTTCTGCATAAATTTTTTGAAATATATATTCTGAACTTAATTTTATTTGATTAAATGACAGGAATTCCAAGGAAGAAGCGGTACACTATTCCTTCTTCTTCTGCGACAGATGACGATCGGTCTGTCCCCATGGCATCATCTCCCCCTGCACCATCTCTGACACCATCAGTGGATGCCTCATTAGAGGATGAGTCATCGCCTCGCCCTACAGGAGCTTCAGCAGCGGGGCAGCGACACGCCCCCTCCAGTTCATCACGGACATTCTGGAGGGTCGCAGTCATAGGTACAAATTTTAATTAAATAAATTTATTGCATTTTGTTTATAGTAATTGTTTTCTCATTGCAGATGAAGACAATGAAACCGTGGAAAGAGACATAAAAATTTGTGATGTTTGGAACATGCATGGTAAGAAGATAGTGGTGCCATTTGATTCTTATGGGGTCCCGACGGATGACGCCGCAGGTTTACTTGGTCAGATTTTAGGTCAACTGGCAGCGGAGCCCGTTTCCCTGCCTATTTCGTATGATGATTGGAGGCATATGCCTCCAAACTAGAAAAATAATGTTTATGATGCTCAGATAAAGGTAATTTTAATACTTTATGGTTTAATTGAATGTCATTTTACTAATATATTCAAAATGAATTTCTGTATACAGATGTTCTTCCACTTTACCGTTGCTGATGTGATAGCACAGAAGTGGACATTGAAAATTCTTGGAAAAAAATGGAAAGATTTCAAATGGATGTTGTGGTGTGATGTCAAAAATTCTTCGTTGACCGTGCAACAGATGTATGAGAAGATACCCAGTGGGGTACCGAAAGAACAGTGGAAGGTTTTTGTCGATAGACATCGTGATGAGAAGCGGATGGTATTGAAATATATATTATTATATTATCCTCATTTTACATTTATAGATGTACATGAAGAGGAGATAGACATTGAATACAATACTGTTAAATTGAATTTTATTTATTTCAGGATCTCTCAAGAAAGAATGCTTCAAACCGGGCGAAGCAGGTAATCCCGCACACTGCGGGTTCAAAAAGCTTTTCAAAAAGCCGAATGTCATTGGTAATCTTTTAATTAGTTTAAATATTTATAAGATAATATTATCTATTTAACATATTTGATTGATGATTTATCTTGTTTAATGCAGTCACAGAGTTTAGGGCATGAAGCATGCCGAACAGAACTGTGGCTGGATGTTCATAAAAAAACAGATGGAAGTTTTGTTAATGAACCTGCCAGAGAAGTTGGGGTATGAAGTCAATTAATTATTATAATAACTAAATATCAGTTTTTACTATGTTAATATATATTGATATTTGATTTATAGGTAAAAATTAAAGAAATATGGGATTCCAATCCTGGGCAATCCTACTCAGTCTCCCAGGATGACCCGGTTGGTCAAGTCCTTGGGAAGGATCATCCTGGTAGAGTGCGCGGGATGGGTTTTGGACCCGTACCATCTGAGGTCTTTCGCATGGCATCAGGGATTTTGGCCTCATCTACTCCTGGTTATAGTCATTTCATACCTGATGATGCCCAGAGGGAGATGTCTGCTCTACGAAACATAGTTCACCAGCAGGGGAATCAGATATCTGATTTGCAGAAAGAGTTGCTTGAAATACGTCAGTATATGAGCAGATATGCCCCCGGTGGTAGTGCATCGGGTAGTGGTGAGCAGGTAAATCACAAAAAAATCAAAATCATTTAGTTTGAAAACTTTTATTGGTTTTAATTTTTATTATAAATATGCAACAATATTTAATTTTCAATATAATGTTCTTACAGGTGGCAGCAGGTGGTGGAGATGAAGGTGGAGAGGGTGACGATGCAGCATCAGATGAGGAGTAGTAGTATTGTTGATGTGTTGAACAAGTATGATAACAGTTGGTTTGTATATGTAACATTTATGGCACATAGTTGCCACCAAACATTTCCATGTCCTAACATTTTCTTGATTCCTCATGTTTCCTTCTATGCATTTTATTTATTGTGTTTTGGATTCCTCATGTGTTGACAAAAATATTCTTAATGCAATATGCATGTGATGATACCACATCCAATGAGAATACCATATATGTAACCCATATTCATACCACTATTGGATCCATATCCAATATGTATCACACTAAAAGACCAATCCCATGACCATAAATGGCTAAGGCATGAAAGGTTAATGATAAAAGGCTCTGTCATGGCCTTAAAATTTTTACACCACTCCAATGGGTCCAGGAATACCAATTTGTTTTTAGTTTAGGAATACCAATTTGAGAAAAAATGTAAAATCTCATGTAGAAGATTGTTAAGATTATCCATTTGATCTTTAAGGGATATGTTATAATAAATATTTTGAGCCATGGTATTAATCTTATCCATGAGTGGGATTCCATTCCAATTGGCAGTCTAGAATTTGAAGAAGAGTTAACACTGACCATCTAATGAGAATTCTATAAGATCTTGTGAAATATTACCATAAGACCAGGCCATATTAAGGATTCCATGTAGCATAATTTTACTTTTTTTTAGTTCTTAAACAATCCTTTATATGAGAAAATCCAAGGCTTCAAAATTGGATTTGATTAATTTAAAAATAAATTTAGTTTGAAGAGACTGATTAAAGAGGGTCATATTCGTGATCCCAAGGCCCCTGAGAGCATAGGTCATACAACATTGTTTGCATGAAACTGTAATAGTCTTTCTCTCTAATATAATCCCACTCCAAATAATTTTTTTTATCAATGAATTAATGGTTTTAATGACCAAGGTGGTCCACGAGTAAACCATGAAGGATTATACCATTTTTTATATTTCAACATTCTTTAAAAATGAAATCTATTCTATCCCTTTAGAGTGATATTTCTTTCCAAGAGGCCAAAGTTCTTTAAATCTGAATGAGAATATTGATAAAGTAGGAGGTGTGTGTTCTTCCCCAAAACATGGAAACTCCAAGATATGTAAAAGGTAAAGATCCCTCCCTAATACCCACATCATCTATCAATATTATTTTTTAGGATTTGAGATATTCTTGTTAATGTATATGAACTAATTCCCCAACTTATTTTTTGTCTTAAGAAACAATCTTAATGAAGAAGGGCCTTCATGATGTTTTTGATAGTCCTCATAACTCCCTAAGAAAAAATTATAATGTTTTCAACAAAAATTAGATGACATGGTTCTGAAGAACCTCGTGATACCATGATGGGTTTCAAGTCACAACTATCAACCATATGGAATAACATATGGCTGAGATGGTCTTCTATAATGGTAAAAATGATTTCTGGGAGGGGGTCTCCTTGTATTTCCCCTCATGAGAACCAAAAATAAACCTCTAGGTATTCATTGATTAAGATATAAATAGGGTATTACCCAAGAAGAGTTTTGATCTAGCTAATAAACTTTTCATTGAATCCAAAACATGAAAGAACATTACACATGAAGCCCTAATCTATAGTGTCGAAGGATTTTTTTTTATGTCAATCTTGGAGACAATGTTACCACTAATTGTCAATTTCTTTATGAGGTTAACACACTTAAAGGAAGAAATTAACAAATCATGGATGTGTCCTCTATGAAAAAAATCAAAATTAATTCCAATATATGAGCTTTTTTTAGATCTGAGAATGTCACACCCCGACCACAGTTTTCTTTTGTTTTTGTTTATTTTCAATGTTGGATCTTTTTGTTGAGGTTTAGGTTGAGTGTCCAACAAAAGTCTTTATGTTTTGGTTGTTTTGGTTATCTTATAACCCTATTAATGTTTATTGTGAATGTTATTGGGATAAAGTTAGATTGTGAAGATTTTGTGACACCCACAGTGTCACTATATTGTGTTTAAATCATTCAAGTATCATTGGCTGTGGTTTTGGAAAATTTAGGGCAGTGGTGGAGTAGATCCAGCATATTTTTTTTTCCAGTTCAACATTTCGCGGCGGTTTTAACCGCCGCTGATGCCATACATGTGAGCATTTAGCGGTGGTTTTAACCGCTGCTAAATGATGAACTGGGCAGCACTTCGCGGCGGTTTTAACCGCCGCTAAATATTTTATGTTGGTATTTAGCGGCGGTTTTTACCGCCGCAGAATAGGCGCATCAAACGCCTGCATTTAGCGGCGGTTAAAACCGCCGCAAATAAAAAAATGTCTGATACCCATATAACCGCCACTAAATGAAGAGAAACCGCCGCTAAATGACGGATATACGACACATTTCTAAAACCACCGCGGAATCGAAAAAACCACCGCTAATAGATTGCCGACGCCAAACTTAGCGGCGCTTTCTGTAAACCGCCGCCACACAATGTAGCGGCGGTTTAAACTGCCGCTAAACAGGAAAAAAACCGCCGCTAGGACCGGCTTTTGTTGTAGTGATTGATAAAACTTAAGTCATGAATCATATGTTAGGAAATAATAAGATGATGGATTCTGAGAAATAGTTTAATAATGATGTTGGATTGTTGAGGTGTATATGTTTTTGAATTAAAAGATTATATTATAAAAATCATGAAATATAAATGTATTTTCATTATACGTTTATAATTAAGGAATTTAAGTGATTTGTTGAATAGTTCAAAATATATATAAATGTTATTAAGGTGGTAAGTTGACATTTTTGTAAAACACATGATTAAGGTAAGAATAACCCTGAATATCCACATGATGATGGAATAATTAGATAAAGAGAAGTCTTATTATAATTAAGATAGTATTGTTGAAATTGGGATGTATAGGGTGAGAAGAAAGTTTATGATATCATAGATGGAGTTTATAAAATTATTAGATTTCTGTTATGGGTAAATAGTTAATTTTTTAAATAATTCATGTTTTCACAATGGTTTTAAAGTAATTTTGGTTAATATAATGTTTCAAGATAATACATGACTATGGTATTAACACGTTTGGATTGTGACAACAAAGAACTTACTTGTGATATTTGTTGAGATGATTTAGTGCACTTATTTCTAATATTTTGGATTTTCAGATTTTGGAAGGGTTGTATGGATATCCATTTGTGAAATGAATAAGTTAAAATATAAATGAAGTTTTTTAGAGTAATCTATTATCTAACTATAAGTGTAATTATGCAAATTTGATAACTTATGTTAATGTTTTTATTTTGATATTGAGATATGGAAGGAATTATCATTTTATTTATGGATCTCATGATCATCTAATGCTTCAAGAGAGATAAATTCAACATCATTTGTTAGAATAAGAGATGATGTTAAAATTAATAAAGGGGGAAAAGGGTGATATGGATCTAAAATCAGGTAAGTATGTCTTAGCATAATTGTTTTTTCAATATTAGGAAAATGAATTGCGATATAAAAGGTTGGCATGTTATCATCATTTTATATGATATGAATGACCTATTTCATGCTTCATTAGTTTATATATTTTTTATTTTTAACTTTCTCTAAATCACCCAATTTCTTTTTATTGGTGATCTTTACCAATCTCCATTATTATTTATTATATTTATATATGCCAAAATCTTCAACTATGTTCTCCTATGTAGAGCCCTAATTATGATTTACTTTGGGTAACAGTTATTTTCCAATAAATCCTTTTTAAAATGATTTTTCTGAATTATTTTTTATGATGTTGGATTATATGAATGAAATAGTCAAGTATAAATCCATTGATAACCAAGAATATTTTCAAGGGTTAAGTTAATTTTAATGGGGGTCGAATGTAACACCAAGAGATTTAGTGAATTATTATTATTTCAAAAGAATTTAATAGTTTTTGATATTTTTCACTTCAAATGATAAAGTATATAGATTTTTATTATTATATAAAAGAAGTATATTTTTATTCTGTTATATGCAACTTTATGGTAATCTTTAACTTCACGCAACACATTCAAGGCTTGAATTACATGCAGAAATCAGTTTCTGTGAAAGAACACATTAATATTATAATTACATAAATGAAATAGTTATAACATAGCCATTAAAAATAGTAATATGAATATTGATAAATAAGTTTCAAAAATTTTCACACAAATAAAACATATTTATAATGAAATGTTGAATTTTTGGTAAATTATTTATATGTTTAGAAATACTATTTTATTAATGAAACTTCATATTATGTCCATTTGCGAAGAATAGTAAATTTGATTTTAGACACTCAAAGAAATTTAATTTGGTACAATAAATATCAGTTTTGATTTTAGAATATAACATTTAACTTCGGGTGAATTTTATGTATTTTTCTAAGATGTTTCATTTATTGATGAATTGTGAAAAATACAACATTGTAGTTAAAAATTGCCTTATTAATTAAAATGATGATTATTTTTTAAATTTATTTTAAAGTAAAAATATATCAATTATACATATATAAATCCAATGTATTTATTAGAATTAATTTTTATATTAAACATTGAAATAAAATCTAATCATACTTTTGAACGTTTTTTCTACTGCCTTCTTGCTATGTTTAAAGGATTAGTGTTAATCAAAATTTTTTCACTTCTACGAATAGAATTTAAAAAAACTAACATACACGATTTTAATAATTATGATAATTATAGTCTAATTTGACATACTTAATTTTGGGTGAATAAAAACTTCAGTATTATTTTACAACAATTAAGGGTAAATCAGGTAATTAAAGGGAAAAATATTGTTATAATATTATATAAGTATCCTCAAACATGTCCAAATTTCATTGTAAGAGTGGTTTTAAACCATAATCAACCATATTCTGAAATTATTTCCTTTTTAATATACTTGGGTAAGAATATGACATTTATTATATTTCATTTAAGGATAAGTATAAAATGTCGTACTATTATTTAGAATAAGTAAATCATTTTTAATATATGTTTATAAAAAATATAAATTAAACTATAAATAGTAATTTGGAATATAATTAATTTACCTTTTTCATTATATATTATTTTTCATTTTTTGAGGAGAAATAATTTAATTTAAGGATTATATAATGACGATGTAGTAATTGTTTAATTAATGGAAATATTCAATAAATGATATTATCAATATAAAAATATATATAATTTTATATAATTAATGAAATAAAAACACTTTATAGATAACTCAAATATTTTATTGTTATATTTGATGTGTTTTTTCAATGTTATCACATTTTTATAAAAAAAATTAAAATATAAATAATTAATAGTATTAAAATTGACATAAATTATACCTTAAAATTAATAATTTTTTAAGTGAAAAATAATTTATAAAAAATAAAATTATGAAAAATAAATATAATAATGAAAAATGTTTCATAAATTACCCATTTTAGGTTTTTATGGCAATTTATAGGAACCTTATTAACTCTAAAGAGTAAAAAATCCATGTTTTAAAGGTAAAAGGTGAACTATTTAACTAATGGATAAATCAAAAAGATAGTTTTAATAATGAGACATAAAAATTATAAAAATAATTTTTATAGGATTTTGAGCCATACTAATATTACTTCTATGTAACTCACTTTTGAAGCAAATTTAATTTATATTAATTTAATATTTTAAATGTTTATAAAAAAACACCTCACCTCATTTATAAATGGGCACCTCCTACATCACTTAGTCACATCACATTGAGACTTTATGATTGGAAATACACATCCCATTTCACTAATCAACTTCCTTAGTTACTGTATAGATGTTTCGGTCTTCTAAAAATACCAACTGCAGAGTCCCTAAGGGAAGATCCAGAGGGAGATCATCAAAGAATAGTTAATCTCTTTACAGACTCTTTTAAAATCATTTATTCTTCTACTTCCTCTTCATTTTTTGAATCAATTATATTGTAAAACCTATAGTATCAACTATATTATTAGATGTTATTTTGATTATGGAACAACTATATACCATATTTTATTCATCCGATGAAAAATGAATGTACTACGCGTGGGTACATATGACTTACCATATCCATGTCATGGTGTAACATATTTTTCATCCCTAATTTTTTTGTATTAGTATAATGGTAGTTATAATGTATATAAATAATAAATATGACATTATTTTTGTTCTGTGTAATTAATTTACCATCTAATTACTCACCATTTTACCATTAATAGAATGATATTGTAATGAGTGCGTACATACGACCTACCATCTCAATTATGCAATGAGACTAATCTTACATGTTACCCATTTAAATAATGATTATAAAAATTGTATATAATGAATAATTATGAAATATGTGAAATAATAATTTTACTGTAATAATATATATATACCTATATTTAATTTACTGTTTTCCATTAATTACAATAAGATAATGGAAACAACATTTATGCATACGTATGGATTACCATCTCGATGAATGGTGTACTACATTTCTTATATATATATATATCATATATATATATATATACTAAATATATATGATATATAAATAATTTTTTACATTATGGAGGTAATAAAATCATGATCTATGTAATAGGATCAATAATAACAAGTCAAAACACATTCGATTAACAAAGTAGTTATTTCATGAAATTTTGATTTAACATGGAATTGTTAATAAATGGGAAATAAAAAGTCATAAATGAATAATATATAATATTGTTAATATTATTATGATTCTGTTATTATTTAATAATATATTTAAGACCACTATACTGTAGTTTCAAACATGTACAAAGGGAATCACGCCAATGGTGAGAGATTAATGTATCACTTTATTTCTGTGAGACACATGTCATATTCACTAGTCGCTTCATTTTCATTGTGTATATACTACACATAAATTACTTTTATGAGTATTATAATGAACATAATAGAATTTTTATACCCATATCATTTTCTTTATTTCATTGATAATTAATTCTACTGATTATAAAGGTTTAAGAGAATATCATCTCACTTTTTATATATATTATTTAGATGCCTCATTCAAGACTCATTTTTTGTGATGTACATACATCCCATGAATGTATTTTATTTTTTTTTATAAATTAATTTATTTGTATTTACATATACATTTTATGATCTCTAATTCATAGAGTTTTATGGTTCGAATGTTACCAAACGAGTAAGGTAGTATTGTCTCAATTTTCCTTCTTTGAGACACATATTTGGTGATGAACCTATGTAATTGTATAAGGTGTATATACTACCATTTAACATGTTATATCAGGAATATCTCTATTTTAAGTATATTTGAAGATATTATTTTAATATTATTATTTCATGGGTATTAAGATTCAAATGTTTCAAAGTGGAATGGGAAACTTCAAAATGTTTAAATATTATTTTCCTCTAAAACTTTTTTTTAAAAGATCTCTTCCGATCATTTTAAAAGAAAGTATTTTAATAAAATATTTTTATTTTATTGTTTTTTACCAGACCTAATTAATATATTTTCAAAACTATGTTCTAGGAAAACTGATTTTTTTCAAACTTTTTTCAGAATTTTTTAAATAAAAAAAGGTTCCCAAAGGATTTCAATATTTCTATACAATATTTCATGTTTATTTAGTATGAAAGGTGTTTTCAAAAGGATTTATGTTTCAAAAATAGTTTTTCAAAGTAGAATGTATATCATCCTTAAGAACGTTCCAAAATTAATTTTCATGATAACATTATATGTATTAAAATTGGTTTAAAAAAATTGTATTGAATGGGTTATATGTTTTAAATACTAATTTTTAAGGAAATGTCATCTTCTAAGTTATCATTAAAAATCCATCCCCATATAAGATTAAATAATTTATTGTTCAATAATAGAATTAATATTCTTTCTATGATTGGTTTATGCTTCAATGGAATTATTTTTATGAAACCCTATTCCTCTCATGAGTAATGATTTTGATTAAATGATTATGAAACCATTGTCATTTCAAAAGGATATGATATGATTACATGGTTACAATACCCAATACATCTCATTAGAATTGATGTGATTGTTTATGATCTTATATCACATGTTTTAATGATATAACTATGAGATGGGTGAGACCTATATCTCCCACATATGCATTGGGTAATTATTTATTTCTCCTTAGATAATGATGGGAATCAAGTCGATGATTCTGATCAAATATGGGAAGATGGAGAAAATAGATCCACTATGGGAATATGGGGAAAATAGATCAACTATAGTAAGATGGAGAAACCTAATCCAATATGTAATGAACGGAACCCCAATCCATTAAAAGGCATAGACTGTGATTGGGGATGGTGGTGTGTCCCACCAAATAGATATAGTCCCCCAGAAGTGCCCTAGTAAGTTATAGCAATTCATATTGACTTATTAGGAATGATAAGAAATGTTTATGTGCATTCAATAGTTTCACATGATATGACTTTTTTTATTATTTTATGGATTATTTTCTTGATTTCCTTATGATTCATGTCTTATGAACATCCAATCTTTATTCCGTGATTCATGTTTACAATATTTTTTATACAGGGTATGATCATCTATTTTCATGATAATGTTCTCATAACCTTATTATCATGATTATTCTTCTATATATCCCTTTCATACCCTTTCAGAACACATGAGATCACCCCTTTTAATATTTCCTTTTCCCAGGTTATAAGGTATGGTTTTAAGTTGGAGTACAAAAGGTGCTAATATTTTTTGGGAAACATTTAAGATTTTCTACTAGAGTAGATATTTGTGTTCTAGGATTCAGGAGGCACTAAAATAATATGGTCTTTGGGAATGTGTTTTTTAAATGTATGAAGCTTTCCACAAAAGTTATTTTTTTCAATGTATAAAAATATTAGGTCATTAGAGGTATCCCTAAGAGTGAATATATCAATCTAGAGTTTACCAATTAATCAAAACACCAATTGGAGGAAGATTTAGTGTTATGGATCATAATTCCTAGTGGAGTGGATCGGGTAGGTGCATCCCTAGGAGAAATAATGTCACACCTGGATAGTTTACCAGTGGATCAGAATCGCTCATCGGGGAAAAATGATTTTATGGATTAAAAATCACTAAAAGGTGGATCAGGGAGGTGCATCCATAGGATAGACGATATCAAACCTAAGTTAATAGTGTATTAGAACTCCCTTTTGAAACAGATCTAGAGTTTTGGATTCTAATGACCAGTGGAGGTAGATATGCATAGTGCTTCCATAAGAGAGAATATTTCACACATGGAGTTGTTTACTAATGGATCAGAACTCTCTGTTTAGGAAGATCTATATTTTTTGATCAGAATGCCTCATAAAGGAAGATAGAATAGGGTCATCCATAGTAAGGAATATATCAAACCTGGAGTTTTTTTCCAATGGATTACAATTCCACATGGAGGACAATCTGATGTTGTAAATTAGAACATCCTTTTAAGTGGATCCATGAGATATATCACTAGATGGGAGCACCTAAGTTTATATATATCATGATTGAACCTCAGGGTAGAATCTTATATAACCTTATTAGAGTATAGGGATAAAAACCCTTATAGTTTGATTTTATAGTTTAAGTTCATGTGATAGGACCGATCCATGAAGTTTAAAATCATGCCATAAGGATGATCATGTCATGAATGTATAATTTACGAGGGATTGTGGGGAGATTATGAAAAGAAGCCGACTTCTCAGGAGGAATTATCTTGTGGGAATGGTATGGGGATTACTCATGGAAGATTCCCATTTGTGAGAGTTTAATACTTGTTAGGGGGAGGATGTGTGGGGATTATTCATGAAAGATTCCAACTTCAAGAATATAATCCCTTGGTGGGAAACGATTTGTGGGCATGATGTGTAAAGCTTCACTGGAATGTGTGTTTCATACTTAGGCATTGATCTTCATCTCATAGTGAGGGATAAGGTTGAATTATATGATGATCATACTTGGGGAATCCTAGGTTCATCGCATAGTGTAAGACTATGGTTTTACGTCATGTGATGAGGATGTTGTTGTGTTGTTTGACGTCATATGACTAAGATATTGAACTAGGAAATTTAATGACATTGAGATCACACATAGTTAAACTAAATCCATGCCCCTTTATTTTATGTGATCATAGATCATGTTCTTTTGGTTTGGTCATGTTGTTGGGACTATTGTAGAAGAGCGGTCAACAAAAAGGTCAACATTGGATTACCAATGCATAATAGAAACATGGGTAAGAGTAACTATGCTCAGAAGAAAAAGGTAGGTTGGTTTCTCGAGCAACACTCAGGGTGAAGTGTGTGGAAACTAGAGTGGTTAGAACTTGTCACATAGTGACTTGAAGTGAAACTGAGCAGGTCCCAGATTTGTGTGGGGCCTAAGGAAATCATCCTTCATTAAGGGGTATCAGTAGAAGTGAAACAGCATGGAGATAACCTAGGATAGTTCATAGTGATGAATATGGGTTCATGAATTAGTGTTATTTAAGGAATAGGATCCTTATAGAGGACCAAGGATTAATTAATGAGTATGCCTCATGAATCAGGGTGACCCTTCCTCAATGTGAAATCCTTATTCCGAGGGGGGGGGGGTTCTTCACTAAGGTTGAATGCTTTGTAAAGCATCAAGTTCCTCAGAGGGAATTCTTTTATTGGGAATGGCATGTATCTTTACAAAAGGCAACACCACATGGGGTGGGGACTCTTGAGAAAATAAGGTAGAGGGTTTCATGATGATCAGATACCTTGGCTGAATCCATTTTTATTTCAGTCATGATTATTTGCAGGTTCGAAAAAATAATATGATTTTGGATGTCGAAAGGTAATCCTCTATTTCTAAAACTTCCTACTAAAGGGGGTTATTTATAAGGCATGGGTTTTTTTTTGAATATTTGAGGCATCCATAAGGATATTTAAACTCTGGGAAGAGGTGTGGCTTCATGAATTTGATAGTTCAATTCGTGAAGATTACAATCAACCCTTTATATATTCATGAAGCACTTCAAAACTCCGATTTTCTCGGTACGAAGGTACCATCAGTTTGCCATGAGCTCATAAAGAACTTCCTAGTCTAAGGTAATTATGATATCTATCTATTCACAAAGCATTCGGGCATCATGAAACAAATCCTTAGAGGTATTTTTGAGTTGTATTTACATGGATTCTCCCTGAACTATCCATGCCTACATTTTTATCATCAACTTCTCCCCTAAAACACATATTTCAACACCAATAGTGAAATTTTAAGATGTTCCTAAATTAATTACAAATGTCAATTCGTAGCGTAAATGGATTATTTGATCATTTTTATTAATAATAATGTTCTATTCATTAATAATTATAGCTTAAATTTTTGTGCTTTTCTTTCAAAGTTCCTCTACTATGACTTTATCTTCTAATACTCTGATATAATGCTTTACATCCCTAAAACTAATGGGACTTTATGACATATCTCGATCCTGAATTTAACCACATATTCTTATTTTTTAAATTATATCAAAATTATCTATTTCTATAATTATTTCATTAAATGTATTATTTCATTTAATTTTAGTGATACGATTCTATGATTAAGGGGTACACCCCTCATACATTCTTCAGTATTCATTACTCAGAATTCTGTCTTCCAATATTTCTATGGTGAACTTTCCATCATGTGTGGAATTGATAAATACCATTACCAATGTGTCCTGCATCTTTAAAAAAGAGCTCACCATTATTGTTCCATCAAAATCATCACCAACCAAAATTTACATAGATTTTAGTAACTTAAAAATACCTTATAACTCAATCATGTGATCTAATACATTATTCACATCATTGTAATTCATGTTAAAAAGCAAGTGTATCATGTTTTCTTAATACCATGTAGTAATTTGTATGTACATATTTTCCTATTTTCAATATATAATCAAAGAATCATGTTCATTGGAATTTTTTTGGAGACTATTCCTATCAACCGTCTACCTGATTTGAGAAGCCCAATTCTTCTCTTGAATGATCAACTACACACAAACTACTTATACACACCATATTGGCCACCAGTTGAAGTATCCTCTACTAGTAATGTAATGCGATTAGTGATCTCTAATGTGGGATTTCATAAATCCATAACATAAAAAGGATAATCAATTTTGGGTTTATAGATAGAAAAATTATAATTAGTAATATTTATATTATGAATGGAAGTTTCCTTTAAGTATTAAATCTATATTATGAAAATATAATCCCACAAATGTGTTTAGAATAGTTGAAAGCATAGTAATTAGCTCCTAGGTCACAGAAAATAGACTATAATTGGCCATGATATGATCGAAACAATATCATCAGTCAATATGTACTAATGATGTGGTGCTAATGTGGACCACATAAAAAGTTTTTAGAAATATTGGAAGAATATTATTTCTGATGTTAAATTGTTTTTATTTTAAATTATGTGGGTATTATAGATTCATAGACACATTTAACAGATCTTATGAACTCATTTAGCTATGTTTTTTATATTTTTTGCACCATTGGAATCCTACCATTATGATAATAGAAAATAAAACATAAAAAAGTAATTATATCCAACTCAAATTTTCCTTCAATTGGAAGAGGTTCTTTTCATGCTTATATTTCATCCTCAGGGGCTTAGATTTCACATTATTGGAATAGAAGATCTCTCAAATAATGAACCTCAGAAAAAAAAAATGGAAAGTGAAAGAATGTGGGGAATTTAATGTGGTTTGGAAATATTATAACATCAATAGGAAAAGGGGATCAAAATTATTTTTTTACCTAAATTATTTCTAAGAAGATTACATATTATTTAAAATAATTTTGTCAAATCTCATTTTAAAAAGGAAGGAGACACAATTTTTCTTTGGGTTTTCTCCAACCCAAATTAATAATTAATCCACACTAGTTGCAACCATTTTCAATTCCAACCAAGTCCACGGATTTCATAATTAGTCGTTGTCTGATGAAAGCTTCCACAACTATATCTATTTATGAGAAATTATTACATATTTTGAAAAAGTGAAAATCTAATTGGGAGTATCCTCCCACAACTCTAATATCTGGAGAAATGATTCATTGCAAAATTCAACCAACTATCAATGAAAAAATTCTTTCCAAAAAATGGTATTGTCCAAGAAAAAATGAGTATAAAAAATAATTGGTTCTTTCCCATCCCCAATCATTCTTGGAATGTTTGCAGTTGTGTTACCCTAAAATCTTCAAGGGGCATAATAATAGAATGATGTGTGATAAATTCTATGTTGTTTGAACATCAATTATTCATCAACCACAATCCATTCAAATTATTCACTAGGCATATATATATATATATTATAATACACACAGAACACATCTATGAATATATTTATACAAATTCAATCAATAATATGCATCATTAAATCTATATATAGTCAATATTTAAGCATACATGTATATTTAATGTGTATATATAATATATTAATAAATAATATAAAATAATATAATACATTAATATGAATATATATAATTTGTATATATAATATATTGATATACATATAAATAATGTGTATATATAATATAGTTCTACATTTGTAGATACATTTATTAAAACATATATATTTATTATAAACACATTCATAGAAATGTATATATTCATATATTTATAAAGTATAATTATAATTATATATATATAAATAATATATATATATGTATTTATTCATTAATATTATGTAATTATATATAGATATATGATGTTTATTTATAAACATTTTATATTAATTTATATTTATACATATATTTATTAAAAGAAAATATTTTTAAATATTATATAATTTGAATTAATTATCAATTCTATTATAAAGCTTTTTTAGAGTATTAAAATATAGTGGTTTATCTAATACATTTATTAAATACATTATATTTTATATTTATCTATACAATAGTTTTAAAATTATTTATATTATAATTTTGGAAAATATAATACATTAATCATATATTAGATGCATTAATATTATAATGTTCTATATAATGTACATTTATCAGACAAATTTATATTATTGATTTAAAAATAAATTTATATTATATATCTAAATATTTATATTATATAAGTCTATTATACATTTATTTGATTTTAAATACATTTATATTATACATTTATATTATATATATATATATATATTATGATTATATAGTGAATTATAATTATATAATGTGTTCATATAGTATACTTAATTTTATATATTTGAAAATTTTACTTCTTAAAAAAATTCAACAAAAATATATGGGGGTTAAATTAACAATAAAATAATTGATTTTTATTTCTTTACATGAAATGACTCGGGTTTTTTAGAGATGGTATAATTCCATAGAAAATTGAATTTTGGCATTTAGTGGATGTTTTGTTATTTGAACTGAGCATCAGAATTTAATTCTGATATTTGGAACACTTCAAGGTGTTGCTTTTTTACTTTGGTAAAGGCTGGAGCTGTCCCTTGGGTGTCTCTATGATTTTCAAGAGTGTCGGTCCGGGAAAATCACAATTTCGAGTGGTCTAGATAGGGCACATGGTTTATATTAAACAACGTGGCTCCCAGTAGAAAACTGTGTGGCCTGTTTTAGGAGAGAAGAAGGTGTTTTATGGGCTTCACACAGTTTACTAAAGCCATGCACCTAGACTTTATGGTCAGTGCCACATAGGAAACACCTATTCAATATTCATCATATGATTGGCACATAATTAGGAAAAATAGTGTGGCATAATTATATGAGGTGGGTTTCCTAGGTAGTGGGAGCTGCACAGTTAGAGTACGATTTGGAAAAACCATGTGTCCAAATCGTGTGACCTATTTTTGAAGGTGAATTTAAATTTTTCCCCTTAGTGATTTTTAAAACTCATTTCCCCCTTTCTTCCCTTCCTAGAAGCTTCTTAGAACTTATCCTTTACCATGATGGGATCTCCTCCTCTCCAACCTAGTGAATAAGATAACTTCGTCTTCCATTGTTCAAATCCAATGTCATTAGTCTCTCAAGGTCCACATCATTGTGATCTTTAATCATATTTCTTCATTTATACATCCTTCTTTCGATCTTTGTGTTATTTTGGTGTGATCCCATTTTCGTTATATTCAGGTAAAATGTCCATTTTGTCGATTTCTTCCAAACAAAAATGAATCAAGATTTGAGATTGGATTAGTAGAGCATCCTAGATACAAGGTAGGTGGTCTATAGATTTTTCATTATGATTAATTCATTTTATTAATGTTTTCATTGGGATGCACACTGACATTTTCCGAATGTTTATTTACTAATTTTTTACTCAATTTAAATTGGTATACTCACATTGTATTACTTCCTTTGAGACATTTTTAGTATTTTAAGGATGTCAACCTCGATTATAGACACCCATTGTGTGCACCATCTTATATTTACTCTTCATAATTAAATGAACTATGTCCCAAAATTTCAACTAAGCGTTCGGCTTGGTTTAATAATTGAATTTTCCCTTGTAGTGAATTGTTGGATAATAGAGGAGCCTATGAATTTGATTTCCATGTTGGGATTTTTTCCTGAAATAAACTTTTAATATGAATAGCATTGTTAATCTTAAATTTTATGTTTACATGGGATAAATGAATTGTTTGATGTACAATTTCATTTTTTAACAAAAACCCTCAGAAGAGTTGTGTTGTCTTCAAAGATTAAAAGTTTCAAATTGTGGTGTATAAAATTATTGTCCATATTTTTTTAGCCCTGAGTATATTAATTTATGTCATTGTTTAATATATATAAT
This sequence comes from Viscum album, assembly GCA_963277665.1. Classification (NCBI taxonomy): domain Eukaryota; kingdom Viridiplantae; phylum Streptophyta; class Magnoliopsida; order Santalales; family Viscaceae; genus Viscum; species Viscum album. Next base: position 544,417,297 of record OY728119.1, read on the forward strand.
TCTTGGGACATGGCATTTATCAATGTTATAAAATGAAGATTCCCTCCTTCATAATTGTCTATTTGAAATGAGAACCTCATAAGTTTTGAGTTTAATTCTAAATGAATTTTTTCATGTAGGAAAATTACCATTTGACTATGATACTTTTAAGTTCCCCTAGATTATTTTTCAAGTGAATTTCCATGGGTTTTTAATTAAATAGCATGTAGTAAATTTAATAGAATGTTCATGATGGATTTCATTCCTTAGATGTGTTATACGGTTTAATTGTAATATAGTTAAATACAGTGGTTGACCGCTCTTATTTTAATAATTAAATAAGAACAACATATGATAATTTTTATAATTATGATTCCATTATTTAGTATTGTGATTAATAAATTTAAATTATGAGAGTTAATGCCTCATTGATATTTATTATAAATAATATTACACCTTATATTAATTTTGTGAGACCATGGTAAGGGTTTTATTGTGAATGGAAGTATAACTCTCCCTTACATTAGGTATTGAGAATGATGTCTCACACCAATGATAATATGATCATGGTGAAAATGCTGCACAATGTCCCCTGTGAGTGTTGATATAACTGCAGACTCGCTACAGTTTCAGTGTTGACATGATGACACACTCAAAATCGTCAGTGATATGAATAAATTCTCCCACTAATTATGAGGCTTATTTCATGCACTTGTTGTCTTAAGCATATAGGCTCATTTAGAATGGTTATGGATGACTGAGCTATGTCCTGGTCCATCCAAAACTAAGTATTCCAAGTATATGGACATTTACGTCCACACATTATTGGTCTATATAGGTTGATGAGATATATAACTATACATTAAAAATATTATTATTATATATGTATATTTATTGAATGAAAATTCATCCTGACCTTGAGATGAAGCAGGTAGAGCCACCAACTATCCTTTAGAAGCCTGAGAAGGATTGAATTTATTTTCTTGGTATTGTGTCTTATTCTATTTATATATTCACACAAATTTACTTATATTCACATATATGTTAATTTTATTTAAACTATGGGTGGTAACCTACTGGTATTTTTATATCACACACTACTAAGAATTCCATTGCACTAGGGGACTTGAGTAGGTATCATGTTCGATTGACCATAGATGTGGCATGTGTTATCTTACTTGTACTTGAGAGTTAGGTGCATAGAATCTAGCTAGATCTCAGGATTCATATGGAGTTCACCCTCAATAATTTTTACTTTTATTTATTTATTCATGTAATTTTTTGTATCAAGTTAGAAATTGTATGTCTATTTTTTTAATTTATTTATACCCATATGGTAATTCATTTATTATAGACATTGGTGTTGTTCATCTTTTATATTTAGTTTATATTATTCTTCCACTACTCTATCTTTCATTTATTTCAACTCCAAATTTCCCTTCTTATTTACTAGTCCACAATGCTACATAATTATGGGGACATAGTCTCCCCATGATCACCTTGTTAGAACCTCATTTCTAGTCAAAATACCCTGTCATATAGGGAGGTGTGCTTGAGGTCATGTGACCCACTAGTCTGGCTTCTGGTTAGGTGGTCCATTGGGACGGGACATTAAAAAGTGGTATCATATGAGCTTTTGAATTATCTTATTATTGTGGTCTAGTAGAAAAGAGAATAATAATATGGTAGTATATGGTAAATATCTGTTTATGGTATTGATCAACCAACCTACAGGGAAGTGTAACGTCCCGTTTCCAGAAGCCACCCAGAGGTGCCCCGTACTCTGTTGGTCACATGGCCTCAAGTGCATTTCCCCAAATGCCAGAAGCTACTAACTAGAAGTGAGTGCCTTGGGTGTGATAGTGGGGAAACTATTCCCTCATTTTCATAGTACACAGTGGAAGTTAACAAAGTAGACAGATAGAGGAAGCAGTAAATATCCAAGAATAGTAAACATCGGAAGACTAAAACAATAAACAACTGGAGCACACTTGAATATATGAAATGATGCACGATACATATGTCTAGGAAAGCAGCCAAACAAGTCACAATGCTGAATACAATACTAAAACAATGTACAAGGAAAAGTAAACAGATAAGAAACTCCTCAGCATCACAAGCCATGTCTTGGTCCTAGGATCTCCTGCTCAAAAGAGAACAAGTGCCAGAAGTCAAAGGGCACTTGCCCTTGTCTATACCTGCAACAACATAGTCTTTTTTGGCCCAAAATCATATCCCAAATAGGGTGTGACACTAAAATCCTAGTAGGAAACTACTCGAAGATCTGTGCCTAACAGTCAGTGAGCATATGGTAAGTAATATTATGGTAAGCGGTAAACAGTAACAGTAAATAGCAGTTAGTAAACAGTAAGAAGTAACAGGATGATATACAACTGTAATCAATCCACAGAACAACAAGAAGCAGTGAAGAAAATAGCTAACACAATAGGAACCCCTTTGGGAAGTACTCACAACCAACCTCTATGGTCCTATCCAAGACGTACCAACAACCCTCTGGCCAGTGCGCTCAGCCTAAACCCTCAAGTTTGGTCATACAAAAATTACAAGACTCTTTGGGGAAGCTAGCTCGGTCAATTACCATTATAGTCTAGTGTAGTCAGGGAATCTCTTAGGAATATCACGTGGTCTAACCCTATTATATCCCCAATGTCTAGAAACACTCTGAGGAATCTTGCTCAGTCAATTCCTCCTATAGTCTCAGGTCTATCACAGATTCTCTAAGGAAGCTCACTAAATAAATTCCTTCTCTAGCCTTGAATGGTTTTAAAGAAAGTTCAAACAAGTAAAGACTCTTTGAAGAGGCTCACTCGGTCTACCCTCCTGTAGTTTATAATATCCAAGACTCTCTGGGATGCTCACTCAGTCTATCCCCTATAGTCTATAATATCCAAGACTCTCTGAGGAAGATCACTCGGTCCACCCTCTTGTAGTCTATAATATCCAAGACTCTCTGGGAAGCTCACTGGGTCTATCCCTTATAGTCTATAGCACCATGTTATCACAGTCTCATGCCAGTCAGTGAATAATAATTCTATAAGGCCAAATTATACCTATATAGCTACTTGGATAACCGGTCTACAACCAAACAAGCAGGTCAAGAATATCATTCCATCCTACAGTCACAGGGCATGGAAAATAGGTATAACAGAAAAGGATAAGAAGACCCAAAGGTCGTAATAAGAACAAGTATGGGAAAACCATACATGCATAGAAATTATCCACAACTATGTTAAAATTACCTCTACAAAAGCATAAAATCAAGGCAGGAAAACAACAGGGACAAAAAAGTAAACATGCAATACCCTGTTCATGGGTATTGGTGGAATTTTGACATAAAACTCAAAGACATCAAAATTTAAGGAACAAACCACCTACCTTGATGCTAGGAGATCAAAATACTAGAACCATGAGGCTTGATTATACTTAGAACATCATAGATCTATGAAAACACACAAAATGTTCAACTGATGATATATTGAGAAAGAGGGGAAATCATGTAATGAAACTCAAGACGAAGGACGAGCTCACCGCTTTTTTTCCAATGCAATCAACAACGGTCAATTCAGAGAACAGACAAAGGCTCTAGGGCTTGGTGGATGTTCATGGCCGTAGGGACACTCCCGATCAAAGAATCCTGAGAAAAAATGTTTCTCTCGATTAGGTGCGACCCCGGTCTATCTAATGAAAAAAAAGGAAACTACACGTCGTGTACTTCTAGGTTACATGGCGTGTACTTGGACTTTCTGTACTCCACTTTAAGTGTCCTCCACATTGCCCTTACACACCGCGTGTGTGTCCCAGACATGGCCAGCACATGACTTCTCACTGCATCAAAGTACATGGCATGTACTTATAATGTACACGTTGTGTATCTTAAAAATTTTCCAATTTTCCCCTTTTTCTAAAAAATGACCGGAAAAGGAAAAAAATACCTAAAATGACGATCTGGGTTCTTACAATATTCCACCCATAAAGAAAATTTTCCCTGAATTTCCCTAGCGATGTGCAGAAGAATAAACCCCGAACAGCTTTGGCCACTACGATCATACATCAGCCTTCCTATCCTAAGTGTCGTCCTGTACTCTCTTGTGCTTCCATAGCACCTGTACCATGGGAACAAACCAGCCATGAAGAAACATTATACTGTGATTGACAATCTATATAGGATGCTCCTCAAACAACGCATCTAATTTGAGCTCAACCTCCCCGGGCTGAAAGACATGAGACAGTTCTGAAAAGTATCGTCGAAGTTGAGAGAGGTGGAAAACGTCGTGCATATACCGATACCTCTAACGTAACTGCAACCGATAGGAAACCCGCCCAACTCACTCCAACACCTCAAACGGGCCGACATACCGTGGTGAATGATTACCCTATCTCTGAATCCTCTTGTGTCCCAACTTTAGTGTGACATGTAGGAAAACCTGATCCCCGACCTCGAACTCCAGAGGTCGTCTCCACTGATCAGCATAAGACTTCTATCGAGACTGTTCTGTAGCCATCCTCTTCAGAATCAACTCTATCCACTCTGAGGTCTCTTGAACAAGACGAGGTCCCAGAAAAGCTTCCTCTCCTGCCTCCAGCCACCACAACGGTGATCGGCATGGCCTACCGTACAAAGCCCCATAAGGTTCCATCTGAATAGTTTCTTGAAAACTGTTGTTATAGGCAAACTCCACAAGAGGAATATTCTTCTCCCAAGAACCACCAAAGTCTATATTGCAAGCTCGGAGCATATCCTCAACCACCTGAATGGTACGCTCAGACTGGCCATTAGTCTGGGGATGGTATGTTGTAATCAAAAGTACCTACTTACCCAAAGCATTCTGAAGCACCTACCAGAATCGAGAAGTAAAATGTGCATCCCTGTCTGAGACAATGTAGTGTGGAACTCTAGGCATACGTATAATCACTCGGATGTACAACCGTCCCATATCATCAATGCTGAAGGTCTCCCTAATTGGTAATAAGTGAGAAATATTCGTAAGCCTATCGATGAAAACCCAGACAGCATCACCCCATTGAGGTGACCCCGATAACCCGGTCACAAAGTCCATCGCAACATCGTTCCACTTCCACTCAGGGATGAGTAACTGCTTTAAAAGCCCTTCTGGTCGCTAATTCTTTGCTTTCACCTGCTAATAAGTAGAACATATCATGACGAACCTAGCAATATCTCTCTTCATACCTGGCCACCAGTACTGGCGGTGTAGATCACGATACATCTTGGTGATGCCAGATTGAACTGCCCAAACTGAGGAATTAAAATCCTGCATCAATTCCTTGTGTTTGTCTACTGGCACCCATACACATCCCTAGAAATGCAATATCTCATCCTCGCCCACTATCCATCCAGGAAGAGGGTCCTCTCCTCACACACTCTCCCGTAGGACTAGGTCTTATGAATCTGATAGCTGCCTCATCCGCACCTGATCAAGAAGGGTAGAGGTAACAGCTACATAAGATAGAATATTCTTCCCCTATTTGTCATGAACTTCCAAATGCATCTTAGAGAATAGGGCCATAATTTTCCACTCACTACTGGCATTCTGAACTGCATGAATCTGAGTTCTCTTGCTCAACGCCTCTACCACTGCGTTTCCCTTTCCCGGCGTATAGGCAAGATCAAAGTCAAAGGAATGAAGATACTCAACCCACCTACACTATCTAAGATTTGGAACATGCTGAGTGAAGATTTATTTCAGACTCTTGTGGTCAATGAAAACCAAAAAGTGATCTCCCAGAAGATAGTGTCTCCAACAGCGTAAGGCATGAACAACAGCTAATAACTCCAGATCATGTGTCGGGTAGTTCCTCTCGTGTGGTCTCAACTGCCGAGACATGTACACAACGACTCCATCTCCCTGCATAAACACAGCTCCCAGTCCAACACCTGAAGCATCACAGTAGACTGTATAGCTCTTGACCTGCTCTAGAAAGACTAGTATTGGAAATTCCTTTAACCTACCATTCATATCTTGAAAGGCTGACTCACAGGATTCTGACCATAAGAACTTTGCACCTTTCTTGGTCAGAACTATCAGCGGTGCTGCAAGGCGTTAAAATTCTTGTATGAAATGTCTGTAGTATCCAGCCAGCCCTAGAAAACTCCTCACCTCAAAGACATTCTTCGGCTGCTCCCAGGAAACTACAGCTCCCACTTTCTCTGGGTCTACTGATACTCCTGTCTTTTAAATAACATTACCCATGAAGTGAATCTGATCCATCCAAAACAGGCATTTCGAGATCCTAGCATATAACTGCTGCTCTCTAAGTGTACTCAGAACGATATCAAGATGGGAAGCATGATCGTGTCATGTATGAGAGTACACCATGATATCGTCCACTAAGACCACCACGAAAGAGTCCATGTATGGATGTAACACTCGGTTCATCTGTGCCATTTAAAACTGTTGGTGCATTCATGAGACTGAATGGCATGACCGTAAAATTGTATAGACCATAATTGCTCCTGAAGGCTGTAAGAGGTATATCCGATGGTCTAACACACAACTGATGATAACTGGACCTCAAATCAATCTTCGAGAAAATCTAGGCTCCTCAAATCTGGTCGAAGAGGTCATCGATCCTCGACAATGTATATCGATTCTTGACCGTCAACTGGTTTAGCTTCTGACTATCCACTCAAAGCCTAAGGGTTCCTTCTGCCTTCTTCGCAAACAGGACAGGCGAACCCCAAGGAGAAGTAATGGGTCGGATGAAACCCTTTGCTTGCAACTCCTTCAACTGCTTCTTGAGCTCATGCAACTCAGGTGTATCCATCATATAAAGATGAATGGACACCGGTGCCTCTCTTGGCACGAGCTCAATCGATAATTCTACCTCATGCTCTGGATATAAACAAGAAAATTACTCTGGAAAGACATCCCTGAAATGATCCAACACTAGAGGATAGCCTAACTATGAAGTCCCCTGGTCATCCAGAAAAAGAATGGAAATCTGGGATATAACTCCTCCTTTCCCATGAACCTCTGGTCTCGCTATACTAGCATGTACATCCCACTCGCCTCTATGATGAAAATATCTGCCCTCTGGTGATATGAAACTCACCCTGTGGCGATAGCAATCGACGAATGCCTAGAAGGGAACTAACCAGTCCATACCAAGAATGAAATCATAGCCTATCATCTCAAGGACATAGAGGTCCCATAAAAAGTGACACCCTGCAACCTCAAGAGGACAGTCTCTGCACTGACGTATGCAAGACGTCTTCATCCCCAACGGTGCATCAAGAGTCAACATGTTGGCAGACGAAAAGATACAAAGCCCAAGGCTCTCTACAGTAGTAACATAGACAAAGCTAGGCGAAGCACAAGTATTGAAAATTTCTGAAGATATGAATAAGGATACCGAGAATATACCTTGAACTGTAGGAGGGTCAGGATCCTGCTCCTGATAGGTCTTCTCCATGGTGAATTTCTAGCTTGTACTGCAGCCCTGCGCCGCTGTTCTCCCACTCTTAGCTGATCCACTCTGCTGTCGTTGATAGCCTGGTGAATAACAACCACGACCACAACCTCCACCTCGGCCCGAACGGACGGATGAACTCCAGTTCCCAGAATGGTGAGAAACTGGCGATACATCTCCTATACGTGAGGTCATATAAGAACCCCTTCCAACTAGCTATAGGTGAGAAGATATGACAAAAATGCTGAAGATGGCCCATCTTACCGCAATATCGGCACTCCATTGGGTCTCTCTGACACAGAGGCCTAGTATGCCCACTCATACCGCACTGGTAGCATACTACCTGGCTGCTCGAAGTTACATTTCACATACCCTGATCTCCTCGATCAGACTCTCTGTGATGCTACCTGCTATAAGTAAGAGGAACACTGACTCTGGATGTCAAACCGTCATTGCTCACTCCTCCAGAATCTCTCAGATTGCGCTCAGTGATTAGTGCTTGGTTGATGATAGATGATATCGATGTTAACATAAAGATATTCACCTGGGAATAGATCTCCTACCAGATACTATCCTCAATCTTCTTATCAAGGAAAAACTCATCACCTGCTGGAATCGTCATGAATCACTGCAACTCAGTAAAACGAGACGATTACTCCATAACAGAAAGAGCACCCTGCTCGAGAATCATAAACTCCCGAGATCAGTTAGCCCTCAAGGTCTCCGGATAAAAGTAATCATAGAAGATGTTATGAAACTCATCCCAAGTCATACTCTACTGGCACCCTGACTGCGAGATCACCTCCCACCACCTCTTGGCAGTTTCTCGGAGCATACAAGTAAAGGGATTTACCCTTTTCTCCCGAGGTATCTCCAGGTGCTCAAAGATCGTCAGTGTGGCCTCTAGCCATGACTCTACGGCCTGGGGTCTTCTATCCCCTGATAAATTAGGAGGATTCTGCTGCTGGAACACCCGCGTCAACTCATCCATCGACGAGGCAGGAGGCGACACTCCCTGAAAGGTATGCATCATCATTAGGAAGTCCTCCTTGAACTACGCATCGGCCCCTGCAATAGGTATAACTGCTGGTGCCAAGGATGACACAATATGAGGATCTACATGAGATCCCTTATCAACCATTTCCAGTGTCTAATCACCATCTGGCAGCTGACGTACAACAAGAGGATGTCTCGGTAGCATAGTTCTAAAAGATCAAAATCACACCTTAGATCAGGATTATCAAGGACAGGGAACACAAGAGCACAAAACGGGAACATGGGAAAAGAACAAACAAGTTCTACAAAACATGACTACATGGTGTGTATAAAAACTACATGGCGTTTCCTCTTAATCCAGACACATGGGAATGTACTTCAGCCACAACTGGTCATGTAACACCCCAGACTACACGACATGTTGCCCCCACACACGACATGTATTTTATCTCCATTCGCTTTCCTGAGTCTCTTTACATTTCTAACTCACAGGTTTCTCTTAACCCTAGACTACACGGTGTGTTCACTAAGGACACGACATGTACTAGACATGGTTTTGGTGACCTGTGTTGTTAGTTACACAGCCGACTACATGGCGGAATCTTACACGGGGTGTTCTGAACAAACACGGCATGTATAAGAGAGATAGCACCGACCCGTATTGTTTATGACATGGCCAGTTTCCTAGAACAAGGCTACATGGAGTGTTCTTAACAAACACGTTGTGTTCTGCACGAGCTTCCCTGACCAGTGTTGTTAGTGACATGGTTGGGTTCACGGCTCACTACTACACGGCGTGTAACTACCGTACACGGCATGTTCTTTAAAACTTTTTCACTACCCCGTGTGTCTACTCACACAGTCAGTGACACGGTCTAAAACTACATGGCGTGTAGTCAAGTACATGCGGTGTAGTCTCGGTTTTTTCAGACAGTAGCTCAGAAACTACCCTGAAGCCCAGAAAACACTAAAAAACCAACAGGGAGGTTCTGAATTCCGATCCGTGGGGACCCATACTCCCCGTGAATAAATGCTTGGCATCTCCTACATATCAAATTCAAGGGAAAAAGTTAAATGATCCACCAAAATCTGATTCGTGAGAGCCCATAACACCTCAAGAATAAAAATTTGGTGCTCATTTAAGTAAAGGTACAATACAAACAATTTCTTTATCAAACTGCAGGGATTCCATCAAAGCATCTATCACAACATCATGAATAATCTACACAACATCTATCCCAACAACATGCTATTTCTAATGCACCATAGATGGCATGGCATGAATTCATTGCAAGTGATTTCTAACAAGTGCCTATATGATGCATGAAATGGAATACCCTCATCTCATTGGGTTGCAACAGAAATAGAACTGCAATAGCACAACATTAACAACACAAGGATTGTGAATCACTCTAGGTGAAATCATATCAACTGTAAAATCTCAAAACCATAAAACTACAATAAATGAGGTAGATTGTATTTCACCTATACACAAGTTAGATACTCCTGGACAAAGCTTATTACCAAGTTTTGAATCCGTCCTATCCCTGGATAAAGGCTCCAAAGAGTTAATCAAGAGAAAAGAAATCCTCTGATACGACTTTGCAACATCCCGGTTCGGGAAGCCACCCAGAGGCGCCCCGTTCCCAGTTGGTCACATGGCCTCAAGCGCATTTCCCAAAACGCTAGAGGCTGACGACTAGCAGCGACGGCCTTGGGGGTGATAGTGGGGAAACTATGCCCTCATTGGCAGAGTAAACATCAAAAGTAAACAAAGCAGACAAATATCATAAGTAGTAAATATCCATGAATAGTAAATATCGGAAGACTAAAACAATAACAACTAGATAACACATGTCTATATGAAATGGTGCATGATAAATATTTCCGGGAAAGCAGCCAAATAATTCAAAATGCTGAATACAGAACTGAACCAATGTACAATGAAAAGTAAATAGATAAGAAACTCCTCATCATCACAAACCTCGGCTTGGTCCCATGCTCTCCTGCTCCAAAGCAATCAAGTACCAGAAGTCAAAGGGCACTGGACCTTTTATATACCTACAAAAACGTAGTCTGATTGGGCCCAAAAGTATGGACCAAACATGGTGTGAGGCAAAAATATCAGTAGGCAACAACCTGAAGATCAGTGCTTAACAGTCAATGAGCATATGGTAGGTAATAGTATGGTAAGAAGTAAACAGTAACAGTAAATAGAATGCATTAAGCATTAAGCAGTAACAGAATGATATAAATGGTAATCAATCCACAGAACAACAAGTAGTAGTGAAGTAATCATCTAACGCAATATAAACCCCTCTGGGAAGTACTAACAACTAACCCCTCTGGTCATATCCAAGAAGTACCAACAACCCTATGGGCAGTGCACTTATCCTAAACCCCTTGGTTTGGTCATAAGAAAATTATCAGGCTCTCTGGGGAAGCTCTCTTAGTCAATTCCCCTTTTAGTCTAGAGTAGTCAGGGACTCTCTTAGGAAGATCATGCGGTCTAACCCTCTTATAGCCCTAAGGTCTAGAAATTCTCTGAGGATGCTCGCTCAGTCAATTTCTCCTACAGTCTCTGGTCTATCACAAACTCTCTAAGGATGCTCACTCAGTCAATTCCTTCTCTAACCTGGAAAGGTTTTAATGAATGTTCAAACAAGTAAAGACTCTCTGAGGAAGCTCACTAGGTCTACCCCCCTGTAGTCTATAATATCAAAGACTCTCTAGGTAGCCCACTCGGTCTATCCATTGTAGTATATAATGTCCAAGACACTCTAAGGATGCTCACTCAATCTACCCTCCTATAGTCTATAATATCCAAGACTCTCTGGGAAGCTCACTCGGTCTATCCCTTATAGTCTATAGCACCAGGTTCTAACAGTCTCATGCCAGTCAGTGCATAATAATGCTATAAGGCCAAAGTACACCTACAGAGCTACTTGGCTAACCAGTCTACAAAAAAACAAGCAGGTCAACAATATCATTCCATCCTACAGTCACAGGGCATGGAAAACAGGTATAACAGACAAAGGCTAACAAGACCAAAATATCGTAACAAGAAATAGACATGGGAAAAATATCCAACCATAGAAATTATCTCCAAATATGAAAAAATTACCTCTACCCAAGCATACAATCAAGGTAGGAAAACAACAGGGTCAAAAAGGTAAACATGCAATACCCCGTTCACAGGTATTTGTGGAATTTGCACATAAAACTCAATGAATTCAAAAGGTAAGGCATAGAACACCTACCTTGATGCTAGGAGATAAAAATACTAGAACCAAGAGGGCAGATTCTCTTTAGAACGATGTAGATCTACAAAAATGTACAAAACATTCATCCCACGTTATCATGAGAAAGAGGGGAAATCATGGAATTAAACTCAAGAAGAAGGAAGATCTCACCGCTGCGGTTCCAACGCAATCGACGGAAGTCGATTCGGAGAACGGAATGAGGCTCTAGGGATCAGTGGATGTTCGCAGCCATACGGACGCTCCCGATCAAGGAATCCTGAGAAGAAGACGTTTCAATCGATTAGGTGTGACCCCGGTCCATCTAATGAAAAAAAGAAACTATACGGTGTGTACTTCTAGGGTGCACGACATGTACTTGGCCTTTATGTACTCCGATTTAAGTGGCCTAGACATCGCCCTTACACAGCGTGTGTGTGGCCCAGATGAGCCCATCACACGGCTTTGCTCTACATCAAAGTACACGGTGTGTACTTATAAAGTACACGGTGTGTATCTTGAAAATTTCAATATTTTCCTGTTTTTCCCAAAAAGACCAAAAAAGGAAAAACATACCTGAAACGAAGATCTGGGTTCTTACAGAAGAGTCTATGTGGACTGAACAAGGACTATTATTAATGCTTCTTGATATTAAAAGTGATTTTTAATTCACCTTTATTGAATGATTCAATCTCCACAACGTATTTATTTATGAGGTGTATAGTATTTTTACCTTTGCCTAATATCACAAGGAAGTATAATTACATGTATCATTATAGGCACATAGAAATTCACTTTTCATGTATTTTCCATTCTAGGTAGTTGAATTTATAGGATATTTGCTGATTTTGATTTTGTTCCTTGATTGTATGTAATTCTTTGGTTTTCTTTAGAAGACATATTTATAAAACATGATTTGGTGATTCATTTTCAATTATTCCTATTTATTTTTCATTTTTTCCCAATGTATTGTGATTCTATTTTTATTAGAATTCTTTTTCTACATTTACTTGTTGTGATAAATTTTATATTGGCTTTTGACAAATAAATTATTTCATGGAATATTATTTTTTATTGTGATTAACTAGGTTCATGTTTTCAGTTTTAAGATGTATGGTTTCCTTATAATTTGGAATGGTAACTCATATACTCAAAGAATCATTGAGATTTATATATGGTTAGAAGCCATTGTAAAAAACTAAAAGATACTAATGGTCAAATTGTAGTATGAAACTGGTTTTGATTAATGGGATCCAAACTCCAAACTATAAATTGTATTGGAACCTTGTGTATTGGTAGACTTAAACCAAAATAATTGAAACTTTATTTATGACCATGTTTTATTTTGAAATGTTTAAATTGTAAAAGTTATTTAATTTTGATATGAAATAAAGGGTTCACTCTATTAAGGGTTGTACCTCTATTATTTGGTCATATTTAACCTTATAAATCATTTTAAAAATTCATAAATTCACCCTAGTAGGTCATTCAGGGCATGTTCTTATAAGATAACCTACTATGTGTGTTTTGAAATTTTACAAATTTTAAAAAAACTATTGGGTTGCATTATGATGGACCGAGGATCGTTTAACAATACCCTTAGAGGTTTCCCTATAAATTATAACATAAAAATAAATATAATTCATACATTCCCTAATTATGGATATATGTTAATAAATGCTTATTTTTCAAAATGGACATTTGATAATAATTTCCTACAAGTCTATAGTGTTTTATTTTAAATATTTTAAATGATTAAATATTGAATGTAAAATAGTGTAAAGAAATAAAAAGGGAATATTATGTGATATCATTAGTTTAACCCCTTATGAAAGGGTAGTTTAAAATTCTCTTTGAATATCCTTGGAACAAAAATTCGAGCATTTTATGTAGTCCTTTTTCCGTTTAGCATGGGATTAAATGATTGGTGTATAACCTAATGAAATATGTTTGTCCTGAACTAGTGATGGGGTCGATGATTTTTCTTTTGTATGGGGATAACCCATGGTAGGTATCAACCAAAAAGATTAAATACCATGATAAATTCCTTGAACTTTATAATGTTTTGTTTCATTCGCATGTCTTTGTCCCTAGAATAAATATTTTCTTCAAAAGGAAACCCTTGTTTTGATTAGTGGTCATGGTATCCATGACCTGGTTATGAGTTTCAACGACATGTAATGTTCGGTTTTAGCAAGTTAGTCATTCCTTGGGCACGGTCAGTCAATTATTATGTCTCATGCAACATTCATTTACCATAGTAATTAACGACTTGGTACGTCTTCATCCAGGTAAATGATCATACTGGGAAATAAGACTAAAGGTTAAACATCGTTTATGATAAACATGATACTTGAATTCATAGGTAAGACAACCTATATATTGTACACAGGATGTGTTTTTTTACTTCTGTAAACATTGGGTTGTTTTCATTGATATATTGTATTCTGATAGATTTTATAAGTGAATAATGCACACATTTAGTTTTTTTAATCATTGAGAACTATGATGTTGACTATGTTCATGGGTCATATCTAGAGTAGAGTTAACTGAGCATTAACGGAATAATTTTTCCCAATGTTTTGGATGACTTCTAGAGGATTTGGTGTTTGGAAACATCAGTCAGTTTGGTTATGTTTTCATTCTAGGTGATTTAACGTTGCTGTTTATGGTGAGTCTTTCCTAGCACACTTGTGAGTGGCTAGTATTTGTCTTCCTCATATTTCTACTAAGCCCCTCAGGTGGGGAGAATAACTTGAGTTCTATTTGATATGTTCCCTTTTATATATAAGGAACATAACTAATGAAGACCGTTAGAAATGGTTAGGATATCTTGAATTACCATGAGGCATGAAAATTTTGAATCATGTTGGTGCTTTCTTGGTAGAACAACCTCAAAATGGTTTGATGTGTTTGCAACCCTTGAGAAACAATGGTGGTTATGGATGGGCTTCGATGGTTAAGCATGAATGACCAAAGGATGCCTCATTTGTTTAAAGATTAATTATTGGGTTGTGATGATATATCTAAAGATGAAGCTGAGTATCTTTCAAGAAGTCGAACTGTAGTGGTTTGATTGCACTTATCTTGGATCCCTTGGTATCCTTTTTGTGTAGTTGGTTTAATGACGAGCATTACCCTATCCTAATGTAATCACTGATGCACTAAGAGATTGGAATTATTAAGCCACAATAATTTTGAATATTCATTGGGATTAATATGTGTTCTCTATCATAGTTACAAGATGGACACATGGATTTCGATCGAGGCATGGTTACTCCTGAGTGATTCATGTACTCCCAAGTAGGAGTGGCTTGGATAGACTCTTTGACAATATATGTTTTTCTTTGACACGACCACCAGGATAATTCCACTCTGGGCTCAATCAATGATTAGATGTGGATATATTGGCCATAAACTAACTTCTCCCTTTAATCATATAGTATGGAGAACCTTGAGTTAGTTCCTTAGACAATAGTTAAATGAATGTGAATTTTCCTCATACTTGTTTTCAAACTTAGTTGTAATGCTTAAGGGGTGTCGATTCCAGTTGTCTTGACTTGGTTACACCCTTGATAATGCTATGTAATGATTAATTAAATGTTTGGGTGATGGTTTTATTGGTAAAACATACTAGAATATACATATGGACTTTGGTAAACATGCTCATAGAAAGTGCATAATTCCTTGGCAGAATGTGTTGCAGTTCAGTTGTAATACACCGACCATCTAAGGCTGGAAATTTTTGAGAATGGTCAGCCAGAGGTGGCCTAAATTTTTATAATTTTTGAAAAATGGGTACAGTTAATGTTAACCATTTTAAATCACATATCTGAGGTAAGGAACTTGTGGTGTAAGGGTCCGTAATTTTTTCAGGAAATCTTGTTTGACCATTTCTATTTAGGTTAGTGGGAAATTAACTGCTTGACTATCTCAATGTCATCCAGGAACATTGTTAGAACTCTTAGGGTGTGGTTTGAAGTCAATTCTGATAGTGGAGGTACTGTGTCTTGGGATTGGACCCTTTTGTGTTAAAACCTATGGTGGGGACCACTATCATCCACATGTTCATGTATATGATAACATGACCATGTATCTGGATAAAAAATATTGGGTATGAACTGTTTTAGTGTTCAATCGAAAAACGATAATTGGATCATGTTTTTATGGGATTAGTTTCATAATCTTATGTATTTCATTCATATGTGTTGGGTTTTTGGAAACGAAACATCACCATTTGAATGAGTATTCGGAACTATTATATATTGGGTGATGCTTTCATTGTTCTCCAAGTATTATTAGGGAAAAGAAGTTATATGGTGGGGAGGTTGTAACGACATGTGTTTTTGGGCCAAGGTAGAATGCCATGGTAATTTTTATCTTGGTGTTCAGTGGATAGGTCATTCATTGAACTGAGATTTAGATCATAATTATGATATTAAAAAAAATTCAAGGTGTTTTATTATAGACTTGTGTAAAGGTTTAAGGGGTCACAGAGGTGTATCATTGTGTTTTTATAGAACCGGGTCTGGAAAATCACAATTTTGGGTGGTTTGAACAGGTCACATGGTTTGTATAAAACTGTGTCGCCCGCAATAGAACACCATGCCACTTGAATCAGAGGAGTAGAATATGTCTCATAGGCTACACACAGTTTACCTAAACTATCATGACCTGTCTAAGTGGGGCCCACATAGTGACTCACCAAGACTATGTCCAATAGGCCAGGGGCTGGAGAGTTGCACCAATTAGACATATCACTAACTGGGGAGGCATTTCTTTAGTACCTATATGAATACACACATCCATAGGCCCATAATGTTTAAATGTAAAAACCACGATGAAACAAAATCATGAATACCACTATAATCGAAATCGAGTAAAATATAAACATAAATTATTGTAAGATAAACCAGGCTGTAACTGAACCCCACCAAAAAGAAGGTCTATAAAAAAGTTCCATAAACTCATCTACAAAAAAACCTACCTAATCCAACCTAATGGCAAGGTGCTGGAACTACTATCTAAATCTATAGGAACACCTCATCCTTCATAATCTCATAGGGGTTTGTCCATTCCTGGTTTTCCTAGGGCACTGTCAAAAGGCCACTCGTCTACACAATAAATAAAACATGCGGGAAAAGATCATCTAGGGGTGAGTATAAAAATACTCAATAGGACACCTCAAAGCCACAATGAAATACACAATGAAAAGATACAGTCATCTCTACACAACTATATGTATAAAGAATATATAACAAGAATACTGATATGTATCCAAATCTAAGACATGTAGTCAAATGATAAGTCATAACTACCATATAAAACCACTATGGATCCAACTCAATGATTCAAAAAATAACCCATTCTGCTATACACACACTTGAGTCTGATAGCACTAACAACGTTTGTAAAAGAAGTATCGTTATTTGGGAACCGTTAGGAGGTAGGTATATATACACTGAATGATCTGAAAATAGATATGATACATCAGATGAGGATCACATCCAGGGTCATAGGGTGATACCAACAACTCCATTTGGATTAGCCCTTTAAGTAGAGGATTTATGGTCGGTGAAGTAGGTCCATCAATACAGAAGACTCTACCTAGGGCATGGAGATAAATAGAGGTTCCCACATCGGGCCTCTTAAGGGATTCCAAATACACTACACAAGAATTCATACTAAAGGGATCATACTCATGTTAGTAGGAAACGATACCAATTGACATTCAGGGAAATGATACAGGGAAAAAACCCTAACGAAACAAGTCTAAGATACAGTGGATGAGAGAATAAATTCACATAGAAAGGGAGTGCATAGAGAGTGGTGGTCACCCCGTTTGTGTCAATTGACCCCATGTACTACCTGCATAAATAGATGTGTCACTGAGAAACTTATCCAAGATAACTCCACTATAGGCCACAATGGACGGTCTCAACAGCAGGGTTCCAACTCTGCAGACGGTTCGTCAAACAGATGCATCGTTTGAATGTTAGGAGTGTTTATTGTTTCAATATAATGGATGTTCACTGGGTCATGGACTAACCGCCCCCCTACTATGGTTGTGGCCCAGTCCAACACCCAAGGTCCACTCTCGGTCTGACCTGACCCATTGGGTGGAGACCAGTTTGCTGGGCCAATCCAATTTTCCCATCCTTGCTCGTTCTACATAGCCCACACCACACCAGACAGCCTAGCGTGCCATGTCCGACCTCCTATGGTCTAGCCTACCCACCCAGCCCTCTGTATATGCCGCCTCTACATCACCATCCACCATGCTATACCTCGTAGCTCAAGAGGCCACCTACTATGATTTTCATTCACTGTCCCACCATCTTTAATGCAGCCCCAACTTTTCATCTCCCATGCGGCCCTACCATGCCACTTTCTATCTCCACCAGTGACTTGCTATCTTCTTTATCATCCCCCTTGATTGACCCCTGGACCCGCATATCCACTCTCCTAGACTACTGCAGGTTCCACCTCGGGCACTACTGCATGCCACTATCCTGGCCGAATCACATCGGTCACCAACTATTTCACCTCTTCTAGGTCATCACAATGTAGAATATTCATTATTAGATCATTTCACCATGAATCAAAGGTGAAACGATCCTCCATTCATATCCTATGATTAATGAAGAACCCATGGGAAAATGGGGAATAAATCACATGGAAAAAACTTGAGAAACGAGGTTCATCCATTGATTATTTTGGTCTCTATCTATTCCCATAAGAACGATTAATCAAAATAAACCGTATAATCATCCCCAAAAATAATTATCACAATGAAACCAATCCCTTAAGAATGATAGAACTATTCTTAAACCTTTTCATTGGTTGATCCAAATTCATCATTGATTATATGAATGGGGAATTAAAGAACTAAAAATAAAAATTCCCTACCTGAAATATGATAGTTCACTATTGAGGATTCATTGGTGATGGCAATACATCAAGAAAATTTTTAATACACTATCTTGTTATTCTATTTGGAGCTATCTCTCCAAGGTTCTCTCCAAATCATTCACAAAATTCACTTGTTTTATGAATTCTAACCTCGAATCCCTACTGATCTACTTCAAAAAAGAAAGCACATTGTTGCATTACTGTTTAATGTTTAAATAAATTAAATCAAAAATTTATTTTATTTATTGAAACATCCAAAAAATATCTTTCACAACCGACCCACACTGGTTGATCTTAAAAAACTAATAAGGTAAAGTCATTATTCTGAATGCAACGGTGCCCTTAGATTTCCGATTTGGTCACCTGTTTATATGTTATTCCATTTTTTGAGGAAAAATTCCCATGCATTCTATTGAAATTTTAATATTTTTTAATGAGTCTTTCCAGGCACATCAGGATGGAATTTCACACCGTCTTAGTTCTTGGTCTCAAAATAATTCCATATAATAATGAAAAAGTATGCACTAAAAAATCCGAGACATTACATTCTCCACACATCTATTCTTTACATCCTCAAAATGCCAAAAACAAGACTACTCAAAAAGATGTGTGGTACTACACAAGAATCTGATCCTCCTACTCCCAAATTCTATCCTAGATATTCCCATGATTACACTGGACATGTACCATGAGTATTACTCACCCAAAATGTATTCTCTCCTATAAATCGTTGATTTCTACTGGGTACTCCGCAATGGTCACCCCATCCTTGATATCCAGATCACCCAAGTCGATGAGGTGAAATTCTTCATGCACGTACCTCATAATCTACGATATGTAGAAGACGTTGTGTACCCGGTGCAACTATAGGGGTTAGAGCTAGGTGTTACACCACCTCTCAAACTCTACATAGTATCTGAGAAGGACCGATGAACCTCAGAGATAAAATGTCACCCCAGTCAAATCTCTACTACCCATGTTGAGGTGAGACCTGATGGAACACATGGTAACCCTCCTTGAACTCCAGAGGCTTCCGTATCTTATTGGAATAGACATTTTTTGGTTCTTTTTAGCTAATATTCAGTCTTACATTATCTTGACCTTCTAAGTAGTATATTGAACCAAGTCTCAGACTATGAGTGTTGTTTCTCTTTAGGAGAACATCAAAGAGGGGACCTTCATTCTCTCCAATATAGAGCCTCGAATAGTTCTATACCAATGGTGGATTGGATGTTATTGTTATATGAAAATTCCACTAGTGGTAGGTGATCCTCTCAACTATGACAGAAGTCAAACATGCAAGATTGTAACATATCCTTTGAATCCAGAATGGTCCTCTCTATTTAACCATTTTTATGGGGATGAAACATCATTCGCAATCATAACTGAGTCCCTAACACCTCCTATAAGACCATCCACAGCTAAGATGTGAAATGAGCATCACGATATGAATGAATCATCGATAGAACTCAGTGAATCTAGATTATATCCTATTTATAGAGTCATACCATGTTATCTATTCAACTCTTCTCCAAGAGAGTTTGGAAGTGGGATGACATGTTGAGTCAGTCAATGATCACCCATATGGTATTGAATCTGAGGGATTCACATGGTAAAACTATCATAAATTCCACATATGTACCATCCCATTTTAACTATGGCACCTCATGTGGTTGATCCAAACCGGATGGAACCTTGTGCTAGCCTTCACTTGCAAACAAGTAAGCATCGGGAGAAAAATATCTCAACTTCCTTCATCACACCTGGAACCCAAAACTGACATTAGGGGTCCTGATAAATCTTTTCAACACATGGATGTACCACCAACGGTGCTGTTTGGAACTCTTTTAGAACCTCCTCCCATAATGACACAGGTACAATTGTGCATCCTCTGAAAATAACAACATACTCCCCATCTTCCAAATATCCATCAGGAGGATACCATATGGATACCTGAGCATCTAGAGTCTCACAGTCAGTATCCCCAACATGTGCCTCCCTGAAACACTATATGAGTGTAGGGGTAATAACCATCGACTGGAGGTAAGTTTGCTCATCTCTATCCATAAATAGTAACTGCAACGAGGCCAACTACTCTGATGCCTCATCCTAAAACTATGAACTCGAACTCTTATTGAGGGTATCAACCACAATGATCCCCTTCCTAGGTGTATAGACAATCTCAATTTCATAATCCTAGATGAACTCTAGCCACAGCCTCTGTATTAATTTCATATCCTTATAAGAGAAGATATTATTGAGACTTGTGATCAGAGTATATGAAAATCTGCTCACCCATTAAGTAGTGTCTCCAAATACTCAAGGAAAAGACTACCACTTCCAACTTCAGATTATGGTTCATGTAGTTATACTAATGTGGTATCAACATTAGATAATCATAAGAAATAATATATGTCCTTGGAATTAGAACATAATAAATCATAATTCATGATGCATCACATAACACTACATACTCGAAACCATCCTAATAAAATATCAAGATTATGGAAATAGTAAAAATATTCTTAAACTGTATGAAATCTTACTGACACTTCTACCTCCACACAAAAGGCTACCCCTTCAGGTCAATGTTGTCATTATTGATGATACCCTATAGAAATCAGGTATGAATATCAGATAATATCTTACCAGCCCAAGGAAGCTCTTAAACTCTTTCATGCTCCAAGGTGGATCCCATGCTAACACTGCCTCATCCCATGATGGGTCCACAACCACTCAATCCATAGAGAAAAAAATGTCCTAGAGAGTGGAGCACATGATTACAAAACTATCACTTAGAGAGTCTCCAATAAAGCTAGTGATCATTGATTACATCCAAAACTATACTTATGTTTATATCATGCTCCTCCTTAGATAGTGATTACACAAGAATTTTGTTGATGAATTCTACCATGAAATTGTCTAAGTAAGGCCGAAAGATCCCATTCATGAGTCCCATTAACACTGACGGGGAATTATTCTTGCAAAAGGGAACTAATAAGTACTAATAGTGATAGTTAAAACATGTTAAATCTATTATCGGTATATCCTCACCCCGTACTTGCAACTGGTTACAGCATGATCAAAGTTCATCTTTTCAGAACCATCATTCCCTTATCAAAAAATAGTGGAGGTCATCAATCCATGGGAGTGGATACATATTCATTATGGTCAACAAGTTTAGGTGTCAGTAATCCACACACAACATCAAACTCTAGTCTGCCTTTTGGGAAAACAACACTGGGGTCCCCCAGCATGAAACACTAAGTCCCACGAACCCGTTCCTTTGAAAATCCTGCAACTACACCCTTAGATCTGGAATCTCTATATGATCCATATGATATGATTGCATGGATATTAGTACTATTCTAGGGTATATGTCGATGAAGAATTATATCTACAGGCAGGGAGGTAATTATAGAACATCTTCAGGAAATACATCCTCATACTATTCCACCACTACCATAATCCCAAAGCTCAGGTCATCTGCTACTCTGATGGTTGGGCTAGCCAATTGGAGAGTAATTAGTTGTGACCATGTACATATGATTCCATCCTTTTCTATCTAGGTTTCCTTTTCAATGAAAAATGAAAAACTAATTCTATTGATGTGAACACATAACACCATTAATCTAAAACCATCAATATGGACATGGACCGAAGATAACCAATTTATTCCAAGAATGATGTCGTAATGCCTCATTGCTACCACGAAGAGGATCAAACTGAATTCAGGACTCTATGGGTATGATGACACTATTTTCAGAGATGTCTGATCATTGAATATCCTCTAGTATGTGTATTCAAGGAAATGGGTTGAGTCAATGGTTTTACTATAATCTCAAGGTCTCAAATAAGATATGTTGGAAGGAAGTAATGACTAGAACATGTGCATATAATAATGAAATCTAGATTAGAATATACACATATCATACCAAAAATAATCACTGGGGCACTAGGGTCATAAGCCTAGATTATATCAAGTTATCCACGCCTTTATCCTCCAGCTCCCTAATCCTCGCGCGGACAACCTTATGGTGGTGCTGGTAGGAATTTGTAATTTCTATCACCTCCTGTTCCTATCCCATCTCCTTTAACATGTCCGTCACCCAATGGATCATCCTGATCCTAAATTTTCCTCTTCCTTAATGGTCCATCTAGTTCTCCCTATCAGCTTCAGGGTGGGTTGGATAATTTCAAGTAAGGTGTCCGATCCTATCACTTGAGTAGCCCTGCCTCTCTTTAGGCTGACTGAATCCACAAATAAACCCTAAACGGTAGATCCTATATCTGGGGACCTCCTCCTGAATCATCTCCCACGTTTGGATCACTATGTATGATGTCAACTCCCTGCTATCGATGTCTCTACACCTTCATGTCCTCGGATAACTATAAATAGATATCACTTCTTATCTAAGAATATCTCCACCACCATGGACCTCTTAAAAACCCCATATTATGTTTGAATTCATAGAGGGATAATACTGTCTCAGATGTATATTTGTAAACATCACTCGATGGCCCTATCATAGAAGTATTAATCCCAGAACATATTCATTATGTACCTTGAAAGGATGGTAAACATTGATGAATAAACAAATACTATCATACTTCCCTAATATAGCTGTAGAAGATCATGTATATTCACATCACTGATCATAATTGGTGAGAATTCCTCTCTGAAGAGGAACCCGAACTCTATCCATGAGGGCTTCACATCATTGTGTGTCTAGGTATCCAAACTCCACCATCTTCCTACTGAGCCCTGCAAAAGGCTCACTGCTAGGACCACAATTTAACCAGATAGTGTCCTGCCTAGATGTGAAACATGGGTCACCGCCTCAGGAGAGTCCTCAATAGCCTGAGGGTCAAGAATGAATCATAACATGCGGGGTATTTGTCTCTAAAACTCATAAAGAATGTTCATCCGTCTCTCCTAGTCTTCGGCTTCTTTAGGTACCAAAGGTTTTTCAATTGGCGTCGTTATGGTTGATGAACTACCTAGAGGTAACATCTGGGAAAATGGTCCATGTATTGAAGCCTCCTCACTGAGGGGGCTTACCTCATGATATAAATGTTTAATCCTAGCTGGTATGCGTCGTAGAGGAATCCTATAAGAAAATAATATGTACCACGATAAATGAGTATACCTGGATAGTTATATTAATAATGGAATGGAAATAAAAACCCATTCCAATATTATTCATGTACCATTGTTCTCATTATAATTTGTGTTCTCATGTACAGAGTCGAAAAAGAGGTTATCAGAGTCCTAGTGTAGGGATATATTAGTCACCGCACCAACACTGGAGTCCCTTACATGAAATACTTGCTCAAAACACATTAAATTAATGCCCCAAAACAAACACTAAAACTTCTGGTCCTAAAGTAGAAATAACACACCTCAGATCCCATAATCACAAACCGTCCAAGTGGGCACCATGTGGAGACTCCCCAAACCCACCTCTAATAGGCCAGGGGCTATTGACTAAAACCGAGTTGGCATGTCACTAACATAGTTGGCATCTCTATAGTACCTGTACGCACATACAAATATCCAACCCCACAATGATGAAATGTAAAAACCACTATGAAAAAAATGATTTCATTACATAATAACCTAGAAAGAGTATGATCGGAAAGAAAATTATAGTAAGGTAAACCAGGCCAGAATACAATCCCATAAAATAGAAGGTAGGTAAACAAGTTCCAGAAACTAATCTAAAGAAAAACCTACCTGGTTTAATAGGATGGAAAGGTGATGGAACTAATTTATGAAGCTATAGGAACGTGTCGCCCTACCTAATTTGAAAAGGCTATATCCTGTAATATTCCACCCTAGACTATGTCAAAAGGTCACTCATCTTCACAACACATGAATCATGTGGGAAATCCCGCACAAGGGGGAGTATAAAAATCCTCATTAGAACACCTATAAATAACAATGTAATACACAATCAAAAGATATAGTCTACTATACATAAGCACAAGTCTAAAAAACATATAAAAATAATATCCAGATATACACAAACCAAGGAAAACATTAAAGATATAAGTGACAAATACTATATACCACCACTGGGGATCCAACTTAATGATTCAAAAAAGAACTCATCTGGGAGTATGCACTAATGAGTCTTATAGAACAGATGATGTTCGTTTGATAAGTACAATTCGCTAAAAACTGTCATGAGAGAGAGATATATACACTAAATGATCAGATAAGAGATATGATACATCATATGAGGATCACAGCCAGGGCCATGAGATGATACTAAAAAATCCATCTGGATTAAACCACTATGTAGATTTTCGGCACTAGGTGAAGTTAGTCACCTCATTACCGAAGACTCTACCTAGGGAATGAATATGAATAGAGGATAATGCCTCGAGCCTCTCCAGGGATTACAATAACTCTATATTGGATGTCTTGGTGAAGGGTTCATATAATTTTGAATAGGAAAGGATACCAAAAAACTGTAGGGAAATGATAAAGGGAACAAACCCTAACAAAACCTTTCCAAGACACGATGGACTTGAGAATATATTCACATAGAAATGTAGTTTGCAGAGAGTGATTGTCACACCCTCTGTGTCCCTTGACCCCATGTAATACCAGCGTAAATGGTCTATGTCACTAAAAAACATGTCCATGTTAAATGCACCATGGGCCTAAAAGGAATATATCAACATTAGACTCCCAATACAATACACATCTCATAAAATGGATGTATCATTTGAATGATATGGGGGTTTAATGTTTCAATGGAAATGGGGGTCACCTAGTTGTGGACTGAACGTGGTGGTCAACCACCATGGTCGGGTTCCCGAACCGAACAACCCTGGCTGTCGCGGCCACATGAAATCATGGTTGACTATGACATAGGGTCGACCGTGACGGTCGATCATCACCTAGTCCAAACATCATGGATTCTGACCCAGCTCCCACCCGACCCACTGGGATGACTCACACCATTGGTCCCTGACTGGTTTTTTGGGCCATGCCCATTATCATGTCCCAACTTATTCCGCCTTAGTCTCTCTTCCTGGACTGCTTGGGTCTCTCTACACCGGCCTGCCTAGGTACCATGTCCATCCATCTCTGTACATGCCTGGCCTAATGGCCCTCTGCCTACACCACCCCTATATCCCTAGCTGCCTCACCGCACCCCAAAACTCACGTGTCCTTTTTCCACGGTCCGCACTAGACATCCATACCATGTCCCAAACAACGATTCCTTGTCACCTTCTTTCTTTTCCGACCACCTCACAGGTAGGTTTCCATCTACCTCACTGTCCACCTAGACCAGCCCCTAGAATTGCACCACCACTCTCCTTTAATGACTAGACCCACCACCCTGGGCACTGCCACATGCCATCTATATGGCTGAATAACATCACACCATGACGTCACACCTATGACAAGTCATCCTGTGGTCAGATCTTCAATATTGGACTATTGCGCCACTAATTAATGGTGAAACGATCCTCTGTTCATACCCCACAAAAAATGAAGAATGTATGGGATAAGGGGGAATAATTCACATGGGAAAAATTCAAGCAAAAAAGCTCTACCATTTTCCATTATTGTATCAGTCTTTTCTTGCAATAATGATAAACTATCCCCTAAAATAATTCCCAAAATCAAACCCATCCCATAAGAATTATCGAACCATGGGCCAACCTGTTTTTTGGTTGATCCACATTATTCATTGATTCTATGAATAAGGAAAGAAAGAACTAAAAAACACAACACCCTACCTAGGAAAAGAACTTTTTCTATCGAAGATTATTTGAAAATGGTGAACTGTCAAGAAGGATCTCAATCGACCATCTCTTCATTTCCATAAGAGAGGGTTCTCCAGGGTTTTTTCCAGTTCCTTCAGGAAATTATATAGGGTTATGAATTATAACCATGGGTACCTACAGTTTTTATTAAAAACATAAATTGCATTATTGTGTCGCTGCATGAAGTTAAAATAAGTTTCATATTAAATTTATTTTTTCATTTAAATGTCAAAAAATTATCCTTCACAACCGACCAATGCTGGCCAATTTTAGGCATTTCCTAGGCTAGATTCACTACTCTGAATGCAATAGAGCTCTCAAATTTCTGATCCAGGCATCAACTTATACCTCAAAAACTTTTTTATGAAAAATTCTCACATGTGCTATTTAATGGTTAGTATTTTTTAAAAAATTGTTCCAGGGACACCAAGGATGGGAATCTCCCGCCATCTCAGTTATTGGTCTCAAAATAAATCTATATAATATTCAAAAATAATATAATGATAAATCTGGGATATTAAACAAACTGTGCTCCTAGAGCGCACGGTTAGAGCCACGTAAGCAGTACATGTGCACTATTCATCACATGGTTGGAATATGATTCAGGAAAACCATGTGCAACAACCTTGTGAATTGGGTTTCCTTGGCTGTCAGAACCACATGTTTGGCACAAGATTTCACTAAATAATGCAGCCCAGTTTTGAGGATGATTTGACCTTTTTTTAACTCAATGTGTTTCAGAACCCATTTCATTCTTTCTTCTCATCCTAGTAGCCTTTTGAATCTTCCCCTTACCCATGTGTGGCTCTCCTCCTCTCCAATTTAGTGTTAAAAATAAATCCTACGTTTTTTTTCTGAATCGAACATTGTATATCTCTAAGGACCCGCATTAGGAAGCTCTTGAATATTATTTCTTCCTTTATAAATTCTTTTTCCAATCTGTTGCATTATTTTTGGTGTGAGATCATTTTACACATTTTTAATTAAAATGTATTTTTGGTTGATTTAATTGAAATAAAATCTAATCAAGTATTGATATTGGATGAGTAGAGTGTCCAAGAAATGAGGTAGTCGATCTATATCTTTTTTCTCAAGTTTTCATCGGTTTATTAATATTTTTGTTGTGCTTTATGTCGCCCTTTATTTTTCATTGACTTAAAAATATTTTCTTGATTCTAAATTGGTATACACATGTTGTATTACTCTCATTGAGCCTTTTTTAGTTAATTTTAGGCCGTCAACCTTAATCACAGATAACCCTTGGGTTCCCTATCTTATATTTACTCTTAACAATTAAATTATTTAAATCCTATAATTTCTCCAAATATTTAATTTTGGTTTAATAGTCGAATTTCCCTTTATAGAGAATAACTGGATTATAATCATAGCTCCCAATTCCTTGTTGAAACTTCAAAAATTGGATTTCCATATTAGAAGGTTCTTTATGAAATTATCTTTTATTGTGATTTGAGTTATGATTCTTATATTTCATGCTTAATTGAGGTAAATGAAATGCTTATGGGAAAATGTCATGTTTTTATAATAAAACCCCACGTATGAGGTTCAATGACTTGGAAATTTAAAAGTTATAATTAGAGGTATATAATGTCATTGGTCGTATTTGAATGGTCATAATTATATGTTTTCTCAACATTGTTTGATATATGGAATGCTTGGGACATGAAATTTATTGATGTCATAAAATGGAGTTTCCATACTTCATAAATATTTGTATGGACTAAGAACCTCATAAGTGCTGAGTTTCTTCCAACATGTATTTTCCAAAGTAGGTAAATTAAAATTTATCTATGGTACTTTTATGTGAATCTTGGATTCTTATCAAGTGAATTTCCATGTTTTGTTTAATTAAATGGAATGTATTAAATTTAATATATTTTTCATGACGGATTTCATTACATGGATTTATTATATGGTTTAATTGAAATTTAATTAAATTGGGTGGTACAACCAAGCCTCTTGTGATAATTAAACAAGAACAGCTTATGTGAATTATTATAATTATGATGCACATAGTTATCATTGTTTTAAAAAATGTAAAGGATGATGGGTACTTCCTCATAACTATTTATTACAATATGATTTCATCTTATACATTGGTTGTGGGACAATGTTAAGGGTTATGTTGAGTATGGCGGTATCATGCTCCCTCACATTGGGTGTTGAGTATGATATCTCCCACAAGTAATACTATGTGGACAATGGGAATGGAGCACCACCTACCTTATGAGTGTTGCCATGACAGTTAACTGACTACTATTTGACTGTTGACATGACATCATACTCGATGTCTTGGGTGATGAGCATGAAATCCCCCCCTGATTAAGAGATATATGAAATGAACCCTTTTACAAGAGCTTTTATAATCATTTAGACATGTTATGGATGATTGAGTTTTTTACGGTCCACCCAGCACCTCGTATTCCATGTATATGGATGATTATGTCCCCACATATGTGGTCTATATAGGTGAATAAAAGATATAACTATAATATAACCATATTAGTATAATATATGTATAGTTCCAGATTATAAATTCATCTCAACCATGAGCCTATGTAGGTAGACATAACAAGTTTCCATAATGAACCTGAGTAGGATGGTATTTATTTTTTTGGTATTATATCTTATTCTAGTTTTACACTTACACTTCATTGTTTATATTCATAGATAATTTAATATTGTATAATTTTTGGGTGGTAACCTACTGGGTTTTTTATCTCATGCCATCTCGATCCTCCATTTTACTGGGGTACCCAAGTAGGTATCATGTTCATAGGATCGATGATGATTCTTGTGTCTTCATTATTGTACTATTGGGTTTGGAGCACAAGACGGAGCTAGAGTCTGGGATAGTCATGTAGTTCCCCATAGGTGAAATTTATTTCTTTTATTTATTCATGTTCTTACTTGAATATCATTTATTACAATATGTATTTTGTTTTAGTTTATGTATCACCATCTAGTCATGAATGAATTATATAAATTGGCATTTCCAATCTTTATAATTTGTCTATATTATTCCTCCACTACTCTTTATTTCATTTATTACTACTTCCATTGTTGATTATTATTTACTATACCATTTTTTTACTTTGACCATGAGGTTATAGTCATACCACTATCACTTCCATAGACACTCACTGCTAGATAGAAACCTCTGGGATATGGGGAGGCACTCTTGAAGTTATGTGGCCCATCAGTCTGACTACCGGTTAGGTGGTCAGTCTGTCCAGGACGTTACATTATAAATAAATGATAATACCATAAATTAGGGGGGTTTAAAACCCAATTTTTTAATAAACCTAATATATATTTATTTATGGTATTTCTAAAATCACTTCTAAATATTTATTTTTTGATGGTGTTGGTAAAACATCCATTAAATGGCATTAAATTTTATAAATGGTCTTGTATAAACCCCTAAAAAACCAAAAATGTATTGTTTTTTTTTTGTATTTTTTGAAATTGGACGAAAATGTTTTGCAAACAATTATAGTTTCCTAATCATTGAATTTAAGAGTGTAATTTTTTTAAGAGGAAGAGTAAAATAAATACCCAGTTGGAAGAAACATAAACATTCTTGTTGGTGGTTAAGTATTTTATTAACTATTCCATAGAAAATTAATCTTAAATTTGTGTAGGATCAGATTATAGATTTCAGAGACATATATATATATATATGATTTAAATAATAAAATATTATCATTTTTACCTTTGAATGATACCATTAGATATTATAAAAATAAATGATACTATACCATGCCAATGATATAACCGTTCATTTTTAATGGTAAGACTTGTAAATAAATTTTTTCATTGTATTTTTGTTGATATATAGTATTTGATTCCAAATTTGATATATTGATTTCATATAAATTATGTTTAAAAATGGAAAGGTAACATCATATCTTGATATACTTCATCTTAACTGGTGTTAATGGTTGCATTTTTGGGAAATTGTAAAAGGTAGTCACTGAATATACCTCCACAATGAGTACTCATGTGATATTAAATAATATATGATAATTTAAACTACAATAAAACTAGGTTTCATCTCCCCTAATCTACACTAAATACCCCATTCTTCTTTTAGTGGTTTCTTGGGGTAAATATTGTAACTCTCTTTAATGATCACGGGAGATCGATTAATCTTTAGATCAAAGATTATATCACTAGATTTATTCATCTATTATCCATTATCTTTATATCTATTTAAAATAAATCAACTAATGTTTACATATATTTATAATGAAAATTTATAAATTTAATTGGGGAATTTATTATTATGATAGATAGAAAGGTTTCTATGATATATGTTTTCCTAGAATAGGGATCTTTGAAGATTATTTTTTGGAATTTAATGGTATATATACTTTGATCCCATGAATTAGGTTTAATAAATTTAGTATCATGATTAATGATTGTTATTAATTAATATTAATTTACATTTATTATTCCTTTATAATAAATTGTGAATTGGTAAGCTTGATTTTTATAGTTTTGATAACTTGATTTATTTATTAATGGAATGATATATGGTGATATTTTATATAATCAATCTTTAAATGGGAAATTCAGTAATTAATATTATTTTACATAAAATTTTCTTCCATTGATGTGGGAGGATTATTAAGTTGAGGAAGTTCATATTTCATGTTACAAGAGGATTATTTAATGCAGTATTAAAAAGAGGTTTATTCAATTTTTTTATTATAAATTGATTTATTTTGGGTGGTTATGAAAAGTGTTAAATTGGATGATGTATTATATGGAAGATAAAATGATTTGTTATTTAAATTGAGTGGTTTAGATGTGGTATTATCAGAGATGACAGTGAAGGAAGAATTTATTTAATCTCATTGATTTTATATATTTATAGGTTTCCTAGATATCATGATATAGAATTCATTATAATGATTTTTAATATTTTTGGATAATTTAATGATAGTAAGATTGATTATAATAATTATTCTTTATTAAATTATTTTGGGATTTTAGGGAAATTAAATATATGAGTTGCCCAATATATTTGGTATTTAGTTATTGAATTATTTTTGGTATTTTAGTGATGAATTGAGGTTTATTTAATATTTTATATGAAGCAACAACATTTTTTATATTAATAATATTCCAATGGTTATCTGGTATGATATTATAAGTTAAACCCAACATCCATGTCATATTATACTCTAAACTATGGATTGGATTGCTAATGATATTGAGGTCCCAAAGGATTCTAAAATGGGACACTATTTTCATTTGGATCCTTACTAGGGTAATGTGTATTGACTATGAGATATATTATAGGTGTAAAATTAATGCATCATTTATTACATGGTCATGATGATTATGTATGATGAATTTATTTTTGAATATTTTAATGGTTGTGTAAATTTATAGAGTTAAAAAACATCTATATAACTATGAATGACATTTCTTCTTCATGACTAAAGTTATAGAACTGTATTTTTATAGAAAAAGTGATCATATGAAGTTAAAATAACTTTAATGAGATAATGTTTATCATATTTTTGAAGTGAATGTTCTAATATCTAATGAAAAGTTTAATATACCACTTTTTTATTTCCTATATGATATTTTTTCAATTTTTGAAAGCGGTATTTTTAAAATGATGAATGATTTTTCTCTTGATGATAATAACATTATTCTTTATGATGAATTGCTTCCACCATTGGAATAATTTGATTTATGAGTTTTATTATTTCATATAGTTGTTGTTGTCAGTAGAAATTGATCCTCGAATAATGATATTAATCAATGTATCTATATGTATATTTTAATTAACTATTTCATAGATAATTAAATTATAATGAATTTCAATAAAATTTTAAATAAAATATAAAATAATTGTGAAAGTGATAATATAACATTAATATTATTTCATCTTAGTTCTATCAAGTTGATATGTGCTTATAATAAATTCCATTATAGTAATGATATAAATATGAGACTTTTTGAGACCTCATTTGTAACAAATATTCAAAGGTGGACTAGTCTTCTTCCAAATATTACATTTAGAGAAATCATTGAGAACACTATTATAGTTTATAAAAGTCTTTTATGATTGTTAATAAATAGTGATAGTGTAAATAATTCCTAAATTATTAAAGGATATCATAAAAATAATATGTAATAATTGTTTGTATTATATAAATACCAATTATATAATTAAGAACATAAAAAGTATTTTTTGACTGATTAGTGACTGACTGACTGAAAATAGTTTTTTCTTATTATTATTCAAACACTTTTGAGGAAAAAGTGAGAAACCATACATGACATCACCACTTAAAACAATACAAGCCTTCACAACAAATGACATTCAAGAACAATGGATGAAAAATCCATTAAAGCATTAAAACTGGAAAGCCTTCATAGCTGGAGCTGAAATCGTCGAGAGAAGGTTGAAGTACCACAAACCAGGAAACACGAACATAATGAAAGCTAGACAAACAACAGAACTGGTCTCCTTGCGTGCCCACCAGTGCGACCGTCGACACCAACCCAAATCCACAAACCCGCTGGCGGACTCCAGTCAGAGATCGCCCAATCCCTCCAACGACGTTTGATGAACCAAAGGACATCCAAAAAGGGTGACGATGTATGAACTCAGATCCTCATTCAGGTATGTTTTTCTTTTTTTATATAGTTTTTAAGAAAAATGTTTTTTCTGGAAATTTACAAAGTACACGCCATGTACTCTGATCCGACTCGAAGCCGTGTGCTGGCCGTTCCCGGGCCACACACACAGGGTGTAGGGGTGACATGGAGGCCGATTTTGGAGAAGTACATAAGGGACCCAGTACACGCCATGTACTCTAAATGTACACACAGTGTACTTTCTTTTTTTTCACTAAACGGACCGGGGTCATGCCTAACCCCCAATTTCATCTTCTTCTCCAGTTTTCGTCCACCCAAGAGTGGCTCTACAGACAGATCTTCGATGAGCTCCCGCCTCACTGTCCATTCTCCGATTCGAGCACAGTCAATTGCATTGGAATCGTAGTGGGGAGCTCTCCATTCTTCTTGAGTCTTGTTTCTTGATTCCTCTTGGTTTCAATGTTATCATATATTGAGCGTTTTTTTCATTTTCATAGATCTATGTAGTTCCAAGGGGAATCTGTCATCGTGGTTCACTTATATCGATCACCTAGGATCGAGGTAGGTGGTTTTTGCCTTTCTGTAGAAATTTGATGAATATTTTGTGCGAATTCAACCAATACCCTAAAATGGGGTATTGCGTGTTCCTATTTTTCCCTTATTGTATTTCCTAGTTTGCTTGATTGCTAGAGTAAATGTTTTACCTGTGATTATGGTAGTTTTACTGTACCTTGAATGTTTGCTATGCTTGTTCTGCATGATAGGCCTTCTTCCAGTTTCCATGCTTAGTCGTAGGGCAATGGAACTGCTACCTTGTTTTGCTGCTGAGCCTCAGTAGATATCTAAGTAGTTCTTGAGGTTTACTTGGTTGATGAACAGGCGTGCTGAGCATGTTTAGTTTCACTCAAGGCTGTGGGAACCTAGAGTAGTAGACCAAAGTGAGAGTTAATGGAAGGGATTCTCCAGAGTGTCTTTTAATTACGATGTGAGACCAAAGGGGGAATTAATGTTGAGTGCTTCCTCAGAGAGTTTGTAGCTCCTCGACGTGGGCCACAGGGGGAATAGACATTGAGTGCTTCCCCAGAGAGCCTTTAGCACGATACGAGACTATAGGGGGAATTGACGGTGAGTGCTTCCCCAGAGAGTCTGCTTAATTTCATAGCTGGACCAGAGGGGTGAGACTATGTGTGCCTCCTTGATGGTAGCTAGTACATATAGGTTGAACCATAGGGGTTAGGCTATGAGAGCTACCCAGAGGGTTACTGGTTTACTTCTTAATTCTGGTTGTTTACTTGTGTACTTTTTTTGTTAGAATTGTTAATTGTAGCTGCTTGTGCTTTCCTGTTTACTGATTCTTGTTTTATTATTTTCCTTTTATTCATTGACTTTTAGGCACAAATCTTTTTGTGATTTCCTACTGGTATTGTATATCACAACCTCTATGGGCCTTTCTTTTGGGCCCAGGTAGACTCTGTTGCTGCAGGTATGGATAAGGGAAAGCACCCTTCTACTTCAGGATCTTGGTTGTGCTTGAGCTGAAGAGCATGGGACCGAGCCAGGGCTCGCGATGCTGAGGAGTTTATTTTGTTTTTCTTTTGCACTTGTTTTCAGTTGTATTCCAGCACATTGTTGTGTTTGCTGCTTTCCATGGATACTTGTACCTACTGCATCATTTTCATCTTTTCTATATATATTCCTTGCTTCCACTGTTTGGTTTCTGTTGTTATGCATGTTGTTACTGCTTCCGCTGTTGACTGTTGTTTTTCTGCTGTATACCTTACCAAATGAGGGCATACTTTCCCCAACGACTCAACAAGGCCCTCACTGCTAGTCGGCAGCCTCTAGCATTTTGGGAAACGCGCTTGAGGTCATGTGGCGAACCGAGTATGGGGAACCAGTGGAGGGGCTCCGGATTCGGGTTGTTACAAAGTGGTATGAGAGGAGTTCTTTTCTATTGCCTTACTGTTTGGAGACTTTAGCCAGGGATATGATGGATTCAGTACTTGGTATTAAGCTGTGATTGGGAGTAGCTAACCTATGTATAGCAAAAGGTCATACTACCGCGTTAATTGTAGTTTGCTGGTTTTGAGTTTTTATGGTTGATATGTTTTCACCTAGAGTGATTCACATTACTTGTGCGGTTATTGTTTTGAAATTTTAGTTCTATTTCTGTCGCAACCCCATGAGATGAGGGTATGCCATCTCATGTATCATGTAGGAACTTCTAGAAATCACATTCCTTGCATTCTTTCCATGCCATCTAGGGTAAATTATCTATTGCATACTATTGTGATAGGCTTTGTGTAGATTATGCATGCTGTTGTGATATATGCTTGATAGAATTCCTGTTGTTATGTTAGAGAGCTATTGTTTTCCCTTGTATGAGACTACAATAGATGCCGAGATTTGATTTGTGGGGAGTATGGGCCCTCACGAATCGAGATTTGGCACCTCTTTCCCTTGTTTTAAGTGGTTCTGGGAGTCTAAGCAGTTTCTGAGCTACTGCACAGAAAATCCCAGAATACACGGCTTGTACTTTTTGGATACACGCTGTGTAGTGTTCAGGCCGTGTCACTAACCGTGTGAGCAGAACACAGTGTTGTGGGAGTAATTCGGGAACACGCCATGTACGATTGGTACATGCCGTATAAGTTTGGAGCCGTGTACCCAGCCGTGTCACTAACAACACGTGCCAGTGAAGCTTGGGTAGAACACCATGTGTCCATAGTGAACACGCCATGTAGTCCTGTCCAGGTACCCAGCCGTGTCATGAACAACACGGGCCGACGTTACCTTCTTTTCCTCACACCGTGTTTGTTCAGAACACGCCATGTAGTCTTGTCCAGGTACCCAGTCGTGTCATGAACAATACGAGATGGGGTCACCTTGCCTATACACGTTGTGTTTGTTCGGAGCACGCCATTTAAGGTTTAGCCGTTTAGACGGCCGTGTGTTTCACAAACACGGGCCGCTGAAGCCTAGTCTAGTACATGCCGTCTGTGTTAAGAACACGCCATGTAGTCTTAGGTTAAGTTGGACCGTGTGGGTTAGCCGTGTAAGGAGACTCGGGTAAGGAAATAGTTTTCAAGTACACGCCGTGTGTGGGTGCAAGACTCAATGTAGTTTGAAGTGTACACGACTTGTAGGGAAGGAGTACACGCGCATGTCAGTGGGTTAAGAAAACATGCCATGTAGTTTTATACACGCCGTGTAGTCAAGTTTTGTAAACTTATGTGTTTTCTTGCCTTGTTTACGTTTTTTACTCTTTTTCTCTCTGTCCTTATTTTCCTGATCTAATGTGTTCTTTTGATCTTTCAGAGCTATGCCTCCGAGACATCCTCCGGTTATACGTCTGTCATCGGGCAGTGATCAGACACCAGATAGGGTTGATCAAAGACTTCCTACCGATCCTCCAGTCAGGCCAGCCTTGGCACCGGTTGTTATACTAGTTGCAGGTTCAGATGCGCAGTTCATGGAAGGTTTCATGAGGATGATGCAGGACTTCCAGGGAGTGCCGCCTCCTGCCACATCTATGGAAGATTTGACGCGGGTTTTTCAGCAGCAGACCTCAGGCTGCAGAGTCATGGATGGAAGCCATGCTGACTATCTTCGAGCATATAGAGACGCCTCCACAGAGGCGGGTCAAGCTCTCCACCTACATGCTCCGAGACTCCTCTAAGAGGTGGTGGGACGTGATCTCAAAGGCAGGTCAGTAGCAGGCTATGGTCTGGGAGGAGTTCCAGTGCATGTTCTATGACTACTTCTACCCAGAGACCCTGACGGCCGATCGTGCCTAGGAGTTCATGAGCTTAGAGCAGGGTACCCTTTCTGTCATGGAGTATTCCAATCGTTTCACCGAGCTACAATGCTTCACGCCCCTCCGGGATGGGAGTGGGGTGTTCTTATCAAGGTAGTTCAAGGATGGTCTCAGGCGGGAGATTCGGTCACCAGTGAACATCTTCCAGCTAACTTCCATTACTTCCATCGTCAACCAGGCACTGATTGTGAAGCACAATCTGAGAGACTCTGGAGCTGCGATCCAGGGCAGTTCTGCTTCCAGAGCTAGTCTTCCTCTAGATGACAGTAAGAAGAACCATAGAGATCCTACACACGGTGATCCGAGGAAGCGAGATGCATCGTCCTGCAGCCAGGTGACATGATACCAGTGTTTCCGGTCAGGGAACACGAGGCCGCAGTGCCAGAGGGACCCCTTGGAGTGCCGATCTTGCGGCAAGATGGGTCAACTTCAGCATTTCTGCCAGGTTTTCTCACTAGCAGCTGGTGACCAGGGTTCTTCCATGACTCCTCATTCAGGAGCAGCACCGCTGGTTTCTCACCAGTTGGGGAACTGGAGTTCTTCCGCACATTCGGGCCAAGGTGGAGGTCGAGGTCCTAGTGGTCAGCCACCAGTTCCTCAGCACCAGCAAAGAGGTTATGCTCAAAGTGGTCAGCCAGGGGCGTAGGGCCACTGTGCCGGCCAGTCTCTCACCGTGGAGCAGATCTATCAGGAGCAGGATCCCGACCCTTCTACAATTCAAGGTACGATTTTAGTAGCCTCCGTTTTATCTTCATCCCTTTTCAATACCGGTGCTATGCATAGCTTTATCTCTATTGCTGTTATGGAGAGCCTTGGACTCTGCATCTTTTCTTCTACCGACTCGTTGACACTAGACATACCTTTGGATATGAGGACATCTAGTGTACGCCTGTGTAGAGAGTTCCCTATCGAGGTTGTAGGGTATCGGTTCTTATGGGATCTCTATGTCCTAGAGATGACAGGTTATGATGTCATCCATATCATGGATTGGTTGATTACCTTTTAGGCAGTCGTCGACTCATATCGCCACAGAGTGAGTTTCATTTCACTAGAGGGTGAGTCTTTTCTTCATAAGGGTGAGTGGGACGTTCGGGCGAGTTTGTTGGACTTGAGCTTCTTGGGCTAGGAGGGGTGATGGTCAAGATTTCTAGTCTATATCTGGATGATCAGAGGACTCCATAGTTGGATTTTCCTCCAGTGGTGGATCGCTTTAGGGATTTCATTCCAGAGGACTTTTCAAGTTTGCCTCCGTAGCGTGATGTAGGCTTCCCTATTGAGCTCATGCTAGAAGTGGCACCGGTGTCCATTCCTCCCTATACGATGGCTACACCTGAGTTGCAGGAGCTCAAGAAGCAGTTGGACGAGCTAAAGCCTAAGGTTTTCATCCGACCTAGTAATTCTCCTTATGGTTTTCATGTCCTGTTTGCAAAGAAGGCAGATGGTACCCTTCGGATTTGTGTGGATTAACGTAAGCTGAACCAGTTGATAGTCAAGAACAAATATCCTTTTCCGAGAATTGACTAACTTTTCGATCAGCTTCGAGGAGCCTGGGTGTTATCGAAGATCGACTTGAGGTTTAGTTATCATCGTTTGCACGTTAAGCCATCAGATATACCTCTGACAGCCTTCAGGAGAAGGTATGGTCTATACGAGTATATAGTCATGTCGTTCGGTCTCACGAACGCGCCTGCAGTTTTCATGGCACCGATGAACTGAGTGTTCTATCCTTACTTGGAATCCTTCGTCATGGTCTTCTTGGATGATATCTTGGTGTACTCTTATACTCGACACAACCATGCTACACATTTTGAGATTGTTCAGAGTGCACTGAGAGAGCATCGACTTTATGCTAAACTCTCGAAGTGCCACTTCTAGATGGATCAGATTCACCTCTTGGATCATGTCATCTCAGAGGCAGGAGTATCAGTAGACCTAGAGAAAGTGAGAGCAGTAGTTTCTTGGGAGCATCCAAAGAACTTATTTGAGGTACGGAGTTTCCTAGGGCTGGCTGGATACTAAAGACGCTTCATTCAAGACTTTTCTCATCTAGAAGAACCTTTGATAGGTCTGACCAAGAAGGGGGAGAAGTTCTTATGGTCAGATTCTTGTGAGTCATCCTTTCAGGAGCTGAAAGAGAGGTTGATGTCAGCACTTATACTAGTCTTTCCAGAGCCCAGCAAGAACTACACAATTTATTGTGATGCTTCAGGTATCAGGCTGGGAGATGTTCTTATGAAGGGGGATGGAGTCGTTGTGTACGGGTCTTGGCAGTTGAGGCCACATGAGAGGAACTACCCTACGAATGATCTGGATTTGGCAGATGTTGTTCATGACTTATGCTGTTGGAGACACTATCTGCTAGGAGACCACTTTGTGGTCTTCACCGACCACAATAGTCTCAAGTATATTTTAACTTAGAGGGTTCTGAACCTAAGGCAGCGCAGGTGGGTCAAGTACCTTCAGTCTTTTGATTTCGATCATTCCTATACGCCGAGGAAAGGCAACACAGTGACAGATATGTTGAGCAGGAGAACTCAGATTCAGGAAGTTCAGGAGGCCAGTAGTGAGTGGAAGTTGATGGCTCTGTTCTCTAAGATGCATCTAGAGGTGCACGACAGACAGGGACATACATTCCTATCTTGTGTAGTTGTTACATCTACACTTCTTGATCGAGTACGTATGAGGCAGATATAAGACTCAGAAGGCTTAGTACTGTGGGAGAGTGTGTCAGGAGAGGACCCTCTTCCTGGATGGACAGTGGGAGAGGATGAGATCTTGCGTTTCTAGGGACGCGTATTGGTGCCAGTAGACTTACACGAGGAGCTAATTCGAGATTTTCATTCCTCAGTTTAGGCAGTTCATCCTGTCGTCACCGAGATGTATCGAGATCTTCATCGCCAGTAATGGTGGCCATGTATGAAGAAGCATGTTGCTGGTTTCTTCCTGATATGTTCTACTTGTCAGCAGGTCAAGGCAGAGCATCAATGACTAGAAGGCCTTTTACAGCAGTTACCCATTCCGGAGTGGAAGTGGAATGATGTTGCGATGGAATTCGTGACTGGGTTGTCGAGGTCACCTCAAGGGAACGATGCTGTTTTGGTTGTCATCGACAGGCTTACGAAGGTTGCGCACTTCATACCAATTAAGAAGACCTTCAGTGTTGATGATCTGGGACGACTTAAATCTGAGAGATCATTCTTCTTCATGGAGTTCCACACTCCATTGTTTCAGACAGGGATGCGCGATTTACCTCTTGGTTCTGGCAGGGACTTCAGAA
This sequence comes from Viscum album, assembly GCA_963277665.1. Classification (NCBI taxonomy): domain Eukaryota; kingdom Viridiplantae; phylum Streptophyta; class Magnoliopsida; order Santalales; family Viscaceae; genus Viscum; species Viscum album. Next base: position 544,457,396 of record OY728119.1, read on the forward strand.
GGCCTTGGGTGCATAGGTGCTTTTGAGTACAACATACCATCCCCGAACTGATGGCCAGTCCGAGCGCACGATCCAGGTGCTTGAGGATATGCTCCGAGCTTGTATCCTAGAATTTGGCGGTTCTTGGGAGAAGCATATTCCTCTGGTGGATTTCTCCTACAACAACAGTTTCCAAGTGACCATTCAGATGGCACCATATGAGGCTTTGTACGGTAGGCAATGCAGGTCACCCTTATGCTGGTAGGAGGTAGGAGAGGCAACTTTGTTGGACCTTGTCTCATTCAGGAGACCTCAGAACAGATAGAGGTGACTCGGAAGAGGATGGCTACGACATAGTCTCGGCAAAAGTCTTATGCTGATCAGCGGAGATGATCTCTAGAGTTCAAGTTTGGGGAACAGGTTTTCCTGCATGTTGCACCGAGGTTGGGACACCAGAGGATTCAGGGACAGGGTAAGCTTTCATCGTGGTACGTTGGACCATTTGAGGTCATGGAGAGAGTGGGACTGGTCACCTATCGGATGCAGCTACCTCAGAGGTATCGGGCCATGAACGACATCTTCCACGTCTCTTAGCTCCGACATTACTTTTCAGACCCTTCTCATGCCCTTCAGCCTGAGTAAGTGGAGCTTGAAGCGGATGCGTCATTTGAAGAGTATCCTATCCAGATTGTCGATCACAGTACGAAGGTTCTCTGTGGGTGGTATGTTCATCCGGTATGAGTGTTATGGCAGCACGGGTGAGTATGGGACGAGACCAGGGAGAGGGAGGCCGATGTATGATCGTAGTGGCCGGAACTGTTCTGGGATTCTTCTTCTATGCCCTGTTAGGGAAATTCAGGGATGAATTTATTTAAGGGGGGAAGTTTGTAAGAACCCGGATCTTCTTTCAGGTATGTTTTTCCTTTTTCCTGGAGTTTTTATGAAAAATGTTTTTTCTGGAAATTTTCAAAGCACACGTCGTGTAATTTCTGAGTGCACGCCATGTACTTTGATCCGGCTCGAAGCTGTGTATTGGACGTGCCCGGGCCACACACGGTGTGTAGGGGTGACGTGGAAGCCGATTTTAGTGGAGTACGGAAAGGACCCAATACACGCAGTGTACTCTAAAAGCACACACAGTGTACTCTAAAAGCACACGCAGTGTACTTTTTTTACTAAACAGACCGGGGTCACGCCTAATCCCCAATTTCATCTTCTTCTCCAGTTTTTGTCTGCCCAAGAGTGATCGTACGGACGGATCTTCGATGAGCTCCCGCCTCACCGTCTATTCTCTGATTCGAGCATGGTCAATTGCATTGGAATCGCAGCGGTGATCTCTCCCTTCTTCTTGAGTCATGTTTCTTGATTCCTCTTAGTTTCCAAGTTATCGTAGATTGAGCGTTTTGTGCGTTTTATCAGATCTACGATGTTCTAAGGGGAATCTTTCATCGTGGTTCACTTATATCGATCACCTAGGATCGTGGTAGGTGGTTTGTTCCTTTCCGTATAATTTTGATGAATATTTTGTGCAAATTCCACCAATACCCTTTAACGGGGTATTGCATGTTCCTATTTTGTCCTTGTTGTATTGTCTTCTTTGCTTGAGTGCTAGAGTAGATGTTTTTCCTGTGATTATGGTAGTTTTATTGTACCTTGAATGTTTTCTATGCTTTTTCTGCCTGGTTGGCATTCTGCTAGTTTCCATGCTTAGTCATAGGACAGTGGAACTGCTACCTTGTTTTGCTGCTAATCCTTAGTTGATAGCCAGGTAGTTTTTTGAGGATTACTTAGATGATGTACACATGCGCTGAGCATGTTTAGTTTCACTCAGGACTATGAGAACCTAGAGTAGTAGACCAAAGGGAGAATTGACAGAAGGGATTCTCCAGAGTGTCTTTTAATTATGATGCAAGAACAAAGGGGGAATTGACATTGAGTGCTTCCTCATAGAGTCTGTAGTTCCTCTACGTGGGCCACAGGGGGAATAGACGTTGAGTGCTTCCCCAGAGAGCCTTTAGCACGATACGAGACTATAGGGGGAATTGACGGTGAGTGCTTCCCCAGAGAGTCTGCTTAATTTCATAGGTGAACCAGGGGGGTGAGACTGTGTGTGCCTCCTAGATGGTAGCTTGTACTTATAGGTTGAACCATAGGGGTTAGGCTCTAAGAGATACCCAGAGGGTTACCTGTTTTCTTCTTGTTGCTGGTTGTTTACTTGTGTACTATTTTTTGTTAGAACTATGAATTGCAGCTACTTGTGCTTTCCTGTTTACTGCTTCTTGTTTTATTATTTGCCTTGTATTCATTGACTGTTAGGCACAAATCTTTTGGTGATTGCCTACTGGTATTGTATCCCACACCCTGTTTGAGACATGCTTTTGTGCCCAAGAAGAATATGTTGCTGTAGGTATAGATAAGGGAAAGCAGCGTTTTACTTCAGGATATTGATTGCGCTTGAGCTGGAGAGCATGAGACCGAGATGGGGCTCGCGATGATGAAGAGTTTATTTTGTTTTTCTTTTTCACTTGTTTTTAGTTGTATTCCAGCACGTTGTTGTGTTTTCTGCTTTCCATAGATACTTCTAACTACTGCATCATTTTCATAATTACTATATATATTCATTTCCTCTGCTTTTTGGTTTCTGTTTTTATGCATGTTGTTACTGCTTCCGCTGCTGACTGTTGTTTTTACACTGTATACCTTACCAAATGAGGGCATAGTTTCCCCACAGACTCACCAAGGTCCTCACTGCTAGTCGGCAGCCTCTGGAATTTGGGGAAACGTGCTTGAGATCATGTGGCGAACTGGGTACGGGGCACCAGTGGAGGGGCTCCGGATTCGAGTTGTTACAGATGAAGAAACCAGAACAAGGAAGACCAGACTGTCCAGATGCCACACCCTACTTCGCACACACCACAACGCATCCACGAGCCAGTCGATACTCCACAGACCAAAATCTATTCAACCATGCCAAATCCAATGTGAGTAGCGAAGCCACAACCAGAAAATTTAGCCAAACCCCTGCTACTGGAAAACACATCAAACCAAAACCAGAACAACCTTCAATAGCCTCCACAAAAATTCACATCCGAACCTTAGAATCCAACACGAAAAAACCAGATCCAAAAGCAGATTCCTTCATTTCCAATCAAAGGTGAAAACTGCACACAGCTGCGCATCATCTCTCCCACTGCATGTGAAAATTTGATCAATTTCACGGAACCAACATGAACAAATCCTATGGACCAATGAGAACCAGAAACACCTACAACCCGTCGCCACCACCACTCGTAAATACTGAAGTTCCACCCGAAGCGCCCAGAGAAGAAACACAGTTTTGACCTCATACCGCATCAAATCGGATCTCGACCACCGACCTCCAACGCACCGCCAAGGAGAATTCAAGCCCACCGAAGATTGCAAGCCATTGACGCCGCAGAAGCCCGAAGTTGGATACTACCCACAACGCCACCATAGAACCTGATAACCCTCGAAACCAAGGAACTCATACCTTCCACAACATTGAAAACCAGATCTCGATTCACGACGACGCCATAGCAAGAAGCGCAAGCCATGAGCTCACCGAGAACCATGAGGAAGATCTGCAGCCAACCGAGGTGATGGCGGCGACAGGGAACCCCAGTGCCGTGAAAGATTCCCTTACGGGTGCATGGGGTACTGATTAGTGCGAAATGATGATATGCCTATTTTTTTGTGGATTTATATATAATTCAAATAATTTTCTTTCATATTTATTGAATCAAATTTTTTTAAACAACATGTTCATAATAAATAATATATACATGAGGCTATTTGTTTACGATTGTTAAATTTACCATGAATTTTTTTATTCTGTTGAAAAAATTATGTGTTACTTGTTTTAATTATTATAATTGATGATTTGGTGTATAGCTAAAAATATTCAATTGTTTTAATTTTTTATATATTCATACTCATTTATACATTATTACTGATGTTATTTTAATTCAATAGATTATGGCGATTATTAAAATGATTTGTATTAGTGATGGGTCATTTTATTATATCTTAATATATGATTAATCAAATCACCATAATTGATTTTTAACTAAGTATTAGTTTTTATTATTATTATGGAATGGGTTAAATCTAAACAATGATTTATTTTGAAACATCATAAAAAATATGTGATACCAACGGTAAAATAAAAAAAATACATGTGGGCTGATTGGATGGATGAAAAATTTAAATAGATGATAACCAATATGTGAATATTTATTCATTTTCATGTTATCTAATTTGATGTCTGTTTTGGAAAACATATGATTTGATATATTTAAGCTATTATAAATAAAATTGGGTCTACAATATTAAAACATGATTATGAATGGTAATAATGTCACTGTGGAAATTGATTTCAAGAATAATAATTTTTTTCTTTAAATATAGAATTATTTAAATTTTTTTAAAAGGGAAATATGTAATTTTTTATTTCATTGAATTGATATGATATAAAATAAAAAATTATATATTTATTTTTTATATTTTATTTTATTGACGATTAAAAAAATTGAATGTGTAAATATAGTGTATTTAGATTTTCATGTATTTTTTTGGAAGAAAACATTTTATGGTTCAAAAGTTAAATATTTTCTTATTGGGTAGTATCATATGAATAATCTCATTGGAGTGTTTTAATGAATTTATTATAAAATATTTTACTCCTTCTGAATTCCATAGGTTCCTCAAAATATTTATATTTTTATATTGATCATATTTTAAAATAAATATTGCTAATAATAAACTTTTATGATTTTTATGTGGTAATGGTAAATAATATTTTCAGTGATTACTACTTGGTAAAATCAATCTAAATGTTATAGGTTCTATAATGAATTTACATTTATTGTAGGTTGGGTTTGGGTGGTAAAATTATAGGGTTAAAATATTTAATATATTCATGAAATATTATTCAATTTCAATTTTTATGACTTGTAATAATAATTATTTATATATTGGCCTCTATATATCTTATTGATGATCAATTTCATTTAAATATTTTATCTTATTAGTTAACTATGTATTTTTAATTAGTTAAATAAGTGATAGAGTTTCAACTTGGAAATCCTAAGACTAATATAAGAAGTAATGATTTTATTAAGGGTGATATAGAAGATGGTTAGTATAATGTTATGGGGAAATAATTAAATTAAATAAAATGTTTTTAAATTATTATACGTTTTCATGAAAATGTAATACATATATTTCAAGGATTATTGCTAACTATATATCTAGGATACATAATTATGTTTCATGTTATCAATTAGAAATTATATTGACCAAGAATTGGAAAAATATATATATAATCACACAATTATATTTATAATTATCAGTGGGTAAAATTATATTATCTGATTTTAGTTGGTCAACCAAAAGTTTTGAGTATTCCTCAATAGAAATGGGAATAAAATATCATTATTTATATAGAGATTTTTAAAATTATAAAAAACATATCATGATGAAAAAAGTCATAAAATATTATATGAAAACTTGAGAAGGATAAAATTATTTCTTTATATTGGTGATAAATTTTTTAGGATGTCGTCACACCAATATTGAAAAAACAAGTTTTTTAATTTTTTTCATTATATATTTGAGGATTATTGAGATCTTTTATTTATGGATTATTCTGTTAAAGTGATTTGATCGTTGAAAAATCATCTATTTATATAATTATTTAATAATACTATCCATGTGTTTAATTTTACAAGTGGATTCATAATAATTTTTATCTTATTTATTGTAGTGAACTTGGTATTAAAGAATATAAATTTTTTAATATGAATCCCCAAGATTGATAAGAGATGGTGGTTCAGGGTTACTTTCAACAAACAGTTCATGTTTTATGGATGAGGTGGATTGGAGGAGTGCACTTAGGAATGCGAGTCGTAGATAAAATTTTTGTATCCTTTTTTGTTAAGAAATATTTTACATCAGGGAATTATTTATTGAATTTCAAAATTTCTATAAGAAGTTTTTTAAAATTTAAAATTGATACTTTTTAAACAAAATTGTTTCATGTGATATGTATTGTAGTAATATTAAATTTTTAAGGTTGTGACTATTTATTTATGATTTTTTATACTTGATTCTTTTTATTTGATATTTTTAAGATGAAATTGTTTTAAGGGGTAATATTTATGGAGACCGGAAATTTTTTTTAATATCTTTGTGAATTTTTAGGAATATTTATTTGAAATTGGAGATCAAAGAAGTAAAATGGTTTTTTAAATTGTCTCGAAATAGAATTTTTAGTTTATAATGTGGCATTGAATTGGTTTTTATCTTGGTGTTTATCTTTGGTTAGAATCATTGTCATTTTTAATTTTGGGGAGAGGTATTGGTTTGTTGTATGATTTATATACATAACTAGATGGCTATTCATTGCCAATGCATTTAAGATAATTTGATGATATGGGTTTATTATGGTTTTCACACTAATCTAAAGCCTTATAATACCCAATAATTATGAGTATTTGAGGGTTAATATGGATTCATAGTTTGTGAAATATTAAATAAAAGTGTAGTTACCATACATGTTTAATGAAGATTAATGTTTTGTATTTAAAAAAACTAGAAACTTCAATTTGACTCACCTAATCCACCCTAAATTCCCAATAACATTTCTAGGTGGTCCTTGGTGTAGAATCAGGCTCTCTCTCGGTGTATTTAACGAATCGTTGTCATTAGGGTATAGATTTTTTATTGGATCAATGGGGATATTGTTAGATATATGGTTTTTTTATCCAATACCGTTCATTATCTGGAAAATGATTACTCGAAGAATTTTGTATATGGATATTATAAATTTGGAACATGATTTGGGGGATTTATTTTTAATATTGAGAGAAGCATTCCTTTAATATTGATTAGGTGATTTAATACTCACTGAATTAATATTTATCTTTTTATTAGACCCCAAATTACATAAATAGAAAAATAAACATGATTAAATGAAGGGGGTCATTAGGGATAAAAGTAATGCTGTCTATTGGAAACCTATTTATTATTTCTAGCACAGTAAATCATAAGATATTAACGAAAATAGAACATCACAATCCTATCAACCGTTTTACCTATGCATGAAATAAAATAATATCATTGTTTCCCTCATTACATGAGTGATCTATATTTACCTCTGAAGGATGAATGGACTTGTTGGCTCTAATTCAGTAAATGAAAATCCCCATAAAACCATATATTCCCTTTAAATAATTATCCATAGTGGATGTGAAAGAGTAAACCATTGGTAATAATTTATTCTATATCTTTTATAGATAGTTCCACTCAGTTATCACATGGGCCTTAATTGTAACTGAGTCACCATCGTAAATAAATATGTGAAAGTCAGGATGATATATGCTTAAAATTCATGAACAATATTTCTACCTTACATAATCACATATGTGAAGGTTCCATCCATATTGATTTTTTATCCTTGATGAGGAGCCTTCCATTTGGACCAAGTACCAATCTCCATTCTATTATGATAAGGAACACCACCTGGGAAGTGGATGGATGTTTGGAGTCCCAAAAAATATGATAGAAGTGTTGTTATCTTGCATTGTAGATTGAGAGAATGAGGGTTATCTATGTAAGCTATTATAATTTAGTAGCTATTGGTATGTATTTCCTTATGCTAGATGACATTATAGGTCTCCATGTCACAACCTGATTTTCAACTCCATTATTTATTTTGAAACTTATTTTTGTTCTTAGTTATCTCTTGGTTTCTAGTTTTTTCTTGTTTAAATTTTGTGTCTCAAGTGTTCTTGATCTAAATAATTATTATTGGAAGACTTGGATAGTATTTGGCCTTGATTATTTTAAAGGGAATTTATAAAAATAAGGTAGATTTGAATTGAATTTTTGACACTCCTAGTGGAACCTTTTGTGGGGTATGTTTATTGTGGAGGTTTTTTTAATATTTGGAAAACCATATAATCCCATTTCCAGTTATAGAAACAAAATTTTTATCTTTTATAAATTCTTATAATTTAAAAATTTTTCACCCATTACTCTCCCCACTTGGCCTCCTATGAAAAAGTCAAACAAAAATATCCATTTGGACCCCTTAGGACTCATTGTCATGGTAGATTTTGTGATTTATTCAGGCATTGGGACATCCTGTGAGCACATATCTAGATTAAAGGAAATAATTTAGTGATTTTATATTTGATTCATTTTAAAAAAATTTATAGTCATTCAACATCTCATTCGACCCCAAAACCCATTACACACCCCCATGTTCTATTTTACCTATTTGGAGCTCATCATAATCATGGATTAGGGAGAATTTTCTCAAGATTTCTCAAATCTTCCATATTTGCAAAGGGAATTTTTTCCTTTCATATATCATTCATTTTTACTCTTTTCCCCCGTTTCAGCCACTACTCGACCTATTCCGCATTATTCAATACTCCCTTTGAAATTTCTCTACATAGAGATTCAACTATGGGTGTATTTTGGGCTATTTCTTCAAATTTTCTCATGTAAGTGAATTCCTCTCTTGTTCCATCTATTTCCCTAGGGTTTATCCCTTCCATCATGAACATCCAAGTATCCAGAATCTAGGGATCATACCAAGGGTTTTATTTTGATTTTCTTAGTTTAATATTGCAATTTAATATTTTTTCACTCCTTGGTAGTGCGGAGGTGGTGTGGTTGATGTTTTACACAATGATTTGGTGGGGTTTTGACATCTTTGGTAGGTGATTCCATGTGTAAACATTTCATGGTGAGTTAGCATGATTAATTTTTTTATTTATCATGTTTTTAATATGTTTTATGTGGTGAGAAATTCAATTTCTGTAGCAGTGGTTATGTGATTAGTTTTAAAGCTTCATTTATACTCTTAAATGTGTGTTTTTGTTGAGTTACTTTTTTGGTATTGATTGAGGTTGTTTTATTATTCCTGAAATGCTCTTATTAAATGGTGTTGGGGATGAAAATATGGTTTTTTGTGATATTTGAATGATTTTGGTTTTTAAAACATGGTTTTTAGATGTATTTTATGTACAACTATTGGTTTTACTTCTTGGACTTGTTGTAAGAATATTTTAAATGGTTCATTGGTTATGTAAGAGGTGCAGTCATTTTGGAAAAATATTTTGGTAGGGGTATTTTTTGGAAATTTACCATTTTTTTGTTAATGTCATGTTATGTGATGTGTACCATCTTTTGAATGTTTTATAAAATTGGATAAAGGATTTATTGAATTGTGAAAGAGATACAAAACATGTGGTGGGCTGTTTTGGTGTGAGTATGACGTTAAAATAAGTTTGAATAAAAAAGGGGATTCTGTGACATGTGTGAGGAATGATTGGTGTGTGTGTGATTTAGAAATGAAATTTTCATGTGAAAATCGTATTTTGTAAGATTTGGAACAAGAACAAGAACAAAGGGGTAAACACAGTTATCATGGTGGGCAGACATGTACTAGTATGCTAGTGAACAAGAGTTGTTTTATCCAAGTATCACGTAGAAATTTTTACGATGAAAATAAAAAATAAAATTCTATGATGATTATGGGGACCTCTAGGTAATGTGTATGATTCCAATGAGTGGATCATTCATGAGTATAGAAATATGTTATGGTTACATTCCCCCGTGAAATGAGGTACCTAGGTTCACCACTAGCTAGTGCGTAGAAGTGTTCTTGTGACTTTTGTTTATTGATTATTTTTTGTTCACCATCAACATAATTCGTGTCTGGCTAAAAAATTATGTAGCATGTACATTGTCATTAAAAGTTTTTGTTCATTAATTTTTCTCCTTGAAAAGCTATTTGTATTTCTAGTTGCATCATTCTAAGGAATATTACTATCATTTATTGTTTATAAAAACATGTCTATTTTTTTGTCTTAAATAGTTTATCACATGTAATATATTTGGGTGGAATTATAATAGGCTTTGGCTCACACACTACAAAAACATTTGGGTGTATATAGACATTGTAATAATTTTCACAAGTTTAATAAAATCTTTTAGAACCTGTGGTTTGGGTTGTCAGCTTCCATTATTAGTTTGGTGTTGTGTAGAAGGATTGAGGATGATGGAATCCAGTCATGTGGTGGTCGATAAGGTTTTTTTTAAGATAATTTTGATTTAGGTACCTCTTTGTATTTTTCTAAAACCATGTAATTTATTAATGAATTTTATTAAAGACTTGTTTGGATTAAATTTTCATATTCAGTTTATTTGTTGTTTTTGGTTGTTTAATACTTCAAAATTCAGGTAAATAGTCCCCAAAAACATATTTATCATACCCGTGAACATATTCTAGCCCTTTGTGATATGGAACTCTTTTCGAGCCTTCCAAATGATTTGTTCATGTTTCCATTTTTATGTCTACAAGTTCTTGTTCATGAAAAAATGGTATTAGAGGAGGTTCTCTCTTTTAGGTCATGATCTTTTAAGAAGGAGTTTTGGTAGACTGGAGATAGGATTTTTGGAAATTGATTTCCTACTTACATGTAAGGTTCCTGAACAGCACACCTCATGTTGGAACTTGAGTTACCAGGGGATTTCATGTTTTATCTGAATCTTTTGGTTATTTTGGTTGTTCGTTATTTGGGAAATGAAATTGGAGTTGGGTCAATGGTCTTAGTGAGCTCATAGGTTCTGGAAATCCATGTAGAGATGGGGTTATTGTCCTCAAAAACTATCACTGATAGTGGTTTGATTGGTGTATAACATCCAACCATACATCTAAGTCACCCATCAACAATAGTTTTTCCTTGATTAATTGTCCATCCTTACGGGTTCTGGAAAATTTGTCTCAAAAGCTCTTGTTTGAAATTTTTTGAAGAAATATTTTAAAATGGAAATGGTTTTTAGTAAATGGTGTTAAGTTTATTGGAAGAGGATATTCATAATTTAAACATTTGGTTTAATGAATTTAATTGTTTTGATAGTGCAATTTATGTTAAAGAGGGTTTGTGAAGTCTCTTATAAATGAAATTTTAAAGGGGGAATAATGTGATTTTAAAAGGGAATGAAAATGGGTTTCAGAACTATTTTTAATGTGGTTTTGAAAAGGGGGTTTTCTTTAAATAGTATTTTTCTATGATGATATTGGATTTTTATAATCAGAACTTGTGGATTCACAAAAACAATGGTTTTCAAAACAAGAATGATTTTAAAGTGGGGTTTTAAATTCAGTTTTGAGTGGAATAAAATATTTTCATTTTAAACAGTGTAAAGAAAATTATTTCGATCCTTATGGTTCTCATTAGTGAGAATATGAATGGGTTATGTGTATGGAAAAGTGGATGAGTGCCCAGGTTGGCACAAGGTGGGTTCCCGTGGTGGCACAAAAACATGCATGTGTGAGGCCCATGAGATTCCATTGCTGAATTCACTAACCGCCGACCCTGTTTAGATTCATAGAAATGAATTTTTTAAGGAAATTTGATGTTTTGAGAAATAGTGTTTTTTGTGATGTCATATTTATTTTTTCAAATGTAGTTGGGGTGTATTGAGTTAAAAAACCCCTCTTGATTGAATTGTTTTTGAGTTTTTTTTTCAGTAATTTGGGTTGAAGTGTTTATTTGTGTCCCTTTGTGAGAAATGTTTTAAGAATCCCTTATGGGTTCCCCACTCATCTGTTCAATTCTGAGTTATGGAATGTTTTGAACAAATTACTAGCACAGTTGAGTCCTTGGATCTTCTTATTGGATAGGGTATGCCCTCATATAGAGTTAATTCACGATTGAAGTGCGGCCATGTGTGATTTTTCATTAGTATATCCTCTAGTTGATCAACATAAGGAAATGTTTCTTCATCATTGGATATTGGCTCTACCCAACTTCTTTTTTCAGTTAACTGGATCCTCTTTTAGTAGGATAGTGGTAGTGTAAGGTTGAAATATACCTTGGTTCCACGTATTCCTTGAACCGTTAAAGGTGATGTTTGACACCGTTGTCTCTATTGGATATATCTGGAAGTGGTGAAGTTGAATCCTAGTTATGAAGGAGAAAGTATTTCAGGGGTTTTAGTGTAGAATGTTTTCTTAAATAACCCTTGGATATTTTTTTAGTCTCATTAAAGAAAGAGTTCTTGTTAGCCACCATTGTGGAAAATCTGGTCATTTGAGGCGGTAATGGTCACTTAGAGTAATATAATGTTACTTAAAACTCCGTTCAATGTTGAAATCCTAGTAATGAATCTATAAATTGAATGAGTCATGTTTGGTGATTTCCTGTTGTGTTTTATTTTCTTTGAAGATAAAAAGGAGGATTTTGTTGAACCTTTAGAGGGATTCTTCTTAAATGAAATCTTTTTTCTATTCAATAAATTATGAATTCCTTATTCTAAGTGAATATGTATTCCTTGTGTTTTACATATAATGTTTATTTTTTAGGTTAAAAGAGGTGATAAATTTGAATTTTCTAAGTCCAAGTTTGGGTAAAGGTGTATTTTTTGAGATAGTGAGTTTTTTGGGGGTGTTGTGATCATTAGCTCCTGACTGTGGAACAACAAATTTTTCAAAAATAAGGGCTCCAGCCATATGCCTCAGATTTAAGCCTTTGAGGGAGTTATAAAATTTAAAAGAGTGTAAGGGATATTGGTTCAAATTATGTATCTAGTGTGGTAGGTGGATACAGTTTGAGGTTTCGTTGCAGTGGTTTCATTTCAAGTGGTCCCATGTGGTGGAATGGGACGTGGGGACCATATCCATTAAGGTTGAAATATGTGTTTGTGGTGAAGTACCTCCTTTATTATAGGGAGGTGATGTGGTTTTTTCTCTTTAACCATGTTCCTAAACCCATGTGGGTGTAATTATTAGTATGGTGGTTCAATTATGAATATCATTATAGGCTCTTTTCGATCTCGGTTTTGGTTGGACTCATCTAAGGATGGTAATATTCATGGGGGTGATGTACTGCTTAGTTTCTCTATTGGTCTGATGTTTCATTGATCAAACACCTTGGGGTGGGGATTGGGTCTTATGGGCTATTCTGCGTGTTGACCCATTCTAGTCGGTTAACATAATAGGTTCTTATTGTGGGGAGACCCACCATGGGACTCATGTTGGTTCTCTTGGAATAAGTCCAATGTTAGTGTTTCCCTTATGGTGAAGATTCTATTCCAGCATCCCCCTATTGGTGTCTCAGTTTTGTATCAGGAAATCAAGTTGGATCTTATAGTGGGGAGACTTTTTGGGTCTCCTATAATTAGTAAATCATTTATGTAATTATTGTTGGCTTAGTAGTGGGTAGTCTCGTTCAGAGTAATCTAACAACCAATTTTTTTCCTTGCATAAACATTGTGGTTGGAGTGCACAAAATGATTTTATTTAAGAATGATTGTGGTAAAATTGATAATTTTAGGATAATGGTGTAAATATTGATTGGTGAGTGTATCCCTTCTTTTTTTATATCAACTAGACTTGTCTTGGGTGTTTGGGTGTGGTGGGAACATAGTAAGGGAGTCCATCTTGGTCTGTGTGTTATGTTTTTTTGCATCAAGAATTGTTGCGGATTTCTTGGTGTGGAAATATTTATTTTGTGGATAAGTTTTACACATGTATTTTTAATTACATGCTTTATTTTGAATCATATTCTAGTTAATAGTTTTCTCATGGTTTCTGGGTTCTCCAAGTTTTAATTTGGTTTTCCGGGTGTTATTCATCTAAGTCATTAGGCCTTTATGTTTTGGATGGTATTTGGCCTTGTCCTTTTTAAGGGAAGGAATAAGGATGTTGTGTATTTGAATATAATTTGTGACAATCCTAGTGGAACCTTCTGTGAAGTATGTCTATTGGGGTGGTTTCTTCATGATTTGGGCCAAACCGTAATCCCATTTCCAGATTTAAAAACAAAATTTTATCTTTTATAAGTCCTTAATTTTTCAATATTTATCAATCATTCCCCTTCCCAATTGTTTAACCCTGACCTATTCATACCAGTATATCTATTTCTACCCCTTAGGAACTCATAATCATGGTGTATTTGGGCGATTTATTGAGGAATTGGGCCAACCCATGCGCCCATTTCTAGATTTAAAGAAAATTTATTTTTTATTTAATATCTCAATAATTTTATAGAATATTTCACTCATTACACATCACACTAGAGACTAAAAACCCTAGTTCTACAAACATGTTCCATTTTCCAAATTTGGATCTCATCTTCATCATGGATTAGGGATAATTTCTTCAAGGATTCTCAAATCATCTAGATTTACAAAAAGAATTGGTTTCCTTCATGAATCCTTAATTTTTTTCTCTTTTCCCACCATTTTAGTCCACAATAAACCTATTCAGCCTTATTATAACCTATCTATAAATTTTAGAGTCCTGTAGATTCAAATATTCTTTTTTTTTCGGGGCGATTTTTTCAAATTTTTTCAATTATGTGAATTCCTCTCTTATTACTTACATTTCATTCGGGCTTCTCCCCTCCTTATTAAAGTTGCAAATTTCTATAAACTAGGGTTATGTACCTTGGGTTTGATTTTGATATTCTTGGTCCAATATTGTGGTTTTAGGATCATTTACACTTCTTTGTGGTGCGACGGTGGTGCAGTTTAAGTTTCACACAATGATTTGTGTTTTTTGACATAGTTGGTAGGTGATTTCATGTGTAAGAATTTATTTATGAGTTATAATTCTTGATCTATTCATTTATAAACTTCATAATATGTTTTTGGTGGTGCAAAAACGATTTTTGGTAGCCTTGGTTATGAGTTTAGTTTTAAATTTCCATTTTTATTGAAAATGTGTGTTTTTCATGTATAATTTTTGTGGTATCGATTGGGTTGTTTTATGTTTCATGAAATGTTTTTATTAAATGGTTTTAGGGCTGAGAAATATGGTTTTGTGTGATATTTGCTTGGATTTCTCTTTTAAAATAGGGATTTCAGATTGATTTTATGTGAAATGCATGGTTATACTTCCTTGAACTGTTTTAGGAATATTATAAATGGTTCATTAGTTTATATAAGAGATGAAATCCTATTTGAGCACTATTTGGTAGGTGAATGTTTTTTAAATGGTCTATTTTATTGTTAAAGGGATTTCATGTGATGTGATCCATCATGGAAATGTTTTGTAAAATTTCATAAAGTATTTATTGCATTGTGAAAGAGATATAAAACATGTTGCCAGCTGTATTGGTGTGAGTATGATGTTAAAATGAATTTGAATGAATAGGTGGATTGTGAGACATGTGTGAGGTATGTTTGGTGTCTGTGTGATTTGGAAATGTAATTTTCATGAGAAAATGTTATTTTTTATTATGTGGAACTTGATCAAGCACAAAAGGGAAACCATGGTATCTGGGTAGGAAGACATGTACTAGTATGCTAGTGACTAGAGTTTTTTTATCCTTGTTTCAAGTAGCTTGTTTTATGATGAAAACACAAACTAAACTACTTTGATGATAATGGGGACCACTAGCTTATGGGTATATTTGTAACTAGTGGCTCATGCATGAGAACAAATATTTTTTATGGTTACTTTCCCCCGGGATATGAGGTACCTAGAGCCCATAGCTAGCTAGTGCCTTGGGGTGTTATTATGACTAGTGCTGATTGATTATATTTTCTTAACCATCATTATAAGGTGTGGTTGGATAAAAAATTCAGTATCACATACATTTTCATTAATATTATTTGTTCATTTAATTTTCACTTTTCAAAAATGTTTTCATTTGTAGTTGAATCCTTTTAAAAATTATTACTAGCATTTCACGTTTATAAAAACATGAATGATTTTTGTCTTAAAATGTACATCACCAGGAATATAACTGTGTGGCTTCCTTCATGGCTTAGTCTCTCACCCTATTTACTTTATTGGGTGTGTTTATACTTGGTAATGTTTTTTGAATGTTTGGGAAAAGCTTTTAGAACCGATGGTCTGGGTTGTTATCTTCCATTCGTGGTGCGATGTTAGAGAGATGGTTTGGGGATGATGGAACCTTTCCATGTTGTGGTACTTGAGTATTGTTTCTTCTACTTTTGACTTTTGACCCTCTAGTTATTTACATAAAACTATGTATTTTAGTTTTTTATTTCATTAAAAGTTTGTTTGGATAAAATTTTAATATTCATTTTATTTATTGTTTTTGGTTGTTTAATGCTTCTAAATTCAGGGAAATCATTACAAAAAAATATTTATGCTAACCAAACACTTGTGAGGGCCTGTGGGGATAGGGAAATCCCTTCAGGACATACCATGGATCAGGTCAGGTGTTGGTTTTGATGGTGACCATAGCTGGTTCGTGACAATCCTATAGGACCCAACAACTAACATTAATTACAATGTTCCATCCTAGGACCTGTGCATGAATCACATACTGGAAATCCCATATCACTGGAATGAAATCATATATTACTCATTATCTATCATGATATCATTTAATTCCACAAAGGGAACACCATAAGAATAAATCCCATTATCCCTTGACTAATAGGTGATTCACTTTTCCAAACATTGCATTAGTGAATCATTTACATTTTGAGGAAAGGGGAATACCAATTAACATGAGATTATAATTTGGGAGGAAGGATTCATTATAGATCCTCCAAAATGGAAATTCGATTTTAGGGGATATTCATTAAGACATTTTTATCAGTCCAATCAATTTAAGATTTTTGAGGATGATGAATCATGTTGTGGAACATTGACCATGAAATATTCCCTAAAGGCGATATTGTGAGGAAATAATGATCAAGGTAATTTGATAAAAGAATGAAGTGAAACAATTATTTATGTTCTTCATTAATAATAGAACCAATGAATTGGGGATGAGAGTGTGTTTGCTTAAAGTTAATGAATGAAGTTGGACACATAAGAACGAACATGCCTTATCCAACCTAGTTATGCTTCTAGAATGAGACATATCCACTCCCTATGATATAATAATGGTTATCTAGAATTTTACAAGATATACCATGAAAACTAACCCATATATGGGATCCATAAAAGTTGTTTCTCCCACTCAACGGGGTAGCCTCCATATATTCTTTTAATTAATTTTAGTATAGAGGTAGTTACCTAAGGTAGCATTCCATATGATCTTGAGTGGGATATCCCACATTCACTCTTTAATACCTCTTATGTTTATTCCACATTCATGAAATTGTTTAAAAATATAGTTCAATAGTACCTTTGGTGTTAGTATACTTAATGGTATTCACAAATTACGATATTTTTGCAGATTTTAAATATTTTAATCACTTACATGGGATATCTACAAATAGAAGACACATACATGGGGATAGAAGATAGAAAACTACTAATAATAGTTCATTTACCTCTAAATGAAAATAAATTATCCATATTAGCTTCATATCCTTCAAATGATTACTTTTATGGTGTTTTTAGAATGATGAATTCAAACACTTTAATTAGATAAGGGGAACCCTAATAATCAAATGGATGGATTTTGATAGAAATACCTTGTTTGTCTTAAAATAATATGTATTTCTTGGAAGGAGACATGTTATAAAAAAATGAAATAACATTGATGCATTGGATAACATTGTTACAGTAATCAGTCATAATAATCTTGACATTAAATTCAAATTACCAATAAAATTGTGAAATAATATCATATTACTTGCTAATAAAAGATGTGAAATACCCTAAAAACTATACCTCCCTTTTAAAGGATGAATCTTCCCTTATTCTATTTCCTAGTTTAGATCCCTATACAAAAAAAATTATAAAGTATGAATAGGATATGGGAGATAGTCGACCTGGTGTCAAACCCCATGATGATTTGAAAAAGTCAGTTGTTTTCTCCATTAGTGAAATTTTCATTCACATAGATGAGAGGCGCCTAAACAAAATCACTTACCAATATGAAAAAACCAAAAATTTTCACCACATTAAAGATAAATAACCATTCCACCCAATTATATGCCTTTTTTGTATCAATTTTGATCATTACATAAGATCATATCACTCTCCTATCAAGATCATCAATCATTTACTAAGAATGTCCAATGTAACCCAAAATTATTCTTCCTTTAAGGAACCCATGTTGTTCCCATAAAATCTTGTGAAATGGGTGGATATAAATTACATTAAATTATATAAATTGTTGTGCATGTGTTTGGGATAATATTTCGCAAAATTATTGGGTTGTTTTTCCTTTGAAATATGATTTATAATGGTAGTTGTGGTAAATCATGGAATTAGACCACCCCTTTGGTAGTCTTGGACAACATCGATAACAAACCTGTAATAATTTTCCAATCATTAGAGTAAAAAGAACCAATAAACCCATATATTCTAAGGGAACTCTCAAAATTAAGATCCCTAATGTCCTATAAGATTTCATACACATCTAGAATAATGCCAAAATTGTGATAATCTTGGTCATTGATAGTACAATTTTGGATTCCAAGTCTAATGATTGCCTCTTAAAAATAATGGGATACACCCTTGGTGTCTCAAAAAGATATGTTATATCTTCGGTTAAAATTTTAAATTCCAATGGTCGAATAATACTGAAATCAATAGTGTGATATCCATCTACAAGGAGTATGTAGATCCTCCATTCAAATCTTATTCCTTTAATATATAAATAAAAATAATTCAAATTTATATCCCATTACATTATCAATTTTTCTCTAGATCACTCAATGGATGTTCTCCCATGATTAATAAATTATTCCTCCAGTAGTTTCCATTTTATAGGAAAAAATATGGAATGTTCGAATATCTCATTAATTTTTAAAATTGGAGGTCCATTTAATTGGTTTCATCATGTAGAGAGTCCATATTAGTATCCAGGTTGTGTTTTATATTAATATTGGTAATGATTTAGATATTTATTTTTTTGGGCTTATTCTAAAGGGATACCCTAGCTATACCCTACATAGAAGATAACTAGGATGATTGAACTTCACTCAAAATCCATCCATATTCATCTAGAAGATATTGTAAAATAATACTTGTAAGGATCCATCCAAGTTACAAAAAAGTATAAAAAGGAGAGAGTGGATAAAGAGAGACATATGAAGGAAAGTCATAGTAGATAATGAGAACTAATAGATGGCCAAAAAATTACCCAAGATACTATCAAATCAGCTTCATGCTTTGCTGGTTCCACTTTGATTTTTAACCTAGTTAATTAATCTACTAATTAAACTAAATCTAGATGAAAATTTGTATAAATAAAGGATTAGAAATACCATATTACATTATTAGGATATATTTCCCATCCCTTATTCTCAAAAGAATCAGGAATAGTGTTCAAATCCAAAAAACTATACATGTCCTTGAACAATGATTGAATTTAGAAAGAGAATGTTATCAAACAATTATTTTATATACCTAACATTTTTCATTAAAATTACATATTGATATATATATGTTTTCTTTAATGAATTTAGTGGAGATATGTTGAGGTGATCTCTCTAGAAAATATACCTAAATCAGATTATCCCAGAATATCCATATATGACAATTGATAGATTGGCCATGAAGATAGTTATTGAAGTGAAAGTTGTGATCTATGATCTTTATTGATCCCATATTTTTTTTGGTTATGTTATAAGTACAATGTATATGTTCTTTATCTAATTTCACTGTTTTTGGGATTCATGAGAAAAGTTATTAGTAGCTAATGAAATAACTATTATTATTCCATCTATTTCAATAGAAGATTTGAGGTAGGTGACTCAAAATTCTTATTCATTATTATTCAAGGGAAAATTTCATACATTCTAGATCTATGATGAATTATTATAAATTAATTTATTATTATGTTAATCTGATGAACTTTTTTAAGGAATAAAGATTTGATGATGTAATAAATAATGCTAAAAGTTAAAAATATGATCAACATACCAACTACAGGATAAAAAAATGTTTTTAATGCAAAAATAAATGGATATTTAGGATTTCACATCTACTTTTTGTGTCACTCATAAATCTACTTAATAAAATAACAATGTAAAAAATTATCTTATTTTTATTCATTAAACTTCTTGAAAGTATTGTATTTCTGAAGAATAGAATATTTACATATAACGAATAATTTAATATTAAAATTTGAGACTAAATTGATAGATAATTAAAAAAATTATAGGGAATATAAAAATTTATTGAATTCTAGAAGAAACAACCTTCAAAAAAATAATAATTTTTTTACTAAAGCAGGTAAATTTCTTGAAAAAATTTAAAGGTATCACTACAATGAAGTGCATTACACACATATCTTGTATTGGACATATAATTCATGTATCCTTAGAAAATTTTTAATTTTATACTTTAAAAAAATGACATTTAAGATCAATTAATCGTGAGGGTTGTGTGATATTTCATTTCTATTAGCCTATTTAACTTGATAATACCTCATCAATGGTTTCACCCATGAGTGTAACCCATTCCAGTCATTATATCCCAACATATTATGACATGTTATTCTTTTTTTATACTAATAATATCCACTAGTATATGAATTGTATTTTAGTACATTCAAGGCCACTTTTATATAATCATTAATCAAATTTTATGCATTCCTCATCATCATGGTGACCAACCACATTATATTTCATATAATCATGAATCATTTGAGATATTTTTTTATAGGTTCTAATTATATTTCATGAAATCCTCATTTCAACTATTAACATATTCTATATGATAATGTTATATATTAGGGATTCCTTATTTAATATCTTACACCAACATCAATATGCTTATTATGTAAAAAATAAAATAACCCCATGTTCTCTACATGATCAAAAACGTATTGGGACTAAAATCACATTTTTATTAGTATCTACTAGGGAGATATTTACTCTCTAATTGTTCTTCAGAAATAAATGTACATAATTAGAGTGATACAATCACCCCCGAAACTAATACAAATAAAATCAAAAAAAATCTTCGTAATCTTACTGTTTCTCAACATGTCATACATTAGATATTAAATGAAAATAATTTTAATCAAAAGTAATAAAAAATATAAATGAGATAACTTGAGATAAACAAATAAGTAACTCTCCATCATCTCCTATATTTTTTTTTTGTACCATCACAATAATCCCATACTTTAACATCATAATACTCAGGTTCCTTACCCATTACATTGTAAAAAATTTATAATTACACATTCAAATTATATAAATAAAATATATGTCAAAAATAAAACACAGTAAGAAACAACCAAAGAACATAATCTCCTTTATGTTCTAAAAATAATTATTTTTATAGTGAAATATACACTTTAATTTTACATAAGAAATAAAATTATAAAAAACCATAAATTATTACCAAATTAATTTAATTTAGAATGTACTTTCTCTGACTATTTGAAGTATGTAGTCATGTTATGTTATAATGAAAATAATGGAACAAGTAATTACTCAGTTAAACAGATGGAAAAATCACCCATTTTTAAAATCATAACATAATGAAACCCATTTCTAAAATCATTATTGATTAAGAAAATCTATTAAGTCCATGATATGTTTGGGGAAATATTATGACCTCGGAGATATTTTTAGACCTGAGGTGTATTTACTAAGATCTTTTATAGATGTATTATCCTCAAATATTTGTTAATATCCCTTTGAATAAGTATTAATGAAGAATAATATTTGTCTATTGTGATTTATATTACAATAAATAAGGAAATCATAGTAAAACCCACATATTATAATATTAAAATATAAGGTGAATTGTTTTTTTTCTTTGAAAATATCAAAGATGTTTTGGATGTCTTTGAAAGAATCCATGAATTGTCTTTGGATTTTGGAATATTCATTATTAAAATGGATAAGTCAAAATTTTGTAGGAATTTTTCCAAATTTAATAAATGACTTTCAGAGTGTCTAGTTTGAAATAAATAAACAAAATGAAACTTTCTAAGAATTATTTAGGCTCTCGAATAAAGAATTGTAAAAGGTAGTTTTAGGTTGTAGGAGTCGACTTGAACTTTTTAATTATCAATTGATAATATAATAGTCATTTTCTATGGGGCATCACCGGCCCACACTCTTATGTTCATTGATACCAATATATACTTTAAACACTATCTTTGAAAGAATCTGATAAAACCCATGATATACATATCTTTATTTTACATCATTCCCATAAATTAAACAATATATCTAACCATAAGCACGTAATCCAACAAATAAAATATAAAATAACTTTTTTTAGACACACATGTGACTTATTTTTAAAATAACATATGAATATTTATTCACAATGAAACTATTATGGACCCCTTATAAAATCATTTTATGTTATAATAATATTTATAACATTGGGAATGGAAACATAATAAACAAGTGATCCCAAATACCAAGAAAGGGAACCATAAGAGATAGAAAATATTTATCTTATGTTAGAAAAATATAAGCACTTGGGTTTTATTTTGTAATAATATTCAATGAAGATAACATTGGAAAACATACCAAGATAAAACATGGAGGATGATAAATCAAAAATCATAACATCAGTACCTGAAAAAAAAAATTTGGAACAAACATAAGCAAATTAACTATAACATAGCAAATAAGGCATTAAAACCTATTTCCCTTAGTGAATCATGTGACATTATATGTTATCCTAGGTGTATTAGGCATTACACACCTATTTTACATGGTCGATCAAACATAGATTATATATTTACCTCTTTGGATTGGTAATAATAATGAGTTTCCCATTATATCATTAAATATAATGTTTAACCCAATGAATTTGTGGTAAATAATGTGGAAAATCAATAATTAATGAAAAAACCACCCATATGTATTCTATAAGATATCAATCGATAATCAAATGATGACAAATAAGAGGAATATAAATGGGATTTATATCCTTTTTCAAATGGAATCAAATCTAGAGTAATTTCATAATTTCATTAATAAACCTAACAAAATAAACCGGGTAAAAAAAATGGCTATCAGATATCTATATTCCATGCATACATTTCTGATGTGTTAATAAAAATGATGTATATATTTAAATGATTAATAATTCCAATTTGTGAATTATTTGTTTTGTTTTTTATTTTATAGTAGGAAATCCTGATTTATGAAAAAGCAATTAAAATAGGTGTTAGTTTTTTCAAGATAGGTTTTTGGAAGAGATATTTTTAATTTCACAATACCTAGATTTTAAAATTATTACAGGGTGTGTTATTTCTACACAACGTTTAAGTTTTAATGAGTGGAAAATTAAAGATGCATGAGATGATGGTTTATGTGTTTTTTTTAATGAAAATTGTAAATATTTGACCCTAGGGTCCACAATGAATATTTTATAATCCCATTATAACACCATTGAATGCTACTTGAGCCCTAGGCCAGTCTATAAATAAGAGTCATAGATACCACTCAATGGATCATTTGGAGCTTCCACTATTGGGATTAAGAACTACTTCTGGGAAGAGGAATCAAATAGGATTTTTATTTTCATAACCCCTAATGGCTAGTATAACGGGGTAGAAATTATGTAAATTAATTGTAATGAAAAAGGACAAATTGTTTATCATATTTTATTTTTAAATGCAACTCATTTGGGGTATTTTTGAAACCATAATTTCTAAACTAACTTCTTCATTCTTTCAATCATGATAATTTTGTACTCAGTGAGGGGTGATATTTTTAAAGCATTGAATAGATAATGATTCAAACCATGACCATTGAGTGGATTATTTTTTATGTTTAAATATTGTTCTCAGTTACTAATTCACCAAATACCCAATTTAACATGATCATTATTAAAAGTGAATAACTTTGACATTTTATTTTCCTACTGTGACCATTGGATTCATCTAACTCCATTCTTGAACCTCTGATTTCTTTCTAATTATTTTATACCCTACTAGATCGTGAACCTTGATTTGCAATTGCTGATAAAATTTTTCCATTTTATTAAAATCTATATCATTAACTTTCCCTCTTTTAAAAAATAGATATTTATATTTCCCAAAATAGTTTAGTTTTATTTTATTATATTAATATTCTCTACAACCCTATCTCCATGGATTCATCCTCGGACAATAAATTCTTATACTACCCTATAGTTTTATGATACTTTTTATTGGTGTTTATAAATTTATAAATTTGGTACCCCTATGAAAATTAACAATGCCAATGGGGATATAATTAATCAATTATATTTATTAATATTCTAGGTATGTACCATTCAACTAATATGATAAAGTATGTATTATTGACATAATATAGATAATAACAATATGGTCTAGTCAAAATAGTCCATGATCAATCGTTGTATGGGTATATAGGTGAACAAACATCGATCAGAGGTATGAAAGAGGAATTTTATTGGAAGAAATATGATATTTATAACCCGTGGATTCTTAGGAATGAAAGTATCAACATGTGATTTTATAAAGTTTAATACCATCAAAAACTACAAGAGAATTTAGTGGGTGATTCTTGAAATGAAATTTACATGAAAATAATCATTTTTAGATACAAAGAAAAAATGAATCAATATTAAAAAAGTTTATTAGAATACATTATTTTACATTAATATAAAATAATATGTTACAAGTAATTTTAAAATTTTCTTTACAAAATGGTGGTGTGAATACATTTGAAAACTTATACATCTAAAATTTACCCTTAAAAATGGATACTTATAAATATATAATTGTTATTTCAAGAAATATGGAGTAGAAGATAGAATGATTGATCCCAGAATGAAAACCATTTAAAAAATTTAAAATATATTTATTGAAACCCACATCATAAAAATAGAGATTAAAAAATATATATAAAAATGTGAAAATCAAAATTTTCTATTCACATGGGAAAAATAATTTCTTCCAATATATAAATGTGGTTGGTGGGGAAAAAATCTGTAAATTGAAGAGAAACCACATTTTATGAAGTTGCGAATTAATCTTAATGATGATATTATTTTTGAGAATGAAAGTAATCAAGGGTAAATATTTTTATTTAAAATTACTTTTTATCTTTATAGAAAGAAAATGTAAAAAGAAATAAAATATTAGGGTGGGTGAAAAAATTATTGGAAGATATACCTTCTAGGGTAACTGCTATAACTCAATGAAGTGGGTGAATTAACCAAAAAACTATTACAAATTTGATATATTTTGAATCTAAAGACAATGAAAGATAAAATGTTATATGGTTTAATAAATACCATTTTTTCCTGAAATGTTTGATAAAATTTAAACAATTTCCCATACATTCACCAAAAAAGTTAAATAAGGGGTGAATATGAATCATATCTAAATGAAGAAAACATAAAATTTAAAAACCCTTATAACTTATCATAATCACTGAGGTTAAATGATTTCAGAAATGATTTCATGAGATTTATTAAAATAAATATAAATAAAAGTGGGAAAAAATATAATAACATCTTATAATAATTTAAATAAATCATAGAAGTAAAGGGTTTAATAATAATAATTATAACTCAAAGAAAGGAAATTGAGTTATAAAATACATTTCAGATTAAATAACATTCAAATAAAAACACATTTAAAGTGATATAATAAAATTTAATTTCAAATAACATGAATAAAAGTTAATTCATGAGATAATATCTAAAATATAATGTATAACAAACTTTTAAATGAAACTAGGTTTATAATACCAAACACGACTCAAATAGAACAATTTTACATTAAAAACCCTTACAATAATTACAGAATTTCAGGAAATCACATTAAAGTCAATTAAAATAAAAAAACATTAAAACATATTTTCTAAACATAAACATATATAAATGATTTTATAAACATCTTTTAAATTCATTTTTTATAAATACCATATTTAGTTATATTTTATTTTCAATACCAGGTGTTATTATTTTGGATTATCCATCTTATACTAAATAAAAATTTTGTTTCTGATTATTATTTTTAGATTAAAGGTTCACCAATAAATTATTATTATAGGTAATATAATTTTTATTTCATAATAATTTTTAATTTTTTAATGTTATTATATATGTGTTTTAGTTACAATTCATGATAATATAATCACGGACATAACTGTTTTGATACTTTATTCATTCCAATGTTGATATATTAATAATGACTTAAAAATAAATAAATAAATTCAATGAAAAAAATTCAAAAAGAATTATTTATAAATTCCAAATAGTTAAATTATTTATTCTTCTATATTTATATATGATAGAAATTTATAGCATTGTTCATATAGGTGGATGACCTACCTAATTAAGAACAAAATATAATTTAATGGTTGGTATGGCTAAGAATGTTATCCATATAGAGTAATACAGTTTTTATATATTTATAATGATATTAATTTTATTTTATGAAACATGTGAAACAATATTTATGAAATTCGGAAATAGAAGAAAATAATTGAGTGAAAATTGAAATCTGTCACTTTCTTGGATGCGGTAGCCTGCATGTACATAAAGGATAATATTAATTTTCCATTAAATGGGAAGATGGTAGGTAATTATTTATAATTGTTTTTCTAATAATTTTATAAATATCACTATAATTTATTAAATACATGTTTCTAACCCATCACGCATGTTGCTGACAAAAAACACATCGTTCATAGAAGAAGTAGTCAGCACGTAAGCATGATGAAAATTTATTTATTAAATGTAAATGCTTAAGAGTAGTAAATAATTATTTAATATTCATAATAATGTTTAATTATGTAAAATATAATTACTTTAATTCCATATAATTCATAAAATATATCTAAATAAGGTGTAAGAAGAAATGAAATTAGTGAAATGGGAATGGAGATATTATGCATTTTTAACTTACTCTGTGGAAAAATACATTGGAAAATAATTTATTAAACCATTTAAGGGTCGTATTTCAAGAAGAACTAAATGAATTATATCATTATAGGAATGTTTAAGAGGTTTTTTGTTTGATTTTTGGATCAAATAATTATATTTGTATGTGAAGAGAGGTTGGGTAGTCGATGATCATTTTATAATTTGAAGGTGTAGTATTTTTATAATAAAAAAAATGATAAAGTCACTATAAAAGGGTCAAATCGATCAAATGATGGAAAATAATAAATATGGATAAGGATTAAGGTATATAATCCCTTATTTTGAAAACACACTTTTTTATCATTTTTATAAGTCTGTTACTCTTAGAGTTTTCATGATAGTCATTTTCATTTTTATCATGGTAATGAAATTTAAAACTATTTGATATAGTTTTAATTCCTAAAAAATGGCATTAATTACATAATTAAAAAAATAATGAGTCCAAATATTAAATAAATTTTATTAATTAATATTTATAGAAATAATAAAAATAAATTTTAACAGTACCATGCTTAACGCATGAATTTTTTTTAGAAAGTGTATTGTTATATACGAGAATTATATATAGGATAAAATTATCAGTGTGGTTGATTTAAAATTAAATTAATAGGTTTATTATTAGGAAATTAATATTTTATTTAAATTAAAATAATTAAAATTTTTCATTTAACTTATTTAAAACATTATTAAAAGATAAAGGATAAAAATATTTTTGTTATTGAAAAAAATTGATTAATTTTATAAATGTTAAAAAGGAGTTTTCAAAATTCAAAATATTATCCTTACATTCATATTTTGAATCCATAAATTTGATTTTGATCTAGAAAAATGTTCAATATTTTTTTATGTTATACATAATTCTTGATATAGTTAAAAAAGCAATGATTTTTGTAAAAAATTAATTTTCAATATTCACCAAATCATAAAATAATTTAAAAAACCAAAAAAATTACCCTAAGATAATTTTTAGTAAAAAAGTTCAAAAATGTAGTTTATTTTACAAAATAAAAAATTCTAATATTTAAAAATTTATATTTTAATTGAAAAAACAATGAACAAGGAAATTGATTTTAATAAAAAAATGAACCTTTAAAACATTAAGTGTCATTAATACTATTTTTAATGCATTTATATTTGATTGAAAATTTTGATTTACTATAGTTTTTATTATTCTTATATTTTATAAATATTACTCATATAATATGTTAAAGATCATTTTATGTTAGTTTTTATTGTTATACAATCGATCAATGCAATATTTATTTAAGGGAAAATATTTATTCTGAAATCTCACTGTATTATATTCTACCACATAACTAAATTGTGTAGTTAGACATTTTTTTATGAATGACTAATTAATCATTATATAGTTGATAGTTGTGAATTAGGATATATTTATTAGAGTTATATCTATCTTGAAAAACATAGTAATAATATATTTTTCATCAAAATAATCATACCACTAATATTGAGTATTTTACAACAACTTGAGGCAAGAGTCATTCATAATTCGTTATTAAGACCCACATCATATAATTTTCTTCTAAAAGGATTTCATAAGACAAATTTCATTTATACAATCTCATAGTTTGACATTATTAGTTTTTTAATTAATATTGATAATTATTCCCCTATGTGGGGCGAGCTAATCCATTTTCAAAGTCATAATAAATTTATCTAAAGGAAGAATAATATAATTTAATCAAATAATGTTCTCACATACATAGATATGAGATAAAATAATAATAGTAACACCATATGTTTTTATAAAAAATTATACTTCTAGTCATTGGGGTTATTATTTTATATCCTTAAAAAAATTATATGCGCAAATGATTTGTTTGAACAAGATACATGTTCAACAGAAATAGTTCTTAAGTAGATGGTTGATATTATTAACTTCCTATCATTTTTAAAAACAAACTCTGTAGTTTTATTATAAGATATCTTATGTTACCTTCATATTGGAATGTTATGATTCATATCATCCATATTATACCATAGATAAAGGAATTTACATTTATAATTATCGGGTTCTCCACATTTAAGGCATTGAAATATTTGTGTTATAATATGAAGAACTCTATTTCTTTTCACTATTTCCATTGATATATTCATTATTATTAGAAAGTAAATCTCTATATTCCCACTTTTTCAACTCATAAAATATCTGTTGTATCCTTTAATAAATTCCATTAATTGATTCTTACTACAACAATGTCACATCGTAAATTTAATAATTTTCCCCCATGATCATTTTCACTTAAACATACATAAGAATCCATCATTATCATCTTTGGTGAGTTAATTATTTAAAAAAATTGCAAGTTGTTATTCCTAAATCATTATATATGGTTAGAAAAAACCAAAAGACTTCTAACATGAGCCCTTATAACTTTTTTTTTTGTTTTTTGGTTAAATATTTAAATTTCCCACCATAAACATTATTATCTCGGTTTCTTATAGATTTATCAATTACTAAAACCAAATAGTTTTATCATAGGGGGTGAAAATATAACCTCATAAGAGAAATATCCTAAATGATCTCATAAAAACATCCAATCCTCAAATTTTATTATTATTTAAAACCACCACATCAACTTTTAGTTCAATATAAGACATTATTAGTTCAATATATGTTTCATTATAAGAGGTTATCTCATTTTCCATAACATAATTCATTAACATGATAAATATTTCACAATATATAATAAAGAGAATGTGGTTTACCAATGCATATTCCTCTAAAAATTTATATCTAGGTGTGCAGACTTTGTTCCACTCATCATGCACCAAGTTAATATTGAGTTGATACTAGACTAGATATTTGCATGGTGAATAGCCATTAATGCATCATTTCCATATGTGGATCAACTTGATAGTATCCAGATATGGATATAATTTCTAGTAAATTATATAATATTTAATTTCCAAAATATTGTAATATTGTCCTAGAAAAAGAGTTGTGATTATAGTTTTCATGGAAGTTAACTATTTTCAATTAAAAAAACTAATCTAATCATATAAAATAACTAAACTAATCCTAAAAAAACTACACCCTTATCTAATAAAAACAAAGGAACAATAGACTCATACTATTTGTATGAGTTCTGAAAGAATAAAATTAATCATCAGATTTGATACGACATGAGATGATGGAACCTAACTATATTTTCATTTTACATCATTTCAACATGTTAAATAGCACATTTCACAATACTAAGACAATCTAATGAAATGAAGGTTTAGTGTGTTTAAGGACCTAAAGCATAATAATTTTATATAATGATACACTTGAAAATTTGTGTGTTATCAAAACACACAATACCCCCTTCTAGACTCCTCATAAGATATAATTATCTTCATAACCATGTGAATTTAAATATAATAAATGGGGGAGATCAGATGCTTAGTTAGGGAAACATAAGTGATAAAAAAGGATGACCATAAGTGGTAGACAAATATGAATTTGGGAATGAGAGGATAATCAAATTCATGAAAATAATACTATGAAAACATACCCACATAAAACATAGAATAAAATACAAGAGTCCTCATACCTTGGGTATATTGAAATACATACTATTGTGGGATGGATTCTTCTTTAGAAAAGATCCCCCTGCCTGAGCCCAACCTTGAGAAATCTTTAGAGAAAAAGTTTCTTGAAGAAGATAACTATATTAGGTCATACTAGAAAATTAATTTTCTATCTAATCCACCATTTTCGTACAATATTTATCCTATGGTCACTTTTACAAAAGACAGATTTCGAGTTTTAGTAGATGATTTTCTTCTTTCTTTGGTTAAGGTTTTCTGCAGTATGAGACCCTCACCTACTCCAATTCTCTATACTCTTTAGGTAATTGGTTTTTCTAAAGTAAATGTTGTGATATTGGATTAGGATCATGTGGTTCCTAACTTTGTGGATTAAGATGAACTTTATCGATGCTGGAGGTGACATAGCTGACGAATCATTGGTTTTGATATATAGATCTATGAATGGTCTCTCTCCACCTTGGAGGGTTGTTAATATTCGATTATTCCATTGTGGGTTTGTTTCATTATCCTTCTTCTTCAAATTTTTCATTCTAAATACCTTATGTAAGATGTTAGCATTTTGGGTCCCTAATGAATATAGACTCCTCAACTATTGATATCTCATACCCTTCAGTATCTCATGTTTGTATTATCCTTGACCTTATAGGGGATTTTCCTAATTTTTTTGGATCAAGAATGTAAGGGATTATTTTTATATGAATTATTCTATGAAGATCTTACTCCTTTATGATTTAGATTGAAGAGATGTGGTCACATAGCTTTAATATGTAGTTACATATATAGGTCGAGTTAGGGAAGGTAGTAATATGAGATGTTGATCAAGTTATTTAATCAAAGGATAAAGAGGGAATGTAACTATATGATGTATAGGGACTTACCTAAAACCTGAATGATCTATGATATGGTATAGTTTTAGGTTACATATGGCTATAAAATCATCAAAATAAGTTGAGACATGTTATGGGTTCTAATATTTTTTGACGAGTATGGTTCAGGTGAAACTAATAGATCTAATTATATCCACCAAGATGCTTCAGTTTTAGGAACCATTGATGATAAGAAGATAATGTATGGTTTATCTAATGAAATGTTATTCACTATTATGGATAATGGAAATCATTGTGGTAGGTAGAAACTATAAGAAGGTAATCATCAGTTTTCAAAGGAGGAAGATGCCTAAGGAGACGTGTATGCTACTATCATGTCTGAAGAGTCTGATGAAAACACAATTAAATATTTTGTGGATACCAACAACTGGCACTTATTGTGAAGGATTTTAATTTTTAAAGGTAATTTGATCTCATCCATTATAGGACGACTCCATTTCCCCCAATACTCTCAAAACACAGTATAAGAGAAATTATACATTCTTAGGGGAATTGATCCAATATAATAAATAGTATTAGATCATCCTTATAAGATTCTATGGTAATGATCATACTATTAGATCTTAGAGTGAAGAATTCCAAATTTTATAGGTAAGGATCGAGGAAAACACTATAGTATGAAATGTCATGGGAAGTGGTGGGATGATTTTAGCAGCTCATGAGGCGACTAAATTCTTTTCAATTAAAAAATTAATTTCTAATATTATTGAGATGCATTCCATCCAACTAAAAATATAAAGGCACTTGACATACTCCTCTCATTAAATTGGGTTTACTATGAGGGTTCCCCCTAAACCCATAAAAGTGTATTATCCAAAAAAGAAAATATAATTACTTGTTGGATAAGAATGTGGCACACAAATAAGAAGATAAATTCTAATATAGTGGATTGGGAATCATGACATGTTTTCTTTAGTGGATCAATCATCACTACCTATTTCAGTGGTGGATTAGGATTTATTTACCTATTTACCTAAGTGGATCAGGCTTCACATGATTTTTCCCCTTCAGGGGACAGGGTATAACAACTCATTTTCAATAATATCATCATATATATAGAATTACCTAGTTCATGTGAAGTATATATGGGGACCAACTATCACATAATAATCAAACTATACATATTTATTACATATGATATAAATGGTAAATCATATCATGAACAACCCCTGGAATTAAAATTGGTTTAATATGCTTTTCAAATTTAATCACATAAGGAAAACATTTATAATTCTACCTATAAACATAACATGATAACCAATGGAAAATAAAATTTTGTCCAATGTTATTCAAGATCATTAAGGTTAATATCATTAAATTAAGTTGATGAAGTATGTAAAATTTACTCCATATAGATAATGGGCATACAATTTAGTCAAAACATTCACCAATAAATATATGTATTGGGTATTTAGTTCAATAAAATTCAATCCAAGGTATAAAATATAAGGTAGTCATATAATAAATACATTGAATAGAAAATAATGATAAAAAAATTAGATGATTAGGAATGATGAAAAATCTTATGTATTTCTAGAATGGTAATTCCCCTAAAAATAATAATAGAATTTAGGTGCTAATTAATGAAATATAACTTCCATGGAAGTAAAAACTTTTTAGATAAAGGGGGGGAAAAGTGAAATCATAAAATATTTTTATTAAATAATTTTTTAATATTATCATAAAATAATAAGTTAGAGGTCATTTTAGAAATATATTTTTGAAATGGTTATGTGAAAACTTTTGAAAACTATTACATTAAAAAGGAACCATCAATAATTGATCCATTAACGGGAATATGGGTTAGTCTAATGAAAATTGGAATAGAACATAGAACAAATTCTTTTTTAAAGAAGAACATTTTAACATTGAAAAATTTATTAATCAATCCTCGATTGTAAAAATGGATAATTAAATATAATTTTGATAAGGGAAAAGTAGAATTGTTAATGTCACATGGGATAAAACATATTTCAGTTTCCAAATGAAAAGGATAAAATTCTAGGGATGGGTAAAATATTGGCATAAAAGAGAAACCATCATTAAAGTGGCTTCAAGTAACTCTTAAAAATGATATAATTTATGAGAAAGAAATTATTCAATCTAAAATATTTGTATTTAAATTATATTTTCCTCAATATTTGAATAGGAAGTGAATTAAAAAAATATTATATTAGAATATAACATTTTTATAAGATATATATTCCAAAAAAAGTGTTACAAGTCAATAATAGAGACTTATGAAAAAATATTCCTTACAACCATTTTATCTTTTGAATTGAAATCCTATTCAAGATATAATATTAAATGGATTTGAAAATAACCTATATTTTATGAAAATTTTAAAAAACTAATAATGTTGGACAATATGCACACCACAAAAATTCTGTAAGTGGTAAATACAACACAAATCTTATTAAAGAAAATTTGAGATATAAAAACCCCTTATAAGGTAAAATAATTTTTAAAGTTGAAATCCTTTGGAAATGACTTCATGATAATGAAAAAAAGTCTATATAAATGAGGGTTTAAAAAATTATATAATCATAGAATTTATAAAAAATAATTAGTTGTATGGGGTTAGAGAATAATCATTATAACTTAATGAACATAAATTGAGTTAAAAAAACACATACATCTTCGGTAAAATTTAAAAAAATTAAATTGAAAGTGAGAGAATATAATTAATCTTAAATGGATGTTAAAAAAATTTAAATCTTTAGAAAATATATCAAATAGGAATTATAAAAGGCTATTAAATTAAATTAGGCATATAATAACAAACATGACTCAAATAATATAATTTGAGATTAAATTTCCTTACATTTATTATTTAATTTCTCAAAAGCATATTAACCTCAATTATAAATAAATAATTATACAGATAACATATTTAATAACCTTATTCATACATAAAAACTTTTTAAAACTACATTTATGTTTATTTATGATGAATATATTTGTTACTTAGACTTTCTTTCCATTATCAGATGTTATTAGCTTTGATTGTTAATTTTGAACTATATTAAATTGGAAGTTTCAATTAATGTTTATAGATTAATATTTCATCATTATTATATCATTATAGATAATTTTAATAGATTTTTTTATAATTATTTATAATTATTTATTTTTATTTTAGGTGATTTATATTAATAATATGTGAAAATAGTATTACTGAAAATATTATTTTTTACATTTTTATAAACAATATGACATATTTGTAATGTGTAATAAATTCATATAACATTTAAATAACCATAATAAATATTTATTTGAAAATTAATGTCCCATAAAAATAGTACTAATGTTTCCTTAGTCATTCATGATAGGAATTTATTGCATAGTTCATATATGCAGTCAAATTGGCATAAATAAAATAACCTATAATCTTAAGGTGAGAATGATTAATAAAGTGATTATGTTGGAATAATATAATTTTAAAACATTTATAATGATATATTTTGGATTCTATTAATGTTTTTAACTATATTTTAAGGGAGTTATATAAAGAATAAATGAATTGAGTGAAAAACAAAATATGTCACCTTCATAGAGGTGGTTCTCTACATTTACTCACACGTTACGTATTCATTTTCTATTGAACCTGAATGAGATAAGTAATGGTTTATAATTTTTTGAACAAAAAATTTTTTTAAATAAAAATTTAATACGTTAAATACATCTTTGGAACCATCTATTTAATGAGGTTATGAAAAATCAATCACGTCACTCTTGGAGGCAGTAGTTTACATGTACTCATGATAATGTGTTAATTTTTCAAATTAAAAGGAAATTTGTAGTTAATGAGTATTCTGTAATAATAATTGAATATTTTTATTTTAATGAGGATTATTTTATTTTAATATAATAAATTATTCTTTTCTTAAATATTTGGATGAATAATGAAGATAATTTCAATAAAAAAGGTAATATTTAGAAACTATTCCATAATCCGGTAAATAATCATTAAAAATGATTAGTCCATTGAAGGGTGGCCCTTTGAGGTGACTATAACAAATATTATGTGGCTCAAAGTTTTGGAAAGGGATTTTGGAATAGTTTTGGATGAACTAAGTGCCTTTGTGGGTTAGAAGAATTGGGGTGGTAAAGGCTCATTTTTTAAGTGGAGGGTGTCTAATTTTTATAGTAGAAGAAAATGTAAAGTTTTTATTCAAGGGTAAAATGGATCCAAAAATGATAAATAGAGCATTAAGTATATTTTATGGTCTATATTTACTCTAATAATCATTTCAACACTTTTTAAACATGGTTTAATGGTTTTAAACTTTAATTTACCAGTTTTACCCTTTTGGGTTTTACCATGCTAATTAAATTTTATCCTATGTAATTAATTATTAAGGATTAAAAATTAAATGAAAATAATTAAATAATTTTTAACATTTAATATTAAATTATAAATCCATTATATTAAATAAATTATCTATTTGTAATAAAATTTTAATTTAAAATTAGTGCATGTAATGTGTAAAAAATCATTTTTAGAAAACATAATGTAATTTTTAAATAATGAAATTTATTTTTAGGTTAATATTTTTATTGTGGTTCATTTAAAACGAAACTATTTTAATAATTAATACCCAAATAAGAATTATTATAGTTTAAAATAAATTCAAATCAAAATTTCACATAGAGGTAAATTAATCAAAAGAAAAATACTTTTTATTAGAAAAAGATTGCTTAATTTTGCAAATAGTTAGCATGGGTTCTTAAAAATCAACATATTATTATTAAAAAATTAATTTTTACTTCCTAAATATATTTATGATCATTAAAAATGTTTTATATTATTTTCATAATTAATTAATTGTTGATATAGTAATAGAATCTATGGTTTTAGTAAAAATTATATTTTTCACTATTAACCTAAAAAACAATTTTTTCATAATAATCCAAAAATACTCTCTAAGATAATTTTTATCTAAGGAATTCAAAAATTATGCCCATTTTATAATTTTATAATTATTAAATTTATAAAATTTCATTCTAAATTGAAATAAAATATATAAATAAAATAAACATTTATTTAAAAGTACTATTTTCAAACATTATGTGTTCTTAAAAGAAATTTGTATATATTTCTCAAATTAAAGTTTATTTAATATATATTGTTTAATTTGTTAATTTGATCAGTAATAACCATATAATATGTAACAGACCATTTCAGTTTGGTGATGTGTATTATGAAACTCATTGATACAATAACTATTTAAATAAAAATATATTCTGAAATCATGGGGTGTTACATCGTAAGAGTAATTTCATAGTAAAATAATTAAAATTAATAACCCTTGTATCTATGAAATAATTTCTATATGAGTAATTTTATTTCTATAATTTTCATCGATGAGTTAAATATCTGAAAAGCATAAGACCCGCATATTTTTTAAAACATTCATTGTGATAGTATAAGGTTCATTATTATTTTGAAAGGGATATGTCATTTCAGGAAGGGAAATTGAATTTCTATAAATCCATTCAAAATGAATAAATCAAAATATTTTATAAAATGAAAACATTGTATGATTTATTTAAACATTGTAAGAGGCAAATCACACTATTTAAGAGTCATTTTATATCTTTGTAAGGGTCATTTTCCTACATTATAAGAGTTATTTATTAGATAATGTGAGTGGGATAATTAATAAAATATGACATTTAGGGAAATATACATGGAAATATTTTTTATAAGTAAATAGTGAATTTTTAATTGAATTATATTTATGAAATTAAATAGGATTCATGATATGAAATAAAGTGCTCCTAGTGGAGATATTCAATGATTGAAATATAAAAAAGGGAATTTCTTATTAATTCAATGAATAATGATTATTCATGAAATGTAGAATATTTTATTATAGGATGTAAGTATAATGATATTATAGATATGGACAACTATTGAGACAAAACACAATGCATTCTATTGCACTTAATGATTCATAAGGAAAAATCTGTGGAATAAAAAAAATAGGTATAATAAAGTAAGAATAAAAAACAAATTGTGATTAGTTAATGGAAATTACTTATTTTAATATAAATTTAAAGTAAATATTCATATAATATTTTTATATATCATTTTGGGATAAAAAAATAAGAGCTTTTATGAATGATGAAAAATTACATTTGAGTGCAGTCCATAGAAATGTGAATTATTTTTTAAAATTATAATGTACAAGAGTAAATGATGGCTGATATTATTCAAGAGAGGAGAGTACATGGGGAAGATACATGAAATAATATTGGTATAATAATAAAAAGGATACACAAAATAACTTGATATTAGTCTAATCTGGATGATTATGCTAATGTTTTTATGCAAAATTTTATATTTTTATTTATGTGAGGTAACATTACATAATCATGATACAAATTTCTATCATGATTTCATATGTAAAACCTAATATTTGTAATCAAAATGAAAATTCCCACACACTATATGATGTTAGGTGAATTTTCATCTTTCATTGGATTAACCATATGATTTTTAGAGGTTAACATTTTAGAAAATATTTTATTTCCTCTGTGTTTTTATTTATGAATCTAATAGTGATCAAATTATTCGATTATATTTTTAAAAAAATTGTTTCAATAATAAGCATAAAAAATAATTTATGTCACTAATTCAACCCCCTATCAAGGATTTACCACTGATATTAATGGTTATATCAAGTGGTATTGGATAATGATTCCTTATGTTGGTCGATGTGATTTTTAGAATTTGTGGAATGGGAATTTATTTTTATAAGATGAAAAAGGTTTGTAATTTGGTTTTTGTATTGGAAATACATAATTCCATCAATAAAAAATTGATTCACACTATTTATTATAATAATTATTACCTTTGTAATTATATGAATTTTCCTCACATTTTCGCTACTATTTTGGATGTGTTAGAGGTTTCTCCTAATGGGCTTACTCCTTGTATGGAATGTGTTTCATTGATAAAAAATAATACAAATGACCTATTAATTGTTATTTATTTTTGGAATTCTAATTTATCAAATCATTTAGATAAACTAATTCAAAATATTAATCTAATCAATAAATCTATGGGCACATGTGATAAAATAAATATATTTTATGAATTAAAATATAACTTGAAGCAATCCAAAATACATGTTTTGACAATAATGAATTGAGTTCTTGAATTATAAGATGATAAAATTGAGGAGGAATTATTCACAAGGGTTAATTAAATTTTGACCATAGTTATATTTTTAGTGAAATATATGAGGATAAAAGGATTACTAAGAATATATTTTTTACACTCTTAAATATATTTAATGATTAAGTCTCATCACATAAATACCCTGATATTATTACACTTAATTTGGATGACATACAAAGACTTTATTTTTTATGAAATAAAAAATGATGAATTTTTCAAGAAAAATTATAATTCTTATAGCTAAACTTATTTGAAATATTTAATGAAATATGTTAATGAAGAATAATCCTACAATTTAGAATCTAAAGAATATATAGATGAAAATTTTCATAACATTTTATCTCTTAAATTTATAATTGTAATAAGATGAAAGGGAATATATAGGGGAAATATTCCATTAAAATGTTTCTATTTTGGATCCATCAATCATTTTGAAACAAATATTCCAATTTTTAATGAAAAATACACTAGTGATGATGAGGATGAGAGAAAAATGGGATTCTGTATGTGGAATGATATAAAATATAATAAATCAATGAATTCATAAAATTATAGGGGTTAGAATATATCTAAATATAAAAATATAAATTTCTAATCATGGATAGATGACGAAGTGGAAGTTGATACTTCTGGTGATAATAATGAAAACTAATGAATGATAAAGTGGATAGGGAAGAGTTAAAAAGTATTATAATTAGTGAGGATGATAATGATTAAAAATTTGTATTTTTTTGAAAATAACCCCAATAGATTCATTCAAGGATATAAAATTTGGAAGAGCATAAAATAATTTAAATAATAACAATAAATCATCAAGAACAAATAATGATATCTTGCCGAAGAAGAATAAATGATGAGGAAATAAAAGAATTAATTAAATAAATATAATACCAAAGAGAAAATATAATATGTAATATGTAATGGAAGGTTTATAATATCAATATGAAACTTCATATTTCCCATGTAATGTTGATTAGTTTTCAGAATGAATTGGATTTGTTCAAATCAAATTTTTATAATTTAATTCAAGTGGTTGGAGAAGTATAAAATAATATGTATTTGAATAGCAGTAATGATTTATATAATGATAAAAATCAATTTGGTTAAAAACAATCACACTTAAAGGGTAAAAATTATCTTAAATGTGTTACTGGAATGTCATAGTTTAATCTACATATTATAGAAATAAAATTCAGGGAAAAAGGAAAATATTTTTATAAATTATGAAATATTTTTGAGAAAAACATGAAAGAAAAAAAATAGTATACGTGATTATTAAAAAATGGATAAAAATAATCCTAAATGAATGAATTTTTTCTAGATTTCTTTAATTTTGTTAAAAAAACGGAGCTAATTTTGATTTTACGTTGAAGGAAAAAGTGTAGCTTTTAACATTTGGACAACAAACTACATGTAGAGAAAAGTATACCTTTATGGATATTGGTGGAACTATGGAAGATTTTATCATATGGATATAAATTTCTATATTAATTAATAATATTCACTTGAATCTAGAAGTCTTGGGAAATAGAATTTTTGGGGCATTCAACTCATTTAAAGACAGAAGAGTCAAAATAATTCAAAATATTGAGGATAAAGGTTGTGAATATATTTTAACCATTGGAATATTTTTATGGAAGATATAACTAGTAAATAAAAGTATATATAGATTTTATCACCATCATACCATACCAATTGGGTATGAATTAAAATACTCAAAATTCACTGAATAATAGTGTAAAGGTAATGAAAATGGTTTTTCATTTGAAGTATTGCTTAACGAATATTAAAAGAGATTTAGATGGATTGTGAATATATATTTTCATCACATATTACAGGATATTTAAAACTATTAATGTATTCGAAAAGTATAAGGATATATTTATAACCTTTAGAAATAATGGTTCAGTTAAAATCATTGGATTTGGTATTTTAATAATTATAAAATATGATTTGAAATAAAAGAAAACCTTATATGTTGATTGGATGAAACATAATATTTATGTCTATCTAAACTATGTGTTGAAGGTAATTGAGTTTATATTGAAGGATGGATTCCTGGTAAATATTATAAAGGATAGATGTGCTAAAAAAAGAGTAAAAAAAAATGGGAAATATGTTTCTGGGTTGTGATGAGGAATATTCCTCTTACTTAATATTGAAAAAATAGAAATATATTATAAACTCAATGTCTTGGACATCATGTCCAAAAGGAAATTAGCAATCCCACCAAATTATTTAATTGGAATATTGTCCTTATGATAAAAATATAAAGATGGATAAACTATATTATCTATTCTTGTCAAAATGGGATTATTGTTTTTTCACCATATATTAAAGATGAGATTAATATTTCTTAATCATTAGAGAATATTCATTTGGATCTATGAGGATCCAATAAATTAATGGGGATATGCATTTTATTCACATTATTTATGACTTTAGTCATATAACATGTATTAATTTTACAAAATATAAATCAATGGATTTAATAATGTTTAATATTTTTAAAAGTAGTTAAGTAAGAAACTATGGTTTTACCTTAAAAAGGTGGATTGAAAATGGTGAAATATATACTAATTGAATATTTATATCATACCATGAAGAAAATGGCATTCACATTGAACTTTGTGCACCATATACACCATAATAAATGGTATTTTCAAATAAATGAATAAGCATGGTTGCTATTTCTCATAATATATAGATTATCATTGAACTTATCATTATTTCTAGAGATATTATACTAGTTTACCAGTTAATATTAACGATATTATTTGTATAGACCAAATTATGAACTTTCACTGCACAATATGTATTATAAAATATCTAAGTTTTTTAAAATAAGGTTTATGGAAGCCCTTTTATAATAAATGTTGATGTCGAAACTCATTATATGCTTAAAAATAAAGGATTTAATGGAATGTTTCATTATTATCATAAATAATAAAGAGGATATCGGTGTTACAACTGGTGGTGATCCCACATTATGATTGTTTTATTTATTTAAATGATTAGGTTTAACTAGTGAAGCTTCTCATCAATATGGGATTATAATTAAAGTGATGATGAAGTAAATAGAAGTCTGTGAAAGACCCAATTAGTTTTAAGAAGTAATATTCCTAGGAATATTATATTATTTAATTATGTAATTCAATATTGAAAAACAAATATTTAATGTTGGTTTGAAATTTATTTTCATTATTAGTTTGTAAAAGGAGGAGTTCTTTCCTTTAGTTTTTTGTGATTAATTTACAATGAATTAACAATTGTTTAAAGATATTGTTTGAAGAATGTGAGGTGTTATAGTTCTATAACTATGGTTAAAATCATATAATACAATGTTTTATTTGTAACAACTTAGAAGCTGTTGAAGTGGGTTAAATAAAAGGGTTTTATATTTTTATGGATTTCATCATTAGGTATTTATTGGAAGGGAAAAATTAGCATGGATAATGTTTGATGTTAAATTGAAAGGAATAGGAGAATTATAAGAGACTAAAATTTAGGTTTTTGAGTGTCTTGGTAATAAACTCCTTGTTAATATTTAATGAAAAAAGGTGTAATAAAAAATTGTTCAAAATCTAGGCTAGAAAAACACATTGGTATCTCTATCATCTCAAAGAGATAACTGGTCGAGCTTAATGGTAATCCATCCATGAGTGTAATTAATTTTTCATGTTTCCTAGATTGGTTTAAATGTGAATGAAGAGGTGGATGTGGGAATTAATGATAGGATAATAGATAAAATGTAGAAAAAATTGACAAATCAACTTGGTAAGTTAGGCCTTGTAGGATTTATTGATGTTACGATGGAGCATGATGACATATAATCAAGAGGAATCCAAAAAATATATATGGGTTTTTGAAATAGTTATACTATAAAACTATTTGAAAATAGGAAGATTTCATACTATACATGACGCCATGTGTTGTAATCTTCCCCATGTGATAGATTACACAGCTATAGATTAACTCACATAATGTGTTATACTTCTGAAAGTGATGTATAACTCAATTTGTGATGCCAAATTTTATGTGGAGGGTTATGATGAGAATTAGAAGGTTATTCCATCATGGATTTTTTAAGAAATACATTCTGTGAAAGACTGTTTCAACTAATTTTATATGGATATAGGAATGAGTCAAGGTGAATATATTTCTATGTTCATATATACATGCATAATATTTTGTCATGTTGGAAGATACCTTTCTTAAAAACCATAAGTACCACTAATTTCATACGATTGAATCAAAGAAGATCAATGATTTTGGAAGATTATAATGAATCATTATGAAATGTGTTAAATAGATGTCCAAAAGAGTAATTTTAACATTCCTAACAGTAAATAAAAAATTATTAAAGGTTATTACTGTGTTTTTATGACTAATGTAGTAACATCAAAATATATATAGTGAGATAAAAATTATAAAACCTAGTTAGTATGATTAGTCTAAAAAAACTAAAATATTAACTTAATGTTCATAAACTAGAGTGTTCATAAGAGAAAAGTGAACTTTGTAAGAGTCTTGAGAAGTTCTGAAGTGTAAAAAGAAATTTAAAATACATTGAAAGATTTTATATATAATACTGAATTTGATGATGCTAATATATTTGTTTTTAAACTTAAAATATAATGATATGATAATTCAATATCCTAACATGATATTTATATAGAATATGGTCCCTGAGAGATTTAAAATAAAAATATTGAAGCAAACATGGCTATCACTGGATGAATCTCACTCAGAAATGGAATGAAGTTTTATGAAGAGAGTTTCCCTGTAGTTTTGTATAGCTAATATTTCAGATGTAATAAGAAATAATGTCACAATATTTCCCAAAATGATGAGGAAGAAGAGCCTTTGAAAAGATAAATGAATGGTTTGTCTAAAAATGTAGAAGTGTATAGAAAATTGTTGTTTTTTATTTATATATTTTCTAAGTGTATAAATTATAACAAATATATAATGATACAATATATAAAATGATACTAAGTTATTTGATGAATATATGTGAAATATGAGAACCAATACTACATTAGGTAGAAAATTATTAATATCAGAGAAGGGATAAAAACATGACTTCTATAACTATTGTATATTATTTGACCTTAAAATAATAAAGGAGTCATGGATATTATATCAAATAAATTTATAGAGATGACGTTATATAATAGGGAGAGAACCAGTACAGTTTTATCACACTGAATAAAGAAGAATTAGACTAATGAAGATGGAAAAGTAAATAGTATTATTTAATATACTTTACATAGGAAGGTAAAAGTATTGATTTTTTGACATATTAATAATGGGAATGATAATTTTTGTATGTTATTTTGTGAATAAAAATAATAGAGGATAATTTCTACAACGAATAGAAGGATGAAGAAATAATATACAATATACGAGAAACATTCCAATGGTCTAAATTAGTGAAGGAATCTTGGGTGGTTTCCACCACTTTTATATTATTTTAAAATTAGAGACTCGTTAAATATTGGGTAGAAACATACAATACCGAGATATATATTTATTATGATCCTTGATATATGTATCTCATTTTTATCCCACAACATTGCTACTAGTGAGTTGTTTGATCATGGTGTTTTTTGATCTCATCAAGAATTAAGCTTATTTTATTGAGTGTAAAATATTTTATAACTATTTCTCTTATTGTGTTTGTTTGTGGATATGCTAGTATAATTAATTTAGCATGTGATAAAGAGAGATAAATTCATATAATATTGGTGATTTTAGGAGAGTGATATGATGAGAAATGTGTTAAAATTATTTAAACTAATTCACCCCTCATAGTGTTGAGATTATATCAAATCCTTAGTATATTTGGAATCAAAGAAAAGGAACACCTCTGACTAGATTATATTATTTTAGGTTTTATTGAAGATTTAACTCTCCGTATAAAATCATATTGATATATGGTTTGGTGAAAATATAATTATTTTGTATCAAACTATATCACTACAAATATTTTTATGAAAAATGAATCATTCTTATTTAGAGAGGAATAAGATTAATTTTCTCCATTCCATAGTACTGAAGAATACATATATAGTTTTAATAAGAAAGGACATATTTCACAATATACCACCAAGGTGATTGATAATACTTTTAAATAATAATATTTAATATAATATATTGATCAAGAAGTACTTCAAAATTACATTCACGGTTTTCCTCATGAAGAACCAATAATTAGTTTGAATGATAATATTCATATAGTTTCCAAGATATATCAATTTAGGTTTTAAAATATCTGTTATAGTGTTTCCCCAATGAATTGGTATCTTTGATGTGTTGTATAATTTAAATAATGCATGAAAAAATCACTCATCTTGAAGAAGAGTTAAATAACTTTCATAACGATTTGGAGGAACAAGTATTGACTTTCATAAATATCAAAAAAAATTAAGTGACATATTTTTAATAAATATGCAATTTTA
This sequence comes from Viscum album, assembly GCA_963277665.1. NCBI lineage: Eukaryota > Viridiplantae > Streptophyta > Magnoliopsida > Santalales > Viscaceae > Viscum > Viscum album. The sequence continues at coordinate 544,502,261 of OY728119.1, forward strand.
ATGGAATTTTCCCATGTTATAAATTTTTTTTCTCCCCACAATTATAGAGAAGGAAGATTTCAATAAAAATAAGGAAAAAACATACATTAATTAAAGTAAAATTAGAAAATAAAAATGATGTCATGAATTCAAGATTGAATATTAAATAAAATAATTTTAGTGGGAATAAAATGTTGTTATTATAAAAGTTAAAGATTCATGATGAATTAATTGAATTAATTATGAATTAAATAAATGAAAATATTAATATAATTGAAGATGTGAATAATAATCTCAAAATGAAGAATCTTAAGAATGTCATTAAATTACTAAATCCCAAAAATTCTCCAAATATATCATACATATAAGTTAAAGAAAAGATTATTATTAATATATGAACTTTATAGGATGGTTCATGTTATAAAATAACTATGATTTGTATAGAAAAGGGAATTCAGATAATCAAATGATCCTTGCTCATAAAGATAAAAGTAAAATGTACCATCCATATAAAAAAAAGTGTTTATAATAAATATGTATTAATATATAGTTCATGTTTCCAATAAAAATATATTAGAAAATGGATGATTAATATGGATGAGAAGCCTACACTATATTTTTGGTGGAAAAAAGATTGTTTTTAATATATTTCCCCTAATAAAATACCTAAAATTTTATGTAAATACTAAAAAAATATGTTATGTGTTCTAGAAAATATACACAATATGTTTTCCAAAGATGAAAACCAAGTATTTTTTTTATATTTTTATGTTGAAATAGGTTTTTAATAGGGAATAATAATTATTTCATAAACAATCACTCTAAAAAATCTACAAAATCCAATATTATGGGGTAAAAAACCCAATATAAATAAAATTATACAATTGATATGTAAAAATAACTCTACCCATAATAGATTCAGTGGAGTTGATGATCACTATAGTACTTTTAATCAGTGTGTTCAAATGAGTAATTCAAGCTTTATTAATTCAAATAACCATGTGTAATAAAATTATTTATGAACAAGAAAGTTTATATTAACTAAAGAGATATAAATTTGATATATAAGATGCTTGATGTTTCAAACTATAATAAAAATAATATGTTTAAAGGAATATACAATTTTTGATATATCAAAAAAAGGAATTTTATTCTATATATGTCTATAAAGTATAATAAAGGATCTATACTAATGAAAATTAGTATCATCTTTTTTTTATAAATAGGAAATACCATAGAGTTATAAAAATACTTCATGATTTTATGTTTTAATAGAATCAAGAAATAGAGAAATAAAATTTCTTTAAAGAAAAAATAAAGGGAAATATTTGTGGAAAAAAATTTATAGGATAACATGTTCTAATTAAATTAAGCATCTCTACGAACTTAAGGTGTGCATTATAATTTTTTAAAAATATTTTTTTTTAATTTAAGATTTATTTAAGAGGAATAAGATAAATAATATTAAATAGAGAAAAAAATAAATTACAGATAAAGAGGATGAATTTCAAGATATTTTGTTAGTGAATGAAATCCCAAGAGTTTTAGAAGGGTTATGTTTGAGGTGAAATAATGTAGGACACAACTAAGAAGATTTTCTAAAAATCATACCAGACAAAGAATAAATCACGAAAAATGTAAATAGTGCATTGAGTGATTCAAGAACCCGAATGAATAAAGTAATAAAGAGACGTATCTAACTTAATAAATATTATTAACTCAATAATTATATGCTTAAAAAAGTTAGTAAAAATAAAAAATAGATTTGAAAGTATGAGAGATAATTTCAAGGTTTAATATTGAAAGAAAGGAACAACATGGTTGGAAATAAATTCTTATCCACGCCATCAACATTAAGGAACATGAGTTATCAATTATTCCCTTCCTTATTTTATTATATTTTTTCTCCTACAATGTACTATATTTATGGTTATGATGAATCTCTAGGGTGGACTATGGATGAGATTTTAAAAAATTGGATAAAAAGTTATGAATCTATCTTATATGAATAATCTATCAATTTGTATTATATAGACAGCCGGATGAAAAGATAATACTTGATGATGTTAATGAACAACATATTAGAGTTGGATAAAAATGTTAAGATATACATATTGACATTAATCATACATTTTTTAATCTTAAATAAGTGGGCCAATATTTATGAAGATCAATGGAGTGTATCCTTGAGGGGTATATAAGTAAATAATATTTTATTTAGAAACCAGTACATATCAATATAACTCAAAGGTGGAAAATCTAGAAGTGTGTCGAAAAACCATCATTTAAAAGTTATGTTTTCATTTTCAATAATGACTAGATAAAAAATAATATTTTAACATTAAGGGGGATAAATTTTATTCAATCAATGACATAAAATTTAAATTTAGGAAAATATTAATGGTTAGTTTCAAAAATAAAATCTTACAATTTATAATTTAATATTTTTTACTATTGTATTAAATTGAGCTTATGAATTTATAAAGAAATAAAAAATTGGAATCAATATGAAAATTGGTATTAATTAACTTCCTCACAATTAAAATATTTTTAAATAACCTATGGAATATGATAAGTAGTTATATGTATGTTAATATCATATTATATTTTCGTAGAAATATTTTATTTTGAAATCAAACCCTCTTGTATTCTACATTATGCATGGATCATGTATACATAGTGTGTATTGGTTCATGGATCATTTTTGATGAATGGATTAATATTGTTCTCGCTCTAAATATGTTTTAGTAAATTTAAATAAGGGTGAGACAAAAAAAATTTTGTTTGGTGAGAATTTGGGATTGAATAAATGATAAATTAGAGACAAATGAACTTTTTCGTATTAGCATATTAGTTTTAGCTATAGTAGAAAACAAACAAAAAGGGATACATTTATTCTAAATTTTTGTCAGTTGTATTATTTTAATGATCAATGAAAACCTATGAATATTGAGGTAGATATGGAATTGGTATTGGATAATAAGTTCTTGTATTTTTTCAAATAACCTATTCATGTTGAGAAGATATTTTACCATCCATGTTATAATTTTATAATAAGAAAATGAATATTAGAACAAACATCCTGAAATAATGTTTCATGTTTCTTATAGGTAATCATTTTTTAAATATGTATTTAAATCCATTGGAATTTTTTATTCATTCATACTGAAGGTAATATTGTTTGAATATGTTTTTGATATATTTTAGGTGTTGGACTTCTATAATTGTTGCTATTTTATTGTAATAAAAATGCTTTCTATGTAAAATATTTGATAAAGTTAAGGATGATTGGGATAATAATTTTAGATGAGTTGAATTCAATCCTTATATTTTAATAATAATTTTAGAATTAACTTTTATGATGATTGATTTGATGATGAAAATAATATTAGAAATATAAAAGGATATAAGTTAGGTTCTTGAGTGTTTTTTCATTACATGATTAGTTATTTTCAATGATAATCAAGAGAATGTTATTGAAAAAAATTGTCCAACCCTTGTAAAAAAACACATAAGTATCCAAGAAATATTTGATAGATAACAATTCAAGCATAAAGGTGAACCAACCATGAGTGTCTTTGAAGATACATTGTTCTAGTGTAGTTTAGCGGAAGCATGAACAAGTCAGTGGGTTTGTACAGGAGAGGAGTATCGTTACCTTGTGGGATGAAATGAAAAAGTAGACAATAATGTATATCCCTAAGGTATTTATTAGTATATAATAATGTTTCATCAACAAAAAAATTCAACGTGTAACTCACTATTACCATTATTTTTAACAATTTTAAAATCTCATGAAATTGGGAGGTAAATGAAACTGTTTATCATCATCTTCTTCATTAAAAAAATAAAAATAGAACTTATATCTCTCATATTGTGATCCATCGCTGAAAATAATATAGAACTCAATTTGTGATTCCATAATGTATATGGAAGATTATCAAAATGATTTTCAGTTTGTGCTTACTTGATTTTTAATTTTTGGATGTTGTATATCTTTGTTGAGCATTTTCCAATGAATTTGAGGATGAGAATGATAAGTTTCATGGTATATATAATTTGTAGGTTTTATATAGATTAATAATTGGTATAAAATTAATAATAATCCTTCATTGATGACATGATGTGGTAGAGAGTTTATATTCTTATCTCAAGAATGATTAGAGGGTGAATAAGTGTAAAATATAAAACCATTATGAAATGTGACAATGTGAAGTCCAAAATTATTTTCGAAAAAGTAAAAAGGGTATATGGATAATTCATAATAATATTAATGCTTATTTAATATCAATTTCATATATTTGTAAGAGTTATTATGATTTGGGAATATTAACTTCAATTTTTTATGAGTAGATTCTGAACATTATAAGAGTAACTCAGAGTTCAGTAGAGCAAGTAAAGAGTTTATGGTAGAAAAAACATTATAATAGTCTTGTTATGTTCTGAAGAGTAAAAAACTACTTAAAATACCTTTCATGAAATGAAAAATAATTTTCAATAAAATTATTCCAATAATTCCATTCTTGAAAATTTAATTTTCATCATTTGATTATTCATGACGCAATAATGAGATGGAAAGACAACACTATCCATTGGATCCCTACAGAAACAATCTTGTAAAAATAGAAATTGTATCATTACAAGATTCTCATGTACACGTGAAATATATTTTTATGATGTGGTTACATAATTGTTTTATGAATAATATTTAGTGGCAGGATCCAAATCAACATAATCCGTGAAATTTATAAATATTATATGGCTGATATGAACACAAAACGATTGAGAAATCTCAGTTTTGTGAAGAGAGATATTTAAGAAGGATTTAATTTTATATTTTTATAGATTTAAATTTTATTAATTATGGATAATATAAAATAATAAAATATATATAAAGATATCTTATATGTTATTGAATTTGTTTAAAAAAGAAGAGTTGATACTTCATTATATAAAAAATTCTTTAGTATCAAATAAGAGAGAGAAAATGACTTCTATATCTACTATATATTCTTGGAGTTCTAATTAAATTATAAGGATTGACATATACAATAACATACATATTCAAAGAGTAAAATAAAGTGTACTATGAGATAACTAATGCAGTTATATGGAAATGAGTAATGAAGAATAAGAAGAGAGAAGAGAGAATAAAAAAGAATGTTTTGCAATACATTTTTCATTTGAATAAGAAAAGTCCATCATTTTTTCATGAATAATAATAATAATAATATGGTATTGTATGATGTGATGTTTTTTAAAAGTTAATAGATTGCATTACACTATGAAAGGGAAGTAGAATACGAATATGTAATAAGTAGAACAATAATAATCTGACAACAATCTAAATCAGAAAATTATTCATATTGGTTTCATAATTTTCATATCATTGAAAAGAGTGGGATACACTATACACTAATAGGAGACATGAAACATTAATAAATTAAATTTCCCTCACATTTATATATAATAAGATTATTACTATTGGATTGTGTCATCTTGGTTTTTTCTTGATCAAAAAATGTATTAGAACTCCCCAATTTAGAGGTGAACATTGTAAATATATTCTCCCCTTTATGTGTGTGAATTTGAATATGATAAATAATGAAGGAAATATGGGAGAAATTAAGACCCATTAAACTAACCATATATAGGTATAGAATGGGATAAATAGATAAATGGCATAAAATTACCCCAACACTGATTTTCCAATCTCATTTTTGATAATATCCCATATCATTAATACCAGAAAGAGATATGAATGATTTTTTATACTACTTATATAAATTTCCAGTTACGAAAAATTATTTCACATCATAAAAAATGTTCCAGAAGAAATGATGATGTTGTTTTTTATGATGATGAAGATGTTTATGTATGTAATTTGGGTTTGGAAGAAGTGAATGATGAAGGCAATGATTTAGAAATTTCACATGAGTAATAAAACATCAATCATTTCATCCTTAATTGATAAAGTTGGTGGAGGTCCAAAATATAACAAGATAACATGGATAATTGGTTTAGAGTAGAAAAATTTAAGGGCATGAATACATAGTGCCTTGTTTTCTCATGTTAAACCATGAGAAAAGATTGAGGCATTGGACCATCAAGATTTTTTGGACTCTATGAATGAAGAATTTAATTATACATAAAAGAATTAAACATTGGATTTGGTACCCAGGACTAAAAAAATAACATTTTTTGAAATAGAAGGTGTTATAAAATTATCTGAATTAAAAAGGATAAGTTCTACGAAATAAGTAATGGATTGTGTTAAAAGGATACACATACGCTGAATGAATTTATTTTGATTAGACCATCATAATGGTTTGTAAACTAGTTATTATTATGAAATTCCTTGATATTTTTTCATGACAGAACTATATTATTTTCCAAATAAATTTCAACTACATTATCCTCAATGGAATTTTGGAACATGATGTGTCTGTAGGGAATCCTCTGGTTTATTTTAGTGTTAATATAATACTTTTGTTTAGAGTTCAATGATGGGTATATATTTGTTGAAAAATCTCAAAGATCATGGAATTCTTAGTGAGATACCTTCCTTAAAGAATTTATTTTCATGAATGGAATTATGGAAAAAAACACTACATTAATGGTGAAAAAGTGATATCACTCATTGATATTTTTAATTTAAATGATATTATTTTCTCTAGAAATTACCTATCCTATGAATAGTTTATTTAAATGTTCTCTTAAATGAATATTCTTAATGAAATGAGATATTATCTATGTTTACAAATCTCTAATGAGAAATATCATATATTTATATCTAAAGAGAAGTATACTCAGGAAGTTCTAAAGATGTATGGAATGGAATATTAAAACCTTTTTAAACAAATCTTTTAATGGGAACCAAACTTTTTAATGATGAAAAATGGAAATAAGTTGACCGAAGATAATTTCAGAGGATTATTTGAAAGTTTATATGCATTATTTATTTAATATAGAACATTTTATGTGATTTTAAATTATGTTATAGGTATTAATATAAAAAAATTTCTCATTTTGTGGATGAAAATATATTTATAATGATCTTAATGTGAATAACATACTATGGATTGAAGCATGATATTAGTGGAAAGATTATTATTTATATATAGACATATATAGAATGATATGGTGATATTTTGGATAGTAGGTCTACATAAAGTGATGTTTTATTTTTGGGTGAATATTTTGTTTATTGTCACACAAATTGAAAAAATTATATGAATTTGAGTACTAATGATGTATAATATATAGATTCAACTCATGTTACAACCTCATTGATTTAGATTAGTGCTTTTTTGGAAAAACTCAAGGTGTATGAAAAGATTCAACTGCATGTGGTCAATGATAATGAATGTGTCAACTATTTATCATGAATTGTTTTCTTATATTTCAATGTGAATGAAAAATAATATAAAATTTCTCTAAATAAATGGGATTATGTAGTGGAATATGTTGAATTTGGAATTTATTCCCATAAATTAAAAAATATATGATGTGTTCACAAAAATATTATCCAATGTTACATTTGAAATATTATATTTTATAATATATGTTCAACCATATTCCTATCAAGGACATGGTAAGGTATTTTTATACCCTACATCAGATATTCTATAGATATTATTTTTAAAAGGTGATAATATGAAATCCCTCATTTTTTAAAATATTAAAAATTCATTACATGATTCAATAACTTACAACACATGTGATAATTTAAGGTTTAGTTTTGGTGGAAATTATAAATATAATACAAGAATAACATAATAAAAAATCTTATCCACTTGAAATTTTAATTCATAGTTTTATTATAATAATCTTTTATTTCATTTCATAGCTTGGGATAGTATATCAAAGGAAAATGGTGAACAGAAATCCCAATAACAGAATAAATAATGGAAATGGAATATAAATGATCATAATGGAAAATAAATGAGACATAACATGATATAATAATCAAAATTTAGTGATACATAACATGTAAATTTTTATAAGATATAAAATTGACTCATTTATAAACATATCACTGTGACTTATAAATAAGGTGTCATAAATCATAATTATCAAGATTATTCACAAAGGTATTATGAAACATGTCACATATAATGATTAATTCATTATCAATTTAATATGAGTTATATTAGGGTGTAACCTTCATATTTATGAAGTATTGTCTTTAACAATTTTAATAATATGATATTTCATCAATAAACCAAGGAAAATAATGAATGGGATTCATATAAAATCATTTAATATATAAGCTCTTAATGATATGGACTATGCATCAATTTTAACGCATGGAAATGTAATTTGGGTTTAGTATAATGAAATCCATGAATAAATAAATTACTTCTTTGTTTAGGTGAGTGCCCATAGTAATGGAAGGCATTTGGGTATTAACTATACAAAAATATTTCACTTAAAAGAGACAAATTCAAGAAAAGAACTCAGTTGCATGACAATATACAATGTGGATTAAGAATATTAATAAAGAGAGATAATGAAGGAGTTCCATTGATAATATATTATTTTGAATGTAATATAAAAATTAAAAATGAATGTGAATAATGTAATTCAACATTTAAAAGGTTTACTAAAAAGAGGGTTTCTTAATGGAAAATACTAAGAGGATAATTCACTAACTGTAAATACAAAATTTATTTTATATTTTTTCTATATTTAGAATTATATAAATGGTTTTATTAAAATATGGAACCAAATGTAAATTAAAACCATTTTATCACTATTTACCAATTATAATCATTGTATTATATTCCTTAATTTCCATCATTAATGGGGAAACATTTTAATACGATATTTTTCTTAAAATTTCTAGTCTGAAATATAATGATATTTCGTAATTTATACTTAATAATTATTAATATCAAAAATAGAAGATGGATAATATATATATATATATATATATATATCCATTTTATATTAAAATTAATTTTTTATAAACAATCTTATTGTCTTATCCCAGCCCCAGGTTCCTCTAAAAGGTCCCATGATCCCAGTTGGCCTCATAGACTCAATTGCATCCCCCCAAATGACAGAGTCTAATGAGCAGTAATAATTTCCTTGGGTGTGTATATCAGGATACTATGACCTCATTTTTATAGTTTTACGCAATATTTAAAAGTACGAATAGGAAAATAAATGAAACAGTACAAAAGTGAATAAAAATCATGTAATAGATAAGAATCAACTATAATTGGAAGCTGAATCATTTTTGAAATGATCATATATGTATGTCATGTCTCCACATAATAGGAAATCATAGATATATGGGAATAAGAAATACATGCTATACAAAATTATAAAAATAAGACAAAACTATCCATGCATCCAATGCTCCATCTCAGCCATCTGATACCAAACTCCATCCTAATCAAGCATGTAATATTAAGTGTCTAAAGGTAGGTGATTTTCCTTGTCAACAACAACGTATATGTAATCTTCCCGAGTACCAATGGAATCCCAGATAGGGTGTGAGATAAAACATAGTATTCCACCACCAATGACATCTTTAGAATCAACTCTATGTAATATAAATTAAAAAATTGTTCAATAATGTATATATAAATGTAAACAAGTAATGTAATTTAAATAACCAAGTTCCAGCTTCAGCCTCACCTAGTGTCTAAACATATAATAATTTCATTTATTTGTAATTTTTACATTATATAAATAATTCATATAATGTATAACTATCACTTACATCCTATCATGATAGTAATAATAATAAAGAATCCAAGCTAAAACAATGTATCCATGAAATTGAATATAATGAATCGGATAAAAGGTACAAAAAATGAATCCTTGACCTCAGGGGTCAAACCAACTCATAAGTAACATATATCCTGACTATATGGTTTAAGAGTGTAATCCAATGGGAAACCCCAAGTAATTACACAATAATGTAATTTCTAAGCAAGTCCAAGGAATTCATCCAATGTAAAATGGGATAAGAAATGACAAGGCCCATAGGTGAATCCAAGGAACCACATGTTTGTAGATGTCAATTGTAATTCATAGATTGTGTGAATATAATCCTATAATAAAAATTGAGGGATACTATGGTGTCATACCGGGCATCCACTAGTAGGAAGGGATTGGGATCAAGGGTGGGTATCAACCTTAGAAACCGACATCCCAAAATCAGAATGGCATCCCCAAGTGCTCAAGGGGTTTCCTAGAAAATATAATGTTTAATTGGGTCTTAACACTCCTTTAATTTTCTCAAGATCCATTTACAATATACACCTTATAATTTATTCATTATATAAAATTATTCTATGTAATACACATTTTTTCAATTAAAAATTTGGTTTAATTCCTTACCTTTCATCAGTGGGATAAGGATAATTAGACATTCCATTAATTATTAACTCATATATATCCTATTTAATTCATTAGTATCACTCTATTTCTTTATACTACTCATGGAATTGTTTTCTACAAACATGAAACCAAGTCATTTAATTACATTCAATTAAATAGGCCATGTTATATTTATCAATATACTTTCCAAATCACAATTTAAAATTTCATTAATTAATATAAACACATAATATAGAGTGGTCAAGATATATATATACATGTAATAACCATTTATGATTCATTATTTTAATTTAAACAATTACCTTCATCATGGTCAAGTCACATCTCACCCGAATATTGGTGAGAAGAGGATTAACAAGATACTAAAATCATTACTATAAAATCTCCCTAATTGAGGCTGTTGAAATTGTGGCCCTAAAATCAAATGATGGATTATATATACAAAGGGTCTTAGAGCATGGTTATAATTAATAAATATAGATAAAATGAATTCATTTGGCCACTCAAGATGAAATTGGTGTTCATGTGTGAAAATTTATAATATAAAGAAACATTAGTGATGAGTTATAGAACAACTACCTCATTCTTGTATAAATATCCATATCTATTATTAGCCCTCAGTTTGGATTAGATCATAATAGATATGAAGACCGATGTAATTCCCAAGAAATAGGGTATATGATCCTACAAGTGAATAGAAATTTTTAGTGGAAGAATAATGATGAATGACTAGAAAGGGATATAGGTATTAAATATGTGCATCTAATATGATGAATTAGGATAAAATTGGACATCCTATTGGAGATTGAGATAAAAATATATGAAAGATGGATTTGGGAGCTCAAAGAGGGATAAATGAATGTGTTTTCTGTTGTATTGAACAAATGAGCGAGAAAATAAAGGTTAAACATTTCATTAATGAAAAAACGGTCATTTACAGAAAATTCCCTAGTCACATGGTTTGGGCACATAATTCATGAAACCTTGCACCAAACATGTTCCTTCTATTGCTTGGGGGAACCCGTATGGTTGGGCCAAATGATTAGGAAAACCATATTCCAACCATATGAATAACCTCTTCTAAAAACTAAAACCATTTCATATGGGCATGGGGACCCCAGTAAATGGTTTGGGAAAACTGTGAACCTTATTTCGCCCCACTATCTATGCCTGTATAGTTATGAGACACCTTGCGTGCTAGGTAACATGGTGTCAACTAACCATGTTCCCCAAATATTTTCTCCACCAGTAAAGGTTTTGAGCTTTTAACATGCCTAAGACACCCCTCTAAAACATTTATAACATCATTATGCATCCATATTTGGTCCAAAATAAATAACTTTACCAATTTTAAAAGGAACTAAACTAGAGTTCAAAATTGGCTTCTTATAGTCCTCCATAAAAATGAACTTGTCCCCGAGTCTACCTTCCATTGGTGAAAAAACTACAACTGAGAACAACTCTTTCCTCTAGGCATGTAATTTGACATCCCACTCCTAAGTCCCATCCTACACACAGTCATGCTAATATAGTACCCATACTACAGGGGAAAACCATACGCTGAGATCCTTTGTGGTGTGATCGATGAATAATATATGATACTCCTCAAATGAGGCATCGACATCCAAATCAACCTCCTCAGGATCAAATGTAAAAGATGAGTTGATATGATAATTGAGAAACTAGTAAACATGGAATATTTCATGCATATAATGATACTTATAAGGTAGTAACAATGAATATTTTATCAGCTCAACTGTCTCCATAATCACAAATGGATCTATATAATGATGTGACATCTTACCTTGCCTCTGTATCTATCTATGCGCAAGAATTGAAAATACTAGTATGAAAGAATAGTCCCTGAACTAAAAATCCATTTTTCATTGATGATGATCAGTATAATATTTATTTCTAGACTGATTAGTAGAAATACACTTTTCGGTCTACTTAACCTGCTCCAATGACTCTATAATGATATGAGGACCATGTAGGGATGTCTCTCCAGCCTCTAGCCAGAACAAGGGTGATTGAAACAACCTACCATAAAAGTCCTTAAAAGGATCCATCTAAATCATGTCATAAAAGCTGTTATTATATGTAATCATCATGAGTGGAATATGATTCTCATAAGAACTGCCAAAATAAAGGATCTATCCTGAATCATGTCCAATAACACATGTATCATCCGTTCTAACTGTATATCAGTCTAATGGTAAAAATCTATGTTAAGAAGAACCTTTGTAACCATAGATCTCTGTGAACCTTTCTAGGATCATTAGGTTGAATAAGAATCATTATCTGAAATGATATTATGTGGTGCCCCATGTAGTCAGATGATCTCCCAAATATACAATCTTCCTAGACCATTAATTGAGAAATCTTTTGAATAGAATGAAATGGGATACTTTTGTATGTTTGTAAAAACTCAAACTACATCGATACCTCAAGGGGACCTCGGTAATTTGACTAAACATTCCATGGATACATATTCCTATTTAAATTTTGGGACTAGATGTGTTTTTAACAAGCCATTAGGTATCAGGTGCTCTGCCTTATCCTACGGATAAGTGGAAGACCTAGTGAGAAAACCTACTATCTGACATTTCATCCTAGACTACCAATATTGACGGAACATATATCGACACGTTTGGATATTTCTAGATGAAGAACCAACAGAGAAACATGGGTATCATGTATCAATTCCTCTATCGTATTTGTAAAAACCGAGACACATCCATTTATATGTTGGATTTAATATCTATCCCAAGGCCAATCATGAGGCAGATCATCTCTTAAAATACCCAAAAGGATAACCAAGCCTGATGGTTTTGAAAACCGCATACCCTCATACCTATTAATTAAGAAAGAGGTAACTATCATGGCTGATAGGTAAGGATACTTGTAACTATTATGAAATTCCATATTTAGATCCAAAAATTGTGTCATTCTTCACTGGATTCTCATACGGCCTATGCCTGAGTTTTTTTGACTCAGCACATCAACTACTGCATTTCCCTTTACAGGCATATAAGCAAGGTCACTATTGAAGGAATGAAGATATTCAACCCATATTCACTATCTGTAATTCAATTCATGTTGTTTAGTGATATATTTTAACTCTTCTGGTCCTTATATACCATAAAGAGATCACCTATTAGATAGTTTCTCCGGTAAAATAAGTCATAGATAACTATTTCTAGATTAAGGTCTTATTGAGGGTAATTTTTATCATGAGGTCTCAACTAGAATTATTTTTATGTGAAGAATCTTTCCACAAATATTAGCATTACTTCCAAGATGATTCTTGATGAATCATATAACATTGTGTAATGTCTTATAGGATCGATAATAATTACAATTTGTGTTGAGACAAGACGTCACTTCTTCTCCTAAAAGGATTTATCACACTCGTATGACCATATGAACATAACTCCAATCTTTGTAAGACTAGTAAGAGTGGAATCAATGCATGATAATTTTTCTATGAACATTCGGTAATATCCAATGAACCCCTTGAAACTCCCAATATCAAACATTTTCTTGGGATGATTCTAGGAAACCAAAACACTCAACTTATCTAGGTAAACTGATACTACAAATTATGAGATGATATGATGCGAGAGGTGAACCTTTTGGATCCAAATTTGTGACTTATCAATCTTTTCATAAAGATGATTCTCTCTTAGTGTATTTATAACAATATTAAGGTGATTATCCTCGATACTATGACTGTGATAGTACACCAATATTTAATCCCCAAATACTATGACAAAAGAATCTAGATAGAGGTGGAACACCATATTCATCAAACCCTTAAAAATTGTATCCATATTTCATAGACCAAACAACACCAAAAGATACTCATATAGACCATACTATCATTGAATGTTTGTATTAGGTATGTCTGATGGCTTTAACCACACTAGATATTTGTCCAACCATAGGTTCATCTTGGAAAACACCCTATCTCCTATGAGCTAGCCAAAAAGATCTTCTATTCAATGAAGTTGATACTTCTTCTGGACCATAATATTGTTCAACCATCTATAATCCATCCCTTAATGAATTTTCCTATCTACCGTATTATTTAAAACAATGGATGAACCCCAAGAGGAAGTGTTAGGACATATAATACCATTGGACTCTTAATCTAAAAACAGACGCTTTAGCTCTTGGAGCTCCGTATGTCGCATCCTTTATAGAGGAATGAACATTAGAGATAAACATAAAATGAGATCGATCATAATCTATACCTCTCTTTAATGAGGTAATCTAGAAAATTCATCAGGAATGATGTCCCCAAAATGAACTACTATAGAATTAAAATCAACCAGGTGTACCTCATTTTCCACCATGAAGGGACTAAAAAAAGGGGAAGTTACTCTACCTAGCCCATGATGCTCTGGTCTATCTCAACTATATTTGAATTTCCACTCACCCTTGTATAGATAATGATTACCTTATGGTGATGTAAACAACACTCTATGGTGGTATAAGTATTCAAAGGAATGAAACAAAACCAACCAATCTATCCAAATAATTACATATAATATTATCATCATGAGAACAATGAGTTCCCACAAGAATGAGTAACTACCTTATTCAAGGGGAGAGTCCCTAAATTTTTATGTTTCCTCTGATCATACTTTTAATGGATTATATAGGGTCATTATACCACATTAATACTATATTTTTATCCTGAGACATTCCCCAATATATTAGAAGTTGAGGGAGTGTGAAGAACCTAAATAAAAAGTAAGTTAATCTAGTGGAGGCTAGTAGAATAGATCATCGTACAATATATGGTTTGGCACTCTAATCCTCAGGTATCAACTATAATGCAAGAAACTGACCAAATATGAAACCATGTTCTAAAATAATACTACCCTGAGAATGAGCACTCTTCTTGTACTAATGATTTTTTAGACTAGATACCATGGTCATGACCTCCTCCTCAGCCAATCCGACCAGTTCTAGTCTAAATCCCCACCAAACATGGTTTAAAATAACCTTTCCCTAATGGTGTAGTTGGTGAAAAGTCTTTTTCACATGAAGAATATGGAAAGGATATAAAAACATATAAGGATTCCCCTTACATCCACACTAATGAAAATCCATTGAGTCTCTATTGCACAAAGACTTCAGATAACCCTACCATCCACACTGATATCATTCAACAAAGTTATTAGTGTGGTTACTCTAACAAATATTTTTATTACATAAAACATCAAAGGATTGATTCTTTCTACAAGAATAACTACTTTCCTTCCTCAACATTGATCATCTACTACCAATACTATATCCTTTCCTTAGGTTATGCTTAGTAGTAAGATAATGACTTCCAATATCATAGAAAGAAGGTTGGTGGAAAACATTCTCCTAAGTAAAAATGAAATATTGAAGCCCATCATAGAATTTTTTAGCACAAGAATGCTCATCACAGGCTAGAGGCGTTGTAAAGGATTGTAACATATTAAAACACACTGAAAACTCCACAACTAACATAACATAGTAATATAAATGCATGAACTCTCTATATTTTGTCATCTCTATATGTATGATGAAAAATTATATCATTGAATGAAGTCTAAAAAGCATTACATATAATTCCATAATATAGTCTAGCCTGGGTAATCACATCCAACCAATGCTTATCTGAATCATGATGTAATAATTTAGAAATATTAACCCTCTTTTTTGGTGGAGTCTCTAAATAACCCAAGATAGATAGGTTAGACTCTGTACAAAACATTGTAGTATGTAGACCACCATCCCCCAATAAGGTAGAAGGATGCTTCTGTTGGAACTCACCTGTCAGATCATCCAACATTGATATAGGTAATGGAGAACCATTCATGGATTTTATTAGACAAAAGAAACTATAACAAACATAATAATTAGTTCTACGATTTGGTATTGTATGTGTTTCATCAAGTAGAACCCCTAACATTAAGAGTGGAAGGTTATGTCACACCACATTTAGAGAATGGTCATCACCACCGTCCTGGAACCTGACATGAGGATGTCGTCATGTAATACCACTAAAAAATCCAATAACATGCCTTATGGAAAAAACTAAATTAGAAAAATACATAACCATAAGTAGAACATAAAAATAAGGGCTCAATACCCAAGGTATACTACACCAATTTCACGCTTATAAGCCTAGGTATTATTAAGAGTTCAAGATTAAATTACAAGGGTTCTATTATATAAATGTTCAATAGAACCTTGCATATTCATTTACTGGAAACCATTAAATCTTTAGTGTTATTCGAAATTTTTGTCATATTTTATGAAAAATATATATCAATGTTTGATTAAAATGGATAGTAAGATCCATTGAATCAAGGCCCACACACCTTATCATTGAGATCAACATCCATTTAAATTATAATTAATACTACTTACATTCAGACCTAAAATTTAATAGTTTATATATGATGGATTGACTAAATAAACAACCCCTGCCAAACCATTGTAACCCATACACCTCATTAATTGAAAGTAGAAATAACTCAATCACAAGCAAAGATCTACACAATAATTTATAACTACATTAAATCAATCAACAATCATAAGAAAAATAGGAAAATGGAAGCACGGAAATGAACTTGTATACCATGTATTTTGAATGAAATATAAATTTTATGTTTCTATAATGGTGTAGGGTTGATTCTCATTGGCCTCATATTATTCGAATAAGAATAAAATGAAAACCTAAATCATAATAACAATAATAACCATCAAATAACATGTCTTTTACCCAATAGTGAAAACATATCATCCATAAAAAGAAAAAGAAGAACAAAAATCATTATTCTAAAAATCACGGCATTTACCCCAAACCTGGGTTAGCTACACCCATGAATATATTATAACAAATTTCCTCATCATTCCTAACCTCCTTAATACTGAACTAAAATAGAAAATCAAGAAAGTAACAATTTTGATGCAGCATTATGACATCCTGAACCCAGGTACCACTCAATGGTTCCTCGACCCTAGTGCACCACATGTCCTCTAGCACATCCCTCATGAACGCCAGAGGCTTCCAACCAGCAGCGAGGTCCTATGGTGTGTCTCTAGGAAGCTTGATACCTCATTACAAGAGTATAAAATTATAGACAAAATTAATTATAGGTAAATATATGAAGTAGTATATAAGTGAATAAAAACTCATGAAATAGGTAACAATAAACTGTAACCAAAATTTGAATAATATAAAAATTGTTGGTACATGTCTGTTATGTATAAAAAAACATGGATACAAGGTATCATATTATACATGCTATAAAAATTTAAAAAACAAAACCAATACTATCCAAGAATCCCTAGATTTATCTTAGTTATTTGAAACCATGATCTATCTAATTAGAGAAGAAATATCATGGGTATGAAGTTAGAAAATACCCCTTATTAACACTTGTATGCATTTAATCTTATTAGTTACCAGTGGAGGCCATGATATGGTTTGAGATAAATCTCCTATAATCGACCACCTAAAACATCTTCAAAATACAGTAGGATTAAAAAACAGAAATATTGTGAAAGCATGAATATGTAAATATAAAGTAGCAAAATAAGGTAAATATACAAGTACATGCTTCAACCTCAGATGGTGTCTCAACATTAAATCATATAACAAATTAATTAAGTTCAGTTTATATAAATAATTAACAAGATTTATAACCATCAATGGCATCCTTTCTTGATAGTAAAAGTTTAAATGATCTAATCTATAATATTCCACCCACGATGATTATAATAATTAAATGTATCCAAAGTAAAACCACTTCATCCTTGACCTCATGGTCGAGCCAACACAGAATTAACATAATACCTAGCTATAAGGGGTAATTGTGAAATCAAATGGGTAAATCCCAAGTCATTCAAAGAAATCACAATGGATCCATGATATGTATCTAAGGAGTCCATTTAATAATAATGGAGGTATCCTACAATTTCATAACATAAATTTTCTAGTATACAAATATCAAGTTCCAAGGTGGGTAACAACCTTTAAAATTAACATCCATGAAATAGAATGGCTTCCACAAGTGCTCAAGGAATTCCCCAGAGAATCTAAGGATTGCTCAAGTATGACCACTCCATTAATGAAGATAAATTCTTTATACAATAAGCACCTTATAATTGAGTCATTATATAACATTAGGTCATGTAATAGTCTATCCATTTAATAATTCATTTGTTTATGGCCATTTCATTTATTTGAACAACAATGTTGATAGGGCGTGAAAAAATTTATTAACTCATATATGTCATATTCAATCCAATAGGTTCACTATGCTTCCATCAACTAATCATGAAAAGGTGTGCTAGGAATGTGTATAGAATCCATTTAATTACATTATTTGAAATAATTAATTTAATAAATATCAATACACTTTAAAATTAACCATTTATACATTTATAAATTAGTTGAAACACTTACCATAGGGGTCAAGTGATATATATGTAACTAACATTTATGATTAATTAATTTAATTTAAATATTTATAGTTATCTAGTTCAAGTCACATCTCAGCCGAAGGGTGGAACAAATAAACTTATCATGTTAATAAGAGACAAAATATGGAATCACCATACTTTGGGAAGTCAAAATTGAGGTCATAACCTCTAACGATTGATAATATATATGAAAAGTGTCATAAAAACCAGTTCTAAAGACTGTAATCAAAGAACATGAATTTAATAGTTCACGCAAAATAAAATAGGTGTACACCATGATAATTTATAAAATGGTGAAAATTTAGGGATGATTTATAAAACACCTACCTTATACTCGTATGACTCTCTTCATCCAGCATAAATGGATAGTTTGGTTTAGATTGAAAGAGATATGATGAAATTATCAACTCCATGAAAATAGGTCATATGAGACTTAATCTAAATAGATCTATATAGGGGAGGAATAATTATGAATGTCAAAAAAGTAATAGAGATATTATCAGTGAACATCCAACATAATGAACAGGGATCAAATCACCTATAGGATGGGATCTCAGGATCAAAAGCTATGAAAGATGGATTTGGGAGCTCAATGGGGGATATGAGAATGTGATGTTGAATAAAATGAAAATATGAGGATGTAAATAAGGGCATAAAATTTAATTAAATGAAATTGGTTATTTATGAAAAATTCCCTGGTCGCATGGTTTGGACGCATGGTTGAAAAAATCATGTGCCAACTATGCGCCTCCCATGACTTAAAGATGGAACCCAGATGGTCATGTCGCACGGTTAGGAAAACTATACAAATCAAATCTTATAAAACTAAAAACATTTCACATGTTCATTTGGCCTTGGGTGTATGTTTAGGTAAAACATGGACCTTTATTCACACCACTATCCAATCCCATATGGTTAAGAGATAATGTGCAAGATGAGTCACATATGTTCTACTAATCCTGTATCCAAGTGACATTTCTCCACTGACCGGTGTTCTGAGATCTGAAAAAGCATAAAAAATCCTTGAATCCTTTATCAGTTCATTAAGAATCTATATTAAATATAAAATAAAGAATGATATCAAATTTAAAAGGAGCCATACCAGAGTGAAACATATGGTTCTTACAGTCTTCCCCATTAAAGGAATCTATCAACATGTTTACCTTCCTAGGGTGGAAGAGCTTCATATGAGAACAAATCTTTCCATTGGCCCTTTATATCAACCTACCAATCAAATGTATCATCCATTACACATCTGTGCTACCATATTATATGTACTAATGGGATGGAATTTTAACATATATCATTCATTCTATGATTAATTGTGCCTATAAGATACACATAAAATAAATCATCGACATCTAACTCATCCTCCTTGGGATCAAAAGTATGGGATAAGTTAATATGATAATACATATGATTTGAAACATGGAAGAAACTATGAAAGGAATTTTACCTCAATGTTAGTAAAAAATGATAGGATACCAAACCAATTACCTCCAAAATCACAAAATGGCCCAACATAACGAGATAAAAGATTATATTCTTGATATATCCATCTATACCCAAGACTGTGTGATACCTACAAGAAAACATAATCCCCAACCTCAAACTCTACATTTCATCGATGAAGAACAGCATAAGATTTCTGTTTAGACTCATTTGTAGAAATATTCTTCCTAATTAGTTGAACATGCTCTGATGTCTCCTGCACATGACAAGGAAATATTAGGGTTGCCTCTCCTACCTCTATCCATCGTTGGGGTGAATGAAGCGGCCCCAAAAGAATATATCATAATACTTTTATGAAATCTATGATTATATTATAAATCTATAAGAGGGATATGATTCTCCCAAGAACCACTAAAACCAAAGATGCATGATTGAAGCATGTCCTCTAAAACAAGTATCATTTGTTCTGACTAACCATCTGTATAAGGGCTAATATCATTACATAAAAGATCCTGTGTACCCATAGATCTCTACAACCCCTACAATAACCATGATGGGAAATGATAATCCCTATCAGAAAAGATAGTGCAAGGTTCCCCATATATTAAGATGATCTCACAAACACACAATATTACCATATCATCCACTATGAAAGTATTTTAGATAAGAATGAAGTTAGATATGTTCATCAGTCAATAAACGACAACAACAAATATGTAACAACCTTAATAAGAACTCAGTAAGCTGACTAATATTCCAAGTAAACATCTTCAAATTTCTATTAGTGAATTGGAATTGGATAAGATAATCCATCAAGTTTCTGGTGGTTCTCTTTCATCTACTAATAGATGGAATGCCTAGTGATAAAACATACTATCCGAAGTTTCATCATAGGCCACAAATACTGGTGTTGCATATCTAAATAAATCTTGAATATTCATGGATAAAAAGAAAACTAAGAAGCATGGGACTTTTTTAGTAGTTCCTCTCTCATATTTTTTGTAAACTATACATTTACATGTATATGTAGGATGTCTCTCTATCCATTGACCAATATGGTGGTGTGGAATCTATTCAAATATTCTCATAGAGAACCATGAAATCAAAAATTGAATTTTTCTATCCTTAATGTTATCATGGAGGGAAGAGGTACCTATCATGGGTGATAGATAAGACTTCTCATGACTATCATGAATCTCTAGATTCCACGTAGAAAATTATTCCATCAATTTTCATTTGTTACTGGATTCTTATTCGACATTTCCTGAGTTTTCCGACTCATTGCATCAGCTACTTAATTTCCCTTTCAAGGAGTGTTGGCAAACTCAAAATATAAGTACTAAATATATTCTACTGATCTTTGATGTATGGGATTCAATTCAGGTTTGGTAAAGATATAATTGAGGATCATTTGGTATTTATACACCACAATGAAATCCACCATTGAATAGTGTCTTCAGCAACATAAGGCATGTAAAACACTCTTATACCAACTCCATATATCATATAATTTCTCTCACGAGGCATCGTTATCCATCATCAATATGCGATGATGTTTTCCTTCTATATTAGCACTACTCCTACAGCGACTCATGATGCCTCTCAAAACACCGTATAGAATCTTCTAGGATATAGTAGAATCAGAATAGGTGTCGTGACAATCCTTCATTTCATATATTTAAAGGATTTCTCGCACTCTTCTCAACACATTATGTTCACACCCTTATTTGTGAGACTAGTAAGAGGTGTAGACATTTGTGAAAATTATTGTATGAAATTCCTGTAATATCCATCCATACCCATGAAACTCCATATACCAAGCACGTTCTTGGGTTTCTCTTAAGAAACTACAATACTTACATTCTCTTGGTCTATCGATACTCATGATTCTGAGATGATGTGACCTAATAAGTGAAGTATTTATCTAAATTAGTGTAACTTAGAAATCTGTTAAAAATGTTGGTTCTCTCTAAATGTATTGGAAATTATCTCAAACTCCTTATCATGGTCTCTACGAATTTCAGAATAAAAAAACATTTCATCCATAAATACCAAAACAAAAGAGTGCAATTATGGGTAGAACAACATATTCACCAAAGCCCTCAAAATAGAAGGAATATTCATTAGACTGAATGACATAACCAGATATACTTTCATACCATACATGCTATGAAAGTATGTATAAGGTTTTTCTGGTGCCTGACTTATACAGATGATAGTCGAATCTCATGATGATATTGGAAATAATCCTAGCTTTTCAAAGCGTGAAAAAGAGATCATCTATTATAGAAAGTTGGATACTGATTCATGACCATAAGCTATATCAATGTTCTGTAATCCATGAATAATGGAAGGGTCCCATCTTTCTTCATGGTGAACCTTATGGGTGAACCCCAAGAGGAATTGATAGGCTATATAAAACCATTGGCCTCTAAATCGTCCTACTATCACATGAGAATCTAGAGCACAGTAGGTTCCAACCTATACGGTGGAATGGACAATGGGGATACTCTTAGAACATGCTTAATCATGAACTCTACCTCTCACTCTGGAGGTAATCCAGGAAAATCACCAATAGGTACATCTCTTAAATGATCTAACATGGGAGGAAACCCAACTAGGTGTACTCTCTAGTCCTCTATGAAGAGACATGAAATTTGGGAGGTAACTCTATCGATCCCATGATACTCTATTCCTACTCGACCAGCCTATAAATTCCACTCACCCTTGTGTAGATAACTACTTCCATCTAGTTTTGTAAACGATAACTTGTGGTGATAGATGTATTCAAAGGAATGAATCCAAAAAAACCCATCTTGATAAAGTCATCAAAGCATATCATCTTGAGAACAATTTAGTTCCACAAGAAATGGTAATTGCATACCTCAAGGGTACAACCCCTGCATTAGTGTATACCCTCCAACTATACTCCCAATGGTGTATCTAGAGTCATTACACCAATGAAATAAGGCACTTCCTACCTGATAATTTCCATGATAGATAAAGAGATGAAGGATTGTGAAAAACCTTAATCATATAAGTCAGATACAACAGTAGAGGTTACTAGAACTAAACTGCATACTTTATATTATCTTCCAATATCATCTTCAGGTATCATCTATAATGGATGATACTAAAAAGATATGTTGAATTTTCCAATAGCTAGACCATCCTGATGATGAATTCTCTTCTAGTGATGATGATCTAGAGTGTGCATACCACTACCATAACCTCCTCCTCTTCTAGTCCTATGAGTTATACAACAAATCCCCACCTGACATGGCAAAAAAGAACCTTCTACTGAAGGTGTAGATAGTGAAGGTCCTCTTCCACAAGACGAAAATGGAAAAGTAAAATATAATCTCTGATGATACCCAATATAGACTCAAGAATGGTAATCCATTAGGTCAATATTGTAGCGAGGATTCATATTCCCATACACTCTACATTGATGGAACTTAACAGAGCATCTATTGCAGTTACTCTGACCACCACTTCTTTGACCTAAAACCTTGAAGGAACTCTTCCTGATACTATAAGAACTACTATTCTACCATATAACTAATCTTCAATGGCTAGCACTATCACCATACCTCAAGTAGTTCTCAATGATAAAATCATAATGTGAAATCTCAGAGAAATTAGTTAAGTGAAAACATTCACTTGAGTACTGAGGGATATTGAATCCTATCCTCTATGTGTCTAGAACATAAAATATCATTACCAGATAAAAGTTTTTAATATCACCATGACTCAATAAAAGGCACTGAATGATGTATAATTAACATGAAACCCTACTCTAGATGAATAAAATCTCTAGCTTGAAAATCTATAAGTGTTTGAGAAAAGATTTTTCATATAAAGGTGTATGATAATTAGTAGATACCATGCCCTGAAGGGGTCCTATCCTAGTTAATGAAATCCAAACATCACTAGGAAAAATCATTTAACATGTATGTTTCAAGATTGACCCTCTTCTATAGGGGAATCTCTAGATTCTCAATGATAGATATTGTGGCCTCTAGATAAGACAAAAAATATTTTAACCACCTTACCTTGAGAGGGGTAGGAGGATTAAGATACAGTAAATGCCATGTCATAAAATACTTCATGGAGAAAGTCTTGGAGCACCTTGCATGGAGTGTATCAAACATAGTAAACTCTCACGAAGCTGACAGCTGGTTCCAAGATCATCTATACCCAGCGGTGCCTCAATTGGGACCCCAGGTTGTAAGAATAGAATCACATGGACCATTATGTCAGGAGAATGGTTTTTTTACACCATTCTACAGTATGAAATTAGAATATTATGGTGACCTAGATCTAAAAACTCCTAAAACACACAATATAATAAACTGAAAGAAGATAGATACACTATTCAAAGAATAAATAAAAAATAAGGCCACCTACCAAAGGTATACTACCCCAACTACCCACTTAAAAGGATGGGTATTGGTACATGTTCAGGTTTAAATTTTTGGGGTTCTATTTGATAAAGGGTTAATATCATCTTGATTCTTAATTATAGGAAACCATTTTATTTTAAGTCTTATTCCACAATTTTATTGTGCATTTTCTTATAATCTTATATCAATTTTTGATTAAAATGGATTTTCAGTCCTTGTAAATTAGGGACCATACAACTTATCATTGAGATCAACACCCATTTGCGTTCCAATTAACCCAATATGCATTTTTTCTAAGAATGTAATTGGTTATATAAGTTGTATTGACTTAGTAAACTACCCATTACAACTCATGAGAGACCATACACCTCCTGAAATGAAACCTTAAATCACTCAATAGTAGGCAAAGAACAACACATTCATAAATAAATACTATAGAATCAAAAAAAAAGAAGAAAATAAAGGTAGTGAAATTCACCTGTATGCCCTAGAATTTTCATGCCATGTGAATTATTGTTTCCTATAATTATGGATGATTGATGATACTTTCCCTCATCTCATTGGTAAAATGATAAAATGAAAAACTCAATCACAATAACAATAATGAGCATAACATAACATCTTGTTTCACCCAACAGGGAAATGATATCATCCATAATAAGAAAAAATCAAACAACAATTATTATTCTAGGAAACATAGAATTTATCACGAACAGAGATTAGTTATGCTAAAGCATAACTTATAACCATGATTCAAATAGTTTCTATCTTCCTATTTAATATATCCAATGAGTAACCCAGTAAAGGAACAAATCTAATACCACATTTTTAGGTCTCAAACCCAGGTTCCCTCAATGGTTCCTCAAGCCTGATTGCCCACATGGCCTCAAGAACAACCCTTCAAACTCCCAAGGACGACGACTAGAAGTGGGAGTATATAGTGTTTCTGTGGGGATAATATTCCCTCATTACTAAAGTTTTTCATAGTGGATAAAAGTAATAATAGGAAACTAAATGAAGAAGTAGATATGTGAATAAAAAATCCTGCAATATATAAAAATCAACTATAACTAGATGCTAAATCATATACAAAATGATGACACATGTATGTAATGACCTTAAAAATAGGAAAGCATGGATAAAAGGAAGAATTTAACATATGCTATTAAATAGTAAAAAATAAAAAAAATATCTTTGCATCCTAAGATCAATCTTATTCATATACTACTAAGATCTATCCTATGAAAGAGTTTAATACTATGTTTCTACAGTAGGATGCCTTCCCTTGACAACAGCTGCAAAAATGTAATCATTCCACGTACTAATAATGGCCCATATATGTTGTGAGATATATCTTAGTATGAAAGCATCATTGGAATCTATAACATCAACTATACGTAATTTAAAATATAATAATGTGAAATCATTAAAAAATAATATAAAAGTATTAATCTAATGAAAATACCCAAGTACCTAATTTACCTTTATTTGGAATATGAACATGTAATGATTTCATTTATTAATGATGTTTAGCTTATATAATAAATTCACGTAAGGTATAACAAGGATTCTTTAGTTTGTAGAGTGGTTTTCAAAGACCTTAAAAGAAATATTATTAGATGAATTTATGGTACATGTGTTATTTTCTCCTCCTTTGATGTCGAGATGTTTTGTCTCATTATTGTAGTCATCATTGTCAGACAAAAATGGTGGAACAAAATATGGTTTGAATTTGACTCCACCAGCTTTGTGAAAGAGATATAGAATGATGTAGTTTATCATGCATGGATCCTAAAAACATGATTTATGGGATAACTCCACTCCCATTCTAGGATCAACCATATAATCACACATTCTTATCATGAGGAAAACATAGTGGTGGAAGGCATATCCGACAAAATAATTTATAGTGACATCACCTGGTAGAAATAATCTCCTATTAATATGGTTAATTTATATGAAAAATATTGTAAAAAATTACCATGTTCAAAAATTTGTAACATTTAAGTGGTTTATATAATTTTTCCTTGGCCTTTTTGACCAAGGAATAACCTTTTAAAAAAGTATAGGATCGCAGCTATAAAGAGTCATCCATGATAATGGTAACAATGAATTGAAACAAAGTAAAAAATATATATCTTTGAATTCATGGTTGAAGACAACATATAAGTAACCTACAACCTAGAAATAATGGATAATATTGGAACATAACGGAAAACACCCAAGGCATTCCACAATAATAATTTTACAACTATGTCCTAGGAATTCATCCACCGAAAAAATTCGATAAGCAATGACATGGCCTTAGGGTGTATCTGGGGCCCCATATGAATGTAGACATCACACTGGGTCCATGTAATGTATCTGTGGAATCCTATAGTAATAATGGATGGATACTATGGTGTCGTACCAAGAATCCACTTCTAGACAATGAACGGATTCTAAGGTGGATATTAACCTTGTAAACTGGAATCCATGAATCAGAGTAGAATACATGAGTGCTCAAGGAATTTCCTTGGGAATGCAAGGATGGATTGATTCTGGAAACTCCTATATATATGTCATGTTCATTATAAAATAGATACATTATAATTGATCCATTTTATATAATTAGACCATATACAACTCATATCATTTAATAAATCAATTATTTTGAGCCATTTCCTTTAACAATTATGACAAGGATGATAAGGCATGAAACCAATTACTAACTCATATATTTCATATTCAATTCCATATGTTTACTATGATCCCTTCCACTAATCATAGATGGGTCTGTTATTGATGTGAATCCAAGTCATTTAATTATATTCACTGAAATAGTCAAAGTGATATGTGTCAATATACATTCAAAATAACCATTTTAACATTCTTAATTTTATTTATGAGATTATATTAGAAGGTTCAATGGATATTTACCTATATCTTCCTTTTGTGATTTATTCATTTAATTGAAAAAGTAACAATTTTCATGGAAAATTAATGGATCACATGAACTGTGGAGTATATAGGCTTAGAAAGCTACTAAAAGCATAATTATGGAATCGCTATACTTGGGGTAGTTGAAAATGAGTTCATAACCTCCAATGATGGATAGTATATATGAAAAGGGTCATATAAAAAGGTTCTAATTACTATAATAATGGAACATGAATTTAACAGGATAGTTCCAATTAAATCTATGTGTAGACAAAGAAAATTATAAAATAATGAATCTTGAGAGATGAGTTATAGACCCCCTACCTCATACATCTACAACACTACTCATCCTATATAATCATCTATTTTGGCCTGAATTATAAGAGATGTGAAGAATGAATAAAATCTTTGAAAATAGGGTATATGGGCCTCCATCTAAATATTTTCATCAAGGGGAATAAAAATGATTAATGGATAAAAATGAATCGAGGTCTTAC
The DNA here is from genome assembly GCA_963277665.1 of Viscum album. Taxonomy (NCBI): domain Eukaryota; kingdom Viridiplantae; phylum Streptophyta; class Magnoliopsida; order Santalales; family Viscaceae; genus Viscum; species Viscum album. The sequence continues at coordinate 544,530,345 of OY728119.1, forward strand.
CGATGAACATCTAATGTGATGAACGATGATCTAATTGGACCCTGGATCATATATTGGGATCAAAATCTATGAAATATGTCTTCAGAATCTTAAAGAGAGAGAATAGAAGGTGTTGCCCACTGGAATAAATAGTGGAGGAAGAAAATAAGGTTTAATAATATAATTAATAGAGAAATTGTCATTTTAACCAAAATTCATGGGTCGCATGGTTTGACCACCCATTTGGACAAACCATACACAAACCATAAAGGTCCCACTACATAAGAAGGTAAAACACACTATTAGAATGCATGATTTAGGAAGCTGTACACCAACCATGTGAATCACCTATGCTAAAAAGTGATCATATTTCGTATGGGTTTGTGTCCCCAAGATCTTTCTTATTTAAAATTTTTCATCCTGATTCACCCCACCATCCAAACCCACATTGTTAGGACAGATCATGTCGACTAGGTATAGTGTTTATACTAACCATATGGCCAAGAAATTTTCTCCACTAGTTGACTTTTCGAGCTCCGAACAGGACCCAAAACCACCAAATATATAATAACCATATTAGGTAGCCATATTAGGTCCAAAAAAATAATTATATAGAATTTAAAAGTACACTGACCTTAGTTAAAAAATGATTTCATATAGTCATCCCCCCATAAATGAACTCATCCATTAATTCACCTTCCAAGGGAAACAATGATTCATCTGAGAAAAACATGGCCCACTGGGCACATACGTTAGCCTCCCGCTACCAAGCCCCATCTGGTAAAATGTCCAGCTACCATAACACCAATACTAAAGGGATAAAATGACCTTATAGAGCCTTCATTTTTAGTTTGATGATACAAAGAGGATACTCATCATATTAATCTTTGGAATCTAACTTAACCTCATTGAGATTAAAAGTGTGATACATGTCAGTATACTAATAGATATTCTGTGAAATTTAGATGAAGTTGTGTATGGAATGATACGTCTGAGGAATTAACAACTAATATTATTCGATCCAGAATCTCTCCAGAATCTCAAATTGCCCTAAATAACCAGGGAAAAACATCACATTACTCAGAGTTAGTAAAAAAGATTGTCTACCTACCTATGATGTATGCCCGAAGCATGTCCTAAACACATGTTTCGTCTGTTCTAAATAACCAACAGCCTGAGGTTGAAATGATGTCCTCATAAGTACATGTGTACCCATATCCCTCTATCACCCCCGCAAGAAAGTGTGATGTTATAGGATAATCTGTATCTAAAATTATAGTAGGAGGGATCTCATGTAGTTATATGATCATCCTGACATACAATTGTCCCAAATCATCGAAATAGAAAGTCTCTCATAAAGGATGTAAATGGGACTTCATCATCAATCTGCTAATGAAAACGCAAAATTCTTCAACAACTTGAGGTTAAATTTGTAAGAAGACCATAATGTGTATTGAGACATATTCTAATTTTAATTCGAGTATTAGAAGTTTCTGTAACAAGCCAGCAGGTCACTGGTACCCTTCCTTCACTAGGAAATAGGTGGAAAACCAAGTGATAAAACATGCTATATGATGTTTCATCCCTTTCCACCAATACTGGAATCTCATATATAAATGCAACTTGGTGATTCCTGGATGAAATACCCCTGAGAAACATGGAACTCTTGCATTAGTTCTTATCTCATATCAATAGGTACCCAGAAACTTCCATGAATATGCAGGATGTTGTCTCTATCTAAATACCAATCTGAAGGTGGGCCATTACTTGAAATATGACCATGATGAACAATGCTTTCAGGATCAGAAAGCGTCCTACCACTCTTGACTATCATGAAACATAAAATGCATCTTATAAAAGTGTGATATCAATTTTTAGTTGACACTGGCTTCCCATATGGTATGTGACTGAGTTCTCCAACTCATCACATTAGCTACTACATTTCCCTTTCATGGTTTCTAGGAATTATCCAAATTTATGGACTAATGATATTTTACTCATCTTCTCTATATGATATTCAAGTCATGATATGAAGATATATATTTTAGAATCTTGTTGTCTGTATACACCACAAGGCACTCATCCATAATATAGTGTCTCTAGAAATGTAATGTATAAAAAACTTCTACATTCTCATGATTGCGCATAGGGTTATTTCACTCTTAAGGCCTAAAATTTATAGATCCGTACATGATGAATATTTCCTCTTACATCAATAAGGCTCCCAATTCAATGACTGATGAATCATAGTATACCATATGGTCACTTATAAGATCAAGAAGAATCCTAATTGGTACTGAGACATGCCTTCCTTCGGGAACCTAAAAGTATTTCTTACACTCTTATGACCAAAATAACATAACTCACTTCTTCATATAACCTGTAAGAGGTGTATAAAGGCTTGATAATTCCTATACAGAATTCCAATAATATCGAACCAATCCCCAAAAACTCTATATATCAAACATGTTCTTGGGATTCTCTTATGAAACCATACCACTCACCTCCTCTAGGTCAATTTATTATACTAAATCCAAGGTGATATGACCCAAGAAAAGGACATTTTTTATCTATATGTGGCACTTAGAATTAATTTCATAAATATTATTATCTCTTAGTGTATTCAAAATGATCTCAAGTTTCAAGTACTTATCCTTATGAGTGTTGGAATACTCTATGAAGTCCTCACAAAATACTATGATAAAAGAATCTAGATAGGGGTGGAACACCCTATTCCTCAATGAAATGAAAATGGAATTCACCTTCATAATACTGAATGACATAATGAAATACTCATACAAACTATACATACTATGGATGTTAGTATGAGGTTTGTATGTTTTCTTGAATCTCACATGTTGATAGCTTGATCTGAGTTCAATATTCAAGAACACAGTTGATCCAAGATGATTTTCAAATACATTTTCTATTTTAGGCATTGGATATCGGTTCTTTCCCATAAGATAGTTCAATCATCTGTAATCAATGCATAAACAAAGGGTCATATCAACCTTGATGGAGAAAAGCATGAGTGAACCCCAGGAGGAAGAGTTAGGTCATATTAAACTTTGATCTCTAAATCCTATATCAATTTAGTGATCTCATGATTCTTGATAGACGAAATCATGTATTGTTGAATGGACATGGGATCTGCTCCAAAAACAAGCTCAATCATATACTATACCACTCTCTTAGGAGTTAGGCCATAAAAATAATTGTGAAATACATCCCTAAAGTAATATAAAACAAGATGAAACTTCTATATGGATTACTCCCTAAACCTCCCTAAAGATACTAGAAATATGTGTATTCACTCCACCTAGCCCATGATTCTTTGATCCGTCCCTACTGGCCTGCACATTCCACTCACCCTTGTGTAGATATCTTCTGTCTTCTCGTGATGCAAATGATAACTTATAAAGATAGTAGTCTACAAATTCATGATAGGGAACCAACCAATCCATCCGAATAATCACATAAAATCCATTCATATTGAGAGAAATGTGGTCCCATAAGAAAGGGTAACAGCATATCTCAAGGCGAAAGTCCCATCATTGGCGTATTCCATCTAACTGTACTCCAAAAATTGTACCTAGGGTCCTTAAACAACATTAATACTATATTTATAAACCATTACATTCCATGATAGATAAATATATGAATGACTGTGATGAAACTATATCAAATATCGAAGATACAATAGCGGATGCTCTTATAATAGGTCGTCATACTGTAGAAAGTACTTCACTATGATCATCAGGTCTCAGCTGTAATGAAAGCAACTAACCTTATTTGAGGCCTAGTTCTATAGTTGTACTACCATATATATGACCTCTTATCTAGTTTTGATGATATAGAGACTAACTATAATTTATATGGCCACCTCCTTGTCTAGACCTACTGGGGCTACTCCTACCCCCACCTGAGATAGTTTAAATGAAATTTCCACTGAAGGTGGAGCTAGTTAAGGTCATATTTCCCTAGAAGTAGATGGAAATGTCTAATAGAATATATGAATATTCCCCATATGACTGCAAGAAAATCACTCCATAATGTATCCACCACACCAATGACTTATCTTCCCCTTCCCACATCAGTGATGGAATAAAATAGAGTTTCATGTTTTTTTACAATGACCACAACTTTTCTGATATAAAACATCGAAGGAATGCTTCCTGGTGATGAAATAACAACTGGACTATCTGGGCACTAATATTTTATGCCTGATACTATCACCTTCCTTTAGGTTACACCTAGTGATAAGGTCCTGATTGACAATCTCAATGAAGGTTGGGAGGCGAAAAACATTCACCTATGTATGGACGGTATACACAATCCCATCCTAAAAGAATCTATCATGTGAAAATCTCTATGAAAATTACTAGTTCTATGACCATTTTTCTTTTTAATTATTCTATAGAAGTTATGATACCCCAAGGTGGGAGATGCTTTAGCATCATATTTCAGGCTTTGACCTAGGTGGATTTCCTTGGATTATTGGGGGAGAATTCAATGTTGTTGTCGATACAGAGGAGAAGAGTGGGCAAGGAACATTTCCACAAAAGGAAAGTTTGGAATTTGCTCAGTTTGGGGTCTAAAAAGGTTTAATAGACATGGGAAACTCATGCGACAGGTTCACTTGGTGCAACAATCAGAGGGTTGCAGATTCTATTGGATATTTTTGGATCATTTCATTGCTGAAATGCATGCATCTTCCATGTTTCCCAATGCGAAGGTCAATCACCTAGTGCGTAGAGTTTTAGATCACTCACCTTTTCAGATATTTGTGTCCCCATTGCAGATCTACTATAATAGTTTCATGTTTTGTAGCTAGTGTCATGAGGACTAGGGGTATAAAGAGATGGTTAAGGAGTCCTGGTAAGAACTAGTTCCTAGTCACATTTGGGTGGCCTAAATAACATGTTGAGATGGCTAAAAGAGGGGCTCCACCTGTGGGCAAGAAATATACCTCCAATAGATCAGTTTTTGGATGACTTGAAGTAGGAAGGGGAGTGGATGGAAACCAACCTGTAGGAGACATGGGATGAGTCAGTTTTCGGTGACCTCATAGATAAGAAGAACGAATTGTACAATATGTTCCTTTCCTAGTAGTGAAGGGTGGGGGTGGCATCCATGAATATGTGGCTAAGAGAGGGAGACAAAAAGAAGACATTTTTTCATTCATTCATTAAGGAGAAGAGGAGGCCCATCAAGCAAAATATAGACTAGGAAGATGGATCCTTCATTGATGATAAAGACGTGGTTGGAGGCAAGGTGCATACTTTTTTCAGAGACCTATTGGCAAGGCCTAACATATCAATGAAAGATGGATATCCGACAGGGAGTGAGGATTTTTTAATATATGATTTTAATATAGTGTCTACTCAAGTCAATGAATCCTTGGTACGTCTGCTAGAGTATGAAGAAATATATAGATCCATGATGAAGCTTAATCCCAAGAGTGGTCCATCCCTAAAAAATATTCTAGGTTATTTTTATATGGCATCATGGGAAACTATTAAAGAGGGAATCATATTGGCCTTTTAAGACTTCTTTTGGGGAGGAGGCCTTCCACGGGTGGCATGTGCTATATCCCTGTTGCTCCTCCCAAAGACAACTGATCCCTCTTCCCTAGATCATTACTGGCATATAAGCATGTGCAACGTTCCATATAATATTTTGGCATGTATTATCAACATGAGGTTTTCTAGTTTTCTTCCCCAGTGCATCTCACTTGAACATCACAGGTTTGTGAAAGGCCGATCGATTCAAGGCGCGATGACTCTATCTGAAGAGATGATCAGGCACATCAACACCAAGACTCATGGCTCTATTATTATCATTATACTGTATATGAGCAAGGTGTGTGATAGGATGGAATAGGGTTTTCATAATATGGTTCAAATTTATATGGGTTTCTATGTATGGGAATGTGATATATTCTTCAGATATTTTAGTTCCCCTTGGCTAGTAATATCTTTTATAGGTAGATTTTACGGGTTTTTCAAGGCTACAAGAGTTCTTCGCCAAGGAGAACCAATATCTCCATGTATACTTGTCTAAGTGTACGATACATTATCTATAACTATTAACATATGGATAGAAAAATGTATATATCATTCCCTATCAGAGAAAACAGATCCTTCCACCAGTTTCACAACTCATGTTTGCTCACGATTAAATTATATTCATAAATGTTGGAATAAAATCCATGATGGTAATTACACAAATTGTTTATGATTACATCCACTGGAGTGTCTAAGTAGTTAAAAAAGGAAAAATAATATTTTACATCTCAAACAAATGCAGGGTCATGTGAGTTGTGTATCTTAGTAAGAGGTTGGCCATGTAGCGAGGCCAGTTTTCTCTGGAATACCTTGGATCTCCTATTTTACTGGGAAGAATGCACATCAAGGACTTATATAATTTGTCGAGAAGGATCTCAAATTGTGTTATAAACGACAAGAATTATATTTTATCCATAGGGGTCTGTATTTCTCAGGTTAACAGCTTCTTATCAGCAATAAATTTCAATTGAACTATGTCCACATAAGTTCCAAAAGGGTTTATTATGACTATCGATAAAATTATAACTAATTTTGTATGGTAAGCCTCATCAGAGGTAAGATGGTATTGGGATTATTGGGGATGAATAAACAAGACAATCTAAGAGGGAGGTATTAATGTGGGGAGCTTAGAATCCACTATCCACGGAATACATACAAAACTGTCATGAGAGTTGATTGAATGCCACACTTTGTGCAAAAAGACCATGTACTGCCACTCAGGAGGTATCAAGGGAAATCAGTCTATGAATGGTTCTTCTCTTTGGTCATGGATTTTCTCTATTATCCTGACACTTCAACAACACTCAAAATGGATAGTAGGGGAGGAGAACATTCAATTTTGGTTTGATAAATGTGCTTGCAATGTTATAGGGTTTCCTGGGATTCCATGCACCCACTATATCCTTCAGAAAAGTGATCCTCCACCTAGACCTTATATCGATGGTCATGGATAATAAGAAGAAAGAGGTGTTCAATGCTATTCTCATCAACTCATAACAACATAAATATGTATTTACTCCCTCATCCAGGGGAGACTTCAATGCCATGGATTATCAAAGCTTTGATTTTTCCCAGACATAAGATGATAGATAGAGAAAACAGTTTGGTGCAACAAGATTACTTCCAAATACAGCTTCCTAATTTTGAGAATCAGAAATCTCACCATTCCATAAGATAAAAGTATCAAAAATATGGTATAAGCATTGCATCTTGCTACCACTATCATAAAAGCAAGTTAGAAATGGATGCTAATCATATCTTCTTTGTGGGAGAATGGTCCCCAGTGTTATGGAGATTTATCGGTGAGTTCACAGCGTACACTCCCCAGTTTTACTATGACAAAACATTTTGGAATGATGGTTTCAGGTGTCAGAATAAATGGTCACAAAAATAGTGGCTCGTGCTATTATCCTCAATGATGGGTGTTGGTGTCATTATCAAGCAAGGACTAGGTGAGATATGAGGGGATTCCTTCTACATGGCATTCAATAATCTCAAGGAATCGGAGCTTGCTGGCAGATATGGTGCCCTTATTCAGAAATTGGGAGGAAGTTCCCTCTGTGAGAACATTTTATGTTTCCTCCATAGTGGATCATCCCCCCAGCTCCAGATTCCAGGGCTAGTGGGTGATGTAGTTTCCCCTAGTGGTTGGATTCTAGCTTAATACTGATGGTTCATGCAAAGAAGGAATTGATCATAGTGGAGGCATCATGAAATACTAAAGGGGGAGTGTGGTTATGGCCTTTAAGGTCCACTACAACAATGGTACTATCATATAGGCTGAGGCCAAAGCATTTTTGTTGAGCTCTTGGTGAGTATCCTGAAGAACATCTATATATCCCATGTGGAGATCAATTCAATGATCATTAACAGATCCCTTCAAGGTAATGATCAAACTCCGTGGTCGATATCTTATATCATCAAAAAATGCAGAGCTCTTCTTAGAAATGAAATTAAGGTTACTCATACCTAGCGTGAAAGAAATAAAGTTCCAGATCATTTGGAATCCAAATTAGATCAAGACCTTGAAGTCACCTACCCTCCAAACATTTTGTTCCTTAAACCTTTGGGTGCGTCCTTAATACGAGTGGTTACCCTCAGCCTGCACTACTTTTGGCCCCCATAGCCCCTTTTTTCTATATTTTTTCATTTTAATTTCAAAAAAATGGAATCAATGACGATGATATAGAAAATTACTCTAGATGTGTGAAATCTCTAACTCGATTTTCTCTCAACATTAGTGGAAAAAAAATATATTGTAGAAAGCTATCTGAAATTTATCCCATAACATCTCCTCATGGTGACCATCCTAGGTAATCACTTTATACCAGTGCTCAGTAATATCCCAAAGCATGTAGGAAGAAATATTGACCCTCAAATATGTAGGTGTCTCTAGATTATCAGTGATAGATAGATTGGTATCTAGCTATGACCTAGCATTCTATGAACCGCCATCCACCAAGAAGGTATATAGATACTACTATTGGAACTCACATGTCAGATTAGTCATTTTAGGTAAATTCCATGGATCATATTTCATAGACTACGTCAGATGTAAGAATATCTCATGAAGCTGAACTTCAGTGCCAATATCTCGTATAGAAGGCAGTTCCTGAAGTGGTACTCTTGAATATAAGACTAGTTTCTCAGGACCCACCACACTAAGAGAACAGTCCTCCCCACTATCCCATCACATGACATGAGGATTTCCTGGTGACATAACTCTAAAAATACTTAGAACACTCCTCAAAACAAGATTAAATAAGATAGATATAGTAGAATAATCAGAACATAAAAAAGGTCTCACTACCAAAGATATACTACCCCCACTACCCACATGGATGACCTGTTATTGATATGTTTTCATGTTTTATTTATAGGGGTTCAAGTTGATCAAGGGTAAATAGAACCTTTACCCTTCATTTACTACAAACTATTTTATTTGAAGTCATATTTCACATTTTATAGTAGAAATTTCTTATAAAATTATATCAAAGTTTTATTAAAATGGATTTTCTATCAAAGTGACTTAAGGATCGTACACCTTATCCCTGAGATCAACAACCATTTAAATTCTAATTAACCAAATATATATTTAGCCTTATAATGTAACAGATTATATATGATGTCTTGACTTGGTTAAGTACTTATTCCAACCAATAAACCTACTGAATCGAAACTAGAAATCACTCAATCACAGTTACAATGTATCACCTACATATATTATAACCATATCATCACTCAATAATCATAGGAAACTTCAATCATTGAATCGGACCTATATTCCATGTAATATGGATGGAATGTGAATTTTTGGTGCCTATATTGATGCATGATTGATTCTCGATTCCCAAATCTCATCAGGCTAAGGATAAAATGTAAACCACCATCACAATAATAATAACAACCATCACATAACATGTGTGTCACCCAGAGGTGAAAATATAACAATCGTGATAAGAAAAACTATAAAAAAAGAATTATTCCTAGAAACATGTAATTTACCCAAAATATGGGTAATATATTTCCAAGTTGAGTTATAACCATTCTCTAATTCATTATTAACCTCATGTCTATTGTCTCCATAATATAAACCATGAAATGAACCGCTATGATACCACTTTGTGATGCCTCAAACTCAAGATCCACTCAAAGTTACACAGATCTGGGTTGGCCACATGGACCCAAGTGCATCCCCCCAAATTCAAGATACTGACAACTAGCAGTGATGAATTAGGCTATGCCTATTGGAATAACTTTCCATAATTAATAGACTGAAGAAGAATGAATAAACGTAAAAATAGGTAAATAGAGAAAGTAGTATAAATGTGAATAACAACTCATTCAATAGGTAATTATCAATGATTAAAGGAAGATATTTCATATGAAAAATAATGATAAATGTATGTCATATCTCTATAAAATGGGAAAGTATGGATACAATGTAGTAGAAAATACATGCTATACAAAATTAGAAAAAACAAACCAAAACTATACATGCATCCCAAAATCCAGCTCAGTCATCTGCTACCAAGCTCCATCCCTTGAAAGAAATTAACATCAAGTGTCCAAAGTAAGAAACATTTTATTTACACCAAAATACATTTAATATTCCCAGCAACTAATGATTTCTTAGATAGGGTGAGATATAAATCTTAGTAGGCAACCACTAATACCATCTATAACATCCAGTTTGTATAACATAAACTAATAGAGTGTGAAAGCATGCATATATAAAAGCAAATCAATACGACAATGTAAATAACCAAGTACCTACTTCAGCCCCAACAAGTGTCGGAATATGTAATTATTTCATTTATTAATTATGTATTGTTTATATAAATATTTGATGTGATGTATAAATTTCACATACATCAGTTCATTGTAGTCATAATTATAAATGATTCAATATTTAACAAGTCATCCATGATTATGAAAATAATGAAAGGGGTGTAATGTATAACCAATGAATCCTTGACCTCAGGGTTTTACCCAACTCAAAAATAACCATAATCCTAGATATAAGTGGCATGATTGTAATACACGGTGAAACACCAATGGAATCCTACAATTTTTTAATTTCTAATCGACACCCAGGAATTCATCCAAGGTAAAACGAGATAAGTGATGGCTAGGACAAATGGTCTATCTAAGAATCCACATCTCTATAAACATCATGAGGGATATGAGGAGTGTATCCAAGGAATCCTAAAACAATAATATAGGGATCCTATAGTGTTATATTGGTCATATAGTAGTAGATAAGGATTTTGACCCATCGTGGGTAAGAACCTTGGCAACTGACATACCTAAATTAGAATAGCTTCTATGAGGTCTCAAAGAATTCCCTCCAGAATCCAAGGCTAGATCGATTCTAACCACTAAAATAATTATGTTGTGGAATGTATTCAATATGAACCTTATGATTGACTCATTACATAAAATTAGTCCATGTAATACTCATGTTGTTTAGTAAATAATTTCGCTCACATTGTTGTCTTTGATTAGTAAGATAAGGCTGATAGAGCATGTACCATTTATCAACACGTATAGCTCATATTCAATAAATTTGGTTAACTCTTCTTCCTTCCACTAATCATTACAAGCTGTTATCTGAACATGAAACCAAGTCATTTAATTAAATTCATTTAAATAGTCCAGGTAATATTTATCCATGAAATTTCAAATTAATAATTTAAACATTCAAAAATTAGTTTGAACACTTACCCAAGATGTTTAAATAGATATATACATTTGAAACCCATTTATGATCCATTTATTCAATTAAAAAACATACCATTATCATGTCCAAGTCATAACTCACCCGAACAGTGGTACATATAGGCTTATCAAGATACTAAAATAAAAACTATGGAATCAACCTTATTGGGAGGTTGACATTGAGGTCATAAAATCCAATGATGGATAATATATATGAAAAGGTTCTTTTAACATTGTTATAAATATTAAAATCAAAGAAAATTAATTTAACAGATCATGCCCAATTAAATAGGTGCACACACACGACAATTTATAATATGAAGAAACTTTAGGAGAGAGTTATTGACCACCTACCCAATACTCATATGACTATCCTAATTTATTATTAGCCTCTAGTTTTTCTAAGATTATATGTGTTCATAAGAATGAATTAATTCCCTAAAACAATTCGTTTGAGACTAATTATAAATAGCATTGTCGTGAGAAAGAACAATGATGAGAAACTAAAAAGGAATCCAGATCACATTGATGCACATCCAATGTGATGAATAAGGATTAAATTGGACCCCAGATCAAAAATCAAGAACCAAATATATGAATAATGGCATTTATAACTCAAAGAGAAATATTATAAGGTGTTTTCTTATGCAACTAAAAAATTGAGGAAGAAAATAAGGGTTAAACATTTCATTATGTTAGGAGATTGTCTTTTTACTAAAAATTTCATAGTTTCATAGTCTGTATACACATTTTCCCAAACCTTTCACCAACCATTCACTTCACAATTCTTATGGAAGGTACCCTCATGTATAGTCCACATAGTTAGGAAAACCTATCACTAATCATATGAATTACCCTACTAAAAACAACCAATTTTTTTCAGGGGCGTACAGCCCCAGTTGCACGGTTACAGAAAATCACATACCCTAAGTCACCCAAAATTCTAACCCCACGTTATTTGAGGAGAATGTGTGGTCTTGGTTGCATGCTGTCTGCTAAAAATTCATCCAAGTGATTTTATCCACCAACTAGGGTTTCGAGCTCCAAAAAATATATCATAAATTAAATAATCACAATAGTTTAAAATAATTAATGTAATGTTACATATTAATTAATTAACCTCATATGATTTTTGCATGAGAGTGATAAAGAAAAAGTGGAAGATAATATGAAAATGTGAGAAATGATGAATGAAAACAAACACACATCATTATGTTTTCTCATCTCTACGGCACTAAATTATTATTATATTTGTGTTGGGTTTACAATAAAATCTCACTATGTATTCTAAGATCGTTATGGGGGGTAATTACGGAATACATTTTTCTTTATAAAGTGTGGGATGAGTAGTTTTCCTGGGATGGGGAGAAAATTTAAATATATTTCACGAGAAATGTATTTTTAGGATAAAATATTGAATAAAACATAATTCTATGGTAAAGTATATAATAATAACATTTTAAAAATTATCAAATATATTGGAATTAAAATATATGATTTTCATATTTTAAAACACCATATAATCCAAATTTGTTAGTTTAATCAAATGAAATGTGGGAAAAATAAAAATTTGTTATTTTAATGAAATTATTTGGACATTAAACTTTGGAAAATGCTATTTCGGATTGGAAATTATGTTTAATATTTTTAAATGACCCATTTATATTATTAATTTTTTATTAACAGAAATAAATAATTACAAAATTATTAAGTCATTATTACATCATTATTATGATACAAAACACATGTTATTTAAAAAATAGTATTTTTACGATTTATGCAAAAAAGAAGTACTTTATAAAAATAAAAAAAATAACCCTTGGAAAATTTGAATATATTGATTCCCAATATGATATTGATTTTACCAAAATAATTTTCTAACATAGGTAATTTTATATTTTAATATCAAAATTATGTTTTTAATAAAATATATTATAATATATATTATTAAATACCAACATTTGGGATACTATTAAAACACAGCTTATTACCAATGTTCAGGTTACTATGACATTGTCATATTACATTTCCAACAGGCATATTACCACTTATAAATACCTCTTCATTATTTTATTAAACATTCACTACAATTCTTCCAATGGTTATAAATTTCCATTTATATAATTTTGATTAGTATAATAATATTTTATTTCTTTTTTTAGTGTTGTTAGTGGGGGAGATGAGTTGAAAGGATTGGAAAGTTCCAAAATTTATCATTCTAATTAAATTATTTTATATATTTCTCCCCATTGTAAAATTTTCTATTTTCATGGGTTTAGTTACTAACTAATGTAATGATTTTCATTAACTAAATAATTCATTGTTCGTTTTTTCTGTATTGTATGTGTATAACACTATATAATATAAGAATTATTATAAAAAAATACTAATAATATATTTTTCATTAATTTATTCCCCCTTTTTAAATTTTTTCCCTAAAATTTTAACTCAAATTCTCAGTTGAGAATAGATAAGAATAATCCTATTTAATTTTTTCCTCTAGTTCCCATGTTACCTCTTCATATGTATGGTTTATCCACAACACTCTCAAATGGTATGTTGAATTATTTTATAGAAATATTTTTATAGTCCAAGTTCTTCGCCATTGTATACTTGTATGAGATGTAATTATCTAGTTTTATAACCTTTAGATTTACTATAAGTGAGAGATAATGAATATACTTCCTCAAGAGAGATATATAGAAAATAACCTGAACTTGATCCTTTATTGGTGGAAGTTCTTGTTGATATGACACTTGTTGTTTTAGATCAAGGATGCCAAAGGTTACAATGTTCCTAGGGTTAAAAATTATTTTCATTAAAGAATCAATATTATATTCCATGGTGATATTAAGAAAATGTTGTCTCTAAATTTTAACTCCATGTTCCTTTCATAGATGTCAGTATATATCTTCAATAAACTCTACAAATATTTTATATACTGTTGGATGACTTGAACCATTTATCTCTTCTTTTGGACATGATTGAGTCCATGTTTCGTTATTACCAATTTAATGCCCCAATTTGGAGTCATAAATTACATCCCACATAGTGCATCATATAGACCCATTTGAATAATCTAGTGGAAGTTTTTGTTGTATATGAACTCTATTAATGGGAGGTGTTTACCCCATTAACATACAAAAATATTTTGAGTAGGATCTTATAATGCCTTTAAGTTTTATTTTTTCTTTTATGATTGTCTAAGAGTATAGTGGTTATAGGTCGTATTGAAATTCAATTCAGTATTTAGATCAAGTTGGATACTTCTCTATAATTAAGAAGTGAACCTAGAATAATCATAAATATTGATTGAATGTGGTACCCCATACTGCCTCACTAAATTCATTACATATATCTTATAATGTTGTTTATGAATTTAATTTTTCCTAATATATATGATGTGGGAAGTCTTGGTGAGTCGATCAACTAGACCATATATCTCATTATTTCCATTGGATATATTTGGGAGACAAGTGGAAAAGTCCATGGCGATGTTCTGTAATTTATATGTGGGTTTAAACAATGGTTACATCATCCACTTGAACTTCTCTCACGTTGATTTATCATGTTGACATACCAAGCACTTTTAGGTGTACGCATCCATATTATTCATGTATTCTTCTAAATATTCATTCAAAGATCATGGTAAATCATTGTTCTTATAGAATGGATGGTGAATTATGAGTTATGCGCATTGTCCAAAAGATCATGCTGTATTTATGGTTATTAAGGAATAGAATTTCTAGTTTCAAAATTCATTAAAAAATATTCATCTATATAAAATTCATGAATGTTTGCATTATTTATTACTTTAAAATTTTTTCTAACAACTAAATGGTCCCTTTTCACTAATATGATGTTTTATTTCCTACTTTGTTTGAAAATAATTTGGGAAACATAGGATGTATCCCTGCCATTATTGTTCTAGATCCATACTTTGTATATAAAAGAAAATATGGACTATCACATAATATTTCATGTATAAAATAGATGTTTATTTTCTGATAAGAGCATAAACTACCTTATTCATCCATCTGATATGATATTCAATAAAGAAATCATCATCCTTGATTATCTCTAACCATGTTCACAAATTCATGTAGAGATCCTCATGTGTAAATATATACTTTAAAAATTGGTTGTCGGTGTATATATAGCATTATTACCAAAAAAAGATAAGGTTTGTATATCATCAAAGAAAGAATGACTGCAATTAACTCTATGTTAGGATAATTATAGTACTATTCACTAGGATTTAAATGTTGTGATGAAAAAGAAAAAATATTTCATTATTTATGAGTAAAAACCAAAGTCTATATTAGGATGTATCACTCTAAATGACAATTCCTTCCCCACTGGAGGGTGATGTCAACACATGTATACTAACAAACCTCTTATTTAGTTCATGGAGCCTTTTTACACACTCTTTTTTATAGATAAACATAACTCCCTTTAAAGTTATCATGGTTAGTGGACTATAATTCTATAGAAATTTAATCACAAAACTTATACAGTATCCTGGTAGGATAAAAAAAACTTTGAATATTAGTTACAATATTAGAAATTAGTGACTCCTCTAGGATCTTTTACATGGAAGGATCAATTTAGATTCCTTCATTGGATATGATGTTCCCAAAAAATACAACATATTGTAATGAAAATTATCATTTTATGGATTTACCAAAATTATTTTTCTTAGTGTTTTTAATTTAACAGATAGATTATCTTTATTCTTCTTACAATTTTTATAATATTTTAGAATATCATCAACAAAGACCACTAAAAATTTACCAAGGTAATATTTACCGAATCTACTCACCAAATCCATAAATATTGTAGGAGAATTAGTCAATCTTAATGGAATAAAAACACACTCATAATTCCCATATCATAATTCCATTGAAGTATTTATGATGTCTTATTGGTTCAACTTTAACTGTTGATACCCTAATTGGAGGTAAATAATATCATACTGGACCCAGATTCCACCCAACAGTGCCCTGATCCCAGTTATCCGCATGGCCTCATGTGCATCTCTCAAAAAACTAGAGGTTGTTGACAAGTAGTGAGGGCCTTGGATGTGTCATTTTAAAGATTATGGCCTACTCACTACAGTGTAACATGATGTAATTTCAATAACTATAAATTATGGAAGTATTATAACTTCCATGAAATAGATAAACAGAAGAACTATTCCAGAAGTATCTCATATATAATGATGATCACGTCATGTTTCTAAAACTTTTCTATAATATGTACATAACAATACAATGCAATACATGTTCCAAAATAAAAAAACCAAATATTTTATCCCTCGATAAAATTACGAGCCTAAGAACAGTCCCCTTCCCCCTTCTCATAATCATTAAAAACATTCCGAAATTAAATTCTGGGCACTTCCCTTGACCTTAACTTCATCAATAAGGATTTTTTTGGTACCCAATGATAGCGTGAACTTAGTGTGAGATATGATTGATGTAGGTAACCACCCAAATATCCATAACAGTCTAGGTTCTTCAATATAACAAGACAATGTTGACTGAAAAGTAATACTTGTATGCAAGTGTAATGTTAAGTGCTCATAACATGTAAACTATAGAACCAGTAATACTAAATAGCCTTAGAAGGTTCCATGCAAAACAAGATTCATTCTATTATTACAAGGAATCTATAAGTTAAAAGGAATATAAATATTGTATCCATTCTATTTACACCATATGTCACTAAAAACCCATTTCTGTTCCATACATCCAGGAGTGTCAAAAATTCCATAGTTGGTCCATATTATCAATTGTATCTATTTACCATGGTCGTGACATATAAACATAGTGTCAAACCAAAAAGGATAGGATCCATGGTCTTGAAGTCCTAGGCATCATCACTGAGTCTTAGGAGCTATCAATGGAAACTCAGATAGGATTGAGTTGGGGTCCAAGGAACATTTCTACCAATAATGTCCATTGTGAGCCCAAGACAAACTGGATCCAAGCGGTAGAAAGGCCCATGTAATCCCACAAAATCATGACTGAAGGCACAATCTATGTCAAAGGTGTTCACTACTGCATTCCACTTCCAAGGAATAACATCCAAGGCATATAATTTAATATTTCATCATTTGATCCACTTATCAACAAATAATCATCCAATTACAACCCATGAGTATACTCACTCATTATCCACAATTCATATTGAAATAAATAAATGAGTATTCACACTCATTTAACAAACCAGAAAACCCATTTAATCTATTCAACAAGGAATAACATGATATGATACGGAAAGGGAGTCTAACCATCTCTTATCAATCAATTAAATTTAGTTTATTTCATTACGAGCTTCCTATAACTAATAAAGCTCAAGAAACACCCCCTTAGGTTGTTCAATAAAAGGAAAAGGAAAAAGGAACACACTGTGGGTGGCCTTGGTTGGGGAAACAACCACCAAAGAATCTTAAAAATGAGGAAGTTAATCCATAATATATTCCATTTCATTTTAATTCAATTAATCAATTTACATTTGGGGATGTGACAGAATGTTCTGTGGGAAACCTTAAGACAACTAGATTAGTAAAGCAAAAAACCTCAAGGGAATGGTATATACCACTTACCATAGGTCCTTAGATGATTTCTCATCCAGTATCAGCATTTGATTCAGCTCATATCAAAATAAAATTGTAAAACCTATGAAAAACCTAAAATTATGGCATATTAACATTCACATAAATAGATCATATGATTCCATGAAATAGAAACAATGACTAAAAATGAATTGTTTACACAACAATGTAGATCCAATGTTATGTTTAGTGATTTAATCTGAGATTAGATAAAGGAACATGATTAAAATATACCTTTTATCTTTAAATTGGTGATCACAAATCTCTTGTTTATGAAACAAGAAGAGAATATAAATTATGTTTGAAATAATATATTAATTAGGGTAAAATTTATAATTTTACCCGATTTACCAGGTCACATGGTTTAGTCGCATGGTTTTCCAAAACATGCTCTCATTGTTGTAGGAAAGGGGCATCTCACACAGTGTTTACACACAGTTCCACTAATTTTCCAGAAACCATATCTCATCCTACTGTCAATGACATTAGAGTGTTTCAGACAAGCATACACCCTAAATCCTATGGGTTTTCTAATTGTTTGACCTGTAATACTCCACTTTCTAGCATTGCATATTTATAAGTATCTACGTAACCTTCCCCCACATGGTATCTACTAACTGTGTGACAAAACAATATATCACCAAAAGTTCGGTTCTGACTCTGAAAAAGGTTTAGACAAACTCGATGCGCTCTTGACCAAAATGGGTATTCACATTAATTATTAATTAACCATATAAATACGAAAAAAATATGATTTATAAGTTTTGTGAATACCTGAGTTCCTAAAATCTTCCCCTTAATAGAATTTGTACCAGAATTTCCCTCTCAATGGTGGGGAGTATTTATTTGAGAACAATTCTATCCACTGAGCATGTACCTCATCCTCCAGCTCCCACATCTCATCCTGTAAATGTCCATGTTTCCATATCACCCAAACTAGAGGAACTGATTGACCTCATAGAACCTTTATTCTCCTATCCTCGATGTAAATTAAATTCTCCGCAATAGATGAATCTGCCTCTACCTCAACCTCTATTGGAAAAAAATCATGATTACAGTCTGTATGATAACAGTGTAGCTGAAATACATGGAATACATCATGAATGGATTAGTACCTCTGAGGTAACTGAAACAGATATGATAATATTCGAAATCACTCAAGAATATTGAGTAGACTCACATATTATATAAAAACATTACCCCTTCTCCTGATATATCAATGTCTAATCCCCAGTAACATACGTAAAAAGACCGAATCTATTACCTTGAACTCTAGAGGTCATCTGAAGTGGTCGATGTAAGATTTATTTTGAGACTATGAAGTAGTCATATACTTTCTAATCAAATGGACCATCTCTTATGTCTCCAGTATAAGATATCATCCCAATAATGTTTCATCACATGACTCTAACAATCATACGGTTTATCGACTATGCATATCATAAAATGCATGATTAGGTTACATCTATATTTATAGCTATTATTGTAGTTGAACTAAATAAAGGTTTTATGCCTCCCCCATGAGGCCCCAAAATCTAGGACGCATGCTCAAAGCATGTCCTCAAAATCCTATATCGTAATCTCTAACGAGAAAAATATTTTCAGCATGGTATGATGTGCTCAGAAGTAACTATGCACTGTGAGAAATCCGAAAGCGCTTCTATAAACAAGACATAAACCAGACATCCCTATCTGAAATGATAGTTTATGAGACCCCATCAAGTAATACTATCTCATAGATATAAAATCTCCAAAGGTAATCAATACTGATGGTTTCCTTGATTTGTAGGAATTGAGAAACTCCCATGCTCCTATCAATAACAATCTACAAAACAAATATAACCCAAGTAGGCCTTGGTAAACATGAATGAAATCCTTTTTCACAACATCCCTTTTCACTCATGAATATGCAAATACTCTAGAAGTCGTGCTAGTTTCTATGGTTCCACCTTCATCTATTGACGGGTGGAACACAACATTACAATATTAGATACCTCAGATTTGATACCCGACCACCAGTACACATAGTGCAAGACATGGTATATCATGGTTACACTGGGATTCACTTCCCATGATGAATCATGAAAACCCCACATCAAATATTAATGTATATCCATTATAAATCAAATGTTACCATGAATACAAAGGATTTTATCATTACCAAACTGCTAACAAAAAGTTCAGTCCTCACCTTTCTCACTCTCCCACGAGATAAGGAATTTGAAATTTCATAGGTTCCTCATCCTCACTCTAGAAAGTAGGGCATATGTCACAACTAAGGATGAGATAAAAGTCTACCCCTGTGTATCTTTCAACTATAAGTGTATCACATAGAACAAATCTATAAACTTACACTATATACTGGCCGGCTGAACTGATTATATCAGAGTCCTCATAGTTTCTATATCTGCCACTACGTTTCCATTATTAGCCATGTAATAATGTTGTATGTAAAAATATTGTAGGAAATAAACACACATTCAATACCTAATATTTTGATCAAAAATTGTAAATATATACATGGGGATGTTTGGGTATGTTTACCACAAAAAAAACTCTCCTAGTATGTCGTGTAAGGACACAACCCCAACTCCGCATATTTATTGTCTTAATTTGTTACATATACATATAAATAAGGAATACACATCCCGAAGGAACAAATAGTTTAGTAGTTTTGGACATCTAGATATATAAATAAGTTCAAAATTATAGCATTGATATAAATATATCATAAAAACATTTTTATAATCACACATAATCTCCAAGATTACTCTTGAAATACATTCATAGTATACATCATCACAACCTCGGGAAAATAAAACATGTATAATGGGTGAGCATATATGATTAGTAAGAAAAAATAATATTGAAGAATAAAATATAAACATTAGGCATGATTAATAACAAAAATTCATGACTTTAAAAATACACTTGAGAAAAATAATGAAGGAATAAAAACCAATTAAACAATTATATAAAAAATAAAAATGGATATTCTACTAGTTGAATAATCAAATGGAATATAAATATCTAGTTTCATAATGATGGAACAAATAATGCCATATAATCTGAAATATAGGGTCATGGCCTCAGCCAAGACATCTGAAAATGATTACGGCCTTATCCAAAAACATATCTAGAAATGGGAAAGGTCTCGACAATGTCTGTATCTGTTTTGTCTCATGAGGCCTACAGATTCATCAAGGGGATATAACAATCCAACACATCACATACTATGTCCATTGATTTCCTAATAAGACTGGGGATAAACATTAACACTATATATTTTTATATTGAAACAAACATATGAAATATAAATAACAATACCCAAACATTCACACTAACCATACTGATTAGTATGGTGAATGGTTCCCAAATATAAAATCCATTTTAAAAATAATCATAAACCATTAAATAAAATATGTTATATGATATGATAAAATATTTCTCCCAAATATATATATGAATCAATATGAGTTTTCAAATAAATAAAAATACATTTATAAAATTGTTGACTAATTCTTGAGATAAAAATTGTTTTACTTTGAAACAAATATTTCGTTTAGAGAATTATTTGTATAAAACAATAATTGAAATAAAATTGTTTTTTTCATAATAAAATTAGTTATTTTATAAAATTAATGGTTCCTAAAAAAATATTATTGTGTGTACTTAAACACAAGTGAGAATTCGAGAAGTTACCTTTAATCATACTAGTATTTCGGGAAGAATATTTGAAATATTATTTTAAAACAAGTAACAACACATAAAATAAAGAATTATTATGGTTGGTACACATATATTGAAAATTTATAAATAATTTTTGGTGATTAAATTTTAATAAATAATAATTTCATTGAGATTAATAGTGACGAAGAGTAACATGAAAGAAAATGGAGGTTCGGGTAAAAACCCCAAACCTTAACTCTGATTGTGTTCCTATATTGAAGTTAAGGTACTAGACTATGAAATTTGAATTATCAATAACTTAATTATGAACCTATTTTACTTTTATTTGTTTTTTTATAGTTTTATGAAGTTTATTTATGTTAGTTTTTATGGGTTATGATATTCAATATCATCGTTTCTGAGTGCCCATTTCATTAGATTTCATGATGAGTTATCTTATATGGAAGTTAATGTAAAATTATAATTTAATTCTATTATTAAAGTTATATTTTATAAATATAAATATAAATTGTGAAATGATTTTATAAGTAATTTTTTTACATTGGTTTAGGATGAATCATTAGATGAAATATTAATGATAAACGCTTGGATTAATTTGGTTGGTGTTCGGTCAGAACAAACTCATTTTGTTCTATATATTAATAACATATTTAAAAATAGATTATAAAACATTAAAAATGATATATTATATATATTATGATCTTGTTAAACAATAAAAATGGTTTCATGACCATAATTGGAGAATTAAATAGATGTTGAAAATCAATCATCCCTGAATGTGATAAATTAACACATTACAAATTGTATTTTAATTTCTATTATAAAAGGATGGGAAATTATATATGTTGATGAATTATTAAATTATCATAAATAATTCCATTAAATGTATGTTAATGGACTTATCATAAAATTTGAAATAAATGAGGTGAGGAAATAAAAATAAATAAAGGAACTTTAGAGAAAATAAAAATAAATATAAAGAGGAATCTACCTCTTAAATTTATCTTATTTGAGAGCCTCTTTAGGGGAGAGGATTTGGTCTTTTGAAGATACCAAGGGCTGATCCACATGCGTAGCGTATTATGATGAGATTTTTGTAGACTTTAGGCAAGGCACAAGGCCTGATGGGTGTAAAGAGAAGAGGGAGTGATAAGTGGTTTTTATAGTGGAGGAGAGGTGGGTTTTTCCATTATTTTAATCATTATTTTATTATTTTGGATTAATAATTGGAATATTCATTATTCTTTTGACCGAAAATAGTAATAAGTTTGTGTGAGTTTGAACCAATGGTAATTTTCATCACCCATAAGTCATTCATGATTCAAAAATTCATTTATCTAACATATTTCCTAAATTATCGAACATCACTATTCAAAATAAATTCATGTATTTTGTAAATAAACCAAAAAATCACCCTAACCATTTTTCTACATTTATAAATAAAAAATAAATTCCATTTTATCAAAATAATTTCTAAATAATCGAAATTTAATAATTAAATAAAATCATTATTTACATGAAAAATACATATTTTAAATTTAAAAATGCTTTTATAAAACATTAAAAAATTAAACAAGGTATCATAAAGTTTCCCTAAATTTCTAGAAGAAAAATAAATTAGTTCAAAAATACATTTAATGAAAATAAATTTTATTTTTAATAAATTTATTAAATTAAAATTATAATTAAATATTTATTTCTCACAAAAATATCAACATTTAATTATTAAATTTTTAAATATTCACTCTCATTTATATGGTGCATAGATTATATTTATACTCACATGGGTCTAATTTTCTATTTAAAGGGGTACATTAATATTCACAAGGGTAAGTTACTATTTTTATGGGTATGTTACTATTAACCATGAAAGTAATTTGATCCTATCAGACTCTAAATATATTACTAATCACAACCGTGTAGGTCTGGATTTTGAAATTCAAACCACATAAATGGAATATTTATTTCTAATAGCTAGGTTATAACTATATCATATAAATACAAATTCATTTTTTCACATAGACTAGGTGTTGAATGAATTCTATTAAAAAAAATTGTAAAACATTGGGGTGTTACATGTAGTGTCTCCAACAACTCAATGCATGAAAAAATGTAGCTATCACTAGATCGTGTATAGGTTATTTATTCTCATGTGGAATTTTCTTATGATACCCATATTACAGGACTCTTTACCCCTAGAAAATTAATTAATCCAATCCCAATACCTGATGCATCACAATAAATAAAGTATCTTCTTTCTTAAACTGCTATAATTTAGACTATTGCTGAAGTCAATCTCCCTTTCAACTCCTGAAAGGCTATTTCACTAATATCTATCCATACAAGCTATTCACCCTATGTAGTCAAGACATTTATTGGTGCTTCTAAGCATAGGATTTCTTGTATGAATTGACTATAATATTCAGCTATCACAAAGAATCTATATATGTTAAATACATTCACGGGATGCTCCCGGGGAACTACCATGACCACCTTATCGGAGTAAACCAATACTCTTATCTCCTAGATAATGTTTCCCAATAAATTAATATTTACCATATAGAAGTGGAACATTGTGATCATATCATATAACAGATGATCTATTAGTGTATCCGAAATGATATTAATATGTTTGTAAAGGTCATGTCGATTGTGATAATACTCCAAGATATCACCCACAAAAATTGACAAAAACACATATAGATATGGATGGAAAACATTGTTCATCAATTCCATGAAAATTGCTAGCATGTTCATGAGACTGAATGAGATAACTATATATTCATTTATACCATGCCTTATTAGAAATTTTTATGATGTATGTAAGTAGTTCAAACACATACCTAGTGATAACCAGACCATAATTCTTCTTTTAAGGACACCTGAGCTCCTCAAAGATAATTGAACATGTCATCCATTAATTAAAAGGTATAACAGTTCTTAATTGTCATCTAGTTGAATTTTTTTGAAATACACACATATCCTATGGGAAACATCATTATTTTTTAAAAAAGGATCAGTGAACCCCACAATGAATTACTAGATTGAATAAACCCCATTTCCTCTAAGTCTTATTGTTATCTCTTGAGCTCCTTCAACTTTATCATAGTCATAATATATGGAGGAATTGATACTAGTGTTTCTCATGGAACTAGCTCAAGAGAGAAATCAACATATCCCTTATGTGGTAAAAAAGAATATTCATTAGGGGAAAGATCCTTGAATCTATCAACCATGGAGGAGAGTCTTTATGACAGACACCCTGATCATCCATATACGAACAAGTGATCTAGGCTATCACCCCACCTTTTTTCACGATTCTCTGGTCCATCTTGGCTCACTTAGATATCCCATTCAACCTTGTGAGAATATTCCACAACCTCTAGTGATGTTAAAGCTAGCCTTTAAGGATAAAAATCAACATTGTATCGATAATCCATTGGTTATTCCATCTCGAATATGACATCAAACCAGGTTATCTAGAGGACATAAAGATTATAGATGATGTAACGACACCATCCTTAAGGGGGAACTCCCTAGACTGACATACATCCTCCCTATGATTTGCATTGGACTTCCATGTATCACAACACCCTCATAAAACTTAATCACGAGATCAAGTCTCTCCATAACAGTTACAGATATAATCCTATGTGATTCCATTGCATCAAAAAGATCACATATAATATTTTTGTGTTCTATGATCATACCCCACAACATAGATGATATGGAACTCTAGTCCTTTAGGGTAGGATGCACTAAATAGATCTGGACTAAATCGTGATCCTATGACACAACCTCACTACCCAGAGTAGTACCACATTGTTTTCATGGTATAACTGGTTCCTGAAAACCTCTTCGACGAATACCACTACCTCATCCCAATCGACTGATATTAATTCGAATCCATGCCTAACTCAAAGTTGAGAAAACTACTCCTGAACCTGGAATTATAGGTGATACCCTACCACTCAAAGATAGAGGGAATTTCCTACAAAAATGCAACATGTGGCCCATCCTACAGCAAGATCGGCACTCTGATAGGTCATGATCACAGTATTTCTTCATGTGGCTCCATCTACCAAATTGATTATTGAAAATTGTGCTAAATGTACTCACTATTTGACTAGTACTCGAAGCCACAAAACAACGCTTCCTACCAGAAGACATAGAACCAAGGGGTTGGCGGACTGTACTTCTCTACTCTGAACCGCAGTCTTCTCTCAAGTTCTACTATATAATCAGTGCTTGATTTACTATCTAAAGAATCTTTGTCTGCATAGACATGTTGAACTGAGATCTAACAATAAATCAAATACCTTCATCAATACAGCTTGCTCTTGATAAATCATCATAAACATTACATTGTCACAAAACACTACTACTCTATAAATCATGTTGGGTATTCCACAACCATCATAGTGCCTTGATCCAGATGCTTTAATTCAATTGCCTTATATTCCATGAAATTCACTGGGTAAAATTATTCATAGAACCTGGTTTGTTGATCATCCCAAACCATGCCTCATATCCTATTTTCCTAGTTCAGTGTGTACCACCGATGTTTTCATACCCCAAAAAGCTTCTAAATCATGAGATTAACTCCCAAATATAGGGGTGTTTAGGGATGATAAAATATCTAAATTTTCACATCAAGAGGGAAATTAGTAACTTGTTGACTTCAATATTGTGAAAAACAATGGATGATGTTGCTACTGGAACAAAAACATCAACTCATATATAGATAAGGATAGTTTCAATGCCCCTAAAAATTGTACATGAAGTGATAAAACCCCTCACAGTACAATGTCTCAGCACCTATGTCTAGAACAACATATGGTGTCACTATTGGATCTAAAGGGGGATTAACTAGTAGCCCATGGACCATCACCTCCCAAGAATAATTGTCTCCACCCTCCTAGTGAAGGACTGGAAAACGTCATTGTTGCATGACTCTAAAATTCCTAACACATACCTCCATAAGAATGATATCAAAGTTCACATCTCAAAAGAGTATTAAAGGTCATAAACATCATATCACTAGATCATACCATAATTCCATCTCCCAAATATTTGACTATAAAAAAGACAATGTCTCAAAATTCACTAGATACTCTACCTCTTTCCAACTCAAAAGTTGGGTCTCGGTCAGCTTCCCTATTTTTCATTTCAATTTTCCATTTGAATTCATTTTTATTTCACATTTCATTTAAATTGTTGATGAAATGGTATGTCACATTCCAATCCACAATGGCCCATACTCCATTTGAACTGAAATATGGTGTCCACCAAATTCACTCCATAACTTGTTCCAGTCCATGTAATTCATATTGCATTACTCAATAGGACACAATTGGATGTTCAGGGTGTTTTCTTGTATCCTAATCAAGAAAAAACTTCTTAGATTACAACATGCACTATATATACCAACCATGCTTCCCAATTCCGTATATATAATTCTATCACAAAATTAAGCATATCGATCATGGAACCTATCTCAACATCATGAAATCAGGAAATTAATCATATATGGCATTGGATAATGCATTCCATGTGATTATTATAATGTTCCTAAAATGATTCATGGGATGGAATTCCTTTATATGGACTGGTTAAAATAAAATAGAACGAGTAATAATATATATATAATAACATCAAAATTCTGGTTCGTTAACCAATGGTGGAATCAATCCAACAATAATAGAATAAATATAAAAAAACAATTTCTATTTGAGGAAATTTGGATTTTTCATGTATTTGAGTTAGATATACCAAAACCCAGATTATTTACAAATTCCTATTCTTTCTTATCTCTGTCTATTTTCTCCAAAATAGAAACAAAAAATGAAGAACGGATCTGTAACCACTTTTTAACTTTCTGAACCCAAATTCCACTCAATAATTCCCCAATCCCAGTTGGACACATTACCTTATGTGCATCTCCCCAAATTCTAGGGGATGTCAATTTCAAGTGATGGCCAAGGGTGTGTTTGTGGGGAGACTATGACCTCATCACCAGATTGTAACATTGATTAATATAAATAAATTTAAACATTAGAAGATGTATAATAGTCAAAAATGTATAAATAGAAGAAATTGATAACAATACTAGAATAATATCATATAAAATAATGATCATGTCATGTGTATATAATACAACCAAAATCGGTACACAGTAGTACAGTATAATAAATTTATCAAAATACCAATAATACTAAGATTACTATCCCCTAGTAGCATCATGAGCCTAAACATGATCCATTTCTCCCATTCTCATATGCATGTAATAAAAATCAAGAATCGAACTATGGTCACTTTTCCTCAACCCCACTAACATCAATAATGTTTGTCTGGGTACCCAAAGGTGTAACAAAAAGGGTGTGAGATATGATCCCAATATGTAACCACCCAACGAACTATAATAATAAGGCTATGAAATATAACAAACTAAAGCCGAACAGAATGTAAAATAGGTATGAAGTATGAATGTTAAGTGCTCAAATTATGTAAACTATCGAACATGTAATACTCAATGTCCTCAAAAGGGTCCCAAAAATACAAATGTCATGATTAAATAACAAATTATCTACAAGGTAAAGGTAAAGTAAATACCACATCAATTTCATATACACCAAGTCACATAAAACCCATATCATTTCTTAGTAACTAGTTGTGTCAGGTCAATAACATATGAGTTGTATAATCAAGTGCATCTCATTCACCATAGTCATTCGATATATTATAGTGTGAGACCATGTGGGGTCAGATAAAAGGTGTATGATACCATGTAATCCTTTTTTAGTTATAGTATAATCTCAATGGAAAATTGGTTAGACATGAGTTGGTATCTATGGAAAATGTCTACTGACCATGTCCACTACGAGCTTAAGAAAAACTGGATCCAAGGGATATAAAGGCCCAAGGCATCCCATGGAATCAAGACCCCAAGGGAAATATCTATCCAAGGATTCTACTACCATGTTCCATATCCAAGTAATACCATACATGTAATCTAATGTAATCATTCATCATTAGATACATTTATTAACTCACAAGCATCCAATTATGAACCATGAGTATACTCACTCTTTATCCATAATTCAAATTCAAATGAAATAAATGAGTATACCCACTCAATTAACAAACTAATGAACACATTTGATAAACTATATATGGAATAACATGTAAACACTTGAAAAAGGAGGAAAATTAACTTATATCAATCAGTTGAATTAAATTTAGTTCATTTTATACTTCCTATAATAGGAAATCATGCGAAAAATGCCCTTGGGTGGTTCAATATTTGAAAATGGAAAAAGAAACACCCCATGGATCTGATTGGTAGGGGAACAAAATCCTCCAATGAGTCTCAATAAAGCTAAATGATATCATTAACAAGTTTTATTTCATTTTAATTAAATTAATCAATTCACTTTCCGGGCCACAGTGGATAGTTTGTTGGGAGGAATAAGTGAAAGTACCTTGATAATGATCCAAGCCTCAATGTAAATGTATATACCACTTACCGTATGTCCATAGTATAGTTTTCATCAAGTATCAACTTCTGATTTGACACAGACTAGAATGAAAGGAAAAAATTTCTATAATGGAATTGATTACTCGCCGATGCGGATCAAATGAGATGTTTGACACGCATATCTGATATTATAATGTTTAATGGGATAAAAAGGAACATTTTGGAATCAAGTAGGATCTCTCAATGTTTGTGGATGTTCAATGGGAGGATAATAGAAATTGTGTTTGAAACAATATATTAATTAGGGGAAAATTAGTGATTTTTTCCAATTTACTGAGTCATATTGTTTGGAAGGACTATTTTCCAAACAATGATCCAACTATGTTCCCTATACTATATGAAAGGGGATCCTCATACGGTTTGTATGCATGGATTTAAAAACCATGTGTAATCCATTTCTCAACCCAGTATTAAAAAACTACATAGTGTTCCCCATAGGCATGCACATAAAATCATTCATTTTTTCTGACTGTGTGGCTTTTAAGACTCCCCTATCTAGACTCACATGGTTAGAAGTAACCACGAGACCTACACCACATCATTTCTTATAACTGTGTGATGGGCATATTTCACTCAAAAAGTTGGGTTTCAGCTCCAAAAAAGCCTTGAACACCCCTATAAAACCCCAACTTTAAAGGGTAATCACATTAGGCCATAATGAAAAATTTATTCATAAAAATGGAATCATACCTCATAAAAAATCCATATATCATAAATCAACCATGGAGAATAATTGATCTCCTTGAATATAGTTGAAACAATTATCATTCCTTGTAATATGATAGTTTTAAACCATTTTCATAACATTAAATTCTATATAATCCATTTATAGAAAATTTGATATGTCCTTATTATTTTTAGAGAGAACAGGTGCTCCTTAAGGAGACATATTTGGTAAAATAAAATCATTACCCCAAATATTATGGTGTCTATTTTTTTTAATTATAACTCTATATATTCAATTATATATGGGGACTTCGATATTAACTTGGTAATAGGTATGAGTTTAATAGAGAAGTCTACATCTCTTTCTAGGGGAAGTAGAGTTAAATATCTAGGAAATAAATCAATTTATTTATAAAAAATGGGGATGCTTTATATCAATAGATAATATCCCTATTTTCTTCATCACTGATCATTTCCATAAAGAGGATATAGGATGTTCATCATGATAGATTTCATTTTGGGATATCTTTCCTATTAAAATAACTCTTGGTTATCTATTCATGGACACTGAATTTTACTAGCTTCTATATTTGATATTAGTTTTAAAATTTGAGATCTTCTCCATCCCTATTATTATTTAAAATTCCACCATGAGAATGAGTTTTCTATTTGCGATTAGATTATACATGAAATATATGAGACTATAGTCTTTATAAACAATTAATTCATGGATAATTACTCCTATAGTTGTAACTAATAACAATACTTATATAGATTATAGGTTTGATTCTACATTCCTTGAAGCCATGGAATAAATAAATGAAAATGCAGAACTAGAGTAAATCAATGTATGTGATAGCTTTGAGAGAACAAATAGTGTACCTACCACTACATCATTAGGATAATCTACATCAACCATTGTGATTGAAAAAGCACAGAAATGGTTATTTAGCTAATGCAAATGATTATATATGTCCCCCTTTATTATCTTATGAATTTGATATTGATTTTAAATGTGCCAATGATTTCCCCTAATGAATCGTGAAACAAATAGTGATTCCTTAACTATCTTTCCTTTTTTTATTATCATTGATATTTTGATGCTTCACCTCACGAATAAAATTCTGATATATATTCCATAACAACCACACTCGTATCATATTACAATACCAAATAATATTTTCCATAAATTATTCTTACCACGCATGTTTCATGTGAGAAATGGAAGTTTCATTCCTCCTCTCATGTGGACAAAATACTTCCTTGGGTTTGGTTCCATTACTCTCTTCTTTTCATTTGACATGTGTGACCATTATGTCTCTCTGAAATCCATTTAATTATTCAAATCACTCCTCACTATATCCTCATATCTTTCATAATCTTTATTTCTGATATTCCTCTATAGATGTGGACTCATCCCACTAAAGAACCTATGAACCGTTCACTTAGGACCCGTAACACAACTAGAGGTTTGTCAATATTGTCTTCTAATGTTCATTTCATAGCTTACCACTGACTTGTTTTCCTTATAAATTAGTTACAATAGTTTTTTTTCCTCTTTTGGTTCTCATCTAGAATATAAAATACTTATAGAAAGATTTTATCCTTAAATCTTCCCACATTATTGAATAAATCTAACCTCTAGTCATTATGTTCTCAACCGGGGTCCACCACTGATCAAATTCTTATTTGAAGTACCATACTACAAAGGTGACACAATCCAACATAAAAAAATAGAGTAAAAATATTGTCTTTTCTATAGAGGAAATTATTTTTTCACTTATAAATATATAAAATGATCTGCTAAATTTTTTTGGTTTTTGGAACATGAAAGAATCGACCACATATTTTTTCCTTCGAGTTGAATCTAGAGTGTCATTATGATTTAGGTTTCTATTAATAAACCATGATAGTTGATTCATCATCCTCATGATGTTTTTCACTCTATTTTTTATCATGTTTTGTATTTTATCATTACATAATCCATTACATGCATCATTTACATTATTCCTCAAATTTCTCACATTGTTTATAAAAGAGGAAAACATTAGTGATAAATGTGTTATATTAGGAATATTTTTTTAAAGATAATTTCATTCATAAAAAATTACACATAAATACATTATTCATTAATATACTATAATAAAAAATACATTTTATATACATCCACCATAATAGTCATTCAAATCCTGTGGTTAACCAAACTTATCCCTGGAGGGTGTCAAAATAGGTGACAAAGAAGGATTTTTCTTATGCACTAGGTGATGATCGAGTTAAATCCCAATTCATAAATTTCATGGTTATTACCCCATGGTACAACTATGTTAGAGACGCAGCCACTAGTAGTATCTAGATATGGATTTTTTTGAATAGAAACCAATCAAAAAATACTTCACTAAAATTACTAGAAGTATTGATATATTTAAACTTATCCCTATGGTTCATACTAAAGTATACTAATACTAATTTCCACAAATCACTAAATTTTGTTCTTATAATAACTATGGAATCTCAAATTTTTGTAATACAAAGTAATTTCATTACATGGTAGAAAACATAATAAAAAAACAAGTTATTTTATTGAATATTTTCATGTAAATTAGAATTTAATAAATGAATAACATAAACACACTTCTAATAAACTTTATATTAATCTACAAAATTTCATAATAAGTTACTTTTACAACATATCATATCCAGGGTACAGAGATCAAAATGAAGGGGTGATCATAAATCCCAGTAAGAGAATAAAAAAGTAAATAAAAAATGGATGAACATCATTGGAAAAAATGAATCATATCCTAAGATAATAATAATATGTATATGATACATATCATTTAAATATGGCTACAACATAAAATTATTGTATCCAGAATCATATCATAAAGTTTCATCATTATGGTCTCAAAAATCATAATTATCATTGTTATTCAACAATATATCATGAAATATGTCACCACTTGAGATTAATTATTTACCGAACACATTATAGTGAAAAAAGGGAGAATCTGTCCTATTTCATAATTCATGTGTGCCATAAATGTCATAAAAACAATTCATAAATAACATATGGAAAATAAATGACATGTTTCAAATAAAATCATTCAGAATATAAGTGCTTAAATATCTGGAAATTAAAATATCTTTAAACCATGGGAATTAAATATGGACTATATACATGTATATAAATTAATTAATAAACTATGGTTTCATGTTGGTGAATACCATTGGTTAAATAAGGGGTCTGCATATTCATTATATAATAATTTTCCATGTAAAAGTGGTAAAATCATGAAATGAATTCGGTAGCATTATATTATTAAACATGGATTAGGGAGAGGAATAATGAGATATAACGGAGGTACCCCTTTGATAAATTTTTTTATACTAATGGGATAAATAAAAATGTATAGTAATAAGTTAATTCAAAAATTATAGGGCGTATTACAATGAGGGTTATTAAATGGAAAACATGTGATGTATATTTCTCTTACCTTAAATCCTACATTATTTAATATATTTTCCATCTCCAAAATGATAGACATGGATTTATTAAGACATGAAACTATTACCGAATTATGTTTATTTTCATCATTTTTTATCAATTATAATAAATTGATTATATTTTATAATTTTTATTTTTTAAGGAGAAATGTTTTGAGATAATATTTTCTGTATAATTTCATAACATTATTATATTTAATTATCTTGTTTAGTTAATATTTATAAATTTTTTAGAATAACTCTATAAAAATATAAAGACATATATTTATAAATTTTATATTATAAATTATTCTGTATAAAAAAAATAATTCTTTTTATATGTATAGAGTTTGTAATGTCTTCGTGGGTTGATAATCGACCATTGACAGGACATTTCCAAAATGGGGAAAAGGGAGTGTTGATATTTAAATATGAAAAGAACTAAATAATTATAGTTGTTGGAAAAAATTAATTTAATTTTGACATAATAATTAATTAATTGTTTATGATTTTGTTATTTAAACAAATATTGACAAAGAGGAATAGAAGAGGAAAAATATGGAATGAATTGATGAAAACTAACCCTCTTCTCAGTGGTTCTTCTTCTCTGTAACTATAAATTCATTTGATGGTTGGAGTTAGTATACCTCAGAATTTCCCCATTTATTCTAAGGGGTTAAGGGATGTAATTATCTCATAATATTTTACTAGAAAGTTGGGGATAAATTTCTTTCCTAGGGGGGGGGATGATTTTTTTTATGTAAGTAGAGAGTCTTTTTATGATAAAATATTGAATAGAATATAATATCAAGGAAAAACATTGAATATTAAAAACATTTACATTATGGAATATATTTTAATTAGATAATGTAATTTTAATACTTTAGAACACTATTAAATATGAATTAATTTGTTTGAACAAAAGGAAAGTGGAAAAAAATTAAAATTTGTTATTTAATGAAATACATTTGACTTTAGACTGTGAAAAATGAATTTTTGGTTTGTAAATTTGGGTTAGTATTTTTCAATGACACATTTATATTATTAATTTTTTTTCTAGGAAAAAATTTCTAATTGAAAATTTATTAAGTCATTATTACATCAACATTATGTCATAAAAACACAGAATTTGAACAATAATATTTTTACTATTCATGTTAAAATTGATGTACTTTTTGAAATTTCAAAAAAAGATCCTTTAGAAAATTTCAACGTGTTGATAACAGATATGAAATTTATTTTATCAAAATAATTTTCCAATAGATTCTACTAAAATTTTGTATATAAAATTATTGTTTTTTGAGGTTTTTATTAAAATATTGTTTATTACAAGGTATTATTACCCTTTTAATGTCGATATTTATTTTATCGAATTGTACTATTTATATTTTCTTAAATTTCTCATAATAAAAAATAATTTTATAAAATTTAAATATTTATATGAAAAATAACATTACAATGACCGTGTTATATTTTCTTAATGGACATGTTATTATTCCCAATAGGCATGTAACTAAAGTTATTTAACCAATAATGATGAAAGAGTAAATTGACCTTAGGATTTGTAATATGAACCTTATGAATAGTTAACTAGAAAAATGAATTGTAGCATCACCAATTTAATTATAAACAAAATTTAGGTATCTTATAAATGAATGTGTAGTATAATTATAACATAGTCTAAGTAAATAACTATTTTTAAAATTCTTAATTTAGAGTTGGAATCATTGTGATTAATAAATAATTCATTATAATTTTATGATTAATTTAATAATTTAAAAGAATAAATAATTTAAAAAAATGTATCAATAAATTAATATTTTGATGTCTTTTGATTTAATGATAATTTTATGGGAACATAAGTAATTTTTCAAAGTGCTGTAAAATCAGTTATAGTTTTAAAATCTATAGTTTCCATGTAAATGATGGTTTGAATTTAAAATTATATTACTCATATTTATAAAATTATTTTCAAAAATAGTTTTTTATTTTTGAATTATACATTTCAAATAATGGTTCGAGTTAATTTTTCCGGTTTTTCCAAAATATTTTAATTATTAGTAAATAGTAAAATACTGTAATATAATATATATATATATATATATATATATTCATTATATGGGGAATATTCTATTCATTGATTTATTGATTATTTAATCACCAAAATGTCGAAATTCCCATAAAAATTTTAATATTTTTCATGATAATTATCTAACTGTTCGTAGTCTTGAGAGAAATTAATAAACTAATTAATAATATAATGGTAAACCACCCTTGTCCACCAATATTAATATCACTCCTCATCCCGTCTTCTCATCAAACCTCTAATACTTTTATATATTCCCAAATTATACACCATACTATTCCCAATACCCTTCCCCATCTCCATGATCTCCTGGTCTCATCAAAAAAACAAAAACATTTCCATAATAGGTTCTCAAGGGGGAGGAATTGAAGATGTAAATTCCACTTTCATTTCTTTTCAATTCCTTTTCTATTATTATTTTCTCCTAAAATAACCACATCCAAATGTCATGAAAACACTATTACCATAAAAATACATTAATTAAATCTTGTTAATGAATATCCATAATTAAACTCCCCCTCTCTCTTTTATTCTAAAAATTATATCGTCGCCCATGATGTCTCAATTTACCGAGATCATGTGCCATGCACTATCATTTTACATTAACAACATCAAGAATGTTAATAAAACAATCATAATTGTCAATAAATATTATAAAAATTTTAGTTATAAAAATATTTAAGTTTTGTAACTATCATAAATATATATAATAATAAATTATAGAAACAAAAAGTTCATTGTGATCAAAAAACCACAAAAAATAACCTAAAACGATCATTATTTACGTTTATCTATTAATTCATTATCATACCATACAACCAAATTATTTATAAGATAATTTAATCTAATTTTACATCATTAATAACTTATAAAAAAATTATGCATATTTATCCACATTTTACATGAACATCCATTGATGTGTACAAGTAAAACGATCATGAAAACTAAGAAAACTAACACTCTCAAACGATGGAATTAAACACTCTTACTCCTCTAAAAGACCATAAATGAACTTAATAAAACTATAATGAATCCAATTAATTTATCAAATTTTATGTATTTATATTTAATTTTTCTAATGTGAATATAAAGGATATTAACATGAAATAATATTTTAGACACAATGTAAAGGGAATTCTTTAACCCGACTCTCTTTCTTTTGGTTTTCCATATTTCACCCCATTTTATTTATGGATATTACATAAATATAATTTATTTATCATTATATAACATTTTTCAGATATATACACTTTTTAGATTAGTTTATGAAAAAAATAGTTTTTTCCAAAAAGAACTCTTCTTTTAGGAAAACACACCTCTGAATTTTTGGGAGTTTTTTTCTTCACTCAAGGAAGATGATGTTTAGACCATGTATATTATTCCATATTTCATTTAGGAACCTGGATTTTATGAATGTTGTCTTTATAAAATGAGTCCAATTTCCTTCCATTGTTTATTTTATTTCCCTGATTTATATATGTTCTATGTTCAATGCATGATAATATAAATGTTGTTATGTCACATTCGTGCCCTGAATTATGGAGTTCAATATAAATGTTACGATGTGATTGGTACCCCTGGAATTATATAACACTAATATTAATTGGGAAATCTGATGAATATAATGAGGTAAACTGAAATAGGTTTAAACATGATACATGATTTTTTCACAACTACGTGAGATAGTTGACTACTAAGATATGATGTTTTATTTTTATGAATTTCTATATCCCATTCATTTATATAATGTTTCCTATCATGATTATGATAATGATGTTATGAATATTTTCACTCCATGTCATATTGTTTCATGTTCGTATCTATCCTCTTATTAGGATTTTAGATCACCCTTTTCTTATATGTATATCTGTAGGTAAATACTTCTACTAAGGAGGATGAGAATGTCACTAATAAGCTAGAGAATAAAGAAGCAAATAAATATTTATGTTTTATATTGTAAATGTTATGTATGTTCGCAATAATTTCATGACACTAATATTTTTTCCTCTAGACATGTAATTATTTATTGTTGTTTATCATTAAAGTGTTTTAATAGTAATGTAAAAAAAATTGGGTTCTGTACACATGATGTAAGGGAGACCTCCCAATAGTGAATACCTTTTTATATTTACGATAATTCAACTCCCAATCCACTCTACGAAGTCATTCACTCTTACCCTTCCCCACACCTCTCAATCTACATGGGATCATCCAAAATATTACAAAATAGTCTCCCAGATTACATACCCTAAATATATAAACCTGCATTTGAGAATAAATCCAACTATGGATTCCTTTTTGTGAAAACCAATAGCAATTACCCAATGAATAGGTAACATCCTTCCAGAAGATTATTAATTTTTTCATACTAAACTAGCTAAAATATTATTATTCAATTATTATATAATAAACATAGTATCCTAAATATAAATTGATGATTGTTTCTATTTTTTCTACCTAAAATTTAAAAAACATCACTCTAATGGGTCACAAGCATATAGTTCTTGTGTATGGAGAAATACCACCTCACAAAACGATGTTGTTCATTTTTTCTATTTCCACACGTAATGGTTGGGAATTGTGATGGAAACTCTGTTTTTATATGATATATATGATATTTAAAATGTATTTATTTTTATTGGATTATTTTTTGAAACATACCTTCATGATGTTTATTTCTTGCATATATTAGATCTTCATATGTTGAAGAGTGGTCTCCCACCTCCTCAAAGCAATGTGATTCATTCACACTTTAAAGGGAATGTATTAATGATAGGATAATTGAAATTATATGATATATGTGAAATGTTAACTCCTCGTATATGATATTATATATTTATCTATTTATATATATATATTTATATATATATATTTTATATACTTTTTTCTTTCAATATAACAATAAAATGGAAATATGATACATGCATATGTATGGCCTACCATCCCCATGAACAATGTATTCCATTTAATAGATAAATATTTAAGAAACTATTATAAATATTTATATAATAAATATATATTATAATTATATCATTTTTTAAATTCAATAAATAATTAAATTGTTATCTAAGTAATAATATCAATAATAATAAGTCAAAACATATAGGAAAAAATGCGGATATTAACTGAAATGTAATATTAACATGATACTATTAATAAATGGGTAATATAGAGTCATAATAAAACTATATATGGTTTTATATATAATAATATATATATTTTTATTATTTATAATAAATTTATATTTATTACACTTTAGGTTTGAAGGTGTACTAAGAATTCAAGACTTAAGGTATGGGTTTTCTTGTGACACATTGATTTCCCATTAGATACAAGCCATTCTCACCAAATTATTTTATATGTGATGTGTTTACTACACATCGATGTATTATATGAAAATATATATATATTGTTATATGTATTTATATGTCCATTTGATTTTCTTTCTTCAAGGGGTTTATGTTTCAAAAGATACCAAATTGGTAATGTAATTTTTTCTCAATTCACCTTCTTTGAGAAACATGCCATATTAGAGAACTATATTCTTTTATGAAGTGTATATAATACTATTTAACATGTTATATCATGAACCTAATTCTTCTAATTATATTTTAAGCTTCATATGATATTATTTTCTTAAATTTTGAGTATACTTCAATATTACCATGTGGTTGGAGTTTATTAAAACAATCTCATCGTTTATCTGGATTGTTTATGATTATGCTTCCATTGATGAAATATTATGACGAATATCTCAATAACTCTCATGAATTTTATTCTACTCAATTTCTTCCTAATATATTAATTTATTTGTACCAATATTTCAACTATTTGTTATATAATTTAATTATCAAAATATTTTTGAGAAAGTCTTACTTTACCACTCTCTTCGGTTAGAAATATGTATTCCTTTAAAACCATGTTTTTTAAAAAATTTCTCAAGATTCATTTATATCCTTCAATGTCAATATGATTTGAAAAATATATCATTAATTGTATCATTTATATGTTTTTTTAATAAAAAATGTTTTCAAATATTTTTTGAAATTCTTTTATATGTATTAACGGAAAACATTTTTAAAACATTTTCAAGAAATCATGATATGTTTTCAATGTACTTTCAATGAAAAAAAATATCAAAATGTTTTCAATAATTATTTATAAATTTTAAAATAATTTGTTTAAGAGAAATTATTCAAAAAATCAATTCTTATTTATAGGTTTTCAAATAATTTTTAACGAAATGTTTTTCAACACTTTTTCAAGCATATTTTATAAATTCTTATGGAAAATGGATTTCAAAATTTTTTAAATATTTATCTACATATTTTAAAATAAATTTTTTCTAGAAATGTTTTTTGGGATTCCATTACAAATTTTCAGGTTTATTTTTGAAAAAATGGTTTTCAAAAGGTTTTATGTTTTAAGGATAATTTTCAAAGAATAGAGGATAACTCCTCATGACATATATTTTAAATATCATTCCAAAATATTTCCCATCTAAGATAAAATATGTTGGTGTTATAAATTTCTAGTAAAATGATCCAAAGGTTTTATTAATATTCCTTCTATTAATGTTTTATGTATTTAATGAATTATTTTTATGAAACCCATTTCTATTTCATGAATTATATGTTTATAAAACCTGTTTGCCTTTCATGTTTTATAGGATTATTAAACCTGCATCTTTTCATGAGTTCTGATTTTATAAAATGATTGTGAAGCATATCTCATTAAAAATATTATGATATGATTACATGTTTATGATACCCATTTCATTTTAGGGATTACAATATGATTTTTTATGGTATTGTGTAATATTTATGTATTATTTAATTATGATATGTGTGGGTCCTATATCTCACTCCAATGCATTTGGTAAATATATATATCTCATGAGGTAAAAATGTCTATAATTGGGAGTGTACACGGTTTACTAAAGGAAAATTATTTATCATATGGTCTTGGGAGTGAACATTGAATATTGTGATGGTCATGGGAGTAAATCTTGACTACCAATGTGGTATAGGGAGTGAAACCATAATACAAAGATGGATTTTGTAGTGATTCTTTAACTAATGTAGAAATAATTTAATATTCTTATGTTTCTTCCACAATTTCATGTCATATTAAAATGTTATGATTTCATGGATTATTCTATTGATTCCATAATCATTCACGTCTAATGAAATTACAATATTTATTCAGTGAATATTGATTATGATCTTTGGTATGCAGGGTATGATCATGTAATGCTTTGATCAGGTTATACTACCCTTTTTCTCATATATATGTCCCTTTTCCACCATTACTGAGCATCTAAGATCACCTTTTTCTTAAGATTCATTTCCCTAGGTTATGAAGAATGGTTTTATCTATTACCATTAAATGGGAAGATTTTGTGTGAAATGTTAATGATTATTCAATGAGTTTGAAAAAAATTCAATGTCTCAAAATATAATTAACTACACTGATACTTGGGTTTTTACTTTGGTAATGTTCTGAATATTAATATAAACTGATGTAATATTCATGTATTTTAAGTTAGGGGAATATTTTGTATCAAATAAAGGTTTAGTCAACCATTGGAATCTATAATGATAAAACCATTGTAAATTTCCCTATGACTATTTATAAAGATTTATAGGTATATCCATATGGAAAAATCTATGTTTTATAGATATAAAATTTTGTTTCATGATTCTGTCATCCTATAATTAATTTTTCATGATTATCTGATTTTTTTCTATAATACGACTCTCCATACTATGATTTTGTGTCTGATCCTATAACATAAACTTGAAGGAACTTTTTTTATATTGAATGTTACATATTTTTAATGAATGGGAATTATAAAATTGATATACTATGTTGTAATCTAATGAAGATAATCCAGAAGGTGGTATGAGTATTGATTATACTTATAAAGATAAAGAGACAACATATGACATGTAAAAGGTTTGTAATTTATTTCCAGTACTGTTTATGTTAAATGTATAAATAATGATTAAATTGAGGTTGAGGAACTATAACACATGATTCCTGTTTTCTATTCAAGGATAGAGGTATTATGTAATATTTTAAAGAATCTTGGGTAATGGTTTAAGAATAAATTTTACTAATATATGTTTCTATGTTTTCTGAATTCAAAGATTATCTTATATGAATCATGATGTATATATGGAATTTTTTAAGAAATATTTCTGTAAGTATTTTCATGAATGTGATTCATTATATTTATGATATAGGAAATTGATTTAATTGTAATGTTACATTAAGGGGTGGTAAAATTTAACATGTTCTTGAGGATGATAAAATGAAAATTTAAATGGATAAAGAGATGATGTTTTTGATAATGTAAACTGGATAGTATTTATGATCTCATAACAGATGAGGTTTTTCTTCAAAAAGTGTGATAGTTTGTAATTGAGGATGTTTACAACTTCTTATATATATGTAACATATCCATTAATATTTTTAATAAGGAAGAATTATGACTTTACAAAAGGATTTATGGAAATTCAAGTTATTACCATGATTCGAGATAGTATATGATGAGAATATTCATATGTTTGAATCTAAAAAACATGATATAATTTATGATATATGTGAGATCAATGTTAATATTGAATTCTATCAAACGTTTTGAATATTCATCTTCTATAAGGTTTACAAGGATAAATATTTTTTTAATTTTTTATGTTAAACTTCAGAAGAATTTTATGAGATTAATATAGTATCTCATCATATGAGTATTTATGGATGTTTGATATCATGTGCAAACAATTTTGTTACGATGTTAATTTATGACATATGGAATGACTAATAATACTACCTCATGATCTATTAGTACTTCAGTAGTGAAAAATATAACATAATTTATTTGAGTAAAAGATAAAGTGGAAATAATTAAAGGAAACCCCAATAGTTAATATTGTGCATATGTAATCGAATGAAGTCATGTAATTATATATTTTTATGTTATTATATAGTTAAATAATTCCTTGACTTTAGGAAACAGATATTAAAAATGATTTATCCTAATAACTTCATATTCGTTGAACTAATTTTCTTATTAATCATCATTGATTTAAGATTTTTAGTCCATTATCATTTCATTGATATTTAACCTAATGGTGATCAATGATTTTTATCACTCTCTGTAATTATTTATACTTTTCCTCTATCTCCAATCTTCATTCCCAACTATTTTCTCATATGTGGAAACCTGGTTGTGTGTTACATTATGTAAACGTCAGTGTTCCAAAATTATATTTTTAAAGGAATTATTTGTATTCATTTTTAATATGTGGGTTTATATGAATGAAACTTTCATGTATTGAACCATTATTAATCCAAATGAATTTCATGGGTGAAATTCAATTTAAGGGGTGTAAAATGTAACATTGTGAGATTTTGTGAATTAATTTTTTTCATATAAATTTAATATTTTAATTATTTTTTTATTTCATGTGACAATGAATATAGATTTTTATATTTGGAAACATTATGTATTTCTGAAATTATATTAGACAAGATGTGAATCATATGAAACACACAACACTGACTTGGCTTGTGTTAAATGTGAGACAGATTTTTAGAACCTTTTAATAGTGCACCTATTTTTAAAACTAATTTTTGATATTTCTATAAATTCTATTCATAAAAAATTAATTCTCTAACAATTAAAGGTCAAAATTAGTTATGTGAGAATATTTTTTATTTTCCTTAAATGTTTTGTTTTCTGATTAATAGTGAAAATTATTATTTTTTTGTTGAAAACATATTTTTTATTAAATATATATTAAATTGAAATTAAATTTTATATTTTTTACAAATTAAAAAATATTTATATCTAATTTAGATCATTGGAATCATTTTTTTATTTAATTTAGTTATGAAGACATAATGAACTTTTGATCATTCTCAATTTAAACCCTCACTTTCTCACCACGTCTATGGATTAGAGTTAAACTTAATTTTTAAACATTTATGATTCGAATTTGGAAAAAGGATTTTAATGGTTTTATTTAGTATATTATCTATATTATAATAATATCAACTTAATTCTTGACCAAAAATAATAGTAAAATTAATTAACATTAATTACAGCAATTAAGGTATAATTATGATTAATAAGGGACTAAACATTAAAAATAAGGATAAAATGACCTTGATACTTCTGACAAATCCATTGCATTAAATTATTTTTACCATACAATATCTTGGATGAAATATTTTGAGTTAGTGGGACACATGTACATGAGAGTGACTTATATAACAAGGTAGGTAAAGAAAAATACAAAAAAATGAACCTTCCTTAACTTTATCATTTATAAGGATTTAGAGAATAGAAGAAGCTATATTTTTTAAGTTATATACATTATCTTTAAATTTAAATGATTTTTTATCATGAGAATTTAACTATATTTGTTAGAGATGAATTAGTTAAATTAAATTCTTACCAGACACTAACAC
Organism: Viscum album; assembly: GCA_963277665.1. NCBI lineage: Eukaryota > Viridiplantae > Streptophyta > Magnoliopsida > Santalales > Viscaceae > Viscum > Viscum album. The sequence continues at coordinate 544,574,171 of OY728119.1, forward strand.
AAGGATTATTTAATAAATAATTAAATAAGATAAATGAGAGTAATAACATTAAAAGTAAACTAAATTTATTGCATTGTTGTGTTCCTTTAGTTTTTAGATAAATAAATCATTTTAAACAAATTTTAAATTGATATATTTTCTTTGCAGTAATTTTTTCATATTTTAAAATTGATATTTAATAAATAATTTCATAATTAACATTAATGTTTTTTACAATAAATGATATTTTATTAAATGGTTTTAAATTACATAAAAAATATATTATGAAAATTAAATTTTATGTTTTAGTAATTACTAATTATGGTCTAGTTATGAGCCAATTTGTCTTTTATAATTAACATATTAACCCATAGAATTTAAAAACATTGTTAGAGTGGTCCTGGATAAAGAGTTTTTTTGCGTGTCTCATGTGTTTATTTTAAAATTAATTTCCAACACACTTATGATTTTTATTTTTTAAGTTAGGAATAATACTTATAACTCAATGGGTATATATTTCACATGAAATCAAACTCTAATTAAGTCTTAATGGTAATATTACAGAGATTATAAAACCAGTTACTATAATAAATACCAAAATGAAAAAATTGGGGAAACTTGGATGTTAAGGAAAAAAATTATAGAAATGCACTAATTTTTCAGTGGTGGAGGTTTTTATGGACTATAAAATCCATTTAATCACTTATATTTCAATTTTTTAGGAACATGAGGTATGGAATATATCCCAATACTATATACCTTTTTCTATTTACAAGAATTCCACTCTCCCTCCGTTGTAAAAAAGAATTTGTTGTTTCCCTTCCTCACACCTATCATGACATTTTTTATCATAAAAAAACTATAAATATAATCTATAAAAATTCACCCCCCAATATAGAATCCTCATTTTTTTTGAAATATAACCAAGCAATCCCTTTGCTGCAAACCAAGAGGAGTTACCCAAATAAGAGGTAACATCCTTCCTTAAGCTATTTTGTTTTATTTCTATTATCCACCAACTATGATATTCTTATTACATGATTATAGAATAAATCATATATACTTAGTAAATTTAGATTTTTTATATATTTTTTACATTAACATACATACAATTACATCTAATGGGTAATGAACATACCATTCTTGTGTACGGTGATCTACCTTCTCACAAAATGATATGGTTCACTTTTACTTTACCTCCTCTCATGGTTGTCAATTATAAGGGAAACAATATTATATTAATATATATATTGTATTTAATATTTCTTTATTCCGATATAAGTATTATATAAAACATAATTCCATGATTTCTATTTTGTATATATGATAACATCATTTGGGGATGTGTGGACTAATTCCTCCTCAAAGCGATGTGCTACATTCACACATTACATGAAATGTATTAAGGTTGTGTTTAGTTAAAATATATGAAACATATAAATGAAATATTCTACTTGAATGATATAATATATATATATAAACATATATTACATTTTCATTATTTATTTCAATGTTATAATAAAACTGCAATAACTTTCTTGCAAACATACAACCTACCATCTCCATGAATGGTGTATTGCGTTTCATATTTCAATATTTTATAAAATATGATAAATATTTATATACCGAATATATATGATACTTACATAATTTATTAAATTCTATAAATAAGTAAATAATGATTTAGGTATGATTATCATGAATAAAAATTCAAAACATATTCGAAAAACAGTGTGGATATTTTCCAAAACATAACATTAACATGGAATTGTTTACAAACAAATAATATAAGGACACAATAAAATAATATATGGTATTATATATAATAATATGGTTTTTTTATTTATAATAAAATTATAATTACTATAATGGATGGTTTAATGTGTATGAAGAATTTCAATAATGAACGTAAGGGTTTTCTCGTTTCAATTTTATTTTCGGAGATACACATTCCATGTTTACCAAATATTTCGTATATGTGGTGTGTTTGCTACCAATGGATTTATCCTTTTATTATACATAAACCGATGGGTATTTAAATATCTATTTTATGATCATTATTTTAAGGGTTTTATTTTTCAAAAGATACTAAATTGATAATGTAATTTTGTCTCAATTCGCATTCTTTGAGACATATGACATGTTATGGACCAATATTCTATTTTGAGGTGTATATACTAAAATTTGACAAGTCATATCGTGAAACCACCTTTTTATGATATTTTAATTTTTATTGGATTTCATTTTCATACATGGGGAGTATATTTCAATGTTACTAAGTGTTAGAGGTTTATTAAAACAATCACATCGTTTATCCTGACTATTTATGATTATGTTTTCATTAATAAAATATAATGATCTATATATCAAAAAATATTTTTAATTTCTTTTCCTCTAGTTATTCATGATACATATTGATTTATTTTAACCAGTTTTACACTTTTTAGAACATAAGATAGTTAATAATGTCTTTAAGAATGTCTGACTTTACCTCTCTCCCCGGTCAGCAATCTATGTTCTTTTAAAACAAGGTTTTTTAAAAACGAATTCAATATTCTTTTGAAAATTATGAAGGAAAATTTTTTTCCAAATTTTTTCAAGAATTATTTATATATATTCTATTTAATTTAAAAGAAAATGTTTTTCTAGTTTTTTTAATCTTCTTTTATAAATTTTCAATGATTATGATTTTCAATTTTTTTAAAGAATTCATTATATGTTTTCAAAGTTTTTTCAAATAATTTTTTTTAAATGGATTTGAAGATTTGTTTTTAGGTTTTCAATGTTTTTTAAAAGAAAAATCTCTTCAATATTTCATTATATTTTTTCTAATTAATTTCAAAGAAATGGGTTTCAAAACATTTTCAATCTTCTTTTTTATGTTTTTATGGGAATTGGTTTTAAAAACATTTTCATGTTTTATTTATATATTTTCAATAAAAAATATTTTAATAATGATTTCATATATTCTTTTAGTATTTTACATTTTTATTTTCAATAAAATTGTTTACAAAAGTTTTCATGATTTAAAAAATATTTGTGAAGGAAGAAAGGATAATTTCCTCCTAAATGTTTTTTTAAAAGACCATTCCAAATTATTTCCCACATAAGATGACATCCATTGCTGTTACTCATAAAATTATATTCAAATGATCCAAAGGTATAATTCATATTATTTCTATGAATAGATTATGTATTGATTTCATGTTGTTTATAAAACATGCTTCTCTTTCACAAGATATATGTTTATGAACCACGTTTCTCATAAATGGGTTCTATATTTATGAAACGCACTACTTTTCATGGGTTATAAATTGATTAAATGATTATGAAACTTATCTACTTTCCATTGGTTATGATATGATACATTTTTATCAAAACCATTTCATTACATGGGTTTTGATATAATTGTTTATGATCTTGTTTCTTAAATATTTTAGATTTATTTATTAAATGGGTGGGGTCTCTATCTCCATTACATTCATTTGGTAATACTTCATATGTCATGAGATAATCATGGAGGGAATTGGGAGTGAACTCAGTTAAGTAAAGAATGTTTTATACTAAGATGGTCTTATCAGTGAACCTTGACTACTACACTAGTTTTGGGAGTGAACCATGGCTACCAAGATAGTATAGTGAGTGAAACCATACTACTAAGATGTCCTTGGAAGAAATTCCTTGACCACTATGGAAATAATTTTATATACTTATGTTTCTAACACAAGTCAATGTCTCATTCAAATGTTACACTTTCATGGATCATGATCATAACTCCCATATAATTTATTTCTTATTAACTTGCAATTTTTATGTCACGACTCTTGATTATGATCATTGGTATAAAGGGTATGATCTTATAAATTTATAATCTAATTATCATACCCTCATACAATTGTTTATCTCCCTTGTTTACCCTTCTGGTGCATATGGTGTCACCCATTTCTTATGATTCCTTTCCCCATCTTATGAAGATGGGATTTAAGTAGAATTATTAAAGGTTAAGATCTTTGTGGGAAAAAACTGATGATATTTCATTGAGTAAGAAGATCTTGATCCATGATTTCAAATACAAAAAAAATTATTGTCCTTGAGTATGAACTAGTACAAAAAGTATTTACCACATCTTAATTTTTTATATCTGTTATTTATAACTGGCATGAAAAGACTTTTATATTGATTTATCATGTTGTTTATATTATAACTGATGTAAAAATGAATTATCTTGACTTATCACATAGGTTATTGTTGGACTCCTCATGTATTAATCATGTTTTAATGATCAAAAATCTCTTTAATTATCGGATATCTTATTAATGATCTCAAATATCATTAAAACTAGTTCAATCCTATAAATTATATCCAACCATGTGTATTTATGTTTCAAGTTATCTCATACTTTATAATGGTTAAGCTTAATTCATTTTATGCATATTACTGTTTATGTCTAAACACAGTTATTTGCCTAAGTACAAGACACTGTGAAGATTTGCACAGTAAGTCAGACACTATGAGCAAGACACATACACCGTGACCATGAGACACTATGACCACCAGACACCTTGAAACAATAAGAATGGCATCGTGAAGCAAGAAACTAAGAACAGACACCATAAGTTGGACAATCAAACACAGTCGTCAAGGCACCGTGAATCCAGAAACTATGAGCAAGGCACAAGAATCGAGAAACCATAAGTTAGACACTGTCACTCAGACAGCGTGAGCGAGACACCGTGAAGGAGACACCGTGATGGAGATACCATGAAGGAGACACCATGAAGGAGATACCATGAAGGAGACACCATGAAGGAACCATGAAGGAAGACACCATTTGCATAACAAACTGTGACACCATTTATTCAACTATTTTGTCATTTTTCTATTTAAATTTTTAACAGTCATATTTGAGGTCTTTAATGAACTGACATATGTAATGTTTATTTGTAGACATAGTACAAGGTACGAGGCACAAAATAAATGGAACCTGTTGGATAAAACTCATGCATTCGAAGATAAAGAGAAGTGTCCTCAAGAGGAAAGGGCGACAAAACAACGTAAGAAGTGAGTGCACTGTACTGAACAGAACACCAATCGTGAGCACGACCATGAAGAAGAGATTGCAATATCTTCAAAGAAGCAATTTTCTCATGCATGAAATACAACTCCACTAAATAACACACTAAGTACACTAGAATTAAGAGAACATCTTCACTCGTGAATAACACATGTTGAACCAAAATACTCATTATTTCAACAGAAAAACAAGAGAAGGGCTCAGAATCATTTTTGTGTCATCCAACGAATCCAGAGTTGTACTGCTAATCACTAAGGAAATCTAAACTCACTTCTAATCTCTCTTAGTGATTCTTTTATTTACATTAGAGCAGTTTGTGTACTCTATATATTTTACACATACACTGACTCCTGTACTGAACTTGAGGATTTCAAAATCCTCACACCAAACACTTTACTCTTTTTTACCCCCATCAACTGTGGAAGAGGGCCATGTGTGGCCTGGCTATTTTTTTACCCACGAAAACTGTGGATGTGGTCCCTGCGTGTCCTAGAAAGTCTATGTACTATTGTTAACCTGATCTTGGGTGTGGATTAATGTTTATTTATATAAACTGCTTGGTGGTAGGTGATCAACAAGTAGAGTGGATTAGGTCTCAGCTTAAGATTGACCCACTTGTTTTATATCTGTTGTGCATCTTATATTAAGTCTAAAGTATAATATATATTTTACATTCTGCTGCTATTTACTTTGAAATAAAAATCTATTTTAAAGTCACTTTCATAGTTAAACTAGCAAGTGTTTGTATGTACTGTAAAGCATTAGGTTAGGTTCAAAAGTTAATTAATCTTCAGATTTAATTAACTGAGAACTAATCAATATCTTGAGAATCTAACTGACCCTTTACCTTAATAAAAATTCACCATATTTTAACATAGTATTATAATTGGGGGATTTTTATAAAAAACATTTAACAGAAATTTTAATTGGAACACAATTCACCCCCCCCCCTCTTCAGTAAACCACTCCGACCAACATTTGGTATCAGAGGTTTAAATGTAAGGACTTTGTGTAATCTTATTAAACTATGATTGTAGTTGTAATTTAATGATCTGTAAATTTCTGTTAATTCTAAATTTCTAGATCTTTTAAACTAATTTGTTATTGTGGACAATAGACTGGAAGGTGCTTCTACCAATAGGCCACCCATCTTTAATGGTACAAATTATGCTCAGTGGAAACTTAAAATGAAAATTCACTTAGAGAGTAGGGGATTTGACATCTGGACTACTATAGAGACTCAATATAAGATTCCAGAAACTTAAAGAAAAATTTGGGATGAAACTAATAAAATAGCTTACAATAATAATTCTAAATCTATGAATGCCCGGTATTGTGCATTAGAAGATGAGGAATTTAATCGCATATCTGCTTGAAAAACTGCTTATGAAATATGGGATACTTTGGGTGTTTCTCAAGAAGGAACAACCAATGTTAAAGAAATGATATTGAAAAATTATACTCTTAAATATGATAATTTTAAACTGAAGCCTGATGAACCTATATCTTACATGTATCTCAGGTTCAATGAGATTTTCAACATTATGAGCTCACTTAGAAAGGTTGTTCCAGCAAAGGAACAAATCATGAGAATGCTGAGATGTCTACCAGAAGGAGGATAGGAACATCTATTTTTATTATAGAATCATGTGATATTGGTACTCTTCCTTTCAAGGAGTTTATTGGTATGCTGATGATGTATGAAGAAGAACTTAAGGTGAATAAGGAGGAAGATGATGAACCAAGGAGGAAGTCAGTGGCATTTAAGTCTACTGCCTCAAAGACCAAGGACAACAAGAAAGTTCACATACCAACTGTATAGAGACCCAACCTTCCCTTACATTAATATTAAATCATTTCAAATATAAACAACATAATAGTATAACACATAGAGGATCTAAAGGTTTAGTGTCTTGGACAAACTAGGAGAACACATAACAAATACAACATTAAGCATAAACACTTATTTAATTTCTTCTTCTCTAGCTTCTTATTGGAACTTGTCCTGTCCTTAGTAAACGTATCCATATGAGGATATACATCAAAAAGGGTGATCTAGAAGCCCGGTAAGTGGATAGATAAGAACAATATATCATGGGGTGAGCATAATCCTAACATAGGCAAAAGATCATGAACATGAGAGGCGCATAAATAAAAGACTTGAAATGTGGAAATGCATAAAAATGAAAGATCATATCTTAGTGGTTAACTACCACACAAATTTGTGATCCAAGCTAGCATCTTGTTCGCACATCATTTCACATTTACTCATGAGATTCATCACTTTACCTAATACATTGGAGAACTATATAATTCCGGGCGCACCCATCAAATCATAATATTATCATTTATCATGCATGACACAATGAACATATAACATAAATGAACATAAATAACCCATGAAACGTAATGTGATTCATCTCATAAGAACACATTCATAAACGTTGGGTTCCCAAAAGATAGAGGGAACAACATACATGATAAAAGAACCATCAACCAAGAATGAGAGCTAAAAGTTGAGTTCTTAAGAGAAGAGTTCTTTCGGAAATCATTTGGATTGACATAAACTTCATTAAAAAAAATTTATATCCCAGAAAAGAAAATAAAATAATGAAAAAAATGATCTTTACGGAGTGACCATATCAAAAATGGAGTGAAAGAGGTAAAACCCGAAGGATGAAAGTTGGGTTTGAGAATTTCCCCTTACCTTGTACCCGAAAGCTTCCTTCTCTTTAATGTCCCGTATAATGACATTATATTCATTAATTTGAAATCCATAACCATGTTTATATTAATAGGGCACATTCTGGTTTCATTATGTCTATTATGTTCTTTTGGATGAATTATAGAGTATAAAAACAATGTTCAGGGTTGTTCATTTTTATGGTTTTTCTTGGGTGGGTCACTTGTATTCTTAAATTGAAGTTCAGGTAGAACATGGGTAAACATCTAGAAATGATATTACATATTATTAGTGATATTAATGGATTTTGACTGATTTTATAATGAATCAAATTATATCGATGTAGATTAATCATTATTTAAGAATTAAATGATGATTATTTGGGTTATTTTGGGCGGTTTTTCGGTAATAATGAACTTGTTTTATTTTATAACTTAGAAATATGATCATAAGTTATTTCTAGATCTTTAAATTGAATATAATACATATAAAATTATCTATTTCAACCATAAAAATGGTTTCATGACCAGATCTGAATATAGAAATGGAAGAAGAAAGCATGTCGTTCTTGAAGGTGAACAATTAACACCTCACGAACAACGTTCTCTTTAATGAAATAAAAAGGAAGAGGGAAAGGGGGTTGGATGATATAATATCCCATTAGCATCATAAAATTATAGTAGATGAATAATAATGGAGTTACAATAAAATTCAGATGAAGATAGCTGTGGAGAGATCAAGAGATGAACTTGAACTTGAAAGGAAATTAAAGGAGAGGAGGGAGATAAATTACCTCTTGAATCCTCCTCTTGAGAACCTCCTTGAGGGACTAATATTGATCTTTTTATGAGACCAGAAGCTCTTTGACTTGGGGGAAGGGCTAGGGAGGGTGTTTGGAAATATTTTAGAGAAGGCCTGAAGCTTGAGTGGTGTGAGGGAAAGAGGGAGTGAAGGGTGGCTTTTATAGTGGAGGGGAGAGGGGTTTCCTTAATATAAAATTCATTAGATTATTATTTCCCCAAAAGACAAGGAATAGTAAGTCTTGAATGACCAAGAATAGTAATTTTATAATGTAATCCCAAACCAAGTGGTCTTACATCAGCAGAACATCACACATGACCCAATAATTAGCTTATTTAGCTATAGTGCTTTCAAAAATTACATAGTGTCTTATAAAATTATCTAAAACTTATAATACATTAATTCAATAATTTATGAATACATTTTATGAAAATCAATTTTCCTGTAAATTAATTAATTAATTATTTATGACTTATAAAATTCTAAAACGTTTACTAAGGTCAAATTGTCACTTTCTAAGATGTCAAAATTTTATTTAATTATTCATAGGTAATGTTACTCTTATGTTGGATGATTTACTTTCCATAAGGGTCGTATTAATATTCATAAGGGTATGTTACTATTCATAAGGGTAGGTCACTATTCACCAAAAATTATTTTTGTTTCATTAGACTCCAAAAATCATCTTGAACACAAACGTGTATGTCAGATTTTCAAAATTCCTAACACAGAAGTGACAAACTTATGTTTAAAGGTCACTTATAACTTAGTAGTTCATTATTTTCTGATTTCATGTTATTTTATGACATAAATATTAGAAGGTAATTTTCCGTTGAAAAACATTGTGTTGTAACATTTTTTCCCCCTTAAGGAATTTCGCCTCTGAAATTTGACTTTACACAAACAAGTGAGGGTACTTCTACTTAATTTCCTCTTCTGGTAATAATGTTGCTTTCTCAAACTTATGGTTCCTCCACAACACTTTCACAAGATGGTTTGTCTTGTTGCGTAGAACCTTATTTCTACGATCGAGAATCTTTACTGGCTGCTCCTCGTAGGAGAGATCATCTTCCAACTGCACCACCTCTGAGTTTAGTACATTTTAGGGGTCTAGTATGTACTTCCTTAATAGTGATACATGAAACACATCATGAACTTGAGCCATATTCAGTGGAAGTGCACGACGATAGGCCACGACTCCTATGCGGTCAATGATCTCAAAGGGGCCAATATACCTTGGGCTTAGCTTCCCTTTCTTCCTGAATCGCATGACTCTCTTCCATGGAGATATTCGAAGGAAGACTTTATCTCCAACGTCGAACACCATGTCCCTTTGATGGTTTTCAACATAGCTCTTTTGCCGACTTTGAGCAGCTTTGATGTGTTTCTGGATGACTTGAACCTTCTCTGTCATCTCTTGAACAAGATCGGGTCCAAACAGCTTTCTCTCTCCAACTTCATCCCAACAGGTTGGAGTTCTACATCGCTTTCCATACAATGCTTTATATGGAGCCATCTGAATACTCGAGTGGAAGCTATTTTTGTATGAGAAATCAACCAATGGGAGATGATGATCCCAACCACCTTTTAATTCAAGAAGCAGGCTCTTAGAATATCTTCAAGCATCTGATTTCCCCTTTCCAACTGGCCATCAGTTTGGGGGTGATAGGCCGTGCTGAAATTTAATTCAGTACTCAAAGCAGGTTGAAGGATCCCCCAGAACATAGATGTGAAACTTGGATCATGGTCAAAGACAATTGAGAGTGGAACACTGTGCAGTCTCATAACATCCTTCACATATATATTTGCATGTTGATCAAGCGAGAGATCTTTTCGAATAGCGATAAAATGGGCAGTCTAGGTGAGTCGGTCAACCACAACCCATATTTCATTATTTCCCTTTGACGTCTTCGGGAGACCCGTGACATAGTCCATAGTAACATTTTCCCATTCCCACATGGTTATAGGCAATGGCTACATCATAACCTTGTACTTTTGTCGCTCAGCTTTAACCTGCTGACATACCAAGCACCTTGATATATATTCCGTAATCTCCTTCTTCATGTTATCCCACCAGAAGTGTTCTCAGAGATCATGATACATCTTGTTACTCCCAGGATGGATATAGAAATTTGAGATATGTGCATTATCAAATAGCTCCTTGTTTGTCCCAGGTGATGAAGGCACACAAAGCCGCATTCCGAACTGAATCACGCCATCATCGTTGATATGTAACTCTTGCATCTTCCCTTCCTTTACTGCATTCACCCTATTGTATATCTCCACATCATCCCTTTTTGCTTCCTTAATCTTCTCTTGGATGGATGGTTGCACAATCATTTGGGAAAGGTAGGATGTATCCCCTTCCCTTATGATTTCCAAATCCATTCTTTGCATATCCAAGAAGATATGGTCTGTCTCAATCCGTAACATGGATAGAGTAGCAGGTTCTTTTCTTCTTAGAGCATCAGCTACCTTGTTCGCCCTTCCAAGATGATAGTGAGTAGAGATATTGTAATCCATGATTAGCTCTAACCATCTCCTTTGATGCATGTTATGCTCCTTTTGTGTGAATATATACTTTAGGCTCTTGTGGTCTGTGTATATGTCACACTTCTTGGCATAAAAGTAGTGCCACTAGATTTTCAAGGCAAAAATCACAGCTGCCAGCTCTAGATCATGCATCGGGTAGTTCTTCTCATGGATCTTCAACTGTCGTGAGGTGTGGGCTATCAAATTATCATTTTGCATGATTACACAACCCAAGCCATTCATTAAAGCATCATTATTTATCACAAAACTTTCTCCACTTTTCGGTAGTGTGAGTACAGGTGTAGTGATCATCCTTCTCTTTAGATCCTTGAAGCTTCACCCACAATCTTCTGTCCAGACATACTTTACCCCTTTCCTTGTTAACTTAGTTAGCGAGCTTGAAAATCGTGAGAAGTTTCTCACAAAACATCGATAATACCCAACTAATCCAAGAAAACTATGGATATCTATGACACTAGAGGTCCTGGGACATTCCTCAATTGCCTTTGTCTTTAAAGGATCCAACGAAAATCCCTCATTTGTGATGACATGCCCCAAGAATGTGAATTGATTCAAACAAAATTCACACTTGCTAAACTTGGCGTACAACTTCTCCTTTCTTAATGTTGCCAACAGATGTCTTAGATGTTCTTCATGTTCCTCCTTGATCTTTGAGTAGATAAGAATATCATCGATAAATACTACCACATATTTGTCGAGATAATGTATAAATAATCTATTCATAAAATCCATGAAGATGGCAGGGGCATTAGTAAGTCCAAAGGGAATCACCAAAAACTCATAGTGGCCATACCTTGTTCGGAAGGCAGTCTCCTGAATATGTTTCTTCTTCACCTTTACCTAATGATATCGAGAACAAAGATCCACCTTTGAGAATTATTGAGCTCCTCTTAACTGGTTGAACAAGTCATCAATCCTTGAGAGAGGATACTTATTCTTTATGGTGATCTTGTTGAGTTCCCGATAATCGATACACAACCACATGGTTCCATCATTCTTCTTCACAAAGAGCATTGGCGCACCCCAAGGTGATGCACTAGGGAATATGATCCCTTTGTCCAGATGCACTTGCAGCTGCTTATTTAACTCCTCCAGTTCAATAAGAGCCATCCTATAGGGGCACGTTGAGATAAGAGTAGCTCTGGGTATGAGTTCAATTGAGAACTCTACCTCACGATCCGGGGGAATTCCGGGTAACTCTTCGGGAAATAAATTGTCGTATTCCATCACTATGGGCATTTCCTCAAGTTTGGAACTTTCCGTTGACTCAACCATTTGGGTGAGGTATGCTTATTCATAGGGAATCAACACCCACACCATTGAAGGATTTTTCAAAGGAGATTCACGATCTTCCTTGAATTTGAAGAGGAGCATGGGATGGTTTGGAATATTAAAAGATATTTCCTTTTCCCGACAGTTGACATGCGCTCTATATAACGAGAGCCATTCCATTCCCATTATAGTACCGAATTCCACCAAGGGAAGTATTAAGATATTTTTAGGAAGAATATTCCCACATACGCCAATAGGAGAAGATTCAAAAACTTGGATTGCAATGATTGCACCAACTGGTGTTTTTACAGATATCTCGACTTCAAGGTTTCGGGGCTTCGATTCTATAGTTCTAGCAATCATTCATGATATAAAGGAATGCATAGAACCAGAATCAAATAATACTTTTTCCATTCTTGATTGAATAGGAAGTGTACTATGTACGACTTCATTATCATGCTCCACCTCTGCAGTAGTGATGGCATAAGCCTTCACTTGTTCGTTTGGATTTTGTGGCTGCTGACGCTGATTACCATTGAGAACTCGAGGTTTAGTGCACTGGTTTGCATAGTGCCCTAGCTCCTTACAGTTGTAGCATTGAACCATGAGTGGTTCTCTCCTTTCATCGGCTACATTCTCCTTCATTTTCATGTCTTTTTGACACTCTTGTGCATGGTGTCCTTCTTTCTCGCACTTGAAACATTTCCCCGTCCCTTTGAGGGAGTTCCCATGGTGCAAGTTCCCACATTATTTTCATGTGAGTCGTTGATTTTTTTACCCACCATTGTCACTAAATCCCCCAACTTGAGACTCCATCTTTAGTTTCTTATCCCCATAGCCATGGGACCATTCTCCAAACACCATCTCCAATTTGAGAGCACACTGAACAACTTCTTCATAACTCCCAAAGTCTCTAAATGAAAGAGCCTTTCAAAGGTGTGGTTTTAATCCACTAAAGAATCTATCAATTTTTCTATCATTGTTGATAACAAAACCCGAAGCATACCTTGCGAGCCTTGTGAAATTTGCTTCATAGGTTGTGACAGACTCTACTTATTTTTTCTTGAGCTATATGAATTCTCTCTCCATATTCATGCGAAGAGTTCATGGGAAATACTATTTAAGAAACATTATATTAAATACTTCTCATTCCATCTCTTCAATTTCCTCCCTTGGCTTGGTGTTCTTAATCAAAGCACACCATTGATCAGCTTCTTCATCGAGACAATAAACAACTAGAGTCACCTTATCCATCTTAGAACAGAGAAGCACCGAAAAGATCTTCTCCATGGGGTTCACCCACTATTTCACAACTAGTGGATCAGAAGATCCAAAAAAACATCGGTGTTCATTGCTGCATAAAACACTCGATTTCCAGTTTCACCCTCTTTGGTGAAGCAGTATGTTCCCCATTATTATGGTTATTATTCATAACCTGAGATAATTGGGTTAGCATCACCATGAGGTTTTGAACACCACCTCCCAAATCATTGGGGATGTCGTTTGGGCAATCATTGCATTGGCCCTCGCAAGAGTTGTTTGCAATATTTCACCTGGTTCCCACCATTTTCTAAAATAGAAAAGGTTAGAACAAAACTTAAGTAAACAAGTAATAACTTATTAATTTAAAGAATTTATACCATAAACATAACATATGGGATCCCAATATAAATATTCTTGTGTGCATATTTGTACTTTTTCTTATGTTGTAGGTTTTCCCTAGGGTTCACTAATCCTAATTCCCAAATTAACAAAACCTTACCCTTCATACAAACTATACAGACCCAAACATCTCTTACATTACTATAACATCATTTCAAATATAAACAACATAATAGTATTACACATAGAGGATCCAAATGATTTGTGTCTTGGGAAAACTAGGACAACACATAACAAATACAACATAAAGCATAAACATTTATTTAATTTATTCTTTTCTAGCTTCTTATTGGCACTTGTCCTCTCCTTAGTAAATGTAGCCAGCTAAGGATATACATCAAAAGGGGTGAGCTTGAATCCCAGTAATAGGATTGATAAGAACAATATATCATGGGGTGAGCATAATCATAACATAGGCAAAATATCCTGAACATGAGAGGAGCATAAATAAATGATTTGAAATGTGGAAATGCATAAAAATGAAACATCATGTCTTAGTGGTTAAGTACCACACATATTTTTGAACCAAGCTAGTATCTTTTTCCCACATCATATCACATTTACTCATGATATTCATCACTTTACCAAATACATTGGAGCATTATATAATTCTGGGTGCACTCGTCACATCATAACATTATCATTTATCATGCATGACATAATGGACATATAACATAAATGAACATAACAAACCCATGAAGAGGAATGGGTTTAATCTCATAAGAACACATTCATAAACTTTGGGTTCCCAAAAGAAAGTGGGAACAACATACTTGATACAAGAACCATCATCCTTGAATGAGAGGTAAAAGTTGAGTTATTAAGAGAAGAGTTCTTTCGGAAAACATTTGGATTGAATTAAACATCATTAGAAAACATTTATATCCCAGAAAAGAAAAAGAAAATGATGAACAAATTATCTTTAAGGAGTGACCATGTCAAAAATGGAGTGAAAGAGGTAGAACCTGATGGATGAAATTTGGGTTTGAGAATTTTCCCTTACCTTGTACTCGAATGCTTCCTTCTCTTTAATGTCCTGTATAATGACATTATATTCATTAATTAGAAATCCAGAACCATGTGTACATTAATAGGGTTAATTATCATTTCATTATGTCATATTATATTCCTTTGGATGACTTATAGTGTTTAAAAACATTATTTGGGGATGTTCATTTTTTGGGTTTTTCTTGGGTGGTTCACTTGTATTCTTAAATTGAATTTCAGGTAGAACATGGGTAAAAATGTAGAAGTGATATTAAATATTATTAGTGATATTACAGGAGCTTGAATTATTTTATAATTAATCAAATTATATCCATGTAGATGAATCATTACTTAAGAATTAAATGATGATTATTTGGGTTATTTTGGGCGGTTTTTCGGTCATAATGAACTTGTTTTATTTTATAACTTAGAAATATGATCATAATTTAGTTCCAGATATTTGAATAGGATATAATACATATAAAATGTTCTATTTCAACCATTAAAATGGTTTCATGACCAGATCTGAAGGTAGAAATGGAAGAAGAAATCATGTCATTCTTGAAGGTGAAAAATTAACACCTCACGAACAACGTTCTCTTTAATGAAATAAAAAGGAATAGGGAAAGGGAGTTGGATGATATAATATCCCATTAGAATAATGACATTCTAGTAGATTAATAATAATGGAGTTACAATACAATTCATATGAAGATAGGTGGGGAGAGATCAAGAGATGAACATGAACTTGAAAGAAAATTAAAGGAGAGGAGGGAGAGAAATTACCTCTTGAATCCTCCTCTTGAGAACCTCCTTGAGGGCATAAGCTTGGTCTTTTGATGACACCAGAAGCTCTTTGACGTGGGGGAGGGTCTAGGGAATGTTTTAGGGAAATGTTTAGAGAAGGTATGGAGCTTGAGAGGTGTGAGGAAAAGAGGGAGTGAATGGTGGTTTTATAGTGGTGGGGAGAGGGGTTTCCTTAATATAAAATTCATTAGTTTATTATTTTCCCAAACGACAAGTAATAGTGAGTATTGAACGACCAATAATAGTAATTTTATAATGTAATCCCGGACCAAGTGGGGTTAAATGAGCAGAACATCACCCATGACCCAATAATTAGCTTATTTATCTTATTTTGTAAATTACGGTATTTCACTATTCATAAAAAATTCAAGTATCTCAGAAAATTCCCAAAACATTAACCCAACCATTTATCGACATGTAGAATCCAAAAATAAAGTCCATTTTTCAAAAATAATTTTCTAAATATTATCAAATTTATATTTAATTAGAATCATAATTTACTTAAAAAAAAGTTTTTTAGATTAAAAATGATTTTATAGTGCTTTAAAAAATTACATAGTGTCTTATAAAATAATCTAAAACATATAAGACATTGATTCAATACTTTATGAATACATTTTAAGAAAATAAATTTTCCTTTATATTAATTAATTAATTAATTATGACTTACTAAATTCCAAAACGTTTACTAAGGTCAAATTGTCACTTTCTAAGATGTCTAAATTTTATTTAATTATTCATTGGTAATGATACTCTTCGGTTGGATTATTTACTATCCATAAGGGTCATATTACTATTCATAAGGGTATGTTACTATTCATACGGGTTGTAGAGACCTGAAGCTTAACGTACATGGACATTACATTACTTTATCAAAATACTTAATACATAAAAAAACAGACACACAACGACCGTAATAGTTTAGTGTCTTTGGAAACTTGGAACGTAATCTTCTAATCGTGGAGAAAGATTTTCAACATATCCCATAAAGATCTTCCTCTTTTTTTTCTTACCTAAAACCTTTCTTTATATCCTGGGGAAAAGAAAACATAAAAAGGGTGAGCTCAAATGCTCTGTAAGGGTAAGCATGGATAAAATAAAACATACCATATACATTTGAACCTAAAAACATGAACATATGTTTAAACATCAAAAGCTTGAGAAATGACATAAAACATGGAAGTACGTAAGGAATAGATCATAAAGAAACATTGAGAATGATAAAATAGCATGGGAATAAAACATTTAATTGTGGCAACCATTAAGAAGATGATATGATTTACATAGTAGCCAAGGCATTACTGCCAAGATCATCTTAGCGGACAAAGTCCCTTTCTGAATCGAGTTCACTCCTCGTTCCAGTCCTGTATTACTGAACCAGTTTAACTTTCCGTTCCAGCCATGTCTATCTCAGGAGATATAAATCTTTACCAAATGAATTTGATGGCGATATAGGTCCCACCCATCTCATAATGAAATCATTTTTACTTGTGCCACAAAATAAACATACATCATTCATAATAACCCAACGAATAAAATGGGTTTCATAAACATCATCTCATCATCACATAATCCATATAATAGAAATGGATATAATTTCATAATAAGAAAAGTGAAACCATGTCAATCATAGAGACATTACACATGAAACATACACATATGAAATAATTTCATCTTAGATGGAAAATGGTTTTGATAAAACACTTGTAATGAATTTTTGAGGAAAATATCCTTTCTTCTTCAAAACCAATTTCTTTTCACAAAACGTCTGCAATTTTAAAAGAAAGAGATTTTTATGAAAATAGTCATGAAATATTTTGGAGGAATCTTCATGAAAATAAGGCTTTATAAAACCGTAAAAATACGTTCATGCTGTATAAGTTAAAAAAACATTCTTTTCGTACTTTTGCCCGAAAAGTCAAAAAGTACCTCGTAACGTAAACAAAAGAAAGATTCCTTACATACCATGTAGTAAAAGTCAAAAATGGGTTAAAAGGGATTTAAAAATACATGAAAACACTTTTATAAAGCATGGAATTGTATGATATAAATAACCCTAGTAAATACTTACGAATAAGCAATCTCAGATAAAAATGAGATTTACAAAATTATCCCTTACCTTAGGTCTGATATGCTTTGTACGTATTCCGAACCTCCTGTATAATGATTTAAATAATGTTATTGACTTATTACAGAATCATATTAATTGTTATGATATCATATAGGGTTCAATTATGACTTCATATTACCCGTTCTTTTGTAAATTCCATGTTAAAGAGCATTTTGGGTAAAATCGTTTCATTTGTTGTCCGTGTTTTGACTTGTAATTATTCATATTATTACTTTGATCATGATTACTTATATCCAGAATATAAAACACAATTTATAGATAATATATATTCAGAATATACATATATATATATATATATATAATAGATCGATAAATGGAATGAAATACACCGTTCATGGAGACGGTAGGCTGTACGTACGCATGAACGTTGTTTTCGTTTCTTCATTGAATTGAATGGAATTAATTGGATGACATACATATATATATATATATATACATAAATCCAGTATCATTATTATTTCATATATTTTATGATTACTTATTATATATACTTTATAATCATTTATGAATGGTTAATCATTGAGAATGAATCTCATCGCGTCGTGGAGACGGTATTCCGTACGTACGCACGAGCGATGATATCGTTTCCATGATCGTGGAATTGTATTGGAGTGTATGTATACTGTTACAAAATAAATATCACTTTAAAATAATCATATATAGTTATTATTTACACCATTATACCCATCCAAGTAAGGTGGTGGTGGAACATAGATTACACCACGGCATGGAGACGATATTCCGTATGTACGCACGGGCGGTGATTTCGTTTTCTGTCGGATGGATAGATGGTGAAATAGGGTTGTTTCATACTTATAATAACATATCAGTATATTAGTGATACTGTTGTTATTACTTCATAATGAAACAACCTAATAAGAAGAAGTGGAAGAAGAAATAAAGGTGAAATAATCGGTAACGGAAATTACCTCTTCTTTGAAGCGCCTCTTTGATACCTCCTTTTAGGGCACTAAACATACTCTTTGAAGAAGACCAGGACCTCTAGTATGTTTCTAGGTAAGTGGAGAAGAGAATTGGGTAGGGTTTGGCAGAGGTTGAAGGCTCAAAGTGGTGTGTGGAAGAGAGGGAAGAGGTGCCCTTTTATTAGGGAGGAGAGGGGCACCTTTGGAAATCTTAACAATATTAATTTATAAAAAATTTAACCCCACTTAAAAACCTCAAACAATGACTCATAATCGAAGCTTAGATGATATAGGGTTTTAATATAATCATCCAATCAAATTTAGACATTTTTGGATCTTATTTTAAACCTTATCATTTTGATTTATCCTTATTTAATCTATTTAAGTTTATTTGTGGAAATAAAATTCTAAATTTTAAATTATAACAAATAATTACTTATTTGTTGTTAATTTTCCATAATGTTTTACTTTATAACATTATAGACCATATAAATTTAAATTTAAAATTTTAAAATATTTTTGTGATTTTTAAACAATTTTATAATATGATATTTTTATAAAATAACAATAGTGTCAATTTTGGCACTATTCATTTATTTGAATTTAAATAAAATATATAAAGATGATATGTTCAAAATAAAAGCTTTAATAGATTAATAAAAGTTTATATGTATCTATTAAATTATTGGATCACATTAAATAGTTCATATGATATTTAATTTATTATTTTCGAAACCATTTATTTGGTTTATCTCTTAATAAAATAATTACTACAACATTTTTGTATAATTATTTAATATACTGATTTGTTGAATAAAAATTACAAATAAATTCCTATGATGAAGAGAGATATATTAACTTTCACAATAATACTTTTACTCGAATTTATCTTCTTAAAATCACAATATCTAAATTGTTATATTTATTAAATTATGAAGGTGACAACTTTGGCATCATTTATAATAAAATAATATAAGTGTCATAATCACTTTTATAAGGCTCCAAACGGTTATATATTAAGTCATTGTATGATTAAGGTGTAGATATACACTACCAATAAGTTTTTGTCAAGTTTTTGAGCCTATTAATGGTTATTATTATTTCAATAAAAACTATATTACTTATTTCCCACTTAATAAATAATTACTGTATCATTATTGTATCACCTTTAATGAAAATTATATAATCCCTAAAAATTCTAAATAAATTATCATGATGTAGATAATTTTATTATCTTTCTGTATAATATTCATGTTCTATGTTTTATGATGTTTATCACTGAATTAAAAATATTATACTTATAAGATATAAGAGAGTGACATGTTGTCACTTTCTTTGGTTTTAATAATAATTAATTTATTTCCATGGTCAAAAGTCCATAAAATGAATCTAATATGACCCTCAGGTTATATGGGTCTACGTTTAGCCATCCAATAGAATTTTGGCATGTGTTAGGGTAATTTTATAATATTATATTTACCCTTAATTACCTGATTTACCTTTTACTATGGTAAATAAAATTTACCATAGTTACTATTCATAATTCCCAAAAATAAAAAGTATCTTATTAAAATAATTTAGACCCACTGATTCCAAATATGGAATCCATTTTTCCGAATTCAATACAAAAAAGTTGCAGAAATTAAATCAAAATTAATCCTGTTGTCGAAAGAAAACAGGTTTTTCTTTAAAACATTGAATAATACTGAATTGATTTAACCTACGAATTTAATGTAAAATCAAAGCTAATGACATACATTATTTTAAATGGTAAAAATATATTCTTTTTATACTTTGAAACCGTTAAATATTATAATTTAACCATATAAAATATTGCGATGAAAAAAGTTGTTTTTAATTAAAATATAGCATGTTTTTACTATTCATCAAAATATAAAAGTTACCAGAATAATATAAATTTTTTTTCCAAAGTAAATTTTTATTTATTAATTACAAAGAAGAATTTTATTTTGTTAAATTAATCTTATAAACATGTCAAAAACTATATTTAAAGTGGGTGTGCCATCAAACGGCGGCAAAACTGCATTTTTTGAAAAATACTTATTTTACCTGAAAAATTTATTTTGTTCATATACCATGTTCTAGAAGTGTGTAAGATGAATATTAATGTTATAAAATTAATAATTTAGTTAATACTATTCACAACGGCTAGTTCATAATTATTTTATAATAATATATCGTTGTTTAGTAAAACCCGGTATTGCGTACAACACACGCTATCGAGGAAGGTCGTGATTGCGTGTAATGCAAGGGAAGTCAGGGATGCGTGTTGTGAAAGCTCCTTTTGGTGTAGCGTAAAACACAAGACATTAATTAAAAATAATACTTTTCATAAAATCTCAGGGTGTTACATTCTACCCCCAATAAAATAAATTTCGCCCTCGAAATTCGTCGGGGTTATAAATTGTTTACTACTCGAAAGTTTTTTTTAATAGAAACCCACATCGTAAAAAGGAATACCAAAATTTGGCTTTAAAAACAAAAGTATGAAATGTAACGGTTACCCAAATTAACTCATCACTGGGTTTCCATGTAGGAGAACATAGGTGAAAATATGGATATGGAAGAAAAATCTAACCACCAAGTTCTGATGGAGAGTGTTAGAGAACATGGCTATGAAAAAGACAAAAATCACAAAGACATAAATTTGTGATGACCTAAGGTACCATCTGATTCATCGGATATAAGAGCACTAGGACAACATTTTTTTGGTTTTCAAGATCATTTCCCTAAAGTTGATCAAGTAAAAGAAATACTTGCATGATTTTGGTACAA
The DNA here is from genome assembly GCA_963277665.1 of Viscum album. Lineage (NCBI taxonomy): Eukaryota > Viridiplantae > Streptophyta > Magnoliopsida > Santalales > Viscaceae > Viscum > Viscum album. The sequence continues at coordinate 544,595,839 of OY728119.1, forward strand.
TCTCACTGTTGTTCGTGAATTGAAAAATTTCCACTTCATCCCTTAAAGAAATAAAGTTGAATTTGTTATTCGTGATGTGTTAGCATATCATGTGATAGAATGATGGGTCATTCTATATCTTTCAAACAAAAAGGTTAGAAAAAGTTATAAGTCCATATTATTGTAAGATTAATCGTATATAGTTCCAAAAATGAACTTATACTTCGTATATCATACCGCTTAATAAAATAAAACTAGTTTTTACTAACCAGGGACTTACTGTAGGCCATTGGTAGGCGATAAAGGCCAGTCGCACTTCGGTTGTGGGTTCGATTCCCACAGCCTTGTCCGACGCGATGGGCTGTCGCCCATCCTGCAGGTTGTCCTTTTTCTAAAACTATATTACTATAACATCCCATCAATAATATCGAACAAAATTCTATCATTAAACAATACAAACATATGTCCGACATAATCCATTCCAATCTTTAAGCTTATATAAAATACATTGGTCCATGCTCATAGTATAAGGAAAATGATTACTTGAAATGTCACCAACCAAGCACGTGAATACCATCATTTATCCCCTATATGTCGTGTTGGTCAAAATCCAATCATGTGAATACCTTAATCATGTATTCTCTTGAAAAATGAATACCCATTAAACCTTAGTGAAAACATGAATTCTGTCAAAAGTTAACTCTTTCCACATACCAAAATCCAAAAATTCTATATACTCAAACCATGATATAACCTTCTCCTTATATAAGTCAGGAGCTAATGAATACTATCAAACATTTCATTTTCTCATTTTCCCTTCATTATGCGCATATCATCTTTTTTTCCAATAATATCTCAATCACTTTCCATGGTTACCGGTACCATAAAATTATTGAAAACCACAATATACCAATACATAAATATTCCAATATTCCACAATACTATATACAAAATTATTTTGGAATCCCATTACATAAACACTTAATCATTCCACCACATCATTGTCATATTCAACATCACCAAAAGTGATAGCATATGAATTCCCGTTGTCCTTTGCCTTAAGTGGTTGCTCATGTTGATCATCACTAACCCCTGAATTAGTGAATTTACTAGCATAATTCCCCATTTCCTTGCACTTGAAGCATTGAAGTGTTGGTGGTGCAGTCCTTTCTTTATTCACATCATTAGAAACCATTATTCCATTACTTCGACACTCAGCTGCTCGATGACCTTCTTTTCCACACTTAAAACATTTTCTAGTCCCTTTAAGACAATCTCCTCCATGCTTATTTCCACACTTTGAGCATAAGAAAACATTCATCTTCTTTTCACCATTATTATGAGATTTCTCCTTGAACTCCATCTTTCATTTCTTGTCAAAACTATGAGATGGATAAGTAACACCAACTTCCATTTCTACCTTGATAGCACAATGCAAAATTTATTCATAGCTACTGAAGTATCTTATAGCTAATTCCCTTCGAAGATTTGGTTCTAAGCCACTGAAGAATCGATCAACTTTACTTTCAGGTTTGATGATAAAGACAGATGCATACCTTGCAAGCCTTGTAAAATTCGTTTCGTATACACCAAAAGATTCATCATACTTTTGCTTTAGTTCAAGAAACTCCATCTCCGTCATTGTTCGAAGAATACGAGGGAAGTACTTATTGAAAAATAAGTTCTTGAACTCGTCCCATTCAATGGACTCAATTTCATCTCTTGGCCTCGTATTCTTGATAAGATTCCACCATTGATCAGCTTCAAATTCCAAACGATATACTACTAAGATGACTTTATCATGTTCATAACATTGAAGAATTGAAAATATCTTCTCAGTTGTACTGATCCATTGTTCAGCAACAAGTGGATCAGAAGACCCACTGAAAGAAGGTGGACGTTGCCTCATGAAGGACTCAATAGAATATTGTTCCCTTCTCTGCTCATTTGGAAGTCCATAATGATTCATAGCTCATGTAAGTATAGCAATAAGATTTTGCACTCCATCTCCCATAACATTTTTTTGTTCAGGAAGAAAATCATTACATTGTCCATTGCATTGATCAACACGGTTCATTCGGGTTCCATCCATTGTCTAAAACCCAAAAAGAGTAGCGTGAGAGGCAAAAATTATGCTTGGGAATACAACATAATAAATGGGGAGTACCTTCAATACCTAACATCTTAGGTTTAATTCTAAGATCTTTACAGTAATTCTAGGACTATAACCTATACGTATACTAATCCTTAGGGACATCCCTAGATATACCTTAGAAATATCTCTAGGGATTTCACTAATGTTTTCGCATCCTAGTTTCCAAAGGTTGACTAAACCTCCCTCTGATACCAACTGTAGAGACCTGAAGCTTGAAATTCATGGACATTACATTACTTTAGTGGAATACTTAATACATAACAAAAACAGACACACAAGGACCATAATAGTTTAGTGTCTTTGGAAACTTGGAACGTAATCTTCTAATCATGGTGAAAGACCTTCAACATTTTCCATAAAGATCTTCCTCTTTTTTTCTTACCTAAAACCTTTCTTTATATCCTGGGGAAAGGAATACATAAAAAGGGTGAGCTCAAATGCTCAGTAAGGGTAAGCATGGATAAAATAAAACATACCATATACATTTGAACTTAAAAACATGAACATAATGTTTATACATCAAAAGCTTGAGAAATGACATAAAACATCGAAGTACGTAAGGCATAGATCATAAAGAAACATTAAGAATGATAAAATAGCATGGGAATAAAACATGGAATTGTGGAAACCATTAATCACATGATATGATTTCCATAGTAGCCAAGGCATTGATTCCAAGACCATCTTAGTGGACAATCTCCCTTTCTGAATCGAGTTCACTCCTCGTTCCAGTCCTGTATTACTGAACCGGTTTAACATGTCGTTCCAGCCATGTCTATCTCATGAGATATAAATCTTTACCCAATGAATTGGAGGGAGATATAGGTCCCACCCATCTCATAATTAAATCATTCTTACTTGTGCCACAAAATAAACATACATCATTCATAATAACCCAACAAATAAAATGGGTTTTATAAACATCATCCCATCATCACATAATCCATATAAAAGAAATGGTTATCATTTCATAATAAGAAAAGTGAAACCATGTCAATCATAGAGACATTACACTTGAAACATACACATATTAAATAATTTCATCTTAGATGGAAAATGGTTTTGATAAAACACTTGTAATGAATTTTTGAGGAAAATATCCTTTCTTCTTCAAAATAAATTTCTTTTCACAAAACATCATGCAATTTTAAAAGAAATATATTTTGTTGAAAATAGTTATGAAATATTTTGGAGGAATCTTCATGAAAAAAAGGCTTTATAAAACCATAAAAATCTGTTAGTGCTGTATAAGTTAAAAAAACATTCTTTTCGTACTTTTGCCGAAAATGTCAAAAAGTACCTTGTAACGTAAACAAAAGAAATATTACTTACATAACATGTAGTAAAAGTAAAAAATGGGTAAAAAAGACTTTAAAAATACATGAAAACACTTTTATAAAACATGTACATGGATGATATAAATAACCCTAGTAAATACTTACGAATAAGCAATCTCGGATAAAAATGAGATTTGCAAAATTATCCCTTACCTTATGTCCGATATGCTTCGTCTGTATTCCGAACCTCCTGTATAATTATTTAAATAATGTTATTGACTTATTACAGAATCATATTAATTGTTATGATATCATATATGGTTCACTTATGACTTTATATTACCTGTTCTTTTGTAAATTCCATGTTAAATTGCGTTTTGTGTAAAATCGTTTCATTTGTCATCTGTGTTTTGACTTGTAATTATTCATATGATTATGTAGATCATGATTACTTACATCCATAATGTAAAACATTATTTATATATAATATATATTCAGAATATAAATATATATAATAGATCGATAAATGGAAAGAAATACACCGTTCAAGGAGACGGTAGGCCGTACGTACGCATGAACATTGTTTTCGTTTCCTCATTGAATTGAATGGAATTAATTGGATGACATACATATATATATATACATAATTCCAGTGTCATTATTATGTCATATATTTCATTATTACTTATTATATATACTTTATAATCATTTCTGAATGGTTAATCATTGAGAATGAATCTCATCGCGTCGTGGAGACGGTATTCTGTACATACGCATGAGCGATGATATCGTTCCCATGATCATTGAATTTTATTGGAGTGTATGTATAATATTACAGAATCAATATAAATTTAAAATAATCATATATAGTTATTATTTACACCATTATACCTATCCAAGTAAGGTGGTGGTGGAAAATAGATTACACCACGGTGTGGAGACGGTATTCCGTACCTACGCACGCGCGGTGATTTCGTTTTCCGTAGGATGGATAGATGGTGAAAAATGGTACTTTCATACTTATAATAACATATAAGTATATTACTGATACTGATGTTATTACTTCATAATGAAACAACCTAGTAATAAGAAGTGGAAGAAGAAATAAAGGTGAAAGAATCGGTAATAGAAATTACCTCTTCCTTCAAGCGCCTCTTTGGGACCTCCTCTTAGGGAACTAAAATTGGTCATCGAAGAATACTAGGACCTCTAGGATGTTTCTAGGGAAGTGGAGAAGAGAATTTTGTAGGGGTTGGCTGAGCTTGAAGGCTCAATGTGGTGTGTGGAAGAGAGGGAGGAGGTGCCCTTTTATAAGGGAGGAGAGGGGTACCTTTGGAATTCTTAAAAATATTAATTTATAATAAATCTAACCCCACTTAAAAACCTCCAAAAATGACTCATATTCTAAGATTAGATGATATAGGGTTGTAATCTCATCAACCAATCAAATTTAGACATGTTTGGATCTTATTTTAAACCTTATCATTTTGATTTATCCTTATTTAATCTATTTAAGTTTATTTGTGGTAATAAAATTCTAAATTTTGAATTATAGCAAATAATGACTTATTTGTTGTGAATTTTCGATATTTGTTTACTTTATAACATTATATACCATATAAATGTAAATTTTTAATTTTTAAATATTTTTGTGATTTTTAATCAATTTTATAATATGTTATTTTTATAAAATAACAATACTGTCAATTTTGACACTATTCATTTATTTGAATTTAAATAAACTATATACAGAAGATATGTCTGAACTAAAATCTTTAATAGATTCATAAAAAGTCATATGTATCTATAATATTAGTGGATCACATTAAATAATTAATATAATATATATTTTTTTATTTTTAAAACCATTTATTTGGTTTATCTCTTAATAAAATAATTACTACAACATTTTTTTATAATTATTTAATATACTGATTTGTTGCATAAAAATTAAAAATAAAATTTTATGATGAATATAAATATATTTAATTTCACAATAATACTTTGAATCTAATTTATAATCTTAAAATAAAAATATTTAAATTTTTATATTTATTAAATTATGAAGGTGACAACTTTGGCATCATTTAAAATAAAATAATATAAGTGTCATAATCACTTTTATAAGGCTCCAAACGGTTATATATTAGGTAATTGAATTATTAAGGTGTATATATACACTACAAATAAGGTTTGGTCAGGTTTTTGGGCCTTTTAATGGGTATTATTATTTCCGTAAAAACAATATTACTTATTTCCCACTTAATAAATAATTTCTGTATCATTAATATATCACCATTAATGACAATTATTTAATCCCTAAAAATTCTAAATAAATTATCATGATGTATATAATTTTTTTATCTTTCTGGAGACCATTCATGTTCAATGTTTTATTATGTTTATAACTAAATTAAAATTATTATACTTATAAGATTTAAGAGAGTGACATGTTGTCACTTTCTTTGGTTTTAATAATAATTAAATTATTTTCATGGTCAAAAGTCTATAAAATGAATCTAATCCGACCCTTACGTTATATGAGTCTACTTTTATCCATCCAATAGAATTTTGGCATGTGTTAGGATAATTTTATAATATTATATTTACCCTTAATTACCTGATTTACCTTTAACTATGATAAATAAACTTTACCGTTGTTACTATTCATAATTCCCCAAAATAAAAAGTAGTTTATTAACATAATTTGGATCCACTTAATCTAAATATGGAATCCATTTTTACAAATTCAATATACAAAAGTTGCAGAAATTAAATGAAAATTAATCCTGTTGTCGAAAGAAAACGAGTTTTTCTTTAAAACATTGCAAAATATTGAATTGATTTAACCTACGAATTTAATGTAAAATCAATACTAATGACATACATTATTTTAAATGGTAAAAATATATTCTATTTATACTTTAAAAACAATCAATATTATAATTTAACCATATAAATTATTGCGATGAAAAAAATTGTTTTTAATTAAAATATAGCGTGTTTTTACTATTCATCAAAATATGAAAGTTACCAGAATAATATGAAAATTTTATCCAAAGTAAATTTTTATATCTTGATTCCAAAGAAGAATTTTATTTTGTCAAATTGAACTTATAAACATGTCAAAAACTAGATTTAATGTGGGTGCGCCATCAAAAGGCGGCAAAACTACATTTTTTGAAAAATTCTTATTTTATGCGAAAACTTTATTTTGTTCTTATACCATGTTCTAGAAATGTGTAAGATGAATAGTAATTTTATAAAATTCAAAATTTATTTAATACTATTCATAACGGCTAGTTCATAATAATATTATAATAATATATCATTGTTTATTAAAACCCGGTATTGCATACAACACACGCTATCGAGGAAGGTCGCGATTGTGTGTAATGCAACGCAAGTCATGGATGCGTGTTGTGCAAGCTCCTTTTGGTGTAGCGTACAACACAAGACATTAATTAAAAATAATACTTTACATAAAATCTCGGGGTGTTATACGGGTAGGTCACTATTCACTAATAATTATTTTTGTTTCATTAGACTCCAAAAATCATCTTGAACCCAGCCGTGTATGTCAGATTTTCAAAATTACTAACACATCAGTGAAAAACTTATGTTTAAAGGTCACTTATCACTTAGTAGTTCATTATTTTGTGATTTCATGTTATTTTATGTCACAAATATAATAAGAGAAGTTTCCATTGAAAAAAATTGGGTCGTTACAAACTGAAAGCTCAACAAGTGAATGTTCATATTCTCACAGTGATGCTGAGATAGCTCAGATAGCCAAGAGATTTATGAAGTTCTATAGGAAGACAAAATTTTTATCAAAATCAAACTACATAGGTAAATATGACTACAAAGGACACTGGAAGAAATATTGGAATAAAGATAATAAGAGTGATGAAGTTGTCTGCTTTGAATGCAAAAGAAAAGGTCACATAAAAGCTGACTGTCCAAAATTAATGTTCAAGAAGAAATATGACTACAAGGAAAATAAGTATAAGAAAGCTATAAAAGAAACTTGGAGTGCTTAAAAAAACGCTTCAACTTATTCTGATTCTACTAAGGATGAAAAATCTCAGAAATCTAACATGTGTTTTATGACAATCACCTCAGAGGTTACACTGGGCACTCTTGCTTTGAATTCGTATTATTCTAAAATTGATTCTGATTTTGAATCTAAAAATATGTCTAGTGAAGAACTATTTGAATACTGTAACATGCTGGAAGAAAACTGTAATGAGATTAAGGAAAAATATAAGACCTTGATGATACACCATTCTTTGACCAGTTCTGTTAAATCTGACCTTGATATAGAAAAAGAAAAGAATGCTCAATTACTTAAGGAAAATATTGAACTGAAAACGTCCAATGAGAAACATAGGAAGGACTTAGAAAAGTTCAAAAATGGAAAAGACGCACTAACTCAATTTTTAGGTATACAAGTGGAACCAAAATAAACCACTGGAATAGGCTATCATCCTGTACAGAGATAGTTTTCTAAAACTAGATTTATTTCTAAATCTAGACAGAATAATGATAGTTCTAGTTCTGGAAATTCATATGCTTTAACTAGTTATTTACATTATTATAGACCAAATAAAGTCTACCAATCAAAATCCATTGTTTCTATAAGTTATATGAAACCCATAAGACAAATCTGGGTACCTAAAGCGTTGTTTTCTAACTAGTCCAGGCCCAAGAAAATATGTGTACCAAAATCATTTTCCATCTAAAACTATTTTGTAGGAGATCCACTTAAAAAGTTCCTGTAGGAAGACATGGTACTTGCACAGTAGATGTTCAAGACACATGATAGGAGACTTCTCATGTTTTAAAATTTTAATAAATGTTGATGGAGGTCATGTCACCATTGGTTACACTTCTAAAGGAAAGATCATCAGCCTAAGCCAAATAGGTAACACTAACTCAGTTTTAATTTATAAAGTTTTATTTTTTGATGGATTAAAATACAACTTATTAAGTATTTCTCAGTTATGTGATGATGTCTTTAATGTTATGTTTGAAAATTATTCTTGTAATGTTTTTAATTGTAAAACTCTTTAGTATTTTCTACCTTGCGAAATAAAAATGTTTATGCAGTTGATTTGAATTATTTAGCTGAACAAAATATTACTTGTTTAAATTCTTTTCATAAAGAGTCTTGGATATGGCACAGAAGATTATGACACTACAATATACATTCACTTAGAAAACTGACTAGGAAAACCATATTTAGAGACTTACCCAAACATGAGTTTCCAAAAGACAGAGTTTGTAATCCTTGTCAAAAGGGAATACAAAATAAAATCTCTTTCAAACCAAAGAAAGAAGTTTTTACTTCTCAACCTCTCGAGTTGGATCACATGGAATTGTTTGGATCTTCTAGAGTTTCTAGTTTAAATGTGAAGCACTATGTCTATTTCTTAGTAGATGACTTTTCTAGATATACATTAGTATACTTTTTATCTAACAAAAGTGAAGCTTGTTCTTACTTTATTAAATACTCCAAGTCTGTAGAAAACCTTAGTGGACGTAAGATTAAGACCCTGATAAGTGACCATGGTCGTGAGTTTGAAAATCATGTGTTTGAATCTTATTTCTCACACAATGGCTATAGTCAAAATTTCTCTGCCCCTAGAACACATCAGCAGAATGGTGTAGTAGAAATAAGAAATAGAACACTTCAAGAAATTTCAAGAACTATGCTTAATGAGTATGACCTGGAAATTTATTTTTGGGATGAAGCTATAAATACAGCTTGTTATATTATAAATAGAGTCATTATTACACTTGTTCCCAAGAAGACCCCTTATGAATTGTGGAATAATAGGAAGCCTAAGGTTAATTATATTCGAGTTTTTGGCTGCAAAGTCTTTATTCTCAATAAAAAAGATAATCTAGACAAATTTGCATCCAAGAGTGATGAAGGAATCTTTTTAGGATATTATATAAATAGGAAAGCCTATTGTGTTTTCAATAAAAGAACCAAGTGTGTAGAAGAATCTGTTCACATCAAATTTGATGAAACTAATCCACATTAACCTATGTCATCCCTTGAAAATCTTGAGGAATCCTTTCCTATTATAGACCTTAATGATAAAATCATTGAACCTGTTGCAAAGACATCTAGTTCTGGAGACTTTCTAGAACCCGATTCTATTGAACCCAAACCTATAGAGGAACCTGAATTTTCTAGTCCTACCTTTACTAGATCAACTAGGATTCTAAAGAAACATCCTTTATATATTTTTGTTGGTAATCTTGATAGAGGGACACAGACTAGAGCTTCTCTTAGAAATCAGGTTTAACATCAAGCCTTTTTATCACAACTTAAACCTAACAACATTGATGATGCTATCAATGATGAATTTTTGGTAATTTCTATGCAAGAAGAACTCAATCAGTTTGAAAGAAATAAAGTTTGGAAACTTTTTGAAAGAACCAAGGACACATTCACCATAGGCACTAAATGGGTGTTTAGAAATATGGTAGATGATGCTTGAAATATATCTAGAAACAAGGCTAGATTAGTTTCACAAGGCTATAGTCAAGAAAAAGGAATTGACTATGAGGAGACTTTTTCTCCAGTAGCCAGACTTGTAGCCATTAGAATTCTACTTGCTTATACTGCACATCTAAATTTCAAACTATATCAAATGGATGTTAAGAGTGCATTCTTAAATGAGTATATAGCTAAGGATGTTTTTTTTTGAACAACCCCTTGGATTTACAAACCCTCATTTTTCAAATCATATTTTTAAACTATCAAAAACTTTATATGGTTTAAAACAATCTCCAAGAGCTTGGTATGACAGATTGAGCACTTTTTTTATTTCCAAATGTTTTACAAAAGGAATAGCTGATCCTACCCTCTTTATGGAACGTATTTATTATGATGTTTTATTTGTTCAAATTTATATAGATTATATTATCATTGGATATTCAAAAAATTCATTATGTATTGATTTTTCTAAAATTATGCAAAACAAATTTGAAATGAGTTTAATGGGTGAACTAAAATTCTTTCTTCGATTTTAAATCTTTCAAAATAATGATGGAATTTTATTTGACACAATGTAAATATACTAGAGATCATATAAAACGTTTTAGATTGGATATCACTAAAAGTAGTGACACTCCCATGAGTACCACCTGTAAGGTGGATCTTGATGAAGAAGGAAAATATGTTGATCAAACCACATATAGAGGAATGATTGGAAGTCTACTCAACTTAACTTCTAGCCATCCTAACATTATGTTTAGTGTGTGTAAGTGTGTTCATTTTCAAGAAAACCCTAGAGAATCTCATTTAAATGATTTGAAAAGAATTTTCAAATACCTCAAGCATACACCCAATCTAGGACTGTTCTACCCAAAAGGACAATTATTTGAACTAGTTAGTTATTCTGATGCTGACTTCGGAGGTAGTAAGTTAGATAGAAGAAGAACCTCTGGAACATGTCACCTTTTAGGCAAGTCACTAGTATAATGGTGTAGTAAGAAAAAACAATTTGTTGCATTATCTACTGCAGAAGCTGATTACATAGCTGTTGGAAGTTTTTGTGCACAAATTTGGTGAATGAAACACATATTACTAAATTATAGATATCAATTCAGACATGTACCAATAAATTTTGACAACACAACTACTATTAACATTTCAAAAAATCATGTTTCACATTCTAGGACAAAACATATTTATGTTAGACATCACTTTTTGAGAGATCATTATCAAAAAGGTGATATCACCTTGGAATTCATTGGTACTGAATATCAACTTGCTGATATATTCACTAACCCATTAAATTCTGATAGAATAGATTACATCATTCATGATCTTGGCATGATCAATCACAGATTGATATCTTACTGGTCTTACTGTTTAATATTTCACTATATTTTACTTGACTGTTTCATGTTCATGGTTTCTCAGTTACTGTCTCACGTTTGCGGTCTTAGAGTTAGCACCTTGTGTTCACGGTCTATCACTTACTATCTCACCGTGACTAAACAGTTTACTTACTGTCTCACCATGAATGAACAGATCATTCACTGTCTCACCATGACGACCACTGATTGTCTCACCGTGATGACCACTTACCATCACACCGTAACGACTATTCATAGTCTCACCGTGAAAATTATATTTGGTTTTCTTTTAATTCGTATCACGGTAATTATTCTGTCACCACTTTTATATTTCCTACGTTTTTTTGTGACGTATGACATTCCCAAATGATAAAACAAAAGGGTTTCACTCGATTCTTCACCCGAACTCTCTCTTACTCACTCTTTCCGAACCCTTTCAACCTAGCAACCCTTTCTCTCTCTCTCTCTCAACCTTCATTGGATTCCAAGGATGAAGCGTTCGTCTTCATCTACTCCTGAGAAGCGTAGCTCGAAGAAGAATAAAATAGCACCGAAGTTGGCACCCGAAGGAACCCTAAATCCAAACCCGGTAAACCATAGTGTTGTACCTGAAAAGGAAATTTTCCCTGAGTGGATGTTTTCTAGAAAATCCCTGGTTTTAAAAGTTTTAAGAGAACAAGACTAGCTTGAATGGTTCTCTTGGAAGGATAGACCCATTTATCTGAGGTTAATAGCTCAGTTCTACCAGTATGTACAGTTTTACTTTGATGCTGGTGAAATTTTTTTTGTGAGGAGTTGGATCAATGGACAAAGGTGCTCCTTCTCATCGAGGTTATGGGCTATATGCCTTAGGATTCGTCATGAAGGGATCTGTGATGATTATCAGAGAGATCCCCAACCTACAACCGATTTCATTGACCTGGAAAATGCACTAGAAAACTTAACTGAAAATGGCACCGAGAGAAGGGCCATAACCGCTGAACTTGATGGGGAGACAAGGTTGTTGTTCAAATCTGTTCAAAATATAATCAATCCAAGGAAATGTGACTTTAATATCATGAAGTACCAATATGTGTTTTTCATTTATCTTATGTATAATGGACAGAAAATCAATCTTTGCAAGTATGTCATTCACCATATGTGTGAATTGATCAATGTCACATCCAAATCCACATCTCTATTATACTCTAGGCTGATTTCAACCATGCTTGTTTCCAAAGAAGTTGTTGGACCAAATGAAGAAGTACTTATGGACTATGAATATTGTTTAGACAAAGCTACCATCTGGAGGATGAAAATAAACTGGAACCCCTGGAAGATGGAGTGGGTTTAAAATAGTGATAAGCTCTTTGATAAGTTCAATCCTGTTGATTATCCAACAAGGCCAAAGGACATTACTGATCCTAGTTTGGAACAAGATGAAGATTCTAAGTATTCAAAAGATGAAGAAGAAGAGGAAGAGGCAGCTGAAGAACCACATAGAGAAGAGGCTGATATACCTCATAGGGAAGAAGTTGTTATCGAGGAAGAAAAGAAAATTCTTCCTCCAGTTGTTCTTGAAGAAAAAGATCATGCCCTTAGAGTTGATATCAATCTGGAAATCCAATCTGAGGATGAAAGAGAATTAGATGTCCCAGAATCTGAGCACCAATCCATGGAAGAGGCTGTAGTAGGAGAACTCCCTACTGTGCAGGAAAAAACTCTAGAAGAACTCTCAGAAATGGAAGATGAAAATATAAAAGAACTCTCTTCTATCCAAGAAGCAAGCCTGGATGTACTCCCTAAGGAACAGTCGGTTCATAAGTACATACCCTCTGCTATAGGGAGGATGGAGATAGCCTTTCAGCTGGCTAGGCAAGAAATGGATGAGGAAATTAGAGCTGATCCTGTGGATTTACAACAAGTACCTGAGCCTCTAGGTCTTTTAAAGGAATCACTTATTGAGGGGGAGGAACCTAAAAATCATGAGATTGGTGAAGCTGAGTCTGATTAAGAATCTCAACCGACTAATTCATATTCTATATACACTCAATATGTATTCCCGAGATTCAATGATGTAAGTAAATCTCAGAAGGTTACTACAACTGGGATTGATCTTTCTTCTTTGTTTCAACTGAAATATGCCACATACTTTTCACCTGACCCTGAACCTCAGTCTGATCCTGCACTTGTACCACTTCATGCACATGCACCTTTACCAGAACAACAGAATTTTGTCAGTAAGGATGATCTGAATGTCTTTGGAGACACTATCATAGCTGGAGATGAGAAGCTTATGTCCTCTAAACCTTGTCTTGTGACCAAACTGAGTCAGGAAGATGCCTCACTACTTTTAGAAATGAATATTTGTCACATTCAACCCAAGATGATCAATGAAATTCAAGAATTAAGAGTTTATAATATGTTTCTCAGTACTAAATTTGCAAATCTGAAAGGTATGGTTGAAAACCTACAGAAAGAACTGCATTCAATATCAGAGCCTTCTCCTGCTTCTCTTGAACCTACTGTTTCAAACATCTCTCGAGACATTGTGTCACAGATTCATCCATACATCTTATCCTTTTATGAAAATATTGGAGAAAGGCACAACCACATGTTGCAACACATGAGATAGCTTATGGAGAACCTTAATAAGCTCCCAGATGAGTACATTGGATGTCTTCAAAAGGTACTGAACAAGATTAAATCTCTAACCATTGTTGTCAAAGCTTCTCATTCTTCTGGTCAGACCTCGACTCCATCCTTGGATAGTACATTGATCAGATCTATAGTCAAGGAAAAACTCAGAATGCTTTTAGTGGATTTGATTTGGATCCTTTATCTGAAGTTGATAAGAACAGTGATAGAGTGCTTGACCTGGTTCAAATTCACTCAAATATTTCCAATGATTCTCAATAGGAGATCTCTAAGAAAGTGTACTTTTATTTCAACCGGATTTTCTCCAGGACTGACATGACCAATCAATTCAAATAACTTGTAGAGAATCTGAGATTTCCTCTTATAACCCAGGCCTTCAAAAACCAAGTCCAGAAGCCCACTGAATTTACCAGATTGTTGTACAAGTTCATGGAAAACAAATAAGATTTTGAAAAGGCCATGTAGTATTGAGGAGAGATTATTAAAGACTTCATTAAACTTCTATGATTGTATCTTCATGTTCAAAGCACTGCAATTTATGCTCCAGCGGCTGCTCCTCTCAGACCTGGATTACCAACTTTCACTTCTGCCTTAGCTTCCAAAACCATGTCTATTGGCCAAGCTATTAGTCAGATTAGGCCTGTCATTCTTGACCATCAGTGGCCAAGATCTTCTACAGGTCCTACATTGGCTCCCTCAGTCATCGAAGGTCTCGCTTTACCTTCTCTATCTACCACCTCTATTTCTTCATCTACATCAGCAAATACCCATATGGATTCCTCTTCTGCTACTGATAAAGGAAAATTGAATGCCAATACCTAAAGAAGCACAATCCTTACTTTTTTTTAAGGCGGTGTCATTTATTTTTTTATTTCTACTGTATACTGTATTCGGAATAATTTTAATAACATATGCATTGTTTTCCCTCTATTCTTTCTACTTTTTGATAATCCCAAAATGGGGGTAAATATGAAATCTATGTTAACATATATTATTTTTCTCTATAGTTGCATTTAATTTACCCTTTACCTGTATATGATTTGTAATCATCAAAAAGGGGGAGATTGTTGGACACCTCATTTATTAATCATGGTTTAATGTTCACAAATCTATTAAATTATCACATATATTATTAATGATCTCAAATCGCATTCAACCTAGTTCAATCATATAAATTATATCCAATCATGTGTATTTATGTTTCAAGTTATCTCATACTTTATAATGGTTAGGATCAATTCATTTTATGCATATTACTGTTAAAGGATGAATACAGTTATTTGCCTAAGTACAAGATACCATGAAGCTTGACACAATAAGTCTGAAATTGTGAGAAAGACACAAAAACCGTGACCACCAGACACCTTGACACATTAATCCTGACACCGTAAAGCAAGACACAAAGATCAGACACTGTAAGTCAGAAAATCAAGGACATTCATCAAGGCACCATGAATCCAGAAACTATGAGCATGGCACTGGAAGCCAAAAAACTGTATGTTAGACACCGTGACTAAGACAACGTGGGTGAGACACCGTAAAGGATACACCATTGAAGGAGATACCGTGAAGGAGACACCGTGAAGGAGATACCTTGAAGGAGACACCGTGAAGGAACTGTGAAGGAAGACACCATTTGCATAACATACCGTGACATCATTTCTTCTACTATTGTGTCGTTTTTATATTTAACTTTTTAACGGTCATATTTGACATCTTTAATGAACTGACATATGTAATGTTCATTTTTAGACATAGTACGAGGGAAGAGGCAATAAATACATGGAACCTGTCGGCTAACAGTCATGCATTCAAAGATAAAGAGAAGTGTTCCCAAGAGGAAATAGCGACACAACAACACAAGAAGCGAGTGCATTGTACTGAACAGAACACCAATCTTGAGTGCGACCATGAAGAAGCGATTGTAAGGTCACCAAAGAAGAAATTGAATCATGCATGCAATACAACTCTACTAAAGAACACACAAAGTACACTAAAATCAAGAGAAAATATTCACTCTTGAAGAACACATGCTGAGCCACGACACTCTGTTTTTCAACAGAAAAACAAGAGAAGGACTCAGAAGCATTTCTTTTCTATCCAACGAGTCTAGAGCTACACTGCTAATCACTAGAGAATTTTAAACTCACATCTACTCTCCCTTAGTGATTCTTTTATTTACTTTTAAGAAGTGTGTGTACTCTAAATATTTTACACACACACTGACTCCTGTGCTGAACTTGAGGATTTAAAAATCCTCACACCAAACTCTTTACTCTTTTTTACCAACGACTACTGTGGAAGAAGTCCCTGTGTGGTCTGGATATTTTTTTTTACCCACAAAAACTGTGGAAGAGGTCCCTGAGTGGCCTGGACAGTCTATGTACTGTTGTTACCCCGATCCAAGGTGTGGATCAGAGTTTATTTATATAAACTGCTTGGTGGTAGGTGATCACCATGTGGAGTGGATTATGTCTCATCTTGAGACTGAACCACTTGTTTTATATCTTCTGTGCATCTTAGATTTAGTCTAATGTATACTATATATTTTATATTAAACAGCTATTTACTTTGAAATACAAATCTATTTTAAAGTCACATTGATAGTTAAACTATCAAGTGTTTGTATGTACTGTAAAGCATTAGGTTAGGTTAAAAAGTTAATTAATCTTCATATTGAATTAACTGAGAACTAATCAATATCTTGAGAATCTAACTGACCCTTTTCGGTAATACAAATTCACTACAGTTTAACTTAGTATTATAATTGGGGGATTTTAAAAGAAATATCTTCAACAGAAATTTTAATTGGAACTCAATTCATCCCCCTCTTGAGTAAAGCACTCTGACCAACAGTTATTTTATAACAGAAGTGATAAATCAAGTATATCACTATATCACATCAGTTATACAATTACCAACATTATAAAGTTAGTTTTTTTGTCGGTTATATAATAAATGACTTGATAAATAAAACATCATTAATTTATCATGTCGGTAATAAAATAAGAAACATGATAAATAATGAATCATTACATTATCATGTCAGTTGTTATATAACCAATATTATAAATAATTTTATAATATAAATTATTGAATAATCAACATGATAAATGTAATAAAAAAACTTTTTACCACGTTGGTTATTAAATAACTTATGTGATAAATAATTTAAAAAATTTATGAACTCTACTTTCAAGTCATTCAACTATTTTTCTTTCAGGAGACATTGACATGGTCTCGATCGTGTTGACACTATAGAATATATTTTTTGATCCCATGGCCTCCAAACTCATTTTTCCAACTTCAATCATTTTTGTTTTCATTAGTGAATCTTTATTCTCGACTTGAAACTCTCACGCAAGCCTCGCACGCTTCGATTTCATTCATTCGTGGATGCCCTAAAACTACTTTATATGATTTTTTAATCATGTGATTCAAATTTAATTGGTAAATGTGGTTTAGTATCATGATATTGTTTTATCATTGGTCGCACACTTAAGTTAAATCTATGTTTTGGGATTAAATTCATTATGTATTTTAACAATAATTGTGGAAGGTGGTTTAGTATCCGGATATTGTTTTATTATTGGTATCCAGGAAATTTTATTCAATGATGTTTTCCCCATATTGACTTACCTTATTTCTAATGATTATTATAAGGAGATATAATTAAATATGGATTTGTATTTAGATATGCATATCATGTCACACAATCTACATTTTTTATGAATCTTGATGTGTTATAAATGGATGAAACGATCATTGGGATACTAGAAGGCACTTGTATATATTGATAATGATATAATTAGAACTTCTTATGCTTAATGGATATATATCGATGATATCCTTTGTGTAATGGTTAAATATATTTTTATTGTATCTTAGTTATTGATATATTCCACTAATTTTCATTTACTATTATTATAACATGTTTAGTAATATTCTAAAGTGTAAATTTATCTAACCATACAACCATTAAACGTTCTCTACAAGTATCCAACCTCCAACATAAGGGGAGGCTCACTAGATGCCTTAACACCAACTAGTCTAGTTACTATTTAGAATGTGAAACAGTTAGAGGCATTCCATGATAGCTAAGTAGCCCCAAAAATAGCCTTTCAACATACCTTGAATATGAGATTTTAACCACCTTCAAAAGAAAATCTATGTTCCTCACAATTTGAGTACACAAGACCATTTTCTACAAAAAAACTCAATAGGATTGTTAAAACCCATGAATACGACCATCACAATTAGTTGAAATAAAAAAATATTATTTCAATAATATCCTAAGAACATGCATGTTGATATTTTTGATAATTAGGGTAAAGAATTAATTAACAAAACTGAATATGATGGGCTAATAACATTTCCCACTAGGGAATGGATTTTTATTTTTTACATATTGGTTTTCTATATTATTAATCAAAAATATAATCATTATAATTTTAAAATAATAATATATTTGTTCCGTATTTCACAATTATGTTACTTTCAAATTATGGTATATTTCATATAAATATAAAACGTTTTTATATAACTAAATTTTCATTTTAAAATTATTTCCATGCATATATTTTTATGATTTATCATTTAAATTTAAACATAGCATCCATTATTATGTAGAATTTGAAATTATATTTTTAAAATTCACATATATTTGTTTTGTATTTTAAATTTTAGTTACATTCAAATTATAAAATATTTCATATTAATATAAAATTGAATTACCTTAACACGATGTATAATTTGGATATTTTTATAGGTAATAGTGAGTATAAGTAGGATTATGTCACATATAATAATTGGTGCATATGAGGTTGGTGTTAATGATTTTTTGGAAATTTTAATATGAAATGTTCTAAATAACAAGTTTTTTTTCTTTCCATGCCAAAAATGTTTAAATCTGAATAAATTAAATTTACAGAGATCAAATAACATTTAATTTTTCATGGTTTTAATTTGAGTTACAGCCCTACAATTTGGAATGGCAAAACTGGGATGAATTTTAGATCTAATATTGATGATGCATTGAAAGATAGTAACTGTTATGAAATTAAACAAACACTTCATGATATTGAAGAAAAACTAATTGAGAAAGAACTATCAATTGAGCATCTATATTGTGATTCTGGAAAAAACCATTGTATGTTGGATGTACGGATTTTACAATTTTATCTTCAGTGTTAAGATTGATTAACTTGAAGGTGTAATATGGATAGAGTGAAAAGAGTTTTATAAATCTGCTACAATCGTTGAAATAAATTCCTCTTAAAAGAAAATATCTTCCAAATTCACATTATAATGCCCGGAAAATATTATTCCTGATGAGATTAGGATATAATAAAATACATACCTGTCCAAATGACGATGTGATATATAGTAAGGAATATGAATTTATATCGGAGTGTCCTAAATTTGGGACATCATAGTATAATTTGTAAGATAAATCATATACTGATGTAGAGATTACAGAGATCCATACTATGGTATTTTGGTATCTTCCTATAATTTCTCTTATGAAATACTTATTTTCTAATTCACATCAGGAAAAAATGTTATGATGGCATATTGATTAATAGATATGTGATGGAAAACATTATCATCCAATTGACTCTCCAATGATGAAGAAAATTGATGATCAGTATCCTAAATTTGTAAATGAATTTATAAATATCACACATGGGTTGTGCAAAGATGGAATGAATCCAAATAGAATCCTCAGTAGCACACATTATTCTTGGCTTGTTTTATTGGTTTTTCTCAACTTATCTTCTGAATTTTGTATGAAGTGAAAATATTTCATGTTGAGTTTGATGATCTCTAGACCAATGGAAACCATAATTGATATTAATTTTGTCTTTTCACAATTAATTGATGATTTGAAACTCTTACGGGGGGATGGTATTAGGGTGTATGATTCTTATAAAATGAAATATTTTCAACTGTATGTAGTGATTATGTTAACTATAAATGACTTCCAAACATGGGGGTATTTGTTTGGATATAGTGTAAAGGGATAGAAATTATGTCCAATTGTCAAACAACAGGCATTATATTGTCAATAATATAATGGGAGGAAAATTTTATACATGGATCATAAATTGTTTTTGCATATGGATCACTATTATAGAGGATTTAAAATGGTATTCAATTGATAATAAGAATTTGATATTCCCCCAAAACCATTATCTATATATGATTGTTTTGAGAGGGTGTAAAACCATGATGTGACATTGGTAAGGACATATAAATATGGTAATGAAAAACATATTTTCTAGAAATAGTCAATATTTTTTGAGCTACCATATTTGAGATATCATGAAGTGACGCATTACATTGATTTCATTATAACAACCATGTTCTTTATTTTACATTTAAAAATGATTTATTACATAAAATTTCACTTAAGACAACTCATAAGATCAAGAAATATAGTGTATTTTGGGATTTGGAACATTACATAACAACATAAAACATGAAATAGACATCGTTATTGAAAAATTCTTTTACATGACCATAACATTCCATTAAACTTAACATTGTATTGGATAACCTGAGGACATTAATAAGAAAAGGGTGAGATATAAATCCCAGTAAGGGAGTAAAAAAGAATAAAATAATTTTTAGAAAATAGTCATATCAATGTATCATAACAGAAACATGAATATAAAGGCACCGTATAGCAAGATTTTCATCACATGGAAATGTGGAAACAACATAAAACCCAACATCAATAAGATAAATGAATAAGGTAAACCCTTATCCCAATGTGATGAGTGAAAAGTAATATAAAGGAATCAGTTAAATCCTAATACCAATATAATGTATCATGACACTAAACATTACACAATGCATTGGAGCGCTATCAGGGCTCACCCTTCATGAAAATTTCAAACTCTTGCTTAAGTTTTCCACAGAGATCATATAACAAGGATTCATTAAACATAATAATTTATTCCATGATCAAAGAATGTGGAATAAAAACATTTTATTACCTAATAAATTTTTATATGTGTGTAATGGCGAATACCATTGATAGAGGAATAGTTATGGTATTCGCTACACTATAACATTGGCATGGAAAATCGTGGTGCTATTTTGGTAGCATGATAACGTCATACTAAAATTTAAAAAAAGGGTAGATGAGAGATAATGGTGTATGTCATTATTTATATAAGAAATATATATTGAGGGGATCATGGAACATAATATCCTAGCATATTAAATTGAGTTTAAGATGCATAATACAAATGTAGTGCATGAAATTGAAATGAGAAGAGATAATCCCCTTAAAGAATTTTTGCATAGTAACGGCCTAAGTAAGGGTATAAATGGGGGAGGATAAATTATCCCACATTGAAATAACATCAAATGGACTGTAGTTCATTGATTATAAAATCATAAAAACATAACCAATTGAAAATAAAATTACTAAATTCAAACAAGGTTCTTGAATTGAAAGTAAGAGAGAAAGTTGAGGATCCCTTACATGGATTTGTGACCCTAAAGGCATGGGAGAGGATTCCTGAGAGCATAGGGGCACCTTGGGAGGACTCTAGGGAGTTGGGTGGGAATGGTTGGCAGTGTTTCAAAGATCATGTGTGAAGCGAAATGGGTTCTTGGGTGGCTTTTTATAGGAAATGTGGGGGAATTGGTTATTATTTTGATTTTCGACCTAACACTCTAAAATATTCAAAACCAGAAACAATACCATGATTTTAACATGGTTTTTGGAAAAGGGGAGTGATAAAAATTATTTTAAAATGATATGGTCCAATGATATTAAAATATTTTCCTTTCTTATGTGGATGTGAGTCCCACTTTC
Source organism: Viscum album (assembly GCA_963277665.1). NCBI lineage: Eukaryota > Viridiplantae > Streptophyta > Magnoliopsida > Santalales > Viscaceae > Viscum > Viscum album. The sequence goes on from OY728119.1 coordinate 544,617,599, forward strand.
AGGAAATGAATTTACAGTTTTTAAATATTTTATATATATTATAGGATTCACAAAGGATTATAAAATAAATCAAATAATCCTAAAATTACATTATTTTAAAAGGAAAAAATATAATTTTCGATGAAACCTTTTTTTATATTTTTTTACAACACTTTTCGGACATTATTGTTACATAAAACACATTATATATTTATATGGTATTTAATTTTTACCCAAACATTCAACTGTCTCATAAAACTATTTAAAATTAAATGGTTGATAATTTTAACTCCCTAATTAAAAGAAAAATATTAATTTTATTTAAATAATTTTGTTTGTGTGTAAATTTTCATTTTTATAATAAAAATAGCCATTTATTGAAAATTGATGCATTAGGGCAAAAACAGTTTTTAAACCTTAATAAAAAATAAATTTGTCTTCATAAAACTTATATGATAATTTATATTAATAAAAAATTATTTAATTATACAACTAAAATATTATATATTTCAGTATTCAATTAATTCATAAAAATATATTTCTTAATTGAATTTGAATATTAACCAAAAATATTATTTCTGCTTTAAAAATCATTTTCAAAGTAATAGTAAATAATGAAAGTATATTCATTATTCTATAAAAATTCATTGAAATAATCATAATTCAATGTTCTTGTTACATATACCTTTGTTAAACTAGTATACTTGTTATGAATTAGGTGTGCGATGGTAGGACTTTCCTAGGGGTATTCGGTGAATGTGGAGTGGGTCCTGATCTCGATGAGCTTGAAATTATTGCACAAACGGTTCGATCATGATTGTGTTATTGGATCTAGACATGAGATTTGTATAGGAAAAAACCTAGAAATGATACCTCCCACAGAAGCTTCGATAAATGGGATTCATTGGGTATGATCCTACTAGTTGAGGTTATCAATTCCTTTCTTTATTTCAAAAAGCTTTTTTAAAACCATATATTTATACTAGTCATGTGATCAATGTTCAATGGTTGTATTATAAATAATAAGGATACATAAAGACTATTTAAATACGATTGGATAAAATAAAACAAAAGGAGTGAATGTTTTTTTATATCTATAAGACATTTAATTAAAATAATAGTAATTTTATTCTTAAATATTCGGGTCATTGAAACCTTCCACGCTTAACAAATTTATTCCTAGAAATTTCCTTTTCCCAAACAAAAATATATGAGGGTAACTATGCCTCATCACTTCGGTGGTTCCTACATCACTTCTGTAATCTTGTGGTTCCTCCAAAACACTTTTAAAAGGGGCCTTTTCTTATTTTGTATAAATTTTCTCTATGATCTCAGATCTTCACAGGCTTCTCCTCATAAAAAAAGTCATTCATTAATGGTACCACCTATGGATTGAGTACATGTGATGGTTTAGGTATGTACTTCCTCAAGAGTGATACATTTAATAAATCATGTACTTCAGATAGGTTTGATGGATGTTCTAGTTGATAAGCCACTACCCTGATACAATCAAGTATCTAAAAATGGTTGATGTACCTTGGAATAATCTTTTCCTTCTACCCAAATCTCATAAATCTTTTCCATGGAGATATGCAGAGGAATACGAGGTATCTAACATCATACACTAGGTCTCATCAATGATTTTCAGTATAGCTCTTTTTTCAACTCTAAGAAGAATTGATATGCTGCTAGATGGTCTTAATCTTCTCTACCATTTCTTCGACCATTTTTGGACCTAGAATATTTAATTCACCAACATTATCCTAAAATTATATTGTTCTACACCTCTTACCCAAAATAGATTCATAATTATACATTTGGATGATTGAGTGGAAACTGTTGTTGTAAGAGAACTCTGCCAAAGGAAGATGTTGGTCCCATCTTCCTTTGAAGTCCATTGAATAATTTCCCAAAATGTTATCAATTTTCTGTATATACTGCTCAGATTGGCCATTATTTTTACAGTGATAGAACATTCTAAAGTTCACCTTAGTGATTAAATCATTTTAGATAATCTTCTAGAACATAGAGCTGAATCTTAGATCATGATCAGATGCAATCGATAGTGGTAATCCATTCATAATTACCACTTATATGATGTATATCTATTCCATTTGATCCAATGAAAAATCCTATAAAATTACAATTAAGTGTGCATTATTTTTATGATGATGCACAACAACCCAAATTTCATTTTTTCCCTTGGATGTATTCACAAGTCGGATGAAAAAGTACGTGGTTTAGTTTTTCCGTTTCCATTTTGGTTTGGGTAATGGTTTTAACATCCCCTTATACTTATTCCTCTCATCCTTCACTTTCTGAAATTCTAGGAACATTGATGTATATTTTATGATCTCCTTCTTCATGTTATCCTACCAATTTTTCTCTAGGAGATCTTGATCCATCTTCATGTTTCCTAGGTGAATGGAGAAATTGGATCTATGTGAAAGATTTAAAAGTTCTTTCATTAACATCAAATTTTTTGGGAGACATAGTCTTGACCTAAATCTCATAATTCATACTTCATTAATAATGAACATTGAGTATTTCCATTTTCTAGTAGTTTATACTTCCTTATAAATTGTCACATCATATTTTGGAGCATCCTTTAACCATTCAAAAAGAGACAGTTGAGCAATATTTTGTGAAATTATTGATGATGTTCCCTTTTTAAGATTCCCATTTCCATCTTCATCAATTCTAAGAAGATTTCATCCTTTTAAATTCTGATAAATGATAGAATTGTTGGGTATTTTATACATATAGAATCCCCCACCTTTTTCCCATTCCGAGTGTGGTAATGGATTGACTAGTAATAATCCTTGATGAGCTATAACTTTATTTTTTGGAATATATTCAACACTTTCTATGTCAATATATATTTTATACTTTTGTGATTTGAATATATGTCTCACTTATCCCTAAAGGGATAATGTAGCCATATTGTCTATGAAAAGATCACCACTGATAACACCAGATCATGTGTGGGAAATTTTTTTCATGAATTTTTAATTTCCTAGATGCACTGGCAATTACTCATTCATTCAACATCAACACACTTCCCATGCCATTATTCAAATAATTGATGAAGATTATAAAATGGTCTCCACTTGTGGTTAGTGTGAGCATAGGGGAAGTGATAAGACTATTCTTCATATCTATAAATCTTTCTTCATATTCATCATTACAAGGAAACATGACTCCCTTCCCTGTTAACTTAGTAAGAAGGTTTGATAATCATTATAAATTTCCCAAAAATCGGCGATAATATCTAGCTAACCCCATGAAGCTATGGATATCCATCACATATGTCAGCCTCAACCACCATTCACTTTTATTTTTCATTGAAGGATACATTGATTTCCCATTTCATGTGATTATATTCCCAAATAATAACAATTCCTTCAACTATAACTCACACGTGTTCTACTTATCATAGAGCTTCCCCTTTCGTAAAGTCTCTAGTATAGTTCTAAATACTCCTCACACTTCTATTTGGTTTAGGATTATATTAGAATATCATCTATAAAGACTACCAAATATTTTTCGAGGTAATATCTAAATATTTTATTCATCATGTCCCTGAACATTGCAAGAGCATTAGTGAGTCTAAAATGCATTACTATGAAATTATAGTTCATGTACATTGTATGAAAAGTAGTCTTGGGGATATCCACTTTCTTCACCCTTACCAATTAATATCCCAACCACATATCCACCTTGGAGAGGTATTGTGATCCACGTAGATGATTGAACAATTTATCAATTAATTTCATAGGATACCTGATTATTATGAAGATTTTTTTGAGCAAATGATAATCAATGCAAAGGTGCATTGACCCATCCTTCTTCTTGATGAAGAGGACTAGTGAACCCCATGTTGAAGAACATGGGTGTATAAACCCTTTATCTATATTATCCTATAATTTTTATTCATATCGTCATTAACAACACCATCCATTTAATATAGTATCTTGGATATTGGAAACACCCTAGGTATATGATCAATCTAGAATTAAAAATCTCTTCTAGGAGGAACACCAGACAATTCCTTTAGAAACAGATCAGTGCATTATCTCACAATATGAATGAATTTGAGGATGGTTATTTCCCTAGATTCTATAATTTGAGAAGGATACACATACTCATAGGGTTGTAGTATCCATGCTCGAGATTATGTTGATAAATAATATTCTTCTACCTCATTGCACTTGTAAATAATTGGGGGTCGATTCACCACAGGGAGAGTGATTTACCTCTCACAGGAATTCATGTTGGTTCTAAATAAGGAAATTCAATCAATTCCCTGAATTACATCTAATTCCCCTAGAAGGAGAATGATGAGGTTCTCTGAGAATGTCAATCCAAAAAATTTTATAGGGGAGGAGTTATATACATAGGATGGAATAAATTCCCCATTTTTCGTTTTAACAGACATCATTACTTCCAAGATTTTTGGTGGTGTTTGTATTATTCGACTAATTGTTTGGGATATAAAAGAATGAATAGAACCATAGATGATAACCCTACCATTAAATTTTTTATTCGGGTTCTACATTATCCATTATTGTCTTAGGGATGACCATCTTAAGCAATTAAACACATAAAGGTGAATCCAATAAAATTAAATGGATAACATATAAATTTCATTTATCTCCATATCTTATGAAGTTATGGGATTTCATCAAACATATCAATGATCTACTTCTCAACGTATATTATTATAGGATTTTTTTTGTTACCTTAATAATGGTATGCACTAATATTATGAATTTACCAATGTATATTCCCTGAGACTGTTGAACCAAGAGTGCAGTAAGGCACGTTTTCGTTCACCAGTTCCCATTCAAGTATATCTCAAATTGGTGGTTTTGGGTTTTACCCCAAGATACATCTAGGCCATAGCAAACTCTACTTGTTCGTATCCAGGCAGAGACATATTTTCTTGATAAACCACGTACTCTCAACTCACCAAAATTTAGGTATTCATTTCTTATACATAATCTTATCCCTAAGGATTTTAAGAGATTTTTCTATTCATAATCTAAAAAATAACTAAACATATCCTATGATGCCAACTATAATAACACTTGGGGTTTATTTCACATTTAAACATGATTTATTAAATAATATTTGACTTCATATATATGAAGAGACTAATATATCTAGAGTCTTTGGGGATTAGTAACATTACATAACAACTTAAAACATAAAAAACATATTTATTGAAAACTTATTTTACGTGACCACATGATTCCTTCTTACATAACATTGTATGGGACAACATGAGAAAATTAATAAGAAAATGGTGATCTATAAAACCCAATAATGGAGTAAACATTAATACAATACATGTTAGGAAATATTCATATCAATAGATTATAAGAGAAACATGAACATTAAGTCTTCATATAGCATGATTATCCTAACTTAGAAATGTGGAAACAACATAAAACACTGCATCATTAACATAAAGGAATCGATAAAACCCCCTGTCCCAACATGATAAACAATGTTCATATAAAGTAATCAGGTAAACCTCTCTCTAATAATGACGTATCATGGTACTAAACATGACATAATTAATTAAAGTGTTATTAGTGTTCACCCTTTATAAACATTTCAATATCATGCTTAAGTGTGCCAAATAGATCATATTACACTGATTCATTCAAAATAATCATTTATGACATAATAGAAGAATGTGTAATACATAAAATTAAGTCCTAAATCAAAAATTATATGTCCGTAAAGGTGAATACCCTTGATAGAGGAATGATTATGATATTTACTACATGACAATTTTGACATGGAAAATAATGGTGCAATTTCGGCAGCATGGCGGCGTCAAATAAAAATTCATAAAATGGGTAGATTATAGTGAAATGTGTAGCTCAGAATTTATAAATGAAAAGGATTGTTATGGGGTCATGGTATATAAAATCCAAACAAATGAAATGGAATTTAATATGCATAATCAAATGATGTGTGTGAAATAGAAATAAGAAGAGAGAAATACCATACGGAATTTAGACATAGTAACGGTGTAGGTAAGGGTCTTAATGGGGGATGTTAAATGACCCCTCACTGAAATAAAATCAAATTTAAATTAATGAATTGATTATAAAATGGAGAAATTATAATCAATTGAAATTAAAATGACTAATTTCAAATAATGTTTTTGAATTGAAAGGAAGAGTGAAAGGTGAGGATCCCATACATGGAAGTGTGATCCCCAAGGATTGAGAGAGGATTCTTGGGAGAACATAGGCACTTTTGGAGGACTCTAGGGGTAGGGGACTAAGGGTGGTAGAGCTCCAATGAGTTTGATTTAAGAGTAATGGGTTCTTGGGTTTGTTTTTATAGAAAAGGTTGGGGAATTCATGACTATTTTGTTTTTGGACCCTACAGACTAAAATATTTAAAACCAAAAAACCATCCTATGGGTTTTCCCACAGATTTTAGAAAATAGGAGTGTTATAAATTTTTTTAAAACTCTAAGGGAAGAATTTATTTAAATATATACCTTTCATGTATGGAGGTGCGTCACATTTTCAATAAAATGATTTTAAAATCTTATAATAATTTGTATGTGTTGGAGGATTTAGTAAGGAAAAATAAAATAATTCAAAAAAATATAAAAGTAAATTATTTGTAAGGAAAAACATATATTTTTACAGAGAAACATTTTATAGTATTTTATTACATCATTATTTGGTCATTATGTTTTCATAAAACACATTATATATTTATATAGTATTTAAATTTTACCCAAAAATTCGACTGTCTCAGAAAATAATGAAAAATTCATTGTTGGATAATTTAGACATCCTATTTCCAAAAATAAAATTCATTTTAAATAAATAATTTTATAAATATGGTAATTTTTACATTTAAAATAAAAACGAACTTTTACTGAAAATTTATGGGTTTTCACATAAACAGTTTTCAAACCATAATAAAAATTACTTTTGATATCATAAAAATTATACAATCATTTATATTTAATAATATTATTTTAATAATATTATTAAAATATTACTGAATCAAAAAATATATTAATTCAAAAAAAAATATATTTCTTAATTGAATTTTAATATTAACCAAAAATATTATTTGTCTTTGAAAAATATTTTACAAAGTAAAAAATAAGTACATTAAAGTATATTTATTATTCTATAGAAATATAATTCACATAATCAAAATTCTAGGTACTTATTATATGTCCCATTCTTACACCAACATACTCCATAAAATTAATGTTTTTGATGGTGGGGCTTTTATGGGTTCGTTCGATGAACGTTGATTGCATCATGATCTTGATGAGCTCGAATGTAACCACCCAAAGTTTTTCAATGGAAATTCTCTTCTTATAATTATGTCATAAAATAAAATGAAAACACAACATAATGAACTACTAAGTGATAAGTGACCTTTAAAGATATGTTTTTCACTTTTATGTTTGGAATTTTGAAAATCTGACATACACGGTTGTGTTCAAGATGATTTTGGGAGTCTAATAAAAAAATACTTTTTGGTGAATAGTAACCAACCCTTATGAACAGTAACATACACTTATGAATATTGATATACCCTAATTAATAGTATCCTTACCTATGATAGTACAAAAAAAATATTCATGTGAGAATATGATGTACAAATATTTTAGAATAAGTAAATGAATGTTTTAAATTAGTTTTGTAGTAATAAACCTTGATTTTATTTAAATATTAAATTAATCATATTTAGAAAATTATTTTTGAAAAATGAAGTTAATTTTTTCATTCTACACGATGAAAAATTGTTCGGGTAATGTTTTGGTATTTTTCTGAAATACTTGAATTTTTGATGAATAGTGAAATACCACAATTTACAAAAATAAGCTAAATACGATAATAATAGTGTCATGTGTGATGTTATGCTGATGTAATACCACTTATTTCGGGATATCAGGATAAAATTACTATTCTTGGTCATTTGAGACTCACTATTCCTTGTCTTAAGGGAAATTAATAAACTAAAAAATTTTATATTAAGGAAACCCCTCTCCCCTCCACTATAAAAACCACCCTTCACACCCTCATTTTCTCACACCTCTCAAGCTCCACGACTTCTCTGAACTCTTCCAAAACATCTTCTGTAGACCCTCTCCCATGATCAAGAGCTTTTGGGATCATCAAAATACAAAGCCTAGCTTCCTTAAGGAGAATCTTAAGAGGAGGATTTAAGAGGTAATTTCTCTCCCTCTTCTCCTTTAATTTCCTTTCTAGTTCATGTTCATTTCGTGATATCTCCCCAAATATATTCATCCAAAAGGTATTTTAACTCCAATGTTATACATATACTATACTTTTATGATGCTAATGGGATATTATATAATCCAACCCCCTTTCCCTCTTCCTTTTATTTTATTAAATAGAATGTTGTTCGTGAGGTGTTAATTTATCACCTGTAAGAACCACATGCTTTCTTCTTCCATTTATACCTTCTGATATGGTCATGGACACATTTATATGGTTGAACCAGAATATTTTATATGTATTATGTCCTATTTAAAGTACTGGAACTTACTTATGTACATATTACTAAGTTATAAATTAAAAAAAGTTCATTGTGATAGAAAAACCACCCAAATTAACCCAAACAATCTTCATTTAATTTATCTCTAATGATTAATCCACATAATATATATAATATAACTCATTATAAGATCCTTTTAAATTATTTAATTTCATTAATAACATGTAATATTAGTTTTGTATATTTACCCATGTTCTACCTAAACTTCAATTTAAGAATAAAAGTGAACCACCCAAGAAAATCATAAAAACAAACATTCCCGAATAATGTTTTTAAAATCAATAACTCTTCCAAAGGAACATAAAATAACTTCATGAAACCATATTGAACCATATTAATGTACACAAGGTTCTGGATTTCTAATTATTGAACATAAAGTCATTATACAGGACATTAAATAGAAGAAAGAATTCAGATACAAGGTAAGGGAAATTCTCGAACCCGACATTCATCCTTCGGGTTCTCCCTCTTTCACTCCCTTTTTGATATGGTTACTCCTTAAAGATCATTTGTTCATCATTTTTTTTTACTTTTATAAGATATACATGTTTTCTCTGGTTTTTATGTCAAACAGTAGTTTTCCAAAAGAACTCTTCTTTTAAGAACACACCTTTTACTTCTCTCTCAAAGTGGACAGTTCTTGTAACATGTATGTTATTCCCTCTTTATTTTGTGAACTAAAAGTTTATCAATGTGTTATTATGGGATGTAACCCATTCCCTTTCATGGGTTTGTTATGTTCACTTTGGATATATTTTCTATATGGAAAGCATTTTGATGATAATTTTATGATGTGAAGGGTGCGCCTGGAATTATACAACACTGCAATGCATTGGATAAAGTGATGAATCTAATGAGTAAATGTGAAATTATGTGTGAACAATATTCTATCATTGTTCACAAGTATGTGTGGTAGTTACCCACAAAGGCATGATGTTTCATTTTTAATGGTTTCCACATTTCAAGTCTTATATTTATGCTTCCTCTCATGTTCATGATCTATTTCCCATGTTATGATTATGCTCACCCCATGCTATATTGTTCTTATCTATCCTTTTACTGGGATTTTAGCTCACCCCTTTTGATGTATATCCTCAGGTGGCTACATGTACTAAGGAGAGGACAAGTGCCAATAAAAATCAAGAGAGGAAGAAATTAAATAAATATTTATTCTTGTTGTTGTAATTTCTATGTATGGTCCTAGTTTTCCCAAGACACTAAACCTTTGGATCCTTTATTGGTAATACTATTATGTTGTTATCTTAAAATAATGTAATAGTACTGTAATAAATGTTTGGGTCACTATTTCTGGTATCAAAGTAAAGGATTAGTTAATTTGGGAATTTGGATTAGTGAACCCTAGAGAAAACCTATACAATGAGACTAAGAACAAATATGCACACAAAAATATTTACATAGGGATCCCATATGATATGTTTCTGGTATAAATTAATTAAATGAATAATTTATTCTTGACTTGTTTACTTATGTTTTGTTCTAACCTTTTATATTTTAGAAAAAGTTGGGAACCATGAGAAATAAGGCAAACAACTCATGCGAGGGCCAATGCAAAGATTGCCCGAATGACATCCCCAATGATTTGGGAGGTGGAGTTCAGAACTTCATGGCGATGCTTACCCAATTATCTCAGGTTATGAATATTAACCATAATAATGGGGAACATACTCCTTCAAAAAAGAGGGTGTAACTGGATATCAAATATTTTATGCGCCAACGACCATTAACATTTAGTGGATCTTCCGATCCACTTGTTGCAAAAAAGTGGGTCAACTCTATCGAGAATATCTTTTTTGTGCTTCACTGTTCTGAGATGGAGAAGGTGACTCTTCCTCTTTATCTTCTAGATAGAGAAGCCAATCAATGGTGGGCTTTGATTAAGAACACCAAGCCAAGGGAGGAAATTGAAGAGATGGAATGGGAAGACATTAAGATAATGTTTCTTAATAAGTATTTCCCAAAAACACTCCATACGAATATAGAGAGAGAATTAATAGAGCTCAAGAAAAAAGAAAGATAATATGTCACAACCTATGAATCAAATTTCACAAGGCCTGCATGGTACACTACGGGTTTTGTTATCAATAATGATAGAAAAATTAATATATTCTTTAGTGGACTAAAATCACACCTTCGAAAGGCTCTTGCAATTCGAGACATTGGGAGTTATGAAGAAGTTTTTCGATGTGCACTCAAAGTGTATATGGAGTTTGGAGAATGGACCATGGTTATGGGGATAAGAAAATAAAGATAGAGTTTCAAGCTGGAGGATCTAATGATAAATGTGGGAAGAGAACTCAACGACCCAAATGCCAAAAATGTGGGAAGTTGCACCATGGTAACTACCTTAATGGGACAGGGAAATGCTACATGTGTGGGAAAGACATACATCATGCTCAAGAGTGTCAAAAAGACATGAAAATCAAGGATAATGTAGTGGAATAAAGAAGAGAACTACCCATGGTTCCATGCTACAATAGCTGGGAGGTAGGGAACTATGCAAGCCAGTGCACTAAACCTCGAGTTCTCGAGTGTAATCATCATCGGCAGCCACCAAGCCAAAGGAACAAGTGAAGGCTTATTCCATCACTACTATGGAAGTGGAGCAAGATAATGAAGTTGTACAAGTTACACTTCATATTCAATCAAGAATGGAAAAAGTATTATTTGATTTTGGTTCTACGCATTCCTTTATATCTTGCAAGTTTGTAGAACTATATAATCAAAGCCCAAAAACCTTGAAGTAGATATATTTGTAAAAACACCAAGTGGTGCAATAATTGCAACCAAAGTGTTTGAATCTTCTCCTATTGGCGTATGTGGGAATATTCTTCTGAAAAAATCTCGTAATACTTCCCTTGATAACGTTCGATGCTATAATGGGAATGGATTAGCTCTCGTTATATAGAGAAAATATCAACTGTTTGGAAAAGAAAATATCTTTTCATATTCCAAACCATCCCAAGCTACTCTAGAAATGAAAGGAAGATCATGAATATCCTTTGAAAAATCCTTCAATGGTGTGAGTGTTGATTCCCTATGAAGAATCATACCTCGCCCAAATGGTTGAGTTGAAGGAAAGTTCCATCCTTGAGTAAATTCTCACCATAAAGGAATACGACGATGTATTTCTCGAAGAGTTACCTGGAATTCCACCGAATCGTTAGGAAGAGTTCTCAATTTAACTCATACCCAGAGCTACTCCTATCTCGAAGTTCCCCTATAGTATGGCTCCTATCAAACTGGAGGAGTTAAAGAAGCAGATGCAAGAGCATCTGGAAAAAGGGTTCATATTCCCTAGTGCATCACCGTGGGGTGCAACAGTGCTCTTTGTGAAGAATAAGGAAGGAATAATGCGGTTGTGTATCAATTATCAGGAAGTCAACAAGATCACTATAAAGAACAAGTATCATCTTCCAAGGATTGACGACTTGTTCGATCAGTTAAGAGGAGCTCAATACTTCTAAAGGTGGATCTTCATTCTAGATATCATCAAGTAAAGGTGAAGAAGGATGATATTCAGCAGACTACCTTCTGAACATAGTTTGGGCACTATGAGTTTTTGGTGATGCCCCTAAAATATTCATGAATTTAATGAAGAGAGTCTTTATAAATTACCTTGAAAAATTTGGGTTAGTGTTTATCGATGATATTCACATCTACTCCAAGAGCAAGGAGGAACATGAAGAACATATAATACTTGTTTTTGCAACATTAAGTAAGTATAATTTGTACGCCATGTTCAGCAAGTGTGAATTTTGGATGAAGCAAGTCAAGTTCTTGGGACATGTGATCACAAGTGAGAGAATTTGTGTGGATACATCAAAAACAAAGGTGATTGAGGAATGGCCCAAGCCCTCTTATGTCACAGAAATTCGTATTTTTCTTGGATTAACTGGGTACTACCTATGTTTTGTGAGAGACTTCTCATGATTTCCAAGCCCACTAACTAAGAAAACAAGGAAAGGGGTAAAGTATGTCTGGATGGAAGAATGTGAGGGAAGATTCAAAATGATAAAGATAAGGCTTATCACTTCACCTGTACTCACACTACCGGAAATTAGAGATAGTTTTGTGATATACAGTGATGCCTCAAAGAAAGTCTTGGGTTGCATACTCATGAAAAATGAAAATGTGATAGCCTACACCTCACGACAGTTGAAGATCCATTAGTAGAACTACCCGACACATGATCTAGAGATGGCAGCCGTGATTTTTTCCTTGAAAATCTGGCGGCACTACCTTTATGGTGAGAAGTGTGACATATACATCAACCACAAGAGCCTAGGTATATATTCACACAATAGAAGATCAATATACATCAAAGTATATGGTTAGGGATAATCATGGATTACGATTTCTCTATTCCCTATCACCCTAGAAAGGAGTACTAGGTAGCTGATTCTCTAAGCAGAAAAGAACCTGCTACTCTATCCATGATGCGGACTAAGAAAGACCCTAACTTCTTGGATATGCAATGAATGGATTTGGAAGTCATAAGGGCAGGGGATACATCCTACCTTTCCCAAATGACTGTGCAACCGTCCATCAAAGAGAATATTAAGGAAGCACAAAGGGAAGATGTGGAGATACAATAGAGGGTGAATGCAGTAAAGGAAGGGAAGCTGAAAGAGTTCCATATCGACGATGATGGTGCGATTCTGTTTGAATGTGGATTTGTTTTCCTTCATCACTAGGGATAAAGAAGGAGCTATTGGACAATTCACATAGATCAACTTTCTCTATCCATCCTTGGAGTACCAAGATGTACCATGATCTTCGAGAACACTTCTAGTGGGATAACATGACGACGGGGATTGCATAATATGTATCAAGGTGATTCGTACGTCAGCATGTTAAAGATGAGAAAAACAGTCCAAAGGTATGATGCAGCCATTGCCTATACCCATGTGTAAATGGGAAGATGTTACTATGGACTCTGTCAAGGGTCTCCCAAAGACGTCAATGTTAAATAATGATATATGGGTTGTGGTTGACCGACTCACCAAGACTGCAAATTTTATCATTTTTCGGTAATATCTATCGCATGAAAAACATGAAAAGATATATGTGAAGAAATGGGTAAGACTTCATTGTGTTCCACTATAAATTGTCTTTGACCATGATCTAAGGTTCACATCTAAATTCTGGAGGAGCCTCTAACATTATTTGAGTACTGAATTAAATTTCATCACGACCTATCACCCCCAAACTGATGGCCAGTTTGAAAGAACTATTGAGATGCTTGAAGATATTCTTAGAGCCTACTCTCTAGATTTCAAAGGTAGATGGGATGTTCAAATTACATTGGTTGAGTTCTCATACAATAATAGCTTCCAATCAAGTATTCATATGGCTCCATATGAATCTCTGTATGGAAAGCGATGTTAAACTCCAACCCTTTGAGATGAAGTTATAGAAGGAAAACTACTTGGAACCATCATGTTCAAGAGATGACAAAGAAGGATCAAGACATCTAGAAACACATCAAAGCTGCTCAAAGTTAGAAAAAGAGCTATACTGACAACCGTCAATGGGACTTGGAGTTCAACATTGGAGATAAAGTCTTCCTTTGAATATCTCCATGGAAGAGAGTCATGCGATTTGGGAAGAAAGGGAAGCTAATCCCAAGGTATATTGGCCCCTTTGAGATCCTTGAACGCATAGGAGTCATGGCCTATCGACTTGAACTTCCACTGAATATGGCTCATGTTCATGATGTTTTTAGCGTATCACTCTTGAGGAAGTACATACCTGATCCCTCACATGTACTAAACTCAGAGGTGGTGCATCTGGAAGATGATCTCTCCTATGAGGAGAAGCCAGTAATGACTCTAGATCAGAGAGATAAGGTTCTATGCAACAATAAAACCCATTTTGTCAAAGTGTTGTGGAGGAACCAAATGTTTTAGGAAGAAAATTGGGAACCATTAGAGGCAATGAAGGAGAAACACCCTCACCTGTTTGTGTAAAGTGAAATTTTAGGGGGCGAATTTTCTTAAGGGGGGAAGAATGTAACGACCCAAAGTTTTTCAATGGAAATTCCCTTCTTATAATGATGTCATAAAATAACATAAAAAAACAAAATACTGAACTACTAAGTGATAAGTGACCTTTAAACATATGTTTGTCACTTCTTTGTTTGGAATTTTGAAAATCTGAAATACACGGTTGTGTTCAAGATGATTTTGGGAGTCTAATAAAACAAAAATAATTTTTGGTGAATAGTAACCTACCATTATGAATAGTATCATACTCATATGAATAGTGATATACCCTAATTAATAGTAACCTTACCTATGATAGTATAAAAATAATATTCATGTGAATGTATGATATACCAATAGTTTAGAATAAGTAAATGAATGTTTTAAAACTGTTTTTAGTAATAAACCATGATTTCAATTAAATATTAAATTAATCATATTTAGAAAATTATTTTTGAATATTGGATTTCATTTTTGGATTCTACAGGTCGAAAAATGTTTGGGGTAAATGTTTCGGATTTTTCTGAAATACTTGATTTTTTTATGAATAGTGAAATACCGTAATTTACAAAAATAAGCTAAATAAGCTAATTATAGAGTCATGTGTCATTTTATGATGATGTAAGCCCACTTGGTTTGGGATCACATGATAAAATTACTATTATTGGTCATTCAAAACTCACTATTCCTTGTCTTAGGGGAAATTAATAAACTATTGAATTTTACAATAAGGAAACCTCTCTCCCCTCCACTATAAAAAGGACCCTTCACACCCTCATTTCCTCACACCTCTCAAAATCCATGACATCTCTAAACTCTGCCCAAACATCTTCCCTCGACCCTCTCCCACCATCTAGAGCTTTTGGTCTCATCAAAAGACCATTCCTAGCTTCCATAAGTAGAATCTCAATAGGAAGATTTAAGAGGTAATTTTTCTCCCTCTTCTCCTTTAATTTCCTTTCAAGTTCATGTTAATTTCTTGATCTCTCCCCACCTATCTTCATATAAATGGTAATGTACATCTATTATTATTCATATAATGGAATTTTATGATTCTAATAGAATATTATATCATCCAACCCCCTTTCCCTCTTCCTTTTATTTTATTAAAGAGAACGTTTTCGTGAGGTGTTAATTTATCACCTTCAAGAACGAAATGTTTTCTTCTTCCATTTATACCTTCATATCTAGTCATGAAACCATTTTTACGGTTGAAACAGAATATTTTATATGTATTGTGTCCTATTTCAAGTTCTGGATCTAACTTATGTACATATTACTAAGTGATAAATTAAAACAAGTTCACTGTGATCGAAAAACCGCCCAAATTAACCCAAACAATCTTCATTTAATTTTTATCTAATGATTCATCCACATGGAATATAATATAAATCATTATAAGATAATTTTAAATTTTTGATTGTAATTAATAACATTTAATACTAGTTCTATATATTTACCCATGCTCTACCCGAACTTCAATTTAAGAATACAACTGAACCACTCAAGAAAACCATAAAAACAAACATTCCCGAATAATGTATTTAAACTCTATAACTCCTCCAAAGGCACATAAAATCACTTAATTAAACCATAATGAATCGTATTAATTTACACAAGGTTATGGATTTCAAATTAATTAATATAATGTCATTATATAGGACATTAAAGAGAAGGAATCATTCAGATACAAGGTAATGGGTAATTCTCGAACCCAACATTCATCCTTCGGGTTCTCCCCCTTTCACTCCCTTTTTGATATGGTTACTCCTTAAAGATAATTTGTTCATCATTGTATTTTCTTTTCTAGGATATAAATCTTTCTCACTGGTTTTTATTTCAAAAAAATGCTTTCCAAAAAAATCAACTTTTAACAATACACCTTTTACTTCTCTCTCAAAGTGGACGGTTCTTGTAACATGTATGTTATTCCCTCATTCTTTTGGGAACGCAAAGTTTATGAATGTGTTATTATTGTATTTAATCCATTTCATTACGTGGTTTAGTTATGTTCACTTTTGATATATTTTATATGTGGCAAGCATCATAAAGATAATGTTATGATGTACTGGGTGCACCCGGAATTATAAAGCGCAATATGAATGTTTGAATGTGATGGGTGAGCCCAGAATTATACAGCGCTCCAATGCATTGGGTAAAGTGATTAATCTCATGAGTAAATCTGAAATGATGTGTTAAAAAGATGCTATCTTGGTTCACAAGTATGTGTGGTATTTAGCCACTATGATATGATGTTTCATTTTTATGCACTGCCACATTTGAAGTCTTATATTTATGCTTCCTCTGATGTTCATAATATTTTTCCAGTGTTATTATTATGCTCACCCCATGCTATATTGTTCTTATCTATCCACTTACTGGGCTTTTAGATCACCCCTTTTGATTAATATCCTTAGGTGGCTACATGTACTAAGGAGAGAACAAGTGCCAATAAGAAGCTAGAGAAGAAGAAATTAAATAAATGTTTATGCTTGTTGTGGTAATTTCTATGTATAGTCCTATTTTTCCCAAGAAACCAAACCTTTGGATACATTATAGTTAATACTATTATGTTTTTTATCTTAAAATGATGTAATATTAATGTAAGAAATGGTTTGGTCGCTATTTTTAACATCTCCTATAAACAATTTCTCTCATGCTAAAGTTGTTAGATCTTAGAATAATCTTAGTCTAGGGAAAATCCCATAAATGATTTGTCCCATGGATGCTCTGATAAATAGGCTTCATGGGGTATGAACTTATAGTTTGAGGCCATCAATTCTTTTTTCTATGTCAAAAGGATTTCATAAACCTTTATATATGTATTATTCATGTGATCAATGTTCAACAGGTATATTATAAATGGAAAGGATACGAAACGATCATTTAAATCCAATTGGACATAATAAAATAAATGTATTGTATGGGTTTTCTATATCCATAATATATTTAATTATAATAAAGGAAATTTTATTCATATATGTTCGGGTCACAATAATCATGCACGTGGAGAAGAATGTCTATGACAGTTTGATTAGAACATTGTAAGATATTAAAGGAATGAATAAAGAAGGGTTGAATGCAAAATTAGACTCACTATCAATGGGAATATGTTTAGAGATATCTCCATCATTGAATGTAAGGTGAAAGTTTCTTCCCTTATCTTGTCTTACATTAGCCATGATGGATAAAATTTGCATTTGTTAGCATGTTTATGATATCAATGAGTCGAAAGGTTATTAATCAAATGTAAAAAAATCATTTTTAAAGGATTTGAAGTTGACAGGTCTAAAATCTCAATATTGTCATGTCATGATGCATCAACTTTTATTAGTTTTATTCCATGGAATATTTCCTTTTAGTGTAAGACATACCATTATGAAGGTGTGTTCAATTTTCAATTCAATTTATAATAAGGTGAATGACCTGGATGCATTGGAAATTTTGGAAGACAAATAAATTTCTATAATTTTTCAATTGGAAATGTATTTTCCTCCATATTTTTTATTATAATGGTTCATTTAATGGTTTATTTGGTTTGAGAAATAAAGTATTGTGGACATGTATTTCTATGTTTGATGTATCACTTTGAAAGAAAAATGTAGATATTTAATGGGTACGTTAAGAATTTATATTGAACTGAATCCTCCATTGATAAAATGTATATTTCTGAGGAGGATATAGTGTTTTTTAAAAGAAACATATATATGGTGAAGCATATTGGATAGCCTTTATCTCACCAAGAGTGAGTTAATAATGGGGGAAAGTTGATTCAGGGTTTGAAAGTCAAATCAATGTCAGGTGAACATATGAATAAGGTCATTTTACACATCCTAAATAATACATATGATGCCCATACATATAAAACATTTCATATTAATGTGTTGAAACATTTTCATCCAAAGAAGAAAGAAATATAGATTTTGAATAATAAGAACATAATATTTTTTTCATGGTTTAAAATGTACATTCTTGGTAGATCAAATGCATCTGAGACATTAAAATGGTTAGTGGGTGGTCCAAGTTTAAATATGATATCACGGTCCCGTTATGACATTAAATGCTATACATTTCATATGGAATATCAGGATAACAAAAGTGTAGTTCAAAATAGTGGTGTATTGGTGTTTGAAAAAGCAATAAATTTTTCATGTCTAAAGACAAAAAACCAATTTCGGAATCAATTTATTATTATGATTTCATTAATGAAATATTTGAGTTTTATTTCATTAAAATTAAAGTTCCACGGCTTAACTACAAATGGTTTATTATTAACAATAGTGATAGAAATGATGAATTTGGAATTACATTTGTTAATATGAATTTTTTGGAAGATAAAACTGATTCATTTATAATAGAAAAAATTCAAAACAAATTTTCTATGTTCTTGATCAATCTAATATGCAGCGCTCTATTATTTTATAAGGAAAAAATGATATTTTTTTGATGATCAACTTGATGAAGATGTTGATTTATTTGAAATGCCTACATCTATGGAAAGATAGACATATAATAATGACAATCAGCCTATAAACATGGTTTTTACTTTAAAAAATGATCATAATGAAGGAATTTGGGAAAAATATCAATCAAAACATTCCCAATATTATAGGTAACATAGGGTTATTTCTCGTTTACTTTTATAAATTTCATAAAATTTAAGATATTTTATTTTTTTGGTCATTAAAAAACTTATTAAAACTAATAATTAGAATTTTTTTTAGTTTAGTTTAGTTTACCATGTTTACCATTATATGACGTATATATTTATTGATTTTGTTGAAAGACAATTATTTTAAATCATTTTATATAATATTATTTTTTTGTAACCAATGATTTTTTTAGGTTGGACCATTTTTAATATTCCTACACAAATATTGGATTCTTTTTCATTCATTTAAATGATATTTCATATATCATTACTATTTTTCGCATTTTAGTTAACTATAATTAATAAGAACAATACTGTTTTTTGTGTTGGTTTACTTTTTTATTCAAAATATTTCATTTTTTGTTTAAATTTTAATTGTAATATATAAATTTTTATATTTTTGTTTCAATTGTTCGGTTCATTGATTTGAAGGATAATGAAATATTAATTAGTTGATCAACCACATACTTTTAGATATGTGCTTCATTATCATACCTATATTGAAGAATATCCACATGTTATTATTGATGTTCCCAAATAATCTTCATGTACTCCCACAATATCAAAGAAGATTTAGAGGGCTTGTAAATGTTACATCATATATTTACCAAAATTATCACATGATCTGAACTAGGACCAGAGGATTGTGGTAAAAAATAATGAGAATTATATTTCAAGAGGTCCTAATGATAATCAATTCAAGGGTTTTATATTAGCTTAGGGTAAAATAAAAGCTAACATTTTGTTTAAAGAATAGACAATTGTTGAAAAAACAACACTAGATCAGTTGTGGGAGACCGTTTTTTGTAATCTCTTTTTCTATTGTTTGACTAATATTCAAATTATTATCGTATAATAAGTTTTCCCTATTCTTTATCAAGGGAAATTGGATATACCTAACACTGGAAGAGTCAGAAAGAAATTTTTATCAATGGATGCTAGGATATGGAGGGGTTTAAAATCAACCCTCACAAATGATTTTGTTTTTGGATATTAAAAACATGAAAATCAATGTCATGTATATCCTTTTATATATGAAGACACATGGAATTATTTTTGGATAGTGAATGATGATAAGAATTTATGGTAATCTAAATGTAATAGTTTATAATTTTCTTATATTAATGACTTTATATTGATTTGTTATACTTAATATAAAGGAATTGAGGAGATCTCATCAAGAGATTCAATCTAGAAACGTATACCATCATAATTTGTCTTGGGGATGGTATAATTTATTGGATGAAAAAATGATGGATGAAAAATAACAAAAACATGGACCTGAATCCTCAAGAACTAGAGTGATTTACCCTCCATCCCCTCTATCTAGAAATGAAAAAATGGAAGATGGCTCAGATGATAAAAAAAGTGAAATATATTTCAAAATAGTTGAGGATCATAGATGAGAGGATTGTAAGATTTTTATTTTATTTACCTAATTTAATTAAATTATATATATACTTTGAATCATAACTGTATTTTTTTATATAAGTCAAAAAAGATTCTCTTGAGGAGTACAACACATAGGTGGTATTTATTGGTGATGGGAGGAAAATTATTTAATATTTGCATTGGGAAAGAACAAACACCCGAGGCATGTATAAGGATACATGGTGGGTGAATCGGTTAAAAATTGTTACCACATTTTTCATCTTCTTCCATGGAGGGTTTTTATTAAAAAAAAGAATCTTTGGTGGCTGAAGATCAAAATATTATTTCAAATATGGACAAAAAGATCAGAGCATTGGTACTGTCTATGTTTTTAGACATGAAAACACAACCACAAGAAAAGGCTAGGGAATCACTACCTTTTATCAGCGCTAAGAATAAAGAACTGATAAAGTGGTGGGCCTTTAACTATGCTATCTAAAAGTGATGATAAATGTCCCCTTTTTCAGCGCTAAAACAATCGTTGATAAAGGTGCACCCTTTTTCAACGCTTTTCTTAGAGCTAATAAAGGGTGTGCGTATCAGCACAATTATTATCATTGATAACTGCTTTTTTATTAATTTATATGAAATTATTATATTTACATTAAAAAATATTGTTTATTTGTATATATTTAATAAAAAAATGTTTATAATTAATATATTTTTTTTAATTATTATAATATATATTTAATTTTTTAATTGAGAAAATTATTTCTATGATTATAACTATATATATATAATTAAATAATTATAATATTATAATAAATTATATTAAATAATAAATATTTATTATATTTATTCGAGATTTATTGGATTTGTTAAATTCATTGGATTAATTCATTGTATTTATTATATTTGTTATATTTCATATATTTATTTAATATATTTTATTTTTAAATATATAATAATTTTTAATATATATTTATATATAAAATTATTGAATATATATGTGTTTTCCAATGAATTTGGTCAACAAATATATTGATCATGAATATATGTTATGTGTCATATTCATGAATTCAAATATACATTACATCTCATTGTCCATTGATGTGGTATATTTATTAATTGATAATGTTACCCATATGAACTATATATGTTCAAAATATTATACTTATAAAATTACATAAAATATATTTAAATAATAAACATATTTTATTATATTTTTAATGATATATATAAATAATTTTCAAATAAATTTGTAATTATAATTTTATTAATATATATATTAACAAGTATATATAATTAATATAAATATATAATATTTATAGTTATAATTATTAATAAATGTATATATATTTATCTTATATATCATTTTAAATAAATATATAAAAATATAAATATATTATTGAAATTATTCTTTTATCAACGCAAATTATTTAGCACTGATAAAGTGGTATTTTATCATCACTTTTTTTAGTACAGATTAAAGGATAACTTTATCAATGATAATAAAGCACAGAGAAAGGTTAGTTTTTTTAGTTCTTTTATATATTAACACTGATAAAAGATACCTTTATCAGAAAATTTACCTAGCACTGATAATGGTTGCGACAATTTTTATAATAAAACCCTAACAAGATCCTCCACCCTCGCACACTTTCAAGCCTTCCTGGAAGTTGAAACCTACATTGTCGACCCCTCCACTATTGTGACCACTTCTCCTCCCCCTCCACTGCCACTGCCTTGTCCTCCTCCTCTGCGACCCTCCTCCTCCTCCTCTGTCATCACTGCCTTCTCCTTCTCCACCGCCATAACCCCTCTTTCATCACGACATTTCTCCTCCCCCTCCTCCACCACCGCTATCTCCTCCTCCTCCTCCTCCTCCTCCGGTTGTTGAATCATTCTCCTTCGCCGTCACTGCCTCCTCCACCTCCTCTTCCACCTCCGTCTCCTCCTCTTCATTGTAAAGTTCCCTTGTCTATGTGACCTACTCTAGTGTGCCCTCCTCATCTAACGACCGTCCCGACAACTTCCACTATAGTGCACAAATTCCCCCCATTGAGTCTATTATGTAATAAATTCTTACTCTTCTGCATTAGAAAGGAATTTGGTGTGCAGAGCTAGTCTTTGGGTCACTATGAAAGTACATGATACTTGTTCACATGTTGTTTTTATAAAATCATGAACCCTTTTGGAATCCTAGAGGTTGTTTTTGTTAAGTTATAAATACTTTCTAAGAGGATATTTTGAGCTAAATATTGATGACATGGTCTAGGAAGGATTCTATTGGTTGTACAGAAGTTCTTAGGTGATTGTATAATGGGTAGTTTAATTGGGTGAGTGTTTGGCTAGGGAATCCCATCAAGGGTCAGATTAGACAATGATATATTAATATGAGCATGGGATTTTCCCAATTAGTAAGGAATCATTCTTCTCTTACTTAATCGAATATTGGCGGTGGAAGTCAAGAATTATTTAGTTTGGATATTTGGGGATTTAATTGTAAAATGACATAAGATGTTTGGTTCAGATTATGATGTGTATTCATGGAAGGTTTTTGGTTTCCTTCAGAGTTATAAATTTTTATGGGAATGTGAGATAACATGTTAGTGGCTACCTACCCTTTTGAATCAGTTTATTTGGAGGATTATTGACTAACTCTATCATGTGACATTATATATAATTATTTTACACATGAATTTATTATTTAATATTTTTTATGGTATGTTTTTAGAGTTACCTAAGGATTTTTAGGGAATTGTTTTTTGTTTAGGTTGTATATGGATGGTGGAGGTGTATCTGTGGAGTTTATAAATTTGGAAATTAAGGAGAAGACATAAATGGTACATTAATTATCATGTGTGGTTGAGTAAGATTCATTGTAAGTGGAAATAGGCATTTCATCTAAAACATGAAAATGGATTTTGGTAAGAAATTCTATCGGTGGGAGGCAATGTGGATCAAAATTTACTTTCATGAGTTATTTATTATAGTGGGGAGTGTCTCAGACTGAGTTATTGACTAAAAATATAAATAATATTTTCTCAAGATGGGAAAGATTAAGCATGTACCATCTCATCACCTCATTGATGGTTATGACCTCTGGCTTTGGATTAGGTGGCATTGTGTCTTCTGTTGGGTACTACGCTTTGAAAAAATGTTTAGAGTTCAGAAATAGAATGAGTTTGTTTGAATCCAAATAAATAAACAATAATGGTGATTCAAAAGTATTTCCACAAGGACATATCTAGTATGATAAGCACAACTGTGTAGTGTTTGTAATCCATCATCCATATTCGCATTTGATGTTTTTAGGAGCATATGGAATTATTTTCAATTAGTGGACAAACCATTTTTAAAAATTAGGGATGGATATAGAACCTGGATATTTGGACATCATAAATAATTTATTTATATATTTTTAGGCATCAGATGTGTTTTAGGTTCCTAAACAAGTCACAGAAGCTTTAGGAGTTGAAATTTTGGTTTTGGGGGTAGGAGCCTCGGGATTATGGTTTGCACATGATTAATGATAACCTTGCACCACAATATTAATGATTGGTTTTTATAGGAACAATGTTCATTTAAATCATGTGGGGGCCCTAGGAAACCATAAAAAAATAATTAACAATTTTTAAAGGCATTTCTCAGGGTTTTCACATTATTTGTAAACTATGCCCATTAACCTTGTGAAATGGGGTGTCCTTGATAGTAAAGTCTATATAGTTTGCACATGGTCTTGAAACCCACATGAAAAAACCTCGATCCCCTTTAAGAAGTGATGTTTTACAAAAAATCCCCTCTGAACGTTTTATGATTTACTAGATTTTCCCTTTTTCTTATCTAAAACCCGTCTATGCTATGCCACCCTCCCCCTCCTCTCCTCTTCGGTAGTTCTCCCTCATGTGTTGTATGCTTCATATTTCATCACTTGTATTGGAGAGCATAGGATAATTTGAACTCTCTTATTCATTCTATTTTAGTTTTATGTCATTGAAATATAGTTTTCCACTCTGTTAAGCTAATATGCCCAGTTGTTTTTCATTTTTTGGGTTTCTCATTTTCAACCATTTTAGGCTGAATCAGAGGATGATATTTGGTGTGTGAGGGCTTAGAGGTTATAGTGTAGTGATGAACAATGCATCATAGACCCTTTCTGCAAGATTATATGATCTCATGGTTTATCATGCACGTGGATTCTATATGATTTTTTACCCGGAACCATTTTGGTGTGGCCATCTCCTTTGAGTCATAGTTCTTTCTCATTTGGGACCCATTATGGCATGGCCCTAAGTGTTGTGATATGATTCTTCTTTTCCTAGATTTATTATGTGTTGTTTTGTGAAGCAGTCTTGTTCTCCCTTATATTTTGGTCCCTTCCGATTAAGTTCATCAACATCTCCACATCATTCACACCCTAACAATGCTTATCATTTAAACATTTCAAATCAATTGTAACTATATGATGAATGAAACAAAACCTAATAATATTCATTGAGGGTTGTAAGATATTTCGAATATATTTGACCATAGGTTATAAATTTTTCACATAAGTTTTAATCACTTATTATTTTCTAATATATACTTCACACACTAGGATAAAAAACATTACTACCTTACAAATGAACAAATCCTTAACAGTGACAACTCTAATGTCCAATCTATAAAAGATTTATCAGATATGATACTCTTCAGACCCAGCCCAATAGGAACTCTAATGGAGTTGGGAATATATTAGTGTCAAACCCCCCCCCCCCCCACTGCCCCATCAAAATCCTATATTTAATTATAAATGGGTCATTTATAATTGGAAATGTGATGATGTGGCCCAAGCTGGTATCATAACCGACAACTGACCTGAATTTCCTCCAACTTAAGAGTTGTTCATGATCCCGATAGGATATCAAAGATCCCATGGAAAAATGATACCCTTAAGGTGGAATATTTTACCCCTAAATTAGTGTAAATTAAAAATGATATTTATCCTGGAAAGCAAACATGTCCCATTCATAAGTTGAACATCTATGAAAATATTAGATACAGAAAAAATAAATAAAAGCGATGTAGATATCATAGATTAAAAATAAAATCCCACTATATACCAATAATATATTTTAACTAGAAATTTACCATTTTTAAATCACAATGGATGTATTTTGGATAGGTATAACATATGATTTCTCATTTTCTGTTTTATTTTCAGTTCGAAATCTCATTTGTTGCGCCCCTCTCATCTGTCGTGAACGCACCTCTGCCACGTGCTGAACAAAACCATCGTGGTGAGTTTTTTCCTATTACTCATTGGTTACCTTTTGTTCCCTTGTTATTGATATTTTATATTTATGGTTATGTTGTGAAATGTACAAGCAAAATGCCGCACTGAAAATCATAGCCATTGGGGGTCCAATTTTGCACACTAATTAAATTGCATTATGGTTGGTTCCTGTGGATCATTTGAATATAAAAATTGGTAATTTATGTATACTTGGATAATGATTGAATTCCCCTGGATGAAAAAACTTATGTGACAACCCATGAATTATCAAATGGAATTGAATAATGGATACAATGTAAAATATGAAATTGTGTTTGTTTGGTTTGTATGATGTTGTTATTGTGAGCACGATTGTGTGATTATATGGTGTTTTGGTTGTTGGAATGATTGGTATGCCTTTTTTTCATGTTGTAGTTCCTCTACCATTAAATCTCAATTCAAACAATACCCATTTCTATGGCACCACCACATTATTACTAGTGCAATTGCACTAAATCTTTGAAAACCACATCACTAAAAGATGCTATGGGACACTTTATGGACACCCTAGTCAAATAACCGTAACAAAAAAAATTTGGACTCATTAGTCCTCACATAACCTATCCAAAAAATGAAATAAATGATGATAATGAGGGTGAAATAATTTCATCCATATTCAAATAATTTGAAAATAAAATTATGGGGATGCCGGATCAGAAGATCTGATTAGATGCTACGCTAAGTGATAGTTTACCAATAGTAGTAAAGTGCACAAAGAATCATTATTTTTTTATTATATTATATCATGACCAAATAAACCTTATGGAAATATGTAAAGGTAATGTTATGAAATAATATCACTATTTTAATGGAAAATTATATAACGAAACTTTGATTTTATTTTCATTATTCCTTGTAGGGTTAGTTTATTTTAAATAACTTTGGTCCATGTGACATGACTTCGCATGAAGAGAAACAATGTTGTGTCTGCTCAATCACAGAGGTAACCTAGATGTTTTCATAGTAAAAGCATTGTCCATAGAATTAATTCATTATTTCATATTAATGTTTAATTTCTTTCTTTTATGTATGGAATATTAATCTAATCACATGTGATATAAAAGTGTGATGTGTTTAGCTCATTATAGTTGGTTTTAGCGTAACTGGACTATTGAAAATCAGGCAAACACATTCAGTTTTTTTGATGCATTAGAGAGATGATCCATATGTCCTATCTATGTGAACATGACTCAAGAACTGAATCAAACAACAAATGATGAGATGAAATCAAAAAAAACTAATACATGTCATCTGGAACCTCGTTCCACTATGGCCATGTCCCTAAAATCATGATGATCGACACCATATCATGTCTCGAGATCCATGACCTTGTCTAGACGACTTCACCACCTAAATTCACCATGACCAAGTTACCTCATCCTAGTGATCATCATCACCTCATGTATCTAAGCTAATCCCCACCTGAAGAACCACATCTCCTCAATAAAGATGATCAACACCCACCCAAATTCTATGGCCAAGCCTATTACATTCCAACGAAATCAGGAAACCAATATAAAAATTCAATTTAATTCAAATTTACACTCAGCCTAAACCTTCCAAGTTAGTCTAAACCTCTTACCCATATCAACCAATCATAGTGGAGCATGAGCATTCCAATATGAATCTTTTTTAAACATTAGAAAAATTTAATAAGAAAGTATTTAATTAATTAGGTTCTGACACGAACAATCAATACAGTGTATATCAATGCACCACCAAAACAGTCATAGAGTCAAGGAGAAAGATAAGAACTACCTACGTTATACTATTATGCACTCACTCATTTGACATTGTCCTCAAAATCGATCCAAATTAGAAGAAAATGGCATTTTAGATGAATGCTCTAAAAATAGGAAAAAAGGGATCACATGGATTTACCGGCACATATGGGGAGATAAATAAAAAAGATATTCTAGAAAATTTAATGTATTATTGAGATGAATATTTCTCCACTAACGGATCAAAGATCAAAGTTTGGATGATGGAGTTATCTCAACGCCCAAGGAGAAGGAAGATAAAGGAGCTCCCTATGTTGTTCATTGTAAATGGGAGGAAAGGGAGGAGAAAGAAGGAAATAGTGAACAAGGGAAAAAATTAATTCCCCACATTTTAATTGGACATATGGTTTGGCCACATATTTTGGATAACAGTGTGCCAACCACACGATTCTCACTATCTAAGCACAACACAATCCTTAGTTAGGCGCACGATTTTCCAAAATATGATAATACTATGTGAATCACCTCTATTAAATACTGAAGACGTTTCACATAGCCATTCACCCCCACCAGCATATTTTTCCATGACCTCTACATGTTTCTAAATCCAAACTACCCTCACCAAGTACTGCTCTCAGTCTGACCTCAGATCTCGGAGAATTCACTATTCCATAGCTCCCACCTATCTGATAAGGCTTCCTATAGAACCTCTCAAAATTGATCATATGGCTGCATGCATTACAACACTTCATAACCATATCACATTGGGTCTCAACAAGACTTGTATTTTTACACTAAAAGTGCAGTACAGTAAACCCACTCCTTGGATGTTTGTCTACCCTCGGTGTCTCTGGACGAAGTTCTAAAAGAATCTGGTTTGAAAATCCTTATGAGAGAGTCCCTAGAGTCTTCCCACCTATACCTATACATCCCAAAAGCATTATGTATTTACTCTGAGTATGCATGTCACCAGCCCCACCCTCCAACCTGGGGTGTCTCGAGCTAGTCAAAGATTATTTGTACCAACCCTACCAAGTTCTCTATTTTTTGTTGTCCACCATCACTCTGAAATAGTAATGGATACTGAGAGTGGAACTCTTGAGTCAAGTATGCCATAGATGGATCACCTCTATGTCATCCCATATCGATTCCCTATATGAAACAAAACAGGTTCACCCTGAGCTACTCATTAATACATGGCCCAATGTATTCCATCTACCATTTTTCCATCTGTAGCTTTCTTATATGTACTGAATCATGTACGTTGAGATCATAATCATCCCAACACTTTGGGGGCTCATTCCATGAACTCTTAAGCATCACCATGCCAACACCCACCTCACACCTCATCGAATCCCATCTAGGTGTCATCCCACTGAATTCCAATCATGATGGTCAAATAACCATATCATTGTATTTATAAAAATATCACAAATTGAAACCATTGTAATAGGTAACACATATTCCCACTAATACACTCCCATACCACACCATGTCATAGAACATCTAGTCTCGAGGCCACTTTTCTACCCATATCATAGTTAGGTATCATGTATCATCTAGTCTTAGGGCCCCCTAACTACCCACATTGGAGTCGAGCATTACATATAATCAGGCCTCATGGACCCTTGCCTAACCATGACAAGGCCGGACATCAAATATCATGTATCAATTCGGGTTTGCTGAGTATAATTCCACTGAAGAGGATATCAAACAAAAACACTATTTAGTTTACTTGTTGACACTTTAAACAAATCACACCAATCAAAATCTATGTCTACCCTTATCAGGGTTAAAATCGTATATCATATGCATATAAAGTCACATAAATATCTCATTTGAACCACATATTTCGGTTGGCTAAGTAGAATGACACCAAAAGAGGCTATGTAAGATTATACTATTTAGCTTATTTGCTAACACATTAAATTTTCCAACACTTCTTAGCTCAATCTAGGTTCCCAATTAAAATCATAAGAAATCATACATCATATGAGCATAAGTTCCTATCATGATGTGTAATCAATCCTCCATTGCCATACTGGGCCACAAGTTAAAAACCACGTAATAGCTAAATATCACACCCATGTGTGCCACATGATGTGGAGATCAAATCAACTGTAAAATAAAAACACAAAAAATCAATTTACTATTGTTGGAAACTTAGTCTCTCTGCTATGCATGGGGATGAATGCACTCAAACAAAAGATCTGTACCTGGTCCTTACATACTCAAAATAAAAACTAACATAATAAAAACTGATCAAACGCATTTGGATTGTTTTAATATTTTGAAAGAATGATCTTTGACTCGTTTGTGACATGTATAAATCAACCCCACCTCAATACGATGCACTATGTGACCGGTATAACTCCAATTGTGTCATTATTATTAAAAATTGAAATTGTACTAATGTATTCTTTCATATTAATGATTAATTTATTTCATTATTGTATTAATAAAATAATAATTTTTTTCTTTTATAGGTGGAATATTTTTTCTTGAGTTCAGATTCAATGTTCAGAAACTAATACCATGGACCAAAATTTTTGAGAGGGGATCCCAAATTTAAAAATGATGGAACATTAATATTTTTATCTTTGTGTTGGATAGTTGTAATTTTATCCACAAATTTTTTTTTGAAATGTATATAACTATTTTTTTATTATTTATGTCAAGTAAATGTATATAACATTATTTGTGGAACTATTGTATGTGTTTTATTGTTCTTATGTGGTTTTTTTGTCTGTATCTACAGTTTTGTGTAGCTGTTTTGTGTGCATGTGCTATTTTTTGTGGTTTGTGTAATGGTGTAGGTGTTGGGTGTGTTGTAAAATAAATAGCCCCACATAGGTATGTCTTCCTTTATCAGGTCTATTTTGATTGCTGCTAAAGGCCCCACCCCCTTTATCATCGTCGTGATTAACAACGCTTTCCTAGCGTTGTTAAAGGCAGTTTTTAGCACTGATAAAAGCCTTATTTGTAGTAGTGTATGACAATTTCATACTACAACTCCCACTCCTCCACATCCACCCATTGCTCCCATTCTCCCACCTCTGCTTAGAGACCCCATTTTTTATCCTACTACTACACCCCCTCCTCCACAACTTCCTAGTTATTGTTAGTTGTGTGTTGATGATCCAGATTATCATATAGTTTCATATAGGATGAAATAATATATATGATATACAATTCATCGTAAAAAGATACAGGTAGAGGAAAATAGGGTCACATTAAAATATATTATAGATATATCAGGTGGAGTATTGTTATATATATACGTGGTGAGGATAGTTGGACAAGGTATCAACAACATTTTAGTTTGTCTATCTAGACTTCAATGAAACATTACCATAGATGTCTGCGTATGTTTTATATTTATTTTATTTCTGTGTTAAATTTATTTTAACATTTAAATGATAATATTCTTATCTATTTATTAACAAGAATACTTTAAAGGTAAAAAAGTACTATATAGACAACAACAATGATGAAGTTATAAGAAATCAAATTCATTTTCATGTAGTCTTGATAGATTTTTAATATATTCAACATTGTTGGTGTGTCATTATACATTTCTAATATAAGACCATATTTTTGGGAATTCAATTGATGTGGGGATTCTAAAAAATGATACAATGTTGCTTTTTACTCGCGATAAGTTGGGTATCAACTTGATTCATGTTTTTTCCTTGTAAGTATTAACATAAATCATTACCTACCTAAATTTATTGAAATTTTTTAATTATGTATGTTTTTTATTAGGAATCATTATAAAATGTGTGAGGAGAATGACAAGACATATGTATATGGATTGATGTACCAACAGTTGAT
Source organism: Viscum album (assembly GCA_963277665.1). Classification (NCBI taxonomy): domain Eukaryota; kingdom Viridiplantae; phylum Streptophyta; class Magnoliopsida; order Santalales; family Viscaceae; genus Viscum; species Viscum album. The sequence goes on from OY728119.1 coordinate 544,649,057, forward strand.
TTCACCTAAAGCGCACACATTGAATGAAGAACAATGAACTGTTTATTTTACTAAATGATTTGAACCGAATGTAATTACACAGTGTTGAATGTTTCCTTCTATTGAGAGGTATGGAACTTATATCCCAAAATGTTTTATTTATATTTTAATACAATAACAACTAATATTAAATTTTTATTTATATAAGAGACAATTGGATGTTAGTATTTTTTCAAAGGGAGAACATAATTTACTGGATATACTCTATTCATAGAGATATACGAGGAAATTTTAAGATCATGTGGGAAAAATATTTTTTCATTTGTTAATTGTTTATATTATAAATAATTTTACATTTAGTTCATTCATGTTATTTTCTAATAGGGGATGGGATATCATTCAAAAACCCATAAATAAAAATAGTTACATGATCAAATATGTAAAAGTAAATGTTAATATCTACTTATAATTAGTACATTTGGTCATATTACATAAAAATTATATTTTTAATTGACAAACTCATTTAAATATTATTTGATTAAACTACATGGTGTCATTTAATTCTAATATTATGTGTTATGATTTTTTATGGAATAATTATTAATGGATCATTTATAAAGTTTGATGAATTTAGATTTCCATATAAACAATTCCATAATATTTCATTTGTTATATACATTATACTTTTCAACTACATTCCTTTTAATTTGTGGATAATTTATGACCCTCAACCTTATATTGCACAATATTTTTCACACTTACAAGTTGAATGGTAAAATTATTTTACAGGTTTGACTGTATTTTATTTTGATTTTAGTGAATATTGTAATTTTGAATATTGAAATCTTAAATGTGTATTTTGTAGTTTTTCTGGATGGATTGTGGGTTTTTAGTTAATATAGTGAAATTTTAATGTTGTAACTATGAATTTGTAATTTTTCTATTGGTTCTGTCGCTAGTTCTGCTTGTTTCTTCTTTATTTTTTTGGCTGCTCTTCTGCCGGTTCTGCTTGTTTCTAGTTTGGTCACCATTGTAGAGGAAGGGTAACATGAATTATTTAAAAAAATATTTTATATGTTATATATTTTATAACCGTAGTTATAAATATATTTTTTCAATTTTTTAGGTCGTTATCAAATAATTGATGCAGTATAGTGTTTGTTATGTCAGTTATTTGATAACTCACATCCAAAAACATCATATGAAAGGGTTTTTGTCATCGGTTATTTAATAACCAATGTGAAAAAAACCTTTATCCAAATCATTTTTCATGTCTGATAATGAATAAATAATAGAGTATATTAGATTTTTCATCTGTTATTCAATAACTGACATGAAAAACACTTCGAATAAAGGTTTTTGACATTGGTTATTAAATAACCGATGTAAAAAGTCTATTCCATTATTGATTTACAATATCTGGTTTTTTAACTAATGTTATATATAATATTTATAACATCTCCATTAATAACGACAACTAAATAGAGATGTAAAAAAAATTAAAAACCCAATTTTAATAAATCTTTTTTCACTAGTGATGTACTTTTTAGATATGCTGAATATTTGTCTAAATTTTTTCAATATGCATGTATGTTAATCCTGGGTTGCTATACACATGAAAAAAAATTTATAACCATTCCCATATTTCCATCATCTACTAACATCTTCCCCTATGACCCTGTAGATACATCTATATCATACCATCATCTTCCCACATTGAAGTTTGTGAGGCCTAAAATAATTCATGCTCTTGATATATAAATAATATTAATAGAGACTGGTCTCAACATTATAATCATAAAAATGAATATATTATATCAAAACACGAGTAATCTACTTATAAAACAAATCAATAAGTATATTATGAATAAATAAAATGAACTTATCTAATAACAATACAATCTAAATTTAAATTCATGTATTATACACATTACAACCTTAAGAAATTTATCATCACATAATTCTAACCGAAGCACTAAAACAATGTTATATATTGAGTAATCTTGTTTAATAATAAATAAACTAAAATTAATCATACATTCTCAATTACAATTAATTATATACATTTACAAGACTAATTTGATAACTAAATCCATATTTATTTAAATAAATATATATATCTTTTATTTTTTCATATATCAAAGTCATGATATCATCCAATAGACTTATTGAAGAATATCAACATAAAATTGATCACATCAAACATTTTCAAACACTCCATTTTTTAACAATCAATATTATTAATTTCTAATAACAATTATTAATGGTTCTAAATATAAATTGAAAACCTTATACACTAATTCTAAGTATCCTTAAATAAATATCTTCATTATTTTCCCCATTCAATCTCATTATTGTTCCATTCACCTAATAATGATATAGCACAACATAATTACATTTCCCTAATTAAATAATCACAAATATGATTTTCAAAATTTATAAAATTATTTACATTGTAATATTCCGACACACAATATCCACTATCAATCATCCAATACATAATCATTATTTTTTTAATTAAAAACTAACAAGGAATATAGAAACAATTCAGTTAAAATAATAAAATTCAATCTAATATGTTATAAGATTCTCATAATATTAATTTAAAACAAATCCCTGTGATTTCATTTACTATTAATTATCATAAAATATTTATAACTTCGTGTTTAGTCCTTAATATTTATAAATTTTGATCTATTGACTTTCTATTAAAGTCCATAATCAATCATAAGTGTTTACAAGACCCTTTATAAAATATAAAAGTTTTTAAATATCATAAAAGAATTTATAAGATACTAAACTTTAATTTATTACACATAAAAAAGTATAAATTTTTATATAAAATCCCTATAAAATAATCCCATTATAAACCATTATAAATTAACATTCCATTTTTAAATCACATTTATGATCTAATCAATTAAATTGTACTTATCATACAAATATTAATAAATTCAAGAAAAAACGTGATTTATTCAACACAATCTAGAAAAATACATCATGTAAATTTTCATTAATATATTGATGATTAAATATTATAATTTTAACTAATATTAAAAATAAAAAAAAATATTGATCACCCTAATAACATATTCAAAAAAAGATATTGAACTTAACTATCATACATTAAATGTATTTATTCCATAATTAATAATCCCTTTTAAATTAAATGTTATTTATAACCATTTTTAACATTTAACCACATATGTTGATTATTAAGAACATAAGAATCATATATTGATAGTGGTGTTTCAATGTAACAAAAAATAAATTAATATTGTATTTAAACTCAAAATTTTAATTATTCACGACAGAATATTTTTATTTTAAGGTTTCCTCAAGACCTAATCACTTAAACAGAAATATATATTAAAATATATATTAAATTTCAATCAATTATTTCTTAATAAAGGATACCATTAATTTCATCTTGAATTAATAAGCAAAAACTTTTTTAAAAACACAACATACATAAATTCTAGCACCATGATAATCAAAAGACACTTTTGTAGTAAATTGGAACACTAAAAAAGGCCAAGAAATACTAATTCTTGATATATTAACAACATACACATACATTGTAAGCATAATTCATAGATAAAAACAAATCGGAACCAATTATTGAATAGAAATTGATACCATTAAACAAAAAACTAGGGAAAATGATTAAACCACCATTTGAGTTACAATTTGACAAATAGATAATTTATCTAATATGAAATGAAATATAAATCATCAAATTAAGTTTGAGAGTGATTGAGATTGAATTAAAGGAATAAGAATTTAATTTACATTCAAATAAACCCCAATTTGTAGATTAAGTTAACAAATTTATACTTGATTCTTATAAACATTTTCCCTCTAAAATAATTTTTAAAGAACCCAACATTCAAAGGGTTCAGATATGATGCTCGGTGGGTCAATGTCTTACCGATGATGGACCATCAACCTCTTAGCGGCCTCTATGACCAACTTTATTTTTTGGAAACATATCTCCCAATGGATTTAATCTGGTTGTCAGTGGCATGTTATAACGAATTCAAGATTCAATTCCACTAAAAATAACAAATATCTCATTCCCCATTTCATCCATCTTATAGATTAAAAATATGACACAATAATATTTTCCAAAAACATTATCCAAAAAATGTTTAAAATAGACCCATAAAACTATATTCACTATAAAATCTCCACCAAAATGGTTTTCATCCCCAAGAAGCATCATTGAGTATAATCATTGTATGAATCCATCATTGATATATTGATCCACCTCACATTACCAAAAACTTACATGAATTACCCCACACAATCCTAAATGAAATCAACATGAGGATCCCCATTATAGAAATTCCCATACCATAATTGATACTCAGTCATATTAACTTTACATATAAAGACAATGAAAAATAGTTCCATATGTGACCACAAATTATCAATGCATAACAAAATCAAAATTAAATATAAAATATAATTCATCAAGGTTATCAAAAAACTCGTTCTACATTAAGTCATCATAATTGATTTCAATGATACTATCTAATATACAACACAAATTAAAACTCATGAAGTCCTTATCATGAAAAATGTTTCTTATACCACATTAACATTTAAAATGAATTCAAAAAACAAAATATAAAAATAACACCACATAAACTAATCATTCAATATTAGATAAAAAATAATTCAACTATCCATAACTAAAAAAATTTAATCCCATTCAAAATATTAGAATAAATTAAAAACTAAAATCATTACACAACAAAAAACCAATATCCAAACATTCATAACTAAAAAAATTATGTTTATTCAATAAATAATTCTTCTCAACAAGTATTTCAAAAAATAATCATTATATCACATGTTATACTTAAAATTTACCAATTTAAATAATCCCAAAAAAATAAATATGCCTATAGGATAACTTCAAACCATTCGACCATCTCATCATATAAAATATTTCATTTTATTTATGCTAGAAAATTTTAAATCATTTTAAAAATAGAGGTATATAAGTTTTGGCATAGTGTTAAAATTAATTTCATTAAATTAAAAATATCTAAATAAATTAATATTTTAAATTTCAGATTAATATCATCTTTATCAAGATAATAATATCTTATTAATCATATGTTATTTAATAAAATGTACCCAAATAAAATACCTAATAGAATATATGATTTAAATTTTATGTTCTCAAATACTAACCAAACTATAATATCCTTTAACAAGAAAATCATAAAATTCAATTACCTCGTTATTTTAAATGAATCAAACAACTTTAATATTACTCTCAAAATAACTGTGAAAATTTAATTATTCAGGGTAATATTTGTAACCATGTATTAATCTCACATTATTCCCATTTTTCATGATCTATTAAAATCATACATTACATATAATATTCTTAAATATTTTAATCCCATATTCATACCCATTTTATGATTTAAATAAATTATTTTAATACATATATATATATATATATATATATGTTTCAAATATGTTCAAATTAAACTATAATACCTATATAGTCATTCTTCAATAATTTTTAAAAGTTCCAAACAAACCAATATAAAGTTATATAAAAACAAAATACACTTGATTAGCACAAATTCAACTTCTATGATATCTTAATCATTAAATAGTCACACAACCATTAAAATGAGTGATTTATCTTGCAATTGACTTAATAACACAAAAATAATGAAAACAATATTCATTAATCATAAAATAAAAACATAAAATTAAAATTTATTATCCCATTTCTATTAAAATATCAATCTAAATATAATATTTCATCTAATCAATATGAAGTAAATCTTTGTAAAAATAAAAAAAGAATGAAATATTCTATATTTTCATAATTAAGACATCCCATGTCAGTAATTCTTATAATTATAATACAATTTAGGCTTAAAAAACAAATATATATGCATGAGTCGTTGCGTTATACTTAATGTTTTTTATAAAGTAATTATTGAATACTTTTATCAATTTCCCCAATACATAAGATTTAATTTTAATTGTAATGAGTTATTATATAAGTAAAAGGGAATTTGTCACCATAAAAAATGAACATTTATCATCAAGGACATCCATTTTATTTTTATTAATGAATTCTTTACCAATAACCTATTTAGGAAAATACCAAATAGTTTATTAATAATTGAATTCTTTAATTAACAAAAAAGTTTCAAATAAATTCATAAATAAAGCACAATCACACCCAAAGTCACATTTAGTATATGTCCCTATATTCTTAAATGAATCATTAACACCCCAATCATCACCCTCAATCTACATGTAATTGAGGACCTGAAGAAAGAACAATTTAATTAGAAATTAAAAAATATATCTTGCTAATTTATTAAACTAAAACTCTCACATTCATGGTAACATGAACTTCCATTATTTTTGTTATTTCCAAAATTCATGTATTGATTTTATAAAAAATTATAAACTCAGATATTCATTCTATAAAAAAATATCAATGTATTAGAAAATAAAATTCTCTATTAGCATTTCTTATGAGCCCACCATGTCACAACTATGCATCCAAATTGACAAATTACATGTTCTTGTGTGTTCTTCTTGATCACCAGTGGCTGATGATTAGAATTGTTGTTTAGTGAGTATAAGGGAGTGACTTTCCCTCTAATATATCTTACTAAATAAATAGTCATAATTATAGTGAAAAAACAGAATAAAAACCAATTCTAGAAAACATCAACATGGTTTAAACATATTTCAATGATGCCCCATGTGTTTTACAATAGACATTAGATGAAAAAAAATTAAAACACATGTAATGTAAAATAATTTAACTAAAATAAATTAAAATAAATGAGAAAATCACTCCGCATAATATCCTATAATATCCTATAAAATCACCACAATGATCTCTAACTTTTACTTCATGATACCCACATTATCTACTAATACCTATATAAAACAATTAATAGATACTTATTTATAACATGGGAATGTTCATAGTGTGGTGAATTAATGACAATAGGATACCAAAAATATCCAAAATTTATAATGGTTCCCATCATACTCACATGTACATTGAAAAATGAATTCAGAAATTTAACATTAGAAATTAAAATACAAAAAATAATATCAAATGATTTCCAAACTGTATTGGATTAGATTATACTGGCTTAATCCATTACAAGTATGAAAGGATATAATTTTTAAAACTAGGCATGACTCAATTAGTGACCATATCAAGACCATATAATAATATAACTTTTTGTAAAATCATGACTTAAAAAAATCCCATATATAATATCATCATCGGCTCTTTGAAGTTTTAACTCATTTAATAACAATTATAATGTTTAAATTATAGAATAATTGAAGGTTTCTCCCAATAAAAAATCAATAGATAAATTATGAAAAAAAAACATGGGAATTCAAAATTATCTTATAATCGACACCTTAGATCCATTATGATGAATAATTATGTATAAATTAATTTTGAATCATATCAAGATAATAAAATCATTACATCAATCCTAAACACTATAGTATCCCATTCATTGGTAAAACAACTCAATTAAATATTACATGGTCATTTCCCCATTTTTTATACTTTTTTTACTCAAGTATTAATTAAATGAAAATTTATTTTCCATATGGAGTACATTAATCATTTAATCAAATATAAATCTTAATAAATCATCCCAAACACTTTTATAAGAAAATTTACAAAAATTTGAAAAATTAAAACCGTGTGAAAAACCCAAATATATTCGAAATTATTTTATTTTAGTTTTTCATTCCAAAATAAAAAGGGATACAAATGTTAACACTTGATAATATATATTAATTATAAATCTTTATAAGATATTATCTTTATTATCATTCCTATTCAATCCCAATATCATTTACCACATATTAATGATATAAAAAACTCATTAGACTAATTCACTTCAATAATACTTAATATTATTAATAACATTTATAAAATTACTCACATAATAATATTAACAGTAAAATTAATGTTATTAATCAAAAAATAAAAATTCATATTTTTAATGTAAAAAAGGATCAATAATATTGTAATAAATAAATTGAAAATAAATAATTTAATATAAAACATTATATAATTCACATCCAAAAACATATAAAAAATATAGTTTTTAATCAAAGGAAAACACATATTTAAATTTGATAGATATTAAATACATCATACCCCAACATAAAAATATATCCACTTGAAACTCATTCTATTAATTTCATCATTTATACACAATCATTAAATATTCCCAAAACATGTTTATTCCATAAAATTATTTATTTAGATATATTTCCTTCACATTAAAACATTTATCAATCAAATGTTTTAACAAAATATCTTTCTAACATATAAATAATTTTTTAAGGATCACAGATTAAATTATAGGATATAAATCCCTAATTTCTAGAACCTCGAATAACATGAATTATTATATAAATCCTCCAAAAAAACACTCATTATTCACCATTTTAAATACATTTTAATATTTTATTCTCATCCATGATTTAAAACCTCCAATCAAACTTTTATTTTAAATTTTAAAAAATTACCTAAAAATCAGACTTATTTAACAAAAACAAAAAATTACCATATAAAATACCATTTATATACCGAAAATTCAACATATAATTTGTAACAATCATTTAAAATCAGTAATTTGTAATTATTAATTGAAACCCAAATTCAATAATATATTATAAATGAACTTGATGAATTTAATTATATCAATTAAAAAATAAATTCTTTATTTTAATCTAAATGTTACTTACACATTTATTCCCATTAAACCTCAATATAAGATTATTTATAATTTGATACTTATTTATTCAGAAAATAATTTTAATGTAATAAACTAATAACTAATATTTATTTTTGGCTAAAAATACTATTTAATCACATATATTTGTTTTACTCTAAGGTGTACTCAACATATAATAATGTAAATAGAAATAGATTATATAATTTCTCCTAGAACATATTCTGTCAATCCATACTATATTATTTATTTAATTTATACTTTAATTAATAAAAAATCATGAAATAATATGATTGTAATAAAAATAAACAAAATAAGTGAATTATAACCCAAGATAAGGTCAAGGACACCCACCTCATAATAGGTTAATAATATTCAAATGGATTAAAATCATAATTATTTATATGTTGTTTGATATCATGAATCCAACCAAAAACTAGTGTAACATTTTCATTAGGAACAATTAAAAACTAAACTGAATGCCATTGGATAAAATCATATGAAAAACATTATAATCACTATCTCAGATCGAATTAATCAATTTTATAATCATTCTACAAATAAATAAAAGAGAAATCATCAAATAATGTTTGAGAGGGATTGTGAGACAATTACAGAAATTTGAATCATAATATTGTACAAATAAATAATAATTATAATATCTAATTATCCTAACCATGGTGTAAATTTACAAAATTTCCATTAAATAAAGGTTAAAAAATCCCATTAAACATCATATGGTATCCTGATAGACTCTTGATGTCTCATGGGGTTCTTGGATGTGCCCCACCAAAATCCTAGTGGTCTCCTCAATTATACGCCAATTTTTCATTTCCCTCTATACTTCATGTGGATTCGACTAGTTTACTTGTTCCCAAAATTAGTGAATTGAAAAATAAATTTACAATCAAATTACTTATAAATATTTACGACCACTTCTTCTAATATAAAATTCAAACTCAACCACACCAAAAAAATACAAAAATATCTTTGAATATCTTTTAAAATCCTCCCATGAAAATATGAGTTGATACACCTTATATGAATCTCATTAATGATCCATCCCATGTATCCTTAAACTGTATGCTAAAGGTATTTTTCATTAACATAATATATATGTTACACATTCAAACATAGATTAAATATTTTGGACCCGCTTCAAAATGATGAGTTTTATACCATACATACTAGATTAAAACTATAAATAATACCCTTATAAATACATGTATTTTTACTAATATATATATGAATTATTTATTAGATTTAATCTATCATTTTTTCAATCTTTTATTTCATTGACAACGATTAAATTACCTCATCATTTCATTCCCATGATTCTAGACAAATGAAATCACTCTTCATGGTTACGACAAAAGTGATTGTTTTATCATTACCTTCCACGATGGTGTAAAACAATAAAGGAATAAAATTTACATCCTAGATGGAACTAAAATCCAAAAATACTATTATAATTTGTTATTGGATTTTCTCCTCATAATGATCCTTATGATCCTCCTATCATGATTTTATTTATGGAGTATTTATTTATATAATTTATATTATTTTAATGTTATTTTTGAGAAAAAATTCAAAAGGAACTATATGACTGATTTTAAAAAATATATAAACTTTTACTCACATTTCACGTGACATAATACTATGAAAATCATCAATAAGACATTAAATTTTGAGTATTTTCCAATATATGTCAATATATGAAACATCTTCAATAAGATTTAATATGTTAATGTATTTTAAATGTATTTTAACTTTGATATTATTCTAAAATACCTTATTTTTTTTATGTTCCTTTTACTGGAATTTAAAATACGAGTTCTCTCTTGAATAAACTAAAATATTATAATGACTTTCTATCTTGTAATATATAGTAGATTAATTAATTTTTCATATGTGATGATCATAATATAAATTGTATGATAAAACATGGGAGTATTTAATTATTAGTAAAATATTATGTCCATGAGTGTCAAAAAATCCCAAATTCGATGATATAACTTTTTTAATTATAAAATGTTGTAATTAACTAATGTCCACTTAAAATGTTTCATTAAGAGGGATTTTTCTTATATTTTCAAGAGATCTCAAACGAGATAATAAGATCCTTTCTTTAATGATTCAACATCCCATCCTCAAATAATTAACATATATATGAAAAAAATTATTTTCTCCTATAAATTATGAAATATAGGTAGTGAGGGGTGGAAGAAATTTTAGATACTAAAAAATTATAAACCTGGCATGAAATTATTTTCATTATTTTGAGATTTTTTAAGTGATCATAAATATTATACCATTACACATTTGACTAATGGTTTATTTTTTTCATAAGTATTTATGAATAGAAATGGTGGTGAATGATAATGAAATATTTCATGTGAAAGGGACCCCTAAAAAAACTATGTAAAGGTGAATAATTTGGATACCTGTATAGTTGTTTTGAACCTAAATTTATAAGCCCCACATAGTTTTGACATTGTTTTCAGAACATATTGAGTCTCTTACCTCCCTACCTGACACTCCTAAATATATATACTCTAATTATGAGTCAGTAAAACCATGCTTTAATAATCAGAATTTGAAGGTATACTCCTAAAAATGAAGATATCATAAGAGAGTTTCAATCTTATAAATCCATGATAGTTGAATCCATGAAAATGGTTAAGCTAGGTACACGCAACCCCCATTTATGTTTCCAAAATCCTTTGGAGTATCTCCATTGGGAGTGAAAATGAATTCACAATATACATGAAATGACATTATATCCGAATCAAATAGGTATTTACATTAGATTCACCTAGATATTATCCAAATAACCATAACCATTTAAATTTTTTTGAAACTATAATCATCTCAAAACTGTTATATGAAATCAACACATTAGCCATCTTTTCCCAAAAGGGATGAGAAAGTTATACTATAGGAAATCCACTATTCCTATTATAAATAATATTTATCCTTACCTCACAATTAATTCCCCAAAAATCATTCATCATTTTTAAATGATATCTAAGGAATTATTTGTCATTTTACTATAATAGTGTCCACAATTATCCCGTTGAATGGTTTTTATGGTCTTGATAGCTAATGCATTACCAAAGAAAAAAAATAAATTTCTATAGAGGCTCTACTCATAGATACTCAACAAATATGAATTGTAATTGTCCTCCCTAATGATATTCTATCGATTAATATGAATTTCCACATTAATTTGATGAATTTATCTATTATTGAGTTCCTTTTCATGAATACAAGTATTCTTGTTTCCATGATTGTGTTATCCATAATTACACATTGATAAATAACTATGAAGTTAATAATTGTATTGATTCATTAATTTATTTTCATAGAGGTACCTCAATAAAAATTACAACAACTTTCTTGGTGTTTTCCACTATATTTAATAAGACAACTATTATATAGGTCTTCCACATGATATCAATATTATAAATTTATATGGAGTCTTAATGAAAAAAGAAAACATGTTGGTACTGATATCATTTCCTTGACTAATAATTAAACATATTTGGAGGTCCTCCAATTGAAAATTTTCTAGATAAATGACAAATACTTCTTTCCAAAAATAATAAACCAACCAATCAATATGCCATTTAAAAATTCCATTTAGAATTATTATCTATCCAAAATAATTTTTATTATTGGAAACTCCAAATATAATAGAAATTTACTTCCTAACTATTCGTATTGAATAGGTACTAAGGGAGCATAATTATTTATAATGCATCATCGACTTTGGAGAAAGAGACCTGATTGTTGGGGTTCAATTAATTAAGGAATGATGTACACATAGTCCTTAGTACTTTAGACAAGTATCTTTTGGTGATTTTTGAAACATAATCGTCAGTTTCATATTACTTAGATCATGAAGAATTAAATTTTATATTAGTGACATCAAACACTATATTACCAATAAATATTTCACCAATGCACCATATATTATTCCAAATAAGGGTTTTAATAATAATTTGTTCATGTAGAACGACAACAATCATAATACCATCTCAGAGAGATTTACATTTAAAACCAGATATGATATTATCAGATTATTTATATCTATTATGAGATAATGTATATCAATAATTTTTAATTCCATAAAAAATATACTAATAAATTCATCTTATATACACTTCTCAATTTTCATATGTATAATTGATTATATCATAAATAAATTTCACATTTTAAATAACTCAAATAATAAGATAATTGTTAGTAAAATTAAATAAATTCCCTCATATTTTAAGAGAATTTTAATCATAAAGTGATATGGGAAATGATAGTTGAGGATCAGGTACCCTTTATCTATTAGTCTTACATCAATCACTAATTACAGATTCCATAGAATATTGATGAAAGTATTATACCATTATTTATGTAATATTTATTGGAATATTTTAAACACATCAATAGCCAAAAAATGGAATATGTTTAGTATATTGGGAATATTATAAATATTAAAACATTGGGTTAGTGTCTCATCCATTTCACATGACACATATCATCTAACTATATTTATAAAAATCTTCATGAAGTGTTACAATAATATTATAAAAATAGTCTATGATAATATCATATAATCACTATAAAAGATTATCCAATTGTGTTAAACCGATGGTAGTGCTAATTTGTAGAATTTAACTTTAGTAAAATCCCTAATAATAAAGAGGAATATGGATTTTATTTTCTTTTTAATTTGTCGAAACCATTAATCATAAATTACATTTATTGTCATATCAATGAATGTTGTCATGAGTTGAATCAATAGAGATAATTATCAGCCTAATCCAAAATTTGAAACTATTTCTGATCCCTAAAGTAGATGTACTTGGTGGAATTGATTAGTTAAAAAATTCATGAGTGAGGTTATAGAGGAAACATTCACTATTCTCTCTATGTGGAAACCTCTTACCTTTGAACTAGAATAATTTTTTCCCAGATCATATCTACACCCAATTATCACAATAGTATAAATATCCCATAGAAACAAAATGATGAAATCCCCAGGGTGACATCATTATACTTGTTTGGAAGAATATTTATATCAATAATACAATTATTATTTTATTTACTAATAATATTCCCATTAACAATTATTTAAAATTTATTTCCTTCTGACTAATGGATAGTGGGGACTCAAGATCAGTATCTCAAAGTCCACATTTAAAAAGAAACAATTCTATACCAAATTTTTATACATAATTAAAAGGATATGATTTAATAAGATGAAATATCATAATATTGGTATGGTTATAAATCTATCTCAGGGTTCACCTATAGTTATTGTTTTGTGAAAACTTATTTTTACATGGAAATCGATAGACTACCATATTATTGGAATATTAATGATCTAGGAATACAAGGAATAATACTAAATAATTTCATCATGTGTATACATATCGATTTCTAATATCATTAAACTAATAATGGGTTATGAGAACTTAATAAAAAATTGTAGGATCTTTCAAGACCTGTGGCTCATGAAGAGGGTGTGAAATTGTGATATCAAAGTCAAAAATTAGAATTAATGTCTCCAACTAACATTCCATTATTTATAACCTAACCAATTATAAATAATGGAATGAAATTTTAATATATATTTCATCTCATTCATCTAATACCATACATTTTATTTCCAGATATGATCATTTATCAATATAAATATAGTGGATAGTGTATTAGAATGGAATCAACAGTAAATTTACTTATCCTTAGGCTTTTTTAGTGATAATGACCAGTTCAAGAAAATGTTCATAATGATTAAGAAACATGGAAAAAGGTACTATCTGATTATATAATATATTATTTAATCCATTAACTTAACTGAATGCATGATTTGATTATTCAATTAATGTCCTCCCATATAGTTCACTAGAATTTTCACCATGTGGTAAGTAGTTAATCAACATTTATATGAATTTATCGATTGTAAAATCAGACTCATGGGGTTATATAACAAATACTTAAATTATTTACTTAATGTCTAAATTTTTATTCCCTTATAGATTTATTAACAAAGAGACCACTTAAGATGAAACTATAAAATGAGTTGGTATATTTTTTCCCATTAGCACAAATTGTTTCACTCCTAACATCACATCCTTTAGAAGTAAGGATGAGATGGAATATAATCTTACACACTATTATGCATAGACATTATCACTACTAGTTAATCATAAAAGAAATGAATATATCAATATCAAATATTTTTTTCAAAATTTGAATGGTATAGTATTTTCTTATTATAACAATAAAGTAGTTGGATCAATCCTAAGATTGGAGGATCTAAATATAGATATTCATTATAAATATATCTCTACATAGATAAATCTGATCATTCAAGATATTTTAGATTTTAAATTGTGATTTAATTAAATATTAGCGAGGATCATTTTTGGTTTTAAGAGATTAACATATTCTTTTAGCATGTTACTCCAGTGGAAGAATCTATTAGAAATATTCATAAAGAAAATATGAGAATACTTTTATCAAATATAAATTCCACAAAAAAGACATTATATAATTTCATGATTTAAATGAATTTAAATAATTATTATAATATTAATTTTCATTGTCTAAGAAAAAACCCTATGTGGTGCCCCATGTATTGATAAGAAGACTAGGAAAATATATGGAGTTGTGATCAATAAGAACTTTCCTACTCATCCAATATAATTTCATGTGGTCCATCTACCTAAAACTAAAGAACCCTAAATATTTTCATATGTTTGATATAATGGATGAATAGAAATTATAATGACATGATAAATTTTAAAATATGTATACTTGGATTCATTTCATCAATTCGATCAAGATATTGGGTATATCATATGTTTCTTTGAACTTAAAATCATATAACTTATAAAGGTTATGAAATCAATAAAGGAAAAGTGTAAGAATCAATATAATTATTTTTTATACAAATATTTTCAAGGTAACGTGATCTAATAATGGTCAATTTTAAATTCTTCTTTAATGAAGTTTATAAAGGCTCAGTGTAATAATAAAAAAACATAAGTAATAAGTGTAGTATATATTATCCACTTCCATTAAAAAATAGAAGTAAAATGAGGAAAATAAAAGGAGATTATTTAAAATCATCCATGAGATTTTAATTTCTAAATAAATAAAAATTTAATAATTATTTACCCTTTTATTATTTTTGTAAAATAATACACACAATAAGATTACATATTCCCTCAGTACCTAATGTAGATATATTATTAACAATATAATCTTCATAGAGGAGGTAAAACTAGAATTTTTAACATAAAAGAAAACTAAAATAATACACTCAAATCCCAGGAATGTTTTTACTCTCCTAGAATACATTCCATAGACTTTAGGGGGATTGAATGAATTTGAAAAAGGGGAAGATTAATCTACTGATAAATTTTAAATATTTACCTTGGTCAACATTATCTCATTAATATAAAATTATATGGAAGTATGTGACTACAATAATAACTAAAAACCCTTTATTAATTCTCAAAAATGATATTAACATATAGACCATTATACATAAGTTCTAGCCCATGATAAATAAGTTATCAAAGAGTATATAATTTGTTCTACTGGGACAAAGAGGAGAGAAACTATATTTTCTTAGGATAAAAAATATAATTTAAGAACCTCTATTGATTCGCCTTCAAATACACAATTATTTGGTTTATTCGATGAGACAACAACATTTGAAATATGAGATGATATAAAAAATCCCCTCAAATCCCATGTGAAAGGTATCAATTCACAACTTTTGCCTCAAGGAAATGATATGAACACTGGGGGAAATACCTATCTCTACCTATCCATGTATTAATAGATGATACACACATATATATATATATATATAATATCTATACATTGGAGGAAATACATGTTATCAGGGCAGTATTTGTATCCATAACTCTTAGTAGAAATACAAATATCTATAGTGTATATATCTAAATATCTCCCTCGTTACTAGTTTGGTGTGTGAGATATAAATTCTTTAGCTATATTATTCTCCAAATCAATATTTATGCGGATTACTTATCAGTTAAGGGATACTAACCTTAAGTGTTATTAATTCTTGAATTTACTTTATATCCTCATGCTAATAGCAAACTCCTCCTAGAGTATTAGGGGAGGATAATTCCGAGATCAAATATTACCACCAAAATATATTCTACTCGAAGGGGTATGAACATAATGATCTTTAATAATATATGTCTGTGTCATCCTCTAGTCAACTATATCTAATAATTACAGGGGGTTTACTTACAAATAGTTAAATAAATTGATCAGTTATTCAATATCATTATGAGGTCAGTCGATTACACTAGAACAATAATCATTATTTCAACAACTAGATAATAAAAACTTAAATACACACAATTTATTCAGAAATAATAACCAATGAGAATATAATTACAACAATATTCATTTTCATTTGAGTAAAAAATAATTTTTTTATATTTTTATTTATGTCAAATGTTTTGTAAAAATAATCTCACAATCAATGAATTCATTCCACTAATTATTTAGTGTCATTAGCATCAGAGAGGAAGTGGATCCCACAAGTATGTAACCAAGAATTGACTTATAACACATAAAATTTTCTTAAATATTAGAAATACATAAAATTAACAACTTTTATATTCTAAAAATAATCTATGAAAGCTGGAAATGGGTTCAATGCTTCATGGGTTGTAAGGGTACTTCAAGGAACAACAAACAAATCCTCGTACACCCTTATTAACTATGGAGGTTCGCGATTAGTGAGTGGCATCACATATCTCCCTTCGCATGACTGACGTTTCTCTTGTCTAAGTCACATGATTTGATCATTGGTTGAGATAAAAAAATGTTGTCCATCAAATACTAATCTAATTGTGTATATTTTTCCATAGAGATGTAATAGTAGAAGACACATCCTCATGTGTGTGAGTTATTCCACATGGAACCCTTCTAATATCAAATAACATTTCTTATGCATGATGACATGTGGGGAGGTGTTTTTCTCTTAAATATACCCATAAATCTCTATTGATGTATTGGGTTAATTTAAAACATTCTTGCACCCTTAATGAAACTCTACAAGGGCGAATTTTTTTATTTATGAAATATGAGATATTTTTAAGTGTTTAGAGGATTTATGTGATTCTAAATTCAAAGGACATACTTCTTGGATGATGTAGATGATTGTAGTAAATTCATGGTGAAAATTCAGTGATTACAGATTGAGTTTTTTAAAACCATATAAATAATTAAAATGACTATAATTTAACTATTTTTAAATAATATGTAAAATTAATTTTATTGGAAAGACAATCTGAGTTTTTATTCATCACAATTTTGTATAATAGATAAAATTCAATCATGGATTGTAGGTAAAAATAAGATGATTGACATAGTGGAAGAAAATTGTATAATTATGATTTGGATTAGTGGATCTCTTCATAATACATTTAGTGGGTAAATCCATAGTTCTTATGTTTTGTATTTAACAATAATAAATCATTTTCATCTATCATTAGATATCACTATGTTATTAAACCTCTAATTGACATTGATTTCAGTTATGAGATTCGTTCTTGTACTCATTCTAATAATGATCTAGCCATATTTTTTGAGGAACATAATGATTTTAACTATTATAAATGACTTAAAAACAAATTTGGTTAATGAAACATCACATATGAGTTATCCTAGTATTCATTCAGTTAGAGGGTTACCCACCATATTTCTTGTTATTACACCCATAACACATAGACTAGGAGAGTTTGTTATATTTCTATGCTCTAGAGATTTTTTTTATCCAGAAGTAAAATATACTAATACATACCTAGATATATGTATTTAATATTGTTTATGGATACATCATTATAGCTACTGAGAAATATATCACCTATGAAATTATCTTGATAGGTAGAGATTTTTATTTCCTTCTGTATTTATCTCGATGTATTGAGAGTCAAGTTATGACTAGGGAACACTATTTGGGGTATGATAATAAGTTTTTATATATTCTTATATTTTCATATTTTTAAGGGTAATATAAGTGTAACTTCAAGATTCATCATTTGTCTTACGAATATCAATATGGATACAATAATTCATTCCTTTTGATGAACTTTTTTAATTTATAACCCAATAATGGTTATTTATTTCTTTTTGATCAGTACACTACTTGGGACTACTGTACAGAGAAATATTTATCAATATTTTATTTGACATTTAATTGTCTATCTATCTCTCTGTATCTCTCTCATGTACATGGAAATACATAGGGGTACATTACAAGAGCTTGGGAGGAGTGTTATAATTGATGGTTTTTTAAAAACTTGAAGTTATTGACCCCTTCCTTGAGTTTGGATCTTTAAATTGTTGGTGTTTTTTATGATAATTATATGGATTTATGGGTTTTAATTCATAGTTAATTTATCAATATGTATTTATATTATGTATATATTTCATTTCTTCAATTCAATATTATGTTTTTTTCATATTGGCCACACTAGCCACATGGAAAAACACTCCCCTTAATATATGTTTACTCAAATAAAAATAATCGGATGAAATTATGTGTTTCCATTTCACCATGGTAGATATATCTTGGAAAAAATCTATCTAGGTGAATCTATAATATTCTATTGAGATAGGATGTTTGAGATTATCCATGTTGATATTGTGTTATTTTTTTCATACAATGGAACATGAGGGTTTCTATATTGTTACCCTACATTGGTTGAGATATTACTAATGTTTGAGGGAATGTGAGGAGATGTATGTTTCTTCTAAAAGTACCCTTAAAACCCACTCAATGCCTTAAAAAAATTGATTCCTTTTTAGGACAATTCAAAGAACCCTGAGAACGATAATTTTGTGACTTCCAACATTTTAGGTCTTTTTAATTATTGAAAGGCCCACCATGGTTCTAAATTAGAATGATGAAATTATTCAATGATGTTGATGATTCTGGAATATTCATAAAATGAATTTAGTGACAAGATGATTATTTTTACAAAACAGTGTACTTAAATAAAAAATATAAAAAAATATTGGGAATAATGGATATCTTTATAGAACCCTTCATGAGTAAATCCCAAGTGTTCATCATATGTTTTTCACTAAAGGATGTAACTGATATATATAATTAAATATCAATCTAGTATTATCACATCATGTAAAATGGATTTTAGTGATGAATTTCATAATCATTGTCATTATCCAAAACTAGTATGAGAAAATTTAGTGGTTACCTTGATGGTAGTAAATAACCATCAGAACCTACTAACACTCAGGGTCAGTAAACCATAAATCTTGAGTTATCCTCTCACAGATTGAGGTTGAAAAGGACACAATATATCTCTTTCTATATCATCGATAATATGTGGACTAGGATATATATATATATATATATATAAATATACACTCTATAGATTTTTATTTCCTCATGTGTTCAAATATATGGTTGTATCACAAGAGATATATTATTTACTATTGTTTAATGATATTTTGTCATAGATATGAATATTTTAATTTCCCTATGTATTATATGAATGTGTGGAGAAATTAATTATTGGAACCATGGTCATCTATGCATTAATTGGAGTATTATTTTTTTTGTCAATCCTTAGAGGAAGTTGAAAATGTGTTCTAGCAGAGTACTCATATAGGTCAAGAAGATAATAGTATTGCAGGTGGCATCGTTTTCCAGTGTTTTCCAAATTTATAGACCTCATAATTGACAAAAGGGGAAAATAGTTTTTTTAGGAAAGGGAATTGAATGACGGATATGTGTCGCGCAAGTGACTTGAGCGTCGAGAAAGGACTTGTGTGCAGGTTCCTAGGAGGATTGGAAAGTTGTGCACCATATGTTTTTCAAGATCATAACATCCAAATATGGTAAAGGAAAGAGGGTTGCACAAGTATTGGGTTGGTCGCACAAGTGAGTAGCGTGACAGAGGCTTCGGCGGTTGGAGGAGTGCGTCGAAACTTGCATGCTGAGAGGAGGCTTGCACACAACTGCACAGGGTGTCCAGTATGCCTATAAATAGAGGACCCCACCTTCACATTTGGAATAAAGTTCCATACTTAGAGAAATTCAGTGCTCCCATTACGCATGTGTAGTGGTCGTGCAAGTGGTTGTGGGTTGTGCAAGTATAAGAAGCACGACAGCTGTCCTTTGCACGCCAAAACCGGTTTTGGTGAAAAGGAATTTGAGTCACGCATGTTTGAAGTTGTAGAAGTGAGTGTCGTGCAAGTGGTTGATGTGGACTTTTGCACTAGTTATAACTTGCATGCTGTATTTGAAACTTGCACGCCAGCTTGGATAAGAGCTCCATGTGTTGTTGAAGTATGCCCGTCTTTTTGAAGCTACACGAAAGTTAGAAGATTGCCCAATACCTTCAGTGAAAAGTGAGATTAGTCTACTGGTGAGAGTTAGACTTCAATAGAGCATCTATATACAACAGAGGATGCATTTTTTTTCTATGATGAAGAGACCTTCAGGTCTATAAACTATGTGGGACTTCACCAAAGGCAGTGAGCCAGGAGGAGTCAATAGGAGTGACCTGAGGGATGCAATGGGCTATCCCTGAACCTTTGTAAAGGAAGTGAGCCTAGGACAGAGTGACTGTGCCCGAACCATTGTAATCCACAACTAGTGAAGAAGAGTGGAATTTGGTACAACCGACAACCTTTCAGCGTATGCTCCTTGGACGTAGCCCTTAGTGGCGAACCAAGTAAAAATTTTTGTGTCATATGACTGCATTTGATTGTTTTCATTCTAATCATATTCATCATACAACTTTAACAAGTTCCTACCAACGTAGGAACAAGATCCGTCTCTTTAAAAAAAAGTTCTCGCCATGATTCATCCCTCCCCTCTAAGGTTGTCCCGGGGTCTTATAAGTTGTATCAGATCGAAAATATTTCTGTTGTTGAATCTGTCCTTTTTCGTCACGTAGAATGTAGTCAATGTCAGGGGAGTCCCTCTCTTCGATGGAAGTAATATTCAGATTTGGAAGAACAGAATGAGATCTCATCTAAGATCCCTTGGAATGTGTGTTCTGTTTTCCACTATGCAAGGTATACATGTTACTGATCCAACAGGGTTGGCCGTGACTGATGTCGATAGGAAATTTCTTGAAGGTGATGCTAAATCTCAGAATGCTCTCACCGCATTCATTTCTGATCAGATCTATCTAAAGGTAATGAGTTTCACCTCATCAAATTCCATGTGGGGTAAAATTGAAAATATTTATGAAGGAGATAGTAATGTGAAGGAATCAAAACTAGAAAACCTACACAATAGGTTTTATGATCTAAAGATGCATCCTAATGAGAATGAAGATTCATTCTTCAATTGAATTATAGAAGTTGTGGGAGAAATTAGAGGTATTGGAGAAGAAATCAAAGACATTGTTATCATAAATAAAATCTTGAGAAGACTTCCTCCTATGTACAATGATAAGGTGTCATACCTTGAATAAAGAGATCTATCTAAACTATCTCTGGATGATCTTATAAGTAGTCTAGTGGAATATGAGATTAGAGTCAAACCCGACGATTCCACAACTCATGTAAGCAAGGAAATGGAATATAAATCCATGGACAAACTGAAAATTTCAGAAGATAGTGGTGGTGAAGATAAAGAGGAAAAGGAAATTATTTCTCTCATCGCCAAGAATCTGAAGAAGGGAAAAGGTAAATTCAATCATAAACTACCTCGGTCATGTTTTTGTTGTGGAAGAGTCGGGAACATTGCCTCTCAGTTCCAAAGAATGTTTGATGATGATGAAAGTGAAGAAGAAGACATTGAGAAGCCTTGGAAAAGGTTTTTCAAATAGGGAGACTTCAAATCTTGGAGGAATATATAGAGGAAGTGTTTTGTCTGTGAAGAGGAAGATAATGATATTGAATTTTTTAATGAAGAAGAACCAGAATTTAAAACTGGGAACCATGCTTCCATGATGGCCACTATTGAAAAATTAGAAGATACTGGTGGAGAAAATCATTTGAAAACTACTGTAGATCCCGAGATGCAAATTAAGGATGCTGTTAATAAACTCAAGATTAAATTTAAGAGTTTCAATAAGTGGAAATAATTTTTAGAAGAATCTACTGAATATGTTGTTAAAATTGAAACTTAAATTGAATGACTAGAAGAATTTGTGAAAGTACATTCTAAAATACTAGAATGTAATGATGATGTAGTGGATCTAAAGCTGAGAATTGAAGTCTAGGAAAAGGTCATCAATGACCTCACCTCTAGACTAGAGGAAAAGTCCAAGAATACTGAGAGTCTTGTTTAGGAAGTTGTTACTATTAGGAGTAAACTTGAAAGAGATTAAATTTCAAAAGAGTCAAGGAATAAAATACAGTTTGGAGGGTTCTCATATGCTGAGCTGTTGGAGAGAGAAAAATGTGGCTCTAATAGAGTTGAAATGATTTTAAAAGATCAAAGGCCTACCTGTATGAGAAATAATTGAATTATTTATGAGGAAAAATCATCAAATGATGCAAATAAAGGTGAAAAAAATAAAGGCAAGTAGAAAAGTGGGTGATGAGGGAAAGTCTTCTAAAGTGATGAAACAGAAACCCCCAATTCAATCTGAAAGAAGAAAATAAGATTATCCTTGAGCCTCATGGAAAAAGTATCCCTCATACTATTATGACACAAAAGAAGGTATGAGGATAAATTCAAGTGAAAAGACATTTCCTCTCATGAAGTATTAGTTTTGTGACTATTTGGGCCATATGGTGTCATATTGTGAAGAAGCATGGAGCTACATGAACTGGGATGATCTGGGAGTTCAACGAAAGAGAACAAATTCATATCTTAATTATTTTAGAAGAAAAAACTTATATGGATATTATTTTTGTTGTTCTATCTGTGGTCATAAGGATATTAATTGTAGACAGAGAAGGGACATCGACACCTCATACCAGAGTTCAAGACAAGTCAATTGTCATGAACAAGATAGTGTTGCTCTTACAAAAAGGTTTTCTCCTCTCGAAGAAGTCATAGACTATGAAGAACCAATGTACACAGATGAGACAATTGAAAGGCCATAAGTTCTCTTTACTCAATCAAATGTATCGTGGAAAGAAAGGAAGAAAATTGAGAAATCCGACCCTGCAGAGGTTGCTATCAAAGCTACAAAAATCAACAGTACATGGATTCTGGATAGCAGTTGTTCATCTCATATGATAGGTAATGTTGTCCTGTTAAAGGATATCAAAAGGAAGGTTGAT
Organism: Viscum album; assembly: GCA_963277665.1. Lineage (NCBI taxonomy): Eukaryota > Viridiplantae > Streptophyta > Magnoliopsida > Santalales > Viscaceae > Viscum > Viscum album. The sequence goes on from OY728119.1 coordinate 544,673,089, forward strand.
GGTACAATATGATTTGGTAATTATGAAGCTCTGAAAATCAAAGTCCGTGGAAGTAATGAATCAGATAATAGAGATATAAAGAAGACTGAAGTCATTTTTGTAGATGGCCTATTTCATAATCTACTCATCATGAGTTAACTCTGTGAATCGAGACTTATAGTTACTTTTAATAAGAAAGGCTACACTATCAAGGGAAAGGTAGGCAATTCACATATGTAGGGATGCAGAACAAAAGGAAACTTGTATCAGGTTGATTGTAAAGAAAATTTGTGTTATGTGAATGTTGAAGAAGAAAACAATTTTTATAATCTGAGACTGGGACACATCAATCAACAAGACATGGATAAAATATAAAAATTAAGGATTGTCATGGACATTCCCAACCTGAAGCATGAGCGCGAAAAGTCTTGTGATGCCTGCATTCGTGGGAAACTGGTCTACAGTTCATATCGGCCAAAGAAGAAAAGGGCATCCCATCTTCATGATCTAATTCATACAGATGTATGCAAGATGATAAATCTTGCCATAACTCATAGAGAAAGGTACTTAGTCCTTTTCAATAATGATTATAGTAGAATGGCTTGTGTAATGGTGATTCACAAGAAGCGACAATTACTTTATTGGAGGAAAACATATCACCAGATTGCCAAGAATGATACTTTATGGACAATAAAAGTCTCGTGTTCTGACAATGGAGGGGAATACACATCCATTGAGTTTGAGAATTACCTAGAAAATCATGGATTACAGTATGAGGTAGCTGTTGTGTAAACCCTATAGAAAAATGGAGTTGTTGAGCACCAGAATCGACAGGTCAACAATATGACCAGGACTATGCTGATTGAGAGTGTTATCTCTCGCCATTATAAGAAGGAAGATGTTGAACCTAGAGTGCACATTCAGAATCGAATAGGGCATTATATGGTAGGAACAAACACACCATATGAATTGTGTCATGGAATTAATCCTTCGTTGAAATACTTTCATGTTTTCAAAAGAAAATGTTTCATCCGGAATAAAGAAGGAAATCAAGTGAAGTTTGGTGACAATGCTGATGAAGGAACTTTTATTAGGTATCCAATGAACAGCAAAGCCTTCAAGTCTTTCAAAAAGCAATTTGGAAGGATTTTAGAAAGCAATGATGTTAAGATAATTGAAGAGAAAACCATAAATTCTTCAAGGACATCATATGATGATGTGATAGAAAGTGAGGAACAAAGTGAAAGTGGAGAAAATAAAAATATTGAAATAGAGGATGTTGTACAAAACACTCAGCAGTCACATCATTATGTTGACTCAGAAGAAGAATCTGAAGAAGAAATCGTGGCTGTAGAGAATGCAACTGAACCACAAAGAAGAAATCATAGAGTTGAGATTGATCCATCTAACATAATTGGGGACAGGAGTGCACCCACACAAACAAGGAGGATGAGGAATAACACGCAATCTGCATTTCTGTCAGTTGTGGAGCCATCCGCATTCGAAGAAGCTACAAAAGATGAATCTTGGGTGAAATCCATGAATGAAGAGTTAGATCAGATTGACAAGAATCATACATGGGATCTTTTCCAGAGACCTGAAGGTCATAATATTATTCATACGAAATGGATCTTCAAGAAATAGTGTGATGAGCATGGAAGTGTTATTGGAAACAAATCTCAATTGGTATGTAATGGATATTCTCCGATAGAAGGTGTTGATGTTGAATAAAACTTTGCTCCAGTGGCTAGACTAGAGTCAATCAGGCTGTTCCTTTCCATGTATCTCCAAAGAGGATATAAATTATACCAAATAGATGTCAAGACATCATTCATAAATGTTTTACTTGAAGAAGAAGTCTACATTGAACAACAAGTGGATTTTCTTCTTGGTACTGATGAAACAAAGGTATGTAAACATAGGAAAGCACATTGTGGCTTGAAATAGGCACCACAAGTGTGGTACTCCCTGCTAGAATCTTATGTCAAGAAGCTGTAATTCAAAAGAAAAGGTTTAGATCACAATCTATATGTGAAGAACTCTCCAAAAGATCAATTCATGGTTCTAGTATACGTTGATGATATCATATTTGGTGGCAGCAGGCAGAAATCAGTGGATGAATTTTCCAATCACATGAAATCAGAATTTGAAATGTCTATGATTGGGTAGCTCACATATTTATTGGGTCTACATGTGATTCAAAAGAAGGATTACACTTTCATTTCTCAGGAAAAGTATGCAAGAGTGCTGCTGAAGAAGTTTAATATCCAAGACTCCAAACCAACGTCAACTCTGATTGTAGTTGGAACTAAACTTGGAAAGCATGAATATGGGACCTCTATAGATCCCACCTTGTACAAGAGGATCATTGGGAGCCTATTGTACCTGAAATAGAAATGGATAGATATTGTCTTTTCCACATGTCTTCTAGCCCTTTTTTAGAGTAATCCAAAGGAGGAACATATGGCAGCAGTAAAAAGGATAATGAGCTATATTCAAGGTACTCACAATTGTGGCTTATACATTGCTACAAGAAGGAATACTTAATTATCAGAATTTTCTGATGCTGAATGGGCTGATGATGTTGTGAATTGAAATTCCACCAGTGGTGGAGTATTCTATATTGGGGATAAATGTGTTGGCTGATTGATCAAGAAACAAGAAAGTACTTCTCTTAGTACTGATGAAGCTGAGTATATCTCCTCCACAAAGGCATACACTCAACTGCTATAGATGAAGAAAAACTGAAAAGATATTGGAGATGAGGTGAAGCAAACAATGGTGATTTACTGTGATAACAAGAGCATAATTGATCTTACGAAGAATCGGGTACAGCATTATCGTACAAAACTTATTGAAATTAGGTATCACTTTATTAAAGATAAAGTTGAACAAGGTGTTATTAGAATGGATCATGTGGGGAATGATGAGCAAGTGGCTGATATCCTAACCAAGACACTCTCAATGGCTGTTTTTGAGAAACATCGGTTGAACCTCGGTGTTCAACCACCCCCAGTTCATAAAAAGGTTACAAAAATCCCATCTCCCCAGTTATGTTTATTTTTTTAATCTGTTTATGGATGTGATGCATGTTTGTGGAGGAGATACTATCTAGGGGGACTGTGGTTTGAGATGAACAATGAAAATTTACCATTCTTTGGGTTTATTGTCAACGGGGGAGAAAGGAATAAATTCAGGCATGTAATGCTTTTGTGACACATTGAGAATTCAGTGTAGGCGATAGGATGGGAAGGAATTCATTGGATAGGAACCCAATTCTTGCTTTCTCTCTTGTTTTCTACACCAAGCATTGCTCACGTAGACATAGAGTGTTAGCTGATTTGATTCTTTCATTTTTGGATTGCATGTTGATGGTGATCTATTGAATTTATTTACTGATTTCCAAAAAACCCAAAGGGGAATATTGTTGGAATCATGTTCATCTATGCATGAATTGGAGTATGATTTGTGTTTTTTTTCAATCCTAAGAGGTTGTTTAGAATGTGTTCTAGTAGAGTACTTATACATGTCAAGAAGATAATAATATTAAAGGTGGAACTATTTTCTAGTGTTTTCGAAATTTCTGGACCACCAAATTCACAAAAGTGGAAAATAGTGTTTTTGAGAAAGGGACTTGTGTACCGGATATGTGTTGTGCAAGTGAATTGCGTGCCCAGAAAAGACTTGCGCACCGGTGCCTAGGAGGATTGGAAAGTTGTGCACTATATTTTATCAAGATCAGAGCTTAAAAACATTGCAATGGAAATAGGGTTGCACAAGTATTGGGTTGGACACGCAAGTGAGTAGCGTGACAGAGGCTAGGTCAGTTGGAGTTGCATGCCGGAACTTGCACGCTGAGAGGAGACTTACGCGCCACGGCGCAGGGTTTCTAGTATACCTATAAATAGAGGACCACCCCTCCTCATTTGGAACGAAGTTTCAGACTTAGAGAAATTCAGTGCTCTCGTCGCACAGTTGTAGTGGTCATGCAAGTGGTTGTGAGTTGCGCAAGTATAATAAGTGCGACAGTTGTCCTTTGTGCGCCAAAATTAGTTTGGGTGAAAAGGAATGTGAGTCATGCAAGTTTAATGTTGTAGAACTGAGTGTCGTGCAAGTGGTTGAGGTGGACTTGCGTGTCAGTTATAACATGTGCTCCGTCTTTGAAACTTGTGTGCCGGCTTGGAGAAGCGTGCCAGGTGTTGTTGAAGTACACCCACCTTTTTGAAGTTGCACGAAAGCTAGAAGATTGCCCGTTACCTTCAGTGAAAAGTGAGATTAGTCTACTATTGAGAGTTGGACTTCAACAGAGTATCTACATACAATAGAGGATGCATTCTTTTGCAATGATAAAGAGATCTTCACTTTTATAAACAGAGTGGGACTTCACCAAAGGCAATGAGCCTGGAGGAGTCAACGGTAGTGACCTGAGGGACACAGTAAGCTATCCCTGAACCGTTGTAAAGGCAGAGAGCTAGGGACAGAGTGACTGTGCTAGAACCATTATAATCAAATACTAGTGAAGAATAGTGGAATTTGTTTTGACCGACAACCTGTCGGTGCATGCTCCTTGGACGCAGTCCTTAGTGGTGACCTATGTAAAAAGTGATGTGCCATCTCTCTACATGTGATTGTTTTCTTTCTGATCATATTCTTCATTCATTTTTTACAATTTCCTACCAACTTGGGAACAATATCTATCTCTTTAAAAGAAAAGTTTGCCCCCCTGATTCACCCATCCCCTCTCAGGGTGTCCCGGGGTCCTACATTTATTTCCTCTAGCATCATTCTCGATGAATTGAGTGTGATGTTGTGAATAAATACATCTACTATAGGAAAAGATATGATGTATTTGTATCTTATATTGTTATTTCGTGTGTGTTTAACACTGATATAGTGGTCATTTTATAAATATATTTTGTACCTTTTGACTTTTCTGATTGATAAAATTCTAAATGTCAATTTTTGAGCATTCTTAACTATTATTCCATTAAATTTTGTTTATTTATTAATGGTTATTCCACTACATGGTAAAGCCACACTGAGTATTTTTAATCACCACTATATTAGTAGTTTTTATCATTCACGTATATATATATTGATACTAAGAAGTTCTTTACATGATATTTTAATTTTACGTAGGATGAGTGGTGTTAGTGAATCCTACTAGTATCAGTCCCCTCTTAGAGCATTTCTATAGTTGTATTTTCTTATCCTATATATCTATGAATTAGAATATTTATATGTTGTATGTGGGGTAGGTGTTTTATGGATTTATTAATTTTTTACTCATAATTCAATTAGATTGATTCATTCATATTATGAACAACATTAACTTATTCTTTTCTAGTTGGTATTTTGATGTATATTAGAGGTAAAACAAACCATTACTGTCTCGATACCTCTACTCAAGATAAATTTATGTTACCAAGTGTATGTAGGTTTGGGGTGTTCATTTATCAGCAAGTGGGGTTATGGAAAATTATTTTACTGGTTTATGGTAGTTTAAAGAGTAGTGACATTGGGACAACTAGTTGGGGAAATATAAATGAAACAAATGTATATCAAACTGTTTAGTGACTGTATAGTGACTGTTGTAGACATAGAAAAAGATTTCATGACCAAATTTCTCATTATCTTTTCCATTAAAAATGTGTATCATCTAGGAACCATTACTTAAAAATACCTTAATAATGTCTATTTTATAATTTATGCATCACACATGGAATTAGTTTCATTCCTTTGTATTCTAGTTTTTGGTAGAATGAAAAACATGAAGATTATATACCATGACAATATCTCTAATTACAGGTAAACGATTCTCATTTTGGAGACTTTTGAGCCACCACTATGCCACTATGAAGACTTATAGTCGAGAATAGGGGGTCTATGTTGGTAGAAATTCTTTTGATAGTTGATGTTTGGGGGGGAGATAGTAACCCATGAGAACTTGATGCCCCACAACAAGAGGGAGATGATAGGGCACCCTTGGTTCCAGATAAGAACCATCATAGGTTAGATGTGGTGGCTAATGATTATAATATTTTATATTTTAAAGTCAAAAACTTATTGAGTAAGTGATTACTACTGTTTAAATGTGGAAATTCTAACAAGGAAGTTAAGATATAGATAGAGCTGTTAGATATTTCATTTTAATTTTTATTCCCCATGTTGAAGTATCAAGTGATATTAGTGTCAAAATTACTCTAAGATATAGTAATTTTGTGGAGGTTTTAAGTTTGTGGGGATCAGGATGACAATGCCTATATATGGGTGATTTTCATACTCCTTTATTGGGAGATTCAATTAATGAAATTAGAGAGTGATAAATAAAAGAAGTGCATGGTGATAATAAATAAACATTCATCTTCTCTTTAATATGTTTCTTGATCCAAGTGATTTATCAGATACTCACCTTGCATGATCAAGGGAGTGGGGTCGATGAGAATACATTTTTAACAAGGTATTTGTCTTCAGTTCAAGTTCCATATCAGGGTTTCATGCATGGTAACATATTATATAGTTAGGTAGAGTATAATACTAGCTTCATAATATTGGAAGATAATATTATGGATTTAGAGAATCATTCATGTATCTAGAAGAAGTGGTTATGGTTAGAAGTTACCACATTCTAGTAATAGGTAGTACTCTTTAGGGAATCCCAACATGGATGATAAAAAGGTTCCCAAACATTACCTTGAACATATCTCACACCATCTTAGAAATTTAGATACTTTCCAAATAATGATTTTCATATCTTCAGCATTTAATTTTTTTCTATGAAATAGTAGGATATTAATAACATAAATTTATTAATGGAAATTTATGGTATAATAAAAGTTGTATAAACCCTCACTATTATGATTCAAATTTATTTAGAGAACCACATGGAGTCAATTGAAAATTTTTAATGATCATCTATTTAGAAAAATACAGTGAAATGTACCAATGAGACACTTATCGTATTTTAAAACCCTTCATGGGTAAATAAATAGACCATTACATGAGTGACATTGTGGTTAAATCCAAACAATGATTTATCCATTTCATAAATATTTTGGTAGTAATAATAATGAAACAAAATGAATATAAATTCCATAAATTAAGAATATGAGGTCTCCTCTTTTAAATTATATATTTTTCATCATACATATTGAAATTGAAGAAGATACTGCGAAAATAAAAGAAATTATTAAATATACCACCACATTGAAATCTCTAGAAGTTGATAGGTTTCCAAGGGTGCATCAAAATCATCGAGGGGTTCATTATTAACTTTTTTTAAATACCAACTATTATATTATTTGAAAAAGAAGATTTTTAATTATCATTAGGATAAATAATTCATTTTTTAATGCACCAAACAATTTCATTTGTATACTCTGAAATTCATACACCTCATTTAAGGAAAATAATTTATACTTTATTTTGTACCCATAGAATAATATCTAAGTGCACATCATTCACAATAGAATAATTATGGAAATGAAAATAATATATATATTGTATCAGAATAAAATTATGAAGTTGAATAAAATTTATTATTAAATTAATAATATCTTCCTTGTGTAAGTCATTGTGTTTTAACTGTTTCATCACGACCTATAACATCATGATTTACAGATGATTTCCAAAATTAATACACTAATACAAATAATTAATCATCCCATTTTGGTTAGAGGATTATATTTGGAATAAATTTTACTTCAATATACTCATATTTGAAATATTCGAAAAAAGGGCACGGGTTGGAAATTTTAGATTTATTGACAGTTAATCCAAAAAATGAAGAACCTCTACACAATAAATAATTTCAATATGAAGTGGCATGATTTATCAATGGAACTTATTATATTTGGAAGATTTACTTTCATAGTGTCACTCATGACTTGATTAGGAAAAATGTAATACCATAATATCAACAGATATAGCCTAGAAGTTTTCATCATTTCTTATACATAGACTCTAATGACTTATTCATTCCTATTATCAAAACGTTACACCAAAAATATGGTAGAATATGTCCATATTTTTATGGGTTTTATGTTATCAATTAAACTCTTAATTTTATAAGATAATGTAAAGGGATATTTATAGTTATTGATCAATAATATTAATATATGTTTCACTATAAAAAACGATGAATTAATACAAATTGTCAAATAAAATTGAGATTTGATGGAATATTTTTGCATTAAAGAAAATGTGACTGATGTTCCATGGAACAATAATTTACAAATAGATAATATATCTAACAAAGAAATAAATTTAACCACTCTAATACAAGGTAATACATTCATAGATTGGTGACATTGAATAGTGAAATACACTTTAGATAGTATTGAATTAGGGGAGGTGGATCAAATTGATTCCACTATTCCTTGTGACGAATCATTTCTATCATAGTCTGTGTAAATATTTGACTAGATAAAATCAATTATTAATTATAATTGGAATGGTTTGTTTCAATAGTATCATGATTCATATTAAAACATTTAGATAATATTCATAAATTTTACTCTATAGCGATCTAAATATTAAAAAAATACTCTATAAAAAAATCTTTTATGTTATTCTTTTGAAATATGCAAAATCGGAGGAATGATTTATAGTAATGTAGGAAATAAATAATTTTTTAATTTGGTGGCCATAATATATATACAAAAACCTCCTCCTAATAATGAGGACCAATTATTATTGGCCTCTAATGACATGAAATTGCACAGAATTTACAAGTAAGTTTCATGCAAGTAGTATTAAAAAAACTTAATTTATCCCACACCAAATTTATTACATTAAAATAAATATTCATATCCACTTTCCAGGTAAGGAATAATCTTCATTGGATATTACCCTCTAATAACCATTATCAAGATTAAATTTATCATTTTTAACACTAATTACTTCTAAAAATAAAATATGGATTACTCCTAAATGATTTCAAACCAAAATATATAATTACCATTATATAATATATTCTCATAAAAAATTAGAGTTTCTTAGTTTATACACTTGAATAATGGATCATGTTTTTATAGATATATCTGTTAAAAATTTATACTCAATATACAAAATATGGTCCATAACTCTTCTCAAGACTATTCTCTTATAAATTAATATGTATAGTAATTTAAAAAAACACTATTATATATCATATAAAATATTGTGGAAGAAAATATGAAAAATTATTTTGATAATCTTTTTAATGCTTTATGGGTTTGTCACACTATTATGCGAACTCTTAATTATACTACCCCACATTCCTGAGTTCGTAAGACAGATTCAATGTCAACAATAAATGTTAAATTACCCTCACTCAAGACCATCTTATATTACTAAACTAATGAAGTTTAAAAGTATCAGGTTATGTTGGACGAGTTTGATACCATACATTATTAAAGGATAAAAACATTATAGAATTTTTTTGTTCAAAAAAAGTTGTAGCTTGGTCATTCAATAATATAGTTCACCTTTTATAAATTATTTAAAGAGAATTTATATTGTCTTTGATAGTACTTATAATATTAGGTAATAGGCCTCTAAAATTATAATACAAATTGGATGGACGATTTATAATCTAAAATATTTCTCTAGTGGTGTATACTCCATAGGAAATTTGACTGGAGATCACATATCAGCTCCCAAAAATAAATAGTTCACAATAAATATCAGATATAACCATCTACATAATTTTTTCACCACAATATTTTAAAATATATAGTATATTATCTTTACTACATTACATTAAATTTTATGGAGTAGTCCTTACCAAATGAAAATTTTATGTGTGGTGTACCTTTTCATACATCTACATAATGATAGACTATAAGGAATGTGTTTATTGTAACTACAAGATATTAAACTATAAATAATCATTTGCTTTGTTACATAAAAATGTGATCTATGAAAAAATTAATCTACATGACCCAATATTAATTTTAGCCTCAACTTATTTTCATTCGTGACAAATTACATTCCACATGAAATCCTATGTGTCTTAAAATACTAGAATTTCATGATTACCCTATTAATGTCATGGTTTATGTATCCTTTGATAAAATATCCCACATATAATAAATATTTTGGTTTTATTTTTTTTATCACATGATATATATTTACACTAGACCTCTTATTTTAGGCATAACTATGATAATTTTTAACATTATTCTTCACTAATGTATGGAATTGTTTACCATGCCCCTTAAATTTATGTTCGAATCATCATTGTTATAATATATTACCCTTTCAATTTTCAATTCAATGTCTTATTCAACCATTTTTTTGTCTCTTTACAAATTCATATCTAGTTTATCTTTTGCATCATATACTAGGGACTCGGGTATTTCCTATTAACATAATGGTTCTCCAATTTCCTGTTGATTCCTTAAATATAATTATATGTGATTTGATTTCTACTTTAAAAGGATATATGGTGACACCTATAATTCTTTCTTTATGCCTATCCACATCCATTTTCAACCCATTTAATCTCTTTGTTAATTAAAAAATTATGAATGTAAAACAACATGTGTAATAATTATTCTTCTCAGGGAATATAAGGTGGTGCCTGAATCCCTTAACTCATACCTATGCATGTTCCATTTTTAACCAATCTCATATTTTATCTTTTTGTTTGACTATTAATTAGTTTATTCCATGTATAATTTCTCCCTAACAGGCCAAGGTACTTAGAATCATTAGTACATGTTGGTTCATACTATTCTCTATGAACCTTAATTGAATATTTAAAGGGAATTAATTTATATTTTCAAAATATTTATAGTCATGCTAAATAACTATTATTGTAGGCCCAGTTTTAGTTCACCTATGTTCTTTATCCTACATCGTGTTAAGCTCCATTTACAATGAACCTTTGTGCATGAGTAAATTAAAGTAGTCATTACCATTTAGGATGCACCCTAATTTTACCATTATAGTTATCTTCTACAATATTTTAATCATTGAAGATTTATAAAAATCGGTTCTAGTTTCACTATAACATCAAATATATATTTATTTATCAATAATAAAAATGATATATTAACTTTTCTAATCTTTTACTTATATCATTCAATCAGTTTTACCTTATAAATTTTCAAGATACTTGGTTTTAAAAACCCAGGGTGTTCATCCCGTTCCTAAATATGTATATTATGAATCATTCCTCATTAGTAAATAAATTTTTAAAATACTATTTACTTCTAAAATATATTTTTAATTATTCTATATTATGTCAAATGACCCTCAACATTGTAACAAAACATGTTCCCATAATACAAAAAACTACTACCCATATATGGAATAAATATATATATATATATATATATATATATATATTACACCTTGATAATTTGTGAGATATTTCACTTTAAATTGTTTTAATTTACATGATAGTTTGAGACACAGACACCCCTGGGCCTAAATTAATAATAATATTGTATATCGTTATTACATAGTCGTTAAACTATCAAAATAAATTGAAATATCCAAATTTTAAAAACAATCATTATTAAGGTTTTAGATAATGAATCTATATTTATAAATAAGTACTATAATTTTTTTATTGTCTTTATATTCTTTACAACTATATTTTTCTTCAAAAAATGTGTTTTTTAAATAAAATTAATTTAATTCCCATTTAGAGTTTGTATTTGAAAAAAATGAACGTCATATTTTAAATAGATTATCAAAATTATTTTAGGGTGAAATGTGGGGATATTTATGAAATGATTGAATTTATAGTGAATAATGAATACATCGTATTTTTCAAATAATAATATTTAGTCTAAATGAATAAATTAATTAAAATATACCATTATGTTTAGAATTTATCCTTATATTTAAATGTGGTAAAAAAATTAGAATAATATTACTAATTCCATTTTAATTAGAATGATTCAATTATTTTAATATAAGTTAATTTTTTATCTTACAAACACATTTTTCTAAAAACAACTATTCATTGTGTTTTGTACATTATTATTAAAAATTGATTTTGACCACAAATATAGATTGAATCATGAACTATGGATACCATATTATTAATTTGGAGGATTAAATTTGGTAAATAGTTCTTCTTTTGGACATTATTAATACTAACATCGGTAAATATTTTCCACCTCAGTAATGGTAAAACGGGTAAAATATTCTCCTAACATTGGGATAAGGCCTTAAATTTTCTCTAAAACTCATACATATACTATTTTATTAGTGTAATTATTAAATATACATACTTTTCATGAATTTATGTCCACTTCGTTCCTTTTTTCATTGATTATGACTTTTATATCAATTTATGAAAATAAAAAATAAAAATTGTCACACTCCCGATTTTAATAACTCTAACCATTAAAGATGAGGATATAAAGAGGATATGTTTCATTATAGTTTTTTATTTCAAAGAAAAATTATTATCATATCATAATTATTTTATTTGTTTTCTAGTGATTTAATAATTATAATAAATTCATTCACAGCACTGAATAGGTATTTATTAAATTAACATTAAAATAATATCAGTGATTTTATAAATTTTAAAATTTATGTAATTTCAAAAAATTATTTTGTTAAATATGTTTTAGATGAATATAACTTATTTGGGATCCTTTTAAAGTATATATTCATCTTTCATTACTATTTTGGTTCCTCTAATGTCCTATAAAATGAAGATTGTAAAAAATATCATTAATGTTATTTTAAAAAAATTAAAATTTTATTAAATAATTTTAAATAATAAAAATACAGAAATAGGTAATGTAATTCAACATGGATGGGGAAAATAAATAATACAATGATTAAAATGACACCAAATAATATATAATTTTCATCAGTTTATGATATTTTTACCATACAATATTTTTATTTAAATTCATGGAAATTTGGAAGTGTTATACATGTGAAAGACTTTGATTATATTTTTATCTTATAACTAATAAAATGTTTTTCATTTCCTTTATAAAAGGACACACATTCTCTATCTTTCTTAGAAAATATTAAGACATCTTGCTCAAAAAAACCCTTATAAATAATTCTCAAGTTCCATATACAAAAATTACTAGTTCTTATCTACGTAACATAGCATTCCAATGGTCTTTATGAAAGGATCTAAAAATGTCTCACAAATAAATGGTTATCATACTACACAAAAAATTTAAATTTATTACTTCTTCTTCCACAAATATATATATGGTAATCATCATAAATTAATAAATTATGTATATTAAATTAAATTAAATTTTATTTTGATCATGAAACCACCATTAAACACACTATTTTCTATAAATTGGGATTTGAAAGTATCATTTGTTTATATCTATGGACTACCACCTCTACATACTGATATAAATAATTTTTTATCCCAATCTTCCATAGATGGTTATTATGATTTATTTTAGCTTTATATATTATATAAGTAAAATTATTTTTGAATTTTAATACCATATGTACCTTTCTATTTTCCTATCCAGTTTAAAATGATAATGTCGCTCTTGCATACATGTTAACTACAACCGTTCACATAGTGATGCTATTCGTTTTTCATTTCAACTTTACCTGATCGGTAAAAAGGATGGATTTAATAAATATATGTTATATATATTTCATAATAATGATATTGAAATTGTGATTTATTATTTACCTTTATTTATTTCCATCCACCTAAATGTTAAAAAATTTCCTTGTATACATACAACCTACCGTCTCCAAGAACGTTGTAAATAATTTTTCTATATCTACAAATAATTGATTATTTAAATAAATATATAATTATAATATGTTATATTTATTTCATAAATACAATTCATGAGATTATGGAACCATGATCAATGTAATATTTCTGGAACTACCAAATTGAAATTCTCATGAAAAATGAAACAGTTAATACCATGAGATGGTGCTTTTAATAAAGAATTATCAATAAATGGGAGTCGAAATGTCAGAAGTGGATGGTGTAAGATATTATAATTATTTTAATTAATCTCTTATATAGTTTTTATAATATTTTTATATATGAGGTTGGATAACCTTTTATGTAAGTCTAACATGAGGTAAGGGATTTTGGATTCCATCTAAATTTAATCAGGATTTTTTTATGCCTAGATTTTAATTGAATGAAATTATATAGATCCTTCATGATAAATTCCTTTTATTTTCATCCCCTTATGTTGTTTCTAGATAATAATTGTTTTCAATTCATTTCCCTAACTCTACGTACTGAAGATAGCGAAATGATGTTATTAATTAAAAAAAACTTATTTTTATCTTTAGTTGAAAATCCTCTTTATTCCAAATCCATGTTTTCTAAAACTATTTTAAAAAATGTCAACATATTTTTATAAAATTATTGAAATTACTATTTGACCCAGATTTAAATTTTAAATAAAAATTATTTAAAATGAATCTTAGTATCATTTTTGTAATGATGTACTTCTGACTTCTAATGAAAATGTTAATGGTATATTTATTTTATTGAAAACTTCATCAATGAAATTTAAAACCTTCATGACCACTCAAGGAATTTAATATTATTTTATAGGTTTCTAGGTTTCTTATAAGAAAAATATTTCCTTAATATTATGGAAATTTTATATTTTCATATGTTATTTAAAAACGAAAAGTTTATTTTAGTAATGAAATTATCCTTTGATCATTTAAATTAATTTTTTTTCTATGATAACATCCTTTGATGATATTATGGATTTAATGTTTATATGATCCAATGATGCAATAATTATTATTCCTTTTGAATTTTTATGGCTATAATGGTGAAATATTAATGAAACATATTTTCATTTCTAGGTGTTATGTTATAATGAATTTTTCATGATCTTGTGTTATACAATTTAATATATTTATTATTACTTGACTGTTTTTCCTTTAATCATATATCCCACAAATTTATTGGGAAATGAATAATTTTGTACGAGTGCAAGAGGTTCATGAGAGGTTATCCAAAGCCAAATATTGGGCACACAATAGGTTTTAACATTCCCAATGAAGGAATATGTGTGGTTAGCTGAAGCCTAACTTGTTATGAATATCTTGGTGGTCACCATTATATACACCTTTTTCGATTATGATCATCAAATAATTTTTCCACTCATTTAGTGAGTGATCTTATGAAAATTTTATTTTATAAATGTTCTTGTTCGATGATTCGTTTTATGATTCATGTCTGGTAAACTATCAATAATTATTGAATAAATCATTTTTATTATCTATGAATTAAAAGATATCATTTTCAAAGTATAAGATCTTGTTCTTATACTATTTATTCTCATATTATGTTTAAATTATCATTAATATCTCCCCTATTTATCCAAGATGATAATATGATCTCGACCATTATTAGGTTTTACTTTCAATAAGATACTAAGAATTTTTTTATGTGTGATTTTTTTTATAATGGGTGATTGTTATGAAGAACTATGTATTAAATGATCTAGATATTTTATGAAATAATGTTTAATTTATCTAAGTCTCCAAAGACACTAAGCCTTTATGGATTCGGTGTGGATTGTGATGTTATGTAATGAATAGTCATCTAACATGATGTAATATTTATGTATGATAAGTATGGGTCTTTATATATATCCCAAATAAATTATTATATAATATTTTACACATTTAATTGTATAACAGTGGAATTAATTTCTTGAACTTGTTTAATGACTACCATTGTTTTTCTTATATGATAGAATAGTGAAACACCAACCATTTGAGCATAGTTTTTTATCAACCTATAATATCAATTATCATCTTATGATTATTGATTAAAATAATATACTTTGTTATTCTATATTTAAATTTTTTTGTATTACTATGTTTTTTAATAGCTAATGTTTTATTCCACTACATATTCCATATACAACAAAGCCTATACCCTACTCGTGTTGTGGTTTACTACTCACCTTATTGTTTATGTTAAGGTGTCATAAAAATATTTTCTTTTTTTATTATTTTATAATTTATCTCATGGTATATGTATTATTTTCTATTTTCATGTTCATGAAATTTAAAAAAAATTAGTATAAGCTATAATACCTTAAACTAAATGACACTTTTTGATAGATAAAAACAGATACATGAATCTTGTTAGGTGTAAAAAAAACTATTGTAAATCAATGAAAATAATTCAAGTTCACTTTCACTGATTACATTGAAAATTGATTATAGAAAATTAAGAGTATAATTGAATAGGAAAAATGATCATATTGGTATATCTTGACCATTGAAAAATGAAAAATTCACTCACTATGACCATAGATAATGAAAAATTCTATAGAACATTTTCACAATCATACTGAAACTCATTGGGTATAAATTTATTTTGCGTAAATTTTTAACCCTTAAAAAATTTATCCTAATAATTTTTATAACATAATTATATAAGTGAGTTTGTTTTAATTTAATGGTTTTCTTGACATTGGGTTAAATTTAATGAAATGACAAAACATGAAATAAAATAAGACCTTCCTTTTTATTAATTTGAAAATTAATTTAGACACCCCAAATATATATATTCATATAAAAACATCTATATAATAGTAAATGTATAATAATAAGGAAATAATTGATATGATAGGATTTTATATATTGAAAGGTTCAAATCATTTGATGATTGTGTTGAAGATTTATCTAACAATTTTCATTCATAAAACATGCAACCATGGATTCTACCCTTTTTTATAATTTCATGACAATTAAAATAACATCCAAATATCTAGTATAATTTTTTTCGATTTTGGTTGATGAGACCATTATGAAAACATAAATAATCACAAATTGTTTTCTAATTTTTTCTAAAGTATTTTTTTCAATAATCAATGTATATTGTTTATTATTATAGTATATCTCATAATCCGTAAATATTGTAGTGAATAATAATTGGTTTAAAGGTTCGTCTTTAACATCCAATCTAAAAAGGATAATGACCTATTCCCCCATCTTCTCTTCAGTGAAAAATATGATTTTGATAATATAATAAAGTATATAATAATAAAATCCAATAATCAATAAATTAGTCATATTTTTCATATGAAACACAATTTTCTAACCATCTCATTTAAAGGATTTTTGGTTACAAAGGATTGAATATTTGATTACTCCCACTACCTTTATTCCTAACTCACTATGGTATCTTCTATTTAGTTTCCCACTTTATCTACTAGACAAGATCAAAGGCAAGGAAAATTTCACTTAGGGATGGAGTCTTCTAGAATAAGGGCATTGACGAGGACCGATCTCTAGATGTCTCCAACTATGTAATTTTAACTCTTAAATCAATAGTCATAGAAGAAAAGGCTTACATAAAAATTATAATTTGATTTTTAACTGAAAAAAATGATAGAAAATAATTAAATTATTATATAATAAATTTTTAATGAAATAAATTGACATAAAAATTTATCACCAACCTTCGAATGTAATGTATCTACTACATCAGCTTCCGTCTTAGTTTCCAAAACAATTATTTCTTGGGAAGCATGTATGTCATATACCATATCCTTTGGGATCATAGTGGTCATGGGTTAAACCAATAATGATATAATAAATATAATATCTTTATTTCAAGAAAACATACTATACACAGGTGAATGTAATGTAATTTCCATCAAATGGGAGGCCTTTATTACTTCGGGTTTGTTGGCACCAAAATATTGCACGAAAGGAAGGGACGAAAAAGAAGGCCGGCGCGCTACCTTGAAAAGCACCATCGCGAAGAACCGACGCGAAGGACCGACGCAAATGGCCTTGATCATCGCGGCCTCACAAAGCTCCCGAGGCGGTGATCCTCCGTGAATGCATTTGACGTTCACGAGCTTGACGCGAAGCTCCAGAGGCGGTAATCCTCCACGAACGCATTTGACGTTCGCGAGCCGCCGCGAAACTCCAGAGGCGGTACCCTCCGTGGATGACATTGACGTTCGCGAGCGCGCCGCGAAGCACCGGAGGCGACGCGCGAGTTCTGCTTCGCGGTGCCCCTTCCCTATAAATACTGGAATCCCCCTGAGTCCCGAAGACGGACAATCCGACCTTTCGGCTTCTCCTCTCCCGAATCGCAAAGCACTCTTTGCCCCGAGAATCATGAGCTCCGCAAGGTACTTCTACTTCACGAGACACCCCTGCCTTGTCTAATTTTGAGCCCCTCTTCTGAGAGGGATGCCCTTCGCGAAGCTCAAGGGCATTCGTGAAGGAAGGGGATTCCCAAGGGAACCCGGGCAGCCGCGGAGCATTTATGCTTCGTGAAACACCCATCCCATGCTAGCGATCCCTATGCTAAGGCAGGATCGCTACACATCGCGAAGCACACTGCTTCGCAGGACCCTGCTTCGCGAGGAACCACTTCTTCACGAGGCAGTGCTCCGCGAACACTGTTCCACTTCGTGAAGCACCTCTCACTCACACCTATGCCTCATTCTAAGGCCAAGGCACTCTACTTCGCGAAGCACACTCCATTGCTTAGCGATACCTCTTTCCGTGCGACCCTCCAGGTTTGCACGATGTGATTTCAAAGCCCCATGGACAATACCACCCGTAGCGTTGCTTTGCCTAATGATTCTTCGCATAGGCACGCTAACGGCTATTGCTTCTTCGCATAGTCACGCTAACATGTACACCTTGATGGTTCGTTCCGCAACCCCCCTTGACCATGGCCTTACTGGTACCTTCCCTTCCCCAAGGACCAGAGGGTACCGGTTATGTAAGTCCTAGGGGTGTGGAGTGAACCCACCTCGTCCGAGCTGCAGGATGTTAAACTGCTAAGGATCACGTCCTCAACACATGACGTTAAACTGTGACCCGACCTCATGCCCCTTACGAAGGGTCACCCCAGCTCGAACATTCTTTACACCACTCGTCTCCACGGAAATGGAATCACCCAACCACAAGGGATGATATCCTCCTTATTGGAGTGGCGTATGTTCGTAGGAGAAGGGTGACCCTAGTTCCCCAACGGATGGCTGCACCTCTGCATCTCCGTACTTCCCCACTACCAAGGTCAGTGGAGGGCATGATAGGGAACGTGGCACCTCCCATCATTGGACCAAGGTCCATCTTTCCCATGCTTTGTCACACCATGGGCCTCCATCCTGGAGTATGTCCCAGCACCATGGGCCGCCTAACGTGTAAGCCCCTCTTCGCTCCTCACGGACGCATCTTTCACGACGTGATCGTCAGGTCCTTGCAACCTCTTGTTTCTCACATCGAGCATGACTCACGTGGGCTTAGAGTGAGCACCGACCCTGACCCCCCACCCTTAACGAACTACGAGGACTTTGATCCATGTCAAGGCATGGTACGTAGGAAGCCTCCATGAGGTTCAATCCCACCCGTCATTTATTCACGTCGGGTCTCATTCCCGTCCATCATGACGTTAAACTGCATTCCGGTACAATGGAAAGCCATTGCGACCCATCTAGCGAACTACAAGGACTTTGATCCATGTTAAGGCATGGTACGTAGGAAACCTCCATGAGGTTCAAGCCGCATTGCTCGGTCGTTCATTCACGTCGAGTTTTGCCCTCGTCCAGCATGACGTTAAACTGTATTCCCTCATCCAGCATGACATTAAACTGTATGCCTCCTTTTGTCCCGCATGACATTAAACTGCACACCCATTCCCACCTGAACTATGAGGTCTTTGATCTATGTCAAGGCATGGTACGTAGGAAGCCTTCCAAAGGTTCAAGCCCACCACTCATTGGACCAAGGTCCACTTTCATGTCGGTCTGCCGACAAAGCCCCATTTGAACTATGAGGTCATTGATCCATGTCAAGGCATGGTACGTAGGAAGCCCCCATGAGGTTCAAGCCCACCTATCATCCAATTCATGTCGTGTTCTACCTACGTCCAGCACGACGTTAAACTGTTATTCCAGTCCGACGGCAAGCCGTTGTGACTAACCCGAACTACGAGGTCTTTGATCCATGTCAAGGAATGGTATGTAGGAAGCCTCTACGGGGTTCAAACCCACCATCTGGTCGTTCTGACCTCATTCACGTCGGTTCACCCCCGTCCCCCATGACGATAAAATGCATTCCCTAATCCGAACTGCGAGTACTTTGATCCGTGTCAAGGCATGGTACGTAGGAAGCCTCCCTGAGGTTCAAGCCCAACAATCATTGGCCCAAACCGTCTCCTAGGCAGTGTGCCAGGCCCGCATTTTCAAGCCCATCTTCCATTGGACCAAGGTCCCTCATTTACGTTGGTTCACCGACACCCAATACCCGTCGTTTATTCACGTCAGGGTACACTATCGTCCCGCATGACGTTAAAGTGTATTCCATCAAACCTTTGAACTATGAGGTATTTGATCCATGTCAAGGCATGGTATGTAGGAAACCTTCCCAAGTTTAAAGCCCACCATTAGTGGACCCACGGGTCTACTTTCACGTCGGACCACCGATGAAATACTTTGAACTACGGGGTCTTTGATCCATGTCAAGGCATGGTACGTAGGAAGCCTTCCAGAGGCTCAAGCCCACCACTCATTTGACCAAGGTCCACCTTCATGTCGGTACACTGACGATGGCCATCGGACCAAGGTCCACCTTCACATTGGTTTGCTGAAGACATTCATCGGGCCAAGGTCCACCTTCACATCGGTTTACCGGCACCATCCCGAACTACGCAGACTTTGATTCCCTGCCACGGGGATACGTAGGAAGGCTCTACAAGGTTCCAGCCCAACTTCACTGTCGCCCCTGCGATGGTCCCATTTCATTCCCCCTATACTTCATTCATCCACCTACAACCCATCCTGATTCTTTCCCGGGCCGTCATATCCCGGTGAGCCCATGTCGGTACGTTCTTCTTCACAGCCGCCCATGGGCTGGCCCCAATATCGACATCCCTTCAAGGAGGATCCCTCAATCCAATCTATCCTAGCTAATGCTCTGGTTGGGTTGATCTATCTCCGCTAGGCGTTAAACTCGCGGCATACCCTGTGTTAAACACGGGAAGCTGAGGAAAACCATAGATATGTGTCTATGACATATAATTCCCCGTGCTCGATGTGGGATGTCTCGGGCTTCCACGCCCTCGAGATGCCCTGTGACCAGGGATAATAGACAGACATGCCAGGTTCCCCAGTATCCAGACACGCTATTGATGCCTCAACGTGACTACTCCCCTGACTGAAGGTTGCTGCCCTGACTGGGCCCTTTGGAATGTCCCGACAGAAGCAGTGTAATTAACCGGCGCCCATGGAAGCATGGCACTGGGAAGAGTTTCACTAACTACGTATTAAATCTATGAAGGAGACCCGGACTAGGTGATGAGTTCTGAGGAGGAATACACAGGAGGAAGAACCGACATCCCATCATCCCGTTTCGATCAAGGAGCAGACGTCCCTGAACAAGGAGCGAATGATGCCCGCCTTTGGAAAGCGAGAATGCGGGGCAATAGAACGCCACACGTCCTCCTCCGCAGACGAAACGGATGCGCGCACGCGCCCTGGCGAAAGCGTCGGAAACAGAAATGGTGAATCCGACGTGAAATTCTTCTCCTCAATATGGAGATTAGTAGCATTCGAGACACCAGTAGATTGACGTGTCACCGGATCCAGATATCCGGCGCCTGGTCCCGCCAAGAAAATAGCGGGCCTGTCGTGAAACTCACCAGAAGTCGGGGCAGCAGAACGTGGGGCACTCCGTTCTGCAGCGTGTTGGCGTGGATCCTTCTTACAGACGTGGAGAATGGAAGGACGTTGGGGCACTGGCTGTCAATCCTTTTCCTCTCAGTACTGATGAGTTGATCCCTTTGTTTCTCAGGAACCAGGTTGCTATTACAGAGACGCGATCACCGTCCACTCCTCCCCCACGCAGGGACAGGGGAAACACCACCACGGCCACACCACATAGCGCCACTACTGCCACGACGGCCGCCACTTCACGGAATACGGGGTGCCCACGTCCCCTTTCCCCATCAGAGGTCATCCAGCGAAGGGTGATCAACAACCTCGTGCGCAGGTACGAGGAAGAAGGGGTCATCCCAACCTGGGATATGGCCCGCCTGGACCTGGAGGCCTCCAGGCCCCACCGTCAACGCCACCCTAACTGGCCGCGCAGGGAGCCCCTGCTCCCCACCCCAACGTTCAACCATTTCGGGAGCCTGTCTCCGGAACACCTTGACGACTCCTCGCCTTAAGCTGAAGAGGCGGGCGCCGTCCGGCTCAGCTCGCTCAGGGTCCCAACCCGAGGGCTCTAGGTGAGAGCTCCCGCCCGGCTGCATCAGCGCCGCCGTCCGGCCCCGCAGGAAGAGCATGCAGGCTACGTCCCTGCACAACCTGCACCAGCTCGCCCGACCCGACGTCAGCGCCGGGCTCGGGCTGAGGACGCTCACCCAGGTGTGTCAACGTCGACAGCTACAGTGGCCCGAGCCACCGCCGACGTGCATCGTGAAGCCCCTGCATACACTGAGTAGGGTAACTCCTTCACCCCACCAGGATCGAGACCCCAACCGCCCCACGGGCAGGCTGGGATGACTCTCCGGGTGGCAGGCCCAAGTGGTGATCGCCGTGAGCTAACCCGCGGTAATGTCACCCAGTTTGGAGGTCCTCCCCGTACCACTACTCCACAGAGCGCGGGCCTTCCCCGCTCCGAACTTCGTCATAGAGGCATGCCTCGTGCTACCCCCATCCTGAAGGAAGACCTGCCCCACGACAGTGATGTTCAGCGCGGAAACCTTTCCCGCGCCCACTATGTAGGGTATGGAGTCCATCCTCCTGCCCCCGACCGCCGATCTGAAGAGACCATCCATCCGGTCCTTCTTCAACGTGGGGGCCCTCCCTACCTCCTCTCTGCGACCGGCGAAGGTCCTCCTCGCCCTAGCAACTCGAGGAGTGAAGGTCAGCCTCGCTCTGCCCGCATCGACCATGGAGGTCCTCCCCATGCTCCTACCGGTTCCAACAGGGGCTCCGCCCACATGGGCGTTGTTCATGGAGGTCCTCTCCATGTACCCTTCGACATTTTCCTCGGTGCCCCTCGCACCCCGGCTATCTCGAGAGGGGGCCCTCTCCACCACGGCGCCAGCACCACCCCGAGGCTGCCTGATAGGGGTCAACCCTATCCCAAAGAGCCACCCCGGAGCAGGAGAGCGGGTCGTCGCTGCCACAAGAAGAACCCTGGGAAGGCCCAGGTGGAGATCAAACCTGCCCGCTTCTCCGACTCGGAAGCGGAATGCGATTCTGCGATGGAACCTTCTCCCCGCTCCTCCGTATCAAGGACTGGGGCAGGAACCAGACGTGTTAGCCTCATTCTACCGGAATTTGAGGTCCACCAGATTCCCATCTCCCTCCGCAGTTACATCCAAGAGGAAGAAATATTGGGAATTCCGTAGGTCTCGACCCCGCAATCGCCGCCTTTATCACCAGAATCACCCTCTACCTCTACCAGAGATCACAGAGAGTTATTTTGGGGGCCAACGACGGTAGATCTATGACACGACCTGTCGCCGGTAGCCGTGGCTCCTGTTCCAGAAGCTGGGGTTATCAGCCCATTGTATCGTGACATCGTGGCCAGGTCACCTCACTCTTTGTAGGATGGCCCGAAATTCGGTGGCCAGTAAGCTCGTTCGCTGTATTCTCCACCGCCAAGCTTACTATCCCAGAGGTCCGCCTCGGTACCACTACCGGTCCCTCAGCCGCCCTCGGTTGAAGAGTGGGGCAACACAAGGCTAGACCCTGAGTCCGAGCCCAGGAGCTTCTGGAGTATTCTCGCTGCGGATTACTTCCCGGAAAAGTTCTGGCCGACGGCGGCGCTGAATTTTCACGTACTGGAGTCTCTTACCCCTGAAGAAGTGGGGTACTTTTGTTGAACCCTATGGGCGACACACTTATGCCTTCGTTACGAAAGGGTGGTGTACCCCAGAAGTCGAGATCACTTCGAAGAAATTGGCAAGCAGTGTCGCCTGGTCGATGCGGCCACACTCTTGGGGGCCCAAAATCCTGAGTCGCCAGGCCTCCAGAGCGCCCTTCAACGAAAATGCGTTCAGAGTTTTAAAGCACTCCGCAGAATCGTCAGGGAAGCCACCCCCCCATGTGCAAGTCCGTGGTTGGGGACACTATGCCGCTCTCCTCTTCGACCCTATCCAACGGTAGACCGATTCGCTATGCGACATCGAGGACATGCCCTCGAGAGGGGTCGCGGTCCACATGGCTGACGTCGTGGACAAGGAAGATGAGCTTGAATTCCTTGATGGTGACTTACCCCCTGAGGGCGTACCGCCACTGCTGGACCCATCAGAGAGAGTTACCCGTCAGCAGAGGAACCTGCTAGGCCTCCCCGTACCCACCGAGTCACTGGTACTCGGTCGAAACACCGGCAAGGGTAAGGAGAACGTCGGAACAGTCAAGCACTCTGACCCGTCTGCCTCTGTGCAGAAAACGGACGAAGATCCCGAGAAGGCCACGTTACGCCAGCTGCTTGCTGAGCAGAAGAGGCTGGTTGACGAACTCTTGGATGAGCGCGCCGCAGAGCGGCGACCCGATTATGGTAATCCCAGGCCGGGGCAGCAGGGGCGGGAACAATTTCCCCCCGCTGAGATGCCTTCGGGCAACCCTGATCATGCTACTACTGTAGACAGGGCAGAAGCCGGAACGTATGGAAAGAGGGTGTGATACGTCTCACCAAATCCCCCCGAGCGACGAGGCAATCTGAAGAATCCAGTCTGGGTTCCCCCAGTTGCCCCGCGGATCGTCCAGCCAGTTGACCCACGAGTGGCCGAAGCCGTCTACCGTGTTGAAGAACCTTGCAATGCACTTGTGGTTAGGGATCCCTGTCAAGACAGGGACCCCCACCCAGATGATCTTATCGCGGTGCTCACAGCCCGCCTCGAAGCGCTGGAAACGCGGCAGGTGGCGGTCCCACTGGATGGCAAGCCTTATCCCGCGTGGGTGGATGATATTCCCGCACCTCCAGGTTTTGGGAACCCCACTTTCTCACCTTTTAACGGGACAGGGGACCCGCCGCAGCACTTGGCTCATTTTTCTTCCAGGTGTGTCCCCATGCTGGGGACTCCGGCTTAGCAAGAATCCGCCAAGCTCCGATGTTTCGTACAGACATTGGAAGGTCCGGCATTCGTCTGGTACAACCAGATCCCTATCGGATCAGTGACTGGTTGGGAGGACCTTCGCCGACAGTTCTTATACCAGTTGAGCTCCACCACGCGTAAGACCAGCATTGATGACCTCTTCAAGTGCAAGCAAAATCCTGATGAGCGGGTTGCAGATTTCATCGCCCGGTGGAAGGGACTTACGTATTCCCTCGATATGCCACTGACTCAGGAGAAATTACTGACGATGTGGGTGGGGAATGTCAAGACAGAGCTAGTACCCTCTCTGATTAACCAGAACTAACCTAGAGGGTTCAGAGATTTCTCAGATAAGGCTCAACGCCTTGAGGAAGCCCTGCAACAGGCCAGTCAGGCACGTTTGTTGCCCCCTATGATCCCGGCCAGAAGGACCGCCAGGGCTGAACCCGCCGTGGTGGCCCAAATAGAAGCCCCGAGGCAGCTGGAGTTACTGCCGGCGGCACCACCCCTGCAACCCCGCAGAGGTCCTCCACCTCAAGCACAGGCTCCTGCCTAGCAGCGACCACCTCAGAACCGACAGGTTCCCCCGCGCAATGCGTCGCCGCCACCTTGGAGAGACAATCAGGAGCCGCCTCCTCGGCAGGCCCCTCCGGCCCCTCGTCAAGGCCAGGACCCCAAGGCCCCCTATCTGGAAAGAAGGTACCAGGCTTATTAGTTCTACAAAAATCAGGTCCCTGGCTACTTCCGAAGTGCTCTAGAGCAAGGGATTGTGCGTCTTCCTGAGTGCAGAAGGCCGGCAGAGGCGAATCTCACCAATCACCCCAACTACTGCCCTTATCATCGGATTCTGGGGCACACCCTCAAGCAATGCTATGTGTTTAAAGACTGGCTTCAAGACCAGGTCAACAACAACATAGTCAAGTTGGGCCCAGCACCAGCGCAAGTGGAAGGTGTCTTTGCAGGATCAGAGATTGGCAGCGATAGTGATGGCGAGTGGCAGCAGGTCCCCAGCCACGATCCTGGAAATACGACAACTGGATGGCTCAAAAAACCATCGTCCATGCCCATGGTATCATCTGGGCACGCCTGAAGCAGTCGGAACCTTCATAAGAAGTAGTCGGTGCCTCCGCGTCGTCTTCACAGTCGGCCTCTTCCCAAAAGGGCAAGCAGCGGCGACGCAAGAAGAAGCAACACACACCGCCGGTGCCATCGTCATCCTGCAATCTCGGTGACTTTATGCCCCCTAAAATGGGGATTCCTCCTAGAATCCACCCAGTGGTGGATGACTCCTCGAGCGACAGCAAGGGGTACGCTTCGGTTAACACGGTGGAGCTGGTAAAGCCCTATATGACCCCCGACGTGGAGGAACGCCAGGCAGACCTCCCCAACGTTTCCAGCCGACGTCAATGTCAGCGGAATCGCAACCGCGCCGGTCATCGAGGTACGTCAGTAGGCACTTTTGGCCAAGCCGTGCATGCTAGTGAGACCAGGCAGCAGGCTCAGCGCCGATCTCAGCATGCGCAACCCCATTTAACGCCCTCAGCTTTACCTCCACCGCCGTTCGTGCTACTGGATCGGGGGGAGCTGCCTCATTCGTATCACAGTCAGTCTTGCCCAGCTAAAGGCCAGCCTCCACTGTCCGATCCTAGCCTGGAGACTACTCCCCAGGCTTCTACTAGTAGGCAGCAAGATGTGCCTAGTACTAGCCGATCGCCAGTTCAACCAGCATGACCCGCTATGCCTCCAAATGCCGAACGGCCTCCTGTAAGCAGAGGTTCATGTTTGGCACGAAATTATGATGTCCTAAAACACCTTGTCGGCATTCCGGTGAGGCTTTCTATCCTTGAGGCCCTTCGTCTATCATCTGAAATGCGCGAGGCACTTGCCGAGGCCCTAAGGAGCCCCCTACAGTTTGAGACGGAGGTAGCAGCTGCAGAAGCCTCCCATACCGAGATGATTGATAACGCCAAATGTCAGGCGGTTATCTCGTTCTCCGGTGAAGATGAGGACCCTCCTATACAGGGGCACATTTTCCCGTTGTACATCACTGGCCACTTCAATGGCGTGGAAGTCCACCGCTGCCTCGTTGACACGGGTTCCAGAACCAATCTAATTCTGACCCGGACATTGCGAAAGCTGGGTCTGTTTGAAGGTGATTTAACTCCCTCTGACCTCAGAATCCAGGGTTACGATAGGACAGAGCAAACCCCAGTCGGCAAGATCCTCTTGAAGACTCAGTTCGGTGGCTTAATTGCCAGCACCGAGTTCATGGTTGTCTCTCAGGACACCACCTACAACGCATTGATGGGTAGGCCATGGATCCATCTGCATGCAGCGGTCCCTTCGTCATATCACCAGTGCCTCAAGTACTCACTCAACGGTCGAGTAGGCGTGCTCCAAGGAGACACGTCCCCTTTCGCTTCTTGTGAGGCCCACTATCTGGATGCGGGTTATTACAAAAGTAAGAATAATAAAATCCTGGTGAGTGAGGATGAACCCTCCCCAGTCAAAAGTGATCCCTGGGCAAGCATGGATGACGCCTACATCCTCCAGATCCACTGGTTGGAGGCCACAACCCCCGACATGAGGCAATGTTTTGTTGTTTCGGGTATGCAAGGAAGGCATGTTCCCGTGTCCAAGCGACGAAGGAAAATCACCTTGTACTCCTACATCAACCAGGCTCAAGTCATCCCGGAACCTCCTACCCCTGTACAGGACCGGGACGTCAAGCTTATGACAATGGAGGTGCACCATACGTGTCTCTTCCACTGGGCTGGAATTAACCGACTCAGGACAACACGTCACCACTGCTTCGATATCATTAAATGTGGCCCTTTAGGCCGAAGGCCAGATGGGATAGGGTCGACCACCTTCATTGCTATGGTCTTGATGGCAAGCGAGTCTCCTGATGTGATTACCGCCGCTGCCCAGGCCGGCACCAGCTGCCCCTTGGGTTTTGATAGCCCCGAAGTATCTCCCGTCGCGGGAAGTACCCCCACGGGTATGGAGGAAGACCTGGAGGATGCTCCCCCTGCCTTTGAAGAAGGCGTCTCTACCACGGTTGATGAACTGGTACAGGTGAACCTTGGTAGCGAGGAAGATCTGAAACCCACATTGATCAGTGTAGCCATGTCCCCCAAGGAGCGACAGCAGTACGTAGACTTCCTCAAACAGCACCGTGATGTGTTTTCTTGGAGTTACAACGAGATGCCAGGGCTAGATCCCCAGGTAGCCATTCACTGTTTGGGCCTCCCGGCAAAACATCGTGGGTTTAAGCAGCCTCCTAGGAAGATGCACCCTTCTCATGGTGCTATGGTTGAGGCCGAAGTTGACAAGCTAATCATAGCCAACTACGTCAAGGAGGTCCAGTACCCCAAGTGGCTTGCCAACATTGTGCCAGTCAGGAAGAAGAATGGGCAGATCAGAGTCTGCATCGACTTCCGCGGTCTTAATCGCCACTGCCCAAAGGATGACTTCCCACTCCCGGTGACGGAGTTGTTGATTGACGCCACGGCCGGGTTCCAAGCCCTCTCTTTCATGGATGGGTATTCCAGGAATAACCAGATCCGGATGGCCCCCGAAGACGAGGAGTCCACTACCTTCAGAGCTCCCCAAGGTACCTTTTTCTACTAGGTTATGCCATTCGGTTTGAAAAATGCAGGTGCCACTTATCAGAGGGCCATGCATCGCATATTCAAGACGATTCTCGGGACATTGGTGGAATGCTACGTGGATGACCTCGAAGTCAAATCATGTCAGCACCGGGACCATCTCAAAGACCTTGAGAAAGTGTTCAGTTTCCTCCGCTCCCATCACCTGAAGATGAACCTGCTGAAGAGTGCCTTCGGTGTCACCTCTGGGAAGTTTCTGAGTTTTTTTGTCAGATACCGAGGTATCGAGATAGAACCGGAGAAGATCAAGGCCATCAGCCAAATGCCTCCCCCGAGAAACATTCGGGAGCTTCGAGGCCTTCAAGGCCACTTAGCATATATACGTTGATTCATCGCGAATCTGGCCGGCAAGTGTAAGCCCTTTTCCCGGCTCATGAAGAAGGGCGCTGCCTACGAATGGGATGAGGAGTGTCGGACCGCCTTCGAGGAAATCAAGCAGTATCTGCTCCAACCTCTGGTCTTGATGCCACCCGTCTCCGGAAATCCGTTGGTCCTTTATGTGACCGCCCTGGAGAGATCCCTCAGTGCGCTGCTCGCCCAGAAGAATAACGAGGGCACTGAAAAAAGTCTCTACTATCTCAGCCACATGCTTCTCGATACAGAGGTCAGATACTCCCCTATCGAAAAGAGCTACCTTGCGCTCGTCTATGCCGTGCAGAAGTTACGACATTACCTGTAGCACCCCGAGGTGCAATTGGTCTCCCGGGTAGACCCACTGAAGTACATCCTGAACCGCCCTATGCTGAATGGCCGACTAGCATGGTGGGCAGTGATCCTCCAGCAGTTTGATAACAGGTTTGTACCTCAGAAGGCAATTAAGGGACAGGCGTTGGCAGACTTTTTAGCTGCCCATCCAACCTCCGCAGATCAATCCCTGGACCTGGATTCCCTTGATGAGATGATCCCCTCAGTCGATCATGTTGTCCCGTGTTGGCAAATGCATTTCGACGGCGCCTCCTGGAGCCCCACCGGTAGGAGGCTCAACGATCCCAAGCTCAACAGAGTGGGCCTGGGTATTGTCTTCATTACCCTGGCGCAAGCCGTCCTGCCATACTTGTTCCTGTTGTCCGAAGGCTGTACGAACAATGAGGCAGAGTACCAGGCCCTCATCACCAGCCTCGAGTTGGCCCTTGAGATCCATGTACCTCATCTACATGTGAAGAGAGATTCCGAGCTGGTAATCAAACAGGTTAATGGCGACTACGTCGTCAGGAAGCTGGAGCTCGCACTGTTTCTGGAGTACACCCTCTGCCTAATGGCCCAGTTCTCTTCTCGACCAGAGGTAACCCATGTCCCACAGTCGCAGAACGGCCAAGCAGACGCCCTGGCCGGCTTAGCAGCGTCGCTCGCAGAACCCAAGCAAGATGATTTGATCATACATGTGGCCCACCAGAGATTCATTGCCCCCATCACCCAAGAGGACCATGATGGCCTGCGGGTAAGTCATCTCACCACCAGACCCTCCACGTCAGGGGTCCTGGGTTCGTCAGATGCAGTGGTTGAAGCCACTCCTGACTGGAGATCACCTTTTATCAAGTATCTCCAAAATGGTTGCCTCCCGGACGACCGGGCCGAGCGCGAGCGAATTCGACGCCGCGCGCTGCAATTTACCCTCTAGAGCAGCCCCAGTCTTGAACAAATCCTTTATAAGCGGAGTTTTGATGGTGTCCTCCTCCGTTGCATCCAAGGATGGGAGATACCTCAAGTTATGCAAGAGGTTCACGCCAGCTTCTGTGGCGCCCATCATGCTGGGCCAAAGTTGTTCCATCAAATTCGGAGATTGGGGTACTTTTGTCCCTCTATGATCCATGATTGTATTGGATATGGCAGGAGATTCCACGCGTGCCAAGTACACGCCAACTTCTTGCATCGGCCGCCGGAGCCCCTCCACCCCACCAAGTACTCTTGGCCATTTGTGGTATGGGGACATGATGTAGTGGGACCGTATCCACCGGCAACAGCCTGCCAGTGTAGGTTCATCCTGACTGCTACAGATTTCTTCTCCAAGTGGGCAGACGCAGTTCCGCTCAAAGAGGTCAAGGCCCGTTCCATCGTTGACTTTGTGAGCTCCAAAATTATCCACCGGTTTGGGGTACCTCACGCCATCCTCACCGATAATGGCACCAACTTCCGAGCAGCTGAATTGAATAAATTGTATGCCAAGTATGACATCCGGTCGAACCATACCTCCTGCTACCATGCGCAGGCGAATGGACAGATCGAGGCATTCAACAAGACCCTCTCTAACATTCTGCAGAAGATGGTTGGTCAGAACAAGAAAAGTTGTCCGAACAAGCTCCCCAACACCCTCTGGGATTACCGGACGACGAATCACAACTCTACCCAGGTGACCCCATATTCCCTGGTGTATGGAGCTGAAGCTGTCCTACCCATTGAGATCCAGCTGCCGTCGTTACGCACTGCAGTTTATGACCACCAGACATCAGATGAGGTAGCCGAGATCCGTCTAGCCGAATTAGAAGCACTGGACGAGAACCGGCTTCGTGCCCTACACAATCTAGAAAGGAATCAGGATAATATAGTGAGGGCCTTCGACAAGAAGGTTCGTCTCCGCTCTTTTCTACAGGGTGACCTGGTACTGGCCCTTCGAGCGCCAATGATTCCCGGTAGGAAACTGCCCAAATTAGAACCCAAATGGGAAGGGCCTTATATCATCCATAAGGTGTACCCCAATGGAGCATACTCCTTTGTGAGCACAGATGGAGAGCATATAACCCCTCCCACTAATGCAAAATTCCTCATGCGATACTTTTCCTAGGGCAAAAGGGTCCTGCACGACCCTAAACTGCAAGATGGTCCCGCATGACCATAAACTGCATCTTTGTCCTGCAAGACGATAAACTGTGAAACGGTCCCGCATGACCTTAAACTGCACATTATGGTCCAACATGACTCTAAACTGTAAAGTCCTGCATGACCCTAAACTGCAAGATGGTCCCGCGCGACCTTAAACTGTATCTCCGTCCATACTGCAAGACGTTAAACTGCAAGCCAGTCAGGCCTTCCTGACTGAGGCTCAACCTCAGGCCCCTTGGCCTCCTCGGGCCCCAGCCCCCGTCCTTACTGCAAGTCATTAAACTGCAAGCCAGTCAGGCCTTTTTGACCGAGGCTCAGCCTCAGGCCCCTTGGCCTCCTCGGGCCGCTGGCCCCCCGTCTTCACCGCAAGATGTTAAACCGCAAGTTGGTTTTTTTCACGAATTACCCTCTGGCGGGATTGTATGGTATAATGTAGGGCTATGTACTCATTCACGTCAGATTACTCGTCGTAACTTACATATCCCCAAATGAGATGCTCGTCGTCCCGCATTACGTTAAACTACATTTCAAGAACTACGTGTGGCTTTATTCCCATCTTCATGGGATACGTAGGAACGCTCGGACGCCTCGTCTTGAGCCCAGCCCCAAGCTTTTCTCTTCCACTATTCCCCTTGGGAATAGTTTCCTTGGAGGATCTTTGTGTAGCAGGGAGTAGGATTTTTGGCCCCGCTCATGCAACCCCGCTCGCATAAGGATTGTAAGGGTCGCACCATGTGCCCACTCCCGTTCTTCTATCCTCCCACGTCCTCACCGCATGATGCTAAACTGCATGGCCTTCAAGAACTACGTAGGGCTTGATTCTAATCCTCATGAGATACATAGGAACGCCCGGACATTTCATCCATTGGCCCAGCCCAAAATCCAAAATATGCCCCTCGGGTCAAGACATGGCAGGGTGCGCATTTTTTGCCCTGACTCACATCGAGCAAGCCTCGACCCGGCTGCACATCCCCCCTGGAGATGTTTGCCTCTTTCGTGGATGGATACAGCAATGCTTTACCCACTACTTGACTGAGATTCCATCACCTTTCACACCCATAGGGACCCCCAAGAACGGCATGGATACAACGCCCAAGGGCTCTCCTACCGTTACGGGCCAACGCCCCCAAAGGTTTTCAAGCAACAAGCCGATACAAGTCCCGCATTACGAATTTGTTCAGCGGTCGATGCTCATTTGTTGCTCCCATATCAGGTTACCATAGGAACGCTGTGTTTCGAACATGGTCAACAGTGTCCTGGATCTTCGGGTCCACCACGAGATGTCCCAGACATTGAATGCAGTGATTCGTTCTTCCCCATCCCAAGGTGACAAACTTCCCCCCAGGCGGTGCTAGCGATCAGGCCCATGTCCCCAATTCCCCATAGGGGTGTACGGTGTGTTGTGAGACTATGTCCTCATTCATGTCAGCTTCTTCTCCATACTGTATGCCTCCCCTTACAAGGCCTAGCCTCAGGCCCCTTGGCCTCCTCGGGTCCCCGACCCTTGTCCTTACTGCAAGACGTTAAACTGCAAGCCAGTCAGGCCTTCCTAACTGATGCCTGACCTTAGTCCCCCTGGCCTTCTCGGGCCCCATCACCCAACCATTTACCCGGGGTGTACGGTGTGGTGTAGGACTACATCCTCATTCACATCGGGATCATGTACCATGTTGTACGCCTCCCCTTACGAGGCCCAGCCTCAGGCCCCATGCCCTCCTCGGGTCCCCGACCCTCGTCCTTACTGCAAGACGTTAAACTGCAACCCAGTCAGGCCTTCCTGACCGATGCCTGACCTTAGGCCCCCTGGCCTTCTCGGGCCCCTTTGCCCAACCTCTTACCCGGGGTGTACGGCGCGGTGCAGGACTACGTCCTTATTCACGTCGGGATCATGTACCATGTCGTACGCCTCCCCTTACGAGGCCCAGCCTCAGGACCCTTGGCCTCCTCGGGTCCCCGAACCTCGTCCTTACTACAAGACGTTAAGCTGCAAGCCAGTCAGGCCTTCCGGACCGATGCCTGACCTTAGGCCCCCTGGCCTTCTCGGGCCCCTTCGCCCAACCTCTTACTCGGGGTGTACGGCGCGGTGTAGGACTACGTCCTCATTCACATCGGGATCATGTACCATGCCGTACGCCTCCCCTTACGAGGCCCAGCCTCAGGCCCCTTGGCCTCCTCGGGTCCCCGACCCTCGTCCTTACTGCAAGACGTTAAACTGCAAGCCAGTCAGGCCTTCCTAACCGAGGCTCAGCCTGAGGTCCCTTGGCCTCCTCGGGTCCCCGACCCTCGTCCTCATTGCAAGACGTTAAACTACAAGCAGGTCAGGCCTTCTTGACCAATGCCTAACCATCAGGCCCCTTGGCCTTTCCGGGCCACGACCCGGGTCCTTTCTTATAGGAGTGTACAGTGTAGTGTAGGACTACGTCCTCATTCACGTCGGCTTCTTCACCATACCGCATACCTCCCTTGTTTAGGGGTATATTACTCCCCTTCTCGTCCTGTATGACGATAAACTACATCTAGAGAACTACGTGTGGCTTGATTCTCATCCTCATGGGATATGTAGGAACACCTGAATGTCCAAGGTTCGGGTCCAGCCCCTTCTCTCGAGAATCCTCATCCCATCTTGGCCCCTTGGCCTATCCTTCCTCCATGAAGGGATTACATGGTGTGGTGTGGGATTATGTCCTCATTCACGTCGGTGTCGAAATGACCACGCCATGTACCTCCCCCTACTGTGTTGTTTCATCAATCCCATTTTGGCGGTTCACCAATGTGCCTAAGAGTCGTCTGGTTTATTACCTGGAACGCCAAGCTTTACTTGGACACCTCCGCACCCACCTTACAGGCTTTGTGTATCCCTGCATCAGGGATTTCAGCATCTTTCACGCCCAGAGGAACCCCCAAGAACGGCCTGGATACTACGCCCAAGGGCTCTCCTACCGTTACGGGCCAACACCCCTGAGGGTTTCGGACAACAAGTTGATAAAATCCCGCGTTGCGAATATGGTCAGCAGTCGATGCTCGTTTGTTGTTCCCACCTCAGGCTAACGCGATATGGACACTGTGTTTCCACCAAGGGTAACAGTTTTCCTCTATCGCCACACCATCCCATTAAGCCCAAAATACCGAGTACACGATTCACGGCCTTCATCACTTCATCATGTCCAAGTAGAGTCTCGGGACTCTCGGTACTTTTCCTCCATGCACGTCCGTGCGTTAGGGGAACAAGCTGCGTCAATGGTGTCCTTTAGGGCTCTCTGCCGACTCCCCTTTGATAGACGACCCAAGTATTGCAATAAGGATCTTTTCCCCTTATTTCCCACACTGAGTTTATCTCACGTGGGATTAGGGATTGGGTTGACATCTGTGCTTACTCGGCGAGTTGTCACCATCCACGGTCTGAGCTCTAAGACCATAAACTAATATTCTCATCTGGAACTACGTTCAGCATGATTCCTATCTCGATAGGATACGTAGGAATGCCCAGACCCCTAGTCTTTGGGTCCAGCTTGAGTTCAGCAAGTTCACCTCTCTGGTCCTGCCTTCAGGACCCCGACCACGGGACCGCGTGGTGTAGTGTAGGAATACGTCCTCATTCACGTCGGGTTTGCAAAAGCTGCACCACGCGCACCCCGTTCTGAGAGTTAGACCTCATATTCCCTGTCCCACATGACATTAAAAGGAACCCTTCAGAACTACATGTGGCTTGATTCCCATCCTCATGGGATATGTAGGACCACCTGAATGTCTAGGATTCGGGTCCAGCCCCACCTCTTTGCGATCTCCTGATCTCCCGGTCACCTAGGCCACTCGGTCTATCCCTCTCCAGGAGGGGGATATGTAGGTATGATACAAGTTTTGGGCATCGTGCCCCCTACCCCCGGGAACCCGCCATATCTTGGTTACCCTCAAGTTGAGTCTCTTGACCCCTTGCAGTGGTTCACCCATGTGTTAAGAGTTCTCTGGTCTAGGACCAAGAGTGTCAGATTCAACTTGATCAAGTTCCTTCCACTTGTCAAGCTTCGTGTTCCCCTCCATTCGGGCTTCCATCACCTTTAACACTCAGAGGGACCCCCAAGAACGACCTAGATACTACGCCCAAGGGCTCTCCAACCGTTACAGGCCAACACCCCCGAGGGTTTTGGACAACAAATCGATAAAATCCAGTGTTGCGAATACGGTCAGCGGTCGATGCTCATTTGTTTGTCCCCATTTCAGGCTAACGCGATAGGATGCTGTGTTGCGAACATGGTCAGCAGTAATCCTCTATCGTCACGCCAGCCCCTTCAGTCCTCGGATGTTGGTTGCATGATTCACATCATTTTCCACCCCATCATGTCTAGGTGGAATCTCGACACTTTTGGGGCTATCCCTTAGTGCACCTTTGCATATCAGGGGGACAAAGCTGCAATATGGCGTCCTTCGGGGCTCCCATGGTCCGAGCTCTAAGACCATAAACTAAGATCCATTCAGAACTATGTGTGGCTTGATTCCCATCCTCATGGGATACGTAGGACCGCCTGAACGCCCTGTCTTCGGGTACAACCCATTTAGGGAGCCAGCCCTTCCCCCGGTTTCACCTCTTACCTCAATATAGGCCCCTCGGCCTAAGGTTTCCCTCTCCGAATGGCGTACAATTTGATGTGGGATCATGTCTCCGTCAATTGTGTTTTACAACACTACGCACATTTCCCACCTAGCAACGTCTCTGCTACGTCTGCACTTCATGATGATAAAATGCATGCTTGGTCCTATCATACGACCCTAAACTATGACATTATCGTCCTGGCCGCACGACGAAAAATGGCACTGCATTGTGGTGATCTCGTTGTAGAGGACATCATGTTTGGTATTGGCCATGTTCCATGCCATTTTTCATCACCCATCACAGCTTGATCCTTGTGGTGACATCACGGCCAACTATTCTAGGCCTGCCGCATCACAAAAAAAACCATTGACCTTAAAGAACAAACAAGATACATCAAATTCCGCTTCTTTTAGTGCAAGGGCCACGCCCACACTCCCCTTTTCCCCTGACACTGTTATCCTACCATGCCACCTTTCAAAACTACGTATGGCTTGATTCTCATCCTTATGACTTACGTAAGAGTGCCCGGGCACTTCCCCACGGGCCCGGCCTAACTTTCTCTTTCGGTCCCTTGACCAAAAACCTCTCCTAAGGGGGTTGGGCGGTGTGATATGGGATTGTGTCCTCATTCATGCCAGGTGTTTGAGTTACTCCACTATGTGCCTCTTATGTCTCTTCCCATCCATGGTCCGAATTCTACGACCCTAAACTAAGATCTCCCTATGGGAAAGGAATATGCTCCCTCTCTCTGATACGTTTCGTTGTCATATTCAGATGTGTTTCGACAAAGAACCCGAAGTGTGGGACATTCATGCGGACATTCCCTTCATCCCATGACCAAGCTTCGTGAGCTCGTTATTTGGATCTTCATCCTCTTCCACATCCAAAAGGACCCTTAGACAACATGGATACTAGGCTTCAGGGCTCTCCATGAACGCTGGACCTAAGGGCCCTTCAATCGTTTCGGGCCAACGTCCTGACAAATATTTGACAACATTTGTGACATCGTCCCGTGTTTCAAACATGGTCAATGGTCGACCCTCATTTGTCTGTCCCCATTCTAGGATAACGTGATATGGATGCTGGTTTGCCGCCACGGTCAACAGTTATCCTCTGTCGTCACGCCGCCGTCATCGCGATCTGAATCTCGAGTGCCATGATTCACACGTTTCCACTTCTTCATGTTCAAGTGGAACTCCATCATACTCAACTCTTTCTCTTCGCGCATCTAGGTGCGCTAAATGATCGTGTTAGTGTCACTGGGCAGGTATTCACCGAGCGTCCCTTTTCCCTAACCTGCCCCTCCCTGTGTCGGGAAATTCCCACCACTACTGCTTGTTTCCCACACTGAGCACGACTCACGTGGGCTTAGTAGTTTTGGCGGGATGTGTACCAACACAGTCAGGCTGCTCCTCATCCTTCATGACGTTAAAATGCGCTTTCAGAACTACGTATGGCTTGATTCCCATCCTCATGGGGTATGTAGGAATGCCCGACCACTCTGCTTCTGGCCCAGCCCAATCCCCACTCTTGGTCCCTCGACCTGAAGAGTTTCCTACGGGGGTATGTGGTATGATTTGGACTCTAAGTCCTCATTCACATCGGTTTCATATCTACCGCGCCACACGCTTCCTTCCCTTTTATTCCACGTCCTATCATATGACGTTAAACTACAGGAGTCTATGTGTCCTCAATGCATGATAGCAAACTGCGGTTCTTCCCCGAACAAGTTCAGGATGCCCCAAGATCCCACTGGGAAGTGACAGATCCCCTCGACAGAGAGGCCCTGTCTGAAAGAAGGAATGATCCATGATCAAACCGATGCACCCATCGGGCGTACTCCCACCACGGTGGGGTAACTACCTAAGTGTTGGATTCTGTTCGGACAGACCACCACTCCATATTCAATGCTTTGTGTGCCCCTTATTCGGACCCTCGTCCCCTTTCATGTCTGAAGGAACCCCCTAACGGCCTGGTCTCATGCCGCATCGGCTCACCTACCATCCTGGGCCAACGTTCCGGATGACGGGTCATGTCTGGAAGGACCCCCAAACAGTATGGGTTTTTGACCTATGGTCCGCCAACTGTCCTGGACCAACGTCCCGAATGATTGATCAACAACATTTGTGACATGGTCCCGTGTTTCGAACATGGTCAATGGTCGACCCTCATTTGTTGTCCCCATTACAGGCTAATGCAGTAAGGGTACTGCTTCTCCAAGGTTAACGGTTGCCCCTTATTGTCACTCCATCCCCATAGTGTTCCAAATCTTGTGTATCGTGATTGACACTTCCCATTTTCATCTGTTTGGACCAATTTTAGCGCCCTTGGCGTTGCCCCGTTCGTGCATGAGAGCACGTTGATGAAACGATAATTTGGCTATCCTGAAAGTTCCTTCCCTCATCAAGCCTCTCCCGTCTTTTAGAAATCCGGACTGGTAATCCGAATCTCGGACATTGGGCTCGACCCACGTGGGCTTGGGGAATTGACGCCAAATGTCCCGCAAACATTGTAGGGATGTAACAGGGTAATTCAATAGTGGAAATCGTGCGCGCTAAGAAATTCAAAACAAAGTTAAAATTTTGAAGCACGAAAGTACCCATGAAAGGTTTTTGGGTTTGTTACAATACTCGGGGGTCGACTCCCCCCATGGATGGGTTAACCCCGTCAAAAGAGCTTTGCAGCTCTGCCACCCATTGGCTTTTGGCATCCAAGGATTGCTGCCGCTGAATCAGATTCTGCTCCTCCTCAGCAGCGGCGGGGTGCAGTTCGTCGGTCCTAGCTTTGGCCTTCTCTACGCTAGCTTGAATGACAGCCATCTCTCCAGAGGTCTGCCTCATATGCTCTTCTGCCTCTGCCAGCTGGGCCTTCAACCATGAGACCCGCTCAGATTGTGCATCAAGAGAAGCTGAAAGCTCATCTACTCAACTCTGCATCTGTTGAACCTTGCCTTCAGCCTCCTGGAGTTTCTTGATACTGGTCGCCTTCCTCCATTTCTAGCCCATGCTGAGCCCACGATCATGCTCCCGGATCTTCTCAGCCATAAGATCTCGGATGATTGCGTGAGGACGTTGGGTATCCACTCCCCTAGCGCACAGTTCGCGCAACCACGAGTGGAGTCTATCCATTTCGGCCAGCCATTGCGTATGGGGAGTGTCCTTGATAAACCGCGCGATAAGCTTCCACGACCGGCAGTGGACTATGCTGCTGTCTTCCTCGTCGGAGGCCGTTTTGTCCCAGTCTGCGCGATTGGCAGGCTCGTACGCGGGGTATGCCTGCAAGAAATCCTCAGTAGAATCAACATCCGGTGTTGAATCTAGTACGACACCTGGCGCTGAAGCAGGTGCGACAGGACTGGGACGGACCGGTTGATCCTCTTCCTCGGAATCCACCTCAATGAATTTGGGCACGGCCCTACCGGTGGTCCCGCCAGTGATGATGTGCGCCGCATCTTGAGGAGATGGGGGGAATATTGCAACCATCACCGGCATGCCCCTAGGAGGGACACCACCAGACATCCCGACCAGTCTTGCCGCAGCAGCCCACGCCAGTCGAAGAACTGTACGACAGAGAGGGACAAACGTTAGTTGGCATGGTCTACATGTGACAACAAGGAGACCGGTAGAGGAGACTTACGGAGATTGACCTCCTGGTGTCGCTCTTGAGCCGGTACTGATGGGACCCTGAGGAAAGGTCCTCCATATACTGTTGGAAGGTCTGAAGATTCCGGAGGAGCCACCTCGGGTGCTCTGGTCCCACAAGACGTGGAACTGGACGCAGCCATAGGCACAGGTTCTGACGGTCCCGCATCACCACCCGCCAAGGAGTGAGAACGAGGCCTGCGAACAGGTTCCTCCTGCATGGCTCAAACATTGGTGAGAAGTCCATAGAGACCCAAGAACATATCGTAAGGAAAGAGTTTTAGAATGCTACCTCGAGAGCCTCCGCGAAATCGTCGGATTCTGAGCCTCGGTCTCTGACCTCGCCCTCCTCCAACGGGCTCCCTCCTCCAGCCTCATCCTCTCGAGAGGAGTCCTATGATTCTTCTGGCAAGGGGAAGTGCTCCCTCAGATCAGCAACTGATAACTGTGGGGGGACCGTCTTATTCAACAGTACCCTCACCCGGTCTGTCATTGGGAGAGGGACACCACTGGAGTGGACGTAATCCTCCAGCTCATCCAGGTATTGTTCTGCCTCCACCGGAGACGCCATGAATCCAGCCTGAACTGGTCCTATGCCCGGTAATTCCATCCTGAGGTGATTTAGGTGGGCCCATATCTCGGGTGGGCTGAGGAATTGCCGGTTGACATCCCAAATGTCCCAAGCTTCCGGGATGACGGCATCCTCTGCCATGTCAATATGACGCAGGTGCTTCCCCGGAGCCTGAGTGGTTATCCTACGGAATCACCTCGGTGGCCGCCCCTCCGGATGACCCTGCTCTTCCGGAATCACCGGATCCACCGCTGCTACCATACCCTCGGTCGGTACGGGTCTCGCCGCTATGGCAGCCCCGCTACCGCGAGCGGCCCTAGCTGCCCTCTGACCCCGACGTCGAGATATAGGAGGCCCACCGTCACCGACCCGGATAGTCGGTTGCTTCAGCATCTCCCCTGGGTAAGCAGCCTCC
Source organism: Viscum album (assembly GCA_963277665.1). Taxonomy (NCBI): domain Eukaryota; kingdom Viridiplantae; phylum Streptophyta; class Magnoliopsida; order Santalales; family Viscaceae; genus Viscum; species Viscum album. The sequence goes on from OY728119.1 coordinate 544,713,798, forward strand.
CAACTGATGGCGTACTCCTTTACCAATCCAAAAGCGGCGGTGGATGGAGGCAATGCAATCCGCATCTTTCCATATTCCTGTGTGAACATGAGCCACAGCTACCTCATCACACACGGGTGCTCCTCGTGAGGCACCTCCCAGTAGACCTGCGGGGTCAACCGCTGGCAGCACCGGAACTGCCTCGCAAACCGATGCGAGGTGTACGGTTCACAGAGTGGCTCACGATCTATACGTTCCACCAAAACTCCACCTCTAAAGGCAAGGAGGTAAGCCCGATGTTCTTCCATTCCCCGTCCATCATCATTAAGCATCCTCGTCAGCAATCGGAAGGGGTGGAAGTTGAACTCATCCGCCCTCCACACCCGATTCAGTACCATCGGAAAGGCCATCTTGAACAGGAAGCTCCCGACCGCGTTCAGGATGGAGGGGCAGAAGATCGATCCCGGTGGTGAAATGGGGTTTGGATACTCGTAAATCCCTCTAATATGCGCTATGATCCACCCATACAGGAGGTGGGAGGGCCCACATATCCTTGGCGGCTTCTTGCCCTCGCTAATATGCCGCAGCATTCTGTACAGTTTGGTGAGCATCGGAATCCCCAGATTGATCCGCTGCCCCATGGCCAACATCGACGCCATGATAAACGAGCTGGGTCGTACCCCCATGCTTGTATCTCCCACCGGTAGGATCCAACCACAGATGAGAGCCGCGATGAACGCCGCCAACCTGACTATCGGTCGTTGTTCAGTGCTGACACTGAAACCCCAAGTCTTCCATTGGCTGTCCTCCAAGACCCGCCAATACGAGTGCCCCTTGCCCCGTTGGGCCGCCCTTGGACAAGTTCGAGGCCTTGGAGGGAACTCTCGATTCATTGGGAAATTCAGGAAGCATTTGAACCACCTCATAAAGTGGACATCCCTCACTGCCTCCTTGTCCTCTCCAGGTACAAGTGTCATCAGCACCGACGCCAGTCACGGCAATTCCTCTGTATCCTCCCACGCGCTGATGACGGGGAGGAACTCGTCATACATGGCCCCCAAGATCGGAACCCCAGAAATCTAGTGGAATTCCCACAGGTTTATGCCCACCTCCCCGTGATGCAGGTGAAAAGTTTTGGTCCTAGATGACCATCTACTCAGCAATTCCGGAATTAGCTGCTTCGGTTCGTAAATGTGGAATTGGGAGGCCCATGCCTCCTCATACAACCCCACTCTCCTCAGCTCGGCCTCAAACTCCTCTCATGAGGTGCCTACCCTGCAGGCCCAGGCCCAGTCATCAGTAAAGTTGCCACCCTGGCGTAGGTCCCACTCATCGGACCATCCCTTCTTCGAATCCTGCAAAGCCACCTTCAGCATGGTACGGTAGAGGGGAGGGGAAGTCTCAGGTTGCAGTGGCTTCCCGTCAATGTCGTTCACATGGTTGTAGAGACAATCAGTGGTAAAAGGTGTGATGTTCTCTTGTGCGTGACCACCGGCTGCCCTGAACCATTGGTGCTGGCATGGTATGCTCCTAAACCAGCAAGCTGGTTCGTCCCTACTCGCCTCAGAGATAAAGACGTCATCCCTCAGCCCGAAGACGTACAATGGCATTTCTTGCACTGTGGATAATCCTTCTGACCCTCCGATAGAAGATCTGTCAAAGAAGTGTGGTCCGAGTAGCTTCAGATCATCTCCCCCAGGCCTGGATAGTTGGCCATCTCATCCCGATGAGTAGCATCTGCAAGCACCCCCAATACAGCTTCATGATGGGCCATTTTAACTTTGGCCCTCAGAAAAGATTTTTTTTCATGTGGATCACGAAGCTCGACCGCGAAGCTGAATCGCGAAGCCGGATCGCAAAGATCGGTTGTGAGACCAAGCCACGAAGTCTGGCCAAGGCCGACAAGAAGAGTTTCGCTTGGCACGGATGCGGAGTCGGAGACCCGCGGATCGCCGCGATGCTCGATTCGCGGAGGCCTGTCGCAGAGTACACGGAGCTTCGTGAAGTCGAGAGCACAAAAAGACAAGGAAGGCACGTGAAGAAAAAAGAGGTCGACCCCCCCTATTTATAGGCGGCGACCCCGGAGCATAGCGGCGCGCCCCACCCACGTGGAGCATTGCGGCGCGCCTAGATCTGTGGCCCCGATCAGCACCGCGGGCACCCTTCGCGTAGCAGCATCGCGAACCACCGACAATTTTGGCGATTTTCCCTCAGACTTCGACCCTTCGCCCTCCGCGGCTCCAAGTCTGAGGGGGGGACTTTGTTGGAGCCAAAATATTGTACGAAAGGAAGGGATGAAAAAGAAGGCTGACACGTTGCCTCGCGAACCACCATTGCGAAGAGCAGACGCGAAGGACCGACACGAAGGGCCTTGATCATCGCGGCCTCGCGAAGCTCCCGAGGCGGTAATCCTCCGCGAATGCATTTGATGTTCGTGAGCCCGCCGCGAAGCTCCAGAGGCAGTAATCCTCCGTGAATGCATTTGATGTTCATGAGCCGCCGCGATGCTCCAGATGTGGTGCCCTCCGCGGATGACGTTGATGTTCGCGAGCGCGCCGTGAAGCACCGGAGGTGGCGCGCGAGTTCAGCTTCGTGGTGCCCCTTCCCTATAAATACTGGACTCCCCCTGAGTCCCGAAGATGGACAATCCGACCTTTTGGCTTCTCCTCTCCCGAATCGCGAAGCACTCTTTGCCCCGGGAATCATGAGCTCTGCGAGGTACTTCTACTTCGCGAGACGCCTCTGCCTTGTCTCGTTTTGAGCCCCTCTTTCGAGAGGGATGCCCTTTGCGAAGCTCAAGGGCATTCGTGAAGGAAGGGGATTCCCAAGGGAACCCGGGTAGCTACGGAGCATTTATGCTTCACAAAACACCCAACCCATTCTAGTGATCCCTATGCTAAGGCAGGATCGCTACACATCGCGAAGCACACTGCTTCGTAGGACCCTGCTTCACGAGGCACCTCTTCTTCGTGAGGCAGTGCTCTGCGAACACAGTTCCACTTCACGAAGCACCTCCCACTCACACCTATGCCCCATGCTAAGGCCAATGCACTCCACTTTGTGAAGTACACTCCTTTGCTTAGCGATTCCTCTTTCCGTGCGACCCTCCAGGTTTGCACGATGTGATTTCAAAGTCCCATGGACAATACCACCCGTAGCGTTGCTTCGCCTAATGCTTCTTCGCATAGGCACGCTAACGGCTATTGCTTCTTCGCATAGCCACGCTAACGTGGACCCCTTGATGGTTCGTTCCACAACCCCCCTTGACCATGGCCTTACTGGTACCTTCCCTTCCCCAAGGGCCAGAGGGTACCGGTTATGTAAGTCCTAGGGGTGTGGAGTGAACCCACCTCGTCCGAGCTGTAGGATGTTAAACCGCCAAGCACTATGTCCTCAACACATGACGTTAAACTGTGACCCGACCTCGTGCCCCTTACGAAGGGTCCCCCCAGCTCGAACATTCTTTACACCACTCGTCTCCACGGGAATGGAATCACCCATCCACAAGGGATGATATCCTCCTTATTGGAGTGGCGTATGTTCGTAGGAGAAGGGCGACCCTAGTTCCCCAATGGATGGCTGCACCTCTGCATCTTTGTACTTCCCCACTACCAAGGTCAGTGGAGGGTGTGATAGGGAACAAGGCACCTCCCATCATTGGACCAAGGTCCATCTTTCCCGCGCTTTGTCGCACCATTGGCCTCCATCCTGGAGTAAGTCCCAGCACCATGGGCCGCCTAACGCGTAATCCCCTCTTCGCTTCTCACGGACGCATCTTTTGTGACGTGATCATCAGGTCCTTGCAACCTCTTGTTTCTCACACCGAGCATGACTCACGTGGGCTTAGAGTGAGCATCGACCCTGACCCCCCACCCTTAACAAAGTTTGAGGACTTTGATCCATGTCAAGGCATGATACGTAGGAAGCCTCCACGAGGTTCAAGCCCACCCATCATTTATTCACATTGGGTCTCATTCCTGTCCAGCATGATGTTAAACTGCATTCCGGTCCAATGGCAAGCCATTGCGACCCATCTAGAGAACTACGAGGACTTTGATCCATGTCAAGGAATGGTACGTTGGAAACCTCCATAAGGTTCAAGCCACATTGCTCGGTCGTTCATTCACGTCGAGTTTCGCCCTCGTCCAGCATGACGTTAAACTGTATGCCCTCGTCCAGCATGACGTTAAATTATATGCCTCCTTTTGTCCCGCATGACATTAAACTGCACACCCATTCCCACCTGAACTACGAGGTCTTTGATCTATGTCAAGGCATGGTACGTAGGAAGCCTTCCAATGGTTCAAGCCCACCACTCATTGGACCAAGGTCCACTTTCACGTCGGTCCGCCGACAAAGCCCCATTTGAACTACGAGGTATTTGATCCATGTCAAGGCATGGTACATAGGAATCCCCCACGAGGTTCAAGCCCACCCATCATCCAATTCACACCGTGTTCTACCTACGTCCAGCACGACGTTAAACTGCAATTCCTGTTCGACAGCAAGCCGTTGTGACTAACCCGAACTACGAGGTCTTTGATCTGTGTCATGTCATGGTACGTAGGAAGCTTCTACGAGGTTCAAACCCACCATCCGGTCGTTCCAACCTCATTCATGTCGGTTCACACCCGTCCCGCATGACGATAAACTGCATTCCCCAATCCAAACTACGAGGACTTTGATCCGTGTCAAGGCATGGTACGTAGGAAGCCTCCCTGAGGTTCAATCCCAACAATCATTGGCCCAAACCATCTCCTAGGTGGTGTGCCAGGCCCCCATTTTCAAGCCCATCTTCCATCGGACCAAGGTCCCTCATTTACATTGGTTCACCGACACCCAATGCCCATCGTTTATTCAAGTCAGGGTTCACTATCGTCCCGCATGACGTTAAACTGTATTCCATCAATCCTTTGAACTACTAGTTCTTTGATCCATGTCAAGGCATGGTACGTTGGAAACCTCCCCAAGGTTCAAGCCCACCATTAGTGGACCTACGGGTCTACTTTCACGTCGGACCACTGATGAAATCCTTTGAACTACGGGGTCTTTGATCCATGTCAAGGCATGGTACGTAGGAAGCCTTCCAGAGGCTCAAGCCCACCACTCATTGGACCAAGGTCCACCTTCATGTCAGTACGCTGACGATGCCCATCAGACCAAGGTCCACCTTCACGTTGGTTCACTGACGACATTCATCGGGCCAAGGTCCACCTTCACTTCGGTTTACGGGCACCATCCCGAACTACGCGGACTTTGATTCCCTACCACGGGGATACGTAGGAAGGCTCTACAAGGTTCCATCCCAACTTCACTGTCGCCCCTGCGATGGTCCCATTTCATTCCCCCTCTACTTCATTCATCCACCTACAACCCATCCCGATTCTTGCCCGGGCCGTCATATCCCGGTGAGCCCATGTCGGTACGTTCTTCTTCACAGCTGCCCATGGGCTGGCCCCGGTATCGACATCCCTTCAAGGAGGATCCCTCAATCTAATCTATCCTAGCTAATGCTCTGGTTGGGTTGATCCGTCTCCGCTAGATGTTAAACTCACGGCATACCCTGTGTTAAACACGGAAAGCTAAGGAAAACCTTAGATATGTGTCTATTACATATAATTCCCCGCGCTCGATGTGGGATGCCTCGGGCTTCCACGCCCTCGAGAAGCCCTGTGACCAGGGATAACAGACAGACATGCCAGGTTCCCCAGCATCCAGACACGCTACTGATGCCTCAACGTGACTACTCCCCCGACTGAAGGTTGCTTCCCTGACTGGACCCCTTGGAATTTCCCGACAGAAGCAGTGTAATTAACCGACGCCCATGGAAGCATGGCACTGGGAAGAGTTTCACGAACTACGTATTAAATCTATGAGGGAGACCCGGACTAGGTGACGAGTTCTGAGGAGGAATCCACAGGAGGAAGAACCGACATCCCATCATCTTGTTTCGATCAAGGAGCAGACGTCCCTGAACAAGGAGCGAAGGCCACCCGCCTTTGGAAAGCAGGAATGCGGGGCAACAGAACACCGCGCGTCCTCCTCCGCGGATGGAATGGATGCGCGCGCGCCCCGGTGAAAGCATCGAAAATAGGGTTATCAGATATATTGTGATCTCATATAGAAAGATTCTCATTTTCTATAAAAATTGATATATATTGTTAGATATTTTTATAAGACAACAAATTTATTATTTTTCATTTTATGATCTTGGTCCACATCAATATCGATTTCGACTTAAATATTTATACCCACCTAAAGAGTATAATAACAAAAATGATGGAAAGGTATAAAAAATGATTTATCATACCTTACTTACATCCCTATGGTAGGAATTATATATTACATTATATTTTAAAATTAAAATGGTTGGACCAAGAATTGAGATTATCCATATACACCAAGAGAAACACTATTTTCAAATTATCAAAGCTTATATTTCAATTAGTAAATTTTATTCTAGTTATAAATCAATATCCATAGATAAAAATATAAACTTTTCAACTTCTCACATTGGTTTATTCACTGTTAAAGTACTCTTATTTCATTAAAAAAGTTACTCCTATTTAATATGAGGTTTTATTCATTAACAAGAACATACCCTCCAGAATATATTAAGGATTCCAAATTCCAGAAAATCAAATATGTTTATTTTAGAAGTTTTATATGGAATAATAAAGAATATTATTTTTCTATCAATATGTTAGGTCAAACAGGATGTAAATTATCAAGCTCTCTGCGCATTACTAAGCATAGTTTTCACGTGAATATTTTTATCCCTCCTAAAAATTATATTCGGAATTAAAAAGTCTTAAAGAGAGATGATTCCCTCATCACTATCCCAGAATTCTTTTACTAACTAGATTTATTACCATCCTAAAATATACATAGAAAAGAACATGATGGGCTATATATCCATCAATTTCTACATAATATATAATATAAATATATAATTTAATTTAGGTGTGATGGTCAAAAATTGATGATTTGACTATATAAACTTAGTAGGATATCCATATAACTCTTATGTATCATCACCCTAGTTTATATCATCACCATGAAAAGTATCTTCACCTTCTTGATCATCTCTATCTTCGTTAGACAATATAGATGTTATATTTGGTTCCCTATAACCAAATAAATTTTTAGTTTTTATTAAATTTATATTTAATGACATATTTATTATTAAAAATTTATCATATGATGGCTATAATTAAATATGAAATTAATTTTATAATTAACTTAGCATATTTTTAACTAAAAAAATTATATTTGTTCCAGGTTATAACAATAATATTGGTGTGTTATGACAATATTCATATAAATATATCATATTATTTAAATGAAATATATCTAATAGTAAACATGTGATGTTTTCACTATAATGTTTTGGATGATAGTGTGTAGGAAAGGATTCATGTCATTTGGTTTTCCAATTGGTAATCTCTATGAGAGTGGGATTTGAGGAAAAAAATTTCCATATAAATTCAACATGTAATATTTTTAATTTTATATTCATGTTTGAAAACATGTGTATTGGTTGATAGACTTGAGATTATTGTGAATTTATATCATAAGAAATGTTTTTTGTATTTTAGAAATCCATAATGATATATACACATGGTGAAGTAGGATAATTTTTATGTGTCATAAGTTATATGAAATTGATTGAAAAATGTCAAAATACGATTGTTACCTGTCATGTTAATGTAATATGATATCATAGGACCATTTTTGATAAGGAACTGTCTGACTAATTTTTTAAACATTGTGGTTTTTTTATAAATTCATTTTAGGAATTCATAGAAATATATATCGGTTACATAGATTGATGACATGAGTATGGGAACTTCTTGATGATATATGACGGAAACTGGAATACATTGAACTATAAGTATTTATACAAGGTTATTGTCACTATGACATTAATGGAATTATCTTTGTATGGTTTGATGTGTTACTAGATGTTAATCTTTGACTTTAGGATAGATGACCATATAACAAAGAGAAGTTGGGAATTTTTGTCTCACGTTAAGGGTATAGATAATATCACTTTATTTCTTTTTTAATTCATTATAAGAATAAATATTATTTACAACACCAATGAACAAAAATTATTTTTGTTATGTTTATTTCATAAACTCATTTACTAATTGATCAAGTTGATAATATAAGTGAGTTGAACTTTAATAAATATTTTTTCATAAGTTATTTAATATATTAAAAATTTATTTAATTAATTAATTAATATTAAAATGAAATTTATTTAACATAAATATTTATTTTTTATGGTTTGATAATTTTAGAGGTTGATTTATGAGTTGATCTGAGGGTCTGATGGAAGTTATATACAATATTTAAAATAATTTCATTAAATATTAATTTTTATATTTTTTAAATGATATTTAAATATTCATGAGCTAGCACACTCCATGGAATATTATAGTAATACTATTACTATTATTATAAGACTCTGGTTATTCATATAATAGGGATGATAGATAAAGTTATTTGCGTAATTACTAATTTTCTAACACCATGTATATAACCCAACCTATATCAATTATCTATACTAAAGTTGGATTATTCTTACCCTACATGTCACACTCTCATTCTTCCATGTAACCCTCCATTTCAATTTCCCCGACTATTCCTTCATTCCTCGCGTGACACCGTCAGCTACCCCCCGCACTCTCTCCTCCCACTCCCTCTGAAGTAGGGTTTCACGGCTACCGACGTTCATTGACATTCTGGATACCCTAGACATTCTTCCACTCTTCAATCACACCACTGTCGACGGCATCTGGTATTCCCGTTCACATGATCTTCCCTCTTGAAAATCGATTTACAGTTTCGAGCTAATGGGCTACTTTGTCAAATATCGACGACACACTATTCTGTTTCCAGTCGAAACTCCTGCAACGACATTTGGTTCCCGGCATCGTGTCTACTGTTACCTCCATATTAGGTTATCTTCTTACCGGGTGGCTTCGATGAATGTTTACATTACATTACTCATCCTCTTCCCTTGGCTGTCGGTATTGCGCTGTCCAGGTTTGGTTTCTCTCGATGCGAGTTCCCATTGATGAATATATGCAGAGATTCCTCCATTCTACCATATGATGTTCAAATGAAATATTCCAGAAATTTATTTTGCCTCTATTTGGTCTAATTTGGCACATCAGTATGCAACTGCAATCCATGTATGCGTATAATAAGTATAAACTGCTTATCTATGGGTACCTTTTACTACTTAATTATAGAGATTCCTCCATTATTCCAGATTTCAGTCCTGGTCTTACATCTGTCTGATTTGTATTTGTCACATTGATGTTGTTATTTCTTTGATGTTGTTATAACTTTGGTATAAGAGCCTATTAGTGAAATAAATATGCATTTCTTATCTATGGGTACCTTTTCTTGCATTATGTGACATTCAAATTGAATATTTGAATTTTTATTTTCTCTGTAATCTTTATATGTTTCTTTGATGTTGGTATAAGCGTGGTTCATTGTAATAATAGTATAAGTGTCGATCACTATAAATAAAACGTGCATTATCCATCAATTGTCTTATCATTATATTATAAATTGAATCTATGTACCCATAAAAATCTTTTGGTTGCATTCTAATACTAGACAATTCAACATAAAGACAAAAAAACAAATATGCAGACACCGTCAGCATCGAGAGATGCAAGGTTGGAAAGGATAATTCATATGAGAGAATGAAAAATTGGTACAATAGTATTGTATTTCCTTGAAAACATTCTGTAAACTTACATACTGATTTACAGGTTCCTAACTTCATTGGAAAATCACCCATGGATGGCTATCAACTATGTTCTACTATAAAATTTGATTCATTGCAACTGAATTGCAATTTGATTAGAGGAGCATGCATACCACTTTTACCTATACCTACCAATGGTAAGTATATTTTCATTTTACCAACATTTTCAGATAGAATAAATATATTTATTGTAAATAATGTAATCTAATTGACTCATGATTCATTTTAATTGACAGTGGATCTAGATTCAGGATCCTTTACGCCAATTAGTGTTAGAATAAGCATTAGAGAAGGTTGTAGTAACAGTATTAACTGTAAGTATCTGAGTGTTTCAATATTAAATTATATCTAATCATTACAACTGTGTTCATGTACTATCTACTCACCAAAGGAGGTTCACGCATATCATTTCCACCTTTATCTACAAATGGTGAGTTATATTACACTGACAAATAACATTGATTATATATATTTATTTTACTATGTCGTAACATTGTATTGTTTTTAAACAATTAAAATATCATTGACAGCTCATCATGGTTGTGGATCCTCATCAACAAGATCTATTCTTGGTAGCAAGTGAAGAGGTATATCAGCAACTAATCAAGAAAATTATGACCCCTATTGTAAGTACTCTGTCATCGTATAGTTCCAAAAAGAACACATGTTTTCTCTCATATGTATTTAACATTTAAACTAAATTTTCATTACTTTTTCTTGGTGTAACGACTGAGGGAAATATACCCACTTACCCTTCGTGTGACTCATTATCAGATTAATAACAAATCATGCCTTCAAATGATTTTGAATTATCGCATAGTCTAATTTTATGTATACTATGTTTAAAATAGATACTATTTTACTTCATCAACTACTGGTAACAAAGCTTATATTCCCGGCACAGGTGTGATGTATATTCCAATCATGCTGTATTATTCTTTTGTATCCATATATATATATATATATATATATATCCATTCTTTCGGTATTTCAATGTAATTTGAATGTATAATTTACACTAGAAAATATGTTTCATCTACATTGAGTCATGTCATTTTAGAAAGGGATATAACTACTGGTGAAATCAACGCTGTAATTACTCATCAAAGAGACTATTCAGGTTTTTCCTACTACATAATCATTTGTTACGTTACAAGTATTTCATATACAATTCCTTACAAACTAAATGAAAACACTGCTGCATAAATAATGAAACTACTTCACCTTACGGAAAATGCAGGTCAATGTATTCTTTTTACCTTTTTCTAGAATTTTGTTCAATTCAGCACAGTTATATTTAATTTATAATTCCACGTTTATTAACACCATTCATTTAACAATTATTCACCTTCAGACTATTAGAATAGTTGTGATCCCTCTAATTTTTGCCAATATTGTGGTTATATATTTTTGTTTGATGAGAGAAATATAAAATACAGCACCAAATAAAACACATGATTTGGTATATGTTGCGCACTTGGTAAATTCTATTTGCAATTACTGCCTTCCTTCCCTCCATTCCTTCAAACATTATTCTTCAATCAAAACTCTGTGGAGGCAAGAGTATTCCAAGAATATATGCATATTTACAATTATATGTTTGCATTCACATCAATGGGCGGTAAGGTTGATAGATCATTCAATAATGGAAGAGCTCCAATTATATTCAGATTTAATGGAAAAAACTACCATCGCATAGGTAGTCTGTGTCCTCCTGAGGGACAACCACCTTGGTTTACCCAGCTATATGTTTATGATACTGCGAATGAGTCTCGAAACTGGATTCAGAAAGTCAGGTAAAATTTAACATTTAGGTATACACATTTATAGGACAGTTATATTTTCAATTCATTATTAATTTAATTCACTTTTCAGTTATGACAGAGAAAATTCAAACACATGGGTCGATTATAATATTTTTGTCAACTTAAAAAATATGCTTCATGAACAAATGTTTTATCTTATCATTTCAGAAGTGCAGAGGATGTTCTTGATCTTCAAGAACATGAAAACTTAAATTTGCGCCTTCTTAAGAGAGGACAAACAGATTCAATGACATACAACTTTCCTACTACTTCTGTTATTGGGTTGCTTATTGTTAGAGACATTGAAGAATTCAATTGTGAAAGAGACATTATCATTCAAAGTAGGAGTGGTGATTTGTAGCAGATTGATGAGCATCATCACTTGTACCTTCCATTGAAATATCCACTTATTTTTAAAAATGGTCAATATGGATATTTTGACCACATTTTGCGTCGATCTACATCTATGAGTAGATGTTGAAAGGTTCAGAAAGTAAAAATGCGTGAATACTTCTCCGATCACTTACAGTGTTGCTCAAGTGATATGTCAATATTACAACATTCAAGAAGACTTTTACAGCAATTTATTGTTGATTCTTATACAATGATAGAATCTCAGAGACTATCCTTCATTTTATTGAATCAAAAACACTTGAGGGTTGAGTTGTACTATGGGATGCAAGATGATTTTCTTCGAGGTGACTGTGATGGGTATGAAAGTGGGATGCAAATCATTTTACCATCTACATTTACTGGTTGTCCCAAGTATATGATTCAAAATTACCATGATGCAATGTCAATCTACAATTGGGCAGGATATCTAGATTTGTTTTTAACATTTAAATGCAATCCCCTTTGTCCTGAAATGACTAGATTTGTATCACATAATAATCTTCTCTCTTCAGACTATCCACACAATGTGTCCAAAATTTTCAATATTAAGGTTTACCAATTAATGATAGATTTATGAGATAGATGTTTCTTTGTAATGTCACTTGCAGGTACCTACTGTGATACAAATTATTTTCTAAGACATAATTTATCTTATTTAATGAATCTGTTGTTGAACTGTGTCATTTATATCATTAATTTCTGAGTAGTTGTTTGTACAGTGGAATTTCAGAAATGTGGACTGCCTCATATACACATTTTACTACTTTTATGTAGGGAGAGAAAAATAGGTACTCCTTCCTGCATTGACAAATGTTTTTCTGCTGAAATTCAAAATAAAGGTGATTTCCCAAAACTTCATGAGGCTGTTAAGAAGTTTATGATTCATGGACCTTGTGGTGACTCAAATGTAGATCACCTTGTACAAAAAATAGAAAATGTACTACATTATTCCCAAAAAAATTGTTGAATGTACACCAGTTGATGATGATGGGTATGTTCTATACCGGTGAAAAAATGATGGAAAAACGATCGTGAAAAATGGTGTCCCATTGGATAATCGGTTTGTTTTACCATATAATACTTTCATGCTAATGAAGTATCAAGATCATCTGAATATTGATGTTTCCAATCAATCTATTTCCATAAAATATCTCTTCGAGTATATTAGCTGAGGTAATGATCGTGTAACATCATCTTTGTATGAAACCAACACTACAACACTGTCAGGCAATAATGTTGATGTTATTAAAATGTATTATTATTCATGATACATTTATCCTTGTGAGGCCTCTTGGAGGATATTTTCCTATGATATCCACTATAGATATCCTTCGGTTGAAAGATTACATTTTTATTTACCAGGAAAAACTAGTGTTACGTACACTAACACTGATCATATTGAGGATGTATTTCATAAGGGTAAAATTTGTCAATCAATGCTTATGGCATGGTTTGAGGCTAATGTTTTTTACCAAGAAGGAAGATGTCTAACATTTTCAGAATTTCCAACTAGATTTTTATTCCACTAACGTGAAAAAATACGGTGTCCAAGAAAGAAGGGGTTCAGTATCGGTAGACATTATTATGTGCCACCGACAACTGGAGAGCTATATTACCTTCTATTAATGCTCACAAAGATCAGAGGTGGAACTTCTTTTTATAGTATTAAAAATGTGAACAACATTATCCATTGTACCTTATGTGAAGCATGTTCTACATTGGGACTTCTTGCTGATGACATAGAATTTATTGAATCAATCAAGGAGGTGTCAACTTGAGCTACAGGATAGTCTATACATAGAATTTTTTCCATCATTTTGTTCTCAAACAATATGTCTCACCCAGACACTGTCTGGCATGAAACATAGGTGCTCCTCAGCGAAGATATTCTCTTTGTGGAAAAAATTAGTCTACAAATTCCAAGTATATGTTTTCAAATAGGTCAATATATATAATGTGAACTATGTAGTTTCTAATTCAGTTAGTTTTTCTTCTTCAATAAATTAAAAGTACTAATTAAATAACAATATTTCATGATTCCATTTAGATTTTTCACTAACAGATCATCAAAAATAGATGTATTCTTTGCTTCAAATAGAGAACATACTACAGAGTAATGGTAGATCTCTTCATTATTTTCCACCAATGCTGGTAACTAATTCTAAAATTGTTTCTCAACGAAATCAATTGGTAGATGATGAACTTTATTATGATTGAGAGGCTTTTCAGAATGAGTATCTTCCTTTTCAAATTAATCTTACTGATGAATAGAATGAGGTGATGAATACCATTATGTCTTCATTAACTGCATCCGCTGGTGGTTTCTTTTTCTTGCCTGGTCATGGTGGCATAGATAAAACTTTTATTGGTAAAGTATTGACATCTTTAATACAGTCAGAAGGTAATATTATTGTGGAAGTTTCATCCAATGGAATTGCTTCATTACCGCTACCTGGTGGGAGGACAGCACATTCGAAATTTCGAATCCTAATATCTATTTCTGAAAACTCTATTTTCCAATATTCAACACGGCAGTGATGTCTCAAAACGTCTACAGTTAACAAAGATTATTATTTGGGATGAGGCACCAATGGTTCATAAGCATTATTTTGAATCTCTTTACTGTACTTTAAAAGATATCATGTTGGTAAAAATGATAAAGATAAAAACTTTCCATTCTGTGGAATAACTGTTGTGTTGGGTGGGGATTTATGGAAACTACTACCTGTCGTACCAGGTGGTTACAGAAATTAAATAGTTTCTTCAAGTATATATTCTCCATACTTGTGGAAACATTGTTGTGTTCTAACACTGAAAAGGAACATGGGATTTATTTCCAATTCTAATACATTTTCATATGAGGTTTTTGAATTTTCCAAATGGACATTAGATATTAGTGAAGGTCGCATTGTAGAACCAAATGATGGTGAAAGAACAATTCCAATTACAGCCACATATCTTCTTTCCTGGACTAAAGATCCTATTTCTGATGTTTTATGAACATACTTATCCCAACATCATCAATAACCATGCTGATGATAATTATATTAAAGACTGTGCCATCTTAGCTCCAACTCGCGATACTGTTGATGAAGTAAATTCATACATGATGTCCCTCACGTGTTCTGAATGCAAGGATTATTTCATCTCAGATTCAGTTTTTGAAGCATGTTTTGATACAGATAGGCCAGAAAACATTTACACAGCTGAAATGTTAAATGGGATTAATGTATCAGGAATGGCTGCCCATAAAATTACACTCAAAATTGGGGTTCTTGTCATGTTGCATCGAAATGTAGACCAGTCTATGGGATTATGTAATGGGACTCACTTGATTGTTACCCACTTGGGTGATCATGTCATTGGAGAAAGAATTCTATGTGACTGTAATTCAGGATATCTTGATTTCATTCCAAGATGAAATATGACACACTCTGACATTCGATGGCTTTTAAAACTACAAAGAAGACAATAGCCTTTGACTGTTTCTTATTCTATGACTATTAACAAAATTCAAGGACAATCATTTTCTTCGGTTGGGTTGTATCTTCGAAAACTTGTGTTTTGTCATGGTCAATTATATGTTTCTCTATCTAGAGTCACATCACCATTAGGATTGAAAATAGTAGTTGGTGATAATAATCCCACAACTCATGAATCAACACAAAATATTGTCTACAAAGAAATATTTCATATATTGTGATAGGTATATGTCAAATTATATGTTAAATTGTGAGTGTTTGGTTCCGCTCAGCTTATTTATGTCTGATTTTATGAAACTAAATGTTTCTAATTATGATGTGTTCATACAGAAATTAAAACATCACACTTTTACAAATATGTCACGGCTAATTTCCCCTTTGAATGATATCACACATGATACCAATGAGACATTGAAGATACAAGTGCATATTTTGAATTTTTGGTGCAACACATAATCCAGGTACTCCAACGATGTTGTTGCAATTGATATGATTTTTGAAGATTTACAGGCAAATTTAGAATAAAAATAAACTACATATTATCTTTATTCTATTTTATTCCTCTTTTCATTTCAATTATACCATATATTTGTCAGATACTCATATAATGTGTTTCAAATTTTGACATTCTTAGATATTGATTTCTGCAGAAAGAAAAGAAACATCGTACTGTTATAGGGCGTTAAATTCTATCTATGCTCAAAAATATATTATGTGAAGGGATGCTATCTTTCATACAGAACTTGCAGATAGCTGCTAATCAAGGTACCTACTTAGGAACTAGACATGAAAGTCGATTACTTTTCACATCAACAACGCATGTCCGTCCATGAGATGCACCACTGCCACATTTCTGTTTCGATTTTACTTCCTTTAAAGAGATAATTCAGAGAAGTGTTCCAGAGCAACATTTAATAGGTAAACATTTATTGACATTTCTGTAACATTTTATGAATGTTTATAAAGTATCTATATTGTTCAATATATAATTTAATGGATTACTTTCAACTTTTTTACCTTATAGTTCACAAAAATTTCTTCTTTTTGATCTATTTGATAAATTATAGGATATTTGTGTTGCTCACATCCTTTTGAAGCATTGGGTTATTCCAATTTCAAGATGAAAATTGTCTTACATGATTAACAGTTTGTCATTATGGCCTTTCAGTATCTTTGACCCACTATATATATTTAACATTATGTCGTGCATATTTTTCTGTAGAGGGTTACAACTTAAATGCAGTTTATGGGGTGACTATGCTAACCAGATGTCATCTTACTTGGAAGAAAATATCATTTCTTCAACTATTTTTATATTGCAACTTGTTAAAGTTAAGAAATTAAATATTATTCTCTCTAATAACCCAATTCCTTATTTCCCTTTCGTTTATTCAATGCTTTAAAAAGTTTTAAACCACTACTCTAACTGAATTCTTTTTAAAATTACTTTCAGACTCCATTATACTTAAAACTTCCATTAATGCGACTAAATTTTTTTTCAATGATGACATTGATGATGTTGAATCATTCTGAAAAAGCTACTCTAGATACATTATTTAATTGTAATTTTTGTATATGATGTCCAATGTTTACTATATGATATATGTACATATTATGTTTGAAATTTGAGTTGGATATTTCAATATTCAGATGTACATTAATAATGGCAATCGGAGTATCAATGTCCAGCACCAAAAAACCCATCTTCTTCTTCTACACCATTTCTATATTGGAAAAAGAAAAAACCATTTCTAAAGTCAAGAATTTTGATCAAGTATGTAGTATATGAAAAATTTACAATTTAATTTATGCACTTCAAAAATCTATTTGTACCCATATAGTGTTGTACAATGTCATTATCTACATTAATCTTAATTTTGGATAGCCTACAATGTTCTTGATTTCTGTGAACATAAAAAAATTAAAAAAACTCACAATTGGTTCTATGATTCATGCAATTCTTGCATGAAAAGATTGCATAATGTTGATGGCAAAATTTGGTACAACAACTGCAAGATATATGTAACTTGCACAGTTCCCAAGTTCTTATTTTTTCTTCTACTTAAATTTTTATTACATATATTAAATATCAATAGTAATTATTTTAACTTATCCTAAATCCCTTTGTAATCATATTTATAAATCAATAGATTTAGAGTGTAGCTGCTTGTGAGTGATTCCACGGACCCCTTATCACTTGTCCTATTTGATAAACAAGTAATACAATTTGTGAGAAAAACTGCTTTAGATCTGTGAGATTATTTTATTCAGGTACTACTAGATAATAAACGATCATGATTACAAAATATGTTTTCAAAATTAAAATTACATTTACTGTTTCTTCTTAAATAAGTCTGATGATGAGTATGGTTTTCCTACTGAATTGACTGTTTTCAAATCGAAAGAGGTTATCCAGTCAATTGAAGTGCCAAATTATAATATTCAAAATCAACATCGTTCATCAGGAAAAAAACTCATACAAGGTAATATTCATTACAGAAAATGAAAACTACATCACCAAGTTCAATAATAGCTTCATAGAATTTCAGGTAGATTATACTACATCTTCCTATTTTCATTGATATGGATAGATGAACATAGTTATTTATGTTATTGATTATGTACAAAATCGTCAAAGTAGTGGTTGTACAAATGTAACTTGTGTGCATGAACATAGTCAGGTGCAATATAATCCATTATCATCATTTTTACTTCCACGCGTGTAAATAAAATGCAACTGGATTAATTATTTATTGTTCTATCCTAGGAATATAAAAATGTTAAATCATTTCAACTCAGTGAAAATAATGACTCTATATTTGAAACATCATCTGCGGTATCATCCTCTATTTAGGTATATATATATTTTTTCCCTTAGAATTTGCATTACAATACTTTATTTTATTCCTACATTGTAATTTCTCCTACATCTGATGCTACTTTTAACTATGTTCTATATGCAGAAAAACCTACTGACTGAATTTCTTAATGAAGATGTTATTGAGAAATCTCAAAATATCCCACCTAAAAGTGTTGGTGATCAATGTCAGGGAAAAAATATTGCAATCTGAATGAAATATAAACTAAAAGAGAAGGAAGAAAAGAATGATTGATATGTTCATCAGATATGAAAGGTTATACGATATCAGGTGATTGTATCTTCTAATTTCATTTTTATCATGTGAGTTAGTTTATTCTTCCGGTATTACAATCAACTGTCACTTGATGTATTTCAGTGCTGGTGGGAGAAGGGGTTGGGTAGGGTGGGGGCCTAGTGGGGGCTGGTGAGAAAGGGGTTGGGCTGGGAGGAGGTGCCTAGTTGGGTTGGTGCCGAGAAGGGGGTGAGTTGGAAGGGGGAGGTGATGGGATGCAGTGGCAGAAGAGTCTGCTAAGGGGGGAGGGGAGGTAAGGGGTTGGGTAGGGGTGGAGGGGAGGGGGCTAGGCATGGGTGGGCGGAGGGGCTGGGCAGGGAGGGGGGCCTGGTTGGGGTTGGTGGGAATGGGGCTGGGCAGGGAGGAGGGGCCTGGTTGGGTTGGTGCTGGGCAGGAGGGAGGGTGAGTTGGAAGGGGGAGGTGCTGGGATGCAGTGGCAGCATAGGCTGCTAAGGGGGGAGGGGAGGCAAGGGGTTGGGCAGGGGGGTGGAGGGGAGGGTCTGGGCATGGGTGGGGGTGGTGATGGGCAGGGGGAGGGGCCTATGTAATGTTACCTAATTGATTTTTTTTCTTATTATATATAGGTTTTTGATCATTGATGGTGAAATATGTTCACTTATCCATTAATTTTAGGATTCTGTAATTTGAACTTTTTTGTGAAGGTTAGATAACAACTTGGGGTGGGGTGTTATTCAAAGAACTCCATGCACATATTCGAGGTGTGTTCTTATGTAATGTTAAGCTTTACGTTTTTATTGTCTCATTGGATGGTCTATATGAGTTACATTACACAACACATGAATATTGGTTGTCGGACAACTTGATTTTTTGAATACAAAAACCAATCATATGAGGTTATTGCTCATATTATCTTATGCATATTTCATATTTTAAATAAGGTATTTTAGTGTCTTATTTTTATTAAAAGTTAACAAATTTTAAAAAATTCAGTACTCTGTGCTACAATAGTTACTTATATAGTTGTTTTAATTTAGTCTATAGATTTATGATTCCTAATAAATGGTTTCCATTTTGTTTTACATATAAATATAAGTTGTCTGGGAAGGTTGGAGGGGAGGGGAGGGGAGGGGAGG
Organism: Viscum album; assembly: GCA_963277665.1. Taxonomy (NCBI): domain Eukaryota; kingdom Viridiplantae; phylum Streptophyta; class Magnoliopsida; order Santalales; family Viscaceae; genus Viscum; species Viscum album. Next base: position 544,733,496 of record OY728119.1, read on the forward strand.
GGAAGGGAGGGGAAATTGAGGGCAGAGGGGGAGGGGCCCGATGGGGGAAGAGGTTGGGAAGGGGGGAGTGGTGGGGGAAGGGGTTGGGTAGGGGGAGGGGTGGAGATGGGTAGGGTGTAGGAGGGGGTGATGGGAATTGGGGGGGGGTGAAAAGCAGGGTAGGGTGGTGAGGGGGGAGAGGAGGGGCTGTGCAGGGGAGGAATGAAGAGGGGGGAGGGAGTAATGGCTCAGGGGAGATTCGGGTTAGTGGGAAGGGGAATGGAGGGGATGGGCTGGGTAGGTTGGAGGGGAGGGGAGGGGAGGGGAGGATGAGGGTGGGGGGAGGGGTCTGTTGGGGGAAGACTATGGCCCGGGGAGGTAGGGGAAGCGGCTGGGCAGGGGAATGGAGGAGAGGGACTAGGCCGGTTGGAGGGGAAGGGAGGGGAGGATGAGGGCTTGAGAGAGGGGGCTGATGAGGGAACAGTCTGGGCAGGGGGGGTAGTGGGGGAAGCGGGTGGGCAGGGGTGAGGCAGAGGTGGGAGGGGGAGCTACTGGTATTGGGTGGGAGACAAGCGAATATGGGGGGGATGGGAGGGCTATAGTTTGGTAGGGGGATTAGATGAGCTGCTGAAAAATTGGGGGGGGAGTGACAGGTTGCCCAGACTAACCACTGTTTTTTTTCAATTAGTACTGATTTTTATATTATTTCAAATATTATTGATTTTTCCTTTTCATATTAATAAATGTTTGGTTTCACCTCACTACATTACCCATTTTTTTCATATTAATATGTGTCATTTACTTACATTAATGTCGGATTATATATTGTAGGGATCAATATAACTGGCAACAAACATGACAAACTGCTACTCTACATCAATGATACATGGTTGTACTGGGAGGTTGTTGACTGGACATTCTGATGACATGAATTGTAACGTGATCTGAAAACTGTTTTTGTTGAAAATCATGGTTCCTTTAATTGTTGTCAAACATGTATCTGCTACTTAAAGTGTATTTATGTTCTCTTTTCATTGTTAAATAACATTCAATAGTTATTTTTCAAAGGTGACATAAAAATGACAAATAATGTATATTTTGAATATAATGTTCTCTTACCATGCTTATTTTTTAATGTTTTCCTATTTCACGTTTCTAGAGATTATATTTTCATACTTTGTTTCTATGAATAGATTTATAATTTCAATACAATATTTATTTTTCTCCATTGATCACTTCTCATTTTTCTAATTCATTTTGTAATTCGTATTTCATTTATGACGTCGTGCGTATGCATGGGCAATGTACTATTTATTTATAAGGTAACTTGATTTTTTTTATTAAACAAAATATAACTAACCAAGCCATGATTACTTCAAAACCAGTACCTAACCTGATCCATCACATGCCCAAAGGGCATTCCTAATCCTCACTGGCTGGCAACAAGCACCCAGGCATCAAAATGAATAACCGAGGGAGCGATTTTTTCCAACCTGAACAACCACAATGAATACATAAAAATAGAAATATAGAAACATCAAAAGAATAAGGAATATATATTCCATAACTATAAGAACACAGTGGAAACATAACAATTTTAATAGAAGCTAAAACTCCAAAATACAAGTCCAACTATCTACAAAGGAATAAAACTAACATCTACTCCAAGAAATGGTGAGGAAAAACACCCACCTTCTCACCACCAGCTACCCAACGAGTTGAAATGAACCTTGATTCCTAATTATAGTGCCTTTTTTCCAGGCACCAGTAGATAAAAAATGTATACGCACTATCAAAGTGGTGAACAAGGTGTGATCTAAAAAGATTAGTATGATCACACCTAGGTGTTCAAAAAAAGTCTCTATATAAAAAATAATTTATTATCATTTAAAAACACATGGCATGATAATTAGTAAATATGTTATATATAAAGCATGGTAAACATTTCCCTTTTCCATGGTTCTAATCAAAAGTAGGTATATCTGTTTCAAAGACTATTTTCTAAATAATTTTTAACAAAAATAATCATGTATATCAAGGAAAAAATAGAAAGGAAAGAATTACTAAATAGAAGAATATGCATCACAATATCAAGGAATACAGTAGGTATAGGTAGAAGAATACTCATACCATAATAATCAAGTGCGCAAAAAAAATGATCCTAGAACACAAAACTAATATGTAGAGGAATACCCCAAGAGTAATCACCCCAAAATGTCAATATCAGTCCCCTAGAAAAACACACATAGTAAGTTGATGAATGCACCAAGAAAACCCCCTTGATAATCAAAAAATAATGGATGATGGACTCAAGCTTAACCTTCCACCTAAGTACCCAAGGTGACCCATGTGCTCAATTTCACAAATAAATTTCAATGCTTAGAAATAACATCATAAAACATTCACAATCCAATTGAAAATATGTAGGGAAAAACCATTTCAAATTTAAAAAACATTCTCAACGCACACAAAAGATTATTATAATTGAATAGATTAGATTATTAGGCACGAAAAGATTTTTTATTATCGTAGTCTATAAACGGAACCACATACCTCAAAGTTCAGGTTGTACACGGTCTCAACGGAATAAAAACCCAACAAAACAAAACAACATCAAAAAGGTTCCTAGAATAAGATCCTCGTATCTTTGGATTGATCCAAATCTAAATACAACAGGTATGTGTAAGGGACGAGACTCACATACCTCGAGGAAGAACACATGTTACACCACAACCAATGATTGAAAAGGCCTCCAGAATAAGATCTCACAACATATCTAGAAGAAACCAAGAAGAAACATCTAATATAGATAAAAAGATCTGATAACATAAATCAAGGGTTCTACCATGATAAATTGTGATGAATTAGAAGAAGTAACACTTACCCTAATAGACACACCACAGAACAAACAATGATCTAATGTTGATCTGATCAATCTGAAAGGATGGGAACCTATGAAAATTTTCTAGGAAGAGTCTAGGGTTGATATCAATGAAGAATGAAAATATTAGGTTGAGTGAAACAGCCATATGTGTGGGTTTAGGTTGGGCATAGGACAATTCATGACGTGTACCCCTTAGTCACATCATATAGGACACACTGGATAAGTATGCCAAAAAAACCATCTTCTCATGTTAAAAATCTATTATTTAAACCCTAAGCGATGCGAACATCAAGTACATGATCTGTACCTACTCACATCATGGTCTCTCTATTAACTAACTATATCTAGCAACCAGTACACTACGAGTACCTTTAGTAAATAGTGTTTACCTACTCTCCAACTTATAAAAAAATCTAGAAAACCACTCGTTAGGACTTTGAACAAAAATAGACCTATAAAAAAGGGAAATATTGCCCAATCAAGGTAATAGGATTTTACAAACTCTTCCACCATAAAGTCATTCCATCCTCAAGAACTCATGTGGAAGATGTTATCCCTATAAAAATATGAGGCCACCACTCCCTCACTAATGAATTTCGTCCAACGTATCATGAGAATACAGTCCTAGTTTCTATAGTACTATGACCAATGAAATATACATCCTACATAATTATTTCTCTTGAGAGTCAACAATCTCAATTAGTTCCTCCAAAATAGAAGCATTTGGGTTTAACTCAAATTCAGCCAAACTATGAATGTGAGCGGGATCAGGGTGATATTTCTTGATCTGAGATATGTCGAAAACATCAAGAATGTTTCTTAACAGAACCAGAAGTGCTAACCAATAAGAAACCTTTTCATGCTGTTCAATAATCTCAATTTGTCTAACATATCTCAGAGAAAACATTCCTTGTTTTCCAAGTTGACAGTGACCCTAAATGTGGATAAAATTTCAAGAAAAACTAGTCACCTATAGAAAATCTAAATGTTGATGTCACCAATATACATTTGATTTATATCTAATTTGGACTATCACTAGAAATTGTCTCACATGATGAATCTTTTCAGACCTCTCAAGAACCAGAATATCTCCATCCAAAGCTTCTTCTCACACCTCTTCCCATCAACGAGGTGGTCTTCACGGGTTACCATACAGTGCCTCAATGTGGGACATTCTTATCAATGAATAATAACTATTTTTGTGGTAAAAATCATCATCCCCTATATGGATATCCCATGATCCACTAAAATCCAAGTCACAATCAAATAGTATATCTTCTAGGATCTTAATTACTCACTATGTCTTACTATCTGTCTGTGGATGGTAATTTGTGATTAACATGACCTATGTCACCATTGATTATTGAAAAATTATCTATAACTTTGAGTTAAACCAAGGATCCCTTTCTGAAAAAAGAGTATAATGGCTCCCATGTAACCTACAGATATCCTGAAATTATAGCTTACCCAGATCTTTGACTTTAGTGGTGTCTTTGATCTGAATGAAATGGTAAGACTCCGTCAACTGATCAAAAAACCACCTAGATAGATTTTTTCCCTTGGGGTTTTAATGAATGCCCAAAAAATTCCATGGATACCTCATCCCATTTCTAAATTGGCACCATAATATATTGAAGAAAGCCAGAGGGTCTCATGTGCCTTTATATGTTGGCTGGTGTAATAATGGGGCACAAAATCTGCAATGTCTCAAATCATACCTGACAACCAAAATCTTTTTCTAATGCAATAATACATATTCACAATGCCTAAAAGAATGGAATATGAATATTTATCCCAATAAAACAAGACTGAACATCTCATAGGTTTTTGGATGGCAGGTTGCTTCTTGAATTGAACTATGAAATCGATAGAAATAGACTAGCCATGAACTGTCTCCCCACTATAAATGATTTCTCGAGTCTTATGAAACTCACCATACAATTTCTAACTCTAAAAAATAGAATCTAGGATAGATAATGACAACTAAACCTTTCTCATAACCATTCCATAAACATCCTCTTGAATGTAAATGTGAAATTGATAGAAAATCCCTATAAGGTTTCAGTCTTCCTTTGAATCCAGAATAGCTTGTGACAGTACCTTTCTACATAGAGCATCTATGACAACATTCCATTTACCTAGAGTGTAGGAGATATCGATTTCAAACATCTGAAGGTATTCCATCCATCCTCTCTATCTTAGATTCATATCTTTCTGAGAGAAGATATAGCTCTGAATCTTATGATTTATGAAAATCGTGAACTTCTTCCAAAATAGATAGAGAAACCAATATTTAAGTGCATTCATAAATGTATCATTCTATAAATCATTATTGGGGAAGTTATTCTCATGTGGTTAGTGATAATGTGAGTCTTAAGATACCACAATATCAACATGCATCAACACACATCCCAAACCAGCACCAAATTCATCACAAAACATCACATAACCCTTACTAGGATCTGGTGTGTTCAAAATAAGAGCTAAGGCCAGTAGTTATTTTTGTTCATTGAAAGAGGCCTGAAAATTATAATCCCATGTGAATTTCACCACTTTCATGGTATGAGTAGTCAAGGGTGATGCCATCTTCAAGAATTCCTTAACAAACCATTGGTAGTACCCAGCAAGAACAGGGAATCTTCGTATCTCTAAGGCATTATATGGTTCCATCCAAGACATAATAGCCATTACCTCTATGGGAAAACTGATAAGCCATGCTCAATATTATTTTCCACCATGAAATTCACTTCTTGAATCTAGAAACTACATTTTGAATGATTTCCATTAAATTTTTTGACTTCTCATCTTTTATAGAATGAAACTCAGATGGTGCTCATGATCGCTCTCATATTTTGAGTAAACTAGATTAACATCATCAAACACTACCACATAGGGGTCAACATATTGGAAGAATATTGGATCTATCAAGGAACAAAACTTCAGGAGTGTTAGTTAGACCAAAAGTCATAACATGATATCCATAATGGACATACCAACTCTTGAAGGATTTCTTTGTTATATCACACTCTCTAAATCTAAGTTGATGATAACACAACTGATGATCAATCTTAGATAACCACTTTTCTCCCATCCACTAATCAAACAAATCATCTACACAAGGAACTGATATTTTTCTAAATGTTACCTTGGTCAATTTTTGATATTGCACACATAACCGAAGTGAATAATCTTATTTCATGGAAATTAGAGTCCAAGTTTCGATGCTACATTTTAACCTCCATTCGCTGGACAATTTGGGAGGCGCGGAACAAATCCAGATGGGAGGTCAGACCATCGTCTTCTCTTCTTCTAATGCATTCGAAGGGGCTGTTATGTGATTTAATGTTTCTAAGGAATAGGGGCACAAACTATTCTGGGGGTTTTAATCTTGTTCATGGTTTGGTGTGCCCCCCGTAGATGTGGAGGGTTGGGTAAAATGACAGCCCCTATCATCGGCCTTATGCTGAATGTTGACGGGTCATTCATAAATGGATTTATACGAGGGGGTCTGGTTTAGGACAATATCGGATCAGTTTTAATGGAATTTAGCACCTTCCCCGGTCTGGGAAACTCGATGGGGGAGGTGGTATGGGCATTACATACTGGTGTTATGCTATGAAAAAGGTTCTAGTTGATGATCAGGGAAGTGGAGTCAGACTTTGAGGTGCTGATTCGGGCTCTCCAAGGGAGAGGTGATGTCCCTCGGTGTTTGAATTACATGGTCCGTGCATGTGGAGTAGATATTTCTAATGATTGTGCCATCCGTCATATCCCTAGAGAGTCCAACTTTGCAGCAGATGATCTTTCTCATGGATTTAGTCTTTACAACCCATTAGTAATCTTCTCTACACTGGGTTCTCTACCTCAGGAATGCTTAAGCTTTGTGTTAGGGGAGGCATTGGGGATCCATCATTTTAGACCTCCATGATCTTGTAATGTAATGCTCCTCTATTTTAAATAAAAAAATCAAAGTTCAGTCAGTATTTAATAGGCCTTCCACCTAAATCTAGAGTTCCTTTAACAACACATGTACCATACACTACAAAGGGATCAATATCGGTTGCATACCCAGCACCAGGTTAATCGTAAAATTTACCACTCTCTCTGAATAAAGGATGGAGAAATCATCTAGAAAGACATCAAGGAATACTCGTACAACAATAGGAACGCCATCAATAGAAGAAACATCATCAGTCTCAAATGCAACAAAAACTAATAAACTCGTGTTCTCTTGGAGGGACTTTCATATATAAACAGACCTCGGGTCCCACTCTCCCTAAAACACATGATATCTCCCATAGGAATTAAGAAATGAAACATTCTAATGAAAACAATCAACCTTATCTCAATGAGAAACAAGCTAATTCATACTGATGATGTCATCAAATAGATACATATCTAGAATGAGAAATTCCCAAACTAACACTGTATTTTCATTCATAAATGAACAAAAAGGATAATGAAACCTATTCTATTTCCTCTTAAAAAGAGGTGTCACTAACATAATTATAATGGAAATAATGTTCATAGGAAGTTTAAGAATATATAAAAAAGTGTAGATATAAATGATTGGGATGCAATAGTATCAAAAATAATAATTGATACTCAAGATAAAATTAGGATCTTACCTCTCACTATTGATGGACCTACATCAACTATCATTGGAAACCCATCTACTGCGTATAAATACTTAACTCGTGAGGCATGTGGGTGGAGCCTCATAGTCCATGAAGCTATTGATTACACTGTAGTAGCCTTTGGAGCCGACAGACCCTAACCATAATAGGGCATAGTCATATACTAATAGAAACACTATATATGACGAACACCTCCACAACTATTTCACATCTTCATGGTCATTGGAAAAAAAATTCTGGTGTGTCCTCCCTTAGTGCATTGATTGTAAGTCTGAGGAACACTACAAGTTGCAATGGATGGTGCAGAGGAGGCTTGTTACTAAGACCCACCTCCACCACTTTTTTGACAGTCCTTCCACAACATCTTCTACCCATGAACACCACTAAAGATTTCACTAGTTGGAAGAGAAGATGTAGTAACACAACCATTCTAGCATTGATAATCTCTTCCATTATTTCTTCGTCTACTATCTTTGCATAGGTATAATGCCTCAACCTAAACACTTGCAGTATAATATCTAAATTCAAACACTACCGATACCTTTGAGCCTTAAAATGGTCATCCTTTACCATGTATAGAGAAAAATGGACAATCTCCCTAAAAATATTTGTGTATGCTGACACCGTATAGTCTCTCTTTCGCAAGGAAATAAAATCTAGAGAATTTTCTTGAATTAGAGACTCTAGACCAAACTATTGGAAGAATGGGGTTTTGAAACCCATCCAATACAAGTCGATGTACCTATTTTCCTAGACCATATAATCCCACCAATACCTTTTGGAACCCTCAAGTCTGAATGTCGCACACTTCTGCCTGATATTCTCAGGTGTCTATAGAAATTAGAAGATTTAATCGATCACGCACTACCAATCCTCCACCTCTTCAGTTTTATTTGTTCCTATAAAAGAAAATGGTTTCTCGAGCAAGAAATATTGCGATAAATCTCTCTCTCCTCTATCTATTGGTTGTACCTCAACCACTATGTTTTGAACTCATGGAACATCCTGATCAATAACACAGACTGCTCATATGATAGTATCAAGAAAATTCTTATGCATATATTGATTTCTTTGAGGAGCATCTACTGCACCCTCCTGAGGAACTCGGGGAAGGTGTTTGGGAGACATATTAATGGACACTGAAACAGATGAACAATCAGACAATAGAAGAAATATCAGTTCAAAATAGATCACCCATAATGATAAAATGAGATTTTTAAAACAAAAACCAATACTAGAGACACGCATCCCAAAATCCCATGGAAACCTATGTCTCGTTACAATAAGAGCTAGCTAAGCACATATCACAATATATATATATCATGTTTGGACAATCCTATATCCAGTCTGACAGACATCCCAAGAAAAAGATTATTGAGGGCAGACCTTCTCTAATACAAAAATGTAACAAACCATCCTATGTTTCCCTCAAACCTTACACCTGACTGATCTATCACAAACCCTAAGGGAATTTATGGTCCTCACGGGCCAATGAAAATTTCCCAGACATTGATTAATAAAACCAAAGGAAATTTTTTCCCAACCTAAACAACTACATGGCATACATACAAAATGAAAGAGAGAAACAATAGAAGACTGATAAATGTATATGCCATAACTCTAAGAAAACATTAGAAAATGAATAAATACAACAGTATCAAAAAAAACTTAAATAAAAGTCCTACTATCTACAAAAGACTCTAACCAACAGCTATAGAAATAATGTGGGAAATCTGCCACCATTTCACTATGAGCTACCCAAATAGCTGACATGTACATCACCTCCTCACTGCATCACCATACCATTCCCTGCACCAAATAACAAAAAAATTTCTACCCACCACTGAAGTGGTGTATACGGTGTGAGCTAACAAGAATAGTAAGATCTTGCCTAGGTGATCCACGACAAGTCTCTGTATAAAAAATAGTGTATGTTCATTTTAAAATAAAACATGGCATAATAATCAGTAATAAAGGTAATTCGAAAACATGGTAATCATTTCCGTTTTCTAAAGTTCTAAACAAATGAAGGTATTTAATTTTTAAAAGATATTTTCCATATAACTTTTCCGAAGAGTAAACATACATATCAAGGCTAACATATATATAAAGGAGTAAATTAAACGAATCATAGGTAACACGACACAAAGGAATAATATAGGTCTATGAATAATAGTACTTGTACCATAACAATCAAGTGCCCAAAAATTGATCCTAGAACACATGCCTATGAAAAAAGAAATACCCAATGAGTAAACCCAAAAGAATTTCAATATTGATCCCATAGAAAAATAAGTCTAGGAAATAGAGGAATGGAAAAAGATAAACCCCCTTGATAATCACAAAAAAATGAATGATTTCCATAAGATAAACCTTCCACCTAAGTACCCATGGTGACACATGTGAAAAATTTCACATACCAATTTAAATGATTTGAAAACTATTCAAAACCATTTCACAATCCAATTATCAATGAATTTCCCTAGAATCAAATCCTTATATCTTAGGATTGATCCAAATATAATGACAATAGGTTAGTGGAGGATAGGAAACCCACATACCTAAAGAAATAATGCCCTATGTACACCGAGAAATGAAGGAAATGACCACCATAATGAGATCTCAAAATAGAACTATGAGAAACAAAGAAGACACATCCTACATTGATCAATGGTTATGATAATGCAAAGCTAGGGCATCACCACAATATATTTTTATGAAGAACTGAAATGAAAACTTACCTAGAACGACACACCATAGATGCAATGATGATTCAATGCTGATCGGATTGATCTAGAAGGAGGGGGCCTCTGAAAATCACTTAGGAATAGTCTAGGGTAGAAGGAAATATGTTCTTGAAATAAAATGAGAATAAAACATCCTAACACATGACATTAACTTGGGATTTGTCCAAGTCACGACATGTACCACTTGGTCACGTCTTGTAGGCCACACTAGATAAATATGTCGAAATATCCATCACCTTTGGTTAAAATCTGATATTTGAACCCTATATGACTGGTACCTCAGGAACCCAACGTGTACCTACTCACAGTATGGTATCCCCGTTCACTAATTGTATCCATAAACTAGTACATGATGTGTACCTCTAGTACACAGTTTGTACCTCAAGTACACAGTGTGTACCATTACTATATAATGTGTACCTACCCTACATCCTGTAAAAAAGTCCAGAAAACCACACCTAATGACTTTGAACAAAAAGGGATCTTAGAAAAAGGGAAAGACATACCAGATCAATGTAATGGGACGTTACACAAGTTATCTTAAATAAATTCTCTCAATAATGAATGTAATTATCTCAATAAAGATCACAATAATTTGATTTGATCCCCCTCTTCCCTCTTAAGACAAGTAGAATAAGGGAATTAGTTCAGGATTTCTAAGACAATTAATATTTATCTCAACGATGAATGGAACATGTTTTTGGGACCTTCATGTTAGTAACCAACTATCCAATAGTGGAATTATAATATTCACGGGTGATGTGTGGATATACCCTGAGGAATGTCTCTTTGGATTATTCAATAAAATCACGACTAGACAACAATTTCAACTAAATTTATGATCAATGAATATATATTTATCATAATGAGTTAATGCTTATTATAAATAAATGTTATGTTTTTGTGATACGATCCTCTATATGAATATTCAAGGGTTGATTTTATCCATTTTATCATATTTATCAACAAAAACCAATGAAAAACATTGTTTGGGAAGGTCCCAAAAACTTATTCTATGCCTTATAATGTTCATGTGCTATCAAAGTGTTTATGTATTAATGTATATTAAAATATAATTATTTGATACTTTGAACTTTTTATTGTTTGTATTTATTTTCTATTTTTTCATTAATATGAAAGTTGAAATATTATGATAATTCTATTACATATCTTCATGAACAATCCAGAAGTATATTATGAATACTTGAATTTTGTAATGGCACAATTATTTGTGATATGCTTATTTTTAAATAAAAATTCTTTGATAACATTATTTACACCCAACGCCATGCTTTAATGAACTTAGTAAATATATAGAAATATTACTATGTAAAAATTTATAATATTTTTTAAATAAACATTTTAATATTATCTTAGGTTTAATATTTCATAATTTTCGAAAAATAATTATTAATTTTTTAATAGTGAAAATACTAATTTTTATGGAAAATATTATTTTCTAATAATTAGAATTTTTTTAGGATTATTTTTAAATTAAATTATTTTATTATTTATAAATACTCGTTAAATAATAAAATTTTAATCAAAATTATACTTGATCTAGGTATAAAAAAAATTTACACTTAAAAAACAATTTTTAGAAAATATTATTTTATCACAGTTTGTGGGATTATTAAAAAATAACTTCCTTCCATTTATAGAGATATATTTTTATAAAATGGATTATATATTTCAAATAAATATGTTAATATTTAGTAAATAGGTCTTTTTTATTTTTAGGTATACTGAACAGTAGGAGTGGTGAAATTTATCACCTAGAAAAGGGTTAATTAGTTAATTAAAGATAAAATAATGTGGTAAAGAAATAAAAATACATCCCCAAGTTTAATTTATTTCTCACTATGAGTCTATTTCATCCATAATCATCCAAAATTTGTAACTATATCCTTTTTTCATTTATCATTGATTTTGAAATTTATATTAATTTAAGAAAAAAATGAATAAAAAATTTTACCCTCTTGAATTTAGTATCTTTAATATTTTCTAATAAGGATAAAAATTTATTTTGTTCCATTTTACATTATTATATTTATGTATAAAATTTTTCTTGCCTTGGAAATTTATTGGTAATTTTTAATTATTCAATAATTATCATAGATTTCTAAAAAATGCATACATTATTTTTACTTAATTAATACGAAAATAATATAAATAGTTAAAAACATTAAATGAAATAAAAATTGTATTAATTATTATTTCCCAAGAATTTAATAGATTATTTGAAAATAATATGGATTTTTTTAATTATAATATTTAAGTTTCATTTTTTCATGTTGTTTTCAAAGTCAAATTAAATGACCAGTTCCAAAAAATTAAAATAATGATATTTTTTAATAAATAAAATTTTACGATATGATTTAAAATTAATAATAATCATATATTAAAAAATAAAAGTAAAATTATTAAAACCTTAAACCATTGTACATTTATAGGTCATTTTTTCCTTTATAGTAAAATTCTTGACCCTTAAAAGGTAGAAGACTTTAATATTTCCGTTAATGTCAAAAGAGTTAACAGGGAATTAATACTAAAAGGTAAGGGTGAAAAATGACCAAAAAACACAAAATTATACTATATAATAATTTTAGAATCATTATAATATTAACTTATAGTTATGTTAATTTTAATCCATTTTGATATAATAGATAATTCATATTAATTAAATTCTTTAAGAAAGTCCAAAAATACCCCTCTCCTCACTTATAAAAGGATACCACTTCTCTCTTTTCAATGCACCATGTTGGAAATAATAGAATAATAAACCCCTATAAAATTCCTTTATAAAATCACATAGAAATTATTTATAGGTTTTGGTCTTCTAAAAATATCATTCCAATGGTCTTTAATAAGGGATCTAACGAATGTCTACTAAAGAAGAAGAGATTGTCATTACCAACACTTTCATGTTTGTTTATTTTTTATCATTCATATAATTTTTTTGTAGCCATTATAAAATAATAAATATGGTATCATAAATATACTAATAATTATTTATTATTACAAGGAAACCATATTCTGTCACTTTTCCATGCTACCTAAAACGAAAACATCACTTGAATGTACGTGTGGTGTACCATCTCTACGTAGTAGTGTATTTTTTTCATTGCCACATTACATGCATGGTTATCAAGATGTAAATAATGAAAATATATGAACATTATTTAAATAATTATACTCATAAAATTATAATATCATATCTACCTTCTTACCATCGAATCAGATAGTGAACAATTACATCCCTCACGTGTACTTGTGGAAAACCACCTCAATAAAGTGACATGATCTATTTTTAATTTCCACTACCCAAGAATTGTAATTTGTATATATTTAATTAGAATATTAGATACATATGATATTATAATTTTACTATAAATATGAATTATTATATAACATTACTTTATCCCATCCATGGAATAATGAAAAAAAAATAATGTGTATGTTCGGCCAAGGGTCTCCATGAATGGTGTAATTAACTTTTCTATATGTTTCTATTATGGATGAAAAAAATATATATATATAATTTATATTATATTTATAACCTCCATAGAATTCATAAAATTAGGCACCCTTGATAAAGACATAGGAATGAAAGCTTCCAAATTAGAATGTAAACGGAAAATGAAATAGTTAACTCCCAAAACATTCATAATTATAAATAATTATTAAAAAACATGTGATAAAATATAATTCATTTATCATACATGATATTTTAGATATGTATATCATTATTTTATTTCATTATAATAAATGTAACCTAATTATATTTGAGGTTTAAACAACTTATATGGTAATTTGTGTTTGGGAAATGGATTTCTTCTGAATTTTCAACCCACTGAGACACATTGGGTATTATGAACCAATTTATATATATACGGTATATATACTACAAATTATATGTATTTTATGTGAATATATATTTATTAAGTACCAATAATGTTTCAACTCTAGTTTACTCTATCAGTTGGTCACAATTTAAATGTTACCAAATATGTGATAATTAATTTTACTATCTCATTTTACAGGATTGATCATTTTTTCATCAAATGAATATTATAATATATAGTTCAAAAAATACTCTATTTTATTATCATATATATATTTAATGATTTCCCATGTTTTCTTCAAAAATCACCACTCTCTGAAACCAAAATCATGAAATGAAATTTTTAATGGAAAACTGGATCTTATTTAACTTTTGATCAGGCTTATTTTTTTATCCAGATCCATATTTTAACAATATTGTTTTACAAAATTAATTTTTATTTATTAAATTTATTTAGTAATTTTGAATGCAAATAATATTTCTAATGTTTTTTTTAAAGGTTAATTTTCATCCTTTTTAAAAGAATCAAAAGGAATGATTCTTTCAATACATATTCCATTAATAGCTTTCCCCACCACCACAACCATTTTACAGTCGTTAGCTACTTCTATGTGTTCTAAATGGGTTTAAAAATAAACCACATTAAAGAAATATTATTTTAAAGGGTTTTCTAAAATTTTCTTGTATTCCAAAAATAATTATTGGAATAATAATGTTATATATTTCTAATAAATTGATGGTCATATTTTCAACCAGTTAATTTTTTATTCATTATAAATCACTTGAATCATTCGATTTCTTGTGATTAATTTTTATTGTAAATTAAATTTATCTCAAATATCTATATTATTTTTATAATGTATATGATTATTTCATGAATTTTATACCCTTTTAGCAAATGGAATTTCACTATAAAATCTATTTGATTTACTTGGGAAATAATACTATTATATATTCATTACTGAATATAGACATTTATTAATAAAGAATATTGTTCATTAACTGTATTGATTACTACATATAAGTGGAAATCATTATTACCATAGTAATGGGTGTGTATTTGTTATAGATATCCCTTCAATGCATTGTCATGTCTCTTAATACAAATTAGTTGTTCAAATAAAATGGGTTCTTGGTATATATTTACATTCCTATTAAAATACATTGGAAAAAAAATTATTATAAATATATCATTATATATAAAGTAATTACATCCAATTTTATTCATTTCCATCATTAAGAAATCAACTATTCATATCAATGAGATTTTTGCATTGATATTATATATGGATTCATTTTTCCTCAATATACTAATTTAATGATAACCAATTTAAATTATTTACCTTTTCATATTGATTATGTCTTATTCAGTCATGATATCATATGCTCTGTATAACCCTTTCTCAGGATCTAAACTCATCCTTTATATGTTTCCTTTCCCCTGTATATGTATAAAGATATTATGAATGATATAAATGATAATATAATCTTTCCACCTCTATAAATTTAATATTTCCATTATGATATCGGGATTATATATATATATATATTCCTATGACTATAAAATCAACGGATATTGTACTGTGATATCTCCTATCTCATATACCAATGAAATACAGTAAACAGTAGCTCTGAGTTACTAGAGTTGGGGTTTTTATCGTTTGTATCAGATTAATTTTAGTTGAATATTTGAAAATTAGATTTTTAATTAACATATCATATATAAGACGTATGATAATTTATATAGTAGTTGAGAACATTTACCACTGTTTGAATTTTTTACGGCTCAATATTTATAATGATTATGAGCTAAATATATGAGTTCAATTATTTAGTGATGGGCCGTAATAAAAGAAATTAAATCAACACCCATAATAAATGTAGTCATTTACCTGCTGATAAATTAAAAAATTTGGTTTTGGATATTAGAAAATCCTAGAAATTTTAGAACTAATGTCCCAGGTTATGATGAATAGACTCTACTGATTGGATACACCTATTAATCAACCATGTGATACATAGATGTTGGATCACATTATAAAATAGAGGCCTCAATCTTTTACTATAACCAAAAATCCAATGGTAGGTGAGAAATGGTTTATTTTCCTCAAAAGGTATTATTCTCCTCAGGATGATATATTTCATATTCAAAATCAACCTATTATAGTCTATTAGTTTGATGATGAACATAAATTCCCAATGAAATTTACTTCCATAATATGGGTTTTTCTATATATTCATTGGATACATTAATCTCTTATAGTTGGGGAGAATCTAAAAATTGAGTATATGCCTATTATATAAGATTTTATTTATGTATTTCTAAAATAGATTCATATTATTCACCCAATTCAAAAAAATTAGTTTTTAATAGATTGCATTACTGATACTACACCAATTCTGAAGATACGAAATAGATTTTCCCAAATTTATTTACATGAATTGAAGAAGAAACTCTATAAGAATATTGATAAGTGGTTCATTCAACCCAGCTCTCCACGATGGGGTGATATTTTTCTTTTTATTATAATAAATATGGATCAATATTTATTTTCATTGATAATCACGAACTAAAAATGTTCACTATAAATAAAATGTATTTTCTACTTTAAAATGATGATCTGTTTTTTCCAAATACCTCATACATAATGTTTTTACGTGATTGTTCTTTGATTTAGATATCATCAACATAGATTCCAGAAGGAGTGTATACCAAATACACCCTTTCATTTGATGTATTGCCTCATTCAATTTATAGTAATTCCATTTGGCCTTACCAATGCTCATGTTTTCTTCATGGAATTTATCAATATAGTATTAAGGTATTACCTTGATCAATTTATTGTGGTATTTATATATGATATTCATATATATTCAAAGCTAGAGGAATTGTATAAAAAAAGTAGTGAATGTTTCTAAAGAACCTAATGAATGAGGAGTTTTTTACAAAATTTAAAAATAATTAATATAGGATTTAGAAAATTTTCTTTGTTTGGAAATAATATCTCAATTGTCTCCATATCAGAAGATCCTTAAAAGGAAAAAGTGATTAAGTAGTGTTCTATACCTACCATAGAAATAAGATATAATGTTTTCTTAGGATTTATGGAAACTACAAACACATCATGGTATATTTCTCGTTACTCTATAATCCACTCAACACTTTTAATTATAATGGTGTTATGTTGTTATGGGGAAAAAATGGGCGGCTAATTTCAAAGAACTGAAGTGATGGTTCATCAGTGTTCATGTGCTTACCAAACCTTGCTATAGTGAATAAATTGTGATATATAGTGATGAATAAAAGATTGGAATGGGAACCATCCTTATGAATGATGATATGGTGATAT
Organism: Viscum album; assembly: GCA_963277665.1. Lineage (NCBI taxonomy): Eukaryota > Viridiplantae > Streptophyta > Magnoliopsida > Santalales > Viscaceae > Viscum > Viscum album. Next base: position 544,750,937 of record OY728119.1, read on the forward strand.
CGTAAACCTCTGTCCAAATTAAAATTAATGATAAAAAGGAACTAAATCCAAATTTATAGTTTACAGTGTCATGTTTTGCATTGAAAATATAGAGGAATTATTTTAAATATGAAAGGTGTGATATATATGATAATGATAATATAATGAGGTATATATTTATATAAAAATAGTTGAGTCTGCTCCGGAGAACATGGTTGGATTTCATCAATGATTATGACTACTCAATACATTACTACCCTGAGAATTTTAATGGGGTTTTTGATTCACCAAGGAAGAATGACCATGATTGTTTTCTTATGATGAGGATTAGATTAGAACTATTATTTATTGAATTATAGAATTTAGATTATAAAATATTATGGAAATTTCAAAATATTTCCTTTCTAAGTTGAATGTTCAACCATCCATCCCTGCTATGATTAAGAAGGAATAGAAGGAAGATGTATAATTACTAAGTAGGGTAAAGAATGTTATCATGTTCATCCTAATCAGACTCGAATAATAAGTTTTGGGAAATGTGTATTTATTCGATCCATACTATAGTTGAGGAAAAATCTTTTGGATGATGATCATAGTTTATAAATGCATATTCATATAAGAATTATAAGGATGTATAGTGGTATAAAATAATATTTATGATGGGATAACATGAAAAGGGATATTACTATGTTTGTATACATATGACTGGAGTGTCATCAAGTTAAGGCCAAGAGACATAATACTGATTCTATTTTTCAAACATTACCTATACTAGAATGAAATGGGAAAATATTCCAAGGATTCCCTCGTTGGACTCCACACAAAATAAAAAGTAAAAAAATAATATTTGGGTATTAATCACTCCCCTTATGAAATGGGCCTCTTTATATCTATAAAAAAGACTTATCCCTTGATCATATTACTCAGTTATGCATTAATGATGTTGTGAGATTTTAGAGAGTACCACCGTCAACTGAATTTGATTAGGATCTGAGGTTTACCACAATGTTCTCTAGAATCCTTCAATAGGCTCTAGATACATAGTTGTGTTTCAGTACTACATATCATCCTCTAATAAATGTCTAAAATGAGAGGATAATTAAAACATTATAATATAGGATGAGATAATTAATTTTATATTTCATAGGTGATTTGGACAAACACCTTCCTTTGGAAGAGTTTTATTACAATAATAGTTTTCACACGAGGATTCAGATGGATCCTCATCAATCCCACTATGGGATGATGTTTAGAACTCTAGTATCTTGGTATGAATATGGAGAAAAAACTATTAGGACCTAATCTAGTAAAGTAATTGGATGAGAAGTTTATACACATTAAAAACACAAAAGGGGTTCTCAGAATAAATAAAATTGATACTAAGAGTAGTTGATAAAAACTAAATACTGAACTTCGTGATGAGGTATAAAATTTCATATCTCCATAGAATATGGTTATGATATTTGTAAATAAATGAAATTATTCCCTATAAATATCATACCATTTAAATTATTGATCTTATTGGTGTGGTAGCTTATCATTTTGTGCATCAACCAAATATCTCTCTTGTTTTCAATGTGTTCCATGTATCACTCATGAAGAAGTCCATCCCCAATCATTCGTATGTACTAAAATCAATGGTTACATTGTTAAATCAAGAACAATCTTCTAAGGGAAAAATTATAAAGATTCTATATCATATATATAAAGTGATTCAAAAAATACCACTCATATGGTCAATGTTTTTTGGATAAAAAATAATTTTTTCGAAGCTACATGGGAACCTAGGGATGTGATGAGGTAGATATATCCTCTAATTTTGTATTATATTTGTTTAATTTTTAGGGATACATTCTTATAATGGTGGTTGAATGTAACAATAAAATATTCTAAGATATATATCTCAATATATATAATTTCATCGATATATTTCTTTATACAAAACACCATGTTTAAAAAAACATTGATAAGCTATTCAAATATTACTTTGTGAAAATTATATAAATTTTGAAATAATTATATCAATATTATCATATGTTTCTTTTATTGAAATTTTCTGGATAAGTGACATGTTGTGTGAAAAGTGAAAATAATAGTTTAAAATAAAACTTCATTATCTAGAATTCTCACATAATTATTTTAAACTTGATTTTATTTGAAATTTAATTAGTTGAAAAAATAATGATTTTCTTATTGGATAAAAAATACAGTTTTTCCCGGTATTAAACATTTTACATGTAAAAAGTATAATTTATACCACATTTTTTCAGTGAGCTTTGTTGGTTTATTTTATAATGAATTTATTCCACTTATAAAGATTCAATTTTAAATAATTATTCAAAATTTGTATGAAATAATCATATTTTTGAAATAATTCTTTTTAATTTTTAGGCATTATGAATATTTATTGGGGTAAAATATATCACCTCAGTAATGGGAAAATTGGGTAATAGAAGTTACAAATAATGTGATAATTCCTTAAAATATATTCAATATTTAACTTTATTTCATTTGAAGAGTCTATTTCATAAATAATGATATGATCCTTGAAACTATGACCTTTTTTTCATTTACAATTGATTTTGTTATTTATATTGTATTATAAAATGAATAAATACAAAAAGTCACACTCTTTAATTTAATATGATTAATATTTTTTATAAGGATAAATAGATGTTATGTTCGATATTAACTATTTATTTAGTAAATAATTCAATTTTAATTTTATTCCAATTTTTAGTGATTGAATAAATAACATAAATTCATATGTATTGTTGACACGATAATTATTTAATTAATATAAAAACAAAATAAATGATTTAAAAAATGTTAAGAGTAATAAAAATTGGAATAATTATTTTTTTCCAATAGTTATAATGATTAATATAACATATTAGGGATGTAAGAAAGATTTATATTTAAATTATATTCCTATCATGTTGTTTTCAAATTCAAATTTAATGAATAGTTCAAGACATGACATAAGTGATATTTTATAAATAAAATATGTTTTTATTAAATGATTTAAAATTCATTAAAATATTATATTAGGTATCGTTCAGTTGATATAGTTGAAAAAACTGTGATCAATTGTTGTTCCTTTTGATATTTTACCCAAACATTCTTGACACTTAAAGGATGGAAATGTTTAATATTGTTGTAATTATCAAAAGAGTTAAATAGGGTTTTAATCTAAATGTAATGGATTAAAACATAAACTAAACATGTCAAAATTTTAATATATGAGACTATTTCAGATCATCCTTATATTATTTTCAAATTTAATAAATTTTGATCTATTTATAAATGAAAAATATTTTATATTAATTTTTTACTATAAAATATCCAATAATTCTCCTCTATTCATATATAAGATGAAAAAATTCTCTATTTTATTTACACTAACTTTTCTCAACCTATTATGACCAAAACCTTAAACATTTACTTCTCAAATTAATGGGAATAAAATTGTATCTTTTTTCTTCTTAAAATTTTATTTTATGGGTCCTTAAGAATGGATCTGAAGGAAACCCACCAAAGAAGAGGTCAATTTTAATTAACGACTCTTTCAAGTGTATTTATTATTCTTATTTATCTAAATCTAATGTTCCCATCCTAAAATATTTAATTTAGTTTCCTAAACAAACATTTATTCAATTATTTTTTTGTTATAACCATACTCAGTCTCTTTTCCAACCTACTAAATGGAACAATGTCTCTCATGAGTACGTACGACTTTCCGTCTCCACATAAAAGTGTAATTTTTTAAATCAAAAAAATTCATTGATGGTTCAAAATAAGGAACAAATGAATATATATAATATTTATGAATTTTTTATACTTCTTAAATTATGAAATCAGATATACTTCATTACCTTCTAATCCTTTTGATAATAATGATGTCGCTTCTGCGTATGTGTGGACAACCCCCTCTACAAAGCAATGTGGTCTATTTGTCATTTATAATTTAAAAGTATGGTACTACAGATATATTTAATGAATATATAAGGTATAAATTACATAAAAAGTATCATGTAATGGTGAATTATTATTATCTGTTCTTCAAACCCATCTGTTTAAAAATAAAAAAATGTTCATGTGTACATGCGGTCTACCATTTTTGTAAACACTGCATTTCATTTTTCAATATCTATATTTCACAAATGAGATTATATATATATATATATATATATTTAAAATATAGTATATTTATTTACTAAATGAAATTATAGATATAATGGAACCATTATAAATGTTTAAGGATGAAAACTATCAAATAAAAAAATACATGAACAACAAACAAGTTAACCCCCCAAATAATGATAATAAGAAATTATAGTTATAATATTTGTTATAAAATTTTATAAATAGATCTTATATGATATTATATATAATTATGCTGTTATATTATTCAATTATAATAAATATAAATTTATTTTAAAGGTGGTTAAAATGACTTACGAGGAAAGTCTAGTTTGAGGTAAGGGGTTTTGTCTCAATTTTCACACCGTTGAGACATATTTGGTATTATAAACCTATTTATTTTTATGTTGTTCATAAACTACATATTTTATGTATTTAATATAAATATTTATTTATTAAATATTATTAATTTTAAATTTTTTTATCCTTTCAAGGGTTTATAATTTGAATGTTTCTAAATAGGTAAAAATTTATTTTACAATCACAATTTTTTTAGATTAATAATATTATCATTATGATAATATTGTGATTTGTCCTCAAAAAATAATCTATTTTCTTACATTAGGTATATTTAATGAGTTCCCATTTGTTCTTACAACTTTTCCTCTATTTTACACTTGAATAAATAAAATAAAATTTTAAAATAAAATTTGATCCTATTTCTCATGTGATAAGGAATATTTTTATTCCATGTAAATATTTTATTCAAAATTATTTTACAGAACACATTTTTACTCAAACGAATTAATAAGGATATTAAATGTTATCAATTAAATTTTAAAATGTTTAAAATAAATCTATATTTTATTTCTGATAGTTCTAATTTAGAATATCATTATAAAATGTCAAATGGAATGTTTTAGTAATGTATATAAAATTAAAATATTTTCGCACCACCATAATCATTTTATAATATTTGTCTTATTCTAAAAGAATTGTATGATATTAAAAAATTAATAATTAAATTTTATTTTAATGTTTGTCTTCAATTTTATTATATTCTACATGGAAAATTGTTATATTCTAATTCTTATATTTATATTGAATAGTTTGTTAGTTTTTACCAATTATTAATTTTTTATTAAATAACATTCTCTTGAAATTTTCACTTTAGGTTGATCATTTTTCATTTGAAAGTACACTTCTCTTAAATATATATATTCTTTTTATAATTTTTATGGTTATCTCTTAAAATATATACAATTTCAACATAATATTTTTACAATAAATTAAATTTTATTGGATAGGGGAAATCATTATATTCCTGTTATGTCCAATAGGATAAATACCCAGATAGGGGGGGTGAATTAGGCTTTGACAGATTAAAACTTTCTCCCTTTGGATATTGTCTTGTTCCCAGAAAAAAATCAATTCTCTCTTCCTCTCATATCAATATATAAACACATATTAAATCATGCACAAGAAAAAATAATTTTACTTGGTTCACCCTCAATGGGCTATGTCCAAGTTGCATACAACGATAATGTGCGGATGTACAAAATTCACTAAGTCTCGCATTCTAAAATGAGTACAATGTTTGTGATAGATCTTCTATGCCTAGGCTCACTTCCTTTACATGTTTTAGGGTCTTCTCAGAGCATTCCTAAGGGTCACTCCCTCTGCATTTTTCTTAGGCTCACTGCCAATAGAAAGGGTCATGTTCGTCTGATCCCTGCACTCACTACTCTAGAATGGAATCCACACATTTTATAAACATGTATGTGAAACATAGTTTATGGACTTTTAGGTCTCTCCACATGCATGAATTCATGCATACATTACTATAGGTAGATGCTTTATTGAAGTTTTTTTTCACCCACAGATGAAGTCCACCTTCCTAAGTACTTCTATGTAATGGAGAATCCTTTCGTGAACTTATCTGAAGCTTTTGTGAGATTCCTTGTGCAAATCTCAAACCACGTGATCCTCCCATGTACTGAGTATCGAGTTTGGTATGTAGATCACCCCTTCTGCGTACTTCTTCCACTTCCATGAACCACTGTCACCTCTACGTACCAATGCCTTCGTTCTGCCTCTGCAAACTTCCCTCTGTCCGCGAACTATTCTATGTTCGCAGACTATCTTCGCTTCAACATACCGGTGCTCCCTATCCATATACCACTTGCATAATTCACTCTCTTGCGTTCCATAGATTCCTTTTCCATGTACTAAGTTCTCTTCAGTTTTATGTTCTGCACAATAACCTTCTACGGTATTTCCTCCACGTGAACCACTTAATCCTTTATGCCCCCTCCTAATATTCAATGGAACATTGCTGAAATCCCAAATGATAAATGTTCTATAATAATATATGTTCTCAATATTAATCAGTGGAATTAGAAATTCATATTTGGGAAATGATATCCTCAAAAACCACTAATCCAATATTTACCAAATCTTCAATCCATCCTCTACCACATATTTATCCCTCTACCACTACAAACTACAAGCCACCCACAAACCACATTTCATATACGGTCAATCTCCTCTGCCAACAACATTCCATCCGTGAACCACACTACCTTCCACTGCAAACCGTTTCCAGTTTTGAGAAGTGAACCCGAGTACCATTCATGTTTCCTGGTACATGGCCGCATACTCTTCCCAGACCTGGTAGATGATCCATGTATCAGGATCCTCATTTCTCTCCCTTTTCTGACTTTATTCACCATTCATCACAAAAATTCACGAATTTGTGGCCCAAAAATTTTTAAAACACTGGGAAACTGCACCACATTAAAAACATGTCTTTCCTAAACACCAACCAATCTCATTCACGATTATCTAGCTTTGTCAACAAACACGATCACTCCCAAAACATACCAAGAGGACACCTTGAATGATTTTTTCCCAACATTCATCACCTATTGTTTTGTTGACAACTCTTCTCATAATAATGATGCACATTTTCATTCATCATTAATACTCCTTCCAACATCAACCACCATTCTCTTCAGGCAATTAAGATAGTGATCAAGGATTTAATCAAAACACACTCTAAGACCACCTAAGACATGCTCGACATGAGAAACAGATTATAATGAAATTTTCATCAATGAACCTGTAACGCCCCGACCCCAGCTACCCAGAGTCGGTGCATTAATTACACAACATTGGCATGATCACAAGAAAGATCAAATCCCGAAAGACCGATTAGTTTAGTAGCCTTGGAAACAGTAGATATAATCATAAAGTTTTACATTACATTTCAAAGTGAAAAACTACTACAACAACAAAGTCTTCATATCCACACTATTAACCCCTCATAATATCCCTGCAAGTCCATCATAATTTACTTCTTCACTACCTGGGAAAAATAAAACATAGAAAAGGGGTGAGCTCAAATGCCCAGTAAGGATAACAATATAGCGGAACATTCAAAATAAGCATAAACATTTAAGGCAATGAATTACTAAAACAAAAGGCTTTTTAAAATTGAACTTCAACATAGTATGGCAAAAGTAAAATGAAATAATGCCATTTACTTGTTCACATGGATATTCTACTAATCGAATAATCACATGCAATATCCATAACCACTTTCATAATGTTGGAATGCATAATGCCAGACTATCATAACCACATAGCCAAGGCCTCGTGCCAAGACTACAAATAAGATTTTGTCAAGGCCTTGTGCCAAGACACTAGTTTGTCTCATGATACCTACCGATGCATCGAGGAGCTATAGCGGGCTCCACCCGTCACTTATTAAGTCCAATGCATTCCCATATGAAAAGGTTTAAACATAACATAAACATTCGTATTAAAACTAGCATACGAAATGTCAATAATTTCACCATAAACTATGAATGGTATAAAAATAGCACATCCACAGTCAAACATATCACAAAACCTTCAATAAAATATAGAAGTTTTGTATCATAATAAATAAACTTCAAATAATCTTAAAATCCATCAAAGGATGTTGACATAGATGAAATCAAAATTCTTTTTAAAGAAATATCTCCTTTTTATTTTGAAATCATTTAAGATCCATATAAAATAAAACATTTTCTTTGAAAATATTCTTATAAGCTTTTAAGGGAAGTTTTGAAGATTTTATAACGGTGGAAATTAGCCGCACCCGCCGTATAAGTTTAAAAAAAACGTTCTTACCTTAATTCTGTCGAAAAGGTTAAAAATGACCTTGTTTTGAAAACGACGAAAAGATTCCTTTATAAACCTCTTATAAAAAGTCAAACAAGGGTATAAATGACTTTAACCCATATTCTTGTAAATAGTAAAAATGTTTTGAAATACATATTGAAGAAACATGGATGTGGATGATAACGAGATCCCAGTAGATTATTACGTATAAACAACCTCGGATAATGAAGAGATTGTGAAATAACCCTTACCTTGTACTTTTCCTTGGTTGGGGTAGGTTAACCTCTTGTATAATGGTGAAATAATTGTTATTAAATTATACAAGAATCATATATATTAATATGATATCATATATGATCTTTTAACATTGATTTGTTAATAATATCTTAGTATTATCGTTGTTTCGGGTGTTAACTTACTCGTTTGCTTTTGTATGTTTTGTTACGTAAGACATGTTTGTAAAGGATAGGTTGTATATTATTCAAATCCAGAATGGTATTAAGTCCTTAAACATCATTTTTAAATCATCAAATGATAATTATACTTGAATGGATATGATGGAGAATGAATCTCATCGCGTTCGTGGAGACGGTAGTCCGTACGTACGCACGAACGCTACTTCCATTTAATTTTTATTTTAAAAGAATCGAATCCAAATGATACATAGGTATATTACTATTACAGTATAATATAATATTTTATATATGTTACTTATGTTCATTAACACCATCCTTTATACGTTCCATGTGTGGTATGAACGAGTCATATCATTTTAAGGGGGCGGTAGTCCGCACTTCCTCAAATGAAGTTATCGTATGTATATACAACATGAAACGAATAATGGTATGAAATAAAATGGAATTAAAGAAGCTTATATATAAAAATATATATCATTAATATCATATTTAATTACAGTGCCATCATAATGGCCACCATGAGAGGCGGTAAGATGTATTTGAACAATCATCGTTTCGTGAGGCGTTAATTTGCCATCCACAGAAACATTATGTTCATCATCCATTAGATGGAGTTGTGTGCATGTGTAGTTTGAATCCTTCTTATAACAACATCCTAGTATATTTAGGATACTGGTGTTGTTACAAAAGAAAGGAAATAAAAAGAGTTTGGCGGTTGGAGAAGCAAAATAAATGAAAAAAATTTAAGAGAAACCGTTACCTTTAATTTAGGTAACTCACTTTGGTTGGAACCAAAGGACTTCTTGAAATTCTTTCTGCCTAAGGGGAAGCTTCAAGGAGGAGGAGAGGTATGTGGGGAGCATATTTGGGCAGAGTTTGGACGAGCCAAGTGGCTTGAGAGGTGTGAGGAATGAGTAGAAGTGGTCTCCTTTTATAAGGGAGAGGAGGGGCTCTTTAGGAAAGAGTGAAAGTATTACTTTATAATATAATTATATTCGGTTTATAATGGTCCAAAAATCATTTAGGTCGAAGATAAGATGACTCATATTCTAAATAACATCAACCAATAAGAATTGGACAGGTTTTAGATAATATTGTAATCATTATAATCTTATTTTTTTAAATGATTTATTAATGAGTTAAACATTGCATCATTATTGTGTCATTAATAATTCAACTTATTTGATGTATAAAAATTATAAATAAAATATCATTATGTAGGAAATCTCTTTAGCTTTCTAATGAATATTTATAATTTAAAATCCAACATGTATAACCCTATGTAAAAAGTGTTCTTCTAAAAGATGTAAGCTTATGCCATTTTTATTTTTATTTTAACTTTATTAATATAAAGTGTCCCTACCACATACAAGTGGCTCCAAGGGGTCCCCAAATTGACCCAAGGATGCTCATGGTCGGGTATGTGTCCACCAATAAGGTTAGAACACTTTTTAGGGTAATTTGGTATTATTATAATATTATTTTTTAACCCTTATTTACCGGATTTACCCTTAACCATGGTAAATAAAATATTTACCACAGTAATTATTCAAAATGTCTAAAAATAAAAGTTACCTATTTACACAATTTGGAAATCCTGATTCCAAATATGGAATCCATTTTTCTAAATTCAAAACACAGAAGTGGCAGAAATAAATTTAAAATTAATTCCCGCTGTCAAAACAAAAAGCGTGTTTTTAAGAGATAATAACTATCAAAAGATTGACACTTGTTTATGTTCGGTTTAATTGTAAATTTATGTCCAATGACCAACATTATATTAAATGGTAAAAATATATTCTAAATATACTTTAAAACCACTCAAATTCACAATTTATCACTATTAATTATTTTGATTAAAAAAGTTGTTTTTATTTAAAATTTAGTAATTTTCACTATTCATCAAAATATGAAAGTTATCCGAAATGTACCAAAATTTCACCTTAGGCTAAATTCGATATTCCAAATCCAAATATGAAGTCCATTTTAAAATAAAAAATATATATAATTTTAAAAAGTAGGTATTACTATTCATAACGGCTAGTTTGATTGGTTGTGGTGTGTGTTAAAACTCAAGGTTGTGTACAACACACGCTACTGTATTATTCAAAGAAAGTGTACCGTGGAAGCTTGGGATGTTTCATTTTAAATTTTTGATGTCCCCATTTAGTCAAAAAGTTTAAAATATTGTATTTAAAAAGGGTTCACTATTAAAAGTTGATAAAAGTGCAATACTGAAAATGAATTTGTTCTTGCATTATATCTAAGAAACTCATAATATGGATTCTAAAATTATAAGGATTATATAAAGTTTAAAATTTAGATAATACTATTCATAACCTCTTTTGAACAGATTGTTTGGTAAGTCATGGTGTGCATGAACTTGGTGTTTCATGTAGTGTAAGTTATTGAATTATTTTGAAGAAATAACACACTATGAAATCTTGGGGTGTTACATTCTCCCCTCCTTCAATAAATTGCGTCCTCGCAATTTGAAATTGTTCTTCGAAAATAAAAGGTTGAAAATAGAAAATATATTTGTGGGAAAACCCACATCGGAAATTGGGTTACTAAAATTTAGCCTTAATATGAGGAAAAGAGAAATGAAAGGGTCACCACCAAATTATGATCTCGATTAGGAGAACATTGGTGGCAATTAGAGACATATAATTGGAAGAAAAACGTAAATATTTATAGGTAGTGATTGAGATCATCAATCACAAACAAGTGTATAATTGAGGTCCTTAAATTCATCAATCTATGATGATTTGAAATACCATCGGTTCAACAAAACATAGGGTATTAGGATAACACATTTTTGACGTTTCAAAATATCATAGTTGAAATCCCACATCGAATAATGAATTAACGAGGCCTCTATTTAAAATAAAGAGTGGAAAGTATGAAGATTACCGAAAATAACACATACTAGGGTTCCATGTAGGAAAATATGGATATGGAAGAGAAATCTAACCATCAATTATCTGATGGAGAGTGGTAGAGAACATGGCTATGAAAAGGCCAACAATCCCAAAGCCATGAATTAGAGATGATTTAAGGTACCATCTAGGACAACATTTTTGTTCTAAGTTCCTTTTATTAATGTTGAGGAATATATTTATGAGATTGGCTAAGATCATAAGGAGATATACTTACTTTATAATTAGAGTTTTATCCATTAATAAATTTCTACCACAAACTCATCTTTCACACTAAAAGATAATAGAATGTAATTTTTTTATTTATACTATTCGTACAGGGTTCCAAAATAAATGAATTTATAATTCATCTACCAGATCTTTAAAAAAAAATCATTATTTAATCCAGGAAATCTCGTGGGCCAGTGGTAGGTGATACACCCTTGTCGCCATTCGGTTGCGGGTTCAAGTCTCGCAGCCTTGCCGGACGTGACGGGTTGCCGCCCGACCTCCGGGTTGTCCTTTTATGGTAATCCCAAAATAATCCAAACTAGAACTATCCAAAATACTTCTATCCAAACTCACTGTCCAACATTTATAAGGAAGGTAAACATAATATAGATCCTTTTTACCCCGTAATAGCATATGAATACCTTCATCTTTTATTCTTTTAATAAACTGAAACATCTTGAATTACCATATTCCTTATTGATTACATTCATGCTCCCCTATTCCATATAGAATGTTGGATATACTTCATCAATCCAAAAATGTTTTAAACCCCAAAAAAATGATGGAATATACAAATCATTAATCAGTTTCAAGGTAGTCAAGAATATCCAACATAATTTATCCAAATCAATCATGTATTATTCTAAAATCACTAACTCGGTATCAGAACCGTATTATGGTTTATCTTTCTCTCAACCATATATTTTCCAAAAATTTATCCTGCTATTGAGTCACTTTTCTTTGTTCCACACAATCTCAAGTCCTTAATGAAATAGTACTGCAGTACAATCCTTATATACTCCATAATTATTATAACAAGTACATTGTTGATACAACACTCAATTGACATAATCAACATAAGAACTCTAATCATTCTTCTTCATCTGTGGTAGTATCATAACTTGATTATTATCCAATAACATCATTTGCGGCATAGTCTGATGACTGGGACATAGGTTCGTGTAGTGTCCAAACTCCTTGCAAATGAAGCATTGTACATTTGAAACCATTTTCTTACCCTTGCAGTCATGTACTTTGTGCCCTTTTCCTCCACACTTATAACAAACTCCCATTCATTTCAGGCAATTTCCAGGGTGTTTCTTTCCACAGTTACCACATATGGGAAAATTCTTCTTTTCCCTCTTCCCTTTATCCATTTTTCTCTCTTCCATCCTTTTCTTCTCTTGCTTCCCTTCAAAGCCATAGGACTCAGTAAACTCTTTACTTATCTTATCAACACATGATATTATTTCTTCATATGATGATAATACATGGGAGACTATTTCTCTTATCAATTCTAGATTAATACCATGAAAGATATGATCCTTCCTTCTCTTTAGATCATGTGCATTTCTGGAGTTCTCATTCCTTCTACTGGGCGCCATTTCTAAACAATGGCATAAACTAGATCAGTTTATGAATCAAAATACATAATCCCATACTTATAAAACACTTAACATAAATTGAACTATTTATGGATATAATCCATAATCATAAAAATGTTTTCTTTGAGGAAGTATATACTCATAAACCCTTCATAATGATTTGTAAAGAAAATGAGAGTTATCCTAAGCATATCCCCCGGGAGTGTCGTAACCAAGAGTGCAGCAAGGCCCGTTGTCGTGCACCAGTTCCCGTTCGAGTCTAGCTCAAAGCGGTGTTTTTGGGTTTTACCCCTAGGTACATCTGTGCCAGAGCCGCCTCTACCTGCTCGTATCCAGACAGGGATGTATTGCTCGGAAAACTCACAAAATTTCTACAATACCAAAATTCTAGGATGTTCTTCTATACTAATCCTAAAAGTTCATCTTAGGTATACGTGCTCTAATCAGAGTTTATCTAAATCTAGCTTCCAGGGTTTGTACTAAACTTCCTCTGATACCAACTGTAACGCCCCGACCCCAGCTACACAGAGTCGGTGCATTAATTACAAAACATTGGCATGATCACAAGAAAGATCAAATCCCGAAAGACCGATTAGTTTAGTAGCCTTGGAAACACTAGATATAATCATAAAGTTTTACATTACATTTCAAAGTGAAAAACTACTACAACAACAAAGTCTTCATATCCACACTATTAACCCCTCATAATATCCCTGCAAGTCAATCATAATTTACTTCTTCACTACCTGGGAAAAATAAAACATAGAAAAGGGGTGATCTCAAATGCCCAGTAAGGATAACAATATAGCGGAACATTCAAAATAAGCATAAACATTTAAGGCAATGAATTACTAAAACAAAAGCCTTTTTAAAATTGAACTTCAACATAGTATGGAAAAAGTAAAATGAAATAATGCCATTTACTTGTTCACATGGATATTCTACTAATCGAATAATCACATGCAATATCCATAACCACTTTCATAATGTTGGAATGCATAATGCCAGACTATCATAACCACATAGCCAAGGCCTCGTGCCAAGACTACAAATAAGATTTTGTCAAGGCCTTGTGCCAAGACACTAGTTTGTCTCATGAGACCTACCGATGCATCGAGGAGCTATAGCGGGCTCCACCCGTCACTTATTAAGTCCAATGCATTCCCATATGAAAAGGTTTAAACATAACATAAACATTCGTATTAAAACTAGCATACGAAATGTCAATAATTTCACCATAAACTATGAATGGTATAAAAATAGCACATCCACAGTCAAACATATCACAAAACCTTCAATAAAATATAGAAGTTTTGTATCATAATAAATAAACTTCAAATAATCTTAAAATCTATCAAAGGATGTTGACATAGATGAAATAAAAATTCTTTTTAATGAAATATCTCCTTTTTATTTTGAAATCATTTAAGATCCATATAAAATAAAACATTTTCTTTGAAAATATTCTTATAAGCTTGTAAGGGAATTTTTGAAGATTTTATAACGGTGGAAATTAGCCGCACCCGCCGTATAAGTTTAAAAAAACGTTCTTACCTTAATTCTGTCGAAAAGGTTAAAAATGACCTTGTTTTGAAAACGACGGAAAGATTCCTTTATAAACCTCTTATAAAAAGTCAAACAAGGGTATAAATGACTTTAACCCATATTCTTGTAAATAGTAAAAATGTTTTGAAATACATTTTGAAGAAACATGGATGTGGATGATAACGAGATCCCAGTAGATTATTACGTATAAACAACCTCGGATAATGAAGAGATTGTGAAATAACCCTTACCTTGTACTTTTCCTTGGTTGGGGTAGGTTAACCTCCTGTATAATGGTGAAATAATTGTTATTAAATTATACAAGAATCATATATATTAATATGATATCATATATGATCTTTTAACATTGATTTATTAATAATATCTTAGTATTATCGTTGTTTCGGGTGTTAACTTACTCATTTGCTTTTGTATGTTTTGTTACGTAAGACATGTTTGTAAAGGATAGGTTGTATATTATTCAAATCCAGAATGGTATTATGTCCTTAAACATCATTTTTAAATCATCAAATTATAATTATACTTGAATGGATACGATGGAGAATGAATCTCATCGCGTTCGTGGAGACGGTAGTCCGTACGTACGCACGAACGCTACTTCCATTTAATTTTTATTTTAAAAGAATCGAATCCAAATGATACATAGGTATATTACTATTCCAGTATAATATAATATTTTATATATGTTACTTATGTGCATTAACACCATCATTTATACGTTCCATGTGTGGTATGAACGAGTCATATCATTTTAAGGGGGCGGTAGTCCGCACTTCCTCAAATGAAATTATCGTATGTATATACAACATGAAACGAATAATGGTATGAAATAAAATGGAATTACAGAAGCTTATATATAAAAATATATATCATTAATATCATATTTAATTACAGTGCCATCATAATGGCCACCATGAGAGGCGGTAAGATGTATTTGAACAATCATCGTTTCGTGAGGCGTTAATTTGCCATCCACAGAAACATTATGTTCATCATCCATTAGATGGAGTTGTGTGCATGTGTAGTTTGAATCCTTCTTATAACAACATACTAGTATATTTAGGATACTGGTGTTGTTACAAAATAAAGGAAATAAAAAGAGTTTGGGGGTTGGAGAAGCAAAATAAATGAAAATAATTTAAGAGAAATCGTTACCTTTAATTTAGGTAACTCACTTTGGTTGGAACCAAAGGACTTCTTGAAATGCTTTCTGCCTAAGGGGAAGCTTCAAGGATGAGGATAGGGATGTGGGGAGATTATTTGGGCAGAGTTTGGACGAGCCAAGTGGCTTGAGAGGTGTGAGGAATGAGTAGAAGTGGTCTCCTTTTATAAGGGAGAGGAGGGGCTCTTTAGGAAAGAGTGAAAGTATTACTTTATAATATAATTATATTCGGTTTATAATGGTCCAAAAATCATTGAGGTCGAAGATAAGATGACTCATATTCTAAATAACATCAACAAATAAGAATTGTACAGGTTTTAGATAATATTTTAATCATTATAATCTTATTTTGTTAAATGATTTATTAATGAGGTAAACATTGCATCATTATTGTGTCATTAATAATTCAACTTATTTGATGTCTAAATATTATAAATAAAATATCATTATGTAGGAAATATCTTTAGCTTTCTAATGAATATTTATAATTTAAAATCCAACATGTATAACCCTATGTAAAAATTGTTCTTCTAAAAGATGTAAGCTTATGCCATTTTTATTTTTATTTTAACTTTATTAATATAAAGTGTCCCTACCACATACAAGTGGCTCCAAGGGGTCCCCAAATTGACCCAAGGATGCTCAGGGTCGGGTATGTGTCCACCAATAAGGTTAGGACACGTTTTAGGGTAATTTTGTATTATTATAATATTATTTTTTAACCCTTATTTACCGGATTTACCCTTAACCATGGTAAATAAAATATTTACCACAGTAATTATTCAAAATGTCTAAAAATAAAAGTTACCTATTTACACAATTTGGACATCCTGATTCCAAATATGGAATCCATTTTTCTAAATTCAAAACACAGAAGTGGCAGAAATAAATTTAAAATTAATTCCCGCTGTCAAAACAAAAAGCGTGTTTTTAAGAGATAATAACTATCAAAAGATTGACACTTGTTTATGTTCGGTTTAATTGTAAAATTATGTCCAATGACCAACATTATATTAAATGGTAAAAATATATTCTAAATATACTTTAAAACCACTCAAATTCATAATTTATCACTATTAATTATTTTGATTAAAAAAGTTGTTTTTATTTAAAATTTAGTAATTTTCACTATTCATCAAAATATGAAAGTTATCCGAAATGTACCAAAATTTCACCTTAGGCTAAATTCGATATTCCAAATCCAAAGATGAAGTCCATTTTAAAATATAAAATATATATAATTTTAAAAAGTAGGTATTACTATTCATAACGGCTAGTTTGATTGGTTGTGGTGTGTGTTAAAACTCAAGGTTGCGTACAACACACGCTACTGTATTATTCAAAGAAAGTGTACCGTGGAAGCTTGGGATGTTTCATTTTAAATTTTTGATGTCCCCATTTAGTCAAAAAGTTTAAAATATTGTATTTAAAAAGGGTTCACTATTAAAAGTTGATAAAAGTGCAATACTGAAAATGAATTTGTTCTTGCATTATATCTAAGAAACTCATAATATGGATTCTAAAATTATAAGGATTATATAAAGTTTAAAATTTAGATAATACTATTCATAACCTCTTTTGAACGGATTTTTTGGTAAGTCATGGTGTGCTTGAACTTGGTGTTGCATGTAGTGCAAGTTATTGAATTATTTTGAAGAAATAACACACTATGAAATCTTGGGGTGTTACAGAACCACTTCATCTCTAGTCACTAACTGTTGATACCATACTAATACACGAATACCAATAAACTGATTTCATCATGAACCTTATCCTTTCTCATATCTAATTATTGATTGATCACTTCTAGCAGCATCATATTTAATTATCCCCCTATGTTATAGCTCCTATAACTAGCTTCATCTTATCATAAACTCCCCCTATCTCGTTGATCTAACTAGCTGCTTCTCCCCATGCCTTTTCTCTGTCTGAATAGTCACACTTTCATCCCCTTTGTCAATGAACCCGATGGTCAACTCATGTTTTTATACAACATGGTAATAAACAAAAATTTGAATATTAAGGAAAACACACCATACCTCAGGGAGAGGGGGACACCCATATCCATATTTTTTCATGTGCGGGGATATGACATGACTCCACGAGCCATTAAATGCCTTTAATATGATTCTTTGGGTAAGGCCTTCTTCAGAATGTCTGCAATCTATTATTATGTAGGCACATACTCCAACTTCACTATCCCTTGCTCTAAATTCTCCTTGATAAAATTCTATTGGATTTCAATTTGAATTGGCCTAGAGTGATGTACATGATTTTTCTCAGATTTATAGTACTTAAACTATCATAATGGATTCTGATCAAAGCTTTCACTTGAATTCCCATATATTCGAGTTGTTGATTCATCCATAATAGTTGCGTGAAAGCTTGAGTATCATCAACATATTCATCATTTGTGGTAATGAAATGTATTCATGTTTCTTTCTTATCAAAGAAATAAACAATCCTCTGAGATAAAAGGAACCACCTGATATTGATTTCCTATCATCAACTGAACCAGCCCAATTTGCATATGTATACCCTAATAACTCTAGCTGAGATTTGTCATTATACATTAATCCAAAATCCACTATTCCCTTAGTATGATGAAAATTTATTTTTAATGCATTCTTGTGGATATCCTTGGGATTTCATTGATACCTCACTTATTTGCATATGGAAAATACTTGTCACTATTAGGTACAATATACATCCAATGATTTGCCTATATTTGGTGATATTAACAGCCATGCCTTCATTATCTCATGACAGTTTCAGTCGAGTAGCAACTGGAGTCATGATATCTTTGTAATTATCCTTTCAGAACCTTTTCAAAACCTCCTTGTCCTATTTAGATTGATAAATAAAAGTGTATTTCCTTCCTTGTGTCACATGTAATACATGGAAAAATTTCAGCTCACCAGTCATCAACATATCAAACTCACTTTTCATAAATTCTTGAAACTGTCTATATTGTGCTTGATTTGATCCACTAATTATTATTTCATCAACATAAACCATCACCTTCATCCATTGACTATTTCCATTGTTGATATGAAAACTGTAATCAACTCCACCATGCTGAAAACTAAGATTCTGTAGGAACTGATCAAGCCTCAAATACCATGCCCTTGGTGGTTACTTCAAACCATATAATGACTTCTTAAGAGAACATGTAACACCCCAACCCCAGTTACCCAGAGTTGGTGCATTATTACATAATATTTTCAGGATCACAAAAGATCAAGTCTCGAAAGACCGATTATTTTAGTAGCCTTAGAAACACTAGACATATTCATATGTCTTACATTACACCATAAAGTGAAAAAAAACTAAAACAATATATTGTCTTCATATCCCCTCATACATTCCTTGTAGTTCATTCATAAAATACTTATTTACATCTTGAGAAAAATTAAAACATTGAAAGGGGTGAGATCAGATGAACAGTAAGGATAACAATATAGCAGAAAATTTCATAAATAAAAATAAATATTTAAGGCAATGTATAACTAAAACTAATGCCTTTTAAAAATGAACTTCAGCCTAATATGACAATGATAAAATGAAATAATTCCATTCACTTATTCACATGGATATTATACTAGTCTAATAATCACATGCAATATCAATAACCACTTTCATAATGATGGAATGCATAATGCAAGAGTATCATAACCACATAGTCAAGGCCTTGTGCCAAGACTAAAAATAAGATTTTGTCAAGGCCTTGGACCAAGAAACTAGTTTGTCTCATGAGACATACCGATGAATCGAGGAGCTATAGCGGGCTCCACCTGGCACATATTAAGTCCAATGAATTCTTCATATGAACAGGTTTAAACATAACATAAACATTCGTATTAAAAATAACATACAAAATGTCAATACGTTCTCCATAAACCATGAATAGTTTAAAAATAATACATACACAGTAAAAAATATCACAAAACATTCAATAAAATATGGATGTTTTGTATCATAATAAATCAACTTCAAATAAACTTAAAATCCATCAAAAGATGATGACATAGATGAAATCAAAATTATTTGAGAGAAATATCTCATTTCTGAAATCGTTTAAAAGTAACTTAATTAGAAAATAAAACATTTATTTTGATAATATCCTTATAATATTGTAAGTTTAGCTTAAAAAATTTTATAACAGTAGAAAATAGTCACACCCGTTGTATAAGTTAAAAAAACATTCTTACCTTAATTTTGTCGAAAAGGATAAAAATGAACCTATTTAGAAAATGACGAAAATATTTATTTATAAACATCTTATAAAAATTAAAAAAGTATATAAATTAATTTAACCCATAGTATGTAAAATAGTAAGAATGATTTTAAAACCTTTTTAAGAAACATTGATGTGGATGATAAAGAGGTCCCTATAGATAATTACGTATAAACAACCTTGGATAATGAAGAGATTGTGAAATAAACCCTTACCTTGTACTTTTCCTTTGTCAATGGTAGGTAAAACTCCTGTATAATGGTGAAATAATTGTTATTAAATTATAAAATAATTGTTTAAATTAATATGATATCATATATAATCTTTTAACATTACTTTGTTAATAATATCTTAGTATTATCTTTATTTCGGGTGTTCAATTACTCATTTTATTTTATATGTTTTGTTACATAAGCCGCGTTTGTTATCCATAGGTCGTATATTATTCATATCCAGAATGATATCAAATCCTTAGACATTATTTTTAATCATCAAATGAAAATTATTCTTGAATGGATATGATGGGGAATGAATCTTATCGCGTTCGTGGAGACGACAGTCTGTATGTACGCAAGAGCGACAATATCATTCTTTTGATATTTAAATAATATAAAATTGGATTTTATATTATATATATAGAATCATTATCATGTTATATTTATTATTTACATCAATTACACATAATTATCATAACCATCCAAATAATAATGTTTTGAATAACAATTACACCACGACATGGAGACGGTAAGTCATACGTACGCACGTATGGTGACATGTCATTCAAAGGATGGATAAAATACTAAATATGGTTGTAACATATTTCTAATAAAATCAATGTATATAGAAGATACTAGAGTTATTATTTTAGAATGTAAATAACAAAGAAAGAAGAAGTTGAAGAAGAAAGGAACTTGAAAGAAGGTGGTGAAAACATTACCTCTTCTTCAGGTTCTTCCATTTGATTTGATCAAAAGGGATCCTTAGGTGAGATTTCTGATCAAACTAAGGTCTCTAGGTTGAAGTGAAAGAAGTTGATAGAATATATGGGCAGGGTTTGGCCGAGACAAAAATATTTTAACATGTGAAATTGAGATAAGGGGGAGTTCCCTTTTATAAGAGGGGCGAGGGGTACCTTATGAAAAGCTATAAATATTATTTTATAAAAAAATTCATATTCGGTTTATAATGGCTCCAAAGTGACTTATTTCGAGTATAAGGTGGGGATGGGTCAAAAAAACTCAACCAATAGGTTTTAGACAGGTTTGGTTCACTTTATTAACATTATCTGTTAGTTATAACTCTTAGTTAATTAGTTTTACATTTACCATGTCTCTCTGTATTTTTATATTATATGGTTAAAAAACATACTATAAACTTCCAAGAGACCCCCAAGTGGTCCGTGAATGATACACCTATCATTATATAAGTTCATTGGCCAATCATTAGCTTTTTAGGAATAGAATATCAATTATTAAAAAAATATTTGTTTTAAAACCCCTTTTATGTCAATTTTGACACTATTGGGTATTTTGTATTCGATAAATTCATAACAGAATTATTACTTCAATAAAATACATATAAATAGAACTAATTTTTCATATTAACCTAGAAAATTAGTGTAATGCATAAAATGTTTCAAATTACATTTATTTAGATATTAATAATATTAATTATTTTAATATTTCATTAATTAGGTAATTACTTCATCACTGTTGTGTCATTACTAAATTAAATTATTTAATGTCTAAAAATTATAAATAAAATACAATTATGTAGGAAATATTTTTATATTTATAATTAATATTTAAAATAGAATTTATCTTTTTTATAACAGTATATTAAAAATGTTTTAGTAACTAAACGTTGATTTTAACTCTTTTAACTCTTCTTTGAATTAAATAATAATAATTGTCCTAATCTAATACAAGGGGACCAAAGAGGTTTATATTTTATTCCTAAGATTGTTTTTTGTCTAATTATACATATCCAATAGAATTAGGACATGTGTTATGGTAATAATAATAACATTTTTACCCTTAATTACCCTATTTACTTTTAACTGTGGTAGATAAAAGTAAAAAGTTACTATTCACCAAAATTTATTTTTATCCTATTGAACCACATTTTACTCCTTGATATTAACTAAGTCTCTCAAATTTTTTAATTTCCACTCACAGAAGCAGTAAAATTATGTTTTATGTGAATTTTTAAATTCTCCTAGGATGTGGGTAGAAGACGGTGAAAAGTTCTATAAAATTTTCATATATCTAAAATTTTTATAAACAGAATCTAATGAATTACATTGAAATTATATAGGTATTATGTATCTGTTTTGACCTAAAATAAATTTAAATAAAATAAATAATTATTTAAATAAAAATTCTATTTTAAACTATAACTCAGTGTTTTTCTCTATTCATCAAAAATTGAAAGTTTTCAGAAAAATAATAAAAATTCACCCTAGGCTAATTTTGATATTCCAAATCCAATTATGAAGTATATTTTGAAAGATAAAATTTATAAAATTTCAAAAAGTGGGTATTACTATTCATAATGGATAGTTTGATTGATTATGGTGAGTGTTATAACTCGAAGTTGCGTACAACACACACTATTGTATTATTCAAAGAGAAGCGTACCATGGAAGAGGTTGAAATACTCCAACAGGTTGTAGCCTTCCAGCTTTCACTTATGGAAAAACCATACATCTTGGCACAAAATCAGCAATCTCCCTCTTTATGTTGGCCCACCAAAAAGGTTCATTCAAATATCTATACATTTTGGTGCCCCCAGGGTGTATAGAGAAATTGGATCTATAATCATCATCCAACAATTCCCTTTTTAGATCAGGTATATCAGGACCACAAATTCTCTTCCCAAATTTCAAAATTCCATCTTCAAACACAAATTCATTCAATCTCCCATCACTTACAGCTTTAATCTTCTTTTGAAATTCTTTATCATCAGTCTAAGAACGCTTTATCTTTTTTAGTAAAGATGGTTTGGCAACCATTTGAAATAGTATTGATGTTTCACCTTCCATGGTTATTCCCATATCCAACTATAATAGATCCATGAAAATATGATCCCTCTTAACACACATCTTGTTCAAAAATCCATGATTGTTTATACTCAAAGCATCTGCCACCTTATATGCTGTTCCCGGGTGGTAGTGTATCGTGATATCAAAATCCTTGAGTAGTTTAAGCCATCTATTTTGCCACATGATGAGTTATTTTTGTGAGAAAATATACTTCTTGTGATCAGTATAAATCTCACATTTTCACCATAGAGATATTGTCTCCAACTCTCCAATGTAAAGATTATAGCTGCTAACTCAAGATCATGAGTAGAAGAGTTTTGCTCATGAATTTGTAGCTATTGTGATGCATAGGCAATAACCCTATCATTTTGAATAAGGGCACAACCAAGTCCTTTCTTCGATGCATCAATATAAATAACAAATCCATCATTCCCCGATGGTAGATTCAATATAGGAGCATTGACTAATATTCTCTTCAGTTATTCAAAATATTCTTCACACACTTTTGTCCAAACAAATTTAACCCCTTTACGTGTGAACTTTGTTAATGGGTTAGCCAATCGGGTGAAATTCCGGACGAAACGTCGATAATATCCTGCTAAACCAATAAAACCGCATACCTCGGTTATACTTGTTTGTGCTGGCCATTCTGGGATTGTCTTGGTCATAAAAGGATCAACAGAGATTCCATCCTTAGAGACAATATGTCCAAGAAAAGAAATCTCCTAAACCCAGAATTCACACTTTCTAAACTTCCCATATAATTCATGTCTTTTATGATTCTTCATGATAATGTGCAAGTGATTTTCATGATCTTCATAGATTTCAGAGTATACGAAGATATCATTAATAAATACCACCACAAAATCATAGAGATATTCCATGAAAACTCTATTCATTAGATCCATTAATACAAAGGGTGCATTAGTCAATCCAAAAGCCAATACTGTAAACTCGTAATGCCCATACCTAGTTTGAAATGCTGTCTTCGGAATGTCTTCCTTCTTTACACACAACTTATGGTATCCAGATCGAAGATCAATCTTTGAAAATTATTGATCTCCATAAAGTTGGTCAAATAAATCATCAATGCGAGGTAGGGGATACTTTTTCTTTATTGTTATTTCATTGATTTCCCTGTAGTCGATACATAACCTCACATATCCATCGTTATTCTTAACAAAAAGGACAGGGGCTCCCCATGGAAAAACACTAGGGTGAATAAATCCATTATAACTCAATTCCTCTAGTTGTGTCTTTAGTTCAACTAATTCCTCATTGGCTATTCTATAAGGGGTCTTCGATATAGGCCTTGAACCAAGAATTAAATCAATGGAAAACTCAATTTCTCGTTCTGGAGGATGTCCGGTAAATCTTCCAGAAACACATCTACAAATTCTTTCACAATAGATACATCCTCTATTTGAACATTCCTTTCATTACCCACAGTTATTTCATTCTCTTCCTCCCCAAAAATTCAATTTAGTTGAGCTACTGCGATTGGATCTAGGTAACATCAGGTGGTGATGATTCTTCTCTAAGGATAAGGTGTTCTTTGTCATCATCTTCAAAAATCATAACCTCCTTCTTCTTAAAATAAATTTCCACATCATGGTCTGAAATCCAATCCATACCAAGGATTATATCAAATTGAATCATGGGTATGACGAAGAGATCAGTAGATAAAGAACATTTATATGCCCTAATGGGAACAGATCCATAGAACTTTGTAGCAATGATAGTTCCCTTAAGAGTTTTAACTGAAAACTCCCTTGTTAAATCAGATTGGAAATATCTAATTTTCTGAGCAAACTAGAAAGATATGAAATAATGCAATGATATAGAATCAAATAAATCATTGGATAAACTTGAGGAAACAATTAAATTACCTTCCACCACGTCTTTTGGAGCTTCAACCATAGCAGTAGTGATAGCATCAGCTTGGCCTTGATCCCTTGGCATTTTCTGAAGTAATTTCCCATGACTCTTAGGGAATTAATTTTCATAATGTCCCATCTTCCAGTAGTTTTAGCATTGAACATCAGTAGCTTCTTTATTTCCCTTGTAATCACGAGCTTGGTGGCCTTTTTCACCACACTTGTAACAGACTCCCATTCCTTTCAAGCAAGTACCAGGGTGTTTCTTCCCACATTAACTGCAGGATAGATATTCAACTTTTCCCTTGTTCCCCTTATTTCCATTCCCGAAGTGATCGGAATATCTCTTCTTCTCTTTTCTTTAAATTCATAAGACTTGTAGAATTTCTTTTCTGTCTTTATAGCACATGAGACAATATCTTCATACAATGATAAGGATTGTGAGACTACTGCTTGATAGAGAAACAGTTTTAACCCATAAAAGAAACGATCAATCTTACTTCTTGGGTTATGTATATAATCTACAACATACCTCATTAACATTGTAATGTTATCCTCATACTTTGCAATATTCTCATCCTCCTTTATCTCAGACTCAGAAACTACCTTTCCATATCTGCTTGATGGTCATGAGGAAATTATTTTTCTAAGAAAACCTCTATAAACTCTCTCCATTAAATATTTGATAAATCATCATCTTCCCCTGTGTTTTGAATTAATAACCACCATTGGTCAGCATCTCTAGTGAGGCGGTAAACTGCCATGATAACTTTTTTCCATTCACTACTCCCCAAGGCATTGAATATTTTATTTGAGAAATTTATCCATTGCTAAGCTACTAAGGGATTTTTACTCCCATTGAATGTCGATGGTTGTTTCCTCATGAAGATATCTAACATTGATCCTCCACGCTGTGGATCAGGGTGCTCCATAGGTGTAAGGTTATTATTCATAACCTGAGTGAGTTGTTCCAGTATGGTGATTAGCTGATCAGCTCCAGTTGCATCACCAGCTCCACTATAATTATCTTGAGCCGGAGGGAAATCCCTACATGGAGTGCGTGCATTGATATGGTTTCCATTTTCATCCACTAGGCTCCATTTATAAGCAATGGCATAAACTAGATTAGTTTAGGAATCAAAATACATAATTCCCAACCTGTAAAACACTTAACAAAAATTGAACAATTTATGGATATAAACCATAATCATAAAAATGTTTTCTTTGAGGAAGTATATACTTCTAAACCCTTCATAATGGGTTTTAATGAAAATAGGAATTATCCTAAGCATATCCCCTGTGAGTGTCGTAACCAAGACTGCAGCAAGTCCCGTTGTCATGCACCAATTCCCATTCGAGTCAAGCTCAAAGCGTTGTTTTCAGGTTTTACCCCTAGGTACATCTGTGCCAGAGTCGCCTCTACCTGCTCGTTTCTAGACATGGATGTATTTCTTGGAAAACTCACAAAATCCCCACAACCCCAAAATTATAGGAAGTTCTTATATACTAATCCTCAAAGTCCTTCTTAGGTCTATGTGCTCTAATAAGAGTTTATCTAAATCTAGCTCCCAAGGTTTGCACTAAACTTCCTCTTATACCAACTATAATGCCCCAACCCCAGTTACCCAGAGTCGGTGAATTATTACATAATATTGGCATGATCACAAAAGATGAAGTCTCGAAAGACCGATTAGTATAGTATCCTTGGAAACACTAGATATATTCATAAGCCTTACATTACATCATAAAGTAAAAAATCTAAAACAACATCTTGTCTTCATATCCCCTCATACATTCCCTATAGGTCATTCATAAAATACTTCTTCACATCCTATGAAAAATCAAAACATTGAAAGGGGTGAGCTCAAATGATCAGTAAGGATAACAATATAGTGGAAACTTTCATAAATAAACATAAACATTTAACGAAATGTATAGATAAACCAAAATCCTTTTAAACATGAACTTTAGCATAATATGGAAAATATAAAATGAAATAATTTCATTCACATATTCACATGGCTATTTGACTAGTCGAATAATCACATGTAATATCAATAACCACTTTCATAATGATGGAATGCATAATGACAGATTATCATAACCACATAGTCAAGGCCTTGTGCCAAGACTACAAATAAGATTTTATCAGGGCCTTGTTCCAAGACACTAGTTTGTCTCATGAGACCTACCGATGCATCGAGGAGCTATAGAGGTCTCCACCCATCACTTATTAAGACCAATTAATTCCTCATATAAACAATTTTATATATAACATAAACATTCATATTAAAAATAACATACGAAATGTCAATACTTTCTCCATAAACCATGAATGCTATAAAAATAACACATCCACAGTCAAACATATCACAAAACCTTCAATACAATATGGTAGTTTTTTATCATAATAAACCAACTACAAATAAGCTTAAAATCCGTCAATGGATGTTGACATAGATGACATCAAAACTATTTGAGAGAAATATATCTTTTTTGAAATCGTTTAAAAGTCACTTAATTATAATATAAAACATTTATTGTGAAAATATCCTTATATTCTTTTAAGTGAAGCTTCGATGATTTTATAATGGAAGAAAATTGCCGCACCCACCATATAAGTTAAAAAAACATTCTTACCTTAATTATGTCAAAACGGTTAAAAAGGACCTTGTTTGGAAAATGACAGAATGATTCCTTTATAAACATCTTATAAAAAGTCAACAAGGGTATAAATGACTTTAACCCATAGTCTATAAAATCGTAAGAATGATTTGAAATACATTTTTAAGGAACATGGATGTGGATGATAAAGAGGTCCCAGTAGATAATTACATATAAACATCCTCAGATAATGAAGATATTGTGAAATAAACCCTTATCATGTACTTTTTCTTGGTTGAGGGTATGGTAAACTCTTGTATAATGGTGAAATAATTGTCATTAAATTATACATGAATCATTTAAATTAATATTTTATCATATATGATCTTTTAACATTTCTTTGTTAATAATATCTTAGTATTATCGTCGTTTTAGATGTTCACTTACTTGTTTTCTTTTATATGTTTTGTTACATAAGTCGTGTTTGTTATCCATTGGTTGTATCTTATTCATATACAGAATGATATCAAGTCCTTAAACATAATTTTTAATCATCAAATGAAAATTAGTCTTCAATGGATACGATGGAGAATGAATCTTATCACGTTAATGGAGACGGTAGTCTATACGTACGCACGAGCGACAATATCATTTTTTTGATATTAAAATAATATATAATTTGATGTTATATCATATATACAGAATCATTATCATGTTAAATATATTATTTACATAAATTAAACATCATTATCATACCCATCCAAATAATAATGTTTTGAATAACAATTACCCCATGATGTAGAGATTATAAGTCGTACATACGCACATATGGTGACATCTCATTAAAAGTATGGATAGTGTAACACCCCAAGCTTCCACCATACGCTTATCCTTCAATAATGCAATAGCTTGAATTATACGCAAGTTCGAGATTCTAACACACTGTGACCAATCAATGTAGCTGTTATGAATAGTAATACCCACTTATTGAAATTATATAAATTTTATATTTCAAAATGAACTTAATTTTTTTATTCGGAATATCGAAATTATCCTAAGTTGAATTTTTTGTAATTTTCTGAGAACATCCATTTTTCTATGAATAGAAAAAACACTTAAATTTTTTTTTAATCAAAATAATTTATAGGGATAAATTATACTATTTAGTGGTTTTAAAGTATAATTTGAATATATTTCTTCCATTTTATCCAATGGTGGTCATTAGAATTAATTTCACATTGAAATTAGACATATACAATTGTCAATTTTTGATATATATTGTTACTTAAAAACATTTTATTTGTTGTGATAGCGGGAATTAATTATTAATTTAATAAATTCAACTTATATGTTTTTTATTTTTTAAAATAGACATCATTTTTGAATTTGGAATATCAAATATATCTTAGGGTGAATTTTTGGTATTTTTCTGAAAAACTTTAATATTTGATGAAGAGTGAAACCACTAAGTGGTAGTTAATGATATAATTTTTCATTT
The DNA here is from genome assembly GCA_963277665.1 of Viscum album. NCBI lineage: Eukaryota > Viridiplantae > Streptophyta > Magnoliopsida > Santalales > Viscaceae > Viscum > Viscum album. The sequence goes on from OY728119.1 coordinate 544,780,163, forward strand.
AAATGAAACATTACCACTTATGTGAATTGAATTTCAAAAATCTGACATACATGGTTGTCATTAGTAAGTAAAATGTGGTCCAATGGGATGAAAATAATTTTTGGTGAATAGTGACTTTTAAGTTTTATTAATCACGATTATAGGTAATTAGTGTAATTTAAGGTAAATATAATGTTATAGTAATATAAAATTACCTTGACACTTGTACTACCCTTATTGGACTAGTCATGGCTGACCAATACAACCCATGGGTCAACATAGGGACCCCATGGAGCCACTTGGGTAAGAAAATGACATTAATAACTTTTTATTTAAAGTAAAAGTAAAATTGTCACAAACATGTGTTGTTTTACTAAAAAAAATTATTACATGGGGTTATATAAGTTAAATTTTCAACTATAAAAATTAATTGGAAATATAAAAATATTTCCTACATCACGGTAATTTTTTTATAATTTTTAGGCATTATATAAATAAATTTATTTATCACACCATGATGATGCAGCGATTTCCTCATTAATGAATGATTTAAAAAAATGAAAAGATAAGGTATAATATAAGACTTAAACTTGTATAAAGCCTATTGGATGGGTGGCTTACTAACCCGTATCACCTTAAACTCGGAATATATCATTTTGGGACCTTTACAATCCGAAAAACATTTCATAATAATGTAACATTTCAATCTTTCCAAGAGTGCCCCTCCTCTCCTCTTATAAAAGGCCCCCGCCTCTACCACCTTATTCATATCTTCAAAGCCATTTTTCATGGAAAACCTCTACCAAAATACTCTCTAAACTTCCCTCTATTACTCGTAAAAGCATTAATTTGGGCATAAGTCTTCCCAAGTAAACCTTTGGCTCAAATCAAAAAGAGTTACCCGATTTAAAGGTAATGTCTTCACTTCTGCTCTTTTGTTTTATTTTTCTTCTCCAAACCCCTAAACTCTTTTCAATAATTTCTTGTGTAACAACACCAGTATATTGAATATACTAGGATGTTTTTATGAGGGGGATTTGATTTACACTTACACACACCTTGGTCTAATGGTTAAAGAACATACTGTTTCTGTGGGTGGCAAATTACTGCCTCACGAAACGATGATTGTTCAACATTATTTTAACACCTATCATGGTGGAAATTATGATGAAACTGTTTATATATATTATTTTTGTTATTTTTATGTTTTCCTTATGCTCCTGTATTTTTAATTTATGGAATAACTTTATGATTTTCATTATGGATAAACGCGATAATTTAATTCTCGGATGTACGGACTACCTCCCCCTCAAAGTGATTTGAATCGTTAATGCCATATGTGGGATGTATAAATGGAGTAAATAATATTATATATGATATTATATATGATATTATACTATAATTATAATATACCTTTATATCATTATGATTTCATTCCATTTAATATGAAATGGAAATGGAAGTAGCGTTCATGCGTACGTATGGATTACCATCTCCATTAATGGTGCATTTCATTTCTTACCTCAAAATGTTATGTAATATTATAAATGTATGTATCTACTGGATATATATGATATATATGAAATCTGCATCATGAATATAATTTTGGATATAATGGATATTTTACCACATGAACAACTTGTAATTATAAGAAGTTTATTTTTGACTCATGTACCAAAGATCGACAAAATGACCGTTATTATCTTAAATAATCACATAATGTTCATAACATGGTAATAAGTTATATAAAAGGAATAATGAACTTGAAAAAGGTTCTTAAGCAAGTAGAAATTGACTCTAGTTTATTATTCAGGTGGTTAAATAAAGATCGAGTCACGTTGGGCACGATGTAAGGGACTTCATCTCAATCTCCTTTCATTGAGGCATATTTTATTTTATACAAAACATTATTTTATATGGTGTATAAACACCTTTTACTTTTACTTTTATTCAAAAGTAATCTTTTTATACGAATATTTTTTATTAAATGACAAAAGGAATGTATTTTCTTACATATGCGGCGACAATGACTTCTCTGCCGCCGTGACCATTATTTGAGTTTCGGCTTCCTCTACAAGCCATAACTTTTTTTAATGAAAAAAAAATAAATACCATGTTTTACTTTTATTTTATTTTTGTATTAAAAATGGTTTTATTATATCAATGTGTGGTATTGATATCTTGTGATTGAAATGTGGAAATTTTATGTTTCCTTTATGCATGTTTTATGTGATACGATTATGTTATGGTTTATGATATGTTTAAACCTGTTCATATGGGAAATGCTTTGGACTAAATAAGTGATGGGTGGAGCCCGCTATAACACCTCGATGCATCGGTAGGTCTCATTAGGCAAAATAGTGTCTTGGCACGAGGCCTTGACAAAATCTTATTTGTAGTCTTGGCACGAGACCTTGGCTACATGGTTATGATAGTCTGGAATAATGCATTCCATCATTATGAAAGTAGTTATTGATATTGCATGTGATTATTGGACTAGTAGAATATCCATGTGAATAATTAAATGGAGTTATTTCATTTTATTTTTTCTATATTATACTGAAGTTCAAGTTTTAAAGGCTTCTGTTTTAGTTATACATTGACTTAAATGTTTATGTTTATTTATAAAAGTTTTCGCTGTATTGTTATCCTTACTGATCATTTGAGCTCACCCATTTCTATGTTTTATTTTACCAGGATGTGAAGAAATATTTTATGACTGACCTGCAGGGATAGTCTGAAGGGGATATAAGTATAGACTATGGAAACTATGTTATTTTAGTTTTTCACTTATTGATGAAATGTAACTTTTGTGAATGTATCTAGTGTTTCCAAGGATACTAAACTAATCGGCCTTTTGAGACTTGATCTTTTGTGATCATTCCAATGTTACATAATAATACACCGACTCTGGGTAACTGGGGTCGGGGTGTTACAGTTGGTATCAGAGGCAGTTTAGTACTAACCTTGGAAGCTAGATTTAGATAAACTCTTAATAGAGCATGTCGCCCAAAGATTTTCTTTGAGGATTAGTATAAAAGAAAATCCTAGAATTTTGGTAAAGTTGAGATTTTGTTTATTTTCTGAGCAATAAATCCCTCTCTGGATACGAGCGTGTAGAGGCGGATCTGGCATAGATGTACCTAGGGGTAAAATCTAAAAACACCGCTTTGAGCTACAGTCAAACAGGAACTGGTGCACGACAACGGGCCTTGCTGCACTCTTGGTTACAACACTCCCAGGGGATATGCTTAGGATAATTCTCATTTTCCATACAAACCATTATGAAGGGTTTATGATTATATAATTCTTCAAATAAAATATTTTTATGATTATGGATTATATCTATAAACTGTACAATTTATGTTAAGTGTTTTACAAGTATGAAATTATGTATTTTGATTCATAAAATAATTTAGTTTATGACATTTTTTAGAAATGGCTCCTAGTGGAAGGAATGGAAACCGTATCAATGAATGCACTCCATGTAGGTATTTCCCTCCTGCTCAAGATAATTATAGTGGAGTTGGTGATACAACTTGTGTTGATCATCTTATTACCATACTGGGACAACTCACTCAGGTTATGAATAATAACCTTACTCATATAGAGCACCCTGATTCGCAACATGGAGGATCAATGTTAGATAACTTCATGAGGAAACAACCACCCACCTTCAATGGGAGTACAAATCCCTTAGTAGCTGAGCAATGGATAAATTTTGTAGAGAGAATATTCCATGCCATGGGGAGTAGTGAAAGTGAAAATGTTATCATGGCAGTTTACCGCCTCACTGGAGATGCTGATCAATAGTGGTCATTGATTCCAAACATAAAGGAAGATGATGAAGTATAAAATATGGAATGGAGCGAGTTTAAAGAGCTTTTCTTAGAAAAATACATTCCTCGTGACTATTGAGCAGATATGGAAGGGCAATTTTTTGAGTCTGAGACAAAAGGAGGATGATAATGTCGCAAATTATGAGGCTAACTTTACAAGGTTAGGAAGGAATGCAGCAGACTATATACGTAACCCTAGAAGTAATATTGATCGTTTATTTGATGGGTTAAAACCATTTATCAGTCGAGATTTAGTTTCAAAATCCTTCTCATCGTACAAAGATATTGTCTTATGCGCCATTAAGATGGAAAAGGAATTCTCTAAATCATATGACAATTAAGTATAGCAAGAGAAGAAGAGAATGGTGGAACAAGAGACAAATAAAGGTAAAAAGGGAAAGAAAGATTTTCCATAATGATATAATTGTGGGAAGAATCACCCCGATACTTGCCTAAAAGGAATGGGAGTTTGTTATAAATGTGGAGAAAAATGTCATAAGGCTCGTGATTGCAAGGGAAAGAAAAAGGCTATCAATGTTGAATTCAAAAGTTGTAGGGAAATGAGGCATTATGCAAATGAATGTCATAAGCATCAGGGAAACTTACCTCAGAAAAGGCCAAGGGATCAAGGCCAATCATAGGCTTTTACTATAGTTGAAGTGGAATAATTAATGTATTGCTTCTTTTGGACACAAGGATTATATTATGGTTATAAGAATATTGTGATATATATAAGGATTGTACTGTAGTACTTGACGTTATCATTAAGGTTTTAATATGATGAAGGTAATCATATTTTTAGTATGTGGAAATATGAGAAACTTTAGTTTGTTTGGGGAATCTAATGTTACAATTGATTTTTCAATTTAGATAACTTTTAGAGAAAGTCTGGACAGAGGTATTTTGGATAACTATAATGGTTGGAATGGATTATGTTCAACTTTGGATAGTATTGTTTAATGTTAAATCATTTCGTAAGATTATTTTTTGGAATATTATAATACTATAGTTTTAGGAAAAGGACAACCTGCAGGTCGGGGGATAACCCGTCGCGTCGAACAAATCTACAGGAATCGAACCCACAACCATAGTACGACAGGCCTTTATTAACAAACACTAGCCTACAGGAAGTCCCTGGTTATTACGAAATAGTTTTCCTAATCTAAATGGTATGTGTTAATATTTAAAACCTTGTACTATTAGGGTAAATATAATATTTTTGAGTTATATTATCTTTTTGAGTGAAAGATGAGTTTGTGGTAGAAATTAGTTTAAGGTTGAAACTCTACTTGTCAAGTATATATATATATACCTCTCTCTTATAAATTTGTAAAACATTAGGAAAGGGATATTAAAAAAATGTGTTATCCTAATACCTTATGTTTTGTTGAACTGATGATATTTTAAATAACTATAGATTGAAGGCTTTGAGGCCATAAATTTTACACTTGATTGTGGTTGATGACCTCAATCACTGCCTACAAATATTTACATTTTCCCTCTAATTATGTGCCTATAATTTCCACCAATGTTCTCCTAAACGAGATCATAATTTGGTGGTGACTTTTTAATTTCTCTTTCCCTATTATTAAGGCTACATTTTATTAACCTTATTTCTGATGTCGGTTTTCCACAACTGTATTTTCTATTTTCAACCTTTTCTTTTCAAAGAAAATTTTCAAATTGCGAGAACACAATTTATTGAAGGAGGGTAAATGTAACACCCCAAGATTACACGGTACGCTTCTCCTTCAATAATGCAATAGCTTGCATTGTACGCAAGTTTGAGATTCTAACACACTGCGACTAATCAAAGTAGCCATTATGAATAGTAATACCCACTTTTTGAAATTATATAAATTTTATATTTCAAAATGGACTTCATTTTTTTTATTAGGAATATCGAAAATATCCTAAGTTGGATTTTTTGTAATTTTCTGAGAACATCCAATTTTCTAGGAATAGAAAAAATACTTAAAAAAACTTTTGTAATCAAAATAATTTATAGTTATAAATTATACTATTGAGTGGTTTTAAACTATAATTAGATTATATTTTTACCATTTTATCCAATGGTGGTCATTAGAATATATTTCACTTTGAAATTGGACATAAACAATTGTCAATCATTTGATATATTTTGTTTCTTAAAAATACGCTATTTGTTGTGACATCGGGAATTTATTATTAAATTAATTAATTCAACTTATATGTTTTTAATTTTTTAAAATGGACATAATTTTTCAATTAGGAATATCAAATATATCTTAGGGTTAATATTTGGTATTTTTCTGAAAAACATCAATTTTTGATGAATAGTGAAACCACTAAGTGGTAGTTAATGAACTAATTTTTCATTTAAATGAAACATTACAACTTATGTGAATTGAATTTCAAAAATCCTACATACATGGTTGTCATTATTAAGTAAAATTTGGTTCAATGGGATGAAAATAATTGTTGGTGAATAGTAACTTTTAAGTTTTATTAATCACGATTAAAGGTAATTAGTGTAATTTAAGGTAAATATAATGTTATAATAATATAAAATTACCTTTACACTTGTCCTCCCCTGATTGGATGAGTCTTGTCAGACCGATACAATCCATGGGTCAACTTGGGGACCCCATGGAGCCACTTGGGTAAGAAAATGACATTAATAACTTTTTATTTAAAGCAAAAATAAAATTGTCACAAAGATGTGTTGTTTTAATAAATAATTATTACATGGGGTTATATAAGTTAAATTTTCGACTATATATATTAATTGGAAATATAAAAATATTTTCTACATCATGGTAATTTTTTTATAATTTTTAGGCATTAAATAAATAAATTTATTTATCACACCATGATGATGCAGCGATTACCTCATTAATGAATGATTTAAATAAGATTAAAAGACAAGGTAAAATCTAAGACATACACGTGTTGTAAGCCTATTAGATGGGTGTATTTCGATCCCATATCACCATATCCTCGAAATATATCACTGTAGGACCTTTAAAATCCGAAAATCATTTCATAATAATGTAACATTTCAATCTTTCCAAAACTGCCCCTCCTCTCCTCTTATAAAAGGCCCCCACCTCTACCACCTTATTCACACCTTCAAAGCCATTTGGCTCAGCCAAACACTTTCCAAATACTCTCTCAACTTCCCTATATTACTCTTATAATCCTCACTTTGGGCAGAAGTCTTCCCAAGTAATCCTTTGGCTCAAATCAAGAAGAGTTAACCGATTTAAAGGTAATGTCTTCACTTTTGCTCTTTTGTTTTATTTTACTTCTCCATCCCCATAAACTCTTTTTATTCCTTTCATGTGTAACAACACAAGTATATTAAATATACTAGGATTTTTTTATGATAATTATTTGATTTACAATTACACACTCCTTCGTCTAATGGTTAAAGAACATACTGTTTCTGTGGGTGGAAAATTACTACCTCACGAAAAGATGATTGTTCAATCTTCTTTTAACACCTCTCATGGTGGCCATTATGATGAAACTATTTCCATATATGATATATATTATGTTTATGTTTTCCATATTCTACTTTATTTTTAATTTATGGAATAAATTTATGATTTTCATTATGGGTAAACGCGATAATTTCAGTTTAGGAAGTGCGGACTACCGCCCCCTCAAATTGATTTGAATCATTAATGTCATATGTGGGATGTATAAATGATGGAGTAAATGATATTATATATGATATGATACTAGAATTATAATATACCTTTATATCATTTTGATTTCATTCAATTTAATATGAAATAGAAATGGAAGTAGCGTTCATGCGTACGTACGGTTTACCGTCTCCATGAACGGTGCATTTCATTTCTTACCTCTAAATGTTATGTAATACTATAAATGCATGTATCTACTGGATATATATTATATATATGATATCTACATCATTACTATAATTCTGGATATAACGGATATTTTACCACACGAACAACTTGTAATTATAAGATGTTTATTTTTGACTCAAGTACCAAAGATCGACAAAACGACCGTTATTAACTTAAATAATTACATTGTGTTCATAACATGGTAATAAGTGATATAAAAGGAATAATGAACTAGAAAAAGTTTCTTAAGCAAGTATAAATTAACTCTAGTTTATTATTCATGAGGTTAAAAAATGATTGAGTCAAGTCGGACACGTGGTAAGGGACGTCGTCTCAATCTCCTTTCATTGAGGCATATTTTATTTTATACACAACTTTATTTTATATTGTTTATAAACCCCTTTGACTTTTACTTTTATTCAAAAGGAATATTTTTATACGAAGCGTTTTTTCTAAATGATAAAACAAATATTTTGTCTTACGTATGCGGTGACAACGACTTCTCGACCGCCGTGACCATTATTTGAGTTTCGGAGTCCTCTACAAGCCATAACATTTTTTAATGAAAAAAAAATAAATACCATGTTTTACTTTTTTTTATTTTGGTATTAAAAATGGTTTAATTATATCAATGTGTGGTATTTATATATTGTGATTGAAATGTGTAAATGTTATGTTTCCTTTATGCATGTTTTATGTGATACGATTATCTTATTGTTTATGATATATTTAAACCTGTTCATATGAGGAATGCATTGGACTTAATAAGTGATGGGTGGAGCCCGCTATAGATCTTCGATGCATCGGTAGGTCTCATGGGACAAACTGGTGTTTTGGCATGAGGCCTTGACAAAATCTTATTTTTAGTCTTGGCACGAGGCCTTGGCTACTTGGTTCTGATAGTCTGGTATTATGCATTCCATCATTATGAAAGTCGTTATTGATATTTCATGTGATTATTCGACTAGTATAATATCCATGTGAATAATTAAATGTCATCATTTCATTTTATTTTTTCCATATTATGCTGAAGTTCATGTTTAAATGGCTTTTGTTTCAGTTATACATTGCCTTAAATGTTTATGTTTATTTATGAAATTTTCTGCTGTATTGTTATCCTTACCGAGCATTTCACCTCACCACTTTCTATGTTTTATTTTCCCATGATGTGAAGACATATTTTATGACTGACCTGCATGGATAGTCTGAAGAGGATATGATTGGGGACTATGGATACTATGTTATTGTAGTTTTTCAGTTTATGATGAAATGTAACATTTAGGAATGTATCTAGGGTTTCCAAGGCTATTAAACTAATCAGACTTTCGAGACTTGATCTTTTGTGATCATACCAATGATACATAATAATGCACCGACTCTAGTTAAATGGGGTCAGGGTGTCACATTTGGTATCAGAGGCAGTTTAGTACTAACCTTGGAAGCTAGATTTAGTTAAACTCTGATTAGATCCCATAGCCCTAAGATTGTATTTGAGAATTAGTATAGAAGAACATCCTAGAATTTTGGAAAAAGTGGAGATTTTTTGTATTTTCTGAGAAATAAATCCCTGTCTGGATATGAGCAGGTATAGGCAGCTCTGGCACAGATGTTCCTAGGGGTAAAACCTGAGAACACCGCTTTGAGCTAGACTTGAACAGGAATTGGGGAACGATAACGGGCCTTGCTGTACTCTCAGTTACGACACACCTGGGGGATATGCTTAGGATAATTCTCATTTTCTTTAAAAACCATTATGAAAGATTTATGAGTGTATACTTCCACAAGGAAAACATTTTTATGATTATGGATTATATCCACAAACTGTCCAATTTATTTTAAGTGTTTTACAACTATGCAATTATCTCTTTCGATTCATAAAATAATCTAGTTTATGAAATTGTTTAGAAATGGTGCCTAGTGGAAGGAATGGAAAATGTATCAATGCACGCACTCCATGTTTGGATTTCCCTCCTGCTCAAGATAATTATAGTGGAGCTACTGATACAATTGGTGTTGATCATCTTATCACCATACTGGGACAACTCACTCGAGTTATGAATAATAACCTTACTCGTATGGAGCACCCTAATCTAAAACGTGGAGGATTAATGTTATATCTCTTAATGAGTCAACAACCACCAACATTAAATGGGAGTAAAAATCCCTTAGTAGCTGAGAAATGGATAAATTCCTTAGAGAAAATATTTCATTCCTTAGGGAGTAGTGAAAGGGAAAAAGTTGTCATGGCAGTTTACCGCCTCACTGGAGATACTGATCAATGGTGGTCATTGATTCAAAACATGAAGGAAGATGATGAAGTATCAAATATGGAATGGAGGGAGTAAAAAGAGCTTTTCTTAGAAAAATTCTTTCCTCGTGACCATCGAGAAGATATGGAAAGGCAATTTCTGAGTCTAAGACGAAAGGAGGATGAGAATATCTTAAAGTATGAGGCTAACTTCACCAGGTTAGCAAGGCTTGCAGTAGATTATATATGTAACCCAAGAAGTAAGATTGATTGTCTCTTTTCTGGGTTAAAACCATTTCTCCGTTGAGCTTTAGTATCACAATCCTTCTCATCGTACGAAGATATTGTCTCATGTGCCATTAAGACAGAAAAGGAATTCTCTAAATCTTATGACAATAAAGTAAAGTAAGAGAATAAGAGAATGGTGGAACAAGAGACAGATAATGGGAAAATAGAAATAAAGATTTTCCATTATTCGATAATTCTGTGAAGAATCACCTCGGTACATGCCTAAAAAGAATGGGAGTTTGTTATAAATGTGGAGAAAAAGGCCACCAGGCTCGTGAATGCAATGGAAAGAAAGAGGCTATCAATGTTGAATGCTACAATTGTAGGGAAATGCGGCATTATGCAAATGAATGTCTTAAACATCAGGTAAACTCACCTTAGAAAAGGGAAAGGGATCAAGGCCAATCTTATGATGTTACTACAGTTGAAGTGGAATAATTAATGTATTTATGCTTTTGGACTCAAGGATTATATTCTGGTTATAAGAATATTGTGATATATATAAGGATTGTACTACAGTACTTGTCGTTATAATTAAGGTTTTAATATGATGAAGGTAATCGTATTTTTAGTGTGTGATAATAAAGACACTTTTCTTTGTTTGGGGAATCTGATGTTACTATTGATTTTGGAATTTAGAGTCCTTTTAGTGAATGTCTGGACAGATGTATTTTGGTTAACTATAAAGGTTGGAATGGATTAAGTTTAACGTTGGATAGTATTGTTTATGGTTTAAAAATTTCTGAATATTATTTTTGGAATATTATAATACTATAGTTTTAGTAAAAGGACAACCTGCCAGTCGGGGGATAACACGTCGCGTCAGACAAAGCTGTAGGAATCGAACCCACAACCATAGTGTGACAGGCCTTTATTACCTACCACTAGCCTATAGGAAGTCCCTGGTTATTACAAAATATTTTTCCTAATCTAAATGGTATGTGTTAATATTTAGAACCTTGTATGACTAGGATAAATATAATATTTTTGAGTTCTATTATCTTTTTGAGTGAAAGATGAGTTTGTGCTAGAAATTAGTTGACGATTGAAACTATACTTGTCAAGTATATATATATATATATATATATATATATATATATATATCTTATAAATTCATAAACATTAAGAAAAGGATATTAAAAAAATGGGTTATCCTAATAACATATGTTTTGTTGAACCAATGCTATTTTAAATCACCATATATTGAAGGCTTTGAGGTCCTCAAATTCACACTTTTTTGTGGTTGATGACCTCAATCACTCCCTACAAATATTTATGGTTTCCTTACAATTATGTGTCTCTAATTGCCACCAATGTTCTCCTAATCGAGATCCTAATTTGGTGGTGACTTTTTCATTTCTCTTTCCCTCTTGTTAAGGCTAAATTTTATTAACCTTATTTCTGATATGGCTTTTCCAGAACTGTATTTTATATTATAAACCTTTTATTTTCGAAGAACATTTTCAAATTGCGAGGACTCAATTTATTGAAGGATTGTAGAATGTAACACCCCAAGCTTCTACGGTACGCTTCTCCTTCAATAATGTAATAGCATGCATTGTACGCATGTTCGAGATTCTGACACACCGTGACCAATCAAAGTAGCCGTTATGAATAGTAATACCCACGTTTTGAAATTATATAAATTTTATATTTCAAAATGGACTTTATTTTTTTATTTGGAATATTGAAATTATCCTAAGATGAATTTTTTCTAATTTTCTAAGAACATCCAATTTTCTATGAATAGAAAAAATACTTAAAAACAAATTTTTTAATCAAAATAATTTATAGTGATAAATTATACTATTGAGTGGTTTTAAAGAATAATTATAATATATTTTTACCATTTTATCCAATGGTGGACATTAGAATTAACTTCACATTGAAATTGGACATAAACAATTATCAATCTTTTGATATATATTGTCTCCTAAAAACATGCTATTTGTTGTGACATTGGGAATTAATTATTAAATTAATTAATTCAACTTATATGTTTTGAATTTTGTTAAATAGACATCATTTTTTAATTAGGAATATCAAATATAGCTTAGGGTGAATTTTTGGTATTTTTTTGAAAAACTTCAATTTTTGATGAATAGTGAAACCACTAAGTGATAGTTAATGAACTAATTTTTTGTTTAAATGAAACTTTACCACTTATGAGAATTGAATTTCAAAAATCCGACATACATGGTTGTAATTATTAAGTAAAATTTGGTTCAATGGGATGAAATTTTTTTTGGTGCATAGTAACTCTTCAGTTTTATTAATCACGATTAAAGGTAATTAGTGTAATTTAAGGTAAATATAATGTTATGATAATATGAAATTACCTTTACACTTTTCCTACCCTTATTTGATGAGTCATGGCCGACCAATAAAATCCAGGGGTCAACATGGGGACCCCATAGAGCCACTTGGGTAAGAAAATGACATTAATAACATTTTATTTAAAGTAAAAATAAAATTGTCACAAACATGTGTTGTTTTACGAAAACAATTATTACATGGGGTTATATAAGATAACTTTTAGACTATAAATATTCATTGGAAATATAAAAATATTTCCTACATCATGGTAATTTTTTAGAATTTTTAGGCATTAAATATATAAATTTATGTACCACACCATGATGATGCAGTGATTACCTCATTAATGAATGATTTAAATAAAATGAAAAGATAAGGTAAAATCTACGACTTAAACTTGTCTAAATCGTATTGTATGGGTGTATTTCGAACCCTTATAACCTTATCCTAGAAATATATCATTGTGGGACCTTTAAAATCCCAAAATCATTTCATAATAATGTAACATTTCAATCTTTCCTAGAGTTCCCCTCCTCTCCTCTTATAAAAGGCCCCCATATATACCACCTAATTCACACCATAAAAGCCATTTGGATTCTCCAAACACTGCCCAAATACACTCTCAACTTTCCTATATTACTCCTAGAAGCCTCACTTTGGGCAGAAGTCTTCCCATGTAAGCCATTGGCTCAAATAAAAAAGAGTTACCCGGTTTAAAGGTAATGTCTTCACTTGTGCTATTATGTTTTATTTTGATTATCCAACACCCTAAACTATTTTTATTCCATTCATGTGTAACAACACCAATATCTTAAATAAACTATGATGTTGTTATGATAAGTATTTGATTTATAGTTACACACCTTCGTCTAATGGTTAAAGAACATACTATTTCTGTGGGTGCCAAATTACTGCCTCACGAAATGATGATTATTCAATCTTCATTCAACACCTCTCATGGTGGAAATTATGATGAAAAAATTTCCATATATGATATATATTATGTTTATGTTTTTCTTATGCTCTTTTATTTTTCATTTATGGCATAAAATTATGATTTTCATTATAGGTAAATACGATAATTTCATTTTAGGAAGTGCGGACTACCACCCCCTCAAAGTGATTTGAATCGTTAATGCCATATGTGGGACGTTTAAATGATGGAGTAAATGATATTATATATGATGTGATACTAGAATTATAAAATACCTTTATATAATTATGATTTCATTCCATTTAATACAAAATAATAATGGAAGTAGCGTTCATGCGTACGTACGGCTTACCGTCTCCATGAACGGTGCATTTCATTTCTTACCTCTAAATGTTATGAAATATTATAAATGCATGTATCTGGTGGATATACATGATATATATGATATATACAAAATGAATATAATTCATGGATATAATGGATATTTTACCACATGAACAACTTGTAATTATAAGAAGTTTATGTTTGACTCAAGTACCAAAGATCGACAAAACGACCGTTATTAACTTAAATAATTACATAATATTCATAACATGGTAATATGTGATATAAAAGGAATAATGAACTTGAAAAAGGTTCATAAGCCAGTATAAATTAACTCTAGTTTATTATTCAAGAGTTTAATGAACGGTCGAGTCAAGTCGGAGACAAGGTAAGGGACTTTGTCCCAATCTCCTTTCATTGAGGCATATTTTATTTTATACACAACTTTCTTTTATACGGTGTATAAACCCCTTTGACTTTTATTTTTATTCGAAAGTAATCTTTTTATACGATGCATTTTTACTAAAAAACAAAAGGAATTTTTTGTCTTACGTATACGGTGACAATGACTTTTCCACCGAGCTGACCATTATTTGAGTGTCGGCTTCCTCTACAGGCCATAACATTGTTTTAATGAAAAAAATAAATACCATGTTTTACTTTTATTTTATTTTGGTATTAAAAATGGTTTTATTATATCAATGCGTGGTATTGATATATTGTGATTGAAATTTGGAAATGTTATGTTTCCCTTTATTCAAGTTTTATGTGACACGATTATTTTCTGGTTTATGATTTGTTTAAACCTGTTCATATGAGGAATGCATTGGACTTAATAGGTGACGGGTGGAGCCCGCTATAGCTCCTCGATGCATCGGTAGATCTCATGAGACAAACTAGTGTCTTGGAATGAGGCCTTGACAAAATATTATTTGTAGTCTTGGCATGAGGCATTGGCTATGTGGTTATGATAGTATGGCATTATGCATTCCATCATTATGAAAGTTGTTATTGATATTGAATTTGATTATTCTACTAGTAGAATATCCATGTGAATAAGTAAATGGAATTATTTCATTTTATTTTTTCCATATTGTACTGATGTTCAAGTTTAAAAGGATTTTGTTTTAGTTATACGTTGCCTTAAATGTTTATGTTTCTTTATGAAAGTTTTCGTTGTATTGTTATCCTTACTGATCATTTCAGCTCACCTCGTTCTATGTTTTATTTTCCCAGGATGTGATGAAATATTTTATGACTATCCTGCAGGGATAGTCTGAAGAGGATATGAGTGTGGAATATGGAGACTATGTTATTTTAGTTTTTCAATTTATGATGAAATGTAACATTTATGAACGTATCTAGTATTTCCAAGGCTACTAAACTATTCGGTCTTTCGAGAATTGATCTTTTGTGATCATGCCAATGTTATATAATAACGCACCAAATCTGGGTAACTGGGGTCGGGGTGTTATAGATAGAATACTGAATATGATTGTAACATATTTATAATAACATCATAGTATATAGAATATACTAGAGTTATTATTTTATAATGAAAATAACAATGAAAGAAGAAGTTGAAGAAGAAAGGAACTTGAATGAGGGTGTTGAAAACATTACCTCTTCTTTGGGTTCCCCCTTTTGATTTGATCAAAATGGGTCCTTAGGTTGGATTTCTGATCAAACTAAGGCCTCTAGTTTGAATATAGGGAAGTTTATAGAATATTTTGGAAGGTTTTTCCTGAGCCAAAAGGCTTTGAAGATGTAAAATTGATAGAAGGGGGAGTTCCCTTTTATAAGAGGGGTGAGGGGCACCTTAGGTAAATATAGAAATATAATTTTATAATAAATTCATATTCGGTTTATAATGGCTCCAAAATGACTTATTTCGAGGCTAAGGTGGGGAGGGGTCTAAAACAACTCAACCAATAGGTTTTCGACCGGTCTGGTTTACTTTATTAACCTTGTCTTTTAGTTTTAACTCTTAGTTAATTAGTTTGACATTTACCATGTCTCTTTGTATTTTTATATTATATGGTTAATAAACTTACTATAAACTTCAAAGTGACCCCCAAGTGGTCCATGAATGATACACCCATCATTAAATAAGTCCTTTGGATGAACCTTATATTTTTAAGAAAATAATATCAATTATTAATATAATATTAGTTTTAAAAACACTTTTAAGTAGATTTTGACAGAATTGGGTATTTTGTTTTTGATAAATTCATAATAGCATTATTACTTCGAATTCAAATCATATATCCAGTCTAAATATGTCCTATTAACCTAAGAAATTAGTGGGATTCATAAAATGTCTGAAATTACATTTATTTGGATATTTATAATATCAATTATTTTAATATTTCATTAATTAGGTTATTACTCCATCACCATTGTATCATAATTAAATTAAATTATTTAAAGTATAAAATTTATAAATAAAATACTATTATGAGGGAAATGTTTTTTTCTTTTTAATTAATATTTATAATAGAATTTATATTATGTATATCCCTATATTAAAAATGTTTTAATAATTAATCATTGATTTTAACTCTTTTAACTCTTCTTTGAATTAAATATTAATAAATGTCCTAATCTAATCCAAGTGGACCAAAGAGTTTCATATTTTATTTATAAGGATTTTTTTGGTCGAATTATACATAGCTAATAGAATTAGGACAATTTTTAGGGTAATAATAATATTATTTTTACCCTTAATTTCCCTATATACATTAACCGTGGTAAATAAAATTAAAAAGTTACTATTCACCAAAAATTATTTTTATTCTATTGAACCACATTTTACTCCTTGATATTAACCGTGTCTCTCGGTGTTTTGAAATTCAACTCATAGAAGCGGTAAAATTAATTTTTATGTGAATTTGAAAATTCTCCTCAGATGTGGGTTGAAGACGGTGAAAAGTTCTATAAAATATTTATATATCTAAAATTATTATAAACTCACTCCAATGAATTACATTGAACATATATAGGTATTATGAATCTATTTTGACCTGAAATAAATTTAAATAAAATAAATAATTATTTAAATAAAAATTTGGTATTAAACTATAACTAAGTGTTTTTTCATTATTCATGAAAAATTTAATGTTTTCAGAAAAATACCAAAAATTTACCCTAGGATAATTTTGATATTATAAATCCAAAAATGAAGTTCATTTTGAAAGATAAAATTTATAAAATTTTAAAAAGTGGGTATTAGTATTCATAATATCTAGTTTTATTGATTTTGGTGTGTGTTTGACCTCGAAGTTGCGTACAACACACGCTACTGTATTATTTGAAGAGAAGTGTATTGTAGAAGCTTGAGGTATTACATAACAAAACCTAATCTCATCTTCATGGATGCAAAAATCATCTAGTTTCTCAATGTAAACTTCTTCTACTATAACTCCATTCAAAATTTTTGACTTGAAATCCATTTGAAAAACCTTATAATTTCTTTTCACTTCTATGGGTAAGAATAATCTAATTGTATCCATCCTTGAAAAAGGTGTGAATATTTCATCGACATTTATACCCTCTATATAAGAGTACCATTTGCACACAAGTTGTGCTTTGTTTCGAATCACAACACCATCTTCGTTTATTTTTCTTAGAAAACCCCATTTTTTCCAATGAAATTCATGTATGATGGTCTTGAAACAATCTCACATGTTTAATTATTTTTAATTTTGTCAAGATATTAATTCATGGTTTGAATCCAGTCCCCATCTCTAACTGCTTCATCAAAACATTTTGGTTCCACCTGTGATAAGTATGATGCTTGTTGTAAAGTCCTTATCCTAATGGTCTTACTGGTGCTATCTCATCAGTAATTCTGTTTTTCCTAACAATTCCATCTCTCCTTGCTAGTCTCTGGATAGACAGTGACTTATTCTCATCATCTAAATCTTCTTCTGAATCATTCTCCGGAGCTGGAGGGTCTCCCAATCTTCTTATCTCTTCATCACTATCCTCCTGGGTCTGGTCAAGTATTAGTTGAATATTATTCTAATTTTCTATTATAGACACATCATGACTTTCAAATATCATTCCCAACCCGTTATTTAAGAATTTCTATTTTGTTTTATTTTTTGAGTATCCATAAAATATCCATTCATCCCCACATCATTAATATTTTCTATGTTTCTCCTTATTAAGAATGAAACATTTACATCCAAATATTTGAATGTACATCATTGATGGATTCTTTCCCAGCCAAAACACGTATGGAGTCTCCTACTCTTTTGGACAAGATAAAGCTCTATTTTAAATTTATACTTCCGTTATTACTGCTTCTTTATAAAATTTCTTCAGAAGGTCTTTCTCAAAGAGAATTATTATTGCCATTTTGTTGACTATCTGATTCCTTCCCTCTACTAGTCCATTCTATTGTGGAGTTATTACTACTGAAACGTGATACCTTATCCCATGTTTCACAAGATAATCCTCCACTTGGCTATTTGTGAACTTGGTTCCATTATATGTTCGAATTTTCTGGATATTTTGAATATGCATCTTTTCACAATCTCATCGATATATTGTAATGAAACTGAATACTTCATATTTGTGGGTGATTATTGAAACCCATGTCATTATAATATAACCATTAGTGAAGAGGACATAATATCGTATCCCATTAATAGCCCTCGGTGATATTGGCCCAAACACATCAATATGCACCAACTCAAGGAGTCTCGTTGATTTTTTCTCCTTTTACTTATATGTCTTTCAAAGATCTTCCCTTATTGGCATGCATCACACATATGAGTATGATCACATGATAATATAGGGAGATTTTGAGAAACATCATGCTTCACGAGAACTTTCGAGGAACCTTTTCTTATGTGGCCAAGATGCTTATGCCATAACTTGTTTTCTTCATCCTGGGATAGAAAGCACATATCTTCTTCTCCACTCACGAGGTAGAAACTCCATTTAATATGCTTTCCTTGAAACACAATAACACTATAATTTTCCATGATGATACATAATTTCTTGAAAAAACATATGGCATGTCTTGAGTATCACAATTGACTAACACTAAGCGAGTTGTGACTAAGCCCCTCAACAAACAAGACATCTTATCATATCATTTATTTTCCTCCAAATAAGGCTTTTCTTGAACCAATAATTTTTAGGCCCTCATCATTACCAAAAATTACAATAACTTCTTTATCATAACTGGTTATGGTTACTATATTCTTATATCCCATCATGTGGGAAGTACAACCACTATCTATTATCCATATCCTTGTGCGATATGATGCAACGAACATAATTTCTGCAACTACTGCATGCTTGACCATTTTCTTTTTGAACAATGTCATTGAATTCATACCAAACATGGAATGATAATTTTGATATTCCTCAGTATATTATTTAGTTGCTTCAACCTACAAATATGAAAATTGATATTGAATTTTCTATTACTCTTGAATAATCATTTTTCTGCTTCTTAGGGACCAAATTTTATCTTCCTCGGTTCATTCCTCTACATTGTTGATGTGAAATATATTTCCATATGTCTGAGTCCTTTACACCTAAAAAACAACCATCAAATGATGACCTGCAATTTTGAGTTGTGTATGACCACCTATGTTGGTATTGTTCCATTTTGTAACTTTTTTCGATGGAACATACATTTTTATGGGGTCCCATATTACCAAAACAATAGCATTTTAAGTGAGGTACATTCCTATGAGGCCATTATGAACAACTAGTTGTCCATTGGGTTTTATGAATCTTCTGATTCTTCTTTGTACCCAAATAAATCTTCAATATTATAGTGGGTTTGTGTGTTCTGACTTGAACCATAACTAATTTATATTTTATATCAAGCCCCATACTAGCCTTATCATTTAGAGTTGATTTTTTCTTCTATTCTGATGGACCACTCTGCTCAAATATCATCTTCTATGTTTCCTGTATGATCTTCCTTCCTTGAATTTTGTCCTGATTTTCAATTGTTAATCCGAGACTGATGAATTCCTCTTCTAGTTGTTCGATACATTTTAGTTGATCTTTTATAGTTTTATTTGGACTATCAATTTTAATTTTTTGTTCTTCAATTTTATTTTTTTACTCGACCACCTTTTTGGAGCTTTCAGGCATTAAAGTCCTCATCTTTTCAATTTCTATATTTAACTTAGAATTATATACTTCTTACTGTTGCCTAAAGAGGTTGGAATCACAAAAAAAAATTGTTACCTTTCTTCTTTTTGTATCTCAAAATATCTACCACTTTTAAGGAAGCGTCTAATTCAGGCTGAAGATCAAATATTCCTTGAATTTATCCTTCTAAATTGTCACTTTCTTCTCTTGTTAATGAGTTTCAGACAAATTCCACTAAATTATATATGTTATGATCCTTGTAGTCCTCCAACTCTTATACCTCAGATTCTTCTGAACTATCATCCCCTTTTGAAATATGAATCTCATTTTTGGAGAAATTTCTCTTATTACTTCTCCTCCCTTTCTACTATGATGAATACTTATTTTAAGCAATTCCCACATTGTATTCATTTTATTCGTCAAAATTCTTAAGAAAATTTGAAGCAAAATGCCCAGTCATTCAGCATAAAAACCATGCAAATGGAATTTTACATTTGAACATCCATTTTACTCCTTAAATATTGCGGGATAGAAATTATAGGACATCATCAATATTGTCCTCCTCATGAATATCTTTAACAGATAGATTCTTCATGTCCTTGAATGACACATCCTTAGAGTTCCCCATTTCCTCTGAATCATTATCATAATTTCCCATTTCATACACTATAAGGGGGATATGTTGTATATCTAGTGTCCACTCTTTTAGGTCTTTGTCTTCCAATACTAAAACATTCTGTTTGAATCGTGGTTGAAGTTTCCTCCAGATACGTTTCACAGTCTTTATATCATCAATGACGCCTCCATGACCCCACATATAATTCAAAATAATATTTATCCTATCAAAAATGCATCAACAATCTCATTGGGATTCATTCTGAGGTCCTCCTACTTATTCCATAGAACATACAGTTATTATTTTCGGACATTTGAGTCACCCTCATAAACATTCAACAATTTGTTTTCACATTACATGTGATGTTTACAGTTTATATACTTCCTATAAATTTCATATGATAGGGATCCCCCTAAATAATTGATCCCTTTGGTATCATAATCCAATTTCTTCCTTTTTCTTCAAATAAAGATCCACTATTAATTTCAACTGATATTCCATGAATTGCTATTTTGAAGACATCAATCCCTACTGATCAGAAGTAGTGTTGGATCTGATTCATCCACAGTTTTTAATTATTTACCTAAAATATAAAAAATGTTTTATGATTGACCACCTCAGTTTCTTTTTCTTGAGAGAGATCTACTGACTTTAAAATTTTCACAGATACAAACTGTTTGGTCCACTAAGTCAGATACCTAGAGGGGTGTGAATCAGGGTATGACAGATTAAAGCATTCTCCTGTTTGGATGTTATTTTGTTGCTATAAAAAACTCAATACTCTCTTCCACAAGTAGCAATATATGAACAGATATTAAATAATGCACAAGACACAACAATTTTTACTTGGTTCACCCTTACATTGCTACGTACAAGGAGTATACAATGGCAATGTGCCAATGTTCTAAAATCACTAAGGCTCACTGCAAATAATGAGTACAATGTTTAGGCCAGATCTTATATTCCTAGGATCACTACCATTACAAGGTTTATGGAATACTCACTACATTATCACTACTGGTGGAAGGGCTCACTGTCTTCCTATTCTTGTGCTCACCACTCTGGAAATGAATCCACACATAGTTTATTTATTTGTAGGTAAAACACAATTTATAGACATTTAGGTCCTTTCACATACATGAATTCCTACATCCATAACTACTTGTAGATTCTCTTTTTACGTTCCTTTTTCGACCATAGATGAAGTCCACCTTCCTGAGTATATCTAGGAACTATTATATCCTTTCGCAAACTTAACTAAGCTTTAACGAGCTTCCTTGTGAAAATTTCAAACCACATGCTCCTCCCTTTTTTTGAATATCAGTTTTGGCACACGGATCACCCCTTCCACATAGTGGTTCCACTTCCACGTAATATTGTAGCCTCCGTGTACCACTACCTTTGTTCCACCTCTGCGAACTGCCCTCTGTCTGAGAACTATTCTCTGTTCACAGAATATCTTCGCATCCACATACCAGAGCTCCCCCTCCGCGTACCATTTGTGTAATTCACTCTCTCATGTTCCAGAGATTCCTCCTATGCATACATTGTCATTTTCAGTTTTGAGTTCTCTATAAAAACCTTCAGTGGAATTTTTTTCAATGTGAAACACTTAAGCCTTCGCACTCCCTCGCGAGCCTCCTTCAGGTTTTTCCGAAATCCCGAACACAAAATTTTCTCTAAAAATATTTGGTCTCAATAGTAATCAGTGGGATTGTCAATTCTATATAGGAAATGAAATCTGGAAAAATACTAATCCCAGATTTACCAAATCTTCAATCCAGCCTCTACAGCATACTAATACCCCTACCAATGTGAACTGCAAGCCACCATTGATCTATTTTTGATACAGAGCCCACGTACCGCCTTTTCTCTTATGTGGTTGATCACCTCCACTTACGACAATCCGTCTGTGTACTGCACTTACTTTAATCGCAAACCATTTTTAGTTTTGCAAACTACAACCGCATACAGTTCCTGCTTCATGGTACTCGACCATGTACTCTTCCCGAACACGGTTCATGATCTATGTCACGAGATCCTAATATCCCTCCCTTTACCGAATTCGTTCGACATTCTTCACAAAAATTCTCGATTTTGAGGCCCCAAAATTTGGAAAACACTGAGGAACAGGGCCAGCTTAAAAACTTGTCTTTGGAAGACATCCACCATTCTCATTCACAATAATTTGGCATTGTCAACAAACACAATCACAACCAAAATATGAAGAGAGGACACGTTTCGGGATTTTTTCCCAACAATTTCTTATTCATAACTAAATATTGCCATATTTTGATAAGGAATATTGTTTATGAATTAAATTCATCATTTAATATATGAGGAATTCATTAGACATGTAGTAAATTGTTGTTATTTGTTATAGATAGTCATGTGATGCATCAAAAGGTCTCATTAAGAAAACCAAATGTCCAACATAAATGGTTTTATGGGGTAGACATAATTATTGGATAAACTATCTTATCAAAAGGCTTTGACAGTAATGATATAATTATTTTTGAAATATTGACTTCCAATATAAAACATTTCCATTTTAGATAATTCAACTATTATAACCCATCAGATTACTATATTAATATTATCCATGGAAAAATTTTTCCCAATCTGTCGATTAAATGGATCATGTTTTTAGTTATTTACTTCTCCATATTGATTATTCTACATTCAATCATGGTGGATGCTATTGTACAGAAACCTTGTATAGTATATGTGCCCATCCATTATTTTTTATATTTTCTATAAGAATTAAATAAGAATATTATGAATAATATGAAGGGTGGTAGAATCTCCCCTTTTTAATTTATTTTATATTTCAATTGTGTAATGGGAATCATGTTTCCATTTTTCCAAGAGAGATAAACATATTAATATTTCAATGTTATATCCATTCAATCATTTAAAAATTTAATAATGTAAACATTATCACTAGGTAACTGGGGTTAGGGTTTCTAAAAAATTCTTATTTGGGGGTACTCATGATACTATCCATGAGACACGGTTACATGAAGTGTAAATAAAAATTAGATTTGATGATACCATGGTCAAACACATGACAGTCAGGGGTGATAATCATTGTCCATCATACGGGTTTTAGTATGTGTTGTGTTTAATTATAATTTGTTCATTAACTACAAACCAATTCACAGTGTGATATGGTTACATGAGATATTGATGGTGTACATGTTGTCTAACCCCACATTATAGAACCTCGAATATGAGACCACCTCAATCACATAGTCTAATAAAAATAGTTTATTACAATATAGTCCCTAAACCTTTAAGGGTTAGAGATTTAGAGAATTAGGAAAACAAATTAACTAAAAAACCTAAGGTTTGTTGTATAAATTAGACATTTTTCTCTCTTATATGAGACTAATCAATCCATAATTAGTTTTCAACATCTCTCATGAACTCAATATATAAGAAACTCCTAAATAAATTTCACACAATTTCTATCTCCCTAACCAATAGAAATGTATACATAATAATGGGATGAGATAAAAATTATTGTAAGCGTAAACATGTGTGATAATAAGGAAATATCATTAGAGTGAATATAACAATTATCTGGGCATAATAAAGATACATAATAATCTTATACCCAAAAATTAATAGACAATACTTCATGATATAAGGCCTGGAATAATAGAAAACATGAATGAGTCAATAAAATTCATCCATGATAGAATAATATAAGAATGAGAATAATAATAAAAATTATATCATTCTAATATATTAGAAATATTATCATTTTGAAAACATTCTTTCATGAGATACTCCATATGTTATAATGATTATGAGAAACTAATATTTACAAGATATTACTTATATAATGAGATAAAAACTTGTGACCAAATCATTGGGACTGATATAGGACCTAACCTACCATTCATCCATAATTTCCTGTTTCACATGAAAATGATTCATTTATTAGATCCTAAAAAACACATCATAAATATATGTGGACATACCTTAATCAATGGGGTAAAAAATAATTTATCCACAGAGCGAATATATTGGTAGATAACATGTACTTATACATAGTGGGTGACTTGGAAAGAAAAACATGGTGATAGATCTTTCCAAAAAGGGCGATATTTCATAAGAAATAAATAGATTTAAGGTGTTTGGAATAAATAATATAATTTACTTAAACAATTATTAGATATATAAATTAATAATGACATATATAAATAATAGTTTTTTGGAGTTTTAGAAAAGCACTTTTGAAATAATAAATGTACATGTTCTTTTGAAATAAGTTTAAATGTGATATTTTATAAATGTATGAAATCAAATATTCTTTTATCTATTAAAATTTATAGATAAATATTCATATAAATTGAAAAATGGGGTGAAACAAAATTTTCACATGTTAACGTTAATAATATGAACATTTCTCATTTCCATGAAAATGGGCAATGTAGAAAAAATTTAAGATTTATCATAAGGTCAAATATTATAAAATGATGTTAATAAATTATTTTTTAATAGATAATAAAACATTATAATGTCTCTAATTTATATAGATATATTAAAATGGATGTTCTTGACCAAGAAGAAGATATGGGGTTAGTTTCACATACAAGAAATACTTCATGTTAAATATGAGTCACAGTGAAATAAAATACTGAGGGTACATGTAAAACCCAATGAACATAAAATGAAAATTATTATTATTATTATAAAAATTAAAAATTACCCAAGTTTAATATTTTCTTCATAAAAATTTCTTTTAAAAATAATATTTTAAACCATTATTCTTCTAGTTTGAGTGACATTTTGATCAAAACATATTTTATCTTTGGCTTTTTTTTTGTCAAAGAAAATGAAAGGAAATTAAATGAAATAACTCTTAAAACCACATGATTATGGTAAAATAAATTCATTAGACAGTAATCAGACCTCATTAAAGTTATCATTGTGGACAATTAGAAATTAGTCCTAAGAAATTAAATTTTAGGGATATAACCCCATACCTCAATTCACTATAAGTCAAAATGTTCCCTAAACACATTTATAATAAAAGAATATATCCTTATCACCCATTTCAGAACATTTTTTATTTCTATAACCCTTTATAATCTTATTCAATAGTAATTCTATTCATGTGTATTAGTTAGTTATTATCTATTTTGAATATCTGGTGTAGATAATTGTGATCGTTATGAAATTCATGTTATTTTTCATTATTCTCCAAAAATTTAAAATTTATAGACCTTAAAACCTATATTAATTGATGTTATATAATTATTTATAATGTTATAATTACATTATTTTAGTTTTTTGTTTTTTATACTTAAATATAAATTTAAAAATTATCATGTTCTGATAATTCTTAGTGAATGAACAATGTTTTCTAAAATAGTGTGTTAAATTTTTTATTACCATTCTAGGAAAAAACTGATTATTTTATTTTTAATACAATAAATTAGTAAAAATTAAATACCTCTATTAATCCATGATTTTAATTTATATCATTGATAAAGTAGGTGATTGAACCAACATGAACAAGAGTATATAAATATTAATTGAAGATTATGTGGTTATTTATTTTTAATATCATTTTAAGATAAGAATAATTATTTAATTTAGCAAAAAATTTTATAATTAGAAGATGAATATAACATATATAAAGTTATTACGTAGTATAAAGAAATCATTTTTTATATTAGTATGCACTTTTTAATGGTGTAATTTACAATAGTTATTCATTACTCATATTTTTAAGATATTGTCAAATTAGAAGTAAAAAAATAATAAAAATTTCGTAAAAATAATATTTATCCATTAATCCTATAATTATAGTCATCCATGAATGGAACTATTTAAATATGAAAACACAGTTCCATATAGGTGGTCATCCACATGTATAAATGGATGTTGATTCCATTTTCTATTGAATAGGGAAAAAGAGTAATATGGTTTATAGTATAATAATATAAAATAATAAATAAATTTTATACTTATATATTAATGTGTTGAATGAAGATGAAACACATTGTCTTAGAGATGTGGTAGTATATGCAGCACGTGAATGATGAATTAATTTTTCTTAATGGAAAATAAAAAGATGGTTAATAATATTATATTCATTATAATAATATAAAAGTATACTAATAATGATTATATAAATATTTTAAGATGGTTCACTAAAATTTTTTGAAAAATAAATTCACATAAATAAATATTCATGAGAAATAAGTTTTCGGAATTTTATACATCACATCTTACATTATATCTTATATAAAGGAGTTCTTCCTTTGAGGGTTGGTCCTTGGAAAAGAAAATAATATATTGAAGGTGGATAAAAGTGTTAATGAGATGTTTGGGAACATTTTGGGATAAATTAAGTGGTCTATAGTGCGATGGAATTTGAGTAGAGGAGTGCCACTTTTAAAATTTAAATGGTATTCAATTTTGGTAAATACCCACAAATTTTTAATAATGGGACGTCACACTCAAGGAATTTTTCGCAAAATTGGGAAATAACGGAGAGGCGAAAATATAAGGTCGATCTAGGACACATACACCCATTAAAATGCACGTTTTATACATTTTTCAACTAATTTTCATTATATTGTTTTTCTACTTTTACCATTATATATTTTATAATGGAAAGTAGTTTCTACCTAAGATAACGTATTCATTTTATCAAAAAATATAAAATAAAATGGCTATTATTACATAATTTGGCACTAATGATTCAAAATTTTAAATCCATCATATTTTACTCCATTTATTAAAATGTTAAATATTAATTTTAAAATAATATACGTATAATGTATTAGAAAAAATATTTTTAAAAGAAGAACTTATTTTATAAAATATCATATATGGGTTTAAAAATTAGAACAAACCTTTTTTAAAATTTTAAATAGACCTATAAATACATATTTTCTCTTAGAATTTTATTTTAGGAATTTATACTCTATTATTATATACTAATAATGTCATAAAAGTCATGTTATTAGTAAAAATGATATTTTAATTATTCATCAAAAAAATCAAACATTATATAAAACTATGAAATTAAACTTAATGTAATACTAAAATTATAAATTCAAAATTATCTTTATTTTTTAAAATTAATTTTTTATAATTTTCTGTTATAAAAATTCAATAAAATGATAAAATACAATGAGAATCTATTTTTATAAAAAAATTCTTTTTAAAATATTATTTTTTATCATTCCTAATTTCAATAAAGGACAAATAAATATAGAAAAAATCAATTCTAATAGGTTTTAATTAAATCATAATTAAACAAAAATATGCTAATATTTATTTAATACAAAATACATTGAATAATAACAATAATTCTTAAACCTATTAATCAATTAAGAAAATTTGTATTAAATAAACAATATATATTGGTATATTTTATTATTATGTAAATTATATTCATACCTAGTAAATAATAGACAGGTTTAAATGGTCTACGGATATCATAGATTCATTTTGGTTTGGTTTTGTGTTGTTTAAATATATCAATCACATTTTTTTTATGAAAACTGTAAATTGAAATATTGATTTTTTAAACGCATACTTTTTTTCCTACATAAAATTATGATATTTTGTGATCCAGGTATATGATATTTAAATAATAAATTCCTCATATTAAATTATATCCATGAGACAAAGAATTATGTGAATTACACAACATGTAGTATGCTATTGACACCATTTAAACAGTAACCACCATGTAGGATACATATCGAGTCCCTAGGTGTGTAGTGTGTGTAGAAAGTAGAAAATTACATGTCGTGTAACTGGTTGTATAGTTTATGTTACATAGTAAAAATAATGTTAGTTACTTATAAATATAGGTGTCCTACGTGAGTCAAAAAATTTAAAATATGAATACATCTTAAAGAAAAAATAATTTTCACATCATATAATTATCTCTATAAGCCATGTTATAGGGGATTTAGCTCTAATTAAACATCAAATTATTTCAATGGTTTGTGTGGTATATTAAATTATTTCTTATTTTCATTACATGTTATTCTATATATACTTAATGTTTAGGATAATTTCGTATTCTATATACTTCAAATAATCACCCATGTTATAGATCGCATACCTAAGGTCATGTCATGTGGTCATTAAGGCCTTATAATGTTTAAATAATAATCTATTCTAAAAAATTACATATATATCCGGAAATTTAATATAGGCATACATATTTTGATATTATATATTATTTTATAATAACCATATACATTCATAGAAAATAATTTTTTCTGACGTTACAGACTGTTTAATAGTTAAATTCTCAATATGTTTTTAAACAGAAGAAGAAGTGTTCATGTTACTCCACCTATAGTATATGACATTTACATAATTAGTATTAATTTTATATTAAATTTATATGATTTTTTAATATAAAAGTTGATGGGAGTGTCAAGAAATTTTTGGAAAAACAATTAACATAATTAATTAATTTATTAATTCACAAATTTTTCATAATAAAAAATGAATTTAATGGAATTATATGTAGTTTAAATGCATATTAATTACATATATGGATGATAATGTACCTTACCAGCCTATATATGTGTGGATTATATATTTTAACTAATTAAAAATTTCATGATTTTTTGAAAATCTTTTTATTAAAGGTAGTATGATTATATGTGTGTTGTCAATTCCTCTTAATTATTTTTTGTATTGGGTGCCCAAAATTTCATTATATAATCCCAAATCCCTAGTTTTCCTCACATGTGAATGATTAGATATGTGATGTAGATCTAGTTAAGTGGAGATAGTTCAACACTAAGACAAGGTGGAACCAACTAAGGAGAAACAGGGTTAATGGTGGAATTCTGGAACTCAATCATAGCATGGCTCAGGGAATTATTTCCCTAGGATGATGGGTTATGTTATTATCCTCTTTTTAAATGAACAATTTTTTAAAGAAGAAAATCATACCAAATTTTTAATTGGATTTCTCATGTGTAATTTTTTATTAATTTATCAGATTAGCAGTTTATTTGATGTCGAAACATGATAATATAAATAAAATAATATAATGTAAATAAAAATATAAAATAAAAATAAATGGAATATATGTAAATAATTTTTTAAACATAGTTGATTCATTAAGTAAAACCCAATTGATATTAACATGAATATAATGGATAAAATAATGAATTTTTATTCAATAGATATATAAAATTCCGAATGGAAATATTTTTTAAGATATTAGCTTCCATTACATGACATAGAATTCAACCATAGATCACAGTTTCTTATAGACCTTATTAAGAATGTTTAGTTTATCTGATAGTTTTAATGAAGTTTTCATATAGACGTGCATTAAAATTATTTTCCCTTGAAATAATTAGTATAACATAGAGGCATGTATTGAGAAAATATGAGGCTATTATTTTAGGATTGGGGAGTCCAATCAATATATTCAGGAACAATGAGTAAATGAAATTTTCTAGACTTCCCATCTAAAAACCATTGTGAATTATGAACAACCATTATTTGGGTTCTATTAATGTTAATATGGATAATTTCCATAATAATTTCCTAGATATATGCTATTATGAATCCAATGTTCATGGTTATTTTGATATGATAAAGTTTTAGGATATTAATAAAATAAAATACATTAAACCATGCATGGTAATCAAGATAAATTACTAAATGTAGTATTTTATTTTTGGATGAATATGAAAATTTATTTGACCCGGAAATTATCCCTCTAATTGATATTAGATAAAATTAATATATTGGTTGGTATAAACCTTTAGTATTAGTATATGTTCTTCATCATTGTATTATGTCAAGAGAAAATATTTTATGTATTGGAGTCCCCATTTTCAATTTATACATCTAATGTGGAAGGTGATTGATATAATTATATAATTTTTAAACACATGGATGATACACTGTATTTATAATGCCTCATTCTATCATTCATGTCTAGTGATATCTAGTTGTTGTATGAATACATGAATCCATAAAACCTGTTGTCTCAAAATCATGATCTTTATAATAAGAGAGAAGGAATATAGAGGTATGAGATCTCTAAATAACTTTGAATTTTATATCTTGGAGATGGTTACCTCGGTGTACCTCATGTAATCTAGATGTTTATTTATATTTAGTTGTTAGATATTATAGGTTGAAAGATACCCAAGGATTTTTCTAATCTCAATATTTCTTCACTTACATGGATCTTCTCTATTTTAATTGTTTTTTTAAATATTTATAATATTTGAGATGTCACTTTGAGTTCTCCTTACTCTTACGTTCTAGAAATATGAGAAAATTGGTAATGAACAATCTTTTAACTATATGGTGAAAAATACGAAGATAATCGTGAAAATAATTAATACTAACACCAAATATAAGCCACCATCACACTTCTTGACTAAGAGAAGTAGGATCACATGGCAGGCCAAAGAGTAGGAAACACTATTTCATCAAGTCATGATGAGGGACACTATTAGAATAACCATTCTTTAATGAAGAGGAAATTGGGATATTCAATTTCATTAATTATCAATTATGACATATATATTTTTATAATTTGGGTATTATTTTTAGATTTTATTAATCACTTTTATTTCCAAATATAGGAATAGTGTACATTTAAGAATGTTTCTGAAGGTAAGGTGGATATTTGAGCTGCAAATAGAAAAATAAAAGTTACAAAATCATTTAAAGAATACCATATCACTATTCTAATATGATTAATTCTAGTTATAATGAATTTTTATTATGTTCCTAAGTAACCAAAAACATTATATTGGTGTCATTTTTTAATATTAATGCATTTACTTTCATGTTAAAAAAATAATAGTAGGTAATTTTATAATTTTAGCATATTTCATGGGATGAAAACACGTAATAATGGGTTTTATGTGCTATAATAATAAAATAAATGGTTAGTAATCGATAATGAATTTGGACTTCAAGAATCATATCACACCCAGTTTGTTGGATCACTAAATTTTCATGTAAATGAGAGATCTTGAAATTATTATATCATCAAGGTTATTTATACAGTTTTGAATTAAAACATTTTGTTATATATTACATGTTTTTAAAAGATAAAATGAACAAATATTGATTGAATGGAAATGGTGACATGACCGCAATGATTAAATAAATATATCATACAAATGTGTGTGGACCCTTTCCACTTGATGATATAGTTGGATAATCTTACTTCATAACAATTATTGATGAATTTCATAGAAATTAATTTCCAAACATAATGAGGTATAGGTTTTATTCCTCAGAAAAGTTTAAGGAATTTGGGAATAATATAGAGAATAGTCTGGGTAAGAAGATAATGAAACATCACTCAAACTATGAAAGAGATTATATTAACTAAGATTTAATCGATTAAACAAGAGGTCTCCGGATACTATCTTAAATTACACCTCTTACACACCAAAATTTAATAGTGTAAGTGAATGGAGGATCCAAACCATATCTTACATTGTGAGATTTATGATTAGTCACGTGAATATTCAATTATTTCAATTCCATTTTTTTGTATTTTTTCAAATGCCACATTATGGAAAATTAGGAACCTCACAATTAAACTGGTAAACCCAAGAACCCACAAAGCCCAAAATTGAAATTCAAAAAGAGAGAAAATGTCACATTGGAAAATCAAAAAATCATGAATCGAACCAAACACCACCGTACCAACTCGAGACACAAGATGTAGAGATGTCCAGCTGAGGCACCTCGAGCCACGCCCCTAATTGGAAACTACACCTTTGTCAACACCACTTCCAGCCGTAACCCACATGTCCCACTGAAGAGTTGAACCACACGCACAGGAAAAACCTTCAACCTCATCATTTTCAAATAAAAAATTCTCCTTTTAATCAAATCAAACTGAAATTCAAAAAACGAAACCCCGTTCGGGATCAAACCATAAGAAACAAACATCATTCACATAAATGAAACAATCCCAATCCATTGATGAAAACCCTGCAGTTCCATGACATTCATAAAACCAACATCTCTAAAAAAATGACCCACAAGCATACAAATGTGCAAAAAACCCATTCCATCAATATGAACTTCACAAACGTCTGAAACAGCTACACAAAGATTGAAGATAACGAAGGGCATGCGTCCTAGAACACTGACAACCAGACAAACAACACGTCCCAAAGCCTCTTTAAACCACAACAAAAAACTGACAGGGAGAGAGACGAGGGATGAAGATGACAGAGAAATGTTTGAAGTGGTGGGGTCTCCACAGAAAATCTCATCTTTGCATGTAACCACTAACCCCGATTGTTGAACCCAGTGCAAACACTGTCTATCTCCTGCGACATTGACACAATTCATCCTACACATCCCAAGCCTCCTTGAGAAAACTAACACACCAAACCAAAGTGGGGTAAAAATGCGGAAACCATAAGGGAAGAGTAGAGGAAAACCCATGGGGATTCAACACAAAGTCAATAGAGCATACAAAATAGCTAGAGACTAGGGGATGGAAGAAACAAAATAAAATGCAAGATAGGGAGGAAGAAAAAGAGCAGAAAATTGGGTCAAATGAAATGAGGGGAGGGGGAGAAAACACTAGATAAGTGGCACACAAGCCTCCCCCACTAGAACTCCACTGAAGTAACCCTAGATCTGGAAGAAATGAGAGAGAGAGCTCTCAGAGTAGAATATTCAATTATCCCATTGGAGATATGCATTACAAAGTATAATAAACATATTAACCCAACAACAAACTAATATTGAAAACTAAATCCCACAAGTATTATGGTGTGGGAGAACATTTGT
Source organism: Viscum album (assembly GCA_963277665.1). Taxonomy (NCBI): domain Eukaryota; kingdom Viridiplantae; phylum Streptophyta; class Magnoliopsida; order Santalales; family Viscaceae; genus Viscum; species Viscum album. Next base: position 544,813,491 of record OY728119.1, read on the forward strand.
ATTTTTAAATTTACATGTCTTGGGATTTGAGGAGTTTGATAAGGCCACATTGGGAAACAAACTTGTACCTCAAGGCACAAAGAAACATTATTGGATATCCCATAGATACAAGGGGATATTATATATAAGTCCCATTACATAAAAATATAATCGTATACTAACATGTCATGTTTCATGAGAGTTAACACGTATTAAATATAGATAATTATAGATCTATCGATTTTTATGATGTTTAGGATCAAGAAATATAAGATTTAGTACAAAAACAAAATTAACCAAACCTCATGGAAATATTTATTTGAATGACACAATTAATTTACAAGGGTACCGGTGTGGTTATGGAACTAGATATACATTTGTTTCTTGTACCGGTGTTAGTGACACATTATTAGTTGATAATTATTAGCATATGTCTTATATTGAATCAATATGTAGATTAGAACATGCATGGTGGAGAGAACCCATGAATTTCAAAACAGATTATGACTACCAAAACTCGGTAAAGATTTTGGAAGATCAATAATTTAATTTAAATCCTATTAGGTTAAATTTTGTATTCTTGAAAAATCCATACATGGATTGTAATTTAAATTCCAATATGGAATAAATTTCTAGGCATATACTATTAAAAAAAATTACACCTTCCTATGATAAAATCCATTATAATTCTAATTTACATTGTAGAATATAATGATAATGATATTTGGAAAGATTATGGTAAAATAACAATAATTAATGGAAAAATTATGCAATATATATATATATATTCCATAGCTATAAAGTCTGGTGAATCCAACTGACATCAATATGGTAACCAAGTTTCAAAGATCAATTTATGGGTTAAATAACGTATCAATATCATGGAATATTAATTATGATGAATCCATAAGAAAATTTTCTTTTATAAAAAATGAATTTGATCTATATATTTATGTGGGTTTTAGTGGGAGATCAGTCATTTTTCTAGTATTATATATTTATAATACAATAATCATAATAAACAATATACCGACATAACAATAAGTTAGGACATGGTTAAAATATCATTCCCCATGAATTAATTGTGTAATGCAGCCTACATTTTTGGGATCAAGATCCACCATAAAAGATATAAGAGAATACATGAAATAATTTAGAGTTAATACATTGAATGTTTATTAGATATATGAGGTATGGATCAATCCTAGAGATGATTATTTTTAGTTTCATAATAAATACATCCATCCAAGAAAATATGTCCACTAATATAAGAGGAGAGAGAATCGGTAGAATTCCTAACACATCATCAATATGATCTACCTTGTATACCTTCTGATGTGCTAGGATTAAAGATTTTTATACCTTGAGGACGGTAGGAAGAGGTCATATAGACTCAGGATAGCAGTATTTGATGATTGTTTAAACTATATAAATGTGTCTGGGGTGTACTAAGGATATTTTAAAGGTTCATGGAGAATATTTTAAACTGGATATCAGTATATTTTTAATGTCTTGGTTTTGGGTGTCGCCCAAAGGTTCTTGAAACCCGATGGGTCACATAACCTCATGCGTATTTCAGTAAATTCCAAAGGTTACCAACTAGCATTGAGGTACATGGTGTGATAATGGGGAAACTATTCCCTCATTTGAAGAGTATACATAGCAGAAAGCAATAGTAAAAAATAACGAAAGTAGTAATCCCATACTAAAAAAGAAAACAATGGAAGACTGATATTAATATAACAACTACAACATATATATTAATGATGCATGTCACATGTGTCTAGGAGAGTTACCAAACAAGTCATAATAATGGAAATATAATACTAAAACCAAATTATAGGAAAACTGTAATCTCCAATAGAACTACCAGCCTTGGAATGGTCCCATTCTCTCCATATCCAATATAAATCATGTTCCTGATGAAGAATGGTGCTTTCTCTTATCTATAACTACAACTATATAATCTATTTGGCTCTAAAATATGACCCAACTAGTGTGTGATATGAATCCCAATAGGAAACCCCAAAAATATATGTTTCTAGCGGTCAGGGAATATATATAGAAGGTAATATGTATAAATGAAGAAATAAACTATGATGTACTCAAATTTAAACAATCATACAGTTTTCAATTACATTCATTTATATTTTTTATTCATATGTTGAATCAAGAAAACCATGGGATCTATCCAAAGCTATGTATCCCCTATTTAATAGTAACAACAGAATTTCCATAAGACCTTCCAAATAATCAAGTAAGACTGAGTCCAAGCATGTGCTTTGGCATGGGAGACCCATCATAGATGTTCAACTATTCAATAACGATGCTTGGGGAATGTTGTCACAGTCTAATCCCCCTAGTCTAACTTAACAATAATTCATTTTATAATGACCCTCTAGGTACATCTCATGATTTATACCCTTTGCTCAAACATAGAACTAGAAATTTTGGAACGACCGCCAAGGCAGCTGACATGGTCAATACCCCTAGGTCAACGTAGCTTCAATTCATTTAATAGCGACCGTCTGGGAAGCTCTCACGTTCTAACACCTCTTGTCTAGGACCATGTGGAAGATCTCACAGTCATTACCTTTTGGTCAACATAACAACTATTCATACATAAATGAATCTACATAAAGAAGCTCTCACAATCAAATTCCCCAGGTTCACACTTCCACAATGCATATCACAGGAATTTCATGAAGTCAGTATCTCCATCATCAAAAAACAAGGCATGGATACAAGGAGAACCTATAGGCATCCTAGACCAAACATCAATGAATAATCAAACAAGGGATCGCACCCATGGTTTTTCCATAAACCATGTATACAACCTTATGCATAAAAAAATACCCTTTATTCAACAATAAAACCATAGCAGGTGATAAAAAGGGTTAAAATTAAAATCAAGAAATACCCCGTACAAGGTAATGTGTCACATTAAGCTTATATAATCCAAGTAAGAATAACTAATGTCACAAACCACCTACCATAATGTCATACGATCCACACTCTTGAACATCCACACTTGAATCGGCCTAAAAAGGAGTAGATCTACAAAAACATGAAAAATGTTCAACCATAAAAATCCCATGAAATTGGGGGAATTAGGAAGATAGGCACTAGGGTAATTCAGAACTCACTGATGGGATTCTAATGCACCTAGTGATGTCCCAATCGGAGGTCGGAGAGATAATACGTAGGGGCTCAATTTTCTTCGACCATTCATCACTCTTCTGTACCAACCACAGGTAGAAGAAATATGTTCTGGACATGAGATGCGACCCCACTAAGTTAAGTCAATAAAAAAGAAAACTACATGGTGTGTTCATTAAATTTAATGATCTATAATAGCCATAATTGACCACCACCTTATGCGGTCTGCAAGGTCACCACACGACCATGTACTCAACTGTTACACGGACACTACGCAGCTCTATGCAGTACTCGGGTACCCGACATGTACTCATAATTACATTGTGTGTAGCTACAAAATTTAAATTTCCCTCTTTTTCCTAAAAACAACCTGAATTCAAGATACATACCTAAAAAAAGATATGGGTTCTTACAAACATCCCCCCTTAAGGAAATCCATCCCCTAATTTCCCTTCTAAAGCTGGTGAAGAATAAAATTCAAACAACTATTGCCACTGTGAGCGTACATCGACCTCCCTCACCCATGTCTAGTCATGTACTTATCAGTGCTATCATAGAACATGTACCAGAGGAATAGAACTCCCATAGAGAACCTCTGTTTCAAGATCCACAATTTGAATAGGGTTCTCCTCGAAGGATCATGGACCTCCAACTCAACCTACTTGGGTTAGAAAACATTAGATGGGTATGAAAAGTAATGATGTAGCTGAGAATCATGAAAGATGTCGTACATTGCTCAGTACCTCTATGGTAAATGAAACTGATTGGGAACTGTCCTGACCCTCTCGAAAACCTCAAATAGCCTGATGTATGTCGTTGAAAGCATCCACTATATCCTAATCCTCTTGTGTCACAACCTCGATTTTATTTGCCAAAAAACCTAATCTCTATCCTTGAACTCCAGAGGCCATCTCTGTCGATCAGCATATGTTTTTCTCCAAGACTATGCAGTATTCATCATATTCATAATCAACTCCACCTACTCAGTGATCTCCATGAGAAGATGAGGTCCCAAAAAAGATGCATATCCTCCCTCCATCCAATGTGGGAGTGATCAGCATGGTATACCATACAAAGCCTTCTAAGGTGCCATCTAAATCATTTCTTGAAAGATATTATTACATGAAAAATTCACTAGGGGTATATGTATCTCCCCATATCCCCCCAACTACACTACAGATTCTCTAAGCATAACATTCAAAACCTAAATCATGTGCTTGGACTAGGAATCTATAGGGTGTGGTAAGTTATACTTAAAAGTACACGTGTACCGAAAACCCTCTACAGTCCCTGCCAAAAACGAGATATAAACAAGCCATCCCTATTTGAAATGGTAGACTATGGAAACCCATGAAAAAATAAAATCTCTTAGAATTATCCCTCAAAACACATCAATAATGATGGTTTCCTTAATCAGTATGAAGTGTGAATACTTTGTTCTCTTGTTGATAACGACCCAAACTATATCATTCCCTTGAGGTGAACTCGGTAAACATGTCACAAAATCCATTGAGACATCATTACACTCTCACTCAGGAATGGGTAACTGCTTCAAAATCTCTGTCGGTTGCTCGTGCTCCACCTTCACCTATTGATAGGTAGAACATCACATAACAAAACCAAATTCATGCTACTTCATACCTGGCCACCAATACTGACCATGAAAATCTTGATACATCATGGTGACACCAAGATGAATAACCCATGATGAGGAATAAATATATTGCATAAACTCCTCACATATGTATGCTGACACCCATATGCCTCCATGAAAATAAAATAACTCATCATCGCCTATGGTCCACCTAGGAGTATGGTCCTCACCTAAAGAATTCACCCATAGGACTAGCCATTCAGAATCTGATAGCTGCATCATCCGCATATGATCTAATAGATCAGAGGTAACAACAATAGAAGAAAGATAAATCTTTACTTGTCTATCGTGCACCTCCAAATGCATATCAAAGAACAAATTCATAAGCTTCCACTCACTACTGGCCTCATGAACAAATTTTATCATAGTCCTCATTCTAAATTAATCATCCACGGTGTTTCCTTTCCCTGTTGTGTAGGCATGCTCAGTGTCAAAATAATGAATTTACTCAACCAACCTTCACTGTATAAAATTTTGATCTTTATAAGTAATGATATACTTGAGACTTATGTGGTCAGTGGATAACATAATGTTTTCTCCCAAAAGATAATCTCTCTAACAGTTTAAAGAATGCACAACTGTAGCTAAGTCAAGATCTTTCATCATGTAATTCCACTCATGTGGAGTTAACTTTCAAGTCATGTATGTAATGACTCCTTCCATATGTATATGCAATGCTCCCAGCCGGATACCTGATGCATCACACTAAATTGTGAAACTCTTTCCCGGCTCTAGAAAAATTTGTATCAGTGCTGAAGTCAGTCTTTTTTTCATCTCTTGAAAGGATGATTCATAACAATCTATTCACACGTACTTCACACCCTTCTTATTCAGGCCCACCATCAGAACTACTAAGCATGAAAATTCTGGAATAAAGCATCTGTAGTAACCAAATAGCCCTACAAAACTCCATAACTCAAATACTTTCTTCAGTTGATCCTACGAAACTACTGCTCTCACTTTCTCTAGGTCAACAGGTACATCTGTGTCTGAGATGACATGACCCGAGACGTGAATATGATCCATCCAAAAGTGGTATTTTGAGAGCATAGAATATAACTTATTCTATCTCATTGTACTCAACATGATCTCAAGATGGGTGGCATGGCCTTCTTGAGTGTGATAGTACACCAAGATATCATCAACAAATACTACTAAAAACGAATCCATGTAATGATGGAACACACAGTTTATCAGTTCCCTGAAAACAATCAGCGTGTTCATGAGACTGAATGACATAACCAAATACTTGTATAGACCATACCTACTACGAATGGTTGTGAGAAGTATATCTGATGATCTAACGTTCAAAATATGATAATCGGTTCTAAATTAAATCTTTGAGAATACCTGGGCACATCATAGCTAATCAAAGAGATCACCAATCCTCAGAAAATGATATTGGTTCTTGATCATCAACTATTTCAACTTCCGATAATCCACATGATGTCTCTAGGTAGTGCCCGCCTTCTTCACAAAATGGACAGGAAAACTCACAGGAGAAGTACTGGGTCAGATGAAGCCCTTTTCCTTTAGCTCCTCTAGAAGTTTCTTGAGCTCCTATAACATAGGTGTAGCCATCCTATAATGAGTAATGGACACTGATGCTTCTCCTAACACAAGATAAATAGTGAAATATACCACTCTATCAATAGTTAAACCAAAAATGTCATCTAGAAAGACATCCCAAAAATTTTCCCCCACTAGAGTAAAGTCCATCTATGTTGTACACTAGTCATCCTAGTCCTCAACTGAGTGTCTAGTGTCATTATATCATAAGAAGTAAAGATACATAGCCCATGGCACTCCACAAAAATAGCAGATATAAAATTATGAGAACCCCATGTATCCAAAAGGGTAGAAGCTAATATAGAGGCAACTAGAATCGTACCTCTAACCATAGAGGGTTTGGGATCCTTCTCCTACTAGGTATCCTCCACTGCAAATGTCTGACCTGTATCCCAGCCGCATGACCCTACCTAACTACCATATGCTGATCCACACTGCTGTCACTACAAACCTGTTGTATAGATACCACAACCATGACCTCCTCTTTAGCCTAAATGGCCTGAAGTTCTTCAGTTCCCTGACTGACGTGAAACTGATGGTCTTGATCCTAAATTTGGAGTCATAAATGTTCCCCTCTAACTCTCTAATAGTGAGGAAATCTAGAAAAAATGCTAAAAATGGACCATCTTGCTACAATATTGGAACTCGACTGGGTCCTTCGGGTAATGTAGTCTTGTATGCCCACTCTTTCAACACTGGTAGCATACCACCTGGATACCTAAGAAAGCATCTCGTGAAAGTACCATGTAGTGCTTCATGAGGTTCTTCATACCATCTATTCAAGGAGTACCGACCATAGATGTTGAACCTCCATGCCTTGAAGATCCCAACTCCCTTAGATCGTACTTGGTAATCAGTGCCTAATTCACTATAGTAGTCACCAGAGTCAGCCTGAAAACATTCATGTGAAATTAGATGTCATAACTAAGATCATCCTCTAATAGCCTAGGAAAGGATTAAATAAAACCTCCCAAAAATGTGCAAAGAAATGAATCTTTTAAAGCAACAAGAATAATCCATCATTGAAAGATCAACCCACTCCAGATACATGAAATCTTGGGTACCATTGGCCCTCAATGTTTCAGGGTAGAATTAATCCTAGAATGTACTCTAAAACTCTTCCCAATCCATATCTTGATGACGTCCCACTTGTGAGATAACATCCCACTATATCTTGGCAGAATAATATAGCATTTACGTTTCAAGCTTCATTCTCCCCTAAGGATATGTCTCTAGATGCTCAATTAAATAGAGCATGGCCTCCAACCATGACTCTGCATCTTGTGGTCCTCCATCCCCTAAAAATGTGGGAGGAAGATAATGCTAGCACACCCTCATCTACACTTCCATTGTCGGGGTAGGATGCGGTCCTCCCTAAAAAGTTTTGTATCATCCTCAAAAATCATAAATGAAATTGTACATCAGCTCCTGCGTCTGGTATAAAAACTAGTTCCAAGACAAGCATGACAATAGTATATTCTAGTAGTTCTAAGTCTACCATTTCTAGTGTCTGATCATCACCTTATATCTAACGTACAACTAGAGGACGCCCTGGTGGCATGACTTCACAACGTCAAGTGCACACCTCAGTATAAGATTATCATGTACTAGAACATAGAAGTGCAATAATATGACTGGAGAAAGAAAACATTAAAATTTTACAAAAGGTAGTTACACAGTGTGTAGAAACACTACATGGAAAGTTCCTTTAAACTTTAACATGGGCAGGTAACTCAGCCACCTGGTCATGTAACACCCCAAACACATGGTATGTTCCTCCTTAGACACGACGTGTTCTTGAATTTTCCCACCAACCTAAGTACTTCTACATGGCTAGAAATACACAGTCCTACTGGTGTAACACTACAGGACGTGTTCACCCTAGAAATGGTGTGTACTTTATATGTTTCATCCACTGGGTCGTTATTCACACGGCCAGATACATAGTTTATTTCAATATAGCCTTGCCAAGATAGATATGATGTTTACGAACCGATTTTTATCCCCACGTGTCTTTAGTCAAAAGGGTGGATACATGGTCTCTAAATCATGATGTGTACTACTAATACATGGAGTGTTCTACCGGGATTTTATCAACCTCTTTCTCTACTCACATTTTCAAGTCACATGATTAACAATTATACTGTATATACATACCGTACATGGTGTTCACTTAAGAAAAGTCATTTCCTTGAGAACAAAAGACCACATGGCATGTGTTCATAAGCCCACAGGCTATTTTTTGGTCTTTCAGAAATTATACCTATAAAAAATATTTGGAACACCTAAAAACATAACTTTTTTCCAAGGCACCAAGATTTCTGATCCGTGAGAGCCCATACTCCATGAAAATCAAATTTTCACATCCTTTTTCACATCATAAGATGAAAAAATTCAATTAAAGTTCAAACATGATCCACAAAATTCTGATCCAAGAGGGCCCACAACACCCATGGGACCAAATATTGGAATACATACATTTGAAACATTATATATACAATACCCTATAAAAAGTTGTTGGTATTATGTCACAGAATCTATCACAACAGCATGAAAATCTTTCACAAAAACTATCACAATAGCAGGAAAGCATTAATTATTCCTAAATGGAATAATATGAATGCATGAAATTGGATCTCTATTAAGTTCCTATATCATGCATGAGATTGAATACCCTCATCTCATCTGATTGAAAAAAATATAACCTAAATAATAATAATAATAACAACATCACCAAACAAGTGAATCCACTAATGGTGAAATAAAATCAACTAAAACAATTGAAAAAAAAGAAAAACTGCAATATTTGTGGTAAAATAGATTTTTCCTATACATGGGTCAGCTACTTCAGAGAATAGCATATTACCAACTACCTATTCCTTCATATCCCAATTTAGAGGCTCCAAATAGAAAGGCAATGTTGAAAAGAACTCATCTCATACCACATTAAAATGTCTTGGTTCGGGGTTCCGCCCAAAGGTTCTCCGAACCCAGTTGGACATATGGCCTCATGAAAATATCACCAAACACTAGAGGTTGTAGACTAGTAGCGATGGAAAAAATTTGATAATTGGGAAACTATTCCCTCATTGTAAAAGTATTCACAACAGAAAGAAATAGTAAACAACAACTGAAGATGTAATACCATACAACAAAAGTAAAGAGCTGAAGAATGGAAGTAATATAACAACTAGAGCATATATATATAAATGACTCATGTCACATGTGTCTAGGAAAAAACCAAAAAATTCATAATGCTGGAAATACAATTATGAGACAAATTTATAGAAAAACAATAAACTCAAACAGCATCGCAAGCCTCATCTTGGTCCTATACAATCCAACTCCAACAACAATCAAGTACCTAATGATGAAGGGTGCTTTCCCTTATCTATACCTAAAACCATATAATATTTTTATGTCCAAAAAATTACCCAAATAGGGAATCAGACAAATCCTAGTAGGAAACCACCAAAAGATCTGTGCCTAACAGTTAGTGAATATATATAGAAGGCAATATGCAGAAATGTAGCAATAAAAAATGAACTACTCAAAAGTAAACAATCATATTGTTTTCAATTACATTAATTTACATTTATTATTAATCATGTGAATCATGAAAACCTTTGGAACTAGCCTAAGATCTCTATCCCATATTTAATAGTAACAACATAAATCTTAGAAGACCATCTAAATAATCAAATAATATTGTGTCCATGCTTGTGCTTTGGCTTGGAATACTCATTCAAAACATTCAACTATTCAATAATGATTCATTGGGAATATTCTCCCAACCTAATCCCCTTTCTCTATCTTAACAATAATTCATTTAATAATGACCCTTTGGGTATCTCTCACTTTACAACCCCTATGGTCTAACAATGTACTAGACATTTACAAACAACCACGTGGACAGCTCACATGGTCAATACCCCTTGGTCAAAATAGCATCAATTCATTTAATAATGACCCTCTGGGTAGCTATCACAGTTTAACCCCTTTGATCTATAACCACCTAGAATCTCTCATAGTCAATACCTATGGGTCAACATTACAACAATTCAAACATAAATGACCCGATATCAGGAATCTCTCACATTCAAATCCCCTCGGTTACACTTCCAAAATGCATATCATAGGCATTTTATATAGTTAGAAACTCTATCCTAACAAAAAAATGAATGTAAACAGGGAAAAAATACATTCATCCTAGACCAAATGGTTATGAATAATCAAACAAGGGAACACACCCATGGTGTGCCCATAAACTAGGTAGACAACCATATGCATAAGAAATAACCTATTATTCTATAATCAAAGCATAGAAAGTGATAAACTTTGTTAAAATGAAAAAGAATAAATATGCCAAACATGGGTATACAGCAGTTTAAGAATATATAATCCATGTATGAACAATGAAAGGCACAAATAGCATACCTTGATGGTATACAATCAACACTCTTGAATGATGACCATTGAATTGTCTTTAAACAGAGTAGATGTACAAAAAGGTAAAAAATGATCAACCTTGAAAAAAAAATTAGAGTGGAGGAATCAAGAAGAGAGGCTTTACGGTAATTGTGAACTCACCAGTGGGATTCTAATGCACCCCATTGTGTCTCAATTAGAGGTCATACGGTGAATCGGGAGGGGTTCAAAATTATTTGGTCATTCATAAATCTCTTGTATATACCACGAGTAGAAGAAATATATTCTTGGAAAGATACGAGACCCTAATCCATTATATAAAATAAAATAAAAACCACAAGATGTTTTCATTAAATGTGCACGTCTTATATTAGCCTTTATCAGCCCTCATTTTATGCGGTCTTCTAGGTCACCACATGGCTATGTACCAGGACGTTAGACAGACAGTACGTGGCTGTATGTGGTACCCGAGTACATGGTTTGTACTCTTAAGTACACAGAGTGTACTTAGAAAATTTCCATTTCTTCATTTTTCCTAAAAAACAACCCTATTTCAATAACCATAACTAAAAAGAAGATATGGGTTCTTACAAGATTCATATATGTTGGTTTCCAAGTAGACATGAATAATATGAAATCATTGATAGGATATAAACAAGTCCTTAAAAGAGGAAGTGTGATCTTGATGAGTTCAAAGTAGTTGGTGGTTATTAATTTGACATTACTTTTTCAGAATAATTTGGATTATCATGAATATAATGATGTACTTTGGATAATAAACATCATCAATGATGATGGAATGGTTCCTACCAGAGACAATAATGGTGGTTAAGAACAAGGAGAATAGTTAACATCAATGGAAAATGTATATACTTACAAAGTACCACCTCTTGAGGGATATTTCACATAGGGTTGAGGTTATAGTACAAATAATTTTATTATAAGATAATTTAGTTGACCCATTGAGAATGCATTGTCCCAATAGAAACAAGAATATCATGTGACAGCTAGTTGGCTAAAAGTTTTTATAATTTGGAACTTTTTCATGTGGTAGTTAGTTATAGTTGGTTCCTTAAAACAAAATAAATTGAATATTTTGATTACCAATATATAAAAAGGCAAGAATATTAATAAATATCTTATCATATTATTGGTTTTCTTCAGTGTAGCATTAACTTGATAATGTACTTAGAATATTTTTCGAATTTGAATGATATAGTAGTTACCCATTACAATGAGATCATTAAAGAGATAAGAAAATATTCTTAAACATTTTCTTGTGATTTAAATAACATATATATAATGAGAAAGAAATTATTTTTTCACTATTGAATTCCATATGCTTATATGTATATACAAATTTATTATAGGAATTTTCACACATGGTAATATCTTAGAGAGGGGGTTATGAAAAAATCACCACAAATTCAAAATCAACAAGTAATATATTTCATTATATATTACTGTATAAGGATTTTTTTGTAATTACATAGACATGATATTATTATAATTGTATATCATTGATCATTCACATTGTTGTATTTATGAAAATAATGATGTCATATGCTCGCAGTGAAGTAGGATATGTTGGTTTCATCATAAGTGATATGATATTGATTCAATAAGTCAAGAAATGATTTTTTTAATTCAGAGTTAATGGGACAGGATATCATAGGCCCTTTGATTAAAATAGAACTATCTTATCTTGTACACATCTATGGTAGGTTTTTGACAGGTTCATTTTAGGTAGTCAAAGAAATATATTTCAATAATATATATAAATATATGAAACATTTATGAAAACTGTAAATTGGGAGATTGATACAAATTTATTGTGTTATAAAGTAAGAATTTATATGATTTTGTTTTTATTTCACTATTTTAGAATTTATCTAAGACTGTTTTCATGTGTTTTCAGAAGAAAATATTTTACTTTAAGAAAGACTACATGGTTCCACTAATAATGTGGACTAGAGGGTAAAACAATAATGGTATCTAGACTATCATATAAATTATATTTGAAATTAATATAGGAATAAATATTATTTTCAACTCTGTTGATTAATAATTATTTAAGCTATGTTAAAAACATAAATTGAATCACTAGTCATTCGAGTTGAGAATATATGTGACTTGAATATTACAATATATTTAACCTCTAGTTAGTAAATATACAATTTATTTATTTATTGAAAAATAATAAAATGATATTTATTTTGAATAAATATTTATTATTCATGGTTTGATAAATGCCCTTGAGGATTGATGGGCTGAGTTATTGTCCCAATAGAAAAATATTTTTTAATTAATATCATTTATATAAATATGTTTTTTAATTTAATAAATGACATTTAAAAATATATGAGTTATTTCCTGACATGGAATATAATAATATTTTTTTACTATTAGATGTATGGATTTTCCAAAATAATTAAATTAGTTAAGGGCCTATGTTCAATTACTAATTATATAAACCTGACTATGTAGTAAAACTTATTACATTTCTAAACTATTGTGAACTTCTATACATAATTCAAAATCTCATGATAAGTCTCTCAGGATTAAATATAATTATCTTAATAATTATCTTAAGAACAATATGGGATCCTTCCTTCCCTCTCAATAATGATAAAATAAGAGAAAATACTTCAAATCCTAAGGAATTATTATTGAGATCAATAAAAAAAGATAAATTTTGTTATGATTCTCTATAATAGAACCCAAAGATCCAACTGATACATATTGAGATTCATAGTGCACATTTGGATGCTTCTTTAGGAGTTCTAGAGTGGATTCCTCACCATAAGGACAACATGAAAACAATATCTTCCAAATTGATCAGCAACAATGAAAAACATTATCAATCAATGTTAATTATTATTATAAATCTATTATAAATTATATGTCAAAAGATATTTTATATTAAAATTATATGGTGGAGTTCAACTAGTTCATTATATATATATGAGATGGTGAAAAGAAATAATTATTATATGATCAATCAGTTCCACTGCACCCCATAACCATTAACAGTATGCTCATAATGTTTACCCTTCTTTGAAACATTCAAAATAAATTTCAAAAACTTGGGAGTGTATAATTATTCATGTTAAAACTCTTGAATTAGATACTCGAGTTTTTTGATATACTCATTATACTTTATTTTATTACTGTTAAATTATAAATTTTAATAACATATTCTATTAAAAAATATATAGAAATCATTACCAATGTGAATAATTCACCATAGATCTTTCATGGTTTAGTTTTTCAAAATGATATCTCATATCTTCCATGTGGTTGGGAATGTCACACCATTTGGAATGTATTCATGTAAGATTTTTATTTTTCCTATATAATATTCTATAAGACGTTGTGTTCTCCAAGAAGAAACACTTTTCCATATTTCTTATGCTCTCCTTTCTAACAGATTCTATTTTTTTGAAAAGATAATGAATACTGGATTATTTTTCTGAATGGATTATTTATTAAGAACTTTTTTTAAAAGTAACTCTTCTTAATCCATTCATAACAAAGTAATCATTTATTTAAAGTATTAATTTATATTACATTGAATTGAAAACTAGAAACCTACTATTTTATTAATAAGAAAATGTAGTGTACGATCATGGAATATAACCCCCCCCCCACCCCCACATGAACTCCATAGTATGACATTAGGTTAACTTTTACAAGAACTATAATAGAAGGGTGAATTTATTTGAAGGCTAATAATTTATTTTTATTTAAATTCCCACCACCTATAATATATCTAAAAATGAGATCACAAAGGATATATCCACATACATACCACTATGATTATTTTTTTGATTCTTTTTAGGGACCCCATAGATTGAATATAATCCATTAGTCAAATCCTTGGATTCAATATAGAAAAACCACAAGGACTAGTAAAAATCTATATATATTTAATTGCATTGGGTAAAACATGGAAAAATGTACTAGTATAGATATTTATAATTCATAAACTCATATATGTGATGTTACCTAAAAAATAAATTTGAACTACATTAAATATCAAATATCAGGAATCTCTTCAATGGATATGACCCAAAGAAAAGATATGTTATTTAAAAACCTTGTACTATTAGATTCATCGATTTTATATAAGCTAGTTGTGTTCCCATAAAAAACATGATGGTCTTTACTCTAGTATGAGATCCTTACATTATTAGTTACAATATGATGGGGAACGTTGAATGAAAACCCACTAACTTGAGATGTGATATCACTCTGGTATTAGGCTGGTACATCGACTCCATGCATCATACATAATTCAAAGATATTAAATATATACTGTAAATTACATAAGTAGGGTAGATTGAGAAACATTTTACCAATCTCACATATGAAAATAAGCAACTAGGTTCTTAGAAAATATAAATTCATTTTCTAAATGGTGAATCTATGCAATTTAATTATTCTTAATTCATTATATATGTTATAGTTTTTTATACATATTTAACAAAAATAATAATTTTCTCAATATTATGCCTAATGCATTACACTAATATAAACATTCTATAATTATATATAAGAATAGGGGAACCTCCAATCTTTAAGAACCCCAAATATAATCCCTACATTTACATGTAGTAGGAGAAAAATATTTTCCTTCTTGGTAATAATTATTGATATGTTTTTGTATCATATCATCATGTCGGTATATAAAGAACTATTTAGTCTAAACAGTACTATATAAGATGAATTTTTAAGTTCCCTATCAAAATATATATTTATCTAGTAAACCCAATAATTTTATTCATATTCACATATGAATATTTCCCTAGGGTGAAGATCCCTTCTTAATCTCTACCAATTACATTGGTATATTAATAAAAAATGAAGGATTAATGAATAGTTTAGGATAATTGGCACCTTGGGTTTATTTTGGTCATTTGTAGTCATGAGGGAATACCATAAGTTCTATACCATTCAATAAATAACTTCCACATTTTTTCCATTAAAATATATATTTACATATGTATGTTATAATATGGATCTAAACGAGAATGATTCGATAATATAACTTTCAATAGGAATCAGTTTTTTATTCCAAAGGCTATACCTTAAAACGGTAATCTATCTAACAACTTGTAACTTTGAATCTTTAATTCAGGAATACATGTGACTTCTTAGTGGTGCGTACCAAATAACTAAAATGGGATGGATTTAATATTTTCATCCATTGAATCTATTTTCTCAATCTAATTTTCAATATTTTTTGAAGAATAATTTTCTTCTATTTTTATGTAATATAAAAAAGGAAGGTAAAAGTGTCAAAATAAAAAATATGAAAAGGGGTATGAAATCTGAAAAGGCACAATAATGTATGAAATTTTAGTTTTTTCATTAATAGTAATTCTGTTTTAAATATTATTTGGGGAACTTATACCTACATTTATGATATAACATACATGAGTTAAAGAATAAACATAACCAAATAATGATTATAGAGATATTCAAATTTCATGAAAAGAGTACACATGCATAAATAATTCATGAGAGGATCATGGGTCCGCATAGTTTTTAGAATGATATATATATATATATAATAAAAAATTACCTATTATCTATTATTTTAACATAAAGTGTTTATAATGTAAAAAAATACTTCATTTTAAATCATATATTTATCCTTGTCATCTAAAATGAATAAAATTTTGAGGTTGTAACTAATATACATTAATAAAGTGTTTAAAATATTTTTTTAGTGGAAGATTTGAAACACGACCATATTATGGGTCTTTTGATTCTGGGTGTACTTATTTTAAAATATATGAGGTCCCTAGTACTTTTCTAACAACACATTAGATTGGTTTTTGGTCAATATGATGAGAGGTTGAGCCCATGTCACTATTTTAGGGGAGATTATTTCCTATGATGTTACTATCTTATTGATTGAAGTCATATTTATGAATCCTGCCAAAATATCATAGTGGGGCCAATATTAGGCATTGACATGCATCATTGTGAACATATATATATATATCATAGGTTCTTTATAAATGTTAACATCATTATGTATCCATGGTTCATCATTCATGGAGACAAATATATGTTTATTAAAAGTTATACATCCTTAACTTATTAATTAGATATTATTTGGTTTAAAAACACATATCTGTAAAATATATAATTTTGAACCATAATGGTAGGTGGTGAGTGGTTATTGTTTTATCATGGAGACCTTAGGAAAATAATTATATATACCCCTATGAGGGAAATCCAAACCCACATTGTTCAGTGACACTTAATTAGCCTTGTCTTATATTTAATGGTTCTACAACTAGGACTATCATGGTTTATTTTAAAGTCATGAAACCATGACCATTTCCAAGTTGTTTACAGTCACGATGAGTTTAATTATATGTGAAAGGTGAATCATGATGGTTTTTTTGGGACTTATGTATGTTTGACTCTTTCTGGTTGACCTTAGAGGGATTATGGACATAGTAAAGGGACATTTGAGATGATAGTAATTATTTCCTAGTGGGGATAGAAGTATGTTATTTAATGAGGAATAAATCCTCATGAAAATGGGTTCATAATTAGTATGACCCTGGAAAATATGAATATTATTATCAAAGGGAAAATTATCCAAATAATAGATATGTCTATGAACATCAGGAATATTCCCCATTAATAGTTTATGTATATTATTATGATGTTGTGTTAGAACCTCAAGGTGGAATAATACATTTCCTTCTAAAATAAGAATCCAAATCCCCTAAATTTTGATAGTCACCATTTAAGGTCAAGTTATATATTCATAACATGGATTTTAATTTCACGTTGTAATGAAATATACTTCCCGAATGTGGAGACAAAAAAAGATTGTATGAGACTTATAGATAGTTTATAATATGGGGTAATGTCTTGTTGACAGAAAATTGGGAGCATCCCTTAATGAGGCTTTAATTTAGATATACACTTGGGAATAATCCTATAATACTACTCAGGGACTGGGAGAAACTTTGTCAATTTTATGTGTTTGTATATGTTCTTTAAGCAAGGGTGTCTTTGAATCATTGATATTATATATTTACAAAATCGTTAAAGGGGATATATTTGGGACTTATACAAATGATGGAATCTCATCAAAACATGAATCATTAATTAATATTGGGGAGCATCATGAATATGTTTATATAGGAGAGACTATTCAATCATATTTATGATTGGGACCCTCAATACAATGGTAATATACAATTTTGATCACCATAAAGAT
This sequence comes from Viscum album, assembly GCA_963277665.1. Classification (NCBI taxonomy): domain Eukaryota; kingdom Viridiplantae; phylum Streptophyta; class Magnoliopsida; order Santalales; family Viscaceae; genus Viscum; species Viscum album. The sequence continues at coordinate 544,831,532 of OY728119.1, forward strand.
TCCATTAATCTAGGATGATAGTTCCATGACACCTTATATCAAGGTATCACACGATCAAAAGATGTGCCCGATGGTTTTCCTAGTAATATGATTGTGTATGTTGTGAAGTAAGTGGGAAGGTCATATTTTTTATTCCTTGTGTTTTTCCATTCTAATAAGAAATTCATAATGGTTTTCGTTGTTGATATTACCCAAGCGGGTAAAATAGGTAATGTATAAGACATGGAAAATATCCATTTACCTGCCATTTTTGGGATTTAAAAATTGAACAAAGGGGGTTAAAATACTACAAGTGTAAATCTATGCAATAATATGTCAGAGAGTAATTTAAACACCACCTAATATGTATATAATTATTATTTTGAATGGGATAATTGAATATCTATATATTAATGGTTTTTAGGATGCTTCATGAATGAAAATAAATAAATCATTCATCCATAAAGTAACTTAATTGAGTCCCTTCTTGATGTCCCGTTCATGAAGGAGATGCTTCACGGATGTTATTCATGATGTAAATATTTTACGAAACACATATTGTTTCCTTATATAGCTTTCACATATGATATTAATTGTATAGTTTTCAATAAATCTTATATTTTTCCTCTAAAATAATCCCAATTTATTAAACTCTAATCATTAATGATCTATGATCATTTTTCTGTGGAGTGTATCTAGAATTTATAGGTGTCACATACTAATGAATTTATTAAATTCGGAATACTTAAAACAAATATGTGTTCTCATAATAAGCTCATCATGTTTCCATAAATGATAATAACTTGTAAAGGAACCCCATGGAAGGCCCAAAATTATTAGTTATATGTCACACAATAGCTTTATGGTTTCTTTAGGAATAGCTGGATTTTCGTATCACATAGTGATAAAGTGGATCTTGTGGTTACAATACAGACCACATATTTTTTATTCTAAAATTTTTATGTTTTAATTTAATTTACATAATAATTTCATTTTTTAAATTTAAATATATTTTTCAATATTATTTTCATTTTTTGGACTTCCCTGTGAATTTCTTAGTATCATGTGGGCATAAACACATAGAAACAGGAATATTAAGGGAGCTTTATCATAATTCATATGAAATGGTTATTAAATTATGGAAATCCACATTTTCGTGATGTATCTATCAATTCTCACATTGGGGATACAGTTTAACATTCTTGTTTCTTTATTCAAGAGCCACCATAGATTCACTATATGCACAAAACATGAATATATTACTATAAATAAGTTATTTTTCTAAAAATTGTATAGAATGAAGAAAAATATTTGAGTAAGAACTCTGAATAAATTTAAAAAAATAAGTATTTGATAAACTATATCACATAACTTTGAGGAAAAATAAACTCCCTCATGTGGATATATAGATTAGAAATATAAAGGATGCACAGTGAAAAAGTCCCTCAAGCAAGTTCTATTTCTCATAATTTTTCTTAAGGAATCCTTATATAAGATGAAATTCCATATATAGTTAAAAGATATTAAAAATTATTAATCAATCAACTTGGATACTCAAAAAAAATTCTCACATAATAGTATGACATGATGTTATCTCATTATGATTACTTATATGCTAAAGACTCATTCAACATGTAAAAAATGAAACACTCAGGATATGAATTTATTTTTTCAACATTACTATCTTGAATTTATTTATTTTGACACAAATAAGTACTAATAAAAATGTGTTTCTTGATCCATGGAATTATCATTAGGAAAATGTGCATGTCAAACTACTAGATAGTTTCTAATGAGGAGTAATAATAAATTATGTTGAAAATAGGAAGATTGCGAAGTATGTAATTATATTATATCAATTTATTAATGTTATTTATATCATGATATTAATTTCCCTCATGAAAATTAATCTATCCATTATTGTGGTGTCCAGCGAAATCTGTCATTTAGAAGCATACGTCTTAGTTTTCTATTTCATTTAGGTTAGGTGAATATGTATTCATGTGTTATTAATTTCCAACATGATCATGGATTTTTTAGATCAATTAATATTTAGAAATATGTAAATAAATGGATAATATCATCAAAACACAGAATTTATCACTATGTTTTTAAAAACTCATTATTCTTATATGGTTGATAAAATGACAATTGAAATATTTAAGAAAAATCTCAAAAAAGATAGAGATCTTTTTTGTATATTTTTTCAATAATACCTAGATTCTATACAGAATAAAGCCACATCATTGAAATATACAATACAGCAGGGTTCATTGATGCAAAAACCATGGTCAATGTTGTAGTTCTAGGAGATGAAGGGTAAAAATTCATGTATACCATGATGGTAAAACACATTTATGTTATGAAACCATTTTTTAGTTTTATATTAAAAAATGGACTTATTGATCATTGTGGATTCATAAATTGTTTTGGGGAATTTTATGGGCTCACTAACTGTTAAGTTTACCAAAATCATTTAATGTTTTTGGTGACTATATCATGTAATAGAATAAAAATATTTTGGGTTTAGGGATTATAAAGGTACAGAACATAACCACATTTTGGTATATAGGACACCTCATTTTGGGTTTATTAAAATATTTATTTTTAAATATGGAAAATAATTTCAAAATTCAATGGTGTTAGTGGTTTATTTCAGGGGTTTAGGCTCTATAATTGACTATGTAAAATCCCATATTTTTCTAAATTGTTGTTCATAAGGTTCTATTGAGTATTTAGGATTCATTTGGAATATATGTATTAAAATGAAGAAGTAGAAAACCATATCTTATTTCAGTCTTTGTGAGGGCTTGGAATTTTGAGTTTGAGGATAATATTATGTTTCACAAAACCTTTTTTAGAGGCACCTAAAGGGGATGAGAGATGGTCATTTGTGGACATTTTCACTCATCATTGGTATTTTTTTGTAATGAGTTTTCATTATGGAATCAATTTTAGAACAATATTCAAACTATATCCTCTATTATTTATTCATAATAATATAATAACACGATATGTTTAATAAAAAATGATATCTAGAGATGTTTTCACCAAATAATAAGATTTTGAAGACAATATTAATATTTTATTTTTATTTTTTTATCTCTCAAAAACATTCACTTTCATTCATCATCAATTATTTTTTTCTTTATTGATTTAATATACTATTCAATATCTACCACAAGAACACTATTTTGAGGGAGAAGTTTATGGTTGCACCAATCCTGCTCACACTCTCTCAATGCTTCTGAATAACATCCTAAGAATATTAATTGATATCCGAGTGGGTTTAATATTTACTAACATGAGTTTCTTCTCTATTAATAATATATTTTATATAAAAGATTATATTATGGAAATTATGAAGTATGGAAAAAATAAATGGATTAACCTATTTGACAAAAAATTATTTCACTTAGAGATGAAAACAATCATGTCATATATCATTTCATTGGGATTTCATGTAATTTACTTCAATGTTGTAAATCTTGCCAATGAAGGATTAGTTTTTACATAATTTGAAAATGAATAATATTGAACTAATTGAGTTACATGACATTAAAATATATTCATATCACACTGAGGAAAACAAAAAATAGTGATGAGTCTCAACATAACATATTCTATTTTGAATAAATTATTTTATATATGTGAAAAGGAAAAAAATAAAACATTTATGAATTGAAACATTACATTGTCAATTTTAAAGACATATAAAAAGTTTAGGAGGAAATTATGGATGAATTATAAATACATTTAATACATATTTCATTGATCGAAACTAGAATGCCATATACCCAAGTGTATTCCTTGATCTATTGGGTTTTGAAACAATAACTATGGGTTTAGGGAGGATTTTGAAAAATGATGTATATTCTTTGAGAGACAATCTATTTCAATGCCATATTTTTTTGATAATTTTTAAATTCATAGCCATATATTATATTTTAAAAAAAATTAAAAAAATACATTTTTATGATTTATTATAAAATGTATAATAATATAAAAAAATACTTATATATTGATACCAATATAATAGTTTATGTTGGAAATATATATGAAATTAACAAAATACAAAAATAAATAGATTTTGATAAATTCTATATAATTCCTTCTAAAAATATGGTCCACATAGAATTTATATCTGCATTGTGTCCTAGAATATTAATATAACACATTATTAATCCATAGATCATCTAACGAGCTGCTTATCCCTGCCCATACCAAAAATGCCACATGTGAAACTATGTGTTTTTTTATGTTCATAGAATGAGATCCAATAAAATGTTCCAGTAGGAAACATTATGATACCTCAACTCCCACATGTTTATAGTCATGTGTATAAATGTGAAAGATTTAATGGAATATATATATATTTATATATATATTTATTTATTTATATAATAATTTTTTAATTCAAAATAATTAAACACACAAAGCCATGAAGGGTTGAAGAAAAATATTGTCGTAGCGTAACAATGGAAGCCCTTCAACAATAGATTAATTAATTAATTCTCCAATCGTAGCTCATAATACAATCTGTGAGGAACTGGAAATCCATAATATGATGAAAATAACAATATATATCAATCCTGATTTAATTCTCACTTATTCATAAAAAATATGATGTAATCGATGATAAAAATATATCAATCCTCACATAAGAGTCATGCAATCTCATAGGAATGTATATAATCATATATACAAATATATTTCAATAGTGAACCTTCTCTAAGAATCATGAAACTTGCATGAATGATTTTCAAAAATTCCATCAATATACCAACCACATAGAGGGATATCACTATTTCCATGAGTATAAAAAATGAAAATAATCAAAATAAAATGGAAAAATTGGTAACAATTATATTGAATCGTACACAATGTGGATTACTATAAAAAACATAGTAAGTGATAATCTTGTAAAAAAACTAAAAACTGGAAAAACTAAATATTAAAACCGAAGAACATATTTTGGAATATCAAAATAAAGAAACATATCCACCAATACCACCAATAGTAAAATATATTATATAAAAATGTCAAAATTATTTCTCTAAACAACTATTAAAATTGTGATTTATTTATGAAACCCTCTAACTTGACTACATAAGTTTAATAACAATGTTATAAATTAATTATCTCTATAGATAATAACTCTAATCTAAATATCCTATACCATAACAAACGTTTATCTAAAATCAACACTACTAGATAATGTGTTTCCCTAACATTACTCGAAAATATATAATGTTGAAGGATATCTCCATAATGTTGGTGTAGATCGATCATAGCTCCACCATGATTGATAAGGTAAATCTCTCCACTCTCACTAACAATATTCAAATTGATGTTAAATATGAAATAAATCCTCTCTTCTGTAATGAATGCATGGTTTTTTGCTGTTCATTTGAGCTATGTCGAAATAGGATCTCTTTCCAGAGATGTGGGATGAAGGGTCATCTAACTAATCTTAATAGAAGGATACCAGATTGGTGGAATGTGTCCTTATCAAATTCTCTTGATCATAATGGAGATGTTCTAAAAAATTCATCTTTTACTAATTCTAGTATGTTGGCATCTGACAAAGATTCACATGTCCTAATTGGAAAGGAAAAGGACTGATGGTGGATAAATACCCAAGAAAATTTAATTGTGGTGGTGCATCTAATACTCAGGTTGAATATTCTAAGGAGGTTATAACCAATGATGATCTTACTTCAACTCCAATTAATATTTTAGAGGCTACTAGTCTCACTATTCTTGTGTATCCTATTTGAATTCACCCTTGAGATGCTTTTCCTAGAGTAGGTTTGTAGCATGGTGGAAATGTTGATTTGGATCTCAGAAATGGTACTTATCCATATTCTAATTTCCATAAGAAGAATTAGAAAATTTTGAATTTTTCTAGGTTCTTTGGGAAGATGGGTGACATCTCTGAGGAGGAAGGGATTAATGATTGTACCACCCTGAAGGCAAGGAAAATAGGCGGTCATGCCTCTTTAAATATTCATTATTAGCTGAAAAGTGAAGGTGGGTTATTGCATGTATTTTATTCCCTCTCCCTCGAATAAAATGAGTGAAAATAAATATTCCAATATACCTCACACTATGTCTACATCATGTACTTATAAGTTGTCGAGTAAGTTCAGTCCTAATGCTCATAAGATATTCAATCTGAGTAAGTCACAATATTTGTGGGAAACTATTGATGATTATGGCTACGGTAATGACATGTATTATTTTGATTTGTAACATTTTTTTATGTATGAGGGAAAACCATTTTCTTTGACCCCGTCTTTCTCCCCTGAAACTTTTCATTGATTTTTAATAAATGGTCAGAAGATTAGCTTCTAGATGGACTAGTTGGGTATGATGAAATACTGAAGTATGATACTCCAAATAAGTAATCATGGAATTACGAAAAATTTCAAAAGAAAATTACAAAAACTAAAAAATTAATCTTTCAAGAAAACAACTCTCTAATTGGTTTTCCAATATCACTTAGTAAGAAAACGCTAAGGGTCAATACAAAACAAATTTCCCAATTACCAAAGCATTGAAAAAAATATTTTCTGATAATATAAAGTTATAGTTTAATATTTTTTTTGTTTAATAAAATTTCTTTTATTATCAAAGTAATAAATTATTATTAATGCATGTATCAAACATAGTCATTAATTCACCACTAAAAAAGATTCTTAATTTGAGGATATGTATCACTCACTGTCTTGTCATTTATGTAGGTTATCTAATGAATGGATTTATTGAATCTTTAAAAATAATGAAAAATTACCTTTGAGAAAATAAGTAAATAAAAAAATGAATCAATAAAAACATAATTATTGAATAATTCATCGATCATATGGGGGATGACATATCTAACTGTAGGTATCAAAGTAGAAATTATCAAAAAACACCATTATCTATATTTCATTTTCTAAAACAAGATTAATTAAAAATATATTTATCTTTGAATATAACACTTCAACTAGAAAACCAATAGGATTTGAATGGTATTTAGTGGAATATAAAAAATAATAATAATGCACTAAAAACATTATGATAATAAATTTTCAATTAAAAAAATTTCATTCAAAACTCTTCTATTTAGATATAAAAATAATACTTTAATAGTTATTATTGTTTTGAAAATATTGTTGAAATAATATCATAGGAAGAAACAAATAAAACCTAAGTGGGTTTTGAAACCATGGACCCTTATAACCCAAATGAGATCATAACATAGAAAGTTGAAAATAAACAAACACTAAACAATAATGAACTAATCCTTTTTGGAAAATAGATCTAAAAAATAAGAAAACCCACCAATATAGAAATCATAAAACATTTCTGTTTGACCAACACACTAAATGATTATAATATTTAACCTATAAAATCTAAATTCAACGTATAATTAAAATATCCCCAAAAAATCCACTAATATGTAAACCTATATCAAAATTAAAATAAATTAAATGGATTAAAAAATCCTTATAAACCATTAACTCTCATATATGGAATATATTTTAATTAGAAGAGATTATACAATTCATAATAAAAATAAAATCTCTTTCTTTACTATTGGAAATTAAATAATTGGTAAGAATATGAGGAAATTAGGATGAATAGAAAGAATCCACCTTACCAAATTGATGTACCATTAGATACCAATGATTGGATTGGGTTAGAGGAGATGATAAGGATAGTGGTTGGAGTGTTTTCACTCTTCATTTGAGTATAAAATTACAGAATATTTCAATGGACTATTAAAATAATAAATACAACATTTTAGCTTTGTAAAAACAACTGGTATCCTCTCACACATGGTGGCTCTCTAAAAATTATTTTTGGTTTCCCATTGGGTACCGCCCTATTATATTGATCACTAGTTTCATAGTGGAGAGAAACTAGGTACCCAGGGTTAAATTTTATAAACAATATAAAAACATAAACAATAAAACCCCCAAAAACATATACTATGGGACTTTAAAAAAATCTAACCTTCTTATGTTTCAAAATCTACACATCTAAAAAAAATATAATTGTCCCTATTATAATTAATTTGTAAAATTTATAATGACACGTTATCTTTAATGTAAATTTTTTTGAAAGTTAATCCTTTTTAACTATTAAATATTTGGATTAAAATATGTATCATTAAAAACTACCTACCATATTGATTTGTGTCCCCAAAAGGCCAAATTGTTCTCTCAAATTAAATTTTCTACCAATCCCAATAACTATTTCACAACTTTTAAAGTAAATCATATCAAAAATTAAATAGCATTCCTTCAATGTGTAAACCTTAAAATACATGAACACTGATAAAATAATGAAATAAAAATATCTTAAAAAATGATAACCTTCCTATTATTTATAAAATATTGATGATCAAGCTAATCATACTATAAGGATTCTCCTAGATATAAGAATAATCTATAGTTTACCAGTTTCATCCCTTCAACTAGATTTAAACTATAAAATACAATTAATTTCATTATAAAATCAAAAAAAAAACATAATGATAAATAATATTAAATTTAGTTATAAAAAATTTATTAATTTAAAATCATATAAAAAACATGCCATTAAAACTCCGAATTTTTTAAATCTTACATACTTAAAAATATATTTTCAAAAAATTTATCCAAATTTACAATAAAATAAATTTAATTTCCAAATAGTCAACCACATTTGTAAATCCCATTTATCACATTATTTTAAAAATTAAAACACATTCAATAGAATTAAAAGTCCTCATACTAGACATAGTTATAAAGCATCAAAATAAACAAAATTAAAACAAAACTCTTACTAGAATAAATAACATTAGTATTTATATTTACATGGTAGGAATTGGAAAATAATTATGAATTTATAGTTTATTTTAAATTTATTTTAAACTAAAATACATCATAATGTTATTTCAATAATAAATTATAGAAGGATACCTAATTATATATTCATATGTTTTCATTTATACACATACTAATGATGCATTCCTAAAAACAATCTGACACTGAACTGATACTTAAAACTATGAAATCAGTTTCCCAAATTTCTACTCGAGATATCTTGAGAGAATGATCACGCATACCAAGAGTTACTAGATAGAAAATTTATACACACATATTATATTAAGATTCGTCTATAAATAGAATAATAAAATGTATTTATGGTATACTTTTTAAGACCCAAACCATCCAATATTCGGACTAGAAAATTCTATAAAACCCATAACCATCTACGAAACCACATTATAACAACCTAATTTAGAAATTCCATTAACAAAAAATGATCCTCAACATACACCAAAAAAAAATCCCCAATCTCTAGGGGTTAGGTAGTAGTTTTTAATTTCTAATGAAATATTTGATAAGGGATTTAGAATATTTTAGTCACATGTTGTTCCAATGAAAGATCCTTAAAAATATTAAATCGGACCCATCCTTATATCAAACATTCCAATAATAAAAAAGACAATTATTCCAATAGAACTTATTGAGCATGAAAAATGAGATTAAATAATGATCTGTATGTATACAAACCAAACATCATAATAGTCTAAATAACTAGATGACATATATAAAATACTAAAATAAATAGATGCTGTTAAATGACATATAACTCTTCCTTCAAATTTTAGATTCTTAAAATTTATATATTGATAGATTCCCATCCTACTTCTATAATTTCATGTTATTCATTAGATCATCCTAACACTACTCTAAACATTATCATTCAAAAAACATGTGAAACTAAATTCTAGTGGTGGGGAACATGTACGGTGTGAGTATAAATTCATAACATGCATCACCCATATAACTCAATTCCCATAGGTGAATAATCAAGTCTATGAATGTGAATTATTTCATGGAATATATATATATACATATTGGAATTTTTCACTTGAAAATAACTGTATAGAAAAAAACATCACAGTATAAAACATTTTATAATCCCATTATTACCATGGATAACTGCCCTGCCACTAGGAGGATCGATACATACTTCGATCATAGATAATTGTCCAATATAGGAGGAACTATAAATCCTCTATATGAAGACAATACCAAAAATATATCAATTCTCACATAGGAGACACTTCATAACATGTGAAGGAATAAATAAATAAATAAATATATATATATATAATTATATCCATCCCAATTTTGGAGGCTCCTATTCTCCTAGAAATCAATGTGGTCATATATATATATATATATATAGAGTGTGTGTCTGTGTGTGTCTGTGTCGGTAACATCTTTTATGAATAATAGAACCAATATATAAACTCTATAATAATATACGAATATATAAAAACCATAAAAAAATGATACCACTTATGATATAAATAAAATTGAAATAAAACATAAAATATTAAAAAAATGTCAATGTAGACACAATTGTATATGAGCTCATAAATAATCAGAATCACTATGATAGAAATACTTTCATATTTGTAATTTAGTAAATTCTATCAAGATATCATAACTAACTAGAAACACCCAAGAAGATATTATATGAAATCCAAGTGATGGAAAAAACATATTCACAACCACCACCATTTTTGAAACTACCCATATAAAAACCTACAACATAATTTAGCCTATAAAATGACATTATAATCAATAATTAAATATATATTTCCACTATAATAAATTATTAAACTAACTGAGTTATACATCAGGTTTCCCTTATGATTATAATTGTAATCCTAATAGCATGTACTTAACCTCGATTTATGTTGAAAATTAGCACTTTCATATTCCTTGAGTCCCCATCCTAATTATTAAAATTAATGGTTGAAGGATAAATCCTAAAAATACACATCTACATATATTTAATAAAATCAAAACTTCAACAGAATTTCACCCTCTACTATATCATCTAAAATATGTCTCCCATTCCCATTAATTCTGATTTCACAAACAAAACCACCAAACCATAGAAACAACCTAATCCACATAACTCATGGAAAAATATTTACATTATAAATAATATAAGAAAAAATAATCTATTGAATAAATCAATAAAATATGAATTATAATAATCTATTGTAACAAAATCCTCAAATTAATAATGAAAAAAATTATCATGATGTTATATATCAAATCAAGATATTCTAAATAGTTAATAATTTAAATAAATAGAATAATATAATTAAGAAACAACACCTTAAAAATTACCCTCTTTTTAAACCTAACTCATTCATTTTTATAACTATTTATATAACCCTTAAATAAGAAATATATTGACCTATATCTTGAGGGATATTATTTGATATTTCATTCAATTATTGCTTAAAAATAATTTATTCATGTATAAATATTTTATAATCGTAAGAATAAAACATCCCTATATTATCCATTAAACTCATCCATTATATTTCCAAATAAGAAACCTACTAATAAAAGGTTAATTATTGTTCATTTAATTTCAAATCGTGTATTTAATCTTATTAAATGAGTTATTTACCCATTATAGATTTAAAATAACAAATTAAAAAATGCCTATTTTATAAATGAACAATATATAAAAACAATCATAAGTAAAGAATCAATCATAGATCATGTGATGTATAACATATATAAAAAGAGTACCAAATATGAAATAATTATAAAAATCCTTTATTTATCAATCAATTATAAAATATTATTAATAAAATAAATATTTCACCTGAGGTTCATGATACAAATAATATATCAATTAATCCTTATCATATAATATAACAATTCAAATGTTGATAGTTTTTCACCAAGATATTTAAAAATAGAAACACTATTATCCATAGAATATATTACATGAAACATAAATCATAAAAGATAATGTAACACCTCAATAATTTAAGAAATATTTATTTATAAATAATTTCACTATATGTTATATCTTGTGATGAACAAAATGCCATTTTTAAATGAAACAATATACTTACCTAAAAAATTACTAATTATACATTAGCATTATAACATAGATTTTATGTTGGAGGTTATAAATTAGACTAATGAAATTAATAAAAGTACATGTTTTACAAATGTATAAAATAAAATCATTGGTTATCTATTGATGGGAATTAAATAATAACCATTTTAAAGAAAAATAAATGTTTTCATAAAAATTTTAATTTTTCAAAGAGAGTTTAATCACGTTTAATGTGCATAATTTAAAATAAATATCACTAATTTTTGAAATTTAATTTGAGGAAATATACATTTAATTTTCAAATATACATATAAAAATTATCTTTCGGTGGATTTTTTGGATTTTCCATAATAGAGTAATTTTTGATGAATATTAAAAAATAATTATATTTATAGACAATTGCATTTTTGTTCAAATTATTTATAAGGTTAAATTATATTTTAATTTTTTTTAAAGTAACATAGTTCACTTATATTAAAATATAACTAATTTAATTCACTCGAATAAATTTCATTTTGAAAAATGATATAATTTTTTTTAAACGTTTGATTGTTTCACATGCGAAAAAATAGTTTTTTACATCTATGTGGGATAATATAAAATTTATTTCTACCAACTCATGAACTAAATTTAAATAATGGACCACATATTTTTAATTTGAATAATTTTTTTCATATAATATGTTCAATTTAATATTTTACCAATATTAATAGTAAAATTAGTAAAAATTAATTACAATAGTTAATGTAAAAATGGGTTTTCTGAGGGTGGAACTAAAAATATTTGTGTTACAAATGACACAAAAAAACATTTCAAAACCCATTTTATGTACATATTTATATAAAAATTCATCTATGGAAAGATGATGACACATTCATTAGGATTTTTTAAATATAATAATGTAGTTATCACGTTATCTTTTCACAAATTCTATGTTTTTCTTCTTCCCCAATTATAAATTGTAACCCACTCTCATATCCTCTTCAAACATCCAAAAAGAATTGGTTTTTCCATTCCATTCAAAATAATATTACCCAATTACCACCCAATATCCTAGGGGCCTTATTTTTATTAAAAATAACTCTAAAAATGGATTTAGGTTTAAACTTATAGAGGCTCTCTAAAGAAGTGGTAAAATTATTAAACATGGTTATTTGTTTTATTTCTTCTTACAACTCTTTTAAATAATCTTCATGTAACATCCCCTGATTTGAAAATATATCACATGGAAAAAATACATAGTTGAAATTCCTCAAGTGTACCTCTATGCATGCCAAAGGATTCCAACTAGAATTGGGGGTGTGAAAAGTATACTTGGGAGACTATACCCATGGTTACAGAGCTAAAACATAGCAAAAATAAACATATAATTATAGTAAATAAATATCACAGTTCAAAAATAATTAAAAAATTAAATGTAAGTCCAACAATAGAATCCATTTGAATAAGAAAATAAATAAATAAGTAATGATATAACGATGTTTTGTAATGTAACTAAATTCCATACTATAAGTAATACAAAAAAATACCAGCGCACTCAAAAAAAGAATCAAAATCCCCCAATCACAAAACCCATGTTAGTCAAATATCCAAACTCTATACCATCCTGAAATAAAAAAAAATATCAAGGTCCTTTTCCCTTATCTAATCATGCACCCATGTAATCTTCTCAAGTATCAAATGGTGGCATGAATAGTGTGTGAGTATTTCTCACTAGATCAAAAACAGTGTGAGTAAATAATACCAGTTTGATAAAAAGTGAATTAAATAATTAAATAATCTTGTGTATTAATTAATTAAACAATAAAATTAATAGCACATTAACCTCCTTTGTAACCAGGCTAGAATTTGTCTAATCATTTTTCATAACCATTCCAACCATAAACATATAACCACAATGTAACATAACATTCCTCAGTGCCGTGCTAGAATATCTTTGAGCATGTTTCACAACCATGTCAACTATAACCTTATATCCAAGGTATAAATAACCCAAAAATATGTCATAACACATATATATGTTTTTTAGAAATAAATCTTGTTGAAACCCAGTATATAATCATATTAGCATATGTTAAGGACAATCGAGGTATATAATTATATCATAATGTGTCAGGCCCAAGCCTAGTATATAAGCATTTCAGCATGTCTCAGTGCATATCCTGGTATATAATAATTTTCGTATGTCTCAAGGAAAAACCCATAATTTAATAATTTCATCATCTGAACTAGACCAACGCCACATATAAGTAATACAAAAATCAATCTAGGATAGCACCCCATATAAGCTTTAAAACATAGAAATAACAACCCATGTTGAGCACTAAGGAAATCAATGTATCACATCACATGTATTGTTGGTTAATTATAAAAATTACAAATTTTCTTTTGATTAAACATTTCATTTATAAATTGTTCATAACCTATAAAATTCGGGTTATATCAATAAAAAATAAATGAAAAGGTGAATCTATATCATGTAGTCTCCCCAAATCTGTGACCCGATAAAAGAACTTTAATCCTTTAACAATTTAATATAATAAAATGATATCTCGCTTAGATGGTTTCCCCAAGACATATCAATACCAATTGTTTCCATAGGGACTCTAAGAAATAATCAAATTAATAATTTCATCTATTGAGGCACATGTATATTGCTTCAGTTTCAATATACCACATACTTGACAAATAACAAACCATAGGGTTAGAGTTTACACCCCAAACTTTAATTAATTATCAACCAACACTTCCTATAGGATTCTAAAATAAGGAAAAGGTGTAGTTGATCAAAAGAAGATTCCTAGATCATAATCGATAATGATAAAAACCAACTATGCACACGGTCAAGAAATTACACCTCAGTGTATAGAAAACAAAGGAGAGAATGGAAAACCAAACCAAAAAAAACCTACCTTGTATCTGATACATGATTAGGACATCCAAAATAAAGAGATAATCTCTAACATCACCTATAAGATTCATTAGGGTCAATAGAATGAAGCTTCATGTGAGGAAATGAAATAAAAATAACACATAAAGCCTTTTAAAATTCTCTACAAGAAATTACTCTGCATGTAATTTAGTTACAAATCATGAATTTATCTTTAGAGGGATTTTCTAAAAAAACCCACTGCTTCATCTGAATATTAAAATCAACTTAATATTTCATGATGTGTAATTGGTTAGTGATTTGTAACCACTTCACTTCATGAATAAGTACACTACATGATTTTGGTGGCTTTTATACATTCTATAACCCATTTACTTGTAATGTAGATTCTATGCCATTAATTTTCATTATATTCTTCTTATAAAAACTGAAACCCCCATAATGGATTTCTAAATTACCATGGACTCATTGTAACAGATAACCCATTTAGACATGGACTCCCTTAATCAAATAGAAACCCCTAACTTCTCCCCTAGTGGATTCTCTTTAGTTTTCTGAAGTTTCCCCAGAACATAAGATTAGGATTATTCCAATGAGTAAAACTCTAAGATGAAAAACAAAAACAAATTTTTAGATATGAGGAAATATCCACAAAAGAATGTTTCAAAAAACATAGATAGAGGGATACCTAGAAAAATACTATATTTTACAACCTCCCCCAATATAATTGTTTATCCCAATTTGCTCTAAGAATCACTGAGGGGTCTTAGTGAGCAAGTTTTTCATTGGGCTCAGATATTAGACTCCCTCTACTTGGTCTCCTCTTAAACTATCCCACGATGTAACTATACTTGAACCAATGTAATTTCACCATCCCATAGATACATATCACTATAGTCCACCATCTGTATAAGTTGATACTAAATTGATGCATCAATACAAAGATTGATACCTGATACGTCTATCACCTTAGTATGGTTTGAATAATATATCTAAATATAGGATATGTGAAACACATCATGAATTGAACTGTATCTATATGAAAGGGCTAGTAAATATTCTACTATATCAACCCTATCCACTATCTCAACCATCCATACAAACCTAGGAACTATCATTCCCTATTTTTGGATACAATTTTTCCCCAACCAAGGCGAAACCCGAAGGGAAAAAACGATGACCAAACTCAAACTATAGAGGTAATTTCTAATTGCCATTATAAGATTTATACCATATTTACATGGTCACCAACTGCTTCCTAATCAACTAAACCTGCTCAGACGTCATCTACATGAGACTAGGCCTCACAATAACTATCTCACATACATCCAACAAACAAAGAGGTGAATGGAATAGTCTTCCATACAAATTCTCAAAACGTTCCATCTGGATCAAAGCCTGAAAGTTTCAATTCTTTGAAAAATACAAGATTTCAATATTATACTCTTATGAACCATTGAAATCTAAAACATAGGCCTGTTACTTATCCTATAGAACCTAAATAGTCTTCTCATATTGACCATCGGTCTGAGGATGATAGGATACTCTCAAAATAACATGTAGACCAAGAACCTTCTGAAGAACCTTCTAGAATAATGATGTGGAACACGGATCTCTTTTAAAAATTATTATCCTCATAACATTGTTCATCTAAACTACCTCACACACATAAATATTTCCCAGATCATTATCTGTGAAGGTTTCCCTGATAGGAAAAAAGAGGGATACCTTCATTATTTTATCCACGATCACCCATAAAACATCATTCTTATGGGTTGTACTAGGTAATCATATCTCGAAATACATAGTGAAATCATACCATTCATTGTAAGTAATAGGAAAATTTTCTAAACTCCCAACTGGAATCTGATGCTTGAATATCACCTGCTAAAAAGTGAATCATCTCTCCATAAATCCTACTATCTTCTTCTTCATTTAAGACCACAAGAGGTATATATGGATATTATGATAGATATTTGTAAAACCATGATGTAACACCTGTATAGTATCTTGAAACACCCTAATCAACTCCTCATGAAAGAATGTAGGAACCCATACCCAGCCATAGAAATGAATAGAATTAAAACATCTAGGATACAATTACAATAAAATATCCTCACCATATAATTTGTCTCTCAGTAATATTCCATTCGGATTAGATAACCTCCTTGTCTTGATCTAGTCCAAAAGAATGTGTATAAAAAATAACTATGTAAGAGATAATCATACCTAAGACTCTTGAACATATATAGGTATGTATATAAAGAGGTAAATCACCTTCCACTCATCTTAATACTCTCTTACTTTCTCTCCCCATCCTTTAAACTCAATTCATTGACCAGTGTATAAGCCAACTCAATGTTGAATTACTATAGATACATGACAACCTCTTGTTTTGAAGGTATAGGTCCTGGTGAGTAATAATATACTGAAGGATCTTATGGTCCATGTATATCATAATCCCTTAACACATGAGCCTTCTAGAATCTTAGAACATTTAGCACTGAAAATAACTCTAAATCATGATTTGGGCAATTCCTCCATGTGGTCTTTGTTGTCTGGATCCAGAAAGAAACACTTGATGTTCCTATATTATAACTTCTCTGTGTCCAACTCCTTATGTGTCATGGAATATGGTATAGACCTGACCTAACATATTTAATGTGAGGATTGGTGCTATGTTTATCCTAACTTTTATCTTATTAAAGTCTCCATTGCAAGAATCTCAATAAACATGCTTTATCCCCTTCTTGGTATGCCCTGACAATGGTGCATCCAAACCAGGGAAGTCCATGCTAAAGTGATGATAATAATCTTCTAAACCTAGAAATCTTGGAATATAATACATTGATTGTATTCTACAAATATATCATGGATTTAAATTTGATGGGGTCCATTGACCCACCATCCTCAAATATGACATGGCCCAAGAAGTTCACTTTATCAATCAATAAAATGAATTTATTTATATTAGCGTAAAGTAGATGCTATCTTAATTTACTCAAGATGATTTCAATATATTAGGCATGCTTGTATGATTCCTGAGAGTGACCTATGATATTTTCGACAAAACCCACAAAAAATGGTTCTGAAAAGGATGAAAGATCTTATCATCAAGGAATGAATTTTTTTAGTGCATTATTCAAACCAAACTGTGTCACAATGAACTCATATATGACATACTCACTAAAAAATGAATTCTAATGTATATGTGATGGTATCATACATAATTTATTTTAACATGATAACAAATAAATCTATGGGAAAATATTTTAACCACTCAATTGATCGAAAATATTATCGATGAGTGGAATAGGATACCAGTTCATGATCGCCATCTAGTTCAATTTCAAATTATCTACCCAAGAGTGAAAAGTCCCATCAACCATCACGGAAAATAGAATTGGAGAACACCAAGGATATATAATAGGAAGTATGAAACCATTAGTTTTCAATATTCCAACAAATATTCCAACTTTTGAAGAACTCCTGATTCCATTCGATATGGCATGATTGAAACTATCTCTACTCCCAACACCAACATGATTTTAAACTCTATCTCTCAGTTAGGGGTTAAGCTATAGAACCTATCAAATAATTCATCCTAAAATTTGTTCTACCAATAGAGTAAAATAATCATGGTTAATTTTACCATTTTTAGATAAATAATAGCTATATAAACCATGAGAAAATCAAATTTTTAAAGAATTTATCTTGCATGACTTGAATAAATATCCCACCCACCGTTGTCAGAATATCTAACTCTATCTGGATATATAAATGAAATTATCCTCCCATAATATTTGATTTGAGATTGGTAGAGAAGTAACTAATCCATACCATGAATCAAATTGATTTCTATCATTTTCCACATGAACAATACCAAAATGAAATAGTAAACAACAATATCTTGGGAACATGCCTTGCAACCTTTGATATTCTCTGACTGAACTCTCTATAATGTGTCTATCGTCAGAAAACCATCCAATATTTTCACATACAAGGAAAAAAATGTTCAAATAATGATAAAATAAAAATTAATTTTATGCTCTAGTATTAAAAAACACAAAAAGGATATGTGATACATGAATCATTAGTCTGATTGAATGTAGCCCTGCATCCGAACTAACCCAAGTAATCTACGTAACATGAAGCTGAATAGCCCCTCTACCATAGGCCCTAGATAGGATCACATAACCTATACATCATCGTTGTACTTTTGTTCCTAAACCAGGGTATAACTTCCCCTTCCTTGACAAGATCATCCCGTGGAACTCCATCTACTTATCTGCAGAGGGGTAGCTAAGTCGTTCCCAAACTTTGCTATAAGTCATGTTCCACTTCAACTGTTTTGCTGCTTTATTCCCCTATAAACCTCTATAGGTTTCCCACGACACTCTAAATGGTAGTATGGACACTGAGGCCATTTTTTGCAAATCATTACACACTAATATCACTGTAATGAAACATGGTCTAGAGATGGATTCCCACTACCATTACTACACTGACCACTACTTCCTCTGACAAAAAAATCATAATGATGCTTATTTATGCTAGTAGAAGAGTTTATATATTTCCCTACTAAATCTACATGGATTCATCTTGGGGAATATAACATCCTACCTTCTTTTATGAGTGCTCGATTCATCACATCTGCAAAAATCCTCCTATATAATATGTTGACTTGTGACCAGATCTCATAATGATGACTATCCTAAAATTTTATTTCACCGAAGAACTCCTCAACCACCTATGATGGCACAAAGCACTGCATTTAGGTGAGACATTCATCATAGTTCATCACTAACATGACCTCCTATCTCAGGTTCATGGAATCATGATATTTCTCATCCATCAACTTCTTAATTTAGAAATGGATCAAGAACATCATCATGTTGTCCTTCTAAGATAACTCATTTTAATTCCATTACTATTCCATAATGTCCCACCAATTCTTGGATGGTCCAAGAATCGTATATGATACAAGCTTCACTATCTAACTTATGAGTGTATTCAGATAATTATTTATCATCTCGAATTACTTGATCCATAACTTAGATGCATGGGGGACTCCCTCAACAGTGATAATGGAAGAAGATATATATAAAAATCTCTATTCAACTTAGACATCGAATGGATGGTGTGGTTTGTTTATCATTCCATGGATCACATGACCCTCGGGAAGCTATTACAAAGATGAATATCTATATGATACCTAGGAAATAAAGGAGGATATGGTTCAGCTGCACTAGGAGGATGCAGATTGACACTCTCTTAAATATCAACTCAAAGATGATGAGTAGGAATTGTATCTACAAAAAAAAGACACTCCTTAGAATACTGGATATAACAAACTCAACCTTAACATGTTACAAAAACTAAGAACCATTGACTACTAGTCTCTCTAAACATGGATTTCGAGTTCTTTAGCCTGACATAACACTTCATTTATATCATTTATCAATGATTACAAGTATCTCATATCATAGTTCAAATGGGAAAGTATATTTCACTAATAATGAATATGTCCCTATCATGGATGATTCACACCAGTATTTATCCTTATATACATATAATGATGCATGAATGCTGAACATATTTCATACCATACCACGAGTGTAAATATCTTGAAATAATAACATCATGAAATAATAGTCTCACATAACATCTGAATCACTCAGGGTGAAATAACATAATCTATAACAAGAAAACAATAATAACACTAATTGAACCCATAGAACATAGATTTTCCCCATGTATAAGGGTTATCTACACCCACAAACAAGATCATTACCAATTCCTCACACATACTATTATCTTACTGTAATTCCCAAATATTATTTATATATTAAATATAATTGCAGTATCTCATAGCACTTTGTAATATCCTATGATATACACTCTATCATGTGTCAAAAAGAGGTTGGTTACAACATTTTGAGCTTACATCCCCATACTCCAGAGGATTTAAACATGTATTAGAGGTATCATAATTATATTTGGTAGACTATAACCCCTAGTTTCAGAGTTAAAAAATATCATAAATAGACATACAATAATAATAACTAAAAACTATAATGTGGTAATAATGGAAACAAGACAATATTGCAAGAAATCAAAAATTACAGTAATAAATATAATAAAATAAATAAATAAGAAATAATGTAATGAAATACTACAATTTATCTAAATATAATCATATATTTAATAAAAAATAAAATGCTAGAATACTCAAAATTCCCATATCCAGAACGCCATGACGGTCCCATGTCCAAAATCCATCCTATCTAGTAAGAAAAAAAAATCAATAGAAATATCCTCTTCCCTTGTCTAATAATTATACCATGAAATATTCATAGTTACCAAATAGTGTCCCAAATAGGGTGTGTCTATAACTCATAAGGTCTAAACCATAGTGTCTAAACAAAACAAGTATAATAAAAAGTGCATCCAATATTGAAATAAATAAGTGCATTAGTTTATTAATCAATTAAATTAATACCATGCCAACCTACTTCGGAACCATTCCAGAATGTCTCTTAGAATTTATCATGACCATGACAACCATAACCACATAACCATTGAGTATCATAACCTTCATTGGTAACATCTCAGAATATCTTTGAGAATGTCTCGCAACCAAGCCCACTATAACCTTAAAACCATGTTATATATTAAAAACAATAGTTCAAAACCTGATATATTATTATTTCATCAAACAAATTAGATCTGAAATTAGTATATAATCATTTCAACATATCTTTGTGCCAAGACTATAGGATAATCATTTTAGAAATAGTCAAGGCCATGCCCAGTATATATGCATTTCATCCTGTCTCAAGGAATAGCTCTATGTAAAAGAATTTCAACATGTCTCAGGTCATGGACCAATATATATTCATTTCAGCATGTAAACTGGGCTGACTCCCCATATAATAATTAAAATAACCAAACTAGACCAACACCTCATGTAATAATTACAACATTCAAATCACAATACATGTCCTCACAGAAAGGATATCATAATTTTACATCAAAAAACTCAATGCTTAATTATGAAAATTACCATTTGTGTTTTGATTAAAAATTTCATTCATCAATTGACCATATCCAATAACATGCCATTAATCTATGTAAACAATACATTCCAAGGTTAATCTATATTTAGAAATCACCCAAAATAAATGTCATGATAAACACACATTATAAATGTAATATTTTTATTTAATCAGGGGTTATATCGCCCTAATAGTAGCAACATGATAGGTAAATAACCAATTGGATTCAAAGGGACTTCAAGGAAAAATAAAATTCTTAATTTAATCAATTAAGGTTCAAATATATTGTAAGAGTTGAAATATTACACATACATGAAAAATATCGAACCATATGGTTAAGTTTTATACCCCATACAATTGACTAATGATCAAATAATGCTTCTAGTAGCATTTTTCATTAAGGGAAATGGCATAGATAATCACGAGAGGGTTTATAAATTATATTTGATGAATATAAAAACAAAAAAACACACAATTTTAAGATATTACACTAAAACATATTGAGGACAAAGGGAGAGAATAGAAAACCTAACCAAAACCACTTAGTATAGATCAGATGCATGATCCGGTTATCTGAAATCAAGAGGGGCCCTCCAAAATTGCCTTGAAGATACCCTTGGGTTGAGAGGAAAAAGATTGATGTTAGGGAATGATATCAAACTCATGAAAAATAGCTTCTAAAATTCTTCATGGGAAATTACATGGTTTGTAATATGGTTACATGTCCTGTATTTCATTGTAGATAGATATACTAGAAAACATGGTTCCTATACTAAATATTCAATTCACCTCAATATTACATGTTGTGTAATTGGTTCACGGTGTATAACTAATTCACATCATGAATCAGTACATGAAAAAATTCATTCTAATAGTTTTTATCCAATTTTACTTATAAAACCCCAAACCCCCCTTTTCGATTCTAAAAATATGTAGAACCCTTGGTAACACTTGACCCATTTATACGTGGAATCCCTAAATGAAAAAGAAAACTAAAACTTCTCCCTACATGGATCCTCTTTGTTTCTCAGGTTTCCTCTCAATCCATTTTTTTATTTAAAAGATTGACCTCTATGAAGAAAGGCGACCACCAAGGTTTAATGATGAGGAAAACTGAACTGAGTGAAGTTTAACGAATAAAATAGAGAGAGATGTACCTAGAAAAAATTGGATCTCTCCCTTAAGGTTTGATAATATAATATCAATACAATACCCCATAAATTTATATTTTATTATGTTGATGGAATAATCCATATCTATATCAACATCCATTAAATTTTAAAAGAAACCATCAATCTTATTTATGGTGGACTACTGCCTTCTGAACTCATGCAATTAATTTTCCATAATGGCATTTCATGGAAAAACATAATGATGGATTTGAAATATTTATATTATATTTAAGATAATATTATACTTCTCTCATTATGATGTCACATATAGATTCTAAATTATCATTCTGTGGGGGATACAATAATGTCGCTCATGAGTTCAACAGACTACCGCCTCGCTAATCGATGTGAATCATTTTTCACAAACACATTAGATATAAGGATGTAAGGATATAATTAATAAAAATATGTAAAATTTATAACATAAATGTACTTCTATAAATATAATATCATGTCCAATATTTTACCATCTATTCTGTTGGAAAATAATAATGTTATAAGTGTGTATGTGTGGACAACCCCTTCCACACAGTGATGTGAAATGTTTTTTGTTTCAATTTTACATGGATGGTAATAAGGATATAAATGATTAATATAAATTATTTAGATAAAAAATAATTATTCTATAATAGTGAATTAAATGTTATTTTATTTTCATTCAATCCATTAAGAAAAATAGAAATAAAGTTCATGTGTATATAGAAATTTATGTCTTAATGAATCATGTAATCCATTTTCTCCCTATAACTTTTATAGACTATCAAAATTACATATGTAATGAATGTATATTATATTTAATTAATAGGTAAAATTATTTAAATTATGAAAGTAAGATCAAAGTAAAATGGATGAAATTAGTGAGCCAAACCATATATGAAAATTGAATCAATTATCAACTAAAATTATGATTTTAAACAAGATTTATTAATAAATAGGTTATAAAGTACTATAATTATATAACATATAGTATGAAATATCTCAATGTTTTTTATAATATATTTTTAATAAACTGATATTTATTATAAAAGAGGTATGAACAAGTATGAAGAAAATCATACATAAGGTAAGGTTTTCTCATCTCACTTTTACTTCTGTGAGATGTATTTAATAATTAGAACATAGTTGTTATGTGTTTTTTATATAATAACCTTTTATATTTAATATCAAAAATACTTATATCAGAATGGTATTTAATTTTCCACTTTAATATATTGCTTTTATGGGTTTTACAATTCCAATGTTACCAAATTGGTAGTTGTTATCATTACAATCGTATCGTTTATTGGGATTATTTATGAATAGAATTATGATGATAAAATAATATGATATATTATTAAAGAAAATACATAATTTTACTCTCATATTCTTATTAATTATATTTTCATTTAAAATTACCATTTCCCAATATTCAGTACATAATATGATTCTGAACATGTATTTAATAAAATCCTACAGTATTTCACTCTTCAGTTGAAAGATGTTTTTCTTCTAAAAATATGTTTTATGAAAATGTTAGAAAATATGTTTCTATAATTTTAAAAATGATTTGTTAAATTAATTATTATCCATGATTTAATTTTTACAAAAAAATTACGGAATATTTAGATCTCCTTCCAAAAATACCCATTTGGATTTTACTAAAAATATAAAGGGAATATTTTAAAAAAATTACAGCTTGATTGGAATTTTATATAATCCAAACAATCAATGTTTGAAAGATTATTTTAGATTTTTTCATGTTTATTTTAAAACAAATTAATTTCCAATTTCTGTTTTGAACTTTTAGTTTCAAAATTTTATTTTCATAATTAATATTTTATTTTCCCCAACAATGTTTTTAATATAATTTTTTTTTATTTATGTTCATCTATGACACAACCCACATTTACCACATGATTTATTAAAAATATTTTTTAATGATACTACACATATAATTTTTCTTGATGTTACATGATCAATTCTCTGGGATTTACTATTTTGATATCATTCACCATATTACACTAAATGGTTAATGATTATATTTATTAATATGGGTAAGTATTAAAATTTTTTATGTTAGTTTTTCAACTAGAATATTTATGATTATTATTATTCACCCATTTTAAATAATCAATCCATTTGACTTATTAGGTGATGGGTGGGGTCTATAATTACATAGCCCATCGATACATCGATAGGTATACTGGGATAAATAAGTTGGCCAATTTAAATGGTCTTTTACACATATTTTTAAATATCCATGTGTAAGGTATTGAATATATGTTTATGATGTTTGGAACTATGAATTATACCATTTTGATATTAGTTATTGATATTCCATGTTATTATTCGATTACATAGAATATCCACGTTTAATTTTAAAGATCATAGTATTAATTATATGAAATTATTTCATCATAATTCATTTGTTCTGTATTATTCTCATGTAATTGATTGAATGGAATGTATTTTATTTATTTACATTTCCATATTTATTATGTTTATTTATTCATGATAGATTCCAATGTACACATATCCTTACTAATAATTTGATCATACCCCTTTCTTATGTTCTTTCCACCATGATGTAAATATGTATATTATGATTGATATGTGTTGTTATTCTAAAGGTTATAATGATTCACTAGATGAAAATAACATTTTTAATTTTATTTTTTCAATTATAATATGAGATTCATGTATGTATCTAGTTTATCAACACTAAAAACTAAAAAGGTCCTTCAAGATAAAATTTCATATTTCTTATTGTAGTTTAATAGAGTTACTACTGACTCGGGGCTACTAGGGTTAGGGTCATTACAATTGGTATCAATGGATTTATAGTAGAAATATTGGTAACTAAATTTACTATAACATAGATTATGTAAAATAACACTAAGATGGATGTTTTTTACAAGTATTTAAGAAAATCCTAAAGTTTATGTGAAAAAGATATTATGTGTTTTCCACAAAATACATCCCTTTATGGATACTAAAATTGGATGTGGTTCTAAAAAATATGTATCCTGGGGTAATAACCTACAAACATTTATATCAGGTTTCACTTTATCATTACCTGATTCAAGAAAAAGGGCTCCATTGCCCACCGATTTTGATACTCTTGGGGGATATTCATTGGTTAATTCCTATTTTCGTTGAAAATAATTTTTAGGGATTTTAAAATACTTTTATTATAGGAAAACATCACCCATGGAACCATGTTTATTATTATGAGACTATCTGTGCATAAATTTTTAACTTAATGATAAGTGTATCTCTTGTTTTTGGTTCAACAATTATGTTACGTATTGTTATGTTCTATCCAAGTGTATTACATATTTATGAAATGACACATAGTGGAAGGATTGAGAACTATTTCATTGCATGTAATCCAGGTTGTCATTACCCTCATGTGAATGATAATAAAGCTAGAGATGGGGTTGTAGTAAGAACTAATAAAATTTTAACCATATTGGGGAAGCTTATTTAGGTTATGATCAATATAATTTATATAATGGATAAGCATTAATCCACCATATGGTTTAATATTATTATTTTGCATTATGTTTCAGCAATATCCATCATTTAATGGGATGAAAAAAATATCTATGAAATGGATATGTTTTATAGAAAGGTTAATTATTACTTATCTAATTAATGAAATTGTAAAGGTTTTAATGTATTTAAACATCTCTTAGGATATGCAGATCTATGGTGATCGTTGATTCGGAATACGAAGGACGAAAAAGAAATAGAAAACATTGAATAAAGGGATTTAAAGGTACACTACTAGGAAAAGTAGTTTCCTAGTGGGCCATGAGATGATGTAGAGCGAAAATTCCTGATTCTGAGACAAAAGGAAGAGTAAAATTTTTCTCTGTATGAATCATGCTTCTTACAGTTAGCAAGAAGTATTATGGACTATGTATATAATCCAATGAAAAATATAAAACTATTTATTAGATGGTATTAAGATAATCCTACTATGTAAACTAGTCTCCCAATGATTATCATCATATGGGGGTATTGTATCATGAACTGTAAAGATATATATAGAATTATCCATGTCATATGGCTTCGAATTGAAGCAAGATTAATGGTGAAAACAGAGAAAAAGAAAAGGGAAGAAGGGAAATACATATGTTCACACATGTGATACTTGTGGAAAGAAACACATTGGTATATTCCAAATAGAAAAGTAGGTTTTCATCATGTGTGGATAAAATTATGTAATACAAATGAATAAAAGGGTAAGGACGATCATTAAAAGTATTTTTCTTTTAGTATTAGGATATGGGAAACAATTCTATTTAATATGAAATGCATCAAGGGAATAAACCTCAAAAGAAACTTAGGGATCAAGTTCAATATTTTGATATTTATAGAGATGAAATGTGTTTATTAATTTTCTTTTTTATTTGGATTCAATAAATATGTTATAGAATTATTTTTTGATGATATTATTAAAGCATATATGGTTTTTACTACAGTATTATTTCATTAAGGATTTGTAACTGTGTATTTAATTACACTAAGAAAAGTGAATCAATAGAAAGGTGGAAATTTTTGGAAACACATTATTGATAGGTGAAACCCTTATTATATTCCCAATTTTGAAATAATAATGATAAAAATATGTTTATGGATTAGTATTGTTGACCCTGAAATTGGTAATTGATTCGATGATTTATGTTAGCTTTGCTGGAGTGCACTATATTTTTGGAATTATGGAATAAGTATGACAATTTCATATTCTATTTATGTAATGAGAAGAAAAATAATTTTTGGAATCAAGATTGTTTAATTATGATTTTATGTTGATCTAGGTATTCACATATTTTTTTTGTTACATTGATATCTACTTTATTTGTTTTGGAGAATATACAATTATATTGATTTTTGAAATTTAGTGACATCAATTATAAATTTTTGGACTATGAATTTGGTCAAACAGATTTGGAAAATACATAAAGTACACAATTTATAAAATAGAAAAATATTAAATTATGGTGTTTTTGGATAAACTTTTGAAACCCTTTTTTTGAGTATATATATATGGAAAGGCTTATAATTATTTCATAGATCATATGATCTATTAAAAGTTTGTTTTATTGATTCAGAAATAAAAATTCATTTTAGATATCAATTTATTGGATTAGTATTTGGTTTTTAAATTTTTCAATGTACAACCAATGTTTTAAATTATAATTTTTTTTCAAGTATATGTCCTCATGTTCATATTTTGGAAAATAAAAGAATTCCTGAACTCTATGTAAATAGATTTTGAAAAAAAAATGGTATCATAGTAACATCATATGTGATGAACTAATGTTATTTTCACCCTATACAGATTTATTTTATTTTATTAGATTAACTTATATGGATCACCCACTTTCTGTTAGTGAATTTTCTTTAGCAGTCACCATAATTGTTTAAACGTTCTTCCATGTCTATATCTTCACATCTAAACTATGTTTTCCGACATATAAAACTAGTTATATGTTATTCTATATACCCTTTTTACTTACCATTATATATTATAAAGAGAGTTTTTCATAAACTTTATTCATGATGTGTGCTTCAAAAAATCATATTTCCAAATTTCTAACCCTTGATTACCAAGATAAATATTAAATTTTGAGAGAAAAATTCATTTAAGGGGGTATAAAGTTATAAATTGTGATTTTAAATGAGAAATATAATAATAAATATCATATATGACATAAAACATATAACATAAAAGATAAATTAAAATCCCAATAATTTACTATATATTTATTTTTAAATAAATATAATCTATTTGATAGTATTTGAAATATGCAACAACGTTTTTAAAAAAAATATGATACACTATTAAAATATTATTATCTATACACAATGATTATACCCTAGCTTTTATATTGGATTATAATAAAATAAATAAAAAGAATATAAAAGTTATATTTTTTACTCATGAATAAAATAAATACAACGATCATCTATTGATTAGAAATAGAATAATAACTTTTTAAGGGAGAAAATAAATTGTTTCTAAAAAATATAATTTTCTAAAAGACTGTTTGGTTGCTCTTTGTGCACATAAATTAAAATTATTTATTTCTTATGTTAGAAAATTATTTTGAAAAAAATTAAATTAAAAATAAAAATAAAAATTTACAAAATTTCATTTGGTGATTTTTTTGGGTTTTTCTAAAAATATTAGTTATTTGTGAATAGGGAGAAATACTGATATATAGTAAAAGACTCATTTTCATTTATATTATTTATAGTTTTACATTATATTTAAATTTTTTAATGTCAAATTAGTTGATTTATAATACCATTTAACATTTTAGTTCATATTAATAAATTTTATATTGTATTGTGATATAATTGTTTTTCTACTTTTGAAAGTTTTTCATTGAAAAATGGCTTTTCAATGCATCCATGAGTTTAATTATATATTGGACTCTAAAACAACTGTTAATTTAATCTTTTGAAATAAATTATATATTTTTAGTTATAATATTATATATTATCTTGAAAGATAAACTTAATTTTTGACAATTATGAATAGTAAGAGAAGTAAAAAAAATTAATTAATGCAATTAAGCTAAAATTGGTTTAATGGAGGTAAAAAAAGGTAACTGATAAAAATGAAATAAAAAATATAAAAAACTCTTTATAATGACATATTTCAACCTCATAACATATTATGTTCTATAATGATCGATTTTTAAATTATTTTCATGAAAAAAACATTGGTATCAATTTATCATTTAAAAATTCCAATTTGTTCCGTCTCCCCCATTTTTAAAAGTCCACCCACTCTCCACTCATCTTAACACATACAAGACAAATTTTATCAGAAATAAACTTCCTAAATTAATTTCAAGAGTAACTACCCAAAAAATATATTCCATATTTTAATTATTAAGGAATCTTATGAAGTATTTATGTATAATCTTAAAGAGGCCCTCCGAAGAAGAGGGAAAATTATTAAACATGTGTATTTGATTCATTTCTTATCTCCCTCCTTCAAATTATAATAAAATAAAATAATATAATAACAAAAGTATAAAATATATAATAATAAGTTATTATTTAATGGAATAAAAAATATCCATCTCCACTTCCATCAAATGGGAAATGGAACCGTCGATTGTGTGTATGTTGGACAACAGCCTCGCAAAGTGATGAAATTATTTTTCCATTAACTCCTTTTAAGGATTTATATAATGATGTATTTGAATGATTTTTAGGGTATTTATGAAATTATTTTACTTATTTGACTATTTTATAAATTATATCTTCTTACTTAGCCTTTTATGGGTGGATAAGATAATGTTGTTCTTTTGTACGGTGGACAACCGTGTCATAATGAGATGTGGCCAATTTTTCACTTAAAAATTACATGGAAGAAACTAAGGATAATGTTAATGAATATATGTGGTATATATGACCTAGAAATACTTCTATAAATTTAATATAATATTTAAATTCATACCTTTCAGTCTATTAGTCAAATATAATGTCACTCGTCTGTATGTGTGGACTACCGCCTCCATGGAGCGACATGATTCTTTCAATAAGTTTTACATGGATAGTAATATGGATTTAATTTTTTAATTCAAATTTTATATATAACATAAAAATTACTCATTAATAGTTCATTAATATTTATTTTCCTTTCATTTCATCTATCAAGAAAAATGGAAACAATTTTCACACATACGCATGACCTACCATCTCTATGAATGGTGAAATCCCTTTTTTATCTCTAACTGTAATTTTTTACTAGAATTAAACTTATAATTAATATATATTATATTTACATCATATTTAAAAATTTTACGATAATTTAACCATGATCAAAGTAAAAGGACCTAAATTAAGAAACAAAAAAACATGAAAATTTAATCATTTATCACCCAATATAGTGATTTCAACAGTGAATTGTTAATAAACCTTTCATAAAAGAATATAATTAAATAATACTTGGAATTAAATATATTATTATAATACTATAATATATTTATGATAAACCCATATTTACTTTAAAGGACGTTCAAACTTGTACAAAGGAAATCAGAAATAAGGTCAGAGTTTCTCGTCTTACTTTTACATATTTAAGAAGTATGACATATTCACCACTTAGTTATTTTGTGTAGTGTATGTAATACACATTTTATATGTTATATAATGAAACCCTTTATCTCCATATTAGTAAATATTTAATTTTATGTAATTCCATTCATTGGGCTTATGATTTAAACGTAAACAAAGTGGTAATAGTTTATTTTTCCATATAATCAATTATCCAAATTCGTTATGATTAAATTTCAGAAGGTAAAATTTTATGATATATCACTCATAAAACATGTGAATTTTATATTCATATAGTTACACATAAATGTTTTATGTAATTTTACCATTTTTACCCTTTTGGTAATTAAAATTATTGTGAAAATGTTTTCAATATAATATTACTTTATTTCTCTCATCAATAAAAAATCATTTTTTTTCAAAAACCATGTATTCTAAAAGTGTTTTTAAGATTACCAAAATTACTTATTAAATAAATTTTTACCCATTTTTACTTATAAACATAATTAAATGAATATTAATATCATTTTCCAAAAGAATTCCTTTTGGCTTTTATAAAAAATATGAAATATATAATTTTTTAAATGAGTATGGTATGAACTAAAATATAAACCATCATGAACTATGAATTATTTATATATTATATAATAATTTTTTACTTATAGGTTAAAATTAAATTATTGGAAATGTGTTTCATGATCTTTTATTTTTGAAATGAGATTTTCAGAATGATAAGGATATTTACCTCATGAATGCTTTTAATGGAGTTGTTATTTTGTTTCTATTAATCAATAACAAAACCATCATTTTCCTTATGATACTTTGTGAACTTCTTTTAATATTACCATCAATATTAATTCTCTGTATGGTTTACCATCATTTTACTCAAATATTCTATTTTTAAACCACTATTAATATTTCTCTGAATAGTGTGTGATTATATTTTCTGATTATGGTATGTATTGAAATTTCATATGTTAGTTTTTAAATATATATTTTTTATTATGCTTTACCCATTCATTATAAGTAATGTATTGTAATTTTTAAGATATGGGTGGTAAATGAAATTACTTAGTCCCTCAATTAATCGGTAGGTATCATTAGATAAATTAGTAAGCCAAAGTAAATGTGATTTCACCCATAGTTTTAGATATCCTTGTTAATGTTCTTGATAGTATGTTTATAATGTTATGAATTATTAACTCCCTCATTATGAGATCAGTTATTGATGTTCGAGGTGATCATTCAATTTCATAGAAAATTTAAGGGTAAGTTTCAATCCATGTGATTATTTCTATGGCATTATTTGATAATCATTTATTCCTGCCATATTATGATCAAGAAATTGATTGAATGGAATGTGTTTCCAGTATTTACATTGAAAATCTGATTAAACCAATTTATTCATGATAATTTCTATTGTATGTGTACCCTTACTGATCGTTTTATCTGACCCCTTTCTTATTTTTCTTTCCCTTGGATACCATGATGTCTATTATGATTGATCTGGTAGTTTATTCTAGTGGAAAAAATCGTACATAAAAAGAAAATACTACACTGTTTTTTATGTATTCAATTATAATGTGATATTTTAGAACGTATCTAGTCCACTAAGATTGATAAACTATGCGACCCTTTAGGATGTGATTCATTTTATCTTATGATAATGTAATCAGGTAACCACCATAGATGGGATAATAGGGTTTGGGACATTATAAAAAATACGATTATATGGAGGGAAACAAGTAAAACAAAAAAATAGACATGATCTAAAAACATTACAACAAAAAATTTAAATCATCATTAATTTTCCATAAAATAATGTTAAATTTATTATTGTGTAGGTGGGTTTCCATGACTAAAATTGGTTTATACTTTTCAATTATTTATCTATTCAAATAGGCTAATAAGTGAATTATTTTTTCTTACCATCGTAGTGTTATTAATTTCATACAAAAAATACGTTGTAAAGTCCTTGGATTATTTATTGTATAAAAATGTTATTGATGTTCCTAGTAATTATTGAAACCATGAGATACTTTTAATGTTGCATTAAACCTATTTTATGTGGTCAAGGTATATAATACTAATAAGGAAAAAAATTATATCCATATATTAGGTGATATAGGATCTTAATCAGTGAGACTTCATCTAATAAAGGATTCCCTTAAAATTACAATGTATTTTATATCTTGATGACTGATATTCCAATATAAAAAAAATTATTTCTGACATTATTATATATTTCTAACTATAAGTATGTGTATTGGTAACTTAATGTGAGATCATGATAAAAATGTATCATTAAATCATATTCATATATTAGTGATAGAAATAATGATATCTTATTTTTATTTTGAGGTAGATTGTGTAGGGTGCATCATTGACAGTATGTCATTAATTGGATGATAAATACTTGTTTTATTCTTTTTAATCTAAGAATATATCTATATAAATTTAATTATGATATTAGTGTATTTATTGAAACTATGTTCATGGTATTAGAATGTAAGTAAACCTAATACAGTCAAACCTAGATAAATAAATCTTGAAAGGCTACTAAAACAGGGTATTCATGGATAATTTAAATACATGTGGAGAAAAAATATTATATTAACTATTTAGTGGTTGTAAGTGGTTATCATATCAATGATGTATCATTTTTTCTTTGAGGTCATGATGTATTGTCATATATCACTCATAGTCTATTAGGGATAATTAATACTATCTAGATAAATTTCAATTATACCATACAAAAATTGTATCCAAGGGTTTCACTAATTTGGATGAATAAAACTTTTAAATGTATGTTCCCCACTTCTATGGGATGATGAATATATGAGTGTGAATTATTGCTTATAAATAGATAAATAATTGAAATATATTTTCTTAAACTTTGTAATAATTAGCATTGAATTTATTAATCCTAGTAATCATAAGTTATTTAATATAATATAATTCAATTTAGAAAATTAGTTTTTGAAATGAATATTAATTATTCCAAGTTTATTAAAATTATTCATGAGTAATATGGTATGTAAATTATTTTTATTTTAACATGATGTGTATTAGAGTATTATTATTGTTTAATGAAATTTATTTATCATTCATGATGAGCTTAATATGTCATATATTTCGTTATGGCTCAAAAATAAGGTTAATGATTCTTCAGGATCCTAAAAGATTTTTTTAAAACATGAACATAGATATTTAATCATATTTAAGAGCCATGATTAGTAACCAAGAACCGTATAATTAATTTTTTTCCCCTCAAGTAGTCTATAAATTTCTAGAGTTAGAAATAATATAATGAAAAATTAAGAGTATATTTTATCCTTCTTTGATCAAACTTGTTTAATTTTGGTGATCTCGTGTGTGTAATAAAGCACAGTGTTCCCTTATGGTAGAATTTTAAGTATATATAATGATATTCTAGAAACAATGTTTCATGTATAAATGTTATAGAGTGATTTTATTTTATTTCCTTTATGATTTTATTCATAGCTTATGATCAAACATGTTAAGGTCTTAGAATGTAATCAGTTTTAATTTTAAATTTTTTTTCTTTGTACCATCTTTATTTTCATCTAATTTATGGATAAAACTTCGAAATTATTTGTGATATCTTGTTTTTTGAAACATGGTTCTATAATTTTTTGAAATTACTAATAAAGAATTATTTTGTTTTTCACAATTTTCATTAAATGGTATCAAACTCACTATGAAAATTTTTAAGTTGAAAGTTTAATTTAATTTATTATAATTTTTATAAAGGGATATTATAAAGCCCTAAAACTAAAAAATATTCAAAAAATTGAGTCTTGATGCATAATATATATCCATTCATATGATGAAATAATATTAACATGTATATAGGAAGATCAACACATGCATGGAACATGTTACTAGTGGCGGCCACAAGAATTGATTGTGTGGATGTGTGTGTGTGTGTGCATGTGAGTGTGTGTTTGTGTGTATAAGTATTGCAGTTTGTGTTGGTTGATACACATCTACATACTTATAAAACTATTTATTGATTAAGGTTAGGTCATTTCATATATAACCCTCAAAAACCAATTACATCATCCTAATATAAAATTATCCTTCAATGTCTTGTTTTAGTTATTAATGGGCCATAAATGTTTAAAAAGGGTTTCATAAAATTCCTAAAAATTAGTGAAATTTATTATAATTTAATCAAAATATTTATGGTTCCATTATTTAATAATTAAAATAATTTTCATGATATTTTTAATTATTTTAATCCCAATGAGATAAAAAATTATACAATAAAATGTTTTTATGGTTGTTTCACTTGGAACCCATATGTAGAATTTTAGACACTTTCCCCCACTCACTAATCAGGAACTGGGATCCCATCTATGCCACTGGAACCCTTGGAATCATGCATCGCTGCTAATATTGGTTTTCACATCACATTATTTTTGTTATTGTTGACGCTCCATTTCGTCATAGAGTGTAATGACTGAAGAAGGGGAATACCTTAGCATAAAGAGATTCATCCTTTGAAGAAACATCAAAAATTGATAAAGGCATGAACATAGATTACATTATGTAAGGGTTGCGCAAGTTTCATCATGGTCGTGCATGTATATTTGCAAGCCAAATTTTGGGTGCATATGTGACCTGCTTTCCCTATTTTATTTTCTCCCAAGGACTTCAGTATCCTATAAATACCCCTTTTGGACCCCCCCATTTCGGGGATGAAAAATTCCAAAAGTCTGATTTAAGCTCCCGGTGCCCTAGTCTCTGCTTGAAGTCTTATGATCACTTCTAAGGTAATTTCTTACCTATAACGGAATATCTAAAGAAGAGGAATAAGGCCAATGTTTTGAAATTCATCAACACCAACGTTCCTAAGTGTCCATCCCTTATGGGAAATGGTTACACTTGCGCACTGCCTTATCACTTCAACAGAACCTATGCGCCACCCTTTCAGAAGCCTTTAAAAATGATACTAAGGGCTTGAGAAAAGTCTCCCCCAAGTATTACCCTATGGGTTAATCATCGCGCAGGTACACATGTGTCGCATAGGTATACATGCCCGACCAGAACTTGCACACCCAAACAGGACCAGCGTGCCTACCTCCTTTTGGATGCCCCTCATGCCTATTCAACTCATTTATTCACATCCACCTCTCCTATTCATGATTTATCCTTAAAACCCTTCTTTGAAGTCATTTATGGCATGGTTCCTTTGTTGGATTCTTCATATGAAAGGTATTCTGTGGAATATCTCTCAAAAACTAATGATTTACATATCTTTATGTCACTTAGGTTAGAGATTTTATTTATTCAACCTCATTCATTAAAATGATAAGATCATTAATATGGGAATCCTCTTTAGGAGTAAGTCCCAATAGTTCCCTTAAAATGGGAATCCTCTTTTTCATGAGTAAGTCCCAGTCATGAAATCTTTAACCTATGCCTCCTTTTCAGGAGTAATCCCCAATAAAAAGTTCCTTAATTTGGGCCTCCTTTTCAAGAATAAGCCCTTGTCCACGTTCTTTAAAATGGACATCCTCCTCATGTGTAAGCCCCAAGTCCACTCCTAATTTGGGCATCTTCATCAAGAGTAAGCCCCGTGTTAGAGTATCCAAATCTCCATAAAAGAACATATACCTTGATGGGCCCTGTTCTCGGGCTTCTTCTCTAAAATATGTCCCGATCATTATCTTTTTGGTATATCATACATACTTGATCCCCATATCATTCCTTGTGACCGCATCTTTCATGGAACAAATCATCAGATTTACTGATACCTATTTTTTCTCACACCGAGTATGACTCACGTGAGCTTAGAGTGTAAAAGTAACCACGAAACATCTCTTTGGGCTGTTAATCATACGTAAGCCCCCACAATTCTTAACCGAACTATGTGAACTTGGATATCTACCTTAAACGTAGAGTCAATAGGAATCCTTTCTAAGGTTCAAGCCTATCATCCATTAATTCTCATATATCCCATATGATGTTAAACTATATCTTAATTCCCAAACTACGTGGGTTGTGATTCCTTTTTCTAAACAAGGATACGTAGGTAACCCATTTGCGGGTACGATCCCAACTCTGAAATAATCCATGTCTTTCTGAATGACAATAAACTTCAAGTTCCCCATTGAGTGGAATTAAATCTAGTATGGTTATCATAATGACCAAGATATTTCTATATAATTTGTTCAAGGATACCATTGACTAAGAATATCTAACAAATAAAGATGATTCTATATCGATGAAGATCCTCAAATACATATAAAAGATTCTCTAGATCTCATTCATATTAATCATTGATTTTTAGATCTAAGGATAGCTCATTTCCATACTTGGTAATTTAATAAGGATTCGCGAACATAATTTAAATCTATAAAGAGAGTCCCGGAGTAGACAATAATTCCCCCCAAAAAGGTGTGATGAGTCCGACCTCCCATCCTCTCGACCAATGAAAATTCTTAAGCCTCATCGGTCCACAACTAATGAGCACCTGCCTTTGGAAAGTAGGTCCAAATGGATATAGAATCATTGTATGTTTTTGGTTCTACAAATAAACCCATTAGAAACCGATTGGAATGTTGTAACCTTAAATAAACAAGGTCATCCCCATTTCCAGAGGAAACAAAAAATAGTGAACCCGATGTGAATCCTTAACTAAGTTAAAATGATGTTTTACTTATTTGTTGGGCCCCTATTTAAACTCAATGGGAGGGCCAAAAAAACAATCAATAACATATGTGGTCATAAAAATGATGTAGTGGAAAAAATTATCTTGATTATGTCTATTATATCAAACAGGCACTCATTTTCAGTATCTTTGTGTGTTACAGAAATGGCTTCTCTAAAGTTCACACCTGTGAATGCATCTGCTACTACTCCTGCTGGATCTTCTTCCGCTCTGAGAATGACATCACCTATTCAGCGTCTTCAACACTATGTCTCAAATGCACTGGTTAAGTAATACCATCTACATGGTACAATTCCGACTCTGGAGGCTGCTCGAGAATCCCTCCAAGTCAATAATTCACCCTAGTTGTCCGGACTGCGATGACCAGTGATCAAGAAACAGGTGGTGCCTCTCCAACCGTTTCGGGTCGTTATCCCCAGAATTCAGTCACCAGTCCCTCCCATATTATGAGGAGGTGAATGAGAAGGTCGCTCACAGGCTTAATTCAAGGAGACATGAGTCCTTCCCGAGGTCTCCCATCAACAATCGCCACTAGACTCGTGCGGCAGTGCACCCTCAACATGATGAGGGTAACATCTTTAGGGGTTCGGCTCAGGTCCCTCAGACCCGAGTCCGCAAGACGAACCTCCAGAGGCGAAATATGGTCAACAAGGAGTAGGTTCTTATTTATTCACTCTGTGGAGAAGTCCATCAAGCCAACTTGATGGAAAGTAATGAGAGGGCACATACACTCATTCGTTCTAATTCAGCTGTCCAGCAGACTCGTCTGGAAGTAACCCACCAATCCCGCCAGGAAATTATGGCGGATTATTTTAGGTAGGCATATACACCTATTTATAAGTCATCAGTTAGTCAGTAGGCTCATCTGACTACAAATAAAGAATCTCACCAATCTAATATGGTGGAAACTGATAAGCAAGGACATACAAATGTTTACAATAAACAATTATGTCATTAGTCTCGTCTTCCAGTACTGAAGGAAATTAATCAACCATACATGATGAAGAATACATATAAGGAAGATACACCTACCAATGTTAATCAATTCTACCAATAGTCTTGTTTGGTAGCACTCAGAGAAGTCAGTCGGAAATCTCCGATGACAAATTTCGGGTAGACTCAACTCTCTGCCCCCACACATGAGTACTGTCAGAATTCACTGGCAGGAAATGGAGTACAAGAGCAAGAACACACACCTACTCCAAGCACAGAATGGACGTATATACCCATTCTGGTAGCCGAAGTCACCAAACACATTCTAATAACGGTGAAGGAGCATAAGAAAATCCCTGCTCATATTCTGGATGCCGATCAGGATATTATAACAGCTTTAGCAGCATCAGAGGGAAAGAAACAAAAATCTATTCCTACTAGTGGAGTGAGACATCAACATATCACTCTAGAACAAATAAAAACCTATGTTCCATTCTAAGAGGGTTGTGGGGCATACTCCCCCATGTCATACAGACAATCAAGTCAGGCACATACACCTGATTTGAATAGAGATAATCAGCCTAAGCTGACTATATATCCTGAGCAGGCACATACACCTGCCCATAATAACCACTTTCGTCAACAAGTGGTTCCCTAAATAGATTTCAAAAGTAAGTAAGAAGGTGTCTAAGAAAAAGACCCATCCATCAAAATAATGAAATCAAGGGCCAATCTGTAATAAGGCCTTACTCGATGCTGTAGTTCTTGATGAATCATACAATTATCTGATGCAACTCAAGATTCTACTCTTACATTTCCCAATAGTGGGTACATTAATTTTGAAGGTCTGCATCATACACTTCCTCATGAAATCTTGCTTCATGACAATTCATTCGATCTCAAAGTATCATCTTCATGTGAGAGCCATGATAACCCTCTGTGTGTCCAGAAGACTAAGGAGAAAGATGTTTCATCTTTTTTTGTAACCCACCATGGTGGTCCTCCCCATGATGATGAATTTTTCTGCGAAATTCCTCTCCCCTGTAGTAATTTTCATTGCTTGGAAATTCTTCGAAGGAAAATGTAGTGATGAGAATGCCCACTTGTCTTGAAGCACTTGAAAATGTGAATCCAGTCATGTCTGATGCTTTACCTCTAGTAGGTGAAATACTTTCTCAATCAGAAGATAGACTGGGGTGTAGATCATTCTCCGAACTAACCCTGGGACATTCATATTTGAGTTTGATAAATGAATTCTCTAACAATATTTGTTGAATAAGATGAAGTAATAAGGAAGCACCAGCTTTAGTCAAATCAGGTAGAAGCATCTTCATTGAATGATAATGTGGAATTGCTGAATATGAGAAAACAACTGGCGAACTCTGAAGTGCCAGTTATGTTTTGGCATTTGGATGACTCTCAGTATGACATTCCAGAGATGTTGATGGAAGATTGTATTCATGATATTCTTATCAACATGTGGAAAAGTATTTGTCAATTGGAAAAGAAAATATTATCTTATGATGAATATGAAAATCATGTTAAGATAATAGTAGGGTTTTAATGCCAAATTGACTTAGCATCTCTCTCATTCTCCCGATATCCGAAGGCTGAAAAGCAGCAGATAACCCTTCAGTGTTCATGCTTTGGCGCACTAAAAAGGTTTCACCAATTAATTTCCAATGCCCCATCTGGTATTCATATCAAGGGATGGGGTGTTCATAGAGAACTACATTTCACTGTACTCTCCAGCCAAAAAAGCCCTCCAAAAATGGTCTCATGCAATGTTATTGCCCATGGCCGGCCACATCTAATTGGCTTTGTTTGTAACCAAAGGCTCGCTCAATAACTAGCCTCAACTAGTTCTTCTCAAAGTCAGGCATACCGAGAAAAAAGTTGAAGAATTACTCTTGCATCAGGAAAACAAGAATATTGAACAGGCCTCTCATTTAGAGCGTGCACATCATGAAGTGATAGAAGTGTCAGAAATCATCCAACGTTCATTTGA
Source organism: Viscum album (assembly GCA_963277665.1). NCBI lineage: Eukaryota > Viridiplantae > Streptophyta > Magnoliopsida > Santalales > Viscaceae > Viscum > Viscum album. Next base: position 544,872,261 of record OY728119.1, read on the forward strand.
ACAAGGTGATTTGAGTGGATGTAGTTTAATGAATCCATCCAATTTCTCGACTAAAGTCCTCAAGATCCGGAGAGATTTTAAGAAAGTATCAGATGTAGCAGCTCAAGAGCCACCCCACCTTGCCATACTAGGGACTCTTTTAACCCAACCCTCAGAATCAATAAATATGATTCGAGGAGTTGAGAAGGAACAACAAGAACATCCCCAGTCCACCAGACTGGGTACTTTTTCAAATCCTCAATCTCTTCCTCAGAGAAAGTCAGTATTCTCTCGATTGGGGAAGAATCCACAAGAGGAACGAAGAGCCGATTTATCAGAAGATTCCCTCTAAATTACGGTTCTTCAAGAAGTTCATGAGGGATCAAATCAACAAAAGGCAATGTCTCATCAAGGACATGGAAGAAGACAACATCGCAGAAATGCAAATAGAAGGGATGGAATGTGTTATGAATCAATAAATTTCACCATTGTTGTTGTTGCTGATCCTACAGAACATGAGGCTCATTCAGAGGGATCAGATGGATAAGTTCCTGCTCAAGAAGTTGTACACACAGACACAAATGAAGAAGGTGTGCGTACGCGAAATCAAAGGCTTACCCAGAATCTAGGTATTCCTTCAAATAACCAACTTCCCCCTGTCTGAAAGGTGTCCAACAAGGGGAAAGGAAAGAATCAGGTTACATACCCATCCTCTGGAGAAGGCCAATCACTCTCACCAGAGAAAATATTTTCACAACAAGAGGAAGAAATGAAAGAATTAAGGTGGTTGAATGCAGAACTACTTCAAGGTAGTCTTCCCCCTAAGAGTGCTGGAGTTAGTCATCCAAAGAAATTTGTTTCAGCTACTAAGATGGATCAAAAGTACCCTCCTTTACCAGTATACCCTCACAGGTATAGTCCTATGCGTCATGCGCAACAAAAATCTGTGGTGCTACCATTAGTTGTAGTACGAGCCACCACACCCGTCCAAGCTTCAGTTATTGAACTTTCTCAAGTCCAATATCAATCAGATGTTTCTAAAAAGTTAATAACTACCATTGATTTATTAACAACTCAGTTTGAAGCTATGGAGGGAAAACGTGCACAAATTAAAACAGAAAAAAGAGCTTATCCTAAATGGGTTGATGTAATCCCCACCATCAAATTTTACAAGTACCACATTCCCAATCTTTAATGGTTTGGGAGACCCAGAGCAACACATAACACATTTTGTTTCGCATTGCGATCCTATGATGAGGACCCCTCAGCAAAAAGAATCAGTTAAGCTCATGTGTTTTGTACAGTCATTATAAGGGACTTCTTTTTTTTCTGGTATACAAGCTTGCAATCCCGGTCAATTACCGGATGGGAGGATCTCCGTCAACGATTCATTCTTCAATTCAACTCAATGTTTCCAAAAACAAAAGTTTATTATCTTACAAATTGTAAGAGAAGGGAGAATGAAAGGTTTTTAGATTCATTGCTCGCTAGAAGGGATTAAAATATTTCCTGAGATTAGAACTCCCTCAAGAAGTGTTGTTACCAATCTATGTGGCAAATCGGCGTGATGAATTATGCACACCATTGATCCCTATGAAATGCATAGGACAGTTTGGAGACCTTACTTTGATCACTCAGCAAATCGAAGACTCTCTTAAAAAGACTAAGGATAATACTCATGTAATTCCATCAGCTCTAGAAAGGAGAATGGTTAAAGCAGAGACTGTTATAGTTACACTTAAACAAGCACTTGTACCTACTTCTACTTAAAAACCTTCATCTTATGGGAGGGCTCCACCTCCTGATCATCAACAACAGAGGTTGTTTCGTCAAGATGATCAAAGAGATCAAAGATAAAAACAATTTGATGACTTGAAGAGAAATGTTTATTCTTTCAGAAATAAAAAAGTTTCTAGTTATTTCATTTCAGCTATGGAAAAAAATTTGGTTCAGTTTCCAAGTCCCAAATGTCAAAAAAATGAAGGAGATGAAGATCATACCAAATATTTCCAATTTCATTTGATGTTAGGGAATCCAATTCAAGAGTGTTTTGTCTTTAAATACCTCCTACAAAAAATACTGTACTTTGGACAAGTCAAATTGAAAGGTTCTTCAGCTCAAGTAGCATGTGTTACTGCTAAATATCCAGAAGAAGAAGGCGAGTGGGAGGAAGTTAAAAACAGAAATGTAGAGAAATATGATGATTGGATGGTCTGGAAAACAATCAACCAAACTCATGCCATTTGGCGAACGTAATTGATAAAACCAATTGTGTCTTTTTCTATGAATGCCACAGTAAAACCCTCTTTATCAGAGGGAAATTCTTCGAAGTGCTGTAATAATTCCAAGAAAGAGGAAAAATCAGAAGAAGATGAAATCCTGTCAAAGAAAAAGTTATCTTTGACTCTGGCAGGTTTTATGCCATTTACTTCAAAGATACGGGCACCATCCCACCAAACGGAAGAGCCTAAATTGGCTAATCAGGAATAGCCTTCATCAGTTAAAGAGTTGATCTTTGGTTCTGTTAACATGATTCACTTAATAGATTCTTATGACAGCTACAGTTTCGATTTTGATGAGCCTGAGTTCCCTATATCAAATAGGGGAATTAGAGGGAGTTCCAGAGGTCTAGGATATAGAGGAAGATGTGGATATTCTATAATCCACTATTCCAATCCTACCCCTTCTAGAACTGTATATGCAGTAGAAACTCGTGGCAGAGCCCTTTAGCGGGCTCAACAAGAACAAGAAAAATCTTCCACCAATAGTAGATTCAGTCCTCGCATAATTATTCTGGGGGATCAGTTAGAGGTTCCACATTCTTCCTCTCAGAAATTAAATAGACATATTTGGTCTAATCTTACAAAGCCAGGAGTGTTTTAAACTCCTAACCTGATACAATATCCATCTACTTCCAAAGCATCATCTTCTAAGGCACCAGCTAAACCACATGTTCTTGTTGAAAAATGCAGACCTTTGGACCAAAAATATCATGTCCTGAAACATTTGGCCCAAGTACCGGCCATGTTATCAATTCTAGATGCCTTGAATCTATAAAAGGATCTTTGGGAGGCACTCATTGAGGCTTTGTCAAGTCCTGAGGAATTCAAACTGAAATTTTTGCGGTTGAAGTCTACCATGTTAAGAATGGTCCTGTAGAATGCCATGTTGGGATATCTTTTACAGATGAAGATGAAGATGATGTTTTTAATGGACATATTAGACCTTTTTATTTATCTAGAAAGGCAAATGGTATAGAAATTCGAAGAGCTTTCATTTATAATGGTCCAGGAGTCATCCTCATCCCCATCCATACACTTTGTCGATTGGACCTCACAGAATCCGATTTATCTCCTTCTAATTTTATGTTACACTGATATGATAAAAATAAACAAGAACCACTGGGTGAGATTAAACTCAGAACTCAGTTTGGAGACCTTGTATCCAATTCAGATTTCATGGTTGTTGATCACAATACTGCCGTCAACATTTTGATTGGAATACCTTGGCTACATCAACATACGGTTATCCCTTTATCATACCATCAATGCCTCAAAATAGTGCTTCAATGCGGAAATTGGGACATTGTATGGTGATAATGACCCATTCAAAACATGTGAATCTCAATACATTGAGGCAAAATTCTATCACAAGGATGGTTAGGAGAATTCCACAATAAGGGAGGTTACCAAGGTTAATGCTCCATATGGTTTGGAAAAGATTCTAGTAACCCCATTCATACATGTGAGTACAGATTATTTATTGCCTATCAGTCAAATGGACAGGATAGACCCAAATCCAAGTAATCTTTTGGAAACATCCATAATGTCAATTACGGAAATCAAGCCAGATAGCATGAGAGAAAGTAGTGATTCACTAAGCAATGATGAAAGCTCAAATGGAGATGTCTTCATTTCATCTGCTAAAATCCATCAAGTCTATACTTCACCAATCAGGCCATAAGAAGTTATAGAAATGTCAGAGGTGAATGATGATGTAAATTACCAGTCCATCATCTCCTCTTTATTACCTAAGGAAGACCCTTCATCATCATTAGGGTCAGAAATAGAAGCCTCTTCTTCAAGATGTTCAAATTTTAAAATCTCACTTGATCATGTAAATTATACTTCATCATCTACTATGCAAGTAGAAATAGAAGAAGTAACACATGTTTAAGAATAAGAGGAAGATATCAGGGATGCTCCCCCAACCTTTTAAGAGGGTATCTCCACTACTGTGGATGAACTCAGAGAAATAAATTTGGGTACAAAAGAAGATCCACACCCTACTTTAATTAGTACGGACATGACTCTTGAAGAGCATGAAATTTATATTTCATTTTTAAAGATAAATAGAGATATATTTGCTTGGAATTTATAGAAATTGTAGGGATTTATCCTAATGTTACTACTCATCATTTGGGTTTTCCAGAAGAACATTGAGGATTCAAACAAGCTGCAAAAAGAACACACCCAACTTATGCTTCTAAAATTGAAGCTGAAGTGGATAAGCTCATCAAATCTAACTTCTTCAGAGAATTTAAATATCACAAATGTTCGGATTATATTGTCCCTCTAAAAAAGAAGAATGTAAAAATTAGTGTTTTCATTGATTTCAGAGATTTTAATCGGCATTGTCCTAAGGATAATTTTCCAGTTCTGATTACAGAACACTTAATTGATGCAACATCTGGCTATGAGGAACTTTTCTCCATGGATGGATATTTTGGATATAATCAAATCCAAATGGCTCCAGAAGATGAAGAATCTGCAGATTTTAGAGCCCCTCAGGGTGCGTTTTGCTATCGGGCAATTCCCTTTGTCCTGAAGAATGCAGGCGCAACATATCAGCGTGCCATGCACCATATCTTCAAACCCTTTTACTGAAATTTGTTGAATGTTATGTGGATGATTTGGTGGTTAAATCCAGACAACATTCTATTCACTTGGATGATTTTGAAGTCATATTCCACAAACTTCGGCAACATAATTTGATGATGAATGCCTTAAAATGTGCTTTTGGGGTAACCTCAGGAAAATTTCTCAGCTTTTTTGTACCCCATCATGGTATCAAAGTCGATTCTAAGAAGAAAGAGTCAATCCTTGGTATGTCACCTCCTTGAAATTTGAATGCATTTAGAGGAATTTAAGGAAACTTGGCCTATATTCGGCGTTTCATCGCCAATTTGGCAAGAAAAAGTTTACCCTTCACCAAATTGATGAAGAAGGGATTCACTTACCAGTGGACTAACGAATTTCAAGAAGCATTCAATATTCTCAAGAAAAATCTCTTGAGTCCACCGGTATTAATTCCACCTGTTGAAGGCAGGTCACTTATTATTTACGTAACAGCTTTAGAGTGATCATTGGGTGCCTTCCTTTCCCAAAAGAGTGATGCTGGGAGTGAAAACAGCCTTTAATATCTCATTCTGACTATTCTTGAAGCAGAAAACCAATATTCAAGTATTGAAAAGTGTTTTCTACCATTAATATTTGTAGTTCAGAAGTTGAAACACTACCTACAACATCATGAGGTCCAATTGTTATCTCGCAATAACCCACTCAAATTAATCCTTAGTCATCCAATGCTTACAAGACGTTTGGTAAGGTGGATAGTTATTTTACAGCAATTTGATATCCAGTACGTGTCTCAAAAGGAAATAAAGGGCCAGGTTCTAGCTGATTTCCTTGTTGAACACCCTTTAGTAGAAGATACATCTTTAGATATTGAACTTCTATATGAGGAAGTCTTCTCTACTCAAGATAGTCTTCAATCATGGGAAATGTACTTTGATGGTGCTTCCAGAAGTCCAATAAGGAAGAAAATGGAAGATCCTAAATTCAACAATGTTGGGTTTGGAATTGTGCTCATTTCTCTAGAAAAGGCAGTGCTACCCTATTCATTCTCATTGTTGGGAGGCAGGACAAATAATGAAGTAGAATACCAAGCTCTCATCACAGGATTGGAGTTAGCGCTTCAGGCACAAGTGAATCACTTAAAGGTGAAATGTGATTCAGACCTAGTAATCAAACAAGTCAATGGGGATTATGCCATCTAAAAATAAGAGTTAATCCCATTATATGATTATGTCAGATAGTTAATGGCGGAGTTTCCTTCGTAACCGAAATTTTCTCATGTCCCGCGATCACAAAATGCCCAAGCTGATGCACTGGATAATATAGCCATAGCTCTGGCAGATCCAAATCGGGATGAGACAATCATCAGTATTTCCCATCGTTATACAATTTCACCTTATGTTTAAGCTAGAATAGAGGAAATCAATGAAATTAGTCCCATTTCTAAACCATATGGTCATAATACATGATGGATGACACCTATCAGGGAATACATTCAAAATAGAACACTTACACCTGATAGATCTGGGAAAGAACATATCTGGCAATGTGTGGTTAATTTCACTCTTTATGATAGCCCAGATCACGTAGATAAAATTATCTACCAAAGAGGTTTTGATAGATTTCTCTTCAGATGCATTGATGGTGAAGAGACAATGGCTATCATGAAAGAAGTGCATACAGGATTCTATGGTGCCCATCAGTCCAGACAAAGACTATATGATCAAATTTTAAGGATTGGATACTTTTGTCCATCAATGATACAATATTGTCTTGATTTCACTACGAAGTGTCATTATTGACAAGTACATGCCAAATTCATTCATCAACCCCCAGAGTTTCTTCATACAACAAAATACTCAAGGATATTTTCCACATTGGGAATGGATGTATTTGGACGTTATCCTTCAGCTACATCCATGATGTTTAATTATATTCTTGCTACTACTAACTTCTTTTCCAAATGGGAAGAGGCAATACCCCTCAAAGAAGTTAGTTCTAAAAGCATTTTTAGCTTCATCAAGTCCAACATCATTAGCAAATTTGGTGTCCCTCATACCATATTGATGGACAATGGCACCAACTTCTGTTCTTCCGAAGTAAGGAACTTGTATCAAGAATACAACATCAAATCCAACCATTCATCTTGGTATCATGCAGCAGCCAATGGCCAAATAGAATCCTTCAATAATAATTTTTCAAACATACTACAAAAGATGGTGGATAAAGAAAAAAAGACATGTCCTAATAAACTTTTTCATGATATATGGGCTTATTGGACCACCACCCGAACTACAACGTGGTCAACTCCATAATTATTGGTGTATAGAACAAAAGCATTCTTACCCATTGAGGTTCAATTACCCTCACTTATATTAGCCATTTGTGATCAATCATCTACATATGAACAATCTCAAAAGCGATTGGATGAATTTGAACTACTAGACGAGATAAGATTGTGCACCTTGCACCGCTTGAAAGTCTATCAGAATCGAATATCACAAGCTTTCAACAAAAAATATCATATTTATTCATTAATTCAGGGAGAATTAGTATTGGTTATCAGAACTCCGATGATACCAGGAAATAAACCTCTCAAGCCTGAGCCAAAGTGGGAAGGACCTTAATCAATACATAAGGTCTACTCCAATGGAACTTATTCTTTAATATCAATGAATGGATAAATCATCACGACTCAAACCAATGCCAGATTTCAGAAGAAGTATTTTGTATAATTCAAATACATCATACAGTCCATGCATACGAACTTAAACTATTTGCACTTATGTCCAGCATGACATTAAACTGTGCCATCCAACACGACGTTAAACTATGGAAAAGTCCCTAATACGTCCAACAAGTTGTTAAACTGCATAACCAACATCCTACCCACATGTCGCTAAACTGTGAAGCACTCGTTCAACACGACATTAAATTATGTAATCCTTGCTATATGACGTTAAACTATACAGCCCCTCTATTGTTCTTAATGCATGACATTAAACTACATAGTCCCCTTTTCATCCAACATGATGTTAAACTGTATTTTCCCCATTGTCTTAGTTACAGGACGCTAAACGGTATAGCACCCTTATTGTCTAACATGATGAAAAACTGTGTTCACGTCCAACATGACGTTAAACTGTTTCCTTATATTTTTCCTACATGATATTAAACTATACTGCTCATTCATCCTACATGACGTAAAACTGAACAAAGTCCTTTAATACGTCCTACATGATGTTAAACTGTATTTTTTCCCTGCTACATGACACTAAAATGTGAAGCACCAATAGTCCTCACTGCAAGACTTTAAACTGCATAGTCCCTTCATATGTCCTACATGACATTAAACAATGCATCGTTAAGGTTTTGTCTACCTCTTTTTTCTCACACCAAGTATGAATCACGTGATCTTGGAGTAAACTTCAACCATAACACCCTCTGTGGGCCTCTAACCATGTGTAAGTCCCAAAACCATTTTTAGGTCATTGTCCCCAAGAACAACTTGATCTCCAATTAATTCTTCAATTGAACTATGTGGACTTTGATCCATTCCTTCTAGGATGGGTACATAGGCAACCTCCTGAGGTTGAAACCCAAAACCAATCTCTTCACATCGGTTCACCTCCATCTCATACGATGTTGATTCATGAAGACACCCCCAGAACTAATATTTTTTTCCATTGGTTCACCATCATCCTTGCTATATGAAGTTAAACTATTCGCCCTTTTTTCCTGTATGAAAATAAGCAAAAACATGTGTTGAAGCCCTCCCCTGAGAGGGAATCAGTATTTACATTGATATCCAATCATGTTATATTCCCAAGACTACGTCCATACATGGTAATTCTCGAACCTTTAATCTTCGGTCAAACCACCATTGCACTAAATTCCCCTTTCACCCATCACTTGTACGAATCAAATCTGTACAAATGGTATTTCCAGAACTACGTATGTCTTGATTCCCATCCATATGGGATATGTAGGAATGTTCAAGCGTCCCTTGAATCCAGCACCAAGCCTTTGGGCTTAACCCCAAATTCCACTTTCAATCCCTTAGCTGAAAAGTCCCCCAATGAAAACATGAATGTGGTATGAAAACCCTCGTCTTCATTCGCATCATGTTTATAACTAACACACAACATGTATTCCTCATTATGGTCCTAGTGCTATGACCCTAAACAAAAATCTATTACACTCGAGTCCCACATGTCATTAAAATGTATTTCAAGAACTACGTATGGCTTGATTCCCATTCTTATGGGACACATAGTGAAGTCCAGCACCTCAATTCAGGACCGAGCCACAACATGATTATGGTTAGAATTGGTCTGTGTATCTCCTTCATGAATTGGAAAATACTCATTTTCATGTATCAAACTCTTAAATTTAAATACATCCAGATCTCCATAACCCTTTTCTTGACTTCTAGTCACAAAATGTCTGATACCAGAGAGTTCTTTTGCCTGACTATGCAGCATGTTCCCTTAGGCGAACTTGCATAAGTAGTCTACATAACAGACCTGTCAGCCAAAAGATACGAATATTTGACTATGCAACCAATTCCCTTAGGTGGCCCTATATAATTCAACCCCCTAACGGGTTTTTCAAATAGAGGTAACTTCATTCTTGGGAGGAAAACCTTTTTTTTATTTATTTGTCATAACAACAATATATAGGGATACGCAAAAGTGTCCATCATTAACATATTTTTCGCATACTATTTTTCATGATCTGAAAGTATTCAAGTCTATGGTTTATATTTCCCTCCCCTACATTTGGGTCAGACCTTCACAGGAGTAACATTCATCCAATTCTTTGATAATCTTGATTAGAAATATCCTCTCTAAATTCAAGTACCTCACTCCATACAGCAGACTCTGTGCATTGGAGAATTTGAATCTCCATAAAAATTCACTGGCTTTTTAGAAATAGAAAAGTAAAATTTCTAAGAGTTCTTTTTACTAACTATGCAGCACGTGCCCTTAGGCATCCTTGCATTAGTAGTCTAGATAACAAACCTGCCATCCAAAAGATGCTATTATTTTACTATGCAGCCAATTCCCTTAGGTGGCCTTACATAATTCAACCCCCTAACGGGTTTGTTAAATAGTGGTAACTTCATTCTTGGGAAATACTTCAACTAATGCCTTTTAGCCCTTTTTCATATCATTCCTCAGATTAAAAATTTCTTATGTCATGTTTTACATATTTTCACTCATACTTGAATATGGTAATATGTTTTTAGATAAATTATCAAGGAATTGAGTATTTTTTAATCCATTCGATCAAAGTTATTTCGAACTTAAACATTATCATTTTTATGTCCAATGTGCATGAATTTAAACTACCCACAAAATACAAGGGAACTCTAAAAAAAATGTCATGTCCTAGCTCAGTAAATATACATTTTGTATGATTTAGGTAATATTGAGCAATTAAAATATACAATGATTTTGGGGTTGTTTTTTATCACCCTAGAAAAAATCAAACTATGATTACTAGGCCCATTGGCCTAGGTAAAATTTTAAGGAAGTAGCAAGAGAATATAGACACAAATGATTTAAGATGAAAGGGTTTTTCATTTATGCACAAAAAGTTAAAAGGAAATCAACAGACTAAAGTCTCTTCTCTTTTCCAAGAACTACAAGAGGCTGTCAACTTAACTCTTCACTTGATTCACAGCATCTCGGGCTTCATCAATAGCCACTTGAAGTTCATGCACTCGACCAACTTCAATATTTTTGGCATGATGGAGTGATTTCTTGGCTTCAGTGATGGCTTTCATACCATTTGTTTGAACTCCTTCCCGTGAATTATTATTCTTGTCAAGTTCCCCAGTAACAGCATCTAACTATTGTTGAAGGTCCATCTGCTGGACAACTATCCCCTTGATCTTATGCTTCAGTTCCTTTAACATAGCAGAATGATCAGCCTCAGCTCGGGACACCACAGCTTCAAATTCACAGACATTGGTTAACAGCCTCACCCTGGTCAACTCTTCATGGTACTTTTTGTCCTACTCCCTTCTTAAGATTACTTATTTCACCGTGGCATGGATATCTTGATATCCAAAACCTCCATTTCCCAACATGAAGAATAGGGATGACAGTCACAGGATCTTTGAAGATAGATCCTCAAGAGGCACTGGAGATATGATCTTCCATATGTTCTTCCATGCCTTGCGTTGTGAAAATTGGAGTGTCTTTTTTACTTCTGGGTCTGACTTAGCATCACTGTCACAGGGGGGAATATAATCTGGGATTAATTCACTTAGAGAAGTTCCATGTTCTTCTCCTTCCCCCCTAACCCTTGTTATTCCACTTTTTATTCACATTGGGGCGGAGGCTTCACCTCTAGATCTAGCCACTGAAATTGACGGCCCTGCATAGTCAATTGAATGTTTTTGGTTAGTTTCAATGGATGAAAAAAGTTGATTAAGTTGTATTGAAAATTAATTCCAGCCACAAATATTGTTATCTCTTATCAAATGGTAGATCAGCAACATGATAAGGCTCCTCCCCATATTTCCTTACTTCAACAAGATTTTCAGGATGTGTTTTATGAAGCCCTACCGGGTTAAGCTCCACTTGAGCTAATGTCTCTGCAATAGTATGGTTGTTTATACCCCCTTCAGGCATTGGTAGTTCAGTTGCTTGCTCAGATGGAACTGCACATTTGAACCAATCATGGTCAGAGATGTAATAAGAAATTATTTTAACCGGACGAAGGATAACAATCATGTCCAAAATCATCTAAATTAAATGGTAATTTAACGTGATCTAAAAAATCTTCAACAAATGCACCAAGTTCCATCATTTCATCCAATGTTATCTCCGATTCTTGGTTAGTCTCACCAGTGGAATCATTTGATACGTCTTCTTAGCGACCTTCATCCTGCAGCCTCTGACCCCGGACCACTTCTTCTGATAAAATTACAGAATCAGTTGCATTGGCTGCCAGATGTTCCGGTGCAGGTGTTGAACCTAAAGTATCACAAAATATGATGTTTTAATTCAACATATTATGAGGAATTGTAAAATCACCAGAAGAAGTCTCTTCACTCCTTGCAGCAACAGAGGGAGCGGTACTCGGAACATACATTGGCTCTTATCCAAGAGAAGCCAAGTTAGCATGAACTTGTGATTGTTCCCCAGCACCCTCTGTCATCCTCAAAGGAGGGTCAGTCCTCTTCCTTAGAGTGGAAACTGTAGAAGCCCTACAATCCCATGAAGTATAAGAAATCTTCTCATAATAGAATTCATGACTATCCGAAGGACTTACCACTACTAATGAAGCATTTAGCTGTGAACTTATTCCTTCGATGCCTTTGCTTATTTGTCTTATTAAGATTGTTGACATCATCATATCCAAATATATGAATTGGAGATTGAAAATCCATGTTCAACTCCTCCTCCATGGATTGCTGGCCTAGAGATACCTTGCCCGGCTCGTGAGGAGATTCATTATCCCTGATGGTAGTACCACCAGGGCTAAGAAATGGTGAAGGAACCTTAGCAGTTCCTTTATTTGCAAGCTGTAGCATGAAGAATGTAATTTCATTGAGTAATAAATCTTTGACTGGAATCAAGTTACAAAGTAAATAAGGAAAGATAATTACATCTTCAGGAGCCATGTAATCATGCCACTCCCCATCTCTGAAAGCACCAGTCCCCTCAGTGGTGCCATGATCTATTATTTCCTTCACCCGCTTGGTGACATGAATGGAATCATCGGTGGCATATATGAGTATCTCTATCTCTTTGACATAAGCTCTCACTTCATCAAGGTTATCATAGAAATGGATTTTGCTGGAGGCCCGAAGATTCCCTATTCCAGGGATGTGTAGCCCCACGCACAGATCCAGCTAGGCAGTTTCATCATCGCAATATAAAATCTATCATGTCTGGATAGCCACTGGTCATATATATTCAGCGTGTGTACTAAAAGGCTGCGAAAAGGGTCCTACAATCTTAGACTTCAACTTCTTCCCATCTCTTGCAACTACAGATAAAGGATAAGAAAATAAGACTTGTTTCTCTATAAATTAATGGTGATTTAATTTCACTAATGAAGTAACTCACTAGGAGTCGACAGAGTGGGTATCTCGATTTTGACTGGCGGATTATATCAAGAATGAGGCCACTTTGACACATGTCGTGGCTCATCATCCCCATATTGAGAATCCGATGACTTAGCCCTGGGTGAGGAACTTGGTGAATCTACTCCAGGTGGGGAAGAGTCACCTTCCAGATGAAGGTTTTCATTCTCTAGAGTTCTTTTCTTTTTCCCCAAATTATGAATCGAATGACTTAGCACCCCTTCAAGTTATGATGCTATAAAGTTCTTTCCATACCATGTAGTCCGGTTACTCGTTGCTTTAGAAAATGGAAGATCAAACACTTCCCCAGTCTTCTCCATAGATGTTAGCAACCATAGTTGTCGGGAAACCATCGGATGCTGCTTTGACCTGAAATGAATAAGAAGAGATACAACAGTCTACTGTAAACACTTGAATTGGTATGCAAATCTGTATGGATCATAGGCCTCATATATAATTTCTATGTAAATCCTAATGGCCAATACACCATCTCTGCAAGCCAACATTTATGACCTCAATTCCAGGATGGTTGTTCCATCATCAACAAACTGCCCAGTTGGTGGGTTTCCATAAGGAAAGAAATTTAATTCCTTGAACATGCTCATCCTCACCTTCATATCATAGAGGTTGAGGGCTAACAGAGCAACTCCAGAAAACGCCTACACTGATGTCCTGAAAGAGATTCCAAGAACCCGTACTTCATTCTGTACAGCATATGTCCTGAAATGGGTGGTGATCCGTCCCCATACAAACTTGGAATGGTCCTATTATTCTAAAAGGATACTTACCCATAAATACATGGAGTAAACTCCTGAGAATATTCTCCAAAATAGGGGTGGGAAACCCATCCATTTTCTCCTCAGCCAACTTGGATGCCACAATGAAGGTCCCTGGCCTGACGCCTCCCTTTGAATCCCTGACTGGAAGAAGATAAAAACTGAGCCACAAGGCTAAGAAGCCTGCCAGACGGGTCTTTTTTGGGATTCTCTGATCCACTTCGTACCCCCACTTCTCAAATTCTACTGCTTCCAGGGTCGTCCAGAATGTGCCAAAAGCACCCCTCTTCTCTGTTCTGGGGCAGGTAGTAGGACAAGTACAGGTGGGCCCCTTTACCTCCTTCTTGGTAAGTAACATATCCATCCACTCCTCTGGATGAATATCTTTTCTAGAATAAGTTTTGGAGGTATTTAAGTTCTTGATCTTGTAGAAAATTTTCAATAATTCCAGAGCCAAAGCAAGAGTCTTCTCTGAAGCATTCCAAGTTGCCTTGGGGGTAAATTCATCATACATATCACCTAAAATTGGAGACCATGTGATCTTGTAGACATCACACAAACTAATGCCTACTTTTCCATCAGCCAGTTGGAAAGAATTTGTTTTTGGGCTCCAGTAGCTTATTAAATTCGGCACAAAGTCATCATTCCTGTAGATATATGTCTGCCAAGCCCAGATGGCTTCATATATTGCAGCTCCTTTCAGATCCTCGACAAACTCTACACAGGTTTGTCACACCCGATATGCCCACATCCAAGTTGGCTTCATACCTCCTCTAAGATAGAAGTCCCAACTCTTTTCCAGCCTTTGGATTGATCCATCAGAGAATTTCATAAGATTTTAGGATGACAATGTTGTTGCAGCTCGGGCTTGTGAGGTTTCAGATCTGGGGAACATGGGTTGTGATACATTATGTAGACCTTCTTCACTATTCCAGTATTTACAAATGATCCTCCCATTGAGACATTTTCTGAAGCAAAATTGGTGTAAGTCTAAACCCAAGAATGAAAAAGATAATTCTTTGCCTCTAGAATATTGACTTCTTGCGGATGACCATGCCCATACAGAGGCAAGTAGATGCTATGTGGAAAATTACGATGATACTTCTTCAAGTAATTTTCTTGATCTAGAAGAGTGTTGTCACATATATCATAATAATCATGGTCAAAAATCCTCATCATGTCATCAATTCACTTGATAGCCAGTTCATCAGCCATTCCACTTCTTCAAGGAGCCATTGAATCTGCACAAAGGTTGAATAATTAAATCTTAAATGAGTTGTTTTTTCATAAACATTGTGTGGAAAAGTGAAAACGTGGATAATGCATTAAGGTGTGAAATTCCAATATTGGCATGCAAGTGT
Organism: Viscum album; assembly: GCA_963277665.1. Lineage (NCBI taxonomy): Eukaryota > Viridiplantae > Streptophyta > Magnoliopsida > Santalales > Viscaceae > Viscum > Viscum album. Next base: position 544,887,337 of record OY728119.1, read on the forward strand.
AACTGTGTCGTGCAAGTTTTGGCTCCTAGGTATCACCGCGCAAGTCCAAATACCTCTATATAAGCGCGATACAAACTGAAGCAATGAAACTGTGGAAAATCAGTCACTTGCACGATGAGAGAAACCTGCGCAGCAAGAGATCATAAGTGTTCAATGTCGGGTGCTTAGCGTGAGAATGTGGCGCATATTTATAGGTCAGGCCGCACCCCTACGTGTTGCAGCCTACGCGACTCTCACCTGTGTGCCACTTCCTACACCCTCAAAACTTGTGTGCCGCCCTTCCTTGGTTTTCTCCTTTACCTCAGAGTCAAATCCTCCTTCCATTTGGATCCAACTCCGAGGGGGGACTTTTGTTGATGCTTCTTTTTATCAAATATTCTAATGACTGAAGAGGGGGAATACCTTAGCATAAAGAGATTCATCCTTTGATGAAAAATCAAAAATTGACAAAGTCATGAACAAAGATTCCATTATGTAAGGGTCGCGCAAGTTTAATCATGGTCATGCAAGTATACCTGCGTGCCACATTTTAGGCGTGCAAGTGACTTTTCCACCCTATTTGATTTTCACCCAAGGTCTTCAGTAGCCTATAAATACCCCTTGTGGGACCCCCATATCTAGGACTCAAAATCCCAAAAGTCATGTTTCAGCTCTCGGCTCCCTAGTCTCTGGTTGAAGACTTCCAATCATGTATAAGGTAATTTCATACCTAGAACGGGAGATCTAATGAAGTAGAATAAGGCCTAAGTGTTGAAATTCATCAACACCTGCGCGCCTAAGTGTCTAGCCCTTATGGGAAATGGTCACACATGTGTGCCACCTTATCTCTTCAATAGAACCTGTGCGCCACCCTTTCAGAAGCCTTTAAAGAGGATACTAAAGGCTTGAGAAAAGTCTTTCCAAAGTATTACCCTATGGGTTGACCGTCGTACAAGTACACATGTGTCGTGCATCTATAACTGCGCGACCAGTACATGCGTGCCCAAATAGGACCTACGCGCCTACCTATTTTTTTGTTCCCCTCTTTCCTATTCAACACATTTCTTCAAATCCACCTCTCCTCTTCAATATTTAGCCTCCAAAACCTTTTTTAAAGTAATTTACGGTATGGTTCCTTTGTTGGATTCTTTATCTAAAAAGGATTCTATGGAATATCTCTCAAAACATAGTGATTTACATATCTTTATGTCACTAGGGTTAGAGATTTTATTCATTAAACCTCATTCTTTACAATGAGAAGATCTTTAATATGGGAATCCTCTTTAAGAGTAAGTCCCAATAGTTCCCTTAAATTGGGCATCCTCCTTTTCAAGAGTATGTCTCAGTCATGAAATCTTTAACCTAGTCTTCCTTTTCAGGTGAAATCCCCAATCACAAGTTCCCTAATCTGGGCCTCTTTTTCAGGAATAATCCCCAGTCCAAGTTCTTTAAAATGGGCATCCTCTTAAGGAGTAATCCCCAAGTCCCCTCTTAATTTGGGCATCTTCCTCAGGAGTAATCCCCAAGTTAGAGTATCAAAATCTCCATAAAATCACATATACCTTTATGGACCCTGTTCATGGGCTTCTTCTCTAAAATAAGTCCTAATATTTATCTATTTGGGTAATCATAAATACATAAGCCCCGTATCATTCCTTATGACCGCATCTTTTGTGGCACAAATCATCAGGTTTACTAATACCTCTTCTTTCTCACACCGAGTATGACTCACGTGAGCTTTGAGTGTAAAAGTAACCACGACACATCTCTTTGGTCCATTAATCATACGTAAGCCCCCACAATTCTTAACTGAACTACGTGGAATTTGATCTCTACCTTAAAGGTAGAGTACGTAGGAAGCCATTCTAAGGGTCAATCCTATCGTCCATTAATTCTCATCTGTCCCATATGACGTTACACTGTATCTTAATTCCTGAACTACGTGGGTTCTGATTCCTTTTCTAAACAAGTATATGTAGGTATCCCATTTGCGGGTACGATCCCAACTCTGAAATAATCCACGTACTTCTGAATGACAATAAACTTCAAGTGCCCCACTGAGTGGCTTTAAAACCAGTATGGTTATCATAATGACCAAGAGATTTATATATAATTTGTTGAAGGATACCATTGACTAAGAATCCCTAACAAATACAGAAGATTCTATATCGATGAAGAACCTCAAATACATATAATAGATTCTCTAAATCTCATACATATCAATCATTGATTGTCAGATCTAAGGAAAGCTCATTTTCATAATTGGTAATTTAATAAGGATTCACAAACATAACAGAAATCAATAAAGAGAGTCCCTGAGTAGACAATAATTCCCCCCAAAAAGGTTTGACGAGTCCGACCTCCCATCCTCTCGACCAATGAAAATTCTTAAGCCTCATCGTTCCTCAACTAATGAGCACCTACCTTTGGAAAGTAGGTCCAAATGGATATACAATCATTAGATGTTTCCGGTTCTACGAATCAACCCGTTAGAAACCAATTGGAATGTTTGAACCTTAAACAAACAAGGTCATCCCCATTTCCAGAGGAAACAGTTATTAAATATTTAAAATGTAATATGGAACCATATACACTAATCATGATCTAAGACTAAACCAATATCTGTTCTTATTTTTATTTTTATTTAGTTATTTTAATGTGTACTGGTTTATAATTGAAAACCATTAAAAATTTTATTAGATTAATTTTACGTTATACCTACAACCTGTAAATATATATGGAATATATTCTCAAATTTTAGTTATAAAATGTAATCCTTCAAGCCCAGTTTCGCTCACCCATGTGTTAGTATACATTGTAAAGATTCAAAATTTTCACAACGACACAGTTCCGGGAAATAAGTGGTGTTGATCTAAATAAGTTAAAATAAAATGGATAATGATGGGTGTTATAATACAAGTCATTATATTAATTAATTAATATCCCCAAGGGTAACATATGATCTATATTCCTCCTAATAGATCAACCAGTAGTACAAAACTCCTAATTATACCTTTATTTATTTACATTTTGATTCATATTTAAATATTTTTTAATTGTATTGAAGACATGTGATCAAAAAAGATTGTTAAAAAGAATGTATAGATGAAATGAAAAATACACATGATGAATTATTACTATTTCTGACTAGTTTAAATTGTTAAAGGTATATCATACAAACAAGAAAAATAAACAAAATATTATATCATTTTATGATGAAAAAATAAAAAGTTATAATAGTGCAATGTAAATTTTAAGACAAAAATTCCTTGTATAAGACATGTTAGGAAGAAAAATATATTAGGGTTTTCTTTATCCATAGTTGAGGGTACCAATTTATGCTATAGAAATATAATTATATTGGTTAGTTAAATTAGCTCAATTTATAATAAATAAACTATAAATAGATAGAATGGTGAAATTTTAAATTAATGTGTTCAGAAAATACATGATATGGATTTATAAGAGATGATACTCTACATAACAATCCAAAGAGTGATAGGATTATGTGGATGAAAAACCAAAATTATACCTTAAGACTCTATTAGTAGTGGGATATCCATATATAATTCTATGAAAATTTATTTTGAGGATCACTTAACACTATAATATTTATGAAAATTAATATTATGAGTATAATAGTTTTAGGTCTATTATTATTTGAATATAATATCGGGTGAAATTTAACATAATATATCAACAATGAAAAAACAATAATCAAGATATAATTAATAATTTAATAAGATTTGATCTATATAAAATGGAATGTAATACCATGGAATAATTTTGATCATTATATTATAATTAATATATCCTCACCAATATAAATTTTAGGAAGTGGTAAAAGTGTTTTCTTATAGAACTGGGACATGAATGGAATTTATTATAACATAGTCCAAAGAGATAACTCCGGAAGAATGTGAGGGTGAAAAGGATTCTTAAAACAGACACATATATGATAAATTCCATAATTACTTAATAATTTAATCATCAATATACAATGATTATTGTAAGAAAAATGATGTCATGTATGGTTATAAATGTGTTCTCGTCTCTAAAAATAATATAAGGAGAAATTGAAGTAAGGAATTTATGATATTATCAGAAGAACAAACACAATTAATATAGAATTTGAGATTTTTCTCATGTACACCAGAAAATAGAGTAAATAATTTTATTACAACGGTTAGGATTCTTGTAAAATAATTATATTACTATACATATAATTATCAAATACTTATTACCTAGTTCATCTTGTTTTTTCAGAAGTATAAAACAAACATTATTAGTAAATGACATCAATATCTTTTTGGTGAGGTTTACCAAGAAGATAAGAACACTATGAAATAGGAAACCATTATTATTATAGTCAAAAAAGTTTAAAATCAATTTAATGTTTTATTTCAACATCACATTCACAACAAACATCTATGTAAAAAATTTTAATGAGTTAGATCATTGAGAAAGATGGTATATGCTTTAAATAATGTCAGAATTTTCACTCAATGATGAATTATAATTTATTGATGAATAACATATAAAAATATTTAAATTAGTTATATTTATACTATATGTATTATTTTTATTTTCACTTATTGGGTATTAGACCAAATATTTCACTTTCCTATTTGTATCTAATTATAGGAACCAAGTGACATCAAAAAAATTATTATTGTTAAAATAGTTCATCATGATTTTCGAATGATCTTGATGCATATTTAAGTTAGTGAAGATTATAGTTATCATTTCATTAATTAATGGATTATGTATTGATAAACTATTATTATATAATATGTATTAAGTAACATATTATCTTAGTGTCATTTTTAAACATAATGGCACTTCATTTCAGGTTTGGAAATAATATATCTATGGTACTTCAAACATGAATAATATTTTAATTATAATTTTATTTGAGATATCCCAAGTCAACCTTAAATTATGAATATGAACATAATAATCAAATAATAACTACTTTTTCAATTATAATAGTTGTCTATGTAAAACCATAAGAAAAAACATTAAAAAATATTCCATGCATCATTTTTACAATCATTTGAGATAAAATTATTCAGTGTATTACAAAATTTATAAAATGATATAGTAACAAATAAATCATTTGAAATTATAAATAATATATCAACAAAGTTTTTAGAATTAGTTCAACATGATAGATCTGAACTATTTCTAGTAAAAAACATGGCTTAATTATCATACTATATATTTTTATGATATCATATGTATATACATATTTATATTATTGATGATGAGAAATGATATTCCATTAAGTGTTTTAAGAAATATAGAAGTGATGTCCCAAATTATCTTTTTATGAAGTTAAATGATACATTGAATGGTTGAGATGAAAAAGATCATAACTATAAATTCATCCGTCTCAAAATTGAATGTTGATTTATTCCTAAACTAATATTTACTTGTAAAAAAATTTGTTCAAAAAATAGTTAAATGAAAAATTACATCATTAATTTCATGTTGAGATTGATGATGATTCATATATGTAATCACAGTATTTCATTATCCCTTTTGATATAGGTTTCAAATATAATAGTGTCTTGCACGTAACAATATTACAAATTGAATGAAACATCTAATTTCATATGTGTTATAACATGAATTAAACCGATTATGTCACAAATTTATTTTTTAGGAATTTAATTTTTTATTATAAAGATATTTATTGAAATAAATATGTGTCAAGAGACACAAATTCAATCTATGGAGATTTTATTTTTGAGATTAAGGATAATATATAACATTTATATAATATAAATATTTATTATCAAATTAAAGTCTATGCTTTTTCAAGAAAGGATGATATATCTATTAGATATACCATTATTAGTAGTGACATTTATACAATTAACATTTGAGACATATATAGGTGAAATAAATAGTTTCAAAAGAACTCATGTAAAATGAATGTTCCAAGAACCCATAACATACAGAAAAAGTAAAATAAAAATTGTATAGTTTTCATATTTTCATGTAACGGTATTATTTATTACATAACATGTGAATGGTAGGGAAAATCCATGATGTGATTATTTGGTCATGGTTTTTCGGCATGAACATAATTATATACATACTTTCCAAGAGAGGATAACAACTATGATTTCATACTAGTGATGTCTTGGAATGAATATTTATTGAGATAATGTGAGGTTAGGCTCATCACACACTTTTGGTGTAAATTAGTACATACTTGTTGAATATATTATATATTTAAATACATATTTTGTGTATCCTTCCCAAATATTTACACGAGAATTAGTACCCCATTTACAATGATAGATAAAAAAATGTATTGATATTAACATATATTACATATCATAGGTCTTAAATCAATATAAATATCTATATTTATCCAATTTCTTCTATTTATTGTACCATATGTATTTATCAGATTTTCTCTATATGGTCTTTATTACATTGTGTTGCATAGTTTTTCAGTACTTTGGTTTAATGTATGGTAGAAATGTGCTCTATAGTTTATCACTGTCGAGATAAGTGGTGAGTGTTAATGATGTTGTGATCAAACCCATAATAATGAATTTACATGTATCCTAGGGAAAGGAATCAGAGAAAAAATAATTCAGTTCCACTTAATAGGACATGTCGTGGAATATATGTTCTTGTGATATGGATCAATAGGGTGCCTTTTATTGTCGTGTAGTGATGATTATTTGTCTACAAGTATAAATATACCTTCACTATTATAATTTAGGTTTACCCCGCACTATATTTTATCATCTCTAGAAAAAATCATTGATAAAGGGGGTCTTTATATGAACTAGATAAAAGTCTTGAGAAAGGCCCCCATTGGCAGCACTATAAAAAATTTGTGGATAAAGGGTCCCTTTATCAATGAAACTAAAAAATCACTAAAAAATACCCATTATCAGCACTAATAAAAGGTTTTGATATAGGGGGCCATTATTAGTGATACTAAAATACAATGATAAAGGATGAACATTATCCGAACAAGAAAATAATTGATGATAAATGGGGGGGCCATTGTCAGTTCTTTTTTTTAGCACTATTAAAGTCCACACTTTATCAGTGATTTTTTCTAGCACTGATAAATGGTATATTTTAGAAAATACATTATATTTCATTAAAAATACTATAATAATACATATATATATATATACATTTATATTAATATAAATATAGTATATTTATTTAAATATGATTTAGATATGCCTAAATATTCACTTACACTTAATATATATGATATTTGGTGAAACTTATTTATAAAATAATAAAAGATATTATTAATTAATAATTTTAAAATTATTATTGAGTTGTAGTAATTTAATAAAAATTGGATGGAATAAAAATTAAATAAATAAATGAAGAGTCTTGGATTAGTTGAATACATTTATTGAACTTTAAATAGCCAAAAATTTGGATTCTAGTTTCCACTTGGGCTCTACCATATATAAAATTGAATCAAGTGAAGATACTAATTCCTTAAGAACATATGGGAACCCTGATCACTTTTTTAGGCTTCAAAGGGACCATAATTCCTTCTAAACTGTGTTTTTAGTACTGATACCCAGTTATTTAATATTTTATAGTGTTTCATCATTGTTTAAGGGACTCTTATTGTTCATTTTCAGTGGGGACTAAATTCATTACAAGGGGTTACATTCATATATATTTTATCATTTAGAAATTTTATTATTTTTAATAATGTATTTTTATATACAATTAAATACATTCATTTTTTCTTATATTTACTAATAATAAATCAATTCTATAAATACATATTTAAACATATTTAAATAAAAAATAATTTTTAAATATGTAAATCAAATGTAAATAAATATTTATTATTCATTTTCATTAAGGTGAAAAATAATCCATTTTATTTACCTTAAAAAATGTATTATTATGTATGTATACACCTATATATTTAATTTTTATATATAGGCAAGTGAGTTTTAATAAAAAATATATTTTTATATGCATATTTTAATATATATAAATAAATACATATACAAGTAAATATTTATTTGTGTATTTGAGAAAATTTAATATGTATGTGTGTTTATGTGTGTAAATATGTGTGTATATGTATGTGTGTCAATGTTATGTACATACATCATATATTAATGTATTTTTATAGATATATCAATATCATAAATTAATGTCTTCAAATGTATTTATGCTAAGTATTTATAAATACAATCTACAAAATTTATATCTAAATACACAATTACATGTAAATAGGTTTAAATATATAAGTCATCTATAAAATTTATATCTTAATACATAAAAAGTTTAAAAATTAATTTAAAAATAATTTTATAAATCATATGAAATTAATTATTATATATTTTATTCAAATTAATATATAACCATTATTTGTACTTTATAATGATATATGAATATATTTATACTTCTACAAATGTATTTATAATGATTATATATACACATGTGTGTATATTAATAAACAAATATATATATTATAATATATATAAATGAATATTAATATATAATTATTTAAAATAAATATAAATATGTGTTTATATATATATCACACATTTCAAAATATATGTGGACAAATAGAACAATTTTAAAAAATAAAACAAAAAATTATCAAAAAAGTGGTAAAGGGAACTAGATCATAGAAGGGATGTCACAAGATCAATTCCCATCACTAGTATGTATTTGGGGGATCCATTCAAGTGTTGAGGAATGATGGGGGTGTTTCTGAGCTACTAGTAGGTGGTGGGGGTGTGTGATGGTGAGTTGGGGAGTGGAAAGTGCTAAGAAAGAGGGTCACAAGATCTAAGAAAAGGGGTGTGTAGTAGTTCCTAAAAAATTTCACATTTTTTTAACAATGCAAAAAAACTTCTCTAATAACAACTCCCTTTATGAGCACATTTCAACAAAATTAATTCATCCTATATCAACACTAAAAAAGTGCTGATAAGGTCCCACATTATTAGGTCTAAAAATAACTATTAATGTCCAACCTTACTATATCTTAAAAATTGCTAATAAAGGCCCCATTCATTACCAATTTTTTATCATTAATAAGGGTCATATTTTATCATATCTATGTCAGAAAAATCATTTTTAGTGATGATATAGCCTATTTTTAGCACTGGTAAAGGTCATTTTTATAGTAGTTCTTGTAATAGTTATTGTGGGACTTATTCCAATTTTTCTTGTTATAATTGTTCTTAAAGGAAATATGGTTGTTTGAATATGGTATTACATTATAAGTAATATTTTCTATAAATATAGTTGATTTGGATACATGGGATATGCCTAAGTGGGTATGATATTCACTCATTAGGAAGATAGTCCAAAGCGAATGGTTCTCCAGGGAATATAACCCTAGAGAAAAAGATGTTCATGTATAATAGGGAATATGAAGCTATGAGTATAGACCTATATAAATTAATGAATAAAATGTCCTCATAAGTATGTATATTAAATATTGAGTATTTTTTTTTGGACCTTCAAGTGGTGTTTGACATATTCTGAGTAACATGAATAATAGCCCATGTAGTCCAAGCTACACAATTTAACATCATGTGGAAGGACCATACCATACAGTTTAACGATATGTTTTAAGGATAAAAGTTTCATGAATGGGGGATAATATAACATTGAATGGGGAATACACATTAGGGATTAGCTAATATATTTCAATGATGAATCATCGAGTTGAGAATTTTAGTGAAGCAATGAATGGATGGGTCTTATACCTTGGGACGAATCCCATTAAGAGTGTTTATTTCCTGTAGTTTGATGTTTGAGTAGTGAAGGGCAAAAGAAATAATGTGGAATATGTCCCTATGAAAATTTTATTTATGATAAGGAAAGGGTCACCTGAAAGGGTTATGGATTATTTATTTGGTAATTTGTGTTCCCTTGAAGATTCATGGATTAGTGATTAAGCATAATAAGATGCGAGATATGATGCTCATGTGCTAGGAGAGCATCAGTAGAACATATGCATGATTTTATACTAAAAAATGAGTGTTTAAATTATCATTAATGATTAAAATTGATGAAATAATAAATGATAATATTGTTATCCCTTACACCTATAAGGAAATTCCTTGTCTACAATGCTCATTAATTTGAATCTGAAGCCTGGATGGACATGTTGATCTAGGAAAGACTTCTTCAGTTCCCTTATGACAATGACCCTTATTATCATGGAAATCCACAATTATGATATTCCTATAGGTTTTACATATCTAGGATAATAATATCAATGACTCCTTTAGTCATTGAAATACATGATCTAAGGGTTTTATGTTGACATGAATGCACTAATCATATGTGTTGGGTATTTTTTTGATTTCTATATTTTTTCTTTTATGGGTCTTGGACATAGTAAAATGAGGCCATGATGGTCATTTTAAAAGGTTTAACCCAAAGATTTAATAATAAAATTTGGTATAAAAATAATTAGTCATAACTAACCCTTATTTCATGGATAATTTTCATACCTTATATAGCCTAATCAAAAACATCTTTTGTGGGCACTGATAGGAGGAGGGGCTGGGATATCCCTAAAGAGAATTGTCTATATAGTAGACACAGGTGTAGGATTTGTCATTTTGGTTGGACCAAGAGGTTGTATAGTCCACATGGTAGGCCTTTTAGAGGGATTCTTGGCCATATGTTCTTCTCATGTGGGTGGTCAAGAACATATATAGTGAATCAGGGAGGAGGCACTGCATGGTTTCTAATAGGTCAGTGTCTGTATGGTTGGAGTTTATGGAGAGTGTTCACATGATAATAGTGAGAATATTTTGTAAATAGAATAGTAAATACCCTAGACTAATCTTGTGAACAAGACCTCGGGGAAGAGATTTCATAGAAGGAACAACTTCACATGGTTTAATACTGAGTTTCATAGGACCATCAATTAACTATAAGATTCCTCATGATTTCAATAGAGAAATTATATTATAATTCATATATATTTTCCACCATGTGTTGCTATAATGGAAACATAAGTATTTATAGTTAGGGAGTGTGTAAATTTGTTGTCACATGGTCGACATTGTGCAAACAAAGAAGCTCATCGTTAGTGGACAAGAAATGGCTTTCGTATAACTTGTCTATTCATTGATATACAATGATCGTTTCTTCAATTATTATAATAGGTAGTTTTTTATGTTGTTATCATGTTGTCAATTCATATAGGAGTTGGGCACTTGTTTGCATACCTGATGTTCAATGAAAAATTTTATCTTTTCTTATTGTGTTTTATAATTTTCACATTTCCAAAATGGTTTGGTATATTAGTATATTCTCACATGTATAGAAAAATATACTCCACATATAATGGGGTGAAATAGATTGGGAGAGGGGTCAATTTCTAGGATGTAAGTGTCTTTTTTAATATCTATAGGACTGATTTCAAAGTCCCATAGTCTATCTAGAATATTCTATAATCTGCAGATAAATCTTATGGTAACCAAAGGCTCCCGGTCAGCCTTATAAATCTTGAAAACCCCCATATTTATTTATAGTTCTCTTCCACACAATTCTATTATAATTCATGATTGTAAGTTATATGTTGAATCCATTATTAAATACTATGTAATAAAAGTATTATTTTATATCAATAAGTAGCCTCATATTTTTTCTTTTTCATTGATCCATTAAAATGTTTCTAAGGTTTTGTTTGAACATCTATTCTATTAAGTAACAACGCACATGATGATAGTCAATTTCATGATTGTTTATGAGGTTTATACATGATGTCTATGTGGTTACCTTGTATAATTTATTAATTTTCCATTTTTATATCCTTTTTCTTTTCATTACTTATAGAAAATGAACCCTAAAAATTATGACATGCCCGGGTTTTTATGACAATAAAATCTACGATTAATTAGAGAATTGAGGCTAGTAACCATCATAAATTTAACTCATAGGATTATTTTTTATCAATACACATGGGAGTGGGAATTTGTAAAATCCATTATCATATTAATTTCCATTGCATGATTTCTAACTAATATGTGATGGGTTAATACCCACATAATGAGTTGGGAATCTACTATATCACTAGATCAATATGATACAAAAGTTTTCTAGAGAAAATACCCTACTAGTCTAGAATTTTATCAAGGATATTATATGTCCCAAAAGTTATGTCATTAGTAAGAACCTTCTGACTTTAGTAAACCATCTATACACACATGGACTATATTTTCATAACTACATTTCGATTTTGAATAATTCAGTAGAAATTCCAAGTCATGGATGGTTGACATATTGGGTTCTCCAATAAAGAGTGTTTTTTTAAATATTGGGGTTGGTCATTATAACTATGATGGTATTGTAGGTAATTTAATTAGAAGATAAAGTCAATTGGTTTATATAAATCAATTTGGGGCTCATATACCATAACTCATTGAAACATTCATTTGATTCGAGATGTAATTCACAGATAAATCCATAACACAAACACTTTTCTCTTAGTTAAAAGAGATTTATGAATAGTTCTCTATGATTTGAATATTGTTAGCTGATTCTAGATCCTGATGAAAATTTATTATTAGTTTATTCTACATTTCTCTATGTGGGTAAATGCTAAAATGACCTCACAATTCACCAAAGTGATATTTATATTGGAAATTGGATTGATGGGAGATGTTCTTCATCCCAAGGCCAATGTCCATTTTGGATTATAGGAATACATTTTCATCAATCGAACTAAGAAAGGACAAAAACAAATGAGACCTCAGATGTATGTTGATCCTAAAAAAGTGAGAACCTCTACGTTCTTATTATCCAACTTTTAAAGTTGAAAAATTATATTACTATGAATGAAAATTCATTTTCAAGGCTAAAAAAATTTTCTACCAAGAAACCTTGCTTGTTACATAGACCCAATTATACCTTCTACTGACATGGGATCAAAGGATTGAGTTGTATTTAGGACCTTTATGATATATTCACAAAAATCAAGAGGTAAATTGTTTTTTTAGAAGATCTATTGTTGTCCAAACTATATAGAAACATGGTCACATTAATAAATGGAATTTCTTATTTTAGATTGTTGGACCCCACTATTTTCTATAGTTGTAGATTGTAGCACATGTAAGAAAATATAAATTTAACAATGAACAATAAGTACTTAGTTACTAGTTTAGATCCTAAATGTTGAGTGTAAGAGGGGCTATGTGAATCACATTAAAGGGAGAGGAGGTTATGGATAAGACAAATTGGCATGAATGGTTTATTTATAAATTTTGTGTTTCCACTACATATTCCATTATTGATAATGAGAATAGGAACCTCGAAGTGTGTCCTATCTAATATCCCTTTAAGTGGTTATCCTAGTAGGAAGTATTCATGGTGAAGTCATCTTATGACGGATATATTCCCTGAATTATTGGGATGTATTCTGCATACATTTAGAAGCAGTGAACCAACCAAACCTTCATCGTACAATCAAAGATTATTCCAATGACATAATAATTTTTTGTAATGTTGATGAAGGAGAATATGGTAACACAAGATACCTTTCCCAAAAATAGTTTCAACAAGGGGCACACAGTAGACTATATTGAATCATGGATCTTCTCATATCCTATGGGGTTATTATGAGAGATAGTTTCCAAATTCAAGGGTCTCTATGTAGCTAATAGTGGAGAGGAACAAGAGTGAAATGAAAATGTGGAAATAACTAGAATGTGACTTTATAGAAATCAAGTTAGAGTTTAAATTACAAGGAATAATGATCCTTCAAAGTGGCCTAATCATCCCAAGTACCAACAAAGTAGGTGAATAATGTTTTTCTTCATCTTCAGAGAGTAGAGTTGTCATGAACCAGATTGGGTCGCCATCTGACCCGGCGCCCGACTCGGTCTGCGGCAAGGCCTGAAGGGCATTCCCGATCCCCACGGGCTGGCACAAGTGCCCGGGTATCGATATTAACAAGTGGGAACGGTTTTACCCGAAATAAAAGACAAAAAAACAACCAACATGATTAATAAATTAAAACTGGAAACATGCTACCAAACACACTTCTAAACTATAAACATGTTTAGGTATACAATTTAGCTAAAAACCCAAAATGAACAACAACAAGAATAGAGAACTAAAATCCAAAACCACCTCATTCGACATGGGATGTTTCATCCTTAAGCTACCAACACCAACCTGGGCACGATGATCAACAGCAACTAGAACCACCATTGCTGAGCACGAAGTCACAACCTGCAGTGCAGAAGAAACAGAATCTACATACCCCCAAGGGTGTATGTAGGGTGTGATCTAAAAGCCCAGTAGGATTCCACCAAGAAAATGTTCCATGCATAATTATTAAAAGACAAATACATTTCCAATTTAATAGAATAAAAATAAATAAGTGTTCAAAGAATATTAATAAAAATGGTTTTTAAGGGGAAACTTCTCTAAAAGGAAAACAACTTAAATTAACTTACACGCACACATGCACACCCACACACGCACGCACACACACGGACACAAGAACACACGTACACCCACACACACACATTTCTAGGTAACCCCAACGTCACACCATGTGCCGACAGTGAGCAGAAATCAAAGGAAGAGCACAATACATGGGAGAGACCCTAAAGATACTAGCGAGAAGTGGGACCCTAGAACCTCACATCTCGGTGAACCATATAATACATTCCCGTGCACAATCCACTGGTAAGGAAACACCTCCTACCATAGTGGTCTCTAGTCATCATCCAATGTTTAGTTAGTGTTGTAAGCGTTAATCCCGCTAAGTGAAACTGGGCCGAGGCCATTCCGTATCACTAGCACGCTAATCTAGTCCGCCCACCTAGTACCCAGGCTTCCCATTTATGCTCAAGTAATTCAAAGTTCATACCACATTTCATAATCATACACAAAAACCCAATAAGATACCACACACGCCAAGACAACCATTTTCACACACAAAAACCATTTGAAATAATAAACTCTCAAAAATATATTTTCAAAACATGCTTCACACTATAGACATAATTTAATAAACAATTTAAAAAGTTTATAAAACAATATGAGAAGAGTTTCACATGTTTTACTCACACACAAAAAGAAAACATAACTATTTATGAATCTAAAACACATTCCAACATTTCACACACTCATGTACAATTTAAGGTGTGACTTGCACCACCCAAATAGTTTGATGAAAAACCCGACACCGCATGTAAGAAGATTTTTGCACAAACTACACAACTTAACAATCCAAAAATAAAATATTATGAAACAAATTTAAATAAGTAGCTAGGAATCACCCATTAATGCACTCAAGACCTTCATTTAGGATGATATGCACAAGAAACTATATCAACAACATAGTTTACACTAATTTCACATCATGACAAGCTAACACTATTTGAACAACATAATAAGCCAACCACACAATTTAAAAAAAGTCACTATCAACTAGATGTGTGTTTTTAGCAGAAAACACACACCTGATATAAACATGCTTCCAAGAGTTAAAATGAAAATAAAACATCAAAGATCAACTTCGCACAATACATATTAATTAAAAAACAAGTTAAATTAATTAAACTTTCAAATTGATTAATCAGATAATAATTAAGAGCGGAACCACCTGCCTTGATGTATGCAAAACCTCACAAGACAATATGAAGCTCCTGCCGCACGACGCTTTAACTACAAGAAGACCAAAGAGGCCCCAAAAACCAAACACCGCACAATTGCATCAATAATTATAACAAAAACAATAAAACCCTAATTCCAAAAAAACCACTAAACCAAAACCCTTAACCACAACATAATCAAGTTCAAAGAAATAACAACCGAAGGTAAATGCACCTACGACGAGACGTCTGAGAGGTTGGGTGGAGGTCAACTGAGTCCGTCAGTGCTTGCACAGTGCCAGAAAATTAAAAAGGAGAGCTTCTGGGAAGGATAAAAAATAAAATGCATCAAATGGGGTATTGTGTACCCGGCTGGATAAAAAAAGAGGAAGGTACAGCTCGGCGCAAGATGGCAGGGGGGGGCGGTCGGGTGCGTGAAAGGGCGCAGGAAGCCGGTTGAGCCGCAGGGCTGGTCGGATGGAGTCACCGGAAAAGAGGTTCAGCGCGGCGTGACTGTCCGGAGAAGGGAGGAGAGTTTGGCCCGATGCAGAGGAGGATGAAGGCTTACCAGGAGGGAAATCGTTGATATAAGGAGGTGTGGCTAACTGGTGGGTGTCGCCGGAGTAGAACTGAACCCGAAATGGATTCACTGGTAGGGAATCGCCGATAAGGCAGAGGGAGGCCGACTGGAAAAAGTTTTTCTGAAAAGAGAAGGAGGTGTGCGCAGGGGAAACCCAAGCATTGTGGGGCGCGATGAAAACAAATAAAGAAGGTAAGGAGGTCTGGACGAAGCTAGTAGGGGCGGCGCATGGTTCGAAAACACAATGGGCGGCCTGGCGTGGAGTTTTGGCGACGAGGAAGAGGGAGGGTGGCGGCTAGGTTTAGTCGAGGCTCGTGCAGCATGATGAACCGAGGAGGAAAGGAAAAACGGGCTAAAAAGAGAGGGGATCAAGATAGAGGGAGATAAAAAAAGAGAGGAAAATAAAATAGAAATAAAAAGAATACAAATAAAATAAAGGACAAAAAAAATTAGACCCCCCCCCCCAAAGACTTAATCCATTCAATAATAATAATTCAAACTATAATCAGTTAATAATTTCTAAAATTATAACAATAATTTAACATTAACAAAGAAATTAAAATATAAACTGAAATAATAATAATAATTATAATAACCTGATTGAAATATTACACAAAATAGTAATAATACAAATAATAAAACATAAATAATAAAAACAGAATAATACTACCAACCAAACTAATAATAATACAATTATTATTGGGTTCAGACAACGCGCATAGACGTGTGCATGGTCGTGGCATAGTCGTGCGCCAATGTCATAATAAATTTTAATCATAAAATGTTTTCTTATTAATGTTGGGCATTACTCACAGTTGCGCATACGTTCGCGCCCCCGTATAAGGTCCCAACATCTTTCAAAACAAAAATGGTTCAAACTGCAACTAAAAAAACAGGACGTAAAATAATTAAATTAAATTGATGTGCTGGTTGGGGTGTGACAATTCTTCCCACCATGACACTTTCTGCCCCCAGAATGTCCAAAAAGACCGGAAAACCCAAAGATTCCAAGCAAGACCGTGAAGATACCTAAAATAAAAACTCAATCACTCTAAGACCGAGCATTCAAAACACCATGACCTGAAAGTTCAAAAATCTCCAAACCAGAAACACTAAGAAGCAAAGCCAAGAACAAGGAATTCACCTTCAAACACAACTACAGCATGGAACACCCCGACCCCCAACTTAGGGATCACCAGGGCCGCTCGAGATCTCCAAAAACACTCGGCCAATGAACCACTATCCGAGATAAACAATTATCATGGTTGAGATCGGGCGGAGAAGAAGAAAAGGGTTGCTACACCAAGAAAACTTTGATAATAGAGTCTTCCACAATCTGTTCCTATGGTGGTCTCATGACCATATTAGGATTGTTGTCAAACACTGGTTCTTCAAACCAAAACAAATCACAACGCACATAACCACTAGCACTAGCTTGACCTTCAAAGTTCCCTATGTTTAACCAACACAAGAGGGGACATCAGCGAGACCCGCACAGGGTCTCCCCACCATTTTAAAATTTCCTAAGACCACGAAACTCACGCGGGCATTCCCAGTTGACTTGAACAATACTCACTGAACCCTTCATCACGAACCCACCACACGGGCTGACATGTACTGATTATTCCCATAGTGGACAACACTCTGCCACATGAGATAGCTTTGATAGAAGAAACCCCTAACCAGGAGGTGAACCAGGCATGCACACAACAATTCCACAAGACATTAGCCTCTCCAACCACAAGATGGTTCATGGATCACACCCACAAGATTTAAAAGAATATGGGTTTTTCCGAACCTCTTCAAGGCCCAAGAGGAAATCCCATAAAATAAGACCACGACAAGAAGACAAGGGATCCATGCCCCTCACAACAAGAAAGACGCCATCAGAGAGGGTACCGTAATAGGGAAATTTAAGTTGTCCCCATCCCGACATTGCGGACTAAAGTCAGACTAAGCCCGTCCCACATCTGAGGAGTTTTGACTGCGCGCAAGCTTCACCCCGAGACCTATGGCTAGGGCACTGATGTCTGAAGCATCTCCAGCCTCACAGTCACAAGCTGACCACTTCTAACTGGAACTTCCTCCACTGGAAAAGCAGCCAACATACTTCTCCTTATGTCTTATGCGGCTACTCTATTAACATACCAACTGAGAATTTTAGTGAACGATTTAGAGTGTTTGACTGACCACACTAGAGATAGGAGGTTGAGCGGTCTGTCCGACCTGCAACACGAACTGATGGAAGGAGCACTCCACGAACAAGTCCCTTTGGTTCACACTCTTCATTAGATGAGGGAACTACTCTTACCACAATATAAACAGGACCAAAAACTTGTACGTTTTTTTCTTCTTTTTTTAGACCGACGATTCCACACTACTTCTGGGGCACATGGAACTAGCTCGTCAGAAAGGCCAACACACCTCTTTCGCCGCATATTGACTGGTCGAGCACCTACGAGATCAACCACCTTCCTTGCCTTCGCTTCTTTAGGTACAGCCATGGAATGAGTCTAGTCTTGAGGATCGCTCACGACATCCTTATTTGCAACAAAAACAGAACGATCACTATTCACTAGTTTAGTCCCGCTCCACCAGACGTACTTGAGACAATCTTACATCAGCAAAACATTTGGAGTTCCTCCAAAACCAGAGACACTTACTGCATTCCCAAATCACTCAACGGCATCCAACTGACATCGATGTCTATGAACAGTTGATGCCACCAAGCAGAACCCAACTCAGCCACTCCACTGAGAGTCTAGGTCGGGCCAAGAACCGAGAGAGACCTGCTGGAACCCATGGAACGTTTCTAGGGGGCATATCCCAAATAAGAAACAAAAAATAGCCTTCCATAAATCCAAACACATCACAAAATAAACATCAACATTCCATAAACAAATCCAATAATCCCAATTTCAATCATCAATTCTTTTTCAAGGAAAAACACTCACTTGGAAAACCAAGCACCGCACAAAAATCCCAAAATCTATTTTGAAAATCCATCTTTACTCTAAATTTAATGTCATTATTTCCCATTTCCAAACCCAATTGAGCACGAAAACCCATTTAAGAAAATGGATCACTTTCTAGGAAACAAGAAGCAACCTTAGAGATCAATCAACCACCACTGATATTCCAGGGTGCATCTCAAGTATGCATTTTTGTGCCACTCAGGCACCCATCCACATGATCCACCAACTATCCATTTATCAAGTCCACATGCACATGTGAGAACCCATAGGAATACCACGGGAAAAAAACAAGGCTACACCGCATTCAAAACAAAACATTCTCAATATCAAAAAATACCTTTTTCTTTTCAAAATCATTTCCAAAATTCAAGGAAAATTTCAAGAATGCATTCCATTTCTAAGACAACCCATTTAAACATTAGACAACCCAAGACATCCCTTTATAAATTCAACTTTGAAAAATCAATGCCAAATTAAAAAAACAAGGTCCAAGAGAAACGCACCCCAAAATAAAATAAGAGCAGCAGCAAGGTCTGCTTCCTTTTTTTTTAAAGGAAAACAATCTCACGCCAATCCCAAAATTGAAGCAAGATATCACAAACATTAAAGCACCTGGGCGGAGGACTAGTGGTTGTGTCTTACCTAGCTATATTGTTTAGCAGACCATGCCCTAGGTAAGCACCAACCACTAGGAGTGTCGAATCGTACTCTCGGGCATCACATGGGTCACTACTCCATGTGAGATCGCACGCAGTATTGGTTTACTCCTATTGTCATCCCCCATCCACACATAGCAAATCCAAGAACATAAATCCCAAACTACACCTTCTTACTTGAGAATCGGAATGAGTAAAAGTTCACGACGCTCTTCTTGCACCAATCCCTTGATAACCAACAGTACTATCTCCAATCTAGCTGACATCCCAAATAACAAGAACAAAACATGCCTCTGATACCATTTTGTCACGAACCAGATTGGGTCGCCATCCGACTCGGCGCCCAACCCGGTCCGCAGGAAGGCCTGAAGGGTGTTCCCGATCCCCATGGGCTGGCACAAGTGCCCGGGTATCATGATTAAAAAACGGGAAAGGTTTTACCTGAAATAAAAGAAAAACAAACAAACAAGATAAATAAAATAAAACTGGAAACAGGCTACCAAACACACTTCTAAACTATAAATAGGATTATGTCTACAATTTAGCTAAAAACCCAAAATGCACAACAACAAGAATAGAGAAATAAACTCCAAAACCAACCTCATGTGACACGGGAAGTTTCATCCTTAAGCTACCAACACCAACCTGCACACGATAACCAACAGCAACCAGAACAACCATCACTGAGCATGAAGTCACAACCTGGAGTGCAGAAGAAACAGAATCTACATATACCCAAGGGTGTATGTAGGGTGTGAGCTAAAATCCCAGTAGTATGCCACCAAGAAAAGGTTCCATGCATAATTATTAAAATACAAATACATTTGAAATTCAACAGAATAAAAATAAATAAGTGTTTAAATAATTTTATTGAAAACGGTTTTTAAGGGGAAACTTCTCTAAATGGAAAAAAACTTAAATTAACTTACACACACGCACGCACACCCACACATGCACACCCACACACAGACACAATCACACACGTACACCCACACACAAACATTTCTAGGTATCCCCAATGTCACACCTTGTGCCAACGGTGAGCAGAAAGCAAAGGAAGAGCACAATACATGGTAGAGACCCTAAAGATACTAGTGAGAAGTGGGACCCTAGAACCTCACATCTCGGTGAACCATATCATACATTCTCGTGCACGAGCCACTGGTAAAAAAACACCTCCTACCATAGTGGTCTCCAGTCATCATCCAATGTTTAGTTAGTGTTGTAAGCGTCAATCCCACTAAGTGAAACTGGGCCGAGGCCACTCTCGTATCACTAGCACGCTAGTCTAGTCCGCCCACCTAGTACCCAGGATTCCCATTTGTGCTCAAGTAATTTAAAGCTCATTCCACAAGTCATAATCATACACTAAAACCCAAGAAGATACTACACACGCCAAGACAACCATTTCCACACACAAAAAACCATTTGAAATAATACACTCACAAAAATACGTTTTCAAAACACGCTTCACACTATAGACATAATTTAATAAACCATTTAAAATGTTTATAAAACAACATGATAAGAGTTTCACATGGTTTTATGCACACACAAAAAGAAAACATAACTATTTATAAATCCAAGACACATTCCAACATTTCACACACTGGAGTACAATTTAAGGTGTGACTTGCACCACCCAAACAGTTTGATGAAAAACCTGACACCACATGTAAGAAGATTTTTGAACAAACTACACAACTTAACAATCCAAAAATAAAAGCTTATGTAACAAATTGAAAGAAGTAACTAGGCATCACCCATTAACGCACTCAAGACCTTCATTTATGATGAGATGCATAAGAAACTATATCAACAACATAGTTTACACTAATTGCACATCATGACAAGCTAACACTATTTGCACAACATAATAATCCAACCACACAATTTAAAAAAAAGTCACTATCAACTAGATGTGTGTTTTTAGCAGAAAACACACACCTGATATAAACATGCTACCAAGAGTTAAAATGAAAATCAAACATCAAAGATCAACTTCACATAATACATATTAATTAAACAACATTCTATATTAATTAAACTTTCAAATTGATTATTCAGATAATAATTAAGAGCGGAACCACCAACCTCGATGTATGCAAAACCTCACAAGACAATACGATGCTCCTGCCACACAATGCTTAGACTACAAGAAGACCAAAGAGGCCCCAAAAAACCAAACACCGCACAATTGCATCAATAATTATACCAAAAACAATAAAACTCTAATTCCACAAAACCACTAAACCAAAAACCTTAACCAAAACATAATTAAGTTAAAATAAATAACAAACTAGGTTAAATGCACCTACGATGAGAAGTATGAGAGGTTGTCCGGATGTCAACTGAGGTCGTCAGTGCTTGCGCAGTGCCAGAAAATTAAAAAGGAGAGCTTCCAAGAAGGGAAAGAAATATAATGCAGAAAATGAAGTATTGTGTGCCCGGCTAGAAGAAAAAAGAGGAAGGTATGGCTCGGTGCAAGATGGCAGGGGGGGTGGTCGGGTGCGTTAAAGGGCGTAGGAAGCAGGTCGGGCCGCTGGGCTAGTCGGATGGAGTCACAGGAACAGAGGTTCGGCGCGGTGCGACTATCCGGAGAAGGGAGGAGTGTTCGGCCTGATGTGGAGGAGGATGAAGGCTTACCAGGAGGGAAGTTGCTGATATAAAGAGGTGTGGCCAACCGGTGGGTGTCACCGGAGCAGAACTGAACACGAAATGGATTCACCGGTAGGGCAGTGCTGATAAGGCAGAGGGAGGCCGATTGGAAAAAGGTTTTCTGAAAAGAGAAGGAGGTGTGCGCAGGGGAATCCCAAGCATTATAGGCCGTGATGAAAAAAAAGAAGGTAAGGAGGTCTGGACACAGCTAGTAGGGGCGGTGCAAGGTTCGGAAACATAGGGGGCGGCCCAGCATGGAGTTTTGGTGAGGAGAAAGAGGGAGGGTGGTGGCTAGGTTTAGGGAGGGCTCGTGCAGAATGATGAACCGAGGAGGAAAGGAAAAACGGACTAAAAAGAGAGGGGAGCAAGAGAGCAGGAGATAAAAAAAGAGAGGAAAATAATATAGAAATAAACAAAATAGAAATAAAATAAAGGACAACAAAAATAAAATTAGACCCCCCCCCCAAAAGACGTAATCCATTAAATAATAATAATGCAAACTATAATCAGTTAATAATTTCTATAATTATTACAATAATTTAACATTCACAAAGAAACTAAAATATAAACTGAAATAATACTAATAATGACTATAACCTGATTGAAATATCAACCTAAATAGTAATAATACGAATAATAAAACATAAATAATAAAACCAGAATAATATCAACAACCAAACTAATAATAATACAATTATTATTGGGTTCGGACAACGCGCACATACATGTGCATGGTCGCGGCATAGTTCTGCACCAATGTCATAATAAATTTTAATCATAAAATGTTTTCTTATTAATGTTGGGCACTACGCACGGTTGCGCATATGGTCGCGCCCACATATAAGGTCCCAAAATCTTTCAAAATAAAAATGGTTCAAATTGCAACTAAAAAAAAAGGGACCTAAAATAATTAAATTAAAATGATGTGCGGGTCGGGGTGTGACAAGAGTTATTTTAATTCCTTCAATTCATGTATGTTATAGGTATCCAAAAACATAGATGGAGTGGGATACATGTAGAGTTTATTCTTCCATCATGGATGTTGGGGATCTAATTAAATGGTTGGAAATTATTTTGACTGGGTTCGACCATGGAATTACCCCCTTGATATTTCTTATAATTATGATCATCAGGAAGACGATGACTATGTCAGAGATTTAGTGGCCACCATCCATTTACAGATGGATATTTGATTTTTCTCAGATTAAGTGTAAAAATTATTTGTTCTTGCAAAAAACCCAATGGATGATATCGGTAGTCAAAGTAAATCTCAACAAAAACTATAAAAAGGTTCCTCCTCTATGTTTTAGAAAATATTATTGATTTCTTCATGACACTAGTTATTTCGTTTCACCATAATACTAGTTAGAAGAATATATATTACTTAATATATCCCCAATATGTACCACATGAGATGACAATAATGTTTATGGTTCTCATTCATCCACTAAATATAATATAAAAAAAGGATCTTCATGTCTTTTAGAAAAAAATTTAGTGGTTATTTATAACCCACATGAGGTTTTTTTGATACATAAAATTATTTACATATTTTATTAAATTGATGGTTGAGGATATATGTTTTTGGAATCAAGAGAAGTCATTTAGAAATATAAAATTTTCCAAGGATTGAAATTATATGTTTCTCTACCAGTGGACATTTTTTAGGACTAATAATTAGTTCTTATCATGTGTCGTGGAGAAACTAAAATTTTTACGTATTATTGTATATTTATTTAACCTAGGAAGTCCTCCTACCATGAATAAACATAGAATGGGTTACTAAAGTTTGCTATTGTTTTTAGGAGAAAAAATGATTTCTAGTTTTTGTTATGTATTTGAGAAACTATAAAGTATGTTAAATTAATTAATTTTAAACGAATTGAAATACGGGTGATTGTAGTGAGTTTTTATTTATATAGTTTCATTTATCATTATATTCATACTTTACCAATTATTCTTCTACTGGATAGTAAGAGAGAGATTTATATGTTGGTTTATCTCTCTCCCTTTTTGAGATGGTTAAGGTGATGGTATGCCTAATCATGGTCTGAATTGTTCTACCCTCCTTCTTATGTGCACACCATCAAAGTGGGTCCATTCGATAAATTATAAAAATCCACAATTTAGTCTTTTTGGGGGAAAATAATCAACAGTTCCTTATAAAATCCCATGCACAATCGGGTGATCTCCAAGAACTCCAAAAAAACCATAATTTGTTCTATAAAAATGAGATGGGAATTGGGTTAGGGTATATTTGGATCATTGACCAAGATAATTCAAATTACAAGAATCTAATCATAATTCAGTTTCATTTGATATTAAAAATCTAATTAATAATTTAATCCAATTGGGAGATTATAGAAAGGGTTTAATTAAATTAGGTATAAAAACTCAAACAAAGCACATAGGTCTAGTCTTCCCATATTCAAATAAATTAAAGAAACTACCCTTGGATTAGAAAATCGATATGATTCATGAGAGGGGATACATTGAAGTAATTGATAAAAAATAAAAAAAGATAAGAAAATTGGCAATTAGTTCAATTTTTGGGTTTCGTCATCCATACCTCTATGTATTTAGTTAATAAATTACATCCCTCAGTACCCCTATTTATAGAGATGAAGGGTAGCCTTGGGGCATCATAATTATTTCAATTAATTTGTAAAAGTATTCTTGTTTCTCTAATGGGTGGTTAAAAAGTCATCCATTATTATTTTAATTGGATATTCTCATTTTTGGTTCTGTTTGAAATTTTCATATCATTAATTATATTCATATCATGTACTCTATGGGAATAAACCACTAATTTTTTAATGATTTCACAATAGAAATGGTGGATTCACAACATAAATTTGGAATTTCTAGCAGAATATGCCCAGTTTCATCTTATTTCTCTAGTTGTGAGCTTCTTGATTGGTCCATAACATATCCCTAACTCTATTGTAGCAACAGTATTGTGTCAAAAATCTAATGTCGCATGGAAACATTATGTAGTGCGGTGTGAAGTATTTTTGGTTCACATTTTAACTCTATTTTTGTCTATTTTTTATCAAACTATTTATCCTACCAAAAAACTTAAAAATAATAAACTTTTAGTATAATAAATAAGTTATATCTCAGAAATTTTTTTAATAATAAAATAATCTAGAAAAATAATACTTTGTCAACTACCTAAGTAATGAAATTTATTTGTAAATATAACATTTTGTGTTCCAGGAATCTTGGTACCTTGACCTCTCAGGTGAATGAGACTCATGTCCCTCGGATGGGGTGGTGTATAGAGGAATTGGTATATAGGTCCTAAAAAATGGTTAAACTAAATCATGATTTGAGTCTCTTAGTTATTGTTCCATCTAGGAAAAAATATAATTGTTCATTTTTTATGACCAAAATCAATTGTGATGTTTGGTAATATCTATTAACCACTATTATTACTATAGGACTAGTTATATTACTTTATTATTTTGTTAATATGGATGATATATTTTTAGAAATCGATTCCCATAACTCCTTATAATATTTATAAAAAATAACAAGGATCAGAATATTTATAAGTCTTATACATTTATGCTGAACATGGTCACTTCTCTTACCGGTGTGTTAATTTGGATTTAGATTCCATGATAGAGGAAAGTTATTAACATGAATAGAATAATTAATTTTTGGATATTCCACCACTAGAAATATTCAAAATCCCTTTGAGGAAGTGTCATGTTGTCAGGAGTGGAGGCTACCAAAAAAATATATACATTATAAATTGGTGGGTATCCATAGAATTTTTTAATTTTCCTTTTTTTTATTTTCAATTTAAAATATATTAGCATTGATTATCTATCTCATCAACATCATTCAATGATGTGGGGAATATTGATGTATTCACTTCTTCACTAAATAAACCCAAATCTTTACATGTAAAAGAAAATCAAGGGAAATTTGAAAAAAAAACTCCCTCATGATTTTTAGGGGAAATAGAAGTTTTCCTATCATATGATCTAAGATAATTTTTTGGGAAACATTATTAGTCTTGGAATTGGGAGTTTACACTAGGAATATAGTTTGGTGGAATTTTAATACATTTGAATTATAAAAGAATAATTCTATTTAATTTTATTAAATATTAATTATTTTAATGTGTTCATATAGTGACTCCTTTTAAATATAGAATCATATTTACATTATTAATTACCTGTTTAGTTTAGTATAAGGGGGTGTTACCTTTGTGAAGCATAAACTTATTTCAAGAACCAGCTTTGGATTGGGTACCCTTTCCTTTCCTTTTTCATTTTTTATTTATGTTTTAATTTTAAAATTTTTATTTATCCATTCCCATTTAGATTATCACATACATATATTACTTCCTATTTTTTGTGTGTAAATGAATGAGAAAAGAGGGGAGGGAGATGGTATCATTTCAGCTTCTTCAATCAGAGGTAGATCTTGATGTGGTGGTTCCCAAGCATCGATCTATGTGTAAAACTTTTTCATTTTATGACCCTAGGTAGTCATTATTTTTGTTTTGGATGAAAATACACATGTTTTTCTTTGAGTTTTGAATCCCTGGGTTGTTTTATTGGATTTTCTATGAGATCCCTTATATGGTGTTTTGGTAGAAATGAGGGTTTTTTGGAGTTACTTTGGTTTCTATTATAGAATCCTTATGCAAAAATTTGGTAATTTATTGAACACATACCCTATGTTCATCAATCCACATGATGTGAGGGAACAAGGTCCATTTTCATGTGTAGTCATGTTTGAAACACTATGTAAGGGTGGATTGGTGTGTGGATAAGTACTTGGCCAAACAATATATGTTGCGGAACATGGACATGTAAGGTATATGGACAGACCCTATGTGTGGGACATGGATAGAATCTTTGTGGGGGTACTAGGACTTACCCAATGTGAGGTACATGTTATAGAACCTCATGTGACTCATTAGATGGTAGTGATTAGTATAGGGAATATTTTCAGGAAACGTTTTTGATGAGTGGGTGGTATAACACTATAAGGGAGGACTTTTGGATGTACATGCAGGGTAAACTAGGTATACATCAGGCACTCCCTCTTTGGATGTGTTTTTATGGTTTCTAACCCCTAAAAATATGAATAGACTTATGTATATTACATTATGGGAATTCTTTCACATAAATCACTATTGTGGGATCCTTTTAGCACAGAGGGGATAACTAGATTGTGTTTTAGATTGGGTGAGTTTTGTGGGAGGATTTATTTATATTTATGATTCAAAATCACCTTATGGGTTTATTAAAATGATGAGATGTTAGATTGAGGGTAGAGATCTTATAGTAACACTTGGATTGTAAAAAACAATTATCTTTTTTCAAGGTTATTTCATATGATTCCATGAAGTTTTGTTTATGTAGTATCTCTATGGATGACATGGAAGGTCCTTGGATATTAAGACAGGTTTCTTGAGGTTGAAGTAGTTGATATTTAGATCATGTGTTTGAGGATAAGATCAGTTGGAGACTTCATAATGGGTTAATTTTATGGGATATTGGGTACAATTGTGTATTATCGAGTATATGTTGGGAAGATCATGATTGATATTTGATTATTCCCTTGTGGTAGAGCTTTTCATTGTGAATAAATTGATAAACATTGATTAATACCTATAGATATTTATCAAATCTAGCATGTCTCGTATATTGGATTTTGTAAAGGAGTCCCTCAAAGGATTTATTTTTCTATCATTATGAATTTCTATGTGGGGTAATTGATGTTCATTGATGGGTTTGGTGGTAACACTCAAATTGAGTATCCTTATGTCGGGAATGGAACATAGTTTGAGATTAATGTTATATATGGGATGGTGTGAGCCCCATATTTTTTTTTGAAATAATGGAGGGTTCATTATTATTTTAGCATTAGAGACATTGAGATTCACCCTATGGAACAGATATTGTAAGTTAGAGTCTATATTGTATATTTTGATGTTTTATTATATCAGGGGAGAACTGATTTTTGATAAATAAAATATGTCCATTGCTAATGATTTATCAGTTTTGATGGTGGATTATGTATTTGATCAACCCTTAATTTGGTGAACTTTTTCCTTGAAAGTTTGAGGTTGTTTTTAATAAGGGTTTCATGTTGTAGGATACCTTTGTGATATATTTGTATTTGAAATTATCCTAGATATTTATTTGGTTCTCTCTTTTGTAGTTTGGTTGTGGTTAGATGGGTTTGGGGAGATTGTGTATAACATTGTGTTGTGAATCCCCCATAGACAAAAGAGGTTTCACCCCAGCTATGGGATAGGTTTCTAGGGTAATATATATTTTAAAGGTATTAAAAAGCAGTGTGATCCCTTCCTTGGTTGAATATTATTACGGATCTATATATTTTTTCTAGACTAACTTGCATTGGATTGGTTCTCTTGGTGTTATTTGAGTTATTGTGACCAGTTTGGATCATCCCATTAGACTCCTAGATCCTAGTATCATATGTATACCTATGGTTATTCCCTCGAGTTTAACATTCAATAATATATTGTTTTAGATGTCTTAGAGCTTCAATGTGAATATGGTGGACTCATATAATGTTATATTATTGGGTGAGCCATGTGCTATAATCCTCTATCATGGGATGAAATGGGAGTCTATTTATATCAAATGAATCTATAGATCTCTCAGTTCGATATTTTGTTTGTTTTTTATAGGATCCTTTATTTATGAAGTTATTTATTTTTTCCAGCAATTATTTTCTTCAACTATGCTATGTATATCATATTTGGATTAACTTTTTATACTAGTATATTATAGGTTTATAATTGGGGATATCCTATTGAGTTTCATTTTTTCACAAATTAAATATTCACAATACTATGAATGAAAACATTATGTCTACTTTTCAGTCGATTATAGGATACTTAGTGGATAGAGTCACAGTCCAGTGTTGGTTAAACAAGTGATAACTCTCATGTATAGTTTGACATTTTGGATATAGTAGGTCGATCATTTCGGAGAATGGATATGTGGTATATCTTAGAGTTAGTAGTAGATCATTATGTATTTATTTCTTTTTAAAATTATTCTATATATTTCATCAGCATAGTGGGAGACCCTTTTATTTGGTATAAGATTCCCATGAGTTTTTCTATTACCTTCGATTTTATTATAGCATTATCCTAATTTTGATATTTTTTAGGTATTATATTTTTTATGGAGTGTATGTATTTGTTTTTTATAAATGATTAAATTGTATAGTCTCTCCACATTATCATTTTAGATCATCACCACCAGTTGGTAGCCCCTTTTTTATGGGTAGGCACAGTTTCGGCTTATGGTGAATCATCTTAAGTGATGTGTATGGTTGAGTAAAGATTGTTTTTTGTAAAAATGATATCGAAGGATACCTAGTTTTTTTCTTGGTTGATTTGGTAGATAGGTGTTTTAGGGATGTATCAAAACATGTGATGGATTTTAGTCGGGTGTGTCATAAATGACATTATCAATTTAAATTCCATGTTTTCATGGAATGGTATTTAAATTTTCAATTTATTTTTATTCTTTTATGATTTCACCGAGTGTCATTCATCTTAGATTGTGGATTTATGGTTTATTTTTGTTTTTAGATCTAGTCCTGGGGCCAGGAGGTTAGTGTTCATGAATCCTTCTATGCACATAGGATTCACATAAAATATGAATATTTATGTGTGATTTTAATATATATTTAGGATTATATGTTTAAAATGTCAAAAAACCTATATATTGTTGTCCCATGGATATTCGTTTTGCAAGTTTACTCAATTTGAAAAAAATAATTTCCTCTACATGAATGGTCTATTGGATCTCTTGGTGAAATGTTCACTGGGGATTGAAATATTTTGCCTTTATTAAGGGATTCATGGTGAACCTTGTGGTTTGTTGTGGGATTTCAATGCCTTATAGGTGAATTTATGAGAGAAATGGTTTTTGTGATTTTTTATATTGGTTTCTTGTTTCCCTGAGGTTGAGGTTTCCCGGATGTCTTAGGTTTATTCATTACGAAAAATAGTTTGTTATTTCCCCATGTTATTTTCATGGGTTTTTTCATTGGTGTATTGTTTGACTACAATTTATCAGGATCATAGGTTGGTATTGATTATAATTGTTTTTTGGGGACTCCAAGTGTCTACAATCACTAGGGGTCATTATTTAAGAAGAATCAATTTGGTATGCTTGATGTTTGAGAAATTGATCACTGGAATCACTAATGATTTCAATGATGTATTGAGAGGGAAGGTTTTTTGGATTCATGGCACTATTTTTTTATCATCTCAATTTTTTTGTATTGGTGAGTGAGTGGTTAGACACTCGTAGTTTGGGATTGATCTCTGGGTGGAGGGTGGTTGTGTGATTGATATTGTCATAAAGGGGATGCCTCAATTTTGAAGAGGACCACTGATGGTGATCCTGTTTTTTTGGAACTATCGTATATGAGGAGCATGATCAATGGTTAGAGGTTCATTATTCTATGTTTTTATAATTTAATATGAGAACATGATAAAATAAGAGATTTTCATTGGGAATCACTCTTCCGTAAGGAGGAGAGTGGTGGTTGGTATTTATTTTTTAAAAAACTAATTTATGTATGAGGGAATCTGTGCATGGGATCTGTGTAGTGTTAGTTGGTGGATAATTTGGATTAATGGGTTTTCTATGGGTTCGTTGGTATTTTTTATGTCTTGAAGAACATTGATTATCATTTATGTATTGGAATTATTGAAGTGGGTTTTCAATGAGAAGTGTAAAAAAATAGTTTTGCTGGGAAACACACCATAATCCATTGGATTTTTGATACCTAAGTTATTTTATTTTTTAAATGTGGTTGTCTCCATATTTGTAAAGACAGGGAATTGATGTTATTTCCTTTTAGTATTGGTGCTCTAGTGTGCGTGATTATATAAATTTTATTCATTAAATTTGGTAGTGGATGGAGTTTTGACTGTGGAATCTAGTGTTTCTCTTGTGGGGAAATGATAATAATACTCATATAGTGGGTAGAATCCTATTAAACATGGTTTAATTCATCTCATATTGTAAGATAGTTGGTGATATGAGATTGATTGATGGATGCTTCTGAAAACATTGTTTGTGCTAGTTCATGGAGTGGGAAATGATGGATGGTAGACCATTAGGTCATCTTGGGGAGGGAAGAGTTATGGTCTGGATTTTTCAATGAACAACCTCAATAAATGTTGAATAAAAAATATAAATTTGAGTTTTTTCTTGATTAGTTTTCATGGTAAAAACATGAATAAATCTTTTCCAATTATCATAGAAATTTTTTTGAACTTCCCCATTGGTCCTCGAATGAGTTATTTACCTTAGGATATTAGTTGGGAAAAATTATAAGTCATTCAAGATTTGCAATAATATGTAATATTTAACTAAATAAATATTAATTATTTATTCACATTTCAATACTGATTTAATTTGAATGAAATTACATATTGAGATTCTGAATCCATATTTTATATCTGTATAAGGGGTAATTAGGTGGGAAATAAAGATGTCTCGAACGCTGGGGTTAGGCTTCGACCCCACTTTTTTTTATTTTACATTTTTCCTTATTTTTATTTTATTTTTCCTATTTAATTTATCCTCTACTATTTAGATATTGCGAACACAAATTCCACTACATCACTACATCTGTCTAGGAGAGAAGATGGATGAGGGATATGAGCTAATGTAGGATTCATCAATCAAAGGTATACTAGGACGTGGTGGCTTTGTGGAATAGATCCTAATATGATGCTACAATATTTTACCACCCTAGATTAGATCGATTTAAATTTTTTGTTTTGAATCCATATTTTTTAGTTATTTTAATTATTTAATTATTTGGATGGGGGTTTCTTGGTTCCATTAGAGACTTCGTGTGTGGTTTTTGAGAAACTGTGGTTTTGAAAAGCTTGTAGGGATTTCTATTTGGAGAAAATTGAATACCCAACTTATAGTTCTGAGAAAAAACCTTATTTATTCTTCCTTTTATGTGAGGTGGGGAAGAATAGACTGTACAGCATGTAGTCTAGATTGACATTTCTTGTTAGGGTGGTTTGTGGTGTGGTTGGTAGGGTACACAATTATACACTATTTGAGGGGGATTACCATAACATAGGTGTGGTACTTATCTTAAACACATAAAAGTTATGTGGTTAGGTACCATGGGTCACTCACATTATGAAAATCCATATATTTATTTCACATTAATACATGATTTATTACATTATAGTGCACATAAAACAACCCGGAAGACTGAGAAGTCTAGTTTCATTGGTAATTAGATTTATAAGAAAATTTATTGAATATTGGATACATAAACATTATTAAAAAAATCCATAACATTCTTATATAATTATGTGAATTTTAAAACATTTTAGGATAACCTAGAGAAATACATAAGAAAGTGGTGAGCTATAATAACCAGTAACGGAATACACATAGAATAAGCTTAAGAGAATAATACATGTTAGAAAATAGTTATTTCAATAGGGAATAAAAATATTAGGAATCATAAACATGAAAAATTAGACATGATAAAGCATAATAATTATAAAGGCGACATAGGAAATATAGAAACAACATTAAACACTACATCATAAAAATAGGTCAAGCTTAACAACCAATAAATAATGATCGAAAGGTACCATAAAGTAATATGGTTCACTCCCTATCTAAACACAATGTCTCATGAGAAAAAACATTACACAATCCATTGGAGCTTTATATAATTCTGGGTACACCCATCCCTTTCATTTCATTCTTAAGATTAATTGTACCCCATAGATCGCACAACATGAATTCATTTTTCATTATATTTTATTCCAAAATAAATGAGTGTGTAATAAATATATGTAAGTCCTACACCAAATAAGTATAATTTTATAAAAGTGAACACACTTGATGCGTAATGGTTCTAATAATCACAATAGAATTGTTTTGGCATAGAAAATCATGGTGAATTTTCGGCAGCATAACGATGCCACATAAAATGTCATAAAATGGTTTAATAAGATAAAAATTGGTCTCTAATTATTTGGAAAAAATAGAATGTAATATAGAAATGTAAATACATATCCCAAAAAATGAAACTAGAAATAAAAGGCATAAGATAATAATGAATCTTTAATAAGGAAGAGGAGGTTAGGATTCCTTACCTGAGTTTGTGACTCCAAATGCTTGAAAGAATAATCTTGAGATATTGGGGTAACCATGGGAGGTCTATAGATAGGGTATGAAGAGTAAGGACATGCTCTCAGGATTTTTAAGGAAGTGAAATGGGTGATTATGTGGTTTTATATAGGAAAAGATTTGATATTTCTTTATTAGTTCTCGAACATAGATTTTGGACTCTATATAATAAAATAAGCAAAACCATAAACCCTGCCATGTTTTATGCCAATGGATTATTCCAAATGAGAATTTTTTACATTATTTTATATGAACAAGGGTCATATCTAAATAAAATAATTCCATTACTTATGTGGTGGTGAGTCATGCTCTGAAAGAAATGATTTTAAAACCATAAAATCAATTAATGGTTTTGAATGAATCACAATGGATTTATAAAATTAAATAAATATACTTAAATTATTATTATTTAAAATTAAAAACATCTATTTTTCATGTATAAATTTTATAGTATTTATTACATCACCTTTTTCATTATGATGTCAAAATTCACATATTATATTTTTACGGTATTTAGTTTTTACCCAAAAAGTCTAGTGCCTCATAAAATTATGGAAAATTCACCATTGGATAATTATTTTGATATAATTCCAAAAATAATATTCATATTAATAAATAATTTTATAAATATGTGAATTTTCACATTTAAAATAATAATCGATATTTATTAATAAATGATGGGGTTTTCTAAAAATTTCAGGTTTTGAACCCTTATAAAAATAACATTTGACTTCATAGATGTTATATGACCATTTTTATTTAATAAAAACTATTTAAAATTTTATTTATTTAAAAACTCCATTAAATAAACAAAATAAATTTCTTAATTGAATTTCAATATTAACCAAAAATACTATTTGGGTTTTATTATATAAAAATAAAAAATCATTTAAAATTTAATAATAATTGGATGAAAATATATTCATTATTATATACAAAATAATGTATAAAATCATATTTGTAAGGTCTTGAAACATATCCCTTTAATACACTAGCATACGTCTTAAGGGTAAGGAGCGCGCTTATGAGATATTCACAGAGTGATTCGATTAACATTGTTTGGTTTTTGATCTCAAAGATGTTGAACTTCTCCCATAAACTATTTCAATAATGCTTACGTTTTTCGATATGAAATTTGGATTTGTCAAGGAAAAATTATAGAGATTATACCTCCCTCAAAAGATCTGATAAACGGGATTCATAGGGTACAATCCTACTTATTGAGGTCATCACCTCCTTTGCCTGTGTTAATGGGATTTGTTTAAACCCTATATTTAAACTAATAATGTGATCACTATTCAAAGGCTATATTATCAATGATAATTATTCATAATAGTCTCTTAAATCTGATAAAATATAATAAATCCCAATAAGTGAATTGGTTTTCTATAAAAACATTACATAATTTTAAATTTAATGAAATCACAATAGTAATTTTATTTAAAACTGTTTGGGTTGTTACAATCTTCCCCCCTATGGCAATTTAAACCAAAAAAAATTCCCACAAAAACAAAAATATTAGGGTAAATTTCTTTCATCACCTCCTATAGTTTGCACATTTCTTTTTCAAACTTTTGGTTTCTCTAAAACACTTTGACAAGGTGCATTGTTTTATTTTGTAGAACATTATCTCCACGATTGGAGATTTTCACCGGTGCCTCTTTATAGGAAAAATAATTCTATAATGGTATCATGTGTGGATTGATTATATTTTAGGGGTCTAGTATGTACTTCCTTAATAGGGATATGTTGAATATATCGATTACATGAGATTTTTTAGGTTGGAGTTATAGTCGATTGGCCACCTCTCTGATGTGATCAAAGATTTCAAAGGGATCGATTTATCTTAGACTAAACAATCTCATATTTCAAAATATCATAACCTTCATCCATGGAGATTTTTAGAGGAATACAGTGTCTCAAACTTAAAACTTTATGTCTCATTGATGATTATCAACGTTTCTCTTCTGTCGACTTTGAGTAGACATGTTGTGTTATTGAATAGTCGTAACCTTTTCCACCATTTCATCGACCAATTCAGGAACCAATAGTTTTCATTCCTCAACATCATCCAAGAATACTATTGTTTTTATCATCTTCAAATAAATTTATTCATATGGATTCATTTGGATTCTTGATTTAAAATTATTTTTGTATGAGAACTTGGACAGAGGTAGATGTTGGTCTCATCCTCCTTTGAAGTCCATACAAAATGATCTCAAAATGTATTGTTGTGTCTAAATACTTTGATCATATTGGCCATCAGTTTGATGATGGTAGTAAATAGAGAAGTTCAACTCTATTATTATACGATGTAGGAGACTTTTCTGAACATGGAGGTAAATCTCATATCTTGGTCAAAAACTGTTGATAGTGGTACACTATTGAGCCTTACCACTAATATAATGTATATCTATGCATGTTGATCTAATGAGAAACCTATCAAATCAAAATGAATCATGTGGCCTATATATAACGATCCACCAAAACCCACATTGCATTATTCCCTCTTGATGTCTTCTAAAGACTAGTCAAAATGTCTATGTTGATGTTTTTCCATTTCCAAGTATGAATGGGTATTGTATGTATCATCCCCATGGATTTTTCTCCTCACTGTTTTCACTTGCTGATATACAATGAATCATGATGTATACTCTGAGATCATCGTCTTTATAGTGTCTTGACAATAGTTACCTCAGATATCTTGATAAATCTTTGTACTTCTTGGGTGGATACAGAAGGTTGAGATATATGCATCATCTAGTATCTCTTTAATTCATGACATTATAGTACGCAACCACGACCCAAATCATTCAAATAATTCTTTATTTACATTGATATCTTAGGATTTCCCTTTTATTATAGTCCCCACTTTCTTCTAAATTCCTAAATAATCCTTTTTAATTCTTTAACCTCTCCATAAGGGATGGTTGAGAAATCATTTTTGAAAGGATTGATTATGTTCCTTTTTTTATGATTCTCATGTAGTTCCTTATCAAATCTATGAATATCAGATCCTTCTCAATTATCATCAATTATAAAATAGTTAGATTTTTTTACTTATAGAATCTTACATTAATTTTCTTTACTAGTATGGTAGTGGATTGAGAAGTCACGACCCTTAATTATCTCCAACCATATTCATAGTTTCATATTCAGATTTTTCTATATGAATAAATATTTCATACTTCTATGATATATATATCTTTCAAACATCCACCCAAAGAGATAATTTCACCATATATTAACAGTGAATATTATTCCATTTAACTCCATATCATCTGCATGGTATCTCTGCTCATGAAATTTCAACTTCCTTGAAAAATAAGCTATTACCTTGTCATTATTCATTAACAGACAAAAAAATCCCTTATTCAAAGATTTTCTAAATACAATTACAATATCTCAACTATAAGGTAGTGTGAGAACATCAATATTGATAAGGCTCATTTTCAACTCCTTTTAGCTCTATTCACATTCATTATTCCAAGATAACATTACTCCCTTCACAATTATCTTCATTAGGTATTTTAATAATTCTGTGAAATTTCTTACAAATTAGTGATAATACCCAGTTAATAAAAGTAATCTACACATACATGTCGTAGATGTTGGCCTCAACAATCCACTAATTTCTTTTTTCATTGAAGTTTACATAGATATACCCTTGATTACGGTGATATGACCCAAGAATGATACTTCATTCAACCTGAACTCACATTTCTTGTACTTGGCATAAATATTATCCCTTTGTAAGATCTTTATCACATGTCATAGGTTTTCCTCATGCTCCACCTTAGTCTTATATAATAGTCTAAAACAATTTAAAAACACTTCCTATAATTTTTTGAGGTAATATCTAAAAACTTTATTCCAAAATTTCAAGAATATTGTAAGAGTAGAGGTGATTCTTATAGGAATTACAATAAACTCATAGTTCTTATAACATTAATGAAAATAGGTCCTGGGGATAACCTATTTAATCACCTTAACATGGTTATATTATGATCGTACATCCACCTTGGAGAAGTATTGTGCTCCATGTAGCTGATTGAAAAAGTCATAAATCCATGGAAGAGGATACTTTTTCTTTGTTTTATTTATGTTGAGTGAATGATAAGTAATGAAAAGGTTCATTGACTAATCATTATTCTTGAGAAAAATTACTAGGTCGCCCCATGGTGGAGCACTTGGGCATATGAAACATTTGTCAAGATTCTCATGTATTTACTTCCTCAGATCATGAAGTTCCACAACATGAATTCTATTTGGAGTCTCAAATAATGTTAACACACCAGGTATATCCGCAATTGAAAATTTAACCTCTCGATGATGGGGAAGATAAGACTGTATGTCAAGAAACACATCTGTGTATTCCCTCACAATAGGCATGTCTTTTTGGATGATTGTTTCCTTAGACTCAATCATTTGTGCCAGATATTATTTCTTATAGGTAAATAATATAAATTGTCAAGAATTTGGGGCAAAAAAATATTTATTATCCTCCTTTAACTTTTATATAATTTGGGGTTTATTCGTGATATAAAGAGGGATTTCTTTCTCATGGACACTTTTCTTGGATTTATATAAGGAAATTCAATCCATAACAATAATTTCATCAAATTCTAGTAAAGGGTGTTTGAAAAGAATTGGGTGTTCATCTCGTGAATTCTGATAGGGGAGGTCTTAAATGCTTGGCATGTGATTATTTCCCAATTTTCTTTTTTCAATAACATCTCTACTTCCATGATGTGTGGTGGTGGTAGAATAGTTCTACTAAAAATTAATGATATGAAGTAATATCTAGAATAAAAAATTATTTCTCAATTCGTAAATGAATATGGTACCTTTCACCACTTTTTTCAGGATGCACCTCGACAGTTGTAATGGAAAAAATCCCACCCTTACTGCCTTGGATTTTTTTTGTTCTCTACGAATACCCTTGGATTAGTGAATTGATTTGAAATGTTCCCATGTTTTTTTATAAGTGAATAAATGAAAAATTAACTGAGGTTTTATTGAATAATATATTTATTCCATTTAATTAGTAGGTTTCTCCTCTCGGTATTTGTTAGCTGAGTGTACTTTCTTCCTATATCTAAAGAATTTCCTCATTCACCGTAGGCAATTTTTAGGGTGATTCTTTCTGAACCATTGACAAGTGGGATGTCAAAATTTTATGGAACTGTTAAATTTATCCATCAGACTACTAGAATTAAAATCTACTCTGCACTTCTTAACCACATGATACACTTGAAATTCACCGATCTTCATTTTGGCATTGAGGGAACATCAGACAATTTCCTCATAGTTTTCAAAGTCTCGTATCACCATGTGTTTTGGTAGACTTTGTTTTATCCAAAAAAATAAGCGGTCAACCTTGCATTCTGGGGTAACGATAAGGTCGGATGTGTATCGTGCATGTATTGTAATGTTTTCCACATAGACCTTGCTAGATTCATAATCATTTTTCTTGAGTTAAATGATAACCATTCCCATTTTTAAATTGAGGGTCTAAGGACAATATTTATCAAAAAACCTTTCTAAAGTTTCTCACACTCCATCACTTTGATATCTCCTCTAGGCTCTGTAATATTCATCAATTATAATCACTGATCAACTTCTCTCTCCATACAATACACAACTTGTAGAACCGTATCTTGCTAAAAACATTGAAGGATAGAGATAAACATCCCAATAGATTTAACCCATTTTTCCATGAATTAAGGGATTAGATAAGACATTGAATTTTTAAGTCATTTGTCACATAAAGGCCTCAATTGTAGCATGTTCTCTCTTAGGGGGATTTTAACGATCCTCTGAATCCACATTTCTATTTATAACCATAATCATTTCAGAGAGTATCATCATAAAGTTCATGATTCCTTCACCCATTGGGTTGGGTATCTCATCGATATAATTAGGACATTTCCCATCACTTAAATTATTTACCAGATTCCTCATATTTTGAGCCATTATGTACAATAAAATGAAAATTGGGGATGGA
Source organism: Viscum album (assembly GCA_963277665.1). Classification (NCBI taxonomy): domain Eukaryota; kingdom Viridiplantae; phylum Streptophyta; class Magnoliopsida; order Santalales; family Viscaceae; genus Viscum; species Viscum album. Next base: position 544,926,998 of record OY728119.1, read on the forward strand.
TATTATTACACTATTAAACACATAATGGAGAATCCAATAAAATTAAAGGGAAACATATAAATTTAAATTTATTTCATAACTTATGAATTTATAGTCTTCAATCAATGGTATCCATTATTTATTTCTTAACAGATATGGTTTTAGTAATTTTTTTTATTCCATTAATAATTTCTCATAATGATATTATTAATTAAAAAATAATATCTCATGGGAGTGTCAAATGAGGTGCCTCGTAAGGCCCATTAAAATGTATCATGATACACCGAGCCAGGCGTGACACACCTTGTCGTAGTTATTGCCCATAGGTACATATGTTCTTGAACCACGTTCACTTGTAATATCCAAAAAATGATGTATTTTATTGATAAAACTCTAAAACTATAATTACCAAAATTTAGGGTTGTTTTCTTATACATAGTCTTATCCATGGGAATTTTTCTAGAGTTTTCTAATCATAATCCCAAAATTAACTAATCTTTTTCTTTGATTCAAACTATGAAAACAGTGATGCTTATTTCACATTAGTGCATGGTTTATTACATTAAAGTAAACATAAAACAAAATATAAGATTTAGACGTATATTTTCCTTGGTAATTAGGTATATATTATATCATAATGAACATGGGATATGTCAACATAATTAAAAAATTAATTAACTTGCCTCTAAAATTAAATAGCTTTTAAATATACCTGTGATAACCTGAGGACATATATAAAAAAGGGTTGAACCATAAATCCCACTAAGGGAATAAAAATGGAATAACACAAACATAATAATACATGTTAGATAATAGGAATTTCAATAGGTAATAAAAAGAGTATGAATAATGAACAAGATAAATGAGACATGATATATCAAGTTAATTATAAAAGGAAACATGGGAAATGGGGATAAAACATAAAACAAAGCATCATAAATATATGACATGGATAACTACTGATATATCTTGATAGAAAATTCTTATAATGTAATCAGGGATACTTATTATCTCAACATGTCATCTCATGAACTAAACACTGCCCAATTCAATGTAGTGCAATATAATTATGGGTGCACCCTTCATATTCATTTCATTCTTATTCTTAACTGTGCCACATAGTTCATAACAAATGGATTAAATCATAATTATATTTAATTACATGATCATGGAGTGTGGAATAACAACATCAATGTCCCAATTCAATAAGTAAATGTGTATAAAATTTAACACCCTATATAAGAAATTGGTATGGTATTCACTATAAAAATTTTTTGGCATAGAAAATCACTGTGAAATTTTAAAAGTATTACAACATCACAAAAAAATTAATAAAATATTTCTATTTTAAATAAAGTTGTTTATCATCATTAGGGAATAAAATAGGTTATAATAGGGATTTTTAGAGACATATCCTAACATAATAAATTTGAAATACAAGGCCTAAGAGAATAAGGAAGCTTGAGTAAAGAAGAGATGGTGGGGCTCCCTTACCTAAGTGTGTGTCACAAAATTCTTAATTGGAGCTTCTTTATAGATTGGCGGAACCTTGGGAGGATCATAGACAATAGATGGGAGATTATGAAATCGATAAAAATATTTTGAAGGAAGGTAAGTGGGATCTTGGTTGTGTTTATGTAGGATAATAGTTGGTATTTCTTTATTATTTCTCAAACTTCAGTTTTTGTCACAATAAAATAAAATTACCATGACCACAGACCATCCCATGGTTTCTAAAAAATTCGAGTGGTTCTCATTATATTATATGCCTAGTGGGATAAATTAATGAAATAATTCCCTTGGTTATGTGGAGATGAGTCAACCTCATAAAGAGATTATGTTAAAACCTTAAAATATATTAATCGTTTTGGAGGAATCATAATAGATTTATCAAATAATTATAATCTATTAAAAATATAATTATTTTGAAGATAAAGCATATATATTTTTGGATACCATTTATAGTATTTAATACATCACTTTTTGGGTCATTATGATGTCATAAGACACAAAGCATATTTATTTGGTATTTAATTTTTACCTGAAAATTAGGCGGTCTACATAAATTATAAAAACTTCACCATTAGATAATTTTTTGGTTACGATTCGAAAAATAATATTCATTTTATCCAAATAAATTTCTAAATATGTGAGATTTTACTAATAATAAATATTTTTTGAGAATTGTTGGGTTTATTTTAATAATAATGGGTTTCAAACACTTAAAAAATTCATTTAACTTGATAAAAATTATGTATAGTTTATATTTAATAAATATTATTTAAAATATTATTCATTTAAAAACATTAATTCATTTAAATAATTTCCTTAAGTGAATTTTAATAATAAAAAAATATTATTCATGTTTTATTGAATCAAAATAAAAATCAATTATAAAGTAAAAATAATCGGATGAAAATATATTCCTTAGTACATTAAAAATAATTTACAAACTCGTATTTCTAGGGTCTTGATATATATTCCTTTAATAAAGCATCATATTCCCTATGTATAAGGTGCATGTTTGTGAGACTATCATGGGATGATTCTGCATACATGGTTTGGGTCATGAACCCAATGTGATTGAACTACTCCAATAAACGGTTTCTCTCATAAATAATTTGATATATATCAATTTTGGTTTGGTCAAGGAAAAATCCCAGAGGTGTTATCTCCTTAATAAGCACTGATATATGGGCTTCATAGGTTATAATCCTACTGGTTGATGCCATCACTTGTTCTGTGTTAATTGGATTTGTTAAACCCTATATTTATACTAAACATTTGATCATTGTTAAATGTATATATAATAAATGTTAATTATTCTTAATGGTATTTATATGATTGAATATAATTAAACCATAGAATTTGATTTGTAATCTATAATATCATTACATAATAAGACAATTAATTTAATCACAAGAGAAATTTTATTTATAATAGTTCAGGTCATTACACACAATCCAATTGTATTCCTTACATGTCATGTAGTTGGGGTAATTTCATGATGAGTGGGTGGTGGAACATACATAGGGAAGACTGCTAGAGGTACACACTGTGTACAGAAGTCACAACCATATACTTCTTCATTAGAGGTTATTTTTATAATTTCTCACCCTGGAGCTAAAATTGGACATATGATTAGTCCTTTTATTTGAATGTTTCCACATAGATCATTATGGTGGAATCCCTTCAACATGGATTGTATGTCTATATGTATTTTAGGATTGGGGAAATTGTGGAGGGATGATTTTATTTAGGTTATAATGATGAATACTTATATGGTTTGGTATGTGTGATGAGAGGTCCAGATGAGGGTTATGATATTGTAAGATGACATAGACAATGTATTCCAAATGTGTTTTGTTTCATTTTATTTCAGAACATTCCAAGAATTATAAATCAACTTGTATCTATGTGGAGATCATGGGTGATCCTTGTATATTTAGAACAATTAATTTTGGTTAGAGTAGTTGTAGTTTGGATCCTATGTTTAGTTTTCCCTTTATCTTTGATACGATCATGGATTCCCTTATAGGTAGTCATGTTATATCATTTTGGATTCCCATGTGATAGAATTGAATCCCACAAAAGGGTTTGAATTCTTATTCACTAGTTTATGATCCTTGAGTCAGATGTGGATGATAGTTTGCGGTATATGTGATCAAATAGACTAAGGGAGCACAATGTTTTATTTTACATAGTAGAGAGTTCATTTCACTTATAGTGTTAGAAGTCTCAATTTTCATGATCGCAAGATCCCTTAGAGTATGTTTTTCTATTTTAGGGGACCATGGGAGCCTTCTTCTTTATTGAATATGATATAGTAAGTTTAAATGTTTTAGTAGTTTATATGACAATTTCAAGAGTTGATCAACCATTGATTTCATATAATTTTACCAGGGATATTTTGGTTATTTTAAACATAATATTGGATGTAATTGGGGTGTTTTGGGATATAGTTGGATCGATTATTATCCCAAATATTAATCTCTCTATACCATTCATTGGTTTACTATCTACAAATGGATCTAGTGTGTTAATGGATTATTTATATGATTTCCCCCATAGAATATTATATTTTTTTACCATGGATAAGGGGTGGTTTTCCATGGTCCCAGATGTTTTGTGGGAATTGGGTTGCAACATGATCCCCACACTAATTGTATATTTTTATGGAGTATCATTATTTATAAAAAACTATCATGATCTAGAATGGTTTTATTAGTGTTAGTAATTTTTTTCTTGAGTTTAGAAAATTACATTGGAGTCCTAGATCCTAGTAGAGTTCTGTGTTATAATTTGGATTTCAATGGTTATTTTATATGGTATAATATTCATGCATCTTTCATGTTTATTTTTTAATTTTACTAAAAATATATAACTGACACACTTGATGTTCAATGGATGAGTCATCCACATGCTACAATCCCATAAGCCTGGGTTAGAGTGGGGGAAAATTTATATCTGGTTTCACCTTATATCAAGTGGTTTTTTATCCCCCTTTATTTATATAATTACTTATTATATGACATTTTGTTTGAGTTTTTGTCTACGATTAGAATATCACATGTGCAAGAACACATTATTCCAGCAAATTATATGTTCTCCCTTGGGGTTGGACTTCTAAAATGTATCCCCCACATATGTACAAAATGGTTTTCACTTAGACCTTATGTATTATGTCTTACTTATCACATGATTTAAGGTGGATAGGGTTAAGTCCAAGTGCTTCTTGTTGTAGTGGGACCAATCGTGTGGACTATAATGTTCGGGTTGGATTATATCAATAGTTATATAGACTTTGTATGTGGTATGGATCTATGTTTTCCTTAAAATTGATGTTTTTATTTTTAGTTTTATTTATTCTATATATCTATTCTTCCTATTGGATGACTAGTTTCTTCATTATAGCATGCTCATGCTTTTTTATGTCATATTCTCTTTTATTATAGAATCATGTTTCTTTAGTTATTTGTTGTGTACTATGTTGTTTATGTATAGTATGTTTCTAAATAATTTTCATTATTTATAAACATTGATTCAGGGGTATAATCTCCCCATCATATTATCATGGACCCTATACACATTTTGAAATCCATAAAAATATGGTGAGGCATACTTAAAGCCTTTTGGAGAATAGGATTAGGTCATGTGTCAGCTTAACCTCAGTCGGTTCATTACATGGGTTAAGATTTATTTATAAACTACTAACTCTATGGGTGTAATAAAAGTGGACTCATTGATTGAGTATGTTTTTTGATTACATCTTACCTTCTGTTTCTAGCTTTGAATCAGATCAAGATACTCACCTGCTGATTTTTCTAGAGGGAGATATAAATGTTTTCCTTAGAGACCCCCTAGAATATTTTCCCTCATACAATCACAAAATTTTAATTTCTTCCTAAATTCTAGGATATAAAATATTTTATTTTGATTCCATCCATTATTACATCAAGGAATCTATCTGAATGGGAGAGCATAATGAATCACCACAACCGATTCTTATAAAGTTGTGATTATCATAAGGATCCAACAATCTCCAAAATACAGTGTTCCAAAAGGAGTATCATTACAGCAGGTAAATAGTATAATATTAATATATAGTTTACGAGGAGTTATTCTATGTGATCCAAACCAATAAGGAATTAAACCTAGCTAATGAGAGACTGGTAGAGTTATATAGGTTTCTTGAATAAGCATGAACCAGGGAGAAGAATATTATTGCAACTACCATGGAGACACTTTGTCTCATTAAGGAAGATAAGTTTATGGAGATATCCACACTTCAATAAAATTTTGAGGATGGAAATAAATCAATTTTGAAAATACAATACTATGTTTTTTGAATTTTGCAATGTGTTGCTATTTTATAGAGTGACTCTAACCAATAGTGAATCATTTTCACTTTTCATTGACGAATGAAATGAAATTATTGTTCTCAATAACTGTCAATTATTTGATTTCTTATTCAAATCAAACTATCATGTTATAAAAATCATCAAATCTCTAAAAATAAATTTAGAAAAAACTTGAATCCCCAAGAATAATTAATTTATATGAATGAGGTAAATCATAGACAACAAACACTTAAGTTATAAATATTTCCCCCTTTGGAAGGATTATAGTTAGGTATAATCACAGTACCATCACCATAACACTATATTTTCTAAATTTTGAAGTTGAAATGGTTTCCTCTTAGAATAAAATAACGGATGTGTATTGACATTATAGTCATCGCTGTACAGTAGATTAATTCTATATTGATATTAAATTAGTTGACTCAATGTTTAGAGGATCGTGATAGAAAAAACATTGAATGGATATTCCAATGTCTAGTTTGATTTGAAAACCCTTCAGGTTATATTCTTATTTGTTTCACACTGATCCATTGAACTGATATTCTAGGGAATATGGGATAATTTTACATCTACCAAAGCCATGTGGTATAGTATGTATAGTTTGACTTTTATTATTCTTTTATAATGGACCCAATAAGATTTATGTATTTTATTTTCATTTAGTTTCCTTCAGACAAATTTTTTTCATAATACTAATGTGACATAAGATTAGTATTATGTATCATAGATTTTAAAGATATTTTCCATATATTTTTTTCATCCTTATAAATTTTATGGCTCTTAATGTCTTTTCAAATACTCAATTTTTTAACGTCGGGTAGGATTTCTCCCTAATGAGTAAAAAATTGACTTCTTTCTAATAATCTCTTTGTGGATTTCCATGATGTAGATTTTTATGTATCGTTCCTTATATATTTTATATTTTTTCATGAAATACTAATATAGTGTATTTTTAGGTTCATACGATATTGATAAAAGGAATATGTGTTCTTCATTGCAACACAAGTGAAGGAAAACCTGACAGGAAAAGAGAGACCAATGTTTCTTAAATAGAAATAACAAAGGAAACGTGAATATAGTTTAATTTCATACTTACTAGACCAATTTTTTTATGTTTAAGTATTGATAAGTCTTCCCATATATAGATATAGTTTTTTTATATAAATTTGAAAAAAAACTAATGAAAGATGGTCTATCTGTAAAAGGACATGAAAAAACCAAATGTGTATAGAGAGACCATTACAAATATATAATACCTCATGAATAGTTTCATTCATTTTATAGTCATGATTAATGGAAAATTATAACCTATGGTTTAGTTTTATATGATGAGGATGGATTAAAGGTTCAAGAATGAGATGTTTTATCGATTCATAGAATGTGGGCATGATGCATGGATAAGTAACACCAAGGGGATAAAATATACTTGAATAGAGAGATTACAGATTGGGTACATCATGACTCAAGAATTAATCAAGAATAATGATATGGGAACATATATTAGGTATGAGCATTGACTGTATACAAATTATATGTTCTAATTAAACAGTTTCAGGGTGTATGAATATTAGAAGGTTTTTTTCATTGGATGAAAAAATGAATCTTGTTGGAATTATATATTACGGATAAGTATGTAAATCTCTATTAGGTTATGTATTTATAACTATATAGATATTTCCATTGAATATGGATCCACATGTTACCAATAGAGATAGAAATTATGTTAGGATTTGATCATTGGGGACAAGAATAGGGTTTATGGGAAAGTGAGTATTTTAGGAGGGTTATGGTTCCAGTAAAATTATTTCTATCATATATTTAAAACATTATCAAGGTAAAGGTATGAGATATTTTATAACTCTAACATTTTCTTGATATATTGGGTTCAGCTGTAATTCTATGACATTCTCAAACATTATATAGTGGTCGCGATAAGCTTTTCTTCTTGTCTATTTATGCTGTAAATTTTTCCAAAGACTTGATGGTGGAAATCAAAGAGATTGGGGGATTAAATTTTACTCAAAATAGCCTTTATATTTTTTTGTAAAGTTACATTTTTTTCATATTTCACTACTATTTTATGTTCTTACTATTTAAAATATTGAAGGCTAGAGGTTATAATTGTACATCTTTGACCACATGTTTCTGAGTTTACCATCATAACTCTTTAGATAAGGTGCACATAATGGATTGTCATAGATTATAGACAAATATATTAAGTGGAAGTGAAAAAACTAATACCAATTTTGGTTCAAGGGATAATAACCTCTTAACAACTTCTAAATAAGTATTTTTAATAGTATAATTTTTTACCTGAGGTTATTTTATTAGGAGGGATGACATGTTATACATATGTAAGGGGAAATCAATAACCACATTCATATAAGGGGTTTTATTATAAAGTTTTCATGGAATATGTGGATAATATTACATAATCTTTAGGATGAAAAAAATAATCTATTTAGAAGGAATAATGGGTTGTGTGTACCGAGATCTATAGCATGGGTATGTATGCATAGCAAAATAGAGGAGTCACATGATGTTGGATAGACTCATTTTAGATATAAATGAAATATAGATTTCAATCATTGAATCAAGGTACATAATACATGATTTATGTAATGGGTATCTAAAAGTTTGAAGGAGAGTTTTAGAGTAGATTTAATCATGGGTTTTTGTTTCATTCATTTATAATGGATTAAAAATGGGTGTTGGTCTCTATTTGAGTAAAAAAAGTTGGCCAATATGTCCCTATTTACCTTGAAATAAAAATAATCTAGAAATAAAAAGTTAATATTTTAATATTAGTATATGTTTTTGATGTTTAAAACCATGTGATGAGGACTCATATGTCATGTAGTTTAACTTCAAGGGATAAGGACTTGGATGTTGTGTAGTTTAACATCATATGATGAGGACCCAAATGTTGTTCAGCATAACTTCAGGGGTTGAGGACCCAAATTTTAATATGTTTAATGTCATTTTATGAGGACATAAACTATATAATTTAAATTCATTTATTAGGGATATGGATTTCATGAAGTTTTATATCATGATAAGATGACAGGGATATCATTTCATTTAATGTTGTGTGAAAAGGACTCCTACCACATCATTAAATATCATGTGGAAGAGACATGGAAATATTATATATAATATTGATCTATGTTTTTTTCAAGATATAATAGCCTCTGATTAGTGTTATATAAATACTATTTTGACCCATGGATGAAATATATATATGTGGGATGTTTTTTTCATAGCACATGTTTTCGGTAAACAACTAAACAATAGGATACTTTTTCATTTTAGGCTTATGAAAACAAAATTAAAGATTTTCCCAACTGTTAATGATCAGTAACAAATAAATATTCATTAGAATTTTCACTGGGATTAAGATAAAGGATTTGCGTATCACTATGTATCATATAATAATACAAATCATTCCACATATATTTCTTATGATTGGGATCCTTCAGCACATGACAATTTATGATGCATTATATTTTTGAAATCCCTTCTCTAGGTATGTCATATACTTTGGGGAGGGGGATTAGAGTTGATATAATTTATGGTTTTTTCAATGATTAGAGACCTTTTAGTTAGACTGTATCCTATAAGAAAATGAATCAATTCACACATAGTACTTAAATGTAGGTATGTTGTCATATCATGGATTCCAATGTAAATGAAACTCATGTGAATAATAATAAAACATGCTTTGTGGGGTAAGTTAAAGGTAAGATAAGGATTTGTGGTTGGATTCTCAAATAAGCAATACAAATTAAACTATGTATCTCATATGGATGGGAATAAATACATGCATTGTTTTATAAAATTTAATACTATCTGAATATATATCATTGTCTCAAAATAACATACATAGATCTAGATCACATGAAATGGAACAGATCTCACCAAACCAAAATGTCATGACTCATCATGTATGGAAAATCAAATTTCATTAAATTTAAAATTTTGAAACTAAGTCTAATTTTACAACCCTTAAATGTTTTTCATCTCAATCATACAAATGAGAGTGATTATTAAAGACTTATAAGATCATATGATCCATTCTTAGTGTGATAAAAGAGATATAACTAGGGGATCTTCTAAAATACGTGAGATTTCTTGAATGTAAAAACACATATATAATTTTTGTCTTGTTAAAAGTGATGATTTATATGTATACATGTATCTCATATTGGGAAAATAAACTAGTGGTATAAGAAATTAAATATTGGACTAGTGATAGATGATCCAGGAATCAATATGTGTCCTATATGTAGGGGAATAAACACACACATAGTCATTATAATATGAAAGAATTTTTTACCTTAGTGTAGACTGGAAAAAATTGGGATCAATACATTGATGGTGTTTATAGGAATATAAATATCCAATAAAGGAGATAGGCAATACAAGGTGGATTACACTAATAATTATAATGTTCTACAATGGCGATCCTCATATTCTGTAGCTTAACATCATGTGACTAGGATAAAAGAAGAAAATCTATTATTATTATTGGAGGGAAGATAGTGAAAAAATAACCAATTCTATAACATGGATTTGTTACTTATATGGTGAAGGAAGAACATTTTTATTTTATATAGGATAATGAAACCGAGAAATCATTCACAATAATTTTTTAGTGTATTTTATATTCTTATAGAGTAGACTTGTGGGGGAATAAAATTTAAATTCCTAATGCTTATAACAATTTGTTATGCAACATTGGTTTTTATGAATTGTAAAATTACTATATAGTTTAACGTAATATAATGATGATATTTTTTGTGAGTTATTACATCATTCAATAAGGATGGCATCAGGAATTTTTATATCTTATGACAAGAAGGTTAGTCTAATATAGTTTATGGTCATACGAACCACACTTGTACCACATAGTGTAATGTTATATGGCATGGACAAAAACAATGTATAATTATGTCTTTTCCAATGTATTATGTCATTTAATTTTATATCTTGGGACATAACCATCAGTTTTATTTAATTTCCTAGTAGAGATTAACATATACTTAAGGGGGTGGGGTGAATTGAGTTCTAAAAATTTCCAATATAAATCAAAAAAACATAAAATTGTTTTGATCATGTCCCACTTTTATTAGATAGATATGCATAAGAAATAAATAAAATACATATTGTAAGACATAATAGATTTTTATAGTTCTTTAGATCAAAATATTCCCCAGTCTACTCCACCAACTCTATATCCATTCACTTTCTTATCTTCACTATTCAACTCCTTTTACTAAGGACCTTTTTGGTTGAATTAAATCAAATTAAACTTGTTATAAAGGTACATATATCTTTCAATGGTACATCCCTTTAATAAATATAGCATCCCAGGCCCAACAAATTACATGACGATTTCACTCACAAAATGAATAAAATGATATAGAAAATATACTTGTTTTATCGCATAGTATAAAGAAAAAATTAATAGTTAATGAATTTTTTTACAAATAATTAGTAATAATTCAATGGAATTATCTTAAATACCTCTTCTAATATAGTACATATTCTCATTATTGGAGAACAATAGTAAAATTTTATTTTTTATAAAAGAATTTATCAACATAAATGACAAGGGAACTGATTTTTACCTAAGAGGGATTATATGATTTCTTGAGTGTATTACGAAGAATATTTTTCATTCATAAAAAAATATGAAAATATATTTTCTATTTCCTCTATAAATTATAATTTTTACACCATTATCCTCTTCACCTTCATTTTATAGGATAACTATCATAAATAAATATCCAAAATTTATAATACATGTTGATTATGAAATATATTTGATCATCCTTATAAAAACTTGTATATCTTTAGTTTTTGGATTACCTGGTATTCCTTGAATTCTGTTTCCAAATTTAAAAAATTCATAATATTTTTATACTGATGATAATAAATAAAAAGGCCTTTTTAAAACAAATTCCAAAAGTAAACTCCTTTCAAATATAATATTTTTGTTTAAATTTCTTTATAAAATATCCATAAACAATAAAATAAATATTATGTATATGTTTAGTTCCTCAGAAGTCTCGAATTTATTAGATTGTGTTATTATAGAAACAATTACATTCTTAATCTTATTACTTTAATATTTGTCTATATCATGTTCTAATTTGATGACATTTATTTGTACGTATATATCATTCTGATCATTAATATATGTTTGAATTCCTCTCAATGATCCTATATTTTTATAAAATGAAATTAACTTTCTATCCAATTTAGGTGTCATTTGAAACTTATAAAAAAATTATCTTTCATACATGTCATTCTCTTGGGTGTATCTGTGATCCAACCTTACTGTACATGTGATTTCTTCTAATCATATGTTAGATTTTCTTATGGGTATCTTTCTATACACTTATTTTATATACTATTTGATACTTACAAAACAATCTCTTTAGTGAATGTATAATTTTTTTCTTTAGGTTATTAGTGATATGCATGATCATAAGCTTGATATACCTAGGCTTTGAGGTCATCCAAAACCTAGTAAATTTTTCACTTGAGGTGGAAAACTATTTTAATATAAAAACACATAATGAAACTTATATACTATTGATTATTCGTTTTTATAAACACTAAAAGATAAATTATTAGTAAAAAATGTTTATTTGTGAAAACATATAAGGGTAAAATTTAATATGTTGGATTTTAATTAGTATAAAAAAATATAATCCTTTTTCATGATAACAAAACTCATTAAAATTAAACAGATAAATTAATAGAAGTTTCTATAAAATCATATTTCATATGAGAATATTAATTTTGAGAAACATTTTGTGTTTTTTTATTTCCATATCCCCTTCACATGGAATAAAAATAAAAATTAAAATAATATGTACAACACATTCATTATTTCAATAAAGAATATAAATTTAAGAATATTTGACATAAATGAATTAGATTTTTGGAATTTTCTTATATGGACAGATACAAAAAAAATGATGAAAATATTATGTTTCCAAAGAAATAATTAGAATAAGTATACGATGTTAATTTTCAATAAGGAAATTACAAAATTACCCAAAATATTAAAATTTCCAAAAATTGAAAAGACATCAGTACTTATTCTTAGCATGTGGTTTATGTGGACAAAGTGAATCATCTAAAGAAGACAATGAAGTGGTTCAAGATTATCTTCTAGTAATATATTTCATGGCTTCCACATGAAAGGATATAATAGAAAACTATGATTATAGCTTTCTTCAAAACATATATTACCTATTTTGAATATTTTAACCAATGGATGTTATATGTTATAGTTAAAACTGGGCTCAGTCGATGGAATCCAACCTCTGCACTACCCCATGTTCATAGTAGTTATGGTGGATCTTGAATATCTATCTCATATCTATTTGATTGGCTCTTATATGTAGCTTAAAAATATTATAATGAATCAAACACCTTATAATCAATTTCATTATTGCTTCTAGCTGAGGGTTTGGCAGTACTGGTAGAGATACTAAAGGTGTATCCTATGGAAATACCAACTCATTTCCTCTAGATTGATATATATGATCATTAGGATATATAGGTATAATATTATAAAATAAATTTATAGTCCTTAAGAATACCATATTTTCAATACGCTTCTCAAAACCCCTTCGTTATTATGGAAAAATATGAAATTTTCATACAATATTACAGCCCATTATTTGACCAATTAGAAAATGTTCTAAATCTCAGTAATTCCATCCATATTTTCAAGTATAATTTCAATTGTAATGTATTAAATACTATTAATATAATTAATGATATTTTTCATAGTTTGATCATTAGTCTTCATACTAAAGTAATATAAGACTACATTCAATTCATCTTTGATAGAGGTGGATTATTACAAAAATAACATTGAAACACCTAAATGAATAGTCTGGGGAAGCTGATTAGGGTGAAATCACTTGATAAACTCTTACTCTCCATTGATCATTTTTATTATCTTGTCAAAATCATTCTTGACTTCACTTATATTATCTTCAGATTACATTAAAACTAAATATGAGAGGTATGATTGAACAATGGAAGATTTCTTATTCATATTAGAATGATCTTACATTAAATATTTCAACTCATACATCTTAGACATATAAAAAAATTCCTTCAACTAGCCCCTTACGAAATAAATTTCATCCCAATAAGAATAAGAACTATCAATTTAAAAACCATAGAATGTTCTTAGAAATTCTTTATGTAATTCCATCATCCCTGTCATTATGTTGAAATTATTATTTGAAACTAAATGATCTTAAAATTGTCCCAACTGATTCCTAGAGGTCTTGATCTCTTCCATAAGTTCACACCTCACTTTTTATTGCCTCAAATTCCTTAAAAAATCAATCTAAAAAATATGTACAAGTTATCTAGAAGAATATGAAAATTACTTATTTGTCATTGTGATTGTAGTTTCTTGTCATTTATAATCTATAGAATAGATCCTTTCAGAGAAACCATATTTTGAGTTCACATCTACAGAAGGATAACGTATTCTATATATAAGAATAGATTACATGTCCTTATTATAAAAACATAAATATTATCATCAAATAATTCCTAAAAATCCTTATGATATTATAAAATATTAGTATTGGTCTCATGATGATACATTTCCATTTTTACATATACATTAACTAAAATCTACTCACTTACATCCTATCCATTATTTTATACATTAAAAATATTAAGCTTTTTTGGAGTTATAGGTGAAGCTTTAATGGAATCATTTACCAAAATATATCCAAACTAAATATTATTTCTATGAACATTTGAAATAATATTTTATCCAAAAACATCAACATATATAGAAATATTCCTAGTAGTTTCAACCTCAATAAGTGATTCATTCTGATGATTGTGTTTTCCAATTTCTCCCTTAAAAATAAGGTTTCACATTTTCTTCTTTATCTTTACATATTTCATTATCTCAATTTTTTATTAACTATTAACTTATTTGGAGAGGAATTTTAATACAAATCTATATACATTTACATTAAAGTGGAGAAATTATAATTATGGAGACACTTCATATCATCAAACTAATTTAATTTAATCACTTTATCCTCAAAGATATTAGGAAACAAAAATAATGATAAAAAGTATCCCTTCATGGCCTACTCAAAAAATTATATAAATAACATAATATATGCCTAATAATAGTAAATATTCTTTATTTTAAAATATGATATATGATATATATATATATATATATCTTAAAATAATAAATTTAAAAATTCTCCCACTCTTTGAAAAATCATTATTTGGATAAACATGGTTAGTAATGGTCATTCAGGTTTTAGGTCTATTTTAGAAACATTATTTACAGAACAATTTCACAATAAATAGAATACAACATTATATATAATAATAGAAGCACCATTTTCCAACTGAGTTATAAAAATATATATTCCCCTATGAAGTAATTTAAAGTGATTAACTAATTCCTTGGATGAAATAAAAAATCTTTATAATTATTTTATTAATCTCAACACATCCCCATTATAAGAAAAATAAAATTGATCATTCTCATATAACTGATGGCCTTTATTCTCCAATAAATTACTTATTTCATTTTCATAAAAAACACCCATTTATTGAGCCCTTAAAACATTATTCATGAGTACATCTATTTGATTTATCAAGATAAAATTGATAGTTTTTTTAGGATGAGTCCTCTTCTCAAACAACCTAGAATTTATTTATTCGATGTTTCTAAATATCTGGAATCTAATCTCATAGTCTTCCCTATGATCCTAAATAAATTGTGATGATTTAGGTTTGAGTTTTAGATTCAAAGGTAGTGGTAAGATTTTAAAGGTAAGGTGTTTACAAGGGAGGGGGTATCGATACTAAAACACATTTTGACACTTATGATGTTCCAAAAACATTAACATGATAAATTAATAAATGAATGAAATGATATAACCCATTAGTGAAAAAATTAGTAAGTATATAGAAATTTGAAATATAAATTCATAAGAAAAACACTTAAACTCATGCATACCTAATTAATATTCAATAAAATAAAATCTTTCAAGATGTAAAGGATATGTTAAAATGTTTTTATCCTGTATTTTAATACTATTTAATTCAATAAATATACCACCATGATGTGTGTGATATCTTAATAAATAATTCCTTAAATAAATTTTTTTTATTCATTAATGTATTGTTCAATTTTTTGAAATATTCATATTAGAATTTTTCTCACATTTTATAGGTACAAGGTCAAAATTGAATCCAAAATCTCTCATGGTGTGTTTTATCCACAACCCATGTGCACAAAAACTACCATCTACAATGTATTCTTATTTTAATGTTGATTTTTAAAATGATTGTTTTTCATCATAGACCTTGAAACTTAATATTTACCTAAAAAGTGGGAGGTTCCTAAGGTAATATTCCCATAAGAATTAAGAAATAAAAAATTATTATCATAACGTGAAACTAAATAAACTCTTAATGTTTTTAGAAAAAAAAATATTGGGATATTGTTCCTTCTCAAAATCATAAATTACTGTAGCATCAATTAAATGAGTCACTTTGGGATTTTCCTAAAATATACTACATAAACACAAAATATTACTAACTTAAGGTCTACTAGATGTTATATATAAGAACCTTTCATTAATTCCACTTTATAACCTATTTACAACTAGCATATTGGCTTCATCTGAACCAATTCTTTTTGTTAGAACTCAGTTGTATCGTATAAACATTAGTGTTATCAAGTCTAAATCTATTAAGTAACTCATGTATGTGTTTATTTGATTCAATAAATTTCTATAATCTTTTCGGTAATTAAAAAATCCATGTAAAATATTTAACTCACCCACCATGATCAATTTAAATTATTTTTTCTAGAGTTTTGAAAATCATTATAGAACACATGATATTTTGTACTGGAAAATACACCATCAACCTAAATTTAATTAAGTAAAATATAATGTGATTAATTTTTATTATATTTGGTTGGTTTTTCCATTATTATAGTAAAATAATATAGTAATTTATAAGAACTAAACCTTTCTGACCATGAACTTGGTTATTATTGAATATCATACAGATCATTAGTATGTTGGAAAAAAGTATTTTGAAAATATGAGTTTTCAAAAACTAGAGGTTTTTAAACATAAAATTCATTAAATATATATTTATAAAATTAGATCATACAACCATTATAAATAATTTAAAATTTATATAATAAGAATATCTTAAAGGGATGTTAAAGGTTTCTAACCTAGAATCCGCGGAAATGTTTTCTCATAATATATTTTATCCTCTTGATTATAACCTTTGGGAAAAAAATTAGTGTTATTCTTAGTGACTGCATAACTACATTAAATATTATTGTAAATTACACATTTAGTTCCAATAAAAATAAAATCATAGGTTCTATCAACAAATTAAAATACATTATTTTTGTAAAATATGTTTACCACTTTTTTTCATTTCTATAACCCAACTCTAAAAATTAAAATATTCTAATATTTTTTTAAGTTTTAATTGGGATAGGAAATAATAAAATTTATCAATGTTACCTATACTTTCCTAACTACCTAATATATGATTCTTATAATAGTCTATAATTTATAGTTTTAAGGGTTCTAGTCTATCTTGGATGAACAATTATTGGTTCACCAGGTTCTATCATTTCTGAACTAGATTATACTTTTTCATGTTCTAGATCATAGTCCTTTTTTATCATAAAAGTATGTTCAATACTCAAATTTTCCATAAAATCACTTATGTGATTAATTTTAATATCTTATTTTCAAAATGAATCACCTTAATGTGAAATTAGTTGAATATATTCTTTAATAATTATTTAATTTTTTTTGAAAACATTATAGGACTTATAAGTGGTAGAATATTAAAAGAAGATTCGTTTATTAGTCTTTTCATATAAAATTAAAAATAATATCCTTTGTGTTTTGGGTTTAAAATTTAAATCAAGAAAAATGGAATTACTCAACTGTTATATTCATGTTATTACATAGGTCATATGGTGTTTTATTCAAAATATTCCTAGATAAATCATTATTAATTAAATGTCATGTCGTGATAATATTTTTTCCAAAAAATGAGTGGCCTTGATATATTCATATAATATAGTTATAAAAATTTCATAAAAGGTAATAATCTTCATTTAATGTTCATAATTTGGTTGAGGTTTCATAGGGAAATAAAATGTTTGTTACATTCCATGTTCACAGGAAGATTCATTGAGTTTATGAATCTCAGACTCAACCCTATGGTCACTTTTAAAAGAAATAATTTTATAATTTGTGGTGTTTTGTGGTGTTTTGTATTAACATGAAGAATATTGTTAATGAAGAAAATGATTTATACTCAATTCCTATTAAATAAAAACTATAAATATTGAAAAAAATAAACTAAAACATAAAAAATTACACTAATGATTGTAGTTATAGTGAATCCAAATAGATCTATGTGGATAAGTTCAAATTATATATAAGTTTAAACCACTTTAATTTACTTGAAATATTTCATGTGTTTCATTACACTTTAGAAAGAATCACATAGTTTCTTTTTTTCCAATTTATATTTTAGAATACTATTATTAAAAACATTCAGAGATAATTTTATGATGGAATAAAAATGGAAATTTACATACCTTAAATACGAAGTGCATGATCCATTAATTTCATCATTGAAACTATTTTAATTTTATTTCACGAAGAATAAATATCTAGACTGTAAAAATTTTCACTTCTTGGTGATCCAAATTTATGTATTTTATATTTGAAAATATACTAATAATTATTATGAAAATGAAATAAAAATTAATCCTAAAATGTTTGGAAATACTTATCATTTTTTCTTAAATCCATAAAAAGAAAATTGTATAATAGGACTGAATGTGGGTCTCCAAAAAATATATCTCAAATCATAATTCCTTTGGCAATATAACCAAACGTATCATATCATATATCAATTTTCAATAGTGATTGGAATTTTATAAAATATCCACTCATATGTTATTAGTATCCATAATCAATAACTATTTATCATTGATGTTCTTATAGATCATTTCCACCAATAAATAATAAAACAAGAATATTATTTGTAACCATAGACATGGGTCCAATAGTGTTAGTTATTAAATATTCGAGAACCCAAATATCTATAAACTTTATATGATTTCCAAAAATTATAATAAATCACTTATATGATTATATAGAAATTAAAAACGTAATTACACAAAAAAATTGAGGATATATTTTTAAAAATCTTCAGCATAATGGTGATTTATACCATACTTAAATAAGGTAATATTAGAAAATTTTGATTTTTTGAAATAGTAAAAAAAATTATATAGTGTAGGTTTTTCTCTATTAATATATATTCTTTTCTTACCTTTATTATATTTATTATTACCATGTAATGAGTAGAGGTAATCCACCTTCCTTACTAAATAAACTTGAAATATCTTTCGAACACATTAATTCAAATATTAACTACTTTATTTTTATCTCATGGGTAACACAATTAGAAGAAGATTTATCTAGTTTTGATTTTATTTTTGAAATATATTTTGATAGATAATCAGTTCTAAATTACAAGGCATTATATAATTTTTTGTTCAATTTTTTTTCCTTTAAAGTGATTTATTGTTGTCCTCAAACATATAAAGATATTCTTTAACATCATCAAAATAATTAATTTCTAATTCAAATTCAAAATCATGGATTAAATAATAAATAGATTGTACCTGTTTATTTTTTTCTCTAAATAACCTATTAGCCTTTTCATTTTACATAGAGGATTTCAATCCATAACATGAACCACTAATAGAGTCTTCAAAAGCATTCTTTATGGACTTTATATCCTTATTATGTTTTTTCTTGTAATATGGATTTATTTTGAACTAATTTTCAAATTTACTTTTCTCTTTAAAATGAGAGTAATTAGGATTGATATTCCCTCTTGAATTTCTTTATTTTATATAATTTTTTCTAAATAAATTATTAAATGGACCAAGTTCACCATTAGATTCTGAGTGGATTTATTCCTTTTCATTGAATGAGTAAAATAATAATTTCAATCTTTCGTTTTTATGATATGTAGTTTTATATGCTTCCAAAGAAATATTTTCCCTTTTAAGTAATCTGTTATCTTCAAATTCACCTTAATTTTCTTCTTCATACAACATAACAGTTCGAATCATTTATTTTAACTTTTAATATTTAATAGGATTATAATATCTAATATCCATAGACATTAAACTAAATCTAGTAATAAATACAATGAGAACATTTATTTCAGGATCTAATTCTGTAATGGGAGTTCTCATGTAAGAAACATCATTGATAATTTTAGGGCCTCTATAACTCATTTCAATTTTAATTTCACCATTTTTCATTCTAAGAGAGTAAAATATAAGCTTAAGAGTGTTGTACCAGAATAATTTTTCATTATTTGTTACTTCATATGATATAACTAAGGTTTTAAAGATATCATTTTAAATAGTGAATTGTAAAACACTATTAACTTTATTAGAACAATGGCGGAAAATAATATAATTCTTTACTCTCAAATTCTAAACATATTCTATTTTTTGAGAAACAGACACTGATTATTGTTCACATGTAGGAATGTTTTAGGGTTTTGTGTCTTTTAGTTATCCTTTATGGCCCATATTATTATGATATATAATTATATTGGCCTTATAGAAATCATAGTTCTCCCCATTGAAATTTTTATTTATTTCCAAATGCATTATTTATTCATTGTTAGTCATTATAGATAAATAATAAATTTATTTTCAGGATTCAAATATAAAAAGATCTGAAACTAATTAAAACATTCTCTAATATAAATTTTTTATAATAATAATGTTTCATAAATACTTAATAGAGGGGTGAATTTTGTTCTTAAATTTTTTACCCCAAATAATTATCCCAATTAAATATGTTCATACTTGTCCCCCTATTCTTATTCTGATGTAAAGATGAAAAAACATAAGGAGTAGGGAATAATATATTTTTAAAGAGTTTTAGGGTATAAAAATCCCCAATTACTCACCACTAATACCCTATCACAGACACAATTATTTTCACAATGTAGGTCCATTTTTTTGGAACTTTAATAGTTGAGTTAACATAACTGAAACATGTTACAAATGTGACAAGTGATTTCACTAGTCCATACCTTTAAAAGATCTATCCTTGTTCTTCACATAAGACTTAGTACATTAATTTATTACTTTAATTAACAATGAAATGATTTATAAATGTTATTTTGTTCAACCTATTGTTGCTGGTATCAATTGAAAATTAGTGAATTACTACTCCAGATATTAATAAAAAATAAATAGGTTGGTATGAGGTATCTATTCATCTATTATAAATGCATTCATCATTATACAATAATAATAATAAAAATATTCATTGTGAAACAATTTATTATCTTGAAAGAATATAAAAACTGAGTATTTCATGGGACATATTTTATGATTTCATGAGTGTATATTTATGTATATATATCTTTCAGGAAGGAATATGAATATATATTTTCTATTGTCTTTATAAAACCATATTTTTCTATCATTTATCTTTTATCTCAATCATCTTTTTTTATAACATTCATAAATAAATATCATATATTTTTAAGAGATGTAAGATCTAATCGATCTGTAGTCTTCTTCACAAGAATCGGTAAATATTGAACCATTTAATCATATATTTATGTAAATATTACTTTTATAATTAATAAAAGTACAAGTATTTTGATATTGATGATAATAAAGAATAATACCTTTTTCAAAAAATGTTTCAATAGTCTAATATTTTTAGTGATTTTATTTTAAATTTAACAGAATTATAAAACATCATCAATTGACTTTTTAAATCTTATAGAAATATTTCATCACGGTTGTTAAAATAGTTCATTCATATCATAGAAATTGAATATTTTTGTAATTCATGTTATCTATAGGTTTCATTATATCCTACAAATGAATTATTATGGTCTTTGATATATGTGTGAATATTTCTCAATATATATCTTTTCTTATCTTGTGTATGTGTTTTTCTATCTCTAAAATGTTTTATCAAACATTTGAGATATTTTTTGTTTATTAAATTAGTGAATCTGTTGGGAGTAAGGGTGATCCAATCCAAATATATGTAAGATTTCCCCTCAAAATAATTTTGATTTTCCCCAACCTAATTTTATTTTTTTCTAAATGTATGTGTCATTATATTTATAAAATATCATATCATCATCATAGGTTTCTTTTTCCTTAAACGTACATGTGATTATCCTAATAGTTTTTTTATGCACATAAACAAAGGTTTCATCAAGCACATAATAAATTTATCAAATGAGGAATAAAAATATTTAAACATCAAAAATCTTATGGAAACATATGTGAACCAGATTAATCATATTTTAACACAAGAATAATCATATTCTTAGTGAAAAAGTGAGGATTTCATTTGCCTTAAAAATAAGGGTTTAATTTGAAATGTTGGATCAAAATTTGTATGAATAATACTATTCATTTTTTATTCTTAATGTTTAGACCAACAAACTCTAGTTTAACACCATGTTGTAGTGAAATTAACTATTTATTTTAATTCCTTACAGTGAGGATTAAATTACCCATATAAATGTCATGAAGAGTATTTATTCGTAAATATTAAATTAGTGGGGGGTTGATACAATCCCCATACAAGGTATCCATGGAGTAATATTTATTTTGGTAGACCATATGTATGATATAAGGCGCTACACAATTCAGTTCAACTATTGAAGGATTATTAATCTGGATTATTGGAGTTCTAGGACTAAATACCATCGCTCCATGAATTATCAAATGAAGAAAAATTCTATTATTTAGAGATTATGTGGCCTTATTCTAAAAGAAATATAGTTTTAATAGTTCACATAACCTTTTCTTAACAGTTTTCTCTAACTTATAATGCCGCTTTCTTAACTGCTCAACTTCAATCTATTTATTATATATAGTAAATAAAAGTTAAAATAATGTGACCTTAATAGGTAAACCCCCATATTATCTATAGGAAAAAAATTTGTGGGGGTCTTATATAGAAGTATGGGTTTTGGTAAGTTAGGAACACTAGGTATGTTATAGTTTTTATGGCATGGAATTCTGTTTATTTTCTACCATCTTTTAAATTATATTAGATTGAGTCTTATTGAAGGCATATAAATATCTATTTTATTCTGTATAATATTTGGAAAAGTGATTCAACTAGATGTTGTAATCTTGATATATAATTTTTAACATTAATGAATAGAATCTATCATTTTTGTCAATTAATATTTTTTGAGGGATGAAAAAGAAGATAATGTTATTCGAATTCATGAAGTTGATAATGAATTTTATCATCACTATCTTGAGATATATTATTTCAACCTATCGAGATAAGAATTTAGTTGCAATAAGTCTATAACTGAACTATATAGATATATGTGGAGTATATTTATACCTAATGTTCATTCCACATAGAGTGTATGGAGAAAAATATTTTTCATTCTGTAATAGTTATAGGGTTTTATGAATGAAACTATCATGAATCCTGTAGGCATGGAACTTTTTGAATAACTCAATCCATTCATGAATCATTGATGGCCAAAAATTACCATGCCTCTTGATTTGATGATAGAGTTCGGTTCTTGACTGATGGAATCCAAAAAAACCATTATTGAATTCATATATTTTGGCAAGGCTATCTCATCCTTTATTTCATCTGAGAAGAAACTAATCAATCCGTATGTATAGATAAATTTATTTCAATTTGGTACATTATAAAGGATGATATTTACTACCTGAAACCATATATTCTTCCACTTTTTTTGGTCTCGTGAAATTGTTCTATTTTAGAGATAGTCTTCTATAGTAAAAAAACTATATATATTTTTCTTCTGTTAGTGGGGATATGTTAATGACTTTCTCAAATGTAAATTGATTTCATTGATTTATCTCATGTCATATAAAAATTATGGATAATTCCCTATGATTTGAAATTCAGATAATTACTTTTTCTTTTTATGAATCTTGTAGGTTTCTACATTCATTAGACAATACATCACAGTGAACAAGCTGTAAACATTAAATATAATACAACTTTGGTTCTGATTAGAATTGCACCCTAATAAATTTTATGTAATCAAGAAACCGAATCAAACCATCCTTTTTAATGGAATATTAAAAATTTATCTGATTAATCATCAATTATGAGTCTACCTTAATGATTATGTGAAACATCAGTATCAATAGAGCTAGCTCAAGATCCACAATGAGGTCATGTTATTGTACCTCATTTTTGGTGTACACTTTTAAAATTAGGAAGGAAGAAGGTATAACCTCCTTTATCAGAGAGTTGACAAAATATTCCCTCTTTACCCCTTTTAATTTTTGGACTCTTGATTATTTCTAAAATTTGGATATTGGAGGCATAAAAAAATAAAATACCCATATCTATGGAGTTTCTTGGATTGAGAAGATAGTGTTTTCAGGAATCTATTTTTTTCCAATGTTGTTTATAGGGAAATTTATTTTTTCAAGGAAATATATTATTTTTACCCTTTAACAAATTAATGAGAACAAAATGAAAGTCAAATTATTCTGTAATGACCTCTACTATGTAAAACAAACAGCTAATATTAGAAAAATGATGATATATATGAATGTAACCCTTAAAAAAGTCAAAGTAATATGTATGATGCTACAAATAATGCCCCAGATTCTACACTGTAAAGTTTAACATAATGTAATTCTTTTTATTTTGGAGTATTAGATCTAGATATCTTTTATAGTTCCTCTAAAATTATAAATACCAGTATCCTTTCTTCCATAATTGTTCTTTACATTAATATTTCCATGAAATAATTCTGGTGTCACCACATACAATTATTGGTTTTCCCATGACAAACAGTATTCAAATAGGTGGGTGTGGAAGATGTTGTTTGAGATTTTTTGAAATCTTCCTAAGAATCATTAATCCATTGATAGACTAGTACTATCCAAATCAATCATATGAAGGGGGATAATTTCTTGACATGTTTGGAAATGAACTACTCATATATACTAGAATCCCTTGAATCCATAAAACCACTTTGAGATTTTTGGGAGGTGGAATATCAATAATATTCGCAATCTTTTATGTGTCATCTTCATTCCCATGATAATATATTATGAATATGATATAAATTATGGATTTAATACCAAAATAACACTTAATGGGATTAATTTTAAAGTTGAATAACAACAGTTTTTGAAAATTACCTTAATAACAATGAGTTGTAAAGATAAATTTTGTATTCAGCCATAAGATCATCAACGTAACACTCTATGGTTTTTTCCAACTGGTTACATAATATATGATTAATGGTATATTGAAATGGGATGCCATTATTATTCTAGAAAATTTCAATTATTCAAAAAAATAGCCCATTGTATGATCAAAAAATAAGTGGACTCTTATTAATTGGGATCCATTCAAATCTGGTTATACCTCTAATATCCATCCATGGAGAAAAAGCCTTGGAAACTATCAATTGCATCAATTAACAAGTCTATCATTGGGGCTATGAATGAAACTGTAGTGAAATGCTAATTAAGATCCTTGAAATTGAAGTAGACCTAATTTTTTAAATTACTTTTTTTCATGGATATGAGGTTTTCTAACCATGTAGGATTTTAGACGACTAGAATGTGGTTAAATTTAATTGTGTTCTCAACTTTAGCCAATACCTTATCAAAAAAACATAGATGAATTCACTTGAGTGTCTATATGAAACTGTGACGGTCCTTTACCTATCTTAAATAATGAGTAGCCATTTTTGGATCTATGAAATGAATCTCTATATAGTTCCAATAAAATACTTCTCATTGTTCTTTTGGGAATGAAATATATATTTTATGTTTATTTTCATTTATGGAGGAACAAATCAATATATGTTTAAAATCTTCATCCATTCCCATATTTACTTCTTTAAGCTCATAAAAAGTGTTTGAGACACCTTGTCTAATTCTAGAAGTTCATCATGGAGATACACTTCTCATAATTACATGCCTTATGTTTTTGAATTATCATAAATGTGATATGGGGGAATTTTTGGATTTGGAAGAAAAAACGGACACATTTTTATCTTTCATGAACATTGAGTAAATGTCTCTAACTTTCGAAAGTAATTTTTTCAAGGCATAATTATAAAGGGAATTAAAAACCTTACCCTCCTCATATCCACTATAATTTAGTGTCAATGGTGTTCTTACCACTTTATACTTGAGAGATGATTTGGGGGAATCCTCATTTTCTTTGTATGATAGAGATTTTAGAAATGATATTAAAGACTCCTGGGATTATAGAGAAAATAAGGGATCTTTTCCACCAAGAGAACCATTGATCTATATAGATAATGTAATTAGAATGATAGTAATGATACCTAAACCTTGTTTTAACATCTTTTCTTATGTTTTAGGGATCATTTCATTAATATAACCTCATTTCCTGGTTTTACCATTTGTCAATCTAGTCCTCAATAAGATTCACTGGGTGGAAATATATCAAGGATTATAATACTAGGGGTTGTTTCCTCAACTAGGATGTTGGGGAGCACATATAATATTCTTTTTTTATTGAATGGATTGGTGAGGTAAATCTATATACCATTCAAGGCCATGATCAGGACAATACTATATATCCCTTGTTTCTTCCCCACTCTCTTATAGAATCTTGCATATATATACTAGGATTTATAAGTTTCAAATGGATTATTATCAATATTTAAAACTCTAGAAATCCTATAGAAAATGTAATTGAGTAATTTATGGTATAATAATTTATATTATGTGTTCATATGAAGGAATTTGAAACCTAAGAGATGTTAAAAAAAGGTCCTAGAAAAAAATCATAAATTCAAAGTGAAATATGATAACATTTAATTGTGTTTTCATAATGATCATACTAATATTTTACTTCTCACTATTTCCATTCCCTTCAACTGGTATGTTGAAAAAGAAAAATATAGTTTCAACGTAACCTAGTCATCATATATTCTAGATTGGTTTGTGATTAATTTTATACATATTGTTAATTATGAATCAATAGACATTATATTCATTCTTTTTTCTAAATACATATATTGTTCTATTGTGATTTTACATGGAGATATCATGTTATTTTTCAATGAAATATATTACTATATGAAATTTTATAGAACTAGTTTATACATTATATCCTTCTATTATAGTAACCACCACCAAAAATTCATGAGGTATTATAGAGTACTGAATAAAAAAAATCTTATAGTTTCATTGATAGATTGTGGGAATCTAGAATTTATATCTTACTTAGGGAAACAACTATTTTCATTAGGGTGTCATATTTCTGGGATAGGATCCTACACATTTTATCATGTGATTTTCCTTTAGGTTCAGGTATAGAGGGGGATGTGTATCATGTCAATGGTTCCATTCCCTAACTCATTTATTAGGAGCCTTCACTATTTACAAGTAGTATGAAATCGATCATCTTTTATTCTAATCAAAGAACTATTTATTTTAAAACTGATCCACCAATATTTTTGGACTTGAAATTTTCCCAGAGGAATTTGGATAAGAATGGTGTTTTTATTGAGACCCCTGAGTGTTTTTCTTTGCATCACTATAGTATATATGTTGTCAACATAGATTGTGATCATGTGGATATAAACATTATAGCCTACTCTTCCTCATCCTACTGAAAACCTATGGATTTTTCATTAGTTATAAATGAGATTAAATGGTTTTGATAAATCCTTTATATCATGGAATTAATCTACTAATTAAATGGAGTTGATAGAAGCATATTTTGAATCCTCATCTGATGAAACATTCATTTGATAATATGGATCCTATGATCCTCTTTGGTGGTATAGTGTCATCCCTCCCATTATTAGGGGAATAAATTCTAAGAGGATCTATACTAGTTTATGTATCATTGAATTCTATTATTGTTAAGTTTTATATTATTAAATACTGTCATCAACCATTAAAAGATGATGACGATGAGTAAAATTCTAAATTTATTGGGGAAGTTGGGGACATAACTTTATGATTAGTGTTTTCCCATAGAATTACAAGTTCTTAGATGAATAACTTTTTTCCATCCATTCATTAAACTTTTTTGGAATTCTTATCTATGACTCCTTCCCATTTTATTTTGTCTTTGAGTATTAAAGAAGATACATAGGATACATGAACTAGTGGTTTTCCCAAATAAAACCCCAGTGAGAAATTGTTTTAAAATTGAATATTTACAACAAAAAATAGTCCAAGATATTATTCAATAAAATTCAATGGTTGGGGAGGTAGTCAGGATGATCAATGTGGCTAATCTCATTATGCCACCTATGTTCACACAGTATGAGAAATTTTTTCTCCAAAGTGAATATTAAATAACCTTTGACTTAATAATTTTTAAAATAATATATATTTTAGTTTCTATCCTCGATTTGAAAAATTCTATATTTATTTTTCCCTCTTAATAGTGGCGATATTATTAATGTTGTCACTTGGGATGGGTAACAAATTATAGCAAGATTACATGGGGAAGAGTGTAAATTTATGCTTGATTGATAAAGATAGATTTTACATAATCATTAAATATATTTCTCCCATAATATAAATACATTAACTAGTATTTTTTTCATATTATGTTAGATAACATCTTCTAACCTCTATGAAACAATGGTTCTCTCAACAATTATACCTATGTATTTTAATGGAATGAGTTGTGTTTTCAACTCCTCATAGATATTTTATATGAATATATCCAAAAACATCTCTTGGGGTAGTTAAATATCTAAGGAAACATTAAATTTATTCCTTATATAAATAAATTCCAATACCCTATAATTCTCACATTGTTTGAAATTTAATACAAAACGGATCATCATATTTCTCATTATAGATATGAATTGATATAGAAACATTTGATGGAGATCCTCATAATAAGTTATTGATCTATATGGAATGATTCAAGACTAGGAAAATATTGGTCTATATAGAGTCTAAATAAATTTTCTATGATCAAATTACTCTTTCTCATCCAGGTTTCCCATCACGGGGAAAAATATTTATAAAATGTGTGTCACATTCTTATGTCAATCATCATTTCCATAGAAATCATTGAACATTGGATTTTTGAAGATGGATGGAGGAAGAGTTTCAAATATATATTAAGGACATATTTTCCTTTATTCTTATAATAATTAATGATTTTCATTTATGGATTTCAATCGATCATCCATGGATTGCATGGTGTTGAGAAGCTCTGGAAGGAAATTTGGATGGGAAAAACTATAGAAGAGGAAATGAGTGGCGTTTGATATAGTCCACCCACCTCTTTCTATTAGGGGTATTCCATATGATATGATCTATTATTTATTTTATAACATGTATTTGTATACCACCCCATTGGAGGTATATCCCACAATCCCTCAACTGTGGGGTCCAACTAGACTAGTTTTTTGGATCAACGGCCTTTTGAATGAATTGGTTTTACTCTTTCTAGTAGAGTAGTTTCTTCTTATTTCGGATGATTTTATAGAGTATAAATGAAAGTCTCAACATGTAAGTTGTAATCAATGTAGATATTTCTCAATATTATTTCATCATTGATCCATTTTAGATCCATTAAATTTGTTTCATGTTGGGAGAATATTTCCACCACTATTGGAGGTTCAACATCTCAAAGTGTTGTGTGGGACACAACCACCCCATTCCCCTTTCCTCTTGTTGAATTGAACCGAAGAGGTCATAACAAATAATTCTAGGAAACCCTTAAATTTTGATAATATTTATAATTTCTTCTACACGCACCTTTACTAGGTGATTCAGTTTGGAGAGTATCTTGGGAAATGATTTCTCCTTCCATATCTTCAGTTTCAATATCACTCATTAAAAAATCTATGGGGTTAATGTTGAATATAGGTATTGATCAATAATATTCCATAGGGATTAGGTATTTATCTTAAGGTTAATGATACCTAACATCGCGTTTGTATTTATTGAGGAATAAACTACACTCCCCCCTAGTATTTTCATTCATGGTGGATTTCTCTAGCTTATTACCCCCAATCTACTATGGCCCTTTCTTCTTAATAGTCCCCCTAAAATGATTTAGGGATGATGATCTAAATAGATAACCTAATAAATTTCACTAAGAGTGTTCCCATTAATAGAGATAGATTATGCATCAAGAGTAACATTAATGAAATTCCATATGAACTTTCCCCAAATATATAGAAGACTAATTACTTGGAAGAAGTAGGAGGATGTGATATAAATGCCCCCATCCCTATCATTTTGGGTGTCTTTTATCCTTCCCCCATAATATCCTAGACTTATTTGTGTTTTTTTATCCCTTGGATGGTGTTGATTGATGAAATGATGAAAATTTCTCCAAACCTATGGGATGGGGTATCTCTAATATTTCTTTACTATCGACTATTACAACTACCCTATCAATTTTTCAAGTTATTGATTAAGTGTGAGCTAGATGAAATCATTATTATGTGTTTTAATTATATTCAATTAATGGTTTTATGTTGTACAAGGTTTTTTTATCCTCATACATGAATATTACTCCATGTTTTTTGAATCCTGCTGTAGTAAACTTTTAATTTCTTGCATATCTGAGTACCCCATTTTTATCTATTATATATGGATGGGGTTCTGGTGAGAATGCTATCCATATACTTTTCATTAATTTGATATTTCACATCAGTTAATGAAATTTTTTATTCCTTTCTTATCTTGTTTGGTATACTATGGGGGAGAGTAATCTATTGTAATATATGTTCATCCAGCATCTTTTATATTCATTATAAGTAGTACTAGTGACTAATTGGAACAAAATATTCAGGGTGGCGAAACAAGTTTATTTAAGTAACATGTACTACTATCCAAAAATTTCATATCCTGCATCTAATTAGTAATCTAATTCGATTTGGTAGCTGGGGTCACTAATTTTCATTAAATTATTGGTTTACTCACCATAATATAATAGTTTTTACCCTAAGATGATGGAGCTTTTTTTATAGGTTTAGGGACAAATAATGTAGGAATTCCCCGTATTGTTTTTTAATTCCATTATCAGGGATGCCTATGGGAAAGAACATAATAAATATAATTTATTTGAGTTTAACTATGGAATTATCCTCATATTGTAGAAGACAATCCTATACATAATAGATCCAGAGAATTTGTTTCAATTATAACTCATAGAAGGTATAATTATTAGTTAGAATTTATTTTACTGAATTAAAGGATTGTTGATTCGTTGATGTCATGAAAAAGGATAGTTTCATTAGACTATCCCTAAATAGTGAGTAGATTTCACCAATTACAGATGATTTGTTTGGTGTAGATGGACTCAATACCTGGATCGCCTCTTGGTATGAGGGTATTATTAATGAAACCTTAGCATGTGGAGAACCGTTTTCTGATTGATATTATGATAGTGAGGATAATTTTTATATATATCATCATGAGAATGGTTCCTGTGATTAATCATCATGTTTTAAAGGGTAGTGCCACTATGGTTTTTATTCTTCAAAGGACCTCCATTTTTTATCATAGCGTTATAAAGAGATACTCAGTGGTCATTAGTTTCTTCAATTTATGAGGATAAATAGTAAATTCTTCGATTATAATGCATAATATTGAATTTCCCCAATAATAATATTACTTATCTTGTTGAGAATATATGTTTGATCCCAGTTTTTGGGATTACCATTTATGATACCCCTGCATATTTTTGGATGGGAAATGGTTCTAGGACCTCATCCATGATGGCATTCATGGAATTTGTGAAATAAAACTCATGTTTATAAACCCCTTAATGTACTCATTCCAATCATTGTAATATTTATATTACATCATTAGATAGTTTAAATAATATATTAACCCACCTCAAAAGTGTTGTGAGGATTTGGAATATGACCTAATTGGTGGTCTTAAAGTACAACAGAGATGTTAGAATATTATTCCTAGAAGTGGGTAGTAATTTGAGCCTACACAATAATCGTATCCATTAGAATATATTCATAGATTTTATACACATGGGATGAAATATGGGCCTTCTCATATATTTTTAATATAATATGGTATCTATCCCCTCTTGAGATAGTAGAGATATGAGATTACTATAAAAAAAATTCAGGAATATCTATATAAAATCCTAAAATATCATTATGGGTATAAGCATGCCCTAATGTTTCTACCAGATTACATCAATGAACACTAGTTAGAATATGAATATGGGAATGATCAGATTATTTATTATTTTTTAGAATATTTTAATGATCCCCCAGAATGGGAAATATATTATATGACTTCACCTAAGTACCTCCCATCATATATTGGAAATATTTTCAACTGGTAGGGAAAATATATGGACTTTTTGCCTATAGTCTGTTGGGACATACTGATGTTGTCCTTATATTATTGGTTCTATGATATGTTAATAGATATGAAAGGAAATTAACTGGATATAATACAACCCATCCATGATCAATATAATATATTATCAATATTATCTAGTGGTGATTGATATATTTTATCATTCCATAGTGAAAAATGGAATAATAATCCCAATTGTTTTGTATTCACCATCGGTATATAACAAAGGGATTCGTATGTGAGGTATGGGACATATTCCTTCCCTTAGATAGATGATAGGATATGATGTCTTATTCCCCTTAAATATTCCTAGGCGTGTTGGAAGACTAGTGTGATAGGATTATGCATATGATCATGGTATAAAATACTCATTGGGCTATGATGATGATATTCATTTTTGAGAATATAGATATGGACTTTTTCTTGGTTCTATAGGATTAGTTTCCCTTGGCTAGACCTCATCTGGTTTTCTTGGGATTTGGTGGACAATGTAGCTTCAATTATATATTCATGGGGAGTTGAGGCCATACAATATTTGAGGTACTTATATTTTATGGTATCAACCTTATTTTAAGGTTCATAGATGATGGGGAGATTATAGGTGACCTCCTCATTTTCCTCCTTAAGATAAGAGAGGTATGTGTAGACCCACTATGGTGATAGGCTGCAAAAGATATTTGAGACGGAAACTGGTTCACATGCTTCTCTATCAAAGTAATTTTTTTCATGATATCTATGGGAATTTATATCATTGAGGAACTCATGTGCCACCTATAAGGTGGTAATAGTACCATTGAGATGTTTCTCCCTTACCATTGTATTTGTAACCTATGGTTGAAAACTCATTATAGGAGATGAATTTATATTGGTCATGGGGGCCACATATTTACTAGTAGTTTTGGAATATATTTTATCACCTAAATGATTCCATAAATTTTGAAATTAAGGGGACACTTACTTCAAATTTAATATGGGTTAATAGACCCAAATAATAAAACCCACAAATATACCACCACATGCAAGAGTGTTTTTAATTGATATCATCAATAGATGAAGAATTCACATTGGTCTAACATTTTTTATTTTTTATAGTGTAATAACACAGATCTCCTTTCAGGTATGTGTTTTTCTTTTTTCTGGAGTTTTTAAGAAAAGAGGATTTTAATGAAATTTTTGATGTACATGTCGTGTACTTTATGAATACACTCCATGTACTCGATTACCGCGGGTAGCCATGTATTGGTCGTGTAGCGGTCTTGAACATGGCCGTGTGGGGTGACTTGGAGACCGCCTAAAGCGGAGTATCGAAAAGGAAAGTACATGGCATGTATATTGTTTTTTTCATTAAACACACTAGGGTTGCGTCTGATGGAAAAAACCTTTTTCCTCCAGGTTTGGTTCAACTGAGATAACCCATACGGCCGCGAATCTTCTCCGATGCCCCTGAGTGAGCATCCGTTCCAAGATTTGACCACCATAAATTGCATTGGGATCGCCTCAATAAGCTCTTCCTTATTATAGAGATTTGTTTCCTGATTCCTCCTCTTTCAATAGTTATCTTCAGTTGAGAATTTTAGATGTTTTCATAGATCTATGGTGTTATTGGGTGATTCAAGTCTTGAGGATCACATATATCGATCTCTCCATACCATGGTAGTTGGTTTGTGCCCTTCTGTTGAATGTATTTGAGTTATATATGCAAAATCACCAATACCCATGAATGGGGTATTGCGTGTTTACTATTTTATCCCAATCGTTTTCCTGCTATGCTTGTATGCTTGATTAGAGGTTGATTTCGTATGAATAGGGTTAATTTCTATGCATTGGAGGTGTTTTCTCATGCATGTTTTGTTATGGTTGTTTGGTACTGCTTAGCCTATTTGGCTTTCTTGCTTTTTTCCACGCCTAGTCTTGTAGGATGGTGTGATTTATTTATCTGACATGTTGATATGTTGTAGATTATTAGCCAAATAGTTCTTAAGGTTTACTTTGGATGATACGCATTGTTATACTTTTTTCACTTACACAGGGCTGTGAGAACCTGGTGTAGTAGAACATAGGGAGAATGGACGAAAGGGCTTCTCCAGAGTGTCTATTTTACTAGTACGATGTGAGACCATAGGGGTAATTGACGTAAGTGCTTCCTCAGAGTGTCTATAGTTCCTCAACACGGGCCACTAGGGTAATATGATGTATCTTCTTTCCTAGAGCGCCTTTAGTATCGATATGAGACTATGGGGTAATTAAGGGTGTTTTCTTCCTCAAAGAGTCTTTATGTTAGCTGAACTAGATGGGTGAGAATGTGTGTGCTTCCCAGAGGGTTGCTTCTACTTGTTGGTTGAATAAGAGGGGCTAGGTTGTGAGTACTTATCATGGGGTTATCATTGGTGTTTAGCTGCTTGCTTGTTTTTTCTAGGTAGGACCAGAGGGGATAGGCTATGAGTACTTCCCAGAGGGTTACCTGTTTGGGATTATCTATTTACTTGCTCTGTGGAACTGAATGCTTTCAAACTATGGACTTGTTACTGTTGATTACTTCATTGTTTATTGCTTCTTTTGTTTACTGTGTGCCTTATATATTCACTGACTGTTAGGCACAGATCTCTTGGTGGTTGCCTCTAGGTATTTAGTCTCACACCCTATTTGGGCCATGCTTTTGGGCCCAAACAAATTATATTGTTGCTGGTATAGGTAAGGTCTAGCGCCCTTCTACCCCAGGTACTTGACTGCTTTGGAGACGGAGAGCATGGGACCATGATTTTGCTTGAGATGTTGAGTAGTTGTATACTTGTTTTTCCTTTTTTACTTTGCTTAGGTTCTGTATTTAGCATTTTGACTTGTTTGGCTACTTTCCTAGACATATGTATCATGCATCACACATATATGCGCTCCAGTTGTTTGTTTATCATTCTTTTACTTTTTACTTTTGTATGTTATTATTACTGCTTCTGCTGTTTTATATCTGTTTTACATCTTATTTACACTCTTCCAATGAGGACATAGTTTCCCCACTATCGCACCCAAGGCCATCGCTGCTTGTCGGTAGCCTTTGTCATTCGGGGAAATTCGCTTGAGTCCAAGTGACCAACTGGGTATGGGGCACATCTGGGTGGCTTTCGGAACCAATACGTTACAAAGTGGTATCAGATGGATTCTTTTCTTCTTGACATATTGTTTGGATACTATAGACAGGGATAAGAACGAATAGGTACTTGGTAATAAGTTGTTCCCAAGCGTAGCTAACCCATGTACAGGGAAAATCCAATTTACCTTATTATTGCAATTTTTCTGGTTTAAAAAATTTACAGTTGATTTTATTTCACTGTTGGGTGATTCACATGTTTTGTGCTATTGTCGATGATGTTATTAAGGATCTATTTCTGTTTCAACCTGATGAGATGAGGGTATTCCATCTCATGCATCATATAGTAAATTTCTAGAAATCACATGTCATGCATTCTTACCATGCCATTTAGGGTGCATTAGTGATTCAATGTTTTTGTGAAAGATGTTGTGCTAGATATGCATGCTGTTGTGATAGATGCTTGATAGAATACCTTCTGTTTGATAGGGTATTATTTTGTGTAAGGTTTTATTTGAATGGAAACCAAACATTGGTTCTTGAGATGTTATGGGCCCTCATGGATTAGAATTTGGTGGTTCATTGATCTATTAAGCTTGTTTATGACATGTATAAAATGACAAGATTTGATTCGTGGGGAGTATGGGCCCTCATGGATCAGAATTTGGAACTTTAAATGTTCATTTTAGTTTTTTTCTTGGATCATGAGTAGTTTCTAAGGCTTAATTTCCAGAAAAATACAAAAAACACCGCCTGTAATGCTAAATACATGCCATCTGTTCTTATGTTTAGGAAGAAACTGTATTTTCGTAAGTACACTCTAATCGTGTCTCAGACTTTGTCTTCAGGGGAACGGGGGTTAAAATCATTGGTAGGACATGCCATGTAGAGGATTTACACGCTGTGTAGTAGAGCCTATTAACCGACCATGTCACTAACAACATGGGCTGATTGAGTCTCTTCTGATACATGTCATGTCTATCTGAAACACGCCATATAGTGTGATCCATGTACCTAGTCATGTCACTAACAACATGGGTTGGTGAAGCTCTTCTAGTACTCGTCGTTTCTATCTTGAACATGCCGCTTAGTCATGTCTTAGGAGAGCCTTGTGTCTTAGACGTGTAGAAGAACTCAGGCAGGGGAAGAGGGTTCAAGTACACACTGTGTGTTAGGACAACACACCGTGTGTTTGGGGTGGTACACGACCTGGGTTGGCAGACGTACACGCCCATGAGAATGGCATAATGGAACACACCGTGTAGATATTATACACATCGTGTAGTCATGTTTTGGATTACATGAATACTTTAATTCTCTTGTTCCCTAATTACACTTCTATTTTACAGTCCTTGGAATCTTGATCTAAGGGGTGTGTTTGACCTTTCAAAGTCATTCCGCCGAGACGCCATCCAATTGTTTTCCAGTTGCAAGTAAATGATCAAACACTGTACATGACTGATTAGGGTCTACCTGCAGATCCACCAATTGGGCCAGTCTTAGCACCATCAGTTATGCCAGATACAGGTGCTGATACACTATTCTGGGAAGGCTTCATGAGGATGATGCAGACCTTCTAGGGAGCACAAGCTCCTACCTCTTCTATGATAGATTTGATGTGGGTTTTCTTGCAGCAGCATCCTCCAACCTTTTTAGGGGAATGAGGACCTCAGGCTATATATTCATGTCTAGATTCCATGCCGACCATCCATGAGAATCTGTAGACACCTTTGGAGATGCGGGTCAATCTCGCTACTTACATGCTATGAGATTCCGCCAAGAGATGGTGGGATGTAATCTCACAGGCAGGGCATCAAAATGTTATGGCTTGGGAGGAGTTCTAGTGTATCTTCTATGACTACTTCTACCTGGAGACCTTGAGGGTTGATCGAGCCTTAGCATTTATGATTTTGGAGTACGGTACTCTTTCTGTTATGTATTATTCCTCTCGTTCATTGAACAGCAGTGATTTAAGTACTTTCTAAAGGGAGATGGGTTGTTCCTGGCAAGGAATTTTGAGGATGGTCTCAGATAGGACATCCTCTCATAGGTGAACATCTTCATGTTGACATCCATCACTTCTATATTCAACCAGGCACAGATCATGGAGAGCAATCTGTGGGAATCTGGAGTTGTGAGCTAGGGTCGCTCAACATCTGGTGTTGGTATCCCTATTAATGACAGTATGAAGCACCACAAGGAGTCTACGCATGGAGATCTGAGGAGGGGAGAGATATCTTCTGGTATCTAGGTGGTGTGCTACCAGTGCGGGAAGAGTGGGCATATAAGGCCACATTGCCCAAGAGACCTAGAGGAGTGCCGATCTGGTAGCAAGATAGGTCATCATTAGCACTTCTGCCAAATATTCTCACCGTAATCTAGTGACATGGGTTCTTCTATGACTCCTCATTCTAGAATGGCACCACCAGTTTTTCCTCATCTAGGGAACTGGTGTTCTTTTGGCCATTTAGGCCAAGGTGGAGGTCGCAGCTGTGGTAGTGAATCACCAGGATTTCAATAACAGTAGGGTGGATCACCTCAGAGTGGTCAGACAAGGTCACAGGGCCACAGTACAGGACATACTTTTGCAGTGGAGTAAACCCAGCGGGAGCTGGATCCAAGAACCTCTACAGTTCAAGGTACGATCATAGTTTCCTCAGTTTTAGATTCTAATCTTTTGATATAGGGGGATCCCATAGCATTATATATGTTGTTGTTGTGGAGATCCTTCTGCTCTATATCATTCCTACAACTAATGTCTTGACGCTGGACACTTCGTTGGGGACTAGAACTGCATGTATACGTCTGTGCAAGGAGTTTCCTCTAGAGGTTGGTGGGAGTCACATTCTGTAAAACCTCTATGTTCTAGAGATTACATGCTATGATGTCATTCTTGGAATGGAATGGCTAGTTCCCTTTCAGTAAGTCATCGATTTCTATCGTCATAGGGTCAGTTTCACATCACTAGAAGGAATATCTTTTCTTCACAGGGGAAAATGGGATGTTCAGGTGATAAAAGTTGGACCCAAGCATCATGGGTTTGGAGGAGTTACAGCCCAGATTGCTAGTCTATATCTAGATGACCAGGAGACATCACAGATGTACATTCCACCAGTGTTGTATCATTTTAGGGAAATATTTCCAAAGGACTTTTCAAGTTTTCATCTGGTGCGTGAGGTAGAATTTTCTATTGATCTTGTGGTAGGATCAGCGCTGGTGTGCATTCCTCCTTATTGGATGGCTACACCAGAGTTGCAGGAGCTCAAGAAGCAGTTAGAGAAGTTTCCGGAAAAGGGTTTCATCTGACCTAGTACTTCTCCTTGGGGTTCGCCTGTCCAGTTTGCGAAGAAGGCAGATGGTACCCCTAGCCTTTGTGTGGATTATCGGAAGCTTAACTAGTTGACAGTCAAGCACCGATATCCCTTTTCGAGGATTGATGATCTCTTTGATCATGTTCAAGGATCCTGAGTGTTCTCAAATATTTACTTGAGATCTGGTTACCATCAGTTTCATATTAGACCATCTGATGTACCTCTTACAGCCTTTAAAAGAAGGTATGGTCTATACGAGTATATTGTTACACCATTCGTTCTAATGAATGAACCTTCATTTTTCATGGCACTGATGAACCGAGTGTTCCATCCATACTTGAATTCATTCGTGGTTATATTCGTGGATGATATATTGGTGTACTATCAAACTCTACATGACCATTC
Organism: Viscum album; assembly: GCA_963277665.1. Lineage (NCBI taxonomy): Eukaryota > Viridiplantae > Streptophyta > Magnoliopsida > Santalales > Viscaceae > Viscum > Viscum album. Next base: position 544,966,118 of record OY728119.1, read on the forward strand.
TACCCATATTGAGATCATTTTGATTACACTGAGAGAGAATCAGTTATATGCTAAGCTCTCAAAATTCCACTTTTGGATGGACCAAATTCACTTCTAGGGTCATGTTATCTTGGATATAGGAGTATCAGTAGACCTAGAGAAATTGAGATTAGTAGTTTCGGGGGATCATCTGAAAATTTTATTTGAGGTAAGAAGTTTTCTAGGGTTGGCTAGTTACTAAAGACATTTCATACAGGACATTTCATGCTTAGTAGCACCACTGATGGGTCTGTCTAAGAAGGGTGCGAAGTTCTTGTGGTCATATTCTTGTGAGTCAGTATTTCTCGAGTTGAAAGGGAGGTTGGCTTCAGCGCCGATTCTAGTCTTTCTAGAGCTAGGCAAGAGCTATATTGTTTACTATGATTCTTTAGGTATTAGGTTGGGAGCTGTTCATATATAGGGGAAGGAGTCGTCGCGTACGGGTCTCAGCAGTTGAGGCCACACGAGAGAAATTACCCGATGCACGATCTCGAGTTGGCGACTATTGTTCATGCTTTACGTTGTTGGAGAGATTATCTTCTGGGAGATCATTTTATATATTCGACTGACAAGAATAGTCTCATGTATATCTTTACTAATTGTAATCTGAATTTGAGACAATGAAGGTGGGTTTAGTACCTTCAGTCCTTTGACTTTGAGCTTGCATACATGATGAGGAAAGGTAGAAAAGTGGCTGATGTGCTGAGCATAAGGACTCAGATACAAGAAGTTAAAGAGTCTAGTAGTGAGTGGAAGCTTATGGTACTATTCATGGAGATGTATTTGGAGGTGCACGATAGACAGGGGCAGACATTTCTTTCTTCTGTATCTGTCACATCTACTCTTCTTGATCGAGTGCAGAAGAGGCAGTTATTTGATTCTGAAGGCCTAGTTCTATGGGAGAGTGTGTCAGGAGAGGACCCTATTCCTAGATGTACCATAGGCAAGGATGAGATAATGCGTTTCCAGGGGTGCATTTGGGTGCCTACAGACATACGTCAGGACCTGATGCGGGACATTCATTCCTCGGTGTGGGCAGTTCATCCTGGTGTTCCCAAGATGTATTGTGATATTCACAATCTGTATTGGTGGCCAGGTATGAAGAGAGATGTTGTTGTGTTAGTCATGAAGTGTTTCACCTTCCCACAGGTGAAGGCGGAGCATCAGCGACCAACAGGGATTTTGCAGCAGTTAAACATTCCTGAGTGGAATTGGAATGATGTCGCGATGGATTTCGTGATAGGGTTGTCGAGGTCTCCTCGAGGGAATGATGCAGTATGGTTTGTCATTAATAGACTCGTGAAGGTTTCTCACTTCTTTCTGATCAAGGTGAACTTCAGTTCTGATGAGCTAGGAAGGTTGTACATCCATGATATTGTACGTCTACATGGAGTTCCACACTCCATCATTTCAGATAGGGATGTGGGTTTTACTTCTCGGGTCTGTCAGGGGCTTCATAAAGCTTTGGGTACATAGGTACTTTTGAGTATAGCTTACCATCCATAGATAGATGAATAGTCCGAGTGTATGATTTAGGTGCTTGAGGACATGCTCTGAGCATGCATCCAAGATTTTGGAGGTTCTTGGGAGAAGCACATGCCTCTTGTGGAGTTTTCCTAGAAAAATATTTTTCAAGAAACTATTCAGATAGAACCTTATGAGGCTTTGTACGGTTGGCCATGTTGATCACCCTTATATTGAATGGAGGAAGAAGAGGAACCTATGATGGGACTTTGTCTTGTACAGGAGACCACAGAGTAGATATAGTTGAATTAGAAGAGGATGGCTATTGCACAGTCCCAGAAGAAGTCTTATGCTAATCGTCGAAGACAACCTCTGGAGTTTGATGTCAGAGATGAGGTTTTCCTGCGTCTCACATTGGGTTGGGACACAGAAGGATTAGGAGATAGGTTAAGCTTTCTCCATGGTATGTTGGGCCATTTGAGTTGTTGGGGAGAGTTGTGCAGGTTGCCTATCGGTTGTAGCTACCTCAAAGGTACCAGGCTATGCATGATGTTTTCAAAGTTTCTTAGCTTCTATGTTACTTCTCAGACTCGCCACATGCTTTCCAACCTAAGGAAGTCGAGTTGGAGGTGGATGCATATTCTAGGATCATCCAATCAAGATTATTGATCAAAGTATGAAGGTTCTCCATGGCCGGTCTATTCCTCTGGTATGGGTGCTATGGTAGGGCAGTCAAGTACAGGATGAGACATGGGAGGGGGAGGCTGATGTATGATCGCAGTGGCCAGAGCAATTCAAGGTTTCTTCTTCTACATACCCTTTCTAGGGAAATTTGGGGATTAAATTCATTATGGGGGGAAGTTTTTAAGAACCCGGATCTCCTTTCAGGTATGTTTTTTAATTTTTTCGTCAGTTTTTTAGAAAAGAGGAGTTTCGGGAAATTTTTTAAGTACACACCATGTACATTATGACTACACGTCGTGTACTCAGTTACTGTGGGTAGCCATGTGTTGGTCTTGTAGTGGCCTTACACACTGCCATTTTAGGGGACTTAGATAATGCCTAAAGCAGACTATGGAAAAGGCAAGTACAAGTCTTGCACTTATAAAGTACACGCCTTGTATTTTCTTTTTTTCATTAAATGCACCGGGTTCACGCCTGACAGACAGAACCATCTTCTTCTAGGTATGGTTCATCCGAGAGAACTCATACGGCTGTGAATCTTCTCTGATCCCCTGAGCAAGCATTCGTTCTCCGATTTGATGTCCGTAAATTGAATTAGGATCGCCTTAGTAAGCTCTTCCTTATTCTAGAGCTTCATTTCATTATTCCTCCTCTTTCAAGATTTAACTTCGGCTGAATATTTTAGACATTTCCGTGGATCTACAATGTTCATAGGCAATTCAAGGCATGAGGTTCATGTATATCGATCTCCCAATACTAAGGTAGGTGGTTTGTTCCATTCAGTTGATTTTCTTTGAGTTATATGTGAAAAATCGCCAATACCCATGAATGGGGTATTGCGTGTTTACTGTTTTAGCCCTATTGTTTTCTTGTTATGCTTGTATGCTTGAGTAAAGGTTGATTTCATATGAATAGGGTTAATTTCTATGCTTTTGATTTGTTTTCCCATGCATGTTTTGTTATGACTGTTTAGTACTGCATAGCATGTTAGGCTATCTTTCCTGTTTTCCATGCCAAGGGTTGTAGGATGGTGTGAAATATTTATCTGGCATGATGATATGTTGTAGACTGTTATCCAAGTAGTTATGAGGATTTCTTTGGCCGATACACAATTCTATACTTTTTTGACTTACACAGGGCCATGAGAACCTAGTGTAGTAGACCATTAAGAGAATAGATGTAAGGACTTTTCCAAAGTGTCTGTTTTACTAGTACGATGCAAGACCATAGGGGGAATTGATGTAAGTGCTTCCTCATACTCTCTATAGTTCCTCGATGTGGGCCATAGGGGGTATATGACGTGTGTGCTTCCCCAGAGATCCTTTAGTACCAATACGAGACTATGGGGGGAATTGATTATGAGTGCGTCCTCATAGAGTCTATACTTTAGCTGAACCAGAGGTGTGAGACTGTGTGTGCTTCCCGGAGAGTTTCTTGTACTTGTTTGTTGAACCAGAGGGGTTAGGCTATGAGTACTTCCTAGAGGGTTACCGTTGGTGTTTAGCCACTTTCTTGTGTTTACTAGGTAGGAGTAGAGGGAATGAGCTATTTGTACATCCAATAGGGTTACCTGTAACGCCCCGACCCCAGTTACCCAGAGTCGGTGCATTAATTACATAACATTGGCATGATCACAAGAAAGATCAAATCCCGAAAGACCGATTGGTTTAGTAGCCTTGGAAACACTAGATATAATCATAATGTTTTACATTACATTTCAAAGTGAAAAACTACTACAACAACAAAGTCTTCATATCCACACTATTAACCCCTCATAATATCCCGGCAAGTCATTCATAATTTACTTCTTCACTACCTGGGAAAAATAAAACATAGAAAAGGGGTGAGCTTAAATGCCCAGTAAGGATAACAATATAGCGGAACATTCAAAATAAGCGTAAACATTTAAGGCAATGAATTACTAAAACAAAAGCCTTTTAAAATTGAACTTCAACATAGTATGGCAAAAGTAAAATGAAATAATGCCATTTACTTGTTCACATGGATATTCTACTAATCAAATAATCACATGCAATATCAATAACCACTTTCATAATTATGGAATGCATAATGCCATACTATCATAACCACATAGCCAAGGCCTCGTGCCAAGACTACAAATAAGATTTTGTCAAGGCCTTGTGCCAAGACACTAGTTTGTCTCATGAGACCTACCGATGCATCGAGGAGCTATAGCGGGCTCCACCCGTCACTTAATAAGTCCAATGCATTCCCATATGAAAAAGGTTTAAACATAACATAAACATTCGTATTAAAACTAGCATACGAAATGTCAATAATTTCACCATAAACTATGAATGGTATAAAAATAGCACATCCACAGTCAAACATATCACAAAACCTTCAATACAATATAAAAGTTTTGTATCATAATAAATCAACTTCAAATAATCTTAAAATCCATCAAAGGATGTTGACATAGATGAAATCAAAATTCTTTTTAAAGAAATATCTCCGTTAATTTTGAAATAATTTAAGATCCATATAAAATAAGACATTTTCTTTGAAAATATTCTTATTAGCTTGTAAGGAAAGCTTCTATGATTTATCACGGCGGAAAATAACCGCACCCGCTGTATAAGTTAAAAAAACATTCTTACCTCAATTTTGTCGAAAAGGTTAAAAAGGACCTTGTTTTGAAAACGACGGAAAGATTCCTTTATAAACCTCTTATAAAAATTCAAAAAAGGGTATAAATGACTTTAACCCATATTCTTGTAAATAGTAAAAATATTTTGAAAAACATTTTTAAGAAACATGGATGTGGATGATAAAGAGATCCCAGTAGATTATTACGTATAAACAACCTCGAATAATGAAGAGATTGTGAAATAACCCTTACCTTGTACTTTTCCTTTGTTGGGGTAGGTTAACCTCCTGTATAATGGTGAAATAATTTTTATTAAATTATACAAGAATCATATATATTAATATGATATCATATATGATCTTTTAATATTGATATCTTAGTATTATCATTGTTTCGGGTGTTAACTTACTTGTTTTCTTTCATATGTTTTGTTACGTAAGACATGTTTCTAAAGGATAGGCTGTATATTATTCATATCCAGAATGATATCAAGTCCTTAAACATCATTTTTAAATCATCAAATGACAATTATACATTAATGGTTACGATGGAGAATGAATCTCATCGCGTTCGTGGAGACGGTAGTCCGTACGTACGCACGAGCGACAATATCATTCTTTTGATATTAAAATAATATATAAATGGATGGTATATCATATATACAGAATCATTAACATGTTATATTTATTATTTACATGAGTTACACATCATTATTATACCCATCCAAATAATAATATATTGAATAACAATTACACCACGACGTGGAGACGGTAAGCCGTACGTACACACGTATGGTGACATGTTATTCAAAGGGTGGATAGAATACTGAATATGGTTGTACCATATTTATAATAACATCACAGTATATGTAAGATACTCGAGTTATTATTTTAGAATGGTAAGAACAAAGAAAGAGGAAGTGGAAGAAGAAAGAAACTTAGAAAAGGGTGGTGAAATCATTACCTCTTCTTCGGGTTCTTCCTATTGATTTGATCAAAAGGGCTTCTTAGGTTGGCTTTCTGATCAAACTAAGGCCTCTAGGTTGTATTGAGGGATGTTGGGAGAGTATTTGGGCAGAGTTTGGCCGAACCAAAAGGCTTTAGAGGTGTGAAGAAATGAGAAGGAGGAGTGCCCTTTTATAAGAGGGGTGAGGGGCACCTTTGGAAAAGCTAGAAATATTAATTTATAATAAATTCATAATCGGTTTCCAATGGCTCCAAAGTTGACTATTCAATGGATAAGGTGGGGATGGGTCGAAAACAACTCAACCAATAGAATTTAGATAGGTTTGGGTACTTATATTAACCTTATCTTTAAGTATTAACTCTAAGTTAATTAGTTTCACTTTTACAATGTCTCTTTGTATTTTTATATAATATGGTTAATAAACTTACTATATACATCCAAGCGACCCCCAAGTGGTCCATTAATGATGAACCTATCATGATATAAGTCTCTTGGCCGAACCTTAGATTTTTAAAAATTTAATATCAATTAATAATATAATATTTGTTTTAAGAACTCTTTTATGTCAATTTTGACACTATTCAATAGTTGATTTTTGTGAAACTCATAACAGATATATTACTTCAAAAAAAGTCAATTAAATCAATCCTAATATATCATATTATCCTAGAAAATTAGTTTAATTCATTAAAAGTTTCATGTTATATTTATTTGGGTATTTATAATATCAATTATTTTAATTTTTCACTATTATAGTAATTACTGCATCATCATTGTGTCATAAATAAAATACATTATTTAATGTCTAAAAATTATAAATAAAATATCATTATGTAGGAAATTTTTTTAGATTTCTAATGAATATTTATAATTGAAAATCCAACATGTATAACCCTATGTAAAAATTGTTCTTCTAAAAGATGTAAGCTTATGCCATTTTTATTTTTATTTTAGCTTTATTAATATAATGTGTCATTATCACTTACAAGTGGATCCATGGGGTCCCAAAATAGACCCAAAGATGCCCATGGTCGACCATGTATCAACCAATAGGGTTAAGACACGTTTTAGGGTAATTTTGTATTATTATAATATTATTTTTTAACCCTTATTTACCGGATTTACCCTTTAACCATGGTAAATAAAATATTTACCACAGTAACTATTCAAAATGTCTAAAAATAAAAGTTACCTATTTACACAATTTGAACATCCTGATTCCAAATATGGAATCCTTTTTCCTAAATTCAAAACACAGAAGTGGCAGAAATTAATTTAAAATTAATTCCCGCTGTCAAAACAAAAAGCGTGTTTTTAAGAGATAATAACTATCAAAAGATTGACACTTGTTTATGTTCGGTTTAATTGTAAAATTATGTCCAATGACCAAAATTATATTAAAATGTAAAAATATATTCTAAATATACTTTAAAACCACTAAAATTCATAATTTATCATTATTAATTATTTTGATTAAAAAAGTTGTTTTTAATTAAAATTTAGTAATTTTCACTATTCATCAAAATATGAAAGTTATCCGAAAAGTACCAAAATTTCACCTTAGGCTAAATTCGATATTCCGAGTCCAAAAATGAAGTCCATTTTCAAATATAATATATATATAATTTCAAAAAGTAGGTATTACTATTCACAACGGCTAGTTTAATTAGTTGTGGTGTGTGTTAGAACTCGAGGTTGCGTACAACACACGCTATCGCATTATTCGAAGGGAAATGTACCGTGGAAGCTTGGGGTGTTACATTCTCCCATCCTTCAAATAATTGCGTCCTAGAAATTTCTAGGGTATTACTGCATAAAAAGACTCAGGTGGTTCTTCATCATAAGTTCCTCGGGTTCCCACGTTGCCTCTTCCATCTTATGGTTCCTCCACAAAACTTTTACCAGATGCGTCGTCCGGTTTCTCAGTACATGTTCTCTTGTATCAAGAATCCTGACGGGCTCTTCGCAATAAGACAGATCGGGTTCCAGTTCTAATTCCTCATAGATGAGTACATGCGTTGGGTCAGGCATGTATTTTCTCAACAGAGATACGTGGAACACATCGTGAACTTTGGAGAGACTTGGCGGCATTGCCAATCGGTAAGCTACAGCCCCAATTCGTTCTAGAATTTCGAAAGGTCCGATGTACCTGGGACTCAATTTACCTTTCTTACCAAAACGTATGACTCCCTTCCACGGAGATACCTTTAGGAAAACATGATCACCGACATGAAATTCCAAATCCTTCCTTCGATTATCGGCATAGCTCTTCTGCCTACTTTGAGCTGCTTTGATGTGATTTTGGATTACCTTCACCTTTTCCACCGTTTCCTCCACCAGTTCTGGGCCCACAAGTTTTCTTTCACCAACGTCATCCCAACAGGTTGGTGTACGACATCTCTTTCCGTATAACTCTTCATATGGTGCCATCTGTATACTTGAATGGAAGCTATTGTTATAGGAAAATTCTACCAGAGGTAAATATTGATCCCACATACCCTGAAAATCAAGTGAGCAAGATCTCAACATGTCTTCTAAGGTTTGAATAGTCCGTTCTGATTGTCCGTCTGTCTGAGGGTGGTAAGCAGTGCTCAAATGAAGTTCAGTATCCAGGGATTTCTGAATACTTTTCCAGAATCTTGAAGTAAAACGGGGATCACGATCAGAAACAATCGATAGGGGTACTCCATGAAGTCTCACAACTTCATTAATATATAGTCTTGCTAGACGTTCCAGGGGTAGATCTTCTCTTATAGCAAGAAAATGTGCTGACTTGGTAAGACGATCAACAATAACCCATATTGCATCGTTCCTTCTAGGAGTCTTTGGTAGCCCCCTGACAAAGTCCATCGTAATATTGTCCCATTTCCACTCCGGTATGGGAAGAGGTTGCATGACTCCTCCAGGCTGTTGCCTTCCAGCTTTCACTTATTGACAAACCATACATCTTGACACAAAATCAGCAATCTCCCTCTTCATGTTGTCCCACCAAAAATGTTCCTTCAAATCTCTATACATTTTGGTGCTCCCAGGGTGTATAGAGAAATTGGAACTATGAGCATCATCCAGCAATTCCCTTTTTAGATCAGGTAAATCGGGAACACAAAGTCTCTTCCCGAATTTCAAAATTCCATCTTCATACACAAAGTCTCTTAATCTCCCATCACTCACAGCTTTAATCTTCTTTTGTAATTCTTCATCATCGGCCTGAGAACTCTTAATCCTTTCTAGTAAAGATGGTTTGGCAACCATTTGAAAATGCATTGATGTTTCACCTTTCGTGGTTATTCCCATGTCCATCTTCACTAGATCCATGAAAATTGGATCCCTTTCAATTCTCATATTGTTCAAAACTCCATGGTCTTTTCTACTCAAAGCATCTGCCACCTTGTTTGCCTTCCCCGGGTGGTAGTGTATCGTACAATCATAATCCTTGAGTAATTCAAGCCATCTCCTTTGCCTCATGTTGAGTTCTTTTTGTGAGAAAATATACTTCAAACTCTTGTGATCAGTATAAATCTCACATTTTTCACCATAGAGGTAGTGCCTCCATATCTTCAAAGCAAAGATCACAGCTGCTAACTCAAGATCATGAGTAGGATAGTTTTGTTCATGAATTTTCAACTCTCGTGATGCATAGGCAATAACTCTATCATTCTGCATAAGGACACAGCCAAGTCCTTTCTTCGATGCATCACTATAAATAACGAACCCATCATTCCCCGATGGTAGAGTCAATATAGGAGCATTGACTAATCTTCTCTTCAGTTCTTCGAAACATTCTTCACACTCTTTTGTCCAAACAAATTTAACCCCTTTACGTGTGAGCTTCGTTAATGGGTTAGCCAATCGGGCAAAATTCTGGACAAAACATCGATAATAACCTGCCAAACCAATAAAACTGCGTACCTCAGTTATACTCGTAGGTGCTGGCCATTCTTGGATTGCCTTGGTCTTAGAAGGATCAACAGAGATTCCATCTTTAGAGACAATATGGCCAAGAAAAGAAATCTCTTGAAGCCAGAATTCACACTTGCTAAACTTCCCATATAATTCATGCCTCCTCAGAGTCTTCAAGATAATGCGCAAGTGATTTTCATGATCTTCGTAGGTTTTGGAGTATACCAAGATATCATTAATAAATACCACCACAAATTCATCGAGATACTCCTTGAAAACTCTATTCATCAGATCTATGAATACTGAGGGTGCATTAGTCAATCCAAAAGGCATTACAGTAAACTCGTAATGCCCGTACCTGGTTCGAAATGCTGTCTTCGTAATGTCTTCCTTCTTTACACACAACTGATGGTATCCAGATCGAAGGTCAGTCTTTGAAAAGTATTGAGCTCCATGCAGTTGGTCAAATAAATCATCAATACGAGGTAGGGGATACTTGTTCTTTATCGTTATAGCATTGATCTCCCTGTAGTCAATACATAACCTCATAGATCCATCTTTCTTTTTAACAAAAAGAACAGGAGCTCCCCATGGAGAAACACTAGGGCGAATAAATCCATTATTACTCAATTCCTCTAGTTGTTTCTTTAGTTCGACTAATTCTACAGTGGCCATTCTATAAGGGGTCTTCGATATAGGCCTTGATCCAGGAATTAAATCAATGGAAAACTCTACTTCTCGTTCTGGAGGATGTCCAGGTAAATCTTCCGGAAATACATCTACAAATTCTTTCACAACAGGTACATCCTCTATTTGAACATTCCTTTCCTCTCCGATAGTTATTTCATTCTCTTCCTCCCCAATAATTGAATTAAGTTGAGCTACTGGGGGTGGATCTAAATAAGAATTAGGTGGTGACGATTCTGCTCTAAAAATAAGGTGTTCCTTATCATTATCATCAAGAATCGTAACCTCTTTCTTCTTACAATAAATCTTCGCATCATAGTCCGAAAGCCAGTCCATACCGAGGATTATATCAAACTCAATCATAGGTATGACGATGAGATCAGCAGATAAAGAAAATTTATGTGCTCTAATGGGGACTTATTCACAAAACTTTGTTGCAACGATACTTCCCTTAGGAGTTTTAACTGACAACTCCCTTATTAAATCAAATTGGAAATATCTAATTTTCTTAGCAAACTGGGAAGATATGAAACAATGCGATGATCCAGAATCAAATAATGCATTTGCTAAACTTGAGGAAACCATTAAATTACCTGCCACCACGTCTTTCGGAGCTTCTACCTCAGCAGTAGTGATAGCATAAGCCTGGCCTTGATCCCTTGGCCTTTTCTGAGATAAGTTCTCCGGACGCTTAGGACATGCATTTTCATAATGCCCCATCTCCCTGCAATTGTAGCACTGAACGTTGGTAGCTTCCTTCTTCCCCTTGCAATCATGAGCTTGGTGGCCTTTTTCACCACACTTGTAACAGACTCCCATTCCCTTCAAGCAAGTACCAGGATGTTTCTTCCCGCATTTACCACAAGATGGATATTCAACCTTTCCCTTCTTCCCCTTATTTCCATTCCCAGATTGATCAGCAGGTCTCTTCTTCTCTTGCTTTGCTTTAAAGTCATAAGACTTAGAGAATTCCTTCTCGGTCTTGATAGCACATGAGACAATGTCTTCGTACGATGAAAAGGATTGTGAGACTAATGCTCGACGGAGAAATGGTTTTAACCCATCAAAGAAACGATCAATCTTACTTCTTGGGTTGCGAATATAATCTCCAGCATACCTCGCTAACCTTGTAAAGTTAGCCTCATACTTTGTGACATTCTCGTCCTCCTTTTGTCTCAGACTCAAAAATTGCCTTTCCATATCCGCTCGATGGTCGTGAGGAAAGTATTTTTCTAAAAACAGATCTTTAAACTCCCTCCATTCCATGTTTGAAACTTCATCATCTTCCTTCATGTTTTGAATCAATGACCACCATTGATCAGCATCTCCAGTGAGGCGGTAAACTGCCATGATAACTTTTTCCCTTTCACTGCTCCCCAAAGCCTGAAATATTTTCTCTAGGGAATTTATCCATTGCTCAGCTACTAAGGGATTTGTACTCCCATTGAACGTTGGTGGTTGTTGTCTCATGAATCGATCTAACATTGATCCTCCACGCTGCGGATCAGGGTGCTCCATACGGGTAAGGTTATTATTCATAACCTGAGTAAGTTGTCCCAGTATGGTGATTAGCTGATCAGCACCAGTTGCATCACCAGCCCCACTATAATTATCTTGAGCAGGAGGGCAATCCCTACATGGAGTGCGTGCATTGATACGGTTTCCATTTCTTCCACTAGGCGCCATTTCTAAACAATGGCATAAACTAGATCAGTTTATGAATCAAAATACATAATCCCATACTTATAATACACTTAACATAAATTGAAATATTTATGGATTTAATCCATAATCATAAAAATGTTTTCTTTGAGGAAGTATATACTCATAAACCCTTCATAATGATTTGTAAAGAAAATGAGAGTTATCCTAAGCATATCCCCCGGGAGTGTCGTAACCAAGAGTGCAGCAAGGCCCGTTGTCGTGCACCAGTTCCCGTTCGAGTCTAGCTCAAAGCGGTGTTTTTGGGTTTTACCCCTAGGTACATCTGTGCCAGAGCCGCCTCTACCTGCTCGTATCCAGACAGGGATGTATTGCTCGGAAAACTCACAAAATCTCTACAATACCAAAATTCTAGGAAGTTCTTCTATACTAATATTCAAATTTCATCTTAGGTCTACGTGCTCTAATCAGAGTTTATCTAAATCTAGCTTCCAAGGTTTGTACTAAACTTCCTCTAATACTAACTGTAACGCCCCGACCCCAGTTACCCAGAGTCGGTGCATTAATTACATAACATTGGCATGATCACAAGAAAGATCAAATCCCGAAAGACCGATTGGTTTAGTAGCCTTGGAAACACTAGATATAATCATAAAGTTTTACATTACATTTCAAAGTGAAAAACTACTACAACAACAAAGTCTTCATATCCACACTATTAACCCCTCATAATATCCCGGCAAGTCATTCATAATTTACTTCTTCACTACCTGGGAAAAATAAAACATAGAAAAGGGGTGAGCTCAAATGCCCAGTAAGGATAACAATATAGCGGAACATTCAAAATAAGCGTAAACATTTAAGGCAATGAATTACTAAAACAAAAGCCTTTTAAAATTGAACTTCAACATAGTATGGAAAAAGTAAAATGAAATAATGCCATTTACGTGTTCACATGGATATTCTACTAATCGAATAATCACATGCAATATCAATAACCACTTTCATAATTATGGAATGCATAATGCCAGACTATCATAACCACATAGCCAAGGCCTCGTGCCAAGACTACAAATAAGATTTTGTCAAGGCCTTGTTCCAAGACACTAGTTTGTCTCATGAGACCTACCGATGCATCGAGGAGCTATAGCGGGCTCCACCCGTCACTTAATAAGTCCAATTCATTCCCATATGAAAAAGGTTTAAACATAACATAAACATTCGTATTAAAACTAGCATACGAAATGTCAATAATTTCACCATAAACTATGAATGGTATAAAAATAGCACATCCACAGTCAAACATATCACAAAACCTTCAATACAATATAAAAGTTTTGTATCATAATAAATCAACTTCAAATAATCTTAAAATCCATCAAAGGATGTTGACATAGATGAAATCAAAATTCTTTTTAAAGAAATATCTCCTTTAATTTTGAAATCATTTAAGATCCATATAAAATAAGACATTTTCTTTGAAAATATTCTTATAAGCTTGTAAGGAAAGCTTCTATGATTTATCACGGCGGAAAATAACCGCACCCGCCGTATAAGTTAAAAAAACATTCTTACCTCAATTTTGTCGAAAAGGTTAAAAAGGACCTTGTTTTGAAAACGACGGAAAGATTCCTTTATAAACCTCTTATAAAAAGTCAAACAAGGGTATAAATGACTTTAACCCATATTCTTGTAAATAGTAAAAATATTTTGAAATACATTTTTAAGAAACATGGATGTGGATGATAAAGAGATCCCAGTAGATTATTACGTATAAACAACCTCGAATAATGAAGAGATTGTGAAATAACCCTTACCTTGTATTTTTCCTTTGTTGGGGTAGGTTAACCTCCTGTATAATGGTGAAATAATTGTTATTAAATTATACAAGAATCATATATATTAATATGATATCATATATGATCTTTTAATATTGATATCTTAGTATTATCGTTGTTTCGGGTGTTAACTTACTTGTTTTCTTTCATATGTTTTGTTACATAAGAAATGTTTGTAAAGGATAGGTTGTATATTATTCATATCCAGAATGATATCAAGTCCTTAAACATCATTTTTAAATCATCAAATGAAAATTATACTTTAATGGTTACGATGGAGAATGAATCTCATCGCGTTCGTGGAGACGGTAGTCCGTACGTACGCACGAGCGACAATATCATTCTTTTGATATTAAAATAATATATAAATGGATGGTATATCATATATACAGAATCATTAACATGTTATATTTATTATTTACATGAGTTACACATCATTATTATACCCATCCAAATAATAATATATTGAATAACAATTACACCACGACGTGGAGACGGTAAGCCGTACGTACACACGTATGGTGACATGTTATTCAAAGGGTGGATAGAATACTGAATATGGTTGTACCATTTTTATAATAACATCACAGTATATGTAAGATACTGGAGTTATTATTTTAGAATGGTAAGAACAAAGAAAGAGGAAGTGGAAGAAGAAAGAAACTTAGAAAAGGGTGGTGAAATCATTACCTCTTCTTCGGGTTCTTCCTTTTGATTTGATCAAAAGGGCTCCTTAGGTTGGCTTTCTGATCAAACTAAGGCCTCTAGGTTGCATTGAGGGATGTTGGGAGAGTATTTGGGCAGAGTTTGGCCGAACCAAAAGGCTTTAGAGGTGTGAAGAAATGAGAAGGAGGAGTGCCCTTTTATAAGAGGGGTGAGGGGCACCTTTGGAAAAGCTAGAAATATTAATTTATAATAAATTCATAATCGGTTTCCAATGGCTCCAAAGTTGACTATTCAAAGGATAAGGTGGGTATGGGTCGAAAACAACTCAACCAATAGAATTTAGACAGGTTTGGGTACTTATATTAACCTTATCTTTAAGTATTAACTCTAAGTTAATTAGTTTCACTTTTACAATGTCTCTTTGTATTTTTATATAATATGGTTAATAAACTTACTATATACATCCAAGCGACCCCCAAGTGGTCCATTAATGATGAACCTATCATGATATAAGTCTCTTGGCCGAACCGTAGATTTTTAGGAATTTAATATCAATTAATAATATAATATTTGTTTTAAGAACTCTTTTATGTCAATTTTGACACTATTCAATAGTTGATTTTTGTGAAACTCGTAAAAGATTGATTACTTCGAAAAAAGTCAATTAAATCACTCCTAATATATCATATTATCCTAGAAAATTAGTTTAATTCATTAAAAGTTTCATGTTATATTTATTTGGGTATTTATAATATCAATTATTTTAATTTTTCACTATTATAGTAATTACTGCATCATCATTGTGTCATAAATAAAATACATTATTTAATGTCTAAAAATTATAAATAAAATATCATTATGTATGAAATGATTTTAGCTTTCTAATGAATATTTATAAATGAAAATCCAACATGTATAACCCTATGTAAAAATTTGTCTTCTAAAAGATGTAAGCTTATGCCATTTTTATTTTTATTTTAGCTTTATTAATATAATGTGTCATTATCACTTACAAGTGGATCCATGGGGTCCCAAAATAGACCCAAAGATTCCCATGGTCGACCATGTATCAACCAATAGGGTTAAGACACGTTTTAGGGTAATTTTGTATTATTATAATATTATTTTTTAACCCTTATTTACCGGATTTACCCTTTAACCATGGTAAATAAAATATTTACCACAGTAACTATTCAAAATGTCTAAAAATAAAAGTTACCTATTTACACAATTTGAACATACTGATTCCAAATATGGAATCCTTTTTCCTAAATTCAAAACACAGAAGTGGCAGAAATTAATTTAAAATTAATTCCCGCTGTCAAAACAAAAAGCGTGTTTTTAAGAGATAATAACTATCAAAAGATTGACACTTGTTTATGTTCGGTTTAATTGTAAAATTACGTCCAATGACCAAAATTATATTAAAATGTAAAAATATATTCTAAATATACTTTAAAACAACTAAAATTCATAATTTATCATTATTAATTATTTTGATTAAAAAAGTTGTTTTTAATTAAAATTTAGTAATTTTCACTATTCATCAAAATATGAAAGTTATCCGAAAAGTACCAAAATTTCACCTTAGGCTAAATTCGATATTCCGAGTCCAAAAATGAAGTCCATTTTCAAATATAAAATATATATAATTTCAAAAAGTAGGTATTACTATTCACAATGGCTAGTTTAATTAGTTGTGGTGTGTGTTAGAACTCGAGGTTGCGTACAACACACGCTATCGCATTATTCGAAGGGAAACGTACCATGGAAGCTTGGGGTGTTACATTACCTATGTGTGATTATCAATTTACTTGCTATGTGGAACTGAATTCTTTGAAATTGTGGAATTGTTAATATTGAGTACTTCCTTGTTTACTGCTTCTTTTCTTTATTGCTTTCCATATATATTCATTGACTATTAGGTACAGATCTCTTAGTGGTTTCATACTGAGATTTAGTCTCACAACCTATTTGGTCCATGCTTTTGGGACCAAACATATTAAATTGTTGTATGTAAAGATAAGATCAAGCGCCCTTCTACCTCAGGTACTTGATTTCTTTGGATCTGGAGAGCATGGGACCAAGCTTTGGATTGAGATGGTGAGGAGTTATTTACTTGTTTTCCCTTTGTAATTTGGAGTGGTAATGTATTCATCATTCTGAATTTTTTGGCTGCTTTCCTAGATATATGTATCATTCATCATTTATATATGTGCTCTAGTTGTTTCTTTATCAGTCTTATGTTGTTTACTATAGTATTTTATTTTTACAGTATTCACTATTGTATATCTATTTTACTTCCATTGTGCTCTCTTCCAATGAAATCATAGTTTCCCAACTATCACACCCAAGGCCCTCACTACTAGTCGATAACCTCTGGTGTTTGGGGAAATGTTCTTGAGGCTATGTGACTAATCGTGTATGGGGCACCTCTGGGTGGATTTCAGAACTGGGACGTTACATGTAGAACATGGGAATTTTTTGGAAGCCCTATGATGATGTTTCATGTCTATGGTAGTTTGGAGTGATTGTGATTGTAGACCAACATTATGAAGGCTTCCATTTTCAAGGACTTCGTACAGGTAATATTCGGAATGTACATTGGTTGAGAGGATGGAAGGTCGTGATCATCACCAAATTTGTGGGGGAATTATTTCCTTCATCATGACTCTCTTATCGAGTTAAATCATATTTAATTAATCCTTCCCAAATCCTTGTGTGGTATTGGTTACCCAAATGATAAGTATAAATCAAAAAAATATATTTATGTTAACATCTCTTTCAAATAATAGGTCCTCCATCAATGTGAACAATTGTATGTAGCAGAGGTTCTCCTTCAAATGGCACAATTTTTATATGTAAATGGTTCTCCAAATTGTTCTTATTACATAGTTTTTTTATTTTAAGGGTGTTGTGGCTTAAATCCACATTGTTAGGCACTATAGAGTTCTTAATTTTTGAGATAAGTAATGAGTGTACATGATATTGGGACTGATCATATAATAAGGGCTTCTTTATGTATCCTCATGAAATTAAATGGAGCCCAGGTAGTTCAGTTCCACTTAATACAACATGTTTTACCTTTTATGTTCATGTGACCTTGATCATCATGATTCCTATTAGGTTCATAGAGCGATAATAAGTTTCTTACTATCATAAAGGTTCCTATAAATGGTTGGAATGGGACATAGTCATGAGTGGCACATTATTTTCAATTTAAAAATTTATAAGGACCTATATATAGGTATATGTTTCAGAAACGAATATGACCATGATAGATGGTTTATTGGGATCGTGAGGACATTCCTCACTAAGTAAGATATTTTATCATCATGAAGATTGCCAAAAATTAATGGTTAACTATGGAATATAGCCCTGGATAAAATAAAATCTCATATTGAGAGGAATATATCCTGGAAAGGAAGGATACAAGTAGATTAATGAGTAATATTTTCTCATAATGGTTGATATATAATATTGATTATGTTTGGTTTGGACAACAATATGGAGTCCTGCATATCCTAATATGCAAGATTCAAATTCCAAATAGTTTGAGTTGAACATTATACGATCATGTATAAGGATCATACTATGTAGTATATCATCAATTCATAAGGACTTTTTTTATAATGAAAGTGGTGATAACAGAATACATAATGAGGATGGTGAAATTTCATTTCACCTATATAGATAACTAATGAGTTTTTTATGAATTAATTAATGATGGAGTGTTTGGTTGGGGATTATACCTTTGGATCAATCCCATTATGATTTTCTATTCCCATGAATTTGAAATTTAAAAAATATAAGAAAATTTGAATCATACATAATATATCCCTATGAGGAAATGATTTTGGTTATCCTATTATTTCTCTATAGTGTCGTGTTTCATTGAGTGGACAATGTTGTATTCCCTTTATAAGGTCATTATTGGTTTTACACTAAGAAGAAGTCTCTAAATTCTTCTTGAGACATGGGAGAGAATTAGAGGGATTTATGGATGATTCTTTTAAATCTAATTTGGGAATATATGATTCATTGATGTCTCATTGTCATAGAGAAATCAATGGGAACATTTTTAGGGATTGAACCTAGATAGTAATCACATGTACACATAACACATTAATTGGAACTAGGATCAAGGATAGACACATTGAGCGAAAAGATACTTCTCTAGTGTATTTATGATAGGGAACCACGTTTTCGAATGAATAAAATATTTTGATTTCCAAAAGGACTATACCTATATCAAATGAAAATTATTGAGCCACCTTTTATGAAGTGAATACACAATTGAAGGGTTGTACACTGATGTGGATGAATAAATCATATATTTTGTGTGGTTTTAGAGGATTAATATGTTTAAACTTTTTAGGATTAATAACTATATATATAGGAGGTCATGAAGGTCATCTAAAACGTTTTTCCATAGGGATAAAATCCTAATATCTAGTATCATAAGAGAGGTGTTTGACCCTTTATTTTGTCAAGGATGCATTACGCATCCTCAATATGCTGATCCAAAAATTATCATGTGCACCGAGAGGAATAGGGGATAAAATAAAACAAAATATGTTTTTCATTATAGTATTTGTAACACATTGAGATGTTACAATATATTTCACTATATGTAACTTTTAATTTTTTAACATCTTTCTTAACACTCAACCTTGTACATGAAACTAATTGTGATATATTATAACCTGGATATTAAATTGATGGGAATGAATCTGATTAACCACAAGATTAAATTCATATATAATTTCATTACATAATTATATTTTATAAATTAATGTATAATAAATTCATACTAACATTGTAACACCCCAAGCTTCCATGGTACGTTTCCCTTCGAATAATGCAATAGCGTGTGTTGTACACAACCTCGAGCTCTAACACACACCACAACTAATTAAACTAGCAGTTGTGAATAGTAATACCTAATTTTTGAAATTTTATAAATTTTATTTATCAAAATGGACTTCATTTTTGGATTCAGAATATCTAAATTAGCCTATGTTGAAGTTTTGGTATTTTTCTGAGAACTTCTAATTTTTTATGAATAGTGAAAAATACTTAAAAACAACTTTTTAAATAAAAATAATTTATAGTGATAAATTATACGATTTAGTGGTTTTAATGTATAATTATAATATATTTTTACCATTTTATCCAATGGTGGTCATTAGAATTAATTTAACATTGAAATTGGATATAAACAATTGCCAATCTTTTGATATAAATTGTTTCTTAGAAACATGCTATTTTTTGTAACAGCGGGAATTAATTATAAAATTAATTAATGAAACATATATGTTTGAAATTTTGTAAAATAGACATCATTTTTGAATTTGGAATATCAATTATAGCTTAGGGTAAAATTTTGGCATTGTTCTGAAAAACTTCAATTTTTGATGAATAGTGAAACCACTAAGTGGTAGTTAAATAACTGATTTTTCGTTTAAATGAAATATTACCACTTCTGTGATTTGATTTTCAAAAATCCGACATACATGGTTTTCATTAAGAAGTAAAATGTGGTTCAATGAGATTAAAATAATTTTTTGGTGAATAGTAACTTTTAAGTTCTTAATCGCGATTAGAGGTAATTAGTGTAGTTTACGGTACAAATAAGGTTTTAATAATATGAGGTGAGCATGAAACTTGTACTACTCATATTGGATGAGTCATGGCCGACCAAGACAACCCATGGGTCAACTTGGGGACCCCATGGAGCCACTTTAGTTGGAAAATGACATTAATATATATTTATTTAATGATAAAATTAAATTGACACAAACATGAGTTGTTTTATTAAAACATTTTTTAAGGGGGGTTACACAAGTCCAAATTTTGACTATAAATATTAATTAGAAAGCTCAAACGATTTCCTACATCATAGTATTTTTTTTATAATTTTTTTACATTAAGTAAATTAAATTATTTATGACATCATTATGATGCAGCGATGACCTCATTATTTAAGGATTTAAATAAAATGAGAAGATAATGCAAAATCCAAGGCGTACAGTTGTCCAAAGCCTATTGTATGAGGAGATTTCGAACCCTTATCACCTTATCCACGAATTATATAAGTGTGGGACCTTTAGAATCCGAAAAGCATTGTATAATAATGTAACATTTCAATCTTTCCAAAAGAGCCCCTCCTCTCCTCTTATAAAAGGCCCCCACCTCTACCACCTTATTCACACTTTCAAGCCTTTTGGTTCGGCCAACCTCTGACCAAATACACTCCCAACTTCTCTCCCTTCATCCTAGAAGCTTTACTCTAGTCAGAAATCCATCCTAAGGAGTCCTTTTGATCAAATCAAAAGGAAGAACCCGAAGAAGAGGTAACATTTTCATCACCCTCTTTCATGTTTCTTTCTTCCTTCACTCCCTCTTTGTTTATTATTTCAATTATAAAATTATAACTCCAGTATCTTCTATATACTGTGATGTTATTATAAATATGGAACAACCATATTCAGTATTCTACCCATCATTTGAATGACATGTCACCATACGTGCGTACGTACGGCTTACCGTCTCCACGTCGTGGTGTAATTGTTATTTAATATATTATTATTTAGGTGGGTATAATAATGATATGTAATTCATGTAAATAATAAATATAACATGATAATGATTCTGTATATATGATATACTATCTAATTATATATTATTTTAATATCAAAATAATGATATTGTCGCTCGTGCGTACGTACGGACTACCGTCTCCACGAACGCGATGAGATTCATTCTCCGTCATATCCATTCAAGTATAATTATCATTTTATGATTTAAAGATAATGTTTAAGGACATGATATCATTCTGGATATGAGTAAGATACAACCCATCCATGAAAAACACGACTTACGTAACAAATCATATAAAAGAAAACGAGTAAGTTAACACCCAAAACAACGATAAATCTAAGATATTGTTAACAAAGCAATGTTAAAAGATCATATATGATATCATATGAATGTATATGATTCTTGTATAATTTAATAACAATTATTTCACCATTATACAGGAGGTTAACCTACCCCAACCGAGGAAAAGTACAAGGTAAGGGAATTTCTTAACCCAACTTCCATTCTTTGGGTTAATCTCCTACTTTCAAATTATGTCATGATATTATTATATCCTATTTTGTATTTTTACTTTCATTATGTGTACCTATAGTGAATACACATAATAGAACTATTTTATTTTAAAAATGATCTTTTTAAGGACTTCTTCTCAATCCCCTTTCATTGAGGCATATTTGGCTTTATACACAACTTTCCTTTTATACGGTGTATAAAACCCTTTGACTTTTACGTTTATTCAAAAGGAATCTTTTTATATGAAGCGTTTTTCTAAACGACAAAAGGGAATGTTTTTCTTTCCGTACTTATGCGGTGACAACGACTTCTCCACCGCCGTGACCATTATTTGAGTTTCGGCTTCCTCTACAAGCCTTCACATTTTTTTTAATGAAAAATAAATACAAAGTTTTAACATTCTTTTATTTTGGTATTGAAAATGGTTTTGAAAGCATTTTTACTATATCAATGTGTTGTATTGATATCTTGTGATTGAAATGTGGAAATGTTATGTTTCCTTCATGCATGTTTTATGTGATACGATTATGTTATGGTTTATGATATGTTTAAACCTATTCATATGAGGAATGCATTGGACTTAATAAGTGATGGGTGGAGCCTGATATAGCTCCTCGATGCATCGGTAGGTCTCATGAGACAAACTTGTGTCTTGGCACAAGGCCTTGACAAAATCTTATTTGTAGTCTTGGCACGAGGCCTTGGCTATGTGGTTATGATAGTCTGGCATTATGCATTCCAACATTATGAAAGCGGTTAGTGATTTTGCATGTGATTATTCGATTAGTAGAATATCCATGTGAATGAGTAAATGGCATTATTTGATTTTATTTATTCCATACAATGTTGAAAGTTAATGTTTGAAAGGCTTTTGTTTTATTTATACATTGCCTTAAATGTTTATTCTTATTTATGAATGTTTCCGCTATATTGTTATCCTTACTGGGCATTTGAGCTCACCCCTTTTCTATGTTTTATTTTTCCCAGGAAATGAAGAAATAAATTATGAATGACCTACAGGGATATTTTGGGGGGATAATAGTGTGGACTGTGGAGACATTATGTTGTTTTAGTAGTTTTTCATTTTATGATGTAATGTAAAACTTATGAATATATCTACTGTTTCCAAGGCTACTAAACCAATCGGTCTTTCGAGATTTGATCTTTCTTGTGATCATGCCAATGTTATGTAATAATGCCCCGACTCTGGGTAACTAGGGTCGGGGCGTTACAGTTGGTATCAGAGGCAGTTTAGTACTAACCTTGGAAGCTAGATTTAGATAAACTCTAATTAGAGCATGTAGACCTAAGATGAACTTTGAGGATTCGTATAGAAGAACTTCCTAGAATTTTGGTATTGTAGAGATTTTGTGAGTTTTCAGAGCAATACATCCCTGTCTGGATACGAGCAGGTAGAGGCGGCTCTGGCACAGATGTACCTAGGGGTAAAACCTGAAAACACCGCTTTGAGCTAGACTCGAACGGGAACTGGTGCACGACAACGGGCCTTGCTGCACTCTTGGTTACGACACTCCCGGGGGATATGCTTAGGATAACTCTAATTTTCTTTACAAATCATTATGAAGGGTTTATGAGTATAGACTTCCTCAAAGAAAACATTTTTATGATTATGGATTATATCCATAAATAGTTCAATTTATGTTAAGTGTTTTATAAGTATGGGATTATGTATTTTGATTCATAAACTGATCTAGTTTATGCCATTGTTTAGAAATGGCACCTAGTGGAAGAAATGGAAATCGTATCAATGCATGCACTCCATGTAGGGATTCCCTCCTGCTCAATATAATTATAGTGGGGCTGGTGATGCAACTGGTGCCGATCAGCTAATCACCATACTGGGACAACTTACTCAGGTTATGAATAATAACCTTACCCGTATGGAGCACCCTGATCCACAGCGTGGAGGATCAATGTTAGATCGATTCATGAGGCAACAACCACCAATGTTCAATGGGAGTACAAATCCCTTAGTAGCCGAGCAATGGATAAATTCCCTAGAGAAAATATTTCAGGCTTTGGGGAGCAGTGAAAGGGAAAAAGTTTTCATGGCAGTTTACCGCCTCACTGGAGATGTTGATCAATGGTGGTCATTGATTCAAAACATGAAAGAAGATGATGAAGTATCAAATATGGAATAGAGGGAGTTCAAAGATCTGTTTTTAGAAAAATACTTTCCTCGCGACCATCGAGCAGATATGGAAAGGCAATTTCTGAGTCTGAGACAAAAGGAGGATGAGAATGTCACCAAGTATGAGGCTAACTTTACAAGGTTAGCAAGGTATGCTGGAGATTATATACATAACCCAAGAAGTAAGATTGATCGTTTCTTTGATGGGTTAAAACCATTTCTGTGTCGAGCATTAGTCTCACAATCCTTTTCATCGTACGAAGACATTGTCTCATGTGCTATCAAGACAGAAAAGGAATTCTCTAAGTCTTATGACTTTAAAGCAAAGCAAGAGAAGAAGAGACCTGCTGATCAATCTGGGAATGGAAATAAAGGGAAGAAGGGAAAGGTTGAATATCCATCTTGTGGTAAATGTGGGAAGAAACATCCTGGTACTTGCTTGAAGGGAATGGGAGTCTGTTACAAGTGTGGTGAAAAAGGCCACCAAGCTCGTGATTGCAAGGGGAAGAAGGAAGCTACCAATGTTCAGTGCTACAATTGCAGGGAGATGGGGCATTATGCAAATGAATGTCCTAAGCGTCAGGAGAACTTACCTCAGAAAAGGCCAAGGGATCAAGGCCGGGAATATGCTATCACTACTGCTGAGGTAGAAGCTCCGAAAGACGTGGTGGCAGGTAATTTAATGGTTTCCTCAAGTTTAGCAAATGCATTATTTGATTCTGGATCATCGCATTATTTCATATCTTCCCAGTTTGATAAGAAAATTAGATATTTCCAATTTGATTTAATAACGGACTTGTCAGTTAAAACTCCTAAGGGAAGTATCATTGCAACAAAGTTTTGTGAATCAGTCCCCATTAGAGCACATAAATGTTCTTTATCTGCTGATCTCATCGTCATACCTATGATTGAGTTTGATATAATCCTCGGTATGGACTGGCTTTCGGACTATGATGAGAATATTTATTGTAAGAAGAAAGAGGTTACGATTCTTGATGATAATGATAAGGAACACCTTATCTTTAGAGCAGGATCGTCACCACCTAATTCTTATTTAGATCCACCCTCAATAGCTCAACTAAATTCAATTATTGGGGAGGAAGAGAATGAAATAACCGTCAGTGAGGAAAGGAATGTTCGAATAGAGGATGTACCTGTGGTGAAAGAATTTGTAGATGTATTTCCGGAAGATTTACCATGACATCCTCCAGAACGAGAAGTTGAGGTTTCCATTGATTTAATTCCTGGATCAAGGCCTATATCGAAGACCCCTTATAGAATGGCCACTATAGAATTAGTTGAACTAAAGAAACAACTAGAGGAGTTGAGTAATAAAGGATTTATTCGCCCTAGTGTTTCTCCATGGGGAGCCCCTGTTCTTTTTGTTATAAAGAAAGATGGATCTATGAGGTTATGTATCGACTATAGGGAGATCAATGCTATAACGATAAAGAACAAGTATCCCCTACCACGCATTGATGATTTATTTGACCAACTGCATGGAGCTCAATACTTTTCAAAGATTGACCTTCGATCTGGATACCATCAGTTGTGTGTGAAGAAGGAAGACATTCCGAAGACAGCATTTCGAACCAGGTACAGGCATTACGAGTTTATTGTAATGCCGTTTGGATTGACTAATGCACCCTCTGTATTCATGGATCTGATGAATAGAGTTTTCAAGGAGTATCTCGATGAATTTGTGGTGGTATTTATTGATGATATCTTGGTATACTCTAAAACCTAAAAACATCATGAAAATCACTTGCGCATTATCTTGAAGACTCTGAGGAGGCATGAATTATATGGGAAGTTTAGCAAGTGTGAATTCTGGCTTCATGATATTTCTTTTCTTGGCCATATTGTCTCTAAAGATGGAATCTCTGTTGATCCTTCTAAGACCAAGGAAATCCAAGAATGGCTAGAACCTACGAGTATAACTGAGGTACGTAGTTTTATTGGTTTAGCAGGTTATTATCGACGTTTCGTCCAGAATTTTTCCAGATTGGCTAAACCATTAACAAAGCTCACACGTAAAGGGATTAAATTTGTCTGGACAAAAGAGTGTGAAGAATGTTTTGAAGAACTGAAGAGAAGATTAGTCAATGCCCCTGTATTGACTCTACCATCGGGGAATGATGGGTTTGTTATTTATAGTGATGCATCGAAGAAAGGACTTGGTTGTGTCCTTATGCAGAATGATAAGGTTATTGCCTATGCATCACGACAGCTAAAAATTCCTGAGAAAAACTATCCTACTCATGATCTTGAGTTATCAGCTGTGATCTTTGCTTTAAAGATATGGAGACATTACATCTATGGTGAAAAATGTGAGATTTGTACTGATCAGAAGAGTTTGAAGTATATTTTCTCACAAAAAGAACTCAACATGAGGCAAAGGCGATGGCTTGAACTACTCAAGGATTATGATTGCACGATACATTACCACCCAGGGAAGGAAAACAAGGTGGAAAATGATTTGAGTAGAAAAGGCCATGGAGTTTTGAATGTGATGAGAATTGAAAGGGATCCAATTTTCATGGATCTAGTACAGATGGACATGGGAATAACTAGGAAGGTGAAACATCAATGCTTTTTCAAATGGTTGCCAAACCATCATTACTAGAAAGGATTAAGAGTTCTCAGACCAATGATGAAGAATTTCAGAAGAAGATTAAAGATGTGAGTGATGAAAGATTGAGGGACTTTGTGTATAAGGATGGAATTTTGAAATTCGGGAAGAGACTTTGTGTTCCCGATATACCTGATCTAAAAAGGGAATTGCTGGATGATGCTCATAGTTCCAATTTCTCTATACACCCTGGGAGCACCAAAATGTATAGAGATTTGAAGGAACATTTTTGGTGGGACAACATGAAGAGGGAGATTGCTGATTTTGTGTCAAGATGTATGGTTTGTCAACAAGTGAAAGCTGGAAGGCAACAGCCTGGAGGAGTCATGCAACCTCTTCCCATACCGGAGAGGAAATGGGACAATATTACGATGGACTTTGTCACGGGGCTACCAAAGACTCCTAGAAGGAACGATGCAATATGGGTTATTGTTGATCGTCTTACCAAGTCAGCACATTTTCTTGCTATAAGAGAAGATCTACCCCTAGAACGTCTAGCAAGACTATATATTAATGAAGTTTTGAAACTTCATGGAGTACCCCTATCGATCGTTTCTGATCGTGATCCCCGTTTTTCTTCAAGATTTTGGAAAAGTATTCAGAAATCCTTGGATACTGAACTTCATTTGAGCACTGCTTACCACCCTCAGACAGAAGGACAATCAGAACGGACTATTCAGACCTTAGAAGACATGTTGAGATCTTGCTCACTTGACTTTCAGGGTATGTGGGATCAATATTTACCACTGGTAGAATTTTCCTATAACAATAGCTTCCATTCGAGTATTCAGATGGCACCATATGAAGCGTTATACGGAAAGAGATTTCATACACCAACCTGTTGGTATGACGTTGGTGAATGAAAACTTGTAGCCCCAGAACTGGTAGAGGAAACGGTGGAAAAGGTGAAAGTAATCCAAAATCACATCAAAGCAGCTCAAAGTAGGCAGAAGAGCTATGCCGATAATCGAAGGAAGGATTTGGAATTTCAAGTCGGTGATCATGTTTTCCTAAAGGTATCTCCATGGAAGAGAGTCATACGTTTTGGTAAGAAAGGTAAATTGAGTCCCAGGTACATCGGACCTTTCGAAATTCTAGAACGAATTGGGGGTGTAGCTTACCGATTGGCAATGCCGCCAAGTCTCTCCAAAGTTCACGATGTGTTCCACGTATCTCTGTTGAGGAAATACATGCCTGACCCAACGCATGTACTCACCTATGAGGAATTAGAACTGGAACCCGATCTTTCCTATTGTGAAGAGCCCGTCAGGATTCTTGATGTGAGGGAGCAGGTGCGGAGAAACCGGACGACTCGTCTGGTAAAGGTTTTGTGGAGAAATCATAAAATGGAAGAGGCAACGTGGGAACCTGAGGAACTTATGATGAAGAACCACCCGAGTCTTTTTATGCATTAATACCCTAGAAATTGCGAGGACGCAATTATTTGAAGGAGGGGAGAATGTAAAACCACAAGCTTCCACGGTACGTTTCCCTTCGAATAATGCAATAGCGTGTGTTGTACGCAACCTCGAGCTCTAACACACACCACAACTAATTAAACTAGCCGTTATGAATAGTAATACCTACTTTTGAAATTTTATAAATTTTATTTATCAAAATGGACTTCATTTTTGGATTCGGAATATCTAAATTAGCCTATGTTGAATTTTTGGTATTTTTCTGAGAACTTCTAATTTTTTATGAATAGTGAAAAATACTTAAAAACAACTTTTTAAATCAAAATAATTTATAGTGATAAATTATACTATTTAGTGGTTTTAAAGTATAATTAGAATATATATTTACCATTTTATCCAATGGTGGTCATTATAATTAATTTAACATTGAAATTGGATATAAACAATTGCCAATCTTTTGATATAAATTGTTTCTTAGAAACACGCTATTTTTTGTAACAGTGGGAATTAATTATAAAATTAATTAATGCAACTTATATGTTTGGAATTTTGTAAAATAGACATCATTTTTGAATTTGGAATATCAATTATAGCTTAGGGTGAAATTTTGGCATTGTTCTGAAAAACATAAATTTTTGATGAATAGTGAAACCACTAAGTGGTAGTTAAATAACTGATTTTTCGTTTAAATGAAATATTACCACTTCTGTGATTTGATTTTCAAAAATACGACATACATGGTTGTCATTAAGAAGTAAAATTTGGTTCAATGAGATTAAAATAATTTTTTGGTGAATAGTAACTTTTAAGTTCTTAATCGCGATTAGAGGTAATTAGTGTAGTTTAAGGTACAAATAAGGTTTTAATAATATGAGGTGAGCCTGAAACTTGTACTACTCCTATTGAATGAGTCATGGCCAACCAAGACAACCCATGGGTCAACTTGGGGACCCCATGGAGCCACTTTAGTTGGAAAATGACATTAATATATATTTATTTAATGATAAAATTAAATTGACACAAACATGAGTTGTTTTACTAAAACATTTTTTAAGGGGGGTTACATAAGACCAAATTTTGACTATAAATATTCAATAGAAATATAAAAAGATTTCCTACATCATAGTATTTTTTTATAATTTTTAGACATTAAATAAATTAAATTATTTATGACATCATTATGATGCAGCGATGACCTCATTATTTAACGATTTAAATAAAATGAGAAGATAATGAAAAATCCAAGGCTTAAACTTGTCCAAAGCCTATTGGATGAGGAGATTTCGAACCCTTATCACCTTATCCACTAATTATATAAGTGTGGGACCTTTAGAATCCGAAAATCATTGTATAATAATGTAACATTTCAATCTTTCCAAAAGAGCCCCTCCTCTCCTCTTATAAAAGGCCCCCAGCTCTACCACCTTATTCACACTTTCAAGCCTTTTGGTTCGGCCAACCTCTGCCCAAATACTCTCTCAACTTCTCTCCCTTCATCCTAGAAGCTTTACTTTAGTCAGAAATCCATCCTATGGAGTCCTTTTGATCAAATCAAAAGGAAGAACCCGAAGAAGAGGTAACATTTTCATCACCCTCTTTCATGTTTCTTTCTTCTTTCACTCCCTCTTTGTTTATTATTTCAATTATAAAATTATAACTCTAGTATCTTCTATATACTGTGATGTTATTATAAATATGGAACAACCATATTCAGTATTCTACCCATCATTTGAATGACATGTCACCATACGTGCGTACGTACGACTTACCGTCTCCACGTCGTCGTGTAATTGTTATTCAATATATTATTATTTAGGTGGGTATAATAATGATATGTAATTCATGTAAATAATAAATATAACATGATAATTATTATGTATATATGATATACTATCCAATTATATATTATTTTAATTTCAAAATAATGATATTGTCGCTCGTGCGTACGTACGGACTACCGTCTCCATGAACGCGATGAGATTCATTCTCCGTCGTATCCATTCAAGTATAATTATCATTTTATGATTTAAAGATAATGTTTAAGGACATGATATCATTCTGGATATGAGTAAGATACAACCCATCCATGAAAAATAGGACTTACGTAACAAAACATATAAAAGAAAATGAGTAAGTTAACACCCAAAACAACGATAAATCTAAGATATTGTTAACAAAGCAATGATAAAAGATCATATATGATATCATATGAATGTATATGATTCTTGTATAATTTAATAACAATTATTTCACCATTATACAGGAGGTAAACCTACCCCAACCAAGGAAAAGTACAAGGTAAGGGAATTTCTTAACCCAACTT
Source organism: Viscum album (assembly GCA_963277665.1). NCBI lineage: Eukaryota > Viridiplantae > Streptophyta > Magnoliopsida > Santalales > Viscaceae > Viscum > Viscum album. The sequence goes on from OY728119.1 coordinate 544,996,255, forward strand.
CCATTCTTTGGGTTAATCTCCTACTTTCAAATTATGTCATGATATTATTATATCCTATTTTGTATTTTTACTTTCATTATGTGTACCTATAGTGAATACACATAATAGAACTATTTTATTTTAAAAATGATCTTTTTAAGGACTACTTATCAATCCCCTTTCATTGAGGCGTATTTGGCTTTATACACAACCTTCCTTTTATACGGTGTATAAAAGCCTTTGACTTTTATGTTTATTCAAAAGGAATCTTTTTATACGAAGAGTTTTGCTAAAAGACAAAAGGGAATGTTTTTCTTTCCGTACTTATGCGGCGACAACGACTTCTCCACCGCCGTGACCATTATTTGAGTTTCGGCTTCCTCTACAAGCCTTCACATTTTTTTTAATGAAAAATAAATACAAAGTTTTAACATTCTTTTATTTTGGTATTGAAAATGGTTTTGAAAGAATTTTTAATATATCAATGTGTTGTATTGATATCTTGTTATTGAAATGTGGAAATGTTATGTTTCCTTTATGCATGTTTTATGTGATACGATTATGTTATGGTTTATGATATGTTTAAACCTATTCATATGAGGAATGCATTGGACTTAATAAGTGACGGGTGGAGCCCGCTATAGCTCCTCGATGCATCGGTAGGTCTAATGAGACAAACTAGTGTCTTGGAACAAGGCCTTGACAAAATCTTATTTGTTGTCTTGGCACGAGGCCTTGGCTATGTGGTTATGATAGTCTGGCATTATGCATTCCAACATTATGAAAGTGGTTAGTGATTTTGCATGTGATTATTCGATTAGTAGAATATCCATGTGAATGAGTAAATGGCATTATTTTATTTTATTTATGCCATACAATGTTGAAAGTTAAAGTTTGAAAGGCTTTTGTTTTAGTTATACATTGCCTTAAATGTTTATTCTTATTTATGAAAGTTTTCACTATATTGTTATCCTTACTGGGAATTTGAGCTCACCCCTTTTCTATGTTTTATTTTTCCCAGGAAATGAAGAAGTAAATTATGAATGACCTACAGGGATATTATTGGGGGATAATAGTGTGGACTGTGGAGACATTATGTTGTTGTAGTAGTTTTTCATTTTATGATGTAATGTAAAACTTATGAATATATCTAGTGTTTCCAAGGCTACTAAACGAGTCGGTCTTTCGAGATTTGATCTTTCTTGTGATCATTCCAATGTTATGTAATAAGGCACCGACTCTGGGTAACTAGGGTCGGGGCGTTACACACATTTTAGTAAATTCATTTTATGCTTTAAAAAATATGTTTTCTTCTCAAATTATTTTTATTACATTTTTTTCATGCACATTATAAACAATTTATAACATTTTTATAAATTTTATTTGATTAAATAAGACTCAATTTTTAAATAATAATTTCAATATTAGATTATGGTTATTTCTTGGTACTTTTCTAAAGAGATTTATTTTTATGTCAATAGTGAAAGTAGATATTTTTGTAACTGTCCTTTTTTATTAAATAGTTTAATATAAATGCCCATTTTTTATATTAAACTAAAATAAGTATAATTTAATTATAAATAATTTAATTATATATATTTTAATCATAATTATACTTTATTTTCATATAAGTTTCTTTTTGGACATCAAAACTTATTTTACTAGAAACTATTTTTTGTTGACATTTATGCATTTATAATAAAATTAAATTCATCAACTTCTATAAAAAATCATTAAAATTTTATTCAATATTTTTAATTATATGGTTACCATTTTTTTAAATTTTTCCCTTACATTTTTATTCATAATTAATATTGAACATGGTAATGATTTTTCACCTCGATAATTGTAAAACTGGTTCACCTAGGTTATAACTATGGGGTAATACTTTAAAATCTATCTAGTGAATTATTTTATACTATTTTTGATGTTTTGTTATCCAAAATATTTTTTTATGTTGTAAAATGATTTATTTTATAAAATTATTTTGAATTGGGGAACCCAAAATTTTCATTTTTGAGGATAATTTATATTTTATTCAAATTCTACACTATTTTTGGGTTTTTGAATTTAATGGTATAGAAGGAAATCTCCATTATGTTTTTTCTTGTCCCAAAAGTCTAAAAAATATTTTAATAACCAAATTTTTTTTAAGATAACTTTTACATTATTTGAATGTAAGACTTTTTTGCGCTTAAGTCTGTTATTTTTCAAAAAAAAACAGTTTTTTCGTGCTTTTGGTGGTCTTATATTAAAAGTATTTTATACTACCTATAGAAATTGAATCTTAAAAAATTGATTAGATAATTTTAATTAAAATTTCAAAAAATTGAGAATTCCCAATTATATTTGATCATGATAATAATTTTTTATAGTAAAAAAGTAAAGTTATCATAGTTAAGGTCAATGTGGGTTTAAAATGTATTAACAAGGAGATATGGTTTAAAATGTACCCAACACTTGTTTAAATGTGATTAATTGAGTTTATTTCAAACATTTCACATATTATCTTCAAATAATTGGTTCCTTTCTACTACATGAGATGATTATGATATATATATATATGTATGTATATTATTTAATCATTTAAGTTATTAAAAGTGCATCCATTATCTCAATTATAAAAGGGAATCTCTCCTTATCCTTTGTTCAAAAATATTGACCACTCAAGATATTGTAACACCTATACTTATACATTCCAAATTTCCTTCCCCATACTATATATTTTTTCTAGACATTGTGGGGTCCCGTAAATCCAACAAAAGGAAGTAAAAATACTCTCCTATGTGGGGTGAAGCCAAGAAATACAAATTGGATTGTAAATTTCAGAAGATTTTGATGAAATCAAATTTTGAAAAATAATATAGCTTGGTTGTATACTAATTATTAGAAATGGTTCGAGAAAGGCATAAATTGGAAACCATTTGGTACATGGAAGACCTATTATTCACGGGCTGGAGAGTCATTGGCCAGCGAATGAATCTGTTCGCGGTGAATTTCCACTCGTGAACTGAAGCCGCCATGAACTATTTTCACAAGAGAGTATCCAAAAGATATTCTCCCAGCAGACCACGCCCATGAACAATGTGGTTTGCCGATGAGGAGATATCGGCGGTGTACCACACATCTGCAAACCCCAGATTGATCATGTCTTATGCAGGCCAAATTTCGTCAATGGGCTTCCGGGGAAGGTGTCGTACATACCGCAGATACATATTACCTAGAACACTATAAAAGTACAACCATTTGAATTGAAACAAATAGCGAAGAAGTTTAGGGGGAGATATATGGGATGGGTGAAAAGTGGACAAAGAATATAGAGGGTGTGGGTGAAATTTCTCTCACACCCGAACCAGTTCGCGGATCCCATCCTACAAATAATAAGCAGTTTGAATAATCCATCCCACAAACAATATTTGGAAAGAAGTACGTAGAAGTTGTCCCTGAGAACTATATTTGGAAGACCCTCTACAGCCAACTAGTGAACCAATAAAAACTTATAATATAGAAAATTCACGTGCCCCCATCTATGAAAGAAAATACGTGGATGCCTATATGCAGAAGACAGTTCACGGAAGGCTTCTCCGCGTACAACCATATGCAGCTAAATCCTCCGCGTACCAGTATCGGCGACAAGCTCCTCTGCGTACCATCATACGCGACCAGAATCATCCGCGTACCATCCTAAGTGGCTATCTCCTATAGGGATAGCTCTATGTGGAAAATAGTTCATTCCCACTGGTCTATACTGCGGGGGCCGCACCCCCCCCCCCCTTCCCACCCCCCCCCCCCCCCACTACTCGAGATCCGTGCCAGGATTTGGCACCGACCTCTGAACCGGTCACTTTTCTTCCATCACTGACCCCCATGGAAAATGGAGAGTCACACCACGAAATTTTTGGGTTGGGTCGAAGTCATTTTCCATTTCACACAAACATCCATCCTTTAAATACCACGAGAAGATACATTCCTTATGCACCTCCCGGAAATCCCTATCACCTGCTTCCTATGCCAGTTTGGCCTAGAACTCCATGGACAATAATGGACCAAGTGTTTCTTAAATTCCCGAACACATCCTTTCAATGTATCAAACTCTATGCCTCTTGTGATTTCAGATCTTCATTAACCACCATGGTCATTAGAAGTAGAAGGATACTTTTATGCAGACACCATTCTTTGACTATGCACATCATGCCCCAGTGGATCTGCATATGAATCCTACAAGGAGACTGTAAATCAAAGTAAAATTCATCCTCAGGAGCTTCTTTTCCTACCTCTATATGAATCAATGGATTCTCATATCATTTCTCTTAATCAGAGAGTCTTTAAAGTCACGGTTTACTCTTTCCTTCCCTCTCATGTTTGAGGCATGTCAGAACATCCCTGCCTAATTATCCTTCAGTTAATAATGGATCTTTCCTTCCACATTCCAAACTCTATGACCTTAAAGTATGAGTTATCTTCCTAACCACATGACATTAAACTATTTGGTACTAGTGTCAGTAGCATGACATTAAACAACGATGTTAACTTCCATGCTATATGACTTTAATATGTAGTATATTGGGAAATTTTGTTTCTTCATAAACATCCTAGGACATCATAAGAGGAAGGCCAGTGTCCTGAGGACACCTTTTCTTGACTATACATATCATGACCCGGTGGATCTGCATATGTTTCAAACAAAAACAGTCATCAACCAGAGGTAAGTTCATCCTCAGGAGAGTACTTTCCCACCTCTGTACGCCTCAATGGCTTCCATGCCTCATATCATTTATCCTGATCTGAGAGCCTTCAGAATCATAAACCTCTATGGCCATCAAAAGAGGTAGGTAATTGTCTTGTGGACACATTAGTTTGACTATGAACATCATGCCCCGGTGGCTCTACGTGTGTTTCCCACAAAAATGGTCGTCAACTAAAGGTAAATTCATCCTTATGAGAGGCCTCTCCTACCTCTGTACGCCCTAATGGCTTCCATGCCATATTTATGACATTATTATACTTATGAAATTTTAATATATTATCTATTTTTTAACATTATGATTCCTTGGAAAATGATAACATCACTTGTGCGTATGTATGGACTACCTGCTCGACAAAGTGATATGATTTTTCTTAATTTCAATTTTACATGGGTGGTCATAATTATTTATGTTGTGAAAATATATGATAATCATTATATAATTATTATTATTTAAGTTTTAGTTATCATTTAAATTTTACTCATTCCATCCATCAAAAGTTGCAAATGTGTCTCTTATGTATGTATAGTCTATCATCTCCATAATGTGATGTAGTTCATATTTAATCTCCTCTTTATATTAATGATTATAAAATTTTATTTGGTGAATAAATATGATACTTATTTAATTATTAATATTTTATAGATGATGAAACCATTACCAATATGTATGTATTTGAACCATCAAACTGAACCATGCGTGGAAAATTAACTAGTTATCACTAGAATGTTCATTTTAATAATAAAATAGTTAATAAATAGATAATTTGAAAATATAAAGGAATAATAAATAGTAATTTATGTATAAAATTGTTTCTAAGATAAATTTACAGTAAATATGTATTTACTATACATGTTATTTGATTGATTATGAAGAAAGGTCGGACTTGAGGTAAGGGTATCTCACCCCACTTTTATTTTTGTGAGACATATTCCACATTCACAACATGATTTCATTTTGTGTTGTATATAATACATATCAATATAATTTATGATAATTTTTATAATATTATGGGGATTTTGTAATATTTACAATTTTCTATCTTTCATGATGTTTCGATTCCTAGATTTCATAAGTTGTAAGGGTTCTTCATCTCAATATTATTTTTTGGGACATGTTTGATGGTATACACCAACTTATGTTTATGTGGTGTATCGGCTTCCACATTGATATGATATATCATTAATCCATTTATATTTACTGTATTTAATGTTTTATTGAAGTTATTTTTGTCAAAAGGGTTATGATTCAACAGTTATCCAAGAGGTAATGTTTTCTTATCTATGTTTTTTGTGACATATGACCTTATCAACATTTATTTACATTTTTTCTATATTAATTTCCCATGAATTTATTTTATGATTATTCACATGAAAATAAATATGTATTAAAAAATAAATATAAGGTTCTCCCTTTCATGAGGTTTTGATTTGGAGATTACCTAACCAGTAGGAGATTGATGTTACAATCTTATTTTCTTTATGATTGTATATTCTATATTTCTATAAAAATAAATTATATAGATATTTACATTTAAACCCCATATGTTGTTATATAATATGGTTATTAAGGTAATTTTCAAGTTATATTACCATTTTATTCTCTTTTTCAATTAAAATTATCCAAAAAATATTTTTATCAAAAAACGAATTCATTCTTCTTAGGTTCTGAATATTTTTATTTTATGTCAATATTCTCTTTAAAATGTTTCCAAGAATGTTTTTACTTCTATAAAATGATATATTAGAGACATTTTTACTCACATTTTACTTCTTATTAAAAGTTTTAAAAGGAACATTATTTTTATCTTCCATATTATGTACATTTTTACTAAATGTGTAGAGGGAATCATGGTCTTTGCATATACTGCATGAACGGATTTTCCATCCATAGACACCACTCTTTTCATTATATAATACGTTATAATATACCATAGTTATTTTCAAAAGAAAATATTTTTCATAATATACTTTCCATTTTATATTTTCTAATATGTGATTTCAAAATGAGAATGGTATTTTCCTTAAGAAATATTCTTGTGATCTTTTGAAGGTGTTCCATAATTTGATGTTATTTTAGCTTCACTAGGGACATGATCCAGTGAATACCATCCTTATTGTCTATCTTATGGATATTTATTATTTTGATGAAATATTAATGAAACATTTTTCCTTCTACGCATGTTAATCTAGGACAAAAGGATGAATTCTATCATGACTATTTAGTTCAAATATAAATAAATTATGAATATTTTATGGTTGGTTATTTTTTTTTCAAAAATCCACATTATGATTAGTAGGAAACATTAAATTTCATCAGATGATGATGATAATCATGAACATGGCGGAGAATAGATATGTATCCCTTTTTATGCATGATTATGATTTCTTTTGTCTATTGTCACCAGATTATTGATTGAGATGATTCTGAATGGAAATGTTCACATTATGTTCCATGAGTATAATCTCTTCTAACTATGATAACATGATTCTGATTTTACATGAGTGTGAGAACCTATGTTCACAATATTATGATTTCCTAGACCTATAATGTTATATTCCAATGTTATGAAACTTGAATTATGATAGTTGCATTGAACCCTTGTTGTTCATGGTTTTAGATATGACTTAATTTTTATTTTTATGATATAATATTTTGTGGAAAGAATATTTAAGTTTAGAAATGTCAATTGATTATTTTATCATGCCCTTATGATTATTTTATGCTCTCTTTTAATTGATATTTCAAAAAATTTCACTTATTAGACATCTGATATAACCCTTCCTTACATTTTACTTCACAAGGTTTTAATAGATGGTTCTATGCATGATATTTTTGTATGGTTACTGGTTTGAATATATTTTTGGGAGGTGCTGACTATATTTTCATAGATAAGTTGATTTTTTTCTCTAGTCTTCAGATATAAGAAATTTTTATAGTCCTTGGGAATGTATTGTTATTTACTATATTGAATAATCATCTAAAATGATGTAATTTTTATTTATGAAATGCTCTGGTTACTATAGTTGGAATAAGAGAAGTATTTAGTTAATTTGGAAGATTAGTACCGGAAAACATTATTGGTAACCATGAGTATACTCCTATTTATATAATAGAATCTTATGTTATGGTAAAGAAAGGATTTTGTTTCTAGAGAACACATCTCTATCCAAATATTGGAAATTAGATGAGGTTGTGGAATTGATTCACTTACAAGTAACAACTCACAAATGGATGGATTGGATATCAACTCAATCATCTCTAGTTCATGGTGAGTGGTCCTAGTACTGTTCACCTTGATAGACACTCTTGGCTTATATTATTGAGATAATTTAAATTTTATTTTTGAACCATTCTGAGAGGATAAAACATATGGAAACTTATTATATTCCATAGTGATATGGGATAAACATTAAATGTTATGGGTTGATAAGTCTATGTTTTGTCATAATCTTAATGGAATAAGATACCCCTTGTGTAGTTTTATGTGATAGGAGTTTAAGATGATAAAGGATATTTTGGGGGACATTTATGGAAATATAACCCTTTGGTTTAGTATATGTTTCAGTGAAAATATTGTTTGAGGAATACTTATTTTATATTTTGTAGAAATAAGTTTAATGTTATTTTTATCCATTATGTTTAATAATATCCTTGGTGTAGGGTGGGTAATTATGGTTAATTAGGTTAAAATAGTTATTACAATTTGGGTCCATATTTTTACCATATAAATTTCAATGTGATTGAAAATTTATTTGGTGACTAAGTGAGTAATTTTATTTTTTAATAAGTACAAAATATTGGTAACATCATTTGATGATTGTGAAAATAATTTTAGGGATTGATATTAAGTTAATTTATGGATTCATATATGATTTTATATTTATTTTTTAATGATTCTAGTTATTTTGGGATGAATTACCATATTTATGAGATCTTAAGATTATGGTATTCATGTATTTGGTAGGTTAAAATGTGATACAATTTATGTTTCTAGTGGACAAATTTTAAAAATGATCGCTGGAAAAATATTTTATTAAATATTTCATATTTTTTGGTTTTCAATATTATGAGACATATTTTTTGATATTTCATAAGGTTGAATATTTATGGAATGGTTTATGTTAAATTTTGGGAATTATTATTGAGGTTTTATATATCAATTTATTCCTTAATAATGTGAATATTTATCCATATTAGATAACCTATTCGAACCATTTTTTATTTAGTAATATGGAGATGGAGGGAATGCCTTTTTATTCTTTTATGGATCTTATGATCTGTAAAAAAGAAAATTTTAGTTCTTTAAGCTTGAAAAATACATCTTCAATATTTATTCCGTGGAATATGAAATGATATATAAGTTCAAATAGCTCGAATCTCAACTAAAGGATAAAATTGTGCTTATCAAATAGAAACAATTCAAGTATATTATATGGTATTCTCAAACTTGATGATAAATGATTTCCTCAAATTGAGTAAGATTAATATAAATCTATAAATTCATCTATGGGACGTATTACATACTTATAACAGTATATATTTTCAAACTCATGAGTATTATATTGATACATACTTGTTTTTAGATATACTTTCTTAAGAAATGATATGTTTCATAATATCGACATAAAAATTAGTTATCTTGATATAATATACAGAAAATTTTATTATTATGCCATGATACACTATTATAATAAGTTATAAATAAAATATTAAGATAAAAATATTATTGGTAAAGAATGTAAGAAACTAATATTTTATAACATGTTTATCATTAAATAAATTTTTAGTGTTCGATAGCTTTGTTGACATGTAAACATGAGATTAAAAGAAAATTAAAATATATTATAACCTACCCATTAAATTGATGTGTATTAATTTATTTAACAATATTATGGAATATTTTCTTTAATTAAAATTTATTTATTAATGATTAATAATTAGGTATTCAATTTTTAGTAGTCATTTTTTTCTTTTAAATAATATGCTTTCATAAAAAATGAATTTTATTGCATTTTTACATAGAAATTATAATTAATTTATACCAATTTTACAAAATTAATTTTACTAAATGAATCTAATTTTTGAAATAATAATGTAAAAAATATGTTCGGGAGGATTACTATGAATTTCCTAAAAATAATTATTTTTTTTGTGAATAGTGTAAAATACAAATGTCTATAAAAGTGCCATTTGTTATCATTAAATTAGGTAATTTATTTGTAACATTTTATTTTGAAATAAATATTTTAGTACCATAAAAATAATTTAGTTCTAAAAAATATAATTATTTACATAGGAATAATCATGATACTTTATTTTGGTATAAGTTTATTTCGGGGCTTAAAAACACATTAGTCTAAAAATTATTTTCATTGACATTTATGCATTTAATCTATTTTTCCCACATATAAAGACATAGATTTTAAAAATAGATTCTGTATTTTCAATCTATAGGTTTGAACTTTTTCAACAAGTCCATTTTTTATCTATATGGAATAGTAACCATGTTATTGATTTGTTACCTTTGTATGGGTAAACTATGTAGAATGGGGTTAAAACTATAGTGAAACCATTAAATATCTCTAACACTTGAGTGTTTACTTCTTTATTTGTATTTTTAGATAAATTTCATTTTTTATGAGTTAAATAGTGTACTTTAAAATATAATTTTTAATTTTTGAACCCAAGACTGACTTTTGTGATGAAAATGAAATTTCTATTGAAATTTAAAACAACTTTTATATCATTCGCTTTAAGGGTATCGTTTGAAATTTCCATTTGGTTTTGCATTGATCAAAAAGTCTAAAATTTTCAATTTTTTGTTAAATAACAAAAAAATAGGGAAACTAACATTTTACATGATTTTAATGAAAAATGTATTTTTTCTTAAATTATAATTTTTTTATTTATTTTGGAGTCCTCATTTTTTCATATTTTAATTTTATCAAGGCAATTATTAAATCTATCACGGTTGAGGTTAAAAAGGGTTTAAAGTTTTTTAACTGATAGATACTGATTGAAATTTATTCAAAACATATATAAATGTGAGGTTTTATGTCTATTTTGACCTTCTAAAATATTATATTTGAATTAGGGGTTCCTTGGTTCTACATGACATGATTATGAAATATGTATTATTCAATATTTTATGTAACTCCTAGTGTGTCATTTCCCTCACATATAAAAAGAAACCTCTACATATACATTAATAAAAAATATTGAAAACAATAGATCTACCAAACATTAAAAAATAACTTCTTTAATTCCTATCCCATATCCTAAATTTATTTTTCTTCCCATAATACTATACTAGGAATGATTATGGTGTATGTTAAAATATTTTTCTCATGGAATTGGTAATTTACATGCCCATATATTTCAAAATTTATCTCTTCATCTACAACATATAAATATATTGTATACATCATAACAAAATGAATCCTAAAAAATTAATATATTGAGGTGTTATTTTTATTATGGTACAATCATTTACCACCTTATTTTAATAAAATGTGAAACTAAAGTGTCACTCATGCATATATATGGACTAACACCTCCACATTACAATGTGATTCATTTTCCATCATTTTTATTAATGGATGGATTTTATGATTGGTTTAATTTTTTTATATGATATTTTTTACATAATAATTATTCTACAATTATAATATTTTATTTACCTTTTTTACATTATTAATCATTGTGAAATGATACTCTCACTTGATCATATGTGTGTAGTACAACTTCTATGAAGTGATGTAATTCGTTCTTCATTTATACTTTATATGGTTGATAATTAATCCAGTCGAGGCATGCAGCCAAATTTTATGGTATGGATTTTTAAAATTGTATCACTTTATGGATGTTATAACATAATATTTAAGGGCACATAACTCGGTAATCAACACAAGTATCTAACTCAAAATTATTTAAGAATAGAAAAAATTAAACAATTACCACATTAAATTTATTAACAGTATAGATGAACACTTCTTACTGAGGATATCTAATCTAATGAACTATCATTGCATCCTTATAAATCCTCCAAATATTCTTTCAATGCCTGCAGGTATGTCGATCTTTGATTTTAAGGTTCTATCATTGAGATCCAATGATTCCTTCAACTTCCTAACAATCACTACTACGATGTTCCTTCTATATGAGAAGGGGAGTATATATATATTTATCTGTTTGGTTGATTGTATTTACATGATGGGGAATATGTGAGAGGAGATTTATCTAATTTTACTGTATTAATATTCATTTGGAAAAAGTATTCCTCTAACATTTATAATGGAGTTGAAACACCCTAAAATGTTTCCATGGCCCCCAAATATAAATTACACAATAAATAAGGACTAAAAAAATCTTAAGGCTTAATAACTATGTCTAAAATTCATTAATATTTTTATGAAATTATTTTGATATATTAAATTTATTACATGATATAATTAAGGCATTAATGTGACTCATTATTCCCACAAAAATTAAAAAAAACCTTTATTAAAAAAATAATATTCATTCAATAAATACATTCCATGTATTTACTTTAATACATATTAAATTTATTAATTAAATAAACTCTACTAAATTTATTTCATACACTAATAGTAATGAATTTAGTTATTTTATGATGATAATTTATACTCACATATCACCCGGGCCCCATGGTGGGGACCACCATGTCATGTACTGCATTTTATTAGATAGTCCCAAAATTGTGAATTTTCTATGTGTGTGACCCTATAGAACCTTATATTTATAGTAGAGAGTACTAATCATAGACCAGGGGTAGATTCTAGCAACCCATAAAGTCCCCTAGGGAGATGTGGTATAATCATAGAAATGAAAACCTCCTAGGAACACACAACATGTAACATAATATCATTTTCCTGTGATATCTCAAAAATCAGGAAGCACACTTTGTGTCATCATCCTTTTTTCTTATTTATTTTTTGATCCTACTAACTTACCTTATACTACCATGAACATGGATTTAGATATGGTACTACCATCTAGATCAACTAGGATTGATACATCACTTAATTTTAAGAGGAATAACCTCTATCTTGATTATTCAATCAATATAAGACCACTATTGGTGAACCCCAAAAATTCTACCTCACAATAACATAAATTTCATGATTTTCGCCTTGAATCAAAATAAATAATCAAAAGGTATAAATTGATAATAATATAAATTTATGAGACTGATACACATATTCATAGAAAGAAACTCACAATTATACATTAAATATAAATTATTTCTATTTAAAAGTTGTCTTTAATGGTATCAGCAACTCAAGATCACCAACTTTTAACATCTTTTGAAATGTCTTGATGCTTATGAACACCCAAAACATGATAGGTTCACATCCCATGTTTCATGTCTAGATGATGTATCTGGATTATAGTTCATAAGTTTAATATTAATTTCATGTAATCTCTAGGTTCCCATTATAGCTAAGTAACATCTATAACCTTATTCTATGATACATAATTTATGTACATTATCATATAAACAGTACATGAAGAAGTAATTATACTATTATTCTATGAAAAACAAAAGTATATATCAATCTAATTACATGTAATGAAAATAATAATATTTAAAGGTTTGGGTCTCAGAAACCCACTCACAATACCCCTACATTAACTATAGGAAACTAATAAAAAACCTCAACCTACTATCTCTCACATAAATATCTTCATTCTACTGTGATGTGGATTTAGTCATGGGGTCTATCAGGTTTTCCTATATGTATACTATGCTAAATTTGTCCTCACCTATCTTCATAAAATCCCTTAAGGCGTGAATATTTGGAAATATTTTCTTGTCTTATGGTGTGAACTAGGTTCCTTGGAAAGTATCATTACTTTAAAATTATCAAAATAATCTAAAACAAGGTCTATACTTCTTGGCACAACCCCAACATCTAAGAAAAATATGCACATCCAAACTAAATCCTTAGTTTCATAAAAAGACTCTATATACTCAAATTATATATACTATCAGTGACAACATGATTTTTCTTTCTTATCTAGGCCATCCCAACACCATCCAGAAGAAATTCCAAGCTTAACTATGATTTTTGATCCTCATGATCTATCTGAAAACTACATTAGTTTTCCCCCTCACTATTTGTTTCTCATATTTTCCACAATCTAGAAAAACATTCATTCAATGGATCATGTACTTATAGATATTTTTTACAACTACCAACTGTAGATCCCCTTGATTGTATTGATATATTCCTACCATTCATAAAAAAAGGAAATATGAAACATATATTGTAGAATGGAATTCATGAAATATCCCACTACTAATGCATAAGGTATTCTATACATTGTTTCAATATTATATTTTTGTTTGTGGATACATATTATTTGTGATATTAATACCATGTGACATTGGAAAAATATTCTCTTCAATTGTTCCATAATATGCCTTTTTAGTGACTTGGAAATATAATTACTTTTCTGTATCCCAACCAACCTCTATGATCTATAATGACATATATTCATACCTAGAATATAGGCTACTTCACCTAAGTCTTTCAGGGACAAGAATTCATTTAACCAATTATTAACTAACTATAAAACATTCAAATAATTTCCTATAATTAATTTTTCATCAATACATAATACTAGGATAACGATTTTATTTCAACTAAATTTCTTATAGACACATAGATATCTTTTACTATTGATGAAACTAAATTCTATTATGGCATCATTAAGATAAATATTCCTAGATCATAATGTCTTATCCAACCTATAAATTTATCTATGTAGGTTACATTATGTAGTGTCACTCTTTTAATTAATGAACCCTTCAGGTTGAGTTATATATATGTCGTCAAACAACTTCCCATTTATAAAATAATTTTTTATATCAATTTTTTAAATTTCGTAATCATTGAAGGTAGTTATCATGTGTATTATTCTAATGTATTTCAGCATCACAACTGTTGAGATGGTTTATTTATATTCAATACCTTGTATTTTATTTAAACCCTTCATAACCAATCATGCTTTATAATTATTTAATTTACCATCCATGTCAAACATTCTCAAGAATCTCTATTTATACCTATTGGATTTTACAAAATCTTGAAGGTATACCAAAATCCAATAATTAGTTTCATATATTTATTCTATTTTATTATGAAATACTTCATTACATTTGGCTATATACATTTCATATACTTCTTCTTTATATCTTAGAGCTTCATCATTATCTTTGATTAATGTGTTACTGGATATAATGATAATAAAACCACATCATTAATGTTCTCTAATCACTCTAGAATACCTACATAGTACTTGGGTATTAGGAACATGTTCATATCCCACTATCTCTTATGGATGTTTTCTCATACAAATTATTTTTCATATAGGGATTCAACATCACCAATGTCAATGTTTCTATTTCTATTTCAATTAGAAATATATTCCATTTCAATAAATATGGAATATCATTCCTCAATCACTTTTTTGAAAAAATGGTTATATGGGTAAAATACATTACTCTTTTTATGATGTCTTATTAGGATGAAATTTTCATTTTAGGATTCTAATTTGTCCCTATGTATAGTATTGATAAAATCCTTACATGCACATAAACATATGTATGAGGAACTGGGTATCATTCCATACATAACTCATATATAATACCAACTATAGATTATTTTTGTACAAGGTTAATGTTATATGCCAATGCCTACAATGTATATCCCAGAATGAATAATGGAAGGGTTGCCTGACTCATCAATGATATAACTATGTCATGAAAATTATGATTCATCCTGTTACTCAATCCATTACCCTAAGGGTTATATGGAGGTGTGAGTTAAGATATTATCTCGCACTACATTAAATGATCAATGAAATCGTGGTTGAGATTCTCTCTAACTTGGATTGAGTATAGTACCTTAATCCACTTACCATGTTTTTTATATGTCATGCTAGAATTCCAATGAACGTCTAAAATGAATATAACATATAACTCATTAAGTAGATAGAGATATACTGATTATAGTCATCAGTAAAAGTAATCTTGTACTAAAATAAACACCTTTTCTTTTCCTGAAACAAATCACACACATAATTTTAATTTATTTTATTTTTTTATACACCTAAATCCTTTCTCAATGAAGGTTGTTTTGGTTCTTTTATCTTATAAAAAATCATGACATACATCCAAGGGTTTTAACTCTATATAGTCTAAATACCATTCTCCATAAATTTATATAAATTTTTCACATTTACATAACCAAGTGTGATGATCAATATGTGGGTATTATATGAGTAGTTTTTCTATTTTTGCATTGATTTACGATTCTTGGTTTTCATGTTCAGGTATCATTATCAAGATAATCCATACTATAACATATTTTATCATTTTTAAAAAGTAAATATTTATTTCCTAACATGAAATAAAATCACATTTTGTCCAAAGTTGACACTGAGATTATGATTCATTTATTTAAAGTTTTTAACAACTGTTTTTTGTTTCAAGAAAACAATAACTAGGAAAATTTGAATGAAAGTCTTCTACTACTGAAGCTATTAGTCTCCAAACATTTTTGCCAAAATATCCATCTTATCCGTTGTAATCTAATTAAATATAAATATTTCATTTGATTGAGTAAAAATTTGTGAGATAAATTCTATATAAAATACACAATTTGAAGTAAAATATATATTTCAATCACTTAAAAATACACCTTAGATAGAAGCATCATCTATTTTTTTCTCCCATCCGTAAAATTCTTCTTCATGTGGCCTTTATTTCTACGTTAAAAGTAGATAACCACATACTAATTGCTCTATAATTATATCTCTGGCTTCTTGAAATTGTTGTGCATTGGTGTCATTGGATTTTTCTATCCATTTATGTCTTATCCTTTCAATTCCTCCTCTTATTCGCAATAATAATTGAAGAGTTGGTATTCTTTATATCTTTATCAGCGTGAAAAAATAAATCTGATAGGTATGGGATTTAATTTATCATGTTATTCATATTATAATTACAAATAAATGTCAATAATATAGGTGGTAATGCGGAAAAATAAGATATATTTCTAGTTATTGGTTCATTTTAAACCCAAGGGATTTCATTCTCTCAACGTACCTTATCATCTTGAGTTCACAAGGTCCTAATTTATTCCCCTATACTATATAGAACCTATAAACTGTATATAATATCTCATATCCATATTTTCTTTCTCACTCCTATTATAAATTAATGATAAAATATATCATCTTCTAGGAATATTCATCCTCATTGATTTTATATAGGTGACTAGACATAAATGAAAACATGACACACTAAACATCTAGTTGATCATAAACACCATTATTATATTTATATTTATTTGACATTCTTATTATTTTATGACACTCATCATGTTTTGGGGATTGCAACTCATAAAGCTTCTTCTCTGGTTGTATTACTATGCACAAGAGCCTACACCATTCCTATATGTTATAGCTTGTCAGGATATTCTATTTCTATTTATTACTGATTAGACATTACCAATTACAAAAACCATTAAATTTCTCTCATTATTTTATCATACCCTAGAAATCCTTCACTACTATATTCAGAATACCCATAATCTGTATTATTATAGATGCAAGGATTCATGAACCCTATTCTCACACCCTATGTTATGGCTACACCGCAACTCATTTATTTTAATGATAGATTGTTTCGACTAGGTAACCACATAGGCTCATGACTCCTTGAATTGCTTAGTGAATTCAAAACTTCTATAAATCGTAACTATGGTTTATTGAACACTTTTCTTCCAAATTTTTTACAAGATAGTTGTGTTTATTACAATATTGAAAAAATTAGTAATGTTGACCCATCTCTCTTATATGAATTTCCCATTAGTATGAGTCACCCTCCACTGGGGGTGATGAGAAACTCATACATAGGGTTTTGTTCAAATTTGGTTGATGGAAAGTGTTATGACATAATATTTATTTTTGGATTTTTTATTACTAAATGGATTAAATAATTTTTCATTTTATGTTCTCCTATTAGGTTATATGACCCACAACATGAAAATGTATTTAATATAAAAACATTCATCACATCTTAATCTATTTTTATATATGAATGTTTTGTTTATTATTTTTTTTGGTTTTTTTAAACATTCATATTCACCAAACAATAATAAACCACATATAAATAAAATAAATAATGTTTTTGGTATTCATCATTTAGTATTGGTTGATAATCATGCATTGATCAACCATGACCCTAGGGGTTTAATACCTATGTCATGTATGACTCAAGTCAAAACACACACCCCTATACAATGTAACCACGTCTCATCGGGAATACCACCTCAACATGGCATGATTTTTTTCCTATAAAATCCTTGACAATATACATACACTCAGGATTAAATAAAGTATATATAGATTAATATTTATGGATGTGTTTGTCCTTATACATGTAAACAAGGGAAATACGTAATGCTGACCATCAAAAATAAATTAATTATTATAAAAATCACACACAATTTCAATAATAAATTAAATAAAATAAATTTTAGAACTACATTGGTCGGTTAATGCTCAATATCAGCCACTAGGAAAAATAAATTCATACTGAAATTAAATATGTTATAAATATTTCTTGGGATAATTTTAAATGAATTTTAACAATTTTAAATACTTTTAATTCAAAATTATTCATCATATGTTCCTTAAAATTGATTTTAAACATTGTATTTGTTTCTAAATTTTTTATTTTTTAAAAATATTAAATTTTTTGGTAGGTTAAAACCCCTGAAAATTTGTTTAGGGGAATTTCTAGGCCCATCCCGAGTTGGTCGGTGGTAGTTCCCCATCAGGCCTATGCATGGGGGTAGTTTTGGTGAAAAGGCACCAAATATTACATCTATAAAAAAAATAAAAAAAATATTCATTATTATAAATGTGTTAATAGCCTCAAATCCTACAATATATTCTTCTCCATTTTGGGGCTTTTATTTATTCTAATATGCCAGCATAAACTACCCCCACATATTTTCTTGAGCAACCATGAGTGGAAGTCTCTCACAGTTTTATATTTTTATTCGTCCCTTTAATATGCTACTAATTTGGATTTTAAAAAATTAAATATTTTTTTGATACCCCACAATAGTTTTGATAGCCTATAGAAAAAATAGTTCCATTCATCATAGTCTAGTCAAACAGTTATTTTCCAGCAATTGGATCATTGAAAAAACATAGGGGTTAATTGGATATCATCCCAAGATACCACCTTAGAAAAATATAAAATATATAAATATTTTTCCAATAAATTTATCTCATAAAAAATTAGTTACAATTTGATTTAAATAATTAGATAATTATAACTTGGTCATCTTTGATCAGATCAAACTATGGCCTAATTCAATGGGACCACTAAAAATAACTCGTAAAACAATTAATGAAAATTTAATTTATTCTAGTCCTAAATATTAAGGTGATTCCTATAATTTAAATTTATTGAATAGGGGAATTACGAATAAGCAGATGGGATAAGGTTTTAACATTTTCATCACCAGAAGGACGTAACTGCATCATCTACAATGACTTGAAGCTTGGTAATCAATAAGAGGATCTTATGTGAAAATGATTTAAGTATAAAAAATAAATCAGATTGTTACCTTGTTCAATTTTTTGACACTAATGCATACTTCACATCATCGATGACCACTGCTTAAAGGAACTGACATCGGATCCCTCTAGATCATCCATACATACTTAAATGTTCAATTGTTATTCAAATCACTGATATCAAAGTGATATCCCATAAATACTACTTTCACTAAGATGCCCTGAAAGTTTTCTCTAAATTGTTCTATCGATCCGAGAACATGAACTTGGATCAAGTCTATAGATATGCTGCTTTTCTCGAGGATTTAGGAGATATGATAGGGGATCTCTCACATTCAACTTGATGATTAGTCACCTATAAATTAACTTCCACTTTCTTATATAGTGTAATTAAAACACCTAAAAATGGATCCCTAACACTCGAATATATATTCCCACTAAATAATCCATAAACAACATCTTTTACCCTATTAACATTATCAAAAACATTATTTATATTTTTATCATCTATTTATACAATGAAAAATATATTACATGATAAAAGATATCCATTTACTCAACTTTAAATCTTAAAAATATTAAATGATCCACTAATGAAAAAATATTTTGTACTCATTAAATAATTTAAAAGTATTTAATTTAATACTAGTAAATATATTTAATTGTTAAATTCAATACCAATTATTTTATACCTAAATAAGAATGAATTTATTTATTTTATGGTGATCGTTTATACTCAGACATCTCCCAGACCATATGGTATGGCCCACCATGTCTTACACTAATATTCATTAGAATATGACCTGAATTATGAATTCTCTAAGTGTTTACCCCTCAAGAACCATATTTATAAAGTAGTGAGTACTTCTCCAAAACTAAGAGAAGATTCATGAAACTTGTCAAGGGAAAAAATGAGATAAGTTATGGTTATAGCAAGACATCCACCTACAAATACACATTGTGTAACATAATCACTATGTTTTATGATATATCATAAAGAAAGACGCACACGTTGTGAAATTATAATTTATTTCATTATTATTCATTAAAATTACTATACAAAATCACCTTCTTCTACCATGGCTATGGATTTAGTGATTGATCTGCCATCTTAAAATAATAGGCCAGATGCATCACATCCTTTGAGAAAAAAAATTATATATTTAATATTCAGTCAATTTCATACTACCAATAGAATACCCAACTCATGTTACCACACCACAACATAAATTTATTGGTTTTAATTTTTAATAATAGTACATAATAAAATGGTATACACAGATAATAATCTCTATTCTAGAGACCAATACACATATTCATAGATAAGAACTATTAATAAAACCTGAAACATGTGGTATTACTATTAGACGGTTTGTCCTCATGATCTCATCTACTCAATATCAAAAATACCGAACATCATGAGAAGAAGTATCAATGATTCTATGGCCCCAACACCTAATCTTGATACATGAATCTATCCTGTCAGTATGATGTATTTCTACCACATAAAATAAGTTTAAGATTACTATCATGGTATATCATGGTTCTCATTATAGCATATGAACATTTATAGAATTTTTAAATGACACATAATCTAAGAACATTAAAATATAAATATTACATACAAAATTAATTTTATTATTATGGTAAGAAAGCAAATTTTTATATAAAAGTATATATTTAAAATAGAAATCAAAAAAAATAAATGTGTTGGGTATAGGGAACCCACTCACAATAATAATAATAAGGATATATTTGATGAATATATGTGTGTGTGTCTGTTTATGTGTTATTTATGATCTAATACTAATTATGTAATGGTGATTTATTATTTACATTTATTTAATTTAATCTATCAAAAACTCGAAACATCATTCATGTGTACGCATAGAATATCATCTCCATGAAGTAATGTAATTAATTTTTCATCACTAATTTATAGGAATGACTATTAATTTTTACATAGTGAATAAATATGATATATATATCAATATTATTATTACTATGGATATAATAAAACTATAAACTATATGAAATTACCAGAACCATTGAACTAAAACATGAATGGAAATCAAACAAGTTTTCACCCAAATATTAATTTTAATTTAGAAATTATTAAAAAAGGATAATTAAAATTGTAAAGGAATCATATAAAGTGATTTATGTTTGAATATGGTTCTATTATATATTTATAATAAATATATATTTATTGTACTATATATTTGAATACGTATAACGAAAGACAATACTTGTTGGAAGGGTTTCTCATCTCACTTATATTTCTCTCAAACATAGGCCATATTCACCATATATTTACTTTGTATGATTAATATACTACACATGAATATATTTTATGATCCCCTTCAATAAAATATGGGTATTTAAATATCTATATATGTTTCTCTCTTTAAAGAGTTTTTGATTCAATGATTACCAATATTTTAAGGGTTCTTCATCTCAATATTATTGCATTGAGATATTTTCCTTTGTTATGCACCTATTAATTTTATTATAGTTTCACAAGAAAATTAATTCATATTATTTAAATATTTTATGTAATTTGTTCTGTATCCCTCCCCTCACTTAAAAAAACCTATTCTCGTCCCCTATATAAAAACATCGTCACTCTAAATCATAAAATAATAACCCAATAAGAGTAGTAACATCAATATTTTCTTTCTTGAACTTTTATTCTTATCCTAATACTATTAAAATAAGCTTTAAGAGATAATATAAATAAGGTATCTAAAATAAGAAGTAATCATATTTACCAAATCATTCAATGGTTATTTATTATTATAAATATATAAATATATTTAATCCATTAAAACATAATGAATAAATTATCATAAATATAATTAAATTTATTATGATTATTTGTCAAAGCCTTTTGACAACCAATCCCTTAAAAGAAAAAGAAAGTATCACTCAAGCATAAGTGTGGACTACCGCCCCCACATAGAGATGTGATTAATTTTATACCTCAATCATTATTGGTTTTTTATTATGATGGATTTCATATATATATTATATATTTTTTAAATTTTTAATCTTATTTATTTTTAATACCTTATAAACCTTCTTACCTTTTAATTCTTTGGGAAATGATAACACAGCTTGTTTTTATGTTTGGATCACCACCTCCACATAGTAATGTGATTTTTTGTAACATCCCAAGTAAATAAAGAAATAATACATTTTTCTAATTATCCATATTTTTTAATTAAATATTATTTTTATTTTAAAGGGGTTGATTTGCCCAATGGCGTACCTAAGACACAATAATAGGCTTCTTTGAAATCTTACGTTGCACACTAATAATATAATAATAATATTTTAACAGTAGTTAACGCCTAGCTGTTGTATTGGTGGGAATGAATATAACTAACTACAGTATGATTATACATGTTGGATAAATTTTTTTCCATTTATCCAATAAATGTTAGAGGCTTAAAATGTGAATTAATCTATTTTTAAGAAAAAATACTATAATATTCATTAAAAGGCCGAATTACCACTTTTTAAAGGTGAACCCTCGTTAAATATAGTTTTGGTCACATTTATATGTTCTTTTTGCACAAAATAAAATTCTTCTTCAGAATCGGGACCTCAAGATTTACTTTCGGTAAATTTTTGGTATTTCTCTGATAAAATTGAATTTTGGATTAATAATGAAAAATATTGTATTTTAATTCAAACCCACCTTTTAATCTAATTTATTAATATGGATTGATTATATTTTTAAATTTTTATAAACTGTAATTATATTATACTTTTATTATTTAATCTAATGTTTTTCATTGGAATTAATTTCACTTTGAAATTTTACATAAACAGGTGGCAATCTTTTGATGGTAAATATTTCTTAAAAACGCGCTATTTGTTTTGACTATGGGAATTAATTTTAAATTAATTAATGTATCTTCTATATTTATAATATGGTAAAATATACATCATTTTTGAATTCATAATATCAAATATATCTTTGGATGAATTTCTGGTATTTTTCTGAAAAAAATCAATTTTTGATGAATAGTGAAACCACTAAATAGTAGTTAAAAAACCAAGTTTTTCATTTAAATGAAATTTTACCACTTTTGTGAAGTTATTTTAAAAAATACTACATACATAGTTGTTATTAGTAAGTAAAATGTGGTTCAATAAGATAAAAATAATTTTTGATTAAAAGTAACTTTTGACTTTTATTTACCGTGGTTAAAGGTAAATATGGTAATTCAAAGTAAAAAGAATATAATAATAATAAAAATTACATTAACACTTGTCTTAAACGTCTTGGATGAGTCATGGTCGACCATGGGCATCCTTGGGTTGATTTTAGGACCCCATGGAGCCACTTGGTTGTGATAATGACACTATATATTAATTAATTTATAGTAAAGGAAAAAATAACGTAAACAGATATCTTTTAGTAAATTAATATTTGCAAAGGGTTATATAAGTTATCCTTTAAACTATAAATATTCATTGTAAATATAAAAATATTTCCTACATGATGGTATTTTTTTATAATTTGTAGACATCAAATAAATTATATTATTTATGACACAATAATGATTCAGTATTTACCTCATTAATAAATGATTTAAATAAATAAGATTATAAATATTAAAATAATATTTGAAACCTGTACAATTCCTATTGGATGATTTTATTTCGACCATGAGTCATCTTATCTTCGACGTTATTTAGTTTTTAACCTATAGAAACTAAAAATCATTATATAATGAAATATTATTTTCACACTTTCCTAAAGAGCCCCTATTCTCCCTTATAAAAATCCCTCACTTCTAACTCATTTAAAACACCTCTCAAGCCCCTTGGCTCGTCCAAACCCTGACCAAATAATCTCCCAATATCCCTCTCTTCCTCCTAGAAGCCTTACCATAGGCAGACGTAACTTCTAGAAGTCTTTTTGGTTCAAACCAAAGAGAGTTACTCAAATTAAAGGTAACAGTTTCTCTTAACTTCTTTTCTTTTATTTTACTTCCCCAGCCCCTAAAATGTTCTTATTACTTTATATTATAACAAAATATGTATCCTTAATTTACTAGTAAGTTTTCATGAGAAGGATTCTAACTACAATTACACAAACCTCCATCTCATGGGTGAAAAAACATATTGTTTCTCTGGATGACAAACTAATGCCTCATGAAACAATGATTGTTCGATTATATCCTACCACCTCTCATAGTGTCCATTATGATATAACTGTATTTATATATGATATATATTATGTTTATGTTTTATTTATGATTCGTTATTTTCAATTTATAGCATACCATTGTGATTTCCATTATGGGTACACGCAATAGTTTTATTTGAGAAAGTGTGTACTATCGCCCCCTCAAAATGATATTACTCATTAATTACATATTTGGGACATATAAGGATAGAGTTAATGATATATATTGGAATTATAATGAACCTATGTATCGTTATGTTTTAATTTCATTTAAATAAGAAATTGAAATGAAAGTAGCGTTCATGCCTACGTACGGCTTACCATCTCCTTAAACGGTGCATTTCATTTCTTACCTCTAAATGTTATGTAATATTATAAATACATGTATAATAAATATATATATATATGTTATATATTATATCTACATCATGAATATAATTCTGGAAGAAAATGAACATTTGACCACGTGAACAACTTGTAATTATAGCAAGAAGATCAGGATCTGGTGTGACTCAGTCCTGAAAAATAATATATAAAAAGGAAAGAGTCATGAATACAAACTGTTATTACATAGGTGAGTGTACAGCACACCACATCTATCCACATCCACCATTGGAACAACATAACTAGGGGTCGTGAAAGACCACATCATATCAGGATCAAGTAGATCCTTTTTTCCAATGTATCAGCAACCTGATTGGCCTCCCGATACACATGAGAAACAACCATGTGTATTTGACTAGATTGGTTGAGGCACTCAACCCACTCAGGAAGCACATACCAAGGCACATTACGTTTCTAGTATTCAATGTGTACACTGCAGTCATAGAGTCATATTCAATCCAATGCCATCTCTAATTAAATTGTGCAGCATACCTTATAGCATGAATCATAGCCCATAGCTCAGCTTCAAAAGTGGTGCCAAGGCCAATGTAATGATAAAATAATCCCATGAAGAACCCACAAAAAGTGAGGAAAACACCTCTGCATCCCGATAGACCCGGTGCACCTGACACTGCTTCATCAATATTCACTTTGAGGCATGGTGCAATCGGTGGTATCCATCTGATATGTTTAAGCATCCAGGGTTTGCAAGGTCGGCCAGAAACTCCAAGAAACCTCAGAGTTTGAAGGTCAGAAATAGTGTTAGTGATTGCACCGTCCTGGATCACTGACGCGGCGTACACATCCCTATAGATGGATATCATTCCCTTTCAGATAGCATCATGTTCACCATCAAACAAAGCCATGTTCCTTTGTTCCCACAAGGACGTAATGATCATCACAATAATATCAGCGAGATGGTTGCACAGCTTCTCAATGCAGCGCAGATGCAGCAGACCAAATAGCAGGTCAGTAACCAGAATGTCAGAGTCCACCGTGAGCCCGAATAGCATTCCCAGATAATTCAATATTTTTCGGGCATGACTGCACTCCATAAACACATGTTGTGTGTTGTCCTCCCCAGACCTGCTTAAACAACACCTGGAGGCCATCTGAAAACCAGTTTTCTTCAAGTGTTAAGATGTGGGAAATATGTTCTTCTATATTCTCCAAAGTAGAAGAAACTAGGCTGGCCGAATGAATGGGGCCCTGAATTTAATGATCAATTTTGGGACATGGTTAGTACCGCCACATGCAATCCTATATAACTCCTTGGAATCAAAAATACCAGTCCTGCTAGGAAGCCATATCATTTTGTCACAATCCATAAATGCCTAATTATTAATTTGAGACAAAAAATAATCAGAGATATTATAGTCATGTAAAATCTGATGTGATAGAAATTCTGAGATGGACAATGAAGTAGCTTTAGATGGAACATTCATAGAATGTAAGGGCTGATCCGGCCACATGGTGTTCCAACAGCTAAGAGTGGAGTCTTTACTTACCATCCATTTAGTATCCTGCATTATTTTTGCATAAGCCTGCTTGGGGGAAACCCATACTGAGGATTGAAGGTAGTATTTATATCAATTCATGAGCCATTTTTTGAACTTTCTCGATATAAACTCATCATAAATATCATTTGATATCAGCCTCCAAGTGAATTTTCCAATCAGACCATCATTAAAGGTGTAAAGATCCTTGACCCCCAATCCTCCCATTTCCATAGGTTTTATGCAATCTTTCCACTTCACTGTGACCAAATTCCAGTTAAACATTGATCCTATCCAAATAAGGTATCTTATTAGGCTTTGAAGCTTCTTAATAAGCCCTTGTGGCCATTTGTAAAGCGATAAGGAGTAAAAAAATTTGGATGTAATGATTGAATTCATGAGACAAACCCTTCCATCCTTGGACATGGATTTCCCTTTCCAACTAGAAAGATGATTTGTAATACAAGCATAGATGCCTTCTAGATATTGTCATTTCAACCTTCCCTATAAAAGAGGCACCCCATGATATTGAAAGGGCAAGGATCCCCTCTTCACCCCAAGATATTGAATGATCTTGTTCTTCTTTCCAGCAAAAATTCCATTTCCAAAGACAATTAAAGATTTATCCCAGCTTATGGCCTGTCCATCCACAGCCTCATAATGAGCAAAAAGAGCCTTATTGTAGGATATGGTTCTCTTTGAATCATTCCCCAGTAATAAAATGTCATCAGCATAGAGGAGATGGAATGGAGCATGATCATTAATACCATCTCTATTCCTCTTACAAATACCCATATGAGAAATCCCATTGAAACATCGACTTAGGTAATCCTCTACAATAGAAAACAGAATACCTGCTAGGGGGTCACCTTGTCGTACACCCCTTGATAAAGACAAGAACCCCCTCGACACACCATTAACAAGAATTAACATCTGTGAGGATCCATGAATAGTATTAATGAGGTTTATAAATTTGTCCGAAAACCCATGCCTGCAAAGGATCTCAATGAGAAGACTCTATTTAATGGTGTCCAATGCCTTAGAGATGTCAATCTTAAGAGAAAATCTCCCTTCCTATGACTTTAGTTTAATGAGATTAGCACTCTCCGAGGTCATGAAAAGGCATTGTTGTATGTTCCTTCTTGGGAAAAAATCAAATTGATTTGTAATGATCAGACCGTCAACAAGCCCACCTATCCTGCACATGATGATCTTGATGATGAGATTATGTATTTTATTCCCAAGGGCAACATGTCTGATGTCTTTAATGTCAAGGTCATTCTTCTTCTTTGGAATGAGGGAAATGAAGCATGAGTTCATCCCATGGGGCATATATGAATGACAGAATAAATCTCTTATGGAATGATCAATATCATCTTGCACAATATCCCATAAAAACATAAAAAATTTATTAATGAAGCTATCTGGGCCCAGTGCACTCTCAATATTAAGAGAGAGGAGAGAAGATCTGATTTCCCCCTTGGAAGGTGGGGCTGTGATAAATTGATTCATATGCTCATCAATACTTGGGCTAATGTTGTCCACTAGGTTAGAGGAGCAGGGCTCTCAATTATCGGAGTATATTCCATTAAAGTAGTCAACAACAGCTGATGCAATATCATTATAATCAGAGTAGATGTGGTTACCAATTCCGATCACCTTGTTCCCAGCACACGCTCTCCTCTCCTTATGCAGTCTATTAAAGAGCATAGAATTTCTGTCGCCATACTTAAGCCATTTCACATCCAATAGACTCCTAACCAGTATATCCTTCACTATGAGAAGATCATCTAACCTATTCTGAGCCGTGATTTCATCCATGGATAGGATGGGCTTATGTTTATGATCAATTTGAATTCTTCCAAGATCCTCATCAACAAATTTAATGGAGTCATCAATTTTAGGGAACGATTTCATGCTCCATTCCTTTAACAACCCTTTCAGATGCTTTAATTTGACACTAATTCTATGAAGATGGCTCCCAATGGGCTCAAGCCTCCATGCCTCCAAGACAATCTCCCTGAATCCTAGGATCACAAGCCAAGAATTATTAAACCCAAAGGGTTTAGGGGCAGACCTCATCCTCTGAAAGTTGACACCCACAATAACAGGATTATGATCAGAGTGATACGAGGGAAGAGTAAAACTGGAGACCCCCTGGACAATATTCTGGTCACCAATTTGCACAAGGCATATTTCAAGTGTGCTGGCATGCATCCCTTCCCATGTGTATCTGCAACATTTGAAGTCAGTTCTAACAAGAGGGATCAGAATAAGATTATAGGAATCAATTCACTCGGAGAATTCATAATCTTCTGTCCCATTGAAATTATTCACTGTTTTTTTTCAGGAATCAAGATAGTGTTAAACTAACCAACAAGTATCCAACTATGGTCCATCCTTAGAGCGGTAGCTTTAAGGTCCTCCCACAGCTCCCTCTTCCTTAAATAAGAGGTGGAGGCATAGACAAATGAGACAGAGATATTATGTCCAGCATTGTTGCAGCTAATCAGAATATTCTGGGGTTTCCTAATGAATGAAGTAATTTGAATACTATCATGTCTCAGGACCCACAAGGGATCCATGCTTGAGCTATGATGAAATCTGGATATAATATTAAAGCCAAGAGAACTCCATTTGAAGCCATTCTAGTTTCCAAAGAGAAGCTTTGGTTCTGCAATACAAACAAGCATCGGCTTAGAGGTCATGATGTAATGTCGAAGGGCACTGATCGTATGGGAATTTCCTGACCCTTGACAATTCCAATATAAAATCCTCACTAAATTTGGTCCAATTCCCTTGTCTTGGGGCCCTTTATTTTCTCAGAAGCACTTTTCCCTTTACCCTTCTTACCTTTAACATTCTTTCTTCCCTTAGAGGCAGATTTGGAGATCATATCATATTGCTCAACCTCACTCCTCTCTTTATATTTGTGAGCATCACCCACACCAGCCTGATCTTTCAGAGCAAGATCATCTGCCCTAGAAGCAACCTCAAGACCAAATATCCCTTTAGTAGTAGCCTCCTCCACTTCATCAGTCCAGAACCTCCCACTAAACAGAGTAAACATGTTCTTGCCTTTATAAATGAGAAGGGTCAGTGTATATCTTATTTTTCTTCTTAGCCAATTTGGATGGAGGAACCTATACAAAACCTCTAGCTGGGTCAGAAGCAGCTACATGGACAGTTCCTGTACCACACCCATCACGGCTATTAACAGGAATTTCAAACTGTTCAGTCCCCAGGGTGCCTCCTATGACAATATACTCACAGTTAGGGGTTATGAAGGTATCATCATGTTCCCCACTTCTCTCCCCGTCTCCCATCTTCATTAGTGGGGGGTGTTGATCAGCCATCTGCTTAGAAAATGCCAATGGGGCATGTACATTCACCTTCTGCATATTATCAGATGTTGTCCTCGGTGTGATCCCCTGCCCCGAAGCACAATCATCCAATGAGGTCCTTTGATCAGAACCTAATCCTTTTCCACATCTATTATGTCCAATGGCATGCAACTCAGGCCATTCTAATTCAGTCCACATAGCAGCAGGTGAGGCAACGAGATTTCCAGAGGTGAAAATTCTGATGGGTAATGCCTGAGAATCCATCTGTTCAGCCAGAGGACCTTGTGCACCGACAAGAGGCTCCCCCTTGTTCCTTCCAGCAAGTAATTCAGAATGAACATCACCCTGGGAAGACAAGGCATGTCCCTTTCTCTTTCTTCTATTGCAGGTGGTATCATCATGCCCTTTTGCTTTATAGATCGAAAAAGTCATATCACTCCTACATTCAGGGGTCAAATGGCCAACGATTAAGTAGTTCATGGAAAATTTTGGCTTCCCTTCATACAGTATTTCCAATTTATTACTATCATCCCTCGTTATGAGGATGACTTCTTCCTCCAAAGTGCTGGACAGATCAACTTCAACCAAGACACGGGCATAATGACCATACATGGGATTTTCTGTTTACCTATCCATTCATATTGGATTACCCATAATCGAGGAAATGTCCCCTAGAATATGCATCTACTAGTAAAGCCAATTATTCTTATGAATACTAATCCAAAATTGGGTATGCGTGCATCGAATAGGCATGGGTTCAAAATTACGATCCCTTTTCGGGATGCTTAAGAAGCCATGATTCAAAGGTAAAGTACATTTGCTCCATGCCCTCCTCTTACTCTCATCACTAGGAAAGACAACATGGTAGTAACCCTTCCCCATTGCAGTCATACTACAATCATCAAATCCCCATAAATCTGTAATCTTTCTCGTTAGTTCATTAAATTTCCAAATTCTTGCCCCCTTGGTGGTGAGAAGTCGGGCAATAATCGAGTGCCTACACAGGTTTACTCGTTCTTCAATAGATTCCTGGTTGGATGAGACATGAGCAACCCTTCCATTCTTAACCAGACATCTAGGTAGAGGAGCTCCAAGGTCTGGAAATGATGCTCCATATGCATTTCTTATATCATCTGCAAATTTTTTACGCTCATCCATTGAACCAGATTGAGAGGGGACATTGCTATCCTTCCTGACAAGTGAAAACACCTTTGACTTTTCATTTCATTCAAAGTGAATCTCTTTCTATGAAGCGTTTTAGTAAAGTAAAAAAATAATGTTTCTTTTAACATACAGGGTGACAATGATCTTTCCACTGTTGTGAATATTATTTGATCTTTGGATTCCTTAACAAGTAGTAATGTTTTTAAAAGGAAAATAAATACCATATACTCTTTTACGTATTTTGGTATTGAAAATAGATTTGATAAAGGATTTGTTATGTCAATATATTTAAATGATATATTTTGATTAAAATGTGGAAATGTTATCTTTCTTTCATGTTTGTTTTATGTGTTGGGAATATGTTATGGTTCTTAGTAATTATTATGTATATGGGTGGTTCCATGATAAACCTAGGGTGGGTGAGCCCAAGATAGCTCTCCAATGCATTGGGGAACATGACGGTGGTAAACGTGAATGATTCTCCTATGAGATTTTGGTAATATACTATGATGTGTATTCTAAATATAACTCACTATATAGTTGTGATAGCTACAATGAAAGTATGATAAAGATGCAACAAGTTACATTTACGATTTATGATTTCAATGTGTTTTTCATCAATCTTATGATTTTATAAGGTATGTTAAAAAGGTTTATTTATTGTATGTATTGATGAACTAATGATTTCATTCTTTATGTTATAACATTTACTGATCTTTTTATGCTCATCCCATGTTTTGAAATGTTTTTCACATGACCTAAAGATGAATAGGGTCAAGGATGGGATCAAGGAAAAGGCATGCTATCTAAAACATGGGACTAGACATGACTCTTTTTTTCAATAGTTTTTATTTTATGAAAAAATTGATACTACGTAGAAGTGTCTACTTTTAAATTTTGGGATTTAATGGAATAGTTATGACCTAATTCTCTAAATCTCTAAACCTAAAAAGATTATCAATGTGAATTCTTGACATAATTCAAGATTACATAATGTTTATGGTCGGGTCCTTATATTTTTTCCCATTTAGTATTTATATAGATGGTAAAAAAGGATATATTTAATAAATATAAATTATATTAATGATATAATAAAACATTTTTAAAGTGTATTTTTTATTTGACATTCATTCATTAAATGCATAAAAAAGTGGACAAATCACTTAGGCATACATATAGACAGTCATCCCCATGAATTGATGTAATTCATTTTACATCATTTCTTTATATGATTTTTTTTAAAAAGTTTATAAAACTATTAAATATGATAATTTTTAATGGATTTAGTTTCTTTATATTATGTAACCATGATTAATATATAATTTGTCGAAACTATTTAACTAATATTACATGATAAATAAAACAACTAACACTCATAAAAAATGATTTTAATAAATAATTATTATTACAATAATGTTGAAATGTTATTAATAGATCATATATGATATTATAAGTATATATATTTTTTATAATAGATTTATGATATATTTATTTTCTCTATAAATTATATTTAATGTACTTGCAAGGAAATTTGAACTTTATGTAAGTATGTTATGTTACAATGTCACTTCATACCAGTATTCTTTATGATTAAATTTTGAATGATGAAATTATATGATCAATATTTCAAAAATATTTTGTCTTTTAATTTAAATATATTCTTTATATAAATTATAATTTCACATTAATATATATATATATATCTAATTACCCAAAATTATGAAAAACGTTTATATGGAAAACCGGTATATTTTTTCTATTTAGTCTGAAATATTTTCTTCCATGCCCATATTTGAAAAAATATGTTTTCAAGAATGACATTAATTTTGAAAATGTTTGATTAATTTCATTTTGTCTTATGTTTTAATTTCTAGAAAGGGTATAAAATAAATCCCCTTTTCAATTTCTGAATGAGGAACTTTTTACCAAAATTTGGAATGAAATGTCTCTTTTAACAGTTACTGCATGAATAATGTTTACTACCTTCAAGACTATTATTTGATTTGAAGCCTCATTAAAATGTTTTTATGGCTATTTTTGAAGAAATCGTTTTACATAATATTATAGATTTTTTTATTTGAAGTAGATTCGAAGTTATAATGGAATTTTCATCAAGGGGTATTCTGGTGAAATTCCAAAATTACTTTTATTTAGGTAGACATCATTTGGTGATTATTATGATTTATTTTAGATATACTATAATACCATCTACATTATTTCTCTGGATAAATTATGATCAAGTTGGTTAATTTATAAATTGGGTAAAATATTAATATTTAATAACATAGTTTTTCAATTTGAATATTTATGTTGATTATGTAGTGAATTGTTATTAATTTTATTCATATGATTATTGTATTGGACATAGTAAGTGAATGGTTGGCATGTTATATCCAACAGTTACATCGATATGTATCTTGAGACAAACTATTTTTGTATTTAGCTTAAGGCTTGCCCATTTTTTGTATTATATATTAGAATGAGGTCTTTATATTATAATTATGATAACCAATATTTTTCATTTTATCTTTATTTAATTAGATATTGTTATCCATTTGATTATTTATATTGTTATGTCTTTCAAGGATATATTCCCCTTATTGTAATATTAGTTATTAGACAAATGTTATTATTGTTTATCTCTATATTATTATTTATGATTTATTTATCCTTTGACATCATATGTTGTGTGATCTCCATTACTGAGCATCTATGATCACCCTATATTAGGTTTTACTTTCCCTGGGGTACCCAAAAGGGATTTATGATTGATTTTAGAGATATACTAGAACAAATGATAATTTTATCACTAGATTATCAATTTTTATTTTATTTTTTCAAATATAATGTGTGAATCTTGTATATATCTATTCTCCCAAGACTAGAAAACTTTGTGATCCTTTGGGGGATGATCTCTTGATTCATTTACTAATGTAATAAAATAACCACATGCTCTGTGTTACTATAATCATGGTGTTTTATATGGTATTAAAGAAATTTTCACATACACATTTAGAACATGAATTATGAAAACATATATTAGAGATGGAAATCATATGAAAGACTCTAAAGATAAGTCCAAATATATCCTAATATCATAAATTTTTGGTAATGTGGATATTGTGTGGTTTTTATAGAAAATATATCCCACTATGGACACTGTAAATTTTTTTAGATTGTTCAATAAATGTAGATATAGTTTGCAACTGAAAGAGTGGTAGATTTGATATTAACATGGTCATAACCAAAGAAATTTTAATGGGATTCATACATAAGATCTTTATAGAATCTTATAATGAATATAGTTTTGTTTATTTACACACACTTGACAAACTATTAAGAAATATTTTTAAATATTTCTATGATTTTATTATATTTATGAAGGTACTATAATTTTTTATTCTGAGATTAGCTATGTATAATTTTTCAATTTATTTTATGTGTTATACCAGATTTAGAATCAAATACAATGACATAAAATTCCTAATATTATGAGATAATTTAGTATATGATACTATTTATGAATAGTTCTTAGTAGAAGGAATGATAATGTAATAAATGCACATAATCTATAGAGGAATTTCCCTCCTTATAAAGATAGTGAAGACATATACGTATCTAGAACTAAAAAATGATAACTATATTTATAAAGATGAATGCGATTATGACCAATAACCATTTCTATATAGAGAAAACTATTGAACCCCAACACGGTGCAATAATATTTGACCACTTAATTTGGTAGAAACCTTTATAATGAAATGGGACTACTAATCAATTAGAATTTGAGAAATATATAAATACCCAAGAGAAAATATTTCTTTCTTTAAGACGAAATTAAATATATAATGTTATCATGGAATTTCTCCATCTTAATTAATTTTGTTGGTCAATGCTTTCCATTGATCCCGAACACTAATGAGTTGGTGGAAATAAATAGTAGAGAGTTTAATTCATTCAAGCAGATGTTATTTGAAAAATAATTTACTTATAAGATATATGAAAATATTGATAGTTGACTCCTCAATATAATGAAAAATGATGTAGGAAATGTTGTTGAATGTGAAGCTAACATTCCACATTAAGAAAATAATGTTGTAGATTATTTACATCATACATGGAATATTATTGAATGTTTATTTTATTTGATAATTCCTATCCCTGTCAGAGAATTATTATCTCATGAATTTTTAGTAAGTGAGGATATAATATCATGTACCATCATGAAAGAGAAAATATTCTATATGTTTTCTTTTTTCTCATAGGAAAAAAGAAATTAGTTGAACACTCTAGAAAAATAAACATTGAAAAGGGAAGGGAGGGGTGTAGTTTACAAATTGTAATAATTATGGAAATAAACATAATGTTACATGCTTAATGGGAATCATAATTATCTTTCTGTGTGGGGATAAATACCATCATGATCATTATTTCAAGGGAAATAATGAATCTTCCAATAATTAATTCATGAACTCTAAGAAAATAGGTCAATATTTGAATGAATAACCCAAATTTCAAAGTAATTTCTCTTAAAAAATGTAAGGGAGAATTTTTTTGTTTATTTGATCTCTACATCAAATGTATAATTTTCTAAAGATATAGTGGCAGGTATGTTAACCATAACCTCAAATTTAAATAATTATTGATTTTATAGTAGATTATTGAATTATTTTATATCTTTAAATTTTTTGATAAAATTATATATTTCTCTAACACCAAATGAAGGGAGTTTTCAATAATGACCCCTAGTGTAAATATTACTATAAAAATGATATAAAGTAAATCCCTATTATTATATATAGAATCGTTCTATTGGAAAACTCGTTTATTTTTTAATGGTTGATTTTGATATAATCCTTTGTATGCATTTGATTTTGAATTATATAATGAGACTTTATTACCAAGATAAGTATATTATGATTTTTGATAGAGATATGGAATCCCTAGACTTCATATGAGAGAAAAATTCATCTGAATCACGCCTGGATCTGCCTCTAGTATCCATACATAATGAAATTCTTAGAGAAGATAAGTAGACACAACCTATGAATGGTAAATGTGTCCTCGGAATAGAGTATATACCTATTTTGTAAGGATATATTGTTGTGTATCTAAAATAAATACATGGACACCCACCAGAGAAAGAATTTGACTTTTCTATTAAACCCATATTCACTGAGAACATATATCTATGAATCCTTACTGAATGTATATAGTGGAATTATTGGAGGTAAAGAAATAAATACATGAGTTGTGTGATAAGGGATTTATATTCCCCAGTGTTTCACCATGGGAGTCCACTATTCTTTATATTAATAAGAAATATGGGTCTGTGAGTTTCTCTATATAATATAGTTAAATTAATGCTCTTATTATTAATATAATAATATCATGCCCCGTATTAATGGCTCATCTAATCAACTTCAATGAGCTCAATATTTTTCAATGATTGAGGTTGGTTCTGGGAATCACTAACTACGAGTAATGAAAAGGAAAATTCCAAAGATAGAATTTTTTATGAGTTTTATAAAACATGAACTTATGTTAAGTCCCTTTCTATTGGATAATTCATCACTTATTTTTATGGATATAATGAATAGAGTAAAAAAGGATTATCTAGATAATTTGATTATGTTATTTATGGATGATATATTGATATACTCTAAACGTAGGGATAAGCATAGTATTCATTTTTGAATAATTCTTATAACTCTTAAAAGTAATGTGTTATATAGAAAATTTATTAAACTTTAATTATATCCTCAGGATGTTTTTTTTCATATCCATATTCTCCCTAAGAATATAGTATTTATTTATAATTCAAATATAAATGTTTTAGTGGATGGTCAATGCCGATAAATATAATCAAGGTACATAGTTTCCTTGGTTTGGAATGTAACAGTCAATGATTTATTCAAAAAAATCTTAATTAGATATAATGCTAACCTTGTTGACATATAAATAGGATATGCTCATATTTTCATAAGAATATAATAATATTTTGTAGAATTAAATAATCATTTATTGAATTCACTAATATTGAATTTAAAATTGGGAAGGTATAGATTAGTGATATATGGTGATGCATCAAAAAATGGACTTAGATATTTCCGTCTTTAGATAGTATATTTTTTGCCTATAAATCAAGGTTTGTAAACTATCACGAATATAATTATCCAACCCATGATCTTTAGTTGGCAGTCTTTTATCCCAATAGTTTCTAATATAGTTGTTATGCTTAGTGAGGTTGAATAATTTGTGAAGAGTATATGATTGAGTTTGTTTGATTTTATTGTCAATACCTAAATCATATTCTATGTCATATCATACAACATCTTGTAAAATGATCCTCATTTATATATATATTGATTAATACTAATTATTTTGGACTTTAATTAGTTGTAAGGTTCCGAATTTGTTGTTATATGTTTCTTAAACAAATGATGGTTTATAAAAGAATGGAGGTACAATCTAAGAGAGTACATTTCTATTAGAGGGTGTTTTGATGATAACTTGGTCCTAATGGACATGGACATGCCCATGATGGATATTTTTCTTGGTTTTGGTTATCTTCAAGTGTTCCTGTGAAAAAATAGACAAGGAAAAAATGGTTATGGTGAACGCTAAACTTTTCTTCTAGTTTTCTTGTTATGAATGGACATGGAATATAAGGACATTATGGTCCACATGGTTATTTTGGGTCTACCTATAAAAAATGGGTACAAAAGATGAAACACACATGTGGGAGAAGTAGGTCATGGTAGACATATGGTGTTCCTGGACAAAACTAAGTAGACCATGTTCATAGTAAGTTATTTTATGGTTCGTAGTTAAAGAAGAATGAAAAATGGGAAAAGTAAAGTAACTACATCCATGGTGTATGTCATTTTAATGGTAAAATGACAAATCATTCTGCACTAGGTAGTTCTGATATCCATTATTATATGGTTGATTCACTTTTAATTAGTTTTTAAGAAACGATTACTTATATAATCTAATATCTCACTAAATTTATCAGTAATTTCATTTTAGAAGAAAAAATGATGAATCAGCACAACAAGATCTAAAGGATCAAAATAAATTTGGATTAGTCTAATTTTTTAATTCATTTGAAGGATTAAATTCGAATTTAAAAATAAAATTTTCTCTTATAATATTTTTATAGATGTAAAAAGTAAGATATATGGAATTTATATTACATAAATAATGATTTGGGTTTATGTTATATTGAGGAATAATGGAGAAATAAAATGTATAGAAGAGGAATAAAAATATTATATGAAAATTGGTATAGATTAATGAGATTATACCTAAATTTATATATGTTAAAGAACAAGAGTAATAGTTGTAATACATCAACAAATTAATGTTATTTTTGTATGGATTTCATGTACATAAAATCTTTTTCATTATCATTATTACATTGTGGGAAGAACTATCACAATCATGGGACTTGTTATAACTTGAGTAGAAGGAGAAAACATGTTCATTTAACTATCATGGTGAAATTAGTTAGTTATATGATCTTGATGAAAAACAGATCATTCCAAGCCATATCATTCTCATTTTTAAAGGTGAATAATATAAAATTAATTTTCCCTTCATGGGTGTGTGTTGGGAAACAATTAAGATTGGTGATAATGGTTGTTTTACCATTTAATGCTAAAAATAAATGAATCACTGATTCACAACCCCCCCTCGTGATTTTCTATTGATCTTACGGTTATATATTCAACTAATACTAGAGAAAATTTTACCCACATTCATGATTTTTTTTTTGAATTTTAAATAAGTATTTTCAATCTATATGAAGCGCTTTTCATTGAATTTCTGTAGTACATCGTGACAAATCATAACTTCTAGAACAGATAGTGGTTTCTACATTTTATGGGAAAATATATTATATATATAATTATATGATGATACCATACAAATTATATATCAGATAGGATGTATTATAAGTAATAATTTATGAATATTTTCCCTAGACTGAAGGAGTTCTAATGAAAATAGAAGATAATATAAATTTTTAGAATGATAGTCATGAAAATAATGTTACTCTATCATCACTCTGGGAAGTTAATTTTCTAAAATCCAAAGCACTCAAGATCATTAATGAAATTTGTGATGAACTTTGTAATATCTAGGAATGATTGGCCAAAGTAAAGAGAGAAAAAATTTAGTTTTAGAGACTTATGTATAAATACCGATCAATGAATTAAGATAAAAATATTTATAGTTTCATCATAATAGTGAGTAGAGTTATGAGAAAAATTAGATACTATGGTGAGAACCTAAAATATTTTGAGATTTCTGAAAATATTTACCTTATCTTACTATATAATTTTTAATCTAAGGTCTCTTCATTAGATAAAAAATATGCAACTTATATTTCTCGTGATGACTTGCATAGTGTCTTAATATCTTATAAAATACTGAAAGACATTTCTATTAATAATAAGGTTAATGATGTGAAATAAATATCTTTCAAAGTCCTAATGAATAAAAATTATAGAATTAGTTTGTTATTGAAGAGGAATCATGTTGTTCTGATTCTAATTCTGATTTAGATAAATTGTTTTATAAGATGATGTCTCTAATCTATAAAAATTTC
The DNA here is from genome assembly GCA_963277665.1 of Viscum album. Classification (NCBI taxonomy): domain Eukaryota; kingdom Viridiplantae; phylum Streptophyta; class Magnoliopsida; order Santalales; family Viscaceae; genus Viscum; species Viscum album. Next base: position 545,035,812 of record OY728119.1, read on the forward strand.
AAAATATATAAGGTAAGGGTTAAAGGTATGATTCTTCTAATATTTTTTAGCTATTAATAAGTTAGATATTTTTCTAAAAATTAAACTAAGTTAAAATAATATGGATACATATATGAAGAAGAAGAATAAGAATAAAATATATATATATTTTTTAAATTAATCATAAAATTTTCAAAAACCAGGGGTTTTTATAATTAAGATAAATTATTTAGCAAAATTAAATAAGGTAATTTTTTAAAATAAGGGTGAAATTAGTGATATAAGTGTTGAAGTAGAGAAATGGAAGACGAAAGGAGACGTTGATGGAAATTTTCTCATTTCTAAAGTAAATGAATAAGAGTTCACTAGTGAAATTTATTGTAAAATAAAATATAATGAATAAATTGAAATGGAATTATTTAAAATAATAACACAAGTATTGTCTCTTAATGACCTCAAAGTTTAAAATAGAGGGAAAAATGTGAATATGGAAAATCAATCTTTAAAAAGAAATGAATTAGAATATTTAAAAAAAATGTTACGAAAATAATTGGATGAATTCAATAAGATGGAAATTCAATAAAAGAATTAAAAAAATTAGGATTAAAAGAGAAATAAAAGTATTTGATTAATTTAAAAAAAAATATTTTGATTATGGAAAATTAACAAGAAAAATTTCTAGAACACTATTAATAAAGTTAAAGAACGGAAAATTGAAGGACATACCCATGTTGATTAGTAAATATCAATCAAAAATGAAAATAAAATAACTAATAGAACTTGTTTATTATGAAATAAGAAGAATCAAATTGAAGATACCAAATTTGAATAAATATCATGTGATTTTATAGATTCTGGAAATTTTGAGTGCATTAATTTTAATGATAATTTTTTTTAAAATAATTAAGTACAAAAACGATGAAAAAATTGTTGATGTGTAGATTAATGTTTAAGGATATCATAAATATATATATATTTTTTGAAAACATAACCAAGATTAATGGTGGAAGAAATGTAGAAAAAAAGGATCATAGTTATATACAACAAGATATTTTAATGTAAAATATGGTTGTTATGGTAATTATTGGAATTATTTTGGGTTTGGAAAAATGGAAAGGATGTTTTATTTTTTAACTACCCATTCAATGATAAGTTTATATGGAATGGAAGATATAAATTGTGTTCCATTCCTCGTTATAAGTAAAAAAATCTGATACAACCTGATAAATATGAATAGAAAATAGAAAAAATATTTGAAACATTAGATGATGTTTGTGGATGATGTTTGTGAATGATGGGAATGAGTAAGTCATCTTTCAAAATGGGGAATTTTAATACTATTTGTTCAAATTTTCTAAATAGATCATGATGATAATTCATAGAAAATAAAGGATAAAGGAAAACAGAAATCTATTTTTTGTGAATTTATATACAAAGAATCCATAATGTATTGTTAAATAATTTTTATAGTGGTTATTCTTCACACATGAAAGGAGATCTAAACCTCTATAAAGATTTTAAACATGTAAATAAGTAAATGTGACATTAAAAATCATGGTTCACATAAATTCAAAGGTATTGGATCTATATTGATTTCTAAATATCAATTGAAACCCAAGATCATATTATATGTTAAAGGACTAAGACAAAATTATTAGTTTTCCGCAATTATGTGGTGAAGGAAATTATATAATTTTTTAGAAAGATGATTTTAATGTGAAGATCATGAAATTTGGATGTATCTTTACAATATTATTGTGGATAAGATACAATGTTTTTGCAATTGGTGATGTTGGAAGTTCTTGTTATTTGAGTATGCAAAAGGAAAACCAATTGTGACATCGAAGACTTAGTCATCTTGGATAAAAGAATATTTTTAACATTATTAGTGGATAAAATTATTGAGGTACTCTTAATTGTTAAAGATAATGTAATTAGATATATTAATATTTTTATAATGAAAATTATATGAATATTCTATAATGAAAGTTAGAAATAAAATCTACTCATCCTTTGGAGATAATTCACACAGACATTTGTGAGCCCATTAAGAAGAAATAAAATAATGGGTATAAATAGTTTATTTCCCTTATTAATAAATTTTCTAACATTACATGTATTACGTTGATGATGTAAAAATCAAAGGCTCTAAAAAGGATCAAATATTTTAGTATATGTAATGAGAAAGAGTGTGGTTACTCTCTAAAGAAAATTCGAATAGATAATTGTGATAATTATACCAGTGGAGGGGTTGAAGTATATTTTCAAATACATGAAATCTGATATGAACTCAATGAAACATAAACACCTCAAAAAAATTTGATGAATGGAATAATATAGGTCTTCTAGAGATGTATTTAACTATGTTGGTAGATCACAACACATCTCATTATTTATGGAGACAAGCTATTGGACTAGCGCTTCATATCTAAAATCATTGTCTTTATTGGCCAAATTATTATATGTCATAATATGGGATTTGTAATAAGAAATATTCATATTTCAAGTATCTAAGAGTGTTTGGAAACCATTGAATTACCAATTATAAAGTTGAAAATCTAGTAAAATTTGAAAAACATTATGTTTATGGTATTATCCTAGGATATCTAAAAATAGAAAAGGATATCATTATTCTAACAAATATATAGGAAATATTTTTGACTATGGGGACTTGAATGTGAGGGAACACACAGATAATGTGAACTCACCCAGAGAAAAATTATACTTAAGTGTTGATGAATCTATTTTCATGAAATGGTATGGTTATATTCAATAAAATTCTAATAATTCTAAAGATTTTTATGTTGAAGAATTTTATTCATAAAACAATCATGATGAAGAAAAACATGTTAACATAATTTAAGAATGAGAATGAAATTTCAATTTCAAAATATTATTGGAAATTATGTAAGATATATTCAAACTAGAGGGAAATTGTGAACAAATTCTCATATCTCATTGTTCTGTCGTGTTGAACCAAGAGATGTACATGATGTAATGAAACATCAAGAGTGTATTGAGGAAATTATTGTAGAGATGGATCTAACAGAAAAGAATGGGATATCAGAGTTAGTACCCAATCCCAAAGATAACATCATTATCAGAACCAAGTTTATTTTTAAAAACAATATGAGTGAAATAGGTGAATTTTTGAGAAGTAATGAAATATTGGTGTGTAATGGATTTTTGAAAGGTTAAGAATTTGACTTCAATGAAAACAATACACCAATTTAAATATTGGAAACCACAATAATCTTTCTATATATTGGAATAGAAATTAAATTAATGATTCTTCAAATGGATTTTGAGTCATCGTTTCTCAATGGTTAATTTGAAGAGGAATTTTATATTGAACATCCATGGTATTTCATTATTTTTGAAGATGGGAATTGGGTTTTGAAGTTAAAAATGAATGTATATGGGCTAAAGAAGACCCCTGATCATGGTATTCTAAACAAGATACCTTCTTATAGAAGTTGAATTTCATGAATGTATGTGTTGAAAACAATCTATAAATTAAAGATAATAAAGATTTATTTCTCATTATTATTATTTTTATTTAATTTTTTATTTTTTCTGAAAATTATATTGTGTTTTGTGATGTTTTTTCTAATTAAATGAAGTAGATTTTCCATATTTATTTTCCTACTACAAAAATATACTTTTTTGGATAAAAAATTTATGATGTTAAAGATTATTTTTTTATATCTCAATATTTGTATGATAATGAAATGTTGAAGAAGTTTGTAATGGTGTATTTGAAGTCATTTTCTACTCTAAATTTATTAGTAAATAAATTTTATAGAGTCAAACAAGTAAAGGATGTAGATTTAAGAAAATTGGAATTCTAATATACCCAATATCTTCAAAACCAGATATTATATATGTTGTTACACTTTTTAATTAGTATAAAATTGATCAAATAGTCCCGCATATCATTTTTTGAAAGAGAATAAATAGATACATAAAACTCACATCAAACTATGGACTAAAATAAGACAATAATTGGAAGCAGAATATGATTAGACATTCATATATATATTAGGATGTAAATTTTAATTATAGGTTTCCTATATCTAGTGGATCGTTTTTTCATGGAGAAAGATGTGTTTTCGTGGCATTCAATGAAACACACAAAGTCAAATTGATCACTACTAAGGATGAATATGTGGTTTCCACCCATGCCTCAACACTACTTGTGTGGAAAAATAATCACCTAGCATATTTAATTATTGAAGTAAACCATCCATTCCTAATTTGATGTGACAATAAAATTTCTATGAATCATTCAAATAATTCAATTTAGTATTCAATATCCAAGCACACTGATATTAAATATCACTTAATAAAATAGAAACTATGAAAGAATGAGTTGAAATTGGAATTTTTTCCAAAAAAAGTACTAGATTGTGGATGTGTTCAGAAAGAAATTATATAGTAATGAATTTTAAAATATAAATATTAAGTCAAGTGAAAAAAATAAATAATTTTAGGTTTAATATATGTTTATATCATCCAATATCATGTCGGGTCTTTAGATTATGTTATCAAAGGGGGATAAAATTGACAACATAAGTCCTTCCTTTATGATTTTCAGCGTATAATGTTTTAGAGGGGAAATATATAATATTGGGGGAGTGTCCCTTGATATTTGTTAACTTTTGGGGTCTTATATCTTTAAGGTTATAATATATTTAGATAGATTTAATAAACGGGATAATTTATTCTTTTAATATGTGTGAACTTTTTTAACATTTTATTTTATGTTTTTAAGAACATTTTATTTTTGAAATGAAAATAAAATATAAATTGAAACTATGATGTTCATGTGAAGTTGTATATATATCAATATCATGGGGAAAATGGTATTATTTATTCAATTTTATTATTTCCAATAACATTTTTTTCACATTGGATTATAATTAATGGATTGTGATTCATTACTATGTTCTCAAAGATTCATATTGACTTATGTTCCCTTGTTGAAAAAAATACAAAGAGGGAGATTTTTGGACCCAAGATATATTGAGATGGTTGTATGTTTAGTGTGGTTGTAGAATTGTTGAAGAGGGTGTTATTGAGTGTTTTTTATTTTGTTTTCAATACATAAATGTAACGACCTAAACTTTTTGAATGTTAACAGTTTCCTGAAAATATATCTTCTATTATACTCAAAAAAATATATTTAGTGAATAATTATGAGAGTGTAAATTGAAATGTGGCCATTATATGAAAATTGGTCTATATGATAATTATAAACACATAATAATAATCAAACATTATAATTAGTGTTATAAAAAGAATTGATAATCATTTACTAATGAATAAAGGAGAAACTATATCCTCAACCACTAGAGTTATGTTGTATGAAGCCCTTTTTTTGAAGCATGGGAGGTAGGTATCATCATTGTTCTTCTCTCTTGACCAAGCCTGATCTATCTTTAATATGTTACATTTGAATGAAATTTCATATGAGAGAAGTTCCAGTAATCATAAATTACAACTCTGACGATGTTATCCAAGTCGCCCCTAGAATTTATCCCCATCGCACACCTTAACCATTGGTTATATGAGGGTGTTATATAGGATTTTGTTCCACGTCCCTAGTAACCTTATGTTTAATGTAATTTTATAAATAAAATTTTTCTTCTATCAATACTATTTTATGAGTAGTTTTTCTTAAAAACATTGAGTTGTAATTTCATAATTTGATTTTTCAAAAAGAAATTTTACTTTTAAAAAAAGATATAAATATTTAAATAAAAAACATATATTATGAACAATACCTATATTAATGAAATATTATGGTTAAAACACTATTATTTAAATAAGAAGGATAAAATAATTTTATTTTATTTCAAGTGTCATAAATTTCAATATGTAATTTCAAAATTCATCTTTTATCAACTATTATTTTTAATAAATAACCATTTTAAAGATTAAAAGTTAAAATTTTCATATATAGATAATTATTATGATAAAATATATATAATTTTTTTATTCATCACAATAAAATTAGGTTAGGATAAATTTATGATAATTTTCTAAAATACATTATTTTTTTGTGGAATAGTAAAAATATTGTTTGAGTTTTTTAGTACTACTAATGATATCATAATGATGTAATAAATAATATAAAATATTTTCTGAATCCTGTATATTAAAATATTATAATATTTGTTTGAATATTCCAATACCATGGGAAAATATGATCGTCAATCCCATGGTTTTCCATTTACTACTACCTTGGTGTCCAAGGAAATTAATAAACAAATCCTCCACTTTTGCTAAAACTATCCACCCATTTATCCACATAAAATTCATTTTCCATTAATCTATAATATTTTTACCTCTGAAGGAGTCCACAATACACCATGATCCTGATCCTCAACTTTTGTAAACACTCTTCAAGGTAATGGATATCTCAACTTATCTTTTTGTTTTATGTTTCCATTTTATGTGGTATGTCTTTAAAATTCTCATACTATGTTATTATTTCTATTTTATTCTACTAATTATGTAAGAACCCAAATCTTCTATTCAGGTATGTATTTCTTTTTTGGTTGTCTTTGAAAAAACAGGGAGTTTCTGAGAATTTCAGGACTATATGTCATGTACTTATAAGTACATGTCATGTACACGATTTTTGCGGGTGACTGTGCACGGGTCATGTAAGGGTCGAGTACATGGTCATGTGTGGTGACCTGGAAACCACCTAAATTGGAGGTCGGAAAAGGCAATTACACACTATGTACTTTTAAATAACATGTTGTGTACTTTCTTTTTATTTCATTAAATGGACTGGGGTCATGTCTGATGGACAGAACCACCTTCATATCAACATATCTCATCTGGGAGTGAAAGAGACTGCTGGATTTTCACCGATCCCCTAACTCATCATCCTTTCTCTGATTTTTCTGCTTTTGGTTGTGTTGGTATCTCCACAGTATACTCTTCCTTCTTATAGATTCTTCTCTCATGATTTCTCCTCTTTCATTAGTTATTCTCAATTGAACATTTTTAACGTTTTTGTAGATCTACGTTGTTCTAGGGAGATTCAAGGCCTAAGGTTCACGTATATCAATTTAACTATGCTGAGGTAGTTGGTTTCTGCTTTTATGTAGATAGTCTTTGAATTTTATGTGAAAAAGTGCCCAATACCCTTATTTTGGGTATTGCGTGTTTTTGGTTTTTAGCCCTGTTATTACCTGTTTTTCCTTTTTTTTAGAGAGTTTATTTGTGGGTTAATTGTTTTTACCATGTCATGCTATGGATGTTACGCCCATGGTTTTTTTGACTATTTGGTCTATCTTTCCTATTAGGCCGCCTTGCTTTCCATGCCATGTATTGTGGGACGGAGTGAATTTATCTTTCATGATGTGATATTTTTTAGGTTTTTTATCCAAGTAGTTATTGAGTTTTTCCTTGGCTTCCATGTATCGTTTCTGCACTATTGACTTACATAGGTCTGTGGGAACCTGGTGTAGTAGACCATAGGGATAATTGACATTGAGGGCTTCAATAGAGTGTCATTTTATGTTTAGGTTGTGAGACCATAGGGGGGACAGATGTAAGTGCTCCCTCAGAGAGTCTATAGTTTCCTTAGTACTGGCCATAGGGGAAATTGGACGTTGAGTGCTTCCTCAGAGTGCCTATTAGTTACCGACATGAGACCACATGTGGAATTGACGGTGAGTGCTTCCTCAGAGTATCTAAGCTAAAGCTAAACTATATGGGTTAGATTGTGAGTACTTCCCAGAGGGTTTCTTGTGTTTCTTTGGTTGAACCACAGGGTTTAGGATGTGATTACATCCCTAAGGTTTACCTTCTTTTGATGATCTTCTAACATGGTTTTTTAAAATGAATGGAATTAAATTTGTATTATTGTTACTATGTGCACTTCTTTGTTTACTACTTCATTTTTTTATTGCCTTCCATAAATATTAACTGACTTTTTGGCATAGATCATTGGGTGGTTACCTACTGGGATTAGTCTCACTCCCTGTTTGGGTCATGCTTTTGGGCCCAAATAGATTATTTTGTTGTAGGTATATATAATGGAAATCACCCTTCTACTTCAGGTAATTGATAGCTATGAAGCTGAGGAGCATGGGACCAAGCTGAATCTTGTGATGTTGTGGAGCTATTTCCTAGATTTTCTTTGTACTTTGGTTTATTATTATATTCCATCATTGTGACTTGTTTGGCTGCTTTCCTAGATATATTTATCATGCATCATATGTGTGTGTGTGTGTGTGTGTGTGCTCAGTTATTATTACTTCCAGTTTTTTTTGTTTACTGTTGTATGGTATTATAACTGCTTTCATTATTGCTATCAGTTTTAAATTATTCGTGTTGCTCTGATAATGAGGGAATAGTTTCCCCATAATCACACCCACGGCCCTCGCTGCTAGTCGGAGGCCTTTTTCATTTGGAGAAATGTGTTTCAGTCCATGTGACCAACCGGGTACGGGGCGCCTCTAGGTGGCTTCTGGAACCGGGACGTTACAAATTGGTATCAGATGAATTATTTTCTTCCTGACATACTCTTTGGAGCCTATAGTCAGGTATAGGAAAGAATATGTACTTCATAATAATTTGTTCCTAGTAGTAGCTAACCCATGTAAAGTGAAAATCCAATTTAGATCGTTATTGAATTTTTTCTATTTTTTCAATTATTACAGTTGATTTGATTTCATAGTGGGGTGATTCACATGTTTTTCGATGATATTATTGATATTATTGAGGTTCTATTTCTATTTCCACCTGATGAGATGAGGGTATGCCATATCATGCATTATATAGTTACTTTCTATAGATAACATGTCATGCATTCTTCCCATGCCATTTAGGTTGCATTACCGATTTCATATTGTTGTGAAAGATGTTATGTTAGATATTCATGTTGTTGTGATAGATTCCTTGATAGAATACCTTCTTTTTGATAGGTTATTGGATTTTTTAAGTTTTTGTTTGACTTGATGCCAAACATTGGTTTGTGAGGTTTTACGGGCCCTCACGGATCGAAAATGGCACTTTAATGTTTGGTATACTGTTTTTATGGGTTTTCGGAATTGTTTCTCTGGCTTACTATCCAGAAAAACCCAGAATACATAGCGTGTAATTATAAATACAAACCTTTTGTCCTTCTATTCAGGAAGGAACTATTTTTCTTGAGTACACACCATGTACTATATGTAAACTTCATGTAGTCTCTAATCGTGTCACTAGTAGTGTGGGTAGAGACACAAGGTTGGAGAATATTTGGGGGAACAAGTTGTGTATAGGTTGTACATGTCGTGATGTGTAGACCATGTGTTCACCCATGTGACTAATGACACAGATGGATAAAACATAGGATATACATGTCATGTCATGCTTGAACATGTCGTGTATTATAACCCTTGAATCCAGCCGTGTAACTAACAACAGGGGTTAGTGAAATCCTTCAAGTACATGTTGTGTCTTTCTGGAACATGCCATGTAGAGTGAGTCGTGTAACCAGTTGTGTGATTAACAACACGGGGTGGTGAAGTTCATTTAGTACATGACATGTTTGGCACTAACATGTCGTGTATTCTTATTCTTGGGAAATTGTGTGGATTGGCCATGTAGAAGAACTCGGGCAGGGGAAAAGGATTCAAGTACATGATGCGTTTTAGGACAACATGTCGTTTGTATGGGGTGTTACATTACTTGGGTTGGGAAAAGTACATGCCCATGGGAAGGATTAACGGAACACGCTGTGTACTCATGTTTTGAAAGAAAAACATGAATGATTTCTTTCTCTTGTTCCCTTCTCACACTTCTAGGTTTTAGTCCTTTTAATCTTGATATAAGGTGTGCACTTTACCTAGAAGAGTCATGCCACTGAGATTTCTTTTAGTTGTACGCCAGTTGTAGGGAAGTGACCAGACACTAAACATGGAAGATTAGTAACTTTCAGTAGATCCTCTAGTTGTGCACATCTCGGCATAAGCCATTATTTTGGACACGGGTGCTATGCACAGTTCTGAGAGGGCTTCACGAGGTTCATGAAAACATTCCATGGAGTACCTGCTTCATCCTCTTTTATGGAAGAGTTGATGTAGGTTTTCTAGCAGCAACATCCTCCCACTTTCATAAGGGATGGAGGACCTCAAGATATATAGTCATGGTCGGAAGCCATGTTATTTATATGGGAGAATCTGGAGACGCCTCCAGAGAGGAGGTTGAATCTTACTACTTATATGCTTCGGGACTCGGCCAAGAGATGGTGGGTTTTTATCTCATAGGCGGGACCCCAACAGGTTATGGCGTAGAATGAGTTCTAGCATACCTTCTACGACTACTTCTAATCAGACACATTGAGGGATGATCGAGAACATATGTTCATGAGTTTAGAGTAGGATACTCTCCCTGTTATGGAGTATTATTCTCATTTCATAGAGTTACGATGCATCACACCTATTCCAAGAGGTGATGAGTTATTTCTGGAAAGGTAGTTTGAGTATGGTCTCAGGAATGACATTCGATCTTAGGTGAACATATTCAGGTTGACTTCCATCATGTCTATAGTCAACTAGGTGCTAATCACATAGCGCAATCTGAGGGATTTTGGAGTGGTGAGCCAGGGTGGTTCAACATCCGAATTTGGTATCCCTCTTACTGACAGCAGGATGTACCATAGGGAGTCTTCACATGGTGATCCGGGAAAATGAGACACCTCTTCTAGTAGCCAGGTGTTGTGATACTAGTGTGGGAAGAGTGGGTATAGGAGGCCACATTTCCTAAAAGACCTAGTGGATTTCCAATCATGCGGAAAGATGGTCCATCTTTAGCGCATTAGTATGTTCTTCTCACCCATAGCTGGGGACAGGGGTTCTTCTATGAATCTGCATTCTAGAGTAGCACCTCCAATTTCTCATCAGTCTGAGAACTGGAGTTCATCATGTCGTTCGGGCTGATGTGGAAGTCATGACCATGGTAGACAGTGACCAGGCCTTCAGCGATAACACGGTGGATCTGCTCAGGGTGGTCAAGTAGGGTCGCAAGGCTGCGGTGCAGGTCAGAATTATGCAGTGGAGCAGACCCAGTAGGAGCAAGATCCTAGAACCTCTACAGCATGAGGTATGATCCTAGTTTCCTCAGTTTTAGCTTCTTCTCTTTTTCATATAGGGGCTTCCCATAGCTTTATATCTTTTGTTGTCATGGAGACTCTTGGGAACTGTATCTTTTCTTCTACTGGTATCTTGACGTTAGACTCTCTATTGGGGACTAGAATGACTTTTTTATATCAGGGAAAGGAGTTACCTCTTGAGGTTGGTGGTTTTCACTTTTTATGGGACCTCTACATCTTAGAGATGACATGCTATGATGTTATTCTCAGAATGGACTGGTTAGTTCCCTTCCAAGCAGTTGTCGATTGCTATCGACATAGGGTGAGTTTCACATCACCAGAGGTCAGATCATTTCTTCAAAAGGGAATGTGGTATGTCCAGGTGAGCAGAGTAGGACCCGAGCATCATGGTTTAGGAGGAGTTATTGCCCAGATTGCTAGTCTATATGTTGATGACCAGGGGACATCACAGATGGACATTCCTCCAGTGGTGTATTGTTTCAGGGATGTCTTTCCAAAGGACTTTTTAGGTATTCCTTCAGAGTGAGAGGAGGAATTTTCTATTGATCTTTTTTCAAGAGGGGAACCGGTGTCTATTCCTCCTTATTGTATGGCTACACCAGAGTTTTTGGACCTCACGAAGCAGTTGGAGGAGTTGCAGGCTATGGGTTTCATCTGACGTAGTACATCTCCTTTGGGTTCGCCTATCATATTTGTGAAGAAGGAAAAAGGTTCCCTCAGACTTTTGGTGGATTATTAGAAGTTGAACCAGTTGAAGGTCATGAACCGATATCCATTTCCAAGGTTTGATGATCTCTATGATCATCTTCGAGTAGCTCGGGTGTTCTCTAATATTGGCTTCAGTTCGGGATACCATCTGTTGTATGTTAGACCATTAGATGTACCTCTTACAGCCTTTTGGAGTAGGTATGGTCTACACTAGTATGGGGTTATGTAGTTCAGTCTCAAAAATGTGCCTACAGTTTTAATGGCACTAATGAAATGAGTGTTCCATCCATACTTGGATTCTTTCATGGTGGTCTTCGTGGACGATATCTTGGTGTACTCTCACACTCAACACGAACATGATACCCATGTTGATATCATTTTGAGTTCACTAAGAGAGCGTCAATTATATGCTATGTACTTAAAATGACACTTTTTGATGGACCAAATTCGCTTCTTGGGTCATTTTATCTCAAATACAGGAGTATCAGTAGACCCAGAGAAAGTGAGAGAAGTAGTTTCTTGGGAGCAGCCAAGAATTGTCTTTGAGGTGTGGCATTTTCTAGGGCTAGATGGTTACTACAGATGCTTAATATAAGACTTTTCACATTTAGAAACACCACTAAAAGGTCTGACTAAGAAGGGTGAGAAGTACTTGTGTTCAGATTCTTGTGAGTCAGCCTTTCAGGAGCTGAAATGAAGGTTGAATTTAGCAACGATACTAGTATTTCCAGATCCAGACAAGAGGTATAATGGGTACTATGATGCATTAGTTATTGGGCTAGAATAGTGATAATACATGGGGAAGGATTTGTTATGTATGAGTCTAGGAGGCACATGAGAGGAATTACCTGATGCACTACCTCGAGTTGGCTGCAGTTTTTCATGGTTTATGCTGTTGGAGACATTATCTTATGTGAGAGAATTTTGTGGTTTTCACCAACCACAAATACCTCAAATATATCTTCTCTCAATGCGATCGAAATATGATATTTTGAGGGTGGGTCGAGTACCTTTAGTCCTTGGAATTTGAGCTTTCTTGCACGGCTAGAAAAGGCAATGCAGTAGCTAATGCGATGAGCAGGAGGACTCAGATACGTGCAGTTCATGAGGCCAACAGTGAGTGGTAGCTTATGGATGTATTATCTAAGAGTCATATGGAGGTGCATGACATACAGGGCAAGAAGTTTCTATCTTCTGTAGTTGTTAACTCTAATCTACATGATCAAGTGTGAATGAGGCAGCTATCTGATTCTGAAGGCCTAGTCCTACGGGAGAGTGTGTTAGGAGAGGAACCTATTCTAGGATGGACCATAGGAGAGGATGAGATCTTACATTTTCATGGGAGAATATGGGTGTCATATGACATACATGAGGAGCTGATGTGGGATATTCGTTACTATATTTGGGAAATTCATCCTGGTGTCACCAAGATGTATCATAATCTACACCATCAGTATTGGTGTCCAGGTATGAAGAGATATGTTGATGGTTTCGTCATGAGGTGTTCCAACTGTCAGCAGGTGAAGGTGGAGCATCAACGACCAGTAGGGTTTTTGCATCAGCTACCCATTATTGAGGGGAAGTGGAATGTTGTTATTAAGGACTTTGTGACAAAGTTACTGAGGTATCCTCAAGGGAATGATGTGGAATGGGTTATCATTGGCAGACTCACAAAGGTTGCTCACTTCATGCTGATCAACGATGCCTTCAGTGTTGAAGAGCTATGAAGGCTATACATCTGAGATATTTCACGTTTACATGGAGTTCCACATTCCATTATTTCAGAAAAGGATGCTTATTTTACTTCTCGGGTATGGTAAGGACTTCATAGGTCTTTGGGTACACATATACATCTGAGTACAACATACCATCCCCAGGCAGATAGCCAGTCTGAGTGTACGATTTAGGTGCTTGAGGACATGCTTCGAGCATGCATCCTGGATTTAGAAGGTTCATGGGATAATCACTTAACTCTTTTGGAGTTTTCCTACAATACTAGTTTTCAGGAAACTATTCAGATCACACCTTATGATGATTTGTATGGTAGGCCATATCGATCACCCTTATGCTGGCTAGAGGCAAGAGATGCAGCTATGTTGGGACCTTGTCTTGTCCAGTACACCTTAGTGAAAATAGAGATGATTCAGAAGAGGATGGATACTGCACATTCCTAACAGAAGTCTTTTGTTGATCGATGGAGATGACCTCTGGAGTTCAAGGTCAAAAATCTGGTTTTTCTGTGTCACACTGAGATTGTGGCAGGATTATTATGAGATAGGGTAAGATTTCACCGTGGTATGTTGGGATTTTTGAGGTTTTGGAGAGAGTCAGGCCTATTTCCTATCAGTTGTAGTTACCTTAGAGGTACAAAGCTATGCATGATATCTTTCACGTTTCTCAGCTACATCGTTACTTCTCATACCCATCTCATTTTTTCCAATATAAGGAGGTTGAGCTCGAGGAGGACACCTCATACATGGAGCATCCTAGCTAGATTATTGATCGCAGTTTGAAGGTTCTCTAGGGTCATTCTGTTCCTCTGGTATAAGTGATATGGCAGCACGGGTGAGTACAGGACGAGACTTGGGAGAGGGAGACCGATGTACGATCGCAGTGGCCGGTGCTATTTGTGGATTTTTCTTTTCCACCGCCTTGCTAGGGAAATTCAAGGATGAATTTCTTTAAAAGGGGAAGTTTGTAAGAACCCATATCTTCTCTTTAGGTATGTATTTCTTTTCTGGTTGTCATTGAGAAAAAAGGGGAGTTTCTGAAAATTTTAAGAGTACACACCATGTACTTATAAGTACACGACATGTAACCGGTTGTCGTGGGTTACTGTGTACTAGTCGTGTAATGGTGTACATAGCCATGTGTAGTGACCTGGAGATCGCCAAAAGCAGGGGCTGGAAAAGGAAAGTACACACTGTGTACTTTTAAAAAACACACCATGTAATTTCTTTTGATTTCATTAAATGGGTCGGGGTCATTTCTGATGGACAGAACCTTCTTCTTCTTAAACTATAACATTTGGGAGAGAACAAGAACGCCTGATTTTCGCTGGGCCCCTAACATACCGTACATTATCTAATTCAACCATTGTCGATTGAGTTGGAATTCCAATGGTAAGATCTTCCATCTTATAGAGCCTCATCTCGTGATTTATCCTCTTTCACGAGTTATTCTCAGTTGAATGTTTTTAACATTTTTGTAGATATACAGAGTTTTAGGTAAATTCAAGGCCTAATGTTCATGTATATCGATCTCACTACAACGGGGTAGGTGGTCTGTTATTTTCCGTAGATAGTCATTGAATTTTATGTGAAAATGTGCCCAATACCCTCGTTCGGGGTATTGCATGATTATGGTTGTTATCCCTGTTATTACCTGTTATGCCTTGTAGGTTTGGATAGAGGATAATTATGTGTGAATAGGGTTAACCATGCCATGATATGGTTGTTTTTCCCATGTTTTCTTATTTTGACGGTTCGGTCTAGCTAGCCTGTTAGGCTACCTTGCTTTCTATGCCTAGTATTGTAGGATGGAGTGATTTTATCTTCCATTTTGTGATATTCTATTGGTTGTTTACCCAAGTAGTTATTGAGGTTTACCTTGGCTTACATGTATCATTTGTGCAAGATTGTCATACAAATGGATGTGGGAACCAAGTGTAGTAGACCATAGGGTGAACTGACATTGAGGGCATCCCCAGAGTGTGTGTTTACTAATACATTGCAAGACCTTAGGGGGGTGGACATAAGTGTTCCCTCATATAGCCTTTAGTTTCATCAATACAGGACATAGGGGTCATTAAACGTTGAGTTCTTACGCATGGTTCCTATTATTTACTAATATAAGACTATAGGGGGAATTGACGGGAATTTCTTCCTTAGAGTGTCTTTGATAAAGCTGAACCATAGGGGTTAGACTGTGAGTACCTCCTAGAGGGTTGTTTGTGATTGTTTGGATAAACCATAGGGGTTTGCCTGTGATTACTTCCCATAGGGTTACCTGATTTTTATTAACTTTTTACTTTGTATATGAAAATTAATTCAATTAAATTTGTAGGATTGTTACTATGTGTACTTCCTTGTTTACTGCTTCATTTTTTTTATTACAGGCCATATATATTCACTAACTATTAGGCACAGATCTTTGGGTGGTTGCCTACTGGGATTAGTCTCACACCCTGTTTGGGTCATTCTTTTGGGCCCAAACAGATTATATTTCTACAGATATAGATAAGGTAAAGTTCCCTTCTACTTGAGGTACTTAATAGTTGTGGATCTATGGAGCATGGGACCAAGATAAGGCTTGCAATGTTGTGGAGCGGTTTGCTTTCTTTTCTTTAAACTTTGGTTTAGTATTGTATACCAGCATTGTGACTTATTTTGATTCTTTATTAGACATATTTATCATGAATATATATATATATATATATCTGTGTGTGTGTGTGTGCTCAGTTGTTATTACTTCTAGTTTTCTATTTTTTACTGGGGCATGGTATTATTACTACATCCTCTATTGATATTTGTTTTAGTTATACTGTGTTACTCTGCCAATGATGGCATATTTTCCCCACTCTCACACTGAAGGCCCTCACTACTAGTCTGCAGCCTCTGCCATTCAGGGAAATGTGCTTGATTCCATGTGACCAACCGGGTACGGGGTGCCCTTAAGCAGCTTCTGGAACCAGGATGTTACACAGTAACTGTATTAAGAGTATTTTTTTAATGGAAAACCATTGTTTCCTTTATTTTTAAGGTTCTATAAACAATTTTTAATACACATTATGGTCCCATATTTTCTTCTCAAAATTTCAATCTTTTTCTCAAGAAATTATCTTATTTTCTTTCATTAATACCCAAACCACTTTATTTTCTAGGTTTTCTCACCTAAATGTAAAAATTATTTATTTTTTTTTGTTACTAACATACATGTAACCCACCTTTCTTTTTCATGTGTTAATAATGACATAAAGATGTTGTCTTTAAGAATTTTTTTAAAATATATAAATTTTGATTTGAAACCCTTTTATTTTATTCTCCATAAGTTATTTCTAAAATGTTTCATTTTTATCTTTGTATATCAAATTAATTATGAAATATTAACGATGTTCCCTAATTGCACTCCAACGAATTGGGTATGGAAATTAATATTTAGATATGACATGTTTTATGACACCTTGTTGAATAACCTTAGTAAATTCTATAACACCTTGGTGACAACCCTAGATGATATGTTCATGGATGACTTAATTAAATGTTGTGTCCACATTTCCATGTTATTATTTATGTTAGTTTCATTGTGATATGTATATTTTTCATTTTATTATTCCTTTATTATATTCTTTAAGTTATTATTGATAATTCCAATGATCACCAGTAAAATGTTTCCCTAGCATTATATTCCTATCCTTAGGCTGACCCTTTACATTAATATATGTCCCCATGTTATGATTTGTAGTAATTTTACATAGGTTTACCCAATAATAATCCATTCAAGTGAATTAAATTAATTTTTTTGGTTCCTTGTATTATATACCTTTTTACTAAGAATCTACACTATATAATATCCTCTATTTGTAAATTTTAATATAATGTTATATAATACAAAGGGGATATTTTATAGTTGGTATCAAAATATGATTTATTTTTTTGTAGAAATTATGATTTGATAACATTAGGCATAACCCTAGAGATAAGTTTAAATATAGAAATACATCATGTTGTTCTAGTGAAGTATTATTTAAGTGGTTTTTAAAAAAAGAAATATATGTCTGGATAAGAAAAATTGGATGTGGTTCTAGCACATATATACCTAGAGTAACAAATTAGAGATGGTTTGGTAGGTCTAACATACCATAACATAGAACATGACAATGATCCTTACTGTGAAACTCATTTTACACTCTATTGGTATATTTTAGTTTAATAACAATCTCTTTATGAACTATTGTGTACGATTTATGGAAAATATAATTTTTGTTAAAAAATAAGATATTTATTCATGATGTTTTATGAAATGAAATTCCATTAGAATTATAAGATTATTAAATGAAACAAACATTTCACTACGATTTTCAACTTTTAAAAAATGGTACAAAATTAGAGAAACTATGTAAATGGTGAGCGTAGTGGAGCAGGCACTGACAGTCTTCCAATTATAGAAGAAATGAAAACATTCATGAAAATGATGAATCATTTAACTCAAGTTATGAGAAATTAATTGAATTAATTTTAGAGATTGGATCCACCTCAAATGGAAAGGCTTTTTGTTGAGTCCTTTATGCATCAAAAACCGCATATTTTTAGTGTATCTACCAAACAATATATTGATGAACAATGGATAAGGTTTGTAGAAAAGATATTTTCTATAATACGTTGTTCCAAACAAGAGAAAGTCAACATGTTTTTGTACCACTTAGAGGGATAAGGTGATCAATGGTGGAAACTGGTTAAAAACATGAATCCATGATGGGGATTGAGGCAATGGAGTGGGGAGAGTTAAGGGAATCCTTTTTCAAAAAATATTTCCCCCTGTTAAATTAAGAATAAAATGGATAAGTAATTCCCGAAGATGAAGTAGAAGGAAAATGAATTTATGGGATGCAATGAGAATAACTCACAAGACTTTCCCACTACACCTCTTTCTTTTTTATTGATCATCATGGGAAAGTTGATAGATGTATTGGTGGACTAAGACCCCATATATGGAAGAATATATCAAACTGAGATTTTGAGATCTATGAGGAGATCATGATGAGTGATATGAAATTTGGATTGGAGTTCAAAGAAATGCAATGGTCCCATAGATCAAATGAAAAGAAGATATATTTTTATCCTATCATTGGTAGGAACTTTGATCATTGAAGAGGAGGTGAGCATTGCAACTTTCCATATGCAAAAAATGTGTGAAGAATAATTTAGGTAATTTCATGACCGGAGGCTGGAAATGTTAAATGTCTTGATGAGATGTACATATTGCATGAAACAGTTATAATGATGTGAATCTTAAACTTCTCAACACTAATGAAAAAGGGAATATTGTGTATTCCCATCATTAAGATCAATGCTTTAAGTGTGTAAAACATGGTCACATTTCTAATAACTTTCAAAATCATATGATAATAGAGGGGATCACCATAAACCTCATCATAGGCCAAGAGAGAAAGGTCGTGATTTTTTTTCATGACAGTTGAAGTTGTAGCACCAAATGATATGGTGGAAGGTAATCTCATTGATCTCTTAAAGCTACAATGTACTTTTTTTGATTCTAGTTCTATGCATTCCTTTATTTCAACCAATTGGGAAAATATTATTGAATCAATACTTAACATATATAATTATAACTATTAGTCATGACTTCTGGATGGATTATCTAAGAATCAACAATGTATAAGACCTCTACTATTTAATTTTTTGAGCATAATCTCATCACAAATCTATTAGTAATACCCATACTAGAATTTGATATTATACTAGGGATGAACTAACTGTCAAATTATAAATTTAAGATCAACTTTATAAGAAAGTAAATCTCGGTAGTCTTTCATAGAAACCCCATAATTGATATAAAATGAGATATATATTGAACTGGGCATTTTCTAGAAACACCTCTCATAGAATTATTTATGAAATGTATCAGTGAAGATAATGAAGAAAATTAAGTTATATGAATAGAAAATTTCCCCATATTTCTGGAATACATTTGTGTATTACCTAAGGAGTTATCTAGATCTCCCTAGAAATAGAGTTATATTTATCCATTGAGCTCATGCCTGGTTCCAAGATGATTACAAAGGCCCCATATAGAATGTAAAATATGGATTTAGAGGAATTAAATAAATTACTCAAATAACATTTGGATAAGGGGTTTATTTGACCTAGTCTATATCCTTATGAATAATCTATTCTATTTGTGATGAAGAAATATGGATCAATGTGGCTTTGAATTGATTGTAGAAAACATATTAGGGTCATAGTGAATAAAAAGTACCTTCTTCAATGAATTTATAATTTATTTGACTACCTTTGTGGGGTTCAATTCTTCTCCATGATTGATATTTGATCTTGTTATCATCAATTGAGGGTGAAGAAAGAATATATTACAAATAATTTATTCTAATAAAGATATAGAAATTATGATTTTTTTGTTAGGAACTTCAGCCTGACTAATCTCATGCTATTTTTATGGATTTTATTAATACAGTTTTTAATTACAAGCTTGATAAAAATGTGGTAATTTTTTGTGATGATATTATGATATATTAAAAAATACATAAGGAGAATGGGGATCAAATAAGGGTTATATTTAATCCTCTAACAAAGGAGAGGAAATTTGGAATGATCATAAAATATGGATTTTGGTTGAAAAAAGTTACTTTTTGGGGAATTTTTTAACCAATGAAGGAATCTAAGTTGATCCTACCAAGAAAAAATTTGGGGATGAGTTTCCTCATCCTATAATAGTAACTAATATTTGTAGTGTCCTAGGATTAGAGGGATATTATAAGAGGTTTTTGAAAAACCTTTCTGGATTTTCTAATCAATTAACCATGTTAAATTAAAAAGGGATCATGTTCATATAGACATAGGAATCTGAAGAAAATTTATAGGTTATGAATAAGAGATTGGTTATTGAACCCATGTTAACACTACCCTCTATCGGATAAGGATTCGTTATTTTTAGAGATGATTCTATTAGTGGTCCAGGGTGTTTCCTCATGAAAAATGAGAATGTGATTTCTTATGCATCTAAAAAGTTGATGCCACATGAGTAGAACTATCCAACTCATCACCTAGAGCTAGATAGTATTTTTTCTATAAAAATATTGAGGTACTATCTTTTTGGCGAGAAATTTTATGTATACATAGACCATTGATGCTTAAAGTATATTTTCATGAAAAAGTAACTAAACATGACACTTAGAAGATGGATGGATGTTCTTAGAGATTATAATTATTCAATTAATTATCACCATAGTAGAGAAAACATTGTCACTGATGCATTATGTAGGAAAGATCATGTTTTTCTTGAAATGATGATGATTTGAAGAGGTCCTTTCATCGAGGACCTAGTAAAACTAGATATGAGAATCATATGTAAGTGAAATCATTAACCTTATATGAAATGATTTCTCAACCACCTTTACTTGAAAATATCTATAAATATAAAATAGGTGATCCTTATTGAAAAATATGATAGTGGTTGTGAACGATGGGAAGTTTCTTGGGTTCAATATTGATCAAGAAGGTGTAATAAAAAATTTTACATGAATATGTGTTACATATATTTTGAAAATAAATAAGGAACTAATGGATGAATCCATAGTTCTACAAACTCAGTACATCGTGAAAGCACAAAAATGTATGGGGAAATTCGTGATCATTAATGATTAGATAACTTCAAAAGGGATATTACTGACTACACTACAAGGTTCCTGGTGTGTCAACAAGAGAAGGCAGAGAAAAAAATTATTTATGGGTTATCATAAACCCTACCCATACTATCATGGAAGTGGGAAAATATAACTATGGACATTTTCATTGGTCTCGTAAAAACATCCAAATTAAATAATATGGTATGGATTATCGTAGATCGCATCTCCAAGACTATCCATTTTATAATTTTTCAGGAGGATTTATCTATTAATTAACATTCTACGATATATGTGAAGAAAGTGTAAAGGCAGCATGGAGTTCTACTCTCTAACGAATCGGATTATGATCCAAGAATCACATCAAAATTTTGGAGAATTAATCAACATACATTGATTATTGAATTGAATTTCTGTATAACTTATCACCTTCATGATGACTTCTAATATGAAAATGCTATTCAAATGGTCAAGGAAATTCTGAGAACATTCGCAATGTAATTTAATGGTGGAAGTGATCAACATATCTCAATCATTGAGTTCTCTTACAATAACATCTTCCATTAATGTATTCAAATGGAACCATATGATGTTCTATATGGGAAGAGATTTGGAAATCCTACTTATTGTGGTGAAGATGGAGAGAGAAAGATTCATTGGCTTTATTTTGTGCAAGAGATGACAGAAAAGGTTCATTCTATCTAACAACACATAATGGCTATATAGAGTTAGAAACTGATATATGTTGACAACTGTCAAAGAAACTTGGAGTTGGATTTTGGTGACAAAGTCTTCCTTAAAATTTCACCTTAGAAGTGATTCATGTGATTTGATAAGAAATTTAATCTCAACCCTAAGGTACATTGTCCCTTATTTAATACTTAATATCATAGGTGTAGTGGCCTATTAGCTTGCACATCCTCCATGTATATCTCAAGCTCAAGATGTATTCTAGGTTTCCCTCTTGAAGAAGTACATTTCTGACCTCTCACATGTATTGAATCGGGAGGTGGTACAACTAGAAAATGACCTATCATATGAGGATTAGTCAGTGGAGATCTTGGACTGTAGAGACAATGTTCTATAGAACATGACTACCCACCATGTCAATGTGTTGTGGAGGAACCAAAAATATGAAGAATCCATGTGGGAACTAGAGGAAAAAATGTGGTCGAAGTAATCAAATCTTTTCTCATCCTATGGAATGAGATGATATTTTGGGGACGATGTTTCTAAGGGAATAAAAATTTAATGACCAGAACATTTTGAATGATAATTTCTTCCTGAATATTTTTGTAATATTATACTCAGAAAAATTATATATCTTTAAAAATGATGAGAATACAAATTGAAATGTGAAAATTGGGTTATGAACATTATATGTCTATTGGTTAATATGAAAATTAGAAACAACTAATAATAATTTCAATGTAATAATTAGTGTTACAAATAGAAAAAAATAATGATTCATATATATAGAAAATAGAAATGATGGCCTCAACCAGTAGATTCATATAATACAAATCCCATTTGTCGAAGATTTGGAGGGAGGTAGTCTCACTAAGCTTCACTCTTAACCATGACCAAGATGAAATTTAACAGGTTAATCTTGAATGAAATTTTCTATTGTAGAAGTTCATGTTAGTTCTAATTACCACTCAGGTGATGTTACCCGAGCCTCCCCAAGAATCTGTCACCATCACACACAATACCCTTAGGTCATATGCAGGAATTATAAAGGGTTATGTTTTGAGGCCCTATTTACTTAAATTCTAATGATGTTATATAAATAAAATTGCAGTTATTTCAATTCTATTGTAAGAATAGATTTTCTTAATAAAATTGAGATTTAATTCGGTAAATTTGTTTTTCGAACAGAAATTTTACATGTCAAAAATGATATAAATAATATAATAAACTATGATATTATGAATAATACTTATTTAAATTAAATAGTATAGTTAAAACACTCATATTTAAATAAAATTGAAAAAATAATTTTTTTCATGTGTGAGAAAGTTCACTAAGAAATTTCACTAGGCATTTTCTATCTGCTGTTATTTTTAATAAATAATGATTATATATATATAATTTAAAATTATTATGTATAGATAATTATTACGATAAAATAATTTTTATTTTTCAAATCAGAATGTTGAAATTAGGTTAGGGTGAATTTATGCGAATTTTCTAAAATACATTATATTTTCTTGAATAATAAAAAAGTTGTTTGAGTTTTTCATTATGTTTAATAAGATCATAATGATTTAATAAGTAATATAAAATTATATTTGACTCATGTTGGTTAAAATATCATAATATGTGTCCCAAGATTCCAATACCATGGGTAAAATCCATGGGAAATCCCATGGATTTTCATTTACAACTACAAGGGTGTCCAAGGAAATTAATAAACAAATCCTCATTTTTTTCTAAAAATACCCACTGCTTTCTCCATTTCCATTCAATAAAAATTCATCCACCATAAATATCATATATTTTTACCTCCACAAGAATCTTCCCAAGGTTTCCTCAATCTCGTAAGGTCTCAATCCTAATTTTTTAAAAGCACTCTTCAAGGTAAGGGAAATCTCAACTTCTCTTTTCCTTACATGATTCTTATTTATCTAGTTTGTCATAATAATTTCAATAATATGTTCTTATGTCTATTTTATTATATCCATTTACTATATTATGACTGTTTTATAATGGGATACCCGTTTCCCCTATCTTTTTAATATTTTCTAAACCCATATTTCATACTTGTTATGCTATACAGTATTTGATTCCCAAAATTTCAATCTTTTTCTCAAGAAATTTTCTTCTTTTATTTGTTGAGTACCCAAACCACTTTATATTCTAGGGGTATTTACATAGATGTAAAAAATATCTTTTTTATTTTTGAAATAACTTACAAGAAACATACCTTCTTTTTTAGTGGGATAATAATGACATAATAATCTTGTCTTTAAGTATTTATTTTTATAACGACATGATTTTGATATAAAACTCATTTCTTTTATTCAATGTTGTTTTTTATGAAATGTTTTATTATGATATATATTTCTCCCATTAATTAATATATATTAATTTTTTTCGCTGATATCTCTCTAATACATTGGGTAATGAATTAAATCTCTAGAGATGACATGTTTTATGATACCCTGGTGAATAACCTTGGTAGTTTTTATGACACCTCGGTGATAAAAATTGGTGATATTATTATGAAAAAATTAAATTAAATTTTATAGACATCTTTCTATGTAATGATTCATTCTATTTTTACTATGATATTCCTTTTTTGTTTTCTCATGCCTTTATCATATTCTTCACATTCTTATCGATAATTCTCTTGATCACTTGTAAACTATTTCCCTTACTTTTCCTTAACAAGCCTTATGAACACCCTTTCCTTTGATGTATTTTCCTAGATTATAAGATATAGTAATTTTACATAGTGAAAACAAAATTATAATCCATTCAAGTGTATTAAATTAATGTACTAGGTTTTCATTTATTATGTACCTTTTTTCCAATAAACTATACATTAAAAGATCCTATGTTTGTAAAATGTAATGTAAATTTATGTAATGAAAAAAAGGATGTCATATTAAATAATATTATTATTTAATTAAAACATTTAATTATGAGATTATATTAATTTTTATATATCTTTATTGGTTTATCATAATTCCACCCTTTTATAAAGATGGAAGGAGACTATTTAGTTGTATGATAATTCTTGAAGTGATGATGGTTCTTGTAATGAAGGAAGGGTAAGCAAGAAAGTGTAAACCCATATTAAAGGGTGTGTTGAAGTGTAATAGGTCCAAAAATGGAAATTACATGGACATGATAGATATTTTTCAGGGTCATGGTGATCTATCAGTGTTCATGTGAAAAACGGGAAAGGCCAAAATAATATGGTGGTCCCTATGGTGATCCTACAATGTGGTTATGTGAAAATATAAAGGCTAATATGGTTGTGGGGATTCTCATGGTGGTAGTATAATATACCTATATACGATGAGAAGATATGATAGACAAAAATCCATGGGAGAATATGGTCATAGTATACAGGTAGTTTCATAGACTGAAACTGGCTGGACCACACCTGTAGTAACATTGGTTGTGGATGATAGTTAAATAAGGATGGGAAAAAGGCTATAAGGACCCTACCTTATTACATTACATAATCTTGATTTTTAGTCATTAACTCACTTACATTAATATTGAGTATCTTTTATTTTTTATAGTTTATATATTTTTCATATAAAACATACATAACATTCTACACTCATATAAATAAAATACCACAAAATAGTATCAATTTCTTCAAAAATAGAAAACATTTCAAGTGAAACATATTTACTTTGAAAAATATTAATAACATTTAACTTGGATTCCTTATTTATCTTAAAAATCTTTATAACCTATGGTAATCATTAAAAAACTTGGAATGAGCATAAAAATCTCAACAAGGAATATAAAAATAAGAAAATAACCCATTAGTCCATGAATACTTGTAACGTATGATATCATTTTCAGAAAGACATACTTGTCACCCGTATAAACTTACTTTTTGAAACATGATATTTCCATGAGAATGACACAAAACATATAGAACATAAATATATACATAATTTTATCTTGGTAATTACTTAGTTTTTTAACCATCATGGCTACAATATGATCTGTAACCCTTATAACTACCTTATAATGTAACCGTCACGGCTACCTTACGGTGTAACGATTACAGTTACGCATGGAGTAACCATATGGACAACCTCTAAATTACACATACCCAATGAATTAGAGGGATATATACTTCCAACGCTTCATCAAAAACAATTCTCAAGAACCAAAACATAATTATACAACATGAATAATTTCATTAAAAAATGCTTTTGTATTTTATAAAAAAGAATTTTAAAAGAGTATTTTAAAATAAAATCACCTTATAAATATAAAATAAATAAAGTGAGGCGTAATAGAGTAGATTTAATATGTATATAAACATTAGATACACATAATTAGACATTATATTTGAAAAATTCATCTCGCAATCAATTTTAATACTACATAATTACTGAAGTGCAAGCTTAACCCAAGGAATGGAAATCTTTTTATGAATTCTCTTCCCTCTAGTTTTTCTTAGTTCAAACATGTTTAAACCTCCTATATAATGGGTAAAATAAAGTTATTTGTATCTTACAGAAACATATTCATATTTATAATATATTATGTTACCATTAATTGAATCCTTCCACCATTTAATTATTAGTTTTTTGTTCCTTTCTTTTTGGAGAATTCTTTACATGATTTTCATGGAAAGATTGTATATGATTTTCTTCTCATATGGAAATGAAATTATATAAGTGGAATGAAATGTTATTAATATGCTTCCAGAATATATAATGATTCCAAAAATCACTTTTTCATATATGTCGATGAATCATTAGATAAAACATTAATTATATTTGTTTCGATCATTTTTTGGTGGTTCCTCGATAATCATAAACTTGTTTCGTTATATATTTTAGTTTCATTCATAGAGGTTCATTATAGAAAATAAAATAGGTTACATAATACACATTAACTTCCATTTCAATTATTACAATTCATTTACAATCTATTCTGAAGGAATTAATGGAAATTGCAAACACATCATCCACGATTATGGTAAATGACACATCACGAATAGTGTCATTATAAAAGGAGGAGGAGATGTAGTTAGTTGAAAAAAAACCATAAACATGATAACATCTATAATATATATTATTATAGATATTTCATTCCTCCTGGTTAAGGTTAAATGAATATATTATAAGAAAGTGAAAGAATTGAAAAGAAAACACCTGAAAAATGAAGAGGATTCTTAACTCTTGATCTCTTTTCATTGAGATCCTCCTTCAGGCCTTTGGTTTTGGATTTTTGGTGAGACCAGCAGGTCTTTAGTGTGGGTAATAGCCTTGGGTTCTGGATTTGGTAGAACATAGACAATTCTCAAGGCCTGAGAGGTGTGAGAGGAAGAGGGAAATGATGTTGGTATTCATAGTCGAAGGGATGAGGGATTTTACATTATTTTAACCATTATTTTAATATTTTTTTGAAAGAATATGAATAGTTATCATTATTGAGAAAAAAATAGTAAAGAGAGAATGTGAGTTCAAAACAAGTTGCCCTACATTAGCCATGATGTAAAAAATTGTGTATTTAACTGGTAATTTGAATATACAGTATTACACTGTATTTTACTATTCACAAAAATTCACAAATTTCAAAAAAAAACTCCAAAACATTACCCTATCTATATTTCAATGTGTAGAATTAAAAAATGAGGTCTATTTTTTGAATAAAAACTATATATGATTAATATAATTTTTATGTAAAATAATACTTTATTAAAAAATTAACAATTTTAAAATTATAACTCGTTTTATATCACCTTAAAAAATTAATTAAGATTTCATTATCATAAATCATTAATAAAATAAAATAATATTAAAATTTACTATACATTAAGGTCATATTACTATTCATATATACTATTCTAGGGGTCTATTACTATTCACCAAAAATTATGTTGGTTCTATCAGACTCCAAATATCTTACTTATCACAACTGTATATGGTCGTTTTTTAATTCAAAACATATAGGTGGAAAAAAATATGTTTAAACTCTAGTTAGGACTATCTAATAAAAAAATCAAGTATTTCAATTTGTATTTAAAAACCCATGGTGTTACAGTATCCCCACCTTATGGAAATTGCATCCTCAAAATTATATTTTCTTATTAAACAAGTGAGGGTACATTTCCCTCATTACATTTTCAAACTCTCATGTTGCTTCTTCAACCATGCGGTTTCTCTACAAAACCTTTTCCTAGTGGATCACCTTAATCCAAAATACATGTCCCATTGGATTAAGAATCTGAACTGGTTTCTCTTCATAAAAATTTCTCTTCTAGCTAAACTACTCTTGGGTTCAATACATGAGATGAATTTGGCACAAACATTATCAACATAGATACATGAAAAACATTGTGTACCTGAGATAAACTCGAAGGCAAAGCTACACAGAATGGAAATGGTCCAACATTCTCCAAAAATTCATAAGTTCTAATGAACTATTGACATGGTTTTTCTTTCTTACCAAAATGCATAACACTTTTCCATGGTGAGATTCTAAGAAAAGCATGATCACCTACCTCAAAAGAAAAGTCTTTCCTTTTATATTCTACATAACTTTTCTACCAAATCTGAGTTATCCTCATGTGTTGCTAGATCAACTTCACTTTCTCGGCCACTTCCTATTTAAAATTCTGGTCCCATCAACTTCTTTTCTTAGACTTTATCCCGAAAATATGTATTTCAACACCGCTTCCCACATAATGCCTCAAAAGGTTCCATATCTATGCTAGAATAAAAACTATTATTATACAAAAACTCAACTAAATAAAGATGTTCATCCCAACTTCCCTAGTAGTTCATTTAACAAACTAACAGCATATCCTCCAAATTCGGAATAGTTCATTATGTATTCCCATTTGATTGGGGATGGAAAGTTGTACTGAAACAAAATTTTGTGCCCAATGACTTCTGAAGGCCCTTACAAAAATTATAAGTGAACCTGGTATACTATTCAGATACAATAGAAATAAGAACTCCATGTAACTTAACAATTTCATTGAGGTACGGTCGAGAAAGATATCCAAAGATATTGTTTCTTGAATAGAAAGAAAATGTATAGCTTTAGTCATCCCATCAACAAGAAATGAAATCACATTTTTACCTCAAGAAGTATTAGGTAATCCCACAAAAAATTCTAGTGATATATTCAACTATTTCTACTTTGGAACTGGTAGTGGCTGAAGCATCCCCTTTGGTAACTTCCGCTTTTCATTAACCTGCTGACATGTCATGAAATTCACCAAAAAATTAGCAATATCTCTCTTAATTCCATCCCTCTAATAATTTGCCTGAAGGTCTCAGTATATATTAGTACTTCGAGAATGAAATAAAAATGTAGCACTATGAGATTCACACAATAAATATTTCCTCAACTAGGAATCACAAGGCACATAAAATCTTTTTCTAAATCTCTAAACAAAATCTTTATCAAGGATAAATTCTAGAAACATTCCCATTTTAACTAATTCTAACTTTATTCTGTAACTCAAAGTCTTCCTTCTATGCTTTCGTAATTATGTCTGATCACAATGAATGCACTTAAACCTGTAGCAAAATAGATGTATTTCCTACACTAATAACATCTAATCCAAAATTAAACAAATCATTAATCAAGGGATCATGATCCAAATGTAAAATGTTTAGTGAAGCATTATGTTCTTGACTCAAGGAATCTACCATATTGTTTTCTTTTTATGGATGGTAATTGATCATGCAATCATAATCATTTATCAATTCAGTCCATCTTCGCTGCCTCATGTTTAGTTCATTCTAACTGAATATATACATTATACTTTTATGTTTAGTATATATTTGACATTTTGTTCTGTATAAATCATGCCTCCAAATTTTCATATAAAAACCCTAGATTTTTATTCCAAATCATGTGTGGGATAATTTAAATCATGATGTTTTAGTTGTATTGAATAATAAGCAATTACCTGACCATTCTACATCAAAACACGACCATGTACCTTCAATGAAGAAATAATGTAGATGAACAACTCACCATTTCAGGAAGGCAAGGCCAAAACTGGAGCATTCACCAATATTCTCTTCAGTTACTAAAAAACAAAACATTCTTATGTCCAAAAAAATTTATCCCCTTTTCATGTTAACATAGCTAGAAAGATAGACAACCATGAAATGTTTTTAACATACCATCAGTAATAACTTTCTTATCCAAGAAAACTATGAATTTATGTAACATTTATAGGTCTTGTTCATTCATAAAAAACTTTTTTTTGGTTGGATCAACTATTATTTCATCCTTATTTACAATGTTCCTAACAAAAGACATTTTTTTGTAACCAAAAATTACACTTTATGAATTTTCCAAAAAAAAATATTTTCCTTTATGGTTTTCAAAACAACCCATATATGGTTTTAATGTTCCACTTTACTCTTACTAAATACCATATTTTCATCAATAAACACTACCACAAACTCATCCCAAAACATTGGAAATATTCTATTCCTAAGGTCCATGAATACAGCAGGCGAATTAGTTTACCCAAACAGCATAAAAACTAATTCATTATTCCCATATCTAGTATGAAAAGTTGTTTTTAGGATTCCAACCTCTTTAAACCTTAGCTAATCTTATCCGGATATCAAGTCAATATTGTAACAGTACTGAGATCCCTAGATTTATTAAAACAAGTCATTGATATGAGGAAATGGATACTTGTTTTTAATAGTGATGTTATTAAAGGATCTATAATCAATGCAAAATCTCATGGAACCATATTTCTATTTAATGAACAATACTGGGGAACCCCATGGTGAAGGATTTGAATGAATGAATACTTTATCAAGAAACCCCTGCAACTGATTTTTCAATTCAATAAGTTCCATTTGAGAGAATTGATATGGTGGTTTTGAAATTTGAGTTGCATCAGGAACTAAGTCAATTTTGAATTCAACATCATTATGAGGTATGACACTATGTATCTCATTAGTAAAAACATCAAGGTAGTCATTTAACACTGGAAAATAATTAACCTAAATAGTTCCCCTGTTTTCAAAAATATGAGCAAGATAACTTTCATTTCCATATTTCAATAGTTTCTCAGCTTCTTGATATTTTATCAATTTTATGTGTTCTTTCTAGTATAAAAACAAAAAAAAACTTTATAAAAAACATCATTAACTCTAAAACCATTCATAACATGATAAATATAATGTTAATCCATTCCCATAATGACATCAAACTCTACTACGGAAAAACTACCAGGTTTCCAAGTATGGTCTTACCACTTACTACAATACAAATATTATTATAATTATTCTATAGTATAATATTCCCATGGTGTTTTAACAATATTTTCTTGTATCATTTGTTGAGATGATATCTCCAATTTTACAGAAAACTACTCAAAAATAAAGGAATGTATAGACCCCATATCAAACAGAAATTTAGAAAAATCTAACTAAACAAACATGGCACTTGATACAACTTCATTAGATGGCCCAACATCTACTGATGTAGTCGCAAATTATCTCATTACACTTTTCTTCTTACAATCTATCTTATTTTCATCATTTGTATCTCTCTTTGGGAAAGAATTTTCATAATGACATATCCCACCACATTTAAAAAACATTATAGTTTGATTATCATGATTAGTCTTAGGATCATTCTCCTTAAAATATTGGGCCAAATATTCAAACTTACCACGTCAAAAACACTTCCTTGTTTTGGTAAGGCATTCCCCATTGTGCTTTTTATCACACTTTTCACAAACTGGAACCATGAATTTATTACCGTTAGATTTTATTTATTGATTCTTACCCATCTATTTCCTTCTGCACATCTTCTTCTCCTTGTTTTCAAAGTGCACATGATCATCAAGATACTCCACATATACCCTCTCATCACATCATAAAATTTTAACATAAATCTTGATTTCACAAGAGGACAATTCACTTTGATACCTTGGCTTTAATCCTGTGTAAAAGCGGTTGATTTTTCTATCAAGATCCAGAATAAGGTTTGGAGCATACCTTCGCAGTCAAGTGATGTTTTTTTCATACACAATCATTGAATCTACATTTTCTTTATTCAATTTGAGGAATTTATTCTCCATCCTAAGTCGAAACACCTTAGGAAAATATTTTTCAAGGAAAATACTTTTAAATTCATCCCACTATAAGGCATCAATCCCCTCTTTATGCCTAATATTCTTAACCATTGACCACCACTGAGCTGCTTCACCTTCAAAACATTATATGGAAAGACTTACATATTCATTATATGGACTTCCAATAACATAGATAATATTTTCAAGGGATTTAATCTGTCTTTCAGCCGCTACTGGGTTAGAAGATCCCTTGAGAGAAAGAGTGTGTTGTCTCATAAAATGGTCCACTAACTTCATGTTTTTTTTGTGGAACATCTTGTTGTTCTCTTGCATGGATTCCACTGCCATTTATTTCCTGAGTCAGCTAAGCCATTATTTTCACAAACTTTTTAGTTCCAATCCTTACCATTTAATGCTGTAGATTCATAAGGATATCATTTTTCGATGCCTCTCCACTTCGGGTTCCCTGTTTCTTTTTTAGAAAGGAATTCTGAACAAACATATCTTAGTCTAACATCAAGTAAACCTTTAAATTCTATTTAAAATGAACCATAGAGTAAAAATAATTTGTTGTATTATATTATCATCATCATAACCACTAAATTTATCTCAATAATCCTCTAATACCAACTATAAGGACAATTCCTTATTACATTATATAATCTTGAATTTTATTCAATAACCCACTTCCTTTTATATTGAGGATCGTTTCATGTTTATAGTTTTAGAGAATTAGGGTATAAAACATCTGGAATTTTAATCAGGAACTCTATTCCTATCATATTTATGATCTTTTAAAGTTTATAGTTTTAAATAATTGGGATATAAAACATACATAACATTCCACATTCATATAGAGAACATACCAGAAAAATAGTATCCATTTCTTTGAAAATATAAAACATTTCAAATAAAACACTTTTTCATTAAAAAAAACTTCATATCATTTAACTTGAATTCCTTCTCCATCTTCCACATCCATATAACATTTTAAAATCATTTAAAACACTAGTATGACAACAAAAATATCAATATGGGATATAAAAATATATATAGAACACATTAGTTCATGAATACTTGTGACATATGAAATCATTTTCAAAAATACATACTTGCTACCCTTATAAACTAACTTTGTGAAACATTAGATTTTCATGATATTTCCACAAAAAATATAGAACATAAATAGAAGCATAAAGGTGTCTTGGGGTATTACTTACATATTTTGGTAACCATCGTTGCTACCTTATGATTATTAACCCTCACAAATACCTTGCAATGTAACCCCCATGGTTACCTTATTATGTAACTATCACAGTTACCCTTTGATTAACCATACAGTTGACCTCAAAATTACACATAACCAATGAATTGGAGGTAGTTATAGGTCCCACCCTTCATCATAAACAATTCCTATGAAACAAAACCTAATCATACAACATTAATAATTTCATAAAAATATTGCTTTTAAATTTTTTAAAACATACTTTAAAAATGATTTCAAAAAAAAATCCACTTACAAATATCATATAATTGAAGTGAGGATTAATAGATTGGATGGAATATATATATACACTATAAATATATATAATTAAACATTATACAAACAAAATTCATAACATAAAAAATTTTAAAACCACAAAATTATTGAAGTATAAGGTTAACCCAAAGAGTTGAAATCGGGTCATGAATTCCCTTATAGTTTTTTTATCTTACTTAAAAATCATTTAATACTAATTTATAATGGTTAAAATAATTTATTTTAATATCCTAAATAAAAAAAATCATATTTATAATACTTTATATGATCATTTCATAACATCATTCCGCCTTTTAAGTGTTATTACTTTGATCCTTCCATTGTTTTGGGAGCATTCTTTACATGATTTTCATAGCCGGTTTGTATTTGATTTTCTTGTCGTATGGAAATGATATTCCAGAAGTGGAATGATATGGTATTTATATGTTTCCAAAATATATAATGACACCATAAATCATTTTTTATCATATATGATGGTGAATCATTATATAAAACATTAATGACATTTGTTTCGATCATTTTTTGTGGTTCCTCAATAATTATGAACTTGTTTCATTTTATAATTTAATGGAATGTATGGAAGTTCATTATAGAACATAAAATATGTTATATATTATAATTTTCATTATTTTTCAACCATTTAAATGGTTTTACAAAAATTTCTTATGGAATTAATGGAAATTTCAAACACATCATCCACGCTTTTGGAATACAACACATCAAAAATGGTGTCTTTATAAAATGGAGAGGATATGTAGTAAGTTGAGGAATTGTTTCCATAAAAATGATAACATACATTAAAATATAATATTATAGACCTTTTTTACCTCTTGTATATGTTGTACCTCTCGTACCCCTCGTGGTTTGATTTTCATGATCACAATCACCCTCTTATTTATCTAATCTTGTTTTAAGTGTTTTTGGATGATAGGCATGATTTTAGGTTGCAAAGGTTTTGGGCCAAGTGAGAAGAATTGAAAATGGGCTGAAAATCAGTCCACCGGCCAACCGGTGGCTCAGCATCGGCCAGCCGATGGAGGCCTGGACAG
Organism: Viscum album; assembly: GCA_963277665.1. NCBI lineage: Eukaryota > Viridiplantae > Streptophyta > Magnoliopsida > Santalales > Viscaceae > Viscum > Viscum album. The sequence continues at coordinate 545,070,357 of OY728119.1, forward strand.
AAGGCATCAATCTGTCCAGACCACCGGCCAACCGGTGGCTCAGCACCGGTCAGCCGGTGGCACCCAGGATGAATAGTGTTGGCTACTGCCTCAGCACCGGCCAACCGGTGGCCTCCTCACTGGCCAGCCGGTGGTGCTTGAGCCCGAGCCCTCTCCATTTTTCAAGGCACCGGCCAACCGGTGGCCAGGCACCGGTCAGCCGGTGGACCCAGTCAAACTAGTTGTTGGGCCTTTGACCAGACCTGTCCACTTGCCTCCCAATGGCTCCGAAGACCACTCCAACAGCTCCGAAGCCTCTCAAAGGCCATTTGAGGGTTCCCCTCTATGAATAAAGGACGAGGAACCCCCGGAAGCCTAAGGATACAAAGCCGAACAATAAGGAAGCCCACGGACACATTTCTCATCATTTGGCGAACCTCCGGTGCACTTCCTCCAAGGAACTCCTACTTGCTCCAACCCAATTCCACATCCAAGGAGCACCACCATAGGAGATTGGGAGCGCTCATCATCAAATTCATCAATCCATTGGCGCCCAAGACTCCTCCATATTACGGTTTTATTGTTTTATTCATTTTGAGCTTAAATTTGGGTTTGTGCCTACAAACCCCTCTCTTCTCTCATCTCCCTTTCATTTGGGTTTTCACACCACCTTCAAGGTGTGAAGAGGTTAGTCAAGCCTTCCCTTTTAAAAGGCTTGAATCATTGGTGAGCTAGCCTTCACCCGTTAAAAAGGCTAGTGGGTTTCTTGCTCAAACCATTAAAAAGCAAGCTGTAATAGGTGAGCTAGCCTTCACCTGTAAAAAGGCTAGTGGGTTTCTTTCTACAACCATTGAAAAGCAAGCGGTAGTAAATCTCTCAACGGTTGAGTTGGGAGCGGAGACGTAGGCCGGGATTTAGGCCGAACTCCGTTATCAATTTTGTGTCTTGCCTCTTTTATTTCCGCTGCACTTTTAACTTTGATTTTAAATTGTTTTTTTTATGCAATTCACCCCCCCCCCCTCTTGCCATCAGTCCTTTTCTTTCTCCATCTAACAATTGGTATCAGAGCCAAAATTTGAGTAATACCTTAACCGGTTTCAAATTCAAGATCCATTTGTGATGGCTTCAACCTCTTTTTCCCCCGAAGGATATTCTTTGGGTCGTGCTCCATTTTTTGATGGAACCGACTATACTTATTGGAAAACCTGCATGACTACTTTTCTTAGAAGCTTTGGTTATCCCATTTATAAAATTGTCTTGCATGGTTATTCTCTTTCCTCTCCCGATGAATCCAAATGGACCCAAGCCGATATTAAAAATTTTGAGCTTGATGGCAAAGCCATGAACGCTCTTCATTGCGGCCTTGTCCGAAATGAGTTCAATCGAGTTTCCACATGCACCACTTCTCATGAAATCTGGAAACTTTTGGAGGTTACCCATGAGGGGACCAACAAAGTCAAGGATACTCGATTGGACATGTATCGTCATGATTTTGAGTCTTTTACCATGCATCCATCTGAATCTATTACTGAAATGTTTACTCGCTTTACTGACGTTTGCAATGGTAGAAAATCTCTTGGAGATAATATTTCTGCAGAAACGATGGTCAAAAAGATCCTTTGGATCCTTACAAGCTCATGGGCACCAAAGGTGACGGCAATTCAAGAAGCAAAGGACATCAAGAACATGCCGTTCGAAGAGCTCATCGGATCCCTCATGACATATGAGATCACCATGAGGAAGCAAGCTGAAAAGGAAGGCAAACCAATCAAAACTCCAAAGAACATCGCCTTCAAAGTTCAACAAGAAGAAAGCTCCTCATCATCATCATCTTCTTCCTCTTCAAGCGGCGATTCCGAAATGGAGAACCTTGCCCGCAAAATGCACAAGTTCATGAAGAAGCACAAGAAGAAGAAATCTCGCAAATCCCGCAAGGCTCAATCCGACGAAAAATCCGAGCCCAAGGTAACATGCTATGGGTGTGGCGAGAAAGGCCATTACAAGCCCTATTGCCCACTCAACAAGAAAAAGGCCAAGAAGAAGGAAAAGAAGAAGGCATTCAAGGCCACATGGAGTGATAGCTCCATATCCTCCTCCTCCTCCTCCTCAAGTGACAACGGTAAAAAATGCCTAATGGCATTTCATGAGGTAACCTCTTTTGACTCCTCCTCCTCTAGTTCTTCAAATTCATTTAATCATTTATCTTATGAGGATCTCCAATACGTGAGAGATCAATTGGAGGAAGGTTTTCACGAACATTCTTCCAAATTCGTTGCTTTAAAAAAGCATTTCAAAAAACTCTCTTCCGAAAATGAACAACTTCTCAAAGAAAAGGAAGAGTTGACCCTAAAAATCCAAAACCTTCCCGATGTCGATTCCATGGAATCAACAATCAAGGACTTAATGGAATCCCTTGCCAAGTTCACCCAAGGTGAACAAAACTTAACCAAATTGCTTGGTTCCCAACGCATAACTAGAACCACCCAAGGGCTTGGCTATTCCAAGCAAGCTTCCTCTTCCCATGCTCCAACTATTTTTGTTAGGGGGAGCTCCCAATTTAAATTTTGCAATTATTGTAAAAAACCCGGGCACTTAATTTATGAGTGCGATTGCAAAAATGCCCGGTATGGTCGGCCCAAAACCATTTTCTTTAACGATGAATTTTTTAGGAGAAGACCCGCCACAAGACAAGTGTGGATTGAAAAATCCCTTTTAGCGAGTCTCTCCGGCCCAAAATTTGTTTCGGTTTCATAAACCTCTCCCCGGAGATTTGTTGTTTTTATTTAGGGGGAGTTAGGATCTTTTAAGCTTTTTGTGTATTCAAAATATTCAATTCAATTTTGTATTTCAAAATTTCAATTCAAACTGTTATTCATTTTTTTTATTTTTTTCAATTCAAACTTTCATTTCAAAATTTGATTCAAAATCTTCAATTCAATTTCTCAATTTAAACTTTCAATTTCAACACTTGGTATCAAAATTTTCATTTCAAAATATTCAATTCAAGTTTTTTCCTTCAAAACATTCAATTCAAACTGTTATTCAATTTTTTGATTCAAAACCATCAATTCAAATTTCAAAATTTCAATTGATTTAAAATCTCTATCTTGTTTTTCAAACTTGTCCCTCAATCAAGTTTTATGCCCCGTGCTATTTTGATAATCACAAAGGGGGAGAAATTCTTGGTTGATTGGGGAAGAAAACTTTCTCTCAAGCTTTGCTTTACTTTTCAATTTATCCTTTAAAGCATGCCTCTCTTTTCAATCTTTTACATTGTTTGTTTTGGTGATTGTGATCATCAAAATAGGGGGAGATTGTTGTACCTCTCGTATCCCTCGTGGTTTGATTTTCATGATCACAATCACCCTCTTATTTATCTAATCTTGTTTTAAGTGTTTTTGGATGATAGGCATGATTTTAGGTTGCAATGGTTTTGGGCCAAGTGAGAAGAATTGAAAATGGGCTGAAAATCAGTCCACCGGCCAACCGGTGGCTCAGCACCAGCTAGCCGATGGAGGCCTGGACAGAAGGCATCAATCTGTCCAGACCACCGGCCAACCGGTGGCTCAGCACCGGTCAGCCGGTGGCACCCAGGATGAATAGTGTTGGCTACTGCCTCAGCACCGGCCAACCGGTGGCCTCCTCACCAGCCAGCCGGTGGTGCCTGAGCCCGAGCCCTCTCCATTTTTCAAGGCACCGGCCAACCAGTGGCCAGGCACCGGTCAGCCGGTGGACCCAGTCAAACTAGTCGTTGGGCCTTTGACCAGACCTGTCCACTTGCCTCCCAACGGCTCCGAAGACCTCTCCAACGGCTCCGAAGCCTCCCAAAGGCCATTTGAGGGTTCCCCCCTCTATAAATAAAGGACGAGGAACCCCCGGAAGCCTAAGGATACAAAGCCGAACAATAAGGAAGCCCACGGACACATTTCTCATCATTTGGCGAACCTCCGGTGCACTTCCTCCAAGGAACTCCTACTTGCTCCAACCCAATTCCACATCCAAGGAGCACCACCATAGGAGCTTGGGAGCGCTCATCATCAACTTCATCAATCCATTGGCGCCCAAGACTCCTCCATATTACGGTTTTATTGTTTTATTCATTTTGATCTTAAATTTGGGTTTGTGCCTACAAACCCCTCTCTTCTCTCATCTCCCTTTTATTTGGGTTTTCACACCACCTTCAAGGTGTGAAGAGGTTAGTCAATCCTTCCCTTTTAAAAGGCTTGAATCATTGGTGAGCTAGCCTTCACCCGTTAAAAAGGCTAGTGGGTTTCTTGCTCAAACCATTAAAAAGCAAGCTGTAATAGGTGAGCTAGCCTTCACCTGTAAAAAGGCTAGTGGGTTTCTTGCTACAACCATTGAAAAGCAAGCGGTAGTAAATCTCTCAACGGTTGAGTTGGGAGCGGAGACGTAGGCTGGGATTTAGGCCGAACTCCGTTATCAATTCTGTGTCTTGCCTCTTTTATTTCCGCAGCACTTTTAACTTTGATTTTAAATTGTTTTTTTTTAAGGCAATTCACCCCCCCCCCCCTCTTGCCATCACTCCTTTTCTTTCTCTGTCTAACAGTATAATGGGAAAAGAAGAGAGAATAAGAAATGAAATGAATTGAAAAGAAAACAGATGAAAAGGAAGAGGATTCTTACCTCTTTATCTCTTCTCATTGAGATACCCATTAAGGCCTTTGTTTTTGGAATTTTGGTGAGCCTAGAAGGTATCATACATGTGGAAGATCCTTGGGGAGGGTAATTTCTAGAACATAGATAATGGTCAAGGATTGAGATGTGTGGGAGGAAGAGGGGAATGAGGGTGGAATTTATAGTGGAGGAGAGGATGGATGTTACATTATTTCAATAATTATTTCATAATTTTTTCCAAGACTATGAATACTCTTCAATCACGAGATCAAAATAGTAAATAGGGAATGAGAGTTAGAAACAGGTGGGCTTACATCATCCATGATGTCAAAAATAATCTATTTAACTGATAATTTCAATATATGGTATTTTACCATATTTCACTATTCATAAAAAGTTCTTGAATTTCAGAAAACATCAACCTAACCATTTTTTAATATGTAGAATTCAAAAATGAACTCCATTTTTTGAAAAAAATCTAAATATGATTAATTTAATTTTTAAATAAAATCATTCTTTATTAAAAAATTAATAATTTTAAAACTATAACTCATTTTATATTACCTTGGAAAATTATTCAAAATGTCATTATAATAAAATCTTAAAAATAAAATAATAATACAATTTACTATTCTTTATGGTCATATTACTATTCATATTACTATTTATACTATTTTTTTACTATTCACCAAAATTAAATTTTTTCTATTAGCCTCTAAATAACATACTGATCACAACCATATATGACCATTTTTGGAAATTCAAAACATAGAGGTGAAAAAAGTATGTTTAAAGGAAAATTAAAACTATATAATTAAAACAATTTTTCAATCATTTAAATTTATTTTTAAAACCTCAGGGTATTACAAAGGCAGAGTAAACTAACTACACCAATGGTGAAAAATGTCTTAAAAGTAAAATTGCCAACTATTCTGCATCAAGTTGTGGTGCAATCCATTTTAGTAATCGTTATTATATTACTTGATATTTTTATTATATGAATTCTTGGAAGATCTAATGGCTCACTAATTCATGCAGTGATATCATTTTTAAGGAATCAATGATGTCCAATCAATCCTATAAGATCCAAATTCTCAAAATGATGTTGGAGTAGTTAATATGGTTAGCATAAGTTAATGGTTTGTATTCGAATTACTTCTTATATTTTGTATATTTTTAATTTCAATTAAGAAATATGGAATGTATATAAAGTGAATGAAGGGTGTATTTTGTGTGATGTATAGGAAGAATATATAATTGATAATAATAAAAGAGGAAGAATAAATGGTTATAAAATTAGCTTATATTGAAGTGATTATACATCAGTTTCTAAAGGTTTATGAAGAAGAGGTAGAGAGATAACACATCAACAAATAATGTCCTTTTTAAGCATTTATTATTTTTTATATAAAATTCATTATCATTGGAATAGTGTAGTATGTGCTATCATATTCATATGACTTGTTGTAACATGGGTACAAGGTGAAACCCTTCTTGTTGTACCAATATGTTGAAACTAGTGGTTTCTATGATTTCAGTGAAATCTGAAACATGAAAAGGTCTAAACTTATCATTTTCAAAGGTGAAACTTGTAAATATTGTTTTTCATTCATGTGTGTGTTTTGGATAATGACTATGATTCACATTAACTTATGATGAGGGTTGTTCGAATAAGGAAACATAAAATGAATTGAAAAACTAATCCCCCCCCCCAATAGTGATTCCTAACTGATCTTAGGAGTTCCTTTTAAATATCTATAACCATTAAATTGATGATATGGTTGAATTATCATTTTGGTGAAGTATTTGAAATATATATATGGATCAAAAAATTCTAAAGTACATCTTTTCATAGAGAGATATCAATATGATACAAATATGATGGTTAGGACATTTCAATGATTATGATTTATCAATATGATACCACCCTAAGAAGAAAAATAAGGTGTCTTGTAACACCTTGATATTATTATGAAATATATTTTTTTCAAATAAATATCTTTGAAAGATTGTGGTACACCCAACACCGAGTTCTAACGAACCATGATATACTATTAATATTATTATTCATGAATGATCATTATAACGATTCTCTTAAACATTGTGGTACAAAAAGTAAAACCCACAATATCAATATTAATTATAATGGTTCTGTATAAATAAATCATATTAATAAAAAACACGTATTTTTTATAAAATCCATTATATGTTTTGAAAATACTATTTTCTCAAAAAAAAATTTGTTGCCTTTTTTGAACAGCTAATAAAATTATTTATTACACTTTTTAAAAATTTATTTGAAAAAAAAACATCATATTTTAAAATCTATATTTAAAATTTGTCTTTGACTAAATTTTTTAGGATATTATAAATAGATTAATTTTTTGATGAATAGTAAAAAATACATAAATTTATTAAAAAACATTTTATCATTTAAGGAATTTACAAGATCCATTTTATTTTATGTTGGTTTTAAAAGTAATTTTAGATCAATAATATATTTATAAATCCAAATTATTTTATTTGAATCATTTACGTTTTTTATTTTCATGTTTAACTTTTTGATACTTATAAACAATTTCACATTGGAAGACCTCTTTTTCATCATGTTAGTAGGTTTATTTTTAAATTAAATTCCGAAAAATCTATTAATTTAATTTGGAAAAATATATTACATATTTTTAATCAATATAGTTAATATTATCTAATAAGGTCAACATAATTTTTTACCATAATTAATAAAATTTATATTGAAAATTAATTGTGGTGGTCAAGTTAAAAATAGTTTTAGTAAGGGTTGAACTCAAATGAAAAGGGTTAAAATGTCCTAAAACATGTATAATTCCTATTTTATGATCATATTTTAACCTTATTACCTCTAATATTTGAGAATGATCCATTTTTTTCCTTTGTTTGTGTGTTAAATTTCTCTACACATTTTGTCTTTTTAGAAATTCCATGTGTCTCCTCACCTCCACTTATAAAAGGAAACTCCCTATATATTCTTATTCACACTTCTAGAACCATTTTTTGCCAATAAAAACCCAAATATCTTACTAAAATCCACACCAACATCCAATAGGCATTATTGTTATTTGGTACCACCCCTATAAAAGTTTTATTTATAAACATAAAGTGGTTATCCGAAGAAGAGGTAAAATTATAAAACTTGTGTTATTGATTTATATATTCTTCCAGCTCCTTTAATTACTATTAATATAATATGATATTATAAAATTATTATATACAATATATTTATATGTTATTATGTTAAATTCATGACTTACATCCACCTCCTCTTCCTTAAATTGGGAAATTAAACCATCGATCATGTGTACAGAGGACTACCACCATGCAAACCAATGTAGTTCATTTTCAATATCCTCATATGATGGCAGGATATAATGATCGGTGTAACATATGTATATGAAATTTATGATATTATTTTAAATCTTGATTTATTATGTCACGTATACCTTTTTAATTTCTATTCCATTGAAATATGATAGCATCGCTCATGTGTATGAAGGTCTACTACCTCGTGAAATAATGCAAATAATTTTGAACATACTCATTACATTAAAGGAAATAAGGATAGGTTTAATGAACATATGTAATATATATTACATAAAAATGATTCTATATTGGGCCTCCATAAACTAGGTGATTCATTTTCTATATTTAAATTTAATGGGTTAATATAAATATATATATAATGAATATACATGATATGTATATCATGGTTAACATTCTAGATATGATGGAACCCTGATAAAATTAAATGAAAAAAAATGACAAACCAAATCATACAAAAAAAAGAATTAGTTATTTCTAAAAATGTGATTTTAACAAAGAATTATTGATTACCACATAATAAAAGGACATAATTAAATCATATATGGTATTATAAAAATTATTATGGTTCTATAATATATTTATAATAAATTTATATTTACTATACATGAGCTTTTAACTTGTATGAAGGACGTTAATAATTTAGGTAAGGGATTTCTATATATATTTTTCTTCTTTCGGACATATGTTATTTTATGTACCTATCTTATTTTATGGGGTGTATATACAATCCCTTTTATATGTAATATCTTGAATAAATTTTTTATCAAAATAAATTAATTTTCTTTTAATTTCATTATATCTTGGGGCTTATGATTTAAATGTTAAAAAAGTGGTAAGGGTTTTGTGATAAAATCTCATTAGTTATTGGGATTTTTTGGGTTTTATGCTTATAATGATGAAATATGATTATATATATCTCAATAAAATCATTAATTTTATTCTCCTAGAGATATTTTATGAAAATAAAGTTTTCCCTTTCATTTTCCCTTCCTTCTGTACTTAATAGACCAAAATAATGTTTTTAAGGGGAACCACTGTTATTTCTCTCTTTAGTTAAAAATCATTTTACTTACCTGTACATATTTAATAAAAAAATTTAATATAAGATTTTAATATTATAAAATTGGTTTTTAAATTCATTATTACCCATTTTTTATGTTTTATAATTGGTTTTAAAGGAATATTATTTTCATTTTTCAAAAACAGAAATTCTCCTTTTTACCATAAATAAGAAAGTAGAATTATATTTAATATATGAGGAATTAGTAGAATTTTCCATCATAATTATCACTAAATAATTGAAATATTTATTTAAGGGTTTTAAAGTTTTATTTCAATGAAAATTATTTCATTAATATTTTACAATTTTTTATGTTTGAACAAAGTTATTTAAAATTGAAAAAGATATTTTTCTCAAGAAACGTTCCAAGTTATTTTTTAAAATATTTTTCTATATAAGATATCTTTTTTTGATGCTAATTAATCATTACTGATGATATTATCCATCTTTTTCATCTTCTTTCATTCTCTAGATGTTCTGTTATTATGATTAAAATATGTTTATGAAAGCTTTTCCTCTTCCACATGTTATGCTACGATGAAATGTTTATGAAACACATTTAATTTTAATGGATTATGATATGATGAATGTTTTATGATCTTTTAGAATATATATTAATGTATTATGTGATGTTTGGGACCTATATTTCCCCCAAAATACAATGGGTAGAAATTAATATCTCCTGATGTAAATAGGTTTGTAATGGGGAGTGAACCCAATTCAGTAAGTGTCTTTGTTTACTATAATAGTAATGGTATTGAAACATGACTACTACGATGGTTTGTTAGGTGAACCCAATACACTATAATTGTATTTTAAGTGATCCTTGACTAATATAATGGTTTGGGGAGTGACCCAATCCACTATTATAGTCTTTTAAATGAACCTTGACTACTAAGGAAATGATTCTATATTCTTATCTTTCTCCCACAATTCTAGGTCTTATTCAACTTTTATGTTATCATGGATCATATTTTTTGACTAGTTTTTGATTCAGGTCATATAAAATTCCAACATTTATGAAATTAAAGATTTTTATAATCTATGTGATAAATAGTATCAGTTTCAGATGTTATTATCGTGTTCTAATACCCTTATGCTTATGTTATATTAATATATCATGTTTACCCTTACTATGAATTTTATATCACACTCTATTCTGTTTCATTTCCCATGGTTATAAATAACTGTATGAAGTATGATATATCTAATAATGGTTATATTTATCAGTAATGTAGTTTCATATTATGTAATTTACTTCTAAATCAGTTGTTTATGTTTCCAAGTTTCTAAAGACACTAGACTGTTTTGATCCATAGGTGTGTATTTGTGTTATGTAAGGATTATTCATCTAAAATTATGCAATATCTTTTTATTAAATCCTAGGTGGCTATATTTGGTATAAATGGAAAGGTTTAGATAACATATGCAAATAAGGAAACAAAAGTTATGATATTCCAAAGGATTTATCAAAGGATAAGTAAGACAATATGAAAATGTCCTGTAATTTTGTGACAGATTGAGTGATTGGTTTTTTGAGAAATTATATTAAAGTCGAGATACTACAAGTGAATGTAGATCGGGAATATTTTTACCTAGGGGTAGTAAATCCAAAATGTTTCATTGATCTATAATCGATTACTACTGGGTGCACAATAATGGGCTATGTTGTACAGCTAGTTTGATACTCCCCAGGGATATCATTTGAAAATTAAAAAATATTTATGAACCATCATGAAGGATTTGAATAGATGATGACCATGAATTACATAGTTCAAACTTAAGATTCCATATATAAAAAATATGGATTCATTATTTAGACATCATATAAGAATTTTTTCTTGAATATTTGGATCCCCATTATGATTATTATGGAATAAAAAAAAATTGTATTATTCAATTGATGAAACCTAAATTAATCGTGTTAATGATGAATTAAATAAAAATTTATTTTATATTCGTACTATGTATTATAATTTTAAAGGAGTCTATAATGAAAAATATGATTTCTATTCTCACACAACTTTCTCAATCAATGAATCATACTACATTTTTTAACTTGAAAAGGAAGGAACATAATTTCATTAATTCCTTCACGAGGAAACAACCACCTTGTTTTAGTGGTTAAACTGATATTATAGTTGCAGATTAATTTATCAGTACCATTGAAAAGTTATTTTCCATCCTCCAATGTCTGGAACATGAAAAAATCATTTTGGATGTCTATATTTTGGATGGTGAATCCTATAATTAGTGGACTCTTATAAAGAATAGGAGTCAACAAGATGAAATTGACTCCATGAAATGTGATTATTTTATGAAAATATTTTTTCAATAAGTTCTTTCCTCGCATTATTAACATGAAAATATATAACTAATGAAATGATTTAAATGAAATGGATGATGAATCTATTGGTACCTATGAGGTAAATTTTACAAGACTTGTGAGGTACACTTATGGTATTAGCATCTGAACTAAAATTAGTGTTGATATATTCTTTAGTGGCTTAAAACCAAGCATTTAAATGGGGTTAGGCATAAGTTACTTTTGTAGAAATTAATAAATCATTCAATTTTATATCAAGGAGAAAATAGATATTTCATTTACCCATCAATCTCATGGTGTTTATAATATAAAAAATATATAATTCAAAGGAAAATATAAAAACCATAGGGAGAAGAAGATGGGATTTCCTTCATGTTGAAAGTGTGGAAGGAAACTTATTTGAAATTAACTTAATGGGATTGGAAAATTTTTTATGTGTGGGTAGGAACTTAATAGAACAATTTATTATCAATATAATGGGATAAAGTTACCTAATTAATAAAATATATGGTAATCCATATAGAATTCACCACCCTAATTCCAGTTCTTCAAGTGCAAGGAGTTTGGAAACTATGTGAATGAATTCTCAATATAATGTATAATCAGAATAATAATCTATAATAACATATAAATTCTATATAAAAAGGGAAATATTGTAAAATCACAATATATTAAGTGAATAATCATAATTTGGACATACTTATCCTCCACTATAGTGTTTAGCAATTCATTTTAGATTTTATACGAATGAGCCCTGTGAAAATATTTTTGTTCATCTACTTGAATTTTAGTATAAATAAATCACATTTGATAATATGTTAGGTTAATAATGTACCCATGATCCTAATGGAAATTATTATGAATATGATACGATATTATTTATGGAATAAGAAGTGAATTATATTTTGGAATCATATACTTCTATAAGTAATATTAACATAAGATTTATGGTTACTATCATGGGTTTGTGAGTTTATGGCTGATCCAAAGTTCAAATTCATAGACACCCCATTTGAGGTTTTATGTCAATGGATTTTAGAAATATTATGGATATATATATATATATTCAAATAAAACACTTTGGTTTTTATTTGTTTTACTGAAAAAGTTATTTGTAGATGAATGCTTTTACCTTTTATTGACACACTAGTGCAGAAAACATTTTTAATGTCACCATTTTTGACGTCAGTTATATATAACCGATGTGAAAATCTGAGATAAATGGTTTTTTACATTGGTGATTTTATAACTGACGTAAAAAATATGGAGAGTAAATTTTTTACGTCAGTTATTTTAATAACTGATGTCAAAAATCCCACGCGTTCATTTTTTACGTCGTTTATAAATTATCTGACATAAAATACCAAAGCGTGGAATTTTTCATGTCGGTTATTTTATAACCAATGTAAAAACCGAGGTATCTACGAATTTTTTATGTCGGTTATAAAATAACTGACCTAAAAAAGGTGGCATCTGAGACCTTTTTGACATCGGTTATTTTATAACCGACGTAAAAAACCAACACCCAATAGTTTTTATGTCGGTTATAAAATAACCAACCTAAAAACTGTGGTTTCTGATGTGTTTTTTACGACAGTTATAGAATAACCGACGTAAAAAACCAACACATGGGTTTTTTTATGTTAGTTAAAAAAACCGACGTAAAAAATGTGGTATCTGATACATTTATAAAGTCGGTTATTATAATAACTGATATTATAAATGTAATAAAAAAAGTTTATAATGTCGGTTATTAAATAACCGATGTTATAAAACATTTAAAAAATTAACACGCCCCATGGATTGTCATTTATGATTTTTCGATTAACAGACTAGCAGCTCATCTCTCTCGCGTGGAAAACCCTAATCAGCTCTTAGTTCTTGTTTCGTTAAACTCATTTTGCCATCATCGTTTATCATCTTTAGTCTCCTCTGATCTATCATCTCCACTCACAACACTCAGGTAAGCCTCCCATGAATTTATTTCTTTTGTTTTTTTCCCAGATAGTCTATATTTACATTTTAGGATTTTTTTGTTTAAACTAGGAAAGATTCATCGATTTCGAACCCTCTTACCTCGTTTTTCCATCATCATCTTATTTAGTATCACCAGATCTATTAGATCGACTCGCAATATTCACGTATGCCTCACCTACATATATTTCGTTTGTTTTTGTTTCGCGGATGCCCGACATTGATGGTAATTTTTGTTGTCATTGACAACTAATGATCTCATTCACCTATATTACTGCAATTTATATGTAAACCATTGTGATACCCCTATTTCGTGTACAATCATGATTTATTTTATATGTATATATAGTTTTTCATGGTTGAATGTTTGTTTTGGATCCTTGGTTGTTTCTATTTGGGGTATCACTATTTGTTGTTCCATAATCTATTTAAGTCTCTTATTTTCATGGACTATTATAAGTCTTCGTATGCTATTAAACCCCAATTCATTTCACAATAGAGCATTTTATACTAGTAGGAGATATAGTTCATGGTTATCATTTTGAATAATGGCATGATACGAAAACTAGTAGCTTGAGGTTAAAATCCCTAGATATGCCAAAAATAGTAGCTTGAGGTTAAAATCCCATGGTTTTTGGGGGCTGTCAAGAGGTTTGGTGGCTGTCCATGTAACACCTCAAACTTCCATGGTATGGTTCTCTTTGAATAATAGAGCAGCGTGTATTGTACGCAACCTCGAGTTCTAACACACCACGACCAATCAAAGTAGCCGTTATGAATAGTAATACCCACTTTTTTAAATTATATAAATTTTATATTTAAAAATGGATTTCATTTTTGTATTCGTAATATTGAAATTATCCTAAGTTTAATTTTTTGTAATTTTCTAAGAACTTCCAATTTTTTATGAATAGTGAAAAATACTTAAAAAACATTTTTTAATCAAAATAATTTATAGTGACAAATTATAATATTGAGTGGTTTTAAAGTATAATTAGAATATATTTTTACCATTTTATCCAATGGTGGTCATTATAATTAATTTCACTTTGAAATTGGACTTAAACAATTGTCAATCTTTTGATATATATTGTTTCTTAAAAACACGCTATTTGTTGTGACAATGGGAATTAATTATAAAATTAATTAATGGAACTTATATGTTTGGAATTTTTTAAAATAGAAATCATTTTTGAATTCGGAATATCAATTATATCTTAGGGTGAAATTTTGGCATTGTTCTGAAAAACTTCAATTTTTTATGAATAGTGAAACCACTAAGTGGTAGTTAAAAAACTGATTTTTTGTTTAAATGAAACTTTACCACTTCTGTGATTTGATTTTCAAAAATCTGACATACAGGGTGTCATTAGGAATTAAAATTTGGTTTAGTGGGATTAAAATAATTTTTTGGTGAATAGTAACTTTTAAGTTTTATTAATCACGATTAAAGGTAATGAGTGAAATTTAAGATAAAAATGATATTATAAAAATATAAAAATATCTTTACACTTTTCTTACACTTATTGGATGAGTCATGGCCGACCAAGACAATCCATGGGTCAACTAGGGGACGCCATGAAGCCACTTGGGTAAGAAAATGACATTAATAACTTTTTGTTGAAAGTAAAAATAAAATTGTCACGAACATGTGTTGTTTTACTAAAACAATAATTACATGGGGTTAGATAAGTTAACTTTTTGAATAAAATATTAATTGCAAATATAAAAATATTTCCTACATCATGGTAATTTTTTTATTATTTTTAGGCATTAAATAAATTAAATTTTTTATGACACCATGATGATGCAGCGATTACCTCATTAATTAACGATTTTAATAAAATGGAAGGATAATGTAAACTCTAATACTTAAAATTGTCAAAAACCTATTGGATGAGTATATTTCGAACCCTTATCACATTATCCTAGAAATATATCATTGTGGGACCTTTAAAATCTGAAAAGAATTTCATAATATGTAACATTTCATGAGTTTCCAAGAGTGCCCCTCCTCTCCTCTTATAAAAGGCCCCCACCACTACCACCTTAATCACACCTTCAAAACCATTTCACTCAGCCAACCTCTGCCAAAATACTCTCTCAGATTCCCTCTATTACACTTAGTAGCCTCACTTTGGGCAGAATACTTACCAAGGAATCCTTTGGCTCAAATCAAGAAGAGTTACCCGATTTTAAGGTAATGTCTTCCCTTATGTTCTTTTGTTTTATTTTGCTTCTCCAACCCCTTAAAATCTTTTTATTACTTTATTTTGTAACAACACCAGTATACTCAATATACTTGGATGTTTTTATGAGATTTATTTTATTTACACTTACACACACCTTCGTCTAATGGTTAAAGAACATACTGTTTCTGTGGGTGGTGAATTACTGCCTCACGAAACGATGATTGTTCAATATTCGTTTAACACCTCTCATGGTGGCCATTATGATGAACCTATTTTTATATATGATATATATCATGTTCTTTTCATATGATTCTGTATTTTTCATTTATGGCATACCTTTACGATTTCCGTTATGGGTAAACGTGATAATTTCATTTTAGGAAGTGCGGACTACTACCCCCTCTAAGGGATTTGAATTTTTAATGCCATATGTGGGATTTATAAAGGATGGATTAGATGGTATTATACATTATATTATACTATAATTATATTATAACTTTATATAATTATAATTTCATTCCATTAAATATGAAATAGAAATGAAAGTAGCGTTCATGCGTACGTACAGCTTACCGTCTCCATGAACGGTGCATTTCATTTCTTACCTATAAATGTTATGTAAAATTATAAATGCATGTATATACTGGATATATATGATATCTATGATATCTAAATCATGAATATAATTCTGGATATAATGGATACTTCACCACATGAACAACTTGTAATTATATGAAGTTTATTTTCAACTCAAGTACCAAAGATCGACAAAATGACCGTTATTAAATTAAATAATTACAAAATGTTCATAACATGGTAATAAGTGATATAAAAAGAATAATTAACATGAAAAAGGTTCTTATGAAAATTGAAATTAACTCTTGTTTATTATTCTGGAGATTAAAGAACAGTCGAGTCAAGTCGGACACGAGGTAAGAGAACTTCTTAACCCAATTTCTGTTCTTTGGGTTAATCTCATACTTTCAAATTATACCATGATAATATTATGTCCTATCTTGTATTTGTACTTTCTTTATGTTTACTTATAGTGAATACACATAATAGATGTATTTTATTTAAAAAAATTATCATTGTAAGGGACTTCGTCTCAATGCCCTTTCATTGAGGTAAATTTTTATTTATACACAAATTTCTTTTATACGGTGTATAAAACCCTTTGACTTTTACTTTTATTCAAAAAGAGTCTTTTTATAAGAAGCATTTTTACTAAACGGCAAAAGGAATGTTTTGTCTTACATATGCGTCGACAACGACTTCTCTGCCGCCGTGACCATTATTTGAGTTTCAGCTTCCTCTACAAGCCATAACTTTTTTAAAATGAAAAATAAATACCAATTTTTACTTTTATTTTATTTTGGTATTAAAAATGGTTTTATTATATCAATGTTTTGTATTAATATCTTGTGATTGAAATGTGGAAATGTTATGTTTTTTATGCATGTTTTATGTGATACGATTATGTTATGGTTAATGATATGTTTAAACCTATTCATATGAGGAATGCATTGGACTTAATATGTGACCGGTGGAGCCCGATATAGCTCCTCGATGTATCGGTAGGTCTCATGAGAGAAACTAGTGTCTTAGCATGAGGCCTTGACAAAATCTTATTTGTAGTCTTGGAACGAGGCCTTGGCTACATGGTTATGATAATATGGCATTATGAATTCCATCATTATGAAAGTGGTTATTGATATTGCATGTGATTATTCGACTTCTAGAATATCCATGTGAGAAAGTAAATGGAATTATTTCATTTTTTACATATTATGCTAATGTTCAAGTTTAAAAGTCTTTTTTTAGTTATAAATTTCCTTAAATGTTTATGTTTATTTATGAAAGATTCCACTATATTTTTATCCTTACTGAGCATCTGAGCTCACCCCTTCCAATGTTTTAATTTTTCCAGGATGTGAAGAAGTATATTATGATTGACCTGCAGGGATATTATGAGGGGATATAAAGACAAGATGTTGTTGTAGTTTTGTTTTACTTTATGATGTAATGTAAGACTTATGAATGTATCTAGTGTTTTTAGGGCTATTAAACTAATCGGTCTTTCAAGACTTGATCTTTTGTGATCATGCCAATGTTACATAATAATGCACTGACTCTGGGTAATTGGGTCGAGCCATTGCAGTTTATATAAGAGGGGGTTTATTACTAACTTTGGAAGATAGATTTAGATAAACTCTTATTAGAGCACATAGCCCTAAGATAGACTCTGAGGATTAGTATAGAATAAATTCCTAGAATTTTGGTATTATAGAGATTTTGTGAGTTTTCTGAGCAATACATCCATGTTTGGATATGATCAGGTAGAGGCAGCTCTCACACAGATGTACCTTGGGGTAAAACCTGAAAACACCACTTTGAGCTAGACTCGAACAGGAACTGGTGCACGACAACGGGCCTTGCTTCACTCTTGGTTACGACACTCCCTGGGGATATGTTTAGGATAATTATCATTTTCATTACAAACCATTATGAAGGGTTTATGAGTATATACTTCCTCAATAAAAACATTTTTATGATTATAGTTCAATTTATGTTAAGTGTTTTACAAGTATGGAATTATGTATTTTGATTCATAAACTAATCTAGTTTATGCCATTGTTTAGAAATGGCACCTAGTGGAAGGAATAGAAATTGTATCAATGCATGCACTCCATGTAGGGATTTCCCTCCTGCTCAAGATAATTATAATGGAGTTGGTGATACAACTGGTTCTGATCATATTATCACCATACTGGGACAACTCACTCAGGTTATGAATAATAACCTTACTCGTATGGAGCACCCTGATCCGCAACGTGGAGGATCAATGTTAGACCGCTTCATGAGGCAACAACCGCCAACATTTAATGGGGATAAAAATCCATTAGTAGCTGAGAAATGGATAAAATCCTTAGAGAAAATATTCCACGCCTTGGGGAGTAGTGAAAGGGAGAAGGTTGTCATGGTATTTTACCACCTCATTGGAGATGCCGATCAATGGTGGTCGCTGATTCAAAACACAAAGGAAGATGAAGAAGTATCAAGAATGGAATGGAGGGAGTTCAAATAGATTTTCTTAGAAAAATACTTCCCTCGTGACCATCAAGCAGATATGGAAAGCCAATTTCTGAGTCTGATACAAAAGGAGGATGAGAATGTCGCAAAGTATGAGGCTAACTTTACAAGGTTATCAAGGCATGAAGTAGATTATATACGTAACCCAAGAAGTAAGATTGATCGTTTCTTCGATGGGTTAAAACTATTTCTTTGTCGATCATTAGTCTCACAAACCTTCTCATCGTATGAAGATATTGTCTCATGTGCTATCAAGATAGAAAAGGAATTCTCTAAATCTTATGACAATAAAGTAAAGAAAGAGAAGAAGAGAACGGTGGAACAAGGGACAGATAAAGGGAAAAAGGGAAAGAAGGATTTTCCATTATGCAATAATTGTGGGAAGAATCACCCTGGTACATACCTAAAAGGAATGGGAGTTTGTTATAAATGTGGAGAAAAATGTCACAAGGCTCGTGATTGTAAGGGAAAGAAAGAGGCTATCAATGTTGAATGCTACAATTGTAGGGAAATGGGGTATTATGGAAATAAATGTCCTAAGTGTCGGGGAAACTTTCCTAAGAAAAGGGCAAGGGATCAAGGACAATCTTATGTTGTTACTATAGTTGAAGTGGAATAATTAATGTATTTGTGCTTTTGGACTCAAGGATTATATTCTGGTTATAAGAATAATGTGATATATATATAAGGATTGTATTGCAGTACTTATTGTTTTCATTAAGGTTTTAATATGATGAAGTTAATCATATTTTTGTATGTGACAATAATAGAAACTTTACTTTGTTTGAGGAATCTGATGATATAATTGATTTTGGAATTTAGAGACCTTTTAGGGAAAGTCTGGACAGAGGTATTTTGGATCACTATAAAGGTTGGAATGGATTATGTTGAACTTTGGATAGTATTGTTTATGGTTAAAACATTTCTGAAGATTATTTTTGGAATATTATAATACTATAGTTTTAGGAAAAGGACAACCTGTAGGTTGGGGGATAACCCGTCATGTCGGACAAAGCTGTAGGAATCGAACCCACAACCATAGTGCGACAGGCCTTTATTACCTACCACTAGCCTACAGGAAGTCCCTGGTTATTAAAAAATAGTTTTCCTAATCTAAATGGTATGTGTTAATATTTGTAACCTTGTACGATTAGGATAAATATAATATTTTTGAGTTCTATTATCTTTTTGAGTGAAAGATGGGTTTGTGGTAAAAATTTATAAAATAATGAAAGTATACATGACAAGTATTTATATTGCATTATGTTCTTAGTAAATCTCCTAAATAAATTACTCAACTTTAGGAAAGGTACCAGAAAAAAACGTTGTCGGCTAACTTTTCCAATTGGGGAATCAATGACCATTTAACCAATCACAGGATTATGATTTTCTTGTAGTTAACTTTCTCCTAATCCTATTTTCTACAACTCTCAATCATACCTCGATGGGTGGTTTCTCCTCTATATCCATATTTTCATAGAATCCTAGTATGGGATATCTCGGGTGACCATTGTACTTCTCTTTCTTTCTTTTAAAGTTATATTTTTATTAACCTTATTTCTGATGTGGGTTTTCCACAAAGTTATTTTCTATTTTCAACCTTTTATATTCAAAGAAAAATTTCAAATTGCGAGGACGCAATTTATTGAAGAATGGAAGAATGTAACACCCCAAGCTTCCATGGTACACTTCTCTTTGAATAATAGAGCATCGTGTATTGTACGCAACCTTGAGTTCTAACACACCACAACCAATCAAAGTAGCTGTTATGAATAATAATACCCAATTTTTGAAATTATATAAATTTTATATTTCAAAATGGAATTCATTTTTGTATTCGTAATATCGAAATTATCTTAAGTTGAATTTTTTTTAATTTTCTCAGAACTTCCAATTTTTTATGAATAGTGAAAAATTCTTGAAAACAACTTTTTTAATAAAAATAATTTATAGTGATAAATTATACTATTTAGTGGTTTTAAAGTATAATTAGAATATTTTTTTACCATATTATCGAATGGTGGTCATTAGAATTAATTTCAGTTGAAATTGGACATAAACAATTGTCAATCTTTTGATATATATTATTTCTTAAAAACACGCTATTTGTTGTGATAGTGAGAATTAATTATAAAATTAATTAATGAAACTTATATGTTTGGAATTTTGTAAAATATGCATCATTTTTGAATTCAGAATATCAATTATAGCTTAGGGTGAAATTTTGGCATTGTTCTGAAAAACTTCAGTTTTTGATGAATAGTGAAACCACTAAGTGGTAGTTAAAATACTGATTTTTCATTTAAATAAAAATTTACCACTTCTGTGATTTGATTTTCAAAAATCCGACATACATGGTTTTCATTAACTAGTAAAATGTGCTTCAATGAGATTAAAATAATTTTTGGTGAATAGTAACTTTTAAGTTTTATTAATCGCGATTAAAGGTAATTTGTGAAATTTAAGGTAAAAACGATATTATAAAAATATAAAAATATATTGAAACTTGTCCTACACTTATTGGATGAGTCATGGCCGAACAAGACAATCCATGGGTAAACTTGGAGACCCCATTAAACCACTTGGGTAAGACAATGACATTAATAACTTTTTATTTAAAGTAAAAATAAAATTGTCACAAACATGTGTTGTTTTACTAAAAAAATTATTACATGGGGTTAGATAAGTTAACTTTTTGACTATAAATATTCATTGAAAAGATAAAAATATCCCCTACATCATGGTAATTTTTTTATTATTTTTAGACATTAAATAAATTAAATTTTTTATGACACCATGATGATGCAGTGATTACCTCATTAATTAACGATTTTAATAAAATGGAAGGATAATGTAAACTCTAATACTTACACTTGTCAAAAACCTATTGGATGAGTATATTTAGAACCTTTATCACCTTATCCTAGAAATATATTATTGTGGGACCTTTAAAATCTGAAAATCATTTCATAATAATGTAACATTTCATGAGTCTCCAAGAGTGCCCCTCCTCTCCACTTATAAAAGGCCCCCACCACTACCACCTTATTTACACCTTAAAAGCCATTTCTCTTGGCCTAAATCTGCCCAAATACTCTCTCAACTTCCATATCTTACTCCTAGAAGCCTCGCATTGGGTAGAAGTCTTCCCAAGGAAGCCTTTGGCTCAAATCAAGAAGAGTTACCCAATTTTAAGGTAATGTCTTCCCTTATGTTATTTTGTTTTATTTTGCTTCTCCAACCCCTTAAAATCTTTTTATTACATTATTTTGTAACAACACCAGTATACTCAATATACTTGGATGTTTTTATGAGAATTATTTTATTTACACTTACACACACCTTCGTCTAATGGTTAAAGAACATACTGTTTCTGTGGGTGGTGAATTACTGCCTCACGAAACGATGATTGTCCAATCTTCATTTAACACCTCTCATGGTGGCCATTATGATGATCCTATTTATATATATGATATATATTATGTTTTTTCCTATGATTCTGTATTTTTCATTTATGTCATACCTTTACAATTTCCATTATGGGTAAACGCGATAATTTCATTTTAGGAAGTGCGAACTACCGCCCCCTCAAATTGATTTGAATCGTTAATGACATATGTGGGATGTATAAAGGATGGAGTAAATTTTATTATACATAATATTACACTAGAATTATAGTATAACTTTATATAATAATAATTTCATTCCATTAAATACTAAATAGAAATGAAATTAGTGTTCATGCGTACGTACGGCTTACCGTCTCCATGAATGGTGCATTTCATTTCTTACCTATAAATGTTATGTAATATTATAAATGCATGTATATACTGGATATATATGATATATATTATATCTACATCATGAATATAATTCTGGATATAATGGATATTTCACCACATGAACAACTTGTAATTATAAGAAGTTTATTTTTGACTCAAGTACCAAAGATCGAAAAAATGACCATTTTCAACTTTAATAATTACATAATGTTTATAACATGGTAATAAGTGATGTAAAAAGAATAATGAGCATGAAAAAGGTTCTTAAGAAAATAGAAATTAACTCTAGTTTGTTATTCAAGAGATTAAAGAACGGTCGAGTCAAGTCGGACACGAGGTAAGGGAGCTTCTTAACCCAATTTCTGTTCTTTGGGTTAATCTCCTACTTTCAAATTATATCATAATAATATTATGTACTATCATTTATTTGTACTTTATTAATTTCTACATATAGTTAATACACATAATATATATATTTTATTTTAAAAAATGATCTTTGTAAGGGACTTTGTCTCAATCCCCTTTCATTGAGGCATATTTTGTTTTATACACAAATTTCTTTTATACAGTGTATAAACCCCTTTGACTTTTACTTTTATTCAAAAAGAATATTTTTATAAGAAGACTTTTTACTAAAGGACAAAAGGAATGTTTTGTCTTACATATGCGGCGACAATGACTTCTCTACCGCCATGACCATTATTTGAGTTTCAACTTCCTCTACAAGCCATAACATTTTTTAAATGAAAAATAAATACCAAGTTTTACTTTTCTTTTATTTTGGTATTGAAAATTGTTTTATTATATCAATGTGTTGTATTGATATCTTGTAATTTAAATGTGGACATGTTGTGTTTCCTTTATGCATGTTTTATGTGATAATATTTTGTTATGGTTTATGATATGTTTAAACCTATTCATATGAGAAATGCATTGGACTTATAAGTGATGGGTGGAGCCCGCTATAGCTCCTTGATGCATAGGTAGGTCTCATGAGACAAACTAGTGTCTTGGCATGAGGCCTTGACAAAATATTATTTGTATTCTTGGCATGAGGCCTTGGCTACGTGCTTATGATAGTCTGGAATTATCCATTCCATCATTATGAAAGTGGTTATTGATATTGCATGTGATTATTCGACTAGTAGAATATCCATGTGAGTATGTAAATGGAATTATTTCATTTTTGACATATTATGCTAAAGATCAAGTTTAAAAAGCTTTTGTTTTAGTTATACATTTCCTTAAATTTTTATGTTTATTTATGAAAGCTCCCGCTATATTGTTATCCTTACTGAGCATCTGAGCTCACCCCTTCCAATGTTTTAATTTTTCTAGGATGTGAAGAAGTATATTATGATTGACCTACAGGGATATTATGAGGGGATATGAAGAAAATATGTTATTGTAGTTTTGTTTTACTTTATGATGTAATGTAAGACTTATGAATGTATCTAGTGTTTCTAAGGCTACTAAACTAATCGGTCTTTCGAGACTTGATCTTTTGTGATCATGCCAATGTTACGTAATACTGCACCAACTTTGGGTAACTGGGGTCGAGGCATTATAGTCCAGGGGGTTGGGGGCTATCCAGAGGGTTTGGGACTATCCAGGGAGTCCATGGAGGTGGGGGGGGCATTCTAGGGGTGTGTGGGGGGGGGGGGGGTCCAAGGGGGTGGGGGTGTCGAAGGGGGTGGGGGTTGTCAAAGGGGGTGTGTGGGACTGGGGGCTGTCCAAGGGGGTGTGGGCCTATCCAGAGGGTTTGGGGGGTTGTCCGGGGGTGGGGACTATACAGAGGGTTGGGGGTGTCCAGGGGGTTTCCAATGGGGTAGGGGGTGGGGTGGTGTCCAGGAGGGGTGGGGGTTGCTGTCTATAGGGGTGGAGGTTGTCCAGAGGGTGGGGGATGTCCATAGGGGTGGGGGGTTGTCCAAGGGGTTGGTTGTGTCCAGGGGGTGTCCAAGGGGGTGGGGGTGGTGTTCAGAGGGTAAGGGGGTGTCCAGAGGGTTGGGGGGGTTCCATGGTGTCCATGGAGGTGGGGGAGGGAAGTCCAGGGGTGTTGGGGGGCTCCAAGGGGTTGTGGGGGCTATCCAAGGGGGTGGGGGCCTGTTTAGAGGGTTTGGGGGGTTTTCCGGGGGTGGGGGTTGTCCAGAGGGTTGGGGTGTCCAGGGGGTGTCCAAGGTGGTCGGAGGTGGGGGTGGTATCCAGGAGGGGTGGGGGTGCTGTCTAGAGGGGTGGGGGTTGTCCAGGGGGTGGGGGCTATCTAGAGTGTTGGGTTCTGTCTAGAGGGTTGGGGGTGTCCAGGGGGTGTCCAATGGGGTAGGGGTGGGGGTGGTCTTCAGTAGGGGTGGGGTGCTATCTAGAGGGTGGGGTGCAGTCTAGAGGGGTGAGGGTTGTCCAGGGGGTGGGGGCTGTCTAGAGGGGTGGGGGCTGCCCAAGGGGGTGGTGGTGTCCAGGGTGTGTCGAAGGGGATGGGGGTGGTGTTCAGAGGGTTCGGGGGGCTGTCCCGATGGTTGGGGGTGTCCTGGGTGTCCGTGGAGGTGGGGGCAGTCCAGGGGTGTGTGGGTGGGTGGTCCAAGGGGGTGGGGGTGTCTAAGGGGGTGGGTATAAGGCTCCGGCCTTAAACCTTACTTAATCTTGAGATATTACAAGATTACACATTGAGAATCTTTTCAGGTTTAGAGTTTTGGAGAATTAGATCATAAAACATGCATTACATTCCACATTTAAATAGGGTGGTTACATAAAAGATAGTATTAATTTTTCCCATCAACGGAAACATATTTAAAATAGAACATGGATTCTTGCTTGACACTTCCTTGACACTATCATCATATCGTGTACCTTTCCCATGACCTGTGAAAAAATATTTCAAAAACTTGGGATGAGCATAAAAAGCTCAGTAAGGGATATAAAAATATGGAAAGGAAACATGAGTACATGTATACATAAGAATCAAAGAAATCATACTTTACCCATAAAACATAAGCACTTTAACATTCCTCATCAAATCATGAATAAATCATAGAAATCATAATATATAAAGGTAACTTGAGGCATTCATAACATTCTTACGTAGTGAGTAACCCTCATGGTTACGTTTGGAATACCCATCACAGTATATTCCCTAAATCTCTACGGACAAACCCTAACATTTAACTCCTTCGCGTTACCCAATGCATTGGAGAGCTATATCGGGCTCACCCGCCCTTAGTTTATCACGGAACCACCCATCTTCATAACAATTCCCAAGAACTATAACATAATCGTATTACATAAAACATGCATAAAGGAAATATAACATTTTCACTTTTCAATCACAAGATATCAATAAAACACATTGATATAAAAACATTATGAAAACCATTTTCAATACCAAAATAAAATAAAAGTAATACATGGTATTTATTTTTCATTCAAAAATAGTTATGGCTTGTAGAGGAAGCCGAAACTCAAATAATGGTCACGGAGGCAGAGAAGTCGTTGTCGCTGCATACGTACGACAAAAAAACATTCCCTTTTGTTGTTTAGTAAACGCTTCGTATAAAAAAGATTCAATTTGAATAAACATAAAATTCAAAGGGTTTTATACACCGTATAAAAGAATGTTTTTTATAAAACATAATATGCCTCAATGAAAGGAGATTGAGACTATGTCCCTTGCAAAGACGGTATCCTTGGATTAAGGATAAATCAATTACATAATTATGTGTGACAAACGAATACACAAAATATAAGTGGATATTAAATGTAAAACAATCATAGGTCATTCACACATATTCATAGAATGAAATATTCAAGGAGTACAAGTTTATCCCAAAGAAGAAAAATTGGGTTAAGAAGTTCCCTTGCAAAAATTCGATAGCCTAACGACGTCACTTCAAAATTTAGAAAATGAGTTGATGAGAGATAAAAAGGGTATCTCATCACTTGGACATAAAATTAAAATCAATAAGGATATATAAGAAAATATCTCAACATTACAATATGTAAATTAAAAGACCCAACAATAGATGTCTTTTAAAAATAGGAGGGTGAAAGCTTCCCTTACCGACTTGGGTATGTTTTGAAACATACACCCCATGAAAGAAGGAAAATACAATATTGATTTAAATACTCATAAACGAAAGTATATTACACAAAGAGTAGAATAATGTGCTGTGCATATACCACTCAAATGAAATGGTGGCAAATATATCATAAATCTCACGAGAATAAAAGTGAGATGAAAAATCCCTTACAAAAACTCGGCTGCCTAACGGCGCCACTTAAAACTTCCAAAAATGGATTGATGAGAACAAATAGGGTCTCTCATAATATTAGCATTAAATTTACATAAATATTAATATAAAATATCATCCCCCAACATAACAAAGAGGATCTTAAAAGTAGTGACATAAAGAAGAGTACTTAAAAAGAAGGAGAGAGGTTAAATCTCTTACGAAAATTTGACAGCCTAACGGGGCCAATAAAAACAACCAAAATGGATTGATGAGATAAAATAGGGTCTCTCATCATATGAACATAAAACGTACAGTAATATTAATATAAAATAACATCCCAATCATAAGAAATATGACCATAAAAGGAATGACATAAAAGAGTGTACTTAAAAAGAAAAAGAGGGGTAGGATCCCTTACCTTGGGTCTGACTTGACTCGATCATTCTTTAACCTTCTGAATAATAAACATGAGTTAATTTATACTTGCTTAAGAACCTTTTTAAATTCCATTATTCCTTTTATATCACTTATTAAAATGTTATGAACACTATGTAATTATTTATGTTAATAATGGTCATTTTGTCGATCATTGCTACTTGAGTCAAAAATAAACACTTTATAATAACAAGTTTGTTCATGGGATAAAATATCCATTATATCCAGAATTATATTCATTAATTAGATATCATATATATCATATATATCCATTATATACATTCATTTATAATATTACATAACATTTAGAGGTAAGATATGAAATGCACCGTTCATGGAGACGGTAAGCCGTACGTACGCATGAACGCTACTTCCATTTCTATTTCATATTTAATAGAACTAAAACATAATGATACATAATATTATCATAATTACAGTATGGTATCATATATAATATCATTAAATCTATCCTTTATACATACCACATATGGTATTAACGAATCAAATCACTTTGAGGGGGTGGTAGTCCACACTTACTAAAATGAAGATATCGTGTTTACCCATAACGGAAACCATAAAGGTATGCGATAAATTCAAAATACATAATATTAAGTAAAAAAACATATTATATATCATATATAAATATAGTGACATCTTAATGGCCACCTTTGAAGGTGTTAAAAGAATATTGAACATCATCATTTCGTGAGGCAGAAATTCACCATCCACAGAAACAGTATGTTCTTTAACCATTAGATGTAGGTGGGTGTAAGTGTAGCCAGAATCATTCTTATATCAACATTATATTATATTTAATATACTGGTGTTGTTACAAAAGAAATGAATAAAAAGAGTTTATGGGGTTGGAGAAGAAAAATAAAACAAAAGAGCACAAGTGAAGACATTACCTTAAAATCGGGTAACTCACATTGATTTGAACCAAAAGGGTTTCTTGAAGAGCTTCCTGCCTAAGGTAAGGCTTCCAGGATGAGGAGAGGGATGTGTAGGGACAAAATGATTAGATATTGGCCGAGCCAAAGGCTTGAGAGGTGTTGGTAAAGAGGTAGAGGTGGGGGAAATTTATAAGAGGAGAGGAGGGGCACTCTTGGAAAAGTATAAAATGTTACTTTATTTTCAAATGATTTTCGGATTTTAAAGGTCCCACATTAATTTATTTCGAGGATAAGGTGATAATAGTTCTAAATCCACCCATACAATAGGTTTTTGACATGTTTAGGTCTTATATTTTACATTATCTTTTCATTTTATTTAAATCGTTAAATAATGAGGTAATTGCTGCATCATGATTATGTCATAAATAATTTAATTTATTTAATGTCTAAAAATTATAAAAAAATACTATGATTTAGGAAATATTTTTATATTTCCATTGAAAATTTATATTCAAAACTATGACTTGTATAACCCCATTTAATAATTTTTCTAGTAAAACAATACATGTTTGTGTCATTTTTACTTTTACTTTAATTAAAAGGCATTAATGTCATTATCTTACCCAAGTGGCACCATGGGGTACCATAAATAGACACATGGGTTTTATTGGTCTTCCATGACTCATAAAATATTTTTAGGACAAGTTTCAAGATATTTTCATTTTATTATAATATCATTTTTACCTTAAATCACACTAATTACCCTTAATCGCGATTAATAAAACATAAAAGTTACTTTTCATCAAAAATTATGTTCATCACATTGAACAACATTTTACTTAACAATGAAAATAATTTATATTTTATTTTTTAAATTCAAATCACAGAATTGGTAATGTTACATTTAAAAGAAAAATCAGTTTTTGTAACTACCACTTTGTGGTTTCACTATTCATTAAAAATTACGGTTTTTCAGAAAAATACCAAAAATTCACCCTAAGATATATTTGATATTCCAAATTCAAAAATGATGTCTATTTTACCAAATTCATAAAATACAAGCTTCATTAATTAATTTTATAATTAAATCCCGCTGTCAAATCTTATAGCATGTTTTTTAGAAACAATATCTATTAAAAGATTGACACTCGTTTATGTCCAATCTCAAAGTGATATTAATTCCAATGACCACCATTGGATTAAATGGTAAAAATATATTCCAATTTCACTTTAAAACCAATTCAAAACATAATCTAATCATATAAATAAATTATATTAAAAAGAAGTTTTGAATTAAAATACAACATTTTCACTATTCATTAAAAAATGAACTTTATCGGAAAAATACCAAAAATTTACAGAAAGTAAATTTTGATGTCCCGATTCTAAAGAAGAATTTCATTTTGTAAAATATAACACATAAAATTGTCAAAAAGTATATTTAAAAAGGGTTCTCCATCAAAAGGCAGTTAATCGACCTTTTAAAGAATATTAGAAGATTTATGCTTAAAATTGGATTCATTTTCATTTTAAGCCTCAAACATTTATTGGATAAAAGTAAAAAAAATTGACAAACATATACAATCCTTTTTTAGTTATTTCTGTTCATTCCCATCATTACAACGGCTAGGTGTTAACTACCATTTAAGATAAAATTATTTTATTATTAGAGTGCAACGTAAGATTTCAGAGGAACTCGTTATTGCGTATTGGGTAAGCCATCGAGCATAGCGTTCCCTTTAAATTAATATTAACATTTTATTCACAAATATGGATAAATATGAAAATTTCATATTCTTTATTTACCTGGGGTGTTACATCCTTCCCCCATTTTGGGAATTGCGTCCTCGCAATTTTAAAATTGGGCTCGGAAACATCATTGAAATTCCCACATCGGAACAAGAGTAAGTAAAACAATCACTTTAAAAGAAAGAAATAGAAGTATAGAGGTCACCCGAGTTAACTCATACTTGGATTCCACGTAGGAAAACATGGATATGGAAGAAAAAGCAAAGGGTCATGTTCTGATGGAGAGTGATAGAAAACATGTTTAGGAGAAAGTTAACCACAAGAAAATCACAAACTTGTGGTGGGTTAAACGGTATTCGATTCCCCAGTAGGAAAAGTTAATAGACAACATTTTTTTAAGTTACTTTTCATTGAGGTATTTATTTTTGATCTTATGGAAACATACTTACTTGTCATGTTGACTTTCAACTTTTTCTAGATTTCTTACACAAACTAATACTTTCCCCATGTGATGAGTATTTAGGAAGACTTGTTCACATTAAGAATACTATAATCAACTTCTAGAGAATCACATAATCCACAAAAGAGAACTATATATTTCCCATGTCTTTAGATCTCAACCAAAACCAAACCAAAAAGTTTAGTACGAGATCAGATAATACCCAAAAAGAATATTTTTTTACAAAAATAAAAACTACTCCTAATCTCTAAAATTTGTCAAACAAACCCCAAAGTTAAACAAAGACCATTCAATAAACATCTATCCATAAAATTCTTAAAAGTAAACCCAACTATGATTGAAACCCAAATATTTGAAGGATTTAGTCACATAGTCTTCCAAGGTACAAATTAACACTTATCTCCAAATAACATCAGTTGCTCTAAAAGTCTCATATTGAAAGGTAATTAACCTAATCACATATCATCCATGATAGGTTAATAATTTTCATATATAACCCAAAATCAACTTAATATTAATTCGAAAAATCATCTATCTAAAAAGAATAAGTCATACTAACCAGGGACTTCATGTAGTCTAGTGGTAGGCGATAAATACCAGTCACACTTTGGTTGTGGGTTCGATTCCCAAAGCTTTGTCCGACGCGACGGGTTGTCACACGGTCTGCGTGTTGTCCTTTTTATGAAACTCCTAAAATAACACTAACATATTTTAATCTCAATAGTTTCCTTATACCTATCATTTTCATGCAAATTCATTACGATCTCAACATCTTAATTCCTGAAGTCTTATTTCACCAGCATAAGATAAAATAAAATGATTCCCAAAATGATTAACAGCATACCTTGATCATTGAATCAACTAGGTTTCATCATCATCTTATTCGCGTAGGTAGAAGTCACATGCATTACAACAATGATTTAGAGATCCTTCAAAATCATATGCTTCTTCCATCCAAATACACCTTGTACAACATGGGTCATATGGGTGTTCACAGAAAAACAGTTTTGGAAAATAATCATGTATGACATATAATTCCAAAACATCTGATAAAACGTGGTTTCTATAAAATATTCAGACAAAATTTGAGTTGAAACTTTCTATTCTTGGTCCTTTTAAAATACCATAAGTATGTACTGAGAGACTATATTTTAAAAGCAAATAATAATTAGGTTGCGCAAGGGTCTCCTTCCTCAGCACCATTTTTAAAATCATAATATGCTACAAATTCTTGTGATAAGGTAAAATATTTGAAAATACCTTGATAATATTTACCTTTCTTGAAAATATGAGAATATTGTGAAAATAGTATTCGCCTAATTACAACCCATGATCCATGATGATAACGAGGTATAGTGGAGGTGTTTGATATCTCAAACAACTGCTTGCAAGTGAGTTGTTTGCTAGAAAAAGTTTCACAATCATCCGCACATGACTTTGAAATAATTATTGCAAGTATGTCATCAGGAATAGATTGGAATTTCATTTGAGATCCTCCTCCTTCCATTCGTAACTAACTTTACTTGACCTGAAAAAAATTTATAAAACAAGGATTTAACTGAAATAATAGATATATGGACTAACCATGTGTCCAAAAAAACTCCTAATACCTAAAGTTGTCTAAACTGACCTCTGATACCAACTATAAGGCCCCAACCTTAAACCTTACTTAATCTTGAGATATTACAAGATTACACATTGAGGATATTTTCAGGTTTATAGTTTTAGATAATTAGATCATAAAACATGCATTACATTCTACCTTTAAACAGAGTGGTTACATAAAAGATAGTATTCATTTTTTCCATCAACGGAAACATATTTAAAATAAAACATGGATTCTTTCTTGACACTTCCTTGACACTATAACCATATCATGTACCATTCCCTTGACCTGTGAAAAAATATTTCAAAAACTTGGGATGAGCATAAAAAGCTCAGTAAGGGATATAAAAATATGGAAAGGAAACATGAGTACATGTATACACAAGAATCAAAGAAATCATACTTTACCCATAAAACATAAGCACTTTAACATTCCTCATCAAATCATGAATAAATCATAGAAATCATAAGATATAAAGGTAACTTGAGACATTCATAACATTCTTACGTAGGGAGTAACCCTCATGGTTACGTTTGGAATACCCATCATAGTATATTCCCTAAATCTCTTCAAGTAAACCATAATGTTTAACTCATTCGCATTACCCAATGCATTGGAAAGCTATATTAGGATCACCCGCCCTTATTTTATCACGGAACCACCCGTCTTCATAACAATGCCCAAGAACTATAACATAATTGTATCACATAAAACATGCATAAAGGAAACATAACATTTCCACTTTTCAATCACAAGATATCAGTACAACACATTGATATAAAAACATTATGAAAACCATTTTCAATACCAAAATAAAAGAAAACTAAAACATGGTATTTATTTTTCATTCAAAAAAATTTATCGCTTGTAGAGGAAGTCGAAACTCAAATAATGGTCACGGCGGTGGAGAAGTCGTTTTCGCCACATACGTACGACAAAAAAAACATTCCATTTTGTCATTTAGTAAAAGCTTCATATAAAAAATATTCCTTTTGAATAAAAATAAAAGTCAAAGGGGTTTATACACCGTATAAAAGAAAGTTGTGTATAAAAGATAATATGCCTCAATGAAAGGAGATTGAGACGAAGTCCCTTACAAATATGGTATCCTTGGATTAAGGATAAATCAATTACATAATTATGTGTGACAAACAAATAAAACAAATATAAGTGGATATTAAGTATAAAACAATCATAGTTCATTCACACATATTCATAGAACAACATATTCCCGGAGTACAAGTTTATCGCAAAGAATCAAAATTGGGTTAAGAAGTTCCCTAGCAAAAATTTGACAGCCTAAAGGCTTCACTTCAAAATTCAGAAAATGAGTTGATGAGAGATAAAAAGGGTATCTCATCACTTGGACATAAAATTTACATCAATAAGTATATATGAGAACATATCCCAACATTAAAATATGTAAATTGTAAGACCCAACAAAATATGTCTTTTAAAAAGAGGAGGGTGAAAGGTTCCCTTACCGACTTGGGTATCTTTCGAAACATACACCCCATGAAAGAAGGACAATACGAATTTGATGTAAATACTCAAAAACAAAAGTATATTACACAAAGAGTATAATAATGGGCTGTACATATACCACTAAAAGGAAATGGTGTCAAATGTAGCATAAATCTCAAGGGAATAAAAGTGAGATGAAAAATCCCTTACGAAAACTCGGCAACCTAACGGCACCACTTAAAACTTCCAAAAATAGATTGATGAGATCAAATAGGGTCTCTCATCATATTGAAATAAAATGTACATAAAGATTAATATAAAATAACATCCCCCATCATAACAAAGAGGAGCTTAAAAGAAGTGACATAAAAAAGAGTACTTAAAAAAAGGAGAGAGGTTAAATCTCTTACGAAAATTCGGCAGCCTAACGGCGCCAATCAAAAATTCCAAAGTGGATTGATGAGAAAAAATAGGGTCTCTCATCATATGACCATAAAAAGTACAGTAAGATTAATATAAAATATCATCCCAATCATAAGAAAGATGAGATTAAAAGGAATGACATAAAAGAGTGTACTTAAAAAGAAATATAGGGGTAGGATCCCTTACCTCGGGTCCGACTTGACTCGATCGTTCTTTAACCTCCGGAATAATAAATTTGAGTTAATTTATACTTGCATAAGAACCTTTTTAAAGTTCATTATTCCTTTTATATCACTTATTACCTTGTTATGAAAACTATGTAATTATTTAAGTTAATAATGGTTGTTTTGTCGATCATTGCTACTTGAGTCAAAAATAAACTCTTTATAATTACAAGTTTGTTCAATGGGTAAAATATCCATTATATACAGAATTATATTCATTAATTATATATCATATATATTTTATATATCCATTATATACGTGCATTTATAATATTACATAACATTTAGAGATAAGAAATGAAATGCATCGTTCATGGAGACGGTAAGTCGTACGTACGCATGAACGCTACTTCCATTTATATTTCATATTTAATGGAATTAAAACATAATTATACATAATATTATCATAATTCCAGTATGGTATCATATATAATATCATTAAATATATCTTTTATACGTACCACATATGGTATTAATGAATCAAATCACTTTGAGGGGGCGGTAGTCCGCACTTCCTAAAATAAAGATATTGCGTTTACCTATAATGGAAACCATAAAGGTATACCATAAATGAAAAATAAAGAAGATTAAGTAAAACATAAACATATTATATACCATATATAAATATAGTGTCATCTTAATGGCCACCTTTGAAGGTGTTAAAAGAATATTCAACAATCATCGTTTCGTGAGGGAGAAATTCACCATCCACAGGAACAGTGTGTTATTTACCATTATATGTAGGTGTGTGTAAGTGTAGCTCAAATCCTTCTTATATAAACATCCTAGTATATTGAAGATACTGGTTTTGTTACAAAATAAATTAATAAAAAGAGTTTAGGGTGTTGGAGAAGCGAAATAAAACAAAAGAACACAAGTGAAGACATTACCTTAAAATCGGGTAACTCCCTTTGGTTTGAACCAAAAGGGTTTCTTGAAGAGCTTCCTGCCTATGGTAAGGCTTCCAGGATGAGTAGAGGGATGTGGATTGACAAAATGATTAAAGCTTGGCCGATCTAAAGGCTTTAGAGGTGTGGGTAAGGAGGTAGAGGTAGGGGATTTTTATAAGAGGAGAGGAGGGGCACTCTTGGAAAAGTATAAAATGTTACATTATTTTCAATTGAGTTTAGGATTTTAAAGGTCCCACATTGATGTATTTCAAGGATAAGGTGATAAGAGTTCGAAATCAACCCATCCAATAGGTGTTCGACATGTGTAGGTCTTTGATTTTACATTATCTTTTCATTTTATTTAAATCGTTAAATAATGAGGTAATCGCTGCATCATCATTATGTCATAAATAATTTAATTTATTTAATGTCTAAAAATTATATAAAAACTTCAATGATGTAGGAAATCTTTTTATCTTTCTAATTACAATTCATAGTTAAAACTCTGACTTGTATAACCCCATGTAAAAATTGTTTTAGTAAAACAATACATGTTTGTGTCATTTTTACTTTTACTTTAAATAAAAGGCATTAATGTTATTATATTACCCAAGTGGATCCATGGGGTCCCAAAAACCGACCCATGGGCTGTATTGGTAGTCCATGACTCATCCAATAGGGTTTGGACAAGTTTCAAGATATTTTCATTTTATTATAATATCATTTTAACCTTAAATCACAATAATTACCTTTAATAGCAATTAATAAAACTTAAAAGTTACTTTTCATCAAAAGTTATTTTCATCCCATTGAACCACATTTTAATTAATAATTAAAATCATTTATATTGGATTTTTTAAATTCAAATCATAGAAGTGGTAAAGTTCCATTTAAATGAAAAATCAGTTTTTGTAACTACCACTTTGTGGTTTCACTATTTCTCACGACCCCCTCCCACCAAAGATGTCCCTCCTGAGCTGGAAATGGTGAAAGGGAGATAATGACCCCCGAGTCCCACCTCCAGTAGGCCCCGGGTTGGCAAATAGCACCAAGGGTATGAGTTTTCACAAATATGGGAGGCATTACCCTTTTATTATTTTATGATCGGGAAATAGGACAAGTCAACCACCAAAAAGGAAAAGAACAAGTATATAGAAATAAACCCAAACCAAGCCCACATGCATGTTTAAACAATTTTATAACAAGGTACAAGTACAAGAAATCTCAAAGTACATTACCAAAAGAAAAAGTACAGCAACAGGAACAACTCCAACTGTCCGACTAGTAGGGTCCCGCACGGCCCTGATAATCCTCTTGGAAACCTGAAAGTAAATGTAGAGTGAGCATAAAAGTATACTCAGTAGGGAAACCTAAAGCTCTCGTGCACAAGTGGGGAGACATCCTAATGTCCCGTGAGAACAACTGAAGAAACCTAGCAAGGAATTCTACCCACCTAACCTCACCATCCACACTCACCAAAAACACAATCACAACAGGTAGTAGCATATAAGAACAAGAGTATTGGGTACCCCTCACCATTTCCCTTTAGTTAGCTACTCTTCATAACGGAAAATGTCCTGACGCTGCCTCACTCTCTCCGCCTGCACACACCTGGGCCTCACAACCACGTATCCCGCCCGCACACACCTGGGCCTCACAACCACGTATCCCGCCCGCACACAAATGGGCCTCACAACCACGTATCCCGCCCGCACACACCTGGGCCTCACAACCACGTATCCCACCCGCACACACCTGGGCCTCATCACGAAGATTCTTGGGAGACAGTAGAACCTGCCCGAAGAGTATTGGGCTAAAACCACTCCAATCGAAACCTACCCAAAGAGTCTTAAGTGTAAGGTCGCCTCAAGCCATCACAGCCTAGGGGAGAAGGAGCAGGAAGGAGCTAGTAACTAAGGGAAAACACCCTCTCCCATGAAATGGGAGTGTTCGGCACTAAGTGCTCAATATGAGTGGGGTGCGATAAAACACAAAAGATACAGATATATATACCAACCACACAACCCAACCTATTGCTTCTAAATAAAGAAACTGAGCACGTGCCTTGGCACTGCTACTACGAAGCATGCATACAAAAAACAACCCCAACCCCATTTAGGTTTTCATGTTTTAGCAGAATTAGTTTATTTAGTTCCTTAACTACTGGGAAACTATCCACAACCAACCACATCGACCGTTCGTAAAACATATCCCTGCCATCCACAAAAAAAGTTAGGAAAACACAAGCAACACAACCAAGCCCTTCTTATCAACCAACCAACCCCATTGATTATTAATCCTGTTTCGTTACCACTCCCCACCATTCATTAACTCTTCCGCTTTAATTATTATTCACAACCAATAGTTCATTCACATTCCAACCCATCCCTACAGCCCCGCTACCATCCACCATAACCACAACCACACCGTACATCATTATCCCTTTAATACCATTTATCGCAGCCCCGCTGCCCGTTACCAACACAACATTCACACCAACCCACAACCAAGTCAACCGCAGCCCCGCTGCTCACCGAAACCACAACAACCCACAAAACACCCCCATCACATGCCATGTAACCAAGCCAACACCTACATGTTCATTATTCCATTTTGTTCAACCGGGGTGATCACACAAGGCCTCCATATTTTTAAACAGCCAACTTTACGTGATTAACCAATTTCCACATTCCACAAAGTTCCATCCACGAAAATGGTCTAGAAAGATAGGGAAACATTTAATTGTGAATGAAAAGGCCCCCAACGACCGTGATTTTCAGTGGGCATAAGCCTATTTAATTCACAACATAATATCAGAGGATATAAAGTAACAGCAATCACAAACTTCCCAACCCTGTTCTTTAACCGGTTATTATCTTAATTTAATGGTTCAACTGTTTCTCATGAAAACAAGAGGATACCCACCCTGCATGATGCAAAATTTATAGAGATGAAGGTAATATCCCTACCTCATTAGGTTCTGATCGCAACGCTTCCTCGGATCAACATTAGAAGACATCCGTCGGTGTCCGTCACTTCTGTTGGGTCCCAGAAAAACCTCCTTGGATGGAATTCAGAAAGGAAAGGCTGAAGGAAAGACAACGGATCCAAGCTCGGATGTTCCACCTCATCATTATGATCCCGTGGCCACTGACGGATCGTAAATCGAAGCTCAGACAAAGAAGTTATGGAAGAAAAGGAGCCTTCGAGTCTCTTGGGAGGGCTCTGCTCAGAGGAAAGGGGAGGAGAGGGGTGAGTTGAAAGGAGGAGGGGACCCCTCCTTTTATAGGTGAGAAAATAAAATGTACACGGCGTGTAATTTATGGTACACGGTGTGTAATCAGTTTTTTTACACGGTCTCCACGCGGCTTCCAACACGGCTCCACGACCATTGACTGGTCAACACACGGTTTGAGGGTAACGCATACGCAGAGAGGGACTACATGGCGTGTAGTTTGGAAACACGGCGTGTACCCATTTTTTTCACACGGCAACGACACGACTCCAACATGGAACACGACCATTGACTGGTAACGTGTACGCAGGGACGGACTACACGGCGTGTACTACTAAACACAGGGCATGAACCCATTATTTCACACTGCAAGGACACGGCCTTCAACATGGGGTATACTCGGAAAGGGGGTACACAGCATGTACTCAAACTACACGGCGTGTAGTTTCAAAATTCTAGAAAGTGTGGGAAAAGTCCATTTTACCTTCCAGAACACTTCTTGACCTTCTTTTTGACAAAGGAATGGGCCGGAGAGGTCCGGGCCATTATATCAGATACCTCTTAAAACATTCTCATCCCCGAGAATTTAAAAACCAACCCAGAGGGACCCAACAAGATACCTCTTGGGGTTCTTGTTATTACAGGAACCCAACCAATAACCCTAATCATATGAGTTAGGAATTCCTTCTCCTATGTCGAGATATTATCCGCTTTAGGCGGCACTAACTCACCTTCACGGGTTTAATCACATCCTCATTAATGTGTCTCGATTAAGAATTGGGTCTTCCCACTTTCATACATTTGGATTTTCCAACTTACACTACCCCCAACACCACACAACCAACACACTACCCGAACATGTGGTTTAGGGAAATTCCTTCTTCTATGTTGAGATATTATCCGCTTTAGGCGGCACTGACTCGCCCGCACGGGTTCAATCGCATCCTCATTAATGTGTCTCGATTAAGGGTTAGGTTTTTCCCTTTCCCCACACATCCGGACATGTTGCACATTACCAGGGAACAAGGAAACAAAAGGTCTCACAACCGACAAGCCAAGCATTCCATATATCAAAGGTACAGTGTACAAAAACAAAGCTCAGAAGAACAAGGCAAAACACAAGTCAAAACAACTCCGAGTACTGAGCTTGCATCTGAATCTCCCACTCCCAAGTGCTCTCCTTGAGGCCGCCATGCCTCCAAAACACACGAACCAATGGAATGGTTCGTCCACGGAGCACCTTCTACATACGATCCTCGATTCTGACTGGTCGTTCCTCGAAGGTCATGTCGTCCCCCATATCTAACTCTCCCCTGTCATTTACTTGAGAGTAGTCTTGTAAGTACCGAAGAAGCTAGGAGATGTGGAAGACGTCATGAACCTTCTCCAACTGAGGTGGTAGGGCCAGCTAATACCCCACCTCGCTGACTCACCTCAGCACCTCAAAAGGTCCGATGAACCTAGGTGAGAGCTTGCTCCATTTCCTAAACCTCCGCTACCCCCGTCGAGGGGAAACCATCAAGAACACATGATCTCCCACCTCGAACTCCAAGGGCATCCTTCTTTCATCCTATCACGTACAAGCTGGACTTTCTCTATGGTGCTCTGCACTACCTCTGGCCCAAGAGCACCTGTCTCACCAACCTCTGCCCAGCAAATGGGTGAAAGACATGGTCTTCCATATAAAGCCTCAAACGGTGCCATGCCAATAGTATATTGGAATCTGTTGTTGTAGGAAAACTATACTAAAGGCAACTATCATACCCATGATCCTCCGAAATCCAGAATGCATGCTCGCAGCATGTCCTCCAAGGTCTGGATAGTCCGCTCTGTCTGCCCGTCGGTCTGGGGGTGCAAAGCTGTGCTAAAGAGTAGCTGGGTGCCAAAAGCATGTTGTAACCCCCTCAAGACTTGTGAGGTAAACCGAGTATCCCGATCTGAGACGATACTCTTTGGGGCTCCATGCAATCACACAACTTCGTATACATACCTTTGTGCTAAGGTACTCACCAGGCCTGACTCTTTAATTGCTAAGAAGTGAGCTGATTTCGTCAGTCGATCCACCACCACCCAGATAGCATCATAACCACCCTAATCTCTGGGTAGTCCTATGACGAAGTCCATTGAGATGTCATCCCACTTCAACTCAGGGAAATCTAAAGGATGCAACAAACCACTGGGAACACGGTGTTCAGCCTTAACTTGCTGACATACTAGGAATTTAGCCACAAACTCCGCCACTGCCCATTTCACCCTGGGCCACCAAAACTGTTCCCTCAGGCCTCGGTATATTTTCGAAACTCATGGATATACCGCCAAGGCTGAGCTATGGAACTCACGGAGAACTCCCTTATGCATTGTCTCTAGGATAAACAACCTTCCATGGAAAAGCATCTCATGTCGGTTGTCCTCTGTCCATCCCTCTGGAGCGTTCCCCTGATTGACACGATCAGACATCACTTCGGCCTCGGAGTCCCCCCACTGAGACTCTTCCACCTTGTACAACAAGGAGGATTGCACCGTCATCTGAAACAAACAGCCTCTAACACCTTCTTACCTGGCATCCAAGTGCAAGGCGGCCAACTCTACCATCGCCTTCCAAGCATCAGTGGACTCCTGATACACTTCCTTATGCGACTTCCTTCTCAAGGCATCATCCACAAAGTTTCCCTTACCTTCAGTGTAAGAGATCTCAAAGTCATAGTCTTGGAGAAACTCGACCCATATCTACTGTCGTAACTTCAGGTCACGCTGGGAGAAGATATAACGCAGGCTCTTGTGATCTGAGAAGACCAAAAAGTGCTCCCCAAAGAGGTAATGTCTCCACAACTTCAGTGCGAACACTAATGATGCAAGCTCTAGGTCATGGGTGGCATAGTTACACTCATGAGGGCATAACTGCCTAGACTCATAACAGATCACTCCATTCTTCTGCATCAGCACGCACCCCAGACCAAGGACAGAAGCATCACAAAACACCTCATAAAACAACCCTTCCTCTGGAAACCTAAGTACTGGAGCACTGACCAACTTCTCCTTCAGGTAGTCAAAAGCTTTCTGGCACTGCTCTCTCCGTAGGAATATCTGGTTCTTCCGCGTCAAAGCTGTCAATGGAGAAGCAACTCGAGAGAAGTCCAAAATGAACCTCCGATAGTAACCTGCTACCCCAGGAAACTACGAATATCTGCCATGCTCTTGGGTGCTGCACAAGAAACAACTGCCTCCACCTTCGACGGGTCCACTGACACTCCATGCTGAGACACTACGTGCCCAAGGAAGTGTACTTCTTGTGTCAAGAACTTACACTTCGACAATTTCCCGTAAAGATGGTGGTGTCGAAGGACTCCCAAGACTGCCCTGAGATGGTCAACGTTCTCCTCCTCTGACATTGAGTAGATCAGGATGTCATCGATAAACACAATGAAGAACGGGTCCAGAAACTCCCGGAAGACAAAGTTCATAATTCCCATGAACACAGCAGGTGCATTCGTAACTCCAAACGGTATCACCACAAACTCGAAGTGCCCATACCTGCACCTGAAATCCGTCTTCGAGATGTCACTATCTTTTACCCTCAACTGATGATATCCCGATCATATATAAATCTTGGAAAACCAACCTGCTCCCCTCAGTTTGTCAAAGAGATCATCTATCCTTGGGAGGGGATAGCGGTTCTTGACCGTTACCTGGTTCAACCTTCGGTAGTCTATGCATATCCTGAGACCACCATCTGCCTTCTTCACGAAAAAAACTGGAGCACCCCATGGCGATACGCTGGGTCAAACAAAACCATTCTCCATCAGATCGTCAATCTGAATCCGCAACTCCCGCAACTCCGAAGGTGCCATCCGATAAGGGGACATTGAGATCAGACGGGCACCAGGCTGTAAGTCTATCCCGAACTCAACGTCATGTTGGGGGGGTAGAGTCAGAAACTCCTTAGGAAAAACATCGAGGAACTCCCCAACAACCTCTAGGATATCTATCATCTCTATATCAGTTGGAACCACTGATAGCCCACCTAACAAGGAGAGGAGAGGCTTCACATGCCGGATTCCCACTTGATGGCTCCTCTCGCCATCAAAAGCTACACGTTGCCCATCCACGTCAGAGAACACAACTTTTCTACATAAGCATTCGATAACGGAACTAACAGAAAAAAACCAGTCGATGCCTAGGATGACATCGTATGGATTCATCTGTAACAGAAGAAGTTCCCCACTAGATCGATGTGGTCCCAAAATCATCCCACATTCCCGGCAAACACATGATACGCTGGTCTGGCCTCCAACTGGTGTACTTAGTACAAGTGGTATGGAAAGTCTCTCTACATATAGTCCCAAAGCATGGGCTAGGCCAGGTGCAACAAATGAGTGTGAAGCTCCTGAATCGAACAAAGAAGAAACAAGAGTGCTGAACAAACAAATCGTACCTCGCACCACCTCTGGTCCGGCCGGAGCTGTCAATTCTGCTGTGTGTAACTGTCCACGCCCTGCTCCTCTGCCTCTCTGATGTCATCCACCTCCCCGACCACACCCTGGTCATGGTCCTTGAGGGGCACCCTGAGGTTGGCCTCCTCCCGCAAAGTCTGCCCTCAGAGGAGCATGGTCCTGCTGCTGCTTGAAGGGCCTCGCCGGCAACTGGTGCTGCTGATGTGGGTGCTGAACCTTCCCACCTCCACCGTACTGAGCTCGGGTTGGGCACCGACTCTGAACGTGCCCGAAACCTCGACAAGAAAAACAACTCAGTCCTGGGCTCGTGAAAAAGGGATGAGGACCCGAAGATCTGAACTGGAACTGCTGGGGCCTTCTCCCCACTGGCCTAAACCTGGAAGGTCCCGTTGCAGGAGACCTACTGCTGATTGCCTTCCCCTTCGATGAGCCCGGATGAATACCCTATTGGGGTGAACCTCCCAGCAAGTGAATCCTCTCTACAACCTCTGCCTTCTTCTGTACCGCCAAGTACATCGGAAGGGTGAAGGGGGTGACTGCATGCTGGAGCGAAGGATGAAGAGCCTCCTCTAAACGTTCCGCCCGAGACTCCTCATCTGAAAAGAGATCCGGAGCAAATCGTATGAGATCCTTGAACTTGATCCCCAGCTCTCGTACTGACATATTCCCCTGCTGAAGGGA
Source organism: Viscum album (assembly GCA_963277665.1). NCBI lineage: Eukaryota > Viridiplantae > Streptophyta > Magnoliopsida > Santalales > Viscaceae > Viscum > Viscum album. Next base: position 545,113,486 of record OY728119.1, read on the forward strand.
GAGTAACTCCTGCCGCTTCTCCGCCTTGATCATGGAAGAAAGGAATTCCTCTCGGAATTCCTTCTCAATGTCATCCCATGGAACCTCTGCCTATATCCTCTCTCCGAGGTAGAGTGTCCACCACTGTCGCACCGCGCCTCTCAGCTAAATGATGACTAGGGGAACCCAGTACTCCCTTGGAGCACGAATCAAGTTAAAAGTGATCCATAGCTCCTTAAGCCACCCCTCCATCTCCGTATCCGAAGTACTACCCTCATAATTCTTGAGGGTCTACCGCTGGAAAGAACAGAGAGTCTTCTGCCACTGGATATCTTCCTCCTCTCGGTCAATCCTCTACTGATCGACCACTTGAATCTGCTGGGCCTCGGCCGTCTGAGCCACCCGGGGACGACATCCAGGTGCCATAGTTGTACGGTAAACAAGGATCGCCTAAGCCCAAGTAGTAAGGAAAACTCATGGTTTTATTTTATCATTTTATTTCAATTTCTTTCCCATACACCCAAATCAAGTAAAACGCAAACATGATGATGCATGTACCTTCCCTAGGGTCCCTACACTGCAATAAATGTAGTCTCACTTGGTCATTCGGTAGGCTCAGAGTCCATGCATCGGATCATGGGGGGCCTAAAATCTCGTGTCCTAGCCGGTCTTCCCTGGCCTATGTCACGCACTAAGATTGACTAATATTGTTTCCCTACCATCCTATACAATCCTCCCTCTGCCTGACTCCAAACTCCATCCTATCTCTCAACCATCACCTCTGATACCATTCTGTCATGACCCCCTCCCACCAAAGATGCCCCTCCTGAGCTGGCAATGGTGAAAGGGAGATAATGACCCCTGAGTCCTGCCTCTAGTAGGCCCCGGGTTGGCAACTAGAACCAAGGGTATGAGTTTTCACAAATATGGGAGGCATTACCCTTTTATTATTTTAAGATCGGGAAATAGGACAAGTCAACCACCAAAAAGGAAAAGAACAAGTGTATAGAAATAAACCCAAACCAAGCCCACATGCATGTTTAAACAATTTTATAACAAGGTACAAGTACAAGAAAGCTCAAAGTACAATACCAAAAGAAAAAGTACAGCAACAGCAACAACTCCAACTGTCTGACTAGTAGGGTCTCACACGGCTCTGGTAGTCCTCCTGGAAACCTAAAAGTAAATGTAGGGTGAGCATAAAAGTATACTCAGTAGTGAAACCTAAAGCTCTCATGCACAAGTGGGGAGACATCCTAATGTCCCGTGAGAAAAACAGAGGAAACCTAGCAAGGAATTCTATCCACCCAACCTCAGAAGACACACTCACCAAAAACACAATCACAACAGGTGGTAACATATAAGAACAAGAGTATTGGGTACCCCGCACCATTTCCCTTTAGTTAGCTGCTCTTCCTAACGGAAAATTTCCTGACGGTGCCACACTCTCCCCGCCCACACATACCTGGGCCTCACAACCACGTATCTCGCCCGCACACACCTAGGCCTCACAACCACATATCCCTCCCACACACACCAGGGCCTCACAACCACATATCATGCCTGCACACACCTGGGCCTCACAACGACGTATCCCGCCCGCACACACCTGGGCCTCACAACCACGTATCCCGCATGCACACACCAGGGCCTCATCCCAAAGATTCTTGGGAGACAGTAGAACCTTCCCGAAGAGTCTTGGGCTAAAACCACTCCAATCGAAACCTACCCAAAGATTATTAGTTGTAAGGTAGCCTCAATCCATCACAGCCTAGGGGATAAGGAGCAGTAAGGATCTAGTAACTAAGGGAAAACGTCCTCTCCCATGAAATGGGAGTTTTCAGCACTATGTGCTCAACATGAGTGGGGTACGATAAAGCACAAAAGATACAGTTATATATATACCAACCACACAACCCAACCTATGGCTTCTAAACAGAGAAACTGAGCACGTGCCTCGGCACTGCTACTACGAAGAATTCATACAACAAACAACCCCAACCCCATTTAGGTTTTCGAGTTTCAGTAGAATTAGTTTATTTAGTCCCTTGACTACTGGGAAACTATCCAAAACCAACCACATAGATCGTTCGTAAAGCATATCCCTGCCATCCACAAAACAAGTTAGGAAAACACAAGCAACACAACCAAGCCCTTCTTATCAACCAACCAACCCCATTGATTATTAATCTCGTTCCGTTACCATGCCCCACCATTCATTAACTCTCCCGCTTTTATTTTTATTCCCAACCCATAGTTCGTTCACATTACAACCCATCCCTACTGCCCTGCTGCCATCCACCATAACCATAACCGCACCGTACATCATTATCCCTTTAATACCATTTATCATAGCCCCGCTGCCCGTTACCAACACAACATTCACACCAACCCATAACCAAGTCAACCGTCGCCTCACTGCTCACCCAAACCACAACAACCCACAAAACAACCCCATCACATGCCACGTAACCAAGCCAACACCAACATGTTCATTATTCCATTTTTTTTAACCGGGGTGATCACACAAGGGCTCCATATTTTTAAATAACCAACTTTACGTGATTAACCAATTTCCACATTACAAAAAGTTCCATCCACAAAAACGGTCTAGAAAGATATGGAAAAATTTAATTGCACAAAAAAGGCCCCCAACGACCATAATTTTCAGTAGGCATAAGCCTATTCAATTCACAACATAATATCATAGGATATAAAGTAAAAGAAATCACAAACTTCCCAACCCCGTTCTTTAACCAGTTATTATCTTCATTTAATGGTTCAACTATTTCTCATGAAAACAAGAGGATACCCACCCCTCATGATGCAAAATTTAGATATAAAAAGTTAAGATCCCTACCTCAACAGGTTCTGATTGCAACGCTTCCCCGGATCAACCTTAAAAGATGTACATCGGCATCCGTCACTTCTGTCGAGTCCCGGAAAATCCTCCTCAGGTGGATGTAGGAATGGAAAGTCCAAAGGAAAGACAACGAATCCAAGCTCAGAAGTTCCGCCTCGTCGTTACGATCCCGTGGCCGCTGACTGATCGTAAGTCAGAGCTCGGACGAAGAAGTTATGGAAGAAAAGGATCCTTCGAGTCTTTTGGGAGAGCTCTGCTCAGAGGAAAGGGGAGGAGAGGGGTGAGTTGAAAGGAGGAGGGGAACCCACCTTTTATAGGCGAGAAAAGAAAAATTACATGGCGTGTACTTTATGGTACACGGCATGTACTTTATGGTACACGGCGTGTACTTTATGGTACACGGCGTGTACTCGGTTACTTCACATGGTCTCCACGCGGCTTCCAACATGGCTCCACGGCCATTGACTAGTCAACACACGGTTTGAGGGAAACACATACGCGGGGAGGAACTACACGGCGTGTAGTTTGGACACATGGCGTGTACCCATTTATTGCACACGGCAAGGACACAGCTCCAACACGGCACACGACCATTGACTGGTAATGCATACGCGGGGACGGACTACATGGCGTGTAGTACTGAACACACGGCGTGCACCCATTATTTCACACAGCAAGGACACAGCCTTCAACACGGGGTATACCCGGAAAGGGGGTACATGGCGTGTACTCAAACTACACGGCGTGTAGTTTCAAAATTCTGGAATGTGTGGGTAAAGTCCATTTTACCCTCCAGAACACTTCTTGACCTTCTTTTTGACAAAGGAATGGGCCGGAGAGGTCCAAGCCATTACACTATTCATCAAAAATTATGGTTTTTCAGAATAATACCAAAAATTCACCCTAAGATATATTTGACATTCCGAATTAAAAAATGATGTCTATTTTACCTAATTCATAACATAGAAGTTGCATTAATTAATTTTATAATTAAATCCCGCTGTCAAATCAAATAACGTGTTTTTAAGAAACAATATCTATCAAAAGATTGACACTCCTTTATGTCCTATCTCAAAGTGATATTAATTCCAATGACCACCATTGGATTAAATGGTAAAAATATATTATAATTTCACTTTAAAACAAATTCAAAAGCTAATCAAATCATATAAATAAATTAGATTAAAAATAGGTTTTGAATTAAAATACAACATTTTCACTATTCATGGAAAAATGAACTTTATCGGAAAAATACCAAAAAATTACACAAAGTAAATTTTGATGTCCCGATTCTAAAGAAAAATTTTATTTTGTCAAATATAACACATAAAATTGTCAAAAATTATATTTAAAAATGGCTCTCCATCAAATGTTGGTTAATCAACCTTTTAAAGAATATTAGAAGATTTATGCTTAAAATTGGATTCATTTTCATTTTAAGCCTCTAACATTTATTGGATAAAAGTAAAAATAGTTGACAAACATATATAATCATTTTGTAGTTAGTTCTGTTCATTCCCATTATTACAACATCTAGGTGTTAACTACCATTTAAAATAAAATTATTTTATTATTAGAGTGCAACGTAAGATTTCAATGGAACTCGTTATTGCGTATTGGGTAAGCCATCGAGCATAGCGTTCCATTTAAATTAATATTACCATTTTATTCACAAATATGGATAAATATGAAAATGTCATATTCTTTATTTACCTGGGGTGTTACATCCTTCCCCCCTTTTGGGAATTGCGTCCTCGCAATTTTAAAATTGGGCACGAAAACATCATTGAAACTCCCACATCAGAACAAGAGTTGGTAAAACAACCACTTTAAAAGAAAGAAAGCGAAGTATAGAGGTCACCCGAGTTAACCCATACTAGGATTCCATGTAGGAAAACATGGATATGGAAGAAAAAGCAAAGGGTCATGTTCTAAGGGAGAGTGATAGAAAACATGTTTCGGAGAAAGTTAACCACAAGAAAATCACAAACTTGTGGTGGGTTAAACGGTATTCGATTCCCCAGTAGGAAAAGTTAAAAGACAACATTTTTTTTAAGTTACTTTTCATTGAGGAATTTATTTTTGATATTAAGGAAACATACATACTTGTCATGTTGACTTTCAAATTTTACTATATTTCTTACACAAACTCATACTTTCCCCAAATGATGAGTATTTAGGAAAACTTGTTCACATTAAGAGTACTATAATCAACCTCAAGAGAATAACCTAATCCACAAAAGAGAACTATATATTTCCCATGTCTTTAGATCTTAACAAAAACCAAACCAAAAAGATTAGTACGAGATCAGATAATACCCAAAAATGATATTTTAAAAAAAAAAGAAAAACTACTCCTAATCTCCAAAAATTTTCAAACAAACCCCAAAGTTCAACAAAGACCATTCAATAAACATCTATCCATACAATTCTTCAAAGTAAAACCAAATATGATTGAAACCCAAATATTTGAAGGATTTAGCCACATAGTCTTCCAAGGTACAAATTAACACTTATCTCCAAATAATATCAGTTGCTCTAAAAGTCTCATATTGAAAAGTAATTAACCTAATCACATATCCTCCATGATAAGTTAATAATTTCCATAGATTACCCAAAATTAACTTAATATTAATTCATAAAATCATCTAACTAAGAAGAATAAGTCATAATAACCAGGTACATCACGTAGTATAGTGGTAGGTGATAAATACAAGTCGCACTTTGGTTGTGGGTTCGATTATCACAGCTTTGTCTGACGCGACGGGTTGTCACGTGGTCTGTGTGTTGTCCTTTTTATAAATCTCCAATAATAACCCTAACATGTTTTAACCTTAATATTTTCCTTATACCACTTATTTTCATCCAAATTCATTACGATCTCAACATCTTAATTCTTGAAGCCTTATTTCACCACCATAAGATAAAATAAAATGATTCCCAAATTGAATAACAACATACCATGATCATGGCGTCCACTAGGTTTCATCATCATCTTGTTCACAGAGGTAGAAGTCCCATGCATTACAACAATGATTTATAGATCCTTCAAAATAATTTTCCTCCTCCATCCAAATACACCTTTTACAACATGGATCATATGGGTGTTCATAGAAAAACAGTTTTGAAAAATAATCATGTATGACATATAATTCCAAAACTTCTGATAAAACATGATTTCTATAAAATAGTCAGATACAATTTGAGTTGAAACTTTCTATTCTTGGTCCTTTTAAAATACCATATGTATGTACTGAGAGACTGTATTTTAAAAGAAAATATAAATAGGTTGCGCAGGGGGCTCCTTCCTCAGCACCATTTTTAAAATCATAATATGCTTCAAATTCTTATGATAAGGTAAAATATTTGAAAATACCTTGATAATATTTACCTTTCTTGAAAATATGAGAATATTTTGAAAATATTATTTTCCTAATTACAAGCCATGATCCATGATAATAACAAGGTATAGTGGAGGTGTTTGATATCTCAAACAACTGCTTGCAAGTGATTTGTTTTCTAGAAAAAGTTTCACAATCATCCGAACATGACATTGCAATAATTATTGCAAGCATGTCATCAGGAAGAGATAGGAATGTCGTTTGAGATCCTCCTCCTTCCATTTGTAACTGACTTTACTTGACCTGAAAAAAAGTTATAAAACAAGGATTTAACTGAAATAATAGATATAGGGACTAACCATGTGTCTAACAAAAACTCATAATCCCTAAAGTTGTCTAAACCGACTTCTGATACCAACTATAAGGCCCCAGCCTTAAACCTTACTTAATCATGAGATATTACAAATTAGATATTGAGAATCTTTTCTAGTTTAGAGTTTTAGAGAATTAGATCTTAAAACATGCATTAAATTCTACATTTAAACAGAGTGGTTACATAAAAGATAGTATTCATTTTTCCCATCAACGGAAACATATTTAAAATAAAACATGGATTCTTTCTTGACACTATCATCATATCGTGTACCTTTCCCTTGACCTGTGAAAAAATATTTCAAAAACTTGGGATGAGCATAAAACACTCCGTAAGGGATATAAAAATATGGAAAGGAAACATGAGTACATGTATACATAAGAATCAAAGAAATCATACTTTACCCATAAGACATAATCACTTTAACATTCCTCATCAAATCACGAATAAATCATAGAAATCATAAGATATAATGGTAACTTGAGGCATTCATAACATTCTTACGTAGGGAGTAACCCTCATGGTTACTTTTGGAATACCCATCACAATATATTCTCTAAATCTCTTCGGATAAACCCTAACGTTTAACTCCTTCGCGTTACCTGATGCATTGGAGAGCTATATCGGGCTCACCCACCCTTAGTTTATCACGGAACCACCCATATTCATAACAATTCCCACGAACCATAACATAATCGTATCACATAAAACATGCATAAAGGAAACATAACATTTCTACTTTTCCATCACAAGATATCTATATAACACACTGATATAAAAACATTATGAAAACCATTTTCAATACCAAAATAAAAGAAAAGTAAAACATGGTATTTATTTTTCATTCAATAAAATTTATGGCTTGTAGAGGAAGCCGAAACTCAAATAATGGTCACGTCGGCGGAGAAGTCATTGTCGCTGCATACGTATGACAAAAAAAACATTCCCTTTTTTCGTTTAGTAAATGCTTCGTATAAAAAATATTCTTTTTGAATAAATTTGAAATTCAAAGGGGTTTATACACTGTATAAAATACAGTTGTGTATAAAACAAAATATGCCTCAATGAAAGGATATTTATACGAAGTCCCTTACAAAGATGGTATCCTTGGATTAAGGATAAATCAATTACATAATTATGTGTGACAAACGAATACACCAAATATAAGTGTATATTAAGTGTAAAACAATCAGAGGTCATTCACACATATTCATAGAACTACATATTCAAAGAGTACAATTTTATCCCAAAGAATCAAAATTGGGTTAAGAAGTTCCCCTGCAAAAAATTGACAGCCTAACGGCGTCACTTCAAAATTCAGAAAATGAGTTGATGAGAGATTAAAAGGGTATCTCATCACTTGGACATAAAATTTACATCAATAAGGATATACATGAACATATCCCAACATTACAATATGTAAATTATAATACCCAACAAAAGATGTATTTTAAAAAGAGGAGGGTGAAAGGTTCCCTTACCGACTTGGGTATCTTTCGAAACATACACCCCATGAAAGAAGGACAATACAACATTGATGTAAATATTCATAAACATAAGTATATTACACAAAGAGTAGAATAATGGTCTGTAAATATACCACTAAAAGGAAATGGTGGCAAATGTAGCATAAATCTCAAGGGAATAAAAGTGAGATGAAAAATCCATTACGAAAACTCGGCACCCTAACGGCGCCACTTAAAACTTCCAAAAATTGATTAATGAGATAAAATAGGGTCTCTCATCATATTAACATAAAATTTACATCAAGAGTAATATAAAATAACATCCCCCTACATAACAAAGAGGAGCTTAAAAGAAGTGACATAACGGAGAATACTTAAAAAGAAGGAGAGAGGTTAAATCTCTTACGAAAATTCGGCAGCCTAACGGTGCCAATCAAAACATCAAAAATGGATTGATGAGAGAAAATAGGGTCTCTAATCATATGAACATAAAAAATTACAGTAATATTAATATAAAATACCATCACAATCATAATAAATATGATCTTAAAAGGAATGACATAAAAGAGTGTACTTAAAAAGAAAGAGAGGGGTAGGATCCCTTACCTCGGGTCCGACTTGACTCCATCATTCTTTAACCTCCTGAATAATAAACATGAGATAATTTATACTTTCTTAAGAAAATTTTTAAAGTTAATTATTCTTTTTATATCACTTATTACCATGTTATGAACACTATGTAATTATTTAAGTTAATAATGGTCGTTTTTTCGATCATTGCTACTTGAGTAATAATAAACTCTTTATAATTACAAGTTTGTTCATGGGGTAAAATATCCATTATATACAGAATTATATTCATTAATTATATATCATATATATCATATATATCCATTATATACATGCGTTTATAATATTACATAACATTTAGAGGTAAGAAATTAAATGCACCGTTCATGGAGATGGTAAGTCGTACGTACGCATGAACGCTACTTCCATTTATATTTCATATTTAATGGAATTAAAACATAATGATACATAATAGTATCATAATTCCAGTATGGTATCACATATAATATCATTAAATCTATCCTTTATACGTACCACATATGGTATTAACAAATCAAATCACTTTGAGGGGGCGGTAGTCCGCACTTCCGAAAATGAAGATAACGCGTTTACCCATAATGGAAACCATAAAGGTATGACATAAATGAAAAATACAGAAGATTAAGTAAAACATAAACATATTATATATCATATATAAATATATTTATATCTTAATGGCCACCTTTGATGGTGTTAAAAGAATATTGAACAATCATCGTTTCGTGAGGCAGAAATTCACCATCCACAGAAAGAGTATGTTCTTTAACCATTAGATGTAGGTGTATGTAAGTTTTGCTCGAATCCTTCTTATATAAACATCCTATTATATTAAAGATACTCGTGTTGTTACAAAAGAAATTAATAAAAAGATTTATGGGGTTTTAGAAGCAAAATTAAACAAAATAACACATGTCAAGACATTACCTTAAAATCGGGTAACTCCCTTTGGTTTGAACCAAAAGGGTTTCTTGAAGAGCTTCCTGCCTAAGGTAAGGATTCCATGATGAGTAGAGGGATTTTTAGAGACAAAATGATCAGATCTTGGCCGATCCAAAGGCTTCAGAGGTGTGCGTAAGGAAGTAGAGGTGGGGGCCTTTTATAAGAGGAGAGGAGGGGCACTCTTGGAAAAGTATAAAATGTTACTTTATTTTCAATTGAGTTTCTGATTTTAAAGGTCCCACATTGATGTCTTTATAGGATAAGGGGATAAGAGTTAGAAATAAACCCATCTAATAGGTTTTGGACATGTTTAGGGCTTAGATTTTGCTTTATTTTTCTTTTTGTTTAAATCGTTAAATAATGAGGTAATCACTGCATAATCATTATGTCATAAATAATTTAATTTATTTAATGTATAAAAATTATAAAAAAACTTCTATGATGTAGGAAATCTTTTCAGATTTCCAATAACTATTTATAGTCAAAAATCTGACTTGTATAACCCCATTTAAAAATTGTTTTAGTAAAACAATACATGTTTTTGTCATTTTTACTTTTACCTTAAATAAAAGGCATTAATGTCATTATCTTAACCAAGTGTCTCCATGGGGTCCCACAAATCGAACCATGGGTTTTCTTGGTCGGCCATGACTCATCCAATAGGGTTAGGAAAAGTTTCAAGATATTTTCATTTTATTATAATATCATTTTTACCTTATATCACACTAATTACCTTTAATCGTGATTAATAAAACTTAAAAGTTTCTTTTCATAAAAAATTATTTTCATCCCATTGAACCACATTTTACTTAATAATGAAAATAATTTATATTGGATTTTTGAAATTCAAATCATAGAAGTGGTAAAGATCCATTTAAACGAAAAATCAGTTTTTGTAACTACCACTTTGTGGTTTCACTATTCATCAAAAATTATGGTTTTTCAGAAAAATACCAAAAATTCACCCTAAGATATATTTGATATTCCGAATTCAAAAATGATGTCTATTTTACCAAATTCATAACATATAATTTGAATTAATTAAATTTATAATTAAATCCCGTTGTCAAATCAAATAGCGTGTTTTTAAGGAACAATATCTATCAAAAGATTGACACTCGTTTATGTCCAATCTCAAAGTGATATTAATTCCAATGACCACCATTGGATTAAATGATAAAAATATATTCTAATTTCACATTAAACCCAATTAAAAAGTTTATATAATCATATAAATAAATTATATTAAAATGAGGTTTTGAATTAAAATACAACATTTTCACTATTCATTAAAAAATGAACTTTATCGGAAAAATACCAAAAATTTACACAAAGTAAATTTTGATGTCCCGATTCTATAGAAGAATTTTATTTTGTCAAATATAACACATAAAATTGTCAAAAAGTATATTTAAAAATGGTTCTTCATCAAAAGGCGGTTAATCGACCTTTTATATAATATTAGAATATTTATGCTTAAAATTGGATTCATTTTCATTTTAAGCCTCTAACATTTATTGGATAAAAGTAAAAATATTTTAAAAACATATATAATCATTTTTTAGTTAGTTCTATTCATTACCATCATTACAACGGCTAGGTGTTAACTACCATTTAAAATAAAATTATTTTATTATTAGAGTGCAACGTAAGATTTCAAAGGAACTCGTTATTGCGTATTGGGTAAGCCATAGAGCATAGCATTCCCTTTAAATTAATATTAAAATTTTATTCACAAATATGGATAAATATGAAAATGTCATATTCTTTATTTACCTGGGGTGTTACATCCTTCCCCCCTTTTGGGAATTGCATCCTCGCAATTTTAAAATTGGGCTTGGAAACATCATTGAAAGTCCCACATCGGAACAAGAGTCGGTAAAAGAATCACATTAAAAGAAAGAAATAGAAGTATAGAGGTCACCCGAGTTAACCTATACTAGGATTCCATGTAGGAAAACATGGATATGTAATAAAAAAAGGGTCTTGTTCTGAGGGAGAGTGATAGAAAACATGTTTAGGAGAAAGTTAAACACAAGATCATCACAAACTTGTGGTGGGTTAAATGGTATTCGATTCCCCAGTAAGAAAAGTTGATAGACAACATTTTTATTTTAAGTTACTTTTCATTGAGGAATTTATTTTTGATCTTAAGGAAACTTACTTACTTGTCATGTTGACTTTCAACTTTTACTAGATTTCTTACACAAACTCATACTTTCCCCAAATGATGAGTATTTAGGAAGACTTGTTCACATTAAGAGTACTATAATCAACTTCTAGAGAATCACCTAATCTACAAAAGAGAACTATATATTTCCCATGTCTTTAGATCTCAACCAAAACAAAACCAAAAAGTTTAGTATGAGATCAGATAATACCCAGAAAGGATTTTGTTTTTACAAATAAAAAACTACTCCTAATCTCCAAAATTTTTCAAACAAACCCCAAAGTTCAACAAAGACCATTCAATAAACATCTATCCATAAAATTCAACAATTTAAACCAAAATATTATTGAAACCGAAATATTTGAAGGATTTAGTCACATAGTCTTCCAAGGTAAAAATTAACACTTATCTCCAAATAATATCAGTTGCTCTAAAAGTCTCATATTGAAAAGTAATTAACCTAATCACATATCCTCCATGATAGGTTAATAATTTCCATAGATAACCCAAAATCAACATACTCTTAATTCATAAAATCATCTAACTAAAAAGAATAAGTCATACTAACCAGGGACTTCACGTAGTCCAGTGGTAGGTGATAAATACCAGTCGCACTTTGGTTGTGGGTTCGATTCCCCAAGCTTTGTCCGACGCGACGGGTTGTCACACGGTTTGCGTGTTGTCCTTTTTATAAAACTCCAAAAATAACCCTAACATGTTTTAACCTCAAAATTTTCCTTATACCTCTCATTTTCATCCAAATTCATTACGATCTCAACATCTTAATTCTTGAAGTCTTATTTCACCACCATAAGATAAAATAAAATGATTCCCAAAATAAATAATAGTATACCTTGATCATGGCGTCCACTAGGTTTCATCATCATCTTGTTCACGTAGGTAGAAGTCCCATGCATTACAAAAATGATTTATAGATCCTCCAAAATCATTTGCATCCTCCATACAAATACACCTTGTACAACATGGGTCATATGGGTGTTCACAGAAAAACAGTTTTGGAAAATAACCATGTACGACATATAATTCCAAAACATCTGATAAAATGTGATTTCTATAAAATAGTCAGACAGAATTTGAGTTGAAACTTTCTATTCATGGTCCTTTTAAAATACCATAAGTATGTAATGAGAGACTATATTTTAAAAGAAAATATAAATAGGTTGTGCAAGGGTCTCCTTCCTCAGCACCATTTTTAAAATCATAATATGCTTCAAATTCTTGTGATAAGGTAAAATATTTAAAAATACCTTGATAATATTTACCTTTCTTGAAAATATGATAATATTTTGAAAATAGTATTTTCCTAATTACAACCCATGATCCATGATGATAACGAGGTATATTAGAGGTGTTTGATATCTTAAACAACATCTTTCAAGTGAGTTGTATGCTAGAAAAAGTTTCACAATCATCGGAACATGAATTTGCAATAATTATTGCAAGCATGTCATTAGGAAGAGATAGGAATGTCATTTGAGATCCTCCTCCTTCCATTCATAACTGACTTTACTTGAACTTAAAAAAATCTATAAAACAAGGATTTAACTGAAATAATACATATAGGGACTAACCATGTGTCTAACAAAAACTCCTAATCCCTAAAGTTGTCTAAACTGACCTCTGATACCAACTATAAGGCCCCAGCCTTAAACCTTACTTAATCATGAGATATTACAAGATTAAACATTGAGGATATTTTCAGGTTTAGAGTTTTAGAGAATTAGACCATAAAACATCAATTACATTCCACATTTAAACAGAGTGGTTACATAAAAGATAGAATTCATTTTTTCCCATCAATGGAAACATATTTAAAATAAAATATGGATTATTTCTTGAAATATTATTGACACTATCATAATATCTTGTACCTTTCCCTTGACCTATGAAAAAATATTTCAAAAACTTTGGATGAGCATAAAAAGAACATTAAGGGATATAAAAATATGGAAAGGAAACATGAGTACATGTATACATAAGAATCAAATAAATCATACTTTACCCATAAAACATAAACACTTTAACATTACTTATAAAATCATGAATAAATCATAGAAATCATAAGAAATAAAGGTATCTTGAGTCATTCATAACATTCTTACGTAGGGAGTAACCCTCATGGTTACGTTTGGAATACACATCACAGTATATTCCCTAAATCTCTTTGGATAAACCCTAACGTTTAACTCCTTCGTGTTACCTAATGCATTGGAGAGCTATATTGGGCTCACCTACCCTTATTTTATCATGGAACCACCCATCTTCATAACAATGCCCAAGAACCATAACATAATCATATCACATAAAACATGCATAAAGGAAACATAACATTTCCACTTTTCAATCACAAGATATCAATACAAAAAATTAATATAAAAACATTATGAAAACCATTTTCAATACCAAAATAAAAGAAAAGTAACACATGGTATTTATTTTTCATTCAAAAAAAGTTATGGCGTGTAGAGGAAGCCGAAACTTAAATAATGGTCACGGCGGTGGAGAAGTCGTTGTCGCCGTATACGTACGACAAAAAATACATTCCCTTTTTTGGTTTAGTAAACACTTCATATAAAAAATATTTCTTTTGAATAAATGTAAAATTCAAAGGGGTTTATACACCGTATAAAAGAAAGTTGTGTATAAAACATAATATGCCTCAAAGAAAGGATATTGAGACGAAATCCCTAACAAAGACGGTCTCCTTGGATTAATGATAAATCAATTACATAATTATGTGTGAAAAACGAATACACCAAATATAAGTGGATATTAAGGGTAAAACAATCATAGGTTATTCACACATATTCATAGAATGACATATTCAAGGAGTACAAGTTTATCCCAAAGAATCAAAATTGGGTTAAGAAGTTCCCTTTCCAAAATTCGACAGCCTGACGGCGTCACTTCAAAATTCAGAAAATGAGTTGTTGAGACATAAAAAGGGTATCTCATCAATTGGACATAAAATTTATATCAATAAGGATATATAAGAACATATACCAACATTAAAATATGTAAATTAAAAGACCCAACAAAAGATGTTTTTTAAAAAGAGTAGGGTGAAAGGTTCCCTTACCGACTTGGGTATCTTTCGAAACATACACCCCATGAAATAAGGACAATACAACATTGATGTAAATACTCATAATCAAAATTATATTACAAAACAAGTAGAATAATGGGATGTACATATAACACTCAAAGGAAATGGTGGAAAATGTAGCATAAATCTCAAGGGAATAAAAGTGAGATGAAAAATCCCTTACGAAAACTCGGCCGCCTAACAGCGCCACTTAAAACTTCCAAAAATGGATTGATGAGATCAAATAGGGTCTCTCAACATATTGAAATAAAATTTAAATCAAGATTAATATAAAATAACATCCCCAAACATAAAAAATAAGATCTTAAAAGAAGTGAAATAAAGGATAGTACTTAAAAAGAATGAGAGAGGTTAAATCTCTTACGAAAATTCAACAGCCTAACGGCGCCAATCAAAACTTCCAAAATGGATTGATGAGACAAAATAGGGTCTCTCATCATATGAACATAAAAAGTACAGTAATATTAATATAAAATAACATCCCAATCATAATAAAGATGATCTTAAAAGGAATGACATAAAAGAGTGTACTTAAAAACAAAGAGAGCGGTAGAATCCCTTACCTCGGGTCCGACTTGACTCGATCGTTCTTTATCCTCCTGAATAATAAACTTGAGTTAATTTATACTTTCATAAGAAAATTTTTAAAGTTCATTATTCCTTTTATATCACTTATTACCATGTTATTAACACGATGTAATTATTTATGTTAATAATGGTCGTTTTGTCGATCATTGCTACTTGAATCAAAAATAAACTCTTTATAATTACAAGTTTGTTCATGGGGTAAAATATCTATTATATACAGAATTATATTCATTAATTAGATATCATATATTTCATATATATCCATTATATACATGCATTTATAATATTAAATATCATTTAGAGTTAAGAAATGAAATGCACCGTTCATGGAGACGGTAAGTCGTACGTACGCATGAATGCTACTTCTATTTCTATTTCATATTTAATGAAATTAAAACATAATGATACATAATAGTATCATAATTCCAGTATGGTATCATATATAATATTGTTAAATATATCCTTTATACGTACCACATATGGTATTAATGAATCAAATCACTTTGAGGGAGCGGTAGTCCACACATCCTAAAATGAAGATATCGTGTTTACCCATATTGGAAACCATAAAGCTGTACCATAAATGAAAAATACAGAAGATTAAGTAAAAAATAAACATACTATATATCATATATAAATATAGTGACATCTTAATGGCCACCTTTGAAGGTGTTAAAAGAATATTGAACAATAATCGTTTCGTGAGGCAGAAATTCACCATCCACAGAAACAGTATGTTCTTTAACCAATATATGTAGGTGTGTGTAATTGTAGCTCGAATAATTCTTATATCAACATCCTTGTATATTGAATATACTGGTTTTGTTAAAAAAGAAATTAATAAAAATAGTTTAGGGGGTTGAAGAAGCAAAATAAAACAAAAGAACACATTTGAAGACATTACCTTAAAATCGGGTAACTCCCTTTGGTTGGAACCAAAAGGGTTTCTTGAAGAGCTTGCATCCTAAGTTAAGGCTTCCAGGATGAGTAGAGGGATATTTAGAGACAAAATGATCATATATTGGCTGAGCCAAAGGCTTGAGAGGTGTGGGTAAGGAGGTAGAGGTGGGGGCCTTTTATAATAGGAGAGGATGGGCACTCTTGGAAAAGTATAAAATGTTACTTTATTTTCAATTGAGTTTCGGATTTTAAAGGTCCCAAATTGATTTATTTCTAGGATAAGGTGATAAGAGTTCTAAATCAACCCATATAATAGTTTTTTGACATATTTAGGTCTTATATTTTACATTATCCATTCATTTTATTTAAATCGTTAAAGAATGAGGTAATCGCTGCATCATCATTATTTCATAAATAATTTAATTTATTTAATGTCTAAAAATTATAAAAAAACTTCTATGATGTAGGAAATCTTTTTATATTTCTAATTATTATTTATAGTCAAAAACCGGACTTGTATAACCTCATGTAAAAATTGCTTTAGTGAAACAATACATGTTTGTGTTATTTTTACTTTTACTTTAAATAAAAGGCATTAATGTCATTATCTTACCCAAATGGCTCCATGGGGTCCCAAAAATAGACCCATGGGTTGTAGTGGTCTTCCATGACTCATCCAATAGGGTTAGGACAAGTTTCAAGATATTTTCATTTTATTATAATATCATTTTTACCTTAAATCACAATAATTACCTTTAATCGCGATTAATAAAACATAAAATTTACTTTTCATCAAAAATTATTTTCATCCCATTGAACCAAATTTTACTTAATAATGAAAATAATTTATATTGGATTTTTGAAATTCAAATCACAGAAGTGTTAAAGTTCCATTTAAATGAAAAATCAGTTTTTGAAACTACCACTTTGTGGTTTCATTATTCATCAAAAATTATGGTTTTTCAGAAAAATACCAAAAATTAACCCTAAGATATATTTGATATTCTGAATTCAGAAAAGATGTCTATTTTACCAAATTCGTAACATAGAAGTTGAATTAATTAATTTTATAATTAAATCCCGCTGTCAAATCAAATAGCGTGTTTTTAAGAAATAATATCTATCAAAAGATTGACACTCGTTTATGTCCAATCTCAAAGTAATATTAATTCCAATGACCACCATTGGATTAAATGGTAAAAATATATTCAAATTTTACTTTAAAACCAATTCAAAATATAATCTAATCATATAAATAAATTCGATTGAAAAGAGGTTTTGAATTAAAATACAACATTTTCACTATTCATTAAAAAATGAACTTTATCGGAAAAATACTAAAAATTTACATAAAGTAAATTTTGATGTCCTGATTCTAAAGAAGAATTTTATTTTGTCAAATATAACACATAAAATTTTTAAAAATTATATTTAAAAAGGGTTCTCTATCAAAAGGCGGTTAATCGACGTTTTGAAGAATATTAGAAGATTTACGCTTAAAATTGGATTCATTTTAATTTTAAGCCTCTAAAATTTATTGGATAAAAGTAAAAATATTTGACAAACATATATAATCATTCTGTAGTTAGTTCTGTTCATTCCCGTCATTACAACGGCTAGGTGTTAACTACCATTTAAAATAAAATTATTTTATTATTTGAGTGTAACGTAAGATTTCAAAGGAACTCGTTATTACGTATTGGGTAAGACATCGAGCATAGTGTTCCCTTTAAATTAATATCAACATTTTATTCAAAAATATGTATAAATTTGAAATTTTCATATTCTTTATTTACCTGGGGTGTTACAGTGGGGGTTGTCCACGGGGGTGGGGGCCTGTCCAGAGGGTTTGGGGGTTGTTCGGGGGGGCTATCCAGAGGGTTGGGTGGTGTCCATGGGGTTGTATAAGGGGGTATGAGGTGGGTGGTGGTGTCCAAGAGGGGTGGGGGCTGTCCAAGGGTGTGGTGGTGTCCAGGGGGTGTCCAAGGGGCTGGGCGATAAGTGTCAGTTGGGATTTACTACTACATTGTGGTTTGTGAGATTATGACATGATGATTGTATTGTCTCATGGATATTAGTGTTGTTTCAATATGATTCTATTTGGTTATATATATTTTCACCAGTCATCGACTATGAGAAAATTATGGGTTTTGGGGGAGACCATGTCGTGGTTTTCAAATATGCGTAGTTATCCTGACTCCATTGTGTCGTGATGATTGGATTTACATTGTGTTTTCTCCATTTGAGTTTTTATTTTAAATTTGATTTGATTTTTAGGTGTACACCATTTTCTCCAATTTTCTATCAACCATTGGAGGCCCCGTGGTTTTCTTTGATTCAATGTAATTTAAAACTATTATATCTAACTTTATTTTCTTTTTAAAATCATATTCAAGCATATTTTTTTAAATACGCATAGATTTATTTTATATTTCAAAAAAAAATTACATTCAAATTATGATTTTTTTTCATATAAACATATATTTGTCTTATCTTAAAAAGATGTATAATTTTGATATTTTTTATAGTTAATAATGATTCGAAGTTGGGTTACAGCACATCGAATGAGCAATGAATATGAGGAAGGTTTTGATGCCCTTTTGGAATTTGCTAAACAAAATGTTCTAAGTGGTGACATTTTTTTCTTTCCATGCCTGAAAAGTTTGAATATGAAGAAGATGAAGAGTAGAGAGATAAAAGATCATCTGATTTGTCATGGTTTAAATCTGAGTTATAGCCCTTGGATTTGATATGGTGAAACTGGACAGAATGTCACTGATGATGATGATTCGCAAGATGGTAACTCTGATGGAATTGAAGAAATGATTAGCGATATTGAAGTAGAAAAAATTGACATAGAAACAAAAGTTGCGTTTCTATATGGTGTTGCGGAAAATCTATTATATCCTGGTTGTACAAATTTTATGGTTTTATCGGTGGTGTTAAGATTGATTAACTTGAAGGAAAAACTTGGATGGAGTGACAAAAGTTTTACAAAGCTACTACAATTGATGAAATACATCCTTCCAAAAGATAACAATCTTCTAGATTCACATTATAAGACCAAGAAAATATTATTCCCGATGGGATTTAGATACAAGAAAATACATTCCTGTCTAAATTACTGTATTATATATAGGAAGGAATATGAATTTCTGTCAGAGTGTCCTAAATGTGGGACATCACGGTTAAGGTGAAAGAAAAATCACAGGTTGATGTAAAGATTACAAATATATCTTCTAAGTTATTTTTGTATCTTCCTATAATTCATCATTTCAAACTTTTATTTTCTAATTCACATGATTAAAAAAGGTTAAGATGGAATTTTGATGAGCGGTTATGTGATAGAAAAATATTTCATCCAACTGATTGTCCACAATGGATGAAAATTGATGAGCAGTATTCTATATTTGGAAATAAAATTAGAAATCTCAGACTAGGGTTGTGCATAGATGGAATGAATCCATACCGAACCCTCAGTAGCACACATAGTTCATGGCCTGTTTTATTGTTAATTTACATTCTCTCTTATGAAGATTGTATGAAGCGCAAATATGTCATATTTAGTATAATGATCTATGGTTTGAATCAACCCAATAATGATATTTATGTTTACTTATCACCGTTGATTGATGATTTGAAACTTGTATGGGCTGATGGTATTAGGGTGTATGATTCTTATAAAATGGAATATTTCCAACTGCATGGAGTGTTTTTGTTCACTATAAATGACTTCCTAGCATATGGTAATTTGTCTGGATACATTGTTAAAGGGAATAAAGAATGTCCAGTTTGCAAACAACAGATGTCATATTGTTAATTGCATCATGGGAGGATAATAGTGTACATGGGTCATCGAAAGTTTTTGCCTATGGATCACAATTATAGAAGACTAAAAAGGCATTCAATGGCTCACAAGAATTTGATATTGCTCCAAAACCTTTATCCCCTGATATTTATTGTGAGAGGGTGAAAAAATATGATGTGACATTGGGAAAGACACAGAAATCTGGTAATGATAGACATATTTGGAAGAAAAGTTCAATATTTTTTGAGCTACCATATTCGAGATATCATGAAGTTAAACAAAATATTGATTTCATGCATGTGGAGAAGAATATATGTTATTGTTTGATTGGAACATTGTAAGATATTAAAGGAAAGACAAAAGATGGGTTGAATGCAAGATTAGACTTACTATCAATGGGAATACGTTTGGAGTTAGCTCCCACTCCTAAAGGAAGACGAACATTTCTTCCCCCGGTTTGTCATACATTATTGAAGAGGGAGAAAATTAGCTTTTTTTGGTGTCTTCATGATATCAATGTGCCTCAAGGTTATTCTTCAAATATAAAAGTTTTGTCTCATTAAAGGACTTGAAGTTGATAGGTATGAAATCACATGATTGTCACGTCATGATGCAACAAATTCTACCAGTTGCATTGCGTGTAATATTGTCCATTTGTGTCAGAAAGACTATAATGAAGTTGTGTTATTTTTTTAACTCAATTTGTAATAAGGAAATTGATGTGAATGCTGTAATTTTTTTGGAAAAGGATGAAATTTTTATACTTTTTCAATTAGAAATGTTTTTTCCTCCAACTTTTTTTAATAAAATGGTGCATTTAATGGTTTATCTTGTTCGAGAAATAATGATTTATGGACCTGTATATCTTCGTTGGATGTATCCTTTTGAAAGGTGTATAAAAATATTGAAGGGGTTTGTTAAGAATCCATATCAACCTGAAGCCTCCATTATTGAAAAGTATATTTCTGTGGAGGTTGCATAATTGTGTACGAGCTACTTGGTTGCGGCGCAGCACATAGGTTTGCCTCCATCTCACCATGAATGAGTTAATAATGAGGGAAAGGGGATTCATGGCTTGAAAGTCAAATCATTTCCAGCTGAACAGATGAAGAAGTTATAATCATACATCTTGAATAACACAGTAAATGCTCAACTGTATATCACATTGCATATTAATGAGTTGAAACAATGTCATCCAAAAAAGAATGAAATGTGGATTTTGAATAAGCACAACAAGACATTTTTGTCATGATTTAAAAAGAGATTTCTTGGTAGATCAGATGTATTAGAGACATTAAAATGGATGGTGGGTGGTCCATGTTTAAATGTTATAACATGGTCCGGTTATGACATTAATGGCTATACATTTCATACGAAAGATCAGGACAACATAAGTGCAATTTAGAATAGTGGTGTATTGGTGTTTCCAAAAGCAATGGATTTTTCGAGTGCTAAGGACAAAAACACAATTTTTCCATCAAGTGCATATTATGAAGTGGTTGAAGACATATGGAAGTTTGATTAATTTAAAATTAAAGTTCATGTTTTTAACTATAAATGGTTTATCGGTAACAACAGTGTCAGACATGATGAATTTGGAATGAAACATGTTAATCTAAATATATTGGAAGATACAGCTGATTCTTTTATAATGGAAACACATGAAAAACAAATTTTCTATGTAGTAGATCAATCGGATATACAGTGGGCTCTTTTTTTACATGGAAAAAAACAATATATTGGTGAAGATGAACTTGATGAAGATACTGATTTATGTGAGATCCTTACATCCATGGAAATATTAACAGAACATAATGATGAGCATGTTGAAGAGGTGGTTTGTTCCATAAGTAATGATCACGATGAAGGAATTTGGGAAAATAATTCATTTGTACATTCCTAAAATTACAGGTAACATATGTTTATTTCTTTTTTAGATTTATTTTTTTCATAAAATGTTAGATATTGTAAGGTTTTTCTTTATTAAAACATGTGTGGAAACAAAATAAGTATAAGTTTTTGTTTGTTTTAAGTTTGTATAGTTTACATTGTCATGTTTACCAATACATGAATTATATATCTATTATATTTGATTAGTGACAATTACTTTACCATGTTTACTAGGTTTACCAGGTTTACCATGTTTACCATGTTTACCATGGTTACCATATCGAACATCTTTACCATCTTTACCATTGTTTAACATTCTTACCATATTAACAATGTTTACTACTATGTAACATAGTACAATTTTCTATTTTTTGATTATATTAGTATTAAAATATTTGAATTTATATATTTGCAAACTAATGTTTGTTTATTTGATTTGATAGATAATGGAAGATCATTCAGTTGATCAACCACATGATTCTGGAGATGAGCATATTGGTCATACCTCTGGGGAGGAACATTCACATGCTCCTCTTGATGTTCCCCAATCTTCCTCATGTGCTCCTATTACGACAAAGAGTTCAAGAGTTGGTAAACGTGGGTGCACACGTTTACCAAAATTATCACTTGACTGTAAGCAGGATCAGAGGATACTCGTTGATTTTGATGATAATGATATTCCTAGAGTTCCAAATGAAAAAGATTTTAATATTTTTGTATCAACTCAGGCTAAGAGAAAAGTAAGAATTTTGTATGATGAATGGAGAAGTGTGGATAAAGCGATAATCTCTTAGTTGTGGGAGATGATTTTGGTAAGTTCTTTTTCTATTTTTTGACTATTCTTTAAATTTTTCTAGTATATATAATATGTTTAACCTCTTCTTTATCAGATGACATTTGATATTATTGACACTAGAGGAGTCAGGAAGAAATGTTTATCAATGGCTGCCAGGAGATGGAGGGATTTCAAATCATCCCTATCATCTGATTTCATTTTTGGTCATATGAGTCATGACAATCCATGTCGTATATATCCTTTTATAGATGAAGGCACAGAGAGAAAGTTTGTCGAAAGTAGAAAAAAAATAGTCATTTTTTGTAAGGAAAATGTATAATTTTATAAGCTTTCTTATATAAATTATCTTATTAATGTTTTGCTAATGATTTCTTATTCTTATTTTACATAAAACAAGGAAACCTCATCAAGAGATCCAATCTAAAATTGTACACCCTCAAAGTTTATCTCGGGTAGGGTATGCATTTTTGGAAGAACAAATGATGGTGGAAAAATATCAAAAACTACGAGTTGAGTCTTCAAGCTCTGGATAGGTGGCCCCTCCATCCCCTCCATCTAGACATGAAAAATGGAAGAGAGCTCAGATGGGAAAGAGGGTAATATATTTCAGAAGAATCGAGAATCGTAGCTAACAAGATTGTAAGATATCTATTTTATTTATTTAAGTTAACTATTTTATTCATATAATTTCAATCATTACTGAAATGTTCAATTAATTAATACAGGACTCTCTTGAGGAGAAGATCTCACATGGGGAATTTACAGCTACTGGGAGGCAAGATATTTTATCTGTAGCATTGGGAAAGCCCGAACATCCTGGTTGTGTAAGATGATATCTGGAAGGTGTATCAGTAAGAAAAGTGTTGCCATGTTCTTCAACTTCTAATGTTGAGGGTGTTTATAAAAAAAATAAAATCCCCAGACGATGAAGTTCATAATATTAATGCGATGATGGTGGAAAATATTAGAGCGTCGGTACAGTCTATGTTTGCAGACATGCAAAGACAATTTCATACTGCAACTCCCACTCCTCCACCTCCCCCTAGAGATCCCATTATTTATCCTCCACCTCCGCTAGTATCTCCCACTCCCCCACCTCATCCTGCGGACCCCATTTTTTTATCCTAATCCTCCGTTGCAGCTTCCTACTTATTGTGAGTTGTATGTTGATGATCCTCATCATCATATAGTTGCATATGGGTTGCTATATTGTATAGGAGATACAGTTCATCATAAACAATTAGAGGTAGAGAATCAGAGGGTCACTGTACAGGATATTATAGATAGATCATCTCGAGTACCATTACCTACAAATGAGGTGACGAGTTGGACATAGTATCGGACATTTTTTAATTTGGCCATCCAAACTTCTTCAACTCATTTCCATAGAGGTATGAATGTTATATCATTTATTTTATTTTTTATTAAAGTTGTTTTATCATTTGAAAACTAATATTTTTTCTATTTATTTTTATAGGAATACTTCAAAGGTAAAGAAATATTGTATAGACAACAACAAAGAAAAATGTATATGAAATCAGATACAGAATATAGTAGTCTCGATAGATTGTCAAGATATTCAAATTTTTTGGTGGGTCATTATGACTTTCCAATGGAAGCTCATGTTTTTAGACGTCCAATAACAGTGGGGACTATGAAAACTGATATCATGGAGCTTGTTACTGGAGATAAGTTGGACATCAACATGGTGCAATTTTTTTCCATGTAAGTCTTAACACCTTTTCCCTGCATTATATTTATTAAAAATGTATACTTATGTCTATTTTGTATTAGGTATATTTATAACATTTGTGAGAGGAATGAGATGACAGTTGTATATGGATTCATGGACCCGCAATTGATTTCCCCTATAGAATGTGCATTGGATGAGGAACAAAGAATGATTTATATTGCTGAAAGACCAGAACAGAATATAGTCACACAATGTTGGATGATTCCTTTTTGTGAGAGGTATGAAACATATCTCTATCAAGGGGTTCATTATCTTTTAACATAAAAAACCACTAACCTTAAATTTTCTTTTATCAGTGATCATTGGATGCTAGGGGTTTTTTCCCAAGGGAGAAAACACTTTATTGGATATGCTATGTCCATGATGATGTGCAGGAAAGTTTTAAGAATATATTGGAAATGTATGTTTCAACTTCTCAATAGTTTTATATATTATAATGAATTTTAAATTTACCCCATTCGTATTATTTTCTAATAGGGGATGGGTCTACTTTCAAAAAAACAAAAAGAAAAGGAGTGCAAAGATCAAATATGTAAATGCGAAGGTAAATATCCATTTATAATTTGTACTTTTTGATTTATTACATAAAAATAATATATTGAATTTACACTCATTCAAACATAACTATCATGAACAACAAGGTGTCATAGAATGTGGATATTATATGTTAAGATTTATGTATGAAATAATAATAACAAGGACAGTTGTGAAATTGACCTGGTAAGATTTCCTTTTAAACGTTTCCATAATATTTCAATTTGATTTATTCATTATACACGTTAACTACTATCCTTTTAATTTTTATCTATTTGATGACCCTCTACCCTTTACTACTCAAGAAATCAAACACTTACAAGTGGAGTGGCCAAATTATTTTATAGGATTGACTGAATTTTAGTTGTTTGTAGTGTAAAATGTAATTTTGAATATTGTCGTTGTAATTGTGTATTTCATTGTTGTTTAGGTTGGATTTAGTTTTTTTCAAGTTGAAAGTGTAGGTTTTGAATATTATATATGTGAATGTATAATTTTTCTCTACTTATTATTTTGGTCTACTTGTGATGGTTTTTCTGGTATGGATTCTGGTCTGTGGGAGGGGTTCTAAGGGTGTGGAGGGTGTTCAGTGGGGTGGGGGTGTCCAGGGGTGTGGGAGGGTTGTCCAGTGGGGGGGGGGGGGTCCTAGGTGTCCATGAGAGTGGGGGGCAGTCCAGGGGTGGGAGCGTTTCCAGGAGGGTGGAAGGGCTGTCCAGGGGAGTGTGAGGTTGTCCAGGGGGTGTCCAGGGGTGTGGGGGTGTCTTGTGGGGTGAGGGGGGTTTCCATGGGTGTGGGAGGGCTTTCCAGTGGGCTGGGGGGTGGGTCTAGGGTGTCCATAGGGATGGGGGTAGTCCAGGGGGTGGGAGAGGAGGCGCTGCCATCCCTCGAGGGGTTGAATGCTACTGGAAGGTATTCATCACTCCCATATGTGAAACATTTTGAGAGCTCAAGCTTCGCATTTGGGAGTGATGAGTACCTTCCAGTGGTGTGCCCTTCTAGGGGGTGTCCAGGAGGGGTGGGGGTGTCCAGTGGGTGTCCAAGAGGGTGGGGGGTAGTCCTGGGGGTGGGGGAAGTTCAAGGGTGTGGGGGGTGTTTAGGAGGGTCGGTGGTAGTTCCGGGTGTGGGGGCAGGCAGTCCAGGGGTGTGGGGGATGTCCAGGAGGGTGGGGGTTATCCAGGGTTGTGGGGGGCTGTCCAGGGGGTGGGGGGAAGTCTAGGGGTGGGGGTGTCCAGGAGGGTGGGGGTGTTTTCCAGGGGGTGGGGGTTTTCCAGGGGGTGGGGGTGTCCAGGGGTGTGGTGGGGGTAGTCTAGTGTGGTGAGGGGGTTCTGGTCTATTTTTGGTAACTTTTTGGTCTCTTTTAGTGGTGTGGGAGGGTCATCTAGGGGTGTGCGAGTGTTGTCCAGGGGGTGGGGGTATATAAGAGGGTGGGGGTTGTCCATGTGTTTAGGGTGATGTCCAGGGGTGGTGGGGATGTCCAGGGGTGTGGGGGCTATCCAGGGGGTCGGGGGCAGTCCAGGGGTGTGGGGAGTGTCCAGGGGTGTGGTGGGGGATGTCCAGTGGGGTGAGGGGGCTGTCCAGGGGTGGTGGGGCAGTCTAGGAGGGTGGGGGTTTGTCCAGGGTTGTTGGGGGCTGTCTAGTGGGGGTAGTCCAGGGGTGTGGGGGCTGTCTGAGGGTGTGGGGGCTGTCCAGGGAGTGGTGGAGAAGTCCATGGATAGGGGTGGTGTCCAGGGGGGTTGTCCAGGGGTGTTGGGGGCAGTCCTGGGGGTGGGGCTGTCTAGGGGTGTGGGAGTGTCCAGGGGTGTGGTGGGGTGTCCAGGGGGTGGTGGGGGTTGTCCAGTGGGTTGAGGGGGTTCTGGTCTGTTTTTTGTAACTTTTTGGTCTGTTTCAGGGGTGTGGGAGTGTTGTCCTGGGGGTGGGGGTATACAGGATGGTGGGGAATTTCCAGGGGTGGTGGTGATGTCCAAGGGTGTGGGGGGTGTCCAGGGGTGTGGTGGGGGCATTCCAGTGGGGTGAGGGGGTTCTAGTTGGTTTTTGGTAACTTTTTGGTCTGTTTTAGGGGTGTGGGAGGGTTTTCCAGGTGTGTGGGAGTGTTGTCCAGGGGGTGGGGGTATACATGAGGGTGGGGGTTTTCCATGGGTGTTTGGGGATATCCAGGGGGTCGGGGGCAGTCCAGGGGTGTGGTGGGGGCAGTCCAGTGGGGTGAGGGGGTGGGAGGTATGTCTAAGGGTGTGGGAGTGATGTCCAGGGTGTGAGGGGTATACATGAGGGTGGGGTGGTTGTCTCGGGGTGTTTGTCATTGTCCAGAGGGTCGGGGGCTGTCCGAGGGTGTGATGAGGATATCCAGTGCGGTGAGCGGGGCTGTTAAGGGGGTGGTTGGGGGCTGTTCAGTGGGGTAAGTTTTAAATGTTATCAATGTAAATGCGTAATTTTTCATTGATTCTTATTTTGGTCTACTTCTATTTTTATGTACGAATTCTTGATTTGTTTTCTGGTTGTTTATGGGGAGAGTAGAGGAATGCATTCCATTTAAAAAAAATTGGTCTTCTGCATTGGTTATTTTATAACCGACGTGATAAAGGAATGGGAAATGGTTTATCACGTGGGTTATTTGAATAACTGACGTGATAAACACCTATGGAATGGTTTATCACGTCGGTTATTTAATAACCGGCATGATAAAAGGCCTGGGAAATGGTTTATCACGTTGGCTATTATATAACAGACTTGATAAACCATTTCCTAGGCCTTTTATCATGTTAGCTATTAAATAATTTATGTGATAACCCCCCCCCCCCCCCTGGGACTGGTTTATCACATTGGTTATTATATAACTGACCTGATAAACCATTTCCCAAGGGTTTATCATGTCGGTTATTAAATAAAGGATGTGATAAACATCCCCCACACTATTTTATCATGTAGGTTATATAATAACCGATGTGATAACCCCCCTGGTTTATCACATCGGTTATGTAATAACCGACGTGATAAAGGCCTGGGAAATGGTTTATCATGTCGGTTATTATATAACCGACGCGATAAATACCCCCACACAAGTTTATCACATCGGTTATATAATAACCGATGTGATAAACCCTCCCCCAAGTTTTTTCACATCAGTTAATTAATAACTGGTGTGATAAACACCGTGATGTTATGTTTTTTATGTCGGTTTTTAAATAACTGACGTAAAAAACAATATTTATAACGTCATATGTATTAACATCGGCTAAAAACCGACATAAAAAATGAAAAATAACCGACGTAAAAAATTTTGCCTACACTAGTGACATGTGATTAAATGAATTTCTAACAATTAGGGGGTATATTATCATTGTTTTTGTTTTAATAATGAGTTATTAAAATTTGGGAGTATTTTAAATATTATTTTAATATGATTCTTCAAAAATAGGATAACCCACAACTCAGGAAACAACATGTGTAATGTCCCTCCACTTCCTCATTGGGTCGAGAAGGTAGTGAGATGCTACTTGTACTTAGGAAACATTCCTAAAGTGCTAAAGGCTGGCATTAAATTCTGAGGGATTGAAGAACAATTGGGTAAATATTTCCCCTTAGAATAAAACCAACCAACCAAACAAGGCATAAGAAACCACAACTATATGATGTGTCTCAACAAAGTAAACCATGATAACAAATTACCAAGTGATAAACAAACAACCAAACTCTTCGATAAAACTTCCCAAATACCCATAAAAATAAATCACAAAAAAATATAGATATTAGAGTACCAAGAAGAATACTCATCAAAATTATCTAAAAGAAATAATGACACACTCCACAACTCCACATCAAGATCCAGGCTACAATAACCACAATACTTCACAAACATCATGGTGAACTTATAGGAAAATGACATGCTTTACATTTTCATGTCACGAAATACCACATATGTAAAATCACCCAAGTGAAGAAGAAGGGGGTGACTAAAAATACTCAGTATGTTTTTCCCAAAATAATTCTCGACACACACCACTAGGATAGATCCATTATCACCTTTATATAAAGCTATTTATACAAAACATCAAATAGTGAAATAATTTTGAGAAATCCAAACAAATCCTTACCAAGACATTTTTCACTCAAATACACACAAAACAAGAGAAATCCAAAAATTATTCCCTAATATATTTTACTATCACATATTAGCAAAAAAACATTCATCTTTCTTAGCCACATGAATAGTCAACACATAGCCATGAAGTTTCACACTCTCAACCTAGTGTAACAATCACAATGGAACTTACCATCCATGTTTGTTTACTAGTTTCCCAATCAAGTGGTAATTCCCTCCCACTTAAACTTGATTGAGTACCTTCCATCCCCTACCCATCCCCTTTTTATAGTGGTACTCCCCACCTACTTTCATCATTCCAACACAAGCATAAAGTTATCAAGCCAAAAAACAAGAACATGTACCCACTAAATCCACCACAATACACAAACAACTATTTCACAATGAAAACATCACTTAGGTAATCACCCATTCCACATTGCATTATAATAAAGCAACCCCTTTTATGGAAAACCATTTTCACAAACCATTTTCATAAATCAATCCAAGATACCGATTTTAAATTCAAAATTTTAAAATCTGACAACAAATAACATTTCACCACAACAACCCATTTTCCCCATAATCATAAAATCATCACAAAATAAATTTACAATAAGATACACACATCATAATAACAAAAAAATCCAAGAAACCCCATTTAATTTAAAACTACGATTATAGTTCTAGAAAAATGGAGTCGAGAGTGATGCCCCCTTCCTTACGGTTTTGGTGAAATCGACCAACTCACAACTGCACCACAAATAGAGGAGAAATCTCCACTAAAACCCCCTTAGATTTCTTTTACTAACAAAAATATCCAAACCATTATCATTATAGAAAAAAAAACCTTAAATCTATATGTGACAAAATTTGATCTTGAAAACCAAGAGAGTGGGAAAACTAGATCTAAGGAATACCAAGAAAGAACCAAGATAAGAAACTTATCAAAGAAGAATCACCTTCAACACACCTTGAAACCCATTCAAATCGTCTCAAAAATGAGTTGGAGATCCCCTATAATCATTGAGAACCAAAACTTCTATGTGGGATTTGATTTGGGGAAGTAATGTTGTGTTTTTAGAAAATCTATGGTGGTCATATTTTAAAAAAATGCATTTTTAAAATTGTGCACAGTAAACTCGCACGGTTAGAAAAATCATGCGCTAATCATGATCTTTCTACTATCCAAAGGGTGTCCTATATGGTTTACTCAAATGGTTAGAAAAACAATGCGAAAACCATGATAATCCAACTACCTCATGTTACACAATTACCTGGGAGGTTCTTCATGGTTTTATCCATCCATGCTAAATCCTTTCACCCTTAAAAAAGTACCAAAACCATTCCAAAAACATTCCAAACCTTACCAAACATTACCCAACCACGTTAACCAAATTAAAATGAATAAAAGGGGGTTACATACCACCAATTATGGGTACTAAAGTTTTCACACCATTGGACTTTTCATTGCTTAAAAGTAGAGATCAAACACTTTTACAAAAGTGTTTGAGCCATTTCTCAACCATCTCTTTCTCCCAATCCCATGTCTTTTACTGAATATGATAATGCTAGAACAAAACTAAAACTAAACCAATTATCTTACCATAAAATACATTCTATTTCCTATCCACAACTCACATTGGCACATGCACTAACAAAGCATACAACTCTAGCTCAACATGATCCCCTCGAATCACATGGTTTAGGTCTGTCTTATACTTTTTGAACTGAGAAACATGTAACACATTGTGCACCGCAATAAATCGTGGTGGAAAATAAAATCTGTAAGAAACCTGTCAAACCCACTAATATATCTCAAAATTCTCAATATACCTTGTATATAACTAACCCTACTTCCCAAACTGACGATGTCCAAGCCTAGAAGATATTTCAAGAACACATGATCACCCACCTCAAACGACAACAGTTGTCGACAATGTTCCATAG
The DNA here is from genome assembly GCA_963277665.1 of Viscum album. Classification (NCBI taxonomy): domain Eukaryota; kingdom Viridiplantae; phylum Streptophyta; class Magnoliopsida; order Santalales; family Viscaceae; genus Viscum; species Viscum album. The sequence continues at coordinate 545,144,647 of OY728119.1, forward strand.
ACGATTTCAGATGACTCTGTGAAATCCCCATTCTCTTCTTAGTCAACATTATTTTATACTTAGTCTATTGGAAAAAGATTTGTTCAGCTATTGAGGTCTTACCAGTTTCAACCCAACAAAGTGGAGAATGACATGGACACTCATATAGTACTTCAAACGGAGTTGTATGTATTGAGGCTTGATAAATTTTATTATTTTATTACTACACTAATGGAAATTGATCCTCCCATGAGCCATTAAAATCCATCACATACTCCCTTAAAATATCTCCCAATACTTTTATCATTCTACTATTATTCACATTTGTATGAGGATGATATTTCTTGATCATAGTAAACTGGGTTCCAATGGAACTGGAATACCATGCTTCTTTTCCTATTCAAAAATATATATTTTGGAAAGATCCTCCACCATATGAGATTCAGAAATAAGGATTAAATATGGAAACTTTGTGATCCGATCCACTATGACCCATATGGCATCGTGCTTTTTGACCGTTCTTGGGAGACCTGTAAAGTAATTCATTGCTATTGGTTCCCACTTCTATACAGGGATAGATAAATATTACACGATACATTTCGACCACTAATGTTCTCCCTTAACTTGTTGATAAGTCAAGAATCTTGAAAAAAAACTCTTCCACTATCCTATTCATAAAGGCCCACTAAAAGTTTTATTTCTACACTTTATATATCTTTTGAATTCCAGGATGAATATCCCATCTATAATGATAATAATCCTTAAGAATTTATTCTTGATAATCCAATGGTACAACCAACAGATTCCAAAAAAAAACGAAATGCTTGTTCAGTTCCCATCTCAATATCCCCCTCACCATTGTGTTTGGATCTCATCACCATACACTCATAATCAAACACCTATATCTCTTTAACCAAACCAACCAAGTTATTATCCAATGAGACTAAGAAGAAAACTACTCTGTCACCCCTGTCCTCACATTCCAACCACATGTCAACTATAACTAACATCAACAACAACTGATCTGATGCACGTTTCACCACATGAGCATATGAATTCCTACATAATGCATATGTTGTGAAATTTCCCTTACCCAGTGTTTACATCAATTCAAAATCAAATATCTAGAGATACTTCATCCACCTCCTTTTCATTTTATGAGAAAATAATCCTTAAACTCTTATGTTCGGTAAAAATCATGAATTTCTCATCGATGGTATAATGATGCCACATTTTCAAAGCATGAACCATAGCCACCAAATCCAAATCATGCGTTAGGTATTTATTCTCATGGAACCTAATCTTCTTCAATCCGTACATAACTACATGATCCTCTTTCAGGATAACACACCCCAACCCTAATCCCAATACATCACAATACAGAATGTACCATTTTCATGGTTCTGAATATACCAAGATTGGTGCTGATGTCAAACAACTCTTATGATCTTTAAATTAATTCGGACACTTCTCATTCCATTGAATTGAAACATTCTTCATCGTAAAAGCTATCCTTTGTGAATCCAATCATGAGAAATCATGAAAAAAAATCAATAATAGCTATCCAGACTAAGGAATCTTTGTATCTTGAAAACATTCTTTACGAGTTTCAATGAAATAACGACCTCTATATTTTCTGAATCAAATGAAACACCATTCATAGAAATTTCATTTCCAAGGAAACAAACCTCCTATATCTAAAAATTACACATTGACAATTTAGTGTATAATAGATGTTCTCTCAAGAACCCTAACACTATCACCAATTTATTCTTATTATCCACCCTTGTCCTGGAATACACCAATATATCATCAACAAATACCTCTAAAAAATATTCCAAATATTTGTGAAATATCTGATTCATCAATTCCCTAAAAATTTCTACTGAATTTTTTAAAATAAATGGAATAACCACAAATTCATAATGGCCATATCTACTTCTAAAATCTATTCTCAAAATATCATCCTTCCATAGGTGAAATTGATGATATCCTGACTACAAGTCAATCTTGGAGAACCACTGAGCTCCCCGCAACTGATCCAACAAATCATCAATGTGTGGAAGTGGATATCAGTTCTTTATCGTAACCTACTTAATCATACGATAATTAACACATATCCCAAAATTTTTATCCTCATTATTAACAAAAAAAATCAGTGCTTCCCAAAGAGACATGCTATGCCAGATGAACCCTTTGTTTTCTAACTCCTCCAACAACACATTCAATTCCCTTAATTCTGTTGGTTTTATCAGATAAGAAGAAATTTAAATAGGATTGATACTTGGAAGAAGATGAATTGTAAGCTCTACTTCTCTCATGGGTGGAACCCCTGAAAATTCCTTAGGAAAGACATCCAAGAACTGATCAAAAACTGCAAGAAAAAAATTTCATGTTCTTCTCCTTTCATTGATTCCAATGAAAGGGCCACTAACTTATACAATATCAGGCCAACAACTAGTTCCAACAAGCCTATTATACCAAAATTTTCATTCTTCTCTCCTCTAAAGAGATTTTTGGCCCCATCATTCATCGTGAAACTAACCATTCATGCATAATAGTCAATGTGGGCATTAAACATTGCTAACTAATCCCTTCTAAGGATTATATCATAAGCATCCATCTCAAGAACTGATAAAACCCACATCTACTCAACCCCATAAACAACTATAAAACATTCTCTACATAGTAAGTCTCGATAATCACTTTGAAAATGTAATTCCCAATGCCTATAAGTGTCCCCAAAACACTTATGTATCCAACTCCCTGGTAACTAGATGTTCCTCATAAAAGGGCTATCTATGTCCTTTCATTCTATACCTTTCCTGTTCCAAAAATCCTACTCTTTACTACCATTCTGACTCAAAGAATGTCCTGAGAATCAATGTCAACTCCAAGACCAAGATTGAGAACAAAATCTAAAGGACCAAATAACTCATACCACTTGTAATGTATCGCGCATTCCTCATTGTCATGAGAAGGTGGTGAGATACTAGATGGCCTTAGGCGATGCTCCCAATGTGCCAAAGGTAGAAAATAAAAATTGAGAGCTTCAAGACCAATTGGGGAATGATTTTAACTTGGAATAAAACCAACAAACCAAAAAACTCAAAACCAACCACAACTACATGATTCATGTCAACAATGTAAACCATAATTACAAATTACCAAGAGGCAACAAAAAACCTAAATCTTCCATAACAATTCCCAAAAACCCATAAAAATAAATCAAAAAAAATACAAATATCAAATTATGAAGTGGAATACTCATCAACAAGACCCACAGAAAACAATGAAACATTGTACAGCTCCACACCAAGATCCATGCTCAAAGAACCACAATATCTCCCAAGCATCATAATGAACCACTTGAAAAATTATATGCTTTTCCATTGCATATATCCTGGAATACTACATCTACAAAATCCCCCATGTTCCAAAGTAGGGGGTGAGTACTAATACTCAGTAGGTTTTCCCCAAATGACTTTCTTACACATTCAACTAGGATATAAACATTAGCACATATATAAAAAGAAAGTTATATAAAACTTCAAATAGTGAAACAATTTCAAAGAATCCAAAAACACCCTTGCCAATCCATTTTTCATTCAATTCCACACAATACAAGGGAAATCCAACAAAATCCATAATTCATTTTACAATCACATAATTGTACAAATAATTCATCTTGCTTAGCTATATTCATAAACACAATAGAGCTATAAAGTTTCACCACTCAACCCAGTGTAACAATCATGTTGGAACTTCTCATCCAAGCCTGTTTGTTAATTTCCCCATCTAGTGGTACTTCCTGCCCATTTATCCATTATGGTGGCCCTTTCATCCACTATATATCCCATTTTTATAGTGGTAATCCCCACCCACTTATCATTATTCCATCATAATTATAAAGTGATCAAGCAAAAAAAACCACTTTCTCCCACTAAAAACACAACAATATACAAACAACTATTTCACAACCAAACAATACCTTTGAGAATCACCCATGAAACATTACATTACAAAAATGAAACCCCTTTTATTAAAAAAAATTCAAAAATTATTTTCATAAATGAACCCAAGCTACCGATTTTAAAATCAACTTTTTAAAATTCTTCAATAAAGAACATTTAATAGAAACAACCCATTTTCCCCAAAATCCAAAAATCCTAAATAAATGAATTTCCTATTATATTGTCACATCATAATCACATCCAAATACAATAAAAACGAATTAATTGAAAACAAGCCTTCTTGTTCTCGAAAAATGTCTTCAAGAGTGAATCCGCCTACCTTAGGGTTTGGGTGAAATTGACCAACTCACAATCACACCAAAAATCCAGGTGAACTCTCCACCAAAACATCCTTAGATATCTTTACCTAAAATCAAGAATCCAAACCCTCATCATTTTAGGAAATAAAAACCCTATATCTATATTTTACGAATGTAGATCTAGAAAACCGTGACGAAGGGAGAACTATATCTATGGAAAACAAAGAAATAACTAAGGGAGGATATTTACGAGAGTATAGTCACCTTCAATGCACCATTAAACCCTTCTAATAACCTCCAAAATGATTTTTAGGGCCTCTATAATCATTTAGAACCAACAAATACTATGTGGGGTTTGATTTGTGGAATAAATTAATTATTTTTGGAAAATCCCAAGTGCTCCCTTTTTTAAATCCCTTTTTTTAAAATTGTGCATAGTTAGCTCGCATGGTTAGACAAACTATGCACTAACAATTCTCCTACTACATTATAAAGGGTTCCCTTCTTTGTTTCCTCAGAGGAGTATAAAAACCATTTTCAAACCATGGGAATCCCACTAAATCATTTTCAATAGTTTTCTAGGGCTCCTGCATGGCTTCACCCAACCAAGCTCAAACCGTGTGCCCTTATAGAAGTCCCAAAACCATTTCAAAACCATTGCAATCCTTCCCAAAAATTACACAACTACTTTAAACACATAAACATTCATGAAAATGGTTACATAACTCAAACCATGGGTATTAAAAAATTTTGAATCCAGTAAGGCCGCAAGGTTGGAACCCAAAACCAAACTGCGACAAGGGTAAATTTCTTACCCCTGGCCTATGTAAAAATGTATTAATGGTGGGAAACATAAAGGGATATATTACTATATATTTATCTCAGTTCTTACTATATAATTATATTAAGCATGAGAGAAAAAATTGTAATAGTATTTTACAAAATTTATCAATACCTGGATAGAAATGGAAAAACATGACCATTGATTTTGTTGTCAAACTCCCCATAACATATAAAATCTATAATACTATTTGGGTTAATGTTTATTCCTTAAACATTCATCACAATTCATCTATATCTTAATGATTTCTATCTAGATATTATTTATAGAATATACATTATAGATTTTTTAAGGATTCATGTGGTGCACCTTTATATTGTATTTAATTGGGATTCAAGTTTTTCCTCTATGTTTTAGAGAATTCATCAGTTAGATCTTGAAATAAATATACGATTCAATAATTCACATCATCCATATAATGATGGTAACTATTAGAGTAAAATTTAAACACTATAAGATATAATAAGATCTTGTTCTATGTATTTCAAAGGTGGTTTTGGTTAACACATTCCTTTGGTTTAGTTTTTATAAAACAATATATTTCACTCAATAATTCAGATGGATACTTATAATGTACTATATAGAATTAAATATAAAAATAAAATGTAATAGGATGATGGTGGAGAAATAAATATATTGGGACCTAATATAGGTAATTAGATTTCAAATAATCTTGGACCCTTTCAAAAATATATGTGCAATATCAGTAGACTAGTTATGATGTCAATCATCGATGTGATATAGAATTTGATGTTAGTGATAAGGTGTTTCTATGAATTTCTCTATGGAAGAAAGTAGTGGTATTTTAAAGTAAAGTCAAAAAAAGAAATTTTATATTAGTCCATTTTAAATTATTCATCATATTGGCATAGTATCTTATCGATTATTATTTCTACCAAACATCTCTCAAGTCCATGATGTGTTCCATGTATCTCTTCTGAGGATGTATATATGTCATCCTTCACATGTGCTGAACTTAGAGGTCACACAACATGAGAAAAATCATTGTTATAGGTAATAGATATTTTAGTTTCTGGATTGTATAAATAATATTCTAATAAACCAAATCCACTCACCTATTCAATGTTTTCTAGCATAACCCCCAGCCTGAAGAAGCTATGTGGGAACCTGAGGATGTAATAAAGAAGAATTATAAATAGCTATTTATACCAATGTGATATAATTTTTGGGATAATTTCATTTTAAGGAGGTTATAATGTAACCCCGTGATAATTTTATGAAAAATATTTTTTCTATTTTTTTTTTTGATATCTAATGTTACACACAGCACAAGTTTTTAACTAATCACGATATAGTATTAACATTATTATTCAAACATTTCCATTATAATATAGATGTTAGTATTTGATATATTAATATGTATTACCACATTTTATATATTATGTATAATGGTTTTATAAAATAAAATCTTATTTATAAAAAAATTATTTAATTTTTAGTAAAGTCTTTATATGTTTTGAAAAGACTATTTTCTAAAATATGTTTTTTTATATATATTTTTGATTAAATAATAAAAGTAGTTTTATCCACTATTCGATAATTTATTCGAAAAAATAAACTTATGTTTAAAAATATAAATTTAAAAAATATCTTTAAATGAATTTTTGATATTTTTTGCCAAAGATTATTTTTTTGATGAATGGTAAAAAATACAAATTTTGATAAAAAAAACTGCCTTTTAATTTTTGGAATTTTCCACATCTATTTTATATATAATGGTTATAAATTTAAGATTATATAAATTCGATATTTATTAATACAATTTAGGTCACTTGAATCATTTACATATTTATAATTTTGATATTAAAATTTTCTAAACATATGAAATGTTTCTCTTTCAAAAACCCCCTTTTTATCACATTGACTGGTTTAATTTTAAATTAAATTATTTCAATTAAATGAATACAACTTTTAGAAATTTTTTAGATATTTATAATAATAATAATTAATATTAACTAATAATTTCAACTTAATGTTTACTAATAATGAATAGTAAAAATTAAAAAAAATACCATAATTAAAGAAAAAATGGGTTCACTGTCTGTTAAACTAAAATTAAAATAGTTAAAAATGACCAAAAACATGTCTAATTCAAATTATATGTAAAACTGTATAATTTATCACCTCTAATTTTTGATTAGTTGTGATTTTGGATACTTTTATCATGTGAAAAATGTGGGTCAAAGTTTTTCATTTCATAACATCCAAGTGTGTCATTTACTCTACATATAAAAGTCCACACTATCTCTTCTCATATTCACACTTCTAGAAGAATTTCAATCTTAAAATACCATAAAATTTATCTTCACTAATTCCATCACATATCCCAGTGCTGTTACATTTATTATTAATCATCCTAAGATGGATTTAGGTAAAAACCTAAAAACTTCTCTAAAGAATATGTAATATTATTCAAGTTTTTTTATTTCTTCTTCTACCACCTTAAAATCCTATCAAACCTTGATGGTATAATAAATTAAGTATCACTAATATAATTTTATTTCATTATGTTAATTTTATTACTTACATAAATCTTTTCATCCATCAAGTGGGAAACAAAACTGTTGATCTTTTGTACGATGGGCTACCGCCTCACGAACTGATGTAGTTCGTTTTTCATCACCAAATCTCCCATATAGATAAAATGGTGGATGCAATATATGTATTTTATATTTTTGATATTTTTATATTTATGTTATTATTATATAAAATATAAATTCTTACTTTCCATTCCTTGTAAACATGATAATGATGCTCATGTGTATGCTGGAGTACTGTATCACGATGTGATATGATCTGTTCTTCACTTAATCGTTACGTGGAAGGAAATAAGGATGGTTTAAATGAACATATGTGATATATATTTCATAATAATTATTATGTAAATGTAATCTATTATTTAAATTTTATTTATTTTATCCATCGAGGAAATGGAAACAGCATTCATGTGTATATACGACATGTCATCTCCGTGAATGTTGTGATTCATTTTTTTACCCAAACATTAATGTATTTATATAAATAAATATATAATTAATATATAATATATTTATATATTATTTAAAATTATATAGATTATGGAACCATGATAAAATTATAATTACATAAAATACCCAACCAAAACATTCGTAAAAATGAAGCATTTATTACCCAAAATGAAATTGTATTAAGGAATTATTGATAAATGGTTAATAAAAGGCCATAAGTAAATAATATAAGGTATGATAAATATTATTAATGTTATTTAGTATATTTATATTAATATTTTATTTATTATAAATTATTTTCAAACATTTATAAAGGAATTTGAGACTTAAGGTAAGGGAATATTGTCTCAATTTTTCTTCTTTGGGAAAAATGTTATGTTATGAACATATTTTCATCTATAAGGTGTATATAAAACTCTATTTAAATGTAATAACCTTAATTGATTTATTCTCCTTGTATTTTATGTTTTATTTAAATTTATTCTTTCATGGGTATTATGATTCAAAAGTTACCAAAGTTGTAATGGATTTATTATAGAGTCTCATCATTTATCATAATTGTTTATGTTTACGCTTCCTATAAGGAAATATTATTTTAAATCTCTCAAGAAACACATATATTTTATTCTCATCTTTTTATTTCATGAAAAACAATTCCATTCATTTTCCTCTCTTTATGAACTCTAGAGTCAAAAATAATGATTTTATGTAAATTTAACCTTATTTCTCTCTTCAATCAAAAATCATTTTTCTTTCATTCCCATGTTTAATTAAATAGTTTGAATGAAACATTTCACTATAATAAAAATATTACTTAAATCTATTTTTTCCCATCTTTAACTTTTTACAAAAAATTTAAATGAAATCTTTTTATTATTTTCTAAGGGAGCCATTATTGACTTCTTACTAAAAATTTTAAAGGACCAATTTTTTTTACATACACAGGTTGAATATAATTTCCTACCATAATGAGTACTCATTTATTTAAATATGTATTTACTTTTTTACAAGGTTATTTTCAATGAAAATTATTTCCAAAATATTTCATAAATTCTTATTTATTGAAAATAGTTTTTCAAAGTGAAAAGGATATTTTCCTCATGATATGTTTCAGGTGGTCTTTCAAAGTCATATTACATCTAACATGATATATTTTGATGAAAATTAATCATTAATGGGGATATGATCTAGTGATACCATCCTTATAATTTTTATGGAAAATTTAATATTAAAAAGAATATATTTTAATGAAACCCATTTCCCTTCCATAGGTTATTCTATAATGAAATGGGTATGAATACCTCTTATTTTTAATGGGTTATATTATAATGAATAGTTTATTTTCTTATGGATGAAAAATGGAAGGATTATTTAGTGACCCTAATCCCAGTATCCTAGAGCTGATGTCTGATTTATTAAATTATAATAATATATAATGAATCACATCCTAAATAAGATAATAGTTCAGTTGTGTTCAGAAACAAGATACATACATGATTCCTATATAACATTTGAATAAAAAAATACACCATATTTTTTCAATAATTTCACTACTACCTATAGCATATCCTTTCATATCAATAATATTAAACTTCATGAAATCTGGGGGAAAGGAAATAAAATAAGTGTGATATCAAGTTCTGAATAACGGTTAATTAAAACTTAATTCATCATTAATGAATAAATAATAATAAATATATAAAGTAAAATAACTAATCACACATTCAATTTAATTAATGAATTGGATATCATGATAAGAAAAGGCATAATCAATTTGTTAAGGTATATAACTAAAAATTAATTCCTTTTAATTACAAAACTAATAATTAAATTCTTCCAAATACTATGTCATTGTGAAAATATAATTGATAATAATAAATAAATTCTAAATGAAGTAAATTCATAATTATGGGATGTCCTGATCTCATCGTCACGGTACCACTACCCTCAAGACCTTTCATAAGATGGTTTATAACTATTGGAAGAAACCTATTTAATTTTATCATTCTAATTCACCTCATGAGATTTCTAATTGATCGATGGGCTATAAAATTTTGGGCCTCGGATATCACTATATATCCAAAGAATTCTTTATATATCAAATAATTTATTAAATTAATGAATAATTTGAATTATCATCAAATATCTGTATTGAGTAAATAATATATATTTTTCCAATATTTCCCCAATCTATAAAATAATGTTAATAGTAGAAAAATGAATTTATAAATGTGATATTATTTAATAAATAAACATACACCTTATAAATAATATTTATATATAGAATAAATTTATTGTCTAATGATCAAATGAAATAGAATAATTCAAGGTAAAGTTAAATAATATAAAAATTATTCAAGGAAGTGAATTTCAATACATTCTTGGTAAAAATTATTATAAACCATCGATATTAATAATACGGATAGTATCAATCCCACATATACCCATTAGAGTAAGAATAAATGATTTTTGTTTTTTATGAGTAGAAATACCATAAAATAGATCTTTAAAATCATTCTTGAAGAAACTGTCCTTTCCATTTTGATAATATCATTTTAAATCAAAAAGTTCAAAAAAATATTTAAAATAGTTTTATTTGAATATAACCTTAAAAACATATATATTTTATTCAAAACATCAATTGGTTATGATATTATTAAATTTCATACATTTCATACTTATTAAAATAAATATTCCTTTCACTTTTTCGTTAAAAACTAAATGGTCATTGTTTAGAAAATAACATGAAGATTTTGTGGAAAAAATATTAAAAAAAATTAAATCATGGTTTAAAACTTCTTTAAATATTTTTTTATAATTTGAATAACAATTTTAACCTTTTTAGAAAATATTGTTTTTAAATATAAAAGAAATTGAATGAAATTGTGAAATAAAGTCAGATTTTATTAAAAATATTTTTTCAACCTTTTTAGGTACCCAATAGATGAAAAAGCTAATATTATATGAAAATATAATGAATAAATATATTATAATAATTTTAAATGTTTTCACTCTATAATGATGTGACATTTTATTTCAATATAAATTCAAGTAGAAACAATCCTAATTAAAAGAGGTTGTGGAATAAAACCTTATAAAGTTCACGACATTGAATTGAGAATTAATAATCTTTCATTATTTTCATTTGTTTGAGTATTAATGGATTTATTTTCTCATTCCATATTTTCATGAATTTTTTGGTTCTTATGAATATTATAGATTTTTATTATATCCAGAATAAAAAAGCATGACATAACTATCAAATTTATACATGAGTTATACTCTTATTTCTAATCATGAAATATGGTTTTGATAAATGAAGTATGTTATTATAATGGATACAATAGGTAAAACATACGCCGGAGTAAGTTTTCTATTTTTCAATGATCATAATTGAATGGTGGCAAGTAATATTTTACATTTATAGAGTGATCGTAATATAATAAATTCCATATTTTATCTTTAAATATGCTTATATATCATCCACATGGTTTGGGGAATAAAAAGGAAGTCACATCACTTTGTGAATCCACTAATCAATATGTACATAAACAATGTTATCATCTTTAAGTGAGTGAAAAGGTATGAAAGAAAATGATATATATTGTAATGACCAGAACTTTTATAAATGATGTTTCTCTTTGTTTTTTTATTAAGGGTCTTATTATGTAATATGGTTATATAAAACTCATGCACTTATATATTTATAACATTGTATTTTAAATACCATTAAGAATATTACTATTGTTAATGTAGCCATTAAATAGTGATCACATGAATAATATAAATATGGTGCTTAACAAATCAAATTGACCCCGAAAAAGGAAGTGATGGCCTCATCCAATAGAATTGTACTCTATGAATCCCATTTACATAAGATTATGAGAGATATAGCATCACTGTAATTTTCCTATAACCAATCCAAGTTTGAGATACAACAACATAAGAATGTGAAAAACAGTTTATGGGGGAATTTCAAGCTCATCAAGACGACGACCCAAACCATGTTTTTTGAACGCCCCATGAATGTCTCACCATCACACACCTTAATCATAGGGAATAATACAGTGCAATAAGATTATATGTATCAATACCATAATAGTATGAAAATTTATTTTGTATAGAATAACAAATTTTCAATCATTTTTATGGTTACTTTATAAATTATTTTCATTTTGATGAAATTAAGCACAAATTATATTTTTGGGTAATATTCAAATTCAATTAAGGGATATGTCTTGATGAATTATTGGATTTTTTAAATAAATATTATTTCAATAAAATGTTATTATTAAAAAATTATTATTAATTATAAATGGTAATATTATTTTTATGAGGTGAAATATACTTTTTATAAGTTTTCATAAAATGTTATTTTTAAAAACCTACAATTTTTTAATAAATGACAAATATTATTTAAAAAGTGAAAGTTAAATTATATAAAATTTCATTTAGATAAAATTAGTATTATTTTTTGGAATCAAAATTTCAAAATTATCCAATGGTGAATTTTTCATAATTTTCTTAGAGAGTCAAATTTTTGGGAAAAATTAAATTCCAAATAAATATATGATGTCTTTTATGACGTCATAATGACCCAAATATGATGTAATAAACACAATAATGGGTATATTTGAAAATTTATATGTTTTCCCCTTAAATTAATGTAATTTTAAGTATAATTTTATAATTTTATTAGGCCTTTATGAATCCTCCAAAATAGATAATGTATTTTATGATTTTAAATCATTTCTTTAAAATATAACTCACCTACACATAGGAAGGGGTAATATATTAATAATTTTAACCATTTTCTAATACAATAATTAAAACCAATCTATGTTTTAAAAAACCATGGGAAAAAACATGTGACTATTTCTGTTTTGAAATATTATATTTTGTAGAGTCCAAAACCTAAATATTAAAGGCAATCCTCTCATTTCCTATATAAACACACCCAATATCCCACTTCTATTAATTGTAAATCCTTATAGAACGATCATAATCTACCCTATTCTCTACATAATCATCCTATGGTTCCCCCAATATCTCAAGGATCCCCTTTCAAGCTTTTTTATGTCATACTCTTAAGGAAAGGGACCCTCTCTTTCTCACTTTTATTTAAGAATATCCTCTAGGGTATTCCATTTTATTTTTTTATTCATAATGGTGGGGTATGGTTTTTCAACTCCCCTACACTACCCTTATGTTGTATGAATGTTTTGGAGACCCCTTTCTCTCTAATTGATACTTCCTTAGAACACCTGTTACCATGCTGAAATTTTGTATGGGTTATTTCCTTTCTCATTTTTATCGAAGTCTATTTATCTTGTTATGCCCTTTTATTTTCTGTTTCTAATGAATGGGGTATAATTTCATACCACCCCCATACTTCCCTTATTATTTATTGAAGATTATATTCCCCTTTATTCTCATCAATCCCTCCCATGTACACCCATTACCATGACAAATTTTCATGAACATCCTTTCCTTTATCTTTTTATTGAAATTATTTATTATCGTAAGAATTATGTTTCTAATTATAAAAGTATGGAAATGTAATTACATGTCCCTATTACTATCAACTTAATTTATAAATTATTTGAGACCCATTTCTCTCTTATCAACCCATTTTATGAATTTTTAAGTGACTCCATTATGCTGTCGAAGTTTCACCACAATTCTCCGTTCCAAACCAATTGTTTAGTGAATGTTATACCAATTTCCTATAAAATGTTTTCACATTTATGCACATATACATTCTGATCAAGGACTTAAATATATTTTTTCAACACGCCTTTATTAGGGAAAAATTATGATGATTAATGAATCCATTTTTTATTATCTATGTGGCACACTTATACATGATAATGAAATTTATGTGATGGGTGTGCCTGAAATAATATAACGCTCCATTGCATAGGATAATGATTACTATCATGATACATCATGTTTGGACATGGGTGTACCTGATTATTTTATGGGCCTTTCTCCACCATGTATTCTTATCATTTTATACATCACTTATGTTTATGATTCATTGTTTTAAGTTGTTTCCACACTTCCCATGTTATGATAATCATGTTATATAATGCCTTATTATTCATCTTCCTTTATACCTCATTGATATGAATTTTATAACATTTATTATTATATTTGTGCTATTTTATGTTTATTCTCTTACTGGTATTTATATCTCTCCCCTTTCATATATAATTCTCAAGGTTTTGTAGTGCTATTTTTAGCTCAATCATGTTAAAGAAGTTTTCAGTAATGATGTTGTAATTCATGTTTAAATATGTAATAAAATGTACCTAATTCTAAAATACACTAGACTTATTGATCATTTAGGATATATTAAGTTTATTTTTTTGTAATTAAATCATTTTTTAATGTGAAATAAAATGGAGGGTTTTTATAGTTTGTATCAAGGAAAATGATTAGTTATAATTGGAATTAGGATTACAAAACTATATAAAACTCTTTAAAGATAATACTTAGTATAAGTATACATCCCCATAATTTTGGTGAGTATGAAGTAAGTGTTTTATAATGAAAATACATCCCTTTATAGATACTATAATTGGATATTATTCTGGAATAGATATTCCTAGCAGATATAACTCTGACAGGGTGTTCTATGTGTGACTCGATGTAACCTGTACATGACGAAGGGCCTTACTGCGCACCTAGTATGACACTCCTGGGGGATATTCTTTATTAATTCATAATCTAATTATGAAAAAATATTAAGGGATTATAAAAATGGATATAAGTGTATATGTTAGTAAATAGATCATGGATAAAAAAATATTAATGCCTATAAATCCATAAGTATTGGAAGTACATGTATGATATAAGTTATCCATATAATGTCATTAAATTCCAATTTATATGTATAAAATTTAAGGAGACTGATACTTAATTTTCCTTTTATTATCACCAATGGTTAGAAATATGAGAAATTGGGTTAAAAATCAATATGAAAATCAATATCATGACTTCCCCAATGAGATGCCCAACCTAATGGGAGTATGAATCGCACACTTCATAAAGATACTCTCTCAGATGAATTGGATTTTTAATAGAAACCTAGATCAAGAGGAGCATCCAAATCCAACTAAAAGAGAACAAGTTACAATCATGAGATTAATGTGATAAAGGCCTTTGTCTTAAAATAGATCATTTGTTCCCTTAAATACCGAACAATGAATAAACTCCATCGAGAAGATATTATCAATCCATTTATGTTCTAAACATGAGAATGTTCTAATGGCACTTTATCGTATGGAAGTTGAAGATAATCAGTAGGGGACATTGATCAAAAATATAAATCCTAATGAAGAGATTTAAATAATGTTGTGGAAGGATTTCTAGAAAAAAATTGATAAATATTTTTCTCATACTATCCATCTAAAAATATAAATAGATTTCCTTGACCTTAAACCAAAAACGGTGAATCTACCAGGGAATATGATCCAAACGCCACAAGACTTGCACGATATACCTCTATCTTTATCATTACCCCCAAATTCATGGTCAGATACTTTTTTGGTGGGATAAAACATATTCTATAAAAATCCCTCGAAATCTGTGAGTTTGATATCTATGAAGAAATTGTCTGATTTTCCACAATGTTGAAATGAAGATTTCATAATATCAGGGGTATGATAGGTATAAGAAGCTTAAAGTGGGGATCAATTGTGTCAGTCTGATGGAGAGATCTACCAGTGCCAAAAATATCAACATCCCTCTTACCAAAGTTACAAAAAGAATCACCCTAGAAATTTCATGAAGGGGATGAGGAAACGTTTTAGGTGTGGGAAGGAATTTCACCTAGCAAGAAATTTCTAATAGGATAAACTTGCTACTACGACAGAGGGAATGAATTCTCTAGTCAACCCTAATAAAATTTTTCATTCTTACAACATTAAGAAACCAATTTATTTTTCAAAACAATGCACTAATACAATGGTTTTCGGAGACATTCAACAACATCAAAGGTAGAGAGGGTGATATTTTGCCTTCACTACCATCAAAATGAATATTTCCAATAAAGTGTTGACATTTATTCTTGTTATATATTCAATAATTGCGAATATACTTTTTGATTTTAGTTCTAAACATTTTTTCATGTCCTGAATTTTTTGAAGAACTATTAAAACACCACCAAAAAACAAGGAAGTAGAGATATTGGTGAAAAAGAAAATGGGGAAGTTATTGCATCCCATGTATATAAATCCTCTCCTATCAAACTTTTGTGGGATGAATTTTATAGAAATCCTTATCAAAATCCATTTGGTGGAATTTGATGACATTTTAGGCATGGATTGGATTTCCCTATATAGATACAACATAAATTTATGTGATATGGAAATCACTTTTGTATTGTGAATCATCCTCAAATTCTATACAAATATAAGGAGAAGGATGGGTACTCTTTAGCAACGTCATCTCAATCATGGATATTATTTCCCTATGAGAAAGAATATATATATAAAATGATTGAGTCCAAGTAAAATATCATCCTTGAATAGATACCTACTATGAGGGAATATGATGATGTGTTTCTTGAATAATTTCATGGTCTTCCTCCTAGATGATAGGTTGAGTTTTCAATCGAACTTATACTAGGGGAATTCTCATTATCCAAGACTTTGTATTAAATGGATACTCTGGATCATGAGGATGAGAATATACAACTTCAGGAGAATCTGGATAATGTTTTAATACACACAAGTGATTCATCATTTGGTACATGAGTCCTCTTTGTCAAGAAGAAGGATGGGTCAATGCGTCTTTGCATCAATTATCGTATTCTCAACATGACCATGAAAATGAACAAGTATCCACTTCCATGGATTGAATAATTATTTGATTAGCTACATAAAGAACAATATTTTACCAAGGTGGATCTTTAGTTGGGATATTGCCACTTTTGGGTAAAGAATGAGGATATCACCAAGAATGGTTTTCATACAAGCTATGAGAACTATGAGTTCATAGTAATGCTATTCAGATTCACTAATTCTTCAAAATTATTCATGAACATGATGAATATATCCTTTAGAGATTACCTAGAAAAATTTATGGTAGTCTTTATAGATGATATTCTAGTATACTCCAAATGTAAATAAGAGAATGAGGACCAATTGAATACATTTCTAAAAACCTTGAGAAAGGAAAATCATTATGCAAAATTTACTAAATGTGAGTTTTGGTTGAAGGAAGTATCTTTCATAGGGAATATCATCAAAAGTAGTTATATATTTTTAGACCATTTGAAAAAAGAAGAAATTGATGGATGGTTGAGACCAACATCTATGACGGATATCTGTAGTTTCCTTAGGTTAGATAGGTATTATCGCTGATTCGTGACAAATTTCTCATGATTGTAAAACCTTCATACAAAGCTAACTCAAAAGGGTGTATAGTTTTAATGGAATTATGAATGTAATGAAAGCATAAAGGAGTTGAAAAGGACCCTTATCACTATAGCTGTTCTCACAATACCCACAAGTAGAGTGTTTTTTAGGGTATTCTGTGTTTCTTGAAGACTTTATAAGGTTGTGTGCTGTTGAAAAATAAAAATTTTATTTTCTATGCTTCAAGTAAGTTGAAAGTTCATGAACAGATCTACCCAACACATGATCTAGAGTTATCTACTGTGATTTTTGCTTTAAAAATTTTGCAATATTATCAATTTTGGGATAAGTGTACAATATATATGGGTCACAAAATTCTCATGAATATATTCAATGAAAAAAAGAGTTGAATATACACTAATGATGATGGTTTGAGCTTATCAAAGACTATGAATGATCAATCCACTATCATCCTGAAAATTCAAATAAAGTAGAAAATGCTCTAAGAATAATGGTTCTAGAAATTATGACATTGATGATAATTGAGAGGGATCTTAGCTTCTTAGATTTGAAAATTATGGACATGGTAATCATAAAGGATATAAAAACATCAAGCCTTTCACAAATTATTGATCAACCATCTTTTCTGGAGAGGTTAAAGCATGAAAAATGAGTTGATGTGGTAATTTATAATAAATTTGATGTTATAAGAAAAGGGATATCCTCAGTGTTCAATGTTAATGATGAAGGTGTTGTGAGAATATGGTCAAGACTATGGGTACCATGAAATCCTGAGTTAAACAATGATCTATTGGATGATACATAAAGCTCAACCTTTTTCATCCACCAAGGAAGGAAAAGATGTATCTAGATATCCATGAAAAATATTTGTGGGATAATATAAAGAATAAGATCATAGAATATACATCAATATTTCTTGTATGTTAGCAAGTGAAAGTATAAAAGGTAAAAATTCAGCGTGATTATGAAAAATTTATCGATACCAACATAAAAATGGGAAAACATCACCAGGAACATTGTCACTGATAATCTAAAGGAATAAAGAGGGAATAATTATATAATGATTGGGGTGGATTTTCATAAAATACTACACACTTCATTGTGATATGATTTTAATTATCACTGGATATACTTGGACAAATATACATAAGGTAATTAGTCAGGCAGAATAGAGTACCACTATCAATTGTATCCGATCAAGATCCAAGATTCCCATATAAGTTCTATAAGAGTTTCTAGCATGATATGAATACTGATTTCAAATTTATAACGAACTATCAGCATCAAACTAAATTCCAATCTAATAGTACTATCTAGAAACATGATTACATTATGTGATCATGATCAATGGACTTTAATGGAGGATGGGACCAACATCTTTTTTCTAGTCAATTTATCTAACAAAAATAATTTCCACGTGAGAATTCAAAAGGATCCCTATGAATCTCTTTATGGGAAGAGGTGTAGGACACCTACATGTTGGGATTAAGTGAGGGAACAAAAAATCTAGGACCTGAAATGGTTGAGGAAATGGTGGAAATCGTTAAGACCATCCAACAGTATGTTAAGAATTCTTATAGATGAAAAATGATCTATGTTGAAAATAGTTTATGTGGCCTAGTGTTTCATGTTGGACACATGGTGTTCCTATGCATATCTCCTTGGAACAAGGTGATGAGATTTTAGAAGAATGATAATTTTAGTCCAAGATAAATTTTCCCCTTTGATATCCATGATCTCATCGGAGTGATGGCCTATCGACTTGCACTCCAACCTAACCTATCTTGATTTCATGATCTGTTACATGTATCACTGTTGAGGAAGTACATAATTCTCCCCCCACATGTACTAAATACAGATGTGGTATCATTGGAAATGATCTTTCCTATGAGTATAAATCAGTGAGGATCTAATCCCATAGAGATAAATTTCTATGAAATAATATAATGCACCTTGTTAAAGTCTTTTGTAGAAAACACATGTTTAAAGAAGAAATATGGGAACAAAAGAAAGTGATGAGATAAAATTGCCCTCATCTATTTTAAGGGTGTGAAATGAAAATTATTATGGAGAAAATTTCTTAATGGGGGAAGATTGTAACAACCCGAATTGTTATAAATGATGTTTCTCTTTATGATTTTAATTAATTTTAGTATTATGTAATATGGTTATAGAAAACACATGAAAATCCATTATTATATATATGGATTTAAGAGGCCATTTATAATAGATTTTTTTAATGTGTCCATTAAGCAGTGATCACATGATTAATAAAAATATAGGGCTTCGACATATCCCTTTGACACTGACAAAGAAGTGATGACCTCATCAGTTGGATTGTAACATATAAATCCCCTTTATCAGAGCTTCAAATGGAGATAGAATCATTGAGGTTTCTCTTTACCAAGACAAATCTATGACCTAAAAACATATTCATGATAAAAAATGTTTATGGGAGTAGTACAAACGCATTATGATTACATCCCTAACCATGTTTGTCGAACGACTCCATGAAAGTTTCACCATCACACAACATAATCATAGGGTGTACAATGGTGAAATAAAGGGATATGTATCAAAACATTAATAATATGATTATTAATATTATATATAATATTTTATTTTTTACATTTTTATTCTAACTTTTAAATTATTTTGATTTGGATTTAATTAAAAAGAAATTGAATTTTCTGGTAATATTCAAATTCAATGAAATAATTTATTTTGATTAATTTATTTATTTTTGAAATAAATATTCTTTTAATATAATTTTATTTTAAAATATGTTTTATTAATTATAAGTGGTCGAATAATCTTTGTTATGTGAAATGTACTTTTTATGTGGGTTTAAAAATAGTTATTCTCAAAAACCAGTCATTTTTCAATATATGTCAAACCCTAATTTAAATGTGAAAATATAAATATTTTAAAATATTATTTCAATAAATTTAATATTATTTTTGGAATCAGAACATGGAAATAATACAATGGTTAATTTTTCATAATTTTCTAAGATAATTGAATTTTCAGGTAAAAGGTAAATACAGTGTAAATATACGATGTGTTTTATGACATCATAATGATCCATGAATGATGTAATAAATAATATAAGTGGTATCTTAAGAAAAATATATCTTTCCCATTAAAATAATTCTATTTTATGTTTATTTGATTTATTTAGACAACCCTTTGTATTTTTTATAATATATATAATGTATTTTATGGTTTTAAATTCATTTCTTAAAAAATGTGACCCAAAAACACAAAATAAATCATAATATTTTAATAAGTTAGTCCATTTTACCAAAAAATAATGAAAACATCTCCACATTTTAATAAACTATTGTAAACAACCATGTGATGGTTTGTGGTTTGAAATATTTTTATTTTGTAGAGTCTAAAACCTAAATATTAATGAAATCCCACTCTTTTTCCCATATAATCCATCAAATATCGCACTTATCTTCAATAAAAAACACATAGAGAACAACCTTTCTCTTCCCACATATCTCTATAATCATCCCAAGGTGCCCCAATCTCTCAAGAAGCCCATTTTAGTCTTTTGTTTTCATACTCTTAATATAATGAATCCTCTCTTTCTCACTTCCATTCAATAATCTCCTCTATGTTATTCTCTTTAATTTTTTTATTCCTAATGATGGGGTATGTTTTTTAAACTCCACAAACACATCCTATATTATTTATAAATGGGAAGAGACCAATTTATCTCTCATTAATCCCTCCTCAGAACACCCTTTACCATGATGAAATTTCATAAGGTCTGTTTCCTTTCTTATTTTTATAAACAATTCATTATCTTGTTATGCCATTTTATTTTCAATTAATAATTAAATGGTATAATTTCACACCTACCCCATATTTCACTTATTATATATAGATTATGTGATAACCTTTTCTATGTCATTAATCCCTCCCATATATACACATTACTATGTCGAAATTTCATGAGAATCCTTTACTTTATCATTTTATTAAATCTTATTTATTATCATAGGACTTATTTTTTAAATTATAAATGTGTTTAAATGTCCATATTTCTTTCCACTTCATTAAAAAATGAGGATAGACCCATATTTCTCTTGTTGACCCATTTTATGAATTTTTAAGTGGCACTATAATGCTGCAGAATTTGCACCGGGATTTCCCATGCCAAACTAATTGTGTAGTGAATTTTGTAACCATTTCCTATTAAGGGTGTTCATTTTTATTCACATATACCTTTTTATCGTATGCTTACACGTATATATTCTACAAACAATTATTGTTGAACAAATTACGATGATGAATGAATCCCTTTTTTATGATATATATGGCAGACTTAAGCATGAGAATGAAATTAATGTGATGGGTGTGCCAGGAATTATATAACACTCCAATTCATTGTGTAATGTTTAGTATCATGATACATCATGTTGTTATAGGGGTGTACCTGATTCCATTATGGGATTTTTCTACCGTGATGTCTTGGCGTTTTAGCCTTGATTTATGATTATGATGCAGTGTTTTAAGTTGTTTCTATATTTCCCATGTTATGATTATCATGTTATATCATACCTTAATATTCATGTTCATTTATGCCCCATTGATATTAATTTTCAAACATGCTTTATTATCTTTATGTTATTCCTTGTTTATTCCCTTACTAGGAGTTATGGCTCACCCATTTCTTATGTATATACCCAGGTTATCTGATACCGTTTTAAGCTCAATAATGTAAAAGAAGTTATTAGTAATTATGTTGTAATTCATGTTTAAATATTTCCTAAAATGTACCTAATTCCCAAAGACACTAGACTTATTTATCTTATGGGTTATATTATTTGTATTTTTATTTAATTAAATCATGTATTAATGAGAAATAAAAAAGGAGGGTTGTTTTATATATTCTATTTTAATAATGATAAACTCTTCATTAATATAAGAATTATTATTTTTATATAACATATAATCATTAAATATATCCTTATTACCATCCAAGAAAATATTTTTGTGATAAAATGAATCATATCACTTCGAAAGGTGGTAGTCCTCCGTACAGCCAATTGACATTATTGTTTCCCAAACAGAATAGAATGTAAAAAAAAGTTATATATGATATAACGACTTCAAAGTTTTAATTATGTTATAAATATCAGATATATATTCTTTATATCCATTATTATAACCATCTATGATAGGTGGTAATAGAAGAATGAATGACATCGGTTCACGAGGCGGTAGTTTTTCGTACACAAGAATGATGATTTCATAACCCATTTGATAGAATTGGGAATGGTTTTAGGTCATGAAATTAACATCACACCATATAAAAAATATTATAATGATTTAAATATATTATAATGGTTTAATAATAGTTCAATTACTTTGATTAACAATTAAAATTAAAATGATCACTGAAGATAATTACCTCTTCTTTGGGTAACCTCCTTAGGTTTGTAAAAAAATGAATCCTAGGTTAATTTTATTCACAAACTAATGATTCAAAGATTATTGTTTTGAATTTGGGAAGTGATGTTTATATCTCATTGAAGAAAAAGGTGATATGGTGTGAAAAATATAGGATATGGGTCATCTTTTATAAGTATGGTGTGTCATACAAGTAATTTTTTAAAATCAAATGGTATACCCACATTTTTTTCCTTTCCCAAGGGTAAAAAAGGATTGGTACCAAGAAATATAAATTATAGTGTAAAAAAATCGCTAGAAATAGATTTTATATAATTTTAAGGTCATTTTAATACGTATCGTTTTTGTTTAACCCCATAAAAAAATCTATTCTTAACTTAACTACAGAAAATAGGTTTTACTATTTTCACTATTAATTTTTATAAAAAATAAAGGTTAAATAATTAGAAAATATAAATTATAATGAATAAAATTATGGAATCCATTTTCAAATATTATAATCATATAATTTTTAAATTTTAATTTAAAATTAATCCCACAGACCCGATTAGAAAATAGGTTTTCAAAAAAAATTCAATTATTTACAATATTCTTTTCTAAAACATCAATATGATTCAGTGACCTAAATTGGATTAATTTATATATAATTGAAAAAATATTACATTAAATACAATTTAAAAAATATTCTGACTTTATAAATAATTTAAACAAAAAGTCAGGTTTCAATTAAAATTCAGTATTTTCACTATTCATTGAAAAATTAAATATTTCAAAAAAATTAAAAACATTAAAACTAAGATAAATTTGATGTTATTATTCAATAGAAGGTATTTATTATTTCAAATAAATTTGACATATGTATTTAAAACATAATTTTTAATTATGTGCGCAAATAATGACAAACCCGTCTTTTAGAAGAAAAAAATATAATTTATTCAAAATAAATTACTTTTTCATTAAAATGATTATTATTTAATTTCTATTAAATATATAAACATAATTTTCTTAATTTATTTAATACGATTAATACTCACCAATTTTATAGCTATTACTGTTCGGTTAGGCTCGAGATCTCGTATTCCTTAAGATATCAAGAAGATTAAATTTAAAGAAATATATTTCATAGGTTATTTAATCTTGGTGTTGCTTATTTCGTATGCTACTGAATACAATGTTATTATTTAATAATTTCATGGAGTTAAATTCACCCCACATTCAACAAATGTTTTCCTCTCGATTTAAACTTGATCATTTTAATTAAATTTTTGGCATTTATAAATTCCATTTTTTAAAAAAAATTATAAAAGGGTTAATAAAATATCATTTTAATAAGATAGAAATATATTATAATGTTAATTTTTAATAATACATAACTGGGTTTCTATGTAGAAGAACATTTGTTTAAAGTGAATATATAGACATGGAATAATGTATTAAATAATTATAGAGAGTGATTGACGTCTTTCATCACAAGATAGTGAATGATTAATTGAACATTAAGGACCATAAAGCCATAAATTTACGAGGATTTAAAAACAAAATGATTTATCTGATATGAAGTTAATATGATAAAATTTCACTTTCAAGATCAATTTCCTAAATTTTATAAATTCCATTACTGTATAAGAATATAATGAAATATACTAACACGATATGTTTCTATTTCATAACATTTTCCTTCTTTGGTTTTAACTTGATCAATTCCCAATTCCTCCCTTCTTCTAGCAAATAAATATTCAAAAAAGGGATTTTTATTCCTAAATAATTTTCAATGGATCGTAGGTTCCATAAAAGGGTTCCATGTATTTTTTTATCTATAAATATTTTACAAAACAAATATGGTTACCATAAGTTATTGAATAATATTTATTAATCTATAAAACACAAAATTAACACCAATGGATCATCATTAATAATTATTTTTCAAATTTTTTAAATAAAAACAATGAAATTTTAACTCAGACAACACACTGTCCGGTTGTAGATTCAACACCCTTTTCGACATTCAGTTGTGGGTTCAAGCCATGCGTCCTTCCTGGACACGACAGGTTATCACCTGACATACGAGTTATCATTTTACAAAAACTATATTAATAAAATTATTATAACATTCCAGGATTTTGATGACCTCTAATTAATATAATAGATAATATATAAAAAACATTAATGGTTACCTATTCCTAGAATTTTACTTCCAAAATATAATGTTATTCTTCCTCAAATAACTTTTTATATAAAAAACCAATGGCTTGTATTCCCAAATTTTTTTTATAAAAATATCCTTAATCATTTAATATTCTAACCACACAAATTTTTGAAATGGGTGTTTCAGAATATGAATATATGATCGATGTTAAAACTATAAAACTGTGATGGTATCATTAAATCTTTTGTTAATAATACATATAAGATTCCAGAATTTAAAAAAATCCCATTATATTTCATGATTATTCTAACCAAAATAACATTGGTAGAAATACATATACAATTTAATTCTTGATTCACAACACATAAATACTTTTCCAAATTTATTTTAGAATGTGTCCTTCTATGGTCTAGGGGTTCACCTTTAGAAGAGTGAATTGACTCAGATAATTCCCAGGTTATCCAAATTTAATAGAATAAACTATAAATATATATTTAATATGATATTTATTTCATTCCATTGTACTCTTCATTTTTCCTCAACAATTATTTTCTTTATTCCCTTATTTAATACACATATACCATTTTTCATTGCATGGAGACACATTGTTTTATATATGGAACCTTAGGATTAACCTAGGCCATTTATTATCAAAATCTATTCAAATCATTCATAATGGTTTTTAAAGAAGATGTGAATTACCCTAAACATATTCCTTATGATGTTCAAACCAGGTGCGCTATAAGGGGTCATTATCTTAAACCACATAAGGATCAAGTTAATTCCAATATACCCTTTTCAATGTTATTAAACCTAGGTAAAACTATTCCCTAATCACATCCCCTTGTATTTTCCAGACATTGATATATTTCTATGAAAAAAAAATCTAATCCATTTCTTACAAAAACTCTTGGGTTTTCACCTATTCTTATCCTCAAATTCAATCATATGGTTATCTTCTATAATATATATTGTTTAAATCTAGTTTCTATGTTTCTACTAAACATCATTTTATTCCAACTACAGTGACCCCTACCCAAGCATCATGGAGCTGGTGTATGATTTAATATATTGCATAAGATATAATTAATCTCATCCGGATGAACTGAATAGTTTTATAGTCTTGGTAAAATAGATATTTACATGGTTCTCATATTGAATTTAAAAAAAATAAAAAAAATATTTTCTCTATATAATATCATTATTTCTTCTAGAATATCCTTTAATATCAGTCATAGTACAATTCATGGAATCTTAGGTAAAATAAGGGTGAGATCAAATTCCCTATAAGGGTTATGTATAGTAGAAATCATCATAATTTAATAAAGAATAACCATTATTGCAAGGTAAATTATTAAACACACATTTATTTTAATCAATAACTTGGTTGTGATGATAAGATAAGGCATAATCAATATGTTAATGTAAATAGATAAAAACACAAGTCATTTAATCAATTAATGATAATTAATTGCATTCAGATGCAATATCATTGTGAAAATTTTATCGATACTAAAAAATAGTTTTTTTAATGAAGTAAATTCTTAATTGTTGGACAACATGATCCCACACATTATGATACCTCTATCATAAATAACTTTTATAGGATGGTTTAAAACTATATGTATAAAATTTTTTAATGATAGATTACTAATTCACCTCTTGAGACTACAGACGCATCTAGGGCCTATATAATTCTCGTCCCCACTCATCATTGTAGGTTCAAATCATTACTCATATATCGAATAATTTATTTATTTAATTTAAAAAGTTCTTTATCATAAAATATCTATATTGAGTAGAGAATATAGATTTATCAATATTTCCTTAGTCAATAAAATAATGTAAAAATTAGAACACTGTAAGTATAAATGAGATCAATTTAATCAATAGACATATCAACTATCAATAATATTTATATTTTTGAGGAAATTTAATGTCCAATGATAAATGGAAAGTGTATAATTAAATGTAATGTTAATGAATACAAAAATGAGTCAAGGAGGTGAATTTAAATACTTTCCTTGAACAAAATTATCATAAACCATCCATAAAATTAATAGGAAAGTATTAATCCAATATATATTGATTATAGTAAGAATAATATCTTTTGACATTAAAAAATTGGAATACCATAAAATTATCTTTAAAATTTTAATCAAGAAAATATCCTTTTCATTTTGAAAATCACTTTTTAAAACTAAAAGTTCTAAAAAAATTGGTATTAATTTTATTTTAAAATAACATTTGAAACTTATAAAGGATTATTTAAAACCTTAAGTAATAATTTTTATAATAAATTCTAAACATTTAATACATGTTACTATAAACATTCTATTCACTTTTTTATTAAATTAAAAATGGGCATTGTACAGACAGTGACATGAATATTGAATTTAAAAAATATAAAAAAATAAATCATTGGTAAAAATGTTTTAAAATAATTTTTTATAATGTTAAAATAGTTTTTCAAAACATTTTGTGAAAACATGGTTTTGGAAGAAAACAAATATCTAAATGAATAGAGAAATAAAGTCTAATTTTACTAAACAAATCTCTATCATTTTAGGATCCAGAAAAAGGTAAAATTATAATATTACAAGAAAATAGATGAATAAATATATTATAATAAATTTAAATTGATTTACTATATAACTGTGACATAATTTTCTTCAATGGAACCTCATAAATAATTAATACGAATTAAATGAGGTTATGAGATAATCCCTAAAAATATCATAATGTTCTATTTAAGATCAATAAATGAATCAATTAAGTGTATAAAATGTAAATCCATATAAAATAGTGAAAATAAAACATAAGATATTCTAAATTATTTAGACACATAATTCTAGAATGTTAAAAAAATGAAGATGTAAAATAACCTGAGGAAAAGAAATTGAATTACGGAATACATTAGCACTTGGTAACATTTATGAAATAATCCCCTTGGATATAATAATTCATATTGAAACTCAAAATATCATGAATAATAAATTAACCATTATATTAAATTTAAATGGGTCACTATTTACACAATATAAATGATGTTAGGTGTATAACATTACAATATTCCTCAATAAATAGTAATTGAGAAAAATTCCCTTTACCTCGCGCATCATTTTGATTGAACTTGGTTTTGCCTCCTGTATAGTGGTTGTAAATGTGTTATAAAATTATACCTTAACTATATTAATATTTATAATATCATATATGATCCTTTTATTATTGGGACTATGTTATATAGAAATTGGTTTTCAATTGCTAGAATAAGTTTATGCTGATTGTTATGTATTTTGATGTAATTATGAAAAACCATGTCAAGTTATAAGTGTTTGTGATATAAAAAAAGGATAATTTGAATTAGAAGATCATATGTAATGTTCTTAAGAAAATTAATCCATTTGGTTTTCTACTCTGAAATGTTTTCTTAGAGAATTGATCTTTCAAAGTTACCTTGGGTCTGTAATGATGTTGCTAATCAAAGTGAGAAGTTTTATCAGAGATTGAATTTAATCCTAAAAATATGAAAAAACTTTCCTATTTTGTATGTTTTCAATATAAATTTTTTATAAAAAACTTTACATCTAAGATATTTGAAATAAAGGGATAAAGTATTGTGAAGTCATTCTAAGTGGTGACAATCAGATTGAGTTTTGGATGGAATGAAAGAAGATATTAGAATAATGTAAAGTCATTGAACTTTTCAATGTAATATGTATGATTCTATGATGATCTTAATGTTCTCAACATCATTAGGAATTCATGAAAATTGAAAAGGTTTGTAGAATAATATCGATTGCAATGTCTAGAGTTGCTGAACTCATAATGTTTTTTGGAGGCACTGATCAGCTGATCCATCGAACTGGAAAATTTATCAGACTATTTGGACCAATAAATAGATAATTTCATGAGATATATCATATATAATACGAAATCTAGAAGAAAATAAATCACTACAAAAATCGTCCAATCAAACACATTTTTTCATTGACCCATCACAAATGGATCAGGTTTCATGATTAGGTTATAGTTATTGGTAAAGATGATCCTAATAGAATTAGAGACTGATAAACAGTATAATGTAGTCAATTATTTTCATCAGGTTGTTTAATTAATCAATTGGGTAAACAAAATGAAATCAGTATTTTTTATTCTGTCAAATTAGGTCAATTTTCTTCAGACAATGAGTGGTGTTGATCCGCTATTGGGAAGCAAGTACCGATTTATTATATGCATGATGACCCCAATAATTCATCTTATAATAAACTTCATCAGATGTAAGAACATCAGTCTAAGGATGTTTTGAATTATTTAAGAAAAGAATAATTGGTTTGAATAATTTTGTTTTGTTTTATCAAAGGGTTTTTAGAGGTCGTGTAAGTTGCATTAATATTTATGGAAATATAGTTTAAAATTTTAATGTTAGTGTGCAGAATTATAATGATTAGTCATGTTTTTAAATTGATTTAATTTTTTTGTCTTTAAATTGGTAAAAAACATCATAATGATAAGTCTCCAGTTCTTATGTGTTTTCATATGGTTCAAGAAAATATAAGTGGTCATATGTTTTATCAAAATGAGGAGCAGTATTGAAATAAAAATTATTATCAGACTGAAGAATTTTTATGATTTTTGATGAAGGATGAAGTTGTGAGAATATTTTAGATGTTTCAAGAAGAATCTAGAAGTGTTGACAATTTTTGAAATAGTTAAATATAATGTCCAAATAAATGATAAATTTTTTTTAATGAATTTGGTTGAGTGGGACAGGGAAATTGGTTTCTTTCCCATACCATTCTTTGCTCTCCTATAAATAGAAGAAAGTACATTTTACTTTATGATGATGAATCAGTGTGCACATGTGGTGGAGGGAGTGAAAGTTTTTAATTTTACTTGCCTTTAGATGTTTCTAGATAGATTTTTTCTAAATAATTTTTAAGAATAGAAGAAGAATAAGGAAGAGGTAACCGGATCAGTCACAGAAATCAAACTATTGTTTTTGGGGAAAGAAGAAGTGGTTTTGAATTTTATTTAGAGTATTATTTATTATTATATCCATAATGAAGTATCGTATTGGGTAATCATACTTATCCATCAGACTCAATTTTTTGTAAAAAGTCCATAAAGGTTGTTTCTACCTATTGCTTTTTAGGAACGAGGATAATTGTGTTTTGAATAATTCTAAAAGTAAAATTTTTTAGGAAGCATACTAAGATGTTTGGAAAAAAAAATTGAATCTTTATTAACTTTTTAATCAAACTTTTTTTACATAATTATTGGTAAAAGAAACACATGCAAAGTTTTATTTATTATATTTCCACAACTGTGTATAGGTATATCTGAAAATATTTATCCAGGAAAAATGATTTTTTTCAAAGGTATTGAATGGTATTGGATTATTTGCAACCCATGAAAAGGAAAGGATTATTATATTTAGTATTATTCCTCTTAAATACATGTGTTTTTATAGATTTTTGAATGTTTTATTTTAAATAAACTGATAAATCTATAACAAGAGGTGATCATTTTTATTGAAGAGAGATAACATAAAATAAAAATTTATCACCGATTAACCCCCTCTACCTCTCAGGGATACATTAATATTTTTTGGGCCTTTTCATGAGGAATCTGTTCCAAGTTCCCTTTCTTTACTCTTTGATTTAGTTTTTGAAGAGATGTTGTTATAGAGAATTTGATTTATGTGAACATTTAGGGGATTTTGGACATCGATGGAAAGAGCTACCATATTTGGAATGATAGAATGTTTCCATATCCATTTCCCATTATGTATGATGTTTTTAAAGATTCAACATATGTATTTCCACCAATTTTTGAGAATTTTATAGTTTCATTTGTGGGAAAAAATAATATTAAAAATAATGTAAGAGATACAAATCCTCTACCCTCATTGCTTTCTAAAATTGAGATTCTAATAGTGATGGGTGTTGCAACTACTAATGGTATATGAGGGAATTTGAAAACATTTATAAAGAAAATAATAATATGAAAATGTAAAATTGAAATGTTTTGATTCTAAAGTATTAATATCTCAAGATGGGTGAGTACGAATTTTTTGGTAACTTCTTTACAAGGGTGAATGATATTATTATCTCCATAAGATGTCTTTGTAATAAACTTTAAGATTCAAATATTTTTAAAAAGATCATGATAACTATTCTTAAAAATTTTGATTATAATGTTTCATTTTTAGAAGATATATATCATGAAACTCTATCTTTGGATAACATTAATATTACTCCCATTTCTAATTAAATGAGAAGAGAGAAAGTTTGGAAATGAAAATAAAAATTTGATAGAAACATGTCCTTCAAATCATCTAAGAAAATAAATCCTTAGAATATTCTCAAAGAAGAATAATATTTTTATTCTGAATCCAAAAATGAGGATAGTAACAGTATTGATTGATTCTTTTCCTTGTTTCCTAAAAATATGAAAAGAGGTACAAATTTTATAAAGTGAAACTTCCATTAATTTTTTTTGAATGTGGAGTTATTGGGCACTTTTCTACTAATTTATCTCAAAGAAAGAAGGGATAATATTTTGATGAAGATGGTATAAGGCCAATAATATATTTGAAGAAACATAATTCCAATCCAAAATATTATTCCAATGGAAAATATAAAAAGTTGTCCAAATATAATAATAGGTGTTTTTTTTAAAGATTACAAATATAAAGATAGTGAATCTGAGGCTGAAAATCTACTGATATTTATGGAGAAAATAATCTCATTACAACAGTTAATTATGAAATGTTTAGGGATAATATTTTTAAAGAATAAGAGATTGAGTTAGATCTTCTCCTTAAGAGAAAATTGAAATTATTCATGATAAATATTGTAAGGCTTGAAAAAGACATAAATAAGTTATAGAAGTATATCCTATAAAAAACAATCAAGAATTTGTTCCTGAAGAGAAATATATGTTTTTGGAATATATTGATTGTATTAAAATGTATCATAATATGGAAAAGAATGGAAGTGAATATCTTGATGTAAAATTTAAGGCACATCAAGAAGAGTTTAAACACGTTCAGTAAAAACTTTTTAAAGATGAGTAGGGAGTTACAAGTTTCAATAACTATTTCACTAAAGTATGTGAAATTTATGGAAAGAATAAACCAAAGGAGGATCAAAATAATTTTCTTTCAAAGTTTGTAAATAAATTCAAATGTATTCCTAAGAAGAATAAAGTATAAAAATTCATATATGTATTCAAAACCCACAATTTTTATAATTCACATGTTTCTAAAAATTATAATTCTAAAATCATATTTTCTTAATACATCTTGGTCTAATTATTTTGGGAAGAAATCCAAATTTAAGAAGATGAATTAGTCTAATAATAGAAAGTTTTGTGGTAAAAAAGGTTTAGAGGTGAAAGGCACTAAAATTTATAAAAGAAATGATCCCAATTATGAATAGTATGTAAGTTACATAGGTATATATTTGATCCATGGTTAATGTTGGTATTGTAGTGGAATTGATACTACGTAAAACTTGTTTTGGTTTAGCCAGCAATAATAAATTTATACAATGAGTTACATAAATAAAACATTATGTGGGTGTCCATCCACTCAAAGGATACAATCATAGAAAGATGTTTTGAATGTTGAAAAAAGATTTCCACTGTTGGAAACTATTTGTGAAATTTGTGGCAAACATTTATATCAGGAAAAAGGTTTCTCTTTTATTGAAAAAAATTATGTTTTTAACAATTAGTAGAATTTATTGTGAATGAAGAAAAAGGGAAGTAAAAAAATAAATTTATATAGAAATTGATCTAAATGATTCAAATGGAGAAAGACCCTAGATTTTGGATTGTGGATACTCTTCTCATATGATAGAATATTTTAAATTTTTGAATAATGTGATAGATTTCAAAAAAGTAACAATGATGTTTGGAAATTATTAATCTCTCAGAATGAAAGGTGTTTGATCTTCTATTACTGGGTCAGAAAAGTTCAAATCCCAAAAGTATTTATTTTGGGATTAGTTGAAACCAAATATAATGATTGTTTCACAAATTTCTTACGAAGGAAATAAATTAATTTTTAGAAGTTTTTTTTGTGAAAATATAGAAATATGGAAATGTTTTAATAATAGGAAAATGTAAAAAAGGAATATTGTTTCGGGTTTGTGAAATTTAGAACTCATGTTACCTAAGAATTGTGGATGAAAATAATTTCTATCTTAAAAGGTTGAAAAATATGTCTCATAGATTCATGAAAATGTTAACTAAGTGAGACAACATCTGTGGTATTCTTAATATGTTAATAATAAGAGGTTGGTATTGCATAATTTTTCAAAAAGGGAATATTACTAACTCTATTCATATAAAAGTTAATTTTTGTTCAATTCAACCCCTAGAACTCATTAATTCTAACAGCTACAGGAAAATGATAACACATTCAACATTCATATATAAGTAATTTGTTACTTTCATTGATTATTTTACTCACATTAATTTTGTTATTTATTTGAAACATAAGTCAGATACACTGAATATGTTTAAAAATTTTAATAGAAGAGTTAAGAAAGAATGTGGGTATTATGTGAAGGAGTTAGCAACATATAATGGTGGAGAAAGAAAATAATAGAGAGTTTAATATATGTATGTATATTAAAAATCATTTAATTCATCAAAAGTTTGGTACACCGTGAACCCCACAGGAAAATGGTGTTACATAAAGGAAGAACAAGAATTTTGGTTGAAATAGGGTACATTAACTTAATTCAACATGGCCTTTCCCATTACTTTTTGTGGAAACCTATGAGTATTATTATTTATATTTATAATAAATGTTTCTATTGTGAGAGGTTCTGATATGAATCTATATGATATGTTCTATGATAAAATATTAAGTTTGATACACTTAAGCATTTTCAAGAGTCCCCTTATCATAAAGAACAAAAGTGGAAACATGGAATGATTGATCAGATAGGTTAAGATTGAATATTTATTAGTTGTGCTCTAGATGGTTGAGGATACATATGTCTCAATAAAGAGACAAAAATAATAGTTTATTATGTTAATTTAAAAGTTCTTCCAAAAGATGAGGTATATGCTACAAAAACACATGTGGATGAGGAAGATAAAGATGATGGAAGAATTATTGTTAAGAAAAATAAGAAGGATTCTATCAATTATGATGACACACAAGTGGAAGAATAAGACTCTGCTATTTCTAGATATATGTAATAAATTCGTATATCCCATCTAGTTTAAGGAAACAAGTGGGATATCAAAACATTATTATTGATAAACATCACAAGTTTCAAAAAATAAGAACATCAAAATTTGTTACAAAAACAAATTTGTTTTCTAAAATTTAGAAGAAAGATGTGAATGAAGATTTTAATAATATGGAATGGATTCATTCAAGTAATGAAGATTTGGATCAAATTTGGAATAATGATACATGTGACCTTGTACCTAAACTAAACGAAAAAAATATTGGTACAAATTGGGTGTTTGGAAAAAAGGTTAATGAATATGGTGAAGTGATAATAAATAAAGAAAATAGCATTTCAAAGATTAGTCGCAAATTGAAGGTATTGATTTTGATTAGGATTTGTCTCCAGAGTAATGGTTAGAAACAACTAAAATATTTCTTATATTTGTTTCACAAGGATGTTATAAATTTTTTCAGATGGATGTGATGTCAGATTTTCTGAATGGAGAACTTGATAAATACGTGTATGTTCAAAAACCATGTTATTTTTTTATTATAAAAAATGAATTTCATGTGTGATTATTGAATTAATCCATATATAGGATTAAGACAACTCCAATGGAGTGGTATTTGAATTTGGATACCTACCTAAGAACGTTGAATTTTAAGGAAGGAAGAGTTGATAGTATTATGTACTTCAATGAATATAAATATATTTACCTCATTTTCATTGTCAATGCTGATGACATTATCTATTAGGTAAATCATGAAAAACAGTTTAATGTTTTGTGGGAGATATGAAGATTTTTTTAAAAAACTCCATGCATAGTGAAATGAAATACTTTCATTTATGAAAATATCACAAAACAGGAAACACATATTTCATTATAAGAAACGTATGTTAATGAACTTCTTAATAACTTTTGAATTCAAAATTAGAAACATGATTCCACAACAATTTCAATGGGAACCAAATTTACTAAATAAGTATATGGTAGAGAGGTTGACTCTAAATAGTTTCAGAAGGTGATTCGATGTTTTTTATTTTTGATGACCTCAAGACTAGGCATCTTTATACAAATAAACCATGGTCATGATTCCAAAGTGATTCAAAATAATCACATATCTTTGATGGGAGAATAATTCTTAGATACATCAAACTAATAATATATTTCTGAATTAGGTATGATATCTATGAAATAATTGACTTTTTTGGTTATACAGATACTGATTAAGAAGGAATTTTATATAATAGAAGATCTATATATGGTGGATTTTTCATTCTAGGGAAAATTAGTGTAAGTATAAAAACAAATAAACAGAACTTAGTAAAATTTATCATGGCATAAGTTGAGTATTATTGTGCCACTCAAGTTGAAAATCAACATATGTCTATAAAGACTCAGTTGGAATACTTACTTGTTGAAGTGAAGTTTCCTTTTTTTCTTATGTTTTGATAATTAGAGTTCTATAAACCTTATAATAAATACAGTAAAAAAAATTTCATTCAAAAAATATTGATATGAAATATAATTTCAGAAAACATAAAGTGGTGATTAATTAACTCATTCTATAGTATGTTTCTATAATAGAATAATTCACTAACATATTCACAAAACCTTTACCAAGGGAGAAATTGGTCAACCTGAGTTTGAACATGGGTTTCTAACCTTTAGGTATGTGTGTCTATCACCACTCTCATCTAGTCTTTAGATAGTTTTTTCAAGGGGGAGAATTTGTTTATAAAACTATCCATTCATATGTTCTAAACATTTTAAGGAAGAAATATATTAGGGGAGTTATGGGTATGTTGTGAACATAACGTTTGAGTGTGTGAAATATTCTAATAGTTTTTTGAATTAATTGTAGTAAACCAATTATAGGAAAGAGGAATTTTTTTTGAAGTGTTGTGGATGGTTTGAATGATGAATAAATTTTATATGTCACTAATTTTGGACAAAATGGTTATTTTGTTAATAATTATTGTTTGATATAATGATTTCACTCATTTAGGCCTATAATTTTTTATTAATGATCCATAGCATGAGGTTACAATGTTTAGTGATTTATAAATATTGGTTTATGAAAAAATCCAATTGGGGGGTTTGCGACCAAGTTGGTGAGATATTTCTTTTCAGGTGTAGAATAATTTTTTATTGATTATTTTGTATTTATTTTTCATTGTGAAAAAACATTTTAGTTTGTAAGTGTTGGTGATCAGATGAATGGAGTATCTTACTCAAAATATCAGACATAATGTTCTTAAAAAATCATCGATTTATATTTTAGTTTTTAATTATTTTTTCAAAGAGAAGTGGTTTTTCAAACAAACATTTGTTATGAATTGATATTTCTAATTGGATTGAGAACTTCTATTACTGTCTGAATTTATCCATAAAAATCTAATGATGATTTTATATTTTATAATTTTTCAATATCCTAATTTAATCTAAACTTGTGATACAATATTTTTGACATAATGGTATAAAATATGGTGTAGTCATTCAATATGGTGTTAATATGATTTATGTTTGGATGGAAATACATAAGGTGTTGGAATACTAGGAAGTTATAGAACTTTACAATGAAAGACATATGATGCTATGATGATCCTAATTTTATCAACATAATGAGGATTTCTAGACATAATAAATGTTTTATATAAGAATTTTGTTTATATTTTTTGAGGTTTCTGAAGTAAGAAATTTTTGTAAAAGAACTGATCAAATGATCTATAAGATTTGATGATTTATTATACTTTCTAATCCACTAAATAATTAATTTCATATAATCTATCATTAGTTTTAGAAAATTGGGAAGAGAAGAAGTATCTAAGGACATTAGCCCATCGAAAGTGTTTTTCCATAGATCAATTTGAACAAGGTTATGTTTAATAAGTTACAGTTTTTGGGACTGTTGATGTTAATAGAATTATGGATCAGTAAACTATATGATGTTCAATAATTTAGCCACACATTTCCATCTGGTTGTGTTGTTATTCAATTGGGTAAATATAATATTAAGTCAATGTTTGTACTTCTTTAAAATTGGGTCAATAATCATAGGAAAATTAGTGATGCTGATCCACATGGGGGAAGAAGAGACAAATTCATTACAGACATGCTGACACTGATAAGTCATCAAAAACTGGACTTCTTCAGATGTAGTAACATCAGTGACAATAATCATTTAATTAATTAATAAAATAATAATAATTTTGAATAGTTCATTTAGAAGATTTTTGAAGGGTTTTTCAAGTCTACAAAAATTTCTATGATGTTCATGGTATAACAGTATCAAAATTTCATATTAGTATGCAGAATTAGAATGATAAGCTATTGTATTTAAATTTTTTCAAAGTTTCATGTATTTTATTTGGTAAAGAGCATTGTAATGATAATTCATTAGTTCTTATATCTTTTCAAGTGGTTTAATAAAATTGGAGTTTTCATATGAATCGTCGTATTAAGAAAAAGTATCAGAATGACAATTGGTATTGGACTGAATAATTTTAATAAATTCCAAAGAAGTTTGATTTTCTGATAAGATTTGAGAGGCTTCATGAATAGTTAATAATATTTGAGAAATTTTAATATAGTGAATGATAAATTCGAATTAAATTTTAAAGTTGGGTTTTTTGAAAAAATTTTGGGCAGGAACCAACCCATACTACTCTTGGATATCCAATAAATAAAACGAAATACATTTCAAATTATAATTATATATTGTTGAGTCAATAAGGTTTTCCTTATGAATTTTTCATTACTTCTTGTTTTGAAAATCACAAACACCTTATCTTTAAGAAAATCGATTTTATAAGGAAAATCGCTTTTATAAAGAAAATTGCTTTTATAAGGAAAATCGCTTTTGTAAGAAAAATTATCCTTATCATATTTTCATCCATATTTTTCTTAATTATAAGATTCAGATTCATTTCAATATTATCGGAATTTTTTTGAAACTTTGATATGAAGTATTCTGTTTTAGGATCCAAATTCTAGATAAGAACTGTAATAAAGTTTCACTCCAAAATCCAGAATGAGAACTGTAATAAAGTTTCATTTTGAATTCTGAATACGAACTCTAATTATGTTCTACTCTAGATTCAGGATATGAATCCTTATGAAGTTCGACATCGAATTCTCATTATGAATTCTAATTATGAATTCTCATTACGAATTCTGATAATGAATTCTCATTAAGAATTCTGATGACGAATTCTCATTATGAATTCTGATGATGAATTCTCCTTCAGAATTCTGGATACGAATTCTCATTACGAATTCTGATGATGAAATCTCATTACGAATTCTGTTGATGAATTCTCATTACGAATTCTGATGATGAATTCTCACTAATAATTCTGATGATAAATTCTCATTCTGAATTCTCATTCCGAATTCACCTATTAAACAGAATCTAATCATCTTTGTTTTATACACTCCGAATTTATTTAGACTCTGAAAATTATTTTTGGTTAAACTCCGAACATTCATTTTTCTTATGCTTTTATAATTTGTCTACTCTTTAATATTTTTTCCCCACTCCGAACATTCACTCTGAATCTTCACTCCGAACATTTGAGTTAGACTTTAAACGATGTCGTACATTCTGTTACCCTTATTTTGTTATAAAATGATGTTGTCTATTCTGTTATTAACTAACCATTGGTTAAGTTACAAATGTACAGGTCTCTCTGATTTTTAAGGAAAATATGATCGTTGGAAAGGAGGTCGACCTTGCCTATAAATAGGAGCTCATTTGAAAGAGCTCGTTGATGAACTGATGACTGATGAATGACTTCTTCGACATTGTGCATACATGTTGTTGAAGTGATTTCTATAGAGAGAGGCACTTATTAACTCTCAAAGCTTCATGCGACTACGAATGTTGGTGATTACATTCGAGGACTTCTGGGGATAGGAAGACAGAGGTTTCCAACACCTTGAAGTTGAGGGCTTCCTTACTGAGGAAGACAGAGGTTGCCAACTACCTTGAAGTTGAGGGCTTGTAGGGATAGCAAGACAGAGACTCTGATCTTCGTATCGAGGTCTTACCCTGGTGTGGGTAAGACAGACTTGCTTGAAAGTATAAATCAAGGGACCTTTATCCAAGGCTGTTGGATACCCTTCTCTTTGGGTTAAAAGACTTATATCTTGTTAATTTTAGTTTTACTACTTGTTCATTTCCGCTACATTTTGTATTATAAGGAAAGTATAACTTTCTTATATTTCCTTACTTATACTCTGTTTCATTTAGATTCTATATGCTTTAAGGTGGAATCTCATATTGTAATCTTTTATTAAGTTTCAATTTCCGGAACCATATTTCCAGAACGTACTTTTGGAATCTCTTTCCAGTTTTAAGAAATTTCAAAGGACTTGAAGTTTATAACTTCATTCCTTATTCCAAGTTTTCATTTGGTGTTAGAGGTGTTGTGAATTTGCTTAAGTTTAACTTTGTTAAACTTGGCCCTTTATTTTGCTTAAGGAAAACATAGTTAATTGTAACTAACATTAAAGGTTCCAAAGGAATTTTTAAAGTATACAATTCACCCCCCCCCCCTCTTGTAAATTGAGCATCTACATCATTATTTCGATCCTACAATTTGTATCAGAGGTTTAGACTTCATACTCTATACCAATCCTATAATTGGTATCAGAGAAGGTCTCTGAAATACTTGTACTCACGTATAAGTTTTTCTTGCTCACTTTATCTTTTCGAATTTGTCATTCCAAAACTTTCTCATTCTGAATTTTTTCATTCCGAACTTTGTTATTACGAACCTTTGCTACTAACATGTTTGTGTGATGAAGGTTTTTTAAAGTATGGAAGGAATTAATGTTGGTTCTATTGATAATCTAAATCCTACAAGACCACCAATCTTTGATAGTAATGACTATGAGTAATGGAGAGATCGAATGAAGACTTTTGTTATCAATACTTGAGTGGAAAACTTCTTTATGCATGCTAGTGATTATAAAATTCCTGATAAGGAAGTTATAACTTTTACTAACCAGGAAAAGCAAGAGTATCAACTCAATTATAAGGTACGCAATACTCTACTGTGTTCAATGACTAGAAATATATATAACCAAATTTCTTCTTGTGAATCAGCTAATTGTATCTGGAAGAAGTTAGAGGTTACACACTTTGGAACTTCTAAAGTGATTGAGACTAGGAGAGCTATGCTTTGAGCTGAATATCATGGATTCAATTATCCTTATGGAGAACCAATATGTAAATTTCAACAGAGATTTATGACTATCGTCAACAGCCTATAGTCTATGGGAGAAAAAGGTTTAGATGATGAAGCACTTGTGGACAAGATAATTGATATCATGCCCAATGAGTGGGAATCCGAAAGAACAGTTATAGATGAGAACAGGAAGGTCACTCAAATTTCTCTTGATGAGTTATTTGGAACTCTTCTACAACATGAAACCAGAATGAAGAGAGATGCTGACAACATCAAAAAGATGAATGGGAATGGTACTGTTGCTTTTACAACAACATCAAATCAGATGAAGACTCCAGAGAGAGTAACCAGATCCAAGTCTAAGAAAGTTATTTTCCAATCCGAATCTAGTGAGAGTGAAATATCTGAGAATGAGTTAGCAAATCTTGCTTGATGGATGAACAAGATAACTGGCTAGAGAAATTTCCTATCCAAGTATAAGAAAGAGGACAGAAAAGATAAGAAAGATAGAGAGGTCACTTGTTATGAATTCAAGAGAGCTGGACATATTAGACCAGATTTCCCTTTTCTCAAAAAGAAACAATGGAAAGAAAGGAATTCAGACAGGAACAGAAAGAAGTATTATAAAGCCAAAGCTAAGAATTTTTTGAAAGCAAATGACACCTGCAGTGCCAGTGGTGGTGACTCTTCAGATGAATCTTCTGATTATGAATCTTCCGGAGAGAAGAATCTTGGTCTTATAGCCAGATTACCTATTGATAATCATTTTTTATGGCTAAGGCACAAAATGCTGAATGATTGACCAATGTTTCTTTAAATTCTAGTGATAGTAAGTATTATAACTCTTCTGATGAAGAATCTTCTTCTGATGAAGAAAATACTTTACCTACTTATGAAGAAGTCTCTAGGTTTGCTGAACATATTGAAATTGAGAATTTCAAACTCAATAAGAAACTTGATAAGGCAAACTCTAGGAATTCTTTTCTTATAAAAGAGATATCAGATCTTTCTAATGATCTTGATAGGAAAAATGCTGATTTTGAAAGTATTTCAAAAAATCTTGAGGAAGTAAGTTCTGAGAAGAACAAACATGCTAAAGAGTTAGAAAAAGTAATTTCTAAGAAAAATGTTTTTGAGCCTATCTCTAGTTCTAAAACTAATGATTTTGAGGATAAAAACTTGGTTATAAAACTCAAGTCTGAAATTTTTTCCTTAAAGAACTGTTTATCAAACTTTACCCATGGTAAGGAAAATTTTGATAAAATGTATTCCCAAATACGACCTTTAAGAAATAAATCCGGATTTGGTTATACCCATGAAAACCCAATTTTTACTGACAATTATTTTGTTCCTCAAAGTGCCCCATTTTGTACTAAGTGTCAATGTGGTGGTCACAGGGCAAAGAATTGTTCCTGAAATAAAACCCAATCTCTAGGATTTCACAAGGCCTACTTTTCTAAGAAAATATGGGTACCTAAAATTTTGTTATCTGGAAATCTCGGATCCAAACAAGTTTGGATTCCGAAAGTCTAAGTCTCTTCTTGATTTAAGGAAAATAAAGAGAGTAACAGCAACAATACATGGTACATGGATAGTGTATGTTCCCGGCACATGACTGGTAACAAAAGCTATTTTGAAAAGATTATAAAAATGAAAGGAGGAAAGGTAACTTTCGGAGATAATGCTAAGGGTGAGATTGTTGGTATTTGTAATATTTTTCTTTTAGGTAAAACCTTGATTTCAAATGTTCTTTTTGTTAAGGGTCTTAAGCACAACCTCATTAGCATAAGTCAGTTATGTGATGAAGGTTACCTTGTGAATTTTAGGAATGATAATTGCTTAGTTCACAATTCCAAGGAATAATTTATTCTCTCCACCAATAGGCATGAGAATGTTTACACCTTAAACTTAGAAGACCCTAGGAGTCAAGATTTACCTTGTCTAAGTGCAATGGAAGATCATTCCTGGTTATGGAATAGAAGACTAGGTCATTGTAACCTTAGAAACCTATGTAAACTCTCTTAGAAGAAACTAGTTAAGGATCTACCGGAGCATAGATTTTATTCTCCTAAAGTTTGTGATCCTTATCAATATAGAAACCAACATAAATCTAGTTTTAAATCAATCGGTGAAGTCTCAACAACTGACGCATTACAGTTAGTGCACATGGATCTTTTTGGTCCAACACAAACTGGAACTATTGGAGGCAAATACTATGTGTTTATTCTAGTTGATGATTACACTAGATTTACTTGGGTTTATTTTCTAGGAAAGAAATCTGAAGCTTTTTCTTATTTCAAAAGTTTTAGAGCTCAACTTAAAAATGAGAAAAACCTTCCATTGAAAACTATTCATAGTGATCATGGAGGAGAATTTCGAAATTCTGATTTTGAAACTTTTTTTAGTAAAAAAGGTATTACTCACAATTTTTCAACACCAAGAACTCCTCAACAAAATGATCTATTTGAGAGAAGAAATAGAATTCTTAAAGAGATAACTAGAACCATGTTGAGTGAATATTCTATAGCTATACATTTCTGGGCTGAAGCTGTATGTACTGCTTTCTATACTATAAATCGAGTTTTGATTAGACCTTTTCTTAATAAAACTTCTAATGAGTTATGGAATGGTAGAAAACCAAGACTATCCTACTTCAAGGTTTTTGGTTGCAAAGTATTCATTCTGAATACTAAAGTTAACTTACATAAATTCGCACCAAAATCTGATGAAGGAATTTTCTTAGGTTATTCCACAACTTCTAAGGCTTATAGAGTTTTTAATAAAAATACTTGTACTGTTGAAGAAACAATACATGTAAAATTTGATGAGTCTGATCCTTTTGTTTTTAAACCATCCCAGCCTACATCCTCGGATGTGTTTTCTAAAACTGATTGTCAACCTTTAATAGAATAACCTTCTGATAAGGATATTGTTCAGGAAGATAATTCTGAAACATTTACCCCGGAAGACTTTCTACCCTATATTGATGAACTGGCTTTTCAAAACCCAAATCAGGTGTTTCTTAAGAATCATCCCAGTGATAGTATCATTGGTGATGTAAATCAACATATAAGAACTAGAAGTTCCTTAAGAAATGAAGTAGATCATCTAGCATTTCTTTCCCAATTTGAACCTAAAAGCACCGATGAAGCTTTAGGTTGTGATGATTGGATCAAAGCCATGCAAGATGAACTAAATGAATTTGAAAGGAATAAAGTCTGGACACTGGTTGAAAGACCTAAGGAAACTTCTGTTATTAGAGTAAAATGGGTTTTCAGAAATAAATGTGATGAAAATGGAGTCATAGTAAGAAATAAATCTAGACTTGTTGTTAAAGGCTATAATCAGCAAGAGGGAATAGACTATGAAGAAACCTATGCTCCAGTAGCCAGACTTGAATCTATCTGTATTCTACTTTCCTTCGCAGCATTCTTTAATTTCAAACTTTTCCAAATGGATGTGAAATGTGCTTTTCTTAATGGTTATGTCCAAGAGGAAGTTTTTGTTGAACAACCTCCTGGCTTTGAAGACACAAAACATCCTGATTATGTTTTTAGACTTACCAAAGCTCTGTATGGCCTTAAACAAGCCTCATGAGAATGGTATGATAGACTCACTGGATTTTTGCTTCATAATAACTATGTTAAGGGAAATGCAGATCCAACCCTTTTTATAAAGAATGATAAGATAAATGTTTTGATTTTTCAAATTTAGGTTTATGAAATCATATTTGGTTCAACTCAGCAATCTTTGACCAACT
Source organism: Viscum album (assembly GCA_963277665.1). NCBI lineage: Eukaryota > Viridiplantae > Streptophyta > Magnoliopsida > Santalales > Viscaceae > Viscum > Viscum album. Next base: position 545,188,862 of record OY728119.1, read on the forward strand.
CTTTTGCAAGTCTAATGAAATATGAGTTTGAAATGAGTATGATGGGTGAGTTAACTTTTTCCCTGGGTTTTCAAATTTCTCAAAAACCAGATGGAACCTACATATCTCAACATAAGTATATTAAAGATATTCTCAAAAAGTATGGTTATGACAGTACTAAGAGTATAAGTACTCCTATTGGTACCTCAAACTCTTTAGATCTTGATGAAGCTGGGAAAATAGTAGATCAAACATCTTTTAGAGGTATGATAGGAAGTTTACTTTACTTAACAGCTAGTCGACCAGACTTAATGTTCTCAGTATGCTTATTTTCAAGATATCAATCCAATCCTATGGAATCTCACTTAAAGGCAGTAAAAAGAATTTTTTGCTACCTTAATGGAACCATGGATCTAGGATTATTTTATACTTCTGGAAATGATTCTGTTCTAAAAAGCTTTTCTGGTGCTGACTTTGGTGGATGTAGAATGGATAGAAAGAGTACATCCAGAACTTGTCATTTATTAAGAGATTCATTAGTTTCTTGGTCCTGCAAGAAGCAACATTCTATAGCACTCTCCACTGCTGAAGATGAATATGTAGCAGCTAGAAGTTGTTGTGCTCAAGTGTTGTGGATGCAACACACGCTCACAGACTATGGCTTGAGTTTTACTAAAACTCAAATTTTTTGTGATAACACAAGTGCCATTGCCCTTAGTAAGAACAATGCGCATCACTCTAGTGAAAAACACATAGATATTAGGCATCACTTTCTTAGGGATCACACACTTAAAGGAGATATTATTCTTCAGTTTATCAGAATACAAGATCAACTTGCTAATATTTTCACAAAATCTTTGCCTTCTGATAGATATGAATACATTAAACAGAATTTAGGAATGATAACCGTAAGGTAAACTTTCTTAATTAACATTCTGTTGAAAAAATCTCATTACAGTAATAAACTCATTTTCATAAGGGGAGTATATTTTATTGTTAGAGTAACTAAATTTTTCAAAGTTAGTTTTTCAAACTTTTCGGAACAAAAAATTCCGGAATGAGAATTTTCGGAACTAAAATTTTCCAGAATGGATATTTTCATATAGAAAACTTCTGGAATGCAAATTTTCATATTGAAAACTTCCAGAATGGAAAATTTCGTACTGGTATTTTCATAACGAGATTTTCGTACCGAATATTTCATAATGAGTTTTTGGTTTTCAAATTTTGTAATGAAATTTTCATACTAAGTTTTCCGTACTGAGTTTGTTTTTAGTAGTGATTTTTTCGAACTTTGTCTTTTCATAGTAAATATTTTTTTCGTAGTTTTCTTAAGAATGTTACCAATTACGAATAATCTTCATAAGCCAATCCGAAAGGTATGATTTCCTTACTCAAGTTTTCGTAATCATACTTTACTTGAGATCATTTTCTTATATTTTGTTTTCGGATTATAGTTTTCTTAATCCTTTGTTTTAATAAAAACCTCAAAAGATCAGATTCAAGTTTTCTTGAGAATTGGTTTTCAACTGTCAGATCTGATCTCAGCTTGTCACAACCGTTCGATCAACTGAGGAAGTTGAACCATCTTCTCATTGCCTATATAAAGGGGACCCCAAATGGTTTTCCCACATCGGTTTTCAAGCTCCATCATCTTGAAGCTCTACCTCTCCATTTTAAAGTCGTTCCGAACTTCAGATTTCTCTGTTCCGAACTTCTCAGAGGTCTTCAGATCCGAATGTCTGTGGAAGTAGCTTCTCAAGACATGTCTTCCTCTAAGCTGATTTCGAAGTGTCTGGTATATAGAGAAAGGTTGGTTCATCCTAATTTATTTAATAGGTATGATTCTCTCATATACAAGAATATTAAGCTCAACGGATGGGAAGATGTTGCGGTGTCAAAGCCCGGAAATCAAGATGAATTTTATTCGGATTTGCTTGTAGAATTCTATGAGACAGTTTCCTCCTATAAGGAAGATGGCAATGAGAAATTATCGTTTAAGTATTATGGAAAGACTTATAAACTTTCTTATGCCAAGGTAGCCAGCTTGGTAGGGCTGAACAATGAAGGAGAAGCCGAATTTATATCTCATGTGTTGCCGGATTCAAAGGGAAGCTTCGACATGGAAAAGGCTTTGGAGAATCTCGGACTGGCAGATGACAAGGCTCCGAAGATTGCTTCTCTGTCTACAAATTTACGGATTCTAGAGTTATGGGTACAAGGCCTTATCATACTGAGAAAGGGTGACAAAGATAGTTTAAAGAAGAGTGAGATATACATCGTAGATTATCTGATAAATCAGAGGAAGTTTAACCTGATGAAGCACATTCTCATTACTCTTGAGAATGTTAAGAAAGGGAATCTGAGAGGTCAGATCATAACGTACCCAGCAATCCTCTCAAAGTTGATAGTTCTGTGCCTTGAGTCTTTCAAGGAGGCTTGCAAGTCTAAGCCAGGAGTTTGAAAAATTATGCTGGTGAGTGATGGTACACTCAAAAGGATGGATGTAGTCTTTGACAAGAAGACTGGTCAGTTTATTGATTTACCTGCTCAAGAAGAAGCAGTTCCGAAAGTTTTTGATCTGAAATCCTCTAAACCAGTGAGGAAGAGAAAGTTGAAAGAAGTTGAAGTTGAATCAGAGAATCCCAAGTCTAAGGAAGTTCATTCCGCACCTCCAAAACCAAAGAAGAATAAATCTTACCCAGATGAGGTAGTTCATAAATGGAGGGAGATCAAAGAGAAGAGAGTGCAAGGGGAGCCTCAGTTTGGCTTGGATCCTACGGATGCTAAGGCCTTGAAGGAAAGAACTGCGGATGAGCTAGAAAAACAAGTGAAAGAAAAGAAGCTTAAGAAGAAGATGTCTGAAGCTGAGTTAGCTCAGGCTTTGTTGAAGTTCAATGAGATGGTTTCAGCAAGCATTCCTGTTCTGAGATATTTTTCTCTAGAATCACTACCTGAGACTCTAGGAAGAAACTTTGTTGCTCTGGAAGAGGCAGTACCTATGCCTGTTGAGGAAGTAGCGAATATTGAGCAAGTGGAAGAATTAGAAGTTGTTGCTGAAGGAAGTGGTGAAACTGGAGATGTTTTAAAGCAAGTAGATGATTATAAAGGGACACCTTCTGAACATTTGTCACTCCGAACCTCAGAAGCTAAGTTTTCTAAGTTAGTCACTCCAGCGATGGATGAGGAGAAAGGAGAAGTAGAAGTAGCTTATCATGCAGAGGAAGAACAACTTCTACATGATATTGCTCAAATGGAGAATGTAGAAGGTGGTGCTCAGAAAGTTTCTGATGATGAAGACAATGTTGTTCAAGTTTCTAATAGTGAAAAGAAAACTCTGGAACATGACTCAATTCCGAAAAAGGACAAGGGAAAGCAACTTGTTTTTGATACCCCGAGCTCTGTGGTAGTAAAGAGAAGGGAATTTGGTGACTCTTCTAAGAAGAAGGTTGAGCATTTTGAAGAAGAAGATTCTCCAAGAACTGTTTCGGATTCAGAGTCATCTTCGTTGGGGCATGACTTTGTTGTTCGGTCTTTAAAGAATTTGGTAGCTACTATTCCGACTTTCTCAAGTATATATTCAAGATGCCAAATGCTCCAACATGCTTTGAATCAGAAAACAGACTTTGTATCTATGGTTATGGACAAGTGTGTTGAGATAGAGTCTCAGTTCAAAACTTTCTTTGTCGGCTATGAAGCCCACAAAAGATCTTGCAAGAGGATGACTAGTTGGTCGAGGAAGACTGTGGAAGAGATGCGGCACTTTGTTGAATTCCAAGACAATGTGAAGGATGCCTTTGAGACAGAAGATAGGGAGATAAATGAACTCACTTTATCCTTTTAAGAAAAGTAGACAGATGAAAAGAACTTCCGGATTCAAGAAGTCAGAGATCTGAATGGGAAGCTAAATTCTGTTTCTCAAAACTGGAAGTTTGAAAGGGATCATCGGATTGATTTTGAAGAGAAATTTAAGGCTCAGGAAGAAAAGTTTAAAGCTCAGGAAGAAAATCTTAAAGCCCAGGAAGAAAAGATTGAAGCTCAAAATGCAAGAATTTTTGTATTAGAGAAGCAAGGCGAGGAAGACCATAAAGACTTGAGGAAGATAAAGACTACTCTTAAGGGTCTCATGGTAATGTAAAAAGATCCAAAATAGACAGATCCGATCTTTTGTTGTATCTAAATTTCTCTGTTTCTGAGCTTTCAAACTTAATGAAATTTGTGCTTGCTCGTTTCTTTTGTTGTTGCTACAACTTTTTTTCAGGTATATTGTTATATTTTCCATTCCCTTGAATTCTTTTTGAAAATCACAAAGGGGGATAAGGAAAAGAACCCTAATAAAAAGGGAAAAAGAATCTTAACAAAGGGTGAGAAAGAAAACAAACTCTAATAAGAGTTTATCTAAGGGGGAGTTTTTCATTAAAGAAGACTTTCTTATTCATAATGAAATGTCATTCCAGAAATCTAGAATACGATCCTTAGAGTTTCAGAGCCTAAGGGGGAGTTATTCGTATTCATCAATATTCTTAAAGCAAAGGGAGATAAGCCTTAATGTTTTCTTTCTTCTTAGAATTTATTTTTCGTAAGGATGTTTGTGCTTTCCAAAAAGGGGGAGATTGTTGAGTGAATAAGGTTTTCCTTATGAATTTCCATTCCTTCTTGTTTTGAAAATCACAAACACCTTATCTTTAAGAAAATCACTTTTATAAGGAAAATCGCTTTTATAAGGAAAATTGCTTTTATAAGAAAAATCACTTTTGTAAGAAAAATTATCCTTATCATATTTTCATCCATATTTCTCTTAAGTATAATATTCGGATTCATTTCTATATTCTCGGAATTATTTGAAACTTTGATATGAAGTATTCTGTTTTAGGATCCGAATTCTGGATAAGAACTGTAATAAAGTTTCACTCCAAAATCCAGAATGAGAACTATAATAAAGTTTCATTCCGAATTCCGGATACGAACTCTGATTAAGTTCTACTCCAGATTCAGGATACAAATCCTTATGAAGTTCAACATCGAATTCTCATTACGAATTCTAATGACGAATTCTCATTACTAATTCTGATAACAAATTTTCATTAAGATTTCTGATGATGAATTCTCATTACGAATTCTGATGATGAATTCTCATTCCGAATTCTTGATATGAATTCTCATTAAAAATTCTGATGATGAAATCTCATTACGAATTCTGATGATGAAATCTCATTACGAATTCTGATGATGAATTCTCACTACGAATTCTGATGATAAATTCTCATTCTGAATTCTCATTCCGAATTCACCTATTAAATAGAATCTGATCATATTTGTTTTATACACTCCGAATTTATTTAGACTCCAAAAATTATTTTTGGTTAAACTCCAAACTTTCATTTTGCTTACACTTTTATAATTTTTCTACTCTTTAATATTTTTTCCCTACTCCGAACATTCACTCCTAATCTTCACCCCGAACTTTTGAGTTAGACTTTAAACGATGTCGTATATTCTGTTACATTTGTTTTTTTATAAAACGATGTCGTCTATTCTGTTATGAACTAACTGTTGGTTAAGTTACACGTGTACAGGTCCCTCCAATTTTTAAAGAAAATATGACCATTGGAAAGGAGGCCGACCTTGCCTATAAATAGGAGCTCATTTGAAAGATCTCGTTGATGAACTGATGACTGATGAATGACTTCTTCGACATTGTGCATACATGCTGTTGAAGTGATTTCTAGAGAGAGAGGCACTTATTAACTCTCAAAGCTTCATGCGACTCCGAATGTTGGTGATTATATTCGAGGACTTCCGGGGATAGGAAGACAGAGGTTTCCAACACCTTGAATTTGAGGTCTTCCTAGCTGAGGAAGACAGAGGTTTCCAACTACCTTGAAGTTGAGGGCTTGTAGGGATAGCAAGATAGAGACTCCGATCTTTGTATCGAGGGCTTACCCTGGTGTGGGTAAGACAGACTTGCTTCAAAGTATAAATCAGGGGACCTTTATCCAAGGTTGTTGGATACCCTTCTCTTTGGGATAAAAGACTTATATCTTGTTACTTGTAGTTTTACTACTTGTTCATTTCCGCTACATTTTGTATTATAAGGAAAGTATATCTTTCTTATACTTCCTTACTTATACTCTGTTTCATTTAGATTCTATACGATTTAAGGTAGAATCTCATATTGTAATCTTTTGTTAAGTTTCAATTTCCGGAACCATATTTCTGGAACCTACTTTTAGAATCTCTTTCCAGTTTTAAGAAAGTTCATAGGACTTGAAGTTTATAACTTCATTCCTTATTCCAATTTTTCATTTGGTGTTAAAGGTGTTGTGAATTTTCTTAAGTTTAACTTTGTTAAACTTATCCCTTTCCTTTACTTAAGGAAAACATAGTTAATTGTAACTAACATTAAAGGTTCCAAAGGAATTTTTAAAGTATACAATTCACCCCCCCCCCCTCTTGTAAATTGAGCATCTACATCATTATTTTGATCCTGCATATATCACTATTAATTTTTTGTAGAGGGAGTGTGTGTAATGTTCTGTGGATGAAGAAGTTTTCGGATTCATTTTCTATAAGGAAGACTTTCAGATAGAAGAAGAAGAAGAAGAAGAAGAAGAAGAAGAAGAATGTAAAGGTTACCGCATGAGACTGTGAAATCAGACTGATGTTTCTAGGTAAACAAGATGTGGTTTAGAATTTTTTCTATAGTATTATTTCTTATCTATTTTTCAGACTGATTATTTGTGTTAGGGAATCTGATTGATCCATCGGATAAAAATTTGTATGATATCCAGAAAGGTTGTTTCTACCAACTGCTCGGTAGGAAATTGAAGAATGTTTTTAAATAATTATTGACATTAAAGATATTCAATAAGCGTATTAGGATGATTTAAACTGACATTTAATGGTTTATTAACTTGATACACAACCTTTTTTACATCATTTCTATTAGAAGAAGCACATGCACTATTGTATTGATCATAGTGTTACACAAGTGTAAGGGTATATCCTACATTTTATATCTACACAAAAGGATTTTTTCTAGTGGAAATTTTGGTACTAGATTATTTTTAAACCATGACAAGGACTATCTATTCTTATTGAGTAGTGAACCATGTAAATATTTATGCTTCCGTGGATATGTAAATTTTGTCTTTCAGAAAATTAGTAAATCCTTAATAGAAGGATAATATTTTTATACAATAAAGATAACATAAAATAAAAAAAATATCATTAATTAAACCCCTACCTCTATTATAGATACATTCATTAGATCTAGTCCTTTTTATTTATAAAATCTTATCACATGTTTGTTAATAATATTTCATTATTTTCATTGTTTTGGTTATTAATTTTCTTATTTTCTCATTCATTCTGTGTCTTGAAACATCTGGTTCTTGTTAATATCATATAGTTTCATCATATATAGAATGATAATTATAAAATAATTATCATATTTATACAAAACATATAATTTTAATACCAATCATGGAAGATGGTTTTGTGAAATCAAATATGTTATGTTCATGGAGATGGTAGGTCAAATGTATAGAAGATTAACATTTCCATTTTTTAATTATCATAAAAGATAAAGGGTAAGTAATATTTTATCATTAAATAATGATAATAATATCAAAATAATGATATTTAATCTTTAAATATAATTATATATATAATCCATGTGGTGTGGTGATGAAAATAGAGTCACAACACTCTTTGAAGGTAGTAGTCCACACGTACACAAACAATGTTATAGTCATTAAGTGAGTGAAAACGTAATAAAAATGATATATATTATCATTTCTTAATGGAAAATATGTCAGTAATATAAAATTTTTCTCATGTATATCACATAAATTTATTTTCCTTATCATTATTACCTTTCAGGTAAAGTGTTAGAGAAAAATGAATCACATCTCTTTATGAGGCGGTAGTCTTCCATACACATAAGTGATTTTATCACAACCCCTATGAAACGGATCATAGAATTATATATTTGATATAATTACTCCATATTTATAATTATGTTAGAAACATCATATATATATATACTTTATATACATCATCGTACCAAATAGTGGGAGGTGGTAATGCAAAAAACGAATGGCATCGGTTTGTGAGGCAACAATCCATCGTACAAATGAATATTGATTTCATAACCCTTTTTATAGAAGTTGGGGAAATTTTATGTCATTAAAATAACAAATAAAATATCATTATATTTAGGATATAATTTTTTTATATCATAATTTTTTTATAAAAATTTAGGTAGGTGGAGGAAGAAATAAAATAAAAATGCTCACTGGTGAACATTACCACCTCTTCAGGTATCATCCTTAGGTTTTCACCAAAATCTATACTATGATGACTATATTCCAAAAAAAGGATTCTTTGATGATTTTTTGGATTTTGGGAATTATTTGAGTATTTTTTGGCAAAATAAATAGTGTGTTATGGTGTGAATAAGGGAAGATATAGGTGGCCTTTTATAAGTGAGGTTATTGACAAACATTGAATTTTTTAAATGAAAAAGGTGTTCCGATGTTTTCTAAATTCTCCAAGGTTCCAAAACGGATTATCAATGAAACTTATACATTATAAGGTCAAAATTGGACAATAAAATATATTTTCGACTAGGTTTTAGGAAACATTAACCCTTATTTTTTAGTTTCACCTCTCGTAAATCCATTTTACCTTAACCCTGATAAATAATTTTTACTTCATTAACTACTCATATCGGTGAAAAATTAATTTTACAATATTAGATATAGAAATTATACTAATTCCAAATACTGAATCTATTTTTTAAATTTTTATTTTTAGAAGTGTAAAATCTTGATATAAAATTAGTCATGCATACACGATAAGAAATAAAGTTTTATAATAAATAAAATTCACAATGTTAATATGTGTTTATATAAAAATTTAATATTAAAATTAATCTAAGACCCTAATTGGATTAATATATATACTATTGACTAAATTTACTTAAAAAAATTCAAAATATAATTTTTCTTTATAAATAATTTATACAAAAATACAGATCACTATAAAATTTCATTATTTTTCGTATTCATCAAAAAATGAAATATTTCAAAAAGATTCAAAAAGTTCACCCTTCGATAATTTTGATATACTGATTTGAAAATTGAATTTTATTTTTCTAGAAAAATTCCTAAAGGTTTTAAAGATTATTTTTAAATTATTTGAACAAAGTGGGACAAAATAGTATTTTAGAAAAAATAAATTTTTTCATAAAACAATTATTTTTCTTTAAAATAATTTTTATATTTATATAAAAAATAGATAACCATAATTTCATAATATAAATAGTACTATTCATACCCACCAATTTGAAGTCCATGATATAATGGTATACTATATTAAACTTCATTTAGACTTGGGGTTTCCTGTTCTATAAGATATCAATGCTATTAAATTTAAAGAAACATATTTCATGGGTTCTTTAAGATTAGGGTTGTGTGTTACATATTTTTTCTTATAAAATTTTATTATTTTATAATTTTAGGGTTTTAAATTCTCCCCACATTAAATAAATTGAATCTTAAGAATTTAAACTTGATCTTAATAATCAACAGTTTGGTATTTGGAAATACCATTTTTAAAAAATACACATCATAAAAGGGTTAATAAAATATGCTCTCAATAAAATATAAAGGGAAATATAATGATTATTTGGAATAAAAAAATGTAGGTTTCTAAGTATGAGAAAATTTGCATCAGTTAAAGATATTGAAATTGAAGAAAATAGTTAATAGTTATAGAGAGTTGTAGAGGTCATTCATCATAACAAAGTAATTATTAATGGAAAGTTAAGGACCTCAAAACCATAAACCTATGATTATTTAAAAGACCATATGATTCATCAGATATGAAAGAAATAAGATAATTTTTTTCAATATCCTTATCCTAAATTTTTTTTTCCCTTACTATAAAATAATATGATGAAAATTTAATTTCTTGATATGTTCCTATTTCATAAGAAAAATTTCATCATTGGGTTGTGTTTCGATCAATTTAAAATTCATCCAATACATCAAGATATAAATATAAAAAAAATATTTTTTATGACTAAAGGAATAAAATTCACTCTTGATAGATAATAAGATCCATAAAATAGTAAAAATTCTTGCCACTTGTCTTTAACTATTTTCCAAAACAAATAAGGCCATCAAAAGTTATCGAATATAATACAGTAATCTCTAAACATAAAAAGTAACACCACTAGTTCATCATTAATATTTATTTTACAAACTGTTTAACTAAACATAATTAAAAATTAACCAGGACCTAACTTATTCTAATTACAGTTGGAACACCATTTTCAACCTTCATTTGTGTGTTCAATACCCCATGGCCTTTCCCGACAAGATTGTTTTTCACCCGATATATGAGTTTCCCTTTTCTTTAAACTATATTAATATAATTCTTATAATGCTCCAAAATTATCATGACCCATAATTACTAAAAAATTAAAGATATGATAAACCTTAATGTTTCTCAATACCTTTAATCTTATGTCAAAAGGTTTAAGGAATTCATCCTAAAGTAACATTTTCTTAAACTAAACCAATGGTTTGTATTCTTAAAAATATGTTCCAAAAACATTTGTAATAATGTTATATTACTGCCTCATAAGTTTTAAAAAGGGGTGTTTAATAATTTCATCTTGTGATCAAAATTAAAATCTTAAACCCATTATGGTATCCATAACTCTTAAGTTAATAAAAACATATATTATTATAAAATTTAACAAAGTCCTCATATGTTTCATTATTTTTATAACCAAAATACCATTGGTAAAAATAATTTTACAATTTAATTCTTAATTCATGATACATAGATAATTGCAACATTTTATTTCAATATAGGTCCTTCCTTAGAATATGCGTTCTATTTTAGAAGAGGTTATTGACTCAGATAATTCCTAGATTCTACAAATTTAAGAAAATAAACTGTAAATGGATCCTTAAGATGAGATTTATTTCCTTACATTTTACTCCCTAGTTTTCCTCGGTAATTATTTTACATATTCCTAACATTTCCACACATAATGAATTTTACCCTTACTTTTAGACACATTCATTTCAATATGAGATGCAATAGGATTAACCTAGGTCATTCATTGTCACCATCTATTCACATCCTTCATAATTTTTTGTAAATAAAATGTGAATTATCATATTCATATCCCCCATATGTGTCCAACCAAGTACACAGTAATGATCATTTTTATGCACAAAGTGATAATTATGTCTATCCCAATGCGACATTTTTACAGTTAACACCCCTACATAAAACTATTCTTGAACCACATCCACCTATTGTATACCGAATGGGTTATATTTCTAGTAAAAACCATAAAGTATCTTCCTTAAAAAAAATAGGATATTCATCTATACTTATCCTCAAAGTTTATCATATGGTTATATTACCTAATCTATGATTTCTTAATTCAAGTTCCTAAGTTTTCTACTAAACATTATTTGATAGCAATTTTAACACCCATATCCCCAGTAGCTCAGAGCTAGTGTCTGATTTATTACATTGGAATAAGATACAAAGAATCTCATGTCAAAGGATCTTCTAGTTTGGTAGTGTGGGTAAAGTAGATACACACATGATTCCCATATTACATTTGAAAATATGTATTATAACATATTTTTTAAAATATAAATATTACATATTCAATACACTTTAAAATCAATCATTGTACACTTCAAGGAATCTTGGGGAAAGAAAACAATATAAATGTGAGTTCAAAAGCTCAGTAAAGGTTAAGTACAATGGAAGGCATCATAAATCAATAAACAATAATCTATATGATAAACTAAACAACTGAACACAAATTCCATTTAATCAGTAACTTGGATATCATGATTAGATAATGGGTAATAAATATGGAAAGTTAAATAAATGAAAACACATTCCATTTATTCAATTATCTGAGAAGGAAATGAATCTAGAGATAATATCATTTTGAAAAAAATAATGGAAAATAATAACTAAATTATTAATGAAAGAAATACATAACTATTGGACATCAAGACCGAGGGAATCATCATTCCTCTACCATCAATACTTTTTAGAATATGGATTAAATCTACATGTAGAAACCCATTTAATTCTAGCTCACTAATTCACCTCATGAGACTATCGATGCGTCGATGGGTTATATAATTCTATACACAACTTGTCAGTGCATGTCTAATGAATTCATAATATATATCTAATAATAAATTTAATTCATCAACAATGATCCTTATCGCCAAATATCCATATTGAGTAAAGAATACGGATTTATCAATATTTCTTTATTCAATAAAATAATGTTCAAATAGAACACTATATTTAGAAATGGGATATTGTTTAACAATAACAATATCAATGATAAATAATGTGGCGATTTAGGGAAAATTCAATTTATAATGATCATAAGAAAGTGGATAATTCAATTTAATGTGAATGACTACAAAAATGAATTAATTCATTAAATTTAAATACTTTCCTTTGTAGAAATTATCATTAACCATAGATCAAAATAATAAGGATAGTATCAATCTAATATATAACCATTACATTAAGAATAAAGGTTTTTTGTCATTGATGAATATAAATATCATAAAAAGATCTATAAAAACATTCTTGAGGATAAAATGTTTTTAATTTTGAAAATAAACATTCCAAACTAATATATTAAAAATCATTTTTAAAATAATTATCATTGAAAATAACCTCTAAAACATATAAAGTAATTTTTAAAACATTGTATGGACCTGATTGAAAGAAATTACATACATTACATACTTATTAGAAGAAATATTCAAAACACATTATTAATAAAATACAAAATAGAAATATTTGGAAAACTATATGAATATTTCTTAATAAATTATAAAAAATAATAACATGGGTAAAAATATCATTCAAATTGTTTTAGTAAATTAAAATACATGTTTGATTTTTTTTTATAAATTGTGGGTTTGGAAAAAAAATGATTTCTGACCAAAGAGTGAAATGATGTAGGATTTTAAGATAAACAATTTTCTCATTCATTTAAAGTACCAAATATTGGGAAAATGGTACTATAACATGAAAAAATAATTAATAACCATAGGAGAATCAAATAAAATGGTAAAAATTAAATATATTCCAAATTATTTCCAATAAAACCTTATTGATTAAAATAAAACATTCTATTCATGATGATAAGAATATTAAATAAGAAATAAATGTATTAAATAATAATAATTTGTCAGACTTTATCTTCCATAATGCTATATTGAAATTTGTAAATAAATTTTGTATTATATCTGTGATTGAACTGAAAAAGGATTTATTAGATATAGATCATATCTTAAAATTCTCAATACACCCGAGTAAAACAAATTTTTATCGGTATTATAAGAATAATTTTGGGTAGGATAATATGAAATTGAAAATTGTGGAGTACATATTAAGATTCATGGTTTTTTCAATAGGTAATGGATGATAAAAAACATCTTAATGGATTAATGTGAATTATACCTATTACTATGTGAAAATTGGGTTATATTATAATTGAATTTTTTACTGGACATCCAATTACTACTTGAATGAATTATTAGATATGTTTTATTATTTATCACCCTATGATGTTTGTACATTTCTTTATTATTATGGATGATCTACCTCTTGAGCCCTTTAAATGGATAAATATTAGTGATGTTTTGGGAATTCATAGAGAACAAAATTAAATTGTATCCAGTCGTGATATAAAGTTTAATTTTTAATTCTATAGTAATCTTTATATGCTGCAAGAAAAAGAGATTCCTTTTAGTATAACCTATCTTCCACAAGATGATTAGAAGTATGAAAGGACTCTTTAGACAACAAAAGTCATTTTGAGCTCACACTCACTTTGATTTCAAGGAATGTCCGATTATAATTAATATTTAGTTGAATTTTCATAAAATAATTTAATTAAATTAATATGTAAAACCATGATACTTTAAAACATAATATATGTTCAATAGATTGTAAAACATGAAACATAGAGCCTAGACGAACCATGTGATACTACTATAAAAATATAATTGTTATAACGTAGCTATTAAATTGGTGGTTATCAATAAGATTAACTAATTATAGTAATATATATAATGATCCTACTCAGTATAAATGTATTGATAAAATCATAGGAAATAAGAACAATATTTTTAATGAAGAGAATTTAATCTTCAAAAAATATGCCTTACTTAAAAGTTATTCTTATTTATTTTTATAGAAAAATATTATATTTAATTTCTATAACATTTAAAAACTATATATTATAAAATTAAAATTTTATAAATCATCATATAAAAATTTAATAATATTTAAATTTTGGGATTCTTTTGAAATTGATGATTTTTTAGTGAATAGTGAAAATTATATATTTTAAAATACTGTAATTTCTATTTATTAAATAAAATAATTTAAAAGAACCATTATATTTTGAATTTGGTATTAAAGTAACATATGAATAATTTTATTTAGAATAATATTATTAATTTCATTTGACTCATCAATTTTCTTGATTTCGATATATGTTAATTTTTATGCTTAAAAACACATTTTCCTAAAAACTGTTTTTATGTGGATAAAGTTTATCCATTTTATTTAATTAAAATTTCACCTAATTAATAAATATTAATATTAAAGGTATATATTATATATCTATTATTATTAATTAAATTCATATAATCATTACTTTGAGTCATATAGTTAATATAAGATCATCTATTACATGAAATATTTATTTTTCAAAAAATCAACATTTTGTCACGTTTTGTGGTTTAAATTTTAAATTAAATTTTTATACTTCTATAATTTGAATTCAAAAATATAGATTCCATATTTTAAATCAGAATAATTAGTATTATGTAATATGTTTAACAATGTTTTTTTATCATAATAAATAGTTAAAATAGAAAAAATTAATTATAGAATCCAAGGTTAAAATAGGGTTTGGTACATTACATGAAATTAGGTTAAACTTTATTTTAAAAACATATAAGGTTTTTATTTGATTAATTATATTTATTATTTATAATCATTGGATCTAAATTATCTAATAAGGGTTGTTTAATTTTTAGTCTTAAAGGATAAATAACCTAAATATAGAAACCAGTTACTTTAGTGAAAACTGAAATGGATGAAGTGAGTAACCTTAGAAGAAATAGCAATAACATGTTTAAAACATGTTTATTTATTAGTGTTGGAGGTTTGGTTTGACCTTATCTTCCCTCTAAATCATTATTTATCATTTTTTGAGTCACTTTTCTTGAGAGTGGTGTCTAATTATTTAATATTTTAGGGAACTTACAATAATGTCAGTGCATTAACTAATAAAAGGGAACCTCATCTACTATTTTATTCACACATAAAAGGAGTTTTGTATCATAAATTACCTTCTAAAATACCTTCCTTAATTATATTAAAATTTTCTAGAATCCATGGAATGATTATAAAACCTTCTTTGGAAGCATTTTCTACAAATGTAAGGAGGTTGTTCGAAAAGATGTGTCTTTCTTAACCGAGTGTTTTATTTTATTTTTTATTAGATATCAATAAAATATAATTCAAACATGATAATATAATATATTCATTATCTCCCATATAATAATATTTTTTTATGTTAATAGAAAAATCTAATCCTAACTCCTCTTCCATCAAATGGAAAATGAAACCATCGTTCGTGTGTACCACGAACTAAAACCTCGTGAATCCATGTATTTACTTTTTCCTTCATCAAATTGGACATATATTTATAATTATGTACTTAATATATATATGTATATATATATATATTATTCGTTATTTAATTATAATTCTATAAAAATAATATAGCACATATTTTTATACTATTCAATTCATTAAAAAATGATAAGGTTGTTTGTGTGTTCGTGTGGACTACCACCTCTATGAAGCAATGTGATTATTTCTTCATAACCTCATCACATGAATTGTATATAGAATTTTATTTTAGGAAATAATATGGTATTTATGATATTATTAACTTTTATAAATAGAAAATAATAATTTCCTTATTTCCATCATGATTTTCGATAAATGCAAATGTTACCCATGGATACGTATGGGCTACCATAACCATAATTGTAATATATTTATTTTATTATAAACATTTTTAATGTTTATATTTAAAATTATAATTTATGTATAAAAATATTAAATATTTCGTGATTATTTTTATGGATATGTTTTAATAATGAATTATTTAACTATAGTCAACCTACCGAAGTCATTTTGGAAATATGAACTGAATGTCGTCAAAAAATATGAAATGAACTTAATTTATTAAGTAAAATAATAGAAAATAGTTATAAACAAAATAAAAGGAGTGATAAAATAGAAAATTTTCTTAATAAAGTAAAGAATTGAAATTTTTTTATTATTTTGGATGATAAATTATGTACGAGAAAATTTGAACTCGAGGTAAGGGTTATCATATAAAAACAGACTTCTATGAGATAGGTGTTCTATTATAAACCTAATTTTTTAAAGTATATATAATAAAAATAGTATTTTTAACATCATTTATTATTCTTATTCAAGGTATTTTAACTCAAAATTCCTGATCTTTCTCTTTATAGTGGTTTTTATTAAGATGTATGTTAAACCCTGTGGTATTTCTTCTCAATTTCCATTTATTGAGGAAAATTTTAATATTACAAGACAATTTCTTAGTAAAGAATGTATACTACCACTTTAACATGTAATTTAATTAATCCATAATAGGTTTTGGTATTTTATCTTCTAATTCGAATTATTTCATCAATTGTTATTTGACTTCAATGTTACCATGTGGTTAGAAATTTCATAACTCAATTTATTTTCATTAGTTCATATTTATTCTTCATTGTCAATGATATTATAAGATTATGTTAGTAATTTATTTTGATTATTTTATATTGTAATTTCAAATGTTTTATGTTCATTTTTATTTTATACACATAATAAATTCATTGATTAATCCCCACTTCAACGGTATGATCTTTGCAGAAGATTGACTCTTGAATTCAATTAAAAAACAACTCAAATAATTAAAATTTAATTTATCTACAAAGTGGTTGATCAAATGGTCCATGGTATTAGGGGGTCTAAAATTGTGTATACAAAGAGAGTGATTGAAAAGCATTTCAACACACTTTGGGGGTATGGAACCAAATCTATATAAAATTATGTGGGGATTGTTCTAGCTTCCCCTTGACATAATAACATATTGTACTTTATTCTCATATCTCCATGTGGGAAGAAGGCCCCAAAATTAGAGACATTTATTTTTCATATTACAAAGTTTTAGGTGATAGAACAGGGGCTGGATGACTTTCAATCCATCTAATAATGAATCATTGAAGAATTTTTTTTCAATAGTTCCTAGGGTGATATTATATTTTTGAAATACCTCCATACCATTCAATAAGGAATACACGTCGGTCATTATCAAATCTCCCAGCCATAAAAGTGGATAA
The DNA here is from genome assembly GCA_963277665.1 of Viscum album. Taxonomy (NCBI): domain Eukaryota; kingdom Viridiplantae; phylum Streptophyta; class Magnoliopsida; order Santalales; family Viscaceae; genus Viscum; species Viscum album. Next base: position 545,206,372 of record OY728119.1, read on the forward strand.
AATCCACCATAACTTACCCCTTATAGTAATGAACCATTCCACTTACTTTCATAAAAACAAGAGTGGAATATTCTTCTATGTTGACCTTGATACCTCTAATGGAGGTATTCTAGCAAACCTATCAACCCCAGTTGATCATCCCTATGGAGGAAGAGACATTCCTCCAACCATACCAGACCATTTTCAAATTATTGTTGTTCTACCAATGGTTCAACAATGATCCTAAAGCACCCAAAATAATTCTAGAGAGAACCATTGTTCCTAAGATTGATCTGGATTTACCTTCATTGTGGTATTTATTCCAAATATTCCATAAGATCCATGACCCTATAGTTTGTAGAATGGTTCTATCCTTATATTCCTTATTACTATATCCCACACCATAGTACCAATTATGAAGAAAATCAGCACTAGTATTTCCATCCATATCTAGACCAATGAGAGTACTAAATTAATTCCAAACCACTGCAGCCCAGTCACCGCCGAAAAAAGATATAGTCAGTGGACTCCTCCTTTGAACTTCATCAGCATAGACATCTTGAATAAAGTTTAATCCCCTACTTATTGATCACCAAATCCATTAAAATATAATTAATAATAATTCTCCAAATGAGAAAATATTAATTGACGGGAATTTCAATGTACCATGTCACATATCCCCATTTGGTGTGATCGTTGTTTTCCTTTAGAAAACACCTATATGATTTTGCTGAAAAATCACCCATATGAGAATCATAAAAAATGAAGTGATCACAATCCTAGGATAATTAAATGTGATCAAAATACTCCCACAAATTATGATCAATATTTTATTGAATAATGGTAGAATGAACACTCACCTGAGAAAACTTGATGTTGGTGGGTGGACCCCGTCAGAAGCCAAGAGTGTTCCCAAACAAATTATAGAATAAAAATATTATATATCCCTATCCAATGATCCATTAGTATATTTTTTTGAGAATAGGTACCTGCCTACATAGGGAATTACAAAGATAAGAAACCATCCTTATCTGGTAATCGAGTTTGGACCCATACTGACATGTAATAAAATTACCCTATATGGATCATCCATCCATCACATGGAATAGCATTTTCACTTGAAGATAGTGCATGGATCCCTCTACAGTGTGAAGATTAATCCCGCAACTAGACACTGGTTTATTCCTATGTTTCCATGATCACTAGAAGAACCACCCCTTACAATGATATTCCCAATTATAGGAAGTTAAGGTCCTATAAATATTCCACAAAACCATTTTAGGAACCCTAAACACATATATCACATGTATGGGGATAGAGGCTAGGAAAGTCTTGAAAAGGGTGATCATGACCCCAAAAATTTTTAATACAACCCATGATCTTGCTGATTACCCCTTGAAAATAGTGAATCTAAATAATACTGAGGATAAGAGATCTCTAGGGTATTACAGGGGAATCTATGTTATATAAATGCCTAGGATATCTTCCCTTCTCTTACCCGTGATATCAGAGAAGAATTTGAAGAAAAAAAATTTAATCTTCTCATGTTTAATAAGTTTAAAACTCTATTTAATATATTCCTCCATGACACTTTTGAGGTCAAAAATGGATCTACTACAACTATTGATGAGTAATGTCATGTCTTGTACAAAAATATAATGGGAAACTGCACTGAAATGCCCCATACTCTTGAAAATATGAATGTTTCTGTTATGAAATTTCTTAGTAATGAGTCTACCCATTGATTTGTGGGACGTGATAAAAAGTCTATGAGATAGAGTGTCTCCCAATCTAAGGAAAGGAGAATAATTGGAGAACCCATTCCACTTTCCCATCATAGATACCAAGTGCTAGGGGAGAAAAAAGCATCCGAAGAAATGATCCTGAATGCACTCCAAGAATCACATGAAATCCATAACCTAAATAAAGAATCCACATAACATTTTATCATATTCCTTGTCCATGTCAATTTTAATCATCATGTTGGAACCATGGGTTTTTTTGTTTAAGTCATTAATCATTTCCAGTACTAGGCCTATGGAAACTAGAGCTAACCAAACCATTATGAAAAAAATTATCCTTATACATACAAGCATTCAAGTACATTTAATTCCTCTTATTAAGGATAGTTCCTAAGATATATATTAGACATAAAATTACACATCTTAATTGTCCTAAACTATTTAAAAGAGTAGGATCCTTCACCTTCAGTATGAAAATGAGGAAAATTGCATAGGCCATCTGGTATAAGTCCCCCCCCCCCAAGTAATAAAATATGAAATCAATAAGTTCACATTTTATGACTTCCAAGGAGGCCACATACGGAAATACATCTAGGCATGGGGAACTATCCTGGTTGTGGGAGGTGATCACTTACAATATATCTCATTCATCATGGATGCTTTTGAATAATTTATTATTAGTGTGAGACACAATGTTATCATGAATTAAATGATGTCTACATGTCCACTAGGGTACCCCTACAATATTAGAGGGTTCACATCAATATGAAGAAAGATGGATTAGGCCCTAGACTTACCTTAGATCACCTCAAGATCTTTGGAGAATGGTCTTCCATCCTTGTGAATGTTAAGAGTTAAACCTCGCCTTTTCTCTTTAAAGAAATCATTGAAGGATATTCCATTTTATTCCCTTTATTTTACCGAGTTAACTCTTGACCTCTCGTGATCAATTCTCTATTATTTTAGATGCATTACATTCAGATGGGTTTTTTGGATAATGATATTGAAGAGGTCTTCATTCTATTCTTACTCAAGACTAGATTCAGTTTATTTGACACCATTCTGGATGTGAAAGAGGTCCAATAGATAGTTAGGTTTTATAGTTGAATATACTAGAATTTCACCTTTATGTCCCATAAGCTTTTTGTGGATTCCCATCAATTTAGGTCCATGCATAAGCTTGTTCATGGTCTCTTGAACCACATAATGATAATTTTTTTAGAATTCTGCAACTTGTATAAAAATAATGGATCCCTCTCATACTGTATTATACTTATGATGATGATAAGAGGATTAATATGATGAAATTGACCAAGATACCCTCTCAAACTAGTACCAGGACCAAATTTCTACACACCAAAATAGAATTCATGATCCCCATGTGTTTTTGTCTAGAACTCAGGCATCATGAAAAAATAGATGGAATGATATTTCCGAATCTGAATCATAAAAAATAAATATATACATATACATATGAAAAAATAGAATAAAACATGAATATATATGTCATAACAGATAAAGAATAGTTAATGTCATACAATTGAAATGGTTATAAAATAATCACTACTAAAAAATCGATCTTTAATAGTGATATAAATGGCCTTTATTATCACTAGAAATGTGATATCTACATGAGTGAGATTAAAATACTTGGTCTTTTATCTGTTCTAAAAAAGTTATGATGAAGGGGTCCTTTATCAGCGCTAAAAATCGCTAAATAAAGACCCATTTATTAGTTCTTTTTTAGTACTATTAAGGGCCTTGTTTATCAGCACTTATAAAAAGCACTAATAAAGGGTTTTATCTGTTCTTATAGATGTGGTGATAAATTATTCCTTGATAAGTGATTTTAAAAGTGTCAAATATTGTTTCCATTATAATTTCTCTTAAAAGTACTGATAAATGTTTTTTTATCAGTTCTTTTAAAACCACTAGTAAAGGTCCATACTGCAGTGTGCTGCAACAGAACACTGTAGCACCGGTGTAGTGTGCTATAATAGCACCCCACAATGCCAAAAACACACCAGATATCAATAAAAATAGTCCCAATTCAAAATATATATTAAATGAAATTTACAACACAAATATATGAAATTAAATTATATTATAGAAATTCCAAACACTGGATTATATAATTACATAAATAAAAGTTATTACAGTAATTCAAATACGTCAATGTTACTTTGTCTTTAATCATGGCCAGACTCATGCTACTGCCAAAAAAACCCTTCTCAAGTAGAATAATTCACCTATATAAGAAAAAAATTCTTATGTTAGTAACAATATAAAGAAATAAATTAACAGCAAGTGTTCATTTTACTAAAATTGATGTCAATTTTAAATAAACAAAATTACATAGAGTCATATCGATCACACCGTGAGTTATATTGAGGTGTGGTAGAGTCCAACAAATCTCAAATGACTTGTGGATCATTGTCTTGAAGTATCAAAACAATATGAATTAATTATCTAGGTGTTGAGTTTGTTAGTTGTCTTTTTTACTAAAATTGTCATTTTAAAATAGAAACACACACTTTTGACTCATTCAGATCACATCATGTATCAGTTTGAGGTGAAATGGATTCATACACATCATAAATAACTTGGGAATTATTTTCCAAAATCTTCAAGAGAATCTGAGAATGTGTGATTGGTTTTCAGTGAGTGACACTCTTTGAACTAAAATGTCGATTTTAAACTGATAACAGAAACTTTTAGTTATACATGGTATGACATGTATTATATTGAGGTACGTATTATTAATTCATATCAAAAATGGGTTATGGATAGTTTTTTTAATTCTTTAAAATAATATGAATGCATTTATCAGTTTTTAGTAGGTTAGTTGTCAATTTTACTAAATTAGATGTCAATTTTAAAAACAAAATACACACTTTCAGTCATACCAGTCACACTGTGGGTCTAATTGAGTATATGATAATTCCAACATATCTCGAATCACATATGAACTATTTTCCAAAAGTACTAAAACATCCAAAAAGTGTTTCCTTGGGTTTGAGTATATTAGTTATCTTTTTTACTAAAATGTCATTTTATACTCGAAGCACACACTTTTGACTCATTCCGATCACATCAAGAATTAGTTTCATGTGAAATAAATTCCTACACATCGTAAATAAATTATTAATCATTTTCATAAATTATCAAGAAAACCTAAGAACATTTGACTATTTTTTAGTAATTGATACTTTTGAACTAAAATAAAAATTTTAAATTAAAAACTGAAACTTTTAGTCATACTGGGCACATCATGTATTGTATATGTATACTTCTTATCTCTAAACATCAAAAATTACTTATGGATAATTTTCATAATGTATCAAAACAATCTGAATGCATTTGTTCAGTTTGGAGTAGGGCAGTTTTCCATTTTACAAAAATTGATGTTGATTTTAAATAAAAATATGCACTTTGAGTCATACCGATCACAATTTCTTCTAGATTAATGTGTGTCTATTTTTTAGACTTCTCAAATGAAATATATATCATTTCCTTAAAGTATCAAAACAATATGAATGTGTTTTACCAGTTTTGAGTTAATCAGTTTCCTTTTTTACGAAAATTTCATTTTAAAATGGAAACACATTATTTTGACTCATTTCAAACACATCATGTATTGTTTTGATGTAAAAACAATTCATACACATCATAAATGACTTATTAAGTGCCTTTCATAAATTATCCAAATAGTCTGAGTGTGTTTGTTTAGTTTTTAGTGAGTAACACTTTTTTAACTAAAATATTGATTTTAAACTGATAATAGACACTTCCAGTCATACCGGACACATCATGTATCTAATTGAGGGGTTTATAATCCCTATACATCAAAAATGACTTGTAGACTATTGTCTTAATGTATCAAAATAATCTGAATGAGTTTACTCAGTTTTGAGTAGGTCAGTTGTCCATTTTACTTAAATTAATACCATGTTTAAATAAAATTATGCACTTTGAGTCATAATGCTCACACCGTGAGTTTGATTGAGGTTTTAATGATTCCTACACAAATATAAAACATATGTGTTGTTATCCAAAAATTATAAAAACAACTATAATGTTTTTTCTTGTATTTGAGTATTTTTCTTTTCTTTTTACTAAAATGTCATTTTAAGATGGAAACATACACTTTGACTCATTACAATCACATCGTATATCAGTTTTTTGAGAAATAGATTCCAACACATCATAAATGACTTATGAATCATTTTCATAAATTATTAATAATATTTTTGTGTGTTTTATTAGTTTAATTGAGTGACACTTTTTGAACTAAAATTTTAATTTTACACTCATAACAGATGCATTGATTCATATCGGGCACATCGTGTATCCGATTGAGGTGATACTGATTCCTACACATCATAAATGACATATGGATATTTATAATAAAGAATCAAAATAATATGTATTTTTTCTTGGTTTTAAGTATTTTAATTTTCTATTTTACTTAAATTAATGTCAACTTTAAATAGAAAGAGTACTTTGAGTCCTACCCGTAACACCATGTGTCAGATAGTGATGCCATTGATTCCTACACATCCCAACGTATAAGAAAAAATCCTAATTATCAATATTATCATGATATTTGTCAAATTTATTTTTCAAAAATTCAATACTTCATGAGCAGTTTTGAATAATCCACCCCAGCTCAAAAAAAGAATTTGCTTGTATTTGATAAAAAATATTATATTATTAATTCGAAAATAAAATAAATATAAATTTAAATATGAAATATTAAACTAATAATATAGAAAATTCTTCACATTGTAAACATAAACATTAACTCTGTGATTGAAAAGTGGAGGGAACTTGAAGGAAAGTGATAAATGTCAACATTCCACGTGTGAAAGGTTTTTTGGGAGAAGAAGTTTGAAAAACATTTGGGTACAAAGGCATGAAATATAGAAATAACACCCAATGACAGAATACACTTGTATAAGAAAACATTTATTATGTGGGTAATATTAAAAATAAATAAATAAAACATAAACAAAAAACAATACATTAATTGTATGGACATTGATTTTACTATGAAAATATAACGATTACCTATATGATTGAGAAGAGGCATCTTTGTTTCTCTTCCTGCAAATGTAGTGGAGGGAACTTGATGGAATGTGATAAATGAAACATTTTAGGGCTGAAAAGGTTTCGAGGGAGAATAATTTTATGGATGTTTTGGCATATAATGGCATGAAAGATGGATAGATAACCCCAACTTGAAAAGAATAATCGACCTGTATTAGAAAACAATTATTATGTGAGTAATAATAAAAATAAATAAATTAGACCAAAATATGAAACAATACATCAATTATATGTGCAATGATTTTACGATTAAAACATCAAGATTACATCTTTCTTTGAATAGAGGAAGTTTCATTTCTCTTCCAACAAAGGAAGAAGAGAGAACATGAATGAAAGTGATAAATATTGCTTTTTGTGGGGTGAAAATGTTTTGAGGGAGAAAAAGTATGTAGAATTTTCGGTATAGAAGGCCTAAAAGATGGATAGAACACCCCAAATCAAAAAAAAATCCATATATATAGGAAAAAATTATAATGTGAGGAATAATAAAAATAAATAAATTAAAAATATATATAAAACAACAAATTAATTATATGAACAATGATTTTACTGTGAAACCACCAATATTTCCTATATGATTGAACAGAGACAACATCATTTCTCTTCCCGAAAAGACAAGACAGATGGATAGAAATCTTCTAAAATAAATGAACTCTACAAACAATAATGAAAATTAAATCAACATTCAATTATATAATTTTTTTTATAAATTAGAGAAAGTATGTCATGAAATTACCTTTACAATTTCCAAAGCATTCCTATCATTATCATTTGTTCTTATGAGGGATTCATAACACCATCATATGCATAAGAAATTTTCTACTTTATTAGTCGAAACTGTAATTTAGATTATGTTAATATAGTAGAGAACATATAATATTTTGAGGGAAAACATAGTATATAAAAAAACATTTTTTCCTAATCATTGAACTCTCATTGTTTTTTAAGGATTTCATGGATTTGGTTCCTTTATCAAGAGTCCAAATCCACTATTTTAGGTCCCATGTAATGTACAACATATTTTTTACATTGGATCTAACAAAAACAGATTGTGATCTCCCAATAAAAGGGTCGTCCTCAATTGAATTTTTACCTAACTCGACATTTGCTTTAGTCACCATCAGGACAATTGATCATTTCATGTTTTTCAGATTAGAGATATAAAATAATTTTATTACTTGTGATTCCACTCTGAATGGATCATCATTTTCCCCTTACTAAAATTCACCCTCATGAAGCCCATCTCATTAAGTTTCACTATAATGATATTGTCAACCCATTTAGAATGGAAATTAAAAACATGAGATGTTATATAATCCATCATATATATCTTTTCTATAATGTTAAAATAGGACATATTTTCATAAATTGGATTTATATGCATGGGACCAGATATGTGCATCACTTCATCCATAATCCTAACATCGCTTTTTTTCATTGTACAGCAGTCGTCGTGTTTTTTTATAGAATGTATAACCATTTATTAAAAACCTAGTGTAAGATATAACATTTCCATTAAGTCCTCTGGGCATCCATTGAAGTCGGACGGCAATTAAATTCATATTTTGAGATAAGTCCATATAAATTTGATCTTAGAACTATCCTATAAACTACTGATTATATTTATTTGATATCCATCCTTCAACCCATGATGGATTCAAATCTGTAAGAATTTTTTAGTGGGCTTAAATGTATGGATCAACATCTACACTATTATGTAAAATGAAATGGTGTGCTTTCTCTTATTTTATCAATATAATTGTAACAACATCTCTTATGGAAATACCTTTATCCTTAAGGTGATCTCTAGGACTAGACTTTGGGAGACTAATGTTTTCAATATATGATAGGTAATCGGTACAGAATTTAATAGCTTCTTTAATAATACATCATTCTTCAATACATCCTTCTGGCCAACATTGATTCTTGAGACTACCTTTCAAAATATTCATATACTGTTGTGTGGGTTACATCCTTCTATAACGTATAGGACCACATGGTTGAACCTATCTAACCAAGTGAACCATCAAGTGGACCATTATATCAAATAATGATGGTGGGAAGAACATCTCTAATTCAAATAATATTACTAAAACCTCCATATTCATGATGGGAAACTTCATCAGGTGTATAACATTATTACATATGGATTTAAAAAAGTAGCAGAGTTTGGTTGATGTATGTTATACATTTTGATGTTAAATGAAATAGAAAGAAACAAGAATTAAATCATCAAAACATGACATTCATGCGATTTTAGTCCATATAACATCAAATTAGTCATTGAAATGAAATTCTTGGTATTTTATGAATACTCATGTATAATATTAATGCTATTTAAGAAAAGGAAAATTGAAATTTTCTAATCTAGATAGAGTGTAAGCTGTTGGAGGAAGAAAATCCTTCCTTTAACCCTTCATTGGTTCCAAATCTTCAATTATCCCAATTTCAATCAAGTCCAACTCATCCTTGATTCATTCTTTCATTTTTCTAGGAATATTTTGTAGTGTTCCAATAACAGTATGAAATAAATTTTTTCTAAATGCATGAAATTAAGAAAATGTCTTATATATAAGCGATTCCAATACGATATTTCAAACAATATTTATCTATTCTTCCAACCTGATTTTGTAAGGTTTTTCAAAAATGGTTTTCCAAAAATAGTGTCAATATATTTTACATTATTGTATATTTGATCTCCCATTACTAGGTATGGTGTTGTACCTTATTAGATATTCCCATCGAAGGTTTTCGTCTAGGATCCGTATTTATGTCATCGAGGTAAAAATTTATGATTTCCTAAAAACACAGCCTTCAAGGAATGTTTCAACAGACTAATTATTTTCATTTTTTTAAATGGAACACCCCAACACTACTTTAATTCTATAAGATGATAAAATTCAATAAGCAGGGATGTCATTTATCATTCGATACAACATGTACCTCAATTTTAATTCTTAAATTATATAAGAATTATACATTATAACACATGTATGACACATCACTTTCAAATATTTGATCAATGGATCCAAATAGAAAATAATATCATTACTAGGTTGCACTTGTCCCGATAAAATTAGAGACAACATAATGTATTTGAGCTTCATGCATAATCATGGAGGAAAGTTATAATTTACCAACATGATGGTCTATGTATTATGTGTACTACTCTATTCACTAAAAAGATTTATTCCTTCTAAAGATAATACAAGATAAAATTTTCTCAACTCATTTCCAAATTTGGGATACTTGTAATCAATATTCTTCCACGAAGATAAACCTATTGGATGACATAGGTTCTCGTCTTTAATTCTTGCATCTATAAGCCATGTCATTTGTCTTGTAGTTTCCTAACATCCATATTATTCTAAATAATGTAATGATAGGAAAGTACCATAAATATTTAAAAGGACTCGATTCATTTTTATTACTTCGATTTTCACCACACTTAGGGAATTTTATGAGTGATTCATGGTCCTTGTGAAAGAATATGAAATCATTTAGGCAGCCTTTAATTTTTTAGAGATCATTCCCATTAAACATAACATTCATTTAGCATTATATGTTCATCAGGGTAGTTTATTTCCATATGTTATCATATCATTCAGGAGACCAAGTAGTTTTTTAAAGCTGGTGTCACTCTATCTGCTACTATCTTTCAAATTATATAACTTCAATACAGAAAACTGTGTTGTGTATTTAGTATTATCATTATACAATTCTTTCTTGGCACAAATATTTAACTATTCAAACATATTTGGAAAATCACGATGTTCATCTTCAATTTCCATTTTCATTTCTTCCATGAAATCTCCATCATCCATTACACGGGTCTTCATTTTAAATGATCTATACACTGCAATATCATCTGAATCGGCATCCTCATTTAGTTTTTCCCTATGTTTAGTCCAAAATTAATAGCTTTGATCTATTCTGTGAAAAACAATGTTCTTCTAACTCTTCTGAAATAATATTTCTTGAATAAAAACAAAATATACATTGAAATAGGATTTATGAAGGGTCATATTCCTTCTCTCTTTCAAACATGATGATCTCTTTAACTGCATCTTGATACAGTTTTGTCAAATTATTAGCATGCATCCATTTTCAATTCATATCCATCCTATTGAATTCATAAAAGATTAATTTTTTACAATAAATAAATAAATATAAAAAAGATATTTATTGTAGATGGTGAAACATATAGAAAATTCTAATTATGGAAACACATAATTTGACTGTTTCAAATAATTTTAGTATGTTGATGAAAATGAGTAATTGAATTTATGAAGGGAATTACTCCAATATGTATGGTTTTATCTAATAAATTCATTAAAATGTGAATGTCAAAGAAACTCATCCTCATTGACTCTCCTCACTAAAATTTATCAATGCATTTTTGTTTGACACATCCTTCATCTCTTGTGGACATGAAATTATGTTGTTTCAAATACTCTAAGCAGTAGCCATCCATGTTTTGACTAATGCTCAGAGTAGTACAAGAAACATAAAAGACATGGGGGATGAGTTTGATGAAAAAAAATCAATAATGGATATTCGGGATATGATGTTGAGGATGATGACAATTGTCTGTAAAAGATATGGGGGATGAGTCTCAGGAAATAGATTGTAATAATAACTATTTTTGAAACACATAAAGTCTTTCTTAAATCCCCTAAAAATGAAAATATTATATATGAAATTAAGGTGTAATAAGAAACCCAAATATGATAAACAATCATAATAAACTTTCATTCAATCAACAAGACGACATAAAAATGGATTTATAAAAAAATTAGTAAATAAAGATTTGTTTCATATATATTGATAGTAATCAGAGATTCCGAGGAGTGGGAGTAATATATTTATACCTAAAATGATCAATACCTAAAAATAATTTCTTATATACATATTTGATAAATTTTATTCTATTTTTTTGAAGAAGGTATATAGAAACCTATGTAGTTTTTACATTTAAAATTAAAGGTATATCAAATATTTAAAACATCTCAAGAATCATGGGATGTCATATCACCACATAAACTCATACCAAGTATTATAGGAAGGTTTTAACATCATATATATACATATGAAGGATTCTAGTGAGGTTATAAAATACACATTGACCCATCCTTGAGATTCTAGGGAGTTCTATACAGATGTTGGCTTACAGAAATAATGCACATCAACAAGATATATCACAAACAAGGGAGAAAAACAAACCAACCCTTGAAATTTCTACCCCATACACATTTAAACGTGTATATATAACATGGAATTTATAATACACATAATTTCAAAACAAATTCATATTTAAATATATTTTTTAATGAAAATAAATATATTCCATTCCAAATTTGTAAATCCAAAACCATAATTTGTGAAAAAATAAATATAAAATCACCCTTACATTATATATTCTGAAAATGCGTATAAATAGATAGAAACATATACATTTAAATATATTATATATATCTTTATAATATAAAATTAAATTTATAAAAATATATGTAACCCTTATAGAAGAATATCACAAATTTTTATAATAAATACATCCCCATACTAATTTTGAAAATAGAGATTAATTGAAAATAAATAAATGTGGAATCACCCATACTAAGATTTATCTTAAAATAAAATAAAATAAAATCTGAGAAACAAAATTTTTAAGTAAAATCCATTACACCCGAATATTAAAAAAGATTTAATATAAACAAATTCCATTACATGAATTGCTTAAAATCAGCTTCTGTTTTTTCTTTGCACCATCACCAGACTGAGAAGTGGATTGCAAAATCTATTTCCTCATTCGTTCAAGGATGTTATAGTAAAAAATCAACTTTTTATATAGTGGAAAAAATATTTACTTAATTGTTTTATTTGTGGAAGAGAGGCAATTCTCTAAGATTTCAAAGCTATAAAAAAATTATTCTTGTGGAGCAAGTTAGGGTATAGATGTAGATAACGAATCAAATTGATTCAAAAAAATTTAAAATTACCATTAGAGGGTATCCAAATATGTATTTAAGAAAACAATGGATCATAAACAAAATAAAAGTAGAATACAATGACCATAGAATAAATAACTGATGACATCATCGAAAACAAAATCGAAAATGAAATAACGAATACATAAAGAAAATCATAACCTACAATGGAAAACATGATCCTACATCACTAGGTGGAAGAAAATATAAGAACCTAAAATCCCAATCTTGATGTTTTCTTTGGAGACCCAAACTACATGAAAACACAAGATATCAAATGATGTTTATGCAACTAGAGGCATTGGATTTGTGTGATTCCGGTGAGTTTCTGGGATACAAGATTTGATTCACCAAGGAGGGGTACTGACTGTGGGTGGCTTTAGATAAAAGCCTCTAATATCACAATGGGGTCACAACTGGTAAGGTTTTCTCAAATATATTGAGACACTTTTATTATCCCATTTAAAAAATCATTGATAAAGAGTCTGTTTATCAGTGCTTATGTAATAAGATTTCATAAAAGGAATATTTATCGGTGCTAAAAAAGCACTGATAAAGAGTCCTTTATCAATTCTTATTACATAAGAGATGACAAAGGATTTATAATTATAATTATAATTATATATATATATATATTTAATATATATATATATATATTAATATAAATATTGTAAATATATTCTTTATTTACATATATTTCTTATAATATTATAATTATTAAAATATATAATTTTTTATTTATCATTAGATAGTTTTTTAAAAAATAATATTTATATCATTATATATATTTAAAAAATTATATATATAATAAATAAATATAAATATTAAAAGAGTAAATATATTCATTATTTAAGTTAATTTAATTTTTATTTAAAAAAATAAATATTTATCATTATTTAAATATATATAATAATTTATTTATAAATATATCAATACTTTTATAAATATATATATATATTTATTTATAATTATAATTATAAATATATATTTTTATAAAAATAGCATGTACATTTATAAATATAGTATGTACGTTTATAAATATATTATGTACACATATATAAACATTTATGTGAAGATATATTTGTTTATAAATATCTTTTTAAAAATATTTTTTACAAATATTTTTTAAAAATTATTAATGAATAACTAATTTTAACTGCATGCACGTTAAAAATGAGTGAAACTGAATAAATTAAAAATAAGTACACATTAACAATATTCAAAAATGGATATGTTGTGGGTGTGTGCATTGTATATAAAAATGAATTAATTAGATATATGTGGACACAATATAATACACATTGGATCTATGTTAAATTAAAAAAATCAAACGACATTCAATTATATGTCTATTACTCTGTGGAATTAGTCAGTATTTTTAATTCATATTAATTTTTAATTATAAACCATTATTCACTAAATATATGACTATTCAATGTAAAGTGGATAACTATTTTTTCATATATTAATCATATTTATATTTATTAATATATATATATATATAATGTATATTATTTATTTAAATTGTCAATAATCCTATAATTAATAAAATTTATAATATTTATAATATTTTTCTCAATTTGTTATTAATTTTTTTAGGACAGAGCTGACTCTAATCCTGAACATTCCTGGTATAATATTTTTCTTAATTTAATTATTTTTCATATTAATTTGTTTAATTTTTATTTTTTATATATCTATATATTTAATACATACCATTTATTAGTATTTATAATTTGTATATAGTGTAATCAATTTATTCATTTTTATTAATAACTATATAATTAATAAACTATGTAATATTATTTTTAATAAAATAATTTTTTATTTTTTATTTTTTTAATTATTTCATTTTATTTATTAGGACATTTATCATCGCTAAAAAATTACTGATGAAGGACACCATTATTAGTGCTAAAAACATTTTGTTGATAAATTAAACCACTTATCAATGCTAAAAAAGTGTTGATAAAGGATACACTTTATGATCACTGAAAATAAAGCATTGATAAAGGGTTAAATTTGTCCGTAATTTATTTAGTGCTGATAAAGATTCCTTTTATCAGTTCTTTTTTATATCCTTGTTAAATGATTATTTTGAAGTAGTGATTATCAAAGACAAAACTCCAAATTTAACAACTACTCCAATAGTCTCCATGTGATAGCTTGAGAAGACTCTGACTATATCACCATCCAGTTACCCAATCCTAACTGATAGAAATCGTCACTTCCTCAATGCAGCACCTTACCATTCCCAATATCAAAATACATAACAAGGTCTATGTACCACTAAAGTAGTGTACAGGGTGTGAGACAACAGGCTTAGTAGGATCCCACCCTGGTGTTCTATAAAAATTATCTATATAATAATCCATGAGTGATCAAATTTGAAGAAAACATTACATGATTTATAGTTTAAAAGTTTTTTATCAAAAGAATGACAAACCAATTTAATTTCCCATTTATCTAAATTTCCAAATAAATTCGGTAAATTAGTTTCAATTATTTTCATATCCATATATCAAAGAAGATATATAAAATCAGACAACCTCATGTATCGTATATCATATCAAAACCATGGTAGTATAGCCAAAATAGTACTAGAAAAAATATCCCAAATAGGCTAAAATCACAAATAAAATCACGACAAGGATCAAACATGGCTAAGATAGCTTTTTCACTTATACTTATCTTATACAATCACATTTTTATCAAGAATATAAATATATGCATCGATTCTAGAAAGTAGAGTAAGACCATAGAAATTAAATTCCCTAATGATTCTAATATACCCCTAGAAAAATAGTATAAGGGAGAAGAGGAACACCCCCTAAATAAACCCTTTAATAGTATATTATTCATATTACTACACATTCCACCCAAGTACCCATGTATCCACATATAATCTATTTTACAACCCAATTCATCAAACTATTTCATCAAAACCATTATTTTAAAATCATTTCACAATGTTATGAAGACACCATTTTCAATTATAAAAACAAAGGGAAGACCATATTTTATCTGAAACACATTTCCACATAGACAAATTAAATCAACCAATAATTCCAATTCATTTATAAAGTAATTTTTAAAACCTTGATATGAAGTTCACCAATCCATGATGGAGGAAGAACCACCTACGTCAATACCTGGGTCACACATGCCTAAAATAAAATCCACCAACAAGAAGAACACAATAACAACAACAACAACAACAACAACAGAGTCACTATAATAAATCAAAACACCTCCTATAGTTGATTTAATATAAAAAAATATGGAAGAAAGGATATACCATGAAAAAATTTGAAGAATACACACCTTTTGAATAGCAACCAACAAGGAAAATCTACTAAGAGGAAGATCAAATGACAGATCTAAAAAAATAAGAGATTCAACGTCTAAAATAATTAGATCTGATTACATAATGCAATGTCGCTACCATGATCAGAGGAAATAAAGAAAAATAAAGGATTAATCACATGGAGAGACACCACACACAACCCTAATAATCAAATAATGAAATAATCAATCTAGAAGGATTAGAGGTTTTGAAAATCATCGGGAAATATATTGAGGTCTATAGAAAAAGAGATTGTATATCAATTAATTAGAAATCAGTCATGCAGTTCCCTAAACTCCTAACTCTAGACACATAAATGGCGTGTACGCCCTTTACACATTGTGTTATCAATCATACACAAATAATGTGAAAAAACAAAAAAAATATTAAAACCAGAATTTTAACATTTATATGACACGTAATATTTACATAATGTTTACTCCCTTCATGATATGTACTCAGTTCATAGAATCTACCCTATAAGAATTACACAATATCTAATACCATTAAATGGTGTGTATTTCTCATTCAGACTATAAAAATTCAAATTTTTAGTGGAAAATTCATAACCACCTTCATCTTTTAATAAAATAGAGGAGAACACTATAATGGAATTACACATTTATACAAGGACCCCATTAATTTGAATAAACAAACATCCCCAAACATTAGTTCATTTACCCCAAAACATTCTATCTACACTCAAGAGTCCAAAGATATACCCAATTAAAGAGGAAAACAATAATAGAGAATTGAATTACTATAAAAACGATAATGGGATGTTACAAAATCCTCACTGTAAGAATTTTAGTCCTTGGGATGTCATGTGGAAGAATGAACTCCGGTAAAGATGTTAGGCCACTGCTCCCTCATCAACCAATCTCACTCTCATGTCTCATGAGAATGAAATATTTGTCCCCATAACACTATCAATAATGAAAATTAATTACCATGAAATACTTTAACTTTATTGTCAATAATCTCTATAGGAAGATCCAAAACATAAACAGATGGCTCTTACTCAACACCATAGCAATTTAGAAAGTGTGAGGGATTAAAATGGTATTTCCCGATCTGTGATATGTAGAAAACATGATGAATGTCGGTCAACTGAACTGGAAATGAAACATGATAAGTACCATCCCATGACACTCAATGACCTCAAGTGTTCTAATATATCCTGGAGACAAGTTTTCTTGTTTTCCTTACTGACGGTGACCCAACCTAAGAGAAAATTTTGAGAAAACTTAGTCACCTATGAAATACTTCAAAAGGAAGAAATCATTATTTTGTATAATACTTCTATCAACTATGAGTTTAAATCATCCACTAATGTCTATCCTTATTCCTTCAAAAACAATATCCTAAACCATACTTGATCCCACAAAAGAATCTTCACCAACCTCGGCCCAATAAATAGTTGATCTATATGGGATACTATAAAATCCTCAAAAAGATCAATTCTAATCATCAACTAATAATTATTATTATAAGAAAACTTAACCAATCCTAGATGGACATCCTAAAATCCACCAAAAAAGTAAACATAGGACTAGATCATGTCCTCCATGATCTGAGTAACATGATTCATCTAACCATCTATCTATGGATGGTAAGATGTACTCAACCTCAACTGAGCCCCCATAACCTCCTAGAGACTCATCCAGAACCTCAAAGTAAAACTAGGAACCCTGTAAAGAATAGTAGAAAAAATAACCACATGTTACCTTATAATCTCTTACGCATATATCCTACCTAGATATTTGGATTTTATTGTGTCCTCGATTGGTATAAAATGAGCTGAATTTATCAACCAATCAATCACTTCCCAGATAGCACAATTTCTTCATGTAGTCTGTTGTAATCCAATGAAAAAGTCCATGTATAACTTTCCTAATTTTCAAACCTCCACCGTAAGAGGTTAAATGAAACTAGAAGGTTTCAGATTCTCTATCATTATTTGTAGTCTAGTGTAACAACATGAGACATAATAAAAAACATCACTGTCCAGGCCCAACCACCATAATTTTCATCTCAGGTCATAATACATCTATAAAGTTCCTAGATGAATGGCCCCTAATTAAGAATGATAATAAAACAAAACTGACATCCTCATAGATGGTAGGATGAAAAACTGGTATCTATAACTTAGAATACCATCTTGTTGACGCTCCTTTTCATCACATTGTCTAAAGGAATGGAAATGGAAATGACTTAGCCCAAAGTGATTCATCCTTTGAATAAAACAACAAAAATCGACAAAGGAATGAAAAAGGATTCAAAGGACCTAGGGTCTCACAAGTTCCCTTACTGTCACGCAAGTATACTTGTGCACCGCCTAATGGTCATGCAAGTGACTTGCGTGCCCTATGTGATAATTTCCCTAGGTCTTCTCCAGCCTATAAATAGACCCTGTAGGCCCCCCATTTCAGGAGGAATTTTTCCAGAATTCAGATAGAGAGCTCTGAACTCCCAAGTCTCTTCTTCAAGTCATCTGAACACTTATAAGGTAATTCTTTACCTAGAATGGAAGGTCTAAACAAGAGGAATAAGGTCTAAGTGTAAAAATTCACTAACACTTATGCACCTAAGTGTTTTTACCCTTAAGGGAAATGGACACACATGCGCGCCTCCTTACCTATTCACTGAATCTTACGCGCCACTCTTCTGGAAGTACCTCAGGATGATTCTAAAGGCTTTGGTCAGGAATTGCCCAAGTATTACTCTACTAGGAAAGGATCACGAAGGTACCCATGAGCCGCGCAGGTATACCTACGCGACCAATACTTTTTCACCCACGCATTACATGTGCGCCTACCAGGACATGCGCACCCTTCTACTTTTGGGTGCCCATCCAGCCCATTTCATCTCTCTTATGTCATTCCACCTCTCCTATTCAAGATTAAGTCTTAAAGACACTCTTCAAAGCCATTTATGGCATGTTTTCTTGATTTACTTCCTTATCTGAAAGGAGCTCCGTGGAACATCTCTCCAAACCTAGTGATTTTTGCATCTTTATGTCACTAAAGTTAGAGAGTTCATTCATTCAACCTCATCCTTTAAGATGAGAGAATCCTTAACCTAGGCCTCCTTTTCAGGAGTAAGCCCCAGTCCAAATCCTCATTAATTTGGGCATCTTCCTTAGGAGTAATCCCCAAGTCCTCTAACATGGGCCTCCTTTTCAGGAATAAGCCCCAGTCATAATTCCCTAAATATGGTCATCCTCCTCAGGAGTAAGCCCCAAACCATAATTACTTTAACCCGGGTTTCCTTTTCAGAAATAATCCCCAGTCTAAAATATGGGCATCCTCTTCAGAAGTAAGCCCCAAGTCCCTTTAATTGTCAAATCTGTAGAGACCCAAAGCTTGACGTACATGGACATTACATTACTTTTGCGGAATACTTAGTACATAACAAAAACACACACACAAGGACCGTAATAGTTTAGTGTCTTTGGAAACTCGGAATATAATCTTCTAATCGTGGTGAAAGATCTTCAACATCTCCAAAAAAGATCTTCCTTTTTTTTACCTAAAACTTTTATTTATATCCTGGAGAAAAGAAAACATAAAAGAGTGAGCTCAAATGCTCCGTAAGGGTAAATGAAAGAAATATCAATCACATCATATACATAAGAACATAACTTTTGGAAATATTAACCTACAAAAGAAATCATAATTTCATAACATGAGATAAATCATAGTAGTGAAATTTAATCACAATAATCATAACTTAAAACATTAAACTTTTTTTCATACACACATAATCATAAAGAATCATTTCTTATTAGTCAAACTCATTTCCAAGACTATCTTAGTGGACAAAGTCCCTTTCTTAACCGAGTCACCCTCGTTTCAGTCTAGTTTCACTGAACTGGTATAACCTACCATTCCAGCCATGTCTATCTCATTAGATATAAAATCTTTACCCAATGAATTGGAAGGAGATACAGGTCCCACCCATCTCATAATGATACCATTCTTATCTGTGCCACAAAATCATAAATCATACATCGTTTCATAACCCATGTAATAAAAATGGGAATCTTAAACATCATGACATCATAAAACAATTAATATACGATAAAGGAATTCATAAAAATAATTCCATCACAACATAATCATATCAATGTAATAATAGGGATAAAAACAGAACCCTTTATTATCTTAGATGGAAAATAATTTTGATAAAACACTTGAACTTCATTCTTGAGGAAAATATCCTTTCTACTTCAAAAACATTTTTCCTTTCGTAACATGTCATACAATTTTAAACTAAAAGAAGTTGATTAAAAATAAACTTGAAAATATGTAAAGGAAGATTCTTGGAAAAAATTTTTTAAAATTCCATTCATGTCGTATAAGTTAAAAAAAACATTCTTCTCGTACTTTTGTCAGAAAAGTCAAAAAGTACATCGTATGAAAAACGACAAAAGATTCCTTTCATATCTTTTACTAAAAACTCGTTGAAGGGTAAAATTGGATTTAAAAATTTTTAGGTGGATGGAAATAATATTACATATTGAGGAAACATGGATGTCGATGATAAAATACATCCCAGTAAATACTAAAGTATAAACAATCTTAGATAAAAATGAGATTGTGATATTTCCCTTACCTTAGGTCTGATTTGCTTCGTAAGTGTCCGAACCTACTGTATAATGATTTAAATAATTTCATTGACTTATTACAGAATCATCTTCATTGGTATGATATCATATATGGTTCACTTATGACTTTATTTTACCCGTTCTTTTGTAAATTCCATGTTAAAGAGCATTTTGGGTAAAATTGTTTCATTTGTCGTCCGTGTTTTGACTTGTAATTATTCATATGATTACTTAGATCATGATTACTTAATTCCAGAATATAAAACATGATTTATATATATATTCAGAATATACATATATATAATAAATCAGTAAATGGAAAGAAATACACCGTTCATGGAGACGGTAGGCCGTACGTACGCATGAACGCTGTTTTCGTTTCCTTATAGAGTTGAACGAAATTAAGTAGATGAAATACATATATATACACATAAATCTAGTATCATTATTATGTCATATGTTTCATGATTACTTATTATATATACTTTATAATCATTCATGAATGGTTAAAGTGGAGAATGAATCTCATCGCGTCGTGGAGACGGTAGTCCATATGTACGCACGAGCGATGATATCGTTCTCATGATCGTGGGACTGTATTGGAGTGTATGTATACTATTTCAGAATCAATATCACTTTAAAATAATAATATATAGTTATTATTTACACCATTATACCCATCCAAGTAAGGTGGTGGTGGAAAATAGATTTCACCACGGCGTGGAGACGGTATTCCGTACGTACGCACGCGCGGTGATTTCATTTTTCGTAGGATGGATAGATGGTGAAATAGGATTGTTTCATACTTATAATAAAATATCCGTATATGATTGATACTGATGTTATTACTTCATAATGAAACAACCTAAGAAGAAGAAGTGGAAGAAGAAATAAAGGTGAAATAATCGGTAATGGAAATTACCTTATCTTTGAAGCGCCTCTTTGAGACCTTCTCTTAGGACACTAAAATTGGTCTTTGAAGAAGACCATAACCACTAGGATGTTTTTAGGGAAGTGGAGAAGAGAATTTTGTAGGGTTTGGCCGATCTTGAAGGCTCGAAGTTGTGTGAGGAAGAGAGGGAGGAGGTGCCCTTTTATAAGGGAGGAGAGGGGTACCTTTGGGAAAACTAAAAATATTATTTTATTATAAAGTCAAGTTCAGTTTTAAATAGCTACAAATTGATTTATTTTGAGGATAAGGTGGGGATGGGTCGAACTCCTCTCATCCAATAGAATTTAGACAAGTTTAGGTTCCTATTTTAACCTTATCATTTAGATTTAACATTAAGTTAAATAATTTTACTTTTACCGTGTCTTCTTATGTTCTTACACTATAAGGTTAATAAACATACTATAAGAAGCCAAAATAACCCCAAATTGTTTATTATTAATATATATAACCTTATCTAAGTCATTTGGCCGAACCTTATATTTTTAGGAATAAAATAACAATTAATAATATAATATTTTTTTTAAAAACTATTTTATGTCAATTTTGACACTATTTAGTAATTGATTTTTTTGAAAATCATAAAAGAATTAAAAGTTCGAAAAAGGTTAATTAAATCAATAATAAAATGTCATATTAACCATTAAAATTAGTTTAATTCATAAAACGTCTCAAATAAAATTTATTTCGGTATTTATAACATCAATTATATCAATATTTCATTAATAAGATAATTAATGCATCATCGTTGTGTCATAAATAAATTAAATTATTTAATGTCTAAAAATTACAAATAAAATACCATTATGTAGGAAATCATTTTAGCTTTCTAATGAATATTTATAGTCGAATTTATCTTATGTATAACCCTTTATTAAAAATGTTTTATTAAATAAACTTTGATTTTAACTCCTTTAACTCTTCTTTGAATTAAATAATAATAAATGTCCTAATCTAATCCAAGTGGGCCTAAATGGTCATATTTTATTACTAAGATTTTTTTTGGTCGAATTACACTTATCCAATAGAATTTGGACATGTGTTAGGGTAATAATAATATCATTTTTACCCTTAATTTTCCTATTTACTTTTAACCGTGGTAAATAAAAGTAAAAAGTTACTGTTCACCAAAAATTATTTTCATCTCATTGAACCACATTTTACTTACTGACATCAACCGTGTCTCTCGGATTTTTGAAATTCCACTCACAGAAGCGGTAAAATTATGTTTTATGAAAAATTCAGTTTTTTTAACTACCACTTAGTGGTTTCACTATTCATCAAAAATTGAAAGTTTTCATAAAAATACCAAAAATTAGGCCTAAGCTATATTTGATATAATGAACTCAAAAATGATTTATATTTTACCAAATTCAAAATATATCAGTTGCATTAATTAATTTAAAAATTAATTCCCGTCGTCAAAACAAAAGGCCTGTTTTTAAGAGATAATAATTATCAAAAGATTGACACTTGTTTATAACTAGTTTAAATGTGAAATTACATCCAATGACCAACATTGTATTAAATTGTAAAAATATATTCTAAATATACTTTAAAACCACTCAAATTAATAATTTATCACTATTAGTTATTTCGATTGAAAAAGTTTTTTTTAATTAAAATTTAGAAATTTTCACTATTCATCAAAATATGAAAGTTATCCGAAAATCACCAAAATTTCACCCTAAGCTAATTTCGATATTCCGAATCCAAAAATGAAGTCCATTTTGAAAAATAGAATTTACAAAATTTCAAAAAGTTGTTATTACTATTCATAATGTCTAGTTTTAATAATATTTTAATAGCATATCGTTGTTTAGCGAAACTTGGTGTTGCGTACAACACACGCTATCGTGGAAGGTCGTGATTGCATGTAATTCAAGCCAGGTCAGAGATGTGTGTTGTGAAATCTCCTTTTGGTGTAGTGTATAACACAAGACATTAATGAAATTAAAAAGAATATTTTTCATAAAATCTCGGGGTGTTACATTCTACCCCCCTTAAAATGAATTTCTCCCTCGAAATTCATCGGGGTTATAAATGGTTTACTACTCGAAAGTTTCTTTAATAGAAACCCACATCGTAAAAAGGAATACCAAAACCAATCTTTAAAAACAAAATTATGAAACGTAACGGTTAGCCAAATAAACTAATCACTGGGTTTCCACATAGGTGAAAATATGGATATGGAAGAAAAATCTAACCATCATGTTCTGATGGAGAGTGGTAGAGAACATGGCTATGGAAAAGCCAACAATCACAAATCCATAAATTTGTGATGATCTAAGGTACCATCTGATTAATCAGATATAAGAGCACTAGGACAACATTTTTGGTTTTCAAGATCGTTTCCCTAAAGTTGAAGAATTTGAATTATAATAAATACTTACTTTATTTTGGTACAATCTCACTGTTGTTCGTGCCTTGAACAATTTCCACTTCATCTCTTAAATAAATGAAGTAGAATTTGTTATTCGTGAAGTGTTAGCAGATCATGTGATAGAATGACAGGTCATTCCATCTGTCTCAAACAAAAGGTTAGCAAAAGTTATTAAATATACATAAGTCATTCTATAGTGAGATTAATCATATATGGTTCCTAAAATGGACTTATACTTCATATATCATACTGCTTAATATAATAAAACTAGTTTCTACTAAACAGGGACTTCCTGTAGGCCAGTGGTAGGCGATAAAGGCCAGTCGCACTTCAGTTGTCGGTTCGATTCCCACATCCTTGTCCGACGCGATGGGTTGTCGCCCGTCCTGCAGGTTGTCCTTTTTCTAAAGCTATATTACTATAACATCCCATCAATAATATCAAAAAACGTTTTATCCTAACTAATGTCCAACATAATCCATTCTAATCTTTAGGCTTATCTAAAATACTTCAGTCCATGCTCATAGTATAAAGAAAATGATTACTTGAAATGTCACAGAACAATCACGTGAATGCCATCATTTATCCCCCATATATCATAAGATATATCTTGTTGGTCAAATTACAAACATGTAAATACCTTAATCATGTATTCTCTTGAAGAATGAATATCCATTGAACCTTAGTGAAAACATGAATGCAGTCAAAAGTTAACACTTTCCACATACCAAAATCCTCAAAATTCTATATACTCAAACAATGATATCACTTAGTCCTTATATCAATCATGAGCTCATGAATAATGTTAAACATTTCATTTTCTCATTTTCCCTTCATTATGCGCATATCATCTTGTTTCCAAAAATATCTCAATCACTTTGAATACCACATTAGACCAATACATAAATATTCCAATACTCCCTGATACAACATTATTTTGGAATCCCATTACATAAACACTTAATCATTCCACCACATCGTTGTCATATTCAACATCGCCAATAGTGATCGCATGTGACTTCACTTTGTCCTTTGCCTTAAGCGGTTGCTCATGTCGATCATCACTAACCCTTGGATTAGGGCATTTATTAGAATAATGCCCCATTTCCTTGCACTTGAAGCATTGAAGTGTTGGTGGTGCGTTCTCTACAGTGTTTGCTTTATTCACATCATTAGAAACCCTTTTTCCATTACTTCGACACTCAGCTGCTCGATGGCCTTCTTTTCCACACTTAAAACATTTGCTAGTCTCTTTAAGACAATCTCCACCATGATTCTTTCCACACTTTGTGCATAAGGAAACATTCATCTTCTTTTCACCATTATTCTGAGATTTCTCCTTGAACTCCATCTTTCGTTTCTTGTCAAAACCATGAGATGGATATGTTACACCAACTTCCATTTCTACCTTCATAGCACAACGCACAATTTCTTCATAGCTATTGAAGTCTCTTATAGCTAATTCCCTTCGAAGACTTGGTTTTAATCCACTAAAAAATCGATCAACTTTAATTTCATGATGGATGATAATGCCAGATACATACCTTGCAAGTCTTGTAAAATTCACTTCGTATATACCAACAGATTCATCATCCATCTGCTTCAGCTCAAGAAACTCCTTTTCCATCTTTGTTTGAAGAATACAAGGGAAGTACTTACTGAAAAACAAGTTCTTGAACTCGTCCCATTCCATGGACTCAATTTCATCTCTTGGCCTCGTATTCTTGATAAGATTCCACCATTGATCAGCTTCACCTTCCAAACGATGTACTGCTAAGATGACTTTATCATGTTCAGAACATTGAAGAACTGAAAATATCTTTTCAGTGGTACTGATCCATTGTTCAGCAACAAGTGGATCGGAAGTCCCACTGAAAGAAGGTGGACGTTGCCTCATGAAGGACTCAATAGAATATTGTTCCCTTCTCTGGTCATTTGGAAGTCTAGAATGATTCATAGCTTGTGTAAGTATAGCAATAAGATTTTGCACTCCATCTCCCATAACATTTGATTGTTCATGAGGACAATCATTACATTGTCTATTGCATTGATCAACACAGTTCCTTCGGGTTCCAGCCATCGTCTAAAACCCAAAAAGAATAGTGTGAGAGGCAAAAATCATGCTAGGGAAAACAACATTATAAAGGGGGAGTATCCTCAATATCTAACTTCTTAGGTTAAATTCTATGATCTTTACCGTAGTTCTAGGACTGTATCTTATACGTATACTTATCCTTAGGGACATCCCTAGACATGCCTTAGAAATATCTCTAGGGATCTCACTAATGCTTTCGCATACTAGTTTCCAAAGGTTGACTAAACCTTTCCTCTGATACCAACTGTAGAGACCCAAAGCTTGACGTACATGGACATTACATTACTTTTGCGGAATAATTAGTACATAACAAAAACACACACACAAGGATCGTAATAGTTTAGTGTCTTTGGAAACTCGGAATATAATCTTCTAATCGTGGTGAAAGATCTTCAACATCTCCAAAAAATATCTTCCTTTTTTTACCTAAAACCTTTCTTTATATCCTAGGGAAAAGAAAACATAAAAGGGTGAGCTCAAGTGCTCCGTAAGGGTAAACGAAATAAATATCAATCACATCATATACATAATAACATAACTTTTGGAAATCTTAACCTACAAAAGAAATCATAATTTCATAAGATGGGATAAATCATAGTAGTGAAATTTAATCACAATAATCATAACTTATAACATTAAACTTTGTGGCATACACACATAATCATAAATAATCATTTCTTATTAGTCAAGACTCATTGCCAAGACTATCTTAGTGGACAAAGTCCCTTTCTTAACAGAGTCACCCTCGTTTCAGTCCTGTTTCACTGAACCGGTATAGCCTACCATTCCAGCCATGTCTATATCATGAGATATAAAATCTTTACCCAATGCATTGGAGGGAGATATAGGTCCCACCCATCTCATAATGACACCATTCTTATGTGTGCCACAAAATCATAAATCATACATCGTTGCATAACCCATGTAATAAAAATGGGAATCTTAAACATCATGACATCATAAAACAATTCATATACGATAAAGTAATTCATAAAAATAATTCCATCACAACATAATCAGATCAATGTAATAATAGGGATAAAAATAGAACCCTTTATTATCTTATATGTAAAATAATTTTGATAAAACACTTGAACTTCATTCTTGAGGAAAATATCCTTTCTACTTCAAAATCATTTTTCCTTTCTTAACATGTCATACAAAATTAAACTAAAAGAAGTTGATTAAAAATAAACTTGAAAACTTGTAAAGGAAGATTCTTGGAAATTTTGTTTTAAAAGTCCATTCACGCCGTATAAGTTAAAAAACATTCTTCTCGTACTTTTTTCGGAAAAGTCAAAAAGTACCTCGTACGAAAAACGACAAAAGATTCCTTTCATATCTTTTACTAAAAACTCACCGAAGGGTAAAATTGGATTTAAACAATTTTAGGTGGATGGAAATAATATTACATATTGAGGAAACATGGATGTCGATGATAAAATACACCCCAGTAAATACTAAAGTATAAACAATCTCGGATAAAAATGAGATTGTGAAATTTCCCTTACCTTAGGTCCGATTTGCTTCATAAGTGTCCGAACCTCTTGTATAATGATTTAAATAATGTCATTGACTTATTACAGAATCATATTCATTGTTATTATATCATATATGGTTCACTTATGACTTTATTTTACCCGTTCTTTTGTAAATTCCATGTTAAAGAGCGTTTTGGGTAAAATTGTTTCATTTGTCATCCGTGTTTTGACTTGTAATTATTCATATGATTACTTTGATCATGATTGCTTAATTCCATAATATAAAACATGATTTATATATATATATATATTCAGAATATACATATACATAATAAATCAGTAAATGGAAAGAAATACACCGTTCATGGAGACGGTAGGCCGTACGTACGCATGAACGCTGTTTTCATTTCCTTATTGAGTTGAACGGAATTAAGTAGATGACATACATATATATACACATAAATCTAGTATAATTATTATGTCATATATTTCATGATTTCTTATTATATATACTTTATAATCATTCATGAATGGTTAAAGTGGAGAATGAATCTCATCGCGTCGTGGAGACGGTAGTCCGTACATACGCACGAGTGATGATATCGTTCTCATGATCGTGGGACTGTATTGGAGTGTATGTATACTATTTAAGAATAAATATCACTTTAAAATAATAATATATAGTTATTATTTACACCATTATACCCATCCAAGTAAGGTGGTGGTGGAAAATAGATTTCACCACGGCGTGGAGATGGTATTCTGTACGTACGCACGCGCGGTGATTTCGTTTTCTGTAGGATGGATAGATAGTGAAATAGGATTGTTTCATACTTATAATAAAATATCAGTATATGAGTGATACTGATGTTATTACTTCATAATGAAACAACCTAAGAAGAATATGTGGAAGAAGAAATAAAGGTGAAAGAATCGGTAATGGAAATTACCTTTTCTTTGAAGCGCCTCTTTGAGACCTCCTCTTAGGGCACTAAAATTGGTCTTTGAGGAAGACCAGAACCTCTAGGATGTTGCTAGGGAAGTGGAGAAGAGAATTTGGTAGGGGTTGGCCGAGCTTGAAGGCTCAAAGTTGTGTGAGGAAGAGAGGGAGGAGGTTCCCTTTTATAAGGGATGAGAGGGGTACCTTTGGGAAAACTAAAAATATTATTTTATTATAAAGTCAAGTTCGGTTTAAAATAGATCCAAATTGATTTATTTCAAGGATAAGGTGGGGATGGGTCTAACGCCTCTCATCCAATAGAATTTAGACATGTTTAGGTTCCTATTTTAACCTTATCATTTAGATTTAACATTAAGTTAAATAATTTTACTTTTACTGTGTCTTCTTGTGTTCTTACACTATAAGGTTAATAAACTTGCTATAAGAAGCCAAAAGAACCCCAAATTGTTTATTATTAATATATATAACCTTATCTAAGTCATTTGGCTGAACCGTATATTTTTAGGAATAAAATAACAATTAATAATATAATATTTGTTTTCAAAACTATTTTATGTCAATTTTGACACTATTTAGTAATTGATTTTTGTGAAAATAATAAAAGAATGATAAGTTCGAAAAAAGTTAATTAAATCAATAGTAACATGTCATATTAACCTAGAAAATTATTTTAATTCATAAAAAGCCTCAAATTATATTTATTTGGGTATTTATAACATCAATTATATCAATATTTCATTAATAAGATAATTATTGCATCATCGTTGTGTCAAAAATAAATTAAATTATTTAATGTCTAAAAATTAAAAATAAAATACCATTATGTAGGAAATCTTTTTATATTTATAATGAATATTTATAGTCGAATTTATCGTATGTAGAACCCTATATTAAAAATGTTTTATTAAATAAACTTTGATTTTAACTCTTTTAACTCTTCTTTGAATTAAATAATAATAAATGTCCTAATCTAATCCAAGTTGGCCTAAATGGTCATATTTTATTCCTAAGCTTGTTTTTGGTCGAATTACACTTATCCAATAGAATTTGGACATGTGTTAGGGTAATAATAATATCATTTTTACCCTTAATTACCCTATTTACTTTTAACCGTGGTAAATAAAAGTAAAAAGTTACTATTCACCATAAATTATTTTCATCTCATTGAACCACATTTTACTTACTGACATCAACTGTGTCTCTCGGATTTTTGAAATTCCACTCACATAAGTGGTAAAATTAAGTTTTATGAGAAATTCAGTTTTTTTAACTACCACTTAGTGGTTTCACTATTCATCAAAAATTGAAAGTTTTCAGAAAAATTCCAAAAATTAGGCCTAATCTATATTTGATATTATGAACTCAAAAATGATTTCTATTTTACAAAATTCAAAACATATCAGTTGCATTAATTAATTTAAAAATTAATTCTCGTCGTCAAAACAAAAGGCATGTTTTTAAGAGATAATAATTATCAAAAGATTGACACTTGTTTATAACTGGTTTAAATGTGAAATTACATCCAATGACCAACATTGTATTAAATTGTAAAAATATATTCTAAATATACTTTAAAACCACTCAAATTAATAATTTATCACTATTAGTTATTTCGATTGAAAAAGTTGTTTTTAATTAAAATTTAGTAATTTTCACTATTCATCAAAATATGAAAGTTATCCGAAAATCACCAAAATTTCACCCTAAGCTAATTTCGATATTCCAAATCCAAAAATTAAGTCCATTTTGAAAAATAGAAATTAAAAAATTTTAAAAAGTGGTTATTACTATTCATAACATCAAGTTTTAATAATATTTTAATAGCATATCGTTGTTTAGCGAAACATGGTGTTGCGTACAACACACGCTATCGTGGAAGGTCGTGATTGCGTGTAATTCAAGCCAGGTCAGAGATGTGTGTTGTAAAAGCTCCTTTTGGTGTAGCGTATAACACAAGACATTAATGAAATTAAAAAGAATATTTTTCATAAAATCTCGGGGTGTTACAAAATCCCTTTAACCTGGGCCTCCTTCTCAGGAATAAGCCACAGTTTTAATTCCTCTTAACCAGTCTTAATTTACTTTTGATATGTGCTTCTTTCTCAGGAGTAAAACCCAATCATATGTCCCCTCCTAATTTGGGCATCTTCCTTAGGATTAAGCCCCAATATTAGAGTATCCAAATCTCCATGAATCACATATACCTTTATGGACCTTGTTCATGGATTTCTTCCCTGAAGTAAATCATAATCCCCATCTATTTGGGCATTCATACATACATAAGCCCCACATCATTGCATGGCACAATTTTCTGGTTTCGCCAATACCTCTTGTTTATCACACTGAGAATGAATCACGTGAGATTAGAGTGTAAAAGTAATCATGACATCTTTCTTTGAGCCATCAATCAGGCATAAACATCATACTCCCTTACTCGAACTACGTGGGTTCTAATTCCTTTTCCAAAACAAAGGATACATATGTATCCCATCAGTGGGTACGATCCCAACTCTGAAATAATCCGTGTCCTCCTGAATGACAATAAACTTCAAGTGCCCCACTGAGTGGCTTTAAAACCAGTATGGTCATTATAATGACCAAGATAATTTTATGTATTTAAGGATACCATCAACTAAGAATATCTAACAAATACAGATGATTCTCTATCGATGAAGAACCCGGAATACATATAAAAGATTCTCTAAATTTTCTTCATATCAATCTTTGATTGTTAGATTTAAAGGAAAGCACATTTTATACCTGGTAATGTAATAAGGATTCACGAACATAACTTAAATCTATAAAGAGAGTCCCGGAGTAGACAATAATTCCCCTCAAAAAGGTGTGATGAGTCCGACCTCCCATCCTCTCGACCAATGAAAATTCATAAGCCTCATCAATCCACAACTAATGACCAATTACCTTTGGAAAGTAGGTCTAAATGGATATGGAATCATTGGATGTTTCCGGTTCTATGAAAAAAACCCGTTAGAAACCGATTGGAATGTTTGAACCATCAATCAATGAGGTCATCCCCAATTCTAGAGGGAAACAAAAAATGGTGAACCTGACATGAATTCTTAACCAAGTTAAAATGTTGTTTTACCTATTTTTTAGGCCCCTATTTAAACTCAATGAGAGGTCCAACAAGGCAATCAATAACATATGTGCTCATCCAAAAGATGTAGTAGCTGAACTTATCTTGATTATGTCTGTTATATCAAATAGGAACTCTTTTTTAATATCTTCTGCATTATGAGAATGGCTTTTCTTAAGTCCACATCTATGAATACCTCTGCTGTGAGAACCTCTACTACAAATTCCACTACTGCTACTACTGTTGGATCATCGTCCGCTCTGAGGACGACATCACCTACTCAGCGTCTTCAACACTGGGTATCAAATGCGCTGGTTAAGGAGTACCTTCCACACGATACCATTCCAACTCTGTAGGTTTCTCGACAAGCCCTCCAAATGAACAATTCACCCTTGTCCTCCGGACAGCAACGACCAGCGATCAAGAAACAGGCGGTGCTAACTACCGTCTCCAACCGTTTCGGGTCGTTATCCCCAGAATGCAATCACCATTCACTCCCATTTTCTAGGGAGGTGAATGAGCAGGTCCCTCAGGGCCTTAATTCAAGGAATTTGGAGTCCTTCCCTAGGGATCCCATCAACAATCGCCACTAGACTCGTGCGGCAGTGCGCCCTCAACATGATGAGGGTATCGACTCCAGGCGTTCGGCTCAGGTTCCTCGAACCCGAGCAGGCAAGATGAGCCTGAGGCGAAATCCGGTCAACAGTGAGCAGGCTCTCATCTCTGATATCTCCGGAGAAGTCCGCCAACCTAACTTGGTGGCAAACAACGAGCGGGAACATACACCTGTCCGTTTTAATTTCGCTATCCAGCAGACTCGTCTGGCAGTATCACGCCAATCCCGCTAGGCATGTAACACCCCGAGATTTTATGGAAAATATTCTTTTAATTTAATTGATGTCTTCTATTATACAGCACACCAAGTTTAGCTTGTACTATACGCAACACTGTATTAGCTTGCAGTATACACAACACTATTCTTGGATCGTGTTAAACACAATTTCAGGTTCGTTTTATAATAGTCATTCTACGCAACATTGAGTGTGTGTGTATATATATATAGATATATATATATATTCAATGTATAAATGAAATATGGTTGGATTCTATTATATGAAAAAATGAAGGATTCTTCCACAACATGCAACCCTGACTTGGCTTGCATTACACGCAATCGCGACCTTCCTCAATAGCGTGTGTTGTACGCAATACCGGGTTTTACTAAACAACGATATATTATTATAAAATTATTATGAACTAGCTGTTATGAATAGTATTAACTAAATTTTGAATTTTATAACATTATTATTCATCGTACAAATTTTCTAGAACATGGTATAAGAACAAAATAAATTTTTTGAGTAAAATAAGTATTTTACAAAAAAATGCAGTTTTGCCGCCTTTTGATGGCGCACCCACTTTAAATATAGTTTTTGACATGTTCATAAGTTCAATTTTATAAAATAAAATTATTATTTGGAATAAGGATATAAAATTTTACCTTGGATAAAATTTTCATATTATTCTGATAACTTTCATATTTTAATGAATAGTAAAAACACGCTATATTTTAATTAAAAAACTTTTTTCATCGTAATAACTTATGTCGTTAAATAATAATATTGAATGGTTTTAAAGTATAAATAGAATATATTTTTACCATTTAATATAATTTATGTCATTAGCTTTGATTTTACATTGAATTCGTAGGTTAAATAAATTCAATCTTTTGCAATGTTTTAAACAAAAACCCGTTTTCTTTCGACAACGGGATTAATTCTAATTTAATTTCTGAAACTTCTGTGTATGGAATTTGGAAAAATGGATTCCATTTTTGGAATCAGTGGGTCCAAATTATATTAATAGACTACTTTTTATTTTTGGGATTTATGAATAGTAACAACGGTGAATTTTATTTACCATAGTAAAAGGTAAATTGGATAATTAAGGGTAAATATAATATTATAAAATTATCCTAATACTTGTCTTAATACAATTGGATGATTATAATTTGTCTTAAGTCATATTTGGGGCGAAATGGAATCCATTAGAACCCACTTGGAGGTGATTAAGACATTTAGTTTATTTTATTTAAAGGAAAGTGAAATATGTCCCACTCAACTTTAATAATTAAAGTATTTTTAATATAAGTTTATACAAAATATAAATTCGGTTATAAATACTCATTTAAAAAATAAAATGTTTTTCTTTGTCATGGTAATTTATTTTTAATTTTTAAATGTTATTTAATTACCTTATTATCTTATACATTAATGATGCAGAAATTATTTATTTATTGAAAAATCAATAATATAGTTTTTATTGAAATATTAATACATATCAAAAGGACATAAAATCTAAAAATAACTTATCATTAGTATATATATAAATCCTAATCATCCACCGGCCGAATATTTGACCATTTGGATCATTATTAAGGTGATTATGACACTTATATTATTTTATTTTAAATGAGGCCAAAGTTGTCACCTTCATAATTTAATAAATATAACAATTTAACTATTGTTATTTTAAGATGATAAATTCGAGTAAAAGTATTATTGTGAAATATAATAGATGTATCTTTATCATAGGATTAAATTTTAATTTTTATGCAACAAATAAGTATATTAAATAATTATAAAAAATGTTGTAGTAATTATTTTATTAAGAGATAAACAAAAGAAATGGTTTTAAAAATATTAAAATAAATATTATATGAACTATTTAATGTTATCCACTAATTTTCTAGATACATATGACCTCTTATAAATCTATTAAAGCTTTTATTTCGAACATATATTCTCTGTATAATTTTTTTAAATTCAAATAAATGAATAGTGTCAAAATTGACACTATTGTTATTTTATAAAAATAACATATTATAAAATTGTTTAAAAATAACAAAAATATTTAAAAATTATAAATTTAAATTTATATGGTCTAAAATGTTATAAATTATCCAATTATGTAAAATTCACAACAAATAAGTAATTATTTGTTATAATTTAAAATTTAGAATATTATTACCACAAATAAAATTAAATTTGATTAAATAAGGTTAAATCAAGTTGATAATGATTAAAATAAATTCCTACCATGTCTAACTTTTATTGGTTGATGAGCTTACAACCCTATCTCATCTAAGCTTCAGATATGAGTCATTTTTGGAGTTTTTATGTGGGGTTGGGATTTAATATAAACTAATATTTCTTATATTTCCAAAGGTGCCCCTCTCCTCCTTTATAAAAGGGAACCTCCTCCAACTCTTCCTCACACCACATTGAGCCTTCAATATCGTCCAACCCCTGAAACATTCTCATATCCACTTCCATAGAAACATCCTAGAGGTTCTGGTCTTCTTCAAAGACTAATTTTAGTGCCCTAATAGGAGGTCTCAAAGAGGCGCTTCAAAGAAGAGGTAATGTCTGTTACCGATTCTTTCAACTTTATTTATTCTTCCACTTCTTCTTCTTTAGTTGTTTGATTATGAAGTAATAACTTGAGTATAAATCATATACTTATATGTTATTATAATTATGAAACAACCCTATTTCACCCTCTATCCATCCTACGGAAAACGAAATCACCACGCGTGCGTACGTACGGAATACAATCTCCACGGTGTGGTGAAATCTATTTTTTCCACCAACACCTTACATGGATGGGTATAATGGTGTAAAGAATAACTATATATGGTTATTATAACATCATAATAACTCTGATATATTATACCATCCACTCCAATTCTATTCAATAATTATGGGAACAATATCATCGCTCGTGCGTACGTACGGACTACTGTCTCCACGACGCGATGAGATTCATTCTCCATGTTAACCATACATGAATGATCATAAAGTTTATATAATGAATAATAATGAAATATATGAATGCTAATGGATTTATGTATATATATATGTATTTCATCTCTTTAGTTTCATTCAATTCAATAAGAAAACGAAAACATTGTTTATGCGTACGTACGGCCTACCGTCTCCATGAATGGTGTATTTCATTCCTTTTATCGATCTATAATATATATATATTTATATGATGAAAATATATTATATATAAATCATGTTTTACATTCTGGAATTATGTAAATCAGGATATAATTATTAATATCTAGAACGACAAGTCGAAACACATATGATAAATGAAATGATTTTACCCAAAACGCTGCTTTAACATAGAATTTACAAAAGAACGGGTAATATAAAGTCATAAGTGAAACATATATGATATCATAAAAATGAATATTATTCTGTAATAAGTCAATGACATTATTTAAATCATTATACAGG
The DNA here is from genome assembly GCA_963277665.1 of Viscum album. Lineage (NCBI taxonomy): Eukaryota > Viridiplantae > Streptophyta > Magnoliopsida > Santalales > Viscaceae > Viscum > Viscum album. The sequence goes on from OY728119.1 coordinate 545,242,417, forward strand.
AGGTTCGGATATGAACGAAGCATATTGGACCTAAGGTAATGGATAATTTTGCAAGTCCCATTTTTATCCGATATTGCTTATTTGTAAGTATTTACTGGGGTTATTGATATCATCCATGTCCATGTTTTATAAGAGTGTATTCATGTATTTTTAAAAGTCCTTTTTACCCATTTTGACTTTTACCCCATGGTATGGAAGGAATCTTTCTTTTATTTACCCTATAAGGTAATTTTTTGACTTTTTCGACAAAAGTACGAGAAGAAAGTTTTTTTAACGTATACGACATGAAAGGATTTTTATGGTTTTATAAAGCCTTTTTCATGAAGCTTCCTCCAAAATATTTCATGACTATTTTCAAAAAAATATTTTTCTTTTAAAATTTCATGACATTTTGTGAAAAGAAAATGAATTTGAAGAACAAAAGGATATTTTCTTCAAGAATTCATTTCAAGTGTTTTATCAAAACCATTTTCATCTAAGATTACATTATTTAACATGTGTATGTTTCAATTATTATGTCTCCATGGGTTAAATGGTTTCACTTTTCTTATTATGAAATTATATCAATTTCTTTTATATAGATTATGTGATGATGGGATTATGTTTATGAAACCCATTTTATTCGTTGGGTTATTATGAATGATGTATGTTTATTTTGTGGCACAAGTAATAATGATTTAATTATGAGATGGGTGGGAACTATATATCCCTCCAATGCATTGGGTAAATATTTATATCTCATGAGATAGACATGGCTGGAATGGCAAGTTAAACTGGTTCAGTAATACAGGACTGGAACGAGGAGTGAACTCGATTCAGAAAGGGACTTTGTCCACTAAGATGGTCTTGGCAGCAATTCCTTGGCTACTATGGAAATCATATCATGTGCTTAATGGTTTCCCCAATTACATGTTTTATTCCCATGATATTTTATCATTATTTATGTTCCCTTATGATATATGCTTTACGTACTTCCAAGATTCATGTCTTTGCTCAAGATTTTGATGTTTAGATTTTATGTTCAAGTTTTTGCATTCAAATGTTTATGGATTGTTTTATGTTCACTATGTTTACCCTTACTGGGCATTTTAGCTCCCCCCTTTTATTTTTTCTTTTCCCCAGGATATAAATAAAGTTTTTAGGTAAGAAAAAAACGGGGAAGATCATTATTGGGAGATGTTGAAGATCTTTCACCATGATTAGAAGATTTTATTCCGTGTTTCCAAAGTCACTAAAATATTACGATCCTTGTGCGTCTATTTTTTTTATGTACTAAGTATTCCTAAAAAGTAATGTAATGTCCATGTACATCAATCTTCGGGCCTCTACAGTTGGTATCAGAGGAAAGGTTTAGTCAACCTTTGGAAACTAGAATGCGAGAACTTTAGTGAGGTCCCTAGAGATATTTCTAAGGTATGTCTAGGGATGTCCCTAAGGTTAAGTATAAGCATAGGTTATAGTCCTAGAATTATGGTAATGATATTATATTAAACCTAAGATGTTAGATATTGAAGTTACTCCCCCTTTATTATGATTTTTTCCTCTCACACTATTCTTTTTGGGTTTTAGAAAATGGCTGGAAACAAGATGATTCACGATAATGGAGGATATGATGGACAATGGAATGATATTATTCATGAGAAACAAAATAAAATGGGATTTGGAAGTCCAAACATCATTATTATGCCAAATCAGCAATCTCATAATATGATCAATAAACTCAAACTTGGTAAGTTTCCTGAATCAGCTAATAAGAGAAAGATGGAGTTTCATGATGATCATAGAGGAAAGAAAGTTCAATTTCCCCTATGTAAATCATGTGGGAAGAGGCATAAAGGAGAATGTTTCAAAGGAACTAGAAGATGATTTGGGTGTGGAAAATAAGGACATAAATCTAGTAAGTGAAAATGAAAAGGTTCAGTTAACAGTATGTATGAGCATAATGGTATTGCTACGACATCAAAAATGGTTAAATGTTTAAAATGTGGAATGTACGGGAATTATGCAAACCAATGCCCTAAGGGAAAGTCTCATGAAGAGAATCAGTATGGTCATATGGGTAATATTTATGTTTATGATGATGAAGAGACTACAAATTATATGTGAGATGAAAGAATTGTTGAATCTCGGTCAATGGTTTAAGAAGGTAGTGGAATGATTACATGTTTATCAAGGGTAATGATGTATAAGTAATATCATGGTACTATGGAATAAAGAGACATCTAAGGATTGTTACACTATTGTCTCCCCTTAAGTTTTGAAAGTGTGTGATGAATGGTAAGAGTATTTTTGGAAAGTAGATGATATGCACATAATGAAGGGATAAGAAGAAAATTAAATGTTTGATAGTATTCATGAGCTCATGACTGATATAAGGAGAAGGTTATATCATGGTTTGAGTATATAGAATTTTTGAATTTTGGTATGTGGAAAGAGTTAACTTTGGACAGTATTCATGTTTTCACTAAGTTTTAATGGGTATTAATTGTTCAAGAGAATACATGATTAAGGTATTCACATGATTGGAATGTGACCAACAAGATAATGGGGGATAAATGATGGTTGGTTGATGACATTTCATGTAATCGTTTTATTTATACTATGAGCTTGGACCAAAGTATTTTAGATAAATATTGGAATGGATTTTGTTGGACATAAGATAGTATTGTTTAAGGATAGAACTTTTTTTGATATTATTGATAGGATGTTATAGTAATCTAGTTTTAGAAAAAAGACAACCTGCAGGACGGGCGACAGCCCATCGCGTCGGACAAGGCTGTGGGAATCAAACCCACAACTGAAGTGCGACTGGCCTTTATCGCATACCATTGGCCTACAGGAAGTCCCTAGTTAGTAGAAACTAGTTTTATTTTATTAATCAGTATGATATATGAAGCATAAGTTCATTTTTGGAATCGTATACGATTAACCTCGCCATAGATGGACTTATGTATATTTGAGAACTTTTGCTAACCTTTTGTTTGAAACAGATGGAATGACCCATCATTCTATCACATGATCTGTTAACACTTCACAAATAACAAATTCATCTTTATTTCTTTAAGAGATGAAGTGGAAATTGTTCAAAGCACGAATAACAGTGATATTGTACCAAAATCAAGCAAGTATTTCTTCTAATTCAAAGTTTTCAACTTTAGGGAAATGATCTTGAAAACCAAAAATGTTGTCCTAGTGATCTTATATCCGATTAATCAGATGGTACCATAGATCATCACAAACTTATGGCTTTGTGATTGTTGGCTTTTGCATAGCCATGTCATCTACCACTCTCCATCAGAACTTGATGGTTTGATTTTTCTTCCATATCCATATTTTCACCTATGTTCTCCTATATGGAAACCCAATGATGAGTTACATTGGGTAATCATTGCATTTCATATTTTATTTTTTAAAATTAAGTTTTAGTATTCCTTTTTACGATGTGGGTTTCTATGAATAGTAAACGATTTATAACCCTGACGAATTTCGAGGGAGAAATTCATTTTAAGGGGGGTAGAATGTAACCCCTCTAGATTTTATGAAAACTATTCTTTTAATTTCATTGATGTCTTCTATTATACATCACACCAAGTTTAGCTTGTACTATACACAACACCGTATTAGCTTGCAGTATATGCAATGATATTCTTGGATCGTGTTACACACAATTTCATGTTCATTTTATAATAGTCATTCTATGCAACATTGAGTGTGTGTGTGTGTATATATATATATATTCAATGTATAAATGAAATATGGTTGGATTATGTTACACGAAACAACGAAGGATTCTTGCACAACACGCAACCTTGACTTGGCTTGCATTACACGCAATCGCGACCTTCCTCGATAGCGTGTGTGGTACGCAATACCGGGTTTTACTAAACAACGATATAATATTATAATATTATTATGAACTAGCCATTATGAATAGTATTAACTAAATTTTTAATTTTATAACATTATTATTCATCTTAAACATTTTCTAGAACATGGTATAAGAAGAAAATAAATTTTTCGGGTAAAATAAGTATTTTTTAAAAAATGCAGTTTTTCCACCTTTTGATGGTGCACCCACTTTAAATCTAGTTTTTGACATGTTTATAAGTTCAATTTTACAAAATAAAATTATTATTTGGAATCAGGATATAAAATTTTACCTTGTATAAATTTTTCATATTATTCTGATAACTTTCATATTTTAATGAATAGTAAAAACATGCTATATTTTAATTAAAAACAACTTTTTTCATCGTAATAACTTATGTGATTAAATAATAATATTGAATGGTTTTAAAGTATAAATATAATATATTTTTACCATTTAATATAATTTATTTCATTATCCTTGATTTTACATTGAATTCGTAGGTTAAATAAATTCAATCTTTTGCAATGTTTTAAACAAAAACCCATTTTCTTTCGACAACGAGATTAATTTTAATTTAATTTCTGAAACTTCTGTGTATTGAATTTGTAAAAATTGATTCCATATTTGGAATCAGTGGGTCCAAATTATATTAATATAATACTTTTTATTTTTGGGCTTTATGAATAGTAACAACGGTAAATTTTATTTACCATAGTAAAAGGTAAATTGGGTAATTAAGGGTAAATATAATATTATCAAATTATCCTAATACTTGTCTTAATACAGTTGGATGATTATAATTTGTCCTAAGTCATATTTGGGTCGAAATGGAATCCATTAGAACCCACTTGGAGGTGATTAAGACCTTTAGTTTATTTTATTTAAAGGAAAGTGAAATATGTCTCACTCAACTTTACTAATTAAAGTATTTTTAATATAAGTTTATACTGAATATAAATTCTGTTATAAATACTCATTTGAAATATAAAATTTTTTTCTTTTTCATGGTAATTTATTTGTAATTTTTAATAGTTATTTAATTACCTTATTATCTTATACATTAATGATGCAGAAATTATTTATTTAGTGAAAAATCAATAATATAGTCTTTATTGAAACATTAATACATATCAAAAGGCCCAAAAATCTGCACAAAACTTTTTATTAGTGTATATATAAATCCTAATCATCCGCTTTCCTAATTTTTGACCATTTGGATCTTTATTAAGGTGATTATGACACTTATATAATTTTATTTTAAATGATGCCAAAGTTGACACCTTCATAATTTAATAAATATAACAATTTAACTATTGTGATTTTAAGATGATAAATTCTAGTAAAATTATTATTGTGGAATTTAATAGTTTATATTTATCATAGGAGTTTATTTTTAATTTTTATTCAACAAATAAGTATATTAAATAATTATACAAAAATGTTGTAGTAATTATTTTATTAAGATATAAACCAAATAAATTGTATTAAAAATAATAAAATAAATATTATATGAACTATTTAATGTGATACACTAATTTTATAGATACATATGAACTTTTGTGAATCTATTAACGCTTTTATTTCGAACATATCTTATGTATATAATTTATTTAAATTCAAATAAATGAATAGTGTCAAAATTGACACTATTGTTATTTTATAAAAATAACATATTATAAAATTGTTTAAAAATCACAAAAATATTTAAAAATTATAAATTTAAATTTATATGGTCTATAATTTTATAAAGTATCCAATTATAGACAATTCAAAACAAATAAGTAATTATTTGTTATAATTTAGAATTTAGAATGTTATTACCACAAATAAAATTAAATTGATTAAATATGGATAAATCAAGTTCATAATGTTTAAAATAAATTACTAATATGTCTAAATTTTATGGGATGATGAGATTACAACCATATCTAATCTAATATTTTTATATGAGTCATTTTTGAAGTTTTTATGTGGGGTTGGGATTTAATATAAACTAATATTTCTTATATTTTCAAAGGTACCCCTCTCCTCCCTTATAAAAGGGAACCTCCTCCCTCTCTTCCTCACACCAATTTGAGCCTTCAAGATCGTCCAAACCCAGAAAAATTCTATTTTTCACTTCCATATAAACATCATAGAGGTTCTGGTCTTCTTCAAATACCAATTTTAGTGCCCTAAGAGGAGGTCTCAAAGAGGCACTTCAAAGAAGAGGTAATGTCCGTTACCGATTCTTTCAACCTTATTTCTTCTTCCAATTATTCTTCTTTAGTTGTTTCATTATGAAGTAATAACTTCAGTATAACTCATATAATTATATTTTATTATAATTATGAAACAACCCTATTTCACCATCTATCCATCCTACGGAAAACGAAATCACCACGCCTGCGTACGTACAGAATACCGTCTCTACGGCGTGGTGAAATCTGTTTTTCCACCAACACCTTACGTGGATGTGTATAATAGTGTAAAGAATAACTATATATGGTTATTATAACATCATAATGATTCTGATATATTATACCATCCACTCCAATTCTATTCAATAATTATGGGAATGATATCATCGCTCGTGCGTACGTACGGACTACCATCTCCACGACGCAATGGGATTCATTCTCCATGTTAACCATACCTGAATGATCATAAAGTTTATATAATTAATAATAATGAAATATATGAATTCTATTGGATTTATATATATATATATATATGTATGTATTTCATCTATTTAGTTTCATTCAATTCAATAAGGAAATGAAAACAGCGTTCATGCGTACGTACGGCCTACCGTCTCCATGAACAGTGTATTTCATTCCTTTTCTTGATCTATTATATATATATGTATATGATGAATATATATTAAATATAAATCGTGTTTTACATTCTTGAATTATTTAAATCAGGATATAATTATTAATATCAAGAATGACAAGTCGAAACACATACGATAAATGAAATTATTTTACCCAAAACGATGCTTTAACATAGAATTTACAAAGGAACGGGTAATATAAAGTCATAAGTGAAACATATATGATATCATAAAAATGAATATGATTCTGTAATAAGTCAATGAAATTATTTAAATCATTACACAGGAGGTTCGGATATGTACGAAGCATATCGGACCTAAGGTAAGGGATAATTTTGCAAATCTCATTTTTATCTGAGATTGCTTATTCGTAAGTATTTACTGGGGTTATTGATATCATCCATGTCCATGTTTTATAAAAGTTTATTCATGTATGTTTAAATGTCCTTTTTACCCATTTTTAATTTTACCCCATGGTATGGAAGGAATCTTTCTTTTATTTACCCTATAAGGTAATTTTTTGAATTTTTCGACAAAAGTACGAGAAGAATTTTTTTTAACGTATACGGAATGAAAGGATTTTTATGGTTTTATAAAGCCTTATTTTCATGAAGCTTCCTCCAAAAGATTTCATGACTATTTTCAACAAAATTCTTTTCTTTTAAAAATTCATGACATTTTGTGAAAGGAAAATGATTTTGAAGAACAAAAGAATATTTTCCTCAAGAATTCATTTCAAGTGTTTTATCAAAACCATTTTCATCTAAGATGACATTATTTCACATGTGTATATTTCAAGTATCATGTCTCTATGATTTACATGGTTTCACTTTTCTTATTATGAAATTATATCCATTTCTTTTATATAGATTATGTGATGATGGGATTATGTTTATGAAAGCCATTTTATTCGTTGGGTTATTATGAATGATGTATGTTTATTTTGAGGCACAAGTATGAATGATTTCATTATGAGATGGGTGGGACCTATATCTCCCTCCAATTCATTGGGTAAAGATTTATATCTCATGAGATAGACATAGCTGGAACGACAAGTTAAACCGGTTCAGTAATACAGGACTGGAACGAGGAGTGAACTCGATTCAGAAAGGGACTTTGTACAGTAAGATGGTCTTGGTAGCAATGCATTGGATACTATGGAAATCATATCATGTGCTTAATGGTTGCCACAATTACATGTTTTATTCCCATGCTATTTTATAATGATTGATGTTCCCTTATGATATATGCTTTACGTACTTCCAAGATTCATGTCTTTGCTCAAGATTTTGATGTTTAGATTTTATGTTCAAGTTTTTTCATTCAAATGTTTATGGATTGTTTTATGTTCTCTATGTTTACCCTTACTGGGCATTTGAGCTCACCCATTTTATGTTTTCATTTCCCCAGGATATAAAGAAAGGTTTTAGGTAAGAAAAAAAGGGGAAGATCTTTATTGGGAGATGTTGAAGATCTTTCACCATGATTAGAAGATTTTATTCCGAGTTTCCAAAGACACTAAACTATTACGATACTTGTGTGTATGTTTTTGTTATGTACTAAGTATTCCACAAAAGTAATTTAATTTCCATGTACGTCAAGCTTCGGGCCTCTACAAGGCAATTCCGGTGGAGTACTATAGGCAGGAACATACATCTGTTTATACGTCATCAACTAGTCAGCAGGCTCATCTGACTACATATGATGGATCTCGTCAACCACGTTCGGCGAAGTACAATCTAAAGGTACATACACCTGCTAGTATTGATCAAGCCTACCAACAGTCTCGCTTGGTAGCACTCGGAGAAGTCAGTCGGAAAGCTCCGGCGACAAATAGGAAGTAGACTCAACTCTCTGCCCCCACACTTGAGTACTGTCAGGATTCACTGATAGGAAAAGGAGGACAAGAGTAGGTATACACACCTACTCATAGCATGGAATAGACATATTTCCCCATTAGGGAAGATGAAGTCACAAACATATTCTATCAATGGTGAAAGAGCATAAACAAATCCCTGCTCATATTCTGGATTCTTGCCAAGATATTATAATAGCTTCAGCAGCATCTCAGGGAAAGACACATAAATCTATCCCTACCAGTGGAGTGACAAATCAACAGTTCACTCCGAAACAGACACACACATCTCTTCCATTCCAAGAGGGTTGTGGGGCGTATTCCCTAATATCATACGGAAAACCAAGTCCGGAACATACACCTGATTTGAGTAGATATTATCAGCCTAACCTGGCCATCTCTCCTGATCAGGCACATACACCTGCTCAGAGTAGCCACTTTCATCAACAAGTGTTTTCTAAGGCGAGTAAGAAGGCATCTAAGAAGAAGACCCACCCAGTACAGTCAATAGATCAAGAGCCAATCTATAACAAGGCCTTGCTCGATGCTGGAGTTCTTGAAGCCCTCGGACAATTATCTGTTGGAATCCAAGATTCTACTCCCTCATTTCCCAATAGTGGGAACATTAATTCAGAAGGTCTTCAATAGACACTTACTCATGAAGGATTGATTCATGACAGTTCGGTCAATCTTGAAGTTTCATCTTCAGATGAAAGCTATAATAACCCTCTGTGTGGCTAGAAGACCAAGGATCAAGAGATCTCATCTTTTTCTATAACCCACCATAGTGGTCCTCCCCATGATGATGAATTTTGCTGCGAAAGTCCTCTCCACAGTAGTGAGGCACATTTCTCGGAAAATGCTCCAGTGGACAATGTAGTGCCAAGAAATCCCTCTTATCTTGAGGCACTTGCAAATGCGAAACTAGTCATGTCTGATGTTTCATCACTAGTAGGTGAAATAATTTCTCAACAAGAAGATAGCTCAGGGTGTTGGTCATTCTCCTAACCACCCCTAAGTCATGCATCTTCTAGTTTAATCAGTGATCTCTCTACCAATATTGTTGAATCCGATGAATCAAAAAGGAAGCACCAGCTCTGGTCAGATTAGGTAGAAGAATATTCATTGAATGATAAAGAGGAAATGCTGAAGATGAGAAAACAACTGGTGAAAGGTGAAGTGCCAGTCATGTTTTGGCCTCTGGCTGACCCTCAGTATGACATTCCAGATATGTTGATAGAAGATGGAATTCATGGTATTCATCTTAACATATGGAAAACTCTTTGTCATCTGAAAAATAAAGTATTATCTTATGATGAATACGAAAATCATCTTAAGATAATATAAGGGATACAACGTCAGATTGATTTGGCATCTCTATCAGTCTGTCGATATTCGAAGGCTGAAAAGCAGCAGAGAGTCCTTCAACGTCATGCCTTGGCACAATAAGATGATTACGCTAGTTAATTTCCATTGCCCCATTTGGTATTCATGTTAGAGGAGGGGTTGTTCATGGAGCACTACATTTCACTGTACTCTCTAGTCAGCAAAGCCCACCGAAAATGGTCTCATGCAATGTTATTTCCCATGTTCGGCCACAGTCAATGGGTTTTGTTTGTAATCAAAAACTTTCTCAAGAACAGGCTTAAACTAGTTCTTCTCAAAATCAAGAATACGGAGAACAAGTTGTTGAATTACTCCTGCATCAAGAAAATGAGAATATTGAATTGGCCTCTCGTATGGAGCAAGCACATCATCAAGTGACAGAAGTGTCAGAAATCAGCCAACTGTCTTTTGAACCGGGTGATAAAAGTGGATATTGATTGATGCATCCAGCTAATTTCTGGACTAAGGTCCGGAAGATCAGGAGAGATTTTAAGAAAGTCTCAGACATAGCATGTCAAGAGACACCCCAGCTTGCCAGACTGGGGAATCTTTTATCCCAACCCTCAAAATCAAAAAATAGGATTCGAGGAGTTGAGAAAATGCAGCATGAACAGCCCCAGTCCACCGGACTGTGGACTTTTTCAAATCATCAATCCCCTCCTCAGCGAAATTCAGTCTTCTCTAGATTGGGGAAGAAGCCACAAGAGGAAGGAAGAGCGAAATTATCAGGTTATTCTTTCCAAATTACGGTTCTCCAAGAATTTCTTGAGGGATCAAATCTACAAAAGGTAATGTATCATTAGGGGCATGGCAGAAGACAATATCACAGAAACGCTGATAGAAGGGATATGATGAGTTATGCATCAATTAATGTCATTAATTCCATTTTTGCTGATCCTCTAGAACATGAGGCTCACTCAGGGGACTCAGATGAAGAGGTTCCTACTCCAGAAGTTGTACGCACAGACACAAATGAAGAAGGTGTGCGTACACAAAATCAAAGGATTACCCAGAATCTAGGTAATCCTTTAAGTAACCCACTTCACCCTCTCCGAAAGGGAGCTAACAAGGGTAAAGGAAAGAATAAAGTTACATACCCTTCCTCTAGAGAAGGCCAATCGCTCTCACTAGAGAAAAGATTTTCACAATAAGAGGAAGAAATAAAGGAATTGAGGAGGATGAATGCAGAATTAATTCAATGTAGTCTTCCTCCTAAGTGTGCTGGAGTCAGTCAGCCAAGGGATTTTGTTGCAGATACTGAGATGGATCATGAATATCCTCCTCTATCAGTACACCCTCACAGGTCTAATCCTACAAGTCAAGTGCAACAACAATTGGCAGTGCTACCATCAGTTGCAGTACCATCCACCACATCTGTACCAGCTCCAGTTATTCCACCTGCCTAAGTCCAAGTTCAATCGGATGTTTCTCAAAAGTTAATAACTACCATTGAGTCATTAATAGCTCGGTTAGAGACTATGGAAGGGAAGCGTGTGCAGGTTCAACCAAAAAAGAGAGCTTACCCTGAATGGGTAGATTCAATCCTTCCCCCATCAAGTTTTGGGAACCCTGTATTCCCTATTTTCAATGGATCATGTGATCCTAAACAGCATTTGACACATTATGTGTCTTGTTGCGATCCTATGATGGGAACTCCGGAACAGCAAGAAGCAGTGAAACTCAGATGCTTCGTGCGAACCTTGCAAGGACCAGCTTTTGTTTGGTACACAAGCTTGCAATCTCTGTCAATTACTAGGTGGGAAGATCTTCGCAAAAAAAATCCTTCTTCAGTTCAACTCAACGTTGCCAAATACAACAGTTTTTGATCTTACAAACTGTAAGCAAAGGTAGAATGAAAGGGTTTCATATTTCATTTCTCGTTGTAAGGGATTAACATATTCCCTATGCTTAGCACTCCCTTGGGAAGAACTATTTCCAATCTGTGTGGAAAATCTATGTAATGAATTACACACGCCATTGATCCCTGTTAAATATACAGGAGGGTTTCGATACCTTACTTCAATCGCTCAACAGATTGAAGATTCTCTTATAAAGACTAAGGATAAGGCTCGTATTATTCCATCAGCTCTAGGAAGGAAAATGGGGAAAGCAGAGACTGCTACAGTTATGCTTAAACAAGCACCTGTACCTGCTTATACTTCAAAACCTTCATCTTCTCGAAGGGCTCCACCTCTTGAGCGCCAACAAAAAAGGCTGTTTCGTCAAGACGATCAAAGAGATCAAAGACGAAAACAATTTGAGGATCTGAAGAGAAAAACATACTCTTTCCGAAATGAAAAAGTTCTTGGTTACTTCATTTTGGCTCTGGAAAATAATTTGGTTCAGTTGCCAAGGCCCAAATGCCAAACAAGGAAGCAGATGAAGACCATCCCAATTATTGACCCTTTCATCAAATGTTGGAGTATCCCATCCACGAGTGTTTTTTCTTCAAAGACCTCCTGCAAAAGATAGTCGACTCGAGACAAGTCAAATTAAAAGGTTCTTCAGCTTAGGTAGCATGTGTTACTGCTACAGTTCCAGAGGAGGAAGGCGAGTGTCAAGAAGTTAAGAACAAAAATGCACAAAAATATGATGATTGGATGGTCAAAAAGATGATCAACTGAACTCATGCTATTTTACGAACGCAATTGAAGAAACCAATTGTTCCTTCTGCCATGAATGCCACAATAAAACCCTTTTCATTAAAGGGAAAATCCTCAATGAAATGGCATGATTTAAAAAAATAAAAAGAATCAGAAGAAGATGAGTATGTGTAAAAGCCTAAGTTGTCTTTGACTCTGGAAGACTTCATACCATCTACTTCAAATTCACGAGCACCGCCCCACCAAATGGAACAACCTAAATAGGCTAATCAGGTAGAGTATTCATTGGATGAAGAGTTGATTTTCAGTTCTGTTAATATGATTCAATTAACAGATCTATATTCTAGTCACAGTTTTGATTTTGATGAGCCCGAATTCCCTATATCAAATAAAGGAATCAGAGGAAGTTCTAGAGGCTCAGGATACAGGGGAAGATGTGGATCTTTCAGATGCCACTATTACAATTATACCCCTTCTTAAAACCATTTATGTAGTATAAACTCGTGGTAGAGCCCTTCAACGAGCTCAACAAGAACAAGCATGTTCTTCCACACAAGGCAGACTTATCCCTAGCACAATTATTTTGGAAGATTGGTTGAAGGTTCCATCTTCTTCCTATCAGTAAGTATATAGACCTAACCAGTCTAATGTTCCAAATCCAAGAGTATTACAAACTCTTATCCCGATACAAGATGCATCAAATTCCAAGGCATCAACTTTTAAGGAACCTGCTAAACCACATGTTTCTGTTGGGAAACACAGACCTTTGGATCAAAAGTATGATATATTAAAACACCTGGCCCATGTACCGGCCAAATTATCAATTCTGGATGCCTTGAATTTACCAAAGGATCTTAGAGAGGCACTCATTGAGGCTTTGTCAAGTCCTCAGGAGTTTGAAACTAAAATTGATGCAGCTGAAGTCTACCATGTAGAGAATAATCCTGCAGAATGACATGCAGTAATATCTTTTACTGATGAAGATGAAGATGATGTCGTGCATTGACATATTAGACCTTTTTATTTAGCTGGAAAGTTCAATTTCATAGACATCCGAATATTTTTCATTGATAATGGTTCAGGAGTCAACCTCATGCCCATTCGTACACTTTGACGATTGGGCCTCACGGAATCTGATTTATCTCCTTCTACTTTGATGTTACAAGGATATGATAAAAATGAACAAGAACCACTGGGTGAGATTACACTCAAAACTTAGTTTGGAGATCTTGTGTACAATTCAGATTTCATGGTTTTTGATCAAGACTCAGCCTTCAATATCTTGCTTGGAAGACCCTGGATACATCAGCATGCGGTTATCCCTTCTTCATACCATCAATGTCTCAAGTTTTGTTTCGATGGTCAAGTTGGGACATTATATGCTGATAAGGCCCCATTCAAGACATGTGAATCTCAATACATTGAGGCGGAATTCTACCACATGAAGGGAAAGAAGGAATCCACAACAAAGGAGATTACCAAAGTTAATGCTCTGTATGGTTTGGTAAAAATTCCAGTAAACCAATTAGCACATGTGAGTACAGATTATGTGTTGCCTCTCAGTCAAATTAATAGGATAGATCCAAATCAAAATACTCTTATGGAAATATCCATAATGTCAATTACGTCAATCGATCCAGACAACATAGGAGAAATTGGTGATCCACCAAGCAATGATGAAAGCTCAAATGGAGATGTCTTCATTTCATCTAATAAAATCCGGCAAGTCCATACTTCACCAATCAGGTCAGGGAAAGTTATATCAATGTCAGAGGTAAACGATGATGTTGATTCTCAATCCATCATCTCCTCTTTATTACCCAAAGAAGACCCTTCATCATCAATCGGGTCGGAAATGGAAGCTTCTTCTTCAAGATGTGAAAATTTTGATATCTCTTTTGATCATGAATATTCTACTTCATCGTTCTACTATGAAAGTGGAAACAGAAGAAATAAAACATGTTGAAGAAGAAGAGGAAGATCTCAGGGATGCTCCTCCATCATTTTAAGAGGGTATCTCTACCACTGTGGATGAACTCGGAGAAATCAATCTGGGTACAAAATAAGATCCACGCCCCACTTTAATCAGTACGGCCATGTCTCTTGAAAAGCAAGTGATGTATATTTCCTTTTTAAAGAAAAATCGATATATATTTGCTTGGAACTATACAGAGATTCCAGGGCTTGATCCTGATGTTTCCACTCATCATTTGGGTTTTCCAAAATAACATCGAGGATTCAAACAAGCTGCTAGAAGAACACACCCAACCTATGCTACCAAAATTGAGGCTGAAGTGGATAATCTCATCAAAGATAACTTTGTGAGAGAAGTTCAATATCCCAAGTGGTTGGCTAATATTGTCCCAGTGAAAAAGAAGAATGGGAAAATTAAAGTTTTCATTGATTTCAGAGATCTTAGTCGGCATTGTCCTATGGATGATTTTCCAGTTCCGATTACAGAACTCTTGATTGATGCGACAGCTGGCTATGAAGCGCTTTCCTTCATGGATGGATATTATGGATATAATAAAATCTGGATGGCTCCAAAAGATGAAGAATCTATAGCCTTTAGATCCCCTCGGGGTGTTTTTTGCTATCGGGTAATGCCCTTCAGCCGAAAGAATGCATGCGCAACATATCAGCGTGTCATGCATCATATCTTCAAAACCTTTCTAGGAATGTTTTTTGAATGTTATGTGGATGATTAGGTGGTCAAATCCAAGAAACGCTCTAATCACTTGGCTGATTTGTAAGTCATATTCCACAAGCTTCGACAACATAATTTGAAGATGAAACCCTTAAAATGTGCTTTCGGGGTAACCTCAGGAAAATTTCTCAGCTTTTTTGTACGCCATCGTGTTATTGAAGTCGATCCTGAGAAGGCCAAGTCAATCCTTGGTATGTCACTGCCTCTAAATTTGAAATAATTAAGAGGAATTCAAGGACACTTAGTCTATATTCGGTGTTTTATCGCCAATTTGGCAAGAAAAAGTTTGCCCTTCACTAAATTAATGAAGAAGGGAGTCACTTACCAGTGGACTGAAGAATGTCAAGAAGCATTCGATATTCTCAAGATGTACCTCTTGATTCCAACGATAATCATGCCACCTGTTGGAGGAAGACAACTTATCCTCTATGTGACAGCTTTAGAGCGATCATTGGGTGCCTTTCTTGCTCATAAAAATGATGTTGGGAATGAAAACAACTGATACTATCTCAGTAGGACTATGCTCGAAGCAGTAACCTGGTATTCAAATATTGAGAAGTGCTTCCTGGCATTAATCTTTGTAGTTCATAAGTTGAGACACTACCTGCAACATCACGAGGTCCAATTGGTATCTCGCAATAACTCGCTCAAATTCATCCTCAGTCTTCCAATGCTTACATGATGTATGGCAAGATGGGCAGTTATTTTGCAGCAATTCGACATTCAGTATGTGTCTCAAAAGGAAATAATGGGCCAAGCTCTGGCTTATTTCCTGGCTGAACACCCTTCTGTGGAAGACACATCTTTAGATATTGAACTCCCTGATGAGGAAGTATTCTCTACTCAAGAAACTCCTTAGGCATGGGATATGTACTTTGATGGTTCTTCCAGAAGTCCAACAGGGAGAAAAATAGAAAATCCTAAATTCAACAAATTTGGCTTAGGGATTGTACTCATTTCTCCAGAAAAGGAAGTGTAACCCTATTCCTTCTTATTGTGAGAAGGTGGTACAAATAATGAAGAAAAATACCAAGATCTCATTGCAGGATTGGAGTTGGCGCTTCAAGTACAAGTGAATCACTTAAAGGTGAAAGGTGATTCAGACCTATTAATAAAACAAGTCAATGAAGATTATGGAATCAGAAAAGAAGAACTAATCCCTTTGTATGATTACGTCAGAGAGTTAATGGCGGAGTTTCCTTCGGAACCGAAATATTCTTATGTCCCAAGATCAAAAAATGCTCAAGCTGATGCACTAGATAATATAGCCACAACTCTAAAAGATCCAAATCAATACGAGACAACCATCATTATTTCCCACTGTCATACAATTTCACCTTATGTTCGAGATAGAACAGAGGAAATAAATGAAATTAGTCCCATCTCTAAACCATATGGTCACGCTACGGGATGGATGGAACCTATCAGGTAATACCTTCAAAATGGAATACTTCAACCTGATAGAGCCAGGAAAGAACAAATTTGACGACGTGTGGTCAACATTACTCTTTATAATGGCTCAGATCACCTAGAAAAAATTCTCTACAAGCGTGGTTTTGATGGAGTACTTTTTAGATGCATTGATGGTGAAGAGACAGTGGATGTCATGAAAGAAGTGCATTCAGGAGTCTATGGTGCCCACCAGTCTGGACATAGACTGTCTGATCAGATTCGAAGGCTTGGATAAGTTTGGCCTTCAATGATACAAGATTGTGTTGATTTCACAAAGAAGTTTCATTCATTCCAAGTACATGCCAACTTCATTCATCAACCACCCGAGTTGCTTCATACAGTTAAATACTCGTGGCCATTTTCCACATGGGGAATGGATGTGGTGGGACCTTACCCTTCAGCTACGGCCAAGTAGTTTAAGTATATTCTTACTAATGCTGATTTCTTTTCCAAATGGGCAGAGGTAGTACCTCTCAAGGAAGTCAGTTCTAAAATCATTGTTAGCTTCATCAAGTCTAACATCATTACCAGATTTGGTGTCCCTCATACCATATTGACAGACAATGGCACCAACTTCTGTTCATCCGAGGTGAAGAAGTTGTATCAAGAATACAACATCAAATCCAACCATTCATCTTGGTGCTATGCAGCGGCCAATGGCCAGATAGAAGTTTTCAACAAGACTCTATAAAATATACTGCAAAAGATGGTGGATAAATATAAGAAGTTATGACCTGATAAACTCTTTCATGCTTTATGGGCATATCGGACCACCACCCGCACTGAAACATAGTAAACTCAATATTCACTAGTATATGGAATGGAAGTAGTATTTCCCATTGAAGTTCAATTACCTTCGTTCAGAGTATCCATTTTTGATCAATCATCTACAGATGAAAAATCTCAAAAGTGATTGGATTAATTGGAACAGTTAGATGAGAAAAGATTGTGCACTCTGCACCACTTGGAAGTCTATCAGAATCAAATAGCACGAGCTTTCAAAAAAAAGTTCATCTTTGTTCATTCGTTCAGGGAGAATTGGTATTAGTTATCAGAACTCCAATGATACCAGGAAAGAAACCTCGCAAGCTTGAGACAAAATGGGAAGGACCTTATTCAATACATAAGGTCTATTCCAATGGAGCTTATTCTTTAATCTCAATGAATGGAGAACTCATCACTACTCCAACCAATGCCAGATTTCTGAAGAATTATTTTTTATAAACACAAAATACATCATTCACGGTCCATACATATGACCTTAAACTATTTGTATTAATTTCGTCCCACACGAAGTTAAACTGTGAAAATGTTCCCTAATTCGTCCAAAATGACGTTAAACTGTGTCCCCTTCATCGTCCTTGATATATGACGTTAAACTATACGGAAACGGTCTATGCATACGACCTTAAACTATTTTCATTTCTTTCGTCCAACATGACGTTAAACTGTAATGTCCTAGCTACATGACGCTAAACTATATAGATGTCCCTTACGTCCAGCAAGACATTAAATTGCATAATCAATGGTCCATGCATACGACCTTAAACTATTGGAACTTATGTCCAACATGACTCTAAAATGTATCGTCCCTTTTTCATCCAACATGACATTAAACTGTGAAAAAGTCCCTAATACGTCCAACATGATATTAAATGGTGTACTCTTTTGTCTTCACTGCATGACATTAAACAGCAAAGTCCCCCTTTCGTCCAACATGATGTTAAACTATATTGTCCCCATCGTCCTAGCTACATGATGCTAAACTGTACAGAAAGTCCTTTGATACATCCTACATGACATTAAACTGTACTTTGTCCCTATTACATGACACTAAACATTGCAACACCAATAGTCCTAACTGCAAGACTTTAAAATGCATAGTCCCTTTATATGTCCTACATGACATTAAACTCTGCATCGTTAAGGTTGTTGTTACCTCTTGTTTCTCACACTGACTATTACTCACGTGATCTTAGAGCAAATTTCAACCATAACACCCTCTCGGGGCTGCTAACCACACGTAAGTCCCAACATCATTTTTTAGGTCATTGTCCCCAAGAACAACTTGATCATTAATTCGTTATTTAATTGAACTACACGGACTTTGATCCTTGCCTTCCAGGATGGGTACGTAGGCAACCTCCCAAGGTTCAAGCCCAAAACCAATCTCTTCACATCGGTTCACCTCCATTTAATATGATGTTGATTCGTGAAACCTTCCCCAAAATCAATATCTTTACATTGGTTCACTTTCATCCTTGCTATATGACGTTAAATTGTACAACATTTTTTGTCTTGTACGACGATAAACTAAAATATTCTTTGATACCCTCACCCGAGAGGGAGTCATTATTTACATTGATTTTTCAATCATGTTTCATTCCAAAGACTACGTGCATACATAGCAATGCCTGATCCTTTTATCTTGGGTTAAGCCATCATTGCACTAAATTCTCCTTTCACTCTTCACATGTACGAACCAAATTTGTACAAAGGGTATTTCTAGAACTACGTGGGTTTGATTCCCATCCTTATGGGATACGTAGGAACATTCGAGTGTCCCTCGAATCTAGCCCCAGGTCTTTTGGGCCTAACCCCAAATTTCACTTTCAGTCCCTTGGCTGAAAAGTCCCCATGAAAACACACATTGTGTATTTCTTATAAATGGTCCAAGATCTATGACCCTAAACTAAGATCTCCTATATTTTCATCCTGCAAGACGTTAAACTATAGTTTAAGAACTATGTATGGCTTGATTCCCATCCTTATGGGATATGTAGTGAAGTCAAACATTTCAATTAAGGATCCAGCCACAACATGATTATGGTTATCACTGATCCGTGTATCTCTACATACATTGGACAATACCCATATTTATGTGTCATAATCCTAATCTTGAATACTTCTAGATCTTCATAACCCTTTTCTTGACTTCTGGTCACAAAATGTCCAATTTCTGAGAATTAATTTTCTTGACCGTGCAGCACGTTCCCCTAGGCGGCCTTGCATAAGTAGTCTTCATAACGGACGTGTCAGCCAAAAGATGCTATTATTTGAATATGTAGCCAATGCCCTTAGGCGGCCCTGCATAATTCAACCCCCTAATAGATTTTTCAGATACTAGTAACTTAATTCTTGGTAATAAATCCTCTTTTGTCCTTACTATTCTTATCAAAAATATGTAAGGATCCGAAAAAAAAATATTTATCCTTAAATTATTTATTTCATGTTATTTTTCATGATCTGAAAGTATTCAAGTCTATGGTTTATATTTTCCTTCCCTACATTTGGGTCAGACCTTCGTAGGAGTAACATTCATCCAATTCTTAGACAACCCTATTTGAAAATATCTTCTCCATATTTCAAGTACCTCTCTCCATACAACAAACTCTATACTTTGGAAAAGTTGAATCCCCATAAACTTTAACTGGCTTCTTAGAAGTAGAAAAGTAAATTTCTGAGAGTTCTTTTGCCTGACTATACAGCACGTGCCCTTAGGCGTCCTTGCATAAGTATTCTACATAACAGACCTGTCAGCCAAAAGATGCTATTTATTTGACTATGCAACCAATTCCATTAGGTGGCCCTGCATAATTCAACCCCCTAACATGTTTGTTAAATAATGGTTACTTCATTCTTGGGAACTAATTCTTCTAATTCCTTTTTAGCTCTTTTTCATATCATTCCTCATATTTAAATTTTCTTAAGTCTTAGTTTACATATTTTCCCCCATACTTGAGTGTGGTAAAATATTTTCAGATAAGTTTTCAAGGAATTGAGTCAATTATAATTCATTCGGTCAAAGATATTTCAACCTTAAACATTAGCCTCTTTATGTTCGACATGCATGACTTTGAACTGCCCACAAAAGACAAGGGAACTCTGAATAAAAGTCAAGTTCCATCTCATTAAACATACATTTTGTATGATTTAGATAATATTGAGAAATTAAAATATTCAAAGTTTATAGAGTTATTTATAATAATCCTAGTAAAAATAAAATTATGCTTACTAGGCCCATTGGCTTAGGTAAAATGTAAAGGAGGTAGCAGGAAAATACGTGCACAAGTGATTGAAGATGAAAACAATCTTTCTATTTGATGCACAAGAATTAGAAGGAAATCCACAGATTGGAGTCTCTTCTCTTTCTCGGAAATTACAAGAGTCTTTCCACATATGTCTTCACTTGATGAACAACATCCCGAGGTTCATTAGCTGCTACTTGAAGCTCAGGAACCCGACCAACTTCACTCTTTTTAGCCTGATGGAGTGCTTTTTTGGCATCCGCGATGGCTTTCATACCATTCATTTGAGCTCCCTCCAGTGAATTATTGAGTTGGTCAAGTTCCCCAGTAACAACATCTAAATGTTGCTGAAGGTGAATCTGTTGGAAGACTTTATCTTTGATCTTATGCTTCAACTCTTTCATCTTGGCTGCATAGTTAGCCTCAGCTCAGGATACTGCAGCCTCAAATTCATTGATGCTGGATGACAGCTTCACCCTGGTCAGATCTTCACGGTACTTTTTCTCTTGTTCCCTTCTCAAAATGACCTGTTTCACTATGACATGGATCTTTTTATATCCAAAACCTCCAAGTCCTAGCATGACGAACAAGGACGACAATCGAGGGATATTCGATGATATCTCTTCTAAAGGCACCTCAGATATGATTTTCCATATGTTGTTTCATGCCTTGCGTCGTGAAAAGATGAGCGCCTTAAGTACCTCTGGGTCTGATTCGACGTCATCATCATAGGGGGGCATGTAATCTGGGATTACTGGACTTAGAGAAGTGCCCCGTTCTGCTCCTTCCCCCCTGACCCGAGCTTCTTCAGTTTCAATTCCCGTTGGGGTGTAGGCGGAGGCCTCACCTCCAGATCTAGCCACTGCAATTGATGGCCCTGCACAATAAATTGGAAGCTTTGGTTAGTTTCAAAGGATAACAAAATAATCGGTTGTCTTGCAAACTAAGTACAATCACAAATATTGTTATTCCTTACTTAGCTGTAGATCAGCAACCTGAGAAGGCTCCTCCCCATATTTCCTAGCTTCGACAAGATTTTCAGGATAAATTTGAGGAAGCTCTACTGGGTTCAGCTCCACTTGTGCTAATGTCTCTACAATGGTAGGGTTTTCTGTACCCCCTTCAGGCATGGGTTGTTCAGTAGCTTGCTCAGACAAAACTGCACATTTGAACCAATCATGATTAGACATGTAATAAAAAGTTATTCTTAATAGGATGAAGGATAACACTCACGTCCATAATCTTCTAAATTACATGGTAATTTAACATGATTTATAAAATCTTCGAAAGATGCGCCATGTTTCATCATTTCATCTAATGTCATCTCAGAATCCTGGTTAGTCTCACCAGTGGGAGCATTTGATGTGTCTTCTTGGTGACCCTCATTCTGTGGTCCCTGACCCTGGACATCTTCCTCAGTTAAAATGGTCGCATCGGTTGCAATAGCTGCCAAGAGCTCTAATGCAGGGGTTGAACCTGGAATATCACAGAATGGAAGTCAGTAGATGTTTCATTCAACATTTTATAGAGCATTGTTAACTTACCAGAAGTGGGTTCTTCTCTTCTCGCAACAGCAGTAGGAGGGATACTGGGAATAGATGTTGGCTCTTCTTCAGGAGTAGGCAAGTCATCCTGAATTGGCAATTGTTCCACATCACCCTCCACGGTCCTCAAAGGAGGATCAGTCTTTTCCCTCATAGGGGAAATTGAAGAAGCCCCTGAAATCCCCAGAAATATGAGCAAACCTTTCATGGTTATATATTCATGATTATATGAGGGACTTACCACTATTGATAAAGCGTTTAGCGATAGACTTCCTCCTTCGTCGCCTTTGTCCTTTTGGATTTTTAGAAGTATTAGCAGTCTCCCTTATTGGCACTTGAATTGGTGAATGGAAGGCCATATCCAACTCCTCATTCATGGCCTTCTCGCTAGGAGATATCTTGCCCGATTCACGAGGAGACTCATTGGTAGCCCCAATGGCAGTACCACCAGGGTTGTACTATGGTGAAGGAACCTCAGTTGTTCCTTTTCAAGCTGCAAGGTGAAGAAAATAACTTCCTTGAGTAACAAATCTTCGATTGAAATGTCACGACCCGTCCTCGGGGCCCGTGTTGTGACTACCCCAAGCCCGCCTTCCATAGGCCAGGGGCTGGCGACTAGCACCAAGGCGTAAATCCCGGTAAAAAGGGAAGGCATTGCCTTTGTAAAGTAAACAAGCACCACAGAGTAAGCAATCAGAAAAGTAAACACTAAGTAAGAACAGAGTACAAATGAAAGTGCGGAAAAGTAAATGGGCCAGTATACAAACCCAAACTGAAAGTAAAGTACAACTTGAAAGGGAAAACAGCAACTGTAAAAAAAGCTACTACACCGAGCTGTCCACTGGAAATCCCACCTGAAGGGTGGGTAAAGATAGCTCCACTGCTCCTCGGGTCCTGCCGTCCGCTCTGGGCACGTCCCGCCCAGTGGTCCACCTCCAGGTACCGTTCTGCTCTGCAAGCCTCAGCCACGATCAACGCTGTCCATTGTCTGCAACCAACACAACGTAGTGCGGGCATAGCCCGTGCAGGGGTGAGTATAAGCTACTCAGTAGGGACCCCGAGACCCCTGAAGGTCTCCCAAAATCCATAAAGGATAAACCACAAAGGAAGATACAATCACGAAGTAACAACCGACACTACTTAGGTATATGCCCATACATATACCTAAGTCATCAATTCTAATACGCTCGAACCTCCGAGCCCAAGTACAACTCAGTCCACACATGAAAGTTTACGTATTCCACACAGGAAAACAAAACGAAATCCACACAGGATAGCAAACACAATCCACATAGGAAAGCAACAAGATTCAGCTCACACAGGTATACTTCTTCGGATAACGATAAATATGATCACTGATCCATCTAATTCGTCGGACCCACGAAGGATCGATAGGTAACTAACCCCCGCAATGACCCACACAGGATCGGGCCCACATAGGACCTGTAGGCACTGGTTCACACAGGACTGCTGAGCGCAGACCCACATAGGATCGGACCCACACAGGATCGGGCCCACACAGGACCTGTAGCACTAATCCATGTAGGATCGCTGAGTGCTGTAGTCGTCGTCGAATCCACCAAGGATCTCTGTACTGTCGTCGTCGCAGTTACAGTAGCAGTAGCAGTCACAGTCGCAGCCAGCTCTAGGGTTCCCGCACACAACAAGCTCGTTCGGGAGGGTCCGCTCCACGATCTGAGAGGCTGATACATCAACTTTCACATAGTCCAGAGTTGATGTATCCAAAAGTTCTGTATCGTCAACACGAACTCAACGCAATAGACGGCGCGTCGATCGGACGCCCGGTCTGAGAGTTATTCGCTTTTTCGTCCCAGGGGCCCGGTTGGTTTCTAAGGCAAAACCAACCCGACCGTACTCCACCTGTGTCCAAACCTTGGGCGGAGTAATCCAAAAGATCCATCTCACTAAGAGAAACACAACAAAGCTGACGGCACGTCAATCGGACGTTCGTTGCTCAAGATATGAGTGTTTCCGCTCCGAGGGCCCGGTTGGTTTCGTGTACGAACCAACCCGGCCGAATTCAAAGTATTCCAAAACCTTGAGTGCAATATACCGAAACGACCGTCTCGATCCAAGGATCACATCGCCGATGACATCGCGTCGTTTGGAGATCCGTAGCCCAAGTTATGGGCATTTGAATCCAAACTGCTCGGTAACGGGGGTTTCGGGCCCGGGCCATCCCAGCCCGAGACCCCCCGGATGGCCCGAACCGGGTCGACCCGCCCCGGACAGGGTCGACCCGGCGCAGTCCGGCCCGGCCCGGCCAGGCGCGCCGGTTCGGCACAAGGCAGTGCGCTGGGCACGCTTCCAGCCCGGCCGAAGGCCGAGCTTGCTGGAAAAATGGGGGGGGCGCCTGCCCCCCTTTGTGAAACCGGCCCCCCTCATAATGGGGGTCCAATTTAACCGCCCAGGGGAATTTAATTCCCCCGGTTTCCACCATCTCGGCTGGCCCGACCTGGCCGGCCGGCTCCTTCTCAACAGGACCGGAAAGGGCCGGTCCCCTTCCATCTTCTGGCACCGGCGGCCTGGCTGGCCGCCGGTCAACACGTCCCGCCGCGGCCCGGAACCGGCCGCGGCCTTCGTCGTCCGGCGCGGTGTGACGGCACTGTGCCCCTTCGCCGCGGCCCCGCTCCAGCCGCGGCGCCTTCGGTTTCCTTCGACGTGGCGCGACGGCATCGCGTACATGATAATCTTTCCACGGCGCGGCGCGATGGCACCATGCAATATTTGCCGTGTGATTCCCGCGTGGTGTGACGGCACCACTTCGTCTCGTTTCATCCGTAAGAAAATATTCAAGAACAAAGGAGGGGGGTTCGGCCGTGTTTGTGCGGTCCGGCCCCCCTCTCGTTAGACGATAACACTTAATCATTTAACCTCAAAGATCATCATGCTAGAACCAAGAACGTGATTAAATAAATTAAACAACAACAAACCCCTACCTCAGTTTCAAGAACGATGTTCGTCAACGACCCGTGGAAGACGAGCATCGCGGTGGTCGGCGTCGCGGAAAAAGTATGTCGATGTCGTGAAGCAAGGATTCGAAGCTCTTTGATTGCGATTTCGTCGCGGGAAACCGTCGTGGAAGAGATTACACGGAAGGAGACGTCGTCGGTGTCACGGGTATGGCGTCGTGGAAGACGATTCCCGAGAACGTGGCGTTCTCCATCGATGTCCGAAAGTTTTTCGTGTTCTTCGTCAAAGTTTAAAGAAGAAGAAGAAAGCTCCAAAATTTTCTCAAGATGGATAGAGAATTCTAACCAAAATAAAATAAGCTAAGTCTTATTTTATTTACACAACCAAACCATTTTGAAATTCAAAGGTTTGAAATTAAACAACTCAACCCATTTAATAACCCAAGTTGTCAAGTTCATTAAAAGAGGAGTTAAAGGGAGTTAAAAAAAAGAAGGTGAAGTGTTAGGGATCATGTGGGCCCCACCACACTTAATCCTCTCAAGGGAGGTTAAGTGGATGTGGGTCCCACCCCTAACTCCCTTTGGGAGAAGTTAACTAACAAGTTAAAAATAAAATGTGTTTCCACATTTTATTTAACTTCTTTTAATTTTTCCCAAAAATAACTTTCATTCCGCATAAAACGCAACCTCGAAAAAGGTCTCCTTAAGCGAATATCGGCATTGTGAGTTCATTGGTGTCCTCGAATTTCAATTCCGAGCACCATATCAAAAGTTAGAAATTCCCGCTCGTTCGTTCACTGATCGTACCCGAGCCAAACTTTGGAAATTGATTCTGGGCACTCCAGGCCTCGGAATCAGGTGCCGTCAGAAACCGCGCTCTTGTAAAATTCCAAAGAAAATTAAGAAAAAAATTCCCTTAAATTTTACGAGTCTTTACATGAAATAAAGTTGCGAAGCAAATAAGAAAAAAACATACATCTTCAGGAGCCACATAATCGTGCTACTCCTCATCAGTCCCCTTAGCGGCCCCACGATCTATCAATTCCTTCACCTGTTTGGTGACAGGAACTAAATCTTCAGTGGTATATATGAGCATTTACAGCTCTCTGATGTAATCCCTCGCTTCATTGGGGATATCCTCGTATTGGATATATGTAGAATCCATGAGATTCCCTATTCCAGGGAGTTGTAGACCCTCACATAAATCCAGCCAGGCAGTCTCAGTACCACAATATAGACTATGCCATGTTTGGACAGCCTCTGGTCGTAGATATTCAGTGCGTGTACCAGAAGGCTGTGAGGAAGGTCCTACAATTTTTGACTTCAATTTCATCCTAGCTCCTACACCTATTGATAGAGAATAAGAAAATAAGACTTATTGCTTTATAAATTAGTAGTGATTAAATTACCACAATTATGTAACTCACCAAGAGTTGATGGAGTAGGTATTTTGATTCTAACTGGACGATTATATCAGGCACGAGCCCGCCTTTCTACTTGTTGTGCCCCATCATCCCCCATCATGGGAATCCATTGAATCAGTCCTAGAGGAGTAATCTGGTGAATCAGCTTCAGGTGGGGAAGCATCATCTTTATGAGGAAGGGTTCCTTTCTTTATAGTCCTCTTCCTTTTCCCCACCTGATAAACTGGGTGATTTAGCACCCCTGTAGGGTATGATGTTATCCAGTGCTCGGCATACCATGTGGTCAAGTTATGTGTTGCTTTTTCAACCGGTTGATCAAATAAAGCCTAGTTTTTTCTCTTGACGTCAGCAGCCACAGTTGTCGAGCAAACATCGGATGTTCCTCCAACCAGACATGTACTGGAGGAGATACAGCAATCTGTTGCAGACACTTGAATTGATGGGCAAATCTATATGGATCATAGGCCTCGCATATAATTTCTTCGTCAATCCCGGAAACTAGCACACCATCTCTGCAAGCTAGAATGTATTACCTCAAATCCAAGTGGGTTGTTCCATCATCAACAAACCACCCAATTGGTGGATTTCCATAGGGAAAGAAGTTGAATTCTTTAAACATTCTCAGCCTCACTTTCATGTCATAGGCATTAAGATCTAATGGAGAAACTCCAGAGAATGCTTGCACTAACGGCCTGAAGGAACTTCCAGGAATTTGTACTCCATTCTATACATTGTAAGTCCTAAAGTGAGTGGTGATCCATCCCTATAAAACTTGGAATGGTCCCACTATTCTTAAAGGAGATTTACCCATGAATACATGAAGTAAACTCTTGTGAATCTTTGCTGAAATGGGGGTAGCCAACCCAACCATTTTTCCCTCAGCTAACTTTTTCACAATGACGAAGGTCTCCGGCCTGACGCCTCCCTTCAAATCCCTGACTGACAAGAGATAAACACTGAGCCACAAAGCCAAGAAGCCCTCCATAAGAGTCTTCTTCGGGATCCTTTGATTCACCTCATATCCTCATTTCTCAAACTGTCATCCTTCTAGAGTTCTCCAAAATATTCCAGGAGCACCCCTCTTCTCAGGTTTTGGGAAGGTGATAGGATGGGTGTGCCTCTTATCCTTGGATTTCTTTTTCTTAGATCCTTTCTCCTTTAGCTCCTTCTCCTTAGGCTCCTTCTCTTTCTTCTCAATAAGAAATATATTCATCCACTCCTACTAATGAATATTCTTTCTGGAATGAGTTAAGGATGTCTCTAAACTCTTGAGCCTGTGGAAGATTTTAAATAATTCCCTTGCTAAAGCAGGAGTCTTCTCTGAATCATTCCAAGTCACCTTGGGAGGAATGAATTCATCATACATATCACCCAAAATTGGAGCCCCTGAGATCCTGTGGACATCCCACAGACTGATGCCTACTTCTCCATGGGTTATATGGAATGAATTGGTTTCTAGGCTCCAGTGGCTGAGTATCTCCGGCACAAAGTTATCATGTCTATAAACATATGTTTTCCCAACCCATACAGCTTTGTATATCGCATCACCTTTCATATCTTTGACGAACTCTCCACGGGTTTGTCGTACCCAGTATGCCCACATCCAAGCTAGCTTCACACCTCCCCCAGGACGGAAGTCCAAACTTTTCTTCCAGCCTTTGGATTGATCCATCTGAGCATTTTGGAAGATTGAAAGATGACAATGTGGTTTCATCTTAGTCTTATGAGGTTTTAGATCTGGCGTACAAGGGCTATGATGCATCATGTGGGCCTTCTCCACTGTTCCAGCATTTATAAATCCTCCTCCGCATGAGATATTCGTTGAAGCAAAATTGGTGTATTTCTGAAACCAAGAAAGTGGGAGATAGTTCTTTGCTTCTGGAAAGGTGACTTCTCACAGATGACCATAACCATACAAAGGTAGATAAGTGCTTTGTGGGAAATCAAAGTGATATTTCTTGAGATACTTAGCCATATCCGGGAGGGTGCTATCGCAAATGGTATAATAATCGTGGCCAATGATATCCATTATTTCATCAATTCTTTTTTTTGGCAGTTCATCAGCCATTCTGATTCTTCTTGGAGCCATTAAATCTGCACAAAGGTTGAATAAATTAACTCATAAATGGGTTTATTTTTTCAAAAAATTTGTGAAAGAATTCAAAAAAATGGCACAGTCATTAAGGCGCGCAAGTCTAAACTTGGCATGCAAGTATGGATGTGTCACGCAAGTGTTAATGTGCCGCAAAAGTTCATGGCGTGCAAGTATAACCACGCGAGTCCAAATACCTTGACAGCAGCGCGACAGTGAAGAAACAACGGAAAACAAGCAACTGGCGTGGCGAAGGTGACCTGCGCGGCAAGAGCTCGAAAATCCAGAAATCGGTGTTATGCGCGACAAATGATCGCATATTTATAGGCCAAGCTTCCCACCTGCACGCCTACAGCCAGCACGCTCCATCCAGCGCACTCCAGCCCTGCGCGACTCATACCTACGTGATGACAGTTGCGCGATGAACACCTGCGCGCCCCTTTCCCTTTGATTTTCTTCTTTTCCTCAGAGTCACATCCTTATTCTTCCGGATCCAACTCTGAGGGTGGACTTTTTTTTACGCTCCTTTTTGTCACATT
Organism: Viscum album; assembly: GCA_963277665.1. Classification (NCBI taxonomy): domain Eukaryota; kingdom Viridiplantae; phylum Streptophyta; class Magnoliopsida; order Santalales; family Viscaceae; genus Viscum; species Viscum album. The sequence continues at coordinate 545,271,666 of OY728119.1, forward strand.
GTCTAAAGGAATTGAAAGGGAAATGACTTAGCCCATATTGATTCATCCTTTGAAGAAAACATCAAAAATTGACAAAGGAATGAAAAAGGAGTCAAAGTACCTAGGGTCATGCAAGTTCCCTTACTTTCAGGCAAGTATACTTTCGCGCCGCCTAATGGTCGCACAAGTGACTTGCGTGCCCAAAGTGATAACTGCCCTAGGTCTTCTCCAGCCTATAAATAGACCCTGTGAGCCCCCTATTTCAAGAGGAATTTTTCCAGAATTTAGATAGAGAGCTTTGAACACCCAAGTCTCTTCTTCAAGTCTTCCGAACACTTCTAAGGAAATTATTTACCTAGAATGGAAGATCTAAATAAGTGGAATAAGGTCTAAGTGTTAAAATTAACTAACACTTGCGTGCCTAAGTGTTTTTACCCTTAAGGGAAATGGACACACTTGCGCGCCTTCTTACCAATTCATTGAAACTTGCACGCCACTCTTCTGGAAGTACCTCAGGATGATTCTAAAGGCTTTGGTCAGGAATCGCCCAAGTATTACTCTACTATGAAAGGATCGTGCAAGTACCCATGAGCCGCGCAGGTATACCTGTGTGCCCAATACTTGCGCGCACATGCATTATCTGCATGACTACCAGGACTTGCGCGCCCTTCTATTTTTGGGTGCCCTTCCTACCCATTTCGTCTCTCTTATGTCATTCCACCTCTCCTATTCAATATTCAGTCTTCAAGACACTCTTCAAATCCATTTATGGCATGTTTTCTTGATTTACTTACTTATCTGAAAGGAGCTCTATGGAACATCTCTCCAAACATAGTTATTTTCACATCTTTATGTCACTAATGTTAGAGAGTTCATTCCTTCAACCTCATCCTTTAAGATGAGAGAATCCTTAACCTGGGCATCCTTTTTAGGAGTAAGCCCCAGTCCAAATCCTCATTAATTTGGGCATCTTCCCAAGGCGTAATCCCCAAGTCCTCTAACTTGGGCCTCCTTTTCAGGAATAAGCCCCAGTTATAATTCCCCAAATATGGGCATCCTCCTCAGGAGTAAGCCCCAAACATTAATTCCTTTAACCTGGGTTTCCTTTTCAGGAATAAGCCCCAGTCTCAAATATAGGAATCATCTTTAGGAGTAATCCCAAAGTCCCTTTAATTGTCAAATCCCTTTAACCTAGGCCTCCTTATCAGGAATAAGCCCTAGTTTTAATTCCTCTTAACCAGTCTTAATTTACTTTTGATATAGGATTCTTTATCAGGAGTAACACCCAATCATAAGTCCCCTCCTAATTTTGGAATCTTCTTTAGGAGTAAGCCCCAAGATTATAGTATCCAAATCTCCATGAAGCACATATACCTTTATGGACCCTATTCTTGGATTTCTTCCCTGAAGTAAATCTTAATCCTTATCTATTTGGGTAGTCATACATACATAATCCCAACATCATTGCATGGCACAATTGTCTAGTTTCACCAATACCTCTTGTTTGTCACACCAAGCATGACTCATGTGAGTTTAGAGTGAAAGAGTAATTATGAAATCTTTCTTTGAGCCAAAAATCATGCATAAACATCATACTACCTTACTCAAACTACGTGGGTTCTGATTCCTTTTCCAAAACAAAGGATACATAGGTAGCCCATCAGCGGGTACGATCCCAACTATGAAATAATCCATGTCCTCTTGAATGACAATAAACTTCAAGTTCCCCACTGAGTGGCTTTAAAACCAGTATGGTCATCATAATGACCAAGATATTTTTATGTATTTAAGGATACCATCAACTAAGAATCTCTAACAAATACAGATGATTCTCTATCGATGAAGAACCTCTAATACATATAAAAGATTCTCTAAATTTTCTTCATATTAATCATTGATTGTCATATTTAAAGGAAAGAACATTTTATACCTGGTAATGTAATAAGGATTCACAAACGTAACTTAAATCTATAAAGAGAGTCCCGGAGTAGACAATAATTCCCCTCAAAAAGGTGTGATGAGTCAAACCTCTCATCCTCTCGACCAATGCAAATTCCTAAGACTCATCAATCCACAACTAAAGAGAACCTACCTTTGTAAAGTTGGTCTAAATGGATATGGAATCATTGGATGTTTCCGGTTCTACGAACAAACTCATAAGAAACCGATTGGAATGTTTTAACCTTTAATAACCAAGGTCATCCCCAATTCCAGAGGAAAACATATCTGAAGAGAGTGACCAACTAGAAATGGTCTCGCCACTATATAGGGTTTCTCAAATTCCTCCAAACTCATCATCCTACTAATGACTCTATAGAATAGAATCATGTAGATTTGATTATAAAAGAACACTAGTCAGAACCATACCTGAAACATCTTCTATATATTTTATAATAAACTCATATAAAATCATTATAATATTACACTCCTCCATCTATTCCCAAAAATATTGTGATGGTACCTTACTACTAAGAGTGTCTACAATGACATTCCCATACCTCGTGGTGTAGAAAATATCAAATTAAAAATTCTGAAGATATTCCATCCATTATCTCCATATGAGATTCAAGTATTTCTTAAAAAAAGTTTTATCTCAAACTCTTGTGGTCACAAAAGGATATGAACCATTCCCTAAAAAGATAGTTCCTCCAACATTTAAGCACATGCATAATGCCAACAATATCTGAATCATTAGTGTGGTAAATATTCTCATGTGATCAAAGATAAAGAGATCCATAATACAAAACATCATCATATTTCTTAAGTAATAAAAAAACAAGTTCCGAAAGAATCAAAAAAATCCTAATACCCCATTCCATGTTCAGGAAGATCAAAATATGATTCGATTTCATAAGTAAATTCAAATATTCTAAAGAAGACTAAAAATTTGAATCCCATATAAATTTCACCCCTTTCCTGGAATGTTTAGCAAATGGTGAAACAAACATTGTGAAAACTTTGGATAACCGTCTATAGTATACCATAAGACAAGGAAGTAATGAATCTCAAATAAATTTAGTGTTCGGTTCTAAGATAAAACAACATTCACCTTCTCAAGATGAACTGATAATTTGTCCTCATAAATCATGTTCCCTAGTAACTTCAATTATTAGATCCATAAATTTTATTTTTAAATCTTTCAATAAAATTGGTTAATCATCAGGATTTTCAAAAACAAACTCATATGGTTCTCTTACTAATTATTGGATCACGTATAAACTAAAATATCATCTGAGAACACTAAAAAAATTTCCAAGATACAAATAGAATATACAGTTTATCAAATCCAAAAAAACACTACAGGAGAATTATTTATACCAAATGGAATTTCATGATATTAGAAATGGACATACTTTCTCTTGAAATATTTCCTCAGTATATTAGACTTCGGAACTCTGATCTAATGATACCCGGATCAAAGATTGATCTTCAAAAACAACCTTTCTCTCTTTAGATGGTCAATAAAATAATCCCCAAATTATAAAGTATATTTGGTCTTAACCATTACTTGTTGAAATTTTTATAGCCTACACAAAATTGATATGAACCATTTTAATTCTTGGAAAAAAGAACAAAAGTTTCCCAAGGGACAAAAACCCCTTTCCATCAGATCATTTAACTGAATCTTGAGTTCTTGTAGCTCTACCGGCATTATATGATATAAAGGTACAAAAACTGGTTATGTCCCTAACACCGTGTCATTCATAAACTCCAATTCCCTCTCTATAGTGAGACTTGGTAAATGTTATGGGAAAACATTATTCAAATCCCTAAAAACAATTCGACAATCAATAAAAGAAGAATCTTCATCTGTATAAACCACTATAGAAGACAATAAAATCTTGAACTCTGGATAGGAAGTTCTTGCATGACCAGATTTCATATCCAACTCTCATTGAAGTTATCATGATATACCATCATCTAAAAGAAATGATACATGTAGATGATATTAATCCACCCCATCACAATGACTAACAAGATAATAAATACCAATTATGACATCAAAAATATCTAGATTAAGAATGAGGAAATCCAATACTAACTATGCATCATCTATTGTAGTGTACAAGCAATCCAAAATCACTACTATTTACTCTTCCCAATAGGTGTTTATAAAACCATAAGAAAGGGAATGATCTCCATCGGTTTTTTAATAATATCAATAAAGTAACAAGATATAAATGGGTGGGAAGCACCAGTATCAAATAAAGACATCACTAATGAAGATGTAATAAATATGGCGCCTCTCATTGTAGTTGGATCTACATATAACTATGCTAGAAACTCATCTACTACATGAATTTGATTTATTCAGGAGGATTATTTTTCGATCACTATAGTCTTTGAAGAATCTGACCATGCTATAGTATCCTTTGGATCTGATGACCCGTGACCAAATTGAGTAGTAGACATAGCCTGATAGAAAAATTATAGATGAAAATAATATCCACAAAAATTTCACATCTTTTAGGGTGAAGTAAAATAATTTCATTCTTTCCCCAACATGCAACACTTATATAATGTCATTAAATTACTAACAGTTGTTACTGAAGCTACAATTGAGGCCTGTCGCAGAGAACCGCCCCCACCACTACTATGATGATCATGTAACTTCTTCTTTTACACTAGAGTTACACTGAATCTATCACTAGGTTGAAGATAAGGGGAAAATATATAACCATTCCGACCATATTAATATCAAGAAAAATAAACATGCCTAATGTATCTTCATATGTTGAAAGATTTTGTATAAATACATGTGATCTAAATTTTGGTCACATAACTTGAAGGTACTTATGGGATTTTAGCTAGTACTTCTTTATAACCTATGTTAAAAAAAGAAATCAGCTCAGCAAACTGATTGGGGTACCCTAGAAATATATGATATCATTAAAAAATAGAGTAACTCTAGAGACTTTATCTTCATCAACAACTCTAAAAAATATATGTACATGAAGAGAGTCTTGAAACCCTTTCGATCCAAGCCCACATGCCTATCCACTGGAACCAGGGAATCCCACCATTATTTTTTGGGACCCTCGACTCTAAATGCCTCAGACTTCTCCTTGATAATATTAGGAGTATATTACAATTATAATATTTGATTGAACATTTAAAACCAGTTCTCTACCACTAAATTTTCATTCATACCCTAAATGGATGGTGGCTTGCCATGTAAGAACCCTCATGATCAATCTATCTCTACATAGCTCATGTTTTTACCTCAATAACTATGTTTTGGATTACCGGTGATTTATGGTTGATAAATCAAAATAGCAATATGAAATTATAGATAAAATTATGATCCACAGGTAGATACCCTTGAGGTGCATCAGCTACACCCTCCTGTGGAACCCATGAGACACATCTCAGAGGCATACTGTTTCACCCCAAAACATAAGGAATGATTAGAAGAATAATTATCTTAGTTCAAACCAAAAAACCCATAACCAATTACTGAAAATAATATCAATAACTCTAAATAGGAGACACACAGCCTATCATCCCATGGTAACTTGAGTCTCTTTATGGAAAGAGATAGTTAGGAACTCACCGCAACATGCCTCTTAAGTCCTGAGAATCCTTTATCCAATCTACCAGATGTCCCAAGAAAAGGAATCTAAAGGAATTACTTCCTAAGATACCAAATTGTGATAAACACAACCTGGATACCCTATCACACTAGTACTGAATCTGAATATACACATACCTAAATGGAGTTCATGATCCCCATGGGGAGGCATCAAACACTTGGGCATCAACAACAAACATATAGAATGATTTCTCCCAAATTGAAGATGACAAAAATACATATATATTAATATAAGAAATAGTCGAAAAAACATGAATATACATTTTTCAAAAAGGATAGATAACAACGAAAGTCATATAATTGAAAATATAGAATAACAATATCTAAGAGACAATCCTCAATGTAAAGGAAGAAAAAACTAAACAACTACACCAACAGTCTCTATGTGATAGTGTGGGAATAATCCCACCATATCAGCATCTAGATACCCAACCCCAGCTGATAGAAAACCTCTCTACCTCACTGTGATGTCTTTCCATTCCAAACATAGAAATACATAATAATTTCTATGCACCGTCGAAGGAATTCATAAGCTATGATCTAACATGCCCAGTAGTATCCAACCAAGCTTTTACATAACAAGTATCATTATAATAATCCAAGCATGCTCAACATTAAAGAAAAAAATCCATGATATAAATCTAAATAGTTTTATATCAAAGTGTAAATAAAAAATTTCAATTTTCCTTTTTCAAAATTTCCAAATAAAGTAGGTAAATTATTTTCAAAGAATTTAATATAAATATATCAAAGAATATATATGAAATAAGACCAAATATTGTATCAAATATCATATTAAAAAATGATGTATAACCAAAATAGTATAATTCAAAACAACACAAATCATCCAAAATCATAAGTAACATCACACTAAGGATCACACTAGGTTATTATATCTTGGAAAATTGTAAATAATATATAAAATCACATGTGTATAAAGAATATATCCATATGAATTGAGTTTAGAGAGTAGATGATCACCCCATAAATTATACCCCCAACTGGTCTAACATGTACCTAGAAAAAAACCTTGGGATTAGAGGAACGCCCCATGAATGAACCCACAGACAGTACATGAGTCATATTACTACACATTCCACCTAAGTACTATAGGATTCCCATGTGCACTATTTTATAAACCAATTTGTAAAAATATTTCATCAAAACCATGATTTGAAAAAAATTTCAAACATCCATTACAAAATATATTGAAAACCCCAATTTTATTTACCAAAACCAGGGGAAACCCAAATGTATAAAAGACCCATTTGCACACAAACAAGTAAAATTATCCAATCATGAAATTTCATATATAAAATAATATATCAAAAATATGAGCAAAATAGTTCTCTAACACATGCCATATATAGAACCACCAACTTCAAGACTCAAGTCACAGATGCCCTCAATGGAATCCACCAACAAGAAGAACCCAACAACAAAAAAAACATGCCCTATAATCAGTTTACACATCTCCTAGAATTGATTAAAAAATAAAACAAATGGTACAAAAGATAAATTATAAAAAAATATGAAGAATGAACACCCACTTCACCCCAACCAATAATAGAGTGACCCACATAGGAAGATCACACAATAGATCTAAAAGAAAATAAGAGGATCATCCTCACAAATCAAAATATCTGATAATTCAATGTAACGACGCTACCATGATCAAAGGAATTGAAGAAATAGAAATGATTACCCACCTAGAGATACATCATGCACAACCTAATGATAAAATTCTTAATGAATCAATCTATAATGAGTGAAGGTTCCCAAAATTACCTGGGAAGAGCTCTAGTTTGATAGAAAAAAAAAAGTATGCAGATGAATTAATTGTAAATCATCTTTGAAGCATCCTAAAATACCGACTTGTAATACTAACATGGAATTTAATAACTTTATAAATCATATAATCCATGACACTCAAGTAAACTGAAAAAAATCATCACCTTTTTAATTAATAACTAATATTTAAAGTTAAAAATTTATGTAATATTTACATGGTCTTTACTCACTTTATGTTGTGTAACAATTTCATGATATCATCCATGTTAGAATTAAAGGGTGTCTAATACCATTACACAAATATTTATTTATCTTGTAGACTAAAGAATTCTAGTATTTAAAAGAAAACAGAAAACTATTTTTAGAGTTCTCAAAGCTCAGAGAGAACCCAAAAAAGGAATTAACAATTTATACCTAGACTCTATTAATTATAATAAAGAAAATCCCAGATCATTAGTTCATTTTCTCAATCTCATTCTCTCCACCCTCAAGATTCCCAAGACATAACAAAATAAAGAGGAAAACAACTGAAGAGAATTGAATTAGTTGAAAAATGGTGACATGATGTTACAAGTATGATCAAAAATAGATAAAACCATTTGTGAGATACTAGAAGGTTGTAGAGACAACAATATAGATGACCTCATGTTTGTTGATTTACCTTCTAATAATTACACCATCTAAACTTATCCCTATAGTATCCAATATCAATGATACCTCTTCAAAAAGATAAGGATATGAAATATTATAGATATATCCATATATAATCCTCTCTTAACTTCTTTTAATATACTTTCATGATGGTATTAAATTATACTCCCACTTTCCATGCCAATTCCCTCTCATTAAATGCATCCACGTTGAGCTAAAACTGCTCTCTTCCCCATGCATCACACCTCGAATATATGAAAGAGAAGAAGATACAAGTACCACCAGAACTAATCTTAGAAACAATATAGTGTTTAGTGGAATCAAATTTCTTTAAATAGACTAAATTACTCCAAAAAAACTAAATGTGTTTAAAAAAATTAAGATAAGCCAACATTATTTCTCTTTTCAATAAAAAATTCTCTTTCTTTCATATACATAATTCCCCTGAAATGTTTTAAAGATTATTTTTTATATTATCCCATGTTATATTAAATAAATTTTTACCAAGTTTTACTTTTTCAAAATGGTTTAATATGAATATTCTTATCATTTTTCAAACGAGTTACTTTTTGAATTTTTACAAAAGTGTGAAAGGAATGTTTAATTTTAATTTATATGGAATGAATAGAATTTCCTACTTTCATGACAACTCAATTTTTTTAATAATAATTTTTAATTTTTTATGGTACTTTTCAAAGAAAATACTTTCTATAATATTTTTTAAATTTTTAGATTTTCAAGAAGTAATTTCAAAGTGAAAAGGGTGTTTTCCCCATAGAATAATCCACATTGTCTTTTAAAAATACTTTCATTGATGAAGATAATCTTTGTTTTTATATATTTCTTTTAAATTCAATATATATCTCTTAAAAATATATCTAGTTCCCTACATATTCCTTTGATTGGGTGATGCAATCCTTATTCTCATTTTTAAAATGAATTTTTTTATGAAATCAATTTTGATTATTATATGAGAAAAGATTATGGAACCCATCTTCTTTCCATGGTTAATTCTTAGTTTTATGCCATAATAATGATTTCCATTTTGTGGAATATATAATTATGAACATGTATTTATGTTTTTTTCCAAGATAGGGCTCCAATGATTTAGATAAATATTTTTTCTCATGATATATTATTTATTGGAATAGGGAGTAATATTATTCCACGACAGGAACTTTTCCACCAAGTGATGTTTTCTTAGTGGTTAGCATTGAATTAATCATATTTCATGTTTTATTACTATCACGTTTTCAATGTTTCTATGATCTTATAATACCATGTTCTCTATGATATTATTCCATGGGATTACTCGTGGGACTTTTATTCGATGACATAATGTTAAAACTTTGACTCGGACATTATGTTTCATTATCATGTTTACCCCTTTATGAGGCCTTTTAGATCTCCCCTTTGATTTATGTATTAAAAAGGTTATAATATTATATTTTGGGATCTTAAAAACATTTAGGACCACACTAAATAGAATAAAAAATAAAGATATTATATTTAGTATATTTATATGTTTTATATACCTAGTCATTCAAAGACACTATGCCTCTCGATCATAGTTTTTTAATTAATTAATTTTTATATTAAATGTTATATAATAATATATATATAATTTCAGTCACTATAGTTGGTCTCATATCAATATATAGTAATTTTTGTGGATTATGATTAGAGAAATTTTGTAAAAAACCACTAGGGGGAAATTCTATGTATAGGATCACATCCTAATGTTTTGAAAAGAATATATTATGTGGTTTTTTTAACAATAAATCCTTATTATGATACTATATGTACATGTTGTTTTATACTAGATTCAAGAAGTGATAATAATCCTAAAAAAGAAATTTTTGATTAAATCTCAACCATAATTCTGATTCATGGTGTGTGTTCCATTATGTCACACCTTTATTGACACTCTCAATGGGTATGCTTAGGTAAATTCACATTTTTTATATGAACCATCATGAAGAATTAGATAATATAACCAATAGAATGCTATGATATTCCATAGAGATACAAGATGATCCTCAACTTTCTTAGGTTGATATTTTGAAGTTGTATCATATGTTTAAAGGCATAGATACCCATTTTGAAGTTTTTGTTGAGCAAAGTATTGTTTTCAACAATACTTATTAATGTTATTTAAAGGGGGAGATTATTGAAAATAATACTCTGTCTCTTTATGATAATTTTTATGCTCATAAATACCCTTAGTTATTTTTTAATGATTTTATTTAGTATTTTTCAGGATTTTATTAATTTATTTTACTCTTGAAATAATGAGAATTTATTACTTAGCATAGAATCTGTTTTAGCGCATTCTGGAATCACTGTTCACATCTTACGTAGATGAATATAGCATGGAATCTATTTTAGTGCTTTCTGGAATCACTATTCATACCCTACATGGATAAATGTAGCGTAAGGATGAAAATCATGTATACTTTTTGAGATAAGAGAAATGTATGGTTAAACAACCATACATTTTTAGGAAAGTATGGAAGAAGAACCTTACGTTAGGAAGGAACCCTACGTTTTGATTATCAGCAAAGTATGGAAGGAGAACCGTACAAAAAATCTAAACTTGACGTTTATTTCTCAGAAGTATGGTTTATTAACCTTACTTTTGTGAACAACCATACATTCTTGGAAAAGTATGGATCAAGTAAAATTATGGATCATTTACCATACATTTGAATGTTGAAGAAAAAGTATGGATGATCAACCCTACATTTGTGTTCAACCTTACGTTTTCAACCCTACATTTGAAGACTTTGTTATTAACCCTACGTTTGGAGGTCACGTCATCAACCTTATGTTTGGCATCGGAAATTTTCACAGACGATATTTATGTGAAACGATCAGTAATCTAATTTTTGGGTGGATTTCAAGCCAGATTTAAAGTCGTTTTTTAATTATGACTTTGACTAATTCAATGATATTTTTTTAATGGATTTAAGATCGAATTAAAAGGATCTTTTTATGCCGAGTCTTAAGGGAAGTTACGACTTCTCTGTAAATTCAAATTTTTGAATATCACGAATTAGAAGGAGACTTTTATGGATCTAAATATGTAGGAGTTGTGTTTTATTATATATGTTCTCTCTAAAACACAGGGAAAAAAAGAGGTGTGATCGATCTATTATTAAAAAAGGTGAAAAATAGAGATTGCAACTATTCACGATTGATCTGCTGATTCAATAGGAGCGTAAAAGATCTGTTTGTTCAAGAAGAAGGAACTTGATAGAAGATTCACCTGTTCTACATTAAATATCTACTGTGGATCTACTACTGCTGAGTTTGTGAACTATATCTCTATATCTACTACAACTGGATCAACTCAGAACTGCTTCGTCTTGGAGATCAATATTTCTAGAGACTTTGATCCATCTGCTATCAATTGCACTCTGTTGCAATTGTGAAGATGAACTGGAAATTTCTTTCTGAAATTATTTTTATTCTTGAGTAACCATCTTCTCGTTCTAAGCTGTGTAGGTTCATATTTGAACCAGAAGGCTTTGTTTTTCCTTGGATTGTAAAGGTGTCAACTCCCTGTACTCAGTTGTGAATCGGTCTATGGAAAAGAGGACCATATGGTGAAAATCATCAAGCTCATGTAGTAGAGTGTTGGTGGAGTGGACTAGGGGATTTCTGTTCCCCGAACCACTATACATCTTTGTGTTCTTAATATTTACTTTTTCCGCTGCATGATCAAACCTGATAAAGTATAAAGGACAGAACTCGTTCAAGAGAAGAGTTATCGAAAAATTGCAAAAGACACAATTCACCCCCCCCCCCTCTTGTGTATAATCTGTAGATTCAGATCCAATAATTGGTATCAAAGGAGGATCTTTTGATAGAGCCTTAGAAAGATAGAAGCATTTAAGGATTATACAACAGAGCATCATGACTGATACAAGAGAAGGGATGTCGATGGTTAGAGCACCATATTTTAATGGAGACAACTATGGTTTCTGGAAATCTCGCATGATAATATATCTAAAAACCTCGGATATAAAGTCTATTTAATGATTCTGACTCCTTATGAAATTCCTGGAAATCCTGAGGTATGGAGTACTGCTATAGAGGCAGAGTATGATATGAACTCGAAGGTTATGAATGTAATTATCTACGGTCTAGGACTAGATGAATTTAACAGTGTATCTCAGTTCCCGACAGCATATGAGATGTGGCAAACAATAACTGTATAATATGAAGGAACAGATAATGTAAGGAAAATGAGATATGCAACTAAAAAACTGAAATTTGATACTTTCTGAATGATTTAATGTGAGAGCATTACCCAAATGAATGGGAGATTGAAAGTAATTGTCAATAACATAACTGCTCTAGGAGAACCTACCAAACAGGTTGATCAAGCATTAAAAGTACTGAGAGTACTTCCTACTAGATGGAATGGTATTTCTACTGCAATCAGACAATCAACACCTATCAAAGATATGACTATGAGAGATCTGATTGGTACACTGATGATATATGAATCTAAAATGCAAGATGAGGCTAATTAACATAAAGTGCTTATCAAAAGAGAAGATGCTGCCTTGAAGGTAACTTCACTACAACAGAATAGATTATGATGAGACTTTTTCACCTGTAGAAAGGTTAGAATCGATTATAATCCTTTTAGCCTATGCATCTTATATGAATTTTAAATTATTTCAGATGGATGTTAAATTTTCCTTTTAAAATGGTTATTTAATGGAGGAAGTTTATGTTGACAAACCTCCTACTTTTGAAAACTCTCAAAAACCTGATTCTATTTTTAAACTTACTAAAGCTCTTTATGGCCTTAAACAAGCACCGAGAGCTTGGTATGAATGATTATGTTCTTTTCTCTTGAAAAATGATTTTACTATTGGAATGGCAGACCCAACACACTTTAAGAAAACTGTGAAAAATAATGTTTTATTGGTTCAAATTTATGTTGATGATGTAATATTTGGATCAAAAAATAAAACTCTGTCATGAATTTTCAAAATTAATGCAAGAAGAATTTGAAATGAGTATGATGGGAGAATTAAATTTCTTTTTGGGTCTTCAAATATTTTAAAAATATTGTTGAAATGTTTTAAATAAAAGCAAATACATTACTGATTTACTTAAGAATTTTAGACTTGATAATAGCAAGACATTTACAACTCCTATGTGTACTAATATAAAACTTGATTTGGATAAAACTGGAAAGTCAGTTGACAACAAGTTATATAGAGGTATGATTGGTAGTCTGTTATATCTTACTGCTAGCAGGCCAGATATAATGTATTCAGTATGTCTTTGTGCTATATTTTAATCAAATCCAAAATAATCCCATCTAACTGCTGTTAAAAGAATTTTTAGATATTTTAAAGGAACTGTTTTTTAATCTCTTCTTTATCCTAAAACTTCTGATTTTAATTTGATTTCTTATTCAGATGCTGACATTGGAAGTTGTAGATTGGATGGAAAAAGTATATCAGGTACATGTCACTTTTTAGGAAAATCTTTAGTATCATGGTCTAGTAAGAAACAAGATTCAGTTTCCCTGTCAACAGCTGAGGCAGAATATGTTTCTGCTGGCTGTTGTTGTGCACATGTTTTGTGGATGAAAAACAATCTTATAGACTTTGGATTGAATTTTAATAATACACCTATTTTATGTGATAATATGAGTGTAATTAATATTTCAAAAAATCCTATTAGTCATTCTAGAACTAAGCACATTCATATAAGGCAACACTTTTTAAGAGATCATGTTATTAAAAAAGATATATTTTTAGAATTTATAAATACTGAAATTCAATTAGCAGATATTTTTACTAAACCACTTCCCACTGTAAGGTTTTATTTTATTAAGGGGGATCTTGGTTTATTTAATTTTAAATAATTTTTTTTATTTACTTATGTAAATTTTGTTGAATACAGTTTAAGTTTTTCTTTCTTTCATCGTATGAAAAATTTATTTGTTTTTAGATTTATGTAATGATGGGTGATTACACAGGAATCAAGGCTGTCAGAGCCTTTTCGAATTCTAAACCCTTTCACTTCTATAGAAACCCTTTCGAAATCTGAAAATCGCACTTCCTCTTCTGAAACCCTAACCTTCGAACTTCTGAAACCCTAACCTTCAAACCTTCAGAGACTCTCGCAGAAATGGTAAGGACTAAAAGAGCCAGTGAAGCTGAGCCGAGCAATGCCAAGAGACAACACACTAAGGGAAGAAAAATATTATAGGGCAAGGTAATAGATCTCGACTGGTTATTTCAGACAAATATGTTGTTGAAGCAAGCGCTGTCATTTCTGAATCTTGAACAGATGTTCAATAGTGAAAATACGGAATTTCTGTATGAAGTAGAACTTAGATACTTCTAAAAATCTGTACAGTTTAGTATGGGAGATACAGAGGACAGAATTATGGATAAAATGGAGGATAGGGATTTCTCAATCTCTTTAGTAGAGATTAGTCAGATTCTCAACTGCCCTCATGAGGGAGTTTTTCATTTTTACTTGAAAATATAGGAGATTCTATGCATAAATACTAAGACATTATGTCTTTTATTTTCATTACCAAGACAATAAAAAAATTTTAAATATTTGGATCCTGATCAGATGATTTTGGTTAAATTTATTCAGACTGGAATAGCTCCATGGATGCCAGAAATGGAGAAGATTTTGTACCCTGATATGTATATAATGTTTCTTATGTTATGTGATATTAAGTTAAACTCTCAAAGATACATGATAAGGTATATTAGTTACTGTTGTCAATGCGAGGCCAGGATGAATTTCTACCCCTTTGGTAGATTTATTTCTAAGCTGTTGTTTAATAAAGACATGGTGAGATTAGTGGATGCTAGAGTTAACTGTCATCACAGTAATACGTTTAATGCTGGAACTTTGAGGAAAGTTGGATATTTCTAGAGCACAATTAAAGGAAAACTTTTTCCAGTAGGAGTTGAGGAAGACTCTGAGAGTGCTCTGGCTCAACCTGCTAAGTCCAAGGAGGGACAAGCTGAATCCAGAGTCAGCAATGTAGCAAGAAGGATTCACATTGAAGTGGCAGATATTGAGGAAGACAGAATCCAGGAGGGACTTCAATCAAGAAGAAAAAGACCAATAAATGAGGAAGTCACTTCCACTGCTTTGGAAACTCCAACTGAACCTTTATTTTCTTATTCTTTTGTGAGAGAAGTTGTTGCTGATAAAACCATCGAAGATGTTACTGAGAGAACAGCTCTAGTAGAGAAATCAGGAGCTCAAGAAGAAGCTCAAATGGAAAATCAAGAACAGATTGTTACTGATGTTTAAGTTGCACTTTAACAGGAACAGGATATGGAGGCAGTGCCTGGTGAAGAAGTGGACAGACCTCAGGAAACTTTCGAAAATATTGTTCTTGAAATTCTATAGGAATATAAAGTTGCATATGAATGTGATGAGCATGCTTCTGAAGCTCAAACAGAGGTACTTCAAGAGGATTTTTCTGTGGAGGAGTTTGAAAACTCTAAGGAAAGATATGTGGACCAACCTTCTTAGGTCAAAGAAAAATAAAAATCTGATGCTGAATCATTGCCTTTGGTATTGCTGCATCAACCTGAGAATGTGAATCAAGAACAGGTCGCATCTGATTCAAGTAAAGAATAATTTGAAGAACTGTACAGAAAAGTATCTCAGTTGGAATCTGAGAATGCTTCTCTGAGAAATGCCTTAGACTTAGAACATTTGAATTTTCAAAAGTTGAAGGAGTGTACAGTTTCAAGGCAAGAAGTTGAAATGTTTAAAGAGGATATGATGACTGTTGTTCCTCAATTAAAATTTGAAATGGTTATGAAGTCATATTTATCAGATCTGAAGTTGTTTATGGAGAACAAATTTACATCAGTTGCAAATAATGTTGTTAATGGATCAGGTACTTAACCTAATTTAATCAGAAGGTTTCAGGCTATCACAGCAGTGTTGAACAACATGAATGACAGGATACAAGATCTTCAAAGTAATAGTGCTCCTTTTTCAGTGTTGCTAGACAATCAGAAATTCTTAGTGGATCAACTGACATTTAGTGAGCCATCAATTAGAATTCTGTTAGATCAGTTAACAGAGAAGTTGTCAGTATTTGATGAAAAAGAGGAAAGGATGCATGAGTTTTTCAGAGTCAATTTAATTGAGGATATTCATATGACTCAAGAGAACAGGGAGCTCATTATCAAGCTTGGAGATGGGATGATGAAGAGACTTCGGAAATAGTTTACAGAAATCATGTCTGCAATCCAGAGGAGATAGACCCTGTTGCCTATCTTACCCAAACCCTGATTCCTGTGTATATCATTGTCATGTATATACTTCTGTTTTTGAATGAAAATTTTACTTCATTGTTTATTTGTTTCTTTATTTATTTAATTTACTGATTTTATTTTCAATATGCCAATAATCCAGATTTAATTATTGATAAACAGTTTGTAATAGCATTTACTAACAGTTCAGTACAATATTAACAGAGTGAAAATATATGATTTTTTGTTCTTTTTGATATCACAAAAAGGGGGAGAATTTGGATAAACACAAAATCAAAACTGAAATTTTATTTATGGAGAAAATTAAATGAGACATTTGGATTTTTTTTTGGTGGAGAAGTTTTTGTTTAAAGCTTTATAACGACTTTTGAAAGTTAATTTTGTTTAAATAATTTTAATTATTATATGGGTTTTGTGATCATCAAAAAGGGGGAGATTGTTGAGCAAAGTTTTGTTTTCAACAATACGTATTAATGTTATTTAAAGGGGGAGATTATTGAAAATAATACTCTGTCTCTTTATGATAATTTTGATGCTCACAAAAACCCTTAGTTATTTTCTAATGATTTTATTTAGTATTTTGCAAGAGTTTATTAATTTATTTGACTCTTGAAATAACGAGAATTTATTACTTAGTGCGGAATATATTTTAGCGCATTTTGGAATCACTGTTCACATATTACGTAGATGAATATAGCGCGGAATCTGTTTTAGCACGTTCTAGAATCATTGTTTATACCCTACGTGGATAAACGTAGCGTAAGGATGAAAATCATGTATACTTTTTGAGATAAGAAAAAAGTATGGTTAAACAACCATACGTTTTTAGCAAAGTATGGAAGAAGAACCTTACGTTAGGAAGGAACCCTACGTTTTGAATATCAGCAAATTATGGAAGCAGAACCGTACGTAAATTCTAAACATTACGTTTATTTCTCAGAAGTATGGTTCATCAACCTTACTTTTGTGAACAGCCATATGTTCTTGGAAAAGTATGGATCAAGTAAAAGTATGGATCTTTTACCGTATGTTTGAATGTTGAAGAAAAAGTATGGATGATCAACCCTACTTTTGTGTTCAACCTTACTTTGTCAACCCTACGTTTGAAGACTATGTTATTAAACCTACATTTGGAGGCCACGTAATCAACCTTACATTTAGCGTTGGAAATTTTGACAAACGATATTTATGTGCAACGATCAGTAAGCTGATTTCTGGGCGGATTTCAAGCCGGATTTAAAGTAGTTTTTTAATTACGACTATGACTGATTCAAAGCTATTTTTTTAATGGGTTTAAGATCGAATTAAAAGGATATTTTTATGCCAAGTCTTAAGGGAAGTTACGACTTCTCTGTAAATTCAAATTTTTGAATATCGTAAATCAGAAGGCAACTTTTATGGATCTAAATATGCAGGATATGTGTTTTATTATATATGTTCTCTCTGAAACACCAGGAAAAAAAGAGTTGTGATCGATCTATTATTAAAAAAGGTGAAAAAAAGAGATTTCAACTATTCATGATTGGTCTGCTGATTCAACAGGAGTGTAAAAGCTATGTTTGTTCAAGAAGAAGGAACTCGATAGAAGATTCACCTGTTCTACATTGAATATCTACTGTAGATCTACTACTGCTGATTTTGTGAACTATATCTCTATATCTACTACAACTGGATCAACTCAAAACTGCTTCGTCTTGGAGATCAATATTTCTAGAGACGTTCATCCATCTGCTGTCAATTACACTCTGTTGCAATTGTGAAGATCAACTGGAAATTTCTTTCTGAAATTATTATCATTCTTGAGTAACCAGCTTCTCATTCTAAGCTATGTAGGTTTGTATTTGAACCATAAGGCTTTTTTTTCCTTAGATTGTAAAGGTGTCAACTGCCTGTACTTAGTTTTGAATCGGTCTGTGGAAAAGAGGACCAGATAGTGAAAATCATCAAGCTCGTGGAGTAGAGCGTAGGTGGAGTGGACTAGGGGCTTTCTGTTCCCCAAACCACTATACATCTTTGTGTTCTTAATTTTTACTTTTTCTGATGCATGATAAAATCTGATAAAGTATAAACGATAGAACTCATTCAAGAGAAGAGTTTTCGAAAAATTGCAAAAGACACAATTCACCCCCCCTCTTTTTTATAATCTGTAGATTCAGGTCCAACAGTTTTATGTGATGGGATTTTAAGATGATTAAGGATATTTCTTGGAGTCATTTATTGGAATAGATCTATTTAGTTTAGTAAAATATTCATTATTTGAGGTATAATTATTAAATATTTTTGGATTAAGTTTAATTTTATTGACAACCTTTAGTATTAATTTAAAAATGGTTGTCAATGTAATACTATTAAATTAATATTATTTGTTTTTTAGGAAAAAATATGTTATATAGAAGACTTTTGTAGAGAAAATGATTTTATGGTTAATTTTATTTTGAATATATTCATCATGTTTTTCATAATTTTATAAGAATTATATTAATATTATTTTATAAAAAGGAAACCCCACATATTGGGTGATAACTCATCAAATCGGGTAGGTTCGTAGGGCTTGAACCTGCAACTGAAGATAGATGATGGTGCATCGCCTAAAACTAGCCTCTATGATGTCCAAATTAGTAAGACATTATTTTTTTCTTAAACGGATTGGTGGATAAATATTAAGTTGATTTTTTGAATCGTATTATAGAATCGAATATTTTTTTATTTTTAGTATTTTCAGTTGATTAGTGAAGTTTTGGGAAATGTTTCATTGGGTTGAGGTATATGTAACTCACACATATAATATGTTATTTAACCTGAAATATTAGTTGAGAAGATAAAAATTAATATATTTAAATTTTTGGTTATTTTGGTGCAGGGTTATTTACCTATGGAATGATTTAAGTTGAACATTATAACTAAATATTCATATTAGGGTTTATAAATTTTAGATATTATCTTACCATTTATTTACTATTTATTTTTTGGTTAATATTTAAAGTATGAGGTATATTTTTTTCCCTTGTATGGATTGGGTTATATATTAGAATATTATTTTAGTGGTTGAGGCATGAAAAATACATCTCGAAAACAGATTATTTGGGGGAAAATGATAATGTGGGAAAAATTAATTAACAAATGAAATTATACTTATCAATTAATAATATTTCATTAATTTTTAAATATAGATTTTAAAATAATTCCTCAACTATAGAAAAATGATATTAAAAAATCTTATCTAATTACCTTGAAATGGTTTATTAATTAATTATATTTTTCACATCTCATTGGTTTATAGTTTCATGGTCGTTAACTTTCTCATGAACATTCACTTTCTTATGATCTGTATTCTATGTCACTTTATATGGTTATTAGGAAACTACGTCTTATTTTTATGTCTAAATTTTTACTTCTAACTAATTTTCTCCTATTTGGAAACATATTAAAGTGATCAGTTTCATATATTCATTTACCTATTTTAAAGAGGAAGTTTTATTAACCCTTTTTACGATGTGAGGTTTAAATAAAGGTAATTCCAAATGTCAAAATTTTGTTTACTAAGACTAAGTAGAAATTATATGGATAAATTTATTAAATGTATATTGAATGTGTCACCCTTGATATTTTGAAAACAAAACTATGTTATATATCGTATACAACATGCAACGTCAACCCTAAAAGAACCATTAAATATTATTATTAAAATATTATTATTATAACATAATCATTAATTGTAAGGAATGAATAATAATATCTAATTTAGGAAATATATATAATTATATTTTTCAATAAAAATGTATATATAAATTGTTATGAAATAAGAACTTAATTATTAATGAATACATTTTATTCTACAAAAAATACATATTCTTCAAAAATTCCATTCATTGATTTTTGTGAGAAAATATTATAATTAATTTCTATAAGGTATAGAGAATGTATTTTAAAAAACTAAATTAATTATTTAAATCATCATATAAAAATTAACTTCAGGTGAAATTTTTGGATTTTTTTTAACAGTTGATTTTTTAGAGAATAGTGAAAATTGCCAATTTTTCTAATATTAGTATTTATTTTCATTAAATAATGTAATTTGAAAGTTACATTATATTTTAATTTTTTATTAATGTAAAAAATTATTAATTGTATAAAAAATAATTTTATTAATTTTATTTGAATCTAAAATTTTCATAATTTTGGTTAACTTTTCTTTTATGCTTAAAATGAAGTTTTTTGAAAACTATTTTCAAGTGCATAATGTTTATCCATATTTAATAATTAAAATAACACATAATATAATATTAATATTAAATTTTTTGATTATTTATATTTATATTAATTTAAATTTGTATCATACTAACCCAAATTATTTTATCTAAGGCAGAATTCCAGGTGACCTTGTGTGTGTCTCACTGTACGCAATTATCATTGACTTGTTTTTATGTCAAGTCTTATTTTACTTCCACATTTCATATGTTTCTAATATATTATGATACCATGATATTTATATAATTATTCCATGTGAATAATCATTAGCCTTATCTTTTTTTTGATATAATGTTATAGAATTTATTCAAACATCATATTTCCTTATCATGTTTATTCCCTTACCTTCCTTTTTACCTCACCCATTTCTTTTATGTATTCCCTAGGTTATCTCATTAATTTTATGAGACAAATTATATTCTTGATATCACTATAAATAATAAAAAAATATTTTCTTATTTATCTTCTTATTGTTTTATATACCTATTCTTCTAAAGACAATAGGCCTGTCAGTTATTGGGTTTTAATTAATGGATGTCAATGTCAAAAGTTTTGTAATAATATGTCTAAAAGGATTTGGATGCTTTAAAATAAATGATATATAACAATATGAGTCATTTTATTAAATTAGGATTCAAACTAAAACTATTTGGGGTGAAGTTGATGGAATGAAGCTTGTAGTCCTATATGTTATTAAGGAGACAATGGTTAAAGTAAAGACTATTCCAAATCAATTTAGGTCAACTAAAAGTATATAAAAAGGTTATACTGATAACTGGAGGATGTATTAAGAGTTTAAAGTGGGAAATTATGTTTTCAAGAATATATATCCATGTATGTTTGTTATAATATTCATCTATAAGGGGATATTAAGTCCTAACTACATCATGCCTTTTGAAATTTAGGAAAGAATTGGAGTTGTGGATTACTATATAGAAATTCTCTATTGCCTCTCAAAATTTCATGATGTGTTTAATATATCTTTATTGAGTAAGTAAATTATAGATCCAATGAATTTTATCACCTCTAAATAAATTTTATTTGAAATTGATTTATCTTACTATGAAGATCCTATCCAAATTCTTGAAAATAAAAAACAACTGTAATGGAATCAGATGACTATATTAGTAAATATACTTTAGAAAATAAAAAATAATAAAATATAAAAGATGTAATCCTTAATAATTTATAATGTATAACTACCAAATTCATTCCATGTGGTGATATTCTATAAATTTAAATGATGTAATTTTTGAAGGGGGTATAGTGTAACATCTTAGCATCAATTATAGAAAGTAAGATTTTTATCTAAAGAGACTATTACAAAAGGCACGTGAATTTATTCAAAACAGTGATTAAGAACAAAATTATAAAATAATAAAATATTAATTTTATGAAATGAAATTTATTTTTTAATGTTTTATTTTAAAAATAGATTATGGATAGTTTTTGAGATTTTTCAAATAGAGTTGTTTTTTTGGTGAATAATGAAAAAAACTGATTTTACAAAAATGATCACTTTTTTTAAATTATTATTATAAAAATATAAAATGAAATATTGAAAAAACTAAATAAAAAAATATATAATAAGAAATATAATTCATCAAAAATAAAATTTTTGAACTTAAATATATGTGTTTAATATTTTGGAAATCTAAGAAATGTTGTTGTTTAAAAAAATTAGTTCCTCTTTATTAGTCAAGTATATAAAAGATTAAAGTTATTTTTTGGTTTGTTTTTTAAGAAAAATAATTCTTATTTTTTTTAAGATAATCCAATTAATTCCATTGGAATCAATAATATACTTTATTTTCTTGTAAAATCATTTTTATGCTTAAAAGAAACATTTTTTAAAAAACATATTCATTAGGTTTTTCACACTTATATTAAAATTAATATATAAAAATTACAAAAATTTAATCTTTTAAAATTTATTACATGTTTGTAATAATTATAATTAATTTTATATAAAATTATCAAATTATTGTTTTTGTTACAATAAATAGTAAAAATAATAAAATTTTATTACAACGATTATGGTAAAAAGGGTTTACCGGGGTTCAAACTAAGTCATGAGAGTAAATATTCAAATTACACATCTATAAATACTAAATGGTAAATATAATTATTATATATAATATTTTACCTTTTTTACTAGATATTCGATACTACTAGCACAAAAAAATGAATTCAATTTATTTAAATCTTTTAGGTAATTTCATGTGTGTCCCTCCCCTAACTTAATAAAGGGAACCTAATCTCCTCCCATATTGATAATATTTTATCAATATATATTAGAAAATAACATACCAAAAACATTACTATATTGCTACCTTTATTTTTTAAAATTTTTTATTATCTTAGGACCATAATAATAAGGCTTAATGAATAGGGTTACAGAGGTCTCTTATAGTAGAGGTAATCGCATTTACCATCTCTTTCAAATTTTATTTCTTCTACTACTTAATCTAGATATTTTGTATCCATAATTTCATAGTTATTCTTGCATCATAATTATTCTAAGATATTATCATGATGATGAAACAACCATTTCCACCAATTTTTTATCAAATGGGAAATGAATGTATCATTCGTGCACACATGAGGACCGCCACCACCATGTAGGGATATAAATCATTTACCCTGAAAATTTTCATGGTGGGTTATTATGATGGATTTAATGTTCATATATGATAGTTATGAAATATTTGTACTTATTTAATTATAATATATTATATACCTTCATACCATTCAATCCATTAGAAATTGATAATGTCGTTCACGTGTATGTGTGGACTATCACCTCCCTAAAGTGATGTGATTCATTTTTCATTTAGTATTTTAATGGATGATAATGAGCATAGATTTTATGAATAAAATTGATATAAATGATATAGAAATAATTCTATATAATTTAATTATTATTTACCTTTCTTTTATTTAATCAATAGATTTGTGGAAACATTTCTGGTACATATGTATAGACTACCATCACTGTGAAGTGATGTAATTAATTTTTCATCCCTGTTTTATATAAATATTTAAAAAAGGTAATAAATTGTCTAAATATGATATTTATTGCATGATTAAAATTCTTGATATTATGTAACCAATATTAGGCTATATGGATTGAAACAACTAAAAACTACATACTTGAAAAAAAAAATAGTTGACAAATGGAAATGAAGATTTTAATAAATAATTATTAAAAAAAATGTGTCAAATTTTTTTAATTGGATCATATATGATACTATAATTATTTATACAGTTATTTTATAAATAAATAATAAATTTAAAACTATTATAATGGATGTTAAAAGTACTACTGATGTATGAAAAACTTGGTGTAAGTGTCTTATGTTATAATCTCTCTTTTTTGAAAAGGATTATTTATGATTAAATTTACAATGATTAAATTTTATGATCCATATCTAAAAACTAATATCATTCATTTAAATTTTCCCTCTCTAAATGGTCAAATTTCTGAAAACTTTTCTAGGAAAACTGACTTTTTTTCTATTCGGTCAAGAGTCTTTTATTCCATTAAATATTTTATTTGATGTTATTTATATAAGGTTTTTAATATTCTAATATTATATATTAAATTATTTTTTAATCATGTTTGAATTTATAAAACAAAATTTAATGGAATCATATTTTAATTTTCTGAATGTGGTATTTTTTACCAAATGTGTGAACGGAATCCTTGATTTATCATTTAAAACACTAATGAATTTTCACACAATTTGGATTATTCTTTATTTTGAATACTACATTAAAATTTTACATTGTTATTTTAAAATAAATTATTTTCCTAATATTCTAAAACATTTGATTAAAATTAAGTGATTTCAAAATTAATTTGGAATTTTCCTCAAGAAATGCTCTTATATAGATTTTAAAGTAAATTCATCTACAAAAACATAATTTGATGAATATTATAATAGAAAAGGGATATACTCTACTGGAAAAAAATATTATTTCTCTAGAAGGATTATGAATATCTTGTTCTATTTATTGACTGGGTAAAATATTATCATTTCATATGCTAGTTTTTCAATATAAAAGTTTGTTTAATATATATTAAATTTTTTTCATGTCCTTAATATGGTGGATTCATTATACTTAACAACTGACTAGAAGGGGTTATTATAACCAATATATCCACCGATATGTCTAATTATAGAAACTTTTTTGAGTATTTAGTGCACGTCAGACCTATTTATGTATGTTTTCTTGGCATGAGGCCTTGACAGTGCGATTATGTTGTCTAGAATTATGAATTATATCATTATGAAATTAGTAATTGTTATCCGTGTGATTATTTATATTTTTATATCATCCATGATTATATTAAAATTTTTATGATATTATTTATATTGAATAATTTATTATAGTTTATATCTACAATATTATTCATTCATTATTTAGCATATGATATATTCGTTTTTATTCTTTCCCTTACTATGAATATGAGCTCTCTCATTATTATGTTTTCCATTTCCCAAGTTAAAAATAAGTTATTGATGAAATATTTTATGGATATACTAGAATAAATGATATATTTATCATGAGAAAATTAGGTTGTATTTCATGTTTTTAAATGTAATGTGAGAATAATTTATCTATATAATCCCTGAAAATACAACAATATTTGATACTTGGGATGTGATCTATTATATATTGTGAAAATGTAGTAATATAACCATCATCTCAAGGTTGCTAGAGTCAGGGTTTGACAACTCAAATAGAATATTATCATTGAAATGGATTGTGAATGTAAAATATCATAATTCAGTTATTCTCCATGAAATTTATCATTGACGATGAATTTTTTATATGATATAATATATAAGGGATTTTAAAATTCATTTATATATTAAAATAATACTTATAAAATGGTTAAAAAATTTGTAACTAGTATGAAATTTAATCTCATATCATTAATATATGAGTAAATTCATGGAAATCTCAATAAAAATTATTCTTCCCTATATAAAGAGGTTATAACCATTGGGATGGTGATCTATAAATGCTAGTTTTCTCATAAAATCAATTCTCTGATAACATTATCTTCCCCTTATTTCTCTTACTAGAGAAACAATATTATATCATGGTGTAAACAATACTCCCACCCAAATGTTTGGCAATTCATTTGATATGTGGATACATCATAGTGGATGAAACAATTAGTTTCTTCACATCAATATTAATAAAATTCCTTATGAAATACATGATTTGTTAATAACAATTATGTAAGTTTCCCTTGATTTTCAATTTATTTTATGTATGGTTTTTATTTCATAGCATAGTGATCATCGATTGGGGTTATTTTATTGTATTTGACTATTAAAATAACCAATATTTGGTCCTTAGAAAATCATAAGTGGTATCAGATACTTTCCATGCTTAAAATGATTTATGAAATTAGGTTTTAAAATAAAGAAAATTGATAGCATCTTGAGATCTTATTATTTATTATAAAAATGATATATATATTTTTTTGCAGAATGTGTTATTATGGGATATCATAAGCTATGATATGATCACATAATATGGTACAGGATAATATACCCAACAATATAGTGTAGGTTTTTTTCAACATATCATAGTGCCTGGTATGTCTAATTATAGAATACCAATGCTTAAAAATAAACTATTTTTACATAACAAATTATAGATTCATATAAAAATAAGAATAAAAATTATAGTAATAAAATAAAATACCCAAACTTAATGGAGATATTTGAATCCACCATCTCCTATCATAATGGATAGTATAAAATTTTTATTTCAACTTATAATATTGAGGATATCACAGCGTTTGATGAATATCCATGATTATATATCAAAAACCACTTGGTTCCAATCATAAACCAAGAGATATTTTTGAAATAAATCATAAGTTATGATATAATTGGAATCATGATATATAGTTTGGTTGAATATTTTTTGATTTTTCAATTACATATTGAATTATATAATTTACAAATTGTATATGAATTATGAAAAAGAAAATTTGTGATATTTTTTAAATTTATAATGTTTTTATAAATTGATTAACCATAAAATAGTTATAAATTTTTAATATTTTTTTATTAAATTTTTTTTAAATAAATATCATATATGTTAAATGTTTGTGTTAAATACCTTTTTTGTATGACATGACTAATAAATTTCGTCTAAAGTGTTTATATTGAAATTTTAAGGTAATTTATAATGTTATAATAAGGAAAAAATATAAAAGATTTTATGATTAATTATGAATTGTTCATAACTGTTAATTTTAAATGTTTAAATTTAAAAACATTATCTATGAAAATTCTTTGAAACATATCAAAGGGTGTTTTAATAATTCATATTATCAGGGTTCAAATAATATTAAATATTTGATATTTTTATTATGTAAATATTTTCTATAATAGAAATGAAATATGAAAAATTTTATATTTCAAATATCTAATATTGAGTAAATTTTCATATAAAGGACATTATGATGTTTTTATATTGGAAATAAATATGAATTGTTTATAATTATTTAATATCTCAATTTCTATAAAATATTACTAAATTAGTATGTGTTTATAATTGTTTTATTTATGAATTATTTATAAATATTTATCGCCTCTCTACATTTATAAAACTTTATGTTTTATAGTTTTATTTTATACATTATTCATATATATAAATTATTCATATTTTGAAGGTATGTATGATTTATTTTAAAGTATAAACTCACATTTTTAAATTACCATGCATGTATTTGGGAGATATATGTGAGTTAAAATGATTAATTTAGTTTTATTCTTCCATCGCATTAGATTATACAATGATATGAGCATGAAATATGAATTTAATAATAGTTCATGATTTTTAGATGTTATATTTTTTTGGAATTGATGTCTCTATTAAGAAAAGTGATATGGGTAGAGAACCTTTGAGTTATTCCACTAACTAGACTAGGATCATATAATTTTTATATAAAATTAGATGATGGATATATGGAATTCCCTGATTACTCTTGTATGTATTGTTGATTTAATTTTATTCTTAGAATATGAACAAAACATTTTCATGTATCTTATGCAAATATTGCATTTAGATATGTATAAATAAATTTTTCGTTTAATTTGGGTTAGTAACACAAACGATGAATTATGTAAAGGGTTATACATTAATATTGTTTGAATATGTTGGTTTAATGGAATGGAATATGGATTTATAACTATATCAATTGAATGATTCATACATAAAGGTAATACACGAAATACAAATCCCTTTATTAAACAATGTGATAAATTTTTTAAAAGATAAAACATGTTAATACCTCAATCATTCAATCTGGAATGTTCTTTTTAAGTAATGTTCTCCTTATTTATCTTGTGTAGGGAATACTGGAAATGGTGATCTCTACTAGTTAGGGAACTAAATCCCACTATGATATTATGGTCACAAATAATTGGAAATCATAAAATTTATGATATTAGATGAATAAGTTTGAGTATATCTATATAATGGCTTAAGATAAATATTTATCTCCTTAAATATCCAAGATCCACATCTAATATGATTATAATCATTACTTAAATATATAACTAAGTTGTGAGTAGAGCACCAAAGAAAACACCTTACTTATTGAAGTATGGGGCTTTACCTTAAAATTAGTATGATGAAATTTAAAAGGAGGTAATCATTATAGTGGGATCACATTTAATAAAATTCCATATTGAATTTCCAAAAAATATCAAACTCATTTGATAAAAAATTTTAATGCAGATATATTAAAATAATTATAATTGAACATGAATTTAGATAAATACTTGAGAAGAAAAATTTAGATAGAATAAATTTATTTAACTAGTACAAAAACATTTTATTACTTCTATGGAAAGAAGGAAAAATCAATTTGTTAGAGTAATACCTTTATAGGTAAAAAATTATTGATGTCTTTTAATAATTTCATATAAATACTTATGAGAAGCATATATGGTTTGGATTAATGTTTCAAAAGTAATTATATTAATTAAATATATCTGAATTAACATTATTTTACTCTCATGTACACAATATAATTTAGAATGTCTGTAAATTGTATAGACTAGTGGTTTCCTTTAAGGATTCATCTTGCAATGGAATTCATTATTTGACAAATGTTATAAATGTTCCAACAAGGTGAATGAGTTTAGTAAAATAGTTACCCTATCTTCTCATAATGTTAAGCATAAATTAACTAGGGATGATATATCTAGGTTGAGGTATTATATTGATAGTAAAAATTGGAAATATTTTAAACCTGGACATTCAATCTTGCAATATGAACTCGAAGCTATTAAAACCTAAAGAGGTATTAGAAAGGATTGTAAGTTATTCCATGGGATGAAATTTCCTTGAATACATTAAAGTCTTTGAGAAAATACATATAGATTCCACTATGTGTATTAATGTTTTCGAAATAAAATCATCAAATTTTTAATGATATATAAAACCATATGATTATTTAAAATATTTTGTAAGTATATAATACTAAAAAATCATAGTTATAATTCATGAAGCATGTAGTTTAAAATTTTAGTATAAAATGGTCTTTATAAAGAATAATTGAAATTAAAATAAGTTTTTTGATATTAGATGGATCTAAAGAAAAAACTTTATTCATATATTATTTACCTTATATGATGAAGGAAGTTATTTACTAATAATGATCTATTATGAATAAAATGAGATGTTGTTTTAATACACATAGTTTAAGAATTGTAAAATTATTTAAATTTTTTGAAAAGGATACAAGGATAAAAATGTTCCATAAAATATATAATAGTATACTCATTATATTCTATAAAATATGGGGGAGATAGATCCCACAAATTTTAGTTGAAAATTTTAAATAATAAAGTATTATTTTTATAGTAATACTCTAATCGCATGTAATACCATACTATATATGGTTGTTAATGATTTATTTATTAATAATTCCCAACAAACAAAGTCAAAGTTATTTCTGAACACAAAATAGTTTTTTTGTCTTAGAGAATATAAGTTCTAAGAAGTTAGTTAGAGTATGTTTACACTTAGAGAATTTCACAGGTCACTGAATAAAATATTATTCTTGTTAAAACTCAAAGTTAATGTCAATTAAAAACAAAATGGATTTTATAAATGTTATAAAGGAACATTGGGTCACACATTATGGTTGACTAAATGGGGTTTGAGTTTTACCTAGATAGATTCCCTAAAACAATTTACCGTTTCTCCAAAAGGAGTTTTATAGGGGATTTCATACATTATTTTAAATGATATGATATAAGGTAAATGTTAATAGAATACATTTTTTTTTATTATAATAGGGAGGTTGATAGATATGTTCCCTAAATCCAATGAATATAATTTGATGTGTTTGGTTATATCGTATGTGATCATATGAATATGTCACATTGTTAGACATATAGGATAATCGAGAATATCATAATCTATATTATAGGAATATTGAAATTCATGGTATAGTATATCATACTAATGCCTTGTCTACTTTTAGGGTATGACATGGTAATCTCATAGTGTTGTAATGTATGTTAATTATAATCTAAAATTCACATTGAATAATTTTATTGATATATACATAATAATGTTAATTTTTGAAATTTGGTTTCTATTCCACATAATATATAATTAATGATAAATACATCACGTTATGAAATATATGGGAGATTATATGATGAATTTATATGATAAATCCATGTTTGAATGAGGGTTACAAACATTATAACTAGATTACCACAAACTCATACATTATAAATGTAGGAATAAATTCCTATGAGGATCATAGATAACTCCTAAATCGTATATAAAAATTGAATATAATTTTGGAGGGGGATCCATCATATTTTGTTTTTCATCTTAACATTTCTCCAAGAAATATCACTCCTCCATTTCTTTCTACTAAAGATATACAATAATAACATGGTTTGAGATTGAATACCACCAAGATATTGGGTGATTCAATTACCCCATAGATATACCATGGAGGTATGAATTTATTGGATTCTCCTTACATATCATTATAATACTCATGTAATAAGATAGATGTTGTGGAAATTTTTATTTTCTGTTAAACATTTTCTAAATTTTATATTGTACATGGTTTCTATTTTATAGCTTGATAGTATTTGGATGAAATTTTTTGTTTAATTTTTCTCCTTGAAAAGTTTTATTTGTTCCTTTGAAACCAGTCAATATAAAAATACATTAACTGATGGAATTATTACTTTTCTATATGTCTATAAGATTATAGTGGAAGCGCTGTAGTTTTCCAAGTGAAATATGCTGATAATCTATGTCAAAGACATATCAGTCTTATAGTTTGTTATAAATTAATTAAAAATTTATTTTCCTAACTAAATTAAACTAAAAATCCTTGTTATAAGGAACAAGATCTATAAATATTTATCTATGAGTTTCTTATAAAAATACACCTATATAAATTGATAAGGTATTGAAAAGTAAAAGATTGAAAATTTCATGGTGAAATTTTTAACTATGTCACTACTATAAATCTTTCAAAGATGTTTTCTTAAATACATAAAAAGAGATTAGGATTATGATTAAAACTTAATATTAATAAGAAATAGGATATATCACATATATTATGTTATATACTAGATATCTTATTACATACGAATAAATCTTAGTGGAAAAATATCATGTAATCAAATATAAATTCATGATGTAGTAGTCATAACTTCCAATAATACCTGAGAAGCTACAACGGATAAGTTTCTCATATATAGAGATGTAGGTAAAGGGATTTATAAATAGGACATAAGAAACAAATCTTCAAATAGATCAGTTTGATCTATTATTAAAGTTAATATTCATAAATGAGAAATGTAATCTCTATATAGATATACATGGCCAATTCAAAAAGAATTAGTATGTTAAGGATACTGGTGTATCTAAAGATGAAGTATAAAAAAATAAAACATTGTTATGGATCTTGTATTTATACCAATAATTTTGTCTATATCATTATAATCAATTTTGTGATAATATTACAATTGTGGTATTGTAACCATGGTTCCCAATTTATTGGAGTATACAAGTTATATGCATCAAACAATCATCACTTTTATACAGATGATGTCATAAAAAATAGCCCCAAATTCATATTACTCCATCCCACTAACTAGAGTTATACCTCAGTAGAGACACAAATGTCATGTCATATGTAAGAGGTTGATGGTTATAAATTCAGATATAGTATAAGTGATAGTGGGTGTCATTGTTCCAACTATCATAATACATTTTGATTACAATGTCAAGAATAGAGAATGATATATGTATGATTTGTCAATGTAATCATTATGTTATTACTTTTTTATACATGAAATACATGTTTATAAAAATATATTGTTTATAATATGAAATTGTTATAGTACTTCAAAAAAATAATGAGAACTTTGAGAAACTATGATTATAATCCTAAACTGAGGCTGTTAAAAAAATCTATTAAAATGTTGTTTGGGTTGTGTTTATTTACAAGGATAGAAAATGATATATCTTGGATTTAAAATGAATGAGATTCACATGTTTGGTTAATTAGGTCTTCACCACATCCAGGCCCATGTCTTATTCAATGGATATTGTCAAGGTCTTGGATTTTCTAGAAGTATCATTCCCATTTACATGGGTGTGTTGTGAAGGATGTTTCCCTAAATAGTCAATGAAGGAGGGACACATTTGGTGGTGGTCCCTATGTTGGTATCCCAATTATCCTATATAACATTGGATGTAAAATTAACCATGCCTATTTTGGAGGTTATTGTGGCAATCCAATAGAATTTAATTTCAAAACTTCCAGAACATTTTCACTAATCCATGGAGAGGATTTTGGGTTTGATTTTTTCAATAGAAAAATTTGGGAACAAGGGAGACTATTATTTCACCTTTAATGGTGGAGATTGGTCCATAGTATGATCCATTCAATGATATAATATAGCTATTTCGAAGGAAATGACTTATATTATGAAATCATAGGTGAAACAAATTTAGTGTGAGGCTACACCCATGGTGCTAAACCTGTTAAGAAAAAACAGCTAGATTCTTTCCACCTTGGCATGTTACAAAACATTTTGATGTTCCAATTTCAAGTTTTAAAAAATTTATGCATGATATCTTGTCTTTGATTATTGTTTTAAATTCTAATTGGTGGATGGTTTAATGTAGATTTTTGAATTACATTAAACTGTGATTTCATTGGATAAAGAAAATACACATTAGAGAGAGTTATTTATTGAAAATGAATGGTTGAGAGAAAATGAGGAAGATATACTACATAATTTTAAAAAAAATTAAGGTTAAACAATGGAGTATTAATCTAGATCACATCTAGATGATTTATGTTAAAATTATATACATGTATCCATGCATATGACCATCCTATAGGTTCACAACAGAACACTAATAGACTCACAATACGACAACTTTCATGGCAACCTATAAATGCATAAAAAGAAACAAACCATATAGCTACTCTTAATTTTCATACATTACTATTAAATAATTATAAATATAAACAAAATAATTGTATTACACCATGCGGATCCATAGGTTTATTTTCTTGGGAAAACAAGGACCAAACATAACATTTACCACATCAAACATAAACATTTTTTTAATTCATTCTTCACCAACTTCTTATTATCCCTAGAAATGTATTTAGTACACATAATCACCTGAGGATATAAATAAAAAAGGGGTTATCTAAAATCCCAATAAGAGGATAGATAATAAAAATTATAGCATGGGGTGAAAATAATCATAAAAGCCTCATCAAAATCATGAGAGGAATCATTAGATAAATGCATGGAATGTGGAAATTCAAAAAAATGAAACCTCATGTCTTAGTGGACAACTAGATTACATAGTTGTGAAAAAAATATAGAATCATGTTCACACATCATTTCAATTTAACTCATGAGATTCATCACTTTACCCAATGCATTGGAGTTCTGTATAATTCTGGGCACACCTGTCACATTCAACCATGCATATTGCGCTATATAATTCTGGGCACACCCGTCGCATCAAAACTCTTTAATTGTTAGGTATGCCACATAGAACATATACCAAAAATGAACAAAAATAACCCATGTAAAATAATGGGTTTCATATCATAGGAAAAAATTAATATACTTTTGGCTCCCAAAGGAAATAGGGAATAACATACTTGATTCAAGAACCATCAACTTTGAGGGAGAAGTAAAAGGTGTGTTTTTGAAAGAAGTGTTCTTTTGGAAAATATTTTTTTTGACATAAACTCTAGTATAAAACACTTATATCCCATAAAAGTTATGATAATAATGACTAAATTATTTTTAGGGAGTAACCACACTAAAAATGTAGTGAAAGAGGGAGAACCCAAAGAAAGAAAGTTAGGTTCTAGAATTTCTCTTTACCTCATATATGAAGGATTTATTCACATTAATGTCATGTATAATGACTTTAAATTCATTAATTAACAATTAAGTAACCTTTTATACATGAATATAGTTTAATATGGTTTAATTAAGTTCTTTTATTGGCCTTTGGATGAGTTATAAATCATAAATTCATTGTTCAGGAGTGTTAATTTTCTTTGCTTCTATGATTGTTTAACTTTTATTCACAAACGGATATTTGATAGAAATTTGTTTGAACACTCAAAATTGTTAATATACATTATTATTTACATTATATATATATATAAATTATCTTATAATGAATTTGGTTATGTACCATGAGGATGAATCATTAGACAAAATTTAATGATGATCCTTTTTTGTTAATTGGGGCGGTTTTTTTATCACAACAAACTTGTTTTATTTTATCGCTTTCTGTCATGTAAATAAGTTAGTTCAAAAACATAAAAGGGGATAAAAAATAAACATTAAAAAAATCAACAATTGGATGGTTTTATTGATAGCCTTGAAGTCGCAAAAAGAAAATGGAAATGCTTCGCGCACGAGTAACACAACATGGGTGATGATTTCATCTCTAAAATTAAAGAGATTGAGTGATGAGTTTAATGATGAGTATTCCCTTAACATGATATCATAATAGTATATAATAAATTATGTTGTTATCATACAATTTGGATGAAATTAGGTGATAAGGAAATATAAATAAATAACTTGAATAAAAATTGAAAGGAAAAATACAGAGGATTTACCGCTTGAATTCGTCTCTTGTGATCCTCATTAAAAAACATAGGCATGTACTTTTGATGAGCCAAAGAGATATTGGATGTGGGGGAGGTGATATAAAATATATTTGATCCTAATTTGGACAAGTATTAAATCTTTATAGGTGTGAATAAATGAGATTTTGAGGGGTGATATTTATTGTGGAGGGGAGAAGGGTTTTCTTAATATTTAATTAATAAGTTTATTAATTTCCCTCAAGACCAGAAATAGTGATAATTTCATGACCAAAAATAGTAAATTTATCATTTGAGTTTGAACCAATTGGGCTTACATCATCCATGATGTTATTAATAGTGTATTTAACATAAAAGGTTTATATAAGTCAAATTACTGTATTTCACTATTCATAAAAAATTCAAGTATTTCAAAAAAATACCAAAATTTCACCCTAACCATTATTCAATGAGTAGAATCCAAATATGAACTCCATTTTATAAAATTAATTTTATAAATATGATTAATTTAATTTCTTAATTAAAATCATAATTTATTTGAGAAATACAGATTCTAAAATTAAAAATGATTTTATATTGCTTTCAAAAATTTCATAAGGTCTTATTAAATCATCTTAGAACCAAAAGGAATGAATTTTTTAATTTATGAACACATTTTATGAAAATACATTTTCTTTTAAATTAATGAATTATAATTATTTATTTATGACTATAAAAATACCCATAATTTTAATATGGTCATATTGACACTTGTAAAATTCTTAAATTTTATGTATACATTAATGGGTGAGGTTAATGTTCTTTTGGATGATTTACTATTCATATAGGTCATATTACTATTCATAAGTGTACTTTACTATTCACAAAAAATTATGTTTGTTCTATAAGACTCCAAAAATCACCCTGATCACAACTGTGTATATCGGATTTTTGAAATTCAAAACATGGAAGTGGAAAAATTATGTTTAATGGTCACATAGTATTTACTATCATAATATATCATTGTGATTCCCAATGTGATTAAACTATAAGGAATAATTATATGAAGGGAATTCCATTGATAAAATTTTGGGTTTTTACATTCATCCCCCATTATGAAATTTTTCCCTCAAATTTTTGTTTTACATAAACAGGTGAGGGTATTTCTCCTTTATCACCTCCTCTATTTCCTATGTTTCTTCTTAATACTTATGGTTCATCTATAAAACATTGACAACATGGGTTATCTTATTGCGTATAACCTTATATCTCTTGTCTAGAATCTTTATTGGATACTCCTAATAAGAGAGATCATCCTCCAGTTGTACCACCACTAAGTTCAGTAAGTGTGAGGGATATAGTATATACTTATTCATGAGTGATACATGAAACACATCATGAACTTGAACCATATTTGGTGGAAGTAATATTTGATAGGTCGTAGCTCGATGCGGTCAAGGATCTCAAAAGGGCCAATATACCTTGGTCTTTACTTCCCTTTCTTCCCAAAATGCATGACTCTCTTCTATGGTGATATTCAAAGGAAGGCTTTATCTCTAACATCGAACTCTAAGTCCCTTTGACGGTTGTCATCATATCTGTTTTGCCAAATCTGTACAGATTTTATATGTTTTGGGATGTCTTGAACCTTCCCAATCATCTCATGTACAAGATCTATTCCGAGTAACTTTATTTTTTCCAAATTCATCCCACCAGGTTTGAGTTATACATCTCTTTCCATATAGCGCTTCAAATGGAGCCATTTGATTTCTTGAGTGGAAGCTATTGTTGTTTGAGAACTCAACCAATGGGAGATACGGATCCCATCCACCTTTGAATTCTAAATAGGAGGATCTTATCATATCTTCAATCATATGAATATTCCTTTTAGATTGGCCATCGGTTTTAGGGTGATATTGAATGTTGAAATTCAATTCAGTACTCAAGGAATGTTGAAGACTCCTCTAAAATTTAGATGTGAACCTTGGATCATGATCCAAGACAATTGAGATTGGAACCCCTTGTAGTCTCACCACTTCATTCAAATATATCTTTGCAAGTTGTTCAAGAAATAAATCTTCCCAAATAGCGATAAAGTGGGTGGTCTTGGTGAGTCAGTCAACCAAAAACCACATCACATTATTTCCCATTGACGTCTTCTGGAGACCCATGACAAAGTCCATAGTGATATTCTCCAATTTACACATGAGTATCGGCAATGGTTGCATCATAACTTTGGACTTTTGCTTCACTTATTTAACTTTCTGACATATCAAGCACCTTGATATATACTCAACAATCTTCTTATTCATGTTGTCCCACCAGAAGTGTTCTCGAAGATCACGGTACATCTTATTACTCCCATGATGGATAGAGAATGTTGAGATATGCGCATTATCCAATATATCCTTCTTTATCCCAGGTTATTAAGGTACACAAATCCTTGTTCAAAATCAAATCACACCATCATTGTTGATGTGGAACTCTTGTAGCTTCCCTTCATTTATAGCATTCACCTTTCTGTGTAACTCCAGATCATCCCTTTGTACCTCCTTAATCTTATCTAGGATAGATTGTTGAGAAACCATTTGGGAAAGGTAAGATGTATTCCCTTCCATTATGATTTCCAAATCCATCATTTTCATATCCATGAAGATATGGTCTTTCTCAACTTGCAGCATGGATAGAATAGCGTGTTATTTTCTACTTAGAGCATCATCTACCTTTTTCGCCCTTCCGGGATGATATTGAATAAAGAAATCATAATCTTGGATTAGCTCTAACCATCTCCGTTGACACATGTTGAGCTACTTTTGTGTGAATATATACTTTAGGCTCATGTGATCAGTATATATGTCAAACTTCTCACCATAAAAGTAGTGTTTCCAGATTTTCAAGTAAAAAATCACAGATTCTAGCTCAAAATAATCTGTCGGTTTATTCTGCTCAAGGATCTTCAACTATTGTGAGGAATAGGCTATCACATTATCACCTTGCATGAGTACACAAACCAAACCATTATTTGAAGCATCACAGTATATCACAAAACTTTCTCTACACTTTGGTAGTTTGAGTACAGGTGTAGTGATTAGACTTCTCTTTAGCTCTATGAAGCTTTCCTCACATTCATCTGTATTTATATACGTCACCCCTTTCCTTGTTAACTTAGTTATTGGGAAATACAATCGTGAGAAATTATTCACAAAACATTGGTAATACCCCACTAATCAAAGAAAACTATGGATTTTTATGACCCTAGAGGGTCTAGGCCATTCCTCAATCACCTTTGTTTTTAAGGTTCCACAAAAATTTCCTCCCTTGTGATAACATGTCCCAATAACATGAATTTCTTCATCTAAAAGTCACACTTTCAGAACATGGCATATAACATCTCATTTCTAAATTTCGCCAACATAAGTCTTGTATGTTCTTCATGTTCCACCATGATCTTGGAGTAAATGAAAATATCATTGATAAACACTACCACAAATTTCTAGAGGTAATGTTTAAAGACACTATTAATAAAATCCATGAGGATTTTAGGGGAATTAGTAAGTCCGAAGGGAATCACCAAAAACTCATAGTTTCCATAACTTGTATGTAAGGTAGTCTTCTGAATATCTTCCTTCTTCACTTTTAACTGATGATATCCCTAATGAATATCCACCTTTGAGAAATATTGGGCTCCTCTTAACTAATCGAACAAGTCTTCAATACTTGGAAGAGGATACTTGTTCTTTATGGTGATCTTGTAGAGTTCCTGATAATTTATACAAAGCCTCATTGATCTAACCTTCTTCTTCACAAAGAGCATTGGCATACCCCAAGGTGATGCACTAGGGATTATGAACCCTTTTTCCAAATTCTCTTGCATCTGATTCTTTATCTCCTCTACTTTGATAGGAGCCATATTATGTGGACACTTTGAGATAAGAGTAGCTCTAGGCATGATTTCAATTGAGAACTCAACCTCACGATCTAGGGGAAGTTCAAATAACTCTTCAGGAAATACATCATTGTATTCCCTCCTGATGGAAATTTCCAAAAGTATGGCCCTTTCTTTTGACTCAAAATTTTGGGTGAGGTAAGATTATTTATAGGAAATCTATACCCACACCATTGATGGATTTTAGAAATGAGATTCATGATCTTATTTTAATTTTTAGATGAGAATGGGATGGTTAAGAATATGAAAATATATCTCCTTTTCCCAATAGTTTATATGTGATCTATAAATAGAGATCCAATCCATTCCCATTAGAGCATAAAATTTCACCAAAGAAAGTATCATGAGATTCACTAGAAGAATCTTACAACATATGCTAATAGGAGAATATCCAAACACTTGGGTTGAAATTATTGCACCACTTAGTTTTTTTACAGATATCTCTACCTCAAGGTTTTGGGGCTTCGATTCTATAGTTATAGAATTCTTTCAAGATATAAAGGAATGTGTAGAACCAGAATCAAATAAGACTTTTTCCATTATTGAGCGAATGATAAGTGTACCTTATGTGAATTTATTATCTTGCTCCACTTCCACAATAGTGATGGAATAATACTTCCCTTTTTTTTATTTGGTGGCTGATGACACTAATTAACCTCAAGGACTCGAGGTTTAGTGCACCGGTTTACATAGTTCCCTTGCTACCTACAGTTGTAACATCGTACCATGGGTGGTGCTCATGTTTCGTCCACCACATTATTTTGCCTTATCATTTCTTTTAGACACTCTTGATCATGGTGGCCTTCTCCCCCACACATTAATAATTTCATCATCCCTTTGAGGCATTTCCCATTATGCATCTTCACACATTTTTCACATGTGGGTGGTTGAGTTTTCTTTCCACCTTTATCATTATATCCTCCAGCATGAAATAGCATCTTTCATTTCTTATCAACATAGCCATTGGACCATTATCCATACTCCACCAACACTTTTATATCACTTAAAATAACTTCTTCATAACTCCTAAAGTATTGAATTTAAATATCCTTTCAATGGTGTGGTTTTAACCCACTAAAGAATCTATAAATGTTGATATCATTGTTGATAACAAAACCTAAAGAGTACCTTACAAGCCTGGTGAAACTCACTTCATAGCTTCTAAAATGCTCTTCTTCATTTTTCTTGAGATTTATGAATTCTCTATCCATATTCATACAAAGAGTTCATGGGAAATACTTATTAAGAAACATGATCTTAAATTCTTCTCATTCTATCTCTTCAATTTCAGCTCTTCGTTTGGTGTTCTAAATCAAATCACATCGTTGATCGGACT
This sequence comes from Viscum album, assembly GCA_963277665.1. Taxonomy (NCBI): domain Eukaryota; kingdom Viridiplantae; phylum Streptophyta; class Magnoliopsida; order Santalales; family Viscaceae; genus Viscum; species Viscum album. Next base: position 545,311,677 of record OY728119.1, read on the forward strand.
CTCCATCTAGATGATAAATTGCTAGAGTCACATTATCTATATCAGAATAGTGAAATATAGAAAATATATTCTCTATTTATTTGACCCACTATTCTATAAAAAGTGGATTAGAATATCCACTAAACATCGGTGGTTGTTTCCACATAAAAAACTCGATAGCCAGCTGCTCCCTCTTAGGTGAAGAATGAAATTCCCCATTATTCAAGTTATTGTTCATAACCTAAGATAGATGTGTAAGAATATCCATGATGTATTTAAATCCACATACTAAGGCATTGGGTACGTCATTCATAAAATCGCTGCATTATCCCTAGTAAGGGTTGTTGGCATGGTTTCTCCTGGTTCCCACCATTTTCTAAAATAGAAAAGGTTAGAAAAAACATAAGTCAACAAGTCATTATTAACATATTAATTTTTTCAATTTAAACTAAAAAAATATCTTATGGTGTCCCTATATTTATCAAATCTTCTTGTGTTCATATTTTTACTTAGTCTCATACTAATGGTTTTCTCTTGGTTTCAGTAATCCTAATTCCCAAATTAACTAAACCTTGCCTTTGAAACCAACTATAGTGATCCTGCCTATATTAAATTACTATTTAACATTATAAAGATAAAAAAATATAATATTATTACACCATGAGGATCCATATGTTTAGTTTCTTTGGGAAACTAGGACCAAACATTACATTTACAACATAAAACATAAACATTTATTTAATTCATTCTTCTCCATCTTCATATTGTCTGTTGAAATCTCCTTAGTACACATAATCACATAAGAATATACAAAAAAAGGGGTAATATAAAATTCCAATTAGAGGATATATAATAATATTATAGTATTGGGTGATCATAATCATAACATCATCATCAAAATCATTATAGGACTCATTAGATAAAGGCATGGAATATGGCAATGCATAAAAATGAAACATCATGTCTTAGTGGTCAAATACCATATGTAGTTTTGAACAAAGATAGCATCATGTTCACACATAATTTTACTTTAAATCATGAGATTAATCACTTTACACAATGCATTGGAGTGATGTATAATTCTGGGTGCACCCATCACATTAAAACATTGATATTGCGCTGTATAATTCTGGGTGCACCCGTCACATCATAACAATTTCATTATCATGGATGCCACATAGAAAATATATAAAAATGAACATAAATATCACATATATAGGAATTTTTTTCATCACATAAGAACACATTCATAAACTTTTGGTTCCCTAAAGAAAGAGGGAATAAAATACTTCATACAAGAACCGTCAACTTTCAGTGAGAAGTAAAGGTTTTGTTTTTGAAAGGAGAGTTCTTTTGGAAAACATTTTTCTTGTCATAAAATCTAGTGGAAAACACTTATATCCTCAAAAAATTAATATAATTTTTAAAAAATGATTTTTAAGGAGTGACCATATAGAAAATGGAGTGAAAGAGGGAGAACCCGAAGAAAGAAAGTTGTGTTCGGGAATTTTCTCTTACCTCGAATCGGAAAACTTTATTCACATTAATGTCCTATATAAAAAAATTATATTTATTAATTAAAATTTTAATAAACTTTTATACATTAATATGGTTTACTATGGTTTCATTAAGTTCTTTTATGGGCCTTTGGTTGAGTTATAATGCTTAAACTCATTGTTCGGGAGTGTTAATTTTCTTAGCTTTTATGAATGTTTCACTTGTATTCGTGAACGGATGCTCATTTGAAATTTGGTTGAACATCCATAATTTTTAATATATATTATTAGTTACGTTACATATATATAAATGATCTTATAATGACTTTGGTTCTGTACCATGAGGATGAATCATTAGACAGAATTTAATGATGATCATTTTTTGTTAATTTGGGTGGTTTTTTTATCCTAGTGAACTTATTTTATTTTATCACATAGTTCCATGAGAATAAGTTAGTTGAAGAAGATAAAATGGGATAAAACATAAACTTTAAAATATTTGTTTCAACCATTCTATGGTTTTATTGAAATCCTTGAAGTCGTTGATGGAAAATTGAAATGCATCACCCACTATTAACACAACACGGGAAACGATTTCATCTTTAAAACAAAAGAGGGTGAGGGATGAGTTAATGAGGAATATTCCATTAAAATGATATCATACCATTATATAATACATAATGGATTTATCATTCCATTTGGATGAATTTAGGAGAGGAGGAAATAATAAAATAAAAGAAGTTGAATAAAAATTGAAAGGAAAAAAAGAGAGAGGATTTACCTCTTGAATTCTCCTCTTGAGATCCTCCTTAAATAACCTAGGCTTGGTCTTTTGATGAGGACAATATCTACTAGACATGGGGTATGGTCTAAAGAAGAGCTTTTGTAAGAATTTTGACAAGTATTGAATCTTTAGTGGTTTGAAGAAATGAGAGTGTGAGGGGTGGTATTTACAGTGGAGGGGAGAAGGGTTTTCTTAATATTTAATTCATTAGTTTATTAATTACCCTCAAGACTAGAAATAGTGATAATTTCATGACCAAACATAGTAAATTGAGCATTTTATTTCTAACCAATTGGTCTTACATAATCCATGATGTTAGGAATAGTGTATTTAACATAAAATTTCAAGTTACGGTAAATTACGGTATTTAACTATTCATTAAAAATTCAAGTATTTCAAAGAAATCTAAAAAATTCACCCTAACCATTTTTCAATGTGTAGAATCCGAAAATGAACACCATTTTACAAAATTAAATTTAAAAATATGATTAATTTAATTTTTTTAATTAAAATAATAATTTACTTGAAAAATACAAATTTTAAAATTAAAACTTATTTTATATTGCTTTCAAAAATTACATAAGGTATTATAAAATAATCTTAAAACTAGAAGACATAAAATTGTTAATTTGTGAAAACATTTTAGGAAAATACTTTCTCTTTTAAATTAATTAATTATAATTATTTATTTATGACTACAAAAATACTAATACTTTTACTATGGTCATATTGCTACTTATAAGATGCATAAATTTTATTTATACATTAATGGGTGAGGTTACTCTTATTTTGGAAGATTAAATATTCATATGGGTCATATTGCTATTCATAAGGGTAGGTTAATATTCACCCAAAATTAATTTTCTTCTATTAGACTCCAAAAATCACGCTGAACACGACTGAGTATGTCAGATTCATGAAATTCAAAACATAGAAGTGGAAATATTATGTTCAATGGTCGCATAGTATTTAGTATCATGATATGTCATTGTGATTCCCAATGTGATTATACTAGAAGTCATAATTATAAGAAGGTAATTCCATTGATATAATGTTCATGAGTTTCAAACCACATGCCACATCACACCATAAACAAATTCCATTATCAAATCTATTCCTTAAATTATTAAGAATCAACCACATTTGACCTCCCAACCCATTATTTATTTATAAATTAATAATTTTCATCCCCTTAATCCTGAGAATCACTAGCCATTTCAATCACTATTAAATAATTATTTTATCACTACCTGAGATTTAAGCACAATTCAACCACACATCACAAGTATATCATCATCCCTATCATACTATTTACTTATCATCCCACACTCTCATCAAAAAAAACATCACCTCGCATCCCCAAAAGAAAATCCAAAAAACTATCACCTTGCTTACCCAAAATCATGTCTAGAAAACCATCACTTCACCACCCCAAAATCATGGCTAAATAATCATCACCTCACCACCCAAAAAGCATTTTCAAACAATGACCACCTTGTCGCCCCAAATTCACTGCCGAAAAACCATCACCCCCCCAAGCATAACCAAACTACCATAATTCCAAAAGACACCACAACCAAATACAGTATCCCCACAAGAATGAAAACACATCACACTATATCAAATACAATTGTAATGATTTAACAAATGGGATTTTATGATATTTTACTTTATTTTAGGGGTGTTATCACACATTCCATAAATCCATGGGAAACCATTTTATTGTCCAATATAAGTTGTTATCCAATCTCAATTTTGGTGTGATATCATAAAAACATGAAACAAGGTTTCCATATCACAACAACACTACAAGCAAAGGCTCCCAAAAACCATGATTTTTTGTATATAATTCAACTCATACAATCACAATAATACAATAATTTAAAAGATATAAAAGAATTTGAATCATTACACATTTCCCACTTATATTTCAACTAGCCAATTATTTATATTATATTAATCCATCATAACCATCTCTAAATGATAATCAACATTAAACCCATCTTGTATGATATAAAATAAATAGAAATGAGATATTCCCTATATCAAAGATGTTTTCTAACTCATTGCACACTGTATAGTAAAGAAGAAACACATGAAAGCCACAACTACACCATGAGATAACATATCATCCTACACTGCATCAAAGGGTTGTCAAAATGTAGCCCATATCTCCTCTCAAACCATAGTTAAAAAACCTTAGTAATCATCCAAGAGAATAATGAAAGAAATCAACAGGTAAAGGAGAATCAACAACCATGGATCACAAAAAATCAACCCCTAAAACGAATAGATCAAAGAATGGGAGAAGAGGTATAGAAGGTCTCCTCAAAGAACATAGGGTTTTCCCAAAATGAAAGGAAAAAAGGATACCCACAATTAAAGAGGTTTCATCTGAAAAAATGTCTTAAAAATTGGAATCCCTTACTTTTCACATCATATAATACATACATGACATGAATTACATATAATTCCCTATATTTGAACATTTTTTAAAAACCATTTCTCCTCATCCTGATTTATTTACATGTCATTAATTACACTTAAACGCCATGAATTTGACTCATATTTACCCCCTATTCCCATATACAATCCATGAACTAGCTTGCTACAAAATCTGTTAACCTAGAATTTACATTTTGTAAACAACTTAGGGTGTGAATTTTATAAAGCATCTCTAAAGCACCTCCAAACTCCATGGAACCTTCTCAATCCTCCCCAGAAACACTTCTAACACCTAAAAACTAGAAATGTAAATGTAATTGAAATCACATTTTTTTACATAAGATAACTCTTAAATGATTCTCTTCCTCTTGAATCCAAAACCAAGACTAGAAGGAAGAGGTTCTGAATAGCCACCCCAAAAGATACCACAAAAGGATCTTCACATACCTCAAGCACTACCACCATCCAAACACAACAAACCAAATGGACACAAAGCATCTCATAAAAACTCATCACTAAAAACCCATATCAACAAAACCACCATAAAACCAAGACCAACAACTATTTAAACCAAAAAAATGTAGTTCCCCATATATATGAATCAGTGAATTACTCCATCCTTGTCATGATACTATCCGCTATGGGCAGTATTGACTCACCCACACAGGATTAATCACACTGTAGTATAATGTGTTTCAATTATGAATCAGGACATCCCCCTTTTATATTTATGAGATTTATCACACATCATAAATAAAGGAAAATAGAACATCTCATAAGTCAGAAGGATCCAAATATCACAAAACAAATTAAAACATGGAATAGAAAATCTCAATATAACTTAAAGTAATAGTAATGAATCTACATATCCCACTCCCAAGTACTCTCCTCCAAGACCCCACGCCCCCACAATACATAAAATCATGGAATGGTCCATCCACTTAGTGCCTTTTCTTGAAAATTGTGGATCTCTTCTAGATGCTCCATTAACATTGGGTCATCATCAACATACAACTCTCCCTATTTAATGAAATGGGAGTAATCATGAAGATAAGGATTAAGCTAACAGATGTGAGAGATTTCATGGATCCTCTCCAACTATGGTGGAAACTCCAAATGATATGACACCTCACTAACTTTCCCTACACCTCAATGGTCCCAAAATAGTAAGGAGAAATCTTACTCCCCATGCAAAAATCATACTGCCCACATCAAGGGGAAACCATTCAAGATACATGGTCCCAAAAATCAAACTCCAAGGTCCTCATCCTATTATCAAAATAATACTTATTCTAAACCTTCATTTGTTTCATCCTCTCATGAAAAGTCTAAATATTCATTGTTTGGCTCTTTACCATGTTGGGTTCAAGAACTGCTACCTCCCCAACCTCTATCTAGCACAATAAATAATGACATTATATCCTATAAAATGCCTCAAACATATCCATTATAAAGGAAGTGTGATAGATGTCATTGTAGGAAAACTCAACCAAAGGTAGGTGTTGTACCCAATATCCCTGAAAGTCTAAGACACATTCCCACAACATATACTATAGCATCTAGATGGTCTAATCCATTTTCCTGTCATTTTGAGGGTGGAAAGTAGTGATAAGGCTTAAATAGGTACCAAAATAATGTTGTAATCCCCTCTAGACTCATGAGATAAAATGTGTTTCTCAGTCTGAGATAATGGAAATTAGAACTCCATTAACATTCACCACATCGTCCTCATATATCTGGTCCAAATCACCCAACATGCATGAATCTTTGATTGCTATGAAATGGGCCGATTTCTTCAACCAATTCATGATCACACAGATATCATAAAAAATTTCTATATATTGAGGTAACACTATGATGAAATTGATCAATATATCAATCCATTTCCTCTCAAGAACATCGTAAGGCAATGATAAACTACCAGGAACATGATTCCATCCTTTACCTACTAGAAAAACAAACACTTCTCCACAAACTCCACCACATCCCATTTCATCCCAATCTAAAAAAACAATATCCTCGAACCATGTTACATATTAGAATATCCAGGGTGTACCACCAAAGCTGAGTAATTAAATTCATGAAGGAATACCATGTGTATCACTACTAGAAAAACAACACACCACGAAACAACATCTGATTCTGACCATCCAATGGCCTTCCCTCTAGAGCATCACCATGGTCAACACCATCACATATCAACTCTACCTATTTGTGTCCCCACATATACTCCCCCACCTTTCACATCATAGAATGCTACACCACCAACTAAAACAAATATACTCTACCATAACTCATCCTTCCATCTAAGTGAAAGGATTTCAACTGCTCCATTGCTCTCAAAGAATCCACAGACTCCAGAAAAAATCCTTCCCTAAATTCCTACTCAAATTGTAGGCCATAACATTCCATTTTCATAACATTCCATTTTCATGAGTTTTAGTAGATCTCAAAATCATATTCCTAAAAAAACTTCATCATCCCCTTTTACTGCAAATTTAGATTATGTTGAGAAAAAAATACCTAAATTTCATATGACCCATGAAGACTAGAAAGCACTCCCCAATGAGGTAATGTCATAACCACTTAAATGAAAATAAAAACATTATTAGATTCAGATCAAGGGTTTAATAGTTACACTCATGGATATGCAACTTCATATACCCATAATAGATCACTTCCCTCTTCTTCATCAGTACACATCCAAAGCCTATATGAGAAGCATTACAAAACACCTCAAACATCATACCCTCCTCAGGAAATTGATGCATTGGAGCACTGAAAAAATTTCCCTTATGGTGTCTAAACATTGGATAACACTAATTAGTACATATAAATTCCTAGTATTTCTTGTTCAATGCTATCAATGGGATGATAACTTGAGATAAATTTGGGAAAAAACTCTGATAATAGCCACTGAGACCAAGTAAGCTACCAACATCTTCCTTATTATTTAGTGATTAACAAGAAACAACTACTTAATCCTTTGATGGGTCTACCACCACACCCTAATGAGACACCACATTTACATGGAAACATACCTCTCACATCTAGAACAAACACTTGGAAAACTTCCCATAAATCTGATGTTGTTGAAGGACCAGTAAAAAACTTTGAGATGCTCGGCATGGTCCTCCCATGAACTCGATTAGACTAAGATATCATCAATTAAATCAAGATAAATAAAGTTTAGAAACTCATGGAATATAGAATTCATAACCTCCATGAATGTGGATAGTGTGTTCATAACACCAAATGACACGATAAAAAACATCAAGTGACCATACCTATATTTCAGGTTGTAATTGGAAAATCCTCATTATTAACCCTAAATGTTTAATATCTAATCCATAGACCGATCAAAGAAAACATACTCACCCATATCAACAGGTTGAAAAGATCATCTATCCTTGGAATATGGTAACAGTTCTTGACTGTTACATGATTTAACAACGAGTATTCTATACACATCCTTAATCTACCATTTTTCTTATTAGTGAACACCACTAGTGCATCCCATGGAGACACACTAGGTCCAATGAATCCCCTCCACATCAGATAATCCACTTATAGCCAAAATCATGAAACTCCATGGGATCCATCTGATTATGATCCATCAAAATCCTAAAAGCATTGTGATGAAATTGTATCCAAAAATCAACATCGCATTGAGGGGGTAGCATCATAAACTCCTTAGGGAAAATATCTAGGAACTTCTCCACAACCTTGGGAACATCCACTAAAATAGATTATAAAGATACATCCACTATCAAGTTAATAAGGGGATCTATACTAACTTTCTAGATAAAAAACCATGCTCGTCAATAAAAACCAAATGTTGGTCATCCAATCAAAAAACACAATTCTACACCATAAGTAGTCGATAATAGAATGTATGGAATATAACCAATCAATGCATATTATGAACTTTTATGGATGAATATATGGTAATAAAACATACCCACATGACCAATCTGGTATCATCATCATTATACACCCTCATCACAAATCAAATAAGCTAGTCTCACCCCCAACTGGTTTAGTAAACAATAAGGGCACAAGAATCCTCTCTTAATATAGTCCCTGAGTATGGACTAGAGTGAGTGAGAAAATTATTTGTGATTATCCTTAAATGAACATAAAAATAACAAGGGTTGACCACCAACTGATCATACCTCGAATGAACTCTGTCCCTATAACATTTCTACCTCCATTATGTGAAACTGATCACACTCAACTCATATACCTCTCTATTTATGACTACCTCCATGACCATGATTGGGTCAAGCACCATAAAAATTTTTACCATTTGGATGTTTGAAATTTAAAAATCCATCTTCCCTCAGTAGAGAATTACTCTACTGCACCTATTGTCGAAATGCTCTCACTAGAAACAACTGAAAAGGATGGAACTGAACCTATCCACCTCAGTCCAACTGATATTAGGGAACTAATAGGCACTGGTTTAAGAGATGTCCACAAAAGCCATAACCAAAACCAAATATCATGATATCTCTATGAAAATAATAGAGAAAACTAGACCTATAGGTCTACAATGTAAACTACTGAGTTCGGATACCTACTAGTTGAAACCTAAACTGTTATTGTTCCCAAGAACTTCCACCAAAAACTAATCTCCAAGATGACCCCTTTTGGTTCCCATCACTTGGAAAAACTCCTTGCGAGTGCATACACTAAATCTCCAACAGCTTCTTATGATCCTCCATATAATTTCGAAATGTAAAATGATTCACTAAATACTGGATAAAAGGATAGATCATCTCCTCAATATGTCTTATAGGAGACTCATCATCAGGAATAATATTTGGGGGAAAAACAAAAGGTCCTTGAACTTGATTCCCAAATCCTATACTGACATACTCTTCTGCTAAAGAGAAAGAATCTCATAACTCTTCACTACCTTCATGGTTGATCAAAGGAACTCTATAATGGACTCCTTTTGAAATGTGACCCATGAAAAATCTAAATCCATATACTCTCCTAGATACATCACCCACCACTAACACCAAAATCCCTGCATCTTACTGACTTCCAATGGAGACCAGTATCCCACAGAGGCCCAAATCAAACTGAAAGTGATCTCAATCTCCTCCATCCATATATTGGTCTCCACATATGAAACAATATCCTTGCCTTCCCCCAAATCTCACAACTGGAAAGCACACAATGTTTTTCTCTATTTATTAACCTCCTTAACTATGTCAACCCTCCATCAAACAACTAGATGATCCTACTAAAACTATACTACTCAAACCACACACAGATGAAATCTAGGATCCATAGCGAAAAAAATTATTAATCCCAATAGTATGAGATTTTATTTAGATACACTTTAATACACTTTATTCATTTTAACCTTCCCTAACTACCCAATTCTAGAAAGAATAAAATTAATCATGTTACATGTAACTCTCATTTTTCTATAGCTAGAAAAAAGTTTCATCAAACTTCTTTGTTCGATAATATTAGACTCTGCACACTGGATCGTGGGTGCCCTAAAACCATATTTTCTAGCCATCCTCCCTGGCCTTTGTCGCATACTAAGTAAAACTAGAAATATTTCCATACCAACCCATGAAATCCTCACTATGTCTAACTCCAAATGAAATCCTATCCTTAAACCATCACATTCAATACCACTCTATCATGGACCCTCCCTCTAAAGATATTGCATTGAGGGGATAGATATAAAAACCCTTATTCCTACCTCCAGTTGGCCCTAGGTCAGTGACTAGCACTAAGGGTGTAAAAATTTCACAAAATGAGAGGCATTTCCCTCTATAATAATTTAATATCATTATAACGACCCATACTTTACATACATTGTTATTACATCAGAATTGAAGCATACTTATTACAACATATAACAAAACCACGAAAGGACCGTATAGGTATAGTGTCTTTAGAAACTGGGAAACATAAACAACTGGTTCATAAAGCATCTACATTGTCTCCCATTTATTTCATCATATCTATAGTCCCTTTTGGCATATCTTACTTAATAACCTTCTTCCTGACCTGGGGGAAATAAAACATACAAAATGGTGAGCTCAAATGCTCAGTAAGGGTAAACAAAACAAAAATCAATCACATCATATTCATAAGAACATAACATTTTGGAAATCTTAACCTGCAAAAGAAATCATAATTTCATAACATGGGATAAATCATGGCAGTGAAATGTAATCACAATAATCTTAACTTAAAACATGAAACTTTTTTGCGTACACACATAATCATAGAAAATCATTTCTTATTATTCAAGACTCATTGCCCAGACTATCTTAGTGGACAAAGTCCATTTCTGAACCGATTTCACTCCTCGTTTCAGTCCTGTTTCACTGAATCGGTATAACCTACCATTCCAGCCATGTCTATCTCATGAGATATAAAATATTTACCCAATGCACTGGAGGGAGATATAGGTCCCACCCATCTCATAATGATACCATTCTTATGTGTGCCACAAAATCAGAAACCATACATCATATCATAACCCATGTAATAAAAATGGGAATCTTAAACATCGCGACATCATAAAACAATTCATATAAGATAAAGGAATTCATAAAAATATAATTCCATCATAACATAATCTAAATAAATTTAATAATAGGGATAGAAATAGAACCCTTTATTATATTAGATGGAAAATAATTTTGATAAAACACTTGAACTCCATTCTTGAGGAAAATATCATTTCTGCTTCAAAAACACTTTTCCTTTCTTAACATGTCGTACAATTCTAAACTAAAAGAAGTTGATTAAAAATAAACGTGAAAAATTGTAAAGGAAGTTTCTTGGAAATAATGTTTTAAAAATCCATTCATGCTGTATAAGTTAAAAAAATCATTCTTCGTACTTTTGTCGGAAAAGTCAAAAAGTACCTCGTACGAAAAACGACAAAAGATTCCTTTCATATCCTTTACTAAAAACTCACAGAAGGGTAAAATTGGATTTAAACAATTGTAGGTGGATGGAAATAATATTACATATTGAGGAAACATGGATGTGGATGATAAAATATACCCCAGTAAATACCAAAGTATAAACAATCTCAGATAAAATGAGATTGTGATATTTTCTCTTACCTTAGGTCCAATTTGCTTTGTATATATTCGAAACTCCTGTATAATGATTTAAATAATGTTATTGACTTATTCCAGAATCATACTTATTTTTATGATATCATATATGGTCATATTATTATCTTCTTAGTAGTAATATTTAATTTCTACTTGTTATTCGGGTGTTTATAACTTTTTGTTCTTATGCGTGTTCTGTTGAATTAATTCTTATTCTTCTATTTAGGTTATAGATACATAATTTCAAGAATGGTATTAATTTAATATATATCATATTTATTCATTCAATTAATTTATATAATCATTATGCAATGAAGATCATGTAGAATGAATCGCATCACATCGTGGAGACGGTATTCCGTACGTACGCACGAGGGATGATATCGTTCCCATGATCATGGAATTGTATTGGAGTGTACGTATATTATTTCAGAATCAATATCACTTTACAATAATCATATATATTCATTAATTTCACCCTTATACCCATCCAAGTAAGGTGGTGGTGGAAAATAGATTACACCATGGCGTGGAGACGGTATTCCGTACATACGCACGCGCGGTGATTTCGTTTTCCGTAGGATGGATAAGAGGTGAAATAGGGTTGTTTCATATTTATAATAACATATCAGTATATAAGTGATACTGATGTTATTACGTCATAATGAAACAACTAAAGAAGAGGTAGTAGACGAAGAATGGAACTTGAAGAAAATGGTAGAAGGTATTACCTTTTTCTCGAAGTGCCTCCTTTAAACTTTCTCTTAAGGCACTAGAGTTAGTCTTTTGATAAGACCAGTACCTCTAGTAGGTTTCTAAGGAAGTGGGGAAGTGAAATGGGAAGGGTTTGTCCGAGCTTGAAGGCTCAAATTGGTGTGAGGAAGAGAGGGAGGAGGTGCCATTTTATAAGGGATGAGAGGGGCACCTTTGGAAATATAAGAAATATTAGTTTATATTAAATCCCAACCCCACTTAAAAACTTCCAAAATGACTCATATACGAAGCTTAGATGAGATAGGGTTGTAATATTATCCACCAATAAAATTTAGACATGTTAGGAATTTATTTTAAACATTATCAACTTGATTCATCCTTATTTATCAATTTAATTTTATTTGTGGTAATAATATTCTAAATTTTAAATTATTATACATAATTACATATGTGTTGTGAATTTTCCATAATTTGACCCTTTATGACATTTTCGACCATATAAATTTTAATTTATAATTTTTAAATATTTTTGTGATTTTTAAACAATTTTATAATATGTTATTTTTATAAAATAACAATAGTGTCAATTTTGACACTATTCATTTATTTGAATTTAAATAAAATATATACAGAAGATATGTTAGAACTAAAATCTTTAATAGATTCATAAAATGTAATATGTATCTAGAAAATTAGTGTAGCACATTAAATAATTCATATAATATTTATTTTAATATTTTTAATACAATTCATTTGATATTTTAATTAATAAATCAATTTCAACATCACTATTGTGTCATTATTAATGATAATTATTTAATCCCTAAAAATTCTACATAAATTTATATGATGTAGATAATTGTATTATATTTCTGGAGACTATTTATGTTCGAAGTTTCATTAAGTTTATCACCAAATTAAAATTATTATACTTATAAGATTTAAGAAAGTGATATGTTGTCACATTCTTTGGTTTTAATAATAATTAAATTATTTTCATAGACAAAAGTCCATTAAATGAATCTAATCTGACCCTTAGGAGATATGGGTCGACTTTTAGTCATCCAATAGGATTTTTGAAGGTGTTAGGGTAATTTTATAATCTTATATTGACCCTTAATTACCTGATTTACCTTTAACTATAGTAAATAAAATTTACCGTAGTTACTATTCATAATGCCCAAAAATAAAAAGTAGTCTATTAACAAAATTTGGACCCACTGATTCTAAATATGGAATCCATTTTTCAAAATTCAAAACATATAATTTGCAGTAATTAATTTAAAATAAATCCCATTGTTAAGAAAACGGGTTTTAGAAGTTAAAACATTGCCAATGATTGAAATGTTTTTACCTATGAATTCAATGTGAAATTAATGATAATGACATACATTATATTAAATAGTAAAAATATATTATATTTATAACTTAAAACCATTCACTATTATAATTTATCCATATAAATTATCGCAATGAAAAAAGTTGTTTTTAATTAAAAATTAGCGTATTTTTACTATTCATTAAAATATGAAAGTTATCAGAAAAATATCAAAAATTTATCCAAAGTAAATTTTTATACCCTGATTCAAAAGAAGAATTCTATTTTGTTAAATTGAACTTATAAACATGTCAAAAACTAGATTTAATGTGGGTGCGCCATCAAAAGGCTGCAAAACTGTATTTTTTAAAAAATATTTCTTTTATCCAAAAAAACTGATTTTGCTTTTATACCTCATTCTAGAAAATGTATAAGTTGAATTAAAATGTTATAAAATTCAAAATTCAGTTATTACTATTCATAAAGGCTAGTTTTAATAATATTTTAATAGCATATCGTTGTTTAGTGAAACTCGGTATTGCGTACGACGCAAGCTATCGAGGAAGGCCGCGGTTGCGTGTAAAGAAAGCCTAGCTAGTGTTGTGTGTAGTGAAAGATTACTTTGATAATTTATATAACATAAAAACAAAATATTTCTCATAAAAGTCTCGGGTGTTACATTCTACCCCCCTTAAAATGAATTTCGCCCTCGAATTTCGTCACTCTGTAACAAACAGATGAGGATACCTCTCCTTCATCATATCCTCAAGCTCCCATGTAGCTTCTTCTAATTGGTGGTTCCTCCATAAAACTTTCACCAAGCGAGTGGTATTGTTTCGTAGGACTTTTTCGCTACGATCCAGAATCACTATTGGCTGTTCTTCATAAGAAAGATCTTGCTCCAGTGGTACAACTTCTGAGCTGAGTACATGTGAAGGATCAGGTATGTACTTTCTCAGGAGAGATACATGGAACACATCATGTACTTGAGAGAGATTTGGTGGAAGCGTCAATTGGTAAGCTACCTTCTCGACACGATCTAGTATTTCGAAAGGACTGATATATCTAGGGATCAACTTCCCCTTCTTTCCAAATCTCATGACCCTCTTCCAGAGAGATATTTGTAAGAACAATTTATCACCCACTTCAAACTCTAGGTTTTTTCTTCGGTTATCGGCATAACTTTTCTGTCGACTCTGAGCTGCTCTTATGTGTTGTTGAATAGATCGGGCCTTTTTTGTCATTTCATCAATGAGATCAGGTCTTAATAGCTTTCTTTCTCCAACTTCATCCCAGCAAGTTGGAGTCCTTTATTTCTTTCCATAGAGAGATTCATAAGGAGCCATCTGAATACTGGAGTGAAATCTATTATTATAAGAAAATTCCACCAAAGGTAGGTGTTGATCCCAACCACCTTTGAAATCCATAGAGCAAGCTCTCAACATATCTTCTAGATTTTAAATTATTCTCTCAGACTGACCGTCTGTCTGAGGATGATAAGCAGTGCTGAAACTTAACTTTGTATCCAGAGTATGCTGAAGACTTTTCCAGAACTTCGAGGTAAATCTCAGATCCCGATCAGATATAATAAAAAGTGGTACTCCATGCAATCTTACCACTTCCTTTACATATATCCTGGAAAGCTGATCCAGAGAGAAATCCTCGCTAATATCAATGAAGTGTGCAGACTTGGTAAGATGATCAACTATGACCCAGATAGCATTATTGCCTTTGGATGTTTTAGGAAGTCCTGTGACAAAGTCCATAGTGATTTTTTCCCATTTCCATTTGGGTATGGGTAATGGTTGTAACATCCCCTTAGACTTCTGTCTCTCAGCTTTAACTTGATAACAAACCAAGCATCGAGAGACATATTAAGAAACATCTTTTTTCATTCCATCCCACCAGAAGTACTCTTTCAGGTCCCTATACATCTTCGTGCTTCCAGGATGAATAGAGAATGAAGAACTATGAGCCTCATCCATCATCTCCTTCTTTAATTCCAGGATGGTAGGAACACAAACCCTATTCATGAACTTTATTATCCCATCACAATCAAGGTTGAATTCAGGAACATTTCTCACCTTCTTTTGTAACTCGACATCTTCTTTCTGTGCCTCTTTAATCTTCACATGTATAGATGGTTGAACATTCATTTGAGAAAGATAAGATTTTTCCCCTTCCATTATAATTCCAAGATCCATCCTTTGTAAATCCATAAATATTGGATCTTTTGTGATCCTCATCATGGATAAACTGGCATGGTCTTGTCGACTTAATGCATCTGCCACCTTGTTTGCTTTCCCAGGGTGGTAATGGATTGAGCAGTCATAATCCTTAATCAGCTCCAACCATCTTCTTTGACGCATATTCAGCTCCTTTTGTGTGAAAATATACTTTAAACTTTTAGGATCAGTATAAATGTCACACCTTTCTCCATAAAGATAATGCCTCCAAATTTTTAATGCAAAGATTACCGCAACTGTCGTGAGGCATAAGCTATCACCATATCATTTTGCATAAGACACACCCCAATCCCTTCTTGGATGCATCACTATAGATCAAAAATCTTTCTCCACTACAAGGCAGTGTGAGAACAGGTGCACTGGATAACCTTCTTTTCAACTCCTTGAAATTCTCTTCACATTCTTCCGTCCAAACAAACTTAACTCTTTTCCGAGTCAACTTGGTGAGTGGATTAGATAATTGTGAAAAATCATTCACAAAACGTCGATAATATCCATCCAAAACAAGAAAACTTTGGATCTCAGTTACTGTTGTTGGTCTCGACCATCTTTCGATAACCTCTGTTTTTGCTGGATCCACAGATATCCGCTTTTTTGAGATTAAGTGACCCAAAAATGAAACTTTTTGAAGCCAAAATTCACACTTGGTAAATTTGGCATAAAGCTTCTCCTTTCTCAGGGTCTTAAATATAATTGTCAAGTGATCTTCATGTTCTTACTTGCTCTTTGAATAGACAATAATATCATCTATAAAGACTACCACAAATTGATCAAGATAGTCTCTAAAGACTCTATTCATCAGATCCATGAAGATAGTAGGGGAATTAGTAAGACCAAATGGCATCACTATAAACTCATAGTGTCCATACCTTGTACGGAAATCTATCTTTGGTATATCCTCCCTTTTGACCCTTAATTGATGATACCCTGAATGAAGATCAATCTTAGAAAAGTATTGAGCTCCGCGTAGTTGGTCAAATAAGTCATCAATGCATGGGAGAGGATATTTGTTCTTGATAGTGATCTTGTTAAGTTCTCGATAATCAATGTAGAGTCTCATTGATCCATCTTTCTTCGTAACAAATAGAATAGGTGCTCCCCAAGGTGAAGCACTAGGGCGTATGAATCCCTTATCAAGATTCTCTTGGAGTTTCTTCTTCAATTCCTGCAACTCAATTGGGGCCATTCTATGAGTTGTCTTTGAAATAGGCAAAGCACTCGGTACGAGTTCTATTGAAAACTCAACTTCACGATTTGGTGGAATACCCGGTAATTCCTCCGGAAAGACATCATCAAACTCTCGTACAATGGGAATATTCTTAATTGTGAGTTTCTCACCAACCATTTGAGATAAATAACCCTCATTTAGTGGAATCAAGACCCATAAGATGGAAGAAATTTTTACTGGAAGGTTATGTTCATCCTTGCATCGATAGACGATCATAGATGGATCTAGAATCTGAAATGTGACTTCCATTCTTTGGAAATTGATATGAGCTCCATATAAAGAAATCCAATCCATGCCAAGAATCACATCAAATTCCACTATAGGAAGGATCACAAGATTTGCAGGAAGCACTTTCCCACAAACTTCAATCGGGGAAGAATTATAAACTTTTGATGTGACTGTTGTGCCATTAGGTGTTGTCACAGCTAACTCAACATCTAATTGATGAGGTAATATGGTGATACCCTTAGAAAATTCTTCAGAAATCAATGAGTGGGTGGATCCAGAATCAAATAAAACATTTGCTACTTTAGAGTGGATGGTAAGGGTACCTTAAACCACATCGTTATCATACTCCGCATTGCTGATATAAATTGCATGTGACTTTCCTTTGTCTTTAGCCTTAAGAGTTCGTTGACGTCGACCATCATCATCAACCCTTGGATTAAGTCATTTATTGGTGTAATGTCCCATCTCCTTGCACTTGAAACATTTAAGTGTAGTTGGTTCATTCTGTGTATCCCTTCCTTTGTTTGCATCATTAGACATCTTCTTCCCATTATCGCAGAATTCAAATGCCCGATGACCTTCCTTTCCACACTTGAAACATTTACTTGTCCCTTTAAGACAACTCCCTCCATGTTTCTTTCCACACTTTGAGCATAAGGGAAAGCTCATCTTATTTTCAGTGTGCTCTTTAGATTTTCCTTTAAATTCCATTTTTTTATTCTAATCAAACCCATATGACTGATAGGTTACTCCAATCTCCATCTTGACTTTGAGAGCACATCGAACGATTTCCTCGTAGCTATTGAAGTCCCTTATGGCTAACGCCCTTCGAAGACTTGGTTTTAAGCCACTAAAGAATCGATAGATCTTACCCTCAGGTTGGATAATAATACCAGAAGCATACCTTGCAATTCTTGTAAAATTTGCTTCATAGGTACCAACAGATTCATCGTCCTTTTTCTTCAGTTGATGAAACTCTTTCTCCATCTTTGTTTGGAGAATACGAGGGAAGTACTTATTGAAAATTAATTTCTTGAACTCGTCCCATTCCATGGACTCAATTTCATCCCTTTGCCTCGTATTCTTAGTAAGATTCCACCATTGATCAGCATCTCCTTCCAAACGATACACTGCTAGGATGACTTTATCATGTTCAGAACATTGAAGAACTGAAAATATCTTTTTAGTAGTACTAATCCATTGTTCAGCAACTAATGGATTAGTAGACCCGTTGAAGGAAGGTGGACGCTGCCTCATGAAGGATTCAATAGAATGTTGCTCCTTCCTTTGCTTGTTTGGATGTCCTTCATGATTCATAGCTTGAGAAAGTTGTGTGAGCATGGCTACAAGATTTTGCATTCCAGCTCCCATAATGTTTGGTTGCTCAGGGGGATAATCATTGCATTACCTGTCGCATTCCGCATTAACACGGATCCTTCGGGTTCCAGCCATTGACTAAAACCAAGAAGAATAGTGTGAGCAACACTAATTATAATAGGAAAACAACATAATCAGGAATAAAATTTCACACTTAAGGTCTTATCCTAGGTTATTCATGGCCATTTCTAAATCACTAAGATTGTGTTCTATGCTTAGACTTATCCTTAGGGTTCTTACTAAGGCTTTCACATCCTAGTTTCCAATGGTTGACTATACCTTTCCTCTGATACCAACTATAATGACCCATACTTTACATGCATTGTTATTAAATCAGAATTGAAGCATACTTATTACAACATATAACAAAACCATGAAAGGACCGTATAGGTATAGTGTCTTTAGAAACTGGGAAACATAAACAACTGGTTCATAAAGCATCTACATTGTCTCCCATTTATTTCATCATATCTATAGTCCCTTTTGGTATATCTTACTTAATAACCTTCTTCCGGACCTGGGGGGAAGAAAACATACAAAAGGGTGAGCTCAAATTCTCAGTAAGGGTAAACAAAACAAAAATCAATCACATCATATTCATAAGAACATAACATTTTGGAAATCTTAACCTGTAAAAGAAATCATAATTTCATAACATGGGATAAATCATGGCAGTGAAATGTAATCACAATAATCATAACATAAAACATGAAACATTGTGTCATACACACATAATCATAGAGAATCATTTCTTATTAGTCAAGACTCATTTCCAAGACTATCTTATTGGAAAAAGTCCATTTCTGAACCGACTTCACTCCTCCTTTCAGTCCTGTTTCACTGAACCGGTATAACCTACTGTTCCAGCCATGTCTATCTCATGAGATATAAAATCTTTACCCAATGCATTGGAGGGAGATATAGGTCCCACCTATCTCATAATGATACCATTCTTATGTGTGCCACAAAATCAGAAACCATACATCATAGCATAACCCATGCAATAAAAATGGGAATCTTAAACATAGTGACATCATAAAACAATTCATATAAGATAAAGGAACTCATAAAAATATAATTCCATCACAACATAATCAAATCAATGTAATAATAGGGATATAAACATAACCCTTTATTATCTTAGATGGAAAATAATTTTGATAAAACACTTGAACTCCATTCTTGAGTAAAATATCCTTTCTACTTCAAAAACACTTTTCCTTTCTTAACATGTCATACAATTCTAAACTAAAAGAATTTGATTAAAAATAAACGTGAAAACTTGTAAAGGAAGCTTCTTGGAAATAATGTTTTAAAAATCCATTCATGCCGTATAAGTTAAAAAAACATTTTTCATACTTTTGTTGGAAAAGTCAAAAAGTACCTCGTACGAAAAACGACAAAAGATTCCTTTCATATCCTTTACTAAAAACTCACCGAAGGGTAAAATTGGATTTAAAAAATTCTAGGTGGATGGAAATAATATTACATATTGAGGAAACATGGATGTGGATGATAAAATACACCCCAGTATATACAAAAGTATAAACAATCTCAGATAAAATGAGATTGTGATATTTTCCCTTACCTTAGGTCCAATTTGCTTCGTATGTGTCCGAACCTCCTGTATAATGATTTAAATAATGTTATTGACTTATTCCAGAATCATACTTATTGTTATGATATCATATATGGTCATATTCTTAACTTCTTAGTAGTAATATTTAATTGCTACTTGTTATTCGGGTGTTTATAACTTTTTGTTCTTATGCGTGTTCTGTCGAATTAATTCTTATTCTTCTATTTAGGTTATAGATACATAATTTACAGAATGGTATTAATGTACTATATATCATATTTATTCATTCAATTCATTTATATAATCATTATGCAATGAAGATCATGTAGAACAAATCGCATCACATCATGGAGACGGTATTCCGTACGTACGCACGAGCGATGATATCGTTCCCATGATCGTGGAATTGTATTGGAGTATATGTATATTATTTTCGAATCAATATCAATTTAAAATAATCATATATATTCATTACTTTCACCCTTATACCCATCCAAGTAAGGTGGTGGTGGAAAATAGATTACACCACGGTGCGGAGATGGTATTCCGTACGTACGCACGCGCGGTGATTTCGTTTTCCGTAGGATGGATAAGAGGTGAAATAGGGTTGTTTCATATTTATAATAACATATCAGTATATAATTGATACTGACGTTATTACCTCATGATGAAACAACTAAATAAGAGTTAGTAGAAGAAGAATGGAACTTGAAGAAAACGATAGAAGGTATTACCTCTTTCTTGAAGTGCCTCCTTTAAACTTTCTCTTAAGGCACTAGAGTTGGTCTTTTGATAAGACCAGTACCTCTAGTAGGTTTCTAAGGAAGTGGGGAAGTGAAATGGGCCGGGGTTGTCTGAGCTTGAAGGCTCAAATTGGTGTGAGGAAGAGAGGGAGGAGGTGCCGTTTTATAAGGGAGGAGAGGGGCACCTTTGGAAATATAAGAAATATTCGTTTATATTAAATCCCAACCCCACTTAAAAACTTCCAAAATGACTCATATCCGAATATTAGATGAGATAGGGTTGTAATCCCATCAACCAATAAAATTTAGACATGTTAGGAATTTATTTTAAACATTATCAACTTGATTTATCCTTATTTTTCAATTTAATTTTATTTGTGGTAATAATATTCTAAATTTTAAATTATTATAAATAATTACATATGTGTTTTGAATTTTCAATAATTTTACACTTTATGACATTTTCGACCATATAAATTTTAATTTATAATTTTTAAATATTTTTTTGATTTTTAAAAAATTTTATAATATGTTATTTTTATAAAATAACAATATTGTCAATTTTGACACTATTCATTTATTTGAATTTAAATAAAATATATACAGAAGATATGTTCAAAATAAAAGCTTTAAAAAATTCATAAAATGTCATATGTATCTATAAAATTAGTGTAGCACATTAAATAGTTCATATAATATTTATTTTAATATTTTTAATACAATTCATTTGATATTTTAATTAATAAAATAATTTCAACATCACTATTGTGTCATTATTAATGATAATTATCTAATCCCTAAAAATTATCCATAAATTCCTATGATGTAGATAATTGTGTTATATTTCTGGAGACTATTCATGTTTGAAGTTTCATTAAGTTTATCACCAAATTAAAATTATTATACTTATAAGATTTAAGAAACTGACATGTTGTCACACTCTTTGGTTTTAATAATAATTAAATTAGTTTCATGTAAAAAAGTCCATTAAATGAATCTAATCCGACCCTTAGGTGATATGGGTCGACTTTTAGTCATCCAATAGGATTTTGGCAGGTGTTAGGGCAATTTTATAATCTTATATTTACCCTTAATTACCTGATTTACCTTCAACTATGGTAAATAAAATTTACCGTAGTTACTATTCATAATGCCCAAAAATAAAAAGTAGTCTATTAATATAATTTGGACCCACTGATTCTGAATATGGAATCCATTTTTCAAAATTCAAAACATATAAGTTGCAGTAATTAATTTAAAATAAATCCCGTTGTTAAGAAAACGGGTTTTAGAAGTTAAAACATTGCCAAAGATTGAAATGTTTTTACCTATGAATTCAATTTGAAATTAATGCTAATGACATAAATTATATTAAATAGTAAAAATATATTCTATTTATACTTTAAAACCATTCAATATTATAATTTATCCATATAAATTATCTCAATGAAAAAGTTGTTTTTAATTAAAAATTAGCGTATTTTTACTATTCATCAAAATATGAAAGTTATCAGAAAAATATCAAAAATTTATCCAAAGTAAATTTTTATACCCTGATTCAAAATAAGAATTCTATTTTGTCAAATTTAACTTATAAACATGTCAAAAACTAGATTTAATGTGGGTGCGCCATCAAAAGGCGGCAAAACTGTATTTTTTAAAAAATATTTCTTTTATCCAAAAAAAACTGATTTTGCTTTTATACCTCATTCTAGAAAATGTATAAGTTGAATTAAAATGTTATAAAATTAAAAATTCAGTTAGTACTATTCATAATGGCTAGTTTTAATAATATTTTAATAGCATATTGTTGTTTAGTGAAACTCGGTATTGCGTACGACGCAAGCTATCGAGGAAGGCTGCGGTTGCGTGTAAAGCAAGCCAAGCTAGTTTTGTGTGTAGTGAAAGATTACTTTGATGATTTATATAACATAAAAACAAAATATTTCTCATAAAAGTCTCGAGTGTTACAATCATGAGATAATACACAAGAAACTCCATGAAATAATATATAATATACCAAAACTATCCCACAATTCATATACAAGTAAAACTAATATAAATAAAAGTATCCAAAAGTAAAAATATGTAAAAAAGAAAAGTAAATGCAGTGACACAATAACAATCCAAAGATAAGATCTGGTAATATCAAGTATGGTCCATGTAATACTCATGGAAACCTTAAAATTGGTTTATATACATTGGGTGAACATACAAATATACTCATTATGAAACCCAAAGTCTCACATGCATAAGTTAAAGAATAATACTACTCTACCCAAGAGAAAATAGATAAACCAATAGCAACAAATAAGGTTAACTATCCATCCCAACCTCACTATGGAATTCTCACTAAATAACACAGGCCAAATATAATGACATAATAAGAATCATATCGACAAAGGGTAACCCACACCACTTTCCCCATAATTATCCACTCTCACGCCCTAGTGTCGTACATACTAGCACTCCCATTTCTTCTAAATAACATATGACACAAAACCACAACATAGTCACATCACAT
Organism: Viscum album; assembly: GCA_963277665.1. Lineage (NCBI taxonomy): Eukaryota > Viridiplantae > Streptophyta > Magnoliopsida > Santalales > Viscaceae > Viscum > Viscum album. Next base: position 545,335,444 of record OY728119.1, read on the forward strand.
AATTCCAAAAAACACATCTTCCACCACCCCACCACATGGTCACATCACATCTCACTTGAAAAATCATGGTCCATTACATCACAAACATCACTAGAGTAGTACGGTATTGTGAACATGATGGAAGTCAACCTTGTGCCCTCCTCCTTTCATGAACGACCCCAACTATAATCCACACTAAATCATGTTGGCATCACATATCACCAAAATACACATGTTATACTAACCCATAACATAGACACATTACATCTCACCCAAATACACTTATGCCACTACCTCTCTGAACTGTCATATCACATATCACCCAAAACACCTAGTCCATCATCTATTTCACTAATAGACCTTTGGACATCACATCTTGTGCATATCCACCCACCGAGAAGAGATATTAGGGATGAGTGGGTAGCCATCCATCCATCCTACTCACTAGGATATTGGTAGGAACAACCCCATGTGAATATATGTCTCTCAGCACTTAGTTCTTATATGGGTGGGTGAAAATAGAAATCAAAAAGAAAATACAAGTATATATATATAGCCACACATAATCCCAACCGATGGGTTCATAGAAAAAAAAACTAACCAAATCACAACATTCCAACTTTCATTACCTCCTATAAATTCATAACAACACACAAACCATAAGACACATCACACCACTAACCAGTTCTATTATCCAACTCGTTCATTTCATTAATAAGCGTTAACCACAATTAAACACACAACCCATCATTTATTTTTTAATTAATAATTTCCATCCCATTAAAAAAACAACATAAATTGTAATAATTATAAAATAATTAATCCATCACTACCCTGTCTTCTAGAACAATGCAACTATACATCACAATAAGCTCATCATTCCCATCGTATCGTCGCCCCACAATCATGGATAAACAAACTCTCACCACACCTACCCAAAAGAATGACCACAAAACCATAACCTAACCACCCCAAAAGTATGTCCAATCAACCATAACCTCGCTACCCCAAAATCACATCCAAACAACCATAACCTACCCCCCCCCCCAAATCAAAGCCAAAAAAACCATCATTCCACGCCGCATTGAAACCACATATCACTACCCCAAAAGCATGGTCAAACTTCACAAACCATTATATAACATTTTATAAATTTATCAATGTCGGTTTTTTCATATTTCACTTTATTTTAGGTTTATTATAACACAATACATAAATCAATGGGAAACCATTTTATTATAAAAATATAAATGTTTATCCAATTTCTATTTTGTGGTGATATCATAGAAACATGAAAAAAATATTCCACATCACAACAAATTATTAAGAAAATTATCCTGAAATCCATGATTTATGGTGGGTCTTTCATCCTATACAATCATAATATCTCAAAAATATAAATCCTCTAAAATCATGAATATCATTCCCATTTTCCAACTCAATTTATATTATCCAATTATTCAAATTTGTTTAATTTATAACAAGCATATACCAAATATAAAAAAGAGTAAACTCATATTGAATGATACAAAATAAAGTTAAATGATGGATTCCCTACCTCAAAAGAGCATTTTAAACTCACTTCACACAACGAGGCAAGGAAGAAACACCCGCAAATCACAACTTCTCAATGAGATCATTGATCAAACAGCATCTACATGAAATGGTTATCAAAACACAACCCAAAAATAATTCTAAATGAAATAAATATCTCTAAAACGAATCACCAAGATAAGAATGAAAGAAAAAAATGTGGAAAGGTTAATTACTCATTGAGGATAACTAACAAACAACCACCAAAACCAGTAGATCAAAAAAAGGGATAATAGGGATATATGGTCTTTTTGGGGTTCCTAGGGATTGGAAAAAATTATAGGAATATGTGTATGCCTAAATGAAGAAGGTTTTTCCTAGAAAAGGACATCAAACTTGTAATCCCCCCATTTTTACATTGTGTAATACATAAAGTTCATGAATTCCATAGGTATTTAAAAAAATTAAAATTTTGTCAAAAATTGTGTTTCCTTGACTTCATTTAATTACACATTGTGAATTCCACATTCATGACATGAATCTATCATATGGTTTCCTCGTGTTCTCACATACAATCTATGAACCAACCAGCAACACAAGACTTAAAAAATAAATTCATGTCTTGTAAAAAATTCACAATATGAATTTCTATGAGTAAAATTTTTGTTCCTCTGACCACCATAGAACCTTCTCAAGCCTCCTATAAAAACCCTCCAACACCAAAAAAATGGAAATGTAATGGGACTATAAGGAACGGGGTTTTAGAATTGAACATAAATCATTATTGACTCACATAACATACATTAAGTATAGATTAGGTAAAATCATAAAGTTTTGTAATATGCATTTAAAACGAAATAATAAAATAAAAAAACATAATAAAACTATAAATAAAATTAAAAAATAGAGTTTATAAGACAAAACATATAGAACATGTCATGTGTCTGCTGAACAGAAAACTTTTATAAATAGTGAAAAAATAATAAGACGATGAGGAATAAAATGAATGGAATCTTAAATAAAAAATAGTCTTTACTTAATTATACAAAATATTTAAATTTATAATGAAATTAAATTATTGATATTGTTATATAAAAAATTAAATGGGAAATAATTAAATGTTTTTTGTTATACTAAATATATTAACACAAAAACAAAATATTTCTTCTCATTCACATATATATATATATAAGTAATCAAAAGAATAAAATAATATCTATCAACTATAATTTTAATAATTTTAAACTATATTTAAAATATATAAATGTTATGATTAAAAAACATAAATATTACATTAATGAAATAATAGTAGCAAACAGACATAATGAACATGTATAAAACATGTTATATGTTTTCACATGATATTTTAGATCATATAATTATTTACATAATTATTATAAGATTAAAATAATAATAATTAAATGATAAATTCATAAAAACTAAAATATATAAATTTTTAAAAATATAAATAATAAATAATCAAAAATAAAAAATATAACATAAAATGTTAAGTTGACATATAGCATATTCTTCAACAAAACATGATTTCTATTAGAGCATAATAAAAAATATATTTTGCTAATTTATTTTTAATGAAAACCTTTACATATATATATTTAAATAAATATTAATTCAAAATCATTATATAATACACTTAATTAAAACATATTTAAATAGAAAACATAAAATAATCAAACATAAAATAAATTTAATAAGTAGAAATCATCACAAAACATGGTTTTCATTAAAATAAAAAAAACTTATGTGATAAAAATATATATGTATATAATTTTAATAAAAAATATATATTTATTGTCTCAATATAAATTAAAATACAAAATTACACTGTGATATATAAAATAAAATAATATTTGTTTTGAAAAATAAAATACATAACATTGTTAAAATAGAGAAAAATCTTAAAAAATTCAAATAAAAAAATTGTTCTACATTCATACCCAATAAATTTAATATGTTTATTACCCTTTTAAAAACATATTATCATGATATATAAATATATACATGAAGACACATAAATTTTGTTTCTGAAAAATCCCTCATGTTGACTTTGTGATGTTTTTTAGATGTGTTTGTTGTAAACCCGTATTGAAAAAGTTCCAAAGTGGAGAAGACCATGATGTATTCATGAAGTAAAGCATTTGAAGAATTTTTTGTCTCTCCAAGTAGATTATGTTTTGATTTAGTATAAAGGAATAATTTGTGTACAATATGACAGGAATTATACTCAAATTAGGGGACTTATAGAACAAATGTTTCACAAACTTAATGGAATTCATTAACATGAGATGATATTTTTTATTAACATGAATGGTTTGTTGAATAATTATTTATGTATTGGTATTTATATAAATATGTAACTCATCTTATAAAAAAAAAATATAAGCCTTATAGGAAGATTAGAGGAGTTAAAATCAATTTTTTATGTTAGAGTAAGATAAATGTATTTCTTAAAAGAAGGAATTTATGTGACCAATAATTTTTCTCTGAATGGAAATTTAATGATTTTTTTTGTTTTAAAATACATTTCATTAACATTAGTAATTCAAAAAAATGTTTTATTGAAACCAAAAGTGAATATCATAGAATTTATATGGTAAAGTGGAATTCATTATCTTGACTAAACAATAACTTCAAAACACATTATTTATTGTTTAAGAAAAGTTAATTTGGTATGACTGAAGAATAGTTTAAAGGAAATATGAGTATATTTTAGTTGAGGGAGTAGTTTATTTTCAAAATCATGAGTGTTTTTCAACCATGGGGGATAGTGAGATTTCTCCAAAAAAATTATAAACAAGCATTGAGATTGGAGATTAAGGTACATTGACACATTTTCATTACCTTGGATTATTATAGAATTTGTAAAATAAATAAATAAAATCATTTCAAAATATCTAGTTGATTTTCTGCATCATATTTTTTTATTATAGAGAGAGGTGTTCCTATTAATGGTTGAACAAGATCATTGGAAATTTTCATTTAATAAAATCGACATAGCCAAATTCACCCCCAGAGTATTTAACTTGCATGGGTCCATAAAGTGGTATCAGATTTAAAAGGACCATGTTAGAGGAATTCATATCTATTTGTATGTCATAGAAGTCATAAATCAAAATGATATTCTAATTTTCAATTGAAATAACATTAAACATTGTATGAATTAGATAAAAAATATTTTCTATACTTAGGAATTGATATTTACAAAGATATTATTCATGGGATCTCAGTTCATAAAGATCGTATGATATTATTAAATAACAAACAAAAATAGTTCTATATTGATTAAAATGGTATCAATGTGTTGGTGGGGGATTTTGCCAATAAAATATACATGAATGTGATTTTATTTAAATAAATGCATACCATATGGGAAAGATGCTTAACATCTATAAAAGAGACTCAAGTGTATGAGAATATAAATATTGAATTATATAGAATAAGTAAAATAATTTTAGGATGCATCTAAATGAAATAATTTATTCATTATTTGATTGGATAAATTTGATATTGGAGGGAATTATTATACTAGAATAAACTGTTAATAATGTAACTATTATCAATAACATATTAAGATTCTTTATTCCTCAGTTTAATTCATCCCAAAATATATGTCATTGAGGGTAAATATTGAAATGATCTGACTTTGGTTAATCATTGAACTATACTTTTTATATATGACATAAGGGACAATGATAATGAGGTAGTTGAAAAAATGAAGTATAATGAAGAAACATTTAATTCATTGTAAAATATTACATAATAGAATGGTCATAAATTAGAAGAGAATGATGAATTTATTTTATTCCTTCCGTCAAATTTTTAATGGTAAAATAAATAATTATAAAATGGGAACTTAAAGTCATGTGATTTCAGTGTGAAAATTTTTGGCACATAATGGTTAATTTTCCGAATAAATTTTAAGGTGATTAGGAGGATGGTTAAACTCCCATAAATAAATCTTCAAATAATGGGAATGGTAGGAAGAGTGCTAAGGAAAACATCTTCAAGAGAAAACCCTTATTTCACAAGAGAATAAAATCTTCAATGAAAAAAATTAAAATAAAATTTGGGTTATAAATACATAATTAAGATTTTATTGTAACTATTTTATAGAAGTCAAAAATAAGGGAAGATAGTGATGATGACAAAGCAGAAGTAGAATGATGAGTTTATCTCAATATAGAGTTATAATATTTATTTGATGAGATATATATTTTGATATCAAAAATAATTAAAGAAAATATAGTAGTTGATGATATAAACATCTATATGTTTGAGTATGAATAAATAAGTCCTTGTAGAAGTTATAAATTAAAAAGATCAAATCTAAAAATCTTGGAGAATGTTTTTGAGTAAAAACTTAATATCAAAAGAGATAACCCAAATTAATAATTGAATATATTACACATTTAAATATAGATTAAAAAATATTCCATATATTTATGGATAAATTATTTTTTTATTGTGATAAATAAAAGAGCAGGAGAGAATTTTAACATCGGGTATGACATCGGAAAATCATATCAAAATAGACTTATAAAAGATTAATAAGATGAATGGAGGTCAAAAAATATAGTTAGAAGTATTTTTATAGAAATATATTAGATTTTAGAATGAAACCCCTATTATGGGGATTTATCATAATCATAAGCCAAAGTTGGCTGATTTAAATCCACAAGCATCCATATCGAAGTTGATGGTCTATTTTATTATGACTCATAATCAGAACAATCAAAATACCCAAATGGATATTAGAGATACAATTAAAACATAATAGAATACTCCACAAATAAGGTGTTATTATTGTTTAAATTTGGAAAATAATCACTGTGTATGTTCTATATCCAAGAGAGCTTATATGATGTAGGATAAATAAAGGTATCAAAGTAGAACTCAGCATTTTATATATGATTTTGATGGTCATTATTTATATTTTTATGTATATATTAATATTTATAGTAAATTATAATTTATAATAAATAGGAATGTTCTTATAATTACACAAAACTATCATATATAGTGGTTTAAGGAACCATCAGGTGGATTGAAAAGACAAAACCAATATGCATCTTTGTTAGAAAAGGTTGGTCGAATATATTTACAGGGGGATCCAACATACCAATTAGTACCATTTTATAAGAAAATATATGGATCAAAAGGATAATATTTGTGATGGTAATGGTTATTTATAACTTCCTAAAATGAGAAGATCTTGTTGGGGTATATATTCTTGATAGTGGATATTGTTCCAATATGACGGGAATCAATAATCTTGTCTATGGTATCAAATATGAAAAAGTAGGTGTTTCTAGATTTCCAAATGATAAAGGGTTTAAAATTTTTGGATTGGGAAAAGAAATATTTAGGGGAAAATACATGGGAAAAGCAGACATAATGGTAATTTAAGGTATTGGTAATGATAGGATAACTATAAATAAACTATGTGACATGAGACATGAAATTAATTTCATTAAGAAGTGTTTTATTATCAATGGGAATTATGGAATATTTGTGATGATAAGAATGATAAAAAAGGTAAATATCTAACTCAATAGTTAAGATGATATCTGATTTCTATTCAATAGATAAAAAAGCTGAATATGGTATTAAAGGCTTGGAAACTTGATAAAAAAGTCTTTGGATGATCTTCTCATAATTTAAGGAGTGTTTCATATACATAAAAAATCACAAGATCATAGATTTATGTGAAATTTTTTTCTAAAATGGATGATTATTTAGAAGATATATGTGTTGAAAGATAGGAAATCAAAAAGGTTTCTTGAATTGATTCATGTTGATGTGTCTGGGTCAATATCACGGAGGTCCCTTATTTGGAATAGAAAGTATGTACTATTCATTGATGATTATAGTTAGATAGTATAGTTGATGGTCACCACCCATAGGTATGAGGCATCTAGTTTCATTTTGTGGTATCGAAGTAAGCCTAAAAATATAAATGGCTAGAAAAATCTAAAATTATGGAATGATAATGGCACACATTTTACCGACATCTAGGTAAAGGATTGTCTCAATATGAATTGGATAAGAAACTAAGTTTTAGTGATGATAATACATCAATAAATTTTTTATTTGATAAGAGAAACTAGATCATTAAAAACCTAGATATAATTACTCATATTGAGAAAGACATAACAATGATGTAATGGATGGGTGCAGTTATAACATATATTTATACATATAATAGAGCCTTTCCATTTCTAGGAGAAGAAAAGTCTTCATAAGGTATGTGTAATGGTAAGAATCCAATATTGATATAATTTTGAATCTTCAAAACTATGTTATTTAATATTAATAATGATAAACATAGGAACTTTGAGTCTTATAGAGACGAAGGGATTTTTCTTTTATACTAATACAACACAAAGTGATTTAAATGTTTTAGAAAATGGACTGGAATTATTTTCTAATTCTAAAATTCCATTGTGGAAGAAAATGATCAAAAATTCAATAAATGGGGAGAAAAAATTGGATTAAAGTGATAAGGAGTTGATAATATCAATGGGATAATGAGGTGATAATAATGATTATAAAGAAGATACTAATGATAATCATAATGAAGTTAAACTAACATCTATATAGAATATGAAAAATGATGAATTTAATGAGTAGAATACCATATATGATCAGGTTAAACTAATTCAAATTGTTTTAAAGAATTATTTATAAAAACCCCATTCATATATTAGCTATAAAAAAATTGTATTGAAGAGGGTACTAAAGGTGAAAATTGGTTTTATGTTATGCATGAATATCAGGACTAAATTGGGAAGAAACAAACAAATGAGATTGTTTCAAAGCCTATAGATTAGTGAAACATCAAGACCAGATGAATTTTTTTGTAAGAAAATCAATGGACATGTCATGGTGGATCATAAAAAGTTATGATAAGTGTGAAAGATATTCTACTATATTAAATTTATCTATGTTGATTTAATATTTCCTCCCATTGATATATGAGAAACAATTTAATTTTTCTAGTTTGTAATAATGAAAATGGGGTTCAAAGTATTCTATATAGATTTAAAATTAGTATTTCTAAATAGATTACTTAATAAGAGGTTTAAATCAAGTAGTTTTATGTTTTTTATATACATTAATATGAAAATAAGGATTTTCAGCTAAAGAGGGAACCTTATATGATTAATAATGCACCAAGAGTATGAAATTATAGAAAATATAAATTTTTTAAGATGATTTATTTTTAGTGTGGTGAAGTTAATCATAATATCTATAAATAAATATACTAATACAAGGATTATGTTTCCTATATTTTCTAATGAAATAGTATTTGGTAAATTGATTGAATCACAATGACAGAAATATTCAAAATTTATTACTAGAAATTATTAAAGGTTGATGATTTGAGATTTGACCATTTTTTATGGTTTTCAAGTGATATAAAGAATTTATGAAACATTAATCACACAATCCAAGTATTCCATCAAGGTTCTAAAAATGTTTAAAATAAAGGATTCCATAGTAATGAAAACACCAGTTACTACAAAAATGAAATTTTTAAGGGATGTTGATGGAGAAGTGGATAATATCATAGAATATAGGAAAGTAATCCAAATCCTTTTGTAAATAATAGTGATAGGACCAGATATTTTTTTGGTTCCATCTCAATCTACATGTGATTAGAGTAATCTTATTGAAATTCACTTATAAGAGGTAAATATAATTCTATGGAATATCAAAATCATTGTGGATTTTGGATTTCCTTATAATAAAACATCCAAATAGGGGTTATTGGAATATACAGATGTAAATTTAGTCGGTTAGGTTGAAGATAGAAACTCAACATCAGGTGGTATTTTCTATCTTAGATGATTTCTCATATATTATCTTAATAAGATACAAGATTTTATGTCACTAAGAACTATAGAAACTAAACATATTATGGACACTCAATAATTATTTTGAATATTATGGATGGAGAAACAACATTAAGATATTATATTGAAGTGATATCACTTATTGTGATCATATATGAAAAATAATTTTTTATCAACCATAAAAATAATCTCATCCCACACTTGAGGATAAGAACATTGAAACAAATTATCACTTCTTAAAAGAGAACATTGAGAATGGGTTATTTATACTGGATTATGTTAATACTCATCTTTAATTCATAGATATCATTATAACTAATATACATAATGAGTTGTTTTGGAAGAATAAATTGGCTCCCAATGTCCAAATAACTCCCAAAACATAAATATTATAGATGTGGAATCCACACTCCCTAATTTATATTTTTTATTTCCATGTGTGTTGAGAATTTTCCATCATTTTTCATCCCACAAAATAGTAACCATTGGTTTAATTTATCATGGGGGAGATATTTTTTAAAAATGGGAGAGATATTTATATTTCTCAAACCACACATGGGGTCTATTATGAAATATGATAAAAGGGGGAGTTATTAAATGTTAAATAATTGGGTGAGAAGATTCAATTGGCAAAGAAAAGTTTTGGGGATAATGGATGTCAAACACCAAGTGGTGATTGAAAACTAAATGAATTTATTCATAGATAATATTTTCATGTTACTCTTATTTCCCAAGTTGAACTTAACTAATGTGGCCGTAGATTACATATTAAGTGAGTCTGTGATTAATATATAGATTTGGAGATAGAAATTTATGTTTATGTTAGAAAGTGAGAATTTTTTTAAAAAGATATTTAATAAGTTTGAATTATTATCAACCAACCCAAAGGGATAGATTGTTTGAAACAACCCTTGAATTAACTTTTCATTGATTTTTGGTTTTATTTGTTGAAAAACTATGTTACAAAATTTCCATAGTGAATAACACCATGACATATTCATGAAGGAAAGTATATTGTTAATTTTTAAGCATTAATGAGATGATAGTGCAACAATTTGGAGCAAATGAAATTTCCTCATGCAAGATTGTCATAATCTCAAATAAAGAAGTGGAATATTAAAAAAAAGTTGTTCAAACTTTTTGATGTTCTCAAATGTGAGGAAAATAATTTTTTAGAATCATGAAGGTTTTAGCGATGCATTTTTTACATATTGGTTTTCCAATAAATAGAACAGTAATATAAAAATTCATATATATAATCTTTGATGGAGTATCATGATAGATAAGATATTTTTTAATGTGAAAATTATATGAACATATTTCATTCATGAAGGAATATGGACAACCTATATATTCATGTAAAAAATATTTACACAAATAGGCGTTGTTGAAACATAATTGAAAAAAACATCAGTTCTTTACAAAATGAATTAACATGAAATGTAAATAAATATCCCAAAATTTATATAGTTAATTTGAATTAATCAATTGATAGATGAAGAGATTCATGATAGATCAATTCTGTTATCAACAAATGTGGATTTGTTATAAGTAGAGAATATTCTAAAAGAAGAGTGACTAAACATTACTTAATAAATAAGTGAGTTATCATATAATTAATATTTTTAAAATAGAGGATATTGAATTTACTTTAAACATTGTAAATAATAAATGTTCTTAGTGATTGGGGTACATAAACATGTCATCAGTGTATACTACTTAGATTTTCCCAATATAAGTGAACTATATAAAAATTGAATATGACCCTCTTTACATTATTTATCATATTATGTCTATTTCAATGTAGAAAGGAGTTATTATTAAGGGTTGAAAATAATCATTGTAAATGTTCATTTCAATTAATTTTCATTCTAAGATTAACCCCCACCCCCTTGGGAATTTTTCCATCTTGAGGCTAAAAAAATTAAATTTACTAAACAAATTCAATTTCTATGATATATATTAATATACATTAAATATAATGATAATACAAGAAATTAAATAACAAATTTTCTAATTATTATAAATTTATAATTATTAACACAAAATAACAGAAAATGTAAATCATATATGTTAAACCGTGATATTTTTTAATATATATAACTTTAATAAATTTTATGTTTTTGATAGCCTATGATGCATGAAACATTGAACTTAAGGGAATAATGATGTACTAACACAAAATTTAATAAATTCGTTGATATTTAATAGGATTTTATTGTTTAAATAACTTTTTAAAAAGGGTCAAATTCACTTAAGGAAATACCATTGATTCTTGAGAAACTATTTTAGCAATTTTGTTATGAATTATTTAATAATTTAATATTTTGAAGAACTATATAGAAAAAACATTATTGATAAAACACATGTAATAATTAATTAAATCAAATAATTAAATCCTTTAAATTGATAATAAATTATAAGGAATATTACATTACTAATTCTTGGATAAACAAAAATGGTTTCCTTACACACATTATTTTAATTAAATATGTATTTATTTAAAAGATATTTTCCCTAATCTTGAGTATTAAAATTGGAAAATAGTATTTTTATAGATTTATAAAAATTAGTAATCATTCATAAATTGATTTTCAATTAGTTATAAATGAAGATAAAATCCTTTCACGGTAAAAAGTGATATTTTCATAAAACTATTTATATAGATGAAAAGTATTTTTATATTAATAAATAAAATTAATCACTCTTTATAAATATATTTAACTAAATATTTAGATAATATATTCAATTAAATAAATTAATATTCATATACAATATTTTACTTTTAAATTATTATAATAAATTTAATTTTAATCTTAATAATATATTTTTCTAAACAAATTACACGGTTTCTGTGTGGTTATTAGAATTAATTTCCTCCACCTATAAATATTTAATATCATAAATTTTTTTTTCCATATTTGGAATCATCATTAAGAATTTTACTTATAAAATCAGTTTCATTTTTTTCATAAAAAAAAGTTTCCTTTGGTAAAAGTTTAGTGAGTATGGTTAAGGTTAAATGTAATAAATGGTTAAACTAAGATATAAGGACACAAATATCACTAAAACATGTCTAAATTTGATTGGATAGGTTTATTTCACCCTCACTTATAATGTATTCTAAGATTTTCTATTTGTTTCAACTTTTCTTATAGAATTACATTTATTTTATTTTAAAGTTAAGGGTATTTACAATAGTGTCACTCCCCTCACTTATAAAATTGAACACCCCCCCTCACTTCATAAAAAACTATAAGAACCTTATATCAACCAATATCTAATAAAATAACATTCCAATATTCATTATTAAGCCATAGAGGTTTTGGTTTCACCAAAATACCAACTCAAGAAAGCTTAAGGAAAGTTCCAACCATGGATACCCAAGGAAGAGGTAGTCGACTTAACCAAGGTCTTTTATGTTTTATTCTTCATAAAACTCCTCAAAATAATCAATAAACACCTAAAAATGGAATCAGTATCATTTGTATACTGAAATTTTATTATGTTGAGGTAACACTCATTATTTACCTCTTTTCAATCTAATAGAAGATGAAAATATCATCCATGCATGTGTCTGGACTACCAACTCCATTAAGAGAGATATTTAATTTTTCACCACATCCTATAATTTATGTTTATAAATATAAATTAAGTAAAAATAAATGATATTTATGACTTAATTATAATTATTTAAAGATAAATTATTATATAATTTCCTTTCTTCTCACCCATTGGAAAATGGAAATGTCACTTTTGTGTACAGGTGGACAACTTCCCCCATGAACTATGAATCCCATTTTAAATCACAAAATTAAATATATTATTCCGAAAGTGTATAAAATATATAAATATTATATTTATTCCATTTGTAATGATTGGAGCCTTCGACACAAAATATGTTTGGAAACAGAACTGGTAATACCCAAATAATGACTTTAAAAAATAATTATTAATAAATGGAAAAGAAGAAATTTTTAGTGAATTATATATCAAAATATAAATTTATATATGATTATAATAGGAAATTATAGTTTATTTAAATTTATTATAAAGGGATTTAAAGTTTTATTAACTAATTAGATAACTAAGGTGAGGGTTTTTCATCTCAAGTTTTCCACTTTGTGACATGTTTTTGTACTATAGGTCTATATTCTCTTTTAAGGTGTATATAATTCCAATTTAAAATATTATATCTTGAACAAATATATTTTCATGGTATTTAAATTTATGTTTCATGCTATTTATTTTAAGGGATTTTGGTCCAAAAGATACCAATGTGTTAATGTTTTGTTTTACAATCTTAATTTTTATAGGTAATGTTCATGTTTAAATTTCCTTTGGAGAAATTATATTCCCCATATATGTTAAATCGAATTTGTTTTATTCTAATCTCATTACTTTTTGGTTTTTCAAGTATTATTTCTATTTCCCACCTCATTGGTACTCAAAAATAAAAAAATAATGTTTTTTTTAAAATCCATCATTATTTTTTCTTTTTAGTCATCAATATTTCTTTTCTATATCCATGTTCTTCCAAATTGTTTTTTAAAAGTTCTTAATTATTTTAAATTATTTTTAAGGTAATTTTTATATTATATTTTATTTTTTATAAAACTTTTAAGAGAATATTGTTCTAATTTTCTAAACTAGTAATGTTTTTCTTTCTTTACATATGTGAGAAAATAATGTTTTTTAACATAGATGAAAAATATTTATTTTCTTACTATCATGGAATTTTTTCTTCATGAGTCTTCCTTTCTAAGTTTCCATGGTTTTTCAAATACAATCCTTTTATTTTTTATGGGATTTTTTGTTTTTTAAAGTTATACAAAGAAAATTAATATTCCATTTTTTTTCAAAAAAAATATTTTTAATGATTTTATAAAATTATTTTTCATATTTTTCATTATCCTTTAATGATAATTATTCTTCACTGGGGATATAATATATTGATAAAATACACCTTATTTTTATGGATGACTTATGATTTCTTTTCAGAAATTATCATGTAATTTATTTCTTTTACATAGGTTATTTAAGCTCTAAAGGAATGATGAATGATCTTATATTTATTTGGAATACATATGTAGAGTTTATTATATGATGTGTTGGTACATTATAAGCCTTTAATGCATTGTATAATGTTTTATATCTCATGATATAAAAGTTTGAATGCATAATTATGCCAATGAGGGTACACTAGTGATTAGAACAATCCTAATAAGGTACATAAATGGTTAGCCCAATCCTACCATTTAAAAAATATATTAATGGGTAGCCTTGATATATGATTTCTATATATTTATTACTTCACACTTTTAGTCCACAATCTTAAAACATATTCAGATCCTTATATTATTCTCTCATGGCACATGAATCTCTAATATTCCACACTCATACAAATCATTTATTTTTTATGATGATTCTCTATGTGATGAATCATGATTTTATATTTATGTATTTGGGTATTATATTTATATACCATGATTATGTTCTCACACCCTTATTCTTAAATTATTTTTCATTAGGATATTAAAATGTAATGTCCCATTTTTACCCATTCTTAGCATATAATATCTCCTATCCTTAGGTATTCATTTCCCAAGGTAATGAAGAAGGATATTAATTATGATAATCATATATGGGTACCATGCGAGAAATATATTTATTTAAAATGTTTAATATTATTCATAATTCAGATAATTTTGTGTCTTTCCTCCAAATACACTAATTATCTATGATTCTTACGAATAGATTACTATAATTTATATTTTATATTTATCTAAAATGATTTATTATTTATATATGTGACTCACATGTCACCTCATGTTGGTATCAATGAAGTGATTAGTTATTTTATGGATTGTGTTATGAAGAAAAATATTCTTGAACCTATGTTGATCTATGAGATATTGGATGAACTTAAGGTTTAATATGTTCAAATGAAGGTGTCATAACTTTATACATATTAGGAATGTTTTAAATTTTCATATTATTGCTCACCCATATTACTAATTATTGATACTTAGACTATCACTGTTAGTGTAATAAAAAGATGATAATTAAAATCAAATGGAGGAAGGTACACTTATTATGCATTCAAGAACTCCAAATTTCATGTTTTTATATGGTTCATCCCACTATTTTATATCTCAATAATTCTATAAGGTTATCACATACCCCATCAAATATTATATATAGAATTATCTATGAATATTAATATTTAATATGATTGAATATCTATTATATATCTCATATTTGATAAAATTTCATGGGAAAGATCTTCTTGAAAGTTCTTATTATTCTCCCTATAATTGAATCTACTATGTTTTTGGTCATGGATTGGTTCTCCAATGTACAACCTCTATAAATTTTTGAAGAAGTGAAGTCCTACATTATATCATGAATTATCATAGTACTATTTATTAGTGAGAGGATGAAAATGACCTTCCAATTGAAATTACATCAATTAATTCTTCTTAATAACTATTCATGAAGTGTATTTATCACAAATGGTTTTGGAAAAACACAACATTAATGTAACTCTTTTTGTAGGGGAATATGCCAATATATTTCATGAATATTTTTCAGTCTTCCCCTAAATGTAGAAATTTATTTTTTTGTAGAACTCATACCTCCTAAAGTTACTATTTAAAATAATACTTATATAATGTCTATAATTGGGTCACAAGATTTAAAGAAGAAACTCTTAAGGAATATAAAAAAGTAATTCACATTCCCAAGTGTATCACTATAGGGTGTAATAAATTTGTTTTAATTAGAATTGTGAATTAATGAATCTTTGAAATGATTATCTTGAAACATAAAAAAATAATATTTAAGAAAAATAATAATCTTCCCCATATGGATGAATTGTTTGATAAAATACATGGAGATAAATATTTTCCAAGATTTATATTAAATCTAAGTATCATCAATTAAAGGTAAAAATGGAGGATATACCTGAGACAATTTTTAATGCAAGGTGTGGACACTGTAAATTTAAACTGTATCAAGTTAAACATATATAAATAATACATTGATACCATTGTTAAATTAATATATATATAACTAATTGTTATAAAACCCAAGGAAAATGGTTTATTTTCTGAGAGATTATATTTATAAATATATTAATATATAATAAATTCCACATAATATAACTCATTTAAAATCCCTTCTAGACATTTCATAAGTTATACTAGTCTTCATAACCTAGGTAAATAAAAATATAGGAATGGGGTCAGCTCAAAACACATTATAAGGTAAAACATATCAATATTTCATAAACTGTGAGATCATAAGAATATTAGATAAAATGCATAAGGATGAAATTTCTTATGATAAAAAATCATGTAATAGTAAGAGTTGTCCATCAGTCTGGATTAAAGGATATTTAATATCAAATGAACAAACATATACTATAAAAAATGTGTGGAAACAATATCCATTATACAATTGTCACAGAGAATATTTATAGGAACAATATTATGTTATAATATTTTGGTATAAACATAATCATAGAAAAAAATTCAAAGGCTACCCACTATGTAATTTATTACATAATGGGCTTCCAATAACCACATATATTCCTTCTTAGGCTTGAGATAATTCTCTTTTATACCCTTAGTATTTGGATAAGACCTCTTATATCCCATTTAACTTATTATAAATACTCCTTTTTCATATTTGACATTGGATAAATCTCCTTGTGTTCCCTTTGGCTTCACATAAATCCTCTCATGTACAACTTTGGCTATGGATAAATCCTCATGAGTTACCATTGGCTAGGCATAAATCATCTCATGTACCCTTCTAAGGTCATGATACAAAAGTTAAACCAATTAATTATAGAGATATAGAGGACCCCATCCTTCCTTATCAATACATATGAGTTCCACTTAAAATCAAATCATTCATATTAACCCATTAGAATAAAATGGGTTTTATAACACTTCTAAATGGTGTCATAATAAAAAAACATGATCATTTAATTTGAGAAACAAAATATCTCAAAAGTATTATTTAATAAGATCATGTATTGGGAAATACCAAATAATTTTTATTTTTATTTTTTTGATTAAATTAAATTTCCTTGATAGCTTATGTTACACGCAACACAGAGTTTTAACGAACCATGATATTATTTTAACATTATTATATAAAGATGACCTTTATAAACTAGTTATTACACATGGTGGTCTGAATAGTAATAAAAAAAATTTAAATATTAAGTATAATGTTATTATATAGAGAAATAATATTTATAAAAAAGTAAAAAAAACATTAGTAAATTAATTATATGGTTTGAAAATGGTATATGATCAAAAAAAATGTTTTAATTACTTTTTGAGAAATATAATATAAAAAATTACAATTTTAAATTATTTATTTTAAAAAATAAACTACATTTTTGAAATAAAAAAGTCAAAATTATCTTTTATTGGGTTTTTTATTGTTTTCTACAATGATTAATTTTTTTATTAATAATAAAACATACTGTTTTTATAAAAAGACTTCCTCTCATTTAATGAATTTAAAAGATATATTATATATTAATATGGTTTCAAAAGAAACATTACTTTAATTATATATTTATTAGTCCAATTTAGGTCATTTAAATCAATTTTATATTTAATTTTTATTTTCAAACACTCTATACTTATGAGAATTGTTTCTTTGGAAAATTGATTTTCATCACGTTTACTAGTTTAATTTTAGACTAACCTTTACCAATTATATGAATATAATTTCAAAAAATGGAGTCAATATTTGGAATTATAATTATTAATATTATATGAAAATTTCATCTTAATTTTTTCCCGAAATGAAAAAAAAAGTAAAAAATAATTATCATAGTTACGGTTAAAACGGGTTTACCAAGGGTTAAACTAAATGGTAAGCAGTAAAACAGACTATAAAATTATCCAAAATACATTAGATAGATATATTTAGACCTTATATCATATATTTTTTTGATAAAGATCCATTTTTTTCCTTTTTCAATGTGAAAAATGTGGGTACACTTTATTAATTTCAAATATTTCATGTGTGTCATCTCCCCCACATATAATAGAGAACCCCCTCGTGAAGTAATGGGATTATTTTTTTAGTTTCCATTTACATGGAATGTAATAAGGATAAATATAATTAATATATGGGATATATATTTCATAATAACTAATATATTAAAGAGATATATTATTTAACATTTTTTTATTCCACTCATCGAGAAAATGGAAACAACCTTCATGCCTACGTATGGCCTACCATCTCCAAGAATGGTGTAATTCATTTTCTCTCTATAACATTTATAGATTACTATAAATACATATATAATAAATATATATGATATTTATATCATGTTTATAAATATATATATTATCTAACCATTATCAAAATAAAATTACCGAAAATAGCAAACCAAATCATACACGAAAAACGAAGTAGTAATTACCCAATACATAATTGTAAAAAGGAAGTGTTAATAAACAGATAATAAAAGGTCAAAAGTAAATAATATATGGTATGATATGTATAAGTTTAATTCTTTATTATAATTATAATAAACCTATATTTATTATACTAGATTGTTGAATTATTATAAAGGAATTCCAGACTTAACGTAAGGAATTTCTATCTCCCTTTTATTTCTAGGAAACACATGTCATATTCACCACTCATTTCTTTTATTTGGGGAATATACTAAAATTTGACATGTTAAATCATTAATTTATTTATTATAATGATATTTAAATTATTAATTAAATTTATTTTTCTATGAGACTTATGATTTCAATGTTACCAAATTTGTAAGGCGATTTTCGTCTCACTTTTATTTCTATGGGACACATGAATTTTACACCACCTATTTCTGTTGTGTACTATATATAATAAAAATTAAATATTTTGGTGATTCTTCACTTGAAAATTATGGGATATACATATGAAAATAATTGTATTTTTTCATTAGGCTTATGATTCAAAATATACCAAAGTGGTAACAGATTTATGTTTCAATATCTTTGTTTATCAGGATAGTTTATGATAGTGATTCCAATGATGAGATCTTATGATATACCTCTCCCGAGGAACATATTACTTCCCTTTCAATGTTTTCGGAAAATTTCATAAAGAAAACTTTAAATATTCTCAAATTATTTTTAAAATAAATTTTTCACATTTTTTAAATTTTTAAAAAAAATTAATGGAATCTTATTATCATTTTCTAAATGAGGTACTTTTTAATTTTTACTAAAAATGTAAAATAAATATTTATTTTAACTTTTATGTAATGAATATTATTTCTTATTGTCATGAAAACTCGGTGATTTAAAGATTATTTCGAAACAAATTGATGTTATTTTCAAAGAAAATGTTTTCTTTAATATTTTTGAATTTTTTACATTTTAAAGATGTGGTTTCAAAAATAAAAGGTTAGTTTCCTCATTAAATGTTATAAGTGATCTTTCAAAAACATTCTCCATCTAAGATGACATTATATAATATAATTTTTAATTTAGTAGGGATATGAACCATGGATAACATTATTATTATTTCTCTGGTTATTTTATGTTTATGTTGACAATATATTTATGAAACTCATTCCATTTTCCATGAATTATGTTATGGTTAAATGATGAAATGTTTATAAACCCTTTTTCATTTACGAAGGATATTATATAATGAAATTTTTATGAAATCCATTTTTTCATGGGTCTTGATAAGATAAAAGGTTTTTGATCTTGTGGTACACATATGTATGATTTACATTATTTGATAGGTGGGACCTATATCTCCCTCTAATGAATTGGGTAGATATTTATATCTCATGAGACTAACAAGACTAGAATAGGGAGTGAAACTGGTTTTATAAGGGGATTTTTCCACTATGATAGTATTGGGAGTGAACCTTGACTACTACACTAGTTTGGTGAGTGAACTCAATCCTCTATGATAACCTTGGATGTAATCCTTGACTACTACAGAAATGAATTTCTATGTTTATTTTTATGCCACAAATATTTTTCTTATGAAAATGTTATGGCATCATGGCCCATGTTCTATGATTCCATTATGATTAATGTCTTATGTACTGCCATGATTTTTACCATGAATCATGTTTATTATCTATGATATGTCAGGTATTGTGATTGATTTTTTTCTCTTATTTTAATTCCCTTATGCTCACATTACATTTATGCCTCCCCTGTTTACCCTAATTATGAATCTGATCTCACACTTTTTTTTTGTTTCCTTTCACCATGTTATAAACAAAGGTATTATTTATTATATGTCTAATAAGGTTGACATTTATGAAGAAATTAATGGGAAATGATGTAGTTTACCTATGGACTAGTTTTTTTTCTATCCATATTTCCAAATTCACTAGACCAAAAATATTTCAAGCTTATGTCATTATATTATGTAATCAATAGTAATATATTAAGATATATTACCTATGTATGAGAATTTTGGGTCTCTACAGCTGGTATCTGAGAATGGTATAGTTAATCATTGGAACTAGGATAATAAAAAATTACTGGGAATCCTAAGGATAGTTCATGGTATAGTAAAATGTTTTACACTTTTAGTGATGGATATAATAAGTGGTTTATAATAAATTACATACCCTTATGGATACTACATGTGTATGTGGCTCTTTCAAAGATGAACCTATGGGTAATGACTCTGAAAATAGAACATTAATCTAGAATTGATCAATACCCAATGCATGATAATAGGAATGGTTTCACATTTGGTTTGAAACTCTCATGGGATATAATTAAAAATTAAAAACCTCTTTACACACAATTATAAAGTATTTGAATATGTGCTAACCAAAAATATCCTTGTATAAACCTAAGGTTTCATAGATTGAAAAGAAACTATAATTTTTTAGACATTATATGCAATATTTTTTAAGATTAATCAATATAATTAATTATTATTAAGGTTTATACAAACCATTTTGGTTTTAATAGGGTATTAGATATATAAAAATTTATTTGTGGTGGTCACATGTATTCTCAAATACTAAATTATATTATTTGAGATGAGTTATTTAAATTTCATTATATCATGAAAAGTAAAAAAGAGAAATTATTATTTAGAAATATGATTAGATTTTTAAATATTAATAAAATTCTAATTACATGATGATAACATAACATGTTTATGATTATTATCCTAATGAATT
The DNA here is from genome assembly GCA_963277665.1 of Viscum album. NCBI lineage: Eukaryota > Viridiplantae > Streptophyta > Magnoliopsida > Santalales > Viscaceae > Viscum > Viscum album. The sequence goes on from OY728119.1 coordinate 545,357,035, forward strand.
TTATGGTAATTTTCTTCTTCAAAACCTCATTATTCTTCCTCTAGTTGAATTTGATGTTATGTTAGGCATATATTGCCTTTCTTTACATATATCCTACATAAATTGGTGTGTAATGGAATTATTATTTTATATTCCAAACTAATATATGATCATCTATCTATGTGATAATAAATATGGAATTCTAATAGAAATCATATCCATTTTATGTGTCTTGATTCCACTTCAAAAGGGGTACTTATCTGAGATGGTTGGGGAAAACTAAACATCAATGATATTCCTATTTTATAATATGTTTTTGATTTACTTCCATAATAGTATCATATTACTCCACTAAATCATGAAGTTTAGTTCTTAATAGAATGCATACCAAGTTATATACCTATTTCAAAACTCCCAAATGAATGTGCTTGATTGGGTTGTAAGAATTTAAAATGCAACTCCAATAGAATCTTGGTAGGGGATTCATTTTAACATGTGTTCCACTGTGTGGTTCACCAATCTTTTTTTAAGAAGAAATATGGATTAATGAAACCCTTTACTGATATTTGGAAATTTAACAAGATCAAAATCAAGAATAAGTATCATCTAACCCATATTGATGATTTTTTGACCAACTACATAGAGCAAAATACATTTCCAAGATTGGACTTTTTTCATCATATCATCAATTAAAGGTAAATTACAATTATATACCCTAGTTTTTATTATATATAAGATAAGGAAACTATGAATATATATTGGTTCCATTTTTTATTACTAATTCCCTCACTATCATCATGGATTTAATGAATAATGTCTTTATAGAGTACATTGATTAGTTTGTGGTATTCTCTATAGATGATATTCTAATCCATTCAAAGTGAAAGATATAGTATTTAGATCTCCTAAGGGTTGTGTTAAAGTCTATGAGGAAGGATGTGTTGTATTAAAAATTTACCAAGTGTGAATTATGGATACAAAAAGTTTAATTTTTTTATATAATATCATTCATGGGTATAGCGGTGGATCAATCAATGATGGGGCCATTAAACATTGTCATAGATCAACCATTGTGATTGAGTTGCATAATTTTATTAGTTTGTATATTTATTATCAATTATTTGTTGAAAAATTCTCAGGCCTATATGATCCAATCAAAAAGTTAATTCGAAAGGGATCCATGTTTCTTTAGAAAAATGAATGTGATGATAATTTTAAAGAACTAAAGATATGGTTAGTCAGTGCATCTGTGCTTACTTTACCATGAAGTAGAGAATAGTTTTTAATCTATAATGATTCATATAAGAAGGTTTTGGTATTTTTTCTCATTAAAATTGATATAGTGGTAACATATTCCTCAATAAAATTGATCATTCATGCGAAATATTACCCAACTCATGATTTGGAGTGAGTTGCGGTAAAATTTTAACTAATATTATGGAGTAATTTTCTTTCTGGAGGAAGGTATGATATATATACTAAAAAAAGATATTAAATTATATATTCACATAGAAATATTTTAACATGTTCTAGAGAATATGGTTGGATATTATTAAATATTATGATTTCTTGATACATTACCACCTTGGGAAGGAAAATAAGGTGGTTGATTCTTTGATTCAAAAGAATCATGACGTTTTATCTATGATCAAGATTATAGAAGTTGCAATAATTATTTATTTTCAAATTATGTATTGTTAAATCCTGAATAAGGTATGAAATATTATCTTATTCAAATAAGTGTACAACTATCAATCCTAGTGAAGATAAAAAACATGCAGACAAAAGATGTAGATCTACAAAAGAAGGTGAGAAATGTTCCTAAATTTAACCTTGACTTTGATGTAATTATAAGGTTCAATAACCATGTATATGTCCCATACATAAAAACTTTTAAGGAGATGTTAGAGTAATATCATATTTCTTCATTATTTATACTTCCAGGAAGTAGAAATATGCATAGATGTTTAAAATATTATTTCTGGTGGGATGGCATGACGAGAGATATTACGAAGTTCATATCTTGGTTCTTGTAATGTTGGAATTTAGAGAATAATATAAACATTCTAAGTGTTGTTATAAACATTACCAAAATTATAATAGAAATATGAAAAAAATCACCACATATTTTTATCATCAGACTCCCCAAAACATCGAAAGGGAACATTGATAAATTTGTTGTAGTAAATTTCCTGACAAAATAAGTACACATAATAAGTTTTATAGAATATTTTTCTTTGTATAATATTTCTAGGATATACATTAAAGAAAAGTTAAGGTTACATGGAGTATGAAATTCTATTGTATCTTATTTGGATTCAAGGTTTACCTTATATGTTTGGAAAAGTATTCAGCATAACCTTGATATAGAATTCAGTTTCATCACCTTGTATCATACTCAAATAGATGTTTATTCAGAGATTATAAATCAAAACATATATGATATTTTGAGATCTTATTATATTTATTTCAAATGTGGTTGGGATTAACACTACCCTTTGGTGGAGTTTTCTTGCAATAATAGATATCCCTCATGTATTCATATGGATTCTTATGAATCCCTCTATGGAAAGAGGTATAAAAAAAATGTTCTGGGGTGAAATTAAAGAAAAAAATATTTTGGGAACTGAGTTAGATATGTAAATGGTAAAGAATGTTATATCCATTCAATAATATAATAAAGAGGATCAATGTTTATAGAAAAGTTATGATGACAATCATCGATGTGATCTGGATTTTAAAGTTGGTGAGAGGGTTTTTCTATAAATTTATCCATGAATTATTTTATGATAATCATAAATAAAGAATACTTTATCCCAATTATATCATCCCCTTTGATATTCATGAATAAGTATGGATAGTTTCTTATCTCATGGATCTTCAACTGAACCTCTCTCATGTCCATGTTGTGTTACATGTATCTCTCCTGAGGAAGTACATACCTAACCCTTTACATGTACTAAACTTAGAGGTCATACCACTAAAATAACATCATTATTAGGAAGAATAATTTTTGGATATTCTATATCATAGAAATAAATTTATACAAAACAAGACAACTCCCCTAGCTATTATTTTGTGAAAAATAACCAATTTGAAAAATCTACAAGAGAAACTGAGGATGTGATGAGGCAAAAGTATCCCCATTCTTTTTTTTATAGAGTGAAAAAATTTTAGGGTTAAATTAATTTTAATGGCGGTATAATTTAATATCCCAATTTTTTATGTAATATTTTTTGGAATAAATTAAATTTTTTGAAAACTTGTGTTACAGACAACATCGTGTTTTAATGAACTACGTCATGCTATTATTATTATTGTTTTTTAAACATGAACATAATAACTTAGAAATTAATCATTTTGGTATGAATAGGAATTACCACATTATAAAAAATAAGTATATTGGTTTTAATTAAATAGATCACATTGATTAAAAATCACTTAATTTTTAGTAAATTTTTTATGTGTTCCAAAAATATTATTTCATAAAAAAAACTATTTTTATTGATTTTTATGAACAAATAATAAAGTTAAATTTTTACAATTTTAGAAAATATATTTTAATAAATAAAATTAATTTTTTAAATCTTCATTTTAATACTATCATTTATGAATTTTTGATAATTTTTTACAAATATAAATTTTTTTATGAAAAGTAATAAACTACAGTTTTTTATTAAATATTGCTTTTTTATTTGACTAATTTACAAGACCCATATTATTTTAATATAGTTTTAAAAGTAAAATTATTTAAATTATATATTTATCAATACAATTTATTTAATTTTAGTCAATTTTATATTAAATTTGGATAATAAACCTTTTAATACAGATGCAAATTTGTTCTGTGGATAACTACTTTTTATCACATCTATGAGTTTCATTTTAAATTAAATTTTTTCAATTATATGGATATGATTTTAAAAAATGGATTCCATATTTTGAATAATAATAAATAATAATTTTAAAATAATTTTTTTTTCAAAATGAATTGTAAAAATAGTAAAAATTAATCAGCACGGTTAAGGTTAACACAGGTTTACCAGGGGTTAAACTAAACATATAAGAGGAAAAATGAACTAGAAACGTTTCTAGAACACATTTTATGGATATATAAAGAAATTATCTCATTTAATTGTTGATAATGATCTATTTTGATTCCATATGTAATTTAAAAAATGTGGGTACACTTTATTATTTTCAAAATTTCCAAGGCTGTCATCTCCCCAACATATAAAAAGGAACCACTATTCTCTCCTCTACACATATTCGAAACCATTTGGTAACACAAAAAAATACCAAAAATAAATTCCATAATTTACTAACCACATACTAGATTCATTATATTGATTATAAACCCCTCTTATGGAGGATTGTTTTGTAAACAAAAAGGAGCTCTTCAAAAAAGAGGTGTAGTCCTTAAATATGCATTTTTATTTTATTTATTCTCAAAAAATCATAAAAAATTATTAAAAAATTATGATAAAATTTAATAATTACCTCTTATGTATTTATATTTTATAATTTTAATGGAATAAACAACATCTATCTCATCTTACATTAAGTGGGAAATGAAACTATCGATTATGCGTATGGCGGACTACTAGCTCGCAAGCCAATTTAATTTGTTTCCAAACACTGCCTCTCATGAATAGATATAATGATGTATTTAATGTTTATATATGATATTTATGATATATTTATACATTTATAATCATAATATTACATATATTTTCTTAATTTACATTCAATGGGAATACAATAACGTCGATCATTTGTACAATGAACTACCGCCTAGTGAATTGATGTGATTCATTTTTCACATACTATTTACATGAAATGTAATAAGGATAAATATAATGAATATATTTTATACATACAAAATAATAATGAATCTATATAGTTGATACATTATTTACCTTTAATTTCATTCAATCCTTTGAGAAAATAGATACAGCGTTCATGCATATGAATAATGGAAACATCATTTAGGCTATCGTCTGCGTGAATGAAGAAAATAATTTTCTATCTCTAAATTTTTTTGATTAATATAAACACACATATAATGAATATATATGATATTTATATAAGTTTTAAGATTATTTATATGATGTAACTATGATCAAAATAAAAGGGATGAAAATACCCAACCAAAACATACACAAAAATTAACTAGTTAGTATGAAGGAAGTCGAGACTTATGGAAAGGGATTTCTAATCTCGTTTTTATTTATGGGAGACACATTCCTTATTCACAACTCATTTCTTTTGTGTGGTGAATATACTTTCCCTTGTAAATTTTATGTCATGAAATAATTTATTCTCATGATATTTAATGTTTCATTAAATTTTATTCTTCCCTAGGTATTACGATTCAAAAGTTAACAAAGGAGAAAAGGGATTTTCATCGCACTTTTATTTCTATTGAACACATGACTTATACAATACTTGTTTCTTTTTTGTGTCATATATAATACCAATGAATGTATTCTGTTATTATTATCATAAAAATAATGGGATATACATATCCATATAATGTTATTTATTTCATGAGGCTTATAATTCAAAAGATACCATAGTGGTAAACGCTTTATGTCACAATCAATTTGTTTATTGGGATTGTTGTTTATTATTCATCCAATGATGAGATGTTATGTACTACCTATAAAGAAACACATTAATTTTATAATTTTATTTTTATTTATTAAAATTTAATTTCTTATTTTTATTTTCATCATTTTATATACTCATGGTTAAAAATGAATGTTTTTAAGGAAAAACTAAATTTATTTCACTTTTCGATCGAAAACCCTTTTTATTCAATTTCTAAATATTCAGAAAATCAATGAAAATTTGCACTATCCTAAAATTATTTTTTATTGAAATTTGAACACATAATTTATTTTTTTAAAAATGGATTTAAAGGAATATCATTTTTCAAATGAATTACTTTTTGACTTTTTACTAATAATGTGAAAGGAATCTTCATTTTTGAATGTCCGATATAAATTGTGATTATCATCATTATAACCACTCAATAATTTAAATATTATTTTAACATTATCCATGTTTATATTCAAAAAATCCTATTTACTATTTGGGATGTTTGTACATTTTAAAGAACTGATTTCAAAGAGAAAAAGGTGTATTCCTCAAAAAAAATGTTCTAAATGGTTGTTCAAAATACTTTTCCATTTAAGATGATATCCTTTAATGTTATTTATGATTTAATAGGGTGATGACCCAAGGATATCATTTTAATTATTTATCTTAATGGTTTATATTTATGAAACCCATTCCTTTTACCATGGGTTTTATTATGATGAAATTTTAAAATGATGATGAATCCTATTTCTTTTCCATGGGTTATGTTATGATGAAGTGTTTATAAATCCCATTTATTTTAATGTATTCGGATATGATTATTTTATCCTGATCTTTTGGAACATGTATATTTTATTTTCATTATGTGATGGGTGAGAGACCTATGTCTCTCTCCAATGCATTGGGTAATGATTGATATCTCATTACATAAATAGGACTGGAATATTGAGTGAACCCAGATCAGTATGGGAATTTTTCAACCATGATAGTATTGGGAGTGAATCATTACTTCTATGATGGTTTGGGAAGTGAACCCATTCCACTGTGATAGCATTGGTAATGATCCTTGACAACTATGGAAATAGTTTTCTATGCTTATATATATACCACATATCTATGTCTTATGCCAATGTTATGATCTCATGGATCATTTTCTTGAATTCATTTATGATTCATGTATTATGAACAACCAAATATTATTCCATTACTCATTTTTGTGATCTATGATATGAATTTAATCTTTTTAAAATTTTATTCACTTTTTTCATACCCTTATGCTCACATTATGTTTATATCACCTTTTTACCCTTACTAGGCATTTGTGCTCACCCTTTTTTTTGTTTCTTTTAATCTTGATATAAAGAAGGTTATTATGTATGATATTCCTAAGAATAATTATAATTATGAATAAATTAGTGGGATATTATGTAGTTTAATTAATAACCAGATGTTTATGTAACCATGTATCAAAAGTTATTAGACCAAAACAATTTATGGCATGGGTCGTTATTTTATGTAATGAATATTCATCTATTAAGATATAATATATAATTATGATATTTATATAAATATTTATGGTGATTTATGATACATTAAACTAGTGGAGAATAATACTTTAAAAATGGAAGATAAATCACAAAAGAGGTTTTTATTAAAACTAATTTCTTCTTATCATCATAAAAATAGATTTGTTTAATGTCACTTTCCAAAAACCAGTTTTTGAAGATGAAGAAAAAATTTATTTAAAAAATTATTCAAAAAATAAAAAAAAATATAAATTTATAATAAAAAATCTATTACAAAAATCTATTAAATAAGTGAATAATATAAGATCATAGAAAAGTGAATAATTTTAAATATTTTAAAAAACCTTTATAGAAAATCTAATTCGTTAAAAGGATAATGAAAACATTGTTTTAAAATAGAAAATGGGGAATAAAAGGATAATAATAGATAAAAACAATTTTATTTTCCACTAGGGAATTTATAAAATTGTTAGGAAGTAAAAAAACATGGATATGTAGGGAAAATTATTGAAAATAAATAGGAATTACTCTTAAAAAATGAATTTTCATGAAATAATTGATTCATCAAGGAGGAAGGATTTTGTGTGAAGCATGAGTTCCATAAAAAATAAGGTTATAATAATATATAACAACAACATAGTTTGTAATTTAATTATTTTAAAATATAATAGATAAATAATTGTTATTATGACCCATGGAAAGTATTTGAGCCAAGAAAACCCCTTACATACCCTATAACTTTTGAATCAAAACCCAAAGAGTTGTATAACATTAAATAGAACATTGAATATCATGAAATATAATGGGATAATAATAATAAATTAAAATGGGTAATTATTTACTCCATTTAAAATGAAATATGGTGTAAAACATAAGCATATTTTAAGGGAATAAAATTTGATGAAAAGAAACCCTTAAAACATGTAGAGCATTTAAATCAAAACCTCTTAAAATGGAGATATTTTATGTGAGCATTAATTTCCATGAATAAAATGTATTTAAAGATATAATATCTCAATTATTAATTATATACACCATGAAAATTAATTTAATTAAAAATTATAATCATGTATCAAATAGATGAATTTAAGATGAAAACCCTTAAATTGTTCCAGATTCATTCTGCACATACACCTAACTTCTTTGATACCCGGAACTGACTATTGAATTTCTTCTTATAAATGACGATTATAGGATAAATAATTGATAATATAGTATTATTAACATGATAGAATATTTAATGAGGATAAAAAATATGAGTTTTAAGAATAAATTTGAAGTAATGGGTGTAGAATGGAGTGAAATTGTACCCTTTTATAAGTGAAGAAAATGGTACTTTTGTGAATAAACCTTTAATTTTCATTGATACAATTACACTTTTAATGGTATAAAGACTCCAAAATTAATAATTCATGAATTTTGGTGTGATATAAGATCTATAAATCATCCATCACTCATTTTCCCATAGGTTTAAACATGTATTGAGCCCCTTAACACTTGATTTTTACATTTTTCTTTTTTGTTTTTATCAGAGTATCTAGTTTTTAACCAAGTAATTTATATTTTATAAAATATTATAAGGAATACAATATTAAAAAATAAAGTTGTAATAAAAATAAATTAAATCTCCATTTAATATAATTAAATTTAAAAAATTATTTGAAAAGTAAATTTTATATAATAAATTTATAATTAATCAAAACAATTCATGAGAAAAAATATTACATGAGTTTTATATTATTAAATATAATTTTGTAAAATATAATAAATATTTTAAAATTTATAATTTAAATTATAAAATAAATATGTTATAAATAAAGAAATTTCACAAAATTTCTACGCCATGCTTATATTCTAATAAATGAATAAAATTTGTAGTATTTGTATATTAAAATATTCACCTAAGAATTGATTTTAAAATAATATTTCAATTTGATAATAATATTATATTTTTATGATTAATCCAAAAATCATGTTCATTTTTTAAAATTTTATTTCTAAAATTTGATAATTAAATATTTATATAAAATAATAAAATATAGTGGAAAACTGACCATATTAAAAAATTGATCTTTAAAATGTTACTTTCTTGAAAGCTGAAATGCCTTAATTTTTTCTTTAATATTTTGATAATCCTCTTTAATTTCGTTAATTGGGAACTTTACATGAACCATAGGCCCAGTAGACGTATGTCCTATGACATGACCCTAAGGGGCCAAATGACCTGACACCACAATGAGGGACCCACCCTAGCATATTTCTAAATTCCCCTAAAATACCAAGTTTCAAGACTATACAGTGAGAATTTTAGTATTCATATCACATTTCCTAGTACTGATAGTAGATTTTATACCCTCTCATTCATCCAATCATGTTTCCTTGTAAAGTTGGTTGTTTCTTCTATGAAGCCCACATCTTAATAGGTATAGGAGGATATCTATACCTGGAGATATTTTTTCTTCAATAGTTTTTCTCTCTAAAAACTAGTCTGGGTAGAACATCTTTTTTGTAGTGCTACACCTTTTCATCACATGATCTCATTGAACAAACATAAAATCGTCGCCTTCCTACTGTGAACTGTCATCCTAGAGGAACTATCTTCCAACCCTAAATATGAAATTGTCACCTTCCCCTGAGACATCAACCCCGCCACTACTCCTCGCTAATGTCCTTCAAGCTTTCCACATACCATTATCCATTCTATCATTCCCTACCACTACTAACATCAACAATCACCCCATTATGGGCCCTATGATGACATGAACTTTTATAAAGAAAATTCCCTTTGTGGTTGAATTAAATATCTTAATATGTATTATGGTTATAAAAAGCACATGACCTTTCTTGATTTTATTATATCCTATAATATTTAAAATATTGTTAATCATATTTACTATTGATAATGTAGTTGTTTCCCATTAATCGTATAATTAGTATAAATATTGGGTTTTTCCAAATCTAATTGACATAGACATAGGTAGTGATGGCCTCAAATAGTGGGATCATACCCTAAAATCCCCTTTATCAAAGATTCCATGTGAGATAGAATCATTGGGGTTTTCCCTCAAACTATTATAAGATAAAATCTAACAACTTAAGAATAATCTAAACTGTTTATAGGAGAAGTTCATGTTTATCGAGATCAGGTCCCAAACCATGTACTATGAACCACCCAAGAAAGTATCATTATCATGCACTATACCCTTAGGGACTTTACTGGTGTAATAAAGTGATATGTATCAAGATCATAATAATATAAATATGTATATTGTATATATTAGTGAATATATTTTTATCTTATGATTGTTACTTTATAAATGATTTTTATTTTAATACAATCAATCAAAAATTTCATTTTTCAGTAATAATAAAATTCTATTAAGGAATTTATTTTGATGAATTAATAATATTTTAATAAAATATTATTATTAAATAATTTTTATTAAATGGAAATGATCATGTAATTTTTATGAAGTCAAATGTAATTTTTATAATGATTCAAAAACTGTTATTCTCAAAAAAATATTTTTCAAAAAATGTCAATTCATATTTAAAAAGTGAAAATTAAAATATTTAGAAAATTATTTTGGTAAAATAGATTTTATTTTTGGAATAAAAGCATTGATATTCTCTAATGTTAAATTTTTCAGAATTTTCTATGATAGTTGATTTTTTGGGTAAAATTTAAATATGATATAAACATATGCTGTGTATTATGACATCATAATTACCTAAAATGATTTAATAAACACTATATATGGTATTCGAGATCAAATATATGTTTAACTTCTAAAATAATTTGATTTTGAGTTTATTTTATTAATTTTATAAATCCTTTATGAATCCTTCAAAACATATAGTGTATTTTATGGTTTTAAAATCATTTCATTAAGGACGTGATTCAATTCCACATCACCAAGGGTAATATTTTAATAATTTCATCCCTTAGAATAATAAAATAATGAAAACCCACTCCCCTTTAGTATAAAACATAGTGAAAACACATGGGAAGTTTTTTATTACTTTATTATAAAGAGTCCAAAACTTATGTTTGATAAATAATAAAGAACTCCCCCACTCACTTCCAATACAAACCCACACAAGATCCCATTTCTCTCCACTAAAACAACATATATAACATAAATACTCTTTATTAGACTCTCTATATTACCCACAAGTTTCCCCCAATCTCTCAAGAAGCTCCTCCCAAGAATTTGGAATCACCCTCTCAAAGTAATGAATCTTTATCTCTCCTTTTTGTTCAAGCACCTATTCTATGTTAGGCCTCTTAATTTCAATTTTTTCTTATCTTGGTATGTTTTTATACATCCCTAAAACTATAATTTTAATGCACATGGGGGTGATATACCACTTTTCACTCTCATTAATCCCTCTCATGAACCTTTTTGTACACTTTTTACCATGTCGAAATATAGTAAGGGGTCCTCTCCTTATCCTCTATTTTCATGTATCATTATTATCTTATGTATTTTATCTCTAATTACTATTGTTGGAATATATTATTTCATATCCCTATAATTATCCACTTCGTTAATAAATTATGATATACCCCTTTCACTCTCATTAATCCCTTACATGATTATTTATGCGCCCCTGTTATGCTGCTGAAATTTCATAGCGATTTTTTCATGTTAAACAAATATGTTTAGAATACCTATACCCATTTCTTATCAAGGTTGTTAACCTTTATGCACTTATAATTATTTTATTGGTGACATACATGTACTTATTACACACTCCTTGAACATTGAATAAAATATTATGATAAATGAATCCATGTTGCATGATCTATGTGGAACGCATATTCTTGTGAATGAAATGAAAGTGACGGGTGTTCCAATAATTATATAGTGCTAAAATTCATTGGGTAATGTTTTGGTATCATGAGAACACAGAAAAGGGACTACAGAGTAAACTTAATCTGTCATAGGACTTTTTACATTATTAATTTTTGGTAGGTGTCATTGACCAATGTTTTTGATGTCATGTTTTAAGTTGTTACCACATTTCTTTTTCTACCTTTATATTATCATGCAATATCATACCTCATTGTTCATGTTTGTGATTCTCACCTATTTTAAGTATCATTTATGTTCCTATTATTTAACATGTATTAATTTATTCATGTTATTCTATGTTTATTTCCATACTAATATTTATGGGTTACTGGTTTATTATTTTTGTCATCAGGTTATCCCACACGGTTTAAAGTATAATGGAATAATATGAGTGTGTTAATGAATTTTTCAATAATTGTGGTGTATTACATATTTTAGTTTGTTATGTAATATACCTAATTCTCCAACATGCTATAAAACTCAATATTATGGGTTGTATTATTTGTAATATTATATAATAAATCTATAATTGATGTTTATAAAAGATAAGGGTTGACATAGTTAGTATCAAAGGAAAAGTTTTGTTATTTTTGGGATTAGGATTAAAAATCTCGAGTGAAAGCCTTTGGGATATGAATATATATAATAAGACATACCTAAATTTTTTTAAGGTATATTGTAAGTGTTTTCTAATAAAATACATCATTGTATGAATACTACAGGTGTATATGTCTCTGGAACAGATATACCTATGGGTAACACTCGAAAACACTACATTGAGATAGACTCGATCAGGAACTGGTGAAAAAAATCGGGCCTTTCTTCACACTAGGTTAGACACTCCTAATAGATATAAATTGGTAATTTCATAATAGAATTGAAACCCATTATTAAGGGAACAAAAATTCCTATAATTTTCCATGTTAGAAAATACATCATTGATAACATACATTGAATCCTAGAAATTCATAAGTTAATGAATAAATATCAATTATAATTTATCACTTTAATATTATTCTATTCACTTATATGTGTTTAATTTTTGAAAAAAATAACCATCTGTAATTTTCCCTTTATTCTAGACAATGTATGGAAATATGAGGAACAGAGTAAACAACTAATGTAAAGGGAAATGTGATGAATTACCAAATGAGATGCCCAATCTGATGGGAGAAGGAATAATGAACCTTGTAATGATACTCTCTCATTTTACTCATGTTTTTAATAGAATAGTAGATTAGTAGGAGTTCCCAAATCCCCCTAAAAAACAAGATGCAATTGACACCTTTATACAATAAAATCCTCTAACATTCAATAGATAATATAATTTATTAATGGATCAACTTCATTAAGAATATTTTCTTTATACTTCAATTTTCTGAGAAAGAAAAGGTTATACTAGATATCAATTGTATAGAGGTAGAATCTGATCAATCATGGATATTTATTAAGAATATAAATCCTAAGGAAGATGTTGAAGCAAAGGGGTGGCAGGAATTGTTGAAAATGATTTTTGAAAAATATTTTCCTTATACTCTCTCACTTAAAATAAAAAAGGATTTACTTTCCCTTAAGAAAAAAATATGATGAATCCATTGGGAAATATAAGGAAAAATCACAAAACTTGAATAGTATGCCTCCAACAATTTTTTTACCCTCAAATAAAAATTTAACTGGATTTTTGGTGGTCTAAAACCATGTATAAGAAAGTCACTAAAGATCTGAGACTTTTTTATCCATGAAGAAATTGACTGATGTGCCCTCTAAGACATAATGGAGATTAGTGAATCACAAGGTTATCATGAGGATAAGAAGTCTAAAATTGAGTTTAATCATGGAGTTTAAATGGAGAAATCTAATGGTGATAAAAAATTCAACATCCCACTTGTCACAAGTACATAAAGATGTGCCCTGGAAATTGGCTAAGGGGGTATGGAAACTCTTTAGGTGTGGGAAGGAAGCACACATAGCTAGATATTGTCAATGGGAGAAACACACTAACTCAATTGAGGAAGGTAATTATCCAGTCAACCCTCTGTGCATGTTTCATTATTTAATCTGAAATGAATAAGGGAAAATAAGGGAACTCTGAAAAAAATGAACTAATTTATGGGTTTTAGGATATAACCAAGAACCTCCAAGGTAACATGGGAAATCATATTCCATATAAACTACTAAAAAGGATCTTTATAATGAAGTAGTGATAGGTACACATGTTATTCATTCAAAAATATTGAATGTGATTTTAGATTATGGTTCTAATCATTTCCTCGTATCAAACAAGTTTAGTATAAATATTTAAATTCCACCACAAATCATTAAACTAGAGATGTCAGTGAAAATAAAAAATGTAAAAATTATTTCATCCCAAGTATATAACTCCTCCTCTATAAAAATATGTGGGACTAACTTCCCAAAAAATATTTTGCTACTATCTTTAGTGGGATTTGATTAAATTATGTGGATGGGTTAGCATTCCTTATATAGATCCAACATAAATAGCCAAAAGAATGATATAACTCTTTGTATCAAAAAACTCCCTCTGATTTTATAAAAAATCAAGGATAAGGATGAATTTTATTTAGCACCAACATCTCAATAATGGATATTAATTCCTTAAAAGTGATCATATGAAGATTAAATGATTGATTTTGAGTAAAATATCATCCTTAAAGACATTCCCATTGTGGCGGAACACACTGATGTGTTTCCCAATGAATTCCCCAGTCATCCTTCTTGTTGAGAGGTTGAATTTTAAATCAAGATTATTCCTAATGCATTACCATTATCTAATAATTCATATAGAATGGAAGTTTTGAAACATGATGATTTAAGGAAACAACAAAGTAATAATTTGGATAATAGGTTCATATGCCCAAGTTCTTTCCCATGGGGTTAATTAGCCCTATTTATCTTGAAGAAGTATGGGTCAATGTGCCTTCACATTGATTATTGTGAGCTAAACAAGATCACAATAAATAATGAGTATCCTATGTTATGGATTGATGACTTGTTTAATCATCTATATGGTTCGGAATAGTTTTAAAAGGTGAATATTTGGACGATGTATTATAAAGTAAGGCTGAATAAAGAGTATATCCCCAAGAACTCTTTCTGTACAGGGTACGGGAACTATTAGTTTATAGAAATGCCATTCAGACTAAAAAATTATCTAGAAATATTCATTGACTACTTAAATATAGTCTTTAGAGATTAAAATGAAAAAAAAATTGTATCCTTTATATAAAATATTCTAATATACTCTAAAATAAAGGAGAAGCATGAGGAGCATCTGAGAATTGTGCTAAAACCCATATAAAAAAGAGAATTTGTATGAAATGTACAGAAAATGTGAGTTATGGTTGAAGTATGTCTTATTAATGGGACATAAAATCAAAAGAAATGGTACATATGTGGATCCTTCAATTATAGAAGCAATTTGAGGATGATTGAGTCCAACATCAGTGACATAAATCCGTATTTTTCATGGATTAGTTGGGTACTATTTTCGATTTCTGAGAAATTTATCTAGACTATCAAACCATTTGACTAAGATAACTTAGAAGGGAGTTAAGACTGTTTAGAAAGTTGAATGTGAAGAGTGATTCAAGGATTTGAAAAGGGGTTTTATTATTACACATGTACTTAACTACCCAAAAGTATAGAACTTTTCATAGCTTATAGTGATTCTTCATGTAAAGGACTAGGTTGTGTGTTAATTTGGATTGACAAAGTGATAGCCTATGTCTCATGGAAATTTATTTCTCATTAATAGAGCCACACAATGCATGATATGGAGTTTGGAATAGTGATATTCACAATGAACTTTTGGTAGCATTATCCTCTTGGGGTATGTGTGAAATATATATGTATCCTAAGAGCTTCAAGTAAATATTCAAATAGAAAGAGTTGAATATGCACCAGTATCAATGGTTATATATGAGTAATTACTATGACTATTCAATACACTACCATACCAAGAATGAAAATAAAGTGAAAGGCACTCTAAGTAGAAAGGATACAACAATTTTATCATTGATGATAATTGATAAGGATCCCATCATCATAGACTTGAAAAGGATGGACATCAGAATCATAAAGGAAGAAACATCATCAATAATTTTATAAATTATTTCTTAACAACTCATTCTAGAGAGGATAATGGATGCTCAAAGAGATGATGTGTGAATTCAGAAGAATGTGGAAGATGTAAGAAAATGGAAATCCTCAAATACCACTTTTAAAGAATAAGGAGTTGTGAGATTTGTGTTATCACTATGTGTACCATCAAAACCTAAGTTAAATAAAGAGTTGTTGGATAAATCACATTTCTTGACATTATCCATCTATACAGCTATAAAAAATAAGTATTAATATCTATGAGGGTACTATTTGTGAGACAATTTGAATAAAGAGACTATAGAATATACATCAAGATGTCTTGTATTCCAGAAAGTGAATACAAAAAATAAATAATACAAGGGGATGATGCAACCATTACACATACCTACTTTGAAATGGGAAGAAATAACCACTATCTTTTTCACTGGTCTTACAAATACATCAAGAGGAAATAATTATATATTGGATGCGGTGGATCCTCTTACAAAGATTTCTCACTTCATTGAATTTTGATAGAACTTTTCACTCAATCAACTTGAAAGGATATACATTAGAGAAGTTGTGACGCTATATAGGAAAACACTATAGATTTTATCTGATTAAGATCCAAGATTTACCTCTATGTTCTCTAAGAGTCTCCAATATGGTCTAAATATAGAGTTTAACGTTAGCACATCTTTTTGCCCTCAAAATTATTGTCAATATGAGTGGACTATCCAAACACTTGAGGACTTGTTAAGAGAATTCTCAATTGACTTCAAAGGATTATGGAATGATCATATTCCACTAGTTTAGTTCTCAAAAAATCATATATTCCACTCAATAATCCAAATAGATCCCAAAGAATCCATTTATGGGAAGAGGTTCACAACACCTTCATGCAGGGATGAAGTTGGGGAACACAAATTACTAGGTCCTAAAATGGTGGAAAAATTCAATACCATTCAAAAGCACATGAAGGATATTCAGAGTCGATAAAAGAGATATGAAAATAATCTTATATGAGGCTTAGAGTTTGTGGTTTGGGATAAGGAATTACTCAAAATATCTCCATGGAATAAATTCATGAGATTTGGGAAGAAGGAAATGCTTAGTTCAAGATACATCAGCCCATTTGAGATCCTTTGTCTCATTGTAGTGATATCATATCGACTAGAACTCCCACCTAACCTATCTCAAGTGCATGACATGATCCCTGTATAACTATTTTAGAATTACATACCATACCCCTCACATGTACTCAATCCATAGGTTGTACCATTAGAGAATTATTTTTCATATGTAGAGCATACAATGAAGATCCTAGCTCATAGAGACAAAGTTCTATGGAATAATCCAATGAACCTGGTCCAAGTTTTGTGTATGAACCATAGTTTTTAAGAGTAAATGTGGGAACCATAGGAGGTTATGAAAAAGAGTTAGAATCATCTTTTTTAGTATGTGAAATGAAAATTTTGAGGGTGAAATTTCTGAAGGGGGGATATTATAAAAACTTAAACTTTTATAAATAAAATGACATTTTTGTTTGAATTAAATATATAATTGTTAATTATTATCATAGAAAAAACATGCACTTCAAGGGTTTTATTATATCCTAAAAATTTTTAAAGTCCATTATGCATCCTAATCGTCGATAATATACTCATTGAATAGTGACCATATGATTATGATAAATAAAGGGTTTTGACAAATCTAGTTGACACAGACAAAGGATGTGATAGCCCCAACCTGTAAAATTATACCCTATAAAACACATTTATAAATGATTAAAAGGGAGATAAAATAATTTTAATTTTACATTGACCAATTCCAAGCTAATATCCAACAACTTATGCATAAGAAAACCCATTTATTGGAGAATTTCAAGCTCATCGAGATCACTACCCAAACCATATACGTCGAACCACCCCATGAAAGTATCAATGTCATCTACCATACCATTAGGGTATTTTTTGATATAATAATGGGATATATATCAAGACCATTATAATATAATTATTTATATTGTATATAAAATGAATATATTTTCATCTAATTTTTGTTACTTTATAAATGATTTTGATTTTGATACAACAAAACACAGATTATGATTTTAGATAATAATAAAATTCAATTGAGACATATATTTTGATTAAATAATAATATTTTAATAAAATATTATTTTTAAATAATTTTTATTTAATATAAATTATCATATTATTTTTATGAATTCAAATGTAATTTTTATAAGGGTTTGAAAAGTGTTATTGTCAAAAAAACCAACACTTCTCAATAAATATTGATTTTTATTTTAAAATTGAAAATTCACATATTTATAAACTTATTTGGATAAAATAAATATTATTTTTGGATTTATAACATCAAAATTATCCAATGGAGACCTTTTCATAATTTTCGGTGATAGTTGAATTTTTTTGTAAAATTTCAATAAGATATAGATATCCCCATTACATTAAATTTTATATCTAAATGATTAGAGACTCATTTCATTTTCATTAATTGATTACATGAAAATTTTTACACCTCTGTTATGCTGCCGAAATTTCACTATGATTTTCCATGCCAAACAAATGTGTAGTAAATACCTATACTAATTCCTTATCAAATGTGTTCAAATTTATGAACTTATACTTATATGATTGGGGAATTGTATTTTTTTTATTTAAAAATCCTCTATCTTGGATTATAATATGATGGTAGATTAATCCATTTTGAATGATATATGGGGCACACTTATTCATGTGAATTACATGAAAGTGACGTGTGCACCTCAAATTATATAGTGTTCCAATGTACTCGTTAGTGTTTTGTTATCATGAGACATAATTAAAGGTATTATGTACTGAACCTAGTCAATCATGACACGTTTTCCATCAATATTTATTAGTAGTTATCTTTGACCTATATTTATGATGCCATGTTTTAAGTTGTTGCCACATTTTCTAGTTTTTATTTATATTATATTATTATATCATGGATCGTTGATCATGTTTATCCTTATCACCCCTTTTATGTCTAATTAATATTCCTATTTTATAAAATCTAATAACTAGTTCATTTATTCCATGTTTATTCCCTTATCATTCTTTATATCTTATCCTGTTCTTATGTATGTCCCAAGGGTATCCCATATAGTTTTAAGTATGATTGAATAATGTGATCACGTTAAAGAATTTTTCAATGATGGTGATGTATTCCCTATTTTACGTTGTTATGTAATTTTCCTAATTTCCAAATACACTATACTACTCGATCTTATTAGTTTTATTATGTGAAACCTTATAAAAAAATAATGAATTAATGTGTATTAAATATAAGCATTTTCATATCCTCTTCCATGTCACCATAATCGTACATCAAGCATCCCAACCACTCTCAGACCTCCTGCTAAAATCGGGAGAAATATCATGTTGTCCTAAATATTGGGTTCTACTGAGAATTGATCTTGGGATTTGATGTTGGTTCACAGGGTGCCTTTACCACTATTATGAACCCCAGCTGTAGAAATACTAATTATTCTTTATTATTATTTTCTAAAAATTTAAAATTAATTTATTTGTAATATATAATTAATATTATATATATATATACATTATAATTTAATAATAAAATATTTAGTTTCTTTAAATAAAACCCAAATTTTAAAAAAATGTATTTTTAATCATAAAATGCTTTTCTTAGTTGTTTTAACAATTCCAATTTCATTTCATTTTTATTAAAAGTGGTGTTTTTTCATCATACAAATATTTCATATTTTGCAAACTCTTATTCATGCCTTCTAATTCAATGAATATATTCAAAAATACATTTTTAATATTGTTATTTAACCTATATATATCACTATTTATTATTTAATTAATTTCTTGTGAGGAGAAATCTATCAAAAAGAAAATATATTTAACAAAAATATATAGTAAAATCTAAGGTCATTATATTTTATCCCCAACCCCTAAATTAATTATTTCCTAAGATTTAAATTTTAAATTTTTTTTAATGATAGTGAAGGGTTTTATAAGATTAACATGACTCAAGAGTTGATTTCCAATGTGATGTCAACTTTACTAATTAGGGTAAGACTATGAAACTTTTCTACTAATTCCTAAGGTACATATCCCGATATTTATTTTTTTTCAAAAATTTTAGTTAAATACACCTCGTGATTAATTTCCCAAGAGATTTTATAGTCATCCTTGAATTGATATATGGTCATAGGTTTATTTGAGATCTAAAATGTGGTTTCCCAATTTCAGAAAAAAAAATAGAATCTATATGGGAATAGCCAAACCTTTCTAAAAAATAATTATGTTTATCTACATTTATAATGTGAATATTAAAATTCCCATAAACATCACCTTAAGATATAATAATATTATAACTAGAAGTTTTCTTTAATATTCAAATATTCAGGGTGGTTATATAATACTCTTATAAAATTTCATATATATATATATATATATATTATGTTAAATAGACTAGAATTCAATCAACGATTAATAGTGGAGAATAATTTTCCCTCAATTATTATGATCCACGTTAATATTTATTTATAAGGTATTATCATTATCTTCTTATCGATGAGTTTAAAGAGGTATGTTATCCATGTCAGCCATTTGGTTAGTCCATTGATATGGATAATTCCCAAATTCCTTATATCTAAAGCATTGTAATATATTATACATTATTAAAATATTCAGATTCCTCTTCCCATATTAAAATTTATGAGCTTCATGGATAATCCTTTAAAACCTGAAACACTTTATCATAACTTTGAGGCATTCATTTTAGTGATTCTTCCCATATTTTTTACAAGTAACAAGTTGAATATTCTTTAATTTTACATCATAATAACTTAAGATTATAAAAAAATCTATCCTTATATTCAATTGTGGTTTTGAGATTTTTTTATGATTTAATTTTTTAATCACTACTTGTGTTATAAGGGTAATAATAACCATAATATTTTCAACATTTTATTCTATTCCATTGGTTTTCTAATTTTAATCATCAATGTTTTGTTTACATTATAACTTATTGTATTGTTTCATTTTAGATCATTCCATTAACAAAACAAAAAGGGTTATCATAAGTGGTTCATAATAACATCAAAAGGGGATTTTTATAATTAATCACAAAAAATATCTCCTTAAAATATCTCACCATCTTATTAGGAAATAATTATTTTAGTTCAAACTATATTACACTTCATTTAATATATATCATTCACAGTTTAATATATATCATTCTTGATTCATCCTAGTTTACTTTAAGTGGATTTTTCTCCAAATTGTTAACCTAATCACCCATATTGACTTGTAAATTGATCCTTCAAAGGGTTTTCTAAAGGGATTATAATAAACACAAGAAAATCCCCCATTATGACCAAACTAGGTGTGAAGTTATACCTATTTATTGTGAACTAGGTTAATATTGAATTAATACCCAAAAAATACTTTTCATGTTTATTACCCATAGTTACTTTTATTAAATAGAATCCTTCAACATGTAGTATCTACATATTGATGAATTACTAGGATAACTCCTTTGTCTCTATTTTACCAAAACATCATGATGTTATCCTATACATAGACTTATCCCATAGAATTATCCCTAGTTCATTCACTAATTTACTCTAAACTAATCCCCAAGTAATTAAAATAATTTATAAAATTTATCAATCCCTTCTCTAATACTAAATAAAGGGACCCAATCTAAAAAAACATAAATAAAACATTGATATAATGGTTTAATTGATATATCTCACAAATAGTCTCACAACCCAAGGACCGAAATTCATAGTGTCTAAGAGATTATTTATATAAAATTAATAATCTATAATCAATTATTCATAAACAAACTACTCTATACTCCCTTCTAAGCATACTATACTTTATATTTAATTTCATAACTTGGGGAAAGAAAAAAATAAGATGGGTGTGAGGTCAAATGCTCAGTAAGGGAAAATATATCAACATGTCATATATATTTAGATCATAAGAATCTGAGAAAATAAGGTTATGGTGAAATTTATTATTAATAATAATGGAATAATAATTTTTGTTCCTAACTCATGATAGAAAGTCATGTAATCTCAAATTAACAAAAATATACCACAGAGAAAGTTTATGGAATTGGGATAAATTAAACATTAGTCGAGGAGAATAATAATTAGCACACGATTATAACATAAGAGTGTGTCATAAGCATAACCCTGGAAACCATATGTCAAGTCTACCCACCAATACATTCATCGCATAGTTGGATTGGGATAACTAATCATGTTCCTTCTTGGAATTTGTATAATACTCTTGTGTACCCTTTTTGGGATAAAACCTATTATATACTCTTTTGTCTTGGCATATATCTTTTCATGTACCCTTTTTATTTAGATAAATCCTCTCATGTAGCCCTCTGTAATGGGATAAATCTTCATGTGATCCCCTATTTCTTGGGATATATCCTATCTTTTACCCATTAGATTAGCATAAATCCTCTCATGTGCCCCTTAAATTGGGCACAAATCCTCTCACTTACACTTTTTTGTGGGTTAAAAACTCTAATGTACCCTTTTGAGCACTTAAGGCATAAAAATAATATAATACATTATAGGGTGACATAGGACCCCACCTTTAATCATTCATAAATATGTATACTAAATAAAATAAAATCATCTATATTAAAACATGAGAAGTTAATGGGTTTCATTAATTTTCTAAATGGTATCACAATAAGAAAAACATTATAATTTGATACCAAAAAACTAATATCCAAAAATAATTATTTATTAAGAACAAACATAGGGTGATTTGTGAACCATTACTCCATATGAGAAGAATTATTTGAAAATGATAGAGAAAACATAAAAATTTCTTTCTTAAAAATTATTTCTCAATATCATCTTAAAAAGACAATATTTTCAAGTAACTTTCCAAAAACCATTTTTTAATATAAAGAGAAAACCTTTTTAAAAATTATATAAAAAATCTAATAAAAAAACTTGATTAGAAATAAAACATATTTCAAAAATGTAATTTCTAATGTAATAATATTATAACTTAGAAAACAAAATCCTTTTAAATATTTTAGAATTCCATTATCAAAAACCCACTTTATTTAAAGGATCATAAAGACGTTTATTTAAAATTATTAATGGTTAATAAAAGGATTATTCTAGATAAAAAAATAATTTCCCACTAGGGAAAGAATAACATTGTCAGGAATTAAAAACATGTATTTGTATGAAAATTACACTAAAATTATTATAAATTACTCTTCACAAAAATTCATTTTCACAAAACAATAGAATAATCAATATGAAATAATTCATTTTGAAACATGATTTACCTATAATATAAGGTGAAAATACAACCTAAAATTATAATATATTATAATTGATAAATCTTTGAAGATAATAGACAAATAAGAGTGACTTTGACCAGAGAAAAATATTTCAGTCATGAAAACCCCTTAAAATGTTTGAAGATTTTAAATCAATACCTCATGAGATGTGAAACCTTAAAAAATATTGAATATAATTATATATAACTATATTGTGATAAAATAGAAAAATAGGGTAGTCTTTACACCATTTAAAAGGTAAAACAGTTTATTACATAAACATGTCTTAAGGGATTCAAATTTGAGACATGGAAAATATTATAACTTAAGGTGCATTTAAATATAAACCGCTTAAAATAGAGGGCCTTAAATTGAACATAAATTACAATGAATAAAATTTATTTCCTGATATAAAAAATAAATTAGGTATCATATACACCATATTAATGAATTTAGGCGTATAGTACTAAACATTTCTCCATAAGATGAATATGAGATGAAAACCCTTACCACATTCAAGATTTGTTTCGTGCATGGACCTAACTTCTTTATTAAAATGAAAATTATCTTGAAATTAAAGTTAGAAATAAATAAATTTTTCTGAATTTTTGATACCAAGAGAATATGAATATGAGATATGATTTTAATAGGAGATAAATGAAAGAGTTTCCATATGTAATTCAAAGGAATGGGTTTGGAAAATGGGTTGAAGTGTACCATTTTATAATTGATTAAAAGGTCAATTTATGAATATCCCATCATATTTCAATGATATCATTACACTATTCATGGGATAAAAACTCTAAATTTTATTAATAATGGAGTTTTGGGTGAGATAATGTCGATATCTGGTTCGCCGGTTCATTTGTATGTTCCCGAAGGAAGGTATGGACCTCTGCTAAGCTTTCAACTGCTCAAGTATGCTCTGATGTCCCGGTATACCGCTCCCTCCCTATTCGTTCTGGTGTGGTTCTCTATAAGGAATTTTTGGGATTGTTGTTTTTTAGTGTCTAAAGGTTTATAGTATAATTTCTTCCCCTATGGGACCCTATTTTCTTTTTCATTACTGTTTTATGGATGAATTTGGTTTGTTTGAAGTTGGTTTGTTTGATGTTTGATCGATATCGATGATTCCTACTCTGGTGTGGTGGTCGTTGGTGGTGGTGGATATGGAGATGAGATCATTCAAGGATTTTTTCCATGTATTCAAATACTCTTTTTCTAGGATTCTTCCACTCTGTCTAAAGAAGATCTGAGTGCAAATCTTCATGTTGGTTTGGGATGTAAGGGTGAGCGGTCGTCGGCATCTTATTGGGGTACAGTCTATGTTGGATCTTGGTGATTTTATAATTCCTAAGTGGTTTACATATGGCTCAAATATGAAAATAGTGGTCATTATGATTTGGAATTTTTAATTTTAGCTTCTTTTATTAAAAGTGTTTTTTGGTTTGAGGCTGCCCATGCAGAACTCTTTGCGGTTTGCGAAAGCATGTTGGTCTTTAGATATATTTTTATTTTGGAATTTGAAATCATCTAGATACACTAAAAGGAACATATTTAGATGATTATTTAGGGAAAAGTTCATTCATCAGAGCATGTCCATCTTTATTTGGATGAACAAGAGGGTATGAATTCTACCATCAGTACCAGGCCCATGCAGCCTTTCATGGGATAGCTAGTTGAGCAGTCATGTGATGGTGGAGGCTTAACATAACAATGTACTCATTGGGGAGGGGTGTTTCCTATAGTCTCTATCTGGGATGAATTTCATTTTAATGGTTTTAATTGGATTAATTTTTTAGGTTTCACACTTATCCTTTAAAATTTTTATTTGAAAATACAAAAAAAAGGTTTTTGTCCATTTTTTCCATTTTGTTTTATCTTCATACTTGTTTTTAGCCAAGTAATTTATATTTTATTAAAATTTATATAGAAACCACACATACCCAAATTTGGGTTTGTTGAACCTAAATTCATTCGGTATTTGATCTAATTAAATTTTGAAAATTGTTAAATAATTAATTATAATAAAATAAATGTGTAATGTATTAAAATAATTTTTGAGAAACAATATTACTAGATATTTAAAATGTCATATATAGGATTTAAAACAAAAATAAATTTTTTTACATCTGTAATTTCAATATTAAAATATAAATTTATTCAATAAAAAGGTTTCATAAATTTCTATGTTATATTTATATTTTAATTATTTCATAAAAGTCATCATATCGATATATTGAACTTTTTTCCAAAAAAACAATTTTTTTAGATATATCCCAAAAATTAGTCATAACCTTACATTTTCATTCTTAATAAAACAATAGAATTTTTTATAATTAAATTTCTAAATTTACAGAATTCAATATTTATTTGAAATCACAAAATATTGTAAAAAATATTTCATATTGAAAAACAACTTTTTAAAATGCTAACTATCCATTATTATTATTTCTTATGAGTTATTAATTATTTTTTGTTAATATATGAATCATATTATCATTATATTTGATTATTATTCAATCATAATATAATTAGTTTCATTAAAAAACACAAACATGAAAAAAAAATTGTATTTTTAAGCATATAATGATTTTCATAGATGTTTTAGCTATACGAATTGAATTTCATTAGTATAAAAAGTTGTCTTTATTTTCATTATATAAATATATCATATTTTATTTACTATTTATCATCTCTTCTAATTCAAATGACAGGTTTCAATGGTCATAATTAATAATTATATTTTACACAGATATATCATAGTTTTTTTAGTTTGCTGATGCATGTGAATAAAGTTATCAAACAAAGTATATATTTATGGAAAATATATTGTGAAATAAAAAGTTGGTATAAGTTTATAATGATTCCATTCAGGCCTACCAATGCCTCTTTTTTTCTTTATGGATCCAATTAATATATCCTTTAAATATTTGTTTTCATTTTTTTGTATTCTTTATAGATGAAATTATCATATATTACAAGAATAAGGAATTATTTGAATATAATTTGAAGATTGGGTTGATGGTGTTAATAAAGGATAATTTTTATGCTAATTTTTTCATTTTTGAATTCTATATTTAGAAAGTATCATTCATGGGTCATGTAATTATAAGTAAGGGTATATCAGTAGATCCTTCTAAGAAAGATGTTATTGAATAGTAGCCCAAACTAATAGTTGTAATCGATATCCATTATTTTCATTGATTAGTGGGATACATTCAATTATTTATGAGAAATTTATCAAGTTTATAAAATATAATTACTGAGTTTATGAATAATGGACCAAATTTCATTTGGATAGATAAATGTGATGAACATTTCATGGAACGAAATAGAGGTTTTTTCAGTAAAACTTTTCTTACACTTCCCTATTATAGATATGGGTTTCTTATATAAATTTATGAATCAAATAATATATTTTTATGTTTTCTCCTAAAAATAAAATTTTGGTGGCATATGTATCATTCCAATTGATGGTTCATGATCCAAATTAGTCAAATCATGATTCAGGGCTAGAAACTATAATTTTTAAAATAAAAATATAGATGAAATATCATTATGGGTAAAGGTGTGATATATATTACAATAAAAGCTTAAAGTATGTATTTATATTTAAATATTTTAATATGAACCAAATGAGATAGTTATAGTTAATTAAATATTATGACTACACAATATATCACAACTAGGGGAAGGAAAACAAGGTAGTTGATGCTCTGAGTTAAAGGGATCATGTTATTTTTCCCATGAAAAAGATTGAAATAGATCCATTACATATGGATTTTTAGAGTATTGAACATGAAATAATGAAGTAGAGGTACAAATTTTATGTTTCTCACACGAATATTTAACCATCCATTCATGTGATGATTAATTAGGCATAAAGGAGGATTTTGAACTGTAAAAGGATTATTCCAAAGTTCAACATTGATAGTAATGGAATGATAGTATTTATAAATTGAATATTTGTCAATAAAATATAATAATTAAAGAAGTATATATTGTATAAATAACATATCTCATCATTATATATCTATCCTAGAAGCATAAATATGTATAAAGATCTCAAAGATCATTTCTTGTGGGACAACATGAAGAAGGATATTGGTATGTATGTATCTTTGTTCTTGGTATGTTTGTAGGTTAGGGATTAATATAAGAATTATATGGGGATAATGAAACCCTAACACAAACCTATATAGAAATGGGAAAACATCACCATGTATTTCTTTTTATTACTCCATAAGACATATAAATTCTATAACACCATTTGGGTTATAGTTGATTTGAGACACCTGAGACCCTCACTCCCAAGCCTATAGCTAAGAACACATTTTTGCATAATATCTTTGATGATAAGTGATATTAATCAATATAAATAGATAGAAAATATAGAAAATTATATTTTTACATCACAAAATTCTAAAAACATTGGGAACCCATAGTTTTAGTGAATTTAAAGATAAGTTACAAAAAACTATTATTAAAAAATACTTGTGAACATTACTCTATAATCACACCATAAGAGAACTTATTCAAAATATCTCATAATCTAAAATCATCCTCATAATATGGGGAAATGAAAAATAATAACTAGTGGAGATCAAATGGTCAGTGAGGGAAAAATTTTAATGAATCATAAGGGTTAGATCATAATCATATGATACAATATGGAAAATGAGATAAATATCTAATAAAACTACCATATGAGAATAAGACCATGATAAGTTATTCAATGTTGAATAAAAATTATATCATAGATATGAATCATATAGGATCAATCTAAAATCATGGAAACATGAAAATATTTTTCATATCCTCTAAAAATGGAACACATGTAATAATTTAAAAATAAAATCACTTAGTGAAGTAAGAATCCCAACCTCATTCCAGTATCACAGTGGGCTTGGGAAAATATCATGTGTACCCTCATTAGGCTTGGGCTATATCCTTTTTACCTCTATAAGCTTAGGAAATAAAAAATCGTACTATATTGGAATGGGATACTAAAATTTTACCTTTTTAGTATTGGGAAACAACTGCATTACCTCTTTAGGCTTGGACCACTACCTATGTACCCATTTAGGCTTGGGAAAACACTTGTGTACCTTCTTGCACACAATAGATATTACCCATTAACCAGAACATTGGCGGGTGATATAGGAACACACTTATCAATAATACATGTATTTTTGAACCACTTCAAAATAATCATTCATTATATTAGAAAGAAACCATGGAAAGAAAAATGGAATTCATAAAATTTCAATATGGTATCACCAAAATTGACTGTAAGGATGAATCTGATTAATACCCAAAATTCAGTCACCCCAAAAGAGTATTTCATAAGAAAATTCCAAAAGTGAGTCATTAAAAATAATTTCTAATAAAACCAACCCATTTACCATAAAGATGAAAATGGTATTGAGACAATAAAATAGTTTTTAGTAAACATTTTTATCATTATCATAATAGAATAATTTTAAAATTACATTAAAATTAATTTTTTAAATAGGTGAACTGAAGACATTAGAAAACATTTTCCTTAAAAATAAAAAAAAATACTTGAGGACATATAAAGGTTATATAAATGAATATGGAGTGGAAGATAAAACATTTTATTATTAAAGGATGTCAAAACCTTTTTTAATATTTTGAAATACCACTATAGAGAGCCCACATTGTTTAAAGGGTAATAAAAAAAATTCAAAAAATATAAAGGGAAACATGATGGTCACTTGATTTAATACATAATATGGTTCTAAATACCATATGTAAACATTTTTATGAATGTTAAACATGGATAGAGAAGAAAAATTATCAATAAAGGAGGATTAGATTTATTCAAATCTTATTATAATTTTATGAAAATTGAATTCATTCATGGAAATTGATTTGTAATAAAACTCATCTTCCTCAATGAGATATATAATGGAATAAAATATGAATTTTGAAATGGATGAAAATAAACATCTTAAATGGATTGAGTTTAATATTAAATCTTATAACTCAAAAAATAAGTTTCATTTAACAAATACCCTTATAGATAACATAGTTAAATAATTAAGAAACATTTGAAAAGGGATTTATTTGGTAACAATTTAAATCCCTGTAAGGAAAATGAAAAATAACCCATAATAAAATAATTGGGAATACAATACATAACATATAATAAATAAGTTAAATAAAGAAAAATATATCTCAATGAATGAAAATTTAGTTAACAAAAACCGTTAAAACTTGGGGATCATTTAAACCAAAACCTATTAAAAGATAGAGCTTTAAATTGGACTTTAATTTTTATGAATAAAATTTATATCATTATATAATATTTCAATTACGTATTTTATACATAAAATAAATAAAAATAGTTGCATAACACAAAATATTTTTCAAATATAGGAATTTTAAAAGAAATCCCTTGCCTTATATCCTGACTTCCACAAATTTAGTGTAGCCTCCTAACTTATTGGATTATCTCCTTTGCAAACTGGTTAATCCTTTGTGGGATGGTATTTTAAGAATAATTAAACCTATTAAAGGTGTATTGGAATGTTGAGGATAGTATTAGGTATATTTTAGTAAAATCATGTGTGTTGTGGTGTGAGGATAGGTTATGATATGATTTCATATTTTATAAGTGAAAATGGATGAAATTTTAGTGAGTACCCATAAATTTTTAATAAGGGGTAGTCATAGTAACACTGTGAGTTTTTATGAATTGTAATTTTTGATTAAATTAAATTTTCCATGATAGATTATATTACCTAAAAAATAATTTAAAGATGTGTTAAATTGAATAAAAATATTATATTTCACTACATGCAACATTGTGTTAGCTAGTGTTATACATGACACTGATTTTTAACAAAACCATGACATACTATTAATATTATTAATCAAATGTGATCTTTATAACCACATTTTTAAACATAAGTATGAATATTAATAAATTATTTTAAAATATTTTGTATAATGTTTTTATATAAATAAAAAATATTGGTAAAATTTAATAATTTTTCAATAAAGTCATTATATGTTTTGAAAATACAACTTTCTTTAAATAGTTGTTTTTATTTATTTTGGTTAACAAAATTTTAATTATTTTTTGAAATTTATATAAAATTAATTTTTTTGAAATAAAATTAATTTTTGAAACTTTATTTAAAATTTATCTTAGGGTGAATATTTTAGAATTTCCTGAAAAGGCTAATTTTTCTGATGAATAGTGAAAAATAATAAATTTTAATGAAATTTTCATTTTCGTTTAAATTACTTATAAAGTTAAATTAAATTTACAATTGATTTTAAATTAAAATTAGTTCAATTATCTATCTATTAATCCAATTTACTTCATTGGAATAGATTTCATACCAAAATTGAAAATAAAAAAGCTTGTAAACTTTTGAATATTCTCTCCTTGAAAACATGTTTTCTCATCATGTTTGTGAAATTAGTTTTAAGTTAATTTTTACCAATTATATGAATTTTTTTTCAATAAATGGATTAAATATTATTAATTATAACAATTTATACTATATAATATGGCCAAATTAATGTTTTACTAAAATTAATAGTGAAAACATTAAATATTATTTATCATAGTTAAGGAAAAAGAAGGTATACCAAGGGATAAAATAAGAAGATAAGCGTTTACAAGACTATAAAACTTTTAAAATTACTTATTTTCTAGCCATATTTCAATATTATCCTTTCAAATTTCTAAAATATGGTCATTTTTAATCTTTTTTCTTGGGAATGACCTTTTTATTTTAGATTATTTTTGGAATTTTCCAATTTGTTTCCATGTGTGTCCCTTTCCCCACTTATAAAAGTACATGAAAAACCTCCAATTATTCAACCCTATAAAGACATATTGTTATTACAGAACCTGATAAATCCCTCCCCAACATCCTTATCCATTTTTAAGAACTTATGTTCCTCCTAAAAGACAAACACTAGGGTCCTTAATAAGAGATCTGAAGGAGTTGCTTCAAAGCGAAGGTATTTGTCTTCACTAAGCTCATTTTTCACTCTTATTTTTCCACATTTAATTTATTACTACATATTATAATATAATAACACTAGTATATCATATATAATATTTTATTATTATTTTAATCTAATAAACTAAAACCCTCTCCAATTTATGAAAATGTGTTACGAAATCATCGTTTGTGTGTACGGTGAACTACCGCCTCGCGAACTGATGTCATTAATTTTTCCATTTCAATATCTCAAGGTATGAAATAAATATGGATTTATTATTTATAAATTATATGTATTAAATTATTATACTTATGTAATTTTTATATCACACATACCTTCGTAATCTTTATTTTCTTGGAATATGATAATGTTGCTCGTGTGTGTGGAGGATTATCACATCGTGAAGCGATGTGATTTGTTCACACATTACATGGAAGGTAATAAGAAGGGAAAAATTAAAATATCTCATATATATGACATATAAATTATTTTGAAATTTCAATATATTAATTACCTTTTTTCTTTCTTTCTATTGGGAAAATGGAAACAAGGTTCATGTGTATGTACAACACTCCATCTCCATTAATGGTGTATTTCATTTTCAATATCTAGATTTATGGATAATTATAAATACATATATAATAAATAAATATGACATTTATATTCCTTTTTAAAATTATAAATATTATTAAATCATGATCAATGTAATAGAAATGAAAATAATAAATCAAAACTTATATGAAAAACATAGCAGTTGTTACCTGAAATGTAACCTTAACATGGAATTGTTATTACAGGGGTATTAAAAGGTCATAATAAAATAATATATGGTATGATAAATATAAATATTTTTATGTAATATATGTATAATATGTATATATTTGATAAATATAATGTTTGAACATGTACACAGGAAGTCTAGCCTTAAGGTAAGGGATTTCAAGTCTATCTTTTATTTCAGACATAAATATACAAATTCACCACTAGTTTATCTTATGAAGTGTATATAATAATGATTTGAAATATTATATCACAAATATCCTAATTTTAATGATATTTAATGTTTTATTTGATGTTATTCTTTATTGGGTCTTATGATTCAAAATATCACTAAAGCGGCAACAGATTTATGACTCACTTTTTACTTATGTGAGACATATTCCATATTCCATGCCTATTTCTTTTATGCAATGTATATACTTCCCATTAATTTATTTTATGATTCTTCTCCTAATAATTATAGTTATTACATATCCATTTTAGTATCTCTATATTAGGTAGATTATGTTTCAAATGTTACTAAAGTGGTAATGGATTTATGTTAAAATATCATCATTTATTAATATTGATTATGATTAAGTCTCTAATATTCAAATATTATGATATAACTCTCAGTAATTCAGAGGAATTTTATTTTCCTCTAGTTAATAATGATATTTTCAAGTAATATTCCCATTTCTACTATTTTTTACTTCAAATAATTGTGAATATATTTCTTTAAAATATCGCCTTTATTTCTTTCTTCGGTCAAAATTCCTTTTTATTCCAAATACATTTTTCTAAAAATGTTCTCAAAAATGTTTTAACATTATTCAAATGATTTATTAGAGACTTTATTAACAATGTTTTACTTTTAAAAAAAATGTTTTCAAATGAATCATTATGTCATTTTCCAAACAATTCTCATTTGGATTTTACTAAAAAAGTGTAAGGAATATTTGTTTTAACATGAACAACATGAACAAAATTTTATGTCATTATCACCATTATTTTATTTCAAGATTCCTTTATATGTTTTCATGGTTATTTTAAAATAAAATAATTTTAAAAAAATTGTTTTAAAAAAAATCAAGGGATATTTTCCTCAATAAATGATTAAAAATATTTTTAAATATTCTTTTATAAGTTTTCAGGTCAATTTTCAATGAAAAAAATTCGAAAATATTTTATGAAATTTTACTTTTAAAAGTTTATTTTCAAATAATGGTTATATTCCTTTGGAAACATTCCAATTTATTTATCTTCAAAAATCATTATCTATCTATGATTATATGTGTAATTTATCTTTTTAAAGATATAAACAAAGGATTATATTATTATTATTTCTATGAATGGTTAATTTTTATGATGACATGATGCTCATGAAACCTATTTCTATTAAATGGGTTATTCCCTGATAAAATTCGTATGAAACCCACTTCTTTCTCAATTGATTATACAATAATGAAGTGATGAAATGATTATGAAACCTTTCTATTTTATATAGGTTATTATATTATGAAATGATTATGAATCCCATTTCATTCCATGGGTTATGATATGATAAATGTTTTATGATATTATAGCACATAGTTTTATGATTTTTATTATATCATTATGGTTACATTATAACCAAGGATAGTGGTTATGAAATAAATAAATATGGGTGGTACCTATGTCTTCCTCTAATTATGTGGGTAAGGATTTATATCTCATGATATAGATAGGACTGGAATATTAAGTGAACTCAGTTCAGTAATGGACTATGTCCTCTATGATGGTCTTGGTATTAAACCTTGACTATGATGATGTTTTTAGGAGTGAATCCATTCCACTATTATAGTCTTTTCAATGATACTTGACTACTATGGAAATTATTTTATATGCTTATTTATATGCCACTATTCTATGTCTTATGAAAATGTTATTCTCTATTAGATAAGGTTATTTGATTTCCTTATGATTCATGTCTTATAAACTAAAAAATTTAATTTCATGACTTACAATTATGATCTTTAATATTTAGGGTATTGTTGTCAAATTTTATGTTCATGTTCTCATACCCTTATGTTTATGTTATTCTTATGTGTCTCCATCATTTAACATTACTAAGAATTTGATCTAACCCTTTCTTATGTTTCCTTTCTCCAGGTTATTAAGAAATTTATAACGTATTCTAAGTAAAATATGGTTTCTAGTTATGAAGAGCATAGTGGGAGATTATTTAGTTTTCCTATGAATGTGTTGTTTTTATTTTTATTTTTCTAAAGGCACTATACCTTTGTGATTCTTAGATGTGTGCTTCTGAAATGTAATAAAAAATCATAAAAAATAATGTAATATCTATGTATGATATGATTTTGTGTTAATAGTAACTCTCAAGGAATGTGGTACAAAAATTGATAAATAATGGATACAATAAGAGATAAGGTTGGTCAAGTCCTCATCCATCCATTCCCAAAAATGTTTTAAACATGTTTTTGGTCTTTTCCTCTTAGTTAAACCCTTTTTACCATTTTTCATTTTTACTCAGTTCACTAGATTTTACCTAATGAA
The DNA here is from genome assembly GCA_963277665.1 of Viscum album. Lineage (NCBI taxonomy): Eukaryota > Viridiplantae > Streptophyta > Magnoliopsida > Santalales > Viscaceae > Viscum > Viscum album. The sequence goes on from OY728119.1 coordinate 545,391,767, forward strand.
ACTTATCATTTATGACCAAAAATAAAATGACCCTTACTATACAATTTTCACCCACTGATTAAAAATTTAAAAAAAACATAATCTAATTTGAAAAAGTGATAAAAAATAATTTTAAAATACTTAATGTATAATGTATTAAAAATAATTTTTTGAATTATAGAAAATGTGTTCTAAAATTTCAAATATGGATTTGTAAATTAAAAAATATTCATTTAAAAAAACACTTATAAAATACATATTTGGCCTTATAAAAAGTTTTCACAAATTTATAATTTTTTATTATAATCCAATAATGTTATAAAAGCCATTTTATTTGTAAAATGTTATTTTGTACATTCACGAAAATTCAATATTTTTTGAAAAATCCTGAAATTTATTCATGAAAAAATATTGAAATTCTAAATCCAAAAATGAAGTTGATTTTTTCTAATTACAATTAATGAATTTTATATGTTAACATTTAAATAAAATAATAAAATATAAAGAAAAATAATTTTTATAGAAAAAATAGATTTTCAAAGAATAAACCATTCTTATTCTTATTTCATATAAATTACTAATCAAATTAGTGTAATACTATTATATTTATATTTATTTATTTATTTTTATTAAACAAGGAATATGAAAGCAATTTTTTAGGAAAAAATTAAAAATCTATGGATTTCGGTAATGTTATCAACAAATTAGTAAATAAAAATCCTTTTACATTAAATAAAAAACTGAAAATTGTGTAAAATAAATATGATAAAAAAAACTTATTAAATTAATAATCACTTAATTATATTATCCTAAATTCAAGTTACATAGCCCCTTAATATCTTCATTTAATATATAAGAAGATGGTATTCTTTGGTGGTAGTCAAGGGTAGTAATTCTATTATAATAGATCATCTGGAAATTTCCAAGTGCTTAAATTTATCCCACATATGATTTCTCTCATACCATGGTTGATTGATTTCAATTTGGAATCTTTCTAGGTAAAACCCTTATGAAGCTACCTCCTTCACAAGCTTTGTTAAATTATCTTCATAAGTGACAATTCTCTAATTCGATATCATTATTTCATCAAATATTTCATAATATGGTTAATTTTTTTGTGGTCAATAAAATTATAGTTATAATATAATATTGAAATTTTATTTTAACACATTAAGTTTTCATTTTAGTTCATTGTATAATGTATAAAAAATAATTAACATGATATTTGTTTAAGGAAAAATAATAATGAAATACCATGTTTTTATATTCTCCCCCCTTTGATAAATTGAGCCCTAAATATATTAATTATTAGTCAATTAAATATTAATAGCTTCCATGAATCTAGATTTAATTTACAATGTGGCCTCATCCGGACTATCCTAGGTAAGACTAGGGCACTCATGATTTACCTTATAATAATAATTTAACTAATTGTGAGTTTTTATTTAACCATTTGTGAAAAATACCATAATAAGTTTTTTTAATGGAATTGTATAGTGAGACTTGAATTGACAAGGGATCATGGGTTTAATTTTAGATATTATTTTCAAAGATTGTAATTTATCATTCTCAAAATATCTAATCCATGACTAATATCAAATTAAATTTTATTAATGGAGGGGAAAAAGTTTTTTATAGGAAACACAGTCCCATAAAAATCTATTAGATAGGATTTTTATATTTTGAAACTAAATTAATTTGATAATAATTCAATATATAGCCATCATGGTTGAAATTTTATGTCCTTATAAAACATTCTATATATAAAAAATTTTGTTGAATTATATACTAAAAAAACAATAGGATTTCTTGTGTGGATTGTCAGTGTCCCACACTCAATATTAACTTCATAACTCACTTACATGGTTATAGTTTCAGAGGAAATCCCTTTTCATTGATGATTTTGGTGCCTATCATCCTTGTTATCCATTTTATTAAGACATTCACTTGGATAATCTACAATTTTCCCTACTCAAAATAGTGAACTATTATTGGTACAATATGATGAACTCTTTTTCCTTTAAATTTATCTACTGAGATCTTCTATTTTTCTTGGAAATTCGATGCTCTCTTCCCTCCTTTTAAAAAAATAAAAAAACTTATATTTCCCTTAATAAATCACCATTTTTTATTCTTCCTAAATTTTTTACATAAAGGAATTTGACCATTAATTTCTTCATTATCATTATCACTTGAAATTTCAATAATTTATCTTTATGTTCATTAATTGGTTTAGAAACTCTAGTAGATTTATCTTTTTCATCATGATTTATGATAGAAGGTGTGGCATAATCAAATGATTTATCATTCAAACTCTTATCCTGTTAGTTTTCTCATTAGGATAATATCTTCATTGTCCAAGGTATCCAATTTTAGTTTGGTTCATTTTGTTTTCATCCATTAATAAAACTAAAAGTTTTTAACTATATGTGATAGATAAATAAAATAATAAGAGAAGTATTTTAGGATAATTAACTGAAAACTTCAACCTTTAAATATAATAGTTTTCAAAATTATTACACCATTATTCATATCAACCTAAATCACTATTTGTTTAATCTATATTTCAGTAGGTTGTGTTCTCTCAAACCTATTACCCTAAGAATATCCCCTAATGAATATTGAGTTGATAATTATACTCCATTTTTAGGTTTATTACCCAAAGGTATATATATACTAGAGTGTATATCCACATATATTATTCTCACAGGGATGTTATTTCTAGGATAACCACACAATATCTCTAATTCTGAAAAATTTAGATGTTATCCTATAAATAGAAATATCCCTTAGTCTTATCCCGAAAGTTTTCATTAATGTTCATTATCCTAATCTCTAGAATATTACAACAACTAACCTAAAGGAAAATATATAAATTTTATAGTCATCATTAACTTATTAATCTTTGATGAAATTTATAACTCAAAATTTATCCTCAACTAATATAAACCTAAAGTCCAAATTTTTCTTAAAATGGATATGTTACCAACTGAGACACCCCAAACTCGAACTCATAATCCGAGAGTTAAAAACTCATTATTTACATATTCACTTTTATAATATGTTAGATGAACCAAGATAAAGCAATATATAATTAAAAAAATTACATATCAAAAAATTCACTCAATTTCCAAGAGCTAATTGTTTCAATGAAAATGAAAATCATCTACATAATCATGTTAGTCTATAATACATGTGAACATTTATTCCTAATTTCACCATACTAGACATTATTCTAAAAATATCATAAGCTAATAACATCCTCATAACCTTGTGAATGGAAAGATAAGAAAGGGGTGAGCTCAAACTCAAAGTAAGGGAAATAATTTTAATGAATCTTAGGGGTTGGATCATAATAATTTGATATAGAATAGTTAAGAACTGAAATATCTAATAAAAATATAGGAGAATACGGAAATGGTAAGGCCAACAAAGATGAATAAAAATAACATCATATCTTTGAGGAATATAATAATAGTGTTGATCATGGAAACATTAAAAAATTATAATATCCATGAAAAATGGCACAAATTAAAGAATATGAAAATAAAATCACCCAGTGGAGTCGTTATCACAACCTTTTTCCCATATCATATTGATAATTGAGCTAACAACTTCGGTTCCCTTTTGTGGCTTGGGTTACAACCCATATACCTCTTTTGGCTTAGGAAAAAACCAGTGCACCACATTGGGCTTAGAATACAACCCATGATTCAATTTATTCTTGGGAAGCAACCTATGTGTCTCTTTAGTCATGGTTTATATAACACCCCAAGTTTTTATGATATATCTCTATTCAAATAAATTTATTGTCTTTGATAGTTTGTGATACATGAAAACCCAAGTCTAAATGAACCGTAATAAGGCATACCTTTATAACCTAGATATTAAATATTAAAAGTGAATAGTAATAACAACATTTGAAATAATATGTATATAGGTTTTATATAAAGTAAATATATTGATAAATAAGTACTTAATTTTTAGTAAATTCTTTAAATGCTTAAAAGTTAAATTTTTTATAAAAAAATTAATTTGGTGAGAAAAAAATATAATTAATTTTTTTCCACTTTTAGAAAATTTATTGGAGAAAATCAACTGAATTTTTAAAATTATAATTTCAAAATTACCTTAAAGTGAAATTTTTATAATTTTATGAAAATATCCATTTTTCAATAAGTATGAAAAATAATGACTATAGAAAATTATCTTTTTGTTTCAAGAATTATAAAGTTTAATTTTATATAAAATTATTTAAATGTAACATGAGTTCATTTAAAATATGAATAATTAAATTAATATCATTTTAATCAATTTTATTCTTTATTTTTCCGTAAAGCGTGTTGTACTTAAGAGGACATTTTTTTAGAAAACTAATTTTCATTATGCTTTGCTTGCATAGTTTTAAATTTATACCACTTAGATGAATTTAATTTAATAAAATGGTTCCATATCTAGAATAAAAATAATTAATATATTTTAATAGGGTCATCTTAATTTTTGGACATTTTTAATAGTAACCATAGTAAATATTTTTCACCTCAATAAAAGAGGTATAATTAGGTTAAAACCATGGGTTAAAACAATAAAATATCTATAACATGTGCGTTTATCCTATTATATTAATGGATTTCAGATAGAGTAATTATAAAGGAGTTAAATAATCCATTTTAAATCACTTTAAAAAAATGGAAACTTAATAAGGGATTTTTTGAAGAAAAGTTATATTTTATTCAAATTAAAATTTATTTTTAGGTCTTTACATTTAATTCCATGCTTGGAAGATTACATTTGTGTTGTTCTTACCCAAAATATATAATACCCAATATTTTATTATTATTTAACCAAAAAAATTTAAACCAATTTATTTCTTTATTTCAAGGTTAAATGATTTTTACTATTAAATTCTGAATTTTTCTAAAAAAATATTTTTTCATGGGTTTTGTGTTCATATATTAAAATTAATATCTATAATATATAGAAATTAAATATGGTAAAATGGATTAAAAATAATGAATTTTAATTTATAAATTTTTTTATATAAGGCCCCTTTTATTTTTTCATAAAATTATTTTATCTTGGTACAAACTTGAGTTATCAGTATTAATATTAAAATGAGTTTAATGTTGTTTAACAAGAAAATAAAAGAAAAATATATCAAAAATTTTACAAATGTGATTGATTGTTCTTATTTAGACCTTATATCCTATTATATTAGGATTTTATCTTCCTTGGTGACACTTTACAGGATTATGATATATATATATATATATATTATTTAATCATATAAGAAATTAATAGTTTGTCCAATCCCCGCTTATAAAATGATACCATTTATCTTCGCTTATGTGCACTTCTTGAGACTTATATTTCGTCTGATCACTAACATACTACATTCCCATATTCCTAATTTGCATCTTATAGCTTCATGTATTTCCAAAATACCATCCTTTTGAGGCTTAAGGTGTAATACAAAATTTGTTTGTCACCCAAGATGTTTAAATCTTTACATATTACAATAATTTATTTCTTCTTATACATCCTATAGATAAATGGTATCCATTATAAAATAATTATTCTAGTATATAAAATATTATTAATTGTTATTTTTATAATTTAATACCCATTATCCACCTCTAGTCCCACATATGGGAAAAGAAAACATCACTCATGCGTGCATGTGGACTTCCACCTCCACGAAGTGATGCATTTTATTTTCAAGGTCACTTCATATTTATTACAATAATAATTTAATTACTGAATATATATGATATATGTGATTTTATTATGGTTCTATTAAGGTGTATTATTATTTACCATTATTTTATTTCTTCCATCTAAAAAGTGGAAACAATACACATGTGTGTGTGTGTGGATTACCATCTCCATGAAGTGATGTAATCCATTTTTCATCACCACTTTATATAAATAGTTATATAATTATTCATAATGATTAAATATGACACTCAATACGTTATTAATATTCTATATATTAAGGGACCATTATCAAATTATGAGAACCAGAACTATCAAACTGAAACATGCATGAAAAATGAAGTAGTTATCACATGAAATATTGGTTTTAAAGAAAATGAGTTAATAATTGGGTGATAATATGTTATAGGTAAAAAATATATGGTACAATATATATTTTTATGTTTTTTAAATAAATTAATAATAATTTTTTATTTATTGTATATGATGATCAAATGATTATGAATAAAGATGGTTTGGGACTTACATTTTAATCCCATTTTAATTGAGATTATTTTTACCAGAATCTCAACTAAATAAATTATATAATACTTATCTGATAAATACCATTTAATTTTTTTATACTCTTTTCATTCATATAATTTTGAATTAATATTACCATTTTTTGAAGAACCTTTGTGATAAATTATTTTAACAAAGTTATTGTATTTGTTGAAAAATAACCCCTTTGTAAAAGAATATTTTAGTTATTCAGGAATCGGACCCATATCCATCGTTAGGAATATTCATTGGACTCAGAGTATTGTATCCATATACATTAGAATTCAATAAAAAAATCTACTATAATCAGGACCAGAAATTTTTTATTGTTGGAAATTTACCTTTTTCATAATCATAAAAAGAAATAAGTTTGTTAGAAATTTAGTTGTTGTTATTTGAATAAGTATCATTATTGTTGAAGTGTTTTGAAAGAAAACAATAAAGCTAGAATTTATAAAGTTTTCATAAATTATAAACTATATTAGATGATACTTTTCTGATCATGGTGTTCTGACAAATCATGAAAACTTTCATGATAAAAACTTTTGAGGAAATAGTGGATAGGTTTGAAGAAATTAAAAATTACAGAGTAAATAATTCCATCATAATGAGAAATTCCATCATAATGGTAAATTATATCATAATTATAATTTAATTATAATGGTTATTCCATAATTATCAATAAATCCATCAAAGGAATAATGTTTTAGAATATTGAATCCAAATTTCATAATGTTTTAAGCCGATGAATTTTGAATAATTTCAAAGCTAATGTATAGACATCCATCCTAATGGGAATTCCATTAAAATGGGAATTACATCATAATGATAATTCCATATTTGTGAGGATTCCATCAGATTTATCTAATAAATAAATAGAAATCATAATGATTTGAGAAGGAAATAGATTTTAATGATCTGATAGTTAAACAGATCTTAATGAGCTAAGAGGGAAACTGAACATAATAAGATGAGAAGGAAACAGATCTTAATGAGATGATTCTAAAAAAGACTCAAAAATAATATTCTTGAAGTTTTGTGAATATTTTAAGAGGTAAACATGAATTTTAATTTTTTAAAATCTAATAGAAATCCAAGGAGGCTTGATGAAGTCAAAGATAAAGTTTAAATACTAGATATCTTCAGAGATTTGGAAAATTTGGGAAGCGGGGAAAGTTTTCAAGTTTCCCAATTTTGTTTTCTAAGACACAAATAAATAATTTCTCATATCATTCATTAATTTGTGAAATTTTACATAAGAAAAAAATGTGAAGCAATAAAAAATCAAGTGAAAGTCATTGTCATCCAGAGATCTCATGTGGTGGATCATATAGTTGAATGTTTATTTACCAGATTGAGAAAGATCATATTGATCATTTGAGAAGAGATTGAGTTTTACAGATTGATAATGGGTTCATCTTATTGGGTTAATCATGTTGAGATAATCATATCCAAACTTATCATACTGAAAGAATCAGATCCAGAATCATCAGATTGAGAAAATTGTATCCAGCAAAATTGGACTGAGGATTCAGACTAAGCAATTGTAGAGAAGTTTCAAAAAAAGTATTTATTATTTTTTTGGATCCATTTTTTTAGAAGAAATAATTTTTAAACATATGGAAGTCAGTGTAATCAATCTTATCAGGAGATATAAGGTTTCTAACAGGAGTTAGAACTAGTTTTATTCACTTCTTTATATTATTGGATTTCTATATACCCACTGGAGTGGCTATATAATGGATGTAGGTTTTCACACTAAGGTAGAACCTTATAAATCTTGTGTTATTTAATTTATTTCCTAATTTTTCATGTAATATTATTTGCTAAAATTTTATAAATAAATAAATCATAACAGGTTTTAGGGGTTATGTTTTCAAGAGTATTGAAACTTATAAAAATGAAAAACTAATTCACCCCCCCCCCCTCCTCTCAGTTGTTGTTCAATCCTTTGGGACATAAATTGGTATTATAGGTAATGTTACATTTTTTAATCCGTATAAAGGATAATATAAATTCCATTGACAGTGCAGGAATTCATAAATTTTATGGAAAAAATTATTATGGATGAAAAAATAGGACAATTCCTTAACTTCTATCTCTCGACCTATAATTTTTTGATGCTGCTACTATTAGGTTTCCACCTATTGAGAAATATTACCCAATGACCTTTGAAAATAAGAGAAATATAGAAGTTGATGGAAAGGATATAAATTCTATTCTCAAGTCCTTAACATAAAATTTTTATCAGAATGTGGTAGGTCTAAAATTTTCAAAAAGAGTGTGGGAAAAGCTAGAAAGTGTCTTTAGAGGGAATAAAAAAGTTAAGGAAGAAAAGCTAAAAATCTGGAATAGTATGTATGAGGACATCAAAATAACATATGAAGAAACAAATGATGAGTACTTTACCAGACTAAATGAAATTTTTTGAAACATCAGAGGATTCATAGATGTATTGGAAGATTCAATAATGGTGTAGAAAATAATGAGAAACTTTCCAAACATGTTTGACTCTAAAATTTATTCTTTATAAGATATGGATGATTTATCTCTTGATGAATTTCATAAATTTCTTGTTTTGTATTAAATAAGGAAAGATATGTTGTTTAAAAATAATATTTAAAGATGAAATGGATTTTAAAGCTATAAGAAAGTTGAAAGTTAAAGATATTTAACAAGTTGATCCTTGTGACTCTAAAGATATAGAGGATGATGAGTTTAATGAAAAAATAATGTATCTTATATCAAATAACTATCTAAGAGGAATAGGAAAGTATGGAGGTAAAAATATAATAAATTTTTTTGATTGTGGTTGAATCAGAAAATTTTTTTTGAATTTCTTCAAGAAGAATGTTGAATAATATCAAGATGATTCTGATGAAAAACATCGATGGAAGAAGTGAAACAAAAATGATAAAGAAGAAATTTATTCCAACAAATACAAGAAGAAGTTTATTGGAAACAAAAGAAGTGTGTTGGGTAAGAAATTTAAATCAAAATCAACTGAAAACAATACTTATAAAGATAAAAGTTCAGAAACATTCAGAACCTTCATTATAATAGTTGAGAAAAAAATATTCCTTAGATATTGAATAAGGTGGTGAAGAATAATATAGAGAGTATCAACTCAAAACAAAACTTTTTAGGTGTCTTGATCAAAATATAAATCTTAATAAATTAGATTTCTGAAGAAATGTTGTGAAAAAATTTCTAATGGATGAAAATATGTCACCAAGAAGGATGAAGACTAGATCAAGGAGATTTTAAGTTACAAACATAGAATTGTTGAACATGGAATGATTATTAAATATCTTAGTAAGAATATGGACTCTAAGGAATAAGAAGTTAAGAATTTTTAATAAAACTTTCTTGATATTAAATTTTCTTTGAGGAAGATGAATGAAAACATGAACAAATCATTATAAGTAAAATCTGATACATCTAATGTTACTGAGAAGGCTCAATTCGAGAATTGGGTGAAATATTATCTTAACAAAAATAATGATTCATCTGATTCTTTTAACAATTTAAGTTATTAAAAAGTTATTTTTAAATATTTGGTAGGTAAAGTATGTGAGAAACCTATAAAATCTAAAGAAGTAGAAAACTCACTCAAAATAAAAGATATTCCACATCTTGATTATGTTAGATCGGGGTGAAGTTACCAACCTCAATAAGGTTTATATAAAGAAAGATGTTTATTAAATAGAAAATCAAGATTTTATGGTTATTTCTACTGTTTTTGAATCTATGGGAATGGGGAATATAATTATTAGCACAACTTATCTCTACTTGGAAGAATTTTTTAACAAATTGGAATAAATAATGGAAGTAAAATGAGTAACTTTCCTAGATTATATCAAGTTAAAAAAGTTAATTCTCAAGATGTTAGAAATTTTTCAACAAAAAATAATTTTTAATTATTGGAATAATTTTATGGAAGATGTGATCAGGATAGTAATCATGCCGAAATATGTATGACATATCTTCCAGAAAAAGTTTATTATTATAGAAAAGAAAATAAACCAGAAAAAAAAGTTATTTAAAGAGATTTTATTATTGAGATAGATTTTAAAGCAAGTAAAAGGAAAAAACCATGGATACTTGATAGTGGTTTTTCTTCATATAAAATACATGAAACATATTGAAAGTCATGATAGAGTATCAGTTACCTCTAGTAATAATAATTCCTAAAAAATCTGGGGAATCAAAACACCTGCGATTGAAGCTAAAAAGTTTAAATCTAATGAGGTTTTATTTGTTGATGGGATAAATCCTAACTAACTTAGTGTAATTCAAATTTGTGGTGATGGAGAATAATTTTTTTGGAAATATTTTTGTATCATAAAAAGTGTTAAATATGGAAAATTAATTACAAAAAGAGAAAGAACTAGTGGGAATCTTTTTTAAATAGAAGAATTCAAAAATAACTTTTACTTGAGTGCTGAAGATGAAAACAAATTTTTTCCCCAAATACATGGTCACCTTCACCAGAAAAACATGAATAAACTTTATAAATATGATTCTATATATAATTTTAAAAAATTTAAAACAATAGATAAATATGATTTTAATACTTTCCAAAAATATAATATGACCAACAAAAGACATAATAGAATTTAAATTCAATCTACTATACCTATTGAAATTATTCAATCCTATTTATGTTCGATGATTAGGCATCAATCAAAAAAGGAGATTTATACTTTATCACATTTATTGATGAATTCACATGGATGAAAAACATCATGTTCATGAACCACTAGTTATTGGATATTGAAATGTTAAAATAATTAAGAAAAGATATTGAGAAAGAAATGGTAGTTTCCACAAATAATTTTACAACAATAAATGGTACCGAATTCAGAAACAATACATTTGAAAATAATATGAGAATTAATGGTATCAAAAAAAATATAGTGCTCATTATACTCCATAGAAAAAAAGAGTTTCAAAAATAATGAATAGAATTTTTGTGGAAATAGGAAGAAGTATGTTAGCAAAATACAAACTTTCAAACTTCTATTGCAGATAAGCTATTAGTACTTCTGTACTTGTTCAAAATAGATTATTGTTGAGTCCAAAAACTAACATGAATCCTTATGATATTTGGTATAATAAAAAACCTTCATTAAAATAATTCAAAGTTTTTAAAAGTATGTGTTTTCTCAAAATCAAAAATCCATATTTGGAAAAGTTTGGTGAGAATGTTGTGAAAGAAATTTTTATGGGTTATTCACCTAATAGAAGAAGTTAAAAATGTTATAAAAAACATTTATAAGTCGGTGGACTCATATGATGTGAAGGTAATTAAAAATGAAAGTTCCATAACAAAATTTATTGATAATGCTAAGGATTATAAACAAGATATTTCAAACAATATTGAAAGTAATTCAAAACATCCTTATCAAGATTCATAAGAATCGTGTGATGAGGACATTTCAGCTGGGAAAGAAACTTTCAAACTTCTTACCATACATAAACAATATGAATCTGAAAACATTATTAGGATTTAGAAGGCTTCAGTTTAGATAGGAATAATGTTTATATTAGACAATTAGCCTTCACTTATCTCAAAAGTTAAACAAAAATCAGTTTCAGAAGCTATTAAATACAATGAATCGGTGAATTCTATGAATGAAGAGTTTGATCAGATTGAGAATAATGACTCATGGGAACTTGTTCAAAGTCTATAAAATAATAATGTTATGAGAACCAAGTGGGTTTATAGAAACAATTTGAATGAGCCTGGAGAAGTTTCAAGAAAAAAAATAAAGACTTGTTTGTAAAGGATATCCATAGGTGGAAGGTGTGGATTTTGATGAAACCTTTATCCCCGTTGAAAGGAAATAAACCCTTAAAATGTTTCTTGCAATGGATGATCAATGAAATTAAAAATATTATCAGATAATTGTAAAGTATTATTTATTAAATAGTGAGATTCCAAAAGAAATTTACATTGAACAACCATGGGGGTTTCTACATGATAAAGATTAAAAAACAATTTTTAAATTGAATAAAGCTTTGTATGGGATGAAAAAAAACTCCACATTCTTGGTATTCAAAATATGAAAATTCTTTAAGAATATTTAACTTTTCTAAAATAATAGTTGATAGAAACATATATGTGAAATATTTTGACTCTCTAATTCTAATTCTTATTTTTTATGTGGATAGACAAGTTATTTTTAAAACATTTTTTGAGGAAATAAAGAATATTTTTTGAAATAAATATATTAAAATAATTAACTTTCTTCCTTGGCTTACAAGTTCAATGAAATGAGTAATACATTTTCTTGTCTCAAGAAAAGTATGCTAGGAAATTTTTCAAGAAGTTTGGGGTGGAAAAATCCAAAAAAGATTCAACTCTTATTTCCATGGGCCCAAAGATGAGTAAACATGAATATTGAACAAGTGTGAACCAAAAAGCTAGTCGAAAGCTAATATGATGTCTTCTTTATCTTACAGCCTTAAGGAAAGATTTTTTTTATGTTATGAATTTGTGTGCCTTGTATCAAAGTAATCAGAAAGAATCAAATATGTTGAAATAAAATATGATTCTAATATATGTCAAAGGAACAACTTCATATGGGTTATTATACAAAATAAATAGTGAGATAAAGTTTCATGGTTATATTAATGTCGATTGGGCTTTATATTGTAATGGTCAAAATCATCCTTAGTAGGAAAATTTTTCTTGGGTGAATTTTTTTGGGATTTATAATATTAAGAAACAAATATCAAAAGCCTTGAGCACAGTTGAATCCAAATACGTTGCAGATACTCATGCATGTACTCAAATTTTTTGGGTGAAAGTTCAGCAGGAATATTTTAATGTAAAAGTTTCTAAACCATTGAATATTTATTGTGATAATTAGAGTCTAATTTTTCCTTCTATGAATCATATCCATTATTAAATATCAAAACATATTGATGTAAAGTTTCAATTTATAAAAGAGAAAGTTACTACTGAAGATGTTTTGTTGGAATACATTTCAACAAAGTATCAGATTGATTATATCTTTAGAAAAGAAATTTCAAAAGAAATGTTAGTGGAATTGAGGATACAACATAATGTTTATCCTCCTCCCATGTCTTCATAAACCTCATAAGTAAGGACCCCCTATATTCTTTGGATTATATTGAAAATGTGGGAGAGAAATTAACAACTTTATACTTTGTAATAAGTTTTTACTTACCTTTCTCTAAAAGAATCCGATGTTATGGTTATAATATAATGGGGGAGGAAAAGATAAAATTTAGGGGGGAGTTTATCTTTAAAAGCACAAAAAAAAATTCAACTGATGGATGGAATTCCTTAAAAAAATTATTTTATCCAGTAGTGTTGTGTTAGGACAGTCTATTTTGAGAAATTTTGGGTTTTGATAAAATTCAGGAAAAAAAAACGTGATTTTTTTTACAGAAGATAAGTTGGGAAAAAAATTCAGAGTTGGAAAAGTTGTTAATAATATTTTTAAATAAATAAAATGGGGGAGATTGAAGAACCATTTTGATAAATTGTTTTAATAATGTTTTTGTATTTGTTGAAAACTACCCTCTTTGTAAAATAATGTTTTTGTTATTCATGAATCAAACCCATGCCCATTGTAATAAAGATTCATTGAAATCAGAGTATCATATTCATCTGCACTGGTTTTAGATAATCATATCCAAATGAATCAAAGGAAGAAATTATTGATTTCTGAAAATTTACATGTTCTATAATCAGAGAAAAATTTATTTTTTTTATAAAGTAAGATGTTGTTGTTTGAAAATTTTTATTTTTTTATGAAGAGTTTTGAAAAAAAAAGATTGTGAATTCAGGTTTTAGAAAGTTTTCATATGTTCAAAACTAAGTTAGATGATGATTTTATAATCACAAATTTATCACAAATAATGAAATCTTTCATGATAAAATCTTTTGAATAAATGGTGGATAGGTTTGAATAAATTCAAAAATATAGAGTGAATAATTACATCATAATAGGAAACTCCATTATAATGGGAAATTCTATCGTAATTAGAATTTCATCATAATGGGGATTCTATAATTTTGAAGACATCCATCGAAGGTAAAATGTTTAAGAAGATCATATCCAGATGTTTGAATATTTTATTCAGCAGAATATTAAAGAATAGAAAAGTAAAAGTTTGGAGATTACATCATAATAAGAATTCGATTGTAATGGGAATTCCATTGTAATGAGAATTCTATAATTTTTGGGATTCCATCAGACTGAACTGAGAAAGAAACAAAATTAATAATGATCTGAGAAGGAAACAAATTGTAATGAGTTGAGTAGAGAATAGAATGTAATGAGATGATAAGGAGACAGATTATACTGAGTTGCGAATGAAACATATAGTAATGATTTTCTTACAAATAAAACTCAAAAAAATCCAGAAGTATTACGAAGAGTTGAAGATTTCCACCATAAATTTAAATTTTTCATAAATCTCAGAGAAATACAATGAATATTTAAGAAGTCAAATTTGATGTTTAAATGTTAGATATCTTTATAGATTTTGAAATTTAGGGAAGCAGTGAATGTTTTAAAGTTTCCCTCTTTTTTCTGAGTCACCTATAAATACTATCTCAGGTCATTTTTCCATTTGTGAGTTTTTACACAAGTGGAAAAGGTGGGTTACTAAATAAATCCAGTGAAATTCATTTCTACTTAGGGATCTCATTAAGTGGATAAAATAGTGTAATGATTATTTACCATATTGACAAAGATCTTATTGAGAATATTGTATTGGTCATTCAAGCATCGTTTGAGTTTTACAGACTGAGAATGGGTACATCATATTGAGTCCATTATATTGAGAGAATCGTATCCAAAACTCATCATATTGATAGAATCAGATCCAAAAATATCATTTTTAAAAATTTTGATCGATCCAAATTGAACCTAGGATTCAAACTGAGCAATTATAGAGAAGTTTCAACAAAGTACTTTTTTTTGATCAATTTTGTTATAAGTAGAAATGTTAAATTGATGGGAGTCAGTATAATCATTCTTATCATTAAATATAAGGTGTCTAATGGGAGTTTGAAAAAGTTATATTCACTTCTCTGTAATATAGTATTTCTATAAACCCATGGGGGTGGCATTGGAAAGGATATAGGTTCTCACGATGAGGCTGAACCTTGTAAATCTTTTGTGCTTTAATTGTTTTCCTACTTTTCAAGTATAATTATTTAATAAATTTTGATAAGGAAATTAATATTAAAAGGTTATAGGGGTTATGTTTTAAGATGTATTGAAACTTAAAAAAGTGAATAACTAATTCACCCCCCCCCCTTCTTAGTTGTTATTCAATCCTTCAGAACATAAATTTTCCTATCTTTTGTCATTACAATTATTAGGAAAATGTATTTAGGAAAAAAACATCATTTCCCCTATACTTGAGAATATGTTTCTTACATATTCATGATTTTTAAAATGTTTTCAAGTATTTTTTTCTATTAATAAATGATTTTTTAAATTCATTTTTACCCATGATTCAACTTTTTCAAAATATTTTAAAAGGAATCCTCTTAGAATTTTTTGAATAAGGTAATTTAGATTTTTTGCTGAAAATTTGAATGAATTATTTATTTTTACATACATGGGTTGAACAAAATTTCCCATCACCATGAATACTAAATGATTTAATTCTTCCTTTAAATGTTTCAACAAGTATTTTAGAGAAAATATTTCCTTTATATTTTGTAAACATTTTTACTTTATATGACTAATTTCAAATTAAAAAAGGATATTTCCCACAAGAAATATTATAGTAATATTTGAAGGGACTTTTTCATCTAATACAAAATCCTTCTATGTTAGCTAATCTTTATTGGGGATATGATCAAATTATACTACCCATATTCTTTTTCAGTATTATTTATTATTTATTATTATTATTATTATTATTATTAATATATTTTTATAAAACTTATTTAGTTTTTCTTGGGTTATGTTGTGATGATATATTTAAATTTTTATAAAACTTGTTTTCTTTCCTTGGGTTATAATACTTGATGAATGATTTATGATCTTATAGAACACAGATGAATGGATTATTATTATGCGATGGGTGTTATTTGAACTATATATGCAACCAATGCATTGGATAAATATTTATATCTCATGAGATAAATAGGACTGTAATAGGGAATTAACCTAGTTTAGTAAGTGGAATTGTCCACTATGATAGTCTTTGGAGTGAAACTCAACTAAGGATATGGTGGAATTGGTAGTGAAACCAGTCCTTTAGGATAGTCGTGAAAGTGATCCTTTACTAAGGAAAATATTTTCTATAATTATGTGTATGAAAAACATATGTATTGTTCCAATTATATATTCTCATATATCATGTTCTTTTATTTCTTTATGATTCCTGTATTATTAACTGACAAGATTTGTTCCAAGATTAAATATTATGATCAATGATATGTTTCTTATTTACCCTTACCGAGCATATGAGCTCAACCTTTCTTATGTTTCCTTTCCCTAGAAATTTATAAAGGTTCTAAGTACGTTATTTATAAGAAGATTAATATGTGGGAAGATCATTATATAATATTTCTAATATATTTCATTAAATATGAGGATTTTGTATCTAGTATCCAAAAAACAAAAACATTATGGTCCTTAGGAATGTATTTTCAAAATATATTGAATATTCATCCATTAAAATGTAATATCTATGTATGAATATTATGTGTAATTAATGTGGTTATTAGAGGTAGGGGTTAGTTAATCTTTATATATTAGGGTTAGAAAAAATTGATGGAAACCATGGGGATAAGTATAAGTATTGGATATCATCCTAATGTTTCGATGAGGAATATATTGTGCAGTTTTTTAGAAATACATCCCCCTTTGGATACTATAAGGGGATGTAATTTTTTGTAATAGATGTACTTATGGGTATTAAATCTAAATGATGCAGATTGGGTAATAAATCAATCATAACCAGTGAATGATGAGTGCACCTAAGACTGCACATCTAGCTATACACTCCTGGGGGATATGCATGGGTTAACTCACATTTTCGTTATTAACTATTTTGAAAGATTTTAATAGTTAATAACCATGAGTGAACTAGGTTAAACATGATTTTTCCCACTATGAAATTTGTTAAATATACATCTCATAAATTATATTTCATGATTAAGTGGTTTCCCACAATGATTTTTGATTTTCACACTATATTTTGTTTTTGTTTTTTTTAAATGATGGAACCAAAAGGAACCATGTTAATGTAAAATATAATATAAAATGGAATGATTTTCCTCTAAATAAACTAAATTTTATGGGATCTGGAATGAAAAATATGTTTTTATGCTTATCCAAATTTCTTAAGATATGAATAATTCTAAGAAACTAAACTATCCAATGAGGGAAAAACATTTTATTGATTCCTTTATGAGGTAGCATCCCATTATTTTAGTGGTTCTATTGACCAACTAGTTTCTGAGAAATTGATCAATACCACAGAAAACATATTTTTCATTCTCAATTGTTTGTAACATAAAAAAAATTATTTTAATTTTTTATCATTTGAAAATAGAATCGAATCAATGGTTTACTATTGTCAAGAACATAAGGCAATGGGAAGAAATTAAATCCACAAAGAAAGATTTTTTTAAAATCATACTTTTTAATTAGTACATTCCTCGGATTCTTGATATAAAAATGGGTAATTAATTCCTTGAGCTAATGAAGAATCATGATGAATCCATTAGTACCTATGAGGAAACATTACAAGACATGTGAGGTATTATTATTTTATTATAATCAAATATGAAAGTAATATTGATTTATTATTATATGCCTTGAAAATGAATCTCCAAAGGGTTCTAGCCATAATAGACCATAGAATCTATGAAAAATCATTTCATGTTCTGTAAATGTGGAAATGGGGATTTTAGTTACGCATCAATCTCATGGTTTTGATAAGTAAAGAAATATGTAATTCAAAATCAATTGTAATAAAAAATATTGGATAGAAGAAGATGGGATTTTCTTTAATAATAATGTTTTTGACAAGGACATAGAGAAATTATTTTAAGGGGACCAATAAATATTTTTTGTGTAGAAAGGATGTTTATCAAGAAAATGGGTATTGAAGTTATGGGGAAAAGATGTTAGATAATGATGTAGAGAAATAACCACAACATGAAGCACCCACACTCTAGTGTTTCAAATTCAAGGATTATGGGCATAATTCAAACTAGTTCTCAAATATGAAGGTTAATGATGATGTTCAATGTCACCAACCACTTAATCCCAAAGAAAAAGGGAAATCTCACACAATCACTATTGCATATTTGGGTATGATAACGAAGTGGTGAAGGATAAACTAACCATCTACCCTATAACTTTTAATGTTTATTTCAATTCAATTTCAACTAAATATTATAAATATGAATAATTAACTAAGTTTGTCAAATTACCACCTCTTTGATAATATTTTAAATTAGTGGTGGAACCCTATAATGAAATGATGATTTCATATCACGTCTGTAATTAATATTAAATAGACTTTTTTGGGAATGTGATTCTTAAAAATCTTTTTATTCTCTCTATAATTTAATTTTATGTTATATTCGGCATGCATTGGATTTATTTACATAAGACCCGCATCAATTTTCATTTAAGGGAAGTTGAATTTGATATTCAGAAAAAACCTATAGTCATTTATCAATGTGGTGATAAAAATTAACATCCAATGGAAAATATATCCATTATATAGTTCTCTATTCCTATTCAAATGGATTATTCATATTAGATTTTTTGGGGAGAAACTCAATATTAAATATTTTCCTATTGTGAATGAATTTATTAATGTCTTTTTAGATTAGTTTCCTATTATTCCTCTATATTATGAAGTTGAGTTTTCAATATAACTCATACATGGTACTATAGTTATTTCATAGAATCTACATAGAATGGACCCTATTGAATTTCTTTAATTAGAAAAGAAAATCCAGAATAATATTGATTAGGGATTAATTCATCCAAGAGCATCCCCATGGGGTCACCTATTCTTTTTTTTAGAATAATGATGGATGAATGTGACTCTTCATTGATTATTGTGAACATAACAAGATCACAATAAATAATAAGTACCATATTCCCCATATTAAAAAAATATCAATCAATTACTAGGATCCTAATATTTTTAAAGATTTATCTTTGATATGGATACTATCAGTTGCAGGTAAAGAGGGAAGAAATATCCAAGAAAGAATTTTTTATATGGTACAGACACTATAAATTTATATTGATTCCATTTGGTCTTACTAATTCCCATGTTATCTTCCATTATTTAAAGAATATATTCTTTAGAGTTTGACTTGATTTCTTTGTAGTAGCCTTTATAGATGAAATATTGATATTTTCCAAGATAAAAGAAGAGCATGAGGATCACTTGAGGATTTTATTAAATACCCTAAGGAAGGATAAGTCTTATGAAAAATTTTCCAAGTGTAAATTTTGTATTTTTATCTTTTTTTGTGTTATATACTCTTAAGAAAGTGTATATCAGTAGTTCCATCAACAACAGATATTCTTGAATGTTAACCTATACCAAGCACTATGACTAAAATCCATATTTTTCTTGGTAAATAAAGATAGTATTGATGCTTTATAGAGAATTTTCAATAGTTATCTAATATACTCACCATGTTAACTCAAAATTGATCCAAGTTTCATTGGATAGATGAATGTGACTATAATCTCAAGGAACTAAAGATATGGTTAGTGGGAAAACTTGTGATTATAATACAATATAGTGGATAATTGTTTTTTATCAATAGGGATGTATGAAATAAGGTACTAGGATGCACAGTCATGAAATATTATATAGTGACAACATATTCCTTATAAACATTGATGGTTAATGAGTAAAATTACCTGACTCGTGACTTGGATTTAGTTGTGGTAATTTTTCATTAATGATATGGAGAAATTATCATTAGAAATAAATGTGTGACATATATACAGAACATAAAATTTTAATGTATATATTCACTTATAAAGATTTTAATATAAACTATAGAAGATGTTTAGATTTGATTATATATTATAACTACTTAATATATTACCAACATGGGAAAGAGAACAAGGTGTTTGATACATTAGGTTGAAAGCATCATTTTATTTTATCTATAATGAGGATAAAAAAAGATCCAATATTTTTTAATTTGTGAAGGATGGATCTAAAAATCATGAATTAAAGGGTCAAGTGTTATCTTTCTAAAATGAGTGTTGAATCTTCTATTAATGTGATGATTTAAGAGGTGTAGAAGGAATTCATGTGGTTAGAAAATAAGGTATGAAATATTCTTAAATTAAACATTGGTTATAATGGAATAATAAGGATAAATAACCATGTATGTTTCTCAACCATATAATACTTGAAATAATAGTTTTTGGATGAATCACATAGTTCATTAGTCGTTATTCATATTGAATTTATAAAGATATATATAGATATAAAATTTTATTTGTGGGGAAACAACATAAAGACAGATATTTTGAAGTATGTATTTCGGTGTTTTATATGTCATCAAATTTAGGCTGATGTAAAGAATTCTAAGGAGTTTTTATAACCATTACCCATACAAGAATAAAAATAGTAAAATCACCATGAATTTTTTCATCATTCTCCCCAAAACATATACAAGTTATAATGTTTTTTGGGTTTTGGTTGATCACCTAAAAAAGTTAGAATACATTATTACTATCAGAGTTAATTTATATCTTGATCAGATTTCTATAATATAAATTAAAGATGTGGTAATATTACATAGAGTAAAACATTATATTTTATGTGATTTAAATTTGAGGTTTACCTCAATGTTCTAGGAAATTCTTTAATAAGATCTATATATAGAGTTTTTTTGATACAACATACCATCCACAGAGAGATTTTTGGTCTAAGGGAACTATTCAAACTCTAGAGGATATATTGAGGTCTTTTTCTATGGATTTTTTATTCTAAGGGAACCATTAAAACTCTATAGGATCTGTTAAGGTCTTGTTATATGGATTTAAATAGTGGTTGGGATCAATACCTACCTCTAATCAATTTTTGTTACAAAAATATCTTCTGCTTGAGCATTTAGATAAATCCTTATAAATCCCTATATATAAAGAAGTGAGGAACAATAAATTGTTTAGATGATTTTAAGGAAATTTTTTGGTACCAAATAAATCTAAAGAAATTGTATAAAAATCTAAATCCATTCAGCAGCTCATTGAAGAATGCTATGTGATTTGTAAGGAATTTAAAGTTAATCCCTATGTATATTGTCCCATTCAAGATTCAGTATTAATTAGGTATGGTATCTTATCACTTGGCTCTTCCACCAAACCTATCTAAATATTATGATGCGATCTATGTATCTATCATAATAAAATACATACCTTACTATTAAAATTTACTAAACATAGAGGTTATACCACTAGAGAATGATATTTATTATGATTAAAAATTAGTATAACTATTATATTTTATAGATAATGTGCTAAAAAATAAGACTACTCACCTGGTTACAGTTCTATAGAGGAATCCAAAAATTAATGAATCTACATGGGAAAACAAGGATGTGATGAAATAGATATGCACTCATTTTTTGTATGAATATTATGGAATTTTGAGGGAAAATTCATTTTATGTGGGGTATAATGAAACAACCTAATATTTTAGGATATATTTCTCTTCAAATTAATTTAATTTCATGGATAACTTCTCGTATACACAATCCCAAGTATAAATGAACCATAATATATTATAATATTATAAACTAGACATTGAATTGGTGGAGTTATTTAGAATAACCACATTTTAAAAAAAATATTAATATTTTAGATATATCAAATATATTGATAAATAAGTACACAATTTTTAGTAATGACTTTATATTCTTCAAAAAAAAATTCTCTCAAAAATGATTTTGATTTCTATTTGTGATTAGATAATATAACTAATTTTTTAGAATTTTAGAATATTTATTTTAAAAAATTTACTTAATTTTTTTAATAAAAATTTCAAAACTATTTTAAAGTAAAATTTTCAAACTTTTTTTAAAAGATTGTTTTTTCAATGAATAGTGAAAAATTCTGATTTTTCTTTAAAATTGTCTGTTCATTTCAAAAATTTATAAAGTTTTATTTTTTTAAATTATTTAAAAGTAAAATTAGTTCCATAATATTATTTATAATCTAATAATTTTAATTGAAATCAATATTATTCTTGAATTTGGTAAAAACAATTATATATAAGAAACCATATTTTTCTAGAAAATCAATTTTCATCATGTTTTTCTTATTTAACTTTAAATTGAATTCTATCACTTCTATGAAATTAATTTGATATAATGGATTCCATTTTTTGAGTCAGTATAATTAATATAATATAATTTTTCTAACTTAATTTTTGGTTATTATAAGTAGTAACCATAGTAAATACTTGTCATCTTGTTGAAAGTAGTAAAATTAGGTTAAAATCATCACGTAAAACATTAAAATCTATCTAAAACTTGACTTTATCATATTTTATGTGCCGATTTTAACAAATGTAATTATTGAAGTTTTAAATAATTTATTTTAAATCATAATTTTGAAATTAAAAACCCAATATTGACTTTTGTGAAGACAATTTATATTTTATTCAAATTAAAAATTATTTTTGGGTCTTTTCATTAAATGGAATTCTTTTTAAATTCCATTCATTTTTAGATTTCCCTAAAAATATAAACCCATAATTTTTTATTATTTTACCAAAAAAATTATAGAAACAAATATATTACATTATTTCAATGTTAAACAATTTTTACTCATAAATTGGGTATTTTCGTGTAAACTTTTTTCCATGAATTTTATGCTCTTATATTAAAATTAATTTCTACCAACTAACGAAATTATTTAAAATGTGATGAATAAAATATTTTATTAAATTGTTTTATTTTGATTCTCACAAACACCCACATTTATAATGTTAATTAACTTACTTTTAGTGAATTTTGGGATAATAGTTACTGTAATAATTATTTTTATTCGAGAAAATTATTCAATTTTTAACCCATGGGAGGTTTTTTATAAAGTATTTTAAATTTTTTTAATAACTAATTTGGAAAAAATATTCATACCCTACATTTTTAAGCATAACGTATAGTTTTCAAACACTATATATGGAATGAACGTACGGATTAGAAAACCGAGTTTTAGAAGAAACCCTACATTTGAGGAACAAATTTAAGGTTTATTAACCCTGATTTTGTATTTAACTGTGTAATTTCTACTATAATTATGGATTTTATCACACATAGTCAAACCCTATATTTGACTTGGTCAATGATTGGGTTTGAATTATGGTTTATTTCTATGGTTTTTTCAATTATATCTCTATAATTAAATATATATTAAAATATTTTTAAATACCTATTAAAAGGTTCATATTAAACATATTAAATAATTCTTATTTATAAGGGATGTTATGAATTTCTTTAAAATTTATAAATTTAAATATTCACTATTTATCATAAGATATTTCTAGTTCTATTTGACTTGAAGGAATTTCATTATCTTGATAAATATTGAAATTTTCTTCTTCTTAATATATAGATGTGTGATTGAAAATAAGAATGTTTAGATTCCATTAGAGTTATACTTTGGTGACATATGTGTGTTGATCATTGTCTATTTGATCTACTGTTTGTGTTGCTTTTATATATCATTATTAATATTTTGTTATAGTTTGAAAAGAACTTATCAAGAGTTACACTTTGGAGATATACATGTTTATCTTCTACAAGGTGTTTTTACTACTGATGTCTAAATAAATCCTATTAGATGTTGAAGAATATTATATTTCTACTATTGTTTATTGAAGATCATATACAATTTCCAATTGCTACTGCAGCTGTGTGTTGAATTTGTTTCATCATCTTCATCTTTATCATTATTTGTTTATATTATTGGATTCTCATACTCAATCATTGGTAGAATGTCAGCTTCTCATACTGGGTTTTGAATGTTTTTATTCTCTATAAAAGATGCATAAGGCCTTGTAAAATCCTTTATTGTAAGGTGTCAACTACCTTCACTCAGTTGTAAAGGTTCCTAGAAAATGGACATTCTAGTGAAAACAAAAAATCTCATGGAGAGAACATTGGTGGAGTGTACAGGTGTATAGTTGTGCCCTAAACCACTATTAATTATTATGTTCTTTATTTATTTATGTTCCACACTAATCATTAATTGATTTGAAAATAATATCGTTAATATAAGAAGGGATGTTTAGTTTTTATCATTTTTTAGTGGAACAGAATCCCCCCTATTGTGTATTCATCTTTAGAATTTTTTACAAAGAATTGGTACCAAAGTTTTGATCTATTTCCCTATTTATATTTTTGATAATCCTTATTACTTATTCCTAATAAGAATTAGTATAGAGGAAAAGATACTTTAGATTTAATTTGAAATTTGTAAAGATTCTACTGATTCTCTCCAATATTAACAATTGATTTTTGAGAAGTTTAAATTCAGGTTATAGTATTTATTTTGACTCTAAAGATTCAAATTCAATGATCTAGTTGAAGTTAATTCTCAATGGATGATCTTAAATAAGGTATGTCAATGATATGTAAACCTTATTTTAATGATCATTAATACAGATGATGGAATGAATGTGTGATTATTAATTTGAAAAATTTTAGAATTAGAGTTTATTAGAAGGTAGTAAAACTTTATGAAATTCCTAAATATGATCTGGAAAAATGGAATGATGATCAATATAAAAAATATAAACTTAACTCACGATAAAGTAATTTTATTATCATTGGATTAAGAACTAATGAGTTTAATCAAGTATCTTAGTGTGTTATAACATATGAGATGTGGAAAACTATTTTTATTGATTAAGAAGGAACTCATAATATCAAAAAACTAAGGTATAATATTAAAAATTGAAATTTGATACATTTATGATAAATGTATATGATAAAATCACTCAAATGAATGGAACATTTAATGAAGTTTTCAATGATATTTCTAAATTGGGAAAACTATTAAACAACCATATCAAGCTATAAAAGTTGAAAAAAATTACCCTCTAAGTCGAATGGAATATCTTATACTATTAATCAATCCACACTGATCTCATAACTAATAATTAAATAACTTATTATAACCCTGATGATACATGAACCTAAGATGCAAGCTGAATCTCAAAATCATATTTCTATCAAACAGAAGATGATGCACTTATAACTACTATGGATGAATTGTATGATTCATGTAATTCGGATACATTGAAATAACTATTAGATCTTACTAAATTATTTGTAAAATTCTATAATAATAGGATGATATGAATTAAAGAAGATAGTTTCCATGCATGTAAAGATAAAGGTAACATAAAGTCTAATTGTCCTATGAATAATTCTCAATGAAAAACTAATTATAAAAGGAAATGTAAGAACTTTATGATGAATAATCGGAGTGATACTCTTTATTTAAGTGATGAATCTACTATAAACTTTAAAGATGAGAAATAAAATAAAATGGTGAATATATGTCTTATGGATCATGTTGATGAGGCACACTCTTCTAACTCTAAAAATTATGATTCAAAAAAATTTCTTATAATGAACTTAATAAATATTTTTTATGCTTCAAGAAAAATTTGAATCTTTATGAACTGATCATAGGAAACCTATAAAATATTATGATACTATTTTTACTAAAAAAGAATGATTCACAAAATAGATTTCAAATTTAAGATATAAATGTTCTTGTATTTTGTATGAAAATAAAATTAAGGAATTATTAGAAGAATTTAATACTTCAAACCAATATTTGAGAATTATTATTAAAGTAGAAAATTATTTGACCCAAATTCTTAGAATGAATAATATTCATAAATGTAATATTGGTATAGGTATTAATGGAGTAAAACACAAGTTATTTATAAATTCTTTTTATCCTGGTTATAAGATAAAAATAATATCTATTTTTAAGTGTTTTTATTATGGAATAAATGGACATTATGGAAGTTTTTATCATTTTAAAAAGTCTCAATTTTCAGGTATTACGAATCCTTACAATTCAAAAGAGTTATCCAAATTTAATCATAAATTCTCTACTCAAAACAAATGGATTTGGTTACCTAATACATTAGTTGCTAATAGGGTCGTTCCAAAAAGCACATATGTACTAAAAGAAACTTGTAGTTGATATATTATAGGTGTGCACCACTGGATTATATTGTTATATCATTTATTAGATTCTTTAAAATTATGGAAATTTATTTTTAATGAAAAACTAATAAATATGGAAGTGTTAATCCAGGAAGTATTTTATTTCCATATCAATATTTGATTAAAATCAATAATTATTTTATGAAGGGGATAATTTTTATTATCTTTATGTTTGAACATTTGAAACTCTTATCACTCTATTATTTAATGTGATGCTTCAATATGTTAAAATTTTGATAAAATTATATATAATGTTTAAAAGGTTATTTTAATTTCATATTAAGATGTGTAACAAAATTATTTTATATATAACTCACATAAATATATTCCCCAGAAATTTTACAACTCAGGGGGATCATGTAGTAGTTTCCTAAATTTAATTTAAAATTATATGAATAAATATTGGTTTATCTTAGTGAAAAACTATATTCTTAATTTAATATATCACATTGTAAAATTTTATTTTCAAATTTATTTTTCTCAAGATATTTATTCATTTACACAACATCTTGTTTCAAAATAGGTTTCTTACATAAGCCTTTAATTTCAAAATTAAAATATAAAATGATTAATTTTCCTTTTGGATCGAAAATTTTAAAGTTCATCTTTGAGCTATCAGTTTGAAATGTATCTTCTTATTTTTTTCAAACCCTAGAATTGTCTTCTCAAACCATGTTAAATATTTCATCTACATTATTTGAATTTAAAAACTCAAACACATATGAAAGAAACAAGTCTAAAAGGTATACAGATATCTAGGACTTTATGTTTAGAGAAAATTTTTTATCATGATATAAAGATAGGTAATTCTTTTATAATATGCTTAAAGAAAAATAAATATCCTTTTTTAATGATTCCATAGAAAAATGTTTTAGAAAATATAAATAAAATTGTTGTTTTGAAGAACCAGATGTTCAATATTTTCAAATAATTAATGATGGAATGATTTATGAAGATTTTTTTCCCAAGTTTAATATTTTTAATGAATAAATAATAAATCAATATGAAGAGCTAAAAGTGACTAGAATATCTTATTATGATCTAGAAAAATATTCTATTTCAAAAATATTTTTTGATACACTTCAAATGAAGTATCAAAATTCATAGGAAATATCAATTTCTTATGAAGATATTAATACATTTAAATCAGAGATGATAAGTCAAATAAAGACACTCAGATGAGATATTGTTACTAAGATATATCTTGATGAGATACAAGAGTTTTTAGTTAAATAGTTAACATCTTCTTCACTGGTTCAAAGATCTAAAAATGTCCAATAGAGAATAAAAAAGTTGTTAAAAGTTTTACCTGTGATAAGTAGAAGAGTTCAATGTCTAGAAAATTTAGATGAACCACTTAATCCTTCCAAATATTGTTATTCTTCTTCCCCTCTGTAGCTTATCCAAATTCAAAACTAAAAATATTTTGGTAAAATATGAATGTTTTTCTTATTTCTCTTAGTTTTAGTGTCATTTTTGTGTATATACATTTAATATGTAAAATAAATTATTTAGTTTAGATAATTTTATTTTGATGTCAAAAAATGGGGTATCAATTTAGAAAAATATTATTGATAAATTTTTGAGAACAAATTATAAATAAATTGTTGATAAATAAAAATAAAAATTATATGGATCAAATATATAAGGTGATTTTTTTAGGGATAAATTTTCTTGAAATTTATTTATTTTTATATTTGTAAAAAAATATTTTTTATTTTCATATTAATATTTTGTTATGGGTTTTTTTATCTTCAAAGAGGAGGATATTATTGATTATATGTTGATTCAATAATTTAAATTTTTTTGATTTTGATACAAAAAAGACATCGAAATTTGTGTTACTAATGTAGTTACATTACTTTAATTTCAGGATAATAATTACTGTAAAAATTATTTTTATTCTGGAAGCATACTCAGTCTTCAATTTTTGGGGGTTTAATTGTTAAATAATTTAGAGATTATTTTATAATTACTATTTAAACATATTCATACCCTATGTTCATAATCATAATGTATGGTTTTGAGACCATGGATTTGGAATAAATGTATGGATCATAAACCCTACATTTAGAAGAAACCCTATGCTTTTGAAACAAACATATGTTCATCAACCCTACATTTTTATACAACTATATGATGTTAAATATAATTTTTATGTATATTGTTATTCAGTCAAACCCTACATTTGACTTGGTCAAATATAAAGTTTTGAATTATGGTTTACTTCCATGTTTTATGCTACGATCTCACCTGAATTAAATTTATCTTAAAATATGTTTAAAGACTGATTCAAAGGATAATATTCAATATATTAAATCATTACTATTTATAAGGTAATTTATGAATTTATTTCAATGTTTAGAATAAAAATATTCACAATTTATCATGCGGTATTTTTAGATCTATTTGACCTGATGGAATTCAATTATCTTGATAAATTAGGATATGTTCTTCTTCTAAATATAAATATGTGAATTAAAAATTAATAATGTGACATTACCTATAGAGATACACATTATAGACATATATGTGTTGATCCCTGTCTATTTGATCGACTAGTTTTTTCGCTACTATATACATTTGTTCATATTTTTTTATAGTTCAACAAAGCACTTATCAAGAGTTAATCATTGTAGACATGCACGTTTGATCGTCTACCTCATTTTTTATCTACTAATATCTAACGAAATCCTATTTTAAATTTAATAATATATTTCTGCAACTATGGTTAATTGAATATCTTATACAATTTTCAGTTGCAGTTGTGACTGTGGGTCAAAGTTGTTTTAAAATCTTAATCCTTTTATTTGTTTGTTTATACTATTAGCTGTTCATAATCTGTAATTGGTGGAGTTATAGCTTCTTATACTAAGATGTTTATTTTCTATCTCCCTATATAAAAACTATAAGACCCTATAAAATCCTTGATTGTATGGTATTTACTGCCTACACATAACTCTAGAGGTTCCTAGAAAAGGAATATACTAGTGAAAATCACCAAGCTCATGGAGAGAGTGATGGCGGAGTGGAATAGGGGAACTTTGGTCCCTAAACCACTATACAACAATGAACTATTTATATATTTCCACAAATCATATTTTTTTAATTTTATTGAAAATCCACATTGAGGGTAAGTGAGAACCTACAAAACATCCTCCATCAACAAGTCACACACACACACAATTACACATTACATAGTTCAAAGTTCAAAACGTAAAACATAGCGCTTTACCGTGCCAAGCCCGCCTGTTCAAAAATTCAGAAGAACCTTAATCATAGTGAATACCATATTTCCCACTTTGGACTGAGCTGCTAGAGAAACCAACGATTGAAACTTCAAAATTCAAAAGACAGTTCTCGGACAATGAACCAACCCACGTCACGCATGCACCATAAATCACATCCCTTAGAAACGACCTCCTCAAGAAGCCCGATGATGCGACCATTGACACCATCCCCAAGCCACAGAACCTTCAACGAACAAATTCACTGAGAACCTCCAACAATATGAAATTGATCTCCCAAAATCTTGGAAAAACCAACATTCCACAAAAAACTCAAAGCCAACGAAGAAAGCCAAATCGAGGAAGAACCTGCCCATAATCTATCTTGTTGATGCCCACCTTTTCCACTGACATCCTTATCCCAACACAAGATCTGCCTAAATCCATCAACACGTAACCATACAACTCCAACGTCGAACCGGAAATAGAAGAACAGAACATACTACCTATGATAAACCCTCAGTAGAAGACAACCCAAAACCACTGAGAGCGATAAAGAAGAAATGGGATTGGAACCTAGTATGAACCAGGGAAAAGAAATTAAAAATAAAAGTTATGTGAGGGTATGAAACCCTAGAAAGATATCAGGGGATAAAACCCTAAAAGAAGAATAATTGAGATGCCAAGAGGACCCTCAAGGATTAAGTAATATGCCAAAATAGGTTTCTCGACAAAGAGGTATAACTCATAACTGAGTAACTTCAATTTTATTTTTTCTTCTACCACTTATAAATCTATGGTGAATATTATAAAATAATTAATTATGTATCAAGAATATTCTGAATTTTTATTATGAGAAAGTTACACCCATTATCCACCTCATTTCCATCTTATGGTAAAAGAAAACACCATTCATGCATACATGTGGATTACCACCTCTATGAAGTGATGTGTTTCAGTTTTCACCATCACTTCAAATTGATGTTTATAATTATGTAATTAATAAATATATTTAATATCTATTATATTATTATGATTATATATATGTGAATTATTATTTAACTTTTTTTCTATTATTTTAGAAAAGTGGAAACATCACTCGTGCATACATATAGATTACCTTCTCTATAAAGTGATGTAATTAATTTTTCATCATCGGTTTCTTGGTATGGTTATGAAATTTAATATTATGATTAAAAATGATAATCATGAAATGTTTAAAATAATTGAGATGAGGGAACCATGATCCATTTATACGTATCGAGACTTAAAAACCAAAACATGTATGACAAACTAGGTAGTTATCACCTGGAATGGTGATATTAATAACAATTTGCTAAAAATAGGTGATAAGATTCTATATGTAAATAATATATGCTATAATATGTATGAATATTATTTTGTAATACATGTAGAATAAATTTATATTGATTGTGTAGTATGATTAAATATATACAAAGAAATATTATACTTGAATTAAGGGATTTATGTTTCAATCTCAATTTAATTTGGATAGTTTATGCTTGAATTGGGGAAACATATTTAATTAAAATAGAATTTATTTCCTCTTTGGTTTGGAATTTTTTCTTTCATATCCATGTTTTATAAAAATAATTCATGAATTTTTTTAATAATCTATAATGACTATGTAAATTCAATTTTACCAAAGTTTTAATTTTTACAAAATGATTTAAAATTAATCTTCTTATTGTTTTTTAAATGACGTAATTTTGAGTTTTTACAAAAACAAATTGAAAGAAATATTAGTTTTAACAAACATGGTATGAAAACAATCCACCACCATTATTATTATTCAAGTATTTGAAGATTCTTTTATAATTTTATAGAGTTCATTTCAATGAAATTTTTTCCTTCATATTTTGGAAATTTTTGAATTTTAAATAAGTGATTTCAAAGTAAAAAAGTTTACTTTTCTCAACAAATATTCCAGTGATATTTTACTGGAATTTTTCTTCTAAGTTTGAATACTTTAATGTTACTTAATATTTACTAGGTATATGATTTATTGATACAATTATCATTCTTTGTCTATATGTTTTATTATTATAAGAATGATATTTTTATGAAAATCGTTTATTATTTCATAGGTTATGCTATAGTAAAATGCTTAAATGTTTATAAAATCTTTTTCCTTTACACAATTTATGATATATGATGAATTATTTATGATCATTTGGGAAATATTTGAATATATTTTGATTATGTGATGGGTGGGCCCATAATTATATACCCCTCCAATGCATTGGGAAAAGATGGATATCTCAAGGGATAGTAAGGATTGTAATGTGGAGAGAACCCAATTCTATAATATAATTTTCCTACTATTATAGTCTTGGGAGTGAACCTTGACTAATTATATGATTTTATGATGAGTAAACCTAATCAACTATAATAGTAATAGAAGTTATCACTGACTACGGAAATTATTTTCCATGATTATGTATATGAGAAAAACTAATCTCTTATACCAATTTTATGTTACCTTTCTTTCATTGAATCGATTATGATTAATATCTTATTAATAGTAAATCATTATTCCATTGTTGAAGATTATGATTTATAATACGATGGATATAGATTTTAAATGTTAAGATCATGTCTTCATACCATTATGCTCATGTTATATTTAACTGATCATTGATGTCACCATTTCTTAGCCTTAATGAGCATCTAAACTCACCCTTTATTATGATTAATTTCCCCAGGTTATGAAGATATGTTCTAGGTAGGGTATGTTGAAGTATAGTAATATGTGGGGAGATATTTTTCAAAGATGTTTAATATCATTTATAAAATAAGATTTGGTGTATTATGACTCTAAAGACACTAAACCTTTACAATACATGATCATATATTTGTAAAATATATTAAATATTCATCTATTATGATATAATATATGTGTATGAATAATATGGGTGACTATAGGTCATACCACATGTACATATTAAGTCGTTTCTTAAATATAGTTCACCATCTTGAGTACATGAGGTATTAAACATTAATAAATGCATTGGATGGTGATATAGGACCCAAAATATCAATAATACATGCATATGTGTGATGCTTGAAAATGGTGGTTCATTATATTATAAATAACCAATGGAATGAAAAATTTATTACTTAAAATTTTCAAATTGTGTCCCCAAAATAGACCTTAAGGATGAAAATGATAGATACCCAAAATTTAGTCACCAAAAAAAGTATTTCCTTAAAAAATATAGTTTGATTCAAGAAAAATAATTTCCAAGGAAAAAAATCCTTTTATGATAATGAGGAAAATGGTAGTGAAAAAAAAATATTTTAGAAAACATTTTTAAAATTGGTGTAAAACAAGAAATTTTGGACCACATTCAAAAAATATATTTTTGAAAAGGTTATGTGAATACATTGAAAAACAAATATTTATAAATAATCATCAATAGAATTTAAAATAAAATTTATATCAGTTATAAAAAATTATTTGGAGTAGAATACAAACCATTTGATTATAATGGATGAAAACCCCTTATTAATATTTTAAAATATCATTATTGAAAACTCACATTTTAAAAAGAGTAATAAAATGTTATATTGAAAAACATTAAGTGGAAACATGATGATCTCATGAGTTAATAAATAATAGGGGTTCAAAATATGACAGGATAACATTATCAGGAAGGATAAACAAGGACCTAGAAGAGAAATAATCACTTATAGATTATTAGATTTATTCAAGGAATATTATAACTTTATAAAACATGAGATCAATAATAGAAAAGGGTTTGTATAAAATCCCATTTTACTTTGTGATTTACAATAAAAAAATATCATATTTATTTTTAAATGGAATAACATAGTGAAATTAGTAGAACTAAGTTCATGATGAACCCTTATAACTATATGAATGATGTTTGAGTAACAAAAATTTCTTATGGACAACGTAGTTAATGAAGTAAGAAACTTTTAAAAAGGGTTTTATGTTATTAGAATGTAAATACTCATAAATGAAATATAAAATTACATATAATACAATTATAGGGTATAAGTTGACTAATATAATTGAAATAAGTTCAAGAAGAACAATCATAACTCAATGAATGATAATTGAGTTAACAAAAACCCTTAAAATTTTAGGAGAATTTATATCAAAACCTCTTGAAATATATATCTTTGAATTTAACTTACATTTTGATGAATAAAATCTCTATCATGATATAATATCACAATTAGGTAGTATATACACAACATGAATTAAATTAGGATCATAATATAAAACATCTCTCAAATAGAGGTATTTGAGATGAAACCCCTTACCTTTTATATCGAATTCCACAAATGAACTCTAACCTTCTAACTTTTGGGATTATCTTATTTGAAAATGGGGTTAATCCTTATAGTGATGGTCTTTTTATAATACCAAAATCTCTTGATGGTGGCTAGGAATGTTTTAAATAGGGTTGTGTAGATTTTGGGCTTAACTAAGTTGGTTTTAGTGTGAGGGGGAGTGAGGAGAGCAGTTCCCCTTCTATAAATGAAGAAGGGATAATATTTTTGCAAATACTTATAACTTTTAAATAATAGGAACTCACTCTCAATGAAATTGGATCCAAATTTTATAAATAATAGATAGTGGAATAGATAAGCTCTATAAAGGACTCATCCACCCACTACCACAAATGTTTTAAATGTGTTTTCATTCCTTCTCTCTTAGTTAAATCATTTTAATGCCTTTTTATATTTACTGAGGTAACTAGTTTTACATAAATAAATATATCATGTATTCCCAAAAACAAAATTTCCATCATTAAATAATTTGGACCTACTAATTAAAAATTTTAAATTATTTGTTCTTCAATTTCCTAATGTGATAAAAATTAATTTTAAAATACTAAATGTATAATGCATTAAACATAATTTCTATTAAATATAACTTATGTTATTAAATTTGAAATATGTGTTTGTAAATTAAAACCAACATTTTTAAAATTATAAATTATCTTAAAAATAAATATTTTTTTTCTTATAAATAGTTTTCTTGAATTTCCAATCCATACTTATATACTAATAATTTCATATGATTCATGAAATTTGAAAAAATAGTATATTACACTATTCAATTAAAAATCAATATTTTTATAAAAATAAAAAAAAATTAATTATAAATAATGATTAAAATATAAATACCAAAATAAATAAAAATTTTCCAAATTTAATTTCAATAATTTTATATTTTATATTTTAAATAAAATCATAAAACATAATGATAAAAAGTTTTTATAGGAAAATATCTTTTCAATGTTTTAACCATACATATTCTTATTTCATATAAATTAATAACCAAATTAGTTTTAATATTATATACACACACACACACACACATATATATATATATATATTATTCATATAAAAACTATATAATATTTTTTTTCTTTAAATAAGTAACATACAAGTCGTTTTTAATAAAAAACATTTTTAGGAATCTAATGATTTCACTAGTGTTATCAATGCATTAGTAGATAAAAACCCTTTTTTTTTAAATAAAAAATGAAGAATTTGTAAAAGGAATCTGATAAATAAATTATTACATCTATAGATAACTAATTATATTATACTAATTTCTAGTTATATATCCTCATAATATCTCCACATAGTATCTAAGCATAAGGTGTGCTCTTGTGTCACTCGAAGGTGGTGATTTTTCTAGAATAGATCATGTGGAAAATTATGTGAGATTGAATTTATATTGAATACAATTTTTATCATACTATAGTTGTTCAAGTTCACCTTGGGAATGTGTTTCCAATGAAAACTGAGAATCTTGACATTAAATTGTGGGGGGTTTATATTCTTACACAATCGTTCACATTGAGCTAAAACTAATGTTTTAAATCCCCTTTTGAGGGGTTTCTAATGATGTTTTTTTATGGAACAGGAAACACCCAATGGTTCTCATATCCATAGTGATTTATGTATCTTCTTTCCAAAGGAAATTGGTCATTGAAGTAATTTTCCCCAAAGATTCTTAGGAACTCAAATTGGTTGAGGGGATGAGAGGTTAGGCACATTACACCCTTTTGGGGGGAATTGTTTCCTACTATAGGACTCTCTTATAGATTTAATTAATATTTTTTAATCCTTTAAAAACCTTATAATAAATCTAATCACCCTTCAAATTTTAAATAAATCACATATACATACAGTGTAAATCATGTGTATGAATCAAAGGTTCTCTATATAGTTTTACTGTTTTCTTGGTAATACTTTATTTAAACAATCATGGTTTAAAGCATCATGATTTGGAACTCTATAGTCTATCATCATCTAGGGAGGAGGTTGGAGTTTTTATATCGTGATTAGTCCCATGAGATGGTCTTCTAAAGTATCCTTGTGAAAGGAATCCTAACCCCCATAGTTTGGTTCCACTTAATAGGAAACGTAGTACATTTTAGAGTCATGTGACAAGGACAAGACTATGTAGTTTAATTTCATTCCAATAAAGAAATCTAGGCCAAAGATTCTAGGAAAAGTATAGTATTGGTCTTATTCTGTATATAACCATTCTTGTTGTTCTGGTATGGAATATATCCCTATGATGAGATTACATCCACCAGTAATTTCATCCAATGAGCATAAAGTTGGATGGAACTAAAATGAATATTTCCTCACAAGTGGCTATATGATCTAATCTAACATAGTTTTGATATTTTGGTATTACACCTAGTGGGAGTCGCATTTAAGGGTATTTTATCATCCTAGTGTTATGATCACCACTAACATATAATATCACATGATTTTTTCTCAATGTGAGAAACCAGAGTAAGTTAAAGATCTGGAATCTACTGGAGGATGAGGAAAAGGGTACGGAAGGTGGGAGATGTCCTAAAAGAATTATAAGGGTATTAATCAATGTGGGATTCCAATATTCATTCCCTTATGATATGAGAAATAATGGGTGAGGGGGATGATAAAGACAATAATAGGAGATTATTATTCAATTTACTTCACATTTTAATCAACATATGTTATAGCTTGGCCTAAGAACCCATCTTCCACCATCCCTATGTCTAAAATCCTTATTACCATGAGAATGTATAATTGGAAAAATTCTAAGGACCCCACCTACTAGGCAGTTAAAATTTGAGAATTCATTTAACAATTGAATGTATGATTGAGAGGACATGTTGGGGTATCCAATGTTCTTATCATACATGTTTGCAGGCTTTTGGATGAAGTCTTTGATTAGAACCCCTCATATGGGGGACCTAGTTAAGGGTATGCCCTATCATTTTTATTCTGATATAGGGCTTATAGGGTGCTTCCCCCAGGTGGTATCTTGGTGAACTAAGGAGTGCTTAGCCTTGATGATACATGGGAAAACTAGGATTGACTATTCCCATTTTATACTTGGGTGATTGGGGTACCTCACCCAAGTGATAATTGTGTGATCTGGCATGACTTCTTGGGTGGAGAAATTCCTAGGAAACACCACTTGGGAGTGACCTTTATCTTACTATCAAGTATTTCCTTATGAGTTCCTAGAAGGAGGTCGCACATTTTAGGGAGTACGAGTTTTATTTTTTTTATTATAGATACATTAGGGGGATGTTTATTCACCAAGGTTTTTTTCTTGGTGTTTAAAACTTTGGGAACTCAGCTCTACCCATCCTCTATTAATTTCCTCATCTTTTTTAGGTTGAGTATGATAATTTAAGGTCTTTGAGACTTGTTTTAGGGACTTAGGTGAGTATAGATTCCAGTAGTTTATTATGGCTTCCAAGAGTTCTAAATGGAAATCCCAATATTATTATTTATAATAATTCTAGGGATCCTTGGTGAAGTGGGAACCTCATGTTGGGGCTAGATCATGTAGGTCAGATTGTCATGAGGTGAGTTCACATGAGTTATATATAAACAAAGTGTTGTTCATGCTAGTTTACTACATAGGTGAGACTTGTTTAATATGGGAGGATAGGTTATTTGAGTGACATGTGTGTGAACTCAAATTCCATTATGAAAAACTCATAACTATTGATGTTTATAACTTTTGATTTGTAAGTCTATTTAGGCTCCATGATAAGTCAAATTTAATCTAGTTACCTGAACTTCATCCCCATTCTATGGTTTATACACCATGTTTGGGTGTTTTAAGATTCCAAAAAAGTTCCCAAAATACCATTAAAATGGTTTTTAAGGTGTTGGAACCCTTTTATATACAATAAATGATATACATAGCCTAATCCTAATGGTTGGCTCTCACCTCCATTACACCATATTGGGAACAATTTATAAGTAATATATATCCCTCATTGTGGATCTATCATAGAGTACATGGAAATCCAATGTGATTCTTCTTCCAGCATAGAGACACGTTTCTACTAAAATATGGTTGGTATTGTCTATATGTGGATAGTATCATGAGTCATGTGAAAAAGTATATGGAATTGATTTCTTGATGGCAACAAAATTCCCTCCACATATAATTAGATTCATTCTGAAGGAAAAGAATATGATTATATGGTAAATTTATGGAAGTTTAACACATTCTAAAATCATATGGTGGGATTTGAAGCTGTCTCATCAGTGGATGAATTATCAATATTTTTACTATGATGATAGATCTAACAACCATATTTTTACTATTACTAAATTCTCATGAGAAACTCTATAAAAAATTACTTTTATATCATTTCCCTACTTTTTCCTAATCCTAATATAAAGGAGACTTAGTGAGAAATACTTGGATATTTTATAAGCTGCCCTTTGATGGTTTTTAACTTAACATGGTTAGTGCCTTGTCAATTTCAATTTCTCATTATTTTCATAAATTATCAAAACTATAAATCTAGTGAGATGAAACTTCGCTTTTTTCCAGGGTTCCCTTTATAGGTTTTCACCTAGTGAGTATTATGTCTCTTTTCATTGATGGTTTCAATTCTTGCAAGCTGGACCAATGGATCTGAGGTTTTATGTCAAACATATTTGACCATGAGTTATATAAATAATGACTCAAGAAGGGTTTATAGAACAAGAATTCCCAAAAATACTTTGGATATTAGGTGGGAAATTGAAAAATATGATTATGGGGTTTCTAGATTAGAATAAATAGAATGGTAAAAGAATGTAAGGAATAAATGTGGATCATATTTGAAAAGAGATTTCCACTATGATGTTTTCAGGTCATATGGAGGTAAAGGTATCTTGTCATAAGGATAAAGGTGCCTCTAGTTGATAAGACATGTTAAGGATGTATCCAAGATTTTTAATGGGGATTATATTCAAATATGGATTAACCATAGCTAGATGGAAGATTCCTTCTGAAATAGATCTAATTTTCATGAAATTAGGGGACCATTTAAATCATCCTTAGCATGGGATGGGAAGTTATCTCTAAAGATTTTATTTTTATACAATTAAGGGGGTATTTTTTCCATTACAGGTTTATAAATGAGTGATCTAATTTTATAATTTTTGGTATGGATTGGGTTAGGCACAGGAGACTAGGTATTTAGTCTAGGACAAGAATGATGGATTCATAAATCACTAAAAATATCACTGGGATGAGAATAAAGACAAACATAGTTCTAATATATTAGTGTGGTAGTAGACCAACACTTAAATAGTGGACCTTTGAGAGGATGGATACAATAATGCATAGATTTAAATCATATGATAGATACGTCAACCATTTAGTTAAAATTCTTAAAATGTGGACATTTCCCTATAGTTTAATAACATATGACTAGGACAAAGGGCTGTTTTGATTCAATGTCACGTAGTTTTTTTAAAAAAAATTGATTTTTGAGGTGGTCTACATGGAAATAGAGAGGGGAACCTCCACTATGAATAGAGATTCCGAATTATTTAATAGAATACCTCATGGATATGTACAATCAGGTTAAAATAATAGTGCTTGGAAAGATGGGTAGATAATGTTTAAGGTTGTCTAGATTTGACCCATGTTGTTCCTTTTTAGTACTTGAACCCATGACCAACCATTCCCTTTAAAAAAAATTGACAGGCACTAATAGTCAATTCTAATTTTTGCATGACATATCTATGAAATCTGGAATAATCTCCCAAAATATCTAAGATGGTATGAGTTATTCTCTATGTGAGAAATAAGAGAATTTAGGGAGTTGAATAAATTGTACCAAAATTTCAACCAAGGGTTACATTTGGTAGGTACCACATGATTACCCATTTCAAGTTAATCCAATCAATAATGTTCTGACATTCTCTGGGTGTGAAAGACAGAATTATAGACCATGATCTCAGGGTTCTTATATATGAGAAAAGGGGATGGAAAAGTACTTAAGTAATGATCTCAAAAAATGTTTTAAAAGAAGGTTCTATTGAAAAATTGTTAGGGAATATGGAAATAAAAGGATATTTTACTAAGGATGAATACACCTCTGGTTGATAGGTTATGTTTGGGAATATTATGCAGAGCCTCATTTGATCATATTGAGCACAGTCAAAAAAATGTGTCCTTCAGAGTTGAAAACCATTGTCACTTATATCTATAAAAATCTTATGAGGATCCAAATTTCCCATGACACAAAATGTGACATGAAAAAATAAGGTTCTAGAGTATTAACGGATTGTTTAGATAGGGATTTACCAAGAATGGATGGAAATTTCCTTGAACAGATCTAACATGGGCATAAGGAATGGAACATTTGTATTAACCAAGAGTTTGTGAATTAGGGTACCCATAATGGTATCTATTATATGGATAAAGGTCATACACTTGAAATAGGAAACCATATTTTAAAATTTGGATGGGCCCATGATTTATGAATTGGGTTCCACTATATATCTTGTGTTAACTAGAATCAATACATGTGTAGTTCTAGAAAATATTCCCCATATTGATGAAGTTCTTGTGTGAAAAGAAGGAATTTTTACCATATTGTGGCTAGACTAGGATATAGAATCTAGGTGTCACTAAATATCTCATTGGGGTGATAATCAAGACATATGTATTTTAAAAACAAAATTCCCTACACTAATCTAATCTATATATGGGGAAGAGGGAATATATATATATATATGAGTTTATGATTGAAAGGAACATCTTTGATGGACTCTCCCATGAAAATATGGATCATACATAGAATATAAGAGACCATTTTATTTTACAATGTGGTTGGACCCAATATTTTAGATTTGGGTTTCATTGTCTACCTTGTGGAAATAGGATTCAATCCAGACATAGTTCCTTGGATTAGGTATAATAGGGGATTGACACCAAGAATGGTGGTCC
Source organism: Viscum album (assembly GCA_963277665.1). Lineage (NCBI taxonomy): Eukaryota > Viridiplantae > Streptophyta > Magnoliopsida > Santalales > Viscaceae > Viscum > Viscum album. The sequence goes on from OY728119.1 coordinate 545,432,754, forward strand.
TTTCAGGTGAGGGCCACAACCATGTGCATTTTAACTTTGTATGAAAGTTAAATTAACCATGTAAATTAACATCATTCAGTAAGTATATGAAATTTTTGGTTTATCATCCTAAAACTGTTACATTGGTTATCTAACATGAAGGGAAGGCATGAGGTATCACATCATACAAACTCCTTTTGAATGAGATACACCTAATTTTCGATAATGGTTCATGGAATAAAAAGTGACCAGAACATGAAAGGAGGCCCTTACCAAGATTCATAAGTCCATGTGAGCTATTAGTTGTGTAATAAACAAGGAATGGTGAGTGTTTATTTTATCACATGTAGAAATTCAAATAAATATAGAGAATAAAAATGCTTACACCAATGGGTATGGAGTGGCTTTGTCAACTATTAAGGAGGAAACTGATGCAAATTAATGGCATAGGATCAAATACTAATTAATAAAAGTGTTCTCTGGTTTAGATTTTTTGGTTGGGGTTGATAAAAAAGGTTTATGAATCACTATATATCCTATAGAAATAGTAATTAACCCATATGTAGTTTAGGGTAATGACTACCTGCACTTATCTAATTCATATACAGTGAATAGGGTGGAATTTATTTCAGTTATTCCTAGGATGAAGGGTATAGGTGTCAATATAAATCTCTTCAAAGATATAATCAAGCCACATTTAGTTCACAGATTTATCCATACTTAAAGGGATATTTCTTATAGTTTTAAAAATAGGTGATCAGGATGATCCATGTGCCTATCAAGGTCATGCACTTAGAATCATTCCATGCAATTTAATTTCATGTGGTAAGAAAACTTGTTCCATATAAATATTGACATCAAGGGATATGGGAATTATGCACTAAAAGCTACTTAGGTTTTTAGGAAATCATATCATATTAAATGATGCCTAATAATTCGAGAAATCATATCATATGAATAGCTACCCAGGTGTTCAGGAAATCATCTCATGTGAAAAGATGCCTAGGAATTTAGGAAATAATCTCATATGAATAATGTCATGCTTGTTGAATGAGGCTTCCTAGAATTGTTTCCCAGGGAATACAATGTTTCATAAAATGGGTAACACTATATTTTAACATCATGTGTTTAAGAAGTTTTCATATTTTTTAACATATTTTGACAATGAAAGTGTGGGTCATTCCTTTTAGGTTCATGTGACACGGACCATGGTGTGTAATTTAACCTCATACGGTAATAAATATTGGTTTCTTGTAGTTCTGGGTCATATGACTAGGGACAATTTTCATTAATCATATGAAATACATCAGTAAAAATATTACTTTGGTAGGCTTGTAATTCACTCACCATCCAATGTGATCAAAAAATATATTCCATTTGGAAGGAATCTTTTGGATGGAAAGTTTCCCTTCCCATTTTTCCCAATATTTTAAAGTTTCATCACTACTATCATTGGGGTCCTGAGATCCAAAACTTGTTCTCTTTGTAGGAATGAATAAATGTAAGATGTCTTCTTGAAATACCATGTTTTCCAACTTTGATGAACCACTATGTGATGAAACGTGTGTAGTCTCTTATCATCAAGACATTCCAATTCATCCAAATTCTTATGGGACTGCTCAAATGTGAAAAACTGGTCACAAATAGTAATACAATGTGACAGAAATTGGGATTCAATGGGAAAAAATAATTCTATCTTGTATACCATTGAATATGAGGTTTTTCATGTAGTTGTAAAGGTTATGGTACAGTAATCCCACAAGTCATGTAGAATATTTTTAGTCCATTATTTCTTGTCCTTTTCAACCATTTTGTGGAGTATATTTGATAGAGTTTTTCTAAAAGACTCTATATGTCTATCTTATAATGCATTATAGTAGGATGAATAGTTGGATTCAGTGTTATATTCCTGATATAGCCTCTTCAAATTGGAATAACATATGTCAGTACCATTTTCCACCAATTTTGTGTGTGGGACACCAGATATTGTAATGGTATTTGGATTCATGAAATTTATGATCCTTTTTGTCCCAACATATTTATGGGGTATTACATCGGCCCATTTAGATAAGAACTTAGTATTAGTGAGGATATATTTAAACTTCCTGGCTATATAGTGAGAGTATGGTCCCACAACATCTATTCACCATATGTTTAATGCCTAGGAGTATTTGGAAGTACACAACAACTTTGGGGGTTGATGGATGAAATTTTCATAAACTAGTCTAGAATGACACATCTTGGTGAATGGGGTTTATTTCTATTTCATATAAGGCTAGAAATAATCAATCCTCCTAATTTGGTCTGAAATCTTAGTTCCCAACTAATGGTAACATGAAGTGGTAGTATTGATTTCTTTCATAATGTAGAGAGTCCCCTATAAATTAATGAAACTGAGGAGAACTCCAACAATGCCTTGTTTATAGAGTAACTTTTGATGACTCTATATATCATACATAGTAAAATTGACAACCTTCCATTAGATTGTCTATTTTCAAGCTATGTCAGATATAAGATTCCCACTTTTTAGGTAGTCTAGGATGCTCATCATCTAACCATTTATAGGATTATCTAGTTTGGGGATGGAATTGACCATGTTGATCTATTTAATGCTACTCTGAAAAAATGGAAATATAATTAAGATATTATCAATATTGTTGAATATTTAATCCCTATCATGAACTACCAAAGTTCTATCCATATTTTCAATTTCATATAATTGTGAATTCGATGAGAATGTTATGTGAAACAATGTTGGTTTTGAGGGTAATTCCACCATAAACCCTAGGATATAATCAAGTATGGGAGTTAAGTATTCTTTTCTAATATCATAATGACCATTTACTTTCTTGATTAATAACTATGAATTATCTTTTATGTTTAGATGAGTCACTATAATTTGTAATGTGGGTTATAATATTACAATGAGGCCTTTCTATTTTTCCTTATTATTGGTGCATCCTTCTGAATAATAGAAGGAATAATTCAAAGAAAACTTTTATGAAGAGATAATAATGACCTCCAACCCAACCTCAGGTATAATTGGGTGTTCCATTATTTTTATTATTTTTATTCTAGAAACACCATCAAAATTATCTCCCATGTTTTGGGGAGGCCTAAATAGAGAATATCTCTTTGTATTGTAGTTTTATATTCAAAAATATTTCATCTAAAGTGGGATGCTCTATGAGAAAATATTCAAAATCCTTTACTTTTATCATATCTTATAGTATGAATTGAATGTCAAATTACTAAATAATGGCTACCCACCAAGACAAATGTCCAATAAAAATGAAATTATTGAGCATATATATGAGCAGTTCATTTCAAGAGACAAAATATACCTTGGTGTCATATAGTTAGTTCCTCAATTGATGAACCTATAATAATAATTCAAAATAGTTCTTATCAATATCTAAATAATGACTCTCAATATTGAAAATGGTTAGACTAAGGTAATAAATTATTTTTCATTTCCAACATATTTATTTTATTCACGTAAAGCTCCCAATGATCACTCTATAGCAGTAACATATAAGATGAGAAAATTTCCTTCGATAGGTGGCATAAATACTAGTGGGATAAATAGTTATTTCTTGATAATATTGAATTCTTCCTGACAATCATCATTCCATTGATATATAGACCCATTTTTCATCATCTTAGTGAAGGGAAAACATTGTTTGTAAGGTTTTATATAAAGCATCAAATGTAGGCAATGATTCCTTGTAGTAACACTAACTTTTTGAGGTTATGAGGGGGTGAAATGTTAAGTATAAAAAGTTCATAATCTAGATGAACTTTTATTCCATTATGGTATACTATAAAGCCAATAAAGTTTTCCAAGGTAATTCCAAAAGCACAGTTCAAGGGGTTTATTTTCAGTCTATGCTATCATAGCTTGTAGAAAATAGTTTCAAGGTATACAAGATGGTTAGAATATTGCTGATATTTATCAAAAAAATCATTTAAATTGTGCATGATAGACTTTCCTAGAAATTTTTTGAGGATGCGCTGCATAGAACATTGTTATATAATGTTTCTATTCTTTGAAATAAAGTTAATCACCTGATAGCAATATACCCCATTGGTTTCTCAGAAGGTGGTTTCTTCTTCATCTTCAAGGGTCATTAAGATTTGGTTGTATCCTGAATAGCCATCCCTAAAGGTCAGGTCTTGGTGTATATTTTTCACATCATTTAGAAGTTATATAATTGTAACCATGAATTTAACTTTTGTAAAATGTTGGTTGAGATATTTTAAGTCGATACACACTTTAATATTTCCATTATTATTTTTTATTGGGACAATATGGGTGATCCATTTTAGGTAATAAACTTCTTAAATGATTTTTTAATTAATGATACTATCAACTTTAGCTTCGACATTGGCATTGTGAGTGGGATTTGTTCATCTAGATTTCTTCTTGTAAGCACGATGATCTTCTGGAAATCCCAATTCATGGGAGCCCACATCAAGATTGAGGCCTAGAATTTATGTATAATTATAGGTGAAAACATATCTATAATACATTAAGAAGAATTTATATACATATTATTCTCCAATGGAAATAGATTCACTGATTATTGTGGGTCAAGGATATTCATTTTTTTCAAGATTTACTTATCAGAGCTCATCAATAGTGGTAGAGACACCTTCCATAAATGTTAGAGGAGAATATTTGAGGCCATTATCCTCTTCCTCTTCCTCCACCACTTACACTTACTATTCCTCTCCCTTCATGTCTATGTTAGTATAGATGAGTGGATAAGTTGAATATTTATAGTTAGTAGAAATATTAACATTCTGAAATTTAGGAAAATTGAAGTTTATATTTTCTAGTTTTGTTAAAATAATTTCTCTCGATTCAATTGATGGTGATGGGTTTTTCTGAATTTCTGGGGATAATGTGAGGGTATTTTCCACTAAAGATTCATTTAAAAAATAATGATAAGAGACATATTTATCACTTCTAGGTTAAATTTATATGACTACTATTATGAGGTTTAATGAGTACATGCCAGATTCTAAACTCACATTTCCAATTCGACCGATGGGAATCACATACTCATTGTTAGGATACATTAATGGGTTGTCCTAGGTTATTTTCAGACCATTTTGGGATGTAATATGACTAACCACATTGATCATGGGTTTATTCCCTTCCCTCTAATAAAATATTTCATCAAGGTATTGAGACTCACAAGATTCAAATGGAGATTTATCACCACGTAATCTTCCACATTTACCATTGATGCAGTACTTGAGGCATTGGTGATATGATGAAGGGATTTTTTCATGTTGGTGAAACCAAGGCCTTCCTAGTAGGTCATTGAATTTTGTATCCTAATGGAATTCCTAGAATTTAGAATCAGATATTAGGTCCCCAAATTGAGTTCTGAGCTTGATCTGGACAAGGGGATTTTGTTTACTTTTTTAATACCCCTTAATGTTCATATGAGAAATAGACATGTCTACTTCACTCAATCCTTGTTAAAAAAGTGTTCATAATGGAATTATATAAAATTAATATCTATTTTGATGAAATTTCATCATATTTCAATGTCATATAGTATACCTAACATATATAATATCTTAATGTTTTCTTACATCACAACATCATTGGCCGGTTTTTAAAAAATAGTTAAATTCATGATAGTCCATAGGGTTTATCTCTATAAGGTATATCTTTATAGTAGTTACCTTAGCTTCAAACTCTTGAGAGCTTAGCAGGGACTTTAAAAGTGCTTCCCATATATCTTTTAAAAAATTAAGTGCATCCAAAATTGAGGTCTTGGATGGAACTATTGTCATCTATTTTAGGATTTCATATTATTTAATTAGAGATTCTTGCATACCCATGTGGGGTTTCTCCTTATTTGGAACTTTTGGGATGAAATGCCTATAATAGAAAAGTCGATTGGTTGGATGAATGTTGCGGGAATTTCTCCTTCTATCGGATTAGGAAACCTTGAACTGTCTATGTATTTTGGATGTTGAGACTATTTCATCCCTTCTAGTTGATCATCCAAAACAATAAAGTCTAATAAAATTCTTATAAAATGTGGAAGTTCTTCCATACTCTTCCATTTCTCAATGGAGGGAACTTCCATGAGTCTCGATGGTGTAAATAAATCAACTAAGGTTGTGTCCAAAATATTTGGTTAATCCATGACTATGTCTTCCCCATCCTCATCTTCTCTTGTATCATCTTCCCCTGATCCCTAGATCAAGCATAGGGTAATCCAGATCTTAATAATTCCCTTCATCAGAAAATCAGTACATTAAATTTAGGAAATTGATGGAACCAAAGATTAATTTTTATTCTAATGAAGATTCCATTTGAGGGGTTGGTGCCTATTTCCTTAGGACTTGAGGTATGAATTTTGAGAGAGTCTCAACAGTTTTTTGTATTTTCATAGGCTCATCCTCCTATACCTGATTTTTACCTCATTTTATATTGTTTTATGGTAGATAATATTTTCAAATACTTCATGGAAAACGATTTTGATTTTACCATAGAAGAAGAAACATGAGTGTAGTTAATTGGTCTAGCTATGGCCTGAGGATAGCATGATTTTGACTAATTTTCTTTCTAGTAATCTAATAATTAAACTTCTATGAACCCATACTTATAACGTCTTTCCACTATCATTATCCTCTAGAGTATAAGTAGAAACACATTCCACTTTTGTTGTAAGTTTAATGGTTTTTACTTATCTTTTATAAGATATCATTAAAGAAAAAAACATCTATATGGTGTGCCTCAATGTGTGTGAAAGGAGCAGTAATTTAGGAAATCTTTAATTTGAACATGATCATGCCTCTTAGGTTCTGGTAACATTAACATGTTATTTTCTATAGATACTAAAAAATATCCTAAGACCTTATCATCTTTGAAAGAATAATCATTATTATTCTAGTATTTAAATAGCATCTATTGCATTCTTACATCCTGATAGGGAAGTGGCTTGTTTTTTCATTCATATGGAGGTATCACATGATTAGGTGTGGGTTTTTGAGTTTATGTTAGTGTAGGAGTTTTATTTAAGGTGATAATCACAACATATACAATGCCTATCAACTTTCCCTGAGCTGAAAATGATGGACGAGACTTTTCTTTGGTTTTCAAATTAGAATCTTCCAACCACTGTGCAACTGTGGTAAGATTCCAAAATCCACCTAGATATTTTACTCAGATAAATAGTGTTTTCAACTCATCACAAAGGTTCTTTATGAAAATACCTTACAATTCTTCTAAAGGAAGATTCGTTTTTTAGAGCAACTCAAACCCTTCCACCTAGTGATAAAATCTGAGACCCTATTATTTTCATGTTGTCTACAATTTGAAAGGTTGTGGAATTTCATCTTTTGTAGTTTATAGATAAATTGGTTGAGAAATTATTGGTATAGATCTTCCCATCCTTTGAAATATATGTCTTGTAAATTTGTATGCCAAATAAAGGATCATCCCTCTAGGTTCTATATAAAACATCTGATTTTGGCCAAAATGTTCTATTCAAGAGTTCCCATCATGAGATCACATCGAGATGAAAAGTGGGTTTGATGTTTTTCCAAATCCTTGAACCATATAATATCAAAAACATAGGATTGTAAAAACTTGGTGGGGATGAGATATATCCATCCATTCATGGTAAGGATTCCTTTACTATTATATAGGTTCACATTGTCCTTCTATTTCATCCAACCAAGATTCGACAACTCAATGATATCAAAGAGCATAGGTGGAATTGCTAGTTGAACAGGATCTTAAATAGGGGTGGGTTGAGCTAGTTATAGGATCTCTTCTTGTGCTCATGGTTAGTAACTTTCATGGGATGGCCTATGATGATGCTTTTAGAATACCTATGTTTTCATACTTAATATAGGGAACACTTGATATCTCACTACTCTAGGGTTCAAGTATATTAGTTTTTGTGATCCCATGTTGAGTGGAAGTTCTAGATCTATTCTTACTAGCATGAAGTTCCCTTCTTGTTGAGGGACACTAGTATGAAAGGTGATATGAGGCTCCACTTGAGGAACATATCTGGTGGGGATATTACATTTTATTAGTTCTTCATTTAGTTTCTTTAACTATTTAATTTATATATAATATTAAGAAAAACCTCTCCTCCAACGTAATTAGTTCAACTCTTTCAGATAAAGGATGGGATGTGGATGTTCTTTTACCCTATTCATTATTTCAGGATTATCAAGGGGGTGGTATTTGATCCTTCATAGGATATCTTATATTTTTAGTGAGTTTCTATTTTTTTCTCACACCTTCATAATTTACTTTAGTGTGTTGTATTTTTAAAATAGAAAAATACTCCTCCTACTCATATCCTTTATCTTCATTATCTATAGCATCTACTGTGGTGGTTCTAATGTAATTCGCTGATATGTAATTCCTTAAATATGTCTCACTTGTGTCAAAATTATATGAGGGTATGTTTCCCTAAGAATATCCATGAAAGGGAGCTGATATTAAAGAGCTGTTAGACCCTCGATATATTTTTTTTGTGGCCACCACTGAGTTGCATTATTTCCTTCAATGATTCTCTTAGTGCCTCCTATTGAAGGGTGATCTAAAAGGAATCTCATGAAATATTCACCATATGCATCCCCAATGAGTATTCTAACTCATAATATATGACACACTGGGAGAGTCTACCTTTTGGAGATCCTCCTAAATGGAAATAAGACAGATTTCTATTGAAGAGGAGGTTGAGGTAAAAATTACCCCAACACTATGGGATAGGGATCCCCTTGATCCACTTTTGGATCACTTCAAACTAGAATTCACAGTCCTAAACGGGGTATTATGATAAAAAAAATCCCAAATACCTATAGGCTAGGCCTTACCCTATATCATTGTGGCTGTATCTATTATGGTTGAACTTCTGATCTTATGCATCTTCATATAATAATGATCCAGGTTAACTATATGTTATACAGATGCATCATTTTCTTTTTAAGGAATTAGTGGTACAAGAAGATTATCTTCCCTTAAGTCCAAATCTTTCTCAATGTTTTCATATTCTTTTTAGAAGATTTTTTCAAGGGATCACTCTCACTGAGCTCTACGCTTCTAAGTTGTAGTCCGGGGTAATTTTTTCTGATAATATAATCATTCATGAGTAGTCCTCCATTTTAAGATTAATCCTAGAGAAATGAAATTACAAAACATCACTTCTGGTGTAATTTTATAATCAGGGAGTGAGGGAAATACAATTCTATGTGTTCACCCCATCCCCTAATATGAACAGCATACGGTGCATCAGCAATTAATTGACATAGCTTGTGTAAATCACTAAGGAATGTTAATTGAAGACCCTCTAAATGTTTCCTTATTTTGATATAAGATTTCCCAAGAAGGATTAATCGATCACTGAGAGGGGAAGGGGTGAATTAGTTTTATACTTTTCTTTATGTTTTGCCTTTTTGAAACTACCTTCACATCTTTTTAAAGAGTTATCACATTTCTAAAAAACAATCGAAAATCTATAGGAACATAAGAATTTACAAGGTTCACTAATCAACAAGAGTAAATATGTCCTTGGTATGGTTTAGAAGCAATATAATAAAACACAGTCCACTAAAAAACAAACCTTTTGGGTGGATACAACAAGTAGGATATTCCTTTACACTTGTGTAAAACTATGTTCAATATAGAAATTCATGTACTTAAAGTAGCATTAAATGATGTAATATAATTTTTTTAAACAAGTTAATAAAATTTCACCAATTTCTTCAAAACATGTTATTATTCTTCCTTTACAACTTTCAAAAATATTATCTAGATAACAATAATTACTTTATTACCTAGTATCAGGTAAGAACTTATCTGGACTTTATAATATTACTCAGTCCGATATTGAGTCTGATAGATTAGTCTGATAATATAACTCTTCCAGAATACCTCTAAAACAATTTTTAACTACTTCTGTCTCATTCTGAAATCCTTCATCTGATTTCCTAGTCTGATGACATAGTTTTTTCTAAGAAACTATCAATATGATCTTACTTCTTCTTTTCCTTCTATTAAGAAAACTTCCTCATGAATGCTCAATTTGGAAACTTTTTCACTCCAAAAACACTCAATGCCCCACTTTCTCTATACACCTATGAACAATACCAGTTTTAGTAAAAGTACAAAGTACTTCCCTCTATTTATAGGTGTTCCAAATGTGTGTTAGGGGGGATTCTTAAAAACATCCCTGCTTAATAAAATTTCTCTAATCTTAAAATTCACTTGAATTTTGGAAACATATTTGACTTCTTAAATTATTCTTAACTCTTCTCAAACCCTCTATAATATTTTCACAACTAAATCTTTGTACAAAAATTATAATTAATTTTCAATCTGATTTTGATTTCCATTCTGATTTTCCCATTATGATGAACATAGAATATTCTTTATTATGTTTCTCCCTGCCAATGGAAACATTTAAAAATAAAATGTATTATCATTACTATTATAATAAAAAAATGAATAAAAACTTCTCATTATAATTATCTTTCCTAACTGTTAAATATAAAACACTGAAACCATTCATGCCAAAACATTTTTTTCTACTTTATTAAACTTCAGTTGCATTTATTTAGTCATAAACATAGTGGAAACTTATAAAGATGTCAACACTTCATTAGGAACACTTTAGCATCAGATTCAAAATTATATGAAAAAACAATTCTCTTAACACCTTAAACATTAATCACTCCAATTGGAAACACATTTTACCACCTCTTTAAACACATTTTATTTTATTATTTTTCCAATACCGATGATCTTGTGTCCAATAGAGTTATTGGTGTTAGTCTACACCTGATGGATCAATATTTTCATCATTTCAATAATCAGTGAAATCTCCATTCCAATAACCCATGAACCAATTGATAAATATATTATATATATTATATTTCTTCTTTAGTTCTTTACCCACTTGAAACAAACAATTCTTTTTTCTCTATTGACCCACTTGATAAAGAAACAAATAATCCTGATGAAAATGGTCAACAAAATTGTTGATCGGTCTCTAATTCCATTCTTCATCGGTCTCAACAACTCTACTAAAAACAATTCTTCCATTAATTCCCTTTTTAAAACATCACCACATCTTATAATCGATGTTATGATAATTTTGATGATTGGTGGAACACCGCATCCGATGAATAGATGGTTACACCTTCGACTTCAGTAACCTCTTTTATTTTATGATTACACTTCTTAACACTATATTTATATGGTGATTTGTATCTTGTGACTTACTAGTCTGACTAAAAACCACCATATTCAACTTCTCACATTCTAAAAAACATTCCCTACCATCAAAAAAATTTGTGTTTGGTGATCTCACACTGATGAATTGGGAGAAGAAAGCATCGACTTCAGCAACATCAATCCTATAAAATCTTAGGATTCTACCAAGACTTCTTTATGACTTTGAATACATTTAGGATCTTCATAACATCTTTTGTATTACACTGTGAAGTATTTTATCTTTATATACTTCCATAAACTTTTTTCTTTCCAACTGATCCTCAATATGATTGGCAGCACAAGCTCTCCCCCTTTCCATCATAAGGAATGAATCATAAGTTTTAAAGATAACTTATGATTTTTGTTAATTAAAAATAAATAAATAATAATCATATTTTCACGTCATATCCATGAAAACTCTGATCAAATTCTTCATTACTATTAGAACATCCTTTTTCAGACTCAAGGTGAGTCTGATGAGCCTTTTCTTTTCAAACCACTAGACATTCTTAGGGTTTTTGTATCCCAGCACCTGATTATGATTGTGAGTGTGATCACTAACTTTTACAATGTGAGTTAATTTATTTATTGTTTGAAAAAAATAAAATTCCTATAACCCAAACTTCTTCTAACTTTAAAAAACAAATTATTTCCAACTTGGTCCCAACAAACTCCCCTTTTGATTTTTTTTCATCCAATATGCATAAATCACTAAACATTGTGACCCAATGATATGGATTAATTTTCAAGAATTCTATGCCTATATTAGCTAACACATTGTAGGAAATAATAATTATTGACAAAAAAATCCATTATGTGTGAAATTAGTGACTCATGAAACATTTTTCATCTTTTCTTAATTTTTTTGACTTTCTGATAAATAAATATTTCCTATGAACACTCCAAAGAATAGTTAAAATAGTTCACACAGTTACATGCTAGATTCATAACTTACACACAACTCCCCATATTTACATGCTTTCTTAAAAGGTTCAACACAAAACAATTAATAGACTTATGAAAAAATTAACCCCCTTGAAAACACTATCTAAAGAGAAGATGAGATAGGGGACAAGAACACATACCTCAACCTTTGAGATAAAAAGTTTGGATTCACATCTTCAACATCAGTTTATAAAAATCTTCCTTTGGTAAAGGTTTTGTGAAAATGTTCCCAATTTGTTTCGTTGTAGGATCATAATCCAACTTCAATTAATTCTTCTCAATGTGGTGTTTTATAAAGTGGTCCTTGATGTTTGTAGGTTTTGAATTATAATGTTGTATCAGGTTTCTTAAAAGGTTGATTACACTTTGATTATCATATCCCAAGGGCAAGGGTAACATTAATTCAACAAGTAATCTTTCAAAATGAGTCTTCATCCACAAAATTTTAGTAGAATCTTGAGGGGTAGAAACATACACAACTTCATCCTTACTAAGAGTTACTAAATATTGTTTATTTGTATTCCTACTAACACAACTTTTTATTGGAAAGTAAACTCCGCCAGATGTGGATCTTATATCATCAGAATTTCATACCCAATAAGCATTTGAATACCTAAACAAGTTAACACTTTCGGAGCTATCATGCCTGATTATGAAAATTGTTGTGTCATTGATATATCTTATAATTATTTTCCTTCCAATATATGTGATTATTTTATAGTACTATAAAATCTTACACATAAAATAACAGCATAAATAATTTCGGGTCTTGAGGTATTCAAAGATAAAAAAATTTGAATCAACTTCCAAAACACTTACGATTCAAGTTTCTTCCCTTCTCCATATTTAGAAAACTTGGTTCACATTGAAATAGTTGAGGAAACTAGTTTCCAATTTTCCATTCCAAACTTATTAAGAAATTCCATAGCATAATTTTCTTGGGAAATAAATATGTGTTTCTTATTTTCTGAGATTTACAACCCAAGAAAGTATTACATTTCACCCAGTATGGATATTTCAAAAAAACATCTATTTAGAAAATATTTCACAAGTTCTTTAATTATTTCATATAAAGATATTATCATCAATATAAATATTTATAATGATGGAAAACTTCTGACTTTATTTGATGTAAAAATTGAAATCAACCCTTCATTTATTAAAAATAATTTTTCTTAAGAAGGTATCTAATTTGTAATACCAAGCCCTTTGTGATATTTTTAGCCCATAAAAGGATTTATTCATCTTACACGCATAAATTTCAGCCTTATAAATAGAAAATATAAATGGTTGTTCAATATAACTTCCTCATCAAGATTACCATTTAAAAATGTTAACTTCACATCCATCTAAAAAAAATTAAATTCATTGTTTAGTAATTGCAAGAAAGATCTTGATTGTTTCTAACATTCCTACTAGAGAAACAATTTTATGAAAATCAATGCCTTCAATCTATGAGTAACCTTTTTACACTAATCTTTCTTTGTTTCATAACACTTCACCATCTTCATTCAGCTTGTTCCATAAAACCCAATTTTTACCAATAACATTTTTGTTATTTATATTTGGTATGAGGTCCCAAGTATCATTCTCTTTTATCTAATACATCACTTTATTTATACCCTAAACCTATTCCAGATGGTATTAATCTTCATTCACATCTTTCAAATCAACTTTTGAATATAAGTAAGTATGTGTAATTGTTTTTGATGTTTTTATTTTTTGAACCTTTTAATGTTGATCACCAATAGTGTTTTTATCTTCCACTTGGTTCCTAAACATGGGATGATATTTTTGAGATTCTTCTTCATCACTAGAAAGAGATGAGTCTGATTTTTCTTCATGAGTAGGATTATCGTTTTCATCATCCTTATTATAATTCTCAACAAAAATTATTTTATCCTTTTCATCTTCCTTATCTACATGAGTCAATTTATATTCCTCAAATTTTCAATAACTTAGACTTCAATAGATTCAACTAATCTTCTTAACTCTTTTTTAAAGAATTTTTATCCTCTTCCTTCTGTATCATAGATAAAACAAATTGGCCTTTAACACTCTACTCAAACTTTCCAAGTTTTACACCTTTCTTCTTTATGATGCATGGAATCCTAAAAACTCTTAATCATATCATAATTAGAGTTTTGTCATAAAAAATTTCATATGGGGTCATATCAGAACTTGGTATATAGAAACATTAATTTTGAATATAAACATTAGTGATCAAATATTTCCTCCAAAACTAATGAGAGAGAACATGTTCAATTAATATATTTTTCCCAATTTCTACCAAACTTATATTCTTTCTTTCAAAAACACCATTTTTTTAGGATTTTATGGTGTACTGAACTCATTATAAATTCCATTCTTCTCAATATAACATTCAAAATCTTCATTTTTGTATTATCCACTATTATTTATTCTTAACTTCCATACTGAATACTCATATTCTTTTTTAGCATTCATCTTGAGACATTTAAACATTTTCACAGCATCTGACTTATGTTTCATATACATAACAAAAGTAGTGTGAGTAAATTAATCAATAAAATTAATGAATTACTTTTGTCCATGAGATGATTTTTTACTAATTTTCCCATGGATATCAGAATGAATAAGTTCCTGGGGTCATTTTGAACAAATGTCAACTTTATTATGCACAGAGTTTGTAATCTCTCCTTTCTAAAAAATTATACAACACCAATTTCTTACTTTTGACATACCAAGAATTCCATGGACATTTTCTCTCTTTGATAACTTAGACATGATTCTCTAACACATGTGTCACAACCTTTTATTCCACAATTGATTCATTTCCACCATATTGATGTAAAAAAAATTTGAACTTAACCAACTTGGAATAAGTTTTTTTTTTACATTTTCCTCTTGTAACTATCTTTCTATATTCCTATATTTTCATAAAAAACTCATATTTTATAAATATAATTTTGTTTCCTTAATCAAAAAGTTTTAAAACACTTATAAAGTTCTGTTTCATCCCATCAATATACAAATATTTCTTGGATTTCACCTTTTCTTCCCTAATGATGGTTGATCTAATACCTGTGATTCTAATAGATTCACCATTTCAAAATGTTATTGTTTTATATTTGAATTCATTATCATTCTTCAAAAAAATTAATCCTCCTCTCATATGTTATTAATAATCACTATCCAAGATCCAAGGTTTTTCTCCTTTTTTTAACTTTGAGAGAGGCTTCAACAATAAGATCTTGGTCTTTCCTTTTATCTTTCTTCTCATCCTACTTCAGAGAATTGTTAACAAACTTTTGTTGTGTCAGTAATAAAACAAGACAAGATTTTGCAAGATGTGTAGTCTGTTCAAATATTTCACAAATAGTGTCCAAATTTTGGAATCTATTTTTAATTTTCACACCAACCTTCTCATATTTTCTAGTAACATCATTCTCAAACTTCTTCTTTTAGGGGATTTACACTTTATCAATATTTTACTTAAATAATTTGTGGGATGGTAGTAATGTTTTTGATTGAACCAACACATGTTTACCATATGTAATAATCCACCACAATACCAATAGTATCCATAGAAATAATATTTTTCATGTATAAATTTTATACTATTTGTAGTTGTGAGCATGTTTTTCATCAATCTGATTTCCTTTCTTATCAGCACTTTTTTGGACACCAACCATTTTTTTATCAACTGGAATATTCTTTTTTAGATTAATTTTATTTTCAGCCTTATCGAAACTATAATTAATAGAAATATTTTTATATTGAAACTTTTTATAAACTTTTTACTTATCTATATTATTGGTTTTGTCTACATACACAACTTTATCGGCTTTCTTATACATAGAAACAATTTCATATTTATTCTCAACAATTTAAGGTAATTTTTTATCCTTCATAGGTTTACCCTTTATAGAGATTTCACAAACTTTAGAAATAGATTTATTGATACTTGTAACCCTCGGATCACCTTTAAAATGTTTATGTTGGACAAGTTATAAATATTTATATTTTTATTTCAACATAACTTCTAGATGTTCATTACAATTATTTTATTTCTCAAGTGATTTCTTCATTTCTTCAATCAATTACAACAGCATAAATTTCTTATCAGGAATACATTATTGATTATGTTTTTAAATATAATTCATTTTTCATATTCCTTATTTATTTTTAAAACCTGCCAATCTTTCTTAGATAATATTTCAATTATTCTTTTAGAAGATATTATAATTCATTTTATTCTTCTTCATAACTACTACTTTCAAACTCTTCATTGTTCACTATTGCAATGAAATTATTTTCTCCAACTTAGAAAACTTTTCATATTTAGCTTCATTATATTATTCTTTATCATCTTTAGATAAGAAACCACACCTTTTGGATTTGAATAATTTTTTATCTTTCCCTTAGGAATAAGATTTATCCCAATCACTTTATTTCTTCCATGACCTTTTCTAAATTTTATCATTATCATTGTTATCTTATTATTTATTTATTCAAGTATAATTATATAAAAAGTTCCCAATGGATCCACAATCAATATAATTCATTGGAAGTTTCCCTTTATATTTTCCTATACCACTTTTCAAATTTTTCGAAAACATGGATAAAAATTCATCAATGTTTTTACATGCCTCATGTTAGGAATCAAAATAAATATATTTTTATTCTTCAAGATAATCCTTTGAATTTTCCTAATTGTTATCCTTGAAAGGAATTTCTCTATCAACTTTTTTTTTCCTTTCATAACATTTTCCATTCTTATTTAATAAGTAATGAGGGTTCTAAGAATATAATATAGAGAAGGTTTTTCTGGATATCTATCTTATAGCAACGAACCTTTTTCCTTAAACCATTTGAGAAGAATTTTCAAGATATTTTATACAATATTAGAATCATTCAAGTTTTCAACAAGTCATTTGATAGTGCTAAAAATTTTATTTAACCATGCAAATAAGTCACCAAAAAATTCATACTCATCCATCATGTGATCTTAATACTTCAGCCTACATAATTTTAATTGTTCGTTATTCAATTTTTTATTTCCTTTATAAATGTTATTTATCTTATCCTAGAAACCTTTGGTATTGTAAACACCCTTTACTCATAAAAGAACCACTTTTAGAAATTTATGTGATTAAATTATTCTTAGCTCTTCCATCATTCTCAGGATTCTTCTTTTCAATAGATGTGAAATGAAATATATCATCAATAGGTGGAAATAAATCTATTTAATCTTCAAGAACATCATACCCAATAGATATAAGATAAGTAACCACTATAACTTTCTTGATATGATAGTTCTTTCCATCAAAGAGCATAATCCCCTTACTATTTACACAATTTAGGTTCTCCATCACAAATTTTCTTTCAAAACTTCAGTAAAGAGTATATGAAGGGAACCTTGGCTCTGATACCAACTAAAATTTCCCAAGAAGGGTCAATTAATAACTGAGAGAGGTAGGGGTGAATTAGTGATATCTTTTTCTTTTAAGCATCCCATTTTTGAAACAGCCTTTGCCTCCAATTAAAGATTTATCACCTTGCTGAAAACAAAATAATCACATGTCCATAGGAACATAAGAATTTACAAGGTTCACTACTCAACAAGAGTAGTTATGTCCTTGGTATTGTATGGAAGCAATAAAATACCATTCAATCCATAAGGAAAAAAATCTTTTTGGGTGTATACACCAAATAGGATATTCCCTTGAACTTGTGTATAACTTTGTTCAATAAAATAGTGAATGTGATTCAAGTTGCATGAAATGATATAATACAATTTCATGTAACAAGTTAATAAAATTTCACCAGTTGATTCAAAAAATATTACTCTACTACCTTTTCAAATTTCAAAAATATGATATTAAAATCAATTCTTCACTTTCTTACTGAGCCGAAGAAAAAAACTTCTCTGGACTTCTTAATGATACTCAGTCCAATACAGAGCCCGATTCTCCAGTCTGATAAATCAGTCTGACAATATGACTATTCAAGAATACCACTAAAATAATTCATAACTACTTTTGTCTATTTCCTAAAACATCGATCCAATTTTCTAGTCTGATAAAACAATGCATTCTGAAAGAAAAATATGAATACAATCTTCCTTATTCTTCTTCTTCCGTTTGGAAAATATCCTCAATAATTCTCAATAAAGAAACTCTTTATCTCAAAAAACATTCATCACTTCAACTTATCTCTACACCCATGAACAGTATCATTGTTAATAAAAGTACAATGTACATATATGTAGTTATAGGTTTTCTAAATGTGGTTTAGGTGGGATTAGGAAAAACATTTCCACTTAACCAAATTTTCAAAATCATTAAATTACCTTGAATTTTAGAAACATCTTTTACTTCTTTAGTATTTATCTATTCTTATTGAAACATATAAAATCTTATTATGAATTCCTCTCACTTCATAATTTCTAATAAATATTCATTTTTATTCCCATTTCCATTATTATTTTCCTATTATGATGAAGATAACAAATTCTTCATTATCTTTCTCCACACTAATTGAAAGATATGAAATGAAAATTTCTTCTCATTACGATTCTCGAAACCAACTGAAAACAAATTTTCCATTCCAATTCTCTGTACCAACAATTAATATAAATCATTGAAACCATTCCTTTAAAAACATTTTTACTACATAGTTAGACATCATTTTTCTTTTATTTATTTATAAACATGGTGAAAACTTCTAAATATTTTAACACTTCCTTGGAAAAAATTCAACACCGGGTTCAAACATCATTGAAAAAAAAAATTCTCTAAACTCTTCAAACATCAATATCCCCCTTTAACAAAACCTTTTACAACCTCTTCAAACAAATTTTCTTTTCTTATTTTCCCCAAGAATATGATCATATGTTTGATAAAGTTATCGATGTCAGTTTTCTCCTCATAGATTGGTTTGTGCTTCACTCTAACAATCAGTGACATCTCTAGTCCAATGACCCTTGATCCAACTGATAAAGTAACTCAAAATATTATAGTTCTTATTTTGTTCTTGACCTAACTAAAACAAACAATTCTTCTTTCTATCTTGTCCCACTTGATAAAGAAACGAATAATTTTAATTAAAATGTTTGACTACATTATTGATCAGTCTATGATCCCATTATGCATAGGTATCAATGACTATAATAAAAAAGTATTCCTATTATTCCCTTTCTAAACCATATCCATGTTTGACTATTGGTGTTAGGATAATCCCAATTATTAGTGACACACAGTGACTGATGGATCAGTATCAGCATCTTCGACTTTGGAAACCTCTTCTATTTTTTGATTAAGATTCAAATCTACTTATTTCGTAGAATATTTGTATCTTGTGACTTACTGGTCTAACTTAAAACATACATATTCATCTTCTAATGTTCTGAAAAACATTCCCATACTTAAATAAAATCTATTTCTAGTGATATCACACCAATGAACTAAGACAAAAAAATATTTGACTTCAAGAAATTCCTTCTTCCAAAAACTTATACTTCTATCCTGACTTCTACATAAATTTGAATAATTTTAGGATAATCATATAATCCTATGAATTATATTGGGAGGTATTTTAGATTCTAAGGATTACAACAACTTCTTACTTTCTAACAGAGCCTCAATAAGATTGGTAGAACCAGCTCTCTCTCAATCCTTTATAAGGATTTCATCATAAGATTTACATATTCATTATAATCTTTTTGAATTTCAATTTAGTAAATAATCATCATATTTTCACCTCAAATCCTTGTGTACTCCAATTAAATTATTTATTATGATCATTACTTTCTTTATTAGACACAGGTTGAGTTTGATGATCCTTTTCTTCCAAAAACATCTTCTTAAACCACTTTACTTTCATAATATTTGTGTGTCTAACCACCTGATTATGATTGTGAGTCTAATAAATAACTTTTACAAAGTGAGGTGATTTATTTATTATTTTAAAAAATAAGGAAATTACTATAAATAAAACTTATTCCATCTTCAAAAAATAACTTTTTCCCAACTTGGTCCCAACATGAGCATCATGCAGTTAGAATGGTGGACAAGTCTATTTGATGATGATGTTCTATAATTTGTTTATCATGATTTGTATAACCTTTATAAGGTAAAATTTTAATTTTCATATGAGGAATATTAATCCAAAGATTCATGTGATTTTCATGAATTCATTATTCTAAAAACATATTTGGAATATTGTATTAAGGGGTCAGTAATGGAGAAAACATGATTGGCTTGTTATCCATATCCAATTCTCTCCTCATCAACAATGTATTCTTTTCATCTTACATGGTAGATTCATCCACTTGATTTGACCAAAGTTTATATTTCCTAGTTTATTTATTATAGATAGTGGGATTATGTGAAATATCATATATCATGTTTTTAGATGGGTGGACCAAGGGTGGTACATAAGATGACAGTTGCTTTAGGTTTTTCTCTATTTGAGAAAGAATATCACTTGTTAGTGGTAAGGAATCAAGAATTATTGGTCCTATATTCTCAACATCCTCAAGATATGAGGGATTTATCATAGTTTATTCTGAAATGGGAGGAACCTATTATAAAAATAGAATAACATTATAGGGAGGACCTTCGTAGTAGGTGTTGTCATGGGGAGGAATTCCATAACAAATTGACATCTGACTATTGGGAGAAATATTACTGTGTATACCCTAGGGAGGACCTTCAAAGAAGGTGGTGTTAAGAGGGACCTTCTTATCATTTGATATTCTAACCACAATTGGAGTTTTTAAAGTACTCATAAAGATATGGGTTTTCATGATAGATCATTTTATGACCACAAAGGAGGCCTTAATAGTAGATATTCTATGGAGGAACTCAATATTTTCTAGTAGCAATGTTGTGAGGAGGACCTTTGCAACTATGGTTCCTTATTCCATACTGTGGTAAACAAATTATCAGAATCTTGGTAAACCACTAATAAATTCTTTATGGCCTTAATAATACCAGACTTGCGTAGAGTAGGTCTATGGGCTTTCTCTTGAATTTCAAATCTCCTTTGATGAAACTTCTTTTTTGAGAATCTTTTTTGGCAGAATAGAGTCACTTGTTGTGGGAAATGAATTTCATGTATGGAATCTTTCTTGAGTTACTATGGTGCTTCTACCATAATATTTCAATAGATTTATGAATTTTTAGCATGGATTTATTCCTACCATGGAGTAACCAGTGGAATGGAATAATGATCACTAGATGGAATGGGGTTATATTATTGATCCTTTAGTCCATCTATCTTGGGATTATTCCCATGAACCACCTGTATGGGATCAGGAATATGCATCTTCTTCTAAGTCACCATAACATCATGTTGATGGGAAAATTAAAGTTTAGTGGAGGGTTTGTGTTCCTGAATTATAAACACCACTGATGAAGTCATTATATCTGGTAAGTCATGAAGAATGTGGACAAGAATATATGAATCCTATTATATCATTTCCTAGATGTGAGGGGTAACTTCTATGGTTGGAATGGGAATATATTTTCATTTTATGGTTAGAACAAGGAAATATATCTAATCTTATCCTCTAATTATTATTGTTCTATATCAAAAAAACATCATGTGTTGGGATAGATATATGATTCTTCCTCTATTTATTGTTGGGGTGTTCCGAAAGGTTTCTCATGTTGCTGGCATAGTGTGCTAGAAGACTTGATGTGTGTGAGTTGGTATATATGTATGATCATGGGTTTATAAAATGTTTTTATGTTATCATTTCATATAATAAAATGTGATATAATCATGTTCTTGGTCGATTTATTGCCTCCCCTTTCAGGCTATCTTAGGCACTTAGGTCTAAATGACTTGATCTGGAGACCTTAGGGAATTATCTTAATCATACTGAGGAATTGATTCCATAAAGAGTTAGTGGTGGTGGCTATAGGAAGGACCTTTTCATTTCAACTCTCATGGTGTCAGGATGAGGCCTCAGGTGACCTATTCATTCACCTCACAAAACTAAGGGAGGAACTTATTGCAATGTTCAAGAGAAAGGATCCCAAAATGATTTTAGATGGAAATGAGTATAATTTGGTTCCTTTCCACCAATAATCACTTAGTGGGTGACTTTGGGGGCTATATATCTTGGAGATCATCTCATGTATCATCCAAGGTCATAACAATACCATTAATTTGGTACTTCCCAACTACTGTGTTTGACACATGAAGTTGGAGAGGCTTGGTAGGTGGTGGGATCCTCTGACCAAATGAGGACTCGACCTATGCAAAAACCAAAGAATGAGTTTTTTAAGATAGTATGATTCCATTTGGAATGAAGAGAACTCTATTTAAAGTGTATAAAGATATATATATAAAAATCAAACAAGGGAACCCTTCAAAGCAGTATAACAATAAATGAATGCATGAGTAATTGATTGTCTTAAAATATCCATTTTTGGCCCAATTTTATTTTATGGTGATAAAAAGGGGTTTTATATGTGGGAAACATGGTTATTTTAGTGAATTAAAATATTTATGTTAGGTTCACCAGTTTTTTGGAAAAAAACTGAGATTCTCTACAGTCAATTGTGGGGGATTGAGTATGGTTTCACAATCATTCAGGTCAATATATCACTTTCATTTCACATCCTCTTTATGATGGTTTCCTTTGTAGTCTATTAATAGAACCAGAAACACCTAATGGTTCACGTATACTTGGTGATTTATGGACCAAATTTCAAAATGAAGGTGACCATTGAAGTAATTTTCCCCAATGACTCTTAGAAACTCACATTAGTCGAGAAGATGGGAGTTTGGGTTCATCAAACCATTTTAGATGGATTTTTTCCCTACTTAGGGACTCTTGTATAGATTTAATTCATATTTTTTAATAATTTATAAACATTAAAATAAAAAAATACCTTCACATTTTAAATCAATCACATTTTCCTGAATGAGTAATCATATATATGTATCAAAGGATCTCCATATCGTCTCACTATTTATTTGGAAATGTATTATTTCAAAGATCGTGGTTTAAGGCCTCATGATTGGTCACTCTAGAGTTTATTTTCATCTAGGCAGGTGTTTGGAGTTTTTATATCAGGATCGGTCCCATGAGAGGGGCTTCGTACATTTCCCTATGAAATTATTTATAACCCGCATAGTTTGGTTCTACATAACTGGAAATGTCATGCCTTTTAGGTTATGTGATAAGGAACAAAACACACAATTTACTAACATACAGAAATGAACTATAGGTAGAAGACGCATAGAAAAATATGGTGTGGTATATATTATAGAGTGAACCTTTTTTATTGATCTAGAGGGGAATATACCCTTGGGATAAGATGAACTCCATTGGGAATTTGGGCAGATGAGGTTAAAGTGGGAGGGACCAGGAAGTAATATAGCCTCATAGGCAGGGATATGATCTTACTGTTAATACGTCCTAATAAGGATAATGGTATCTTGGATGTGTTGGGTTTTAACCTAGGGGAGGCTTCTTGCATATCCCATGAGTACATGAATTAAATCCCATGTAGTTTATTTTTTTGGGTTTATACCTAGTGGGAGACCCATTTGAGGGTATTCGATCATGATAGTGATATGATAACTACTAACCTATTTTCTATGTGAGACATGATCAATGTGAGAAAAAAGAGTAAGTGTAGGATCTATAATTTACCACAATCTCCTTTGCTTACTGGTGGAAGAGGACAAGGGTATGGAAGAGAGGATATGTCCCATAAGAAAGGCTAGAGGATTACTCTAGGATGGATTGCCAAATTATTTCCTTTTTAATATGTGTAAGAGTGGGAATGGGTGAAGATAAAGACAACAAGATGTGATCTTCATCCAATTCACTTTATATTTCAAGCAACAGATGTCACCTCCCTGCCTAAGAATCCATCTGCTACCATCCCTAAGGTTGGGATCCTCATTACCATGAGAATGTATGATTATGAACATTATGATTACCTCTCCTACTAGGGATTCTAAATGTGGTACTTCCATTACCAATGGAATTTATTATTGAGATAACACACTGATGTTTTCTATGTTCTGGTCATATATATCTGGAAGCTTTAGAGGATGTCTTGGATTAATTACCCTCATATGGGGACCAGGGTAAGGGGATTTCCTATAAATCATGGTATGAGATAGGGACTAAAAGAATATTCCCCAAAGTGTTATATGAGAAAACTAAGAAGTGATTCACCCAAGTGATACCTGGGGAAAATTGGTTTGACTTCACCCATGTAATACTTGGGTGATCTAGGTACCTTTCCCTAGTGATACTTGTATGATCTATTCTTACTTCTTGATTAGAGAACGACATAGGAATCAACCCATGGGAAAGACCTTCATATGACCTTCAAGGGTTTCCATAGGTGTTCCTGGAAATAGGTCACACAAGTTAAGGAGAAGTGGTTTCCCTTATTTATAGTAAGGATAAGATAGGGGTGTTTCTTCACAAATGTTTTTTCATAGTATTTAAACCTTCAAGAACATAGCTCTATTCTTCCTCCCTTAATTCACTCTTCTTCTTCATGTTTAGTACATTAGTTGGAGGTCTTTGAGACTTTTTTGAGGGGAAAATTCTAGTAGATCTTCCAATAGTATCTTTAGGATTCCAAGACATCCAAATGGGGATCCCAAGGTTCCTATTTATAAGCAATCCCAGGACACTAGCTGAAGTGGGTACCTCATGCAAGTCATTCATGCGGGTGCTTTGTGTAGATTTTAAATACGTGAGGTATTAGTTGTGAAGGTACTGTATAATGTAGGTTGTACCATCATGATGTTTTGGTCATGCGGGATATGCTTACAAAATGTTTTGGTTGTGCTAGTGTTTTACACTGGTCGGACTTATGAAAGATAGGGAAAGAGGCTGTGTGAGTGAGACGTGTGTGAAATCAAATTCCTTTATTGAAAAATCCCAATATTTTATAACCATAACTTCTAATTTGTAAGACTATTTTGGTGCCAAAAGAATTCGAATCATATCATGTGACGTTATATATTCCCAAGTGTATGAACCCTTGTATTGTTTTTTTAGATGCCAAAAATTGAATAGAAAACCCTTAATTTTTTTTTAAGTAATCAATGCCCTTTTATATAAAATTTTTGAAATCCACATCCTACTCCCAGAGGAAGGTTCTCACTACCACTCCATTGGATTGGGAATAATTTATAAGGAATATTTATCCCTTCTTATAGACTTATCTTGCAGCACATGGAAATACAATCTTATTCTTATTATAGAATACAAACGCATTTCTACTCAAACTTGAAATGTATTATCTATGTGGGGATAGTATCACGAGTTGGGAAGAAATTTTAATGGCATGAATTTCTCGATTCAAATACTTTGGTATAGATAGAACCCTATTAAAGAAAATTATTCCCCAATCATGGATAAATAATCTTTATAATGGGGAATTCCACTACTCGATGCCATGTTTTCATTTATTGATTTCATATAATGGTTACTTTATTTTATACCCTCTAATTTAAAAACTATATTATAAAATTAAAATTTTCTTTTATCATGTCATGGTTTCATTTTAGTCTAGATTTTCTTATAGAAAAATTTATCAATATAAAAAAATTTAAGGAAAATACATAGTGAAATATTAGGTTGATACATTCTCCCACCTTAAATAAATCTCAACCTTGAAATTTTAATTATTAATCACTTAAAATTTAATTTCTTCCATGGCCCCATATTTAATTTCAATGAATCAGAATCAGTGCAGGATAAGACTTACTTGTTGGCTGCAACATCTCATAAGGGTCAAAAAAAGTTTGATGATGTGAATATATTGAGGGAATTAGACCCAAACACTCTCAGTCATCTGAAGACTGGGTCTGGGGAGAAGATAACTGGCTGGGAGAATCTGGAAGGTAAAGGTAAATCTCAAAGTAAGTAGAGGCCCCTTATAGTTGACACGAAGTTAAAGATTGGGAACCACTTTGATGGATTAGAAGACCAAGAACCTCCATTGAATGAGGAGGATGACTCATCATGGGATTAAAATAATAGCCTACCTTCAGTGGATAGCATGGACCGATGTCAAGGGAAAGGTCCTCACAGCCCTCACAAGAATAAGGGGGAAAATCATTGAAGACTTAGGAAAATGTATAGTGGTTCAGGGGGGGAAAGGCAAAGGGACGCAAGGATTACTCTTACCTACCAAAACCTATGGAAACTCAATAGACCAATAAAGGAAGGAACAAATAAATGATGGGAGAAGATGGGGAGTGCTAGCAACTAATTCTGCACTCCAAGGAAGACATGCTTGAGCAAGACATACGAACCAATGTCTCAGAAGAGTAACTCAAGAGGATTTATGAATGAAGGTTGAAAGTTTATGCTAAAAATGAGCAAGAAGTCTAGATACATAATCAAGATAGAATTCTGGCCTGACGCTTTAACCAGAGAAAAATCAACTCAGAGGAATTTATTCAGACAATGGAAAGCATGATCTCCCATCTTAAGGAGGTCATTAGAGAAGATCCAGGTATCCAGGTTAGTTCGCTACACTGGGAGCTTTATATAATATCTAGGTCAAGTAACATTAGTCTTGTGTTTAACCAGTTTGTGAGCTCATTAAGCACATAGTGGTAACTTTTTGTGAACTCTGGTTTCCTATTTTTCCTAAAATTGGTTTTAATAAAAAATTAAACTTGGATGGATGGATAATGGGTGGACTTTTAGAAGTGATTTTCCAATATTGGCCTTTATCATTATAAAGTGGTATAATCTATGCATAATATCACATAAAATTTAATTAAATGAATAATAATAGGTTCTTATAGGATAAAAAAATTTATAAACTTCAATTAAAGAGGATTTATGTACTTGGTAACTAAATTTTTTTATTAATAATTCAATATCTAGAAATTAGGCTGGTGATTTTTTTGTCCTTAGATAAAAAATCTAGATACACATAAGTGGTTTTAATAAGATACAAATAATAAACTCATATTTATTAATCAAATGGTAAGTGTTCTCACTCCACATCATCTTCAGAACTCACTACCACTGTTGGGGTTTCATATTCATTCACTTTTATTTGAAGTTTGGGGTCTCTTTATCCATTTTTCCAATGGATTAGTACATTGACCTGGATAATGTCCAAGTTCCCCATATTTATGACTATGAACTTTCTGTTGTACATTGGGATAAACTCTTTTCTATTCTCCATGCCCACGTAGGTCTTCACTTTTACTCAGAAATTAGTTTCCTTATTCTTTCCTTTTCAATAAATAGAACATATATTATTTTCTTTAAGACATCCCCTCGGTGATTCCTGCCAAATTTTTTACATGAAATTTTTTGGAAATTATTTACTTCATCTTCTTTATCACCTGATCTTCCATGACACTATATCATTCACTTATTTAGTGTGTTTGGGAGCTCTACTATGCTTACATTGTCAAAAATAATTATTAATAGTTGGTTTATAATAATATCAATATTTCTCACTCTATCATTTATCATTTTATGTTTCTCATTGAGATAATCTCTATATTGTCCATAGAATTTATTGTTAACTTGGTTCCTTAATGAATCAACCATTTCTAAAACCAAAAAAAGTAGACCATGATTATCAAATAATTAATACCATAAGAAAAAAAAGGTGAGATAATTACATGATAAATTAAAAATCAAAATATATTACCTTTTGAAATTAGTACATCAGATTTTAGTTTAACCTAATCCACTCTTAGTTCAGTCGATATTTCTTTAGGATGGGTTCTCTCAAACATATTATCTTAATTAATTAAAATAAAAAATACTTCATAATTTTTTTTAAATTTAATGTGATTAACCAAAGAATATTCACTAGGAGTTTCAAACCTGATATACAGGTAGGTAACATTATCATGTCCTAGGTGTGGTAGCTCTAAATCTACACTCCTATCTCTTGTGATAAAAATATAATATTTACTTTTATGGATTTGATACTGATAAACATGACAAAATGTTTACCATTCATAACATATAACATAAAACTAAAATATTGGATCAATTACATACCCAAGGAAATTTTAGGCTTAGTGATTTACATAATTATGAAAAATTACATAACAAATTGGATATGGAAACAATTAGATCATAAATATATATATTATCTATTATAAAATTATTCACATATATTAACCATATTAAGAATAATATAATTAAAACCTTTCTTTACAACCTAGGAAATAGAGAAAATATGAAGGGTGAGCTCAAACTCATAGCAAGGATAAACATAAGAATTAACAGTTGAATGTCATTACAGAGAATAATATGAGAGAAAGGGTATGATGACAAAATCAAAGTGTATGAGCATAACATAGAAGAATTAATACCCATCCGAACTTGGATATTAAATCACTTGATAAGGAATTAAAATTTATCAAAGGCAAGATTCATGAGAATCAAAAATCATGTTCCATGTGATATCATTCTTGATAAAAGGAATCAATACAATCTCATTGGAATCATAAATAAAACATCTTGGTATATTCAAAAAGCATATTTATGTCACTCTTACAAGATGAATAACCAATATGGTTGACTTCCAACATAATTCTCTGGAGAACATTATCATTACCCAATGTAATGTCGGGCTATAACAGACCCATCCATCTTGATTTATAATATAACAACACATCTTTATTTTATAAAAAAAACTATCCATCATTAGTATATAATGAAACCATGCATCATAATAAACAATTTCAAAGAACCATGACATAAATAAAGTACATATTTTATGTATTTCATCATAAAACTCCTTAAAACTACCATTATTCCTTTCATAACATGATTTACCTATGGAAAAGAATGAAATCCATGATAACATCTTTAAAACAATAATAATACATCTACAGAAAGAATCAAAATGGTATTATTATAAAATATCCCTATATTATCATAAGTAACATCAAGGGTTTATTCCATTGATAAATAAAAATACCATTAATATATATTTAAAAAAATCATGAGAAAAATACCCTTTCAACTTAGAAAAAAAATTTAAAAACTAAAAAAAAATATTGTAAAACTAATCTTCATTATGGTAACCTTGAAAAAATATAAATGTATCTTCAAAACAATAAATTAATTATGTTGTGAAAATAAATTCATGAGATGAAATTAAGATGAAATTTTTTTTCAAACATTTATGAAGAGAGTAAAAAGTGACTACTGTGGAAAATATTAATAAATTTCCTTTTAAAAACTTTTAGAAGAAGGTAAAAGGCCCTAAAAAATAAATTTAAGAAATAATTTTTTTTAGAAAAGAACATTATTGAAATAATTTTTGAAAAAATTTATATGGATGAGAAATATTCCTAATCTAAATGAAGATACAAGACCGGTATCACTTACATACAACTTTCTTGGTGTTTTATTAACCAATAACGGAGGAAATAGAAAATAAAAATTAAAACCACATTCATAACCATATGAGAATAAAATATATGTGGTTTAAGAAAATAATATCATATGATCCCTCCCAAAGGAACTTTCAACATAGAAAATCCTAAAAATGATGAGGTGGTATCACAATAATACTTAACATTTTAGAAACAATATAATATAAATCCTATGAAAGAAATAAAATCAAATTAAATTTTCAATACCATGAATATAAGTATATATATGATATATCATTTAAAAGTTTAGTATATACACCTCATAAAATAAGATATGTTCATAACATAAACATATGTCTCAAAGAAAGACAATTTGAGATGAATAAGCCTTACAAATATCACATCATTGAATTGGGAATTAATCAATGGATGGATTATGTTAAGAAATTAAATCCAAAAAAATAAGTGGAAATAAAACATAAATAAAAAAAGTTAAATCCACATGTAATAATATATAATATAATCAATTAAGTATAATTATAACCTAATGAATGGAAATTGAGTTAAGAAACCTCTTGTTGCTTTAGTAACTTCTCAATAAAAGCCCCTTGGATAATGTATCATGAACTATAACATAAAATAACATGAATTTTGATTTATTAATTATTTAAAATTTAAAATGTGAATATTATACACCATATAAAATAAATTAGATTCAAATAATAAAATATTCTTTAATAAAGGTAAATTTAGATGAAATATTTAACCATAAGTCTATACTTTCTAGGAATGTCCTTTAACATCTATATAATATACTTTTATTAATTGAATTATTTCTTTATTCCATTTTCAAGGTTTAATACCTTATCCTTAAACCCTTTATTTATTTTACATTATTGACATATTTATTTAATTAATCAGTTAAGTCCACATCAGGTGTTTTGAGGATGTTCAATTCATAATCCCAAAACAGCTTTGGTGGGATTAACATAGTCCAAGTTGTTATTAGTACATAAAAACCAAAATAATAATTATTTAATAATTATAATTTTTATACATAAATTATTCTTTTATAACCAACCATTAAATATGGTTATAAAAATTAATTATGTTATAATCATAGAGATGGTAGGTCGTATGTACACATATGTAACGTTTCCATTTTTTAACAAACATGAGGGAAATAAATTAAGTATTATTTTAACTTTTAATAATGATGATTATATCATAAATATTATATTAACTATTTAAATAAACTTATATATTTCATCCATTTGATGAAGTGATCTAAAAAATCACATCAATTCATGGAGGTGGTAATCCACATGTAGACAAGAATGACGTTATAATTTTTCAAAGGATGGAAAGGTAAGAAAAAAGATGATATATTATATTTAAATAATCATAATTATCTCATTAATATATTATATATATTAAATAAATCATTATACCAATCCTTGAGAGGTGATGATGGAAAAATAATTACACTGGTTCATGAGGTGGTAATCCTCTGTACACATGAATGATTGATTCATTTTAAATATGATGGAAGATAGAGATAGAGATAGGTTATTACATTAAAATAAAAACATCTCATTATATTATATATAATTTTTATTATTATTTAACTGTGTCTAAATAATATTTTAAATTGGCATAAGAATAAATAAAACCAATACATTCGGTTAAAAGTTATACCATTTCTTCAGAAAACCAAAATTCTTTAAACCTTAAGCCCTATAAGGTTGGTATTGTGCCCAAAATAAGACTTCTATAATGTGGGTGGAAATTTTAGGAATATTTTTTACATCTATTTTCAGAAAAAAAATCTTAATGTGTTAAGAAAAGAGGAGAGAAGGTTCCATTTTATATGTGAAGAGAAGGAAACTCTTGTAATTACTTATAGTATTAAATTAATATAAATAAATATTCAAGGAAAAATGGAACCAAATTGGTATAATTATAATATAGTATTATTTTTAGTTTAAACCCCCTCATCGAATAAAATTTGGAAATTTTTTGTTATATTTTCACCATTATCTCTTAGTTTTAACCCCTTATTATCCCTTTTGACTATTATCGGTACATCGCTATTTTTTACACATTAGGGGTCAAGATTTTTACTATAAAATGAAAAGGTGCATATAAATGGTTTATTTTTTTATTTTAAACCATATGAAATTAACTTGGTCGAATATATTATTTTTATAATTTTTAAATCATTTAATATAATATTGTTTTCTATAAATTATAATTAATGTCTATTTTTAAACTATTCATTTAATTTGACTTTGAAAAAAAAATCTTAGAGTAAATTAAATTGAATATAAACCTTTCACACATCTGTAATATGTTACATTTAGATATAAACATAATTGTACACTAAAAACCTCAAAAGTATACTTTTCTTTATTTTTCTACTGCTTGCACAAGCAATATGTCAAAGTTACGAAAGCATTTAAGTGAATTATTTCCTCAAAAAAAAATTAAGAAATAAAATAATAAAAATAAATAATTTATGCTAAAAATAAAAATTTTATTCTTTAAATATGTTTATTTACTCACATATATGTCATGATAACTTATTAATATGTTATTTTGACTTTTCTAGCCCCTCTCCAGCGTTGCACAACCATTTGGATTAGATTCTTATTATATTACTAGAATGTTAGGAAATTTTAATGAAAATCATAATTAATGCATAATACTTTCCAACCATGTCATTAAAATTATTTACCTTTTCCATTATTATCATTAGAATACAAAATTTTACTTCCCCACTGTTGCATAAGCATTGTGTCA
This sequence comes from Viscum album, assembly GCA_963277665.1. Taxonomy (NCBI): domain Eukaryota; kingdom Viridiplantae; phylum Streptophyta; class Magnoliopsida; order Santalales; family Viscaceae; genus Viscum; species Viscum album. The sequence continues at coordinate 545,465,092 of OY728119.1, forward strand.
GCACTGAAAATAATTTTTATTTTCATCATGAAAGAAATTATAAATTATTATTTTTTTGAATTATTTTTATATAATATTTGTATTATATAATCCTAAATTATTTATTTCATATGTTTAATAAATTATTATATCAAATTAATTTCTTAGATATATCCTTAAATATATTGTATTTCATAAAAACTGTATTTCTTACTACTCCCCAAAAATTTAATTTCGTTATAAATATATAAAAACTCATAAAACGATATATTAGAATTCATAAATATAAAAATTAATTCCATTTCATAAAATTAAATTTATATAATTTAAAAAAAATTATTTCATTATAAATATATAAAAAATCAATATTGAAAAACAATTATTTTAGGAAAATTCTTTATTATGCCAAAAAATGAACTTATAAGAAAATCATGTATAATGATAAATCATATGTAATTAATTATATTATATCTAATTAAAGGATGATTATTTTATTATCAGATAAAATTATTCTTTTGAATTACTTTATTTAATGAAAATATGTTATTGTTTTAGAAAAAAATTATGTTCACTAGTCATTGAAAAATAAATATATTCAGAAAAATCCCAAAATTTCACTTGAAAATAAATTTTATATGTTGATTTAAAAAATTATATCCTTTTTATGACATATAATTTATAAAATTTATAGATATTATTTAAAATATTATCTCATAATAATTAATATAAATCGTATTTTAAGAAAAAGTACATTTTGAAGCAGAAAAAGATTTTACAAAAAATTGAGTTTGTTTTTCCTAATAATTAATCAATTAATTTTTATTTAGTAGAACCATTATATATATTTAATAATGTGGATAATCCAATTTTTACTTTCTAATTTAAAATCCATGTTAGAACTATATTATTTAAATAATAATATGTTATGGTTCGTTTAAGCTAGTTGTTGCATGTTGTATATACAATAAGATAGATTATTCTTTTAAAATCACAAGATATTAAATTATACCCCCACCCCCACAAACACACACACTATTAATTAATTTCTTTATAAAAAAATTAACTTGATCTTGGTGATAAAGGGTTTGACATTTGAAAATACCATTCTTGAAATCCTACATCGTAAAAAAGATTAATAAAACTTTCATTTGAAAAGAGGGAAATGGAAATAAGAAGGTCTTCTAGAATAACACATACTAGGATTATAAATACAAGAACATTATTGGTGATTTAAAATATGGAAGTGGGGGAAATTTTAATATCCAAATAATTATGGATAGTGAAATAGAACATTGATCACAATAATTTGAATGATCGCGATAAATTTAATAACCACAAAACTTTAAATCAATGAGGTGTAAAAAAAGACCATTGATTTATTAGAAGTGAAGTTAATTTGATGAAAAAAATTTATATATCCATTTCCTATATTTTAGAGATTATTTTTCCATCAATACTAAGATCATGTGGAAAAATAGTTAATTTAAAAATATAATTTCATCCTTTAATGAATTTTTACTATAATATAATCAAGTCTAAATCACTAAATTTAAATTTTAATAGATCACATAATCCTAAAAAGTATAATAGTTTTTCCTCCTATATTTAGAATTTAAATAAACCAAAAAAATGGTTAGAAAATGGTAATATATTATCCAAATTGAATAAATTATAAATTAATGTTAAAATCACAATAATAACACCCAAATATAAGATTTAAAACTTTCATGAATAACTATTAAAAATACTCTAAGTTTAAAATGCAAAAAATAGAGGTAATTGATCACATATTTTTTAAATATCAATATATCATTTATCCTAAAATATTATTTGTCACTCAAAATTTCATATACAAAAAAATCTATATACCCTACTAATATAATCTCTAAAATATTCTAATCATTTCCATAAATAACCTGAATCATCATAATTCCACATTAAAATCATATATGATTTCAAAAGATAATTAAACATTTATTCCTCAAATAAAATCAAAAATTATAAAATAATAATCTTTTTACCATAATCATATAATTTTCCCCAAAAAATATAGTGATATTATAATATTAATCACTTAATAAAAAAATCACTTTTCAATCCAATGGTTATCTATATGATAAAAAATGTTTTCAAATTGTAATAACCCAAAATTAACTCAAAATCAAAGATCATATAGACTGTAAATATTATCAATAAATTTAAATTATATACACAAAATAAAAATAATTATTCCTCAAATAAACATTTCACTGTAACACATACTATACCCAAGGGTTGTATTTCCATAAATGTCCCCCAAAATAATCTTAATCATTTTAGATTACTATCAATAAAAATCGAGAAAAGGGGTTCTTATACCTTTTAACTTATGATCAAACATAAATGTATAAGTCTGTGATGGTATCCTTAACTATCAAGTTAACCACACATTAAAACATCATCATCTCCAAAATTATCTAAACATTTCCTTTGACTCAAATTGTGACAACTCTTAAACTGCACGCATAGATATAGTGCTAAAAAATAAATCTCTATATCTCTTAATTTGATAAAGATAAACATGACCCAATTTTAAACCTTCAAAACACATTACATAAAACTTAAATATTGGATCACGTGCATATCATACGACCTTTTAGGATTGTATTTTTAAAGAACTATGACAAACTATTATATAAAAACTTTGATATATAAATAATTTGTTCATAAAAATCTACAGAATCACCCATAAAATTCATCATATATAGTATCCTACTGAGGAATAGCATACTTAAAAAATTTATTTACAACCTGGTCAAAATAAAAAAAAATAAGGGTGAGATCAAATTCCCAATAAAAATAAATATAAGAATTAATAATTTAATGTTATCAAAGTGAATAATATTTCAATAACGATATGATGAAAAAAATTAAAGTGAATGAGTATAGAATAAGTGAATTAATTCCTATAAAAACATGGATCATAATACATGTGATATTTCATAAATCTTAATCAAAGTAAATATTCATGAGAATCAATAATTATGAGCCATGTGATATCAATATTGATAAAACGAATCATTAAAAACCCATACCAAGCATAAATTAAATGTGTCTGTAGACGCCGGAAAAGTCCGTTACCCCTCAAAAGAAGTTCCGGATGAGGAAAGCGAGGTCATATTTGGAGTCAGAAGCACGTTTTGGAGGGCTCGGAGGCCGTGCACGGAATTTTGGGGGGCCACGCGCAAAGTTGAAGTACGGCGCGTGATCCTCCCGGGATGCGCGCAATGCGCCGGGCCGGCGCGCAATTTTGTGCGCCCGCGGCCCGTGCGACTCCCTTGCGCGTCGGGGCCCCGATTCCGCACCCGCGAAGGATATTTCGCGCCCGCGCCATGAATTGCGTGCCGGTAGCAGAGATTCTGTGCCCGGGGTTGCCTATAAATACAAGGCGACCCCCGACGTTTTGAAGGTTGGTTTTTTTGGTGGTTGGTTGCCAGAATTTGAAGGGCGCTCGTGCGCGCAATCCAGCCCCCTCCGCACGCAATGCCAATCTTCAGGTAACCTACCTTATTTCGTGCAAGCAAGCCCCGGGGTTCGCCTTTGCGCGCAACCCCCTTTGGCTCCTTTCTTTTGACCAACTCCTCACCCGAAGGCTTTCGCGCGCAAAAGAAGCCTCTTGCGCGCAATTGCCCCCCGGGTGCGCGCAATCCAGCCCGATTGGACGCACCCCCCTCCTAAGTGTCCATTCGTTAAAGAATGGGCCGTTGCCCTCGCGCGCTATCCGAGGCCCGGTGCGCGCAATATCTATCTTCCGCGCGCAAAGCGCTGGCCCAATTACGCGTCAGCCCACCCAATTGCGCGCCGACCCGCGGTATTGCGCGCCAAGCTCCTCTTTTGCGCGCAAACCGCCAGGGTCGCCCCTTTGACCCCCTGAGGGTACCCGCCTGCGTGGCGCCCGATGATCCTCATCCCGGGTGCCCACACCGTGCGTTGTCTTCCCGTGCGGCCCTCCAGGCTTGCGTGAAGTGACACGGACCCATTGGCGGCACCACCTCGTCCGCGCTGCAGGAAGTTAAACTGTCAAGCATCCACCGTCCTGCATGACGCTAAACTGCACCTCGTCCACACTGCAGGACGTTAAACTTCCAAGCATCCACCGTCCTGCATGACGTTAAACTGCACCTCGTCCGCGCTGCAGGACGTTAAACTGCCAAGCATCCACCGTCCTGCATGACGCTAAACTGCACCTCGTCCGCGCTGCAGGACGTTAAACTGCCAAGCATCCACCGTCCTGCATGACGCTAAAGTTCACCTAGTCCGTGCTGCAGGACGTTAAACTGCCAAGCATCATCGTCCTCAACACACGACGTTAAACTGTACTTCGTTCGCGCTGCAGGACGTTAAACTGCCAAGCATCTTCGTCCTCAACACATGACGTTAAACTGTACTTCGTCCGGCAAGTCGTTAAACCGTCCGGTTCATTCGATCCCGTGCCTCACACGCAGGGTCCCCCCGGTTTGGATATGGCCCCACCCACTCGTCTCTGCAGGGATGTCGGGATTGTCCCTCTTTAGGGACGATTTATTGGAGTGGCCTTCGCCCGTGGGGGTAGGGTATTACAAACCCCTAGTTTCTTGTGGGGGACTGCACGTGTGTATCTCCATTGTGCTTCCCCACTGCCGAAGCCAGTAGAGGGCGTGACAGGGATCGAGGTGTCTCTTACCTTCGGCCCAAGTCCCTCTTCAACTGAGCTTTTCCGCACTCAGGTTGCCTCAGTGCGTAAGTCCTGACAGAATGAACTACGTGGACTTTGATCCCTGTCTCCTAAACAGGATACGTAGGAAGCCTCCCTGAGGTTCAAGCCCACCACCTGGTCATCCCGGTCGTATTCACGTCGGTTCGTCCATCAGTGGACCCCTCTCGGGTTCACATTCGCGTCGATTCACCTATGAATCCACCCTTGTGGGGGACTGCACGTGTGTATCTCCATTGTGCTTCCCCATAGCCTAGACCTCCTCATGAGTCGGCTTGCCAACGTCCAGCATGACGTTAAACTGTGATCCACCCGGCCTTTCCATCCCCCTCTGTGCGAGGTGGTTCGGTTCAATCCTCCGCCCGGCAGCCTCAACCTCCTTGTGAGTCGGCTTGCCATCGTCCAGCATGACGTTAAACTGTATATCCGAACTACGCTGACTTTGATCCACGCTAACGCGCGGTATGTAGGAAGCCTCTATGTGGTCCAAGCTCTTCACTCCATCATCCATCCTGATCCTTACCCGGGCCGCCACATCTCAGTGGGGTCATGCCATTTCATTCCATTCCACTTCACTCGGGAAGCCGCCCATGTGCTGGCCCCAGCGTCGGAGGTTCCCCGCAAGGGGTTCTGTCATCTGATCCACTTCTAGTGTTGATCAGTCCGATGTCGTCCCCGCTGGACGTTAAACTCGCGGCATACCCCGTGTTAAACACGGGAAGCTGAGGAAAACCTCAGGTAACGCAGTTCCCCGCACCCAGCGCGGGATGCCTCAGGCCATCATGCCTTCAAGAAGCCCTATTAGGGACGGAAGGCAGACATGCAGAGCCGCAGTGTTAAGACACGCCCCCAACACCCAGAGCTACCCGGTCTCCTCACCGCAGGTTGCTGCCCCGACCAGACTCCTTGGAGCGTCCGGGCGGAAGCAGTGTAATTAACAGGTGTCCATGGAGACATGGCGCCGGGAACGAGATTCACGAACATTCTTAAATCTATGAGGGAGACCCGGATTAGGCGACGAGTTCCGAGGAGACGTCCACGGAAGGAGGAGCCGACATCCCATCATCCCAGTTTCGATCAAGGAGAAGACGTCCCTGAATAAGGGACGGATGCCGCCCGCCTTTGGAAAGCGGGACTGCGGGGCCACAAGCCGTGCAACCATCCCCTCGGGTCGACGGGCGCACACGCGAACGCGTCCTGGCGGAACAGCGTCGGAACAGAAACCCGGCGCACATCCGCACCGAAACAGAAAATGGTGAACCCAACGTGAATCTCTTCTCCTCAATATGAAGACCGATAGCTTTCAGAGGTGTTGGAAGACTAGCATGTTGCCTGGCCGAGCATTCAACACCGGGGAACGGAACCCGCCAGGGGCTGGGGAAGGAAAATCGGGCACTCCGTCTCACGACGTCGATGGCCTGGGTTCCCCCTACGGAATGCGTCATGGCACTGGGGATTGGTTGTCGATCCCTTTTCCTGTCAGTATTAATGGGTTCTTCTCCCTGCTATCAGAAATCAGGTCGCCCGATCCAGTGCACGATCGTCGCCCGCCCACTGGCGCAGGGGTAGGGGAAACACCAACACGGCTACTCCGCGCGGTCCCGCCCGTTCCACAGTCGTCCCAGCAGCCGCAACTGCGGGACAACCACGCCCTCTCTCTCCCTCGGAGGTCATCCAGAGAAGGGTGATCAACAACTTGGTGTGGAGATATGAAGAAGAGGGAGTCATCCCCACCAGGGACATGGCTCGCCTAGACCTCGAGGAAGCTGCACCTCGCCACCGACGCCGCCCCCGAGGGCCGCGCAGGGAGGCACCGCTGCCTACCCTGACGTCCAACCGCTTCGGGAGTTTATCCCCGGAACGCTCCGACAACTCCCTCCCCTATTCAGATGAGGTGGAGGATGTCCGGGACCACCCTATCCGAGATTCGCTCCAGGGATCCGCGATAAGGGCACCTGCCAGGCCACGTCGACACCGCCGCCAGGCTTCTCAAGTCGAAGAACGGGCTCTCCACCTGCCTGCGCCGCTGATCCCGACTCGTCTGCCCCGACGCCAACGTCGGGCACGAGCGGAAGAGGATGCCCACCTTGGGGCCCTAGCGACAGTGGCCGCGTTGACCCAAGCCACTGCTGGCTCCAGTCATCAGGCCCCTGCGCATGCTGAGCAGGGGCACTTCTATGCCCGACCTGGATCGAGGCCCCGACCGCCCCAAAGGCAGGTTGGGTTGACTCTCCCGGTTGCTGGCATAAGCAATAGCCACCGCGGGCCACCTCGCGGTAGTGCTATTCACCAGCAGGGTCTACTCTGTGTGGCTGATCCAAGAGGCATGGGTTATCCCACCTCCCGATCTCGGCCCGAAGGCCTGCCCGGAATCATCTCTCCCCGTGTCCCCTTTGATATCTGTCCCGGTGCTCCTCGCACCTTGGTTTCCAGTCCTCTTGGCCCCAACACCGGTGCAGCCAGAGGACGCCAGGACAGAGATCAGCCATGCCTTGAAGAACCACCTAGGGGCAGGAAGCCGAGGCGTCGACGTCGAGGGAGGAATATTAGGGAATTCCGAACAGAGATCTGACCGGTTCGTTTCTCTGATGCAGAGGCGGAGTATGATTCGGCGACGGAGCCCTCCCCCCGATCCCGCCAGTCAGGGGCAGGGGTAGGAATGCGGCACGTCATCCTTGTACTTCCCGAGAGAGAGATCGATGTGATCCCTGCTTCTCTCTGAAGGTATATCCGGAGTAGTGAGGGCCTGGTAGACCCCCAAGGATCAAGCTTGCGGTTGGAACCGGCCCCTCCGGAAGCGCCTTCTGCCTCGATCGGAGAAGCCGGAGACCTTTCCTGGGGACCGACGGTCGAGCCACGATCTAGTGCACCCTCGGCGGGCACCGAAGCTACGGCAGGATGTTCGCTCGCCGGCCCGTCCTATCGTGATGTGGTAGCTGGGGCACCGCAACCCTCAGAGGGCAGCCCGGGATATAGAGGCCAATCGGCCTGCTCGCCGTATTCACCGCCGGCCAGCCCGCCGGCCCAGCGGCCTGCCTCGGCACCACTGCCTGTTCCCCGTCCATTCCCAGTCGCTGAAGGGGACCAACAAGACCTGGGTCCCGAGTTTGAGTCGTGGAGATTCTGGACCGTCCTTGCAGAGGGCCACTTCCCTGAGATGTTTTGGCCAGTCGCAGGACCGGACTTTGATGCACCAGAATCGCTCACCCCGGATGAGTTCGAATACTTCCGCTGAACTCTCCAGGAGACTCACTCCCATCTTCACCACCTACAAATGCCATATCCCGGGAGTCAAGCACACCTAGAGGATGTTGGTGAGCAGTGCCGCCAGATTGACCTGGCCACGCTCCCCGCGGTTCGGCACCCCGGGTCATTTGGGAACCACAAGGCCCTCCAACAACGATGCGTTGAGTGTTTTCAAGTACTCCGCAAGGTTATCGAGGAAGCCACCCCCCCCCCCCCGTGTACATTCGTGGATGGGGGCAGTACGCTGCCCTACGCTTCAGTGCGGTTCGCCGATAGCCCGACTCACTGGGCGGCCCTGAGGGTACATCCCCAGGGACGGAAACGGTCAATATGGCTGACCTGTCGGGAGAGGGGAACGGCTTGGAACTTCTCAACGGGGGCTCTCCCCCGAATACAAGCCATCGTTGGATCCATTGGTCAGAGTTACTCGTCACCAGAGGAACCTCCTGGGTCTCTCCACACCCACTGAAGCACTGACGTTGAGCTGAAACGTCAGCAAAGGTAAAGAGCACGGCCGGGCTATAAAGCCCGCCGACCCATCTGCCTCCACGCAGAGGGCAGATGAGGATCCCGAGAAGGCCACGCTACTTCAACAGCTCGCCGAGCAGAAGAAGCTAGTTGACCAGCTCCTCGCCGAGCGCGCTGCAGAGCGGCGGCCTGACTACGGTGATCTTAGGCCAGGACAGCAGGGACAGGAACAACCGCTCCTCGACGAGACTCCCTCGGGCAACCGTGATTATGTCGTGTTTGCCGATAGGGGAGAGGCCATTGCCTATGGCAAGAGGGCACGGTATGTTTCACCACACCCTCCCGAACGGCGTGACTACCTGAGAGACCCCGCTCGGATTCCTCCCGCTGCCCCAAGGGCCGCTCCGCCTGCCATCCCACGAGCTGCCGAGTTCGACGACCCGGTCGACGACCTGATTGAAGAGCCATGTAATGCGCTAGTGGTTAGAGATCCTCGCCATGACTGGAACCTATGTCCGGACGATCCGATGGCGGCACTCATCGCCCGCTTGAAAGCCTTGGAGACTCGGCAAGTGGCGATCCCACCGGACGGCAAGTCATACCCAGCATGGGTGGATGACATGCCGGCAACTCCGGGATTCGGGAACCCCACTTTTGCCCCCTTCAATGGGACTGGAGATCCGCCATAGCATTTGGCCCATTTCAAATCGAGGTGCGGGCCTATGCTGGGAACTCCGACGCAGCAAGAGGCCGCTAAGCTTCGCTTCTTTGTCCAGACACTAGAAGGGCCAGCATTTGTCTGGTACAGCCAGCTCCCCGTCGGGTCGATAACTAGCTGGGAGGACCTTCGTAGACAGTTTCTCTACCAGTTCAGTTCCACGACCCAGAGGACGAGTATCGCAGACCTCTTCAAGTGCAATCAAATGCCTAACGAGCGAGTCGTGGATTTCGTCGCTCGATGGAAGGGTCTCACGTATTCCCTTGACATGTCGTTGACTCAGGAGCAGTTGCTGACAATGTGCGTCGGGAACGTCAATACCGAGCTAGTCCCTTCCTTGATCACTCAGAATTACCCCGGAGGGTTCAGGGACTTCTCAGACAAAGCTCAACATCTTGAGGAAGCCCTACAACAGGCCAGTCAGGCACGCCCGCTGCCTCCTATGATCCCTGCAAGGAGAGTCAGCAGGGCTGAGCCCGCTGTTGTTGCCCAGATAGAGGCCCCTAGGCAGTTGGAGCTGCTGTCGGTGAGGCCAGCACCAGAGCCTCACAGGAATCCGCCTCCACGGGCTCAGTTCCCGGCCCAGCAGCGGCAGCCCCAGAACTGGCCGGCCCCTCTGCGTAATGTACCGCCACAACCCAGGCGAGATAATCGGGGTCCACCTCCTCGGCAGGCCCCTCCAGCCCCTCGTCAAGACCACGCTCCCAGGGCCCCGCGATACCTGACTTACTCATTTCATGAGGATCAGGTCCCTGGTTATTTCTGGAGCGCCCTGGAGCAGAGGATTGTGCGACTGCCTGAGTGTTGGAGGCCAGAGGAGGCACATCTCACGGATAACCCCCGCTACTGCCCTTACCATCGGGCCCTGGGGCACACCATCCAGCAGTGCTACGTGTTTAAGGACCGGCTCCAAGACCAGATTAACAACAATGTAATCAGTTTGGGCCCAGCTCCAGCACAAGTGGCGGGTGTGTTCGTGGGATCAGATGACGATAGTGGCAACGAGGACGAATGGCAGCTGGTCTCCGACCGCGGATCCCAGAAGTATAAAGACTGGATTGCCTGCAAGACGATCATTCACGCCCATGGAATCATCTGTGCGCGCTTGAATCAGCCTGAGCCCCCATAATCTGCGGGTGTTGCTTCGGCATCGTCGTCCCAGCCTGCCTCTTCCGAGAAGAGCAAACGGGGGCGGCGCAAGAAGGAAGAGCGCACCCCGCCAGTTCCGCCGCTATCCCGCACTCTCGGAGATTTCATGCCCCCGGAGATGGGGGTCCCTCCCCGGATCCACCCGGTAATGAATGATTCGTCCGGTGACAGTGTTGGGTACGCTTCGGTTAATATCGTCGAGCTGGTAAATCCCTTTTCGGTTCCCGATATTGAAAAACACCAGGTGGACCTCCCTAGTGTCCCCGTTCGTCACCACCGTCGGAGGAACTGCAATAACAGGAGTCGCTGGGGCACGGCAGTTGGTACCTCCAGCCAGGCTGTGCACGCCACTGAGACTAGGCAGCGGGCTCAAAACTGAGGCCAGCGCGCGCATCCCCCCCATCCGGGGATGACGGATTCGCCTCCGCCACCATTTGTCGTGTGGGACCAGGCAGAACCGCCTCAGCCGTTCCGCGACCAGCTCCGTCCTGCCACGAGTCCATCCCGGCCTCCTGGCCCCAGTACAGTGACCACTTCCCGGGATTCAACCAGTGAATAGCGAGATGCGCCAAGTACCAGCCGGCCGCCGGTCCAAGCGGTAAGGCCCGTCATGCCTCCAACCGCGGAGCAACCTCCTGCAACCAGGGGCTCGCTCTTGGCAATAAAGTATGATGTCCTGAAGCACTTGGCCGACATCCCAGCAAGGCTCTCCATCCTTGAGGCTCTGCGCCTGTCACCTGAGATGCGCGAGGCGCTCGCTGAAGCCCTGAAGAGCCCCCTCCAGTTTGAGACAGAGGTTGCGGCTGCAGAGGCCTTTCACGCCGAAGAGATTGAGAACGCCGAATGTCAGGCTGTTATCTCGTTCTCTGGTAAGGATGAAGACCCTCCTATACAGGGGCACATTCGTCCGCTGTATGTTACTGGTCAGTTCAATGGACTTGAAGTCCGGTGCTGTCTTGTCGACACGGGGTCCGGGATTAACCTGATTCCAACTCAGACGCTCCGGAGATTGGGGTTGTCTGAGGATGACTTGATGCCCTCCGACCTCAGGATCCAGGGGTACGACCGCACCGAGCAAACTTCAGTCGGCAAGATACGTTTGAAGACCCAGTTCGGTGGCCTGGTTGCCAACACCGAATTCATGGTAGTCTCTCAAGACACTGCGTATAACGCATTGATGGGCAGGCCATGGCTCCACCTTCATGCGACGGTTCCCTCATCATACCACCAATGCCTTAAATACTCCCTTAATGGTCGAGTAGGCGTGCTTCAGGGAGATGCCTCTCCTTTTGCCTCATGTGAAGCCCGCTATCTGGACGCGGACTATTACAAGAGCAAGGATAAGCAGATCCTGACAGGTGAGGTTGAGCCTGTTGCAAGTGATCCCTGGGAAAGTTTGGATGACGCTTACATCCTCCCGATCCATCGGTTGGACGTGGCCATGGTCTCGACGGCCTGTGAGTCTCCTGATGAGATGACCGCGACCGCCCATGCCAGCACCAGTGGCCCAGCAGGGTCTGGTAGCCCCAATGCAGTTTCCAACGCAGTCTCTCCCGTGGGCGATCCCTCCCCGAGTGGAGAGGATGTGGAAGATGCACCCCCAGCTTTTGAGGAGGGCGTCTCTGCCACGGTCGATGAGTTAGTACAGGTGAACCTTGGAACCGAGGCAGATCCAAGACCCACATTGGTCAGTGCCGCCATGTCCTCTGAGGAGCGGCAGTAGTACGTGGACTTCCTCAGACAGCACCGTGATGTGTTCTCTTGGGGCTATGACGAGATGCCGGGGCTAGATCCCCAGGTTGCCGTCCACCACCTTGGTCTCCCGGCGAACCATCGCGGGTTCAAGCAGCCTCCCAGGAAGATGCACCCATTCCACGGTGCCATGGTTGAGGCCTAAGTTGACAAGCTTATCAAAGCCAACTTCATGAGGGAAGTTCAGTACCCCAGATGGCTGGCCAACATTGTGCTGGTCAGGAAGAAGAACGGGCAAATCAGAGTCTGTATCGACTTCCGCGATCTCAACCGCCACTGTCCGAAGGATGATTTTCCCCTTCCGGTGACAGAGCTGTTGATTGACGCCACGGCAGGGTTCCAATCCCTCTCCTTCATGGATGGATACTCCGGATACAACCAAATCTGAATGGCCCCTGAGGATGAGGAGTTCACTGCATTTAGGGCCCCCCAAGGTACCTTTTGTTACCAGGTCATGCCCTTCGGCCTGAAGAATGTAGGTGCCACCTATCAACAGGAGATGCACCGCATATTCAAGCCAATCCTCGGCACACTGGTGGAATGCTACGTTGACGACTTGGTGGTCAAATCGCGCCAGCGTCAGGACCATCTCAAAGATCTTGAGAAAGTGTTCGGCTTCCTCCGGTCTCGCCGTCTGAAGATGAACCCGTTGAAGTCTGCCTTCGGGGTCACCTCCGGGAAGTTTCTTGGCTTTGTGGTAAGATACCGGGGTATTGAGATCGACCCAGAGAAGATCAGGGCGATTAGCCAGATGCCTCCCCCAGGTAACATTCGGGAACTATAAGGGTTCCAAGGCCACTTAGCCTATATACGCCGATTCATCGTGAATCTGGCCGGCAAGTGTAATCCCTTTTCTCAGCTCATGAAGAAAGGTGCCACCTATGTATGGGATAAGGAGTGTCAGACCGCTTTCGAGGAAATCAAGCAGTACCTGCTTCAACCTCCGGTTCTGATGCCGCCTGTATCCAGGAAGTCGCTGGTCCTTTATGTGACTACCCTGGAACGGTCCCTTGGTGCCCTTCTTGCCCAGAAGAACAACGAGGGAACAGAGAATAGCCTCTATTACCTCAGTCGCATGCTCCTCGATGCGGAAGTTAGGTATTCCCCCATCGAGAAGAGCTGCCTGGCGCTCATATTTTCCGTACAAAAATTACGGCACTACTTGCAGCACCACGAGGTACAGTTGGTTTCTCGGGTAGACCCGTTGAAATATATCCTGAGCCGGCCTATGTTGACTGGCCGTCTAGTGCAGTCGGCTGTGATTCTCCAGCAGTTTGACATTAAGTACATGTCTCAGAAGGCCATCAAAGGGCAAGCATTGGTGAACTTTATGGCTGCTCACCCAACCTCCGCAGATCAGCCGCTGGATCTAGGCTTTCCTGATGAGGTCGTTCTCTCGGTCGATCGTGCTGATCCATGCTGGCAGATGCACTTTGATGGTGCCTCCCGGAGCCCCACCGATAGAAGACTCGATAATCCTAAGCTCAACAGAGTGGGCTTGGGTATCGTCTTCATTACCCCGGAGCAAGCCGTGCTGCCATACTCTTTCCTGTTGTCAGAGGGTTGTACCAACAATGAGGCGGAATACCATGCCCTCATCACTGGCCTCGAGTTAGCTCTCGAGATCGACGTGCCCCATCTGTGTGTGAAAGGGGACTCTGAGCTGGTCGTTAAGCAGATCAATGGCGACTATGTTGTCAGGAAGCCGGAACTTGTGCCATTGATGGAGTGCACCCTCCTCCTGATGGCCCGGTTCCCTTCTCGACCAGAAATTGTCCATATTCCCCGGTCGTAGAACGGTTGAGCAGATGCTTTGGCCAGCCTTGCCGCGTCACTCGCAGAGCCTGAACAGGACAACCTGATCATCCGCGTGACGCACCGCAGGCTCATCGCTCCCGTTATCCCGGAGGGAGATCACGGCCCGTCGGTAAGTAACCTCACCACGGTTGCCCCTGTTCCTGGAGCCCCGAGTACCACAGATATGGCAGTCGAACCAGCCCCTGATTGGAGGACGCCCTTGGTTGAGTACCTCCAACATGGCATTCTCCCGTCAGATCAGGCCGAGCGCGAGCGAGTTTGACGCCGCGCATCGCAGTTTTTCCTCCAGAGCAGTCCCGGCCTGGAGCAGATCCTCTATAGACGCTGATTTGATGGTTTTCTCCTCCGTTTCCTTCAGGGATTTGAGATCCCACGAGTCATGCAAGAGGTTCATGCTGGTTCATGTGGTGCCCACCAGACTGGGCCGAAGCTGTCCCACCAGATTCGGAGGTTGGGATACTTCTGGCCCTCCATGATCCATGACTGCATCGAGTATGCCAGGAAGTGCCATGCGTTCCAGGTTCATGTGAACTTTGTGCATCGGCCGTTGGAGCCTCTCCATACCACCAGGTATTCTTGGCCCTTTGCATTCTGGGGGCTGGACGTTGTGGGACCTTACCCACCGGCGACGGCTCGCCAGTGCCGGTTCATTCTGACCGCCACGGACTTCTTCTCCAAATGGGCAGAGGCGATTCTGCTCAGAGAGGTCAAAGCTTGTTCTATCACCGACTTTGTGACCTCCAACATCGTCTATCGATTTGGAGTGCCTCACGCTATCCTCACGAATAACGGAGCCAATTTCCGAGCAGCCGAGTTGAAGAAGTTGTACGCCAAGTACAACATTCACTCGAACCATACATCTCGCTATCATGCGTAGGCGAATGGACAGATCTAGGAGTTTAACAAAACCCTCTCTAATATTCTGCAAAAGATGGTTGGTCGGAACAAGAAGAGTTGGCCGGACAAGCTCCCCAACGCCCTCTGGGCTAATCGGACGACGACTCGCAATTCCACCCGGATGACGCCTTATTCCCTGGTGTATGGAGCTGAGGCCGTCCTGCCCATCGAGATCCAGTTACCATCCTTGCGCACTGCGGTCTACGACCAGCAAGCGTCGGGCAGAGCTACTGAAGCCCGTCTAGTCGAGTTGGAAGCACTGGATGAGAATAGGCTTCGCGCTTTGCACAACTTGGAGAGGCATCAAAGCAGAATGGCTCGAGCTTTCAATAAGAAGGTTCGCCTCTGCTCCTTCCTGCAGGGTGACCTAGTACTATCCCTAAGAGCACCAATGATCCCCGGCAGGAAGCCGCCCAAGTTGGAGCCCAAGTGGGAGGGACCTTTTTTTGTCCACAAGGTCTATCCCAATGGCGCGTACTCCCTAGCGACTATGGATGGTGAGCGTGTCACTCCTCCCACCAACACTAGGTTCCTCAAGCAGTACTTTGCCTGATTGCTCCATCGTCCAACATGACGTTAAACTGTACTACGTCCCACATGACGTTAAACTGCACGTCATCCTGCATGACGCTAAACTGCACCTCGTCCGCGCAGCATGACGTTAAACTGCCTAGCATATGGGCCTCCACCCTGGAGTAAGTCCCGACACTGTGGGCCGCCTCAGAGCGTAATCCCCATCCATTCGTCCCGCATGACGTTAAACTGCTCCATCGTCCCGCATGACGTTAAAATGCACTTCGTCCCGCATGACGTTAAACTGCACTTCGTCCTGCACGACGTTAAACTGCCTCTCAAGAACTACGTACAGCTTGATTCCTATCCTTATGGGATACGTAGGACCGCCTGGACGTTTGTGTTCCAGGTCCAGCCCCGTCTCTTGGTTGATCACGGGGATCTGCCGTCCTTTGGTTGCTCTCAAAGTGAGTCCTCCTCCCTTTCTGGTGATCTGTTAGCATGTTTTGGGGTACTCCGGTCTATGACCTGTAGTGTCGGATTCAATCCCGACAAGTCCTGTGTTACTTGTCAGGCCTCGCGCTTCCTCTTGTTCGGGCCTTCACTCAAAGGGATCCTCGTTAGCGGTTTGGATGCGATGCCTTAGTGCTCTCCTACCGCTCCCGGTCGATTTACCGGTGGGTCCTGGGCAGCAAATCGATATGAATCCTATGCTTGAGCGGTTGATGCTCATTTTCTTGCCTCATCCTAGGCTAGAGCGATCGGATGTTGTGTTGCGAATATGGTCAGCAACATCCTTGATCGCCATGTCAACTCTTTCAGGCTCTGAACATTGGTTGCGCAGTCCTTATCACGCTCTGCCTCAGTGCGTTGTAGTTGAAACTCGACACTCTCTCTTCATACTGACCCTCAGTACACCTCTAAACGGTAGGCAGGCCAACCAATGTAATGGTGCCTTTCGAGGCTCCCACGATATGAGCACCAATGATATATGCTAATGTCCTCCCTAAGGGCCATGTGTATCTAGACCCTCGTCCCCATGAGGAGGAAGGAGTCGCCCGAACAATCGCGTTCTGGGCCCAGCATAGTTGGAGGCTAGCATCTCTGCCCCCTCGATTGATAGACATATGCAGGCCCCTATCCCAGGATCCTTCTCCAGGAATTGTGTGTGACCGCAGGGTTGGGATGTGTCCCCACCTCCGCTGGATCCTCCGTATCGCAATAAGCGGATTCCTCCATGGTCCGAGCCACGCGACCTTAAACTATGTTGCCTGGTCTTACCACACGACCATAAACTGTGATCGTCTTGGCCGCCCGACGAGAAACGGCACTGCATCGTGATGTTCTCCTCAGAGGACACTCACGTTGGGCGCTGGTTAATAACCACGCCATTTATCAATGCCTTTCATGGCTTGATTATTGTGGCGACGCCAGGGATTTCTTAATCACAGGCATGTCGCTGCACAATGAAAAACCATCCACCTTTAAGGACAAACAAGAAACATCAAATACCGCTTCTTTTGGGTGCGAGGGCCAGACCCGCACCCCTCCCCGCGCTGGTGCCCGATTGTGTTGCGCCGCGCTTCCAGAACTACGTGTGGCTTGATTCCCATCCTTATGGGATACGTAGGAACGCCCGGATGTTTGACACTTCGGGTCCAGCCCCCCACCTCTTAAAAGATTCCCCCTTCTCTTGGGAATCCGCCGCCTTCGGGTCACCTTCAAGGCGTGTCCCTCGACCCCTTGCAGGGGTCTACCGGTGTCAAGAGTACTCTGGTCTATTGCCAGGAGAGTCAGGTTCAGCTTGGTCAGGTTCCTTCCACTTTTTAGGCTTCATCTCCCCTTCATTCGGACCCATCACCTACGCCCTGGGTGAAACCCCCGTGAGCGGTCTGGATACAATGCCTTAGTGCTCTCCCACCGATTCGGGTTGGTGCCCCCAAGGGCCTTGGGCAGCAAATCGATATGAATCCTGATCTTGAGCAGTTGATGCTTGTTTGCTGCCTCATTCCATCAACGGTCAGTGCGATATTGATGCTACTTTTCCGCCACGGTCGGCAGTACTTCCATATCGTTACGCCGGTGCCCCCAGTCCTTGAGTGAATGGCCGCATGATTCACATTACGTTTTCCACCTCCCATTCTGACCAGTCAAAATCTCGACACTCTTGACACTATCCCTCAGTGCATCTTCGCATACCCAGGGAATAGGACCACGATGTGGCGTACTTTGAGGTTCTTATGGTCTGAGCTCTAAGACCTTAAACTAAGATCTGCCCCTATGGTCCGAGCTCTATGACCTGAAACTAAGATCTCCCTAATCGGGGTTCTACATCCCGTATGACGTTAAAACTACACCTCCAGAACTACGTATGGCTTGATCTCCAGCCTGATGGAGTACGTAGGAACACCCGGGCACCTCGACTCGGGTCCAGCCTCAGGGATCGCTAAGTACCGCCCCTCATCGTCGCCGGTCGTCTGGCCTGGCTTCTGGTAGAGTGGTGCGTTTGTGATATTCTCCCCGATTCAGCTCAGGATGCCCCATTGCAATAATGGGAAGTGACAGTTTCCCTGTCAAAGAGGTTCTTTCTGAGAATTGGGGTGATTCACGGACAGATTAGTGCATCCGCCTAATACGCTTTCCCCACGGTGGCGCAATTTTGGGAGTGTTAGATTTTGTCCGAACAAATCATCACTTCGCCCCATGCTTCGCATGCC
The DNA here is from genome assembly GCA_963277665.1 of Viscum album. Taxonomy (NCBI): domain Eukaryota; kingdom Viridiplantae; phylum Streptophyta; class Magnoliopsida; order Santalales; family Viscaceae; genus Viscum; species Viscum album. Next base: position 545,483,081 of record OY728119.1, read on the forward strand.
CTTTTGACCTGGATTTCCACCCTTGTGTCTGAAAGAACCCCCAAAGCGGTATTGATGATGACATGTGATCCGCCTCCTGCAATGTGAATGATGACCTTTGGTCCGTCTATTGCAGTAGTATGGTCGATTGATCCATTGTCCGCTTGCCGTCTTGGGCATTTCCTGGAAGACTGATCGTCGTGGATTTTTGGATTCGGGACACGCGATTCACCCTTTTTCATCTCCCTATGTTCGGATAAAATCTCAACGCCCCTAGCGTTGTCCCGCTCATGTGTCGGAACAAGTCGGGGGGATGGTACATTGATTAGGTCTGAGGTCTCCTTTCCTAGGAATGACCTCCCTCTTTTCCTTAGAGATCCAGGCCCAATTGTGGATGCCTGAAGCTTGGTTAACGCTCCCGCAAGACAATGAATTGTGATTGAGCACGTTAAGCCAAAAGATGCAGATAAATATGTTGATTCATACAAATGGATCGATGTATTGAGTAGCGGGAGAAAAATGTTCTGGGAATGGCAAAAACAAATCCCCTAGGGATTAGCGTGCTGAATGGATCTTTCCAACGCCGCTACCCTTTGGCTGGCGGCCTCCAGAGCTGCTTCTCACTCTCTGCATGCCCTCTCTTCGTCGGTGGCCGCAGTGCGCAGCTCGCCGATCCTGGCATGTGCACGCTCCCGCTCGACTTGAAGTGTGACCATCTGGTGGCCTTCCTCCGTCAGCTGTGCCTGGGCGTCATCCAGCTGGGCCATTAATTGCTCCACAAGCTCAGTACATGCTGCGACGAAGGCCTCCTTCTCTGCCGCCTGCCCTTCGAGGCGCCGGACTTCCTGCTCCGCCACGAGGAGCGCCCGCGTGTTCTCCGACATGTCCCGACATTGTGCGATGTCGGCACGCCGGCGGCTCTCGCGCATCTTTTCGGCCATGAAATCACGGACCGTCAGATGGAGGCGTCGAGCATCAGCTCCCCCGGCACACAGGAAGCGCATCCAGGTTTGAAGTGATCCCATGCGCCCCAGGCACTCCGATGGGGGTCTCTTGAGGAAGCGCTGGATGCACTTCCACCCCCTGCGGCGCGTTATCCGTCTCTCCTCGACCGCCTCCGAGTCCGAGTCGTCCATCTCTTCGGGGTCGGCAGGCCGGTAGGCAGGGAAGGCAGCCAGCAGGTCTGCTGCAGGGTCCGCCCCTGGGATGTCCTCATAGGAGATAGATTCCCCAACATCTGGGCGACCTTCTTCTCTCGCCCCAGCGGCGTTGACACCCTCGTCAGCCCCCGACCTCTCTCTGGTGGCAGCACCGCCGGCGTCCGTTTCCCCCTGATCAGCAGTTGGTGGGGCCGACTCGGTGTGAGAAGTCTATTCCGGAGGAGGCGGTATGTCTGCCACTGGTCCACTCGTGGATGGCCCGGGTTCGACAGCCCGACGAGCCTCCAGTATTGAGATCACTGCGCAAGGCATGCCGCGGTTAGTCACAGATCGTCAACGGCAAGCACCAGCAGTAAAGTAAGGAGACTTACGGGAGTCCAGAGCGTCATCTTCCGCTGACCCGGCCGCCGTAGGAGCAATTGCAGCGGGGGACCCCTCAGCGCTTGTCAGTTCAATGACAGGTGTCTGGCCCCCGCCCTGTCCTGCTGGCACCTCTCCTACTCCTGCTGAGGATGCCTGACCAGCATCCGTGCACTCCTGAGGAAGATGAAGAAATGGGTTAGAAGCTGCATAAGAGAATGGACGAAGCGGGTTGAGTAGGGATAGAATCGGACCTCGAGGAGCTCAGTGATATCAATATTGTCAAAGCTGGCCACCTCGCCGCTCTCCCGCGGGCTCCCTGGGTGGGACCCTCCCTCAGAGCCTTCGTCCTCCCCCATCTCCTCCTCTTCCTCGGAGTCATCGTTACTATCACCTTCCTCCGGTGGCATCTGTTCTGGAGCAGGCTCTAGACCGAGCATCACCTTCACCAGAAGGGACGGCTCCACACGCTGAACACGTTGGTGCGCGTACTCGTCCATGGCCGTCAGATACGCATACCGCCGGTGGAAGTTCACCCTGTCGGTGACCTGAAGGCACCCGACCTCTAGCAGATGGATTCCTTCTCTGATTATCTTCTGCCAGATGGTTTCGGTCCCCAGCGACTGCTGCAGGGTCATCCAGGCAGACCACAGTGCTGGGAAGACTGCATCATGGGAGGGTTTGAGCAGACGCCTTATCTACTTCCCGGGCCGCTCCCCGACCGCCGCATGTGCCCCCTCTCTGGGTGCTGAAGCCGTGGCGGCAGTCTGCGATGTGCCCGCCGCCGAGGTCCCTGCCCGCACCGGCTCCGCTGCTTGGCGCGCCTCCATTCTCCCCCGCGTAACGGCACCTTGCCTCCTTCCTTGATGCCCGGTCTCCGCGCGGGTGACCTCGAGTCGCCGAACTGGTTTCCGTAGGAGCCCCTCGGGGTACGCGATGGCCCAGTGTTCGGCGTACTCGGTTGCCAAGCCTGCGTCGACCCCGGTAGGAGGGAGAGTGATGACATCGCCAGAGCCGAAAGCGGCGAACATTAACCACATCTGGCGAAGGACGCAAGGGTTCGTCTCCTCTCGGATAGCAGCGAATACCCTCTTCGGCATCCGTTGAAGGCACCCGAACTGCCTGGCGAACCGGGTTGGCACGTAGGGCTCGCAGATCACCTTCCCATCGATCCGAGCCACGAGCACCCCGCCCCGCATGCTCATGAAGTATTCGTGCTGCTCCAGCAGACCCTGCCCATTGTCGATCATCTGGCCAACAGGAGTGGGGAACGGGCTGAAGTTGAAATTGGCGTGATTGCCAATCCGAATCCTCACGCCCTCCTCATTTAGGGTCATCGGAGCGACCCCCGCGATGTTCAGCAGGGAGGGTCGCAGGCCGTTGCCCGGAGGAATGACGGCGTTTGGAAACGTGTACCCACCGAGGTGAGCAGCCACCCAACTGTGGAATAATTGAAAGGGCCCACAGACTCTTCGTGGCGACCCCCCTCGCGAGATCCGTCCCAGGATGGCGTACAGCTTGGCCAGCACTGGGACCCCGAGGTTGAATCTTTTGTTGGCGGCCATGGTGCCCGCCATCACCAGTGTCGTCGGGCAGACGCCCATCCTCACGTCCCGCACTGGCAGGAGCCACCCGCTCAGAAAGGTGGCCAGGAACGCCGCGTACCGGACATTTGGGTCTCGGGCCTCGATGACGCGGTACCCCCATGAGAGGTAGTCTCCCGTCTCCAGGACCCGCTAGTACGACCCGTTTCGGCTCCTCTGAGCCGTGGACGGGCACCGCTTCCCCCTGCATGGCATCTTGACCGCTGGGTCATGCTCCAAAAACTGGCCGAACCACTCCTTGTAGGCTATGTCCTTGTGGAAGTCCTTGAACCCGAGCCGCTCCGTATCCAGGTCCAGTAGATGCCATGTCAGGATGGGAGTCCGTGACCTGTCGCCCCAGGTGTTCCTCAGAGGCAGGAACTCATCGTATTGGTAACCCTCCAGCGGGATACCTCCGATGCAGTGGATGTCCCAGAGACCGATGCTGACCTCCCCATGATGAAGATGGAAGGTGTTGGTATCCGGGGACCAGCGGGTGAACAGCTTCGGCCCGAGCTCGGGCTGCTGGTAGAAGTGGAACTGCGACGTCCACACCACCTCGAACAGGCCGATGTACCACAGTTCCTCCGCGAAGTGATCGCAGGTGTGGCGTACCCAGAACGCCCAGGCCCACTCACTGGTGAAATTGCCCCCAGACCGCAAGTCCCATTCCTTCAGCCAGCCCCTGCTGTCGTCGGTGACACTCTGGCGATATGTGCTCGAGTAGAGGGATGGAGAGTTCTCCGCAGTAGGCTGACTCCCGGCAATGGTTCGCGTCCTCAGGTTCAGGACATAAACACTTAAGTGCCTGGTCTCCCTGGCAGGATGCCCGTTGTTGGTGATGTTGTAGCGGGGAAGCTCGTCCTCCCGAGTCACCCAGGTCTGCGGCGCATCAACCTCGAACCCTGGCACCGGAACCTCATCCAGGATGCCGTAGTTCCAGAGTGGCAGGTTTTCCGACAGCGGATACGTCTTCTGGGCCGGCGTCAGCAAATCGAACAAGGATTGATTGTTGGAAACAATCTCCTTGGCTCCGTAGACCTCCTCGTTCGCCGCCATCTCAGCTCTGGGAATGGCGGCATCCCCCTCATTCACTTGATTCGCGGCCATCTCAGAAGCTCCGGGAGTCGTGTGGGTTAAGGGATGAGGTGTGCGGAATCGGAGGAGGCTGGTTGAGAAGTTTGGGAGTTGGCGCGCAATCCTAGTGGACGGCGCGCAATTGGGAAGTCTGTCGCGTAAAACCCCGGGTGTTCGCGCAAAAACAAGTCGAAATCTGGGTGGGTTTACGTGCCGAACGGGCGAATTTCGCACCGTCAAAGGCAATTTCGCGCACGAGAGCTCAGAAGCTTATCGCGCGGAAAGCCGGTGTACGGCACGCGGGACCCAGAGCCCCTATTTATAGGCGAGGCCGGGATTCCGCGCCGCGTGGAAAGCGTTTTGCGCGACCAAGGCAGCGAATCTCGCGCCCAACGCCCTTTTTGCGCGCCAAGGTCCCGCGCCAGCCAGAACTTCGACATTCCGGCGTCTCCCTCAGAACCCGATCGTTGTGACCTCTCGCCGATTAGATTCCGAGGGGGGGCTTTTGTAGACGCCGGAAAAGTCCGTTGCCCCTCAAACGAAGTTCCGGATGAGGAAAGCGAGGTCATATTTGGAGTCAAAAGCACGTTTCAGAGGGCCCGGAGGCCGTGCGCGGAATTTTGGGGGCCCGCGCGCAAAGTTGAAGTACGGCGCGCGATCCTCCCGGGATGCGCGCAATGCGCCGGGCCGGCGCGCAATTTTGCGCGCCCGCGGCCCGCGCGACTCCCTTGCGCACCGGGGCCCCGATTCCGCACCCACGAAGGAAATTTCGCGCCCGCGCCATGAATTGCGCGCCAGTAGTAGAGATTCCGCACCCGGGGTTGCCTATAAATACAAGGCTACCCCCGACGTTTTGAAGGTTGGTTTGTTTGGTGGTTGGTTGCCAGAATTCGAAGGGTCGCTCGTGCGCGCAATCCAGCCCCCTCCGTGCGCAATGCCGATCTTCAGGTAACCTCCTTTATTTCGCGCAAGCAAGCCCCGGGGTTCGCCTTCGTGCGCAACCCCCTTTGGATCCTTTCTTTTGACCAACTCCTCACCCGAAGGCTTTCGCGCGCAAAAGAAGCCTCTTGCGCGCAATTGCCCCCCGGGTGCGCGTAATCCAGCCCGATTGTGCGCACCCCCCTCCAAAGTGGTCATTCGTTAAAGAATGGGTCGTTTCCCCCATGCGCTATCCAAGGCCCGGTGCGCGCAATATCTATCTTCCGCGCGCAAAGAACTGGCCCAATTACGCGTCAGCCCGCCCAATTGCACGCAGACCCGCGGTATTGCGCGCCAAGCTCCTCTTTTGCGCTCAAACCGCCAGGGTCGCCCCTTTGACCCCCTGAGGGTACCCGCCTGCGTGGCGCCTGATGATCCTCATCCCGGGTGCCCGCACCGTGCGTTGTCTTCCCGTGCGGCCCTCCAGGCTCGCGCGAAGTGACACGGACCCATTGGCGGCACCACCTCGTCCGCACTGCAGGACGTTAAACTGCCAAGCATCCACCGTCCTGCATGACGCTAAACTGCACCTCGTCCGCGCTGCAGGACGTTAAAATGCCAAGCATCCACCGTCCTGCATGACGCTAAACTGCACCTCGTCCGCGCTGCAGGACGTTAAACTGCCAAGCATCCACCGTCTTGCATGACGCTAAACCGCACCTCGTCCGCGCTACAGGACGTTAAACTGCCAAGCATCCACCGTCCTGCATGACGCTAAACTGCACCTCGTCCGCGCTGTAGGACGTTAAACTGCCAAGCATCATCGTCCTCAACACACGACGTTAAACTATACTTCGTCCGTGCTACAGGACGTTAAACTGCCAAGCATCTTCGTCCTCAACACACGACGTTAAACTGTACTTCGTCCGGCAAGTCGTTAAACCGTCCGCTTCATTCGATCCCGTGCCTCGCACGCAGGGTCCCCCCGGTTTGGATATGGCCCCACACGCTTGTCTCTACAGGGATGTCGGGATTGTCCCTCTTTAGGGACGATTTATTGGAGTGGCCTTCGCCCGCGGGGGTAGGGTATTACAAACCCCTAGTTTCTTATGGGGGACTGCACGTGTGTATCTCCATTGTGCTTCCCCACTGCCGAAGCCAGTAGAGGGCGTGACAGGGATCGAGGTGTCTCTTACCTTCGGCCCAAGTCCCTCTTCAACTGAGCTTTGCCGCACTCAGGTTGCCTCAGTGCGTAAGTCCTGACAGAATGAACTACGTGGACTTTGATCCCTGTCTCCTAAACAGGGTACGTAGGAAGCCTCCCTGAGGTTCAAGCCCACCACCTGGTCATCCCGGTCGTATTCACGTCGGTTCGTCCATCAGTGGACCCCTCTCGGGTTCACATTCGCGTCGATCCACCTATGAATCCGCCCTTGTGGGGGACTGCACGTGTGTATCTCCATTGTGCTTCCCCACAGCCTAGACCTCCTTGTGAGTCGGCTTGCCAACGTCCAGCATGACGTTAAACTGTAATCCACCCGGCCGTTCCATCCCCCTCTGTGCGAGGTGGTTCGGTTCAATCCTCCGCCCGGCAGCCTCGACCTCCTTGTGAGTCGGCTTGCCATCGTCCAGCATGACGTTAAACTGTATATCCGAACTATGCTGACTTTGATCCGCGCTAACGCGTGGTACGTAGGAAGCCTCTATGGGGTCCAAGCTCTTCACTCCATCATCCATCCTGATCCTTACCCGGGCCGCCACATCCCGGTGGGGTCATGCCATTTCATTCCATTCCACTTCACTCGGGAAGCCGCCCATGTGCTGGCCCCAGCGTCGGAGGTTCCCCGCAAGGGGTTCTGTCATCTGATCCACTTCTAGTGTTGATCAGTCTGATGCCGTCCCCGCTGAACGTTAAACTCGCGGCATACCCCGTGTTAAACACGGGAAGCTGAGGAAAACCTCAGGTAACGCAGTTCCCCGCACCCAGCGCGGGATGCCTCAGGCCATCATGCCTTCGAGAAGCCCTATTAGGGATGGAAGGCAGACATGCAGAGCCGCAGTGTTAAGACACGCCCCCAACACCCAGAGCTACCTGGTCTCCTCACCGCAGGTTGCTGCCCCGACCAGACTCCTTGGAGCGTCCGGGCAGAAGCAGCGTAATTAACCGGTGTCCATGGAGACATGGCGCCGAGAACGAGATTCACGAACATTCTTAAATCTATGAGGGAGACCCGGATTAGGCGAAGAGTTCCGAGGAGACGTCCACGGAAGGAGGAGCCGACATCCCATCATCCCGGTTTCGATCAAGGAGCAGACGTCCCTGAATAAGGGACGGATGCCGCCCGCCTTTGGAAAGCGGGACTGCGGGGCCACAAGCCATGCAACCATCCCCTCGGGTCGACGGGCGCACGCACGAACGCGTCCTGGCGGAACAGCGTCGGAACAGAAACCCGGCGCACATCCGCACCGAAACAGTGTCGATATCATATTACATCATATTAATAGCACTCTTAAAAACACTATTACAAGTTGAATAACCAATACATTCAACCCCCAACACAATTATCTATAGAACAAATTCATTACCCAATTAATTGTAGGTATATAACATACCCATATCCCCATGGTTTATAATGTCAACACCCATCATGGGTTTTTGATAGAACTACTAGTACTAGGTATACAATGAAGCCATCCCTTATTATAAATAATGTGTAGGAACCGTGACATTAATAAAGTATATATATATTGTATTTAATCATAAAATTCATAGAAACATCCATTATTAATTTCATTACTTGTTTAACCTGTGAAAAAGAATAGTTTCCATTAAAGTGTCTTTGAAATAATAATAATACATCTATGGAAAGAATAAGGATATTATCATTACAAAATATAAAATATAAAACATAATCATCATCAATGTTTGTTTTCATTGATGAATATAAATTCCATTAAATGATTATTAAAAACATTCTTGAATAAAAATACCATTTCCACTTGGAAATCACTTTTAAAAATTAAAAATTCAATAAATATTGTGAAACTAATTTTCATTTAAAATAAACCTAAAATTTATAATTTATGATCCAGATAAAATAACATACATGGTGGAAAGAAAATAAATTCATGATGTAAATGTTAAAATAAACATTCCTTTCAAAATTTTATTTAGTGTCAAAAATGACCCATGAGGAAAATGATAAGAAAAATCCTATTATAACATTTTAATAGAAGGTAAAATATTATGTAAAATTAATTTAGAAAATAATTTATGTTTATAAAAAGAACATTATTAAAACATTATATAAAACATGGACATAAAATAGAAAGATTATCGATCTTAATGAATATACAAGATCGGTATCACTTACAAACAACATTATTATTGTTTCATTAATCAATAAGGGTGGAAATAAAAATTAAACATGTAAAACATATTAATAAATATGGGAGAAGAAAATATAATTGTTTATTGAAAATAAGATCATATTATCCATTTTAAGGTTTCTTTGAACATAGAAAATATTGAAACAAGATGAGACTATATCATAAAAATCCATAGAGTTTTGGTATCTTTTGAATCATAAGGTCGTGAAATGAATGAAATCAAATAAAATTTTAAATACCATGAATATAATGAGATCCATTATATAAAATTTCAAAGGGAAGTATATACACATTATAAAATAATATAGGTTTTTAATATAAATTTATGTCTCAAAGAAGAAAAATTATATATGAATAACCCTTAAAAAGATCATATCATTGAATTAAGAATTAATCAATGAAGAGATTATGTGAAAAAAAATTAAATCAACATGAAAAAATTGAAATAAAACATAAATTAAAAAATAATTAACTTTACACTAAATATTCACATAAGATAATCAATGAATTAGAAGTATAACACAATAAATGTAAATTTTGTTAATAAACCTCTTACTGCTTTTGTAACTTCCCAATCAAAACCCCTTGAATAAAGTAACATTAATTGTTACATAAAATACCATTATGTATGAAATAATCATGATATAACATGTAAAATAGTAATAATATACACCATATAAAATAAATTATGTTCATAACAATTCAATAATCCTCAATGAAGAGAAATTGAGATGAAATATCTTACCTCAAGTCCATACTTGTGGTGTATAACCTTCAAAACCTATAAAATAAAATTATATAAATTATATTATTTCATAAAAATTTATTATAGGTTTAATGCCTTATCATTAAACCATTTATTTCATTAACATTAAAAACATATGTAATTACTTATTTAGTTAAATCCTCACCATGTGTTTTGAGGGCTTTCAGTTCATAATCCCAAAGAAGCTCTAGTGGGATGAACATGGTCAAATAGATCATTAGTCCATTATTTCTATAATAATAATCAAGTAATAATTGTCATTTTTATACATAAATTATATTTTTAAAACCAACCATGAAATAATATTATGAAAAATGACTTACATTATAATTCTGGAGATGGTAGGTCATACGTATGCCTGAGAAATGTTTCCATCTTTCAATGAACTTAAGGGAAATAAATTAAGTATTATTTTGTATTTATATAATTATTATTATATCATAAATATCATATAATATATTTAAATAAATTTATATATATTATCCATGTGATATGGTGATGAAAAATTAATCACATATCTTAATGTTGGAGTTAATCCATACATATCGATGAACGATGTTATAATTTTCATTGGATAGAAATGTCAGAAAATAGAATGTATAATATATTTCAAGAATTATAATTATTCCATGAATATCATTTATAAACATTAAATCAAAAACTATAACTAATTGAGGGATGTGGTTATGGAAAACGAATTACATCGGTTTGTTAGGCAGTTGTCCACTGTACACGTGAACGATTGATTCATTTCTCATTTTACAGATGAAGGAGATAGATATAGGTTATTTTGTTGACATAAAAAATATCATTATATATAATATAATGGTGTTATTATTTTTTCCTTTTTGAATAATATTCGAAGGAGGTATAATATGAAATAAAACTAGAACATTTGGTTAAAAGTTATTTTACTTATTTAGAAAAATACTTATTCTTTACACCTTGATCACTCAATGGTTGAAATTATTCCCATACTATGACCTCTTTAATATGGGGATGGATATTGGGAATGGATTTTGTTAGGGTGTATTTAAAAAATGGTTCTTTTAGTGTGAATAAAAGAAGAGAGAAGGTTCCCTTTTATAAGTGAGGGGAGGGGAACTCTTGGAATTACATAAATTATTAAATGAATATAAATTAATTTTCTAAGAAAAATAATTAAAAATTGATATAATTCAAATATAAAATGTGTATGAGTCAAAATAATCTCATAAAATAAAATATGGATGAGTTTTGGTTATATTTTCACCGTTATTTCTTGGTATAAAACCCCATTTAACCCTTTTGACAATTACTGTTAAATAAATGTTTTTTAATATTTAAGGGACAAGAAAGTTTCTATAAAATAATAATGGACCCAAAAATGGATGATGGCTGATATTTTCAACCATATCCCATTAAATGGGTCTATGATATTCTTTTTTGGATTTTTAAATCATTTAATTGTGTATTGTTTAAAATAAAATAACATTAATGTCATTTTTGGACATATTTGATTAATTTGAATTTGAAAATATTATTAAAGAAAATTAATTCAAATATAAACAATTAAAACATCCCTAATATTTTTTATTTATCTATAAAATTATTTTTAAACTATAAATCACCAAAATAAAATTACTTGTATTGTTCAAAAACCATTTACATGATTTTCTTACTACTTCTATAAGCATTGTGATGGTGTTGCATAATCATTTAAGATAGTTATTTCATCACTAAAAAAACAATTACCACTATAAAAATAAATTAATTAATATAAAAATAAAATTTTATATTTTTTCAATATTTTCATAAACAGACACACCGAGACCCACTTGGCTAGTGGAAGGTTGGGTACGATAACCAGAAGCCCGACTCCGATAGTCTATGGGTGGAGATAATAAATAATAAGGAATAAATAAAATTTGAGGCCTTAGAAGAAGTACCTATATACAGGCAGCCACCCATCTCCATGAAAAAGTGTAGATGAATTTAATAAATAAAGAAACATGTTGAGTACAACCTTGTATGAAATAAACTATAGGGAAGACTTTTGAGTACAAAAAACTAATCCCAAGTGAAAAGGGTAAAAATACACAACCAACCAGAAATGAATTCTCACCCTTAACACAACTGGGATAAAGTAAAACTGAAGGTATACCAGCTCCAGATCTCTATTTTCATCCACTATACATATTCAATGCACCCCTGTATCACTAAACTCCACTGATGTATCTGTCGATCTACCTATTATCTAAAAAAACACAAAAGATGAAGGAAAATATTGTGCATGGGTGGGTATATACATACCTAGTAGGACACTCCAAAATCAGAAAGGGAGAAATATAAAGATACAATACAAGTCAACTCAAACCATAAAAATAGGGAAACAAAACTCATGATATATTCTCATAAATAAAACCACACATATATAAAGGGTGTCTATATCACTACATCCCATCTAGGGATAATGAGTCTGTTGATAGCTCCATACACTGATCACCAATTCTCATCATCTCATGTGTCTATCCAAGAAACTTTGAGGAGAACCTGCACCATTCCACTATGTTTCATAGTCAAGGGGGTTACAATTTCCAATAGAGGAACCACACCCAAGAATGAAATGGGCGTACTACTCAACATATAGAGGACCCACTCCCTGATGCGACAAGGGTTGCCACTCAGTGGATAGATGACACATGCCCTTATGTGACAAGGGGTTCTGATCAATGGATAGAGGACTCATGCCCCAGTGCGACAGGGGATGCCACGCAATGGATAGAAGTCCCAAGCCCTGGTATGACAAGGGGTTGCCACTCAGCCTGTGTAGATAGTATGGTGGACCCACACCTTGATTCTACAGGGGGATTACCAACCCTATAATCTCTCTGATGATTCTTCCCAATCACTGTTGTCATAAGCATCTCTAAAAGAATCATCGTGATCTAAATCCCTCAAATCATATATAATAATCCACTATAAAGGAAACCAACACGTTTGACATGGAAGACCAAATAGGATAGGATACTCATGGTCCAATATCTGAGTCATAAACAAGTAGATGTGGATGGTAAAAGTATAGAGGAGAAGTAAATGACTTTCATGTGGGTTCACACGGTGTGTGACCTCGCCTCACTACCTAAGTATGTTTCCCTTGGACATGGTATAAAAATCCATGTCAAAAAACACAGCATGAATATGTGGTACTCAAAATTCCTTAGAAACTTGAGCACTCCATTTGTCCTTTCAGCACATTCCCATATACGTCGTCTTGTTCCTATATACATGTTCATGTCTTGGAATCCTATCCGTGTTCAAGTATACAACTATTCCCATGTACTCTGGTTGTGCTTATGTGTCTGGTTGTGTCCAAACCCATGTAATCATGTAGTACAAAACAAGCCACCAGCACCAAGTTACATCATGTGTAGTGGGGTCCACATGGTGTGTGATATTTCTCTCCACCTGAAACCCAAGTTGATGCATCTAGGGGACTATATAGAATGTGTTCTTCACAATACATATCGTTTAGTTGGGTTTTTTTGTAGAAACCTATGAAATATGTACGTGTCATGATCATTCCCCCACCACCACTTTTTTTATTGTGATTTGTACCAATGGTCTAGATATTAGGTTTTTTGTTCTAGATCCATCATCATTGGATGTATTTCGGACACCCAAACCCCAAATATCTCCAGTCGTCGAACCACACCACTGTTCTCACCACTACAAATCCCAAATCCATATAGGAATCACCTATAACATCCAAACCATCATAATCCATCCTCAAATAACTATCTCATTAATCGGTCGTACAACCACCGTGAATACAGGGGTTTGATCATGATCGAACCCACCTTAGAAATGTTGAATCATGACCTCATCAACCAACAATAAAGAACCCAAGGAATGGTGGGGAAAATTCAGAGAAAATTGTGATGAGAATAATTAGATGATGTGTTCCCATTCAATGATCATAAAGTGAGGGATCAAGGGAGATATCATTGCATAAAAAACTAACAGATTTAAAAATAATAATTTTTCACTCAACCTAGGCGATGAATGGATTATCCCATATAAAAATAAATAAAATAATCAAATCCAACATTATTAAATAAAATACAGCATAAATCCATAAAAAACATACACTACCTTGATTTAGAATTGATATTTGGTGAAGAGAGTGTTCTCTAGTGATGAAGAAGTTCTTCTACATTCACTGTCTAACTCTCAATCCACCTCAATCCATCAACTGACCTATATCCTTGGGTTTTCCATTGCCAATGAAGAAGGCTCTCCTATAATCCTTCTAGGGTTATATATCTGTCCCTGGAATAATATAATAAGAATGTATTTAAGATTATTAGCCTATGTTATTTCATTTAATTAAAATAATTAAATTATTTATTTATTTTAATAAATGTACCCGCCAACAGTCACCTACTAGGAAAATTCCAACTCTGACCACCCTTAGGACATGCCTAATGTAAACCCCGCATTTTGGAATTAACCATGATCTTAGACTTCACATATAAGGTCCCAAAATATGGGAAAACATGAAACACTAAAATAATGTACGTGTATGCATTGAAATATATTAATATTTTTAATATATTAATTATAAGGTCCTAAGATACCCACACATTGCATTGACTTTGAGGGTAAATCCATATATTTACATAAAAATATTCAAAGGATGGAGTTTACAAAACCTGGTTCATTAAATTCTCCACTCCTCTAAGGATTTTCACCCTAAAAATCACAAGCTATACAAAAATTTGGGGGTATTGAGCCCTTGTCTGGATCTCATGTTTCAAGGAGATCTCTTGCACACTTCTATGCTACCAAAGCACACAAACCAAGGAAACAGTTCATCCATATAGGATGCTCTCCTTCCAATCCTTGATCTCCACCTAGTACTATACAATGGTGGATCCATTTTCAATATCCATCTCACTCCAATCAATCATGTGTGAAGGGCCATGAATATATCTCCTCAACTATGAAACATGCAAGATTTCATATACTCAGTCCAACCGTAAGGCAATTCTGGGAGGTAAGAAAACTTTCTAACCCTCTATAGGATCTAAAATTTCCTAATGAACCTTAGGGATATCTTTCCTTCCTATCCAAACCTCTAAAATCCACCCAGTGGGTAGACTCTCTTGAAAACATGTTCTCTCTTATCAAACTCCAAGGTCCTAGGACATTGATATATGTAATGCTTTTATCTATAATTGGTTATCCTCATACCATAAAATATCACCTGAACCTTATCCATTTTCACATGATTTATCTTTGGACCAATAAGATATGTCTCAACAATATAATTCCAACATAAAGGTAACCTATAAGGTCTCTTGTATATGTCTTCAAAATGTTTCATGCCAATATTAGAGTGATTTTCTTGTTATGAGAAAACTCCACTAATGGAATGTGATCCTTCTAGTTCTGAACTAATTCCAACATGAAAAATTGTATTATATCCTCCATCACTTGGATATTTTGCCCATTCTTTTTATCCATCTGAGGGTTAATCAATGTTATCGTCTACAACTGGGTCCAAAAAATCCTCTTGTAGGTCCCTACACAACTTTGATATGAACATATAATCATAGTCGTATATGATCATTGAGGTTTTTTGATGAATTTAGAAGATCCCTAATATGTATAACTTCCTCATACACTCAACTTCTCTATACTCTCATATTGTAAGGAAGTGCGCCAACTTGGTAAGTCATTCAAAATTCACCTAGGTATCATCATAAAATCTCTCTATCCACAAAATTTCCATCATAAATTCCATGAATATGTTATCTCAATTCCACTCTAGGATCATAATAGGATATCTTAAACCTAACAAAATCAGGTTCTTATCTATCACCTACTGATAATTAAGACACTAAGAGATGAAATCGGTGATGCTCTACCTCATTCCACCCCACCAAAACTATCGATAAAGATCATTGTATATATTTTCCACACTTGTATGAAAATTCATGGGGGAAGTGTAAAACTCCATCATCACATACTCAAGAAACATTATGGGAATAACCATCCTTCACTAAAAAATGATGGTATGATTCTCTCATTTGGAAAATTCATCTGTTGAATCTCTTGAAGATATCCATTCATGTAAAACCTCACAATAGATGTCACCCAATTATTCCTATCTCAAAAATTAAATAAGAAAAGGCTTCACCACCATCAATTAAAGAAAAAATAAACCATCTCCTACATAAAGGTCAACTATAATGAAGCCAATTGGTCATATTATTCCTCCACCATGGGGGGTATGGGACTTCTTACTGAGTTCATTTTCCACCACATTGTCCTTCCTAGAAGTATAGACTATCTTGAAGTCATATTCCTGCGTGAACTCTAACCAGTGCCTCTATCTTAAGTAAAGGTCTCTCTGATTAATGATATACATGAGACTCTATTGGTTTGAGTAAAACTGATCTCCTAGAAGATAGTTCCTTAAAAAATTTAGAGTTAATACAACCACTGCTAACTCTAGGTTGTGAGTCTGGTAGTTCCTATCATGGGATCTCAACTACCATGAAATATAAGAAATCATTGTCTGCCTCTACATCAACATACCACTGATCTCATCACCATAATAATCATAAGAAAAACTATATACTCAACACCCACCTCTGGAAGTCTCAATACAATTTCATTGTCCATCTATAAACACAACTCCCCAAAGGCTCCATGAAAATAATCAGTCTAGATAAATAGATTCACTTTCTACATCAGGGTGATAAAATGGGATGAAATCCAAGAGAGGTATACCAAAAATATTGTGTAGTACCCACAAATATAAGATATATTTGAACCTGTGACACACACTTGGGTGGAACCCAAGTAATTACTATATAAATATTCATCAGTTCCATAACTAAACCATTATTAGAGATGACATGCCCCTGAAATTGAACCTCATAGATCCAAAACTAGAACTTTGATAGCTTATCATAAATATGTTTCTCCTGGAGTAATTCTAGGACCATCCTTAGATTCTCTACATTATACTCCTATAATGTAGATTATATGAGTATGTCATCAATGAATGTAACCACAAATCAATCCATGTATAGATATGAGATCATGGTCATAAAATCTATAAATTTAATAGGGTAATTCTTCACACTGATAGGCATCACCAGGAACTCATGGTGTTTGTATCATTATCAAAATGTTATTTTTGGAATATCATCCTTGAAAACCCTCAACTGTTGGTATTTGGACCAAATATCGATCTTCAAGAACCAACTTGTGCCTCTAATCTAGTCAAAGAGGGCATAAAACAATGAAAAGGGGTAAGTTTTCTTTTTCATTACTTGGTTTTGGAAATAATAATTAATGCAATGTCTTAGGATATCATACACCATTTTTACGAACAGGACGAGGGATACCCAGGGGACACACAAGGTCTAATGAAACACTTCTCTAGAAGGTCCTAAAACGGCACCATTATCTCTAAGAGTTTAGTAGGGGACATATGATATGTTGTAGAGGATATAGGTGTAGTATTGGGGTGAAATTCAATATATAATTTCATCTCTCTCTGTGAAGTTAGACCCAAGAAATCCTCAGAAAATATATCCCTATAGTCATTCACTACTGAAGGAATCCAGATGCATAAAGAGCCCAATGCACCAAGGGATAAACTTTCCAATAGATGGGTTATGGGTTTCAACTTCATATTCACAAGACCCACTCACCAATCCATGAGATCTATCTCACCTAAAAAGGTTAATATTATTCCATTTTTCTTAAGGAATCTAACTCATTTAAAATAACATTCAATCTAGTAACAAACTATAAAAAACCATTCTTTACCTAAAATGACGTTTTAAGGTTTCATCATGATGACCAAGAGGCCCCATTATAAACTATCTCCACTAATATCTTGCTCACCCTATTAAAATATATGTTATACCAAATAATTTCCCCTTATAAGAACCTTTATCCATAGATTCTAGGATAATGTATCAACTAGAAGAACCATCTCTCACATAAGGGATAAGGAAATGAATAAATGACTCACACCTCTGTCAACAAGTACTAGTGAAAGACTATATAAGACAAAAATCATACATCAAATCATCTCATGTGCAACCTAGTCATAGACCTCCATAACATGTAGTTTTTTTGTGGCCCTGACAACCCTCTCTTTGAGCCTAGAATAGTCCACCTGGTGATGGTGGTGGTGGAAGTTGCTTGTAGTGTCTCCCTCCACTAGGAGCTCCTCCCTCTAGAGCTCCACCTACTCCTCTTCCATCACCGCCTCCCTAGGGGCTTCCCTAAACACACCTAGGATATCTATGGTCGTAGTGATTCCTCTACCATGGTGGTCCATCTAGTATTTACCTATCTTAATCAATAGCACATGTTGGTAAATTATGTTCCATGTGACCAATCTCGTCTCAAGAATAGAATCAGCCCTCACTTGGCTGGTTGAATCCTCTATGTGATCTATGAGATGCTAATTCATATTTAGGAGTCCAAGAATGAGTATTTCGCCTCTGGATATACCTGGATATTTGATGCACACTAGAATCAATATAATACTCATCCAAATAATGAAAACTTCCTTCTCCAATTTCCTAGAATCCCTCAACTAGGAATCTCTTAGTCACTATATCCCTCTCTAGTACTCTAGAATAGGTTGAAAGGAACAAGAATAATATGAAAGGCTAATGCCTCTGTGGAAAACCATCTCAAATATTGGTGCTCAGAAGAAACTATCCTACAACATATCCAGGGAGTAACAAAGGAGTTCATTGAACCTTGCAGCATACTCTTCAGCTTTCAAGTCACCCTGTTATAGCTCGAAAATCTCTTGAATTGACACAACGCATAAGAACTAAGGGTAATATTCATCATGAAACAACTGATAGAAGTATGAACATGATAGAATTATCTCATCACGTGTATATATCATTAGACTCCACTAATGACCTGATTCTCTATGGAAAAGATTGGATGCCAGTATAACCATAAAATCGGTTAGGGTCTTGAAAAGTATAAAGACTCGAATCACCAACTCAATCCAATCCTCTATAACATGTTGGTATATCCCTCCATGGAACCTCAGCATTATTTGAAATTGGTATAGAAAGCTAAGACTGTATGAATCATCATCCTTACTTGATGGGAGTATCCAATTCAAAAAAAGGTAGGGGCACTTCTCCCAACCCACCTAGAGAAAAAACTCATGAGATGAAACCTAAACTAAGGAATCATCAATCAATTAATCTTCATCATAATAATGTATTGATAAACTGGTTGTCCATATTTACTAATTATTCCTAGAAGTGATCAAGATGTATCATTATTAGATTAGAATATTTATAGGGAGCTGACACAATAAATATAGTAAAAGGACTTAATACTATATAATGCATGTTCCAATGGTTCCCTGAAACTAATGTCTTAGTATGTTGAGTTGAAAATCAAGTAGTCAGAGTCCCTGGTAGTGGATATATTTTTTGTTTCCCCACACTAGATTATTTTTCATATAATACATACTTGAGACACTTTGACACTATTTCCATAATATCCCAAACCAATCATCATAATGGTTCCCACTCCAACACCAACCTGAGGATGGACTCATTTGATAATATTATGTCATGCCCCAACCCATTGTGACTCACATGGCTAGCGGAAATTTATGTTTGACATCCCAAGCCTACTTCTGATAGGCTAAGGGCTAGTAAAAAGCCCCAAGAAGGTATAAATGAAATGGTATACCTTATCCAAAGTACCTATACACACTCACCCAACCATATCTATGAAAGAGTGGATAGGAATAGAATAAATATAGAAGAATATAGAGTAAAACTTGGCAAGTAATAAACTCTAGGGAATATGTGTGAGCATCAAAAAAATCCAAATAGAAAAAGGGGTGGAATCATGAACAACTATAAAATTAGTTCCAATATTACCAAAAGTGGAATAAAGGAAAACTGAAGAGTGTTCATACCTTGATCTCCAAGTCTGACCATTGTTCATAGTCAATGGACCCAATTACCACTAAGCTCCATTGATGTATCTGTCAATCTATTTTTCATCCATGGAAAATACTGGGAAATAATAAATAGGGGATACAATGTACATGCCTTGTATGATTCCTTGAAAACCAAAAATGGAGAAATAGAAAGATATAATAGATATCAGTTAAATCCATAGAAAGAGGGGAAAATCCATTATATATGATCATAAAGAAATCCAGACAAGAGAGAAAGAGGATCTCAATCTTCACAGTCTAGCTAAGGATGATGATTCTTAAAACATCTCTAAAGGTCCATATTTAATTCCCATCATATCACATTTCTATCCAATAAACCATGTGTAGGAACTGCACATCTGTAATTGACTGTACATTTGAGGGGGAATAATATCCAATAGAGGACCCACGTCCTAGTATGAAAGGGGGTACTACTCAAAAAAGATAACACCTGGTCATTATGTGATAGGGGGTTCCACTCAGTGGATATAGGACCTACTCCATTGTGTGATAGGGGTTCCACTATATGGATAGAGAACCCTCACCCCGGTGTGATAGTGGGTTCTACTCAATGCATAGAGAACTGACATTATGGTGAGAAAAAGGAGTTCCACACTGCCTGTGTTGAGAGTATGAGGGACACATGAACTAATGTGATAGGGATATTACCAATCCTAGAATTTCTATAATGATCCTTCCCAATCAATGTTATTATTCAAACATCTCCTTAAAAAATAATTTCTCTCGCAACACCTAACATCATATCTCAAAAGACACTATGAAGTATTCCATCACATTATACAAGGAAAAACACTCATGATAGAATACTTTTGGTCTAAAATCATAGTTCCAAAGAAGGATATATGGAAGGTAAAATTCCATAGGTGATTTACACAATGTGTAGGTGGGGTCACATGGTGATTGACCTTGCATCGCTGCCTGGGCATGTTATCCCCTACACATGGCTTCAAAAGCCATGTAAGACTACACAGCGTGTACTGGTTGTACAATTTTTTCCATGGACACTTGAGCCTTTCCCACCCTTCAAACCTATTCCCATGTATGTCAACCTATGCCTCTATAAATGGTCATGTATGGGTGTCCTGGTCATTTCAGAGTACACAGTTGTGCCCATGTACACTAGTTGTTCCCATGTTCCTAGATATGTCTATTCCAATGTACTCCTAGAGTAAATTCAAACCCTCTAAAACCAGGTCACACATCATTTGGTGGGATCCACACTGCATGTAAAATTTACCTCCACCCCAAACCCTACCCACCACATTTATGGGACTACATGGTGTGTGTTCTTCATCACACACAAAGTGTCGTTGAGTTTTAGTAGAAACCTAGGAAATATTTATATGTCTCATTCATGCCACCATTTCAACCATTTATATCATGATTTGTATCTGGGGTTTGAATATGGGTTTGTCCATTCATAATCTATCACCTCTGGCTAGATTCTGACCACCCAAACCTACAGGGCTCCATCTGTCGCACCATGGAACTGTTGTCATGGATATAGATCCAAAATACATGGAGGAATCACACAAAACCCTCAAAACATCCCAATATATATTCAAATAACTATCTCATTCATCATTCCCACAACCACCACCCATATGGGGGGTTTTATTATGCTCAAACTCACCCAAGAAATGTCAAATATCTACCTCATGGTCTAACAATGAAGAAGGTGAAGAACGGTTGGGGAAAATGCATATAAAAAGGTGATGATCATTGTTTACCAATGTGATCAAGAAAAACTATACCCCCCATTGAAATCATTTCACCCCATAGATAGTGGAGAATGCACAGTTGGCACATGGTTTCCCAAACTGTTCAGGAACCAAGGGGAAACTGTGTTCCCCCAAACAATTGGGGGTGTGGATGGCATACAGTTTCCCTTAACCATGAACCTCCCTCCATCTAACCATGCACATGATATTTATATGTTCCAAAAATTGATTAAAAATTCTAAAACCCCATGGTTTAAGTTTCTAATCACCGTACTCAACACTAAATCGAATTATTCTTCCTTGGAGGATCCCAAGTAGTGATTTTGTCCTCTCCAAACCATTCACTTGGTGGATCAAAGCAGCATTGATCTTGATCAATCTTTTTTGAGTTGTGTTCCTAGACATTTTATTCCTTTTTTTCATTGGTGAATCCCATTGTGGGTGTTGATTTATGAATATTTTACTTAAAGGTAGGTAGTTCCATAAATCTTTTCCCTAAAATTGAAACCTTGAATTTATTTATTAAATTGAAGTGAGTTTTTAATTATTTTAGAAACATGGAAACAAGATGATTGGATCATTGATTTATAATGGCATTATGATTTGAGGAAAACACCAATTTCAATGAAATTGATATTGTGGGGTGGATTTATGAATAATGATGGGTTGATTGAGAAATTATTTTGAATAAATTATTTGATGTGTGATTTTGAAAAAATGAAATAAATTGAAAATTGATTTAAATTTTCATGAAATTATGAAACCAATGATTTGGTTTTGAAATGGAAAAGGCATATTTAAAACTAAAATTGGGAAATTATTTTTTAAAATGTTTTAATATGATCGATTGAAAAATTGATTGATTTATATTTTTATTCACATGTTACCCTTTTTAGTAAGTGGTAACTAGGAAAATCACACTATGACCTTAAATCTATATCAATGGATTAATGATGATAAATATTACTAAAAAAACTATTATATTATAGCCCATTATGGGTTCCCCTATTGGCGTATAGACTATCTTTAGTGGGTTCCATTATTGGAGTGTATTTTTTGTGTGCACCTAACTAGGGTCATTATCATTATGATATGTGTGAGGATCCTCTTACCTGATAAAATGACCTTCCATATGGCTTTTGTACTTGGTGATTTTCTATGAGATGTTTGTTTTAATATAAATTCCATTGATTTATTGAACTGTTTTATTCATGAAAACTGATTTACATCAACTATTTTATAAAAATGTTCATTTAATTCTATTTGAAATTTATTTTGATATATCTTCCATATTTTGAAATGAAAGCATGTTTTGGTTTAAAATATGAAAAATTAAATTTCATGAACTATTTTCTTTTAACTGATAGAATTAATGGTAAATTTTTATGGTATTGATTATAGAACACATGATGAGACCCTTCTAGGATTGATAGATCACATCGTACCTATTCCATAGGGTTTTTGTGGACTTTATTATTCCAGGTCAGAGAAAAGTGAAATAACCACTTAGAGGTGGTGGATTTTAATAATCTTTTAGACCATAGAGTATTGAAGGATGTGACTGGTGGATTATTATCCACATGTTTCATGGGTTGTTTGAGTTTTTAACTAGTTAGATACTAAGTACTTGATGATGTACTAATTTGGTTTTTTTAATACCTATTTTTCTAGTACTTTATCCTTTTGGAGTGTTGAGAATACTAACTTTTAATATTTTATCTTCTACTGTTCTTTTAGAATATTCATTCGCTCTTTTATCATGTATAATGAAAGGTGTTAGTCACTAACTAGTGGGGATCGGGAATACCCTTTGAGCCATTTTAGTGTCGGATCAGGTATCAGGGTACCATGGTATCTGGGATGGTTCATGAAAAACTGGTATCAAAGATACATGTTAAGAATCTTTTGTTGATGTCATTATTAAATTTGGGTTATACTGGTAGATAGGAGGTAGGATTTTAGGGACTTAGGAGGTAGTTGTGATTTTGGGAATTTCCATCTCTCATTTTAATGATCCTTAAGTCACATGGGTGTTTGGGTAAAGCCATATTTAGTAATATTTTTATCTAATTATGTCTTTTCCCTTATTTTTATTTGGGTATTTTAAAATAAAAATCCTAAAATCTTATTGATGGAATTAATTTTCCCATTACACTTGTTTGAGTTCTTAATCTGAATAATCTAATGATCTCGTCAGTGTTGTCTATTGATGTTGTGTAACATCATCCCCTCGAGAAGACCTGTTGATAGGATCTAGGAAGAAGTTTTTGGTGATCCATAGTGAGAAGATACTATGGTGGACCAAAATCTTGTTGATATTATTATGTGTGTTGTCCAAGATCTGGGATCGGTACCTGAACCTATTCTAATTTATGCTCTTTTTTTGAACCTTAAATGGATGAGTCTTGCAATTATTCTCAAGAGTTTCTTCAAAATAATCCACATAATTTACAAGGAACTAATGATCGTTAATATTATGAGGATTGGTTGAATAGGATTGAGTTTCTTTTTGATTTTCTAGAAACACATGAGGCTATTAAGGTGAAATGTTCTAACATTGTACTGGAAGGTCCTAATAGAAGATGGTGGGATTTTATGGTGATGGTAAAGAAGAATGAGGGTTTGGAGTTGAAATAATTTAAAGTTCTTATCACAGATTAGTTCTATCAAGAATCTATAGTACTGGATAAGGCTATGGAGTTTTTCAAACTTCAGTAGGCTGAAAGGTTAGTGATGTGGTATGCGAACCATTTTTCTGATATGGTGTAGTTTTCACCAAAGATTGTATCAAATAAGAAGATTAAAGCTTGAAAATTCTCTATGGGTCTCAAACTAGATATATATTCATAGTTTTTATTATTGAAGCTCGCTTTGTAGGATGACATGTTTGATAAGGCATTGATGGTTCAGCTTGACCTGGATGGTATCTTAGGATTGATGGGAGTTATTTTTTCTACCAGTGGCAATTCTATGTGTTCCTTTAAATTCAAGAGGAATAATGATGGGTTTCATGGTAGTTCTTAATATATATCATCCTCTAGACCTCCTACAATGCCTGGAACAATCCCATTTACTTGCGTTCAGTGTGGAAATGTTGGGAATTCGATATGTTCTTGTACTGAGGCACTAAATATCTATAGTTCTTGTGTTCACTCAGGACACCTATAGAAATTCTTCCATTTATTTTCTTCTATGTGTAGTGGCATAGGCTCATCATCACCTAAAGGTATTGTGGTGCAATCAATTGCTTCACAAATAAAGGGTTTTCAACCACATGAAACTAGAATGAAGCTTCTTCATATAGTGAAAGATTATCCAATGGAAGATGATATAGGTCCAATGATTGTGAGAGGTTCCATCACTATAGATTCATCTTTAGTGACTTCTTTTTTTGATACCGGTGCATCTTAGTCATTTATATTGGCTCGTATTATGAACCTAATAAATATTACTATAGATATTTTTTCTTATGTGAGGGATATTACTACACCCCTCAGAACGAAGAGAGGGTTGGGTCAATATTGTCCTTCCTATTTATTTTCTTTGTTAGAGATTGATCTTATCTTTGATTTTCTAATTCTTGACATAAAACCACCTGATTTTACTTTTTGTATGCATGGGATCATTTATAATAAGTCATGAATTTACTAATATCTTCGATGGGTATCCTTTACTACTCCCGATGGGGTGATCCATGTCTTTTAGGGAGAATGGGACCCAAGGTTGGGTTGAGATGAGCCTTCTTACCCAGATTTTGGGAAAGTAATAGCAGTGTTCTATTTTGATCTGGAGTGGGAATCATTTAATGAAAAACTTCCCTAGATGTTATTTATTTTCCAAATTCTTTTCCTTCTAATTTCTCTATATTTCCACTAGTAAGAGAGGTTGAGTTTTCTATTGATTTAGTGCCCGGTAGTCATCTAGTATTAATTCCTTCTTACTCTATAGAACCAACTGAACTGAAATAGTTGAAGAATCAATTTTATGGTCTATAAGATAAATTATTTATATTCCTAAGTGTGTTACCTTGGGTGGAGCTTATTCTCTTTGAAAATAAATATAACTGGACACTTCACCTCTATGTTGATTTTCAAAAACTCAATCAAGTTACAGTCTCTTACCATAGATTGATGATTTTTTTTACTAGAAGAATCTTGAAAGTGGTTCTTGAAGATTGGTATTCTATTTGGTTATCATCAGTTGAGAATAAAAGATTCTGAAATTTTGAAGACTACCTTCCAAAGTAGGTATGGCCATTATTAGTATCTTTTTATGTCATTTGGTCTTACCAATTATCCTACAATCATTGTAAACTTTATTAATAGAATATCCCATGGGTGTCTTGATATGGTCATGGTAGTATTTATGTATAATATCCTGGTTTACTCTCAGTTTGGGGAGGATCATGTCCATCATTTTAGAAGAGTTCTTTAAATTTTGAGAAATCATTGAATTTATGTCGAGCTATTGAAATGGAATTTTTTGATTCCAAAATTGAAGTTCTAGGAAATGTGGTCTCTGAACATTGTATTTTAGTTAAACCTGGGAAGGTGAAATTTTTTATAACAAGTGAGAAAACATGTAATTCTTTTGAGATATGGAGGTTCTTGGGTTTATCATGGTATTGTCAATAGTTTATGTTGGATTTTTGAATGTTGGGTTCTCTAATGACCACTCTAACATGGAAACGGGTAAAATTCACTTGGTATGATACATTTTTTAATTCATTTATTGAGAAAAAATTACTTTTCACTTCTACATCAGTTTTGAATCTTCATAAGGTTGGGAAGGTCTATGTGGTCTTTTATAATGCATCAGGTTTGGGTTTGGGAAGCATTCATATGCAGGGTGATCATTTTGTAGCCTATAGTTATCAAAATATTAGGAAACATAATAAGAATTATCTGACCCATGACCTTGAACTCATAGCCAAGATTCATGAACATATGTGTTTGTGGAATTACCTTTTCAAAGAAAGTTTCTCTATGTTTTTTGAACATAAGACCCTAAGTTATATATTCTCTCAAAAATATTTGAACCTTGAAAGAGGGTTTGTGCGGAGTACCTAAAGTCTTTTCATTTCAAAATTTCCAAAACATTAGGGAAGGTTAATGTTGTTTTTGTTTCTTTGAGTAGGAAACATCTAACCTAGTCCATGAAATAATCATTATAATAGTGGATCATGATGGATGTTTTTGTATAGTTTCATTTGGGAGTCTAAAAGGAAGAGGTTGTGGTTTCTCTAGAAAGTTTACAGTTAACATCCACTCTTATCGAGATGATTCTTCATGAGTAGCAGCCAAATATAAATTTTATGTCCCTAGGGATCTCTTTATAATTGGGATACCACAAGTGAGTGGTTGTTCCCTTATGATGGAATCCATTGTTTTTGGAATCGGTTTGCTGGGTCTTTTATGAGAAAATATGTAATGAGGGGTTTCCATAATTCATAGTGGGTAGTGCACTATGGAACCATGACTTTGTTTTGTTAGACGTGGTGGTCATTATGGTGTCCAAGTATGGGATGGTACATCACTATTTTTTTTTGTGTTGTCATACCTATTGGCAGGTCAAGGTTGAGAACCAGAACCTTCAGTATTGCTTCAACTACTTCCAATTCTTAGGAGTTGGTTAATGTATATGTGAGATTTATTATTCATTTTTATATAGTTCTATCTATTATACTCTCGGATAAAGATCCCTATTTTACCTCTTGTTTTTTTTAGGACTTCTGGAGGTGATGAGATCCAAATATTGTTTGATTATGGAATACTATCCACAGATGGATATCTAGATAGATAGGTATATACATATTCTAGAGGACATGATCTTTAATGAATCCTAAATGTTGGTGGATCATGGTATAGACACTTCGGAATGTTTTATTTTTCTTATAGGAATAGTACCAGTCTATAATTTGGATGTCCATTTTGAGGACTTGTATAGAAGGCATTGACAATCTATGTTATTTTGGTCAGATATTGGTGAAAGCTATTTGGTTGTAACAACTTGTTCTAAGAGAAAATATAAAAAATCACCTGATTCTTCATAGAATGTTGATGGAACAAATCCAATAAAAATATTATATTGTATGTCATAGGAAACAATTGGATTTCTCAGTTGCTGATTAGGTGTTTTTTAGAGTTTCACCCCATTTTGAGCATCAATCGTTTGGGAGGAAAGGGAATATTTCTACTCATATTGTGGGACCTTTTAAGGATTTTTATAATATTGGAAAGTTTTCTTACTATTTAGCACTTCCACTACAATTGATGTTAATACATAATTTCTTCCTTGTATTACAGCATATGATGTATCTTTTTGACCCATATCATGTTCTGAGTTGGGAAGACCGTGATGTTGAGCCAGATTTATCCATGATGGATTATTTAGTTAAGGAAGTTGATTATATGAAAATGGTGATTTTTGGGAGGAAAATACCTTTGGTCCATTATCTATGGCATTATAGTTCTAATTCTCATGAAACATGGGAGCATGAGGCACTAATGAGAGAGTAGTGGACTCATCTCTTTGATGCGGAAACTTCTTGATAGGCTTTATGGGGATAGAAATTTTTTATGGTGGATTAGTTTTAATGTTACATTACTTATTTTCAAGTAATTTTTAACACTTATTTTGATCTCCATTGAGTGATGTCTTTTTTTAGGGTCATCCTAAGAGATTTTAGGAAATTTTGGAGTCCTTTTTGGCTATGCATGGTTGGCACATAGTTTAACCAAACCGTTCACCCCCATTAAAAACCATGCATCCCCTAGACAGTGGGGAATTCATAGTTGGGGCATAGTTTCCAAAACCATGCAACCTACACAATAGGGTTGAATGGATGGTTCATAGCTTCCCCTAACTGTCCAAATCCCTCCAACTAACCATGTATGTGGGATTTTTAAGTTCTAATAATTAATTAAAATTTCTTGATCCCCCCATTTTAAGTTTTTAACTTATTAATCATCCCTAACTCGAATTATTCTTCCTTGGAGGCTCTCAAGAAGTGATTTTGGCTGCTCCAAACCCTTTACTTGGAAGTTTAAAGTGACAATGATCTCAATTGATTTCCTCCATGTGGTATTCTTAGATCTTTCATACCTTTTTTCTTTATTGGAAAATACCACTATGGGTGTTCATTTCTAGATATTTGATTTAAAGGTGGGTGGTTCCATAACTCTTTTCCCTAAAATTGAAACAATTAATTTCTTGATTAAAGCTAAATGGGTTTTTAATTGTTTTAAAAACATGGAAACATGATGATTTGATCTTTGATTTGAATTGGGTTGTGAATTGAGAAAAACACCAATTTAAACAGAATTGAAATGGTGGGGTAGATTTATGAATAATTATGGATTGATTTGGAAATAATTTTGATAAAATTATTTGATTTGTGATATTGAAAAAATTTATTAAATTGAAAAGTGATTTGAAATGGAATGAAATGATGAAAATCTATGATTTGGTTTTAAAATGGATAGGGTATGTTGAAAATTGAAATTAAGAAACAGTATTTTATAATGTTTTAAAATGATTTATTAAGAATTTTATTTATTTCTTGTTTGGATAACATGTTATCCTGGGTATTTAGTGGTAACTAGGACAAGTATGATAGGATCTTGACTCTATAGTAATGGATTAATGATGAAAACTATTAATAAAATAACTATGGAACAACTTCCCATGATGTATTCTTCAATTGGATTGTAAAATTCCAATGATGGGTTCCCCTATTAGGGTGTATTTTTTTGTTCACACCTAACTAGAGTTATGATCATTATGAGATGTGTGAGGATCTTGTTACCTCATAAACTAACTTACCTTGGTTATTTTGTACATGGTGATTTTATACGAGATGGATTTTTTTATATACATTCCATTGGTTTATTAAACTTTTTTATTCATGCCAATTGATTTATATATAAAAATTATATAAAATGTTCATTTAGGAAAGTCTGAAAATTATTTTGATTTATCTTCCATTTTTAGAAATTAAATTATTTTTTGGTTTAAAATATGAAAAATGAAATATGATTCCCTGTTTTATTTTAATTGATGTCATTAATGGTAAATTGTTATGTAATTGATTATAGACCACTTGGTGATACCGTACTAGTATTTATAACTTACACCCTACCTTTTCCTTCAGGTTTTTATAGACTTTATTATACCAAATCCGAGAAAAGGGAAAGTAGTGATGGAGGTTGTAGATATGCTTGATCCATTGGACCGTTAAGCAGTGATGGAGGTGCTGGTGGATATATTATCCACTTGTTACATGGTATTTTTTAGTTTTCATATTTTTAGATACTGAGTAATTGATGATGTACTTCTTTTAGTTTTTTATACCTATTGTTTTTGTAGTTTCTTCTTTTGGATTATTGAGAATACCGGCATGTAATATATTATATTCCTCTATTCTTGTAGAAATTTTATTATGTCATTTATCTTTTATGATTACAAGATCTAGTCACCAAGCCATAGGGATCGAGCACACCCTTCTATCCATGCCAGTGTTGGATTGAGTTTTAGGGTACTATAGTATCTGGGCTGGTTCATAATATTATACCTTACCAAAACATTATGATGTTCTCCTGTGCTTAAAATTATCCCTAAGAATTTTCCCTAGGGTTTTCACTAATGTTCAGTTATCTTAATCCTTAAAATATTACCTCACCCAACTTAAAGGGTTATCAATACCTTTTAAATTATAATGATACTTAACTCATCAGCCTTTGATGACATTTATGACTCTAAATTTATCCTCAATTGATATCATCCTAATCTTCAAATTTATCTAAACCCTACTATAATACCAACTAAGACACACCAGACCCACACTCTAGTTCTTGGATCTAAAAAAATTATTTTTATACTCTATTGGATCCTATGTTGTATGAACAAACCTAAACATATATAAAACATAAGAAAAATAAATTTTACATCTCAAAAAAGTCACATAATTCCCAAGAACTGATAGGTTTCGTGTCTTTGGAGATCACCTACATAAAAATTTTATTATATAAAATGTTTTAACCTTACTTCATAATCACATCATACTATAACCTATTATAAACATTTCATAATCTATGCTCATATTCATAACTTGAGGAATTGAAACAAATGTAAAGGGTGATATGAAATTCTTAGTAACGGAAACCCTCAAATAAAACATAGGGGTTAGATCATAATCATGTGAGACAACATGGATAAGGAGAGAAATATATGATAAAAATATTATTGGAGTATAATACCATAGTAGGTCCATCAAATAGGAATAACAATCATATCATAGCTTTGAATCGTATAAAAAATCTTGAATCATAGAAACCTGAAAATAATTTGGAATAGCTTGTAAAAATGGCACAAACATAATCATATGAAAATAAAATCACTTAGTGGAGTAGGAATCACAACATACTTCCCATATCATAGTGGTCTTGTCCTAAAATCCTGCACACCCTCTTTAGGATTGGGCTATAACCCATGTAGATCTTTAGGATTCGGAAACAATATATGTACCTATTTAGGATTGGGCTATAACAAACATACCTATCTATTCTTGGGAAATAACACATATAACTCTTTTGGATTGGGCTATAACCAATGTAACTATTTAGTCTTGGGTTACAACCAATTTATCATCTTTAGCTCATGAGATATTAAACATTAACCAATAATTTGGATGGTGATATAGAACCCCACCCATTAAACATCCATATTTGGGGGAATTGAAAATAGTAATTCATTACATCATAATGAACCCATTGAAAAAAATGGGTTTCACAAAATTTCAATATGGTGTCACCTAAATTGTCCTTAAGGATAAAGACAATTAATACCCAAAATTCAGTCACCCCAAAAGAGTATTTCATAAGAAAATTTAAAGGGTGATTTATGAAATATAATTTACAAGAAAATAAATCCATTTAGAATAAAGATAAAAGTGGTAGAAAAAGCATACAATAGTGTTTAGAAAATGTTTTTAACATTATCATAAAAGAATGATTTGTGGATCACATTCAAAAGGAATTTTTTAAGGTGAAGTGGAGATGTTGGAAAATATTTTCTTTAAAAATAATGGAAATTAAAATTTCATTGAAAAGATATAAAGGTTACTAAAAATAATTTGTTTTGGTAGATAAAAAATTATTATGAAAGGATGGAAAACCCATTTTAATATTTTCAAATACCTTTGTTAAAAACCAACAATTTAACAATGATAATAAAAATTATTTTAATAAATGATAAATCAAATCATGATTTTCACGTGAGTTAATATATAATAATGGTTATAAATATAATAGGATAATATTTTTAGGATGGTTAAATATGGATATGTAAGAGAAATCATCACTTATGGAGGATTAGATTTATTCAAATTATATTATAATTTTATGAAAATGGAATCCATTAATTAAAAGATATTCAGATTAAAACTAATTTTCCTTAGAGAGATATAATATATGATATCATATGAATTTTAAAATATAATAATATAGAGAAATTATAATAAAAATGTTAAAGATGAAACATTATACACTATGAAATAAGTTTCAGTTACCAAAATACCTTATAGAAAACATATTTCAAGAAGTAAGAAACATTTGAAAGGGGTTTTGTGATAATAATGTAAATCCCTAGAAGTAAAATAGAAAATAACACATAATAAAATCATTTCGTAAAATATACACAATATATATGAAATAAGTTATAGGAGAAAAATTATAAATAAATGAATGAAAATTGAGTTAACAAAAACCCTTATAACATGAGGACCATTTAAATAAAACCCTCATTGAAGATAGATCTTTAAATTGAACAAAATTTTATATGATTTAAAATTATATCATGATATAATATCTCAATTAGGTTGTGCATACACCAAATTAAACAAATTAGGTGAATAATGAAAAAAAATCATAAAGACGGTATTTTGAGATGAAAACCATTTTCTTATATCCTGACTTCCATGAATGCAATCTAACCTCATCACTTCATCAATTATATCATTTTCAAAGGGTTTTAAACCTTTGAGGGATGGTATTTTTAGAATACAATAATCCATTCAAGGTTTTTAAGAATGTTTTTTGAGAGGTTTGGGGCAATTTTTTGTTAGACTAATTTGGTTCTAGTGTGAGGGTAAGTGAGGATAGGATGCCCCTTTTATAAATGAAAATAGATGACATTTTTGTAGATACCAATAACTTTTTAATAATTTGAATACACTCTTTAGGAAAGTGGCTGAAAAATTTATAAATAATTGATGAGTGATGATATATGGTTCATAAAGGCCTAAACCACCCATTCCTGTGAATTTTTTAATCATTTTTATGGTATTTCCCTCTCGGTTAATCCTTTTTTACCCCTTTTTATTTTTACTGAGGTAATCGGTTTTAACCTAAGGTAACATATCCCATATTCCCAAAAATAAAATGGTTTTTATTACATAATTTGGACCGACTGATTTCAAATTTTAAATTCTTTTTATTTAACTCAATTTCTTAAATTTATTATAATTAATTTCAAAATTATAAATGTATAATTTATTACAAAAATTAAAAAAAATTACAACTTATGTTACTAAATGTTAAATATGTGTTTGTAAATTAAAAAAAATTAAAATTATAAATTCAAATATAAAAATCATATATGGCCTTATAAAAAGGTTTCATGAATTTCAAATTCAAACTTATATACTAATAATGTCATAAAATTTATGTCGTATGTAAAATATGTAATTTTCAATATTCACCTAAAAACGTTATTTAAAAAAAATACAAAAATTATCTTAAAATTATATTGACAATAAAAATAAATAAATGAATTCCATTGCATAAAATTAAATTTCTATAATTTTCTATTTTAACTTTTAAATAAAATAATAAAATATAATGAGAACGTTTTATAAGAAAATAATATTTCAATGTATTAATAATTCTTATTCTTATTTCTAATAAATTACTAATAAAATTATTATTCTAATATTATATATATATATATATATATATTATTCATGTCAAAAATATATAATTTTTTTAATTTCTTTAAATAATATATGGTAAATTTATTTTTAAAAAACATTGTTATGAATTTAATGATTTCACAAATGTTATCAATGCATTAGTAAATAGACATCCTTTTTCTAAAAAAGACAAAGTGAAAAATGTATAAAATATATGTGATAAATAACTTATTATATTAATAATTACTTGATTATATAATTTTATTCTATATTTATAGATCCCATTAGGATCTTCATGTAAGATCTAAGCATAAGGTAAGCGTTGTTGGACGTTTAGGGTGGTGATTCTTCTTGCATATTTCTTTTGGAAATTTCCACAAGATTGAATTTCAGTCACATATGATTTCTCTGAAATATTATTTTTTCAAGTTATGAATGGGCTTGGTCTACCTCCTTCTCAAGATTAGTAAATGTGCTTCAAAATGGAGACTTCTATTACATGATGATATTTTTTCCATGCATATAATTCATAATTTGGTTACATTATAATACTAAAACTGTACTTTAATGTATCATGGATTTTTTTTAGTTTTTTATTATTTTTAAAACAATCTATTAACATAATATTTGTTTAAGGAAAATACATAGTGAAATCTCATGTCGTTTCACAATTGCCTTTCAAAATCAGAGAATTTTAGTAATATTAGAGAAGATTAATCACTTAAACATATTTATAAGATATAGATTATAGAATTACTAAGGATTCATGGAGTACCACTCTAAAATGTATATGATAAAAATATATAGTTTTCCATGAAGTTTCAAAAAATTATTCAACAGGATTTTAAAATAGAGTTAAACTTTAGCAATGTATATCATCTATGGAAACATGGTTAGTCTGAGAGGACCATTAAACCCCTAAAAGATTTACTGAGAGCATGATTTATGGATTTACATGTTGGTTGCGATCAATACAGTAATATAGTAAAATTTTCTTACAATAATATATTTCAATCAATAATTAATAAGGCTTATTATAAATCCATCAATGGAAATAAGTGATGTACTTAAACATGATTAAATGATGTTTGAGAATGTAAACTATTAGGACCTAAGATAGATTAGAAAATGGTCGACAAATTTAGAGACATTTGGTAACACATAAAAGAAGCTCGAAGTTGAAAAATTCTATTCTTAAAATATTCATTGAGATCTAGAGTTTGAAATTGGTGATAAGATATAACTATGAAAATATATTTGGAATAAATTTTTGAAATTTGGAATTAAGGGTAAGATGAGCCATAGATATGTCGGTCTCTAAGAGATTCTTGATTACATCAAGAGGTTTTCCCATAACTTATCACTTCCACCAAACCTTGAAAAAGTTTTCAATTTTTTCAATCTATTTATTTTTAGGAAGAAAATATCTAACCCTTTATATCTACTGAACTCAAAAGTTGTGCTTTTGGAGAATAATTTTTCTTATGTGGAATAATCGGTGGAGATTTTGGATAGAAGATATAAAGTGATGTAGAACAAGAACACTCAAATGTCCAATGTTTTTTTAAAAACCCTATAAATTTTAGGAATATACATGGGAACTTAGGGATATAATAAGTTATAATTATCTATATATGTCTCCACTAGAATAATAAAATTTGGGGGATAAATTCTTTTAATGGGTAGAATGTAACTCCATGATATTTTAAAGTATATTTATTTTTAATAAATTTATGGTCTTAGATAGCTTATGTTGAATTAAAAACTAAACATAAATGAAAATTTATTTACTACTACAAAAAATGGGAAAATATTAGATAGTAAAATTAAATTTATAAAATAAATAACTTTTTCAAAAGGGTAAAACTAACTTAAAGAAATATCGTTGATTCTTTAGAAACATGTTTGAACTATTTTGTAATGTATTTCTATTAAATTAAATACTTTTTA
Organism: Viscum album; assembly: GCA_963277665.1. Lineage (NCBI taxonomy): Eukaryota > Viridiplantae > Streptophyta > Magnoliopsida > Santalales > Viscaceae > Viscum > Viscum album. The sequence continues at coordinate 545,517,977 of OY728119.1, forward strand.
GGAATGGTATAGATAATATTTATTGATAAAAATTAAAAAATAATTAATAAATTCAATTAATGATATCCATGAAAAGGTTAATAAATTATAAGGAATACTTGTTTGATAATTTTTTCCTAAATAGAAATTTTTTATTTATAAACATTCTTTTATATTTATATATTTTTATTTAAAAGATAATTTATATTATTTTATGTATTTAAACTATAAAATTTTATTTTATATACATGTATCAAAATTAATAATCATTTATACATTGATTATAAATTGGTCAGAAAATAAGAATAAATCATTTGAAGGTAAAAAGTGATATTTTTCAAAAAAAAACTATTTTAATGTGTGTAATTTATTTTTATTTTAATAAATTAAATTAATTTTTATTGATGAATGTTTTTAATGAAATTTTTTGATAATTTATTCAATTAAATAAATTATCATTCATCTATAGGCTATTGTTAGGCATGGAATGACAATGAACACATTTTTAATCTTAAAATAAATTTTTTCTAAATATGGTTTCAATATAATTTTTGAATAGATATCAGAATTAATTTATTCCTTATTTAGAAATTTTATCTAAAAAAATGGAATTCATATTTTTAATCAACATTTTCAAAAAAAATTATAAGGTCAATTTTAATTTCGGTCGTAAAAAATAATTACCTAGTTAAAAATTCAGTCATTGGGGTTAATGTTAAATGTAGTAAAGTGTTAAACTAAGAGATAAGGGAAAAAATATAACTAAAACATTTCTAAATTTTATTTTACAAGTTTATTTTAACCAAAATTATATTGTACTAAAAAATAATTTAGTTCAAATTTCATTTCAGGATGACGTTTATTATATTTTCAAGTTAAGGGTATTTACAAATGTGTCACTCACCTCTTTTAAAAAAGTACACCCCATCTTCTCTATTATTTACACACATTGAATACATTTTATGAGAAAATATCTAGAGAAATAACTTCTAAAATCAACTCCCCACATCATAGAGGTTCCGGTCTCACCAAAAAGCAAATCCAATAAGGCTTAAGAAGAAATCAAAGGAGGATACCTAAGGAAGTGGCAATCAATTTAACTGATGTCTTTTTAGTTTATTTATTCTTCAACCTCCTAAAAATATTTTATAACCACTTAAATATAATTTAATCAATATAATTAGTATAATAAAATGTTATTATGTTTATTTTACAATCCCTTTCTATCTTCTTTCCATCTAATGGAAAATGAAAATTCCATTCATGAATACGTGTAGACTACTGCCTCCGTGAAGCGAGATGTTTCATTTTTAATTATCATCTTCCATGGATTGAAATAAAGATAAATTTAAATAATATCTTTTAAATTTAGGTCATAATTATGATTCTTTAAATATATATTATTTTTTAAACTCATTTCTTTACATCCGTTTGAAAATGTAAATGTTTCTCATGTGTACGCATAAACTATTACCTCCATTAATGATGTATCAAATTTTTCATCATCTCCTTACATGGATAGTTATAAAATTGTATTTAAAAAATAAATATGATATTTATGAAATTATTAATATTCTATAACCATGAACAAGAATAAAGGACCAGAACCTCTAAACCAAAACATAGATGAAAACATAAATCTTAACACAAAAATACTGACATTGACAAATAATTATTAATAAACATGTAATAAATAATTATAAGTAAATGGTATAAATTAATATATATTTAAATATTATTTAGTATATATTTTTAATAAATTTAAATTTATTAAAGAGGATCTTATATTTTTCTCAACTAAGAAGAAGGTCTAGGTAAGGGTTTCCATCTCGGTTTTTTATCACTGATATATGTTTTCGTATTATGCACCTATATTATTTTATAATGTGTAAACAATTAAACTTAAAAATGTTATATCATGAATGTATTTATATTAATTTTATTTAAATATATATTTAAAGTTATTTCATTCAAAAGGTTTTGATTCAAAATTTACCAAAGTTATAATATTTTATGTTATGATCTCACTTTCTATCGAGATTTTTAATTTTTAAATTTTATTGGAGAAATTTTATCCTCTATACCTCTATTAAAACCCAAAAATTTTCTTACCGTATGGTTATTTATGGGTTTTCGAGTATTTTTTTGCATTTCCTCCTCTGTGGAACTCAAAAATGATGAAATATTTTTTTAATAAAAGTAGGTATAATTTCATCTTTTCTATTATAAATCCTTATTATTCATATCCATGTTCTTGGAAATTGACTTATAGAATTTATTATCTATAATTAAAAAATTTATAAAGAAATTGTTATACTATGTTTGAATTTATTTAAAAAAAATATAGAAATGTTATTTTTATTTTCCACTTGCCCATTTTTTACTTTCTTTACCAAAGTATGAAATAAATATATTTTTTTATCATTTACAGCATGAACATATTTTCTATTTATCATTTTTTTTAGATTAATTTCAAATATTAGATTTTTTTTAAATGACAATATTATTCCCATTATTTTGGAAATTTTTATTTGTTAAAAGTTACCAAAAGAAACTAAATTTTCTTCTTGTTATTCAAAGAATATTTTTAATGTTTTTATGAAAGTATTTTTTATCAATTTTAAAATCCTTTAATGATAATTATGATTCACTAGGTATGTTATTTAATGATACCATTTACCTTATATATTTTTTATGGATTATAGTGTCGTTTTAAGAAATTTCAATGGAACGTGTTTCTATTACACGTGTTAATTAAACTATGAAGTAATAATGATTGATCTTATATTCTTATGACATAAATGTGTGTGTTTTATCATTATATGGTGTGTGGGTCTATTAGATCACTCCAATTCTTGGGTAGTGTTATATATCTCATGAGATATATGAGAATATGGGTGTTAATCCTAATCTAAAGCGGGTAGATGGGAAGTTAGTCCAAGACCAAGAAACTAAATGAGTGGTTAGCCTAAGCCTTCTATGTAATGAATTCTTGGTGGGTAGACTTTAAATATGAATTATATAGTTAGATTTATTCCCCAATTTTATTTCATTCTCTTATTTCATTTTCTTATGTCAGTGTTAGGCTCTCATTGATCCTAATTCTTTGATGTTTTACACTCTTATGACTCATGTATTATGTTATGTCGATTCTTTATACCATGACTCGTGATTTTAAATTTATTTATTAAGGTTTGATCTTTATATACCTTGATTATGTTCACATGCCCTTATTTTATTATTATAATCACTTATGATCTTTTAATTTTATCTCTCATGTTTACCCTTATTGAGATTATAATCACACCCGTTCTTATTTTTCCATTTCTCCTCATTGGGATGAAGGATATTTAGTATTATAAGTCTCAAAGGGTATTACGTGAGAATAATTTTTGTGGGAAATGATTAAGATTGTTCATAAATAAGTTAATTATGTATCTTATCTCCAAAGTCACTAAAGCTTTACAGTTCTTAGGCATTTATTAATTTTAGATGTATTAAATATTCATATAAATGATATAATATTTATATAAGTGATTCTTGTGCCACCTCACTATAAAGGCCCACATAACACAAGTTTTCCCCCATGCTTTATATTTTAAAAATATTAATTTAATTTACCAATGAATTTTATTTCATAAATAAATTTGTAAAAATATGAAAAAAAATCATGTTATATGTTTATTATATGTTTTTATCTTATTTATTTTTTAGATGTTATGTTGTGATAATATTTTTTTTATTCATTATATTTTAATGTTTTATGATTAAGAATATAATTTTTATGATAAATGGTAATGTTTTTTATGTGTTCCTTATGGGTAATCAATGTTATTTGTTCTATATATTAATATATAATTTTATGTTCAGTAAATTCTACTTATTTATGTTTTATTTTACATGTTAAATGTTTTTTTGTGAAAACTGTTTCCACTTAAATTTTAAAAAATAATACTTCCACTAATTCTTTATAGAGATTGAAATTTTTTAAATGGGGGCTAACTGGGTGCTATATTTTTCATTCCCAACTCCAAAATGGTGCTCGTGTTTCCTATCCTCATAGAACCTATGAACCCTACCTACTAAATCACCATGCCATACCATGTTCCCAATTTTTTTATCACATCGTGTCCCCTATTCAAGGGAGTTGGGTGCCCCCAAGAAATTATCGATAGTTAGTTGGGTGATTAACTACCATCACTTATATAAGCACCCCCAAACTGTTAATTTCATCACTAAGAAAGGATAAAGTGTGAACTAGGTATGATAGGAGAAGAACTAAAGGCATCTGAGCATAATAAATCCATGGCCAGTACTTCCAAACATCCCATTTACAGTCTTTTCTAATTTAAACTAACATTAAAGGGTGTTAATGAAGGGTTTTGTATCTTTCAGTGTTTGAAACCATTTTAAGAATACTTCACCAATTTCATCACCAAGATCAGGGAAAATGAACCACTTTAAGATTTGATCCCAAGAAACCATGTGGTTCCATCTAGGTTCCTTATCTAACATAAAGGTATTGTGTCTAGTGTGTTCTTAAAAGACTAAACCTAGTTCTCATATTCTACCCAACTAAGAACCAAACCTATCATGACTCTAATTCAAAATATTATTCAACCAAAAATCTCTCTTGTATTTGTTTCCTAGAAATAAATAACTAGAGTTGTACCTAAATCCTTCTAAAGTGGATCCATGCCCAGGTCACCTATTGCGACATTATTTTTCTCAGGTCACCTATCAGGGAACCCCTTTCACCCAAGTCAGCTATCAAGGAATACTTTTTCCAAGGTCCCTAATCTAGCCTCATGTTCAACTAAGTCAGCCACTTGTGTGCCTATTCACCTCGGCCTCCCACTTGAGAACTCAGATCACTTATGTATTTTAATTGGGCCAAATCAATTTCCCAAAAGACCTTGATGACACTTTTCAGCCCAAACAAACTAGTTATTGAGTTACATATACCCAAGCCTCCTCCGTAGCCTATTGAGATATATAACTATGGAATTCACACTAGTTTTCTCCCTTTCAATCAAGTATTTCTTGGGTAATAGAAATATGAAACATGGTGGAGTATACCCCATGGATTTATCCCTAACTAATTTGGTCCTTGGGGTTTTAGAAATCATGTAATCCCTTAATAATGGGTATCCATATCTTATAGAAACGATTTAAATTCATCCTACCTTGAGTCACTCCCCATGACTACTATAGGTGGGCCTCTTGATCAGTGTATTTCTTGGCCATTACCTCATTCATTATCTCATCCCGATGCCCCATAAATGAGAAAAAATACCATATATATCCTACTAGTTGTAATCCCTGACCATTTCTGCATTGATGATCTCATCCTTGTGCCCTATCAATGAGAAACAAATACCATGGTTATACCTTTATGTAAAATCCCTAACCATGTCATATCTTATGAAGTTAATAGAAGATAATATGAACTATAAAGGGTTTATCATGTGTAAGTCCCACAAAATCCATTACTAGGTAAACTTTTCTGAGTAGTCCAGATTTTTACATCGGTGCATGGAATCGGTTGATCACTCTCATAATCAAGGTAATCAATATTATTACCATAAATGACTTCATGATTAGGTCTTAAATCTATAAGAGAGTAACATAATAAGAAATAATCACTACTAAAAAATAGTCATTTAACAGTATTGGAATTTATCAACGCAAGAAAAAAACACTCATAAAGGGTACCTTTATCTGCACTTTTTTAGCACCCATAAAGAGATCCTTTATGAGCACTTTTTTAGTCCTGATAATTATCGATAGATAAATAAAAAATATTATTATGTTTATAAAAAAATATTCAAAATTGTATTAATTAAATAATTATTGATAAAAATGAATAAATTGATTGTACTATATGAAAATTATAAATACTAATAATGAAGTATATATTAAATATACAGATATTTTTAAAATGAAAATTAAGCAAATAAAAAATAAAAATAAGAAAATAGAGTAAATTTTTAAACATTTTATTAATTAAATAATTATTGATAATTTTAATAAATAGTATATATTAAATATATATATATATGTGTGTGTGTGTGTATAAATATGATTTATATAATACAAAAATTATGTTGTATATTAAATAGTAATATATTTTGTGAATAATGGTTTATAATTTAAAAATTAATATGAATTAAAAATACTGACTAATTGCATTGAGTGATAGACATAATTGAATGTTGTTTGATTTTTCAATTTAACATAGATCAAAATTTTGATATATTGATTTCACATATTTGTAATTAATTCATTTTTATATACAATGCACACACACAAATATTTACATAATTAATGAAATATTATATATAAACACATGCACCAAATATTTATGTAATTTATTCAAATTTTAGTATTCATTTTTGAATTTAATTATAACATGATGCATTTAATATATCATGTCATTAATTGTAGTAAATATAATTTATTTACTTTTAATTTTATTGCAGTCAGTATTAATTCTTTTTAATATGATTTATTTTTTATTTTTTTCAAAATATAATCAATTTATATTATTTATTTAATATATATTTATTTACTATGTTTTAATATTTTCAATGTGCATTCATCTTTATTTAAATATATATATCCATATTTTTTAATAATTTATATTTAATTAATAAAACTTATCAATTTTCTCAATATTTTTATAGTGTACTCATTTTTTATTATTCAATTTCCTTCATTTTTTACATGTATACGCTTAAGATAAAATATTCCTTAATAATGTTACAAATATATTTGTAAAAAAAATATTTATAAATGTATATTTACTATATATATTTTTATTTATATAATTATAATTATAAATAAATAAATATTATTTTTTTAAAATTATTTATGTAATTATAAATAATTAATTATATATATTTAAATAATTATAAATTTATAATAAATTTATTTGAACAATTAATATATTTACTATATTTATATTTATATATTTATTTATTAAATATATATAATTGTATAAATATTACTTTTTAAAAAAGTATTTATATAATTATAAACAATTAATTATATATTTAAATAATTATAAAAATATAATAAATATATTTAAATAAATATTACATTAATTATATTTATATTTATATATATTTTTGAAATATATATATAATTATATAAAAATATTTTAAAAAATAATATTTATAATTATAATTGTAAATCCTTTATCATCACTTAAGTAATGAGTATATATAAAAGCTATATTTATTAGGGCTTTATTATCCCTGATATAGATAGACCTTTATAAGTGCTAAAAATGCTGATAAAGATGAATTTTATCATCACTAATTAATTTATTGCTGATAAAATGGATCTTTATCATCACTTTTTTGGAAGCACTTATAAAAGTGTTCCGATCTATTTAAATAACCCTAACCAGTTGTCAACTTGTCATGATATCTGAAACTTTCTGTAGAATCCACCCTCTTTTGGTGCTCCTCCTTAGTGAATTGATGCTCGAATCAAGGCTCGAATCTGGGTCAAACAATTCAAAGGATCAAATCCAAGACTCAAAGGATTCAAGGGTCGAATGAATCCAAGGATAAAACATTTTACAAGTTTTCAATTTCTCTACTTTCTATCAAAAGATTCAAAGATTCAATCCAATCTATATTATTTTTTTCTCCCCCTCCTCACTCATTGATTACTTTTTTTGAGATATCTATTTCTGTTTTTTCATCATTATTTCTTTACATTCGGCATATCCTTGTGGTCAACAATTTTTATTGGGTATGATTGGTTGAAATGAGATAGGGTTTTCAGAGCTTGAGTAATAGTTATAAAGGAGTGCTTATCTAAAACTCTTAGCCTCCTCTCTTTCCAAGTGATGTTGGGAACAGTATTTTAATAGCTAATTATTTTAACCTCCCATTTGATTTGGGCTATGGATATTTCACATTCCCTATATTTATAGAGTGGCATGAATTTTTATATCCATTTTCTTTTGATTTAATTGAACATTTGATGTAGATAAGGATCCCAATCAGTAGTTTCTTCTCCATAAGCCTCCATCTTTTCAAGGGAATATGATCTTAAATAGATAGAGGATTGGGTGGAGAAAATTGAGAGGATATTGTACACCCTCAAGATTCCACCTTCTATTAAGGAGAAATATTATTCCTTTATGCTTGAATGTCTTAGCCAAAGATTATGTGATATTATGGTCCAAGCTAAACGAAATGAAATTATAGAATTGAATGACTATATTAGGGAAGACACATATTCCTTCAAACCTTGAAATACCTCATCCAGATATTCCAATTAAAACTTCTAAGTTGAGAGAGAACTCACATTTAAATATCACTAGTTACATCATATGTCCACAATCACATAATAGATAATATCTTAGAGGAATTATAACTAGGGGAAGCCCAAGGGTTGTTTAATTTAAATCACTAATTTATTTTTTTAATTATAAAAAAATCTATCCATTCAAATTAGTAAAAAATATCTATCAATTTTATCTTTTATTCATAGAAATATATCAAACCCACCCTTTTTAAGTCATAATTTAAATATATCATTATCTAATTTTATCAATTTTTCACTACCACAAATCAATTTCCCCTTTCAAACAAAATTACCATAAATTTATACCGACCCCAAATTTGAATATGGTTCTTTAAATTTTTTATAACTTTGTAAAAATATAGCCATATTTGAAATGATAACTCATTCATTCTTTAACATTTCCATTTATTTACAACATCTATTAAATGTCATTAATTTATCTTAAGATATCCACCATTTCTAAAATAATAAGTACCCTTTGAACGTGTCAAAAAAATTAATTAAATCAATTTACATGTCATGTGAGATGAAGAACCAATATTAAATATTAAAGGATGTCTATTTTGTAAATCTTTTAGCATGACATAAATTATAAATTCCTCTTACATTTCATTCTTTTTTATATAATAAATTTCTAATACATATAAGATTACTCTTAGTAAGAGTATTTAAATTATTAAAAGTGGGATTTCTCCTATAAATATAGAATTCATAGAGGCCCCAAAGATTCATATATCATAATATGTCCTCACAGAGACCCCTTGAATCACATATAATAATATTTATTCCCACCAAATCTCACCTTCAATAGGCCACAAGTTAATAACTATTTCGAATGGTTTAATTCTCACAAATGGGAGGAATTACCCCTTTTATAGAACAAAATGTAGTAAAAATTTTGTCCTCATCAATTTCATCTCTCAAGTAGTTATTAATTCATTTTGTTTCTTGGGACTCATCCTCCATATATTTTATGTTTCTTGTACTACTCTGAGCATTAGTCATCCCATGGATGAATACTACTTAGATTATTTAAATCAAAATAGAAGCATGTCTACAAGATATTGAGGGTGTGTGTCAAAAAAATGTAATGATAAATGTTTAGAAGATGAGATGATAAGGATGACAGTTGTTTATAACTTTCAAATTTATTTAATTCATAAGATAACACCAACCACAGTGGAGTAATTATTTTCTTAAATTTAATTACCCATTTTATTCAAAGAATACTGAAATTATTTGAAACAATCAAATGTTGTGTTTCCATTATTAAATTATCTATAATTTTAACTTTTGATAATAAATATATTATGTGTATTTATTTATTTATTATATAAAATTAATATTTTATGAACCTAATAGGATGGATATGAATCTAAAATGGATGTATAGTAATCTTTTGACAAAACATTATGAAGATATATTTTAAGAGTTCATCAAGTTTGGAATATAGCATGCATACGACCCTTCTCAAATCCTTTGTTCATGTTTACATTGTTTTTATTCAAGAAAAATTAGTCAGGAAGAATTGTAAGAATATTTTATTTTTCACAGAATTTATCATGGATATAAATGTTGAACTAAATATGGGGAAAACTAAACGTGCACACCAATTGGGATGATAATATGGTTTATGGATCATTTAATAAGATTAAGAGTGTAAATGATGATTAAGATCTCATAGAAGAAATGATAATGTAAATTTAATATGGCCTTTGTGATTGTCCAAAGTTGTTTGATAAGTTAAATTATTATGCTAAGAAACCATTTTATACTATTTATACTAAATACATAACTTTTTCATCTATATTGAAGTTATATAATTTGAAAGATGGCAGTGGATGGAGTAACATAAGCTTTATATAACATCTTGGTCTCCTGAATGATATGATACCAGATGAAAATGAACTATCCTTTCGAAAATATAATGTTAAATGAATTTTATCTTAAATGGGAATGATATCTAAGAAAATATATGTTTTTATATATGATTTCATATTATTTTTTAAGGAACATGAATCAATCCATAAATTCCCAATGTGTGGCATGGATCGACACAAGAAAAATGAATCATTCATTCGAAATATGTATGGTACTTTCCAATCATTACCCATTTTAGAAAACTTTATGGATATCAAGAATGCACAATAAAATTTATATGGAATATAGATACAAGAATTAAATATGGGAAACTATTTCAATCTGTAAATTCTACTCAATGGAAGAAAATTGATTATTAGTATCCAGAATTTGAAAATGATCTGAGAAAAGTTCATCTTGTGTTATCTAAAGAAGGAATAAATCCTTTTGGTGTATAGAGTAGTACTCATAGTACATGGCCCATCAATTTTGTATATTATAACTTTTTCCTAAGGTAATTCATGAAAAAAAATACATTATGTTGTATCTTCTTATATTTGGACCAAAGAAACCAAGAAATGATACTGATGTCTATTTGGCTCCACTAATTATGATCTGAAGTTGATGTGAGATACAAGTGTTACAATGTATGATGCTCATAAAATGAAAAATTCACATTGAGTTTCATGTTGTATGGGATGATAAATGACTTCCCTATTTATGGAAATTTATCATGCTATAGCATTAAAGGAATGTTAGGGTGTCCCATAGTGAAAAATTCACAAACTCTGTTCGGTTGAAACAGTACTTGAAGACTATGTTTCTAGGAAATTGGAAATTTTTACCTCGATGACATAAGTAATGATCCTAGACAAAAACATTAAATAAAAATATAAAACAAGTGAAAACACCATCTCTAATAATGGGCGATCAACTATTTAATAAAGTAAAATATATTGACTCTTTTTTTGGTAAACCATTTTCGAAAAAACATATGAAATCAAGTTGGAAAAATAGATCAACTTTCTTTGAATTACTGTATTGGAATTTTTTGTAGGTCATAAATTTTCTTGATTTCATGAATATAGAAAAAAAAATATATACTAGATAGTGTTACTGAAATGTTGCTAAATGTTCTTGGAAAAAAATATAGAATAAAGGATACTTTGGATATGATTAACATGGGGATAAGGGAAGAGTTGGCACTGGTGAATGGAAAAGGGTGTGATTTTCTTTCTCTAGTAGCCTACACTCAATCCAGGTAGTATAATTTTTATTTTTTCTTTTCCTTAATAGTGTAAAATTTCAGGAGGGGTATTAATTAAATATCAATAATGTTGTTTCAATAACTAATTTGAAGTTAAAAGGAATACAATCACATGACTATCATGTTTTGATCCAATATTTGATGCATGATTATTTTCATTGCATTATTCCTAAAAATTTATGGCAAACATTAACCTGAATTTTATACTTTTTCAAATCATTTTGTAGTAAAGTTATAGATCTGATGAAGTTTATAATCATGAATAAAGAGGTTGTAGTCATATTATGTGAATTATATATGTTCTTCCCACCTTCATTTATTGAAATAATGGTGCACCTAATTGTTCACTTAGTTTGAGAGGTTCAACTAATTGGTCTTATCCATTACAGACGGATGTATACTATTGAATGGTATATGAATATTTTCAAAGGGTGCGTCAAGAATCGATGATATCCAGAAGGTTGTATTCTACAATGATATATTAGTGAAGAATCTATTGAATTAAATACTAATTACCTATCAGATTTTGGCAGCAACGGTATCCCAAAGTATCATCACAGTGGAAACCTTATGGGAGAAGGGACTTCCAGAAGATATTTTGTTATAATTACCATGACAATGCAGGATCAAGTTAACCTTTTCATTTTACAAAATAGTGAATATTTTGAACTATACATTGAATCCCACAATCAAATTGTTAGATATTTAAATCCATAAAAGGATGAAGGATAGATATCAAATACACATAATCAATATTTTATGGGATGGTTATGAGATAAAATTTATAAGGAGTTATCTAAAAATTGGAATTCAATTTCTAAACAACTTAAATGGATATCCAGGGGACTGAATGAAAATGTTATATCTTATACTATTTTTTTAATCAATGATTATAAGTTCTTTAAAAAAGAACATAATGATTGTATAATGGTGAAAAATAGTGGTATTATTCTTGTGAAAAAAGTGATTCACGTATCTGGTTCCAAGAATATAAATCCAATTTATGGAAATATACCATATTGTGTCATTATCCAACATATATACAAGTTGTATTTCACAACATTTCAATTTCTTATTTTCCATTTCAAATGGGTTGAAAATATGAGTTCCATGAAATCTGATGAAATGGGATTTATGTTGGTGAATTTCAATGTGGAATGGGAAAAATATGATCCATTCATAATGGAATCACAAGCAATGCAAGTATTTTATGTCTCAGATCTAGAAAACAAGAATTTGTCGATTGTCCTGCTGATGACTAAAAAAATGGTGGGTCAGATGAAAATTCAATCAAGGATGACCCTTTCATTGGGATATCATAATCAATTCATGTTTATCCTAATGTATACAATGTATTATAGATTAAAGGTGACCAAAATTATGGGATTTGGATTCTTGATAGAGGAACCAAATCCTTAAAACCATTAATAAAATAATGAGAGTTCAATGAGAAGGTAAAAAAATAATATACTATGTTTTTTCTCATAATATTATATATTATATATTGAAATAACATAATCTAAATTAAATGATTGAATACCCATGCAGGCAATTTCATCAACAAATGATGATGTTAGCAATACTTCAGAAGAACACACAATAATAAAGAAAACAGTTTGGGAAGATGTAAACGTAATGTTACGATATACATTCTCTATTTTACCAAAAAAAATATAATGAAACGTTGATTTAATTTTCATTATTACTTGAAGAGATAATTTATTTTAATATATTTTTATCTATATTTCATGCCTTTATTCACCAAAATTTCCACATACTTCTTCTCCCTCAAAATCTTATCACTTATGCAGTGTTGCATATACCACTTTCCTTCAAGTTCTTTCCACTACTGTAAAGAACCAAGCCTAGTTACCTAGGGTCGGTTAATTATTACATAACATTGGCATGATACAAGAAATAATGTCCTGAAAGACCGATCAGTTTAGTATCCATGGAAGTACTAGATACATTCATAAGTTTTACATTACATGACAAAATGAAAAAAACAGCAACAACATTGTCTCTATTGACCACTTCCATATCCCTTATACTATCCAGGCACATAAGTCATAATATAATTCTTTGCATCCTGGGAAAAATAAAACATAGAAAGGGGTGAGCTCAGATGCTCATTAAGGATAACAATATCGCAGAAACTTTCATAAATAAACATAAACATTTAAGGCAATGTATAAGACTAAAACATAATCATTTTAAACATAAACTTCTGCATAATATGGCCAATATAAATCAAATAATGCCATTTACTAATGAAATAGATATTCTACTAGTTGAATAATCACATGCAATATCAATAGCCACTTTCATAATGATGGAATGCATAATTCCGAACATCATAACCACATAGTGAAGGTCTTGTGCCAAGACGACAAATAAGATTTTATCAAGGCCTTATGCCAAGACACTAGTTTGTCTCATGATACCTACCGATGCATCGAGGAGCTATAGCAGGCTCCACCCATCACTTACTAAGTCCAATGCATTCCTCATATGAAAAGGTTAAAACATAGTCCAAACATTCTTATTAAAACTAACATACAAAATGTTAATACTTTTACAATAAACCATGAATGGTATAAAAATAACACATCCACACTCAAACATATCACAAAACCATTAATAAAATATTTAATATTGTATCATAATAAATAAATTTCAAACAAGTGTAAAATCCATCAAAGGATGTTGGTATAGATGAAATCAAAACTATTTAAGAGAAATATCTCTTTCTATTTTGAAATCATTTAAAAGTCAAATAATTATCAAGAAGATGTTAAAAATAGATTTTTTAATCCAAGTGTCCCATACCACTTTAAAACTTTTAAAAGAAATTTTAATTTTAAAAAATTCATGTCCTTTTAAATAAATCCTTAAAACCATTTTTAAAACATGGACATTAATGAGAAATATTTAGAAAAATAAATCTTTAAAACATTTAAAATGATATTTTAGTAAAAGTTCATAACCAAAAGAGAGAAGTTTGAATGAAAATAATTGAGGTAATATAAAATTTAAAATATCATGAGAATAAAGGGATTCAAGGTATACTATGTCAAAGTACATTATATACACCATATAAAAGTGAATTGGTGCATAACAACAAAGAGGCCTCAATAGAATGTAAATTGAGATGAGATCCCCTATAAAGACCCTATCCTTAGGTTAAGGATAAATCAATGACAAAATTATGTGTGAAAAATATAAATACACTAAATATTATTGTATATTTAGTGTAAAACAATCAGAGTACATTCACACATATTCTTGTAACAACAACACCAATGAATTGGATGTTTAACTCATTGAATGGAAATTGAGTTAAGATTACTCTTATGAAGTTCATATCGATGACTTGAGAATTTATAAATGGAGTTATTATCTGTATAAAAACATATCCACACAAAGGGATTGTAAATTACTACATAAATAAATAATTAGTGATTTCACACATAATCTTGGAGTAAAATAATCAATGAAGTCTGCGTAAAACCCAATGAGTGGAAATTTAAATTTAAAATTTCCTTGCTGATTTGGTAACTTACAAAACATACACCCCATGAAATAAGTATCATAAAATGAAGATTAAAATACCCATAAATTAAATTATATTACACAAATAATACAATCATGTTCAGTACATACACCGCACAAAAGGAAATACTGGCAATATAGCATGAATCTCACGGGAATAAGAAGTGAGGTGAAAACCCCTTACCTTGTACTTTTCCTTTTTTGAGGGTATGTTAAACTCCGGTATAATAGTTAAATAATTTTTTATTAAATTATACAATAATAACATACATAGATATCATAAATGATATTTTAATATTTCTTTGTTAATAATATTTTAGTAGTATCATCATTTCGGGTGTTAACTGATTCGTTTTCCTTTATATTCTTGGTTGCGTATGCCATGCTTCTAAGAAATACGATGTATTTGATTCATATCCAGAATTATATTAAGTTATTAAACATTATTTTTAATCATAAAATGAAAATTATTCTTGGATGATTACGATGGGGAATGAATCTTATCGCGTTCGTGGAGACAGCAATCCATACGTACGCACGAGCGACAATATCATTATATTAATGGTGAAATCGTATGAAATTGGATGGTATATAATATATACATAATCATTAACATGTTATATATATTATTTACATAATTTATACTGATTATTATACCCATCCAAGTAATGATGCTTTTTAATAACAAACTACACCATGACGTGGAGACGGTAAGCCGTATGAACGCACGTATGGTGACTTTTTCATTTATTGGATGGATAGAATAAAAAATATCATTGTACCATATTTATTAAAACATCATATTATGTAGAATTTACTGGACTTATTATTTCAGTATGTAAATAAAAAAGCAAGAGGAAGTGGAAGAAGAAAAGAACTTGAAAGAGGGTGGTGAAATTATTACCTCTTCTTCGGGTGTTTCCTTTTGAGTATATCAAAAGAGCTCCTTAGGTTGAATTTATGATCAAATTAAGGCCTTTAGGATGAATTGATGGAAGTTGGGAATATATTTTGGCAGGTTTTGGCCGATTCAAATGGCTTTGTAGGTGTGAAATTATGATAAGGGGAAGTACCCTTTTATATGAGAGGTGAGGGTCACTTTGGGAAAAGCCTGACATATTATTTTATAATAAAATAATTTTCGGTTTATAAGGGCTCCAAAATGATTTATTTAGAAGAAAAGGTTGGTATGGGTCTAAATCCTCTCAAACAATAGGTTTTAGACAATTTTAGGTTACCATTTTAACATTATCTTTTAGATTTAACTCTTAGTTAAATAGTTTAACTTTTACCGTGTCTTCTTGTATTCTTACACTATATTGTTAATAAACATACTCTAAACATCCAATAGAATCTAAATTGGTTCATTAATGACATATATAATTTTATTTAAGCCCTTTGTTGTAACCTTATATTTTTAGGAATATTATATCAACCAATAATATAGTATTTGTTTTAAAAACTAATTTATGTTAATTTTGACACTATTTGATATTTTGTTTTTCTGAAAGTCATAAAAACCTTATCAATTTGAAAAAAAATTATCTAATCAACCTTAACATTTCATATTAACCTAAAAAATTAGTTTAATTCATCAAAAGTCTCAATTTAAATTTATTTGGATATTTATAATATCAATTATCTTAATATTTCATTAATAAGGTAATTATTGTATCATCATTGTGTCATAAATACATTAAAATATTTAAAATATAAAAATTATGAATAAACTACCATTATTTAGGAAATTTTTTTATCTTTCAAATTAATATTTATAGTTGAATTTATATTGTGTATAACTCTATATTAAGAATGGTTTAGTTATTAAACATTGAATTTAACTCTTTTAACTCTTCTTTAAATAAAATAACAATAAATGTCCTAATCTAATCCAAGTGGACATATAGGATCATATTTAATTCCTAAGATTGTTTTTGGTAGAATTAAACGTATCTAATAGAATTATTACATGCGTTAGGGTAATTATAATATCATTTTTACCTTTAATTACCCTATTTACTTTTAACCGTGGTAAATAAAAGTCAAAAGTTACTATTCACCAAAAATTATTTTCATCTTATTGAACCAAATTTTACTTACTGATGTCAAACATGTCTCTCGGATTTTTTTAAATTCAACTCACAAAAATGGTAAAATTAAGTTTTATGAAAATTGGCAAATGCTCCTAGAAGGTGGGTAAAAGACAGTAAAAAGTTCAACAAAATTTTATACACCTAATTTTATTATAAAAATGAATCCAATGAATCACATTGAAATAATATAGGTATTATGTATCTATATTGACATAAATAAATAAAAATATTTAATTAATTAAAGAAAAAAGTTGGTTTTTAAACAATAACGTGGTGTTTTTCACTGTTCATGAAAAATTGAATGTTTTCAGAAAAATACCACAAATTTACCCTAAGTTAATTTTTATATTCCAAATTAAAAATGAATTCTATTTTACCAAACTCAAAATATAGAAGTAAAATTAATTAATTTAAAATTAATTCCCATTTTCAAAATCAAAAGGTGGGTTTTTAAGAAGTAAAAATTATCAAAAGATTGACATGTGTTTATGTCAAATTTAAATGTGAAAGTACTTATAATGACCTAAATTGTATTAAATGATAAAAATATAATCTTATTATACTTCCAAAAGATTCAAATTCATAATTTAACACTAAATTATTTCAATTAAAAAATTAGTTTTCAATTAAAATTTAGTATTTTCACTATTCACCAAAATATGAATGTTATCAGAAAAGTACCAAAATTTATACAAAATAAATTTTTATGTCCTGATTCTAAAGAAGAATTTAATTTCATTAAATTGAATATATAAAAGTGTCAAATATTGGTTTTAAAAAGGGTTTTCCATTAAAAGGTGGTAAAATTGCATTTTTTGAAAATTACTTCTTTTGTCTGGAAAAAAAATAATTTGTTCTTATATTATGTCTAAGAAACACATAATATGGATTATAAAATTATGTGGAGTATATAAAATTCAAAATTCAGTTAATACGATTCATAACCAATTTTTGAACGGCTAGTTTGGTAAGTCGTGGTGGGATCAAACTCGGTGTTGCGTGTAGTGCAAGATATTGAATTACTTTAAATAAAATAACTTACTATGAAATCTTGGGGTGTCATATTCTTCCCCCCTTTTGGAAATTGGGTCCTCAAAATTTTAAAATTGGTCTTGGAAACTTCATTAAAATTCCCACATCGGAAAAATAGTCAATAAAATTTTCACTTTAAAGGAAATAAAGAGAACTACAAAGTTCACTTGAGATAACCCATACTAGGATTCCATGAAGGAAAACATGGATATGGAAGATAAACTAAGTGTCAAGTTCTGATGGAAAGTGATAAAAAACATGATCAGTAGAAAGTTAACAATAAGAAAACCACAAACTTGTGATGGGATAAACGGCCATTAGTTTCCCAGTAGGAAAAGTAAACAGACAACATTTTTTTATTTAAGTTCCATTTCATAAAGTTGAGGAATTTATTTATGATATTTAATAAGAACATAAAGAGATATACTTACTTTTTAAGTGGAGTTTCATCCATTAATAAATTTCTACCACTAACTCATATTTTTTTAACGATGAGTATTCAAGATGACTTGGTCACACTTGAAGTGCTAGAATCAACTTCAAGAGAATAACATGATCATTAAGGATAAACTATATATTTCCCTTGCCTTTAGAGATTAAACAAAACCAAAATGTTTAGTACAAGATCAGATGATCCGCAAAAAGGATAATCCTTTAGAGAAAGAAATACTAATCTTAATTTATAAAATTAAACCAACAATACCCAAATTTCTTTAAATACCATTCAACAAATAATTGTCCTTAAAATCATTAAATATAATCCAAACTAATATTGAAACCCAAAACATAGATGAATTTGATTACATAGTCTTCCACATTAAATTGTATCTCCAAATAACATCGACTACTCTTAATGTCACATAATTAAAAGTAAATAACTGAATCCCATATTCTCTATGATAGGTTAATCATTTCAATAAATAACCCAAATCACTATAAATCCACAATAAAAACATAGATAAAAATCCACCATTACTCCTCAAATGAAATCCCATAGTATTATATTTTCCTTAGGCATATAGTGTTCCCAACAGAGTGAACGTCTTCCAAAATAACATTTATCCCTCAATCACCAAATCATTTTATTATACTAAGGAATATCCATTTGATAATACATTAGATCCCAAATCAACTTATTATTGATCAATAAAATCATTTAACTAAAAATAATTAGTCACACTAACCAGGGACTTCACGTAGTACAGTGGTAGGAGATAAATCCCAATCGCACTCTAGTTGTGGGTTCGATTCCCACAGCTTTGTCTGACGTGACGGGTTTTCACATGGTCTGTGTGTTGTCCTTTTTTTAAAACTATATTTTATAACATTCCAAAAATGAGATAAATTCCTCAAAATAATCATAACATAATTTCACCACAAATGTTATCTCATACCTTGCATTTTCATCCCAAAATGTAATAACTTGTAATTACCTCAAATTCAAGGATCATATATACCCAAATGGTTATTTATAACTATATAAACAATAGAAAAGATAATTCTTCCTAAAATAGAATTTTCACATAACAAACTACACGGTTACACATACAAGAGAAAAGTCATCCAATGTAATCTCATCAACAAAGAGCACTAATACTTTTAAACATTTTGTCTTACATTTATTTCCACATAGGTTCTTCCTTGACCAAGAGGTTATCCAATAGAATAGTTCATTCAATTGAGTAATTCCTAGGTCCCCTAAATTTATGGTAAATGACTGTAAATGGATTATTGGGATCATTTTTATTTTCTTCCATAGTACTCTTCATTTTTTCTCGACAATTCTTTACTTTATGTCCTTCTTTCCCACACATAAATCATTTCTTTGTTCCACTGAGACACTTTCCTAGGTTTCTCCTTCTACACTTCTTGCATGATGGAAATTGATCTCTCTTTTCTCTATGGTCTCCACTGCTGGAGCTCTTATCATTCACCGCATTTCTATTCTTTGTAGAGTCCGGGATTTGGTTAATATATATATTGTCGATCATATTTTTGTAAAACTGATTATGCATGAACACGATATCTTTTACACCTATAAACATTCCATTTCTTTTCAAAGACACTAGTTTGTCTCATGAGACCTATAGATGCATAAAGTAGCTATAGCAGACTCCGCACGTCATTTACTAAGTCCAATGCATTCCTCATATGAAAGGGTTGAAAATAGTCTAAACATTCGTATTAAAACTAGTATATAAAATGTTAATATTTTAATCATAAACCATGAATGGTATAAAAATAACACATCCACAGTCAAACATATCACAAAACCTTTAATACAATATGGAATATTGTATCATAATAAATAAACTTCAAATAATTGTAAAATCCGTCAAAGGATGTTGACATAGATGAAATCAAAACTATTTGAGAGAAATATCTCTTTCTATTTGGAAATCATTTAAAAGTCGCATAATTATCTAAACGCTGTTAAAAATAGATTTTTGAATCAAAGTGTACCATACCACTTTGAAACTCATAAAATGAATATTAATTTTAAAACATTCATGTCCATTTAAATAAATCCTTAAACCCATTTTTAAAACATGGACATTAATGAGAAATATTTATAAAAATAAATCTTTAAAACATTTAAAATGATATTTTAGTAAGAGTTCCTAACGAAAAGAGAGACATTTGAATAAAAATAATTGATGTAATACAAAATTTATAATATCATGAGAATGAAGGGATTCATGATATACTATGTCAAATTACATTATATACACCATATAAAAAGTAAATTAGTTCATAACAACAAAGAAGTCTCAATAGAATGTAAATTGAGATGAGATCCCTTATAAATATCATATCCTTAGGATAAGGATAAATCAATGAACTAATTATGTGTGAAAAATATAAATACACTAAATGTGATTGTATATTCAGTGTAAAACAATCAGAGTATATTCACACATATTCTTGTAACAACAACACCAATGACTTGGATGTTTAACTCAATGAATGGAAATTGAGTTAAGATTACTCTTATCAAGTTCATATCGATGACTTGAGAATTTATCAATGGAGTGATTATTTGTATCAAAATCATATACACACAAAGGGGAGTGTAAATTACAACATAAATAAATAAATTGTGATTTCACAAATAATCTTGAAGTAAAATAATCAATGAAGTTTTCATAAAACCAAATGAGTGGAAATTGAAATTTGAAATTCCCTTACCGATTTGGTAACTTACAAAACATACACCCCATGAAATAAGTATCATAAAATGAAGATGTAAATACCCATAAATTAAATTATATTACACAAATAATACAATCATGGTCAGTACATACACCACACAAAAGGAAATAGTGGCAATATGTCATGAATCTCACAGGAATAAGAAGTGAGATGAAAACCCCTTACCTTGTACTTTTCCTTGGTCGAGGGTAAGTTAAACTCATGTATAATAGTTAAATAATTTTTTATTAAATTATACATGTATCATATACATAGATATAATATACGATCTTATAATATTTCTTTGTTAATAATATTTTAGTAGTATCACAGTTTCGGGTGTTAAGTGATTCATTTCCCTTTATATGCTTGGTTACATATGTCATGTTTGTTATGAATAGGATGTATTTGATTCATATACAGAATTATATTAAGTTCTTAAAAGTTATTTTTAATCATAAAATGAAAAATATTCTTGGATGATTACGATGGGGAATGAATCTCATCGCATACGTGGAAACGGTAATCCGTACGTACGCACGAGTGACAATATCATTATATTGATGGTAAAATCGTATGAAATTGGAGTGTATATCATATATACATAATCATTAACATGTTAAATTTATTATTTACATCATTTATACTCATTATTATACTCATTAAAATAATGTAGTGTTTGAATAACAAACTACACCACAACGTGGAGACGGTAAGCCATACGTACGCACATATGGTGACTTTGTCATTTATAAGATGGATAGAATAAATAATATGGTTGTACCATATTTATAATAAAATAATAGTATGTATAAGGTACTGGATTTATTGTTTTGTTATGGAAACAAAAAAGAAAGCGTAATGGGAAGAAGAAAAGAACTTGAAAGAGGGTGGTGAAATTATTACCTCTTCTTCGGGTGTTTCCTTTTGAGTTGATCAAAAGGGGTCATTAGGTTGGCTTTCTGATCAAAGTAAATCCTTTATATTGAATTGGGGGAATTTGGGAAGATATTTGGGCAAGTTTCGACTGAGCCAAATGGCTTTGTAGGTGTGAAATTAAGAGAAGGGGAAGTACCATTTTATAAGAGAGGTGAGGGTCACTTTAGGAAAATCTTGCAATATTATTTTATAATAAAATAATTTTCGGTTTTTAATGGCTCCAAAATGGTTTATTTATAATATAAGGTGTTGATTGGTCTGAATCATCTCAACTAATAGGTTTTATACAAGTTTAGGTTACCATTTTAACCTTATCTTTTAGATTTAACTCTTAGTTAAATAGTTTAAGTTTTATCGTGTCTTCTTATATTCTTACACTATATGGTTAATAAACTTACTCTAGAAAAACAAGAGAACATCAAGTGGTTCATTAATGAAATATATAATATTATTTAATCCCTTTTGCAGAACCTTAGATTTTTTGGAATATTATATCAACGAATAATATAGTATTTGTTTTAAGAACTAATTTATGTCAATTTTGACACTATTTGGTATTTTGTTTCTATGAAAGTCATAAAAACCTTATCACTTAGAAAAAAAATTATCTAATCAGTATTAACACATCATATTATCCTATAAAATTAGTGAAATTCATCATAAGTCTCAATTTACATTTATTTGGATATTTATAATATCAATTATCTTAATATTTCATTAATAATGTAATTATTGTATCATCATTGTGTCATAAATAAATTAAATTATTTAATGTCCAAAAATTATAAATAAAATACCATTATGTAAGAAATATTTTTATATTTCTAATTAATATTTATAGTCGAATTTATATTGTGTATAACCCTATATTAAAAATGGTGTAGTTATTAAACTTTGAATTTAACTCTTTTATCTCTTCTTTAAATAAAATAATAATAAATGTCCTAATATAATCCAAGTGGACCTAAAGGATCATATTATATTTCTAAGGTTTTTTTGGTCAAATTAAACTTATAAAATAAAATTATTACATGTGTTAGGGTAACTATAATATCATTTTTACCATTAATTGTCCTATTTACTTTTAACCGTTGTAAATATAAGTCAAAAGTTACTATTCACCAAAAATTATTTTCATATTATTGAACCAAATTTTAATTACTGATTTCAATTGTATCTCTAGTAGTTTTTAAATTCAACTCACAGAAGTGGTAAAATTCTATTTTATGCAAATTTGTAAATGCTCCTAGAAGGTGGGTAAAAGACGATAAAAATTTCAATAAAATTTTATACATCTAATTTTATTATCAAAATGACTCCAATGAATCGTATTGATCTAATATAGGTATTATGTATCTATATTGACATAAATTAATAAAATAAAATAAAAATTTAAATAAAAATTTGGTTTTTAAACAATAACGCAGTGTTTTTCACTATTCATCAAAAATTGAAAGTTTTCAGAAAAATACCAAAAATTATCCTTAAGATAATTTTGATATTACAAATTAAAAAATTAAATATATTTTAATAAACTCAAAACATATAAGTAGTATTAATTAATTTAAAATTAATTACCATTGTCAAAACCAAAAGGCGGGTTTTTAAGAAGTAAAAACTATCAAAAGATTGGCATGTGTTTATGTCAAATTTGAATGTGAAATTACTTATAATGACCAACATTGTATTAAATGATAAAACTATAATCTGATTATACTTTCAAACCATTAAAATTCATAATTTAACACTAGAAATTATTTCAATTAAAAAGGTTTTTTTCAATTAAAATTTAGTATTTTCACTATTCATCATAATATGAATGTTGTTAGAAAAGTACCAAAAATGTATCCAAAATAAATTTTTATGTATTGATTATAAATAAGAATTTAATTTCATTAAATTAAATATATAAAAGTGTTAAAATATTGGTTTTAAAATGGGTTTTCCTTTAAAAGGTGGTAAAATTGCATTTTTTGAAAATTACTTCTTTTATCCGAAAAAATAATAATTTTTTCTTATATTATGTCTAAGAAACACATAATATAGATTCTAAAATTATATGGAGTATATAAAAATCAAAATTCGGTTAATACTATTTATAACCACATTTTGAAGGGCTAGTTTGGTAAGTCGTGGTGGACTCAAACTCGTTGTTGCGTGTGGAGCAAGATGTTGAATTACTTTAAATAAAATAACATACTATGAAATCTTGGGGTGTCACATTCTTCCCCCCTTTTGGAAATTGGGTCCTCGAAATTTTAAAATTGGGCTTAGGAACTTCATTAAAAGTCCCACATTGGAAAAGGAGTCAACAAAATTATCACTTTAAAAGAAATAAAGTCAAGTACAAAGGCCACATGAGATAACCAATACTAGGATTCCATGTAGGAAAAAATTGATAAGAAAAATAAACTAAGTGTCTAGTTCTGATGGAGAGTGATAGAAAATATGATCATGATAAAGTTAACAATAAGTAACCACAATCTTATGATGAGATAAGTGGTCATTAGTTTCCCAGTTGGAAACTTAAAGGGACAATATTTTTTGTGTTAAGTTCCATTTCATAAAGTTGAGGACTTTATTTATGAGATTGACTAAGAACATAAATAGATATACTTACTTTTTAACTTTAGTTTCATCCTTTAATAAATTTCTACCACAAACTCTTTTTTTTAAATGATGATTATTCAAGATTATTGGTCACACCTGAAGCGCTAGAATCAACTTCTAGAGAATCACATGATCACAAAGGATAAACTATATATTTCCCTTGTCTTTATAGATTAATAAAAACCAAAAATTGTTATTACAAGATCAAATGATCCCCAAAAAGGATAATCCTTTAGAGAAAGAAATACTAATCTTAATTTCTAAAATTATACCAAAAATACCCAAATTTCTTTAAATACCATTCAATAATCAATTTTCCATAAAATCCTTCAATATAATCCAAACTAATATTGAAACCCAAAACTTATAAGAATTTGATTATGTAGTCTTCCACGTTAAATTGTATCTCCAAATAACATTGACTACTCTTAAATTCACATACTTAAAATTAATTAACCTAATCACATATTCTCTATGATAGGTTAATCATTTACATAAATAACCCAAATCTCTATAAATCCTCAAAAAACATAGATAAAAAACCTCCATTACTCCTTAAATGAAATCCAATAGTATTCTATTTTCTTTAGGCATATAGTGTTCCCAACAGAGTGAACATATTCCAAAATAACATGTATCACTTAATCACCAAATCATTTTCCTATACTAATGATATCCATTTGATAATACATAAGATCCTAAATAAACTTATTACTGATTAATAAAATCATTTAACTAAAAATAAGTAGTCACACTAAACAGGGACTTCACGTATTCCAGTGGTAGATGATAAATCCCAATCGCACTCTAGTTGTGGGTTCGATTCCCATAGCTTTGTCCGATGCGATGAGTTTTTACACGGTCTACGTGTTTTCCTTTTTCCAAAACTAAATTTTATAACATTCCCAAAATTAGAAAAATTCCTCAAAATAACCATAACATAGCATCACCAAAAAATTTATCTCATACCTCGCATTTTCATCCCAAAATTTAATAACATGTAATTGATTAAAATTCAAGGATCATATATACCAAAATGGTTATTTATAACTATATCAACAATATAAAAGATAATTCTTCCTAAAATAGCATTTTCAAATAACAAAATTCAGGGTTACACATACAAGAGAAAAGTCATCCAAAGTAATCCCATAAACAAAGATAACTAATACTTTTAAACATTTCTCCATCCATTTATTTCCACATAGGTTCTTCCTTGACCAGGAGGTTATCCTATAGAATAGTGAATTCACTCGAGTAATGCCCAGGTCCCCTGTATTTATGGAAAATGACTATAAATGGATTCTTGGGATCATTTTTTATTTTCTCCTATAGTACTCTTCAATTTTCCTCATAAATTATTTACTTTATGTCCTTCTTTCCCACACATAAAGAATTTATTTGTTTTATTGAACACTTTCCTAGGTGTCTCCTTCCACATTTCTTTCATGATGTAAATTGAGCTTTATTTTTTCCATGGTCTCCACTGCTGGAGCTCTTATCATTCACCTTCATTCTCTTCTTTGTTGAGTTTGGGAGTTGGTTAATATATATGTTGTTGATCATATTTTTGGAAAACTGATTCAGAGTGAACATGATATCTTTTAAACCTATCAACATTCCATTTCATTGCTCATTTTCACCATTGTTCCCACCTTGTACATCATGTTAAATGTTACTATGACTTCCTTGCAATCCATCTATTGACTAACACAAGAAAGCACAGTGTGAGTCATAAAATCATTTAGAGAATATCATAACACCTTATTTTCAATCTAAAACACCTTAGTATTAACCAAGGTTGTTTATTACCATCTTATATTAAAATCCATAATATTGGTTTGTAAAGAAAATGTGAATTACCTTATGCATATCCCCCGAGAGTGTCATAACCAATAATGAAGCAAGGCTTATTGTCGTGTACTAGGATACCCCGGGTCAAGCCCGAAACTCTTTGTCAGAGTTTTCACTCCTAGGTACATCTGTGGCAGAGCCGCCTCTACCTGCTTATATCCAGATAGGGATGTATTTCTTGGAAAACCCACATAATATTTACATTACAAAAATTTTGGATGTTCTTCTATACTAATCCTTAAAGTCTATCTTAGGATAGTGTTTTCTAATCAGAGTTTTTCTAAATAAAGCTTCCAAGGTTTGTACTAAACTTCCTCTAATACCAACTGTAATGCCTCAACCCTAGTTACCCAGAGTTGGTGTTTTATTACATAACATTTGGATGATACAATGAATCATGTTCTGAAAGACCGATCAGTTTAGTAGACTTGGAAGTACTAGATACATTCATAAGTTTTACATTACATTACAAAATGAAAAAAAAACAACAATATTGTCTTCATTGACCATATTCATATTCCTTAGACTATCCCTACTGGTAATTCATAATATACTTATTTTTATCCTAGGAAAAATAAAACATAGAAATGGGTGATCTCAGATGCTCAGTAAGGATAAAAATATAGCAAAAACTTTCATAAATAAACATAAACAGTTAAGGCAATGTATAAGACTAAAACATAAGCCTTTTAAATATAAACTTCTTCATAATATGGCCAATATAAATCAAATAATGTCATTTAATAATTCACATAGATATTCTAATAGTTGAATAATCACATGAAATATCAATATCCACTTTCATAATGATGGGATGCATAATGTCAGACATCATAACCACATAGTCAAGGCCTCGGGCCAAGACTACAAATAATATTTTGTCAATTCCTTGTGCCAAGACACTAGTTTGTCTCATAAGACCTACTGATGCATCAAGTAGCTATAGTGGGCTCCACCCATCACTTACTAAGTCCAATGTATTCCTCAAATGAAAAGTTTGAAACATAGTATAAACATTCGTGTTAAAACTAGCATACGAAATGTTAATAATTTAACCCTAAACCATGAATGGTAAAAAATAACACATCCATAGTCAAACATATCACAAAACCTTTAATATAATATTTAATATTTTATCATAATAAATAAACTTCAAACAAGTGTAAAATACATCAAAGGATGTTAACATAGATGAAATCAAAACTATTTGAGAGAAATATCTCTTTCTATTTTGAAATCATTTAAATGTCACATAATTATCAAGAAGCTGTTAGAAATAGATTTTTGAAACAAAATGTCACATAACACTTTGAAACTTTTAAAAGGAATTTTAATTTTAAAAAATTCATGTCTATTTAAATAAATCCTTAAAACCATTTTTAAAACATGAACATTAATGAGAAATATTTAGAAAAATAAATCTTTAAAACATTTAAAATGATATTTTAGTAAGAGTTCCTAACTAAAAGAGAGAAGTTTGAATATAAATAATTAAGGTAATCTAAAATTTATAATATCATGAAAATATAGGGATTCATGGTATACTAAGTTAAAGTATAGTATATACACCATATAAAGGGGAATTGGTTCATAATAACAAATAAGTCTCAATAGAATGTAAATTGAGATGAGATCCCTTATAAAGACCGTATCCTTAGGTTAAGGATAAATCAATGACATAATTATGTGTGAAAAATATAAATACACTAAATATGATTGGATATTCAGTGTAAAAAAATTAGAGGACATTCACACATATTCTTGTAACAACAACACCAATGACTTGGATGTTTAACTCAATGAATTGAAATTGAGTTAAGATTACTCTTATCAAGTTCATATTGATGACTTGAGAATTTATCAATGGAGTGATTATGTGTATAAAAAGAATATCCATGAAAATTGGAGTATAAATAACTACATAAAGAGATAAATAGTGATTTCACACATAATCTTGGAGTAAAATAGTCAATGAAGTTTGCGTAAAACCCAATGAGTGGAAATTGAAATTTGAAATTCCCTTACCGATTTGATAACTTACGAAACATACACCCCATGAAAGAAGTATCATACAATGAAGATGTAAATACCCATAAATTAAAGTATATTACCCAAATAATACAATCATGGGCAGTACATACACTACACAGAATGAAATAGTGGCAATATAGCATGAATCTCACAGGAATAAGAAGTGAGATTAAAATCCCTTACCTTGTAATTTTCCTTGGTCGAGGGTAAGTTAACCTTCTATATAATATTTAAATAATTGTTTATTAAATTATACAAGAATAATATAAATATATATCATATATGATCTTATAATATTTCATTGTTAATAATATTTTAGTAGTATCATCGTTTCGGGTGTTAACTGATTCGTTTTCCTTTATATGCTTGGTTACATATTCCATGTTTGTTATTAATTGGATGTATTTGATTCATATAAAAAATTATATTAAGTTATTAAAAATTATTTTTAATCATAAAATTAAAATTATTCTTGGGTGATTACGATGGGGAATTAATCTCATCACGTTCGTGGAGACAGTAATCCGTACATATACACGAGCGACAATATCATTATATTGATGGTGGAATTGTATGAAATTGGATGGTATATCATATATAAAGAATCATTAACATGTTATATTTATTATTTATATCAGTTATACTCATTATTAAACACATCCAAATAATGATGTGTTTGAATAACAAACTACACCACGACGTGGAGAGGGTAAGTCGTACGTACGCACATATGGTGACTTTGTCATTTATAGGATGGATAGAATAACAAATATTGTTGTACCATATTTATAATAACATCACAGTATGTAGAAGGTACTCTATTTATTATTTTGGTATGGAAAAAAAAATGAGTAAATGTAAGAAGATAAGAACTTGAAAGAGGGTGGTGAAATTATTACCTCTTCTTCGGGTGTTTCCTTTTGAGTTGATAAAAAGGGCTCCTTAGGTTGGATTTTAGATTAAAGTAAGGCCTTTAGTTTTAAGTGAGGGAAGTTGGGAAGATATTTGGTCCAGGTTTTTCGAGCCAAATGGCTTTGGAAGTGTGAAATTAAGAAAAGGGTAAGTACCCTTTTGTTAGAGATATGAGGGTCACTTAGGAAAATCTTTAAATATTATTTTGTAATAAAATAATTTTCTGTCTATAATGGCTCCAAAATGATTTATTTATAATATAAGGTGGGTATGGTTCAAAATCATCTCAACCAGTAGGTTTTATACAATTTTAGGTTACCATTTTAACCTTATATTTTAGATTTAACTCTTAGTTAAATAGTTTAACTTTTACCATATCTTATTGTATTATTACACTATGTGGTTAATAAACTTACTCTAAACTTCTAAGAGAACATCAAGTGTTTAGTACCCTACACTGGGAATTATATAGAGTGTCTGACTTGAATCATCTTAGTCTCGTGTTTAATAATTTTGTGAGCTCCTTCAGCACATAGTGATCTATGTTTCGTGAACAATGGTTTCCCACTTTTCCTTAAAGTGGATTTTTAATAAAAATTTATATTTGGATGGATGGATGGTTAGGGTAATTATAATATCATTTTTACCTTTAATTACCCTATTTACTTTTAACCGTGGTAAATAAAAGTAAAAAGTTACTATTCACCAAAAATTATTTTCATCTTATTGAACCACATTTACTTACTGACACCAACCGTGTCTCTTGTATTTTTTAAATTCAACTCACAGAAGTGGTAAAATTAAGTTTTATGCAAATTTGCAAATGCTCCTAGAAGGTGGGTAAAAGACGGTAAAAAATTCAATAAAATTTTATAAATCTAATTTTATTATAAAAAAGAGTCCAATGAATCACATTGAACTAATATAGGTATTATGTATCTATATTGACTTAAATAAATAAAAATAAATAATTATTTAAAAAAAAGTCGGTTTTTAAACAATAACGCAGTGTTTTTCACTATTCATCAAAAATTGAAAGTTTTTAGAAAAATACCAAAAATTCACCCTAAGATGATTTTTTTATTCCAAATTAAAAAATGAATTCTATTTTACTAAACTCAAAACATACTAGTAGCATTAATTAATTTAAAATTAATTCTCATTGTCAAAACCAAAAATCGAGTTTTTAAGAAGTAAAAACTATTAAAAGATTAACATGTGTTTATGTCAAACTTAAATGTGAAATTACTTATAATGACCTATATTGTATTAAATGATAAAAATATAATCTTATTATACTTCCAAACCATTAAAATTCATAATTTAACACTATAAATTATTTCAATTAAAAAAGTTATTTTCAATTAAATTTTAGTATTTTCACTATTCATCAAAATATGAATGTTATTAGAAAAGTACCAAAAATTTATACAAAATAAATTTTTATACCCCCATTCTAAAGGATAATTTTATTACATTAAATTTAATATATAAAAGTTTCAAATATTGGTTTTAAAAATTGTTTCCCATTAAAAGGTGGTAAAATTTCATTTTTTGATAATTACTTCTTCTATGTAAAAAAAAGAATTTATTCTTATATTATGTCTAAGAAACGCATAATATGGATTATAAAATTATATGGAGTATATAAAATTTAAAATTTAGTTAATACTATTCATAACCACTTTTTGAACGGCTATTTGGTAAGTTGTGGTGGGCTCGAACTCAGTGTTGCGTGTAGCATAAGCTATTGAATTACTTAAAAGAAAATAACTTACTATGAAATATAGGGATGTTATAACTACCTTTACAGGAATAGAAATGATGCTCCCTCTTCTAAATTATATAGGTAATCTTGGTTTTTTCATAGTAAAATCATTTTACATAGAATTAATTTAGTTTTTTATATTAATGTTTAATTTATTTCTCTTTATTATTACTCATATAAGAATTTTTTCCTTATACTGGTGAATTATTTTGTTTGAGTTGGGGTGGTATGTCCATATTTCATGCCTTTATACACTTAAACTTACATAGACATCCTCTCCCTCAAAACCTTTTCACCCCTATAGTGTTGGCATTTATCACATTCCTTTAAGTTCCCTCCACTTCTCAATCATAGAGGTAATCTTGATGATTTCATAGTAAAATCATTATCCATAGAATTAATGTATTGTTTCATATTAATGTTTAATTTATTTATTTTTAGTATTACTCATATAATAATTGTTTTCTTATACATGTAAATTCTTTTCTTTGAGTTGGGGTAGTCTGTTCAAAGTTACTCATGATCATGAGATATTGGACTTCTAGTCTGCAACTAAGATAATGACAATAAATAAATTTGTAAAGAATGTATACAACCCTCATGAATAGGTGAATTTATACAAATTATTTAATTAATTTTTTCATCATTTTATCTACTATTTGTAAGTAAATTTCTTTAAAAAATTATAATACTTATATATTTTTTTCACTAATATTTTCGGAAGTTATATTTTTCTTTCAACTATCTGAAATAAGCCAAAAAAGAAACAAAATATTCCTTTTTTCCAATTTTACCATGTTTTCCATTGACTTTATTTTTCAAAATGCCAAAAATTAATATTTATTCATTGTTCTTAGCCAAAAAAAAACCTTTCTTGTTGAAATTTATAAGAGTATAAGAATCTCATGTACCCATTTCGGTGACTTCTTATGATATAATCGGCACATGATTTTCCTCTAATCTTATATATTTTAACAACAAGAAAGGTTTTTCGACTAAAAACATTGAGTCAATATGAAATTTTGGATGTTTGAAAAAAAATACAATATAAATCATGGTAACATTGTTTGTTGTTATTTTTTGTGACTTTGGGACATGTAGAAATAAGACACACCTTAATCTGGAATACGATGTGGCCATAATGACTCCAAGTGCTTATTTTTATTTGAAATTGACATTAATTTTAGTACAAATGAAAACTGGCATACTCAAAACTGAGAAAAAATATTTAGATTGTTTTGATACTTTGATAAAATGATCCATAGATAATTTTTTGATATGTATAAATCATCCACACCTCAATCTGATACACGATGTGCCTGGTATGACTAAAAGATTCCATTATCACTTTAAAATTGATATTTTATTTCAAAAAGTTTCACTCATTGAAAATAAATAAAAAATACTTTTATTTTCCTTATAATTTATGAAATTGATTCATAACTAATTTTTTATGTGTATGAATTAGTCTCATGTAAAATTGATACACTATTTCATCGGTATGAGTCAAAGTGTGTGTTTCTTGTTTAAAATTACATTTTAATAAACAAAAGACAAGTTATGTAATCAAAACTAATAAAAATAATATGGATTATTAATATAATTTAGGAAAATAATTTGTAAGTCATTTCAGGTGTTTTGGAATCACCTTCACCTCAATTAGACCCATGGTGTAACTGGCATGACTCTAAGTGCGTCATTTTTTTTAAATTGGCATTAATTTTAGTAAAAAGAAATTTTGTCCTACTATAAACTAGGGAAACAAATTTGGATACTTTATGAAAATAATCCATAATTAATTTTTCACATGTAGGAATTATCCTCACCTTAATCTGATACATGATGTTTCTAGTATAACTCAATGCATTTGTTATTAGTTTAATATCGATATTTTATTTTAGAAAGTATCACTCACTAAAAACTTAGAAAACGTGCTCATATTTTCTTGATAATTAAGGAAAAAGATTTTTAAGTAATTTATGAATTGTAAAAATCAGTCTCATATAAAACCAATGCATGATGTGATAGATATGGGTCAAATTGTGTGTTTCTAGTTTAAAATGAAATTTTAGTAAAAAATACAAGTGACATACTCAAAATAGAACGAATACATTCAGATTACTTTGATACTTTAGGAAAATGATCTATAAGTCATTTGAGATGTTTAGGAATCAAATTCACCTCACTCCAATGCATAGTGTGATCAGTATGACTCCAAGTGAATCTTTCTATTTAAAATTGAAATTAATCTTAGTTAAAAGGATAAATGACCTACTCAAAATCGAGCAAATGAATTCAGATTATTTTTGTACTTTCATAAAATGTTCCATAAGTATTTTTTTATGTGTATGAATTATCCACACCACAATCTGATACATGATGTTCCTAATATGAATCAATGTGTTTGTTATCAGTTTAAAATCAACATTTCAGTTTCACTCACTAAAACCCAAGAAAACACACTTTGATTATATTGATAATTTATAACAATAATTAATGATTCATTTATTATGCTTATGAATTAGTCTCATGTAAAAAAAACACATGGTGTGAATGGTATGATTCAAAGTGTGTGTTTCTAGTTTAAAATTACATTTTAGTAAAAACTTCAAGTGGCATAATCCAAACCAAGAAAATGAGTTCATATTATTTTCATATATTAAAAAAATACATATGTCATTTGAGACATGTTGGAATCATATGTATCTCAATATGACACACGGTGTGATCTATATGACTCCAAGTGTTTCTTTTTATTTAAAATTGACATCAATTTTAGTAGAAAGGACAACCAACCTACTCAAAATAGAGAAAATTCTTTCATATTGTTTTGATACTTTCTTAAAATGATCCATAAGTCGTTTTTTAAGTGTATAAATTAGAACCACCTCAATTGGATACACGATTTTCCTGGTATGACTCAATATGTCTTTTATTAGTTTAAAATTGTCATTTTAGTTCAAAAAAATTCACTCACTAAAAACTGAGAAAACATGATCATATTGTCTTGATAATTTAAGACAGTGATTCAGAATTCATTTTTGATGTTCAGTAATCATTCTCATATCAAACTAACACATGATTTGACCGGTATGAGTCAATGTGTGTGTTGCCATTTTAAAATTAAATTTTAGTAAAAAGGACAAGTGATGTACTCAAAACTAATAAAAATGTTCCTAGTGTTTTGATACTTTAGAAAAACAATCCATATATCATTTGAGACATTTTGGAATCAACCTCACCTAAATCTAACACATAGTGTGATCTTTATGACTCCAAGTACATATTTTTATTTAAAATTGACATCAATTTTAGTAAAAAGAACAATTATCCTACTCAAAACCAAGAAAATGCATATATTGTTTTGATACTTTAAGAAAATGATTCATAAGTCATTTTTGATGTCTAGGAATTATTCAAACCTCAATTTTATATATGATGTTCCTAGTATAAATCAATGTGTCCATTATCAATTTAAAAATGATATTTTATTTCAAAAAGTGTCAATCACTAAAAACCAAGAATACACACATATATTGTCTTAATAATTTAGGAAAATGATTTTGTTGGTGCCAAAATCTGAGCCTTGGAATAAATCAGTAAATGAATAAGAAAATTTTCCAAAAAGGGCCTCCCCATGAGGCTCCTCCTCAAAGCCTCCAGCACCACAAAACCACCTTGATGCCTCCTATGTGACCACTATGGAGGGAGTGATGGAATACTATGTGATCCTGAGGAACTTAATGGGATTTGGGAGCCTCTATGACCACCATAGAGGGAGTGATGGACTTCTTTGAAACTCTGAGAAACTTGAAAGATCAACCTCTAGTTGTGAAGTGCGAATTTCTTCATGGCACACCTTCAGCACATCCCCCCCTAGAGCCTATAAATACCCAACTCCCCTCACTCCAAATGGGGGACACCCAGAACATTCACCTTTCAAATTCTCAAATCATGAAGCATCTTCTACTCAGTGATTCGTTGAGAAAATGAATCATCCGAGTAACTTCATCTTTGAAAATCCACTTTCCCTTGCTCCATTTTACCTCTAATTCATGTGTGGATTCCCTTCATGAATCCTTTTAGCCATCTCAAAAGAAGGATACCTCTTTGGGTACTCAGGTCTTCATGAAACATTTTGTCTTAACGAAACACCCTCCAAGAACATCTAAACTCCATGCATAGACTGAGTCATTATGCTTCACTAAGTACCCTCCTTTACAAATCCCCTTCACATTGCGAAGCACTATATCTTAGCGAAGCCCCTCTCTATGAGGCCTTCTTTCTTCTTGAACCCCTCTTCCATGTGGCCCTCCAGACAAGTACGTAGTGATTTCATGGTTCCCCAAGTGATGCTTCATGTTGTGTTGCCCTACCTCATGCTTCTTTTCATAGGCACACTAATGGATATTTCTTCTTCACATATCCACACTAACATCAACACCCTAATGGATCACTCCACAACTCCATTAACCAACAAACTTTTTAGTGCCTTTCTTTCACTAAGGATTAAAGTGAACTAGTTATTTAAGTCCTAGGGGTGAAGAGTGAATCCCCATCTTCTGAGTTATAGGATGTTAAACTACCAAGCACTCATATCCTCAACACATGATGTTAAATTGTGACCACCACATGAGTGACAGGCCTGATATGAGCAAGAAGGGTATGGGCACCATCACCCTCTCACTCCCCCTCTCCCTCTGTACTTTGTCACCTTTTTCACCTCAGGCAGTCTCTTTGTAATCCTTGGCCTAACTTGATAGGGTGATCTTTGTACAAAGACCATAACCTTCTCATACATCTGGAAATCCTTCTCAGGCTTCCCTCCTGTAGTAAGTCCCAACCTCCTTCTCATGGGCCACCAAACACACATAAGCCCCTATTTTCTTTTTGGGTTTCTAACCATGCGTAATCCCCACTCCACCCCTCGCTGACACACTTTTCATGACACAATATTCAGTTCCTTTGTTGGATCTTATTTCTCACACTATGCATGACTCACATGGGCTTAGAGTAAGCATCAACCCCGACATCCTCCTTGGTCCAGTTTAGTGTGTAATCCCCAAGCCCCTCTCCACCTAACTATGTGGAATTTTATCCCTATATTCTAAGTAGGGTATGTTGGAAGCCTCTCTGAGGTTCAAGACCATTACTTCCCATTATCCCTCTATCCAAACCATTTTATGTTGGTTCACCCTTAATCCTACATGATGTTAAATTGTATTCCCCTTTCATACCACATGACGTTAAAATTTATGCTTTTGAACTACATGAGTTTTGATCCTTGTCTCCTAGATAGGGTATGTTGGAAGCCTCCCTGAGGTTCAACCCCAAATTTTGGTAAACTTTAGTGTACCCTTTTTTTGGGACTCACATCCTTGGTCCTCCCCTTAGTGGTGTGAGACCAGTTCTCAGGAAGCTAACCTTGTGCAAGACCCACAATCAACCCATACTATTCGAACCAATAGTTCCCCTCTTGTGATGGGCTGCTAACCACGCGTAAGTCCTCATCATGTCTTCGAGTTGTTTTCCTTTGTGTACACCTTGATTTTGTGCCCCATTCTTGAACTACATGGACTTTGATCTTTTCCCTTTTTGATCAAGGTACATCAGAAGCCTCCCTAAGGTTCAATCCCATCTCCCATGTCCCATCCTGGTCTCTCCTTCGATCCTTTGTGCCTTAGAAATATCATACCTTAACTAGTTGGTTCCATTTCCTTCAGGTCCACATCCACGCGTCCATTCTCATGAGTCACCTCCTCATGTGACTTATTGACCCATTCTAGAACTACGTGAAGTTTTATTCCCACCACAGGGATATGAAGGAAACCTCTATAAGGTTCAATCCCATTATTTACACCTTCACATTGATTCTCAGTTCCATCCCCATTCATTCCATCCTTTGACACTTCATTTGTATCCATCCTGATTTTACTTGGTCCACCACATCACGAAGAAATCATACCATCCATATGGCTAGCTAACCATGTGTAAGCCTCATTCATTTTATTGCACTTTTTAGCACCCAGTTTTCTAACCATATTTAATCCCCAGCATGTATTTGGGTTGTTTTCCTTTGTGTACACCCAGATTCCATGCCTCACCTATTTGAACTACATGGGTTTTGATCCCTATCTTCTAAACAGTTTACGTAGGAAGCCTCTTTGAGGATCAATCCTAGCCGATGGTAAACCTTGGTGTCCCATTTGTGTGGAACCATCCTCCTATCTGATATACCCTCTATGGTATTCATATCGGTCTTCAGGTGTGAAACCTTCCCCTTTGTGGGACACACCATCTTGGGTCCTTCCTAATTGGGCATTCTAATCCATCCATCCAAAAAACATTCTAGGTGCTCCCTCCTAGGTATTTACCCATCTGATCCACTCCCATAGATGTTTTAATCAGTCTAATCCATCTTTTCTAGATATTAAACTCATGGAATACCCCATTTTAAACATGGGAATCCAAGGAAAACCTTGGAGACATGCCTCCAGTATATGATTCCCTACATTCGACATGGGATGCCTCGGGCTTCTGCACTCTCAAGAAGCCCTCTGATTAGGGAAAATCCAGCTGTATCGGTGTTTCCACATCCAAACATGCCATTGATGCCTCAACATGACTACTCTCCTAACTGAAGGTTGCTACCCGGACTTCACCCCCTTGGGAATGTCCTAACAGAAGCAGTGTAATTAATTGGCGTCTATAAATATATAGCACCGGGAAGAGTTTCAAGAACGTCTTGATCTTTATAGGAGACCCAGACTAGGCGAAGAATTATGAAGAGGGATCCAAGGAAGGAGAGACCAATATCCCATCATACTATTTTGATCAAGGAGAAAAAAATATCTAAAGAAGTGGTCAATGTCACCCACCTTTTGAAAGTGGGAATGTGGGGAAACAATCAGTGCATCCTCACCAATGATGTGTTCCCCAAAAAAGTGTTGGAAATAGAAACGGTGAACCTAATGTGAAGTTATTCTCCCCAATATGGGGATTAACAACACTTGTGGAATCACCATATGAGCATATCACTAGATTTAATTATCCATCACCAAGTCCCGCCAAGAAAATAGTAGGCCTAGCATGAAATTCACTAGGATTTGGGATAGTTAGTCATTGGAAATACCGATCTATGACGTTGTCAGCATGGATATTTATATCCACTCATGGATGATTGAATGGCGTTGGGTAACTGGGCATCACTTTGCTACTATCTGTACTGATGGATGAATCATCCTACATTGTAGGACCTAGGCTATAGCTACAGGAAACTGATCACCTTATGCCCACAAACATAGGGGATGGGGAAATACGAATGGAGAAATCCCACACAACTTCACCTCTTCTACGACGCATCCCATGACAACAACTACTAGGCACCCATTCCCCATCTCACCCTTCGAATTTATTAAAAGTAGGTTGATCGATATTATTTTTCAACGATACGAATAGGAGGCTGTCATCCTGATGAGGGATATAGCCCATCATGATTTGGAGGCTTATGTGACCCACCAACATTGTCGCCCCCAAGGGCCGCATAGGGAGCCAATGATAATTCCCCATAACTTCAATACTTTTAGGAGACTCTCCCAATAATGATCTTATGACTCACTCCCTTACGCCAACAAAGTGAGGGGTGTCCAAGTCCACCTGGCTATGACTCCAGCAATGGGACCACCAAGGAGGGATCCCACTAGGCCACATAAATGCCACCAGCCAGTCCCACAGACTAAAGAGATGGTGGTCCATACCCTTGTATAGTAGGACCTAGCTCAATTGAATTGATGTCAATGTTGAGAGAAATATCATGAGGATGTCTGACAAGGGGAATCATCTTCCATGTCTTCAGTGGCCCGAGACATCACTGATGCGTGTTATTAGCTCCCTGTTACAACAGAGTAGGGTAACCACTATGCCTGGTCAGGATTGATATCCCAGCCACCCCCTGGGTAGGCTGGGTTGACTTTTCTGATTTCCGGTGCAAGAATCATCCATCACAAGATGACCCATGGTGATGACATTCATTACGGAGGCACTCCCCGTACTGCTGACAACTAGAGTAGAGGTCCTTTTCACTTTCGTGTTTAGTATAGAGGTCCCCCCCCCAT
Source organism: Viscum album (assembly GCA_963277665.1). Classification (NCBI taxonomy): domain Eukaryota; kingdom Viridiplantae; phylum Streptophyta; class Magnoliopsida; order Santalales; family Viscaceae; genus Viscum; species Viscum album. The sequence goes on from OY728119.1 coordinate 545,557,505, forward strand.
AATACCATCATTAGTCCAGGAAGAGGTCCTCCCTATCTTATTGACCCTCAACATGAAGGTCCCCCTCGTTCCCATGGTATTAGGTATATAGGCTCTCCCAATATTACATTCTATCAATGTGAAGGTTCTCCTTGAATAGTTACCAACACAAGTAGAGGCTCGCCCCACTCCCTCATTATCAACCATAGAGGTCATCCCCGTGTTCCATTCAACATCTTCTCAAGTGCTCCTCACACCCTGTCTCATCAAAGAGAAGTTCTTACCCATGTAAAAGATCTACCCTACCCTAAAGAACCATCCTGGGGTAGGAGGAAAGGTCAGTACCGCTAGAGGAAGAACCGTGGGAAACCTTGGATCGCAATAAAGACAATTCTATTTTTAGACATTGAAGCGTAGTGCGATTCAGTGATGGAACTCTCACCCTAATCTTCTATACATGGGTCTAGGTTAGGAACTAATAATATCATCCTTTACCTACCATAAATTGAAATGCATTGGATCCCTGAATCCCTCCATAGATACATACAGGAGGAAGAATATTTGGCTCCTTTATGGGGTCTTGCTATGGAATCCTCCATGTCATCACTGGGATCATTCTCTACCTCAAAAAGAGATCATAGAGAATTGTTCTGGGGACCGGTCAATGATGAGCACTAACCTGATCCACTTCCAATGACCACCCCTCTTGTGCAAGAAGCATTGTTCAGCACCCCATCCTATAGGGATGTTGTGATAGAACCATTGCATTCTCCAGAATACATACCAAGATGTAGTGGTTTGTCTACTCGCACACCATACTCACCACCAACCAATATACCCTTAAAATAGTATATTTCATTTTTTCTACTGATCCCTTAACTTCCCCCAGTTGATGAATGGGGAAACAAATGGCTGGATCCCGAGTGGGAGCTGAGAAGTTTGTGGTACATTATCACAGCGGACCATTTCCATAAGATATTCTAGATGATTGCAACTACAAGATTCAATATTACAGAGTCCCTCACCTAGGATGAAGTTATGTGATTCCAAAAAACCTTAGGGATGGCGCATTTTTATATCCTTCATCGATGGTTATCATACTGAAAATTAGGGAACACTCCGACGACATTGGCCAGTAGTTCCACATACTTGAGTTGGCCGCACTCCATGTTTCTTAGCACCCTACGTCGCTTGGTTATCATCAGACCCTCTAGCAACAATGCGTTCAGAGCATTACAGTTCTCTGTAAAGTTATTAAAGAGGCTTCCCCACATGTCCAAATCCATGGCTGGGGGCAGTACGCTGCCCTTCATTTTAGTATGATCCTACACCAACCTAGTTCACCCATTGATATTGAGGATATGCCTTTGGGTGTCTTCACAGTAAACATGGTAATTCCTGATATATACCCAAAAGGGGTAATCAAAATAGTTCTTGTAGAAGATGAAAATCCCACTGGGGTAGCACAAAACTCGACAGACCTGGTAGGTTTCCACACTCACCAACAAAGAACTTTTCTTGGCCTTAATGTACCTTCTAAGTCATTGCCAATTAGTCAAGGCCCCAGTAAGGGTAAGGAGCACACTAGTAAATTCAATCCTTCTGATATATCTGGTTTAGTGCAAAATATCAAAGATGATAAAAAAAAATCCACACTACATCAGCAGCTCACTGAACATAAAAATATTGTTGATGAACTCCTTGCTGAGAGTACTGCAAAACAGTGGCCAGACTATGGTAATCCTCGACTGGGGTAGCAAGGAGAGGCACAAGTCCCCCTATTGAGGTGCCTCCTAGTGATCTCGACAACCCTTCCCATCTAAATTGGTTAGAATTCATATTTTATGGAAATCGAGAATGATATTCTTTACCGAACCCACCTGAGCTACACGATAACCTTCCTCGGGACCGGGCTTAGGTTCTACCAGTCGCTACTCAAGTTCTACCGGTCACTCTGGAGGTTCCTCTAGTGACCCCTCATGTCATCCCACCATCCACTCCATGATCCACTCATCCATATTACCATGTTTAAGAACCTTCCAATGCATTGGTGTTCAAGGACCCTTTCCAAGATAGGAATCCTCGTCAAGATGATCTAACAACTGCTCTTATTTCTCACCTCGAGGCTCTTGAAACCCAACAAGTGTAAATCCCACCTGATGGTAAGATGTATCCAACATTGGTGGATAATATTAGAGCACCCCTGGGTTTTGAAAATCCTATTTTATCTCTTTTCAATGGGATCTATGATCCACAGCTGCATCAGACCCACTTTATTTCAAGGTGCGGACCCATGCTAGGAACTCCAACATAGCAGAAGTTCGTTAAGCTCTGGTATTTCATACAGACACTGGAAGGTCCCACATTTTTCTATTAAAACCATTTACCCATTGGCTCCGTAGTTGGTTGAGAATATCTTCATACGTAATTTTTCTACCAGTTCAGTTCCACCACCTGAAATACTGGTATTTCTGACCTCTTCAAGTGCAATAAAAGGATGGATGAATGAGTCACAGACTTTGTCTCCAGGTGGAAGGGCCTCACATATTCACTCAACATGCCACTAACTCAGGAATATCTACTAAAAATGTGCATAGGGAATGTGAAGACCAAACTATTCCCTTCTCTTATCACTAAAAACAACCTAGGTGTATTTCAGGATTTCTCTAACAAAGATCAACGTTTAGAAGAAGCCTTATATCAAGTCAATCTGGCACATCTGTTGCCTCCCGCAGCTCCTTCAAGAAGTGTTTCCAAGGTCAATACTGCTACTATTTCACAGATAAAGGCCCCTAGATTGTAGTAATTATTAATGGAAGAGACACTTTCACATCCTCATTGAGGGCTACTACCTCAGGCTCAGCCTTCGGCTCAAAATCACATGCCTCAAAACTTATAGGGGCTACTAGGTAATGCACCACTGCCACCAAGGAGAGACAATCAGGTTCCCCCTCCTCTCCAGGATACAGCCCCTCGTCAGGGACAGGCTCCTAGAGTCCCTTTACTGGATTGTAGAAACTGAACCTACTCATTTAATGAGTCCCTAGTTACTTCTATAGTGCCTTGGATCAAGTAATCCAATGGTTTCATGAATAAAGGAGGCCTGAAGCAGTAGATATAACTGATTATCCCAATTACTGTCCCAATCACCAGTTCCTTGGGAACATTATCAAGAAGTGTTATGTGTTCAAATACCGGATTCAGGACTAGGTCAACAACAACATACTCAGATTAGGTCTAGCCCCGACATGGGTGTCATGTGTGTCTACAAAGCTTGATAGCAATGGCGAGGGTGAATGGTAATAGGTCTCTCTCCATGAGTCAAAAAAGTATGACAGCCAGATATCACACAAGGTAGTTTCTCGAGCCCATGGTATTATCAATTCCCTTTTGAATCAACCTGAACCATCTGAAGTCATTGTGCTACCACCAGATACTACCTATGCATCGACATCTCATATTTCACTATCTTAAGTGAGTAGGAATCGACGACGTAAGGTATATTGAAGCCCTCCACCTATGCCAAATCCATCCCATACACGCAGAGATTTAATGCTCCCAAAGATGGGTATTTCCCCCAAAATTCAGTCAATAATAGAATACTCCTCGAGTGATGACCAATAGTATGCCTTGGTTAATACCATTGAATTGGTGGACCCTTGCATGGTAACCATTAATTAATAGAGCTATGAAGACACTCCTAACATCATCAGTTGATTCTAGCATCAATGGATCCATGGGAATGAGAATCACCAGAATTCTCAGGCCAATTCTCTAAGCCAAGCCATGCACACCATCAAGACCAGACAATAGGCTCAATGCAGAGCTTAGCATGCGCACCTTCCTCATCATTTTATGTCAGATTCACTCCCACCATCATTCATATTGATTGATTAGGTATATCCTCCATGATCGTGTTATGATCAACCACATTCAGTTGTGGATAGACCACATCCATCTGGTCATCAGCTGGTAGTCACTCTACGCAGTTTGACTAGTGAACAGCAGGACATTCCCAGTACCATCCAGAATCCTCCAGTTCTACCAACCACACCTGTCATGCCACCTATTACTGAGCAACCTCCTATATAAAGAAGTGTGTGCCTAATATGGAAGTATGATGTACTTAATCACCTTTCCATCATTCCTAAAATGCTCTCAATCCTCAAGGATCTCTGCCTATCTGCAAAAATGTGTGAATCCCTCATAAAGGCTTTAAGAAGCCCCCTACAATTTGAAATAGAGGTAGTGGTCGTAGAAGCCTTCCATATTGAAGAAGTTGAGAATGAATAATTTTAGTCCATAATTTCATTCTCATAAGAAGATTAAGGTTATCTCATATAGGGGAACATCCACCCATTGTATATCACTGTTTATTTCAACAGCATGGAAGTCCATCATTGTCTCGTTGACATGGGTTTTGGGATCAATCTCATCGTGAACTGAATGCTCTATATATTGGGATATTTTGAAATAGATCTAAGTCCCTCTAACCTAAATATTCAAGGTTATGATAGGATGGAATGGACAGTAGTTGGGAAAATCTTCCTGAAGACCCAATTTTGTTGCCCAGTTTCCAACACTGGGTTCATGGCTATCTCACAGGACACCACATACAATGCGTGTATGGGTAGACCAAGGCTCCACCTACATGTGGAAGTCCCCTCCTCATATCATCAATCCCTCAAGTACTCCCTTAATGGTCAAGTGGTAATTATCCAAGGTGATGTGTCTCCCTTTTCTTCTTATGAATCCCACTACTTAGATGTCGACTATTAAAAGAGAAAGGAAAAGCAGGTTCGGGCCAATGAGGTTGAGCAAACTACTGTTGCAGTCGACCCATGGATAGACTAGGATGATGCCTCCATTCTCCCAATCCACCAGTTAGAGGCCAAAATCCTAGACCTGGGTAACTACTTCATCATCTCTGGTACAAATGGAAAGTGTTTTCCCAGGTACAAGGAGCATAGGAATGTCACTTTTTACTCGTACACGAATCAGGCTCAAGTGGTCTCAGATCCCCTTACCTATGTGATGTATCAGGATTTTCCCCCTATGGAAATGGAAATATGTTATATATTCTTGTTTCATTGGGCTAGGTTGAACCGGATCAAGCCTATGTTCCACTACTAATTTAATATTATCAAGTGTGCCTCGTTGGGTCAAAGTCCTTATGGGATCAGATCAATAGCTTTTGAGGTAGATCTAAAACCAACAATGGTAAGATCATCCATGTGTACAGAGGTAAAACAGAAGTATGTGGATTTCTTGAAGCAGCATCAAGATGTATTCTCTTATACTTATGGTGATATGCTAGGACTAGATCCTCAAGTCACCGTCCACCACCTTGGTCTCCTGATGAACCATTATGGGTTCAAATATCCTCCCAAAAAGATGAACCCTTATCACAGTTCCATGGTCGACGACAAGGTTGATAAGCTCAATAAATCCAACTTCATCAATAAATTACACTACCCAAAATGGCTAGACAACATTGTTTCTGTCCAAAAGAAGAATAGACATATCAGAGTCTGCATCAACTTACGGTATCTCAACCATCCCTATCTAAAGGATTATTTTCCCCTTCTTATGACAGAGTTGTTGATCAACACTACCATTGGATTCCAAGCTATCTACTTCAAGGATAGGTATTTCGAATATAATCAAATCTGAATGGATCCTGTGGATGAAGATTCTACCACCTTCAGAGCACCACAAGGTACTTTATGTTACTAAGTAATGTATTTTGGTCTTAAGAATTCATGTGAAACATATCAGTGTGTCATGCACCGCATATTCAAGCTGATCTTCGAGATGTTAGTAGAATGCTATATGGACAATTTGGTGGTCAAATACCGCCAACCTTAGGACTATCTCAGAGATATAGAGAAAGTTTTCAAATTCCTATTCTTCCGCCATCTGAAGATGAACTCCTTGAAGTTTGCCTTTGGGGTTACCTATAGAAATTTTCTCAACTTTGTTATCAGATATAGAGGCATAGAGATCTATCCGGAGAAGATCAAGGCCATCATTCAGATGCCTCCTATGAGCAACATCCAGGAGCTCTGAATCATTCAAGACCACTTAACCTACATATGCCAATTCATTATGATCTTGTCTAGAAATTATAATCCCTTTTCTCGGCTCATGAAAAAATGTTTCTACTACAATTGGGATGAAGAGTGTTAGATCGCTTTTGAGAAGATCATGAAGTACCTTCTACATCCTCTTGTTATGATGCCACCCATCTCTAAAAAGCAGCTGGTCCTTTATATGACCACCCTAGAATGATCCCTCAGTGCCCTTCTAACCCATAAGAACAACGAAGGGGTATATAATTTCCTATACAATCTCAGCTGCATTCTACTCGATACAGAGACTAGATATTCCTCTATCAAAGGGAGCTATCTTGCACTGGTATTCACGGTCCAGTAGTTATGACATTTTTTGAAGCACCATGAGATATATCTGGTGTCTCACATAGACTTGCTGAAGTATATTCTAAACCACCCCATGTTGACATTCCATATAGCTCGGGGGTAAGTGATTCATTAGTAGTTTGAAATCGTGTTCATTCTACAGAAAGTAGTCAAGGGTTAGGCACTGGCAGACTTCCTTGCCACCCATTTGGCCCCTACAGTGCATTATCTGGATCTTTAATTCTCAAATGAGTAAATCCTCTTAGTGGATCAATTCATTCCTTTTTATAATATGCACTTCGACAGTGCTTCGTGAAGCCCTACCGGCAGGAGACTCAATGATCCCAGACTTAACAGAGTGGGCCTGGGTATCATATTCACCATGCCTGAATAGGATATCTTTCTCTATTCATTCCTATTTTAGGAAGTTTTTACCAACAATGAGGCTGAGTATCAAGCCCTCATCACTAGTCTTGAACTGTTACTTGAGATTTTTGTTCCCCATCTGCATGTGAAAGGGGACTCTGAACTAGTTATCAAGAAGATCAACTTGGACTACGTCATTAGGAAACGAGATCCAGTACCCCTGATTGAGCGCACCTGCTATCTAATTTCCCAGTTCCCTTGTCATCCAGAAGTTACTTATTTTCCTCAATTGAAGAATATTCAAGCTGATGTATTTCCCTTATTTACCAAATCTATTATAGAGCTTGACCAGGGTGATATGATTATCCATGTGATGCTTCAGAGATACATCACTCTCGTCACTCCAGATGATGATGATATCCAGCAGGTAAGTCATATTACCAATGGTGTATCCATATTGGGACCCCTGGATCCCTATATCATGGTACAAGGGACCCCTTGTTGGATAAATCCTTTTATTTATTATCTCCATCATGGTAATCTCATGACAGAATGAGTTGAATGTGAGTGATTCCGTCACTGTGAAGTGCAGTTCACCGGCCATAGTGGTCTCAGTGTTGAGAAGATCCTCTAAAAACATGGGTTAGATGGATTTCTACTCCACTACATTCAAGGGGATGAGATTCCCTAGGTTATTCAAGAACTCAATTTCGGTTCCTGTGGAGCTTATCAGGCAAGGTTGAAACTCCCTCATCAAATCCGAAGGTTGGGATACTTCTGGCCCACCATGTTCCATGCCTGTACCGAGTTCACTAAAAGATGCCACGCATTCTAGATCCATTCTAATTTAGTGAATCAGCCACCAGAGCCTCTCCATACTACCATGTACTCTTGTCCCTTTTAAATCTAGGGACTTGATGTTATGGGACCATATCCACCAGCAACAGCTCGCCAATGTAGGTTCATCATGACCGCTACAGATTTCTTTTCCAAGTGGGTAGAAGCAATTCCAATCAAGGAATTCAAGGCCAATTATATCATTTATTTCATAATATTCAATATCATTCACCGATTCAGGGTCTCTCATGTTTTCCTCACTGATAATAGCACCAACTTACGGGTAGCTGAGCTGAAGAAATTGTACGGCAAGTACAATATCTATTCTAATCATACCTCTCTCTATCATGAGCAAGAAAATGGGTAGATCAAGGAATTCAACTAAACCCTCTCTAAAATCATGAAAAAGATGGTTGGTCATAATAAGAAGATTTATCCAGACAAGATTCCCAACACTCTCTGGGCTTACCGGATGACGACTCGTAATTCCGCCCATGTGACTCCATATTCACTAATGTATGGAATAGAGACAGTCTTTCCTATTGAGATTCCATTACTGTCACTATGGACAACTATTTATGATCAATAGATGTCAGACAAGGTTGAAAAATTACATCTAGCTTAACTAAAATCCCTCGATGATAATAGGCTTTGTGCCCTGCACAATCTGGAGAGGCAACATAACAAGATAGCCATAGCTTTTAAAAATAAAGTTAATATTTTTTATTTCCTTCAAGGTGGAATGGTCTTGTACCTAAGAATTACAATGATACCTGATAGGAAGCCACAAAATTTAGAGCCCAAATGGGGGGGCTTACATCATTCACAAGGTTTGCCTCAATGCTGCATACTCACTAGTCACCATGGATGGGGATCATATCACTCCTCCCACCAATACCAAATTATTCAAGTAGTACTCTGTATGAGTGGTCCCTCATCCTACATGATGATAAATTGAAAATAGTCTGAGATCTATGACATTAAACTAATATCCATTTCATCCTGCATTAAAATAAATTGTGAAAGTTGAATACACCTTGTGGTCTGATCTCTATGACCATAAACTAAGATTTATATCATCCTTGCCACAAGACGTTAAACTGCACAGGTACTACCACGCTTCATGAAACCATCCATTTGCGTCTTCATCATATTTCACATCTGAAAGGACCCCCTAGTATCCTGGTCTCATGCCACCTTGGCTCACCTACCGTTGTGGGCCAATATCTTGGAGGATCTGGAATGGCAATTTGAGACAGGTCTCGCATTGTGAATATGGTCAATGGTTGACCCTCACATGTTTTTCACATTGTAGGTCACGGGGTATTGATATTGTGTTATGAAAATTTTCATTATTTACTCTCTATCATTACCATCATCCCTATGGTGTTCCAAATATCAGGTATAGTGATTCACCTTTTTCTACTCTTCTGTCCCACAAACACGACATTAAACTGGGAATCTGAGATCCAAAATCTACGAACTTAAACTAAGATATTTTACATCCTTATCACATGATGTTAAATTGTACAGCATTTAGAGAACTATGTGTGTCGTGATTCCTATCCTTATGGGATATTTAGAGACACTCGGACCTTTCGTTCGTGGCCCATCCCCTGGTCCCTCGACCTTTTTGGCCTCTTGGCCCAAGTTCTCTCTTGGGATTGTGCAGTGTGGTAAGGACTCTTTTTCCTTATTCACGTCAGGATATTTTTTTCCATGCCACACACATCCCCTTGAGACACCCTTTCCACATGTCCTTACTACATGATGTTAAACTACACAGCATTCAAGAACTACATGTGGCTTGATTCCTTCCCTCACAAGATATGTAGGTATGCCCAAAAATTTTATCTTTGGGTCTATCCCAACAAATATTCCCATCTCCTTGATTTTCCCCTTTGGGTTTAGTTCTCTTCAAGTGCTACATTTGATGAGTTACATACTCTTTTTTCCCTATTCATTTTGTATTTACAATAGATGCATCATGTTCCCCCCCTCCAAAACATCCTCATTCCATCTACATTCTTACCGTAAGATGTTAAACTGCATGGCATTCCAAAACTATGTATGTCTTGATTCCCATCCATATGGGATACATATAAATGCCCAGAAATATTGTCTTTGGGTCCAGTCCAGGGTTCATTAATCCATTTTTTCATTGAAATTCCTTTTGGAAGCAAATGATAAGATACGAACTCTTCTATCCCTATTCATGTTCAGTTTACAAATAGATTCACCATGTTCCTTCCTTAGTAATATATCCCTTTCATATATTTCTTTACTGTATGATGTTAAACTGTGTGAAAAATTTCCAATGTTCCCTTATTCTAGCCCCTTGCCTTAGTCTCCTCTTGGTTGTGTGTGGTGTTGTATAGGGATTCTTTGTCCTTATTCACATCGGGCTATTTTCTACACACCACACACATCGCCTTTAAGGAATCCATTTCATCTACATCCTTACCTCATGATGTTAAACTTCATGGTATTCCAGAACTACATACGACTTGATTCCCATCCTTATGGGATACATAGGAATTCCCAGTCATTTTTCTTCAGGTCCAGCCCTGGGTTTACTAACCCATTTTTCCCTTTTCTCCTACTCTTCTTCATGAATCATTTTCCCTTATCTAGGTCCCTCGACCTTTGTTTTTACTTATCAATACACTCACTTGCAATGTGGTTTGGGGCCTAGAGTGTTGAACTCTCTACATGGACATGATCTAATTCCATTTACATGCATCATATGTTCCTTTGTTTGGGTCTTCATCATCTCTAACATCTGAAAGGACCCCCAAGTGGTACAGATTCTTGGCCTTATGGATCACCTACCATTTTGGGCCAATGTCCTAGAGGATCTTGAATGAAATTTGAAATAAGTCTCACATTGTGGATATGGTCAGTGGTTTACCCTCACTTGTTTTTCCCATCCCAAATCATAAGATATGGATATTGTTCTTCGAATATAATCAATAGTTACCCTCCATCATTATGAAAAACCCATTATGACCTGAATGTTATTTTCATGATTCATATCCCTTTCCATTTCATCATGTTCAGATAGAAATTTGACACCCTCAGTGTTATCCCTCTGTGTACCTTTTCACGCTGAGAGGATGAACCAGTTTTATGGGGTCATCTTTGACTTGGAACCTTCATCATCTACCATCTGCTTTCATGAATTAAAAATATCTTCTCCACCCCTGTTTCCCACACCAATCATGTATCATGTGGTCTTAGGGATTTGGGTATGGTTTGTTCCTGCACAGAAGAGTCACATTTCCTTTTGGTTCAAACTCTATGACCATAAACTAGGATCTTCGGTCCCCTAGTCCAGGCATCATGCCTTTAAACTATGTGTGTTCTATTAGAAATTTGTAATGCAGTGAGGAATAATTTGTACTAATTCACATTGGGTTGCTTTCTGGTAATGCATCACATATTTTATCTTCAAGAATATTCCACTTTTGTTCTAAACTCTATGTTCTTTAAACTAAGAATTTTAGTGTCCTAGTTTTCAAGACATTAAACTACTTAATAACAGAAATTTTCATCGCCTGAGAGGATATCGTTCTTTTTTGGTACTGGTCATCTGCCATACCATCCTCAAGAACTATGTGTGGATTGGTTCTCACTCTCATGAGATATGTAGTGATGTCTAGACTCTTCATATAAGTTCTAGCTGCAACCCCTTTCCTCTTTCTGGCCTCTTGGACCTAGCCCCTCCTTTAGGAATGTGTGGTGTGGTGTAGACTAATTTTGTCCCATTCACGTCATTTTTATGTACTAAAATACATATCACTCTCTTAGGGTTCCCATTTCCTTTAACACATGACCTTAAACTACAGACCCACCCTAGATAATTTTAGGATTCCCTAATAACGATTATGGGATGCTTCAGTTTCCTCTCCATAGAGGATTACCCCCACTAGTGTTGGTTTCTAACCACATTGTGATTCAATAACTATGTACAGCTTGATTAATACCCTCACAGGATACGTAGGGATATCCTGGAACCTTGCCTTGGTCCCAACCACAAGTTCATTAACCCTACATTCTCTTCACCTTTAATTATAGTCCAATTTATTTGACCCTAAATTGGTAGTCCCTGGTCTATATAACACAACTTTAAACTATTAACCAGGGTCTAGGAAGTATAACCTAAACTATGTGCAACATCTTAGTCATATGATGTTAAACTATTCCGTATATCATCCTCATCATACAATGCGAAACTATGTATCTATCATCCTCATCTTCATGATGTAAAACTGTAAGGCATTCTTGGAACTTGATCAGACTGGTACACTCACCCAATATACATTCACCATGGATTAATAATTAAAATAGTATTATACTTTATTTGAACAGCCCATAATTCCATCGTCACTCTTTGTGTGCCCTCTATCTTGGATCCTTATTCCCTTTCACGTCTGAAGGAACCCCCTAATGGTTGGGATGCTTGTCCTTAAGGCTCACCTACCATCCTCAGATAACGTTTTGGAAGACATCTAACGGCGCTTCGAGTTTGGCCCTGTGTTTTCAAATACGTTCAGCAGTTGGCCCTCGTTTTCTTATTCCCATTTCATGCTAACATGATGCAGATTCTATGTTTTAAATTTGGTAAACAATTATCCTACATCGTCATTCCACCCTCATTTTGTTCCACATCTTGGGTATCGCAATTCAATATTTCCATTACCATTAGTTCAAATTTATTCCAACGCCCCTAGAATTATCCCACTCATGTGCTAGAGCATGTTGGGAAAGGGCAGTTTGGCTATTTTGAGAACTCTATTCTATAACCATGCCCTCCCCTCTTTCCTCCCAGAAACTCGGAGTGGTCATTTAGACCCTAGATTTCTGGTGATTGGTTGGCACTCTAATATTCAAGATACGATTAAGATGCAGTAATCAAATTAAAAAACAATACTCATGAACACAACCAAAATAAGAAATAAATCATGAAAGTATGTTTGTGAGTTCATGAAAATTACATCCCCCATGGATTAACCCCTCTGATATATGGCTTAACCTCTTCAATGGAGCATCCCATCTCTACCACTCTCTAGCTTACGGAATTTAGGATTTGTTGTCTCCTACTAAGCTTCCTTTCTTCTTCAATGGTTGTGGGGCGCAGTTCATCGACCATGATTCATGCTTGATCCTCATCAGCTCAGATGTTAACCATTTCTTCAGATGCTTGCCTTATCTTCTCCTTGACATCTACCAACTGTGCCTTCTATCGCAATATGAGTTCTGGTTTTTCTTTTATGAAATTAGAGTGTTAGTTCACCCATTCCCTCAAGCATTGGATCTCTTGATCAAACTCCTAAATTTTCTTGGTGTTCACAGACTTCCTCTATATCCAGTTGAAAACAAGGCCACAGTTGTATTCCCATATTTTCTCCACCATGTGACCTCGAATGAGAATATGAGGGAGTCGGGCATCCACTCCTCTAGTGAATAGTTCACACAGCTAGGAATGAAGTCTCCCCATCTGGTTTACCCACTCTTCTTGTGTAGTTTACTTGATGAATTTCTTTATTAGTTTCCATGACTGGGAATGGATGGCCTTGCTATCCTCCTCATCAGAAGTAGTCTGCTTTAGGTCTTCTGGGTCAATTGGTTCATATTATGTCAATGCCTCTAGGAATTCATCAGCAGGGTCTACCTCTGGTGTCCTGTCAGGTAGGTAGTGATTCATATCATGTGGTTGGTCTTTATCACTGGATTCCACATCAACAATATCTAGTTCTGTCCCGCCAGTCACTATACCAGCGGCCTCAGCTACATTGATTTTTTTAGCTTAAGTATCCAATTCCACAACAATCAGTGTTCCCCTCAGGAGAGGGGTTCCAGGATACCCAGCCATCCTTCCCATTATGGCCCATGACATTTGAAGAACTGTTCAGACAGAAACACACAAAATTTAGTTGGCCTAGTTTGATGGACAAAAATTATCACTTTGTAAGGAATAAGACTTATATAGATCAAATAATTGGTCTCACTCTTGATTCATTGTCATTGGAACCCCAGGGCATGGCCCCCCGTATATGGTTGGTAGCTCCTAAGATTATGGAAGGGTTACCCTAGTTATCGTAGCCCAACTGGATTATGCAATCACCATCATCTCGAGCGTAGATCCCAAAGCTACGTCCATTGTCATGTGGGAAATGGTTTTTCATATAAGGTTCTCTTATATAGTAAAAATGTCAATTGATAAATCTTGGATGACATAAGTTTCACAGAAGAATGTTTTGGAGTTTACATAAAGGGCCTCGGAAGACTCTTCCAGCTCCGAGGTCGCAACCTCGCCCTCCTCCAAAGGTCTCCCTCTATTAGCCTCTTCTCCCCTGGTTGAACCCTTGGATTCTTCAGGTAAAGGTAAATTCTCCCTCATCTTAGTAGAATATAGTTGGGGTGGGATTGTTTGATCAAGTAGTACATTCATCTGGTCCATCATTGGACGTAGAGTACCCCGATAACGCCCAAAGTCCTCCAGCTCGGAAATGTATTTCTCTTCTTCCTCATGAGACACCAGAAATTTGGCCTTGACATGACCTATCTCTAAAATATCCATCCCAAGATGGTTGAGTTGGTCCCACATCTGATAAGGACTAATAAATTTTCTGTTGATGTCCTAGGTGTCTCAATCCTATAGAAAAACAGCATCATTAGGCATGTCTATGTGGTGCAACTACTTCCCAGGAACTTGAGTGGATATCCTGCAGAACCCCTTAGTGGCCTCCCTTCCTATTGAGTATGCTCGTCTGGGATCACCAGTTCCACCACTTCCTCTTTCCTCTTGTTAGGTGTAGGCCCTAGAGTTGTTTGAATTGTCATCACCGCAGCCCCACCATCACGGCATGTTCTTTCCATTTTCCAACCCCATCCTGGAGGTTGAGGAGACACCCTGTCACCATTATGGAAGGTTCATCACTTCAACATTTCCCTTGGGTAGGCTTCCTCCCAACTCTTGGAATATTCTTTAACTAGCCCATAGATATTTGTGGTAAGAGGTATCTCATTCTACATTTTTTAATCCTCTCGCATAAACACGAGCCACATCTACCTCATCATGGATGAATGATCCTCGTGGAATAACCCTAGATAGACTTTTGAGGTCAATCTCTACATGCATTGGAACTTCCTTACAAAGATGTGTAGGGTATATGGATCACAGATGTGATCACGGTCGACCTGTGCCACCAAAACTTCTACCCGGAGGGCCAGAAGATAGGACTGATGCTCCTCAGTTCCCTAGACGTTTTCATTGAATACCTCTATCAGTATTAGAAATTGATGTAAGTTAAATTCATCCATCTTCTAGACTATGTTCAGTACCAGTGATAGAGTCAGCATGGCCAGAAAGCTCCCCACCACATTCAAGATGGCTGGTCAGAAGTCTAACTTAGGGGAGGAAATAGGGTTAGGATATTCTTAGATGCCCATTTGTGCCTCTATCCATCCATACAAAAAATATAGTGGTCTTCACACCCTTTATGGATTCTTCCCCTCACTGATGTTCCACGAAACCTTGTATAGTTTCTCCAGCACTGGGATCCCAAGGTTGACACATTCTCCAATCACTAGCATAGAATCCATAACAAATTTGATCGGTTGTATGCCCATGTTCGTATCCCTGACTGGTAGTATCTAGCTGCAAATAAGTGCATATATAAATACAACCAGCCTAACCATCGATTGCTACTTGGTGTTGGCATTTTACCCCCATAGATTCCATTGGATATCCTCCAGAATTCACCTATAAGAATTTTATTTGCTTCACTGATCTCCCTAAGTACATGTGGGAGGCCTTACTGGTAGCTTCTTATGCACCACCTTCCCTTCAGTGGCATGCTTTGGTGGGATTTTTATGAAACATCAAAACCACAGCCTAAAATGGATGTCCCTCATTGACTGTTTTTCTATGCCCAGCACCATGTCCATTAGTACCTTTTCCAGCCACAGAATCTGCTTCAGATCCTCCCATGTTTTCTTTATAGGGAGTAACTCATCGTATATTTCCCCCAGGATGAGAATCCCTATGATCTGATAGAGATCCCATAGGTCGATTCCAACCTCCCCATAATGAATATAGAAAGTGTTGGTCCTCGATGACCACCTGGTTAGTAATTAGGGTATCATGTGTTTTGACTGGTAGATATGGAATTCGAAATCCCACACAGCTTCATACAGTCCTACCCACTTCAGCTCTACCCCGAATTCCTCACAGGATGCACAAACCCAATAGTCCTAGGCCCGGTCATCTGTGAAGTTTCTGCCCCGGTGTAGGTACCAATAGTTGGTCCACCCCTTCTCTAGATTCCATAAGGATTATTTGAGGATGGTTTGGTACTATGGGGGAGATACCTCCAGCTTTATCACCTTTCCCATCAACATTATTGACATGGTTGTATAGGAAGTCAACATTGATAGGCATGTGGTCTTCCCATGTATGACCGTTGTCAGCCCTGAACCAATGGCACTGACATGGCGTACTCCTAAACTAATAAGCTAGTTCATCACAAATTGGTTTAGGGATGAGAAATCCATCCCTCATACTGAAGACATATAGTTGAAGTCTCTTTCAAATGGGGTAGTTCCTTTTCCCTTATGATAGTAATGCCACCAAGGACTTGTGATCAGAATGGCTTCACATATTTTCATTGATACCTAGATTGTCTGTCATCTCTTCCCTTTGAGAAGCATCTTCGAGGACCTCACAAGAAGCTTCTTGGTTGGCCATTTCATCCTAGAGACTTTGGAATTTTTCTTGCTTTATTTTAGAGCTTGATCAAAGAAATCGATCATAGAGACTGATCGCAAAGAATGGTCACAGAGCTACATCGCAGAGTGCATTCCCAAAATCGAGACTCGTAGAACACATAATTGCAGAGCCTAATGACTCATAAGGAGCATTCACAGAGTGAGGTAACTTCATGAATCTAGATCTCAAAACATGATATCACAAGAAGAGATGCATAAAAAATAGGGGCCCTCATGGTCTATTTATAGGTGGCGACCCCCCAAGCTTTGTGGCACTCTTGGCCGCGGTGAGCTTCACAGCGCTCTCAACCCACACTCCGCCTACCCACATCGTGACTCCACTTCAAGATCTGAAAAATTTTGGTGATCTGCCCACAAAATATAACCCTCATTTTCTCCTCGACTCCCATTCTAAGGGAGGGAATTTTTTATTTCAAAAATCCAAGACTTGGAATAAATCATCAAAGGAACAAAAAATCCAAAAAGGGTCGCCCAGTGAAGCTCCTACGCAAAGCCTACAGTGCCACAAAGTCACCTAGATACCACATATATGACTGCCGCAAAGGGAGTGATGGAATCCTCTATACATTTGAGGAACTTAATGGGAGTTTGGAGCCTCTACGACTGTCGCAGAGGGAGTGACAGACTCCTCTGCTACTCCAGGAAACTTGATGGATCATCCTATGATTTCAAAGTGTGAATTTCTTCATGGCACGACCTTGGCATATCCCCCCCATGGAGCATATAAATACTCATCTCCCCTCACTCTAAATGGGGTACACCCTGTATGAATTCTAGAATCACAAAGAATATTCTAATCTATGATTCATTGAGAAAATGAATCATCTGAGGTACTTTAGCTTTGTAAAACCACTTTTCCCTCACTCTATTTTACCTCCACTTCAAGTGGGGATGCCCTTCATGAATCCTTTTGTCCATCACAAATGAAGAAGACCTCTTTGGGTACTCAGGTCTTTGCAAAGAATTTTGTATTCAAGAAACACCCCCCAAGAACATGTAAACTCCACGCCTATATTGGGTCACTATGCTTCATGAAGTACCCTTGTTTGTGAATCCCCTTCACTTCATGAAGCACCAGAGCTTTGCGAAGCTCCTCTATGAGGCCTTCTGCTTTGAGAAACCCTCTTCTGTGTGGCCCTTCTGACAAGTATGTAGTGATTTCATGGTTCCCCAAGTAGTGATTCATTTTGTGTTTCCCTACCTCATTCTTCTTCACATAGGCATGCTAACGATAATTTCTTCTTTACATATCCATGCTAATGTGGACCCCCCAATTGATCACTCCACAACCCCATTAACCAATGGAATTACTGGTTCCTTCCCTTCACCAAGGGTTAAAGTGTTAAAGTTATGTAATTCCTATGGGTGAGGAGTAAATCCCCATCATCCAAGATGTAGGATGTTAAACTTCCAAGCACCCACTTCCTCAACACGCAATGTAAAATTGTGACCACCACATGAGTGACAGGCCTGAGAGGACCAAGAAGGGGATAGGCACTAGCACACTCTCACTCCGCCTCTCCCTCCATGCTTTTTCACCATGTTCACCTTAGGTACTCTCTATATAAGCCCCAACCTAACTTGATAGGGTGATCCTTTTACAACAACAACAACCTTCTCATACATCTGGACATCCTCCATAGGCTTCCCTCCTAGATTAAGTCCCAATCTTCTTCTCATGGTTCACTAACCACGTGTAATCCACTATTTCCTTTTTGGGTCATTGACCATGCGTAAACACCACTCCAACCTTCACTGATGCACTTTTCACGACATGATCGTCAGGTACTTTTTTTCCTTTTGTTTCTCACATCGAGCATGAATCATGTGGGATTAGAGTAAGCATCAACTATGACATCCTATTTGGGACACCTTAGTGTGTAATCTCTAAGACCCTCTCTATCAAAATACATGGACTTTGATCCCTACCTTCTAATAAAAGTGCATAGTAATCCTCTCTAAGGTTCAAGACTATTACATCCCATTACCCCTCTATCCCAACCATTTTATGTCAGTTCACCCTTCAACCCGCATGATGTTAAACTATATTCCCCTTTTGTCCTACATGATGTTAAACTATATTATTTCAAAAATATCTGGGTTTTGATCCTTATCTCCTAGATAGGGTACATAGAAAGCCTCCCTGAGGTTCAACCCCAAACACTGGGAAACTTCAGTGTCCCCTTTGTTTGGGACCCACATCCTTGGTCTGCCCCTTAGCGGTGTCAGACCGGTTCCCAGGTAGCTAACCATGTGTAATCCCCATAATCAACCCATACTCTTATAACCAAGAGTTTCCCTCTTGTGATGGTCCACTAACCATGGATAAGTCCCCAAAATGTCTTCGGGTTGATGTCCTTTGTGTATTTCCTTATTTTGTGCCCAATTCCTAAACTACATGGACTTTGATATTTTCCCTTTTTGATAAAGGTATGTAGGAAGCCTCCCTAAGGTTCAAGAACATCTCCTGTATCCCATCCTAGTCTCTCCCTCTAGACTTTGTGCCTTAGGAAGATCATACCTTAACCAGTTGGTTCAATTTCCTTTGGGACCCCATCCACGCATCCATTTTCATGAGTTTCCTCCTCAGGTGACTTATCGCCCCATTCCATAACTACATGAACTTTGATGCCCCACCATGGGGATATGTAGGAAACCTATTTGAGGTTCAAGCCCATTATAGACACCTTCACATTGATTCTCGGTTCCATATCCATTCATTCTATCCTTTGACACTTCATCCGTAACCATCCTGATTTTACCCAGGCTGCCACATCCTGATGAAATCATGCAATCCATATAGGAAACTAACCATGTCTAATCCTCATTCATTTCATTGTTGTTTTCAATACCTAGGCCGCTAACCATGTGTAATCCCTAGCATGTCTTCAGGTTGATTTCCATTGTGTATACCCTGATTTCATGCCTCACCTATTTGATCTACGTGGATTTTGATCCCTGTCTTCTACACAAGGTACATAGGAAGCCTCTTTTCAATATATATATATATATATATGAGACTCAAAGGAATTTGTTTCAATGAGACTAATTGGAATATCATTTTGATCTAAAAACCATAATTGATCATTCTAACCTATTTATACCAGTACACTAATTATCAAACAAATTGAAAGTCATCCAACATCAAGATGTGGGGAGTTCAGTTCAACCCAACCTATAGATAGAAAATACATCCCCCAAGTTTAAAAAAGGGAAGGATCCATCGTTACAACTAGAATCGAACCCCAATTCTCAATCCAAGGAGTATCCACAAAAAGGAATCATAGACCCTTGGTATAAAATTATGATATTATGAATCATCTCTTTATCTTCTCAACCAAACTCTCAATCATAGATCCCTTATACCTTTCAAAAGAACTTAGGGAAGCCTTAATTGAGTCTCTTTTAGTTCTGTAATAATTTGAAGTTGATTTCATTGTAGTAGATATATATTATATAGATAATGGTTCTACCAAATGTTATATGGTCATTTATTTCATAGAATATAACTAAGAGACTTCCAAATAAGGAAAAATAAGACCTTTGTACATATCTAGAAAGCTCATTAATATTGATGTTTTTATGACCAGTGATAATAACTATTCTATGATCAATCTCATCCTGATCATAACCCTTTTAAATTTGGGCCTTAGTGAAGCTGGCTTTACCCCCTCCAAGATGAAAGTTCATGGGTATGAAAAGATTAAGCAATAAAACATGGGATTATTAAGCTAATAACCCAATTCCGAAATCTATGTTTGGATTTCAAATTCATGGTGGACCCCTAAGATATGGATTTCAATAACCCACTAATAATTATTTGTCTTCATATGCACATAGTATTTCCCTATTCATATCACTAACACCTAAAATATTTTATTGATGGGAAATTCAAGGTATTTTATAATGATAGATCCCGTTTTTATTCTTGTGAATATTATTAAAAATATGCAAGGTACTGTAAAAGGGAGGGAAATTTTTTATCGTATTTCTACCCCTAATGGCTTGGAAATCGCCATTATCAATTCATGGAGCATACTCTGTGGATATTTCATGCTTCTCATTGACCAAATTAAAGTGGAAACTCTATATTTGGGAAATTTTTTGTTCATTTTGGATGATGAAATAAACACTCCAAAAATATTACTCTCCTATAATGGTCAATATAACATCTCAATTAAGAAACCAAGAACAATAGAGAAAGATTATAGTGTGCAGTTCATGCATGTAAATCTTCACACCCAAGTGTATTTATGAAAACACAACTCTGGTTAAATATAGTTTAATTTAGCCAAGGATATGTGATTAGATGGACCTTAATTTGGGAAGAATAACATAATTTTTAGTAATATTTTTTATTTTTATATTAGTGTTAGTTGTGACGGAAAAATATAACTATTCCATAGGGGGATGTGAACTCAAAATAAATGATGATTCCCTATATATTCTCCTATATCTAAAGGTTATAGTCAATTTTCTACTATTGAAATTGGTGAATCATAATATAAATAAATCAATTATTCTCCCCTATACTTAAATGACCTCAAAATATCTTTCCAAGTTATATTTGTAAACATTTCTAAAATAAAAATATATTAATACTACAGAGACCACCATTTAGCCCTTAAAGAAGAAAAGTTATTTTCATTGGGCCCATCAACTGATAAAAAATCTATAGAACATATTTGTTCCTCATATACATTGGATTGGATAATTTTTTTTCAAAATTAAACAATTTATAACTTCACTGTACTTGAGCCCTTTTGATCATTAAAATCCTCATTCACACCCTCCTAGTTTTTTTTCTTAAGACATTCAATCTCTCATACTTGAATGAACTAATCAAAGATTATAGTAATGGTAGTCGTGTCGCATATCCATCATATCTATATTAATCTATGTGTATAAGTTAAAGTGTAAGAAAACTGAGTGTAACATCCTTGGATTATAGTGATGGAAACTTCCCCTTGTATCTGACCATCCTATATCTATCTAGGAGTAAAATTTTCGGAGTAAACCAAATTTTTCATTTTTTGACGCACGAACGTACCCTGACTTATGGTTATGTTATTTTCACAATGTATCTAAATAAATTATATTTGTATTAGGGTACATTCCTTGAAGAAAATTAATTGATTCAGATAATCAATTATTGAATAAAGTGATTGGAAATTATGATTTACCTAATCTATTTTCAAAAAAAATAAAATGGATTCGATTACTATGATATTTCTCATTGTGAGTTTCAAATATTATCATGAAATGATAGTAAAATAAACATAGAATATCAAAATATTGAAAAAATATTGAAAAAATATTGAGATAAAAAAAATTATTTGTCAAACAAGAAAGGAGGACCATCCAAAAATTCATCACATCTTCCCAATTGATTATAAAATTAGAGGAGGAGATAATATTAACAAAGTACTATAATAGGAGTTCTATCAACTCTTAATGATGGAATATTGATTTATATTAGTCATCAATAGTCCAAATATGTTAAACCATCTTTGCGACGTTTGCCTCCTCCTATGACGGTAACATGTGAGTCCTGATGGTGGAATTCTATCCCACCATCTTGCCTCTTTAAGGGGCTTGTCATGCTCTCTTATTTCATCATCAACTTCATCTAGATATTGGTAGAGGAGGGTTTTACAAGGATACTGCCTCGCTAGAAATAGTTTAATCACTCACCCACCATCATAGAATTTTTAGGTAGCTCTTGGAGTGTCATGGACCTAAGTTTAAAAGGGTGGATTGATGTCACAACCCTTGTAAGGTCCAGTACAAGTTTTATAGAATTCTATCACTCATCTATAATTTTCATCATGGAATCATGGATGTATCTATAAACTAATTGGACATGGTTTTAGTTATTTTAACTTATACTAAAATACATGATAATCCTCATTGTATAACAATATATTGTGTGATGATTTATTTCCTTATATAATGAGATTACACTAAATATCATCTGGTTTATACTAAATACCATAAAATTTTAGAGTGTTATATTCTATATGACTTGATTTTATTATGTAAATGTTAGAACTACATAATACCTCTTAGTGTATGGGTTTAAAATCAGGGATCATCTGGAACTATTTTATCATTCATTATACATGAGAAAAATCTATATAGAGGAGCTTTTCTAAGAATTATGTGTATAATGATTCATGTTATCCTAGGTTATGTAGTGACACTGAGATATGTTGTCACCGCTATAAAATATCTTTAATATATAATTATCACTCAACCATTTTTTATTAGTTCTCCTCATTTAGGTCAATTTTTCTCCAATTTCCCAACACTATAATAATAACTTGAATTTTAGAATTTTGTGTGGCTTTATTAATATTATTCCACTGTACATAGTGACATCCAAATAATTTATCTTAGACCCAACCAAAAATATCTTTCCCATCAAACTCCCATTCCATCATAGTGTTCAGGAATTTATAAGTAGATGTTAGGTTTTTACTATTTGACTTAGTAATAAGACAAAACAATTTAATTTTATCAAAAAATATTTATTGATACCAAAAGGTCTCAACCTAGGCCCAGTCGTAAATAACCATCCACTTTTTATCCCCCTAAACATTGTATAATAGCCCAACCATTGTTATTTTTTTGACTGTATTATTCAAATTATCTTATATATATCCTCTTCCCATGTGTCATATTTTGTATCTTGTGTTTTTTGAATCACTAAAAACCTTTTATGGTGATTTTTAATGAGTTTATCTGATTTAAATAAGGACACCTCCAAATGGTGACAACATATATATCATGTTTTCCTACCCTTAACCAACCATAATAATGTTTTTATCTAGAGATAAACAACATCTAACCACACATTAAATTGAAATTACTATCATTGAACTAATATATCAAATTAATTCAATGGCCACCATAAATATATTTTTTCCATTTCATCAATTCTTGATTTAGATAATTGAAGATATAATTTACATAATTCTTGTTCCATTTTAAAATATATTAAATCAATAATTTATCTTTAAACTCAATTGTCTTATCACACCCCTCCTAAATTTTTCTCCTACCACTATAACCTTAAAATTTGTTCACTATTTTTTACCCAAGGTTTCTCATATTTGTTTTGTCATCATTCAAATTTAGTCAATTTTACGCTTACTTCTAGACATGAAACCTCAATTTTAATCCAATAACTATTATGTTAAACTTCATGAACATCACTTTAACTTTCATATATGAATGTGGCCCACTTCTTAATCACTTAGGGTTGGTTTTTCCATTATAAAAAATATGTGAACTTACCCCTCTATATCAAATTTGTATAACCATAGACCCCAAAAAAAATTTGGTTCAAGCTATAATATCTTAAACTACATGTATCCATCCTTGAGGTTCTCTATATTAGCATTGAAAAATAAATTCACATTAGGTTAATTGTGCTCTTATTTCTATATAGACTACCACATTCTTTGGTGAAAACTGTCTGACCTTAAATACCAGTAACTTTTGTTTAAATTATGTTTGACCCTAAACATCATATTCACTGATCCAACTTACATGACGTGGAATTAACAAAGGAAAGAGAAATTGTAGTCTCCAGTTTGAAAACTCAAAAATGGAATCCAAGGAAAAATTTGAGTCTCTATTCATTGGGAATGAATCTTGGATGGCCTAGGTAAAATTTTTAGAATTTAAAAAGGGAAAGGATAAAATATTTTCTAAATAAAAACACACAAATTGAGTCATGATAAAATTTTTAGTTTCTTTCTACTAAGATTATCCCCTTTTATGGATTAGGAAAACGTTAGGCCTAAAATGAAAATACATTAATCTATTAGAGAACACTATTTGGCCCTTGAATAATTCAATATATTATTGCTAGGTCCATAAACTAAGTAAAAGGTTATATCACATTTTTGTTCCTCATGTATATTATTTTGGATAATTTTCTTCAAAATTCAATACGTTGTAATCTCACTTTACTTGAGCCCTTTTGATCAATAAAATTATCATTCATCCCCTCCCAGTTTTTAAAATCTTATGGAATTAAATATCTCATATATAAATGAACTAATCATATATTATGTTAATGGTAGTCACACAACATATTCATCCTTATTATATTCATCTAAGTGTACAAGTTCAAGAGGATGTTAACTTAGTGTACCAACCATGGATTATAGTGATGGAAATTTGACCTTATATTTGACCATACTATATATATATTAAATTAGAAGTTGATAAAATACAATTTTATTGAATATTTTATTGATAATAAATGATATAATTTCCTCACATTATGCTAAATATGATCAATTATGAAATATTTGGGATTAGATCATTCATTTGCAAATTTGATGAAAATTCTTGTTTTAATTTACTATAGTATTTCAGGAATAAATATTGTTATGTAGACTATTTTGACTTAAAAAATTGTAACTGGGTTCCTGGCTCAATGGGATACAAATTCTATTTAGGACATTGGATCTGGATCATGCATTTGTGTGGAGTAAATGGGTCATGAAGACAAAATTGGACAGAACCATCCAGATTGGACACTACTTCACTATATGGGTTGTATCTTCTTCATCCGGACTTGGATTGAGCCCAAATTTAGAGGGAAGCTCTGGGACATAATTAGGAACAAATAATACTTCTATAAGGCTGGAAAAATTACGCGTTTTAGAGGTCCACAATGCGGTGAAACGTGGAATAAAATATTTGGCTGAGTTTTCATTTCACACTTAAAAAAGTTATGTAATCCTAGACCTAAAAAACTCTATTTAAATGGGATTTTCACTCTTTGGGGGGGGTGTTTGAGGATTTGGAAAGGTTTTTCCTAAAGTGTGTCTCTTGGGAACACCTCACAACCCTTGGAAGAAGTAAGGCCTTGTGAAAAGTTCTCTTCCAAGAAGGCTCTCCTCTCCCACCACTTTATTTTTCCTTGTTTTTATGCTTGTAACGTGAATTTTATTCAATAAATCTTCTATGTTCTTCTCTTTTAATCTTCTTATTTTTCTTATTGGTCTGGAATCTAAGAGTTGATATGAGATTGGGTATTTCCCTTTCAATCCATTACTTATGAAAAATGTCTCCACGATGACAACTCCGCCCATGGAAGAGTGATTTATTTCATAGTTGATCTAATCCCCACTCCCTTAATTTATATATTTTTAATCCATAAACATACTATAATTCATAAATTGTGATCAATTAATTGAGTTTTAATTTCTAAGTGACTCAATCGACTTGCACTTGACCGCGTGGTCAGGCTTGTGTAAACCGTGTGAGTGAAACATCAATCGTAAAATCTAATCACTTTGGGATAGAATTATAGGGTTTAAGTCTCATCCATAAACACAATTAATTATCCAATCTAGGGAGGATATTCTGTCCTAATTGACCACTGAACACATGTTGTCTTTTGGATCACAATCAAAGCAGGGTGCTGCGATTGAAGGTCCCAAAGTTAATTGGGGGCTCATTTTCACAAATATTTGTGGTTTTGTTAATTTCCGTAGGGTTCTGAGGTTAATAAGGTTAGGGGATCATAATTGAATAAATTGTAATTATATGGGATAATGATAAATGAATGGTGAAGGGGTTTTATTAGATCAAAAACATCTTCTCATATAAGTGTTTCTAATAAATTTTCTATTGATTATTGCTTCTCATTTTCTTGTTTAATTTACTATTTGAAAAGTCACAAAACAAACCCCCCATCTTTCTTTTCCTTTATTTTGAACTATTTAAATACTTACTTAAATCCTATTAATAATTGTTTAATTCATTTCCTCCTTGAGATAATGACCTAATTCATCCACTGTTATGCACTTAGTAAAATCACAAATAATTATTTTTGAGAGCATGTGCGACAACGTCCTTTCAAATTGGCGTCATTTCCAGGGAGGCAAGTAATTATTTAAACTAATTAGAGGTATTTATTTTATTTTAGATTTTATTCTCTTCTTTTTTTTTCTTCCTTCTTTACCCAATATGAATTTTTTTCTTCTTCTTTTATTTTCTTCTACTTCTTTTTGGACCATCAACTCAAACTTCTCATTTTTATTTTACTATGGTCCACTCTTCTTATTTTAATTTTTATTTGATTTAGGACATGAACTAATCCTGAGGATCTTTTAGATCTTGACCTTGATATTGAACATAGTCTTCGAACTTGTATCAGACATTCTCAGTCTATGGGATGTTTCAACATTCAACAAGTTGGAGAATTCCTCCACTCTCAGAACATTGAAATTGGTAGCAATTAAAATTCAACCATAAAAAAGAACTGATGGCTGAAAAAAATGGAAATGATATTAATATAACCATTTTATAATTGGTTTCACCTAATATTAATTATCAACCAAATTTCATTGCATACACAAATCTTGAATCGGACTTTAAACTGAAATTTGGATTAATTCACCTGCTTCCAAAATTTCATTACCTCTCTGGTGAGGATCCCAATAAACACCTTAAATAATTTAATGTGGTTTTCTCAACCCTAAAACCAAGAAATGTATCTGAAGACCAAATCAAACTAAGAGCATTCCCATTCTCACTTGATGGAGCTATAAAAGATTGGATGTATTATTTACAACCTGAAGATGTAACTTGTTGGAACAATTTGAAACATCTTTTCTTGCAGATATTTTTTCCAGCATAAAGGAACACTTTCATTAATAAGGAGATCAGGGGGATCAATCATGCACAAGGGGATTCAATGTATGAGTACTGGGAGAGATTCAAGAAGTTGTGTGCAAGCTGTCTACATTACCAAATCAGTGAGCAACTCCTCATCCAGTACTTCTATGAAGGACTCACACCTATGGAGAGAAGCATGGTGGATTTTGTGGCTGGAGGAGCATTAGTGGACAAGACACCAGTAGCTGCATGTGCATTGATGACAAGATGGCCCAAAACTCCCAACAATTTGGCGATCAAGGTACACCACATGTTCGAGGAGTACATCAGGTAAGTCCTTATTCTCTTAAAAGTAATTTGATTGATAATAATTTAGAATAATTGACCACTATAGTGAGGCATATTGCATTGGCTCAAAAGACATCCCAACCCCCTCCTTCAAGGCCTTGTGGCATTTGTACTGAGACAAGTCACCCAACTGACTGTTGCCCGCAACTACAAGAAATGGAAAATTGTGCAGCAGTGTTTTCTGGGAGACCATATCAGCAGTAGCAACAACCACATACCCAAATAAAGTTTTATTCCTTTGCACCAGCATACAAATAAGGGTGTAAGGATCAATCGGATATGAGGTATGGCTCTGGATAACAACAAAGGCCCCCTTTTCAAAAAAAATTCCAGTAGCCTCCGACTTACTAACAGGGTTTCCAACAACCCCAAAGGAGATTTGAACCCCAAGCATCAACAATCAAACAACAAAGGAATCTCCCACCCATGGTAGATTCTAACACTAATGACCTTTTGAAGAAAATTTCTCTTAATCAATAGAATGAGCTAAAGAGTCAAGGTTCGGAGCTAAGGGAGTTGAAGACACAAATGAGCCAGATTGCCCCTACCATCCATGAACTGGTAAGTAAGAACTCCAGAAATATTCATTCCCAACCTACTCCAAATCCCAAGGGGAATGTCAATTCCATCACATTGATAAGTGGGAAGAAAACAACTAATGCATCTGCACCTATCGTTCCACCGGGATTCACCTCAACTCCAGAGAAGCCCCATTCCATACCAACTAATGAGCAATCCAAGGTGAAAGATAAAGGTAAGAAAAAGATTCATGATGTTCCTCCTAAACCCCTTCCATTGCCAAACAGAGTTGTAAAAACCAAAAATATAGCTGAAGAGGTGATTCAAAAAAGAAGTTTTGGATACATTCAAGTGTGTGGAGATCAACATCAATTTACTTGAAGCCATTAAGAAAATCCCAAGGTATGAAAAAATTTTAAAAGAACATTGTACCAATCGAAGAGGGCTTAAGGGAAATGATAGAATCAATCTTTTAAGGAATGTTTCATCACTCATTACACTGACTCTAGAAATGCCAACAAAGTGCAAGGATCTCAGGACATTTAATATCCCATGCATCATAGGGGAGTTTCACTTTTATGATGCTCTTTGTGATTTGGGAGCTTCCATAAATGTGATGCCTCACTCTGTATTATCTTCTTTACAGGTTGGTGAGTTGAAGCTGATGAGAGTAGTGATGCAGTTGGAAAATAGAGCTACAGCATATCCAGTGGGAGGCCTTGAGAATGTACTTGTCCAAGTAAGATACATGATCTTTCTAGCATATTTCTATGTGCTTAACATGGAGGATGATCGGGTAGGTTCTCATGCTCCCATTATCATAGGTAGACCCTTCCTCAAAACTACAAAACCTATCATAAATGTCAATGATGGTACACTTTACATGGAGTTTGGGGATAAGGTTGTGATACTCAATGTTATGGAATCCATGAAGTACCCCTCAAAAGACCATTCTACATTTTTTATCTCCCATTTTGAACCACCAAATAAAAACCCCATGGAATTTGATTGTCTTATTCTTAGGGAGATTATGAGTATTGGTTCTAGTTTGATGTCTAAGAGTACTTCCACACCTATTTCTAATGCACAAGACTCTTAGATTTGATTTTGAAATGGAATCATATTCTAGTCATTTGGACTTTGATTATGACATGGCTATTGAGTATGCTAATGGATTTGATGCTTTATTCTCTGATTGTGATGATTTCTATTCTGATACTGATGCTCTTTGTGAACATATTTCAGTTCCTACAATGTCTCCATCCATATATCACCCCCCTACATTAGAACTCAATCCATTTCCACCTAATATCAAAGACTCATACTAGTTAAGTGGTGAAAAATTACATGTTATCATTGCTAAAAATATCCCTTTTGAACATGAAGAAAAACTTTTGAATCTTTTGAGGGAGAACATCAGGTAAATCGGGTGGACCTTGGCTGACATATCAGGTATTATCCCCTATATTTGAATGCATAGGATTTTTTTGGAGGATAGGGATAAACCATTCAGGCAACCACAAAGGAGACTCAAACCAACCCTTCTAAAAGTTGTTAAAAAAAGAGGTTGAAAAATTGCTCGAGGCAGGTATAATCTATCCCATTTTAGATTCCCAGTGGGTGAGTCCTATTCAGGTTGTACCTAAGAAAAGTGGTGTTACTGTTTTTAAAAATAATAAATATTTGTTAGTTCTAATGAAGGTACAAAATGTTTGGCGTGTGTGTATTGATTATAGGAAACTAAATTAGTTCACTCACAAAGACCATTTCCCCCTCCCATTTATTGATCAGACGCTTGAGAGACTAGCTGGGAAAACACACTACTATTTCTTGGATGGATTTTCTGGATATTTTTAGGTTCCTATTACTTCGGAGGATCAAGAGAAGACTACATTCACCTATCCATTTGGTACATTTTCCTACTGGAGGATGCCAATTGGACTTTGCAATGCCCCAGGTACCTTCTAGAGATGCATGGTGGGTATTTTTTATAATTTTATTTAGACCTGCATGGAGGTATTTATGGATGATTTTACAGTGTATGGGTCTTTATTTTATGATTGTATCTCTAGCTTGGGAAAGGTTTTTAATCATTGTATTGAGAAGAATATTTTCTTAAACTTTGAAAAGTGTCATTTCATGGTAGATCATGGCATTTTATTAGGGCATGTAGTGTAAAAACATAGAATATAGGTTGATAGATATAAGGTAGAAATTATTTCATCCTTACCATATCCTTCATGTGTGTGTGATGTTAGATCTTTCCTAGGGAATGCAGGTTTTTATCATCACTTCATCAAAGATTTTAGTAATATTTATCTTCCAATGTCATGATTACTTCAAAAGGATTCAGATTTTGTGTTTGATGATTCTTGCAGGACTTTATTTGATGAGCTAAAGAAGTGTCTGACCACTCCACCAATCATATACCCCCACGGTGGGAGATTCCTTTTGAGCTTATGTGTGACGCCTCCAACTTCGCAGTAGGAGATGTCTTATCTCAGAGGGTGGAGGGACGTTCACATGTGATTTCATATGCATCTAGGACACTAGATTCAGCCCAATCAATCTATACAACAACGAAAAAAGAGTTTCTTTCCATCATGTTTTCTTTAGATAAATTATGTTCATATTTATTAGGCTCTAAATTAGTTGTTTTTTCTGACCATGCAACACTGAGGTACCTCTTGAAGAAGCCAGATGTGAAGCCCAGACTTATCTGATGGATTCTCCTTCTTCGGGAATTTGATATTGAGATAAAATAAAAGAATGGGTCAGAAAACCTGGTGAGGGACCACATGAGTATGCTTGCTCACACTCTAGAGGATGACACCTTGGACTAGGTACCACTTCGGGACACTTTCCCCGATGAGCATATTTATTTCATCTCAGGTACGCATCCTTGGTACGCTGATTTAGTGAACTACCTTGCTGCATCTGAAATACCTACAAATTTAAAGAAACATCAAGTCCAAAAAATAAAGATTGGGTCAAGATTTTATGTTTGGGATGATCTATACTTATGGCACATGTGTAGTGACCATGTTATTAGGAGGTGTGTTCCTGATCATTAGTTTATGTCTGTTCTACAATTCTTTCATACACTTTCTTGTGGGGGACACTTTGGACCCCAATGAACAGCTATGAAAGTGTTAGACTCTGGATTATATTGGATTATCTTATTCTATGATTCTCATGTGTATTGTATGTTGTGCTCATGTTTCCAACCCATGGGAAACATTTCTAGGAGACATGAGATGCCTCAATAACCCATATTATTCTGTGAGATTTTTTATGTGTGGGGCATCGATTTTATGCGTCCTTTTCCTTGTTCATGTGGGTTTTTGTATATTTTGGTTTCTGTTGATTATATGAGTAAATGGGTGGAGACTAAGGCCACCAGGACTGATTATTCTCATGTTGTAGTGGACTTTTTCAAAGCACATATTTTTTGCAGGTTTGGAGTATCGAAGGCCATCATTAGTGACCAAGGGACACACTTCTAGAATTGGAATTTTTCTTCCCTCCTTCAGAAGTATGGGGTGACACACAAAACATTAACACCATACCACCCCCAAACAAAAGGCCAGGCTAAGGTTTCAAATCCTGAGTTGAAACAAATTTTGGAGAAAACCGTGCAGCCAAATAGAAAATATTGGTGCAATCGCTTGGATGATGCATTGTGGACTTATAAGAAAACATACAAGACACCCATTGGTATATCCCCATTTCAGATTTTTTTTAGGAAATTATATCATCTCCCCATGGAAGTTGAGCATCAGGATTATTGGGTTATAAAGAAATGCAACATGGATTTGGCACAAGCTAGAATACAAAGGAAGCTACAAATTTAAGAGCTTGAGGAGGTTTGATTGTATTCATATGAGAACTCAAGGATCTATAAGGAAAGATCAAAATCATTTCATGACAAAATGATCCAACAAAGGGAGTTTCATGTTACAGAGAAAGTCCTTCTCTACAGTTCACGACTGAAGTTGATGACTGGTAAGTTGTGTTCCATATGGTTAGGTCCTTATGTTGTGACTGATGTTTTTCCGTATGGTGTAGTGGATATCACACAAGAGGACACATAAAGGAGCTTTACAGTCAATGGTCAATGTTTGAAGAAATAAATTGAGGGACTTCCTACTAATGTAGTGGATTTCATCACATTGCATGACCACATCATCACTTGAGCATAGCAGGCTATTCCTAACCCTTTCACTTTTATATTATTTTCCCTATATAAAATTCTACATTTCATGTGAATATATCATCTCATGGGTTCACATTAAGGATAATGCAATATTTTAAGTGTGGGGGAGAGAACCTTTTAGTTTAGTAATTTCAATTTTTTCCTGTTTTCTTTTAAACAAAACAAAAAAAGTGTGTTTTTCAAATTTTGTGTGTTTATTTTACAATCATTTGTGTGTTTTTGAAACTTTTGAGCTAAAATGATTCTCATAACCATTTTAAAATCCATATCAATAAGTGAAATAATTTATCCCTTGAAACTAAGCTTAAATGAATGCTAAAAACGACTTTGTTTCAAGTTCAAATACTTAGTAATTTCATGAAAAGTACACTGAATTTTGAATCCCATGACACATCTCACTGTAATTATATTTGAAATCACTTTCCTGTGAGGATTATGAAAAATTATTTTCATATTCTTTACACTTACCTCACTTCTTTAGAGAACCAAACCATGCTTTATTTTACCGAATTTTGATTTATTCCTGTCAAAAATTGAGTGTTTGAGGTACTTACATTAAAATGATTGAGGCATTTGTTTGGTATTAAATCCCCTATTTCAATAATCTTTTTTTTATAATGTAAAACCTTGAACATTTAATCCTTGTATCCCTTAGAATCCATGAACAACTAGTTATGTTAGCCATATTACAAGCTAATTTTCCCTATCCAACTAACTCTTGAAGTGAAATTTCATAATCTAGTAGAACTAAAGTGTGGGGGAAGTTGTCTTGTGTTGTGCTGCCAAATTCTGTGATAATTTGGCTGGAAAATTAAATTCTGAAGAGATGTGTTTACTATTGAATAAAATCATCATATTGAAATCTCTTCCCTTTCTGGAGCTTTCATGATAAGTGAAGTTGTGCCTTTATGGAGCTTCTAATATAGAGAGAAAGTTGTGTCTATCTAGAGCTTTCAAGAAAATCATGTTTGAGAAGATTGACATTTTTACTACTAAAATGTTAAATGGTGTGCACATTCCTTTATTTTTCATGATTATGAACATGAATTGATGCTATGGGGATTGATAACGAGACCATATTAAAGTGAAAATTAGATTAATGCAATTTTTCTTCAAAAAGAGTCAATCCCTCCTCATTCAGCCTAAGAATTTTTCAAATCTTAATCCTACCAACCGAAAGCCACAGAACAACCCTAAAAATTCCTCATGATAAACATAAGTCCTTGAATCACATCAGGTGGTGATGTAGGAATTTATAAATCCTATGGTAACCCTTGTATGATTTTTTATGGGAAATACATTGCTAAAAATTGGAATTTGTGTGATAAGAGAAAATTCAATTGAGGTAAGTGATTTATGAATGAGAGGATAAATGAATTGGAAATATATTGAATGATATAAATAGAGAAATTAAAATAATGTTTTTTTATGAGGCATGATATCTTTTGTTTCTTGGTTTGTAATTTTTGGATCTCAAGGATATGTGTTTTAAAATTTATTTCGATTTGATATTGATGTTTACTTGATATGAGGTCTTTCCCAGGAGTGCAAAAGGGTAAGTGTGGGGGATTTGATAAAACACAATTTTATTGAATATTTTATTGATAATAAATGATATAATTTCCTCACATTATGCTAAATATGATCAATTATGAAATATTTGGGATTAGATCATTCATTTGCAAATTTGATGAAAATTATAATTTTACCCATTTAAAATTCACTATAGTATTTAGGGAATATATATTGTTATATAGAATATTTTAACTTAACATTTTTTAAATGTCTTCCTGACTCAATGGGATACAAATTCTATTTAGGACATGGGAGATGGATCTAGCATTTGAGTGGAGTAAATGGGCCATGAAGACAAAGTTGGATAAAACCATCCATATTGGACACCACTTAACTATTTGGGATGTATCTTCTTTATCTGGGATTGGATTGAGTCCAAATTTATAGGGAAGCTCGAGCACATAATTATTAACACATTATCCTTCTATAATTCCAGCCAATTCACGCGTTTTGGAGGTCAACTATGCAGTAAAACATGGAATAAAGTATTTGGCCGAGTTTTCATTTCACACTTAAAAAAGTTATGTAACCCTAGCCCTCAAAAACTCTATTTAAATGGGGTTTTCACTATTTGGGAGGGCTGGTAGAGGCATTGGGAAGGTGTGACCGAAAGGGTGTCTCTTAGGAACACCTCACAATCCTTGTAAGAAGTAAGTCCTTGTGCAAAGTTCCCTTCAAAGAAGGCTCTCCTCTCCCACCTCCTCTTTTTTTTCCTTGTTTTTATGCGTGTAACGTGAATTTTATTCAATAAATTTTATTTGTTATTCTCTTTTAATATTCTTATTTTTCTTCTTGGGTTGATATCTAAGAGTGGAGACGATATTGGGTATTCCCCTTTCAATCCATTTCTTATGCAAAACGTCTCTACGATGTCAACTCCGCCCATGGAAGAGTGATTTCTTTCATAGTTAATCTAATCCTCACTCCCTTCATTTATATATTTTTAATCTATAAACATACTATAATTCATAAATTGTGATCAATTAATTGAGTTTTAATTTCTAAGTGACTCAGTCGACTTGCACTTCACCGCGTGGTCGGGCTTGTGTAAACCGTGTGAGTGAAACCTCAATCGTAAAATCTAATCACTTTGGGATAGAATTGTAGGGTTTAAGTCTCATCCCTAAACACCATTAATTATCAAATCTAGGGAGGATATTCTTACCTAATTTACTACTAATGAAAAGTTGGATTTTGGATCACAATCAAATCAGGGTGCTACGATTGAAGGTCCCAAAGTTGACCTAGGGATCATTTTCACAAATATTTGTGGTTGTGTTAATTTTCGTAGGGTTCGGAGATTAACAAGGTTAGGGGATCATAATTTAATGAATTATAATTATATGGGATAATGATAAATGAATGTTGAAGGTGTTTTATTAGACCAACTATGTCTTCTCATATAAGTGTTTCTAATAAATTGGCTCTTGATTGTTGCTTCTCATTTTCTTGTTTAATTTATTGTATGAAAAGTCACAAAACAAACCCCCATATTTCTTTTCCTTTGTTTTGAACTATTTAAATACATACTTAAAGTCCATTAATAGTTGTTTAATTCACTTCCTCCTTGAGATAATGACCTAGGTCAGCCACTGTGCTGTACTTAGTAAAATCACAAATAAATATTTTTGAGAGCATGTGTGACAGCGTCCTTTCAGAAGTTCAAGAGGAGACCAAATTTTTTGTTTTTTGTCACATGAACCTACCCCAAATTATAGTGCTGTTATTTTCAAAATGTATCCAACTAGATTATATTTTTTCTAGGGTACATGCCTTGAAGAAAAATTATTTATTTAGATATTTTATTATTGGCTCATGTGTTTGGAAATTATGATTTACCCAATCCATTTTCATATAATTTTAAAATGGATTCATTTAATATGATATTTATCATGGTGATTTTAAAATATTATCATGAAATGATAGTCGAATAAACATAAAGAATAAATAGATTGAAAAACAATTGAGATAAATTTTTTTATTTTTCTAATAAGAATGGTTGAACATCCAAAAATTACACGCCTCTTCCCAATTGATTATAAAATTAGAGGAGGATATAATATCATCAGACTACTATAATATGCATTTTATCAACTCCTAATGATGTATTTGTGATTTATCTTTGTCATAAATAGTCCAAAGAAGTTTGACCATATTTGTGAGATCTGAAACCTCCTATGATAGTAACTTGTGAGTCCTGATGATTGAATTCTATCCCACCATATTTCCTATTAAATAATCCTCTCATGATCTCTTATTTAATCATCAACTTCATAAATCTACTATTAGACGGGGTTTTTCAAGGATACCTCCTTGCTAGAAAAAATTTAATTACTCGTCCACCATCAAAGAATATCAAGGTAGATCTTGGAGATTCATGGCCCAAAGTCAAAAGGGTGGATGGATTGAACAACCCTTATAAGGTCCCGTAAAACATTTATCTACTTATATAACTCATCTATAATTTTCATCATGAAAACATGGATGTATCTATAATAGAACTTTTCATACCTAGATTGATGAACATGAACTTGATCTTGGGAAATTGATGGATCAGTTTTTCTATGGGATTCTCCTGGATCAATGAATTGATGTTGTTCCACACTAGTTTTCTCATAAAACACTTGTGTATAAGAGACCTTGGTTTCAAAATAGAAACCACATGATAGATTGGAATGTTATTCATCACTGCATCACTTAATGTGAACATGAGATTGACATTTTTAGTGTCTGCTGATGTCTCCAATGATTAGAACACTAGAGTAGTATACTTGTACACTTAACATTCCATGAATTTTGATGGTGTTATTATTTATAATTATAAGAAACATATGAATAATTCAATGTATATGATAATGGAAGATAAGTAGTCTTAGTGTTTACCTCTACTGGTATGAGTGTAAATATCATTCATTACCACTTCTTTTCCAGAAGGATCGATAGGAATACCTTTTTTCATTATTTCCACAGTGGATTACTAAATGGAAATGATTATTATATCTACCACTAATTCATCATCTAGATTTATTGACATTCATTATTTTGTAAAAATTCTTCTAGAATCTTAATTAGTGCCTTTATTGAGACTAGTGGGTCTATCATAGTCCTTGAGTAGTCATCGATAGGTATATTAGTTTAAAAAAATATAGGATATAAAGCCTCTTGACCTTAGAGAGATATGAAATGATCCAGGATATTCATCAAAATTATACCCTTCTAATATTATTTACTCTCAATTATCCTTGAAACTCTATTGAGTCCTTTCATTGGAGGGTGTTTAGAATTATCAAAACATTTTTAATAGTCATATTATGATGGAATACTAAAGAGGTCGACTTCTTAATCCCTGGAGGTGTCTGCAAAAGCCCTATATTATAGTCAAATTCTCCAAATGAGTTTCTATGAATTGCACTACCAATGCACATTTCTCAATGGCTCAGATGTCAACTTGAGATACTAGAACACTATCTATTATAGTGATAGATTTATCCCAAGACACCATGATTTTCCTCTTTATTATATAGTCCTCCACCTCAATGTCATATAGTGTTGTGGTTCCCCAACATTGTGGGTTCTCTTCATCCATTTAAATTGATGTATAAGGAACTAAGATCATAAAATTACAATTTCATTATCTTTGTAACCAATATAACAAAGGAATTGATCATGGATAGGGATATGATTTACCAAATAAGGTTTCACTATCAAATAATAAATTTTCCTTTTCTTTTTCATCTAGGATTGCCTCATAAGCTACCCTATTTGAGAAGAAATATTCTATGGGATAATAATTTTCATATCTATACCTAAAGGGAAAAGGAGAGAAAATGATTTTAAAACCAAAATCTTTCACTAGAGTAGATTTTTTTGGAAAATATGGAAGTCATCATATATTCCTCGTCAGGGATGAAGGTCTATATAGTTCTACCTCTAATTAAAAATGGCAGTGAAACTAAGAAAGATTATAGAAAGTCAAACCTCTCCATTTGTAGAATTATTCTTTATCCTAATGAGAGTTCCTCATTCACCATGGTGGATAACCCTATACTACTACCTTTTATAAATCCACCCTCAATATACTATGGATAATCTATTATTTTCCACAACACCTTCATACTAGGAAAGAATAACATAGTTGAACATATCAATGGGAGTTTGAAAATTGAAGACAACATTTGTAAAAGATATTTATCATACATATTTATGATCAAGGGAATCATTTTACTCTTTATAAAAATATTGTTTGAATATCCCCTCAATAATATTATTTTCTAGTGTATCCCTTCCACATATGATGATTGGGACTCTTTCATCTATAATTTTCACCAACATTTCTAGAATAATACTGTACAAACTGACTTCCATAGGATTATTTTTAAGGTTCATTCTTGAAGGAGCGTCATTATTCTCTATTTGTGGGATTCATATGTCAAAATGAAGTATAATACACTTTTCCCAAAACTCCTCAGTGACTGGATAGCTACTATATAAATGGATAGAATCATCGTACATATAACTTGGGGAGATAGTTTTAGGTACTCCCTCAATCCATGAATATGTCTTGATCTACTTCATCTTCATCTGCTTTTCCAACCTATAAACATCCAACATGGAACTATATTATCACTTCCCACTATATAACATTGTTTTAGACTCAATATGTTTTAGATTTTCATTTACAATTTTTTGGGAGGACCGAATGCATCCTCATCATGAATGATTAAATACTTAAACATTGGTTTTTCCCTTTCAAGGATCTTTATTATCACACATCCCCTTATTAGTAGTATCTTACTCAATGACTCTATCAATATTCGTTGATAACATATTTTGTTGATAATATGAGATCTACACATCACCATATTTGGTTGTGATACCAGTTCTAGTGTTTAGGGAAGGTTATTTGATTATGACATGGGTATTCTCCTAAATCATCATTAACCGTAGTTTCATAGGGATCATAGGATTCTCTTATATCATATATTCTATAAATGGTTTTGGAACCCATAATTTTAGCCACCCAAATTAATGAACAAATTTATAGGGTACATAGACCTAATAAATTATATCACAATGGATTCATGATGATAAAACGTAGTCATATAGAGCCATTATATATGACCATTTTTAAAGTCTTATAAAACCATAATTTACATATATTATTGTAGATAAATTTACATATTTAAAATAAATTGAACTCTAAGTGTATCCCTAGAGTCTTGAAAATGAACAGATTGTCTATTTAAAGTTCATGAATTATAGAGGTGACCTAAATGTAAGGCTTGAATCTATAACTAAAAATATATTATGTGTTTTGTAATTCAAAAGTATTAAAATATGTTTCTAACTAACTCTATAACACTTGGAATGCTCAATAAATCTAAAATGATGACTTCATTGGGTATACATGCAGCAAAAAATTGTATATTCTTACTGGTATTATAACAAATAAACTAATGGGATTATGGTTTTCATCCACCAAACTCACTAAAATTGTGAATGTTCTTAGACTCAGACTCAAATGTTAATAATATACTAGAAACATGTATCAAATAAGACACATAGAAATAAAGATGTCAAGATAGTTGAATGGATCTTTGTCCATGTTGAGAGGTTGGTTTATCACTATTATTGACTAATAATACATTCATACACTTCTCAAACTTGATTTCATAATGAGGGAGAGGATCCTTCTTAGAGAATTTCTAAAATTTGTTTAATAGGGCATGTGCTAGTGGTGTCTTTTTCACGATATCCTCTAGGTAGCCATGGGTTGGAGGAATTCATCCTAAATTTATCAAATTATGGGTTCTCCCTTAAAGATTGTATAAATACAATAGAATAATCACTAATTTTGAATGAAACAAATGGAAGGAGTTATTTTGAGGGTTCTTCTATATGAGAATATTTGGAAATATGTCATAATTCTCATAAAGATATGTTTATGACACAATACAACCACATGTTTTTTTATATCTAAAGGGTGGTTATTAAAATTTTCACATGTTTATAGGACCTAATTATCCTACATCCACTTAATATTGAATCTTTCACCAAGGTGAAGGTCACAACCCACACTCCACCCTTGGAGTTTTTCATTAGTTTCCTCATAATAGATTGATTGGTAATAATGTTTCTGAGGTTCTAGTTAAGGTTTTAAACTATTGTAAGTTCCCTTTATGTACCACATGATATATATTGAGTCTATAGAGGCCTCCTTGATAAATTCACTATTATTCATGATATTTTCCTCCTCCAGAATCTTGTAGCAGGTAATCTAGGATGATGGGAAAAATTTTTCTAGATTAGGTATGTCATCATCACTCAATATATCATATACATATAAGGGAAGAAAATAATATAGTGTAGTCTTGATGATTCTTTGGTATAGTCTATATGAGAGGTGAAATATAGCGTAGAGGTGTCTAACAAGGACATCATCCATAGTCATCTATATTTAGTTCCATCACAAAATAAAAAGATCCCAATATAATATTCCATATCAATTGTGACCTTCTTATATGCTCATCCACTCATGCCCAGTGTCGAAGTGAGAGTGTATACTATGAATTACCAAACATAGTGCAAGAATTGAGAAAAAATAGAGATATTTAAAATAAAATATTCATCTAAATATTGTAAGTGTGTTGATGAGTTGTTCCCCTATTATATATAGATTATGAACAATTCCCACATCAGAAACCATGTTCTGAATAATGCATGAAATCTCATTCTAGATAGATCATGCATCACACTTCCACTATGGTGTGTGACCACTTCTCCAACTTTAGAATATAATCTAAGTACAATTCACACCCAAGTAAAATTTACCTATAAATATTATCCCATTAATGTTGATAATATCCAATTTTGAGTTGGTAATTTTTTATCAATTCAATTTCATAAAAGTAAGAATTCCACTAATTCTTTGAGAAGATAAAAGAATTTTAAATATATAGAGCTAACTGAGAACCCATTTTATCACACCCAATTCCAAAAATGGTTATCTCATTCCTTATACTCATAGAACCTGTACACCTTACCAACTGAAGATTTATTCCACCCCATGCACCCATCCCTTCCCATGATTGCATCATGCACCCATTTTAAGGGATTTTGGTTCCCCAAGTAGTTTTTGGAGATTACTTGGGAGCCCATATCCCATTATAAATATAAGGACCCCAAAACCCCTAATTTCATCACTATGTGAAAATGAAGTGTAAAAAAAGTGTAAGAAGAGAATTTATAATAGTATCTAAGTGCATTAAATCATAGCCTAGTCCTTCTATGCTTCTCCTTTATGTGATTCTCTAATCCAATATAATGGGGTAAAGGATGTAAGTAAAGGGTATTTATATCTTTAAATGATTATGATTTCTATTAGATCACTTCTCCTAGGCAATATCCAATACTATGGGAAAGGGAACTTTTAATTGGTACTCCCATGTGAACAGAGTTCTCTATCCAGGTGCTCTATTTTTCGCAAAGGGGTTTCATTCTGTGTTTCTTTAACGGACCATACCCAATTATCATAGGATAACCAACTAAGAGACCATATTATTTGGTATCTAATTAATAAGGGTGTGAAACCTTTGTGATATACTTTATATAGATTCAAGTACTCCATCATTGGAATTTCACCTCATTCCTCCAAAAGTTTAGTTATTCCCATTTCATATATCTAGGAACAATTTTTCCCAGGTAACATATATAAAAACCCATTTCCCCCATGTATCATGCCTAGGAAGTCCAATAACTTAGGTATATTAATAGGGAGAAATAAATTATCCAAAATATCATTCTAAAACTATGTATCTTGAATCAATCTATTACTACGTGCCACAAAACATGGCCTCCTCTATGACCTCTTGAGATACATGACTAGGTTATACACACCAGCATTCTCCCTTTTGATCATATTTTTCAATGATAATGGGAATAATAAACATGGTAGAGGATATACCCTGTGTTATTCTCCCAAACCATTAGGGTCTTTGGGGTTTTAACAATCATGTATTCTTTTAAAAATAAGGATCTCTAACCTAAGGAAACTGAGGAAAATCTCATTGTCTAGGACACTCATCCTAACTGCTATAAGTGTGAATCCTATATTTTGTAATCCCAAACCATTTCCTCATTGATGTTCTCATTTTCATGTCCCATCAATGAGAAACAAATACATTTTTCCTTTTATTAGGTGTAATTCGTGACCATGCTCCTTTTGGTGATCACATCCATGTTCAACATCAATGAGATATAAATACCATGGGCCTCCCTTTAGGTGTAATACCTAACCATGTAATCTCATACCTAGTTACTAAAAAATATGATGAAATATAAAGGTTTTCTCATACATAATTCCCACTCAAACCACTACTAGGTTCTTTTTCCCAATAGTCCATATTTTCACATTGATCCATTACTATGATCAAACACTCTAATGAACATGATAACGAGTATTGTTACTAAGATGTATTTAATAAATCAATAGTAGAAAAATAGTCTTTAACTTTGGAATTTTAGCTTCAGTTATTCAAGACCGACATTAAAATTCTTCCATAAGTAATTCTAACATCCTTTATTGAGTAACTGATGTTAAAATCCTAATTTTAACGTTGGTTTCAAGAATAAACAATGTTAAGAGCACTCAAGTAATATTTTTAATGTTGGTTATTTATTAACCAATGTTCATATCCTAATTCTAAAAATTTTTCATGAAAAAACAATAATGAAAGTCTTCATATAAAACTTTTAACATCGGTTGTTTTTTCAGGAACAAATGTGAAAAGTCACTTTTGATGTTGGTTTTTCAAAAAACAAATGTTTAAAATATTTACCAACTTTAGATCATTTAATAATATTATATTTTAATATTCAGGGAGCTCAAATGTAGTCACATATTAAAATTTATATCCATTGAAAGTTTGACTTCTTTAACACTTCTCTTATAGAAGTTCAACTTCCAATGTCTATAAATTTTCATCTGTAAGTCTATTTTAGTTCAATGACCTGTCAAATTGAACATTGGTAAATTAAATATAACATTTTTAATATCATTTTTTTGAAAAATAGATGTAAAAAGTGACTTTTAACCTCATTTCTTGAAAACCCCAACATTAAAAGTCTTTTTTTAGAAATTTTAACATCGGTTGTTTTTAGGAACTGATATAAAAATTCACTTTTGAGGTCAATTTTTCAAAAAAACTAACATTAAAAATATTTACCACGTTTTATATCATTTAATGAACTTCTATTTTACTAGTCATGGAGCTAAAATAGACTTCTTGATTAAAATTTATGGTCATCAAAAGTTATACTTCTTTACGAATTCTCTTAGAGAAGTTCAACTTCTAACATCTGTAAATTTTGATCCATATATCTATTTCATCTAAATGACAAGTAAAATCAAAGAATAAGAAATGAAATAAAAAATAAACATTTTTAATGACACGTATTTGAAAAACCAACATCAAAATTAATTTTAAAGTCAGTTCCTCAAAAAAATAGATCTTAAAAGTATTCTATGAGGACATTTAACGTTAGTTTTTTATGATCTAATGTTAAAAGTAGGATTTTAACTAATTTTACTGAATAAATAGTGTTAAAAGTGATGTGTAAATACTTTAGCATCATTTTTATTCAAAAAAGCATTAAAAACTTAATACATGATGGTTCTCAACTTCGGTTGTATATTTACCCAACGTTGAATATAAAATTTCAAATTCACAGGATCCTTATTTTAATTGTTTTTACAACACACATTTCAATATTTAAAATCCTAAAAAAATTAATAAAACACCACTTAAAATATTTTCTTTCACTATATATAAATTTATATTATCAT
The DNA here is from genome assembly GCA_963277665.1 of Viscum album. Taxonomy (NCBI): domain Eukaryota; kingdom Viridiplantae; phylum Streptophyta; class Magnoliopsida; order Santalales; family Viscaceae; genus Viscum; species Viscum album. The sequence continues at coordinate 545,601,045 of OY728119.1, forward strand.
TATTTCAATATTTTCGACATCTTTGATCAAATAAAATTTTCAACATGTCTTCAATTGATTATTTGAACATGGTATATATTCTAATCATGTAATTTCTTTATTATTTTTTTCCATCATCACTAAAAATCCTGATAATTTTTCTTATAAGGATAAATTATTCTTCTAATCTTGTTATGTGGATAAAAAATCCATGTGATATCTACCAAATGAGGTGAAAAATTCCTTATCGACATTTTTTTTCATTATAAAGTGAGTTCTTCCCTAAAAAGAAGAGAAATGACCTTAAAAAATATATCAATTAAAAAGAAACTATTGAAAGAATTGAAATAATTTCGAATCATCATGTTTTTTTATTTGGTTTTTTAAAATTTTAATTCATGTTTCTCATGTTTTATTTGAAATGAGTTGTATCTATCCAAACTTAGATAATTCCAACTTCTGATTACCATAAATTTTGACATGTAACTATGTTTTATCTCTATAACCAGTCAAATTGAAGATTAAAAATGAAATAAAACTTTCTAAATATGTGTATTGTAAGTTTTTTGAAAACATTACATCAAAAGTTCCTTTTAATATACGTTCCTGAAAAAACAATGCTAATGGTATTCTATGGGGACTATTAACATTGGTTTTCATGAACCAACATTACAAGTAGGCTTTTGACATTAGTTATTAAATTACCAACATTAAAATCCTTGCATGAGGACTTTTAAATTCATTTTAGATCAAAACCCAATGTTAAAACCCTTATGTAATCACACTTTCGATGCTGATTCTCCCAAAAAACTAACATTTAAAGGTAAACATTTTACTTTTAGACATCAGTTTATAAAATATGACATTGAAATTCCCACATTTAACATCAGTGAAAAAAACAATCAGTTAAATCCTGATGTTAAAATTTAAAAAAAATGATGTGAAAACACCTTTTATACTAGTAATTATGTCTTAAATCTGTAAGAATCTCTCTAACAGTGAAATAATACTCTATGTCAGATGATTCAACATCACTTTCTCTAATCTGATAAAAGGTTTCATATTCACTACCCTAGGTGATCTAGAGGGTGCTAGCCTTTGGAAATAAAAAGAGTCTCTAGATAACTGAACTAACAAAAATGGGTTTGTGAGGAAAGGAAAGTGTTGGAAATAAAAACCTTCATATTTTGTGTTATGTCACAAAATATATTATGTTATGTTAGTTTTAAACATACATATTTACATATATATATATATATATTATGTTTTTTGGGTTTTATATATTATATGGGTTAAATAAGTTACATATATATATAATAATAAAATTAATCTATAAAAAATCATATATTATGTCTCATATCAATATGTTTTATCAATAAAAGATATTAAAAATATAAAAAAATCACCACATATAATGTTTTCTATAAAAAATAAAACCATAAAAACATATAAAAATAACACCAAAAAACATAAAAAAATGTATGTTATGTTTAACAGTGCACATGGTTAATCAATAAAAATTCATAAAAATAGAAACAAAATAAAAAATATTTATTTTTTATAAAAATAAAAAATAATAAAACATATAAACAACAATACATAAAAAATAAAACTTATATTATATTTAACAGTACATAAGTTTTATTGATCAAGATTCTTAAAAATATAAACAAAATTTTATAAATCCATTAATTTGGTGGTTAATTTATGATTGTAGAGAAGAAAATCCAATAGGATTTATTATATAGAAAAATTATAGAATATCTAGAAAAAAAGGATTTCCTCTTATTGATGGATGTGATGTTGCAATTGGAGATAATGTAATGTTGATTCGAAGAGGCTTGGTGGATTGGTGGAGTTGAGTTTAACATAAGTAGGTGACATCAATGACAACGATGATGGATAATACAAAGAAACTAGTATGGGTTAAGATTATAGGTAGACCAAAAGGAATAACTGACTATAGTTTATTATATTTGTATTACTTTGATAGGGAACTATATATATATCATTTTTATATAACATAAGTTTTTATTTTCTATGAAAACTCTCATATATTATTATAGAAATAATATGATAATTTAATGAAAAAATGTCATGTATGTTTTTATGTATTAAATTTTAATGTATTAAACCATATATTATGGATTTTTATCAAAAATTTATATATGATTAGATGCATGAAATTTATTTATTCATGTATATAATTATTTTATTAAAAAGAATCACTTATAATGTGTCATTATAATAAATTTTATAGTATGATTGATTAATAAGTATAGATTAGATACATATAATCTTGTATAATTTATTTTTTAAAAGGATTCAAAATTATAGTTTTAGAGTTTATGAATTTATAAGGGAATTATGGTAAGTTCACACTTGAAGGTAAAAATAGTAATATTAATGTTGTAAATGACCCTAGAAAAAATTTGATGCTTTTTTTGATCTCAGATAATATTTTATTACTTTTGAAACAAGTTAGGAATAAATCATAAAAGTTTGGAATTTCAAATCCTGTATTAATTCATTAATAAATTATTTACTTATCATGTGCACTTTTTTCCATTTTTAGACTAAACTATGATATTTTAAAAATTAAATATTTGAATTAAATTATATTAATTTAGTATTACATTATATATAGTGTTTTATTAAATTCCAATATAATTATCTAGTAGACCTTGGGCTAGTTGTAAACCCAAATTTTTATAAATAAAAAATACAAACCCATAAATAAACTTTATTTTAGCATGCACTTAGAGGTAATTAATAATGGGATTTCACTAGATAAAAAGAAGTAGTTGGTTCACACCTATATGTTGGGTCTCTAAAAACATTACCAAAGCACTGTATGCATTTTAATTTATTATAGTTATTTATAACATATGATTTATAATTTAATTTGATCACGAATTATTGATTTTTTTTGTTTTTTGTACTTAAATTGATCAATGTCATACGGTTGAGTATGGTGAGCAGTGAATTTTTTTATTAAAATGTTTGGTTTTTTTCTAAAAATATTATAATATTCAAAAATGGGGATTCTAAGTTTTTATATCCTGGATAAATTAACATAATCAATTTTAAATAAATATTAAATCATTAGACACTATTTTGGTTGGATATTTGAAAATAAATTCAATTATTTACATGGTAGAATATGGATATCAAACTATTCTTTCGATTAAATATATCTTTATCATTCCATGTCACTCATATGAGGGATTCCCAGTGGTAATAAGGATTCGTCATCGATGATAAGAGGATAATATAGATACTTATCTATGGTATATGGATATAAATATAATTAAATGAGTGGTTTTAGTCATAATTTTTTCTAATGAATTTCAAATAGGGGTTTGATCTCATAGAATATATAATTTATTAACACAATTATATAGTACATGGGGAAAAGTTTAGATAATTTCAATTGTAATGAAAATAGTGATCTAAGGTAAATTTTAATTGCATTCCCTTATCAAGGATAAGAATTTGAAAAGATAAATATTGATTTCACACCATACATGTTGTTTATTATGAACCATGATAGAGGTGTGGTGACCAATGTTTCTTTACTAATTAATATATCCTTCTACTTCCACATTTGGGAGAGAAATATAATATGAAGACACATAGGGAAGCAGAGACATCCCAAAGAATATCTATGTCCCTGAATTAGTTTGAAACTATCCTAGAACTCCTACAGTCCATTTCTAAATCAAACCATAAGGTAAAATATAGAAAATATATTAATTTAGATTAGTATAAATTCGAATTGATTATACCTTCTTGAAAGAACTGTAACACCCTGATATTTTAGTATGTATTTCTGTTAAAATAAGTATCATGTGTTCAATAGATTTTAATACATGAAACCCTGAACTAAAATAACTATGATATATTTTATTAAAATAAAATATTATAATAAAATATAATAAATTAATACATTTTGATAATGTAGTGTGAAATATAATCAAAAATAGAAAAACCTCATGTAAATAAAAAGATAATATGTCATTAAAATGTAATATTATAAAAATATGTACTTTATTTATTATATAATGTTATTACTGTTTTTAAATAATGATTTGATAAAAAATAATTAATAAAATTGAATTATTAGAAGTAAAAAATTATTTTAATGGGAGGTGACTAAAATCATTGAATATTAAAAGGGGATAATTTTCAAAGAATTTGTTAAGTATTATGTATCTAAATATTAAAAAATTAAATTTATCACTTTTAAAATATTATTTTAATATAAAATTTCATCTATAATCAAATATATTATCAGTCATTTAATTATATATTTACATGAAATGGTATTAAAAACACTTTATATATAAAAATACATTTTTATATAAAAACAATTTTTTCTATATATTTTATCTTTTCATTTAAAAGTTAAATTTATATTATTTAAAAAATAAATTTTATTAAATAGAGGGTAAATGTTTAATAATAACATCAAAATTAGGTAATATTGTTAATTTAATTTCTAGGTATAAAAATTATTTACTGAGGTAAAAATAAATTCACCATGGTAAAAGTAAAAAGAGGTAAAAAGGGTTGAACTAAGTGGTAAAGACTTAAAATATCATGAAAATTTATCTCTAAATTGTGTTTATGGTGGGTAAATTAGCCATATTTATTATTTTTTTAGTTTTTATCCACTTTCCTTTTAAAATTACAGCCTTTTAAATTAAAGAATAAAATTTTATGGAAACTTCAATCAAAACTAACCTATAAAAGGACCCATACTCCACCCCTACAAACCAATATTCTTCTTAAAATATATATTGAATACCTACCCATTATTATTCTCCTAAATCCATAATATATTTTGAGAAACCTTGGTTCTGAAGAAGGAAACCTAAATCCTTCATTCAGAGGAACTCTTTTTGAGAAGGGGAGAATTCATCAAAGTACCTAGTTCTCCACCTTCATTTTTAATTACCTTCTCATATCACCTATTTATAAATATAATTCTATAATCTAATGGTGTTCTATTAACATCGTTATTATTTTGGGAAAATTATTATACTATTATATAAACCTAAATTCCTACTCATTTCATTATTATACAATGTTATTGTTTATGTTGATTCAACCACCTATAGGAATGATGCTATAGAAACATCATTATTTTCATCATGAATAATTATAAAGACAATAATAATTAAAATTTATTATATTAAGGGTTAATATATGTCATAAATATGGTTATGAAATTGTAACACAACAAATAAATGGCATTATAAAGTAGGAAATTATTATCAGAAAATTACCTAAAACATGCTCATCCTTGATTCCATTCACACAAACCATACCCTAACCTTACATAAAATGAACATGGTACTAAATAAATCATTAGAACATAATTATTCCACTACATTTACTAATCAATAAATAAACTTGTTATCAATGAATGAGGATTGAAATCACTATCATGAAACTTGTATGAAATAATAAAAATTACTAAGATTTGAAGATAAAAATAAACAATAACTAAAAAATATGTGTGAAATTAATGATTATAATTTATGAGTATGGTTATGTTTATTATACAGGACATTAAATATATTTCATGGAAATCTGGAGTAAGGGTAAGTATTTCTCGAATAAATTTTCCTATTTTTTTAGATATATTTCATATTCAGCACCAATATTTATTTGTATGGTATATATATGACCCTATGGTTGAATTTTGTAATAAATTTCATGAAATTCAAGGTCTTTATACATTCATACCATATTATATCTTCTAATATGTTTTGATTCAAATTTTAACAAGTTAATAAAGATACCTTTCTAATATCACTTTAAAGTTAAGATTTATTATGACTAAATTTCCATTAATGTAAATTTTATGTAATTTCTTTATAAAATAACATATATTTTTCTTTACTGTTTATTTTTCTATATTTTACATGTATTCTAATAATTTCAAAAAAAAAACAATTTAAATAAAAGGATGTTTGTAATTGGAGCAAACCATATCTCTTATTTTGACTATAAATCATTCTACTTTATGTCTATATTCTTTATATTATTTTATATACGTCCATCTATGAACTTAAATTAATTATTATTTACATTTTATATTTGTCTTTATTTTATTTAAAAAATAATAAATTAATTTTTCTATATTTTCCACACCGATCACTTTAAATGTCCTCTGACCTTCTTTACAAAATTGTGAAAGGATTGTGTTTTTTAAAATATTTTCCACAGGGAAACATTTTCTCACAATCCGTAATAGTTTACTTTAAGGAAAATTACCAACATTTTTTCATGGTTTTTAAAATATATTTCTATTAACATTATTTTATAAATTTTTCATTTAAAATAAAAAAAAATATATCAAAATTTAAAGTATATTTCTTCTTATTTTCAATGTAGTTTTCTAATGAAATTATAAAAGTGTTTTTAATAATTTTCAAAATCAATTAATGCCTCTTATTCTTAATTGGGTATATTATTTAATGATAACATCACCTTATTTATTAATGTGGATTATGATAATGTATTAGGGATGTTTTAATGAAACCCATTTCTTTCACAAGGGTTAATCAAGCTATGATTGGATTATGATTCCTTTCTTGTATATATAGAACACATATGTATATTTTTTCTTTATATGGTGGGTGGGTCCATTATATCCCTCTAATGAATTTGGAAAATAATTACCAATGAGATAACATGTAAAAGGGTGAGAACCTGAACCCCTAAGTTACATGTTAAATTAAGTGATGGGTGGGTCCATTATAGTCATATAATTCATTGGGTAAAGACTTATATCCCATGATCTGACATGTTGATGATTGGGTAGAAAACCAATTCCACTATAGGACTATATCCAATATGTTATGATCTTATTTTTAGTGATACTCGACATAAATAATTATTTTCTATGCTTATGTGATTGAAACATACTCATGCATATGTTATATTTACATGGATTGTGGTTATTGACTCCCATTTTCACTGTCTTTGACTCAGATACTTTTCTATAAAAAAATCATTATACCAAGTATCATGATTTATTAATAATGTTTTATTGGCTGTGATGATCTTATATTATGTCTATCCACATTGATTATGTTCTCGTACTCATATTCCCATCTTATTCACATTCGTGATCTTAAATTTTTATCTATTATTTTACCCTTATTGAGAATCTCATCTCACTCATTTCTTATGCTTCAATTATTTATTTTATAAATAAGAGTATAAAATATAATATTTATAGAAAGGGGACTTGTTGGGTATGATAATTGATAAATTTCCATAGTGATTTACAATAATTTGTTTATGTATCTAATATCAAAACACACTAAACCAATTGTTTCTGGGTGTAATTTATGAATATATGTAAAGAATATTAATGTAAAATGATATAATATGTATGTATATTAAGATTAGGGTGTATCATTTGGCATTAGAGTGAGTTTTAGTTATTTTTTGGTATTATGATATGAATGATAAGAGGAAAGAACATAAAACAGCCTATGATGAACTTAAAGTGATATAAAATAAAACTAAAATGTAATATGTAAAAATAAATGTTTCATAATTTAGGGCATATTATTATGGATTTACCTTATAATATGATCAATTAATATAATTTTTATTACATGATACTCAAACTAGACATTATCATTTTATTCAATGATTTGAATAAGGATAAATCAAGTTGACAACAATTTTTATAGATATTATAATGAATGTCCCAATAAAAAACTAAACATGTTGGGATCTATAATAAAAAAACATTTAAATATTTTCAACCAACTCTCTAGAGCTATGAAAAATAACACAAATCATTCCAAACTCCCAAAAAATCTAAGGAATAACTCTTTATTTAATCATGCATATAGAAATGACCACCCTTCTTTAGTGGATCTTCCAATCCACTAATTTTCAAGAAGTGTATTAACATAATTCAAATGACATTTTCCATTCTCTTGTGATTAGATCATGAAAAGGTTGTTTCATCCATTTATCATTAGAAATGTGAGGCATATCAACGGTAGACCTTTTTCAAGAACATGAGGTGAGTGGAATAATTCAACTCAATGGAATGGTAAGTGTTTAAGAAGCTATTTTCAATAAATATTTTCCCTGAACGCTTCATGATAAGATCAAGATACATTTCCTTGAGTTTAAGAAAAGGGATGGTGAATCAATTAGTACCTATAAAGTAAACTTTAAAATACATTCAATGCATGATTTTGGTTCATTCATTAACCATAAAAGAAACATTAATCATTTATTTTGTGGATTAAAACAAAGTATCTTAAATTAGTTAGATATAAGGGACTTTGGTTTCTATAAATAAATTGTTATATATACTATCAACGAATAAATAGAGATTGGAGACTCTCATTATTCTCACCATTCTTGGTATAAGAAGATAAAAAAGTCATTTAAAGGAAAATCAAATAATAAAAATCCATGGAGTAAAGAAAATAAATCTTCTTATATATTGAATATATGGAATAATCGTGGTGGGAATTTCCAAAAAGGGATAGGTAAATGATTTATGTATGGAATAGAAGGACATCAAGGACATGAATGTTGAAGAGATAAGAATAGGAACACCAATGGAATAGAAGAAAATAATTCCTAGCCTAATTAACCACTCATACTCTAATGATTTAATAGTAAGAAGAATATACATTACACTATCTAGTAAACCAATCCAAGGGTTAGTGATGATAATTAATGTTATTAACCCCCAAATTAAATTGGTTAAGGGAAAGCCTATAAAATCAAAACTACTGAGGTGCGTAATAAAAGTGAAGTGGTGAATGTTACATTAATCATCCACTCAAGAACTAAAAATTTTTTATTTGATTATAGTTCTTTCAAATAATTTATATACATAGATACCATATAAATTTTTTGGGATAAGGAATCATATTTCATATCAAAAATCAACCCATAATAGGCTATTAGTCTAAGGATTATTATACACCCCTTATGGAAGTTAGTTCCCTCAGGTGGGAATTTTTACCTAATAATGAGTTATTTTTAACTGAAATGGTTGAGGGAGATTTAATATTTAAGAGATACCAATTTTGTGAGAATATATTAATATATTTATTGAATATTTGTTTGGTATACCCCTAATATCATGAGATTATGTTTTAAATGTAACATATACAAGGTGATATACCAATATCAAATAATCCTTATAGAATGTTGAATTGGTGGAACTAAAGAAGTAAATATAATAGAATTTGGATAATGGTTTTATATTTTCAATTTATTGACCATGGGGTTTAATAGTCCTATTTATTAATAATAAATATATAGTAATGCATATTTACATCGATTAACAAGAACTTAATATTATTATGATCAAGAACAAGTATCATCTTCCCCAAATTGATGAATTTTTTATCATCTTTGGGGAGATAAATACTTATAAAAGATAAAACATAGATTAAAATTTTATTATTTATGGGTGAAAAGAGAGGATATACCCAAGAAAACATTATATACAATATATATTCACTATGAATTCATAATGATGACATTCAAAGGTATAAATTTCAATGTTATCTTTATAGATATGAAAAATAAAGTCTTTATAGATTACCTCGATCATTTTTTGGTATTCATTATTGATGGTATTATTATATATTCCAAGAGTAAGGAAAACCATATATTCTATCTAAGGATTTTTTATAATTACCTTGAAACATATGGCACTATATTCCAAATTTTTAATGTTTGAATTATACATATAGAATGTATCATTTGTGGGTCATGAAATTACAAGAAAGGTTATATCTATGGATATTTCAAAGATAGGGGTGATTAAGGAATGATCTATAACAACCACTATAATATGGATTCATAGTTTTCTTATATTGGTTAGATACTTCAATGATTTGTGATAAATTTATTATGAATATAAAATCCACTAACCAAGTTAACTAGGAAGGGAGTTAAGTTCATTTGTACAGATGAATGTGAATAAATTTTAAAATATATTAATAGAAGGTTGGTCATTGTACTTGTATTTAAACTAGTCTATAGTAAAGAAGGAGTTGTAATATTTACTGATTCATTAAAAAAGGGATGGTCATGTGTCCTGATATAAAATTAAACTGTGGCAACTTATGCCTCACATAAATTAAAGATTCGTTAGAAAACTTAAATGACATATTATTTGGAGCTATCGGTGGTAATATTTACATTAAATATATAGAGGAATTATCTCTATAGTAAAAAGTGTCATATATATATGCATAAAAATATCATAATGTATATATTCACACTTATGGAATTGAACATTATCCAAAGTAATTGGCTAGAGGTGATCAAGGACTTTGAATTCTCAATACATTACCACCCTCAAAAGGTAAACAACATGGTTGATACTATGATAAGAAAGGATCATGATTACTTATCCATGATGAGGATTAAAATATACCCAATACTCATGGAATGTAAAAGGATGGGCCTTTATATCATAAGGTAAAGGGAAAAATCATATCATTCCCATATGAATGCTTAACCATCCGTCCATGTAAAGATCAATGAGGTACAGAAGGAGGATATGGATATATAGAATATGGTAAAAAAATATTATAGAGTATTACATTTATAATGATTGAATTTTATGACTTTGGAAAATAATATATGATCTATGAATACCATAATTGAAGAAGGGTTTCTTGAATGATGAACATATCTCATCATTTTCTATCCATGCTAGAAGCACAAATATGTATAAAGATCTCAAGAATCTTTTCTAGGGGTAAACATTAAGATAGATATTGTAGAGTATATATCTCAATGCTTGGTTTACCAATAATTTCTGGTTAAATGGTATAATTTTAAAGGAATTATGAAACCACTATCCAAACCTATATAAAAATGGGAGGGTATCAATATGTATTTGATTGTAGGACTTTCTAAGACTTATAAAGGCCATAATTAAATTTTGAGTTATAGTTGATCACCTTAGCAGATTTCATTTATATTTTAGAATATATCTCTCTCAATAAAATTGATAAGATATAAATAAAGTAAGTGGTAAGGCTACATATATTACCACTCATAATTGTAACTAATTGAGATATGAGGTTTGCCTCAATGTTTTGGAAAAGTATTCAATAAGAATTTGATACAAATATAAGCTTTAGAAATCCTTGTCATCCTTAAATTGATGGTCAACCTAAAAGGAAAATTCAACCTCGAGAGGATATACTAATATCATGTTAAATGGTTTTAAAGGAGGTTAAGACAAAAAATTTCCATGGAGTATTTGTCATATAATAATGGTTTCTATTTTAACATACAAATAGAACCATATGAGGCTCTATATGGGAAGACGTGTAGAACTCTATCATGTTGAGGTAAATTTAGTGAGCGTAAGCTATTAGGATGGTATATTTCTCAAAAAATGTTTGAGAATATTCAAAAAAATTATAAAAAAACTAGAACAACACAATGTTTATAGAAGATATATAATAATAATCATTGGATAGATTTGGAATTTGAATTTGGAGGCAAGGTATTCCTTTGAATATCACTATGGATGAGGTTTGTAAAATTTGGAAAAAAGGGAAAGTTGGACCCTAGAAACATTATCCCCTTCAAAATCCCTGATCAAGGGGGGTAATCATATTTAACTCCCATAAAACATCTCTTAAGTGAATGATGTGTCACATTTGTTTACTTTGAGGGAAAATATACATGACCCTTCACATGTATTAAGCTTATATGGAGTAAAACTATATCTTTATCTCTCTCATGGGGAATAACTAAAAGAAATATTGGATTATAAATATAATATACTATAAAAAACCTCACCTAGTTAAAGTTCTATTGATTGATTATAAATTTCAGGAAGCAACATGGGAACCTAAATATGTGATGAGGTAGAAATACCCATTTTTTCCATCAAAATAATGAAATATCTAGGGTGAAATTCTTATAAAGGGGTAGAATATATCAACCTGGTATTTTAGTTCATATTTCTAATTAAATAAGTATCATGTGTTCGATATCTTGTAATACAAAAAACCATGAGGCGAAAAAACATAATATATTTTATTAAGATAAAATGTTAATACATTATGAGAATACAATGTGAAACATCATTAAGAAGATTAAAACCTCAATTAAATAAAATAATTATTAATTAATTAAAATGATTTATTATAAAAAAAATTATGTTAATTAATTTCCTATTATTATTATTGTTTTTATAGAATTATTTAATACCAATGAATTTTAAAAAGTTAATTTATAAAAGATAAATAATTTATTTTAATGGTATGTGATTAAATCATTTAATATTAAAAGGGAATATTTTCAAAAGAATTTTTTATGTGTTGTATATTTTTATCTTAATAAATTAAATTAATCAAATTAAAATTATTATTATAATAAAATGTTTCAATTTATAAAAAAATAGATCATCACTCATTTAATTAGTAATTAACAGCAAATAAAATTAAGAACACTTCAAGATTAAAAGTTGTCTTTCTATAAAATTGTTGTTTCATATATATTTTCTTTTTTCATTTTAAATTTAAATTAATCATATTTAGAAAATCAATGAGATAAAATGGATTAAAAAAATTTAATTAACATGTTCATATTTTGTAAGAATTTCAATTTCATTTTTTATGAACAAAAATAAGATTTCGAGGTAAAAATTGAGTTACCACAATAACAGTAAAATGAGTAAAAATGGTTAAACTAAGTGGTAAAGACTTAAAATATCATGAAATTATATATATAAATTTTTTTATGAGGGTATTAATGAACTATATAAATTTTTTTCCACATTTTATCCACTTTCTTTTTAATATGACAACCTTATACAATAAGAAATGGATATTTAAGGAAATAACACTCAAAAACACACCTATAAAAGGAACCCTCCTCTACTACTCATAGGGTCATCTTTTCCATTTTTAATATCCTAAATTACTAAAAATATCACATATCCTAAATCCTTCATAGACTTTGGGAGTCCTATTTTCCCAATAAGGAAGCATCAATCCTTCATTCTGAAGGAACTCACTTCGAGATTGAGAAAATTCTTCAATATACGTAGTTTTTCACCATATTTTTCAATTGAATTCTCATAGCCACCATTTATAAAACTAATTATAAACTATAATGATATTATATTATCATAATTTTTATTTTTTGAAAATTATACAACAATTATATAACCCAAACTCCAACTCATTTCATTACTATAGAATGGTTTTTTAGTCAGTTTAACAATCTACATGAACGATGTTATGATATAATCATCATTTTTATCATTTATAAGTATAAAAAAATAATTCATGTAATATATAATATTATGGAATAATTTATTTATGTATTATGGTTCTGTATGTGTAACATAAAAAATTAAATTATCATTAGAAATTAATTTGTTGTCGTTATAAAATTTCTCAAAACATACTCATCGTGGATTCTGTTTTCAAGAACTATACCCATAAAATAAATAAAATGAACATGATAATAAGTAAATAATTGTAAAATAATTATTACACTACCTTAACTAATCTAGTAGTAATGAAATTTTTATCAATTAATGTGGAGCAACATCACTAATGTGAAAATTTTATGAAATAAAAAACATTTTAGCATCTTATAATGAAAATAAACAATAACTAACTAATATATGATTATTTAATGATTATAATTGAAGATTATAAAATGAAATGGATATGAATAATGTTTTTAAATGATTTATTAATATAGTTATGTTTATTATATAGGAGATTAAAGTTCTTTCATAGAAGTTGGCAATAAAAGTAAGAGTTCCTCATCTAAGTTCTTCTTTCATTGAGATATGTTCCATATTCAAAAGCTATATTTATTTTTTGTGGTGTATATACTACCAGATGGATGAATTTTATCACATATTTCATTAAATTCAAAGTATTTAAAATTCCATCTCATTTTCTCTCTTTCAAGGTCTCTTGGTTCAAAAGTTATCAAAGATGTAAGGGTTTACCTTACTTTGAAATCCAAATTGTTAATTACTAAATTTAAATTGAAGGAAATAATATTTTTTAATTATATAAAACCTCATATATTTTCTTCTCTTATGGTTATTTTTTGGGTTTATATGTCTTATTAACATTTAAATTTCCCTTGGTTTACAATCCAACCGAAAGGATGTTTGTTAGTGGTGTAGACCCTATCTCTTCTTTTGTTCTGAAATATTTCTCATCTATATCCATATTATTTATATTATTTTATATATGTCATTCTCTATAATTAAATTTTTTCTTAATATAATTTTCTATTATCTATGTCTCTCTTTAAAAATGATGAAAATGAATATTTTTAATGTTTTCCATATAGTTCATTTTCTTTTTTCTTTTACCTTTTTTATAAAAGTGTGAAAATAGTGACTTTTTAAAATAATTTATAAATTAATTAATTTCTCAATAATCTTAATTGGTGTTATTTAATAAAATTCATATCCAAGTTTCCATGGTTTTCTAAAATAATTTCTATTGTAATATTTATAAATTATTTTATTTTAAAATAAAATCGATCAATATTAAAGGATATTTCTTCTTATTTTTCAAAGAAATTTTATAATGATATTATAAAATTGATTTTAATATATATAAATATCCATTAATGTTTTGTATGATTGAATGTGGATATTATCTAATGATACCATGCACCATATTTTTGGATGGATTATGATAATTAGTTATGGATGTTTTCATGATACCTTTTTCATTTCCACAGGTTAATAAGCTATAATAGAATTATGATTGTTTTTGTAACATCCCAACTCAGGTACCATTAAATAGTGCACCAAGGTGGTGGGTCACATGGGCTCAAGTGACCCACCCTATATTATAAAGACTTCTAACTTGTATTTAGGGCACAGGGTGGGTTCATGGAGAGACTATTCCCTCGTATCAGAGAGTAGAACAATATAAATATTAATAACAATCAAATAGAAGAATCATATAAATCACTAAACAATAGAATAATAAAATCCATGAGATAGTAGTTACAAATAACCAAAGTAAGTGTCTTATATAATATTATGGATATTTCATGTCTTTATAAAAATGGAAATAATTACATGGAAAAAATAAACCAATACAAGACATGTGTCAAAAGTCCAAAAAATTTAAAATGATCTGTTGAAAAATAGCATCATGACTATAGCTCAAACCTGAGACCCCCTATTCTAAAGAAATTATCAAATCAAGCATAAAAAATATGTTTTTTTCCCAGGTTCATACCTAAATCAATGAAGTTTGGCTGAGTACCCAATCATGGACCAAATAGGGTGTGATATGATAATTAGTAGTCCACCACCAATAGTGTCTATAACATTTCCATTATGTGTATAAAGAATAAAGAAGTGTTTAGTATATCATTGGTATAGAAATACTATTAGTAATGTGTCTAAAGAATATTTATTCATATCTAGCCAAAAATTTCTCCCTATGAACAATAATCAAGTTCCCATAAACATGTGAAACTATAAAGCATAAATAAATCAGGTGTGATATTTCCAATCTAAAAATTGTAATCAAATACCCATACTAAGGGATATCTATAAGGCATATAAAAATATCTACAACATCCACACTATGTAATCAAGTGCATAAAATTCACAATGGAATATGTTGTGTAATTCAATGTTAGACCACGAAGGGTTGGATCCAAGGTATAGAAGGTGAAGTCATCCTCATCGATTCCATGGATCGTCTCGATGGAAACTCAATAACGACTTGGGTGGAGTCTAAAGAGCATGTCAAAAAAACATGTTCAATGAAATTACAAGAAATCTATATCAAAGGGGTAGCAATTCCCTTAGAATCCTATTAAATCAGGATCCAAGGAGTATAAATTTCCAAGGAATCCACTACTGTAATTTTTATAGATCCATGGAGTAGAAATTTCCATGGAATTCAATGGAATCAGGATCCAAAGAGCTCATCTAATGCATCCACTACCATTATCAATACATATACATGGCTTATAAATGTACATGGAATATAATGTAATAAATATTCATAGAGTATAAGTGTTATAGGTATCCAATACCATTATCAAATCATCATTAAATTCATTAATCATCTCATAACCCATTTCATAACCATTAACAATCCACGAGTTCATCCAACTAATTTCCATATTTACTATTTAAACATTTAAACCATTTAAACATCATGTAATCACATGTAAAGGAGGTATAAACCTTCTCCTATTCATTAATTCAATTCTAATTCTATTTATTAAGGCTCCCAAAATAAGTGGCGAGCTCACACACCCAGTGGGGCTGTATAATATAGGGAAGAAACAAGGGAACACCCCATAGGTGGCCAAGGTGAAGGCTAACACTCTCTAACCTTATAAAGGAACTAGTAGTAAACCCTAACATATTCATATTTATTCAATTATATAATTAAATTAATTTTAGGTCAATGTTGGAATTCTTAGTGTGGGACACAAATACAGCATGGTATATAAAACACCAAACCTTAAGGGGAAGTTATATACCACCTACCATATACCTGTGGTAGAATACTGGTCTATTATTAGACTCTAATTTGGTCTGGATCAGGAGAAAAAGTCATAATATATTAAAACCCTATAAATATAGAATATTATCTGACACCAAAATAACTCCCTTGATACGAATTCAATCAAAGAAAAACACAAGAGTAACTTGGAACTTACCGATGTGGGTATGATGAGATGAATGAATTTATAAACAGAGGTCAAATGATGAAACAAAACCCAAACATAGGTTTATACTTCAGGGGTAGATCCTATGTAGAAGATAAGGGAGTGGTGAGACTATTTTAAAAATAATATTCCCTTTCTCTTATTTTAAAAATTGACACTGTGTATTTACACATGTAAATTCATTACATGTCGTGTAAACCTTGGGCTTTTCTTTCCAGGGAAAGCTCAAAACATGTCATGAATTGTAATTCTAGATCCAATACACATCATGTATTTAGTACACATCATGTATTACAATTACACATCATGTACTTATCCTATAGCCTTCCTTTAACCCTAACTTAAATACTTCTTTCAAAATAAACCCAACCGGTCCATAGGGCCGACTTAATGTTCTAATCCAAAATAAAATGTAAATAAGAGTTTAATAGGACAAAAAAGATCTAAACCTCATTGAAAAATATAAATCTTACAATATTCTCCCCTTAAATAAATTTTCCTCAAATTTCTCTTCCAATGGTAGTCAAGAATCATCGAAGAATAACTCTAGCCATTAAGCATGTATGTTAGCCTCCCTCTCCAATGTATCATCCTATAAATGGTCTTATTTCTATAGCACCTATACTAGATGAACTAACAAACCTTGGATATCCTTTTTTTCTTCTGTCAATGATAATAATATGATGTTCCACAAAGGAAGTATATACCTGTAACTCAAACACATATGGATGTAGTGTGTGATACAGGTCTGAGTGATAATGGCACAACTGAGATATATAGGAGATGTCATACATGAATCTGTACCTATGAGGAAACTGCAACTGATATGATTCCATACTAAGTCTCTCCATAATCTCAAATGCTCCAACATAACACAGTTAATGATTACCCTATCTCTAAATTCGCATGTTTCCCATTCATGGTGAGATATGAAAAAAGGCCTGATCCCTAACCATGAACTCTAGAGTTCATCAACGGTGATCAACATAAGATTTCTATCTATAATGTTTAGTATCCATCCACTTTATAATATACTAGTCCTACTTATAAGTGTCTTGTACAATATGTGGTCTAATTAATTATGCATCTCTCATCTCTAACTATCACAAGGGAGATTAAAATGACCTACCATATAATTCCTCATAATGTTCCATCTATATAGTCTCCTGATATCTAATGTTATAGGATAACTCAACCAGAGGTACATGAATCTTCCCAGAGCTCCAAAAATCAATGACTTATTCTCTAATCATGTCCCCTAGAATTTGGATCATTGATCTAAATGGCTATCAGTAAAAGGGTGGTATGATAAACTCAGAAGCACCTATATACCCAACGTAATCTACAAACCTTACAAAAAATGGGATGTAAATCGAGCTCCCCTCATGAGGAACCATATGAATGCACACTATCACACATAAATACAACCTCCAAATCTCATCTACATAGAATTTCTCCCTAATATATAGAAAATGGGAGACCTTCATGAGCCTATCCACAAAAAACATACAATATCACTACCTTGAGACGACCTTCGAAATCCGGTCATAAAATACATCACAACATCATCCCATTTACACTTAGTAATGGATACCTTTTGTAATATCCTAGCAGGTCAGTGATGTTCTACCTTCACCTACTGACAGATGTAACACCTCATGAAATAACAACCAAACTTTCATTTCATCCCCGTCCACCAATACTTTAAATAAAAGTATCGATACATCTTGGTAAAATTGTGATGTACATCCCAATATTAGGCATGAAAATCTCACATTATCTCCTTGTGTATTTCTACTAGACCCAAAATATGACCATGAATATGTAGAATTTCATTCTCATCGATGGTATGACTAGGAGACATGTCATCTCCTACCACACCCTCCCATAGGACTAGGCCCACTAAATCAAATAACTATCTTATCATCACTCTATCTAAAATAGTGTAAGTCACTGCCAAGGATGAGATAAAATTATTCCATTGATCATTCTTCAACTCCATGTCTATCTTTGAAAATAATTACATAAGATACCACTCGTTATTGGCCCCCTGAGATACCAATATTTGATTCCTAATTCTTAGTACATTAGCCACTACATTTCCCTTTTTGGGTGTGTAGGAAAATTTAAACTCAAAGGAATGAAGGTACTCAACCCATATTTATTGCCTAAGATTCAAGTCACACTATGTAAATATGTACTTGAGGATTTTTTTGTCTATGTAGACCACAAAACACTCTCTCATTAAATAATGCTTCCAAAAACATAATCCATACACCACAGGGGTTAACTTGAGATCATGAATCAGGTAATTCCTCTCGTGTGGCCTCAATTGACGAGACTCGTACACCACCACTCGATCCTCCTATATCAAAACTACTCCTAGCCCGATACCTGATGAATCAAAATATAGTGTGGATCTTCTATCTGGATTTAGAATAATCAAGACTAGTACTAAATTCACTATACCATTCATCTCCTGAAAGTCTCTCTCATAGGTATCCAACCATAAATATTTCATACCATTCCTATTCAAGTATGTAATAAGTGTTGAAAAGCATGAGAAGTCTTTTATAAAATGTCTATAATATCAAGATATCCCCAAGAAACTCCATATTTCAAATAGATTCTTATGATTCTCCCAAGAAACTTTATATATCACATTCTCTCAGTAAAGTAATTCTCTTTTATATGAGATAATATTACCTAGTAAGTTAATCTCATCCATCCAGAAGTGGAACTTTATGAGATTATCATATATCTGATGCTCTCTTAATGTATCCAAAATGATCTCAAGATGTTTATAATGGTCATGTCAATTGTGAGAATACACTAATATATCATCCATGAATACCAACACAAATGAAACCATATAAGGATGGTAAAATTGGTTCATCAGTACCCTGAAAACTACTAGTACATTCGTGAAACCAAACAACATAACTAGATACTCATAAAAACCATACCTACTAAAAAAATGTAGTATGAGGTATGTCTGAAGTCAAAACACACACCTGGTGATAACATGACCTAAAATAAATCTTTGAGAAAAAACTAATATCCTTCGATCTGGTTTAAGAAATCATTTATCAATGACAAAGGATATTGTTTCATAACTATCAACTGTTTCAATTTCCAAAAATACACACATAACCTAAGTGTTATATCAACCTCTTTTACAAAAACAACTAGAAAACCCCATAGAGAATTATTGGGTCCTATAAACCCCTTTACTTCCAAGTCCTCTAGATACCTATTGAGATCCTAAAACTTAGTAGTTGTCATCCTGTATAGAGGAATGGAAATTGGTGCAGCTTTAGGCTCTAGAACGATGGAAAACTCTACTTCTCAATTTGGAGGTGAACCAAAAAATTCATCTTCGAAAAATATACCTGAAAATATATACCACTGGAGGAAAATCCACTTGATGTAATCCCTGATCATCCATATACAAACTAGAAATATAGGCTTTCATCTATCTCATCCCATGATTCCTCGGTCCAACTCTACCTTCATGTATATCCCATTCACCTCTATGAATAAAAACTTCACCCTATAGTGATGTCAAGATCACCCTACTAAGATAGAATTTGACATGGTCTCGATAAGAAACTAGCTAGTTCATCCCAATAATAATGTAAAACCCTATCATATTGTGGGGAAAATTCCATATAAAGTGACACCCACCAATCTCAAGGGGGTAGTCCCTGTATTGTTGTATATCTTTCTTTCTGACTCCCAATAGAGTATCCAAGGTTATAACACCTTCAAAAAAATCAATAATGAGCCTGAGACACTTCAAAATAGGTAAATAAATGAAATAATGAGATAAAACTATATCAAAAAGATCATATATTAGAGTACACACTACTCCATCTCCCTTTATGACATAGAGTTTTGAATACTTATCTTGAAATTCGATTCAAAGTTGAACCCCTTCCACAGACCTCTGGGGGGAAGTTCCACTAGAAACATTGTATGTGGACCATCCTACCACATGGTTGGAACTCGACTAGGTTTCTATAATATTGGTTTCTCGTGTTTCCCCACCTCCCACATGGATAAAATAAGAAAAAACTACTAACACTATATTCATGGATGGCACTCCCCACCCGAGAAACCTCAAAATGGGGTTTCATACTACTTGATATTGAACCACTAGGTCGAGAGGTTGAACTTCCCTACTCTACACCCTAATCATTCCTCAGGTTTTGTTTAGTAATAAGTTTATAATTCACTATATGTATAATATTAGTCAATTGAAACATGTTTACATATGATTGGATGTAATGCTTGAGACCTTCCTTGAGGTTTCTCTCCATCAATGGATCATCAGTAAAATAAATCCATGAAAAATGATGAAGCACTATAAATAGAGTTGAATACTCCATAACTGTCATAGATCCCTTCTCCATATGCATAAACTCACTGGCCTTTTCAGTTCTCAGGGTCTCAGGGAAAAGGTATTAATAAAACATATATTGGAAATCCCTCCAAACCATATCTCAAATCATATCATCCTGTTTCTAAACATCCCACCAGCACTAAGCTACTTCATGATGCATATATGTCATGAGATTCAATATCCTCTTAGGAGGTGTCTCAAAATTAATGAAAATATAAAATGCAGTCATAAGCCACATATCAACAGCCTATGAACCACCATCCCTTGAAAAAGTGGGAAGATTCTATTTCTGGAATACACGTGTATTCTCTACTATAGATGAGGTAAGATGCAGGTCTCCCTGAAAGGTATTCATTATGTTTAAGATACTCTCATGGTATTTGGTATCAGAAACCATATTTGGTACAACCACTACTATTGAAACTAGGACTTCAATAGGATCTACTGGTAGCCCAAGGCCCACCACCTCTAGAGCACAAAAATCACACACTCATGGCATATGAGTGGTGGTCATGATGGTGGCATGTCTCTACAATGCCAAACACATGTCTCAAAAAAGAATTGAATAGTAAGAAGATCAGATATATAAATATAGGAAAAGTTGACGCCTTCCTATAATCAATATTCACTCGTCCTTCTACTCATAAATCTTGGATTGGGTAACATGGACTGCCATAAAAAAGCAATAGAGACACTGCCTACCACCTACTATAAATCTAATTCAAGGTCAATTTCATTGTTTCAACAATTTCTATTTCATTTACGGTTCATATTTGATTAAAATTATATTTAAAAGGTTCAAAAATGGGTCAAAACTTCCTATCCATGAGGTCCCATACATCTCATAAACCAAAATGTAGCATCTATCTAATCCAAACCATAACACGTTCCAGTCCATGCGACTAATAGTCCACAACTCAACGTGCCCTAATTGACTGCTTAGGGTTTATTCAATAGAAGAATAATGAAAACAATATTTTGGTTATGGTAGTCACTCTAAGTACCAACTATGTTTCTTATTACCCTATACAAATGATAATTAAGCCACAAATATATCAAGTAAGGCACACATCATAATGGAATATTTTCAAGCAATTCATCCTATATGTCATGGAATAATTCATGAAATGTAAATCCTATAAGGTGTCTAAAATGATTCATGAGAGGGAATACCATAATCTCATTAGAAAATAGTAAATTCCATAATCATAAGTAACATCAAACATAAAGTTTTTCAACAAATGTTGAAGTTAAATAAATAGTAACAAGTGAAATGTGGAACATCAATCCCATTCTATGCAATTTGTATTTTCCCTGTATGTGGGTTAGCTACTCCTAGGCACAACCCATTACCAAATCCTAATTCCATTCTACTCTCTTATCTACCAATCCTTAAATAGTAATACAGCCAAAAAATAAAATCATTTGATACTGCATTATAATGTTCCCAACCAGGTGCAACTAAATGGTTCCTTGATCCATTAGGTCACATTCCCACAAGAACACCTCCACATATACTAGAGTATATAGAATAGTAGAGATAGCCTAGAGTGTTTCCATGGGGAGACTATACCTTAATGTAAAATTTTAGCACTATGGAAATAATCATAAAAATAAAATAGTATAATCATATAAATAACAAAATAGGGGAGTAATAATATCCATGAGATAACAGTAATAAATATCCAAAAGCAGAGTCATATACTATATGATAAAATTTTCAAGTATCTATAAAAAATGGAAGGTAGTACATGGAAATAGTAATCCAATACAAGACATGTGTCAAAATTAAAATAGGATAAAATGATCTATCTCTAGATAGAATCATGTGCATAGCTTGGTCTTATTCCCCCCTACACTTAAGAAATGACCAAATCAAGCATTGAAAAGTGGTTGTTTTCCCCAATACCTACATGAACCCATGATGTTTTTTGGGTACCCAATGATGGGTCTGAGATAACACTTAGTACACCACCACCAATAGTGTCTATAAAATTTTCAGTATGTGAATAAAGAATTAATAAGTGTGCATTATATCACATATATAACATTACTATAAGTAAAGAGTCTAAATCATATTTAATCATGTCTATCCAAACATGGCTCCCTATGAACAATAATAAAGATTCCATAAAAACGAAAAATTGTAAATAACAAATAAAGTAAGTTTGATACTATCTAATATAATAAATTTAATCAAATTCCTATACTCAGGGATATTTGGAAAGCATATAAAAATATACACAATGGTTACACAGTGTAATCAAGTATATAACATCCACAACGGACTATGTCATGTAATCCAGTGTCAGACCACGAAGTGATGTATCTAAGGTATATAAGACCAGGACATCCTTGTCGAGTTCATGGAGCATCTCGATGGAAACTCAGTAACAACTTGGGTGGAGTACAAGGAGCATGTCAACCAAGCCTGCCCAATGCATATTTAAGAAATATAGATCCAAGGGTTAGTGATGCCATTGGAATCCTATGAAATCAAGATCCATGGAGTATAAATTTCCGATGCATCCACTGCTATAATCATTAAAAATCCATGGAGTAGAAATATCCATGGAATCCAATGGAATCATGATCCAAGGAGCTTATCAGTGGAATCCTATACCATTATCAATAAGAATCCATGGATTAGAAATCTCAAAGGAATCTAATAGAATCTGGATCCATGGTGTATAAATATCTGAAACATCCACTACAATTCTCAAATCATCATTAAATTCATTATTCATCTCATAAACCATTTCATAATCATTCATAATCCATGAGTTCATCCAAATAATTCCCACATTTACCATTTAAATATTTAAACCATTTAAACATCATGTAACCACATGTAAAGGATTCATAAACCTTCTTATATTCATTCATTTTATTGTAATTCTATTTATTAAGTCTCCTAAAACAAGTTGTGAGATCACAAACACCCATCGAGGTGGTATAAAATAATGAAAAATTAAGGGCACTCCCCATGGGTGGACTAGGTTGGGGATAACTCTCTCTAACCATTAAAAGGCACTAGTAAGAAACCCTATTAGGTTCCAATTCATTCAATTATAGAATTAAATTAATTTTAGGGAAATGATAGAATACCCAGCATGTGATGGAATTGAAACATAGTATATAAAACACTAATCCTTAAGGTAAAGTTATAGAACACCTACCATATGCCCTTGGTAAAACACTCATCTAGTATAATCCTCAGATTCAGTCTATATTATGAGAAAATGGAAGAATGAATAAAACATCTATAGATAAGGAATATTATCTTGCACCAAAATAAATCCTTCGATATGAATATTATCAAAGAATGGCATAAGAGGAACATAAAACTTATCAGCATGTATCCAATGAGATGAAAAATTCTCAAAATAGAGGTCAGATGGTGAAACAACACCCAATCCTAGGTTTAGGCTTTAATGGGAGCTCCTTAATATAATAGAAGGGAGGTGGTGAGCCTCTATAAAAAATAAGAGTCCCTACCACTTATTTTAAAAGATATCCATGGGCATTTACATAGCGTGTAAATGAATTACATGTCATGTAATGCTCGGTCTTTACTTTATTGATAAATCTCATTACACATCGTGAGTTGTACTACCTAGGCCAATACACATCATGTATTTGGTATATACCATGTGTTCCAGTTACACCTCATGTATTTGGCCGACAACCTACCTCCAAACCTCATATCCTTCCTTCTTTCCAAAAACAACCAAACCAGTCCATGGGCCTGACTTAAGTGTCAAGAAAAAAGATAACATAAACAAGATTTTAACCAAAAAAGATATCAATAATTCACTAAAAAACCTGAGATATTATATTTTTATGTTCATATGGAACATATATATATATATATATATAGTTTATCTTTATATAATAGGTGGGTCACTATATCCCTCTAATGAATTTGATAAATCATTATCTCATGAGATAACAGAGAATGGGACGTAAACAAAAACCCCTAAAGAACTTTTCAACTAATTGACTGGTGGGTTCATTATGTCCCTAAAATATATAGAGTAAATACTTGTATATCTTGAGCTAACATGTCAGTGATTATAGAGAAAAACCAATCTAGTATGGGACTCTATCAGCTATGTGATAATGGTGTTGGATGTGATCCATGACCTAAAGAATTCTTTTCTTTTCTTATGTATATGAAACATTCTTATTCCTATGTTTTTATCATGGATCGTGATTATTAAATCATATTTCCACACTACTATAACTCATTTAATATTCTACACTAATATCCATAGTCAATGTATCATAATTTATTATTTATGTTTTATTGGGTATGATGATCTTATATTATGTCTATGAAACATGATTATGTTCTCATACTCATATACTTATCTTTTTATCACTTATTATCTTTGATTATTATCTCTTATATTTACCCTTACTAAGAATCTGAGATCACCCATTTCTTACGTTTCCATTATTCAGGTTATGAAGATGGGTATAATAAAAGATATGTCTTAAAGGGGATCTATTATGGTGCCACTATGGACAAATTCAAATAGTATTTTAAAATAAATTATTTATGTATCTAACATTCAAGGATACTAAACATATAGTTTTTTATGTGTGATTTACTATGAAATGTAATTAATATTCATGTAAAATTATGTTATATGTATGTATGTTAAGATTTTCTTATCTCAAGAATACCTCTCCTAGGTTTTAATTAATACCTGGTCAAAGGAGACCTATACAATAATATTTCAAAGTAGGATGAGTAAAGGGTGTTGGTTTCATGCCCCTTCATTTCAAAGATGTTTATCCCAACCATCAATAATCATAAATATCTCAACATTCTCTAAGGTCACCTTCCTGGTTGAACTTTTTTCATTTAAACCAAGTTTCCCTCTTGACCCCAATGACCCAATTTCACCCAGGTCCCCACCTTAAAAGGGTAGATTTACCCATCCCTTTGCTTCTATAGCTCTACTTATATGATTGTGTCATATTCTATATTCATATGTCTTATGGGATCATGTTCACTTTTCATAATTGGGATATTATATCTTATAGAATATATTCTTCTATAATTCCTCTACATACCATGGAACCTTAAGGAATTTACAATCATGTATCCCCTTAATAGTTAAAATCTTATATCTTTTGGAACCCCTGGAATACCTCCCAACCTAGAATACATATATGGTTATTAAAGTATAAACCATAATTCCTTTCATTCCTTTCTAAATCAATCCCAATAAATTTTCTTGAATCCTACTCATATTCTTTTTAAGGATTTGTTTATTTTTTTCCCATTCTTAGTTGAACTCTTAATGTTATTGGCCTCAGTCACTGTTAGGTTTTCCTCACTTAGTAATTTTCATTAATAAGTATCTAACGCATGTAATCCATAAGAATATTTTTTCCTATAGGTGAAATTCATATGACACTAAACTATAAGCCACATTAATCCTTATTGAATTACCTTACAATTAATAACATTGTTCCTTGTTTTATGATCTTAAATTGAATAACATTAGTCCCTTTTTATGATCTTAAATGAAACAACATTGTATACTATTGTGTGAAATTAAAATGTATGACACGACCTCCATATTTTATAATGTTAAATTGTTGGGTATGGCCTAATTATATGGATTTAAACTTCATGTTTTTCCTTCTATTTTTACCTAAAATTATAAGACTTTTTTTTCAAGGACAAGTTTCATTACTTAAAATATAGATTAAAAATATAACCTCAAACAACATAAGTTTTGATTCCACTGAATTGAAGTATTGGGAATCCATTTGTGGTACTAATACCAACCCATTGGCACCATCCACTTCTTTATAAAATCCTACACTTTTCTAGCTAATTACAAACTCCAGAGCAACTTACTATATATCATAAATTGTATCATAACTTATAATTACAATGTCCATATACACTAAATATGAGATAATAGTTCTCTTTGTGTATTATTCATTTAAATAAATTAGTTCCAATGAATCATTTTCATTATAATATAATTGGTATTATTATTATAAATGATTTAATTAATATGATGAAATCAATAAGAGAGTCCATGAAAGGTTAACAAGATCATTTATGAGAAGATTCAACCTCATATCCTCTCAGTTTTGATCGATTCGAATCACCTCACACCAAACTGGGGTAGAGGTGTAGAAACATAATCAATATAAAATATACCAAATATGATGTAAAATAATTTACCTTTGAAAGATATTAATTTAACATACATTTTTATTTGTAAAATTTATTGATGGGTTGTTTTTTTATGACTTTTATATTGAATAAAAATGAAAATTGTAGCTAATCTCCAGTGATGCTCAAGGATACCGAACCATATTAAGGGTAATATGATGATAAATTTGTTTTTTTTAATCAATAACTAGTATTTATACATACATATATTATGTATTATACTTCTACAATTTTCCCTAATCCAAGACATAGATGTATATTGACACCTATGTAACACCAAAATATCCAAATGGTAAATGTGTTAGTTCTTGAGTATTTACATAATATAAGAATAAAAATATTGAGGAAGATGAATATAAGGTCCCTTATATACCTCTAACTTCTCATAATTCACTTAGGTGGACTCATATCAATCATGTTTCCCATCATTATCATGTAACCCCAGCTTATCTATAAACTTGTAAAGGAGATCCAACTCAATAAATAAAAAATTACACACCAAGAAGGATATCACACTATGAATGACTATATTTTTTCACCCAAGAGAAAATCGATTCTCACATCACTGTTAAAATCCTTAAAGTTCACTTCCAAATCCAAATAGTAACCTGGGGATAGTTTTGGTCACATTAAGTAGGAATATCAGACCACATTTGGGATGTAAATTGATTACCCAATCAAAAAATTATTCCCCCTTATTTGAAAGAGAACATTGTCATAAAGTAACTCCTTATTAAATGAATCATAATATTCATGGATTTTCTCTCCATGGTATCTATTGATCTCTTTATTGTAATGAAATATTAATCCACTATATAGGTCCTCCCCATGAGATTGAATAAACAAACAACCATAGGGGTCCTCTCCAGGATACCCATCATGGTGGTCCTCCCAATGATGAAATATCAATAAACTATAAAGGTACTCCCAATTTTAGAATATCAAGTAAACGTAGAGGTCCTCTATATAGTGACCGCCACAAATCCCCTATTTATGATGAACATTAAACCACCAAAGTGGTCCTCCCCATGGGAATTAATAATCTATAAACCCTGGAGGTCCTACCCACGGTACCCACTATGAATGTTATCCATAGAGGCCATATCTATGGAAATTAAGAATCTAGTAACCATTTAGTATATCCCATAGTGACTTACATGGTGGTCATACCCATAATGAAATATAAATCCCTAAAAAAGGTACCTCCTCATGGTATGATATCAAAAGACTATTGTGGTCCTGCCCATGGTACCCACTATGGAAGTCATTCCTGTAATGAAACATCAAACCACTATAGAGTTACTCCCTATGGTAATAAATAATCTAGAAATTATGTAGGTACTTCCCATTGTTCTTAATATAGAGGTCCTCTCTATTCAAATATATTAATCTACCAAAGTGATCCTCCCCTATAAGAAACTATAGAGACCCTCTCCATGGTTTTTGCTAAAGAGGTCCTCTTAGTAATGTAATATCAATACAAAATACAGGCCCTCCCTATGTTAGGTGAATTTTAAATTCACTCTCTTTTCATGATATTCTTCTGAAATTATATCTAATTCTACCAAATAGTACATCATCTACTAAAGATGCTTCTATTTGGTTGGTGCGTGAGCCAAGAAAAAAATATCACTAGTCCCTATATCAAATTGTTTAAAATTAAGAGGTTAAATGATGATTGAAATAACATTCCCATACTTTAAATGAGGAAAATTAAATGAACCATGTGGTTAGGATAAATTTATGATCTCTCTATAGTAGAGTATGGTTATTCTAATTATATGTGATTGGAACTGACTGGTGATAAAAATCAAGTTATGTGTTGTACCCTTTCCTCTTTTTATTATGTTATCCCCAATACAATTGGGGAAAAGTATATATAATTTATATGATATAATATATGGGTGAAATTTAACTGATTCATAATTAAAAATTATACTTATTTTAGGAATATATATCATCATATGGAGTTAGGTGATAAATTCCACCAAATTTATCTCAACACCATTCTAATAACATCAAACCCTAAATACAAGAAACAATGTAAGAAAATATAATATTCATACTTGAATAAATTTAATTAGAGTAACTAAATCATCAAGTAAGATTCTATATATATATTCATCAAAAGTTAGAGAGTGTTCGAGGTGTTACGTTTTCCCCTCTTATCTATCAACATGACCAATCTCTCTAAGCAGTTTGTAATTTTATTTCCAGAGGTCATTCCCAAAATATGTAGTATGGTAATACTATTTATTTTATTAGATGAGTTCATATTTTATCTAAATAACAAATTAAATGTGATTCATGAGATTGAGAAATTTATAGACACCTTCATCATGATGTGAATAAATTAAAAAAGGTGTCATGCCTGAGGTAGTTAGAACCTGTAATGGAGAAATCATCACCTGTAGTAAGAAATAATCAGTCGATATACATTAATGACATATAAAATCCTATATATATTGTTTTATGACAAATATAATTGAGAAAATCAATATTTTTTTCTATAATATCATAGGAAAACCACAACCCATGGTTATGAGGAATATTTACCCCCCACCATCACCCCATATACCATCAATCAATCATGAAATCAATGTTATTCCTACTATAAAAAGATATTATTCATAGGTATGGGTTTATCCATTTAAATAATTTATGATCCAACTACTTCACTTATATCATTCTTAGTGGTGGTAAAAGTAAATTACCCCATAATCATTTTCCATGATAAATCTATTACTTCATCATGATAGGAGAATTATAATGATAATGTAAAATGTCTCCAAGTATGGAAATATATAATCCCATCCAATAGTTCAACAATAAAGGATGGACATGACCAAACCATTTATTTCTACTCTTAAGTAAATGAAAACCCATATTTCATAGATCTACATAAAGGTCAAGTTTATGTGGGATTCAAATCAATGAGTGTTATCATTTCCAGTCATACCAATTCTTTCATAACATGATATTAGTAATGATAATGATAAATAAAACACATATATAGAGTATTTAAATCAGTCTAATATATGTAAAAAGTGATAGATATATATCATCAAAAAGATACCAAAACATTAGGTTCGCTAAATGGTATTCAATTTCTATATACCCGACATGCCCTAGATAAAGGAAAATGAATTACTATATCTTTATCCCATTATCCACCTAAATTTTTCAAGGATAAATCTAATAGTGAAAAAATAAACCAATTAAAGGAACTCTTTAAAAAATCTAAAAATAAATTTTGAGTTGCTCATGGAACAATATTTACTAAACATGATTTCCAATATGAAGTCATACCTCCTTTTGATGATCATTATTAGTGGGAGGAAGATTCTTAGATCACAAAAATTTTAATCTATCCATATAGTTGACCATATATCATATATTCCTATATAGGTAATCACTACACTAATAGATTAATATGAGTTTCCTTAGTTGGTATGCTATAAATCTAAAGCTTAGATGAGTCATCATAGATAGAATTTATTATAAGAAATAAAATCACATGTAGAGATACTCAATGTCAATATTGTTTAATTAGAGGTCGTTGAATCCCAACATGAAATAGTAAAACCATAGAAGAATACATAACCTAAGTGGTTGATCTTAACACATATAATTCCTAATATTGGTAATCCCAACTTTTTATAATTCAATTGAAAGAGATTCCCAAAGTAGTATCTCACTCATTTTGCTTCCCAATATGACTAGATGTTTGGTACCCATAAAAAATATTAGGTATCCAAGCTCAGATATTTTGTGTGAAATTTGGAAATATAGCATTTATGTAGTATAGAAACAATGAATCCTGATCAATCACTAGTTGGGAGGATATAATCTATGAATTCATTCACCGATTTAGTTCTACAGAGAGGAAAATAAGAATTCATAACCTATTTAATTATAAAAAATAGGCGAATGAGAGAATTTTGATTTTATTTCTTGATGGAAGGTTATGATATATTATATAGAGATGAAACTTACTTAGGATTAGTTGTTAGTTATTTTCATTAAAAACTTGTATGAAATATAAGCAACCATGATAATTATTTGAAATTTTCTACTAGATTCTGAGAATTTTCTAAAATTGAATAGTTTTTTAAGGATTTAATCTATTGAACTAAAAAAATTTAAAAATTTCCTTTTACATATATAAGGAGTTGTGGAAATTCAAAAGTGACCATTTCCACCCTTAAACTGGTAGTGGCACAAACCTAGGCCACTAATCCAATCTGGTTAAATACAGTTATGCCTCTCATGTCACAATAACAACAGTGAAAATACCATAATCCATATATAGAATATATAAATAAGTATTAAAGGTTTTATAATTTGTTTAATATGAAGAGTAGGGTTTATTATTTTTTCAATGATCAAATTCTATGTTATTTCATTTCTTCTAAAGAAAAATATTTGATTACAATTCCAAAAATCAAGAAACCAAATAAATAAGGGTTAAATGGTCACCCTATTTATTTCACCTACCATCATATATTGTTTCATAAAATCTAAGATTTTTTATCAATAAATACTTGAGTAGAAAATATAGTCAATAATTTTCAAGTAGTGTTGTATAGTCCTATAGAATATGTTTTTTTTGTCATGTAACTTTCCCTAATAAATAAGGGGAATGGAAGGAAGTTTTAAAAATGAGTGAATAGAATTTTGATAACTGGATGGACCTAAAGTTATAAAATCACATATTTTCAATCGTCAATGAAAAATTGAATCATATAATTAGGGCCACAATTCCCACTATATCCCTAGTAGTGACAGTCTTTACTTCAAATCCTTTTGGAAACTATCATACTAGATATTTATGTAGAAATGTGAATGGATAGTAACCTATGTATATTCCCAAAAAAAATAAAACTCTCATAGAATTCATGACCCTATCATTAGGATCATGGTTATCTAACCTCTTAATGGAATACTCCTATGATAAATATTATTATCTCACCTATATAAATGTTATTAATTTTATAGATAAGTGTGTTGGTCATAAAAATTTATATGAATTGGGATCATCTAAAAATTCATGTGGAGTTATTTGGGGTAGAGGAAGACACACCTGGATGGGCATGATCTAGGGAAATAAATAATCCCAGAAAATATAATACAATCCAAAAAAAATAAAATGTCTATTCAATTTGATTAATATAAGATAAAATGTGATCCAATACCCTCCAATTATCACATTGAACCTATCTAGATGGTGGATCAATTAACAGAAAGTCAATAACCTGGTTAACATCATAATATATCCAATTATAGTTTCCTTAACCCACAAGTATCAATAATATCTCAAAAATAATATTTAATGTCATCATCTTCAAGATAAATTGAGTATGGTGCTTATTTTTATCAATAACAATCATGTAACATCCCACCCCTAACCCATTGGTGTGGTAAGAGGAGGAGGTGCTTCTAACCTTGAGTGAAAATCCCTAAACATAAAATGCTTGAAATAAATTCTAAGGGAATAAAAGATAATTGGGGGATGATTTTATGTCAAACATACACAAATAGTAAGAGAAAACAATATAAAAAACCCAAGATATTATAAAATGTATGAGAGAAAACTAAATAACTCAATATCCAATATAAATAAATAAATTAGAGTAGTTGTAGAATAAATGTTACAATTTCTTTAAAAAAATATCCTGAATCATTAAAAACATTATGGGATCACTCCATACATCAAACCCAAATATCTTGAAGCTCTACCCACCATCTCCAAGACTGTATAATAATGATTCTCCTCTAAGGAAATGTGAATCCTTCCCCTTACATATGCCATCATAAACCTCATCTGCATACACACCAAAATGAATTTTCATGGGGTGAGTATACAACCCAATAATTACACGCCAAGACTTCAAAACACTATCCACTATGTCAAGAACACATTACCTCATAGTTTATATAAAATTATAAAAAAGGATATCAATATATTTTATATCAGATGAAAAATTCAACAAGATTTCCATTATATAACAAATTCACAAAATAAGAATTCTTTTAAGCAGTGTATCTATTATTTTCTCTTGGAATACCCATTCCACATACTCACACACACATGAATGCATCTAATATAACAATACCAATACTCATGATTGATAACTCATCTACCTTGCCAAATAGTCACTTGATTGTGCACCTATGTTCCCCAATTGGTATAGGGAGCCAAGTATAAATTCCAAAAGGCACCTCATAATACATATTATGAACACACTCAAACCCATGTATTCCTAGTTATCTTTTAACCATTACTTTATAAACCATTATTCTTTAAAACATTATATTAAACACGTGGTGAGAATCATCCAAAATATGTTCTTTTAAATCCATTAGCCAAAGGGGTTTCTCCAATAGGAATTTAACAAGATTTTACATTGAAAATAAAAATAAATTAATTTTAGAAATTCAAGAATTAAATTTCTAAAGAAATTAGAGAGATAGAGAACCCACCTACCTCTAAAATATTTTATTAATGAAGTAACACACTACCATATTGAAAGATTTGGATTTATTCTTTCTTTCCTTTAATGGATATAAAATAAATCACATAAAATCATTTTCTCAACCTTTGATCCATCCCTGAAATAACCAATATATTCTTATTTCTAGATAATATAATAATATTGTTGAGGATAATGAAGATACATATACTCACATTAAATTTCTAGAACCAACAAACTAGATCTATTGGAATCAGTCTTCGGAAGGAGGATAATCACCAAAATCTCCTAGATAAGGGTTAAGGATTGAAATACTATAACATAAGAGGAATAATGAGGGTTTTGGGGGAGTTTGTAGGTTTAAAAAACCAATTTCATATTTAGTTAATTAAATTTCATAGTTAGTCCACACAGTTTACCAAATTGTGTTCAAACTCTCTGGGTGTCACTATCTTAAGACTCTGCTCTTGCACAGTTTTCCCACAAAGTTTAGAAAACCACATGCCAATAATGTAAAATAATTATGTACCATTTTAAATGGTTACCTAGGGAATCTTTAAATTTCCCCCTAATCATGAACCAATCATACACCTCCTCCAATATTTCCTCAGTCTGCCACATAGTTTCCTATAGAATTCTCTTATTTTACCCTAATTGTGTTCCAATCATGTTCCTTATAAACTCCTTTAAAAACTCTACTTATTATCCCATAAATTTCATAAGACTAATAAAAAATATACCATATCTAAAAAACACATAAAATAGAAGAACATACCTTAAAATTGGGGTATAATATTCCCCACACCATTGGGATTTACATCCTAAAAAAGATGGATATTTTTTGTGCTTTAGAAGAGATCTGACCATTGCTCCTTCATGAAGTCCACTTATTCCAATGTCTCCATATGAATCTAACCATTATTACATAATACCAATACAAAACGAATAAATTTTCTACACAATTTATTGTCTTATCTATCCCAAATACATATTAGTACAAGAATAAATTTAGTATCCATATCATGATCAATATGATCCCATAGAATCACATGGTATGTGTCATAATGGTGTTACTTCATTTTTGAAACATGAAGCACATTATAAACAAAAATAAACCTTGTTGGTAAATAAAATAAATAATTCGCATAAAAAATCATTGAATTATCTCAAAAGTTCTAACATACTGAGGAGAAAATATTCCTTGCTTACCCAAATGACGATGTTCCTACCTTGGAGAGGCCTTCAAGAAAACAGGGTCCCCATTTTCAAAAGATAAAAGTAGAATAAAATAATCCACATATTATATATAATGACTTTAGTACATTTTTATTCTTTCCTAATTATTTGAATCTTATATGTTGTCTTAAGAACTATATTATTCCCAATTATTGAGTTTTCTCTAGTCTATACACAATATAGTGGAGTGTGACAAGGAAAACCATGAAATTATTTGAATATATCCATATATATCATGGTTTCATAATTTTTTATAAAAGAACTCTATTAAAAGTAAATGATCCTCCCATGATCCACCAAAATCTATAATAGAAGCTCTGTACATATCCACCAATGAATAGATCATACATTCTAACTACCAATCTATTTGAGGATGATATGTTTTTCTCATGGTCAATTGGTTTCTAAGGGATTTATGAAAAAATATATAAATTCAAGATTTAAACGTTAGGTCTTAGTTAATTATGATTGAAACCAATTCACCATTTAACTTCATTAATTCCCTAATATAATGCATTGTATGGAAACATACTATATTATATTCATGAATTGGAATGAAGTGGGGTGACTTTTTTAGTCAGTCCATAATCACCCAGATGAAATCATGTTTCTAAATCATTCTTAATAAACCCATGATAATGTTCATACTTATTTTCTCCAACTTCTATACTAGTATATTTAATTATTGTAACACTCCATCTTGTATTTGATGTTTTTCCTTAACCTACTGGTTGGTGGGTAATTCTAAAACATATTCATCAACCCTTCATTTCATACAAAAAAATCAAAATCGGGTCCCTAGTTTCCTATGTATCTTTTGGATTCTAGGATGAATAACCTATTTTGAGTGGTGATAAGAAAAAATAGGTTTTTATTGATAAGACAGAGTAACTACTATTTGATCTTGAAAATAAAATATCATGTTCTCATCTTCTTTTTATACCTCAATGGTCTCCCCACCACTAAGTTTTGACCTCAAGGTTATAAAACTAGTGTAAGATATTTTATCATCCCTATCTTTCTAAGCTATATTATGAAGAAAGGACATAGGGAAGAAGGAAAAACATTAACTGGTTTGGTACATTCCAGATGTCTATTTTCAATCATCATCATCAACTAACATCGATCATAATCTTCTTTACACGTCTGATTATATAACATTCAACTTAATTATTCAGCTACTAAATTCCTTGTACCCAATGCATACACTAATTCAAAGTAAATAATCTGAAGATATTCTATATATCTTAGTTTCTTAAGGTTCTATATCATTTTTAAAATATATTTTTCAATATTTTATGATCATTAAATATAGGAACTTATCAATTAATAGATAATGATTCTATGTTTTTAAACCATATACTACCATAGCTAGTTCCAGATCATGTGTTGAACAATTCCTTTCATCCATATATAATTATCATGAGTTGTAAGCTATGATGTGACCTCCTCCCTTGAGAACATATCCAAAACTAGATCTCGATGCATCATAATGTACCAAATAACCCTTACCTAGTTCTAGAAATCTAAGGATATGTATCAAAGTGATTTTGGCATTAAAATCCTAAAATTATTTTTGACACTCATCGCTCCACTCCAATAGAATACCTTTCCAATCCAAATATTTCATCAGACAAGAAAAACATAAGATGTTATGAGAAAATGGAAGGTAATAACCTACTAATCCAAGAAAGATTCATATCTGAAAGAAATTCTTAGGTGGTTTCCAATAGATAATGGATTCTATCCTTATAGGATTTACCAATAAACCTTTATCAGATATCACATTTCCAAGTAATAATTATTATTATATCCAAAATCCACTCACTCAAAATTAATTTTTTATTCCACCGTCATAAAAACCTTGGACCTAAATGGGGTTTGAAGTGGTGAAGACAAAGTGAATTTCCATGGATAATAGTGTTAAAATCATGGGGAAATACTCATTATCTAAAGTAAAAAATGATACTATCAGAATCACTACCTTTTCTAGAAAGTCTATTTGACGTAAAGTTACACTCCCTCCTAGTGTGAAAGACCTATTTTCCTATACTAATGAATAATTTACATTTTCTAATTTGATAAATAATGTACCAATGAATATTTTAACTTTTTTGAATAATGTCAACTAAGAGCTTAGACTTTGATTTTACCTCCACAATTTTAATTTTGTAAAGCTTTCAAAAGGCAATACCACTAAAAAACTATCTTTTCTCAACCCTGATTGAATTACTGGCTCAATAAAATTTGATGAACTCAAAGATAAAAACCCATTTTGGTCATGGAATGGGACTCCTCCTATCATATTTCCCTTTTTTCATGATCCATATTCATTTAATTTGAGACCTTCCATGGGGGAGTCCATTTAATCCACCTAACTAGTTGATCCATGTAAAACAAAATACCATTGCGGATGGTAAATCCTCTATAATCCACCCAGTCTTCACCTCCTTGGAATAAATCCCTGAGTTCAACCACCAATGATAGAACCTAAATTTTCAATGGTTATCTGGGAGTATGAATTCATTCCTGAATTTTCTTCCTCATATCCTAGACTTCCCAAAAACCCACGGAGAAAAAAAATCCTTAGGCCTTTAACTCTAGCGCACGAACATCTACCCCCTTAAAACCAGAAGAGAATAAACTTCTAGATATTCCCCTCCTACACATAGACACCTATTTTTTAACCAACCAAGTTTCGAGAAAATAATTCATATTCACCATCGAAAAATAAGTTCCATATGGATTCACTTCCCATCTTCAAACAACACTAGAACCATGAATCCAGATTGGTTCCTTTTATTTGAAAATTCTATTCCATTGGAACAACCTTGTTGTGAAAGCTCCATACAAAGAAATTAACCTTTAAATGATACAATTCCACATTACCATAAAAATTATAGGTTCATTCATGATATTAAAGGTCATAAAATGGAATTAATAATGACTATAAAGACTTTTAGAAGTTTTCTTCACAATATATTTATTATTAACATAGAATTGGTGATACCCTAATCATAAATCAATTTTAGATAACATTTGGATCCATTAAATTGATCAAAAAGGTAATAAATTGATGGGATAGGAAACTGATTCTTTATCATAACCTTATTTATATTATAATAATCTACAAAAATCTGAAGAGAAATGTTTTCCTTCTTCATAATGATAACTTGATCAACCCATGGTGACATACTAGGTCTTATGAAACAATTACTTTCTAACTCCTCCAACTGAAACTTTAATTCTATAAAATTTATTGTTTCCATCCTATAATATAGAAGTGAAATAGGATTTGTGCCTAATAGTAGATCAATAAAAAAATTTACTTCCCTTTTAGGTATAAAC
Source organism: Viscum album (assembly GCA_963277665.1). Lineage (NCBI taxonomy): Eukaryota > Viridiplantae > Streptophyta > Magnoliopsida > Santalales > Viscaceae > Viscum > Viscum album. Next base: position 545,639,422 of record OY728119.1, read on the forward strand.
CAATATAATTTTTCATGGAAATCATTATAATATCAATATATGATAGCTAAGAAATATCCATTATTAATTAAATAAATAGTTTATAAAGTTATGCTACTATCTAATAGGATATAATCCCAACCATTTGAAAAAATGGTCTTATTAAACTAGCATTTATATCCCAATCTCATTTAAAGAGATGTATCACTCCATTAGAATATATAAAACTCACTCATCAATTATAACAATTTATATAAGACTTAAATTTTCATAACCAATCCATTATCTGTATTGGATTAAATATTTCCATATCCATAATATAAAAAAATCCAAAAAAACTAGATCCCTTCAATTTTTATAGAACATGCTTTACATTTCAATACTCTACACTTTCATTATTCAATAGGTATATTAATTTTCATTATGTAAGGAATCATATCCACATGTAAGACTATATGATTTATAACATGAGAAAAAATAAAAGAGTGGGATGTTCCTATATTAAGAAAACTTCTATAAGAGTTGAGTTTATAAGGATGGTATCTCACGCCATTGAAGGATCAGATTGAACCTTCATGAATATTTTCTTTGTACCATATTACTTTTTACTATGTCCTCTTGAATACTCTTGGCTTCCCTATTATTTTTAAATTGGATGTGGTGTTGAGGTGTTCCTAGAATCATATTGACTTTCTTGGTTATGGGGATGAGAAATATTTTTATGATACCAACCCATCTAATAATAATATACTAATGAAACATTAGATCCATTTCCTCCATTTTCCTTGGAGTACTAGTATAATAATGTTTCTAGTGTACTATTTTCCCAAAATTGTGACACTTGAAATATGGTGTCATATAATCCCTTGCATCCTTGAGAATATATTTACATTTTTATCTTGTTTCCAACATTGGATTTTGTATTTATACATGTATAGGAAAAAATGTTCCCCACACCATAGGTTCATGTGATGTCTCTTTCCACTATATTTTCTCTATTAAACATATCTATATAATTATAAATACTATATATGGCTAATTTAGGGTGAATTTTTTGTCACAACCATTTTCCAAATATGCATGTCTTCTAGTACTCTCTAGTAGAGACCACTAGAGTGAAATGAACTAGCTTTATGAGCCTAGCTACATAATCTATGATTGACTTTTTTTCTTGATTTATATTAAAGAAATATTTTTTTCTCATGATCTTAAAGGCATGTGGGTAGAATTATTCATTAAAATTTTAATATCACCGTTTCCAATTAATTTTTTAGTCTTATATATTTTAAGAAATTATATACAACCATTTCCTCAGAAGTTCTTCATATATATATATATATACTGGAAGCATTACTTTGATATCATTTAGGGTTCCTAGAAAATCAATTATTCTATTAATTCAAAAAATTCATGCTATCATGTTTTCTAATCCTAAATCCCCCTAAATGATTAGTGGATTTTGATTCTAAAATTACTATGATAAATTCTCATGGAGTGGTTTTTGAATCTGATTTCCTTCATCAATAGGTTGGTAGGATTGAACTATATTCCAGATAAGCTAATGATTCACATGTGGTTCAGTTTTAACCACATTTTTAGATGCCTCCTCTTAATGATTTCCCAGTCATCTCATTGGTGTCATTATTTCTATAAAAATATAAAATAAAAAGATATAAAAACAATATAACAATCAAACTGAAGGATTAGGATATACAAAATCATATCCAATAAAATAATCATAATAACGCTTTTTTAAGTGTTATCAAATAAAAAATCAATAATGCACTCTGAGGTGGAAGTCTCTATAATAAGGCATAATACTCAACACTCATCAGCTAAACTGAATATAATGATGTAAAAAATATCCTGAAGGTTTATATGAACACATTTGGTACATAAAATACCATGTTAACTTTAAGTTAAACATAGATAGGTTAGCTATGAATATTTTTGCTCTATATTTTATGTTCTAACATATCCTATCTTCAAAAATATCATCCTCATATATGGAATAGACCAAACTAATACCATTTGTAACATCCCACACAAAATCCATTAGCTTGGAAAGTGGTGGAGGTTCTACTAACCATAAGTGACATCCCTCAGACAAAAAATCCTAGAAATAAATTCTAAATGGAATATAATATCATTATGGGATGATCTTTTCTTCAACATAAACAACCAGTAAGAGACAAAAATATAAAAAAATGCATATACTATATGATGCATGAGAGTAAACCCAACAATTAAATATCCAAAACAAATAAATAAATCAAATAAATAGTATAAATAAAGGTAAAATATATCCAAAAAAATACATCATGATGCATTGACTCCAGTGTAGAATCACTCCAAACATATAACCTTAACATCTCCAAGATCCATCCGCCATCTTCAAGACCATAGCATCATGATTCTCTACAAGAGAAATATAAAATCTTCCCCTTACATGTGTTAAGATAAAATAGTGTCCTCATACACACTAAAGTGAATATGTTGGGGGTGATTATGAAACCTCATAGGTAGACCCCAAAACTTCCAAACACACACAACTATTTTAAGAACAAGTTCATTCATAATTTATATAAGATAGAGAAAAATAATATCAAAAAAATACATCTCAAAATAAAAATTTAACAAGACTTCCATTATAAAAATAAATCATAAAATAAAAAAATTTAAAATAATTTTATAAATTTATTCCACTTGGAATACCCATTTCACATACTCTCACACACAAGAATGCATCCAAGATGACAGTCCCAATACTCATGAGTAGTAACTCTTTTTCTATTCCAAGTTTTTACATGATCATACACTTGTGTGCCAAAATTAGTATAAGCATCCAAGTCTAAATCCAACAAGTCCCATCATAATGAAAATATTGAACACATTCCAACCCAAGTATTTCAAATTCTCTTTTAACCATTCATTTAGAAAAAATTATTCTTTCAAACATTTTATCAAACACATAGTGAGTGTTAACCAAAATCTATTATTTTAAATCCATTATATAATGGGGTTTCCCCAATAGGTATTTAAAAATATTTTCCATTCAAAATAATTATTTAATTAATTTTATAAATCCAAGCCTTTATGTTATAGAGAAATTAGAGAGAGAGAGAGATAAGTCACCTACCTCCAATGAAATCCATTTATTATGCAATACATTATGATCTTGGTAGATCTAGATTCCTTCTCTCATTTAATTAATAGATCTAAAGTAAATCTCATAAAAAATGTTCTTAACCTTATATCCATCCATGATAGATCAAATATAAGGTTCTTTTTAGTCAAATATGAGAAGATCATGATGGATAATAAATATATTGAGACTCACCATAGATTTCTATATTAAATTCATCAAGATCCATTGGAATCATTATATGGAAGGATAAAGCTCAAGAAAATAATATAGAGGAGGTTTGAGGGTCAATATTATAGAAACAAGGAGGAATAATTAAGGTTTCATGGGAATTTTTAGTATAAAAATACAATTATTGAATTTAATTAATTATGTTGCACTGTTAGGCCACATGATTTACCAAACTATGTGCCAGCTGTAGGGTGCCACTATCTCAAAATCATAGATCACATGGTTTGAAAAATAGGGAACCAACCAAGTGAAATTCCTATGTCCTATGTTACATGGTTACCTAGGGAAATTGCAAAATTTCCCTAAATATGAACAAACTGTGCACCTCCTATTAGATTTCATCAGCCTTATCCATGGTTACCTGTGAATTCACATAGTTTCTCATATCATGAACCAACACTTTTCCTTCTATACTCTTTCCTAACTTTACCAAAACCTCCCAAAATATTCATGAGACTAATACTAACCAAACCATAGCTCTAAAAAGTACATAAAGGAGGAGTACGTAACTCAAACTGATGGTGTTAAAAATCACATTGAAATAAACACATGGACTTAACCAATAATTTTGATATATTTAATAATCACACCATTATTAAAGTATGAATCCCAATCTTATATGTCCTTTTTATATCCAAGGAACTTAAGGAGGCCATTTTTAAGGATTTTTAAACCCTCAAGAGTTTGATAATGGAGTGAATAACAATAAAACATATCTTGTTAATATTGGATCCACAAAGTACCATATGGCCATATCCTTTATAGAAGAAGGCTTGGAAATATCCATACAGGGGAAAATAATACCCTTATATACATATATAAATATCAAGAATGAAACATTCATCGATCACTAGTGGAAAATGATTCAAGGATCAACCTCATTCTAGCTAGAACCATGTACTTATTAGGGTATAAAGAAGTTGGGTTGGATCCTTCAAAATTTTTGATTTATAGTTAAGATGATAGTTAACTAAAACCATTTATAAAGATCAAATTGAAAAACTATTTCTGGGATATTTTGACTAGCCCTTAGTTTGTGGTGATTTGATAATACACCTCATTAAATGATCAATTTTTCAATCAATGGATTCATATACATAGGGAAATAAACTCTTCATATCAATAATTATAAAATTATTTAATCAAAATATAAATATGAGTGATTTTTTAGGATAATTCCCATTCAAAATCCTGAAAATATCCATACACTGATGCATTATACTACATGAGGGGGAAGAAGTATCCATAAATAGAATAAAAAATAAAGGTGGAAGTCCCAAATGGATAGGTGGTTTCTCATATTAACCCCTATAATTATTTGAATGACTTTTTTTCTCCCAATCAATTATATTAATGTGATGAATATAGATGTAGGAAATCAGATTTTCATTCTTGAACAATAGAAAGATCCATATATCAATTTATTCTCCAATTAGAAATAATCATACACATATTTTTAATCATAAATATTTATAAATAAATGGAGGAATATTATTTTGTGATCCGTGAATAGTGATTTTTACTTAGATATTATCTATTAAAACATATGTTTGACTAATAATTAGTTGACAGAAGTAAAAAATTAATGAAATAATGACACATCACTAATAGATTAGATAATTATTAAGAACCTTTATCACCATTCAAAAAGTATCCACAATGATAGAATAATTTTCATTTATTTTTAATGATTGAGACCTAAAAAATATGGTGACATCCCTATGAAATCATGTAAGGATTAAGAGGTTAATACATTAACCATTCCTGATTTTGATATAGATGAGTTCAAAGATACCCAACCTTCATTTGAACAAGGTGTCTCCACCACTGTTGATAAACCTAAAAAAGTAAATTTATAAATTGAAGAAGACCAAATGACTATGAATATTAGAATAACCATGACTCCCAATGAGAAAAATAATTATATTTCCTTCCTCATGCAACACCATTATGTATTTACATGGATTTACAAATAACTTTTAGGACAAAATTATAAAGTATCCATCTATCACCAAGGTCAACTAACTACTCACCATGATTATAAACAATAATTAGAAAAAACATATCCATATAACTATGACATGGAGGAAGTTGAACTGGATTAACTAATGAAAGATTTATTTATTTTATATATTCAGAATCCAAAGTGGTTTCACTATATAGTCCCATTCAAAAATAAGAATAATTATATCAAAGTTTGTATTGAATTCTAAGACCATAATCAATATTTACCCAAATATGATTTAATAGTACTTGTAAAAGAATTATTACTTTATAAATTAACTAGTTTTCAAACCTTCTTATTCATGGAAGGGTATTTTAGCTATAAAAAAATATGAATAGCCTTAAATATGTGTATACCACCACCTTTAGAGAACCTAAAATAATGAATTGATAAATAATTCTAGATCCACCAATCAAAGGTTGATCCATCACATTTATCATAAAATTATTAAAAAAACATTGAATTATATCCATAACTCTTCACTAACCTCAAGGAATATTTTTAAACAACAATGTCCCAATCTGAAGATTAACCCCCTAAAATATGAATTCATAGTAACCTCAAGAAAATTTCAAGGATTTATGGCCCTACATCATGGAACTAAAGTATATCCTGATAGAACTATGGAAATTATCAGCATGTTCCCTCCCCAAAATATTCTAAAATTAAGAGGAAATTAAGGATGAGTCCACTATACCAGTTGATTCATTTCAAACCTTGATTTAAAATTTTTACCCTCTATGAATCTAGTGAAACAGGATTAATCATACCAATGGGATTGGTATTTTAAAAGTGAATTTTATAACTTTAAGAAGTACATGTTTCAACCACCTCTTTTAATACCTACTATGTAAGGAAAGTTACTCATCCTTTGTGTGGTCACCTCTAAATATCCCCTTGATTAAATTATTTCCCAAAAGAATAATGTAGTAAACAAATAACAAATATTACCTTAGTTTAATGATATTGGAAGCTATGTGTGGGTATAAAACTATTAAGAAATTTTATTTTCCATTGATCATTATAGTTGAATAGTTGTGTTGTCATCTACAATATTATAAGATTTACTTATTATATTACTTTAATCCATTTAACCATATCCTCATTATCCCCATATTTTTTAGATGATTAGCAAGAGGGTTTTTTATACTTAAATAGTTTAATATCAAATTAATTTACAAGAATGAAATGAAATAAAATGGAAGGAAAGGAAAGGAAATATTAAACTTTTAGTAAGTGAATCCAACCTTATAAGAACTACCTTTAGATACAAAACACCTTGATGAATTAGTTTTCTTCAAAAAATAAATCATAGACAAGATAAATGTACTCTGATTTAGCTTCTTGAATCCCACATGAGAAGTGGTTGGAGGATCCAAAACTCAATCAATCTAGCTTTGGAGTCACATTTATATCTATAATGATAGAACTATTTACATACTTCTTACATTAAGTGGGTTGTGCTAATAATGAGGAAGAATACCAAACCCTAATCACATATTTAGAATTAGCATGGAAGAAACCAGTCAATCAAATGAATATCAAAGAAAATTTAGAATTTGTGATCAAACATATCAATAGAGAATATTCTATTAGGAAATAGGATCTAATTCCTTTACTTTTCCATACATAAGAGTTTATTATATAGTTTCTCTCTAAACCAATATTATACTACATCCTAAAACTATATAATATTTATATAGACATATAAACCAACATAGTTGATAATATTTTCAACCCAGATATGGGTGAAATGATATTTTATATTTATTATTTATGAGTGATAATCCATTTCATCCATTCAGAGATAGAAGAAATAAATGAGACTAATGAAATCATTTCTCAGGATGGTTCATCATACCCGCAATGTGATTAATAAATAATCTAGATGTATATGATAGTTTATTGTATACAAAATAATATTAAACCTCAATAGTCAGATAAGAAATAACAGATTCACTAATGGAAAAAAATATTCATCCATTATGGGGGCCTAAACGCCCAAAAAAATACATCCATTATGGTGGTACAAACCCCCATAAAAATCCCCTATAAGAGATACACTTATGGGTTCCTTCTTAGGTTTATTAAATGAAATGAGACCCTTGTAGATATGATATAAATATATGCTATTACATGTGAAACTCATCAGACAAGAACCAATCACTCTCATTAAATTAGAATACATTGGTACTTTTGGTCCTATATGGTCCATGATTATGCAAAATTCACAAAGAAGTATAATGTGTGTTAGGTGCCTGATAAATTAATTCATATACCTCCAAAGTCTACACATACTCTAAAATAAACTTGTAAATTTTTCATATAGGGAATATATATTAAAGGTCGTTTCCCTCTGAATTATGTTAGGTTGTTCATTTTTATCATCAATATAATTGATTTATTTTCCAAATGGAATAAAGTTTTACCCATGAAGGAGATCAAAACAAAATTCACAATCAATTCTTAAAATTCAATATACATGCTATATTTTTATCTCGTCATATTATCCTTATGTTTAATTGTACAAATTTTTATATATTTGAGCTAAAAAGTTTTATTACAAATAAAACATTCAATCCAATCACTCTTAACACTATCACATGGACAAAAATAGATAAATATTGGCCTTCAATAGGAATCTATAGATTATCCTTAAAAATATTGTAGTAAATACAATAAGTTCTGACATGATATCCTTCTGAATTATTTTTGGGCCTACCCTACTACAACATGTGCCCCTATATGAGCAACAACATATTCACTAGTGTATGGGATTAAATTAGTATTTCCTATTGAGGTAAAATTACCCTCACTCTGAATTATTATTTGTGATAAATTAACTAATGATATTTGGTTACAAGACAAGATGGATGAGTTATAGTATTATGATAAATAAATATTACGATCACAATACAACCATGAGTTTTACTTTTTTATCTATAGCTCTCACAAGAAGGGTGACCTCTACTAATTTATTTAAGGATAATTGGCATTGTTATTAATGAAATAAATAATAATATGACTGAAACCCTAAAAACTATAACCAAAATGGGAAGTACCATACATTATATACAAGGTGAACTCTAATTGATTGTATTCCCAGATATCCTCAGATAGAGAGAGTATGATCCCTTCCACAAATGAGAGGTTCGTTGAGAAATAATTTTCCTAAAAAGTCAAATTATATTCCAAGGTCCATACCATGTGACTGTAAAATTTATAATGTATAATATAAAAATCCACCCATGGGATCATTAAAATCACTAATATGTGTGAATTAGGGATTAATAATTCATTTCATTTTTTCCCACTAAAAATCCTTCATAGCTTAGCAGAGTGATTGAATTTTACATTTTAACATGCATATATACACATGTAAGAAAAGGAATAATAATTTTACAAGGTTACATATCAAATATGATTAGTTAATCCATGGAATGATATAGAGTCACTCATGATCACATGGTCTACTAAAATCAACTTTTGGATTACAATGAGTAGGGTTTATCTATACACTCTCATTACATGTCTCTAAACTATATATGTGCATCCCACATCACTACAATAATCTGAAAATGTTTTTAAATAACAAGAGATTATTTCATCACTTCAAGACTTAAATCACATTATTATTGTACTTTTTATTCCTCTTCTTATACTTTTACTTATATAGTAGTGATAAAGTATCTCATTCTTCTTCCTCTTTTGTTTTGTATCACCTTATCTATTTCACACACTTCTATTCTCACTTAAATATATTTCATGAAAATGAAATACCCTATAAATATTAATCTTTCACAATTTTATAATATTATAATTTAAATTTAAAATTTCATATTTAAATTCAAACTTACAACTTACTACAACCACTCTTTAAATTCTTCCACTTCCTTTTGATTCATTGATCATTTAATTTTTCTTAGTCGTCGTTGATGAGGTAAAATGAATTAAATGATTTAGTATAATAGGATCTTGAGTTATAAAATGATCCACATATTTAGATCTAATCAAATATAGAACTCTTATCTGACCATGGCTCACACCATGGAATATTGGGCCCTATTTTAGTACAAATATATCGAAAATCTTTGAATCTTGTCCCAAAAATCCTTGCACCATGGAATGTTGTTCAGATTTTATTTCGAACAGGGATTCTTTTCTTTCACCACAAAAGTATCCAAGGCATATAGCTCCTTGATTCAAACTCCAAAAAAATGTACATCTATTTCACTTCTTTAGAATGTGTCACCTTTATATTTCAAGGACTTATCAAAATGGTCATAATGAATGGACCACGACATGGTGATACCTGTTTTGATTCCAAGACACATAATCTTCTTCATTCATCATGGAGACCTCCACATCATATTCTAGATCATCATTTCTTATATCAAAATATCTTATAAACAATGCCTTAGTAAATTCTAAAATTTATGGTTATCTCACAATTCTCATGCTGTTCTATGTTTTCTAGAGCACCATAACCGATTTTACATAGCACCAGGAAATAGGTTGCACTTTTCTTTAGACCAAAACTAACTGAAATTCATGTGTTGTATTTACTTTCATCATAATATATTTCCAGATAGTCTTAATTCCTATTTTTATATTATCAGTGTTGTAATGTCCCCTTAACTTTGAACAACTTAAAACTACACAATTCAACTTCAATATTTTTCTATTTTATTTAAATAATTCCAATACCATGGAATGACATCAGCTTAAATGAATCATAATGAAACACATGATTTTTGGTATGATTTTTGTGTTGAAAAAAAGAGGAAACATGACCATCACATCCACTCATACACTTCATCAATTATTACCTCCTTCTTTATGGATTCAATAATTTTATAAAACACATATTGGTATAAATAATCTCCTCATTTAAATTGTTTTGGAAATCATTTAACATAAATAAAATTTAAATTCAAAAAAATAGTAATGAATCACCATCTCATAATTCTTAGACTATTTGAGAAAATATATATAGGAAATAAGAAAATTGGATAATAAAATCATGTTGTACATAATATCAATAATTTTAATTCACATCTAAATAACCCCAGATCCTTTTAATACCAATTAAGATAAATTTGAAAAAAATCTATTTTCCACTTTATAAATCTATTTATTTAACCTAGGAAAAATATTTTTTTTCATTTATGCTCAAAAAACTATTAGAATAGTTCAAAAATAGATAAAAAATACACCCTACAAGTTAAATTTAATATATTAAACCTTTTAAAACTCCATATAAATATATTACCTATCCAAAAATGAGAGACGCGTATTTTTAATAACCCAAAAATAATTTTCCTTCCCTTTGTTAATATATTAATATATTAAACATAAATACATTTATATTGTATTTTTTTCTCTATGTTTAAAAAAATTATATAAAGAATAAAATTAGAGAGGGGGAATAAACACCATACCATATATTTGAGAGGAATGATTTTGAACTACAATTTTCAATCTCATTCTTTTAAATACATCCTTTCACAGTGGTTTAGTGAAAACATATTCTATTTTCTATAGGGTAAGAAAAATTTATATTTTTAACTCAATAATATACATAATATTTTTAATGAAGTGATATTTGATGTCAATGTGATTAGATATTTAATACTAGATATGATTCCTTTAAAAGTTAATATAACTTTAATTATTATTGACCAAAAGTATCAGCAGCTTTACTTTCACCATGAGGTCTTTCAACTGAGTTCTTATCAACATCAATTGGGTAGTGTCTTGAGTTGCAACAATAAATTATAATTTAGTATTATAAAATTTTATAGAGATATAAGACTTTATGTTCTGATATAAACACCACTCTCTAAAAAAGGAAACTCATGTAGATATAGGTATTCTATAATTAGAATTGTTTTCCAAATCAGAATTTATATAGAAAACATATCAACCAATCCCTTACTATTATAATTCAACCCATAATCTTATGTTCCCTTTATATATATAAGAATTATTTTCACAAAATCATATGGAACATTTTTTGGGAATATTTAAATCTGGGAAAAGGGGTGAAAAAATAGAAAATATCTATTCTAGAAGCTTCCAATTACAAAAAACTCCAAATAATATTCCAGGATTATTTGAGGTCAACTTACTTTTCTTATAAATCCTTGGATAATTTGATTCCCACATAGATATTTATATAAACCAACTTTGAATCATCCATTCCAAACTCATTTTGAAGTTAAAAATTATAATTATCGTGAGAAAGAGAGATGAGATCATCTTTTCAAGAAATTTGTAATCCAAGGAAATATCTCATTTCTCTATGCATGGAAATTTCAAAAAATGTATTCATTTATAAATTATACTCTTTTATATAACATTCATCATTTCCTAAAATATAATATCATTTATATAAATAGTAATAATTATTGATACCTTGTTATCATTTTTTATGTAAATATTGTTGTCCACTCTTCCTTTCATGAACATAAACTACTTCAAATGAGTATATGGATGGGAATACCATGTTCTCAAGGATTTTTTTAACCCATATAGAGACTTATTTAACCAGTTAACATAGTCTCATATTTTACAAGTAATAATCTACTAGTTTTATCAATATAAACCTTCTCTTATAGATATCAATTTTAGAATAATGTAACACCCATATTTTTTCCTTTTAATATTTTTGAATATATTAAGGAATATTTTCAGATCTAGGCACTGAGGTGGATTGAGATTCTGAGGGCTGATGAGACTCATTTTTGGTATAATAAAAATATTATATATATTATATTATTTTTACACAGTTTTTATGAAATAATGGAATAAATATTTAAAGGATTCTCATATCAAAAATCCAAGATCACCATTAAATCAAAAATACAGGTTTTATACTAGGTGTGACATAAACTTAGAGTATGTTGGGTGCTTGGGTTGAGCACGATTTTGGGAGGAATAATACATTAATCAATTGGTTAATTGATTTATTATTTATTAATTACCCTAAATCTAATATCCTCAATAAAAAAATTAGTATTCCAAAACCTTAGGGTTATCCGCATAACCCTAAGTATTTGAGAGGATCATGGAGGAAATCATTAGTGGTCATCAGGATCATGGGTCTAAAATCGAAGTACTAAAAGGATTGCCAATTACTAGAAAAGTTGAGGATCTCTCTAATGAAAATGATACAAAACTATTATTCATCAATGATCGATCCAAACTTCAGTTAGGACATTATTTTTATCAGATTTAACCCATTTTTAATTATCCCATGTCAAATGCAATTTAATTCTTCTAAAAATTTGTTTCATGGGTTGACAGATTATTTATAGTTGATGTTTTTGTATTCCTAAAATATTGGGATTAATATTTATTTGATTTAGGTTTTTCATTCATAATTATAATGGAAACGAATAATGTATAACTTGAAAAATGGTCTAGGTTCATTACTCTTGTGTGTTTTCTGCATTTCTTTACCCTTTTCTTCGCATGTTCATTCTTGAAATTTTCCTTTTTACAGTAGTTCATCCAATTACAAGTAGATGATCATTGCATGATTATTATTTGGCATAATGGATCGTCATCATAAGTTTAGGTTCATGATTGACTGATCGATCATGTTTTAAGGAATATAAAAGATGATCAGAGGTTTCTTACAATTGGATTTGGGATACACCATTTATATTTTAGAATATGGCGATGGTGTGGTTTGATAGGAGTACATTCTCGAGTAGAGGATGTGTATGAAATATGGACACCATCATTGGAAAGTTTAGTCAACCCTAGATCCATGTTTTATGGAATGATTGGTAGCTATATTGAAGCGTCTGTAGTATAGGATAAAATTCATGAGAGTTCTGATCTTTTAGTGAAAATACCAAATACACAACGTGTACTCTAGAAGAACACATGTGGTGTAGTCCCCTAATGTGGTGCTAGGATTTACACATATAGAAAAATATCACATTTAGTGGGACACATTGCTGAAAGCAAGGTATTTAACATGAGGTTAAATGAGAATATACATTTCTAGGTACATGGGCATAGCTCAGTACTTAGACCCATCTAGATATACAGGCATGACCATAGTATACAGGCATGGCCTGAAGTACACGATAATGGTCTGGGGTACATGGACTCGGGAAGGTGGAAAACAAAAATTTCTATACCAATCTCTACCTACTGTGTATCTAAAAGAACATTTTGTATATTTAGATAAATACATCTCATGTGGGATAGTGAGACATGGTTAGTTTCATACTTAGATAGACACACTATGTATTCTTAGTACAAATTGTGTAATTTCTATATGGTTGGTTAAATCCCTACATCTCTTCAGTGTAGAACAGTATCAGTTGGGATCATTATCTTGGTAAATTTTTCTAAGTTTATAATGAGGAACTACATCCTAACCATAGGATTATGATCCCTGTAATGGAAATATTCTCAAATATAGTTTTAGTATTCCCTATGAGTATCTCAAGGTGAGATCCTATATCATTTCTTCTATTTTCCTAGGTGGGTTTGAAGAATCATCATGATCAGCTTACATGGGCATACGATGCCCTACATAGTGGGTTGCTTGAGATGGGATTTTCATGTCCCCTATGAGCATGGGTGTGATCCCCTATATGTACATCGATCTCATTAGGGTTTTAGTGAATACTTCTTTGGAGAGTCCCAAAAATCATGACCTCTCAGATGAGATCCATTAATGATAGCATGGCTCATGGAGTGATATCTCCTAGATGATCATTACCTTGAATACGTGAATAGAATCATGTGGTTAGTGGCATGGTTGCAACCTCTTTGAGAATTAGAGTCAATCATGAGAATATATGGTTTATTGTTCTTATCACTATATCTTATATCCTAATTGAAAACCCATTGTGATGTTGAGATGATTAATCTCTTGATGATTTATATTTGGTGATTTTTAGGAGTCATACTAATTATTTTTATACTCACCGAGGCATGGGATATGCCCACACATGTTATGTTTTATACAGAAAACAATCCTTTTGATGGTGCCTTAGGAGAACTAGGAGAAGTAAGAGATTAGTTATCTAGAAACACCATGGTTCAGGATAGATTGTTATATTTGATAGTAGTCTCCTCCTTCTTAGATGTTCAGACTCTTTTATCAATTTTCATGGAATTTTATTTGGCCCTTTATGATTTCAAATAATTTTTTCAAACTCTAATTTGGGTTAGATGTTATCCATGAATTATTGTATCAGTTGTGTTTTACATTACAACATTGTATGGATATTTAGAGATGTGTGTGTGTGTGTGTGTGTTTAAGGACCCGGCCTTAAACATTACATAATCTTGAATTAAGTTAATAATTAACATTGAGGATCTTTTCAGGTTTAGAGTTTTAGAGAATTAGGCCATAACTATTACATTACATCTCAATTATTACAAAGTTGACACTTCTACTAAGTATCCATTTTACATTAAATAAAAAATCTTAAAGTAAAACAAGAGTTCTTTTCTTGACAGAAATCTTCTTGAATTCTTCCTTTCTCTTACCCTTCCTTATATCCTATGAAAAACATTTCAAAAACATGGGATGAGCATAAAAATCTCAGTGAGGGTTATAAAATAAGGAAAGAAAACATTAGTCCATAAATACATATAAGTCAATGAAATAATACTTTTCAATATTTAACATACCAAAAAATATCATAAGATTCATGAATAACACATGGAAATCATAAATCATAAAAGGTAACTTGTGGTATCTATATCATACTTGCATTATAGATTTCACAACTACATAGAGAGTTGCATTTGGAATAACCATCATAGTATATATCCTAAATCTCTTAGGAGAAACATTAACGTTTACCTCTGTCACGTTACCTAATGTATTGAAGATCTATCTCGGGCTCACCTACCCTAGGTTTATTACAGAACCACCCATATGTGTAAACAATGCCCAAAAACAATAACATATTCACAACACATAAAAAAAACATAAAGGAAAAATAACATTTCCATGTTGAAATCACAATATATCATTTAAATATATTAACATAACCAATCCATTATCAAAACAATTTTCAATACCAAAATACATAAAAGAGTATATGGTATTTATTTTCCTTTTAAAAACATTATGGCTTGTTAAAGAAGCCAAAAATCTAATAACACTTGTGGCGGTGAAATGGTCATTATCACCACATATTTTAAAAATAAATATTTCCTTTGTCATTTATTAAAACACTAAATAGAAAAATATACCATTTTAATGAAATGAAAATTCAAAGGGGTTTATACACCGTATAAAATAAAGTCGTGTATAAATCAAAATATGCCTCAATGAAAGGAGATTGAGACGAAGTCCCTTACAAAGATCGTATCATTAGATTAAGGATAAATGAATGACATAATTATGTGTGAAAAATATAAATACACCCAATATAAGTTAATATTAAGTTTAAAACAATCATAGTTCATTCACACATATTCATACCATGATATAATCAAGAAGTGGAAGTTTAACCCAAAGAATTGAAATTGGGTTAAGAAGTTCCCTTACCTCATGTCCAATTTGACTCATTCATTATTTAATCTCCTAAATAATAAACTAAAGTTAATTTATACTTTATTAAGATCATTTTTAAAGTTTATTATTCCTTTTATATTACTTATTACCATGTTATAAACATTACATAATAATTTAAGTTAATAACGGTTGTTTTGTCGATATTTGGTACTTGAGTCAAAAATGAACTTCCTATAATTAAAAGTTGTCCATGTGGTCAAAATTACATTATATCCATAATTATATTCATAATTTATATATCATATATATCATATATATTCAGTATATATATATTTATTTATAATAGTACATAACATTTGGATATAAGAAATAAAATGCACCGTTCATGGAGATGGTCAGTCATACGTACGCATGAACGCTGCTTTCATTTCTATTTCGTATTTAATGGAATGAAAACTTAATGATACATAGTTATATTATAATTCCAGAATAATATCATATATAATTTCAGTAATTCCAACCTTTATACATTCCACGTATGGCATGAACGAGTCATATCAATTTGAGGGGGCAGTAGTCCGCACTTCCTCAAATGAAATTATCGTATTTACCCATTATGGAAACCATAAATGTATGATATAAATGAAACGTACATAAGAATAGAGACAATATAAATATAATATATATCACATATAAATACAGTTCCATCATAATTTCCACCATGAGAGGCAGTAGGAGATAATCGAACAATCATTGTTTTGTGAGGCAGCAGTTCACCGTACATAGAAATAGTATGTTCTTATCTATTAGATGGAGGTGTGTGTAAGTTTAGTTTTAATACTTCTCATAAAAAAACATAGTATATTTAGGATAATTTTTTTGTTATGTAATCAAATAATAATAATAGAGTAGGGGGTGAAGAAGTAAAATAAAAGAAGGGAACTTGAGGGAAGACGTTACTTTTCAATCGGGTAACTCCCTTTGGTTTGAACCAAAAGGCTTCCTTTAAGTGCCTTATGCCTAAGGTAAGGATTCTAGGAGGAAGTGAGTTATATTTATAGATTATTTGGGAAGAGTTTGGACAATCAAAGGGGTCTTTAGAGGTGTGAGTAAAGGTTAGAGGTGATGGATTTTTATAACGGGGAGGAGGGTCTCTTTAGAAAAGTTTGA
The DNA here is from genome assembly GCA_963277665.1 of Viscum album. Taxonomy (NCBI): domain Eukaryota; kingdom Viridiplantae; phylum Streptophyta; class Magnoliopsida; order Santalales; family Viscaceae; genus Viscum; species Viscum album. The sequence goes on from OY728119.1 coordinate 545,656,453, forward strand.
AAATATTATTTTATTATATAATGATTTTTGGTTTCTAAAGGTCTAAAACATATTTAATTCAAAGATAAGGTGTATATAAATCTAAATAAAATCATAAAATAATAGTTTTATAGGATTTGGATATTTTTTAATCCTTATATTTTTTATTTAACCCTTTGTTAACTTTTTTAACTTTTACCATGTCCTCTTATATATTCATACTATATGGTTGATATATTTACTATAAAATTCCAAGTGACCCAAAATGGATCATTAATGACATTTTTAACATCATATATTTCATTTGGAATAATATTATATTTTTAGTACTATTTTATCATTTAATAAAATATTGATTGATTTAACAACTCTTTTAGGTCAATTTTAATACTATTCATATCATGACTTTTTAAAAAATCCAAACCATCTTGATTATTTTGAAAAAACTTCATTAATTCAAATATAAAAAGTCATAATAATCTAAAAAATTATTTGATGGCATAAAAAGGTTCAAAAAAATTATTTTATTATTTATAATATCATTTATTTGAATCCTTTATTAATGAAGCAATTACTGCGTCACCATTGTGTCATAATTAAGTTTATTTATTTATTATCTAAAAATTATAAATAAAATACCATGATGTATGAAATAGTTTTAAATTTTAATTGAATATTTATAGTCAAATATATAACTTATATAAGCCCATATAAAAAAAATTAGTAAAAAGATTCATGTTTATGTTATTTTTGTCCTTACTTTAAATTAATTAATATCACTCCCAAGTGGCTCAATGGGGTCCCAAAATCAACCCAAGGATGCCAATGGTTGGAAATGTATCATCAAATAGGATTAGGAATTGGGTTAGGGTAAATTAATATTATTTTAATATTATTTGTTACCCTTATTTATCAGATTTACCCTTTAACCATGGTAAATAAAATATTTACTGAAGTTACTATTTATAATGTATAAAAATAAAAGTTACCTATTTACACAATTTGGACCTCCTGATTCCAAATATGGAATCCATTTTTCCAAATTCAAAACAAATAAGTGCAGAAATTAATTTAAAATTAATTCTTGTTGTCAAAACAAAAAACGTGTTTTTAAGAAAAAATAATTATCAAATGATTTACCTTTATTTAGGTCCAAATTAAGAGTGAAATTACTTAAAATTACCAACATTGGATTAAATGGTAAAAATATAATCCAATTAAACTTTAAAAACAATTAAAATAGTAATCTAACTATATAAATAAATTAGATTAAAAGGCAGTTTTGAATTAAAATGTAGTATTTTTCACTATTCGTTAAAAAATGAACATTATTATAAAAATACCAAAATTTCATCCAAAGTAAATTTTGATGTCCCGATTCTAAAAAATAATATTATTTTTTCAAATAGAATATATAAAACTGAAAAAAACTAGATTTAAAAAGTGTTCTCCATCAAAAGGTGGTAAATTGGCCTTTTAAAGAATATTAGAGTGTTTATGCTTAAAATTGGATTCATTCACATTTTAAGCATCTAACTTTTATTGGATAAATGTAAAAACATTTAATAAACATGTGTAATCATATTGTGGTTATTTATGTTCATTCCCATAAATAAAACAGTTATACGTTAACTACTATTTAAAATAATAATATTATATTATTATTTTTCAGTATAACTCAACATTGTGTGCAGCGTAAGATTTCAAAGAAACTTGTTGTTGCGTATCGAGTAAGCCATAGAAAATAGCATCCCCTTTAAAGTAAAATTAATATGTAATTCACAAATATTAATAAATATGAAAATTTCATATTCTTTATTTACCTGGGATGTTACATGTTTCCCCCCTTTTGGAAATTGCGTCCTCACAATTTTAAAATTGGGCTTGGAAATTTCATTAAAAGTCCCACATTGGAAAAAGAGTCAATAAAAATATCACTTTAAAAAAAATAATGAAAAGTTAAAAGGTCACCTGAGATAACCCATACTAGGATTCCATGAAAACATGGATATGGAAGAGAAAACTAACTATCAAGTTCTGATGGAGAGTGATAGAAAACTTGATCAGGAGAAAGTTAACAACAAGAAAACCACAAACATGTGATTGGTTAAACGGTCATTGGTATCCCAGTAGGAAAAGTAAACGGACAAAGTTTTTGTTTTGAGATCCATTTCATAAGGTTAGAGAATTTATTTATGATATTGACTAAGGACATAAAGAAATATACTTACTTTTCAAGTAGAGTTTCATCCTTTAGTAAGTTTCTACCAAAAACTCATCTTTTCTCAAAACGATGATTATTCAAGATGACTTGGTCACACCTGGAGCACTAGAATGAACTTCTATAGAATCACATAATCCACAAAAGATAAACCACATATTTCCCCTGTCTTTAGAAATTAAGAAAAACCAAAATGGTTAGTACAAGATTAGATAATCCCCAAAAAGGATAATCTTTTATAAAAAAATAAATACTACTCCTAATATCAAAAATTGAATAAACAATACCCAAATCTCAAAAAAGATCATTCAATACACAAATGTCCTTAAAATTCATTAAAATAATCCAAATAAAGTCTGAAACCCAATATTCAAAAAGATTTGATCACATAGTCTTCCATAGTAAATATTAACATTTATCTTCAAATAACATCAACTAATATAAAAGTCTCATACTAAAGTGTAATTAACCAACTCACATATTATCTATGATAGGCTAATCATTTCCATAAATAACCCAAATTTCCATATTTCCATAATAAAAATATAGATTCTTAAAAAATAAAATTACACCATTTCTCCTCAATTGAAATCCCAAATTATTCTATTTTACTTTGGCATATAGTTTCCCAAAAAGAGAAAACGTCTTCCAAAATAACTTTTATCACTTAATCTCCAAATAATTTTCCTATACTATGGATATCCATTTGATAAAACATAAGATCCCAAATCAACTTATTCTTGATCAATAAAATCATTTAACTAAAAATAATAATTCATACTAACCAGGGACTTCACGTAGTCCAGTGGTATGCGATAAATCCCAATTGCACTTTGGTTGTGGGTTCAATTCCTACAGCTTTGTCCGACGTGACGGATTGTCACATGGTCTTTATGCTATCGTTTTTCAGAAACTATATAATTTTATAACATTCCCAAAAATGAGATAAACTCCTCAAAATAACCACAACATTATTTAACCTCAATGGTTGTCTTATGCCTCTCATTTTCATCCCAACTCATAATGACCTCAATATCTTAATTCATGAAGTATTATATATATTGACAATTTTTTACCTCCATAAAATAACACTATTCCTAAAGAAAGAACATCGCACCTTGATCATGGTGTCCACCTGGTTTTATCGTCATCTTGTTCATGTAGATAGATGGTCCATGCATTGCAATAATGATTTAGATATCCTTAAAAATCATTTGCTTCATTTATCCAAATAAACCTCATACAACTTGGGTCATATGGGTGATCACAGAAAAATAGTTTCGAAAAATAATCATGTATGACATATAATTTCAAAACATATGATAAAACTTTGTTTTTATAAAATAGTCGGACCGAGTTTGAGTTGAAACATTCAATCAATGGTCCTTTTAAAATACCATATGTATGTACTGAAAGACTATAATTTAAAAGAAAATATAAATAGGTTACACAAGGGTCTCTTTCTTTATCACCTTTTTCAAAATCATAATACGCTTCAAAATCTTATGATAAGGTAAAATATTTAAAAATGACTTGATAATATTTACCTTTCTTAAAAACATGAGAATATTGAGAAAATAAGATTTGATTAAATACAACCCATGATCCGCGATGGTATCGAGGTTTAGAGGAGGTGTTTGATATCTCAAACAATTTCTTGTAAGTGAGTTGTATGTCAAAAAATGTTTTAGAGTCATCTGGATATGAATTTTCAATAATTATTGCAAGAAAGTCATCAGCAAGAGATAGGAATGTTGTTTTAGATCCTCCTCCTTTCATTTGTAACAAACTTTCCATGATCTAAAAAAGTTACAAAATAAGGATTTAACTTAAGGAGTAGACATAGAGACAAACCATGTGTCTAAAAAAATCCTAATCCCTAAAGTTATCTAAACTGACCTCTAATTCCAACTATAAGGACCTAGCCTTAAACATTATGTAATCTTGAATTAAGTTAATAATTCACATTGAGGATATTTTCAGGTTTAGTGTTTTAGAGAATTAGGCCATAACTATTACATTACATCTAAATTATTAAAAGGTAGACACTTCTACTCAATATCCAATTTTTTCATAAAATAAAAACTCTCAAAATAAAACAAGATTTCTTTTCTTGATAAAAATCTTCTTGAATTCTTCCTTTCTCTTACCCTTCCTTATATCCTATGAAAAACATTTCAAAAACTTAGGAGGATCTTAAAAAGATCAGTAAGGGTTATAAAACAAGGAAAGAAAACATTAGTCCATCAATACATATAAGTCAATGAAATCATACTTTTCAATCTTTAACATACTACACAAGATCATAAGATTCATGAATAACACATGGAAATCAAAAATCATAAAGGTAACTTGTGGCATCCATATCATACTTACATTGTAGCTTTCACAGCTACATAGAGAGTTACATTTGAAATACTCATCACAGTATATTCCCTAAATCTCTTACAAGAAACATTAATATTTACATTTATCACATTACCCAATGCGTTGGAGAGCTATCTTGGGCTCACCCACCATAGGTTTATCACGGAACCACCCGTATGCGTAAACAATGCCCAAGAACCATAACATATTCACAACACATAAAACAAACATAAAGAAAATATAACATTTCTACATTGAAATCACAATATATCATTTAAATATATTAACATAACCAATACATTATCAAAACTATTTTCAATACCAAAATACATAAAAGAGTATATGGTATTTATTTTCCTTTTAAAAACATTATGGCTTGTTAAGGAAGCCAAAAATCTAATAATGCTCGCAGCGGTGGAAAGGTAATTGTCACAGCGAATATTAAAAAAACATTCTATTTGTAATTTAGTAGAACACTACATAGAAAAATATTCCCTTTGAATGAAATGAAAATTCAAATGGGTTTATACACCATATAAAAGGAAGCTATGTATAAATCAAAATATGCCTCAATGAAGGGAGATTGAGACAAAGTCCCTTACAAAGATCATATCCTTATATTAAGAATAAATAAATGACATAATTATGTGTGAAAAATATAAATACACCCAATATAAGTGGATATTAAGTGTAAAACAATCATAGTTCATTCACACATATTCATAGCACGATATAATCAAGAAGTATAAGTTTAACCCAAAGAATTGAAATTGGGTTAAGAAGTTCCCTTACCTCATGTCCAACTTGACTCATTCATTCTTTAATCTCCTGAATAAAAAACTAAAGTTAATTTATACTTTATTAAGAACATTTTTCAAGTTTATTATTCCTTTTATATTACTTATTACCATGTTTTAAACATTACATAATAATTTAAGTTAATAACGGTCATTTTTTCGATATTTGGTACTTGAGTCAAAAATGAACTTCTTATAATTAAAATTTGTCCAGGTGGTCAAAATTTAATTATCTTTATAATTATATTCATGATTTAGATATCATATATATCCAGTATATATATTTATTTATAATAGTACATAACATTTGGATATAAGAAATGAAATGCACCATTCATAGAGATGGTAAGTCGTACGTACGCATGAAGGCTACTTTCATTTTAATGGAATGAAAACTTAATTATAAATAGGTATATTATAATTCCATTATAATATCATATATAATTTCAGAAATTTAATCTTTTATATGTTCCATGTATGGAATGAACGAGTCATATCACTTTTAGGGGGCGGTAGTCCGCACTTCCTCAAATGAAATTATCATATTTACCCATTATGGAAACCATAAAGGTATGCTATAAATGAAACATACAGAGGCATAGAGACAATATAAATATAATATATATCACATATAAATACAGTGTCATCATAATGTCCATCATGAGAGGTGGTGGGAGATAATCGAACAATCATCGTTTCATGAGGCAGCAGTTCGCCATACACAAAAATAGTATGTTTGTATCCATTAGATGGAGGTGTGTATAAGTGTAGTTTGAATACTTCTCATAACAACAACCTAGTATATTAAATATACTGGTGTTTTTATGTAATCAAATAATAATAAGAGCATAGGGAGTGGAGAAGTAAAATAGAAGAAGATAACTTAAGGGAAGATGTTACCTTTAAATCGGGTAACTCCCTTTGGTTTGAACCAAAAGGCTTCCTTGAAGTTCCTTCTGCCTAAGGAAAGGCTTCTAGGAGGAAGAGAGTGATCTTGAGATCTTATTTTGGTAGAGTTTGGATGAGAAAAGAGGTATTGAGAGGTGTGAGTAACGGTTATAGGTGATGGTTTTTTATAAGGGGGAGGAGGGGCTCTTTAGGAAAGTTTGAAATATTATTTTATTATATAATGATTTTAAATTTCTAAAGGTACAAAACTTATTTAATTATAAGATAATGTGTATATAAGTTGAAATAAAATCATAAAATAATAATCAGACAGGATTTGGATATTTTTTAATCCTTATATTATTTATTTAACCCTTTGTTAACTTATTTAACTTTTACCATGTCCTCTTATATATTCATACTATATGGTTAATATATTTACTATAAAATTCCAAGCGACCCAAAATGGATCATTAATGACGTTTTTAACATAATATATGTAATTTTTCAGAATATTATATTTTTAGGACTATTTTATCATTTAATAAAATATTTATTGATTTAAAACCTCTTTTATGTAAATTTTAATACTATTAATATCATGACTTTTTAAAAAATCCAAAACAACTTTATTCTTTCAAAAAAACTTCATTAATTCAAATATAAAAAGTCATAATAATCTATAAAATTCGTTTATGACATAAAAAGGTTCAAAATAAATTTATTTTAATATTTATAATATCATTTATTTGAATCCTTTATTAATGAAGCAATTACTGCATCACCATTGTGTCATAATTAAGTTTATTTATTTATTGTCTGAAAATTATAAATAAAATACCATGATGTAGGAAATAATTTTAGATTTCAAATAATATTTATAGTATAATAGATAACTTATATAATCCTACATAAAAAAATTAGTAAAAAGATTTATGTTTATATTATTTTTGTCCTTACTTTAAATTAATTAATATAAAGTGTCATTATCACTCCCAAGTAGCTCCATGGGGTCCCAAAATCAACCTGAGGATGCCCATGGTCTTACATGTATCATCCAATAGTATTAATATATGTGTTTGGGTAAATTAATATTATTTTAACATTATTTGTTACCCTTATTTACCAGATTTACCCTTTAACCATGGTAAATAAAATATTTACTGAAGTTACTATTAATAATGTCTAAAAATAAAAGTTAATTATTTGCACAATTTTGGACCTCATGATTCCAAATATGGAATAAATTTTTCCCAAATTCAAAACACAAAAGTGGTAGAAATTAATTTAAAATTAATTCCTATTGTTAAAACAAAAAAGCATGTTTTTAAGAAATAATAACTATCAAAATATTTACCATTGTTTAAGTCCAAATTAAGAGTGAAATTACTTCCAATGACCAACGTTGTATTAAATGGTAAAAATATAATCCAATTACACTTTAAAACCAATTAAAAGAACAACCTAACTATATAAATAAATTAGATTAAAAGGCATATTTGAATTAAATTGCAGTATTTTTCACTATTCATTAAAAAAATGAACATTATCGGAAAAATACCAAAATTTCATCCAAAATAAATTTTGATGTCCCAATTCTAAAGAATAATATTAATTTTTCAAATAAAACATATAAAACTGAAAAAAAAAACTATATTTAAAAAGGGTTCTCCATCAAAAGGTAAATCGAACTTTTAAAGAATATTAGAGTGTTTATGTTTAAAATTGGATTCCTTAACATTTTAAGGTTCTAAATTTTATTAGATAAATTTAAAAACATTTAATAAACATGTGTAATAATATTTTAGTTATTTCTGTTCATTCCATCTAATAAAACAACTATGTCTTAACTACCATTTAAAATAATAATATTATATTATTATTTTTCAGTATAACTCAATGTTGTGTGCAACATAAGATTTCAAAGAAAATCGTTGTTGCGTGTCGATTGCGCCATAAAACATAGCATCCCCTTTAAATTAAAATTAATATTTAATTCAAAAATATTAATAAATATGAAAATGTCATATTCTTTATTTACCTGGGATGTTGCAGTATAGGTACCATGGGATAAGGCCCTCCAGATGTGTGATATGCATACTTTGTGTTAGTCACCTACCCCTGGCCTATTAGGGGAGAGATTGGGGTGTCACCCCTATGTTTTAACCAGACAAGAAGTACTTATAAGGTTGGGTCATGATATATTGGTATCAAAGCATTTTTTCATCTTAGGATCATAGTTTATATATTTTTTAGATGTGAGTTTGATTTGGAAACTAGTGGAAATGTTAAAGTGTTTTGAGTTTTTCCTTTAGGATAGGGACTCCAGTGTTAGTGTGGCAAATAAAAAATAAATTCACCAAGAATTTAACAACCTACCTATTGACTCAATACTTATAGGAATTGGTTGTAAGTAAAAAATGGATACATAAATCATATAGTAATGGGTTGTGGTTTCCATGTCCTACTTGAGTCATCTCAACAAATATGCTATTTAACCATCATATGTCTTGATTATTTCAGGATACCTCCATAATAATTTTCATCCAGGTTTCCATAGCAAGATTGTGAGTATGATCCTACTAGTGATGAGGCTTCAGTGAATGTTTCTGCATAGGATGTGGTACTTATGAGTGGTTTTATAGTTTTAATACCACCCATTGAGAAGTAGGTTTCACCATATGTACCATTCTAGAATGTGAATATGTTGAGTGCACTCCATAAGTTTTAGAGGGAGTAACCTCCTATATTTCAGGGTGAGCCAAACTCCCCATGAAACTGAGGATTGGCTTGATATAGTTACCCAAGTTTTCTTCCTTGTAAGGAAACCTCCATCATAGTTGGTGGTCCTAGCAGGGAGTATTCTTCATGGATCTATAGGGTGATGGTGGATTCTAGTGATTTATATGAACTGTGTTATGTCTATATCTTAGACAAAGTTTGATAAAATATTCATGGATGAGTTCTATCAATTCGCATTGTGAGTAGTGTGTATCTATGAGTTTTTACATCTTTAGTAGTAAAACGTGACTATGGAAGAGTATTCATAAAGGTTTAACAACATCTCATGATACTCTCTAGATATGGTTTTATAACTTTTCTTCAAAGAATGTACCTTTGAGTGTGGCCTACACCAATATACCAGGTCTATACTGATAAATATTTTTATTCCCACCTATTTTGGAGTTCTTGGTGGGATTTTTTAGTTTATAGGTTTCAGGCTAAGCCAACATCGATTGTTGGTGATGGTAGTGGTGACATAGAAGATGAGACCATAAAAGGTGGTTGATGAGTATAAACACAAGGATAAATACATGTGATAAACATTAATATATAATCTCATGATAGAGGGTTTGTAGTTTAGGGATCTCTAGATGGTTTTAGTCAGCCGAGAAAGAGGCAATGTTTCTCTTATTACTGTCAGGTAAATCTCACAAGGGATTGTCCAAACTACCATTTAGATGACAGGGATATAATCAATGGACTGTATAGGAAATGAAATTGGTTGCAGTAGTGACGTCCATTGGGAAATAGAAATAGTAGAAGAGAATGGAGAGCATCATATGGTGGTAGATGGTTTGACCTATTTCTACCACCATCCCCAAGTGGTCTACACCAAGCTTAGGAAGATGGTGGATATGGATGAGTACAGCTGCAGGCCACAATGTCCTATGACTTATAGCCTCTCGAGATTATTAGAGTTATGATATAAGTAATATCTATTTTAGTTACAGTACTAATAGACATGGGTGTGAACCACTCTTTTCTTTACACTACTCTGGTTCAAGACTTAGAGATTCTAGTTGAGCTTAAGGCTCAACCTTTGTTCATGGAGACTTTGACCAGATGGTATTTGACAATCACACGCCTTTTCCAACAATGTGACATGACTCATGGAGGAGATATCTTTTTATGGGAACTCTTTTTAGTAGTGATGGGGACTTATGAAGTCATCATAGGTATGGATTGGATATCCATGGTTCATTCCCAAATTTAATTTTTCAGGTGGAGGATATAGTGTGTATGTGAAGATGAAACAAATTTTTACTTTGAGGGTGATAATAAAACCTAGGAAGAGTATTTTGGGATCATACATAATATGATACATTAAATTACTCATCATTTGTCTAGTATTACACTTCTTAAAATAGATTTTATGGGAAATCAATTTCTTGGAGTGGTGGTAGAGTATGAGTATGTGCTTTCTATGGATGTTTTGGGATTACATCCCCACTAAGAGATATAATTTTCATATACTTTCAATGATTGGATTCCCCAATATCTATACCATCATATCAGATAGATCCTGTAGAGATTTTTGAACAAAATTTGTAGTTGAAGGACTTGTGTAGGAAGTGATTTATCAAACCCAGTGCTTCCCCCAGGGAATCCACGATATTGTTTTCCAAGAAGGTGGATGGGTTCTTGAGGTTCTGTTTAGATTACCATCACCTAAATAGGTGACTGTTAAGAATAAGTATATGTGATCAAGGATTGATGACCACTTTGACCTATTGAGAGGGGTGAGAAGGTTCTCAAAGATGTTAGAGTTATCAATATATCTGAGTATGAGACAAATATATACCAATGAAACATTATGATGTCACTATAGTCATTATGAGTACTGAGTGATTCTATTTAGCATGATTAATGCCTCAGAAATTTTCATGGGACTCAAAAATAAGATATTTCATCCCTTCTTAGACCGGTTTGTTGTGGTCTTCATTGATGAAATTCTAGTGTAATCAGTATCATAAGAGGAGCACATGAGACACTTGAGGATAATCCTAGATGTACTCTAAGAGAACCAAATTTATATAAATATTTCAAATAGGTCCAAATTCAAGTATATGTTATCTCAGTAGAGGGTGTGGTAGTGGATCCAGTGGTGGTTGATGTAGTGCTAGCTTGGGATCCACCAAAGAGTGTGACTAAGGTATGGAGATTCCATGGGATGGAAGGGTAATATCAGATATTCATTCCCAATTTCTCCATGATATCATAACCCTTCACTACTTTGACCTAAAAGGATAAATTTTCATGTGGATATAGAGGTTCTGTTAGGATTTTCATGAGTTGAAAATGAGGTTGATGAGTGCCTCCCTCTTCGAACTTCTAAATGAGGGTGTAGAGTACATAGTGATCTATGATTCCTTTGAGAATGAGATTGGATGTATCATAAATCAGATGAAAGGAGTGATTTCTTATGGGTCCCAACATGTGATACCTTATAAAAAAACTACATGATACATGATCAAAATTTAGTAGTGGAGGTATTCTCCTTGAATATGTGATGACACTACCTTTTGGGTGAGATGGTTATCATATATTATGACCACTAGAGTCTCAATTATATATTATCACAGAAGGATATTAACTTGATATAGAGTGTATGGATAAATTTCCTCTAGGATTATGAATTTGATATAGTTTATACTCTTGGGAAATGGAATATTGTGGTAGATTCTCTTAGTAAAAGATCTTGTTTGTAGTTTTTTAGTGAAGTGTTATAGATATTAGCCTAGTTTCAATTGTCCTTGGTGGATGAGGATAGTAAATCTTATCTATAATCGATGTTTGTTACCCCACATCTTCAATATAATGTTAGGGAATCTCATCTTGGGGATACTGACTATCAAACCTTGTTTATTATAATATACATTGGCCATGATCCTAACAGATATTCTAAAGGTGGGGAGCACATCATACTCAGTGACATTGAATGAAGAGGTTTTTATGGAGGTTTATAGACCTCCATTAGTATTGAATATAAACGTGTCGATGATGTATCAGGACCATTAGTTTAATTTCTAGTGTCTAGGGATGAAAAAGTGTGTAGTATAGTTTATCTCTTGATTCCTTAGTTGTTATTAAGTTAAGGATGAGCAGCAGGTTCCCACAGGTTAGTTAAACCCCTTAAGGTTCTATAGTGGAAGTGGGATGGTATATATATGGAATTCATGATGGGATTCCCATGTTCATCTAGAGGAAACGATTCCTTCTGGGTGGTTATAGACTAACTCTCCAAGTTATACCACTTCTTATTTTTGGATCAGTATTAATGAACTAATACTAATTAGAATTTTAAGAATATGCTTATATGGATAACCTACAAGAATGGGGGTGAATTTTAGTCTTAAAAACTTATTTTAAAATAATTAAATAAAAAAATACACAAATCCTCCTATAGTATATAATCAAACTTGTACCTCAATCTGATGATTGTAATCATAGAATTAGAATCAAAAAGGATCTAATTAAATTGGTGTAAAATATCGAATTCACTATGGATATGATTATTTGAGTATCGTAATCATGATGGATATGATTAAATAAAATATATTGTTTTTATTATTATCAGATTAAAAAATAAAAAAAACATAATAAAAATATGAATATGATGTTTTAATTTATATTATAAGTGTATTGTAAAATAAAAACTTTTAAGAAACAAGTAATTTAATAGCACACAAAAAAAATGAATGAATCTCAAGATAATAAAAAGATGACTCTTTTAACCTTAATATAAAGGTAGTATATAACCTAGACTAAAGGTATCCCTTATTTTGTACTTACATAAAATTTTGTCTTCTCTTACCAGGGAAGTTGTCAATACGATGATCAGAATGGATTTATCTTTGTATATGAGAAATCCCTCGATGTGATAATCAGATTCTCTTTCTACCTAGCCCTAGTAGCCCTTGATATGATGGATCAGATTATTTGTCTTCCTATCCCTAGAATCCCTTGATCATTATGATGATTGGACATAGATTTACAATACAAAATCTCAAAAGGTTACAACCTATTAAGGTTTCCTTAGAACCATGAAACTCTAAACAATTACAAAGACTGAGAACAAGATTTTCATGCTTATGCAATCTCTAGATCCCTTGAAAAAATGAGAAAATGAACATAAAATAAGCAACTTCAAACTCTTAAAATGACTTGGTATTTATAGGTATCTTCCTAATGGTCATATTTCCCTCCCAACGGTCACATTTCTATGAGTTTTTCTCAATAACTTGGACACCTGGAACTTAAAATCTCATAAAATTCTGGCATAATTGAAAGTATAACATTTTATCTATTTACATCATTATAATGTAAAGATTTTCCTTACATTAGTAACAAGTATTACAAATAAAATTATAAAGTTAAGTTAGTTTGATAGGATTCATTAAAAAAAATTCATTACAATAGACTTTATGAGTATTAGTCTTATGTTATTGGTACTGATATCAGTCTGATTGTTATGAATTTTTCATTATGATAGTTATGACAGAAAGGCTAACTTCTAGTACTGATATGTGAGTCTGGTTAATTAGTCACATTCTCATTATGATAATCATAATGAAGAATAAAATTTTTATACCGGTAATATATAAGTGATTATTCTATGTATGATAAAATATAAAGTTTATACAAAAAAATTATAAAACAATTTGAACATAAAAATTCTGTAAAACATGTTTTTAAGAAATAGTTTGTGATTTAAAAAACTAAATGAATGTAATAGTAAAAAGTATAACTTATGACTCAACAATCACCCCCTCTTTTGGAAAGCACAAACCCCATTACTAAATGAAAAAAATAAATTTTAAAAACTTATAGGTCATTTCTTTTAAGTACTTTTTATTTAGAGTTGTTATTTGAAACCCTAAGTTTATAACACTTTTAAATAAAATTAAGATTATGATATTGAATAAGATTAACTCTTTATTAGGATAATATCTCCATCTAAGAATCATATTCTCCTTTTTAAATAAATATATCCTCATTTTTAAAAATTTATCTTTATTTAGGAAAATTTCTGCTTTTAGGATTTCTCCACCCTTCTATAAAATATTCTCCCTTTTTTATTTTCAAAAAAAATGCGGGAGAATTTTGAAGTTTCCAGAAAACATAGATAAAAAAACATATGAAACAATATAATGAACTAACTTATTATCCATAAAACAATATATGAGTAAATTCAACCAATCAAAATTGGAAAACCTTCAGAAAAATTATAATTGGATGAAGAAGTAATTCATTCATAAACAACTATTTGAAAGTCTTATAAGTCAATTACAACAATAGCTAAAAAAATATTCAATCTTTCTTCATGATAGTTTTCACAAAATTCATCATCTTCTTGAACTCTTTTTAGTCCTGCTCTAGCTTTACTAGTCATTCCTCCTGAGACTGAACTTTCTTAGATAATTCTTTATTCGCATTCCTCAATACATTAACTTCCTCTTGATAAGACTTGAGTCTTGTTATCTCCAACTGCACATATGATATATTTCTATTTAGAGCATTTACATCCCCAGTGTGATTATCTATTGAATCTCTGAACTCTTCTACAAACTTTACCCTTTCTTCTATGTATTTAGTAAAATGATTAAAAGATTAAGAGGATTCATTCAGGATATTATTCACATCATCAAAATTATCATAGTAGAGATTAATATCAGTATCAACTTTTTGAGACAACATCACCATTTTATTTCATTAATTTCTATGATTTTGAGAACATTATGGATAAACTTTCAACTGAACTAAGAGCTAAATAACTTTCTTAGTTAACATCTTAATCAATTCCAATTTTTTATTGAGACTTTCTTGAATGATTTGACGCTAATATTTAGGCTTTCGAAAACATGTAATTTTTACTTCTAACCTTTTCAAAGATTGGATAATATAATAAAATCCTTCACAAACAATTATTATAGGTGAATCTGATTGATATGGATGATTCTCATAAGGTTTGATTTTACTTTTTCTGGTGTCCATTCCTTGACTTTCTTCTTTTCTTTTTTTGAAACCAATTTTATGAATTTCCTATCATCAACTTCTTTATCATTAGATAATTCAACGAACTCAACATCCTTATTCTTATCCCATAGATGTTGTTGGCCACTATCTCTAACTATAATGGTTTTAATTATCACAAATCATGTCATATATTAACATATATCTTACCTAATGTTAATCATTCTAAGTTATGTCAAATAATTATCTTAAATACCATATCAGTTCATTTATATAACTATTTATGTGTGTTTAAGTCTAAACAAGCTTATAACTGACTATCTCTATGTTTATGGATTTTAACACTCTATGACTTTGCTGAAATGTAAGATAGACAGAACATCTAAAAATTGTCTAAGTAAGAGTCACTAACATTGATAAACAAGTGACTCACCGATAGATATATGACTCACTAACAGATAGTTCAAACAGGCATATCTTCTAAGTATGTGAACCTAGAACCGTTGGAAGGACTCACTGTTGCACATGACACTGAAAAACAGATGACTCGCCATTGCATATGACTCACTAACGCAGACAACCTACCATCATTCCAAGTGACCTACCGTTGCATGATGCTACTGATGCAAGGAATCAACATCAGTTGAAATAAGTCATCATTGATTCAACTATCTCATTGATAGTTCAATTGTCTCACCGAAAGAAGGAAGGACTCACAATTGAAACAAGTCACCAATGTAATGAGCCACCGATATATGGAAAGACTGATAGAATGACATACTGATAATGATAGAAGGAGACGTTGATAGAATGAGACCTCGATAGAAGGATACACTTATAGAAGTAGACACTGAGAGAAGGAGGCATCGATAGACAATTCACCGATAGACTGTTTAAATCTTCATTTATTAATATTATATCTAACAGTCATATTTTTTCTATCTAATCACTCTAAAATAATTAATGCCTACTTTTAGACTTGAAAGTAGACAGTATGATGTACGACATATCTCTACATTCACATTTTTGAGCTAGAAAGTTTAAAAGAGACAAAAATCATGTGAGAAAAAGAGTGGATGATAAGTAGTGCATGTTGTGTGTGAGATAGGAATACTGAAGAACATTAACTCTAATGTAACCATTGTGAACCCAAGAACTCAAAAGGAAGAAAAAATGGGGAGATCTAGAAATAAAGATAAACATATTAAGATAACCTTGGACATCTTTCGAACAAGAAGTTAAACATCTCATACTCCTATAAGCCAGAATACAGGGGCTACGACACTCTATTTTGGAGTCAACTTTCAGAAGAGGACTCGAACTTCAATCTAACTACATCAAACGAGTCCAGAGCTGCATTACATAACACACAGAGCCTTCTAAACCTATCTCTACATTTTTAGATATGTTGAGTTCATTTATTTACATTTCTAAGAAGTTTGTGTATCTGTCTATTAAACACACACTGACTCATGTGCATAACTGGTGGATACTTGATATCCTCAATATTACACTCTTTTTATCCATTTTTATCCCATATAGAACTATGGAAGAGGTTGTGTGTGACCAGTTTGTTTTTTTTTCACAAAGAACAGTGGTAGAGGTCAAGTGTGACCTGGACAGCCCTGTGTGATATTGTGAACCCCGATCTAGGGTGTGGATCAAACTATTTATTAATTTAAATTTCTTGGTAGTAGGTGATCACCAAGTGGAGATAATCAAGTCTCTTCTTGATACTGAACCACTTGTTTTATTTCTATTGTGTTTTTACCATTTATTTTTACTCTATTTTTATCACATATTTCATAAAACTAAATTGAACTCTGATAGTTATTTTAGAAAGTTTTTATAACATTTTAGAACCAGTTGATTAGTTTCAAAATTTATATTAATCTTTAGATTAGTGTATCTGAGAAATAATCAATCTTTTGAGAAATTAATTGAACATTCTGAACTCTCATAAATTCAATACAAACTATCTTAGATTATATTTGTTAATTGGGGGAAATTTTCAAAGAACCAATATTTAAATAGAAATTTTTATAGACACTCAATTCACCCCCCTCTTGAGTATTCTACTCCTACCAACATTTGGTATCAGAGATGGTTTTGAAGTTTCAATTTTCAAATATTTTTCAAACTTTTTCAACTGTGATTTTAGTTTCATTTCAAAGATCTTAAAATTTCTATCAATACCAAATTTTTATATCTTTAAAATATTTTTCTAAAATTTTTATTATAGATAATATACTAGAATGTGATACTACCAACAGACCTCTATTCCTTAATGGAAATAATTATGCACAATAGAAAATTAAAATGAAAATTCACTTAGAAAGTATGGGTTTTAAAATTTGGTATTCAATTATATATGATTATAAGATTCCTGCTACTCCTAGAACCAGTTGAGATGACCCAAATAAGACTAATTATAACAATAATTGTAAATACATGAATTCCTTATACTTCTCTTTAGAAAATGAAGAATTTAACAGAATTTCTGCATGTAAAATAGCCCAGGAAATTTGTGATACTTTACTTGTTTCACATGAAGGAACTTCTAGTGTTAAGGAAATGAGACTTAATGCATATACTATTAAATATGATAATTTTAAGATGAAGCCTGATGAGTCTATTTCTGACATGTATCTTAGGTTCAATGAAATAGTGAACACTATGATCTCTCTAGGAAGAGATGTTACTACCAAAGAACAAATCATGAGGATTCTCAGATGCTTACCTGATAGATGGAGAGGAACTTCTATCTCAATTGGAGAATCATGTGAGGAGAATAACTAAAGGTAAATTGAGAGGAGGATGAACCTAAGATAAAATTTTTATCCTTCAAGACTACTACCTCTAAGAATAAGGAAAAAAGAGAAGGTGATAGCCTCTGTTGAAAGCTCTAGTAATGATGACTCAACATTAAATAGTTATGAAGAGATGGCTCAGCTAGCTAGAAGATTCAAGAAATTTTATAGGAAGAATAAGTATTTAATGAATCCTAATTATAAATAAATATATGATAATAAGGTAAACTGGAAAAGGGAATAGAAAAGAAATGAAAAATCAGATGAGATTGTTTTCTATGAATGTAAAAGGAGAGGACATGTCAAAGCTGATTGTCCAAAATTAAAACACAAAAAGAAGTATGAGTAAAAAGGAAATAAGTATAAGAAAGCTATGAAGGCCACCTAGAGTTCCTCTTAGGATATCTCCAGTGAATCAGCATCATCTCACGATGAGAAATATGACATGGAAAATATGTATTTTATGAAAAACACATCTCAGGTAACCTTAGATTCACCTTCACAAAATTCTTACTGTTCTGAAAATGAAAGTGAGTCTGAAAATATGACTAGTGATGAACTATTTGAATATTGTAACATGGTGGAAGATACATGTAATGAACAAAAAGATAAATATAAATATATAAAGAAATAGCATGATCTTACTCAAACCATTAAGTCTGAACTTACTACTGAAAAGGAAAAGAATGCTCAACTGCTCAAAGAAAACAATGAATTAAAAATATATAATGAGAAATTAAAGAAGGATCTAGAAAATTTTACTAATGGAAAAGATACACTTACTCAGTTACTTGGTAAATAGATAGCTCCTGATTACACTTCTGGTATTGGATATCATCCTAGACAGAGAAACCTATCTAAAACACATTTTGTAACTAAATCTGGAAAGTCTGTTCTTCTACCTAAAAATCAAAATTATGATGCTAGTACCAATTCTAGAAAATATTTTACTACCTCTATATTTTCTTGACTAAATAGAGTATATTTTTAAAATATGTTATATAATGATTATAGTAAACTCATAAGGCAAATGTGGGTACCTAAAGCATTGATTACTAATGTCACTGGACCCAAACAAGTATGGGTACCAAAATCTATTTTTGTCTGATTAATCTATAGGAAAGTTGTTTGAATAGATCCTACAAGAGTCAATGGTACTTGGATAGTGGATGTTCAAGATGAATGATAGGATATTATTCAAGCTTCAAGAACCTAATCAAGATTGATGGTGGATATGTTACCTTTGGTGACAATGCTAAAGGAAAGATAATCAGCTTAGTCCAGATTGGTAACTCCAACTCAGTTTTAATTTCTATGGTACTTTTTATTGATGGATTGAAATATAATTTTCTTAGTATTTCACAATTATTTGATGATGGATTTAATGTTAAATTTGAAAATGATTCTTGCAATGTTTTTAACTCTAAAAATGAATTGGTATTTTCAGATTTTAGAAATTAAAATTTATATTCTGTTAACTTAGATTATTTGGTTTCTCAAAATATTTCTTGTTTAAGTGTATTTCAAAAAGATTCTTGGCTTGGGAATAGGATATTAGGACACTGTAATGTACACTCTCTTAGAAAGCTTACTATAATAGGACTAGTCAAGGGTCTACCCAAACTTGAGTTTCCAAAAGACAAAGTTTTTAATCCTTGTTAAAAGGGTAAATAGCACAAGATATCTTTCAAATCAAAGAAAGAAGTTTCAACTTCTCAACCTTTAGAGTTGGTTCACATGGATTTTTTTGGACCATATTGAGTTTTTATTTTAAATGGGAAGCACTATGTTTATGTTCTTGTAGATGACTATTCTAGGTATACTTGGAATTATTTCTTAGCTCATAAAAGTGAAGCATGTACTTACTTCACCAAGTATGCTAAAATAGTGGAAATCTAAGAGGACTTAAAATTAAATCCTTAAGAAGTGACCATGGCCATGAGTTTGAAAATCAATACTTTAAATCATTTTTCTCACACAATGGCTATAGTCATAACTTCTCTACCCCTAGGAAACCTCAACAAAATGGAGTTGTAGAAAGAAGGAATAGAAATTTACAAGAGATAGCCTGAAAAATGCTAAATGAAAAAGGTTTACATGTTTAATTTTGGGTTGAGGCTATGAATACAGCTTGCTACATAATTAATAGAGTATTAATTACACTTGTCCTTAAGAATAATCCTTAGGAGTTATGGAAAAATAGAAAACCCAAAGTTGGTTATTTCAAAGTTTTTAGTTACAAAGACTATATTCTTAATACAAAGGACAGTCTTGAAAAATTCACATCCAAGAGTGATGAAGGAATATTCCTAGGTTACTCAACCTCTAGTAAATCCTAAAGATTATTTAATAAAAGAACCAAGTGTGTGGAATAATATGTGCATATCAAATTTGATGAAATAAATCCACATGAACCTAAGATCTCTCTAGACAAACTTGAAGATGATATGTCAAAACTGGACATAAATGAAAATTCATTTAATCCTATTTTCAAGAAATCTATTAAATCAAATAGTTATGAAAATTCTTCAGAATCTGAACATGATGAACCCAAACCTGTAGATGAACCTAAAATTATTGTCCCCTCCTTTTCTATAGCAACAATAACTCTTAAGAACCATCCTTTAGATGTTCTTGTTGGGGACTTAGACAAAGGGACACAAACTAGAGCTTCTCTTATAAATCAGGTTGAACATCAAGCTTTCTTGTAAATATTGAACATAAAAACAACAATGATGTAATTAAAGATGAATTTTGGGATATGGATATGAAAGAATAACTTAATCAATATGAAATAAATGAAGTTTAGAAACTTGTGGATTGACCCAAAGACACCTTGACCATAGGCACTAAGTGGGTGTTTATGAATAGAGTAGATGAATCTAGTAATATTGTTAGAAATAAAGCTAGATTAGTTGCACATGGTTATATTCAAGAAGAAGGCATTGACAATGAGGAAACTTTTTCACATGTTTCAAGACTTGATTCCATCATAATCCTGCTTTCTTATAATGCCCATATTAATTTCAAACTTTATCAAATGGATGTTAAAACTACATTCCTAAATGGATATATAGTTGAGGATGTTTTTGTTGAACAACCTCCTAGTTTTACAAATCCACATTTTCAAAATGATGTTTTCAAATTAACAAAATATTTATATGGTTTAAAACAATCTCCAAGAGCTTGGTATGATAGATTAAGTATTTTTCTTACATCAAAAGGTTTTATAAAAGGAATTGATGATCCTACTCTTTTTATAAAACTAATTTCTAAATATGATTTAGTAGTTAAAATCTATGTTGATGGTATTATTTTTGGATTTTCAAGAAATTATTTTTTGGTGGATGCAAGTTAGATAGAACAATTACCTCTGGGACATACCACTTTTTGGGAAATTATTTGGTTTCATGGTGTAGTAAGAAACAAAATTCTATTGCATTATCTACTACCGAAGCTTAGTACATAGCTGTTGGTAGCTATTGTGCAAAAATTTTGTGGATGAAACACACTCTTCTAGACTATAGATATCAATTTAGACATGTACCTATAAATTGTGACAATGAAAGTGCTATTAAAATTTCTAGGAACCCTGTTTATCATTATATAACAAAATATATTGATATAAGGAATCACTTTTTGAGATATCATTATCAAAAAGGTGATATCACTTTATAATTTATTGGAACTAAATATCAGCTTGTTGAAATATTCACTAATCCATTGAACTTTGAAAGAAATGATTACATTAGATGTGTGTTAGGAATGATCAATTAGTAAGACACTGTGTTTTCCTTTCCTTTAATATTTTTCAGTGAGGTTGTCATGATGAAACTATTGTCATGTTGACACCATTGTCATGCCGACACTGTTGTCATGCCCACACTGTTGTCATGCCCGCATCATTGCCGTGCCGACACAATTGTCATGCTGACACCGTTGTCATGTCGACACCATTTTCATACCGACATTGTTTTCATGTTGACACCATTGTCATGCCGACACTATTTGTATTATACAGAGTATGTCATGCTAACACCGATGACTCATTGTTTCTATGTTTTATGTTTTTATCAAAACGACATTGTTTTGTTAATTCTAGTGAACCCGATTTATAATTTCACGATTTTTTAATTTAAAAATCCCTAAATGATATAAATTTGAATTGATCCACTCAATTTCTTTATCGCTACTCTATCTCTCTCTTGGTTTCCACTCTCTTTCTATACCTCTGACCTTTCACCTTCAAAACTTCATACTAAATTGATTACAATGGCACATGTGAAGCAATCTCTTGAAGAGGGTGAGTCTCATGTATCCAAGAAACAAAAAGATAAATCTAGCAAACCTTCAGTTCTTATAAATCCTAGTCTGGAAAACCATGTTGTAACCTTAGATAAATAAGTATTGGTGGAATGGATCTTGGAGAGAAATTCATTTTTGTTGAAGGTGCTGCAAGATCAAGGATGGATTTAATGGTTTGCAAACAATGACAGAGTCTTCTACCTGAATCTAGTATATGAATTCTATATGAATATAAAACTTTTACTGGAAGGAAGTGATTTTTCTTGGGTGATGTTTTTTATGAAAGGGAATAGAATATCTTTCTCTTCAATACATTGGGTTGAGTGTCTTAAGGTACCTCATGAAGGAAGGTTCGATGATTATCAAGATACTTCTCCTCCTGAAAGTGAATTATTTTTTTATGAGATAGCTCTAAAAGAGCTAACTGGAAATGAGAAACATAGGAAACCCATTGCCTCAGAATTGAATGGTTAATGAAGAATTTTATTCAAGTTTATTCAGCACTAGATTTATCCCAAAAAAGGGGAATTTTCTTCTCTCAAGTATCAGGATGTATACTTAGTGTATTTTCTATAGAAAGGAGTTAAATGGAATCTATGTAGATATCTGATGGTGCACATTAATGAGATGATAAAACCTGGTTGTAATTCAAATTTTATTTTCCATTCCAGAATGATTTCAGCAATGCTAAAGTGGAAAGGTTGTGTTAGTGAAGCTGATGATGTTGTAGTTAGTGAATGTAGTGGAATTTTTATAAACTCTGACATCTGTAAGAGAATGAAAATTAATTTGAACCCATGGAGGAAGGAATGGGATGGTGATAAAGATAGATTTTATGATAAGTTTATTCCTATAGATCATCCAATTATGCCAAGGGATCTAGTGGATCCTGGATTTGGTCCATATAAACAAGTAACATATTCTTAAAATGAGGAAGAGAAGCCTTCTACTCTTGTTAGAGATATGGGATCACCAGTTTTTTATAGAAGTGACCCAGACACTATTGGACTAATAAAAAGAGTATCTATTAGACCTGAAAGTCCACCTATAGACTTACCCTCTCATGAACCTATTCTCAAATCTACTGGAAGGGAAGAAATAGAATTTTAAGGTAGTGTAGACAATGTCAGTGAATCCAATGAAGAAGAATATAAAGTAGAATAAGATGGTAGTGGTGAAAGTGGTTCATAATTAGGAAGGGAAGAATAATATGAGTAGGTTGATGATGAAGTTGGGTATGGAAAAGATGAGGATAGTGATAATTAAGAAATTAGTGAAAGTGTCAGTGATAGTGAATCTGATCATCCTGATGAGAATCCAGATGCTGTTAGGATAAAAGTTGCTGAAGCTAATACGGGTTTATCTATTGAGGGTGTTGTTGAAGATGAAAATGTTGCACTAGATGAACCTATTACTAAATTTTTATATTCAAGAAAAAGGACTCTACATAATGAGAACCAACCTAGTCAGGAAGAATTTGCTGAGGGGGATAAATCTTCCAAGAAGGCTGACACTGATGGGGAGCCTCAAGGACCAGTTGCTCAAGCTAATGAAGAGCATCAAACTGAAAGAGTAAGACTTGATAATATTACTCCTTTGGATTCTGATATTCTTCTGGAATGGGTAAGGCATCCTAGTTATGTGGCCCTGGGATTAGATTATAAAGATTCTGATAATGAATTCCTTGCACCTGCTGCAAGAGAACCAGAGGCTACGACCTCTTATAGTGACTATGTCACTAAGGCCAATTTTGAACAATTCAAGCAAGATATTTGTGCCTCCATAAGACATGTAGTACACTCTTATATTAGGTATGATATTGATGAAGAAAAGAGAGGGAATAGTGAGCTAACTAATAATTTGAGAGCTATCCAATCTATGGCTAATGGTGTAATGCAAGTTAGATCTTCTGGTTCTACTTCTGCCTCAACCAGTCTATCTCAAGCTGGTGTTTCTTCAATTTCAAAGATAGTGATTAAATAAATTCATCCAAATCTAATCACCAATGCAAAAAAAATTATGACAAGAAACGCTAATATCGGGAATGAAATGAAGAAGTTAACAACTAAGATCAATGCCTTGACCACTGAGTATAGGAATACAATGGAAAATGTCATGAAAGGACTTGAGAATCTTGTTTCTAATTTTAAAACTCTCGAGTTTTCCAAGATAAGAAAATAAGTTCAGGAACTTACCTCGTCTACTCTTGCTTCAACCTCTGCTCCACTTGTTTAGACTTCACAATATGTAGATCTTTCTACTATTATTTCAGTTTTGAAAGAGGAGATGTAAGCTTTAATTTAAAGTATTTCTAAAGTTGAGGACACTTCAGATAAGGTGCAGGACCATTTCAAGTATTATACAAGGAGTGCTTCAAACACTCAGGAAGAGATGACTAAAAATATTAACGAGTTTTTCTCCAAACTCACCACAAAGCATCAAATGAATAGTCTGTTTAAGTATTTGGCTTCCAATATTACTCTTCCTCCAGTAATAAAGGCTTTTAAGGATCAGATTCAAAAGTTAAGATAATTTACTCCCTTGTTGGAAAAGTTTATAGAAAAAAAATATGATTTCGAAAAGGCTATGAAATATGGTGGAGATATCATTGAGGAGTTCATAAATTTGTTAAAACCATATCTACATGTATAAAGTTAAGGCATTGTGGTACCTCCCTCTGCACCACTTGGTTCTTCTGGTTCAGTTCCTGCTCAACCTCAACTGTCAGTTTCTCAGGCTTTATCTCAGATCAGACCAGTCGTTACAAAAACTGTTCAGCCCAGACATCCTTCTCAGCACTGACTTTCCCTAGATTATATAGTTCATGAAGGATTTCCTATACCTCCTCTCCAAATCTATCCAGACCATCATGCTTCTCATCTTAACCCTTCTAATGAACCATCCATTGATCTTTCTAATGAAGGGAAGGAACCCCTTCATCCTACCCTGTAGTGTGGAGTGATCTTTTTTTTATAGGGATTAGTTCTTATACCTTTTATTTTTTAGTGTATTCTGGTTATGAATTCTATTTAATTGTTCCTAATTTTCTATTTTTACTGTTCTTTTCACCTAACACTTTTTTCCAATAACAAAAGGGGGAGAATTTTATTAAGAATTATTAAAATTGGAAGCACTTT
Organism: Viscum album; assembly: GCA_963277665.1. Taxonomy (NCBI): domain Eukaryota; kingdom Viridiplantae; phylum Streptophyta; class Magnoliopsida; order Santalales; family Viscaceae; genus Viscum; species Viscum album. The sequence continues at coordinate 545,681,714 of OY728119.1, forward strand.
ATTACACACTATTATGTGTTTAAGCATTATTATGTGTTTATGAATTATTATCTAGGTTACATTATTTTAATCTTATCTCTGATAAATTATTAATTGTTTACTTTATTCATTTTCTAATGGTACTTAATAATTCTATGATTTTTTATCATCAAAAGGGGGCAGATTTTTTCCCATAGATGTTGTTGGCCACCATATCTAACTATAATGGTTTTAATTATCACTAATCATGTCATATATTAATATATATCTTACCTTATGTTAAATATTCTTAGTTATGTCACAGCATTATCTGGAATACCAGATCAGTTCATCTATATAACAATTTATGTGTGTTTAAGTCTAAAAAATATTTTAACTGGCTATCTATGTGTTTATGGATTTTAACACTCTTTGACTTTTCTGAAATGTAAGATAGACAAAATATCTAAAAATTATCAAAGTATGAGTCACTGGCACTGATAGATAGGTGACTCATCAACAGATATATAACTCACTGATAGATAGTTGAAACAGATATATCTTCTAAGTATGTAAAGCTAACACTATTGGAAGGACTCACCATTGCACATGACACTAACAGACATATGACTCACCATGGAATATGACTCACTTACATAGAAGACCTACCATCGGTCCAAGTGACCTACCATTGCATGATGCTACCGATTCAAGGACTCAATGTCAGTTGAAATGAGTCACCATTGGTTCAACTATCTCACCGATAGTTCAAATATCTCACTGGTGGAAGGAAGGAATCACCATTGAAACAAGTCGCCGATGTAATGAGCCACTGACGTATGGCAAGACTGACAGAATGACATATCGATACCGATAAAAGGATAAATCTACAGAAGGAGACAGTTATAGAAGGAGACACCAATAGAAGGAGACACGAATAGAAAGAGACACCGATAGAAGGAGACACCAATAGACAAGTTGTCGATAGACTATTTAAATATGCATTTATTAATATTATTTATCACGGTCATATTTTTGTTATTTAATGACTCTAACATAATTAATGCCTACTTATATACTTTACAACAAATAGTATGATGTACAAGGTATCTCCACATGCACATTTTCAGGATAAAAAGTTTAAAAGAGTCAAAAAGAATGCGAGCAATATAGTGGATGAGAAGTAGTGCATGCTATGTGTGAGATAGGAATACTGAAGAATATAAACTCTCATGAAACCACTATGAACCCAATAACTCAAAAGTAAGAACAAATGGGAAGATCAATAAATCAAGATAAACCTTCTGAGATGACCTTGAACATCTTTCGAACAAGATATTGAACATCTCATACTCATAGAAGCTAGAACACAGGGGCTACGACACTTAGTTTTGGAGTCAACTTCTAGAAGAGGACTCGAACTTCAATCCCACTACATCAAACAAGTCCAGAGCTACACTACATAACACATGGAGCCTTTTAAACCTATCTCAACATTTTTATCTCTATTATGTTCATTTATTTACATTTGTGAGCAGTGTGTATATCTCTCTATTACACACACACTAACTCCTATGCATAATTATAGGATACTTGATATCCTCAATCTCACACTATTTTTATCCATTTGTATCCCACATAGAACTATAGAAGAGGTCTTGTGTGACATGTTTGTTATTTTTCCCATGAAGAAAAGTGGTAGAGGTCAAGTGTGACCTAGATAGACATGTGTGCTATTGTGAACCCCAATCTAGGGTGTGGATCAAACTGTTTATTAATTTAAACTACTTGGTGTAAGGTGATCACCAAGTGTAGAGGATCAAGTCTCTGCTTGAGACTGAACCTCCTGTTTTATTTCAGCTGTGTTTTTACCTTTTAGTTTTACTCTGTTTTTATCACATATTTCATAAAACTAAATTGAACTCTAATAGTTAGTTTATCAAGTTTTTATAACAGTTTTGAACTAGTAGATTAGTTTCAAAAGTTATATTAACCTTTAGATTAATATAGATGAGAACTAAACAATATTTTGAGAAACTAATTGAACATTCAGGACTCTTATAAATTCACTAAAAATTGTCTTAGATTATATTTTTTAATTGGGGGAAATTTTAAAAGAACTAATATTTAAATATAAATTTTTATAGATACTCAATTCACCCCCTCTTGAGTATTTTACTCCGCCCAACACTTACCATCTTCAACTTTATCATCAACTTTAGTTTTTGATTTTTGATTATGCTTTTTATATGATGAGGACTCATATTCCTCTAATTATGATGATGATTTTTATTTAGAACTTCCATCTTTACTACCCTTATCAATCGTGGAGGGAAAGTCTAATGAGGATGAATCTTACGATGAATATGATGACTTATTATTTGATTGAGTTTTTTCATCTTCATCTCCCTCTTCATTCTCATCTTCTTCATCTTCATTATTGATCCTATTTCCTCACAATGAGTAATCCTTGTATCCATAGGGATATAACTCGATTATCTAGTGTATGGTGGGTAAATTTATTACTTTTTTATAATGATCAAATAAAGAATCTTCAGCCTTATTCCTATTAAATGTACCAATCTCATCAAATAAATTTTGAGAAGGACAGTGTGATTCCCCCTCAGAAGATAATCCAAGAAATCCTAAATGTTTCTTATGATAAATCTTATATCTCTCTATACATCAAGAAATAAATTTTATCCTTACCATATTCGATCAAAAACATAATAGATAAATAAAATTCATGCATAATATCAGGGTAAAAAATCAATATTCTTATCAACTTTATGAACACATAAAGACTCCCAGTCCTGAAATGAAATGATTTTTTTCAATGTAGAATCATATTTGTCATAAAATTTCCTTTATATTAAAATTTCCTAAAAAACATGATATTTAGAAAAGTATTATTTTGTCACCATCAGAATGAATTTGAAGCTGATGGATAAGATGTAAAAAAATTATTGGACTAGAAAATATAAAGGCAGCAGCAAGTTAGGGACAAAGACTTGAGATCAATGATGTGGGACAAAGGGTCTTCCCTATTTATATAGGCACTCAAGGGGTTAGTTGACGTTCAAAAATAAATCCAATGGTTGATAAAAAAATCAATTTAATCTGATGGTTGATATTTATTTAAAGAAATATTTAATAAATTTTAAGCCTTGAGGCTTTTTAATTTTTATCGTACTGATAATGAATATGATTTGGAAAAAAATTAATTTTTTTTGAATAAAAAAACATAATTGTTTATAAAAATGAAATAATAATACCAAAAATAATTAAAAATTACTATCGCAATGACATAGTGTAAAATCATAAAAGATAAAAGAATACCTTTCAGGTTGTAAATATTCATCGGTTGATTGCCTTTTCTTCTTAGTTTTTTTAATCTAATTATATTATGATAGTTTTAATTAAAAAATCAAAAGTTTTTAATAAAAAAATTAAAATCATTTTTTTAAAGAAAACTAATCAATATTATTTCATTTATGAAAACTAATTTTAATATTTTTATTATAAAAATTTATTAAGATGTTTTTTTAATCTAGAACTTTTATAACAAAACTTGAGTTCGGAAATTTTTATAAAATTTTTGAGGCTGAAAATATTTTTTAAGAATAACAAGTCCAAAAATTTTATAAAGAAATATGATTCTGAAAAAACTCATTAAAAATAGATTTTTTAAGAAAACTAAAATTTTAGAAAACAATTGTTTTTTGAAAAACAACTAACATATTTACTCCGCTTAGGAAAAGGAGTAAATTAATATAAGAAGATAGATAAAAAAATAAGTAGATATAAATGATTAATTTACTTTTATCATTCTTATATTTTGTTTAATATATTTAAATCTATTGGAAGGAATATTTTTTGAGAAAATATTAGAAAGTCAAACTTGAATTCCGATGAATTGTAAAATGATATCTCATTTAAGTGTGTGATCCCGAAGTAAATGGTTTCTTATATCTATGTTCATAGCATGTGAGTGATGTGCTAATTTTTTAATTAATTTAGTGGTACTTCTGTTAACACAAAGTTTTTTGGTTTTTTTAAAATTCATGTCATAGTTAGTGAGTGTGTGTTGCATTCAAAACACTTGATCACAACAAATTCCAGCTACCAAATATTCAGCTTCAGTAGTAGAAAGTGATACTAAGTGTTTTTTCTTACAAGTATAAGGAACTAATTAATCTCCTAAGAAATGAAAAGTTTTGGATGTTCTTTTCTTATCAATTCTACAACCGCCAAATTCAAAATCTAAAAAACATTTTAGTTCAAAAAAATTCTATAAGAATAGAAAAATCCTAAATCTATAGTTACCTTAAGATAATAAAAAATTAATTTTATAGATTTTAAATGGGATTCCTTTGTATTTTATTGATATCATTCACATAGGAATACAAAAAACATTAAATCTAGATGAAAAGTAGTTATGTAATGTGAACTTGATATCATACCTCTAAAACTCTTTTGATTAACTAGTTTCCCAGCCTCATCAAGATCTAAAGTATTTGAGGTATTGGTGGTAGTACTTATACTGTAAGTATTATCATATCCAGATTTCTTAATATGATTTTTTATATACTTATGTTGAGATATAAAAGTTTCTTAAAGTTTTTCTGAAATTTTAAAACCAAGAAAATATGTTAACTCACCTATCATACTCATCTAAAAATCATATTTCATAAGATTTGAAAATAAATATATCAAATATTTTTGAGTTTATCCGAACATAATTTCATCAATATATAATTGAAAAATCATAATAATTTTATTAACTTATTTTATAAAAAGTTTTGGATCTATAGCTCCCTTAACAAAATTTTTTTGTAAAAAAAATATTATCAACCTATCATACCAAGCTCTATAGGATTATTTAAGTCTATATAAATCTTTGGTAAGTTTATAAACTTACTCAGGATGCTTTTTATTTTTGAAAAGAGGGGGTTGTTTAACATAAAATTTCTCCTAAATGTATCCATTATTAAAAATCACACTTCACATCCATTTTAAAAATTTTAAATTAAATAATGCTACAAAGGCTAATAGAATATGAATAGATTCAAGTTTAGCCACTAGTGCATAGGTTTCTTCATAATCTATACCTTTTTATTTCTTATATCCCTTAGAAACATGTCTATCTTTATTTTTAACAATAATTCCATTTTCATAACATTTGTTTCTAAAAATCCATTTTACTCAAATTATATAAGTTTCTAAAGCTCATTTAACTAAATTATAGTATTTTTTCCTCTCAAATTAATGAACTCATCTTGCATTGCCTTAATTAAATATTAATCACATAAATCCTCATCAGGATTTTTAGGTTCAAATTGGGATAATAAAGGAGGATGTTCAATTTCATTTCTTAAGAAAATTCTAGTCCTAACTGGTTGATCAACATCACCAATGATACTATCACTAGGATGATTCCTTATAAACAACTGACTTCTTGGATTTTGAAAAGTATGTTCTTCAACAATAGGTAAAAAATATTCCTAAGGAATAAATTTAGAAATAATTTCTTGAGTTATATCCTTATGATAAGAACTTTTTAATAATGGTTGAAAAATATTTTTAGAAATCACATCTAAGGACGATGGTTGGGGTTTTTTGAAAACAAAAGGGCTAGTTTCATCAAATTTAACATGCCCCCTTTTCTCAACAATAAAATAATTTTTATTAAAAACTCTATATGGCTTAGAATCATTGGAATAACCTAAAAATATAAATTCATTGAATTTGGGTACAAATTTATATAAGTTATCTTTCATATTCAGGATGAATACTTTGTAACCAAAAAACTTTAAAGTATGAAAGTTTTCCTTTTCTTCCTGTCCAAAAATCATAACGAGTTTTATTAATAAAGGGTCAAATAAAAAATCAATTTATAGTATAAAAGGTATTACTAACTGTTTCATCCCAAAAATGTTCAGAAATTGAGTATTAACTCAATATGGTTCTAGTTATTTCTTGAAGAATTCTATTTCTTCTTTCAGCTACACCATTTTCTTGAGGGGTTCTAGGAGCTGAAAATTTATGTTCTATAATTTTTTTACTACAAATAGTTTCAAAATAATAATTTAAAAATTCTCCACCATGATCACTATGAATAGTTATCAATGGAAGGTTTTTCTCATTTCTAACTTTGGCTCAAAAAATTTTAAAATAACAAAAGGCTTCATATTTCTTTGTAAAAAAATAAATCCATGTATATCTAGTGTAATAAAAAACTATGACATATACATAGTATTTTACACCAATACTTCTAGTTTTTTAGGACCAAATAGATCCATGTGCACTAACTATAAATAATCATAAGTTGAGACATCACTGATATATTTAAAACTTTACTTATGTTCTTTACCGTATTGAAAAGGGTCGTAGACTTTTAAAGAATAAAACCTAAGTTCCCATAGATCCTTAACAATTACTTTATTAGTAAAATTAGATAAGTCTATAGGGTTATAATGTCCTAAACTTATATTTCATAACCAATATTTATCTTTTATTTCAATAAGTAAGGGTAATTCTTGACTCCTAAGATCTTCTAAGTTAAGTGTATAAACATTTTCATGTCAATGGACAGAAAGAATGAATTCATCCTTGTAACTATGTACTAAGCACATATCATATCTAAATTTCATAAGGTAAAATTCATCACATAATTTACTTATGATTAGAATATTTTTCTTAAGAAATTCTATAAATAAAACATTTTAAATTAAGTCTTTACTAATAAGAACAATATTACCTATACTGATAATCTCTCCTTGAGCATTATCCCCAAAAGTTAATTTTCCACCTTTAATATTTATTATCATCTATAAGAAGTTTTTGTTATCAGTAATTTGTCTGGAACATCCAAAATCCATGTACCATATATTCTTATTGTTGTTACTTTCTCTATTTTCCTAAAAACAAAAACATTAATACTTTCAGTACCCAAACTTTTATGGGTCCGATATTTTTTGAAAAAAAATCTTTTGGTAACCACGTCTATCCAATTTTATTTTGGTAAGATTTCATTTCTTTTAAAAAATCAGATTTATGAAATCCTAGTGATTAAAATTTATTTAAGTAATAATTCTTTTCCAATGGCCACCACTTTAACACTTGGTACAAAAAGGGGAATTTTTAAGAATAAATAAATTTTCACTAAAAACTGGTTTTTTATAAGTATAACCCATTCCAAAACCATTACCATGAGAATATATTTGTTTATAAATATTATAAAATCATTCCTCTCCAGTGGTAAAGTTAGATAAAAGCTTTTTTAAACTTGAGATTTCAGATTTTAGTTTTACAACAAAATATTTATCCTCATTAGTATTAGTTTTATAATTAAGTTTAGTTTCTAAAATATCTTTATCCAAAATTACTTTTTCTAAATATTTAGAAATAGTTTCTTTTTCTAAATTAGTCACATAAAGATATTTTGAAATATATGATATTTATTTTGTTAAGACATCAATCCTTGAATCATCCTTAGTGATTTTTTCTTTAGAATTATCAAGTTTTTAAAAAAATTACAATTTTTTTCTAGAAATTTAGAAAATCGGGAAACTTTTTCATAAGAAAGAAGATTATTATCTTCATTTTTTGAGGAAGATTATTTATCTGATCATATATAATTTTTCTCATTAGTATATTTTTCACTTAAGGAAATTTTTGTAATTTTTTTAGTAGTTGAGACCTTAGCCATGAAACATTGTTTTACTTTAGTTACATTAGAGAAAAGACACATGCTCCACTGACTAGAACATTTATTGTCTAAATTACTTTCTAAATAATCAACTCCCCTAGCACTCCATGTTTCAATAGATTTAAGCACTTTCTTACCTTAATATTTATAATACCTTTTAGTATTACTCTCTAAATTATTTTCTTTCCATTATTTCATCTTTATATTTGGAAAATCTAGTCTGATGTGTATAGATTTATTTCATTCACAACAAGTAACTTCATCTTCCTTTTCACTTCTATCCATATTACCTTTCTTTATCGGTATTGGAAATATTTCTTACTTAATATCTTATTTATCCTTCTGGCCAATTTTTCTATTTCATACTCTAAATGTTCAAAAACACTTGAATGAGATTGAATAATCACTTTCTTCTTCCTTGAAAACATGAAAATCATTTCATCATATTTTACTTTAGAAGGTGGGGTAGAGGTTTAAGAAAAGTCAAAACCACCATTTTTCTTTTCATATTTCTCATCATCTCTTTTTAATATTCCCTCGTATTGAATAAGAGTTCCAATAAGATCATCTAGGGTAAGATTATTCAAATTTCTTGCCTAATCAACAGTAATACTCTTTGATTCTCACTCATTATACATGATTTATATTATCTTCTCAATATGAAACTCATCATCAAGTCCTTTATCACCAATATATTATAAACTATTTATAATATTCATGAATCTTTGATGCATCTTAGCAGCTTATTCACCAGGTATAAAATAGAAAGGTTGATAATATGCTCTTAACATTGATCTCTGGGTCTCAATAACTTTAGATGTACTAAAATTTGTGATCTCAATATTTTACAAAATTTTGTTGGAAGATTCACAATAATAAATTTGACTATAAATGATTCTTGTCATAGAATATAACAAAGAATTTATAACTCCAAAGTTTAACTGATATTCATGTTTCTCTTGATGATTAAAAGCTATTACATCCTTATTAGGAATTTTATAATCTCTGGTGAGCATTGAAAAATTGTCAACTCTTGTATTGATAATAAAGGTTTTCATCCTATCCCTCCAATTACTCATAATCAGCACCATAAAAAATAGGAGGTCTATTAGGATTAAGATTTTTTATGGATACAATAGTCATTATATCCATCTTTAAAACAAATACAAATATTCTATTCCAAAAAAAATTACTATAAAAAAATTTATAAACGAAAAGTTTATAACAAAACTTTAGAAAGTTATAATTGTAAAGAAATTAAAAAACCTCAAAAAATATATGAGAAAAGAAATAATCCTTTGATACCAATTTTTTTATCAGTATCATAGAACTAATACTGATTAAGATCATAATAATATGCTCATATGGATAACTTATAAGAGGGGATAAATTTTAGTTTTAAAAACATAGTTTAAAATAATTAAACTAAAAAATACCCAAAGCCGCTTAAGGTATATAATTGGACTTGGACCTTAGTCTGATGATATTAATAACATAATAAAAATCACATGGGATCCAATTAAATTAGAGTAAAATATTAGATTCACTATAGATCTGATTATCAAAGTATCATAATCAAGATGGATATGATTAAATCAATCATATTATTTTTATTGTTATCATATTAAAATAGATAAAACAATCAGAATAGAAATATGAATATGATGTTTCTCTTTCTATTATATGTGCAGTGAAAAATAAAAGCTGGTATTCCATAAGTAATACAAGAGAATACAAAAACAAATAATAAATTTCAAGATATTAAAAATATTACTCTTTTATCCTTAAGAGAAAGGTAGTTTATAACCCAAACTAAAGGTGTGCCTTGTTTTATACTTACAAGAAAGTCAGTCTTCCCTTACTAGGGGATCCCTCGATATGATGATCAGAATGGATCTATATTCCTATACCTAGAATCCCTCGATACAATGATCAAATTCTTTGTCTAGCTAGACCTAGTAGCCCTTGATCTGATGGATTATATTCTTTGTCTTCCCATAATTGGAATCCCTCGATCATTACGATGATCATATATAGATTTAAAATACAAAAGGTCTCAATGAGACAACCTAAAAAGGTTTTCTTAGAACTAAAAAACTCTAAACAATTAAAAAGACTAAGAACAAGATGTTCATGCTTATAAAATCTACATAGATCTCACAAAAATTAGAAAAAAAATAAAATCAGTAGGTTTAAATACTTCAAATGACTTGGTATTTATAGGCTTATTCCCAACAGTCATATTTATCTCCCAATGGTCATATTTCTTTGAGTTTGTCACAATGACTTGGACACCTAGAACTTGACATCTAATTATGACCTGGAAAAATTGAAAGTATGATATCATATTTATTTACAACATTATAGTATAAAAATGTTCCTTATATTAGTAACAAGTCTTCCAAATATTATTATAGACTTAAGTTAGTCTGATGGACATCCTTAATAATTATGATTATGATAACCTTTATGAGTATAAGTCTGATGCTATTGATACTAGTATCAGCCCAATTGTTATGAATTTTTCATGATGATAGTCATTAAAGAAATTATAACTTCTAGTACTGATAAAGGTGAGTCTGATTAATCGGACACATGATCACTACGATAATCATAATGAAGAATATAAATTTTATACTCATATTACTTAGGAGCTTATTTTAAGTATGGTAAAATATAATGTTTTCTAGAAAACATTCTAAAACACTTTGGACATAAAAATTTAGTGAAAATTATTTTTAAGAAAGTGTTTTTGATTTCCAAAACTAAAGGAATGGAAGTAAGAAGTATAACTTCTAACCCAACACCTATCTATTCGATAGAAAAGTTTAGTAGAAATATTGGGATACCTTTATGTGTAGGATTTAATGTAGCTTAATAGTGTTCCCTTAATAGTAATTTAATAACATGATTCTCACATCACATCGGGATTATGGATAAGATTATAGGAGGCCTTTGAGGATCAGTTTTATTGGAGCATAGAGTTTCACCCCTAGATAAATGACTAGACCGAGCGGACCATTTAATATATAGACGATATGTTGTGATCTTGTATATTGGTCTTTGGATATAGTTGGGAGGATCACCTACCCTTGTTGGAGTTTTTGTGCAATAATAGCTACCATTCCACCATCATCATGGTGTTATTCGAGGCCTTGTATGGGAGCCCCTATAGGTTACCACTATGCTAGACTAATCTGGGAGAGTTATCACTCATGGGTCTAGAGTTGATGATATCAATAAAAAATAAGGTACACATCATCCAGGAGTGGATGAGGAATACCTAGATCCATCATAAGTCCTACACAGACCGATGATGGAGGCCTTTTTAGTTTAAGGAGAGAGACTATGTGTTCCGGAATGTTTCACCTTGATGAGGATAGTGTAGATTTGTAAGAGGATTAGATTTATCTCTAAGGTTTGTTAGAACCTTCCATATATGATGTAGGGTTGGGGAGGTGGTGTATTTCTTGGATCTACCATCACAGTTAGATTAGATACATGATATCTTCCATGTGTCATAGCTGAGGAGGTATGAACATGACTTGTCGCATGTTATCGACTAGGGAGAGCAAGACATCAAGGATGGATCTACCATTATATAGTACCCTATAGAAATTAAGGATTGAAATAATAAGATCTAAATTAGGTGATTAATTCCCTTGGTGCATATCCAGTGGTAGAAAAAGAATATTAAGGAGATAACCTGGGGTAGGGAGAACTAGATACTATCCTAGTACCCTTCTCTTTTTCAGTAGGATTTTATATTTTTAGGAAAAAATCCCTATGGTTGGGGTGTCAACATCTATATTTTTTCTTCGTAAGACTTTGAAATATATTAAAGAGTATTTTCAAGGCATTGAGATTGAGTGAGCTTCCAAGGCTCGGTAAGACATTATGTTGATATAATAAAAATATTAAATATATTATATCACGATCACGTAGTTTTTTTGAAATAATGGAATAACTATCGAATGGAGTCAAAAATCATAAATCTGAAACCGCTATTAAAACCATAATTTTGGTTTTACCCTAAGAATGACATAAACTTGGAGCATGTCTGGCGCTTGGTTTGAGCATGATCATGGGTAGGTTAATTTATTTATTTATTTATTTATTTATTTTTTATTAATTCCTCTAAACCTAATCTCATTTATAAATACATGATTATTCCAAAAACCCTAGGTTTATCCACATATACCTTGGTATTTGATATGATCATGGAGGAAATCGTTGGTGGATATTGGGTTTGTGGGTCAAATATTAGAGTACCAAAAGGATTTTCAACATCAGTAGAGGATGTGGATCTCACCAATGATAGGGATGAAGATCCATTCATTAATAGAAATTGATCCAAACTCATGGTAGGTTTTCATTTGTTGGATTTATCTTTATTTTTATTGTCTCATGTAAATCATGAATCAATTCTTCTAAAAGTTTGATTCATGGGTTGAAAAATGATTTAAATTTTATATTTTTGTCTTCCCAAAATATTGGGAATGATATTGATTTGATTTTGGTTCTTCATTCATCATTCTAATGGGAAAAATTGAGGCCAACCTGAATAGTGGTTGAGGCTTATTACTCTAGTGTTTTTTTCATTTCATTCCCTCGTTCTTCACACATTCATCACATTCATTATCCTTTGGCTGAAAATTCAACCAATACATGGTGGAAAATCATTTCATGATTGTTCTTTGATGCAATGAATCATCACTATGGGTTTCGGTTCAGGTTCATGATTGATTGAGTGATCAAGGTGAAAGGATTATGGAAAATGATCGGAGGTGGATTGTGATCAGATTTGGGATACCCAATTTATGTTTAGGTGGATGTTGATGATGCATTTTAATGGTAGTTGATTATATAGTAGAGGATGTAACCGAAATCAGGCCACCGATGTCAGAATTTTCAGTCAAACCTTGAACTATGATTTTAAAGCATAAGTAATGGTTGGATAGAAGCATTAGCAGTGTGGGAAAAAACATTTTATCGCTTGGAACTTTCTGTGAAAATTATGACTACACATCATGTACTAGGTAAGAAAAAACATCGTGTATTCCCCTTTAAAGGAATTAGGTTTTACTTAAAGATAAAAATATCACACATTTTGTGACACATGTCGCACGCTATGTGACATGTGGCTTATGTTCCAGTATATACCCTAGGGGTACACAAGCACAAACACGACCATGTACACAAGCATGGGTTGGTACTCAAACACAAATAGGTACACAGGAAAAACTAGTGTACATTGTCATGACCCAAAGTACACATGCATGGGCTAGGGAATATGGACTCGGGAAGGTGGAACATTCCAAGTGCTAGAATTATATCTACACATCAGGAATCTAAATGAACACACCATGTATTTGTATAAATATATTCCATGTAGGAAAAAGTGACACAAGTATTAAAAGACATAGAGAGACTGTAAAGACTCGTAGCCTGACGTACATGGACATTACATTACTTTTTGTGGAATACTTAGTACATAACAAAACACACACACAAGGATCGTAATAGTTTAGTGTCTTTGGAAACTCGGAATATAATCTTCTAACCCTGGTGAAAGATCTTCAATATCTCCCATAAAGGTCATCCCTTTTTTTTACCTAAAAACTTTATTTATATCCTGGGGAAAAGAAAACATAAAAGGGTGAGCTCAAATGCTCAGTAAGGGTAAACAAAAGAAAAATCAATCACATCATATACATAAGAACATAGCTTTTGGAAATCTTAACCTGCAAAAGAGCTCATAATATCATAACATGGGATAAATCATAGAAGTGAAATGTAATCCCAATAATCATAACTTAAAACATGAAACTTTTTGGCATACACACATAATCATAGAAAATCATTTCTTGTTAGTCAAGACTCATTGCCAAGACTATCTTAGTGGACAAAGTCCCTTTTTGAATCGAGTAACCCTCGTTTCAGTCCTGTTTCACTGAACCGGTATAACCTACCATTTCAGCCATGTCTATCTCATGAGATATAAAATCTTTACCCAATGCATTGGAGGGAGATATAGGTCCCACCCATCTCATAATGATACCATTATTATGTGTGCCACAAAATTATAAATCATACATCATTGCATAACCCATGTAATAAAAATGGGAATCTTAAACATCATGCCATCATAATCCATAAACAATTGATATCATTCAATCATAAGAATATTGAAACCATTTAAATCATAGAGACATTTTACTTGAAACATACATATCAAATAATGTCATCTTAGATGGAAAATAGTTTTGAGAAAAAAAAACACTCGAAATGAATTCTTGAGGAAAATATCCTTTCTTCTTTAAAATCATTTTCTTTTCACAAAATTCCATGCAATTTTAAAAAATAAGGGTTTTGTTGAAAATAATCATGCAATATTGTAGAGGAAGCTTCTTGAAAATGAGGTTTTATGAAACCATAAAAATCCTTTCACGCCGTATAAGTTAAAAATAACATTCTCCTCGTACTTTTGTCAGAAAAGTCAAAAAGTACCTTATATGGTAACCAAAGGAAATATTCCATTCATACAATGTGGTAAAAAGTCAATAAAGGGTAAAAATGACTTTAAACATTCATGGAAGAATGGTAAACATTTTATAAAAACATTTTTATAAAACATGGTCATGGATGTTAAACGCAACCCCAGTAAATACTTAAGTATAAGCAATCTCGGATAAAAATGAGATTGAAAATTTATCCCTTACCTTAGGTCCGACTTGCTTTGTACGTGTCTGAACCTCCTGTATAATGATTTACATAATGTTATTGACTTATTACAGAATCATATTCATTGTTATGATATCATATATGGTTCTCTTATGGCTTTATATTACCCTGTCTTTTGTAAATTCATGTTAAAGTAGCATTTTGGGTAAAATCGTCTTATTTGTCGTTCGTCTTTTTAACTTGTAATTATTAATATGATTACTTGGATCATGATTAATTATATCCAGAATGTAAAACATGATTTATATATAATATATATTCAGAATATACATATATATATAATATATTGATAATGGAATGAAATACACCGTTCATGGAGACGGTAGTCCGTACGTACGCATGAACGCTGTTTTCGTTTCCTTATTGAATTGAATGGAATTAGATGACATACATATAAATATACATAAATCCAGTATCATTATTATGTCATATATTTCATTAGTACTTATTATATATACTTTATAATCATTCATGAATGGATAATCATTGAGAATGAATCTCATCGCGTCGTGGAGACGGTAGTCCGTACGTACGCACGAGCGATGATATCGTTCCCATGGTCGTGGAATTGTGTTGAAGTGTTTGTATACTATTTAAGTATCAATATCACTTTATAATAATCATATATAGTTACTCATTACACCATTATACCCATCCAATTAAGGTGGTGGCGGAAAATAGATTACACCACGGCGTGGAGACGGTATTCCGTACGTACGCACGCGCGGTGATTTCTTTTTCCGTAGGATGGATAGATGGTGAAATAGGGTTGTTTCATACTTATAATAACATATCAGTATATGAGTGATACTGATGTTATTACTTCATAATGAAACAACCTAAGAAGAAGAAGTGGAAGAAGAAATAAAGATGAAAGAATTGGTAACGGTAATTACCTTTTCTTTGAAGCGCCTCTTTGAGACCTCCTCTTAGGGCACTAAAATTGGTCTTTGAGGAAGACCATAACCTCTAGGATGTTGCTAGGGAAGTGGAGAAGAGATTTTGGCAGGGTTTGGCCGAGCTTGAGTGCTCAAATTTGTGTGAGGAGGAGGGGGAGGAGGTGTCCTTTTATAAGGGAGGAGAGGGGTACCTTAGGAATATCTCAAAATATTATTTTATTTTAAAGTCAAAATCGGTTTATAATGGTTCTAAAGGGTCTTATTTCGAAGATAAAGTGGGGATGGGTCTAAATCCTATCAACCAATAGGATTTAGACAAGTTTAGGTTATTATTTTAACCTTATCAATTAGATTTAACTCTAAGTTAAATAATTTAACTTTTACCGTGTCTTTTTGTTTTCTTTCACTATATGGTTAATACACTTAATATAACATGCCAAACGAACCCCAAATTGTATATTATTAATAAATATATCCTTATCTAAGTCATTTGGCCGAACCTAAGATTTTTAGGAATAACATAACAATTTATAATATAATATTTGATTTAAAAACTATTTTGTGTCAATTTTGACACTGTTTGATATATGATTTTTGTGAAAGTCATAACAGAATTATATGTTCGAACCAAGTTGATTAAATCAACAATAATATATCATAGTAACCTAGAAAATTAGTTTAAGTCATAAAAAGTCTCAAATTACATTCATTTGAGCATTTATAACATCAATTATGTTAATATTTCCTTAAAAGGGTAATTACTGCATCATCGTTGTGACATAAATAAATTAATTTATTTAAAGTCTAAAAATTATAAATAAAATATCATTATGTAGGAAATCCTTTTATCTTTCTAATGAATATTTATAGTCGAATTTATCTTATGTATAACCCCATATTAAAAATGTTTTAGTTATTAAACTTTGATTTTAACTATTTTAACTATTCATTAAATAAAATAATATTAAATGTCATAATCTAATCCAAGTGGACCTAAATGGTCATATTTTATTCCTAAGCTTGTTTTTGGTCGAATTAAACTTGTCCAATATAATTAGGACATGTGTTAGGGTAATAATAATATCATTTTTACCCTTAATTACCCTATTTACGTTTAACCGTGGTAAATAAAAGTAAAAAGTTACTATTCACCAAAAAATATTTTCATCTCATTGAACCACATTTTACTTACTGACATCAACCGTGTCTCTCGGATTTTTGAAATTCCATTCACAGAAGCGGTAAAATTAAGATTTATGAATAAATTAATTTTTTTAACTACCACTTAGTAGTTTCACTATTCATCAAAAATTGATGTTTTTCAGAACAATGCCAAAATTTCATCCTAAGCTATATTTCATATTCCGAATTCAAAAATGAAGTCTATTTTACCAAATTCATAACATATAAATTGCATTAATTAATTTTATAATTAAATCCCGCTGTTAAAACAAATAGCATGTTTTTAAGAAACAATATCTATCAAAAGATTGACACTTGATTATGTCTGGTTTAAATGTGAAATTACATCCAATGACCAACATTGTATTAAATTGTAAAAATATATTCTAAATATACTTTAAAACCACTCAAATTAATAATTTATCACTATTAATTATTTCGATTAAAAAAGTTGTTTTTAATTATAATTTAGTAATTTTCACTATTCATCAGAATATGAAAGTTATCCGAAAAGTACCAAAATTTCACCTTAGGCTAAATTCGATACTCCGAATCCAAAAATGAAGTTCATTTTGAAAAATAAGATTTACAGAATTTTAAAAAGTGGTTATTACTATTCATAACGGCTAGTTTTAATAATATTTTAATAGCATATCGTTGTTTAGTGAAACTCAGTATTGCGTATTACACACGCTATCGAGGAAGGTCGCGATTGCGTGTAATGCAAGGCAAGTCAAGGATGCATGTTGTGCAAGCTCCTTTTGGTGTAGTGTAAAACACAAGACATTAATAAAATTAAAAAGAATATTTTTTATAAAATCTTGGGCTGTTACAGAGACACATCATGTACTCCCACTACACACCCTATACTTTCTCTAGGGTAGGTTGAGGCCCTCTATCTCTTAAGTGTAGGCCACACTAGTATAAAAATTACTTATCCTGTAGGACTTTTAATGTTGGTTATTTATAACTAACATGTAAATCCATGAATATTTACTTATCACATCATTTATTCTATAACCAATGTGATAAATAAATTCTCCTACTTTATCATGTTGATTATTCTATAATTGATATGATAAATCATGTTTTATGTCATTCATAGAGTAACCGATGTGATAAAGTAAGTCTCATTGCTTTATAACATCGGTTATTTTATAACTGACATGGTAAATAAATTTATTACATCACTTTTTATATAACTGACACGATGAATCTAATTAAAATTTCTTTATCATGTCAGTTATATAATAACCGATGTAATAAATCATTTAAAATTTTATGAATTCCCAATTTGAGTCATTTCGGTGTTTTTCAATCAGGTGAAGGAAGACTCAATTCTCTCTTGAATGGAAACCCTAAAATTGTTTCTTAGATCAAGTGGCCTCCAACCTCATTTTATAACTTCATGTGTCCTATTTTTCATCAACTCATTCTATCTAATTGTCTCTCAACTCTCAAGTAAGTCTCACACATCTCTCTTTCGGTTGTTCAAATTCGCAGATTCCCTAACTCTCTATTTTTTGATTTTTTTACTAAAATATTGTATTACCATATTATTTAATCTTCTCATGTTATCTCATTATTATATATTTTAATCTCCTTTATTATAATTATAACTTTCCATATCTTTTCATCATGGTGGATTTTTTTAATGATAATTTTACATCTCCTTTTACTTTTTATGCTGTAATTTTTTTTGAAAATTAATATGAGGATGTTTTCAAGTGAATATAATGATAAAAGAATGTTTTTGACCCTGTTTTTATTTCTAATGAATATAACTCATTTTTCAATGGTTTATTTTTAATTTATGGTATTTTTTTGTTTTGAACTAACTAATATGGGAAGTATTCTTTGTTTCTAATGTTTTGACCCTTTTTTGGTTTTCAATGGATGGTTGTAACTTTGTTTTCAAATTTGGCTTCAAAGGCTTGTTTGATACCATATAAAAAAGTTTTATTGATTTTTTGATACCCTCATTTTTTATAACCTTGGTATATAATATGTATTGTATAGAATTTTTACCTCTATGGAAGTTTTGTATTATTATATGATACTTTAATAAAAATGAAAAGGGGGTATTTCTTGAGAGGGTATTAGATATGAGATGAGATTTATTTATTATGGTTTATTTTTTATAAATATAGGAATCATGTATTTTCATGTTGATGGATCAATCCACTTTGAATATGTTTTAGGAACTATGGGTAATTAAGTAGGGGATCATGTTTATGCCTTATGACTATAGATTTCACAATAATATGTACCTCAGTTTAAATTGTTCTCAATCTAGAAACCTTATTAGAAATATAAATCATCATGTATCTCATACTAGTATGAGAATAATGTAATATGGTATGATTTTGGAAATTTATTACGGCATAATAGATGTAAATTAGGCTATGGATCAATATTACACTTGTCGGTATTGAAAATATTATATTTATAGATCATGAAAATCAATATTATAATGGCCTGTTTATGGGTTTTTAGTCATTAGAAATTAGTATAGGGATATATCAAAAACCATTTGGGGGTATGAATTGATTAAAAACAAACCAATCATGGGTTCTTATTTAAGATCCTACCTATTGTTGGGACTAAGTTGGCTGGACAAAGTTTCTTGGAAGTAAGAAGTGGTTGTTTTTAGAGAGTTTTCTTTCGTTGTTAAGGATGTTTGTATAGAAAGTAAATCACTTCAATTTGTATAATTGAATGATTATACTGGTCTTCATACATATAAATTCTGATTCACAATTCTTAAGAAATTCCATTTTATTTGGAAGGAAAGATGTTATTGTAAAATAGGGAAGTTAAAATACTTTCCTTGGTAAATCTGACGATGCTTTTCTGGTTTGTATTTCACAAATATCATAAGTTTTTTGGAGAACTTGTTATGAAATCCTTATATTTTTAAGGGGGGGATATTTCTAGATTACTGTGAATCAACATGGTTGTTTTTTCTGAAGTATATTTTAAGGTGGCGCAGTTTCTCAGTGTTTTTTAAATGTTTAGAGCCTAAAATTTATAGTTTCACTAGTATTTCAAAAATTTGATTTCCTTGAAAGCTTATGAAAATATGGTGAAGTCATGAGTTTCATGAATATGGGGTTTGAAAAGTGTGTTTTCTGAAGGCATAAAGATTCTAATGGTGATCTTCATGATTATGATAAATAGATCATTGTGAGCACATGATGATTTTATGGGAAGGTTCGCGAAAACTAAGGAGATGAGCATCACGGTGGTGCAAAGTTTTGATAGAAGGCTCTACCACTACAACAAGCATCGTGAATAGTAAATTTCAGTGGAGCTTCGCAAAAAAGGGGACATAGTGAAGGAAATAAAAGAGCTTCACAAAATGGTGATGACATGTCCTGGAAGGTTCTAGAATCGGTGGAAACACCTATAAATAGGCCATTACCCCTTCATAAGATTAGTAAGACTTAACAAAAATTTTAAGTCTCTAGATTCGTGAAGGTGGTATGTGAATAAGTTCACGAAGTCTATAAGCCAACTGAACATTATAAGCATCACAAATAGTAGTGATGTTCATAAAGGCTAAGTGAGCTCTGTAAAAGAAGTAGGTTCTCTGAAGGCAGTTTTCTTCATGAAGGGTGTGAGCTTCGCGAAGGACCTTTGCAAAAAGCAGTTTTGAATACCCAATTTAAGTGAAAAAAACTTTCATAGAGCATCAAAAATAGATTTAGTTATTGGAGTAAGTATTATTACTAAATACATGAGTTTCTTACCAGGTTCTAGGTAAGAAAGAGAATAATTTTTTTGAAAGATCAAATTTGTAGAAGTGGATCAAGAAATATCGTAATATTGAATTAAATCATTTGGTGGTAGAATAAGCACACGCACTTTTGGATTGTTTTCATAAGTTCTACATGAGTGTAAGGGAACATCCTACTCATTTTATTCTATATAAAATGATTGTTTTCTAGTGGATTTTATGATATTGGATTGCTTCCAAACCATACTAAGGACGTAGCTACTCTTATTGACTAGTGAACCTTGTAAATTCTTATGTTCCTATAGATGTGTGTTTGGACAGTGTTCAGTAGGAAAATAAATCTCTAATAGAAGGTGAAGGTTATTTCAAATGGAAGGAAACATAAAAGAAAAAATTTATCACTGATTCACCCCCTCCCCCTCTCAGTGATACTTGAATCAGGACTAGGAAACTTCACCTATAAATAATTAGTTGAGTTAGGAAAATATCATTAAATGTATAAGAATTATCATATATTTTCAATCCCCATGCCAATTTCATTTTCATTCCATATGGTTCCCTAATTGAATCCATCATTGAAAAAACAACTTACAACCTTAATGAATGTGCATATCCAATGTCCCAATGAGTGTGTATATTAGATGCCAAAATTTATAGTCTAAAACTAATTTATTTTATAAATTATTTCCATGCATATATTTTTATGATTTACCATTTATATTTAAACTTTTATTCCATTATTATATAGAATTTATAATTATATTTTTCAAATATGCATATATTTGTTTCATATTTTAAAATTGTGTTATTTTAAAATTATGAAATATTTCATATTAATATAAAATTAGATTATCTTTACAAGATATATAATTTTGATCTTGGTTATGGTAATAATGAGTCAATGTTAGAATACAGCATTTTGAATGAGTGATGAATATGAGGAAGGTGTTGATGCTTCTTTGTAATTTTCTAAAAAAAATGTTCCAAATAATGACATGTTTTTCTATCCATGCCTAAAATGTTTAAATATAAAGAAGTTGAAAAGTATAGAGATCAAAGATCATTTAATTTTTCATAGTTTTAATATGATTTATAGCCCTTGGATTTGGAATGGTGAAATTGGACAGAATTTTAGATTTATTGATGGAAATTCCTTGTAAGATGATAACTCTGATGAAATTATAGAAATGATTCATGATATTGAAGTAGATGAAATTGAGAAAGAACTGAAAATTGAGCATCTATATGGTGATGTTGAAAAACCATTATATACTGGTTTTATGAAATTTACGATTTTATCATTTTTGATAAAATTGATTAACTTGAAGGCAAAACATGGTTGGAGTGACAAAAGTTTTACTGGTTTTATATAATTGTTGAAAGATATTCTTCTTAAAGACAATGATATTCCTGATTCACATTATAAGAAAAGAAAATACTATTATTGATGGGATTAGGGTATAAAAAATACCTACTTAATTGAATGATTGTGTGCTATACAGGAAGGAATATGAATTTCTGTTAGAGTTCCCTAAATGTGGGACATAATTATATAATCTAAAATAAAAATAAAAGGATGATTTAGAGATTACCGAGACCCCTACAAAGTAATTTTGGTATCTTTCTATAATTACTCATTTGAAATGTTTATTTTCTAATTCACATGATGAAAAAAGTTTAAGATGGCATGCTGATGAGCAGATTTGTGATGGAAAAATACATCATATAGTTGATTGTCCATAGTGGAAGAAAATTGATCACCAGTTTCCTAAATTCATAAATGAAGTTACAAATCTCAAAATTAGATTTTTCATAGATGGAATGAATCCATATCATAGCCTTAGTAGCACACATAGTTCAGGGTATGTTTTATTGGTAATTTACAACTTATCTCCTGAATTTTGTATGAAGCACAAATATTTCATGTTGAGTTTAATGATATCTGGACTAAAAAACCCATAAATGATATTGATGTTTTCTTTTCACTATTAATTGATGATTTGAAACTATTTTGGGAGGATGGTATTAGGATGTATGATTCTTATAAAATAGAATATTTTCAACTACATGAAATGATTATGTTCACTATAAATGACTTCCCAGTGTATGGAAATTTGTATGGATATAGTGTTAAGAGGCATAAAGCATGTCCAATTTGTGAACAAAAAACTTCATATTATCAACTTCATTATGGTAGAAAAACAGTATATATGTGTCATTGAAAGTTTTTTTCTATAGATCACTCTTATAGAATATTAAAAAAGGCATTAAATGGATCTTAATAATTTGGTATTACTCCAAAAACTTTATCCACTGATCGGTATTTTAAGAGGTTGAAAAACCTTGATATAACATTTAGAAAGACACATAAATTTGGTAATGATATAAATATTTGGAATAAATTTTCAAAAAAATTTGAGCTACCATATTATATATATCATGATTTGAAACATAAAATTGATGTCATGTGCATAGAGTAGAATATATGTGACATCTTGATTGGAACATTATCAGATATTAAAGAAAATACTAAATATGGGTTGAAAGAAAGATTGGACTTACTGTCAATGGGAATATGTTTGGAGTCAGCTCCCGATCTGTATAGAAGGAAAAAATTTCTTCCCCCATATTTTCATTCATTATACAAGAGTGGGGAAATTAGTTATTGTCATTGTCTTCATGATATCAAAGTTCCATAGGTTTATTCTTCAAATGTAAAAAAATTGTGTCTTTAAAGGATTTGAAGTTGAAAATTATAAAATCTCATGATTGTCACATCATGATTCAATAAATTCTATTAATTTTATTGCATGGAATATTTCCCATCAGTGTTAGGAAGACTTTCTTGAAGGTGTATTATTTTTTTCAATTCAATTTTTAATAAGGTGATTGATATGAATGCTTTGAACATTTTTGAAAATGAATAAATTTCTATACTTTTTCAATTGGAAATGTATTTTTCTCCAACATTTTTTGATATAATCGTACATTTAATGGTTCATTTGGTTCAAGAAATAAATATTTGTGGGCATATATATATACTTTGGATGTATCCTTATGAAATTTATATGAAGATATTTAAGGGGTATGTTAAGAATCCATATCAACCCAAATCCTTCATTGTTGAAAAGTATATTTCTAAGGAGGTTGTGGAGATTTTTACAAGCTAATTTTTTATGGTGAAGCACATTGGTTTGCCTCTATCTCTCCATGAATGAGTTAATTATGGGGAAAGGGGATTCATGGCTTGAAATTCAAATCTTTGTCAGATGAATAGATAAATAAGGTACAAATATACATCTCGAATACCATAGATGATGCTTAACCATATATAGAATTTCATATTAATGAGTTGAAACAATGTCATATAAAGAAGAAAGATATGTGGATTTTTAATGAGCATAACAAACAAAATCATGGTTTAGAAAGATCATGCTTGGTGGATCATATGCATCAAAAACATTAATATGGTTAGCAGGTGGTCTAAGATTAAATGTGATAACATATTCTGGGTATTATATTAATAGAAAACACTTCATACGAAAGAATAGGACAATATAAGTGAAGTTCAGAATAGTGGTATATTGGTGTTCATATAAGAAATTCATTTTTAAAGTTCTAAAGACAGAAACTCAATTTATGCATTAAGTGCATATTATGGAGTCATTGAAGAAATATGAGAGGTTGATTACATTAAATTTAAATTTTCAGTGTTTAGTTGATAATGGTTTATTATAAACAATAGTGTCTGACATGATGAATTGGTAATGGTACTTATTAATTTGAATATATTGGAATACACAACCGATCCTTTTATAATGGAAACACATGAAAAACAAATTTTCTATGTTCTTGATTAATCTGATATGTAGTGGTTTATTGCTTTATAATGGAAAAAACAAAATGTTGGCACTGATCAACTTGATGAAGATGCAGACTTATGTGAGATCCCTACTTCCATGAAAATATTAACATATAAAAATGATGGACACTTCGTAGAAATGTTTTGTGCTATAAGGAATGATCAGGTTGAATGAATTTGGGAAAAATACTTTAGTAAATTCCTAATATTACAGGTAACATATGTTTATATCTTGTTTACTTTTATAAATTTCCTAAAATGTTAGATATGTTAAATTTATGTTCTTTATTAAAACATGTATTAAAACTAATAAGTTAAAATGTTTTTATATTAGTTTAGTTTTGTTTAGTTTACCATGTTTACCCTTATGTAACTTATATATTTATTTATTTTGTTTAAATATAATTATTTTAAATATAATATGTTAACTAAACACAAATTTTTTTATAAGATTATATTGAAAAAAAAATTATTTTTTCTGTAAAAACTAATTTATTATATTGGACAATTTTTAATATTCCTACACCATTTTTGGATTTCTTTTCATTAATTTAAATGAAAATTCATATATAATTACAATTTTTATCATTTTAGTTAACTATAACAAATATGAATAATAATGTGTTAAGTTTTAGTTTACTTTTCTATTTAATAATTTTTCATTTTTTATATACATTAATATTGTATGTTGAATTTGTATATTTGTGTACTAATTATATGTTGATTTGATTTATAGGATAATGATAGATCAATAAAGGGATCAACCACATACTTTTGGAGATGAGCATAATCATACCTTTGGGGACTAATGTGAACATGCTCCTCTTGATGATCCATATCCTTCTTTACAAGATTCATATACTCTCACAGATCTAAAGAAGAGTTTGAGGGTTGGTAAATGTGGAAGAACACGTTTACCAAAATTATCAGTTGCTCATAGCTAGGACCATAAGATAGTGGTATAATTTTATGATAATGATATTTCAAGAGGTCCTAATTCAAAACAATTAAAAAGTTTTGTATCAGTTCAGGGTAAAAGAAAAGTATGTATTTTGATTAATGATTGGAGAAGTTTTGAAAAAGTAAAATTATCTCAGTTGTGGGAGACCATTTTGGTAAGATCATTTTTTATTATTTTACTAATATTGAAATGTTTATAGTAATATATGTTTTACCTCTTCTTATCAGATGACATATGATATACCTGGCACTAGAGGAGTTAGGAGGAAATGTTTATCATTGGATGATAGGAGATTGAAGGATTTCAAATCAACCATCACATATGATTTCATTTTTAGGCATAGGAAACATCAGAATCCATGTGATATATATAATTTTATAGATGAAGAGACATTGAAACAATTTGTTGAAATTAGAAGAAAAGAATCCTTTTTTTAAGTGAAATTTAAAATTTTAGCTGTTTTCTTATATTAATGATTTCTTATTCTTAATATATAGAAATTAATGAGATCTCATAAGAAGATCCAATATGAAAACATATACCCTTATACTTTATCTTAGGGTGGGTATAATTTATTGGAACAACAAATTATGGCTGAAATTTTTCAAAAACTAAGAGCTTAGTCTTTAAGCTCTAGAGAGGTTGCCCCTCTATCTCCCCCCCCCCCATATAGATATGAAAAATAAAAGAGGGGTCAGATGAGAAAAAAGGGAAATATCTTACGAAAGAATCTAGGGTCATAGCTAAGAGCATGGTAAGATGTTTATTTTATTTATTTATTTATTTAAGTTAATTCAATTATTTATATATTTTGAATCATTATAGAATTTTTCAAATAATTCATATATGATTCTATTGAGGATCATAGAATAGAGGGGGTCTTTATAGTTTATGGTAGGTATGGTATTTTATCTGCATCATTGGGAAATCCCAAACACCCAGGTTATACACGAGGATACCCAGCAGGTGTATCGGTGATAAACGTGTTTCCACATTCTTTAGCTTCTGAAATGGAAGGTTTTTATTAAAAAAATAGAATCTTTAGAGTATCAATTTTATAATATTAATGTGATGATGGAGGATAAGATCTGAGAATTGGTATAGTCTATGTTTGTAGACATGAAAAGATAGTTTCAGACTACAACTCCAACTTCACCTCTACCATCACCTCCCTCTCCACCACCTCCACCTACAGACCCCACTCCTTATTATAATCCTACACCCCCTCCTCCACAGTTTCCCAGTTACTATGAGTTATATGTTAATGATCCTTAGTATAATATTGTTGCATATTGGATGATATTTTATATTATAGATATAGTTCATCATCAGTAGATAAAGACAAATCATCGTAAGGTTACTATACAGGATATTATAGATAGACTAGTTGGAGTATTGATACCTACAGATGAGGTGACTATAGTTGGACAAAGTAGCACCACTTTTTAGTTTGGCCATCTAGACTTCTGCGACATATTACCATAGAGGTATGTGTATATTTTATCTTTTATCTCATGTTTGTATTAAATTTGTTTAAATGTTTTAAATTTTATATATTTATATTTTTTTTACAGGAATACTTTAAAGTTAATGAAATATTGTATATTCAATAACAAATGCAAAGAGTTATGAATTTAGATACATATTCCAGTAGTCTTGATATATTTTCAAGATATTCATATTTTTTGTCAAGTATTTATGAGATTCCAATGGAAGATAATTTCTGTGGGTGTGCAATGATTCTTGGGATTTTTAAAAATGATATCATGGATCTTGTAACTAGAGATATGTTGGGTATTGACATTATGATATTTTTTCCCCTATAAGTCTTAACATAAATCTTTCCTTGAATTTAATTTATTAAAAATTTACACTTATGTTTGTTTTGTATTAGTATATTTATAAAATGTGTCAGGATAATGAGAAGATTGGTATTTATGGATTTATGGACCCATAGTTCATTTCACATATAGCAAGGAAAATGACTAAAGCATAAAGAACAGTTTATATTTCAAAGAGATTTCAAAAAAATGTAATTTTTTAGTGTTGGATGTTTCCATATCTTTAAGAGTAAGAAATATTTATATCACAAAGGGTTATATATTTTTTAACAAAATAACCACTAACATTACATTTTATTTTATATAAGTGGTCATCAGATATTTGGTGTTTTTTGTCCAATGGAGAAGACAGTTTACTGGTTATGCTCTATCCATGGAGAAGTGTGAAAAAAAATTAAGGATGTATTAGAAATGTAAGTTTGAATATCTTAATACTTTCTTGTATTATAATGAATTTCAAATTTATTTTATTTTCAATATTTTCTAATGGGGAATGGAATTTATTTCGAGAGACCACAAAGAAAAAGAGTTCCTAGATCAAATAAGTAAATGTAAAGGATAATTTTAATTTATAATTAGTATATTTTGTATATATTACATAAAAATGTTATTTTGAATTGAAAAACTAATTTACACAGCATTTTGATAAACAAGAAGGCATCAAATAATTTGGATATTATGTGTTAAGATTTATGTATGAAATAATTTCAACTGGGACAGTTACAAAGTTTAATCAGGTTACATTTATTTATAGACTATTCCTTAATATTTCATTTGTTTTATTCATAATAAATGTTAAATTATTTCCTTTTAATTTGTATATTTTTAATGACTCTCTCCCTTATAGTTCACAACATCTCACACTCTTACAAGTGTAATGGGAAAATAATTTTATAGTTTTGGTTGAATTTTAGTTTGGTTTTACTAAATATTGTAATTTTGAATTTTATAATTATAAATTTATTTTTATTGTTATGCGGATACTTGTGCTTGTTTCCTTTTTTGGTTGGCTATTGAGAGGAAGTTTGAAAAGAAATATTTAAAAAAATCCACATCAGTTATTTAATAATTGACGTAATAAACCATCTATTTATGGGTTTTCACGTTAGTTATTTAATAACCAACATGTAAAACTATATTTCACATCATTTATTTAATAATTGACATGAATAACTGACTTGATAAATGATTTTCTATGTTGTTTATTTAACAAATGAAATGAAATATAGTTTTTTACATCAATTATTAAATAACCGACATGAAAAATCCTTATCAATTCTGTTTTTCACATAGATTATTAAATAATTGATGTGAAAAAACTCTTCTAAATGGTTTTTTACATCAGTTACAAATAACTAACATAAAAATAATTCTATGATTCATTTAAAACATCTCCTTCAATAACAGCAATGTATAACCAACATAAAAAATAAAAAAAACGACCTGAAAAATCATTTCTGCACTAGTGCCAGTATCAATTGGAAGTGGTCCCTTAGTAGATTCCTATAAGGGTATAGTTAGTTATCACATCATAAGCATAGGATTGTTATACGCTCAATGGAAATTGTCTCAGATAGGGTTTCAATAATCCCTCTATATGTCCTGGGGTGGAATCCACTATCATATATTCTATTTACCTATACAAGGTTTGAGAAATCATCATGACCAACTAACATGGGTGTAAAATCCTCTATATAGTTAGTTTTTTAAGATGGGGTTTTGTGGTGTCCCCCATGATCATGGGTGAGTTTCCATATCTATGTATTGATCTATTTAGAGCTTTACCATGTACTTCTTGGTGAGGATACATGAGCACAACCTCTTAGATGAGTTTCATCATTGATATCATGGAATATGGAGTGAAATATCCTAGATGAGCATTACCTTGAGTCCTCAAGGAGAATCCTATGGATGAAAGTATGGTTGACACCTCTTTCAGACTTGGAGTCTATCATGAGTATATCTTGGTTATTATTCTTATCATTAAGTCTCATATCCTGATTGACATACCTTTGTGATGTTGAGATGATTATACACTTGATGCTTTATGTTTAGTGATTTTAAGGTGTCCCATTGGGTATTTTAATACCCACCCATCCATGGACTCTTCCCATACATGTCACATCTCATGAACATGTTAAGACTTTTGATGGAGTCTTAGGAGGACCATGAGTTGATAGAGTATAGTTCTCTTGAAGAATTGTGATTAATTTCGGGTTGTTTCATTTGATAGTAGTCCCCTATTTCTTAATAGGTTGGAAACTTTTATTAGTTTCAGTAGAATTGAATTTGGCCCTTTATGATTTCCATTACTATTTTTGTTCTCTGATGTTGGTTAGATGTTTTTTATACATTATGTTATTAGTTATTATTTACCTTTTAGAATATTATGGGTATTTAGATATGAATGTATGTGTATAAGTACCTTAGGAAAAGGCCTCTTTAGTGTGTGATATGACTACTCAGTGTTGCTCATCATCCCCTAGCCTATTTGAGGTGGTAATGGGTTGTCACGCTCTTCTTGTCATTGTCTAGGTGGGCTCCAATAGGCCGGGTCATGACAAAAAATAATTGACATCCATTTGGGATATATTATATTTTTTTTTGCTGTGATGGTGTGAATTAATATTATGTTTTTAAGTCTATAAATGAGTGAAAATGTATCATCAAATTTAATTCCTTAAACCTAGCAATACCCTTTGCACACAATTCTTTCTTTCTTTATAACTACTTCTCCCTTTCCATTAAACTTGTTTCAAAATAGGCGCTTTCTCCCTATAACATTCTTATCATCGATATTGGGTACCAAACCTCAAGTTTCATTATTCTAAATCTAATCTAATTATTAATTCATAGCATCAACCCACTATTGATACTTCAATGTTTCATTAACATCTCTTAACTCAAATTGAGAAATTAATGAGGCATGTCATGTTTTCCTCAATGTTCTCCAAGTTTGAAATTGATTTCCTTATTATCTAATAATTTTTTTTACCTCAACCTATTCTTTTAGTATTAGATTTTTTGTGGAAGGTTTCTCTTCATTACTTTAATTCTCTAAATCATTATCTTCAATATGAACTTTTTTATAATTTTCACCATTTTTGAAACTCCATCCAGTTGTTTGACAAAAAACATCATATTTATCACTTATGAAACTTTCTTCCTCATGTGTATATTCTTTTTTGGAGTGTTCCAAAAATTTTAAAACTGCTGTATCAAAATATATCCATGTTTATTTATTTTAGCAGTAGTTTCCTCTTCCATTTGGAGGGTAATCCAAAAAGATACTGTCAACACATATTTTATTAAACTTCCTTTAATTTTTCCCTTAATTATGATGATATTGGGACTTCTAATTAACCTTAAGTATTTAAAACGTATAGAGTTATTATAATACATATTTTATATTGAAAATTCAGAGTATGGTCTATTTAAGTTGAAATTTTGAATGTAAATTACTATACTAATAGCCTATCTCTAGAAATATTGAGAAGTTTCATGTTTTATCAATATAGAAATATCCATATCCACTAAACTTATTTTATTCCATTGAGTGATGCCATTTTATTATGTATTATATGATTTAATAAGTTCATGATGAATACCATGCTTCTCAAGATAAGCATTAAATGTTCTATTAGTATATCTAGCATAATTATCTATATTGATATTATTCATGGAGTAACCACACTCCTTTTAAGAACTTATCCTTAAAAACATGGTCATATTTAGAACCAATAATATATGTTTCATTAACATAATACAATTAAATAATTTAATATCATCAATAAAGGAAAAATAATCATCTAAATTTTTTAATTTATTTCTCATTAATAGTAAATATCTGAATTAATAAGCTTCAATTGATGAGATTTATGAATCTCAACATTATTGTGCAGAGAATTTGTAATCTTTTTTCATGTGGAGTATATCCAATTCCTATCCATCTTCATTATAGAAACATTGAAAACATTTTATCCTTGGGTGTGCCAACTCATATTACATTGGTTAAGATAGCCAAGCCATTGACACCATAACTAATTCTCTTCTTTCATACATAAGTACCACACACTAGATATAGATTACCCTTACTACACTATCCTCTTTGTAAAATACTACCATCATATTTTATTTTGACTATAAACCCATATTTTGTTAAATAGTTTCATTTCCTACATCATAGAGTTGAGAAACATTAAATATATTGGGTTTAAACCCATAATTATGTAAAGTGTTCTTGGACTTTAGTTTCTTATAAAAATTTATATCTAATCCAATACCATGAATTTTAAGTGAACCATAATTTCAAAAGGTAACTGATCCTTCTTTGTAGTCTTCAATATTCCTCAAAAAATTTAATTATCTTTTAATTTGTGAAGAACATACACTATCTAGAATCCATGGACATTCTTTCCTTGTATCTTTAAATGAAACTACAATAATAAGAAACATTTATTTACCTTTATCCTTTTTATTTTGAATCATTGTAGTATTTTTTATTCCTGCTCAATTAATATATCAAGATTTTAAGAAAATAATCAAAATGGTGACCAAGATGGTCACATATTTCATATCCTTATTCTAAATGATGTAATTTATTATGAACGTTTAGTTTTTAATTTTCATATTCCTTTTGAACATTCCTTATTTTATTGGGATAACTCCCCCCCCCCTCAAAATCTACCTCTCAAAAATTAATAAATCATCAGGATATTGGTAATTAAATAGAATCATTATTTATATATTCCTAAATCCTCCTCATTTTCATCCATATCTATAAAAATAATTCTTACCAATGAAAACAGCATGTTATCCATAATTTGAAACCTATATTTCTTCCTTCATTTAATAAAAGTATTGTCTCATTTTATATGAAACAAAATTATCAAAACCACTCTAAAATTTATGCATTTTTATAACCTATTTGAATTTTTTTTAATCTCTAGTTATAATAGTTTTTTATTTCAAATATGTGTACCCAAAATGTTCATATTTCTGAGAGTCACTTTGCTTGGCCACAAAAATATAATTTTGAACCTATTTCATCAAAATAAAACATATTAACAATATTTAAAAGATCTTTTTTACTATTTTAAGTAGATATTGTTTGGTTTTGATGAATATCATTCTTCTTAGATCTTTCTCTAATTTCTTTAATAGAGTTATAAAAATTAGATTTTAATTTTTATAGTTCATTTTTATAATTGAACAATTTATATTGAATAAGTTCAACTCCATATATTTTTTCCTTTATTTTTTATTCCATATTGGCTTTTAAAGTTTTATCATAATCAAGAAAATTCTTCAAATCGTCAACCTATTTTAGAAACTTTACTTTTCCTTCTATGTAAATAAATTCTTTTATACCATAAGATAGGTTATCATTATTTTAATTTTTGATATTATTTTCTTGATTTGAGATCTTTTAAAGAAAATAATCTAATTATATAATCATAATAAACACCATGTGTGTTTATTCATGCTTCCTAGGGTCACCATTTTTATCA
Organism: Viscum album; assembly: GCA_963277665.1. Taxonomy (NCBI): domain Eukaryota; kingdom Viridiplantae; phylum Streptophyta; class Magnoliopsida; order Santalales; family Viscaceae; genus Viscum; species Viscum album. The sequence continues at coordinate 545,714,121 of OY728119.1, forward strand.
CTAGTGAATTTTTTTATTCACATTAAAAACTATAATCTTCTTATCAACTTCACTATAAGTTTTAATATCCTCTTATTAATTACTTATCTCACTATATTCACACTTTGATAAGAAATTTATCTTCATTTACATAGTGAAATTATTACTAATTCTTATAGACAAAGACCTTTATTGAGTCACCCTAGACCCACAATCCTAGGTATGGTGCTAAAAACACATTCATTTAAAAATTTAATTTAATATGATGTGAGATGATCCGAATTAAACTTTCACAAATTTCACATTAGTATTTAATCTCTAAATAATCTCATAAAACTCAAAGAAACTTTTTATTCAGTTTATTTGATGATTGTATACATAATAAATTTATTTTACAACACACTTGAATGTCTCTTCATAATAAAACTCCTCTAGATTCCCTTAGATACTTCCCACAAGTTATAAATATCTTCATAACCTAGGAAAAGGAAACATAATAAAGGGGTGAGCTAAAATTATCAGTAATTGAAAAATTATAAATATGTATTCAAGGGTTATATCATAAGAAAATGATAAAACATAGGCATGGGATAAATTTTTTATTAAGAGGTACCTGGAAAAACAAAGGTTGTCCATAAATCATGATAGAAGGGAATATAATTTCAAATAAACAAACATATACCATGGAAAAAATATTATGGAATCTTGAGGTGATAATCATGATCCATGGAGAATTATCATAGGTATATGAAATAAAAATGCACAAACACCCTAAAATAAAGTATAATAAAGATTATTGGAACAAACATTAGCATATATAAATTAAAACATTGTAAAAAAACAAAATGAAAAGGATTAACATACTTATCTCTTGAGTTATAAAAATAAACCAATGGATTGGATAGATTTAATAGACCCAACCCATATCAATCCTTTACTGTAACAGAACTATATTAGGGATTTTTTAGACTCAAAACTCCATAAGGATTTATCAGAGCCAAACCATCTTAGGGATTTATCAAATCCAAAACATCTCAAGTATTTATTATACCCAAACAACCTCAAGGATTTATCAGAACCAACCCATAACAGGTATTAATCATACATAAACTATATCATAATGAAAATCCCAACACATGTATTCTATATACAAAATCAATCTAATATCATACTTTATGAACTATTGGAAAGAGAATCAGATTAATATTATTTCAAAAAGTTATCACCTAAATTGACCTCAAAATATAAAATTTTGATACCCAAACTTCATTCACCACAAAATAATATTTAATAATAAAATTTAGAGGGTGTTTCATGAAACATAATTTCTATAGAAATAAATCCTTTATATATAAATTGGAAATTTTTGTGAAATTATAAAAGAGTTTTTTTATAAAATGAATTTATCATTGGTGTAAAATATAAAGTTATAGTCACTTTAAAAGTTATTTTTAAAAATGTGAAATTAAAAACTTTGAAAAAGATTTAATTTTAAAATAAAATTTTAATTGTGGATCCTTGAAATATACATAAATGTTTTAAAAATATTAATTGAATTTTTTTAAAAACATTTTACTTTTAAAAAGAATCTTCAATAGTGGAGCCTTGAAAATAATACAAAGGTTTCAAAATGTTGAAGTGAAAACATTTTTAAAAAATTTAATTTTTAAAATATTATTGAATAATATATATTTTAAATTAAATATAGGTTATAATAAAGGAACAAGAAGTGAAATATAAAAAAAATATTTTGAAAGGATGTAAACCATTTTCCTTTAATATTTTAAATTACCATTATTGAAAACCCACATTGTAAAAACTGTAACAAAACATCCTTTTGAAAATAAGAGAAAGGAAATATGAATATAACATGAGATAAAAAAGAATTAGGTTTCCAAATATGAAGGATAATGTTGGAAAGAATGGAAAAAATGGACAATGAGAGGAAATCATTGTGAAAGAGAATAAAAATTATTCTCAATGATGACATATTTTTTATAGTGAATAAATTCAAAAAGGAGGATGATTTGAATAAAAAGTGTCCTTTTACCCATATAGAAAGAGAGAAATCCATGAAATAAAAAACTTATAGTTTAAAAAATCAATCAAGGAAGAAATAAGTTCAAGAATAAACATTATAATTAAATAAAGGGAGTTGAGCTAATAAAAACCCTCATTGTAATGGAAACATAATAATTAAAGAACATAATAGGGATACCATTAAATGGAAATTTAAATAAAATGAAATGGAAGATATTAATTAATAATTAAGGCAATGGGAAAGTGAATAAACTATATAAATTAAAATATTATGCGCAATGACAAACATTTCTCATGGATTTTAAAATGATGAAAACAAACTCTTACCTTAATTTTTGACTTCCACTAAAGTGATTGAATATAATATATTAAAAATAAATCTCCTAATAACTTATTTCATAACATTATTAAAATATATAACCTTATATAAACTTCATTTATAATTATTCTCTATATTTATATTTGTTATTTATTATCTATTTTCAATGTCGGGTTTGATTTTGATCGTTTTGAACTAGATTCATAATAGTGGTTTTATTCAGCGTTCTTCAAATTTACATCATTAATAGATAATTTTAGGTACAATAATAGATAAATTATATTTATTTATGAGTATATTATCCCATTAAATTGTTTTTTTAGTTATGTTTCATAAAAATGGAATCAATGTCGGCTTATTTTAGTATTTTTTCGTGACGAAATATGATATTTTAATAATAAGTTAAATACTAAATATTAAAATTACATAAAAACAAATTAGAATTTGATAATTAAATCATTATAATATTGGTATTTAAATTCTCATATTCATACATGGTAGAGTTTTATAGCATTGTTCAAGTAGGTGGTTATACCGGCCCAAAAATGAACATATCATAAGTCGATTGGTGGATATGGTTAATAGATTATTTATTTTTACGTAATATATTTTAATATAATTTTCAAGATATTTTTTATATTTTTTTAACATTTAGAATCATATTTTTTTATGATTTTATAAATAACTAAAATCAATATGAAAAATGAAAAATGTTACTTTAGGGAGGTGGTAGTTTGCACAATGCACAGTTAACGTTTTCATTTCCCAACTAATGAGAGAGAATGAATAGGGATTGCAATTTATATTTTAAAAATCATAATTATTTTATATATTTAAATTTATTCTTCCATTAAATCCTTATAACTATTAATTAGTGGTTGTGGTGAAAATTGGAGATGCTTCTTCGTGAAGGTATTAGTCCACACAAACGCTCGATCAACGTTATTTTGTTTTAATAAGTGTATAGAGAGGAATGAATCAAATATGTTTAATTAATATAATAAAACTTAAGTATAATAATTATACTAATTTAATTATATTACTATGTAAATGGTAGGTTTGGAAGTGGAATATTAATAATAAAAAGATAATGATTATGTAATGCCCACATTAGGACCTTAAACATTCTCTTACAAGTCTGCTTATAAATAAAGGGATTAGGCTAATTTTTTGAGAAAATAGACATATTAAATTGATATAGGTATATATGAGGATAAAATATAATAATTTCTTTAATAAATTTGAAGTAATAGGGTTGGTTTGAGTTAGTGGAAGTGTTTCCCTTTTATAAGTGATGAAAAGGGAATTTTTGTGAACCCCCATTATTTTTCAATAATAGAATGCCACTATTTCATTGGTAAAATGATCAAAAAGTGTTAAATAATGGATTTTGGGGTGGTATAATGTTGTTAAATACTATACCTATCATTTTAAAACATTTTTTATGTAATTTAATATTAAATGTTTACATTTTACCATTTTCATTTTTACCAAGGTACCAAGTTTTTTAACAGCGTATTATAAGTTTTGTTAAAAATATAAAATAAACCCTATTACCAAATTTGGGTGTTATGAATCTAAAATTAACCTATATTTAATCTAATTCAATTCCATATAAGATAAAACTAACTTTTAAATTAAAAAAATTAATATATAGAAAAACTCGTTTGTAGAAAATGATGTTTTTAACATTAGGTGTTCTTAATCTTATTTAGTATTGATTACCAATTTAATGAGTGATAATATATTTTCATATAGGATTAAAAATTATATTAAACTAATTTTTATGATATATTATTTCGTTTCATTAGATAAAAATTATATATTTTAATAAAATAATTCATTGAAAATAACAGGATCACCATTCTCATGGCTATTAACTTTAATATTAGTAATCACACATTTTTTTAAAAAAATGAAACTGTACTTATTACATAATATGATCATGTTGATCAAAATATTAAATACATGTTTATAGATATAATTTATATAAGTTATGACAAATAATTTTTAATATGAGTGAATAAAAATAGTTTTTAGATAAAATATTATTTATGTTTCCAAAACGATACTAATGGGTCTAATAAATTAAAAATAGTATTTTTAGAAGATTTATTTTACTATATATATATACATACATATATTTATATTTATATATAAAATTTTTTAAAAACTTTTATACCATTATTGTATTATGATAATGTTAAAAAATCAATATTATTAGAAAAATCGGTATTTTTTAAATATTCACATAAAACATTATTTTAAAAAAATCTAAAAAAATCACCCTAAGGTAATTTTGTTATGTAGAATTCAAACATGAATTAAATTTTCTAAAATTCACATTCTAAATTTTTTAAATTTATTTGTTAAATTAAAATTCAATATATATATATAATGAAAAACTACTTTTACTGAAAAATAAATTTTTAAAACATTAAGTGTTCTTAGTCATATTTTGTATTCATTTTCTAATTTATCATAATATTTTTTATTTACTAGAGGTTTTATTATTAAATATTATTATTAACAAATATGTTGTAGTTCCTTTTATTTTGGTGTTGTTTATGGAGAAAGATATTGAACATGTTATTAATTTAGAGAAAGTGGTATATATATATATATATATTCAAAAATATAGGGGTGTTACACCCCCCCCCCCCCACACACACACACCTTTAATAAATTATGCCATCACACTTTTAATTATCACATACTAATAACAATACTTAAGGATATCTAAATTTAATTATGAATTGATAAATATATTCTAATAGATACATAACTTTAAATATTATTAAAGACTTGATAACATATATTTTCCCTCATAATAAAAATATATTAAGATTCTCATCCACTTATTTAAAATGTTCCTCTATAGATAAGTCTTATGAGTTTATAAAGACATACCTTCCGTAGTTTTATTTTCAATATCCTATTTCCAAAAAAATATTAAAACCAAAATTATTATGATAATATCCAGTATAATCATACTAAATGATCATATGAATATGAAAGCTCAATCCTATGATGTTTTATCTAATGACTCCTTCATTTAAACCTATGATACATTCATTCCAACTATGATATAATTGGACCAACCTATCACTCCTTAAATTTAAAATAGGTTGTTTATGGTCAGTTTATAATTATATTCCCTAATATAACTCATAATAAAATTCCAATATAATTTAATCCTTTATATTTTTTTGTAAATATAATGTGACTAACCAAAGTATATACCCTGTGAGAGTCTCACTGGGTGTATAGTATTAGGTCTACTCATCGTGCACCAGAGTAAAGATTGACTAGATACCCAACTGGACTTTTTTAGGGTGATTACCCCTAGGATAATCTATTACATGACCACACACACTATCCAATATATTGACTGGGATGAAATTTATAAGAAAATTAAATACTTAAAACTTAATTAAAATTTTAGGATGTTATCCAACATTTAAACATATCCTTTAGACTTATCCTTAGGGTTTTCACTAATTTTCACTTATCCAAATCCCTAAAATGACAAATCTAATTATGAAATGTAACTCAACACTCCATTGATATCAAATAAGGTTCCTGGAACCTACACTTCTGGTTTCAGTACTAAAATCACTTACTTTTACAAATTTTCTATTATAACAAGTGAGACGATCCAAATTAAACATGAAAACATTTCACATTAGTATTACATCTCACAATAATATCACATAACTTATAGAACCATTTGTTTTGGTGTCTTTAAGGACTAGCTATATAAGAAATATATTTTACAACACATGTTGCCTTTTCTCCATAATTGAATTCCTCTATAATCCCTTTTAGACTTACCACTAGTTATACTTATCTTTATAGCCAGGGGAAAAAGAACATAAAAAAATGGGTGAACTCAAATTCGTTGTAAGGGACAACATATTTTCATTTCATAAAGGGTTAGATCATAAGCATATGAGAAAATAGGGCCAAGGGATAAATTTATTATTATAAATAATATGGAACAATAAGATTTTTCTATAAATCATTATAGAAGGATATGTAATCTCAAATGAAAAAATATTTACAGTGAAAAAGTGTGTAATCAAAAGATGAAAAACATGATCCATGGATCATAATCATAGACATATGACATGGAAATAACCCAAGACCCTGAAACATATAATAACAAAGAACATTGTAATATCCATTATCATATGAAAATTATAACATTGTTAAAAAACAAAATATACATGCATAACATCCTTATCTCAAGAGATATAAACTAAAACCAATGCATTAGAAGGTGTTAAAAGACCGAAATCATATCATGGATTTATCAAACCCAAACCATCATAATTCTTTATTAGAACCAAAATTTCATAGGGATTCATCAGACCCAAACCATATCAAGTATTTATTAGACCCAAAATATATCAGGGATTCATTAGAACTAACCCATATTTAGGCTTTATCAAACATAAACTATATCAGGGATTTATGGGACCCAAATCATCTTAGGGATTTATCATATCCAAACAATATCAAGGATTTATCAGAGCCAAACCATCTCAGGTATGTATCTTACCTAACTCATCTCATAATTAAAATTTATAAACATGTATTCTACGCCCAAAATCAATCCAATATCATAACTTAAAAAACCCATTGAATGGGTTTCATATCATTTCCAAATGGAATCCCACAAATTGACTTCAAGAATGTAAATGGTTGATACCCAAAATTATATCTCCCTAAAATAGTATTTTATATGAGAATTTATTGGTTTTTTCATGAAATATTATTTCCAGTTAAATAAATTATTTTCATATAAATAGAAAATGGTTGCAAAATCATAAAAGAGTTAAAATAATTTTATCTTTAGAGTAAAAGATGAATATATGGTCACTTTGAAAAGTTTTTTCAAGAAAAGTTAGTGAGAACATTTTAAAGTATTTACTTTTAAAATGAAATTTCAATTTTGAGCCTTGAAAAAGACATAAAGGTTTCAAAATAGTGAAGTGAAAAAATTTGAAAAAAATAACTTTTCTAAAGAAAAACCAATAATGGAGCCTTGGAAGTGATATAATGTTTTAAAAAACGTTAAGTGAAATTATTTAAAAAAAATTATTTTAAAAAGATTATTCAATAATAGAACTTTGAAAAGTCATAAATAGAATAAAAAAGGAACATGGAGTGGAATATAGCATTATATTTTGAATGGTAAGAAAACATTTTCTTTTAATATTTTGGAATAACTTATTGAAACCCCACATTGTAAAAGGAGTAATAAAATATCATTTTCAAAATAGAATAATGGAAATATGGTGGTCACATGATATAAAAAATTATTATGTCTCCAAATATAAATGATAACATTAGAAGTAAAGGAATATATTGATATGGTGGGGAAACTGTTGTTAAAGAGAATGAGATTATTCTCAACAATTATATACATTTTATAGGGAAGAAATTCTTAAATAAGTAAGATTATAATGAAAAATCGTCATTTTCCCTAGATTTAAAGAGAAAGTACAATGAATTAAAAACATATGTTGGAATATATCAATATTTGGAAAATGCAGTTCAAGAAGAATCATTTCAACTCAATAAAGGGAGGTGAGTTACCAAAAACCATCATGATAATGGTAATGTAAGAATCAATGAATATAAGAGGGAAACCATGAAATGGAAATTTAAATATCATGAAATGGAAGATATTAATTATAAATTAAATAAATGGAGATGTAAATACACTACATAAAATAAATAATGGATTGAAATATCAAACATGTTTCATGGATTTGAAAATGTGACAAAAAATCTCTTACATTAATATCTGACCTACACTAAATTTTTTTGAATACCCTATTTTAAAAAATAAATATCATAATAATTTATTTAATAAAATTATTCATATATATATAACCTTTTATAAACTTTATTTATAATTATTCTATATATTTATACTAGATAATTATTATCAATTTTCAATATCAGGTGTGAGTTATATTGATCATTTTGAAATAGTTTCGTAATAGCGGTGTTGTTCTTAATTCTTCACCAAATTTTCACCATTACTAGTTAATTTATGATAATAAAATAGACTACTTATATTTATTTCTACAGAACTTATCTCATTCCCTTAGTTTTTTAGTTATGTTATCTGAAAATGGAATCGGTGTCAGCATATTTCGGTAATTTTAGCGATCAAATATAATATTTTAATAAAAATTTAAATATATAATATAAAATTTAAAAAACCATAAAAAATCATTATTTTCTTATTAAATTTCCAAAATATTATTTGATAAGTTCCCATATTTTTCCAGGATAGTTTTTATCGCATTGTTCAAGTAGGTGGTCAGACCAACCCAAACATTAACATACCATAATTTGATGGGTGGCTATAATTATGAAATTTATTATTTTGGAATAATATCGATATTAAATAAAAATAATTTTATTATTTAATGTTTTTAAGGTTTTGAACCATATTTTAAATTTTTATCATAATTAATTAAAATCAAGATGAAAATAAAAAAATGCTACTTAGATGACTTAGTAGTCCGCCCAACACACAGTTAACATTTTCATTTCCTAAATAATTATAGGGAATACAATTGGATTATAATTAATCTCCTAAAAACATAATTATATTATATATTCCAAATTTAATATTAAATTATTTCCTTAAAACCAGTAAAAAAAGAAGGTCATAAAAAATTGAAGATGTTGCTTCATGGAGATGTTAGTCCACGCAAACCCATGGTCGACATTCATTTATTTTTATAAGTGGATGGAAAGGAATAAATAATTATTTTTACATTAATATAATAAAAATTAGTGTAATAATGATACTAATTTCATTATATTACTATGGATAGGTTAGGTTTATAATATAAATATTAAGATTAAAAAGATAAGGATTAACTAGTACTCGCGTTAGGACCTTGAACTTTCTTCTAAAAATATCCTTGTAAATGAAGGATTAGGATAACTAATTGAGACCAAAGGACTATAAATTTTAGATAGGTTTCTAGGAGGATAAAAAACAAATATTTTTAGGAATAAATTATAAGTAATAGGTGCAGCATGAAGTGGTAAAATCATTCCCCTTTTATGAGTAAAGAAAAGGGAAAGTTTTTTAATACCAAATTCTTTTCAATAATGGAATGAAACTTTTCTAGGGTCAAACACTCCAAAAGTGATAAATAATGAAATTTTTGGATGGATAATATCTATAAATCCTATAAATATTATTTTAAAACATTGTTTTTTAAAATATCAAGTCACTTAGCCTTAGGATTTTACATTTTACCATTTTTTCCTTTAGTGACTAGTTTTTTAACTAAGTAATTTATGTTTTTCAAAAAAATATTAAAATACCCTTATTACCAAATTTGGGTATGATGAACATAAATATAACATATTTTTAATATAATTAAATTTATAAATATGATAAATTTTAATTTTTAAATTAAAACATTTATTATATTTAAAAAACTATTTTGTATACAAATGTGGTTTTAATCATTAAGTGTTCATATTATTATTTAGTATCGATTACTGATTGAATGAAGAATAATATATTTATGTATTTTTTTTAAATTTATATCAAATTATTTTTTATAAGATATTAATTTATTTTATTAGATAAAAGTTATATAGTATTAATAAAATAATTCATTGAAAATTATAGTTTTACCATTATCATGGTCATTAACATTAACCTTAGTAACCATAGTTATGTGACCAAAAATGATATTAAACTTATTGCATAATATTATTATATTGATATAACAAATTAAAAACATTTTTACATACTTAATTTATATAAGTGATGAAAACCAGTTTTTAATATAAGCGAATAAACACATTTGTTAGAGTAAAATATTACTTGATTTTCCAAAACATTACACATGGTTTTAATAAATTCAATATATTATTTTTAAAATATTTTTTTAAATTTATAAATATATATTTTTATATAGAAAATTTTTTAAAAAAATTTAGGTCATTATTTTATTATGATAATGTTATAATAATGATGGTATTAAGAAAATTATTATTTTATTTCTATTCAAATAAAAATAAATTATTTTATAAAAATATAAAAAATATGCCCTAAACTAATTTTATTATGTGGAATACAAAAATAAATATCAATTTGTAAAATTAAAATTAAATTTTTTTAAAAAAAATTATCTTTTAAAATACAATTCAATATATATAATGAAAAAAAATTATTGAAAAATCCCTTTTTAAAACTTTAAGTGTTTGTAATCATATTTTTTTATTCATTTTCAAATTGATTATAATATTTTTTATTTTCTATAAGTTTTATTATTCTTAAATTTTCATGATAATAATTATGGAATATCCCTTTTTAGTTTGATTTTTCATGTATAAAAAGATATCAAACATATTATTAATTTAGAAAAAAAGATATATATGTATGTATATATATATATATATTCCAAAATCACTAGGAATTACATTTATTTTGTTGATTTATTATTTGATGGCCTTTTTCTTCTTTCATTTTCATCATCATTGGCATCTTCTTCTTTTATTTTTGAGCAGCTTTCTACAAGGTTCCCAACTACTCTACACTTGAATCATTTTAGAGGGAGATTCTCTTTGAACTTTCCCTTCTCTATTCTTATACTACTAGATATAAGAAACAATACCGTGTAAAATTTTTCATTTACATCTTATTTTGAGGTAGAATAACCATCTTTATCTTCATTAACTTCATTCTTACTCTTTTCTCTCTTTGAAGCTTTATATGAAATTTATTTTTAAGATTTACCTTTATTTTCTATATAATTTTTTCCCTCATCTCAAAATCTAGGATAATACTACATAAATCATCAATAGGAAGTGTGCATGGATCTCTATCTTCATGTTTTGAGACATTAGAGTAAAACCCATCTATAAAAATTTTTAGAATCTTCTCGACAATAGTTGAGTCTTATAACTTTTCACCAAAGCTTCTAACCATGTTTAAAACTTTTTTAAACTTTGTGAAAAATGTTCTCTATATATTCATCATCCTACATCTTTAGGTGTTCATATTTTAATATCCATATCAATAATTTTTCCTAATTCACCTTGACATTACCTTCATATATATTTTCTAATTTATCTTATATATATTTATCTGTTGAAATACCTTTAAACTCTTGAAACTTTTTCAATAATAATGAATAAATTATAGAATTTTGAGCACAACCATCAATACCCTAATGTTTTTTATCATTTTATATCATGGAATCAACTTCTATATGAGGAGGAAATCTATCAATTACAACCACCAAAACATACAAAAATATTAATTAAATATATAGAAACATATGATCCTTCAACATATATTAATTTTTTTCATTTAACATGGGAATCCCATTATTTCTCAATAAATTTTCATTGTATATAATCCATAACAAGTAATTAATTGAATTAATAATAAACTAGAGAGAAAGAAATTTTCTTCAACCTATAAAAATATTATAGATTCAATGAAGGGAATCAATCTTTGATACCACATGAAAAGATACACAGGGGATTAGTGAAATCACATAGAGGTTTTGGGTCATTAATTAAGAATTATTTCTAAGGTTTTCCTATTAAAACAAACTTCTCCACTTATTAGAGTGATTGAATTTTTCTTTTTAATAAAAAAACATGTGCACATAATAAGAAATCACAATATATTTACAGGGTTTACTAATCTATATGGTTATTTAATCCTTTTTCTAATTTGGAATCACCCGAGATCACACAGTCCCCTAGAATCCACCAATGGATTTAAATGAGTAAGAATTAACCAAGTAATCACATTATAATTATCTATGTTTTCATTTTATGAATAGATACAATGATATAATAATTTTTTTAATGAAAAGAGATACTTTTACCACATTAAGAATCCAATTTCATTATCAATGTGCTACTTGTACTTATTATCCTTATACTTCATGCATAGTAGTGAGAAAGTATCTCATTCTTCATCCTTTTTTCTTTTCATTGACCTTCTCTATTTCACACACTTCTTTTTCCATGTCACTATATTCCCAAAAAATTAAATACTATATACTTATTAATCATGCATATTAGTAGAATATTGTCATCTGAATTTTAAAATTAAAATTCAAACACCAAACTTTCTTAAACCACTATTCAACTTCTCGCACTTCTTTTTGAGATATATAATGATTAAATATATCCTAGTCACTATTTATGCCATTAAATTAATTCTGATATTGAATATGAAATGAAATTTAGTCGTCAAATGATCCACATCATCGAATCCACTCAAATATGGTACTCTTATCTGAACACAACTATAACCATAGTGCATTGGACCCTATTTTGGTCCAACTATTATGATTTACTTAAAAAATGATCTCACAATTACTAAAACAATGAAATATTGTTCATTTTTTGTTTTATACATGTATTATTTTCATTCACCATGGAATGTAACATGGTGTGTAGCTCCCTATTTCAAACTCCAGAAAATTTCCCAGCTATTTCACTCCATTAGGATGATTCAATTCGATACTTCGAGGACTTCCCAAAATAGTCATATTGAACAAACTATATTATGGAGATCCTTATTTATATTCCCATATGCCTACTCTTCTTTAGTCACTATAATGACCTCCATAGACTATTCTATCTCACTATTTCCCATAAGAAAATATCTCATCCAAAACACCTTTGGAAACACCCAATGTACTAGTGATGTCCATGTTTCCATGTTGTCACATGTTCTCTAGAGAAGCAAATACTATTATATATTGCACTAAAACATAAGAAAAATTGCTTATTTAGACCATGACCAATAATAAATCTCATGTTTTATGTATTTTTTCAATTTTTCCTTCTCATATAGTATACACACAAGTTTTGTGTATAATGATAGTGTGGTAATGTTACCTTTATTTAAAATATCTTTAAACTCCACTCATCAACATCAATACTTATTCCATGTTCTTAAAATCATTTTAAAACAATGGAATGAACATCATCTAAAATGAATCATCATGATACACCTTAGTTTAAAAAACAATTTTTTTTGTTGAAAAAAGCAAAACACAACCATCACATCTTATCATACACTTCTTCAATTATTATCTCCTTCTTCATGGGTTCAACAATCTTCTAAAACATATCTTTAGATCAATTTATTATTTATCGCATGATATTAAGCTTTATGAAAAAAATTCCATACCACATGACCCTAAACTACATGGTGTATGGTACTCATCATATGACCATAAACTACATGATATATAGTCCACTCACATGAAATTAAATGATGTGGATTAGTCCTAGATGAAATTTTATAAACTACATCACATATGAATTATCCCGTATAACCCTAAAATACATGGATCAGTCATTTTCACATGAACCTAAACTACCCACCTAACTTCCTAGGATCCCATGTTATTAAAATAAATCAATCAAGGGTCAAAATCATTCATCTAAAATTAGTTTCATCAATCATCATTCAAGAAGCCCTAAATCAAGTTTTTAAACATACTTTCTTAATTAAAAATCCAAAATCAAACTATTTTAATCAAAATTCATATGTTTTAAAACAATTAATTTCATTCAAAATTCATAAAATATTTCATGCATTCATTTCTCAAGAATAATCATTAAGGTCATTCTTTAAATCATTCATTTAAATTGGAAATCATTTTCCAAGAATTAACAAACTATCTAAAAAATCATTTCCAAAGAGGTTTCATCAAACACCATTCCATTTGAAAACATTTATCAAGAATATGAAATCATTATTTAGAAACCAATTTTAGAATCCATTAAAAATCATACAAGTAATTGGTTTCAATTGATAGGGACTAGATTATGAAACCCCCTACCACAATCACAGTATCATCAACCACCCAACAAGGGATCTAGAATTAGAGGTACAAATTGATAGAACCAATCAAGATGGGATCCTAGAAACACAAACCACAAATAAATATATGGATCTATCAAAAACACAAGGATCCATAACCTTATATAAAGGAGAGAAATAAGGAAAGGGGAATGTTGAGTGGATCCTTCAATGACTTTATGTTTTGATAATTACAAATAGTTATTTGTTTTATTTACTTTAAATGTATTAATACTTTTATTTTTTTATTAATTAAAGTATTATTAATCTTGATCATATCATTTTATTCATTACTTAATTTATCTTTATATTTCATGTTTTTATTGTTTAAAACATGTTCTATAAGTTTTATTTTGAGTTCCTATGATAAATAACACCTTTGGGACCTTAAAATGGCATTTATATATGTTTTTTAATGTTTCATTATAGAAAAATTACATTTTACAATGTAGCTATTTCGTAAACCATGTAGCCAATTGGAAATTCACTTAGCCAATTTTGAATCCATGTAGCCAATTTTACAGAATCGGTTACCCTCTACATTTTGACCATAACTTAGGATACGTAAGTTCAAATTGAGTGATTATTTTTTTAGAAAGCTAAGAAGATTATAGAAAATTAATTATAATACATAAAAATCTTAATTTGTCTATATAATTTTTGAAATTAGGTTCTAATTCACTGAATATTTTCAGTTTGGTTTCTGCTATTTTCCAGAGCTGTTTTGCTATAGTTTTTTTATCATAACTTGAGTTTTATAAATCCAATTAAATTGATTCTTGATTATTTAGAAATATGATGAAATTTTATAAATATAATTCAAATAGACCTAAATCTAATTATTAAATTTAATATGTCTTTTTTATATCTAGATATTGAGAAGTCAATTTTTTGAATATTTTTTAGGAATTCCATTAGGTGAATCACCTATGTGCGTAATTTGGATATGTGAATCACATATGTGATGAGTTCGCTTACATGAATTCCTTATGTGAATTGAATATGTGATTAATTAACTTATTTGAATCCCTAACATGATTCTCCTACATCAATTTCACCTATGTGAATCTCTTAAGTCAATTTTCTTACATAGATAGAAATTCTTACGTGAAAAACTCTTATGTAAATACTAGAGGGAAAATGATTTATTTTATGTATTATTTAATATTCTGATTTTAGGTATGTTTATTTAATAAGTTTAATTTTTAATAATGACTATAAATTCATATTAATTATGTATAACCTATGATAATTGTTTTTAATTATTTTAAACATGTTTTTTAGATCAAAGGATATTATATTTTCACACATGAAACTTACAGCTTGAAACTCAAAAAAATTATTATTATTATATGTTGTTTTATTAAATATTATGGTTTCTATATTAATATTAGTTGATATTGATCTCATTAATACTTTTTTTAAAATATTTATTATGGTGTTATTGGTTATTGATATTCTCTTCATATTTACTCCTTGTCTAAAATGAAATGTTTTTGAATTTCGTATTTCAAATTTAGACTTTTTATTTTCATGGGATCATTAATTAACCCATTATTATAGATACCATTTAATTTATTTAATGGATGATTTCAAATTAGTTTGAATTATTATTCATTATTTTAAATTTTAGTCATGATTTATGTGATTATTATACAATGATCATTTCTCTTTCTTTCTAATAATCCAATTTTATCACTTTTATTATTCTAACCATTTTCTAGAGTGTACGATCTGAATAGATTTGTATTTAAAGGAATCAAGTATTATTGAATAAGATAGTAAAATTCATGATAATAATATATGATTTCATACGTTCATACTCTTATGTCAATCAAGTGATCCAGTGCTCAATTATTTACATAAATTGTGATGAACTCTCAAGGGAGGAAAAAATATTATTTGACATCATTCACCTTGAAGAGATATAGTGTAACATTGAAGGAATTCCCAAACTTCACCATTTAAATTAATTTGAAGGTCCTATATCAACTATTTCATCTATAATATACTTTATACAACTCCTCAATGGTTCTATAATTGTTGTATTTAATTCTTATGGGTCAGGTATAGTTGTATGAACTTATATATTTCACACAATATGTTATACCACCTATAAAAATTATTCATGGTTGTGAAACCTTACCAAAAGTATATTCCTTGGTTATTCTTACTGGACCAAAAGGTAGTACACTTAGGTTGGGGATTCTCTTTATAGAAATCATGGGTTTCTATCTGTTCCTACAAAAGGTTTTGTGTGTAGGTTTGGGGATGTTCCTCACAAATTCATGGTTTGACATTCATCCTTTGTAAAAGTTCTAGGTTTATATTGATCCTATTTAAATTTATTTCCTTCTTTCGTAGTGGTTTTCAAACTCTATCATTTAGGGTGTGAAGATTAGAGTGGGATCATTTAGATCTGAAATACTATAAAAATTATTTGTGTTATTCTCTTTAATTTTCATCATACACTCTTCAAACATCCACTTTTGTTTTTATTTAAAGAAATAATTGGTTAATATTTTTAAAACACCAAATTATGAAATTAATATTTAATAACACTTATAATTTTAATAAAGTACAATTCACACCCCCCCCCCCCCATAGTCCTTCTGTCATCGTCATATCCAACCTAAAAATTGGTATCATAAGTTAACCTTCTTAAATATAGTTTTTCTATTTTTTCCTTTTTACTGATACCTAAAAATTGGAATCTAAGGGAAACAATTTTAAGAATATTTACTTCAAATTAATTGTCTTTTAAAAGGGTTGTTTTAACTTTATGTTTTATTTGAGCTAACTTGTATCCTAGTCCTTAACAAGAATAAGAAAAGAAATATTTCAGTGATGCCGACTTAGGAGATTAAATTCTTGAATCCATTGAGAAAACTTAATTTCAATAGAAGTGATTATAGATATTGTAAATATATAATGGTGATATTTTTTATAAATATAGGTATTGAATATTATACTATCATGGATACACCTTATAAAATACCTGATGTTGAACTTAAAAATTTAACTAGAAATGATGCTACAAAATATGTATTAAATTACAAAGTCACTAATTATCTTTATTATTATCTTAGTATAAGTGTTTATAGTCATATATCTTCTTCTAAAACTGCTTCTAACATTTGGAGGATGATAAATTTCAATCATCAAGGAATTGAAAAATTACGAAGAACTAATATTAGCATTCATAAGTTTGAATTTAAATAATTTATAATGTTTGGCCATGAAATTGTGAATGAGATATTCAATAGATTCAAAAATATAATCACCAGCATGGTCACACTTAGTGAAACCATGAATAATTTAAGTGTTTATTGAAAAAATACTTTAATACTTATCAAATAATTGGAATTCAAATAAAGTATCTATTTAATAAACAAAATATTTTTCAGAATACTCTCTAGATGAGATGATTGGATCTCTATTACAATATGAGATTGAATTTTAGAGCAGTTAGCTTAATTAATCTGAAAAAAAGAATGGTATTTTATTTTAAATATAAATATGTTTCTACTAACACTTCTATTGATTCCTTAGATTCTTCTATCTCAAATAAATATGATTATCTAATTTAAGTTCCTAGATGCATTCAAGGACTCATAAAAAAAGGAACACTACCAAAAAGGATGAAGGGAAAATTAAGATATATAAGAAATATTTCAAAATAAAAGTTAAGAAAGGTAAAACCACTATTATTTTTTATGAATGCCCAAAACACAGATATACCAAGCATTAGTTTCCAAAGTTGGAACAATAAAGGAAATATAAGAAGTACAAAAAGGAAATTAAATGTGCTTATTATGCTAGTTGGAGCTATACTAGAGAATAAAACTCTAGTGATGAACTTGGAAGTGAAAAAGAGGCCAGTAACCTTGCTATGATGAGAAAATATACCCAGGTAACAAATCCTTTTAATGATATTTTAAACCCTATTGGTTTATGTTTCATGCTAGAAACAAATAAGGTTAGTAATTCTTCTAACTTTGATTATAATTCTGAATATAATTCTTTTTCTTATTATTAAAATTCTAAATTTAAATAATTAGGTGATTTATGTGATGAATTTCAAGTGGAAATTTAAAATCTTGCTAAAAAGTATGAAAATCTAACTAAAGATCATAAAAAGTTTTCTAAAGAAAAGAAAAAAATTATTTTTATAAAATAAAAGGTTGAAAATTCTATTATTGAATTTGATAAAGAAAAATAGAAAATTAATATTATGAAAAATAATATTTCTAAACTTGAAAAGGAAATTCATAGTTTGAGAAATTATAATTCATCTATAAAATATAAAGTTTGTGATGATCTTAATATTGTTAAGATGGAAAATGTTAATCTGAAGAAGGAAAATTATTTTAAAATAAATATTATCTACGTTTGTTCAAGGTAACTAAAAATATAATAATATGGTAGATATGATGAAACCAAATAGAGATAAGTCTGGTTTTGGTTGTAATCATAAAATTCCTAAGATGTAAAAGACTACTTTTGTTAAAAGTTCTATAGGGAAAGTTTCAATAGTTACATGCCTTAAATGTTGGTTGCAAGGACATTATATGGGAGGTCCCATAAATATCTTGGTATTACTAGAGTCTCTATCTATAAGAATTTATCTTCTTATTTACCATACGATAAATCTTCTTGGGTATCGAAAAATTATTTTACTAACCAAATTAGACCCAAAATAGAATAAGTACCAAAAAGTTTTTGTGTTTGAATTTTTTTCAAGACTATGCCACATATACTTAAATGGTAAATATAATGGTATATACTCTTCAAATAAAGTTCAAATTCATTGAAATAAAGGGGGTATTTGGAAAAAAATTCTTAAATCATTTTTATACAGGTGGACTTTTTTGAAATAAAGTAGAAATTTAGGGGGATATTTACTTTTGTACATACTTTATATTCCTTTTATGGGGAGCTTTACCATTTATTATTATTTATAGAATTTGATTTATAGTTTTATGTTTTCATATGTTTATGGGATTTGAAAATGTTAATATTCTAAAATTTTCATATTTAAATGAAGTTTTTGAAATCTAGAATTTGTTTTTAAGATCACTATTGTTTAATTTATGTACATATTTTTTTTACTATATAATTATTTTTAAAAATATCATACATACTAGATGATTTAAATTTACTTTTTAAACCTTTATTTTTCATGAAATCTTATTTTGTAAAATATTTATCATTATTTTTATAAAACAACTTTTTTTCAAAATTCTGATCACTCCATTTAATTCTAAGTTTTAATAGTGGGTGAAATTATCATGAATCCTTTATACATGTTTTAAAAATTAGATGTTATATATTTATATTTTTTTCATTACCTTATAACATACAATATTTTTTATATTTACATTGAAACATTATCTTTTTGATACTTTCAACTTAATTCTAAGTTTTAACAGTGGGTGACTTTATTATAGATCCTTGATACATATTTTGAAAATTGGATATTAAGAAAATTTTAAAGCTATATTTATATTTTTTAATTACCTTATAACATAAAATATTTTTATATTTATATTGAAACATTATATTTTTTATACTTTCAAAAAGGGGGATATTTTTTTGAAATTATACTTGGTTTTGTAATTATCAAAAAGGATGAGAATGTTAAGTGGCTCCTTGAATATGTTTTGATAATTAAAAATATTTATTTGTTTTATTTACTTTAAATGTATTAATATTTTTATTTTTTTATTAATTAAACTGTGCTTAACCTTGATTATATAATTGTATTCGTTACTTAATTTATCTTTAGATTTCATGTTTTGATTGTTTAAAACATGTTCTATAAGTTTTATTTTGATTTCCTAGGATAAATAAGTCATTTGAGACCTTAAAATAACATTTATATATGTTTTTAATTTTTCCATATAAAAAAATACTATTTACCACATATCCATTTCACAAACCACATAGCCAGTTGGAAATTCATGGATCCAATTTTGAATCCACGTGGCCGATTTTACATAATCAATTACCCTGTGTATTTTGACCATATATTGGGATAAAAATAACTTCTAATTGAGTGATTATTTTTTAAAAAATATATAATATAATATAAATTTTATTAGAAGACGTCAACTTATGGATCGATCTCTATCATGTCTAAATTTAGGTTTTAAGTCACTAAATTTTTTTAGATTGTTTTATGCTATTTTTTAGAACCATTTCGAAACATTTTTTATCATAATATATTTTTTATAAATCCAATTAAGGGTAATCTTGATTATTTTGAAAGATAATGAAATTTTATAAATATAAGTCCAAAAGGAACCAAAGCTAATTTTTACATTTATTATGTTTGTATTAGCTTCGAATATTGAGAATTCAATCTATTTTTATTTTTTCATGAATTACCTTATGTGAATCACCTACATGAGAAATTTAGATACGTGAATTGCATACATAGTGAATTTTCTTATGAGAATCCCTTATGTGAACTTCATATATCATAAATTCTCTTACGTGAATCCCTTACATGATTCACCTATGTCAATCTTACCTACATGAATCGTTTATCTGAATCACTTATGTCAATTCTTTTATGTAGAGAAAAACTCCTATGTGAAAATCTCTTATGTAAATCCTATAGAAAAATGCTCTATTTTATGTATTCTTTCATATTCCAATTTTATGGATTTTTTTCATATGTTTAAATTGTTATAATGACTTTATAAATTCATATTAATTATATATAACCTATTTGAACTATTTTTCATTATTTTAAACATGTTTCTTTGAAGATTTAAGGTTGTTATATTTTCACACATGAAACTTACATATTGAAAATTAATAATTAATTTTTATTATTTTATATTGTTTTATTAAATACTATTTTTTATAAATTATCATTAGTTTATATTGATCTCATTCAGACTTTTTTTAAAATCTTTAATGCGCTATTATTAAATTTTTATATTCTCCATATATTTACTTCTTGTCTTAAATAGAATGTTTTTGTATTTTGTATTTCAAATTAAATATTTTTACTTTCATGGGATAATTAATTAAACTATTATTATGGAGACTTTTTAAGTTATTTAATGGGTGATTTTAAATTATTTTGAATAATTAATCATTGTTTTTGAATTTTGATCATGAGTTATCTGATTATTATGCAGCGATAATTTCTCTCTCTTTCCAATAATCTAGTTTTATTGCTTTTATTACTATAACCATTTTCTCAAGTGTGTAGTCCAAATAGCTTATTATTTAAATGAATCAAGGATTATTTAAATGTATATGATATTTTGTGATGATAACAAATGATCCCATACATTCATACTCTTATGTCAATCAAGTGATCCAGTGCTCAACTGTTTACATAAATTGTGACAAACTCTCAAGGGAGGAAAAAATATTCTTCAAATTCATTCACCTTAAATATATGCACTATACCTTTGATAAAATTCATGAAATTAGTCATTTAAATCCATTAAAAGGGCCTACATCAACTGTTTTATATACAACATACTTTCTATAACTATCCAACAGTTATGTAATTATTGTATTTAATTCTTCTGGGTTGGGTAGAGTTTTCTACACTTCTATATTTCACAGAATCAGTTATACCACCAATAAAAGTTATTCATGATTTTTCTACCAAACCAAAATTAAGTTCCTTGTTTATGCTTACCTAACTAAAAGGCAGTACACTTAGGTTGGGGCTACTCCTTGTAGAAAGCCTGGGTTTTTATCTTCTCCTAAAAAATGTTGTGTGTGTGTAGGTTTGGAGATTCTCTTCACGAATTCCTGGGTTTGGATTCATCCCATGTAAAATTTTTAGGTTTAGATTGATCCCATGTAAAAGTTTCTCTCTATTTCATAGTGGGTTCTATACTACATCGATTGGAGTGTGAAGAGTAGAGTAGGATCGTTTAGATCTAAACTACTTTAAAAATTACTTATGTTCTTTTCATTAATTTTATACATACACTCTTCACATGTCCACTTTTATTTTTCTTTTAACAAATAATTTTTTAATATTTTTAAACAACAAAAATTTTACAATTAATATTTAATATCTGATAATTTTAATAAAGGCATGTTCACCCCCCCCCCCCCAGTCCTTCTACCATCATCATATCTGGCCTAAAATAGAATTCATGATTGGATTAAGGATAAAATTATTGAAATAGATTCAAAACTTTAATAAACACTTTGATCCATGAGGATTCAAGTTTAAAAGGTCCAAAATCACCTCAAGAAAAATTCCAAGGTTTTAGGTGTAAGATCTTGTCTTTTCACAAGTATTTTCCTATTTTATTTTTTGGTTGAACCTATTTAAGTTCTATAAACAAGCCCCTTTATTGGATTAAAGAATTATTTATGTGGTGTTTAGGGACTCAAGAAGTTTATCTTGCATGGGAATCCACATAAAGTCTATTAGAAATTCATGGGGGTGAGATTTATGGTTATTTGACACAAGGTGTGGGTGATTTATCCTAGGTATAAGAATTAAATAATGGAAATTTGTAATGGGTCCATTTATACATGGTATGAGTAATTAATCCTAGGAAATAGAATCTACCAATAGATAGATATATTTGACATAGTGCTGAATCAGTTTTGGTTAACCCCAGGTGTCAACCTGGAATTTGAGGGTCAGAAAGTATATTTGATATTATTTATTAATTTATGAATTAATTTCCCTATTTATCATATTATTGCATGTCTAATTTATTTAGACTTAATTTTTTAGACATTGTGGGTGTTGGCTTACTGAGTTTTACTCACACACTGTTCGAGCATCATTTGGTGCCCAGGTAGACTTCATGGATGCAGGTCTGGAAAATAGAAAGGGGCCCTATGCTTGATTGAATTATTTTCTTGATGAGATTGGAGCATGGAGAAGAGACTGAGCATGGGTTTTAAGACTAGTATTTTTATATTCTTTATTATATATTCTGTTTTTCTTTGTTTGTTTGTATTACTTTCAACCCGACATTTAGTTGACTTTTAATAAGGCATGATATTGCTTATTTTTTTATTTGGATTATTTGATATTTTTTTGTTATATACATGATATATATGATTTGATTTATTTATATTTTTTCAATAGTGATTGTTACTCTATTCTAAAAGTTATAGTCTCCCCACTATATTCCTTAAAGCCTTGCTACTGGTAGGTAGCTTACGGAATACGTGGAGGCATGCTTAAGGTCAAGTAGTGACCCATCTCGGTCATGTGAGGGAGAACCAAGCTATAGATGTTATAAAGTGGTATCAAATAATAGGTATTTTCTAATTATTTACTATTTGGGTAAGGTATATAGGAGACTGAGATGATTCAATGCTTGGAAATGAGCTTATGCGTGGAATTATCTAACCCATGTGTAGAGGAAACCCCAATTTCCTATGAATGAGAACATTGTTCTTGATTTTTTCTTATTAAAGTTGTGATTTTATTTCACCATGTAAGATTCCTATATTTTGTTATATTATTATTTTATGATATATTTATCATGGTTTGGTATGGCATGAGTTTTGTATGCATGCATCATAGTAGCATAACTACAAAAATGGCCTTTAATAGCTCTAGAAATGGAATTTATCAGCGCTAGAAAAGCACTGATGAATTGAGTGATGTTAAAATCCTAGGACTTTTATAAGTGGTGAAAAGCATTGATGAAGGGGACATTTATCAGTGCTAATAAAAGTGCAGATAAATGAGATCTTTATCAGTTATTTTTAAAAGTAGTGATAAAGGTCCCATTTATCAGCGCTTTTATTTAGAGCTACTAAAGAAATCCTTTATCAGTGATTTTATTAGCACTGATATAGGACTTTTTATTAGTATTGTAGAAGCACTGATAAAGTATACCTTTATCACCACTTTTAGAAGCACTGATAAATGTGTCCTTTATTAGCACTTTTAAAAGCACTGATAAAGGGTCACACTACAATGTGTTGTAACAACGCACTACAGCACCACTGTAGTGTGCTATAACAGCACATCGCGACACCAAAAACACACCAGATATCAACAAAAACAAGTCTGAATACAGAATTTAAATGAAATGAAATTTACAACACAAATACCAGAAAAAACACTATATTATAAGCATTTCAAACATTGGTTTATAAAACTACATAAATACAAGTTATTACATAAATTCAAAAACAATCCTAACTGTTAATGTTTCCACTATTTCCATTGACTTTATTTGTTAAACTTCCAACACTGCATGAGAAGCTTCAAACAAACCACATCAACTCGAAAAAATAATCCACTCATATAAGAAAAAATTATTATGAGTAATACAAAAAAGAAATAAATTAAAAATAAATATTAAATAATACATTAATTCTATGGAAAATTATTTTACTATGAAAATATCAAGATTAAATTTTTAATTGAGCAGAGGCAGCGGCGTTTCTATTATTGTAAAGGCAATGGATAAAACTTTAAATAAATTGATAAATGCAATATTGTAGGGGTGAAAAGGTTCTGAGGGAGAAGAAGCATGAAATTTGGACAGAGCACCCCAACTCAAAAAAAAGAATCCATCTGTATAAGAAAACAATTATTACATGATTAATACTAAAAAGAAATAAATTAATCATAAATATGAAACAATGAATTGATTCTATAGAAAATGATTTTACTGTGCAAACATTAATATTACCTCTATGATTGAACAAAGAGCATCGTTTCTCTTCTTGAAAAGGCATGACACATGAATAGAAATCTTATAAAATAAATGAACTCTGTAAGAAATAATGAAAATTAAATCAATGTTTTGTTATATAATTTTTTGGTAAAATGGAGAAAGTATATCATAACATTAACTTTCAATCTTTACAAAGGGTTTCTTTAGTCCAGATATAAGCTAATAACAAAACTAAGGATTCTCTATGCACTTCACTATTGTTGGTTAACTACCACTTAGCATAGCATCTGACCTGAGCTTCATGCCTGCAGTCCCCATGATTCTCTCATCCCACACATTCTCACCACCATCTCTATCATATCACCATTCATCATTCACTTTTCTTTCTCTTCTTGCACCTATTTACTACTTGTAAATATATATGATGCATGCAGTTGTATGCATATAGTAAATGGGTGTAGGAAGATAAGGAAAAGTGAATTATTAATGGTGATATGATATAGATAGTGGTGAGCATGTGTTAGATGAGAGCATCATGGGGACGTTAAGCAGGAAGTTCAGGTCAAATTCTATGTTAAGTGGTAGTTAACCAATAGTAGTGAAGTGCACAGAGAATCCTTAGTTTTGTTATTAAATTTTTGAGTGACTCAGAGCCAATCCATGTTTTGGGTTCATTAATCAATAGAGCCAAATAGACATCAATATTCTTCCAACCCACTACATCAGTTGAAGCAGGAGCAGAAATGATCAAAATATAGAATATAAATGAACCCGTACACAAGGCATAAAGTGCAATTTCCACAAAAATAGAAATCTCCAAACAATCATGATGTAAAGAGGGGAACTAATTCATGAAAGTATAACCATTTAAAGGTTCACATTAAAAAAACCCATTTGAACTATGAAAGTATAATTTTATCAGCCTTTTATAATGAAAGATGAACTTACAATAGCCACAAAACAAAAATGAGGAAACTCTGAATGTCTTTACCCAACTCAGGAGACAACAATTGATCCAATGTGTTTATGCTTCTTTCACAACAACCTATCCAAAAAATATTCCTCCACCAACTTCTCAAAATGGCGATCCTTGGAGAAAAGGAATCGCTCCTTGATCTCTGGATGAAGACCCCCAATGAAAAGAGAATATTTTAATAGATCATGTGACACCACCTCCAAAAAAAAGGAAACCAACTCTTTGAAGTTCTCAACATAAGCATTCACCATACAATGACCTTGTTGGACACACATGATCCCTTCCCTTTTCTTCATCTTCACCTACTTAGGTATAAACCATCAGAAAACGAGGGACATAAAATCTTCCCATGTCATCCCAACATGCATCATTGGTGGGGAAAACAACTCCCATTATTCCAAAGTTGTACCCACAAGAAAACCCATAACGGTACGAACTCTAAAAGCTTTGGGAGTTCCAAACACTCTAAAGACATGCTCAACTTACTCAAGCCACTTCACTACCTCTAATGAGCCTCAATTGACATGAAATATGGGCTGAAACTTAAGAGAACCATAAACAAGGTGAGACCCGCTAGAAACATTGGGGACCTTTCTGGGCGGTATATTCTGAATAACACAAAAATCATAAAATCAGGTTCATAATCAATATGAAAAGAAAATGAAAGAAACATATTGGGCCAAAACAATTGGATCACAATATAAATTTTATAACAAAATAATAATTCTCTCTTTGAAAACCACTATTTCATTTTCAATTTCAAACCACCTGCTTCTAAGGCCACTTTTTACAACATAATAACCAACATTTTTAAGGAAAGTCAATTCTGAAAATCATTTTTCCCCTTCCCAAAAACCATTTCGGAAAACCAATCCAAGATGATCCACAAAACAGAGTATGCACATTGGCCATAATGGATGATGAACGAGTCAAAACCCACACTAATATAATATTTCTCATTAAATAATTTTCATAGTGGTCACCAATCATCTCTCGTCATGCTTCCATGATGTTAAACTACACAAATTCATCCTAGAAGAAATATGATAAACTTTATAGTGTCTATCATCCTATTTTCATGATGTTAAACTACAAAAATTAATCCTAGTAGCAAGTCATTAAACTAAAAATTGTATCTCATCCTGGTTATAGGATGTTAAACTACACAAATTCATTCTAAAAGAAAGATGTTAAACTTCACAGCATCTCTTATCTTGGTTGCATGATATTGAACTGAAAAAAATCATCCTAGATGTAATGGCCCAACCACAGTTTCCCAAAGTTGATGCATTATTTTATTACATTGGCATGATCACAAAAAATCAAATCCATAAGGACCAATCAGTTTAGTAGCCTTGGAAATACTAGATACAAACACTACATATTGAATTAAAAAACAACATAGTGTCTCCTTCGTAAACACCCATATTTCATAGACTATCCATGAAGGTCAGTTATAATATACTTATTCACATATTCGGAAAAAATGAAATATAAGAAATGGGTGGGGTCAGATGCTTGGTAAGGATAAACAATATAGCGCAAGCTATCATAATTGAGCATAAAAATTTGAGGCAAGGTATAACACTAAAAACAAAAGTATATTAAAACATTGTATTCATCATAATATGTCAAGAATAAATAAAATAATTCCATTTAAATATTCACATGGATATTCTAATAGTCGAATAATCACTTTTAATATCAATAACTAATCTCATAATGAGGGAATTCATAATGTCGGACATCATAACCATACCATTAAGTCCTCGTACCAAGACCATTACCATACCATAAAGACTTTGTGTCAAGACACTAGTTTGTCTCATGAGATATATTGATTCATTGAGGGGATATATTGGGTCACACCTATCACTTACTAAGTCCAATGCATTCCCCATATGAAAATGGTGAAACATAACATAAACATTCGTATTAAAACTAACATACGAAATGTTAATACTTAAACCATAAATCATGGCTGGTATAAAAATAGCACATTCATAGTCAAACATATCATAAAACCTTCAATAAAATATAGAATATTGTATCATAATAAATCAACCTGAATCAAGCATAAAATCCAACAAATTATGTTGGCATAGATGAAAATAATCTTATAAAATCATTAATACTCTTTGAAATAAAAATCCCTTTTAATCATTTAAAAGTCACACAATTATAAAAGAAAAAAATTGAAAATAACCTTGTAAGACTGTAAGGGAAGATTCAAAATTTTAAGGTGGCATAATGTCACAAAATATCCACTCATGCCGTATAAGTTAAAAATTATTTTTT
This sequence comes from Viscum album, assembly GCA_963277665.1. Lineage (NCBI taxonomy): Eukaryota > Viridiplantae > Streptophyta > Magnoliopsida > Santalales > Viscaceae > Viscum > Viscum album. The sequence continues at coordinate 545,742,272 of OY728119.1, forward strand.
TTCGTTAATTTTTCAGAAAGTTCATAAAGTACCTTGTTTGGAAAACAATCAAAATATTCCTTTTAAAATATTTTATAAAAAGTAAAACATTGGTATAAATGACTTTAATCAAATTTTCTAGGAATATTAATAATATTTTGAAAATAATAATTATAAAACATGGACATGGATAATAAAAATGTCTCAGTCGATACTTACGTATAAACAACCTTGAATAATAATGTGATTGTGAAATTAACCCTTACCTTGTAATTTTCTTTAGTCGAGAGTGCGTTAATCTCATGTATAATGGTGAAAGTATTTTATTAAATTATAAAATAACCATATACATATTTATGATATCATATATGATCCTCTTATATCATTTTGTTAATAATATTTTAGTATTACCATTGTTTTGGGTGTTAACTTCTTCGTTTTCTCATTCCTGTTTTGTTGTGTAAGTTATGTTTGTTATGAATAGGATGTATTTTAGTCATATCCATAATTATATTAAGTTCATAATTATTATTTTTACTCATAATACAAATTTTATAATCATTCTTGAATGTTTAACGTGGAGAATTAACCTCACCACGTCGTGGAGACGGTAGGTCGTACGTACGCACAAGCGACGGTATCATTCTCTTGATGATTAAATAGTATAGAATTGGATGGTATATTAATTATAAAGAATAATTATCATGTTATATTAATTATTTAAATCCATTATACTAATAATTATACTCATAAAAATAAATTAGTGTTGAATAAAAAATTACACCAAGGCATGGAGACGATAAGTCGTACGCATGCACACATGGTGATATTGTTATTCGTAGGATGCACTACTACAAAAACAGACAAGGGAAACGCTACCCTTTTATCAGTGATAAAAAACACTGATAAAGGGGGCCTTTATCATCCCTAAAAAACACTGATAAAGGGGCACTTTTAACAGTGCTAAAAAAAGCGCTCTTAAAGGCCCCCCTTTATCAGCGCTTTTTTTTAGCACTGATAAAGGGGACCCCTTTATCAGCGCTTCTTTTAGTAGCGCTGATAAAGGGGGGATTTAGCAGCGCTTTTTCCTACCGGTGATAAGTTTTATGTTTTAAAAAAAATCATGAAAAATAAAATATTGTTATATAAGTATATTTATATTGATATAAATATAATCTATATTTTTTAAATATGTTTTAGATAAGTATAAATAGACTATTACATTTAATATATAAAAAATTTAGTGAAAATGGTTTTAAAATATTTAAAAAAATATTATTAATTAATAATTTGATAATTATTATCGATTAAAAATCATTTAATAACAATTTGAAGACAAAAAAATCAAAAAAATAATAAAAGATCTAAGTTGAAAATGTAACACAAACTTCAAACGGTCATAACTTTTGATCCGGGTGTCCGTTAGATCTCTACAGCATATAAAATTGAAGATTACGATGAGATTTACACGCTAGTGATCAAATCTAATCTTCTTTCACATTTTTAGAGGCCAAAAAAGGCTCAGAAGGCCTCCAAAACTGAGTTTTTAGTCATGATACCCCGATTTGTTAACATTCAAACAAGTATAACTTATGATTCGGATGTCCGTTAGGCATGTACCACATATCATATCGAAGATTGTTTCATTTTATTTGATTTTAATGGTTGTGGAGTTGAAATGGGAATCTAGATTATAAGTTATGGACATTTTAACATTCTATGGATTTTCAAATACACATATATATATATATATTTATTCATAAATATGTGTGTGTGTGTGTGTGTGTGTGTTGTATATATGTATGTATGTATTTATTTATTTATTTATAAACTTACATAAAAAATATATTTCATAAATGTATTTAAAACTAATCTTATAAGTATATATTAATATACAAATAAATATACGGATAAAAAATTATAACTAAAAATATATATGTAAATAAATATAAATATATATTAATATACGAGTGAATATATATATACTAATATATGAATAAATATATTTATATTAATATGAATCTATATCAATATACGAATAAATATAAATATATATATATAAATAAATATATATATCATTAAATAGAGAAAAAAATGAAATGGCTTAGTGGTAAAGGTGCAGCCGTGAAAGGGGGGAGGTCGCGGGTTCAACTTCGGGTGGAAGCAAAGGGGTGCGCGTGTGTGAGGATGCACGGGAAGGGCAGGGCGTAGGAGAGTGGGAGGGGGGTATGCCTAATGCTAATAAAGGGGGTTCAAACGCTGTTAAAAGCTCTCCTCGCATTATTATTATTATTATTTTTTGACTTTTATCAGCGCTTTTTAAAAGCGCTGATAAAGGTCCCTTTTATCAGTGCTAAAAAAATCACTGATAAAGGGGTCTTTTATCAGTGATTTTTTTTAGTGATGATAAAATGGATCTTTATCAGTGCTTTTCGGAGCACTGATAAAAAGGGACCCCCGCCCCATATCAGCATTAAGCTTTATAGTGCTTTTTTAGCGCTGTTAAAGCTCATTTTGAGCGCTGATAAAGCCCGTTTTTTGTAGTAGTGATGGATAAAAGGAGGTATAAGGTTTTACCATAATTATAATAACATATCAGAATTTAAATATACTATATTTATTACTTTACTATGGAAAAATATAAAAAGAGAAAGTGGAAGAATAAAAGAACTTTAAAAGAGTTGATAAAACAATCACCTCTTTTTCGGGTATCTTCTTTTGATTTGAACAAAAGGACTCATTAGATTGGATTTCTGCCCAAAGTATAGCCTCTAGGATGTACTGAGGGAACTTTTTAGAGGAAATGGGTAGGTTTTTTCTAATCCAAAGGGCTTTAGAGGTGTGAATTAAATATAATTAGAAGTTCCCATTTATAAGATAGGGGAGGGGCACCTTTGGAAACACAAAATATATTAAACTAATATAAATTAATTTTTAAATAAAAATGGCTCCAAAGTGGATTATTTATAAGATAATATGATTATGGGTATAAATACTCTCAAAAAAATAAAATTTATAAATGTTTTTATTTTATTTTAAACCTTATCATTTTGATTTTTCCTTATTTAATCTATTTAATTTTAATTATGGTAATAATATTCTAAATATTTAATGGTTATAAATAATTACTTATATGGTGTCAATTGACCATAAATGGATATTTAATGAACTTCTAGACCTTATAATTATAATTTTTTAATTTTTAAATATTTTTATGATTTTTAAATAATTTAATAAAATTTTATTTTTATAAAATATCAATAGTTTCAATTTTGACATTATTCATTAAATTGATTTTAATTAAAATAAAAACAGGAATATAACTTCAAAAAAATCATTTAATGTACACATAACATTTCATAGTAACCTATAAAATTCATGGATCACCATAATTTATTCAAATTATATTTCTTTTAATATTTTTTAAAACCATTTTTTTGATATTTCTATTAATAAAATAATTTTTGTGTCACTATTGTGTCATCCTTAATGGTAATTATTTAATATCTAAAAATTATAAATAAATTTATATGAGGTAGTTAATTATTTTATCTTTCCCTATACTACCTATTGTAGATGTTATCTCCTCGTTATCATTATATTTAAATTAATATACTTATATAAAATGAGAGTCTGACATTTTTTCACATTCATTGATTTTAATAATATTAATGTCATATTCATGAAAAAGTGTCCATTAAATGATTTAAATTAAAGTCTTATATGATAAGGTTAGAATTTATTCATCCAATAGGATTTTTACAGGTGTTTGGATAATTTTATAATATCATTTTTATCTTTAATTACCCAATTTACCCTTAACTGCGATAATAAAAAAATTACTAAAGTTACTATTCATAATGTCCAAAAAAACTATTAAAAAAATTTATACCCAATGATTAAAAATATGGAATCCATTTTTCAAAATTTAAAACACATAAGTTGAAGTTATTAATTTAAAATTAATCTTGTTTTCGTAATGAAAAATGGGTTTTTAAAAGTTAAAATACTACAAAAGATTGAAATTTTTTACATCAAAATTCATGGTAAAATTAATGTCAATGACCAACATTATATTAACTGATAAAAATATATTATATTTATACTTTAAAACCATTCAATAATATAAATTATCAATATAAATTATTTTTAAGAAAAAAATTGTTTTCAATTATCATTTAGTATATTTTTACTATTCATCAAAATTTAAAATTTATCAGAAAAAATATCAAAAATTCCTCCAAAATAAATTTTTATATCCCACTTCCAAATAAGAAGTTTATTTTGTTAAATATGATATATTAAATTTTTAAGAACTAGATTTAAATTGGGTACTCCATCAAAAGGCAGCAAAATTGTATTTTTTGAAAAATACTTCTTTTATCCAAAAAAATGAATTTGTTCATATATCATGTCTAGAAATTACATAAGATGAATGTTAAAAATATATAAAATTAAAAATTTTTTTAATACTATTAATAAACTCTAATTTAATGGCTATGTTGTTTATTATATTGTTGTTTGTTAAAATTGGGTCTTGTGTGTAACGCAATCCAACTCATTATAGTTTGTAGTGTAAGCTTAACATGGTTTTTCATAAAAAGAAAGCAAACAAAAAAATTAAATTTATTCAAAAATGAAAATATTTTAAATTCTTGGGGTGTTACATTCTCCCCTCCTTCAATAAATTGTGTCCTCGCAATTTAAACTCGGGATTGAAAACTAGAGGTTTGACATTTCAAAATATCTTTTTTGAAATCCCACATTGGAAAATGGATTGATGAGACCTCCATTTTAAAATAAAGAAATATAAGTATGAAGGTCACTGGAGATAACACATACTAGGATTACATGTAGGAAAAACATGTACTTAAAATAAAAATCTAACCATCAAGTTCTGATGGAGAGTGATAGAGAACACAATGAGGAAAAAGTTAACGATCACAAAGCTAGAAGTTTGTGGTGATCTAAGGGACCATTTGATTCATCAGATAAGAAAGGACTAAGAAAACATTTTTTTTCTTTTATGATATTTTCCCTATAATTTAAGAATTCATTTAATTTATATATTAAGAACATAATGAAACATAATTACCTAATTAACAAGTATATTTTTCTCCTTTAATCAATTTATACCATAAACTCACCCTTCTCTCTAAAAGATAATAAAATTCGATTCATATTATTTGTATAGGGTTCCAAAAATGAGCTTATACTTCATCTATCATACCTTTTAAATAAAAGAAAAATATTTTATACTAACCAGGACATCACAAAGGTTAGTGGTAGGTGTTTCACCCTTATCGTCCTTTGGTTGAAGGTTCAAGTCTCGCGGCCTTTCCGGACGCAACGGGTTGTCGCCTGACCTGCAGGTTGTCTTTTTTTTCAAAAACTATTCTATCATTACAAAAAATAACCATTGTATGTTCAAAATTAAATAAAAGTTTTATCCTCAAAAAATAATATCCAATGTTCAACTTACTCCATTCTAACCTTAAGACTCGACCAAAATACTTCCATTCAAATTCACTATCCAAAAAGGTCTCTAAATTTTCAAAATCGATCTTAACATCTGATTCCCTGAACAACATAATGTAGCTCTTATTTTCACATACCAAACATTTGATCACCTTTAAATCCATAATGAAAACTATTATTCCTACAAATTATTAAATAATAAGTACTGCAGTACAATCCTTATATATCACATTATTCTTGTAACCAGAATATAATAACATAATTATTGAATCCAAAAACACAAATACATTAATTATTCCACTTTTACCATAGTAACAACATAATATTGACCTTGATCCATTTGATTCTTTTTATATATATTTCCTTGATTATTTAGATAATATTTTCATAATGTCACAACTCTTTAAAATTATAGCATTGTACATTTACAGATTCTTTCTTTCCCTTACAATCATGATCCCGGTGACCTTTTTCTTTACACTTGTAACAAACTCTCATTCCTTTCAAGAAAGTACTAGGGTGTTTCTTTCCACAATTATCATATAATAGAAAATCCTTCTTTCCCTTTCTTCCTTTATCCATCTATTAAACCATTGTTCTCTTCTTCTCTTGCTTTACTTTAAATTCATAAGTCTTAGAGATTTATTTTTCTGTCTTGATAGCACATGAGACTATATCTTCATATGATGAGAAAGATTGTGAGATCAGTGCCCATTATAGGAATGGTTTTAACCCATCAAAGAAACTAAAAATATTACTTCTTGGGTTACGTATGTAGTTTGTAGCATGCCTCACTAACCTTGTAAAGTTAGCCTCATACTTTGCAATATTCTCATCCTCCTTTTTCCTCACACTTAGAAATTGTCTTTCCATATCATCTCACTCTTCACAAGGAAATTATTTTCCTAAGAAATGTTCTTTAAACTTCCTACATTCCATATTTTCTACTTCTTCTTCCTCCTTTTTATTTTTAATTAATGACCACCATTGATCCGTATCTCCTAAGATATGATAAACTACCATGATGAATTTCTCCCTTTAATTACTTCCCAATGAAAGAAATATATTTTCTAAGGAACTTATCCATTGCTCAGCTACAAATGGATTTATATTCCCATTGAATTTTTGAGGTTGTTGTCTCATGAAGCGGTCTAACATTGATCCTCTACATTGTGGGTCAGTCTGCTCTATACAGGTAAGGTTATTATTCATAACTTGTGTCAGTTGTCCCAGTATAGTCATAAGTTATTTGGCACCAGATGCATCCCCTGCTCCAACATCATTATCTTGAATAGTATGGAAATTCCTACAAGGGTTATGTGTGTTGATACGATTTTCATTTATTCCACTAGGCATCATTTCTAAATAATGGCATTCACTAGATTAGGTTATGAATCATAATGTATATATCCAAAATAGTAAAATGATGAACATAAATTTAAAATTTATTCAAATATAATATTATAATCATAAAATGGTGTCTTTGGGGATATATTTACTCATAAATCCTTCATAATGGTTTGTAAAAAAAATATGAATTATCCTAAGCAAATCCCCCAGGAGTTTCAAACCAGGTGCACAGTGAGGCTCGTTTTCGTGTACCAGGTTACCCCAAGTCAAGCCCGAAACACATTGTCAGAGTTTTCACCCTTAGGTACATTTGTTCCAGAACCATATCCAATTTTAATATCCATACAGGGATGTATTTTCTAGTAATTACCACATAAACTCTATTTTACCAAAATTATATGATCTTCTTCGATACTTATCCTCAAATTCTATATTGGGGGAATCTTCCCTAATAAATGTTTTTATAAATCTAGTTTCCAAGGTTTGTAATAAACTTCTTTTGATACCAATTGTAATGCCCTAACCCTAGTTTCCCAGAGTCGGTGCATTATTTTATTACATTTTCATGACCATAAGAAAATTAAATCCCAAAGGACTGATCAGTTTAGTATCCTTGGAAATACTAGATACAAAAATTACATCTTGAATTGAAAAACAACATAGTGTCTCCTTTATAAACACCTATATTCCTTAGACTATCCATGTAAGTCATTCATAATATACTTATTCACATCCTAGGAGAAATGAAACATAATAAATGGGTGAGCTCAGATGCTCAGTAAGGATAAACAATATAGTGGAAGCTATCATAATTAATCATAAACATTTTGGGAAAGGTATAACACAGAAAACAAAAGCCTTTTAAAACATCATATTCATCATAATATGGAAAGAATAAATCAAATATTTCCATTTAACATTCACGTAGATATTTTACTAGTTGAATAATCACATGTAATATCAATAACTAATCTCATAACGAGGGAATGCATAATGTCGGACATCATAACCATACCGTCAAGGCCTCATGCCAAGATCATTACCATACCATCAAGGCCTTGTGCCAAGACACTAGTTTATCTCATGAGACCTACTGATGCATCAAGGGGCTATAGAGGGCCCCTCTCGTCACTTACTAAGTCCAATGCATTCCTCATGTGAAAATGGTGAAATATAATATAAACATCCGTATTAAAACTAGCATATGAAATGTTAATACTTAAACCATAAACCATGATTGATATAAAAATATTACATACACAGTCAAACATATCATAAAACCTTCAATACAATATGGAATATCGTATCATAATAAATCAAACTCAATCAAGCATAAAATCGAACAAAGGATGTTGACATAGATAAAAATAATATAATAAAATCATTATTACTATTGGAAATAAAAAAACCCTTTTAATCATTTAAAAGTCATGCAATTATAAAAGAAAACATTTCTTTTGAAAATAACCTTGTAACCTTGTAAGGGAATCTTTAAAATATTAAGTCAATATAATGGTGGAAAATATCCTCTCATGCCGTATAAGTTAAAAAACATTTTTTCCTTAATTTCTCAAAAAGGTTATAAAGTACCTCGTTTAGAAAACAACCGAAAGATTCCTTTCAAAACATTTTATAAAAATTCAAACATGTGTATAAATGACTTTAAAAAATATTTTAGAATAATAATAATATTTTGAAATAAATTTTTATGAAACATGGACATGGATGATAAAAATGTCCCGACAGATACTTATGTATAAACAACCTTAGATAATAATTAGATTGTGAAATTAACCATCACCTTGTAATTTACTTTAGTTGAGAGTGACTTAACCTCATTTATAATGGTTAAATTATGTTATTAAATTATACCAGAACCATATACATATTTATTATATCATATATGATCCTCTTATATCATTTTTTTAATAATATTTCAGTATTTCCATTGTTCCGGGTGTTAACTGCTTCGTTTTCCCATTCATGTTTTATCATGTAAGTCATATTTTTTATGAATATGATATATTTTAGTCATATAAAGAGTTATATTAAGTTAATAATTATTATTTTTACTCTTCATACAAATTTTATAATAATTCTTTAATTTTTAACGTGGAGAATGAACCTCACCGCGTCGTGGAGATGGTAGGTCGTACGTATGCACGAGCGATGATATCATTCTCTTGATGGTTAAATGGTATGGAATTGGATGATATATTAATTATAAGGAATAATTATCATGTTATATTCATTATTTAAATCCATTATACTCACCATTATCCCTATCTAAATAAATTAATGTTGAATAACAAATTACACCATGGTGTGGAGATGGTAAGCTGTACGTACACATGCATGGTGATATTGTTATTCGTAGGATGGATAAAAGGAGGTATAAGGTTTAACTAAATTATAATAATATATTATAATTTATAAGATATTATAGTTATTAATTTATTATAGAAACAACATAGGAAGAGGAAGTTGAATAAGAAAAGAACTTTGAAAGAGTTGATAAAACAATTACCTCTTTTTCGGGTATCTTCTCTTGATTTGAACAAAAGGAATACTTAGGTTGGATTTCTGCCCAATGTATGACCTATAGGACTTAGTAAGGGAATTTTGGATATGAAATTGGTAGTTTTTGGCTGAGAAAAATGGCTTTAGATGTGTAAATTAAAGAGAAGTAGAAGTTCCATTTTATAAGAGAGGGGAGGGACACCTTTGGAAACACAAAATCTATTAAATTAATATAAATAAATTTTTAAATAAAAATGGATAAAAAGTGTATTATTTCGAATATAAGATGAGTATGGGTCTAAATCCTCTCAACCAATAAAATTTAGACATGTTTTGATTTTATTTTAAACCTTATCATTTTGATTTTTTCTTATTTAATCTATTTAATTTTAATTATGGTAATAATATTCTAAATATTAAATGGTTATAAATATTTACTTATATGGTTTCAATTCACCATAAATGAATATTTTATAAAATTTTAGACCTTATAATTATTAATTTGTAATTTTTTAAAAAAAATTATGATTTTAAAATAATTTAATAAAATGGTATTTTTATAAAATATCAATAGTGTCAATTTTGACACTATTCATTACATTGATTTTAATTAAAATCAAAAAAGGAAGATAACTTCGAACAAAATAATTTAATGTACACCTAACATATCATATTCTCCTATAAAATTTGTGTATTATCATAATTAATTCAAATTATATTTCTTTTAATATTTTTTAAAACCATTTATTTGATATTTATATTAATAAAATAATTTCGGTGTCACTATTGTGTCATCCTTAATAGTAATTATTTAATCTCAAAAAATTATAAATAAATTTATATGATGTATTTAATTATTTTATATTTCCATATACTATCTATATTTGATGTTATCGCCTGGTTATCACTGTATTAAAATTAATATACTTATATAAAATGAGAGTGTGACATTTTGTCACATTTATTGATTTTAATAATATTAATGTCATATTCCTAGAAAAGTGTCCATTAAATTATTTAAATTAGAAACTTAGATGATAAGAGTAGAATTTAGTCATACAATAGGATTTTTACAGGTGTTTGGGTAATTTTATAATATCATTTTACCTATAATTACCCGATTTATCTTTAACTGCATTAATAAAAAAAATTACTAAATTTTCTATTCATAATGTATAAAAAAATAAAATTAACCTATTAACATAATTTGGACCCAATTATTAAAAATATGGAATCAATTTTTCAAAATTTAAAACAAATAATCTGCAGTAATTAATTTAAAATTAATCCCGTTGTCGGAATGAAAAACAGGTTTTTAAAAGATAAAACATTATAAAAGATTGAAATATTTTTACATAAAAATTAATGGTAAAATTAATGCCAATGAACAAAATTATATTAAATGATAAAAATATATTCTATTTATACTTTCAAAACATTTAATAGTATAATTTATCAACAAAAATTATTTTGATGAAAAAAGTTTTTTTCAATTATCATTTAGTATATTTTTACTATTCATCAAATTTTAAAACTTATTAGAAAAATATCAAAAATTACTAAAAAGTAAATTTTTATATCCCAATTTCAAAGAAGAAGTTTATTTTTTAAAATAGAATATATTTAAGTGTCAAAAACTAGATTTAAATTGGGTACGCCATCGAAAGGCGACAAAAATGCATTTTTTGAAAAATACTTATTTTATCCAAAAAAATGAATTTATTCCTATACCATGTCTATAAATTAAATAAAATGAATTCTAAAATTATATAAAATTCAAAATGTGGTTAATATTATTCATAACTGCTAATTTAACGACTAGGTTATCTATTATATTGTTGTTCATTAAAATTGGGCCTTGTGTGTAATGCAAGTCAACTCATTATAGTGCGTAGCATAAGCTTAACATGGTGTTACATAAAAAGTAAGAAAAAAAATTAAATTTATTTAGAAATGAAAATATTTTAAAGTCTCAAGGAGTTACATTGGCAGTAGGAAGTTAAATTGCACAGTTTCTCTCATCCTAATTGCATGAAGTTAAACTACAGATATTCATCTTGTCAGCAAGACATTATAATGCACAGATGAGTCACATCTATAGTGGTGAGGAGATGAGATGTAGGGTTCGTCAAGGTTAAGAACAGTACAAAAACACAAAACGTGGAACCCAAAAGATCAAACAAATGCACACACCTTGAATTAATTCTGAATTAATTCTTGGTGTATTAAACACTAGTACACACGGTATACCTCCAGATACACGGCGTGTACTCATGTGTTATCCATCCATATCCCTCATCACCTCCAGATGAGATCTTCAAATTTATTTCATTCATAAAATTAATCGATTTGATTATATTTATGAGAAATGAAGAGGAATAAGAAGATCTTAAAATTCGGATTTAAGAATGATTAAACTGGAATTGGAAACCAAATTACAAATGTGTAAATCAATCAACAGTTTTTAAATAATTATAAGTAATTATACAACCCACTCTGATACCACTTAAAGGTTCTGGGTGCAGTATAAGTATGTGATGGGTCATGCCTAATTTCTTTTTGTCACCATTGATGATCAATCTGAGATTTAAACAATGATAAATGTCGTGATCAATGAAATTGAATCAAAGAATACAAAAAATAGATAAAAAGATAGAACAAAATCATAGGATCATCACGTGTTATTTATAATTAATTTAAGTAATAAAGAATTACCTTGTGATAAATTCTTTCTTCATTTATGGATCTAAAAATGGATCTATGTTGTACCATCATTACATTATAGGAATCAAGATTAGATTCCCTATATCAGTGATCCACATTTGTTCCACAAATCTTTGAATATCGTCATAGGAATCTTTGGGTGATGTCATGACAGATCCTATCACTTGTGTCGTTCGCCTTTGATTTCCCTGAGAATCACTTACGAAGGATTCTCCTTAATCTCTCTTGAATTGAGAGTGGAAGGTAGAGGGAGATCGCTCTCCATTCTTTGGATCATTCTTGGAGAAGGGATATCTGTAGGGTTTTAAGAGGATTCTCTGAATTTCACTGTGCACAACCAAAGAAATGAATTGGCTCTATTAAAAAATAATATTATTGGGATTATATACCGCTATGGTTGGAAATAAATAATTTCAAAATTTCCCTTTATTATTTATTTAATCTCTATGGAACCCCATGTTTATAATAATGATAATGTTATTATTTCTTGACATGCACTAAACTCGTGAATTAAATTAAATATAATTTAATCAAATAATATTCAATATATATTATTTATCATTGAACCATTAAACTCAGTTTTTCATTCCTCCATAATATTTATCAGGTCTCAAATAATTATAATTTATTTAATAAATAAATATCACTACATTATTTGCCAATAAATAAATAAATATTATATCCACTAAATAAAAAATAAATATTTATCAAATATTTCACTCACATAATATTCTCTAAAGTAACCGATGACAGAATATTTACGATAAAGAAAACATAAATAATTATTAAACCACATGCGAGAATAATATTTATTCAACTTGTTAAATAATAAACAAATAATATATTATTTAACTAAAATTCTAGATACACTTAGTGTGTGGACCTTTTGGCCTCGTTCTCAGTAGCATTAGGCGAAGTAGTCTAAAGTCCAAGTCTAATATCTAGAAACACTTCAAGGCTTCCATAGAGAAATAAGTTAATGATGCAATGACATAATACCTAATACAGATGCTCACTTGTAATATAATCTCTTTATCATGATATCTCTAATCAAGTAGATTACACCTATCTGCTCAATGTCTCTTTCTTTGACTTTTCGAAAATCAAACTTGCCTATAGAACACCATGTCCATGGATTTATTTAGGTTATATCATTTGCATCAAAGGTCATGAGATATCAACTTCTATTAATGAAAATAAGGTACAAAACATTTCTCGCGTTATTCATTAATTAAATATTACTCGTGACACACCTGACGTATCCTATCTCATCGCGAACATATGTCATCGCGATTTTTGTCAATACATCAAACTACATGACTTATAATACTCATTAGTAATAATCTTAAAGCCTAAGAATCAATACACATGTCCACAAATAGGAACATCCCATAACACATATAAATATGGATTTCTTACTGGTGGGTCTCATTCTCATAATATCCTACATTGGATATTACCAAGGGCATACACCATGAGAAGGTGTCTCAAAGTCCTATGAGTTTCCACCCCTGATAGCCTATATCATTTGTGTCTCTCAAATGATTTCATATGACTATATAATATATATTTAATAATATTGTCATGATAGTTCTGGGTTCTCATCATAGTGGGGAACTACTATGACCTTTTAGTGCAAGAGCTAATATTAAGATATTATCACATACTATGTCACACATAATAACAATCATGACGTGATAAGGAGTTTATTAATATTCAAATTAATGAGTACTGGTTATCATAAAGTACACAGAAGTTGGTTCAAGGTTACCAACTCCAATATGAGGTAGGAGAGTTTAGAATTGAAAAGAGGATGGTAGGAAATAAAATTAAAATGTTTCTTGTTCATTTCTTGCGCAAATCGATGTCACCAACTAGCCTTTGGCTACCACCGGCTAGCCGTTAGCACCAGGAAGACTACTCGGGATTCAGGAAACACCATCGGCTAGCTTGTGGGCTTTCACTAACTGGCCAGTGGAGTTCCTATAAGAACTCCCCACTGTCAGTTTTCCATCATCTAGTCAGTGGATCTCAATAGACTTTTGGTGGTCTTCCTGTAGCTTTTCTAGCTACAGACCCTTGTCCACTCTCAAGACAAACACCGGGCCACCTCCCGGTCCCTCAAAAAAGAATTAAAACCACACCCCGGCCCTTAAAAGGCTATAATCAAGTAGGAACAACCAATAATATTCATTAAAGTCAAGAAAAACATGGTAAACCAAGGAACGTACTGTAGGTTTTGGGCACAGTAGAAGTGCAGTTGGGATGAAGCCCAACGTTAATTTTTACCATGATCAATTATTATTCCAGGATCAATACGACAATGAACGCCAGTCTCCATGGAATATAATCAAAGATTTAGATAAAGAAGTAAGATGCTCGAAACCTTTAGAGAGGATCTTTCACATCATGTTTATAATTAATATAATTGATTTCATAAAGAAAAGAATATCTGGATCTATGGGATTTTCTTTATTGATTATGTTTATCGTCTGGAATGATCCTTCCATATTATCTCATTGTGCATGTGACGATCCAAACTAGAATCCCTCTAGCGATGATCCACATGTGCTCTAATGGCCTTTGATTGACACCACTCATTCTCTGGGTGCTAGTGCAGTGAAGCGAGTGTCTTGAGTCTGTCGTTCTTGATCGCTTGTTCTTCAGCCTTAAAGAACGTCTTTCATTCTTGAGATGGGTGGGAAGAGGATTCGAGAGAGAGAAAAATTAGTTCAAATATTCTCAATTCACCAGCCATGAAGTTTGGTACATAGCATAATAGATGTATGTGTTTATTTATTTACATGGGACTTCAATTACAATATTTAATTATGTAACATCAATTAAATACATTCATAACCTTAGAGAAAACTCATGTTATTAATAATAATACAATGTCATTATTTATGGTGCGCCAACTTGCATAAAACGGAATTATAAATAAAATTCCACATCACAAAATAATAGCAGCATTATTTTAATTTGTTCCAAATAGTTAAATAATTATTTATCGTTTCGAAAATAATTATTTTACTATCGGACCAGCCTTGTTCTGATCAAACTCCACTTACATTTATTGAACACCTGAATAAATAAATAAATAAATTATTCTCTTAAATAAATATTTTATTTAAAAACTAGTAAATAAATATTTATTAAATGTTCAATAAAATAAATAAATATATTTTACCCATAATTCGGTGAATAAATATTTATTTAATTTATGCAATCATTTTAACTTGAATAAAATTATTCTATTATCTTGAGATTAGTATTTATTAATTAAATTCAAATAGAATTTAACTGAGACCACTAGAAACACTTAGTGTGTAGCCATATAGGATTCTTTCTCATTGGCATTAGGCAGGTTTGCCTAAAGTCCAAGAGTAATGTCTAGTAATGGGTCAAGGAACCCAAGAGAAAGAACTTAAAGTTGCAACAACGACATCCACATATGAACGTTCACTGTATAATATAATCCCTATGTCTCAATAACTCATCAACCAGGTTTCATGATAGTGTCATCAACCTTTGTACTTGATACGTCGTTCTTTGACTACCTGAAATAAACTCATCGTTACACCATGGCCATAGAATTTCACCTAATGGTTCTATTTCAATCAAAGGGTTGAGATATCAACTTCTATAAATAGAAGTAACAAATCCTTCCTCGACTTATCCATTGATAATATGCCACTCATGACACACCCAATGTGCCCTACTTCCCGCTAACTGTCTGCGTGACGTTTTTCATCAGTAAATCAAAGTGCACGAGTCATGACACATATTAATGATAATCTTAAAGTTTAAGGATCATTACACACACTCACAGATAGAAATATCTAATGACACCAAAACATGCAGAATTCTTACTGGCGAGTCTGTTCTCATAATCTCTTGTCTTAGAGATTATCAAGTGCGAACTTCATGAGAGTAAGTCTCATCTTCTTACGAGTACTCTCACCTAACGGTTTGCATGATATGTGTCCCATTATAGTATGTAATCCAACTGTAGAACTATATTTAAGAATATTGTTATAGCATTTCAAGGTTCTCATCATAGTGGGGAACTGCCATGACCTTTTCAATGCAACAAATACTTTAGAAAATTATTACATCATAGTCATCAAGAACAATGGACAATATATAATAAGATTTTTAATATTTAAATGCATTAAATATCCATGTAATCAAAGTACAGCCAGTTGTTTTTAGGACACTAACTCTTACAAACTCCCACTTGGACTTGAGCCAACTGCCTACGACTTTCAGTCTGCTAGACCTCACATGGTGATCATGTTTCTGCTGAGTCAAGGATTTAGTCAAGGGGTCTACCGTGTTGTCTTATATGGAAATACTACTTACTGCAACTTCACCTCTTTGAGAAAAATCCCTCAAGAGATGATACTTCTGAAGTATGTACTTCATCCATTAATGTGACCTTGGCTCTTTTGCGAGATCCATCACTGCAGTATTATCACAGTACAGTGTGATGGGATCTTTACTGATAGGTATTACATCCAGCTCCTGGATGAAGATTTGCATTAAAAATGCTTCTTTAGCTGCCTCAAAAGATGTGATATACTCAGACTCTACTATAGAATCTACGACCACACTCTGCTTTGAGCTTTTCTAGCTCACTGCACCCCCATTCAAAGTGAAGATGTATCTCGTTTGTGACTTCATGTCATCTTGATCAATCTGGAAACCAGAATTTGCATATCCTCTAATGACTATTTCCTCATCTCATACATAAACCAGGAACATATCCTTAGTATGCCTTAGATACTTTAGGATAGTCTTGACTACCATCCAATGGAGATCACCTAGGTCAGCTTGATATCTGCCTACCGCACTCAATGCATAGGAGACATCCAGCCTAGTACATAGCATGGCATACATAACTGACCTAATCGCTAATTTGTATGGATTCCTTACCATTATCTTTATTTACTCATGTGTCTGAAGACACATTTTCTTGGAAAGATAAATGTCATGTGATGCCAGCAACAATACCCTCTTGGATTGTTCCATACTGAATCTCTTTGGTATCTTATAAATGTATGTACTTTGACTTAGGCCCAGAAATCTCTTGGATCTATCATGATGGATCTTAATCCCAAGAATATATGTTGTCTCATCCAAGTCCTTCATGGAGAAGCATTGATTCAACCATGACTTAACAGACTATAAGACTGGTATCTCGTTTCCAATAAGTTGTATGTCATCAACATATACAATTAGGAAAACGACTGCACTCCCACTAAATTGTTTGTAGACACAAGGCTCACATTTGTTTTTGATAAAATCAAATTTCATTATGGCTTCATCAAAATGAATGTTCCATGACTTGGATTCTTTATTTAATCCATAAATGCATTTCTGAAACTTGCATACTTTATTGGAATCCTTTGGAGTCATAAATCCTTCAAGTTGTGTCATGTAGACATATTCCTAAAGATTCCCTTTAAGGAAGGCTATTTTTACATCCATTTTACAAATCTCATAGTCATGTTAAGAGGAAATGGCCAATAGAATTCTGATGTATTTGAACATTGCAACTGATGAAAAGGTTTCATCGTAGTCAATTCCTTTACACTGCTTGAACCCTTTTGCAACCAGTTGTGCCTTATAGGTATTGACTTGTCCTTCCATGTCCAGTTTATTCTTGAATACCCATTTTCAACCAATAGGCTTTACATCAACTGGAGGGTCTACCAAAATCCATACTTGGTTTTGGTACATGGAATCCATTTCAGAATTTATGGCTTCTTTCCACTTGGAAACATCTGTTCCACTTACTACTTCCTTGTAGGTTAAAGAATCATTATTATCAACTAATAATGAGTCACCGTCCTTGGTAAATAGAAAACCATACCATTCTAGTTACTCCTATACAGTTCTTATGTCTTTGGAACAGTTCGTTTTTTCATGGGGCTTTGTTGAATCTACTCATGTACCAACTCTTGTGTACCTTGAGTCTCAACTTCATTGAAGTCTATCTCGCTCCCACTATTTATTTTGGAGATGTACTCCCTCTCAAGGAATATGGTGTGTCTTTCCAATATAACCTTTTTTCTAAGGGGTTTTATAATAAATATCCCCTTGTTTCCTTGGGGTATCCTATAAAGGTACACCTTGTGCCTCAGGGTGCAAGTTTTTACCTGAAGACGCCTTAATAAATGCATCGCTTCCCCACACATGTAAATTCGATAACATGGCTTTATTTTCACTCTAAAACTCGTATGGAATTCCATTTATCAATTTAGTTGGTACTTGGTTTAGTATGTGCACTACTGTTTGTAATGCATATCCCCAAAAAGATAATGGAAGACTCGCATGACTCATCATTGATCTCACCATGTCCAACGGGGTGTAGTTCCTCCTTTCACTCACACCATTCCACTGGGGCGTGTAAGGAGGAGTGAGTTGGGATAGGATCCCAAACTCCCGTAAGTAATCAATGAATGCTTGATTAAGATATTCTCCACCTCAGTCTGAGCAGAGTTTCTTAATCTTCTTACCAACCTGGTTCTTAACTTCATTCTTGTATTCTTTGAACTTATCAAAATAATCTGACTTATACCTCATTAAGTAGATGTATCCATATCTACTAAAATCATCAGTAAAAGTTATGAAGTATGAGTACCCTCTCCTTGCTTCAACTAGAAATGGTCCACACACATCGGTGTGAACCAATTCAGGAAGTTCTTTAGCCCTTTCACCTTTCCCACTAAATGGGTCTTTGATCATTTTTCCTTGTAAACATGCATGACATATGCCAAGTGGTTTTAGTTCTAAAGGATCTAAATATCCATCTTGATGTAACTTTGTCAAGCGTTTCTCGTTTACATGACCTAACCAGTGATGCTAAAGTTGGGTGTGGTATGAGTCATGTGAAGTATCTTTGTTATCTATTTTCATTACTTGGTTTGTGTAATCCAACATGAAAAGACCATTGTATAAATGTGCCCTACCAAAAAAAATGCTATCTTTGTAAAAGAAGCAAAATTCATTTCCAATCTTAAAAACAAATCCATATGTATCTAATATGGATACATAAATAATGTTTTTAGTAACAGACGATACATAATAACAACCCTTTAACACCAAGATCATCCCAGTTGGCAACATGAGGTCGTAGTCCCCGACAGCTACAACAGTAAGTCTGGCTTCGTTGGATGCTCGCAGATCCACCTCCCCTCGGTCAATCTTCCTAAATATACTTGGTTCCTATATTTGGATACATATGTGAGCACCACAAGCTATATCTAATACCTAATTTGTAGAAACAGATAGATTGCATTCGATAACAAATGCACCTGAAGCTTCCCCTTGCTTCTTAGGATAGGTGCAGTTCTTCTTTCAGTAGCCTTTCTTTCCGCATTCAAAACAAACAGCCTCTTGTTCCCTTAACTCCCCTTTGATCTTCCTTTTCTTAGAAGACTGTGAAGAAGCTTTGGGCTTAAATATCTTTGCCTTTCCTTTCCTATTATTCACCATAAGGATAGAAGGATTTTCACACTTCATATCTTTGTCCACTTGGCGAATGAGGATAAGAAGGTCAGATAGAGACTTTTCAATGTTGTTCATGTTAAAATTAATAAAAAAATCTAGAGAAGCTCTGAGGGAGTGATGCAAGAATGAGATTGGTTCCCAGTTCTTCAGGGAGTTTAAACCCTAGAACCTCCAGGTGCTCAATGTAGGTAATGAACTTGACTATATGAGGTCTAGCTAAGGCACCCTCTCCAATCTTACTCTAAAAGAGTGCCTTGGAGATCTCAAACCTTTCATGTCTTACTCTCTCTTGGTAAAGACCATGGAGGTGCTCGAGCATGCTATACGCATCCATGTTTTCGTGAGACTTCATGAGCTCACTAGACATTGATGATAGCATCAAACATTGAATGTTGACAATGTCATTCATATGTTTCTTATAGACCATGAAATCCTCATCACTCGCCTCTTTGGCAGGAAGATCACGTAATGCTGACTCCAATGCATAAGACTTTCGTTCATGGCGTAGGATAACCCGAAGGCGCCTAAACCATTCCTATAAATTACTACTGGTGAGGATGTTTTCTTTATCCAAAATTGATCGCAGGGATAGTGTGGTTGACTAGCTTGTCATTTTTATTCTACAATTAAAAGAGAAAATCATTAATACTTTCTTGATTACATTTTTATGAGAAATAATAAATTAAGTCTCCCACTATTTTATCAAATCCCAATGGCCCTCACCATTGAACTCAGAATGTCTAGTTTCCATGACATGCTAGTGGAAAAGATTCATATTCCCCTTCACATAACCCCAACAAGGGTTGGTCAAGATATTTGAAGGTATTTAGGTAGGCAAGTCTTTTCCAAATACGAGCTTGCAACTCCTTGATCTGTTGAGTGGACTCCCCAATCCTTAAATCCTGACTTTGGATTCCCTCAACTCTTGCCTCCAATATTACACCAAGTCTAGCAAGGGCTACTCCTCTTTATGTAATATGGTTAAGTCAACCTGAAACCTTTCATAATGGAATCCTTTATAAAATTAAGTGTCCCAACAAGGGTTGGTCAAACACATAGTTTTATTGAGTTTTTTCCTTAATCAAGTAACAGATGGCTTGGTCTAACTTAATATTTTATTTGAGGTATTTTTATCTCTTATGTGTGAATTGATTATTATCATTATAACATGCTTGTTAATATTAAGTGAAACTTACTTATGTTATTAACCATATCTTGATAATATTTACACATAAGCCTGGTTTATTTTAGTTCTATCTTGCATGCTTGTTTCATTAATTATGTGATTGTGACAACACATCCATAATGATAAACCATGCATCTGATAGAAATAAAATAAAGCAAATGGAATGATAATGAGATTTTCTAATGGTTAGTTTATCTAGAGGTTGATAAACTAACCCTAATCTAGGGGAGAAACACCTTGAACCTTTTGGGTTCATGTTTACATCTTTTCACCTGTCCACCTCTGTATCTCTTGGGATTGATTTCATCTCAACTCCAACTTGAACTGCCTCCACTAGCATGGGAGTTTCATCCATTACATATGCCTTTTTTTAACTCACACACAGGTGAGAGGTAAAAAGGGGTTTTACATAAAAGAAACCCTGGGCACGTAGGCCCTACATATTAATAAGGAGAAGGCTTGTATGCTAACAAATTTAATTTAAATAAATAAATTAAAAGAAACCATTCACATACAAAGGTATTAATCTAGCTCATGATCATCCATACATGTAACGATATTTACGCATAAATAAAATTATTATTCAATTATTTAATCATTATTGTTTAAGATAAATCATGCTTGAATCAATTAATTATCATCTTTAATTAATCAATCCTTTTATCTTAAACTCTTTTCTAAATTTCCTTTAGATTCTCGTCCATTATAATTTTAAACAAATAAATTCATTTAAAATTATCTTTGTACGTAACTTGTACCTTGGAGGAAACCCGGTGAATTCCTATTTATAACTACCCAATGAGTAGAAATGAACATTACATAGATGTTAAATTAAACACATATATATAAAACACCTATCATGTGTTGTGCATAAGCTTTACGCCTGCACGATGGTACACGTATCGAGGGTTTGTATAATATAATAATAAATTTTAATAAATCTACGTAATTTGGATGAGTACACGACATGTAGTTCCAACTACACAGTGTGTACTATTGTTCACCCATTGCTAGAAATTTAGGTTATAGCCACGGACCTATAGCCACGGACCGTGTCTATAGCCAGTTTATAGCCACGGTTTAATTAAAAAATCGTGGCTAAAATTTTTCGTCCCCCTTTTTTCCCAAATCTGTTGGGATCCTCCATTCTCCCCCAATCCGTTTTCCATCCCCCCTTTTTTCCCCCAAAATTCGTCGATCTCATCCTCCGTTCTCCCCTGATACGCGACCCTCTACGCCATCCTCCTCCATCTTCCCCTAATCAGCAACCCACTGCCCTCAACCTCTCTCTCACGATGGCACCCTCCTCCTCCATCCTTCCCTGATCTGTGACCCTCCGCCATCGACCTATCTCATGGCGGCACCATCCTCCTCCATCCTCCCCCGATCTGTGACCCTCCGCCCTCCACTTATCTCACGGCGGCGCCCTCTTCCCGGATACCCTCTCTGTGCGACCCTCCAACCCCAACGGTACCCATCACGACCTCTCTCACCATTTCTTGGCATTTCATTTTAAATCTATAACATGGGGGATTTTATCTATTTTGAGGAATAATGTTGATTTAGATCAGTCCATCCATCAATATCGTATGGAGAGGCTCATATAACTATGGGGTAGGTGGTCCCTAAGTTTCTTCTTCAATTTATATGAGTTGTATGTGCTTTATGACGTGCGAGTCTTGACAAGCATGTGAAAATGTATTAAGATGAAACCAGATTGCATTTCTCAAGGGTTTTTTATACAACCTAGGATGAGGATATCCCAAGATGCCATCTACACCCAGTTTCTCAGCGATTTGGAAAGTTATGTTATTATTGTGGATTTTCTTAGTCTTTCACTAAATTTTAAATTAAATTTACAATTTTATTGGCATTGTTTTTTGGGAATTTTTCTTGATGTAGGTCCAGGGATATGAGACTGACCCTTGGGATGTCTTTGGACTTAGTTCCAGTGTAATAAAGTATCCAGTTAAATTTTTGATGATTATTCCCTTTTATAATTAAACTGATAAATTAATTTTAAATGTTTTAGATAATTGTTTTAAGCTTCTTAGAGAGAGTTGGGATCTTACTTAGTAATGTGGGATGGGACTAAGCATGGAAAGACCTTGGTGTGCCTTGGAAAATTCTTCCTACCTTTGGGAAATAATTAGAAAAGCATTGAATAAAGATAGGCGGTATGCATACTTTACCATGTGGTATTTATGTTTTTGATTTATTCTCATGGATTGCAGTCTTTCTAATGAAGTTATAAATTTATTTAAATTAAATTAGCCCCATAAAAAATATATAAATTAATTGGTTTTAATTAATTAACTTTTTAATTAATTAAATTGAAATTCATCGATTATGATTTATAAAGTGTTAAGGCCTTGATGGACCTTGGTACTAGCTGGTTTACCTTGGACACTAATAGTCTAGGCCTTAACTTTAGACACACTTAGCCTAGGTTATGGACTTGGGTTGGGTGATTATATAGACCTTGTGAGACCTTGAAGACCAAAATGGGTCATGTGCCATCTCTTGACTCTTGTCAACATGACATATCTTGTGTAGTAAAAAAGATTGTGCTATATTGATTATGATGCCAAGAAAAATAGTATTATTTTGAGCATCAGTTCTTGAACCAAGACCTGGATTAAGACCGAGGACCTGTGTGAGGGTGCCTCTACTACTAGGGGACCCTAATGGGTGCCCTGTTGACTAACCAACCCTAAGTAGATGCATATGGACTTGGTAGAGATGGTAGTTGGTGTCACCTTAAAACCTGCATCAAATGTATAATCCCATGGGGTTATGAATTGTAGTGATGGGTTTGGAAATTTTTAAAACCCTTAACTTTTGTTTATACCTTCATATATTTATTTTGGATGCAACCATGGTGCCCAAATATACTTCTTGGGACCTAACCTATGGGCCTGATGTGACAATGGTATGGTGGTTGCCTAAGAGTGTTTCCTAGGATCCGACCTTGGGCCTTATGTGGTATGGTTGTGAGACAAATTATACATTATGATGTCATCATGGATTCCTGACATATATCCTGGGATTCGGCTATTGAACCATGTGAATAATGCTTGGGATGTTGGGATTTGACCTCAAGTCTATATGGGATGCTTTGGATGTCATGATCGCATTGTCGAGCGCGTCAAATTAGTTGTTTAATTTTGACTAGAATTTCTACAGTACAGCAGCAACCCTAGGTCATCTCTCGACGGAGCCTTAGATCATTAATTTAAAAAAAAGAGGGTTTTGATTGTGAAAGTAGAAATTTAAATGGGGTTTTACAGTACTTGGGTTTGATGATAAAAGATAACAATAGAAAATGAAAGTGATGAAACAAAGTAGAAGTAAACAAGATTGATTAAACGTGATTAACCCAAGGAAGTCTTGTGATGCTCATCCTTCATCGCTTTAAGGGATGGGGTTATGATCTTTTAATATCTGGTTTTTAACACATATTAACATAATTTTACTAAATTTATGCTAGGATACCTCCTAGGGTTCAGTCAAAAACACACAATGATTCACCGGACACCGCTGATGATTGAGTGATTTGTGTTCGACATCATAACCGAAACTCACCAAGGCAACACACGAAGAACTCGATGTGATATCCAGATTTGTATGTTACTTCTTTATGATACCATGACATAAATTTTTATGATCTTGAAAGTGCTTATGTGAGTGCAATTGACCAATATGAACCACACAAACACCGCAATTGAATGAGGGAAGAAAAAGGGATGAATGGTGCGTGAAACATCACATGAAAGGGTACCCCCAAACATGATCATTTGAGTTGAGTATAACATACCAGTATATAAATAAATTAAATAAAAATAGAGTATGAGGAAAAACAACATACAACCTATAATTAAAAAGATCATTCAAAATAATACAAGTTTGAATCTCAGGATTAAATCACGTTCCTCCCCGGGTGATCACAAGGGGTTTAGAAACCCATGGGAGGGGAAGAAGAAGAATATGTTAAAGTAGAACTTCCCATAGCCTCCAGAACTTATTGGGATGATTAAAAGACTCCTTGGGGACTCCAAAATGGTAGCACCTTGCCTCCTGGCCAAACTTTTAAATGGGGAGCCCAAGGTGGCATTTTATAGGAAAATTGGAAGGTGGTTTTAGGCACACAGATTTCTTCAATCCACTTGTACCATGTGTTTCGGCCTTCAAAAAGCCTTATATCACTTTGGATAAAATAGAACAGTTGTATCCCCCCCACTTGGATATCTCCACCGAAAGTTTGGAACCATTTGGACAACTATAACTCTATATATTGATAAAATACAGAACACCTCATTTGACTTGGTCCAGCTTTGATTTATTGGACATATTAGTTAGTATGGGCATTGTAGAGGCCGAATGAGGCTTCGGTTCTTTCATATGAAATGTAGCCCATAAAATTTTGGACTGGACCACAAAATATCATCCCATTTGGATGCACGGTTCAGTAGAAATATGTGGTTGAGTCCACTGGTGTTTTTGGATCATGTGCATATTGGGCCATCTTTCTTGGACTTCATCATGGGTTCTCCAAATCACCTTCACCTTCAATATAATTATCAAAACATGTAACATTTCACTTTTTAACAGTGTTAAACACAAAATAATTGAATCAAAAATAGAGTTAAATTTGTTATTATACTTTTAATTTTCAATACAATACCAGTTTAATACATTGGTATAAGGGTGAAATAAAACAGTGAATCGTGGTACGATCACACCCCCACACCTAAACATTTGCACTCCTGGGCAATGTATAATATCCTAATCATGTCCCATTCATAAATCAAAGGTGTGAAAACATCCAATATTCTTCAGAAATGAAATTCATCATGTCTCGTTTATGGAATCAATTTTCCTGTCATTTTTCTTTTCTCACATTCAAATTTGTTCAACTTCATTTGTTAACCCATGCAACATGTCGCAACCTACCTCACCTAAAAAATTTATGTCTTATCTCAAGGAACATATGAAAGTGGAGTTATGCTCTTTTCTCAGATTTCATGCGATCTTACCATATGCTTGTAAATATTCTAAGTTCTCTACCGGTAGAAACTAGTGCGCTACTCAAGAGGACTTTCAACAGGTTGTTCTGAGGTTCAAGGGTTGGTAGGATTTAATGTTTAAAAATCTGAGGATGAAGAGGGGTGTTTAATCTCTTATGTACAAAACATGTCAAAATTCATCAAGTTTTCACAATGAATATACACACTCAACACCTCACAAAGTGTATCACCTCCAACTATCTCTTCCCGTTGTCCATTTTTTGGGTCACAACCAAACAATGAATAATAATGAGTAAACATCCTCTTTCTCTATTTTTTTCTTTTGTTCTGTTTCTTTTTTTCAATGTACAGAAATATATTTTTTTAGTTTTTTTTTGGAGATAAAGAGGGAAACATGTATAAAACAATGATGTAATATGGCTTGTGAACCCATTGCCCAACGAAAATGTAGGCACCCTTTATATCAACCCATAACAATGATTCTTTCCCCAGAATTCTCATAGAAACACCCTCTCACGCACACTTGTTGAAAATAAACAAGAATATACACAAGATATGGGTAGGTAGGGATAAATTAGCTTTTAATATGGCTACCTAACAATAATTTCATGGTCTCTAAGGCTTTAGAAGGATAAAATGTAAAGGTGGCCAAAATAGAAGATAATTGTACAAAGGGATTTTCAATGAATGATTGCCTCTATCATGAATGTAGCATACTTGAATATTATGGCTTCAAAAAGAATCAACGCAGGTTCTAGTTTCTCTAAATGACCCAAGACTCTCAATAAAGTGATTAAAATGAAGAATATGAAATAAAAGGGCTTAGAATGTCTCTCGGGTAAGGGATTAAAATATTGGTCAGTGTTAATGAGGCTTGGGTTTCAAAAATCCATTAAACACATAAGAATGATTTGAAAATAAAAATTATAGAAAAAGATTTCATATCAACATTCATTTGAAAAACATTTTTCCAAAAACAGTGGAATTTTCAACACAATCAACTCAAGTATGAAAAATGATTTTGGATATTTTTTTTAAGATCATTTTTTTATCTAAAAACAAAAAATAAGGAAAAATAAATCAAAAATGAAAACACTTCTTTTTTTTTTGTAATTTTTAATTTTTTTTGTTTTTACTTAATCGTGACTATGAAATGTGACATGTCACCCTCCCCCACACCTAAAAGTTACATTTTCCTCAATTAAATTATTTTAAATAAATAGAAAAGTAAATAAAAGGTAGGGAGAAGGGACAGCCTGCTAAGTGGTGTTATATGTGGCATCTATCAGTTGGATTTCCTCCACGATATGCTTTGGAAAATCCTCATAGAAGTGTTTCAACCTCTGCCCATTGATAGTAATCCTTTGTCCACTCTTCTCATGCAAAACCTGTATAACACCAAAAGGGTACACATCAGTAATGGTATAAGGACTGGGCCATCGAGAATGAAGCTTACCTGGGTAGAGCTTTAGCCTAGAATTATACATGATAACCTTCTCACCAATATGGAACTTCCGTTGATGAATCATGATATCATGGATAGATTTTTTCTTCTCTTTATAGATTCGGGAGTTCTCATATGCATCACGTTGAATTTCTTCTAACTCTTGTATCTGCAACTTTCTATGCTCACCTGCATCTGAAAGATTCATATTACACTGTTTAACAACCCAATATGCACGGTGTTCTACCTCCACTGGGAGGTGAAAAGCCTTTTCAAACACAATTATATATGGTGACATTCCAATTAGGGTTTTAAAAGCTGTATGGTATGCCCAAAGTGCATCATCCAAGCGCAAACTCCAATCTTTTCTATTGGGTTTTACCATTTTTTCCAAGATTTTTTTAACTTCATGATTTGATATTTCTGCTTGTCCATTAGTTTGGGGGTGATATGTAGTGGATACTTTATGATCAACTCCGTACTTACGAAGCAAATTTTTCATGTTGTGTTTTCAAAAACGTGAACCCTGATCACTAATGATGAATCTTGGTAAACCAAACCTACTGAAAATTTGGGACCTCATAAAATCAACAACCACTCAAGAGTCATCAGTCCCAATGGCCTTTGATTCCACCCATTTAGATATATAGTCAACAGCCAATAATATGTACACAAAGCCAAATGAATTTGGAAAAGGCCCCATGAAGTCAATGCCCCATGCATCAAAGATCTCACAAAATAACATGGGTTGTTGGGGCATTTCATTCCTCTTGGAGATATTCCCTGTGAATTGAAAATGACTACATGACTTGAAAAATCTATGGGCATCCCTATATAAAGTTGGCCAATAAATTCTGGAGTAAATGACCTTTCGAGCTGTACGTTGGGAGCCAAAGTGGCCTCCACAGGCCAAAGTGTGGTGGAAGGTCAAAATAGAGGTGAACTCATGGTTAGGGACACACCGACGAACTACTTGGTCACTACAAATTCTCCACAAGTATGGGTCATCCCAAATGTACCACTGAGAATCATGCTTAATTCTCTAGAATTGTGAAGTGCTAAAACCAGTGGGGACCCTGGATGTTTCTAGATAATTCACAATGTCTGCATACCAGGGGGTAAGGTCCACAACATCACAAAGGGTCTCATAAGGGAAGAATTCTCCAATGGGGAGGGGTGAGTCAACATGATGGTCCAATGGTGGGTAAATCCAACTAATGTGGTCAGCTACCACATATTCCACTCCTCTCTTATCTCTAATCTCAAGGTCAAACTTCTGGATGAGGAGCATCCACTGAATGAGGCGGGGCTTAGCTTCAGGTTTCTTTAGGAGGAAACGAAGGGCATCATGGTCAGAAAAGACAATGATTTTTGACCCAATAAGATATGAACAGAATTTCTCCAAGGAAAAAACAATAGAAAGAAGTTATTTTTCAATGGTTGTGTAGTTCTCTTGGGCCGGTCCAAGGGTACGTGAGGCATATGCAATGACATGAGGAGCCTTCTCAACCCTTTGTGATAAAACCGCCCTAACTGCAAAGTTAGAGGCATCACACATAAGTTCAAAGGGGAGATCCCACCTTGAAGTTTGGATGATGTGAGGTTATGTGAGACTACTTTTTAGTGAATTGAATGCATCTACACATTTTTTATCAAAAACAAATTCAGAATCCTTTTGTAATAACCGGGATAAGGGAAGTGCGATCTTACTGAAGTATTTAATGAATCGGCGGTAAAAACCAGCATGACCCAAGAAAGATCGCACCTCACGAACACATTTTGGATATGGAAGGGCTGAAATTAATTAAATTTTAGATTTATCAAATTGAATTCCCTTATTTTAAATTACATTCCCAAGAATTATCCTCCACTCAACCATAAAATGACATTTCTCAAAATTTAAAACAAGATCTTTTTCAATGCAGCGGCAGAGGACAGAACCTAGGTGTTCCAAACAATCATCAAAAGAAGTTCCATAAACTGTGAAATCATCCATAAAAACTTCCATGCAATTCTCAAGGTACTCTGAAAATATACTCAACATGCAACGCTGAAAAGTACCAGGAGCATTACAATGACCAAAAGGCATCCTTCTTTATGAAAATGTTCCAAATGGACAGGTAAATGTTGACTTTTCTTGATCCGCATGGCCTATATGGATTTGGAAATAACCCTAATATCCATCAAGGAAACAATAATGGGACTTACCAGCCAATCATTCTAACATTTGGTCAATGAAAGGTAGAGGAAAGTGGTCCTTCCGCGTGGCTTGATTCAGTCGAAGGTAGTCAATACAGACTCGCCAACTATTTTGCACATGTGTTGGAACCAATTCATTCTTTTCATTTGACACAACTGTTATTCCTATTTTTTTAGGCACAATTTTCACTGGGCTAACCCATTTACTATCAGATATAGGATAAATGATCCCTACAGCAAGTAATTTACTGACTTCCAATTTTACCACTTCAAGGAGAGTGGGATTCAACTGGTGTTGAGATTGTATTACGGGTTTATCCTCATCATCCAAAATTATATGGTGCATACAAATAGATGGTATAATCTCAGGAATATTAGCCAATGTCCATCCTATTGCCTTTTTACACTCTCTCAAAATTTTGAGCAATTTTGATTCCTGTTGTGGAGAGAGGTTATTGGAAATAATGATGGGTAATTGGTCAATACCCTCAAGATAAGCATATTTTAAATTAGAAGGAAGTGCTTTTAATTCCAACACTGGGGGTTTTTGTACCGAGGGAGGGGATTTAGGGAGAGTGAGGTCCATTAAACTGTCTATGTGCTCATGTTTAATCTCTAAAGATAGAGAATCTATTTAAATGAGATTTACAGAATCATCGACGGTCATGGGTACCTCTGAATGAACACACTCATCAATTAAAGCACAAAATTTACACTTTTCAGAACCCACACAACACTCAAAACATGACTCAAAACTCAAATCATCCAAGGGTGAAGAAGAAGAAAATGAATCAGAGTATGGGTGGAGAAGAGAATTGTGTGTGTGTGTGGATTGTTTGAGAGAACTTCCATCGAATAGATAGGAAGAGTGGAGTTCTCTTCAATGGGGTGTTTCATAGCCTCAAGGATGTTAAAACTGACCTTTTCTCCTCCGAATTCCATGGACAACATACCATTGTGAACATTGATGATCGTCTTTGATGTTTTTAGGAATGTCCTCCTAAGTATGAGAGGAGCATGTCCTTGGGTTCGGGTATCTTCCATCTCAAGAATGTAGAAATCAGTAGGGAAGATTAGATTCTTCACTCGTACAAGGACATCCTCAATAACTCCTTTTGGATGTGTTGTACTATGGTTATAAAGTTTCATGACAATTCCTGTTGGTTGAATCTCTCCAACCTGTAGAGAAGTATACACTTAGTGAGGCATTACATTAATGGAAGCACCTAAATCTAGCATAGCATCAGAAAAAAAGGTCTCCCCTATGGTACACGGTATCGTGAATGTGCTTGGATCCTTGCATTTGGTTGGCATTGCTGGTTGAATCAAGGCCGAGACATTCCTACCCAAGTTAAATCTCTCATTCCCCTTCAGCCTTCGTCTATGGGTGCAAAGTTCTTTAAGAAATTTGGCATAACGGGGAATTTTCTTGAATGCATCCAACAATGTAATATTAACTTGAACTTTTTTAAATGTATCCATTATTTCATTTTCAATCTCATTATCAAAGTTTTTCTTCGATTTAGAGAGTCTTTGAGGGAAAGGAAGAGGAATTGATTGTTCATGGGAATCCTTAATGATAATTTTATTGTCATTTTTATTTTGTTTTTCTTCATTGGAATCTTTTATGGGTGGAGAAAGAGTGTTTTCAAGAGGGGGACATACCTGTTGAGTAGAATCAGTAGAAGGAGAAGCTTCTTTACCACTACAAAGTGTAATTACACATACATTACCTTTGTCCTTCGGATTGGAAATGGGTTGAGATGGTAGTTGTCCAGACCCTTGCATCTTAAGCTCACCGATGGTGTTTGCCAACTGCCCTACTTGAGTTCATAGGTCTTGAATTGCTGATTGTGTGGTCTGTTGGAACTAGAGGTTCTGGGTTGACATTTGTTTCACA
Organism: Viscum album; assembly: GCA_963277665.1. Classification (NCBI taxonomy): domain Eukaryota; kingdom Viridiplantae; phylum Streptophyta; class Magnoliopsida; order Santalales; family Viscaceae; genus Viscum; species Viscum album. Next base: position 545,773,597 of record OY728119.1, read on the forward strand.
TTGTTCTCGAGGCTTGGTTCAGATTTGGGAGGAGGAGGATGATTGTTTTGAGAAGTTGAAGGATAAGAAGGTTGTATACCTTGGCCTTATTGATACCAATTCTGCTTGTGGTAGCTTGAGTTTCCTCCTTGTCGGTACTGGGGTTGTGCTTGCCACCCTGGATTTGGATTTGTCCTGAATTGTTCTTTCTTGAAGGGTGGTTCTTGTTAGAATGGACGTCCTGGGAACACAGCTGCACAAGACTCAAATGAATCTTGAAGTTGTGGGTACTGGTCAGAAAAATGAGTGTTATCAGAACAAATACCACAATGTAATGGAATAGAAGTAGAGTACGAGTTACCTTGTGCTTGAGATAATTGCCTTAGAAGGGTATGCATCTCATCAATTTTAGTATCTACCTTTTGTTCTAGGGATGAATGACTTACCTCATGAACTCCTCGGGTTGGTGCAATTTCTCGTGTACCAAATTGTTGTGAATTTTGAGCCATGTTGGCTATTAAATCACGAGCGGCGGAAGGAGTTTTATCAACTAGGGCACCACCAATTTTAGCATCAATCATTCCACGATCAATGGGAATATGTCCCTCATAGAAGTATTGGATTAGTAGTTGTTCACTAATCTGGTGGTGGGGGCACCTTGAGCAAAGTCTTTTGAATCTCTCCCAATATTCATGAAGGGTCTCTCCTTGTGATTGCCTAATTCCATAGATTTCTTTCCTAATTGATGCAGTTCGGGAGGCAGAGAATAACTTCTCTAGAAAGAGTATTTTTAGGTCATTCCAGCCCCCAATTATGGTAGGCAAATAGTATATCCAATCTTTGGCTACATCATCAAGGGAGAAAGGGAATGCCCTAAACTTAATTAAGTCCTCAAACACATTTTGGGGTCTCATGGTGGAGCACACTATGTGAAATTACTTAAGGTGTTTATGAGGGTCCTCACCGGGAATACCATGGAATTTAGGAAGAAGGTGGATGAGGCATGATCTCAACTCAAAGTTGGCTGCTTCCTCAGGATATTGGATGTATGCAGGTTGGTACTCCACATCAGGGGTGGTCAGTTCTTTTAAAGTTCGATTATTTGCAGCCATGTTTTCTTGGGTTTGACTGGGTTCAATTTTGGATTGGTTTAGGACCACTTGAGGTTCCAAAAGGGGTTCCTCAATGTTAATTTATTGACCTTATCTAGATGCCTTGATTTGTGTGTGAAGTGACTTTTCAATTTCAGGGTCAAATTCAAGTAGTGTTTCTTTACCAGATCGGGTCATGCAAATAATTTGTGAAGTTTTTTTTTTGAATATGGATAAAATCACTTAAGAAGGGTGAAAAGAGAATATAATTTTATAATACATAATTATAGAGAGGGATATGGATAATGAGAGAGATATATAGAAAGAGAGAGAGAGAGAGAGAGAGAGAGAACACTCCAAAAACAACAAAAAATAAAGACAAAAACCAAAACAAAAACAATCAAATGGGGGTGGGGTATTTAAAAGAGTACTAATTAAGAAGTAAAATAAACAAATAAAATGAAATAAAGAAAAAAAATGATCTTGGCTCCCCAGCAACGGTTCCAAAATTTGATCGCGTTGTCGAGCGCGTTAAATTAGTTGTTTAATTTTGACTAGAATTTATGCAGTACAACAGCAACCCTAGGTCGTCTCTCGACGGAGCCTTAGATCATTAATTTTAAAAAAAAGAGAGTTTTGATTATGAAAGTAGAAAGGTAAATGGGGTTTTATAGTACTTGGTTTTGATGATAAAATATGACAATAGAAAATTAAAGTGATAAAACAAAGTAGAAGTAAACAAGATTGATTAAACGTGATCAACCCGGGGAAGTCTCGTGATGTTCATCCTTCATCGCTTCAAGGTATGGGGTTATGATCTTTTAATACCTGGTTTTTAACACATATTAACATAATTTTACTGAGTTTATGCTAGGATACCTCCTAGGGTTCAGTTGAAAACACATAATGATTCACCGAACACCACCAATGATTGAGTGATTTGTGTTCGACATCATAACTGAAACTCACCAAGGCAACACACGAAGAACTCGATGTGCTGCCTAGGTTTGTATGTTACTTCTTTGTGATACCATGACATAAATTTGCATGATCTTGACAGTGCTTATGTGAGTTCAATTGACCAATATGAACCACACAAACACCGCAATTGAATGAGGGAAGAAAAAGGGGTGAACGGTGTGTGAAACATCACATGAAAGGGTACCACCAAACATGATCATTTGAGTTGAGTATAACATACCAGTATATAACTCAATTAAATAAAAATAGATAATGATTAAAAACAACATACAACCTGGAATTAAAAATATCATTCAAAAGAATACAAGTTTGAAGCTCAGGATTAAATCACATTCCTCCCCGGGAGATCACAAGGGGTTTAGAAACCCATGGGAGGGGAAGAATAATAAGATGTTGAAGTAGAAATTCCCATAGCCTCCAAAACTTATTGGGATGATGAAAAGACTCCATGTGGACTCCAAAATGGCAGCACCTTACCTCCTGGCTGAACTTTCAAATGGGGAGCCCAAGGTGCCATTTTATAGGAAAATTGGAAGGTGGTTTTAGGCACACAGATTTCTTCAATCCACTTGTACCACGCGTTTCGGCCTTCAGACAGCCTTATCTCGCTTTGAAGAAAATAGAATATTTGTAGCCCCCCCCCCCCCCTCTTGGCTATCTCCACTGAAAGTTTGGAACCATTTGGACAACTACAGCTCTAGATATTGATAAAATACAGAACACCGCATTTGACTTGGTCCAGCTTTGATTCCTTGGATAGATCAGTTAGTATGGGAATTGTAGAGGCCGAATGGGGATTTAGTTCCTTCATATGAAATGTATCCCATAAAATTTTGGACATTCCCACAAAATATCATCCCATTTAGATGCACGGTTTAGTAGAAATATGCGGTTGAGTCCACTGGTGTTCTTGGATCATGTGCAGATTGACCCATCTTTCTTGGACTTCATCATGGGTTCTCCAAATCATCTCCACCTTCAATATAATTATCAAAACATGTAACATTTACCTTTTTAATAGTGTTAAACACAAAATAATTGAATCAAATATGGAGTGAAATTTGTTATTATACTTGTAATTTTCAATACAATACCAGTTTAATACATTGGTATAAGGGTGAAATAAAACAGTGAATCGTGGTACGATCATGCCACAAGTTCCTAGGATGCCCAACCTAACTAGGATCCAACTGAGTTGGATTATGGGATTATTTATTTTTATTCAATATTATTATTATTATTAGATGACTATGTTATCCCTAGGATTATCCAGTCAATCCTGATTACTTTACTTATTCTTGATCAGGATGCATGGGATCCGACCATTTGGCATGGTGACTTGGGGGATGTTTTTTATTCAATGATTACCCAAGGTGCCTAGGAATCAACCTCAATCCATTAATTTTATTGGATTTTATAGACATTCTCATGATTCTTGGAATATATTCATGGAGCCATTCATGATGAGTAGTTGGTTGTTTGGACCTGAGTATTTGGTATGCCTAGGTTACACCAAGATCTGATATTTATATGGTTGGCATGATATCATGAAATGCTAAGGGGGGGGGTGCAGTGGGGAGGGGGAAGTGGGGGTGCAAGGGGCAGAGGGAGGGGTGCAAGGTAGGGAGGGGGTGTGTTATGGGCAGGGGGTGAAAGGGGGGTAGGGGGTGGGGTAGGGAATAGGGGGTGGGGCAGGGGGCGTTAGTGCAGGGGCAGGGGGTGAAAGAGGGTGCAGGGGGTGGGGTAGGGGGGTGCTGGTGCAGGGGAAGGGGGGGTGAAAGAGCTTCTTGATAAAAAAATATCACGAGTTTTTAAGAATAATATAGATGATGTTGATTTGATGCTTGGGTTATTCATCACAGCTTAAATCATTGTGATTTGAGCTGAATGAGTGATGTTTGAAAAATAAAGAGCTTTATTAATGATCATGTTATTTAGTATTGGGATGTACATATCAATCTAAATATTATTTTTTCATTGTTGTTTATGGATTCATGTATCATTTATCATGTACAATTGACACACTGATCACATATATATAAGAAGTCGATATATCTCATTTCTTTTCCCACTATTTTCTTATAGGTGGATTCTTATGGTGAGGCCGGTTCTATCCACCACCATCGAAGACAATGAGTTCAACATTGTATTTGGGTAAGTTTTATTCCGTTTTTATTCTTTGGCCCAATTTTAATTAGAGTTTTTTTTATTTTTGGGTTCCTTATATTTTTGTAGTGCATTTTGAGATAAATTGATCAACTCCACTATAAAAAACTGGAACAACTGAAGGTTTTGAGGTGGAAGTTATATAGGGTTGAAACCTTTTAATGAACTCAAACTAGCTTAATATAACACTTTATAAAGTGTGTAGTATTCCCTTCATTTAAGTCATGAAAGACTTGGCCTCATCAAGAACATCTTGAGACATGTCTAATTGCACCATTGGAAGATTTTGGAACATGTACCTTTGAGATACAACCATAACACCAAGATCATTGAACTCATACTGGTAGTATAAACATGAGGTTAGTCTTAACTTGTGTTATCCAATGCTTCTGAAAGAATTGAAAATGGATTCCAGAAGGAGTAGTAGAAGATCCAAGCATGGAGGAGGAAGCTCTATGGGAGTACGAACCCCTTGAATATCCACTGTAGGTAAGGGAAAATGATAAATATTTTTTATAATTAAAGAGAGGGGAAATGCTATTTTTTTCCCAAAACCCCATTGCACCCGATTTATGCACATGGTTCACAAACTGTGTGCAAACCGTGATAAATGGATATTCCCCCCCATCTGCAATAGACCACATGGCTGTGCATCTAAGCCTGCATGGTTGTAGACAAACCGTGTGGACTTTTATGTTCCCCTGTCAGCAGCTGCATTGTTTAAACAAACTGTGTGGCCTAGGTCACATAGTTTCCACTAATTGTTTGGGCCAGAACCCTCTCACTCAAGGAGGGGTCCCGTAACAAGTTATGATCTCATGTTTTATTTCGTACTTCCACCCTCCCACTCAAGGTGAGGTATCATAACTTATCTAATAACACCTCCCACTCACTCAGAGTGACTTCACATAAACCCTCTCAAATGGAAACCATCTCACTTTGGGTGAGGTCTTGTATCTTATCTTATACCATAAACATCTCACTCAGGGTGAGGTATTTCTTCTCATCTCATTATATCACCCACTCACATAGGTTGAGGTCCCATATCTCATCTCATATCACCAATTTATTCGTTAGGTCAGGTCTCTTATCATATCATGTACCGCCACTGTCTCATTCAAGACATGACCTACATGAATACAGTAAGGGAGTATGAAATACATAGAGAACACAACCATAAACCTAGCACATAGATATCTGGTAAGCCATAACTAGTTCCCCACTAGAGGATACCCCACTATAAAACTCATAATCAACTATTTTTGCCTTTATTAGACTTGGTACCCAGTGTACCTAGACATGGTAATTGATGGGTCTTAAAATTAAGTGGAATGGACTAGAAACCCTCTAACTGCTACTTGATTACCCCATGAATCACTTGAACACCTAAATAGGCATAAAAACTCCTCAAGAGACATCCCAACACTCAGATTTTTTTTCTAAATACCACTTCTTGAAACTCTCGCTACTTGGAGACTAAAAATTCAATTTCATTTGAATTCTCTAACTCATAACGATATAGGTAATTATAAACTCCCCATGAAATGGATACACATCCTTGGAAAGTATTCTGGATTATCCAACAAATCAATATTTATTAATCATAATGAAAACAACTACTCATTCCAAATTCAAGATTGGATTCCTAGAAATCATCTATCATCCTGTTCTAGGGGAAAAAAGGTTTTTTCTGAAAAAACGTCACGAATTATCCTTTATACACATATTTCATTAAGTGGTTGAAGTGGAATGAAATGTGGAGGGTGGGTAGGGGGTACATGGGGTGGGTAGGGGGTAGGGGGTGGGCAGGGGGTGTGGACAGGGGAGGGGGCAGGAGGGGTGTGCAGGTGGGGGGCAGGGGGTGTGTAGGTGGGGGAAGGGGGGCAGGGAGAGGGGGTGTGTAGGTGGGGGGGCAGGGGGAGTGCTGGGGGAAGGGGGAGGGGTGTGTGCAAGTGGGAGGGCAGGGGGAGGGGGTGTGTAGGTGGGGGCAGGGGAGGGGGCAGGGGGGTGTGCAGGTGGGGGGCAGGGGGCAAGGAGAGGGGGGTTGCTGGGGGGAGGGATGTTCAGGTGGGGACAGGGGAGGGGGTATGGGGTGTACAGGTGGGGTTTTTTTTATTACAGATCGTTATCCCCCTCTCATTTGAATTTGGTATGATTTATTGGTTTCAATTTATTGTCTTCTTTATTGTCAGATTTTCCTTGGTTATGGTTTAGTTGTTTTGACTTATTGAATATGATACAGTTTATTTTATTTGTTATTTATTCTAATTTTATACATTATATTTCTAATTTTTCAATTATTATGTATAGATATTGTTCAATGTGTCAGATGAACATCATTACAAAGGTACAATGTAATTATCATTTATGTTTTCTACTATTTTAACTGTCTCCATATTTAATCCACTTTTATTGCAATATTTTGTACCACTAATTTATGCATTCAATATATTCAATATAATCAGTATTAATGCAATGTTTTGATCCAGCATACAAGGGGACATGGTGGGGTAACACTAGATTTTGGAGAAATACACCATCGTGGAAGGTACAATGTGATTATCATTTAATAAACTGCAGCTTTTGTAACCCCACACACCCTTCTTTTCACAATTAATTTTTTCTGTATAGATTTTGTTATATTTGATTGGTTTCCAAACTATCTCCATTATGTTGACATTCACAATTACAGTGTTCTGGTTTCAATGTTCATTACTATTAGTTATTATTTGAACAGTACGTTACATCATATATTTGATTTCTCAATGGTACAAATAAATTTTTATTCCTTTTCATATAAAATTAATGTTTACTAATATTGTGATGATGTCCTAGAAACTTCTACAACTATTAATTCTTATTTGAATAGTCTGTTCATTTATATCTTATTTGTTTTGATGAAAATTTAAAATTTTTACATGTGATTAGAGCATTACAACTGCTTTAGAATGAGAATGGGTGATGAATCATTAGTAAAAATTAACTGTGTTGGGATGTTCTTGATCCTACATACATGGTCACAGGGTGGAGTCACACTACAATTTAGAGAAATACACCATCATGGAAACGGGAGTAGTGACTCATTTTGGAGCTGTGTATCTTTACAAATTAGTTGCAGCACTGATGTTGGGTAAGTTTTTATTATTTCATCATGTTTCAAACAGATTTTTATTTTAGCATATCCATTACATCTCCACTACGCACATATTAGTTTAACCAGTTATTTCCAAAAAAAAATTGTACATTCAACATAAAAATATTCAGGCCTTTCTAAGCTCATATAGATTAATCACCTTTTAGAGGATTGATCTATCTATTCACTGCTTTCAATATACCCATCCATGTGAATTGATTTTACAAAATACTAAAAAAATACACATAATGTTATTTCAAACTGAATTGATTTTCATCTCTCCACTCTCCAGTTTCCGCTGATCCTCCATTATTTCTTCCTCGCAGTCCACCGCCATAAGCTTCTTCAGTTTTCCCAATCTAGGGTTTCCACAGCTTCTCCATTTTTTGGATTCCTTCTTCGTGGTCCCTACGTGTTCCTCTAGGACCATTTCCCCTATCACCCACCCCTCCATCCCTCGATTCTCTTCTGTTTATGGTTGATACTTTGTATAGGTATCAAATTTTTTCTGTTTTAGTTGGTTTAGTTGATATACCAAACATGCATTCTGTTTTGAATTTGTTGTTTCTAACTGAAAATTCAGTTAAATTTTTTATTAGTTATTTTTTTAATGAAGTTTTTTGCATCCGTTTTTCTTGATTTTCAACTAAAGATTTCATTTTAATTTTTTTATTAATAGTTAAATTTTTGTGTTTTTTTGTTAATGAAGTTTCTTAATTTTCTGTTACTTTGAATTTTTATTTTCTTTAATAGATTTATAGGTTTATCTACGATAAAATATGTTTTTTGTTTCAGGTTTCGAAACAATGAATATTCTGTTTTTCATTATTAAATGAAGATAGTGTTGCATTTATTTTCCTCATGCGATCTTTCTTCTCATTCAGGTATTCTGCAATGAAACAAACTTCATAAATGGATCTCTAAATGGGGAATCTCTTTCATTTAGACGAGCAGTATGTATTCCCCTTGAAGTTTTTTAGGATTCACACATATTTTTTCCAAAAATGGAGTACTAATTTCAGCAATGATACTTAGACTACTAGATCCTAAATCAGAAAATGATTCCACTCGGAACATCGGCTCTTCATCACCCAAAAAGGTTCTTCTTCTATGTTTTCCTACATGTTGATGTTTTGAAACTTTCATATTCATGGTTTTAACTGTTCCATACCCAGAATGTTCTGAATAATCCTGAAAACATGCAATACTTATCATAAGTGATATATGTTTTCAGATGTTTTTGGTATGTCCTTCCAAATCAATTCTGATTGTTAAGAATTGGGGCCCAATGGGCTACTATTTTGACAGATTTGGAATTTTTTTAGAGTTGAGATTTTTGAAATAGACCAGGTGATGCATGGGATTTTTTACTACTGCTTTTCTATGTAACTGAATACTATATATTTTTATTCATTTATTGTTTGATGACGACTTTATGGTGGTTTTTCCATTCTATGGTAATTGATGTGTGAATTATATTTATTTCAGGATATGTGTTCACATTGAAGAACATGTTTTTGCATGGAAAAAGTGATGGTTCAGTTGAAGTTGGAACCAGGAAATAAGATTAGTATAAAATATTTTTTTTCTAAACAATGAATATTTAGTTTGTCATTATTAAATGAAGATAGCATTTTCTTTTTTTCAAATATCTATAATGTTCTGTTTTTATGGTGTTAATGAATTTTTTATTAACAATATCTTTGTTATGTATGTTCTTATTTTGGAAGGGATATATGTTGTTGTAATAAAAAAAATGCATTTGAGTTATTTAAACAAAATAATTTATCATTTGTTGTTGAAAGTATACGTTAAGGTAGCTTTGGACCAACCTGTTTGCAATATGATAGGCAGTGATTCTAGCAGCTCCAGTTATGAGGAAGTTCATGGGTGTATATGCAGCCATGTCACAACCCATATGGTATCCATATTCATCCCTTTGAATCAATGATTGGGGTGGAGGGGGTAGGGGAGGGGGGAGGGGGAGGGTGGAGGGGGGCAGGGGGCGGGGGGCGGGGGGCGGGGGGCGGGGGGCGGGGGGCGGGGGGCGGGGGGCGGGGGGCGGGGGGCAGGGGGCAGGGGGCAGGGGGCAGGGGGAGGTCTGCAGGGCAGGGGGCAGGGGGTGGGTGGAGGGGGGCAGGGGGCAGGGGGCAGGGGGCAGGGGGATGTCTGTAGGGCAGGGGGAGGGGGAGGGGGGAGGTCTGGAGAGCAGGGGGCAGGGGAGAGGTCTGCAGGGCAGGGGGGAGGGGAGGGGGTGGGTGGAGGGGGCAGGGTGGAGTGGGGAGGTCTGCAGGGCAGGGGGTGGTCTGTAGGGGGGTCTGCAGGGGTGGGGGCTGCTGTCCAGGGGGGTCCAGCAGGGGGGCTTCTGTCCAGGGGGGGTCCAGCAGGTGGGGGGCTACTGTCCTGGGGGTCTAGCAGGGGGGGGTTGCTGTCCAGGGGGGTCCAGCGGGGGGGGGGTGTTGTCCAGGGGGGCTGGGGCTGCTGTCCAGGGGGGTCCAGCAGGGGGGTGTCCAGGGGGGTCCAGCAGGGGGGCAAGGGGTGTGCAAGGGGGGTGTGCAAGGGGGTGTGTAAGGGGGGTGCAAGGGTGTGTGTGTAAGGGGTGTAAGGGATGTGTTGGGGGTGGCTGTTGTCCAGGGGGGTGCAGGGGGGGATGTTGTCCAGGGGGGTCCAGCAGGGGGGGCTGCTATTCAGGGGGGGTCCAGCAGGGGGGGTTCTGTCCAGGGGGTCCAGCAGGGGGGGCTGCTGTCCAGGGGGGCTGTTGTCCGGGGGGGTTGTTGTCCAGGGGGTTCAGTAGGGGGGTTGTTCAGGGGGGGTTCTATCCAGGGGGTCCAGTAGGGGGGGGGGCTGCTGTCTAGGGGGTCCAGCAGGGGGGCTGCTGTCCAGGGGGTCCAGTAGGGGGGTGGGGGACTATTGTCCAAGGGGGTCTAGCAGGGGGGCATGGGGTGTGCAAGGGGGTGCAAGGGGTTGTGTGCAAGGGGTGCAAGGGATGTCTGCGGGGGGGGCTGTTTTTTTATGAAATGGGAAGGGTTTTAGCCACAGTTTCAAACCATGGCTAAAACCCTATAGCCACGGTTCATTGAACCGTGGTTATAACCTATAGCCATGATTTTTGGACTTATATCCACGGTTCCAAACCATGGCTATAGCCTAATTTTCTAGTAGTGAACATCCATCTAGAATACACGCTCGAGGAAATGGCGTGTGAGTGTACTTCAAAAATATTCAGAGTACACGGCATGTCAAGTGGGCCACATGCCATGTAGTTCCTCGTTACATGGTCTCTATTCAGGCAAGCCGTGTATGGGGTACATGGTCCAACCTTAACCCGAAAGGACTACACGCCGTGTCTAGTGGGCCACACAGCATGTAATTTGGAAACCGCATGCCACCTATTCCTGGTCAACATACGGATTCATTAAGACTTAGACAAACTCTAATGACACAGCTTGGTTTGGCACACCAAACCCGGTGCATTGAACCTTGACTGAACGACGTGTATTACCGAATACACGATGTGTGTTCTGGTGTTGTATGGCCAGGAACCTTTGGCACCTCCGGATGAGATCATCTGTTTTATTTTAATCAAAATTAAAAGAAAAGATTGTTTCTGTAAGGTGAACGAGAAATGAAAGATGAGGAATAGATCTCGAGATTCAGATTTGCAGAATGATTAACTTGAATTGAAACAACTAAATTATTAAATGCATAAATCATCAACGAAATATTTAAATAATTATAAACTATGATGTAACCGCTCTGATACCACTTGTAGGTTCCGGCCACAACGGAAGTACAGTTGGGACGAAGCCCAACTTTAATTTTTACCATGATCAATGGTTATTCTCAAATCAATACAACGATGAATGTCAGTCTCCACAGAATAGAACCAAAGATTTGGATAAAGAAGGAAGAGTCCTGAAACCTTTAGAGAGGATCTTGCAAATCATGTTTATAATTGATTTAATTAATTTCATAAAGAAAATAATACCTGGATCTTCGAAATTTTCTTCGTTGATGATGTTGATCGTCCGGAATGACCCATCTGAATTATCTTGTTGCGCTTGCAGGGATCCAAAATAGAATCCCTCTAGCGGTGATCCACATGTGTTCTGATGACCTCCGATCGACATCACTCGTTCTCCGGGTGCTAGCGCGGTGAAGCGAGTGTCTTGTGTCGGTCGTTCTTGATCGCTTGTTTTTCGGCCTTGAAGAACGTCTTTTGTTCTTGAGAGGGGCGGGAAGAGGATTCGAGAGAGAAATTATTTAGCTCAACAATTCTCAGTTCGTCGGTCGTGCAATTTGGTACATGACACAATAGATGTATGTGTCTATTTATTGACATGGGGCTTCAATTACAATATTTAATTGCATAATAGCAATTAAATACATTCATAATCTTAGAGAAAACTCGTGCTATTAATAATAATACATCGTCATTATTTATGGTGCGCCAACTTGCGCAAAATAGAATTATAAATAAAATTTCACGTCACAAAATAATAGCAGCGTTGTTTTAATTTGTGCCAACTAGTTAGATAATTATTTATCATCTTGTAAATAATTATTTTACTATCGGATTGGCCTTGGTCCACTCGAACTCCACTTCCATTTATTGAACACCCGAATAAATAAATAAATAATTTATATTCTTAAATAAATATTTTATTTAAAAACTAGAAAATAAATATTTATTAAATGTTCAGTAAAATAAATAAATATATTTTACGCACAATTCAGTGAATAAATATTTATTTAATTTATGCAATCATTTTAACTTGAATAAGATTATTTCGTTGTCTTGAGAATAATATTTATTAATTAAATTCAAATATAATTTAACTGGGACCACCATAAACACTTAGTGTGTGACCCTCTAGGATTCTTTTTCATTGACATTAGGCGGGTTTGCCTAAAGTCCAAGAGTATTGTCTAGCAACAGGTCAAGACACCCAAGAGAAAGAACTTAAAGTCGCAAAAACGACATCCACATACGAATGCTCACTGTTTAATATAATCTTTGTGTCTCAATATCTCATCAAGTAGGTTTCAAAATAGTGTCATCAACCTTTGTGCTTGATACGTCATTCTTTGACTACTTGAAATAAACTTGTCGTTACACCATGGCCATGGAATTTTACGTGACAGTTCTATTTCAATCAAATAGTCGAGATATCAACTTCTATAAATGGAAGGGACAAATCCTTCCTTGACTTATTCATTAATAACATGCAACTCGTGACACACCCAACGTACCCTACTTCCCACCAACTATTAGCGTGGCAGTTTTTGTCAGTAAATCAAAGTGCGCAAGTCGTGACACATATTAATGATAATCTTAAAGTCTAAGGATCATTACACACGCTCGCAGATAGAAATATCCGATGATACCAAAACATGCAGAATTCCTATTGGCGAGTCTGTTCTCATAATCTTATGTCTTGGAGATTACCAAGTGCGAACTTCATGAGAGGAAGTCTCATCTGCTTACGAGTACTTGCACATGATGGTCTGCATGTTATGTGTCCCATCATAATATGTCATCCAACCGTAGAACTATATTTAAGAATATTATTATTGCGTTTCAAGGTTCTCATCATAGCGGGGAACTACAATGACCTTTTCAATGCAACAAATACCTTAGGACATCATTACATCACAGTCATGCAAAACAATGAACAATATGTAATAAGATGTTTAATATTTAAATACATTAAATATCCATGTAATCAAAGTACAACTAGTTAGTTCTAGGACACTAACTCTTACATGTACTTGCAAGCAAAAGTAAAGATGTTACAAGGATCCTAGTCGTGGTTATTGTTTATACGAGGGTGAAATCATTTCCAAGGGTTCATTTTTTATACCTAGACACTATTTGTTACCCCATGGGGATCAGGAATGCCCTTTGTGCCATGTGGCGAACCGGGTCAGGTGATGTGTCGGGTCAGCCCGAGCCAGTTTGTTACATGGATTTAGCTTGTGTGCGGTAACCAGATATGATATGGTTATGATAATGGTATGGTCATAAGACATTAAGCATTGGAGGTATGCAAGATACTTGTCAGTGAGAGTTGGTTTGCAGGGGGGTTATATATTTTGATGGTTTGTTATTTAATGAGTGATTCTTGTTGTGAACTTGAGGAAGAAATATTTTGATGAGTTGGACTTACGAACCATGGCATGCAGACTACTGGAATTGAATGGGTGTGTGGTACTTTATAAGGCTTTAGGATAATATAAACTATTGTATTACCCCTGAGTGGTTTTGGTTGGTGATGATGTGATTATTTATTATGATTTTACTTCTTTAACTGTTGTGCATGTACGATATTGACTTTGTTGTTCGCCCCTGGGAGATAACATACATAGTATGTTGATATACTCACCTTTACTTTTACACACAAGGTGGTAAGATTTTGTTGGTGAAGTTATCGGGCGGCGTTAGCTCACTGATTGTGGTGGCGAGTAGGAGTTTGTTTGAGGAGTTGTTTCATGTACCACCAAGGTATACGAGTTATTTGGGCTTTTTTGCATGTTGGGGTTTAACGATTGTTTTAGCGCGATTGTAGCTGTCTTACACTTTGGTTATGTTGTACAATGCTTGTTCACTTAATATATTGATCATTGTTGATTGAGGCTGGTTCATTGTTCATGATTTTCATTTTCTTTTACAGTCGATCGTTGCATTCTTTTGCAAGAAAGACCTTCCATTTGTAAGTTTTATACCCATGACACTAGTCGTTAATCTCGTGACATATTGAAGACAGATTTTGGGGTCACATTGGATCTCACTACTGATTCAAGAAGGGGTCTTGGTCGGGTTGGATAATGACATATTTATTACAATATATTAAATATTAATCTTATTATCATGTTTTTAGTATTATTTAAATATAGTAAATAAATTTTAAACACACAACCAATTTTTGTACTCATTCATTTTTATAAAGTTATTATATTTTTTTTAGGGTTTTATAACATCGGACTTGCGAGGTCACGCACACGGGCTTTCCTACAGCATCGAGGTTCGAAAGAAAAGATAAGATCTGGTCTGCTTTCCGAATTTCTGCTCTCCATCGGTTTTGCGCCCGTGAAGCAATATCCGTTTCTTGAAGGTAAGGTGCCGATCTATGTCTCTAGGGCTCTCTATTTATTTCTTCTTTTCCCCCATACGTGTCAAATGATTCCCGATTTTTCATACCTGGTTTTGATTCATTGCCCACTTTGATCAAAACCTCTTCTTTTTTACTTTGGACTTCGTTTGGGTGGGATCTTCTTTATCCATCATCAGCGAGCCGGTTCATCATTTTATTTTTTCAATTTCCTGTACCTCTTTTGTTTCCTCTTTCTTTTTTTTCTTTAATTTCACTTCAAAATTTTTAACTAACTGTAGCGATATTCTTGATCTGATGCGTTGTTTAAATTGGAGGTCGTATGTGTCGTTGATCCGACGTCTATCTGTTTTCCCTGCATCCACTGGAATTAAACGAGTGTTTGCTATTTATTTAGGGTTCTTCTTGTGGAATTGAAGCGTCTTTAAGTGAATTTAGCTTAATTTCATGGAAGGAAGCGGGGGAGGCGATGCTGCCTCCACAGTGGCGCCTCTTGCCAAGTGGAGAGATGATTTCTCAAGGACATTTCAGTATTATTTGGATAGATCCACTCCTCACCCGGTCCACAGGTGGCTTGGCACACTTGCAGCAGCAACAATTTACTGCTTGCGTGTTTATTTCATTCAAGGGTTTTACATTGTATCATATGGTCTGGGCATCTATATCTTGAATTTGTTGATTGGGTTCCTGTCACCGAAGGTAGATCCAGAGCTTGAAGCCTTGGATGGTGCTTCATTGCCGACTAAAGGCTCAGATGAATTTAAGCCCTTCATCCGCCGCCTTCCAGAGTTCAAATTTTGGTAATTGAGCTTATTCTTCTAATTTTTGTTGCTAGCTTTGACCAGATAAAATCCGATTGTTTGGTTCCCTTTTCAGTTTCTCAACTAATGGATAGCTGCTGCTGCTGCTTCTGCTGTTGTTATTTGTTATTATTGTTTATCGTCGTCATCATCATATCTCAGGGGATATTCGTCTTTATTTCTTTGGTTTTATCAGACTATATGTTCTTTGGATTGGCTGGTTTGAGTGGCGTTACTTAGGGATTGCAGTGAATGCATTAAAGCATGAAACTCCGCAATATGTTGTATGAGTCATTGTGCATAGGAGTCGGGCATGATTGTCAATAATCTATGATTTAGTTTTCTATTTGGTGTTTGTTGTGCATACAGTGTTTAGCTTGTCCCTGCTATGGCAATTAATCTGGATTGAAATCTTTTTGCCCCCCTATGATTAGACCAAAAATATTATAAATAAACATCTCTCAGCATGCTTAATTAACTCCCTCTTCAATTTATCATGTTGCCTAGTTTATGAATCTGCTTTTCAGCTGTTAGAAGCTTGCATCCTACCTCCTCTTACATGTTTTGTATTTTCATGTGCTTGTTTTTGTATTTTTTTCATTCATACTCTAGAGAAATGTGGCGCCACAACATCTTTTGTCACTGAGTAAAATTTGGTTCTAAATCATCCATGAAAAGCTTATCAGGAGGGGCTTGTTCTTTAGATGGTTTTGTATTAAAATATATGGATTCAATTATTATTTTTAAATTTTATTTTCAAACATACCTTGTTGTTGACACGTGTATTATAGCGCATCAGAACTTTCCTAATGTTTTACATGAACATGAATGACCTAAGTGGATTATCATCACTATCATGATATCTTTCCATGCATATTGTTACAATGCATTCACTTTATGTGAGCACTCAAATAGTTATTGAAGGAATCAGTTGAATAGTTCATCCATTATTCGTTCAACTATCCCTTTTGACGGTCTCCAGCTCTTCTAAGTAATCCAGGAGTGTTAGAGAGCTGCTTGAATTTGATTTGAAAGTAATCTAGCTCAGTTTAGGGTCCATTTGACAGCATTTATTGATAATTTCTTATGGAATTTACCATTGTGATAGGTGCTTCTATATAAGTATTTTCAGCTTGCTTATTTAAAAAGTGTTTTTCCGCCACTTTGTTAAGTGGTTTTATTCTGAAAATTGAAGTGTTTTTTTTTCTCAGAAACATAACAGGCACCACTTATTTTTCGAACTGTTCATAGCAAGTGATAAGTGACATAGGCAGTTTTCAGTAAGTTCTGTTAAACAGACCCTTAAACTCAACCAAGTCTGATGTGGACTCCGATTGACATACCTCAAAACCCTGCAGCAATACATTGTAATGTCATAAAAGTCTTGTTGGAGGGCTCTAAGCCATAAGCGTCGTTTGCTCAAACCATAATTGCAAGTCAATTTCGTTCTTCACGCTGGTTTGGTGATGATGTTCTACCTTTATGGTTGGTGCTGGCCATCTCTAATGGGCCTAAATAAATTAATTTGAATCTAAATTTATTTAACTAATCCATTTAATGCCATGCTGAATATCTCTAGGAAATGCATGCATGATTGTGCCAATTGGAACTTAATAAGATTAATTTTGATATGTTGATGTCTTCATCATGTTTCCCTTTTGGGTTCATTAGTACTTTGAAAAACTGGTAACTGCATGCAAAATGATAAATAATTATATAATACATCATTAGAACGTGTAATTATATATATTGTTCAAGTTGATCACTAATCAACTTTGAATAACCCAGACTTTAGAATTCCCTAGTCAAATCAATCTTGCAAGAAAATAGATCTTGTGCTAATGTAGTATTATTGGTTTGTTCATTATTAAAGGTGGAAATTCTGGTTGATGGGTCGAGTCTGTGTTGGGATGGCTGTATTGTGAACCCATTTAAGCTCAATCATAATCTTACCCATTTAATTAAATGGGCTGACCGGACCTCACCTATTTATGAAGGGGTCAATCCTAACTCGACCTACCAATCCTTATGTTTAAATATATAACAGACTGAATCATGAGATGTCCAACTAGTTAATATCATATAAATTCAATCACCTAAACAAATTTAATCATCTCATTTATGCTAAAAAACATAATTAATATGGAACTTATGTTATTCATGTTGCAGCTCGACAATCTTGAATCATCTAATACCATATAAACTCAGTCACATGCTTTATTTGATTTCTTCTGTTATCCAAAACATTTTCGAATACTATTTTTAATTTATCTTTGAAAAAATGAAAACAAACCTAATCTAAACCTCATTGAAGTCCTGCAATATTTTAACAATTTATCTATTGTCTTCTTAGCTTGCACATGCCAATGTTGATAGTCTTGTCTTTCTTTTTGTTTAGGTACTCGATCTCGAAGGCATTCTGTGTTGCATTTGTGATGACTTTCTTCTCTGTGTTCGACGTTCCCGTTTTCTGGCCCATTCTGCTCTGCTATTGGATCGTTTTGTTCGTCCTTACGATGAAGCGCCAAATTATGCACATGTTGAAATACAAATACATCCCATTCAGTTTCGGGAAGCAGGTTGGCGCTTCATCTTTGTGTTTCGTGCCATCGATTCATCAATGCTATACAGTCCATTTGGGCGCAACCAAACAAGCCCTCATTCTTTATCCATTCCTTTTCATTTAATTGTATTTCATTTCTGACGATTCTATGAACCAAACATGGTGTTAGTAGTGAACCCTTTCTTCGTTCTATGCAGAAATACACCGGGAGAAGGTCAGGTGGTGGCGGATCGGTGCGAGACTGAGGCCGGGTCTTGGTCCAGATCCGGGTGGGGGATGATAGGATGAACATTGTTGGGCTGGTGGCTTTTATCTGTTTGGATTTGATGGAATGAATGTGCATCCATGGCAGACATCATGCATGGGGAAGTGTACGTATATGTGTTTTTAATACTCCCCACCTTGAATTATAGGTACCATCCAGTGCAGTAGTTTCATTTACCGTGTTCATTTATGGATCAGTGGGCCCCGGTTCTGTGTTTTTCCTCACAAACTGCAGCCTCGGGTTGGGTTTTATCGGCGCTAATTTTAATGTTAAATGCAGCTTTTATCAGCTTGACTTTTAGTGTTACAAAACCCTTAATTTATCAGCCTTAGTGCTAGGGCCTTGTGGGGGTGTTAGAGAGGTATCGGGTTCGAGCCTTAGTGCTAGAGGTCTCGGGTTCGAGTCTTCCTGGATTTCTTCATACGTATGTTTTCATGTTTTTTTGTTTTTTTTGTACCTTTATAATTCCTTCTCTTCAACTGTTTGTAATATCGGTAGTGTTAGCGTTGATAAAAGTAGATTCCATTAACATTATGATTAGCATTGATGGTTGTTACAATGTGTTGTCACATGACCAGCATACATACTGCAGTAGCCGATTAGTCAAAAAACAAAATTATTTATTGTAGCAATTCAAATATTTTCATATAATAAACAATATATTTACATTGAATCATTTGAATACAAATAAATTTAATTTGAAACAATCCAATACATCACAATTCATATATGTACAATTCATTATAATCCCAATTCCCAACTAACTTAAAAGGAATCCAACTCTAAGGAGACTTATCCATTGATTAACTTAACCCTGTAGAGAAGTGTGTATATGTAATGAAAAAACAAGGATTATTTTAGTAACATCACATAAAGAAATAAATAAAACATAAATACGATACAATTATACATAAAAATAAAAATGGAAAACACACATTTTTAGTTGTATAGAACTAAAGTAACGCTTTTAAACTAAACACACACTTTTAAGTCATATTGGTCACACTGCATGTTGGACAATTAATTTTTACATATTACAAATGAGTTATCGATCGTTCTAAAATATTATGATAATTTGAGTGTGTTTGCTCGGTTTTGAATATGTGACATGTTTGAACTAAAATATCACTTTTAAATTGAAAACACACATTTTTAGTTGTATTGATCACACCATATGTTAGATTGACATGCATTTAATTCCTATATGTTATAAATGAATCATCGATCGTTATCCTAAAGTATTTACAACAATCTGTGTGCATTTGCTCAATTTTGATTGTGTTTTGAAGTAAGATATCACTTTTAAATTAAAATCATGTACTTTTAGTCATATCAACCACACCGTGTGATATCGGTTGCACCGCGTGTTAAATTGATGTGCAGTTAATTAATACTTGTCACAAATAAAACATTGGTCATTGCTCTAAAGTATTACAATAATTCGAGTGTGTTTGCTTAGTGTTGATTGTGTGACACGTTTGAAACTAAAATATATATTATTTTTAAATTGAAAACAAGCAATTTCAGTCATACCAGTGACACCATATGTCATAATGATATGCAATTAATTCCTACCGGTCAAAAAATAATCATCAATCATTGGTTCGAAATAAAATGTATATTATTATTAAATTGAAAACAAGCAATTTCAGTCATACCAGTGACATCATATGTCAATGATGTGCAATTAATTCCTACTGGTCAAAAAATAATCATCAATCATTGTTCTAAAGTATCATGACAATCCGAACACATATGATTGGTTTTGACTACATGACACACATTTTAAACTAAAATGTAACTTTTAAATTGAAAATACACATTTTCAGTCATATTACTTGCATCGTGTGTCAGATTGACGTGCAATCAATCCCACAGGTCAAAAAATGAATAATCGATCGTTGTCCTAATGTATCACAACAATTCGAGCACGTTTGCTCGATTCTGAGTATGTAATGCACGTTTTGAACTAAAATGTCACTTTTAAATTGAAAACACGCAATTCCATTCATATTGGACACACCATGTGTCAGATTAATTTGTAATTAATTTCTACACATCACATATAAATTGTGGATTATATTTCCGAAGTATCACAACAATTCAAGTAAGTTTCCTCAGCTTTGAATATGTGACACATTTTGCAAGAAAATATATATCATTTTTAAATTGAAAACATGCATTTTTAGTCATATCGTCCACACCACATGTCAAATTGACGTGCAATCAATTCCTACATTTCACAAATGTATTATTGATCATTGTCCTAAAGTATCACGACAATTCAAACGTGTTTGGTTAGTTTTGACTATGTGACACAAGTTTTGAACTAAAATATCACTTTTAAATTGAAAACACACAGTTCCATTCATATTCGCTACACAATGTGTCAAATTGTCGTGTGGTTAATTCTTACATGTCATAAATGAATAACCGATCATTATCCTAAAATCATGAAAATCTGAGCGAGTTTGCCCGATTTTGACTATGTGATGTACATTTTGAATTAAAATATCACTTTTAAATTGAAAACACACACTTTCAGTTATATCGACCACATCACATGTCGTATTAACGTTCAATTAACACTTATATATAAAAATGAAGCATTGGTCGTTTTTCTAAACGTGTCATGATAATTTGAGCGTGTTTTCTCAGTTTTGATTACGTGACACGTTTTGAACTAACATATAAATCATTTTAAATTAAAAACAAGCACTTCTAGTCATACTGATCACACCACATATCAGATTGACATGCTGTTAATTCATACAAGCCATAAATGAACCATCAATCATTTTCCTAAAGATCACAACAATCTTAGTGCGTTTTATTGGTTCTGACTTTGTGACACATGTTTTGAAATAAAATGTCACTTTTAATTTGAACACAAGCACATTCAGTCATAGCGACCACAACGCGTATCAAATTGATGCGCGGTTAATTCATACACGTCACAAATGAATGATCGACCGTTATCTTAAGGTATCACAATAATCCAAACGTGTTTGCTTGATTTTGAGTATGTGACACACATTTTGAACTAAAATGTCACTTTAAAATTGAAAACACACCCTTCCAGTCATACCGGCCACGCTGCATGTTGAATTGATGTTCAATTAATTCCTACATTTCATAAATGAACAATGACCTGTTGTCCTAAAGTATCATAACAATCTGAATACATTTTCTCGGTTTTGAGTATGTAACATATGTTTTGAACTAAAATATCACTTTTCAATTGAGAACATGCACTTTTTGTCACACCGACCACACTGCATGTCAGATTGATGCATGGTTAATTCTAACATGTCACAAATAAATCATCAATCATTGTTTTAAAGTATCACGATAATTCGAGCGCATTTGCTATGTTTTGACTACGTGACACATGTTTTGAACTAAAATGCCACTTTGAAATTGAAAACTCGCACGTTTAGTTATACATGCCATATCGTGAGTCAGATTGATGTGCAATTAATCCATACATGTCACAAATGAATAACCGATCATTGTCCTAAACTGTCACATTAATCTGATCATGTTTGATCAGTCTTGACTATGTGACACATGTTTTGAATTAAAATGTCACTTTTAAATTGACAACATGCACATTCAGTCATGTCGGCCATACCGCGTGTCAGATTGATGTGCAGTTAATTCATACATGTCACAAATGAAACATTGATTTTTTCCTAAAGTATCACGATAGTACGAACATGTTTTCTAGGTTTTAACCATGTGATGCACGTTATGAATTAAAATATATATCAGTTTTAAATTGAAAACATATGGTTTCAGCCATATCAGTCACAACACATGTCGAAATGGCGCGCATTTAACTCCTACAGGTAAAAAATGAATCATCAATCATTGTCCTAAAGTATCATGATAATCCAAGCGCATTTGATTGATTTTGATTATGCGACACATGTTTTGAACTAAAATGCCACTTAAATTGGAAACATGCACTTTCATTCATACCGACCACATTGTTGGATTGATGCACGGTTAATTCCTAAATGTCAAAAATGAATTATCAACCATTTCTCTAAAATTTCACAACAATCTGAGCACGTTTGCTTGATTTGAGTATGTGACACACAATTTGAACTAAAATGCCACTTTTAAATTGAGACACATACTTTCAGTAATACCGGTCTAACTGCGTGTTAGATTGATGTACGGTTAATTCCTACATGTCACAAATGAATCATCGATCATTGACCTAAAGTATCATGACAATCCGAGTGTGTTTTCTCAGTTTTGCCTCTATGACACATGTTTTGAACTAAAATATCGCTTTTAAATTGAAAATATACACTTTTCTTCATACTAGCCACACCCTGTTTTGGCTTGACATAATTCCTACATGTCACAAATGAATAACCAATTATTTTTCTAAAGTATCATGACAATCTAAGTGTGTTTGCTCAGTTTTGACCTTGTGATACACATTTTGAACTAAAATATATATCATTTACAAATTGAAAACATGCACTTTCGGCCATTGAAACATCACATCAATAATTAAAAACAATTTTTTTTGTTAACATACCTCATATATACATTTATAGTAGAGTCTCTAATCTAATCATGCCAATATCAGATTGTCAATAACTAGCTGGTAGTTAACCCTAACCACCACACCAAGCAAGTTGAGTTTGTTTTTTGTCCAAACAATCTATTTTTCATAGTAATTATCATCGATGATAATTACCATGAAAAAGAGATACATTCACACAAAAAACGAACTCAAGTTGTTTGATGAAGTTATTGGAGTTTTCAAAAACTACCAACTTGTTTTTGACAATCTGATACTAACATGAATGGTGTACTCTTTTTCAGTCAACACTTTTCTTTTAATTCTACAATGAATTCTACATTCCGAGTCATCTAAGAAGATTGTAATCACATAGAATTAAAATAAATGTCACCAATAATGGTAGTCAATGATAAGAAAATTAACTAAATAAGCGGTAAATAAACCACCTCTTCATGATACATGTGAAATATATTTTTTACAAACGTGATAAAAAACCATAATGTCTGCAAACTTTTTGACACCATGTAAGCTACCAACTCATTCCCAAACAAATCCATTTCCTCATATGAATATTTGGACTCTCGACCATCCTGGTAGTACTAAAAAAATATAGATATATAAATATTTAATAAATATTCTAAAAGAAATTGTAATTACTCTTAAAAATATCTCTTTGGGGATGCTAGTTTATGGATAGAATACAACATCTTTCATAAATTTATAAATGTAATAACCACAATCGATGTGATTATTTTATTTTGGACACTGCATATTTATCAAGAAATATAAGTAATTTGTAATGATATATGTTTTGATAGTGGAATATTATTATATATAACTTAATACTTATACATTTGTAGAAATCCATAGATTTCTTATGTACACTGACTATCCTATGTGATTTCCTAATGTCGACTACCTGAAGGTAGGCCCCTCTAGAATAAGCATTCAAAACATTCCCCAACAAGGCAAAGCGTTTGAATCCCCCTGTTCAAAATATGAACAGTGTTCGAGTCTAATGGGACTCGATCCTAGGCAAGTTCCCCCAGAGGGTGAGGGGTATAACCAACGGGCACCACTTGACTTAACCCCTGGGGGTTGCATTGACTATCCTCGTACCATATTTTTGATGATAAATAAACAATACCCTATGTGAAATTATTATCCTCTAACCATATCTCTATTTAAACTCGAGTATGAAATTATACAACCAAGTTAATCCCTAGCTATTCTATCATTACGAACAATGAATTCTGGAGAGTCATCTCAATCCCAAGAGATATCCTCTTCTAGAACACTCTAAAGAATGGAGAGTGATCCTCCTCCTTCATCCTCTCTGAAGTCTAGAGAGAATAAGAAGATTCCTTCAATTTCGAAGTGATTTTTGTGGTGATCATCGACGAACGACACAAGCATTGGGATCTTATGTGCTATCACCCATATATTTCTATGACAACATTCAGTGGTTTGTGGTGCACGTGTGGATCACTGCTATAGAGAATCTACCCTTGACTCCTCTAATGCAACGATGGTATGACATGGAGGCATCATTAGATTAATCAACAAAGAAATAATTTCAATGCAAGGTAATTCTTTATCTAAATAAATTAATTATAAAGTATATGTGATGATCCTCTCTCTCATGGTTTATACATTCTCTGTTAAACATCTTCATATTTAATTCATTGGTTATGAAGTTTATCATCATGTACATTACAGATTATTCACTGAAACTTGAAAAAAACCAAGTTGTCCATGTCCCAATAGGTGCTTTCGCCGTGTTTAGAACCATCAAGTGATATCAGAGTGGTCACATTTTAATTTATAATTATTCATGAATAGTTGGTCGATAATATACATCTATTGTTAGTTTTCATTTCTGGATTATTTGTTATTTAAACATGAATATCTAAATATCCTTTTCCCTTTCTTTGTTCTCAATCATATAACCAATAATATGCTAAAAATACACAAAGAACATTCAAATATTCCATTAAGAGTTTCCAAGAGTTTTAGATGGATAACACAAGACTACATGATGTGTTGTCTGTTGGTACTTATTGTGTACTAGTGCACATTGCACAAGGACGGACCATGAGAAAGACGGGCCATCATGTAGTAAATACAAATGGAGTGCATTAATGCTCACCATGTGTTGGCCGATCCAGGATGACAAATGGTTTACCGAACAACACATCATGTAAATCTTGTACATGTTGTGTTGTCTAAGCATTTTCATGGTGGAAAACTTATAGTCAAAGATGATTCATGTATTTATTACATGATGCATGTGATTGATAATTGAGAATCATGGTAATTAATGCAAACAACATGATGGAAATTTAATTAATAAAAATGTTTATTTAATTCACACGATGCAATGGTCATGTAATTAATACACACACAATGCATTTAATACAAATAACTTGGTGGTCATTTGATTAATTCATATGTGGTGTAATGCACATAGTGTGTAATTAATTCACATATAATGTGTAATTAATTCACACGTGGTTTGAAATTAATTCACACATGATGTGTCATTAATTCACATGCATGTAATTAATTAATTCACACATGGTGTATTTAATCCACCTGAATAATAATTAATTAATTCTCACAAGGTGTAATTAATTCACACACGATGTAATTAATTCACACAAAATGTATTATCAATTCACACACGTGGTATTTAATACACGCGGTGTGATTAATTTGTTCACATGATGTACACATCGTTCCAGGTTGCACACATGTAAATTAATTTACACAAAAATAAAATTAATTGAGGTATTAAAC
The DNA here is from genome assembly GCA_963277665.1 of Viscum album. NCBI lineage: Eukaryota > Viridiplantae > Streptophyta > Magnoliopsida > Santalales > Viscaceae > Viscum > Viscum album. The sequence goes on from OY728119.1 coordinate 545,799,032, forward strand.
GGGGCTACACTCTTATAGAAATGGTTTAAAGAATATTAAATGCCCAATTAATTCCGCATTAAATTTGGAACCACTCTCTGTGTTGACTCTAAGTATAAATTGTGTACTTACTTAATTTAAATAAAATTAATTAATTTAATTTATTTAAAATTATGGATGATGGAATTTTCAGGGCTGTTTGGATAAGATAAAATGAATGAATGAATGAATGCTGGGCAAAAATACCTCATGGTAACTTTGTAGTGTTTTTGGGTTGATTGTGTTTGTTGACAAAGCAGGTTGACAAGGTCAGTTGTGGAGTACCAAAGAGATTGTTGACAATATATGTTGATGCAAGATCCAATACAAAGGAATGGATACTTTGGAAGCACTAAAAAAATTGCATATATAAGATGACGTTGTTTCCCAGTGTTCACCAAATTTTTGGGGTCCAAAATTTGGAGGAAGGAAAAAGGTGTTTTTGGAAAAGGAAGGATTTTCACATAAAAGTAAAAAGTTACACACAAGGGTGAAAGTTTTTTGTAAAGTTGCACGCAAGTGAATATGTGGGACCATCACAACATAATATGGTAAAGGCAAGTGTTGCATGAAAACTTCGAAACATCGTGAAAATAGGAGTTACATGACACAAGAATAATTGTGCGTGCCCAGGAAATAAAGATGGAGTTGCACACTAAAGGTGACATCAAATTGTTGAAGTTCTGTGCTTAAGAAAAGTTGCATGTGAGTTGGGAGTTCCATGAAAAAATGGAAAAATTGCATGCACAGTGGAAGGTGTGCAAGGAAGTTGCATGAAAAGTCAGATGTGTCTATAAATACCCGGATACCCCTCTCATTTTAGTAGATCAACCTTTAGAGAATATTAGGGCTCTAAATCATGAAAAATTTGCACACAACTATTTCTGATGTGCAAACAATGAATCAAGTACTAGTTGCATGCAAAAAAGAGATTTGTGTATATAAGACCAAATGAGTTTTGTGACAATCCAAAAATTGTGTGAAAGTTGGGAGTTCTGTGACAAATTTGAAAAGTTACATGAAAGTTGGAAGTTCCATTACAAAATAAAAAAGTTGTGTGCAATTTGGTAGAGTTTCGTACAATTCATGCAAAGTTTTTTTGAAAACCAACATTGTGCGAACCTATAAGGATTTTCCTAGTAATTTTGTGGTAAATGGGTATTCATCAAGTTGATGAAATCTGAACTTAATGATGTGCTAAATGAGGTGTAAAACATATTGATTCAAGTGATCAAAGAAAAATATTTTGGAGTAGTGAGAATACTTCTGTAACGTCCCAGTTCTGGAAGCCACACAACGGGTGTCTCAAACCTAGTTGGTCACATGACCTCAAGCGCATTTCCCCAAATGACAGAGGCTGCCGACTAGCAGCGAGGGCCAATGATTGATAGTGGGGAAACTATGCCCACATTCGTCAAAGTGTAGCGTATCGAAATAAAATATATAAACATACCAAAACAGAAGCAGTAGACAATATAAACCAAAACTGGAAAACAGAAGGAAAAGATAACTAGCGGTCATATAGATATCATGATGCAACATTTCACTAATTTTAAGAAAGCAGCCAAAGTAGGAAACAAAAATCTAATACAATATAGCACAGGGTACAAAGTACAACAAAACAAAACTAAAGCAGTGCAACAGGAACATAGCAACATCGCAAGCCTAAGCTTGGTCTCATGATCTCCTACTCCTCTACAACAATCATGTACCAGTGTAGGGACCCTTTACCTTATCGACACCTGTAGCAATATAATCTGTTTGGGCCCAAGACATTACCCAAACAGGGTGTGAGAAATAAATCCCAGTAGACAACCACCAAAGGCCCATGCCCAACTGTTAGTGAAAATGTGCAACAACAGTGTGCAATAATAAAATGCAGTAAACTAGGCAGTACTCAAAAGTAAATATCTCTATCAGTCACATTTCCATTTTAATAATTATTTATCAATTCCAAGCTTGTGCTTTAGCTTGGCAGGTACAACATAAGAAATCACTACAATGAATATTCAAAGTAAACGTTGTCCTCAGACATGCAAATCCTTACCCTCAGGCAAGAAGAATCGAAACCCGCAGGTGACTACCCACAGACATAATGAATATTTCCCACATGCATACGAGATATTGTTCGCAGGCACGAAAGTTACTGCCCTCAAACATAAGAAAAATTTTCCTCAGGCTAAACAAAACACTATCATCAGGCATTCCATAGGAAAAACAAGTAACTGGTCCAAGCCCAACGCACAATCAATCACTTCATATATGCTTCCTCTCAAGAAAACTCAAAACATGCTATAATCACAGCATACCCATGGGGTGGCCCTGGACAAACGACTAAACAAGGGAAACGCACCCACGGGGTGGCCCTGGATCAAAGCAGTGATCCCAAAAAACAGATTATGTTTATTCATTAGATCACCTATGCAATTCTAGGTATCTAAACAGTTGAAGTCTCAACCACACGACACCCCAAACATGGGCTTATGGCACCATAGTACACGAAATCAACTCGACAGTTGGAATAAAACACAAGACCACCTATCTCGATCTCCTCTGATCGATATATGTAAACAACGCCTCCCAAAACAATCAAGAACGTCATAGATCTGAGATAAATTATTACCCATTCAAACCCAAATAATTTTCCTTAGGGAAAGAATTAGAAGGAAACGTTCAAGAAGAGGGAAGACCTTACCCGCGTGGTTCAAATGAGATCGATGACGGTAGAATCTGAGTTCCGACGTGCGATCGGGAGCTCTTCTAGGATTCGACCTCCTCTCCTGGTGCTCCAAATGAACTCACTGCCTCCTCTACCGAATGAGGAGGCTACTGCCCATTTATAACAAAAAAAAAAATAACTACACGGAGTGTACTATTTTTTTAAACTATTCCTCTGGTGGCTAATTTTCACCGCCACCCTGTTCATTTTCCGATTGATTACACAATGTGTATTACTAAGTACACAGCATGTAGTTAGTTATTACATCCCGAACTGCCGACAATTCTACACGCCCTGTGTTCTCGTCCCACACGGCCAAAGTACACGGTGTGTATATGAAATTACACGACGTGTAGTTCATTTTTACGTACAAACCTAGGCACCCTGTATTCTCATACCTCATAGCCAAAGTACATAGCGTGTGTACAAAAAGTACATGGTGTGTACCCATAAATTTGGGATTTTTTCCACATTTCCCTTGTTTTATCAAAAACACTTAAGGAAAAAGGAAAAGAAGAAACCCGTACCTCAAGAATAAGAATCGGGTTCTTACAAACTTCCCCCCTTAAAGCAATTCTTCCTTGAATTTCCCTTCCAAGGGTGGTGAAGATAAAGCTGTGAACAATTCAGGCCACTGAGCACGTACGTCGGTCTCCCGCTCCCAGGTTTCGTCCTACACTCAGCCATGCTTCCATAACACCCGTACGAGAGGAACTGACCGGCCTCAGAGAACCTTCATGCTCCTATCAACAATACGAATCAGATGCTCCTTAAAGGATGCATCTACCTGAAGTTCAAACTCCTCAGGATGAAAAATGTGAGATGAGTCTGAGTGATAATGACGGAGTTGAGATACGTGGAAGATGTCGTGCATGGCCCAGTACCTCTGTGGTAACTGCAACTGATAGGCAAACGGCCTAATTCTCTCCAGAATCTCAAATGGCCCAACATACCTCGGTGATAGTTTACCCTGTCTCCTGATCCGTCTGTGTCCCAACCTCGGAAAAACACGCAAGAACACCTGATCCCAGACCACGAACTCCAAGGGTCATCTGTGGTGATTAACATAAGATTTATGATGATATTGTGCAGTATCCATCCACTTTTGAATCAACTGGACCTGCTCTGAAGTCTCCTACACGAGACGTAGTCCCATTAAAGTTGCCTCACCTGCCTCCAACTAGCACAAGGGTGATCGGCATGGCCTAACATATAGAGCTTCGTAAGGTGCCATATCAATAGTTTCCTGAAAACTATTATTGTCAGCAAACTCAACCAGGGGTATGTGCTTCTCCCAAGATCCCCCAAAGTCCAGGACGCATGCACGAAGCATGTCCTCCAGCACTTGTATCGTACGCTTTAACTGGCCATTGGTCTGAGGGTGGTAAGCTGTGCTCAGAAGCACCTGTGTACCCAATGCCCTCTGAAAAATCTGCCAGAAACGAGACGTAAGATGGGAATCCCTATCTGAAATGATAGAATGAGGACCCCATGAAGACGTATTACCTCTCGGATATACAACTTCCTGAGCTTGTCAACACCGAAGGCCTCCTTGATTGGAAAAAAGTGATCTACCTTCGTAAGTCTATCCACAAAAACCCATAAAACATCATTGCCTCAAGGTGACCTTGGCAACCCGGTCACAAAGTCTATCACAACATCATCCCATTTCCACTTCGGAATGGGTAACTGTTGCAACAATTCAGCTGGCCTCTGATGCTCCTCCTTCACCTACTGACAGGTGGAACATCTTGTAACAAAACCAGCTACCTCTCTTTTCATACCCGACCACCAATACTAATGTCTCAAGTCACGATACATTTTGGTAACCCCAGGATGCACTGCCCAAGCTAGAGCATGAAATTCCCACATCAAATCCTCACGTATATCCCCTGGAACCCACACTCGTCCATGGATACACAGTACCTCATCATCGCCTATCGTCCAACTAGGAGGAGGGTCCTCACTTGCTACCGACTCCTGTAGAACTAGGCCTTATGAATCTGATAGCTGTCTCATCCTCACTCTATCCAGGAGGGTAGAAGTCACAACTAAGGATAAAATATAGGTTCGCCCCTGACTATAATGCACCTCCAAATGCATCTAAGAGAACAAAGCCATAAGATTCCACTCACCACTGGCCTCCTACACTACCTGTATCTGAGTCCTCCTACTCAGTGCATCAACTACTGCATTACCCTTAACAGGGGTATAAGCAAGCTAAAAGTCAAAGGATTGAAGGTATTCAACCCACCTTCACTGTCTCAAATTCAAGTCATGCTAGGTAAAGATGTATTTAAGACTTTTGTGGCCGTAAACACCACAAAATATTCTCCCAATAGATAATGTCTCCAACAATGTAACACATGAACAACTACAGCCAACTCGAGATCATGCGTCGGGTAATTCCTCTCATGTGGCCTCAACTGCCGAGACCCGTACGCAACTACTCGATTGCCCTGCATCAACACCACTCATAGCCCAATATATGATGCATCATAGTAAACTGTATATCTCTTCCATTGCTCCGGAATTATCAGGACTGGTGCTGACGTCAACCTTCCCTTCAGCTCCTGAAAGGCTGTCTCGCAAGCTTCTGGCCAAATGAACTTCATACCCTTCTTAGTCAAACCCACCAACAGTGCTTCCAAGCAGGAGAAGTCCTGTATAAAGCGCCTGTAGTAACCATACAATCCCAAGAAACTCTATATTTCAAACACGTTCTTCAGCTGCTCCCAGGAAACTACTGCTCTCACTTTCTCTGGGTCTACTGAAACTCATGCCTCTGAGATAATATGACCCAGGGAGTGAATATGGTCCATCTAAAAGTGGAACTTTGAGAGCTTAGCATATAATTGATGCTATCTCAGTGTACTTAGTATGATCCCAAGATGGGTGGCATGGTTGTGTCGAGTGTGAGAGTACAACAAGATATCATCCATGAAGACTACCACAAAAGAATCCAGATATGGGTGGAACACACGATTCATCAGAGCCATGAAAACTGCTAGCGCGTTTGTGAGTCCGAAGGACATGAATAAGTACTCGTGTAGAACATATTTTCTCCAAAAGGATGTAAGCGGTATATCTGATGGTCTAACGCACAACTGATGATATCCGGATCTCAAGTCAATCTTCGAGAACACTCGTGCTCCTCAAAGTTGATCAAAAAGATCATCAATTCTTTGTAAGGGATATCAGTTCTTAACCGTCAACTGGTTTAGATTCCGATAATCTACATAGAGTCTGAGGGTACCATCTTCCTTCTTCACAAACAAGACAAGAGAACCCCAAGGAGAAATAATGGGTTGGATAAAACCCTTCGCTTGTAACTCCTCCAACTGCTTCTTGAGCTCCTGTAACTCTGGTGTAGCCATCCTATAAAGAGGAATGTACACTGGTGGCACTCCTGGTATAAGCACAATAGAGAAATACACCTCTCGCTCTAGAGTTAGACTTGAAAAATCGTCCGGGAAGACATCCCTATAACGATTAACCACTGAAGGGAAATCCTTCTGACAAGTTATCTGGTCATCCAGATATAAACTCGCAATCTAGGCTATCACTCCACCTCACCCATGATGCTCAGGTCCCGCTCGGCTTGCCTGTACATCCCATTTTCCCTTGTATAGAAACTCTCCACTCTCTGGTGATGGTGATGTGAAACTCACCCTGCGACGATAGCAATCCACAAAGGCTCGGAAGGGTACCAACCAGTCCATCCTGAGAATGAAATCATAGGCTGTCATCTCTAAGACATAGAGTTCCATAGGAAGTGACACCCACCAACCTCAAGGGGGAACTCCTTGTACTGACGCACACCTACCGTTCTCATTCCCAATGGAGTGTATAGTGTCATGATATCCGAAGAAGAAGAAACACGGAGCCCAAGGCTCTCCACGATGGAAACAGATATAAAGATATGTGTAGAACTCATATTGAAAAGTACAGAATATAAAAAAGAAGAAACTAGAATAGTACCTCTGATAGTGGAAGTTTCGGGATCCTACTCGTGTTGGGTCTGTTGCACTGCATATTCCTGCCCAGTGCCGTGGCCTTACGACACAACCTGGCTACCCTGAGCTGACCCGCCCTACTGTCTCTGTGATCCTGGTGTCTGGCTACCATGACCACAACCACTACCTTGGCCTAAACATCCTGACATGTTCCAATTACCTGACTGGTAATAAGCTGCTTGCCCTACTCCCATATGTGGAGTTTGCACAGAACCCCTCTCACTAGTCACTGGTGTAAACACCCTTCAAAAATGCTGAAGATGACCCGTCTTTCCGCAAGCTCGGCACTCCATTGGGTCACGTGGACACCGATGTCTCTTGTACCCCTATTTAACACACTGACAGCACATGACCTGGCCACCTGAAGAATTCTTCTAGTTATTACTGCCACCGTAAGAGAAATCCATCCGCCTCTTCCTCTTGCCAGTATAAATAGTACCATAAATTGGTGCCGAACCGCCCTAGTTCGCACCACTAGTTTCCCGCAGGTTCCGCTCAGTAATCAACACCTGGTTCTCAATAACATGCACTATAGGCAACCTGAAAACATTCACCAATGCTCGGATGTCATATCAAAGACCATCCTAAAAGCGTCTAGCCCTCAACATCTTGTCACCCACCAGAACAGGTGAAAAATGCTGTATCTCGGTGAAGCGGGCAGAATAGTCCATCACTAACATGATTCCCTGTTGCATATTCATGAACTCTCAAGCTCGATCTTCCCTTAGTGTTTCTGGAAAGAAAAAGTCATAGAAGACTGCCTGAAAATCTTCCCACACCATGTCTCGGTGATGCTCATTCTGGGTGGTCACATCTCACCATCTCTTGGTGGAATCATGTAACATGTAAGTAACGAGCTTGACCCTCCTCCCAGGAGGCATCTCCAGATGCTCGAAGATCGTCTGAATAGAACCCAGCCATGACTCCGCAGCCTATGGTCTGCCATCCCCTAAAAACATAGGCAGACGCTGCTGCTAGAATATACGTGTCAGCTCTGCCATAGATATGGCAACCTGCGGTGCTCCCTGGAAGGTCTGCATGAACTACATGAATCCTTCACGGAACTGCGCATCCACACCTGCATCTAGTATAATGGCTGACACCGCATCTGGTACTCCTAGAGGATCCACTGGTAGCCCATGGCCTACCATCTCTGGAGTATAATCATGTGCCTAAATGATGCATGGGATGACATACCCTCACATCATCAGGTTGAAACTAAATAGAACCCAAGTATAAAATATAAACAGTACACCATAAGTGTGTCACCCAATAGTGAAATCAAATCAACTGTAATAATCATAAACAAAAAATCACAATTTAATTCGAGGTGATCTGAACTTTACTTGTACACGGGGTAGATACTCTTGGGCACAGTTTATTACCAAATCTCTTAAAAATCTATCTCTTTCCATTGTCGCAAAATAATAAAATAATTCAGAGAAAAGAAAATTCCTCTAAAACCACTTTGTAACGTCCTGGTTCTGAAAGCCACACAACAGGTGCCCCGAACCTGGTTGGTCACATGACCTCAAGCGCATTTCCCCAAATGCCAGAGGCTACCGACTAGTAGTGAGGGACAAAGGCCTATAGTGGGGAAACTATGCCCTCATTCATCAAAGTGTAGCGTAACAGAATAAAATATATAAACATACCAAAACAAAAGCAGTAGACAATATAAACTAGAAATGGAAAACAGAAGGTAAAGATAACTAGCAGTCATATAGATATCATGATGCAACATGTCACTAATTCTAAGAAATAAGACAAAGCAAGAAACTAAAATATAATACAATACAACATAGGTAACAAAGTACAACAAAACAAAACTAAAGCAGTGCAACAGGAACGTAGTAGCATCGCAAGCCTAAGCTTGGTCCCATGCTCTCCTACTCCTCTGCAACAATCATGTACCTGTGTAGGGACCCTTTCCCTTATCAACACCTACAAAAATATAATATGTTTGGGATCAAGACATGCCCCAAATAGGGTGTGAGAAATAAATCCCAGTAGGCAACCACCAAAGGCCCATGCCCAACTATCAGTGAAAATGTGCAACGACAGTGTGCAATAATAAAATGCAGTAAACTAGGCAGTACTCAAAAGTAACTAGCTCTACCAATTACATTTCCATTTTAATAATTATTTATCAATTCCAAGATTGTGATTTAGCTTCGTAGGTACAAAATAAGAAATCACCACAGTGAATATTCAAAGTAAACATTATCCTCAGACATGGAAATCCTTACCCTCAGGCAAGCAGAATCGAAACCCACAGGTGACTGCCCACAGGCATAACGAATATTTCCCATAGGTATACGAGATATTACCCCCAGGCATAGAAGTTACTGCCCTCAAACATAAGAAACGTTTCCCTCAGGCTAAACAAAACACTTCCCTCAGGAATTCCATAGGAAAAACAAGTAACCAGGCCAAGCCCAATGTACAAAAAAATAATTCATATACGTTTCCTCTCAAGAAAACTCAAAACATGCTATAATCACGACATACCCACGAGTATCCTGGCCAAACGGCTAAACAAGGTAAACGCACCCACAGGGTGACCCTGGATGAAAACAGTGATCCCAAACAGTAGATTATGTTTATTCATTAGATCACCTATGCAACTCTAGGTATCTAAACATTCGAAGTCTCAACCACATGACACCAAACATGGTCTCGTGGCACCATGGTACATGAAATCAACTCAACAGTTGGAATAAAACACAACACCTACCTCGATCTCCTCTGATCGATATACGTAAATGGCGCCTCTCGAAACAACCAAGAATGTCATAGATCTAAGATAAAATATTACCCATTCAAACCCAAATAACTTCCCTTAGGGAAATAATTGGAAGGAAATGTTCAAGAAGAGGGAAGACCTTACCTGCGCGGTTCAAACGAGATCAACGACGGAAGAATCCGAGTTCCAGCGTGCGGTCAGGAGCTCCTCTAGGCTTCGGCCTCCTCTCCTGGTGTCCAAATGAACCCACTGCCTCCTATGCCAAATGAGGAGGCTACTTCCCATTTATAACAAAAAAACATAACTACATGGCCTGTACTCTCAAATACACAGCATATACTATTTTTTAACTGTTCCCATGGTGTCTAATTTTCACCGCCAACCTATTCATCTGCCGACTGATTACACAACGTGTATTAATAAGTACACAACGTGTAGTTAGTTATTACATCTTGAACTGCTGACAAGTCTACACGCCCTGTGTTCTCGTCCCACACGTCCAAAGTACACGGTGTGTAGTTCGTTTTTATTGACAAACCTACGCACCTTGTATTCTCATCCCACATAGCCGAAGTACACGACGTGTGTACAAAAAGTACATAACATGTACCCATAAATTTGGGATTTCCCCCACATTTCCCTTGTTTTCTTAAAAACACTTAAGTAAAAAGAAAATGAAGAAACCCATACCTCAAGAATAAGAACCACATTCTTACAACTTAAATTGAAAGAGTAACGAGTTTTCAAATTGTGATTGGTTGTAAATGAGAAGGGATAGTGAGCTCATTTCAAAATTTGTAACAGCAGTTCACATTAGTGGATTTAGTACATATGCACATTTCCTTTGTGTGCTCAATGGACGTATCCCAACATGGGTGAACTAACTAAAATTATAGTGTCTCGTGAATACTTTCATTTTTATTCATACATTGCTACGGGAAAAGGATAGAAGAGAGTTTTGTTTAAATATGAAACAAGATTAGAAAAGGGTAGTTTTTTTAATCAGTCATACCCTGATTCACCCCCCCTCTCAGGGTATTTAACCTAGTTGGACTAACAATTGGTATCTGAGTGAAAGGTTAATCACAATGTTTCTCTCTTAGGGGTTTCAATAGAGGTTTTCAATCATAAAGGAATTATGATATTTTATGGAAATAATTTTCAATTGTGGAAGAATCAGATGCAATAATAATTTTGATATTTAGGAATACATGTCTTTACTGCAACAATGCATGGTATTTCGGCCAGTGTGGACAGTGGTGATTTATCGAAAGCTGACTGAATGAAATTGGATGCTGACTCCAACAAAATAAATGAATTTGGGGGAGCATTATCCAATGAAATATATACGAAGGTGATGTCATGAAATTCATCACATTCTATGCAGGAAAAGTTGATAACTATTTATGAGGGTGACTCAAAATCCATAGAAGAAAAATTTCTGGTTCTATGGAACATATATGAGAATGAACCCTAATAAGTAAATAGATTCCTTATTTGACCTAGTGAATGTTGGTGTAGAAGGTATGCATGGTATCAGAGAAATACTTGATGTTATCACGATCATCAGTCACATCCTGAGAAGACTTCCACCCCACTTCAATCTGAAAGTCTATGTACTAGAAAATAAAGATCCAAAGGAGTTGACACTAGATAACCTACACAGTACACTTATCACATACGATATGAGAAATGAAGATATTGAGTCTATAGAAAAAGGGAAGTCCAAAGAGGTGACAGTCAAGGACATAAAGAATATTTATATTGCTGATGGCTAGGAAGAAGAGGAGAGAGATGAGGTCATGTCATTACTTTCCTCAAATCTACAAAGAGGAAAATGAAAATTCAAAGGGATCCTTCCACTTACATGATTTTGATGCGGAAAGATTTTAAATCTTTCAGCAAGGCATCCTAAGAAGTTTTAAGATGATGATAAGGATTAAGTCAAAATTCCCATCAAGAATTCTTCATCCCATGTGAAGGGTAAGAAAAATTTTAAGAGAAATTTCTTAAAAAATAAGAATCTTATTTCATAAAAAAATAGTAGTTTAGAAGAATTTGAGGTTAAAGAGATAGAGAAATACAAGGATCATAGAGAAAATGATATGGTGGAAGTTGTAGGTAGATCCCAAACAAGGGAAGAAAGTGACAATGATAATGAAGAATTCGAAGGAAGAGTTGATCACTAGGTTGAGTTGGAAAATGATATTGAGGAGATTGATGTTTAGAGATCCAAAATAAAGAAAGCAAACAAAGTGGTTTGTGATTCCAAACTCTATATGTAGCAGGAACTGTGCGGTACTATAGCAGGTACTGTAGCAGTCATTGTTTGGCACTGTAGCAGCTGGGAATATTCCCCCATTTGGGCATTCGGGCCACCGATTTGGTCCCTGAGTCATTTAAGGCCTTAGGGCCACCCAGGCCTTCAGTTCAGTAAGGCCTTCGGGACACCTCAAGTCCTTCAGGCCACCTTAAGTGCAAATGAAAACCAGATAACCTATAAGGAACAAGCTTCAGAAGGAGGATGAACAAGGAGCTTTCACCATAGTAGAAGCTAAATAGATTGCAAGAATGAGAGGGTATGACACCTGCTATCGGGACAATCCTGTGCATGCACGAGAAAGCCTAGACGAATAGCCATGCGAAGGTGGAGAGTTGTTTTCACGACAAAGATGCTCGGGAGGAGCTGTTCCAAGTAGTTAGTCTGGGCTGTATGTAATGTTTGAAGCCTACGAGCATTGAATTCTTCTAAGGCCTATGGGCCATGTAATACTTACACCTACGGGCCTTGTTAGGGTTCCACATCACCCTTTGAAAGGTAGATTATCAAAAATCAATAAAAAATAAAGGCCTTCGATCCATTGGAGGTAGAGAATCTTGACTCCCAATATAACATCAGGAAAGTAAATTTCTCAAGCGATAGAAAATATGTAAGAGGATCATAGAGGTCCATCGAAACCGTAACAACCGAGATTTTATGAGAAATATTTTGTTTTTATGTTATATACATCACCAAAGGAATATTTAACTACACACAACACTGTCTTGGCCTACGTTACACGCAAGAGCAACCCTCCTCGATAGCTTGCGTTGTACGCAATACCGAGTTTCTCTAAACAACGATATGTTATTAAAATATTATATAAACTAGCCGTTATGAATAGTAATACCCACTTTTTGAAATTTTATAAATTTTATCTTTCAAAGTGGACTTCATTTTTGGATTTGGAATATCGAAATTATCCTAGGGTGAATTTTTGGTATTTTTTTGAAAACTTTCAATTTTTGATGAATAGTGAAAACACTAAGTTATTGGTTAAAACCCACTTTTTATTTAAATAATTATTTTTTTATTGAAATTTATTTTATGTCAAAATAGATAATAATATCTATATAAGTTCAATGTAATTCATTGGAGTAATTTTATAATAATATAGATACATAAAAATTTTATTGAACTTTTTACCGTCTTTTACCCACCTCCTAGGAGCATTTGCAATTGTACATAAAACTTAATTTTACTGCTTCTGTGAGTTGAATTTAGAAAATCTTAGAGACACGGTTAATATCAAGGAGTAAAACATGGTTCAATAAGATAAAAATAATTTTTGGTGAATAGTAACTTTTTACTTTTATTTACCACAGTTAAAAGTAAATAGGGTAATTAAGGGTAAAAATGATATTATTATTACACTAACACATGTCCTAATTCTATTGGATAAGTGTAATTTGACCAAAAACAACCTTAGGGATAAAATATTACCCTTTATGTCCACTTGGATTAGATTAGGAAATTTATTATTATTTTATTTAAATAAGAGTTAAAAGAGTTAAAATCAATGTTTAATAAATAAAACATTTTTAATATAGGGTTATACATAAGACAAATTTGATTATAAATATTAATTAGAAATATAAAAATATTTCATACATAATGGTATTTTATTTATAATTTTTAGACATTAAATAAGTTAGTTTATTTATGACACAATGATGATGCAGTAATTACCTTATTAATGAAATATTAACATAATTGATATTATAAACACCCAAATAAATGTAATTTTAGACTTTTTATGAATTAAAATAATTTTATAGGTTAATATGACATGTTATTATTGATTTAATTAACTTTTTTTTAACTAATCATGCTGTTATGATTTTCACAAAAATCAATTACCAAATAGTGTCAAAATTGACATAAAATAGTTTTTAAAACAAATATTATATTATTAATTGTTATTCTATTCCTAAAAATCTAATGTTTGGCCAAATAACTTAGATAAGGTCATATATATTAATAATGAACCACTTGGGGTTCGTTTGGCTTGTTATAGTAAGTTTATTAACCATATAGTGTAAGAAAACAAGAAGACACGGTAAAAGTTAAATTATTTAACTTAGAGTTAAATCTAAATGACAAGGTTAAAATAATAACCTAAACTTGTATAAAACCTATTGGTTGATATTATTTAGACCCATACCAACTTTATCTTAGAAATAAATCAATTTGTAGCTATTACAAACCAAATATGACTTTATTATAAAATAATATTTTAAGTTTTTCCTAAGGTGCCCCTCTCCTCCCTTATAAAAGGACACCTCCTAACTCTCCTCTTTACACAACTTTGAGCCTTAAAGCTAGGCCAAACCCTGCCCATTTCCATTATCAACTTCCCTAGAAACATACTAGAGGTCTTGGTCTTCTTCAAAGACCAATTTTAGTGCCCTAAGAGGAGGTTTCAAAGAGGCGTGTCGAAGAAGATGTAATATCCGTTACCAATTCTTTCAAATTTATTTCTTCTTCTACTTCCTCTTATTTAGTTGTTTAATTATGAAGTAATAACATAGGTATCACTCATATACTTATATGTTATTATAAATATGAAACAACCCTATTTCACCTTCTATCCATCCTACGGAAAAGGAAATCACCGCGCATGCGTACGTACGAAATACCGTCTCCACACCGTGGTGTAATCTATTTTCCACCACCACCTTACTTGGATGGGTATAATGGTGTAAATAATAACTATATATGATTATTATAAAGTTATATTGATTCTAAAATAGTATACATACACTTAAATACAATTCCACGATCATGTGAATGATATCATCGCTCGTGCGTACGTACGACCTACTGTCTCCACGATGTGATGCGAATCATTCTACATGATCTTCATTGAATAATGATTATATAAATGAATTGAATGAATAAATATGATATATATTACACAAATACCATTATGTAAATGAGGTATTTATAACATAAAAATAATAATAAGAATTTATTCGACAAAACATGCATAAGAACATAAAGCAATGAACACCCGAATAACAAGTAACAATGAAATATTACTAATAAGAAGATAACAATATGACCATATATGATATCATAAAAATGAATATGATTCTTTAATAAGTCAATGAAATTATTTAAATCATTATATAGGAGGTTCAGATACGTATGAAGCAAATCAGACCTAAGGTAAGGGAAAATCTCACAATCTCATTTTTATCTGAGATTGTTTATACTTCAAAATTTACTGGGGAATATTTATCATCCACATCCATGTTTACTCAATATGTAATATTATTTCTATACTCCTAAAATTGTTTAAATCCAATTTTACCCATTGGTGAGTTTTTATTAAAAGATATGAAAGGAATCTTTTATCGTTTTTAGTACGAGGTACTTTTTGACTTTTCTATCCAAAGTACGAGAAGAATGTTTTTTTAAATTATACGAAATGAATTGATTTTTATGATTTCATAGAACATTATTTCCATGAATATTCCTTTAAAATCTTTCAAGTTAATTTTTAATCAAATTCTTTTAGTTTAAAATTGCATGACATGTTAAGAAAGGAAAAATGTTTTTGAAGTAGAAAGGATATTTTCCTCAAGAATGGAGTTCAAGTGTTTTATGAAAATTATTTTCCATCTAAGATAATATAGGGTTATGTTTCTATCCCTATTTTTAAATTGATTTGATTATGTTTTGATAGAATTAATTTTATGATGTCCTTTTATCTTATATGGATTATGTTATGATGACATGATGTTTAAGAATCCCATTTTTATTGCATGGGTTATGCTATGATGTATGATTTATGATCTTATGGAAAACATAATAATGGTATCATTATGAGATGGGTGGGACCTATATCTACCTCCAATGAATTGGGTAAAGATTTATATCTCATGAGATAGACATGGCTGGAATGAAAAGTTAATCTAGTTCAGTGATACAGGACTGGAACGAGGAGTGAACTCGATTCAGTAATGGAATTTGTCCGCTATGATGGTCTTGGAAATGAGCCTTGACTAATATGAAATTATTTTCTATAATTATGTGTGTATGACACAAAGTTTCATGTTTTAAGTTATGATTATTGGGATTACATTTCACTACTATGATTTATCCCATGTTATGATATTATGATCTCTTTTGCAGGTTAAGATTTTCAAAATGTTATGTTCTTATGAATATTATATGATTGATATTTATTTTTTTTACTCTTACTGATCATTTGAGCTCACCCTTTTGTATGTTTTCTTTTCCCCAGGTCAGGAATAAGGGTATTAAGTAGGATATTCCAAAAGGGACTCTAGATATGATGAAATAAACAGGAGACAATGTAGATGATTTATGAACCAGTTGTTTATGTTTCCCAGTTTCTAAAGACACTATACCTATACGGTCCTATCATGGTTTTGTTATTTGTTTTAATAAGTATGCTTCAATTCTGAAGTAATAACCATGTATGTAAAGTATGGGTCGTTATAGTTGGTATCAGAGGAAAGGTATAGTCAACCTTTGGAAACTAGGATGTGAAAGCCTTCGTAAGAGCTCTAAGGATATGTCTAAACATAGAACACAATTTTAGTGTTTTAGAAATGGCCATGAACAACCTATGATAAGACCTAAAGTGTGAAATTTTATTATTGATTGTGTTGTTTTCCTGTTATAATTAGTGTTGCTCACACTATTCTTCTTGATTTTAGTCAATGGATGGAACCCGAAGGAACCATGTTAATGCTGAATGCGACGAGCAATGCAATGATTGTCCCCCTGAGCAACCAAACGTTATGGGAGCTGGAATAAAAAATCTTGTAGCCATGCTCACACAACTTTCTCAAGCTATGAATCATACAGTACTTCCAAACAAGCAAAGGAAGGAGCAACATTCTGTTGAATCCTTCATGATGCAGCGTCCACCCTCATTCGGTGGGTCTACTGATCCATTAGTTACCGAACAATGGATCAGTACTACTAAAAAGATATTTTCAGTTCTTCAATGTTCTGAACATGATAAAGTCATCTTAGAAGTATATCATTTGGAAGGTGAAGCTGATCAATGGTGGAATCTTATTAAGAATACGAGGCAAAGGGATGAAATTGATTCCATGGAATGGGACGAGTTCAAGAAATTATTTTTTAATAAGTACTTCCCTCATATTCTTTGAACAAATATGGAGGAGTTTCTTGAACTGAATCAAAAGAATGATGAATCTGTTGGTACCTATGAAGAAAATTTTACAAAACTTTCAAGGGACACTTCTGGAATTATTATCCAACCTGAGAGTAAAATCGATCGATTCTTTAGTGGATTAAAACTAAGTCTTCGAAGGGTGTTAGCCATAAGGGACTTCAATAGCTATGAGGAAATTGTTCGATGTTCTCTCAAGGTTGAGATGGATATTAGAGTAACCCATCAATCATATGGGTTTGATAAGAAGAGGAAAATGGAATTCAAAGGAAAATCTAAAGACCACACTGAAAAGAAGACGAGTTTTCCCTTATGCTCAAAGTGTGGAAAGAAAAATTGAGGGAATTTTCTTAAAGAGACAATTAAATGTTATAAGTGTGGAAAAGAAGGTCATCGGGCAGTTGAATGTCGAAATAATGGGAAGAAGATGTCTAATGATGTGAACAAATAAAGGGATACACAGAATTCACCTCCTACACTTCAATGTTACAAGTGCAAGGAAATGGGGAATTATGCTAATCAATGACCTAATCCAAGGGTTGTTGATGATGATTAACTTCAACAAAATCTTAAGGACAAAGACAAAGGAAAGTCACATGCAATTTCTATCGGCGATGTGGAGTACGACAACAAAGTGGTGAAAGGTACACTTACCATCCACTCTAAAGTAACAAATGCTTTATTTGATTATGGATCCACCCACTCTTTTATTTATGGAGAATTTTCTAAGGGTATCTCCATATTACCTCAGTAGTTAGATATTGAGTTAGCTATGACAACCCCTAATGGCACAACAATCGCATCAAAAGTTTACAATTCAAATCCGATTGAAGTTTGTGGGAAAGTGCTTCCTACAAATCTTGTGATCCTTCCTATAGTGGAATTTGATGTGATTCTTGGCATGGATTGGATTTCCTTATATGGAGCTCATATCAATTTCCAAAGAAGGGAAGTCACATTTCATATTCCAGATCAATCTATGATCGTATATCGATGCAAGGATGAACATAACCTTCCAGTAAAAATTTCTTCCATATTATGGGTCTTGATTCCAATAAATGAAGGTTATTTATCTCAAATGGTTAGAGAGAAACTCACGATTAAGAATACACCCATTGTGCAGGAGTTTGATGATGTTTTTCCAGAGGAATTTCCAGGTCTTCCACCAAATAGTGAAGTTGAGTTTTCAATAGAACTCATACCGGGTGCTATGCCCATTTCAAAAACACCTTATAGAATGACCCCAATTGAGTTGCAGGAATTAAAGAAGCAACTCCAAGAGAATCTTGATAAGGGATTCATATTCCCTAGTGCATCACCTTGGGGAGCACCTGTTTTTTTCATTAAGAAGAAAGATGGATCAATGAGACTCTTCATTGATTATCGAGAACTTAACAAGATCACTATCAAGAACAAATATCCTCTCCCACGTATTAATGACTTATTTAACCAACTGCGCGGAGCTCAATACTTTTCTAAGATTGATCTTCATTCAGGGTATCATCAATTAAGGGTAAAAAAGAAGGATATACCAAATACGTCTTTCTGTACAAGGTATGGACACTATGAATTTATAGTGATGCCATTTGGTCTTACTAATGCCCCTGTTATCTTCATGGATCTAATGAATAGATTCTTTAGAGACTATCTTGATCAGTTTTTGGTAGTCTTTATAGATGATATTCTTTTCTATTCAAATAGCAAGGAAGAACATGAAGATCACTTGAGAATTGTATTAAAGACCCTAAGAAAGGATAATCTTTATGCCAAATTTACCAAGTGTGAATTTTGGCTTCAAAAAGTTTCATTTTTGGGTCACATAATCTCAAAATAGGGGATATCTATGGATCCAGCAAAAACAGAGGTTATCAAAAGATGGTCGAGACCAACAACAGTAACTGAGATCCAAAGTTTTCTTGGTTTGGCTGGATATTATCGACATTTTGTGAAATATTTTTCACGATTATCTAATCCACTCACCAGGTTGACTGTAATGACCCAATATTTTTGAGTAGTATATTAACTTACTCTTAATGATTTAATGAGATGTTAATGGTTAATGCAGAAAGAGGAGTCGATGGCTTCATCCAGTAGACTCGAACCTTATGAAGCCCACTTATCAGAGCTTGGGAAGGAGGTAGCATCTGTGGGCTTCGCTTTGGACCAAGCCCAAGCCGAACTCCAGCGTGTCAAGATTGAACGGAAACGCCTGCGAGAGAAGTTCAAGTTAGTAGAGATTACTACTAGGGCAATGTTATCTGA
Source organism: Viscum album (assembly GCA_963277665.1). NCBI lineage: Eukaryota > Viridiplantae > Streptophyta > Magnoliopsida > Santalales > Viscaceae > Viscum > Viscum album. Next base: position 545,818,289 of record OY728119.1, read on the forward strand.
GCCTCCCTCAGATTCTCTCACCATAGCACACCTTACACTTAGGTCATATGCCGGTGTTATAAGGGGCTATGTGATGAGACCCTAGCTTCTTTGTGTAATCCTTTGGGATGAATGAATTGAGATTTCTTCCTTTAGTGATGTTTATGAAATTTCAAATGTCCGGATAATTTTAGGATGTATTTTATTGATGAATTTTGAAAAAAGGATATTTTAAAATATTTATGTAAACCCTAAATAATTAATGATGTGTAATTATTTTCAAAAAGCGGTCTTCTACAAAAGTGTTCAGTAAGGAATTTGGAGTCTAATAAGATAAACTTAATTTTTGATGAATAGTAAATTATGAATAGTGATTTTACACTTAGGATTAGTAATGTGACCAAATGGATTAGTAATTTCACTCAAAGAAAGTTTTAATATAATTTAGACACCTAGATTAAGTAATGTGATTCAATAAAATGGGTAAATAACGGTTTCATGAATTATTAACCAAGTATTAGTTTTTTCGGGTGAATAGTGTTTTTTAATTAAAAATTTAATTAAAAATAATTAGAAAGTTATTTTTATAAAAAGGACTTTATTTTTGAACTCAGAGCATCGATATTATGTTATGGTAATTTTTGGGGATTTTCTGAAAACAACGAATTCTCGATGAATAGTGTTTTTATTTAAAAATTAAATTAAAAATATTTAGAAAATTATTTTTATAAAATGGAGTTCATAAATTTAATTAGAGCATCGATATTTGGTTAAGGTGAAATTTTGGGATTTTTCTGAGAAAGATGAATTTTTTCAGTGAATAGTAAAAATGCAGTTTTAGGGTTTCGGTATGTTTAATGACATCATAACTGTGTCATGATGATGTCATGAGATATTTTAAGGGTTGGCCGGCCAAGGGTGATGAATTATTGTTTTGGGGGCCCCATGTGGCCTAACTCCATGGTAAATGCCAAGGGAGAGCACATGGTTTTGGGAAAAGCACTTGTGAGGTGTCCCTTGGCCATTAATGCCTTGTCCCTTCACTTTCCCTATAAATACCCACCCTTTACTCCTTTAGTTTTCACTCCCAACTCTCCCCCAACAAAGTTATGGTCTCCTTACCTCCCAAGGAGTCCTCCCAAGGTGCCCCCAAGCTCTCAAGGTCTAAACCTTTGAGTTTTAAGAGTTACGTTTTAAGGTAAGGGATCCGACCATTCTCTTTCTTTTCATGTAATCTCCTTTATGTCATTCCCTTTATTCTCCATGTTCTTATGTGAGAGGATGTTCTTTTATATTAATATTACTGACCTTTTCATGTTTATATGATGAGATATCCCCTCTTACTCTCATCATTTCGTTTTATGAAAGTTTAAGTGACGCCGTTAGACTGCCGAATTTTTAAGGAATTCTTTCACCCTTCTTTTTTTTTTCAAGTTCTATTTTCATGTCAAGTCTTTCAAGTTCCTTTTTATTATGTTGGGGTATGATATCTATATCTATCATACTGATCTCTTATTATCATATTATGAGATACCCTATTTGATCTTGTCAAATCATTTTTATTGAAGTTTAAGTGACGTCGTTAGGCTGCCGAATTTTTATAAGAGAAATCTTATTTTTGTCTTACTTCCATGTTTTTCATTTCAAATGGTATGTCCTTCAAACTTCATTAACATGATTCATATCCTTTATATTCTGTCCCTATACTATTTTTATAGATCATTTATGAGTGGGTGACCCATGTCCCCTCTCTTTTCAATGTTTTCTAAAACCTCGAAACATAGCCGTTATGCTGCAGAATTTTCGTCTCAAAATGCCTCTCTCTTTTCTCAAAATTATTTTATGTTATTAAGTGAATACTCAAAACTCTTATTTCTACAGGGGTATTCACATATATATCAAAATTTTCTATTTTAAATTATGGGATTTACATACATGAAACCCGCTTTCCCTTTCCGTGGGTTTAAAGTGACATAAAGATCATGTCTTTAAAGTAGTTTTTAAAATGTTATGATTATGAAATGAAACCCATTTATTTTATGATATATGGGTTGTTTATGAAATGATTGATGATGATATATGTGTCTCACATGATAATAATGACATGTCAAGGGTGCGCCCAGATAGCGCTCCAATGCATTGGGTAAAGACTTAATCTCTAGAGATGACCATTTTTAACGACGCCTTGGTGAATAACCTTGGTAATTTTTAACAACACCTTGGGGATAGACCTTGGTGAAACAAAATGATTGTCAATATTAAATGTTGTATCCACATCTTCAAGTTATAAAAAAATGTTATTTTTATTATGATTTATCTCATGATTTCTTTCTCATGCCTTAAAGTTCTTTTCATGTCCTTATTGAAGTATCTCAAGTTCACTTGTAAAATGTTTCTCTTGTTTCCCTTACTGGGCCTTATGCTCACCCTTTCTTTTGATGTATGTCCCCAGGTTATGAGATGCAGTAATGAACCTAGGATGAACTTAAGGAGAAGCCTTTCAAGTGTTTAAGAAGAATCTTTTATGTTGTTTTCATATATTATGTTCCTTGTTTCCAAGACACTAAACCTTAAAGATCCTCAGTTCCGAGTAATTAAATGAAAGTTTATGTTATAAAAAGACAGGATGCTATAGTTGGTATCAAAGGATGGTTTAGTTATTTGTGGAAATTAGGATATAAAAACTTTAGGAAGAACCCTATAGAAAAGTTTAAATATAGGAAAAATTCTTGGTATTTTGGTAAGTATTGAGTAAGTTGTTTATCAAACAAATACATCCCTATCTGGATACGAGCAGGTAGAGGCGGCTCTGACACAGATGTACATAGGGGTAAAACCCGAAAACACAGCTTTGAGCTAGACTCGAACGAGAACTGGTGCACGATAACGGGCCTTGCTGCAATCTTGGTTACGACACTCCCGGGGGATATGTTTGGTTAATCACAAGATTTTTATGAATCATTATGAAGGAATTATAGAGAAGTGTAATTGTTTAAGCATGAAGTATTAGTTAAAAGATTCATAAATGAAATAAGTTTCTTACTAAGGTTTTATTCTTTTAGAAAATGGCGGGCAATAGGAGGAACTGTGCTGATGGTGACCGCAATGCACCATGTGCTGATGGCCCTCCGATGGAAGCCGAAATGGAAACATTAATGCGAATAATGAACCAATTGACTCAAGTTATGAGTAATAACTTGAATCAAGCTGAGAGGCCAACCTCACCATGAAGGGAACAACATTCTGTTGAGTCCTTCATGCGCCAACAACCACCATCATTCAGTGGATCTACTGACCCTTTGGTTTCAGAACAATGGATAATCTCCATTGAAAAGATCTTTTCTGTACTCCTTTGTTCAGAACAAGAAAAAGTCACCCTTGCTGTTTATCGCCTAGAGGGAGAAGCTGACCAGTGGTGGTCACTGGTCAAAAATACGAAGCCTAAAGGAGAGATGGAAGCTATGGAGTGGGAAGAATTCCGAGGAATATTCTTTAACAAGTATTTCCCTCATTCCATGAGAACGATAATGGAGAAAGAGTTTCTCGAGCTGAAGCAGAAGGAGAACGAATCTGTCGGAAACTATGAGATGAAATTCACCCGACTTTCACGATATACCTCTAGCTTTGTCATGGATCCAAGTGGGAAGGTTGATAGATTTTTTGGTGGGCTGAGACCTCATCTGCGTAAGAATTTAGCCAACCGGGACTACGATAGATATGAGGAGATCGTGCGGAGTGCAATGAAAGTCGAGCTGGAGTTTGGTGAGATGCAATGGTCTCATAAATCAAATGAAAAGAAGAGATCATTGGAGCCCAGTTTAGGGAAGACTTTTGACCAAGGAAGAGGTGGGAAGCAAATGAAACTTACCACATGCAATAAATGTGGGAAGAACCATCTGGGGAACTGCTTAAACGGAAGTGGAAAGTGCTACAAGTGTAAAAAAGGAGGCCATATTTCTCAGAATTGTCATAGTGAGGAGAAGCCTCAACTCCCCAACACTAAGGACAGAGGAAAGATGGTTCTGACCTTACCTGAAGTCCATTGCTTCAAGTGTGGACAGCTTGGGCACTATTCTAATCTCTATCCAAATCCAAGGGTAGTGGGGGGGAATCACCATCAACCTCAGCAAAGGCCAGGGGAGCAAGGTCGTGCTTTTCCTATCACAACAACTGAAGTTGAAGCTCCGAATGACGTGGTAGCAGGTACTCTTGTTGTCCTCTCAAAACTAGCAACTACTTTGTTTGATTCTGGTTCTACGCATTCCTTTATTTCCTCCAAGTTTGCAAAGAATATAGAATCAATCCCTGAATTTCTTGAGGTAGAGTTGTCAGTCAAGACTCCAAGTGGGATTATCCATGCATCAACAGTGTTTAGAGACTCTAGTGTTTACTTTAGTGAGCACAATCTTATCGCAAATCTAGTAGTCATTCCCATGTTGGAATTCGACGTTATACTAGGGATGGACTGGCTCTCAAAGTATAATGCTAGAATCAAATGCAGAAGTAAGGAAATCTCAGTAGTCTTGAATAAACAGCCTACAGTTATCTTCCAAGGAGAGATATCCCGAACTGATCCCTATCTAGAAGCACCTACTATAGCTTTCTTTATGTAGTTAATTGGTGTTGATGAAGAAGGAAAAGGGAGCATACCAATAGAAGATGTTCCAATTGTTCAGGAATATATAGATGTATTTCCTAAGGAGTTACCTAGACCTCCCCCTGAAAGAGAGGTAGAGTTATCCATTGAACTCGTACCTGGGTCTCAACCGATATCAAAGACTCCGTATAGAATAGCAAATGTGGAGCTAGAAGAGTTAAAGAAGCAACTCCAAGACTTGTTGGAGAAGGGGTTTATCCGTCCGAGTGTGTCTCCTTGGGGAGCACCAGTTCTCTTTGTGAAGAAGAAGGATGGATCAATGCAGCTATGCATTGATTATAGAGAACTGAACGAGATCACAGTGAAGAACAAATACCCTCTTCCAAGAATTGATGATTTATTTGACCAACTTCATGGGGCTCAATTCTTCTCCAAGATTGACCTTCGATCTGGTTAACATCAACTGAGGGTGAAGAAGGAAGATATTCCAAAGACTTCCTTGTTGTACCCCACACTCTTTGATTTTCATGATCACAATCACTTTCATATGTGTTTAACATTGTTTTAAGTGTTTTTGTTTTATAGGAAAAATATTGCCAAGGACATGGGCCATGAAGCACATCAAGTGGACTGAAATTCAGTCCACCGGCCCACCGGTGTGATAGCACCGGCCAGCCGGTGGACCTGGCAGAGGCATTGCCCACTGCCAGGCTCCACCGATCAGCCGGTGGCTTGACCACCGGCCAGCCAGTGGAAACCTGATCAAACAGTACCAGCTACTGTCTCCCCACCGGCCAGCCGGTGGCTCCTCCACCGGTCAGCTGGTAGAGCCTGGACCAAATTTCTTCTCCTCTGCCAAGGCACCGGCCAACCGGTGGAGCTGTACCGGCCAGCCGGTAGCCCAGTCAAACTAGCCGTTGGCTTTGACCAGTCAACCCTCTTTTGGCCTCCAACGGCTCCGAGGCCCTTTACAACGGCTCCGAAGACTCCCCAAGGGTTCCATGCCTATAAATAAAGGCCAAGGAAGCCCCGGACACCAACCAGAACTTAACCCAAGCCACCGGACACATTGTTGATCATTTTGGCGAACCTCTGGCGGATTTCCTCAAGGAACCCAACGTGCTCCAATCCAATTCCACATCCAAGAGCACCATCAAAGAAGCTTGGAAGCGGCCTTCAACATCTCCAATCAATCAAAGGCGCCCAAGGCTTCTCCCAATCACGGTTTTTAGTGTTTTATTTATTTTGAGCTTTAAAATTGGGTTTGTGCCTACAAACCCCAAACTCTTTCTTCATCCCTCTTTCTTTTGGGTTTCACATCACCACTAAGGTGTGAAGAGGTTGTCAATCTTTCCTTTAAATAGCTTGAATCATAGGTGAGCTATCCTTCACCTGTAAGAAGGATAGTGGGTTCTTGATCAACCATCAAAAGCAAGTGGGTTCTTGCTAAACCACTAAAAGCAAGCTGTAATAGGTTCTAGTGCTACCTAAAAGGCTAGTGGGTTTCTTGCTAAAACCATTGAAAAGCAAGCGGTAGGAATCTCTCAACGGTTGAGTTGGGAGCGGAGACGTAGGCCGGGTTTTTGGCCGAACTCTTTTATCAATTCTTGTGTGATTGCCTCTTTTTTTCCGCTGCATTCTTTACTTTGATTCAATTTGTTTTTAAATTGGTTTTTATTTTTTAAAAGGCAATTCACCCCCCCTCTTGCCATCACTCCCTCATTTCTCCACCCAACAAGTGGTATCAGAGGACGTATTTGAATAATTCCCTAACCGGTTTCAAATTAAAGATCCTTTTTGATGGCATCTACCGCTTCTTCCTCTCAATCCCCCGAAGGACATTCTTTGGATCGTGCTCCATTCTTTGATGGAGCCGATTATACTTTTTGGAAAACCCGCATGTCAACTTTTCTTAAAAGCATTAGCTATCCTATTTTTAGAATTGTTATGCATGGTTTTACGCTCTCTTCTCCCGATGAGTCTAAATGGACCTCCGCCGACATTGCAAATTTCGAGCTTGATGGCAAAGCCATGAATGCTCTTCATTGTGGCTTAGACCGTAATATATTTAATTGTATTTCTTCTTGCACATCTTCTCATGATATTTGGAAGCTTTTAGAGCTAACCCATGAAGGTACTAGCAATGCTCCAAAGCAAGAACCCGCTCACAAGCAAGAACCCGCTCAAGAGCAAGAACTCGACGAAAAATTCAAACCCGTTTGCCCACCTCACAAGAAAAGGGCCAAGAAGAAGAAGAAGAAGGCTTTAAAGAAAACTTGGAGTGATAGCTCCTCCTTCTCTTCTTTCTCCTCGAGCGACAATGGTAATAATTGCCTAATGGCAAAACATGAGGTATCTTCCTCCTCTTCCTCCTCCTCCTCTTGTTCTTCAAATTCAAATTCTTTCAATCATATGTCTTATGAGGATCTCCAACATGCGCGAGACCAATTGGAGGAAGGCTTTCACGAGCTCTCTTCCAAATTTGTTTCTTTAAAAAAGAATTTCAAAAAACTCTCTTCTGAAAAAGAACAACTTCTTAAAGAAAAGGAAGAGTTGACCCTAAAAATCCAAAACCTCCCTGATGTTGATTCCTTGGAATCAACCATCAAAGACCTAAGGGAGACCCTAGCCAAGTTCACCCAAGGTGAACAAAATTTGTCCAAACTCTTAGGTTCTCAACGAGTATCTAGAACCACCAATGGACTTGGCTACACCAATATAGCTTCCTCCTCCCATGCACCCACTGTTTTTGTAAGGGGGAGCTCTAGTTATAAATTTTGTAATTATTGCAAGAAAACCGGGCACCTTATTTATGAATGTAATTGTAAAAACGCCCGGTATGGTCAACCCAAAAGTATTTTCTTTTCGGACGAATTTTATAGGAGAAGACCCGCTATGAGACAAGTTTGGATTGAAAAATCCCTTCTTGCGAGTCTCTCCGGGCCAAGATTAGTTTCGGTTCCAAAACCCTTTCCCCGATGATTTTTTGTTTTATTTAGGGGGAGAAAGTTTCTTTATTTATTTCAAAACTCTCAATTTCAAAAATTACATTTGGTTTCAAATTTCAAATTTGATTCAAAACTTTCAATTCAAACTGTTATTCAAATTTTCATTTCAATTTCAAAAATCTCAATTGATTTTTCAATTCTCAAATCTTGATTTGCAATTTTCCCTCAATCAAATTTTTGTGCCCTGTTCTATTTTGATAATCACAAAGGGGGAGAAATTTCTTGATTGATTGGGGGAGAATCTTTTCTCTCATGCTTAGTATTTATTTTCAATTTATCATTTAAAGCATGCCTTTCATCTAAGTTTTTACATTGCTTAGATAAGTGATTGTGATCATCAAAATAGGGGGAGATTGTTGTACCCCTCACTCTTTGATTTTCATGATCACAATCACTTTCATATGTGTTTAACATTGTTTTAAGTGTTTTTGTTTTATAGGCAAAAGATTGCCAAGGACATGGGCCATGAAGCACATCAAGTGGACTGAAATTCAGTCCACCGGCCCACCGGTGTGATAGCACCGGCCAGCCGGTGGACCTGGTAGAGGCATTGCCCACTGCCAGGCTCCACCGGTCAGCCGGTGGCTTGACCACCGGCCAGCCGGTGGAAACCTGATCAAACAGTACCAGCTACTGTCTCCCCACCGGCCAGCTGGTGGCTCCTCCACCGGTCAGCTGGTAGAGCCTGGACCAAATTTCTTCTCCTCTGCCAAGGCACCGGCCAACCGGTGGAGCTGTACCGGCCAGCCGGTAGCCCAGTCAAACTAGACGTTGGCTTTGACCAGTCAACCCTCTTTTGGCCTCCAACGGCTCCGAGGCCCTTTACAACGGCTCCGAAGACTCCCCAAGGGTTCCATGCCTATAAATAAAGGCCAAGGAAGCCCCGGAAACCAACCGGAACTTAACCCAAGCCACCGGACACATTGTTGATCATTTTGGCGAACCTCCGGCGGATTTCCTCAAGGAACCCAACGTGCTCCAATCCAATTCCACATCCAAGAGCACCATCAAAGAAGCTTGGAAGCGGCCTTCAACATCTCCAATCAATCAAAGGCGCCCAAGGCTTCTCCCAATCACGGTTTTTAGTGTTTTATTTATTTTGAGCTTTAAAATTGGGTTTGTGCCTACAAACCCAAAACTCTTTCTTCATCCCTCTTTCTTTTGGGTTTCACATCACCACTAAGGTGTGAAGAGGTTGTCAAGCTTTCATTTAAATAGCTTGAATCATAGGTGAGCTATCCTTCACCTGTAAGAAGGATAGTGGGTTCTTGCTCAACCATCAAAAGCAAGTGGGTTCTTGCTAAACCACTAAAAGCAAGCTGTAATAGGTTCTAGTGCTACCTAAAAGCCTAGTGGGTTTCTTGCTAAAACCATTGAAAAGAAAGCGGTAGGAATCTCTCAACGGTTGAGTTGGGAGCGGAGACGTAGGCCGGGTTTTTGGCCGAACTCCGTTATCAATTCTTGTGTGATTGCCTCTTTTTTTCCGCTGCATTCTTTACTTTGATTCAATTTGTTTTTAAATTGGTTTTTATTTTTTAAAAGGCAATTCACCCCCCCTCTTGCCATCACTCCCTCATTTCTCCGCCCAACATTCCTTCCGATCAAGATATGGGCATTATGAGTTTACTGTTATGCCCTTCAGCTTGACTAATGCTCCTGCTATTTTCATGGATTTGATGAATAGAGTCTTTAAGGACTACCTTGATAACTTTGTGGTAGTTTTTATTGATGATATTTTGATATATTCAAAAAGTCGTGAGGAGCATGAAGATCATCTGAGGGTTATTTTGAAAACTCTGCGGAAGGAGAGGCTCTTTGGAAAGTTCAGCAAGTGTGAGTTTTGGTTACAACAAGTGGCTTTCTTAGGGCACATCGTAACCAATAAAGGAATCTCGGTTGACCCTGAAAAGACAATGGTTGTGGAGGAGTGGCCTCAACCCACAACAGTAACTGAGATTCGTAGTTTCCTTGGTTTAGCGGTATATTATAGGAGGTTTGTGAAAAACATTTCACGGATTTCTAATCCACTAACCAAGTTGACTCGAAAAGGGGTTAAGTTCATCTGGACAAAGGAATGCGAGGAAAGTTTCCAAGAGCTGAAGAAGAGATTGGTTATGGCACCTGTGTTAACACTACCCTCTATCGGAGAAGGATTCGTTATTTTTAGCGATGCATCTCTGAAAGGGCTTGGGTGCGTCCTCATGCAAAATGACAAGGTAATTGATTATGCATCTCGACAATTGAAGATTCATGAGCAGAATTATCCTATGCATGATCTAGATCTAGCGGCAATTGTTTTTGCTCTAAAGATATGGAGGCACTATCTTTATGGGGAGAAATGTGATATATACACTGACCACCAAAGTCTAAAGTATATTTTCACACAGAAAGAATTGAACATGAGACAAAGAAGATGGTTGGAGATTATTAAAGACTATGATTGTTCAATTCATTATCACCTCGGAAGAGCAAACAAAGTTGCAGATGCGTTAAGTAGGAAAGATCCTGTTGTTCTGGAAACAATGAGGATCCTAGGAGATCCCTTGATTAAAGATCTAGTAAAACTGGACATGGGAATTATAAGGAAAGGGATATCATAAACCCTATCCCAAATGATTTCTCAACCTTCATTACTAGAGAAGATCAAGAAGGCTCAAAAAGAAGATCCTTTGCTGTAGGAGAAGTTGGAGGCTATAAAAGATGGGAAGTTCCCTGATTTCAATATTGATCAAGAAGGTGTATTGAAATTTCGTACAAGACTATGTGTTCCATCTATTCCAGAGATAAAGAAAGAACTGATGGATGAAGCTCATAGCTCTACTTTCTCTATACATCTGGGAAGCACTAAGATGTATAGAGACCTTCGTGATCATTATTGGTGGGATAACATGAAGAGGGAGATTGCTAATTACACTACAAGGTGCCTGGTGTGTCAGCAAGTAAAGGCAGAAAGACAACTTCCTAAGGGGGTATTACAACTGCTACCCATACCAGTATGGAAGTGGGATAATATCACTATGGACTTTGTAACTGGTCTCCCAAAAACATCCAAAGGAAACAATGCGATATGGGTTATTGTGGACCGTCTCACCAAGACAACCCATTTTATCTCTATTCAGGAAGATTTGTCTCTGGATCAGCTTTCCAAGATATACATGAAGGAAGTGGTAAGGCTACATGGGGTACCACTATCCATCGTGTCTGATCGTGACCTGAGATTCACATCAAAATTCTGGAGAAGTCTTCAACATGCTCTGAATACTGAATTGAATTTTAGTACGGCCTATCATCCTCAAACTGATGGCCAATCTAAAAGGACTATCCAGACACTCGAAGACATGCTAAGATTATGCTCAATGGAATTTAAAGGTGTATGGGATCAACACCTCCCATTAGTTGAGTTCTCCTATAACAACAGCTTCCATTCGAGTATTCAGATGGCACCCTATGAAGCTCTGTATGGAAAGCGATGTAGAACTCCTACTTGTTGGGATTAAACTGGTGAGAGAAAGCTTCTTGGGCCTGATCTTGTGCAAGAGATGAAAGAACATGTTCATGCCATCCAACAACACATAAAGGCTGCTCAGAGTCGGCAGAAGAGCTATGTTGACAATCGTCGAAGGGACTTGGAGTTTGGTGTTGGTGACAAAGTCTTCCTTCGAATTTCTCCCTGGAAGAGAGTCATGCGGTTTGGGAAGAAAGGGAAGCTCAGCCCTAGGTACATTGGCCCCTATGAAATCCTTGATCGCATAGGAGCAGTGGCATATCGCCTAGCATTTCCACCGAACCTAGCTCAAGTTCATGATGTCTTACATGTATCTCTCTTGAGGAAGTACATACCCGACCCTTCGCATGTACTGAACCCAGAGGTGGTACAACTGGAACATGACCTCTCTTATGAGGAGCATCTAGTGGAGATCTTGGACCATAGAGACAAGGTCCTACGAAACAAGACTACCCACCTTGTGAAAGTGTTGTGGAGGAATCATAAATATGAATAAGTGACTTGGGAGCCTGAGGAAACAATGAAGCAAAAGTACACCTTTTCGACTAGGCCTCAAGTATAAATTTCAGGGACGAAATTTCTTAAGGGGGGAAGAATGTAACGACCCAATCTTTTTGAGTAGTATATTAACTTACTCTTAATGATTTAATAAGATGTTAATGGTTAATGCAGAAAGAGGAGTCGATGGCTTCATCCAGTAGACTCAAACCTTATGAAGCCCACTTATCAGAGCTTGGGAAGGAGGTAGCATCTGTGGGCTTCGCTTTGGACCAAGCCCAAGCCGAACTCCAGCGTGTCAAGCTTGAACGGAAACGCCTGCGGGAGAAGTTCAAGTTAGTAGAGATTACTACTAGGGAAATGTTATCTGAGCCTCCGTCAGATTCTCTCACCATAGCACACCTTACACTTAGGTCATATGCCGGTGTTATAAGGGGCTATGTGACGAGACCCTAGCTTCTTTGTGTAATCCTTTGGGATGAATGAATTGAGATTTCTTCCTTTAGTGATGTTTGTGAAATTTCAAATGTCCGGATAATTTTAGGATGTATTTTATTGATGAATTTTGAAAAAAGGATATTTTAAAATATTTATGTAAACCCTAAATAATTAATAATGTGTAATGATTTTCAAAAAACGATCTTCTACAAAAGTGTTCAGTAAGGAATTTGGAGTCTAATAAGATAAACTTAATTTTTGATGAATAGTAAATTATGAATAGTGATTTTACACTTAGGATTAGTAATGTGACCAAATGGATTAGTAATTTCACTCAAAGAAAGTTTTAATATAATTTAGACACCTAGATTAAGTAATGTGATTCAATAAAATGGGTAAATAACGAATTCATGAATTATTAGCCAAGTATTAGTTTTTTTGGGTGAATAGTGTTTTTTAATTAAAAATTTAATTAAAAATAATTAGAAAATTATTTTTATAAAAAGGACTTTATTTTTGAACTCAGAGCATCGATATTATGTTATGGTAATTTTTGGGGATTTTCTGAAAAAAACGAATTCTCGATGAATAGTGTTTTTATTTAAAAATTAAATTAAAAATATTTATAAAATTATTTTTATAAAATGGAGTTCATAAATGTAATTAGAGAATCGATATTTGGTTAAGGTGAAATTTTGGGATTTTTCTGAGAAAGATGAATTTTTTCAGTGAATAGTAAAAATGCAGTTTTAGGGTTTCGGTATGTTTAATGACATCATAACTGTGTCATGATGATTTCATGAGATATTTTAAGGGTTGTCTGGCCAAGGGTGATGAATTATTGTTTTGGGGGCCCCATGTGGCCTAACTCCATGGTAAATGCCAAGGGAGAGCACATGGTTTTGGGAAAAGCACTTGTGAGGTGTCCCTTGGCCATTAATGCCTTGTCCCCTCACTTTCCCTATAAATACCCACCCTTTCCTCCTTTAGTTTTCACTCCCAACTCTCCCCCAACGAAGTTCTGGTCTCCTTACCTCCCAAGGAGTCCTCCCAAGGTGCCCCCAAGCTCTCAAGGTCTAAACCTTTGAGTTTTAAGAGTTACGTTTTAAGGTAAGGGATCCGACCTTTCTCTTTCTTTTCATGTAATCTCCTTTATGTCATTCCCTTTATGCTCCATGTTCTGAGAGGATGTTCTTTTATATTCCTCTTACTGACCTTTTCATGTTTATATGATGATAGATCCCCTCTTACTCTCATCATTTCGTTTTATGAAAGTTTAAGTGACGCCGTTAGGCTGCCGAATTTTTAAGGAATTCTTTCACCGTTCTCTTTTTTTTTCAAGTTCTATTTTCATGTCAAGTCTTTCAAGTTAATTTTTATTATGTTGGGGTATGATCTCTATATCTATCATACTGATCTCTTATGATCATATGATGAGAGACCCTATTTGATCTTGTCAAATCATTTTTATTGAAGTTTAAGTGACGCCGTTAGGCTGCCGAATTTTTATAAGAGAAATCTTATTTTTGTCTTACTTCCATGTTTTTCATTTCAAATGGTATGTCCTTCAAACTTCATTACCATGATTCATATCCTTTATATTATTTCCCTATACTATTTTTATAGATCATTTATGAGTGGGTGACCCATGTCCCCTCTCTTTTCAATATTTTCTAAAACCTCAAAACATAGCCGTTATGCTGCAGAATTTTCGTCTCAAAATGCCTCTCTCTTTTCTCAAAATTATTTTATGTTATTAAGTGAATACTCAAAGCTCTTATTTCTACAGGGGTATTCAAATATATATCAAAATGTTCTATTTTAAATTCTGGGATTTACATACATGAAACCCGCTTTCCCTTTCCGTGGGTTTAAAGTGACATAAAGATCACGTCTTTAAAGCAGTTTTTAAAACGTTATGATTATGAAATGAAACCCATTTATTTTATGCTATATGGGTTGTTTATTAAATGATTGATGATGATATATGTGGATCACATGATAATAAATACATTTCAAGGGTGCGCCCAGATAGCACTCCAATGCATTGGGTAAAGACTTAATCTCTAGAGATGACCATTTTTAACGACGCCTTGGTGAATAACCTTGGTAATTTTTAACGACACCTTGGGGATCGACCTTGGTGAAATGAAACGATTGTCAATATTAAATGTTGTAGCCACATCTTCAAGTTATAAAAAAAATGTTATTTTTATTATGATATATCTCATGATTTCTTTCTCATGCCTTAAAGTTCTTTTCATGTCCTTATTGAAGTATCTCAAGTTCACTTGTAAAATGTTTGTCTTGTTTCCCTTACTGGGCCTTCTGCTCACCCTTTATTTTGATGTATGTCCCCAGGTTATGAGATGCAGTAATGAACCTAGGATGAACTCAAGGAGAAGCCTTTCAAGTGTTTAAGAAGAATCTTTTATGTTGTTTTCATGTATTATGTTCCTTGTTTCCAAGACACTAAACCTTAAAGATCCTCAGTTCCGTGTAATGAAATGAAAGTTTATGTTATAAAAAGACGGGATGCTATATTGACTCGAAAAGGAGTTAAGTTCATTTGGACGGAGGAGTGTGAAGATAATTTCAAAGAGTTAAAATTAAGGTTATCTAGTGCACCTGTGCTCACACTGCCATGTAGTGGAGAAAGGTTTGTGATGTACAGTGATGCATCCAAGAAGGGACAAGGGCGTGTTCTCATGAAAAATGATATAGTGATAGCTTATGCCTCACGACAGTTGAAAATCCATGAGAAAAATTACCCAACTCATGATTTGGAGTTATCCACGGTAATATTTGCATTAAAAATATGGAGGCATTATCTTTATGGTGAAAGGTGTGATATTTATACTGATCATAAAAGTTTAAAGTATATTTTCACACAAAAGGATCTGAATATGCAACAAAGAAGATGGTTAGAGTTGATTAAAGACTATGACTGCTCAATTCATTATCATCCTGGGAAAGAAAACAAGGTGGAAGATGCATTAAGTCGACAAGACCATGCTAGCTTATCCATGATGAGGATCACAAAAGATCCAATATTTATGTATTTACAAAGGATAGATCTTGGAATTATAATGGAAGGGTAAAAATATTATCTTTATCAAATGAATGTTCAACCATCTATACATGTAAAGATTAAAGAGGCACATAAAGAAGATGTAGAGTTGAAAAAGAAGGTAAGAAATGTTCCCGAATTCAACCTTGATTGTGATGGTATAATAAGGTTCAAGAATCAGGTTTGTGTTCCTCCCATCCCATAATTAAAGAAAGAGATACTGGATGAGGCTCATAGTTCTTCATTATCTATTCATCCTGGAAGTACGAAGATTTATAGGGACCTGAAAGAATACTTCTGGTGGGATGTCATGAAAAGAGATGTTTCTGAATATGTCTCTCGATGCTTGGTTTGTCAGCAATTTAAAACTGAGAGATAGAAGTATAAGGGGATGTTATAACCATTACCCATACTCGAATGGAAATGGGAAAACATCACTATGGACTTTGTCACCAGACTTCCTAAAACATCCAAAGGCAATAATGATATCTGGGTCATAGTTGATCGTCTTACGAAGTCGGCACACTTCATTGCTATTAGAGAGGATTTATCTCTTGATCAGCTTGCCAGGATATATGTAAAGGAAGTGGTAAGATTGCATGGAGTACCACTTTCTATTATATCTGATCGGGATCCGAGGTTTACCTCGAAGTTTTGGTGAAGTCTTCACCATACTCTAGATACGGAGTTGAGTTTTAGCATTTCTTATCATCCTTAGACAGACGGTCAGTCTGAGAGGACAATTCAAACTCTAGAAGACATGTTGAGAGCTTTCTCTATGGATTTCAAAGGTGGTTGGGATCAACACCTACCTTTGGTGGAATTTTCTTATAATAATAGCTTTCACTCCAGTATTTAGATGTCTCCTTATGAAGCTCTCTATGAAAAGAAATGCAGGAATCTAACTTGCTGGGATGAAGTTGGGGAAAGAAAGCTATTAGGACATGATCTTGTTGATGAGATGGCAGAAAAGGTTGGATCTATTCAACAACAGATAAGAGCGGCTCAGAGTCGACAAAAAAGTTATGCTGACAACCGAAGAAAAGACCTAGAGTTTGAAGTGGGTGATAAAGTGTTCTTACAAATATCTCCTTAGAAGAGAGTAATGAGATTTGGAAATAAGGGAAAGCTGAGCCCTAGGTATAGCGGTCCTTTCGAAATAATGGATCATGTTGGGAAGGTAGCTTACCGATTGGATCTTCCACCGAATCTCTCTCAAGTTCACAATGTGTTCCATGTATCTCTCCTGAGAAAGTACATACCCTATCCTTCACATTTACTAAGCTCAGAAGTTGTACCACTGGAGCAAGATCTTTCTTATGAAGAACAACCGATAGAGATTCTGGATCATAGAGAAAAAGTTCTATGGAACAAGACCACTCGCTTGGTGAAAGTTTTATGAAGGAACCACCAATTAGAAGAAGCTACATGGTAAATTGAGGATATGATGAGGGAGAGGTATCCTCATCTGTTTGTTACAAAGTGATGAATTTTGAGGGCGAAATTCATTTTAAGGGGGGTAGAATGTAACACCCGATATTTTATGAGAAATATTTCATTTTTATGTTATATACATCACCAAAGGAATCTTTCACTACACACAACACTGTCTTGGCTTGCGTTACACGTAAGAGCAACCCTCCTCGATAACTTGCGTTGTACGCAATATAGAGTTTCGCTAAACAACGATATGTTATTAAAATATTATATAAACTAGACGTTATGAATAGTAATACCAACTTTTTGAAATTTTATAAATTTTATCTTTCAAAATGGACCTCATTTTTGGATTCGTAATATCAAAATTAGCCTAGGGTGAATTTTTGGTATTTTTCTGAAAACTTTCAATTTTTAATGAATAGTGAAAACACTGATTTATTGGTTAAACCCGACTTTTTATTTAAATAATCATTTTTTATTTAAATTTATTTTAGGTAAAAATAGATACATAATACCTATATAAGTTCAATGTAATTCATTGGAGTAATTTTATAATAATATAGATACATAAAAATTTTATTGAACATTTTACCGTCTTTTACCCACCTCCTAGGAGCATTTGCAATTGTACATAAAACTTAATTTTACCGCTTCTGTGAGTTGAATTTCGAAAATCCGAGAGGCACGGTTAATATAAAGGAGTAAAATGTGGTTCAATAAGATAAAAATAATTTTTGGTGAATTGTAACTTTTTACTTTTATTTACCACGGTTAAAAGTAAATAGGGTAATTAAGGATAAAAATGATATTATTATTACCCTAACACATGTCCTAATTATATTGAATAAGTGTAATTCGACCAAAAACAACCTTAGGGATAAAATATTACCCTTTAGGTCCACTTGGATTAGATTAGGACATTTATTATTATTTTATTTAAAGAAGAGTTAAAAGAGTTAAAATCAAAGTTTAATAACTAAAACATTTTTAATATAGGGTTATACATAAGATAAATTAAACTATAAATATTCATTAGAAAGATAAAAATATTTCATACATAATGAAATTTTATTTATAATTTTTAGACATTAAATAAGTTAATTTATTTATGACACAATGATGATGCAGTAATTACCTTATTAATGAAATATTAACATAATTGATATTATAAATACCCAAATAGATGTAATTTTAGACTTTTTATGAATTAAAATAATTTTATAGGATAATATGACATTTTAATATTGACTTAATTAACTTTTTTAGAACTAATAATTCCGTTATAATTTTCAAAAAAATCAATTACCAAATAGTGTCAAAGTTAACATAAAATAGTTTTTAAAACAAATATTATATTATTAATTGTTATTATATTCCTAAAAATCTAAGGTTCGTCCAAATGACTTAGATAAGGTTATATATATTAATAATGAACCACTTGGGGTTCTTTTGGATTGTTATAGTAATTTTATTAACCATATAGTGTAAGAAAACAAGAAGACACGGTAAAAGTTAAATTATTTAACTTAGAGTTAAATCTAAATTATAAGGTTAAAATAGTAACCTAAACTTGTCTAAAACCTATTGGTTGAGATTATTTTGAACCATAACCACTTTATCTTAGAAATAAATCAATTTGGAGCTATTATAAATCGAATATGACTTTATTATAAAATAATATTTTATGTTTTTCCTAAGGTGCCCCTCTCCTCCCTTATAAAAGGGCACCTCCTCCCTCTCCTCTTTACACAACTTTGAGCCTTCAAGATCAGCCAAACCCTGACCATTTACCTTATAAACTTCCCTAGAAACATACTAGAGGTCCTGGTCTTCTTTAAAGACCGAATTTAGTTCCCTAAGAGGAGGTTTCAAAGAGGCGTGTCGAAGAAGAGGTAATATCCGTTACCAATTCTTTCAAATTTATTTCTTCTTCTACTTCCTCTTATTTAGTTGTTTCATTATGAAGTAATAACATAAGTATAACTAATATACTGATATGTTATTATAAATATGAAACAAACCTATTTCACCTTCTATATATCCTACGGAATATGAAATCACCGCATGTGCTTACGTACGAAATACCGTCTCCACGCCGTGGTGTAATCTATTTTCCACCACCACCTTACTTGGATGGGTATAATGGTGTAAATAATAACTATATATGATTATTATAAAGTGATATTGCTTCTGAAATAGTATACATACACTTCAATACAATTCCATGATCATGGGAATGATATCATCGCTCGTGTGTACGTACGACCTACCGTCTCCACGATGTGATGCGAATCGTTCTACATGATATTTATTGAATAATTATTATATAAATGAATTGAATGAATAAATATGATATATATTACACTAATATCATTCCGTAAATGAGGTATCTATAACCTAAAAAGAATAATAAGAATTTATTCGACCAAACATGCATAAGAACATAAAGCAATGAACACCCGAATAAAAAGTAGCAATGAAATATTACTAATAAGAAGATAAGAATATGACCATATATGATATAATAACAATGAATATTATTCTTTAATAAGTAAATGAAATTATTTAAATCATTATACCGGAGGTTCAGATACGTACGGAGCAAATCAGACCTAAGTTAAGGGAAAATATCACAATCTCATTTTTATCCGAGATTGTTTATACTTCAGAATTTACTGGGGAATATTTATCATCCACATCCATGTTTCCTCAATATGTAATATTATTTCTATACTACTACAGTTTTTTAAATCCAATTTTACCCATTGGTGAGTTTTTAGTAAAAGATATGAAAGGAATCTTTTTTCGTTTTTAGTACAAGGTACTTTTTGACTTTTCCAGCCAAAGTATGAGAAGAATGTTTTTTAACTTATACAGAATGAATGGATTTTTATAATTTCATAGAACATTATTTCCATGAATCTTACTTTAAAAGTTTTAAAGTTAATTTTTAATCAACTTATTTTAATTTAAAATTGTTTGACATTTTAAGAAAAGAAAAATGTTTTTGAAGTAGAAAGGATATTTTCCTCAATAATGGAGTTCAAGTGTTTTATCAAAATTATTTTCCATCTAAGATAATATAAGGTTCTATTTATATCCCTATTTTTACATTGATTAGATTATGTTATTATAGAATTAATTTTAAGATGTCCTTTTATCTTATATGGATTATGTTATGATGGCATGATGTTTAAGAATCCCATTTTTATTACATGGGTTATGCTATGATGTATGATTTATGATCTTGTGGCACACATAAGAATGGTATAATTATGAGATGGGTGGGACCTATATCTCCCTCCAATTCATTGGGTAAATATTTATATCTCATGAGATATACATGGCTGGAATGGAAAGTTAATCCGGTTCAGTGATAGAGGACTGGAACGAGGAGTGAACTCAGTTCAATAATGGACTTTGTCCGCTATGATGGTCTTGGAAATGAGCCTTGAATAATATGAAATGATTTTCTATGATTATGTGTGTATGCCACAAAGTTTCATGTATTAAGTTATGATTATTGGGATTACATTTCACTACTATGATTTATCCCATGTTATGATATTATGATCTCTTTTGTAGGTTAAGATTTTCAAAATGTTATGTTCTTATGAATATGATATGATTGATATTTCTTTTGTTTACCCTTACTAAGCATTTGAGCTCAGCCTTTTGTATGTTTTATTTTCCCCAGGTTAGGAAGAAGGGTATTGAGTAGGATATGCCAAAAGGGACTCTAGATATGATAAAATAAATGAGAGACAATGTAGATGATTTATGAACTAGTTGTTTATGTTTTACCAGTTTCTAAAGACATTATACCTATACAGTCCTATCATGGTTTTGTTATATGTTGTAATAAGTATGCTTCAATTCTGAAGTAATAACCATGTATGTAAAGTATGGGTCGTTATAGAAACAGAAGCAACTGTCAAATATAAATGATAAGTCTGACATGGGGATTGATAAAAAAATATAAAGATGTGGTGATTGATGTGATACTGAAAGCACCCACTCCAAGGTTGAAAGTTTATTTGGGTACATGTCAGAATCAGAAGACTCATAAGACCCAAGGAGGAACAATCCCTATAGTAATGTACAAGAATACACCTCGTATCAGGTGTTATTATTGTGAAAAAATAAGACATTACCAAAATGTATATTCCATATCCAAAATGTACCGAATGGAATAAGAGTGAAAAAGGCGACCACATAAAGTTCAATATTCATAGAATAATTTTGATGGTCACTGCTTCTAGTGTGGAGGGTTCAGACACATGGAAATATATTGTTAATCAACAATGTAGAGGAATGTGCCAAAGAAGATCCAAATTGGTCATAACCATAAACTCAATGAATCATCAAGTGAGTTTAAAACACCAAAGATATTTTCATCTCTACAAGATAAAGTTTATCCATCATACTATGAGGAAGATCATGAATATCTGTCCACAATAGGTATGAAGTTAGTGGCACATATCAAAATGAAAATATCTGAGCAGGTAGTGGTTGTAGATATTTCCCCTAAAGCATCAGATGTGATGGCGTATGCATCATTGATAGTGGATGCACATTCAATATGAAGGGAAATAAGGATCTTGTTACAGGTATAAAATATGACAAGGAAGGTTCTCTCAAATTTTGAAATGATGAATTCCTAAAGATTATTGATTTGGGAAAAGTCAAATTTGAGGGAAAAGATATGAGACATGCTGATGTCTCAGTTGTATATGGTCTCAGTCACAACTTTCTTTGTGTTTGTCAAATGTGTGACTTAGGTTATGCTATAATATTTACCAAGAAGTTGTGTATTTTCAAGGGAAAAGATGGTACAATTATTTTACAGGGTAAGCACATGAAGGGAAACCTCTACCCTGTGAGTGGAGAAGATGATATGTTCTTTTTATATAGAGAGGAAGAAAATGATTTGTGGTATAAATGGCTTGGCCATCTATGCCATCCATCCCTAGAAGATCTGGCCAAATGTGATACAGCTTGAGATCTTCTCATGCTATCACATGATCACACTCACACTTGTGATGCATGCCAACAAGGGAATATTATAAGAAATACATACAAGGTAACATAACAAAAATCAACTAGATTGCTTGAATTGGTGCATGAAGATGTGTATAGACTTATATAACCAAGATCCATTGATGGGAAGAGGTATTATGTTCTTTTAATCGATGATTTTAGTAGGATGGAATGAGTATTTTTCATTGGCTACAAGTATGACGTATTCAGTTTCATAAAAATATATCAAAGGGAATACGAAATTATTCTTGGAATAAAGATTATAAAGTTTCATACTGATAATGATATGGAATTCACAAATATCCAAGTGGAATATTATATTGAGATGGGATAAGGCATCAGGTTTCAGCAGTAAGAACTTCTCAATAAAATGGAGTGGTTGAGATGAGAAATCAGATCATAAAAAACATGTCTAGAAAAATGCTTATTGAAAATGACATACCAAAGAAATTTTGGAAGGAAAAAGTATTGACAATAGTTTATATATCGAACAAGGATCTGTTGTGTCCGAAGGAATAAAAGACTATGTATAAGCTTTGGTATGGAAAGAAGCTAACTTTGAAATAATTTTGAATCTTTGAAAGTAAGTGTTTTTTTATCAATAAGGAGAAACACAACAAATTTTAATCTCGTAGAGATGAGGGGATATTCCTTGGATATTATGGATAAAGAATATCATACAAACGTTTCAAAAATAGCTTGGGAAAAGTAGTTGAAAGAAATGATGCCTCTATAGTAGAGAATGAACAGAATCTTCAATAACATAATGAACAATTTCTCGATGGAAACGATGAGGAGGTAAGAAAATTAGGGAGATTAGAAGTGGAAAATTCTGATTCATAAGAAGACACAGATGATGAGAATGAGGAATTCAAATCTATATCTGCATGAAAGTTGAAGAGTCGAGTTGAAATTGATAGACAAAATATTTTGTTGATCAGGCAGCACCAGTTCAAACACAAAGAATGAAGTCTTTACAATATACATCCTTTCTATCTCAGGAAGAGCCTAAATTTTTTGAATAAGTAGCTAGATATGAGACCTAGGTTTAGGATATGAATGAAGAGCTTGACCAAATTAAGAAGAAGCAGACATGAGATATTATTTTAATACCGGCATATAAGAATGTAATCGAAACTAAATGGGTCTTTCAAAAAAAAACTAAATGAAGATATATTAGTAATTTGGAACAAATAATGACTAGTGTGCAAAGGATACTCTTAGATCAAGGTAATAGACATTGATGAGACATTTTCACCTATTACAAGGCTTGAGACTATTCGCTTATTCTTGGCCATAACAGTGCAAAGGAAATTCAAATTTTTTCAGATGGATGTCAAGTTAGAATTTTTTAATGGGGTTATAGAAGAAGAAGTGTATATTGAGTAGCCATATGGTTTTATAATTCATGAATATGAGATTTTTTTTTCAGATGAGGAAGGCTCTATATGGGTCAAAGCAAGCACTGAGATCATGGAGTTCAAGACTTGATCAGTTTATGAAAAAGATCTATTTTCAGTGTGGTGGAGTTAATTATAATCTCTATATCAACAATAACAGTAATCAAAGGATGATGGTGCTGGTGTACATTGATGACATAATATTTTTTGGATCAGATGAAGTGTAGTGCAAAAAGTTCACTAAGCCTGAATAGCCTGAAGGCCTTCATTTTTCCACATTCTAAGCAGCACAACATCAAAGAAATCTCAAATAAATCCACCTACTTTCAGTAAAAAAGAATACTTTGATATATCAAGGGCATGGTGGATTTCAGTTTTCTATATAATGAAAAATATCAGTAAGAGTTATTGGTCTATAAAAATGCAGATTAGACCAGATCAATTGATGATAGAAAATCAAATTTAGGTGGTGCATTCTATTTTTTTTTGATTGTGTATCTCTTGGCTATGTAAGAAACAAGATTTTATTTCATTGAGCACCGCAAAATCTGAATATATTTAGGCTACTTAATCTTGCACACAGTTATTGTAGATGAAGCAACAATTTGATGATATGGGAGTTGAAGTGAAGTCTTTGATCAGAATCCATTGCAATAATTCAAGTTCTATAAATCTTAGAAAAAATCCAATCCCTCACTAATGGATGAAACACATTGAAATCAAGTATCATTTTATCAAGGAAATGGTGGAGCATGGGTTTGTGAAGTAGGAGTATGTGCCTACATAACTACAGGTTGAAGGCATTCCGATGAAGGACTTAACCAAAGAAGTGTTTGAATGACATAAATTGTATCTTTGAGTTTAGTCGACTCCCCATGCTTAAAAAGTGTGGATGTAGGACCACCTCTCCCTAAGGTATGGTGTATTTTTCCCTTATGTGCTAATCTATGTTCTTTAAAATGTTGTAGCCACAAATGAGTGACCTTTGAGTTCATTGAAAAAGGGGTAGAAAATATCTTAATCAAGAAAGGGGGATAAACTGATAGGGGGAGTAGTGAAGT
Organism: Viscum album; assembly: GCA_963277665.1. NCBI lineage: Eukaryota > Viridiplantae > Streptophyta > Magnoliopsida > Santalales > Viscaceae > Viscum > Viscum album. Next base: position 545,842,325 of record OY728119.1, read on the forward strand.
AGGGAGAGTTTTAAATCTGGTGATGCTAAATATGATTGATCAAAGGTTATATATCATGATAGAAGATTTTTGTGATGAAATCAGCTGACTGGTTTGATAATGAAGAGATTTATTGATGAAATTTATATGATACTCTTATTTCTCATGCCAAGAATGAATCATGTGGGATTATAGTGTGTGTTGATTAAATATTTGATTGCTATCTGAAAACACAAGAAGAAAATTTTAGTAGAATATGGAAGAAGCTTTAATATGGTATCAATGAGTAAAGAGTTTTCAACAAACCCAAAGAAGGAGATTTTTAGGAAAAAATATCTCAAGGTAACTTTTCAGTGTTTTTGGGTTGATTGTGTTTGATAACAAAGTAGGTTTCCAAGGTTAGTTGTGGAGTTACAGAGATATTGTTGACAAGGTATGTTTACAAAAGATCCAATACAAAGAAATGGATTCTCTAGAATTAGTAAAAAAAAAATTACATATACAATATGACATCGTTTCGTAGTGTTAGACAAATTTTTGGGGGAAAAGGAAGGTTTTTTGCGTAAAATAAAAAAGTTACATGGAAGGGTGAAGGTATTTTTCAAAGTTGCATGAAAGTGAATATTCAGGATCATCACAACAAATCAAGGAAAAGAAAAGTGTTGCGTGTAAATTCTGTAACATCATGAAAATCAGAGTTGCATGACACATGAAGAATTGTGCACACCAAGGAAATTGAGATGTCGTTGTGCACTAAAGGTGACATCAAATCATCAAATTTCCATACTCAATAAAAGTTGTGCACAATTTGGGAGTTCCATGACAAAATAGAAAAATTTCACGCAGAGTGGAAGGTGTACAAGGAAGTTACACACGAGGTCAACCGTGCTATACACAAGTGGCTACCCCTCTCATTTTAGTAGCTCAACCCTTAGATAATATCAAGGCTCTAAATCATGAAAAAGTTGTATGGAACTATTTCTTGCACCCTAAAAACAACTCAATTATTAGTTGCGCATAGAAAAGGGAATTGTGTCTATAAGACCAAAGGAGTTCTACGACAATCCAAAAGTTTCATGAAATTTGGGAGTTCCAAAACAAAACTAGAAAGTTGTGCACAAGTTGGTAGACTTTTGCACAAGTCATGCAAAGGTTGTACGAAAATAAAATTTTTATGAACCTATAATTATTTTCCCAATAATTATGCGGTAAAGGGGTATTCATCAGGTGAATGAAAGTGGAACTTAATGATGCACTAAATGAGGTGTAAAACATATTGATTCAAGTGATCAAAGAATAATATTCTAAATGAGAAGTGAGAACACTTCAATTGAGAGAGTAGTGAAATTTCAAATTGTGATTGGTTGTAAACCAGGAGGGACAATGATTCCACTCCGAACTTTGTAATAATAGTGCGCTTTAATGGATTTGGTACATATGTACATTTCCTTTGTATGCTCCTTGGATGTATCCCAATGTGGGTGAACCAAGTAAAATTGATGTGTCTCATGCATGTTTTCATTTCTTTTCATACATTTCTATAAAAAAGAGAGAGAAAAGAGTTTTATTTAATGAAAAAACAAGATCTGAAATAGGAAGTTGTTTTAATCTTTCGTACCTTGCCCCTCTCAGGATATTTAACCTAGTTGGAATGAATTAATTAATTAACGAGATAATTAATTGGATGAATTTGAGGTGATTTTATCTTAATTAAAGAATGAATTGAAGTAAATACTAGATAGTGTGAAAATGTATATCCATTTCATGTATGTGTATGTTCAAGATCATAGAATGATATGTGAATGTGATTGGTTTCTTTAAATTTATTATTAAATTAAAATGATGGTGTACACATTATCCCCTCCTCTAATTATACAGGGGCCAGCATGCCCATCATTTATTTTATGTAAACCCCCTTAACCAATCCTTTGGTTTCCATTGGCCACATGTGAGTAAAGATTATTTAATGGATGTATCTCCCAGAGGAGTGTAGGTGGTTCAAATTTGGATTTGAGGAAAAAACAATCTAGGAGATACATAGGTAGACAAGTGGAATACTACAACATGAACCAAGTTACGATTTAAGGTGTTATTCCCATAGGACTAGGGATAGTTTATTATCTTCTAGATAATATAACAATTTAAAAACCTCATGATCATACCAATTTTATTATTTTATTTCTTTCAAGTTGCGTAGTTAATTTCTTTATGGATGATTTATCACAATCACTAAATAAATGAATTAATAATCATGCAAGATGAAATTAAAATAAATTGGATTATGTGTAAATTTTATCTAAACATGGTTAGTCACTTAAGTAAAATCCACTTAATATTAACAAGCATGTTATAAGATAAAATGATAAATTTATGTATAAAGATAAAATCCCTCAAATCACATATTAAGTTAGTATAGTCTTACATAAATTAATTTAGAATGGATCCACTAGATTGTAGTGTTTGATTTGGCCCTCATTGGGACACTACCATCCAATGTGGTGGTCTAAAGCAGGTTTTGGGTTGATTTAACAAAATACACATCAATAAAAGCAACCCTCACTAGAATTGGTGTAAATTTGGAGGTGACCATTGAGGAAATACAATTTAAAAATATTTTAGTATTGAGGAGTATACTTAATAGATCAAGGAGCTGCGAGTTAATGCAGTTGGAAAAGACTCGCCTACCTAAAAACCATCAAGTAATCGATCAGACCCTCACTTGAGTTATGAGAAGAGAAATATAGATCCTTTCCACTAGAATATTCACATGACATGATATTACAAAACCAATGGTGAGGACTATTGAGTTTGGATAAAACAACGTGAGATTAATAAATTAAATTTATTATCTTATATTTTGGAAATCAAGATAAAAACTAAAATCTATTTTAATTGATGTTGATCATGGAAAGGGAAGTCATAGTAACACTATGATTTTTTAGGATATAAACCATTCCCTTATCGACATATATTTAAAAGGGTGTCATAATTGTTTTATATACTTAACTACCATAAGAAATTTATACAATGTTCTAGATATACCTATATTTGTTCAACCACATCACCGAGTAAGAAAAGGTGAAAAGGATACCTATAGAAGATACATGGGGATGATCTAACTTTCCATTATGTCAGGAAATAAGTTATGTCCATAGAACTGATAATGTTATATAAGGACATGGATGCCTATACCCTAACATATAATATTCAATCACTTGATAAGAAGAGAGTGGTTTTAGATAAATGAGATTATCGCAATACTATACTAGTGTAAACAATAAGGATATACTTAGATATTTATCTTTTATTCAATATATTGAAGTATATTAATCAGTTAGAAAATTTGGTATTTGATATGGATAAGAAATTATCCATTAATATCATAATATCATCCCTATATTTTAGGTTTTATTTATTCTTCTAGAATTATGATATGAACAGTACATATGGACAACTTACAAATATTTTGAAAAAGATTCACCAAGTAAATAAGAGTTCTAGGGAACTTGGTTCCATGACCCTTATGGTGAACAACATGAAAGGAAAGGTTGAAAATACCATGACCATTTTATTGTAAATAGTTCCTTCACAACATATTTTAACGAGATAAAATATTATAGGTAGTGCGATGAAAAAGTGCCTATTTTCTTCCCATGTGGTCAATAAGGTCACTTGAAAACAAATTTCAATGAATTGAAGAATAAGCTATCAATTTCATCTACTTTAGGAATATATTCAATATATTATGTAATGTTTCTATCTCAATTTTGGGTATTTAATATGTTTTTATTTTAATACAAGAGCCAAATAAGTAAGATGTGTTTTATAATAGTGGCTGAGAAAGGGTGATTCCCATGTCAGTAGTGAGAAACATATAACTTCAGAAGAAAGTTGTTTTCTCCTAGTGATTGAGAAAGGGTGATTTCTATGTCAATAGGCAGAAACATATGACTTCTGATTTTCTAATGAATAATTTCTACTTGAACTATTGTTTGTATTAAGTGTTACCTATAAATTTATCCCAATGTCTAGTTGTACACAATGAGATATTATTTTGTTTGAAATTAATGTTGTTATGGTATTATACACTCAATTAATAGTTTAGTAATTATTAAATAATTGATATCCATCATTGGAAATAAATAACGAATATAATTATAAGACTCATACCCAATTGTGGAAAGATGATTCTTAGTCAATTAAAACTATACATTGTGATATATATAACCAACATGATGTTTAGAATCTTTGGAGTTGAAAATATTAAGTATATGAAATCCTTATGTTTTATACTAAGAAACCTTTATATATAAAGGTAATCCACAAAGGTTATGGATTTGGTACAAGCTTGGTGGAATGAAAATTTCCAAGGTGAAGTTAGAGGTAAATTCATGTACTTTGTGAGTTTCATTTAATAAATTTTAGGAGTGCTCAATGAAGTAATGAATACACTCGGTAAAGGATGTCGGATCCTCCAAGCTTATATGTCAGAGTATATCTTAACAAAGTATTCATCGATCATTTAAATGTAAAGTTAAGGTTTTAATAAACTCACATTACCTTATACATATCATAATGGTGGTGATAAAATAAGGTGTTGGGAAAAAACCCCTCAAGGTATCATTGAATCATTTTTGAGGTGATTGTGTTTGTTGAAAAAGTGGACATCTAAGTAGTGATTGTTGACAAAGCAAAACAATGACATAAAAATTTGTTGACAAAGAGGATTTAATGATGGAATGTCAAGTTCAAGAGCTGAGGTCAACGATACATGTTTGATTCAAGAACTTCAACAAAAGGAATGGATGATCTGGAGGTGGTACAAAAGAACAGATACAAGGTGGCGCCGTTTTCCAGTGTTTGCCAAATTTTTGGGCCTGAAAATCGACAAATGAAGAAAAGTGTTTTTGGCAAAGGGACTTGTGCACCGAGGACTTGGAGTATAAGAAACTTGAGCGCAATATGTTTTTCAAGATCATAAGATCAAAATATGTCTAAGGAAACAGGTTCGCGCAAGTTTGGGAGTTGGTTGTGCAAGTTTCTAAGAGGACAGAAGACTTGCGCGCCGAGACTGGGTCGCACAGGTGACTTGCGCGCCGTCGCGCAGGGTGGTCAATTTGCCTATAAATACTGGACCAACCCTCTTCATTCTTGACTGGAGTTCAACACTTTGAGAAATCAGAGCTCCCGTCACGTAGGTGTGGTGGTCGCGCAAGTGGGGTGTGTGGGTCGCGCAAGTGAAGTTGCGCGCCAGTGTAAGAAGTTGCGCGCCGGTTGGCAGTTGTGCGACAATATTGGTTTGGGCGTAAAAGGAAGAGAGTCGCGCAAGTTTGGAGTTGGGGAAGCTTGTGTCGCGCAAGTGGTTGAGGAAGACTTGCGCGCCTGTTGTGACTTGCACGCCGATACTTGCACACCGAGATTGAATTGCGTGCCAAGTGAGGTTTATTTCTAGCAGTGATTTTCGGGCTGCGTGGAAGCTGGAAGTTTTCCTGATACCTTCGGTTCAAAGAGATATTCATCTACGGGTGAAAATTGTACTTCAATAGAGCATCTACATAAAGAAGAAGATACATTATTTCATGCAAATGAAGAGACCTACAGGTCTATAAACTATGAGTGGATTCCTTCCAAGAGCAGTGAGCAAAGGAAGAGAAAGAAGATAATCCTCTCCACCGGCAGTGAGCCAGAGAGAGAGAAATAGGGAGTGACCCTTGGGGAAGCAGTGAGCTGACCCTAAACATTGTAAAGGTAGTGAGCCTGGGCATATAAGTGATCTAGCCCGAACATTGTAATCCACAGCTGGTGAAGTTTAGTGGAATTTGGTACGACCGACAACTTGTCGGCGTATGCTCCTTGGACGTAGCCCAGTGAGGGTGAACCAAGTAAAAATCTCTATGCCTGCCTGTTTTATTCCCTACATTGCATTCAAAGCATCATCATTAGATAAATAAGTAAAGAAGTGATCATAGTTTACACACAAGAGAAAACAATGTGACCCTTATAATAAAGAGGTCAATATCCAGTGGGGTAGGAAGAACTTTGAAAAATAATATCCATACCCTGATTCACCCCCCCTCTCAGGGTATATAGGACCCTATTGGTCCTAAAAATTGGTATCAGAGCGAAGGTTGTTGTTATCAGATTTGTTTGCTCTGACTTGGTATAGTCGATCTGTGTGGTCAAAGAATCAGTCTGCTCTTATCTCGGTGTGCCATGGCAAAGGGAAAAAATTCAAAGAAGAAGAAAAAGTCAGGTGGTATTCCTCAGTGTGGAAGTGTGTATGGAAAAAGTGTGATTCAATTAAAAGAATCAAACAGCTTACTGAAGGAAGGTCTGGATGAATCTGATAGGGAAAAGATTGATTCACTCAAGAATGATGCAGGAATGAGTGAGGTACATGAACTTCAAAGAGATATTGAAACAAGTGATGATGACGAAGAAAGAATTAAAGGAAGAATAGATATGAAAGCTGAGTTAGAGGCTGCTCTTGAAGAGATATATGTTTAGATAGCAAAAACCAAGAAATCTAACAAAGTTGTTCGTGATGCCAAACTCTATATGTAGCATCAGTAAGAAGAGAAGTCTGAGTTGATGGATAAAATTGAGAAACTCATGCTATCAGAACCAGAGAACTTAGAATCAGTTGGTGAGTATAAGCTTAATATTGAAGAATAGAAAAGGGAGATCGATGGCTTGAATAGAAAAGTGAAATATCAAGTCAAGTGCATCGAAGAACCTGATATTCCAAGTGACGTTGGAAACACCTATGAAATTAAGTCTAAAGACATTTGGATCCAAGCACTGGAAACTAAAATCAACAAGATAAGAAGTTTGAATCAAAGACTTATTGATGTAAATACTGAGCTAAAGGAAAATAATGATTCTTAAGGTGAATAACTTCAAAAGGTGGATAAAATGAAGGGCAAACAAAAGGCTGTTGATTATGAAGAGAATCAACAGTCAGATGAAGTTCAGAATATTAAAGCTAGAAATGATGATCTAGCAACACAGTTGTCTGTAGAAGTTCAGAAGAATCAAAGGCTACAACAAGAGAATGCATATTGTTCTGATTCTATTGCTCAAGAAAAATTGAAGGTAAAGGAGAAAAATGACATGGTTGATAAGCTAAAGCATGAACTGGAAGATGAGATGAGTTGTGGAAAGAATCTCAGAAAAGAACTCAATTCCCAACTTGAATCAAGGGATATGAAAATTCAAAAGTTGGAAGAAGAACTAGAATCAGTGAAGAAGGAAGTGGAGAAATTCAATGATAGAGGAAAGCCTAAAATGAAGGATGCCCTGCACTTTCTATTTGATTATCCCTCAGCAGGTGATGATGAAATGAAAAGAAAATTTTCTATTTCTGAAAAGTGTTAGGGAGAAATTTTCTCAGCTCAAAGACCATACAGTTTGGAAAAAATGAGTATTGGGTTTGATGAATCCCCTTCTGTGCATGATAGAAAGAGGGTTGTGAATATTTCCAGAAGTGGAGAAAAACATCTAGGTGCTGGATATAGGCCTAAGAGAACTATATCAAAAGGAAATGATGACATGTGCTACTTTTGTAGGATTCATGGCCACATATAAAGCTTCTGTTCAGAGGATCTGAAATACATCTCAGGCTGTGAAAATAGAAACTTTGATAAATTTGAGAATAAGAAGAAGCGTCATAAAAAATCAGAGCGAAGTGTCTCTCAGGGGAAAGAATTTATCAGATGCTATTACTGTGGAATAAAAGGACACACAATGAGTATGTGTCCAAAAGCTCAGAAGCTCAATGTCAGAGAAAGAACTCAAACTGCATCAACATCTCAACAGGGAAATGATGAAATGAGGTATGCCTTTGATGGAAAATGTTTTATATGTTCTAATTATGGGAATTTGGCAAGACATTGTAGCAAGAAGAAAGAAAGAAAGGAAAATGGACTCAAAAGGAGATTCTCAACCCCGGTGATGCATAATGAGAAATTCTACACTGAGAGACAAAGTGGTAAGTTTGAGAATAGGCTTAGAGCCTCAGGGGAATCACATGGAGCTGAATGAAAGGTGTATCAATCACCTCCTCTATCATACTCACAACATCTCTCAAGGAGATAATGTGAACAAACCTGGAAGATTAAGGGAATAACTACTCCAGCAATGATAAATAATAATGAACGTTCAATGGAGGACCCACCACCAATACAAAATAGGGTTATGACTCATAAATCTGATAAACGATAGATAAACAAAGAATGAGTTGAAAAATTCACGAGTCATGTGCCACAGAGAGGACTGGAAGAAAAAGAAAAATCCCTGAAATGGTGGAAGAAGGAAGGGAATATGGAAAGAAAAGAGATTCCTATTCAGAGAAATAATCAAGGAAAATGGAATTTTGGTAGAACATCAAAGACAGAAATGTGTACTAGTGGGTTTAAACCCCAAATTGCGAGAAAGGCCAGGCCTGCAGAATCTTCATATCAGAAAAAGACTCAGCATGCAGGTAATGAATGCTTATCCATATGGCCAGAGCAGTTGAAGTTGTCTAGGCAGCTAGAGAAAGCAAGAAAGGAGTGTGATGCGCTCTAAGAAAGAATCAAAGGGTTGACCCATCAGGATCAACCACAATCCTCATATTGAGGAGTCTGGAATAAACCCCTCTCCCTATGTATATAAATGTTATTAACTAATGATTCATGTGTTTTAGGTTTTAGGGAGATACGATCCAAGGGGAAGTGGCATCTAAAGATGAAAAATTGGAGATGTGATATGCTTCCGTGTTTTGATTGACTCAAATCAGGTATCAAAGTTGATGATGAAAGGGAGCAACAGAGCACAACAGGAAGTGATTTTGTTATTGACTTTGTCTCTTGTTTCCTACACCGAGTTCCAACTCAGTAGGCTTAGATATTTTGTTAATGGCTCAATTCTGATTGGAATATGAGAATAAATGATGCATGAGGAAAAGAATGGTTATGGGTCTATACAGTTGGGCCTAACAGATGGAAGATTTTCATAACACAAGTGGATAATTATATATCCTAATCAGATGCAAGGTCACAATGTGATATGAAGGATGAATGTTTATGATCATGAAGAATGATTGGTGGAAAAGCAGCAACACACAGGTTTTCATGATTATCTATTTTGTTCTAACAATGTGGTATCAGCTGACTGCTTTCAGGATACCAATAAGCTGCGAGATAAAATCAAAGGTGTGTCAACAAAAATATGAGAGAAGATGTTCAAAGAAATGATGTCATTGATCAATGACACAGAGAAAAGTAGCTGAAAGAAATGAAGCCACTGAAAAACGAGTCAGTGAAAAATTTCCTGACGAAAGTGTTTAGGAAGAAAGCAACACAGGGGGATAAGAAGTGGCTGATGATGATTCAGAAGAAGACACTGATAATGAACAAGAATGTGTCAAGTATGTGTCTACAAGGAAGCCAAAGAGCTGAGTTGAAACTGATAGACAGAATATCATTTTTGATCAGGCAGCTCTAGTTCGGCCTAGAATAATGAAGTCACTACAACAGACATCATTCTTATCTCATGTAGAGCCTAAATTCTTTGCTGATGTAGCTAAATATGAAAACTGGGTTCAGGCTTTGAATGAAGAGCTTGACCAGATTGAGAAGAACCGGACATGGGAGATTGTTTTGAGGCCAGCAGACAAGAATGTCATCGAGACTAAATGGGTCTATCGCAATAAGATGAATGAAGATGGAAATGTGATTTGAAATAAAGCACGACTAGTGTGCAAGGGATACTCCCAGATAGAGGGAATAGATGTAGATGAGACATTTTCACCAGTTGCAAGGCTGGAGACAATCAGATTATTTTTGGCCATAGCAGTGCAAAGAAAGTTCAAAGTGTTCCAGATGGATGTCAAATATGCATTCTTGAATGGGGTTCTGGAAGAAGAGGTGTACATTGAGCAGCCAGATGGTTTTCTCATCCATGAGGATGAGAACAAAGTTTACAGGCTAAATAAGGCATTGTATGGGCTGGAACAAGCACCGAGAGCATGGTACTCAAGGCTTGATTAGTACTTGAAGAAGCTTGGTTTTCAGCGTAGAGGAGTTGATTACAATCTTTATTTCAGTAATGAAAGTAATCAAAGGATGATGGTACTGGTGTATGTCGATGACATAATTTTTGGTGGATCAGATGAAGCTCAGTGCAGACAGTTTTCTGAATTCATGAAAAATAAGTTTGAAATGTCAATGATCGGAGAGCTAACATTTTTCCTTGGTCTACAGGTGACACAAAGAAGAAATGAAACATCCATTTCTCAATCTAAATATGCCAAGGAGGTCCTGAGATGGTTTGGAATGGATAATTCCAAGGAAATGAAGACTCCGGTTGCTACCCAGATGAAATTATCAAAAGATGAGGATGACAAGACAGTTAATATAACAGAATATAGGCAAATTATTGGAATTTTGTTGTACTTGACTGCAAAAAGGCCTGATATTGTTTTAGCCACATGCCAAGTAGCGAGATATCAGAGCAATCCCAAGGAAAGCCACATGCTTGCAGTGAAAAGAATACTTCGGTATATCAAGGGCACAGTTGACTTCGGCTTGACATATAACGACAAATCTCAGACAGAGTTATTGGGATATACTGATGCAGACTAGGCCGGTTCAGCGGATGACAAGAAATCAACATCTAGAGGTGCATTCTATATTGGCGGACTATTTATTTCTTATTTAAGCAAGAAGCAGGATTGCATTTCATTAAGCACATCAGAAGCTGAGTATATTGTGGCCACTCAAGCATGCACACAATTATTGTGGATGAAACAGCAGCTTGACGATATGGGAGTTGAAGTGAAGTCTCCGATCGGAATCCAGTGTGATAAATCAAGTGCTATCAATCTTAGAAAAAATCCCGTCCATCACTCAAGGACAAATCACATTGAGATAAAGTATCATTTTATCAAGGAGAAGGTTGAGCAGGGAATCGTGAAGTTGGAGTACGTGCCTACAGAGTTACAGGTTTCAGACATTATGACAAAGGCCTTACCCAAGGAAGCTTTTGAGAGGAATCGACTGGCTCTAGGAGTTCAGTCAATTCCCCGCACTTGAAATAGTGTGGTTGTGGAACTACCCCCCCTCTCCCCGAGATATGATGTGTTTTTACCTAATGTGCTGATATGTGTTCTCTACTATGTTACAGACTACAAAGGAACGTCCTTTGGGTTCGTTGACAAAGGGAGAGAAAATAGTGATTGTTCAAGGGGGAGACAATGTGGAGCTTTGATAAATCATGAATGATATGGAGAGAAGATGACAAGTGGACCAGCGAGATAGGGGGAGTTGAAGCTAGTTGAACGTGCTAGTTGAACGTGCTTAGCCAGAGCTTAGCTTGGATAACACAGGAAATAGGGCTAAAGAGGGTTTGAAGCTGATAAGGGATGAAGCTATGAATAGAAAGGGGGATCGTATTAAATCTGACGATGCTAGAAGTGATCGATCAAAGAATAGATATCACGACAGCTGCGGATCGTGATAAAAGCATAAGAGTAGTGTTGGAATGTGGTAAAAATATTTCCAACCAAAATTGGTCTTCCAACAAGTCCTTTAACAATTGGTATCAGTTTAGTACAAATTGGTATCAGTTTGGTGTCAACAGTGGATGTCAGAGATGAAGTGATCCATTGATGAACTTTTCATTTACTCTTGTTTCTCACGCCGAGCATTGCTCATGTGGGCTTAGAGTATGTGTTGAGTAAATCCTTGATCGCTATCAGAATCGCAATGAGGCGAATGGTGGATAAAGAATCAATGATGTTAATTTTATGGAAGAGTTGTCAACAAACCCAAAGGGGGAGATTGTTGGGAAAAAACCCCTCAAGGTATCATTGAAGCATTTTTGAGGTGATTGTGTTTGTTGACAAAGTGGACATCTGAGTAGTGATTGTTGACAAAGAAAAACAATGACATACAAATTTGTTGACAAAGAGGATTTCATGATGTAATGTCAAGTTCAAGAGATGAGGTCAATGATCCATGTTTGATTCAAGAACGTCGACAAAAGGAATGGATGATCTGGAGGCGGTACAAAAGAACAGATACAAGGTGGCGCAGTTTTCCAGTGTTTGCCAAATTTTTGGGCCTGAAAATCGACAAATGAAGAAAAGTGTTTTTGGTAAAGGGACTTACGCACCGAGGAATTGGAGTATAGGAAACTTGCGCGCAATATTCTTTTCAAGATCAGAAGATCAAAATATGGATAAGGAAACAGGTTCGCGCAAGTTTGGGAGTTGGTTGCGCAAGTGTCTAAGAGGACAGAAGACTTGCGCGCCGAGACTGGGTCGCGCAGGTGACTTGCACACCGTCACACAGGGTGGTCAATTTGCCTATAAATACTGGACCACCCCTCTTCATTCTTGACCGGAGTTCAACACTTTGATAAATCAGAGCTCCCGTCGCATAGGTGTGGTGGTCGCGCAAGTGGGGTGTGTGGGTCGCGCAAGTGAAGTTGCGCGCCAGTGTAAGAAGTTGCGCGCCGGTTAGCAGTTGTGCGACAATATTGGTTTGGGCGTAAAAGGAAGAGAGTCGCGCAAGTTTGGAGTTGGGGAAGCTTGTGTCGCGCAAGTGGTTGAGGAAGACTTGCGCGCCTGTTGTGACTTGCACGCCGATACTTGCACACCGAGATTGAATTGCGTGCCAAGTGAGGTTTATTTCTAGCAGTGATTTTCGGGCTGCGTGGAAGCTGGAAGTTTTCCTGATACCTTCGGTTCAAAGAGATATTCATCTACGGGTGAAAATTGTACTTCAATAGAGCATCTACATAAAGAGGAAGATGCATTATTTCATGCAAATGAAGAGACCTACAGGTCTATAAACTGTGAGTGGATTCCTTCCAAGAGCAGTGAGCAAAGGAAGAGAAAGAAGGTGATCCTCTCCACCTGCAGTGATCCAGAGAGAGAGAAACAGGGAGTGACCCTTGGGGAAGCAGTGAGATGACCCTAAACATTGTAAAAGGCAGTGAGCCTGGGCATATAAGTGATCTATCCCAAACATTGTAATCCACAACTGGTGAAGTTTAGTGGAATTTGGTAGGGCCGACAACTTGTCGGTGTATGCTCCTTGGACGTAGCCCAGTGAGGGTGAACCAAGTAAAAATCTCTGTGCCTGCCTGTTTTCTTCCCTGCATTGCATTCAAAGCATCATCATTAGATAAAGAAGTAAAGAAGTGATCATAGTTTACACATAAGAGAAAACAATGTGACCCTTGTAATAAAGAGGTCAAGATCCAGTGGGGTAGGAAGAAATTTGAGAAATAATATCCATACCCTGATTCAGCCCCCCTCTCAGGGTATATAGGCCCCTATTGGTCCTAACATAAGGTAAATCAACAAGGAGTCTTATATGTATTGCAAGTGTTCCACAATTCCTTTCCTGTTATGTTTTGAAAATAAAAGTTTAATAACTAATAATATGCCAACTAAATTGACTAATGGATATCATATAAGTTACGATATAAAGAAATTCTATTATTTTATAACCTTAGGTGTTTTTTATGGGATACATCTATAAAGATGGTGAAAAATTCAAATGTACATCGTAAAACACAAGGTGTGTCTCAGTTAATGATCCTACTATTACTAATAATATTAACATAAAAAATATAGAAAAGGTATTAATCATGTAAAATATATTTCTATATGGGAATAATATATATTTTGAGATAGTGGGAGCAAGCAATTCTTCCATTGAATCTTGACTCCTGATGCACAAGTTGTCATAGGAACATTAAACTTCACAAGTGTTAGTGAGAAGAATTTTTCTAGAGATACATACTATGTAGGATGTTTAAAAGCATAATAGTGGTTTTATATTAATCATGTTGGGTGATATATTATTCAATAAGAATAATAAATACTATAGAGAGAAGTATGTTGTAACTATTTATGATTGGATTTTTTTATGAATTCAAATATGGATTTCATATACTGAAATTAAACAAGGTGCTCACAAGTATGTGATTATCATCTTGGGTCACTGACATTCTATTTAGATGATTTAGCTCCTCTAGGCTTGCAATTTATTTCATGGGGAAAACACACCAATTCTTCAAGGCTACCTGTGGCCTTAGGTAGGGGGATCCGTTGTCTCTGACCATATTTATCCTTGCACAGGATGTGCTTAGCCGCCTTATCAATAGGAGCATGGATCAAGGGACTACCCTTCCTTATCAGATCCAGATGTTTACTTCTCCCATTTCCCACCTTATGTTTGCCGACGATACTATTATCTTATTGAATGGTAGAAAAAGGTAGGCACATAGTATCAACAGAGTCCTAGATGAGTATTTCCATTGGAGTGGTCAGGTGATTAACTGCTCGAAAAGTAGCCTTTTCATCTCTAGAAGTTTCATGGCGAGAAGAGTCACCTCATTGTGAAACCACCTAGACATGCAGAGAGGGAGTTTTCCTATGGACTATTTGGGCATTCCTTTATCCTCCTACATACTCCGTATTCGTGACTTTAATCATATTGTTTGTAGGATTACGGGGAAAGTTCTCAATTGGGAAAACCATTTTCTATCCTTTGGAGGCAGAATCACACTTATTAATAGTGTTCTTTCGGCTATCTCAATTCATGTAATAGCAGCTAATAAAGTGCCAAAGGGTTTTATCACCATCATTGACAGGGTGGTGGCTGGTTTTTTGTGGGATGCCCTTTTGGAAGGCAAAAGGCACTGGGTGTCCTGAAAAAGAATGGCCAAACCAATTTAGGAAAGAGTAAATGATGTGAGGAACTTATTTGACACCATTCAGTGCATGCAGGCCAAGATAGCCTAGGAGGCCTTAAAGGGAAGTACCCTCTGGGGCAAGGTGATGTCCGTGAGATGTTATGCAGGGTCTAGGGTTGGAAGTGGACATCTGTCTCCCCTCTGGTCCTCGATTTTTACTCATATTCCTACCCTTAAGCCTCTCTCACGTTGGATTACTGGGAAATGAGATATTTTATTCTGGAGAATCATAAACCAAGCAGTGTCGATGGATTAAAACGTTAAAAGGTATAGTATCCCCATGGTGGTCAAGTGTTCATGCTGTAACAATCACAAGTAGGAGAGTTCACTCCATCTATTTTTTGAAGGTGAGTGGGGTCGGGCTGTTTGGAGCTACTTCGGTGATTTTACTGCATTCTCAAAGCAAGGATTTTATGGGGTTCCCTTCCTAGAACATTGGTTCCATGGGGCGCCTGATTCTAGTATAGAGAGGTTGGATCATGCTATGATCTCGACTGCCGGTAGCTGGTGTATCTAGAAAGTGAGGAACATAGCGAGACATGAGGGGGTTCATTCTACGGGGAAGACCATTATCATCAGAATGAGGAGTTTTCTTATCGACTTGTCCAGGCTCCACAAAAACTTGCAGGATTCTCCTTCTCTTATCCCATTTCATTCTTGCAGTCCTTCAGGGAATGGTTCTCTTAATGGAATCTCGGGACATTGGTTCACATGCACCCACCTTCCTCAGGTCTTAAACTGAACACCGATGGATCTTGCAAACTTGGCATCATGTGGGGAAGAGGGGCTATTCAGGATACCTGGGGTTATGTCATCATGATCAACGAAGGCCTGGAGAATTTCGTTTCCCAAGACCCACATTAATTTTTTTTCCTTAAATACATTGAGACCAACAGTAAACTAATAAAATTGATGCCCCTTTCTTTGTATTTTTTTTCTTGTGTGTTGCCTTAGCCCATGGGATCTTTGGGATTTCCCTAGGGCCGTCCCTGTAACAACCCAAGATTTTATAAAAAATATTCTTTTTAATTTTATTAATGTCTTGTGTTGTACGCTACACCAAAAGGAGCTTGCACAACACGCATCCTTGACTTGCCTTTCATTACATGCAATCACGACCTTCCTCGATAGCGTGTGTAATACGCAATACCGAGTTTCACTAAACAACGATATGCTATTAAAATATTATTAACTAGCCGTTATGAATAGTAATAACCACTTTTTAAAATTCTGTAAATCTTATATTTCAAAATGAACTTCATTTTTGGATTCGGAGTATCGAATTTAGCCTAAGGTGAAATTTTGGTACATTTCGGATAACTTTCATATTCTGATGAATAGTGAAAATTACTAAATTATAATCAAAAAACAACTTTTTTAATCAAAATAATTAATAGTGATAAATTATTAATTTGAGTAGTTTTAAAGTATATTTAGAATATATTTTTACAATTTAATACAATGTTGGTTATTGAATGTAATTTCACATTTAAACCAAACATAAACAAGTGTCAATCTTTTGATAGATATTGTTTCTTAAAAACACGCTATTTGTTTTAACAGCGGGATTTAATTATAAAATTAATTAATGCAACTTCTATGTTATGAATTTGGTAAAATAGACTTCATTTTTGAATTCGGAATATGAAATATAGCTTAGGATGAAATTTTAGCATTGTTCTGAAAAACATCAATTTTTGATGAATAGTGAAACTACTAAGTGGTAGTTAAAAAAAATTAATTTCTTCATAAATCTTAATTTTACCGCTTCTGTGAATGGAATTTAAAAAATCCGAGAGACACGGTTGATATAAGTAAGTAAAATGTGGTTCAATGAGATAAAAATAATTTTTTGGTGAATAGTAACTTTTTACTTTTTTTTACCGCGGTTAATAGTAAATAGGGTAACTAAGGGTAAATATGATATTACTATTACCCTAACACATGTCCTAATTCTATTGGACAAGTGTAGTTCGACCAAAAACAAACTTAGAAATAAAATATGTCCATTTAGGCCCACTTGGATTAGATTAGGACATTTATTATTAATTTATTTAAAGAAGAGTTAAAAGAGTTAAAATCAAAGTTTATTTACTAAAACATTTTTAATATAGGGTTATACATAAGATAAATTCGATTGTAAATATTCATTAGAAAGATAAATATATTTCCTACATAATGGTATTTTATTTGTAATTTTTAGACATTAAATAATTTAATTTATTTATGATACAATGATGATGCAGTAATTATCTTATTAATGAAATATTGACACAATTGATGTTATAAACACCAAAATAAATGTAATTTGAGACTTTTTATGAATTCCACTAATTTTCTAGGTTACTATGATATATTAATGTTGATTTAATCAACTTGGTTCGAACATATAATTCTGTTATGACTTTCACAAAAATCATATATCAAATAGTGTCAAAATTGACACAAAATAGTTTTTAAATCAAATATTATATTATTAATTGTTATTTTATTCCTAAAAATCTAAGGTTCGGAAAAATGACTTAGATAAGGATATATATATTAATAATAAACAATTTGGGGTTAGTTTGGCATGTTATAGTAAGTGTATTAACCATATAGTGAAAGAAAACAAAAAGACACGGTAAAAGTTAAATTATTTAACTTAGAGTTAAATCTAATTGATAAGGTTTAAAATAATATCCAAACATGTCTAAATTTGATTGGTTGATGAGATTACAACCCTATCTAATCTAATCTTCTAAAATGAGTCATTTTTGGAGGTTTTTATGTGGGGTTAGATTTATTATAAATTAATATTTTTAAGAATTCCTAAGGTGCCCCTCTCCTCCCCTATAAAAGGACACCTCCTCCCCCTCCTCCTCACACCAATTTGAGCACTCAAGCTCGGCCAACCCCTGCCAAAATCTCTTCTCCACTTCCCTAGCAACATCCTAGAGGTTCTGGTCTTCCTCAAAGACCAATTTTAGTGCCCTAAGAGGAGGTCTCAAAGAGGCGCTTCAAAGAAGAGGTAATTACCGTTACCAATTCTTTCATATTTATTTCTTCTTCCACTTCTTCTTCTTAGGTTGTTTCATTATGAAGTAATAAAATCAGTATCACTAATATACTTATATGTTATTATAAGTATGAAACAACCCTATTTCACCATCTATCCATCCTACGGAAAAAGAAATCACCGCGCGTGCGTACGTACGGAATACCGTCTCCACGCCGTGGTGTAATCTATTTTCCACCACCACCTTACATGGATGGGTATAATGGTGTAAAGAATAACAATACATAGTTATTAAAAAATCATATTGATTCTGATATATTGTATAATCCACTCCACTCCAATTCAATATTTATGGAAATGATATCATCGCTCGTGCGTACGTACGGACTACCGTCTCCACGACGCGATGAGATTCAATCTCCATGTTAACCATTTAAGAATGATTATAAAGTATATATAAGAAATAATAATGAAATACATGACATTATAAAGCTACTGGATTTATGTATATATATATATATGTATGTCATCTACTTACTTCCATTTCAAGACAATAAGGAAAGTAAAACAGCGTTCATGCGTACGTACGGACTACCGTCTCCATGAACGGTGTTTTTCATTTTATTTATCTATCTATTATATATATATATACTGAATATATATGGTATATAAATCATATTTTATATTCTGTAAGTAAGTAAATCATGATATAAGTAATAATGATTTCAAGAACAACAAGTCAAAACACCTAAGATAAATAAAACGATTTTACCCAAAACGCTTCTTTAACATGGAATTTACAAAAGAACGGGTAATATAATGTTATAAGTGAACCATATATGATATCATAACAATGAATATGATTCTGGAATAAGTCAATAACATGATTTAAATCATTATACAGGAGGTTTGGACACTTACAAAGCAAGTCGGACATAAGGTAAGGGAAATATCACAATCTCATTTTTATCCGAGATTGTTTATTCGTAAGTATTTACTGGGGTGTATTTTATCATCCACATCCATGTTTCATAAATATGTAATATTATTTCCATCCACCTACAATTGTTTAAATCCATTTTTACCCTTCGGTGAGTTTTTAGTAAAAGAAATGAAAGGAATCTTTTGTCGTTTTTCGTACGAGGTACTTTTTGACTTTTCCGACAAAAGCACGAAGAATGTTTTTTTTAACTTAAACGGCACGAATGGATTTTTATGGTTTTATAAAGCCTTATTTTCATGAAGCTTCCACCAAAAGATTTCATGTCTATTTTTAATAAAATCTCTTTCTTTTAAAATTGCACGATGTTTTGTGAAAAGAAATTGATTTTGAAGAAGAAAGGATATTTTCCTCAAGAATTCATTTCAAGTGTTTTATCAAAATTATTTTCCATCTAAGATAATAAAGGGTTTTGTTTCTATCCATATTTTTACATTTATTTGACTATGTTGTGATGGAATTATGTTTATGAATTCCTTTATCTTATATGAATGGTTTTATGATGTCATGTTGTTTAAAAATCCCATTTTTATTACATGGGTTATGAAATGATGTATGATTTATGATTTTGTGGCACACATAAGAATGGTATCATTATGAGATGAGTGGGACCTATATCTCCCTCCAATGCATTGGGTAAAGATTTTATATCTCATGAGATAGACATGGCTGGAACGGTAGGTTATACCGGTTCAGTGAAACAGGACTGGAACGAGGGTTACTCGATTCAGAAAGGGACTTTGTCCACTAAGATAGTCTTGGAAATGAGTCTTGACTAACAAGAAATGATTTTCTATGATTATGTGTGTATTCCACAAAGTTTAATGTTTTATGTTATGATTATTGTGATTACATTTCACTGCCATGATTTATCCCATGTTATGAAATTATGCTCTCTTTTGCAGGTTAAGATTTCCAAAAGTTATGTTCTTATGAATATGATGTGATTGATTTCTCTTTTGTTTACCCTTAATGAGCATTTGAGCTCACCCTTTTATGTTTTCTTTTCCCCAGGATATAAAGAAAGGTTTTAGGTAAAAAAAAGGGAAGATCTTTATGGGAGATATTGAAGATCTTTCACCACGATTAGAAGATTACGTTCCGAGTTTCCAAAGACACTAAACTATTACGATCCTTGTGTGTGTGTTTTTGTTATGTACTAAGTATTCCACAAAAGTAATGTAATGTCCATGTACGTAAAGATACGGGTCTCTACAGTTGGTATCAGAGGAAAGGTTTAGTCAACCTTTGGAAACTAGGATGCGAAAACGTTAGTGAGATCCCTAGAGATATTTCTAAGGTATGTCTAGGGATGTCTCTAAGGTTAAGTATACGTATAGGTTATAGTCCTAGAATTGCGCTAACGATCTTAGAATTTAACCTAAGATGTTAGATATTGAGGGTACTACCCCTTTATTATGTTGTTTTCCCTAGCATTATTTTTGCCTCTCATACTATTCTTTTGGGGTTTTAGACGATGGCTGGAACCCGAAGGAACCGTGTTGATCAATGCAATGGACAATGCAATGATTGTCCCCCTGATCAACCAAACGATATGGGAGCTGGAATGCAAAATCTTGTAGCCATGCTCACACAACTTTCTCAAGCTATGAATCATGCAGGACTTCCAAACGAGCAAAGGAAGGAGCAACATTCTGTTGAATCCTTCATGAGGCAGCGTCCGCCTTCTTTCAGTGGGTCTACTGATCCATTAGTTGCTGAACAATGGATTAGTACTACTGAAAAGATATTTTCAGTTCTTCAATGTTCTGAACATGATAAAGTCATCTTAGCAGTATATCGTTTGGAAGGTGAAGCTGATCAATGGTGGAATCTTATCAAGAATACGAGGCCAAGAGATGAAATTGAGTCCATGGAATGGGACGAGTTCAAGAACTTGTTTTTCAGTAAGTACTTCCCTCGTATTCTTCGAACGAAGATGGAAAAGGAGTTTCTTGAGCTGAAACAGAAGGATGATGAATCTGTTGGTATATACGAAGCGAATTTTACAAGACTTGCAAGGTATGCATCTGGCATTATCATCCAACCTGAAAGTAAAGTTGATCGATTTTTCAGTGGCTTAAAACCAAGTCTTCGAAGGGCATTAGCTATAAGAGACTTCAGTTGCTATGAAGAAATTGTTCGTTGTGCTATCAAGGTAGAAATGGAAGTTGGTGTTACATATCCATCTCATGGTTTTGACAAGAAACGAAAGATGGAGTTCAAGGAGAAATATCAGAATAATGGTGAAAAGAAGATGAATGTTTCCTTATGTACAAAGTGTGGAAAGAAGCATGGTGGAGATTGTCTTAAAGGGACTAGAAAATGTTTTAAGTGTGGAAAAGAAGGTCATCGAGCAGCTGAGTGTCGAAGTAATGGAAAAAGGTTTTCTAATGATGTGAATAAAGCAAACACTGCAGAGAACGCACCACCAACACTTCAATGTTTCAAGTGCAAGGAGATGGGACATTATGCCAATAAATTCCCTAATCCAAGGGTTAGTGATGATCAACATGAGCAACCACTTAAGGCAAAGGACAAAGGGAAGTCACATGCGATCACTATTGGCGATGTTGAATATGACAATGATGTGGTGGAATGATTAAGTGTTTATGTAATGGGATTCCAAAATAATGTTGTATCATGGAGTATTGGAATATTTATGTATTGGTCTAATGTGGTATTCAAAGTGATTGAGATATTATGCGCATAATGAAGGGAAAACGAGAAAATGAAATGTTTAACAGTATTCATGAGCTCATGATTGATATAAGGACTAAGTGATATCATGGTTTGAGTATATAGAATTTTGAGGATTTTGGTATGTGGAAAGTGTTAACTTTTAACTGAATTCATGTTTTCACTAAGGTATTCAAGAGAATACACTATTAAGGACTTTGAATGTTTGGAATGTGACCAAAGAGATATATCTTATGATATGTGGGGATCAACGATGGTATTAAATCTCTGGTAATAATTTTCACTATGTTATGAGAGTGGACTGTAGTAATTATGGATAAGCCTAAAGATTGGAATGAATTATGTTGGACATAAATTAGTATTGTTTAAGGATAGAAGTTTTTTCGATATTATTGATGGGATGTTATAGTAATATAGTTTTAGAAAAAGAACAACCTGCAGGACGGGCGACAGCCCTTCGCGTCAGACAAGGCTATGGGAATCGAACCCAAAACCGAAGTGCGACTGGCCTTTATCACCTACCACTGGCCTACAGGAAGTCCCTGTTTAGTAGAAACTAGTTTTATTATATTAAGCAGTATGATATATGAAGTATAAGTCCATTTTAGGAACCATATATGATTAATCTCACTATAGATTGACTTATGCATATAATTTTTGCTAACCTTTTGTTTGAGACAGATGGAATGACCCGTCATTCTATCACATGATCTGCTAACACTTCACGAATAACAAATTCAACTTCATTTATTTAAGAGATGAAGTGGAAATTGTTCAAGGCACAAACAATAGTGAGATTGTACCAAAATAAAGTAAGTATTTATTCTAATTCAAATTTTCAACTTTAGGGAAATGATCTTGAAAACCAAAAATGTTGTCCTAGTGATCTTATACCTGATGAATCAGATGGTACCTTATATCATCACAAATCTATGGATTAGTGATTATTGGCTTTTCCATAGCCATGTTCTCTACCACTCTCCATCAGAACATGATGGTTAGATTTCTCTTCCATATCCATATTTTCACCTATGTGGAAACCCAATGATTAGTTTATTTGGGTAACCATTACGTTTCATACTTTTGTTTTTAAAGATTGGTTTTCATATTCCTTTTTACGATGTGGGTTTCTATTAAAGAAACTTTCGAATAGTAAACCATTTATAACCCCGACGAATTTCGAGGGCGAAATTCATTTTAAGGGGGGTAGAATGTAACAACCCAAGATTTTATAAAAAATATTCTTTTTAATTTTATTAATGTCTTGTGTTGTACGCTACACCAAAAGGAGCTTGCACAACACGCATCCTTGACTTTCCTTGCATTACACGCAATCGCGACCTTCCTCGATAGCGTGTGTAATACGCAATACCGAGTTTCACTAAACAACGATATGCTATTAAAATATTATTAACTACCCGTTATGAATAGTAATAACCACTTTTTAAAATTCTGTAAATCTTATATTTCAAAATGAACTTCATTTTTGGATTCGGAGTATCGAATTTAGCCTAAGGTGAAATTTTGGTACATTTCGAATAACTTTCATATTCTGATGAATAGTGAAAATTACTAAATTATAATTAAAAAACAACTTTTTTAATCGAAATAATTAATAGTGATAAATTATTAATTTGATTAGTTTTAAAGTATATTTAGAATATATTTTTACAATTTAATACAATGTTGGTTATTGAATGTAATTTCACATTTAAACCAAACATAAACAAGTGTCAATCTTTTGATAGATATTGTTTCTTAAAAACACGCTATTTGTTTTAACAGCGGGATTTAATTATAAAATTAATTAATGCAACTTCTATGTTATGAATTTGGTAAAATAGACTTCATTTTTGAATTTGGAATATGAAATATAGCTTAGGATGAAATTTTAGCATTGTTCTGAAAAACATCAATTTTTGATGAATAGTGAAACTACTAAGTGGTAGTTAAAAAAAATTAATTTCTTCATAAATCTTAATTTTACCGCTTCTGTGAATGGAATTTCAAAAATCCGAGAGACACGGTTGATATCAGTAAGTAAAATGTGGTTCAATGAGATAAAAATAATTTTTTGGTGAATAGTAACTTTTTACTTTTTTTTACCGCGGTTAATAGTAAATAGGGTAACTAAGGGTAAATATGATATTACTATTATCCTAACACATGTCCTAATTCTATTGGACAAGTGTAGTTCGACCAAAAACAAACTTAGAAATAAAATATGTCCATTTAGGCCCACTTGGATTAGATTAGGACATTTATTATTAATTTATTTAAAGAAGAGTTAAAAGAGTTAAAATCAAAGTTTATTTACTAAAACATTTTTAATATAGGGTTATACATAATATAAATTCGATTGTAAATATTCATTAGAAAGATAAAAAGATTTCCTACATAATGGTATTTTATTTGTAATTTTTAGACATTAAATAATTTAATTTATTTATGATACAATGATGATGCAGTAATTATCTTATTAATGAAATATTGACATAATTGATGTTATAAACACCAAAATAAATGTAATTTGAGACTTTTTATGAATTCCACTAATTTTCTAGGTTACTATGATATATTAATGTTGATTTAATCAACTTGGTTCGAACATATAATTCTGTTATGACTTTCACAAAAATCATATATCAAATAGTGTCAAAATTGACACAAAATAGTTTTTAAATAAAATATTATATTATTAATTGTTATTTTATTCCTAAAAATCTAAGGTTCGGCCAAATGACTTAGATAAGGATATATATATTAATAATAAACAATTTGGGGTTCGTTTGGCATGTTATAGTAAGTGTATTAACCATATAGTGAAAGAAAACAAAAAGACACGGTAAAAGTTAAATTATTTAACTTAGAGTTAAATCTAATTGATAAGGTTTAAAATAATATCCAAACATGTCTAAATTTGATTGGTTGATGAGATTACAACCCTATCTCATCTAATCTTCGAAAATGAGTCATTTTTGGAGGTTTTTATGTGGGGTTAGATTTATTATAAATTAATATTTTTAAGAATTCCTAAGGTGCCCCTCTCCTCCCCTATAAAAGGACACCTCCTCCCCCTCCTCCTCACACCAATTTGAGAACTCAAGCTCGGCCAACCCCTGACAAAATCTATTCTCCACTTCCCTAGAAACATCCTAGAGGTTCTGGTCTTCCTCAAAGACCAATTTTAGTGCCCTAAGAGGAGGTCTCAAAGAGGCGCTTCAAAGAAGAGGTAATTACCGTTACCAATTCTTTCATATTTATTTCTTCTTCCACTTCTTCTTCTTAGGTTGTTTCATTATGAAGTAATAAAATCAGTATCACTCATATACTGATATGTTATTATAAGTATGAAACAACCCTATTTCACCATCTATCCATCCTACGGAAAAAGAAATCACCGCGCGTGCGTACGTACGGAATACCGTCTCCACGCCGTGGTGTAATCTATTTTCCACCACCACCTTACATGGATGGGTATAATGGTGTAAAGAATAACAATACATAGTTATTACAACATCATATTGATTCTGATATATTGTATAATCCACTCCAATTCAATTCAATATTTATGGAAATGATATCATCGCTCGTGCGTACGTACGGACTACCGTCTCCACGACGCGATGAGATTCATTCTCCATGTTAACCATTTAAGAATGATTATAAAGTATATATAAGCAATAATAATGAAATACATGACATTATAAAGCTACTGGATTTATGTATATATATATATATGTATGTCATCTACTTACTTCCATTTCAAGACAATAAGGAAAGTAAAACAGCGTTCATGCGTACGTACGGACTACCGTCTCCATGAACGGTGTTTTTCATTTTATTTATCTATCTATTATATATATATATATACTGAATATATATGGTATATAAATCATATTTTATATTCTGGAAGTAAGTAAATCATGATATAAGTAATAATTATGTCAAGAACAACAAGTCAAAACACCTAAGATAAATAAAACGATTTTACCCAAAACGCTTCTTTAACATGGAATTTACAAAAGAACGGGTAATATAATGTCATAAGTGAACCATATATGATACCATAACAATGAATATGATTCTGTAATAAGTCAATAACATGATTTAAATCATTATACAGGAGGTTTGGACACTTACAAAGCAAGTCGGACATAAGGTAAGGGAAATATCACAATCTCATTTTTATCCGAGATTGTTTATTCGTAAGTATTTACTGGGGTGTATTTTATCATCCACATCCATGTTTCATAAATATGTAATATTATTTCCATCCACCTACAATTGTTTAAATCCATTTTTACCCTTCGGTGAGTTTTTAGTAAAAGAAATGAAAGGAATCTTTTGTCGTTTTTCGTACGAGGTAATTTTTGACTTTTCCGACAAAAGCACGAAGAATGTTTTTTTTAACTTAAACGGCACGAATGAATTTTTATGGTTTTATAAAGCCTTATTTTCATGAAGCTTCCACCAAAAGATTTCATGACTATTTTTAATAAAATCTCTTTCTTTTAAAATTGCATGATGTTTTGTGAAAAGAAATTGATTTTGAAGAAGAAAGGATATTTTCCTCAAGAATTCATTTCAAGTGTTTTATCAAAATTATTTTCCATCTAAGATAATAAAGGGTTTTGTTTCTATCCATATTTTTACATTGATTTGACTATGTTGTGATGGAATTATGTTTATGAATTCCTTTATCTTATATGAATGGTTTTATGATGTCATGTTGTTTAAAAATCCCATTTTTATTACATGGGTTATGAAATGATGTATGATTTATGATTTTGTGGCACACATAAGAATGGTATCATTATGAGATGAGTGGGACCTATATCTCCCTCCAATGCATTGGGTAAAGATTTTATATCTCATGAGATAGACATGGCTGGAACGGTAGGTTATACCGGTTCAGTGAAACAGGACTGGAACGAGGGTTACTCGATTCAGAAAGGGACTTTGTCCACTAAGATAGTCTTGGCAATGAGTCTTGACTAACAAGAAATGATTTTCTATGATTATGTGTGTATGCCACAAAGTTTAATGTTTTATGTTATGATTATTGTGATTACATTTCACTGCCATGATTTATCCCATGTTATGAAATTATGCTCTCTTTTGCAGGTTAAGATTTCCAAAAGTTATGTTCTTATGAATATGATGTGATTGATTTCTCTTTTGTTTACCCTTACTGAGCATTTGAGCTCACCCTTTTATGTTTTCTTTTCCCCAGGATATAAAGAAAGGTTTTAGGTAAAAAAAAGGAAGATCTTTATGGGAGATATTGAAGATCTTTCACCACGATTAGAAGATTACGTTCCGAGTTTCCAAAGACACTAAACTATTACGATCCTTGTGTGTGTGTTTTTGTTATGTACTAAGTATTTCGCAAAAGTAATGTAATGTCCATGTACGTAAAGATATGGGTCTCTACAGTCCCTGATCATGATTTTTATAGCACACTTTGGTGGTGGTCACTCACTCCAGGCTGAGGCTATGGCCATTCTCACCGGTCTTAGACTTTGTCAGCAACGAAATATTGACCTCATTGAAGCGAAAAAAGACCGCTTTCTTCTCTATAATGCACTCCTTGGAGCAGGTACCACTCCTTGGTCGATCACCTATACTATTAGAAAGTTCATAGGTCACCTCAACTATAATAAAAGTGTTGTTAACACCTGGAATGAGGGTAATAAGGTGTCTGATCATCTTGCTTCCATAGACACTCATGATTTTGTCTCTTCATGCTCCGTAGGCAGGATTATCCTTCAGGATGAGGGCGAGAACATTGTAGGGGATGCTCTTGGTTTACATTACTTTCGACCCCATAGGTCCTGTTTTTCCATATTTCCTCCTGTTCTTGGACTTGTTTCCCTAACTCTTTTTATATTTAAATAAATAATAATGATGATGATGATATACTGAAATTCATTATGTGTTTTGGTGGTTGATGTAGAGCTATTGGTGGGTCTTCATTATAAACAATACATGGATGATTAAATCAAGGTACCAATAATGATTGAATGGTTATAGAAATCAAAAATTCTTAAATACACTTGAATTATACTTGTCATAGCTACTATAATACTTATATTGGATGTCATGGACACCTCCCATAGAGGTAACTTTATGGAACATGTTTATATGATGCAACTAGAAAGGTTTTCGACATCAAAAAAAGTTAATATGGAATGAAAGTTACAAGGAACCATTTATCAGTTGACATAAGTATTTTGATCATAGTATATTCATTTAAAATAAAATGTTTCCAAGTGTCTATAAGATTTTAGTGGGAGCATTATAGTCTTCAAGACAAATATGTTTGACAATATATAGAAAACTAGTGATTAGTCTTATGGTTAATTTAAGACTAAAGTTAATTTCTCCAAGATAACTTAAGTAGAAACCCAAGTTCTAGGGAAAAAAATATTCCAACATAGATCAATGGATTTCTTAATACAATCCATTATACATAGATGACATGGTATTGAAAAATAAAGATGAAACATTACACACAAATTGTTTTCAATGTCACATGGTATTCTAGTGATGAATAGACTACATATTCCTAAGAGTACTTTGGAAATCTATCTCACATGCCATGATATGTAATTATGTTTGATATTTATTATCTATAAATAATAAAATAAAAATATCAAAAAGACTAGGATAAATGCATAGGATGGAATTTATAACTATCTAATAGTGATTATAGAAGAAAAAAATGGATGAGTTCTTAGAAATTGGAGAAATGGGAATACTACATTTCATGGGATATGAAACTAGTCTTCTTAGGCCAGTTTAATATGAAATCATAGTAATGTTAAAGTAATATACAAGGGAAAATATTATTTCATATAGTAGTTTTCATATCTATATTATATTGAGTAAGTTGTGTATTTTATTTCATCTTAAGAAGAAAGTTTAACAATAAATTATTCTAGATTTTGGAATTTTACCCCGATAGTAAATTTAAATCATATTATAATGAATTTTAACTATGTTATTATCCAAGATGTTAGGTATGATAGAGGAAAAAAGTTATATAATAATTGATATCATCTCTTGATGGATTTTATCCGAGAGATGAGCTCTCAGTAAGAAGAAAAACCACCAACAACATGGTGGGATCAACATCTATATCCATATCTTATAAGAATCATGTTTATCATACGAGACTCACCAATAATGGTTAGAAGTTAGCTATAGTGTAAATGAGTTTCTTTTGGATTTGGTTCCCTAGAACCCACTACTTTGATTATTTAATTACCATAATATTCATGGTTTTGAATATTAATTTATATCTTATCACGTGATGATTATTCTTCTGTATGAAAACTATGTGATAATGTCTTAAGGGTACTTATCACACTAAAAGGTTATAGAAGTTCCCTTCTATGATGATAACCTACAAGTTTTATGATAATATTCTTAAATATATGTTCTATAGCTAGATGATATCATTTGTGTTGGAGTTGGTTCCCTAAAACCAACTTGTTCAATACTTAATTACATTTTTTCTTATTAAATATGTTTTCTTATCACATCATAATTATTCTTATTCATAATATTTTTATGTGAAAATGTCTTTGGAATATATGTCATGCTGAAAGGTCATAACGATTCCCTATAATGATGAGAATCTATAGGTACCACAACATTATTCTTGAACCTTGTTATATGGTCGAATGATATTTTATGATAAGACACATACAATATAGGCTATTAGGGGTAGATGGATCATAAGACATTGAGACACCTTCTCATGGTGTTTTCTCTTGGTAATCTCCAATATAGAAGGTTATGAGAATAGACCTGTTAATAGAAAATTCATATTTCCATGTATCATTGGATGTTCCTATCTACAAACATGTGTATTGATCCTCAAAATTTAAGATTATAATTAATGGATATCACGAATCACATGCTTTGATGTATTGATGAAAACCACGATGATATTTGCCCATAAAAAATTAAGATACATTGGGTGCATCATGAGTGATATTGCATTAAAGGATAATGCGAGAAAGGATTTATCCATTTTTCTCTTGATAAAAGTTGATATATCTGGCCCTTTAATGGGAATGGAATTGCCTGTATAAATCTATGGACATGGTGTTCAATGGGTAAGTTTAATTCCAGAAATTAAAATAAAGAGAAATCAACATATAGGTTGATGGTACCGGTATTCAACCTTCTTGATTAGAGATATTGCAATAAATGGATTATATTACACGGTAAGCATTCGTAGGAGGTTGGATTTCATCACAACGTTAACTTCTTTCTCTATGGGATCCTTGGTGTGTTTCTAGAAGATAACCTTAGACTTTAGGTGGTTATGCCTAATGCCACTAATAAAGAGTCATAGAGGGTCACACACTTAGTTTATCCATGATCTTAGTTGAATCCAAGTAATGAATTTAACAAGTTAGAATAAATAAGATTTATTCAGTTTGATTGATCGATATAATTTAATCACAAGTTATTAGAAATAATAAGTGAGTTAAATAATAATAATAGACATTTATTTACAAATTTGGTGAATATAATATTTATTATATTTATCATAGAATAATGCAGTGACATTTATGTATTAAATAGTAATTATTTGAGGATCAGTAAGTGTCGACGAGGGAAAGCGAACCAAGTTTAATGGCCTGATTGGAAATAATATAAATGATATTAATTTATATATTCTTAAAGGGGTTTTCACATGTAAAGTGATTAATAATAATAAAATAATCATTATTATTATTAGACATGGGGTCAATTAAGCATTATAAAGATGGAAAGAGTTTAGTGTGCAATTTTCTAACCCTAAACCTACCATAGTAAATATCTAATTATATCTATTTACTAAAACACAATTGGTGTAACTACAGATAGACTGAGAATATCTTAAGACCTAGATATAGATCAAGAGATATAGAGTTCTCTCCTCCCTTACTCTCCCAAAACAAAGAGAGATCATCAAGAGTTCTTACTCTCTCAAGAAGAATTCGATTGCAATAAACCATGAACAATGCAGGCGATTAGGATTGGCCATGCTAGCACCCGATGATTCTACGACATCGTTTAAAGATTGTGGTGCATGTGTGCATCACCACTAGAGGGGTTCTTTACTTTTATCCTATAGCGTAACAATGGGGCAAAAAAATATATTCCATTGGATCATCAATGAACATGGAATTAAAAATTGAGGTAATTATATATCTTCTCATAAATTAATTATAAATTACATTTGAAGATCCTTTTATTTGGTTCCAAATTATTTTATCTAGTCAATTAATCTACTATTTTCATTGGATCTGACATTTTGATCATATGAAGTAATGATTGCACATGATTTACGACTAAAGTCTGAGTTGGTCATACCATCAAAGGAAGTTTCCACTACACCCATAACCTACAAGTGGTATCAAATTGATCATGTTTTTAATTTATAATTATTTATTATTTGTTGATTGGTTGTATGAATTTTAATTTTCTTTTACATATATTGATTTGTTTTAATACCCAAAATCATCATATCTTCTCTTTCTTTATTGTCACTAGCATAAATTGTAATCAGTTAAGAATTAAAAATGAAGAAACATCTAAAAAACAACTTTTAAAGATGTCAAAGGTTCTACCTGGACAAAACTAGAGTTCATATCATGTACTTACCATACAAACACACTGTATTATGTTTTCTTACAAGTATATCTTTCTATTAGGTCAGATCCAAAAAATTGGAACTAATATTTGAACATATTAGATTGGCATATAGATCAGGATAGTCTTTCACACTATATGAAGAACTATAAACCGTGTAACCATTGTACATGATGTGTAGTCCCTGTTATCTCACGACCTAGTACATGTGGTATCCAAAGCATGTTTTTTATCAGATACACAACATGAGGACTGAAATACCATGAAAAATGAGGTCACACACAGTGTATGTTGGACTTCACTCCATGTACCTCAATGTTGTCTATAGTTAGGGAACACAACTAGTCCAAAAGCATATGCTTCAAACACCGGAAAAAGATAAGTACACATTGTGTACATTTGTATATGCTGTATAGTCTAATATTGGGATTGTTCTCAAATTTTCACAAAAAGAATAATTAAATATATAATTAAACCTATTGGTTATTTTTTTGTGTGTCATTCATTCGACAACACATGCCATGTCATAGGATTAAAAATTATATATTAAATTAATTTCTATGTTAAAATTTTTGATGAACACATGAGGTTTCCTCTAAGTACACTTGTATACTATATTAATTTTAAATGAATTTAATTTAATTTAAAATTATAGATGAAGGTGAGTTAAGGATGGTTGGATGGAATTAAGATAAATTGAATTAATTGGATTATTTTTTGGCACATTATATTAATTAAAGAATAAATTGAAGTAATTGATAACCGTATTTCAAATGTATACTCATTTCTTGATGTGTGGATGATAATGAGACTAGACTAGCCATTGTACGTTATTGGTTCCTTTTAATTTATTCTTATTAAATTAAAATTTATGGCCTATGAGTCATCTCATTCTCCTTATTATGTAAGGGCCTGTGTGATCATGGTTTATTTTATGTAAACCCATTTTATCTAATATATTGGATCCCCTCACCTACATGTAGGTAAAATATTATGTAAGGGTGAAGCTCCCAAGTTAGAGGAGGTAGTCGAACTCAAGAAGTTGATACAAAATCAATCGAGGTGATACATAGAAGCCAAGGTAGAATACTACAACACAAACGATGCTATAATTCAGGGTGTTTCCCCTGGGGTCGAGGGTTATTTTATTATTCTCTATATAAACTAACCATTAGAGAATATCCTGATCATGCCACTTATATTTTATTTCTATCAATTTCATGGTTAATTATTTATGTATGTTGATGCTGCACAATCACCTAATAAATGAATTAAGAAGCATGCAAGATAGAATAAAATATAATAGGATTATGAGTAAATGTTTTATCATACATGGTTAATCACTTAAGTAAAATCCATTTAATATTAACAAGGCATGTAAAAAGATAAAAATGTAATTTATACATAAGGGAAAAAAATTCCTCAAACTAAAATATTAAGTTGGCTTAGCCTTCTACTACTTAAGTTATAATTGACCTCATGGTTCAATGTTCTTAACCAACCCAAGTTGGGGTGCTTTCAATTATCGTGTAAATTTTAGCTTGAATTTTTGGGTTGAATTAACTTAATTTACAGCTTTACTTCCCAATAAGGAATTAGTGTAACTAAGAGGCAAATGTTGAGGAAATATTAAAACATTATTTTAATATTGGGGAGTCCACTTAGTGGATCAAGGAACTATGAGTTAATGCAGTTGGAAAGTTACACCTATCAAAAAACTTTCAAGTAACTTGTCAGGACCAAGTATGGGTTATGAGAAAGGGAATATGGATCCTTTCCCCTAGAATATCTAAGCGATAAGATATTTTGAAATAGATAGTGAGGAATATTGGGTTTCAAAAAATAGTGGGTGATTAATAAGAATTTAATTAATTTATTAATTTATGTATTTTTGTAATCGAAACAAGTACTATTTATATGATCTTAATTTATAGGAATGGAAATCAAATGAATTTTAAAATATCACTAAAATCCATACTAGAGAAGGATAACATTATCGCTGGCTTGAATTTCTAGGAATGGTATAGGAACTTGCATGCTATACTATGCCACGAAAAGAAATTATATGCGCTGGAAGAACCACACTGAGTTCATTTCCAAAGAGGCTAATGAGGAAGAAGTATCTATCTATTTGAAGCATTTGGAAAATGATATGGATGTAAAATGTTCCATGCTACCCTCCATGTCCAATGAACTTCTAATGAAATATAAGGATATGGATTCACATATCATCATTTCTCACTTTAAGGATCTATATCAAGAGAAGCTGAGATCAAAGAGACATGATATCTCCAATGCAATATTCACATGAAAGCTTGGAGAGTCTATGATAGCTGGGGTACATGTAGTCAAGATGAATTGATACATTGAGCACCCAAACATTGTGGGTTTTAAAAATCCCTGACGAGCTACACATAAATCTCATTCTATCCCCACTAACAAAAAACTTCTCCAGTTTTATTGTGAATTATAATATGAGAAATAATGAGAATATACTTTTATAACTTCTTACACATATTATACAAGTTTATAAAGAGATGGGGAATTATAAAACTTCCATACTAGTGGTGAATAAGAATATGAATAATAAGGAAAAGGGTCAAAGACTCATCCTAAGTCTAAAGGTTCTGTGCACCATCCTTCCAAAAATAATAAGATATAAAGGCAAGGAAAGAAACATGATGTAATATGTTTTTCATGTGGAAAGTAGGGCCATTGAAAGAGGAATTGAACCCATACAAAGAAGAAAGGGGAATATTTATGTGGGTTTGATATTGAGTATAATATTTATATATATACAAGTTTGATATTAGATACTTCCTATGGTGTTCACATTTGTATCCAAATATAGGAACCAAGTAGATTTCATAAGATTACCAGAGATGAGGTGGATCTATGGGATGCCAATGGAGTGAGGTTGGTTGCTCCAGCCATTGGGGGAAACTATCTCACATTGTTGAAAGGATATATTTTTGTTTTAAATAATTATTATTATGTGAATAATGTTACCAAGAATATTATTTATGTTTCTTGTTTAGATATGGATGGATTTATTTTCAACATTGTAAATAAAGGTTTTTAATTTTATAAAGACAAAACATGTTATGGTATGAAACAATTGAATAATGGTATTTATGTATTAAATTATGAAAACCAAATATTTAAAATTGACAATGAAACAAATATTCATGAATCATATAACACCCAGTTATGGAATCACCATCTTGCTCACATAAATGAGAAGTGTTTGAAAAAGTTCTATCAAGATGGTTACTTAGAATCTTTTGAGATTAATCCACATGAAAGATGTCATTATTGTTTACAAGTTAAGATGAACAAACTACCATTCGGTGGACAAGGTGAAAGGGCCACATATATTCTAGATTTGGTACACATCGATGTCTACAAACCTTTTCAAGGAGATGCTAGAGGTGGATTCTCATACTCTATTACTTTTATTGAAGACTTGATTAGGTATGGCTATATCTACCCGATGAGGTATAAGTCTAAATCCTTTTATAAATTCAAAGAGTTCAAAAATGAGGTTTATAATTATATTGGTAAGAAGATAAATAAAATTTTATTAGATTGAGGTGATGAATATCATAACCAAGACTTTGTAGACTTTCTATGAGTGTATGAGATTTTATATCAAATCACTTAACCTTATACACCATAGTGGAATGGTGTTAGTGAAAGGAGTAACCATACATTTTTGAACATGGTAAGGTCTATGATGAGTCATGAAATCCTTCCATTATCCTTTTAAGTATATGAATTATAAAAGAAACTTACTAAACTGAGTACCAAATAAAAAAAAGTAGTATTACCTTTGAGTTATAGAATGGAACGAATCCTATTTTGTCACATGTTCATGCATGGCGTTTAAATACATTTTTAAGGCTAGTTTAAGAAACAAACTATAACTCTGAGGTACGAACTATATCTTTATAGGGTATCCTAAGGAAACAAGGAGATAATCTCTATACAACCCTTCATACATGAAAGTAACTATTTCAAGGAATTTCGTTTTTATTGAGAGGGAGCACCTAATCAAGGAGAAAATTGGGATAATGATTGACTTTGATTAAGTTTATACTCAAGATACACAAGAGTTGGTACAAGAATCAATTCTACAGGTCATTGTGGAAGATGTTGTTCTTGAAACACAAGTACTGCATATGAGTTTTAGAGAGGTAAGAGAACTAGAGAGATATGGTTTTCTAGTCACCAATGATGGTGAATCATTATTAGTTGACAATGATGATCCTATCTCCTATATGGAGGTAGTAGAGATCTCATGAGCTACAAGATGGAAATAATCCATGAATTATAAGATGGATTCCATGTTTCAAAACTAAGTTTAGGTTTTGATTGATCTTCTAATTGATGTACAACCTATTTGGTGTAAATGGGTATTCAAGATAAAACTATACATTGAAGGTAAATTAAATACCTATAAATCATGACTATTGGCCAAAGGGTTTAGACAATTTCAAGGCATTGACTATGATGAAACCTTTTCTCTAGTTTCTATGTTCAAATCCATCATAATCTTAATTTTCATATAAGCTTACCATGACTATGAGATTTTGAAAATGGATTTCAAAAGGGATTTCCTTAACAGTATCCTTCAATAGGATGTGTATATGACACAAGCATAAGATGATATCAAGTAGATCCATATATGGATTAAAGAAAACATTTATTTTATAGAACATTCAATTTGATGAATCCTTAAAGGAATTTGGTTTCATTAAGAATGAATGTGAGCCATATGTTTACACATAGTTTAGTGGGAGTACAATTATTTTAATAGTATCATATGTTTATGACATATTACTAATTGGAAACAATATACCATCCTTACAAGAGGTTAAAGTATGGTTGATAAAGTACTTCTCCATGAAGTAATTCAGTAAAAAATCCTACATTATAGGGATCAAGATCATGCATGATAGATCCAAGAGGTTGCTTGGACTAAGTCAAGGTACTTACTTTGATTGGATATTAAAGAGGTTTAGTAAAGAATAATGCAAGAGGGGACTGGTTCTAGTTTCACATGGTATACATTTTCCAAGAAAATTCATCCTCAGACACAAGAGGGAAGATAGAGAATGAGTATAATCCCATATGCTTCTGCGATAGGATATATCATGTATTACATGTTATTTACAAGGCTTGATGTTTCCAATGCTTTGATCATGATAAGATGATATCAAGTAGATCCAAGTGAACAAAATTGGATGGCTATTAAAACTATCCTTAAGTATCTGAGGTGAACTAAGGATATATTCCTGGTGTATAGAGGAGATGAAGAGATAGTCATCAGAGGTTACACAGATTATAGATTTTAGATAGATCAAAATGATATGAAGTCACATTCTAGATATATATTTTGTATCAACAAAGTATTTCTGAGCTAGAGGATCTTAAATAAGCTATTTTTCGACAATTCTATAATGGAGTCTGAGTATATTGTGACTTTTGATGCAGCCAAGGAAGTAATTTGGACCTTCAACTTTATCCTACATCTTGATGTCATACATAGCAGTAAATATATTATCACAGTCTACTACAATAACACTTCAGTGGTGGATCTATCTAAAGAGACAAGGTCACACCAAAGGAAAAATCACATAATTCATAAGTTTCATATCTTGAGGTATTTTTCTCAATAAAGAGAATTTGCAGTGAGAAGAGTATCCATGATGAAAAACATGGAAGAACCCTTAATGAAGGATTTATCTTAGCAGAATAATGAGTATCATGTGAGAGCTAGTGGACTGAAAGCTGTTGTTAGTTGGATCTAGTGAAAATGAGAGTCTTTTGGAGTTGGTTCCCTATATCTAACTTGTTTAGTACTTAATTACATGTTTTTATTATTAAATAAGTTTTCCTATCACATCATGATTTTTATTATGCATACTATTTGTATGTGATAATGTATTTAGAATATTATCACATATAAAGGTAATAGAATTTTCTTACTATAATGAGAACCTAGATGTTCCATGACATTATTTTTGAACCTTATTCTATAAATAGATGATATTTTTTTAAGGGACATAGAAAAAAATGATATCAGGGGTAGGAGGGTTAAAATACATTGAGACACCTTTTAATGGTATTATTCCTTAGTAATCTCCAAGATATGAGGTTATGAGAATAGACTTGTTAATAGTAAATCCACATTTCTATGTGTCATTGGATGTTCCTATTTTCAAATGTGTGTATTGATCCTCAAGCTTTAAGATTATAATTAATAGATATCATGACTCACATGCTTTGATATATTGAAACAAACCATAACAACATATTATCTTGAAAAATTAGTATATATTGGATGGGTCAAAAGTGATATTGCGTTGATGGATAATGTGATAAAGGGCTTATCACTTTTGTCTCTTGATTAAAGTTAATATCTTAGGACCTGTGATGGGAATGGAAGTTCCAGAATAAATCTATGGCCATGGTTTTCAATGGGAAAGTTCAATTCCAAAAACTCAAAGAAAGATACATTGAGCATATAATTTGATGGCACACGCATGCAACCTAATTAATTAGAGATATCATGATAAATGGATTATATTACATGATAAGCGTTCGTAGGAGGTTGGATGTCATCGTGACATTATATTCTTTCTCTATGGGAGCCTTGGAATGTTTATCGATACTAACCTTTGACATTAGGTGATTATATATAATTCCACTGAAAAAGAGGCATAGAGGGCCACATAATTAGTGATTCATAATCTCAATTTAATTCAAGTAATGAATTTAACAAGTTTGAATAAATAAGATTTATTCATCTTGGTTGATCGTCATTATTTAATAAAAATTTATTCAAAATAATAAGTGATTTAAATGATAATAATTAATATTTATTTTAAAGCTTGAAGAATATAATATTTATTATATTTATCATAGAATAATGCAGTGACATTTATTTATTAAATAGTTATTATTTGAGGATTGGTAAATGATGATGAGGGAAAGTGGATCGAGTCTAATGGTATGATTGGAAATAATATAAATGATATTGATTTATATATTCTTAAAAGTGTTTCACATGTAAAGTAATTAATAATAATAAAATTATTATTATTATTGGGCATGAGGTCAATTAAGAATTATAAAGATGGAAAGGGTTTAGTGTGCAATTTTACAACCCTAAACCTAGAATAATAAATATCTAATTATATATATTTCTTAAAAAAATTCTTTTACACAATAGATATAGTGAGATTATTTCAAGACTCAGAGAGAGATTAAGAGATCAAGATTTCTCTACCCCCTTCATCTCTCAAAACAACACAAGATCATCAAGAGTTACTGCTCTCTTGTGAATAATTCTACTACGGTCAACCATGAACAATATGAGTAATCAGGATTGGCCATGCTAGCACCTGATGATTCTACAACATTGTTCAAATATTGTGGTGCGCATGTGGACCAACACTAGAGGGATTCTGTACTAGGATCCTTTAGCGCAATGACAGTTCAACAAGATCTATTCCACAAGATCACCAATGAAATAGGAATTAAAATTTGATGTAATTATATATCTTCTTATAAATTAATTATAAATTACATGTGAATATCCTTTGTTTATGGTTACAACATATTTAATCTATTCAAGTAATCCACTATTTTCATTGTACATAATGTTTTGATCATGTGAAATAATGATTACACATGATTTATGACTAAAATTCAAGTTGTTCATACCATCAAAGGATGCTTCTTCTTCATATAGAACCTAAATTTTGATGAGACAAAAAAGATACAAGCTATCATGGACTGAGACTCATAGGAATTTGAGACACTTTATCATGATTTAATCCCTTAGTAATCTCAATATAATAGGTTACAATAACTTTAACCGCCAATATTAATTCCATATGTTTTATTTTTTATTAGATAATTTTATAATCAGATGTGTAGAGTGGTCCTCAAACTTGATATTATTATCAATTCATATCCTGAGTCTTTTACTTTGATGTATTGATGAAAAAAGTGATGACATATGATCGTGGTGAGGTATGATATATTGGGTGTGTCATGAGTGATATGACATTAATGAATAAGTCAAGAAATAATTTTACCTTCCATATGATGGAAGTATATATCTACAGCCTTTGATCGAAATAGAACTATTTGATAAATCTATATACATGGTGTGATATCGATGTTTTCATTTCTTGAAAGTTAAAGAAAGATAATTTGATCATATAGTTTGATGAAATATGCGATGCGACCAACTTGAATGATATATAAAGACAAAAGGATTATATTGCACAACAAGAATTCATAGAAGGTTGTGACATTAATTTATTTCTCTATGGATTCCTGGAATTGTTTCTAGATGCTAATCACAGACTTTAAAAGGGTTTTCCTAACTCCATTGAGAAATGGGCCTAGAGGGCTGCACATTAAGTGTATCTAAAACCTTAGTTAAATTCTATATGAATATAACATGTTGAATAAATATTATCTGCATGCATTGTTTAATAATTATTTATGTTTAGTTGATCACATATATTCAGTCACCATATATTTAAGAGAATATTATGAGTTGAATATTTAATAAAAATTTATTCTCTATTTTAGTGAATATAATATTTATTTATTTATCAATGAATAATAAAATGGTATTTTTTTTATAACTAAATAGACATTATACAAGGCTCAATAAATATTGAGAAGGATTGATAGACTGAGTTCATTGGCCTAGTGAAAAATGGCATAGTAAATATTATTTGAATAAATATTAATTTATTTTTTCATGTAAATAATATTTATTTATCTGTGAGTTTAGAAAATGTCAAGTAAATAATAATAATATTATTATTTAGATATGGGGTTCATCTGTGATTAAGAGAATGATAAGGTACTATATGTAATTATTATTCTCTAACCCTACCTATATTTAAACCTAATTATGATATTCTCTAACCAAGCTAAACTCAAGCCATTATAATCATTATGAATAAAAAATTATATAGATTCCTATAAATCTATAGAGATATATTTTCCTATAATTCTCTCAAGAATGGAGAGGGATCATCCTCTACTACCCTATCTCAAATCCAGATAGAATAAAAAGATTCCTTCTATCTTGAAGTGATTCTCATGGAGATCATCGAAAAATGATGCAAGTGTTAGGATTATCAATGCCAGAACCCAAAGATTTCTATGGTGACATTTATAGGTTTGTGTTGCATGTGTGGATCACTGATAGAGGGAATCTACCTTGATTCCTATGATGAAATAAAGACATGATGTAAAGAAATCCTCAGATTCATCAATGAAGAAAGAATTTCAACACATGGTAATTCTTTATCTAATTAATTAATCATAAATTACATGTGATGATCCCATATCTCTTGATTTTTATGTTCCTTTTCAAACATATTTAGATTTAGTTCATTGGTCATGAAATTTATCATCATGTACATTTCATATTATTCACTGAAACTCGAAAAAATACGAGTTGTCCACAAGCTAGTAGTAACTCCAGCTATGTCTGGAACCATCATCTTACACCTAGTAGGAGTCCCATATAAGATTATTATACCATAAAAGAGAAAAAATCAGGAGAATGAGTGGGTATTACACTTGAGATGATTTTTATGGTTCTACCCACTAGTTGTTTGCTAGACAAGATAAGGTATGAACTCATAAGGGATACAACCTAGTGAGGAAGAGTGGAGGCTTATGCATGTGTTGCCCGTATAGGGGTTCATCCTATCTAATTGTAACTATACATGAGAAGGTATGATTGGGGATTACATATAGTAAGAGGCTTATTTATATGCTCTCA
The DNA here is from genome assembly GCA_963277665.1 of Viscum album. Classification (NCBI taxonomy): domain Eukaryota; kingdom Viridiplantae; phylum Streptophyta; class Magnoliopsida; order Santalales; family Viscaceae; genus Viscum; species Viscum album. Next base: position 545,883,236 of record OY728119.1, read on the forward strand.
GTTCACAAGTATAAAAAAGTGGTCCATGGGATGCTAGGGCTTATCGATGAATAGATATGGCTTAGCCAAGATGAACATATTGATCCAGGAAAGGTTTCATTAGTATCCCCACAACAAAGACCATAATTATCAAGGGAATACATGATTTTAAATACCCCAAGGTTCCCATCAATATGGGAGGAAAACCTTGGACATGCCTTATAGGTTCTGGCCATAGAAGAAGTGCATTGGTAGGTGTACCCAACTTTAATTTTTCCATTAACAACGATCAATCCGAGATTCATCACAATAATAAAATGCTGGATCTTTGGAATAAAACAAAGAATTAAAGAAAGAAAGGGAGTCCAAAAACCATAGATAGGATCATAATATGGTTTTTATAATTAATTTAATTAAAAGACAAGAATTACCTTGATGGAATTCTCGATCTGTTGATGTTTCTGGTCACGATCTGATGTGATCCGTCATTGTGTCATAGAATCCAAGTGTAGGCTTCCTCTAGTGGTTATCCACACATGCTCCACGTATCTATGGATGTCACTAAAGGTTTCTCTAGGTGCTATCACAAAAAATCCTTCGCTTGAAATGTCCTCCTTCGACCACCTTGAGAGCCGATTCCAAAGCGATCTCCTTGATCCAATGGAGGAGGATCTCTCTTGTAACTTGAGAGCGTTCTTGGTGGAAAAAGAATTATATCTTGGATTGAGAGATTTTCCATATCCATTGTGCACAACCCCAAAAAAATGGATAGGCTAATGAGAATTATATAATTCGGATTTTAATTACTTAGAATAATAAAATGAATTAATTACCCAAAATCATTTACTTATTTCATTTAATTCTTAGTAAGAACCCATGTCTAATAATAACAGTTGACTATTATTATTACTTGACATGCACCCAGAGAATTATACCTAATATTATTTAATTAATTAAATAATATTATTTCTCACAAATACCCAGAAAAACTACACAACATGTATATTAATATACACGGCATGTAATTTTTTTTCCATTTTCTTTATTTCCTCCACAACATTTATTAGACCTTGAATAATGGCTATTTATTTCTTAAATAAATATCACTACATTACTCACTAATAAATATATTATTTTTCCCACAATATATTCTCTCGAATAACTAGTGTCGAAATAAATGCGATAAGGTATCCTTGAATAATTATTAAACCACAATTGGGAATAATCTTTATTCAACTTGTCAAATGAATATTTAACTAAGATAACTGGACACACTTAGTGTGTGACCCTCTAGGCCTCTTTCTCAGTGGAATTAGGTGGAGCCTACCTAAAGTCCAAGGTTAGTGTCTAGAAACATGCCAAGGAATCCATAGAGAAAGAAGTTAACACTGAAATGACATGTCACCTCCTACGAATGATTACCATGTAATGTAATCCCTTTGTCTCGGTATCTCGAATCAAGCGGGTTGCATGCTAGTGCCATAAACCCATGTGCTTGATTATTCTTTCTTTGAATTTCCAGAATTGAACTCGCCCATTCCTTACCATGACCATGGATTTATTTAGACTTTATCAATTCCATCAAAGGGCATGAAATATCAACTTCTGTTATAGAACATAAGGGTCAAATCCTTTCTCGCATTATCTATTAATACAGTATTACTCATGACACACACAACATATCCTACCTCACTACGAATAGTGTGTCATCACAGTTTTTGTCAATACATCTAAGTGCATGAGTTGTAATACCCATTAATAATAATCTTAAAGTCTAAGGACCAATAAACATGTTTGTAGATAAGAACATCTAATAACACTATGAAATGTGGATTTCCTACAACCGGGTCTCGTCCTCATAATATCTTCCTGAATATTACCAAGGGCGCACACCATGAGAAGGTGACTCAAAGTTTTACGAGTCCTCACCCCTAATGGCTTGTATTATTTGTGTCCCTCAAATAACATCATCTGGCCATAGAACATATATTCAAAAATAGTGTTATGGCACTTCTGGGTTCTCATCATAGCAGGGATCCACTATGAACCTTTGGTGCAACAGATATCCTTAGGAAATTTTCACATGAATTATCACGCAGAAGAACAATAAAGATGTGATAAGGTATTTATTAATGAATAAAGTACAAAGTAGTTGGTTCTAGGCCACTAAATCCAACAGACTCCCGCTCATACTAGAGCCAACTACTAACAAACTTTAACCTGCTATCTCTCACATGATATTCATGCTTCTACTAAGATAGACCTTTAGTCATGGGGTCTGCCATGTTCTCTTATGTGGACACTCTTCTCACTATAACTTCAACTCTTTTATAGAAATACCTCAAGAGGTGATATTTCCAGAGAATGTGCTTTTTACATTGATGTGAACTTGATTCTTTTACAAGATCCACCACTGCAATATTATCACAATACAATGTGATATAATCATTACTGCTAGGAACCACATCAAGCTCCTGGAAAAAGTTACGAATCCATATGGATTCTTTGGATGTATAAAAAGCCGCTATATATTCAGACTCTGCTATAGAATAGGAAAAAACTGGCTGCTTTGAACTCTTCCAACTCACAGCTCCTCCGTTGAGACATAAAATATATCCTGATTGCGACTTCAGATCATTATGATCTATCTGAAAACTAGCATCATCATACCCTTTAATGACAAGATCCTCATCTCCTCCATACAACAATAATATATCCTTAGTTCTTCTCAGATACTTAAGGATAGTATTAACAACAATCTAATGCTATTCTCCTGGATCTGCTTCATATCTTCCTACCATGATCAGTGCATAGGTAACATCAAGCCTGGTACATAAAATGACATACATGATGGATCCTATATCCGAAGCATATGGGATCTTAATTATCCTATCTTTCACATGTTGTGTCAGAGGACACATTCTCTTAGAAAGATGTAGGCCATATGACACTAGAACCAATCCCCTATTGGATTGTTCCATACTAAATCTCTTTAGTATTTGGTCAATGTATGTACCCTGACTTAGTCCAAGCCACCTCTTGAATCTATCACAAATGATCTTGATCCCTAGAATTTAGGCTGCTTCACCTAATTCCTTCATGGAGAAAGACTTGTTCAACCAGTCCTTAACTGACTGTAAGACTAGTACATCATTTCTAATAAGTAATATGCCATCAACATATACTACTAGGATAACTACCACATTCCCATTAAACCACTTATAAACACATGGCTCACATTCATTCTTAATGAAACCAAATTTCTTTATGGATTTATCAAATCAAATGTTCTATGATCTGGATGCTTGCTTTAATCCATAAATGGATTTCTGCAACTTGTAAACCTGTTTGGCTTAACCTGGTGTCAGAAACCCTTTTGGTTGTGTCATATAGACATCTTCCTGAAGTTTCTCGTTAAGGAATGCTGTTTTGAAATCCATCTGCCAAATATCATAGTAATGGTAATTTGTTATGGAAAGTATGATTCTTATGGATTTAAACATGGAAAATGGTGAGAAGGTTTCATCATAGTCAATTCCTTGACATTGTCTGAATCCTTTAGCCACTAGACTTTCTTTATAGGTTCTAACTTGAACTTCTATGTAAAACTTTCTCTTGAATACCCATTTTCACCCAACATGCTTTACATCAACTAGTTCATCAACCAGAACCCAGACTTGGTTCTGATACATGGAATCCATCTCATATTTCATAGCTTCTAGCTATATTGTAGTTTATAAGCTCTCTACTGCTTCCTTGTAGGAGAGAGGTCATCATTGTCTAACAATAATGATTCACCATACTTGGTGACTAGGAAACCATATCTCTCTGGTTCCCTTACCTCTCTTGAGATCCTACAAAGTACTTGTGTTTCTGGAACCTATTCCATGGGGACCTGTGGAACGTTTTCTTGTACCAACTCCTGTGTATCTTGAGCATCAACTTCTTTAAATTCAATCTTGCTCCCACTATACTTTTTGAGGATGCGATCCCTCTCAAGAAAGACGGCATGTCTGGAGACAGTTACTTTCTTTTCTTAAGGGTTATATAGGTAATGTCCTTTTGTTTCCTTGAGATATCCAATAAAGATACATTTTGTGCCCCTAGGTGCTAGTTTGTTTCCTGAGAAGGCCTTAACAAATGCCCCGCATCCCCATACATGTGTGTACAACAAAATGAGTTTCTTTCCATTCCATATCATGAAGGGAATTCCATTTTACACCTTAGTTGGTACTCAATTTAATGTGTATGTTGTAGTTTGTAATACATATCCCCAAAAGGATAATGGAAGATCTGCATGACTCATCATCGACCTCACCATGTCCAACAAAGTGCGGTTTCTCCTTTCACTAACACCATTCCACTGTGATGTATAATGAGGAGTGAGTTGAGATAGAATCCCAGAATCTTATAGAAGGTCGATGAACTCTTGGTTTAGATATTCTCTACCTTGATCCGATTAAAGTTTCTTTATCTTCTTACCAAATTGATTCTCTACTTAATTCTCGAATTCCTTAAATTTCTCTAAGGACTCTGACTTATACCTCATTAAGTAGACATATCCATATCTACTTAAATCATCAGTAAAAGTAATGAAGTAAGAATATCCACCTCTAGATTCTACTGGAAATGGTCCACACACATCTGTGTGCACCAATCCTAGAAGCTCTATGGCCCTTTCACCCTATCCACTGAAAGGCAGATTGTTCATTTTACCTTGTAAACAAGCGTGACATATATCAAGTGGTTTTAGTTCAATAGAGTCTAAATAACCATATTAGCAGATCTTTGTCAAGCGGTTCTCGTTTACATGACCGAGACGGTGATGCCACAACTGGGTGATGTATGAGTCATGTGAGTTTGTTTCATTATCAATTTACAACACTTGGTTTTCACAATTTAATACATACAAACCATTATTTAAATGTTCCATACCATAACATACGTTGTTCTTATAAAAGAAAAAACCCTTATTTCCAAACTTAAAAATAAATCCATAAATATCCAAACATGATACAGAAATTATGTTCTTGGTAACCCTAGGAACATAATAATAGTTATGTAAAACCAAAATTACCCCAGTTGGCAATGATAGATAGTAATCGCCAATGTCCAATGTATCCAGTCTCGCACTATTGGCAGCTTGAAGATCCACCACTTCTCTGGAAATATTTCTCAATCTACTTGGTTCCTGTATTTGAATACATATGTGATCCCCACAAGATGTATCTAATAACCAATGTGTAGAAATGGAAAGATTAAACCTGATAACGAACGCACCTTTAGCATTCCCATGCTTCTGGGTGCGGTTCCTCTTCTAGTGGCTTGGCTTGCCACATGAAAAACATACTGCCTCCCATTCCTTGCCTTGTCTCTAGATCTTCACCTTCTCAAAGGGATGGGGCTCAGGGAATTTAGACTCTTTATGAATCCTTTGCCCCTTTTACTTGTCCTTCCTTTTTTTATTCACCATAAGGATTGCGGGTTTTTCACTCCCCATGTCCTTATCTACCTGAGTAATTAAGGTCAGAAGTTCCGATAGACTATTCTCATTATTGCTCCTGTTTTAGTTGATAATAAATCTATAGAAGGTCTTGGGAAGTGATGATATGATGAGATCTGTACACAACTCATCCGGGAACTTAATCCCTAATATATATAGGCGTTCAATGTAGAAAATAAGCTTGACTACATGAGGACCAGCTAGCACAGACTCTCCAAGCTTAGTTGTAAAAAAAGAATTGGAGATCTCATATCTATCCTATCTCGCCTCCTCTTGATAGAGATCCTAAAGGTGAGACATCTTTCTATATGCGTCCATGTTTTCATGTTGCTTTAAGAGCTCATTAGACATGGATGATAGAATGAAACATTGGAAATCTATGGCATCATACATATGTTTCATATAAAGAGATAGTTCCTCATCACTAGACTCTTTATCAAGTTCAATTGGAATAGGATCCTCCAGCACGTACAATTTTCTATCGTGGCAAAGGATGACACATAAATGCCTCTGCCATTCCTGAAAATTAGTGCCAGTGAGAAGGTTTTCCTTCTCGAGTATGGTTCTTAATGATATCTTTGAAGTTATTTTTCCTGTCATTTCTACAAATTAAGATGAGAAAATATGTTAGTACTTTATCATGATAAAACCAAGACAAATCAATAAATTAATACTTATTAGTCTCCCACTATTTTATCAAAATCCAATAGCCCTCACCATTGACTTTAGAATACTCTATTGCCTGAATATTCTAGTGTAAAGGATCCATATTTTCCTTCACATTACCCCAACTAGGGTTGGTAAAGCAACTTGAAGGGTTTTAGGTAGGCATTCCAAATTCCAACTGCATTAACTTGTAGTTCCTTGATCCGCTGAGTGGACTCCCCAATCCAAAAACCATTTTATTTTGGATTTATTCAACCTTTGACTCTTGGTCACACTAAGTCCTACTGTGGAAATCAACCCTTGATGTCAACCAAGTCAATTCAACCCAAAAACCTGAATTAGAATTCCTTGATAATTGAAATCACCCCAACTAGGGTTGGTCAAGCACTTTGAACTATGATTCAATTATAACCAAGATTATGGAAGGCTATACTGACTTAATATTTATTTGAGGGATTTTATCCTTATATGTAAATTTCTATTTTATTATCTTTGATTACATGATTTTTTTATATTAAGTGGGATATAATTAAGTGATTAACCATATCTGAGATAATATTTACACATAAGACGATCTTATTTTAGTTCCATATTGCATGCTTGATTAATTCATTAATTGTGTGATCATGGAAACACACTGAAAATAAATAAACCATGTAACTGATAGAAATAAAATAAACAGTATGATCATGAGCTTGTTATATTGGTTAGTTTATCTAGTGGTTGATAAACTAACCCAAGACCTAGGGGAGAAACACCTTGAACCTTTTGGGTTCGTGTTTACAGCTTTCCACCTATCCACCTTTGTATCTCCTTGTATTGGTTTCACCTTGCCTCCTAACTTGAGTTGCCTCCACTAGCTTGGGAGATCCATCCATTATATATGATTTTATCTCACTTCCAGGTGAGGGGTAAAATGGGGTTTTACATAAAATAAACCTAGGAACGTAGGCCCTACATATTAATGAGGAGAAGGATCAAATTCCAAAAAATTTAATTTAATTAAATAAATTAAAAGAAACCATTCACATATAAAGGTCTTGGTCTAGATCATGACCATCCATACATGAAACGATATTTACACATAAATAAAACTAGCATTCGATTCTTTAATTGTTCTTGTTTAAGATAAATCACACTCAAATCAATTAATTATCTTTAATTAATCAATCATTTTATCTTAAAACCTTTTCTGAATTTCCTTGATATTCTCATCCATCATAATTTTAAACAAATAAATTCATTTAAAATTATCTTTGTACGTAACTTGTACCTTGGAGGCAACCCAGTGAATTCCTGTTCATAACTAACCAATGAGTAGAAATGAACATTACATAAATGTTAAATCAAACACATATATATAAAAAACCTATCATGTTTTGTGCATCAACTTTACGCCTTCACTATGGTACACATATCAAGGGTTTATATAATATAATAATAAATTTTAATAAATCTATGTAATTTGGATAAGTAAATGAAGTGTAGTTCTGACTACATGGCATGTACTATCATTCAATGTCCATCTGAAGTACACACCCAGGGACATGGCATGTAGATGTACTTAAAAAATCTTCAGAGTACACAACATGTTCAGCGGGACACATGCCGTGTAGTATCTGCGTTACACGGTTTCCAGCCGGGCAAGCTGTGTACGGGGTACACGGTCCAACCCTAACCTGAAGGGAATACACTCTATGTCTAGTGGACTACACAACATGTAATCTAGAAACTACGTTCCACCTATTCTTGGTCAACACATGGAGTCATTCAAGACTTAGAGAGACTCTAACACATGACTTGGTTTGGCAGACCGATCTGATGCATTGAATCTTGACTACATGGTGTGTACTGCTAAATATATGCCATGTGTTCTAGTGATTTACGGTCAAGAATCTTTGACACCTCAAAATGAGATCCTATGCTTTATTTTAATCAAAATTAAAAGAAAATATCATTTCTGTAAGGTGAACAAGAAACAAAAGAGAAGGAACATATCTCAAGATTCATATTTTCAGAACAATTAACCTGAATTGAAACAAATAAATTATTAAATGCGAAAATCATCAACAAAAAACTAAATAATTATAATCAATGATATAACCTATCTCTGATACCACTTGTAGGTTTTGGGGGCAGCAGAAGCGCGTTTGTGGGTGTACCCAACTTTAATTTTTCTGTTAACAATGATCAATCCAAGATCCACTAGGATAATAAAACACATTATCTTTATAATAGAATGAATAATGAAAGAATGAAAGGGAGTATTGTAACCATATATGGGATCAACATATGTTGGTTATAATTAATTTAATTAAAAGACAAGAATTACCTTGATAGAATTCTCTATCCATTGATGTTTCCAGTCACGATCTGATGTGATCCGTCATTGCATTGTAGAAGCCAAGTGTAGGCTTCCTCTAGTAGTGATCCACACATGCTCCATGTATCTCTGGATGTCACTAAAGGGATCTCTAGGTGCTATCATGGAAAAGCCTTCGCTTTCAATGTCCACCTTTTATCTCCTTGAGAGCTGCTTCCAAAGCTCTCTCCTTGATCCAGTGGAGGAGGATCTCTCTTGTAACTTGAGAGCATTCTTGGTGGAAAAATAATTCTCTCTTGGATTGACATATTTTCCAGATCCATTGTGCACAATCCCAAAAAAATGGCTAGGCTAATTAAAATTATATATTTGGGATTTTAATTACTTAGAATAATAAAATGAATTAATTACCCGAAAGAATTTATTCATTTTATTTAATTCTTAGTAAGACCCCATGTCTAATAATAATAGTTGACTATTATTATTACTTGACATGTGACCAAAGAATTATACCTATTATTATTTAATTAATTAAATAATATTATTTCTCACAAATCCACATAAAAACTACATGACGTGTATATTAGTATACACAGTGTGTACTTTTTTTTTCCATTTACTTTATTTCCTCCACCACATTTATTAGACCTTGAATAATGGCTATTTATTTCTTAAATAAATATCACTGCATTACTCATTAATAAATATATTATTTCACCCACAATATATTCTATTGAATAACTAGTTTCAAAATAAATGTGATCAGGCATCCTTGAATAATTATTAAACCACAATCGGGAATAATCTTTATTCAACTTGTCAAATGAATATTTAATGGAGATACTTGGACACACTTAGTGTGTGACCCTCAGGACTCTTTCTTATTGGAATTAGGTGGAGCCTACTTAAAGTCCAAGGTTAGCATCTAGAAACATTCCAAGGCACCCATAGAGAAATAAGTTAACTCCGCAATGACGTGCCACCTCCTACGAATGCTTACCGTGTAATGTAATCCCTTTTCCTCGATATCTTGAATCAAGCAGGTTGCATGCTAGTGCCATCAACCCATGCGCTCGATTATTCTTTCTTTGAATTTATGGAATTGAACTCGCCCATTCCTTACCATGGCCATGGATTTATTTAGGCTATATAAATTTCATCAAAGGGCTTGAGATATCAACTTCCATTATGGAATAGAAGGTTCAAATCCTTTCTCAAATTATCTATTAATGCAGTATTACTCGTGATGCACCCAACATATCCTACCTCACTGCGAACAATGTGTCATCATAGTTTTCATTAATACATATAAGTGCATGAGTTGTAATACCCATTAATAATAATCTTAAAGTATAAGGACCAATATAGACGTCAGCAGATAGGAACATCCAATGACACTATGAAATGTGGATTTTTTACTAGTGGGTCTCGTTCTCATAATATCCTCCTAGATATTACCAAGGGCGCACACCATGATAATGTGACTCAAAGTTTTATAATTCCTCACCCCTAATGTCCTGTATTATTTATGTCCCTCAAATAACATCATCTGGACATAGAATATATATTCAAGAATAGTGTTATGGAACTTCCGGGTTCTCATCATAGTAGGGATTCGCTATGACCCTTTGGTGAAACAGCTATCCTTAGGACATTATCACATGCATTGTCATGCAGAAGAACAATCAAGATGTGATAAGGTATTTATTAATGAATAAAGTAAAAATTAGTTAGTTCTAGGCCACCAAATCCAACATTCCTTTTATCACGAGAATGCATGATCAATGGGGTAAAAATTAGTGCGCACAACTCAGTCATGCTTTTTAGGTGGTTGTGGTAGAGATCTCAATGGAATGGGATTTTTAGGGATTTGGACTTGGTGAAAGGAATCTAATAAGGTCATTTGGGATGATTAAACTGAGGTGTATGATCTGAGTGAAGGAAAAGATGCAATGGAGGCTTGATTACCCATAATTGGGTTGTTTCATGAAAGGGACATTAGTGGACTGGATGCTTTTTGGACTGAAACCATTGGGAAGAGGCTCATAAGTACCTTGAAAACCTCTGATTTTTCATAGCATGAGGGTGATACACAAGGGGGGAGTGATTTGTGTATTTATTAGATTAATGGTAACTCATTAATAGATTTATTCTAGTGTCCCTTTTTATGAGTGCTCCGTGAAGTGGGAGTCATAGGAGTGCTCTATGAAGGAACCTCACAAGAGTGCTCTGTGAAAGAACCTCACAGGAAGGCTTATTGATGCATCCTCATAGGCACAATTTTCAAAGAATCCTCATGGGAATGATTCAAAAAGGAGCCTAATGGGAATGCTTCATGAAGGATCCTCATGGAAATTTACCTTTTTCCCCCTCTTAGGATTTTATCTAATGATTACCTATGAGATTTCATAAAGGTAGTGATTCGAGTACAATTCAATCACTGAGAGAGGATTTATTTCTTGAAATGGAAAGGATTCTATAATTGGGAAGATCTCTCGTTTTTAATGACATTCCAAGTATTTATAGGTAATATATTACTAGAAAAGGTGGTTGTATAGGAATCTTGAGGTAGCATAGGAATCCTGTTTCACAACCACAAATGAACTTTGGTCCATAAAGAGACCACACAACTATAGTGGAGCCCCGCGATCATGAACGAACTACATAATCATAAAAGAATCCACATGGGTGTGTAGGGATCCTATTTCATGGATGTAATGAATATAGGCCTATGGAGAGACTACGTGAGTGTGAGGGAGCCCTATGAGTGTTAAAGAACTACATAAGAAGTAATGAAAATGCATGGACATGTGAGAATACCTACTTCACAACCGCTAATGTACCCTTATTTGCAAACTTTCTATGTGCTCACGAAGGTTCCACACTTTGTGAATGATCCTCTACGATGAAATTTACTTTTCAAAACTTAAAATGGTGATAAATTTTGATTCATAAGTCCATTTTTTGATACAATAGTAGTCAAATAAAATCCAAAGAAACTAAATACACTACCAAAAATTATCCCCCCTATAATAGGTGTTTTCTAAGGCCAAAATGTTCCCAAAAGACCTCAAAAATGATTTTTTTTTGATTTCAACCCTCCTTTTGTCAACATTGGGTGAAATACATGACCTACTCCTAGTGGGAGGTTCTCACCACCATAGAGATGGACTAGGAAACATTTTTAAGGAATTTATATCCCCCAGAATGTGAGAAATCATAAAAAACATAAAGATCCCATTTGTGTCTTCTTCATGAACAATAAAATTTTATTCCATTGCTTGAATTGGGGGATATTTGAGTGAGGATCATATAATGTATTTCAAGGAAAAGTTCATTAAGTGCCAAAAAATTACCCCCTTATAATTGGATTCATTTGGAATAAAAATATTTCAATTATAAGGTAATATAGTTAACTTTGCCACATTATGAACATATAGTAGGATTCTAGAGATAATTCACCAATGAGAGGATGTTCACCAAGAGAATATTCTCAAATAAAGACTTTTGGTCTCACTAATAGGAATAATAAACTTAAGGATTTTGGTCTTTCTAAGAGGAATAATCGACTCAAGTATTTTGACATCCTATCATGGGTTTAATAAATGAAATCCCAACCTTAATTGGTTGGCCCAAATACTAGGATGGTATGGGGAACCGAATGAGAGTGTAATTTGTAGATAGATATGAGATATGATATTAGGATTTCACTATGTATCCTATGAGAACAGGAATCAAGTTGTATGTAGTTCTTGAATAAGGGGCCATGCTTGTGCATAAGAGAAAATATAATTGTTCCATCCTAGTTTAGGGTTGTTGAGGAAGATCCAACATGATTTGGTAAACCTATATACTAGGAAATCTTACATAGATATAGATTTTATATAAGGGAATAAACTCATATATAATATACCATTTGAATCATTATAAGGTTTTACAGGATGAACCATTGAGTTGTGAAGTTTAGGGTCATGTGACGGGGACCTTGTAACCTCATATAGATCATCTAAACCAATGTATATAAGGGAAAAAAAGATTCTATAAATTTTTCCTAGGTCTATGGACTTAGCAAGCATAACTATATTTTTTCTAGGTTTGAATGTTGGTACCAACAAGATTTTTATCTTTTGATTCTCACCTTAAATTTTTCTTAAATAGGATCAACAAGAAGAAACTTATATTTAAATTATGATTTCCTTTATGGTTTTTCAAACTAATAGGTTTTTTCCATTTCTTTTTTAAAATATTGAAATTTTCCTAGGAGATACAAGGTGCATGCCCAACAAGCGTCGTCTCGACTTTTTCCTAGAATTATCTTTGGGGGTTTTTAACCTAGAGAGTGTCATGTATTTTCCATTGGGTAGTATATGTTTATGAAATTTATACCAATGTATCTTGCATTTATGTTTGGGAAACATTGACCAAAATATGAGGTAGTCTATATAACAACACAGGAAAAGAAAACCCGTTGTGAATTGAATCCTAATTTCATTAATTTTAGTCATTCTCAAGGAATGGTCTATATAGTTTAAGGTCATAGTACTTGGATAAAGGTGGATAATGCATAAGGTCAGCAAATTTTTACCAAATGGTGAGAAAGTCTATCCAGAAAGGGTGAAATAAACTGATGTGAGAAAAGAGACCAATATTAATATAGATGATTCCATGGATGAGAGCACACGATTTAAGGTCATAGTTTTTAAACCATTGTGTCATGTGGTTCAGGGTCATGTGGTGAGGGCCATGTGATCAATGGAAAATTTCTAGGAGGGGAATCTTATCTCAAGGCTTTAGGATTTCCAAGTGGTGCATCTCAACTCAAGGCATTTGTGTTTTCATAGGATATGCACACCTATATATGAAAGGGAATAAGAATAGGATGTCATAATATTGTTTTTAAATTGGATATGATTCATAAACATGTAACATAGAGGGTGTTTGAATCAACTTGAATAGTTCAGTTATGGAAAGGGTTAAACATAACATAATAATGTCCAAGTCAATGGGAAATAAAGACTAGTGGGAGTAGTTCAATCATTAGTAATGGAGAAACCAATGCCACTCCATCATAGAAAAGTTCATGGAGATTAAGGGGCACCTTTATTTTGGGTCCAAAACTCCCATTAGGGGTTAGTGGCTTAAAGAAAACCATGCTATTCACCATTAATTTTTAGTGGGGTCCATTCAGATCAATCATTTACCATGTTACCAATACCTATAAAAGGGGAAACCAAGAGGATTCACTTAAGGTCATGGGTTTCCAAGAGGAGTGTCTCTATTCAAGGAGTTGAGTTGGTGATGATTCATATATCAATGTTATGAATTGGGTTTATGGATAAAAGGATATTAAAGAAGAGTTTGAGCACCGTAAAAGTTACATAACCATGTATTGAACTCATTCTCAGACTGAAGGGATATAACATGAAATTCTCTAAGCACATAATCACTTAAATGGATTTTATTTTAAATTTAAAGAGGTATTATTTTCATGAAATACAATGTGAACACAATATACCTTAAGATTTAATACTAGAAGCAAATAAGATATGCTCTAACTTTTTCCTAGACTAGGGGGTCTAGTGAACATATATTATTTTTTATAGGACCATGTTTATATCCCCAAGATCTTTGTTCCTTATTTATTTTGTGCTCTATATTTTACCTAAACTATGAAATGGAATGGTTTAAAAATTATAGAATTGAATTTTTCTCAGGCCTCCCTTCATGGGTTTTTAACCTTACAAGCCTTTACGTCTCTTTTGATTTGCAGTTTAAGGTGATGTAATTTATACCATGAAGGGATAATGATTAAGGTCATACAACTTTGAGTTATCCCTAATGGGATGAAGATGTTTCAGAGCCAGGCGTATCTTGTCATCTGTCACATATTTTGTGAGCTGCCTATTGATATCATCGGTGATCACAGGTCTGATACAATCTTCCACCTCGACAGACATGAAAGGGGTTCATACAGAGAAGATGTACTAGAAATAGTATGTCAATGCCTCGTGGATACCATTGGTGTCAGAAACTTTTCTTCTATCGGGTTGTGAGATGCAAGTAATAGAGTTTTTCCGATGCCTGACTGATGCTTTCTGGTGAAAAAACAGGGTATTAGCATCCTGTTCTTTAGTGTGGTTATCCCGCACCTGAATAGCCCAAAAAATTTCCTTGACACGTAGGGTCGTGTCCAGTTCTCTTTGTGTGGATCCAATCTTCGAGAGATTGTAATTGGATGTGGGTTGTTTGAGCAGGTTATTCAGTCTCTTTTCGAGGACACCACAGTGCCAGTCAGGGTGGTGGAATTTATTATTGCTCCAAGACCTCATATCGGATGCGACCTATTGGAGATTGAGGCTAACATCCACGTGAGTGCTTTTACAGCTTGATCAGATCAGCTCTTCGCATTCCTGGTCTTTTGACCAGAAGCTCTCAAATCTGAAGGGTCTGCTGAGTTGTCTATTTTGTTAACCTTTCATACAATCAAGTAGAATTGGACAGTGGTCTGAACAGGTAAGGGTCATGCGGCCGATATGAAACATGTTGAACAGATTAATCCAATCAGTAAAACCAAGAAATCTATCAAGACACTCAGTGATGTGGGTGACTTCAGTATTACCGCCGAACCATGTAAATGGATTACCTGTGTACCCCAGATCGACCAGGTCCTCACTAGAGACCGCGTCCTTGAAGTTTGAAATCAAAGATGAGGGTCGGATGATTCCGCCCCTCTTTTTCTTATGGAACATAATCTCATTGAAATATCATCCGAAGAGAATAGGGCTCGGAAAGTCATGTCGCAGCTTTCATAGAAGATCCCATGACTTCACCTTATCATTATGGGATTACCAGCCATAGAATCCCACAAAAGTCCAGGGTGGGTGAAAGTATGTTTGAATAGTCGCTGCCACATGGTGCGAGGAGAAGGACAAAATTTTGACGTTGATATTGTCCTTCCAAAGGAGACAGAGGCCCCCAGAATGGCCTTGTGTGGACACCGGGAATCAGCCTTGGAAGCCACACTTCAGAGCAATACCATTGGTGTCCTTGTTTTTCAGTATGGTTTCAGATAGGAAAACTATATTGGGGCGACTTTGAGCGCAATTGTGCTGTAGCATGCGAATTGTTCATGGGTTTCCAATCCCACAACAGTTCCAGCATAAGACAATCATTGCTCTAGGCAGGGCTGGGTCTCACCCGCCGCCACCTTTGGTTCCTCCAGACTTGTTTCTCTAATTATCGTTTTCCATATTTTGGTGGGATTCCTCCCTGATTGGCATGTTTAATTTTGTCTTTTCCTGACCCCGGGTTTAGGGTCTTCCGTGTGATGATCAATTTCTCCTCGTTTCACCCTTTTCCACATTCAATGGGTAATTGGGCCCAGTATTGGATTTCCCATCATTCCATGGGCCTCCATTGTTAGAATTCCTGCTGCGGTCGATTGTGGGTCAGGGCCTGGATCTGGTGGTTTGATGTGAATCGACATTGGCTTTGAGAAATTTCTTGGTGGTTCTTTTTTCTTCGTCGCCAACCTTGTGGATGTTTGAGTATTTTCCTTCAGGGGGTTAGGATGAACTCCAGCTTCTCTCTGAGTAGGAGAGCCAACATTAGGGAAATCCAATGGTCCAAGCATAAGGGATTTTTTAGGTATGGGTTCCGCCTGACTGGTATGTGCCAACGTGAGACGGTCACGGTCCTTTTGTTTTTCTGTCTCAGGGATGAAAGCATATTTATTCATTTTGGCACAGAGCCAAGGGCCATATTGGAGGATGATGTTACCTGATCCACTCTTATGTTTTATGGTGCATGTTCTTTCTAGATGTCCAAGGCGAGCACAAAAAAAGAAGAAGATTGGGAGTTTATTGAACTTAAATGATATCCAAGTGTTGGCGTCTTCGATTTTCAGGAACATTCCCCTCATTAGGGGCTCTGACACTTCAATTTCCACCTTGATTAAAACCTTGGGGCCCCATTGTATTGTGTCTGAGCAATCCCAATCAAGAAAGTGAGCTAAAATGTACCCAATTTCTCTCATGATTCGTTCCATTCTTGCATGGAAGGGGATTCCTTTAATTCGTATCTAGAAGGGGGAGCGGGTTAAATTCACTCGTTGGATATCATCCCCCCTTTGTATTCTTCCATTAGGAGGAGTTGATTATCGAAGGACCATGGTCTGCCATGAAAGATTTTGTCTCTATATCTCTCATTAAAGAACTCAAAGATGAAGTGATTTATCCACGCTTCTCGAATATCCACTCCTGCATCAAGTTTCCTGATGTTCTGTAGAGTGTTTTTGAGAGCCCCCTGATTTACTGATATGTTTTCCATGAATTTTACCACAATGAGCAGAGACATGCATTTTTCCAAGAGTGTGTATTCATTTCTCCGTGCCTCGATCGATGCCTTTTCTTTTTTCCTTCAGGGAAAACCTATTCCATTGATTTACTAAGTCCGCATCCATAGAGAAAAAACTAAAAGATGAATTCGATATCCTCCTTAAAGACCGGTGCCCTGGAAATCCCCACGACCCTGGAACACCTTACTTAGGAATTGGGTTAAATCTCTGGAAATGCCCTGTGCGCTAGGCCGACCCATTCCAACCTCACTTGAGTCAAGGCTCGGTCTAACTAGAAATTCCCTGGGCCAGATACCCCTTCGCGACCCCCTTACGTGGTCCACTCAACTGAGATAGGCACCACGACCTTCAAGATCTTCACTGCCCCTTAAGTGGTCACTCCCAAGAAACCAGCATCGCGGCGCACACCAGTATTTGTGGAGCAACACCCCACGATAGAACCTTCGCAGCTTCACAACACGACTGATGCTTCATGAAGGCACATCATGAATCAGACACGTCGTGATGACCACTTCATGATCTTTTAAAGCATCAAATATTTGAGGAAGGTGCTTCGTGAATCAAAACACTTCACGACAGAAACTTTTCAAAATCGTGGATACGGCTTACCACCCACAGGTCACCGCTGGTCTTCACAGCGCACACCGAGTCTTCACGGAGCAACACCCCACGACATAAACTTCATGGCTAAACAACACGGCTGATGCTTCGTGAAGGCACTTCGTGGATCTGACATGTCGCAGTGGCCACTTCGTGATCTCTCAACGCATTGAATCTTCGCGGAAGGTACTTTTCGAATCAAACCACTTCGCGGTGGAAACTTCGCAAAAACGTGGAATCAGCGTACCACCCACAGGTCACCGCTTGTCTTCACGGAGCAGGTAAGAAAGGCGATTAGGGTAAAGATTTCCTTGAACTCAAGTGTTTGACTCAAGACTATGAACGCTCAGATCTATATGCTGAATGGGGATTTGCGATTAGGGGTATGTTTTCCTCAAAATCTGGTGTATGTCTCGAGACTAAGAACAGTCAGATCTATATTGCTGATGGAGTTTGAGATTTTTGAGATCTGGAACCACCCTCCCTATCACAGATCTGGCATCGACATAGGATGACGGTGATAGAAAGGACTTTAAGACCCCGGGGGAGGCTGGAACTGCACCTGAAGGTGAATTCGAGCAGAAGAGGAAGCCCGACTCCCTACAAAACACAGAAAACAGGGTCCAAGAATAGGCAGAGAAGAATAGGAGTCAAAAGGAACAAAGTTTCCTCACCGTGGAGGGGTCAGGGAGTGGCACATAAATGGGGAAAATGAACCACTGACACCGAATCTGAAGAAAGAATGGTGAAACACAGAACTGAAGCGGGGTGCACAGAGGGAGACAGAGCCGTTGTGAACCGATCGGACAAGAAAACTCAAAACCTAGGAATCCCTAGGAGAGACACAAAAAGTGTTTTTGTTCACTGGATGAACCTCTTTGTATACCACATGTAGTGTCATAAACTATGTATTTGGTATACTAGGGGTGCATGGATCATATAGGATCCCCCGTTACCTAATATTGATGAGATACCTATCATAAGAACCTTCATACATTGGCACCTTTCTTATTAAAATCTTTAGGATTAACTGATTGGGGGTGGTCGGGTATGTTGCTGATTGTGCCATTAGTTGGAGCTCAAACAAGATGGGATTTGTCCTCTTGTATGATGAGTGTGACATATTGACCCTCAATAGATATAGACTAAGAGTTTGAAACTCCACCTAGATAGTACATGTGATGTGATTATCTATTGGGATGAGGGGCATGTGATGTGCTCATCCATAAAGATGAATGACATGTGATATATTCATCGCTCATTCTAGTATATGCTCAGAGATTCAATAACGTATGAGTTGGATATATGGGATTGACATACTTTGAATACCATGGAACTTGATGTATTTTAAAAAGGTAACATATGATATTTCATTCTATCACGTAACACGGTTGTTGGACACAAGTATAGAGATACATGTGAGAGATCACACTAGATCCCTTCATAGCTTGAGTAGCATTGATGTTTTCCAGGGGCCACTCTTTGCTTACATTTATGGATCCAAATATACATATTTTTTTTCAAGGATAAAAAGACTCACGATTCCACAATTTTTGGTTGACTAAATGAATATTGGCTTTAAATTAGATTGTTTTTCTAAAAACGTTTTAGAGTTAGTATAAAAGAGTTTTGTATGAATATTTACATGGTATTTCATATGATGGAATACACAGTTAAGTTAATGAAATATTTCAAAAATTGTTTTTAATATATCCAAAATAGTTTTGGATATGATTTCACAAGTTATTTAATATGATACAAGTTATTTTATATGATACAATATAAGGTGAAATAAAACACAATTCTTTTAGGCTTTAGTGCAAGTGGGAGATTGAAGGGGATATTCCCTAAATCATAATTTTCATGTTATGAAATTATCCTAATCATATTTAATTATTATGGTATATCATAAAATCATGAAATAAGATTCCATGATACTACCTTCATCAATTTTAAGGTATATTTAAGAGTATGTCATCAGACATGCACTAAAAAAATTCATGTTTTTTTGCGATGGGTTATTTGTGATGGAAATTGGTCATAAAAAGTTATTTGCAATGGTAATCCATCAAAAATAATATTCTATAGAAAACCACATAAAAAATAGTAGTATTTACAATGGATCCATCATAAATAGTCCGATGCTAAATTATTTGCGACATATTAACTGTTTTGTCAAAAAATACTCCACTATAAAGTCTTTTTGTGATGGGTGATAAAATCCATCATAATAAGTAATTTGGAAAAAAAACATCAGTAAAAAATAATTAATTGTGATATATTTTAACATCTATCTTAAAATAACTCAATTTTTTTTAAAATAAAATACACTGAGATTAAAAAAACATGCATGCATTATAAAATTGCAACAAATAAATTACAAAAAAAGTATATAAAAAGAAATACAATAATAATTTCACTAAGGATGCGAGGTATTGGATCCATATGGAGGAGTAAATTTCATTCCTAAAACATTTGTAATTCAGTGCATATACCCCTATTATCTTCTCTTATCGCCCATACTACTATCATCATTTCTCTTCCCACTTCTATTGGTGACCTTCATGCTCTCTATTCAATCTTTGTATGGGCTCATCCCGAGTTCAAGACCTCTCCTCATACCCTGCAGTAGAAAATGATGATGGTGATGATTCCACATGTGCTCCATTTTATCTATATGGTGCCATCTATTTAGTTCCATAGTAACTGTATGAGGTCGATCGTGAACCCATATGACCACTAGACTTTTATGGATACTACTCATTGTCACCCACATCTAATTTTCCTTGTCAAAATGTGACTCACATGCACCATGATCATCACCACCCTATGTCTTGGCTTGACTCTATTGCTTGCTTGAAACCTCTACCTCATGTATTTTGAAACCATATAAATTAAAATTAAGAAGATAAAAAATTATATTATATTAATTAAAAGTATTAAAAAAATACTAACCATAATCTACTGCTACCTATCACTAATAACATGTCTAGTACTATCAGTGTACATCCTCTTGTAAAAATTAAACTCTACAATGGATGGATCTACTATGGGATACATAAATTTATCATATAAATTTTGAATTAAAAATACATATAGACAATTCATTTAATAATATCACTTACCAAATTTCAATGATTTATACTGAAAGTACGACTCCCAAATCTATATGTGACATCCTATCTCCCATGATTCTATCAGCTAGAATAAGATATCCTCTAGAAAGTATCCCCAATCTAGAATGTTCATAATTACTACCAAGACTGAGCAGGGATGCAATTTGGTCAATGAGGCCTACAAGACTCATCAAATATAGTTTAAAATGCTTCAACATAGCTATAATTTTAAGACTATATAAATTGATAGAAATGATCATGCATGAAATCCCCCCATGCCTCCCAAATATAGGGTCTCATACTCTCATCTCAGGAGACCATAAACCCTGCAAATATTTAATAATATAGAAATTAGAAATTATATAAATTGAAAATAAATTACATTTTTTATTTATTCATACCATCTAGTGCTTGAATATACAATGAAATAACTCACTAGGAACCTGATCCCATGACACCCATGGGGCAAAAAAATAATTCTTCAAAATTTCACTCTCCTAATCAATAGCTAGATGTGATTTTTTTTGAAAATAATAATAATTAGTAAGATAATTAATAAATAAAATAATTTTTAATAAAAAAATAAAATTCATATTTAAACTTACTTCCTATGATGAGGATCAATGTAAAGAGATGAATGTTTCTCCAGAATAGAATCCAAAATCATCAATTACACAAGGCCTCAACCACACCTAGTTTCTGGTGTTGAGTCAACACCCTTGGATGAAAAATCAGGGGTCTCATCACTAGGTAGTATATTGTTAGTAAAGATATGTACAAAGTGAACACAATTCTCTTGATCCATCTGAAACATATAATTTATTTTATAACAAAATTTATATTCTATAAAATATATAAATAATTTAAAAATTATAAAACCTTTATTTTAAAAGCAACTAAGTGAAAATAATGTTAACTTTAAATAATTTTCAACACATATATAAAAAGTATGAAACTAATAAATATTTATTAAAAAAATAATACATCATTATTCATCTTCATCTTCATATTTATATTCATCAGTGTCATTGTATTCATCTTCCTCCTCAATAGCATCAATTTCTACAAGAGCTTCAATTCCATAATCCCTTGTAATTTAAAAGTAATTTCTTACACCATTAAAATTATTAACACAATCATCCCTTAAATATGGGGTCTCATAATTGATATCCATATCTCTTTGAGTAAGATATATATTCAGTGACGTTTCTTGAAAAATTTCAATATCATGAAATTATACAGAATTACTTTCATTTTCCATAAATTGATTGTCATGAGATTTCATTTTTATTACACTTCACCAGACATTTAAATCTCTCTAAGTAACACAATAATTTAAATAATAAACTTTATGGGCTTGATATGAAAGAAAAATGGTTCATTTAATGCTAGATTACATTTATATTTACTATTAATGATTCCATATCATGGATGAAAACAAAACCCTTGATTAGTATCAAACCAATGAAATTTAGACATTGTTACACAATTATTACCCACATAACATAACTCAATTATTTTATTCAGAATCCCATAAAAGTAAACATTACTTTATTTATGATGATATCCTTTTAAATATACACCATGATTCATTGATTTTTTTGATTTTCCATATGTGTGTGTATGAAATTGAAATCAAATAACCACATACACATTATAAAATTTGACCAATTTGGATAGAGGATTATTTAATGTATATAATCAAATAGAAATTTTATTTCTATGTTGTGATACCTGTATAAATAAAAAAAATAATTAATAACATTTAAAATAACAAATTGATTCCATATGATTGATTGTAAAAAAATTAAGTTACTATCCTTTGATACCATAAGAAAAAATTACATTATCAACATTCTTTAAGAGTAACAAGAGTAATTTGTGTGAATTTATTTTTGATACGATCTTCATATAATCTGAAAAAAGTAATATAAATTTACTTTTAACAATTATTTTAAAATTATAAGTAAAATTATTCCTTAATCCATAAATTTTTTTATTTCTTCATAGTTGAGTATAACATATATACGAGTCTTGTATACTTATTCATATGAAATTCATAATTCAGGATGAAAACCAAAACCAAGTATATACTAATTAAATAATGAAAATCAATGGTGTGTGACATCATCAACATTTACCTCATGTGATTCATTCTATTATGTTTTTAAGGACACCCAAATTGAAAATAATAAAAGAAAAAATTGAAAATTCCTTATAAAAGTATGATTTAGCAATTGAACCTTCAACTAATGATTTGTTATATACCTTATTCTTCGATTTTTAAATATATATCTTTAATGGGTACATCCATCACAATTGTATTAGCCCTCCACATTTAGTGACATACACAAAATTCAATTTTAAATGTTCCATTGAGTCAAAGAAGGATGGTGAAAATAAATTTTACAATATAAATAAAATTTAAATACTATTTTTTATAGTGTACTCAGTGCAACATATTCTATTTTTTTTCACAAATACCTTGGAAGAAATAGATAAAAACCACCAATAGAAAGACCCAACCATATGTTATGAGGTTCTAAAGAAAAATAAGGATGCACCTGATCAAAGTGTTTGCATGAATCACCATCATAAGGATGATTTAAGTTTTTATCGTTAGAAATATTGAACTTTTATATTTCATTAATATAACTATGTTATAAGACATAAATAAATTCTTCAGACTAGATGTAATAGAAAAAACCTCAAATTTTTAATAGGAATAAATATGGACGTTCCTAGTTGTACCTCTTTATAACTTAATTGTCCACATGTTGGACAAATAACCAACGACTCATATTTACCATAATATAAGATATAGTCACTTAAACAACCATGAATCTTCTAATAATTGAGACCCAAATTATGAACCAAATTTTTGTTTTCATATAAATTTACAGGGAATATATTCCATTTAATAAACACCAATTTAAGAAAAGGAAATATTTGATAAAAACACCATCTAAAATTTCAAAATCGCATTTAATAGCCATAATTTTTTTAACAAATTCAAATTTTATTATCTTATATCTGAGATATAAGGTCTCTTCAATAGTTTTCAATAAATTATAAAATATAGATTGTTCTAATTTAGGATTCAAATTTTCATTTTAAGTTTTTGTTTATTAGAAAGATGATCCATCAACATATTGTACTAAATTTTGAAATTGTTATGTTTTTGGAATGAAAAAATTTATACTTCCTACTAATGTTCATTCACCATATTGACACCAAAAGACATAATCACTCTGAAAACCAAAACAAAATAGATGAACCCCAATATTATCAAAGGTTTCACATTTTCTAAGATCACACTTCTTACAGGAACACTTAATTGTTCCTTTTGAAACAAACTACGAATTTAATAATGAAAATGATAGAAATGCTTCGACACCCTTGATGTAGAAAAGATTTTGACCTAAACAATTTGGATTTCTCTAGTGATTTATCCAAGCACGATCCTATAATAAAAAGTGTTCTCTATTTCTTGATTCCATAATTTTTTTAAAAGAGCAACACTAATTAGTTTATTATATAAATTGTTAAAAATATATAATGGAAATTATTTCCAATTTTAATAATTTATATTAATTTATAATAATTTATATGAATTTATGATAATTTATATCAATTTATAAAAATTTATATCAATTTATACTAATTTATATTAAATTATGATAATTTATATCAGTATATACTAGTTTATATCATTTTATTATAAATTATATCAATTAATAATAATTTATACTAACATATAATAATTTTTATTAACTTATAAAAATTTACAAAAATTTATATTAATTCATACTAAATTAAACAAATTTATTATAAATTATACCATTTTATAATTTTTTATTAATTTATAATAATTTATACTAATTGGAAACATATTTATAATAATTTATAATAATTTATATTAATTTATATTAATTTATACAATTTTATAATTTTTTATTTATATTTATTTATATTTATTTATTAATTTATAATATTTTTTATTAATTTAAAGTATTTACCAATGCATTTATATTGATTTATATTTATATTTCTTAACTCATAATATTTTTTGTTAATTTCAAATAATTTTTATTAATTTATGTTAATTTATATTATTTTTTAATAATTTTTATTAACTTATACTAATTTATAACAATTTATATTAATTTATACTAATTTATATCAATTTATTATAAAATATAGCAATTTATAGTAATTTATTCAAATCTATATCAATTTATTATAAATTATATCAATTTATTGTAAATTATACCAATTTATAATTTTTTCTATTAATTTATATTATTTTATACCAATCAGAGACAAAATTATAATAATTTATACTAATATCTATTAATTTATAATTTTTTTTAAATTTACACTAATTACGAATGAATTTATACTAATTTATGATAATTATTATTAACTTATAATAAATTATATTAAATTTTACTAATTTTAGTAATTTATACTACCTTATAATAATTTTAATAACTTATCCCAATTTATATTAATTTTTACTATTTTTTAGTAATTTGTACTAATTTATACTAATTTATATTAAGTTATAATAATTTATATAAATTTATCATAAATTATATCAAATTTCTATAAATTATATCAGCTTTTATTTTTTTTATTAATTTATAATAATTTATACTAGTTAGTGATGATTTATAATAATTTATATTAATTTATAAAAATGTATAATTTTTTATTAAATTATAATAATTTATTGTAATATTTATTAATTTATAATAATTTATAATTTTTTATCAATATATAATTTTTTTTATTAATTTATAATAATTTTTACATTTTTGTTAATATATTATAATTTATATTAATTTAGATTAATTTTCGATGAAATTATACTAATTTATAATAATTTATATCAATTTTTATTAATTTTCTGTACTTTCTAATAAATCATGTCATTTATAATTAATTATATAAACTCCTATTGATGTATAATAATTTTTATTAATATATAATAATTTTTATTAATTTATAATAATTTATAATAATTTATAATATTTTAAGTGAATTTATAATAATTATAAAAATTTTATTTTAATTCATTCTAATTTAAAACATATTTATACTTCTTTATATAAATTTATATAAATTTATACTAAATTATATAAATTTATAATAATTTTTATTAATTTATTCTAATTTATAACAATATTTATTTATATATACTAATTTAATATTATTTTATAATAATATAATATTAATTTATAACAATTTAAATAAATTTTGTTAAATCTAATGAAACTTTAATATGTTAAACTAATTAACAAATTATATAAATAAATAAAAAATTAAATGTACAAAATTAATGATATTTAAAAAATTGAGAAAATACCTCAAAATGGGTACTTTGGTAAATGATTTTTAGATCTGATTCCAAATCTATAGAGTTGAATTTTATATATGAAATAAGAGAGAGTTTTCAAGAGAAATCAAACTTTTGGGAGATGAATGGAAAATGGGCGGGGGGGGGGTGACTATTTATAGCTTTTTTTTTACAACAAACTATTTGTGATGAAATTTTCCATAACAAAAAGATCTATATGCAATGGATATTTGTGATAGACAACATATCCATCACAAAAAATGCCATCAAAAATAATATTTCATGTGTATCTAAAGAGTATTTGTGATAAAAAATTCCATTGCAAATAGCCCCACCAACACACTTTTTTTGACGGATCCATCGCAAAAAACAGTATCTGCGATGGATCCATTGCATATAGTCTATCGTCATTACTATTTTCAATGGATTCATCGCAAATAGTCTTTCTCTTTGATGTTCATTTGTGACAGACTTAGAAGTCTATCACAAATAATTGTTACCCACCATTGTGTGTACAAGCGCACCAACGACTTTTGTGATAGGAGAAGAATTCTGTCAAAAATAACCACGACTAAAACAATTATTTATGACAAAATTACTGGTCTGTTGCAATTTTTTATGAGACTATTTGCGACAAAATTTTAGTATCTCGCAAATAATCACTTTTCATGTAATGATGGATATTCCACAACCTCTTCAATTGTACTTTATGACTAAATGATATCATAAGATGTATAATGTGCTTAATTGTAAGGTACAATTTTCAAATGCATCATTTGATATGAGTGCCAGCCAAACATTAAGAGTTAACGTTCAAGTATCATTATCATGTTGGATGTCATTAAACCGCTTCATTAGATGAAATGGATTCGGAGGAGACATATTCATGAATGAGATGTATGAATTGGATGAAGAATTTTCTGATGTGTTATAACACATGAGTAAATGTGACAGAACTTGAGAAGCATCCTTGAGACATTATAAAGAGTTGAAACCATGCGATGGCATGCATGATAGACAACCTAAGCCTTGACCAGAACTCTACCATCCTATAGCTATCTATATCTTTTACCCTTACATTGAGAGGCATTGACACGCCATGTTGAGAAGGTGAATCCGGTTAATATGCAAATTGATCTAATCGGCTTGTGGATACATCACAGAGAGGGGAGTCTTTTGATTTCCCTTTTTTTATCTTCATGAAGCATGGATGAATATGAAGTAGTGGCTACATCGGTAAAGGGAACATACTATTTTCATTCAATTTTCACTTCCCAAACACATGTTTTTCATTTTTATAAGCATTTTTAATCTTGAGTTTGGGATTTTAATAGGTTCATCTGGTTCTAATAAGATTTATTAGAACCCTTTGAATCCCAACATCTCTTACCTTCATGATATACTAGTATCTCAATATGAAAAGGAGGGAGGAAGAGAGATCCAAAAGGGAGAGATAATTCGCCATCAACTTGCTTGAGGAGTTCTCTCAAATTCTCATGGACAATAATCCTTTATATAGGCTTTGGGGATGCTCTTTAAGCCCACATATTTACTCATACATTTCATAAATGTGTGAGTAAATCTCTTTTGGTTACAACTATTGTAACATTCATCCGATATACCTCCCACATGTTTTGTTTAATCAATAATAACCTATGTGTAGAAGATTCGAATGCTAACTAATTAACACTCTAATACCTTCACCAATCATAGGGTGTTAGTGTGAATCACACAATATGATTCCTCTCACATCCTTTCAATACAATATGGGGTTTCCATACTCTACGATAGATCAAGGTAGTGGCATGGAATCAGTATATTATGCTTTATGATATACCCTTTTACAAAGCATGAAATATGACTTGTTTCACATATAACATACCATATGATATATAAGTATCATACAACATGATATCATCCCAAAACACTTAAAATGTTTATATGATTTAGGGAATATCTCCTTCAATATCCCTCTTGCACTAAATCCTTATAGACTTTGTTCCATTTCACCTTATATTGTATCATATACAATAACTTGTGAAACTAAATCAAAAAATCCTTTAGGACATATTCCAAAACATTTCTAGAAAGTTATAACCAATTTCATCATGTATCACATCATATGTAATACCTTGTGAATACACATACAAAACTCCTTTTGGATAAACCCTAAAACACTTTTAGATCATCTCTTTGAGTTTTTTAAAACTCAATCCCTATACAGTCAACTACAAAGAGTGACCCCACATGACTTTATATAATTGAAAATAAATATGAATTTATGAATTCATAAATTTAATCAAAGAGTTACCTTTAGCAAAGTATCAGTTCTAATCAAGATATAAATGGATTCGAAATGATCTCCATTAAACACATGTATCTATATTCCCATGTCTACCAGTTGCATCATATATAAGAATGCATTATCATATGATCCCTTTTCCCAAGACATCAAGTAGACATGAAACATGGTGTATGTCAATCCCATAAATCCTACTCATATGTTCTTGATTTTATTAGTATAGACTGACCAATTTGATGAAAACATTACATTTCATTCATCTATTCAGATGAGCACATCACATATCTCTTAACCTATTAGATAAAAACATCATATGAAACTTCTAAGTTTTCCCATATATTTCTATAGTCTATCTTAATCAAGGGTAAAAATGTCATACTCAATATACAAGAGAAAAAAATCCCATCTTGGTTATCCTCCAAATGACAACATGATCGATAACATACTCAATGACCCCCTTGATTATCTAAGCCTCAAGGATTGTGTAGGAAATGTATTAAAGTATAAAGGTTCTCATACTAGGCATCTTTCCAACCCCAGGTATAGGGAAATTAAAATATGAAACATGCATCCCTAGTATACTAAAGATATAGTGTATGGAAGACAGTGTGGTATAATGGGGGGGGGGGTCATATAGCACATAAAACTCCTTTTTTCCCTCATGAACATATTTCATATCTTTATAGAAAATACTACACATGTAAACCTTAACATTTCATCACAACGTATAATACTCCATGATGGACATCATTTAGGGATAACTCAAAGTCATACTTTGATATATTAATTTATATAATATATTCAACCAACATGAAAAAGTAGAGAATTGTTTTTTATTAATATGATACATTTTATTTCCTTAAACAGCTTTGATAACATTATAAAAACCATACATAAACCCCCATATCATCATATCTCATATGATATATCATTAGATCAACCATATGTTTGCTACACTTTTAGGATTTTATTAAACTCATTACATCTCTATGTAATTCCTACCACATCTCTATTTGATTATTTGATAAAACCCTCTGAATAAACTATTTTAGTGAGAAACATCTATGTACTAGTATAGATTGAATAATGGTTAGATTTAATAATCATATTCTTAATGTTTAACTATTTAAAACTTTGTATCCAAACTTCTTAACTTCACAACATCAAATTTTAGGATGTTAATTGTTAATCCCAAAATGGATTTAAGTGAGAGATACCTTGAGGGGGGGGGGTGAATCATGGTATGAAATATTTCCTAATTTAAACACCCTTCCTTTACTACTCACACAACCCTAGGTGATCTCGACCTATTTATTTTAAGGGACACTTAATTTTTCTCTTCTTTTCAATATCAATTTGATAATTATGTCACTTTACCATCTCTTACCAGATATTATCAATAGTTTCTTTAACCACTTTTTCATTTTTTTAATTAAATAAATATAAATAGTAATACACAAGGAAACATAGAATTTTATATAGTTTACCCACACTAGGATAATCAAAGGATCATGCAATCTATGATGATATGATGCACCAAAATCACTAATGAGTTTGGGCTAGGTCACTTCTTCTCAGGGTCACTCCTCTTACATTGGTTTTGGGATATCTTGTAACTTACCACAGATCTCCTCTTACAACTTCCTCTCTATTGATCACTATTTTAGAAAGGATAACAATATGTCTCACATGCCAAGAAAAATTTCATATCCTTGTTGTTTCACCAAGAAAACATAGTTTCCTTTTTTATCCACGTGTTCCTTATGAGTAATTCTGTGAACATCACCATGAGAAACATATTATTTCCATGAAATTTTATGGAAATACATTATTCTCCTTTCTTGTACTTGCAAAAATACAATTATTCTTATTTGGAAAAATCTTAAACAATTTCTGATCTCCTTTATTATTTGATTCCTCTTCCTCTTCTATTCCCTTTTATGAAATTTAGATATGCAATGTGAACAATATTTCAATATTTATTCTATAAAACCTCCAGGATAAGTTTTATAGAGAAACCACCATCCAATCATTAATCTAATAATTTAGATTAATTATCCTTTACCTAAATCCAATGGGATCATTCCAAGTGTCCCATATATTTTAATGTGTTAATTATTCACCAATAAGGTTGAGATAATCCCTATAATTTTGTGTTTCCTTATTGATTATTAAATCCCTTATGTAACTATAAAATTCCCTAACAATGACATGGAATCTTTCACCATGGTGTAAAATATCATAGATATAACAAAACTATGACATTGTATTACTTATATAGATTGGTGATTGGTAAATGATCAGATCTATAAAATCTACATAAAAAATTCCTCTTAACTATCCTAGGATTTTGGTAAGATTTCATCAATATCCTTCAATCACCAAACGAGCTATGATGTGGCCAGTTAGTTGATCAATGCTTCTTATTGCATGGATGGCTCCTGCGATGTGGACCTATATGAAATGGTAGATCTACTAAAATTTATCCATATTTACTTTTTAATAAATCATTCACCACCATGGTGAAAATACCTAGATATCACATCTATTAATTCCTGTGCATAAAACCTTTGCAAAGTAGCACCTTCCCCATTAAACAAGTATCCTCAAAACTCCAATGCCACTAAAAATCAGTTGATCACCCCTGTAACATGGTATCATGTGATATGAAATGTGTCACAAATATTCCACATGAATTCTATATTCTGCACTCCATAGTATAGTTACCATACTTTTAGCAAATCCTGCATCGACAACAGTCCCACATAAAACTTTCTTTTGGTATATGTCTTCTATATTTACCAAATGCAACATCCAGTCACCAGATACCTCCCATGTTACCAACCCATATTATGAAAACTCCACCATGGTGCCACCCTAAATAGTGGTCCTACTTATTCCTAACACCGACTCGTGATGGGACATATCTATTCATTTTCATGCATTCCACCATATGCTAGTAGATTTCAAGCTCAACTTCCACTATTTAAGGGTGGCTGACTACTTCGGTTTCTGGTCTTGACTGA
The DNA here is from genome assembly GCA_963277665.1 of Viscum album. Taxonomy (NCBI): domain Eukaryota; kingdom Viridiplantae; phylum Streptophyta; class Magnoliopsida; order Santalales; family Viscaceae; genus Viscum; species Viscum album. The sequence goes on from OY728119.1 coordinate 545,914,469, forward strand.
CCTTCTTTTTCTTTTTTTCTTTAATATTTTTATAGCAAAACCTTCATCACTATGGTGTAGTTCATCCTTTATAGAATAAAAAAAATAATGAACCTTACAAGGTTTTGTAATTAACCTCACAAATAATTCCTCATGATGTATCTTGGGGTGATGTAACATGGATAACCTGAACATGGTAGAGAAGGAACTCTACCCTACGTATACCACAACACAACCCATGGTTCTCTAACATAGTTTTCCCCTCTTAATATATTTATCTCTAACTTCTTCAAGACCTTATTTAATTTTGCTTCCACCTATAACACCCTTAAACTTTATAATATATTTCTTTTATAATAAATTTATTCTATTCAATAGCTTGTGATGAACACAACATCAAGTTTAAACAAAACATGATACTCTATTTAAACATGATCAATATAACCTAGCTATTAAATTAGATGGTATGAATAGAAATAACTAAATTATGAAAAATATATAGTTTAAATACAATCATTTTTTATATATGTATTAGAAATAAAAATATTAATCATTTAAAAAGAAAAAGTTTTTTTTTTGAAAAAACTGTATTTTTTTTCTCTAAAAGATGGTTTAGTCGCACTTCATGCACATAATTTAAAATTAATTTTTACTAATTTTAGAAAATTTATTTGATAAAATTATTTTTATTTTTGAAATTATCATATAAAAATTATCTTAGGGTGAAGTTTTGGGATTTTTCTGAAATGTTTCATTTTTTGATGAATAGTGAAAATATTGAATTTTAATTGAAAAATGCCTTCTCATTGAAATTATTTATAAATTTAAATTATATTTTGAATTATTTTTAAAGTAAAATTTGTTCAAATATATATCTATTAATATAGTTTAGGTCATTAGAATAATTTTTATATTGAATTTTGATATAAAAACGTTGTATAATTTTGAATATTTCCTATTTGAAAACCTACTTATTCGTCGCGACCGCAAGATTAATTTTAAATGAAAATATTCCAATTATATGAATGGAATTTTTAAAAATGAATTATATATTTGGAATCATCATAATTTGTATTATCTAATAAGTTCAACTTAATTTTTGGCCATAACGAATAGTAAAAAAGTAAAAACTATTCAACACAATTAAGGTAAAAATGGGTTTATCAGGTCTTAAACTAAAAATATGTGGGTTAAAATGACCTAAACACTTGTCTAAAATCTATTTTATGAACATATTTCGACCTTATAATGTCTAAGGCTCAAGAATACTCCATTAAAACCTCTTACAGTTTGGTATGATGATGAATCTAAAGTATATATATAATATTTATAACATAATCATACCTCTAGAGTCACTATATCATATATACCTTTTTTAATTTTCATTCTATAAGGGATATGATAATGCTTCTCATGTGTATGATGGACTACTGCCTTGTGAAATGATGTGATTCATCTTTCACTAATGCTTTATATAGAAGGTGATAAGGACAAATTTAATGATTATATGTGATATACATGACATAATTATGATATTCATGACATATTTATAATTATAAAAATATAATATATCATTTTCTTTATTAACTTTCCACTCAATAAAAGATGATAATGTCATTCGTGTACATGTGGACTACCACCTTCATGAAGGGATGCAAATCTATTTTCATCACTACACCACATGAATGATATATATAAGTATATTTAAAGAAATAACATGGTATTTATGATATTATGATCATTATGGAAATATAAAATGTTACTTACCCCCTTTCCATAATGATTGTTGAAAAATAGAAATGTTACTCATGTTTACATACGACCTACCGTCTCCTTGATCATAACACAATTCATTTCTAATAACCATTTTCATGACTGGTTTTAAAAGTATAATTGATTTATAAATATGATAATTATTTGATGATTATTTTTCTAGATATTATGAAACTATATAATATGCACAAGAGCCATAACTTTCATGACAAAGTACAAATGAGAAAATAAGGAAATTAACACCCGAAATAATAAAAACAATGAATGATTATTAACGAACGAGTGATAATATGTTATAAAAGTATCATATATGGTATTATAAATATTAAAACAGTTATGGTATAAGTTAATAACATGTTTAAAACCACCATACATTATTTTAAATCATGTTCAACCAAAAGGAAGTGTGAAGCAAGATAGTTCATCTCAATATCCCTTTATTAAGGTATATTGTAATGTTATGCATCTAATTTATTTTATATTATTTACATACGAATAATTTTACATGTAATATCATTATGCATTCATACTTATCATATTTTAAGTTTAAATTTTAATTATTTCATCCAAGGGATTTGAATTTAAAATTACCAAGTGGTAAAAGTTATTGTACAATCTCACTTTCTTTTGTGATTGTTAACTTTTTCTTGAAACAACCACTTTATTGTGATAATTTTTCATTGTAAATTACATTTATATTAAATAACCATATTCTTGTATGATGGATATAATTATTTCTTAAATTTTATACCATTTGTTTCATAGGTTTATAATTTGAAAGTTATTTTATTAACTGGGGAAATATTGATAAATATGTATACTTTAATCCATACTGATATTTATTAATAAGGAATATTATTCATGAATTAAATAAATTATTTGATATATGAATAATGATTTGTACATGTAGTGATGGGTGGGGGATGAAATTTTATAGCACCATGATGCATTGGTAGGTCTCATGAGGCAAATTAGTTGGCCAAATTAAATGGGTTTCTACCTATATTTTTAAACCAACTTGTGAAAGGTCTTGATGGAAGAGGTATCATGATGTCTGAGATAACAATGTCCAATAATTAAGCATTTAATTCATTGATAATTTATTTATTATTATTATCCATTATATTTTCACAATGATATTATCTATGGATTCATTTCATTCTTAGTTTATTATTTAAATGGAACGTGTGTTCAATTATTTACCTTTCCATATTGATTATGACTTATATATTCATGAAATAAAGTTATTTAAATGGATTGTGTGTTCAGTTATTTACATTTATATATTGATTATTAACTATCTAATTATGATAGAAAAGTTATTAATTAAATGACATTTGTTTTAAGTTATTTACCATTCCATATTGATTATTCTATATTGGTTCAGGGTAGATTCCACTATACTTAACCCTTACTAAGAATTTAATCTCACCCTTATTTTGTTTCCTTTATACAATATATGAAGAAGATATCTTTGAATGATTTTCCAAGGATTCAATTAATTTTATTTTGTTATTTATTATGTTTTATTTTATATTACTAATGTAAAATGGGTATCATGTATGTATCTGATTCTCCGAAATTTCTAAACTGATCAGTTCTTTGGGATTTTCCCCTTTGTATCTATGCCAATGTAATAAAGCAAACAATGACTCTAGGCTACTGGGGTCGGGGTCACTACAGTTAGTATCAAAGGTTTTTTAGTATAAACATTGAGAACTATATTAAGTAAAGCATATATTTTAGAATTTAACCCTATGATAAACATTGAGGATAAGTATATAAGAACATACTAACATTTTGGTAAGGAAGATATTATGTGGTTTTTCCTATAAATACATCCCCTATAGACACTGAATGTGAACGTGGTTCTAGAATAAAGGTACCTAGGGGTAATAACTCTGAAAAGGGTGCATTGGGATTGACCTGATCACCACCTGGTTCATGACATCGGGCCTTAATGCACACCTAGTTTTACACTTCTAGGGAACATTCTTAGGATAATTGAAATTTTATTTACAAATCATTATTAAGGGTTTTAAAATAAATATATCCCCAAAGAAACCAAGTTTATAATTATAAGAATAAAAATGCATAAATTTTAATTTATATTAAGTGTTACAACATATTTGGAATTATATATTATGATTTTAAATTCATAATTTTATGAGATAATCCAGTATATGCCATTGTTTAGAAATAACACATGAAAGGAAGAAAGATATCAATAATCGAGGCCAATATAGATATTTCCCTACTAAGTAAGCCAATACATATGGTATTAAAATCAATAAAATTATGTCTATATTAGAGAATCTTAATTAGGTTATGAAAAATATCCTTGTCCGGATGGAGCAACCTATTCTACAACACAATTCTCCTATGTTGGATTAATTAATGTGATAGAAGCCCTCATAATTTTGTGGGACTACTAATCCAATGGAAGTTGAGTAATGGATTAAGTATTTAGAGAAGATATTTACGGAATTGGGATGTGGTGAAAAAGAAAAGGTTACTCTTTTAGTGTATTGTCTCAAAGGCAATGCTGATCAATGGTGGTCATTGATCCAGAATACTAGGGAGGAAGAGGAAATAGAACTCATGGAATGGAAATCTTTTAAATATATATTTTTTGAAAAATATTTCCATCATGATTAACAAAATGAAATGAAGATAAAGTTCCTTATCTTAAATAAAAAGGTAGAATAAAGTGTTGTAGAGTATGAAGCTACCTTTACAAGATTAACTAGTTATGCTAAAAATTATATACACAACACAGAGGGAATGATTAGACATTTATTTGAAGGGCTTAATCCAAGTCTCTGGCGGGTGCTGGTCTCTCAAAAATTTTCATCATATGATAAAATAGTTTTATGTACTATAAAAATAGAGAAGTAATTATATAAATATTACATATTCAAGGTAAATCAAGAGAATAAGAGGTCATATTAACACTATGAAAAAGGGAATGCATAAAAGAAGAAGAGAATATAGTGATTTATACCTTGGGAAAACTGTGGAAAGAATCTCCCTATGAAATGATTGAATGGATTGAGAGTTTTTTATAAGTGAGAAGATAAGGGGAACTAGGATAAAGAATGAAAAGGGAAGAAATAAAACACTAATATTTAGTGTTTCAACTATAGGGATATGAAAAACTATGAAAAGGAATGCCCCAATCATCAAGGTAATCCACCAAAAAAGAGTCCAAGGGGAGAAGGCTAAGCTTATGATATCACTACAACTGAGATGGAAGTATCCAATGATGTGGTGGTAGGTAATTTAATAATATCTTAAAATTTAGAAAATGATTTATTTGATTCTGGATCCACACACTCTTTTATATCTAACCAGTATTCCATGAAAATTAGACATATCCCATTTAATTTAATAAGGGAGTTATTAGTTAAAACTCCTAGGGGAAGTCTCACCACAAAAAGGATGTATCTGGAAGTCACCATTATGACACATAGATGTAATTTATTTCCCAACATTATAATCATACCTTTGGTTGACATTTATATAATCCTTGGTATAGACTGAATTTCAAAATATGATACAAGAATTTACTATAAGAAAAAAGAAATTATGATTTGTGAGGAAGATGTAGAATTACTTATCTTTAGAGTAGAGACTTCATCATCTGATTCATATTTAGATCCACCCTTAGTAGCTCTACTAAATGAGATTTTTGGGAAAGAAGAGAAAAAAAATATAGGGATGGAGAAGGTAATCATCAAATTTAGGATGTACCAATTTTAAAAGAATACATTGATATATTTATTGAGGAATTACCTGGACACCCCCTAGAGTATAAAGTTAAGTTTTCTATTGATTTAACCCATGATATAGGAAAAATGTCAAAGAATCCCTATAAAATGGCCACTGTAGAATTAGTGGATTTGAATAAACAACTAGAAGATTTGGGTGATAATGGATTTATTCTCCCTAGTGTTTCACCATGGGGAGCCCCTATTCTCTCCATTAAGTAGAAATATGGATCCATGAAGCTATGCATTGATTATAAGGAAATCAATGATATTCCAATAAAGAAAAAGTATCCTCTACCTCACATTGATGAATTATTCGAGCAACTTCATGTAGCCCAATATTTTTCAAAGACCAAACTTCATTATAGGTATCATAAATTATGAGTATAGAAGGAATACATTCCAAATAAAACTTTTTTAATGAGGTATGGAAATAAAGAGTTCATAGTAATGCCATTTGGATTGAATAATGTACCCTTTATTTTTATGGATCTAATGAATAAATTATTCATGGAATATCTTAGTAATTTTTTATGGTATTCATTGATTATATCTTGGTAGATTCTAAAATCTATGAGGACTATGATAATCACTTACAAATTATTCTTGAGACTCTTAGTAGGAAATAGTTATATGGTAAATTTAGTAAGTGTGATTTATGGATTCAAGGAGTTTATTTTCTTTTCTATATTTTCTACAAGTATGGTATATCAATTGTTCCTCCAAATACAAATACATTTCAAGAATGTCCTACACCAACTAACATAACTGAGGTACATAGTTTTATTGGTTTGGAAGGCTATTGTTGGTGATTCATTCATAATTTTTCCCAATTGGATAACCCGTTAGCCAAGATTATATGAAAATGAGTTAAGTTTGTTTGGAAAAAGGATAGTGAAGAATGTTTTGATAAATTAAATAGGAGAATGGTCAATTCTCTAATTTTGAATCTACCATATGAAAATGAAGGGTTTGTAATATATAATGATGCATAAAATAAGGGGCTTGGTTGTGTCCTAATGAAAAATGATTGAGTTATTGCATATGCATGAAGGAAATTAAAGACTCATGGAAATAACTATCCAACCCAAGATCTTGAGTGGGAAGTTATAATCTTTTCTTTGAAGATATGGAGACATTATCTCTATGGTGAGAGATGTGAGATATACATAGACTATAAGAGATTAAAATATATCTCTTCACAAAAATAGATCAACATGAGTAAAAGTATATGGCTAGAGATACTCAAGGAATATGATTTCTCAATACACTACCACCCAGGGAAGGAAAATAAGGTAACAAATGCATTGAGTAGGAAAGAACAAGGAATTATGACCCAAATGAGGACTGAGAGGGATCCTATAATCATAGATTTAGTAAATATGGGTATGAGAATTATTAAGGGGATAAATCACTCATTTTTAAAAAGATCTCGAAACCATATTTATTAGAAAAGGCAAAAAGTTAGCAATATGATGATGAAAACTTTCAAAAGAAAATTAAAGTTGTGAATAATGGGAAATTAACAGACATAATTTGTAAAGATAGTGTTTTGAAATTTGGAAAGAGATTATGTGTTCCATATATACCTGATCTAAAAAGATAATTGTTAGATGAATCTCATAGATCTAATTTCTCTATACACCCTGGTAGTATAAAGATGTATAGGGATTTGATGGAACATTTTTGGTGGGATAACATAAAGTAGGAAATTTATGATTATGTGTCCATAAGTTTGGTTTGTCAATAAGTGAAAGCTATGAGATTGAATCCTAAAGGATTAATGAAACATCTTCCTAATCATATGTGAAAATGGGAAGAAATTACTATGGTTTTTTTTATAGGACTACCAAAGACTCCTAGAAAGAATGATGTGATATGGGTTATTATTGATCATCTAACAAAATCTGTATATTTCCTCATTATAAGAGAATATTTACCTCTTGAGTGGATTAAAAGTCTCTATATTAATGAAGTTTTAATACTTCATGGCACACCTCTTTTAATTGTGTCTAATTGAGATCCTCGTTTTATATCAAAATTATGGAAGATTCTTCAGAGGTCTCTTGATACTGAGATTAATTTAAGCACTACCTACCATCATCAAACTAACAGACAGTCAGAACAGACTATTCAAAAAGGGAAGAGATTTTGAGGTCATGATCACTTGCCTTTCAAGGTATGTGGGATCAATATTCACCTTTGGTAGAGTTTTACTATAATAATAGTTTCTATCCAAGTATTCAAATAACGCTGTATGAAGCATTATATGGTAAGATATGTTTTACTCTAACTTGTTGGGATGAATTTGGTGAAAGGAAATTTGTAGGCCAATTTTTTTTGAGGAGACAACAACAAAGGTAAAGGATATTTAGGCTCACATTAAATCATATCAAAGTAGCCAAAATATTTATGCTGATAATTAGAGAAAATAATTGGAATTCTAAGTGAGAGATCATATTTTCTTGAAAGTATCTCCATGGAAGGGTGTTATAAGGTTTGGTAAAAAAGGGAAAATGATCCCCAGGTACATCAAACCCTTTTAAATTTTTGAAATAATTGGAGTTATTGCTTATCATTTTGAAATTCTTCCAAATCTCTCAAAAGTACATGATGTGTTTGATATATCATTTTTAAGGAAGTACATGCTAGAACCAAATCATGTGCTCACCTATGATAAAATAGAATTGGAACCTAATATATATTACTATGAAGAACACATAAATATTATTGATACTAGAGGTCAAATATCAATGAACCAGACAACCCTTCTAGTAAAGGTACTTTGAAGAAATCACAAAATGGAAGAAGCAACGTGGGAACCAGATGATATTATGAAGAAGAACTACCCTCATATATTTAGAAGGTAATATCCATGGAATTCCAAGGATGAAATTTTTTTATGATGTAATAATGTAACACCCCAATACTTTTCAATATATTTCTTTTATAATAAATGTAATTTCTTTGTTAGCTTGAGATGCACACAATACTAGGTTTAAACAAAATGTGATACTTTAATTAAAGATGACCACTATAACCTAGTCATTAAATTATAGAGTATGAATATAACTAACTAAATTATAAAAAATATATATTTTATACATGATAATTTGTTATATATTTATTATAAATAAAAATAAGAATCATTTTATGGAAAAATAAATGTTTTATGAAAAAACAATATTTTTTTTAAAAAACGGTTTAGGCGTGCTTCATGCACATAATTTAAAATTAATTTTTACAAATTTTAGAAAATTTATTTGATAAAATAAAATTAATTTTTGAAATTATAATATCTTAATTATTTTAGGGTTAATTGTTTTTGGTTTTTTCTGAAATGTTTCATTTTTGATGAATAGTGAAAAATACTGAATTTTAATTGAAAACTAGATTTTTGTTTAAATTATTTATAAAGTTAAATTATATTTTTAATTGGTTTTAAAGTAATATTAGTTAAATTATATATCTATTAATACAATTTTGTCCATTTGAATCATTTTCATATTGAATTTTGATATGAAAACTTTATAAACTTTTGAATATTTCTTCTTTGAAAACCCGCTTTCTCAGCGCGATAAAGAGATTAATTTTAAATTAAATCTTTCCACTTTTGTGAATGGAATTTGGAAAAATGGATTCCAAATTTTGAATAAGAATTATTTATATTATCTAATAAGGTCAAATTAAATTTTTACTATAATTAATAGTAAAAATAGTAAAAATTATTTACCATAGTTAAGGTAAAAATGGGTTTACCGGAGGGTTAAAATAAAAAGATAAGGGTTAAATGGCATAAAAATTTGTCTAAAACATATTTTATGGACATATTTGGACCATATAATGTATAATTATTTATAATACTCTATTTTTTTATCCTTTTCTTATTTGAAAAATGTAGGTACACCTTTTTCTTTTCAAAAATTACAAGTGTGCCACTCACCTCACTTATAAAAGGCCACCCACTCTCCTCCCTTATTCTCACCGTAAAAAACTTTTGGTTTGGACAATACCTACCCAAATAACTTTAAAACTTCCATAAAATAATCCTATAAGCCTTATTTTGAGAATAAAGCCAACTTATTAAGGATTTTGGTGCAAACCTAATGAGGTTACTCGAAGAAGAGGTAACGTTCTTTAACGAGCATTTTTATTTTATTTCTTGCTCCAACTCCTTAATTTATTATTTAACCATGATTATATAATAAAATATGTATATTAAATATAATAAGATCTTTTTATGTTAATTCAATGACCTAAAAACATCCCCACTTCCATAAAATGGGTTTTGAAATCATTATTCGTGTGTACAACAGACTATTGCCTCACGAACTGATATCATTCGTTTTTCCATTACCAAATATCATGGTTGGATATGATGATGAATATAAAGTATATATATGATATTTATAAAATAATTATACCTATTCATTAATTAAATAATATATATATATATTTTTTACTTTCCATTTGTAGGGGACATGATAACGTCGCTCGTGTGTACGGTGGACTACCGCCTCACGAAGCGTTGTGATTTTTCTTTCACTAACACTTTACATGAAAGGCGATAAGGATAAATTTAATGATTATATGTGATATAAATGAAATAATTATGATATTAATAAAATATTTATCATTCTTAAAAGATAATATATCATTTTATTTCTTACCTTTTCACTCACTGAAAGATGATAATGTCGTTCATGTACAAGTGGACTACAACCTTCATGAAGTGATGCGACTCTCTTTTCATCACCACACCACATGAATGATATATATAAGTATATTTAAATATATAATATGGTATTTATTATATTATTATTATTCTATAAATATAAAATATAACTTACATTCTTTCCATAATAATCGTTGAAAAATGGAAACATTACACATAAGTACGTATGAACTACCCTCTCCATGATCGTTATGCACTTCATTTCTCATAAACAAATTTAATTATTAGTATTAAAAGTATAATTTATGTATAAATATGATAAGTATTTAATTATTATTATTCCAGAGATGATGAAAATATATAATATGCACAATAACTATCACTTTCATGACAAAGCATGAATGAGAAAACATGACAATTAACACCCAAAATAATGAAAGTAATGAATGATTATTAACAAACGTGTGATAAGATGTTATAAAAGTATCATATATTGTATTATAAATTCTAATATGGTTCTGGTATAAGTTAATAACATGTTTAAAACCACTATACAGGAGGTTAAATCATATTCATCCAAAATGAAGCGTGAGTTAAGAGACTTCGTCACAATCTCTCTTAATTGAGGCATATTGTAATGTTATGAACCTAATTTATTTTATATAGTTTATATATTACCCATTTGAAATTTAATATCATGATTAATTCATACTTATGTTACTTTAAGTTTCAATTTGAATTATTTCATCCAAGGGTAATTGACCTGAAAATTACTAAGTGGTAAAAGTTATTGTACAATATCACTTTCTTTTGTGATTATTAGATTTCCCTTGAAAAAATCATTTTCTTGTGATATTTTTTCATTGGAAATTAAATTTTTATTAAATATCCATATTATTGTATTATGGATATGATTATTTCTTAAATATTATACCATTTGTTTTTCATACGCTGTATATTTTGAATGTTATTTGATTAACTAGGGAAATATTGATAAATTCATATCCTTTACATAATAAGGATATTTTTTGATAAAGAATATTATTCATGAATTAAATAAATTATTCAATATACAAGGAATGATTTGGACATGAAATTATGGGTGGGGACTAGAATTATATATCCCCTCGATGCATCAGTAGGTATCATGAGATAATTTTGTTGGAAAAATTAAACAAGTTACCTATAGTTTTAAATCGTATTGTGGAAGGTATTGATGGTAGAGGTATCATGATGCTTGGGATCATGATGTCCAATAATTAGGAATTTTTTTCATTGAGAATTAAGTTATTATTACTATCCATGAGAGTTCACGATGATATTTTCTATGGATGTATTTAATTCTGAGATTATTATTTAAATGGAATGTGTGTTCAGTTATTTACCTTTCCATATTTTTTTTATAAGGTGGTGCCTCAGTCAAAGATCAAGACACAATATTAAATATAAAATAAAAATAAAGGAACTACATGAGTCTGAAGGAGGGGATATTATTATAATCTTTATCATAAAGAGGGAGAAGATCAACCGGCAGATCATCCAGCCAATTAATGCTCAGGTTGATTCCTTGATTGGAAAGACCATCTGCAACCATGTTCTCTTCACGAAAGGCATGAGTGAAAATCTATCTGATATCCAGAAGCGAAGCAAGGTAGCTCATCTAATGGGTAGTAAGTGTCTAGGTAAGGTGCACCACACCATTCCAAATAGCTTGGACAATAGTGGTTGAATCAATTTCGATCCAAATATTGTTCTAGACCATTTTTTTAACGAAGTCAATAGCATGAATCATAACCATAATTTGCTCTTCCAGAGAAGAGGTTGTACCACAAATGTTGAAGAAGAATCCATGAAAATGGCCAAGAAAGTCTCTGAAGATAGCACCACAGCCCGCAGGTCCCAGATTGCCTTTAGAAGCTCCATCAACATTAACTTTGATTCATTTTGGGAGCAATGCTTGCCAGAACACCTCAAAGGTGCACCTAGGATGTCTGTAGATACCTTCGATCCTAAGTCGATGAAGGATCTCAAAGTTTCCAACAGTATTGTCATAATAATCTTTTTGAATTGAGGCAACATCCCTAATTTCAATGAGAATATGCGTCCGACCTGCATTAAGATTGAATGACCAGTTGTTGTGAATAATAGAATTTCTGTCATACCAGATCACATGGAGTAGCTCAACAACAATGATTAGGAAGAGATTCTTGATTTTCTATGAAAGGTCAAGCTCCACACAACGTTTTAATTGGGATAAAATAGAGTCAAGAAATAACCATATGTAGTTAGACATGTTAGTAATATAATTCCAAAGGGATGAAGCCGTATCACAAGACAAAAATAGATGGTTATTATCCTCTCTTTTCTGGTGACAGAAGTGACACTTAGAGAAAAGTTGGATACCAAAATATTAAAGACAAACCTTAGTAGGAATATGGTTGTGAGAAATACGCCAAACCAGATTGAGTCTCAAGGGTTTAATATAGGGCTTGTCAAATAATTTCAACCAAAAAAGCTAGGATCTGAATTTGTGAAATTGTGATTGTAGAAACTTTTGGAATCAAGAACACCATTATGGGCAGGATCCTAGATAAGGAAATCCTCAGAGTTAGAGTAGGGGTAATTATCAACAACATTCATGATGTTATCTGAAAAATTGAAGTAATGAGATTGAATCACATCCTTTATAGTGAAGTTGGTGTTATCTGGAGGGGAATTATGAGATAACATGGATATAAGGGGGGTTCCAGTCTAGTTTTCTAGCCATAAATTCATGGAAGAATCTTCGCTAACCATCCATCTAGAGTTATTCATGATGTTGGTGAAATATTGTTGAATGGATGGCCAGATCGAATAATTAACATAGTTCAAATTGACCTTATTTAACTTCTTAAGTAATATATTTTTAAGAAATGAAGTGGAATATGAGTAATTATTAATCAATATCTAAGTGATTCTGGCTTTAAGGGCCTCATTAGAGAGTTTGAGATTTTTGATGCCATGAACACCCTTCTCAAGAGGTTTGCAACAGGTAGACTAGGGGATGGTTACAAGATTACTTTCAAGAATGCTACCAGTCCAATTTTTTTTGATATAAAAATAAATTTTCTTAAGTAGACCTATAGGCCATTTATAGACCATCAGCGAGTAAACCATTTTAGAGATAATGGTAGATTTTTCTAGACAGATCCTACCAACCATAGAGAGGGATTTTCTTTTCCAGGAGGACAATTGATTGATAACCTGTTCTACTACAGCAGTGAAGTACATGGATTTAGGCCTTCCCCAAAAAATGAGAACTCCTAGGTAGGTGAAAGGGAAGGATCCTTCTTTGATGCCTAAATTATTGATGATGCTACTTTTACCAATGAGAGAATATTTTTCCGAAAAAACAAATGATTTGTTCCAGCTAATAGATTGACCAAAGATATTTTCACAATGAGATAAGGAATTTTTTAAAATTTTAATATTTCTTTTGTCTCCATGTAAGAACAAGATTATGTTATTGGCATATAAAAGGTGCGTAGGAACATTTAGGTTTCTGGACGCCTAAATGGGTTTGAGTTTATTTTGATCAACAAGGCGAGTGAGCAATCTACTAAGATAATCTTCCACAATAGAAAAAATAATAAAAGATAAGGGATCACCTTTCCTGACACCCTTGGGGCATTTAAAATACCCTTTAGGGGATCCATTAATAAGGATGGATATAAAGGCCAATTTAAATAAGGAGTTTATCCTACTGATTAAAGAATCATTGAAACCAAAACCCTAAAGAACTTTGAAAATGAAGCTCCAATAAATGGAATCAAAGGCTTTCCTGATATCAAGTTTAATAGCAATATTGAATCCTTTGGAAACTTTATTTAGAGAGTTGGTGCATTCTGAGGCAAGGAAAAGGAAATCTTGTATATAACTACCCTTGATAAAACCAAATTGATTCCAAGATATGATTTTATTACATACAGAAGAAATTTTGTTGGAGAGAAGATTTGTAATAATTTTGTAAAGAGATTTAATGAGAGAAATAGGATGGAAGAGATGAATTTCATAGGCATTATCCACTTTAGGAATTAAGGTAAGAAATTTAGCATTAAGTCCTTGAGGGAGGACACCATTAGAAAAAAAATATCTGACAAGTTTACAAAAATCTATGTCGATGATCTTCCAGTAGGGTTAAAAGAGTCCATTGTTGAAGCCAATGGGACCTGGGGCACTATTAAGGCTGAGGCTAAAGACTGTGTCTTTGATTTCATGTTAAAGAGAGATGCTCAAAAAAAAAAGAAATTTTCTTCCTCATTAACTAAAAATGGAATGACCTCAGGGAGGAGGTCCTTGTTGACATTTGGACCATTGAAGATATTATCAAAGTAAGAGACCACATGATTATCAATGTCTACCTCAGAGTCAAAAAGGGTGTCATTGTCTCTGAGGAATGAAAGAGGCCTGCAAACTTTTCTAATTCTTTGAAGAGAATTATAGAACTTAGTGTTTATATCACTATATGAAATCCATTTAGTTTTGAATACTTTCTTGTGTATGTTGTCTTTAAGAACCAAAATAGAATTAAGTTTCATAGTGATGTTGATTTCATTTTGGGGATCTAAAGAGAAATTAGAGCTAGTGATGATATTTTGAATTTGGTTAATCTCATTCTCAAGGGTGGAGATGTCCTTGTCCATTTGTTTAGATTTAGTCTCGCACTAACCTTTGATACACTGTTTGAGATGTTTTAGCTTGGTGATACAGGAAAAATCATCAGAATGATGTTTCATAGACTCCCAACCATTTTTTATAATATTTTGAGCATTCCAAGTCATAAGACCAAGTGTTATTGAATCTAAAAGGAAAAATGGCTTTGGTCCTTTTTGAGAAAAGGCTAACAAGGATGGGGTGATGGTATGAATTTAGCTTGGGAAAAGTAATGCTAGAGATGGTGTCCCAATTATCCAGAGCTGGGATATTTGTGAATGCCCTATCCATTTTTCTAACAACGACCCTATTGTAGTGTATTATATACCATGTGAATTTAGCACCTATAAGGTTAATTTTGATAAGGTTAAAATATTATAAAGATTCTCTCAATTCTCTTGAAGAAATATGAGAGTGCGATGGACCAATTTTATCACTAGGAGTAAGAATAACATTAAAATCCCCGATCACAAACTAGGGGTCATGAATGGTGTTAGCTAAAGAAAAAAGATCATGCCAAAGAGGTCTTCGATCTTGATATATATTCTTAGAATAAACCATTGTGCAAAAAATATGCAATCCATCAAGGGAAAAGTCACAAGTAAACATTTGATCATAGAATTTGAAAGCATTAACATCATGTAAATATGCATGATAAAATATCCAAAGAGAATCAGCAGTAGTAACATTTTTGAAAGCACTTATAAATTTATAAACATAAGCATAAAGATGCATAAATTCCAGTGAAAAGTTAATTTTTGGTTCGGCAATAGAAAATACTTTAGGTTTATGAGTCAAAAGAAGTCTTTTAATCACAAAAATCATGTCAGGGTTTGCAATTCCCTGACAGTTCCAAAATAGAATATCTATTAAAACCTGGATTTGGAGGACCCCCCTTTTCCTTTTTTATCCACCCGATCCTTTCTTCCTCTTTGATCTCCTAATATTTTGAGAAGAGGTTGGACTAGGCTTCTTGTCCTATTTACTCATGGGAGAAACAAAAAAATTATTAGCAACACTTGTATTATCAATAGACTAATTTATATTAGGTGATTTAATATTCATGGGGGTGGTCATGGGACCATCCTTTGACTCCAAGGATGAATCCATAACTTGATTGATAGTAGGAAACATAGGGGCAGGATGTGTGCCTATTGACCCTACAAAATCAATGGGTAAGATCATTGTATTTTTCTTAACTGAATTTTTGTTCAGGGGAGTCATACTAGTGATAGTGCACGAGACTGGTGCATGCTATGTGAACATTTCCATTGGGTTATAAAAAACTGAATCTAAATCAAATTGAGGCTTCATACCCGTATTCCCATCCAGGAGAGCTCGAGCAACATGTTTCGCTTCAATCTGTCCAGCTTCAGTCATCCCTGCATTCCCATCCAGGTGAGCCTGAGATGCAGGTATCACTTTTGCGTGTCCATCTTCGGCCTTGTGAGCCAGTTTCTTAGGCTCTCCCTTCTCTTGTGACATGGATTTATCAGTAGGAGCATAGCCATTTGAGTTTAGATCAGATCCCTTTGTATTTTCAAGAAGCTCTAGTTTCCTCTTAAATGTGGATTCCTCATTGTATTCCAGTACTGAAATGAGATTCCCACTAGATGTGATCTCCTGGGGATGTCTAGCTTCAACAAAGGCAAGTCGACTTGGGTACTCAATAGAGGTATCATCCTGGGGTTGTTCACAAGCATCCAAAACCATCTTTTCTATTTCCTCAAGGATGCTATGACAAATATTTTCATTCTCTTCTTCATCCACCTATTCGGCCTAGGTGATACCCGAACTTTCCCCTAGAAAATTTGACTTCTTTACCCAAACTTTAGATTTATTTTTAGAGGGCTTGGTATTTTCAGAGGTAGTGACTTTTTCCTTATTGTTATTTCTAATTTCAGTCCATCCTTCATCACTTGGTTGAGAAACTTGGCTTTTCACAACTCTACACTTTAGAAAAGAGTGTCCTACAATTTTACAGAGTTCACAATATGGTGGAATACATTCTAATTCAACCTAAACTTCTGTTTTTCAGTATTTTTCATTGAAAACAATTACCTCTGGGAGTTTAGAGGCAATATCAACTTCAACCATCACCCTAGAATATAGTAAAATATCAGCATTAAGTGTTTGTTGATCAATTTTGAGAGGGTTACCTATGCAGGATGCAATGTCATTCAAGATCTTAGGATGCCATAAAAACCATCTGAGTTCATGGATTCTAACCCATATCTAGGCCATGGTGTTCCTTGAGGTATGCAGATTGAAAGAAAAGTCATATTCAGAGATTCGAAGGATGCTAGGTTTTACCATGTCATATTTATTATTCTATATTGATTAATGATAGATTCCACTGTACTTAAACCTTACTATGAATTTGAGATTATCCTTATTTGGTTTCCTTTCCCTAGGATATGAATAAGATATCTTTGAATGAGTTTTCAATTCCCAATGTAAAATGGGTATCATGTATGCATATAGTTCTCCAAAAAATTATAAATTGATTGATACTTTGGGATTTTACCCTTTGTATCTATGATAATGTAATAAAGGATACATTGTCTCTAGGATACTGGGGTCGGGGTTGTTGCACCACCAATCTCCAATACCAAATCCCTCTTTGTGTTGACAAAAAATCCACCACAACACCACAACATTACACAAATTGTCAACAAATCAAAAAATACAAAAATCTAACTTACATACATACACACACACACACACATATATATATATATATATTGTTAAAAAATCTAACTTGAACCCTTAATGTTCCAACAAAACCCCCTTTTGGATTTTATTTACAATATTTACTTAAATACAACTTCACTAAATCCAGTTAACCTTTCCAAATTGATTCAAGGTGACTTCTCTCCACCCTTGTTAGAAAATAAATACAAAGTGAACTATTTATTGATTTATATTCAAATTAGAACCTCTTTTCCAATAGAATGTAGAGGGTTCCTTCACTATCTTCTACCCCCTTTAATTTTTGAATTTCATGGGGAAAAATTCATAAGCTTTCTAACCCCCCCTTTGTTAACATACCTCATTAAATCATTCTAATTTATTTGTATGTCATCCTTTAGATACATCCACTTGATAATTAAACTTTAGTTATACTAATCATTTATTTCAAATTTCTAGTTAGACTATCCTTCTCTAGAAAACTTTTACTTGACAATAATAAAATACTTATTATTCAAAAACATCTCTTTCCATCAAACTTCAAGTCACTTAATCCCCTATAATGACACTTACTTAAGTATTTTAGTGAGTGATATTTCAATTGGAATTTGGTTTATTAATTAATCCTTTAATCCTAATGATCCAAGTCTCAATTCATGAAAGAAGATTTTAGGTTAACCCCCTAAAAGTTTTCCATTATCACTCACTTAATCTGATAAACCCATGAAAACTTATAATTTCCACTTTATTCAACAAATAAATCCTATAATCTCAGTTAATTTCTCAAAAAAATATTAGTGAAAACACTTAAATCATAGGAGTGTGATAAATTCCACTTAAATAACCAATTTATATCACTAGTTAAAAATAAACTAGTAACACCACGTAAAATCCATTTCCTCTAAAAAAATTTATAAGATTCTTTGTCTATAGATAAGTCTAGGTATCCTTTCAATAAATCATCACCAATTCCTCCTAAATTTCATAATCATAGTTACTAAAATATTCTTTAGTTTTATGATACCACTTATTGAGAAAGACTTATCTTGTTCATCATCATTTGGTACCCTGTAGAGACAAATAATTGATACTAATTTTCAGAACATGACATATATAATCATGTGTTTTAATCATGTAGCTTATTTATTTCTAAATTTTTCCATATCATTCTTGTGGACTTATACCACTAACTTTATGGATAGATTTTACTTTTTACATACCATATTCAATATGATACCATTTGAGGACAAATATGATTTTGAATCCAATTGTTGTCTTCATTTTCTTACTTAGTTATAACTAATTTTAGCCTATTCTCATGCACTTGTTCATTACATCTACCCAAAGGATCATATCCCCTATGAGACTTCACACATTTAAATAATAGTTAAAAAACATTAATTATATGGGGATATACAAAAATATATTTTTCTCAAGTTGATGAAGTTAATAGGCCTCAGTGGACCAACCCTCCACCTTCAAACTTTGTTTTTACCATTTTATATTTGAGGGAATAAATGCCATAAATACACATATTTCTTATTCTTATTGACCATAATTTATATCCATATTATTAAACCCCTTTAAAGTGGATCTTTTATGAATGATTACACTTACACACATTTCTTCTATGATGGGAGAATTATTTATTTTTTGGCTTGATATTTTTCATGGTTATAAAAAATATTACACTTGTGAAAAAATACTCTAGAGATTCAATAATAGTTGATCTTTGTTCAAGCTTCCTTCTCAATTGGATATATTTTACTCTAATATTTTCTTCTTACCTTGTGTTATGTTTTATGAGTCCACAAATAAATTCTTATTCCTTGATGACCATGAGAGACACCTCAAAATTCTTCTTTATTAGTGGATTTCTCTTCACATGTTATTCAACCTTTATAATAATTGGATTATCTCCTTCCTTTTTCTTATAAATAAATATTTATACTTTACAAGATGGATACTGTGAGCAAACTAATTTTTCTGCTTGATAAACCCTTTGTTAATATCCATAATTATCAACCAAAATAGTGAACTTTTTTTCTAGCTTGATTGAATTATTTCTCAAATAAATTTTATCCTTGTATGTTATAGGAATGGATGAATTCCTTAAAAAATTTCTTTCTCCCATCTTACTGTAATGCCTTACCATATGAACTAAGTTAGAAAATCTAAAAAATCTTCCACAGAAATCTTACCTTGTGTGGTTTTGTTTTGGTTTAGTTGTTGGTGCAAAATTTTTTCTTTCTACATCAAACCTTTGGGCTTTGAGACACATGGTAATGATATACCAAAATATTATATATAAGTATAACTTTGTTTCTACATTCCTTTTCATCTGATTACTTCCATATTTTTAAATAATCTTCTATTTATTTTTAGATTCTATATTTGAAATTTTCTTTACAGTTCTCGTTCAATATTCCAAAGAGTGGAACTTAAATTATATTTTTTTATTTTAAGAATATGAAATCTAATTCCATATATTTACTCCCCTATTATTTCACCTTTATATATTCATCAATTTCTATCATGATTTAAGAAGCTTCCATCCTATATTTTCTTCTTTCTTGAAGATAAGTTTTGAGTAGAATAATTCTTAACTTCAAATCCTTCTCTATGGCCATAGGATTTTTGATTTCTTGGGAAATTTACTCAATAAAATCACTTTGTTCCTTTATCCTTGAACTCATATTTTTTATATCAATGTTTATATCATCCTCCAATCTTATTATCATTTTTCTTTTCTTGCATAATTCTTCTAGAAATTCATGTGTAACTCCACACATGAGCTCCCATTGAACCGAATTTTATTGTAAGGATTTAATCTCTTCTTAAGTGTTGTAAGATCATCCTTCAGATTATAAATTTTATGTTGTTTCCATGTCACCATTGAGATTCATGATTCTCTCAAATTTTAAGGGTGAATATGAATTTTCATATTGGAAAATTTTCCATAATATTGTTATAAAAAATTCTACAATTAAATTTTAATCATTTAACATAACTTGAATACTTTTCTTCCTTTTATTTATATTTTTTATTTTATACATAAGGAAATTTTTATCACCCTTTCTCACTGGCTTCTTATCATGACTAGATTTATCATATAATTATACCAGGTTATTCCACATATCCTTGGAGAACTTTCTCTGAGAAACCTTCTATAAAGTATCCTATTTTATAGCCTCCTTTAGTTCCTTCTAGACAGATTCATCTATATGTAAATTTATTTGATCTGTCTCAAACAAAAATCCATTCCAACTAATCAAAATTATTCTATCAAACAAGACTTCCTGGGGGACTCTAACATATACTTCCAGGTATGAAATAAATTTCTTCCTCTAGTTGTAGAAATAAATTGCAACAAATATCAAAATCCCATTATTATTTGATACTGTTATAACTTAAATACAATATAATAATAGAATTTCACCAATAACTATATCAGATCAATTTCGATAAAAAAAATCTAACAAAAAAGAAACCAATGTTTTGATACCACTTGTGAGTCACACAAGGGACTTATGTGACATATACCTTGGGGGGGGGGGGTGAAGTAGGGTATTTAATATTTTATAATTTAAACACTTTTCTTTTAATAATCTAACAAGACTTGGTGATATTTATCTCTTAATTATAAGGATAATTTATTTTTTCTCTTCTTTTGAATATTGACCTGACGATCACTCACTTGACCAACCCTTACAAAATATCATTAGAAATTTATTTACCCACTTTACCAGTTTATGACTTACAGAATATAAACATGCATGAAAAATAAAAAAAAGTTTTTTACTTAGTTTACCTACATTGGGATAATCCTAGGACCATGAAATCAGTGATGTGATGATTCACCAGAATCATTAATGGGTTTGGGATAGTTCACTTCTGCCTGGGGTCACTTCACTTACATTGGTTTTGGGATAGTTAACTGCTTCCCAAGGATCACCTCCCATAACTTATTATCTATTGGTCACTGCTTTAGAAAAGATTATAATTTGGATCATGGTTTAAGAAAAATATTACATTGATATTGTTTCACAAGGAAAATATAGGTGCCTTTTATCTCCATGTGTTTCTTTAGAGTCCTGTTGTGAACATCACCATGAGAAACATCTTTTTTACATGAGATGTCATGAAAATAACTTTATATAATTTACTGTAATTTAAAAAATACACTTATTATTATTTGTAAAAATATTCAATTAGTTCCAATATCATTTCTTACTCTCTTTATTTTCCTCTTTTTTTATCTTCTCTA
Organism: Viscum album; assembly: GCA_963277665.1. Classification (NCBI taxonomy): domain Eukaryota; kingdom Viridiplantae; phylum Streptophyta; class Magnoliopsida; order Santalales; family Viscaceae; genus Viscum; species Viscum album. The sequence goes on from OY728119.1 coordinate 545,936,316, forward strand.
AAATTTGGATTTTCAATGTGCACTGTTTTTCCAGAGTTCTTCTATAGAACTATTAGGAGTAATTTTATAGATAAACCTTCATCAAAACATTAATAGAATGTTTTAGAAAAATTATAATTTCCCTAAATATACTAGGATCATGAAAAGTGTCCCAAATATATTAATGTGGTCATTATTCACTAATAAGGCCGAGTCAATCCCCAAAATTCTGTGATTCCTCACTGATTTTTTAATTCCAACTGTATCTCAAAAACTCCCTGACCACACCATAAAAGCCTTAACCCTGTCATATAATTTCTTAGATTTATAAAAGATGTGACATGTAATTACTTATACAATATGGAGATTAATCAAGTACCAAATCCCCAAAATCCATGAAAAAATATTCTCTTAACTCTAATGATTTCAGTATGATTTACTCGATCTCCTTAAATCACTAAACTGGTTGCGGCATGGTCCTTTACTTTATAGTGTGGCTAGTTAGTAGATAAATTCTTCTTGTTTCATGTATGGATCCTATGGTTTAGACCTCTATGAAATGTAAGATCGACTAGAATCCATCAATACTTCCTTTGTGGTGAAGCATGTTCCGCTAGGGAGTAAACAACAGAATATGAAATCCACCATGTTCCGCACACAACACCTTTATGGTGTAATGCCTTCCACATAACAAAAGTATCCTCAAACCCCTAGTTACATTGGAAATAGTTCTATCACCCCTATGATGTGGTCTCTTATTCTACAACATGTATAAAAAATATTCCATATTAATTCTGTCTTCTTCATTTCATGACATAGTCACCTACCTTGCAATGTGGCCTGCATCAACCACTATCCCACATAAAAATTTCATTTGGGATACATTCGATATATAAACCAATAAAAAAAATCCACTCTCTAGATAAATAATATGGCACCTATCCATATCAAAACCATTTCATTATGGTTCTTAATGATAATTTTAGTTGATTTTGTAAAGTGTTTTTTATTTTTTTTCAACATTTTATGTGATTTTTTTCATTTTAGGTGAAAGTGAGTTTCTATTTATTAGAAGAAGTTTGAGTTACTTTCCTTAATAATCTAAAGGATTCTTTTTTTATCCTCAACATTTATAGAATTATGATTACTACAAGGTTATCATGGTTAAATATGAATTTCACTCATGAAGTTTCAAAAAAAAGATAGTTTTTACAAAGTAGAAGTTATAAAATGATGAAGTTAAAAACTGTACAAATTTTGAAGTTATGAAGTCAAAGAGTTAGAGTTTCATAAATTTTGATCTTTCAAGTGTCTGTTAGATGAATAATTTTATGAAATCAACCATAATTTTTTTTATAAAGATAACTATATATAGAAGTTTATGAATTTTATAAAATTATTGGACCAAGACTTTATAACTCCCACAGAGAAGAAATCTACAAAGGTTACTAGAAAAAAATTTACAAAGCTATACCATATGGAGAAATATAAATTCCACCAAACAGAATGAAGTTTTTAGGAAGCCTCAATAAATATTCTAACAAATTTATAGGATCTGGATAATTCATCACTAGACAGGAAGTTACTAGATAAATGAATTCTTATAAATATTACTAGATGAAGGAATCATGAGTTTACCAGACCAAGTCGATATGATAGATAAGAATATACATAGAAGTTTATCACTGGATGGAGGTTTTAAGTTATTTATAAAAAAATTATAAATTCAAATATTGTGATGATGTTAAGATACTCTTTCAAATTTCAAAAATATAGCTTCAATTTAAGGAAGTTTTGAAGACATCATTGATGTTATGATTTTAGGATGATTTGATGAAAAATGTTGACTTTTATGTTTCAAAAGCTTTGAAGATGGTCAAATTAAATTTTAGTTGAGTAGGAAATTCAAAATTAGATCCCACACTTACTCCTTTATTTTTAGAGGAAGTATGCCTATATAAAGGGGTGTAGGCTCTTTGTGGTTGTTATTGTTGCTAAAGAGTGGAATTGATGATGTTTTTTGTAGTGAGATTATCCGACCAAGAAATCAATTTATTGAATAATGGGAGTACCAGAACCAAATTACTAGATGAAGGTGCATCAAAAATAGGTGAATAAAATGCAAAAGCACCAAATAGAGGTGTACGAAATGTAGTTGTATCAGATAGAGCATCATGATACATATATAATAGAAATATGTGTACCTAAATAAGGTGTACCATACACAGGTACAACATACTAAGTGCACTATATATAAAATTTCTGGAAAAAAGTTTTTAGTGTAAAACATTCAAGGTTTTAAATATTTCATTGGATCCAAAGTACATTAAAAATTTATAACTGGTGGGATATAGTATAATGTATATCTGGAGAAAGAAGGATATTGATTGGAGTTGGATTAGTTATATTCACTTCATTATATATTAGATATTTGAGGATCGAAGAGAGTTGACACAATAAGGACTAGGACCCACATTGGGATTGAACCTTGTAAAAACTTGAGTTCCTTTACTTATTTATCTTTTCATATGAGTGAGGTTGAGTTATAAAGTTGAGAGGAGAAAAACTTTAGCAATTTATAATGGTTAATTTCAAGATAAAGTAAATTATATAATATCACTATTGATTCCCATCCCATTATCAATGGTTTACATATTCCTGGGAACTTCAAGTGGTATCAGAGCTTACAGGTTTCCTATGTTGTATCCCTATATTTTTTATCATGTATAATCTCAACTTAGTTAATAATAGATGAATTACTACCTTAGGTGAAAAAAATCATTATGAATAGAAAAAATGACATCCTATTTCACACATCTTTACCTGTAGGTGATTTATACAATAGTTATATGGTTTCCATGCATAGAGAAAGATACTTTATGGCACTTATTGACAAAAGGATTCTTGAGGTTTATGGAAAATCTCATACTGATATTCTTATTTCCTTGTCAAAAAATGTTTATATGAAGGTGATGGGTCTCAAAAAAGAAAAGGAAACTTGGGACAAAATTTAAAGAATCATTGAGGGAAATATAAAAGTTATGGAATCAAAGATTAAAATCTGAATAAACAAGTTCAAAGATATCAGGAAGGTAGAAGAAAAAACTATTTATAACTACTTCACCAGAGTTAATGAAATTTTCAGAATAATTATAGCATTCGAGGATGTCTGGGAAGATTCCACTTATGTAAAAAAAATTATGAAGAAGTTTCTGGATAGGTTTAATCCTAAAGTCTATTATTTATAAGATAAATATGATTTATCTCTTGATGAGTTAAATAAAATACTTGTTTTGTATGAAATTAATAAAGATCTAGAATTAAAAAAAATTAAGTAGGAGATGAATTTTGAATTTATGAGTAAGTTGAAGATATGAGAACCAAAACATAAGGCAATGGGCCTAATTTAATTGGAAGATAAGGAAGATGATGTTGAAATGCATCCCTTATCTTGATAAATTACCATAAATATAGAGGAAATTAAAAAGGAAAAGTCTTTCTTGAATGTTTTGAGTGTGGAGGCATCAAACATTTTGTAATGAATTATCTAAAGAAAAAAGATACAGAATATGATTATGATGATTCTGAATAAAAACTTTAGAGGAAGAAATGGGGGTAAATATTCTAAGGAAGTTAAGAAATCCACTGAGAAAAAGAAAAGGTTCTCCAGAAGAAAAAAAATAAGTATGTTGGGTAAATGAGAAGAATATGAATCTACTAAAAACAAAAGATTAAAAATATGGAGAAGTTTATAACCTTCATGGATCATGTTTAAAGAAATAAAGATACTTCAATTAGAAAATAAGATGAAGGTGAAGAAACCTAGAGGTAATATCATCTAAGATCAAAACTTATGGCATTTATTGAGAAAAAAACTATAAAAATAATCAATAGTATTGAATATGGAAATTGAGTGGAAGAATGAAGGAAAATAAGAATTCCTAAAAATGGAAGATGAATACAAAAAATAAATTAAGAATCTCAAGATGAAAGTTAAAGAATAAGGAAAAATGGTGAAAGATATTGATGAAAAAATTACTGATAAGGAATAATATCTATGTAATACACAATCAATATGGAATGAGTTTGAAAATATCTTGAATAATATTAGTGAGAGTTTCAACAAAGCTTTGGAGGTAAAGGCCAAAATTTCTCAAGTTTCTGGAAAAAATCATCCCAAAAATCAGATAAAATATATACCCACTAAACTTAAAATTTTATCTAATTTGTCATGACCTAACCCACTGGGGACTACCTGGCCAACAATAAGACAAGCGTGACACCTCAATCCCACCTCTAATAGGATAGGGTCTAGAGATTATCATTGAGTAGGCATATCACACACATGGGAGGCTATATCCTAAGGTACATGTAGACACACAACTTCAAGAATAAATGTAATATAGTACGGAAGGATACAAATAATACCGATATGAATTCATATATATATATATATATACACCACACATTAGAGTATGAAAAAAGTATAGTAAATCATAACGGTCTAGATAAAATCCCACCAAAACTACAAAAGAGTCCAACATGATGGTAAGAAGGGGACTACTGTCAAATGTAACTCCTGGAATCAACTATGGTCTATCTAGATCAACTATGCACTGAATACTCTTAGTCCACCTATGACTTCTTAATAAGGATTTTCTTATGAATAAGACATGACAAGTACTGGTATAACCTATGCAGCGGTGAGTATAAACATACCTAGTAGGACACCCTGAAATCACCAAGCATAAAGCATGATGAGAGAAGTCATCTCATCATCATGAAGGAATATCAATCAAGGAATGAGAAAATAGAAATAATGACCCATATATACTCAATATAGACACCAAGTCTAAATTTAAGTTCACAAACATAATACCATCCAAGTATTCCACTCGAGGCATCAAGGTAACACTTGTTTGGGAGAACTCACTCATCGAGTTTTGCTAACACTGATGGGGATCATCCAAGAGGATGTAATCATCAGGACAATCCATGAATAAGTACACATTGAAACTTAAAATATCTTAATACACATATTGGGTATCTCCCCATAGGCTTATGGGGATACCTAACTATACCCAGATTAAACATCCAGGATGGGGATCACATACCCTAGAAGTTGGTAATGGGATACCTAACCCAAAATGGGGAGGAATGAAAAGGGATCACACAGCAAGACAAAAAAAGGGATACATAAATTTATCTAAGAATAATCCATAGATGGTATCACTCATCCTAAATGTAGGATAAGATATCTCACAATACCATTATAGGGATGGAAAAAAATTTAATCTTCTGATACTAGTCAAAACTGAAGAGAATGGGGGCCTTAACCTACCCTGAAATAAGTATATGACATGTATAGAGACTACATGAATTTTTTTGGATAGTACTAGCATGTATGTTCCCTTTGTACCATTCCCATGTACTATAACTCAGGTCTGTGTACTTTTTCTATGACCCTGTAATATGTTCATGCCTATATACACTGGACATGCCTGTGTATTCTGGCCATGCTCGAGTTCATTGGTCGTGGTTGGGTACTCTGTCCATGTCCAAGTACTCTGGCCATGTCTGTGCCTATATACACAAGGGGTACATGTCGATCCTCCAACATCAGTTCACATGATTTGTGTTCTAGCCACATGTAATATGATATTTTATTCTGCATGTAAACCCTTTCCTTTACCAAAGGGGGACTAAACATCATGTGTTCTTCTGAAGTACACATTATGTATGTTAGGATTTTCTAGAAACTCATGAAGATTTCATGCATCTCTAACCACATCTACATAGCTTCTGATCCATTCATGAAATCCAACAAGTATCTTTGATATGTTGTTGAACAATCCTAAATCATTAACAGTGGATGAATTTTGGCACCCAATCACTCAGGAAATGCTTCTCGTCGCACTATATCACCAGAAGTTAAAAACTATGATCCAAAATTCAATGATCCATGAGTAATCTCCCATATCACTACATAATGCCTCCATCATGATCTTGATCCCAAAATGAAACCATATAAATTATATTTTGTTCCAAAAATTGACAGCGCAATGATTAGTTTTTAGGTATTGTCAAACCACCAGTCAAATGGAATACTGAGGATGAATGTATGAAGAATGAAGGGATAAAAGCATGAAACAAAAGAGTGTGGGAATTGGCCTCAATATTTTGAAAGAGAAAGCATCTAATTTAAGGAATAATCAAAGATTAACAAGTAATATAAATTCCTAATTCTATGAAGATAAATCATTACCCATAAGTCAATGATCGACCCATGAATCAATTTTTTAAAAAAGTTTGATTCATGTTCGACATGGGATAGTTAAAATGGGGATTACAACCAATAAAAAAACATCCTACCTCAATATTGGATGAATCACTGATCAATAATAGTTCCTCACCATTTTCATTAGTGAGATCCTAGAAATTCTCAGTTTAGGGCTAACTCTATGGCGCAATGATCACTTATCCATGATACACTGTCATTCATGAAAGGTTCTCCACCATGGATCCTCTCAAATCCCTAGTGTTATGTGGATAAACCTAGGGATTTCTATAACAAGGTTTAAATAGATAATAATTATGTTTAGTTTATTTAATAAAAAATAAATAAATAAATAAATAAATTTATTTATTATTCCTCTTATGACTACACTTAAGCCAAACACTCGATACACATGAAGGTTATATCATGCCTAGGGTAAAACCCATATTCCATATTTAATGGTAGTCCTAGATTTCAAATTTGAGACTCTGTTCAAGAGTTATTCCATTATTTTAGAAAAACAATGTGCATGTGATATAATATATTTAATATTTTATTATATCAACACTGAGGCTCCTAGGGCCCTAGAATCTCCCATTGACTCCACACATGGCTCTTGAAATATTTTTCAAAATTAACTAATTTTTACAAGGAAAAAATAGAGTCATTAAATTCTCCCCACATTAGGTTTTTTATCCTAAAAATTAAAAACCTACTCAAATAGGTGGGGGTACTGAGCTTACATCTATTTCTCCTACTCCTAGGTTCTTTATCGAATATTCCCATGCTATCATCAGACATTCACCAAGGGAATAAATCACCCATAAAGAATCTTCTCCTATTGATCCTTGATCTCTACCGGGTACTCTGTGAAGGTAACTCCATACTTGATGTCCAGATCTCCCCAATTTATTATATGTGATGATTCATGGACATACCTCCTCAACTACAAATGGGGAATACATCATGTATCCAATCTAAATATGTAAGCATGGATAATTAGTACACCACCTCACCAACCCTACACAATAACGATAAAGGGCCAATGAATCTTGGATATAACTTTTCCTCCCTATCCAAATATCCACAATCCTCACTGAGTTGTGACCTGAAGGAACACATGGTCTCTCTCATTGAATTCCAAATGCCTCCATCGTTGGTCAGTATATAACTTATGACATCTATGTGTAGCCCTCATCCACTCTTGGATGATTTGAACCTTCTCAGTTATCACTCACACTAATTATGTATTGAAATAGTGGGTGCCCTAGACCCAGCTATTCAGTAATTTTTATTACCATATCGTGTATACAGTTAGCTATACATGATGTTTTCTTACCATTATAGTGTAGAATTTTCTACATCCACTATTGAAATAGTAATGAACATAAATTAATTATAATATCAAAAGGTTATATCATATCCCAGACTATAATGAGAACCCCGGGATACTATGGCATTAATCTTAAAAAAAGTTCCTATAGTGTAGATATATTTTACTATCTGAACATAGTAGATGTTTGAATATCAGGTGATGGGGGAACATAAGTATTGATAATTCTTCTCATGAAGTTCTCACTTGGTAATCTCTAGTAGTGAGATCATGAGGATAGACCCACCAATAGGAAAACTACATGTTTTGGGTGTCATTGGATGTTCCTATCTAGGGATATGTATAGTGGTATCTTGACTTGAGATCATTACCAATGTGTGCCATTTTATTCATACTTTTGTGAAAGTAAAAAACCATGATGTTGAAATCATGGTGAGGTAGCTTATGCTGAGTGCGTAATTAATGGAATGACATTGGTTGAATGATTAAGAAAGGATTTTTCACTTCTAGGATTAGCAAGTAACATATCTCGGGCCACATTGATTAGGATGGTAGTACCTTCATAAGACCATGGACATGGAAGTCGAGGGTGAATCTGTCTAGTTAGATCAACAAATAATAAATCAAGAAAAGGGTGATGACATGGGTGTGTGTCATGCTTTATGAAATATTAAAGATAAAGAGATTATATTACATAGTACGTGCTTGTAGGTTGGTTGCCGCTTCTGTGACAACCCTTATCTATTTAGGGGTCATGATGGGTTGCTATATCCCACTATTGGTCTGTGAATACTATTCACTTCTATTGAGATAAGAGTTTAGAGGATCACACACAATAGCATATTCAAGAATCTGCACTATTTATTTGAATAGGTATATTGGACATGGTGGGACCCACAACTGGGGTTTGAGATTTTTCCAAGGAGATATGATCACCAATAAAATAAATTCATATTATTCAAGTGAATAATAATGAGCATTGATTTTATTTATCAAATGTATTTACAAGTTTTAAAGTAAATACATGAAAATATTAATTGAATGAATATTAGTTTAATATATTCAAGGTTCAATTATTTTTTGTTGGAAGTACGAGATGAGTTAATGGTTCAGGTATTATCAGGTAATATATTTATTATATTACAGAAAAGTGATAATAAAAATAAATAATATTTATGACTCAGTTCAGTTGTAAAAATATTATTTATATAGCGTGTTAATTATTTGGGGGTCAGGCCGACATTTCTAGGTGATTATATTTCATACTATAAATAGAGGAGAAGAGAGATTTTCCAAGGAATATTCATGGCCCCTCTCTCTCTACTTCTATCACCCTCATTCTAGAGAGGGAGGTTCTGGATCCAAGAGTTTGGGTCGAGATCTCTCTCAAGAATCTCAAGCATTATGATGCAGTGGTCTTTAGAGCATCTAAGGAGTCATCAGAACTCTATGATAACACCAGGATTTCTAATATTGGCACTCCCAAATATTTTTGAAGCATATGTGGATGATCTAGAGGAATTTTTCTTTGGATTCTTTGAATAACGATTGCTAACAATGAGTATATGTCTTGCACAATTTCAGATTTGAACCAGGTATTTTATGATTTTAATATCGTGCTTAATCTCTTTCGTGCGTGATCCTGAGGAAATAATGATGTAGTGATTCTACAACATCAATAAGTTCATAACGATCGTCAGTGAAAATTTTTAAAATCCCATTTTTGGGCTTTCACTGCAAGCCTGGTACCTTCAATTGGTATCAGAGTGACACATGAAAATGCTTAGCCAATGAAAAATTAAATTTTCATTAATCTTTGAAGAGGGCATCATTACGATCCCAACACTGCAGATTGAATTTTAATCCAATATCGGATGACCAAGTTATGGTCATTTGAAGTTTTAATGTAGATTGAAATATATTGTTTTGGGTTTTATTTTTTTAGAGAACATATATATTTAATATGTGATTAATTTACCTGAAGAATGTTGGCCAACTTTTTTATGGTGAATCCAAGAATTCCGACCAGTTTTGGGTGGATGGAATAGGATTCTTCAATAGGGGTAATTAATAAATTAATTTTATTGATTAATTAATTTATTTAATTAATATATTATTATGTCATTATTAGTTTTTCAAAAGCCTAATTGATAGGCTAAAAGAAAAAATTAATAATAAGATTAAATGGAATATGGTGAATGATTTAAATTATTGGGTGGAGGAATTTTAAAAGGGAATGTTTTTGTTAAAAGTTGAAAAATTAAATAAAGACTTTAAAAGAAAAAACTGGGTGGAGGGACCTGTGGTCCCCTCCTCTATCCGGCACATGTGGCTTCGGATGCCCCCTCCTTGATGCCCTACCTATGATACGTCTCCCTAGTGCACCCTCCATCCACCGGCTGACCACCATAGCCTGACCCTTCCTCTGCTCGGTACTCTCTGGACTAGCCCCCCCTCAAAGCCCACGGTACCCTAGAAGTCGTGTTGGACAAGATCTGCTTGACCAGACACTACCACCGCCGAATCTCCCAGATCTAGCGCAGCCCTTTCCTCCCGCTGCTGCTTCTGTATGCCCCACAACCCTTCTCCCAACACGGATCCTCCTTAGTGGTGAGCATCACTGCCGCTGGTCCGCCCTAAGTTGGCCACCTCCTACTACTTCCAGCTTTCTCTAGACAGACAATGACACCCCAACCGCACCACCTCCGGACAGAACAAAACTCGACAACACGAGAAAGGTGATCTTTTATACGGTCTCAACCAGCCCAAAATAGGTCCAGATGGGTCTTCCTAGTCTGGAATGATCTTGGAGGATCTTCCTGACCCAAAACACCATGCACGAGGTCGGACCAGCTCGAAATGGGCCTGTATGGGTTTAGCCCTCCCTGCACAGGCCCTACCTAGGGTTTTTAGGGCACGAGTAATATAATTTAATCAAAAGTTAATTAAATTTATTTATTTATTTTTGGTAGAAAATTAAATTAATTAAATATCATTTTTTGGTTTAAAAATTAATACGACTTCAATTAATTTATTTTTTGTGTTAAATTAATTAATTAATTAATTTAATATTTATATTTAAAATTAAATTAATTAATAATATTGAATAAAAAATATATTGAATTAAAATAAGAGTGAAATTTTAATTCAATAAATAATGCCCTCAACAAATATTTAATTCAAGTTTAATTTTATTTCTGTATTTATTAAAATGTGCGAGTTAATGCATATTAGACTGGTCACGATCCTTGGACCGAACAATGCATGTTTGGTGTGTTTTTTATTTAATTATTTGATTATTACATGGTTTTGTAATAAGTAGTTAAATAAAAGGTGATCTGCGTGTCTTCTCAAGTGTTATTTTATGTATAAGGGCCTGTGCGTCCACTTCAAAGTTGTATTTTATATGCCCCATTTTCTATTGCCTACGATTGAGTATTGTTGTATAATGATGAGATGAGGAGTGAAGCATTTTGGGCCAAGTTATGGAGACACACCAGACAAGAGCTTGATGCATTGGATGAGAGATGTTGCATCTCGAGTCACAAGCGATGTGACTCAAGGTATATACCCTAGGATCTAGGTTGATCCATTATTCACTCAATGGATCAACCATTAGAATTGGATCATGATCAGGTCATCATTTTATTTTTGCATGGTTTATTATTTTTGTGTAGGTGTTGTTAATATACTAACACATAGAATAATAATCAAGCATGCAAGATAAAATGAACATGTGATGCGATATTTTTTTTCCCTACTTCTAGAATGCTCAGTTGTGAGTGTGATCACAAAGTACATTCTAATAAGATATAAAATGATTTCTTTTTTCACATTAATAACACAAAAGAAAAACCATCAAAGAAATATTAAGTCTAAACTACCTTCCATCATTCAAATTTGGAAAAAACCAGGTGTTTGAGGTGCCAGGCATGACATAGCTAAGGGTGCCTCTTACTATCAGGGAATTGTTATGAGAGTGGTGGGTTGAATTAACTAAAGTGGTAGTAAGTATTAGTCATAAATAACTTTCTATCATTTTATAGGTAATATTTGAGTAAATCAAGTAATGATTTTATAACCCGGGACTTCACTCAACAGATCAAGGAATTGTGAGATAATGTGGTTGGTTAGTCAAAATACTACATTTAACCCTCCAAGTAGTGGAATAACCATAGCTTGTAGACTATGAGGGGAGTTTCTAGGATCCTTTCCATTAGAATACTCAAGTGACATAGTATTCTGATTCTAACACAGAGGGTTCCTAGAATTTGATAAAATAGTGGGAGACATTTAATTATTTTAATTAATTAATCAAAATTTCTAAATCGGTAATCCGGATAAAAATTCCTACTCTACTAAAATATATTTTCATAGAAAAATGGAAAGTTATACCATAAGTTTAAAAATTGCGATAAATAATGTCCTCACTGGAATGAGTATTCAAGAATATTACTGGAACTTGCACATAATACTATTGGAAACTCAGGGTGCTGGTGTCCTTATACCTGTTAAATTACCTCAGGAAGTGAGGGTAGAATTTCTTACAAGAGACTATTGTACAAAGCATATTATGGTTATTTAATTATTCTTTCATCAAAATCCAATGTTAGTTTCAGTCGCTACATCTGTACATGGATGATATAACATGAAGTCTTATCTTCGAGTGGTATACAAGGAGAAAGAAAAGCAATGATATGAATAGGAAAATGTTACACTGGATCTGTGTAAATTGAAAGAAAAGTTATGATATTTCAATACATACTATTCTAATATCATCTTCATCCATTTAATAAATTATTTTTTAAAGTTAAAAAATGAACAAGTATTAAAAAAATCTCCATTACCTATTTAGGTAAGGTTTTCCAAGTATTTATGAATATCAAAGAAAGTTTCATATTTGAATTCTTATGGTGAATAAATTGAAAGAAAAGGCAAAACAGACAAAGGGAAGTAATTCCAGAAGCACATTTTCAATGCCCTTCAATGAAATAGGTATTAACATGAGGTTGTTTTCATTGATAATATGAAATAAAACTATGGAAGTTTAATCACAATAAAACTAAATTAAAGAAGAAACTTACCACTTATTCTTCGAAAATATTCATCAATGTAATGTTTCGGTTTTACTTCTTGTGTATTAATCTCATGTGCCCTTGGAAATAAGGAGAAATTATTCCAGGTTCAGGAATTAATGTTTTATTTGGTATTTAATACTCAACCAATAGTTTAGTAATACTTGAATTATAGGAAATACCCGATGAAAATAAAATGTTAGAATTTTATATCCAGTTGTGAAAAGATAATTCTTTGTCAAATAAAACTAAAAGTGGATGTCAAGGATATACCTGGTTTGATATTTAGGCTCGGTAAAGCTAAACACCTTTGGTATTATCGATGTCTTTAGTTTGGATAGAGAAACCTTTATAAATAAAGGTATGTCACAAATATTTTGGAATAAGTTCAGAAAGAGAGCATGAACTATTCCAAGAATAATCTAGAGGTGTATATTTACTTCATAAGATTCCTTTAAGTAATTAAGGAATGGTAAGTGAAGTAAGTGCATGGTTAGAAGATATGAGTTTCTTCAAGCCAACATGCCAAAGAATATCTTAACTGTGGAATCATTGATCATGATACCATAGCATGAAGTAATTACTAAATGCACATTAACTTAATTACATCACAAAATTGATGTTAATGATAAGGATCGATGATAAAGTCTTACATGTTAACATTGATAAACAAAATTTAGCATGGAGTAATTCCTAAATGCATATTTTATACATTAGAGTTTTTATGTAATCAGTATCAATCTTGCAACTTGCATTAACTTCCATTGTTTTTTTCATGATGTGCTTTGCAAATAAAGGTGTTATCCCATAATAATATGTCAACTAAAATGAAAAATGGATATCATATAATTCATAGTATGATGGAAATTCATTATTTCACAAGACATGTGTTTAGATGCAAAGGTTTTGTTAGGACATAAACAAACTTTCATCATGTATAAACACATAGTGCATCTATTGAAATCATCCTAATAGTTTCTTAGGATATTACATAAATCCCTAATATAGAAAAGTTATAGTAAAGAGATAGACTACATTTCTAGAAAAGGGTGCACATATCTTTTGAGACAGTGGGATCCATATTGACTTGCGTTTAGTCAATACTAGAGATTCACATGTAGTTGTATAAGAACTAGTTCCACAAGCGCACATAGAATAGAGTATGTTCTAGAGACACATACTGTATAGGAAGGATAAAACCATGGTGAAGGTTTTTGTGTTCACCATAGTCAGTGTTCTATTATTAAAGTGAATAGTATTTCCTATAGGTAACCAATATATGGCAATTGTTGAAATTGTGGGTTCCCTACACCAAACTATGCGATGCTTTTGATTACCATATCATGTATAAAGTTAGCTATACATGATGTCATCTTACCATTATAGTTTGGACTTTTATGCATCCACTATTAAAATGGTAATGTCCAAATATGAATTGTCATATAAAAAGGGTATAGAGGATCCCAAGCTATAATGAGAACCTCTAGATACTATGACATTAATCATAAATATATGTTCTATGGTCTAGATACATCTTATTGATTAGACACTGTAGATGTTTGACTATCAGGTGATGGGGGATCATAGGCATTGAGACTTCTTCTCATGAAGTTCACACTTGGTGATATATAGTAGTGAGATCATGAGGATAGACTCACTAATAGGAACACCACATGTTTCAGGTGTCATTGGATGTTCCTATCTACGATCATGTGTAATTGTCTCCTGAATTGAGATCATCACCAATGTATGTCAATTGATCATGTACTTTGATGTAATATGAAAACCATGATGTTGAAATTGTGGTGAGGTAGTTTGTGTTAGATGTGTCATTGATGGAATGACATTGGTTGAATGGTTAAGAAAGGATTTGTCACTTTCAGGTTATGGAAGTAATATATCTCAGGCCATGTTGATATGGATGGTAGTACCTTCATAAGACCATGGGACATGGAATTTGAGGGTAAGTCCGTCCAGTTAGATCGACACATAATAAGGGAATAAAATGGGGGATGACACATGAGTGTGTCCTATTTATGAGATATTAATGACAAAGATATTATATTACACAGTAAGTGTTCGTAGGTTGGTTGTTGCTGTTGTAAAAATCCTTATCTCTTTAGGGGCCATGATGGGTTCCTAGATCCCACTCTTGGTCTATGAATACTATTCACTACTGTTGAGATAAGGGCATAGAGGGCCACACACAATAGCGTATTCAAGAATCTTTCCTATTCAGTTGAATAGGAGTTTTGGACATAGTGGGACCCACCACTGGGGTCCAGATTTTTCCAAGGTTAAATGATCACCAATACAATAAATAAATTCATATTATTCAAGTTATGAATAATGTGTATTGAATTGATTTATTAAATGTATTTATACATTTTAGGTAAATACTTGAAAAAATATTATTTGAATGAATATTAAACTATTCAAGGTTCAATTAATATTCATGGGAACAATGAGTCAAGTTATGGACTGATTTGTTATCACATAACATTTTAATATATTACAAGAGAGTGATAATAATATTTATGACTCAGATTAGTAGTCATAACATGTCGTTTATAGTGTGTTAATTATTTGGTTGTTAGAGAGGCAATACTGAGTATTTTAATTACACACTATAAATAGAGGAGGAGGGGAATTCACCAAAGAATATTTGTGGAATTTGTCTCTCCTCTCTTCTCTCCCATTTTCTAGAGAGAGAATCTCTGGATCCAAGGAGCTTGGATCAAGCTCTCTTTTAGGCATCGCAAGAAAAGTGATGTGTTGATCTTCAAAGCGTCAAAGGCATCTTTGGATATTCGTTCTAGTACCCGAAATTCAACGATAGATTCTCCCACAGGTTTCTTGAAGTGCATGTGGATGATATAGAGTTATTCAGCTTTAGATTCTTCGATCAGGGATCACCAATGATGAGAAGATGTCGTGAACGGATTTGGATCTATACAAGGTATTTTATGTTTTTATTTTTGTACTTAAAACTATTCACATATGATCGTAAGATTAAATCGAGTAGCTATTCTCTGACATCGACAAGATTACATCGATCGTCGATGAGATGTTTTAAAATACCACCTTTTTGGGGCTTCCACTGCCTACTCGGTTCCTTCAAGTTGTATCAAAGGGACACGTGATGATTTTAAGTCAATTGAAAAATTAAATTTTAATTAATATATGAAGAGAGCATCTATATGGTCCCAATTCCACAAACAGAATCTGAATTGGATGTCGGATTTCTAGTCTGCAGACATTCAAAGTTAATAATTCGAATTGAAAAATATTTTGTACAGGTAATTTTTTTTGAAGAAATTCATTTTATGAGTTTTCTACAATCCTTAATTGGGTTGGAATTGGGTCACCGAAATATTTTTTTTTCTGACGAGTTTAATAATAATAATAATAATAATAATTATATAATAATAATAATAGTTTTATCTTAAAAATAATTTAATAATTACAATATTTTATTATAATAGTATTTTAATATTATAATAATATTATTATTTTCTAAACCTAATATATAGGATTTAGAAAATATTAAAGCTTGAAGAATGTTAAAAAAAGGGCTGACTTGTTCTATAATCCAAAGAAAGAGAAAAAAATGCTTGACTGGGGGGGATACTTGCTTTCTAGGTCTCGATAGACAAAAAAAGTAGGGTTTGGGGGGCCAAGCGGCCCCTCTGTCATGCACGACGGACCTACAGGGTCTCCTCCCTCCTGACCGGTGCCCACACCAGGCCGGCGGGCCATCTCCGGCTAGACCACCACCAATCGGTGTCGTACCCAGCCGCCTCACCCAGGCCATTCGCCTCCCTCTCCGGACATGCCGCACTAAAACTGTGCTCTGTTTGCTGCGAATACCTGCAGCCGGATCCTACACAGCCCGCCATCCCTCACCAGGGTGACCCCTATCTTCTCGGCCTTCTCCGCAAAACTACCTCCTCCTCTTAGCTAGAGCGACATCCCTCATTGGATAACTACCTATCGGCACCCCGCAACGTCTCCCAGAGCAGCGACACACCTCCCCATTTCACTCCGTCACACCGCTGGTGCCCCTTCGTTCCCACAACAAGCACCTCACTACATTGGGATCCTAGTGCCCTACCTTGGTTCCGACTGCCGTCTTTGGTCACTCTTCAGGCATGACCACTATTTCGAGCTCATTCAGGTCTAGCCGGACCTGGATTCCCAACCACCCCACCTGCCGTAGTTTCACCTAGTTCCAGCCAGTCCCATCGGTCTTTTCTCTTTGTCAGCCAGCGAACCCGACAACCCTCTTTGAAGCATGAACCACTTTTTAGCCCCCTTCTAGTGACTACTCACCGAGGTAACCCTAGTTACAAGTTTGTTTGGACTTGATATAACTCGAAATTGGTTTGTGCGGGTCTGCCCAGCCCGAAATGGGCATGAGTAGACCTGCCTGGCTCAGATCACCTCACACTCAGATTATCCTGGGACGGGCTTATGCTAGTTCCTCCCGACCTGCACATGCCCTACCAAGGTTTTTGGGGCCCAAATAATTTAATTTTAATCAAAAGTTAATTAAATTAATTAATTTAATTTCAGTTCCTAATTAAATTAATTAAATATTAAAAAAAATAAGAGTGAAAATTTTAAACTGTGATAGAGTATTCCACTAGAATAGATGGTTCCTAGAATAAACTAGTGATAGAGTATTCCGATTCTAGTATAGATGGTTCCTAGAACTCGATAAAAATATTGGGATACATTTAATGATTTAATTAATCAATAAAAATGTCTAAATTGGTAATCTAGATAAAAAGGTACTAATCTGCTAAAATTTATTTTTGTAGTAGGATGGAAAATTATACCACAATTTTAAACTGTGATAAATATTGGAAAAAGTAAATGTCATAGCTGACATGAGTATCCAAGAATATTATAGGTGCGTGTGTATAGTACTATGATATAGGAAACTCAAGGTTTCAGTGTCCCCAACACCTGTTAAACTACCTCAAGAGGTGAGGGTGAAATTGATTACATGAAACTGATGTACAAAGCATATGATGGTTATGTCATTATACTTTCATCAATGTCTGATGTTAGTTGTGGTTTCTACATCATGACATGGATGAAAAAACATGAAGTCTCATCTTCTAGATGTTTTCAAGGAGAAATCGAAGTAATGATATGAATAATGCAATGGTTACACCAGCATGTGTAAATTGAAATATGGATCATTATCTTTAAATGGATCCCTTTATCATATAATTTTCACATCTTTACTCAAGTTTCATTTTAATTTATAACACAAACAAGTATTGATTAAACATATCATTACCTATTTAGGTAAGGTTCACCAAGTGAATAAGAATTTCTAATACAATTTTATCTTTAATTATTATAGAGAATAAATTGAAAGACAAGGAGAAAAAACCAAAAGGAAAGTAATGCCAATGACACATTCTCAACGTCTATTAATGAATGAGGTATTAACAAAGGTTATTTTCATTTAATATCATAAAATAAAATAATGGAAGTTTAAAAGTAATAAATTTAATTAAAGAAGCAAGTTACCCACTTCTTCTTCAAATATATTCATCAATTGTAATGATCTGTTTTACTACTTGGGTATTAAATACAATATGATGGTGACATATGTGTATTCCAATATAGTAACCAAGTAAGTATAGAAATATTACTAGTAGTCAGGTATATTCTCTATGTGGCTGAGAAAGGGTGATACCTAGGCCAAGGGTGAGAAGTACACGACTTCCTAATTTCCAAGTGAAAGATTCATGTAGAAATATTATTGAGTATAAATTAAACATTAATCTCATGTGTCCTTTGATATAAGGAGACATTATTCTAGGTTTAATAATTAATGTTGTTTAATAATCAACTTATAGTTCAGTCACACTTGACTTATAGGCAATACTCGATGAATATAAAATGTAAGACTTATACCCAGTTGTGGAAACCTAATTCTTTTTCAAGAAAAACTAAAAGTGGACATCAAGAAGATACCTAGTATATTATTTATGCTCAGTACAACTAAACACCTTTGGTATCATTGACATATTTAGTTTGGAAAAAGAAACCTTTAGAAATAAAGGTATGTCACAACGCTTTCAAAATTAGTTCAACAAGTGACTATGAACTATTACAAGGATAAGCTAGAGGTATATATACTTCATAAGATTATTTTAAGAAATTAAGGAATGTAAAGTGAAGTGAGTGCATGGTTAAAAGATATGAGTTGCTTCTAGCCGGCATGCTGAAGTATATCTTGACTATGTAATCAACGATCATGATAATGTAGTGTGGAGTAATTCCTAAACACACATTACCTTATCTACATCATGACATTGATTTTAATAAGGAGGATAGATGATGAAGTCTTACAGGTTAACATTGATCAAAAAAATATAGTGTGGAGTAATTTCTACATGCACATTTTATACATCAGAGTCATGATGTATGAAGTATCAATGTTACAACCTGCAACAAATTCCATTATATTTCATGAAATTATTTTCAAATAACGGTGATATCCCACAACCATATGCCAACTATAATGAAAAATTGACATCATACGAGTTATAGTATGATATAAATCTATTATGTCATAAGGAAATATGTTTAGATGAAAATAGTTTGGACATAAACAAACTTGCATCAGGAACAAACACATTGTGCATATTTTTTATTCATCCAAACTATTTCTTAGAACATTACACAAATTCCTAAGATAGAAAAGATGTAGTCAAGTGATAGACCATGGTTCTATAAAAGGGTTCACTTCTCTATTATAGATAATTGGAGCAATAATGGCTTGAGCTTAGTTAATTATTCATATGCACAAAAAGTTGGCATAGTAACTAGTTATACTAGTACATGTGGAACAAAGTATGTTCCAGATACACATACTGCATAAGATGAATAAAACCACAGTGATGGTTTATGTATTTACCATGGCCGGTGATCAATTATTAACTGTGAATAATATTTCCTACAAGCATTGTGTGGAAATTAGCTAAGGTTGAAAAGACAAATAACAATTCAATAATGGATTCCGTGTATCAAATTAAAAAGGGGATTATAAATTGAATACTATAGTGGGTATTCAAGTGAGTTGATACATAGATGGTAAAATTGAGGTACTGATACGGCTCGATTGGTTATACCAAGTTGGTATGCCTAAATCCATTATAATTTTACTTGACATAGCTAATTTCTATGATCATTATATTAAGAATTTGATGTCATGACCACCAGTCATGGATGGTGTCTCTATGATGCAACCAGAAAGGGATGGTCATGTCACATAATTCTAATATAGGTCGCAAGTTACAGAAATCCAGTTTAGGGTTGAAGTAAGAAACGTGATCATAGAGTATTCATTTGGAATGAATGTTTTCCATGTTTCTACCAGAGGTTATTGGGATCACCAAGGTTTTCCAAGAAAATTACGTTTGGCAACATATGGAAACAAACATTGGTCTTACAGTTAGTTAAGACCAGGATGAAGTTTATTCTCCAGTGATTGAATTAAATTAGAAACCTAAGTTTTAGGGAACATGATTTTCTGAGGTAGATCTAAAGATTGATTATACCTATTCAATCATACATATAGTGACATAGTATTGAAAAATAAAAGTTTGAATAATTCAAGAGATGAATTGTTACCTATGTCACAAGGCATAATCTCTCTAGGTTGATATGTCTGAGACATAGGAGAAGATAAACGTGATGAGTTAAATCCAAACATTGAAGTGATGGATCAATAACATATGTAATTATATGTACAAGAACTGATATTTCTAAGGTATATTTTATTGTAGGAAAATATCAGTTATATCTAGGAGCACTGCAAGTGATGCAGTCAGAACTATTCATTTGTACTTTGAAAAGTACAAAATGATATGTACTTGATAAGTGGAGAAGAAAGTATACTAGTTTTTGGGGATACAAACTAGTCTTCCATAGATAAATGTGATCTAGTATCACAGTTAGGCTAAAATGATGAGAGAGACAAGCTCATATAAGCCAACGGTAGCCATACCTATAAAAACCAAGTATGTTGCAGTTTCTGAGGTAGTTAAGAATTAGTTAAACACAACAATTTGTTCCAGTTCTTGGAATCATACCTAGTAAAAGAGAGATTATCATAATATAAATTATGATATTCTTACTAGCCAAGATTTCTAGTTATGATAATGGAAAAAAAAGGATATACTCGGGGATACCATCTCTTGAGAAGTTTTACTCAAGGAGATGAGGTTTCTATAACAGAATAGCCATGCAGAGAAATTGTGGTGGGCCCAATAGCTAAATACATTACTCAATAAAAATATGATCTTTATCATGTTATTAGCTAACAAGTATGGTTAGCAAGTTTTTTATTGTGCAAGTGGGAGTGTTGAAATAGTGGGTCCTAGACCCAACTATGCGATGCTTTTGATTACCATATCATGTATACAGTTAGCTATACATGATGTCATCTTACCATTATAGTGTGGAATTTTATACATCCACTATTAAAATGGTAATGTCCAAAGATTAATTTTCATATAGAAAGGGTATAGTAGATCCCAGGCTATAATGATAACCTCGAGATACTATGACATTAATCTTAAATATATGTTCTATAGTATAGATACATCTTACTGATCAAACACAATAGATGTTTGACTATCAGGTGATGGGGGCTCATAATCATTGAGACTTTTTATCATGAAGTTCGTACTTGGTGATCTCTATTAGTGAGATAATGAGGACAAACCCGCCAATAGGAACACCACATGTTTCATGTATCATTTGATGTTCTTATCTATGATCATGTGTAATGGTCTCCTGAATTGAGATCATCTCCAGTGTATGTCAATTGATCATTTACTTTGATGAAAGAAGAAAACCATGATTTTGAAATCGTGGTGAGGTAGTTTGTGTTGGGTGCATCATTGATGGAATGACATTGGTTGAATGGTTAAGAAAGGATTTTTCATTCCAGGTTATGAAGTAATATATATAAGGCCATGTTGATATAGATGGTAGTACCTTCATAAGACCATGGTCCATGGTAGTCGAGGGTAATTCCATCCAGTTAGATCAACAAATAATAAATCAAGAAAAAGGGTGATGACATGTGAGTGAATCCTTCTTTATGAGATATTAATGACAAAGAGATTATATTACATAGTAAGTGTTCATAGGTTGGTTGTCACTACTGTGATAATTCTTATCTCTTCAGGGGCCATGATGAGTTACTAGATCCCGCTCTTGGTCTATGAATACTATTCACTATTGTTGAGATAAGGTCTTAGAGGGTCACACACAATAACGTATTCGAGAATCTTCCCTATTCAGTTGAATATAAGTTTTGGACATGGTGGGACCCACCACCGGGGTCTGGGATTTGTCCAAGGTTAAATGATCAACAATATAATAAATAATTTCATATTATTCAAGTTATGAATAATGGGTATTGAATTTATTTATTAAATGTATTTACATGTTTTAGGTGAATGCATGAAAATATATTATTTGAATGAATATTAAACTATTCAAGGTTCAATTAATATTCATGGGAACAAAGAGTCAAGTTATGGACTCGTTTATTATCACATAATATTTTAATATATTATAAGAGAGTGATAATAAAATTTATGACTCAAATTAGCAGTCATAAAATGTCGTTTATAGTGCGTTAATTATTCGGGGGATGGAGAGGCAATATCAGGTATTTTAATTACATAATATAAATAGAGGAGGAGGGGAATTCACCAAAGACTATTCATGGGATTTCACTCTCCTCTCTTCTCTCCCATTTTATAGAGAGAGAATCTATGGATCTAAGGAGCTTAGAACGATCTCTCTTTCATGCATTACAAGTGAAGCGATGCGGTGATCATCAGAGCGTCAAAGGCATTGTCGAATATTAGCACTAGCACCTATAATTCAATGATCGAACCTCCTGCAGGTTTCTTGAAGCATGTGTGGACGATCTAAAGGAATTCAAATTCAGATTCTTTGAAATCATAGAATATACATTTATAATAAGTTTTTTCCATATGTATACCATAGGTTAGTAGGAGTGCAAAGGTTTTCTATGTAAAATATGTTTGGCCACATATATAAAATAGATTGGTCTTAAAGTTAGTTAAGACTAGGATGAAATTTATTCTCCAGTGATTGAATTAAAGTAGAAACCTAAGTTTTAGGGAATAGGATATAATGAGGTAGATATAAAGATTTCTTAGACCTAGTCAATCATATATATAGTGACATGGTATTGAAAAATACAAGCTGGAATAATTCAAGAGAGAATTGTTACCAATGTCACATGGAATAATCTATCCAGGTTGACATGTCCAGGATATGAGAAGAGATTAACAAGGGTGAGTTGAATTCCATATGCTTTAGTGATGAATCAATCATGCATGCCATGATATGTATAATAACTGATACTTCTAGTACAATATTTATAGTAGGAAAATATCAATTATATCCCGGAGCATTTCAAGTGAAGTAGTTAGAACTAACTAATTTTACTTCAGCAAGTATAAAAGATATGTACCTAGTAAGTGGAGAATATAGGATACTAGTTTGAGGGTACATAAATTAGTATTAATTAGATCAATGACATCTAGTATCATAGTTAGGCTAAGGTGATGAGTGAGACAAGATCATATAATCCAGTGGTAGACATACCTAAAAAGACCAAGTACATTGTAGATTTTGAAGTAGCTAAGAAGTAGTTATATGCAATGATTTGATCCAGTTCTTGGAATCTGACCTTGTAAGTAAAGAATTATCATATTATTACTAGCCAAGATGACAAGTTATGTCATAAGGAAAAAGAGATATACTCAGAGATACCATCTCTTGAGATGTTTTACTCAAAGAGATGAGGTTGTAAATAGTAGAATTTCCATGCATCAGAATCTTGGTAAGCCTAGCAGCTAAAGCCATGAATCAGTATAAACATGATCTTAGTCATGTGAGAAGCTAACAAGTTTAGTTAGAAAGTTGGATCTAGTGAAAGTGGGAGTGTTGAAATAGTGGGTTCCCTAGACCCAACTATTCAGTACTTTTGATTTCCATATTGTGTATATAATTAGCTATAAATGATGTTTTCTTACCAATATAGTGTAGAATTTTCTATTCCCACTATTGAAATGGTTATTTTCATAGATTAATTGTTGTATAGAAGGGTTATAATAGATACCAAAATATAATGATAACCCTGAGATACTATGACATTAATGTTAAAAAAAAGTCATATGGTCTAGATATATCTTACTAACTGGACATATCATATATTTGAATATCAGGTTCTGGGGGATCATAATCCTTGAGAATTTTTCTCATGAAGTTTTTTACTTTGTGATCTCTAGTAGTGAGATCATGAGGAAATACCCTCCAACATAAACACTATATGTTTTGGGTGTCATTGGATGTTTCTATCTATGGATATGTGTAGTGGTCTCCCGACTTGAGATCATTACCAATGTATTCCATTTGATTGCGTACATTGGTGCAAGTAAAAAAACTTTATGTTGAAATCTTAGTGAGGTAGCTTGTGTTGGGCGCATCATTGATGGCATGACATTGGTTGAATGATCAAGAAAGGATTTGTCACTTCCAAGCTTAGGAAGTAACATATCACGAGCCATGTTGATCAGGATGGTAGTAGCTTAATAAGACCATGGACATGGAAGTCTAGGGTAAATCTATCTTGTTAGATCAATAGATAATAAATAAAGGATGATGACACGAGTGTGCATCCTACTTTATGAAATATTAAAGACAAAGAGATTATATTACACAGTTTGTGTTTTTAGGTTGGTTGTCGCTGCTATGACAATCCTTATCTCTTTAGGGGCCATGATGGGTTGCTATATCCCTCTGTTGGTGTGTGAATACTATTCACTACTATCATGATAAGGTCTTAGAGGGCCATACATAATAGTGTATTCAAGAATCTACCCTATTCAGTGGAATAGGTATATTGGACTTTGTGGGCCCCACCACTGGGGTTTGATATTTGTCCAAGGAGATACGATCACCAATACAATAAATTCATATTATTCAAGTGAAGAATAATGGGCATTGAATTTATTTATTAAATGTATTTAGAAGTTTTAAAGTAAATACATGAAAATATTAATTGAACGAATATTAGTTTAATATATTAAAGGTTCAATTAATTTTTGAGGGAAGTACGAGATGAGTTAATGTATTGGGTATTATCACATAATATATTTATTATATTATATAAAAGTGATAATAAAAATAAATAATATTTATCACTAATTTTAGTCATCAAAATATTACTTATATAGTGTGTTAATTGTTCGGGGGTCGGGCCAAAATTTCCAGGTGATTCTATTTCACACTATAAATAGAGGAGAAGAGGAATTTTCCAAGGAATATTCATAGAAACTCTCTATCTACCTATCTCAACCACATTCTAGAGAGAGAGTATCTAGATATAGGATCTCAGATCAAGATCTCTCTCAAGAATCTCAAGCATGGCGATGCGGTGGTCGTCAGAGTGTCAAAGGCATTGTCGGAACTCTGCGCTAGCACCCATATTTTGATGATCAGTGCTCCTGTAGATTTTTAAAGCATGTGTGTATGATCTATAGGAATTAGGCTTCAGATTATTTGATAAGTGATAACCAATTAAAAGCACACACCATGCATGACTTTGGATTTGAACTCAGTATTTTACAATTTTTTGTATCATGATTAATCTCTTTCATGTGTGATCCTGAGGAAATAATTGGGCAGTGATTTTCCGACATCAACAAGTTTATGTCGATCTTTGGTGAAAAATTTTTAAATCCCATTTTTGGGCTTTCACTACATTCTTGATACCTTCAATATGGGCTTTTGAGCCCCAACTCACTTGGATCAATACATCATAGCAGTGACCTGTAGGGTCTCCTATACAAGGCCTTGAATGGTTCTATACTGATGGTGGAGTGGTAATTGTTGTTATACATAAACTCCAACAAGTTTAGGTGATCCTCCCAAATATGTCCATAGTCTAACATGAAATCTTGAAGTATTTCCTCTAGAACTTAAATGGTCCGATCCGTCTAGCCATCCTTTTGGGGGTGAAATATCATGCTCAACTGTAACTAAGTCCCAAAGGCCTCATGAAATTATATCTATAATCGTGATGTGAAGTAGGGATCACAATATGAAATGATTGTTGAGGGAACTCTGTGGAGTTGGAATATCTCCTTCACATAGTTTTGTCCCAAACTTTCTACAAAAAACTTCTCTATGATGGCTAAGAAGTTGGTCGACTTGGTGATTTGATCTATGATCACCCAGATAGACTGATGTCCTCTATCCAATTGTGGAAACCCCATAAAAAATTATATAGGGAAACTATCCCACTTCCACTTCATCACCTCAAGGGGTCAAGAAAAACCCATTGGAACCTAGTACCCAACCTTCACCTGATGAAAAGTGAGGCATTAAGAGACAAACTAAGATATCCACCTCTTCATCCATAGCCACCCGAATTGGCATTGAAGGTTCTGTATATCTTCACCACTCTTGTATGTACCACCAATGTGGACATATAAAACTCCCTCAAAACCTCCTCTCACAGAATCAATGGAACCATGTTCCATCCACATAAAAGGATGATGTGCTCCCCAACTTTATAAAATCCATCAGGAGCATGTCGAGTGGATATATGTCTACGCAAGGTCTCAACATCAATATCTCATAGATGAGCCTCCCTAATACACTGTAGAAGAATAGGGGAAAAAACCATAAAATGGAGGTAAGTTGCATTATCCTTTTCCACTAAGGACAACCACAATGAGGCCAACTACCCTAATTCCTCTCTCAACAACTATGAACAAGATCTCCTTCTAAGATCATCTTCCACCACATTCCACTTTCTGAGAGTATATACTATCTCAAAGTCATAATCCTAAAGGAACTCTAACCACCAAATTTGTATCAAGTTAATATATTTTTGCTTAAATATATACTTGAGACTCTTATGGTCTAAAAATATGATAACTCAATCACCCATAAGGTAGTTCCACCACATCTTCTGGGAAAATAACACTACTACCGACTCTAGGTTTTGGGTTATGTAGTTCTTATCACGGGGTCTCAGCTATCAGGCCTTATATGAAATAATTTTCTACCTCTACATTAGAACACATCCATGCCTAGTTCTGGAGGAATCACTAAACACCACATACTCAACACCCTCCTTTGGAATTATTAAGATGGGGAAAATCATCAAGCTCTACCACAACTCCTAAAAATCTTATTGATACCTCTTTTTCCACATGAAATGCTTCCCCCTTTGAGTCAAAATAGTTAAAGATGCCAAAATCCTAGAGAAATTATCCATGAATCTCTTATAGTATCCTATAAACAAAATGAATATCTTCACCTCCAATACACTCTTGGGGTGTTCCCAAGTTAGTACCACCTCAACATTTGTTGGGTCCACAACCACTCCCTCTTCTAGGATGACATGTCCTAGGAAGTAGACCTATCAAACCCAGAAAAAACACTTCAAGGGATTCCCATAAAGTTGGTTCTCTTAGAGTATGTCCAATACCATCCTCAAATGTCTTGAATTATCCTCCTCTAACGTCAATTACACCAAGATTTCATCGATGTAGACTACCACAAACCATTATAAAAAGGGATAAAATATCTAGTTCATGAGTCCCATGAACACTGCTA
The DNA here is from genome assembly GCA_963277665.1 of Viscum album. Taxonomy (NCBI): domain Eukaryota; kingdom Viridiplantae; phylum Streptophyta; class Magnoliopsida; order Santalales; family Viscaceae; genus Viscum; species Viscum album. Next base: position 545,963,689 of record OY728119.1, read on the forward strand.
GGGAATTAATCACACCAAAGTACACCAAAAAGTACTTATAGTGACTGTAGAAATATTGGAATTGCATATTCAATATATACTCATCTTGAACTCAAAGTTGGTGATAGCCCGACCTGAGGTCAATATTTGAGAACCACCTCACCCCTTTCAACTGATTAGAGATTTCATTGATTCTTGGTAGTGGATACTTATTTTTTATGGTCACCTGGTTTAGGTGACGGTAATACACACATAAAATCAAGAACCCATCTATCTTTTTGGTGAACAAAAATATGGATTTCCAAGGAGACACACTAGGTCTAACAAACCCCTTTCTTTTCAAATCCTCCAAAAAAAACTTCATCTATCCAATATCTATGGGATCCATATGATATGATGGTGTATATATCAAGTAAGTCCTTGGGAGAAAGTTTATGTATAATTCTATCTCTAGTTGGGGTGGTAATCCCGACACGTCCTTAGGGAAGGCGTCCTCATACTCTTCCACCATAGTAGGAAGCTAAAAGATCATGAAATATAATGATATAAGGGTAATAATATCCAAATTATGATTAATAAATTATTTCATCTTGAGAATGAGCATGTTATACTTTGCCTAAACTTCTTTCTCATGTATAAAAGAAAACCTCATCTCATAAACCCACAAACATCACATCCTCTAACCAAAACAATCAATCTGTGAATGAAACATAGATAGACATTACATACCTAGAATGACATCATAAGGCCTAATAATGTACACAAAATGACCCCATATAAATCTTTATCCTCCAATGGTTAGGTCACAATGTCAGTAGAAGTGTGTGATTGAGAAATCTCCCCCAGTAGGAGTCTCTAACCACAAGGTTCAAACTAAAGGCTCCATTGGAATATCTAGATCTTGAATAACGGATGTGGCAAGGAAAGAGTGTATTGAACATATATCTATCAACAATGAAGCTAAATTATAGAATACATATATAATGAATTTAATCATCCATGGATCCTTTGGGTTATAATCCTCCACTACCTATATCTACCCTCACCCCTGATCACCAGATCCTTGAGCCTGATGTGGACCACCTAGGGTGGTGGTGGAAATAGATCAAAATGTTAAACACCTCCTGCTGCTCTCCCAGATCATATTCAATGTATGCCACCCTATGAACCTATCTTCTCTAGATTTTTCCTTTATCTAGGTGGTCTATTTACTGTCTCCCTTTCTGCTTCTTGTCAAGTCAGAAAATCCCACATGAGACTTCCCTACCGATTACAAGAGTAGTATCACCTCTCCCTTGGCTGATAGGAACCATCTTGAGATCCCTAAACTATAGATCACTATCCTAATACTATCTTTGAAAGTGACTCACATTCCTAGATCCTTGAGTCTACAATCAATCACCATCTATTAAAGTATCATCTTCAGAGTTCCCACTACTAGAACCAACTATCGGTGACTACGTTACCAAGAAGCTCTCCACCATAAAGGCTCTCTCAAGAATTGATTCATAATTAGGAATGTAAAGAGATACCACTATAGCCTTAATAACTCAAATAAGTTCATGATCAAATGTATATGCTCAAAAAAACAAATCAAAAACCACATCCATGAAGTATAGTGAGATGTTAGTGAACCTAGATGCATACTCTGCTACTGACATGCTACTCTACTAGAGTTCCAAAATCTTCTGGATGTGCACTACTTGAAATGTTGGTGGGTAGAAGCCCCATATAAATATATGCTTGAATTCTCTCTAATATATAGTCACCTCATCATTCATTTGAGTCACTAGACTCCAAAATATCCCTACACATCCATGAATAAGGATCACCGTTAGGACCACCATCTAATTAAGAGGTATCCTAAAAAGGTAGAAAACTCTTCCAACTAACTCAAGCTAGTCCTCTATTACCTAGAGGTATAAATCATTCTAAAACCTAAGAGTTAATTGCCTATGAAACTTTTAGATCAATCATATCCTACACACATCCTCTACTAGAATTTCTAGGAAAATTGTCTGCTTGACAGGTGGATTCAAGACTAGAAAACCACCCATAGGAACCATCTATTGCATAGGACCTTGAACTGAAGCCTCATCACTAGGTTAATAATTATCATGATACAAATATGGAATCTGTGATAGATTTAATTATAGAGGAATATTGTAATAGACAATATGTACCACGATCAAAGAGTATATATGAGAAGATAAATCAAGAAGGAAATTGAAACCACAACCCATTACTACATGATATATGTGCCAATATTTTTCTTGAAACCAGTTCCTATATGTACCAATTCAACAATAAGGTTATCAAATTCTAAGTGAATGGATACATAGAACAATGTACCAACACTAGGTTCCCTATTTTGAGAGCCGAAATTGAGACACTTTAACACTGTTTCCCAAGTTCCCAAACCAAACTTCATACCTAAAAAATATCCAAAATCTAGTCCTAAGATGAAATGATTTGATACCACTCTATCATTACCCAATCCACATAGTCCCGCATATCTAGTGATAATCCAAGTGTAACACCCCAATATTTCCTCCAATAGGCCAAGGGTTGGCGACTAGCACCAAGTAGGTATATCACACATATGGGAGGTCTTAACCTAATATACCTATGAATAGAAACACTTTTCCAAGAAAAAATGAAATGAAATAAGGAAGGATATAAATGATACCAATATGAATGAATGCATATATATCCCACATCAGAGTATGACATAAGTAAAAGAGAGAATAAAGGGCTAAATATAAGCCCAAAAAAACTACAAAAGAGTCCAACATGATAGTAAGGATGATAATATTATGAAATAAAACTCTTAGAACCAATTATAATTTGTATAGATCAAATGTTCTCTACTTTTTCCTAGTATACCTAGGACTCTATTGTAAGGTATACCATCTGCATAAGACACATCATGTGGGGGAATATCCCATGAAGGTGTGAGTATAAACATACCTATTAGTACACCCCAAAATCACCAAACATAAAACATCAAGAGGGAAGTCAACTCATCATCATGAAGGCATGCTAATCAGAAAATGAGATAATAAAAATAAAAACCTAGATATACTCAAGATAGACACCAAGTCTCAAATTATTGTCACAACCACACTTCCCACTTAGGATACCTCTTGAGTATTTAAGGTAATGCTCATCTAGGAGAACTCACTCCTTTTATATTACTAACACTGATGGTTCTCATCTGAGAGGTCATTCTCATCGAGCCTCAATATAAATAAGTATAATATGGAACTTAGAAGATCTCAATAAATATATTGGGTATCTAACCCTGGGCCTATTATGGATACTTAAACCAACCTAGAGTAAACCACTAGGATGGGGATCTCAAGCCCTGGAAGTTGGTAATTGGATCCCTAACCTAAAATAGGGAGGAATGATAGAGGATAACACCTCGTGCCACATAGATGGATATCTAAATCTATCCATGACTAATATATATAGGGGATCACTCATACCATGCTTAGGATGAGATTCTTTATAATACCCTCATAGGGATGGACCAAGTAAACATAACCTACTAATACTGGTCTAAAACAAGAAGAATGAGGGCCTCAAAATACCTTGAAAGAAGTAAAATATGTTTATAGGGACTAAATAGTGTGTATTGGATTGTCTGGGCATGCATGTACCCTATGAACCATTATCATGTACTATAGACCATGCCCATGTACTTTGGCCATGCCCATATTTTCTGGCTGTAATGGTGTACACTAGCCACGACCATGTACTCTTGAAATGCTTGGGGTGCTCTGGACATGTCTAGGTACTATAACCATGTCTAGGTACTCTGGATATGCTTATGCCAATGTACCCCTAGGGTACACATGAGCTACCGACATCAGGTCATAAAGTGTGTGGTCTAGCCACATAGTGTGTGATTTTTTATTCTATGCGTAAACCCTAGATATCGCAGAAGGGGAACTACACAACATGCATTCTTATGAAGTACAAACTATGTATGTTAGGATTTTATAGAAACTCATGAAGGTATAATGCATCCGTTGGTGCCGAAATTCCACCTAAAGATGATAACAGCTAGCTTTGGGCAAGCCAAATCTACCATATGACTTGAAAGACCATCCTAGGAATTATTAGGGTGGTGCATGAAAGTTTTAATGTGTACACAGAAGATCAGGATCCACACAAAAAATATTTCCATGCCAAATATGATGAGATTTATCATCCCTACACCTTAGTTGATCATGATTTCCAAGGAAATCAGACACAAGATGCAAGGGTTGTGTGCAAAAAAAATCAACGCTATGCGCAAGATAATGATTGGAGTGAAACCCTATTCTGTGACAAATACAATGTTAAACTGTCTCCTTGTGAAGATGTTTTCTGTATCAACAAATGAAGATATATGTAATCCATCTTCTATGACTAGATCCTTATGTGCCCATCACTGAATATTTTGGCTATAAATAGAATCTCACCCACCCTTTTAGGGTGACTCTCTGGAAGATGAAGCGTCAATTTTATGCGCATAATAAAAACCTTGCAAAACATTGTGAAAACATAGAACACTCAAGGTAGAGACTTTTTCACAAAAAGTTCCCTATGGGTCCACAATCGACTGGGTCCATAGTTGAGTAATCCTAACCCAACCTCTTTCAACCCAAGTTGAGTGTGTGAAAAGAATCGTTTTGCGTAAAACCCTAACCTTGCATGAAACCCCAATCTTACATACACCCCCTCTTTGAAACTCCATGGAATGTACCTATGTTAGAACAACATTCTTGAGAAACATTTTCACATAACACCCATACCTTGCACTCACCTCTTGCATGCACCCCTCCAAGCTTGTGTGCAATAACTTCATTATCCCTTTCATGGTGTCCCCTATGCTTCTAGTGCATGTATTTACATACCTTTTTATTCTACGCATAGGTACCATAAACTCTATTTATTCTCATCACAGGGACCTTAACATAGACCTTGTTACTTTACACTCCTCCCGTCGTTATAACATGGTAGTTCCAAAGCCATAACCCACCCATATGTGCATGAGTTGTGGTCACTTAAGCCCATGGGATGTGGAGTGAACCCCAACACATCCGATCTCCATGAAACATAACTATCTAGTCCCATTGTTCTTATAACATGATACAAAACTATATTCTCACCCTATTAAATGAACATAGGATTCCTCATACACGATTTCATGGGATACCACCTTCTCACCCACTGCTGAGGGATCCTCTTGCATTGGGAAACCTCCATGTGTAAGGCCTACTTACCCTATGTGATAAGTACAAAATTATCCATGTATGAATCACATGGAATGATATCCTCCTCATAGGGAATGAGATCCTACTTGGGAAGCTCCCATGCATACACCACAAACAATATCTCATTGACACTTTTTTCATGACACAAGTGTCAGGTCTACTATTTCCTCTTATTTCTCACACTGAGCATGACTCATGTGGGATTTGAGGATAGTGGTGATCATGAAATCCTACCAATCACCACTATGAGCCTTATCTACCGATATAAGCCTCAAAACCCATTCAAATAGGCCTCTTTTATGTGTAAGCCCCAACCATACTCACCCTATGAAAAGCTAACATGTGTAAGCCCCAACAACGTGCTCCTTTGGGACTCCTATATGGTATAATCCCCAATAAAATATACTCAATGGGCCTCCTCATTAGGTATAAGAACCATACCATTCCAAACTATGTGAGATTTTATTCCCAACTAACTGGGATATGCAGGAATCCTCCCTGAGGTCCAAACCCAACATACACATCCATCTTTATTTTCTCTAGGCCACATACTCAGTAAGATCATTCCCCTCACCTGAGATACCACATCTTCTCCAGGTCCCTCAGGCAGTTCAATGCATAATCCCCACACCAAATCTATCCAAGAGAGATAATCTTGAGAAGGGTATCTTTCATTCATAATCCCCACACCATCCCTCATCGACACACCTTTCACAGCGCGAGCATCTTCACTACATGATGATAAACTACATGGACCAGACTTGTCACAAAATCTTAAATTGTGATATCAAACTATTTGGATTTTGATTCTTGTGTTATAAACAGGGTATATAGGACAACTCTTTGAGGTTCAATACCAACCATCAGTAAACCAAGGTGCTCCCTCTAAGGGATATACCTCCCCAAATCCACCTCAAGGGGTGTTTTGATCAACCTTCATGGTGTGACATCTTCCCTTTATGGGTCACACCTCCCAAATACACCTCCATGGGGTGTCTTGATCCATCCATTGGTAAAATTATGGGTGTATCATCTTCCCTACTAGGGACACACATCATTTATCCTCCTTCATGGGGTGTTTTGATCAATCAAATCCATATCCACAAGAAATTAAAATTATGACCCATAATACATACCTCATAAAAAACATGGGATGAATGAGGTGAAATACTTGGAAGATATATTCCAATGGAGTCATCTACCTCATGAAAAACATGGGATGAATAAGGAGAATGTGTTAAAAGATATACACATTTGATGTTAGATACCTCGTGATCAACACAAGATACATTGGGTTCCACACCTAAGATGCACCAAGGTGGTTGCCCTTCTATGTGGACAGGCACTGCTCCAGCAAATAGGATCTCATTCAATGTGAGGAAGATCTCACTACCATGGAGATGATTAGATGTGGAGAATGTATGAGGTGGGTCACACCACGTGTGATGCATAGGGAGAGACCACAGTTTACCATCATGTGTTGAGGACAATGGTGCTTGGAAGTTTAACGTCCTGTAGCTCAGACGAGGCGGGTTCCCTCATAGACTTAATATGTTGTTCATGAAACTCTTCCTAGTGCCATGTCTTAATGGAAACCAATTAATTATGCTGCTTCTGTCAGGACATTCCAAGGGGTCTAGCTAGGGAAACAACCTTTGGTCGGGGGAGTAGTCACGTTGGACATCGCTGGCGTGTCTGGTCGCTGGAACACTGGTGCGTCTGGGTTTATTCCCCTTATGATAGGGCTTCTCAAGGGCATAGAAGCCTGAGGAATCCCTTGTTGAATGTGGGGGAATTATATGCCATATGAACATCTCTGAGGGTTTCCTCAGCTTCCCATGTTTAACACAGGGTATGCCACGAGTTTAACATCTAGCGAAGCTAGATCAAACTGATCGGAATACTGAAAAGAGTGAATCAGATGGGTGCGAACCCTAGAGGGATCACTGATGCTAGGGATAATGCGTGGTTAGTTACCTGATTTCATCTAGGAGTAGTGAGAAAGCGGGTGACATGATCTCACCAAGATGTGGCACCCTGGGTAAGAATCAGGATGGATAATGGAGAGTTGAGAGTGGATGGGGAGTAAGATGAATCCGTCGCAAGGGTGACGGTGATGTTGTGCTTGAGTCTCAAAGAGAGTTCCTACGTATCCATGCAATAGGGAATCAAAGTACATGTAGTTTTGTGGGGTGATGGGACACCTGAGGAGGTGGCCTGTGAAAATGGACGCATGGATGGGACCCGGAGGAAGGGAACCTCTAGGTCGGAACATGACCTTTTCGGAACACATATGATCAAAGGAGAGACCAATATGGGACATGAGTGATGGGATTGAGCCTTAGGGAGGCTTACTATATACCCCTGTGGTAGGGAATCAGAGTCCACGTAGTTCAGGTTGGGGGTATAGAATTAGGGTGTACACATAGGACAACAACCTGATGATATACTGGGGCTTACGTATGGTTAGCATCCTGGGTTGGTCTAATGCTCGAGGGGAAGACCTGAGATGTGGGTCCTAATAAAGTGGAATATGAAATATTACCATCAATTTAATACTACAAAAACTTACCACTGGTTGGGTGAAAACAACGACTTACTGTCTATCGGGGAACACAACGACTTACCATCAATTGGGAGAAACAAAGGCTTACCTTCAATTAGGTATCACAACAGCTTAACACTGGTTGGGTAAAAGAAATATCTTACCATCGATCGGGGAACACAATGACTTACCATCAATTGGGAGAAACAATGACTTACCATCAATTATGGATCACAACAGCTTACCGCTGGATGGGGTTCAACGACTTACCACTGGATGGGGTTACAATGGCTTACCACTAAATGGGGTTACAACAGCTTACCACTAGATGGGGTTACAATGTATTACCACTGGATGGGGTTGAACCTCAGTAAGGATTCCTACATACCCTTCCTAGGATATATGGATTAAATTCCACACAGTTCAAAATATGTGGATGCAGTTTAATGTCATGCGGGACAAAGGTGGACCGATGTGAAGGGGTTAGGACAAGTAGGTGTTGGGATTTAACCTCATGGAGGATTTCTGCGTACCCTTCCTAGGAGATAAGGATCAAAGTACACATAGTTAGGAAAAAATGGATGCAGTTTAACGTTATGTGGGATGAAGGGCCCACGTGGCATAGCTGCACCAGTACACACCCCACCAAAACTACTAAGCCCACGTGAGTCATGCTTGATGTGAGAAACAAGAATTAGTGGTGATATTTTCCTAGTACAGGAAGGCACACATTAGGGGAAGTGAAATTTTAGGTGAATGACATCCCAAAACTATTGACCCGCCTAATTAATAGACATAGATGTGCAGAGGTGTAAAACCGTGTGCTGGAATTCCACTTGAACATAAGGAAGTGGAAAGATGTGAGTCATTTCACCTAAGATCTGTATCACAATGATAGCAGCGTGATGATAAAGGAAAACTATTGACCATGTTTGAAACACAATATCCGTTTTGTGTTATCCTAGAATGGGGACAGAAAAATGAGGGTTGACTGCTGACCATGTTCGAAACATGGAACCTGTCGCAAATGTTGTCTGAGGTCTTCAGGGGTGTTGGCCCAAGATGGTAGGTGAGCTAATGTGGCATGAGACCAGGCCATAAAGTGGGTCACTTTAGGCATGGAAGAGGATGAGGATCCAAATAAAGGTCTCATGAAGCTTGTACATGGAATGAGGGAATGTTCATGTGAGAATTCCATGCCTTGGGATGTTTTTCACGACACATCTGAGTAAGAAAATAGGACGTATCAGATAGAGGGAGTCAAGTCCCTTTACAAGGACAAGGGTCTTGGGGTCGCATGATTCTAGTGTAAGGTCATTAAATGGACCATTAAGGGGGGACTTGACTTAATGAAGTGTTCAAAGGGTGGAAAAGTAGTTGAAACTGATGCGTAGTTCCCATGGGGAGATCTTAGTTTAGGGTCATAGAACTCAGACCAAGCTGGGGAGAGACAAGAAAGAAACATGGTGCAGTTTTTGCAAAATCGGACGTGAATGGGAACCCAAGAGGTGCTCCCCGTACCACATGATTCTAAAGGAGTTTGGGCCAAGGGGCCAAAATAGGGCAGGATTTAAGATTCCTAGGGCTAGACCCACAAACGGGATGTCTGGGCATTCCTACATATCCCTTGAGGATGGGAATCAAGCCATACATAGTTTTGGAGGATGTCACGTAGTTTAATGTCCTGCAACCAAGATGGTTGGATATTAGTTTAAAGGTCTTAGAGCTCAGACTATAAATGAAAAAAATGGGGGAGGGAGACATGTGGTGCAGTAATTTCAAAAACCCAACGTGAATGAGGACATATGACCACATAATACCATGTGCTCCCTAGGGAAATTTTAGGTCAAGGGACCAAAAATCAGAGTTGGGATGGGCCTAGGGTCAAGTGACTAGGAGTTTTCACATACCCCAATATGATGGGGATCAAGACATACGTAGTTCTATAAGTGGCGTGGTAGTGTACCAGTGCCAAGGACAATACTGTCGTGCGGGTTTGGCCCATGCACCAAAAGACGTGGCATTTGATAGATCTTGTTTGTTCTTTTAGGATGGATGTGTGTTTTTTTTGTGAAGTGATAAACCTAGGACGAAAAATATAGGTGTCACTATAAGAATTAAGCTATATGTAGGCATTGAAAAATGGTATGGTGGAGGACCGATATCCAACATGATGTCTCCTCAAGTGAGGACATCAAAATGTAATTCCGTTTTTCATCATGCAGCCAGGATGATAATGTCATAGTTTAGGGTCATATCATAGGACCTACTAATGCATTTTAATGTTGTGCAATAACGATGTAGTATTTTCAAGTTGTGTGGGACTAGGGAGAATATTTTAAGGTCATATGGATTTGAAACATACATAAGAAACAAGGTTGGGGGTGGGGGGATGTACATGACGTGATGAAGCATACCCGACGTGAGTGAGGACGAGATCCACACCACACGATGCACAATTCCAGGGAAGAAACCTCGGGCTGAGGGGCCAAAAAAGATCAGAAAACATGGGGCTAGAACTATGTATGAAATGTCTAGGTGTTCCTACATATCCCATGAGAATGAGAATCAATCCATACACAGTTCTGGAGGTGCATTTTAAAGTCTTGTGGGATGAGGGGAAAGGGAGACTAGCTCCTGGAAGGGAAGTACGTGATGCAGCTATTGCAGACCCTATGTGAATGAGGACGTAAACCCTACACCGCACCATGCAATTCCATGAAATTCAGGTCCACAAGGTCAAAAAGAATAGGTAATGGGCATTCCTACATATCCCATGAGCATGGGAATCAAGCTATACATAGTTCTGAGAGTTTTGGTTCTTATGTCTTACCGAAAGGACATATAAGGAGATCTTAGTTTAAGGTATTAGAGCTCAAACCATGGAGAAGAGAAAATATTCCAAGTGAGTGCAGACCTCGATCTGGTCCCTAAGACCATGTGAGATATTCTAGATGTGGGAAACAAGGGAGGAGAAGGTCTTTGCAACATGTGGAATGCATAAAACGGGAGACCAGTGTGGAGCCCCGAATGATTCCTTACCGTGGCTTTGTTATCCTAATGTGGAAATGCGCACTGAGGGATAATACCAAGAGTGTCGAAGTTCCAATTGGACATGATGGATTGGAAAATGATGTGAATCATGCAACTTACATTTAGGGATTGATGGAGTTGGAGTGATGATGGAGGATAACTATTGACCATGTTCGAAACACAACACCCATATCGTGTGACCTAAAATGGTAATGACAGATGAGCATCAACTACTAACCATATTCACAATGCAGGACTTATATCAAATTTTCATTCAAAATCCTTGAGGACGTTGGATTGAAATGGTAGGAGAGCCCTTAGGCCGAGCATCCATTCCATTTGGAGGTACTTTTGGATGTGAAAGATGATGAAAGACCAAATAGAGGGCGACATGAAGCATGAAAATGGTAGATAGCATGTATATGTGGAATCCAACACTCTAGGTCCTAAACTAGAGTGCTCCTGGGCACATTGGTGAATTACCAAAGAGGGTTGAGGGGCTAAACTTAAGATCCTCCAACTCAAAATGATGAGCATGGAATAAGGGGAAGGAAGAGATCTTAGAAGAAATAGGTACATGGCGTGGTAGTTAAAAAATCAATGTGAATGGGGACATAAGCCATTGACACATTGTATACCCATCTCCGGGAATAACTCAGGCCATAAGGTCCAAAAAGATGAGGAGATTTCCAAGAAATAGGGTTGGACCCAAAGACTATATGTTCGGGGAGTCCTATGTATCCCATGAGGATGGGAATCAATCCATACATAGTTCTAAAGGCACAGTTTAACGTCTTGTAGTATGAGGATGGAAGTTGAAGTGATCTCCAAGAAATGGAATACACAGTGCAACCGCGATGAACTCAACAGGAATGAAGGAAAATGCCTACCCCACACCATGTGTTTCGACCCAAGGGGAGATCTTGGAGTTTGGGGATGGGCCAATGGATGAAATGTCTGGGCATTCTTACATATCCCATAAGGATGGGAATCAATCCATAGGTAGTTCTGAAAAGGGGTCATGCAGTTTAGCGTCATGTATTGAAGACGTGAGAGAATAGAAGAACGAGGAAGGGCACATGGTGTGATCATCGTAATCCCTACATGAGTGGGGAAAAAAGAAGCTTACACTACACCATGTGGTTTCCCCCAAGAGAACTACACCTAGGTGGGGTAGTCAAAGAGATGTGTTTGGGGGATGGACTCAAGACAAGACATTCGAGCGTTCCTATGTATCCCATGAGGATGGGAATCAAGCCATACATAGTTCTTGAGATGAGGTTTAACATCTTTTGGGATGAAATACAATTTAATGTCATGCTGTACATAACAGTTTAAGGTCATGTAGGACCGACGTACTCAAGAAAAGTATTTCTTGAGGAATTTAGCACTGGTGGGAGGGGTTATATGCTCTTCATCTATGGTAACCAAAGAGTACGATCCATTGGGGTAAACCTTGTGAATGATGTAAGGTTCTTACCATTTGGGCTCCAACTTGGGTGGTTTCCTACCAGGTATCATTGCTGTTCTCAGGGCCAACACCATGTTACCTTGAAAGAAAGAGTGAAGGTGAACTTTCTTGTTGAAATCTCTAGCTATCTTGTTATGATGCCTTTCCAGATTGTGCAGGGAATGAAACCTGTTCTCATCGAGTTCTTCCAATTCATCCAGATGGATTTCAGCTACTTTATTTGGTGATTTCTAATCATAGATAGATATGAGTAATGAAGGAAACTGAATCTCAATGGGTATGATGGCCTCCGTTACATACACCAGGGAATATGGGATCACCTGTGTGGAATTGCAAGTCGTTGTCTGATAGGCCCAAAGGGTGTTGGGGAGTTTGTCCGGCCAACTCTTTTTGTTCTGATCAAGCATTTTCTGCAGAATGTTAGAGAGGGTTTTTTTGAAAGCCTAGATCTTCCCATTTTCTTGCGTGTGTAGCGGGAGGTATGTTTATAATGTATGTTGTACTTGGCATACAATCTCTTCAACTCGACTACCCGGAAGTTGGTGCCATTATTGATAAGGACAGCGTGAGGGACTCTAAATTGATAGATGATGTTGGAGATCACAAAGTCAATGATAGAACGGGCCTTGAACTCCTTGAGCAGAACTGCATCTTCCCACTTGGAAAAGAAATCCGTAGCGGTCAGAATAAACCTGTACTAGCAAGCTGTCGCCATTGGATATGGTACCATGACATTGAGTCACCAGACCAAAAAGGGCCAAGAGTACTTGATGGTGTGGGGAGGATCTGGTAGCCGATGCACAAAGTTGGCATAGATTTGGAATGCATGGAACCTCTTGGAAAACTCGATGAAGTCATGGATCAAGGAGGGCCAAAAATACCCTAGTCTCTAGATCTGGTGAGATAGTTTCAGCCCGATCTGATGAGCCCTGTAGGAACCGACACGAATCTCCTGCATGACTTGAGAAGTCTCAACTCCTTGAATGAAATGGAGGATAACCCCATCAAACACATGCTTGTAGAGGGTCCACTCAAGACTGGGAACACTTTGGAGAGTAAACTGCAACGCGCGATGTTGTATTCGCTCGTGCTCGGCTTGATCTGTCGGAAGATTTCCATTTTAGAGATACTCGACAAAGGGGGTACTCCAATCTGGAGTTACTTCCAACACTGTGTCAGGGGAACCTAGGGGTCCTAACATGGAGGTTCCAGTGGTAAGGAGGATTACCCACAAGCTATCATCATCATATGGAGTGACATGGGAGATGACTCTTTGGTGTGCCACATGGATAATCAAATCATCTTGATCAGGCTCCGCAAGAGATGAAGCTAGGCTGGACATGGTGTCAGCTCGACCGTTATGAGATTGAGGGACATGGGTAACTACTGGATAATATGGGAATTGGGCCATAAGCTAGAGGGTCCATTCCAACAGTGGTACAAGTTCTGGATTTATGACGACATAGTCACTGTTGATTTGTTTGATGACTGGTTCAGAGTCCCATTTCACATGGAAGTGGGGAACGTCAATCTCAAGGGCCAACTCGAGGACAGTAATGAGAGACTAATACTATACCTCATTGTTGGTGTATCCTTTTGATAGTAGGAATGAATATTGCAGAACAACCTATGCTGCGGTAATGAAGATGATACTCAGACCTACTCTGTTGAGTCTGGGATCCTCGAGACTTCTATTGGTAGGGATCCAGGAAGTACCATCAAAGTGAATTTTCCAGCACAGAATGGATTGTTCTACCAAGAGGATTGCCTCATCAGAAAAATCAAGGTCTTGAGACTAGTCTATAGAAGCTTGATGGGCGGAAAGAAAGTCTGATAATGCTTGCCCATTAATAGCCTTCTGAGGGACAAACCTGACATCAAACTGCTAGAGGATCACTGCCCACCGAACTATATGGCCTGTTAACATGAGGAAGTTTAGGATATACTTCAGCATATCTACTCAGGACACCAGCTGTACCTCATAGTTCTACAAGTAATGTTGCAATTTCTGTATTGCGTATACCAGTGCAATTCATCTTTTCTCAATAGGGGAGTATCTGTTCTCTGTATCGAGGAGCATGTGGCTGAGATAGTATAGACTATTCTCCATCCCCTCATCGTTCTTCTGGGTGAGAAGGGCACTGAGATATCATTCTAGGGTAGTCACATAAAGGACTAGTGGCTTTCTGGAAATGGGTAGCATCAGGACTGGTGGCTGGAGTAGATACTGCTTGATTTCCTTGAAAGCAGTCTGACATTCCTTATCCCATTGGTAGATAGTTCCTTTCTTCATGAGCCGAGAGAAGGGATTACATTTGCTGGCCAAATTCTCGATGAATCGGTGTATGTAGGCCAAGTGGACTTAAAAGTATCAAATCTTCTGAATGTTTCTCAAGGGAAACATCTGGTTGATGGACTTGATCTTATCCAGGTTGATATAAATACCCCTGTATCTAAAAACGAAGCCGAGAAACTTTCCGAAGGTGACCCCAAAGACACACTTCAATGGGTTCATATTCAGATGGCGATAATGGAGGAACCCAAAAACTTTCTCAAGGTCTTTGAGGTGGTCTTGATGCTGGTGAGATTTGACCACCAGATCATCCACATACCATTCCACCAATGTCCCAAGGATTGGCTTAAATATGCAATGCATATCCCGCTGATAGGTTCCACCTACATTCTTTAGACTGAAGGGCATGAATTGGTAGAAAACGTACCATGTGGTTCCCTGAAGGCTATATAATCCTCATCCTCAGGGGCCATTCAAATCTGGTTATACCCAGATTACCCATCCATGAAGGAAAGGGCCTGAAACCCAACTGTAGCGTCGATCAACAATTCCATCAAAGGAAGGGGAAAATCATCCTTCGAACAATGACGATTGAGATTCCAGAAGCTGATGGAGAATTTGATATGTCCATTCTTCTTCCTGATGGGCACAATGTTGGATAACCATCTAAGAGTACTGGACCTACTTGATGAAATTGGATTTGATGATATTATCAACTTCAGCCTCGACCTTGGAACCGTGAGAAGGGTTCATCTTTCTGGGAGGCTGCTTAAACCCACGGTGATTTTCTGGGAGACATAGGTGGTGGAAGACTACCTGGGGATCTAGTCCCGACATTTCGTCATAGATCCCGAAAAATACATCACGATGATTCTTCAACAAATCCACGTACTTCTTTTTCCCTTTAACATGCATGGCGGAACTGATCAATGTGGGTTTCAGATCCATCTCGCTACCAAGGTTCACTTGTACCAATTCATCAACCTTGGTGGAGACACCCTATTCAAAGGTGGGGAGAGCACCCTCTAAATCCTCTTCTTCACTTATGGAGGATGGATCCTCAGTGGGAAGAGTTTCCTCTGAGTCAATAGATCTAGATGGAAGACTGGTACCTGCCCGAGTGATGGTAGACACTGCATCGAGGGGATACTATGCTGCCAAAACCATGGAAATGAAAACTATTGATCTGATTACATCTAGTCTTCGGATTAAGGGTCCACACTTTATGATATCTAAGTAATAGTGATGCGTTGGATTGAGCCAGTTTATCCTAGCCCAATGAAACAAACAAGTATGGTGTATTGCTGTTTCCATGGGGCAGACATCCTGATATCTTATGGGAATAGGGGGCTCTGGGATCACCTGATCCTGATTTGTGTAGGAATACGAGGTGATCTTCCATCATATCTTAGACTTGAAAATGTGCTCCCCCCTCATTCTAGAAAAAATGAAGTATTGTCCCATATCCAGGGTCATAACCTCTAATCAGTGAATTGTAAAGATGTAGGCATCATCAAGACCTGTCCACAGGTCTTTGCAACCGTATCATGTTCAACCTCGTTAGCCTAAATATTCTTTTCCTTACTCTTGTAATAGTCGTCATCCAAATAGTGGGATTCACAAGAGGCAAAGGGAGATGCGTCACCCAGGAGTATGCCCACTTAACCATTAAGGGATTACTTGAGGCACTGGTGATATAATGAAGGGACTGCCGCATGTAGGTGGAGCCATGGCCTGCCCATCAGCACATTATAAGAAGTGTCCTGGGAGACAACCATGAGATCAGTGCTAGAAACTAGGCCACCAAACTGGGTGTTTAGGTGAATCTTGATGACCAGCATATGTTCCATACTATAATAACCTTGAATTTTCAAGTCATAGGGATTTAGGTCATCCTCAGATAGCCCCATATTTCGGAGGGTCCGAGTTGGGATTAGGTTGATCCCAGAGCCTGTGTCGACAAGGCAACGATGGACCTCCACGTCGTTGAAGTTGCTGGTGATGTATAATGGGTGGATGTGACCCTGTATGGGAGATCCTTCATCTTATATGAAGAACGAGATAATGTCCTGGAATTCATCATGCTCAAATGCCTCAGCATGGAAGGCTTATGCAGTGGCTACCTCTGTCCCAAACTAGAGGGGGCTTCTTAAAACCTCGACAAGGGCTTCACATATATCTTCTGATAGGTGAAGAGCCTCAAGGATAGAGAGACTTTTTGGAATGCTAGAAAGATGATTGAGGACATCATACTTCTGTGCTAAGCATGAACTTGTACTTATAGGAGTTTATTCTATGGAAGGAGGTATGGAAGGCCCTGCCAGCTGGACTAGTGGCTGACTGGTGAGGGTAATGTCCTGCTGCTCACTAGTTGAAACCTGTGGAGTGACTACCAGACAAGGTCCAGATGATGGAGACTAGTCCGTAGCAAAGTGTGGATGATCACGGCGTGGTCGGGGCATCTTTTCCTAATATAGTAGCACAAACAGTGGTGAAGGTGGACCTGATGACAACAGATGAGAAGGTTGCACATGCTGATCTTTGTGCTAGACCTGCTGTCTAGTTTCAGTGGCATGCATAGCCTGGCTGGAAGTGCTAACTGAGGCACTATAATGACCCATATTTCCATGGCTCCATCGACACTAGCAATGACTGGGAACATTGGGAGGATCCACCTAGTTCTCCTTGCCATTAGAAATCATGTAGTGGTTTACCAGCTCTATGGTGTTAATCGAGGTGTACCCTTGATTATCACCTGAAGAAACCTCCACCACTAGAAGAATTATGGTGGGAATTTCCATCTATGGGGGCATGAAGCCACTGAGATTACATGGTGATGAAGATATCAGTGGGGGACTTTTTTTCCCTTATGCCACCGATTCTTTCTCTTCTGGGAGGAGGATAGGTGAGCCGTTGATGCAAAAGTATTGGATACGGGTGATGCAACATCTTCTGAAGGCTTAGGTCGATTCATACATGCACGAATAATACCGTGGGCATGGGCGACGACCTTATGAGCCATCCAATCATCGAACTTCTAGGAACCGTGGTTAGAAACCCGATACCACTCACCTTCACTGTCACTACCACTGTCTAGATTCATGAAAACACATGCCACATGTTCTAGAGCTGGGCCTAAACTGAATATATAGTTATCAACCTGGTCTTGAAGCTATTATTTAAACACATAGCACTGTTTAAGGGTGTGCCCCAGGATCTGGGGATAGGGGCAGTAGTTGGGGCGATCAGTTAGATCCACCTATTTTGGCCTCCTGCATTCAGGTAAACATATAATCCACCGTTCCAAGGAACTTCAGAAATAGCTGGGAACCTGGGCCTCATTAAATGATTAGGTTAGGTTTCTCCTATCTAGGAAGGGGGCTATGGGAGCCTGTCCCTGACGAGGGGCTGGACGTGCCTGTTGAGGAGGTAGAGCCTGATTATCATGCCTGGGTGGTGGAGGCATGTTACGCGGGGTGCCTGCTGATTATAAAGTGGGCGGTGCTGGGCCAGAGGCTATGCCTAAGGTGGAAGTCCCCTGTGGGGCTGTGGAGGTGCTTCCATTAGTAACAACTCTAGTTACCTCAGAACCTCTATTTGGGCCACCATAGCGGGCTTAGCCTTAACATATTTTCTTGCAGGAATTGTAGGAGCTAATGGACGTGCCATCTTGGCCTACTGTAAGGCTTCCTCTAGGAACTGTGCCTTATCAAAGAAGTATCAAAATCCACCAGGGTAGTTTTGAGTAATGAGACAGGGGACCAGTTCGGTCTTGACATTCCCTACACACATCGTCAGTAGCTGTTCCTGAGTTAGCGACATATCCAAGGAGTAGGTAAGGCCCATCCATTGGGTGAAAAAGTCCGAGACGTGCTCGTCATGCCTCTAATTAAACTTGAAGAGGTCTGCAATACTCGTCTTTCGGGTGGTAGAGCTAAGCTGGTAGAGAAACTTCCTACGGAGGTCTTCCCAGCCGGCGACCGAACTGATGGGTAGATGGTTGTACCAAAAAAACACAGGTCCTTCCAATGTCTGCACGAAACATCAGAGTTTGGTGGCCTCCTACTATGCTGGAGTTCCCAACATGGGTCTACACTTTGAGATAAATTAGGCCAGATGCTGCAGCGGATCACCCATCCCATTAAAGGGGGAAAGGCGGGATTTCCGAAACTCGAGGGTGCTGGAATATCATCCACCCATACCGAATACAACTTTCTATTAGGTAGAATTTCCACCTGTTGAGTCTCCAACACCTCGAGGTGGGCAATGAGGGCCGCCATCAGATCTTCTGGGTAGGGGTTCCTGTCTTGACGAGGATCTATGACCACTAGTGAATTGGAAAGTTATTCAACATGATAAGTGGGCCCAACGACTCATGGAGCAGCTGGTGGGATGACCTTCGGAGCGGCTGGGGGAACCTGAACTGGGTTCCAGGGATTGTCATGCCGTTCAGGTAGATTTAGAAACACATACCACTCCCTCTTGCTGTAAGTTCCATCCTCTACCCTGTTTGCATGGGTAGGATGGTCAGGGTCCCCTAGAGGCAATTATTCAGGGGGAAGTTGTGCTTTCCCCTTCTTCTCTAACCGAGGATCACCGTAATCCGGTCACCACTCCACGACACACTCAGTAAGGAGGTCATCAACCATCTTCTTATGCTCTGCAAGCTACTGATGCAACACAACTTTTTTGGGATCATCCTCCATCTTTTGTACTAAGCCAGACAAGTCTGAGGGTTTGATGGATCTGAGGTTTTCCTTACCCTTATTGGGATTCCGGCTGAGGACCAATGTCTCAGTGGGCACAGGAAGACCCAATAGATTTCTCTGTTGGAGAGTAACCCTTCTCAGCAGGTCCAATAGCTGTGGTACTCCCCCATTGGGTAAGTTTTCTCCAAGGAGTTATGTCTCCGTCTCTTCCTCTAATAGATCAGCCATGTTAACCACGACTCTACCTAGAGGCATATCCTCTATATCACCTGGAAAGTCAAGATGGCACCAGATAGAACTAAAATAGAGGGTAACATACTGCCCCCAACCACAAATCTGAACGTGGGGGGAAGCCTCCTTGATTATCCTATGGAGAACTTTAAAGTTCTGAAAGCATCATTATTGGAGGGTCCTATGGCGGCCTGGTGACTCAGGATGTTGGGCCACGGGGAGTGTGACAAAATCAACCAAATTAAATTTTTGACCAATGTCTTCAAAGTGTGCCTTACTCTTGGGGTAGGCCATTCGTTGACAAAGAAGAAAAAAGTGAGTTGCCCAGAGGGTCTGTCGAAAGAATCCAACCTCCTCCTAGGTGAGTGACTCTAGTTCACTGATGTTTGGTGCTAAAACTAGACAAAATATCTCTAGGAAATGGTCCACCACAAGAATTTACCATAAGATACTTGGATCAGACTCAAGGTTTGGAACTTGGTTTCCCCACTCGTCAACTAGAGGCGGCTGGAGAACTGGTATCAGTACTGAAGCAGACCGCTGAGATAGTAGGATGGCCGGTGGAGAATACGATGATTTGGCTGACAAACCGCTGTATCTTGGGATATCCTTCAAATAGTGCAGTGACTTAGCCACCACATCATGATAAGACGGGATGGTGACCACAATTTCTAGTGTAGGGACTACAACTACTAGTGGTGGACCATGCTGTTGCTCGTCCACCATCTGTCCTCGGAATAACTCTCTGTGATCTCTGGTTGAGGTAGAGAGTGCCTCTGGAGATGATGGTGGAGACTGCACAACCAGACCCTAGGGAGACACCAAATATTTATCCTTCTAGATGTATCTGCTGAGGGGGGTAGGGATCCGATGGACCTCGCATTCTGGAAGGATGAGGCTAATGTGCTTCATTCTTGCCCTGACCCTTGACACAAAGGATTGAGGTTAGGGTTCCATTTACAAATCACATTCCACCTTATAATCTGAGAAGAAAACATGTTTAATCTTGGTCTGAATGTTCTCATAATTCTTTTTATGGTGGGGATGATCCGCCCTCCTTCCCTATGATGGCTCTTCGAGACAAGGTAAATTTCTGGCTCAAGGAGGTCCTTCGGTCAAATTGGTGCTGGGGAGGAGAGGATTTCCACCTCTGTCAAGAATAAATTGGAATATACAGATAGAAGTAATATAATTAACCAGTATCCACAAATATATTTCACTGGGAATGAATTCCATGAACATGAATTAACTCTATGGGGGAGACCCAAACTAGGCAATGAGTTCCAAGGAGGAATCCATGGAAGGAGGAACTAACATCCCATCATCCACTACCAAATATAATTTTTTATTAAAAATGGGGACACTTTTATGGAGAAAGTGTGAAACCAACAAGTATAACCAAGCCGTCAAACATTATAGCACATTAAAAAATTATTAAAGACCGGCTTAAACCCATTAAACTTAATTCCCTTAAACAATTTCTAGGAAAGAGATGTTACATTTTTTCCAGGGTCACCTCTGATAATGTCTTCGAAATGAGAGTCCATCTTACCACATGCTCACAAGAACTCCTCCTCAACAATTTTCTTGTTGTTGAACCCTATGACTAGGATTAGGTGTTTTTTTTTTCAATCCACTCGCTTTGCTCCTTCTTCATGTCAAATTGAATCGATATTTCTTGCATCAGTTCTGTAGCCTCAGTAGAAACACAGATTGATACCACCTTCTCTATCATCTCCTCCTCATATTTTAATATGAACTACCATGGATATTACCTGATCAAAGCCTCCCCTTCCAGCTCCCCAGGAATCCCCTCCACTCCCACCTTGGTAGGTGAGACCGATTCACTCACTTCTGCCTCCACTCCCTCTGTACTGACCTTATCAATTGGCCCAGTTCCTGCCTCACACTGCGAACCAGGGGAAGTAGCATCCTCCACCACCAGTATCTTCTCCTCTGTATGCAAGTGAATCTCCTCATGCTGATCTCCTTCCTATGAGGATTCATTCACATGAGACTCGGAGACCAATACTTGCTGGCCATCCACTCCCTCCACTGGTTGGAACTCGAGCTCCTTGGGTTTCACCTCTTTTTTAGCCGACCAAGTCTCCATCGGTCTAGGAAGGTCAGAGTATTCTTTGTGCCCCTTTGGGTTCAACTTTCTAGAAACAATGTAGTACCCTGGGTCCCTATTCTCTTTGTTCCCTTTCATCTGTCTTTAGCTGTGCAAGCCTTTTCCCACCCCTCCTAAACCATTATCATCAAAAAGTTATCCATCATCCTCAGACTCATCCTCAGATAGACCCTTGGAATATCCCTTAGACTCTCCCTCATTGCTCAAACTCCCAAAACGGTTTTGAGGGAAATGCAGGACAAAGATTCCCTCGAGTTGGTGAACTTCTTGGTATCCAGTGGCCTGCATTTCCCAAGTGAAATATGCTCCCACTCATGTCTTTCCATTGACTTATTCTCACCATGAGAAACCCTTTCGATGAAATTGATGAAATCTACCCACCTTTGTAAAGTGGGAATGTGGGGTAACAAGCGTGCCGGTGCACATTAACTCAAAGGTAGTAGCCCCAATGAAAGCATCAGAAATAGAAATGGTGAACCCAATATGAAAATATTCTCCTTATCATAGGGACTAGTAGAGTTTGAGGCATTATTAGATTAGAGGCAGTAAGAAATAGTGGTCTTAGTATGAAAATCACCAGAAATTGGGGCAGTAAACATTGGGCATTCCAACATCTACAACATCGTAAACACTGATCCCTATTCTTCTTCATAATATTGGAAAATGTAGAGGAATTGGACAAAGATTTCCTTATGAATATACTAATGTATGAATCCAACTGCTTTGCAGGACCCCATCCATAGGAAACCAACCACCCAAATCCCACAAGCATTAGTGTAGGAGAAATGTTAACACAATAATCCTACATGACACCACCTCCTCCATGAATTCTGCTATGACCTCATCTACTAGGAACCCACGCCCTATATCACCCTCGAAAATCATCCATAAGAGGGTGATGGACACCCTTGTACATCAGTATGAGTAGGAGGGGGTCATTACCACAAGGGGCATGACCCGACATGACCTAGAGGATTCAGTACCTCCTAGAAACATCTACCCCTAAGGGCCACATAGGGATCAACCACTCCTCATTCCAACAACTAATCATTTTGAGATCCTCTCCCCAAATCGATCTTATGACTCAGTCCCCTATGATGAGGAGGTGGGGGATACCTAAGTTACCCTGACCACAACTACTTCATAATATTTATCAAGGAGGGATCCCACCAGGCCCTATTAGCACTAGAAATGAATGGTCTTTCAGGCTAAAGAATAAGTGTTCCTTACACCTACTCCTTCTTCCCTAGTCCAAACAACCCAACATCAACATTGGGAAAAAGTTTAGGAGGGTTATAAACAAGGGGAATCATCTTCCATGAATTCAGTGGCCCATTCCAACTCCAACAAATTCTAATATACCCCTGCAATAAATGTGCAGGGAATCATATTCACCCGATTGGGATCGAGACCTCAGCCACCTTGCAGGAAAGCTGGGTTGACTCTGTCAATCGCTGGTGCCACTAGCCACTATTACAAACCGGATTTTGATGATGATATTTAGTGTGGAGGTCCTCCTCATATCATCACCAACCAAATTATAGGTCCTCCATGCTCTCACAAACAACATGGAGGTCCTCCCCATGTTCCCGACAATTAAAACAGAGTTCCTCCCCGCTTCATCTCCAATCAATGTGAAGGTTCTCCTCATGACATTCCTAGCTTAAGTAGAGGTCCTCCCCACTCTAGCATAAATAAAAGCAGAGATCTTCAATGCTTCATTGATATCCAGTATGGAGGTCCTCCCCATACTATCTCCATCAACCAACATATAGGTCCTTCCCATGTCACAACCAACCATAGTAGAGGTCCTCCCCACCCCTTCAAAAATCAAAATAGAGGCCATACCCATGTTTACACCATATAAATATGAGGCCCTCCTCATGGTTTCAGTATCCAGTTTTAAGGTCTTATCTATATTCCCACTCCTCAACAGGGAGGTCCTCCCCATGCCCATTTTGATCAGTGCGAAGTTCCTCCTCGCATTTCATCCCACCTGTACAGAGGTCCTCCCCATGCCATTACTACCAGTAAGCATAGAGTTCCTCCCCATGCCCCTTATAATAAGAGTGGATGTCCTATTCACTCCTTCACTAGTCAATGTGAAGGTCCTCCCTACTCCGACAACAACCGATACGGTGGCCATCCCCATATCCCAACCAACTAGAGCATAGGTCCTCCTCCATTCAACACTAACCAACATAGAGGTCCTCCATATATTAGATAATTAACCTTCCCTAAATAATTTTACAAGGTAAGAAGGGTGAAGTTCTTCCACTGAAGGAAAAATACTGGGAAAAAACAAGTCATCATCAAACCCATCAAGCTCTTGGATTCTGAGGAGGAATGCAACACAATGATGGATCATTCACCCCAGTCATCAGCATCAGAGTCTAGGGTAGGAGTACAACAAGTGATGTTCACCATTTTATAAGGTGAAATCCATAGGATCCCTGAATCCCTCTATAGGTATATGTAAGTGGAGGAAGATTTGTCCCCCTTCTATGGGCTTGCAGTGCAGACATATCCATCATTACCAGTCTCCCTCTCCACCACTACTCAAGATCATGAAGAGCTATTCTGGTCTAGGATGACTCCTTCAGATAGTGAGTTACCTAAAGAGACACTGATGAGTTCAACTACCCTTTAACATGAGGTAGTGGTGAACACCCAATCTTATAAGGATGTGATTATGTGGTTTGCGTCGACCCTGAGAGACATTCCATCATGCAATGAAAATTTGACCCACACAATGACCCCTCCACCGGCTAGCCTTCCACCACACAAATCTACATCAATGAAACCACCCATTTTTTGTCTAGGGCCAAAAATAACCTAGGATAACCAATAATAGGGCCCCAAATCTAAGAAATAAAGCATATGGGAGACTCTAGATACTGATCAGTTTTAAGTAGTGTTTTTGCTGAATGTAACTTCTAACTTCGATGTTTCAAAGTCCCTCACTAAGGGTTAAGTCTCTTGTTTCTACTGGGCTATCTGGGTGACACTTCCTCATCGCCGTGATATTTAGTTGGTCTATATAGGTATCCAAGATCACTTTAATGACATTGATCACTAGTGCCGAATGGTTGAGTTGGAAACACTCCTAGTGGCTTAGCCCCCTACGTCACCCAGTTAATATCGAACCCTTCAAAAGAGACGCATCAAGAGCCTCATTGTGCTATGCAGAATCATGTAAAAAGAATATTATCATGTTCATATATGGGGTTTTTGATAGTATAATACTCTCCATTTCAAACCTATCCCATGACAACCAGACCTACCCTTTGATATCGAGTATTTCCCTCTGGGTATAGTTATGGTAAACATGGTCATTTCCAACACACCGAAAAACCAGAAGGACAAGGGCTCTAATGTAGAGTGTGATGAGAAATACCCACCCTTTGGGGCAGTAAAATATCAAATAGATCCACATACAGGTGTCCTTACTCACCTAAAAAGGTATACACTTAGCCTTAGGGATTCCTATGCATCTTTACCCACCATTCAAAAAATCAAAAAGGTAAAGGGACATATCGATCCCTCCAATAATTCTGATATTTCATAGAATAAAGAGGTTGAAACTGATATTTACACCTTAATCCAGCATTTTTTAGATCATAAAATGATCATTGATGAGATCCTAGCTGAGCGTTGCTCATATTATAGCACTCCTCGATAGTATCCTATTCCTCCTCCACTAGGGAAGCAACAAGTCCTCCTTATCAATTTGTCCCCAGCTGAGCTTGGTGATCCTGTGTATCCAGATAGAGAAGAGGTAGGAGTGTATAGAAAGAAACTGTGGTATGAGTTGATAGACCCAACTAATCCATATAACCACCCTCCTTAAGATCTAGGTCATGCCACTCCATGAACCACTAAGGCCACTTACTGAGTTGATGAGCCAATTAATGTGTTGGTGGTTAGGGATCCTCATCAAGATAGGGACCCTTTCCATGATGATTTGATAACCGCTCTTACCTCTCACCTCAAAGACTTATAAATGTGACAGGTGGAAATCCAACCTAATGGAAAACCATACCTGACATGGGTGGATGATATGCGAGCACCTTCATATTTTGGGAACCCTAGATTTCCCCATTTAATGGGATGGGTGACCTGATGAAACATTTGGCCCACTTCATCTCAAGGTGTGGGACTATGTTGGGAACCACAATATAGAAAGAGGTCACCAAAATTTGATGTTTCATTTAGAAATTGGAAGGACCTATGTTCTTCTGTTACATCCAGCTGCCCATCGGGTCCCTCACCGGTTGGGAAGATCTTTGCAGACAGTTCCTCTACTAGTTCAACTCCACCCCATGCAAGAAAATAATTTCTGACCACTTCAAGTTCAATAAATTGCATTATGAGCATGTCACAGACTTCATCACATGGTGGAAGGTCCTCACATATTCACTCGATATACCGTTGACTCAAGAGTAGATGTTAATGATGTGCATAGAGATTGAGCTGGTCCTAACTCTCATCACTCAGAACTTCCTAGGAATATTTTTGGTATCTTTTTGAAAAGTCCCAATACCTTGAATAATCCTTTATATAGGATATGTAGGCTCATACACTTCCTCTTCTAGCTCTTGTGATATGGGATGATAAACCCGATACTACCACTATAGTGTTGGTAGAGGTCCCTGAGCCGCTAGAGCTGTTTTCCCCTTTTCCAGTAGAGTCTTGCTGAGTACAACATCCTCATCAAGATAAACATTTCTTAATAAAAAATTTACAAGAACCTCCCCACTATGCATAGATTCCTAGATGATAAAATGTGGCTCCAGTCCTCTATTGGGATCTAGCCACTCATCAAGGCCATACTCCTAGAGTAACCTTCCCAGACTGAATAAACTAGAATTATTCTTATAAGAATGTGTAGGTTCTTAGTTACTTTATCAGTTCCATGGAGTAGGGAATTATGAAGCTTCTATAGTGAAAAATTCCTCATAAAGGTGATTGTATTGATCACCCCGACTATTTTCCTTACTATAGGATACTTGGACATACCATCAAACAATGTTATGTGTTCAAGTATTGGATCCAAGACCAAGTGGATAATAGTTTGATGAAATTGGGAAATGTCTCAACACATGTGGAACACATCTCTATTGATACCCATAAAAATAATGAGAATTTAGGTGAATGGAAGTAGGTTTCCAACCATGGGTCCTATAATTATGGCGATTGGTTATCCCACAAAGCAGTTTCCTGTGCCCAAGGTGTCATACGTGCCCATTTAGTTAGGATAAAGCCTCTTGTGGTCACATCACCTTCTTTTACTGCTACTTATACATCTACATTTCATTTTTATAAGTCTTAAAAGAGAAATAATAAATGATTAAATGGAAATAAAATTCCCCCAATGGTTCCAAATCCATCTCATATTATTGGAAATTTAATTCCTCTAGAGTTGGAAGTCACCCATAAGGTTCATCCATCACTGGAAGACCCCTATGATGATGAGCACAGGTATACCTCTGTGAACACA
Source organism: Viscum album (assembly GCA_963277665.1). Taxonomy (NCBI): domain Eukaryota; kingdom Viridiplantae; phylum Streptophyta; class Magnoliopsida; order Santalales; family Viscaceae; genus Viscum; species Viscum album. Next base: position 545,990,851 of record OY728119.1, read on the forward strand.
GATGAGTTGATAGATTGATTCACACTCCTTTATGATGAGTAATTCCCTACAAATCCTCTGGATACCTTTGATAGATTTTTTTGAAGGAATAGTCAAAGGCATGAAAACCAATAGGATGCTTAGGTCAATACTTCAAACTGAAACATGCATTCTACTAAGATCAGATATAAGGTTCTTCATAGAACTCAGCATGCATAATCCTCCCAACCCACTCCATAAAACACACAATCGCAGCTAATTGTGCTAATCAACTAGGAAAAACATCCGCAACCACATCATGATTAGACACATCCATCTAAATCCAGGCCTTAGTCATCCAAAAATCCGCCGACAGTGGTTCTGGGCGAGTTAGATGATGAGTAGTAGGATATTTCCAGCACCATCTAGAACCTAGTGGTATATACAGTAGTTCTCTTGATGCCTCCCACCAAAGAGAATCCCCCCTATAGGAAAAAAATGTGAATCTAGTGCAGAAGTATGATGTGATGAAGGATTTCATCAGCATACCTGCAAGGCTATCGATCCTCAAGGCCCTCCTCTTGTTAAAATAAATGCATGAGGCCCTTGAAGAAGCCTTGAAAACCCCCTATAGTTTGAAGAATAAGTAGCTGCTGTAGAAGCCTACCATGTAGGGGAGGTCAAGAAAGCAGAATGCCAAGCTGTTATCTCATTCACTAAGGAGGATGAAGGATCTTTTGTGTAGGGGTATATTCACCCGCTATACATCACAAGATAGTTTACTGACATGAAAATCCACTACTTCTTAGTGGACATAGGTTTTGGGATCAATCTCATCTTGAATAAGACACTCCACAAGCTGGGACTCACTGAAGCAGACTTGAGTCCCTCTGACCTGAATATTTAGGGTTATGATTGGACTAAATAGAGATAGTGTGGTAGGATTTTGTTGAAGACCTAGTTCGGTGGCTTGATAGAAAGTGTTGAATTCATGGTTGTATCATAGGATACTAACTACAATGCATTTATGGGTAGGAACTAACTTCATATGCATGAAGCAGTCCCCTCATCATATCACCAATGCCTCAAGTACTCCCTTAATGGTCGAGTAGGTATGATTCAGGGTGATGCATCTCCCTTTGATTCTTTTGAAGTGAACTACCTGGATGCCAAATATTACAATAGAAAATAAAAAAAGGTTCAAACCAATGAGTTTTACCACAAAACCATTGTATCTAGTCCTTAAATATATGTGGATGATTCTTTCATCCTCTAGATTCATCGGTTAGAGGCCACGATGCTAGACTTGGGAAGTTGCTTTGTAATTTTTGGGGAAAAGGGGATTTGTATCCCTAAGTATAAGGATCATCTGAATATTAACTTGTAATCCTACATAGGCTAGTCTTGGGTGATACCAAAATGACCCACCCCTATGAAATATCAAGAGGTTCACCCCATGTTCATCATTGTACATCACGCTCTCCTGTTTCACCAATTCAGGTTGAATTGATAGAAGTCGAACCATAACTTTTGATTTAACATCAAGCATGGAAACCATGGTCTATGGACTACTGATATTGGCTTGAAATCATCTGTATACATGGTTCCAATAGATTAGGAGTCCCATTAAGGATATTCTGTGTCCACCCAAGAAGGAACTTGTACTCCCAAATTAGTTGGCATGGAAAAACCTCCTACCACTGATTCCCTTACCTCATATGATGAATAGGATTTAGAAGATGCTCCTACCACATTCAAAGAGGGTTTCTACACCACCATTGATGAGTTGGTTCAGGTGAACCTTAGTACTGAGAAAGATTCAAGGCCAACACAAGTTAGTGAATCCATGCCCCTAGAGGAGCAGCAATAGTATGTGGATTTTATGAAGAAACATCATGATGTGTTTTTCTAGAATTATTATGAGGTTCTAAGACTAGAAACTCAGGTATACATCCACCATCTTGGTCTCCTAGTAAGTCACCATGGATTCAAATGGAATCCTAGTAAAATAAACCCTTCTCATGGTTCCATGGTCGAGGCCGAAGTTGATAAGCTTATAAAATATAACTTTTTTAGAGATGTTAAGTACCACAAATGGTTGGACAACATTATTTTAGTTGGGAAAAAGAATGGGAATATTAGAGTCTGTATAATAGTCTGGGATCTCAAATTCCATTTTACGAAGGATGATTTTCTCCTTCTAGTTAGAAAGTTGTTGATCAATGCCACAACTGGGTTCCATGCTCTCTCCTTCATGGATGGATATTCTAGATACAATTAGATCCAGATGTCCCCTGATGATGATGAGTCTACCACTTTTAGAGTGAATAAAGGAAACTTTTTATATTAGGTAATTCCTTTTGGTCTGAATAATTCATGGGCCACTTATTAGTGAGCCATGCATTACATCTTCAAATCGATCCTCAAGACACTAGTGGAATTCTATGTAGAAAATTTGGTGGAAAAATCCTTCAAGTGTTAGGACTATCTTAGAGATCTTGAGAAAGTGTTTGGCTTCCTTCACTCATGATATTTGAAGATGAACCCCTTAAAGTGTGCATTCCGGGATACCTCTGGAAATTTTCTTAGATTAATCATTAGATATAGATGCATTGAGATCGACCCATATAATATCAATGACATCATCCAAATTCCTCCCCTGAGAAACCTATAGGAGTTCTAAGGTCACCAAGGCCACTTAGCCTACATACACTGATTAATCAAAAATTTGGATGATATGTGTAACACCTTTTTAAGGCTCATGAAGAATGGTACCACATTCCAGTGGGATGAAGAGTTATAGACCACATTTGGGGGAATCAAGAAGTATCTTCTACAACCTCTAGTTCTAATTCCACCCATCTCAAGGAAGCCTCTAGTCCTTTTTGTGACCACACTAGAATGGTGCCTCACTTCCCTTCTCAACTAAAAGAACAATTATTATAGAGATAACAATTTATACTATCTTAGATTCATTATCCCCGAAATAGATGTCAAATATTCCCCTATCTAAAAGAGATGTATGGTTCTAGTTTTCACAATATAGAAGTTACGACATTATCTGTAGCTTCACAAGATACAACTGGTGTCCCATGTGGATCTGATAAAGTATATCCTAAATCTCCCCATGTTGATGGGATGAATAACATGTTGGGTAGTGATCCTTTAGCAATTTGACATCAAGTTCATTACGTAGAAATCCACCAAGGGTCAGGCATTGAATGACTTTCTAGTCTCCTATATAGATCCTAAATAATTTTTTATGGATGTTGATTTCTTAGATGAGGTTATCCTTTCACTGGATCAGGCCATTCCATGATGGGAAATGAACTTTTATTGTGCTTCCCAATATCCAATTGGTATAAGACTCAATGATCCCAAGCTCTAAAGAGTAGGATTGAGGATTATCTTAATCACTCCAACACATGCTATTTTTCCCTACTCTTTCTTGCTATCAGAAGGTTGCACTAACAACAAGCAAGAGTATCAGGATCTCATCACTGGACTTGAGATAGCCCAAGAAATTGATTTCCCATCCTTTCATGTGAAGGGAGAGTCCTAATTTCTCATCAAAGAGATTAATGGTGAATATATCGTTAGAAAACCATAGCTCATTCCCCTTTTGGAGAACAATCTCTAGTTGATAGTCCAGTTCCCTTCTCATTCAGAAGTGAATCATGTTTATCGATCACAAAATGTTTGAGTCAATTCCTTAGCCAGTCTAGCCACCTCACTTGAAGAGCCAGACTAGGATGACCTATTCATTCATGTGGCACATCGAAGATTCATCGATCCTGTCATTATGGAAAATAAAAACAACCAACAAGTAAACCAACTGATTTATAGTGATTCTATATCAAGACCCATGGGCCCCCCTATAGTATACGAAACCTCCGATTGGACAACTCCTTTAATCGAGTATCTTCAACATGGTATCCTCCCTCTAGATAGAGACAAACATGAGTGAATACATTAGAATATAGAATAGTTCACCCCCTAGAATGGCCCTAACCCTGAGAAAATTATCTAATAACATGGATTTGATGGAATTATCTTTCATTTCACCCAAGGAGACAAGATTACCAAGGTTATGCAGGAAGTTCAGGCCAGGTCTTGTGGTTCCTATCAGATAGGGTTGAATATCTCCCACCAGATTCCGTGGTTGAGATATTTTTATCCCCCCATAGTCCACAACTACATCAAGTATTCCAAGAGGTGTCATTCATGTCATATCCTTGAAATATTTGTGCATCAACTGCCAAATCTCCTATACACCACCAAGTATTCTTATTCCTTTTCAGTACAGGGGCTCGATGTTGTGGGACTGTACCCGCTAGCAACAGCTCATTAGTGCAGGTTCATTTTGATCTTGACAGATTTATTTTCCAAGTGAGAGGAAGCGATTCCCCTCAAGGAATTCAAGTCTCAATCTGTGATTGAATTTTTGAGTTCCCCATCATCCATTGGTTTGGAGTTCCTCATGCCATTATCATAGAAAATGACACCAAATTTCTGGATACTAAGTTGAAATGATTGTACACCAAGTACAACATTAGTTCTAACCATACTTCCCACTATAATGCACAAGAAAATGGATAGACTTAGGTGTTTAATAAGAATCTCTCTAAAATTTTGAAAAATATAGTGTGTCTGGACAAGAAGAGTTAGCTATAAAATATCCCCAACACCCTCTTCACCTATCAGAAAATGACTCAGAATTCTACCTAGGTGACTCCATATTCCCTGGTGTATAGAACAAAGGTAGTCCTACCCATTGAGATTTTAGTTTCCATCACTTCAAAGAGATTTCTATGACCAAAATACACCGTATAGGATGGAAAAAGTCTATCTAGATGAATTGTAATCCCTTAAAGAGAACAAACTCTAGGCATTACACAATCTAGAGAGGAACAAAAACAAGATAGGGAGAAAATTAATTAAGAAGGTTCACCTCCTCTACTTACTTTAGGGTTACATGTTACTAGCCCTTAGAATGCCAATGATACTTGGAAATAATCCACTAAATATAGAGCCTAAGTGGTAAGGACCTTACATCATTCTCAAGGTCTATTACAATGGTGCATACTCTTTTATCACTATGAATGGAGAGAGAATTACTCCTCCTACCAATACCAAGTTTCTCAAAAAGTACATCACATGAGGAGCTACCCGTATCCTAGCCACACGATGATAAACTATAGAGTGCCAACATCCTAGTTTCATGACATTAAACTACACAACCAATATTGTTATCACCGTATGACGTTAAACTATGTATCTATATCCCAATCATATGAAGTTAAACTGTGTTCTAGGTCTGAACTCTATGACCTTAAACTAAGAGCCTATGGTCCATGAATCATGAACTTAAACTATTTTCAAAAGTTCCAAGTTACATGTCCTTAAACTAGGAATCCCAATCCAAGCATCATGAATTTAAAATGTATGTAGTTTTTCTTTGGGATGTGTTGTGTGGAAAATGAATCCTAGGACCTCAATCACATCGGGTTTATTACTCCACAATACTAAGTGCATTCCTATAAAGTAATTCCTCTCTTTAGTCCAAACTCCATGACCTTAAACTAATATTCAAAGTCCCATCATCATGACTTTAAATTGTGTGAAAGTCACCATGGGAATGTGTCGTGTGCCACATGCCTCCTTGGACCTCATTCACTTTGGTTTTTTCATAACACCACGCTACACATATCCACTTGAGTCACTTCCCCTCTCTTTGGTATGAACTCCAAGACCTTAAACTAAGAGCCTATAGTCCAAATATTATGACTCTAAAATGTATGTGAGTCCTCTATAGAATATGTGGTGCGGTGTTGGGCCTCCTAGGACCTGATTCATTCTGGGTTTATCATTCCATAGCACTAAACATACCTATTTGATAAGACCCCTATCATTGGTCTAAATTCTATAACCTTAAACTAGGATCCTACATCCCAAGAATATGATGTTAAACTAGGCACTTGGTTTGAGATTTAATAACTTAAACTAATATCCATCCTATGGTCCAGAAAACACAATATTAAATTGTTTATAGTAGGTCCAAGCATTATGAAATTAATTTTTTTTGATCCCCTATAGTTTGAGTTGTATGAATTTAAACTACAAATATTGACATCCTCAATGAACAATGTTAAATTACAATACCAACCCATTAAAAATCAGGATTCCTATTAATAAGAGATGACGATTAGCCCATTTTAAAATTGGATTCCTCATACGATATGTATGGGATGATTAACAAATGTTACCCCATGACATGAATACAGGATGACCCATGATAACCATGGGATACATAAAATTAACTCATTTGAGAGGATCAATCCAACAACATCAGCCTTCTACCATGCAGTGTTCCTAAACTACATGTGGCTTGATTCCCATCCTAATGGGATATGTAGTGATTCCTAAAATTATTACATCTAAGCCCAGTCACAAGTTCAATAATCCTTTGACCCCTGAGCCCCCATTACGGTCTAGGCATTATGAACTTAAACTATATGCAGTTATCCTTATGGTGTGTATGTTTTACACGATCCTTCTTATCCTCATTCATGTCAGGTTTGTCACTTTTCCATGTTACACACAACCCTTTTGGGATACTTCCTAGGGTCCGAACTCTATAACCTTAAACTAAGATCACACTATACAAATTTTATGACCTTAAACTAAGAAGCATAGTCTATATAACACAAATTTAAACTATTTTCCATAATCCATGACATATGAACTTAAATTGAATGAAACATCCTAATCACATGACATTAAACTATGGGATATATCCTAATCACATGATGTTAAACTATACCATACACTATCCTTACCATATGAAGTTAAAATACATTTCTATCTTCCTCATTGTATGATCTAAAACTACAAGGCATCCTAGGCCCTCACCTGAGAGGTCCTCTCCTCTGGTTCTAGTCATCTACTGCATCATTCACATTTTTAGAAATCACTCAACATATAAGATGATTCTCTCCTAGAAGATGAGTTTAACCTTTGTTCTATCTAATAAAACTACATAGATGTTCTTTAATCCACATTTGCAAAATTCCAAGAGTTTTGGAATCCATTCAAACATTCCATCATTCTATTTACATGCTTTTAATTTCCCCTATTTGGATCCTTGTCATCCTCTATGTTTGAAGGGATACCTAATGACATGGTGTCTAGCGAAGGCTCACCTACCACCCTGGGCCAATTCCCAAAAAGATTTTGGATGAAAATATGAGATAGGTTCCATGCTTTAAATATTTTCAGCAGTTGACCCTCATTTTCCCCATCCTAGGATAAGTGATATAAATGATATGTTTTGAACAAGGTCAACATTTATCCTCAATCATAACAACACTCTCCTTATGTTCTATATTTTGGGCACTGTTATTCACATTCTTTAATCCCCTTTGCTCAGCTATAATTCAATGCCCCTGACGTTATCCCGTTTGTGCATCCAAGCACACTAGAAAATAATTTCAGCTAGTCTAAGAGCTTGTTTATCTAGTCATAACCTCTCTCAGCCCAAACACTCTTGATGTAAAGTAAAAAATAGTAGAACTTGGGTGTTATATGGTTATATTTATCTCTCATAAAAATGATCAATCATATGGTCATCCATTATTTATCACACCAAGAATGACTCATGTGATCTTGGGGATTGGTCATTGGTTATTTCATTAATATGATTGAAGTAAAATAATTAAATAGCATCAAATGAAATCTATCCATGAATGTAGAAAAGGTTTCAAAAATAAAAAACAAACAAACAAGAAAGTTATTCCATTGGTAAGGGTCAACCACATGTTGGAGCCTCTCTTGAGTACTATAAAAATTTTCCCTATGGATCTGCCATGAAAATTGAGCACTAAAAATCCACCAACCTTTTGTGTGTGGAATTAAGAGCCTACTTCCACCTCCCAAGTTCTAATTCTTCTTTATCTACCGAAAGGAAAATCTCGTTAGGTCTGATCTATGCTCAGTCTTGCTCAAATTGAAAATCATCTATTAGAACTATCGCCTACCTCATCTGCCTTTCAACCTCCTTCAGTTGAGCCCTCAGTTGGATGATGACCTATGATTGAACATTAAAAAAGGTAGTGCACTCGCCCGTTTTATCCTCTAAACATTAGATTTATTGATTAACATCCCAGAGCTTCCAAATGTTGTCATACCTTTATTGGTGCTAAGAAAACTGTAAATGATAGCTTCCTTCAAGCACCTGCTTAGTAATGAAGTCATAGAACAATGCATGGAGACCATGAGAGTCCACCCCTATAGTGCTCAGGTTATGAAGCCATTGGTAGAGGAACCCCATCCGAATCACTAGGTATGGTTACCAGATATGGGTGATTAAATGCTATATGTGCCTCCAAAATCTGTGCCAGACTATGAAACTTTCTTTAGAGGCTTAATATCTTTAATATTATTGATCTTCAGGAGGTGAAGGCTCATATTTGGGGAAATCCACAAGAATGGAGATAGCTGGGTCCTCCTTGGGAATCCTCTTAGATGGGATGGGATCCATATCATGAGGTCATCCATCATCAGTCAAATCTTCCTTAGAATCTTTTCCCCCAACAACCTCGAGTTCTTACCCACCCATGGAATCAATCACAGCCACCGAATACTATTCTATTAGGGCTAAGGTTGGGTCAGTTTGAATGAATGACTCCTAATGAAATGATGTAGCTATCAGAGAAGGGCCCCTGGATGTTTTGTCTTCATCTACTTATTGGGTATGAAATATTTATAGCACTTATTGAAATGGGAACACATCATCCATTTCAATCAACAAATGTTAAGTAGAATTTATGTGATAATGAGAGACTTATAGGAACTGAGAATTGGAAAGTTGAGTCCCCGAGTCTCAGTGAGGAGGTCCACCACAGGAGACCCTTGGAAACTCGTTGGTACTTCAACAACCAACACCATATCCTCTTATGTTGATCAAGTAGGAGCTGTATGAAATAGGTGAACACATTGATGAAAATTATCATTAAAAATATGACATCCAAGTGACTTGAAATATGTCCTTAAATTGAGGAGGAGGAATTTCAATGAAGAGACACCTCAAGAACACTGCCTCCCCAGTAGTGGGTGTCACCATTAGGACACTAGGGCATGGTCCCCCATATATAACAGGAAGGACCTAGGGCTATAATGACATCACCTTGACCTCCTCAACTACCCCACTAACCACTTTATCCTCAAGAACATACCTCATAGAGTGATCATCTACACTCGTCAGTGCATCTTCTCCCCCTCCAACAGGGGCCCCTTTCCCATTTTCAAGATGCTTCTGTATAATAAAATATTCAATTAGAGAATCTGGATAATGAAAGGGTAAGGCTCAAGGAAGGAGGATGAGTTAAGAATTACCTCTAAAAACTGAGCTAATACTGCTTTAGAGGCTGTGATTTTTACACCTTCTCAGGGAGTCCCTTGATGAGAGGATAATCCCCATGATTCCTCATTAATGAATTATTGTTACTTATTGTTGACCATTTCCACCTCAGATGATGAAATATCAAAAATTTTCCTCTCCTCCTGTTCTAACTCACCATAAAACATTACTCACACCATTGTGAAAGGTGGTTCATACTTCCCCTACTGACATACGTAAGTGTCTGTAACTATCAGATATATATGCCTTTGGTGGAATCTCACCTTGGCTGTGATCTAAATGGGATCGACTTCTATAAACTCAATTATGTATTGTTTCATCTTTCGCCATAGGTCTTCCATTGAAAATGACATTTAAAGTTTCCTATAAGCTAACTAGAGAGAAGAAAATATGGCATCAATGGATGAATATAGTAGGTACCTTAGCTTCTTCCCATAAGCCTCCCTAGCCCTACTCTTCTTAGCATAGAATCCACTTGCTTTCCCCTAAGGTTTCTTCTAAGACCCTTCTCCTCCAAGAGGTAGGGATTTGACTGCGCCTTGTGCCATCCCCAACATAGGTCTAGTTTGAGTAGCCTCAGATGCCTGGATCGCCCCTCAAGGAGTATCCTACTAGCCTCCTCACTAATCTAATTCCTTTATCTCCTACTAAAACACCTGAATGAGCTTCTTCAAGATTGCCTCCGAATATTCTACCACCCAATTGAGAGCATAGTCCTTTGAATGTCCAATTTCGACATTTTTTGGAGGAAACATAATTATTTCACTTGATCCCGCATTCACCAGCATACACCAAAACTGATGAAAGATAAATGGGTTCCACTCCTCATAGACCCCCATGTAGACACTCTTCATCTCTAAATGAAGGTACCCAAACTTCAAGGTAGAGTGGGATGGTGGGTATGACTCACTGTAGGGATGTCCATCGATCATAGTCACCAGTACTCCACCTATGAAACTATGAAATTACTCCTTATATTACCATATTCCTTTCAATTTTTCCACCATTGGACCAAAAGAAGTTTTGAAGGGGTGGAAATTTAATTTCTCATGGTTACCGATCCAAATTGTGATGCTGACCTCATCAAGACTCACTGGTGGGACCCCATAAATATTTAACAAAGATGACCGCATACTGAAATTTAAAGGGATGATGGATTTTTAGAATTCATAACCCCCTAGGTCCACCAAGATCTAGATATATAAAAACTAGAATAGTCTACAGATCCCCCTCGGTGTGATTCCCCTTAGAACATGGCCCAATTGGCTATAGATCTGAGCTGACATAGGAACCCCCAGGTTGAATCTATTTCTAAATGCTAGAATCACCATTATCACAAAAATCCATGGGCGTAGTCCCATCCATGTGTCCCTGACCATCAACATCCAACCACTCAAGAATGTGGTGAGAAACATGGTGTAGTGTACTAGTGGATCCCAACCTACAACCATGCTATAATCCCATTTATAAGACTCTCCTACTAGGATAAACTATTATGATCCCAAACTCCTCCTATGCAGTGCTGTCAGACACTGTTTTCCCTGGACCAACATCCTTACACTGAGGTACTTCTTTAGAAAAATATCAAACCATGACTTTAATAGGATATCCTTGTGGAATATGGGATCATGTTTCAGCTTCTACTTCAGCACCTCTATAAGGTGTTATGATAGGAGAGGAGTTTTCTACCTATTATTCTAGGTATTCTATGATGAAAGGAAATAGTTATACTAGAATCCTTCTATTGGAATACCACCAATGTAGTGGATGTAACACAGATTGATTCTGAATTCCCCATGATGAAGATGGATCATGTTCATATCTGGGGACCATCAGATTAGGAGCTCTAGCACTAGCTCCTCTTGACGGTAGAAGTGTAATTGCGATGTCCACACTGCCTCATATTGTTCGATGTAACATAGTTTTGTCCTGTACTATAGGAACATGTATTGTACCTATTATACCCACACCCATTCACTCGTATAGGTTCCACCTGATCATAGTTCCCAATCCTCATGCCATCCCAAGTTATTATCCATCATGCTACTCTAAAAAAAGGCAGCATAGCGGGAAAGGAATTTTTCTACCTTTGGATCCTCCCTCATGACCATCCTGATTCACCCATTCATCACATATACATTGATATTTAAATTCTCCCTGGTAGGATTTCTATGAATATTTATGTTCTAGTGACTGAGATCATCTTCTCATGTGAACCATAATCGCAGCTTGTTAACCTCAAGAGCTGGGATAGTGACCTCATCAAGAAACCCAAAATTTCATAGTGGGAGATATTTTATTATTGGAAATATCTTATGTTCCTATGTTATCATGGCCAAGATCACCTTATTTTTAGAAACTAACCTCATATGTTGAGGGATTTAATGATTTTCATCCATTTCATCTCTCGACCAGTAAAAACGACTTCAATCTTCACTGGGTTCTGTTGGTTGGACATTTCAAATGAGTTTGAAAAATTTAAGGAAGGTGTGCATAATAAGGATGATTTATAACATAATAAGAAATTGTTCCTTAAAGTTTGGTAGTAGGCATGAAATCAGGGTATCTGTTCATGGAATCAGTTGTGTAAAATAGAGATTTTACATGAAAGAATCACCCGAGGCTCGATTTTTCATGTAAAAAAATGACTTAAGAACACGAGAGAAAGATACCTATAATGTGGAAATTTAAGGATCTATTCAATCCCCTCACCTATTTATAGGAATGAAACATGTTCTTACACATGAATGTAGGTACATTATACACAAGAAGGTGGATTTTTCATGCACCCATGGAAATAATTCCTTTTCTTCTGCGTTTCACTCAAAATCCAAACTTATGGTCCCCTTTCAACTCAGATTCTAAGTGGAACATTTTTCTACATTGGAATTCCCCTGAATACACAAATGAACAAATTTGGGAAAAATGAAACCACTATATGACTTGAAGTACCATTCCGTAAATGAAAAGGGTGGTGCATACAAGTTTCAGTGTGTGCGCACAAGATCGAAATTTGTATGAAAAATCATTCCACACTAAATATAATGATATTTATCATAAATTCACCAAATATGATCATGATTTTCAAGGAAATCAAGCACAAGACGTAACTGCCACATAAAAAAAAATCAATGCTATGTGCAAGAGAATAATCAATGTGAAACCCTTTTCTAGTAAAAATACAATATCAAACCATCACCTTGTGTAGATGTTCACCACGACAACAACTAAAGCAACGTGTAAGACCAATTTTGTAACCAAAAAATTGTGAACCCATCACTAAGGATTTCAGCTATAAATAGAAGCTCACCCTCCTTTTTTGAGGTGACTCACCAGAAGACGAAGCGTCACTCTATTATGTATAAGACCAACCTTCCCCGACATCATGAAATCATAGAACACTCAGGTGAGAGAATTTTGTGTGATGGGTTCCCTATGGGTCCATGATTTACTGAACCCATAGTTGAGAAATCCTCACCCAATATCTTTCAACCCAAGTTGGGTGTATGAAAAGCCTCCTTCTGTATTAAACCCTAACCTTGCGTGCCACCCCAATCTTGCACGAACCCCATTCTTTGAGACTCTATGTTCTGTCCTTGTGTTAGAGAACCATGCTTGAGAAAATTTTTTATGAAACACCCATAACTTGTGACCACCTCTTGCACACACACCTCCAAGATTGCACGCAACAATTTCATGGTCCCTCGCGTGGTGTCCACTATGATTCTAATGCATGCGTTGCCATACATTTTTCTTCTTAGCATTGATACCGTAGCCACTATTTATTCTTATAATAGGGACCATAATGTGGACCTCATGACTGGAAACTCCTCCTATTGTTATAACCTGGTAGTAGAAAACCCAATCCCCACCCAGAGGCACATGAGATATGGTTATTTAATCCCATGGGATGGGGAGTGAACCCCTCCAAATTGGAGCTGCATAAAGTAGAATTTCCTAGTCCAAACATCCTTAGCACATGATGTAAAAATGTAAACTTACCCTATGAGATGAACACATGATTCCCCATGTATGATCATCATGGGATGCCGCCTTCTCCCCACCGCTGAGTGATCTTATTGCATTTATCAGCCTCCATGCATAAGTGCCACTTACCCTGTATGAAAAGTATAGGATGCTCCATATATGACCCACATGGAATGAGATCCTCCTCATAGGGAATGAGATCCTCCTCATAGAGAATGAGACCCTCCTTGTGAATCTCCCACGCATAATCCCCACACCATCTTTCGTAGAAACTTCTTTCACAACACGGGCATCAGGTTTACTACTTCCTCTTGTTTCTCAAACCAATCATGACTCACATGGGCTTCGAGGATAGTGGTGATCATGAAATCCTCTAAATCACCACCACGGGCCTTCTATATTGATAAAATCACCAATATCCATTCAAATGGGATGATCCTATGCATAATCCCCAACCATACTCACCCTATGGGAAACTTCTACATGTAAGACCCAACCACATGCTACTTTGAGACTCATATATGGTATAAGACTCAATCAAATCTCCTTCATGAGCCTAATACTTAGGTATAATACCCATACCATTAAAAAATTTGTGGGATTTGATTCCATACTAACCGGGATATGTCGGAATCCTCCCTGAGGTCCAAACCCAACATCCACATCCATACTGATTTTCTCTGGGCCACATCCCTAGTTAGATCATTCCCATCAACTGGTAGGCAAAATCCCCTCTAGGTCCCTTGGGAAGCTCAATGATTAATCCCCACACCAACTTCGAGCAATACTATTGTGAAGGGAAGATTTCATGCATAATCCCCACACCATCCCTCATCAACACACCTTTCACAGCACGAGCGTGATTACCAAATGACATTAAACCGCATGGACCTATCCTGTCACATTACCTTAAATTGTGGAATCAAACTACATAGGTTTTGATCCATGTCTTCTAAACAGAGTATGTATGATTCATCTTTGAGGTTCAATCTTGACCATCAGTAAACTAAGGTGCTCCATATTAGTGATGTACCACCCTGATCTGCATCAAGGGGTGTTCTGATCAACCGTTATGGTGCGACATCTTCCCTTTATGGGATACACCTACCAGATTTTCCTCCATGGGATTTCCTAATCCATAGATTTATTAAATTATAGATATGAAACCTTCCTTCCTAGGGACACAAATCCTTGATCCACCTCCATGGGGTATTTTTATTAATCAACTCCATCTCCATCAGATGTTAAATTTGTGATCCCAAATACATAGATCATGAAAAACAGATGCCTAAGGTGAAAGATTTGGAAGATATGCGTCCATATCTTTAACTACCTCATGAAAAACATGATATTACCGAGGTGTAAGATTTTGAAGATATACCCCTTCGACTTTAGATACATTGTGATCGAAACAAGATGCCTTGGGTTCCGTGCCTAAGATGCCTCTATTAGATGGCCTCCCAAGAGGAAGAATACATGCAACCAATGTTACCAGTGTCTAGAAATGCCAGTGATGCCCAAAGTGACTACTCTACTGAACAAATGTTTTTGACCTATCCAGTCCAAAATGGAATGCCTAGATAGAAGCAGTGTAATTAATCGGTTTCCTCAAAGAGATGTCACGAGGAATGAGTTCCATGAACCTAACTTAAATCTATGATGTACACCCAAAATAGGAAATGAGTTCAAAGGAGGAATCTATAGAAGTAGGAACTAACATCCCATCATCCCATTTCAATCAAGGAGAATACATCACCAATGAAAGTGATGAAATCCACCTACCATTGGAAAATGGGAACGTGGGGTAACAAGCACACCATCACACATTAACACACAGGCGGTGATCCCAACAAAAGTGCCAAAAACAACGTATTCACCTATTTTTCCACCACCTATGATCCAACCATGAAATATTCCAAGGAAATTTGATTTTATGTTGATTGATCCCAAATAATATTAGATGGATAGATTCTAGCCACCCAATCACTTAGGAAATGCTTCCCATCACACTATATCATCAGACTCCAAAACCCACGAATTGAAGGTCAACAATACATGAATTATCTCCCATCACAACAAATCAAACCTCTATAATTTCCTCGATCCAAAACCAAAACACGTGGATATGATCTGTTTCACCAATCATTTATTAAATGACCAATTTTTGGGTATTTTCAAACCACCGATCAAACAGACTATCGATGATGAACACACAGAGAAAGAGGGTATAAAAGCACGAAACACAAGAGAGAGGAATATAAATTGGTAATTTCTTGGTTTAACCTCAATATATTTATGGGTAAAATATCAAATGATATAAAAAATTTAGGATTAATAAGTAATACCAATTCCTATTTCTAGGAAGATAAATCCACACCCATAAATCAACAATCGACCCATGAATCAATTTTTTAGAAATATTTATTGACATTAGAAATGGGATAATCGAAATAGGGATTAAATAAAATGAAAAAACATCCTACCTCAATATTGGATTAATCACTGATGAAGAATGATTTTGTTCCATTTTCATTAATGAGATCTAATAATTTCTTTGTGGAAGATTAACTCTTTAGTACATCGATCACTTCTCCAAGATCAATTTTCATTCTTCAAAGGTTTTCCTCAATATAACCTCTAAAATACATAGGGTTATATGGATAAACCTTGGGATTTATATAACATGATTTAAATATAGGATAATAAGGTTTAGGATACTTAATAAACAATAAATAAATAATTTTATTTATTTATTCATTATTCTTCCCATGACTATATTAAGTCAAACACCTGACCCGTATGAAGATTATACCGCACCTAGGGTAAAATATGCATTCCATATTTAATTGAAATATTAAATTTCCCATTTGAGACTCCATTTGGAAGTTATTCCATTATTTAAAAAACAAAACCATGTGTGAGTGATATAATATAATTAATATTTTTATTATATCAATACTGAGGATCCCTAGGCCCTAGAATCCCATATTAACTATGATCCTGGCTCCAAAAATATTATTTAAAATATTATAATTTTTTATAAGGTAGAAAAATGGTCTTTACATGATTTTACTAATCATACAGGTCTAAGAATCAATAATGGGAGAGGTTCTATTAATAAAGGATATGATAAATACATCAAATCAATGAAAGTAAAAAGTAACTTCTAGAAGAGTGATTCTCCAAACCAAGAGAAATCAGATATTGTAAAGTATGATAAATCTAAGTAAACATATCCTAGGTAAAAATCATACTTTTATAGAATATTATGGTTTAAATAATATTGTTTGTATTATGGGATATATGGGCACAAGGTGTATAATTTTTGGCACAAAATCTATCTCTATAAGAGTAGGAAGAAACTAATCGGGAGCAATGATGGAAGAGATGGAGGAAACTCTCTTAATAAAAAAGAAAAAAAAGAAAATTCATCAGAATTTATATAGCTCTCGAGGAAAATCAAATTTGATTTCTTGGAGAAAATTTTTGGAAGGGGTGACAAACTGGGTCACAATGTTAAATATTGTATGAAAATACTTACATGAAAAATAACTTATACCAGAAAATAAATATAAGATTGGAGAAGGAAAATTGAAGAAAAATATTTTATTTTTTATATTTCTCTAAAATATAGAAAAAGGAATAATCTATGGATTCTTTATAATGGTTACTCCTCATATATGACAGGTGATATAAAACATATTTATAAATATTGAAGAACATGAGGGCACAATAGTCACTTTTTAAAATAGAATTTCCTTAAAAATAAGTGGAAACTTTATGGTTGTGATTGAAGCTCAGAAGCTAAAGTTAAAGGACATTTTGTTTATTGATGGACTTAAGAATAATTTATTGAGTGTTATCCAAATATATGATGATGTTAATGAAGTTATCTTAAGAAAATATTCATGTATAATCTAATGTTTGAAAAAATGGAAAAGTTGTCACTAAGGGAGAAAGAACTATTGAAAATATATTCCAGATTGGATGTCCTTATAATTATTTATATATAAGTACTAATGAAGAAAATAAGTCATGGAAACAAAGAATTGGGAAACTTGGCCAAGAGAGTATACACACAATTTCAAAGGAAAGTTCTTTAATAGACTTACCTCAACTGAAGATAAAATATGATTCTATTTGAATAACTTTCCAAAATGTAATGATGGTTAGTAGATGAAATAAGAAAGTTAAAATCCAATCTAACCAAACACTTGAGGTCATGCACTCTTATCTATGTGGGCTGATAGGATATCAATTATTCAAGGGTGATTTGGGTTTTATTAAATTCATTGATGATTTCATTTGGATGACTAGAGTATTTTTCATGAAACATAAATCAAAGGATACTGAATCATTTAGAAGTTTTATAAGGGAAGTTGAGAAGGAACTGGGTGTATATATATTGAAATTAAGAACAAAAAATGGACAGGAGTAAAAAAGTAACTCTTTTGAGTACTACCTGAAGAGAAATGGAATTAAAAACTAATACAGTTCTCCCTACACTCCTAAAAAAATGAAACAACAAAAATATAAAATATAATTTTTGTTGATATGGGAATAATCATTCTCACTAAATATAAAATTTCAAAATTCTTATAGAGATAAGCTGTAAGTGAAACTGTACATGTTAAAAACAAATTTTTTCTTTGTCTGGAATCAAAAATGACTCCCTATGAATGTGTTATAAGAAAAATCCTATAGTTAAATACTTTAAGGATTTTGGGATCCAATTCTTAATAAAGGAAAAAATATTGATTCAGTAGAGTTTGATAAAAAGGTGGAAGTAGGTGTTTTCATGGGATATTCATCCAATAGAAAAATGTCACAAGTGATGAAATAAAAGACTATATAAGATGGTTTATTTCTTTAAAGTAAAATTTATTGATAATAAGTCCATAATTCTCTCATGTCATAGGGTTCTCAAAAAAATAATTTTATGAACTAGAGAAAAAATACAGTATAATGGGAATCAAGTTGTATCCAGAGAATACAATGTTGTGGGTGTGTTGAAATATTTTTTTTAATTTGATTAGATTATTTGAAATAGTATATGTAATTTATTGGTTTTAATATCAATTTAATGAGTAGTGGTAAAACCTTAGATCAAGCCCCCATTTTCCAATTAAATCATTATTCAATTCTTCTTTATATTTATTATAATCAATAGAAATCTCATTGACTACTTTTATCTGGTTATTTTAGTTTGGATAGATAAATACAATGATCATTGTATTCCCTATCCTTTCCTAGCCTAGTGATTGGATATCTTTGATCGCACCAGAATTATCCCACTTCTTACTATCACATGAAATGATTTAAGTTTGAGTTGATTAAATGCGTAATTCCGATAATGAGTAGAATAAATTAAAATATAACACCAGATGAAACCTATAATTGATTTAAAACAATAATATTTGTAGAGGAATTAATATAAAAATTGAACAATTATAATTTATTAATATGTTGGATGATGTAATTATCCTTGTAACAACCACAAATGTCTTAGTTTTCCATCATTGGAGTTATTAAAATGAGAATTGAAAAGAAAACAAGAGACAAAAACAAGTATAAGATAGTATCTAAGAGTGAGAAAGAGTAAGTGAGACTTGAGAATATTAATTATTTCTCTTATTTATAGATGAGAACTCAGGCTTCTTTGGGGAAATTTAAAAATATCTAGGTTAGAAACATGGGTATCTCTAATTTGATTAGGAATATTCTTAGATTCTAGTGTCCAATAGTAAGTTCTTCATGGTTGGATGACACCAACAACTATATATTCTCAGGGTGATGATGTACTTCAATAGAGGTGGTGATATCTGGTTCAGGGCCTTCATTTCAATAGGGTTGTGGGTGAGATTCTCATTCTCTTATGGATCTTGATCTTTGGTATGGTGTCCACTTAGCCTTAAATTCTCTAATGGATAGTAGGATTTGACAAGGCAGATGCATCTTCTTTCTCGCGATGATGATGTGCTTCAGTGGATGCGGTGAGATATGGTTTAGTTCCTTCATTTAAATAGGGATATGGGTGATATTCTAAGTTTTTTTGTATCTGTTATTTAAAAAAATATTTATTTAAATGAGTCTAGGTTAAAAATATTTTAAAAAATAACACGGAAAGGTGGCATCGACGATGCCTCCTTTTAGTAAAAAATCTTATTTTAAATACACATGTTTGTATATTTAAAAATAAATATATTTATAAATTATGATATATATATATATTGTGTATATTTTATTTTGTTTAGAATTATGTCCATTAATATTTGAAAGTGAAAATGTTATGTTTTTAAGTAATAAATTTTGTGACATGTAAATTAGATTTTACTTATTATGTTTATTATTTTGTTTATTTTCAATTATATTTTATATATTGAGTCACTTTTTCAAATATCATTTAGATTTTATTTATATTTTACAAGTTATATGACTTCAAAGTCACCTACATGAAACATAATAATGTTTTAAGTAGGTGACTTTTAAAGTCTATAAATAATAAATTAGAAATAGAATATAACTAAAATTTAACACACTTAGTCAACAAATAAAAGATAATTTAAAATCAAAAGTATTTTTTAATGGAATAATAAAACGTTGTTTTCAAACTTTACATTTAGTGTAAGTTTAAAATTTCATTTAGAATCTAGTAAACCATGTTGTAAATTTTGTGAATATATTTTTTAATGTGTAAATATCATTTTTTTAATAAATAATATGTGTTTCGTGTAAAATAATTTTGTTTGGAAATATTGATGAACTTATTTATATTTTCAATAAATTTGTAGATGTTTATTATATGTTTTTAGTTTTAATTAAATTATTTTTATAGTTTATATTTTATAATCTTTTAAAGTTACCTATTTAAAATTTGATTGGTTTTCCTATGTTTTAAGTAGTTGAATTTGAAATATTATAAAAATAAAAGTATAAGTAAAATGAAAATGAAAAGTAAAATACAAATTAATATAATAAATTGATGTTTCAAATCCTTTAAGTCAACAAAAATCATATACATGAATGAGTACAATCACTCTCTATGATAAGGTCCCATCCCACAATCTAGTGTGAAAATGGGACTCTCGTATCGATATTGTTGACCTATGTGATAATGTAAAGTATGATATGCTACAGAGGGATGATTATTTGGTGATGGAACCTCATATGTATGATGTTATGCCTGTGACTCAATGGGAGGAGGTGGCAGCTGGATGTCATCATGAGCACTAGATCCTTATCCCAATATGTAAGTATAAGGACCTGTCATCATCACCTAGGGGAACCATATGGCCTATGAAGGCTTAGGAATGAAAGATGGAGGCATGAGAAATGACCCCTGATAGAAGCTCAGATGAGATGTACCTGAAGAAACCTATGGATATCCTGAAAACACAAATAGATCCAATACCTCTTGATGCACATAACCAATCAGATGAGGCTGAAATGCTAGAGGGATGACCTCTATCGGTGGAATAGATGAGGCATCACATGTAGCATGACATAGTCTACATCATCATCATTGTGGATCCTCAGCATTAGTAGTTGCTGGAGGATGTTCCTAAGTAGGAACCTACACTCCTTGAATAGGAGCATCATCTACCTAGGGTATATGATCAAAGATACTATATTTAATCACACAATAAACTAGAATTATCCCCTGTGATGAATTATGGATCTTTTCTAGGCTAAAAACCTCATCCTCCTCTAGATCGGACATGAAAATAATCTGCTATAGTCAAGTATACTGTAAAAAGATTCAAAATAAACTAGAAAATAGTACAATAGAAAAATTAATGGAAATTTATTGACTTAATAGATCCGAAATCCCTCTATCATGTGGAGTAAGATATAATATAAACTTAAATCTATACCATGGCACATACTCGAGCTGATTTGATAGAGATAATCACATTGTACGCACACCCTCGATATGAAATGACACTCGTCGATCCTAGAGGTCGAGATACTCAACATGTCTTCAATGATAGTTAACATCCTGACACCCTTTCATCTTCACAGAATGAATTTTTGGTGACTATCTCAGTAGAAAAAAATACATTGAACACAACCAAACTGGCGCATGACTCTATCAGGTTGGTGCCACTAAATAATATGAAAGTGAATGAGATGCAATAAAACTATCACATAGTGAATTCCAATAGTATATTATGCGTTCAACTAGTCTAATAAATCCCAATATAGAATCCATATAATCTGAAATTACATGTGAGATTTTTCAAAAAAAAAATGTTACTAAAAATACAAAATGATGATATTATGAAATTGGATAGCCAATGAAAGATTTTATATACTTATTTCGATGAGAAGTAGAATATCAAACATGAGAAGGTATTCACCCAAATTGTTCCTCAGATCCCTAATAAAGTGGTGTTCCTAAATCCACATATAAAATAAAAAACTGAAAGTGAAAAATAATAAGAAATTAAATTCAATAACTAAAGGTAGCATCAGAAACCAATAAATATTAGTGATCATACTAGTGTCCATGTGGAGCATCATGAAACACATCTATATGTAGCTCCTGGCTAGAAACAATAGGGGAGAGGAGAGGGTTGCTCTCCCATGACCACATCTTAATAAGGATGACATATACCCTAAGATCAGTATGATATGAGCATCATATTATGCATAAGGCTCTATATGTGTATTCCAAAAATACAAATCCCCTAATATATCTTCTTACCTAATAGAAATATTCTAGTAGGCCTAGATACATCATGTATACATGCATACCAGGGTTATCATTGCAAAATGTCCCTCCAATTATCTGTAAGATATATGCATATGCGTGACGCATGATAATCTTCTTGTCAGTGTCAGAGGGTAACTGTTCAAAATAAACCTACAATCATCTCATGGATATGGAACTACCATATGTAGCATCCTTATCCCCCAAAATACAGAGGCCTAGAAATCATTTTACAAGATCAGGATAGTCTCCATGAGTGGTTCCTATAACTATATCCCCCTAGATAGGAAAACCGAGTAGGGCTACCATATCCTCAAGGGTGATGGTCATATCTCCCTCATGCAAGTAGAATGTGTGTGTATCCATTCTCAATCTCTTGGTGAGGGTAGTAAGTGGGTGATGATCAATGAATGTAAAATCATATAACACAATTACATATAATCCATCATGGCATAGGTATAGTATAATAGAAACTATAGGTAGAATGTGATGATAACAGTGTGCTCGATATACCCTGATCCATCAAACCTCATGGCCCACTGGCACATTGTGTGAAACATGACTATAATACTTAGTGAGTAGCATGGTATCCTACATCTCCATGTAAAATAATGAAATAATACTTAAGTGTAAAATTTAAATATAAATTTATGGTTAATATAATGTTATGACAGGTAGAATGTAAGACATAACATGTATATTCCCATTGTTTTATAAAGGTTTTATTACCAAAAGAATCAGGTATGTCTTCAGGTTTCTCAAAGAATATTTCTAAAGTGGTTTTAGATATGTTTTTACTTTATAAATGGTGTTTTTTAAGATATGGTATTATATATTTATATATATAAACATTTTGTCTTAGTTATCTAAAGTTTTATTAGAAAATAAGTCATAGAATGTTTTGGAACGTGATGTAAAATGATGATAAAACATAAAATAAATTTATTTATCCATGATAAAATGAAAATTATGATCATGTAAATTTAAATGGACAATCAAAAACCCATTAAATAACACATGAATTCTTTACAACAGACAAGAAATACCTTGACATTTTTCAATAGTATAAATTTTGGATTAGATGAGCCTGACTTCAGAAGTGAAGTAAAATATAGCTTATTTTCAAGTGGTATCTTAATAAAATATTCCAAATGGATGTACTTAACATTTTAATTTTCAAAATATTTCAACCTTCTAATGATAGGCCTCCCCATACGGTGATTATTTCATTAGAAGGTCAAAAGCTTTTGAAAATCCAAAAGTTAATTACATCCCTTTAGAAGATGTTATTAAGATACCACTTGACAATAATATGGATTTTACTTCACTTACAAAGTCAGGATTATCTCATACAAACTCTATTCTATTGAAAAATTAAAAGGTTTTTATTGTATATTGTAAAATCTTCATGTTTTATTTAATGGGTTTGTTGGTTTCCATTTCAATTTATATGTTCATAATTTTCATTTTATCATGGATAAAATAAATTGAATTGATGTTTTCTATTCTTTTTTCCTCACCTTCTGAAATTTTATTTGACTTATTTTCTAATAAAATTTTAGATAATGAATAAAAAATGTTTTTTATAACCCAACACAACCTTAGTTTGACTTTAGCTAATAAGTTATATGTCAAATGGTGTGATTTTTAATTTATGTATGATTTATCATATGATGGTATACTTCATGATTATTTTCTCACATGATTTCTTTATGGTTTATCCATGGATAGTTTGATTATACTTGCATGTCACCTGACATGTACTTTTCATATTCATTTTAATGTGAATATGAAAGGCTTATTGTTATTTTATAGTAATAGTGTTTGGAATTGTCAGAAAATTCTATAAAATAAAAGATTTTATATTAACACCATGTAATTAATAATATGAAAAATCACATTGGAGACAACACATCATTTTAGATGAGAGTATAAACTCAATCCAGAAATGTTAGAGCATCATTTCCTATTATGACATTCTTGATGAAATATGTTTTATCTCAAAATTTTCCATTTTTATTAAGTCCAATCCATCTCATTTTGTATCATGATGGACTTTGGTCTCCCTCATTGACACAACCTATTGATTTCAGGAATAAATATCGACTAGTTTTTGGGTATTGGCAAATATTGAAACTTTATAATAGGCATCCATGGTGCAACATTACAGTTAAAAATGGTGTCCAACTTGCATATTGGATCAACATATACTTCCCCTGATATGTTCATAGAGGTACATACTATGATGGCATGTGCATATGGAAACTGTAATGCCTATAATTTTCTACATTGAAATTTCCTTGCTTCTAGTAATATCACCACAACTTAAACACTACTATTTTTATGAGGTTTAGGCACTCTTGATCTTCAAATCAAGAGTCTTCTCAGTGGAAAAGGTGGAATTGATAAGTAGAAGCTTCTTTAATGTTTTTTTTCAATCTCTCATTGAAAGTGTCTTGCGTACTTTATCCCCTACTGAATCCCATTGGAGGATTGTTTTTTTCTATCAACAAAGTACTTCAAACAATGATAAAATCTATCAAAAAACAGGCTAGTTATAGGTAACTTGTGAATCCCCTTGAAGACACAATTGATGCACTCCATAATGTTTGTGGTCATGTGTCTATACCTCTTCTCCTATCATATTCCCATGTCTATTTTTCTTTTAGAATCATCATCATATAATCATACAATCCTTGAGTAGACTCGTATATTTCTTTAAAGTGTTGTTAAAAACTTTGTTGATCCAGCTCATAAGCTGTACAGAAGTGATCATATTTCACATAAATTAATTTTTTCATTATGTTTAAAGAGTGAAAAATAATAAATACATTGCATACCAAGCCTCATGATTTCCTTATTCATAGGTTCATTATAAATTTTTTTTAACATGTTGCTAAAAATTTGTATGATTTAGAACTGATGATGTGTATTTAGAGGTATCCATGTATTAGGACCTATATTTATTGCCACAATGTTTGCTCAATGACAATTAGATATCAAACAAACACCCCAGATGCAGGTGAAATGGTTGATGATACATTCAAAAAACCAACTCCATGATTCATAGTTTTTATTATCCATAATGGAAAATGGAATTATCATAGGTGAATTATTTCTATATTGGGTTTTCAAAATAAAAAATACACCCTATTATTTTATGTATAAAAACATTCCATCAATATGCATAAACTATTTTTAGAAATGAAATGTGTAAATACATAGAAGGAATTACTAGAAAAATAGATGAAATTAAACATGAGATGGGTCAAGTTGGTTATCTTGAGACACATGTTCATTTGTATCAATATGGAAGACAACTTGGTTGTTGTGTCGCAGTATGGCTATCAATTATAGAAACACCCAATACGAGTCATCACAATCACCATAGACCTTCATAACTTTATTTTGTTTCTCTATCCATGCCTTATTATAATAAATATTTTAACCAAAATTTTGTTGTATCCTTTATTGATCAAGGGATACAGAATCACCTTGGTAGGTCCTAATCATATCAACAATAATAGATGACACAAATTCATCATCCAATGAAGTATGATCTTGTGTCAGGTTTGGCTGAATGAAAGTATGAGTTGCCTCAATCTTTAAAATTATCCAACCACTAAATTAAATGTCTGGAATCAACCTCAAGATGGATCTACAATCATACATATATTTATCAAACTATATGATGTATTTTATATGAATTTATTCCTAAACTAAATATCTATAGTGCCTCTCAATATTAGATATTTTTTTTGTTTTTCAATACATATTTACTTGAAAAATACCTTCCAACATATAATGTTTTTTCCATCCCACTAAACCTACCCTCTACAACTTCTGGAAACATAGTTGTAGGTGTGATAAAATTCTAGTTGAATTCAAAAAACATGCCATTACTTCCAACCAATATTTGAAGAGTGGTGGATGATTTATTATAGGTTGAGGCTTCTATACAACTACTACATTTATATAAAATTCCTCCCCAACTTTTGCAACTTTCTCCTCATCCGCATTGCTATCTTAGTCTATTCCATAATTAGAAAATTTCTCATTAGAATTTGGATTTACATGTATATCTAGAAGATTAACTACGTTATCCTTTTCTGCATCATATGGAATAACCTCAATTTCTCGGGATAGACCTTCTTAAACTACTCTTGTATGTATATGTCTTCATGCAATTGGTTGTTTTTGTTATACAATATAAATATTAACATATAACTCCATAATGGTACCATATTACCATTGGTAAAATAAAGTTATTGCTTAGACCCAGTGCTCATCAGCATCCATTGGACAAGCTAGATTATATAGTGTAGCTGGTAATTTCAAATGTCTATAGGTAATAGTTTGGATCTCTTTATCAAGTCCCAGATTTAAGTAACAAAAAATTATTTCTTGAATTTATATTAAGGTTACACAATCAGATTTTCTAACCATTATTATTGGTTGTATACTATGAGAAGCTCCTTTTTTGGTTTGAATAACCCTACCCTAGAAGTAGACACAAGAAAACATGTCTCACTACACAAAAAATGTTTTTTTTGATCAATATTTTTAGTGTAAATAATATTGACAATGATTGTTGACCATATAATCTTTATGATGCAAAAATTTTAGAATTTCTTATTATATCCTAAATGAAAACACTAATGTTTTTGGCAGTACAATTTTTAATCTTTCTAAAGGTATTTTATAAGTTTATAAAGAAAATATGAACCATCTAAAGCATATCCCCTGAGAGTGTCAAACCAAGTGTGAAATAAGGCCCATTGTCATGCGCTGGTTCTTGATTGTGTCTAGATCAATGTGGTGTTTTCAGGTTTTATCTACAGGTACATCCATGCCATATCCACATCCAATTATAGTATCCGGACATAGATTTTATTTTGTAGATAACTACATAATCTTTATGATACCAAAATTTTATAACATCTTCTTATATCTTAAAATATGACACTAATGTTTTGTAGTAAAATTTTTAATTTTCCTAAAGTTATGTTCATTGGTTTATAAATAGAATGCAATTCATCTAAAACATATCCATCAAGAGTAAAAAACTAGTCATGCAATATGGTATGAATCATCTAAATCGTAGGATTGACAAAACATGTGTTCTGTTAAGCCTCTTTGTCATATAGTTATCCATATTTCATCCTATGTTAATTCTATGTTAATCAAAATTTAATAAATAACTAATCATTAATTAATTATTAGTTAATAATTATTTATCATTAACTAATACTATATTAATTATTTCTTAATCATTATTTAATCATTAATTAATATTTAGTTAATAATTCTTTAATCATTATTTAATCACTACTTAATTATTAGTTAATCATTCCCTAATCATTTTTAATCAATATTTAATCATTAGTTAATAATTAGTTAACCATTATTTAATCATTACTTAATCATTATTTAATCAATAATTAATAATTAGTTAATCAATCTTTAATCATTAGTTAATCAATATTTAATCATTAGTTAATCAATATTTAATAATTATTCAATCATTCTTTAATCATTTTTAATCAATCTTTAATCATTAGTTAATAAATCTTTAATCATTAGTTAATCATTATTTAATCATTAGTTAATCACTATTTAATCAATATTTAATCATTAATGAATATTTAGTCAATCATTATTTAATCACTGATTAATCATTACTTAATCACTATTTAATCACTGGTTAATCATTAGTTAATCATTAGTTAATCTTTAGTTAGTCTTTAGTTTATCTTTGATTGATCTTTAGTTAATAATTAGCTAATAATTAGTTAATCTTTAGTTAATAAATCTTTAATCATTAGTTAATAATTAGTTAATCATTCTCTAATCATTATTTAATCATTATTTAATAATTCTTTAATCATTAAACAATCAATTGTTAATCTTTAGTTAATAATTATTTAATCATTAATTAATCAATCTGTAATCATTAGTTAATAAATATTTAACCATTAGTTAATCAATCTTTAATAATTAGTTAATCAACATTTAATCATTAGTTAATCATTATTTAATCATTAGTTAATGAATCTTTAATAATTAGTTAATCATTATTTAATAATTGGTTATTCATTATTTAATATTTAGTTAATAATTCTTTAATAATTAGTTAATCAATGTTTAATCATTAGTTAATCATTCTTTAATCATAGTTAATAAATATTTAATCATTCATTAATCATTAGTTAATAATTCTTTAATGATTCTTTAATCAACTTTCAATCATTAGTTAATCATTCTTTAATAATTAGTTAATCAGTATTTAATAATTAGTTAATCAATCTTTAATCATTCTTTAATCATTAGTTAATAAATCTTTAATCAATCATGAATCATTCTTTAATCATTAGTTAATCATTATTTAATAATTAGTTAATAACTTTTTATTCATTAGCTAATGATTAGTTAAAAATTACTTAATCATTAATTAATTATAGCTTACTCATTATTTAATAATATTGTATTCATTAGTTAATCATATGGTTTTCATTAGTTAATCATTATTAGTTAATTATTATTTAATCATTATTTATTCCTAATCTATTCATTAGTTAATCTATACTTAATCATTACTAATAATAACTATTATTTATAATTTTTATCCAAATAAATAAACTAGTAAATAAATAACATATTTGTAAATACCTAAAAACAAATCAATTAAATTACTACATCAATTTAAAATAAATAAGAAAAGAAAAATACATCTAAATGATGCTCCGAAACATTAGGCACTCTTTTTTGGACACTAAAACCACCACACATAAGGGAATAACCCACAAGATTATTTTAGAGATAGAGGGAGTTTAACTTAGAGAGAGTAGGGAAATTTGGAGTGAGGAGGGGGGGGGGTGCCCTTTTATAGGAACTTCAGCGAAAGACAACACCTATGGTGCCACATTTTATCTATATTTACATGAAATTTGGAATCTTGAAATCCACATTTTTCTTTATGTTAGATGAAATACAGGATATACCATGCCTCCCTTTTCATGTGATTGATCCACATCAATGAGAGGTAAAGGTGACCTTGGATATGCGACTTTTTAATTAATAAGAAAGGAGGTAGAGTCTTTACCGCCTTTTTGTATTATTTTTCAAAACGTTTCTAACCTAGACTTATTTAATTTTTTTTAAAGATTTATATTAAAAAAACCCGCTAGATTCTCCCTCCCTTGTGAAACTCAGATAGGTCAACCTCTATGGAAATGGAGAGAGGTGCAGTTCGATTTCATAGGTGTCGTCTTTATCTACAGTGGGCACAACTATTAGTCCTCGTTCAGTAGTGGTGTGAGATGATAGGTTGAAGGATGATACTATTGAGTGGAAGTGGTAGTAGGATGTGAGCGACAATCTATGGGATCAACAGTGGATGAGGAATGGTACCACCATGGGGTAGTTCTATCATGGTGATATTGGAGGAAGAGGAATGTGTGCTGGTGTGGGGTGTGGTTTTGGGATCGTAGTAGTCTATTGATAGGTTGTGTAATAGGGAGATAGTGGAAAGGATGTGTTATACTGATAGTAGTGGGATAGATGGTAGAATCAAGCTTCCATTTCAAGGTTTGGGATACTAATAGTAGCATGTGGGTGAGAGGCAATAGTGGAAGGTCATAATAGCAGGTGTAATATCATTGATGAGTGGTAGTAGGACATGAATGTAGGTATTCTAGCATTAAAAATAATTTTTTTGACTGTAGTATTTTTTCTTGCTGGTAAAACCACAGTGGTTGATTGGTAGTAGGTGGTGGTCACTTTTGGTGGTATCACATTAGGATGGTAGCAGTGTGATACCATGAAGGGTATCACTTAGATTAGTCACACTACCCTGATAGTAGCACTTCGACCTTCAAATCAACAAAAATAATTTTTTAAGTGCATAATTTTCAATTTAATTATATAAATGATAAAAATGTTAAAATTAAAATTTCAACTTTAAAAAATTAATTTGAATTTCAATTTCATTTTATGATTTAATAATTACACAATAAAAAAATCTGAATTTCCAAATACATAATTTCCATCATTTAAAAATCAAATCTATTTTAAGATTGAACATTAAAATTCACAATTTCTTTTTGTTTAAAAACAATTCAATGTATTTATTTTTTATTAAATTAAAAAATGAATAAAATAATTAAGCTAAAAAAATAAATCCATTAAATAATTTCATTTCTAGTTTTATAATTTTCAATTAACTAGATTTAATTTTGAAATTTCTAAAAGTTTTTCTTTGAAATTTATATCAAAAGGTGAATAAATCATTAAGAATCAACAATTGACCTAATTACATATTAAATATAGAATTTGAAAAGTTCACAAAAACCACTATTTTACTTAGTATTTGTTTAATTAATGGGGGTAATTTTAAAGAAAAGAAAATAAAAAATATTGAAAATTTAAACTCACATAAGTCTAACTTAATAAAAGTTATTGAAGATGATGAGGATGGTGTAGAAAAAGATAAAATGGTGACCTCCATAGAAGTTAATGAGAAATAATATGACTGTGAGACTAATATTTTATAGTTTAGTTTGGATTAGTCCAGTGATGAGGAAAGTAAACCAGAAGAAAATCCAAAAAATTACAGACTTTACAAAAAAAGGTAGAATTTTATAATATCATTAGATACCAAGAAGCTCCAGTTAAGACTATATGAAAATTCAAGTTTGAGAATCATTATAATGATCCAGGTATTTATAGAATAATTATTTTTCATATCTATTAATATTTATAAATAAGATATTAATTTTATGTTAAATAGGACACTTTGTTCGATAGCGTACTCAACATTCAACAACAGGTTTCTTTGAAATCTTATGTTGCACACAACTTTGAGTTATACCAAAAAATAATATAATAAAATTATTATTTTAAATGGTAGCTAATTCCTACACATTATATTGGAGAGAATGAAAAGAACTAACTAAAATATGATTAAATTTTTTTTAAATGTTTTTACTTTTATCCAATAAATTTTATAGGCTTAAAATAAGAATGAATTCTATTTTAAGCATGAAAAACTCTTATATTTTTAAAAGGTCATTTTATCACCTTTTGATAGAGAAACCTTTTTAAATATAGTTTTTCTCACTTCTATAAGTTTCATTTTAAAAATAAACTTATTCTTTATAAGAGGGATATCAAATTTACTTTGGGTGAAATTTTGGTATTTTTCTGATAAAGTTACTTTTTAAATGAATAGTGAAAAATACTGAATTTTAATTCAAAACTATCTTTTAATATAATTTATTTATATAGTTATATTGTAATTTTAATTGGTTTTAAAGTTCAATTGGATTATATTTTTATTATTTAATCCAATGTTATCCATTGGAAGTAATTTCACTTTGAAATTGGACATTAATGCATGTCAATCTTTTGAAGTTTTTACTTCTTAAAAATACGTTTTTTGGTTTTGACTATGATAATTAATTTTAAATTAATTTATGAAACTTATGTGATTTAAATTTGAAAAAATGGATTCCATATTTGGAATCAGGAGGTTCAAATTTTGTAAATAGGTAACTTTTATTTTTAGATATTATAAATAGTAACTTCAGTAAATATTTTATTTACCATGGTTAAAGGGTAAATCTGGTAAATAAGGGTATAAAATAATATTATAATAATATTAAATTACCCTAAAATGTGTCCTACCCCTATTGGATGATACATTTATTACCATGGGAATCCTTGGGTCGATTTTGGGACCTCATGGAGCCACTTGTAAGTGAAAATGACATTTTATAAAAATTAATTTAAAGTTAAAGAAAATGTAACATAAACATATATCTTTTAGCAAAACAATTTTTATATGGGGTTATATAAGAGATACGTTCAAATATATGTATTTATTATAAATATAAAAATATTTCCTACATCATGGTATTTTATTTATTATTTTTAGACATCAAATAAAGGAATCTATTTATGACACAATGATAATGTAGTGATTACCTTTTTATTGAGTATTTTAAATAAACAAGATTATAAATATTAAAATAAATTTATTTTCAACTTTTTATGCTATCCACGAATTTTAGGGATAATAATGACTTGTTATATTTTAATTAATGAAGGTTTTTTGAAATAATCAAGTTGGTATATATTTTTTTAAAAGTCTTGATATGAAAAGTTTATAAATTGACATAAATGAGTTTTTAAAACAATTAATGTTTTATTAAAAGATAAAATAATCATAAAAATCTAATATTAGTATAAATGACATATATGATTTTAAAAATATCAGTAATAATCCATTTTGTGTCTCTTGGCATTTTATAGTAAATATATTAACCATATAGTATGAATATACAAGAGGACATGGTAAAACTTAAATTAGTTAACTAAGGGTTAAAGTTAAAAGATAAGGTTAATTTTACGCCCTAAACTTGTCTAAAACCTATTGGATGAGAGGATTTAGAACAATAAATGCCTTATATTTGAATTAAATGTGTTGGGGACCTTTTGAAATAGAAATTTAGTTTATAATAAATTAGTATTTTTAAACTTTCCTAAAGCGCCCCTCCTCCCTCTTATAAAAGGACACCACATATAACACATTACTCACACCTCTAAAGCAATTTGGATCATCCATAATATGCCAAAATAATCTCCCAACATCCATATCTTCCTCCTATAAGCCTTTCCCTAGGCAGAAGGCAATTCAAGAGAGCCCTTTGTCTCAAATCAAAAGAAGTTACCTGATTTGAGTTAACGTCTTCTCTCAAGTTTCTTTCCATTATTTTTCCTTCTCTACTCCCTATGATCTTATTGTTCTTTGTTTAAATAAAAACTAAAGTATCCTAAATATACTAAGTTTTTTTTATGAGAAGTATTTTAACTACACTCACACACACCTCCATCAAATGAAGTTAGAACATACTGTTTCTGTAGACGGCGAACTACTACCTCATGAAACAATGATTGTTCTATTATCTCATACCGCCTCTCATGGTGGACATTATGATGGAACTATATTTATATATGGTATATATAATATTTATATTTTCTCTATTTCTCTCTATTTTTTATTTAAATCATACCTTTATGCTTTATATAATGCGTAAATATGATAATTTCATTTGAGGAAGTGTGGACTACCGCCCCCTCAAAGTGATATGAATCGTTCATAATATACATGGAACATATAAAGGATCAAATTAATGAACTTATGTAACATATATAACATAGATATTATACTGTAGTTATAATATACCTATGTATCATTTGGTTTTCATTCCATTAAAAATGAAAAAAAGAAATGAAAGTAGCGTTCATGCGTACGTATGACTTACCCTCTCCATGAACAATGCATTTCATTTTCATATATATCAAAATGATATGGAATATTATAAATACATATATACAGGATATATATGATATATATGATATCTAAATATTGAATATCATTATGAAGATAATGGACTTTTGACCACATGGGAATTTTTTAATTATAACAATTTCATTTTTGACTCATGTTTTGAACATCGACAAAATGTTCGATATGAACTAAAATAATTAACTAATTGTTATAACAAGGTAATAAATAATATAAAAGGAATAATAAACCTGAAAAAGGTTTTGAAGTAAGTATAAATTTACTTAAGTTTATTATTCATGGAATTAAAGAACAAATGAGTCAAGTTAGACACGAGGTAAGGGAACTTCTTAACCCCATTTCCATTCATTGTGTTAATTTTCTACTTCTTGATTATGTCATGATATGAATATGTGTGAATTTCCTCTGATTTTTTTACACTTAATATCCACTTATATTGGGTGTATTTATAGTTTTCACACATAATTATGTCATTGATTTATCCTTAATCTAATGATACAATCTTTGTAAGGGACTTTATCTCAATATCATTTCATTGAGGTATACTTCGATTTATACCCGACTTTCTTTTATATGATGTATAATAAACTCCTTTGACTTTTGATTTTATTCAAAATTAATCTTTTTTTTTCAAATCATTTTACTAAATGACAAAAAGAATGTATCTTTTAAATGTATGCGATGACAATGACCTTTCTGCCGCTGTGAGCATTATTTTATGTTTGACTTCCTTAACAATCTATAATGTTTTTAAAATGAAAATAAATACCATATACTCTTTTTACATATTTTGATATTGAAAATGTTTTTTGAGAATTGATTGATTATTTCAATATATTGAAATTTTATATTGTGATTTTAATTTGGAAATGTTATCTTTCCTTTATGCTTGTTTTATATATTATGAATATGTTATGGTTCTTGGGTATTGTTTATGTATACTGGTGGTTCCGTGATAAACTTAGGGCAGGTGATCTCGAGATAGCTCTCTAATTAATTGGGCAACGTGACTGAGGTAAATGTTAATCTTTCTCCTAAGAGATTTAGGGAATATACTATGATGAGTATTCCAAATGTAACTCCCTATGTAGTTGTGAAAGTTATAATGTAAGTATGTTATCGATTCCACAAGTTACCTTTATGATTTATGATTTCTATATGTTATTCATAAATCTTATTATTTTGTGAGGTACGTTAAAGAGATTATGTTTTAATATTGAAAAGTATGATTTCTTTGATTTTTATGTATTCATGGACTAAATGTTTCTTTCCTTATTTTATATCCCTTACGGTGATTTTTATTCTCATCCCATGTTTTTAAAATTTTTTCCACAGGACATAAAGTTGAATAGGGTCATGGATTGGATCAAGGAAAATTCATAATATCTAAAACATGGAACTAGACATGTTTCTTTTTTTAAGAGTTTTTATTTTATGAAAAAATGGATACTGAGTAGAAGTGTATACATATAATATTCAAGTTGTTATGTATAAGTTATGACCTAATTCTCTAAATCTCTAAACCTGAAAAGATAATCAATGTGAATTATTAATTTAGTTAAAGATTATGTAATGTTTAAGGCTGGGGTCTTATAGTTGGTATCAAAGGTCGGTTTAAATAACTTTAACGGTTAGGCTGTTATTTAAGCATAAGTGACATAACCATAATGGTTAGCATATTAGAAAAAGTCATAGTTATTTTAGATAAACTGAATGAGTTTAAGATAACATGAATAAGTATATCTTAGTGTTTACCCTCCTCATAATATATTATATGATGATTTTAATGATATACCCACACTAACCTTTTTGGTTTTAGTAAATGGCTGGATCTAGAAGGAACCAAAGTAACAATGGATGTGATGAAAACTGTGACAGTTTTCTGAATAAGCAACAAAATGAAGTGGTAGATGCAATAAGAACTATTTTGGTTATTCTCAAACAACTATATGGAGTCATGATTGACCACCTGAACATTAGTAATTTTTATAATGAATCATATATGTGAGAAATGAATCCCAATGGTATTTCAGGTAATGAACATAAAGGTAAGTATATTCAAAAACCTATGTGTCAATGATGTGTAAAGAAACACTTAGTAAAATGCTTCAAAGGGATGGGAAGATGTTTCAGATGTGGAAATGAAGGTCATAAAGCAATAACCATCCATGGAAAAAGGAATCATCCAGTTGACTCTAGGAAAGGGAAAGAAGTTCTTTCCGAAGGATCAATTGAATGTTTTAAATGTGGTGTGCATGGTCATTATAAAAAATATATGTTCTACAAAGAAGGTTTGGGAATGGTATTAGCAGGACTATACAAATATATTTTTACCAATACATAATTCCATTCCAATTGAGGATGAGGAAATGAACAATGACCAATGAATGGTATGGATTATTTCTTAGCTGATGTTTTGAGATTATTGAATCTTAGGATATGATTCATGATTTTGTTTGTAGGAAATAAGTATTACAGAATAATTTTTAAAAGAATGGTTAATTAATCATGAAGAATGTTGAATGATTAAGAGGTATATATATAATGGATTCAATATTTATGGTTGATTTTAGGATGATAAAATGCTTAAAAATATTAAGGCTATTTTGATGATGTGATAACTTTGGAAGACTTTTTTTAGTTTGTGTAACCCTAAAGTTTGATATGTGAAAATTTTATTCAAGTAAGAATTATATTTTCTTTTGTGGATATATTTATAGAGATCCATTTGGGTTTATATGATCCTTGAATTTGAGGCAATTACAGGTAATTACTTTTTGGGCTAAAAATTTAAGGTATGAGATAACATTTATGGTTAAAATATGTTATGGTTATTTTTGAGGAATTTACCTCAATTTTTGGAATGTTATAAAATTATATAATTTTTAAAAAAGGACAACACATAGACCATGTGACAACCTGTCACGTTAGACAAAGTTTCAGGAATCAAACCCACAACCAAAGTATGATTGGGATTTATCACCTACCACTAGCCTATGTGAAGTCCTTGGTTAGTATGACTCATTCTTTTTAGTTAAATGATTTTATGAATCAAGAATAAGTTGATTTTGGGAACTTATGTTTTATTAAATGGATATCCTTAGTATAGGAAAATGATTTGGTGATTAAGTGATAAAAGTTATTTTGGAAGACGTTTTATCTTTTAGGGAAACACTATATACCCAAGGAAAATAGAATACTATAAGATTTCATTTGTGGAGTAATGATTTAAATTTTATTTTGGAAGAATATATGTTTTTATTGTGTAATTATAGAAATTTGGTTTAGTTATGGAAATGATTAAGCTATCTTTGAGAATATTTAATTATGTTAATTACTTTTCAGTATGACACTTTAAGAGTTGTTGATGTTATTTGGAGATAAATATTAAGATTTACCATGGAAGACTATGTGATCAAATCCTTCTGAGCTTTGGGTTTAAATCTTAGTTTCGATTAATTTGAGGAATTTTAAAGACAATTGTGTATTGAATGGTGTTTTTTGAACTTTGGGTATTGTTTTTTGAATTTTGGAGATTAAGTGTTGTATTTATTTCTATAAAGGATTATACTTTTTGGGGATCAACTGATCTTGTACTAACCATTTTGGTTTTGGTTAATGTTTAAAGACAAGGGAAATATATAGTTAATCTTTTGTATATTATGTCATTATTTAGAAGTTTATTCTAGCACTTCAGGTGTGACCAAGTCATCTTGAATACTCATCATTTGGAGAAAAGATGAGTTTGTGGTAGAAATTTATCAAAGGATGAACCTCTACTTGAAAAGTAAGTATATTTCCTTATGTTCTTAGTCAATATCATAAATAATACCTCAAATTTATGAAATGAAAACTAAAACAAAAAAATGTTCTCCATTTACTTTTCCTACTAGGAAACCAATGACCGTTTAATGCATCATAAGTTTGTGGTTTTCTTGTTGTTAACTTTCTCCTGATCAGGTTTTCTATCACTCTCCATCAGAACTTGACACTTAGTTTCTCCTCCAAATCCATGTTTTTGAGGAATCATAGTATGTGTTATCTTGGGTGACCTTTGTACTTCCCTTTTTTCTTTTAAGGTTATAGTTTTATTGACTCTTTTTATAATGTGGTACTTTCAATGAAGTCAAGGATGCAATTTTCAAAAGGGGGGAAGGATGTAACAACCCAAATATTTATATAATAATACTTTTTCATATCTATTAATATTTATGAACAATATATTAATTTTATATTAAATATGAAACTTTTTTCAATAACGTACTCTACACACAATAACGAGTTTCTTTGAAATCTTATGTTGCACACAAATTTGAGTTAAACTGAAAAATAATATAATAATATTATTATTTTAAATGGTAGTTAATGCCTAAACATTGTATTGGCCAGAATTAACAGAACTAATTACAATATTATTACACATGTTTTTTAAATGGTTTTACTTTTATCCAATAAATTTTAGAGGTTTAAAATACGAATGAATTCGATTTTAAGCATGAAAAACTCTAATATTTTTAAAAGGTCGTTTTACCGCCTTTAGATAGAGAACCCTTTTTAAATATAGTTTTTTTTTCACTTTTATATGTTACATTTGACTAAATAAACTTCTTATTTAGATGTGGGACATCAAAATTTACTCTGGGTTAAATTTTGGTATTTTTTTGATAAAGTTCATTTTTAATGAATAATGAAAAATACTGAATTTTAATTCAAAATTGCCTTTTAATATAATTTATTTATATAGTTATATTGTAATTTTAATTGGTATTAAAGTTTAATTGGATTATATTTTTATCATTTAATCCAATTTTGGTCATTGGAAATAATTTTACTTTGAAATTGGACATAAACACATGTCAATCTTTTGGTAGTTTGTACTTCTTAAAAACACGTTTTTTGGTTTTGACAATGGGAATTAATTTTAAATTAATTTCTGAAACTTATATGTTTTAAATTTGGAAAAATGGATTCTATATTTATAATAAGGAGATAAAAATTGTGTAAATAGGTAACGTTTATTTTTAGACATTATGAATAGTAACTTCAGTAAATATTTTATTTACTATGGTTAAAGGGTAAATCGGGAAAATAAGGGTAAAAAATAATATTATAATAATATTAAATTACCCTAACACATGTCATAACCATATTTGATGATACATTTACGACCATGGGCATAATTGGGTCGATTTTGGGACCCCATGAAGCCACTTGTAAGTGAAAATAACATTTTAGAAAAATTAATTTAAAGTTAAAGAAAATGTAACATAAACATATATATCTTTTAGTAAAATAAATTTATATGGGGTTATATAAGTGATATTTTAAACTATAAATAGTAATTAGAAATCTAAAAATATTTAATACATCATGGTATTTTATTTATAATTTTTAGACATCCAATAAATAAATTTATTTATGACACAATAATGATGTAGTGATTACCTTTTTGATGGATGTTTTAAATAAATGAGATTATAAATATAAAAAAAAAATTTATTTTGAAAATTTTTATGCTATAAAAGAATTTTATGGATAATAATGACTTGTTATATTTCAATTAATGAAGGTTTTTTCAAAATAATCATGTTGTTATAGATTTTTTTAAAATTCTTGATAGGAATAGTTTATAAATTGACATAAATGAGTTTTTAAAACAATTAATATTTTATTAAATGATAAAATACTCCAAAAAATCTAATATTCTTCCAAATGATATATATGATGTTAAAAATATCATTAATGATCCATTTTGTGTCTCTTGGAATTTTATAGTAAATATATTAACCATATAGTATGAATATACAAGAGGACATGGTAAAAGTTAAATTAGTTAACTAAGGGTTAAATCTAAAAGATATGTTTAATTTTATGCCCTAAACTTGTCTAAAACACATTTTATGAGATTATTTAGAACAATACTCATCTTATATTTGAATTAAATTAGTTGGATACCTTTTTAAATCGAAATTCAGTTTATAATAAAATAATATTTTCCAACTTTCCTAAAGAGCCCATCCTCCCTCTTATAAAAGGACACCACATATAACACATTAATCACACATCTCAAGCACTTTGGCTCATCCAAAATCTGCCTAAATAAGCTCCCAAAATCCATATATTCCTCCTATAATCCTTCCATTATGAATAAGGAAATTCAAGGGATCCCTTTGGCTTAAATCAAAAGAAGTTACCCGATTTGAGGTAACGTCTTCTCTCAAGTTTTTTCAATTATTTTCCCTTTTCCACTCCCTATGCTCTTATTATTATTTTTACATAAAAAAACTAGTATCATAAATATACTAGTTTTTTTATAATGTTTCGAACTAAACCCACACACACCTCCATCTAATGGATTTAGAATAAACTATTTCTGTGGATGATGAACTACTGCCTTACGAAACAACGATTGTCCAATTATCTCCTACCGCCTCTCATGGTAGACATTATGATGACACTATATTTATATATGGTATATATCATATTTATATTGTCTCTATTCCTCTATATTTTTCATTTAAATCATACCTTTATTCTTTCCATAATGTGTAAATATGATAATTTTATTTGAGGAAGTGCGGACTACAACCCCCTCAAAGTGATATGACTCATTTATGCTATACATAGAATGTATAAAGGATAAAATTAATGAACTTATGTAACATATATAACATATATATTATACTGGAGTTATAATATTCCTATGTATTATTTGATTTTCATTCCATTAAAAATGAAAAAAAGAAACGAAAGTAGTGTTCATGCGTACACACGACTTACCGTCTACATAAACGGTACATTTATTTTTTATATATATCTAAATGATATGGACTATTATAAATACATATTTAATAGATATATAGGATATATATGATATCTAAATCATGAATATAATTATGAAGACAATGTAATTTTGACCACATAGACATTTTTTAATTATAACAATTTCATTTTTGACTAAAGTTCTGAACATCGACAAAATGTCCAATATGAACTCAAATAATTATCTAATTGTTATAGTAAGGTAATAAATGATATAAAAGGAATAATAAAATTGTAAAAGGTTATAAAGTAAGTATAAATTAAATTAACCATATGAAACTCATGTGAATCCTTAACCAAGATGATAATGTCCCCTTTATGTTAGGAATCTCCCACTCTCAACGGGAATGATGGCCAAGAAATAAAATCAATCATGCATGTGTTCACTCAAATGAGATACTGATTTGATGGAGTTTCTTGTTTATGTTTTTCATGTATATGTAGGCACTTACTTCTAAGAACTGCTTTGATCTAATGGCCTCCTTCAGGTTTTCACCAATGAACGCCCTGATTTCTATTTAGAATGGATATTCATTTGCGCGAAGGACATCATCACTAACCAAAAATATTTAACAATGGTTCTCAAACTCACTGGTCTGGGAGTAATTTCAGCATGGTACCATCCTGACCTTGGAGGCCACCTGATAGGCCCTAAATCTCACCAAGCCCCACCAATTGTTCGATAAATAGCGACTAGTGGTCCTGAAGCAGATGACACTGACCACCGTCTTTAACTGTTTTGGAAGTCTATCCCCAAAATGTGACAACTAGTCCCTCCCATATCTCAGGGAGGTGGAACCCGATGCCACATACGACCTCAAATTGAAGACATGAGAGCCCTTCTCAAGGGACCCTACCAGCAATCATCATCACCAACACCACATGGTAGTTAAACCTCAACATGATGAGGGTTTGTCCTTGGCTATCTAGACTAGGTACCTTAGAATCAGACATGAAAGATGGCCCACTGGGGATGAAAAATGGTCAATAGGGAGCAGGTTCACACCATTTCCCCTATGGAGAATCCCACCAACCCATTTTGGTGGTAAATAGTGAGTGGGCACATATAACCATCCACCTTCATTTAGCCATCTAACAGACTCACTTGACAGCATTCAAAGGATCCCACCAACCAAATATTGAGGCAACCTACTAGAAGGAACATACACCTACCTACACCCATCAATCCTGCTATAAAACTCATCTAGAATCACCTGGAGAAGTTAGTAGGAAAGTCCCAACAACAAGCAGGGGGCAGACTCAACTCTTTACCTCCACACATGAGTACTATCAGTATCCCCTGAATGGAAAGGGAGGAAAGGAGTAGGCACATAGACCTACTCTAGATGTTGAATGGTTATATATCCCTATTAAAGTTGCTAAAGTCACCCAGTATATCTTTCTAATGGTGAAAGGGAAAACAAAAATCTTTACCCACACCCTGCATACTTTCCAAGACATCATCACGATAACGATAGTAGTTCCTGAGGGACATACACATAACTCTATCCCAATAAATGGGGTGTCTCATCATCATAATTACCTAGAGAATACACACACCTATACTCTCATCTAGGAGGGTCATGGGGAAATATACCCTATATTATATGTACAATCAGATCAGGAATATACACCTACTCCAATTGAAGGTAATCAGCCTATTCCAATGGCTACTCCAAGGCAGGAACAAACACCTACCCATGAAAACCACTTCTCCTAGAAAGTGTCCCCAATCACTCATAGAAGGAATTTAATAAGAAGCACCATCAAACATGATTGGAAAATCAAGATCCAATCTACGATCATGCTTTTATTAACATTAGAGTTCTTGAATCCCTCAAATGCTTATC
The DNA here is from genome assembly GCA_963277665.1 of Viscum album. Taxonomy (NCBI): domain Eukaryota; kingdom Viridiplantae; phylum Streptophyta; class Magnoliopsida; order Santalales; family Viscaceae; genus Viscum; species Viscum album. The sequence goes on from OY728119.1 coordinate 546,032,967, forward strand.
TATCACAACTCAAGATCCTACCATCCCATTACCAAATTATAGTAGCAATAACAGTAATTCTAAAGGTCCTCATTAGAAACTTCATCATGAAGGCTTGATTCATGAAAACAATTTAGTCAATCTTTAGAGACTATCACTTGATGAGATCCACAAAAACCCTCTGTGTGGATAGAATACCAAGGAGTAAGAGTATAGTCCCTTTCTATAACTCACCATGGTGGTCCTCCCCATTATGGAATTTTCTGTGAAATTTATCTCTGTAGTAGTGATTCACATTGTCAAAAAATCCTCCAATTAGAAATTTAGTAATGGGAAATCCCTCCTATCATGAGGCACTTGAAAACATAGGGCCATCAGGTCTAATGCCTTGTCACTGGTAGGTGAAATATTTTGTCAACCAGAATATAGCCTAAGGTGACAGTTATTCTTTGAACCACCCTTGGGTCACTTTCCTTCCAATGCAGAAGAGGAAATCCTTACCAATACAAATATTTATAGTAAAAAATTCAGTAATCATACACTCTGGTCAGAATGGGTCAAGGAACCTCTGGTGAAAGACAAAGAATATTTTCTAAACATGACGAAGTAGCTAGCTAAAGATGACATACCATTCATGTTATGGATTTTATCCACCCCTCAATACAGCATTCCAGAGGAATTGTTGGAAGATTGTATGCATGGAGTATACCACAATATATGGAAAACTCTTCACCACATAAAATCAAAGGAATTACCCTATGATGAATATCAAAATCACGTCAAGGTAATCGAAGTGTTGCAACAACAAATTGACTTGACATCACTCCTGGCTTCACGAAACTGAAATATTGAGAAATATCAAGGATCCCTTCACTGCACAAGCCTCAACGCACTAATTAGGTTATGACAACTGATTGTAGATACCCCATATGGTGTTACTATCAGAGGATGGGGTGCACATAGAGAATTGAATTTCAATGAACCCCCTAATTAATAAATCTCATCAAAGTTGGTGTCATGAAATGTCATAGAACCAGGATAGATACAAAAAATAGAATCTATTCATGACTGAGGATATGCTCAATAGGAATGGGACCCTACCAAATCTCCTCAATGTTAGGATAGAAGAGAGAAGGGCGTTTAAATACTCTTGCGTTAAGAATATAAGAATATAAAGAAGGCCTCCCACTTAGAGGATGTCAGATGTCAAATCCTGAAGATGTCATAAATATCACAATGCCCGTTGGAAACAGATGATTCAAGTTAATTACAAATGATGCACCCAAACCACGTTTGAACAAAACTCCATAAAATTAGAATAGGATCTATGGTAATATCACCCATTAAAGTTCAAGAGAAACCCCATCCCATAGGGCTGTGATATTTTTTAACATAACCCTTAAGGTTATCCAATCAGGCCCTAAGGGTTGTGAATAAAGAATAGAACATACCTATCCCTAAATATTTGTGGATTTTAACCTTAAAAATTCCCTCATCATCAAGAATCAGTTTCTCCTGATTAAGGAGGATTCCACAGAATGAATCCTCTCAGTTTTTCCTTTCCCATGATCTGATACATTCACTTGGGACATGTATGAATAAATGCTCTGGATATTCCCTTTGGGTTACTTCTATCAAAAAAATCCTATGATATCGATAAAGAAGAGGACATGGTCTCATGGAGGGTGCATAAGAAGATGATCTCATAGATATACTAACAAAATGCCTATGATGCATTATGATTCTGTGAATGTCATCAATGCTTTTATTAAAGACCCTCCAAAACATAAGGTTAGCTTAGAGGGGTTAGAAGAGTAATTTCCAATTTAGAATCTAATCCACCCTGAAAAAAATGAAGGAGGTGTGTGTACCCGAAAATAAAGGCTTGCCCTAAATCAGGGCACTCCCTTAAATAATCCCCCTTTACCTCCTCGAAAAGAACCCAATAGGAAAATGGTTAAGTTTCAAACTATTTCTGACCTACCACATGGGGAGGGTCAATCCTTTTCATTAGAGGAGTGATTTTCTTATAAAGAGAAAGATATGAAATATTTGAGAGGAATCAATGAATAGTTACTCAAAGGCACCCTTCTTGACAGATATTCCCCACAAGAAGATCCTAAACTTTCACTTTTAGTTGGCACATCTCAACAAAAAGGGTTCACTATAATGACTAAAGAAAATCAATAATTACCTTCATTGGTAAAATAGATAGAGTAGGGTTAGACACATCCTTATAAGCCTACTTATATTGGTTACCCATGACATATACCACCAGTGCTGCCACAAGTGGTCCTACCAGTGGATGCACCTATTCAAGCTTCATCTGCCACAATTTCTTAGACCCCAACTCATCCAAATATTCCTTGAATTCTCATGAACACCATTGAGTCACTAAAAACTCGATTAGAATATATGGAGGAGTGAAGTGCACCGATATAACTAGAAAAGAAGGATTACCACTAATGGGTAGATCCTACTCATCCTCCACCAAACTTTAGGAATCCTACATTTCCAATCATCAATGGATTAGGAGACCTATAAAAGTAATTGATTCACTTCATATCTCACTGCAATCCCATGATGGGTAACCTTGAACAATAGGAGGTGATGAACCTCAAGTTTTTTGTGCAATATCTACAAGGGACAACCTTTGTATGGTACCCAAGTTTGTAGTCTCAGTCAATCACTGGATGAGAAGACCTCAATTACAAATTTCTTTTCTAGTTCTACTCAATTCTATAGAAACCAATAGTATTCAACCACACAAACTGAAAATAATGGGATAATGAAAGGGTCTCTAATTTCATTACTCAGTGGAAATTACTAACATATTCCTTAAACATACCACTCCCTCAAGAATAGTTTTTTTATCTATGTATAAATCTCTGCAATGAGTTTCACACACTATTGATCCCTATGAAATACATAGGAGGGTTTCAAAATTTTTCCTCAATCACCCAATATGTGGAAAACTCCATTACAAAGACCAAATCCAAGTACCAAATGATTCCATCAACTTAGGGAAGGATGACATGAAAAGTAGAGGCCGCTGTAGTTACACTTAAGCAGGCCCCTATAACCACTCCTACTTTAAACCCAGCACCATACTATTTAGATCCACCTCCTGAGTGTCAATAGAACCTCCCACCTCAACAGAATGATCAAAGAGACTAGAGGTAGAAATAGTTTGAAGAGATGAAAAAAAGGGTCTATTATTTTTGAAATGACTAAGTCCCCAACTAATTCATCTCAGCATTGGAAAACAACTTACTCAGGTTTCCAAAGCCAAAGAATCTCAGAAAAGATGGTGATGAAAATCTCCCAAACTATTTCCCATTTCATCAAATCCTAGTCCACCCCATCCAGTATTGTTTTGTTTTCGAAGACCTCCTACAAAAGATGGTGGAATCTAGTCAAGTGAAACTAAAAATTCACCTTCTTAGGGGGCATATATTTCTGCCACTAATCCAAAATGGGGATGTGAATAAAAAGAAGTAAAGAGAAAGAGTACATAGAAATTAAGCAATTGGATGATCAGAAAAACAATCAACTGAACTCATGATATTCTTTGAGCACAGTTGAAACAACTAACTATGGAATCAACCACTTCCACTGTAGAAAATCTAGCTTCATCAAAATCCCAGTCCTATAAAGGTCAATCCTTAAAAAATCAACATGGAAAAAAGGATAAGGAGAAAAAGAAAGAATATTAGCTCATGTCAAGGCCAAATTTTTCCTTGAATTTAGAAGACTTCATGCCAACCATACCAAAACCACAGGAACTGCCCCGCTAAATGGTATAGTTAGAGTAAACCAATCAATCGAAATCTTTATCACATGAAGAGTTGATATTCAGTTCCATTAATATTATTAACTTAACAAATCCATTTTCACATGATGATTCTTATTATTAACTTGAGTCCCCTATAATTTATTAGGGATTTGGGGGAAGATTTCATCAAGGTCGAGGATATAGGGTAAGACATGGTAGTTCCAGGAGTCACTATCTCAACCAAACCCCCTCTTGAACCATTTATGTGGTCAAAACTCATGGGAAAGCTCTCTAACAATCTTAGTAGGAAAAAGAGAGTTCTTCCTCCACACAAGATAGGGTATTTCCTGACATGATCATATTGGAAGACTGATTAGAGTATAAACCACCACCCCTTAGAGAGTAGGTAGACCTAGTCAACCTAATCCACCAAGAACAAGGGAATTTCTAGATCCTACCCCAAGGGATAACCCATCTACATCAAGAAAATCAACTCCTAAAGTTTTCAAAAAATAGAATCCCCGTGTTGGGAAGCACACACCTCTAGATCAGAAATACGATGTTATAAAGAAAATAGTTTAAGTACTAGCTAATTTATAAATATTGGAAGCCCTAAGTCTATTAAAGGACCTTTAGGAAGCACTTATTGAGGCCTTATCAAGATCTTGGGAGTTTTAAATAGAGGTTTCTACTACTGAAGTATATCATGCAGAAAACGATCCTGTAGAATGCCATGCAGTCATATCTTTTATAGACCAAGATGAAGATGCTGTCATGAAAGGACACATAAAGAACTTGTATATATTTGGTAGAATCAATGAAATTGATGTACGATGAGACTTCATTGAAAATGGATTAGGATTTAACCTCATTCTGGTACAGACACTTCGCTAATTGGGTCTCAAAGAATCACACTTGTCTCCATCCACTTTGATGTTATATGGTTATGACAAGAATTATAATGAGCCCATCAGTGAGATCACACGCTGAACTTAGTTCAGGGATCTTGTTTCCAACTCAGATTTTATGGTTGTTTAATAGGATACAAATTTCAATGTTTTTCTAGGAAGACCTTTTCTACATCCGCATGTGTTCATTACTTTATCATACCACCAATGTCTCAAATACTGTGTCAATATTCAAATTGGGATATTTCATGGTGACAAGGCCCCATTAAAATCCGGTGAGTCATAATAAATTGACATAGTATTCTACCACAAAGTAGGAAAAATTTCCATGGCATATGATGTTACTCGAATCAATGCCCCAAATGGATTGGATACGATCCTAGATAACCCTTTCAAGTAACTCACTATAGATTATGTGCTTCCCATTAATAAAATTGAAGGGGTGGGACCAAATTCAAACACTTGTTCAAAAACTTATGTAATGTCAGTCATGACAAACGAACATAATATCATAGGATAAGTTTTCAACTCTTCGAGTAATAATGAAAGTATGAATGAAAATGTCTCCATTCCATCCCTCGATCTTCAACAAAACCCAACTCCATCAACTATATTGAAATAATTTATAACGATAATGTAAAAGAATAAGGATTCTCATTCTCCATCCCTTATCTTCCCTATTGGACCCTCACCATTGATTGAGCAAGGAATGATTGATTCATCTTCTAGATGTCCAAATGAAGATTTCCCCTATTACTTAGAGATTCTTTATTCATCACCTACTTCTTAGGTATAAGAGAATGAAGTAAAGTGTGAGGAAGAGGAAGATCTAAGAGATTCCCCTCCAGTATTTGAGGAAGGTGTCTCCACTATTGTGGATGAACTCAGATAGATAAATATAGGTACAAAAGAAGACCCATGACCCACTCTTATTAGTTCGGTCATGAATTTAAAATAACAAGAGTTATATATTTCCTTCCTAAAGAAGCATCAGGATGTGTTTTCCTGGAATTACATAGAGATTCCAAACCTTATCTAGAGGTTTCCACCCATCAGTTGGGTTTTTTAGAAGATCATCGGGAATACAAACAAGTATCTAGAAGGACACACCCAACTCATGCCTCCAAAATTGAGTCTGAAGTATATAAGATCATAAAGTCTAATTTTATTCAAGAGGTACAGTATCCAAAATTTCTAGTCAACATTTTCCCAGTGAATAAGAAAAATGAGAAGATTATGTTTTCATCGATTTTAGATATCTCAACCAGTATTGTCCCAAAGGTGACTTCTCGATTCCAATCAAAGCACTCTTGATTGATACAATGACTGGTTATCAAGACCTATCCTTCATGGATGGATACTCATGGTAAAACCAAATCCATATATCCCCATAAGATGAGGAATACACAACCTTCATACCCCCAAGGATTATTTTGCTACTGAGTAACGATCTTTGGTCTGAAGAATGCCGACACCACTTACTAACATTCCATGCATCTCATCTTCAAACATTTCTTAAGAAATTTTTTTGAATGCTATGTCGATGATCTATTGGCTAAGTCCAAATAACATTATAATCATATAGTTTACTTAGAAACAATCTTCAATATGCTATGAAAACATAACCTGCAAATTAACCCCTTGAAATGTGATTTTGGTGTAACCTCAAGAAACTTTCTTGTCTTCTTTGTACGCCATCATGGAATTGAAGTTTGTCCTAAGAAAACTAAATCTATCATTGGTATGTCACCTCCTCAAAACTTGAAAGAGTTGAGAGGACTTTAAGGACACTTAACCTATATATGACGCTTCATATCCAACCTTGAATGAAAATGTATACCCTTCACCAAATAGAAGAATAAGGGGTCACCTATCAATGGTCTAACGAATGTCAATAATATTTTGACACCCTCGATAAATACCTTTTGATACCATTGGTACTAATGCCACCGATTGAAGGAAATCCTCTCATTCTGTATGTGACAGCCCTAGATTTCTCACTAGGTACCTTCCTCATGAAAAAGAATGGTGCAGAGAATAAAAACATCCTTTATTATCTCAGTTGAACCATTATCGATGTGGAGAATAATTATTTAGATATCAAGAAAAGATTCATATCATTAATCTTTTCTGTTCTAAATCTGATACACTACCTACAACACCATGATATTCATTTTGTTTCTTGAAATAACCTGATAAAATTTATCCTTAGTTGTCCTATTCTGACATGATTTATGGTATAGAGGAAAGTTATTCTACGGCAGTTCAACATAAAATTATTGCCTCAAAAAGTAGTGAAAGTCCAGACCTTCATAGATTTCCTCTCCGAGAACCCATTTTCAAAGGGGACATCATTAGATATTGAATTACCCAATGAAGTGGCGGTCTCTATTGAAGAAATCCCCCAAACATGGGAAATATACTTTGGAAGTGCATCCATAAGTCCAACAAGGAAGATAATGAAAGACCCCAAACTAAATAAAGTTGGTTTAGGGATTGTATTTATCACCACAGAGAATGAAATATTTCCATAATACTTCGTAATATAAGAAGGTGGTACTAAAAATGAGCTAGAATATTATGTTATCAACACTGACATGAAATTGGAACTCCAAGTACTGGTGAACAACCTGGAGGTGAAGGGTGACTCAGAGTTGGTAATCAAGCAGATCAATAGACATTACGCTATCAGAAAAGAGGAGATAACCCCCTGTGTGATTATGTCCAAGGATTAATGGTAGAATTTCCCTTAGAGACAACATTTTCTTACATCCCATGATCAAAAAATACCCAGGATGATGCATTGGAAAATGAAACCACAATCTTGGTAGATCTAAATCGGGATGAACCAATCATTAGTATTGCCCACCGTCGTATGGTTTCACCTTTTTTTCAAATCAAAATAGCAGAAATTAATGAAATAATCCCCATTATCGAGCCATTTGGTCCTACCACAGGATGGATTACACCCATTGTGGAATACCTCCAAGATGGAGTACTTCCACTGGATAGATTTGGGAAAGATCAAATCCAGTGATGAGTGGTCTACTTTACTCTTTATGATGGCCCAAATCACCAGCCGAATACAGCCGAATACTCATGGACATTTTCCACATGGGAAATGGATGTATTTGGACTATACTCCATCTATGGACAAGAAATTAAAATACATCTTGACTGTTACCAATTTCTTCTCCAAATGGGTTAAGGCAATACCCCTCAAAGAAGTTGGGGCCAAAAACATTTTTAGCTTCATCAAAGAAAACATCATTACCAGATTTGGTATACCTCATACCATATTGATGGAAAATGGAACCAATTTATTATCCACTAAGGTGAAGAAGCTATACCAATAGTACAACATCATATCCAACCATTCATCCCATTATCATTCATCTGATAATGGATAGATAGAGGCATTTAACAAGATGCTGTCGAACATACTCTAGAAGATGGTGAATAAAGATAAGAAGTCTTGACCTGACAAGATCTTGAATAGCTTATGAGCTTCCCAGACTACGAATAATACTACCACATGAACAACCCCATATTTTATGGTATACTAAAAAAGAAGACTTGCCCATGGAGGTTCAATTTCCATCACTTCGAGTGACCATATGCGATCATCTATCCACATATTAGAAATATTTTAAATGACTAGATGATTTTGAGAGACTGGATGAAAATAAATTTAATACTTTACATCACTTGGATTTATATCATAATCGAATAACACGATCTTTCAATAAGAATGAAAGAATCCTCCAAATCTTGAGCCAAAGTGGGAGGGATGTATTGATGTTTGGATTCTATATTTTGGACCAACCACCACATAATTGAAATGCCCCCATCCTCACTTGTGTTTTTGAAGAAACCTTTACCTATCCTTGTTTCTCACGCTAACCACAACTCACAAGTGATTATGAGTTTGGTAAAGGAGTTCTCCACATAAATAAGGTGTATCAATTCCCATTGGGGCTATCTTGGTCCTAATTGAAGAACCCTAAAAAGCACACTAGATGTATTCATCACATGAAAATAAAATACAATATTTGTCTAATAACTATGTGTGGCTTGATTCTTACCTTAGAAAGATATGCAGTGATGGCCAGGTCCTACACCTTCGCCTGAACACGATATTCCTTTTCACGTCAAAATCACCCACATCCTGGATGCATGAAGGTAAACTGCATGGTCCTTCAAGAACTACATGTGGCTTGATTCTCTCCCATATAAGATACATAATGACATACAGATATTCAATCCTGAACCCATATTCCACAAACCATGAAAAAACCCCTACTCTCCAATGTATCATTCAGATCTACATGAGGAGATCTAATATGAGTTCTCACTTTACATGTGAACCCATATCTATTAGAACTAAGTGTGGCTTGATTATTTCTCCAAAAAGATACATAGTGAAACTTGGGATCTATTCCCTGGTTCAACCACATTATCCTACTACTCGTCATGTCGAGACACCTTTGTAATTACCACATGACATTAAATTGTATTGCTAATGTCCTTGCCACATGACTTTAAACTGCAAGGTACCCATATTACTATATATGGCTTGATTCTCATCCGATTGAGATATGTAGTGAATATTGGGCCATAGATCCTAATCCCAACCATGGAGTAAAGAAAACATTCCTCCTATCTAGCGTTCAAATAAAAGATCCATGGATGAGATTTTATTTTGGGTTCTCTTAATAGAGAGCTTACCAGGGAAACAAGAAATTTCCCCATTCTACATATGTTCCAGATCTATGCAAGGGACTCCAAACTCATGATCGATATTGGTCCAAATGATTTCTTTATGCTCAAACACTTTTCTCCCACAAGTCATACTCCTAATCTTGGACACTTTTAGATCTTTATAATCTTTATTCAGTTCCTGGTGAGAGAATGTATGATACTTGAAGGCTCCTTTTCCTAACTATACAGTATGCACCCTAGTTAGTCTTGCATAATTCACCCACATAATGGTTCTGTTAGCCAAAGGATACCACTATTTGACTATGCAGTACACACACTAGTTGGAATTTCATAAAATAGACCATATAACGGGTTTTTTTCCACCAGCGGTAAATTCGCCCTTGGAATAATCCTCTTCTATCCTCATGAGCATTGATGACAATATGTTGAAACCCATGATTTTAAAAAAACTCCATGGTTATCTTGCATATCTATCCCATTTTATCTCTCCCAATTTGAGAACTCCCAAGACCATGGTTTACAATTTACTCCTCCATGTGTTTGAAACATATTTGGAAAATATTGATATGAAAGTCCGTACATCTCTTTGATTTCCTTGGTGCGATGGATCTATTCATGCAACCTCAAACTATTGGAACCATACTTCATGTTCTTGGGACATACCTATGTAGAGTACAGATTTCCCTGATTTTTTGGTAATTTAAACTTGGAATGCTCTTTCCATGATCAGGTACTTTTCTCCACAAGCCAAACCCTATTCTAGGGGAGATCCAAATCTCCATATACATTCATCATCTTTTAGGGATAAAATGTAAGAATTCCCAAGATCTCTTTTTCCTGACCATGTAGTATGTTCCCTAGCTGTCCTTGCATAAAATAACCCCCATAATGGGCTTTTCAACCAAAGGATTACATTATTTGACTATGTAGTACGCACCCTAGTTGGCCTTTCATAAAACAACCCTTATAACGGGTTTTTACACCAGTGGTAGATTTATTCTTGGGAGATACCTCCTTTAATGTCATAAGCCTTTTTTTCCCATAACAGTCTTTGAATCTGGAGATCCCCAAATCATAAATTATATCTTTATCCTATTATAAAAAAATATTGAAGCACATTTATAGATAGATTATTGAGAATTGGACATCTATAAAACCTTCGGTCAAAGATAAAGACCTTAAATTAAATCCCCCATGATTTCCTTGATGCATGAATCCAAACTACAGAGCATAATGTCCTTGTTTCATAACTTTAAACTGAATAACATAATGTACTTATAATATGAATTTAAACTACATAGAATAATGTCATTACTTCATGAATTTAATATGTATAATATAATATCCTTGCAGCATGGCTTTAAACTACATAACATAACGTCCTTTCTGTAAGACATTAAACTAGATAATCAATGTCTTAGTTGCATGACATTAAAATTCACAATGCATTCATACTTTTTCAGAAAGGGGCACTCTCCCATGTAATTGGTTATCTAAAAAAGTGTACCCTCTTTCACACACTAAATTTGATTAGGAGTGGTTTCCCATTCATGGATGGTTCCAATATGATGATCCATTTATTGTTATAAAAATTTCCTTGGAAAAACCACCCATTGTTTTATTGATAAATCCAAATATTAAACTTCCTTTGCTCATCAGAAATAAAATTTTGGAATTTCTAGGAACTCCTTTACCTGGATATGTAATACATGCCTCAGTTGACCTTGTACTAGTCATCCACATAATGAGTATTTCTGCCTAAGGATACTAATATTTGACTATACAGTATGTACCCTAGTTGGCCTTGCCTAAAATATCCCCCATAACGGGGTTGTCTACCATCAGTAACTTTGTTCTCAGGTGATACCTACTATATTTTTCAATATCAAGTTTTATATTTTGGAAACACAAAATAGGGGCTCAAGATTCCCCTTGGGGGTATTTGAAGGATGTTAGAACATTATTAACTAGTAAGTGTTTTTTGGTTCATTATTTTAAAACCTATGGTCAAAGATGTTCGAGCTTAAGCACTAGCCTTATCAGTAAGACTTGTATGAATTTAAACTACCCATGAAAAGAGAAATAATACTCGAAAAATTGAAAACTCAGAAAGTAAACTCTGTAAAAAAGTTGAGTCTCAGCTCACTAGACCTTCACTCTGTAAGGTTTAGGAAAAATTGAGCAATGGAAAAATAAAAGACACAAAACATGTGTGGATAAAAACCAAAAAAAGGTGTCCTAAGAAAAATACAAGTCTCACCCACTATGTCTCCTACATATTGAGATTAAGAAAAAAATAGGGTGATAAAACAAAAGATAGAAAGCTTGTAGGGTTGTCCTTAAGACCCTAACAATAGTTAAACTATGCTCACTAAGCTCTATGGATTAGACAAAAATTAGAGCATTTAACCATACCATCACTATGATTACAATTAGTTGATATACTCTTTTTTCATGAAAATTAGTTTCAGTATTACATTATGATCATAGAAAGGAAGTAGATATGGAGACATAGATGATTATAAAAAGAATTATTTTCATTTATAAGAAAAAAATCCCCCTAGAGGAATATCCAAAAGATAGATTCTATGTCATATATTATAAGAGACCTTCAATATAAATCTTCATATGTTGAAAGACCTCCTAAGCCCTCGAATCTTCTTGTTAAAGCTCATCCATTCGACCAGATTCAATATCCTCATCCAAACAAAGTGCATTTATTGAAGCTCCAATGAAAGTTTATCCTTATTTTTGGGATTCTCTTTATGAGTGGTGAAGTTTTTTGAGTTCCCCCTAAGACACATACACTACCACAAAACTGGGCAAGGCCAGCACCACCCCTTTATCAGTGCTAACAAAAAAGCACTGATAAATGGTTCCTTTATCAGTGCTAAAAAAAGCGCTGATAAAAGTCCCCCTTTATCAGTGCTTTTTTAGTGTTGATAAAGGCCCCTCCTTTATCAGTGCTTTTTTTAGCGCTGATAAAGGCACCCCCTATATCAGCGCTTGTTTAGTAGCGCTGATAAGGGGGAGGGGCTTTATCAACGCTTTTTTTAAAAGCATTGATAAAGGGTCAACTTCAAAAAAAAATTAAAAAAATTAAAAAAATATAGTTATATAGTTATATTGATATAAATATAATATATAATTTTTAAATATATTTTAGATAAGTATAAATGTACATTTACACTTATTATACTTAATATATAAGATATTTAGTGAAAATGGCTTCTTAAAAAATTTAAAAAATATTTTTAATTAATTATTTGCTAATTATTATGGAGTAATAGTCATTTAATAACAATTTGATGACTAAAAATATTAAAAAAATTTAAAAAAGATCCAAAATATGTTGAAAACGCAACTCGAACTTCAAACAGACATAACTTTTGATCCGGGTGTCCGTTTGAGCTCTACCACATATCAAATCGAAGCCTGCGACGAGTTATACGTTGTTGTGACCCAAGGGGAGCCCGTTCAAGCATTTCTAGAGGCCAAAAGAGGCCCAAAAGGCCTCCAAAACTGAGTTTTTAGTCAGGGTACCCATATTTTTTAACATTTTGTGGATTTTCAGCCTCGTTTAAGGGGGTATTATTGGTTTTGTTTTGGTGGGGACTGAATTTATTCCAAGGTATTACATTCATATTGATATTATTTCTTTGAAATTTAATCCTTTTTTATAATTAACTGCTATTTATAATCAAATATATAACTATATGTACATATTTTTTATATATTCACACCTAAAAATTAAATTTTTTAAATAAATAATTAAACATATTTACATATAAAATATATTAGCTTTATCTAAATAATAAATAATATCCATTTTATTTAAAATACAATGTCATGACCCCCTCCCACCAAAGATTCCCCTCCTGAGCTGGAAATGGTGTAAGGGATGTTGGGTCGTAGAGGATGGCAAGAGGGGGGTGAATTGCCTTTTCAAAAATAATTAACAATTTAAAACAATTATCAATATAGCGGAAATAAAAAAGGCAAGACACAATTTGATAACGGAGTTCGGCTTAATTCCCAAGCCTACGTCTCCGCTCCTAACAAGAACCGTTGAGAGATTTATACGTCAGCTTGCTTTTTAATGGTTGTAGCAAGAAACCCACTAGCTGTTTTAAGGTAGGCTAGAACACCTTCGTACAACTTGCTTTTTTATTATGGTTGTAGCAAGAAACCCAATTGAAAGAAAGAATGGAAATGAGAGGTTTTTTTTAATCCAAACCCAATGAAGAACTAAATAAATAAAATAATACAAACACACGGAAGCCTTGAGCGCCAAAAGTGTGAGAGCAGCTGATGGAGAGGGAGCTCAAGCTTCAAGGATGGAAATGGATCACAAGAGGCCTTGGAGATTTGTCGTTAGAGCATCAAGACATCAAAATATAATTCGGTAGTGTTCCCGACATCCATGGTTTCTTATTTATAGGAAAAATACCCATAAACACTTCAATATGGCCGTTGGAGGGCTTCCAGAGCCGTTGGGGGTCAAAAGTATAAGTCTGGTCAAAGCCCAACGGCTAGTTTGACTGGGCACACCGGCTGGCCAGTGGTGTCTCACCAGCTGGCCGGTGGTCCACCGGCTGGCCGGTGCTGAGCTCCTGGCTGGCCGGTGGTCCAGACAGAGCAGGCTTTCTGTCTGGGTTCCACCGGCTGGCCGATGGTCATCCACCGGTTGGCCGGTGGCACCAAGTAGTGGGCAAGCCTACTGCCTGGGTCCTCCGGCTGGCCGGTGGGCAAGAACCGGTTGGCCGGTGCCTATACCGGCTGGCCGGTGCTCTAACACCGGCTGACCGGTGGCTCTAGCAGAAAGCAATGCTTCTGCCAGAGACCACCGGCTGGCCGGTGGGAATCCACCGGTTGGCCGGTGGACTCAGAGAGTCCACTATCAGCCTTCTTGGGCCAACTCCTGGGCAACCTTTTTTCCTAGCATCAAAACACTTGAAAACAAGTTAGAACACGATGAGATTGATTGTTATCATTAAAATCCAAGAGAGAGGGGTACAACAATCTCCCCCTATTTTGATGATCACAATCACAAAAGAGAAAGCTTTAAAAATGGTATGCCAATTGAAAACTTAAATAAACAATTTTGGACATGAAAATTTATGAGAGATCATTTCAAAAAATGAAAAAGAATTGAAGAGATGTACCATGTGTTGAAAATGATCTTAACCATAGGTCATTTTTTTTAAAAGGAACAAAAACAATAACTTACTGGTTTTAAATTTTTTTTGAACTTTTAAAGTGAGCACTTTAATCAATTGAAATATGAAACTAGTAAACAGAGAAATTTCTCCCCCTTTGGGATTATCAAAATAGGAGGGAAAAAGAAAAAAAAATGATAGATAAGACAACTTGAAATTTATAAAAGATGAAACGTTACATAGAGAGTTCAAAACACAAATACAAAGACAAGTCAAAAACAGGAAAGGCTCTATTCACTCCTAGAGGGCCGAGAGTGACGACGACGCCTGAAGGTCGAAGGAGCTGGAGGAGCCTGGACCGCCTCGAAGAGACGATCAAGAGAGTCGATCCGAGAATGGAGCTGATCAAACTGAGAGCTGAAGAAGGAAAACTGCAAGTCGAGCCGGGTCTCAATTTGATCCTGGAAGCGTAGGAATTGATCAGCCGTCACCGACAAGCCACCAGCATCAGCGGGAGGGGGCACAGCCTCAGCAGGCTTAGGTGCATCATCATCCACTCCAGCTTCCTCACCAGCATCAGCCTCAGCATCACTTTCTCTATCACCAATCCCTTCATCTTCATCGTCATCACTGTCTGAAAGAGGATACGCAGCGACAATAGCAGGAGGCATGGCATGGGATGGAGGATGTGAATGAGTCTGAGGAGAGTAAGCCTTGAGAAGGCCATCCTTGTCAGTGATCAACTCCTGACGCCAAGGGTGCCAACGGATGTTCATCCGTTGCACCATCATAAAATTGACGATGCTATCCTTCTTTGGCTGCTCAAAGGAAGTAGCATGGAGAGACACATCAAGGAGGGTGAAGATTTTGGTCAAAAGGTGACCGAAAGGTAGAGTTTTGGATCGGCGCGGGTGCTCATCCACATAAGTCATGGCCCGGAACAGGAACCGGACCAAATTGAAATGAATCCCTCTGGTAATATAAGAGAGAAGATAAATATCAATGAATTTCACCGTATCGTGATCACCGATACGGGGCGCAAGAGAGGTCTGAATAAGGCGCTCAATGATTCGATGGTTAGGGGTGAGCTGGGAGAGCTTGACAATTGGATTGTTGGGCTGTCCTGTGAGATGCTCAAGAGCGACAGCTAAATCAAAATCAGGGTCCTGAGGAAACTCCCCCTGAGCAAATGCATAAGGCCCGACATGAGGAACTCCTAGAATTCTGGCAACCTCCACAGATGTGAAAGTGATAGGTTGCCCAAGAGCGGTGGTGGAAATGGTATCGGTGTCGTCAGAAACCGACCACGTCAAGTGAGCATACAAATCTTTGACAAGTAAAGGATAAATAACATCCTTCTCAGGAGGTTCAAAAAAGGAATGCCAGTGTTGATATTCAATAATGGAGAAAAGCTCGAGACGAGCAGAAGAAAGCCAAGAATAGTCAATCACTCTACCTGGTAGAATGACCTTGTCATGCCATATGTCCGGAAGTTGAGGAATTGAAGGAGGAGGAGGTGCTTCTTGAGCGATACCCTTTCCTTTGCGATAAGAGCGAGGACCCATGAAGGCAAAAGGAGAAAAAAATGAGAGAGATTGAGAGAAGAATGGAGTTTGAGAGGGCAAGGATGAAGAAGGGAGGCTAGGGCTTTGGAGGAGCCGCGGTTTTGGAGGAGCCGCACGAGAGAGAGAGAAAAAATGGGAGGGGAAGGGTTTAATTTTAATTTTAACCCTTCCTCCGGCCGGCCTAAAAAATAAAGGCCCGACACCACCGGTTAACCGGTGATGTACCACCGGTTGACCGGTGGTATTAAAATTCATAAAAAAAAAATTAAAATAAAAAAGAGTTTAAATAAAAAAAAATAAGCAAGCCAAAAGAGTCAAATATTTAATAGTGCTCATTGACGAATCATTCCTAACTCCCCCTTAATAAAATCAAAATGTTCAACCGGGAGCGGTTTGGTAAAAATATCAGCTAATTGGAAATCAGTAGAAATGAAGTCCAAAGTGATATCCCCTTTTTGAAAATGGTCACGAAGGAAATGATGCCTTAAGTCTATATGCTTTGTTCTAGAGTGTTGTATTAGATTCTTATAAATACTAATGGCACTAGTGTTGTCACACCGAATAGGGACATGATCTTAGGAAAGGCCATAATCCAAGAGAGTGTGCTGCATCCAAATAATTTGGTTACAAAAATTCCCAGCGACTACGTACTCAGCCTCTGCAGTAGAGAGAGAAAAACAGTTTTGCTTCTTGCTACTCCACGATACAAGGGACTTGCCTAGCAGATGACAGGTTCCACTAGTACTCTTTCGATCTAATTGACATCCGCCAAAATCAGCATCCGAATATGAAGAAAGTTTGAAAGAAGTATTAGAAGGATAAAATAAACCAATGTTTTTGGATTCTCTTAAATACCTAAAAATCCTTTTGACTGATTTAAAATGAGATTCTTTGGTATTGGATTAAAAACGAGCACAAAGGAAAACACTGAACATGATGTCAAGACGGGTCGCAGTTAGGTAAAGTAGACTCCTGATCATACTCCTATAAAGCTTGTTATCAACCGGTTTCCCGACTTCATCTAACGTAAGATTACAGGAAGTACTCATGGGGGTACTAATTTCCTTTACTTGATCCATACCAAAACGACTTAAGAGCTCGTTTGTGTATTTTCCTTGGCTTAGAAAAATACCTTTTGAATTTTGAAAGATTTGAAAACCGAGAAAAAATTTCAATTCCCCCATAAAAGCTCATTTCAAATTCTTTTCTCATTAAATCTGAAAAATCAGTACAAAGTGATTCTTTGGTAGAACCAAAGATAACGTCATCGACGTAGATTTGGACGATTAAAAGATCTTTTGAAGTGTGTTTTAAAAAGAGGGTACAATCAGCTTGACCCATTTTAAAATCATTTTCTAAAAGGAATTTTGTTAACCGCTCATACCAAGCCTGAGGGGCTTGATTTAAGCCATATAGAGCCTTGGTAAATTTAAAAACATGATTTGGAAATTTTGGATCTTCAAAACCGGGAGGTTGTTCAACAAAGATTTTTTCTGAAATAAAACCATTTAAAAAGGCGCTTTTAACATCCATTTGAAAAAGTTTGAAATTTAAGTGGGCAGCGAAAGCCAACAAGATCCTAATGGATTGAAATCTAGCAACGGGTGCAAAGGTTTCACCATAATCAATTCCTTCTTCTTGATTATAGCCCTTAGCTACTAGGCGAGCCTTGTTCCGGGTTATATTTCCTTGATCATCAAGTTTGTTCCTAAAAACCCATTTAGTGCCAATAATTGGATGATCATTGGGTCTTTCAACAAGCGTCCAAACATCATTTCTAGAGAATTGATTTAGTTCATCTTGCATTGCAAGAACCCAATTCTCATCATTAATGGCATCATTAATGGTTTGAGGCTCTAGGTGAGAAATGAAGGCTTGATGTTCAACCTCGTTGAGGATTGATCTTCTAGTTTGAGTACCGGCTTGAAGATCACCTATAACATTTTATAAAGGATGGTGTCTAGAAGGTTTCCAAACCTTAGGCAAGGTGGAAGGCAAAGAAGGTTAAGAAGTTTCATGATCATCATCCTCCTTGAGAGGAGAAGAGGAATCATTTAATTCAAGTTTATCAAGCTTATCTTCAACATCTTCAATGACTGGATGGGGTTTTGGAAGATTTTCATCAAACTTGACATGAGATGATTTTTCGATGGTTTTTGAACGTTTGTTGAAGACACGATAGGCTTTGCTTGAGTTGGAGTACCCAAGAAAAATACCTTCATCAGATTTGACATCAAATTTCCCTAGGTTATCTTTTGTGTTAAGGATAAAGCATTTACAACCAAACACTTTAAAATAACCAACTTTGGGCAATTTGCCTTTTCAAAGTTCATAGGGGGTTTTCTTAAGAAGGGGTCTTACAAGGACTCTATTGATAGTATAACAAGCAGTGTTAACTGCCTCGGCCCAGAAATATTGAGGGAGGTTGAATTCACTAAGGAGGGTTCAAGAAATTTCTTGGAGAGTTCGGTTTCTCCTTTCAATCACTCCATTTTGTTGTGGAGTCCTAGGGGCAGCGAAGGTGTGATTGTATCCTTGAGAGGAACACAATTCATCGAATTCCTTGTTCTCGAATTTACCTCCATGGTCACTACGAAGCGATATAATTTTATATCCTTTTTCGTTTTCTACTTTCCTAGAGAATTTCAAAAAGTTTCTACAAGCATCATTTTTATGAGCTAAAAAGAAAACCCAAGTGAAATGAGAAAAGTCATCTACTAGGACAAAGGTATAGGATTTTCCACCTAGACTTGCTACAGGGGTAGGACCAAAAAGATCAAGATGTAGGAGCTCAAGAGATTTTTAAGTGGACACTTCCTTCTTAGATTTGAAAGAAGACTTGTGTTGCTTGCCAAGTTGGCATGGCTCACAAATCAAATCTTTCTTAAACTTAAGTTTAGGAAGGTCACGGATGAGCTTGTTCTTATTAAGCTTTAGAAGTGAATGAGAGCTACAATGCCCCAACCTTCTATGCCAAATCCAAGACTCATTGTCAAGAGCACTTAAACATTTAACATTTTGGCTAGCTAAAGACTTTAAATAAAAAATGTAAACATTTTGAAAACGGGAAGCAGAAAATATAAATTTGTTTTGAAAATCAAACACATTGCATAAATCATTTTGAAAATTCACCGAAAAACCACTATCACAAAGTTTACTAATGCTAATTAGATTATGTTTTAAACCTTTAACAAATAAAACATCTTTAATTAAATAGGTTCTACCAAATCCAATGGTACCTATTCCGACGATCTTGCTTTTTGAATTGTCACCGAAGGTGACGTATCCTCCATCGAATTATTCAAGGGAGTTGAACTCAGAGGGATCGCCACACATGTGCCTCGAGCATCCGCTGTTGAGATACCACGTGCCTTTCGAAGTCCTACTTCTTTGGCATTTATCCTACAAAATCAATAGAGAATAGATTTTGGTACCCATATAAGTTTGGGTCCGGAAAGATTAGCTAAAAGAGACTTTTGAACCCATATTTTTCTAGAGGGTTGCCATCTAAAATACTCATCCGAGTAGGTAATGGTTTTGGGGCTTCCATACCGTGCATTTTTACAATCACATTCATAAATCATGTGCCCGGTCTTTTTACAATAATTACAAAATTTATATTGAGAGCTCCCCCTTACAAAAGTAGTGGGTGCTCTAGAAGAAGTGGCTTGTTTGTTAAAGCCAAGTCCATGTGTTGTTCTAGCCGAACGCTGAGAACCTAGTAATTTGGTCAAATTTTGTTCACCTTGGGTGAACTTGGCAAGAGACTCCCTTAGATCTTTAATGGTTGAATTCAAAGAATCAACATTTGGAATATCTTGGATCTTAAGGGTAAGTTCCTCATTCTTTTTGAGAAGTTGTTCTTTTTCAGAAATGAGAATTTTATTTTTCTTTTTCAAAGTCATAAATTTAGAGGTAAGTTCGTGAAAACCTTCCTCTAATTGATCTCTCGCATTTTGGAGATCTTCATAGGACATGTCATTATTGAAAGAGGAATATGAGGAAGAGGAGTCGAAAGAAGATACCTCATCAAATGCCATTAGGCATTGTTCACCTTCATCGCTTGAGTCGCTTGAAGACATGGAGTCATCACTTGCACTCCATGTGGATGCTTTGAAAGCCTTCTTGTTTTTCTTTTCTTTTATCCTTTTCTTGAAAATGGAGCACTCCGGTTTGATGTGGCCTTTCTTTCCACATTCAAAGCATATAACTTCATTCTCCGCTTTGGGATCTTCCTTTCGTGCCCTTCGAAAGTTCTTCTTTTTCTTCATGAATTTGCTCATTTTTCTTGCTAGTTGAGCAATCTCGGATTCGCTATCAGTGGAGGAGCTTTCTTCCTTTGCTTTGAAAGCAATGTTCTTTTTCTCCTTGAAGGTTTTACCTTCTTTATCGGCTTGCCTCTTCATGGTGATCTCATAGGTCATGAGTGATCCAATGAGCTCTTCAACCGGTATTTTCTTGACATCCTTTGCTTCTTGAATTGCGGTCACCTTTGGTGCCCATGAGCTTGGTAGGACCCAAAGAATCTTCTTGACCATCATTTCTGCAGAAACATCCTCACCAAGAGATTTTCTTCCATTGCAAACGTCAGTAAAACGAGTAAACATTTCAGTAATTGATTCGTGTGGGTTCATGGTGAAACTTTCAAAATCTTGGCGATACATGTCTAATCTAGTGTCTTTGACTTTGTTAGTGCCCTCATGGGTTACTTCTAAAAGTTTCCAAATTTCATAAGAAGAGGAGCAAATAGAAACACGGTTGAATTCATTATGGTCTAGCCCACAATGAAGAGCATTCATGGCTTTGCCATCAAGCTCAAAATTGGAAATGTCTTCAGGGGTCCATTTGGACTCATCCTTGTTAGATAAAGTATAGCCTTGCATTACAATCCTATAGATAGGATAACCAATGCTTCTAAGAAAAGTAATCATGCGAGTTTTCCAATAAGTGTAATCGGTTCCATCAAAGAATAGAGCCCGAGTCATAGAATAACCTTCGGGAGCATGTGAGGAATTAGCCATCACTAAGGATCTTAAGTTTGTAACCAGTTAAGGTATTACACAAACGCACCCTCTGATACCAAATGTTGGGTCGTAGAGGATGGCAAGAGGGGGGGGGGGTGAATTGCCTTTTCGAAAATAATTAACAATTTAAAACAATTATCAATGCAGCGGAAATAAAAAAGGCAAGACACAATTTTATAACGGAGTTTGGCTTAATTCCCAAGCCTACGTCTCCGCTCCCAACAAGAACCGTTGAGATATTTATACGTTAGCTTGCTTTTTAATGGTTGTAGCAAGAAACCCACTAGCCGTTTTAAGGTAGGCTAGAACACCTTCGTACAGCTTGCTTTTTTATTATGGTTGTAGCAAGAAACCCAATTGAAAGAAAGAATGTAAATGAGAGGTTTGTTTTAATCCAAACCCAATGAAGAACTAAATAAATAAAATAATACAAACACACGGAAGCCTTGAGCGCCAAAAGTGTGAGAGCAGCTGATGGAGAGGGAGCTCAATCTTCAAGGATGGTAATGGATCACAAGAGGCCTTGGAGATTTGTTGTTAGAGCATCAAGACATCAAAATATAATTCGGTAGTGTTCCCGGCATCCATGGTTTCTTATTTATAGGAGAAATACCCATAAACACTTCAATATGGCCGTTGGAGGGCTTCCGGAGCCGTTGGGGGTCAAAAGTACAAGTCTGGTCAAAGCCCAACGGCTAGTTTGACTGGGCACACCGACTGGCCGGTGGTGTCTCACCAGTCGGCCGATGGTCCACCGGCTGGCCGGTGCTGAGCTCCCGACTGGTCGGTGGTCCAGACAGAGCAGGCTTTCTGTCTAGGTTCCACTGGCTGGCCGGTGGTCATCCATCAGTTGGCCGGTGCCTATACCGGCTGGCCGGTGGGAATCCACCGGTTGGCCGGTGGACTCAGAGAGTCCACTATCAGCCTTCTTGGGCCAACTCCTGGGCAACCTTTTTCCTAGAATCAAAACACTTGAAAACAAGTTAGAACATGATGAGAGTGATTGTGATCATTAAAATCCAAGAGAGAGGGGTACAACAAGGGAGATAATGACCCCCGAGTCCCGCCTCCAGTAGGCCCCGGGGTGGCGACTAGCACCAACCGTATGAGTTTTCACAAATATGGGAGGCATTACCCTTTTTATTATTTAGGATCGGGAAATAGGACAAGTCAACCACCAAAAAGGAAAAGAACAAGTGTATATAAATAAACCCAAACTAATCCCACATGCATGTTTAAACAATTTTATAACAAGGTACAAGTACAAGAAATCTCAAAGTACGATACCAAAAGAAAACAAGAGTACAACAACTGCAACAACTGAAACTGTATGACTAGTAGGGTCCCGCATGACCCTGGTAGTCCTCCTGGAAACCTGAAAGTAAACGTAGGGTGAGCATACAAGTATACTCAGTAGGGAAACCTAAAGCTCTCGTGCACAAGTGGGGAGACATCCTAATGTCCCCTGAGAACAACAGAAGAAACCTAGAAAGGAATTATATCCACCCAACCTCACCAAAAACACTCACCAAAACACAATCACAACAGGTAGTAGTATATAAGAACATGAGTATTGGGTACCCCACACCATTTCCCTTTAGTTAGATGCTCTTCCTAATGGCGAACATCCTGACGCTGCCACACTCTCTCCGCCCGCACACACCTGGGCCTCACAACCACACATCCTGCCCGCACACACTTGGGCCTCACAACCACGTATCCCGCCTGCACACACCTGGGCCTCACAACCACATATCTCGCCCGCACACACCTGGGCCTCACAACCACGCATCCCGCCCACACACACCTGGGCCTCATGCTGAAGGTTCTTGGGAAATAGCAGAACCTGCTCGAAGAGTCTTGGGCTAAAACCACCCCAATCAAAACCTACCTGAAGAGTATCAGGTTTAAGGTTACCTCAAGCCATCACAACCTAGGGGAGAAGGAGCAGGAAGGAGCTAGTAACTAAGGGAAAAACACCCTCTCCCATGAAATGTGAGTGTTCGACACTAAGTGCTCAACATGGGTGGGGTGTGATAAAACACAAAAGATACAGATATATATATATATGTAGAACCCACTCAGCCCAACCTATGGCTTCTAAATAGAGGAATTGAGCACGTGCCTCGACAATGCTACCACGAAGAATGCATATAACAATAACCCCAACCCCATTTAGGTTTTCACATTTCAGCAGAATTGTTTATTAGTTCCTTAACTACTGGGCAACTATCCACAACCAACCACATCGATCGTTCGTAAAAACATATCCCTTCCATCCACAAATCAAGTTAGTAAAAACACAAGCAACACAACCAAGTCCTTCTTATTAACCAACCAACCCCATTGATTATTAATCCTGTTCCATTACCATGACCCACCATTCATTAACTCTTCCACTTTTTTTTATATTTATTATTCACAACCCATAGTCCATTCATATTCAAGCCCATCCCTGCAGCCCCACTACCGGCCACCATAACCACAACTGCACCATACATTATTATCCCTTTAATACCACTTATCACAGCCCCACTGCCCATCACCAACATAACATTCACACCAACCCACAACCAAGTCAACCGCATCCCCGCTGCTCACCCGATCCACAACAACCCACAAAACACCCCCATCACATGCCATGTAACCAAGCCAACACCCACATGTTCATTATTCCATTTTGTTCAACCGGGGTGATCACACAAGGGTTCCGTATTTTTAATAGCCAACTTTACATGATTAACCAATTTCCACATTCCACAAAGTTCCATCCACAAAAACAGTCTTGAAAGATAGGGAAACATTTAATTGCGCAAGAAAAGGCCCCCAACGACCGTGATTTTCAGTAGGCATAAGCCTATTCAATTCACAACATAATATCACAGGATAAAAAAAGATAAACATAACAACTTCCCCATCCCTGTTCTTTAACTAGTTATTATCTTTATTTAATGGTTCAACTGTTTCTCATGAAAAAAAGAGGATACCCACCCCACATTATGCTCAAATTAGAGAGATGAAGGTAAGATCCCTACCTCAATAGTTTCTGATCACAACGCTCCCCCCGGATCAACTTTAGAAGATGTCCGTCGGCGACCGTCACTTCCGTCGAGTATCGAAAAAACCTCCTTGGGTGGAAGTAAGAAAGGAAAGGCCTAAGGAAAGACAACAGATCCAATCTCAGAAGTTCTGCCTCGTCGTTATGATCTCGTGGCTGCTGAAGGATCATAAATCGGAGCTCGGGTGAAGATGTTATGGAAGAAAGATCCTTCGAATCTCTTGGGAGAACTCTGCTCAGAGGAAAGGGGAGGAGAGGGGTGAGTTGAAAAGGAGGAGGGGACCCCTCCTTTTATAGGCGAGAAAAGCAAAAGTACACGCCATGTACTTTATGGCACACGACGTGTACTCGGTTATTTCACATGGTCTCCACACGGCTTCCAACACGGCTCCACGACCGTTGACTGGTCAACACACGGTTTGAGGGTAACACATACGCGGGGAGGGACTACACGGCGTGTAGTTTGGACACACGGCGTGTACCCATTTATTGTACATGGCAAGGACACAGTTCCAACACAACACACAGTTGTTGGCTGGTAACACGTACGTGGGGAAGGACTACACGGCGTATAGTACTGGACACGCGGCGTGCACCCATTATTTCACACTGCAAGGACATAACCTTCAACAAGGGGTATACCCAACAAGGTGGTACACAGTGTGTAGTTACACTACACGGCGTGTACTCATTTACTTTACTCAACGAGGACACGACCTGCAACACGAGGTATACCCGGAAAGGGGGTACACGGCGTGTACTCAAACTACATGGCGTGTAGTTTTAAAATTCTGGAAAGTGTGGGAAAAGTCCATTTTACCCTCCAGAACACTTCTTGACCTTCTTTTTGAAAAAGGAATGGGATGGAGAGGTCCGGGCCATTACATACCAATATATTAATATTTATATAACTACTATATATTAATATAACTATGCATATATTAATATAACTATATATATTAATATAAATATATATTACTATACGAATAAATATAACTATATATATATATATAAATAAATAGATATATCATGAATAAGAGAACAAATCAATATAGGGTACTGGCAAAGGCTTTAGGTGCGTAGGGTGGAGGTCTCGAGATCAAATCCGGGTGGAGGCACGGGTGTGCGTGCAAGGTTGATTTAAAGGGGTAGCATTAATAAAGGGTGTAGCCAGTGCGGCCGGGTGCTGGAGGTGCAGGAAAGCGCTGATAAAGGAGTGCTCAAGCGCTGTAAAAATCCCCCCCGAGATGGGCAGTATTTTTTTTATTTTTTTTATTTTTATCAGCGCTAAAAAAAAGAGCTGATAAAAGCGGTCTTTTATCAGCGCTAAAAAGAAAGCGCTGATAAAATACCCTTTTATCAGCACTTCGTTTTAGCCCTGATAAAAGACCCCTTTTATCAATGATTTTTTTAGCGCTGATAAGAGGGGTCTTTATCAGTGCTTTTTGGAGCGCTGATAAAGGGGACCCCCCCTTTATCTTCGCCGACATTAATAGCGCTTTTTCTAGCGCTGTTAATGGCCATTTTTAGCACTGATAAAATCCATATTTGTAGTAGTGATACAATTCTTACTGAAGGCACAAAACTTGAATAGTCTTCCCCTTGATCTTCTTCTATAATTCCATAAGTTTTGTGTTATGATTATCCTTCGCTTGGGATAATGCACCACATAATCCCAACATAAATACCTTGTGTGAACCATTCTTCCTTTTCATCCCTTTACCTTAGGATCAGAACCTCCTCTTTCAGATTGGATCCAATCCTAAGGGGGGGGGGGGGATTTTTTTGGCACTCCATTTTGTCAGATGGATGAATAGGTGAAAAAGGGAAATACCTTAGGTAAAATATAACTAAAGAAGTGGAAAAGGTCAAGGTTTAAAAAGGCCCCAAAGGACATTCATGTAAGATCCTCTACAGTACTATTAGTGTGCAAGGAACTTGTTTGGAAGCCTATGCATAAGACACCTACACAAGATTACTCCTTCACCTAGGGCCATATATTTTCCTATAAATAGGACCCTGGGGTCCTTATTTGTATGGATGGAATTCCTCAAAGGCCATCTGATGATTTGATCTCCCTATTGCTTCACTTAAGCCCTCCATAACCTTCTAGGTAGTAATTTGACACATAAAGAAGAGGGAATTAAAGGGTAATAGTGAAACTAAATTCCTTCCCAGGGGTTCAAATAAACAAAACCCGCATGAGGCATTTTCCCAACCTATAATACATGAAGACTAGATTGAGGTACCCTTCCTCAAATAGGTACTTATGCTTATTACTTCTTGGAATACCTGTGGAGACCCTTGAAGGATCAAGAAAAGCCTTGCCTAAGTGTAGTCATTGAGGTTGTCCATCACACAAGGTTCCATAATTTCTCCTAGACCTTGTTGTGTGAAGAACCCCTTGCGTGAGCCCCCTCATTCACCCTACCATACAACCTATGCGAGCCATTCATCTGGCCTTCTTTGATGCCATCCATGGAAGGACCTCTCCTACATTGTCTCCCTTGTCATAGAGAGATAAAATCAAAACCTCCACCAATAAATCCTGACTTATAAAACCATGGGAAAAGAAAACATAGAGTATCTCCCATATGAATTTTTATTTCTACGGTTAGAGGTTTTCTACACTGATCCTAACAAATTTTTAGGATCCTTAGGGAACATGTAGATTTTTATATCTATGGTCATGAAGAACCCTTCCATAGGGATAGTGTCAGGGAGTTCTCAGTCTTAGATACAAGGGTAAGGATTATGTCTATCCCTTCTCATCTTTGATACCGAAAGCCTATAGTTCCAAGCAAGGAGGGTGAGGATTATGATTTAATTTCCATTCAACATGGAATTAGATCCTCATCCTACTGCAGAACTGATTTTAAGGAATCCCTCCTAGAGTAAGCCCCTATCCTTTCTTGTAAGAGGTTGCAGTCTTGCTCTTATGTACCTCTGCATCCTTAACTTTCATTCCCTCTTCAGGGTAAAGTGAAGAGAAGGAAGTTCCCCATCCCTGGCCTCTTCCACTGTCACCCCATCCTCTTCCATTAGTGAAGGAGGAAAAGTGTGTGGTCTATCGAATCTTATGATTACTCTTGTTTCTCACACTAAGAATGACTCACATGGTCTTAGATGTTAGTGATGATCATGACACCTACATGATAAACCTGAAGGATTGAACTATGAAAACTCTGATTCCTGGTTAAAATCAAATTAGGATACATAGGAATCCCACTTAGGGCCCAATCTCAATGGGCATCCTCCTCAGGAGTAAGCCACAATCACAATTCCCTTAATCCGAGTATCCTTCCTGGAAGTGATCCTTGAGTTAAGCTCCCAAACTACCACACGTTAATACTTACCTCATGGTCCCATTTTATAACGGAATCCTCTAAAAAAATAATCTCCAAATTAATCCTCTCCAAGGGTCATAATTCCCTATGAGACAAACCTTTTAAAGAACATCCACAGGTGGGGTTCCTCATTTCTAAACTACGCAGGCTTTGATTCCAACCCAAATGGGATATGTAGGAAGCCTCCTTGAGGTACAAACCTAAAACACACAAATAAACCCTATTCTATTTGGGAAACCTTCCCAATAGGGTTTAATTAAACTTGAGAGTCCATCTTCCTTCTAGGTTTCTCTGGGATGCTTTAGTATAGTCCCACACTAAACATTGACTAGGCACCTTCCTCCATAGATTTCCTTGCGACATGACATTAAAATATATGGTTACGTCTTCATCATATGACCATAAAAGGTATGATGTACCCCATTAAGTGTCACCTAACTATGTGGGTTCATATTCCTTTCACAAGGATGCATATGAATCCCATCAATGGGTTCGATCCTAGCATCAAAACAAACCCCATCTCCCTGGGTGACGATAAAATCCAGAGTGAAATTTTTCTCCCTAGAGGAAAATAAACTCTAGAGTGACCTAGTGTGTGGCTATAAAACCAACATCATTGTAATAAAGACCAAATAATCTATAATTTTTACATAAGAGAATACCATTAATGAAGAACCTCATATACATATAGATATCCCCATTGATAGAGAATCTCAAATACATATAGATGATTCTAGGATGTATAAATTCTAATAATTTATTGTTAACTATGGGTTTACCCACATAATACTTGGGAATTAATGAAGGATTCATGAACATATCTTAAATCTATAAGAGAGTCCCGAAGTAGGCAATAATTTCCCCCAAAAGCATGTGATGATCCCAACCGACCATCCTCTCGACCAATGCGAATTATTAAGAATCATTAGTCAAAATAACTAATGAGATCTTGCCTTTAGAAAGAATTTCCCATCAGATATAGAACCATTGGGGGTTTCCTGTCCCATGAAAAAACCCGTTGGAAACTGTTTAGAAATAACAAATCATAATGAAGTTCCCATTTACTTCAGAAACACATGTCTAGGGTAAAACCAACATTCTGAACTCAACGATGGTCTTATATTTCCATTCCAAACCTTTGTTATAGATTTATTCAACTTGATTTAGGAAAACTATGAATACATGATATTAATATATTTAATATTTTTGAAATATTAATTCAAGACTCACCATGCCTTAGAATCTTGCACCTTATCTACACTTGGATTTGAAAATATTACAAGATATTTTAAAATATTTCACATGAAAAAAAAATAATACATTACATTCTTACCACCTTAAGGATTTTCATCCCAAAAATTATAAAAAGATAACATAAAAAGATGTGGGTACTAAGATCACATCTGTGTCTCCCAATTCAAGGTGATTTCCTGACCATTCCCATGACACCACTAGACACACACTTAAGGAATCACTTTCCATGAAAGATATTCTTCTATATATCCTCGATATCTACTAGGTACTCTGAAAATTTAGTCCCATCCTTGATGTCCATCACACCCTAGTTGATAACATGCAATGAGTCATGTATGTACCTCCTCAGCTATGACATGGGGAAGACATTGTGTACCTGATTTAACTATGGTGGTAGAGCCAAGCGGTATGCCACCTCACTGACTATACACAATATCTAGAAAGGGATAATGAATCTCAGAGTTATCTTTCCACCCCTGAAAAATATCCACAATACAAATCAAGGAGATACCTTTAAAAACACATGGTCTCCCTTATCAAATTCCAAAGGCCTCCATCATCTATCTATATAAGACTTTTGACAGCTCTGTGTAGTCCTCATCTTCTCCTAGATGACCTATACCTTCCCTATCATAGTTCACACCAACTCTGGGCCCATGAGTTCTAAATCACCTAGATCAATCCAACATAGTGGTGACCTATAGGTTTACCCATAAAAGGCCTTGAATGGTTCCATACTGAAGGTGGAATGGCATCCGTTGTTTTATGAAAACTCAACCATGGGTAGGTGAACCTCCCAACTATAGCCAAAGTCTAACATGAACAACCAAAACATGTCCTATAGAATATTAATGGTCATATTAGTATATAAATCAGTATGGGGGTGAAAAACCATGATCAAATGCAACTGATTCCCAAATTACTCCTAAAATCCTCTCCATAATCATGATGTGAAGAGAGCATCATGGTCTGAAACAATCATCAAGGGAACTCCATAGAGATGAACTATCTCCTTCATATAAAAGCATCCTAAGATCTTTAATAAAATCTTCTATTGGATTGGTAGTATGTGGTCTGACTTGGTGAGTCAGTATAAGATCACCTAGAGGAAATCATGTCCTCTAGATGTCCATGGAAGCCCATTCCTAAATTCCATAGATATTCCATCCCACATCCACTCTGGAACCTCAAGGGGTTGAGCTAAACCCATTGGAACCTGGTGCTCAACCTTCACTTATTGACAAGCTGAGAGACAAAAAACGTTACACCTTTCTCTATACCTAGACACTAAAACCGACATCAGAGGTCTTGGTTTATCATTTCCAATCCTGGATGTACCACCAAAGGGGATGTATGAAAATTCCTCATCACCTCCTCCCAACACATCACTTGTACCATAGTATATCATTTTAAAAGAATGATATGCTACCCAGATTCATAAAATCCATTAGGAACCTGTCCAGTGTGAAGGACCCCAAAACACCCTGAGAAGGGAGGGGTGAATCAGGGTGTTAAAATTTTATTTTTAAAGTTATGTATCTTGTTCCCACATTGGTAGAAACTTGTTAAATCTATCAGACAAATGAAAGTAATGAGATCACACAACACTCTTACTTGGTTCACCACAAAGTGCTACATCTAAGGTGCATATGCTGACAATGTGTCGGTCATACCTAATTTAACTAATATTCACTAGTTTGTGGATTACAAGGTTCAGTCACAGTCACTCTGTTCCAAGCACACTACCTTTACATTGGTTCAAGGATAGCTCACTGCATCCCTTAGATCACTTCCGTCGACTCCCCCAAGCCCACTACCTTGGGAGAAGTATAACTCAGTTTATCGACTTGAAGGTCACTTTAATAGATTTACATTGTAGTCATTGTATCTGTTCTACATGAGACACTGATTTCATTGAGGTCCTGAATTTATTCACTTTAAATCATTGATCACACAAACTGGATATTCAAAATCCTATCGGAAGCATAAAACTACACTTGGGTGCAATAGATCAACTTCCATACAATATTTGGGAATTGGCGTGAAAGATTAATTTTTCACAACCCCTACTTTCTGCACAACCCTTATCTTTCACACAACTACATATAAGAGTTCACTTGGTCTTTTTAGACTAAAGGAACATTTTTCACACAAGATTAAATCTCTATAATTCTTTCGCTCACAAGCCTTTCGCGTACCAGAGAAACTATATTTTCATTAGAAAATTGTCAACTTCTTCCATGGGGTAGATGCCTATTTATAGGCCTCTATGACCCTACGTGAAAGTTCCCGACATGTCTTTGTCAGTGCACACAAGATTCTTCATGATCACACAAAACCCCTTTTGACGTCGCATTGTGCGTGTAAGATTCTTCTGCACAACCTCATCTTTTGTGCAAATTAAATTTTTGCGCACACTTTTTTCCTTTTCCATATTTTGATGCACTGATCCCAAATTAGGCCTTGCACTCAAGTTTCTAAACACCCTTCAGAACTCACTTTTCTAGAAACACTTTTCTCCATATTCCAATTTTTGGACCAAAAAATTTGGCAAACATCAGGAAACAATGACACCTTTAATACTATTGCTCGCCTTAACTATATGATCCCTTTCCAAGAAAACTTCCCGAAATTATGTAGAGGTTTGACAAAAAACAAAAAACATACTCCATTTCTATCATAAAACAGTCATGGTTCCATTAATCTCCCCTTTGGGTTTGTTGGAAATCTCTATATAATTTCAAAAGAGCACTAACCACTATCAAAACATGAAATGCAAGAAACAACTCAACCAACACTCTAAGTATACATGAGAAATTCTTGGTGTAGAAAACAAGAGGGGAATCTTGAATTGGGTTCCCGTATTTTGGAATTTTTAAAGATGTCCAAGATATTCTCTTACTATGTCATAGAATCATTACATGTTTTAAATTTATTACTTATCATCCTAACACTGAATTCTCATAGTGTCATAGAAGCATTACATGTACTGAAATTATTCCTTCTCCCCCATTGATAATAAACCCAAAGATTGGTATTTGTTCATTGTACATCTCAAAACACACTCCCCCTGGATAGTATCTTTCCCATAAACCTGCATCACATCCAAAAACAGATTGAAAATAGTTAACATAACTAGGGAGAGGGAAAAAACATAGCCTCCTTATGAACTAAGAGGTGGATGAACACCGATGTTCAATTTATGTTTCTCAAACATAGTCATTGATAGTAGCTTGGTCATAATGTCCGCCACTTTCTCATCTATTCCCACATGTTCCATATTTATCACACCTTGTTCAATTGTTTCCTTGATGAAGTGATATCTAATTTCAATATGTTTCATACGAGAATGATGAACATGATTCTTGTAAGATCAATTGCACTCTTGTTATCAAAATACTTCACCATTGGTTGTTTCACCCCATCACCTATGTCAGTCAGTTGCTGATTCATCCAAAGTAACTGAGTGCACGCCTTGGTATCAGATATATATTCAGATTCGTTAGTACTAAGAGAAGTAATTTCCTATTTCTTTCTTAACCATCCCACAAATTTCTTCCCAATATAGAATGCTCTACCACTGGTGGACTTTCTATCCACTACATCTCTAGCCCAGTCAGCATAAAAAATGCTGATAATTCACTATACCTTCCTACAACAAAGTATAACCCATAATTATGAGTTCTTTGAATGTACCTCATGACTCTTTTTACTGTTTTTATTTGTTCTTCCTTCATATTACTCTAAAATCGAGCCACTAAGCATGTAGAAAAGAAAATATTAGGACATGTCGCCATTAGGTATAGCAAGCTTCCAATAATATTCCTATACATGGTGGGATCTATAGAGGTCCAATCCTCATGATTTACAAGTTTAGTTCCAACTGTAATTGGAGTTGACATTGGGTTAGAGTCATGCATATTAAATTTATTCATTAGATCTCTTTCATACTTTTCTTGAGAAATGAATTTTTAATCCTTTTTTTGAATCACCTGCATCACTAAGAAATATATGAGCTCCCCAATCATATACATTTTTAATTATGATTTCATGCGATTGGAAAATTCATCCACTGATCTTTGCTTTCTGCCACCAAATATAATGTCATCAATGTAAACTAGAACCATGAATTGATCTTTCAGAGAATTCTTCACATAGATATTGTGATCTACCCCTCCTCTTTTGAATTCTAGCTTCTTGAGATATGAATCTAGCTAGGAATACCATGCTCGTGGTGCCTACTTCAAACCACAGAGGGACTTCTTTAATTTGTAAACCTTTGTTTCATCATTACCAAGAAGAAAAAACATTGGTTGTTCGATGTAGACTTATTCTTTGAGAACATTCAAGAATTCAATTTTAACATCCATTTGATAAACTTTATATCATATTTGGATTTCTATAAAAAGAAAAACCTGGTTGACTCCATTATAGCCACTGGAGCAAAGGTTTTTTCAACATTGACACCTTCAATCTGTGAATATCCTTTACATACTAATCGTGCTTTGTTTCTAATAACATTTCCATGCTCATCAAACTTGTTCTTGAAGATCCACTTTGTACAAACAACATTGTGACCTTAGGGTCTCTTGACTAGGTTCCATGTTTGATTCTTGTCAATTTGATCTAACTCTTCATTCATGGATTTCACCCATGATTCATCCTTCATATATTTTTTAAATGAGGATGGTTCCACAACTTATAGAAATTCATATTGTGTATTATTCTTCATTCTCCTTGTCTGCGTGGGTGCAGTCCAATCCCCAATAATGTTGTATTGATAAATTTCTACTTTTCGATTCCTCTATTGTGATTCAACCAAATTCTCTCCAGCCATGGTTTCCTCTTCAAATTCTTCTTGTGAGTCAATATCATGATGTGGCTATTGAGAATTTTTTACACCTTTCTATATTTCTGTATTTTCATTTTCTCATTCTTGGAAATAACCTACCGGTGAATGTGTGAGTGATCTCCATAATCACTGCGGAGGGTGCTCTCTAAAATCGTCTCCTCCATTCCTCTAGGGTTTTAGTTTTCACCCACAACATCTCCCCTTTGCTCTCATATTTGTTCGCTCTTGGTCTCCCCTCTCCTCAGGTGATTTCTATTGTGGGATTTCTTTGCAGTTCAATTGTTTCTTCCATCGAAGGTATGTGTCTTGGATGCCCTTCATTGCCTTAAACTTCTATGGACTTAAGTTGCTTCACGCCTCTATAGGTCAGGGATGGTGTGGAGTTATCCTGAGGATTTGGGATTGTGGTTTGGTGGACATTGGGTTTCCAGATGCTTCTTGATTGGGTCTTCTCCTCGGCCACCCAAACTAGCTCTGACCTAGGGTTCCACCGCTTCTCTCTAGGATGGAGTTAGAGTGATGGGTATATAGGGTTTTGGGCATACGGTTTTCAGCCACTAAAGTTCCTTTTTTTGGGTTTCTTTTCTGGGATTATTCAGAGTTCATTCCCACCCTTTTTCAGTGTTTTCCTTGGTTTCATGCTGGTCTTCTTTCTTGTTGGGGGTTTTTCTTTTCGTCGGCGGTCTCCTTTTATTGTGCTAGTTGTTTGTGGTGAGATGTTGTGTTTGTGGTGTCTGTTTATTTCGTCATTCTGCTGGGTTATGTGTTTGACGCTAATGGTGTTTTGTGGTGTTATGGATGCTGTTGATGACTACAAGTTGGTGATGCCATAGAAGGTCCAGTCGACGTCAGGTACAGGCGTTCAGTGTAAGAGCAGAGATGGGCAGTGTTGAGGTGTAGAGGAAGAAGACCTTGGTAATGTGTTGACATGAAATGGTGAATGGTTATGCTGTTCGGTGGGGGTTTCTATGCTGTTTTGCCAAAAATGGTTATCAATGACGGTGTTTACAATGATCATAGTTCTTGGTTCCTCTGGTGGGTCATGTTTTCAGAGACAGCGACGTGAGGTGGATGAGTTGCAGGCTGGGGACAGTGATGGGATAGGGATGCGCGGTTCGAGCTCCGACATTACTTTGATGGTAGTTGGAATTGATGCGACCGAGCCAAAGATGTGATGATGGGGGTGATTTTTTTGAGGGATTGGTTTCTTGGGCAGCACAGCGACACGTGGTTCATTTGACAACTTTTTAAATTTGAATTTTAATTTTGAAAATCTTGGGTGTGGTTCTTGAATGTAGTTCGGGCGATGATGTTTTATTTTGTGGATGGGTTTAATCTGGTGGGAACATGTTAGGTTCAAACTTACCCTAAAAGTGTCATTAGAAAATACAAAAAAATATGTATTGTGGTGGTATTTTCATTTTCTCTATATTCACTTTTTTCCTCATCTTCTATCACATCACCATATAAATTCGTCAAAGCATTTGTAGTTTTCTCTTCAATGATCTTAACATCGCTAATTTCCACAATACTTCCTAGGAAGTTGTTGAAACACTTGTAGGCTTTTCTATTAAGATCATATGGTGATGTAACATTTACTTCAAAAAACCTGAAATTATTTCAAAGAGGGCTTCCTTCCATGCCACAATTCATATGGTGTATTCATCTCACCCATATAAATACCTGTTCAACTTTTAATATACACTGTAGCTTGAATGACCTCTTTCCAGTAATGTCGAGGAATACAACTCTCAATCAGCATAATTCTTATAGTGTTGTTCACTTGTCGATTCCTACACTCAACAAATCCATTTTTCTGTAGAGTTCTCATAGAAGCTACCTCATGTTTTATCGCATGCTTCTACAAGTAATTTTAAAATTCAATGAATGTGTATTCCCCTCCATTTTTAGATCACAACACTTTGATTGTTCATCTGGTATCATTATTGGCGATTGGATGAC
Organism: Viscum album; assembly: GCA_963277665.1. Lineage (NCBI taxonomy): Eukaryota > Viridiplantae > Streptophyta > Magnoliopsida > Santalales > Viscaceae > Viscum > Viscum album. Next base: position 546,068,572 of record OY728119.1, read on the forward strand.
ATGTTTTCATGTAGTCAAGAACTTATTGTTTCCTATGTATAACCATTACACATTCCGTTCTACTGTAATCATCTATGAATAGGACGAAGTACCTTTCCCCATGAGTTACAACAACATTTATTGGGCCACATACGTCTGTATGAATGAGATCAAGAAGATGAGATGCCCTTTTCTTCTTTGGATGATATGAACTATAGACCAAATTCCCCCAAATGTATGCATCACAAGAATTTTAATGTTCAAGCTTCAAGGTGGGAATATCTACAACAATATTCAGTTTTGATATCTTCTCCATGTATTATTGATTGATGTTCCCTAGTCTCTGATGCCACAAGTTATTTTCTTCTTCAATAGTCATGTAGAAAATGTTTTCTTTACTATCAACCTGATATAGGTTTCCTTCTATTCTGTATCCTTTCGTAATTGAATTTTCTGTCTTTCCCTTGATAGTGTAGCCTTTCTGATTGAAAGTAACTATAAGTCCTGAGTCATGGAGTTGACTCAAATTGAGGAGATTATGACATAGGCCATCCATATAAAGGACTTCAGTTTTCTTTGGCTCTCCATTAGCTAGTTAAATACTTCCACTTCCTTTGATTTTCAGAGCTCCATCATTACCAAACCGTACTATACCATCAACCCTCCTCTTGAAACTCCTTAACAAGTATGCATTACCTATCATACAAGATGAACAACCTCTATCAGGAATCCAGGTGTTGTTTCTTTTTGTATCTTTGAGGGATACCTCTCGAAGGTTGGATTTCTCAATTTTCTTCTTTTATTTTCATGAGATATTTTATTGAGTGCAAGGCGCTGATGGCCTTTCAATTATCTCTTCCATGTACATGGGTTCTTTATAGTAAAAATGTTCTTACAGAGGAGAAAACCTATTGGAAAGAGAAAAACTGTCTTTTTGATGAGTTTTGACTTTTCTCAAACTTTGGCATGAGGTGTCCATTTCACTCTTTTTCCTGCAATAAATGGATATATGGCCAAATTTAGAATAATCAAAACAATATCCCTAGAAATTATTTCTTATATAAGTAGTAGGATATGTATTTTTTCTCCTCTTTTGAACTCCTAGATCTCCCCTATTTAGATAGATATTTTTCTCTTCACAATATGACATAGTATGACCCAGATATCCATAGAACTGAACCTTCATGAGAAGAAATGTATTCTCACTTCTATTTTTCCTCATACCTTCTTCCTTGGGAAAAATATTTGACTTCTTGTTGTTCCTGGAATCTTAAGGATAGTATTCTGTTCTCCTTTCAGTTTGATTTAGGGGTAAATTTTTCAACACTTCTGGTGATTTTACAACATGATTAACTTTCATCTTGCCTTTATTCAAGTCCAATTTATTTGCAGCATTTATGTTTCTGCATCACAACTGATTCCATTGATTCCCATGCGTGTGGGTATTTGATCACTAAAAATATTTTCAACTCCATCAGACCCTCATTTTTCTCTCTCCATCAGCTCAGTATCCTAGAACCTACCAAATTGTATTTTCTTCTTTGCCTCTTTTGAACTTGATTCACTTTTGATCATACTTCTAAGAGTAACAACTTCTTTTAGTCTCCCAATAGTTTTGGAATTCTCTTCTAGTCTCGAGGTAAGGTCATTGATAAACTTTTCAGGTTCTTCGATTCTGAGCTTTATTTCCACTACATCATCCATCCTTTCAAGGATTGATGACTATAATTTCACCAGTTCTTATAGTCATTCAATTTTAGCTTTAAGATGATTAACATATTCTGATGATTCTTCTACCATTTTTTTTTCCACTTATTGCATCTATTACACTTATTGTCAAGCTTACCAAAATCTTCCATAAGTTGTAACTTGGGATCAAAATTGGTTGTAAACTATTTATCATTAGCTTTATTTGTTGATGGTTCTAACTTTTCAATGGTATCCATCATGGAAGCATGGTTTCCAGTTTTAAATTCTGGTTCTTCTTCTTCAGAGAATTCATTATCATCATATTCCTCTTCATAGAAAAAATCTTCTAATGTAATTTCTTTTTATATTTTAAGTCTCCCTTTTTGAAAAAACTTTTCTAAGGCTTTTAAATGTGTTCAACTTCCCTTTCTCCATATTCAAACTTTCTTGATCAATGAGAGGCAATATTCCCAACTTTTCCATAATGAAAGAAAGCAAGAGGTAACATCCCTTTTTAAATTTCACTTTTCCCTTCAGGAAATTCTTGGAAATGAGAGAAAGAATTTTTTTTAGTCATCGTATTCACCAGTATAACCTTTTTAAATTTTCAGTTTGGCCATTGATTTTAATTCCATTTCCTTGCTCACTCGAGTCATAACATCTTCTGGCTTGACTCTCATTTTATGTGCCACCAGACTACTTAGCATATCATCCAGAGAAAGTTTGGAAAGATATATTTCCTAAAGGGATTAAAAATTTGCATTGTATAGGGGGTGGAAGTCTTCTCATTATATTATTGACAAATTCAACGTCTCTGATTTCTTCGCCTAGACCTTGAATTTCTTCAACCACTTAAGTAATTTAATTGAAGAAGGAGTCTTCATTCTCATCCATATGCATATTCAGATCATCAAATATATTGTTTAGAACTTGTAGTTCACCTCCTTCACTTTGATATCTCCTTCATAAATATTTTCAAGTTTATCCCATATAGAATTTACTGAGGTGAAACATATCACCTTTAGATAGATCTGATCATAAAGGGCTGCGGTGAGATCATTTTGCGCTTTAGCATCTGCATCAATATTTTTCCGATCTCCATCAGTCATAGCCATCCCTATTGGATCAATGACTTGTATTCCTTGAACAGTAGAAAATAAGACTTCCATTCCAAGAGATCTTAGATGAGATCTCATTATGTTCTTCCATATCTAAAAATTACTTCCATCGAATAGGGGGACTCCCCAGACATTGTATGAATTCTCCATGATGGTATAATACAAATCAAACACCAGTAACATTCCTCTGATACCACTTGAAGGACCTCGGAACACCCTGAGAGGGGAGGGGTGAATCGGGGTGTTAAATATTTATTTTTAAAGTAATTGATTATATTCCCACGCTGGTAGAAACTTTTTAAATATATAAGACAAATGAAAGTAAGGATATAACACAACACTTTTACTTAGTTCACCACAAAGGGATACGTCTAAGGAACATACACCAAAGGTTTTTCAGATATACCTAATTCCACTTATCCTCACTAGTTTGTGGATTAAAAGGTTCGATCACAGTCACTCTGTTCTAGGAATACTGCCTTTACAATGGTTTAGGGATAGCTCACTGCATCCCTCGGATCACTTTTGTCTACTCCCCCTAGCCCACTACCTTGGGAGAAGTCTAACATAGTTTATCGACTTAAAGGTTGTTTTGATAGATTTTCATTATATTCTTTGTCTCTATTCTGCATGAGACACTTCTTTCATCGAATTCATGAATTGATGCACTTGAAAGAACTGATTACACAAACCATATATTAAAAAGCTTGTCGGAAGCGTAACACTACACTTGCACGCAATACCTCAACTTGCATGAAAGATTTGGGAATTGGCGCAAAAGATGAATTTTTCACAACCCCTACTTTCCGTGCAACCCTTATCTTTTTTGCAAATACACCGAAGGTTTCACTTGGTATTTTCAGACTAAAGGAATACCTTGTGTTCAAGATTAACTCTTTTTAATTCTATCGCACATAAGTCTTTTGCACAGAAGAGAAACCAGATTTTTGTTGGAAAATTCTCTGCTTCTTCCATCGGGTATCCACCTATTTATAGGCCTCGATAAACCTATGTGAAAGTTTTTAACGCATATCTTTTGGTTCATGCAAGATTCTTCATGAGCATGAAAAACCCATTTTGACGTCGCATTTGGCACGTAAGTTTCTTCCATGCAACCTCATCTTTCGCGCACATTTAAATCTTGCACACATTTTTTGCCTTTACCATATTTTGATACACTGATCCCAAATTAGGCATTGTGTACATTTTTATAAACACACTTCAATATTGCACGCAAATCCCTTTTCCAGAAACACTTTTATCCATATTCCAATTTTTGGACCAAATTTTTTGGCAAACACTAGGTAACAACGCCACCTTCAATACTGTTGCTCGCCTGAACTTTATAAACCCTTTCCTAGAAAACTTCTTGAACTTCTAAAGAGTATTGAAGAAAAACACAAAACATAATCCATTTCCAGCATATAATGGTTGTGGTTCCAACACAGTGAATAGTAAGTAGGGTCTCACAGTTGGTATATCCATGCTAATCCTTCCTAACATGCTGTAGAAACGATGACGTAACAAACAATGACTGTAGATATGAAGAACCATCCTTTTACACTAAGGAAAACTATAATATGACTAATTGTTTTGATTCCTCGATCAACAACTACGATCAAGATCTTCTAATGAGAGCATCTACCACAACGTTCCCCTTCTTAGAAGTATAGACTATGTCAGTGTTATAATCACTGAGGAACTCCATCTATCTTCTCTCGCTCAAGTTAAGATCCTTCTAAGAGAATGTATACTTGAGACTCTTTTGGTCAGAGTAAATGATAAACCTCTCACCCATAAGGTAGTGTCACCACATCTTCAAGGAAAAGAATACCATAATCATGGGCATGTTTGGTTTATAAACTTTTCACTTGTTATGTGTTTATATGATTAAAATGTGTGTCATATGCAAGAACTTGGGTACGTGTAATGTGACATAGGTACTTGAAATTTTAGACTATATCATCGACTATCTTGGGTGGGTTGTCCAAGGGACAAAGAGAACCTTTGGGAGGAAGAGCTAACAAGATTGAAAAATATGGTCATGTTGACTAAGAGTGGCCATAGAAGTATTTTTGGGCCCAGGGAAGGATTATAGAGCTCTAAAACTTGTTGTATATGCTTAGAAACCTAGAAAAACATGTATTAGACTAAGTCACACTAGACCCTAAGGGTTAAATCCAAGAGTGATTTTTTTTTGTTCCTTTTTGATTTAGATTCCCATATGTTTATGGTTTAAACCCTTTTCTTCATGTATACCATTTCTTATACTTATTCCATTTTTGGGTGTTTTAATATTTTTTGTTCCACAAGGCTTCACTACTTTTCTTCTTGAGACTTATTTAGTCATATTTTTGGAGATATGGAATGTTTTGAGGAAACCAAAGGAAAATTTTAAAAGTAATACTCCTACGTGATTTCTTTTTTTAAAATTGAATGTTTTTGAAATATGGTTTTCAAACTAGAGAGGTTTGTTTGAATGGATAAAGGAAATACATATATTTATGTTAGTATCCTACTGGAATTTTTACCTCACACACTGCATATTCCATTTGAAATATATAAACCCTATTTTGTAGGACACATGGAAGGGGAAGGGAACCATGCAATTTGGTGTCCCTTCTTGATATCCGATGTCCATGATTGTTTTGGGATAGTGGATACGTGGTATCATAGAGATTTGATCATTTAGAGAGGTTTTTGAATTTTTTATCATTATGATGTCATGTATTGGACTTTTGGTCTTTATCCCTATTTTTGGATTTTTAATGTATATTATATGTATATGTATTTATTATAGATTTCTATGTGATAATGTTATGATATCTTCTATAGTCATTACTGTATTTACTCCAATGTTGATTATTATTATATTGATGATACTTAATTTTTTGGTGTGTCTTCCCAATTAATGGATGTGTCAGGTCAGTTTTACCTGGTAAAAACTATTCCCAAATGGTTTAGTGTGATTTCATGGTGCTTGTTTCTAGCATGTAGTGATCATGAACATGCTTCGAGTCATTTGTATGGCTGAATCAGGTGACATGTTAGTTCAACCTATGAAAGTTCATTAAAAAATGGTATCATAACCTCTAATTATTTTGTGTTTAGTGGAAGATAGAAGATATAACTATAGTGGATTGAAGTCTAGGTCTGAAGGAGTGTCTTTCCATCTCTCCTTCACGATAAATCTTAAGTTTCCATGGGTGGTTGATAATTATGATTTAAATTTGGAACTTAGGTTTTTTTGATGAGATTTAATTTTTTCAGTATTGGATATGGGATTAAAGAGGAACTAATGAACGGTTTTGATAAATTTGGAGTTTTATTGTGAAACAAGGATGATATACAGAGGCACACAATTTTTGGTAACAAAGTGGAGCTTGTGAATCCATGTATGAAATCTATCTAGTTTTGTTTTGTATGGTTGGAGTATGATTTGTTAAACCATGAGGCCAAAATTTGTATAGTGGAAAAATGTTTAGAATTTTGATATTTTAACTCATTATTTCATATTTTTATTCATGTTGATGCTATTTTTTTGAGACCTATTTGAAGTGTTTATTGAGTTTTAATTGATGTTGATTTGGATTCAATTGTGTATTAAATGAGTTTGTATATTATGTTTCATTAACAATGCCTCATATAAATGCCTCTTCTAGATGAAGGGGGGGATATGAGGAGAATATTATGAAATTAAACCATCTAGTTGATCCCATTTTGGTAGAATTAGTGATATGAAGAATTCAATCCTTAGTCCTAGAGGGTCAAAGAGATCAGGCAGGTGTAGTGGACCATGCTTAAGAGTACACTAAGAAGAATATTTTGGTATGCTGTGGTAAAAAAGGTAACTATGAGATTGAATAATGTATCAAGAGGATCAAGAATATTTTTTTAAAGACCCCTGAGACCTCTAAGGTAGGATTTTACACTTACATATTGTAAGGACCCGGTTGGGAATGGTGGTAATCTATGGTGAAAGTGAAGAGGCTTGAGGAAATCACTTGTAATGCCTTCAAAAATGTTTTTAATAAGTAGTTTTATTTGAAGACACTAAGGGTGGTAAAGGCCCATGAGTTTATGATGATGGAGTAAAGATACTGTTCAATGATGGATTATTCTACTTGGTTTTCTGACATTTCTCATTTCTCACCTAAGATCCTCATGAATGACCATATCAAGGTGATAGGTTTTGAAATTGGCTTGAATGTTGAGATCAGGTTGATGATTATTATCTTTTACCTACCAACTTATTCCATGGTATTGGGTAAAGTAGTTATAGTTGAGGAAGATTTAATAAAGAATACGAGTATTAGTGGGGTTTCTTTAGTGATTAGAGGTAGCCAAATATCTTCCTTTAGATAGAAGAGGAAACAAGATAAACCTTATTTGGGGAGCAGAGAAGGTGCTCAATAATCATCAGGTTCAATGCCTGTAGCTTCTTATGGGTGTAATAAGATGACTTTTTATTAGTTTGGGAAGTCTAATCATATGATATCTAATTTACCAGAGTCTCTAAGGATGTTACACTAGTGTGGGAGTCTAGGTTATATCTATTTTTTCTATAAGACTTACCTCTAGAAGAGTGGAATTGGTTCTTATTTTTTACATGGGTTTACAAGTGAGATCAGATGATTCTACAGAAATGAGATCATACCCTCAACCTAGAGGGTATTATCAACTATCTAATAAGAAACATAGAGGATTTGATTTAAGGAAACTCCATGAAGAAGAGGTTTCACATGAGGATTCTAATTTTAAGATGAACACCATGGTAGTTATAGTGTTTATTTGTTATTTTATAGATTTATCCTTATTTGATACAGGCACTTCCAATTTGTTTATATCATTAAAATTTATTGATTATTTGGGTATATGGGTATATTTGATTCAATCTGTGATGGATCTACTTACCCCATTGGGAAGGAAAAATTAGAAAGGTTTTAAATTCCAAAATTATTATTCTTTAGTTAATGACATGGAATTTTAAAAGGGAATTACTCACATTGGAGATAAATTTTTTATATATCATAATATATATGGATTGAATGATTAGTTTCAAATATCAGATTAAATTTTATTTCCATAGGATCTGGTTTGTATCTCATAATGGGATGACTCACTTCTTTCAGGGTGAGTGGGATCTGAGTTTAGAGAGGAAAGGGCCCATTTATATGGATGTGGAGTCAATTTTGTGTTAGATATCTAGGTTTTTATTCAAAGATGTAGAGATAGATTTAGATGGTAATATTCCATAGGCTATGGACTAGTATCCTAATGTGTTTTTAGATTATTTATCTAGTTTTCCACCTCAGTAATAGGTCAATTTCACTATCAATCTTCTCCCTGGGATGAGCCCCATATCTTTACTATCATACAATATGGATCTTTTAATGTTGAATGAGTTAAATATTTAGTTGGAGTACCTTTCAAGAAATGAATTTATTCATACTTGCATGTCACTATGGTCATAAACTGTTATATTTTCAAATAAAGAAGATGGATGTTTCTAAATTTTCATAGATTATCATATGTTAAACCCATTGATTGATAAGAAAAAAATACATGTTTCCTCAAATCAATGATTTTTTTCATTAAATAAGGGGGTGATGGTTTTAGAAAGTTGAAATGAGGTTCGGGTATAATTAGTTAAGGGTTTGGGAGAAGGATATATATAATACTACATTCAAAAGATGGTATTGGAACTTTGAGTATCTAGTTATTCAATTTATCATTACCAATTCTCCTATGGTTTTTATGGATTTGATGAATCATATATTTCAACTCTTTTTAAAATCCTTTTTGGTTGAATTTTTTGATGATATCTTGGTGTATTCAAATATTTAGAAGGACCATGGAGACCATTAAAGAGTTGTTTTTCAAACTTTAAAAGAACATCACCTGTATGATAAGTTTTCCAAGTTCCAATTTTGGATCCAAGAGGTAAATATTTTGTGTTATATGATTTATAAGAGAGGAATTTTGGTGGACCCTAAGAAGATCTAATAGATCATTTATTGGGATAATCCTAAGAATGTGTTTGGGATTATTAACTTTTTGGGCTTGGATGGGTATTACATTTGTTGTTTTTGATACTTCTCTAGAATATCTTCTCAATTGATAGTGTTGAATCAAAAGAGGTAAAGTTAGAGTGGTGGAATAAGTTACAATATTCTTCTAAGGAGTTATAGGTGTGTTTAAAATCTTCTCTAGTTTTGATTCTTACTAATCTTGGGATGGGATATGCAATGTACTGTGATACCTCAGGTGTGTGGTTGGGGTGTGAGTTGATGTAGGATGATCATGTGGTGGCATATAGATCTCATTAGATACACCCACATGGGAGGACTTACCCTAAACACGATCTAGAGTTGGAAACTATGATGCATGCATTCAAGACTTATCACTATTAACTATTTGGGGGAGTGTTTTACAATTTATTCAGATCATAAGAGTATGGATTATATTTTAGTATCGAGGGACTTGAACCTAAAAAAGAGAAACTAGAAAGAGTATATTCAGACCTTTGATTTTGATATAACTTATACCCCTAGGAAGGGTAATGTGTTTATCGATGCCTTGAGAAAAAATTTATTGATATGGACAGTTAAAGAATTAGTGAATGAGTGGAGTGTGATCGGTCTATTTACTAATTTTAGTCTAGAGGTTTAAGAGGATAGGGTGTAGTTTTTTTATGTAGTGTTTGGGAAATACCCTCTCTAATTGACTAAGTTTGGTGTGAACAGAAATCAGACCCTGACTTATAGTATATTAGAAGAGTTTTGAATGGTGGGGACACCTTGAGTGATTGATTTTGGTATCTCAATGATACCCTTTTATTTAGAAAGTATCTAGTGGTTACTTTGACCATGAGGCAAGAGTTGATACATGAGGAAAATATTTCTAGCTAGTCTATTCACTAAGGGGATAAAATATGTTTTATACTTTGAGGAGTTAGTATTATTGGACCGAGATGAGATTATTGATTTTGGTTTTTTTATCCCAATAATTTACCTATCGGAGGTTCAAATATGAGCATTAAAATCCATCTGGGTTGTTATAACATCTTCTCATTATAGTATGGAAGTAGGATGATATCTCTATGGAATTTTTGGTTAGTATAACCTCATTCTATGAGTGTGAAAGATTATATTTGGGATATTATTGATCGGTTGAATAAATTGGCCCATTTTCTTCCCATTAGAGATTCAAAGAAGGTAGATGAGATTATGTTACTATCTTTACAAAATATCATTAGGGTTTATTGGATGAATTCAGTGATAATTTTTAACCAATATACCCATTTTACTTCTTAGTTTTGGAAGAGTCTCTAGGAATCCATAGTAATATAGTTGAATTTAAGAAAAACTTAACACCTGAAGATGGATGGATAGACTAAGGGGTTATCTAGATTCTTGATGATATGATTCATACATATGTTCTTGACATAGGTGGTTCATGGTAAAGGTATTTATCATTAGGTTAATTTTCTTATAAAAAAAGTTACCCGACCTTGATCAAGATGGTCTCTTTTTAGGTATTGTATTAGAAGCCATTCCAGTTGCCTTCGTGGATGAGTTGGTTGAGAATTCCTTATTAGGACTGAGTCTTATCTAATACATGATAGATAAAATGTTTTTTATTCAAAAGAAGTTATATATATCTCTGATTCACCAAAAATTGTATTACTATCACCGTCATCACCTGTTAGAGTCTAAGGATGGTGATTAGGTGTTCCTCTGAGTATCCGTTTGACTCGGACATCATTTCTTGGGAAAGTATGGGAAATTGGAACCATGTTATTGGTAATTTCATATTATGAAGAATATAGGGAAGGAGGTATATCAATTATAATTTTCCCCATTGTTAACTTTGATTCATTTCATCTTCCATATATCATATTTTAGGAAGTTTCATCTAGATGAATCTCATGTGATATAGTGGAATGTTTTAGAGATGTGACCTGAAACCAACATTATAGAGAATCCTATTTGTATCCTAGATTTTTAGAACAAGTTTATATATGGTAATTACATCTCATAGTACATGTTATTTGGTAGGGTGGAGATGATAGCTGCAAGAATTTGGAGTGATAATTTTTAGTGAGGGAATAAAAACCTCACCTATTTTCTTCTGAAGAGATTTGAGGACTTTATGGGGGTATAAAGTGGAATGGTGGTGGAATTTGTGACACCTAACTGGTCACTGAAACATCTTGTTTTTATTTTCCTTTATTCTTGGAGTTCCTAGGAGTTTGAGATTGAAACCTTAGTTTTTAGAGACAGAAAGCCTTGATTCATGGGTAACACATAGTTAGTAGAAACCGTGCGGCTAACCATGCGAGTGGGAAGTTTGGGGGAAATTGTGGATTTTTTTCATGGCTTGAACATGTTTTTTTCAAACCATTCATGTGCTTCTTAAAACCATGATACTTTATTTTTAGGGAGACAATGGCTCCCGTATGGTTGGTTCATAGTTTACCTAATCATGTGTTTTGTATAGGTCATTAAAAAAGTGAATTTTTACCATTTTACCTTAAATATTTTAATGGATATCTCCCTAATTTCTCTCTACCTTCATGAAAATCCTTTTCCCCTTATCCTTGGATCTCTCCTCCCTTTTATTTTAGTGGAATCCCTTGTTTATTTGTTGATTTATTCAAGGTAATATTGATTTCATGTGGTTTTAATTCTCTTCTTCCCTCATATCTCCTTTTTATTTCATTTCCATAGAGTATATAAACCCTAGATATTTTTTTGGATGAACCTAGGGTTGTTGATGGGGGGTTTATGTGGTTTAATTATATCTTAGGTGTGTGAGGACTCTACTTTCCCGATAAAAGTTGTTTTCACTGAAGGGGGAAATTTTTGGTTTGGTATCATGGTATTTGTCTTTATTTAAGGGTGATTTTCCGTGGATTTACTTTTATTATTGATTTAAATTATTTTTTGTGGGTGAAATACCATTAATTTATATTAATAATGATGAATTATCTATTTTTTATGTGAATTATGATGTGTCTCTACAATTTGATGTTTTAAGTGGATTTTAACAAAGGAAGTGATTTAAATGAACATCATGTGTTTGATAAAATACCTAAAGGAGTATTTGTGGTTTTAAAATGATGTATACATGGGTTTTAAAATGGTTTTACCATGAGGATGATGTTTTATTATTATGGTCATGTTTGGTTTATAAAAATTATAATTTTTTATGTGTTTATATGATTGGAATGTGTGGAACATGGGAGACCTTGGGTGTGTGTGAGGTCACTTAGGCACTTCAAACATTATCACATGTCATGGAATAACTAGGATAAGTTCTCCAAGGGACCGAATGATCCTTTGGTAGGAATATTAAGGGAGATTACAAAATGTGTCAATGTGGACTGAAAGTTCCCATGGAAGTATTATTCATCCCATGAAATACTGAGAGAGATTCCAAACTTGTTTTATATGATTAAACATCTAGAAAACCTTGTATTAGACTAAGTAACACTATACCCTAATGGTTAGAGCCCATGGTGATTATTTCTTGTGCCTTTTTTTATTTGGATTCCCTTGCATTTATGATTAGAAACATTTTTTTTCCAGATATAATATTTCTTATCCTTATTCCATGTTTGAGTGTACCAAACACGTTTATATCATAAGTCTTCAATTCATTTTTCTCGAAATTTGTTCTCATATTTTTTTAAGATATTGGCAGTTTTGAGAAATAAAACGGAATCATTTAAATGTAATGATTTCAAGTGAAATTGTTTTCAAAGTGAAATTGTTTTAAATATGGTTTTCAAACCAAAGAGACTAGTTTGGAAGGATAATTTACTTAGATAGATTCATGGTGTTATCTTACTAGGTCCTATACCTAACACCCTACATATTCCTTTGAGAATATGTAAAAATTGTTTTCTAGTACATAGGGAAGGGTAAGAAAAACATGCTGTTTTGAGGCCCATTTTGATTTATGACATTCATTTTTTGTTTTGGGATGGTTTAGAAATAGTCTCGCAGAGTTTAGCTCATGCTGAGAAGTTTTTTTTTATTTTTTTATCACTGAAATTTTATCAATTATCCATTTGGTCTTTATCCCTATTTTGATCTTTTAACTAGATATAAAATTTATAAGTATTTTTTATAGATTATGATGTGATTATGTTATTATATATTCTATAGTAATTGTAATGTTTACTAAGCTATATATTATTATTATGTTGACGTTTCTTACTTGGTTAGAGTGGATATGCAAATAATGGATGGGTCATACTCATTTTCAAGGGTGAAATTATTCTAAAATGGTTTATTATGATGAATTAGTGCTTGTTTCCTTCCCCTGATGATTGAGAATTCAATTGGTATTGTGTAGCATGCCGACTCAGGAAACTAGTCACTTAAATAGAAATTGATTCATTATAGGTTATCACGATAACACTTTGTCTTAAAATAACACATCTTATCACATGAGATGAAAAATAAGAAGATAAAAACCTAATCTTTATTATGATCCATTTGATATTTAAATTCATCCAAAAAAACCAAATACTTGATGTAACAACCCCTTGATTCACCAATTGAACTCATAATTATCTCCATCCATCAATCCTAATTTATTTTTGAACTCATATATATTTACAAGACTTTTAAAACATACAGTTGTTATTATATACCCTTTTAAAATCCAAGAATTTATATCTATAACATTACAACTATTATAGACTCTCCATCATGTTTCTTTTAACCCTTCAGGCACTCTATGAATTTCTTTCTTGATTAGAAATTATTTCCATAATGGAAATACTCACCTTTCTTCTTGATTACATTATTTGGTTTCAAATACTTTGTCTATATTTAGAAAGACTCACTATCTAACTTTCCAACAAACCATTCCATCTTTTGGTTTGAACTTCTACCACCTTGAATTGTTAATAAAACACTTGATCTTGAGCCTTCCATGTCCATATCTATTATCATAATCATTTTGAGCAGCTTGAGTAAACTTTTATTGAGTTTATTCATATTATAATTCACAATGCACTATCAAAACCTTTTTGGTAAATATTTTTGAATGAAATTAGTATATAATTCATGATAAAGATGTGACCCCAATATTTCCAAGTAATTAACATACCAAATAATATTGAGTGTATGAGATGAGACCAAAGTAACTTTGATCATCTTACCTCATAAAAGTTATTTATAAACTTAATATATTTAATATACTTCTTACTTGTGATATAACCTTTTTATATAATCAAACATCCCATAATCATCCATGGTTTCATGTTTATTATAGAGTTTAGGATATATAGAGACAATAATCAATGTAGAAACATCGATAGAATCCCTATTATAATTATAATAAACATTATTATCATCTTGAATAGATTCTTCAGATTCCTTATGAATCAGTTTCTTTAACACATATAAATTCTCTTCTTGTTTGAGAACTATTTTTTATTTCTTCTCTATTATAAGAAGTTTCTACCATTTAGATTATCCTTTTCAAATATTGATATTAAATTCATATTGAATTATGATGAATCTATTTATATCTATATCATAATATATTACTAGATGAGTATCATGATTTAAACTCATTTAATAAAGAAGTTTATTAAATTTTCTCCAAATAAAATGATTAATCACTTTAAATTTATCATATCCATTAGTGAGACAAGATCCATATTTCACAAAGAAAGGAAACTTATTTGAAATTCCTCTCACTAATTATCTATTTAGGTAGGCCACCATTCTAATCATATCATATATGATTGCTAGATGGTTGATTGGACAACTCATTTTCTAATCCACTATATGGATAAATTTAAAACCATTCATATGGTATCCTTCTTAAAGGTTTCCTTGATAAGTGTAAACCAAATATCATAGTGGGACTTGGTTACTGAAATTTTAGGGATATTTATTTCTACCGTGCCTTACACAAGATAATCCATGAGCACTATGCTTTGATAGAACCTACCTAGTTGAATGATTGGGGTATTGATATGTGTTTTCATTTGAATTGTCATAACCTGATCAACTAGTACCCCCATGTAGACCAACAATGAAGAGATACTTGATGACCCCTAAATCCCACCTCTAATAGGACATGGGTTGGTGACCAACAACAAGGGAATATAATAAAAAATGTGATGCATTACCCTATTTATGTAAGTTTAAGGAATATGTGATATGATGAGATATAAACATTAAAAACCATGAATGAATAAATAAGAAATTACAATATATAAATGTGATGTCATAGATAAGATGATAAAATAAAATTAAATACCAAATAAATCCTAAAAAACTACAAAAAACTCCAATAAAATTTTGAACAATTTAATAAGCTATTAACACCTAGTTTGATCACAAACCAATTCAACCAGTTCCTATGGAACGAAGAATAGTTTATATATAAATATAGTGGGCATAACATATATATATAGTAGGATCCTCCCTAGAACCTCTCATTAAAAATGTGAAAAAATCATACTTAATTCCAATGAAAAAATGAATAAAACCATCTCATCACCTAAATAGCTAAAGATATTTCCCATCATCACCATCAATCACTCACCAAGTATATTATACAAGTAATAATATCCATATAAAATCATATATATATATATATATATATATATGAAGGTAACCCACTTTTACTTCCATACTAGTTTTTCACTCTCATTCCCCAACAGATCACGTCTTATCCTTATCCCTCCTATAAATAATCATTCCTCAAACTGGGAAATCATATTAAATCCATTCTACATCCCATAAATCCTGAAATAAACTCATAATCAACATTTTATCCATACTATATAGATGTATATAAGCTACTAAAACCCATGTATCATTAATTATACCTAAATCCATTAAAACCTATGCATGTACACTCATGGGAGGTCATAGCCACAATGATCAGGTACTACTATCTGCTATAACATTAATCCATTATGACACACACATAAATGTATCGTAACATGAGATCCATCGCATCCCAAATGATTCCATACCCTATACCTTAAACTATCTCATCCTGGGTATGTCCACATAGTATACTAAAACCTAAGAAAGAGTGGGGGAGTGGGAGAAGTCAACCATATGTTCCCTCACCATCCTAGATGTTAGAGAAAAAACCCCCTTAAAACATTTGGGTGTCTATTTCCCTACTGACTTGGGTGGTGAAATATATAAATATGAAAATATAATATATATCACACATAACTACACTAAGGGAAACTACGAAGCTTTTAACTCAAACTAAAGATTTCATCCCACAAAACACCCAGCTGCCACCGCTCATGTCTTGATCTCAAACACGTACACAATCATCAAGTTTCAATGTTATCCAATTACGTTTAGTAATTTAACAATTACCAATATTTCATTAAACCATTATCATTCTCAGTTTAACTATTTATTTTCATTACAATACAACATGTTTATTAATTAATTATTAAATTCCAATATTCAATTTCCATATTTTTCTATAATTTAATTCAACCATATCATGTTTTTCTTTATGATATAAATATTTTATCATTATTTCAAAAAATAATACCCCATACCATTGGTTCATTTATCAATCCATTTATCATTCCCTAAATTTTGGGTACTCTAGTACTCATCCTAATCTACCATAACTATGGATGAACTTACCATTCATAGAACCAATTATAAAAATTAGTTGAGAATCACATCAAACAATCATATGATAACTATCCATCGAAGAAAGAATCAAGAAAGAATCAATAAAAATTATAAACTATTAACTCATTCCAACCACCCTGGTTTCATCCCCAAAACCTTTTTCCCACATCACCTTTATTCCTACCATAACTAACATCAACCACTACTAGAACATAGATAAAACCATCCCATTGTTCATCAAATTTACCAACTATACTTGTTTATCCACAAATAATGTTAAAAAACATCCTAGAGTAGAATATAATTAAATAAAGTCATTTTTAGCATGGAACAACCATAAGGAAAGAAAGTCAATATCACTAAGGCAATCAAGACTTTATCAAACAAGAATAGGCTCACTCAAACCCAACCAATTTTTATTTAAAAAAACCATTTAATCACCATATTTGAACTAACCAGTTAATTGTGAATGTATTAAAAAATAGGCAACCTATAAAAAATATCTAACCAATAACTATAAATCAACCATAATAATTACTTTAAAATCACTTCCATATTTCATCAATTTCAAGGAAGAACAAAAATAAAATTACATGTATCTTATATTAATCAAAACATAATTCTATATTTACGTTTCTTATCCATTTTAAGCATATCAACCATTCTAACAAAAACAATAACTAAAAAATAGGTGGAAGACTATCTATCCAGTCAAGAGGCATCATTAACATGAAAAAATCATATATGATCAGAAAAAACCAATTTATTATTATCCTTTATTTATTTAAAACATTATTATCTTTAATTCATTCACTAATTTTAAATTGAATATTATAATATAAAGAAGAAAGAAAATAATAATCATAATTTGACACTAGCATGGAATATTAATAAAATAACAATAATTATCATATATGATATTCATCCCATTTCATTCCTTTAATACGCATACTATATAATAATATTAATCATTCATAAACATGTGATATTACCTTCTTATTCTTCCTTTATAAATTTTTATATTTTTTCTTCTTAGAGTAAATTTGATCAATTTATTTAAAGTAAGGTAAAACATTATTAAATAATACTAACACAAAATAAATGAGAAATGATGAATCCCATACATCATGAATGATTCATGATTTTCAAGGCTAAAAATATATAGGGAGAAAGAGATATAATAGGTATATAAATTCAATAAGGAACATGAGTAATTTATAGAAGACTTGCAGAACTTGAATGGAAATGTTTTTATCACTCAGATTTGATTTAAATGTAAAGAAACTTCAATACGGAAAGAAATATAATTTTAGAATTTTATATATACCTCTCTTTGGATATTTATGGAAATATCAGATAGAATTTCCATTTTTTGTGAATTTGGGTGCCTTATACCCAACTTGAGAATTACTTTTTGATTACCATATCAAATATACAGAGAGTTATGTGTGATTTATTCTTACTATAATAGTGTCGATACTTCTGCATCCACTATTTACATGGTAATGTACTTAGATTATTTTCCATAATAAAAGGTTATAACAGTTCTCAACTATGATGAGAATGTTGATATACTATGAATAATAATCTCAAACAAATTTCTTATAGTCTAGATACATCACACCGAATAGACACATATGATGCCTAACTATCATGGTGAAGTTGGTTTCATTGGGTGCATAATTGATTATATGATAATGATTGAATGTTTAAGACATGATTTATCACTTATAAATGGAATAGATATATTAGGCCTAACTAAACAAGATATTACTACCTTTATTAAATAAATTTTCATGGTATAAGAATTAAATTCTTTCAAGTAAGGTCACAAAATAATAAATTATGTATGGATGATGACATAAAGTGTGCATAACTCTTTATGAGATATAATGAGATAAAGAGTTTATATTACATGATGTGTATTCATTAGAAGTTTTGTGGATATGAATAAACCTTATCTCCCAAGGGGACATGATGTGTTTATATATGCTACTCTTAGTCTTTGGGTATGATTAACTGCTATTATGATGAGGTCCTAGATGGTCACACAGAAAGCTTATTCAGATTCTTGGAAACTTTTAGTGAAATGGATTTTAGGACATATTAGGACCCACATCGAGGGCCAAGATATATGTTATTATGATTGATCACAATAAATAAATATATTTATGACAATTCATGTTTATAAATATAAGAGTTGAATTTATTTTCTCAGTGTATTCATAAGTGTTAAGTGAAAATGAGAAATACTATTTTATGAATGATTTTTTATTCATGTTTTTTAATTATTTTAAAGAGAGATGGGCCAAGATAATGACTCATATTTTATCATGTAACATATTTTAGATGTTACAAGTATATAATAAAATATTAATGTTATTTTTTTGGAATTTTCACTATGTCATACATAATGAATATGCATTAATTTAAAGGGATTCATTTATAGAAGGGACTAAGTGCAGTTTTTATAAATTAAACCCACATATTTAAGGAAATAAAAAACATTATTTTCCATAACTATTCCTCTGAAGATTTTATAGATCACCTCTCTCCTATCTCTTGATTCCTATAATGAGATATAAATGGGTGATCATAGAACCTTGATCTAAGATTTTATCCCGGATCAAAGTGATGGTGGTCTAGTGATCATCAGAACATTGAAAGCATTATTTTTATCTATGATAGCACCTAGATATCGATGATCAATGATTCTTAAAGAATTTAGATCATGTGTGGATGATATAAAGGGACCTAATGTTAGTTCCTTCAAGTAATTATATCCAAAAAATAATAAAAACACACATGTATATTCAAATCAGATGAGGTATTGGTTTGATTTTATTACTATGCTTATTATTAATCACACGAGACCCTTAGATGGTTATCAAGTTATGGTTATGCTAGATATGGAATCACGATGTCGAATTGGTGATTAATATTTCAAATTCCCATGATTTCACACTTCCATTGTGTTCTCATTACCAATAATCAGTATCAGAGAGTCCATGTATTTAAATAATATGATTTTTTTTATGGATTCAAGTAGAGGTAGTCGATGCAGTTCGAACACCAATAACAATGCTTCAATATGAGGTTATATGGTTGATATATGGTCATCTGAAGGTCCAATAAAAAATTTTTGGTCTAAAAATAATTAAAATGAATATATTTTTTCAGATTAATAATGACCCATGGTTACTATTCATATATTGAAAAAGTTAATAAGGGGTTTCATCCTTTTCCACACCTTTGTTGGAATTTTAAAATATCAAAAGTGGGATGTAAGTCCATATATGAATACAAACACACACATACAAAGGTAAGTGTAAAATCCTACAAGGAAGGTGTGAGAAAACATTCAGCCTAATTGTACATCCTTTGAAAAACTAAATGAGTGAGTGGGGGGGGGGGAGACCATGATACATGAGTTATTGTTTTTAAAATAAAAAACTGACCTAAAAAAGGGGATAAGAGTGAGAATCTACTACCTGTACGTGTCACCAGATGGTCCCTCGTGATTTGGGGATCCTAAGAAAATGAAACGCCTGTCAGTGTTGTAATATTTTAAAAAATAATAGTTTATTTTTTAATAAATAACACACTACAGTAAAAAGGGAATCCCCAACCTTATGACGTATTTGGGGCACCACTACTCACCTGACTTGGCGAACGAAAATGTTGGATTAACCCACCCGCCCCATTCAGTTCGTTCTGTGACACAAGAACCCATCTAGAATTTATTTTGAATATCGTGAGGCTCAAAAAAATTAAAAAAATTAAAAAATTATATTAAATTTTTGGAATTTTTTTAAAAAAAACCCAGGATCGTATGACATATAAAATTTGAATGAAAATTAGATTAATTTATTTTAATTCATAATTTATTCACTCAAGATTAATTATTAGTAAATTTAACCAAGAAAGTTTAGGGTTTGAGAAGAGCCCATCCCTATCAAATTAATTCAAAATAGAAAATGTGGAAGAACAATAGGGCTTACAAAGATGATAATGAAACACACCATGCATATCCGAGTCAACAAAACGAGAGCAAAAATATGGGGTAATAAAGGACCATCTTGAGGAAACCTCCATGATAGCCTGTTTGGAGAGATCATCTGCAACCTGGTTGGCATCCCTATAGACATGAGTGACATCCAGCTATAGATGATCAAGAGCACTAAGGCCTGAAATCTAGGAAGAGATCACTTTCCATGGAACATTCTGTGAACGCTTCTTAAAAATTTTCACCACTGTGGTAGAACCAGATTCCACACAAATATGCGTCCATCCATAATGGGTCTCATATTTTATATACATTATCATTGACCAAATATGAGCTTCAGTTGTGATCCAATGCCAATGTATTGGTAAAAGAAAAATTTAACGAGACCCCGATGGGTGTAGAAGATGCCACCACAGCCAGATGGTCCTGGCACACCTGAGGCCGCACATCCACATTCACTTTTAGCAATGAGGAGATGGTTGAGATCCATCTAATTGATTTAAACACCATAGCTTTATTGAACCTTCTTGTCACACAAAGAGTCCTTAGAATAATTAGGTCAGAAATGATATTATCCTTTAAACCTATTTGAATTTTAGAGGCAACCAACACCTCCCTATATATCATAGTTAGTCCAGCCTTCAAAGAGGGACTGTGGTGGTAAAAGAAAACATTATTTAGTGCCTTCCAGATGAAGTCATATGCGGCAGCAATGACGGACAAAAAAAGCGCATAGATCTGTTCTCTATATCCATCACCCTAGATTGAACACATGAAGTAATCTAGGTTATCCAGCATGAAGGAAATTCCAAACAGGGCTTGCAACTGATGCCAGATACAATATGAGTAATTGTATGAGAGAAAGATGTATAGTTTCATCAGCCTACACAAATAGGTATAAGATGGGCACAATATGAATTCCAATTTGCTGCAATAGATTTTTCATAGGTAGTATAGATTTCCAGACTCTCCATATAAGCACATAACACGTAAGAGGTATATTTTGTGTGTAATGATCATTAGATAGATCAGCCAATGTAAGTCTGATAATTTTATTTTATTTTTTAATTACTTTTATGCAAGTATTTTTTTAATAATTATCTAATAAATAACAATATGTCTATTATCCCATGTATTTATTATAAATATAAAGGAATGAATATCTATGAGTGAAACTATTCATATGTATCTCACATTCCTAAGATCTCCTCATTTGTGTGTGAGTATTTATGTACAATGATGAGAATGAACAAAGATTTAGTTTACATCGAGATTTTATGAAATACTATATGAGAGTCAAATGCACTGGACAAGGTGAGGGATGCAATTCAAGTTAGGGGTGACTCAATGAGTTCCTCCTTGGGTCTCAATTGATCCATTATCTTCTCAATGGATAAAACAGTAGTAAACTCTCATAATGAATTGATTTATTTATTTATTTATGAATATTTTATTATTATTTAGTGCATGTTTATTCTATGAAAACTCATGTAATAATAAAAAATAATTCATAAATAAAATAATTAATACTAAATGAATGTTTCCTACTATGAATGGTTAGTTTGTGGGTGTGGTAACATAGAAAAATAATTTTAAATAGAAAAAGGTTATCATTCACTAATAATAATTAAAATATCTCAAAGAAATATCAATTCTAATGCCCTTATATACTTGAATTTAAACACAAAATGCATGTTCATGTTTCCAGTCGGACTTAGTTGAGGATTCCTCTTACTACTGATATGTTCTTATGAAAGTGGTGGGTGTACTTAACTATAGTTGGTAACATAAAAGTATTAATAGCTATATTATTTCAACTTTAGAGCCATAACATTGAGTAATGAAATTTTATTCTTCACAGGAGATGATACTCTGCTAAAAAAATCTAGGAGATGTGAGTTAATACAATTTTATAGCCAAAATTCTACCTTGAAACTCTCTAAGTAGGGGCACAACCATAACTTAGACTTTGAGGAGAGGTTTTATGGATTCTTGACACAAGAATACTGAAGAAACTATAGTTGAGGGATACTTCTATCTAATAAAATAGAGGTGGAATTTGAGATTAATAAATCTATATTTTCTAATGACTAGTAATCAAGATAAATTTATTAATAATCTATATTTTTTATAGGAAAATTGAAATCAATACAAAAATTTATTGAAATTAATAATGGATAAGTGAAGGAGGGAGCCGAGTGACCTTGCTCGTGAAGACCTAGCCGGGTTCTTGCTGTGGCGGCGGTGGTCACCTCTGCGCCGGATCCTCCCCCTCTAATGGTGGGGAACGGTACTCGTCACCTTGAAAAGGGAGGTCTTCCCCATTCACCCCCTTCACGAATTCCGATTTACTTACTCCTTTTCCTCAAGTTCCTCTTGGACTGAAATTTTCAGATTTGCTCGAGGGTTACCCTAACCTCCATTTATTAGGCACAGAGTTCTCAGAAACTTCGTTTCTTCTGAAGAACACATTAATTACTAGGTTTTTCTAATGGCGACCGTCAGTGGATGCATTCGATTGACATGTCTTCGATGCTTGGGATTTGTAGGACAGGGCGACAGTGGGTCTGTTGGATAGTCGACACATTATGATTCGATTTTCCTCGGAGGCTGACCTCTTCAAGGTGTGGTCAAGTGCTTCTTGTAGCTTCAATGGCTTCCAATTTTTTCTTTTTCTGATGGTCCTTATATTGGAATATGATGCTCGATCCTTCAACTATAGCGACTTTGGTAAGTTTCCCAAATCTTCCCCTGCCATTTCAAAATCCTTCGGTTATGCGTATGCTGGGAAATTTGCTCGGTAGGTACATGTGTTCGAATAGCCGAACATATGATCTCTGTCATCCGATAAATCCACGAGTCTGTGTCGAAGTGGATGCTGCAAGGGTACCATTTGAATATGTCTGGATCACTGTGGGTGAGGAATACCGCTGCAAACAAAGGGTGGTATACGAAAACTGGACTGATTTCTATTCAGGATGAAATCGTTTGGGTCACTCGTTGGACTTTTGTCGTAGGGGGTCTCAGTGTATTCGGAGGAGGGGCATCTTCCATGAGAAGGAATATGGGGGATAGGGAATGGGAGAGATGTTCAAACAGAAGTCTACCATGGAGGAAGGAAGTATGGGTGGGGGAGATCCTGCTGGATGTTTGCAATTGGAGGAGGTAGCACTTATCAGTGCAGCTACGTATGAGGGAGAGTTTGTGGTAGGGTCCAGTCTATCTTCTCATGCTCGGTATTCTATGAAGAAGACTTTGGTACATCAGGACAATCCATTGGTTGCTGATGTGTTCAATAGATATAGGCGGGACCTAGATTGTTCTTCAACTGCACTTGGTGTGGAGAAGTGTAGTCCAGTGAAACAAGACTTGGTTAGTGTGGAAGGTCAAAAGTCTGGAAGCCAGGAGGTTGTGGTGCAGATGCCAGACAGGGGGGAGGATGATCTGGCCATGCCAATGGGGCTAGTTAGTGGTTTTTTGCAGCAGGGGTTGCAGGGGACTTCTTTGGAGGAGGACTGGCGATCGGGTAAGGGGAAGACAGGGGGGCCTGCTCCCAGTCCTCAGCTCTTAATTCCCCTTAACAACAAATTTGAGAGGCTTGCTAAAACAGAATTGAGTGCTTCCCTGAGCTACTCACTGGAGGCAGTTCAGGGATGTTAGAATGAGTGGAAGGAAGATGAGCACTGCCATTCGGTAGATGAAACACCGAACCAGAAGACCAGGAGGAGGAAGGGGAGGAAGGACTACTCCTCTTTACCTCCTCCTCTGAAGACTTGATCGACAAAGAGGATGAGTGACATGAGAATTTCTATGGAGTCTTTGAGCTACCTGAGGACATGGGAGCACAATTTTTAGTCCTTGGTTCTCCTTTTAAGATCTAAAGAATAAGTGATAGAAAAAGTCCTATTTATCAATGATAATGAGGAGGAGTCTTCTAGAATGTTGGGAAGGCCTATAGAGGTTTCCCTTAATGAGGAGCAATATTATTGGATCTATAAACAAGACTCTATTTTGGTAGGGGGTTTCAACCATTGGAATATCAGTGTTGAGGAGTACATTCAGACCTGGGATCAACTTGTGTCTGTTTTTGAGAAGCAGATTTTGGAAGATGGAAGATTAAACTTATCTTCCCTAACATGGAAATTATTTAGGCAAGAAGACTCAGGTAATATTAAGTTTATAGTTAGCGACTTAGTTTAAGCTGGTGGTCGTGGTTGGCTGGTGTGAGTGCTTGGGTTGTGTGAGCTAGAGTTGTTTTGGGTCACTTATATTTGAAGTTCTATTTTTTCTTGTTTTAGCACACTTCTTGGACCAGCCCTGGAAGGGGTTTTGAGCATCAAGTCTTCATTAATGCAGGTCTCTTATAATTGGATGCTTGAGAGGGTATGGCTTCACCATCGGTTCTGTGCCTGTACTTCTGCACGGGACTGCTCGCTGAGGGAGCCTGTGTTGATGAAGGCTTGTTTTTTTGGTTTACTTGCTGGGATGGGGCGGTCCGATCATTTTGCTTTGTTGTATGTGGTTATCACTTTTCCCTTTAAAAGTTTTTTATAATAAAAAAGTAATTTTTAGTCAATACTGGATAACAAACACATCTTTCCCAATATTAATGTACAAAATTGGTATATGTACTTGAAACTAGTACTATGATATGAAAAGAAATTGTATATTATTGAATCCCCACTACTTTTTGATCCACCTCAAAAAGAAATTTTGGGTGTAAAATATTCTTAAAAGAGATTCATAATGGATGCATATGATGTTTACATCATAATTCTATTATTAATGTTCAATTAGTTGTGAAAGTAACATGAGGAAAAAAATGTTTATACCATTATATATCATCTCTAAGAAGTCTATGAGATAATGTAAAAAAATTTATTAATGAGATTATGAACCCTTAGATAATATACTCCACATGCAACTTCAAAATTAAAAGACTGCAAAATAATATTATATAAATATGATTGTTATAACGTAGCCATTGGGTTGGCGGATATGAATAGGAATAAAAAAATTATTAAATATATGTAATAGAATTTTTCCTCAATTAAAATAATAAATTCAATCAAGAAATCTAAAATTCATTTAATTTTATTTACTAGACAAAGAATAAGAATAAATTCATTTTATGCTTTAAAAATATTTTTCTTCTAAAAATGGTCTTCAGTCTTTTTTTTCACTGGTAATTAGAATTGATTTATTCAAATTTTAGAAATTTTATTTGATGAGATTAATATTATTTCTTATATCATCATGTTAAAATTAATTTGTGATGATTTTTTGTAATTTTTCTAAAAAGATTGATTTTTAGGTGAAAAATCAAATATTATGCTTTTGGAAAAAACTATCATTTATTATATTTTAATTAAAAAATTTCATTATTTTTTAGATTGTATTAGAAGTTACATAAATATAATTTTATTAAAAATAATCCAATTAATTCCATGAGAATCAAAATTTCCCCTTATTTTGGTGGAAATCATTATTATGTTTTAAAATGTGTTTTTTCTGAAAACTGCTTTTGACAAGTTTTGCATACTTATATTAAAATTAATTTATTCCAAATTTAGAAATTTAATCTTGAAAAAAGGCCTCCATTTTTTTAATTATCATAGTTAATATTATTTAACAAGTTAAATTACTTTTTAGTCATAATGAATAGTAATCATGCTAAAATTTTAACACATTAGTACAGGGTAAAATGGGTTAAACAGGTTTAAAATTATTCGATAAGGATTTATAATTTCAAAAAAACTCACCTTAATATAATTTTATGTGTTTATTTCATAAATAATCATCATAAATTCAAATATAGATAAAATTATTCCAATTTCATTGTGATTATGATCTTTATATTATTTTAAGTAAAGAATAAGTACAAAATTCAACTCTCTTTATTTTAATATCTCTAATATGATTTCATAATAATACAAAAATGTTATGAATAGTTATAATGGTTATTTTTATTATGAAAAAATTATTTTTATGGAATTAATTTTTATTTTTATTTTTTGGAAATGTTATAATTACCTAAAACACTTACACATCGCAAATGCAATGCTTGTGCAAGTGGTTAAAAAATAAAAGTAAAGAGTTTTAAAATATTTTAAGTAATCCAATTTGGATATTTCAAAGTGTTACATGATTTTTATAGATAAAAATAAAATGTATTTAATTTTTTAAATATTAAAATTATTACTCCATGGTATTCATGATATATTTAAGTCAAATTATTTTAGTAGTCTTAAAAATGAATTTAATGATATTTTATGTCAAAA